>JAQPPZ010000071.1:0-5000000 GCA_028583015.1 Wollemia nobilis
GGAGAGGGAAAATGTCACGATTTTGTGACATGTCACGTTTTCGCGACCCATCACGGTTTCGCACCAGGAAGCAGTTCAATGACCCGATGAAGTATTACGATTTCCAAGGATTAAAAGCTCTCCAGAATTTAATGTTTTGCTACTTTCCAATGTGTGCAAGATGAAAGAATGTGCTCATGCCTGTAGCTTTCGAAGCCACCAGAATTGAAGATGCCTCCATTATTTAAAGCTTCTGCTCGTTATTTTCTAACGGTACAAGCATGCACCGAGAACGACCATTTAATGAAGACGTCTGGTTCCTTGTTTCCATTCAATTTTTTATTTCTCTGAGGCTGGTTTAAGGGGATCGTTCCTTTCTTCTGTTGCACATTTTGTAGATCTCAAGAAAGTCCGTTTCATGTTTTAAATGCTGCAAAGAGGTAAGACCTCTATAAATATCAATGTATATCTCAAGAACAATTATGGGGAGTTTGAGAGACATGTTGCATGAAAATATTCAAGTTCTCTACGTAAATAAGAGATATTTGACCTCTGAAGCATCTTTCTGTGTGATTTCCTTCTATTTCATGCATTTCTCGATTATGCTCATCTTTCTAATCTACTGTTAGATTTAAATTTTGCATCTGAGTTTGAATATTGCTAATGAGGAAGTGAGTTCTGGAATGCAATCCTGGAGGTTGTCTACGCAAGGTCGTAAGTGGATTATGTTGTATTCTATTATTATATGTTGTTAATGTGCTTGAGGTTAAATTCTTACTGATAATATTTCCTGAATCATACAAATTTGGCCTGTGGCCATATTTCCCATCTCTTTCCATAATTTCCCATTTCTTTCTACATATTTCCAATTCCTTTTCTGTAACTTTAGTCTGAAATCAAGCTTAGATTTAGTAAGGGAACTAGCCCTCTCTGGAGATTGGTCCGAGAGACATTTCTTTCTCCCGACCTTTCAATGTTGGTCGGGTCTAGGGCACATTTTGCATAAAATCCTTTCCTGTGGCAGATTCGTGACCAATAGATTCCTTATAGGTGAAGGCACCTTCAAGGGGTTGAGATCTTGGGGATCAACCTGTAAGGGTTTCTTTCTCGATCTAGTAAGAACAACTAATTTTTTAATAGGAGGCATTATGAAATTTTGGTTCTCTTCTCTGATCATATTAACTTGACCCTTGAGGCTTCTTTTAGCCTTATCAATGGCTATTTTTTATACTTGATGTTGGTGAATAATGCAAGAAGTTTCACCATGGGGATCATTACACATGGAACACCAAAAATTTGACTTTATCGAAACATTACTGGGTTCGTTATCTTCATTGGTGTAAACAGTGTTAGATTTATCGTAATTTCTACCACTTGTGGAAGCTTGATCCTTTGTTACTTGTGAAAACCTCCTTGGTTGGAAATTTCTTTCTGCTTCTCTTCATTCCATTGATGTAAATTTATTTTCCAGGATTTTGAACGATGCTTGTAGGTCCTGTAGAAATGCCAATTGAGGATCTAGAGTTGATGGGACTATTTCCAGAGGAAGTGCAAGAATAGCAAGAAGTATGAGATAGGCAGGGGGTGCCTGTATTACAAAAATATTTAGTTTTCTAGTCCATTTAGAAATATTTAAGTTGGAGGCTAAAGCGGGGGTTGGACTAGCAACATTTGAAGCTTGGGGTAAATCTGGAAAAATGGGCATCAGCATTTTGGTCAGGAATCTCCTGATGGCAATTAGATATTTCTCTGCTTTTAATGCTTCCTGATAAATCTTAGGGAAGGTAAACACGTGGGACTGCCTAATTGCCATACTTATATCTGAGTTGAAATCTCTCAGATAGTAATACATTGCTTGCTCATGTGTTGGTCTCAACCCGTCAGATACTCGTTGCCAAGTTTGACTGAATCTGATGTTAAAATATACGATCTCCTCTTGGGGGTGTTTTTAGATAACAATAAATTGATTCAGCAAGGAGAATGGGTCTACTTGCTCGTTGAATTCTTCCACTATTTTACCAGCAAGTTGTGCCCAGGTCGATATAGTTTGATTTTCGAGCGCTCTATACCAATAGAGCATTTTTCCTTTCAAGGAAATTACTAGTAATCTTATCATAACATCTTCTTCATGGATGTTATGTATAAGGGCAAGTGTGACTACATCTTAAAAATGTTCGTAAGTCGTCTTCCCAATACTGTTATATTGGGGTAGTGCTTTCAAGGCCATCATAGGAATCATATGCTGATATTCCAGGTTCAAGGGACCTGTGTGGTTCCATACGGGGTAAGGGAGGATCGACTGATTCACGATCGTTGTGATTATATGGATAGCTGAAGTTAAAGTTCCACTATCAGCAATACTAGGTAAGGCTACAGGGGAAGGATTTGTGTATTCTGTATTATGGGCATATACATAAGTTGTTTTAGCCACTAAAATAGGATTAGCTTAGAGGCTACCAAGGTGTAGTTTGAAGAACTCTATGGGCTCTTCTGAATTTCTTGCTTTAGATATGGTTATCATAAAATACGATACATAACCAAAAGTTGGGTAAAGGCTTTCTTAGGGTTCCTTTTCGATGCAGAGTCGCTAGGTGATTTATAAAATATTGAAAAGGCAAAGCTATTCATTAAGGCTTTGATCTGTATACTGCATGGGATTCGGGTCTCATCGGGCGTGCCAAAAATTGTTGGAGCAAAATTTGTCTTTGGTTACGTTTGCACCCAAGACTTTGCCAACATTGAAAGACCAGACTAACATAGAGTTTACTTGGTTCAATCTCTAGAGGAGGTTGGTTCCTTGCTTCTTTTAGAAAAATGGGGAAAAAGGGAAATGCATAAAGAGAGGGAAATATAGCGATAGCTAGAGGATTAAAATGGTATAGATTAAGTAACAATAAAGCAACTATTGTAGTCTTTTGTAGAAAAGCATAACAAAGAACCAAAACAAAGAAACTAAAACTTCTGGTGAATACTTATTTAAGTGTAAGCTTATTTATGAAGTTAATTGCATATCTAACTGAGCTTTATTTGGATTTATATAGCAATAGATAACACATACATACTTGATTTGAGACACCAGTAAGCCAAGAACCAGAATGAATGTTCTTTATTAAACTTTCAGAAGTTTGCATACATAGCCTTGTAAACACCTAAGAGTCAACCATTTGTTTGGGTCGCTCATTCTATATATAATATTTTTTACATAATAGAAAATTAAAAGTTGTTACAACAGTATACCCGTAGGCTCATTTTGGTAAAGAAGTAGTTGAAGAGAGTAAGGAGCTTTCAACAGGAAGTGGTTGAGATATTTTGGTTATGGTGATCTTCTTTAATCTCTTCAGAGATGTCATGGTCCATCTAGCCTTCAAAATATCTCATCCTCGTAACTTTTCACCTTAGCTTAGCTTTTGGCCTTCAAAAGGTCACCCGATCGTGACTTTTCACCTTGGTCCACCTTAGCTCTTCGAAATGCCGCCCGATCATGACTTTTGGTCATGTTTTGGTCCTTAGCCCTTCAAAATATCGCCTAATCGTGACTTTTCACCTTTGCTCTACCTTAGCTCTTCAAAATGTTGCGTTCTCATGAATTTTTGCCTTGGCTCTGCCTTAGCCCTTCAAAATGTCGCGTTCTCACAACTTTTGGTTGTAGCTTTGCTTTCAACCTTCAAAATATCGTATGATCATGATTTTTTGCCTTCGCTCTGTCTTAGCTCTTCAAAATATCGCGCTCTCACGACTTTTCACCTTGGCTTTGCCTTACCCCTTCAAAATGTCGCATCCTCACGAATTTTGGCTTTAGCTCTGCTTCTGTCCTTCAAAATGTCGCCTGATCACAATTTTTTGCCTTTGCTTTGACTTAGCTATGCTTCTGGCCTTCAAAATATCGCCTGATCGCGAATTTTTACCTTCACTTTGCCTTAGCTCTTCAAAATGTCACGTTCTCGTGATTATTCTTCATACTTAGAAAAATATTAAGAAGATTACTCCCTATTTCCCTAGGTGTGGTCATTTTGACCAACAGGTTGAAACACATATTTATTGAAATAAGGTTGCTCTCCTTCTATTTGACCATGTGAAAATACCATGTTTTGAATTGATATCTACCAGGTTCCTCTTCCATCATATATGATACCTTTCTTGAATTCTAGTTTAGACTCATAATTCCTATTTTTCTCCTATTATTTGAGAATTAAATTAAAGTCTCCTTCTATTATCCAGTTTTCAAGGCTATTAGAAAATCTATATAGCAATATACTTTGCTAGCATTTTTTTGTTAAGGATTGGTGAGGGGATTCATACACATTTTTCAAATGATATGTTTTCTTGAATCTCTAGCATTCCAATGATATTCACATCTAATGTGCATCTTTAACCACTTCTATGAACTTCAATTTTCTTTTGTTCCATATTATAGCAATGCCTCTTACTTGACCTCTAGATCCAATACATTCACATTGATATATATTAGTATTCCATATTCCTTTCATAGTTATCCATTCATTTTCTGTTATCTTAGTATCCTGAAGAAAAATTATATTAAGACTGGATTCTTGAATCTTTTCTTTAAAAATTTTTTGCTGTAGTAGAACTCGTACTATTATTTTCTTCTTAGGCTGCACGATACAACCTTCTTATTTTTTCCTCTCTATTCACTTATGGATTTAATTTTAATATCTTATCTTATATAATATTTTTTTTTAAGATCCCTCCTTAATAACTTTTTGTGATTATGTTTATAAAGCCCGGGACATTGTGGGTCTTCTTGCATTCTTCTTGGTATTTATTCAACACTTGATATAAAGAAGTTCACATATTTATTTTACTTTGACATTAAAAAAAAAATTATAACTATTTTAAAGGGCATTAAAAAAATTTAACCATCATTTAAAAAATAATAGGTAAAGGTCAAAAAGTGAAATTCCACCCAAATTACCACGCTCCGTTTTGTAAGAGGAATCTTTCTATTAATCCTCGGAAACATTGAACAGACTAATACTTTTGAAATCTGTTTAGAGGTTACCATGTCCACTAAATAAACATTACACATCAATATACCAAACGTTGCTTCTGGATAAATCAGAGGTAATGCTGGTCTTACGACATCATGCTTTTCAGACCATGAAATGACTATTCTTTCAAGCATAGTTACCAAATATTGTCTTCTCACAAAATTTTCCAAATTTTTATTGTATCAAAACGAAAAAAGCTGCCTTGATTCTATTTTTAAGTGACTAGATGCAACACAGTGACGAAATTAGAATCTTGTTTCTGTTGAGTTTGTGCCGGAACTCATCCCCTGCACTCAATTCCCTGCTCTGATCAGATTGATTATCCCTGAAATATAAAATGATTGACTAAATAAGACGGAACCAGAAGAGAGATATGAGGAAAATATAAGTGAATAACTGAGAAGAGAAGAGGAGATACACCGCAAACCATTTTAGAGGACGAGCCGCCTTCACAGGACATTGAACATTTAGACAAAGAGCGAATGGTGTTATTTTCTTAGGTCGTGCAACTCTATACACAGACTTTCTTCCACACACCATAACCATATATGCTAATACAACCATAGCTGAACAAATTAGTCAAACATTTTTTTTGGTTTTGTTTTGAAGTTAAGATTCATCATAATTTTCAGTATTTTTCAGTATGAATCCAGAGACTGAAAACAGTATGAAATGTTCCAAACAAAGTCGTGACCTTGGTTTCGATATTTACTTTTGAAAGAACTTTGTTACGGGTTTAGCATACAAGTCTGAACTGCGACTTTGTATTTTAAATCCTTCACCAAGAATATCTACCGATGCTTGGGATTAGCTAAAGTAAAAGAAAAATAATCATGTTATGAACTTCTCTAGAAGTCTAGAAGTCTTCAACACAGGGTATATTTGTAAATAAATAAATTTGTAACCCAAGCATTTAAGTATCAATTGGGTCTGTATATATGTTTGTAACAAAAATGTAATTACAAAATTTCGCTGGAACACCCAGACTGTCTCCGTTTGTGTCGGCCTTTCAACTCATTTCTGCGTTCTCTATCATTCAACAATATTCTTTTCGAGGGAAATTTCCATGGGGATTCTACCCTTACCGGGGTTGCTGTTGAACTGCAGGGTAACTGGACAATGGTGGATTGAAAATCGCTTCACTAAATTAAATGCTCTGATGTACATAGTTCAAGCGTTTTGTGAAATGTTAAGACCCTGGAACGATGGTGTCAGATTGCAGGGCTGGGAGTGTGAAATTCTTGTAAGGAAAGGGTGGTTCAGAAGCTGAGAAGCCGTCCATCTCCTGCGAGCGTCCCTTTGAAGACAACACTTTACAAAGCTCTGGAATTCAGCAGATGCACTAGCCGGAGCTGAAGGCGGATCCCCGAAACAAATGGCACACATGAGCATAGCCCAATCTGCCTGCTGCCCGGGCGCCAGAAAGGGAAAATGGCCTACATAGCATTCCAAGAGAGTTAATCCCAAGCTCCATATGTCTCCCGCATATCCGTTATAACTTCCGCCATAGCTCTCAGGGTCGAATCTCTCGGGGCTCATGTAAGCACACGTTCCCACGTAGGAATTGCAGCAGGGACCTATGGTCTGTGACAGAATCCTGCTCACCCCAAAGTCTGCGATCTTAACTTGCTGTGAATTCCTGCTAATCAACAAATTGGAGGGCTTGATGTCTCTGTGCACAATCTTGTTGTCTTGAAGGTACTTCAATCCCTTCAACACGTGCCGGGCAACCTTAGCCAGAAAGGATTCGCTCATCCTCCGCTTTTGCTTTAATAAGTCGGCAAGGCAGCCTCCATCCATGTATTCCAGCACAAAACTTATGTCTCCGCCATCGTCGAATATACCCTGGCATTTGACGACGTAAGGGGAATCGGTCTTCTTGAGGATCTCCATCTCCCTCACAATCTGTCGTCTGACGGAGATGTCCTCGTCGATGCGGATGACTTTGAGGGCGTAATAAGATGAGGATTTCCTGTGGAAGACCTTGTACACTGTGCCACCGCTGCCATGGCCGAGGATTCCGACTTTTTCCAAATCAGAGAGCCTTTCGACAGTGTGTTTGAGATGCGGGAATGGAGGTAAAGGCAGAGGCAGAGGCACTGGCAGATGGGGCCTCTGATGTTGAGCAGGAATTGGAAGCTTCAAACTTAAACGCTTCTTTGTGGGCAGCGCCATTAGGCCAAACTTCGCTCTGATCACACTGGAAGTGTGGGCAACGCTGAACAATATAAAGAGGCGCGGCAATATAAGGAGGGCGAAGTAATTGAGGGCGTGGTATCTGTGCCATGGGCAACTCGCTGCTGTGCGGGTCCTACGTTTTCCTGTCGTCTTGTAAAAGGTTGATTGTGCACACGAGATTGTAACAACAATAAGGAACACTTCCGTGAAACATGGCACGTGCAAACCTTTTCTAAAGAGAATTAAGAATTGTAACACTTAACGTGCTGCTGACCAACAACCTACAATAAACAAAGCAGAAATGAGAAATGGAGACAGTCACGGGCTCGGGCTCGGTTTTAACTCTTGGTAGCCTCCACAAGAGACGCTCTTCTCAGTCACAATCAACCGTAGGTGTGATAATACGATTCCTTGGTACAATGCACAACGTGCATATATTTATCAATCGTTTGACATCAGACAATGAAAGTGATATTTTCCTTTTCTTTTTTCGTATTATCTCGTTCTGATGGCCACTCAATTAAAAGCATAAGACAACTTAACACAACGATTAATTTGTTTTAAATTATCACCATAATGCATCTAACCTTTAATTTGTAAAAAAATGGGTTCACGCATCTAACCTTTAATTTGTAAAAAAATGGGTTCACGCATCTAACCACGCTTCGAATTTCTTTCCCTGTGCGGTCTTTAAAAATATGGCTACAATCATTTCCAAAATATGTTGTACATTGCTTTAAAAATTCTTTTATTCTTGCCTTTCCATAAATTTTAGAGTAACAAAGAGATGTTAACTAAGGTTATCGGTTTTATCGAGTTGTTCAATTCACTTCTCCATGCCTTTTTTAGGCAAGTGAATTGAAGGAAGGAATTTTAAATTTAAAAGGGTTCAACCATTTTTATAATTGAATAGTTAAAGGATAGAAGAAAAAAAATGTGGTTAAGTATCATTTTTACACAAAAGAGTTCACATTTGAACTTATCAGAAAACCATGTTTCATCAACTAATTTCTTGTAAGAACTCTCTTACGAAGTAGAAGCCAAATAAACAGTCTCACTTTAGGCCATATCAAAAGTTGCCACAACTGATTAAAGACATTCCTAAGTGGATTTTCTCCATGGTGAGTGAGGGATGAGTATCCTAGAGCTGAAGTATGTTGAGCAAGGTGCATCGACAGTATTGTCATTGTTGTCAACACAGTCAGATAGATCGATTGATGCAGTGGATAGGAGTTCAGATGTTATTCAAAGTATGTACAGTGATGTTAAATGCTTATGAGGATGTTTTTGATGTTTGGATGAAGTTGTTATAGGTTGTTTGAGCAAAGTTGAAAAAATCGTCATGTTGTGGTTGCTCCACAACGTACCCCAAAATTGGGGACCCACCTTTTTGCATATTTTCCAAGAAGACCGAAATGGCCCATATGCTAAAGATCAAAGAAAAAACAAAACACCGCAAAGAAAAAGTGTCGCAATATTGCGACATGTTGCATTTTCACGGCCAAAAGAGAAGAGAAAGAACAAGAAAGAAAAAGTGTCACGATATCGCGACATGTTGCATTTTCGCGGTCCAAAGCAAAGAGAAAGAGCAAGGAGAAAAAAGTGTCGTGATATCGCGACATGTTGCATTTTTGCGGTCCAAAGCAAGGAGAAAGAGCAAGGAGAAAAAATTGTCGCGATATCGTGACATGTTGCATTTTCGCGGTCCAAAGCAAAGAGAAAGAGCAAGGAGAAAAAAGTGTCGTGATATCGCGACATGTTGCATTTTTGCGATCCAAAGCAAAGAGAAAGAGAAAGAAGGAAAAAGTGTCGCGATATCGCGACATGTAGCATTTTCATGACTCAAAAAGGGCAGGCAAATAGAGAAACAAAAGTGTCGCGATATCGCGACAAGTTGCATTTTTGTGACTCAAAAAGGGCAGGCAGGCAGAGAAACAAAAGTTTCACGATACCGCAACATGTTGCATTTTCGCCAAAGGAACAGAGTAGTTGACAATGCGTCTGATATTAGTGATGAACACCAGGATAGTGAAACTAAAGACTGCATAGTGATGTGGACCTATAAGGAATAAATCGAAGATTGAATAAGGTAATTTGTCACATAAGGACAAAATTCAATGAATAAGACAAAACGTTACATAAGGAATCTTTAATGATCTGAAATCATCTAAGATGGTCGTTACACATGGAAAGAAGCGGACGCATGCCCATGTGGAGAAAAGGAAACGAAGGGCCAAAAAATAGAAACAAAAAGCCTTTTTGGAAACCAAAACACATGCATGCACAAGGGAAGGAAAAATTGAACAGTCATGGAAAGAGAAAACGAACAATCATGGAAGGAGAAAACGAACAATCATGGAAGGAGAAACAAAAAAAATTTAGAGGTTTTAAATACGCCATTCAAAGAGGCCATAAGTTGTTGGTGCTCCTTTCTGTTGGTGCAAATATATTAGGGGTTGGTGCTCCTTTCTGTTGGGGCAGATAAATCAGGGGTTGGTGCTCCTTCCAGTGGGTGCTCGTAAATTGATTGTAAAGTTGGTGCTTTGCAAAGGCTAGATTTGGATGGGAGTCCAAGCAGTCATTTTGAGGATGTAGCAAAATCAGTGAACCTCGGTACATCTTGTGTTGTGTGATGTTCTCTTGTTATACTTGCTTTATTTGGTTTCAAGTTTTCATTGTTTTGGCTTTAAGAGTTGAAGATTTAAGTTTTAAAAGAGCTACACTGATTCACCCCCCTTTCAGTGTCATTGTGAGACTAATAAAGTATACACACTATTAGAATGTGGGTCCCATCCTAACCTATCTTTATCTTTCGACTAGGATAGCGATTGACTTGTAAGAACCTGATGAATAGCCTCCTTCACAACCTCTGTTGCTAGGATTATCCATTCCCATATTGGAATCCAGAGTCTATCCTTTTAATTCCTTTCCTCACAATTCCTTTATTAGTGTGATATCTTTATCCATCCTCAATTATGGAGTTGTTCCATGATGTCTTGCCATTTTGGAAATTGTTGAGACAATGGAGGCGTACCATCCCAAGCATCTCTCCAAAAAAATTGATTGATGGTCATTCCCCACTATCCAGAATAGTTGCGGTTTGATAATTGTCTCCCCTATCCTTAGTACCTCAAGAATCGAAGATCCTTGTTGAGGAAGCTCATATCTAGTAAATACTTTTGGATCTTGATTTTTTGCATACTTGGCTCGTAGGATTAGCACCCATAACTCATTAGGGAAAATAATTAACCGCTAATATAATTATATTGCCAAATCTAAGTTATTTTTTATCATTGACCGAAGGCCCAAGCCTCCCTATTTTTTCGAAAGATAAAGCTAATAACACTTCACTAGGGCCCACTTATGCTCTATTTTTGCCCTGCTCCATAAGAATCTTGTCTAACTTCTTCAACACATTCCTAGGAGTACTTAGGACCGAGGAAACATGGATGGAAATAGATTGTAAAATAGATTTGACCATAGTGAACTTACCTGTAAGAGAAAGCCACCAACTAGTCCACTTATTCAACCAACTATGTATATTCTTTATCAACCATCCTCATTCCTCTTTTTTTTTGGTCATCTTTAATGGAACTCCTAGATAAGAGATTGGAAGAGATGATTGCTTGAAATTTAATATACTTAGAATCATGGTCTCCACTCTAGCAATACAATGAAATAATATGATCTTAGACTTTTACTCATTAATAAGTTGTCTTGTAGATACCAAAAAAGAGGTTTAGAATTATTTTGAATCTAGAGGCTTTTGATGCAATAGAATGACTTATCAAGATCGAGAATCTACAAACTATAAATTAGAGAGAGAAGTGGTTGTCGATGCACAATTGAGTCCTCGAATGGATCTATTATTGCTTTCTTTAGAGATGAAAGGACCTAGAAACTTTTCTAAAATGATGAATAGATAGGGGGAAAGAGGATCCCCCTAGCACAATCCTCTAGAAGTAGTAAACAAAGGAGACGGACTCTTGTTTATCAACACAACATAAACATTACAATATCATAACATTAAAGCTAGAGCATAACATTAAAATATCACAAAATACCAAGAAAAATACCCTTATTACCTTATTCGTCTGTTTGATGTTGATGCTACATTTGGGTCAAGCTATAGAATGTAACTATCAGGGGTATGATGATGCTAACTACAGGTCATTAGGGGTCTAATGAACATGCCTACAAGTCATCAAGGGGTTGACGACTATGACCTCTGTTGCTCAAATTTGGCTAAAATATTTTGTGAACCTTTGACAAGGTGTCAATGGCCTTTTGTGGTAGTTTTGAGCAGTCCTTATCCTCTATCTATGAGCAATCTCAAAAACAAGATATATGCATATCAAAATATACATTGATTTTTATGGCTGATTTGTATACTAAAAGAAGGATGACTACAAAAGGGAATGAGCACATATAAAGGAGTTCACTAAATATTTTGGTAGAGATTTAGCTTATGAATTCAATTATTCTTACAAATGAAGGAAAACAGGGGGTATTATAGACTTTTGGAAGAGAGGGGTATGGTGACTTGGAAGTGATATGGCATGACATGGCAGCTATGTGGCATGGGTGAGGGGATGTGGAAAATTTGGAGTCTTCCACTTAGGGTGGTCAAAGGGAGTGTGCACCATACCTTATTGATGACCTTGGATGGGGAGAGTCCTCACCCCACTCAAGTGGCATGTGCACATGAAGAACACAAGCTTATACTAAGATGGGGGGTGAACAATATAAGACCAATTTTTACTTTTCTTTTTAATTTAATATTATGCAGTGTATATATAGCAATAATAAAATCAATGCACAAAACACCATCCAAAAAAGTGACACAATTATTTACATGGTTCACCCAATGCGGGCTACTCCACGGAGAAAATATTTTGCTAAAACTTTCTCAATCAAACTCTTGGTAATCCTTCCCAATTACAAAGTTTATGGACCTTTGTCCAAAGGAGATGCTGATCCCCTAAATCTCAAGTTCGTGGATCTCTTTCATAGGAGAACTCTTTCCTCTTCTGCTTTGGATAGTGATCTTCTAGAAGAATATGTCTATCTACTACATTGATTGGTGGATCTCTCTCCACTTGAAGACTCCTCACTCATATATGTCTTCAATTATCTTGGATATTGGATCTTTATCCACTGAGACTCTGTCCTCTATACTCTGTCACCGCTCTGTCAATAGGTTTAGTCAGAACCTCCTCAAATATTCTCGATAGGCTCACTCAAAACCTTCTCAAATCTGCTCAATAGGCTCACTCAAAACCTGCTCAAATCTGCTTAATAGGCTCACTCAAAACCTACTCAAGTCTACTCAATAGGCTCACTCAGAACCTGCTCAAATCTACTCAATAGGCTCACTCAAAACCTGCTCAAATTTTCTCAATAAGCTCACACATAACTTGTCCCAATCTGCTCAATAAGTCCTCTTTATGACTTGCTCAAATATGCATAGCAAGATTTCACAAAGGCTTACACAAATACAATCTATAAGCCTTCTCAAAGACTTGCCTCAAATCAGATCAACAAAATCTCAACTCAATCTCATAGAAGCATAAAGAGAATTCTTAGAGACTCAATATGTTCTATACTCAAATCTCAATCTCAATTCAAAGTAATCTCAACTCAGATCAATATTATAGAAGCATAAAGTGAATTTTTAGAGACTCAATATGTTCTATACTCAAATCCCAATCTCAACTCAACTCAATCTTAACTCAATCTCACAGAAGCGTAAATAGAATTGTTAGAGACTCAATATGTTTTATTCTCAAGGCTCAATCTCAACTAAATCAGAATATAGAATAGTTTGTTTCATGGAACTTGAACAACCACTTCATGCAACCACTTGACTAGGCTCAATCAACTCTACTCAACCAATCACTTCAAGAAACAACTCTTTATCACAAACCCTAGTCCAAGCATGAATCAACTAACTCAAAATATTTCCAACAATGCTCAACAACAAATCTTACATAACAATGATACTCATGTTCTTTTCTAACTCAAGTTCAAGTTCTTTGCATCACCCTTTGGTTTCAACAACAATGCTAATAAGACAAGGTTTTAATCACAACTCTAAATTCAAAAAACCTTGAAGCATAAACTCAAGTACTTCCATCAACCAATGATATAAACAACAATGCTTATCAAACAAGGTTTAATCACAACTCACAATCCAGAAAACCTTGAAGCATTAAATCAACCACTTTCGAAAAGGAAACCACAATCAATCATTTTCACTCTAATGATATTTCAAAAATCAACCACCCAAATAAAATCAATGGAGAGTAATACTCATACCTTTTTGATGCCTTATGAGTTTTCCACTAAATCTGTCACACTCAAGACACTTTCTTTTTCAACTCTTAACAAGGGTTAGATATCTTGAGTAATAACACAACAATAATATCCAAATAACACCTTATTACTCCTACTTTATTTTAACATCCACCAAAGTTATTTTTAAAAGAAAACACTTACTCAAAATAGATTTCACTAAAAATAACTTTATCAAAAACCCTTATTACTCCTAACAATTTCAAAAATCACAATTAAAAATAATTCACAACTCAAACATCCACCATGACCTTATTCCCTAAGGTTACTCAACAAATCAACTAACGAAGCACCTTTACCCCTTATCACTCCACCTTAGGCAATCCAAACAAAAGATTAATAAAAACCTTAATACCTGCCTCGAGGAAAATCGAACCCTCGTCTTGCCCCAACGTGAACGCCCTAGCCACGATAAAGTTTTCGCATGAGCTGTGGGCTCGTTGGTGAAAAAGAAGCGACACCCACTTTCTATCCTTCACCCTTTTTCGCCAAGCGAAATGTATGCGCCTTGGGCGCCTCAACAAAACAAAGCCAAAAATGATGCTTGTGGGAATCGAACGTACAACCTCCTTGTCACCAACACCTTTGCATAATTCAAGCTGCCACTGGGCCACGCTGCCCAATGCATTTTGGGAAGTGGTCGTTGTCTCCCTTTAATGTTTGCTGCATCACTTAAACAAAAAACACGAGCTCTTTTTCTTCACAAATACCAAGCACAAATATCAACGAGCAAGGATGAATGAATTAAAAAATTCAATGGCATATTTATGTCTTCCCTTTGCTTTGGAAACATCGGCCTTTTTGAAACTTCCTTCATGACGTCGATGGATAAACTTTTAATTTTAATTTTAAATAAATTAAAATTTAAACTAAATTTTTAAAATTAAATATCTCCATCAACAGGGCACCTTTTTCGATGAAACGAAAAGCCAACTTGGGTTTTAACAAAAATATATTTCAAATATGCCATCCATGATTTTAAATAAAAACCTTTTGCAAAGCTTCCCTTGAAGCTCCTTTTGGAACCACATGCCATGCATCCCTTCTTGAACCTTTGATCAAAAACATTTACTTCTCATGAATCTCTTTGTGAAACACAAACATAGTGCTTACTTACATAGATCCTTTTGACATCAATGACAACTCTTAGCTTAGGGACTCAAAATGTCCAACAATATCCCCCTTTGTCATTGATGGCATTCTATATCCTTTTACTGAAATCTAACCTTCTTTTTTGCTCCCCCTAGGACTTTTCTCCCCCTGGATCAAAGCTTTCTCAAATATCAAATCTTTTTCGATATCAAAAAATCTTCTCAATATACACAAATATCTCTCCCTTTGTCATCAATGGCAAAGGGTCACCTTTGGGGCTCGGGGCTAAGAATGAGCCTCTTAGCTTAGCCCCTCCCCCACCTCCACATGAGGTGGTTAATTTTGGGGTGGGAGTATTTCTACTTCCTGAAAGTACTGCTCTTTACCTTTACCTTTCTCTCTTCCTTTCTGAGTTTTCTAAATCCTCTCACTGTTTCTTACCAAGTCATCATCACTTATGTTCTTGTTCATGCTTGCTTCTGGAATATTTGCTCTACACCATATTGATGTGTGACCATCATTATTGCACTTATAACACTTAATTTTATTATTCTTTGTAAGTGCAAATGTCTTAGGATATCTCCTAGTGAAGCCATATCCTCTTTTGTCATAAACCCTGCAATTCATTGCCTTGTGACCAAACTCATTGTATGAGTAGCAATACCCATGGAAAAGTTGTCCTTTCCCATATTCATGTCTTTTGTATGACCTGCACTACGAAGTCATGTGCCCAAACCTGTGACATGAGAAGCATATCCCATTGAAGCTTCCTTGCCTAGACCTCATTGGTCTCTTGTTTTGATTTTTGTTCCATCTGTATCTTCTTTGTGCATTATTTCTATCTTTGACCTATTTGTTGTCCAACTCATCCTATGATGTCTCATTCCAACTTACACTGTTATTTTCTAAAGTATCTTCTTCTAAAATTCCTTCTTCTTCTAAACTTGAAGTAGACTTTTCTTCCCATTTCTTTTGAGCCTGTTTGGAACCAATATCTGTCTTGTTTGTTGCTCCTCTTTGTGTCTTGATTATTTTGTCTACACTCTTTGCACTGTTCACATATTTGTACAACTTTTTCTTGGAATCCTCTAAATATTCCTTTAGTAGTGTCACTTCTTGTGTTAAATTTTCACACTCCAAAATATTTGCTTCTAACTTATCCTTGAACTTACTTGCCTTAGCCTTTGAATTTTTTGAGTCCTCTATGAGCAATAATATTTCTTCATCACATTCTTGAAACTGACTTTCAAGCTTAGAGCATTGTTTTCTTACCTTCTTTACTGTGTCAAGAGCATAGATAATTTATCCTCAAGATCATAACCATTCTCTATTGAATAATCCTCTATTTTTTTACCTTTGTCCTTATCATTACTTCCTTTTGGCTTGTCTTCTATAAGATCACTTACTTAATCTTATAATGCCATTAAAATATTCTCATTTGGCCTTTCAAGTGCATCTTCAAAACCATCATCACTGAAACTATAGCCATCCCTTGTGCAATTATATTCAAGATGTCCAAATTTACCACATCTAAAACACTTGAGAATAACTGGAGTCCTTTTCTCTCTAACCATAAATAGGATTTCATCTCTATCATTGTATGAAAAACTAGCATCACTATCATTAGAGTGTTACTTGCATTATCTACATAGTAGCTTTTATTTTTCCTTTGAAAGAACTTTTTTCCTTGTCTGTTTTGTTCATCCTTGCCTTTCTTCTTGTACCTGTGTCTTTCTAATTTTTTTGTACTTGTGATCCTATTCTTCTTCATCATTGTTGTACTTTGGGTCTTTGCACTCGATCGCATAGTGTCCATACTTTCCACAATTGAAGCACTTAATAGATTTTACATATATGAATCTTTTGGAAACTTTATCTCTTCTACGATAGTTAGCTTTTTCATAACTAGATGACTCACTGCTTGATTCTGTCGTTTTACCCTTTTTATTTTTGTCCACTTTGAATTCAACTTCTTTCGGAGGAATAAGATCTTCTATTCTTATCTCAAAAGTAGTAAGCATGCCAAACAAAGAATTCCTTGTCAAATAATCACTATCAATTGATGTTTCAATAGCAAAAACCTTTTCACTATACCTTTTTGAAAGAGTTCTCAAGATCTTATCACAAGCATCAGATTCATCAACCTTCATTCCAAGACCTCTCATCTCATGTAAAAGTTCATCAATCTTACTGAAATAACCACGAATATTTTCATCATCTCTCATTCTTAAGTTCTCAATTTCTCCTTTGAGATTTTTGATTTTAGATTTCCTGACACCTTTATCACCCTCATATATGTCATGCAGTAGATCCCACATATCTTTTGTTGTTTTACAATCCATAACCTTCATAGATTCTAATCTACCCAATCCTTTTATAATTGTATTCATAGCTCTTGAATTTGCATGCATTAGAAGCTTACCTTCCTTATCTATAGGAGGATTGACTGTAGAATCATATTTAAGTTCCACTGCATCCCAAACTTCATTTCCAAGTGCCATTAGGTGAAATCTCGTCAGCATATACCAATACAAGAAGTCACTTCCATCAAAGACTAGTACTGCATTATTGAAGGACCCATCCTTTTGATCCTTGTGATTCGTTGTGTTCTTAGACTGCTTTTCCTTGAAGATGTCAAACTCTTCAGAAGGAACCCGATCTGATACCAATTAAAGAACACAAGCTTATACTGACAGGGGGGTGAACAGTATAAGACCACTTTTTACTTTTCTTTTCAATTTAATATTATGCAATGTATAGATAGCAGTACCAATAGCAGTAATCAAAGCAATGCACAAAACACCATCCACAAAAGTGATAAAACAATTTACGTTGTTCACCCAATGTAGGCTACTCTACGGAGAAAATATTTTGCTAAAACTTTCTCAATCAATATCTTGGGAATCCTTCCCAATTACAATGTTTATGGACCTTTGTCTAAATGATATGCTGATGCCCTAAATCTCAAGTTCGTGGATCTATTTCATAGGAGAACTCTTTCCCCTTTTTATTTGGCTAGTGATATTTTGGAAGACTTTGTCTCTCTACTGCACTAACTAGTGGATATCTCTCCGCTTGAAGACTCCTCACTCAGATCTGTCTTCAATTGTCCTGGCTGATGGATCTATAACCATTGAGACTCTATCCTTTGTACTCTATCACCTCCAAAGCTCTGTCAATAGGTTCACTCAAAACCTCCTCAAATATGCTCAATAGGCTCACTCAGAACCTGCTCAAATCTTCTTAATAGGCTCACTTAGAACCTGCTCAAATTTGCTCAATAATCTCACTTAGAACCTGATCAAATCTACTTAATAGGCTCACTCAAAACCTGCTCAAGTCTGCTCAATAGGCTCACTTAGAACCTGCCCAAATCTACTCAATAGGCTCACTCAAAACATGCTCAAATATACTCAACAAGCTCACACAAAACTTATCCCAATCTTCTCAATAAGTCCTCTTTAGAACTTGCTCAAATCTGCATAGCAATCTTTCACAAAAGCTTACACAAAAACAATCTACAAGCCTTCTCAAAGACTTACCTCAAATTAGCTCAACAAAATCTCAACTCAATCTCATAAAAGCATAAAGAGAATTGTTAGAGACTCAATATATTCTATACTCAAATCCCAATCTCAATTCAAAGCAATCTCAACTCAGCTCAATCTTATAGAAGCATAAAGAGAATTGTTAGAGACTCAATATGTTCTATACTCAAATCCCAATCTCAACTCAAAGTAATCTCAACTCAACTCAATCTTAACTCAATATCATAGAAGCATAAAGAGAATTGTTAGAGACTCAATATGTTCTATTCTCAAGGCTCAATCTCAACTCAATGAGAATATAGAATAGTTTGTTTCATGGAACTTGAACAACCACTTCATGCAACCACTTGACTAGGCTCAATCAACTCTACTCAACCAATCACTTCAAGAAACAAATATTTCTCACAAACCCTAGTCAAAACATGAATCAACAAACTCAAAATGTTTCCAACAATGCTCAACAACAAATCTTACATAACAATGATACTCATGTTATTTTCTAACTCAAGTTCAAGTTCTTTGAATCACCCATTAGTTTCAACAACAATGCTAATAAGACAAGGTTTTAATCACAACTCTCAATTCAGAAAACTTTGAAGCATAAACTTAAAGTACTTCGCTCAACCAATGATCTAAACAACAATGCTTATCAAACAAGGTTTAATCACAACTCACAATCCAGAAAACCTTGAAGCATTAACTCAACCACTTTCGAAAAGGAAACCACAATCAATCATTTTCACTCCAATGATATTTTAAAAATAAACCACCCAAATAAAATCAATGGAGAGGATTACTCATACCTTTTTGATGCCTTATGATTTGTCCACTAAATCTGTCACACTCAACACACTTTATTTGTCAACTCTTAACAAGGGTTAAATATCTTGAGTAATAACACAACAATAATATCCAAATAACACCTTATTACTCCTACTTTGTTTTAACATCCACCAAAGTTATTTTTAAAAGAAAACCCTTACTCAAAATTACTTTCACTAAAAAGAACTTTATCAAAAACCCTTATTACTCTTAACAATTTCAAAAATCACAATTAAAAATAATTCACAACTCAAACAGCCACCATGACCTTATTCCCTAAGGTTACTCAACAAATCAACTAACGAAGCACCTTTACCCCTTATCACTCCACCTTAGGCAATCCAAACATAAGATTAATAAAAACCTTAATACCTGCCTCGAGGGGAATCGAACCCTCATCTTGCCCCAACGTGAATGCCCTAGCCACGACCAAGTTGTTGTATGAGATGCGGGCTCATTGGTAAAAAAGAAGCGCCACCCGCTTCTTATCCTTCACCCTCTTCTGCCAAGCGAAAAGTATGCGCCTTGGGTGCCTTAACAGAACAAAGCAAAAAACGATGCTTGCGGGAATCGAATGCACAACCTCCTTGTCACCAACACCTTTGCACAATCCAAGCTGCCACTAGGCCACGCTACCCAATGCATTTTGGGAAGTGGTTGTTGTCTCCCTTTAATGTTCGCTGCGTCACTTAAACAAAAAAACACGAGCTCTTTTTCTTCGCAAATACCAAGCACAAATATCAACGAGCGAGGATGAATGAATTAAAAAATTCAATGGGATATTTATATGCCTTTCATTTGCTTTGGAAACATCGGTATTTTTGAAACTTTCTTCATTACGTCGACGGATAAACTTTTAATTTTAAAAAAATTAAAATTTAAACTAAATCTTTAAAATTAAATATCTCCATCACCGGGACACATTTTTCGATGAAACGAAAAGCCAACTTGGGTTTTAAGAAAAACCCATTTCAAATCTACCATTCATGGTATTAAATAAAAACCTTTTGCAAAGCTTCCCTTGAAGCTCCTTTTGGAACCACATGCCATGCATCCCTTCTTGAACCTTTGATCAAAAACATTTGCTTCTCATGAAGCTCTTTGTGAAACACAAACATAGTGCTTACTTACATAGATCATTTTGACATCAATGACAACTCTTAGCTTAGGGACTCAAAATGTCCAACAACACACCATGTTGTATAAATGCACTTAGGTGGGAAGGATCCTCACCCTTCCCAAGTGGCATTAAGAGGAATGGGGAAGGTGAGGGTGTATGGGGATATGGTAAGTAGGAATAGACTAAGATAGGGTGAGGTGTGCCTAATCTAATGTCAAAGGAGGAGGTTAGAGGGGGTGTGCACATAGAATAGGGAATTGTGCACATAGACTAGGGGGATGGGAAGTCACATGGTGACTAGGAGCTTAGTGTAGGAGAGAGATTAGTGGGGTAAAGAGGCTAAGGAGGGTAATTTTTAATTTTTGTAAGATCATGAAGTGGTATTGGAGAAATTTGGGAATTATTTTAGATTTTACAAAAATTATTAAAATGAATTTAGGCAAATACGAAATTGATACTTTGCTCCTTGGTTTGGTGGTGGCTGAACTCCACCCTGATCCATCTTGGTCACCAAACGACTTAGTAACTCAAGCATGGTGTCAAATTTCTACTCAGCAAGATCCATTTGCGCATCTGCCATCTCCACCAGCTCCCTTTGTTCAACTTCTGGTTTTGGAATTTCTTTCCCTTAGTTGAGGTTAGGGTTTGACTTATTTCTCCTCAAATAGTACCTATTTGGCTGCATAAAGAGCTCTTATGTGCTGGTAGGAAACCATCTTTGATACCACTGTAATAACCCTAACTCAAAAAATTAGGGTTTAAACAAATAAAAACCAGATTTCTGTAGAGTAGATCAGATCTATAATTACTACTCAAAAATTACTCCAAAAACCCTAAAAAATGGATGTTCCAACCATACAATTTTTTATTAATTTTCTGAAAGTGCAAACGGGTCAAACAACTGTACAACAACACAAATCAACCCTCAAAACTGGATAACAAATCCCTAAAGCTTGATGATCATCTTAAAATGGTAAAACATGTCACAAAACATGCACAAATGGCCTCCCAAAGTTGGACAACCCACTCCTAGACTCCAACACACCAAAATTTGCAACACAATTGTAAATCCTGAGATAGATCCACCCAATCTCTAATCAAGAACAAGGGCACATCACATTGTTTACAAGATTGGTTCTGAAGACTTAGGGCACACCACCTAAGCAACAGAAGGTGAGGAAGGGTTCAACCCTTTCTCTTACAATTCACAAGATGAACATAACATAATGAAACCCTAGAAGTGACTTTCCAAGCCTATATACCTAGTCGCCCCACTAAAAGCTTCTAATTATTCATTAAGTGAAGGTTACATCAACAATAATCCCAACACTTAATTTTTATTAAATAAAAGAGCTATTAACCTAGCAAAAAAGGAATGTCCCACTTCCTTCTCTACAAATGACAAAAATAAAACATTAAAATGCGTGAGGTCCACATATATTTCAAAATAAGACATTACAATAAATATATATAAAAATAAAGGTCAAAATTGAAATTCCTCCCAAATTACCACGCTCCGTTTTCTAAGAGGAATCTCCCTGTTAATCCTAGGAAACATTGAAAAGACTAATACATGAAGTCTGTTTAGAGGTCACCATGTCGACTAAAATAAAAACTACAAATCACCAAACATTGTTTGAGGATAAATGAGAGGGTAACGATGGTTTTATGACATCATGCTTTTCAGACCATGAAATGACTATTCTTTCGAGCATAGTTACCAAATCTTGTCTTCTCACAAAATTTTCTAAATTATTATTGTATCAAAACAAAAAAGCTGCCTTGATTCTATTTTTAAGTGGCTAGATGCAACACACTAACGAAATTAGAATCTTGTTTCTGTTGAGTTTGTGCCGGAACTCATCCCCTGCACTCAATTCCCTGTTCAAATAGAATGATTACCCCTGAAATATAAAATGATTGATTAGATAAGACAGAACCAGAGAGAATTGATTAAAAAATAAATGAATAGAGAAATGAGGAAAAAATAAGTGAATAACTGGGAAGAGGAGATACACATCAAACCATTTTAGAGGACAAGCCGCCTTCACAGGACATTGAAAATTTAGACAAAGAGCGAATGGTGTTATTTTCTTAGGTCGTGCAACTCTATACACAGACTTTCTTCCACACACCATAACCATATACGCTAATACAACATAGCCGAAAAAATTAGTCAAACTTTTTTTTTGTTTTTGTTTTGAAGTTAAGATTCATCATAATTTTCCGTCCTTTTCAGTATAAATCCAGAGACTGTTTCTTGGGCATTTTAGGTCTACCTTATGAAATGTTCCAAACCAAGGCACGGAACACTTCCGTGAAACATGGCACGTGCTGAATTTGCACGTGGGCACCTTTTCCACGAATTGGTAACCTATTTTCAATAAACCTTAAGTAAAGTGACAAACATTTTAGTGGTTATGATTTTAAATTGAATTTGTTATAAACCTGAAAAACACTCACATGCTATTAATATTAGTTTATAATTTTAGATTGAAATCGTTATAAATCTTATTCTACATCAAAAAAATCAAATGAAATGATAAACACTCACATGCTAGTAATTATTAGGGTATGATTTTAAATTGAATCCCTTATAACCTTAGTCTACATTAAAAGAATCAAATAAAGTGACAAACACAAATATTCACCTGCTATTAATATATTAATTACTAGGTTCTAATCAAAACTCTTTATAAACCTTAACCTACATCCAAAAGATCAAATAAAATAATAAACAGTCACTACTATTAACCAACAACCTATCCATTTGAAATCTACTTTTCAATAGATACAGTAACGGGTTCGGTTTTAACTCTTGGTAGCATCCACAAGAGACGCTCTTATCCGGACTGACCGGAAAAAAGTGGCATCTAAGCAGTCACAATCAACCTAAGGTGTTACGTTCCTTCGGTGCAAATTGCAATCGTAGGTGTGATAATACGATTCCTCGGTACAATGCACAACGTGCATATCTATATATCAATCGTTAGACATCAGATAATGAAAGTGATTATTTTTTTTCCGTATTATCTTGTTCTGATGGTCACTCAATTAAAAGCATAGAGACATCTTAACACAACAATTAATTTGTTTTATATTATCACCATAAACGTGAATGTATGAATCTAACCTTTTATTTTTTAAAAACTTATCACATAATCATGGGTTCACGCATCTAACCACGCTTCGAATTAAGATTAATTTGTTTTATATTATCACCATAAACGTGAATGTATGCATCTAACCTTTTATTTGTTAAAAACTTATCACATGATCATGGGTTCACGCATCTAACCACGCTTCGAAATAAGATTAATTTGTTTTATATTATCACCATAAACGTGAATGTATGCATCTAACCTTTTATTTGTTAAAAACTTATCACATGATCATGGGTTCACGCATCTAACCACGCTTCGAATTTTTTTCCACTTGCGGTCTTTAAAAATATGGTTGCAATCATTTGTTTTAAAAAAAAAATTATTTTTGTCTTTTCACAAATTTTAGAGCAACAAAGAGATATTAACTAAGGTTATTGGTTTTATCGAATTGTCCAATTCATTCACCTTGAACCAAGTTCTCCATGTTTTCTTAAGACAAGTAAATTGAAAGAATTTTAGATCTAAAAGGGTTGCCAACCATTTTCATAATTGAATAGTCAAGGGATTGAAAAAAAATGTGGTCCCAGGTCTCATTCTCTATACAACAAAGCTTATTTGAACAGATCAGAAAAATCGTGTTTTATCAACTAGTATCTTGTAAGATCTCTCTAATGAAGTAGAAGCCAGATAAATGGTCTCACTTTAGGCCATGTCAAAAGTTGCCACAATTGAATAAAGTCATCCCTAAGTGGATTTTTCACATGGTGAGTGAGGGATGAATATCCTAGAGTTGAAGTATACACACTATTAGAATGTAGGCCCCATCTTAGCCTATCTTTCTCTTTCGACCAGAATAGCAACTGATTTGTAAGAACCTGATGAATAGTCTCCTTGACAACCTCTGTTGCTAGGATTATCCATTCCCTTGCTAGAATCCACAGTCTATCCTTTGAATTAGTTTCCTCATAATTTCTATAATAGTTTGATATCTTTATTCATCCTCAATTATGGAGTTGCTCCATGATGTCTTGCCATTTTGGAAAATGTTGAGACTATGGAGGCGCACCATCCCAAGCATCTATCCAAAAAATTATTTAATGGCCATTCCCCACTATCCAAAATAGTTGAGGTTTGATAATTGTCTCCCCTTGTGAATGGTGAGTGATTTAGTAAAATAGGAAATATTGCATTTACCTTCAAACTTAGGTTACATAGTTTAAATAGGCGGTAAATAACCTATTCGAGAAAGAAAGGGGGAAAGGAGAAATTGGGGGAAAAGAAGGATGAAGGGAATTCTCTTGCCGCCCAAATTGTTGCCGTCCACTGCCGTCTAGGTAAGGTAAAATGTAAGTTACCTTTACCCCTAGTAAAATCAAATTTTTTAACTTTTACTGATGGTAATTTCCAACATTCCCCCCCTTAAAGTTGAGAGGACTAACTATATAGTCTCTCAGCTTTATAAATTGAGCTTTAGCCATGCCTTTGGTGAAGATGTCTGCTAGATTATACAAAGTGCTACAATATTGAAGCTCAACTGTCTCATTGTTCCACCATATCTCTTATGAAGTGATACTTCATATCAAAATGTTTTGACCTTTTGTGGTGGATTGGATTATATGCCAACTGTATGGCACTTATATTATCACAATTCAGTTTGGTTGGACCAATTTGTTTTTCGCCAATCTCTTCAAGGATTTTCCTCAACCAGAGGATCTGAGTACTTGCATGAGTGATTGCTATGTACTCAGCTTCTGTAGATGATAATGCTACAATAGATTGCTTTTTGGAACTCCAAGTTATTAGTCCTGAACCTAGACTAAAACAGTTCCCTGATGTAGATTTTTTGTCATCTATATTACTGCCCCAATCGCTGTCACTATAACCAAATAACTTCATAGAGTTAGACTTGTGGTAATGGATTCCAAAATCCAATGTACCTTTTACATATCGTAAAATTCGTTTGGTTGCTTGAAGATGCAGCTCGGATGGGCATGCCATAAATCGTGATACAAGAGAAACAACATACTGTATATCTGGCCTAGTGTTGGTGAGAAACATTAAACTCCCAACCATGCTTCTGTAATTGGTCAAGTCAACATTTGGTGCTCCATCTTCTTTGCTTAGCTGGATTCCATGTCCAGTTGGTGTTTCAGCTGATTTGCACTACTACATAGCAAATTTCTTGATCATGTCATGAGCATATTTCTGTTGACATATGAAGATCCCATTCTTTGATTGATGTACTTCCATTCCTAGAAAGTATCTCATTAATCCGAGATCCTTCATCTCAAACTGATTCATCATGGAGTTTTTGAACTCCATATTCATTTTATCATTACTACCCATGAATATTAGATCATCCACATATAAACAAACTATGAGGATATCTACTCCATTTTTCGGGTAGTATAATGTTGGTTCACTCTTGCTTTTTGTGAAACCATATTTGCTGAAATAGCCGTCAATTCGTGAGTACCATGCTCTTGGTGCTTGCTTGAGGCCATATAGTGCTTTTTTCAATTTATAAACAAGGTTCTCTTTTCCTGGTTCTTGGAAACCTTGAGGTTGTTGAACATACACCTCTTCTGTCAGGTATCCATTTAAAAATGCACTTTTCACATCCATGTGTTGTATTTTCCATCCTTTATGGGCTGCCAAGGAAAGAACAGTTTCGATTGTTTCTTGTCGAGCAAGCTGAGCAAAGGTTTCCTCATAATCTATTCCATATTTCTGAGTAAAACCTTTGGCTACTAATCTCGCCTTGTGCCTTTCAATGCTTCCATAAGCATTGAATTTGGTCTTATAGACCCATTTACATCCAACACATTTTTTTCCCTTGGGAAGCTTCACAAGCTCCCAAGTATCATTCTTTTTAATTGAGGATATTTCCTCTTCCATGGCATCTTGCCATATATTTTCAGTGCATGCTTTTTCATAGCTAGATGGTTCTAGTTGTGCAGCAGCCAAAAAAGCATAATTGACTACATCACCCCTTGGTTCATGAGACTCATCATCTCCTGACATTTGAAGATTTTCAAGTCTTGACAAAATGTCATCCATCTCACTAGCTTGACTCCTAGTGTATCTTTGTTGAAAATTCCTATCCAACATTTGAGAAGATGGATGACTCTGTAGTATGTGCTTTCCTCTATTTGTCTCTTTCCTTTGAGAAACTGAATCAATATCCATCGGACTTGAAGCGCTTACAGATATTTGAAATCATTTTGGAGAATTTGGGGGTGCCAGCAAATTCCTTCTTGGACTTGGTGTACCACTTGATGTACTTGATGAAGTTTCCTGATGTGGAGTTTGTGGAGGAGGACTGCTTTTCTTGGGTTGTACCATTATGGGAGGTACTGGTGTGGTATTTTCCGAATTAGAGTCAAAATCAACAAATTTTTTATGACCCCATTCTCCCCCTTCATCAAAAATTACATCCCTGGAGATAATGATTTTATGTGTCGTGGGATTGTACAATCTATATCCTTTGGTTGAATCACAATACCCTACAAAAACACATGCTTGGCTCTTTGGATCAAGCTTCTTTCGCTTCTCTTCAGGAATGTGTGCATAAGCTAAAGAACCAAATACTCTGAAATGTTTGACATTTGGTTTCTTACCGTACCATCCTTCATAAGGAGTGATACCATCTAAACTAGAAGTCGAACTTCTATTTAGAATATATGCACTTGTTCTCACTACATCTGCCCAATAGCTGTTTGTGAGATGTTTTGCCTAAAGCATTGTTCGTGCCATTTCAACAAGGGTGCGGTTCTTTCTCTCAGCCACACCGTTCTGCTGTGGGGTGTAGGCAGTAGTGAATTGCCTCTTTATCCCATTTTGCTTACAATAATGAAGAAATTCATTTGAGGAGTACTCTCCTCCTTTATCAATGCGAAGACATTTGACATAGTAGTCACTTTGCTTTTCTACATTATTTCTGAAGTCTATGAAGCAATCAAATGCTTCATCTTTGTGTTTCAAAAAATACAACCAACACATTCTAGAATAATCATCTATGAATGTTAGAAAATAAGAATTGTTTCCAAGGCTCTTTGTTTGCATTGGACCACAGATGTCCGAATGTACTAGTTGAAGAGGATAACTTGCTCTCCATGCTCGGCCTCTTGGAAACTTCTTTCTGGAGTGCTTTCCCAAAGCACATGCTTCGCATACCTTTTTATGTTCTGGAATTTTTGGTAGTCCTGTCACCATAGCTTGTGATGTTAACATTTTCAAGCTAGCGGAATTGAGGTGACCATATCTCAAGTGCCACAATTCACTTGGATTTGAAATAGCAATGTTTGCAAGTTGAGCTCCCCCTGGCTCACCAAACTTTAGAGGGAACAACCTATTCTTTGTCATAGGTACTTTTGTGATGACCCAGTTACAATTGTTTTTATCAAAGATTGTACATTTTCTTTCATCAAAAACTAATTTGTAATGCTTCTCCATCATTTGGCCAACACTTAACAAATTGTGTTGTAGCTGTGGAGTATAGTATATGTCATTCACATTTTTAAGGCCTTCTTTTGTGGCAACTTCCATAGCTCCTATGCCTTCAACTTGCAAGGATTTATTATCCCCTAACTTAACTTGAGATTTGTAATTTGAATCTAATGTAGCAAAGAGATTTTCTTTGCCACTCATGTGGTTGGAGCAACCAGTATCCAAAATCCATGTATCATTTAGATTTTGATCTGGTTGTCCATAAGAGAGAAAAATATTTGGTGGACCTTCTTCTTCTCCGTAGAATGAGCCATATTGACTACTTTGATCTTTTGAAGATTTTGACCAGCAGTCACGAGCGAAGTGGCCTTGTTTCCCACAATTGAAACAAGTTGTTTTGGTCTTATTACTTCCTCGTCCTTGATTTCCACGGCCTGCATTGCCGCTTTGGTTCTGATTGGCTCCTCTGTTTTGATTTCCACCTCTATTTTGATTACCTCCTCTGTAGGAGTTGCTTTGTCTCTTGCCTCTTTGTTGTTGTCCTCTGCCTCTACCTCTTCCTTGTCCTCGTCTTACACTTTCATTCGAAGTGAAGGCTTTATCATCACCTCCATAGCTTGTTGAAGGTGCACCTTGAAGTCGCTCTTCATGTGATGTTAATGATCCAATCAAACTATCAAATGTAAGAGTAGAAAGATCTTTGGATTCTTCAATTATGATTGCAATGTGATTCCACTTAGGAAGAAGAGTTCGCAACACTTTCTTCACAATTGTTTCATTTTTTGTGTCTTCACCTAAAGTTTGCATCATATCAACTATCGCTTTAACACGAACATAATAGTCTCCAACTCTTTCATTGTCCTTCATTCTGAGATTTTCAAAATCTCTTTTCAAGGTCTGAAGCCCGACTTGCTTTACTTTATCACTTCCTTGGAATCCTTCTTTCAAGGCATTCCATGCATCTGTAGCAGTTAAATAAGATGCAATTCTTGGAAAGATACTAGGATCTAGTGCTGATTGAAGATGGTATAAGGCAAATGAATTATTTTTCTGTGCATCTTTGTAGATCTTCTTATCATTTGCACTTAAGGTAGTCCAATCTGTTGGAGCAATGTAACCGTCTTCAATAATATCCCATAGTCCTTTTTCGATGAGTAATGTCCTCATCTTGATGGACCAGTACTCATAATTATCCCCTCTGAATTCGAGAATAGGTAGATTATTATGTGAACCCATTTTTTAATCTACTAAAACAAGAAACCTCTCTTTTATAGTCTTATTGGAAAAAGACTTTACAAACTATCAAGCCCTACTTGATTTACAATCAAAAACAACTCAAATTTGTTCAAAAATTACAAAATTGTCAGCGACTTGTTCATCATCGTCACTGATCAATATTATTTCAGGAGAAGGAGGTTGTAGGATTTCAACTGAATTACTATAATGAGTATATTCGGATCCTTGTGCAGCAATTGCAACTGTGTCAGATTGTTCAAAATTGCTGTCGAAGGAGTTATCCTCTGAATCTGCGTCATATCCTTGATCAAGATTTCTCTGGTGTGCAATAACCGCGTTTTAAAACTGTGAAAAAACTGTATTCAGACTTAGTGTTTTCACGTGCCTATCAAAGTCTTCAGGTGTTGTTCTCAGTAACACCTTGCAGAGAGCATGATAACAACCTTCCGATCTTATCATTTAAGAAAATTTCCCAGAAATTTTCTTTTACAAGAATTTCCTCTTAGGAAATAGTAAAAAAAAATTAAACTTTCTAAGTTAAAAAAAATTTAACTTTCTAAGTTTTTTTTTTAACTTTTACATATATTTCCTCTTAGGAAATTTCAAGCAATAAAAAGCTTTCACATATATTTCCTCTTAGGAAATTTCAAGCAATTTAAAAAAAAAAATTATAAAAGCAAAGGAACAGTTAAAAAACTAAAAAAATATATATATTTTTTAATTTTAAACTTATTCCTTTAGTTTTGCTTTTGATTAAAAAAATTTAATAAAAAAAATTTGATTTTCTATCGACCCCGCCGAGAGTCGATCCTGCGACCTCGCGGGTCACAAGGCTGAGGGTAGCCGCTGTGCTACCCGGGCTGATCCGGGAGCAGCTAGCGCTCCCTGCCCTATAGCCTTCGCAAAATCACGCGAGGCTAAAAAATTTGATCCCGCCGAGGATCGAACATTCGACCTCGCGGGAGTCAAGGCTTAGGGTAGCCGCTATGCTACCGGGCTGATCCAGAAGCTAAGCTGGCGGCTCCCAGCCTTCTAGCTTGCGCGTCGAGCGCGAAGCTTTTAATTGGCTTCGCGCTTCGACGCGAAGCTTATTTTATTTCTGGGACTTTAGTCCCACATCGCCTATGAGGCGATGTTAAAGCTTCTTAAAAGAAGCAAAGCACGTATAGTGCTTTGATTGCCTGCGAGCAATCGCCAACTATGCAAATCCTTTTGCCTCAGTTCGCGAGCGCAGGTTGCACGCCAGTCACTCCACGTCATGCCACATCACATCGTAGATCACCACATCGCTACACCTCGGGCCACGTGCCAGTCACTCCACGTCACGCCACGTCATGCCATAAGTGCCTCGGGCCGCGTGTAGGTCGTCAGCCACATCAGCAGTGCTGCCTCGAGAATCACACAAATCTGTTGCTCCTGCGGGTCGCCTCGTCCAGCTCCGCCTCGTCCAACTCCACCAGCGCCTCGAGAGTCGTGCCGATCTGCTCCTGTAGGCTGCCTCGGGATCCGTGCCACCTCAGACTGTGGGCCCCACCGCCTCGGGAATTGCGTCGCTCTGATACCAAATGTGAATGGTGAGTGATTTAGTAAAATAGGAAATATTGCATTTACCTTCAAACTTAGGTTACATAGTTTAAATAGGCGGTAAATAACCTATTCGAGAAAGAAAGGGGGAAAGGAGAAATTGGGGGAAAAGAAGGATGAAGGGAATTCTCTTGCCGCCCAAATTGTTGCCGTCCACTGTCGTCCAGGTAAGGTAAAAGGTAAGTTACCTTTACCCCTAGTAAAATCAAAATTTTTAACTTTTACTGATGGTAATTTCCAACACCCCTATCGTTAACACCTCAAAAACCGAAGATCCTTGTTATGGAAGCTAATATATAAATGTGAGAGAAGCAGTTGTCGATGCACATTTGATTCCTTGAATGGATTTGTTATTCCTTTCTTTCGAGATGAGAATACCTAGAAACTCTACCAAAATGATGAAAAAATAGAGGGAAAGAGGACCCCCCCTAGCACAATCCCCTAGAAGTAGTAAAAAAAGGAGACAAATTATTGTTTATCAACACAACATAAGATATTGAAAAAATGTGCCTCTAATTTGATCCACCCAATCTTAGGAGAATACAAACATCCTCAATATCTATAGGAGAAAATGTCAGTCCACCCTATCATAAGCCTTGGAGAGGTACAAATGAATAAACATGGCTAGGGATATATGTGCCTGCATGGAGTGAAGGGCCTCCTGAGCAAGCACTATTTCATCTGTAATTTTTCTCCTTCCTATAAATTCTCCTTGCTATGGCAATATTATCTCAGGAAGGAAGGGTTTCAACCTTTGAGATATCACCATTGTAATGATTTTAAGGAGAACATTACAAAGGGCTATCAGTTTGAAGCCAAAAATATGATCCACCTCTTGGGACTTAGGTATGAGTGCAATGGAGGTTTTGTTGATTTATTTCAAAACTGACTTTGCCACTTGCATTTCCTATACCATTGTAAGTACATCATCCTTGAGCATATCCCAAAATTCTTGAAATAAATCTAGAGTTTTTCCTTTTTCACCATGAAAACCACTTCCTTTACTTCCACCATAGAAACTGGTGTTGGTAATACCTCATTATCCTCTTCATTAATAAGGGAAGAGATTTCCTATAGAACTTTCTCTTGAGCCCTAGGGTCCATGGGTACTTTAAAGGAAAGCTCCTCAAAGTAGTCAATGGTAATTTTCTTCATCACATACCAAGAGTAAATTGGATCATCTATGTTCATATTCAAGGAAGGCACAAATTTCGAAACTCGTTTGGCTAAAAGAAATTTGTGGACGCAAATTTTTTGTCCCCTTCCTTCAACCACTAGATCTTGGATTTCTATTTCCATAAGAGATCTTCCCTCCTTTACCGTTATACTAACTCAGAAGAGACTTGAATTTCCTATTTGTTGAGCTCCTTTATAAGTTCCAAGGAGTGAATATGACCATTCACTTACTCTAGTTTGAAATCCCAATCTATATTTTTAGCCCTCATATCCCAAGGAGCGCATTTAATTTAGCAAGTAGGTCATGTTGTGAGTATTATATTATTTGGTCTAATGTATGTGTCACTTTGTGAAAGTGCAATGTGTCAAAAGAGAGAGGAGTATGAAGAGTCACATTGACATGTGGCATGTTGAGAGCTTGTCTTAATGACAAGAATGTGAAAGGTTGCATTTCCTAGATTTGTAGGGGAGAGCAACAGTTTGAGGACTGAAAAGTCATGTATTGTATTATATTGGAGATAAATTTCCATTTTTGTATCATATCATGAGCATTGAAACATAATAGAGTGAAGATATTTCTTTTGTGATATATTTATATCTATCTTGATGTGAATTCTTATTGTGATATTGTTATGTTTCAATGCATAATATTATGACCCTGGTTTATGTTTTGTTAACATGAAATAGTGTCATGTTCTAACATGGTATCAGAGCTATGGAGAAACCTTGGTTGAGAGAGTTGTGGAGGAAACCAGAGAACCAGTGAGCTAGGTTGTTTCAGAGCAAGGTTGTTTGCACAATTTTTGGGACAATCATCACCATTCAACAACATGCCCATTTGAGGTGTTGAAAGCAAGGATATTTGTGATATCAGAGTGACGCAATGAAAGAAGAGAACATCCATATTCAAAAACAAAAACAAAGGTTGAAATCAAACAAAAGGAATAACAAAAAAAATTGAGAGGTGCAAAAACCAAGACTTCTTAGGAGGTCACCCATTTGAGTACTACTTCAAGAAAAAATGCTTAACTGTGAAGTTTTTTGATGGGTTGAAAACATGAAGTCAGTTTATGGAATCTGAATTTTTGATTGAATTTTGAAGAAAAAACAAACAAACAAAAGGCTTCCTTTTTAACCTTGCCTTGGGCCCATTTGGTCGAAGTGTTTTTTTTTCTAGAACTCGAGACAAAAATAAAAATTGTTTTAACTCCTTGAATTTCAAAATATTGGCCGAAGTGTTTTTTGCTACAAGTTTTCTCTCCCTCCTTCGTCATTACAGCTTGTGCTTGTTTTGAACTCGTAAACCTTGGAAGAAACTAGGAAACTCTACGCACAAAAGGTACTGATGTTTTTTTGACCTTGATGTTGTCTTCTGCTTTTCGAAAACCACAACATCATCGAGGGCTGCTCGAAGTTGAGTGGACCTTGTCGGGAGGCAGTAGTTTTCCTTTTTTCTCGATCGTCCTCAAATAAATTAGGGCTCCTATTTTTTGTTAGAGAAATACCCTTCTCTTCGAACCTACACATTTGGTTTCTTCCCATACAAGTCGTCGTGGTCCACCACTGCTGCTACAGGTAGCTACTACGAGCGTTGCATGAGGAAGCAAACATTCCAACCGCATTCGTAGCTAAAGTTTGGTGGGCAGGTGCCTTTCCGAATTTACCCTGATGCACACACTAAAACGGTCAAGGTAGACAATAGAATGGTTCGCAGAGAAGTTCGTGTGGTAACACCAACTTCTAAAGGAAGTGCACATTCAGAGAATTATTGCTGCACATGTGGTCGAAAACCGTGGTAGGACCCATATGTTTTAAGGAGGTAAAAGTTTTTTTTTTAATTTGGAATTTTTGTTTTGTAAATGGAGTGATAAGGTGTTAGGGAGTTATATGATATTTCATTAAGAAGGTTAAAATATTTTTTTAGTTATTTGAAATTTTGAAATTTCATAGGGAGGTATAAGGTATAAAGAAACAAATATATAATTAAGTTTTTTTTTTTTAAATTAAAGGGAGATATAAGTTTTCTTGGAAACAAAAGTGTTTTTTTTTTTAATTACAAATTGTATTTTGAAAGTATTTAAGTTTATCTTTAAGTGGGGAGATAAAAGGTTTTCCACTTCAAAGGTTGACAAAAAATAAAAATAAAATAAAATAAAAAAGGATTTAAGTATTTTTTCTTAAATTGCTTTAATTTTTGGAGGTAAAATGTTTTCTACCTCAAAAGAAAAAATTAAATAAAGGGGGGAAAGAAAAAAAAATACCAAAAAATAAGAAACACAATTTTTTAAATACTTTTGTTCAAGAAACCAAAGAAGATGAAAAAAATGTGTCGGATAAAGTGTGGAAAGATTTACATTCCATTATTGAAGAAGCCAAAAAAGGAGAATATTTATTACTTCAACAATGCATGCAAGGAATCCTTAATGATGCTAATGATAGTAATGAAAATTTTGTCACCATACCTATTGTTTTATGGAAAGCAATATACAAGGGGATAATTACTCTTAATGTTTCCAAAATAAAAACATAAGGAAATAAGACATTGAAGAAGAATGTTATTTTGAATTCCATAATGGTGGATAAATGTTGTAACACTAATGATTTAAAGCTTATAATGGTGGATGAATGTTGTGATACTAATGATCTTTGTGAGCAGGAAAAAGATGCATATTGTGATCCTTTTTCAAATGAAAGTGACTTGCACATGGTTCATGATTTTTCGGAGAGAGCCTATGCCATTGTAATTGATGAGGACATAGACTCAAATTATGATAGGAATAGTGATGCTCAAATTTGTGTTGAGCAATGTGATGATGGTTTTGGCCATTTTGAGAAGCACACTAAGGGAATTGGTTCCAAATTGCTACAAAAAATGGGCTACAAAAAAAAGGTTTGGGAAAGCATGAACAAGGCATGAAAGAACCATTTGTACCAATAATAAGACCAAAATGTGAAGGTCTTGGGTACACAGGACAAGTGAATCAAAATGATTCAAGAATAAAATTTGTAATAGGTAAAAGTGATAGCAAATTGGTGATAGAAAATAGATGTGAGCATTGTGGTAAATATGGTCATAGGATAGAGAAATGTTGGAATATCTATTCTTGTAAATTTTGTGGACATAACCATTCACACATGTTTTGTCTACAAAAAGAAAGGAAAGAATGTAGATTAAAAATGAATTGTGTATGGATTGATATGAATGATTGGGATAAGCTAAAAGGAATGTTGTATGGTTTCTTCAAAAGGAAACCAAGTGTGATTCAAAGTTGATAAGATATAGAGACTGCACATAGAGGATGAAGACCATTTTGATGAATGGGGAATGTGTAATCATCAAATTTATGAAAGGTTATTTTAGCAAATAATGTACTAAAGGGGGGTGTTGTGAGTATTACATTATTTGGTCTAATGTATGTGTCATTTTGTGAAAGTGCAATGTGTCAAAAGAGAGAGGAGTATGAAGAGTCATATTGACATGTGGCATGTTGAGAGCTTATATGAATGACAAGAATGTGAAAGGTTACATTTCCCGGATTTGTAGGGGAGAGCAACAGTTTGAGAACTGAAATGTCATGTATTGTATTATATTGGAGATAACTCTCTATTGTTTTATCATATCATGAGCATGGAAGCATAATACAATGAAGATCTCTCTTTTGTGATATATTTGTGTCAATATCTTGTGTCTACCTTGATGTGTGTTCTTATTGTGATATTGTTATGTTTCAATGCATAATATTGTGATCCTGGTTTATGTTTTGTTAACATGAAATAGTGTCATGTTCCAACAGGTCATCCATATGGTAGGTTTTCTCAAGGATGCTATGAATTGATTGTAAGTGGTCTTAAGTTGCCATCTCAATGTGGTGTAGGGATGGGAAATTGTATAGACATAGGCATGGATCATACCAAATTGATAGAGGATTAGAGTTTTGATTTGAGAAGAGAATTTCTACTTTTGCCCCAATAGAGGGGGGGCCTAATGATAGTCTCAAGCAAGGTTCTTGGACAAAAGTAGATTCCAAGATTGGGTTTTGGGTATTTATTAAGTTCGTGATAACATTGGTAATATAGTTTCATCCAACTCAAGTAATAAAATGAATTGATAGGGTGTGATTAGGGTGTGCAGAATCAATTTGTGGTTATGTGAAATATGGAGATGGGTGAAAGAAACTAATTGATAAAGGGAAGGAATAGAGGAATAATGGAGCAGTTGGGATGGGGGCCATGTCGATGGGATGGTTGATTCCTTGTGATCTAGTAGGTCTTGTACTAGATGCTTGAAATATCGATAGTCATCAATATCGTAACTCTTTTGATGATGGTAGATACAATAGTGTTGCTTCTTATACCATTTAGGTTTAATCTGGTTGGATTTATCTAGGCAAGTGTCAGTAAAAAAATTACTTTTGTATCATATAATTTTTGAAAGATGGTCAATAGTGGCTCCAACTGGGACATCCAAGTACGGGGTAGACGAAAAGGATGTCGAGGTCGATTGGAAGGATGAGATAAAAAATATGGAGTGAAAGAAGGTTCATTAGAGGAAGATTTTGAGGGCAATGTGGATATCCCTTGGTGACTCAATTGTAGCTCAATATTTGTGAGTCGATCAAGTATTTGCTATAATTTAGTTACATATGAAGTTGGAATGGCTAGGATATGATTGAATTGGTTTATGATGTGGCCAAGATTAAGTTGGTAGGGATAAGAATGTGAGTAGAATGAATGTGGAGATAAGGTATAAGATGAGTGGTGAAGCTATGGTTGTTGTGCCATGTGAGGGACATGGGATAGATGATAGGGTGTCTGGAGAAGAGGGGGAATAGATAGTGTTGGAATAAGGTGTGGTGGACAAGAGTTTGGTCGATGCAAGGAGGATGACATAGTCTTCTCAGGAGGGCTCTTAGTTAGAGAGGTTTGGGTGGTCTAAGACATTATTCCTTAATCATAATGTGAAGGTTGAGAATGGGGCTTGACACTTGGACATCTGAGAAGATGGATGGTGGATATGGTACTAGGTGGAATAAGATGTGTCTCCTCCAAACAATTTGGAGGAGTCATCGAAGGATGAGGGATTTTCTTAGAATGCTCTATGGAATTATGTGCTTGAGCTCTAGCTTGGCTTTTGGTTTGGACCATAAGTAGTTGAGGATAGAACAGAACATGGAAGAATGAACACATTGGGAAGGGGATGTAAATTGGCCTTGAGTATGACCATTTGGGATTTGACGATCATAGTTGTTAATCATATAGGTTTTAGATAATTATGATTGTCACCTATCAAGGGTTATATAACTAACTCTAGAGATTTCTTACAAGGGCTGCAAAAACAAACACATATAACAGAATGATGGTAGGACTATGCTTTGAGTATTTTATGGTTTTTATGATTGTTTTTTATGGTTTTAAGAAGAAAGCACTATCTACACAAACAAGCAAAAAAACATTAAACAATAATGATGTAAATGTTTAGTTAGGTTGTGTTTTGATGTTTAGTGTTGTTGAAGGATTTTTTTTTTTTTGTTTTAGTGTGTTTTGATTTTTTCCTACCCTTAAGATCTACAAACTGTAGATGGGGTGTATCTACAAGGTGTGTTTATGCATACTCCTCAATATACCGAAGAGTACATGGAGAAAAGTAGCACACAAACAACCAAAAGATATTCCTAGGGTAAGGTTGGATCAATGTATCCTAAGGAGAAAAAAGACCTCCACTACCCTTTTTAGGGGGTAGAAGAGGTGATATTATCTAAAAGCTACGTAGGCCAAATGGATTTTCACTTCACCCTCGATAGGGCTTGGTCAAAAATAATAGTTGTGCACCCACTAATTATTTTTTCCCATGAACAACAGTGTCTAACCTAAAACTACCTCGAGCTAGTCCCAAGGGTAGTCAACTTCTTAGTGATGAAATTTAGGAAACTATGTGATCTAACTATGGTATCTAGGGAACTAATCGACGGTTGGCAATGAAGTCCAACATCACCGATTGGTTTTGTAAAAATGTGTTGTACAAAAGTAATGTGTATTTTTGGGATTTGTTTTTTTAATATGGTTGACCTAATTATGTAAAGGGTAAATTTTTTGCTATGCTAAATGCAAGTATTAATGTAAAATACTTTTTGACTATCTAGGATGAAATGCAAACCTTGAAAGCAAATGACTTTTGTGAAAGCAAATTCTAGGCTACATGAAGCAATTTGTAAAACATGAAAGTAAATCTAACTTAAGGAAAGCTAAGGAAAGGGCATGAAATGAAAACTATGTTAACAAATCAAAGACAATACATGAAAATAAATCTAAACTAGAAAAGCAAAGACAAGATATGAAAAGAAACCTAATCTAAGAAAGTAAAGGACAAGGCATGAAAATAAAGCTACACTAAGAAATTAAAGAACAAGACATGAAAATAAAACTATTCTAAGAAAAAAAAGAACAAGACCAAACCTAATCTAAGAAAGCAAGAGGATACATAGAAAGAAGCCTAGTCTATAAAAGCATGAAATTGCATAAAATGAAACCTAATCTAGGCAAGCATGAAAAGGACATGAAGTAAAATATACTCTAGAAAGGCGAGAAAATACATGAAATTAAATTTAATCTAGGAAATCATGGAGGATATATGAAAGTAAATCTAATCTAGGAAAGTAGGACATTTTGTAAAATAAAATCTAATCTATGAAAGCAAGTAAATGAGGGAAATAAAATCTAAGTTAAGAAGAAAAAGAAAATCATGAAATGAAACTAAGCTAGGAAAGCAGTAAATGACATGAAGTGAAAATCTATTCTAAGAAAGTGATTAAAATGATTGGAAAAGAAACTAATATAGGAAAGCGATAAAGGATGTGAAAAAAAATATATTTTGGGAAAGCATGAAATAGAATGAAATTAAATTTTACTCTAGGAAAATGATAAAAGACATGAAATTAAATCTATTTTATGAAAGCATAAAAAGAACATGAAATTAAACCTATTCTATGAAAGCATGAAAAGAACATGAAATCAAATCTAACCTATGAAAGCAAGAAATATGATGATTATGATGATGATGTTGTTGTTCATTGATCCTAGGTGACCTACCTATTTTTGATTCCCAATGTGAAGCGAAAATACGACACTAAAGAAAATATAAAGTAAAACAATTTCAATGAACAAGAGATTGCACAAAATATGATTTTATTCAATAAATGGGGGGGATCTAAGAAACTCCTTTGTTACAATTGATCCATTCAAAGGAATTATTTTGATACAAAAATTATAGATTCTAGGATTCTCCAAAACCCTAGCTACAAAATAAGTAGTGTCTTCAATGTATCTTGCTTCCAACAGGGTGAGTGGGCTTTTAGTTATCCATAATCGGGCCACTCTAGCTTAAACAACTACTCAACAATCCTTGATGAATGCTACCTTATCCTGCACACACTACAAACATAAAGTTGTTAGCAACAAAATGAGGGTTCCACAGTGTGAACCCTAAAATATACAAACTAAAAACCCTAGATCTAAGTGAACAAAACATGCAAAATCTAAATAACATCAAATAATAAAAAGCACAAAATACTTACTTTGTTGTTTTGTTGCTCCATTGCAGATTTGATGGCAGGGTGCCCTGGTGGCACCTGATGATCTTGTGCGGTAAACTCTAGTCTATGGCTGAAGGGATGATAGGTGTTGTGTTGCGCCTATAGAATGCAGTAGGCGCATTGTTACACCTATGGGATGAGGAAGATGCTCAGTCGTGCATACGAATTAGGGCTAAATCTATAGAAGCAGATCGAGGGGATGTGAAGGGCTCGACGGATGAACAAAAATTACGATGGCAGAAGTGGTATGTGAAGGTGGCTGGAATCCAAAAATCCTAGGACAAGCTAGGTTTTTGGGGAAGGACAAGCTAGGGCACAATCTACTCACAAGAAACAATATCTCAACAAGGTTAGGCTCATAAGCAAATTAGAGCTCCAGCATTCAAGTTTTCTAGTGGTTGAGCATTGAGAATGCTCCTATTTATTATCAAGCCTAGGGTTTTAGCTTAACACTTTTGATCATGTGGCTAATATTAAAGTGGATCCAAAGGCTGATATTAAACTTTAGGTGTGACACGGATTAAGGGAGATGGACGACTGAGATTAGATCGGATTGGATGGTTGAGTTAATTTGGCATATAAATATATATTTTATAGTAAATATATTAAAATATAATATAAAATATTATATGTAAATATAAATAAGCCAAATAAGGGTCTAAAAATGGCGAGAAAGGACTAAATTAAGCCATTGGATGGCGGGAAATGCATGGAATGGCCAATTGAATGGCGGTAAAGGGGGATGATGGACAAGTGGGTGGTAGAATGACCAGGATGAATGACAAGTGGCTAGGATTTGGCGTCTACAGATGCCATTTTTTGTACCATTTTGTGTGAAACACAATGTGGTGCAACAATATGAGACACCTGGTTGGGATTTGGGCGCAGAAGTAACTTCTCTCTCTCGTTGGAATTTTGAGCAATAACGTTGAAGACATGGAATTTGCGTATATTACCCCCTTAATTGGTGAATGAGATTACGGATGAATCTCACAAGACAATTAAAAAAATTGTGCAAATGATGAATGATGTGATACCGTTTTTATCCCAACGATACGAAGGGGGTGGTGTAAAATGTGATATGATGTGTATGTGTTTACCCTAACGGATGAAGGATTTTGTGCAAATGTGATGTGATGTGGATGATATGAATGATGTAAAATGTGATATGATGTGGATGATATGAATGATGTAAAATGTGATACCATTTTTGCCCCAACGGTGGGAAGGGGGTTGTGTCAAATGTAGATGTCATGATCATGTAAGGTGTATCCCATCATCAAAAAATCATAATTAAATTTTGGTTGCCCCAAATTTGGGGTGATTCAATACTATTGGAACATTTTGCCTTTTCAGCATTATTGATATGCAAAATAATGATGCAAAGGAAAAATGAATCAACCTTGGATGTACTGCTAGTGATAGTTTGAATAATTCCCACAATTGGAACCAATCATCCTAGCTAGTCTCTATCTCGAAGGTGTTAAGGGGATTTTGAATGATGAAATTTGAGTTGTGTTTATGTTTTAAGTCCCACGAACTAGGCCATCAATGACAACAATTTTGCAAATTGCTTCTTGGCAATGTTTCACTCTAAAGATGAGGAAATACTAGATATGATTGTGATTTCAAGCAAGGAGATAAGTGATGATGATGATGACCAAGTTTTCTTATGGTAATTCATTCATCTTACCAAATTGCATGGATGCAAATCACTACAATCACCAAGTATATAGAATAAACCACTATATACGAGATTCACTTGTAATTTTAACACGTGTTGGAAGAAATGATGGTAGATTATGAGATTGGAAGAATGTGATGATGTCGCCAAATTTGGAGTCAATTTGTAAATGTTAGAGCTTTTAGTGGTTGATTTTATATTTTTCAAATGAAAACAATTGATTTGATGGTCAAATCAACTCCAATTTTCTTGAAAATTTGTGGAATGATGAAGAATATGTAGAGGAGATGAGTATCAATTTTGTAAAAAATTGGAATCGTTTGATGTGTTTTGTAACTTGATTTGTGTATTTTAAAAATTTACGTCGTATTCAAAAAATATGTGCACAAAACGATTTTTGTTTTCACAAAACATGATTTTATGATGTGCATGATGCATGGGTGAAATTTGGTGAGATTTTGAGGGGGCAAGCTACTATTTTGATCTCTTTTATCTCAATGTTATTTTAGCACCAGGCGCCCAACTACGCATGTGGTATCTTGCAGGTGCTTGGGTGCACTTGTAGGTGCCCATGTGCGCCTACAGACCATAAGTGCCAGACTATTCCTAAGTGTGCTAGTTATAGCTATAAATAGCTTGTAGGGCAAATTTGAGGCTCATTTGCACATTTGAGAGTTTGTGAAGCTGCACTTGAGGAGTGGAGTGGATTTGTGAGGAAAGTGAGGTTGGTGGAAATTTGTGTGGGAGCTATGGTGATGGAAGGAGTGAATGCTACTGGTGGAGTTGAGGCACGATTTGCCTCGGTAATGTTAAAAAACACTTTTTCCTGTGTGCAAAAATTTTAAAGTTTTTTTTTTTGAAATAATACTGATGTAAAATGTTTGCTGCTGCAGTTGAGGGATATAGAGCCTCGACATCAGTTCTCTCCTCTAATTCCTGGTATGAGGAAGAAGTTGAAGAAGGGTGCTTGGGATATTTTGAGAGAGTTGGTCTTGGAGGGAGTGGATCAGTTGGATGTGGTGAGGGCAGATGATGGGTATCTCTCATCGTTGATAGAGAGATGGGACTCGAATAGAAGGATGTTCCAGCTACCGAATGGGGAGGCTATTATCACCCTTGAGGATGTATACCACATCCTCAAGGTGCAAGTGTAGGGGATAAGGTGACGATTGGGAACGATAAGAAGGTGTAGATGATGAAGATGTTCGGTGAGCGATGGTGGGAGGTGAGGATGGGAGATGGGGGTATATGCTATTTGAGCATGTACAAGGCTAAGGAGTTGGATGCACTACCAACCTTGATCATGTTTGTGTTAGCAAACATAGTACTCCCTAATAACATGGGGTGTAGGTTCCCTTGGAACCTATTGGGATTGGTGAGTGACCTACTCACCAATCCAAGGGCGTATGCATGAACTCCTGTGTTACAAACATAGTTATATTGGGAGCTATATGAGGTGACATAGAGAGGGAGGAAGGGGATTGGATTTAGCTTCCTTCTTCAATGTTGGGCTTGGGAGCATTTTAGAGTAGCTCGGCCAGAGGGGTTACCTTTCTAGGTGTGGCAGATGGGCGAGCCCTATGCGAGGAGATGGGTAGTGACCAAGGAGGTGCAATCGAGCCTGGAGGAGCATACCAAAATTAGATGACTTTGGGGTGACTCCAAGATATGTACCATGGTTTGGTACCCAACCGGTATGGGTGCCTATGGTGATGATGGGTGGGGATGCAACAACTACAGGGTCGAGGATGACTCCAAAGAGGATGAGGTCACAACAATCGATGAATTAGAGGTGATCGAGGGGAGCATCCGAGCAGACTCCTAAGGTGGAGGTAGTTTTTAATGAGAGGGAGGATGATGAGGAGATGGGAGAGATATCTGAGGTGGCTAGGCTATAGGTTGAGGTGGAGTAGCTACGTGAGGAGTGAGAGACTACGCTAGAGGCTCATAGGGAGTCTTTGGCAGGATGATATGGGGTCATAGTTGGGTTGTAGGCTACTATAGCTTAGATGGAGGCAGATCGGTCGGTAGATAGGGCTGGTGATCAAGAGACGGTCACAAGGCTTCATGCAGAGATTTTGGTGAGAGAACATCAACATCAAATTGACTTGCAATGACTACATGCTAGTGAGAATATGCACACTCCTTGGAGTATTTGTTCATGGCTAATCACATTCCTTTGTTGGATCCTCTAGGACTGATTCATCGAGGCACATGATATCTAGGCAGAGTTCTAGGTCTAGGGCTCTTGACAGGTCTCAAGGGTCCTCCCATAGACATTAGCTTAGTGCTTAGATGCAATTTTGGATATGAGCCTTGGTGCTCCATTATAGCCTTTTTGGCACTCATTGTACATATGATATTTTTGATATATATACACATGGCTTTTATGTTTGTGTTATCTTTTGTGTGAATGTTTTTATGTGTATGCAATGCATGTTTTATGAGGATGTTTTATGAATGATTTATGGATAATTAATGCAAGCTAATTATGATGTGTATGTGTAATGCTTATATGGATGATTAATGCAAGCGAAATGACATGTATATGAAATAATGAATGTAAACTATATAAGAGGAATGCATGATATTCAAATGATCATTTATAGTTCAGAATTTTGTTGCCCATTTTTATTCATTGTTTTGCAATCAGGTGCATCAAATTTGATGGCATTATGTGGGTTTATCCATGATGAAGACATGGATTCTAACATGGAAGAAGATATGGATGTTGATATGGAAGAACATATAGATGTTGATATGGAAGAAGATATGGAATACTGAAGGATTTTTAGGGATTCAAACATACTAGTGTTATCAACCAAACTCACTAAAGGTTGTCTAACTTTATTTAGGACCAATGTGTGTGCAAGTGAAGTTCATGTACCAAATATTGAGCCTGAAAATGACCCTAGCCAATCAAGAACCAATGTGTGTGCATGTGAAGTTCATTAACCCATTATGAGCAAATTAGGCATGACTTGTTATGGAGAGGACCAAGAGGCTTCGTATGTGCGGTCAAAGGTCTCCCTTTTTGGAAGAGAGACATGTCGCCCCGCATGAGCTTACTGCTCTGCAAATCAAGCATCTATAGCCCCGATGGAGACTCACTCCATAGTCTATTGATTTGATCTTTAGGCCTTGGGGATGACTACATAAATTTCTAAGGAAAATTTATTATGATCCTTACAACTTTAGGGATATATGGTGTGTGCATGGAAATTGTTAACTTTGGATAGAGTGTTGGGGAATCAGATTCTCAACCAAAGTGTGATGAGAATGTGACCATATCCTTACTACTTTATATTTTGTGTGTATATTTGGAGAGCAACTATGATAGTGCTGAGAACCACTATTTTTGATTTTGGACTATGTTGCATGATAGGACAAGCGAGGAATACCCTTTTCACTTCAAGGTGTCACCCAAGTATGGTGTTATCCCTCTTTGAATCAAAATGTTTTTAAGATGTGAAAAAGTGTGGTTGGTGCAAGATTATTTTTGGAATCAATTGACAAGACTCAAGATTTTCTTAATGTGAAAAAGTGTTTTTGGTCCTAAAGAAAATTGGACATCTTTTTAGAGGTTGCTAGACACACTAGTAGTGGTTGAGTGACTGAAAATTTGGGGTTTATGACTTTTGACAAATGGGATTGCTAGCTTATGATATTGGGAAAAATTGCATAAATACCAAAAATAGGTACCCCCAATTGTGGAAAATTGACTTTCTTATTTTGCCATATCATCACTAATATAAAAGATCATTGAACGTGGGATGGGATGCATGTAATTTGCAAAACGAAAGAATGTAGTGGAATGCATGTGGAGTGTAAAATGCAGTGGAATGCATGTGGAATGAATGTAAATGGAATATGTGTGCAGTATGTATGAATGTAATGTGAGAAATGCATGTGGAATGAATGCAAATGGAATATGAATACAACGTGAAAAATGCATGTAAAGATGCCTATATGTAAATGCAAGATGGTAGCATGCCCATGTGAATGATTTGTTTTTGTTTGTTTATTTATTTATTTTTAGCCATGTATATATAATAATCAAATCATGCGTATAAGAGGACCCCCAGACAAGGAAGAGCTAGTACTGGTCTCAAAAATCAATATATATGTGTATCACCCCATTAAGCTTATGAATGGGTACTAGGCTTGAGAGCCAATCGGGATAGTCTATGATGTCATCTAATTATTCCTGCTTATCATCATCTAACTCTTTCTGAAATACCTCGGGGTTCTTGGTAGAAGATGGAGATGAAGGTGGAGGGGAAGGAGTAATGTAGTTTGCCAAAGCCCTTAAAAATTCCTCAAACAAGACGAACTCCGAGAAGGAGGGTGGGGAAGAAATTCTATCCATGTCAACAAGGCTTATGTCAATTGGAATTGGTCTAGCCGGGTTGTATGGATTGCAGAGTGGGGTGAATAAGTCAGTAGGGTTCATACCGACTTAGTAGGAGAGGATGTATTCGAAGAATGTATGGAAACCGATGTTGAATCTTGTTAAACTTGGATAACAACAACACAATATGAAATTAAATGCTATGTACATGCAAAGAAATTTTTTATTTTTGTTTTGTTTTGAATGTTTTGATTTTTTTTTGAATTTTTGAATGTTTTGATTTTGTTTATATACATATGTTACAAATTTTGGCTTGGTTGAATGGCTCAATGGAATTCATGTGGGGGTGGTTCAGCAGGTGGGTCAGCTTGTTCTTGTGGAAGAAGCAAGTGAAATATGGGCTAATGGATGGAAAACGATTTGAGGTAAAACTTATCCTATTGGGTAAGGGGAACAATAGGCTAAAATTCCTCTTCAGAATCGTTAGAAGCATTGGACATAAGTTCATACTCTTCATAACTTTCATCATCAAAATCTGGTAGTGGGTAGGAAAAATTTAGTGGATCTTCTTCTTCATTGAGGCTAAGCCTTTTGAAGGCTTACTCAAGGGAAGTAGTTGAGGAAGGGTTATATCCTAAGCCTGAATGATCATGTGATCCTTGATATGGGAAATCAATTATGTCATGTATCCCCTGTTCATGGGATCCTAGACCTTGACCTTGTCAATTGACTATATGAAAGTAACGAGATGGAAATCCCGTCATATTTTGTATGTTGGCACATCATGGCTCTTTTGGTTCTTTCAATGATTTTGCCTCAATTGAGGAATCAATCCCTCCATAAAAAAAGTTGATACTATTAGGAGCGGAGCTCATATCGTAGACAACACCTATGGTTAAAGGAGGGTCACGTGGGTGACAAAAATCCTTGGATGTAGGGATGGCAAGTGGGGTAATGGTAACATCGTAGACCACGTATTAACCAATACCAGGGTGGATGATGTGGTGGTGGATGCTGTGGAAATGGATGGCTCAGGTTTGGAGGTGGCTGTGGAAGGTGGTGGGGAGTTGAATATGTCACAATACGAAAGTTCATCTTGTGAAACATCGGTTGATGGAGAAATATTAGGTGATGGATTTGAATTAGAAGAAGGTGGATGAGGCAATTATGATGAAGAATAAATGATTGCAGAAGAAGGAATAACTGAGGTGGACTATGTGGTGCAAGTGGATGGACCTTGACCACATGTACAAGAATAAATTGATGATTGAGAGGGTTTGGTGATGGGTAACTCCTCCAGAATAGGAGCTTTGGAAGAAGATGTGAATGGATTAGAAGATGAAGTGGATGGATTCGAATATGAAGGGGATAAGAATAGGTGGATGGAAGGCAACATGGAATCATAGGGGTTTGAAATGAAATTGCAATACTTGAAAGTTCCACATCCATGGGGATGCAATGTACTTGACCATCATGAACATATTTCAAGCATTGGTATGGAATTGATGGAACACATTTCATTTCCCTCATTTAAGGTCTGCCAAGGAGTACATTGTATGCCATGGCCCCTTCCAATATGTGGAACACAGTATGCAACATTTTAGCCCCTACTTCAATGGGAAAAATAATAGTGTCAACTATGGTACACAAAGCATCGTTAAATGCTTTGAGGGTGAATGATGACTTGGAAATATGGGAAGGTAGAAGTTTGAGGTTGCTAAGGGCAGTAGTGGTGATAATGTTGATGGATGAGCCGATATCAGTTAGAACTCTCTTAAAAGGCTTCTTTTTTATCAGGGCCATGATATGCAATGGAGGATCTACAGATTTTGAGATTATTGACTTTATTTCAAAGTCATAAAAGGTGATGGATAGCTCCATGCATGTTCTAATGCTCCCTACAAAGTTTTTGAATGCATTAGGGTCTTGAACTTCAAACTCAATGGATTTAAGAATTTTTTATTAGGGCTTCTCTATGCCTAGGGGATTGTTGGATGACCTCATATAGGGACAATTTAACTAAATCCATCTTCAAACTTATAGTCAATCAACTGCTTAAGGATACTACTGGCCTTAGAGGATGACAGATGGTTTGATTGGGTAGACTAGAAATATGGATTGGCGAGGATGGATTTGGAGAGGTTTGAATGGGTGGTGGATTTGAAGGTTGTGCGTTTGGTTGTTGGGAATTTTGTTGATTTTTCCTTTGACCTCTTGTGACCACATGGACTGCTCCTACAAAATTTTGGTAATGTTGAACGTGATTAACTTGGTTAGGAGGTGTGAGATGATTATTACCTCCTACATTAGTTTGGGCGTCTTCATGGTTGGGAAGAGGTATTTAAAAGATTCTCAAATTTTGATTTTGTGGAGCTAGGGGATTGTCTGCCTTCATGGCCCCCAAGTCTATGAGGTATTGAAAAAAATCCTTAAAAACATTGCAAGTGTTGATGTCATGACCATTTTGCATATGGTATGGGTAAAATAGATGTTCCTTGTAACCTCTGCCACATTTGGTAGGGTCATCGGGCTTGATTTTCGGCAAAGCCAACTTGTTTGTTGCATACAACCTTCGAAATATGGAATAATATGACTCCTTTAAATGAGTGTATTAGCATTGGGGTCAAGCGTGTTGTTGATGGGAGGGGTTTTCCATAATTGGTGCTATGTTTTGTATTATGAGTGCTTGAGTTACTGAGGAGACCGCATGATAATTAATTTGTTGTGATTGTTGCACTGGTTGTTGAGCCATTACGGGCTAGATCATCACCACTTTATTAGCATGGCTATATTATTTCATTATTTTTAGGTTATTGTTATGTTGTTATAACAATATCTAATTTTTCCTTGGTTGGTTTCGTAACCTCTGGAAATTCTTTGCATAACTCCCTGATTTCATCTAGTTCCATTTTCATAGTGTTCACTCATTTTTTGATGGCTTTATCAGGTCCCATTTGAGCTTCTTTGTATTTGTGCTTGTCAACTTTCATTTTATGGTAGTTGACCTATCATTGTTATCAAATAAGCTCTCAATGGTGACCAAACCTTTTGGGATATGATTGTTCTTTAATTGGATCATGCTTGCATCCTCCTCATCATCGACTATCCTGTTACTGGAGCAGTTCATCTCGTGGACGAGGAAGTCCACTATCTGTTTGTCATTCTCAAAAACTTGCCAAAAGGTATCCCTATTTGGCACAGAAGGCCTGTAGATTAGCCTAACTATTTTTAACTTTTACATGACGTTGCTGATAGGGCAAAAATTTACCCCTATTGAAGCCAACAAGTTTGCGTGAGTATTTTTCTCTCTTGGAATTACCTTGAGGTTCAAAGACTCAAAATATTCTAACAGGTCCCAAAATTTATTTTTGTAAGCCTTAAGGTAATGCTATTTGCTTACACATTTCTCAGTTACCTGGTTCACTATTAGTTCAAAGTCTCTAAAGATATGCAATTGCTTGATACCCATCTTTTCAGCTTTCTTGAGTCCTAAACAGAGTGCTTCATACTTTGCTGCATTGTTACTGCAGCTCTAGGTTAATTGGTAAGAGAAAACCTTTTCTTCGCCTGTTGGAGAGATCAGGACAATACCTGCTCTGACTCTTTTTTTACATCTTGCACCATACAATAAAATCTTCCACAACTGATCACTGGGTTGGCTAACCAGAAGGAGAGAAATGGGATCATTTTTTTAGGTTTTAGAATTATGTAACTCCTAATGTCAGTATTGATCATGGCATTGAAGTCCTAGAGAGAGAAATTGTATTCTTCCTATAGTACGTTTAGAGCCTCTTCCATCAAGTTTAGGTCCCCTAGTTCCTTTGTCATCATGTTCATAATGGTGGATTGTTTTTCTTTGTCTTCAAGTCTTTCGATATGGAAAGTTGATGGTTTTTCATTAAATATTTTCTCTTTTGCCCTTGAACGAGATTTCCAGATGTGAGAAGTCTAGTGACAAATATCCTCCTATCTTAGTTATGAATTCCCTGGAGAGACACATACCAAAATAGGGCTCCAAATCCACTACTAGCACTTCTTGTATGACTGTAAGCTAGGGCAGTCTGAGAGCACTATTGGGATATCTTTGATTACCCCTATAGTTTTCATGGGAGTTCCATCTAGCTGTAAGACATCGGGACTGCTTCTTGTATATTCCATGCTCATGATATCACATACTGCTTTGGGTATCATAGAGGTTGCAACTCTAGAGTCTATCATACAGTTGTGAACTACCCACCCTTCCATCTAGAGAGACAAATAAAAAGGAGGGGGTCTATTTTTTCTTGAAGTGGATGCCAGACTAGCTTGTGCAGAATCCATCTGAGTTGGGGTCCAATTCTTATTTTTCATAGACCTCAAGGATTCTTGCAACAAGTCAATCTATCCTAGAAGTTGTAGAGTTTCATACATATTTACCTTGGAGGGGGTTTTCTTCATTTCCTCGACTATGTTAAATGGAAGGGGTTCAACACTCTTCTCCTTCATTGTTGCATCATACTTGTTTCTATATCCCTGAGTAGCATCAATCCTTTAATACTTATTAAGTGAGGGATATCTCAGTTTGTCCCTATCTTGTTCTTGTGTTTCTACTTCTTTCTGTCGAGGTGCTTCCTTACGAGTTTCTGCATCTTTATGGCTTGAACTCAGGGGATATTTTTCATAAGAGGTCCTTTTCTCAATGGGGTTCCTTATAGGTGAAGGCACCTTCAGGTGGTTGAGATTTTGGGGATCAACCTATAAGGGTTTCTTTCTCGATCTAGTAAGAACAACTACTTGTTCAACAGGAGGCATCATGAAATTATGGTTCTCTTCTTTGATCATATTAACTTGACCCTTGAGGCTTATTTCAGCCTTCTCAATGGCTATTTTTCATACCTGATGTTGGTGAATCATGCAAGAAGTTTCACCATGGGGGTCGTTACACGTGGAACATAAGAAATTTGACTTTATCGAAACATTACTGGGTTCGTTATCTTCATTGGCGTAAACAGTGTTAGATCCTTTGTTACTTGTGGAAACCTCCTTGGTTGGAAATTTCTTTCTGCTTCTCTTCATTCTATTGAAGTAAATTTATTTTCCAGGATTTTGAATGATGCTTGTAGGTCTTGTAGAACTGCTAATTGAGGATCTAGAGTTGATGGGACTATTGCCAAAGGAAGTGTAAGAATAGTAGGAAGCATGGGAGAGGTAGGGGTGCCTGTATTACCAAAATATTTAGTTGTCCAGTCCATTTGGAAATATTTAAGTTGGAGGCTGAAGTGGGGGTTAGACTAGCAACATTTGAAGCTTGGGGTAAATATGGAAAAATGGGCATCATCATTTTGGTCAGGATTCTCCCAATGGCAATTAGATATTTCTTTGCTTTTTATGCTTCCTGATAAATCTCAGGGAAGGTAAACACATGGGACTGCCTAATGGCCATACTTATATCTGAGTTGAATGCTCTCAGATAGTAATACATTGCTTGCTCATGTGTTGGTATCAACCCGTCAGATACTCGCTGCCAAGTTTGACTAAATTTGATGTTAAAATATACAATCTCCTCTTGAGGGTGTTTTTAGATAACAATAAACTGATTTAGTAGGGAGAATGGGTCTACTTGCTCGTTGAATTCTTCCACTAGTTTACCAACAAGCTATGCCCATGTCGATATAGTTTGATCTTCGAGCGCTCTGTACCAATAGAGCATTTTTTATTTCAAGGAAATTACCAACAATGTTAGCATAACATCTTCTTCATGGATGTTATGTATCAGGGCTAGTGTGTCTACGTCTTAAAAATATTTGTAAGTCGTCTTCCCAGTACTATCATATTGGGGTAGTGCTTTCAAGGCCACCATAGGAATCAAATGATGATCTTCCAGGTTCAAGGGACCTGTGTGGTTCCATACAGGGTAAGGGAGGATCAAATGATTCACGATTGTTGTGATTATATGGATAGTTGAAGTTAAAGTTCTGCTATCAGCAATACTAGGTAAGGCTATAGGGAAAGGATTTATGTATTCTGTATTATGGGCATATACATAAGTTGTTTTTGCCACTAAAATAGGATTAGCTCAGAGGCTACCAAGGTGTAGTTTGAAGAACTCTATGGGCTCTTCTGAATTTCTTGCTTTAGATATGGTTATCATAAAATACGATACATAACCAAAAGCCAGGTAAAGGTTTTCTTAAGGTTCCTTTTCGATGCAGAGTCACCAGGTGATTTATAAAATATTGACAAGGCAAAGCTATTCACCAGGGCTTTGATCTGTATACTGCGTGGGATTTGGGTCCCATTGGGCGTGCCAAAAACTGTTGGAGCAAAATTTGCCTTTGGTTACGTTTACGTCCAAGACTTTGCCAACATTGAAAGACCAGACTAACATAGAGTTTACTTGGTTCAGTCTCTAGAGGAGGTTGGTTTGTTGCTTCTTTTAGAAAAAGGAGGAAAAAGGGAAATGCATAAAGAGAGGGAAATATAGCGATAGCTAGAGTATTAAAATGGTATAGATTAAGTAACAGTAAAGCAACTATTACAATATTTTGTAGAGAAGCATAACAAAGAACCAAAAAAAAGAAACTAAAACTTTTGGTGAATACTTATTTAAGTGTAAGCTTATTTGTGAAGTTAATTACATATCTAACTGAGCTTTATTACAAGAATTCAAAATAATAATTAATGCAAGCCTCATTCAATTTGGATTTATATAGCAATAGACAACACATACATACTTGATTTGAGACACCAGTGAGCCAAGAACCATAATGAATGTTCTTTATTAAAATTTCAGAAGTCTGCATACATAGCCTTGTAAAAACCTATGATTCGACCATTTTTTTGGGTCGCTCATTCTATATATAAGAGTTTTTACATAATAGAAAATTAAAAGTTGTTACAACAGTATACTCGTAGGCTCATTCTGGTAAAGAAGCAGTTGAAGAGAGTATGGAGCTTTCAACAGGAAGTGGTTGAGATATTTTGGTTATGGTGATCTTCTTTAATCTCTTTAGAGATGTCATGGTCCATCTAGCCTTCATAATATCGCATCCTCGCAGCTTTTCATCTTAGCTCAGCTTTTGGTCTTCAAAAAGTCATTCGATTGCGACTTTTCACCTTGGTCTGCCTTAGCTCTTCGAAATGCCGTTCGATCGTCTTTTGGTCATGTGTTGGTCCTTAGCCTTTCAAAATATCTCCTAATCATGACTTTTTACCTTTGCTCTGCCTTAGCTCTTCAAAATGTCGCGTTCTCACAAATTTTTTCCTTGGCTCTGCCTTAGCCCTTCAAAATGTCACGTTCTCGCGACTTTTGGTCGTAGCTCTGCTTTCAACCTTCAAAATGTCATCTGATCATATTTTTTGTCTTCGCTCTGTCTTAGCTCTTCAAAATATCGCTCTCTCACAACTTTTCACCTTGGCTCTGCCTTACCCCTTCAAAATGTCACGTTCTCACAATTTTTGGATTTAGCTCTGCTTCTGTCCTTTAAAATGTCGCCTGATCATGACTTTTTGCCTTCGCTTTGCCTTAGCTCTGCTTCTGGCCTTCAAAATGTCGCCTGATCATGAATTTTTGCCTTCGCTTTGCCTTAGCTCTTCAAAATGTCGCGTTCTCGTGATTATTCTCCATACCTAGCAAAATATTGAGAAGATTACTCCTTATTTACCTAGGTGTGGTCATTTTGATGAACAGGTTGAAACACATATTTCTTGAAATAAGGTTGCTCTCCTTCTATTTGACCATGTGAAAATACCATGTTTTGAATTGATATCTACCAGGTTCCTCTTCCATCATATATGATACCTTTCTTGAATTCTAGTTTAGACTCATAATTCCTATTTTTTCTCCTATTATTTGAGAATTAAATTAAAGTCTCCTTCTATTATCCAATTTTCAAGGCTATTAGAAAATCTATATAGCAATATACTTTGCTAGCATTTTTTTGTTAAGGATTGGTGAGGGGGTCCATACACATTTTTCAAATGATATGTTTTCTTGAATCTTTAGCATTCCAATGATATTCGCATCTAATGTGCATCTTTAACCACTTATATGAACTTCAATTTTCTTTTGTTCCATATTATAGCAATGCCTCTTACTTGACCTCTAGATCCAATACATTCACATTGATATATATTAATATTCCATATTCCTTTCATAGTTATCCGTTCATTTTCTGTTATCTTAGTATCCTGAAAAAAATTATATTAAGACTAAATTCTTAAATCTGTTTCTTTAAAATTATTTTTGCTGAAGTAGAACTCATACTATTATTTTCTTAGGCTGCACGATACAACCTTCTTATTTTTTCCTCTCTATTCACTCATGGATTTAATTTTAATATCTTATCTTATATAATAATTTGTTTTTAGATCCCTCCTTAATAACATTTTGTGACTAAGTTTATAAAGCCTGCGACATTGTAGGTCTTCTTGCATTCTTCTTGGTATTTATTCAACACTTGATATAAACAAGTTCACATATTTATTTTACTTTGACATTAAAAAAAAAATTATAACAATTTTAAAGGGCATTAAAAAAATGTAACCATCATTTTAAAAAATAATACGTAAAGTTCAAAAAGTGAAATTCCACACAAATTACCACGCTCCGTTTTGTAAGAGGAATCTTTCTATTAAGATTCGGAAACATTGAACAGACTAATACTTGAAATCTGTTTAGAGGTTACCATGTCCACTAAATAAACATTACAAATCAATATACCAAACGTTGCTTGTGAATAAATCAGAGGTAATGCTGGTTTTACGACATCATGCTTATCAGACCATGAAATGACTATTCTTTCAAGCATAGTTACCAAATATTGTCTTTCACAAAATTTTCCAAATTTTTATTGTATCAAAACGAAAAAAGCTGCCTTGATTCTATTTTTAAGTGACTAGATGCAACACAGTGACGAAATTAGAATCTTGTTTCTGTTGAGTTTGTGCCGGAACTCATCCTCTGCACTCAATTCCCTGCTCTGATCAGATTGATTATCCCTGAAATATAAAATGATTGACTAAATAAGACGGAACCAGAAGAGAGATATGAGGAAAATATAAGTGAATAACTGAGAAGAGAAGAGGAGATACACCGCAAACCATTTTAGAGGACGAGCCACCTTCACAGGACATTGAACATTTAGACAAAGAGCGAATGGTGTTATTTTCTTAGGTCGTGCAACTCTATACACAGACTTTCTTCCACACACCATAACCATATATGCTAATACAACCATAGCTGAACAAGTTAGTCAAACATTTTTTTTGGTTTTGTTTTGAAGTTAAGATTCATCATAATTTTCAGTATGAATCCAGAGACTGTTTTCAGTATGAAATGTTCCAAACAAAGTCGTGACCTTGGTTTCGATATTTACTTTTGAAAGAACTTTGTTACGGGTTTAGCATACAAGTCTGAACTGCGACTTTGTATTTTAAATCCTTCACCAAGAATATCTACCGATGCTTGGGATTAGCTAAAGTAAAAGAAAAATAATCATGTTATGAACTTCTCTAGAAGTCTTCAACACAGGGTATATTTGTAAATAAATAAATTTGTAACCCAAGCATTTAAGTATCAATTGGGTCTGTATATATGTTTGTAACAAAAATGTAATTACAAAATTTCGCTGGAGCACCCAAACTGTCTCCGTTTGTGTCGGCCTTTCAACTCATTTCTGCATTCTCTATCATTCAACAATATTCTTTTCGAGGGAAATTTCCATGGGGATTCTACCCTTACCGGGGTTGCTGTTGAACTGCAGGGTAACTGGACAATGGTGGATTGAAAATCGCTTAACTAAATTAAATGCTCTGATGTACATAGTTCAAGCGTTTTGTGAAATGTTGAGACCCTGGAACGATGGTGTCAGATTGCAGGGCTGGGAGTGTGAAATTCTTGTAAGGAAAGGGTGGTTCAGAAGCTGAGAAGCCGTCCATCTCCTGCGAGCGTCCCTTTGAAGACAACACTTTACAAAGCTCTGGAATTCAGCAGATGCACTAGCCGGAGCTGAAGGCGTATCCCCGAAACAAATGGCACACATGAGCGTAGCCCAATCCGCCCGCTGCCCGGGCGCCAGAAAGGGAAAATGCCCTACATAGCATTCCAAGAGAGTTAATGCCAGAAAGTGGTTGTCGATGCACATTTGAGTCCTGAAAGTGGTTGTCGATGCACATTTGAGTCCTTAAATGGATCTGTTATTCCTTTCTTTAGAGATGAAAAGACGTAGAAACTTTTCTAAAATGATGAATAGATAGGGGGAAAGAGGATCCCCTAGCACATTCCTCTAGAAGTAGTAAACAACATAAAAATTAAAATATCATAACATTAAAGCTAGAGCATAACATTAAAATATCACCAAATACCAAGAAAAATACCTTGCTTACCTTATTCGCCTGTTTGATGTTGATGGTACATACGGTTCAAGCTCTAGAATGTAACTATCAGGGGTATGATAATGCTAACTACAGGTCATTATGGGTCTAACGAACATGCCTACAAGTCATCAAGGGGTTGACGACTATGACCTTTGTTGCTCAAATTTGGCTAAAATATTTTGTGAACCTTTGACAAGGTGTCAATGACCTTTTGTGGTAGTTTTGAGCAGATTTTATCCTCTATCTACGAGCAATCTCAAAAACAAGATACATGCATATCAAAATATACATTGATTTTTATGGTTGATTTGTATACTAAAAGGAGGATGACTACAAAAGGGAATGAGCACATATAAAGGAGTTCACTAAATATTTTGGCAGAGTTTTAGCTTATGATTTCAATTATTCTTACAAATGAAGGAAAACAGGGGATATTATAGACTTTTGGAAGAGAGGGGTACGGTGACTTGGAAGTGATATGGCATGACATGGCAGCTATGTGGCATTGGTGAGGGGATGTGGAAAATCTGGAGTTTTCCACTTAAGGTGGTCTAAGGGAGTGTGCACCATACCTTATTTATGACCTTGGATGGGGAGAGTCTTTACCCCACTCAAGTGGCATGTGCACATGAAGAACACAAGCTTATAATAAGAGGGGGGTGAACAGTATAAGACCACTTTTTACTTTTCTTTTCAATTTAATATTATGCAATGTATAGATAGCAGTATCAATAGTAGTAATCAAAGCAATGCACAAAACACCATCCACAAAAGTGACACAATTATTTACATGGTTCACCCAATGCAGGCTACTCCACGGAGAAAATATTTTGCTGAAACTCTCTCAATTAATCTCTTGGTAATCCTTCCCAATTACAATGTTTATGGACCTCTGTCCAAAGGAGATGTTGATCCCCTAAACCTCAAGTTCGTGGATCTCTTTCACAAGAGAACTCTTTCCTCTTCTGCTCTGGCTAGTGATCTTCTAGAAGACTTTGTCTCTCTACTGCACCGACTGGTGGATCTCTCTCCACTTGAAGACTCCTCACTCACATATGTCTTCAATTGTCTTGGATGTTGGATATTTATCCACTGAGACTCTTTCCTTTATACTCTGTCACCTCCAAAGCTCTGTCAATAGGTTCACTCAGAACCTCCTCAAATATTTTTCTCACTCAGAACCTGCTCAAATCTGCTTAATAGGCTCACTCAAAACCTGCTCAAATCTGCTCAATAGGTTCACTCATAACCTACTCAAGTCTGCTCAATAGGCTCACTCAGAACCTGCTCAAATCTACTCAATAGGCTCACTTAGAACCTGCTAAAATCTGCTCAATAAGCTCACACAGAACTTGTCCCAATCTGCTCAATAAGTCCTCTTTAGGACTTGCTCAAATCTGCATAGCAAGCTTTCACAAAAGCTTTACACAAAAACAATCTACAAGCCTTCTCAAAGACTTGCGTCAAATCAGCTCAACTCAATCTCATAGAAGCATAAAGAGAATTGTTAGACTCAATATGTTCTATACTCAAATCTCAATCTCAATTCAAAGCAATCTCAACTCAGCTCAATCTTATAGAAGCATAAAGTGAATTGTTAAAGACTCAATATGTTCTATAATCAAATCCCAATCTCAACTCAAAGCAATATCAACTCAACTCAATCTTAACTCAATCTCATAGAAGCATAAATAGAATTGTTAGAGACTCAATATGTTTTATTCTCAAGGCTCAATCTCAACTCAATTAGAATATAGAATAGTTTGTTTCATGGAACTTGAACAACCACTTCATGCAACCACTTGACTAGGCTCAATCAACTCTACTCAACCAATCACTTCAAGAAACAACTCTTTATCACAAACCCTAGTCCAAGCATGAATCAACTAACTCAAAATGTTTCCAACAATGTTCAACAACAAATCTTACATAACAATGATACTCATGTTCTTTTCTAACTCAAGTTCAAGTTCTTTGCATCACCCATTGGTTTCAACAACAATGCTAATAAGACAAGGTTTTAATCACAACTCTCAATTCAGAAAACCTTGAAGCATAAACTCAAAGTACTTCACTCAACCAATGATCTAAACAACAATGCTTATCAAACAAGGTTTAATCACAACTCACAATCCAGAAAACCTTGAAGCATTAACTCAACCACTTTTGAAAAGGAAACCACAATTAATCCTTTTCACTCTAATGACATTTCAAAAATCAACCACCCAAATAAAATCAATGGAGAGTATTACTCATACCTTTTTGATGCCTTATGAGTTGTCCACTAAATCTGTCACACTCAATACACTTTATTTTTCAACTCTTAACAAGGGTTAGATATCTTGAGTAATAACACAACAATAATATCCAAATAACACCTTATTACTCCTACTTTATTTTAACATCCACCAAAGTTCTTTTTAAAAGAAAACCCTTACTCAAAATAGCTTTCACTAAAAAGAACTTTATCAAAAACCCTTATTACTCCTAACAATTTCAAAAATCACAATTAAAAATAATTCACAACTCAAACATCCACCATGACCTTATTCCCTAAGGTTACTCAACAAATCAACTAACGAAGCAAATTTACCCCTTATCACTCCACCTTAGGCAATCCAAACAAAAGATTAATAAAAACCTTAATACCTGCCTCGAGGGAAATCGAATCCTCGTCTTGCCCCAACGCGAACACCCTAGCCACGACAAAGCTGTCGCACAAGTAGAGGGCTCGTTGGTGAAAAATAAGCGACACCCGCTTTCTACCCTTCACCCTCTTTCGCCAAGTGAAAATTATGTGCCTTGGATGCCTCAACAAAACAAATCCAAAAATGATGCTTGCGGGAATCGAACGTACAACCTCCTTGTCACCAACACCTTTGCACAATTCAAGCTGCCACTAGGCCACGCTGCCCAGTGCATTTTTGGAAGTGGTCGTTGTCTCCCTTTAAAGTTCGCTGCGTCACTTAAACAAAAAATACGAGCTCTTTTTCTTCGCAAATACCAAGCGCAAACATCAACGAGCAAGGAAGAATGAATTAAAAAATTCAATGGCATATTTATATGTCTTCCCTTTGCTTTGGAAACGTCAGCATTTTTGAATCTTCCTTCGTGACGTCGGCGGATAAACTTTTAATTTTAATTTTAAAATTTAAAATTTTAATTTTAAATAAATTAAAATTTAAACTAAATCTTTAAAATTAAATATCTCCATCAACGGGGCACCTTTTTCGATGAAACGAAAAGCCAACTTGGGTTTTAACAAAAATCTATTTCAAATCTGCCATCCATGGTTTTAAATAAAAACCTTTTGCAAAGCTTCCCTTGAAGCTCATTTTGGAACCACATGCCATGCATCCCTTCTTGAACCTTTGATCAAAAACATTTTCTTCTCATGAATCTCTTTGTGAAACACAAACATAGTGCTTACTTACATAGATCCTTTTGACACCAATGACAACTCTTAGCTTAGGGACTCAAAATGTCCAATAATCTCCCCCTTTGTCATTGATGGCAACCTATATCCTTTTACTGAAATCTGACCTTTTTTGCTCCCCCTGGGACTTTGCTTCCCCTAGATCAAAGCTTTCTCAAATATCAAATCTCTTCCCATATCAAAAAATATTCTCAATATACACAAATCTCTCTCCCTTTGTCATCAATGGCAAAGGGTCACCTTTGGGGCTCGGGGCTAAGAATGAGCCTCTTAGCTTAGCCCCTCCCCCACCTCCACATGAGGTGGTTAATTTTGGGGTGGGAATATTTCTACTCCCTAAGAGTACTGCTCTTTACCTTTACCTTTCTCTCTTCCTTTTTGAGTTTTTTGAATCCTCTCACTGTTTCTTACCAAGTCATAATCACTTCTATTTCTGTTCATTCTTGCTTCTGGAATATTTGCTCTACACCATCTTGTTGTGCAACCATCATTATTGCACTTATAACACTTAATGTTATTATTCCTTGTAAGTGCAAATATCTTAGGATATCTCCTAATGAAGCCATATCCTCTTCTATCATAAACCCTGTAATTCATTGCCTTGTGACCAAACTCGTTGTATGAGTAGAAATACCCATGGAAAATTTGTCATTTCCCATATTCCTATCTTTTGTATGACCTGCACTACGAAGTCGTGTGCCCAAACCTGTGACATGAGAAGCATCTCCCATTGAAGCTTCCTTGCCTAGACCTCATTGGTCTCTTGTTTTGATTGTTGTTCCATATGTATCTTCTTTGTGCATTATTTCTATATTTTACCTATTTGTTGTCCAACTCATCCTCTGATATCTCATTCCAACATACACTGTTATTTTCTAAAGTATCTTCTTCTAAATTTCTTTCTTCTTCTAAACTTGAAGTAGACTTTTCTTCCCATTTCTTTTGATCCTGTTTGGAACCAATATCTATCTTGTTTGTTGCTTCTCTTTGTATCTTGATTATTTTGTCTACACTCTTTGCACTGTTCACATATTTGTACAACTTTTTCTTGGAATCCTCTAAATCTTCCTTTAGTAGTGCCACTTCTTGTGTTAAATTTTCACACTCCAAAATATTTTCTTCTAACTTATCCTTGAACTTACTTGCCCTAACCTTTGAATTTTTTGAGTCCTCTATGAGCAATAATCTTTCTTCATCACATTCTTGAAATTGACTTTCAAGCTTAAAGCATTGTTTTCTTACCTTCTTTACTGTGTCAAGAGCATAGATAAGTTCTCGCTTGAGATCATAATCATTCTCTATTGAATAATCCTCTATTTTTTTGCCTTTGTCCTTATCATTACTTCCTTTTGGCTTGTCTTCTATAAGATCACTTACTTAATATTCTAATTCCATTAGAAGATTCTCGTTTGGTCTTTCAAGTGCATCTTCAAAACCATCATCACTAAAACTATAGCCATCCCTAGTGCAATTATCTTCAAGATGTCCAAATTTATCACATCTAAAACACTTGAGAATAACTGGAGTTCTTTTCTCTCTAACCATAAATAGGATGTCATCTCTATCATTGTCTGAAAAACTAGCATCACTATCATTAGAGTGTTTACTTGCATTACCTGCATAGTAGCTTTTCTTTTGCCTTTGAAAGAACTTATTTCCTTGTCTGTTTTGTTCATCCTTGCCTTTCTTCTTGTACCTGTGTCTTTCTAATTTTTTGTACTTGTGATCCTATTTTTCTTCATCATTGTTGTACTTTGGCTCTTTGCACTCTGTCACATAGTGTCCATACTTTCCACAATTGAAGCACTTAATAGATTTTACATATATGAATCTTTTGGAAACTTTATCTCTTCTACCATAGTTAGCTTCTTCATAACTAGATGACTCACTGCTTGATTATGTCGCTTTACCATTTTTATTTTTGTCCACTTCGAATGCAACTTCTTTCGGAGGAATAGGATCTTTTGTTCTTATCTCAAAAGTAGTAAGCATGCCAAGCAAATAATTCCTTTTCAAAGAATCACTATTAATTGATGTTTTTATAGCAAAAACCTTTTCACTATACCTTTTTGGAAGAGTTCTCAAGATCTTATCACAAGCATCAGATTCATCAACCTTCATTCCAAGACCTCTCATCTCATGTACAAGTTCATCAATCTTACTGAGATAGCCACAAATATTTTCATCATCTCTCATTCTTAAGTTCTCAAATTCTCCTTTGAGATTTCCAATTTTAGATTTCCTGACACCTTTATCACCCTCATATATGTCATGTAGTAGATCCCACATATCTTTTGTTGTTTTACAATCCATAACCTCCATAGATTTTGATCTACCCAATCCTTTTATAATTGCATTCATAGCTATTGAATTTGCATGCATTAGAAGCTTACCTTCCTTATCTGTAGGAGGATTTACTATAGAATCATATTTAAGTTCTGCTGCATCCCAAACTTCATTTCCAAGTGCCATTAGGTGAAATCTCATCAGCATATACCAATACAAGAAGTCACTTCCATCAAATACCGGTACTGCATTATTGAAGGACCCATCCTTTTGATCCTTGTGATATGTTGTGTTATTAGACCACTTTTCCTTCAAGATGTCAAACTCTTCAGAAGGAACTCGCTTTGATACCAATTGAAGAACACAAGCTTATACTGATAGGAGGGGTGAACAGTATAAGACCACTTTTTACTTTTCTTTTCAATTTAATATTATGCAATGTATAGATAGTAGTATCAATAGAAGTGATCAAAGCAATGCATAAAACACCATCCACAAAAGTGACACAACAATTTACGTGGTTCACCCAATGCAGGCTACTCCACGGAGAAAATATTTTGCTAAAACTTTCTCAATCAATCTCTTGGGAATCCTTCCCAATTACAATATTTATGGACCTTTGTCTAAAGGATATGTTGATCCCCTAAATCTCAAGTTCGTGGATCTCTTTCATAGGAGAACTCTTTGCCCTTCTTCTTTGGTTAGTGATATTCTAGAAGACTTTGTCTCTCTATTGCACTGACTGGTGGATCTCTCTCCACATGAAGACTCCTCACTCAGATCTATCTTCAATTGTCCTGGCTGTTGGATCTCTATCCATTGAGACTATGTCCTTTGTACTCTATCACCTCTAAAGCTCTGTCAATAGGTTCACTCAGAACCTCCTCAAATATTCTCAATAGGCTCACTCAGAACCTGCTCAAATCTGCTTAATAAGCTCACTCATAACCTACTCAAATTTGCTCAATAAGCTCACTTAGAACCTGCTCAAATCTACTCAATAGGCTCACTCAAAACCTGCTCAAATATGCTCAACAAGCTCACACAAAACTTGTCCCAATCTGCTCAATAAGTCCTCTTTAGGACTTGCTCAAATCTGCATAGTAAGCTTTCACAAAAGCTTACACAAAATAATCTACAAGCCTTCTCAAAGACTTACCTCAAATTAGCTCAACAAAATCTCAACTCAATCTCATAAAAGCATAAAGAGAATTGTTAGAGACTCAATATGTTCTATACTCAAATCCCAATCTCAATTCAAAGCAATCTCAACTCAACTCAATCTTATAGAAGCATAAAGAGAATTGTTAGAGACTCAATATGTTCTATACTCAAATCCCAATCTCAACTCAAAGTAATCTCAACTCAACTCAATCTTAACTCAATCTCATAGAAGCATAAAGAGAATTATTAGAGACTCAATATGTTCTATTCTCAAGGCTTAATCTCAACTCAATCAGAATATAGAATAGTTTATTTCATGGAACTTGAACAACCACTTCATGCAACCACTTGACTAGGCTCAATCAACTCTACTCAACCAATCACTTCAAGAAACAACTCTTTCTCACAAATCCTAGTCAAAGCATGAATTAACTAACTCAAAATGTTTCCAACAATGCTCAACAACAAATATTACATAAAAATGATACTCATGTTATTTTCTAACTCAAGTTCAAGTTCTTTGAATCACCCATTGGTTTCAACAACAATGCTAATAAGACAAGGTTTTAATCACAACTCTCAATTCTAAAAACCTTGAAGCATAAACTCAAATTACTTCACTCAACCAATGATCTAAACAAAAATGCTTATCAAACAAGGTTTAATCACAACTCACAATCCAAAAAACCTTGAAGCATTAACTCAACCACTTTCGAAAAGGAAACCACAATCAATCCTTTTCACTCCAATGATATTTCAAAAATCAACCACCCAAATAAAATCAATGGAGAGTATTACTCATACCTTTTTGATGCCTTATGAGTTATCCATTAAATCTGTCACACTCAACACACTTTCTTTTTCAACTCTTAACAAGGGTTAGATATCTTGAGTAATAACACAACAATAATATCCAAATAACACCTTATTACTCCTACTTTGTTTTAACATCCACCAAAGTTCTTTTTAAAAGAAAACCCTTACTCAAAATTACTTTCACTAAAAAGAACTTTATCAAAAACCCTTATTACTCTTAACAATTTCAAAAATCACAATTAAAAATAATTCACAACTCAAACAGCCACCATGACCTTATTCCCTAAGGTTACTCAACAAATCAACTAACAAAGCACCTTTACCCCTTATCACTCCACCTTAGGCAATCCAAACAGAAGATTAATAAAAACCTTAATACCTGCCTCAAGGGGAATTGAACCCTCGTCTTGCCCCAACGCGAACGCCCTAGCCATGGCCAAGCTGCCGCATGAGATGCGGGCTCATTGGTAAAAAAGAAGCGCCACCCGCTTCTTAATCTTCACCCTCTTTCACCAAGCGAAAAGTATGCGCCTTAGGCACCTTAACAGAACAAATCCAAAAACGATGCTTGCGGGAATCAAATGCACAACCTCCTTATCACCAACACCTTTGCACAATCCAAGCTGCCACTAGGCCACCCTGCCCAATGCATTTTGGGAAGTGGTCGTTGTCTCCCTTTAATGTTCGCTACGTCACTTAAACGAAAAACACTAGCTTTTTTCTTCGTAAATACCAAGCACAAATATCAACGAGCAAGGATGAATAAATTAAACAATTTAATGGCATATTTATATGCCTTCCCTTTGCTTTGGAAACGTCGGTCTTTTTGAAACTTTCTTTATGACGTCGACGGATAAACTTTTAATTTTAAATAAATTAAAATTTAAACTTTTCTCCATCATCGGGATATCTTTTTCGATGAAACAAAAAGCCAAATTCGGTTATAATAAAAACCCATTTCAAATCTGCCATCCATGGTATTAAATAAAAACATTTTGCAAAGCTCCCCTTAAAGCTCCTTTTGGAACCACATGCCATGCATCCCTTCTTGAACCTTTGATTAAAAACATTTGCTTCTCATGAAGCTCTTTGTGAAACACAAACATAGTGCTTACTTACATAGATCCTTTTGACATCAATGACAACTCTTAGCTTAGGGACTCAAAATGTCCAACAACACATCATGTTGTATAAATGCACTTAGGTGGGGAGGATCCTCACTCTTCCCAAGTGGCATTAAGAGGAATGGGGAAGGTGAGGGTGTATGGGGATGTGGTAAGTAGGAATAGAATAGGATAGGGTGAGGTGTGCCTAATCTAAGGTCAAAGGGGGAGGTTAGAGGGGGTGTGCACATAGAATAGGGAATTGTGCACATAGACTAGGGGGATGGGAAGTCACATGGTGACTAGGAGCTTAGTGTAGGAGAGAGATTAGTGGGGTGAAGAGGCTAAGGAGGGTAATTTTTAATTTTTGTAAGATCATGAAGTGGTATTGGGGAAATTTGGGAATTATTTTAGATTTTACAAAAATTATTAAAATAAATTTAGGCAAATACAAAACTGATACTTTGCTCCTTGGTTTGGTGGTGGCTAAACTCCACCCTGGTCCATCTTGGTCACCAAACGACTTAGTAACTCAAGCATGGTGTCAAATTTCTACTCAACAAGATCCCTTTGCTCATTTGCCATCTCCACCAGCTCCCTTTGTTCAACTTCTGGTTTTGGAATTTCTTTCCCTTGGTTGAGGTTAGGGTTTGACTTATTTCTCCTCAGATAGTACCTATTTGGCTACATAAAGAGCTCTCATATGCTGGTAGGAAACCATCTTTGATACCACTATAATAACCCTAACTCAAAAAATTAGGGTTTAAACAAATAAAAACTAGATTTCTGTAGAGTAGATCAGATCTATAATTACTACTCAAAAATTACTCCAAAAACCCTAAAAAATGGATGTTCCAACCATACAATTTTTTTATTAATTTTCTAAAAGTGCAAATAGGTCAAACAACTGTACAACAACACAAATCAACCCTCAAAACTGGCTAAAAAATACCCAAATCTTGGTGATCATCTTATAAGGGTAAAACATGTCACAAAACATGCACAAATGGCCTCCCAAAGTTGGACAACCCACTCCTAGACTCCAACACACCAAAATCTGCAACACAATTGTGAATCCTGAGATAGATCCACCCAATCTTCAATCAAGAACAAGGGCACATCACATTGTTTACAAGATTGCTTCTAAAGACTTATGGCACACCATCTAAGCAACAGAAGGTGAGGAAGGGTTCAACCCTTTCTCTTACAATTCACAAGATGAACATGACATAATGAAACCCTAGAAGTGACTTTCCAAGCCTATATACCTAGTCGCCCCACTAGAGGCATCTAATTATTCATTAAGTGAGGGTTACATCAACAATAATCCCAACACTTAATTTTTATTAAATAAAAGAGCTATATATATTTCAAAATAAGACATTACAATAAATATATATATAAATAAAGGTCAAAATTGAAATTCCTCCCAAATTACCACGCTCCGTTTTGTAAGAGGAATCTCCCTCTTAATACCAGGAAACATTGAAAAGACTAATATATGAAATCTGTTTAGAGGTTACCATGTCGACTAAAATAAAAACTACAAATCATCAAACATTGTTTGAGGATAAATGAGAGGGTAACGATGGTTTTATGACATCATGCTTTTCAGACCATGAAATGACTATTCTTTCGAGCATAGTTACCAAATCTTGTCTTCTCACAAAATTTTCCAAATTATTATTGTATCAAAACGAAAAAAGCTGCCTTGATTCTATTTTTAAGTGGCTAGATGCAACACACTGACGAAATTAGAATCTTGTTTCTGTTGAGTTTGTGTCGGAACTCATCCCCTGCATTCAATTCCATGTTCTTATAGATTGATTACCCCTGAAATATAAAATGATTGATTAAATAAGACAGAACCAGATTAAAAAATAAATGAAAGAGAAATGAGGAAAAAATAAGTGAATAACTGAGAAGAGGAGATACACATCAAACCATTTTAGAGGACAAGCCGCCTTCACAAAGAGCGCATGGTGTTATTTTCTTAGGTCGTGCAACTCTATACACAGACTTCTTCCACACACCATAACCATATATGCTAATACAACATAGCCGAAAAAATTAGTCAAACTTTTTATTTTGTTTTTGTTTTGAAGTTGAGATTCATCATAATTTTCCGTCCTTTTCAGTATGAATCCAGAGACTGTTTCTTGGGTATTTTAGGTCTACCATATGAAATGTTCCAAACCAAGTCGTGACCTTGGTTTCAAGATTTACTTTTGAACTTTTTTTTGTTACGGGTTTAGCATTTAAGTCTGAACTGCAACTAAGAATTTTTTTAGTATTTTTTTTTTTATAGTTTTTTAAAATCCCCTTCACCAAGAATATCTGCCGAAGCTTGGGATCAAGTAAAATTAAAGAAAAAAAATCATGTTATTAACTTCTGGAAAAGTCTTCAACACAGGGTATATTTGTAACCCAAGCATAGAACTATCAATTGGGTCTGTATATATGTTTGTAACAAAATTGTAATTACAAATTTCGCTGGGGCACCCAAATTGTCTCTCGGCCTTTCAACTCATTTCTGCATTCTCTATCATTCAACAACATTCTTTTCGAGGGAAATTTCCATGGGGATTCTACCCTTACCGGGGTTGCTGTAGAAATGCAGGGTAACTGGACAATGGTGGATTGAAAATAGCTTCACTAAATTAAATGCTCTGATGTACATGGTTCAAGCGTTTTGAGAAATGTTGAGACCCTGGAACGATGGTGTCAGATTGCAGGGCTGGGAGTGTGAAATTCTTGTAAGGAAAGGGTGGTTCAGAAGCTGAGAAGCTGTCCATCTCCTCCGAGCGTCCCTTTGAAGACAACACTTTACAAAGCTCTGGAATTCAGCAGATGCACTAGCCGGAGCTGAAGGCGGATCCCCGAAACAAATGGCACACATGAGCGTAGCCCAATCCGCCTGCTGCCCGGGCGCCAGAAAGGGAAAATGCCCTAAATAGCATTCCAAGAGAGTTAATCCCAAGCTCCATATGTCTCCCGCATATCCGTTATAACTTCCGCCATAGCTTTCAGGGTCGAATCTCTCGGGGCTCATGTAAGCACAAGTTCCCACGTAGGAATTGCAGGAGGGACCTATGGTCTGTGACAGAATCCTGCTCACCCCAAAGTCTGCGATCTTAACTTGCTGTGAATTCCTGCTAATCAACAGATTGGAGGGCTTGATGTCTCTGTGCACAATCTTGTTGTCTTGAAGGTACTTCAATCCCTTCAACACGTGCCGGGCAACCTTAGCCAGAAAGGATTCGCTCATCCTCCGCTTTTGCTTTAATAAGTCGGCAAGGCAGCCTCCATCCATGTATTCCAGCACAAAACTTATGTCTCCGCCCTCGTCGAAGATACCCTGGCATTTGACGACGTAAGGGGAATCCGTCTTCTTGAGGATGTCCATCTCCCTCACAATCTGTCGTCTCACGGAGATGTCCTCGTCGATGCGGATGACTTTGAGGGCGTAATAAGATGAGGATTTCCTGTGGAAGACCTTGTACACTGTGCCACCGCTGCCATGGCCGAGGATTCCCACTTTTTCCAAATCAGAGAGCCTTTCGACAGTATGCTTGAGATGCGGGAATGGAGGTAAAGGCAGAGGCAGAGGCAGAGGCACTGGCAGATGGGGCCTCTGATGTTGAGCAGCAATTGGAAGCTTCAAACTTAAACGCTTCTTTGTGGGCAGCGCCATTAGGCCAAACTTCGCTCTGATCACACTGGGAAGTGTGGGCAACGCTGAGCAATATAAAGAGGGCGAGGTAATTGAGGGCGTGGTATCTGTGCCATGTGCCATGGGCGACTCGCTGCTCTGCGGGTCCTACGTTTTCGTGTCGTCTTGTAAAAGGTTGATTGTGAAGACGAGATTGTAACAACGATACGGAACACTTCCGTGAAACATGGCACGTGCTGAATTTGCACGTGGGTACCTTTTCCACGAATTGGTAACCTATTTTCAATTTTAAATTGAATTGGTTATAAACCTAACAAATACTCACATGCTACTAAATACTAGTTTATAATTTTAAATTGAAATGGTTATAAACCTTATCCTACATCTAAAGAATCAAATAAAATGATAAACACTCACATGCTAATAAAATGATAAACACTCACATGCTAGTAATTATTAGGGTATGATTTTAAATCGAATCCCTTAAAAACCTTAGTCTACATTAAAAGAATCAAATAAAGTAACAAACACAAACACTCACCTGCCATTAATATATTAATTACTAGGGTCTAATCAAATAAAATGACAAACACTCACCTTAAAATATGATTTTAAATTGAACTTCTTATAAACCTTAACCTACATCCAAAAAAATCAAATAAAATAATAAACAACTCCCTACTATTAACCTATCCATTTGACATCTACTTTTCATTAGATACAGTCACGGGTTCGGTTTTAAATACAGTCACGGGTTCGGTTTTAACTCTTGGTAGCATCCACAAGAGACGCTCTTATCAGTCACAATCAACCTAAGGTGTTACGTTCCTTCGGTGCAAATTGCAATCGTAGATGTCTACCTCCTACATCTGGATAATACGATTCCTCGGTACAATGCACAACGTGCATACATATATATTAGATATATATCAATAGTTAGACATCAGATAATGAAAGTGATATTTTTTTTTCCGTATTATCTTGTTCTGATATTCACTCAATTAAAAGCATAGAGACATCTTAACACAACGATTAATTTGTTTTATATTATCACCATAAACGTGAATGTATGCATCTAACCTTTTATTTGTAAAAAACTTATCACATAATCATGGATTCACGCGTCTAACCACGCTTCGATTTTTTTTCCACTGGCGGTCTTTAAAAATATGGTTACAATCATTTGTTTTAAAAAAAAATTATTCTGGTCTTTTCAGAAATTTTAGAGCAACAAAGAGATATTAACTAAGGTTATTGGTTTTGTCGATATGTCCAATTCATTCACCTTGAACCAAGTTCTCCATGTTTTCTTAAGACAAGTGAATTGAAAGAATTTTAGATCTAAAAGGGTTGCCAACCATTTTCATAATTGAATAGCCAAGGGACCAAAAAAAAAAAATGTGGTCCTAGGTCTCATTCTTTATACAACAAAGCTCACATTTGAACAGATCAGAAAAACCATGTTTTATCAACTAGTCTCCTGTAAGAACTCTCTTATGAAGTAGAAGCCAGATAAATGGTCTCACTTTAGGCCATGTCAAAAGTTGCCATAATTGAATAAAGTCATCCCTAAGTGGATTTTTCACATGGTGAGTGAGGGATGAATATCCTAGAGTTGAAGTATACACACTATTAGAATGTAGGCCCCATCCTAGCCTATCTTTCTCTTTCGACCAGGATAGCAACTGATTTGTAAGAACTTGATGAATAGTCTCCTTGACAACATCTGTTGCTAGGATTATCCATTCCCTTACTGGAATCCACAGTCTATCCTTTGAATTTGTTTCCTCACAATTTCTATAATAGTTTGATATCTTTATTCATCCTCAATGATGGAGTTGCTCCATGATGTCTTGCCATTTTGGAAAATGTTGAGACTATGGAGGCGCACCATACCAAGCATCTATCCAAAAATTTGTTTAATGGCCATTCCCCACTATCCAAAATAGTTGAGGTTTGATAATTGTCTCCCCTATCCTTAGCACCTCAAAAACCGAAGATCCTTGTTATGGAAGCTAATATATAAATGTGAGAGAAGTAGTTGTTGATGCACATTTGATTCCTTGAATGGATTTGTTATTCCTTTATTTCGAGATGAGAAGACTTAGACACTCTACCAAAATGATGAACAAATAGAGGGAAAGAGGATCCCCCTAGCACAGTCCCCTAGAAGTAGTAAAAAAAGGAGATAAACTATTGTTTATCAACACAACATAAGATATTGAAAAAATGTGCCTCTAATTTGATCCACCCAATCCTAGGAGAATACAAACATCCTCAATATCTATAGGAGAAAATGTCAGTCCACCCTATCATAAGCCTTGGAGAGGTACAAATGAATAAACATGGCTAGGGATATATGTGCCTACATGGAGTGAAGGGCCTCCTGAGCAAGCACTATTTCATCTGTAATTTGTCTCCTTCTTATAAATTCTCCTTTCTATGGCAATATTATCTTAGGAAGGAAGGGTTTCAACCTTTGAGATATCACCATCGTAATGATTTTAAGGAGAACATTACAAAGGGCTATCAGTCTGAAGCCAAAAATATGATCCACCTCTTGGGACTTAGGTATGAGTGCAATGGAGGTTTTGTTGATTTATTTCAAAACTGACTTTGCCACTTGCACTTCTTATACCACTGTAAGTACATCATCCTTGAGCATATCCCAAAATTCTTGAAATAACTCTATGGGGAAGCCATTTGGTCTAGGATTTTTTCCTTTTTCACCATGAAAACCACTTCCTTTACTTCCACCATAGAAACTGGTGTTGGCAATACCTCATTATCCTCTTCATTAATAAGGGAAGAGATTTCCTATTGAACTTTCTCTTGAGCCCTAGGGTCCATGGGTACTTTAAAGGAAAGCTCCTCAAAGTAGTTAATGGTAATTTTCTTCATCCCATACCAAGAGTAAATTGGATCATCTATGTTCATCTTCAAGGAAGGCACGAATTTTGAAACTCGTTTGGCTAAAAGAAAATTATGGAAGTAGATTTTTTGTCCCCTTCCTTCAACCACTAGATCTTGGATTTCTATTTCCATAAGAGATCCTCCCTCCTTTCCCATTATACTAACTCGAAAGAGACTTGGATTTCCTATTTGTTGAGATCCTTTATAAGTTCCAAGGAGTGAATCTGACCATTCACTTGCTCCAGTTTGAAATCCCAATCTATCTTTTTAGCCCTCATATCCCAAGGAGCGCATTTGATTTAGCAAGTAGGTCATGTTGTGAGTATTACATTGTTTGGTCTAATGTATGTGTCACTTTGTGAAAGTGCAATATGTCAAAAGAGAGGAGTATGAATAGTCACATTGACATGTGGCATGTTGAGAGCTTGTCTTAATGACAAGAATGTGAAAGGTTACATTTCCTGGATTTGTAGGGGAGAGCAATAGTTTTAGGACTGAAAATTCATGTATTGTATTATATTGGAGAAAACTCTCCATTTTTGTATCATATCATGAGCATGGAAGCATAATACAATGAAGATATTTCTTTTGTGATATATTTGTATCTATCTTGATGTGTATTCTTATTGTGATATTGTTATGTTTCAATGCATAATATTTTGACCCTGGTTTATGTTTTGTTAACATGAAATAGTGTCATGTTCCAACATGGTATCGAAGCTATGGAGAAACCTTGGTTGAGAGAGTTGTGGAGGAAATCAGAGAACCAGTGAGCTAGGTTGTTTCATAGAGCAAGGTTGTTTGCACAATTTTTGGGACAATTGTCACCATTCAACAACATGTCCATTTGAGGTGTTGAAAGCAAGGATATTTGTGATATCAGAGTGATGCAATGGAAGAAGAGAACATCCACATTCAAAAAAAAAAAATAGAGGTTGAAAGCAAAGAAAAGGAATAACAAAAAAAATTGAGAGGTGCAAAAACCAAGACTTCTTAGGAGGTCACCCATTTGAGTACTACTTCAAGAAAAAATGCTTAACTGTGAAGTTTTTTGATGGGTTGAAAACATGAAGTCAGTTTATGGAATCTGAATTTTTGATTGAAGGTTGAAGAAAAAACAAACAAACAAAATACTTCCTTTTTTAACCTTGCCCTGGGCCCATTTGGTCGAAGTGTTTTTATTTCTAGAACTCGAGACAAAAATAAAAATTGTTTTAACTCCTTGAATTTCTAAATATTGGCCAAAGTGTTTTTTGTTGCAAGTTTTCTCTCCCTCCTTCGTCGTGACAGCTCATGCCTGTTTTGAACCCATAAACCTTGGAAGAAACTTGGAAACTCTACGCATAAAAGGTACTGATGTTTTTTTGACCTTGATGTTGTCTCCCGCTTTTCAAAAACCACATCATCGTGGGCTGCTCGAAGTTGAGTGGACCTTGTCGGGAGGCAGTAATTTTCATTTTTTCCTAGTTGTCGTCAAATAAATTAGGGCTCCTGTTTGCTGCTAGAGAAATACCCTTCTCTTAGAACCTACACATTTGGTTTCTGCCCATACAAGTCGTGCAACGAAAGCGTGGAAGAAGAACACGAAGAAAATCGAGCTTGGCATCATGGTTGACCACTGCTGCTACAAACTAGCTACTACGAGCGTTGCATGAGAAAGCAAATGTTCCAGCCACATTTGTAGCTGAAGTTTGGTGGGTAGGTGCCTTTTCGAATTTACCCTGATGCACACACTAAAACGGTCAAGGCATACAATAGAATGGTTCGTAGAGAAGTTCGTGTGGTAACGCCAACCTCTAAAGGAAGTGCACATTCATAAAATTATTGCTGCACATGTGGTCGAAAAGCGTGGTAGGACCCATATATTTTAAGAAGGTAAAAGTTTTTTTTTTTAAATTTGGAATTTTTGTTTTGTAAATGCAGTGATAAGGTGTTAGGGAGTTATATGATATTTCATTAAGAAGGTTACAATATTTTTTTAGTTATTTGAAATTTTGAAATTTCATAGGGAGGTATAAGGTATAAAGAAACAAATATATAATTAAGTTTTTTTTTTTAAATTAAAGGGAGATATAATTTTTCTTGGAAACAAAAGTGTTTTTTTTTTAAATTACAAATTGTAGTTTGAAAGTATTTAAGTTTATATTTAAGTGGGGAGATAAAAGGTTTTCCACTTCAAAGGTTGACAAAAAATAAAAATAAAATAAAATAAAAAAGGATTTAAGTATTTTTTCTTAAATTGCTTTAATTTTGGGAGGTAAAAGGTTTTCTACCTCAAAAGAAAAATTTAATCAAAGGGGGGAAAGAACAAAAAAAAAATACCAAAAAATAAGAAACACAATTTTTTTAAATACTTTTGTTCAAGAAGCCAAAGAAGATGAAAAAGACGTGTCGGATAAAGTGTGGAAAGATTTACATTCCATTATTGAAGAAGTCAAAAAAGGAGAATATTTGTTACTTCAATAATGTATGCAAGAAATCCCTAATGATGCTAATGATAGTAATGAAAATTTTGTCACCATACCTGTTGTTTTATGGAAAGCAATATACAAGGGGATAATTACTCTAATGTTTCCAAAATCAAAACACAAGGAAACAAGACATTGAAGAAGAATGTTGTTTGTGATACTAATGATTTGAAGCCCATAATGGTGGATAAATGTTGTAACACTAATGATTTGAAGCCCATAATGGTGGATGAATGTTGTGATACTAATGATCTTTGTGAGCAGGAAAAAGATGCATGTTGTGATCCCTTTCCAAATGAAAGTGACTTGCACATGGTTCGTGATTGTTCAGAGAGAGCCTATGCCATTGTAATTGATGAGGACATAGACTCAAATTATGACAGGAATAATGATGCTCAAATTTGTGTTGAGCAATGTGATGATGGTTTTAGCCATTTTGAGAAGCACACTAAGGGAATTGGTTCCAAATTGCTACAAAAAATGGGCTACAAACAGAAAGGTTTGGGAAAGTGTAGACACCAAAACAGCACCAATCCGATTATGTGACTGCAAACACTAATCGCACTAACACACACAGCCCCCAGGGCAGCCCCAGAGGTTAAAACAGTGGTTCTAACCACTCACACAATAGTTTTACAAGTCAGGAGATCAATTTGGCACCTTTTAGACACTCTGCTACTTATTCGCTCCACCCAGGGACGAGTGCGGATTGGTACTCGTTTCACCCAGAGACGAGTGCAGATTGGTACTCGTTTCACCCAGAGACGATTACCAGCGCTCGCTCCGGGGTGGGACGAACGCCAGGTTTGACCGACAAAAAGTCAAACCTCGGCGCATGACAACTCAGAACTGCCACTTAGCTCTCCCTTCATGGCATAGGAGGGCGAGTGAGTTCTTTTGACAACTCATATCTGCCAATTGACTCTCCATTCACTGCATGGGAATGAGAGTGAGCTTTTCAGGACAACTCGGATTGGCCACTTAGCTATCCCTTCATTGCATGGGAGTGCGAGTGAGCTTTTCTAAACATACAAAGACATGCACGGAGGCAGTTAAGAAGCCCTTGATCAAGAAGAAGTCTTCTCTTCACAAAAAAGCATTCATGCAAAGTAACACTTTTGCATGTTAATTCAAAGAGACCCCTTGGGTCTATAAAATGGTGAGCTTCCTCACCCAAAAGATATACAGAGAAGGAGCATTTTGAGCGACGAAGTGCTGCTAATTCACTTACTTGCGATTTGTGCTTTCAACATCCATAATCTCTTAATCGAAAGAGAGGTTATTGGGTGACTTTTGAAGGCACGAATCAAGAACCAAAACCCGATTTTTCTGACCACAATATCCTACCAATTTGCCGACAACACATCACATCAGGTTTCGGACCCATCCCAAGCGGATTGGTGTCGAAACAAAGTTTCACCCGCGGGTGGTTTGCCTTCGGGCACCCCCCGCCTTATTGCCTTTGGTGACTATTTCTTTTGTAGTATTTAGCTAGTTACATGATTATGCTTTTGTCAAGTTTTCAGTTTATTTGGACTCATTTTAACCATTATTATATTTATCTTTCGTTTTCATACACAGGTGCTACTGATTCTTTGTTTGTTTCTTTGAACGCAGATTTTCAGCATTAGAAGAGCAGCGAGGAATCTACTTTTACCAACACAAGCGGCGACAACGTTTTGGTTCGCCCATCTTATATGTGGGCACGCGGAAGAAGGAATTCTGAAACAAGTTGTAAAAGACCAACATTTAACGCTCCTATCCCCTAAAAAGGAAGGAGACGCATTGTAACACAAATTTGAAAAGCATATCAATAAAAGGGCCGTATTTTATATTGCTTTGATATCTTGTGTTCATGTTCTTTCTTTTTACGCATTTTTCAATAACATAGGGTTTAAGCGTTATTTTAGTTTCGTTTACATTGCATTTTTAGTCTATCCTTTTTGTTTTCGGAATCTCGTGTTTTCAATGGCGATCACGGTGGGACCTCTGTCCTCTATTTTTTTTTAGGTTAGATTTCTGATCTGAAATTGCTTGTTTTGATTACAGGTACCTATTTTTCAATCATCAGATTGTTATTCGTTTCCATGACGATTACAGAATTGGTATTCGTTTCACCCAGGGACGAATAAGCATTCGTCTCACCCTGGAACGAATACTGTTTAGATATTCGCCTCACCCAGGGACGAGTATAGTTCTATGCATTTTTTAGAGCAGCAAATCAGAAACATCCTGTTGGGCAGAGAAGAGGTAGGGGTTTTTAACAAGCTTCTGTCAAATTTCTATTTTTTGTTTTTTGGTTTTCAGTTTTGTATGGCTTAGGGAAAGTTTCCTTTTTGTTTTCCTGTTTCAAATTTTTGCAAATTAAAATGAACCCCACACATCACGTGGTATTTTAAACACAAGGAGTTGGTCGTAAAACCCCAACCCTTGAGCAAGACCAAAGGTGGATTCCATTATCACTTTGGCTTGAGATATTGCATCCATTACCCCGATCGCGACTGTTGCTAGACGTAAATCCTGACGAAAGCTGACCAAGTGTAGCTAGGGTGATTCCTAGCGCATGAGGATAAGTCTTCTATGGTAGGTGTCATAAACAGAGTGATTCCCCTTTCGTACCGCCTATGTTCCACGTATCATCTGCTCTCACGTACCTATAGTCTCCCTCACGTAAGGGCGGGTATATAGAGAGGTTGGTATATCGGTCCGACAATGGTATATTGAAGGGGCGACCATTTTGGGAGTCATAAGAGCCTTCATAATTGCATTTAAACGGTTTTCATAAAAAGTTTTCAAAAACACAAAAACAAACAACAAAAACACACTAAACCAGATTTAGGGCACACTATTAATCTTTAAAAGAGATAATCATTGCTTGTGTGTGTATGCTATTTTCTGTTTAGACAAAAAAAATCATAAAAAGAATTTTTGCATCTTTAGGGTAACATTACCATGGTGTTTACTCGTAGCCAAGCCCAATCACGGGCAGAAGCTGCAGAGAATGCACCAAGAGAGACAAGTCATCTCCGATATAGCTCTAAAGACTTGGCCATCCCGCCTTGGCGATAGGGTACACAAGTTAGTCCACACTAGGCAGTTACAGAACATGGCTCTAGAGGCACCTCCTTGAGGGGCACTCCAACTCATGCCATCAATAGACAAGACTATAGAGGCACCTCCTTAGGGGGTACTCCTAAGCAACAAAAATCTTTTCAAGAAAATAACCAACATGTAGCACTTGGCCTAGATACGAGGCCCCCCTTTGAAGTTCGTTATGGGTGGCCTAGTGATGAAGCGCTATATACTGCTCTAGAACAACAAAGGGTCCACAAGGAGGAACCATATGATTTTGTTACTCCTAATTTACCCCTGATCAATGTCAAACACACGAGACCATATCCAGAATATCAGGTTCTCCCGACAGGGCAGGGCCATTCTGCCCGCACCTTTTATGAATATAACAGAGAGTGTGAGGAGGATCACTACGTTCCTCAAGGATAGTACCTAGCGTGGGAACGATGCACGTCTGCACCCGCTTTATATCCAGATCGCTCATTGAGACCAGAGCTTCAAATCAATGCTGCCAACCTCGACAGAGGGAAGCAACATATAGGGGTCTCAGAGCACCATGATCGAGACAGATATGTAGGGGAGGCATCTAGGCCTCCTAAACAAGAGACGATGGAACAAAATGACTTGGCATTTGCCCAACTAGCCGCCCGCCAAGCGCAAATCACGTGGCTTAGGCAAGACCAACAGAAATTAGAACATTTGTGTCGCCTTAATCAAGAGCGCATTCAGCGTCAGACAGCTGAATTGCTTCACAACAATGCGCTTGAGAAGGCCCCAGTCCCTCATGCACAACAATCTGAGATGTATGTGAGGCACAACCCCCTAGTGCGAGACAGGTCTCCATGACTTCATCAAGCACTGCCTCTAAGACCTCCTAGACCTGAGCGGGAGGCCACTCCCCGCAACCGTGATGGGCATCCTCCGCGGGCACCCATCAATGTTTACAGGCCTAGGCCAGACACTCCTCAAGAAGATTATGAGGATTATGACCAAGAAGAAGAGCGGGCTGAAATGCCCTATCAAGGTAGAAGGGATGCTACCCATTTATCCCTCCAAAGGCCTCAAGTTCCCCGCAATCCACAATGGGAGCAAACCAAGGAGGAGGAGATTAAGTCCTTCGATGCATACAAAGTGTTGTTAGAATGCTTGGAGACTATGGAACTCAAGACTGCTGGGCCCCAAAAGCCTACCTTACGCCAACTCCGTAGTCATCCTGTGCATCCATCAGTGCCAACACCTCCATACCCCGAACATTTCAAGCTGCCCCAGTTGGCACTCTTTAGAGGGGATGAAGATGCTCAAGAGCATGTGACTCGATTTTTGAGCCAATGCTTCGGTATACAAGACAATGATGCATTGCTATTAAGAACATTCATAACCACATTCGTAGGATCTACCTCGGATTGGTTTACCCATCTACCGAAGCATAGCATCTACAACTTGGATCAGCTAGTGGACGCATTCCTAGAACGTTTTGCTTTCAACACAAAGAAAAAGGCGTCACTAAGTGATCTAGCTAGCCTCAAGCAGTATGAGGAGGAATCTATGGTGGCATATGGGAATCGATGGAGGACGTTGCTTTCAAAGCTGTCCTACCTCCCTCCTATGTCCGACCTAACTCAAATGTTCGCAAAGAGCTGTTTGCGATCGATCTCTGTGCTATTGCAGCTGCAACAATACGCCACTTTAGAAGAAGCTCTGGCGCAAGCTAGAGTTATCGAAGAGATCAAGATACAGGATGGCAAAATTGCCAAGCCTAAGAAAAAAGAGTGGAACAAGAGCACCAAAATAGGGAATACGCAACAGAAACCCGTCGCGGTCAATCAAGTTGCTATCAATGCCCCTAAGCCTGCCCAAGCAACACAGCCTCCAAAGGCTAATTATCAAGCGGTGCCTCACAATAACTATGAGAAAGATAATAAAAAACAAGATCACAATCAGCAGCGTCACCCTAGGCGGCAATTTACACCATACACTGAGTCTAGGGACTCCTTGTTTGACCGTTTGTCAGCGGCAAACTTGATTAATCTGCCAGAGATTCCAACAATCGATCCTAATGCGCCAAAGCCTAAGGGCTACAGAGAGGATCTTTACTGTAGATTCCACAGAAGGAAAGGGCATGACCTTAATGTCTATTGGACGTTCAAAGGTTTAGTGCAAGACCTCATTGACAATAACACATTGGTAGTGGATAACCCCATCGCACCCAACAACCAACAAATGGGTGTTTTCAAAGATCCTTTACCCACACATGATGCACAAGCAAAACCTCTTCATGTCAACGAAGTGCAACAGAATTGCCCCATGGAGGGGTATGTTGGGATGATTAGCATTGTGACAAGAAACAAGAGACACCCGGGAGCTGCCCCCATGACAGCCACCAGGGAAGTTCCATCCACGTCACAACCTCAACCGAATCCTACACAGTTGCCCCCGCCTAGACCAGTGGCCACGATTCGAACTAGACTTACTCAAAGTCTACGGACCACATCGGCTAGGCTCTCCATCTATGAGCTTATTCAACAATCGGCACCCCATCGGGAAGCTCTCATGGAGATATTAAAGGCAATTGAGTTGCATCCCCATGAAGCGAATTCGTTCAACAATTTTGTGGGGCATGTCAAACAGTGTACCGAACCAGTCATCACCTTCAGGGAAGATGAGTTAAAAATGGTGACTGGGGATGTAGCGGATCCACCCCTGCACGTTATTGCATGGGTCAACGGGACTCCGTACAAGCGGGTGTTGGTAGACACTGGTTCGTCTAGTAACATTATTACAACCGCTGCACTGAAACATTTGAAGCTGCCAACCTCTCACATTGTACCTTCCACTTATACTCTTCGAGCATTCAATGATGCGATATGCTCGATAGTTGGCACAATTGTCCTACCCATACAAGTGGGACAAAAGACCATTCATACATTGTGCCACATTTTAGAAGGTGAGATGGCTTACAATATCTTGCTTGGGCGGCCTTGGATCCGGGATATGAAGTGTGTCCCTTCAATTGCTCATCAATGTTTAAAGTACACATTTGAAGGACAAGTGCACGTGGTCCCCATAGATTTGGAACCTTTTAAATATTGCAACTCAGTGCAAATCATGCCGCAATCGACCCTTCCTTCAATGCACGTGGATTTCCAGTTAAATCCATCTAAGAGGGGTCCGACTAAGCAAGAATCTCCATTACCAAATCAATCAAATTCCCAGGCGGGTTCATCTTCTTCATCCGGTCCTCCCACAACGACGCCACCTACAGTGGCCACACCAACGGACAAAGGAAAGAAGCCCCTGGAAGCGGAACCACCTCTAGTCTCCAACATCTCTACAGAAGAGACGCCTAATAGAATGGAAGTTGAGACGCCTAGTTCACCCCACATGGAGTGGACTCAAGGAGAACTCCCATTCGCTTCCTCTCAATCACCAACGATTACTGTTGAGATGTCTAACACAGGCATGGGGGAGTATATAGTGCGCAATGTTGTTGCAACGCCCACACTTCAGTCTATGCAAGACATGGGAAGACCTCGACTCCCCATAGGCTCCGTGGTTCCTTTAGGCTACCCACCTAATCAGACAAACTTTATTTTTGGGGGCCTGGATCATGGCGTTGAACCTTCCCGACAAGAAGAGGAAGATGAAGATCCCTTTGTGGAAGATGTCAATTATCTGGCTAACCCGGACTTCGCATTACGATATCTTAGCCAATGCAATTGGCATGGATACGAGTTAGGCAGGTATGAACAAGGAATGCGTGTTTTGTGCCAACCAAGATACCAAATGCCTTATGACAAGTCAGGAGTAGGGTTTAATCACCCTTTGCCCCTCGACATCTTGGTCAAAAACATGCAAAGCCTAGGGATAGGCAACAAGGATGGGTTGGCATCGGATCCATATGCCAATCCAAATACAACTTATACATTGGGGGATTATTTCCCATTACAAACAAATAACCTTGTTGACCTCAACAACCCTTTCCCTACGGCCGAACAAGGAGAAACCTCACGGACTCACCCACAAGGGGAAGATGGACAAGACCACGAAGGGTCTTCTGAAGATGAGTCGGAGTACGATCATTCGCACGAATATCCAATGAATGATGATCAAGAAAGCTTCTTGATGATGTTCCCATTGAATGATCCCAGTGAGCATAGGCTACCTCAACAACAACAATATCCTTTGGACATAGATGACATGTTTGAACACTTACACATAGGTCCAAGACATAGGTGGCATCTCAACCCGACGTAGTTATAGCAATTACTGCACCCGCCACTCTAGGTATACAGAGAGCATCTTTCGCCTGGAGACCCTATCAAACCATCAGTGCCTAGGGCAGACCCTATTTGCAGGTCCGCACATAGGGCTGATCCCTTTGTGCCAGTGCCTACAGAGCCAGATCCAATGCACCAAGAACATCCCGAATGTCAGAGTTATCACACTTGCGGTAATGGAGGTTACCATCATCTCATAAACATGATCTCCATTGACTTGACCGCCCCCATCCATGATCCAGCCAATCCAACATGATCATTGCATCTAGACATAGAGGCTATAGATTGGGATCGCGCTGACACACCACCATCTCCATCAGAGTATTGGCCTTGCGGTGGGATGTTTCATTTCACTCCAGGATAGACTCAGGATGTCTTCCATGTTGAAGAGGAACTTGACGTTCCTAATGATGATCTTAATTCAGCAAACGATATCCATCTGATCCCAATTCCACACCAGTTGGAAGACGGATCCCATATGTCGATCGAAGCAACGACTGATGTAGACATCGGCATAGATCCAATGAATCCATGGATTCTCAAGTTGGGGGTAAGTCTTTCCCCCGAAGAGCGAGCCGATTATGTTGCCCTTCTTAAGGAAAAGAAGGAGGTTTTTGCATGGTCATACAAGGATATGTCGGGACTAGACCCACAACTAGTCACGCATAATTTAACGCTTGATCCGACAATCAAGCCAGTAAAGCAAAAACTACGCAAGATGCACCCAACAGTGGCCTTAATGGTAAAATATGAGTTACAAAAGTTGTTGGATGCCCAGTTTGTCATCTGTGTGGATTATCCTCCATGGTTGTCTAACATGGTTCCCGTCAAGAAGCCCGATGGGAGGATTCGCATATGCACCGATTTTTGAGATCTTAACAAAGCGAGTCCTAAGGATGATTTTCCCTTGCCAAGCATCGACGCGTTGGTAGACGCCACAGCGGGCCACGAAATGCTTTCCCTTATGGATGGTTTCTCAGGATACAATCAGATTCGTATCAATCCTGAGGACCAACTAAAAATGGCATTCACAATGCCTTGGGGGACATTTTGCTATAAGGTCATGCCTTTTGGCCTTAAAAACGCTGGCGCCACTTACCAACGTGCCATGACGTACATCTTTCATGATTACATGCACAAAAATTTGGAAGATTACATGGATGATTTGTTGGCCAAATCTCTTTTGCGCCCAGATCACCTCGGTGACTTGAGCAAGGTCCTTGATCGCCTCATTGAACATAAAGTCAGATTAAACCCTAAGAAGTGCGTCTTTGGCATCACCTCTGGAAAGCTTTTGGGTTTCATAGTCTCCAAACGAGGAATCGAGGTCGACCCAAACAAAGTCAAGGCAATCCTTGAAATGCGTCCCCCAACCACCATCAAGCAGCTCAAGAGTCTGCAGGGAAAGGTTGCGTCGATCAAGCGCTTCATAGCGCAGTTATCTGACAAATGCCGACCCATGAATAAATTATTGCATAAGGGGGTCACATTTCATTGGGATGACGAGTGCTAGTCAGCCTTTGATGACATTAAATAGTACTTGGCTTCGCCGCCAGTATTGGCACCACCTAGACCAGGAGTGCCATTCTATTTATACATCTCAGCCATTGAGGTGGCATTGGGCGCCATGCTATCCCAAAAAAATGAACTTCACAAAGAACAGGCTACATACTATCTTAGCCGCACCCTGGTCAATTATGAACTTAACTATGCATACGTTGAAAAGCTCTGCTTGGCAGTGGTGTTTGCTACCAAAAAGCTATGCCACTACATGCTTAGTAATAAGACGTATGTTGTGTCTAAGGAGAATCCATTGCGATACATGATGAGTCGTACTTATCATAGTAGCCGCACGGCAAAATGGATCATGTTGTTGACGGAGTTTGACATAGAGTTCATTGGACAAAAATCCATAAAAGGTCAAGTCATCGCCGATCAACTAGCTGAGGCTCCTCTTGAAGACGATCAGCCTCTGACTTTCGAACTACCTGATGATGGGGTCTTCCATGTTTCAGAATCGCCAGATTCTGATGAGCCTGAGTCACAAGCTGACATAACCCTATTCTTCGATGGTTCTAAATGTGAGCAAGGGGGTGGCACGGGAATTGTATTCTTCACTCCGCAAGGCGCTCCAATGCCCTTGTCATTTAAATTAGACTTCCCGTGCACCAACAACAATGCAGAATATGAAGCCTTGCTCATAGGTCTTCAGACAACAATCACCATGAACATTAAACGTCTAAACATCTTTGGTGATTCGTTGTTAATTGTCAATCAAGTAAAGGGGATATTCCAATGTAAATGTCCAGTTTTGTAGGCCTATAAAGCCCTTGTGGACAAATTCTTGGCACAACTTGAATGGTATGACATTGAGGCACTCCCTCGATCATCGAATCATTTTGCGGATACTATGGCCTCTTTGGGGTCCCTAATCCCGCAAGACCCTTTCGATGAGATGACAACCATTCAAGTCAAGACATTATCGCAACCTGCGATGGAGCGTGCAAGCTCTGACCTCATGCCAGGAATCCACCTGATCCAGATTGAACCATCTCCGGATAAGTTCTCTCGAATTCGAGATTGTTTGACTCAAGCCAATTGGGGGTCCTTGTTCTCCCCGACCCCTCTTAATAGCAACACCACGTTGTTTTTACAAGTTCTCTCCCGCTCAGCTTTTGTTCGGGATGGACTTCAAGAGGGATTGGCCGTTCATACTATCGAGGTTTCGATCAACAAGATTGGTACACACCCATTCGGGATTACCTCAAGCTAGGTAACCTCCCACTTGGATTGACACAAGCCATGAAAAGATCATTCAAATAGAAAGCGGCAAAGCATGTCTTGTTAGGAGACATTTTGTATCGTCAAAATTATGAAGGAATCCTCCTTCGTTGTTTGGACCAGCAAGAGTCCGCTTGGGCGATCACCCAAGCTCACGATGGTACATGTGGTGGCCACTTCAGCGGTATGGCCATCGCAAAGCGCATTCTTCGCATGGGTTATTATTGGCCATATTTAGAGCGAGATTGTTGCGCATATGTGAAGAAGTGCGTGAAGTGTCAGCACCATGCTAATTTGACACACGTACCTTCTCAAGCCTTGCAACCGATTCAATCGGTTTGGCCTTTTTCGTAGTGGGGCTTTGATCTAATTGGAAAGATCTCCCCTGCATCGTCTGGTCATCACACGTTTATTTTAATGGCCATAGAGTACTTTACCAAGTGGGTGGAAGCAATTTCGCTGACCACTACGATTGGATCCCGCATTGCGGAGTTTATTTTGCATAACATCATATGTCATTTTGGTATTCCATCCAAGATCCTGTCAGATAATGGGACACCATTCAAGAATAAATATGTGCGTGCTTTGACCACAAAGTACAAAATTCAGCACAGCTTTTCAACACCCTATTATCCGTAGGCAAATGGGCAAGCAGAGGCGTCAAACAAAATGCTAGTCACCATTCTTAAAAAGATAGTTGTAGACAATCATAAGGACTGGCACATTCAGATCCCGCTTGCCCTATGGGCTTATCGCACCAGCATTCGAACGCCCACTGGGGCAACTCCATTTTCGCTGGTGTATGGCTCCGAGGCAGTCATGCCTTTTGAGTTGGAAATCCCTTCCCTGCGCATTTCAATGCAAGAGTTCATCGATGATGACACTGCACGGTAGGCCCGGTTAGATCAACTGACGTTGCTCGACGAACGACGCGTTAATGCTCTTGAGCATTTGCGTATCTATCAAGAGCGACTTAAGAGAGCATACAACATGAAAGTCCACCTTAGGGAATTTTAGGTTGGTGACTTGGTCTTAAAAGAGAACCAACAAAATTCTAATTTGCCGTCCCATCTACGGGACAAGTTCGCGGCAAACTGGTTAGGTCCTTACATCATTGACAGTAGAATAGGACCCGAAACATACCGGCTTGCCTCTCTTGAAGGAATCAAGGAAACAGAACCCTTGAACATCATTCATTTGAGGCCATTCCACATCTAGAGAGCCATAGTCCAACTAAAAGCTCCAAGGATTCTCATAATCGCTTGGTCAACCCTAAATGCCCCAAAGGTATCTATAAACCCTTTGGTCAAGACAAAAGCTCCAAGGATTCTAAACAAACAAAACCCAAGGATTCTCATAATCGCTTGGTCAACCCTAAATGCCCCAAAGGTCTCTATAAACCCTTTGGTCAAGACAAAAGCTCCAAGGATTCTCATAATCGCTTGGTCAACCCTAAATGCCCCAAAGGTATCTATAAACCCTTTGGTCAAACACCAAAAGCTCCAAGCATTACCATAACTGCTTGGTCAAAATAAATATTCAAAAATAAACAAAAACAATACAATCATCAAAAATCACAAAAACAATTGCATTTCAATTCCATGCATACTCATAAAAATCAAAAATCACAAAAACAATTGCATTTCAATTCCATGCATTCTCATAAAAATAAAAATCACAAAAACAATTGCATTTCAATTCCATGCATTCTCATAAAAATCAAAATACAAAAATATAGGTTGCATTAGGCATCGCATCCATACATTATATATTTGCTAGGTCATACAAGTCAAAAGCACCATAGACTGTCATTACTTGGCAATTCCATCCATTTCCACATCAGATCCATTTTCATAAACGCATACATCTAGAATAGCACCATCCCCATTTTTAGCATCGTCGGTTGTCTCCTAATGTATCTAGGGTTTTCGTCATTCAATTGTCTTTAAATTTCTAGCCAAAAACTGTACACAGTTAAACAGATTTTACACGGGAAAGTTTTACTTGGATCACGCCTTGTTACGTAACATCCCATCACAAACTAACACACATAAAATAATTCCTAAGTTGTGTGAACGCAAGAGAAACCTACAAAGCAGTCTCGGGTACCATAGGTGAAATATTAGCCTGTTCATCCCCCTGTGCGAATGGTTCTAGAATGCCGAGAATTGACAAAAGGACGAGCTCTTCCCTATCCATTCACCTTAATAAACAATGGTTTTTACCACTACCAAATCCAAATCATAGTTGGTCCCCAAAGTTGTAAGGATTCGTACTACACGTCCCTGCCAAGGATGGGTAGTCATCCCCAAGACCTAAAAGGATCAACGCCCTTCACAAACAAAATTCCAACGAACCATCATCCTAACCTTTCCATTCACCTTTGATCTCCAAGTTGTAAGGATTCGTACTATCCACCCCTAATCAGGATGGGTAGTCATCCCCAAGGCCTAACGGATCAATGCCTTTACTTCATACTCTCCATTCTCCCTTTGGTCTCCAAGTTGTAAGGATTCGTACTATCCGCCCCTAACCAGGATGGGTAGTCATCCCCAAGGCCTAACAGATCAATGCCCTTACTTCATCATCTCCATTATCCCCTTGGTTCCCAAAGTCGTAAGGATTCGTACTACACGCCCCTAACCAGGATGGGTAGTCATCCCCAAGACCTAAACGGATCAAGGCCATTCACAAGTTCAAAATTACAAAGCTCAAAATACAAAATCAAATAACAGTGGTTATCACCACTATTCAAAATCCTTGCTCAAAAAAAAAAGAAACATAAATAGAAAAATAAATAGTGATTTTCATCACTATATCGACGAGCAAGTCTCCCAAATCATTCAGCCAATAAATAACCTGAACTTGAATCCCTGGAATTCTCAGCATTCGAAAACCATCTAGGTGATCCTCATTACAGGTTTGGTTGATAGCCTACCTGGCAATGGTGGTATCCTACCCGCATGACGATATGTCCGTCACATTAGCTTTGCATGTGTGCAGACCAATGTTTGCATGTGGATGAGCTAGCTTATGGTACCTTAGATTGTCCCGTGGATTAATCTTGCTAAATACAACAACGGAGTTAGTGGAGCTAATTAGGTGATCCTCAGTACAGGTTTGGTTGATAGCCTATTCGGCACTGGCGGTATCCTGACAAATACCACATAAACGAACTCAATTGCACACACAGGGATGTGAAATAACTTGGTTAAATTCAAGTCGAATTTAGACCTTGTTCAAAAGTCTTGCGAGATAAATGTACTAGTCTTGGCTAGTTAGTTAAAATATCTCGCATCTCGAGAAAAGCTTAACTACATTTTCAAACAACCGGTACATTTCATTCCGTACATCACCATCAAAAAATAGACAAAATACAAAAACAAAGTTTTCACATGCACAAGCATTCCACAAAGTTATCCCATTACTATAGCAAGTCAGTCAAATCTTGTACAGTCTATGGTGCATCGACAAATCATCAACAATTCATTTCATTCATTCCATATGCATACATCATACAAATTAGACCCATCGCATTCATAATCGCATATGCATACATCAATGTAAAAACATGTACATAAAAATAAATCAACCAATATCCGCAAACGATAGCAATAAAAGTGCTTGAACAACGGCACCTTTGCACTTGACATTCAATGGCATAAAAAAACTGATGTCGGGGTCTACCTTGTCGCTATCCTACTCCCTAAGAAGGCTACCATAGCCGGACCGCTCCACGAGAAGACGGATTTTTGACAATTTCACCCCCAACGATGTCCCTAATGGGTCAAAACCCACTCAAAAACAATAAAACTATAAACCCCCAAAAAACAACAAAAACAACAAAAAAATGCAACACAAAAACAAAGTAATAAGCATTGCCGGACACAAGTGCTTTTCTTCTTGGCATAGAAAATCGATGTCGGGGCTCAAATTGTCACTCTCCTACTTCCCCAAGAAGGCTACCATTGCTAGACCGCTCCACGGGAAGACGGGTTTTTGACAATTTCCCCCCATTCTGGCATCACCAAAAGGGTTTTTACCCACCAAAAATAGGTCCAAAAATCAGGAAACTACTCGAGCATTCAACAGACAACATCTAAAGGCACCCTCACTTAAGTCATCTTGGGTCAAGCGACTCGTCGCTTTTCTCATGGCCGTCATTCCTTCATCGATTCGTCGCTTGAGGGGGTAGTCACACTTAAGTCATCAACCAACAAACACACACCCAATCAAGGCAATGGCATGCATTCCAAGAATCATTGACAAAGACAATCACGCTCCTGCTTGGGGCAGCAAACAAGCAATAATCACAAATTGATCAAACGCTTGGCATTCGTGAATCATGAACACAAGGTTCCCCCGTGGATAAAAGGTTGTGCCCTTTGCCTATTCATGAATGATCAATGACCAAGCTCAAGTCACACCTCACAAAAATAGGTTAATACTTGAAATCAAATTCCTTAGCCCGTCAGAAGGAAGGATTCAAGAATGCATGCCCTTTCCATACTTGGGGCATCAAGAGTTGGTTAGGTTTCTAAGAAACCCTAATCATTAGTGCTTTGGTTATCTATTTTTGCTCGACGATATGCCTTGCACAGCGCTTCCCAAAAAGGGGCATCTGTAGACACCAAAACAACACCAATCCGATTATGTGACAACAAGCGCCGATCGCATTGACACAAACAGCCCCTAGGGCAGCCCCCAGAGGTCAAACAATGGTCCTAACCACTCCCAAAAGCGGTTTTGAGGGTCAAAAGTCAAATTTGCACCTTTTTGGCACCTTTTTCTCTATTCGTCCCACCCAGGGACGAATTTAGACTGGTATTCGTCCCACCCTGGGACGATTAAGCAATCGCTCTAGGGTGGGACGAATAGCAGGTTTGACTGGCAAAAAGTCAAACCTCGAAAACTCCACCAGTTAACTGAGGCTTCAGGCCATGCAATTGCGAGGAATAACTTTTATTCAAGAGGAGAGACTTTAGTCATGCATGTCTTTATTTTAGAGACCTCATGCAAGAAGCTTTTTTATCAAGGAGTTAGCTTTTCTCTGAAAATAGGACAGTTAACTCAAGTGGCGCCCTCGCATGCGCAATTCAAACAAGGAGACCATAAGGTCTATAAATTGGGGAGTTTTTCCACCCAAAAATGAGGACAGAGAAGGAGCATTTGAGCAACGAAGTGCTGCCAATTTCATACCTAACTACGATTTGTGCTTTTACATCCTTAATCTCTCATTCGAAAGGGAGGTTATTGGGTGACTATTGGAGGCACAAATCCGTACCCAAAACCCAAATTTTGACCACAACTATCCACCAAATTTGTTGACAACACCATACAATCAGTTTTGGACCCATCCCAAGTGGATTGGTGCCAAAACAGTGCTTCAATCGATGGGCGTCCTGCCCCCGGGCGCTCCCCAAACTATCATAGTGCTAATCGCCCCACCCCGGGATGATTAGAAATATATGATAGATTTCTTGTTTTTTTCTTTTGCATCTGATTCTAGATAGGTTAAATAGGTTACAGTTCAAATTTCATTTCATTCTGATTATTTTTGACCAGGTTATTGTTGTTTCCCGCTTTCACTAACTTGCAGATGCCATCTTCAAAATTTGGATCCTAGAGGAAAAATTGGAGAAATCTGAGCATCTGGGTCGTCTCAAAATGCCCCCAATTAGCTAACCCCAAGTTTTTAGGTTATTTGGAGCTTCCAGGATAGGACATTGAATAGGGTGCTTTCTGACAGGTTATTGCAGGTCTATTCGTCCCACCCTGGAACGAATACCAATCTATCAAGGGTCTATTCGTCCCACCCTAGAGCGAATACAAAATTGTGAGGAATTTTTAGAATGTTCTTTTTGCAATGGTCTTCTGATGATATTTTTATGCTTCTTTCAAAGTTTCAGGTCAATCAGAGGTCATCTGATAGTCGTTTTATTATTTTCATGCTTTTACTGACAGTAGGCCTTGGGAAATACATGTTTCATTTGGTCTGCAGGTATTATTAATATTTTTTGTTTCTTTGAACACAGGTTTCTAACAGCAGAGGAGCAGGAAAGAGCAAAGAATCACATACAACAGCGGCGACGACGTTTTGGTCCGCCCATCTTACATGTGGGCACGCGGAAGAAGGATTGTTAGCCATGAGTCTTGTGACAAGAAACACATTTGACTCTCCTATCCCCTAAAAAGGAAGGAGACGTATTGTAACACAATTTGTAAAGCGTATCAATAAAAGAGATTACTATATTTCGTATTGCTTTTATCTTGTGTCAATTTGCATACGTTATTTCTTGTTCTTGTGGCATATACCTTTTTGTTTCTGTATCCTCATGATTTCAATGGCGATCACGGTACATTTAATTCCGTACATCACCATAAAAAAATAGACAAAATACAAAAACAAATTTTTCACATGCATAAGCACTCCACAAAGTTATCTCATTAATATAGCAAGTGATTCAAATCTTGTACAGTCTATGGTGCATTGACAAATCAACAATTCATTTCATTCATTGCTTATGCATACATCATGCAAATTAGAACCATCGCATTCATAATCGCATATGCATACATCCATATAAAAACATGTACATAAAAATAAATCATGAATTGATGAGGACATAGACTCAAATTATGACAGGAATAATGATGCTCAAATTTGTGTTGAGCAATGTGATGATGGTTTTGGCCATTTTGAGAAGCACACTAAGGGAATTGGTTCCAAATTGCTACAAAAAATGGGCTACAAACAGAAAGGTTTGGGAAAGGATGAAAAAGGAATGAAAGAACCACTTGTACCAATAATAAGACCAAAATGTGAAGGTCTTGGGTACACATGACAAGTGAATCAAAATGATTCAAGAATAAAATTTGTAATAGGTAAAAGTGATATCAAATTGGTGATAGAAAATAGATGTGAGCATTGTGGTAAATATGGTCATAGGATAGAGAAATGTTGGAATCTCTATTCTTGTAAATTTTGTGGACATAACCATTCACACATGTTTTGTCTACAAAAAGAAAGGAAAGAATGTAGATTAAAAATGAATTGTGGATGGATTGATATGAATGCTTGGGATAAGCTAAAAGGAATGTTGTATGGTTTCTTCAAAAGGAAACCAAGTGTGATTCAAAGTTGATAAGATATAGAGACTGCACATAGAGGATGAAGACAATTTTGATGAAGGGGGAATGTGTAATCATCAAATTTATAAAAGGTTTTTTACCAAATAATGTACTAAAGGGGGGTGTTGTGAGTATTACATTATTTGGTCTAATGTATGTGTCACTTTGTGAAAGTGCAATGTGTCAAAAGAGAGAGGAGTATGAAGAGTCATATTGACATGTGGCATGTTGAGAGCTTATCTTAATGACAAGAATGTGAAAGGTTATATTTCCTGGATTTATAGGGGAGAGCAACAGTTTGAGGACTGAAAAGTCATGTATTGTATTATATTGGAGATAACTCTCCATTGTTGTATCATATCATGAGCATGGAAGCATAATACAATGAAGATCTCTCTTTTGTGATATATTTGTGTCAATATCTTGTGTCTACCTTGATGTGTGTTCTTATTGTGATATTGTTATGTTTCAATGCATAATGTTGTGATCCTGGTTTATGTTTTGTTAACATGAAATAATGTCATGTTCCAACAGGTCATCCATATGGTAGGTTTTCTCAAGGATGCTATGAATTGATTGTAAGTGGTCTTAAGTTGCCATCTCAATGTGGTGTAGGCATGGGAAATCGTATAGACATAGGCATGGATCATACCAAATTGGTAGAGGATTAGAGTTTTGATTTGAGAAGAGAATTTCTACTTTTGCCCCAATAGAGGGGGGACTAATGATAGTCTCAAGCAAGGTTCTTGGACAAAAGTATATTCCAAGATTGGGTTTTGGGTATTGATTAAGTTCGTGATAACATTGATAATATAGTTTCATCCAACTCAAGTAATAAAATTATTTGATAGGGTGTGATTAGGGTGTGCAGAATCAATTGGTGGTTATGTGCAATATGGAGATGGGTGAAATAAACTAATTGATAAAGGGAAGGAATAGAGGAAGAATGGAGAAATTGGGATGGGGGTCATGTCGATGGGATGGTTGATTCCTTGTGATCTAGTAGGTCTTGTACTAGATGATTGAAATATCGATAGTCATCAATATCGTAACTCTTTTGATGATGGTAGATACAATAGTGTTGCTTCTTAGACCATTTAGGTTTAATATGGTTGGATTTATCTAGGCAAGTGTCAGTAAAAAAATTACTTTTGTATCATATAATTTTTGAAAGATGGTCAATAGTGGCTCCAACTTGGGTGTCCAAGTACAAGGTAGACGAGAAGGATGTCGAGGTTGATTGGAAGGTTGAGATAAAAAATATGGAGTGAAAGAAGGTTCATTAGAGGAATATTTTGAGGGTAATGTGGATATCCCTTGGTGACTCAATTGTAGCTCAAGATTTGTGAGTCGATCAAGTATTTGCTACAAGTTAGTTACATATGAAGTTGGAATGGCTAGGATATGATTGAATTGGTTTATGATGTGGCCAAGATTAAGTTGGTATGGATAAGAATGCTAGTAGAATGAAGGTGGAGATAAGGTATAGGATGAGTTGCGAAGCTATGGTTGTTGTGCCATGTGAGGGGCATGGGATAGATGATAGGGTGTCAAGAGAAGATGGGGAAGAGATAGTGTTGGAAGAAAGGGTGGTAGACAAGAGTTTGGTTGATGCAAGGAGGATGACATAGTCTTCTCAGGAGGGCTCTCAGTTAGATAGGTTTGGGTGGTATAAGAAATTATGCCTTAATCATAATGTGAGGGTCAAGAATGGGGCTTGACACTTGGACATGTGAGAAGATGGATGGTGGATAGGGTACTAGGTGGAGTAAGAGGTGTCTCCTCCAAAAAATTTGGAGGAGTCATCGAAGGATGAGGGATTTTATTAGAATGCTCTATGGAATTATGTGCTTGAGCTCTGGCTTGGCTTTTGGTTTGGACCATAAGTAGTTGAGGATAGAACAGAATATGGAAGAATGAACACATTGGGAAGGTGATGTTGTAAAATGACCCTGAGTATGACCATTTGGGATTTGACGATCATAGTTGTTAATCATATAGGGTTTAGATAATTACTATTGTGACCTATCAAGGGTTATATGACTAACTCTAGAGATATGTTACAAGGGCTGCAAAAACAAACATAGATAACAGAATGATGGTAGGACTATGCTTTGAGTCTTTTATGGTTTTTATGATTGTTTTTTATGGTTTTTAGAAGAAAGCACTATCTACACAAACAAGCAAACAAACATCAAACAATAATGATGTAAATGTTTAGTTAGGTTGTGTTTTGATGTTTAGTGTTGTTGAAGGTTTTTTTTTTTTGGTTTTAGTGTGTTTTGATTTTTGCCTACCCCTAAGATCTACAAAAGGTGGATGGGGTGTATCTACAAGGTGTGTTTATGCACACTCCTCAATATACCCAAGAGTACATGGGAAAAAGTAGCACACAAACAACCAAAAGAGATTCCTAGGGTAAGGTTGGATAAATGTATCCTAAGGAGACAAAAAGACCTCCACTACCCTTTTTAGGGGGTATAAGAGGTGAAATTATCTAAAATCTACGTAGGAAAAATGGGTTTTCACTTCACCCTCGATCGGGCTTGGTCAAAAACAATAGTTGTGCACCCACTAATTATTTTTTCCCATGAACAATGATGTCTAACCTCAAACTACCTCGAGCTAGTCCCAAGGGTAGTCAACTTCTTGGTGATGAAATTTAGGAAACTATGTGATCTAACTATGGTATCTAGGGAACCAATCAGTGGTGGGCAATGAAGTCCAACATCACCGATTGGTTTTGTAAAAATGTGTTGTGCAAAAGTAATGTGTATTTTTAGGATTTGTTTTTTTTAATATGGTTGACCTAATTATGTAAAGGGTAAATTTTTTCTATGCTAAATGCAAGTATTAATGTAAAATACTTTTTGACTATCTAGGATGAAATGCAAACCTTGAAAGCAAATGACTTTTGTGAAAGCAAATTCTAGGCTACATGAAGCAATTTGTAAAACATGAAAGTAAATCTAACTTAAGGAAAGCTAAATAAAGTGCATGAAATGAAAACTATGTTAACAAATCAAAGACAATACATGAAAAGAAATATAAACTAGAAAAGCAAATACAAGATATGAAAAGAAACCTAATCTAAGAAAGTAAAGGACAAGGCATGAAAATAAAGCTACACGAAGAAATTAAAGAACAAGATATGAAACGAAAACTAGTCTAAGAAAATAAAGAACAAGACCTAACCTAATATAAGAAAGAAAGAGGATACATAGAAAGAAACCTAGTCTATAAAAGCATGAAATTGCATAAAATGAAACCTAATCTAGGCAAGCATGAAAAGGACATGAAGTAAAATATACTCTAGAAAAGCGAAAAAATACATGAAATTAAATTTAATCTAGGAAATCATGGAGGATATATGAAAGTAAATCTAATCTAGGAAAGTAGGACATTTTGTAAAAGAAAATCTAATATATGAAAGCAAGTAAATGAGGGAAATAAAATCTAAGTTAAGAAGAAAAATAAAATCATGAAATGAAACTAAGCTAGGAAAGCAGTAAATGACATGAAGTGAAAATCTATTCTAAGAAAGTGATTAAAATGATTGGAAAAGAAACTAATATAGGAAAGTGATAAAGGACGTGAAAAGAAAATCTATTTTGGGAAAACATGAAATAGCATGAAATTAAATTTTACTCTAGGAAAATGATAAAAGACATGAAATTAAATCTATTTTATGAAAGCATAAAAAGAACATGAAATTAAACCTATTATATGCAAGCATGACAAGAACATGAAATCGAATCTAACCTATGAAAGCAAGAAATATGATGATTATGATGATGATGTTGTTGTTCATTGATCCTAGGTGACCTACCTATTTTTGATTCCCAATGTGAAGCAAAAATATGACACTAAATAAAATATAAAGTAAAACAATTTCAATGAACAAGAGATTGCACAAAATATGATTTTATTCAATAAATGGGGGGAGCTAAGAAACTCCTTTGTTAAAATTGATCCATTCAAAGGAATTATTTTGATACAAAAATTATAGATTCTAGGGTTCTCCAAAAACCTAGCTACAAAATAAGTAGTGTCTTCAATGTATCTTACTTCCAACAGGGTGAGTGGGCTTTTGGTTATCCATAATCGGGCCACTCTAGCTTCAACAGCTACTCAAAAATCCTTGATGAATGCTACTTGATCCTGCACACACTACAAACATAAAGTCATTAGCAAACAAAATGAGGGTTCCATAGTGTGAACCCTCAGAAATGTAAACTAAAAACCTTAGATCTAAGTGAAAAAAACATGCAAAATCTAAATAACATCAAATAATAAAAAGCACAAAATACTTACTTTGTTGTTCTGTTACTCTATTGTAGATTTGATGGCAGGGTGCCCCGATGGCACCTGATGATCTTATGCAGTAAACTCTAGTCTATGGCTGAAGGGATGATAGGCGTTGTGTTGCGCCTATAGAATGCAGTAGGGGCATTGTTACACCTATGGGATGAGGCAGGCACTCAGTTGCACATGCGGATTAGGGCTAAATCTATAGATGTAGATCGGGGGGATGTGAAGGGTTCGACGGATGAACGGAAATGGTGGTGGCGAAAGTGGTATGCGAAGGTGGATGGAATCCAAAAATCCTAGGACAAGCTAGGTTTTTGGGGAAGGACAAGCTAGGGCACAATCTACTCACAAGAAACAATCTCTCAACAAGGTTAGGCCTCATAAGCAAATTAGAGCTCCAACGTTCAAATTTTCTAGGGGTTGAGCATTGAGAGTGCTCCTATTTATTATCAAGCCTAGGTTTTTCTTAGGGTTTTAGCTTAACACTTTTGATCGTGTGGCTAATATTAAAGCGGATCCCAAGGCTGATATTAAACTTTAGGTGTGACAAGAATTAAGGGAGATGGACGGCTGAGATTAGATCGGATTGGATGATTGAGTTAATTTGGCATATAAATATATATTTTATAGTAAATATATTAAAATATAATATAAAATATTATATGTAAATATAAATAATATAAAATAAATATAAATAAATCAAATAGGGATCTAAAAATGGCAGGAAAGGACTAAAGTAAGCCATTGGATGGCGAGAAAGGGGGATGATGGACAAGTGGGTGGTAGAATGACCAGGATGAATGCCAAGTGGCTAGGATTTGGTGTCTATAGATGCCCTTTTTTGTACCATGTTGTGTGAAACACAATATGGTACAACAATATGAGACACCTGGTTGGGATTTTGGCATAGAAGCAACTTCTCTCTCTCGTTGGATTTTTGAGCAATAACGTTGAAGATTTGGAATTTGCGTAGCTTACCCCCTTAATTGGTGAATGAGATTACGGATGAATCTCACGAGCCAATTAAAAAATTTTGCAAATGATGAATGATGTGATACCATTTTTACCCCAACGATACGAAGGGGGTGGTGTAAAATATGATATGATGTGTATGTGTTTACCCTAATGAATGAAGGATTTTGTGCAAATGTGATGTGATGTCGATGATATGAATGATGTAAAATGTGATATGATGTGGATGATATGAATGATGTAAAATGTAATACCATTTTTGCCCCAACGGTGGGAAGGGGGTTGTGTCAAATGTAGATGTCATGATCATGTAAGGTGTATCCCATCGTCCAAAAATCATAATCAAATTTTGGTTGCCCCAAATTTGGGGTGATTCGATGTTGTTGGAACATTTTGCCTTTTCAACATTATTGATATGCAAAATGATGATGCAAAGGAAAAAGGAATCAACCTTGGATGTACTGCTAGTGACTGTTTGAATAATTCCTACAATTGGAACCAATCATCCTAGCTAGTGTCTATCTCGAAGGTGTTAAGGGGATTTTGAATGATGAAATTTGAGTTGTGTCCATGTTTTAAGTCCTACAAACTAGGCCATCAATGAAAACAGTTATGGAAATTGCTTCTTGGCAATGTTTCACTCTAAAGATGAGGAAATACCAAATATGATTGTGATTTTGAGCAAGGAGATAAGTGATGATGATGATGACCAAGTGTTCTTATGGTAATTCATTCATCTTACCAAATTGCATGGATGCAAATCACTGCAATCACCAAGTATATAGAATAAACCACTATATATAAGATTCACTTGTAATTTGACACGTGTTGGAAGAAATGATTGTAGATTATGAGATTGGAAGAATTTTGATGGAAGAATGTGATGATGTCACCAAATTTGGAGTCATTTTGTAAACGTTAGAGCTTTTAGTGGTTGATTTTACATTTTTCGAATGAAAACAATTGATTTGATGGTCAAATCAACTCCAATTTTCTCGAAAATTTGTGGAATGATGAAGAATATGTAGAGGAGATGAGTATCAGTTTTGTAAAAATCTGGAATCGTTTGATGTGTTTTGTAACTTGATTTGTGTATTTTAAAATTTACGTCGTATTCAAAAAATATGTGCGCAAAACGATTTTTCTTTTCACAAAACATGATTTTATGATGTGCATGATGTGTGGGTGAAATTTGGTGAGATTTTGAGGGGGCAAGCTACTATTTTGATCTCTTTTATCTCAATGTTATTTTAGCACCAGGCACCCAAATGCGCATGTGGTATCCTGCAGGCGCTTGGGTGCGCTTGCAGGTGCCCATGTGCGCCTACGGACCGTAGGTTCCAGACTATTCCTGAGTGTGTGAGTTGTAGCTATAAATAGCTTGTAGGGCAAATTTGAGGCTCATTTGGACGTTTGAGAGTTTGTGAAGCTGCACCTGAGGAGTGGAGTGGATTGGTGAGGAAAGTGAGGTTGGTGGAAATTTGTGTGGGCGCTATGGCGGTGGAAGGAGCGAATGCTACTGGTGGAGTTGAGGCATGATTTGCCCCGGTAATGTTAAAAACTACTTTTTCCTATGTGCACAAATTTTGAAGTTTTTTTTTTTTGAAATAATACTGATGTAAAATGTTTGTTGCTGCAGTTGAGGGATATAGAGCCAAAACATCAGTTCTCTCCTCTCATTCCTGGTATGAGGAAGAAGCTTAAGAAGGGTGCTTGGGATCTTTTGAGAGAGGTGGTCTTGGAGGGAGTGGCTCGGTTGGATGTGGTGAGGGCAGGCAATGGGTATCTCTCATCGTTGATAAAGATATGGGACTCGAATAGAAGGACATTCCAGATATCGATTGGGGAGGCTATTTTCACCCTTGAGGATATATGCCACATCATCAAGGTGCCAGTGGAGGGGGATAAGGTGACGATTGGAAATGATAAGAAGGTGTATATGATGAAGATGCTCAGCGAGCGATGGTGGGAGGCAAGGATGGGAGACGAGGGTATATGCTATTTGAGCATGTACACGTCTAAGGAGTTGGATGCACTACCAACCTTGATCATGCTTGTGTTAGCGAACATAGTACTCCCTAATAACATGGGGTGTAGGTTCCCTTAGAACCTATTGGGATTGATGAGTGACCTACTCACCAATCCAAGTGTGTATGCATGGACTCCTACGTTACTCACACAGTTATATTGGGAGCTATATGAGGTGACACGGAGAGGGAGGAAGGGGATTGGTTGTAGCTTCCTTCTTTAGTGTTGGGCTTGGGAGCATTTTAGAGTATCTTGACCAGAGGGGTTACCTTGCTAGGTGTGGAAGATGGGCGAGCCCTATGCGAGGGGATGGGTAGTGGCCGAGGAGGTGCAGTCGAGCCTGGAGGATCATACCAAATTTAGATGACGTCGAGGTGACTCCAGGATATGTACCATGGTTTGGTACCCAATCGGTATGGGTGCCTATGGTGATGATGGGTGGGGATGTGGTAGCTGCGGGGTTGAGGACGACTCCAAAGAGGATGAGGTCACAACAATCAATGAATCAAAGGTGATCAAGGGGAGAAATCGAGCAGAATCTTGAGGTGGAGGTAGTGGAGGATGAGAGGGAGGATGATGAGGATATGGGAGAGATCTCTAAGGTGGCTAGGCTATGGGCTGAGGTGGAGTAGCTACGCGAGGAGTGAGAGACTACGTTGGAGGCTCATAGGGAGTCTTTGGTAGGATGAGATGGGGTCATAGCTGGGTTGCGGGCTACTATAGCTCGGATGGAGGTAGAGCGATCGATAGATAGGGATGGTGATCAAGAGACGGTCACAAGGCTTTGGGTAGAGATTTTTGTGAGAGAGCATCAACATCAAATTGACTTGCGATGACTACATGCTAGTGAGAATATGCACACTCCTTGGAGTATTTGTTCATGGCTAATCACATTCCTTTGTTGGATCCTTCGTTGTTTGAGTCATCGAGGCACATGACATCTAGGCAGAGTTCTAGGTCTAGGGCTCTTGATAGGTCTCCGTGGTCCTCCCATAGACATTATCTTAGTGCTTAGATGCACTTTTGGATATGAGCCTTGGTGATCCATTGTAGCCTTTTTGGCACTCATTGTACATATGATATTTTTGATATATATATATACATGGATTTTATGTTTGTGTTATCTTTTGTGTGAATGTTTTTATGTGTATGCAATACATTTTTTATGAGGATGTTTTATGAATGATTTATGGATGATTAATGCAAGCTAAGTATGATGTGTATGTGTAATGCTTATATGGATGATTAATGCAAGCGAAATGACATGTATATGAATTAATGAGTGTAAACTATATAAGATGAATGCATGATGTTCGAATGATAATTTATAGTTCAAAATTTTATTGCCCATTTTTATTCATTGTTTTTCAATCGGGGGCATCAAACTTGATGGCATTATGCAGGTTTATCCATGATGAAGACATGGATTCTAACATGGAAGAATATATGGATGTTGATATGGAAGAATATATAGATGTTGATATGGAAGAAGATATGAAGGATTGTTAGGGACTCAAACATACTAGTGTTATCAAACAAACTCACTAAAGGTTGTCTAACTTTCTTTAGGACCAATGTGTGTGCAAGTGAAGTTCATGTACCAAATCTTGAGCCTGACAATGACCCTAGGCAATCAAGAACCAATGTGTGTGCATGTGAAGTTCATTAACCCATTATGAGTAAATTAGGCATGACTTGTTATGGAGAGGACCAAGAGGCTAGCTTGTTCGTATGTGCGGTTAGAGGTCTCCATTTTTGGAAGAGAGACATGTCGCCTCGCATGAGCTTACTCCACTGCTAGTCAAGCATCTATAGCCTCGATGGAGACTCACTCCATAGTCCATTGATCTGATATTTAGGCCTTGGGGATGACTACATAAATTTCTAAGGGAAATTTAGTACGATCCTTATAGCTTTAGGGATCTATGGTGTGTGCATGGAAATAATTGACTTTGGATAGAGTGTTGGGGAATCGGATTCTCAACCAAAGTGTGATGAGAATGTGACCCTATCCTTACTACTCTATATTTTGTGCGTATATTTGGAGAGCAACTATGATAGTGGTGAGAACCACTATTTTTGATTTTAGACTATGTTGCATGATAGGACAAGCAAGGAATACCCTTTTCACTTCAAGGTGTCACCCAAGTATGGTGTTATCCCTCTTTGAATCAGAATATTTTTAAGATGTGAAGAAGTGTGGTTCATGCAAGATTGTTTTTGGAATCAGTTGACAAGACTCAAGATTTTCTTAATGTGAAAAAGTGTTTTTGGTCCTAAAGAAAAGTGGACATCTTTTTAGAGGTTGCTAGACACACTAGTAGTGGCTGAGTGACTAAAAATTTGGGGTTTATGACTTTTGACAAATGGGATTGCTAGCTTATGATATTGGGAAAAATTGCATAAATACCAAAAATAGGTACCCCCAATTGTGGAAACTTGACTTTCTTATTTTGCCATATCATCACTAATATAAAAGATCATTGAACGCGGGATGAGATGCATGTAATTTGCAAAACAAAAGAATGTAGTGGAATGCATGTGGAGTGTAAAATGCAGTGGAATGCATGTGGAATGAATGTAAATGGAATATGTGTGCAATATGTATGAATGTAATGTGAGAAATGCAAGTGGAATGAATGCAAATGGAATATGAATGCAATGTGAAAAATACATGTAAATATGCCTATATGTAAATGCAAGATGGTAGCATGCCTATGTGAATGATTTGTTTTTTTTGTTTGTTTATTTTTTTTTTAGCCATGTATATATAATAATCAAATCATGCATAGAAGAGGACCCCCAGACAAGGAAGAGCTAGTACCGGTCTCGAAAATCAATGTAAATGTGTATCACCCCATTAAGCTTATGAATGGGTACTAGGCTTGAGAGCCAATCGGGATAGTCTATGATTTCATCTAATTATTCCTGCTTATCATCATCTAACTCTTCATGAAAGACCTCGGGGTTATTGGTAGAATATGGAGGTGAAGGTGGAGGGGAAGGAGTAATGTAGTTGGCCAAAGCCCTTAAAAATTCCTCAAACAAGACGAACTTCGAGAAGGAGGGTGGGGAAGAAATTCGATCCATGTCAACAAGGCTTATGTCAATTGGAATTGGCCTAGTCGGGTTGTATGGATTGTAGAGTGGGGTGAATAAGTCAGTAGGGTTCATACTGAATTAGTAGGAGAGGATGTATTGGAAGAATGGATGGAAACCGATGTTGAATCTTGTTAAACTTGGATAACAACAACACAATATGAAATTAAATGCTATGTACATGCAAAGAAAGATTTTATTTTTTTTTTGTTTTGCATGTTTTGATTTTTTTTTTGAATTTTTGAATGATTTGATTTTGTTTATATACATATGTTACAAATTTTGGCTTGGCTGAATGGCTCAATGGAATTCATGTGGGGGTGGTTCACTAGGTTGGTCAGCTTGTTCTTGTGGAAGAAGCAAGTGAAATATGGGCTGATGGATGGAAAACGGTCTGAGTTAAAACTCATCCTGTTGGGTAAGGGGAATAATGGGCTGAAATTCCTCTTCAGAATTGTCAAAAGCGTTGGACATAAGTTCATACTCTTCATAACTTTCATCATCAAAATTTGGCAATGGGTAGGAAAAATTTAGTGGATCTTCTTCTTCATTGAAGCTAAGATCTTGAAGAGCTTGTTCAAGAGAAGTGGTTGAGGAAAATGGAAAGGGGGCTCTGTCTTCTTCATTGAGGCTAAGCCTTTTGAAGGCTTACTCAAGGAAAGTATTTGAGGAAGGGGTATACCCCAAGCCTGAATGATCATGTGCTCCTCGATATGGGAAATCAATTATGTCATGTATCTCCTGTTCATGGGATCCTAGACCTTGACCTTGTCAATTGACTATATGGAAGTAACGAGATGGAAATCCGGTCATATTTTGTATGTTGGCATGTCATGGCTCTTTTGGTTCTTTAGGCGGTTTTGCCTCAATTGAGGAATCAATCCCTCCATAAACAAATTTGATACTATTAGGAGCGGATCTCATATCATAGACAACACCTATTGTTAAAGGAGGATCACGTGGGTGACCAAAATCCTTGGCTATAGGGATGGCAAGCGGGGTAATGGTAACATCTTGGACCACATATTAACCAATACCAGGGTGGATGAGGTGGTGGTGGATGATGTGGAAATGGATGACTCAGGTTTGGAGGTGGTTGTGGAAGGTGGTGGGGAGTTGAATATGTCACAATCCAAAAGTTCAACTTGTGAAACATCGGTTGATGGAGAAATATTGGGTGATGGCTTTGAATTAGAAGAAGGTGGATGAGGCAATGATGATGAAGAAGAAATGGTTGTAGAAGAAGGAATAATTGAGGTGGATGATGTGGTGCAAGTGGATTGACCTTGACCACATGTACAAGAAGAAATGGATGACTGAGAGGGTTTGGTGATGGGTAACTCCTCCAAAATAGGAGCTTTGGAAGAAGATGTGAATGGATTAGAAGATGAAGTGGATGGATTCGAAGATGAAGGGGATAAGAATAGGTGGATGGAAGGCAACATGGATTCATAGGGGTTTGAAATGAAATTGCAATACTTGAAAGGTTCTACATCCGCGGGGATGCAATGGACTTGACCATCATGAACATATTTCAAGCATTGGTGGAGAATTTATGGAACACATTTCATTTCCCTCATTTAAGGTCTACCAAGGAGTAAATTGTATGCCATGGCCCCTTCCAATATGTGGAATATAGTATGCAACATTTTAGCCCCTACTTCAATGGGAAAAATAATAGTTCCAACTATGGTACACAAAGCATCGTTAAATTCTTTGAGGGTGAATGATGACTTGGAAATATGGGAAGGCAGAAGTTTGAGGTTGCTAAGGGCAACAATGGTGATAATGTTGATGGATGAGCCGGTATCAATTAGGACTCTCTTAAAAGGATTCTTGTTTATCAGGGCCATGATATGCAATGGGGGATCTACAAATTCTGAGGTCATTGAATTTATTTCAAAGTCATAAAAGGTGATGGATAGCTCCATGCATGTTCTAATGCTCCCTACAAAGTTGTTGAAGGCAGTAGGGTCTTGAGCTTCAAACTCAATGGATTTAAGAATTTTCATTAGGGCTTCTCTATGCCTAGGGGATTTTTGGATGAGCTCATATAGGGATAATTTAACTGAATCCATCTTCAAACTTGTAGTCAATTAGCTGCTTAAGGATACTACTGGTCTTAGAGGATGATAGATGGTCTGATTGGGTAGACTAGAAATATGGATTGGTGAGGATGGATTTGGAGAGGTTTGAATGGGTGGTGGATTTGAAGGTTGTGTGTTTGGTTGTTGGGCATTTTGTTGATTTTGCCTTTGACCTCTTGTGACCACATGGACTGCTCCTACAAAATTTTGGTAATGTTGAACGTGATTAACTTGGTTAGGAGGTGTGAGATGATTATTGCCTCCTACATTAGTTTGGGCCTCTTCATGGTTGGGAAGAGGTATTTAAAAGATTCTCAAATTCTGATTTTGTGGAGCTAGGGGATTGTCTACCTTCATGGCCCCCAAGTCTATGAGGTATTGAAAAATATTCTTAAAAAAATTGCAAGTGTTGATGTCATGACCATTTTGCCTATGGTATGGGTAAAATAGATGTTCCTTGTAACCTCTACCACGTTTGGTAGGGTCATCGGGCTTGATTTCTGGCAAAGCCAACTTGTTTGTTTCATACAACCTTCGAAAGATGGAAGAATATGACTCCGTTAAAGGAGTGTATTAGCATTGGGGTCAAGCATATTATTTACAGGAGGAGTTTTCCATAATTGGCGCTATGTTTTGTATTGTGAGTGCTTGAGTTACTGAGGGGACCGCATGATAATTAATTTGTTGCGATTGTTGTACTAGTTGTTGAGCCATTACGGGTTGGATCATCGCCACTTTGTTAGCATGGCTATATTATTTCATTATTTTTAGGTTATTGTTATGTTGTTATAACAATATCTAATTTTGCCTTGGTTGGTTTCGTAATCTCCGGGCTATTCTAGTCATTTGATGTATTATTTATTTGATTGAATCAATTTGATCTTAGTTCGTTTGCCTGACATGGTATCAGAGCAACCAACTCTCTACTCTCATTTTTGAATGATTAGTAGCGAAGATTTGATGTTATGAGTAGCAAAATTTTGGAGTTTTTTTCTCCACCAGAGGCTGGGTGAACTTTGGCCGGACAAGGCCTACCTGACAGACTCATTGGCAAGACAAGGCCTAACGCGACCGCGAGTGGAGTGGAATCCCAAAATTTTTTGGGATCGACAAACAACCAAGGCAAATCGACTATCAAATCGAAGGTCAACAGAAGGCGAAAGGTCGAACTCATAGCAAGACAACAAGGCAAGGTGCGAGTGCGCATGTGGCAGCCAGCAAGGCGACCGCCCCCACACAGGAGGAGAACCCATGTCCTCTCAGGCCTCATCTCCTCGAGAGGAGATTCTCCAAGAGTGGAGTGTCACCACTCTTAAACCTTGTTGGTATCTATTCCCACGCAAATGTGGGACAAATGGTGAGTCCTTGAAACACTATCATTTACTGCTAGCACATCCAGGGCATCAAGAAAATAAACCATTTGGAAATTTTTTGTTATCTCCTCCATTGATGCATGTGAAAACAGTTGCGTTAGAACATATCTGACTGCGATTTCGTGCAATTTGGCTGGTTTAATTTTTAAATTTAATCCTTCATTTCTCCATGAATGGTCTGCTTCTTATCCCGTGCATGTCACAGAACATAGTTGCAGACGTATTTTTGTGCAGAAATCTGAGAGTTTTCAGTGAATGAAGGGTTGCATATGTTTTTTTAAAGCATATTGGTGTAGAGCAATTTTTTGTTTTGTGGGAGAGCGCCTGGTTTAGCAGATCACAGTGACGTTTTTTTTTTCTTGTCGCACCGCCACCCGAGCGCCACCCGAGCCGCCGTCGAGGTGGAGGCGCGACGTTGCATTGAAAATGGGCTCGAGGAGCCTCCTTAATTAGGAGGGCTCCCGTGATCCATATCGGATCAGCCCGCTAGCTCACGTGGTAGTGAGTTGAGCGGTTGGGCTCTGGGAGCCCTGAGGTCGCGGGGTCAAAACCCGTCGAACCCCCCCAAGCAAGGTAAATTTTTCTAAAGTTAATTTTTTAATTTTTTTTTAAAGCTAATAATTAAAGTTTTTAAATTATTATTTTTTATATAGTTAAAAAAAGGTTACTTTTTTAATAATTTTTTTTCTATAAGAAAATAATTTATTTATTTTATTAACTTTAGTTAAAAAAATTATTTAAAGATGCTTTAAAGAGGAATTTTTTGAAGGGGGGAGCATTCTTTTTTCAAAAATCAAGGGGGGAAAGAGAGTATTTTTTTGAAAAAGGTAATTTTGGCATTATTGTAAAGGTGAATTTTTGGCAGCGCCCGACACCTAGTGGTTTATTTCTGTGGGCACTTTTATGTTGTATGTTGCATTTTCCATTTTCTGCACTACTCCATTAAAAGTTAAAATCAAATACACTCCCTAAGTCTCCAGAATAATTAAAACCCATCCGTGCAATTTATTGCACTGCAGCGTTCGATATTTGTGATACCTCTGGCCAATACTTACAAGTAAAGCTGTTGTGATTACGCTACTATATCCGCCACCTAATATAGCTACCAAAATGACATCTGAGCTTGTTCTCTATCAATCGTTGGGGAGATATAAGTTTACCATTTTGCTATTTTTTTACTCCATCCACTACCCCAATCGCTCTCGTGTTTAGGCTTAAATCCAGATGAAAGTTCGGATATCCAAAGTGTTTAGGGGAAGTTATGCCCCACGCATGCGGATTGAAGGCTTTCTAAGGTTGGTGCCATCAACGAGGCGATTCCATTTCAGTGCCACCTAAGTATCACGTATCGTATAATCATTAAAATTACCTACAGTCTCCCTCACGTAAGGGCGGGTAATTTTTCTATTTTTTCAAAATACCTATAGTCTCCCTCACGTAAGGGCGGGTATTTTGTATGGTATAACGACTTGGCATTAAGGTATATCGAAGGGGGGACCATTTGGTGTTATAAGGAACCTTCACAATGTCTGCAAAATTAATGACTGATGCTCATCAGTTGTTGAAAGGTCCAAACTATACACCATGGAAAAACAAGATGAAGGCAATACTTGAGATGGATGATCTTTGGGATGTTGTTTCTAGAACAACAGTGAGACCTTCATATGCAGCTAGAGCAACAACTCTAACTGCTGATCAGAAAGACTTTGATAAGAAAGATAGCAAGGAAAAAGTGCTCATTTTGCTTGTTGTTTTTGATGAAGTTCAACCCCATATTGCTGATTGTCAAAATAGTAAAGAGGCATGGAATGCCCTTAAAACTATATATGAAGGAAATAATGATTCCACCATTCTATTTCTTCAATCTCAATTACATAGTCTAAGCATGAAACAGGGAGAGACAATTGAACTCTTTCTTTGCATAGTGTCTGAATTGAAAACAAAGTTGAATTCTTTGGGAGAATCGGTTGATGACAAGCTTCTTACCTCCATTGTATTGAGAGCTTTACCTGATTCTTTTAGAGTGTTTATCACCTCACTTCAAGTATCACAAAGAAAAGTTACCTTTGTAGAGTTGGTAAATTTACTTCAATAAGAGGAGGCATGCCAACTACAACGAGATGATTCTTCTAACACCGCCTTCTACACCAACAGGAAGGGCCCCAAGAAGAAGGGTAATTTTCAGAAGGGAGGGTGTTATCAAAAGGATTCAAAAGGGAAACAAACTCAACAAAATAAACAAAATAAGAGATATTTCAAGATTTGTGACAATTAAGGTCATGATACAAACATATGTTGGCATAAGAATAAGCAACCAAAACAAAAAGGCTAGAACAAACCACAAAATAAGAACAAGCAACCCAAGGTGAATGTTGCTTTTGAGGAATCTGACTCATATTTTGAGTGGGCACACAAGGTTATCATGACTACCACAACCTCCAAGCAGATGAATCCTATATGGTATGTCGATTATGGCGCTAGTAAGCACATGACTAGTGATAAATCATGGTTTGAGTCTTTTGAGGCCAAAGAGGGCAAACTTGTCACTATTGTTGATGATAAAACCTATAAGGTTTAGGGAGAAGGTACAATTTTAGTCACTCTTCTTGATGGTCAGTTTCATATTGAAAAAGTTATCTATGTTCTAGGATTGGCAAACAATTTGTTGTCAGTCACACAAATTTTGGACAAGGATATGGTTGTAAAATTTAGTGTTGAGGGAGGCAAGAAGTGTTGTTCTATTACCAGGAGGGGTAAGAACATTACAACCACTTCATATAAGCATGGCTTATTTGCCTTAGATGCTATATCTTCTCCACATGTAGCCATGATAGTCTCTACAAAAGAGGCAACATCCCTATGGCACAAGAGATATGGGTATCTTAGTTTTGGCTACTTACTTGAGCTAAGTAAGTATGAGATGGTAAAGGGTCTTCCTCCCATTTCTTCCATCTTGCTAGTGTGCTTAGACTGCTTTGTAAGAAAGCAACATAGAGTACCTTTTGAGAAAAGCTCTACAAGAGCAAAGAAACCTCTAGAGTTGATTCACACCGATCTATACGGTCCTTTCACACCCATTAGTAGTGGGGGAAAGAGGTATTTTCAGTTTTTTGTGGATGATTACTCACGTAAGATGTGGGTGTTCTTTCTTCATCTAAAATATGAAGCATTTGGTTTCTTCCAGCAATTCAAGAAATCTATTGAGAAGGAGTTAGGGACTTCTATAAAGACCCTCCACTCAGATCGAGGGTGGAGTTTACCTCTAAAGAATTTTTAGCATTCTTGACTGCACATGGGATCAAGAGACAATTAACTACTACTTATACTCCTCAAAAAAATGGTGTTGCTAAAAGGAGGAACTGTTCCATCATGGAAATGGTTCGTTGCATGCTCACAAGAGCTAGTCTTGAGAAAAAATATTGGGTAGAAGCTATCACCACAACAATATACCTATTGAATAGGGCACCCACAAAGGTCCTACAAGGAATGACTCCACAGTAAGCTTGAAGTGGTCAAAAACCCTCCATATCTTATCTACACATTTTTGGGTGTAATGCTTTCATTCACATTACCGAAAGAGAAAAGGAAGAAGCTAGATGAGAAGACATTGAAGTGTATTCTTCTTGGCTATGATGAGCACTCTAAGGGTTATCATTTGATAGATCCCTTGACCAAGAAGATTCATGTCAATAGAGATGTTGTTTTTGATGAGGCTTTCACATCACAAAGCACATCATATGTATACCTAGATCTTGTGGAAACTAAAGTTGAGAAGTCCCCTTCGTCACCAAATATTGGAGGTCATTCGACTTCTTCATCTTCTTCATCACCATAAAATAAGAATCTAAAATGGTATACAAATACAATCAGAGACTCAAAACTATCCACTCCACCAGATTTAACTTTGGATAGACCTCGTACTCGTAGCATGGCTCGACAACAAAGAGCAACAGTAGAGACTACTGGGGTTGATGATCTTTGTCAATCTTTTGAGTAACTTTCTATTGATCAAGAGAAACAAATAGAGGATATGGATATAGATGATGACAGGGTGTTTATGTCTTCAGTGAATGAACATGAACCTGCTTCTGTACAAGATGCCCTTAGTGAGCCAAAATGGAAGGCTACTATGGATGCTGAGTATAAGTCTCTGATGAAAAACAAAACTTGGATGCTTGTCGATCTTCCATACAAAAAGAAGCCCATAGGCTACAAATGGGTGTACAAAGTCAAGTACAATGCAGATGGGACAATTGATAAGCATAAGGCCCATATTTTTGCAAAGGTCTATGCTCAAAAGGAAGGCATTGACTACGAGGAAACTTTTGCACCTACTGCTTGGATGACCACTATTTGAGTCCTTTGTGCTATGGCAACATAGTATGGGTGGAAAGTTCACCAAATGGATGTCAAGAGTGCTTTTTTGAATGGTGATCTCCAAGAGGAAGTCTACATGACTCAACCTGAAGGATTTTAAGTGGAAGGCCAAGAGCAGAAAGTGTGCAAGTTGGTAAAATCCTTATATGGTTTAAAACAAGCTCCTCGAGCTTGGTATATAAAAATGGATAATCATCTCTTATAGCATGGATTTAAGAGATGTTCATCAGATGAAAACCTCTATTTCAAGAAACAAGGTTATGAGATAGTGTTGCTTGTACTCTACATTGATTATTTAGATCATTACAAGGAGTTCAAAAACTATGATCTCTACTATCAAAAGAGACTTGTGTAAATATTTTGAGATGATAGATCTCAAACTTCTCCATTACTGTATTGGTATGGAAGTGTACCAGAAGGAGCACTACATCAAAGAATCTCAAAAAAAATATGCCAAAACACTGTTAGAAAAATATCGCATGATTGATTGCAAGCCAATGGCAACACTGATGGAATCTAGGCTTTAGTTATCACGATATGATGATTCACCTCAGGTAGATGGTACTCTCTATTGATAGCTAATTGGGAGTCTCATATATCTGACAAACACTAGGCAAGATATCGTGTTTGCTATCAACTATCTTTCGAGGTTCATGTAGGAACCTAAGACTACTCACTAGAAAGCAACAAAACATGTTCTTCACTATGTCCATGGCACAATGGAATATGGCCTAGAATACAAGAGGAATTACAAATTCTTCTTGCAAGGATACACGAACTATGACTATGTCGGGTCATATGATGATCGTAAGTCAACTTCAGGATATATATTTCATCTTGGATCTGATCTTGTCTCTTGGCACAACAAGAAGCAATAGGTGATTTCTATCTCATCTACAGAGGCAGAGTATCATGCCACACGTGAAGCTATGTGCGAAGTGATATGGTTGCATCGCATTCTGACAAGTATGGGTCTTCCATAAAATCTCCAATACACTTATTCTATGACAACCAAGGTGTTTTGAACCTTGTTAAGAACCCAGTACATCATGAGAAATTCAAGCACATTGACATACAATGTCATTTCATTCGAGACAAAGTTCTAAAGCACCGAATTCAGCTTCAGTACATTCCCACCGATGCTCAAGTTGTAGATATTTTCACTAAGGCACTTGCACGTGTCAAATTTGAATTGTTTCGCAACTCTCTTTGTATTGCTAAATGATGTAATCAGGGGGGATGTTAGTATAGCTAGTAGTTATCCTATTACCCAAATAATGTAATAAGGGGGGATGTTAGCGTGGCTATATTATTTCATTATTTTTAGGTTATTGTTATGTTGTTATAACAATATCTAATTTCGCCTTGGTTGTTTTCTTAACCTTCAAACTATTCTAGTCTTTTGATGTATTATTTATTTGATTGAATCAATTTGATCTTAGTTCCTTTGCCTGACACACTTTATTTACCTAATTAGATGGACTAGCCAAAGAGGCTTGTGATGACTTATTTTGGCCTAATTGATTGCTTTTAAATTGGCCCTTGTTCTACCATTATTTATTTTTAGGCTTGATTATGCCCTCTTGGATTTTTATCTCCTTAATGACGCTAGCTTGTGCTAAGGCTTCTTCAAATGATCGATAGGTATGAAGCTGAAGCATCCAAGATATGGATTTTAAGCAACTCTTGGTAAATAATTTTATGATTTCATCCATTGGAAGGGAGAATGGTAATTTGGTAATGACTGCCCTCCAACGGTTTCCAAAGTTATAGATAGTCTCATCATCCCATTGTCTTAATTCACATACATCTGCTAATGAAACCTTATTTTTGGTGTTTAGGAAAAAATGCTCTAGGAATAAGTCAATCAGTTGAGCAAAATTATAAATACTATGAGTTGGTAACTGATTAAACCACTCTATGGCATCTCCTCCTAATGTTTGAGGAAATATTCGAAGCATGAGAGCATTGTCGGTTTGAATTCGAAAGCATGCGTGAACAAATGAGATAACATGTTTCTTAGGGTCCTCGGTCTCCCTAAATTTGTCAAACTTTGGTAATGTAAAGTCTGCGAGATATGGCGGTGATGGGACCGAAGGATGAATTGCTTGATGGATTAGTTGGTTTAGAGTTAATTTTTGGCTTGATATGCCAGGAGTGTTTTGCATCAACTAATATATTTGTTTTTACATGGCCTAAATCCTAAGATCTTCCCCAAGAATGTGGAAGCCTTGGATAACCTGATGATTTGGATATGGATTAGAAGAAAAATATTGGGAGTGATGAGATGATTTTTATGGAATTGATTGGTTTTAAATTGATGGGGGGAATATTGATAATTGAAATAAGGAGAAGATTGATGAGGAGGAAGATTTTGGGAGAATTGGTTGGGTTGGTCGGAAGAAATTGTGAATGGAGGGGTTGGGTTTTGAATTGGAGGTGGATTGAGGATGGACACCATCGAAGATTGGGGTACCCAAGTTGAATTTTGGTTGGCCATGGTTGGTTGGGTTGAAAATACAGGAAGTGTAGGATTCACATGAACTTTTTGTCTAGCATTTTGATGCTATAGAAGCAATCTATTTATGAGACCCGATATATCCTGAAGTTCTTGCTCGAACATGGAAGAAATTGATAAGGATGTGGGTAAATTAGAAGATTAAGGTATGGATGTGGATGGGTTTGAGGAAATGGGCATGGCGTAAGTCACACTTGATATGGCAATTTGAGCGATTAGTACCTATGAGGCATCATTGACATAATCCTCATACAAAGAATTGGAATGGGTTTGGGTATAGCCAGATGGAGGACAAGTGTTAAAAACACTTAGGTTTTGTTGGGTTGGACTAGGAGAGGAGTGCATACCATATTCATAAGCATAATTAGGATATCCTGGGGTTGGATGGGTAGGATGTTCATGTAGCCAATTATGATTGTTCAACATAGTCTTGGATAATGGGTTTTAGGACATTGTTACAAGACCTGTAGATGGATTCTACCTTGTCCATATCAATTTGCATGGATGGTTGCTCAATGTTTTATGGAATGGATCCCTCCTGTAGGAGAGATGGGAAAATGGGCCTAGATGGACTAGGTTGGATAGGATTGGAAGGGTTGGCTACTGAAGTAGTGGGTGTGTTTGTTATATTTTCCATTAAATTATTTTGATTTAATATTTTTATCTTATTTTGAGTTAAAACCATAAAATAATTAAATCAAAATACAATTTTAGGATAATTAAATTTCAAAACTGGAAATAGAGCTAAAGAATTTAGAAATAAATAAAATAAGCAATCCTATGTTTCACCTTTACGTGGCTTACATTATTCATTTATTATCTCTTTTTAGTGTAAATTCCTTTTAGATATTACATTTTTGTGTGTTTGGTGTATCCTAATCTTGTTTAATTAAAAATAAAGGTAAAATACTATGGTTGGATGGGGCAACAAGATTCTTGTTGGTGATGAAATCCAACAATTTTGCTCAAGGGTAGTCCTAAGGTGTTTAGGGGTAGAGATTGGTGGATGGAAATGACTGCCACCATCACCAAATCTCAAGTAGCAACTGGTGATAAAATCCAGTTACTACTGTAAAAAGTGCAACGTGCTGTGTGTGATTAATTTTAAATTTTTCTATTCTCTATTATGGGCAAACAATGTTAAAGATAACAAATTTCACAAATTTAAATTAGAATCCAACACATAAATGAATATTTCTTCTAAATAGTGTGAAGTACATCGCTTAAAACCCCCTACCTAGATAGCAACCAGAGGGTTCGTCCACCTCTTTGCCAAAGGTGCCACCCAAGGGCAAGAATAATTTTTGCATTTAAGTATTGTTCCTACTTAGATAAGTAAAATAAACAACCCTGAACTCCTAAGATGCAAATTATAATAAATGCTTTTCACTTTCAAATGCAAACAAAAAGATGCATGAATTATTTGAATTTACAATTCTTTTCAAAATAGAAAACCCAAAATATGTGATGAATGAATGCACAGATGCCCTAGATGCAATCTACAATGAAATTATTTTCATATTACTTAATGTATGTTAGTTTTAAGCTTGAAATATGAAAATAAATAGTGAAATGATGAAATACGTAAAAAAAAGGAATTTGAACAAAATGGCTATAGGGTTTACCTGAAAGCCTAAGCTCTGCTCCAATTTACTACCAAGCGTAGCTGGGTGCCTGTGTGGGTGTAGTAGGGCACCTGCGTAGGTGTAGCAGGGCACCTATGGAGATCAACAGGTAATGTAAAGCACCTGCACACCTTCTGCAAACTGTCATAGGACCTTTCAAAAACCCTAACCGATGATTTCGGATAGTTTTTTTGCTCCAAAAAACCCTATAAAATAGAACAGAATGAAATTAGTACAACAAAGTAAATCATAAAGTAGAACCCTTGTGGGGTCCCACTGTGATTGCCATTTGTGAAGCAAAAATACGACACTAAAGCAAATATAAAGCAAAACAATTTCAATGAACAAGAGATTGCACAAAATATGATTTTATTCAATAAATGGAGGGGGAGCTGAGAAAATCCTTTGTTACAATTGATCTGTTTAAAGGAATTATTTTGATACAACAATTACAGATGCTAGGATTCTCCAAAACCCTAGCTACAAAATAAGTAGTATCTTCAATGTATCTTGATTCCAATAGGGTGAGTGGGCTTATGGTTATCCGTAATCAGGCCACTCTAGCTTCAGTAGCTACTCAAAAATACTTGATGAATGCTACCTGATCCTACACATAATACAAACATAAAGTTGTTAGCAAAAAAAATGAGGGTTCCACAGTGTGAACCCTCAGAAATGCAAGCTAAAAACTCTATATCTGAGCCAACAAAACATGCAAAATCTAAATAACATAAAATAATAAAAAGCACAAAATACTTACTTTGTTGTTTTGTTGCTTCGTTGTAGATTTGATGGCAGGATGCCCTGATGACACCTGATGATCTTATGCGATAAACTATGGTCTATGGATGAAGGGATGGCAAACGTTGTGTTGCGCTTGCAGAATGCAATAGGTGTGATGTTGCACCTATGGGATGAGGCAAGCACTTGACTACACCTGTATATTAGGGCTAAATATATAGAAGCAGATTGAGGGGATGAGAAGGGCTCAACGAATGAACATAAATGGTGATGGCGAAAGTGGGATGCAAAGGTGGCTGGAATCCAAAAATCCCAGGATAATCTAGGGTTTTGGGGAAGGATAAGCTAGGGCACAATCTACTCACAAGAAACAATATATCAACAAGGTTAGGCCTCATAAGAAAATTAGAGCTCCAACATTCAAGTTTTCTAGGGGTTGAGCATTGAGAGTGCTCTTATTTTTTATCAAGCCTAGGGTTTTAGCTTAACACTTTTGATCGTGTGGCTAATATTAAAGTGGATTCCAAGGCTGATATTAAAATTTAGGTGTGACACGAATTAAGGGAGATGGATGCTGAGATTAGATTGGATCAGACGGTTGAGGTTAATTTGGCATATAAATATATATTTAATAGTAAATATATTAAAATATAATATAAAATATTATATTTAAATATAAATAATATAAAATAAATATAAATAAGCCAAAAAGGGGTCAAAAAATGGTGGGAAAGGACTAAATTAAGTCCTTGGATGGTGGTAAAGGCATGGAATGGCCAATTGAATTGCGGTAAAGGGGGATGATGGACACGTGGGTGGTAGAATGACCAGGATGAATGACAAGTGGCTAGGATTTGGTGTCTACACCCAAGATTTCACAAAATGTAAGGTAAGAGCATACACAGAATGGGGAGCCCCTTTTAACGTGAAATGCTTACACAAGAGTGAGGTTCTTTAATATAGAAAGGTAGACTCTCTTTTGATCTCCAAGATTGCCCTAAGGCATGAGGAGAGAGCATATAAGGTCTACCTTCTCTTAATGTGATATGTGAAGTGAAGTTCATTGCCTTAGAAGCTATGGCCTACTTTTGATCTCCAAGATCACCCTAGGGTGTGAGGAGAGAGAATACATAGAGCTACGACCCCTATTTAGTGTAGAATGCAAAGTGCAATGGAAGGTGAAAATATTATAGAATAAAGGAAAATTCCTTGACCCCAAAAGGGTTCTCCCTTTTGATCCTCAACATCAATGTTTGGGTGCAAGAGGAGAGCATACGGGTAGGGAAAACTACTTTTGTTTAATGTGAAGGCTTAAGAGTAATAGGGATTGATAAATCAAATCAAAGCCTTAAAATATAATTACCTTTACAAAAACCACACTAAAAACATAGGACAAATCCTCCTACCTAAGGTCCCACACTAGCTAGGAATTGATAGAGTATGTTGGTCAATATTTTTGGCCAAAACTATCTCTGTAACTTTGGTCATCAAACCCTTGATGATTCACAGATAGAACCATCTCACCCCTGGTGACTAAGCCTAGGAGGAGCGTCTGGTTGATAGGGCCTAATGAATTTTATTTTCTAAGGTTCAGGGGTCAATCTGTCGAGTTTTTCCTACAAAATAGCGCAAAAAAAATGGTTAAAATATGGAATTTTTAATGGAAAGGGATGAAGCATAAAGCACCCAAAATGACACAACTAACCAAACAAAAGAGACAAAAAGTGATTAAAAAGCGACTAACAAAAGCAAATCTAACTAACAAAAAGTGATTTATGGGGATAGAGGTGATATACCTATGGCCCCTAAATTGATTGGCTAGGTGGCAAGGACTCATACACATCTAAATATCATTGTGACATGTTGTGTGAGATTGGTACCTAACTACTGGATCCGACTCAAAGCTATAGTGGACTGGATTTACAATCGTTTGGACCCTGATGATTTGGACTGCAAAATATCCTAGGTTAGACATTTATATTTGGGTGTAGACAATGGGAGAGCAACTTGGGTGGGTCTTGATCTAGCTGATTTTAGGACTGTGTTTGTGTTGTTTCAATCCTAAAAATATATAGAATCCAATAAAGTAAGAAAGAAAGCATGGAAAATTTTAAAATAACACACAAGGCATGTGCCAAATAAAAGACAACAATAAAGTGACTAATTCTATTATCAACAAAACAAGGAATACCAAGTGTGGTAAGGTTTTAGGTCCCATTGTGATCACCAAAATATGAGATAAAAGATGCACCATTTTCATTGATCAAGAAAGATATTACAAACAATCTTGTTATAAATGCCCTCTTGGGCTTACAATAGTAATTTTCCAAGATGGAAGATGTCCTTCTATAAATTATTACAAAATGGTGCTCAAATGGTCTTCTATGCCACCTCGAAGGATGGGTGGATTTTAGAGCCTTGGTTGCTTGACCACCCTAGGATGAATGCACCTCCATGGTACCTTCACATAACCAAAATTAAAGAGCGAGTAGCATCAAATTGGCCTACTTTGGTTAGTCCCAAATTAACAAGAGATGCAAGCACTAAAAATGTTAGAAAATCTTGATTAAAGCTAGAGCATAACATTAAAATGTCACAAAATACCAAGAAAAATACCTTTCTTACCTTCTTCATCTATTTATTGTTTATGCTACATATGGTTCAAGCTCTAGAATGTAACTATCAGAGGTATGATGATGATAACTATAGGTCATCAGGGATCTAACAACCATACCTACAAGTCATCAAGGGCTTGATGACTGTGACCTCTACTGCTTAAATTTGGCTAAAATATTTTTTGAACCTTCGACAAGGTGTTAATGTTCTTTGGTGGTAGTTTGGAAAATATTTTATCCTATGTCTTCAAGCAATCTAAAAAACAAGATACATGCATATCAAAATATACATTGATTTTCATGGCTGATTTGCATACTAAAAGGAGGATGACTACAAAAGGGGATGAGCACATACAAAGGAGTTCACTAAAAATTTTGGGAGAGTTTTAGCTTATGATTTCAATTATTCTTACAAATGAAGGAAAACAAGGGGTATTATAGACTTTTTGAAGAGAGAGGGGGGTGGTGACTTGGAAGTGACATGGCATGACATGGAAGCTATGTGGTATTGGTGAGGGGATGTGGAAAATCTAGAGTCTTCCACTTAGTGTGGTCAAAGTGAGTTTGCACCATACCTTATTGATGACCTTGGATGGGGAGAGTCTCTACCCCACTCAAGTGGCATGTGCACACCATGCCGTATAAATGCAATTAGGTGGGGAGGATCCTCACCCTTTCCAAGTGGCATTAAGAGGTATGGGGAAGGTGAGGGTGCATGGGAATATGGTAAGTAGGAATAGACTTGGATAGGGTGAGGTGTGCCTAATCTAAGGTCAAAGGGGGACGTTAGAGGGGGTGTGAACATTGAATAGGGAATTGTGCACATAGACTAGGGGGATGAGAAGTGACATGGTGACCAGGAGCTTAGTGTAGGAGAGAGCTTAGTGGGGTAATGGGGCTAAGGAGATTAATTTTTAATTTTTGTAAGATCATGAAGTGGTATTGGGGAATTTTGGGAATTATTTGAGATTTTACAAAAATTATTAAAATGACTTTAGGCAAATACAAAATTTATACTTTTTGGGTGTCTACACAAACAAATAATTATATTCTTTATAAGGGTTACATTAAAAGGCCCCACTTATTTAGGTGCCTCTAGTGCCACAAAACATTACATAATATCATTAATATAGGGTCCTCATGTTAGAAAGGGGATCATTACATAATAAGGTTAGGATGGGGTTGTGTTGGAGCAAAATCTGCCTTTGGTTACGTTTGCACCCAAGACTTTGCCAACATTGAAAGACCAGGCTAACACAGAGTTTACCTAGTTCAATCTCCAGAGGAGGCTGGTTCCTTGCTTCTTTTAGGAAAATGGGGGAAAAGGGAAATGCATAAAGAGAGGGAAATATAGTGATAGCTAGAGGATTAAAATGGTACAGATTAAGTAACAACAAAGCAACTATTACAGTCTTTTGTAGAGAAGCATAACAGAGAACCAAAACAGAGAAACTAAAACTTCTGGTGAATATCTTATTTAAGTGTAAGCTTATCTATGAAGTTAATTGCAGATCTAACTGAGCTTTATTGCAGGAATTTAGAATAAGAATTAATGCAAGTTACATTCAATTTAGATTTATATAGCAATAGACAACACATACATACTTGATTTGAAACACCAATGAGCCAAGAACCAGAATGGATGTTCTTTATTAAACTTTTAGAAGTCTGCATACATAGCCTTGTAAACACCTAAGAGCCGACCATTTTTTTGGGTCGCTCATTCTATATATAAGAGTTTTTACATAACAAAAAACTGAAATTTGTTACAACAGTATGTCTATAGGCTCATTTTGGTAAAGAAGTAGTTGAAGAGAGTATGGAGCTTTCAACAGGAAGTAGTTGAGATATTCTAGTTATGGTGATCTTCTTTAATCTCTTCAAAGATATCATGGTCCATATGGCCTTCAAAATATCACATCATCATGAATTTTCACCTTAGCTTAGCTTTCGACCTTCAAAATGTCACCCGATCATGAATTTTTGCCTTAGCTCTACCTTAGCTTCTTCAAAATGTCACCCGATCATGAATTTTAGTCATGAGTTGGTCCTTAGCCCTTCAAAATGTTGCATAATCATATCTTTTTGCCTTTGATTTACCTTAGCTCTTCAAAATATCATGTTATCATGAATTTTCACCTTGGCTCTGCCTTAGCCCTTCAAAATATTGTGTCATCATGACTTTTTGCCTTAGCTCTACTTTAGACCTTCAAAATGTCACCTGATCATGACTTTTTACCTTGGCTCTGCCTTAGCTCTTCAAAATGTCATGCTATCATGACTTTTTACCTTGGCTCTACCTTAGCTCTTCAAAATGTCGTATCATCATGAATTTTGTCTTTAGCTCTACCTTAGGTCTTCAAAATGTTGCCTGATCATGACTTTTTACCTTAGCTCTACCTTAGCTCTTCAAAATGTCGTATGATCATGATTATTATCCATACTTAGCAAAATATTGAGAAGATTACTCCTTATTTCCCTAGGTGTGGTCATTTTGACCAATATTCTTGGTGCCTCCTAGGGTAATTCTATTAGCAAAATGTCAGAACCTAGAGCCTTTATCCATTGGGGAATGGAGTAAACAAAAACAACTTAAGAAAAAGAAGGGAAATAAGGGGAATGATACCAAGCACAAAAAGCTTCCTTCTTTGGGGTGGTCATTCTTCTGGAGTATCTTCTTCATTAGATTTTTCTGCTTCACCTTGGTTGAGAGCTACTACACTACTTGACGAAGCTTTCTTAGCTTTTTCCTATTTGTCCTTTTCTTTTACTACTTCGTTATAGGTGGTGCAGGCCTTCCTCCAGGTTTCCTCATTTGTATCTATTTTTTCCTTGAAAGTGTTGTACAGATACTCCAACTCTTCAACCTTGTCATATGATAGGGTTCTTGATTTCATATACAACTCATGTAGGCAAGAGTTCATCTGGGTAATATCTTGAACCATGCTAAAAATTTGCTCTTCTTGAATAGGCTCTTCCCAGCTATCAATTTTTGATTCATCTTCTAAAAATTTCTTCCAGGCAGCTTTCAATTCATCTTCTATTAGGAGCTTTGAATCCTTGTCCCAGAAGCTAGGCATGCCATAATTTTTAGCTATGCTTATATGTTTTAGAATTGCCTTAGCCTCTGCTTTGAGCTCCTGTATGAGCTTGGCACTTTTGGTCACCAACTTGTGCCTCTTGAAGAAATTTTTGGCAACTATTTTGGCCTGGGACCAATTCTTATCTCATGCTCTGTATCCAATTATTGCTTGCATGCTATCCGCCAGGACTTGAATTTTATTGGTTATTGATAGCCTTGTTTCTAGGAGCTTGACAGATGCTTCTAATTCATCTTCTACTTGGCCCAACGTATCTTTGATTTTGAGAAGATATGAGAGTGTGGGCCTAGCCTTTGGGGTCATCTTGTTGATGCTTTCAATCATGTTCTTTCTGACTGTCCTTGCTTTTTCCTTGGATAACCCATTGGTTTTATCAATGATGTCAGATAGCTTCTTTTTAAGGTCCTCGACCTATTGTTGCAATACTTGAATTTGTTCTTCGGCTTTCGCTACTTTCTCTTTGTAGGGGGCCACTTCATTAAACATTTGCTTCCATTTTTTGGCTTCATTTTTCAAAGCCCTTTCTGTTATCTTTTGCTGGTGCAAGGCTTCCTCTAAATGCTTTCTTGATTGTTCAGCCCAAAGGTACTTTTCTTTGTAGAACTCAGTGTTTAGATAAATCGTTCCCATGTGAGTCTGAGCCTTGCCCCACTCATCATCCATTGGTAGCTGAGTGATATCTTCTATGGTTACCTCAGCTTGGTAGTCCTCCAGGGTCATTTCTTTCTCTCGACTTCTGCATGAGTGGGGTCATCTTCATGGTGGAACATTGCATGCTGATGGGATCCAGCATTGATCCTTCTCTGACATGGGCTATATCATTAGAACTTTGGGAGCTCCATGACTTCAGCCATGTAGCAGCGTTCAGGGTGGCTTTCTTCAATTTCTTGAATTTAGCAATGGTAGGGTTGCTTGCGGGAGAAGCAGTTTGCATGGCTTGGAAGCTTAGCAGGTTGGTGGAGTAAGGGAAAGGAGTGGTGGCTAGAGGGGCTTCCATACTCAATTGTTCGATGGGGGAACCTGTGTGAGTAGAGGAGGATGTTGGTGGAGTTTGTTGAGTTGATGGTGGAGGCTGATGAGAAGGTGATGGCGATGGTGGAGGCTGATGAGAAGATGTGGGAGAAGGATTATCTCGATGTTCAGAATGGGGAGGGGAATTATTCTGGGAATGAGGAGAGGAAGAAGGAGTATCGATATTGATAGGAGATATACCTGAGTCCTTTGGTGGATTGGTGTCGTTGGTCCCCTACAATTTTTTGGTGTAAGCTTCTATGATCTGCTTTAGGACCGAGTCATCAATACCCATTGTTAATTTTGTCAGGGTTTGCTCCCCTCTGGGGTTTTCTTTTGGGGGAGGCTCCTCAGCTATCTCGACCATTTGTTCACCTATCTCTTGATGCTTAGAAGTTTACTCAGAGCTTTCCCCTGTTCCTTCCTGGTCCCTTGATTCTTCGTGTTCCTCTAATTCCTCAAGTTCTTCTGATTCTTCATATTCTTCTGATTCTTTAGAGGGTGTTTCTTCTCTTTTCCTTTTATTTTGGTGTCCTCCCTTCTCTAATTCTGCTTTTCATTTTCTTGATTATGTTCTCCTCCTATGCTCGAGTTGAGCACCATCATCAGACTCTGTGTCTGATCCAGAAGGGGGAATGAAATTTCAATGTTTCCTTTTAGGGACCTCTGTTTGTTCAATAGTGATTTGCTTCCCTTTATATTTTTTAGTACTACCTTCAATTTGTTTGATGGGGATGCCATTTATTCCCAAAGGGACTTTATCCACCAAAGTCTCGGACCAACTATCATGGTTCTCATCATACTTCATAGAGAATTCCTTGTCAATCTTCATCCCGTACCTGGAAAAGGTTTGTATGTGACATCTCATTTGCCACCATGCTAATATTTTAGCGTGATCCCAGTCTTCTTCTCTTTTCTTGGTGCTTTCGATGGTCTTGTTACTTAGCTTGTGGGTTGGGTTCACCTCAGGGCACCAATCTAACAAGTGCAAATAGAAGTCGTGCCATGGGGGCAATGGCTGCATTTTTTCAACGTGCCATTCTAAAGGTTGATCTTCATCATTATTCCTACCCTGCTTATCAATTTATCTGTCAGATGAGTGAAATTTCTTGAAGGGGGCTTTATTTAGGGTGGCTTGCCTCTGAGTGAATTTGTCCTCAGGGTCATACTTCCATTTCTGTGGTAGCTCTATCAATTTGAGATTTCTTAGAGTTCAAGCAATTTTTTTGTGGTCCCCATTTTTTGACACTATTACTCCCTCATATTGAAAAGGCATGAGGCAAGTACCTATCAAATGAGCACCTGTACCAAATTTACAGTTAATGAACTCTGTTTGCCTTATGTACTCCAAAGTGAATAATCACTTAGTAACATAATAAGGCAACAAGAAAGGCTTCTCTATGAAGTCGTAGAGCCTGACGACCACCCCCTATGTTAGAATAAACCAATCTCCTTCCTCTGCATGGGGGTGCCTCAAGGTATCTCGCATCTATTGGGGAATTCTTGGCATGGTGCCATACATGATTTTCAATGTTGGGCCTAAGAATTCCATGTTAAAATGATAGTATGAACCCGCATTTGAAAGGAGTGGCATCCATTCACATACAGGCAAGAGGTCTCCCTTTTGGTCCTTTTGTGTGGTAGGGATAAAATTCAAAAATTTTACCTAAAAGTAAAAGAAAATCCATACCAGGTAAGAGGAGAACCTGAATGCATCTGGGATATCCTTTTGTAATTTGAAGAGCCCTGCATGCAGCTGTTGGGCTAGGTATTCTGGCTAGTCGAAGAAGATTGGCACTCTGCTTGGGTCTACATGCATCGCATCATAAAACTTGGGGTTGGATATGCACTATGCTATTGCTATTTGCCACCCATAGACCTGTGTGTCTATTTCCAACCCCGCCACCATGGCCAACATGGAAAAGAGCTCCTTGCTTTTGAATTTTTCCAAGGGCATTGGAGATTTTGGCATGGCTCCCTCGGGAAGAGGATCTGACAAATGCTCTTGCAGGAATAGCCAAATGTTTAGGCCATTGGTGTAATATTTTGTAGAATTAGTAGGGTCAAATGGAATGGGGGAAACTATAGGCTTCCTACCATGGGTGAAGATGGCCCTAATTGAGTCAACATTGAGTGTGAAGATGACCTCATTCTTGGAGTTTCTTACTATTCTATTCTTGGCATCATAGAATTCTGCCATGGCCCTGATTAACTCGGGGTAGGGGTGAACCTGAGGGTAGACGTACCAGTAGAGTAGAGAGTGGTAAGGGAAAGTGCTCGGGCTCGATGGGGAGACATCTATGGCCATTATGGCTGCTATATACTTTTGAATTTGCCTTGGGTCTTTCCATGTCAGCTTCATATCCATGATATGTTTATCAAGATCTACAAAACTACTTCCCTTTTTGGATGATGTTCATTTCCCATTTGAAGAAGAAGTTAGAGGTGTGGCCGTCATGGTTGTATTCTGATATTTGGTGGTAGAACCAGTTTGAACATGCTTAACAACATGTTGTAGAGCTTTCTAAGAGAGTAGGGAGCACAGTGAGCAGAAAAGAGAGAATGTAGAAGATGAAAAGGGTGATGAACAAAATATTTATGATATAACTAGTTGTGCATGCATGCCAAGGTGCCATGCATTAACTATCAAGGTGATGTGGAATAACTATGGTTGGTGGCACACATCCCTATGCTAAATTTGAACATTGTTAGGTGCCTCGATTCATGTGCCTCTTTAAGAAACCAACTACCATGTGTTACCATTTTACTTTGGGCCAATGATATTGCTTTACTACTATCCTAGGCCAATAAAATGGTGTCACCTCTGCTCTAGGCCAATCAATGGGTACGATGGTACCTTAAAAAGTGGGACTTTTTATAATGTCGAGAAAACTACTTTTCCTACCAAAAGTTCTTGGCTGCTCTAAGGTGGCCTTTGAGCACCAAAAAGTCATGCCATCATGACAATTTTCCTTAGAGCGGCCATCGGCTACCAAAAAGTCATGAAATCATGACAATTTACCTTGAAGGGCCTTAGAAGGGCAACAAAAAGTCATGAAATCATGAAAAGCCTTTGAGTGAAAGTTGCCATCATTGACATTTTTCCTTGGAGTCACCATCCTTCCAAAAGTCACTGAAATCATGACAATTTACCTAGAAGGGGCCTTTGAGTGCCGAAAAGTCATACCATCATGACATTTTTCCTTAGAGCGGCCATCATCGCCAAAAAGTCATGAAATCATGACAATTTACCTAGAAGGGGCCTTTGAGTGCCGAAAAGTCATGCCATCATGACATTTTTCCTTGGAGTGGCCATCGACTGCCAAAAAGTCATGAAATCATGACAATTTACCTGGAAGGGGCCTTTGAGTACCAAAAAGTCATGCCATCATGACATTTTTCCTTGGAGCTTGAAAGAAAGCAAATATTTACATAAAATACATACAAGGTAGAGGAAGACCTGTTACTTGTAGTACAACTTTAGGTGGAAGCCATTGATGGGGATAGGTTGAACCTGGCCTTGTTCATTTCTTAGTTGGAAGGAGTTTTGTTATTTTTCTTCTATTACTTCGAAAGGGCCTTCCTAGAATGCATCAAATTTATCATGATTTTTGGGTTTTGACTTCTTTTCATTCCATCTTAGGACCAAGTCTCCTACCTTGAAATTTTTGAGGGTGGCCTTTTTATCAAACCATTTTTTTGTGGTGACCACATGCTTTTGATAGTGGTCATAGGCTTGCTCCTTCTATTCTTCCAACTACAAGAGTTGGATCAACCTATTCTCCATTGGTTCAACTTCCTCTGTATCGATCTGATTGAGTAATTTTAGAGTTGGGATCTCTATGTGTATCAGAAGAACTGCTTCTTTATCATAGACCAGAGAGTAGGGAGATGTGTTTATGGACTTCTTGATGGTTATTCTATCAGCCCATAGTGCTTGATTTATCAGAGAGTGCCAACTTCTCTTATTGTCCTGTAGGGTTCATTTCAAAATCTTGAGCAGGTTTTTATTTGTAGATTCAGCTAATCCATTTCCCTACGGATAATAGTTTGAGGATATTTTTAAGTAAATCCCATATTTACATGCAAAGTCGATCATCTTGGTACCTACGAAGGATGAGCCATTATCTATGACTAATGCATCTAGGATGTCGAATCTCATGATCAAGCTTTCCATGAATTCCATTACAACTTCCTGGTCTACTTTTTTAGTAGGTATTGCTTCTGCCCACTTCATGAAGTAGTCGATAGCCGTCAGAATGTATTTATGTCCAATGGATGAGTTGGGCTCTATTATTCCAACAAAGTCCAATCCCCATTGTTGAAAAGGTTCTTCGACTTGAATGGACTTCAGGGGCATCGAAGCATTCCTATTCCTTCCGATGTATCTCTGGCATTCTTCATAGTTTCTTGTTATTTTGAAGGTGTCTACGAAAATAGTTGGCTAGTAGCATCCAGTTATGATGATATTTAAGGTAGTGGTCCTTCCTGAGTAGTGTCCTCCAGATGAGCCATCATGGAATTCCTCTAGGATATTCTACTTCTGATTTTCATTTACACATCGAAGCAACACTCCATCCAAATTCTTTCTATACAGCCCCTCAGGTAGCAGGGTGTATTTCAGGGCCTGAATCATGTACCTTCTTCTTTGTGAAGCATTCAAGCTTGATGGGCATTTTCTAGTTTAGAAATAGTGAGTTAATTCATCTACCCAGTCGAGCTACTCTGACGGTTGATCATCATCTGATGCTACTTCCTGAGTTTGGCAAGCTATGTATTCTGATGCAGCTTGCTTGGTGAGCTCTTGGCATAGTGCTCTACCTCTTACCAATTTGGTTGGGTGTATTTCTACATCGTATTCTTGTATTTTTGTCACCCAACCAACTCTTTTGTCATCGAGCTCCCCTTGTATGATGAAGTTTCATACGTCAGGGTGAATTACATACACAATAATCCTGCTCTACGATAGGAAATGCCTAAACTTTTTTAGTGACTTCATTATAGCATAGATCTATTTCTCAATGAAGTTATATTTTTCTTCATGTTCTTGCATAGTCTGACTCAAAAAAGCTATGGGCCTTTCTTCATTGTCAGCTCCTTTCTATGTGAGCACTGTGATGTAACTTTCTTGTTCGCCTACCGCGTACAAGATGAAGCCTCTGGAGTAGTCTAGGTTCACCAAGATGGGGGCTTGAGCTATTTTCTCCTTGATCTATTGGAAAGCTTATTTCCTTGCATCGGTCCACTTGAATACAACATCCTTTTTCAACAACTCTATCATGGGTTTGATGATTTGCATGAAATCAACAATGAATTTGTGCACGAAGTTGATCTGGCCGAAGAATGATTGCAGCCCCTTTTTGTTAGGGGGGAGGGGGAGATCTAATAATGCTTTCACTCTATTAGGGTCTATAGCTAGACCAGACTTAGAGACAACATGGCCGAGTAACAGTCCTTCTTCCACAATGAAGATAGATTTCTTGGGGTTTATGGAGATACCAAATTCTCTGTATTTCTCAAACACACTTCTGAGATGTGCTATATGATCCCATTTTTGGTGAGAGAACACTATCATATCATCTAGATATATTACTATTATTTTATTGACAAGTTCTCCAAAAGCCACATCCATAGCTCTTTGAAAAGTTGCTCCGATATTGGATAACCCGAAGGGCATTCTATGGTAAGCAAACATTCCCCACTTGGTTGTGAACGTGGTCTTGAATTGGTCTTCATATTTGACCCATACTTGATTGTACCCAGAGAAGCCATCTAGGAGCGAGAACCTTTCTACTCCTACTACTATGTGTAGGATCTGGTCGATCTAGGGGAGAGGGTAATGGTCCTTGAGTGAAGCTTTGTTCAAGTTTTGAAATTCGATGCACAATAGGATATCTCCATTCTTATTTCTAACCGAAACTAGGTTAGCGACCCAAGTTGAATGCTTGATTGGGTAAATAATTTTAGCTTCAAGTAATTTTAGCAGCTCTTGCTTCATCAAGGCTTCAATTTTAGGATTCATCGATCATTGCTTTTGCCAAAATGGCTTTGCACCTTCCTCAAGTTCGATCGTATGCTGGATCATTTCTTTGGAATAGACTTTCAGGTCACCATAAGTCCAAGCGATGATGTCTAGAAATTCTTTGCATAACTCCCTGATTTCATCTAGTTCCACTTTCGTAGTGTTCACTCCTATTTTGATAGCTTTATCAGGTCCCATATGAGCTTCTCTATATCTATGCTTGTCAACTTTCATTTTATGGCCAGTTGACCTATCATTGTTATCGAATAAGCTCTCAAGGGTGACCAAACCTTTTGGGATGTGATTGTTCTTTAACTGGATCATGCTTGCATCCTCCTCATCATCGATTATCCTATTACTAGAGCAGTTCATCTCATGGATGAGGAAGTCCACTATCTATTTATCATTCTCAAAAACTTGCCAAAAGGTATCCCTATCTAGCACAGAAGGCTTGTAGATTAGCCTAACTATTTTTGACTTTTGGATGACGTTGTTGATAGGGCAAAAATTTGCCCCTACTGAAGCCAACAAGTCTGCATGAGTATTTTTCTCTCTTGGAATTACCTTGAGGTTCAGAGACTCAAAATATTCTAACAAGTCCCAAAATTTATTTTTGTAAGCCTTAAGGTAATGTTGCTTGCTTACACATTTCTCAGTTACCTGGTTCACTATCAGTTCAAAGTCTCCAAAGATCTGTAGTTGCTTGATACCCATATTTTCAGCTTTCTTGAGTCCTAAACAGAGTGCTTCATACTCTATTGCATTATTAGTGCAACTCCAGGTTAACCGGTAAGAGAAAACCTTTTCTTCACCTATTGGAGAGATTAGGACAATACCTGCTCCAACTCCATTTTTACATCTAGCACCATCAAAGAAAAGCTTCCACAAATGATCAATGGGTTGGTTAACCAGAAGGGGAGAAATGGGATCACTTTTTTTAGGTTTTAGAATTGTGTAACTCCCAATGTCAGTCTCAATCATGGCATTGAAGTCTTGGAGAGAGAACTGGTCTTCCTCCTATAATACATTTAGAGCCTCTTCCATCAAGTTTAGGTCCCCTAGTTCCTCTGTCATCATGTTCATAGTGGTGGACTATTTGTCTTCCTCTTCAAGTCTTTTGATATGGAAAGTTGATGGTTTTTCATTAAATATTTTCACTCTTTTTCCCTTGAACGAGATTTCCAGATGTGAGAAATCTAGTGACAAATATCCTCCTATCTTAGTTGTGAACTCCCTGGAGAGACACATACCAAAATAGGGCTCCAAATCCACTACTACCACTTCTTGTATGACTGTAAGCTGGGGTAGTCTGTGGAGCACTATTGGGATATCTTTGATTACCCCTATAATTTTCATAGGGGTTCCATCTAACTGTAAGACATCGAGATTGCTTCTTGTATATTCCATGCCCATGATATCACATACTACTTTGGGCATCACAGTGGTTGTAGCTCCAGAGTCTATCATACAGTTGTGAACTACCCACCCTTCCATTTGGAGAGACAGATAAAAAGGAGGGGGTCTATTTTTTTCTAAAGTGGATGTCAGACTAGCTTGTGCAGAATCCATATGAGTTGGGGTCTTATTCTTATTTTTCATAGACCTCAAGGATTCTTGCAACAAGTCAATCTATCCTAGAAGCTGCAAAGCTTCATACATAGTTGCCTTGGAGGGGGTTTTCTTCATTTCCTCGACTATGTTAAATGGAAGGGGTTCAACACTCTTCTCCTTCACTGTTGCATCATACTTGTTTCTATACCCTTGAGTAGCATCAATCCTTTGATGCTTAGTAAGTGAGGGATATCTCAGTTTATCCCTAGCTTGTTCTTGTGTTTCTACTTCTTTCTGTCGAGGTGCTTCCTTACGAGTTTCTGCATCTTTCTAGCTTGAACTCGAGGGAGATTTTTCATAAGAGGTCCTTTTCTCAATAGGGTTCCTTATAGGTGAAGGCACCTTCAAGGGGTTGAGATCTTGGGGATCAACCTGTAAGGGTTTCTTTCTCGATCTGGTAAGAACAGCTACTTGTTCAATAGAAGGCATCATGAAATTCTGATTCTCTTCTCTGATCATATTAACTTGACCCTTGAGGCTTCTTTCAGCCTTCTCAATGGCTATATTTTGTACCTGATGTTGGTGAATCATGCAAGAAGTTTCACCATGGGGGTCATTACACGTGGAGCACCAAAAATTTGACTCTATCGAAACATTATTGGGTTTGCTATCTTCATTGGCATAAACAGTGTTAGATTTATCATAACTTCTACCACTCATGGAAGCTTGATCCTTTGTTACTTGTGGGAATCTCCTTGGGTGGAAATTTCTTTCTGCTTCTCTTCATTCCATTGATGTAAATTTATTTTCCAGAGTTTTGAATGATGCTTGCAGATCTTGCAGAACTGCCAAGTTGAGGATCTGGAGTTGATGGGACTATTGCCAGAGGAAGTGTAGGAATAGTAGGAAGCATGGGAGAGGCAGGGGGTGCCTGTATTACTAGAATATTAGGTTTTCCAATCCATTTGGGAAGATTGGAGTTGGAAGCTAAAGTAGGGGTTGGACTAGTAGCACTTGAAGCTTGGGGTAAATCTAGAAAAATGGGCATCATCATTTTGGCTAGGAATCTCCCGATGGTGATCAGATATTTCTCTGCTTTTTATGCTTCCTGATAAATCTCAGGGAAGGTAAACACGTGGGACTGCCTAATTGCCATACTTATATCTGAGTTGAAAGCTCTCAGATAGTAATACATTGCCTGCTCATGTGTTGGTCTCAACCTCGTTAGGTACTCTCTGCCAAGTTTGACTGAATCTGATGTTGAAATCTATGATCTCCTCTTGAGGGTGTTTTTGGATAACAGTAAATTGATTCAGTAGGGAGAATGGGTCTGCTTGCTCATTGAATTCTTCCACTAGTTTACCAGTAAGTTGTGCCCAGGTGGATATAGTTTGATTTTCAAGAGCTCTATACCAATAGAGCATTTTTCCTTTCAAGGAAATTACCAGTAATCTTATCATAACATCTTCTTCATGGATGTTATGTATCGGGGCTAGTGCGGCTACATCTTGATAGTGTTCGTAAGTCATCTTTCCAGTACCATCATACTGGGGTAGTGCTTTCAAGGCCACCATAGGAATCGGATGTTGAGCTTCCAGGTTCAAGGGACCTGTGTGGTTCCATACGGGGTAAGGTAGGATTGGCTGATTCACGACCATTGTGATTATATGGGTAGTTGGAGTTAAAGTTCCACTAGCAACAGTACTAGGGAGGGCTACAGGGGAAGGATTTGTGTATCCTGTATTATGGGTATATGCAGAAGTTGTTATGGCCACTAAAATAGGATTAGCTCAGAGGCTACCAAGGTGTAGTTCGAAGAACTCTATGGGCTCTTCTGAATTTTTTGCTTTAGATCTGGTTATCATAAAATATGGTGCATAACCAGAAGTTGGGTAAAGGCTTTTATAGGGTTCCTTTTCGATGCAGAGTCGCCAGGTGATTTAAAAAATATTAATAGGGCAAAGCTATTCACCAGGGCTTTGATCTGTATATTGCATGGGATTTGGGTCCCATCGGGCATGCCAAAAATTGTTGGAGCAAAATCTGCCTTTGGTTACGTTTGCACCCAAGACTTTGCCAACATTGAAAGACCAGGTTAACATAGAGTTCACCTGGTTCAATCTCTAGAGGAGGTTGGTTCCTTGCTTCTTTTAGGAAAAGGGGGAAAGAGGGAAATGCATAAAGAGAGGGAAATATAGCTATGGCTAGAGGATTAAAATGGTATAGATTAAGTAACAACAAAGCAACTATCACAGTCTTTTGTAGAGAAGCATAACAGAGAACCAAAACAGAGAAACTAAAACTCCTGGTGAATACTTATTTAAGTGTAAGCTTATCTATGAAGTTAATTGCAGATCTAATTGAGCTTTAATGATAATCAATTTAGATTTATATAGCAATAGACAACACATACATACTTGATTTGAGACACCAGTGAGCCAAGAACCAGAATGGATGTTCTTTATTAAACTTTCAGAAGTCTGCATACATAGCCTTGTAAACACCTAAGAGTCGACCATTTTTTTGGGTCGCTCATTCTATATATAAGAGTTTTTACATAATAGAAAACTGAAATTTGTTACAATAGTATACCCGTAGGCTCATTCTGGTAAAGAAGTAGTTGAAGAGAGTATGGAGCTTTCAACAGGAAGTAGTTGAGATATTATGGTTATGGTGATCTTCTTTAATCTCTTCAGAGATGTCATGGTCCATCTGGCCTTCAAAATGTCACATCCTCATGACTTTTCACCTTAGCTCAGCTTTTAACCTTCAAAATGTCACCCGATCATGACTTTTCACCTTGGTCCTGCCTTAGCCCTTCAAAATGTTGCCCAATCATGACTTTTGGTCATGATTTGGTCCTTAGCTTTCAAAATATCGCCTGATCATGACTTTTTACCTTTGCTCTACCTTAGCTCTTCAAAATGTCGCGTTATCATGAATTTTTGCCTTGGCTCTACCTTAGCCCTTCAAAATGTCGCATCCTCATGACTTTTGGCCTTAGCTCTACTTTCAGCTCTTCAAAATGTCGTCCGATCATGACTTTTTGCCATCGCTCTACCTTAGCTCTTCAAAATATCGCCCGATCATGACTTTTCACCTTGGCTCTGCCTTAGCCCTTCAAAATATCGCGTCCTCATGACTTTTGGCCTTAGCTCTGCTTTTGTCCTTCAAAATGTCGCCCGATCATGAATTTTTGCCTTTGCTTTGCCTTAGCTATGCTTCGGCCTTCAAAATATCGCCCGATCATGAATTTTTGCCTTCACTTTGCCTTAGCTCTTCAAAATGTCGCGTTCTAGTGATTATTCTCCATACTTAGCAAAATATTGAGAAGATTACTCCCTATTTCCCTAGGTGTGGTCATTTTGACCAACAAAGTTGAAACACATATTTCTTGAAATAAGGTTGCTCTCCTTCTATTTGACCATGTGAAAATACCATGTTTTGAATTGATATCTACCAGGTTCCTCTTCCATCATATATGATACCTTTCTTGAATTCTAGTTTAGACTCATAATTCCTATTTTTTCTCCTATTATTTGAGAATTAAATTAAAGTCTCCTTCTATTATCCAATTTTCAAGGCTATTAGAAAATCTATATAGCAATATACTTTGCTAGCATTTTTTTGTTAAGGATTAGTGAGGGGATCCATACACATTTTTCAAATGATATGTTTTCTTGAATCTCTAGCATTCCAATGATATTCGCATCTAATGTGCATCTTTAACCACTTCTATGAACTTCAATTTTCTTTTGTTCCATATTATAGCAATGCCTCTTACTTGACCTCTAGATCCAATACATTCACATTGATATATATTAGTATTCCATATTCCTTTCATAGTTATCCATTCATTTTCTGTTATCTTAGTATCCTAAAAAAAATTATATTAAGACTGGATTCTTGAATCTTTTTCTTTAAAATTATTTTTGCTGAAGTAGAACTCATACTATTATTTTCTTCTTAGACTGTATGATACAACCTTCTTATTTTTTACTCTCTATTCACTTATGGATTTAATTTTAATATCTTATCTTATATAATAATTTTTTTTAGATCCGTCCTTAATAACTTTTTGTGATTATGTTTATAAAGCCTGGGACATTGTGGGTCTTCTTGCTTTCTTCTTGGTATTTATTCAACACTTGATATAAAGTTCACATATTTATTTTACTTTGATCTTAAAAAAAAATTATAACTATTTTAAAGAGCATTAAAAAAATTTAACCATCATTTAAAAATAATAGGTAAAGGTCAAAAAGTGAAATTCCACCCAAATTACCACGCTCCGTTTTGTAAGAGGAATCTTTCTATTAATCCTCGGAAACATTGAACAGACTAATACTTTTGAAATCCGTTTAGAGGATACCATGTCCACTAAATAAACATTACACATCAATATACAAAACGTTGCTTCTGGATAAATCAGAGGTAATGCTGGTTTTACGACATCATGCTTTTCAGACCATGAAATGACTACTCTTTCAAGCATAGTTACCCAATATTGTCTTCTCACAAAATTTTCCAAATTTTTATTGTATCAAAACGAAAAAAGCTGCCTTGATTCTATTTTTAAGTGACTAGATGCAACACAGTGACGAAATTAGAATCTTGTTTCTGTTGAGTTTGTGCCGGAACTCATCCCCTGCACTCAATTCCCTGCTCTGATCAGATTGATTATCCCTGAAATATAAAATGATTGACTAAATAAGACGGAACCAGAAGAGAGATATGAGGAAAATATAAGTGAATAACTGAGAAGAGAAGAGGAGATACACCGCAAACCATTTTAGAGGACGAGCCGCCTTCACAGGACATTGAACATTTAGACAAAGAGCGAATGGTGTTATTTTCTTAGGTCGTGCAACTCTATACACAGACTTTCTTCCACACACCATAACCATATATGCTAATACAACCATAGCTGAACAAATTAGTCAAACATTTTTTTTGGGTTTGTTTTGAAGTTAAGATTCATCATAATTTTCAGCATTTTTCAGTATGAATCCAGAGACTGTTTTCAGTATGAAATGTTCCAAACAAAGTCGTGACCTTGGTTTCGATATTTACTTTTGAAAGAACTTTGTTACGGGTTTAGCATACAAGTCTGAACTGCGACTTCGTATTTTAAATCCTTCACCAAGAATATCTACCGATGCTTGGGATTAGCTAAAGTAAAAGAAAAATAATCATGTTATGAACTTCTCTAGAAGTCTAGAAGTCTTCAACACAGGGTATATTTGTAAATGAATATATTTGTAACCCAAGCATTTAAGTATCAATTGGGTCTGTATATATGTTTGTAACAAAATTGTAATTACAAAATTTCGCTGGAGCACCCAAACTGTCTCCGTTTGTGTCGGCCTTTCAACTCATTTCTGCATTCTCTATCATTCAACAATATTCTTTTCGAGGGAAATTTACATGGGGATTCTACCCTTACCGGGGTTGCTGTTGAACTGCAGGGTAACTGGACAATGGTGGATTGAAAATCGCTTCACTAAATTAAAAGCTCTGATGTACATAGTTCAAGCGTTTTGTGAAATGTTGAGACCCTGGAACGATGGTGTCAGATTGCAGGGCTGGGAGTGTGAAATTCTTGTAAGGAAAGGGTGGTTCAGAAGCTGAGAAGCCGTCCATCTCCTGCGAGCGTCCCTTTGAAGACAACACTTTACAAAGCTCTGGAATTCAGCAGATGCACTAGCCGGAGCTGAAGGCGTATCCCCGAAACAAATGGCACACATGAGCGTAGCCCAATCCGCCTGCTGCCCGGTCGCCAGAAAGGGAAAATGCCCTAAATAGCATTCCAAGAGAGTTAATCCCAAGCTCCATATGTCTCCCGCATACCCGTTATAACTTCCGCCATAGCTCTCAGGGTCGAATCTCTCGGGGTTCATGTAAGCACACGTTCCCACGTAGGAATTGCAGGAGGGACCTATGGTCTGTGACAGAATCCTGCTCACCCCAAAGTCTGCGATCTTAACTTGCTGTGAATTCCTGCTAATCAACAGATTGGAGGGCTTGATGTCTCTGTGCACAATCTTGTTGTCTTGGAGGTACTTCAATCCCTCCAACACGCGCCGGGCAACCTTAGCCAGAAAAGATTCGCTCATCCTCCGCTTTTGCTTTAATAAGTCGGTAAGGCAGCCTCCATCCATGTATTCCAGCACAAAACTTATGTCTCCGCCCTCGTCGAAGATACCCTGGCATTTGACGACGTAAGGGGAATCGGTCTTCTTGAGGATCTCCATCTCCCTCACAATCTGTCGTCTGACGGAGATGTCCTCGTCGATGCGGATGACTTTGAGGGCGTAATAAGAGGAGGATTTCCTGTGGAAGACCTTGTACACTGTGCCACCGCTGCCATGGCCGAGGATTCCCACTTTTTCCAAATCAGAGAGCCTTTCCACAGTGTGTTTGAGATGCGGCAATGGAGGTAAAGGCAGAGGCAAAGGCAGGGGCAGGGGCACTGGCAGATGGAGCCTCTGATGTTGAGCAGGAATCGGAAGCTTCAAACTCAAACGCTTCTTTGTGGGCAGCGCCATTAGGCCAAACTTGGCTCTGATTACACTGGGAAGTGTGGGCAACGCTGAGCAATATAAAGAAGCGCGGCAATAAAAGTGCAAATGTGAATGAAATGATCGCAGGGAGGGCGAAGTAATATGGGCAGTGGTGTGTGTGACATGTGCAACTTGCCGCTGTGCGGGTCCTGCGTTTTCCTATCGTCTTCGAAAAGGTTGATTGTGACCTCATCGGTGACGAGATTGTAGCGACGTTAAGGAACACTTCTGTGAAACATGGCACTTCATGAATTTGAAATAGGAGAGTGGGCTTTTTTAAATGAATTTTTTTTGGTTACGTAAAAATAAAGTTAAAAGATTTATAATATTTAGAAAATGAAGATAAACTACAAACATTGTTTAATTGCTACCAAGCAATTTATCTTTTTTAATTACTATCAACAAACTTCTTTTAAATAATAAAATCTCAAAAATAAAGACGGCTTCATTTTTACTCTCGGTAGCCTCCACAACATGCTTACGAGAGACGCTCTTTTCCGGTCTGATATGTGCCACTATTTATTGCCGTTAAAAGGTGGCATCTAAGCAAGCAATTTTACAGAGAATGGGTGAGGGTCGACCAGTCACAATCTAGGGTTACGTTAATTCGGTGCAATCTGGGTGTTTATCTTCCTCTGAATAACACGATTCCTCGGTACAGTGTACAACGTGCATATATATCAAAGAATACAAAATTCGTTACTGTGTATAGTTTCGCCCTTAGTGGGTAGTCCTTAGACATCAGATAATGAAAGTGATTTTTTCCTTTTCCTTCGTATTATATTATATTGTTCAGATGGCCGCTCAATTAAAAGCAACTTACCACAACGTTTAATTTGTTTTAAATTATCACCATAAACGTGGGTGCATGCATCTAACATTTAATTTGTTTTAAATTATCGCGATAAGCATGGTTGCATCGAACGTCTAATTGGTTTAAAATCGAAATTAGAAGAATTTGTATTATTTGTTTTAAAATAATTTATTTAACCATATTAATATCATTGGAAATTGTCTACTTAGAAGAAAATGACTTTCCTTATCACAATTTTCAAGATTAAGGTTGAGAAAATCACTTTCGTTATCGCAATTTTCAAAATAAAGGTTGAGAAGTCGCCTCAATCTCGCTACTCAACAATTCTATTTTGACGGGCCTTGCTTTATGATGCTATGCTATTGTAAAGAGTAAAAAGTAGTTTTTGATATTTGAGAATTTTTAGGTTATTTATTTAATATATTATTATTTTTAATTATATTTTAATTAAAAGAATATGATGTATAATCATATTTATTTTAAGATTTAAACTTACCAATAAATATTTGGCTGAAGCCTATCCTTTTCTAGGCCCTCCAATCCGTTCTGATCTGTGCCACTCACAAAGTTGCATGTAACCAAGCAAATTTACGTCACAGTTGGCAGTCGCAATCAAGCGTCACATTCATTCGGTGCAAATTGCAATCCTCGATGTCTGCCACATTCTGGTTAACAGGATTCCGCGGTACAGTCCACCACGTGCATATATCGAAGAATAAGAATCGTCTTTACTGTGGGTAATCGTTACACATCACATGCTGAGAGTGAATTTTTGTTTTTTTTTTAATCTTAAAGTTGGAATTATATTACAAGCGGGTTTTGAAAGGGTCTCAAAAACCTTTTTACAACAGGTCAAAAGACTAAACCGAGGGTTAAAATCCAAATGACACATCCCACCCAGTGGGAGACTCATTACAAGGATGAAAATAAAATCCCGTTAAGCGGGAAACATCCGAAGACCACCACAAAGGAAATCCCGCTCAACGAGAAAAACCGGCAGTCAAAAAGGGGAAATCCCGCCCAGCGGGGACCCTAGCAAATTTAAAAACCTTCCCAACAAGGAAAACAACAGAAAAAATTACAATCCCGCCTTATGGGGAAAAAATCGCACAATCTGGAAATCCTACCACGTGGAGAAAACAAGCATGTTTAGGAATCCCGCCAAGCTAGAAAGGCACACAAACCCTAAACCAGCATGTTTGAGAAATCCTGCCTAGCGAGAAAACCAGCAAAATTGAAAGATCCCGCCTGTGGGAAAACCACTAAACCAACCCTAAACCGGGTGTGAAGGGTCCCGCCCAATGGGGACAAAAAATCCTGCAGCAAGGGAAGGTCCTACCCCGTGGGAAACCCAACAGCAACAGGAAAACCCGCCTTACGGGAAAAAACAACAGCATGCCCAAAATCCCGCCTTTAGAGAAACCAGCAAGAGAAGGCGAAACCGCCCAAAGGGAAAAACCAGCAGTACGCCCAAGACTTGCCGACAAACCCACGACCCCCCATCGGGGAAAACCAGCACGTCTTGAACCTGTAGAAAATCCTGCGAACTCGTGGAGGGGAAAACCAGCAACATGCCCAGAAGAACACAACCCCTGCCTAACAGGAACCCCGATCTGGGATGCAAGCTGCAAAGGAGAGACAGGGAAGCTGTCCCGAGAGCGTCCATGACTGAGAAGGAATTTGACGAGTAGAAAAAATAGCGGAAGCCATTGCATTGTAAAAACTTGAGCCCCCATCCCAAGATCAAACCCTGCAAGGAAACAAGCCATTAAAACCACCTTCAAGAAAACTTCTAGCCCCACCATTGTCTGTCAGGTAATGGATCCAAGGAGAGATGTAGCTGCATGCATGGGCACCCCCCAGGACCCAAACAACAAACTACAGAAAGATCCCTGAGATCCATCCATAAGAACAAACAAACCCCGGATCTACAAGGAGATCCCGAAGACAAGGGTTTCATGGGGCGACTGGGAAAACCATCTACGGGAAAAGGCGCCCCTCGAAGCCAAAAGAACGCAGATGAAGATCCCGAGCAGCAACCAAAAAACCAGAGCCAACCCTCTTCCAACAGCCCCGAAAGCACATTGGAAACCCGTCGAACCAGGAAACTCAGGGCAAGAAACCACCAAACCCTCCTTGCAGACCAACAACCCCGCCAAGAGGGAAACCTGAGAAAACAAGGAAACCTAGAAACTAGGCCTAAGAGCCGACCCGAAAGGGGGACAGAGAAAAGAAGAAGTGAAACTAGTCAGTCCAAGAGAACCTGGAGCTAAAATTATCCCTTCCTTCAAAAGTCTTCCATTCAAGTGATCATGTTATAATGGTCTAATAGTTTTAGTTTAGTTTGTTTTTAAGAAGGTTTAAAGTTTATAACTTATTTTAATATCATTTAAAATTTATAATAAAAACACTTAATAATATTATACTTTATATTAAAAATGTTTAATTTGTTTAAAATTATCACTATAAACATGCGTGCATCTAACAACACACGTTTGGCTTTTAATATTTTACCAGTCCCACTTGATAGGCATGGAATTATGGGGGCCGGCAATGTTGCCCATTGTCGACGCCTTTAAAAAAGCCAATCACAATTTTGAATTTAACGCACAAAACTTGTTAATATTAATATTAATTTATTTTTTCTATTTTTGAGAAATCCAACCACAATAAAGGCTAATTTATCCTTTCACATATTAGCGACTGCTTAAAGTGTACTCTGGCTTTAAAAGCACAGACATGTGGAGATACGCATACATCAAAATAAATTTGAAAAAACAAAATGATTTAACGACTTGGGAGAACGTTCTCAAAATATACTACATGATCGGTAACATTTAATAGATAGCTAGGCCTTGCAGAGATATCCAACACGCTCTGATGCTTCGTGAACAGGGAACTTTAATCCCACCAAACAGTTCATTAGGAACATGGTTAACGGTTTGAACGTTTGTGTTATAAGCAATGAATTCATAGATGAGTGTATAATTTTTTTTAACTTTTTTAATATTTAAAAAACTATACACTAAATAAAAATAAATTAAATGGTAGCAAGCCAATGGTGTTACCTCCTTCAGCCTTAAACAGCAAGAGCATAATATTATTTACCACTTGTACGAAGAAATTAGACTAAAAAAGTTATAAGGTTAAAAGGAAATTACACCTAATTCAGAAGAAAAAATTAATCAAGTTTGTGGTAGTCATTAAGGATGATGATAATTTCTTCACATTTTATTTAATCAGGTTTAAAGGAAATGCTAGAATTTATCTTTGTTGTAATCGATCATTCATTTGTCGTTAGATGTGTAAATATGACTAGAAGTCTTCTTATTTACTTTGGCTTTTCACACCTACCAATATCTATGATCCATAAGAAAGTAATAGGTTTGGTTTAATGTTCATGGTATATTAAATGAAATGAAACATTTTAATTATGTTTGGGAGATTTAAAATATGGTTTTTTTGGACTTTTAAATATGTAAATATAGTTATTTAAATTATATGATTATTAATATCGTTGAGAAGGTTATTTTTTCTCTTACTGATTTGGGTTAGCAACTTTTCAAACTTTTTTTATTTTATTGTCTTCAAATAACTTTGTTATAGACCATTTTTCAAGCGTTTTTTTGTATTTGCCACGGATGTTCGAAAAACTTGAACAATTAGCGTTGTCCATCTCCTTGTTTCACATCTAAGTCTATAAGAGCTAGTCCTTATCTAAGCAATGAGGATTTTTCCCTCCACGTAATTTCAGTGTCTATATATGCTTTTTCCTTATGGTCATATGTTGGGTTAAACTTTGCAATATAGTATTGTCTTTTCTTGCTTACATTTTTCCACATTCCACTTCTAAACTTTTCATTCACATAGTTTTTTATGTCTTTATTGAAATTTGGGCATTCAATTATGTTGATTTACCAGTGTTTCATCCATTTTTTATTTTGTTTCATCCATGTGTTCTTCCGCCTATGTAGATCTTTGTCCCTAACTGCCTTAAGCCATCTGTTGTTTTTCATATTTTTTGTTTTTTTAAAGTAACATAACAACTTGGTCATAGCAATTGCCTCTAAAGAGAACATTCCAGTTTTAACTAGAATAATTTCATAAGAGACTGTGGTCTTAATTCTAAGAAAAAATTTAATTAGACGTTTTTAAATCCTTTCTATTTGCCTCCATTTTGAATTTGTTGTGCCACTGGCCCACACCTTACAACCATACAACATAATTGGTGTGAAAAGTAGACCAAATAAGACCTTGTGGTCTTCTAGTCCCTTAACTCGACATTCCTACACCGATTTTGAAGTGCATATAGCGCTCTCCAACCACTTAGAGTTATTTTCATCCTACATGTATTTCAATAAAGTCTATGCCTAGGTATTTGTATTCTATCACTACCTCAAGAGGTTCTCCTGCAAACTAAAATTCGAGATGTTGCTTCTTCTTTTTACTGAAAAAATCATGATTTTTGTTTTTCTCATGTTCACCTGCATCCCAACTTCTTTACAAAAGAGTTCTAGAGCTCAAAGGCGATCTTCTAGATCTTTAGCTATTTTGACCACAAGAATTACATCATCTGCATACATGAGGAGTTTTACCACATATTTGGCTAAGTGCACACCCTCTCCCCCAAATTTTTTTATCCATTCTTCTAACTTGTCAATGTAAAATCCAAATAATATCGAAGATAAAGGGCAACATTGTTTGACGCCTATGTCACTCCTAAAACATTCAGATAAACCTTATTGCGTTCGGATTCTAGGCTTTACATGCTCATATAATATGTGAACTATTGCCCTATAGTGAATTGGAACCTCTAGCTCTTCCATTTTGCTCCATAATTGTTTCCTTGGCACTATGTCAAATTCCCTTTTGAAGTCTACAAAACAACAAAAAGACTCCTCTTTTTGTCCCATATTTTTTCCACTGTGTCTAAGTGTGATACAATGATCAATAGTTGAGTGCTTGGACCTAAAACCCGCTTGCCCCTTTGCTCTCTTTCCCTTTTATTTTGTCCATCTGCTGATCCTATGCTCTATCATACTCCCAAACAAATTTGCAAAGAGAGGATTGATCATGATAGTTCGATAGATTAAGGGATTATTTACATCTTCACTTTTAAACAAAGGAATGGTCAAGCTAGTTGTCTGTTCTGTAGGGAAGCCATTTTGTATGACATAATTAAAAATATTTTTGATTTGTGGTGCAAGAATATCTACCCCCCATTTTATATGTTGTGCTTGAAGATTGTCTATATCACGGGCTTTATCAGTTGCTAACTTTTTTATCCCTTGAATAATATCTTTATTTTTGAAAAGTTCTTTCTTGATAATGATAGTAGGGGTGTCTCCTACTGGTTACTACGCTCATACAATTATTTGGAATACTCCGACCACTAACTAGCTGTTATGTTATTTTCAGTTTACATCTTTTTCAAGCTTAGTTCCTTCCAAAATTTCTTTAGTTCATGCTTCCCTAAGTAAATCAATTCTTTCCTCGTTCTAGTGTATTATTCTTTTTAACCCTTACCAGATTCTCATATGCTTTTTTGTTTGCTCTTGTTTTACCTGTTGATTCCTTTAGTAATCTTTGCACTTCCTTGCAATCTTCATCGAACCACGAGTTGGTTGGGAAGTTATTTTTTTCTTTCTTTCTAGGTTTAGCTCTCTTGCATTTGTTTAGATCTTCTTAGATAATGTGCATTAACCATTCACTTTTATTGTAATCTCTATTACTGTAAGGTAGTCCATTTCTTTCCCTTTTCTATAACTTGTTATTCAAAGCTACCCTGAAACTTTATCGATTTTCGTCTATTAAGAGAATGTTTCCCTTGTGAGGAAGTTTGTTTTGATTGCCTTGCATGTGTTTTTCCCTTGGTTTATCTCCTTGCATTTGAAGTTTCATAACCAATGGGTTGTGATTTGACTTAAGTTCCACTAGGGAATCTTCCACTTCTAGCTCCTCTATTTTTGGTATGTAGTTTTGTGAACATATAACATAGTCTATTACACTTTATCTCTTACATGTTTTGCATGTAAACTTTCTTGAATTTTTCTAGCTTTTCATCCCATTACAAAAACCACATTGTGTATGCTGCAAAGGCCTAAAAACTCTTCTCCATATTGTGTGATAAACCCATGCTCATATTCTAAAGTCCTGGTCCACAACTTATTTTCCTCTTCTAGCATCCAAAGAGGATTAATCTCAATATTTTTGTTACCTACTAGAATGTTAGATTGCTTATTGGCTTTCCTCGCATTAAAGTCTCCAATTAATATAATATCTCCCAATTTACTGTATGTCAAAATATCTCTTTGTAGGGATGAGTATGGGTCTTCTCTATTAAGGTCATGTTTCTTATAGAATTTAGAATTCTTAGGAGCAAAATAACATGCTTCTATGCTAATAACTGACTTATTTTCTAGGATATTTATCCAAATGTACTGTTTATTTTCATATTGTTTTTCAATTTTAATGACCCTATCCCATCCATATTTTATTAAAATCATAATACCCCTTGCCCCTTGCCATTTTATGCTACTTTATTCCATATTGTTGTTTTATTATATCCCACAGTCTGGAGTCCTACATCCATCGTGCTCATGTATTTTCGTCAGGATGATTATATCTCTATCTCTAGCAATGGGCCCTAACCCAGGTCCTCTTCTCCAAGGGTAACCTCTTCAGTTCCAACTTACCATCATAAGATATTCTCCGGTGTGCCATACTCCCTATTTTTTTTGGGTTTGTTTAGATGTAATGTACGCCTTTCCATTTCTTAAATATGCCTATATCCCTTTATTCCTTGCTACCCTCATATTTTCCCATTCCTTATTTATTTCAACCTGCTATAAGAAGGTTAGGTCATCATCTAAATAGAATTGTGACCCTCTGAACATGCCTCTGTTTATTATTAATCTTGTTTTATCCTCATAGCTCATCAATGTAACCCAAATATACCTATCTTTACCTCCTCTCAACTTGCCAATTATGCCTGCTTTTTTGATTTGACCTTTCCATTGTAACCGATCTAACAAGAAGTCCCTGGTTAAATGATTTGTGTCTTCCATATTCCCATAATATTTTAACCCTTTGATGATTATTTTTGATAGCTTCTCATGTATTTATTTCTCTTATATTATTTTAATTTTTACTTGCTTCTCTATCAACTCTTTCTGTTGATTGACTAGTTCTTTTACCACTTGAGACCATGACTTTGCCTTTTCTAATTCATTTTGCAGCTCAATTTCTCTTGTTTCTATGTTTTGGAGTGTTTTTCGTACCTCTTTTATTTGTCTTGCATTCATTTTTTCCACCTCTATTGTATCATTTATTGGGGAGTGGATGGCTTGTTTGAGGATATGCCATTCACGTTGGCCCATGTTCGTAAGGTTTTTTAGCTTTGACACTTGCTCCTTGAGTTGGTTATTTTTCTTTTCCAGCCTGTGATTGATGTTTATGACCTCATCTAATTTAGTATCTCTTATTTTCTCCCTCCTTTCCATGCTCTCAAGTTTCTCTCTCATCTTCATTATCTCTTGAACATAAAGTCTTGGTGCTCACATGAGTGGCATGGTTGTGGGACTGTAAATTTCTTCCCTATCTTGAAACTCATTTTGGTGACTTGCACTTTCCATGCTAAATATTTTGTTGCTTTCATTTTTTTTTTATCCTTGCTTATTTTTCCTTATGTGTTCTTGTGTGTTGTCGCTTTGCCTCCATCTCTTTTGTATTCCTTCTTTTGTCCCCTATGTTGGTTTTACTGATCTCTTCGTTCGGTGATGGTTAGTGCCTTTGATTATTCCTTATTCTCCACATGTTTATGTGGAAGAATATTATTTACTGTTATTTTTTTATTAGTCCTCTTCATTGTTGCTAACCTTGTTTGAGCTTGTTGGTGTCTTATTATTCTCCAATATTGTTTTGCATTGACATTTATAGGTTTTTCTATTCCTTCTTCGAGTGTTGTAGATGGTAGTATTGGTGTATGCCCTATTGCTTGTGGATATGTCAATCCCCGTGTTTCGTTAGCTTTGCTGATTGGAATAATATATAAATTCACGTAGATCAATTGTCCTATGATTTCCACTTGTTCTTGTAATTGTTGTTTTCCTTATTCCATTATCAAACCACCCCTATACTATTGATCTGTTCTTTCCTACTCCCTATCAAAATTTTCTTAAACCTAAAATAATTTTAAGCACTAAATTAGAGATGCCAAAACTCACCTCGCTATCATTACCTAGCTTCAAAATCTCTACAATCACTATCACCTGACTTAGTTGTGGATTAAAAACCCTCTAGAGTCATCGTTGCCTAGCTTTAAACCCTCTATAACCACCGTTGCTTGACTCAATTGTGGATTAAAAAACCTTCAAAGCTGCTACTACTTTTATTCAAACCCTCTACAACCATCATCGTCTGATTCAGTTATGGATTAAAAAATCCTCTAGAACCACCATTGTTTGGCTTCAAACCCTGTACAACCACCATCACCTGACTCAACTATGGATTAAAAACCCTCCAAAGCTATCACTGCTTGGCTTCAAACCCTCTCACCAGGTCTTGACTTAGTTATGGATTAAAAACCCTCCAAAGCCATTGTTACTTTGATTCAAACCCTCTACATCCATTGTTGTATGAATTAGCTATGGATTAAAACCCTTTAAAATTGTTATTGCCTGGCTTCAAACCCTCTATAGTCATCGCTGCCTGACTCATCTATGGATTAAAAACCCTCCAAAGCCATCGTTGTCTAGATTCAAATCCTCTAGAGTCGTCGCTAAGAAGTGGGTGTTTTTTTGGTCAATTTGTTTGTCCCCATATACGAAAAATAAAAGGAAAATACTCCCCTTTGCACTAAATTAGAGATGACGAAACTTGCCTCGCTGTGCTTCAAACCCTCTACAGTCACCATCACTTGAGAATTCAATTAGCTTTCCGCCATCGCCGCTTGAGAATTCGATTGAATTTTCCTCTACAATCATCATCGCTTGACCTCATCTAATGTTTGTTCTCTTATTTTTAAAATGAAATCCTTCTACTTTCGATTTGTTTAAGTAGACTAAAATTATTTTGGAAGAGGGGAAAGATTTTTCTATGGAATTAATTAGAGGGTTGGGGAAGGGTTATGTTTCAATCATATTTTCAAATTTATTCATGCCCATACTTTTTTACACTATGGAACATAGAATATTTTAGGGTAGGTGTCATGTCTCCAAAGTTGGTCAATGGATTTCCATCCTAAAGGTCCTTTTTGTGCTCAATACCATATATAGATTGATTTTTCATTTTTAAACTTATTTATTAGACCCTTTATATTGTGCATCACATCTTAGATAGGTAGGGTTCTCTAGTGTGACAACAATAAGAAAAAGTAATCCAAGATTATAATACATCCTTTAGTGTGTATAGATATGTATCTTAGCAAGCCATTTTCATTATCTATTAAAATCCTAGTCTTGGTACAGTTTTTATACAACTACTTTTGTATTCTAAACTACCTAATGATTATTTCTACTATTTTGAGGTAGAATACTTAATTAATGACTATCCTAAAAGACTTATAAAGAAGAAGCAAAAACCCAGGTGTTGTAGGCGAGTTGGAGAGGAGAGGGCAATCATCCAAGGGAGGTCCCAAGTTCGAATCTCCACCCTACCAAAAAGCTGAATTGGGTACCCAAAATCCAGTTGATAATGTTGGTGCGAGCAAGACTGGGTGTGACTCCCGGGTGACTTTGACGATGTAGAACCCCCTGTTCATGGTATCTCAGACCAAGGCAGCCCCACAAGGGATTTTTCGTTTTTAAAAAAATTAAAAAAAAATAAAGAAGAAGCAAATGGAGGATATGTAGCACGAGCAATAATATTTTTGATAGGGGGTGTGATGAAATATTTTAGGATGATTCCCAGTGATTTATACCCAAATTTGGAGAAGTGTACAGTTGTAGACTCACAACTGTACAACTCTGTATCCCCACAAGTGGCATTGCCAACATTGTACAATGGGTTTACCCTCAATATCATACAATATTTTACATCTTTATTTTTGTGATGGTTGCCAAAAACCACATCACTAGTGGAATCCTTCCTTTTTACAACTTGGCTTTGAGTTGCATATACCTGTGGTAATGATTTTACATTCTCCAAGTCACACTCATCCTAAAAGTGAACATTATTTTCTTTGGAGTCATTTTCTTCCCTGACTTCTTGATCCAACACTTTAAAAAGGAACTACTCTCTTGTCCAAAATCATCACTCTCATTGTCTTAGTCATCCTATATATTAGAATGACTTTCCTCCTCAGAGTTACTCCCATCTGCTTTAATATGGTGCCAATTCATTGATTTTTTTGCATCACTTTCCCAAATCAAGGCATAACCCAAAGCCTCTTGGTATTATATTGGAGGTAACATCTTCATATTTGTTTGATATGTAGGAAGAAATCTATTTATGAACCACATCCTCTCCAATGCCTCTGATTGGCCTTTCTCCAAATGTTCAAACAACCTGCTCAACTTTCGATTGTAGGAACGAAAAGACTTATTCTCACCCAATTTTATTCTATAAATTTTAGTAGTGGCCTTATCATAATTATCATACAATCAAAATTCTTTCATAAATGCATCACATAATTCTTTCCATGTCTAGTACTTGTCCTCTGGTAATTTCATATATCAATCTATTGGAAACCCATGGCATGTTGCAGGAAATAACCACCTCCATTTTGTCTCATTATTTTAACCAGTTGCTCTCCACAACATATGATAAATAATCTAATACCTAACTAGTTTTTCTATTGATTCTCCATGAAACAATGTACATTTACATGATATGCCCAAATTGGCCTCTGGTTTGATACGTTGGTTTTTCATTGGGAGTAATTATTTACACCTAGCATTAGACACATCACCCTAAAATTGCTCTTCCACTCCAATACCTTTCTCCTCACTAGACAACGTTCCAACTTGCAGTTGCTCCGATGTTAGACTCCTATCCTGCTCACCATCAAACACACCAATCTATAACTTTTCTAGTGCCAAAATCTCATCTCGCACACTATTGGACATGTCATCTTCTATTTGCATTGATTTTGAAATCTTGTCTTGCTCACCTTCATGCATCACTACGTGTAATTGCTTCAATTTCAAACACTCTTCTTCAACATGCAATTCCTCACCAACATTTCCCATCAACTTTGGCTGAACTTGACTTGTATAATTTGTTAGTCCAGTATGGTTACATGTACTTATATGACTTGGCTGACAATCACACAATTTACCTTACAACTATACAATTGCAATGGTAATTGTAAAATTTGCCCTACCACTATATGATTAGCCAAGTAATCATACAATTTTCCCTCTAGCTATACGATTTTCTCTAGCAATCGTTCGATTCTTCCTTCAACTGTACGATTTCCTCTAGTAATCATACAATTCTTGCCAAACTAGTCTATTTTTCAAATAACCATACACTTTTTTCTTTTTCTTATACAACTATACAATTCTTTCCTCCAATCGTATGGCTCTCTTTGTACGATGCACACCAATTGAACAACCTTACAATGCTTTTAAATGGTAATCATTTGTACGGTTATCAATTGTACAACTATAAAAACCCTCTAAAATTTGTATTTCAACTCCTTTTTGCACATCAACCATACACATATCATTGTATAGTTTGTCATCAACATAAATAAAAATATCTTCTTCATTTGTGGCTTTGGTTGGATTCCATGGTCTTTGTTGTGCACCTTCCCAAGAAACTTGCTTCTCACAAATCCATGTCACCAAGCTTAACCCCAAATCATAGAGACAATATCTCCAAGATGTAGAAATTGAATGCAACATACTTTTTCACATCCTTCATAAAATCACTGTCATCTACCTCTTTACGATCTTGTCTTCTCACATCTTCGTAGACTTGTATCCATCATCCACCCCTATTTTCTTCCATGCTACTTACTATTCTAGACCCTTCGTCATTTTCAAAAACGATAATGCATACCTTTCCAACAATTGAAATGATGCCAAATGTAGCACAAGCGGTAAAATTCCTGATAGGGGGTGTGATGAAAGATTTTAGGATGATTCCTAGTGATTTATACCCAAATATGCACAACCATACAATTGTACAGTCACAACTGTGGAACTTCAAAACTGTTCAACTACTGACTATATGGTTACAAAATGTACAATTGTACGATTATAATCATACAATCCATCAAAAATATCACTTGGAAATCCCTTAGTCTTATCAATCGAATATTGCAATCGTTCACTTGGAAATTCATCGATCTTACTCTAGGATGTACAATTAAGAATTTATGCCAAAAATAGAAGATAATTGACCAACTGTAAGGTTTGATACTTTGATTGTATGATTTGGTAAAACCCTTGATATGCCAAACAAATTAATCTTATAATTTTTCCAGTTGTATACTAATTGCATAAATATCATTGCCAATGAATGTAGATGTCAGTTAATCATATTCTATCTTCATTATATATTTCATGCAATAGTACATGGCTAATTGTACAATTTTTGTATATGTACTTCTACCATAGATTTGAAATCAAAACTACCTACAACAATAATCAAACTCCACATATAGGATAGTTATTGAGATTGCACTCCAATTCCCACACATGCATACACATATCTGACTCAATTAACATGTATATTCTTCATGGCTACTTTACACAACAATTGTACAATACAACACTACACACAACAATACACAATGCAACATTGCATCATTATGCTCAACCTATGAACAACCATGAATCAACTATGAATAATTGCTTTCCCACACATGAACAACTACTGAAATCCTACATAAATTGAATGAGGGGGCTTATAATACCTATCCAAACCATTCCAAAGTGGTTCCTAAGATAATGCATCATTTACAACTACCGCCCATAACTCACATATTTAACAATTATTTAATATTTCTAAGGTCTAATGTAATTTTTATCAAATTACATTTCATGTACATTACATTGCATTTCATGTACATTAAATTTCATTTCATTTCACTTATTATTTATTTCTCTACATTGTATAATTAGCCAAAGCCCTACATTGTATAATTAGCCAAACACTACATTGTACAATTAGTCAAAATTGTGCAAATCCCTACATTGTGCATTGTCATTTCTTTTTATTTTTAGGATGTGGATTTGCCTACCTATAGGATAATGTGGTAAGTCTACTTCAATGGATTCTAATATAGTAATACTCTCTTCCTTGTAGATAGTTGTCAACCCTAGTTTGACTATGTCCAAGGCCAAAAATGTCAAATATGATAACGAGAACAACTACCAACCAATCTTGACCAATGAGATTTTCCCAACCAATATCGACCAATAATATTTTTCCAACAAATATCAACTAATGATATTTTCCTACTTCAAAATAAAATATCCAATAATTGACACAAGACTAGTAAAAGTGGCACTCGTTGCCTATTACCATGTTTGGTAGATCAATTTATCTTGTTAAAAGAGGGTCATCCGTAGAAGAAGTAGCCCAAAATTTTCAATTCCCTCACCTATTTATCATCTCCTCTCCCATGTCCTAATCCCTTAATCCCTGCATCTTCCTCTTCACATTTTTTCTTGTAATTCAACTAACCCTAGCATTAACAATGCTAGTTTTAAGGATAAATTCAACATTTTAGTAGATGGGGTTGAGTAGCCCCTTGAAATAGAAGTCCTATGAGTTATAATTATCTCTTTTAGAATATGTGGGCTTTGACCCTTACTATATGAGAATATCACGGTTTTAGGATTTTACAATAGAATAAAGTGAATATTTTCTTCCTTAAAGAAGTCAAGATTGATAAATTTTTGTTATAGAATTGTTTGATCCATATTCAACCCTAGGGGAGTACCTTTTCCACACAACACAAGGCTGGTGAGAGGGCTCACTCTAGTCTTACTTCCTTCTCCTGCTTCCACGATTGTAAATATTGGCCATGACTCATGGCATATAAGTGTTTGTGTGATGGTTATGGTTCATAATCAACTTCTCATTTCATGCTATATTTATGTACCTAATGACCACATGAAACAAATAGCACTTTGGGACTAGTTGTTTATGTCCATATCCTTTAGTAGTAGGATATTAGCCAAGGAATTCAATATGATGGAAATTTTAAGGGACAAAAGTTGACACAGTGATAGAGCATTGCATAACTAAGAATTTTCTAGTTGGTTATTATATAGAAACTCCTTAAGTGTTTTTTATCCCCCTTTTTAACCAATCCCTTGATGAATTATCAAGATGGTTTACTCAACGTGTTGGCCAAATTGGTCTGCATATAGGAGCAAGCTAATTAGATATGGTATAATTAAGTAAGACACCGATTTCTTTGGTCATTCTAATTATATTATATCATATCATATATTATATTTTCATATTCTAAGTCTATTTTTTAAATTACATTTCTCTTCCAATATATTTTCTACTATGGATCAACCCTTTAGAATAAATGTTTCTCATGTTGATTCAGATGACTACTTAAAGCTCATACAACATATATGGAATTCTTGTCCTTGCCCTAAGGGATTTGAAATGTGGTTTGACTAGTGGGAGGACAATATTAAAAGAACAATGAAATTATTAAGGTCTTATACCTGTATGATAGCCTATCAATATCACACTCAAGAAAATAAATTGCAAAAAAAAAAATTGATTGTAGGCACTTTATGGAATAGTTCCCTTACTCTAGCTTATAGACTCTCTTAGCATAAGCTAAAAATTATCTTAATTTTTTTGATACTTATAAATCCACTAGCACTTGCATCTGTGTGTGCCAAAACTAGCTTGAATATAGAGATAATGGGTCTAGGTTCTTTTTTATTATTTGCATTGGAATGTTTCCACTAAGAGAATTACCAAAATTAAATATCTTGATAGCCTAGTAATTTTTTATTCTATGTAAATTTCCAATACATTTGTTGCCCATTATCCTAGCCTCTTCATTGAGCATCTAATAGATTAATGATACCTTATTCTTACTAGCTATGTGAAAGAATGAATTCCCTCTATGGTCCTAAGTAATTTTTCTAATGCTTTGGATAAAAGGTTTTCTCTAGAAGAACTAAATAAAGATTTATGGAAAATAAATAATAAAAATATCTTGAAATTGATGGACTACCAATAGAGTTTTACCAAAAACATTTCTAGTTATTGGCATCGATCTATACCAAATATATAAAAAAGTATTCATGAAAGACTTTGTTGGGACATTCATTAACCAAGGTCTTATTACACACATTCAAAAGGGAGTGCATCTCTATTTTCATCCAATTACATTACTCAACATCTCCTACAAATTTATAGTAAAGCCCCCTAGCCCTATGCCTTAGACTGATTACTTAAAGAATTGTTACTCTTGAATAAACTAGGTTCATCAATGATATTACATTTTAGATAACTTTATGTTAGCTTAGAAAACATCTAATTTTGTCCAAGAGTTAGGTTAGGCTGTAGTATTGATTAAAATTTATTTTAACAAGGCTTATGATAGATTTACTAAGACTGTAAGGATTCTACTTGCATGAATTAACTGAAACTAAAATTCACATGAAAACCAATTCAACAGACTACACATAAATTGCAATGATTTTATTAGTCACACTAAATAATTTACAAAGTATTGTGGGCTACTTCAAGGAGTCAACCTCCTTTATGAGCAATGCTCAATACAATATAATTTTGTAGGATGCCTTCACCTCTCTTACAATGTAATATATAAAGATAAATTTATCCAAAATAGCTTACAATGCAAAACTAGATTAAACCCAAAATAGCTACATAAGCTATCTAACCCTAACCCTAATGATGAAGTGTCACCCTTACATTCAAAAAGGGGTATCCACATTTTACTAATTAAAATATTACAATAAAATAAAAAGGGTTAGGATGTTAGGTCCTAACATTGCCTTCCCCTACAAAAGAAGCTTTTTTCCTCAAACCTAAAGATGAGAAATTTTTTTTGGAAGTTGGTGTAGCAATTCCCACGTGGTATCCTTAGGACATAATCTGCACTATTACACAAAAAGTTCTATAACTGTTTGACTGTGTAGTTGTCATGATTTTTGATCCAAAATAGACTATTTTCATAATGATTGAGCCTTCAAAAAACTCTTGTTACTATTTGGTTTACTAGAACTACTTGGAAGATGGTGGCTTCCATTTGGTCCATGGCATCTGACGCTACAAAGCAAAATATGGAAGGATTTAAGCACTTGGTGATAATTTTAGTTTATCCATTTGTCTTGAAATATTATTTAATTATGTTCATTATATCTTGAAGGGTTCCTTCCAAAAATGATTGGTGAGTGTAGGGTCACGATCACAAACTATGAAGGAAAATATTTTATGGAGTTAAAAAACATGATCAATGAATATTTGGGCAATGTGGATATTGGGTAGGGACATGCAGGAGAAACAAATAGGCATACTTTGAGAGATGATCCACAACCACAATAACTAAATTTCCTATTATCTTAGGTAATCCCTCAATGAAATCCACTAAAATATGGGTCCATATTATTGTTGAAATTGGTAATGGGTGAAGAGTACCTAGTGCTAGAAGTGTCTTCCTTTGTAATGTTGACAAATATCACCTTGTTGAACAACCCATTTAGCCACTCCTACTTTCAATATTTTTTGGATGAGCTTTACAATTTTTATTTTTGTGCAAAAGGATATCGATAAGGATGAATGTTAGGTGGTAGGTTCCTTGGAACTATTAGTATGATACGATCAAGTCTTAGAGATTCCAAAAAACTTGGGAATACTTAATAAGAAATATGTGTAATATTGGTGATTTATCAGTTTGATCAACTTTTGTAGACTTACTATAAAAATTTGAACCATGACTCCTCCAATGCCCTTTTTGTGTAATTATTCCATGTAATGAGAACTAATGACTCTTGTTGGTCTAATTGCTAGCTCCTTGAGAGTGTATTTATTATCCTCTATTATGAATTGCATCCATATTTCTAAAAAGTCCAACCAAATAAGACCTAGTATACACAATCATTGAGCACCTAAGACTATGTCATATCCTCCTAATGGAAACACAAACATATCGGGTTTGATATAATAGTCTACAATAGTAAGGTTGACATTACAACATTTGTATTTACAAGGAAGAGTACCTTCATTGACTATCATGACCTCAAAGCTATTGCATAGGTAAAAGTAAAAATTTTCACTCTTTTCCACCTTGAGATCAACAAAGTTATGAGTGCGACATGTATTGAAAAGAATGGTTAAACCATATTTATTGAAATACCCGTACACTCTCATACTTTGTTATGAAGTCATACCTACCAGGGTATACAAGATATATTAAGTATAGGCTCTTTTAAAATATTGACGTCTTCATGTTGTTCATCATTTGAGCTATTATTAGGTGTCTCGAGCCCAAGGAAGATAGTGGTTGACTCATTATCTAGTAGATATAACTTTTGTCAAATACACTTATGAATTGGACTATATTTCTCAGAAAAATTATAGCATGGGCCCTTATCTCCATCATCTTTCATCTATATCTTAGTCATTTTATGAAGATGGTTGTCTCCTACACTTGGAGATACTAAAGGTTTAAAAAAAAATTAGAATTGGGAGCTTATATGTGTGACATTGTGCTCCTAGTTTTTATTTAGCCAACCTTGCTAACACAATGGTGCTCATCATGATTTTTGGATTGAAGTTTCTTACCTCCATCTGGATTTCTTCCTTTAATCCACTAAAAAAGCAAATCTAAAAATTCCCTTAGTTAATCCTATCATGTTTGTCAAATTTTCAAATTTGTTCTAGTAGTCTTGAAATATATAAGTTTGTTTGAGCTTAGCCAAAGCTCCTATAAAATATTAAAATTCATTGGGACAAATCAAATAAGAAAGTTTTTATAGAATTCATTCCACAAGGGAGTTGTTCTCTTAGATTTATGGAACCATTGATATCATTTTATTACTTCCTTCTCTAGATTGAAAGAGGCTATGGGTACTCTTAGAGTGTCTTAAGTTTGATGTAGATCAACATATTGATTTATGTAGTATATCCAACTAGGAGGATCTTCACCATCTATCTTGAAAATTTTTAATTTTATAGTATAGGGTGTAGTGGGTAAGGTATGTTATGCTACCATAATATTTTATGAACGTTTAGTTGGTTTAGTGGGGGTGGGATTTTTTTCACCTTAATGTATTGCTTCTCATACTTCCTAGACATCATTAAATGTTAGATATTTATTACATTATTTGATGTAATTATTACACCATACACCTCATAGAAGGTTGAGAGAAGTGAATAGTTTGAGAAGGTGAAGCACCAATAATATCTTGGTATTCCAAGAGATATTTCATTATATGTATAAATATGAATTTAACTGAATGCAATAAATTATTCTATGTTTAATCCCATAAGTGGTATCACAACAGGTTTTATTGATATCATAAAACTTACAACCATGAATATGCTCTTAAATTGCACTACAACGGTCCTATTCACTATTAAAACCAAAGAAGGAATATAAGTCTAAGCCACAACCATTATGCTTTGGATGAACGTATTCATGTAAGCAACACAAATTATTATGGGTTATAGTTGAATAAATTCTTGATAGGTTGATGCTAGGTTCTTCCAAGCTTCGTTTGATCCATTAACAATCCTATCACTAATTTTACCCATCTATATTTAAATAAATGGTTGTCCTTGTAGTGCAAATTCATTACATGGGATAAATTATACTCAATAAGAAAATTTTGATCAAAGTGCCATTAAAAGCTAAAATGAAGGGGCCAAAGCTCTTGTTACTCATGAAGCAACTAATACTAGAAGACCATCCAAGGTGCCACCAAAGAAGAAACTCTACTACACTCCAATGCTGACCTTGAAGCTCCCCATGCCATGAAGTCTAGTTGAACCACCAGGCCATAGTAAAGCATAGTTCAAAAATCCTTTCTGTTGTTGACTAAGGTAGGTTCTGTTATTTATTGGAGTACCTAAGCCATTCTAGTGATGGCTAAAAAGACTCCACCTTTAATAGGACCTTGCTTCATCTAACACCTATGGCATTTTCTTCTCCTTGGAGAGAAAAGACCATGGATCTAGCTCCCTTCCATTTATGAGGGTGTTTCCCAATCCTTGGTTCAACTACAAGTTAGCACAATCAAATAATATTAGGGATGAGGTCCATTCCTCATATAAGGAGGAGGAAGATCCATGGTGGTCGAGAGTGGAGACAACAAGGCAAGCACATTCCATCCCCCAATAGGAGATTAATACTTGAAGGAGAGGGAAGAATAGAGTAGCTCAAAAGATATTTGGTACAACATATTTCCTAAACATTCAAGATTACTAACTCCCCAAACGTCTCCCTAAGATCCATAGTAGAAGAGGAGTATCAAAAAGTAGAAGAAGAATACTGATAGGGATAGGCAACCCATATTCACCAACTAAAAAAATTTCTTGGTAATTTTAATCATCGGTGGAACATTGAGAAGAAAGCAACAAATATATTAATAAAGAAGAATGCTTCTCTCATACCAAAGTAAATTGTAAAGGTAGAACTACAACCCAAGTGACGCTCAAACATGGGCTTCACCTAAGGAACCTATCAAGAGCATGGAGGAGGCAAAGTGTTGGTCATAATAAAACCATACCATTGTGTCTAGATGCAAGGGAATGGATGACGATCTAGTTATAGATCTAACACCCTACAATTGGATATGGTACCCAAAGTGACAACTAGATAATTCAAAGCAACAACTTGAAAGACAACCTATAAGGAGCAACATTGAACTTGATGTATTAATGAAGGATCCTAGAGGTCTAATCATAAGATATCTCTAGCATAAAATGGATGAACAAAATAACGAGAATCCCATCGAACTGTCCTACCAACCATATTTATGGCTACGAATCCCCAAAGCCTCGAGGATCATTTAATGTTGATGTTGACTAGACCAGGTACTTTTAAACTGAATAATTTAAATTCCTATAGAAATTTTGGGGGAAAATTTTCCCGACTTCTTATAAATAACTCTTTCTTCCTTATTGTAAAGGATCTAAATCTAAACATAACCGTGCCTAGTATCTAGCCTCGTATGGGGTTTTCCTTCATTCTCTTTTGTATTACGACCTAGCTTGAGCCTTGTGTTATCTAGTTTAATTATTTTTTAGCCTCCTTTTATGGCATGTATGTAATTCGTAAATTATATATATGAGAAGTCATAACTAATCCTTTTCTATCCTAGTTCTTGTGTGTGTGTGTGTGTGTGTGTGTGTGTGTTTAGTATGATTTTTTTGGAAAAAACAATGTTCCTTGTATGTTGTTAGCTATGATACATGTGTTCATTCAACCTGCCATTATGTAGAGAGACTTAGACCTTTGATGCATCGACTTGTTAGCATAGCTTTACTTTCCTATTATTTATTTTCAATTATTTATTGCTTTTCTCTCTATCCCTTTTCCTTGGAAAGTGATGTAGGAGCCTATCTTTAGAGGGTTTTTTTAAAGAAGCTTTATAATAATTTTTTTATTACTCAAAATGGAATTATTTTATGCAAAAATAATTTGCTGAAAATGGTAATTACTAAAAACGACAAATTTTGATGAAAATTTAATTTTTTGAAAATAGTAATTACTTAAAAAGCCAATTTTTGGTGGGAAAATCAATTTGCCGAAAATAGTAATATTTTATTTTTAGGGCTTTAAGATTTAGGGTTTCTTTTAGGGCTTCAAGCTTTAGGGTTTTCTTTTAGGGTTTCTTTGGGGATATATATTCCCTTGGTATTGCATTGTAAAAGGGGGAAGTGAATCCAGGAATAAAAAAATAAAATATTTATTGGTTTATTTCCATGTATTATAGTTTTTATGTGAATGGAGGGTTTTACCGATTATTTCCATTTATCGTAGTTTTTATGTAATGGGAGGTATTTTATTTTGACCTCTTATCGCTGGATTTAAATCATTTGGTATCAGATCAAGTTGGATCTTGCTGGGGAGAAAAGAGAAGAAAAAAAAAAGAGAAAATGAGAGGAGAGCGAAGGGGCTCCAAAAAAATTGGCACTTTGTGCAGTGCTTGCAGAAGGTTTATAAAACCTTGGAGACAGAAATTGGTACTTTGTGTAAGTTCTTGCAGGAGGTTTTTTTTATGTAAAAGCCTCAAAGAAAGAGATTGGCACTTTGTGTAGTGCTTGCATAAGTTTTGTAAAACCTTGGAGAAAAAATTGACACTCTGTGTAAGTGCTTGCAGGAGGTTTTTTTTATGTAAAACCTTAGAGAGAGGAATTGACACTTTGTGTAGTGCTTGCAGAAGGCTTCTAAAACCTTGGAGCAAGACATTAGCACTCTTTGTAAGTGCTTGTAGGAGGTTTTTTTTTTTATGTAAAACCTTAGAGGGAGGAATTGGCACTTTGTGTAGTGCTTGCAGGAGGTTTGCTATTTTCAAACCTTGAAATAAGAATTGACACTATGTGTAGTGCTTGCAGGAGGTTTGAGATGTGGAACCTCGAAAGGAGATTGGTACTTTGAGGAGTACTTGCAGATGTGTGGCCCTATATGGAGAGCAATTATGAGTTTGATCAAAGAAACTCGCAGGAGTAGAGTTCTTTTCAACCAGAGGAGAATAATGCAGGAGCCTATCTTTAGAGGGTTTTGTTAAAGAAGTTTTAAAATATTTTTATTACTCAAAATGGAATTATTTGATGCAAAAATAATTTGCCAAAAATGGTAATTATTAAAAACGAAAAATTTTGATGAAAAAATAATTTGCCGAAAATAGTAATTACTTAAAAAGGCATTTTTTAATGAAAAAATCAATTTGTCAAAAATAGAAATATTTTATTTTTAGGGCTTTAAGCTTTAGGGTTTCTTTTAGGGATTCAAGCTTTAGGGTTTTCTTTTAGGGTTTCTTTGGGGATATATATTCCCTTGGTATTGCATTGTAAAAAGGGGGAAGTGAATCTAGGAATAAAAAATATATATATTTATTGGTTTATTTCCATGTATTATAGTTTTTATGTGAATGGAGGGTTTTACTGATTATTTCCATTTATTGCAGTTTTTATGTAAATGGAGGGTTTTACATATTATTTCTATTTATCGTAGTTTTTATGTAATGGGAGGTATTTTTTTTGACCTCTTGTCGTTGGATTTACATCAGAAAGATCCCTTTAGAATAGTCTAGCATAAGAGCACAACAAAGCATTGAAGATCACATCCAAACAAGGAGACAACCTTGGTAGAAAACCTTGAAGGTCATCCAAAGGAGCAACATTCCATACTTCTTAGACTTCCCAAGACTGGTACTCCAAACAATATGTGGATATTAAACGCACCCAATGAGGTCACACTATGGGTGGTTACAACACCTGTAGTGTAAGGACCATTTCTCGTCCCCAAGTATTTAAACTATCACACCTAGTGGGACCCAAACTCAAATTAGTGGGATAAGTTTTTGGTGAAGGCCCTAGTCCCTTGTATATTAAAGCATTCAAATCATTCACCTAGAAAATCCTTTGGTTAATGAATCATTTAAATGGTTTTGTTGAAAATAACTCCAAAATCTACCACATAGGAATTTATAGATATATATCTTGGTGGATTTATCTATTCATCAACCAGTTAAAGCAACAACAAACATCACCTTTTCATCTAGTAACTCTATTGAAGAATGAAATATGGCAATGCAACCAAAGCACAAAAAAATATTGATGTGGAATGATTGAGGTCACTTGGTTCCCCCTACTCTATTAGATGTTTGGGATCCAATCCTCGCTACATATTTGGAGTCCCTGACTAAGTTTACTAGGGAAGGTACAATCATGCCAATAAAGCATATGCATCATATGGTAAACCTTTACACTATGCACAATGAGGTTACATAAAATGTAGAGCTATTACTTATGGTAGCATCATTCAAAATCGAAGTATGAGAATGGTACACATTGCTCCCCTCACATTAAATAGAGGATGAGACTAGCTAGCTACCCAACTAGTGGATAGATTCTAGGAGAAGGAAGATGGAGTAGCCTTATTAGAACACCTAATGAATATCAAGCGATATCTACAGGAGGCAATGTAATATTTCAATATTTAATTCTACAAAACCTAGTATAGAATCCTATATGATATCATACCCTCTAGGTATGACACTCATTTTTCACCTTAGTATTTCAATTAATAGATTGCCATGATAATTAAAATTTGATAAACCTCCTTTTCAACAACCTAACAGATAACCATCAAGGAAAAAAATCACCTCATCTAGATATGTAGGTTGTATTCCAAACCCCTAATGCCTCTATCCCCTCATCTCTTACATGCGATATTGATCACAAAGAAACTTGTCAATCCCTACCTCTAATCCCTTATAAGTATAGTTTTTCCCCTTGTTCTATTCCACCTATCCCTAAATTCCCCATCAAAATTTGAAATAGAAAAAATTAGGAGGAAAGTATAGGCCCTTTTTGAGGATTTTCTCATGTTAAGGAGGTAGCAATATGACTTATATTTCCATATTTGTAGCCACAAGGTTTATCCCCTTGATGCCTAAATCAAGAATATCTAGTCATGAACCACCAACCAAGTTTGGGGGGTTATCTATGTCATCATCCTAGGGAAGGCTTTTGATCTATAGTAGGGACACCAAGGGAAGATGCACCTATAGTACCAATCCAATGTCGATGCACATGCCCCAAGTTTCCCACACCCAAACCTCACTTTATTGGAATAGGTTCTAACCACATGGGAAGAAAGTAGACTGTGTGTGGCAAACAACTAGATCTAGAGGCCACATCTTTATGAAGACTAGAATCAACCAGAGTTTAAAAAAGCAACCAAATCCAAAGCCATTGAATGATTCTAGGAAAATAAAATTATTAGATTATAAGGTCCTTCTATCATCACAAGATTTCCAAGACTACAACTACTAGATTTTTTGGTGGACCCTAATAATAACACCTGAGTCTTCCTAGAAGTTGTGAAGCTTGTAGAGGAGAAGCCTAGATCTTGGCTGCAACTGGAATCCCTACTAAAAATGACCCAAAGGGAATCTTGATATAATAGGGAGGATATGAGATAGGGTTAGCTAGAATAATTGAAGTAGATATCTTCTACCTAACTTTGATATATGAGGCAATTGAGTCTAGAGTTTCCTGATTAATCCCACACTCACCAGCTTCACCTTACCAAAATCGATGGTGGGTGCATTGGGATCTACTCTACAACTAGCTAGAAAGGAGGTGAGACAACTAGGTTATCAACCTCTTGACACCATAAAAATACTATCTCCCTAGTAACCTCAACCCAAAACCAAAATATTATCAAATAAAGGTCAAATCCAAAGCAACCTTTGAGAATGCAACTAACTACTAAAGTGGAAAGGAGCTACCCATGGGTGACCTAGTTACCAAAAATGACCTGATGGAGGAAGAAGGGTGGACCCAACCCAAAGGTGAGATACATTTAATCCACATGAGGAGACATCAAGTTACTAGAATATAGGATTTCATTTATGGCACGACCTTTGATTGAATCAATATGAGATAGGCTCTTAATGTGAAGGCCAAACCATCGACCCTTTAGGCCTTTGTATATATAAAGTGTCATCATTATTTTATGTGCATTTTTAGTTGTTACAAGACATGAGTAAGTTCAAACCCACAATAGAGGGATTGATATCACACACACTCGAAGGACAAAGTAAACAAAGTTAGGGCATGCACACTAGCCCTCTTGGGATTAGTAATGAAGGTCATTTGATCAAAAGAAGGAAAACTACCATAATCAAGCATAAGGATGCATGCGTTATGATGACATTACCCACTATCTAGACACAAGGTAAAAGTTCCTTCCATACCCAGATATTGTCATAAGATCAATAAAAGGGGAATGAATTTTAAGAGCAGTCCCAAGTTACGAGGCTTATAAATGATCCAACTCCTTTTTTTAATTTTTAGAAAGTCTCAAGTATAACTACCTTCGATGCTATACTTCCCCCACCATTCATCCCTACTAAAAAACCTTAGGATTTACTTATATTAAAACTCCATGCCTAATTAACAAGGCCCCTCTTTGGATTCCTTAACTCTTACTAGTAGGATTTCCCCTATGAGATGCAAAAGTTGTAGTGAAAATTTACTACATCAAGCAAATATTATTGATAAAAGGTAATTTTGATTAGAGTGCTATACAAAGATAAAACAAAGGGGCCCAAATATCCTACCACTTATAATGTAGCTGATACTAGAAGACCATCCAAGGTGCCACCAAAGAAGAAACTCTATCACAATATGGTGTTGACCTTGAAGTTCCCTATGCCATGAAGTCTAGTTGACCCACTAGACCAATGTAAAGCTTAGTTCAAAAAGCATTTTTTTGTGGTAACTAAGGTAGGTTCTGTTATTTATTGGAGAACTTGAGCCATTTTGGTGATGGTTAAAAAGGATCCATCTTTAATAGGACTTTACTTCATGTAACACCTATGGTATTTTCTTCTCCCTAGATAGCAAAGGCCATGGATCTAGCTCCATTTCATGTATGAGGATGTTCCCTAATCCCTAGTGTAACTATAAGTTGGCACCATCAAAGAATCCCAAGGACTAAGGTCCATTCCTCATATGAGGAGGAGGAAGATAATCGAGAGTAGATGTAGCAAGGTAAGTTCATTTCCTCCTCTAAGAGGAGCTTAATACTTGAAGGAGAGGGAAGAACAAAGTATCTCAAAAGATCTCTAGCTATAAAATCTTCCTTAAACTTCTAGGATTGTTAACTCCCTAAAGGCCTCCCTAAGATCTATGGTAGAAGAAGAGAATCAAAAAGCATAAAAAGAATATTGATATGGATAAGCAACCCATATTTACCTGCTAAATAGTCCGTCTAATAATAATTATAACCATAGGAACACTAAGAAGAAAACAACAAATGAGTTAATGCAGAAGGATGCTTCTTTGGTACCAAAGCAAATCTCAAAGGCAGAACTACAATCCAAGTAACACTCAAAAATGGACTTCACCTAAGGAACCTGTTAGGAGCATGGAGGAGGTAAAGTATTGGTCATCATCATACCAACCCATTGAGTCTAGACACAAGGGAAGGGATGATGATCTAGTTCTAGCTCCAACATCCCATAATTGGACATGGTAATCCAAGCAACAACTAGAGCATTTAAAGTGATAACATGGAAGAAATCCCAAAGGGCAATACTAAACTTGAAAAATTAATGAAGGATCCAAGAGGTCTGATTAGGGGAGATATCTAGCATAATATGGCTTGACAAAACAATGACAATCCCATTAAAATGACCTACTAGCAACATTTATGGCTACAAATATCTAAAGCCTCAAGTATCATTCAATGTTGATGTTGACTAGTTCGGGCAATTTTAAACTGAACAATTTAAATTCCTATAAAATTTTTGGTAGAAACTTTTCCCACTTCTTCTTATAGGTACCTCTTTCTTCCTCATTGTAAAGGATCAAAAGCTACCCATACTCATGCCTAATATCTAGCCTCATATGGGGCTTTTCTTCATTCTAGGTCATAATACAAAAGAGAATGAAGAAAATATGACCTAGCTCAAGCCCCATATTATGACCTAGGTCGAGCCTCTTTCTCTAGCATGTATGTAATATATCTATTATATATGAGAAGCTGTGACTGCTCCTTTTCTATCCTAGTTTTTTATGTGTGTGTTTGATATGATTCGTGTTTAGTAAAAATTTATTCCTTATGCCCTATCAGCTACGGTACATGTGTTCATTCAATTTGCTATAATGCAGGGAGACTTGGAACTTTGGTGCATCACCCTATTAGCATAGCTTTATTTTCCTTGTATTTCCTTTTAGTAATACATTTTCTTTCTATTCCTCTTTCTTGATAAGATCCCTTGATAAGTAATTTCATCAAAACTTTTTTCCAGACTTTCTTCCTTCACCCTGAGTCTTATCCAGAATTCCCAATCATCCCTCTTTATTTATGCCTTTAAGTTCATGCCTTTATTCTAATTTACAATTTATTTCCTCCTTGTCTATACAAACTTTTTCCTTGTGATCACATGCTTTCTATACCTTTTCCAAGCTAAGAATCTCCTTGCGGTATCAACTATAGATGATGATATTTAGTTTTGGGGGATTTTATTTGGTATATTTCTATTTATGCCAATCTTCTAAAAATTCAATTAAATATTTTGTTGATGTAGAGAGGCTTTCACCATAACAACCTCATTTTATGAATGTGTGGAAGTATATGTCCTTTGAAATTTCTTGGTGTGAGTTATGACAAGGATATTAAATAACACAAGCTTATACTGAGAGGGGGGGTGAACAGTATAAGATCACTTTTTACTTTTCTTTCCAAATTAATATTATGCAATGTATAGATAGTAATATCAACAAAAATAATAAAAGCAATGCACAAATCACCACACACAATAGAGATACCATAATTTATGTGGTTCACCCAATGTGGGCTACTCCACGGAGAAAATATTTCACTAAAATTTTCTCAATCAATCTCTTGGGAATCCTTTCTCTATTACAATGTTTATGGACCTCTATCCAAAGGAGACACCAATCCCCTAAATCAAGTTTGTGGATCTCTATCCATAGTATAACTCCTCCTTTGCTCTCGATGGTGATCCTCTAGAAGAATACTGCCTCCACTGCATTAGCTTTTGGATATCTCTCCACTGAAGACTCTTGTCCCCACTCAAAATACCTATCCTCACTACCCTGGCTAATGGATATATATCCACTGGAGACTATTGTCCTCTCTACACTATCACCTCCAAAGCTCTATCTCAAATCTGCACAAAAAATAGTCCTTCGCTCTAGTACAACTCTTCTCAATATCTATCCTCAAGCCTTAACTCTGATAGATATGCCCTAAAAACTAATTCAAGATTTAAACAAATAAATCAACTCTGCTCTCAAGACTTCTTAAAGACTTGTCTCAAATCTACCTTGTAAGCTTCCACAAAAGCTCACACTAATCTATCCACAAGTTCTCTCTAGAACTTGCTCAAATCTGCTCTACAAGTCCTCTCTAGAACCTTTCCAAATCTGCTCAATAAGGCCTCTCAAGAACTTATACAAATATATATTGTAAGATTCCACAAAAACTCACACAAAATCAGTACACAAGTCTCCTAAAATACTTACCTCAAATCTGCTCAACAAGTCCACACAGAACTTGTTCAATCTCATAGAAAAATAAAGAGAATTGTTAGACTCAATATATTCTATACTAATCACAATGCTCAATCATTTTCAATCACTCTCTTAGAAACATAAGGATAATTGTTAGACACTCAATATGCTTCAAATTCAACTCAATGCTCAATCACTTTCTCAACTCAATTCAGAATATAGAATAGTTTGTTTTATGGAACTTGAACAATAACTTCACACATACACTTGACTAGGCTCAACCAACTCTACTCAACCAATCACACAATAAAATAATTTTTGCTCACAAACCCTAGTCCAAGCATATAAACATCAACTCAAAATATTTCCAAAAATGCTCAGCCACAAATCTCATATAACAATGATACTCATGTTCTTTTCAAACCCTAGTTCAAGTTCTTTGCTCAACAACTCACTTCAACAACAATGCTTATAAAAAAATCCTCACATAGCAATGATACTCAAACCCTAGTTTAAGTTCTTTGCTCAACAACTCACTTTAACAACAATGCTTATAAAACAATCCTCACATAACAATGATACTCAAACCCTAGTTCAAGTTCTTCTCTCAACCAATGGCTTCAACAAAAATGCTTATAAAACAATCCTCACATAACAACTCTTTAACCCATAAAACCTTGAAGCATTAACTCAAACATACTCAATAAGGAAGCCCTAATCAAATCCTTTTCACTCCAAACTTATTTTCAGAAAATCAATCAATCAAATCAACTATGGAAGAATGTGCTCATACCTGTTTCTTGATGATTAAGATATCTCATAAATCTGCCACAAACACAACCACTTCTATGCCAAACTCAAAGAGGTTAGAAGATAAATCTTTCTCACAATGTAATGCAAAAGCTCAATTACACCTTATCACTCCATCTATAAAAACAACCATCAAAATATATAAAATATTTTCCAATAACACCTTATAATCTCTCAATTAAAATAAATTTAACATCCACCAAAATTTAACTCAAAAAACCTCTTTAATTAAATTTTAATAGCAAGAACTTTGGAAAAAATCAAATCCACTTTCCTTATAACTCCAATAACATAAATCAATTACCAAAAAAGCAAATTTTCATTCTACCCTTATAAATTCTTTTTTTTTTCCTTAGGAAAGACATTAGGCAAATAAAACTATATTTAACAAAAATACCTTTACCACTTATGATATTCGAACCCCCAATATATACCTCCTCGTACGCCCTAGTTGTGGGCTAGACCACCACGTGCGCTAGACACATGCTTGGAAGATTAAGAGCACCTTGTGCTCTTTCTTCTAAGCCTGGTGCTCAAACGAGCATGTGCCAAAATGTTTTCCTCCACAGCACTCAAGACAAACATGCCAACAACCTCCACACGAATCGATCATGGTCACTTCCACTCCCAACGCTCTCACAAAACATGTGCTACCAATGGACCACCCTATCCAATGGGAGTGAGGCCTTAAGCCCTCCTGTTTCATCTTCTTCCTTGTGCTAAAAGACAACATGAAATTTGTCTTCTTCCTCAATGATTGCACGAATAACTCTTTTCTTTGTTGCATGAATATTAATTAATGAAGGGTAAGTTTAATGCCCCTTTGGCATAGCTTTTATATATGAATTTCACCTTTTGACATAGACGTCAACACTCCACTAAATTGATGATGTTGATGCTTTTTTAAAACCTTTATAATTTATAAATTATTTAAATTCTAAAAGAATTTAAATTTTATAAATTATTTTTATAAACCTTTGACTTTAATAAAAATTAAAGCCTTCTTGAGATAAACTTTAAACCTTTCTTTGTACTCCACTGATTTGATGTAAATTATTCTGCCACCATGGTTTTAATAAAAACCTTAATTCTACCATCACAATGTTTAAGGAAGCCTTTATATCCTTATAATGATTTTAATAAAAACCTTTTAATTTTCACCATGGTTTTAACACAAACCCTTATAAAACAATATTTTGACAACTTTTCTTCAACTCTTCGCATTGTTCCTGGTGGTAGTAATGGTGTACTCCATGGTATTAATGATAGCTTCATATGTTCACTTTGGCATCAATGACAACTTCTCATCTTGACATCAATGACAACTAAATGAGCTCAAAATGTCCAATAGATCTATCTTCTTTCCTCTGTTACTAGTTCCCTCTCAGCCATCTTCCATCATTAGAGATAACCTTGAATGTGTGGTGAAGAGATAATATACAAGGTTCTAGAGGTCACAAACCCAAACCAATGCAGATAAGAGTTAGCTCAATTGGCTCAGCTATAGATGTTATTTGGGTTGATCCTCCACTTATGATGGAGCCTTTTTAGTTATCACAAAAAAGGTTCACTAGCTCTTATCAAAAGTGGGACTCGGCTCAAATATCACCGAAAAGGATTATCTAAGATCATTATGGGTCACTACCCCATGAAGGTTGGGTGATCAACTTGTCCATACAGTGAGAAATTTTACACCTATCCTTACCCTTTAGAGATATTTCTTTTGTGATATTTGACATGGAATCCTTATAAGTTGGTAGTGATAATGGTCCCCTTGTCTCTAATTTAGGCCTTTCATCATCTTTGGGGTGCAATCTAGTTGTGTTGTAGTGATTTATCACTACAAATATTTTATCTTAGCTTGTAAGGACAATTTCATAGCTAGTTGTTGATAATTTAGTGATCAAGAACTCAACTGATAATATGAAGAATAGAATTGCATCCAATTCAATAAATTGTATGTGCATAGTTGGTTAACCAACTACCAAACAAGTTAGAAATGCTTAGTCTAAATTATATTTTTCCATATGTAGCTATTAGCTATGTATATATTTTGTAATACAATATTTAGGATATTCTATTAAATGTTGGTTGGCTAGAGGTCAAAGGGCCCATAGACTGGTTCTACTACTACTATTTTTTTTTGTTGGTTGACACCAATCCATAGATGACTTCTATTGATATTGTGGTTTTTTTTACCTTTTTTGAGTGAGTAATAAAATATTTAAAATATATTTTTAATGAATAATACAAAACAAGAATATAATCATATATGAAAAGTGACAATAAAAAAACCACATTCATTCAATAAGTTAACATGGATATTTCATCTTAAGTGAATATCATGCACACATCTTACTATGCCAAAATTTTATTTTGTAAACCTTAACTATAAATTGAATTATAACTTCCTTCTAAAGGTGCAATGATACATTAGGAATGAAAAAAAGTTTATCCCACATTATTTTAAAATATTTTTCATGATTTGAGTCGCCTCAAAAAATCTTTATGGTTGTTAGTATGTGATGTTATAAGAAAGTCAAATTTTAATAAATTTAATTTTAATTTTTTTTGTTGATAAATGATTCAGAAATGAAATACAACTATATAAATATCATTGAATGACAATTAAAATTATATTTAATGGTTACATCCTTCTTTGAGATAGGGATGACTCTTATTGTCGATGGAGTAGACATTATAATTAGTATTTGACATATGCAAGGTGGTTATAAATTTGCATGGATATTTTGGTGTACTTGAGTCCTTCTATGATGAGAAATTCATTTGAAATATTGTACAAACTTCAAATATAGAGTTTTATAAGATCTTATATTTTATTAAACCAATTATGTTTACTAACTACACTCTAAGTAAGCAATTAATTTTAACTTAATAATATTTATTTTTCTCTCATTTTAAAAGAGCAATAGATATTCTTAGCTAGATGGTGTTATGAACCTTGTAGTAAAATAAAAGCAAATCCACACAATATTGTAATAATAACAAAAAGTGAGCTTGAAATTATCAATATTGTAATATAAAATGGAAATGCAATAGAATATATGGCAGAAAGCAAGAACACATTACAAAATTGTAGGCCTCTTTAAGGGGGAAACCTTCATAGAAGTAGATCTTCGATACAAAAATATGATATGCCTTCATCTATGCTCCCTTACCTTTTTAAAGGATCTTCATAACCCTAACTATAATTCTCAAGGATCGGCTTCACATGCATGTGGCCACCCAAGCTAGAATTTTCTATCCAACAAGCAGTTACATTATTTATAGCATTTATATTAAATGGTACCTCAAATAACACATACATAATGCAAAACAATAAAAAATAACATTATTATGGGATCCTAACATGCCCTTCCCTTTCAAAAAATTTTATCGTCAAACTACTGAAACTGCTGCTATAGATACTAAAGAGGCTCCCATGTGTCATTTTATATTTGTAAATCCCACTATTGGACTAATAATTCAATGGTGGTGTGGCTATGTAGAGTGGGTTCTACAATCCAAAATGCTATCAAGATCCAAGATGACCTAGCCTTCATCATCTAACTCATTGAGTATGGATTAGACTTGAGTGTGATTATCGAGTACCTTCTTAAGACAAGAGACATGGAAGACTAGATGGATCTTGGAATAAGGTGGTAATGCAAGCTTAAAGGCTACTTGTCCAATCCATTACAACACTTTGTAGGGTCCATAAAATAGTATGTAAAGTAAAAATGAACACCAAGATAGTGATAACAGATCCAACACAATAAATATTGCACAATAAAGAATTGATATTGTATTGATATTATGGGAGTTTGGATCTCCACTATTACAATGCAACTTGTGTTGATACAAATTATTTTACAATCAGAGGGTTTAAAACCCTTGTTCAAATGAATACTCGGTGTCTTTGGATCGTCTTCACTCCAAACAATTTTTGAGTGGGCTTGCGAATCCTTGGAGGGCCACTCATGGCTACAATAACCATCAATGTAAATGCTTCCTGTAACTTGCACATAAATAGATCAAAAAATAGGTTAGTAACACCTACAAGGCCTCCAAAGTGTGAGGCCCACTAAAATATGAAAGTATAAAATATTAAACCTAACTAAAATTCTTGATAAAATAAAGTGTATAATATACCGAAAACATAAGTAAAACAATAAAAAATGATACCTTGTCAAAAATATGCCTGTGTTTTTTATCCATGCTTTCACTTACTCAATTTGGTGATGTGCAAATGCCCCCAAGTGTCTGAGGGTTTATCGGCTACAACCCAGTTAATTATGAATGCCTTGTAGCATCCAAGGATGGCTATGAATGCCTACAATGTTTGAGAATACCTAGGAGTGTTTGTGGGTGATGGGGGACATTGCAGAATCTAGGTAGGGTTCACAAAAGTTTTGGTGGTGGATATGGTGATGAGGGTTTTGGGTGGCAACAAATATGGGAGGTGTTAGCAAAATTCTAGGGTTTATGAGTGGAAAAATGATCAATGCTCTTCGAATGTTAATTTTTGGGACCTTGATTCACAAAAATGAATCATCTTTTATAATTTTCCCTTGATCATGTTAGGGTTTCGATGACACCAACAAGTGGTCGAGATTAAAACATGATGAAGGGTTAAGATTGATCTTGAATAAGTGGCACGAATCATGATGAATGAATGGTCAATATTAAGTCATTATGTGCGGATAAGATTTATTCACATACACACACACACATATATAATATATGGTTGTTATTTGAGGATGCAAATGGATAACAAGTTGCTAGGATTTGGTGCCTACATAGTGCTACCAATTTTTGATGAGCATGAAGTTGCATTGAAGATTGCTTGTAGGGTTGGATTCAAAGAAAGACCATATATTATATATTGAAGTTGTTCTTAGAATGGTGTTGGTCAACTTGTTGTCACATCCAATTTTGAATTGTCACCAAGTTCTCCTTCAATTGCTATAAAATTTGGATATGCTTATGAAGAGTTGCATTCATTACCTAAACCTTGAAGTTTTTGGGAACATATGAGGAGGGTGATGGGTGGGTACCCATAAATTGCCTCAAAAGGAGTCATCCTAGAAGTTGTATAGAACAAAGTATTGTACCACCATTCAACTAATGACAACCACTTAGCCCACTGTCTTAGATGCTCAAAGGTATAATAATGAAGGTAGGTCTCCAAGAATTTATTGACTATATCAGTTTTCCCATTAGTCTATATATGGTAGGCAAGTTCACTCATAGTTGTATTCATTGTAGTTTAAACAATTCTTTCTAAAATTGACTAGTGAAGGCGGAGTCATGGTCATACACGATGGATTTTAAAAATGGATTCCATGAATATTTAAGCAATAATTAAGACATGATAAGGGTTGACAAGGGAACATATAAGAGAATACTCTGAGAGACAATCCACCACCACAAGAATGATCAATTTCCCTCCATATTTAGTAAGCCCTTCAATAAAATCCATAGAGATATTAGTCCATGCTTTTTTTAGAATTGGTGATGGTTGTAGAGTACCTAAAGTACAAATTATTTCTCCCTTCATCTGTTGGTTAATATCATATTCCACCACAAAATTTTGGATATCCTTTTTTATTCATTTAGCTTGCTCATATATCTTCAAAAATCTTGAATGACCTACAATTAGTGAAGCACACATTTCTCTCATGATATCCTCACAGAGTAGTGAGGTTTTAGGAACTACAAGGTAAGCTTGGTATCTCTATAGTTGTCCTCCATGAGTACACTATGTGAGAATTGAGATCCTTTTGAAATTGTTCCTATATGGTTTGTAATGGTAGGTCCTTGGCTACTTCTTCTTGCCGTTGAGAGACCCATTGAGGAAGTGAGGATGAAAGGGCACGTAATGTTGCTTAATCCTCAAGTTGATGTGAGAGAGCATCTACCACAATATTTTCCTTTCCCTTCTTATAAAAAATGTCATAATCATACCCCAAAAATTTTGAGACCCATTTCTATTGTGCTAGAGTAGATACTCTTTGTTCCAAAAAGTATTTCAAACATTTATGGTCTATTTTGATGGATAAATACCTTCAAATGAGATATGATTACCAATGATTGACAACATGAACGATGACCATCATTTCCTTTTTATAATTAGACTCCCAAAATTTTCTTGATAATGTCTTACTAGTGAAAGCTAGGAGTTACTCTTCTTGCATTAACATGACATCAATGGCATGGCCTAAGGCATTGCTTTCAATGAAAAATGATAACAGGTTTGGAAAATCAAGAGTGGCTAACACTGATGTTGAAGTCATGGTTGCCTTGGGATATATTAAGTTTTTTTTGTGGGAGCTAACCACATAAAGGAGTTTTTTTTTAACATGGTAGTAGGTGGAGTTGTTATATTTCGATAACCCTATACGAATTGTCAGTAGTAGCCAGTGAGACCCAAAAATACTTGAAGTGTCTTGAAATTTTATGGCTTAGGTCAATTTTTTATAGCTTCAATTTTCTTTAGGCAAATATTAACCCCTTCCCGTGAGACAATATACCCCAAATATTCTACCTCTTGCATTCCAAATGAACTTTTAGATCATTTGATAAATAACTAATGGTACTATAATAGTTGCAAAGTTAGATCCAAATGTTGTAGATACTTAGCCCAAGTGCGAATATAGATGAGAATATCATTGAAGAAGACCAAAATAAACTTACAAAGAAATAAGTGGAAGACATTATTCATGAGATATAAAATGTGTAAGGTGTGTTAGGTAGGCCAAATGGCATAACCAAAAATTCATAATGAACCTCATGAGTTCATAATACTATTTTGGGAATGTCTTCCTCCTTGAGCCCTATCTAATTATAGCCAAAGTAGAGATCCAACTTAGAGAAATAATTTACACCATGTAAATCATCCAATAATTCATCTATCATAGGGATAGAAAACTTATCCTTAATGGTGATCTTATTGAGCTCACAAAAGTCTATACATAACCACCATGACCCACCTTTACTTTTTATCAATAGTACTGGTGAAGAACTATTACTAGGTCAAATTACCCTTGTTTTTAGTAACTCTTGAACCAACTTCTCAATTTTTGACTTTAGTGCATTGGGGTATATATAGGATCTAATTTTAGGTGGAAAGCTACCTGGTACCAATTGTATTGCATGATCATGGGAGCAACATGAAGGTAACCCATTGATTATGCAAAAAATACATTATGTTTAGTCAAAATAATTTACAAATCTCCTTAGGGTTCATCTGATTTATATGTGTGCAATTGAATTACAAGCAATTGGAATACTACTTGATGTGAGGATTTTTTTAATAATCTCACCATCTGGATTGAATTGATAACCTACAAAGATCTTGTCAGTGAACCACAAGGAGTGTATGACCTCCCATTTTGATAGAATTGAATCCATAGTTTGGAAACATTCTAGGCTACTATTCCCAAAGTATGGAGCCATTATACCCCCAACATAACTTCACATCCTCTGAGTGGAAGAGAAAATATATCAATTTTGAGTTCATAGTCCCCTATCTTAAAATTAACATTTTGACATTTACCCTTACAAGGTAATGTTCCTCCATTCATGACCGTGGTATAAAAATAGTTGCAAGCATGTATGTAACAATTTGCTTGACTAACTACTCAGGTATCAATGAAATTATGTGTACTACTTGAATCAGTAAGACTTATAATTCTTTACCCTTTGAAGAATCGTACTACCTTCATAGTTTGAGGGGTTGAGATTCTTGCAAGTGCATGGACAAAAATCTTTGGCTATGGTTCTTCCTATGCTTCAACCTCATCTTGAAGCTCTTCCTCCTACATTTCTACTTCTTCATCAGGTATTTCATTCACTGCTAAATCATCCACATCCAAAAAAAATATTTTTTGTTGTACACATTTATGCATCGATGAATATTTATCATCACAATTATAACATAAGCCTTGTGCTCTATGGGCATCCATTTCCTCTCTAGTCAATTTCTTAATTGGTTGAGACTTATTACTAGTATTCAATGTGAGCTTAGATGGAAATGAAGGTTTTGCCCATGGAAATTTAGATGACCACCTCTAGGCAAATTGTTTTTCCTCCACTAGTATATACAAACCTATGGCTTGCATTACAGACTATGGTTTGAAATTTTTACCTCTGCCTTGATATCATATTTCAATCCACTGATAAAACAACTTTGAAAAAATCCTTCATTCAAACCCCTTGTCCTATTAGCCAATTCTCAAATTGAGTCTGATACTCTCAAATAGGAGAGGTTTGTTTTAGTTTTTCTAAGGCTCTTGTAGATTCCTCATACTCACTAGGACCAAAATGAGTGACTAATTGAGACTCAAAGTCTTCCCAAGAAAGGTCCATTGATACCATTGTAGAGCCTTAATTTCAAAGTTAAAGGATGCCATGGTGACCCATAAATATAAAGGGACATTATGGAGTTTGAAGAATTGATCCACCCAACACAACCAACCATCAGGGTCCTTTCCATTAAACTCAGGGAAGTCCAATTTGGGCATTTTAAGTGATGTATTAGTGTCAAGAAGAGCATGATGGGTTTCTTCATCTCTATTTTCTAAACTACCACCTAGTCCTTCAATGTTAATATATTGGTATACTCTTAGGACTTCCTCTAAATGTTCTTCAACCTTAAGAAATTTTTTTCTCAATCCCTATTTTGACTTTAATCTGGTTAGATTTTAGGACCTACACATGATATTTCATATATTTAACTTCTTGTCCAATGTGTGTCATTTTGTTCTATATGTTACTAAGTATTTGATTTATTTATTCCATGAATTGGTTTTTTTCCATATCCCTCATTGCTCCTCTAGTTCCTCCAGCCATATGATTTGGATCATCCTAACAAACTTTCTAAAAATAGAAGTGTGGTTCTGGGGGTTACCATTTTTAGTAATGGTTCATAAAACATTTTTAGGTGCTATCAAAATGATTAGTTTGAAAATATAATCATAATGGACTAGGTATCAAAATGATGTTTTTTGAAACCCAAAACTAGGTCTCCAATTTTTTTTAGTCAAGTGTTTGTTTTTCTCCTAATTTTTTTCTTCACTTATAAGTGACTTTCTTCTCTGGTCCCCAAAAACTACATATCAATTACTAGTCGGTATATTATCCCTTACAACCTTATCATACTTTGTCATTGACACTACCCTATCTAACACTATTTGTGACTACTATTGATAAATGTCCCATCATACTCTATTTTGATTGTAACTGACAACTACTTGTTTGACACTATTTTTGTTTATCACTGATAACTGCCCTAACAATTATCCTATTTGAATCTATTCCTAATAGTTTTTTCTTTAGCCAATAATTTTTATAGTAAGGTCAAACTCATGATAGGTGTAGTCTCTGTGATATGCTCAAACATATGGTTAGGATTTTGGAGGAGTAACATAAAATCATAATAGTGTAACACGAGGTCAAGGTGTGTGTACTATCCATAGCCCTCTAATATACTACAAAAACTAACAATAATGCTCAAACCAATATTTCAAGCCACTACTCAAGGAGCCTTCCACACATAGCTGACAGGAAAAAACAATGTTTTCTAAGTTGATCAAGACATGTGTACTCATGTCAATATGGGGATCATAAATTTGTGAGATGCCACACATAATATATGCCTGTAGTGTGGGTAATGAGTACTTCCTATACCTATTTTTTTAACAATGGGGATGTTTGTCTGAAAGTATTTTAACTAATCTTAAGAAAACTAATGATTTAATCAAATTAGATAATAATAATGCAAGAAAGTAAATGTATGCAAAATTAAACAACAATCAACACACTTGCATATTAAAGTAATTGAAATAATAACTGAATTAAAATAACAAAAATAAATAAACTACACACAAAAGAAATAAAACACATTCACACTAAACTGGAAATGACAGAATAAAAATAGGGGAGGATTACTGCTTGGAATGGGTTTGAGCTCCTATAAATGATCTTCCCGACTAGTTGCAAATGAACAATCTCTTAATCCACATGAAACAAAAACACTCAAACTCTTGAGTTTTCAATTAATAAAATTTGATTACAGTCCATAAGTAAAATAAAATCTTGGATGTTTATTTCAAGGATGCTCTATATTTTTATACAATATGCAAGCAACTCCTGTTACAACTGTATATAGTTAGTATACCTAAATAAAGATGTATGTTGCTAAATTGTTACAATGGTTGCAAATGCAGCTACAATTTTTGTCATAGAAAGGTTGGTTGTTCTTCAAAACCAAATATTGGTGGTCAAAAATAATCCTCCTTTGGAATTTACAATTGCTTTTGTCATTTTTCTAAAAATCATGTGGTCTTTGATCAATAGTCAATAGTCGAGATGTAGGCACCTTCGGGTGGAGTGTAGGCATTGTATTCTCACTGAGTGTAGGTGCAGTATTCCTATTGAGTGTTGGCTTAGTATTCCTATTGAGAGTAGACATAGTATTCTTGTGAAGAGTGTAATGACCTAATTTTTTTTTTTATTGAGAGGGATTCATAAACCCCCACCAATACCTATTGACCTTTTGTTCAAATCCCCTAACTTTCTTGAAGAGCTACATTTCACCAGATACCCTAACATAAGTCCATCTATGTAGGCATATAATGTGTTACTGCAAATAAGTTTATCCCTCTCATCACTCTTGATGAGCTAAACTTATCACCTTCAGCAAATCGAAGGTATACACCCATCACCATACCATACACAAGTCAATCTGTGTAGGTATGCTATGCATATTGTAAGTTAAGCTATCCATCTTGTCTTCATAATGAGATATCTCAACTCAAATGTAGTCTTGTTACTCAACTATCATTCTCCCTAAGGGTTCTTAATACCTTAGGTCCACTATGTTCACCCTAAGGGGGTATCAATCCTATAGGTCTCCCTCTAAGTTCACCCTAGAACTCATTACCTAAGTTTTTATTATTTTTAGCAAGGAAAACAAGAATAATTCTAGATACTAAATCCAACAAAAGAGCATAATTCACAAGCATATAAAAGATACTAGAAAAGAAGCGACATTCAAGAAGGTAACCTTAAGTAGAAAGAGAAGTTAAATACAAAATATAAGAAATTCATAGCAGTAAAGTAAAGGTACATCTTCCAAATAATTAAATCATTATTACATCAAGTAAGTATGGTAAATCCTCCATACTCTTAAATAATAATATAATTACATCAATTTCATCAGGGAAATCTCCCCACAATTCATATTTATTAAAGCATAAGTAAATCATTATAAGTAGAGTCAACTAACACATTGGTTCCAACTACCTCCTTGTCCTCCTCATCTTCCATTGATCATTTGAGGATAGTAGGGGATCAGGGCACTCATACTTCCATGATATACATGCTTCTAAATGCATCTACTATGCTTATTGCCAAATTGCAACTATACAAATCAAATCAAAGTATCTAACCATCTATTGCATAATGACATTATAAAAATCCCTATTTTTATATCCCCTCTCATTATCCCATGAGAGTATTTCAATACATGCAACTAGATCACAGGCCTAACTTTAATCAATTCCTTTCCAATATTTATTCAATAATTAAAGTCTTATACCTTTAATTCCCAAATAGTTAGATTCCCTTTTACTTTCACTAGTTAAAACCCCATATCTTTAATTAACAAAAAAAAATCACATTAACATAATCAAGTCCCATACCTTAATTATTTAAATAAATCCCATTACTTTTATTTAACATAATCAAGTCTCATACCTCAATTATTTAAATAAATCTCATTACTTTTACTAACCTAGGGTCCTCCAATTTTAATTAATAAAGAATACAACACATTTCATTTACCTTTACTAACCAAGGTCCTCTAACTTTAATTAATAAAACATAAACATATTTCATTTCCTTTTACTAACCAAAATCCCCTAACTTTAATTAATTGAACATACACCACATTTCATTTACCTTTACTAACCAAAGTCTTCCAACTTTAATTAATAAAACATAACATATTTCATTTTCTTTTAGTAGCCAAAGTTCTTTAACTTTAATTAATAAAACATAAACATATTTCATTTCCTTTTATCAACCAAATTTCTCTAACTTTAATTAATAAAATATACAATACATTTCATTTACCTTTAATAACCAATACATATCTCATTTCCCTTTTACTAACCAAAGTTATATAACTTTAATTAATAAAACATAAACATATTTCATTTCCTTTTACTAACCAAAGTTATTTAACTTTAATTAATAAAACATAAAATATAATTTATACAAATAAAATATGAGTTAATTATTTAACAAGCCTTCAAGCCTCACGAGCTTCCTAAGCTCGATATCCTAATCTAAGAGCATACGACCAACTAGAATATTCACCCGTTTCGAAATCTAATAACCTTTGGGTTATTCACAAGGTAGAGGGGTAAGATAAGGGTGAGTATTGCACAGCTGAGAAGGGAGACACCGACCACCCACATCATTTTGGGTGACACATTACCCAAGTTCTTTCAGGTCATATCCTAATAATGATAGAGAAGGCTACCCGGGTTACCTTGCAACAATAGTGCAGGTCTCGCACAAGATTACACAAGGTTACCTGCAGTTGGTTCACTTGAATAGCGGAACGTACCTCAGGGAAGGCGACGATAGCAACTACCAGGGTGTAAGGTTCTACCATGGATGACCAATCATGAAGCAAAGATGATGATGCAGACAACCATATGCTAAAAATAAGGAGGGAAGGCTATAGCTAGTGTCTAGGCGAAAGAAGTAAAGGACATCATTCGAAGGAGTTTACCCTAGTAAGGAGGGAGTGACCTTTCTTCGATTAAGATGACAACATCACCAAGGATCATGCTAATATTTAGGATAAGGTGATGTATGATGTAGCAAAACAAGCTTTGATAGGGGGATGATACCAGCCAACTAACAACGACCAAAGGAAATCCAAGGAAAACAGTCCAGTCTAAGGGTTATCTAAAAGCATGAGTTTGGAATGTAGTTTCAACCGATGGTCCAACATGAGGGCACTTCAAAACAAATAATGAGCCAACTCGTCTAGAGGGAAAGCAACAACCAAAATTATGAGAACTAGTGAAGGAGCTGGTTTCTAAATTAAACTTAGCTGTACCAAAAAATAAATAGGTTCTTTAAACCAACCTAGTTTCACAACCTTTGTTTCCCCTGGCTGGACTATATCTTCTTCCTCCAACACATCAAATTTCTCTTGTTGTTCATTCTTCCTCTTATTGTTTGCTTCTCTTCCATCTCGCTCTTCTTTTTTGTTTTCTTCTCTTAGCTCTTTTCCTTCCTATGCAAGTTTCATCCCTCCCCTCCTATATGGGATGGAGTCCACTTGTCTTCACCAATCGCTATCCAATGTCATAACTCCATTTCCATCCACCTTCAATACAACCTTGTCACCTTGACGGATGAGCAAGATCAAATAACCTCTCTCTCTCTCTCCTATTTTTAGTCATTTATTTACTTTGAAATAAAGCTACGCCATAAAGGTATCTCCTCCTCAGGTTAGTGGAGAGCTTCAACCAGTTTTAAATAGAATTGGTTATCGTTGGAACCAATTCTATTTAAAATTAGGACTTGTCTTCACTAACTTGTCATTTCTATCTTCATTGTCCTTGCAGATGACAGTTACACAGATGTGCCCTAATGGCACCTAAGGATCGTAGGACTATAGATTTAGGATGGGAAACACCCATGAGCGCTTGATGATAACCAAAAATGTCCAAAGGCACATGGTAGGCTCTAGTGGGTGTTCTGTAGACTCTAGTGGGTGCTCGAGAAGCTCTAGGGGGCATTCGGTAGCTAGGGGAAGGTCGTAAAACCATATCAAGTTTATGAGGTGGACGGTGATGGATGTGGCAGATGCGAGGAGAAGCGATGAAGGATGGGAGTGGTGAGGATGCTTGGATACTTGAGGACTTTAGAGCACAAGGGATCAAGGAACTCAAGAAATTTTGAAACTTATGAAAACTTAGGAGACTTAGGAGACTTAGGAGACTTAGGGGACTTAGGGGTTGATTCATCAAAATGACTCCTCTTTATAATCTTCCCTAGGACATGTTAGGGTTTCAACGACACGAGATGTGTGGTCAATATTAAAACATGACGGAGGGTGGAGATTAAAGCGGGGTAAATGGCATGGATTAAGGTGGATGAATGGCTAGGATTAAAACATGATGGATGGCTAGGATTAATTCATACATATATACATATATTTATTAAATATATATAAATATAATATATAAAATATAAAATATTATTATTTAAATATATATTAAAAAAATACATATATATATTTATAAATAATGGATAAATGTGGAGAGAAACTATGGATGGATGACAAGTGGATAGATTTTTGTGTCTACAAGAAATATTCTAATAAATAAGATTTATTTATTCATTTTTTTTTATATATAGCATAACTTATTTTTGATGGAAAGAAATAGATTGTCTATTATTTAGAGAATGAACATATTTTATCATTTAAATAAATGATGAAACTATTTATTTAAAAGAAGTTCTATCATTCTTTAAAATAAAACCACTATTATTTGTAATTGAACTTCCATTATCAAATAAAACATCCATTTATTTTTAAATGAATTTCTTTAAAAAAATAAAAAAAATATTTATTTTTAAATGAAATTCTTTTATCAAATATAAACAAAAACATTTATTTTTTTAAAATGAAATTCTTTTATCAAATAAAAATAAAAACATCTATTTATTTTTAAATGAAATTCTTTTATCAAAATAAAAATAAAACATAAGCAAGGGTTCTTCTTGAACACTATCATTATGCCAAAGGATTTAAGTTATACAAGGAGTTCAAGAACAACCAAATTATGCATGCTTTTTTTTTAATCCCTTGATGCAGATAATAATGAAGTAAAAGACAAATAACACATATGCATTAGACAAAGAGGGAATCTTTCCATCAACCTAGTCACCTATCTCAACCTCAAGAATTTATGATAGTTGTTATGCTAGCAATCTAAGACTCAAGGTGGATAGTTTTTTAATATTATCTCTAACCGAATGCATGCCTATATGAAGGTATCCATAAATGTTACCCCTGAGTTGCCTTAATCATCATTTCCCCAACCTCAAGTACCCTTGTTTCTGGTGGATGATTCTACTTCCTCCACATACAAGTGTACCTGATCCTACACACTTGGCAATATGTTAGCAGTATCATGCTCGTATAAATTAACTAAATATCTCATAGTTGGTTCAATTGCTCAAACTAGGTATTACAACATCATAGGTTAATACATTGTTCATTTGTACCAAAAAGTTTGCCAGGGAGGATCATGACATCCTCCTCCCTAGGACTAAACATCATCCCGAGTGTTTTTAGTTTCAAAAAATGAGTTATTACATTATATATATTCAAACAAAAAAGGAAAATATTTTTGCATATCATCCACTTTTTCCCAAGTGACATTTATTTTAGAAAACTGAACCCACTAGACCTTACATTACTCGAGAGTTCAATTTCGCATAGACTTAGAACGTAACTCAAGGATATTTACCAACACCACTTCAATAGCCTCTAGATTTAGCATCTAAAATTTAGAATATCCCACACATGTTTAGGGTCAACAACATATTTTCTAAGCAAGGATATGTGGAAGGTGTCATGGATCTTGGATATGTTAGGTGGTAAGGCAAGTTGGTATGAAGTCGAACTATTCTTTTTAGTGATTTCAAAAGGCCCCACAAACTATGGATCCAAATTTGTGGATTTGATAGAACTCTTCATTGGTTTAACTCTTAAAAACACCTTATCTCCAACAAAGTACTCTCTGGGGGTTATCTTACGATCAACATAACTTTTCTATCTATCAGTAGATTCTTTTAAGTATTTTCCTGATTACCTTTGGTTGATCCTCCATCTCTCTGACCATATATGGCCCAACCACAACTCAATATTCTAGGTTATCCCAAGACAATGGAGTTCTACACTTTCACCCATAAAAGGCATCGAAAGGAGCCATTCTTAGACAGGAGTGATGTCCATTATTATAGGTAAACTCTATGAGATGTAGATAGTCTTCCCAATGGGATTTATAATCCATTCAGTACATGCGAAGCATATCCTCTAGTACATGGTTTACCCATTTAGTTTGACCATCTTTTTTAGGGTGGTATGCTAAGCTCATATTCAGTTTTGTACCCATTGCATGATGTAGGGACTTCTAGAATTCAAAAGTGAACTTGGAATCCCTATCTAAAATGATCACCTCGATAAATCCATGTATTTGGAATACCTATCTGGAAAATCTATTAGCCACCACCTGAGCATCATCCTTGATGTTCCCAGGTATGAAATGTGCAACCTTAGTCAATCTATCAACTATTACAAGGATTGCATCATGTTGATACCTGGTCTTGGGTAACCCTACTATAAAATCCATAGATATAACCTACCATTTTTGCATAGGTATATCATGCATATACAATTTTCTTATAGGATGCTTGCGTTCTACCTTAAATTTTTGACATTCAAGGCATCGAGAGATAAAATCGATGATATCCTTCTTCATTCCTACCCAAAAGAAGGTTTCTTTTCATATTTTACCACATTTTGGCTCCTCTAGGATGAGAAGAATAAGGAGATCTATGGGCTTATTACATTATCAGTTTTATTAAATCATCCATTTTTGGTATGATGACTCTACCTTTGTAACACAAAAGGTCATCCTTCATGCCAAATTCCCTATTACCTTCAGGGTCTTCGTTCATCTTAACTTGAATTTCCTAGTAATACACATCCTGAGATTGCTCCTATCTCACTTGATCCATCAGATCTATGTGACTTCTTGTTATGGTTGCTTTGTGTTTCCTTCTACTCAAGGCATCACCAACCTTATTCTCTTTCCCTTTTATGTACTCAATTTCAAATTCATACAGTGAGAAACTCAACACTTTTTCTTTGTCTCACATTGAGTATAGGTTGGATAAATATGTACCTCAGAGCATGCAACACTACAGTTAGCTCTAAATCATGTGTATCATAATTAACTTCATGCTTCTTGAGCTTCTTTTAAGTATATACTAATACCGACTCTTCTTGAGAGAGTACTCCTCCTAACCCTTCTAATGATGCATCTGTGCACACTAAAAATTCCCCTTAAGGGTCATGAGTCTAAAGTATTTGTGTGGTGGTGAGTTTATGTTTTAGCAATTTGAAGGCAACTTCACACTTCTTTGACTACTTGAATTCCTTTCCCTTTTCTGTAGGTTAGTTATTGCTGCAATAATCTTGGAGTAATCCTTTATGTAATGTCTATAGTAGCTTGTTAACCCCATGAATATTCATACTTTAATCACATTAGTAGGGTATGGCCAATTTAGGATGGCCTCAATTTTATCTAGATCCATAATAATTCCTTCTAATGATATGATATGTCCAATATATCATACCTATGAAACATAGAAATCACTTTTGGATATATTCCCATAGATTTGATTTTCTCTCAACAACTCTAAAACGATCTTGAGATGTTTATCGTGCTCTTCTTTGTTCTGAGAGTATATTAAGATATCATCTAGGAATACAAGGACAAACTAGTCCAGGTGTCTTCTAAACACACTATTCATTATATTCATGAATGCAAATGGGATATTAGTCAGCCCAAAGGGTAGGACTGTAAACTCATAATACCCATACCTAGTTTTAAATATTGCCTTGTGAGTGTCCTCATCACATACTCTTAATTGATGGTACCTATATCTTAGGTCGATCTTGGTGAACACCTTGGAATCTCTCTGTTGATCGAATAATTCTTCAATTCCAGGTAGGAGATATCATTTCTTGATTGTAGCCTTATTTAGCATCCTGTAGTCAATACACAATCTTAGAGAACCATCCTTCTTTTTCACAAATAAAATTAGTGCACCCCAAGGTGGAACACTTGGTTTTATCAATACCTTTTCTAATAGCCCTTGCAGTTGAACCTTTAGTTCTTGCATCTCGATAGGATTCATCCTATATGAAGATCTATGAATAGGTTTTGGTCCTAGCATAAGATCAATTATGAAATCAAATTTCCATACAAGAGGGAGTCTAGGTAAGTCCTCTGGAAATACATATTTAAAATGCTACAAACTTGGGTGCTTCTCTAGCACCTATCTCTTTTGATAATCTCTTACTTCATTAAGTTTTACAACATACACTATCCCTTATTTCTTAAGGGCTTTCTTCAATTGCATAGCTGACAACATCTAGGGTTTTAATACCCCCTGTTTGCTATAAATTCTTAGTCTTCCCTTTCCTTTCTTTGAATACTCAATCCACCTATATTGAAAATTGATCAAGGCTTTATGGACCTGCAACTAGTCTATCCCTAGGATCATATCAAAGGCATGAAGTAGAGCTACATACAAGAAACCTTCAGTGGTTCCACTAGCTAAAATAATCTCTACCATCAGATAACACTGGTTTACTAAGTAGTTTTATCTAGACCCATACTCTACCTTCCATTAATAGGCCAAATATCCTGGCCTTTCCAGCATATTTATTACCAAATTAGAAGAAATAAAATGAAGAAAATAACTTTCATAAAATGACAAGAACTTACTTTCTCAAATTCATGGTATGGGTGTTCTATTACAGCACCGACTTCTTCCTACCATATGTACCCCAAGATTTATCTCCTTGGTTTGTATGCTTGGTATCTCTTTTCCTGGGTATTTGACTACATAATATGATCCTCCACACACGTAACAACCTCAAGAAGGATATTTGTATTTTTGTTGAGTCTGTTTCCTAATTTGCCCCGCTCGAGGTGCCTTTGATTATATTTGGCTCTTCTCATAGATAATTTGGGATTATGTCCATTTCCTTAATTCAATATCAATGTTTTGTTGGGATTGGCTTATCCACTCCTTACATTGGCTTTTCCACTTCAAGAAGCCATTTCTTATCCTTTCCCTTTGGGGTCTTTGGTTCACCTTTGGGCGATTTTCTAATAATGACTCATTCAACTACTTTTACTGATTTAATCGCTCTCTCTGTTGGTCTATTAGTTACCCTTGTTGTTTTATCTATGTTTGTAACACTGTAGTAACGATGACAAGATTTTTCACCTCTTTACTTAAGCTCCTCTAACTTTCATATTGAGTCCTCTCTTTGATATTATTTTATCAAGTTTGTCTAGGTGTAGGCCTCTCTCTTCTGGCCTTAGGTGGCATTTTAACCTGGCTACAACCAAAAAAATATTAGGTTATAGTTTCACCTTAAATTGAACCACTGATTCAATCCACAATACAAATTTCTCTTGCTAAAAGCATTAATAATCTAACTAGGGTGGTATTCCAAGGTCATGATGTATCATTAATACCAAAACCCATACTAAGATATCATAACATTCATTCACCCCTTGGGATTAGTTCCTATTATATTCTAGCAAATAGGGCATTCTAGGTCATCCTAGCTTTAGCTTATACTTTAAGCAAGCCTTCATTGGAGACATACAAATCCCTTTAGCACACAAGAATCTCTATACCCTCCTACCTAGAGCTCTGATATCAAATGTAATGACCCAAATTTAGCTACAAGAAAACACATAAAAAGAAAAGATTTTTTTTCTTTTTTCCTAAGGAGAGAGATTCATAAACCCCCATTCAATACCTATTGATATTTGTTCAAATACCCTAAGTTTTTTGAAGAATTACATCTCACCAGATACCGTAACACAAGTCCATATGTGTAGGCATATAATGTATTACCGCAAACAAGTTTATCTCTCTCATCACTCTTTATGAACTAAACTTATCACCTTCAGCCAATCAAAGGTATACACCCATCACCATACCATACACAAGTTAATTTGTGTAGGTATACGTATTGCAAGTTAAGCTATCCATCTCATCTTCATGACAAGTTATAACTTAGATGTAGTCTTCTTACTTAGTTATCATTCTCTCTAAGGGTTCTTAATCCCTTAGGTCCACTATGTTAATCCTAAGGGGGTATCAATCCCTTAGGTCTCCCTCTAAGTTCATCCTAGAACTCATTACCTAAGTTTCTATTATTTTTAGCAAGGAAAACAAGAATAATTCTAGATACTAAATCTAACAAAAGAGCATAATTCACAAGCATATAAAAGATACTAGAAAATAAGCAACATTCAAGAAGGTAACCTTAAGTAGAAAGAGAAGTTAAAAATAAAATATACAACAGTAAAGTAAAGGTACATCTTCTAGATAATTAAATCATTATTACATCAAGTATGGTAAATCCTCCATATAAGAATAATATAATTAAATCAATTTCATCAAAGAAATCTCCCTACAAATCATATTTAATAAAGCATAAGTAAATCATTATAAGTAGAGTCAACTAACACATTGGTTCCAACTACCTCCTTGTCTTCCTTAGCTTCCATTAATCATTTGAGGATAGTAGGGGATCACGACACTCATGGTTCCATGAGATACATGCTTCTAAATGCATCTACTATGATTATTGCCAAATTGCAACTATATAAATCAAATCAAAGTATCTAACCATATATTGCATAATGACATTATAGAAATCCCCATTTTTATATCCTATCCCATGAGAGTCTTTCAAAATATGTAACTAGATCACAGGTCTAACTTTAATCAATTCCTTTCCAACCTTTATGCAACAATTAAATTCCCATACCTTTAATTTCCAAATGGTTAGATTCCTTTTTACTTTCACTAATTAAAACCCCATATCTTTAATTAACAAAAATAAATCACATTACTTTTATTTTAACATAATCAAGTCTCATACGTCAATTATTTAAATAAATTCCATTACTTTTATTTAACATTATCAAGTCACATACGTCAAAATTACAAATAAATCCCATTACTTTGATTTAACATAACAAGTTCCATACCTCAATTATTTAAATAAATTCTATTACTTTTATTTAACATAATCAAGTCCCATACCTCAATTATTTAAATAAATCAAATTACTTTTATTTAACATAATCAAGTCCCATACCTCAATTATTTAAATAAATCTCATTACTTTTATTTAACATAATCAAGTCCCATACCTCAATTATTTAAATAAATCCCATTACTTTTATTTAACATAATCAAGTCCCATACCTCAATTATTTAAATAAATCCCATTACTTTTATTTAACATAATCAAGTCCCATACCTCAATTATTTAAATAAATCCCATTACTTTTACTAACCAAGGTCCTCCAACTTTAATTAATAAAGCATACAACACATTTCATTTACCTTTACTAACCAAAGTCCTCTAACTTTACTTAATAAAAAATAACATATTTAATTTACTTTTACTAATGAAAGTCCTCTAACTTTAATTAATAAAATATACAACACATTTCATTTACCTTTACTAACCAAAGTCCTCTAACTTTAATTAATAAAACATAAACATATTTAATTTCCTTTTACTAACCAAAGTTCTCTAACTTTAATTAATAAAACATACAATACATTTCATTTACCTTTACTAACCAAAGTCCTCTAACTTTAATTAATAAAATATAAACATATTTCATTTCCTTTTACTAACCAAAGTTCTCTAACTTTAATTAATAAAATATAAACATATTTCATTTCCTTTTACTAACCAAAGTTCTCTAACTTTAATTAATAAAACATAAAATATAAGTATACAAATATAATATGAGTTAATTCTTTAACAAGCCTTCAAGCCTCATGAGTTGTCCAAGCTTGATACCCTAATCTAAGCATATGGCCAACTAGAATATGTGCCCAAACCAAAATCTAATAACCTTTGGATTATTCACAAGGAAGAGGGGCGAGATAAAGGTGAGTCTTGCACAGCCGAGGAGGGAGACACCAACCACCCATATCATGCTAGGTAACGTATCACCCAAGGTCTTCTAGATCCTATTCTAACAATGATAGAGAAGGCTACCCAAGTTGCCTAGCGACAACAGTGCAGGTCTCACACAAGATTACACAGGGTTACCCGTAGTTGGTTTACTTGAATAGTGAAATACCCCTTAGGGAAGGCAATAACAATAACTACTAGGGTGTAAGGTTCTGCCATGGACATCAAATCATGGAGAAAGGATGACAATGCAGACAACCATATGCTGAACACGAGGGAAGGCCATAGCTAGCATCTAGGAGGTAGAAGCAAAGGACATTGTTTGAAGGATTTTTCCCTAGTAAGGAGGGAGTGACCTTCCTTCGATTAAGATGACATCATCACCAAGGGTTATGCTAAGCTTTAGGCTAAGGCAACGTATGACACAACAAAACAAGCTTCGATAGGGGGATGATACCAGCCAACCAATGGTGACCAAAGGAAACCCCATAAAAATAATATAATATAAGGGTTATCTAAAAGCATGAGTCTAGAATCTAGTTTAAACTGATGGTTCAGCAGGAGGGCACTTCGGAACAAGGAACGAGCCAACTTGGTTAGAGAAAAACCAACAACAAAAATTATGAGAACCAACGAAGAATATGGTTTCTAAATTAATCTTAGCCATACCAAAGAAGAAATAGGTTCTTTAAACCAACCTGGTTTTGCAGCCTTTTTTTCCCTTGGTTGGACTATATCTTCTTCCTCCAACACATATAATTTCTCTTGTTGTTCATTCTTACTCTTGTTTTTTTCTTCTCCTTCCTCCCACTCTTATTTTCCATTTTATTCTCTTCGCTCTTTTCCTTCCTATGCAAGTTTTGTCCCTCCCCTCCCATATGGGATGGAGTCCACTTGTCTTCACCAACCGTTTTCCAATCTCATAACTCCATGCCCATCCACCTTCAATACAACCTTATCACCTCGACGGATGAGCAAGATCAAATCCCCTCTCTCTTATTTTCAGTCCTTTCTTTACTTTGAAACGAAGCTACGCCATAAAGGCATCTCCTCCCAAGATTGGTGGAGAGCTTTGACCAATTTTAAATAGAAACATTCTAATAAATAAGCTTTATTTATTCATTCTCTTTTTTATATATAACATAACTTCTTTTTGACGAAAATAAATAGATTGTCTATTAGTTAGAGAATGAACATATTTATCATTTAAAGAAATGATGAAACTATTTATTTAAAATAAGTTCTATCATTCTTTAAAATAAAACCACTATTATTTGTAATTGAACTTCCATTATCAAATAAAACATCCATTTATTTTTAAATGAATTTATTTTATCAAATAAAAATAAAACATTTATTTATTTTTAAATGAAATTCTTTTATCAAATAAAAATAAAAAAATTTATTTATTCCTAAATGAAATTTTTTTATCAAATAAAAATAAAAACATCTATTTATTTTCAAATGAAATTCGTTTATCAAACTAAAAATAAAACATAAGCAAGGGTTATTCTTGAACACTATCATTATGCCACATGATTTAAGTTATACAATGAGTTCAAGAACAACCAAATTATGCATGTTTTTCTTTTAATCCCTTGATGTAGATAATGATGAAGTAAAATATAAATCACACATATGCATTAGACAAAGAGGGAATATTTCCATCAACCTAGTCACCTATCTCAGCCTCAATAATTTATGATACCTGCTAGGCTATCAATCTAATGCTCAAGGTGGCTAGTTATTGATGATTATCCCTAACTGAATGCATACCTATATGAAGGTATCCATCAATGTTACCCTCGATTTGCCTTAATCATCATTTCCTCAACCTCAAGTACCCCCATTTCTGGTGGATGATTCTAATTCCTCCACCTATAAGTGTACCTGATCCTGCACACTTGGCAATATGTTAGTAGTATCATGATCTTCTAAATCAACTAAACATCACATAGTTGGTTCAATTTCTCAAACTAGGTATTACAACATCATAGGTTAATACATTGTTCCTTTGTGCCAAAAAGTCCACCAGGGAGGTTCATGACAAAGAGTAGGCAATGTATTCCCATGGAGAGTAGGTACAAGCACCTACTACACTTTACAGGATGTAGGTACCATGTTCTTGGTGGAACATAGGTGCTTCACCTTATATGGGGTGTAGGTACCTTCCACAATCGGTAGGGTGTAGGCACCTTCATGCATGGGGTGTAGGTGACTCCTTCACTCGTTGGGATAACCTTTAGAACATCTTCATCCCCAAAAGTAGTAATATTTTTGCATGATGCTAGGTCCATATAGGACCTCAACTTCGAAATGCAAAAGAATTAGCAAAAGCCTATAACTACACATATATAGCTAAAAACATCAATCAAGTATAAGTACCACATTTTATCATTAATTATGCACAATAGTCATACAAAAATGCATTTCAAATGTTAATTGAACCAGTTCAATGCCATCACAAATGTAAATAGAATGAGTATTTTCTATGACTATCATACCCCCATGCCTACTTCATGATATGTCCTCATTTCATATTCTACCATCATATTTTGTTTTTATTGTGCTACCTTGGGCATAAGCATTACCATTTCTCTGGTTCTCACTCATTTTCTACCTCATCTACCTCTATTATGTTGCCTAAGGACTATTTGTGATGGTTGTTGAACAAGGGTGGCCCTTCCTCATTGAAGCTTTATCTTTACTTGTTGCCATAGGAAATGATCCTTGAATAGGAGCACTACTTCTTCAATATCTAGAGTCTCCCAAGGTTCTAGTAATTATGTGTCAACAATTTTAGCTTCTGAAAGGGCTATTTATTGTGAATCCCCTATTTATGTTTCTTCATCTTTGGATTCATCAAAATTGAATTCCTCTAGTTCTAGGGATACATGTACTCTATTTTTCTTGTTCTCAACCACATGGGCTCTTGTCCAAATAGTCTCATTCAAAATAAATACTCCATCATCAATGGTTTTATCAAGAATAGAACATTGGGATGTTCATTAACCAGAGTGAGTGATTCCTTTATCTGTTCTACATTTTTTGGGTTTACATGGGTGAACTTTTTTTTTATTTGCTTCTCAGCTTGCCTGGTTGCTTTGGCTCACTTTAGTTTTTTGTTGTATTAAATCACCTATAATTGGAGGGCTTTAAATGGTTACATGGATCTAACCCATTCCTCATCATAATATGGATCATACTATACCTTTCAATTTAGCTTGTGATGCTACACTAGGGTGATACACTGTCTTTTTTTTCTCTTTTTTTGGTTGTTCTGTATCAAAGATAAAGAAGCTTAGGAGGTGGGTACAAGACGTTCCTCTTGGGGCAACGACTATAGGTCATGCCTTATTATTTTATTAGAGGGCTCTATTGCAGGGTGAGAATATCCTACCAACTAATCTAATATAGAGTGGTATACTTTAGGTTGGTCTGATGTAGGTTGTTCTCTAGGTTGATCAACCTTAGAATGCCCTTCAAATTGAATAGTTTCAGGATGTCCCTTGGAATTATTAGCCACAACGTGCTCTACTGATTGGTCATCCATAGAATACTCTATATATGGATTAGATGCAGAGGGCTCTCCTTCATATTGGGTGCCCTAACTCTTTAAGATATCTATTATCATTGGTCTATGTTGATCTACGAGGCTTTTATGTTCCTCTGTTGTGTCTACTATAAATACCGTCTTTTATTTGGCCAGTGTGTCCCCTACTTCATATTGTTGGGTGTTTGATGGGGATCACATAGCATCATAATGGTGGGCCCTTATAGAGGTAACTTATTTAGAGTTATAGCCCAGTTTTTTTGAATGATAACATCCACTCTATTCTCCTTTTCATGGAGCAATTTTCTCAATTGTTGTACAATATCCTCTAATTGTTGTTGTTTAGTAGTGGCCACTTATTGATATACTTCAAATTTTTCTTGTACTATTTTGTATTTGTCCTCCTAGTAGAAGGCTTTTTACCTGTGTCTCCAGTAATTGGTCATGAAGGTCTTCCTCAAGTGACCTATTATAGGGCATGAAAATAGAAGATAGACCTTGCAAAACATGGGCAGTCTATGAATCTTCCAAGGTGTAGTCTTCTTCCATTGAATTTGTAGATGCACTTATATTCACTTCAGTCCTAGGTATAGGAGGTTATTTTGATAGTCTTGGGCTCAATATTGGTTGTTGTACCTCATTATTTTGACTATTTTTTTGGGAGGTAGGTGCCTCTATTTCTTAATCGAGGGTATCCTTATGCTACTTTTGTTATTTTGGTAATTATTCAACTTGTTATTTTGTAGTATTTAGTAGTGGTGGTGCAATTGACTACCTTTATGCATGTTGCACTAGGGCTAAAATGAGCCCATGGTGAGCCAATGTAGTTTGCGTACCTACTCTATATTAACTAGATTCATCCAATAGGGCACTCATGAGGTAGAATGATATGTTTATCAAGTCACCATGTCATAAATGGATTAGGAATCAGAGATGATTTTCATGGACAAATGAGTACCACCCACTGCAAGTAAAGAATTGAGCCAATTGCTCAAATACTGGTTTCCATTTGTTAGGTAGGTACTACTTTGGCAACCTTGAGGGCATCAATTGTGTTGTTGGTTGGCCAAAAAAAATCTAAGTGCACAATCCAATTTTGTCACCCTTGTACGTTTGTTTCCCTATGCATGGTATGCTGGTAACTGCTACAATGTATTCTTCTATTATTGGTATGACAAGGCCTCTCATGTGCACAATCACATATTCCATAGATGCTACAAATTCATGGGTCATGGTAAGGTTTTGGTCTTAACTAAACAAACTACAATAATCTAGCCATCTTGCTAATTTGAACTAATTGCACACTATTCTTGTTATGACGGCGAGGTCAATGGGCTCATTCTTCCTTTGGATATGGTTCTTTGATGGTACTCACATGGTTGCAACACTCTGATTTTAGTATCATTGTGATATTCGATAATGACTAGACTCTTGGGTGGTAGTGTGTCGAAGCATGTGCCTACTCCCCATTATTAAGGCTAATTACCCCATCCTTGTAATCAAAATATTTAGTTTTGACAGATGTGCCAAGATGTAGTTAGGCTTAGTCATAGATTTTCTCAAGCCTGATTTGTGCCACACGACTGAGTGATGATGTTGGATTTGCATCATTAGATGCAAAAAATGTGGGGGCACATACTAACACTTAACACAAAATTGATTTCAAATAACTATGTATATAATTAACTAAAAAAAATGGTACTTACCTAGATGTATTTTGTATAACATGTTGTGCATTACTCTAGGTGATGCAACATGATTGAACGATGTTTGATTATGTTGTACTAGAGAATAAAAAAATCTTGATATTCTTCATGCGATATATTCCTATTGGAGGTTGTTTTATTGGGCACAATATCAATGCAGATCTTGATATTTTGTGTTTGAAAATAGAAGCATAAATTACTATTATTCATTGCAGGAGTAGGTGTACTTCATTGTTGGGACTTGTAAGTAGGTGTATCCCACCATTAAAATATCGATAGTAGACACACTTCATCATCAAAGCTTGAGAGTAGGCATACTCTATCATTTAAAAGTAGATGTCTTTGTGTTTACCTGGGTGTAGGCATCACCCTCCTTGTGAGAAGTAGGAACCTCTTGTGCTCACCTCGATGTAGGTGTTGCCCTCCTAGTGGGAAGTAGGTGCTTCTCTATGCTCACCTGGATGTAGGCACCACTCTCCTGGTGGGAAGTAGATGCCTCCTACGCTCACCTAGATGTAGGCATCACCCTCCTAGTGGGAAGTAGGTGCCTTATATGTTGTCCTGGGTGTACACACCATACTTCTTATGGAAATTAGGCACCTTCACCATATTGTAACACTCTTATAAAGTAGAAAAATAGGGTGGAGTGGCACTTGCCTAATAGGCATGACCACATACAATCTACAATGGGTTCCACATCGCCCTACAAAAACAAAAAAAAAACAAAAAAATCTATCTAAAAATATTAATAAAAAACATATATGTATATTTATCATTTTGTTTTTTTATTCAGAGAATATTGTAATAGTATTTGTCATGCTACTAAAAATGATTTGGGTTATGGGGTCCCCCCATGCTTGCATCTGATCTAGCTTCAATAATTTGAGGTATGTGGTATTATCTTAATCAGTGTCAGTTGATTGTAAAGGTTTCTCCACTATCGTTGATGGTTTTAATATGGATGGCTCCATTATTAATAAGTTTGACCACCTCATATGGACCCAAACACCTCTATGTGAGATTTCCTTTCCTTTCCTAGAACCAAGAGTCATACAACAATGTCCATTCTCCCTCTCTAATTGTTTTTCATCTGATATGATAGTCATGCCATATAGCCCTTTGCTTCTACATTAATATTGTGCATTGCAAAGCTTCTTGTATGTATTCATCCAACTCCTTTAGTTGGAAGATATGCTCTTGCCATTCAACATCTAAATTCATATTAGGTTCTATTGTAGTCCACAGAGTTTTTACCTCAAACTCAATGGGAATCATTGTGTTTTTCTTGTACACCAACTGATATGGTGTGAATCCCATGGTGGTATTCCAAGTGGTTCAGTATGCCCAAATTGCTTTTAAAATATGTTTCTCCTAGTATTTCTTGTGTTATTACATTATCTTTGTTAGAATGTTCTCCAACTCATGATTGGTAACTTCTACTTAGCCATTGGTTTGTGGATGATATGGGGTGGTTTTTTTATTTTGGATATAGTACTACTCATTAGCTCCTGTATCATCGTCAAACTGGATTGAGTTCCCTGGTCAGTGGTAATTTTCCTAGAAATACCGAACCTGGTGAAGATGAACTCGTACAAGAACTATGTTATATTTTCTTCTTTTACACTCTACAAGACCTACAATTTGATCCACTTAGTAATATAGTCAATACATACTAAAATACAATGCTTACCATTCAATTTTGGGTTGATAGGTTTGAAAAAATCCATTCCCCATTTATCGAATGGTTCTATGTGTAAATATGGCTAGAGTGGCATTTCATCTCTCACCATTGGTCATCCCATTCTTTGACACTCATCACATTGGTGGGCATGTTTGATAGCATATTTTAATAATGAGGGTCAATAATACCCTATCTATAATATTTTAAACATAGTTATTTTTCCTACAAATTCCCACTACATGGTTCATCATGACATGTTTTTAGGATGGCTGGTACTTCTTCCTCTACCACACATCTTCTCAAGATTTTATCAGGATCAATTTTAAATAAACAACCATCAAACCATGAGAATGTCACACTCTTCTTGATCAAATTTTGAGCTTCTTAGGGAGTGAGTGCAGGGGATACCTTATAAGTTGCCAAATAATTGGCCATGTCAACATACCATGGTATTTGATCATCCAAGACAAAGAGATTCTAATTTGAGAATGCATCCTCAGTTGATGTGTTATATTGTGACGTTAATCTTGATAAAAAACCTACAACCACGTTATCCCTTTTAGGTTTATTGGTAATGGTGAGATCAAATTCCTACAAAAGTAAAATCCATCGAATAATCTGACCACTTACCATTTGATTTTCATCAAGCATCTGATGGTTGCATGATTTGTATGCATAAAAATATTATAGCCCATGATATAGTGGCAAAATTTATTAATGGTATGCACTACCACAAGGAACTCTTTCTCTGTGACAATGTAGTTTAGTTCAATGTTCATGAGATTTTTACTAATATAATAAATAGCGTATGCTTCTTTCTTTTTCTTTTGTCCCAATGCTACTCCTATAGCATTATTAGATGCATTTGCATAAATATGGAATGAAATATCCCAATTCGGTCCTCTAATGATTGGAGCAGTGGTTAGTTTTTATTTCAAAGCTTTAAATGACTATTCATATTCCTCTATCCACAAAAACTTGGATTCATTGGTTAATAACGCATGTAGTGGTTTGGAAGTTTTACTAAAATCCTTAATAAAACATCGATAGTACCCTGTAGAGCCTAGGAAACTCAAAATATCTCTCTATTTTTGAGGAGTAGGTATTTCTCTAATAACTTCTATTTTTCTTTCATCCACCTTTATCCCCTCAATTGAAATGTGATGTCCTAACACTATCCCTTTCATCATTAGTATAAAAAATTTCTCATTACTCAAGGATAGGTTAACTCCTGAAAACACTAGAGTACTCTCCAAATTTTATGTAGCTTCTTGAAAGTTCTCACCATAACGGTGAAATCATCCATGTAAACTTCTATAGTTCCTCCTATCATGTCTGAGAAAATATTGAGTACTACTTGTTGGAAAGTCATAGGTTTATTGCATAAACCAAAAGGTAAAATGTGGTAGGTAAAGGTTCCCCAAGGATAGGAAAAAGTTGTACCCACTATATCCATCAAGGACTGAAAATTACTTTTATCCAACCAAGGTATCCAAGACCTGATCTACGAAAGATAAATGAAAATGATCTTTTTGGGTTGCCTTACTTAACATTCTATAGTCCATGCAAATCCTTCATTAACAATTTTTGTTGTGTACTACTACCAATGGTGATACCCATTGACTATCTAAAATGAGATAAATGAATCTAGCAAATAATGGTTTTTGCAATTCAATTTTTACTATTTCCTTAATGGTTGGATTCATCCTTATTTGGGGTTGCCTAATCGGTTTTGCATCATCTTCCAGGTAGATTCGATGAGTGGAAAATTCAAGTCCTATTCCCCTCATGTCTTTATAATCCCATGAAAAAGCGGCTTTATGTCCATTTAATATTTCTTTATGTTTTATCTATAGTAGTTTTTAGTGCACTATTAATATTCAGTATTTTATAGGTTCTATTTTGATTTGTTCAACGTGATATTGCTTCCTTCCAAAAAGTGATGAATCCATAGGAGGATGTTCATATTCCCCTTATAGAAAATTTGTTATGACTAAATCCTCATTTGCTTTGTCTCCTACTTCATCGAGAACTATCACATGTTGTAACATAGGAATGGTATCACCATTTATGGTTTTTGAACTGGGCTCATCCAATTCATCAGTGGATTGTGCTAGTGGGTAAATGACTAGATTTTTCACATTCCTTCCATTAGATTAAGGGGGGAATATTAGGAATTATTACCATCATAGTTCAACATCATTGTAAGTTGAGTGATTACAACCACTAAACACAAGGTCCATGAGTCCACTAGTGGTTGATAGTATTTGTTATTTAGTTATGGTTCATTATGCTATACTATGAAAGGTAATTGCAATTAAATATATTCAAATCAATAATGCAAATCATTGAAGCATTGCCATCATCTATCCTGAAAGGAATGTTGAGCCCTTAGGGAGAGCATTTAGTGACCAAGCATTCTTCTAGGGAAAAAATTAGGAGTAGGAAATTTTGATTTCTCCAAATTCCCATATCCCAACTTGATCGAGTATCTAACATATTTTGATAGATTCCAAGCCATATCATTATTTCATGTAAAAATTGGTAAGTAAAAATATTGAAGCATCTTTTGAAGTTCATCTATATCATTCTTTCATGTAAAAATTGGTAAATAAAAATCTTTTGAAGCAACTTTTGAAATTCATCTATAATCTAGAGTTGTCCATATTAATATAGTATTTTACCTTTGGACCTTTACAAGCTAGGTATACCCAAGCCAATGGTTTCAATTTCGAGTTAGAGATAAGAGTATAAGATTTCAACCAAACATTAGACCAAAAATTTGTATAATTCCCCTTATTAGATGACCATCTAATATGTGTATTTATCAATTTTAAACTATATGATATGAAGTTCCATGTTGACAATCCTTTGGGAAGGGTTCTTTTCCTAAATAATTTTATTATAACAAGAGAACCTATATATTTTTGAAGTAATATTTTTGGCCAATTATTTCCTTGATCTCTAAATAATCTCCACCCAAGCTTTATCCCTAAGTCCAAACTCATAAGTCTTCAATTTTGTAAACATGCTCCTCCAATATGTTTTTCTTCACAAATCCCATCCCACTTACAAAGAGGAAACCTAACTTTTGCTTTGTTATTTTTCCAAAGATATTCTCTTTGAATTTTATCAATTAATGATTTTATATCTAGTAGGAATATTGAAAGTGCATGGATGGAATTCATCTAGTCTAGTTGTGTCCTAGCATTCCCACCATGATTAATAACTTACCTTACAAACTATCCAGACAATCTTGCATTCTATCCAAATAAGAGAACAAAAGCTCCTTTTATTTCCTTTATGAAACAATGGAATACCCAAGTATATTGATGGAAATTTTTCAACTTTAAACCCTAAAATATCCATAATAGTTCATTGTAAATATATTGCAATTTTAATAAAAAATATTGGATTTTGTATTATTAACCAACTATCCAGTAGCCTTCTCATAGCATGATAATTTTGATTTAAAATTAATGGCCTCACTAACTGAGGGATGGCCCAAAAGAAATGTATCATTAACAAATTGGACATGAGATTCAAATGGACTATTTTTTGCAACCTGAATACCTTTTATTTTTCCTTCCATTTTTACCTTTGATAAAGCTCTCCCTAATACCTCCACAATAATAATGAATAGATAAGGATATAGTGGATCACCTTTGTGGATTCCACAAGATGAATTTAAGTAACCAATAGGAAAACCATTGATCATAGAGGATGCCCTTTAGATATCCTTTGTATCTGGTACACTTAGCCCTAGCATAGAATGTGGGAATCTTCAGATAACTTAAGCTCAAAATAGTCAAAGTCGATGAACAAAAGCAACCAGCATCTCTCTAGACTAGAACCCTTTTTTGAGGGTCCTCATATTGCTTGTTCATGAACCAATTTCTAGCACTAGCCCTTAGGGCGCTAAAAGGAGAGAGATATTATCACATATAGAATAATGCACCAAATATTATGTGAATACTATGTAAGATATTGGTTATTCCTAGAAGAGACTACCATTATCCATGTCCTCAGCTTCTCCAAGCCAGTATACTTACTAAAAATACTTCATACCAAAAAGGGTTTTCACCCTTGAAATATTCCAACAACTCGATTCAATGGACACTGCATACAAATTTGGTTAGAGAAAATTTAGCTATTATGAATTCTCAATACAAGTGGAAGGTGTGAACCAACTAAAATGAGGGCCACTCACTTTTTAGAGCAAAAACTTAAGCCTCTAGCTAGAAGTCCTAGACGACCCATGGGCATATGATCAAAAAGGTTTCTTCCAAAAATGACTATCCATAATTATGAATACCAATAAATTTATACCTCATAGGTGATGAAAGCTTGAGCTCCACCAGAGCCCTAAATAAATACACTATGCACCCCTCCAAAGGAAATATTTATTATCTTTTGACAAGTAACTAGAACCCTGGTTTGATCTCCTCAATTCAAACAAGAAAAAGGGGGTGGTGGATCCTACTAGCAGGATATCAAAAAACAAAGTTGATAGGTTGAGGCAAAGAGGGTATGACGATGCCAAGATCCAAGACTAGTGGATTCATTGGAAATTTATAAAGGACATAGCCTCTATGCCTGGAGAAAACTCAAAAGATAAGTTTGATGAGTTTTATGATGAAGAAAATATAGTGGCTAATGAATATAGTTCAAAACAAGTAGAGCAAACACCATGGACTCCTCAAGGGGATATACCATATCTCATCTTGGAGGCTCCTCTACTGGATAGATCCCTGAATGCAAACATTCCATCGATAGTCAAGGTAAGCCATAATAACCCCTAAGTTGGAATTAGTCTAAGGAAAGTGTCATATTCTAAAAAAACATCACCCAATGGGGCTACTATGGGAAATAAAGATAAAATATCCAATAAAATATAGAGGTAAAAACCAACTGAGGAGAAGATAGAAAAGAAAAAGAGTAAAACTAGAGCCAAGGAGCTCCTTATACTAGTTGAGTATTCCTCGGTCTCCCCTTGCAACCAATAATATGATGACTCAAACCCTTCATGCCCCCCACTAGGGTAAAATATAATTCTTGAAGTGTCCACTCAATTACTGCTTGGAAGCCCTACCATTGAATAACTCCCTAAAATTCCTTCCTATACTCTTTTCTCTACTACCCATATCCCTATCATACCTTTGGATGTCTCTACATTGTAGCTAACCACTATACTTATTCCTCTAATAGAGGTTACAACTTCCTCCACCCCCATATCCCTAAATAACCCTTAATCCTCTTTATCATTCATAAAACTATTATCATTATCATTGATATACTTGTTGTAATACCTAGATCCCAAACCCATTGCCTCCATATTGAGCCTTATTATCAACCAGCAACCAATCCTAGAGCAAAGCCAATTGTGGTCCAACCAAAGCACCAAATAAAATAGCTAGGGTTTCATTGCCCTATAGAGAATGACCTCTCTACTTCCTCAAGGAAAGGGGATAAGTCTAATTAGCTTTGACCCCCTAGTTCCAAAGGCCCTAGGAGAGATGTGCCCATAGGATTATTGAATATCCACTTATGGTATGTATTTTGAATATGCTATGCCATATGAGATTTTTAAATTAATTGAGAATTCAATTAGTATAATGACCCACAAGTACATGGCTAACACAAGGTAGCTAGCCAAAAATAAAAGGGAGTTGGGACAAATGAAGTGCTTACTTGGAGAAGCTCACCTGGAAGTTGAAACCCTCATGATTGAATAATAAAAAGATTCTAAGCTCAAATAATAACAAGTGAAGGTGACCAAATTGGAGTGAAGACCTCCTCCATAATTACACCTCATGGAAGCAATCCAAGCCCTTTAGAAATATATGGTTCTAAAGGTAGAAGAAATTCTCTCTATATTTAGTTACATTAAAATGATCCACTCCCTGTGTGTAGAGGCCAAAGACAAGCTACTCACTGCAAAAATATGTTTTGACCCCTAGTTAGAAGAAGCTCAATCCCTCTTAGGTGTTCTTTCCCTACCCAATCCATAACAATGGCCTATTAAATATATGGGGAATAGAGATATTATTCTACAAAGGGTTACAATGGTCCTAACCTCCTAGCAAGTTGCTAACAATTGTAGCAAATAGGTCAAAATCCTAGACCAAAAAAAAAAGAATGAAAAGGTTTTATCACTTCACTTCTCACCGCAAGGTTTCCCTCACCCTTTGATCTAGATGGATATTTCTTTCTAGAAAATGAGTACAAACAATTGCTAAAATAGTTGTAAAATGAGGAAGTTATCCCTAAGATCACTATAGAGGAGAAAATAAATATGACGATTAGTCTCATAATTGCCTTGGAGATCCTTCTCCATCATATCTAGTAGGAACAAGCACCATAAATCTTCAAAGTACTCAAAGAGCTCCAAAATAGTTACTAGCAATGCGTATGGTCCATTACACATATCAAAGATGAATGACAATAGGTCATCATCACAACTAGAAAACTTTAGGTGTGACTTCACACCCATAACCCATTGGTAAGGCTAATAGGTTCTGGATTCTAGCTTTCAATTAATTGAAAGCCCTTTGAGAACCACCATAATTGTAGTAAGTTCCCCACTATAATTTGGTTTTGAAATAATAGCCACAAACAGTAGAGAAATCTAGAATGCTAGAATCTAGTGATTGTGAACAAAGAAAAATTTTAATATTTGAGACTACTAGAGGACATCTTCAGAGGATAGTTTGTTACTGTTTAACCTAGAAGTAATGAAGCCCCACAAAGTATATGGTATTAGATGCACACGCTTGATTAAGATTATAGTAGATATAGAGGCTGCAACTGCATGGGGTAACAATGCTTGGGAAGCACAAGAGGATCACTCTTGACCCCTCAATAGTAGGAGTATGGGTTTGCCTAAGGCCCAGACCCTTACTCCCTTATTATCCTCCTATACCACACCAACCCCTATGGATTTCCTTGTTGCACACCAAACTAGTGGGTCACTATCAAAATGGAAGAGCTTGCACTCTCCCCTTAGCCCCACCATCCATATAATTCACCTAACTTGAGCTAGCTAGAAAGCATCCTCTTTCTACCTTAGGTGTTATTTGAATGACCACCAGGTGATTTTCTAATAATGAAGTTATTGATCAACTATTAAGCCACTCCCAAAACCCCCTATGGGGTCTCCCCTATCCAACCTAAAAATGTTAGGCCCAACGGTACACTACAAGTGCTTCCAGATATAGCACTTGCCCTAATATATTTTTCTACATCATCACTACTATATGGTTGCAGGCCCATACCTAAAATAATGTGCAATAGGATAGATTTTTGCATCTTCTATAAATGATCCAATGTAGTGAATGGTATAAAAAAACAAAAATAATTGAGTCCCAAGCATAAATAGTCTACTCCTTGAACATGTATACCACCACCTAACCCTAATCCTAATGGACTACTCTCCTACACATGTTACCAATTAGGACTCCATGCACCAAGGCATGTAGTAGATTTATCTATTGATATAGATAGCCCTTAGTATAGGTAACATTGATATCAATACCAAACCTCATGACTAGGAAATCTACATCTCCATTCAATCTCCTCAAGCTCCTCCATTATTCCTAGCTTATATTAATATGTGAACCTTTGATTAGCACCCTTAGGGTCCACCACTCATCCTCTAGTGAAATGGTCATCTAGCCATAAGGTAGCTAGAAGTCATTTGCCTTTAAATACCAACGTTCTACCAGGGTAGTTAGCAATGCCCTATCAAACTCTACCTTGGATATTAAGGCTACATGGTATAGCCCTACTACCACCAATAACATGTTATTAGTGTAGTCCAACAAGCCTTGGATGGTCTCTAGTGCATGGGGATATCTCTCCCTATAGTCAAGAGTTTGTAGTCTCTCTACAACTAGGCAAAACCATCAACTTGTCATCCTTGAAACTCAAAAATTTGATAAAATATTGACACAAGTAAAGGTGCCACCCTTTGGAAAAACTCCATTAGGAGATGAAAATTCCACCTAACAATGAAAGCATCACCCTAATGGAAAAAAGTGTTGTCAAATGATAAAAGCACCATCAAATAATGCTAGTGTTGGTACAAAAGCACAGTTAACATGTAAAAATTTTACCCCCTTTTGTAGCATTTTTTAAGGCTAAAATAAAAAGGGTCAAGTTTTTAGTTCCTACATGAATATGTACTCCTCATTCCACTAATGGTTTCATCCTATTTTCTCGGTGTGGTGGTCTTGTAAGCTATGCCATTGAAGTCTCTATTGCAATAAAAGGTCCAAAACTCCTTATTCTCTTTGTCTATGGTAATAATAATTTGGTTTTTACCCCCTAACCATTTTATTGCCAACCCATCCTAACTAATTTTTTTTTTCCCTCGATTATTCATCACTACACCAATATGAGTCATGGTCAAGTCAAGGGGAACACAAGAGCATAGTAGCATTTTATGTTGTCAAAAAGATAAATTAACATCATAATTAATCATCCAATGAAAAGCATCAGTCATCTAACATCACAAATCCTAAGCTATATTAAATATTTCTATCTCAAAATTGAGACATTAATGTTTATTTTAGATGTATTCATCATCCAATAAATGCATCAAAAAGGGGATATTAATTTTGAGTGCACTTTAAAAGCCTCCAAACTTACCAACATCTTCATAATTCAATCAATCAAGCATCTAAATCAAATTAATTATCTCCAATCTCAAATCAATAGCTTTTATTTTTTCCAAAGCAAAAGTGCCAGGACTTGAGCTATAATATTGGTGGTGCTTTTGATCCTTGGTAGATCTTTTGCTCAAAATTTAAAATTTACATTATTTCTCGCCCAAACTAATCATCAACAATCATCTTTACATTAGTGTTAGGATCATTAGTTCCACCAATGCTATCACCTCTAGCACTAGTAATTGTTAGACACCAAAAAGGAAAAGGTTAATAGTTAGTACCTTCCAAGTTGGTCAACAAAAATAGATTTTATGACATCAGTCTAATTTGCAACCCTAGTAGAAATCCAAATCCCATAATTTCCATTTTCTATATTCCATCCATTAATTTCACATTGATCCCATTTCAAAATATTACCTTCAATAATTCCATCAAAACTTCAATGCAACCATCCCCCAAGAAGCCACAACCTCTAAAGCCAACACTGGGGGATCCCAATTCATATGATCTTTTGAGGACAAATTTTTTTTATTAGAATTATATAACATCTTTTAAGCATATGAAAACTCTATCAAAATTATAGATGATAATACTCTTTACTATGGATCTCTTGCAATTGTGAAGCTTTTAATCATTCCAAGCAACAAGTAAATTCATCTACTTAATCACGACATGGGGATATCAACCTAGGTATCTTGAGGGTACAATATTGTTGGTTTTGATCTCTCCCCTCTTATCTTTTGTCATATCATTATCTTTGTTGCTTTGTAATCATTTTGATTATTTTGCACTAAGATTTTGATTTATCACATCTTCATCTATTTACCATTTTATTTTTAACATTATTTGACAAATTTCATAGTTAATTGGTTTATCATGTTGTTTCTATTTGGTCCTCTAATCAAGGATTCTTATTGCATCATTTGTAGAATCATAAATTTCTTATCTAGGCACATTCTACTATGTCCATAGGTGAAAGCATTGTCAAATTATAGGTTTGATGGTACTATTACTCTCTATTTATGATACAATAAAAATTTAGCTCATAGTCATAAAAAGTGAAATCGCTACCAACTAGCAAAAGTGTCGATGATGTTGTTACTCACCCAATGGAACCTTTTTGACTGTCACATAGTCATTATTTTATCATTCTACAATTGTTTATTTCATCTTTTGAATAGGGGTTTGATGTTGGTCAAGGGAGCCATACACTCTCCTCTAGTCTAGGCAAACCTTTTGCCACTAACTCATTCATTTTTTATCTATTTTGTAGGTTAGCAAAATAGCCACTAAGAAGCATTAGCATCAACAATATTTCTATGGAACCAACATGTTTGTAGAACAACAACACTTCTACCATTGAGGCAAAAAAAATAGTTCTCAAGTTCTAATATTTTATCTTTAGCATATTAGATCATGGATTCTATTTTTTGCATGTTCTACATATACTTTTGTTTCAAAAATTTCTATTGTTTACCTATGAAAGGAAAATAGATTATACATAACTAGTTAGTATTAATATCATTAGGGGACCAACTTTAATCTTGCATATCAATAAATCAAAATTATGTAAAGTCACATTATGGATTGCTTGTTCCATTATCATGTTGAACCCTTGTTTTTAAAAGGAAAATTATCCTTTCATTTATCACTAAAGTCAAAATATTAGGACCTATTTGCTATATTTTTTGATGTATTTGTAGCTAAAATAGAACTAGATTGAGATTAAGGTTAAAGGAAAATCTTAGGATAAAAATATATGCTCTCTAACTCAATTTGTAAAACCCTAGACTTAGTCTCACAAACTACCCCTATCCTTGAAGTGAAAGGAGATATATGGTGGATCTATTAAGAGGTCCTTCATAATTCCTTCCATTGATCCCACACTAGTACCTATAAGGTACGTATAGAAGAGGAATAAAATGGGATAGATGATTCCTTGGGAGACATTCTTCTTGATACTCCAATTGATCCCCCACAATAATTTTTGAGGAAGAGATGAATAATTGGTTGGAGTGATTGCACTTTGGACATGTCATAGAAAAGTAGGAGGAGGACCAATTTCAACTCTTTTGTAGGTATATCCATATATTAACTTCTAATCATAAAAATATGGTCATGGGATATCAACTCAATAATACTAAGTTATAGCACATGCATTTATAGTGTACAAAAGAATATCCTCAAATTTCATGTCTACCTCTTAGTCTTATATTAATACTCTCTTTTGTTTTTTTTTAATTAATACACCCCCTATTTTCATCATGTATTGTAGGCACATTTTCTATGGTGATTGTTTACATACATTTTTATTTATATTCTTACTATGGCATAGGTAGTTTACATTAGTATTATGTTGATTCTAAATACATGTCTATATATCCATAGGACTTGTTGTATTTGAGCCACAATGATATTTGCAAACCTGTGTTGATACAAATTAAATCTAACTTTTGGCGAAGGATTTATGCATGTGAGCAAAAGCAAGCATAATTAAGAGAAGCCAAAAAGGAATAAAGAAATTTACAAAAGGGAAATGAGAATAGATTTGGGGAAAAACCAAATATTACATCCTTAAGGATTTTTGACTCCATATGAATAAAATCATATATAATTAAGAAAAAAAAGTTGAAATATCTTGACATTCATTAGTAGAACACTAGGTTTAGAATTAGGGCACAAAAGAAGAACCCTTTCTAAAAACCTTAAATTACCTCAAATTAATGAGATTGTTTATCAAATCAGTCTATAGAATATTTTTTATAATGTGATGAGGAAAAGGACCTTAACCTTGAGCTTTTCATATGAATCTTCTTCATTGTCTATAAAAATTAACTTGGAAAAAAATAAATCCAAGTAGACTTTTATTTTGGAGGATGAAAAATGAAGGTAATTTTTTCTTTTGTATTTTAAATGCACAAACACCACCCACATATCCCCACCCCCTCCCTATAAATATATAACTTAAAATAAATTTAACCATACCTTATAGTTTATGGTATATCTCTTATAACATTTTTATTTTAATTACCACAATATGAACCCACATGTTTTGGTATTGGGTATATTATGGACCCCCTAAGATTTTGGCTCTCAAGTGGTGTCATTTGGGTTGTACAATGCACCTAAAATCTTCCAACGGTTGATGAATAATGTATTTGAATCTTATATTGAGAATCCTATCAAATTTTTCCTATATAATTTTTGTATTTAGAGCAAGAAGGTAGATCACCTATATTCTCTTGAGAAGGCATTTTAGTTATTAGATGAGCCAAATGCTTCATTGTATGCATCAAAGGTGTCTTGTTGGGACGTGCTAAGAAATTACAATTGATATTAAAGCTACCATTTCCCACTAATAAGAGCAATTTATAGTTGTTTTGGTGTCACGTAGGATATTACAAGAGGTTTATTAAGAATTCTCAAAGATCTTAAAACCATTAATAAAATTTCTTAAGGATATACCCTATGAGCTAGATAAAGATGCTAAGGCTACACTGGAGGAACTATGGTAGTCCTTGATCATTGCTATAATCTTAAAGAATCTAATACACTTAGAAGCATATTGAGTCAACAAGATGATAATGGGTACGAACATCCAATTTACTTCAATAGCAAACAAATGAGTAATATCAAGGTAAATTGTATTGTTATAGAAAAAGATGACCTAGCCATTATCTTTACCACTAAAAAATTTATATGCTATCTTTTGGACTAGAATTTCACTATTATAATGGACCATACTACCACAAGTACATTGTTAATAATTCAAATCCATTAGAGAGGACTTCTAGATGGATTCTACTCTTATAGAAATATTAATTTGACATCATGGATCAACTAGGAAAGAAGCTTATTGAAGCAAATACTCTTGAGAGATAATATAAAGACCTCAAATCCAAGTATGAGAATGAGCTTCTTGATATGATAATTTTAGAAATAAAATCCATCCCATTTGAGTACAAAAATATTTGAAAGTACTTAAATGAGGTCAAGTAGCCAAATTTTGTGACAACAAATATGAAGAATAAAATCACTCAAGCTAGTTATCCCTACTCGATTGTACAAGGTATTTCTATAAATTAGGACTAAATGGAAGGTATTGACAAAAAATGGAATAAAAATAGATAAATAAAATCAAATAATTATAGAGTTTCATGATAGAGTGTATGGAGGAAAATTTTGCTAATAGTGTAGAGTAATAAGAATTTTAGAAATCAAATATCACTAGCCTATAAACTTTTGATATTTTATTCCTATTCTAAAACTTATGATGTATATCAATATTTAAATAACCATATGCCATCAACTACACCTTTATGCCGCTGAAACTCTTTAAATATTTTATAAGAATTTTTTAATATTATTAATTAAATGGGTGTCCAGAAAATACCTTCTAACCATCGATGGTCAAATGGATGTCCATTAGATAATTAAACCGGGGACGGATGGAGCAGCAAGGAGGAGGAGCGAGAGGTCTAGGGGCATCAAACCCTAGGTGTGGGACTTCAGAGGGCAGATCAGCAGACGCGGCAGGTGGGGGCTCTGGCGAGATAGCAGGCCCCTAGGCGGAGGATGTGGACAAGGAAGTTCTATTGGAACCGGTCCAAGGGCGTTGGGCGGATGCGGTTGAAGATTTCTCTGAGGGGGACCAGGACTCTATGCGTCAGGATCAAAGGAAGACCCAAGAAGGAGACAAAGAGAAACCTGGCAACTGGAGACCTTCATATCTTAATGCTCTTCGCGGTAAGCAAAAATTATCCGACTCTTGTTTTAATCTAAAATCGTCAATGGTAGGTTGCACGTCCCGGATTCCTTAGCTCAACATGTGGCTATGGAGGGCAGTACATCTTTGGTGGCTAAATTTATGGGGGTGAGGCCGGACATGGAAGTCATAAGGAGATGGGCCATCCAAAAATGGCAGCCAAGGGCCGGTATGATGATTAAGGCTTTACCCAAGAGTTTTCTTTTGGTGACATTTCAATGTGAACAGGACATGGAAAGGACTCTCCAAGGAGGTCCTTGGTTTTTTGGGAAAATGGGCTTGTATCTGAAGCGTTGGTCCCCCGATTTCAACCCCTAGACTCAAGTGCTGGATTTGGCTCCTATTTGGGTTAAGATTTCGGGATTACCTCGCTTTTCCGGAACGAACAAATATTGGTCGGGATAGCTACAGAGATTGGAGAACTAATAGCTATTGATCCCGCAACCTTGAGCAAAACAAGACTCCTATCTCGCTCGCATGTGTGTGTTGGCGGACCCGAGTAAAGAGCTCCCTAAATCCATTATTTTGTCGTCTATGTTTGGCCTTCATACTCGTGTTTTTGAATATGAAAATATGTCTTTTAAGTGTAGTGTTTGTGGGAAGGTAGGGCACCAGGGGTATCCACCGCATTTCCAAGAACCAACTCCCCACTCCAAAATACCGATCCTCAAACCCGTAATAATTTCCCTCCCCCACAAGATCTCCATTCCTACCCAACCTGGGCCTCAAGGACGTGGAGCTCGAAATCCGAATATCAGAGACCCTGTTCGCCCTATTGTAAGCAAGAGGCAACGTTTTAACCCTCCTCCCAAAAATTCCTATGCCCCAAAACCCTCTCTCAGGGGAGCTGGTCCCTTTGATGGGAACCCTCAAGCTCAACCTGCTCCTAAGATGATACAGCAAGCCTCAGAGCCAAATCACAAAGGAAAGAACCCTATAGATCAACGCCCTGGGGCAAGTAAGTTTGATTGGGTGATACGGGAGGCCTATGGAGGCTCGGTGGAAGTGGTCCCATGTACTGCAGAGGAATTTATGGGAAGAAATTCCAAGGAGATCAACATCCCGAAGGAGAACAGCTTTGATGCATTAAATCATTTGAAGGGAGATCGGATGGACAGCCAAGAAGTGGAATCCGAGGTAGAGGAGACTCAAGAGAAGGATTTAGAGGAGAAAAATCGGAGGAAGGAGCAGGAAACTAATAATACAGGCAAGGATACTCGAGAGGAAGAGGTGAACCACCAAGATCGGTAGTAACCCCAAAGCAGGAAAAAAGAATCTACTAATCAAGAAGCTAAGAGCACGGAATCATCTCCATCGTCAAAAAGACCGCTTAACTCGGAAAGCCGATTGTTACCCCAAATACCAAGACCGACCTACCCAAGATGGTTACTAGAAGCCAAGTGAATCCCAAGGTTCAACCTAGAGCGGATGTATGGGGATATGGTTCGGTAGGGAAGAGGGAAACCTAGCAATGCCGCCTTAAGGCGTAAAGAAGCGCAGCGAGGAGTGGTCGATGGCACTCAAGCAAGATTGCTCTTTGGGGCGAAGGCTCGAGGATCCAAAGCCCATAAATGAAGATCCTTTCATGGAATATTCGTGGGAGTAATCCTCGCAAAAATAAGAGCTTTGTATGCTCTTAGACAAGAACACAAACCGGATATGATTTTACCGTAAGAAACTAAAATGGAGGAGAGTAGAGTTATTCCTTTTAAGAATAGGACTTGGCGAGAAGTTGAAGTAGTAGGCCAAGAGGCCACCTGGAACAGCAGGAGGGTTACATGGTTATGTGGAACAAAAATGTGATTGATAGTAGAGTGATTCGAATGTCTAGTTGGTTTATTTGTCTCTTATGTGTGGATAAAACCACACAGAAGAGTGGATCTTAACGAATGTATATGCTCCAGCTTAGACGAGGACCGAGAAGGGTTCTTTGGAGTCGCCTAGCTGAATTGAGGGAGACGGTCCCCAACTACCCTTGGATTGTGGCGGGGGATTTCAATTGCTACCTTAATCCCGTAGATAAATTGGGGGGCTCTCAAAGAATAACTCGCGATATCTACGAGTTTAGAGATTTTGTTGAGCAACATGAGTCGATGGATGTGGACCTGCGTAGATTCTCCTATACATGGTCTAACAAAAGATTGAAGGAAAACCAAATTCGGATAAGATTAGATAGATTTCTTCTTTCTCAAGAATGCCCGGAGAGGTTTGGGGACTCTTCATTAACGGCACTCCCAAGAATCGGGTCTGATCACAACCCAATTCTGTGGGAAACGAGGGGAGGACTCTAAGAAAAGATACATCAGACCCTTTCGATTTGAACTTATGTGGTTCCAACATCAGGATCTCAAGGATCTGGTTGCCCAATGGTGGGACAAAAAGTATAATGGTTCGAAACTGGCCCAAGTGGCATGTAAACTAAGGAATGTGAAGGCTAACATTAGAGAGTGGAACAAAACTTCCTTTGGCAATATTTTTGTTAAAAAGGCGAAACTAAAAGACAAGATCAATGAACTACAGGAGAAGTTGAAGTCGGAGCGACTTACAGAGGATCCGAGAAACCAGGAGAGGGAGTCATTAGCCGAATACCACACGATGCTAGGATTTGAAGAAACCTTTTGGAGGCAGAAATCCAGATTGCGTTGGTTAAAGGAGGGTGACAAAAATACAAAGTTCTTCCATGTCTCTACTCTTCGCCACAGGAGTACTAACAAAATTAAGGAGATCAAGATGGCCGATGGGTCTAACACCAAAGATATGGAAGACATAAGGAGGGAAGCGGTTGAGTACTTTAAATCGTTGCTAGAAGATGTAAATCCGACTATTGAAGAAGAGGACTCTCTCGTTGGCAGCCATTCCACCCCTCGTGAATCGATAATCTTAATGGATTCTTACTTAGTCCTTTCACAAAGGAGGAAATCAAGAAGGTCGTTTTTGACATGGATGGTAACAGCTCCCCAGGACCGGATGGCTTCCCTGCAGCTTTCTTCCGGAAGTTTTGGGATATCCTAGGCAATGATGTAGTGGAAGCTATAATTGAGGCTCAAAAGGACATGGAAATCCCAGAAGGAGTTAATGCTACTTTTTTAGTTCTCATCCCTAAACTAGTGGGAGCAATGGAATTTTCCAGCTTTCGCCCTATCGGCTTATGTAACACTCGATGAAGATTCTCACAAAAACAATCGCCAATAGGATGAAGGTTATCCTTCCTTTCATCATTGATATGAACCAAGGTGGCTTTGTGAAAGGGCGACAAATATTGGATGGTATCATCACAATTCATGAGGTTATTCATTCAATGGTGACTAGTAAGGAAGCAGGTATGTTACTAAAGCTTGATATGAATAAAGCCTACGACCGGGTCTCATGGCGGTTCCTCACCAAGATTTTGGGTAAGTTTGGTTTTTGTCCCCAGTGGATTAAGTTGATTTTTAGTTGTATCTCTACTACAATATTTTCTGTCATGGTGAATGGGTCACCCTCCGGTTACTTTAAGAGTGAAAGGGGGTTGCGACAAGGAGATCCTTTGTCTCCATACTTGTTTATTATTTTAGCGGAAGCATTGGGTAGGAACATTTCAGCAACGGTGGCGTGATGGTCAATTGGAAGGTTTTAAACCAGCCTCAACAACGAGGCCGGTGTCTCACCAACAGCTTTGTGGATGATACAATCATTGTGTCCAAAGCCTCGGTGCCTCAAGCTAGGAAGTTAAAGAGAATTCTAACCAAGTATGAGACAGACAGAGGACAAGACATAAACTATAAGAAGAGTAGCATCTATTTCTTTAACACGCCCGGTGGGAGGGAGGAAAGAATAGCTAACCTCTTCGGTTGTGGAAAGGAGCTTCTACCAAGCAACTTATCTAGGCATGCCTATGTTCGAAGGAAGAATGAAGGCTACTTTGTGGAACTCAATCATTGACAGGATCTCCAAAAAGTTAGCAGGGTGGAAGGGCAGCCTTCTCAGCTCCGCAGGAAAAGCCTTATTAGTTCAAACTACTTTACAGAGCATTCCAATTTACTACATGTCTCTATTTAGAATGCCTGCAAAGGTCCGAGCTACATTGGAGCTAATTCAACGCAACTTCTTGTGGTCAAGTTCAGAGGAGAGAAAGAGAATTTCGTTGGTAGCATGGAATCAGGTGTGTGCAAGCAAGGATCTGGGGGGCCTGGGGTTAAAGAGAATGAAAGAATTGAATCAAGCTCTGATTGGCAAACAGGTATGGAGATTTATCAATAATGATCAATTGGGATGGGTAAAACTTCTTAAGGCAAAATATATCGAAATAATCGGGACTTCCCGAAAGTCGATAATCTTCCTAGAGGATCCTATTTTTGGAATTGTTTGCTCGAATGTCGGGAGGTAGTCGGGAAAGGCATCAGATGGAGAATTGGTAATGGAAGACAAGTGGACTTTTGGAAAGACCCGTGGTTGGAAGAGGCCCCTCTGAAAGATAACTTAGACCTTCAGGTCCTCCAACATAAACTTTCGAAGGAAATGGGAGGAAAAGTAGGGGATTTTATTGTCTGTAGCACAGAAACTTCTTCTTGGAAGAAAATCACAGTTCATAATCCGTCAGAGCAAGAGAAGGTGGCCCTAACCAAACTCAATGATGCTTTAAGGGTGTTCCCGATCATTCCCGGGGGAGGAAGAGACAAGGCGATTTGGGGCAAAACTACAAGTGGGATCTATTCAGAAAAAGCGCCTATAAGTTAATCCACTCAGGATTCAATGGTCGGACTCGACTTCGTTATTTGGTTAAATAATTTAACCCCAAAAATAGCTTTCTTCTTTTGGTTGGCAGCTCAAAATAAGATCCCGACAACGGATAATCTGCAAAGGAGAGGTTTCCAATTCATCAATCGATGTATCTTGTGTGAGAAAGCAATAGAATCTGTAAGTCATATATTTCTAACTTGTGATTTTTCTTGTACAGTCTTCCAAATGATCCTGTCCAAATTTCATATAGATTGGGTCTGTCCAAATAGCATGTCTGACTTCTGCATACAGTGGGCTTCCCCCTTCCGGGCAAAGCTTTTGACTTGGCTCTAGAAGCTCAACTTACCCCATTTTTTATGGGGGGATATGGAATGAGAGAAATAAGAGAGTATTTAAAGGACGTAAGAAAGATCCCGGGTTATGTGGTAATAAAATAATCGGAGCTTTGAAAGAAAACTGGAAAACTTTCTTCTTCAAAAATGAGACCATGTCTCTAAGGGAAAGGAGGATTTTGCGGAACCGGGGAGAGGAACTTCCGGACCTAGACATTACAACCAACCCACGGGATGGTGTCAAGTGGATACCCCCACACAAAAGTGGGTTAAGTTTAATTTTGACTGGGCAGACTAAAGGAAATCCGGGGCCGCAGGAGCAGGAGGAGTTTTGAGAAATGAGGAAGGAAAAGTGGTCCTTGCCTTTGCAGAGCCTTTGGGAACTCAAACAAATCATTTTGCGGAAGCCCGAGCCTGCATGCAGGCAATGAGAATTGCCAGACTTGAGGGTTATAAGGAAGTTATCTTTGAAGGGTATTCGCTTAATATAATCAAGGCAATTAAGGAGGATAAAGACCCCAGATGGACCATATTGGAGCTTATCCTAGAAGCAAAGATTCATAAATCTCATTTGGTTAATGCCCGAATCCAACACACCTTCGAGAGAAGGGAACCAAAGCGCGGATCTAATGGCAAATATTGCAGCTTCGTTGGGGAGATGCAAATTTGGAAGGATAACTTCCCTCAAGAACTATTGGTGTTGGTTGCTAGAGAAGAGCTAAGATCAAACCCGTTAGAGCATCGGGAGATCGGAGGGGTCGATGATGAGTAATCCGACGGATGGAATTAGGCGGAAAAGGCATCCCATTTGCTAGGGCCTCGGGAGGTGACAAGTGTACAAGATCAAACAACCTAGTGTTAGTAAGTGCTAGGTGTTGTTTGGTTTTTGTTTTATCCTCGAATAGTCAAGCGACAAGTATAGGACCGTGGACTCTAAGTATGGCTTAATGTGAGTCTTAGAAAGATCCATTTTGTATTTTGATTATACGGGCTTGATGCTAGAACCAGCCCATTTTGACTTTGTAAAAGGTTTGTGGACCTTATAACCACCTCTACCTTATACCAAAAAAAAACTACATCTTTATGTCCTATATTTCACCTTGGGGCTTTTTAAAGGTAGGGAATTGAAATTGCCAGTCATATTCTTATAACAACTCAAAGGAATAGGTTTATCATCATTGCAATGGATTATTTGACTAAGGGAGTTGAATCTCAATGATTTAAATGATAAATAAAGGAAGAAGTTGTTGATTCATATAAACAAATTTTTACCAAGTTTGAATATCCAATGGAGATCATAACTAACAAGGTACTCCTTTTCTCAACAAACTAGTGGAAGACCTAACATGTTCTAAATTAAGCATAGAAAGGCAACTATATATAAAGCGGGTAACAATTGATAGGTAGAATAGATCAACAATGTGATATGATAAGTATTCATATAGGACATAACTCTCTATATTAACATGTGAAAAAAATAGTTTATGCAACATTATGGACCTAAGAGCTATGATTAAGTCATCCATAGGGCACTCTCTCTTCTAGTTAATATATGACTTAAATCCCATATTTCTATCTTGTATGCTATCCTCACCATATAGATGACTATGAGGAATATAAATAATGAAGTAAGATCCATTTATGACATGATGGTATAGGCAAATATAAAAGACAACACAAAATTACGTTACCAAGAGGAAAATGAATGAAAAATAATATTGGGGTAAAAGTTCAAGTGAACTCCCTTCAAATTTAATTACTTGGTGTATGATGCTCAACATAACAAGAGACATTGAATGGGATATTACTATATAGTGGTGATACATGACAATGATACATACATGATAAAGGATTTGGATGAAACACCAGTAGAAAATGGGTTAATCATGATAAATAGAAGTTGTTCCATCCTATAAAAGAAGATAAGCCTACATCAAGTATGAATTAGAAATTAGGACAGGGAGAGATGCTAACACATTCTATCATGTTATTCATATGTATAATAACATTGGTATGTATAATATACTATTAGACATGCAACAATGATATTTAATAACAAAAAATGATCACAAATGCAATCATCTCTTCAACATAGCATCCTAAGACATTAGCAAGCATCATAGTGTCAAAATTAGATTCCTATAACTTATTTTTGATGCAATTTCATAGAAATCACATCAAAATGAAGCAAAATATAAACATCCAATTTTGATATGCTGCTTAAGCAAAACATGTCAAAAATCACACCCAACATCAACAAACAATAAATCAACTCAATCTGAGCAATTTTGTCACATTTTCGACCTCTATCAAAATCACCACTCCATGACAAAAATACTAGTGGTAAATTTGCTAGCATGTGGTATTTTTGACAAAAGATATTTTTCAGCCATTTGACTAGTCAGACTGACTGTTAGTCAAAATTTCCAATTTGGGATAAAATGCTAATGGTAATTTTAACATGAAGTGGCATTTTTTCCAAAATGGACAGAATCCTTCGATACGTGCTAGAGGCAAGCAGATTTTGTATGATCTCGCATGATCCAGACACACTACCTTCTTTGATCTCACATGCTCTAGTCACAAACCAGACTTGCAAATTTAATTTGGTCTTGTTCCCTAATGTCATCTTGCACCTAACTTTACCTCTCAAAACATCTATAAATGCATCCCTTGGAAGAGCATTCAACAAGCAATTATAGATAGTTATAATCTGCCAAATTTTTATACTCTCTCTCTCATTTGGAGCATTCTAAACAAGCATTTGGAGCAAGTCAAGGGACACTAGATCAAGAGAATCATCTTGGAGTGAGGAGAAGCATTTGCTAGGATTGTATATTTTCCTAGCACCTCTCTCTTCCATTGTTTTTGTCTTCATTATATGTATTTTCCCTCTCATTTTGGCCTTGGTAACTTAGATTTTACATTCATATTTACTAATCCTTGTCTCTTTGTTCATTTACCATATCTAATACTTATGTGTTAGTCATCTAATGGTTTTTTATGCTTACATCCTTCCATTTGCATCAAGTTTTCTTTCATTTATAAGCATTTTTCTCTTCATTTTGGCATTCTAGTCTCATTTCTTCTTTTAATCCATGCATTTTAATCACTAATGTCTCTCATTTTGTAGGCATTATCTTCTTTCCATATAACTTGTCTCTATTTGTAGGCTTAATCTCTATTTAGCTTGTTTTCATGCTCATTTCCATCTCATTTATAAGTTTTTATGCTTATTTATTTCATTTAATCTCATATTTACATGCTCTTACCTCCATGCACTCTAAATAAACTTTTATTTACATGTTATTTCATGTTATCTTCATCTTGCATTAGCATTATAAACTAAATATAATTTCACTTTACACTTTCCATTTGCATGTTCTCTTTTTTCCTTATCTTATATAAGATAGTATTGAAGCCTCTGCCATACTTCTTCATCCATAACAATAGTTCAAAACTCTATTATATCACCATAGGTTATCTCTTGCATAATTCTATTTGCTCGTCCATAGGTGTGAACCTCTTCTAACCTTAGTACAGGGTTATGCATAAGGGGTAGTACCAAAAAAAAAAATATAAAATTAGGGCGAATCTAGGCTAACAGTGTATAAACATCATGGTAAAATTTTCAAAATTTTGCATAAAATTTATCAAAATATGGTGAATTTTTGAAAAAATTGCATAGAAATTTTCAAAAAACTTAAATGGTGACTGTCACACGGTGACTGGTAGAAGTGACTAGCACAAGGTGACTAGCAAAAAAGACTGGCATAAGGTGACTAGCAGAAGATACTGGCACAAGGTGACTAGCAGAAGCGACTAGTAGAAGTGACTAGCACAAAGTTATTGGCAGAAGCAACTGGCACAAGGTTATTGGCAGAAGCAACTGGCACAAGTTGATTGGTAGAAGTGACTCGAACAAGGTGACTAGTCGATGGTAGCTGGTAGATGGCGCATGTCACAAGGCAACTAGCACAAGGTGATTGGCATATGGCAACTATCTCAAGGTGACTGGTATATGGCAACTTTCACAAGGTGACTAGCATATGGCAACTAGCATAACGCGACTAGCATATGGCCACTAGCATATGGTAAGTGGCATATGGCAACTGGTAGATGGTGGGTAATAGATGGCAACTGGCAGATGGTGACTAGAAGATGGTGACTGGTAGAAGGCGACTGGTAGATGTCAAGTGACATAGTACAACTGGCATATAACAACTGGCAGAAGGTGACCACCAAAGATCGTTAATAATATCCTACCACCTGTGCTCACCTTTACCACCTGTCATGCATCCATCGACTTCAGCTATGCATAATTCTATAAATATAAATACATGGTCATTTTTTACCTTTCCCACAACGTTTTCTAGAGAAATTTCAGAGCATTTTCCATTATTTTTAAAGCATTTTTTTATAGCGGTTTCAAAGCCTTTACAGATGGTTTTTAGAGCATTTTCAAAGGGTTTTCGCAGCGTTTTCAAAGGGTTTTCCTAGTATTTTCAAATGGTTTTAGGAGCATTTTCCAAGGCATTTCAAAGCATTTTCTAGGGTATTTTAAAGTGTTTTCCAAGGCATTTCAAAGCATTTTCTAGGGCATTTCAGAGCATTTTCTAGGGTGTTTCCAAACCATTTAAAGACTATTTTTGAATTCTTTTTTAGACCGTATTAGTGCAAAAATGGCTAGCTCTTCCTCTCCTCTGCCTTCCAAAGTCACATTCAAGAACTACTATTGCCCCAACATCAAGAACATTTTCAACACTCCTACGAGAGATTATGAATGGCTTTACACCTCCTTGTGTCAGTCACCTTGCATCAGTCACCTTATGTTAGTCACCTTATGTCAGTCGCCTTATGTTAGTCACCTTGTACCGGTTGCCTTGTGCCAGTTTCCTTGTGTCAATCACCTTGTACCAATCACCTTGTGTTAGTTACCTTGTACCAGTCATCTTGTGTCAGTCGCATCCTGCCATTCATATGTGTCAGTTGCATTCTACCAGTCGTTTGTGTCAGTCGCCTTCTATCAATCGTGTTGTGTCAATCACTTGCTTTGAATCATTCGCTATAGAAGAAAATTAATGTTTTAATTGTATGAGTGTCGTCAAGATTACCTATATATAATAGGGTACAAGAGGTAAATTGGGCGGGATAATCTTTTTTAATAATTTTAAGGCAAAAATTAGGTGATAAACCTTATGGTACCGAGGAAAATTTACCCTAAAAAATGTGATCCTAAAATTTAGGGTGAATGGGCCGACCTCCAAGGTCCCAAAATTTGCAAAATTAAATTTGTGAAAATCCAAATATTCGCGCTAATTATGAAATTTGCCCCTGTGCATAACCCTGAACCTCACCTTGAAAGCATTCTAGAATCCATTTTAGCATTTAGGCATCTTCACCTATCCATTTGGGGGTACCTTTGAACCTCCAACAACCATTGCATATTTTGCTTCATTATATCTATCCCCCTTTGTAAATTTTGGAAAATTTACAAACTATTTCCTAAAATTATTTAAAATCCCAAGTTGTAGACCTTAGGATTGACATTTTCATCCCCTTCCTCTGATTTCAAGCCATATTGATCGAAAAAACCAAAGAATTTAACCCAAAACTTAGTCGTCCTCTGTTACAAGATAAAATACCACTACCTATAGCCATTGGCAAATTTGACTCTCTAGAAATACATAGAGCAAAAATGCCACAGTATGTCAAAAATACTAGTGGCAAATTTGACAAGCTATGATGAATTTAACAAAAGTCATTTCCACTCCAAAGGATCTGGTTCATACTCAAATTTGTCTTAGTAGGGGGTCTAATCAACTAGGAATATAGTCTATCAACCCTTTGCAAATTAGACAAACCCCTAAAAATATAAAAAACTAGTTTTTTTTGTTTAAATTTTGCAAATTTCAAAAATGCCAATGGCAAATTTGACAGCCTATGGTAAATTTTCTCAAACAGTAGTTCAGTTAATCCTACCACTTGGTACCTCTTTGTTCATTGTCATTTCATTGTTTTTAGTTTTTTGGTCTCTATTTCTTGTTGGATTGTCTATTTTAAGCCACATTTATCTTGGAAAATTAAAGAATATTTAGCATAGGTTTTTCCTTTCAAAAGCATCTAGGCAAAAATCAAAAATTCATATAGCTTGCATCTTAAGATAGCTTATTTGTTGCACATTTCTTTGTTGCCTTGAAAATAAAGAAATCTCCTTAGTATATTCATCATTCAAATCCAAAGAGCATACTAAGTTAGTGCTTATTTTATTACATTTTGTGTGATTGAATTTAGCATACACTTTAGATTATCTCCTCTTTAAGCTAGAACAAATTTTATCATGTAAAGACTCAATAAAGAGTTAGATTAGAGATCCAAAACCCTTAGGTGTTTGTTGAATTAACTCATTAAACACCCTACAAGCATTGAACATCAACATAACACATAGCCATATTTTTAATACATGAGGTAGAGCCTACTCATAGTGAATATTTCCCTATCTTTGAGGTCTTCTTCGAAAATAGGCCCTCAAGTAGAGAAGTAAGGGTCCCAATGGATCCACCTACACATGTGCGAGGTTTTGAATCTACATCAAGGTCACGGATGATTGCATCATACATCACTTAACCTAAGAGAGGGGGAAGAAGAGAAGAAATGTGATAGACAAGAAAAATAAATATAGAGAAAAGTAAGATAAAGGGGAAAGGTAAGTTGTTGGATTGGGAGGACTACTCAACATGAGGTTTCCAGTATGGGTGCAATGCAAATGGCTATTATAGTGAGTTGGGTTGGTATTTGTCTCATCATAAATCTACCTGAATTTATAGTATGATCAAGCAAAACCAAGAATCATGCAATTGGGATAATTATTTTGAATGAACATTGTTTATAGATCATCATATAATCAATCATACAATCAGTCATATGCGCAAGCAAGTCATACAATGTTTTAGACATAATATATTTTAAGGTGCATTATGTTTATTGGTTCTTTATGTTCTTTGGCATCTTATGTGGCTAGGTGATAGGCTCCAAAGCCAAATTTAGCAATGATGATGAAAGGTCCTAGACATGGCAACTCAATTGAGATAAAAATTGAATCTATTTGTAAACTCTCAATCTCTAAAAGAGAAAGTTATGATTTTTCAAGAGTGGAGGACCTGAATACAACGCTTTTTCTAAAATAAAAAATACAAATGCTTTAAAAATGTTAACAAATTATTTTATAATTATTATTAAATAATATTAACTTGCAAGGACTTTATATTAGTGGTCAAACATAATTTCAACAGATTTAGTTTGAAATTTATTTAAAATAACTTGGGCCTTGCAAAGAATGACTACATGGGATTTGTTCAAGGTGTTTCTTGTTATAAATTCAAGTTTTTCATTTTGTGTGTTTTGTTTTAATACATGTCAACTAGCTTTTAGACATATGTAGTAATAATTTATACTTATTTTATGCTTTAGCATGGGTTTAATTTTTTTTAGTAATTTTTAAAAATACACACTATTCTCATATAGTGTTTTAATACTTAAACATACACATTATACTTATTTTGTTTCAATCGAGTTTAAAATCAAAACATATATAAACTTAAGGAAAAATTTATTTAATAGACCAAAATAGTTTCTATGAAATATTAATTCTTTTAAAATAATAAAAAAGCCATATGAGAATAATTACAATTATTTTTAGCAAAAGTGATGGAAAAAAATTTAAAATGTGTTTAAAATTTTAAAAATACTTTGCATTCTAAGGATAAAAAGCTATTTAGAAAAGTCCTAACATTATTTTTGCACCTAATTTATAAAATATTTTTGTTGTGGGTATTCTAGCTTGGGCATTTCTAAGCATGAGAATTACGTTTTTCAATTTTTTATTTTAAAAATAATAATAAGCAATCAATACTCTCTATGTAAGAAGGTCGAACACTCTAGGTTCAATTGTGACATAGAAAAGAAAGGAAACCAGGGGAAAAAAGTGTGGCAACATAAACAAAACCCAAACCCTCATCCTTTTGATAAGGAGGGACAACCAAAGACAAGTATCAATTTGGCAGACAATGGAGATGCTCTAGAAAAGACTCAATCTGAGGCTCCACCTAAAGGAGGGGTTGCTCTTGAAGAAGGTGAGTTTGAAGGAGAAAATCTCAAGGTAAGACTTTTGGTCTGTGAACCTCTTGTGAAGGATAATACGATTATTGGAACAAATTCTTTTGGTTATCTACAATATTTAGAAAATGAAACAACCCAAGTGGATCATTTTGGTGAATATAATGAGGTAAATCGTGAACCCTCCTTTGAGGAACTAGTTTGAATGGAAGGAAAAAAAGCAAATCTAAGTATCACTCGCCGATCTCTTGAGAAATAAATGGAAATTATATCAAAATCGAGATGGGAGAGTAGTAATCCAAATAGGATTACAAGAAGCTAGAAGAAAGGAAAAGTAGATGTTGAATCATATTCTCAGAGGGAAGGACCATCAAAACGAAAATTCAAAGAAAAGGAAATGGTTATTGAGGTGGTGAATGGCACTCAAGTGATCCTTAACTTTGGGAGGAAGAAACACCCCTTGAAATCTAAATAATAAAAATAATATCTTGGAACATTAGGGGGTTGAATGCCCCCTCAAAACTTGCTTGATCCAGAATCAGATTTGCTCGGGCCAACTCCTTAATTTTCTAATCAACATTTTACAAGGGTTGAATCCACTCATTTTATCAAATATTAATTTAGAATCGACTTCAAATCACCTGGTGGTGAGAAGACCCAAAGTTGTGATTGAGGTAGTGGACATTTTAGCTCGTCTTCATAGGGAGAATTGTTTCCCCTATTAGTGATGCATGTTGTTGTCAAATTGTTAATGTTTTGGGTTTTAAGTGCAGGTGGTCTTTATGTGTTTGTCGTTCCTTGACTAGTTTAAATTGCTGGTCTTTTGCTTAAAAGTCTGTCTTGTAACTATTTTTTTATAGTTATTATTTTGTTTCAATTATTATCTTGAATGGCGAGACTCAAATATAAAATATTTGGACATATTTTATAAAAAGGATGGGACCCTTTCAATCCCCTTACTTACCATCAATAAAAAAATACCTTTTACTTCTATATTAAAAGTAAATGGTAATTAAAAAAACACTAAATCGGAATGGTCTAAGGAATCGAACTAGGGTTTCATAGGTTAGGGCAAAGCCCTGGAGAATATTTTCATGTAAAAAACACCATCAGAGAGAATCAATATTGTTGGAGGGTCTTTCAACAGTAAGGATCATGGCCAAGAATAGGGGCCATAGGTACTTCAATACCAAATCCTCCAAAATAAGGAATATCATACCGAGATAAGCTATGTGGAACCCATGATAGCTTCAATGACTATCAAACACAAGCAAGGATATGTTGTGGCCATTGCACAACTAGCCCCAAATTTGGGGATCCACCCTGAATTTTCTTGTTTTGGGCATCTTGGTTGTCCTTCAGTGATGATTTTAGGATTGTTCCTTTAAATTTCATATAGACTGTTTTGTCTTTGCTTAGGTGTAATGGGTTTGCTTTTGTTCAAGGGCGTAGTTTTGCTTAGATTTGTAATGTGGAGCGAATTTGATGTTTGAATTTATTTGATACAAACGTTTGAAATCAATTAATTTAAATTCAAACATTTTAATTTCATTAAAATCAAATTTTAGAGTTCAAATATTTTGAATTTAATTAATCCCAACATTTGAGATTAATTAAAAAAACAAAAATAAATAAATAAAATAAAATAAGAATATCTAGGTATATGTACACCATATATATACATAGATATATGATATAAATGAATCAAAATATCCAAAAAGTGATTTAATGATGGATATAATTGAATTTATATACTTTGATTCTATTTATATTCGATCTTGTGAAGTTTGGTTTTTATATTATTGTTTTTTAGGTTTTGGTTTATTTAGTTTTATTTCTTTTTAATAATTACAATCAATGGTTTTATTTTGAAGCTCATGTAAATGATATTTTCTTGTTTTGTTTGTAGGTGACCAAAAGAAAAGCTTGGGCACGACGTCCAAGGTAAGCTTGCCTAGCTCGATCAACACAAAATCCAAGAGGAAAACATGGATGCATCCGTGTGGTGAACATGGACCATTGGACTTTAACTTGGCAGACCACATGCCAATGTTAGGAGGTGGACAACGATGGAATATCATTTACTGGATTGAGATCACCACGTGGAATGTGGAACGATACGATGGTGACGTCACCAAATATATTTCGAAGGATCTGGCAGGTTTTCATTTCATAGAGAGGTGGAAGTGATTACATGTAGTGCTAAAGGTGTTTTCCTACCGACCATATGGAAATGATGGTACCAAATATTAAAGCTTTGCAGGTCCTTAGCCAAGGGTCTAAAAATATGGTTATCACCATGGTTTTCTTCCATGTCTACGTGGATATCAGTGCAATGGAGCTTAACGTATGGTTTGGCCACTGCATGGAAGTCACGGTAGTGATATCGTATGACATGGAGATCGCTATCATCATCGATGGAAGAAGGGAAAAGGACTAAATAACCATCAACGTTGGTATATGTTGTATGCCATACCATCTACCCCACATATGGATAGGGGCAATTAATATTAAGGAGCTTGGGGATATTTGTAATACATGGAGCGTTGGTTACAACAGGACAAATTAAACCCACCATGATACTAAGTGGATAAGTAAGGTAACAAAAGATGTTACACAAAAAAATTCAAACAATCTTAGTAGATATATGCCTTACGTGTGCAGCAAGTGCATGCTCTAGCGTAGTCAGGCCATTCATGTGGTGGCAAATATTCAAAATATTGTGAAATCAATTAAAACAAGGAATACATCCAAGGGAAAAGAGATGTTACCCTGTAAAAGCAAATCAAAGGGTCAAAAAGAAAATGAAGCGAAAGGAAGAGTAAATGGAAGAAACAAAAACGAAACATGGCACTCCTATGATGCGACCAAACAGCCAGCAAGGGAAAGTGAAAAAATTTCTTCTAAAGCTTTAAAATATCCATTTCAAAGAGAATACAATGGTTGGACATTTTGGGAAGCCAAGGCTGGAAATTTTTTGAAAGACAGGGACTTTATTTTTATTGTAAAATGCAAATGATTTTAGAAACATGCACTTTATAAGCATAGTTATAGGAGATTTTCTTTGCATGTTTGATTTAACTATTTATTTTTCCCTTTTCATGTTTTAGGCTTATAGATGGTGTTCAATGCATTTTTATGGTTGCACTATTGAATGTTTAAAACATGGAACTCATTTTTTTCCTTAGAAGCTTGCACCTACTTTATTTTGGATTGTGCAAATGCAGTTCCAGATAAAATAGGTTACATATAGAAATATCACACATCTCCAGTTTTGTAGAATAGGGTAGCCTTACACTAATATTTGTTTGTCTCTTCAACATTTTCAGCATTCTGGTCCATTTTCATATTTTATTTTTTATTTTTCTAACCCTTCCCTTTTCCATTTTTTTAAAAAACTTTGACAAATAAAATAAATATCTAAAAAAATTAAAGTTCCAAAAACAGATACATGGAATCCTGGAATAAGCTTCAACGCTTCATTTAAAACAGTTTTAATTTTGTTTTGAAGCCATTTCAAAATTACAAAAATTATTGAAAGTTGTTTTTAAAGGAATTTTGTAATTTCAGATTTTACATGTTTTTACTTTTTAAAGGAGAAATGAACTTCAAGCTTTGCACTTTCATTTTTTAGGCAATAAATTAACTTCCCTTTATGAAAATTACAATTTCATTAAAGGGGGTAATTTATATGGCATTTCATAGGCCATCGTATTTAAAGTACTAAATTAGCTTCACTTTATGAAATTTTTTTTTTTTGGTAGTTTAAATTAAAGTGGGTTTTTATCAAGGGACCCAAAACATGATTTACAACAATTCATAAGACTTCAAACAAGGCCATAGCACAACTTATAAGAAAGGCCCAAGGATGGACCTAAGGACAGGATCCAAGACCAGATTCAAGATCCAGGATAAGAAAAAGGATACAAGATGCAAGATAGGATGCCCGAATCAGGAAAGCAGGAAAGTCGTATCCAACTGTAAACGTGAAAATCTCACCAAGAGAGAAAAGGAGAAGGCAATAAATATGAGTTTTGAAACTCCCGCCCTTACAAGCAAAATGAAAAACTCCCACCTAGGTGTAGAACCAAAAAGCGAGAAATTCAAAGACATGGCGCTCCCACCAAACCATGCAAATTGAAAAAATCCTAGAAGCAGGAAAAAGAGAGACCCTTCCAAGGAAGGGGAAGAACAAGAACGGACAAACCCTGCAAGGGAGAAACCAAAAAATGGTAAGGAAACCACCAAAATCCACAATCATTACAAAAACCACCTTTAACAGCAAGGTGGAGATGAGAATCCTCCCAAGGAAGGATGACAAACCATCAGGGATGCCAGAAGAAACAATAGAACTGAAATAGAACCGCATCCCACACAGACCTGTAAAGTGGAACAACAAACTAAGGATCTTTGCAAGCCACGAAATCCCCTTACAGTAAGGAAAACTACTTAGCAACCAGAGGAAACAAAAGAAGCAGTAGATGCAGAACCACAACCATGGGCAAGATACGAAAAGGTTTTGGGGAACCCCAATAGAAGTATCCTTGAGACACCAAACTACAGGTATTAAGAACAAATCCCCATCTAGACCCAAAAAATGTAGTCATAATCCAAATACGGCCTCCAACCCCACCAACAAAGAGCTTTAGGGATATAGAAAAGGAAATGCAACATGATTTCAACAGCATGAAAACCAGAGGCCCCTAACCAAGCCACGAAATAAACTAAAAGCCCACCATGAATTCTACAACTAGAAATCCAAAGAGTAGCACCACAGGAATAAGCATGTGGCCATCCCCAAGCCATTAAGAAATTGTGAAGAGCTGCTCCCAAAGCCACACTCCCAAGCTACAACAAACCACACCAGAAGAACCCCTGAACTCCAGCTCCAAGAAGAATCCTACAAAAACTAGGAAAGAGCTAAGAGCTCCAAGGAAAAGATCCCTGAAACAACCCAAAAATCCTAGGGAAGGTCTTAGGGAGAATCCCAAGGATGTCACATATCCAAGGCACATGAAGGGACCCTTCAACATATATGGAAAGGTGCATATAAGAGGAACAATGATCTCCTAGCCCAAGGAGATCGTCTGCAAACCCATCCAACCCAGAAGAAAAGTTCAAGGAAGTGTCAGGGACCTGAGAAAAGACCAGGGAGGCGAAAGCAGGGAAGTGGAGCAGGACTTACCAGGGAAGTCACCTGTAGTTCCCCACTTTATGAAAATTATAATTTCATCAAAGGGGGGTGATTTATATTATATATCAAAGGCTGTTACATTTACCAAGTCATTCATGTAGATTATTTTATTTTCATGTTCAAAACAACATTAAACGAATCCATTCATTATTTAAGATTCACATTTAGAGATAGATTTTAATCTTTTTTTCATGCTCAAAGAAGGATTTAAGGAAGATAAAACTTGTTTAAAATCTGCTTAACCAAAAAAAGATAAAATCTACCTAAAATACTTCAAGATAAAAGGAATTAATTCACTTTACATTGTGATCATATGGGAGCCAATCACATTTCGTTTTCTTTTAAGTTTCATGAACAATCACTAGCATAGCAATAAAATAATACCAACACAGACCCCTTGTTAATAGTTACTTGCAAATCACTAAGGTATTCCTAGTACTTATTTGGCACATCTTCACAAGATTACAAGCACACATTATGTAAAAGGAACCTTGGAGAAATTTCTATTTCTTTGCAAGAGAGGGTTTTGTTACAAAATCCTAAGTGTGATGGTGATTTTGAAATTGGGTAAAATTTCCACTCAACAAGGACAATCATAAATGCCATGGGGAAGCAAAAAAGGAGGATTCTTTGCCTGGAAGGGTGAACGGATGTTTACCACAAGCAAAAGAAATACCAGTATTGGAAATAGCAGAGGACTGGATAGCTGAGGATATAGTTTATAAGATGAAACACAACCTAATAGGTAAATTCATGGGTTTCAGACCATCCGTGCACTTCCTCCACACGTGGATAAGGAAACAATGGCATCTGGAAGGAGAATACGAAATTCTAACTCTCCCAAATGGGTATTTTTCTATAGAGTTCACATCAATGGCAGACCGACAAAAAGTATTTGAGGGAGGGTCGTATCATCACGGGCCAGCGGGACTATTCCTACAACCATGGAAGATGGGATTCGACCCGAGGGTGGAACCGACTGTAGTACCAATATGGGTAAGATTATTTTCCCTTCCCCTTGAATTTTGGAAAGAGGAGGTACTCGAGGCAATAGGCAACTTACTAGGTCATTATCAAGGTAGATCAAGAGAAACAATTTTAGGAGGATCGACAATGTTTGCTAGGGTTTGTGTAGAAATGGACCTCAGTAAACCTCTTCCAACAGAGATAGACCTAAAAATAGGGGATTTTTTCTAGCACCAACAATTAGATTATGAGGCTATTCCATTCAGATGTTAGGTGTACCATGCTCATGGACATCTGGCTAGAATGTGCCCAATAGTTAAGGATCATCAATTTGAACAAGAGGGGACAAAAGCAAATATTAACATGGTGGGCCAATATCTTTAGCAAAAGGTAAATCAGAAGGAAGGGAAAGGCCCAATAGACTTTGAGGGCTTCCAAAAAGTAATCAGAAGGTCAAATAGAAGAAATCAACAAAGTAATCAGAGACAAGGAGAAAAAGTAAGAAGAACAAACAATAGATATGAGATATTCAAACAACTAGGAAGCTTGGAAATAGAAGGGGATTTTCAAATGGAAGGATTAGAGGAGGATACTCAGCAAGTCACATTGGTTGATCAGGAACAATACTCCAATATAGTGTCAGGGAACAAGCAAGGAGCAGAACCAGACACAACCTCTCTCATGGAAGAGGAGATTCAACCCATGAGGGAGACCATAGGAGGGGAAATAGAGTAAGGGATAGTCTTAACTCAAGAAATAGAGATGAAAGAAGGAAATAAGAACAAATATGACCCTACTTTAGGGATTCATCAAGTGGAGAAGAAACAAAAACTAAACCAATCTGTAGGGAGGAAGTCAAACAAGGGAAATATGGAGGAACAAGGAAGAAATTTGAGCTAGAATGGAAAGGTAAAATCGATGGCTGATTTTTTCTCTCCCAATTCTCAATGATATTAATTACTTGGAATGTGAGGGGTTTAGGAAAGCACCCAGACAAAAGGTAGTCAAAAATATTATCATAGATATGAGTCCAGATATAATTTTGTTATAGGAAACCAAAATGCAAGGAGAAGACTTACAAAAAATAAATAGGAGGATATGGAAAAAAGGAGAGATCCTTACTCAATCGACATAGGGAAAATCAGGGGGATTGACCACTATGTGGAATCACCAACTATTCCTAGTGATAGGGGGCCTCCATGAGAGGGGTGTTGATGGTTCAATTACAAAATAGGGAAAATGGGAAAAACTAGACTATAGTTAATTTCTATGGAGCACAGACAGTCAGATTACAGAGGGATCAATGGGCAGCCATCCAAAATTTCAGAGACAACTACCCAGAGGACCAATGGATTGTGGGAGGAGACTTCAATGCAAATCTTAGAATAGAGGAACAACAAGGAGGTAGAGCCATGTTGGAGGAAAAGGATAGGTTATTTTCAACAATAACATGTCAAATGAATCTAATAGATATCCCAACTATGGATAGCTCCATGACCTAGACAAATAGAAGAAAGGAAGGGGAGATAGTCAAATCTTGCTTGGATCATTTCTTCATGGGGGAGGAATTATACCTGCATACCAAGCATCAAGCGAGGGTCATGGATAGGCTTTCTTCAGATCATTTTCTAATAAGCCTTACCATAGAAGAAGATAATCATAAAGTTGTAGGAACTTTTAAATTTGAGCTATGGTGGCTGAAATATGAGGAGTTGGAGGACCACATAAAGGAATGGTGGGAATTAGGGAAACCAAGATTTGGGACAACCCAATTCAAACTCCACAAACAACTAAAATATGTAAGGACCCAACTAAAGGAGTGGAGTAAACACAAGAAGGAACTCACTAGAATCCAAAAGAATGAAATCAAGGATCAGAAGGAGAAGATTGCTCAAGAGATAAGACAAGGAACTATTATGGAAGATCTATTGCAATGTGAGGTAAAAATTATTAGGAGAGAGGAAGCTTTGGAGGAACAAGAAGAGATCTATTGGAGGTAAAGATCCAGAGTTACATGGTTAAAGGAGGGGGATCAAAACACAACTTTCTTTCATAAGACAACAACAACTAGAAGACAACATAATAGAATTATAGGTCTTACAGATATGATGGGTCAGGTAAAAACCAATGGAAGTGAAATGAAAACTATAGCAAATCAGTACTTCCATACTCTTTTTAGTAGCAATGAAAATTTGAATGCAACATGGTAGGAGAAGATACTAGAGGTAATTCTATAATTAGTCAAACCTGAACACAATAAATTATTAATGGAGGAAATTTCTTTGGAAGAAACATCGTAGATCATACAAAAAATGCAAACAGGAAAGACCCTAGGACCAGATGGGTTCCCCATTGAATTTTATCAAAATTTCTAGGAAATTGTGGGCCAAGTAGTGGTGGAGGCACTAGAGGAAATCAGATAGAGTAAGCAAATGTTAAAAGCCTTGAATCATACTTTTATCACTTTAATTCCTAAGGGCCCACCTAGTGAGATAATTAATAATTATAGGCCTATTTCACTATGTAATGTAGTATACAAGATATTAACAAAGCTTATGGTAGAGAGGTTAAAACCTTTTTTACCAAATCTGATTTCAAGTGAGCAAGGTGGTTTTGTTGAAGGTAGACAAATTCTAGATGGAATAGTAGTGGCCCAGGAGGTGATACACACAATGTCCAAGCAAAAGGACCTAGGTATGTTTATTAAATTAGATCTTTCTAAAGCCTATGATAGAGTAGACTGGTCCTTTATGCAAAGGATTTTAGAAAAAATGGGCTTTGCAGAGGGGTGGAGAGACTGGGTAAAAGCATGTACACAGACTACATCATTCTCAGTTTTGGTAAATGGTAGTCCCTCTCCCATGTTCATAGTAAGAAGGGGGCTGAGGCAAGGGGACCCTCTTTCCCCTTACCTTTTTATCCTTTATGCAGAGGGTCTAGGGAGACTATTAAAAAAAGGGAGACAAGAGGGGAGGCTAAGGGGTCTAAAAATAAGTTCTCAGATTGAGATAAATCACCTCCAGTTTATGGATGATACTGCTCTTATTAGTCAAGCCAATCTCCTAGTAGCAAGAAACATAAAAGAATTTTTAGATGGGTATACTCAAGCTACTAGGCAAAATTTTAATGAAAAAAGTCTCAAATAGTTTTTTTCAATACAACAAAGAGGGTGAGAGATAAAATTATACAATTTTTGAACTTCATGGAAACTCCTTTACCCATACAATATTTAGGAGTACCTTTATCTACAAAGAAAACAAAAATCAAGGAGTGGAAAGGGTTGATTGATAGACTACAAGCTAAGTTGAGCAACTAGACACACAAATGGCTAAGCTTGGGAGGAAGGCTTACAATGATTAAAGTTGTGCTACAAGCCCTCCCAATTTATAAATTTTCCATACTTCAGGCTCCAAAGGGAATTCTAAAAGATATTGACAAACACACAAGAAATTTTTTGTGGTCAAGTGCAAGGGGAGAACAAAAATTAGCACTAGTTGGGTGGGAGAAGATATGTCAACCAAAAAAACAAGGAGGATTGGGGATAAGATCAACATCCCAAAGCAGCAAGGCACTAGTAGGGAAGCTATACTAGAGATGGATTACAACTACTGGGGGCTTATGGAGTAGACTATTACAAGCCAAATATTACCTAGGAGTGGCTAAGAAAAACATCCCAAGACTTAGAGTGGAAGGAGAGGGATCTACAGTATGGAGAACAATGGAAGTAGACCAAGAGTTAATAAAGCCATACCTATATTGGTAGTTAGGGGATGGAAAGGATGCTCTATTTTGGGAGGATTCATGGAATCAATCCCAACCAATTATTCAGACATTCCTAGAGATGGAGAGTTGGAAAGTAGAGCTCCAAAAGGTAGGGTGGTGGAAAGCCTCTTACTATATGAAATCATGGAATCAACATGTGCCAGAATTACTACAATGGAAACATCCTCGAGAATGGCCAGTGAGGGGGATAGAGGAACTAACCAAAAAACTATGGAGACATCTCCAAAGACACCCAATTCAGGATGGTTCTAAGAGGGATATACTTGGATGGGGAGGAAGCAAGTTGGGAATCTATAAGGCAAAGGAGGGATACAAGGTAGCCTATGGATATGAGATTGCCCCAACACCACTTCCATGGATATTTGTTTGGAAAAAGGAAGGATGGCCAAAAATTAACATTTTCTCATGGTTGATTAACCATAGAAAGTGCTTGACATTTGATAATTTGAGAAAAAGAGGTTTCTATGGGCCTTCCAAATGTGTTATGTGTGGAAAGGTAGAGGAGACCTTGAATCACCTCTTTTTTGGGTGTTCTTTTGCCAAAGATATATGGATCAGTTGGTGGAGGTAGATGAGACAACATTGGGAAATATTTGGGAGCCAGGAAAGCTTTTATGAGAAATGGAAACAATGCAACTTTAAGACTAAAACAATGAAAATGGCATGGAAGTTGGGACCTAGCTTCATATGGTGGTAGTTATGGCTAGAATGAAATGCATGCATATTTAGATCAGAGCACATAACAAGGGAGCAAGTATGGGAGAGGATTATGAGTAAGGTAATGGAAACACTATCTATTAGATTACAAGAGGAAACAAACATAGAAATGGAGGAAGTGACTATTCTAAGGAGCTTTGGAATAACTATAAAAGAAAAACAACTAAGGGTTGGATGCGTAGGTGAGATCTCCTCGAATAACATAGAGTGGAGACCACCTCCTAGAGAGTGGGTGAAGGCTAACACAGATGGGGCTTCTACTAAAAACCCTAGAAAAGCTAGTTTTGGCATTATCATACGGAATTGGAAAGGAGAACAGGTGTACTAGAGAGCAGAAGGTATGGGGGAGACAACAAATAATGAAGCAGAAGGACAGGTGATCTTGTCAGCATCAATGATAGCTGCAAATCTACATTTACATAAGCTATGGATAGAGATAGACTCTCAGGTATGGGCTGGAATCTTGGATCCGATAAGACCCTTTCAGGTGCTAGGAATTGGGGAGAGAAGGAAGGTGGAAGTAGTTCAAAATATTTGGAAGGTTTTTCAAGATGTTTTTATTACACATATCAAGTGAGAGGGAAATAGGGTGGTAGATTATTTAGAAAAATGGGGAAAAGAACTGGAGGAAGGGCAATATGTGGACTCTCAGATGGAAAATCAGATAAGCTAGTGCCAAAGAATCCAAGGGATGCGAGAGGTGGTACAAGAAGATAGCAGAATAGGAAGAGCAGATAGTGATTCTAATGAATCTATCATAGTTAGGCCATGGAGCAATGGCCAAGAAGAAAATAAATGACAAGTTGTCCTAGTGTCAAGTTGGGTAAGCAAGGTTCTTGGTTGTTTGCCATAGGCTCTTGTGTCTTCATCCTCAGGCTACTATTGCTCTACTATATGACATTACTACCAGTAGACTCAGAGTGGCCAAGGTGGGTGGTTTTTAAAAATAGAACACACATAGCCATAGATATTTTATTGAGTATGTCTAGATTAAGAGAAAATAAGCCTCCACCCCATAGAACAATAGATATGTCAGACATGTTCAAGATGCCAATAATGACTTCAAAACAGCATGAAGATAGATGGATGGTCTACGAAATTCAGATGAATGAGAAAAATTGGAATTCAACTGTGGTAATGTTGATGTGTATGGATAACTGCATTATGGTGGCCTCAGGTGATGTTTTCAACAAACACACCTATATAATGTTTTTATGGGTAATTTTTGAGCCAGGAGGGATTGGAGGAGGATTTTCTTTCTCCCTTGTTTCCTATCCAACTCATTTTACTTTGTAATACAACTTCTATAAATATAATCTATTTTTCAATTTTTCAAAAAAGTAAATGATAATTCTTGAAGGTTGTGAATATCAAATAATATAAAGAACCACTCTAAATTTTATAAATATTATATTATTATATTTAATATGAAAATCTATAATTACTATATACATTTGTTACTCATTAAAATTTTAAATGAAGTTTTTAAAAAATTTTAAGTATATAATAATTATAATATTACTTTGTTAATAGAGGATATGATGAAATTTTTATAATTTATTTTGTTTTTATTAGGTTTGGTTAGTGTGAGAAATCCCTACGATCAATGTTCATGCCTGGGCATACCCATCCCACCATGACCTCTTCTAAGGGGGGGAGCTAAGCTTATCAATAGGAAATTTAACACACCACACACACCGTGTTTGAACCTTGAACCTTCCAAAAAAGAGAACATTTGTGTTGTCCCCTTGGGATAAAACTCTTTGGTAGAGAAAAAAACTCCAGAGTCGCTCTTAGGTGTTCGGTAATGCTATCTCATCCAGGTATATACCACTAATGAGATGGAAGCCACAGGAGATTTTTTTAATGTGTCCACAAAGATAGTACAAGGGTGGTTCAAACACTGGACCTCCCATAGCTCATGTCCTAAAAATCAAAGATGCACAAGGTGGTTCAAACCTTGTACCACCCATTTATTAGTGTTGAGACCATGTCCCAAAAATCAATTGCGCTACAATAGCAGATATGAGGAAATATTTATAGTTACTTAATAACTGATAAGTAAATAAGCTTCTTAACATTTTTTAATTAAAAACATAAATGCTCTATAAATGCTCTAAGGCATTGACTCACTTCTCATCAAGAAGTATGAGTTGGTCAAGACGTCCTTGTCTAGCAGTGTTATCATCTATGAATTCATGCAAAGAAATTTGCAAGGATGGTATCTCGAGCTCAAGAGGCATGATTACTTCAACTCCATAGACCGGTGAAAATGGTGTTGCCCTTATAGGTGTGTATGTTTGTTCGATAAGCCCATAATACCAAGGAAATTTGTGTATGCCAACATTTATAATTTTCTTTAACAAGTTTCTTGAGAATAGCAATTCAGATCTTATTGGAAGCTTTAACTTGTCCATTTGCTTGTGGGTAATAAGGAGTCAAGAAACTATGTTGAATATTATATTTCTCGTGAAGTGCTCAAACATACTTATTCTTGAAAGACTTACCATTGTCAAAGATGATTTTCGATGGTATACCAAAACGATAAATGATGTGGTGAAGTATAAACTCCACAATTTTAGGTCTTGTCATATTGGTTAGAGGAATTACCTCAACCCACTTTATGAAGTATTCAGTGGTTGTGATAATGAATGTATGTTATCCCAAGGAAGGAGGTGAAATTTTGCCAATTAGATCTAGACGCCATTGTGAAAAGGGCCAAAGAATTTGAATAGGCTATAAATCTTGTGATGGTACGTGATTTAAATTAGCATGTTCTTGATACTTCTTACAATGTTTAACATAAGTGCAACAATCATGTTCCATTGTGGGCAAATAATAATCCATGCATAAAATATGTTTTGCAATGGCCATTCCACTAAAATGACCACCACAAGTACCATCATGGGCTTTAGCTATGGCTCTTTGTGCCTCACTAGACTCAAGATAACGAAGGAGGACTCCATCATAACCACATTTGTACAACACATCCTCCAAAAGAACAAAATGAGATACCTTTTGCTTGAAAGTGCATTTGGTAGTTCGAGACATGTCATATGGGAGTGTTCAAAACTTGAGAAAGGATACTATTTGGTTTGACCAAGGCTCATATGGATCCGACTGGATAAAGAAAATATCCTTTTCATCTTTAGATTTAGCGTGGATAATTATAGATTTAGAGACCATTGAAATTATGAGGGGTTGTACCTCTCCAAAGGAGTTTTTTGGAATCAATGATCCAAGGGAGGCCATCGCATCTACAAATCTATTATTCGAATGTGGTAAACTATTAATTTCATACCAATCAAACTTAGCGAGTAATTTTAGTGCTACTTTGTGATAAAGCTTAATTGTAGGTTCTTTGCATTGGTATTCTCCGTTGATTTTCTTGACATAAAGTTGAGAATCATAAAATATCCTGATACACTTAATTCTCATAGATATCGTTGATTGAAGACCTAAGATTAAGGCTTCATACTCTACAATGTTGTTTGTGCATTAGAAGTCAAGTTTGAATTATAATGGAATAGCTACCCCCTGGGGTGTATGAAACACGACTCCAGCACCTTAACCCTTCGTGCACTTGGAGCCATCAAAGAATAGTGTTATATCTATGTCTTCCTCTGAAATGGCATCTTCTTCTTGTTCAGTGACATCAAATACTAAATCATCTAGGAGCTCAATAATCAAAGGATGATCACTAGGTAGTGGAGCTTCTGCAAGTTGATAGGCGATTAACTGACCTTTAATGGATTTTTGGCTAATGAATTCCAAGTTAAAATTAGTAAGGAGCATTATCCATTTAGAGGTTAGGGTGTTATTGTAAGTGCAATACATCATATAACGCAAAGGATTTTCTCTAGCTATGATATATGTTGTGTGACTAAGCATGAAATATCGAAGTTTCTTAGTGGTAAAAAACATTATTAAGCACAATTTTTCTACATAAGCATATATGGTTTTATAGCTTACCAATGTTTAACTAATGTAATAGACAGCTTGCTCTCGATTTTCTTCATTCTTTCATGCAAGCATTGTCCCTAATGCAAAGTTCGTTGCTGAAATATAAAGATAAAAATGGACCCTCGGATGAGGAGGAGCTAAGACTGGTGGAGAAGCTAGGTATTGCTTAATTTCATAAAAGACTTTTTGACATTCATCTGTCCAAGAAAATGGCACCCCCTTTTGTAGTAGGTGATTAAATGGCCTACATTTATCAGAAATTTGCGCAATGAAACGACGAATCGATTGAATCTTTCCTTGTAAACTATGCAATTTCTTTAAGTTAGCTGGTGGAGGCATCTCTATGATGGACTTGACCTTATTTGAATCCAACTCAATGCCTCTTGTGGAAATAATGAATCCTAGAAGTTTTCCTGAGGTAACACCAAAGACACATTTCTTGGGATTCAACCATACATTATGTTCTAGAAGTCGGTCAAAAACTCTCTCCAATACACCAATGTGCTCTTGTCGAGTTTTAGATTTAGCCAAGAGATCATCCACATAATATTCGATAATCTTATGCATGTAGTCATGGAAAATGTATGTCATGGCATGTTGATAAGTGGCACCTACATTTTTGAGTCCAAAGGACATCATCTTATAACAAAACATTCCCCAAGGTCTAGTGAATGTTTTTTTATGTTGGTCATCAGGATTTATTCGAATTTGGTTGTATCCTGAAAAACCATCCATGAGAGAAATCATTTCATGGCCATCACAGGTGTTGACAAGAGTATCGATGTTTGGGAGAGGAAAGTCATCCTTAGGATATGCTTTGTTAAGATCTCCAAATTCAGTGCAAATGCATATCGCCCTGTTAGGCTTGCAAACAAGTACCATGTTTGAAAGCCACTCAGGATAATAAATGGATACAATGAAACCCACATCTAGAAGCTTTTGGAGCTCTTATTTGACCAAGAGGGTAATGGTAGGATGCATCCTTATAAGTTTTTATTTGACTAGTTTAGCATCAGGATGTAAGGTGAGATTATGGACAACCAAACTAGATTCAAGACCAGGCATGTCTTTATAGAACCATGCAAAAATTTCTTTCTTCCTCTTGAGGAGAGAAATTAATTTCTCTTCTTCATCGGGTGATAAAATTTTACCAAATTTGACAATTTGGGGATTGTCTTTGTCTGAACTAAGGTCCACATCGATAGTATCTTCAATGGACATATGGAAACCTTCCTCAAGTTGATGGGATGTGGGGATTATATGAATATCATCTAAGATATCATCAAACTCTTATGACTTATTTGCATCTATGTTTGCCTGGAAAACCTTAGGATTCAAAGGTGAAGGTGAAGGCGGAGGGGATGGAGGAATGTAGTTGGATGAAGCCCTTAAAAATTCCTCAGACAAGACAAAATTGAAAAAGGATGGAGGCAAGGAAATCTGATCCATATCGATAAGTTTTATGTCAATTGGAATTGGTTTAACCGGAACATATGGATTACGGAGTGGGGTGAATAAATCAATAGGATTCATGTTGACTTATGGGTAAAGTGGATAAGGTTGGATGGAATGGATGGAACCTAAGAATCGGTGCTAGGATATTGATTAACCTAGAAAACAACAAGCAACACAAATAAATGCATTTAACTAAATGATATATACATGCAATGCAAAGAAAGAAAATGAGTTTTTGTTGATTTTTTATTTTTTATTTTTTATGATTCTTTTTATTTTTTATTTTTTTGTGGTGGTGAAAACCACTGTTTTTGTGTTATGTACATATGTTACAAGTTTGGCTTATGAAATGGATTAATGAAGCGGAAGTGGTGGCTCACCAATAGAGGCGTCTTTCTCTTGTGGAAGAAGAAAAGCAAAATATGGGCTCATGTATGGGGAACATGTTGAGATAAAACACATTGGGGAATAATGGGTTTTGATTCTTCTTTAGATTCATCCGAAATTATCGACATAAGTTTAAATTCTTCATGGATTGCATTGTTAGAATCATTAGGATGGAGGGCTTCTTCTCTTGAATTTAGATTAAGCCTTTGGAAATTTTGTTCAAGAGAAGAGGTGGTGGAAAGTGGGTGATAACCTAGACCTGAACGATCGTGCACTTCTTGATATGGAACATCAATAGGTTGAGACACTCCCTATTCATGTAATCCTAGGCCATGACCTTGCCAATTAACTATGTAAAAATAGCGATATGGGAATCCCGACATGTTTGGAATCTTGGCAAACACTAGTTCCTTGGGTTCCTCTAGGGGATCTAGATTTGATAAAGAATCAATCTCCTTGTACACAAAATTTATGCTATTTCGAGCTAATGTGGAAGGACCATGGTTGGATGATGGCTCAGGAAATGGTGAAGATGAATATGTCTCACAATCTATCAATTTGACTTGTGAAACATTAGGTGAGGGGGATGGATTGGATTGGGAAGGTTGTTGAATGGATGATGATGACATGGAAGGCAAGGATGTGGATTGACTTTGACCACATGTGCATGTAGTTGGTGATAAATATGATGAAGGATTGGTGATAATGGAGTCCTTATAAATGGGATCATTTGATGAATAAATGGGTGGCATGGTAGATGGATTGGCTAAGTGATAAAAAGAGGTGGGTGGAAGGAAGCATGGTTTCATAAGGATTTGAAATGAAATTGCAATACTTGAATGGTTCGACATCCACTGGTATGCAATGTACTTGTCCCTCATGAACATTTTTCAAACATTGGTGTAAATATTGAAGGAACACATATCATTTCCCTCATCCAAGGTCTTCCAAGGAGCACATTGTATGCCATGGATCCTTACAAGATGTGAAACATAGTGTGCAACATTTTGACCCCTACTTCAATGGGCAAAATAATAGTACCAACTATAGAACATAAAGCATCATTGAATGATTTTAGAGTGAATTATGACTTGGTGATATGAGATAGAGGAAGACTTAAATGATGAAGGGCAGATGTGGTGATGATATTGATTGAGGAACCGATATCAATTAGGACTCTTTTAAATGGCTTCTTGTTAATGAGAGCCATGATATGAAATGGAGGATCTACTGAGTCCAATGAGATTGGCTTAATCTCAAAGTCATAGAATGTGATGGAAGGCTTCATGCATGTTTGAATATTCCCTACAAATTTGTTGAAGGCATTAGTATCTTGACATTGTAATTCAATGGATTTAAGAATATCCATTAATACCTCATTATGTGGGGGAGATTGTTGAATTAACTCATAAATTGACAATTTGGTAAAATCCATCTTTAGACTTATGGTTAACTAGATACTCAATGAGATGACTAGTTGGGGTGGATGACTGATAGGTGGAATGGGTGGATTTGATTGGCTATGAATGTGGATTGGTGATGAAGGATTAGGGGAAATTTGTATGGGAGGTGATGTGGGAGGTTGTGACTCACTTGCTTGAGGTTGTTGCCTTGCATTTTTTTTTATTATTTCTTTGACCTCTAGTGACCACATGGATTACCCCTATAAACCCTTGGTATTATTGGACATGATTGACCTAATTAGGAGGATTTTTTGTGTTAGCTCATCCTATATTTGGTTGTACCTCCTCATGGTGACAAAGTGGTATTTGAAAAATACCAAGGTTTTGATTTTTTTGAGCAAGGGGGTTGTCAATATTGATGGCCCCCAAATCAATTAGGTCTTGAATGATATCTTTAAATGTATGGTAATTGTTAATGTCATGCCCATTTTGCCTTTGATTATCGGGATCATCCGGTCTAATTTTGGGTAAAGCAAGTTTGTTTGTGTCAACCTTTGAAAAATGGAAGCATATGACTTGGCTAAGGGGGCGTATAGGTGATTTTGTTGGATGGACTGATGTCGGGGATGATTTTCTATAGTTGAAACTATGTTTTGCATGGCTTGAGTTGCCGAGGGTATCGCATGATAATCAATTTGTTGCAAATATTGTTTCACTTATTGTTGTTGAGCCATTATTGGCTGGCTCATGACCACTTGATTAACGTGATTGGTTTTATTGGTTGGGGTAGCCTATGTTGATTTTGGTTAGCCAAAATAGTTGCTTTTATATCGACCCTTGTTTTGAAATTCCTTTTTCTTAGGCTTAAGTATGCCCTCTTGGATTTTTATTTCCTCGATGATACTAGCATGTGCTAAACTTCTTAAAATGAATGATAATTCTCTAATTGAAGCATCCACTATATGAGTTTTAAATAACTCTTGGTGAATAGTTTGATAAGCTCTTCCATTGGTAGGGTGAATGGCAACTTGGTGATGACAACCCTCCAATGGTTTCTAAAATCATAGATAGACTCATCATCATGTTGTCTTAAAGCATAGACATCAAAAAATGAGACTTTATTTCTAACATTTAGAATAAAATGCTCAAAGAATTGGTCAACCAATTGCTCAAAAGTATAAATACTATGACTAGGCAATTGATTATACCACTCTATAGCATCTCCTTCTAATGTTTGAGGAAATGTTCTAAGCATGAGAGCATTGTCATATTGAATTCTAAAATATGAGTGTACAAACATTCTCACATGCTCTTTGGGATCCTCAGTTCCCTTGAATTTGTCAAACTTAGGTACCATGAAATATATCGGATATGGCGGTGATGGTACCAAAGGATGAATGGGTTGGTTGATCAATTGACATAAGGTTGGCTTCTGATTTATCAAACCAAGAGTATATTGTATCAATTGATCTATCTATTTTTGTATGACCTTAATTCGAGGGTCTTCTTCAGGAATGTGAAAACCCTAAATTACCTAATGATTTTGAGGTAGGGTGGAAAAATTTTGTGGGGTGACCAAATGATGATGAGATTGGTGATGATTACTAGGTGAATTTGATGGAAATTGATGAAGGGGATATTTATGATGAAAAGATCAAAAATTTTAGAATGAAGTTGATGCATGAGGGTTATGGTTGGGTTGGCCAATGGGAATAGGATGGGTATTGGTATGACTTGGTGGAGAAATAGGGATAGTAACCACAGAAGACTGTGGCATCCATGATGGACCCTAGTTAATGAATATAGTCTAAGTAGAGTTTGGTAGATCTTAGGGTTCACTTGTACTTGTTATTGAGTGTTTCAATGCTACCTAAGCAATTTGTTCAAGTGTTCCCATGCCTCATTAATCTCTCTATCAAAAGTTGAGGGTATGGAAGCAAATGGTAGGGAATATGTGGTTGGGGACAAGTTTCACTTGGTATGGTAACTTAGAGAGCTAAAACTTGTGAAGCAGCATTTACATGTGCTTCATACAAGGGGTTAGTGTATGTGGATGTGTATGAAGTGCTAGGAGCACATGAGGGTTGGGGAATGGACATATGAGAGGAAGGTGCAACTAATATATCAAAAAGTGGGTTAGTTTACACCTGGGTAAAATTGGATGGTGATTGGAAATAAACAAGTTCTTACTGTAAAGTAGGATCCTGTCTAGGTGAGTTGGGGACTGACTCTAAGACATAGTTAGAAGACTTCGTAAGAAATGTTGTGGGTGAGGTTGACTCTACTTGGGGAACAATGGTGATCAATGGTTGGTGAGATTGACTCTACTTGGGGAACAACCATATGAAAGGTTGTGGGTGATAAGGAATGTGACAAACTTGTAGATAAATCTACCTGTGTCACATTTAGGGAATATACCACAGAAGTGGTGGGGAAGGTGGATGAAGGTTCCATTGAATTAGCAAATGAGTCAGTAATAACAATGAGGGCTCCACAGTGTGAAAAACTCAAAAAACAAGAATAAACCCTAGCTATGCAATAACAAAATATGAGCAGATGCTAATAGCATAATAATATATAACAACAATGACTTTGATTTACCTTGCTTATTCTGATGTGATCTATTGTAGTGGATTGGCATGATGATGCCCTAGCGTTGTCCGAGAGCTAGGAGGGTTGCAAAACTTTGGTGTAAAATACTCGCGAACACTCAATGACTATATAAAATTCCTATGTGCACTTGGGAATGTTGGAGGGCACCCAAATATTCTTGGCAACATAAAGGAACCACCTGGAGGTGTTCGGGAATAACAGGGAGCACCTAAAGGTATTCGACAGTTGAAAGGAGATCTACAGAAGTAGATCTGGCTAAGCGAGAGGGGCGATGATGGATGTGGGGGCTATGGTAGGAAAGGATGGAGGGTGAGAAAGCTTGAATACTCCAACGGACTCGGGGGTGGATTGCTCAAAAAATCTTCTTAACATTCAGGGAAAACTTCAACTCAGGGGTTGAGCCATAAAAATGGTTGCTATTAATAATCCAACCTAGGGCATGCTAGGGTTTCAACGACACTAATCGTGTGGTTGAGATAAAAGAATATCGGAGGGTGGATATTAAATATAGGGTGTGGCATGGATTGATATGGTTGGATGGATAGGATTAAGTAAAATTGGATGGTTGGGATCAATTCACTTATATAAATATATATAAAATATTAATATTTAAATATATATAAAATAAATATATATGAATAATGGGTGGAAATGGAACATGGATGGACGACATGTGGCTAGGTTTTGGTGTCTACATTATGCATATAGTCATGGAAGATGTACGTCATGGCCTGCATAGGAGTCTATCAATTGATCGATGTTGGATAGAGGAAAATCATCCTTGGGGTATGCTTTGTTTAGATATCAAAATTCAATGCATACACGTACCCCCTATTCGACTTACGAATGGGTACCATCTTAGAGAGCCACTCTGGATAATCAATTAGGACTCTAAAATTCATGTCCAGTAGTTTGTGTAGCTCTTTCTTGATAATTAATGCTACGATTGGATGAAGTTTCCTTATTTTTTGCTTGAAAGGCTTAACATCTAGTGCTAAGGTAAGGTTGTGGACCACCAAATTCGGGTCAATGTTAGGCATGTCCTTGTATTACCATGTGAATATGTCTTTCTTCCTTATCAAGATGTCGATCATATGCTCTTTCTCTTCTACAGATAAATCCTTTGCAATTTTGATGATTTGTGGATTATCCGCGTTTTGGCTAAGGTTCATATCGATATATTATTTGATAAGCATATGGGAACCTTCCTCTAGCTGATGTGGAGTTGGGATGAGGTGCATATCATCCTCCACATGCTCAAATGACTTAGAGATATCCCCCTCTACTTCGGTTTGAAAAACTAAGGTAGAGGAGGATGAAGGTTGTTGTGGAATGTAAGCGTTTGAAGCTTGCAGTAACTCTTCAAATAAGATAAATTTGGTGATGAAGGGTGGGAATAAAATTATATCCATGGTGATAAGTCTAGCATCAATTAGAATCAGCTTTGCCAAATTGTATGGGTTACGAAGTGGGGCAAACAAGTCAACAAAAATCATATTGACTTGGTGGAAACAAGGTGGTTGTGATTCGAGGAGTAATTGCTCACTCTCTCTAGGTTGCAACTGACGTAAGGTGGATGAATGATAGTGATGTGAGAGTGGCAAAGATGGCGGTGGTGGATATAGCTTAGGGTGCTCATGCTCCTTGTTGAAGCGAAATATGGTGTAATCTATGGGAAACATCTTGGTATAACACTCATTTCACTAGATGGGCTCTATAGGGGCCACATTGTCTTCGAGACCATAAAATATTTGAATGATCCAATCTAAGTTTGCTTCCATATATCAAAAGCTCCTAAAATCTTCATCGGAGATATAATCCTTGAAATTTTCATTAGATATGTAATCATCTAGAATATGATCAATCATGAATGTATGCAATATAATCTCTGGAAAGGCCTCATGCAAATGAAGTGTAAAGTTAGGGTCCAAGTATTCATCATCGGTATCATCATAATCATCACAATCATTGCTCCCTTATCCTCTTCTTCATACTCAAGAGATAGTCATTGGAAGGTATGGTTGAAGGAAGATTTTGAGGTAGAAGGTTTGTATCCTAGACCAAAGCGATCATGTGCTTCTCGATATTCAAGCTCAAAAATATGATGTGGATCCTTCTCGTGTTTTCCAAGTCCATATCCCTACCAGTTGACCCTATGAAAATATCACAAAGGTAAATCCAGATTGGATAGATATTTTAAATTTGCATTAAACTCTAGTAAGAGTTCCTCATTAGGAGGAGGTAGATCAAATGAAGAATCCACTCCCCCATATATGAAATTGATCATGTCTAAACCCATTCTATACATTGCACCTATTTCTAAAGGTGGGTCGTGTGGGTGATCATAGTCTCTAACTAACTCAATTGGTGGTGTAACTGTGACACTTTTAATGATGTACTCGCCAATGCTTGGATTGGCAAGATGTACTGCAAGTTGGTATGGTTGGGATGATGATGGTTAAGTGGATGAGGAAGGCACTTCTAGGGTGGCTTGCAATTCAAATGGAGGTGATGGATCCCCTTGGATAGTTGACCTTATCTGTGAGACGATGGGTGGTGATTTTTGGGGTGGATTATGCTTGATTGGGTTGTTAGTTGATGGAGTGGGTTGAGCTAAAAATGTGAATGGTTCTTGTGAAGTGGATGGTGTGGATAATGAAGTTGGTGATTTATTAGCAGGATGATCGGTTGTGGTGGAAAAATGAAATGTGGTGGAGAATTGACTAGAGCTAACGCTTTTAGATGCAAAAGCAGGATCAACTATCAACAATGGGGGCTTTTTATGAAGTGATGTTAGTGGGAGCGGTTCAACTGATGAGTGGTTGAATGGATAGGGGGGTTTATGGAAGCAGCAGCTCATAAGGATTTGAGATCAAGTTGCAATATTTAAAAGGCACTATTTCTGCTTGGATGCAATGTAATTTACCCTCATGTACATATTTGAGACATTGGTGTAAAATCGATGGCACACACTTCATCTCCCTTATCTATGGAGTATCCAAGAAGTATGTTGTATTACATCACCCCTTCCAAGATGTGAAAGATTACATGAATGGTCTTCACCCCATAGTGACAGGAAGAACTATGTTCCCCACAGTTGAGCATAAAGAATCATTAAAGGCCCTTAAGGTGGAGGTGGATGATGTAATGTGGTATGATGGTAGGTTAAGGTGTTTTATGGTGAAAGTGGTAATGAGGTTAATGGAGGAGCTGGTATTAATAAATACTCTCTTGAATGGATTCCTATAAATATGAGCTACTATGTGCAATGGAGGATCTTGTAAATTTGATGACACACTCTTCTCCTTGAAGTGATAAAATGCTATCGAGAGATCCATTCATTTTTTTACACTCCCCATAAAGGAGTTGAAGGCATTAGCATATTCTAATTGTACATGGATGGATTTTAGAATTTCCATCAATACCTCTCGATGTGGAGGCGACTTTTGTATTAGCTCATTGATTGACATTTTTGTTGATGCCATTTTCAAACTTTGTGTTAACTGACTGCCTAGGGTGGTAGTTGGGCGAGACAAATTACTTGGATTATGAATGGACAAAGGTGGAATGGATGGCCCTATTTGTATGGGGACACTTGGTTGTGTTGCGGGAGCTTGGGTTGTGTGATTTACTTGTCTTTGCCTGTGGGTGACTACATTGATAGTCTCTACAAAACCTTGGTGCAGTTGAGACACATAGTTGACTTGGTTGGGAGGAACTATAGAATTTTATGTTCCCGTTGCTTATTTATTTGCCTCATGATGAGTCAAAGGTGTCTGATATATACCAAGGTTCTGATTAGGTTGGGCTAGAAAATTGTCGACTTTGATCTTTCTTGCTTCTAGTAATTCTTGTACAATATCTTTAAACCCATGGCAAGTTTCAATGCCATATCCTTTTTGTCGATGATATATGCAATATAAGTCCTCTCTATAGGCCTTTGATCTCGGCTTTCTAGGGTCTTCAGGTTTAATATTCAAAACTATGAAAATTTGTGTTGCATACAACTTTTAAAATATAGATGAGTAGGGCTCTTACAATGGTGTGTAATTGCGTTTGGACCTAAAGTGATGTTGTTGCCTTTTTTTAGGTTGTGTTTCATTTTGTACCTGTTATGGGGGTGGAATCTCTTAATAATTCAATTGTTGTGATTTTTTTGTTGTTGGGTTTTTTGGATCTGAACTTGGGCTTGTTGATTTGACTATGAAGGTTGGCCCAAGACTATATTATTAACCTAAGCGGCCTTGGACTGGTTGTGGTTATTCCCCTTTTGGTTCTTATTTTGCCACTCTTTTTTCTTAGGCTTGATCTTGCCCTCTTGAATATTTATTTCCTCTATCACTCTGGCTTGGGTGAGTGCCTCATTGAATATTTTATATTGCTGCAATTGTAGCAACAAAGATATGGGCTTGGCACAACTCTATGAAAATTCTTGTTAATTCTATCATAGGGAGGGAGAATGGCAATTTAATCATAATCACCCTCCAATGGTTGCCAAAATCATGGACTGATTCATCATTGTATTGCTTCAAATTAAGCAAATCGATCAATGTGCTTTTGTTCCTGACATTCAGGGCGAATCACTCTAGGAATTGGTTCACAAGCTGCTCAAAAGTGTAAACACTCTGACGCGATAGGTGGTTATACCAATCCTGGGCTTCTCCCCCAAGTGTTTGAGAAAAGGTATGTAGCATGAGTGCATCATTATTTTTATCCTGAAACATGCATTAAAAAATCTAGTCACATGCTCTCGAAGGTCCTCATCCCCCTTAAATGTATCAAACTTTAGTATCTAAATATTTGCTAGATAAGGTAGTAAAGGTATCAAAGCATGGATCAGGTGACTAAGTAGCTACCTTAATGTGGGATTTTGATACTACAAACCTGGTGTTTGCATGGCAAGGCTATCAATCTGGTTTTGTAGGAACTAGAACTTAGGATCTTGCATAGGGTTAAAACCCTGGTTTGCTAGCTGTTGTTGGTAATATTGTGTATTGTAAGTGGAATATGGATGATAAAGGATGTTAGGCTGAAGTGCATGATGATATGGTGGTTTATGAGGATTCTAATATTGATGATGTGATGGGGGTATGATGGCATGCTAACCCGATGAGTTAGCATACATGTGATGGAGTGGATTAGTTGCTATGGTAGTGGTTGCAGATGCAATACTCAAGATGGATCTTGGATAAATTTATGGGTTTGGTGAGAGGTTGATGTTAGGTTCTGCTCAATCCTCTGTGAATGCTGATGAGGGTCAGGATTAATGCTACGATTAGCATTTTCTAACATTATTTGTTGCAACTGCAATAAATCCTATTGCATAGCAATTACAGATGATGCACGCACAAGTACATATGAAGTAGATGGTTGGGTGGGTTGTGAAACAACCAGGTCAGTAAATGTAGGTGGAGGTAGGTGGTAAAAGGTATTGCCATCAAATAAGGGGTGATATGATGTGTGGGGCCCGTAGGGGTGGTAGATGGAATGGATGTGGGGATCTGTGACCTGATTTAATGCTTCGTAAAGGGGGTTAGTGCAGGTAATTTTTTGATGAGGTAATGCGATGGGTTGTTGGCTAGATGATGATGGGTGGCTAGCTAGGGTTGCAGCAGTAAACTCAAAAAGCTAATTTGTAGATATTTATCCAAACTGTTGCAAGTGTGTAAAGGTAATCTCCTGATGTAATGATGGTATGGTGCGGGATGGGATGGTAAGCGGTGGTAACAATGAAAAAACCATACTAGCTAAATTTAGGTACATCCTAATGGTGTCAATGTCTATAAGTGTGACATGACCATCCGTTGGTGTGGGAGGCTCACTCCTAGGGATCTCAGGAATAGTAGTATGGGTAGCCCTATGCATGATGTCTATGTTTGGAATAGGAGCACAACTAGAGGAACCTACATTTGAGTTCTAGGATGCATCAGGAACTATACTAACTTGCCCTACCATCAAAGTGTTAGGGACCTGACTAGCCTGAGGTGGATCCATAGGGGAATACAACTAACTCTGAATTAATGCTAACTTTTTGGCTTGACCATGGGTTGTTACCATACACTAAGGTGAGATGATGTGTAAAGTGCAAGTGTAGATGTGTGAATGTGTGGAATAAGCACAATGTAAAACAACACTCAAAGCAAACAAACAAACAAGGTTTTTGTTCCTAAGTTTGCACAAATTTTGATTGTTTTTTGTTTTTTTTTTTTGAAGTTTTGAAGTTTTTTTTTCAAGTTTTGAAGGTTTTTGATAAAAAAAGCGATGTGCAAAATGTTTTTTCCTAATATAAATCTAGGATTTCACCTGTATACTTGTAGTGACTAAGCTTGGTGATGAATTCCAGACAGCCATACCCACCAAAATATGGAGATGAAACCCATATCCGGTCATGGAGCATAGGTTCTACCGATCCTCACCCAACATCCCGTGGATAGCGATACACCCTCAGAAGAGGAATGTGTGCTATTTTCTACGGTTAGGATAGTTCTTGGAGTCAACTTTGGCCACAGTTGGGTAATAGTATGTTGGTGGTTGGTGATGAAATACAGTCGTTGCCAACATTTATGTGAGTGTGCAAGGTTTTTTAAACTATCATGAAATGCAAGCTATAATGTAATTCTATTTTTATGCCTAATGCAAAAAATAGGAAATAAAGAGAATAGATAAAATTAGATTAGGGTCAAGATGGTTGACTTCAGATGCAATCTGGCAAAGTTTTGATGTTTAGGGCAAAATCGTGGGTGGGTGGTTGGTTTTGATAAACTACGTTTGCATAGTTTACCAATCGTGCGCAAGCATTTGGGAGATCCCAACCTCAGGTGCATGGTTCATGCTAAATAGCATAACAGGGTAGATCAGGCCCGAACCTTGAAAGTATGACTGAGCTATTTCTAACCCAGGCTATGCAAAATGCTTAGTTTCCTAAATGCAAATGTAGATCCTCTTAGTTTCTTTTTCATTTAAGTTTTATGGATCCTTTGATTGAAAACTAGCAATATTTAGCCTAAGACCTAAATGCAAACAAGGCATACATGATAAAGACCTCTAATTTAACCTAATGCAAGTATTAAAATAAAAAAAAAAGAGGTAAAAATGGATATAGGGGTACATACCTGTGTTCCTTTCGCCACTCCTTCAGTTTTCTTCTACCGCAAGCCCATGGTTTCATAGCACCAAAACTGCTTGTGTGCGTTTTGACAAGCGCTCCACCGCAGATTCATAGTTCTACAAATTTGCATCGCCTATGCATGGTTTGTCAGGTACTCCACTGCAGGTGCATAGTTCCTCAGGTTCAAAACTACAGATGCATGATTTTGTGGTGACAGGGTCGAACAACAATAGGTCTTGGATCCACCGATCCGAGATCAAATATCCACGCGCTTCCAACTCTCAAAACCTGCAATAACAAAAAACATAGATTAGTAAATTGAATTAAGAAAGGCAAAAAAAATAGGACCGTTAGAGGGTCCCACCATGATCGCCATTTTCTGTAACAAAAGAACTGAGTACAACAAAGAAGATAAGCACAGAAAGAGAATATTGCCAAAAAAAATATTCCTTTGTATTGATACTTGATACAGTGTTACAATAAATATTTTAAATTATCCCATATGTGTTGGGGGTAATATTACAATGCTTTTCTCCTATTGAAAAATATTACAATGCTTTTATAGAAGAGGGGAATTCTTCCAACTTTTCAACAAGATATGGTGCTCTTCATTTTTCTACTACATCTCCAAGCATGAGTGGGCTTCAAGTATCTAATGCGAGGACCACTCCAACTTCATCAATTTCTCCAAAATACCTATTTTCTACACACATCAACACCAAATGAGGGTTAGTAGCACCTACAAATCTAGATAAAAAGTACTACTATAAAATCCAAACTAAGAAAAACATGCAATCCTGAAATAGAGAAAACAAAAAAAGTGCCTTGCTGCAAAACATGAACTTCTTATTGATCGGATTTGATTTTTATCTTCAACTCTAAGAAATCGCAGGCATGCGGTGGCAATTGGTAAAATGCGCACGGGCGATGGACAAACCGCACAGGTGTGGTTCTGACTATGAAACAGTGAACATGCAGTTTGGGTTGAATGATAGATTACCTCAAAAAATGGACCTCTGGGCTCAAGGTCCTGGTTCTTCTAGGGATGTGTGCAGATCTCTTATCCTATTCTGGTATCCTGATGGTACTAATGTTTAGCCTCCTTTGGTGGATGGGGTGAAGGTGCCTTTATAGGCTCCTTAGTTTTTTGAGGGAAATGGAAGGTGACAAGCGAGGATTACCAAGTGGTAATTTTGGGCTGCCAAATAGAAGGGGCAATTAGAGTGAGTCACCTAGAGTGCCTCACTTAACTAGGGTGATGTGGCTGCAAGTGGAGTGTTATGTGGAGGGTTACCCCATGTGAAGGGAAAAAGGGGATAAGAGTGTAAGAGATGTGGCAAGGTGGGGTAGTGAGGTGGCTAGGACATATGTCTAGTGGGTAGGCAGGGTATCCTAGGTTGATTTTCCAAATTTAATAAATCTGGAAAATAGGATAATGTGCAGGATACATATGCCTAAGTCTAAACTTAGGCATATAATATTATTATGCAATATTTGCTATGGGGTGGCAAATGTGATGTTGTGGATAACCAGTTTTTGGTGTCTACAAGAAACAATTATTAGTTCAATAAGGTGTCATCAATTAATTAAAGATAAGAGAGTATTAACATATGAAGATACTTTGATCCTAAAAAGTGTTACCACACTTATTTTCTTGGGTCAAATATCCTCCCAAGGTCTTGGCTAAACTAATAAGAATATATGGAGATATAGAGTTCCCTTGCTTTATAAATATTGTACTATTAAAAAACCTATTAGTTTATCATTTATCAAAGTTCAAAATATTGGAGATAGGATACAATGATGAATTTATTGAATACTAATCTTCATAAAAATTAAACTTCATAATAATCTTAGAAATCATTTTCTTGTTGACTTTATCATAATCCTTATTTATATCTAGTTTAACCATCTCAAAACTCCTACCATTATATAGGAAATGTAGTGATTCGTGGGTGAGGATAATTCCATCTAAAATTTGTTTTCCTTAAATAAATTCGACTTGTTTCTTTTTTTGAATAAGTTATGTGTGGCTTCTATTTTGGATTACTCCCATCAAAATGATAAATTAATACATTTATTATTAAGTTGTGGCTTACCCTTTTATTCAAAGATATTTTTCATTTTATTTTCTATCAAATATATTCTTCATTTTCCTCTAACTACTATATTTATGTCATCTCATTGAAATCATTTTCATTAAGTTTCATTAAGAGATAAAATCTTACTCAACCAGTTGTCTTTTAAAATCAAAATTTCACCAAAAAAAAAATCAACATTATGATTGACTAAATTATCTATTAATTAGTTTTCACTTTTCATTTTTCATAATTCTAATACACTTTATTTTTGTCTTTCTTGTGGTATGGAAGTATCATTTCCATACAAATGGTAAAATTCATTCTAGAGGTATATATTATTCATTGAAATACAATTTATCAAAAAAAAAGTTAAGTTGAACTTTTTGTCAATAAATTTACATAGGTTTTTATGAGGAGCCTTGGAACTTTAAACTAGGTTAAACTTAATCACAATAACCTTTCCCTATTAATAAACATAACTCAAATAAACTTTATATAAATCTATAAAAAGTAAAGATAAAAATATTTTTAAATATTATAAAATATTCTTTATAAAAGGTGTTATATAATTCAAAATCAAGTAAAGTGATACATTGTATTGGTGGCCTAAATAACAAAGTCACAAAAGAGATTTTTTTAATATGTAAGCACAATTTTTACTTTTAAAAATTATTAAATTAAAATATTTAGCCAAATATATTGTTTATTCTTTTAGTTTCCATGTTGCTATAACCTTTTAGACAACAAAATATTTAAAAATAAAAGATAAATTTTAAACGTGATTAGATACATGTTAACTTTCAAAATCATGAAAGATGTTACCATTCTATTTAAAACAAGACCTTTGGAAGAGACATAAAGGAAAACCATTCGTTGTCGAACGTCTAAGTCTTACCCGTGGGCAACGAAACCAAACAAACTGCACCGAAGCCGGGTCTACTTTAGTCTTTGATAAATGCACGTGGTTAGAATGTCGTGTGGGCTAATCAAAGTGAAACGAACCTGTCCCATTCCCCATCCCCCACTGAAAATAATTGTTATGGTTATCTTGTCATAAACCACTTTTTTCAACTTTTTTTTTCTTTTTTTTCTTGTGAACATCATTGCAGTTTCATCATGTGCTCAATAGATCAAACAACGGGACAAGGACTCAAATTTAACATGAATGAAAATTGTATCCCTAAAATCATGGATGATCAAGATAAGCTTGAAGTATCCCTAAAATCATGGATGATCAAGATAAGCTTGAAACAAGTGAAGAACTGTTGTTAGACGTTTATCTTACCCTTCTATAATATTTTCAAAAATGGTGATGGGATATTGGATGAGATGTTACTATTAGGTTATCTTGTGAAGTGTATCTTAAATAATAATAATAATAATAATTGGTTTTGTTTGTAATACAAGAGAATTGATAACGTTTTTATTATTTTATTTTTTATTTATGAGCACGGTTTGAATCAGGAAAGTTACTATTTTACCTTCGTCCCATCTCGATAAACTTTTACTCTAAGTGAGGGGGACCTTGAAGGGACTTGGGATTAATGAGGGGGACCTCGAAGGGGCTCGAGATTAGAATCGTCGATTTTAAGTTGGCCAACACTCAACGAAAATTGGTCGGTCTACTACCGATACAAGTTTAGCAAATAAAAAAGGATTAGGTTAGATAGTCATATGTCTCTTAAACAACTACCTAATGTCATATTTTCTATGCCTCAAGGAAAGGAACAGAGTCTTGATGGCCTTCGTGCTAACTATCTTAAGATCATGTAGGACATGCTAGATCAAGAACTACATAAGTTGCATAAAGAGGTTAATAACAATAATATTGTTGGACATAATCAATCAATGTTCGATCAAACTGATTCCTAAAGGCTCCAACAAGGAGAAGGTCTCTAGTTGGAGGCCCATTGTTTTCCTTAATGTATCATATAAAATAGTTACCAAAGTATTAGCTAGGAGAATTAATCATGTTTTTTAACAAATTGTGCATCTTGAGTAAATTAGCTTTCTCCCGTGCATCCTGAGTAAATTAGCTTTCTCCCGTGCATCCTGAGTAAATTAGCTTTCTCCCGTGCATCCTGAGTAAATTAGCTTTCTCAAAGGGAGATTTATTCTTTACAATCAAATTCTATCATTAGAAGATTCAATATGCAGTTGAATGGGGGTAAAGATATGGTGTTTGTGAAGCTTGATTTGACAAAGCTTATGACATGATAAAGTTGATTTCATTTGTCAAATATTATAATGGTTAGTTTTTTGTTCCAAGTTTATGCATCAAATTGAATCTTTGTTTTCTAATGCATTAGCCAATATTGTTGTAAATGGTACCCTTTTGTACCTTATAACTTTACAGTATTAAGTTTGTCAAGGATACCAACTTAACCATATTTTTATATGTAATAATAGTGGATTATCTAGGCTATTTCTTTAAAAGAATGTCTTGGCTATAGTTAGTTTGTCAAGGATACCAACTTAACCATATTTTTTTATGTAATAGTATTGGAAGATCTAGGCTATTTGTTTAAAAAAATATTTTGGAATTTCTCTTCAATATTCAAATCAAGTTGTAAGCTTGCACTTTGTTGATGCATTTACATTATTTTTGGAAACTAATGAAGAAAATTTTGAGAATGCTCCTTACACTGTTAGATGTTTTTTACAAAAGTACAAGGGCTAAAATTTCCCAAATCATCGAATATATTCTTATCTACAAGAAATCTAAACCAAAATTAATTCTTGATGAGTGGAAATAAATTATGCATAGGGAGTTAATTTGGTATTTACGTATTCCCATTGTTTCAAAGTTGCACTTTTAGATCTTTGGATATGGTTCATGAATAGGTTCTATCACAAATTAGACAATGGATTACCCAAAACCTCACTCTAGTTGGTAAGTTACAAATAATTTAAAAAGTGTTTATTGATACTCATCATTTAATATTTATGTTAAATCCCCTACAAATGACATTATGATCAACTCATGTGAGTAGTTTGAAACTTCTTATGGTAAATATGGAATGACATGCACACAAAAGGATTAATCTGTTGGACAAGTGTATTCAACCTAAGAAGAAAGGTGGCTTAGAACTTATAGATCCATGGCATCAAGAGGTTAGTCTTATGGAAAAATGGAGTCTTATCAAGATATGGTTTTTGGAAGTGTTTAGTAATTTTTGGAATACAATAAACCCTTTTAAATGGATCCTAGGAAAGATTTAATTACTTCGATAAGATTCTTAATGCTAAAAAAATTAATTAAATATTCCTAGCTATTTACAGGTCTTTGGAGGGAATGACAAACAAAATAAAATTTGCTAGTCTGGGTAGGATTCACTCTTAGACAAGGACTTAATTTGCCATGCCTTTCATTTTGCAGAAGCATTTAGTCACAATTAATTATTATCTACTAGATTTTGATGTAGCATCCACAAGAAAACTTCTTTTTAAAAGGGGAATATGTTATTATATTGACACATGGAACATCAATCTTCAAAAATTAAAACCCTAGCATAAACTTAAGGGTTGATTTTAACTTCCTTGTTAGTTTAAAAAAGTTATTTCATTAGGTCATTAGCCTTATCAACCAAGAACTTCAAGTTATATTACCTACCAATCCGATGTGTAACACTCTCAAAGATTGATAATGACCTAATGTAAGAAGGATTTGTGATCCATTACTTAAAACCCTATACAAAAATGTAATTCCATTAGTGATTATAGCTACTAGGCTAAATGATAAATAAAAATATAGGATTTCTAAGGATTCTTACCATAGGTTGAGTGTATAGGTATGGAAATATATAGTTGACAATGTATAATGGATTATTGGCATGGAGAGTCATCCATATTGAGCTTCAACTTAGGGTTTTTTCAACTTGGTTTGGAATCTCTTAGCCTTTTTATGTTAATTATGATATACTAGAGATTGTTAAGCATATGGTTTGGTCATGTAAGGTAACCAAATAGGTATGGAGAAAATTTGAGGAATATTTATTACAATGTTAAGTCAAGAACTCAATTTTAGAGTAGCATCATTATGCTGTATTTTTTTAGTTTGATAGGGTATTTGAGTTGTGTTGACAACTTATATTGGGACATCTTTGCTCTTTCAGATGTATAATTGATTCAATCATGACGATTTTTTCTTGTTAGTTGGAATTCTATGACTTTAACAACTTATTGTAAGTAAATACATGGACAACAGAGTGCTAACAAAAAATTAGATGAAAACAAATAATCCAGGTGTAGTTTTTATACTATTGGATTTAACAATATATATGCTTAATCAAATAGCTATTGATGTATTGTGTATGATATTAAAACAAACTATGCAACAATGACGAGGCATGTTGTAGTATGGAGTTACATATCTTTCTAGATAAAATCTATTGTTGTTTAATTTTTCCAAGTCTTTAGGTAAGTTAATGAGGAAAGAACAATTACTTTACCATCCCATGTTGGAAGCCTTGAGGATGTGCCTCTACTCTAGCATTTTTTTATGGATTTTCACTATTAATAAGATGGATACATTATTTTAGATCATAAATCTGCTCAAGCCTAAATTTCTAGTGATACACACTCACATGCCTACTATCATTAATATGTTGTTTTACTCTCTAGAAGTTTTGAGCTTTTAATGTTCCATTTATCCTTGAAATACATGGAAGGGAGATTAAATGACTTATGGATGATGGGATAAGATAATGATTCATTCATTAGGGTTAGAGGCATATTTAATATTCTTTGGTAGTCTCTTATGATCATAAATATGAAATCTTTGTTGTCTTGGTTTATTGTTCCTTTCAGTGTTATGAAATGTTGATATGATTTTTTTATATCTTATTTTTAATTTGGTTTTTACATATTATTTGTTGTTGATAGCTTTTAATAGTTTTTTAAGGAACATAATTAGTCTAACTACTAAAGACCATGTCCATTCTTTTTGACAAAACAATTCTTAAGGTTCTTGTCCAAAAAGTGGTAATAAAGCAATTCATAAGATTCTTGTAAAAATAGTGATGAGCTAAATGTAGACATTTAAGATGAATTTAGATAACAATATAATTTGAAACTCATTTATAAGTTGTCAAATCAATGCATAGATTGAAATGTAACCTCTATAAAAGTAATTTGTTCTAATTTTTCTTTCAATAATATTGTTTATTTAATTATATTTTTTAATAATAATAACTTTAATAACAAGTTGAATATACAAAATTCCTAAGGATCAATAGCATGAGAGATCAAATGACTATAAATTAATAATTAAGAGTAGACATAAGATCAATAGAAAGTAAGCCATTAAAAAGAAAAATCAATCAAGACAACAACCTTACCAAGAAGAGACCTAGGTTCAAAACTTGGAGGGAAGCCAACCCTTTGCAAAGGTAGTAGTTTGTTTCGAATCTTCTAAGTGCACATCAAATCAACGATGACGTTACGAATTTCGAGTGACCAGTGGTCCCCATCTCACACCGGGTCAACAAGAACGAGATGAATAGGTTTGTTGGAAGCAGTCCATGTGATTTGAACCATGCACTAGCCAGTTCTTAAAAATAATGGTTGTTACCAACTCTCGTATGTAATAAAAAAAAGACAACCACCAAAAATATATATATCTCAAAAGGATATAGGGGAAAATTAATTGATTCATTTTTTACTAATATAACCTTTCCGTTAAATAATTTTAGTTCAAATCATGAAAAAGAAAGCTATGGACAATCATCCATTGTACTTTGACATTAAAAAATGAGTGACATTTTCCATGATTGGAATTTCGTTCACGTTAATACCTACCTACCTATTTATCTTACAAATTGTTGAATGGTGAAAAGGTGGATGATGACGGTGGATTGTAATAATTGCACGTTTGATTACTTTATATTGAAAGTAACCTCTAAAGTTGACATTGGTAAGCAAAGTTTAGTCATATGTTGTTAAGCTTTAAATATTAAAATTCACATGTGAAAGGGCAAATTCCAAGCGTGGTTAGGTACATGCACTCCCTTTTTCTATGCTTTGTAATTGCGTGGCCATTGCAAAAGTCATTCTCATTAGTAGACACCATAGCACTTGCTGGCATTTACAAAGAAATTTTTTATCATTGAAACTCTAAGCTATCTAAAAAAAATCTTAACCAAAGAATATTGTGGAGGCTACTCAAAGAAAAGCAAATCCCGACGCAATTGCCGTGTTATCAGGTGTGAAGAAGGCTCATGAAGTCCTACGTATTCCATATGACATCATTTGATCTCGTCAGCGATAACGTCACAACCTTTAAAGACGAATGCCAAGTGGGACCCGCACAACAACAAGTTGCACGGGTTAAAATTTGAGGTATTTTAAAATTTTGTAAAGAATATTATGTGATTATATAATTTCTATGTAAGAGCTGAAAATTTGAGATCGTTAATTTGTATGTTTATAGAACAGCAATATAGTAAAGGAAAATTATAATATTGAAGAGTTAGGATTGATAGGTATGTTTTTTTCCTTAAATTTAAGACACTTTATGTTGGCTTCTAAATGTTAGGCTGTATTCATCTAATTATATGTAAGCTTTATATTAATGTTAAAGTGCATAGTTTTTTATTCAACTTAACTAAATTTTTTTTAATTATAAAAATTATATGGAAACAAAAATGTGAAGATAAATAAAATATAAGGTTAAGAGCGTGTAGAAAAAGCAAGAAATGGGAAGCAAAGTGTTAATTAGAAGGAGTGTCACTTCTTGTTTTAGAGAAACTCATAAACCAAAGGATTCATGTGAAGAAAATTTAAAGAAAATTATTTTTAAATGTCCTTACTAAAAGTAAGGATGCTCTATTTAGCCAAGAGGAAAGAGCGAATATGTGGAAAGCTTTATCCAAGTAGTATATACTACACTATCAAGGATGAGATGATCGAGCATGATATAATGATTCTTAAAACTAAAAGGTTAATATGTAAGCTATAAGGTTAATATGTAAGTTTTATGGATATTGGTCAGGTTTTTTTTTTTTAGATTTAGAATTGGATTAAGTGAAAGTTGGATTGAATTGAAATTACTCCATGACTTTTCTTTCCAAAGGGTTTTTTCCGGCTATCTTCTCCAAATAAAAAATAAGTGATACAATAGTGGATGGAGACCTTGGTTTAGTGGCAAAGATGCATTATATTTAAGATCATGAAGTAAAAAAATTTCTATACAGACATAGACTATTAAAAGTTTGTGGATTAAGCCTTTTTGGACTTATCAACTCATCAATAAGAAGGTTTTGAAGAACAATTCTCTAAGTGAGTTCATCCAAGAAAACCCTACCACTAAGGAGAGAAGGCATCTTGTATACTTTAATATATGTTACCATAGATATTTCAAAACCTTTATCTTAGTCTATTAAGATTAAATCTAAATCAAGAGACCCAAAATATACATTAAAAAAAATAAGTTAAAATTTTAAAATACTCCTATTGTATCAAAACCAAAATGTTGCTATATAAAACTTAAAAATGCTTTTTTAGAAAGGGTTGGTGGCTTAAGAAAAACACTACCATGTTCAAGAAAAGATTAAACACTAACAAGAAAAAGCTTAAGTTTTAATCTCTTTTAAAAATTTAAATATTAAAAAAATTATTATTTTCAAATTATTTGATATTAAAAATTTAAAGTTTTTTTTAGGTAAGTTACCTAAAAAATCACATCCTCTTACATATAGAATAACACTTTTCCAGTTGTGTTTTTTTCCAAAAGCTATTTCCATAACATGTTTTCCAGACAACTAAATTATAATTGTGTTCTTAAACTAAATATTAGAGAAGAATTAAGATGTTAAGGGCGTGGAAGACAAAATAAAAATCACAGTTGAGACCCTTTTGTTAATTAAATAAATAAAATCGGACAGATTAACTATCAACACTGTCCGTACAACAGGCCTCTCCAAAACAAAATTGTAATTACAAATTTTACTCGAACGGACCCCTGGGAAGCACGGGAGCGTCCAATCCCCTCTTTCTATTATCTCCGTCAATTGACAAAATTCCTTTCCAAGGAAAACTTCAATTCTGATTTTACCTTAGGGTAACAGTGCAACGGAAGACTGTCAATCTCTCTGATGACATAGGTCAAGCGTTTTGTGAAATGTTGAGAAGCTGGAACGCCGCTGTCAGATTGCAGGGCTGTGATTGTGAAATTCTGTTAAGGAAAGGGTGGTTCAGAAGCTGAGAAGCCGTCCATCTCCTTCGAGCGTCTTTTTGAAGGCAACATTTGATAAAACTCTTGAATTCAGCGGACGCACTGGCTGGCGCAGAAGGGGGATCTCCAAAACAAATGGCACACATGAGCGCAGCCCAGTCCGCCCTCTGCCCGGGCGCCAGAAAGGGAAAATGGCCTTCATAGCATTCCAAGAGCGTAAGCCCCAAGCTCCAGATGTCCCCCGCATAACCGTTATAACTTCCGCCGTAGCTCTCGGGGTCGAATCGCTCGGGGCTCATGTAAGCACACGTTCCGACATAGGAATTGCAGGAGGGATTTATGGTCTGCGACATAATCCTACTCACCCCAAAGTCTGCAATTTTAACTTGTTCCAAATTCCGGCTAATCAACAGATTGGATGGTTTGATGTCTCTGTGCACGATCTTCTCCCCGTGGAGGTATTTCAACCCCTCCAACACCTGCCGGGCGACCTTAGCCAGGAAGGCTTCGCTCAACCTCCGCTTGTGCTCCAACAAATTGGCGAGCGAGCCTCCGTCCATGTATTCCAGCACGAAACTTATGTATCCTGCCTCGTCGAAGATGCCGTGGCATTTCACCACGCCTGGGAAACGGGTCTTCTTGAGGATCTCCATCTCCCTGACGATCTGTCTCCTGACATTGAGGTCATGGTCGAGGCGGATGACTTTGAGGGCGTAATAACTGGAGGATTTCCTGTGGAGGACCTTGTACACGGTGCCGCCGCTGCCTTGGCCGAGGACTCCGACTCTTTCCAAATCAGAGAGGCGTTCCACGGCGCTGCCGAGATTTCCCTGCGGAGGCAGGGGAAGAGGCAGGGGAACGGGCGGCCGCGCCCTCTGATCTTGAACGGGGAGAGGAAGCTTCAAACCTGCGGGTTTCTTTCCTGTCATTGCTGCTGCTAAGGGTAAAATTTACGTGGGGGCGAGGGCGAAGAGAACCGCCGGCAAAGGGGTAATTTAAAGAGAGGCTAGGGCTTCCAAACCCCATAGCGAAAGTTAGCGGAAAGATCAGGGGCGGCTGCAACTCCGGGACCCGGACAGGAGAAAGCAGCCGGTTTGTCACATGCGACCAACTTGATGATGTCGCCGTGGGTTCTACTACTTTTCCTGTCCAAACAAACTAAGCGATCTGAGCTCACTGGTGACGTTTGCGGACACGAACTACGATGACTGCAGCACGTGGCGGAAATTGTTCTAACCCTTTCACTGGCCTTAGGGCTAGGGCCTACCTGCGTTCCCATGTTATTGGAGTGTATCTGTATCGTGCAATAATATTGGGAGAGTTCAGAATGTTCGATGGTTTAAGTGGGGCAGTGGGTAACGGATTTCTTTGGAGTAGGCTTTTGGCAAGTTATCGAGTAGGTGTCTATTTTTAATAAAAAAATCTGAATTTTGTATTTATAACTGTTTAAATTATTGTTTTTTAAAAGATCTAGGTGATATATTTTAATTATAAAATATAATGTTATAAAATAATAATTTAAAATTGATAATATAACTGCTCCCGTCTCTGGAAACAACGTTTACTTACTACATATTTAAGGAAATCCATTTGTTTGAGTAGGCTCCACGACATCCGGGGAGAAGCTTCGATCCCGATCCAACGTATGCGCATTCGTTACTCCGCCCCACGTGTGGTGTGTAGCATTGGCTCCCACGGCTTTGTCAACCTGGTGCACGGAGTGGCGTGGCGAGGGAATAATTCATTACGTCAGTTCAGTGAAATTGGACGACTCCGTGACTGTCGCCCCCCGACGGCTATTTGATTGTAACGTTAATTAACTTAGTCTCAAGTCGATGTTGACAATAAGGAAAGGTCTTGATGCATTCACCACGTGTGTTAGACAGTCTCTGCAATTTGTGCACTTTATATCTTACGGAGGCATTAGTAATTGGCAGTACAAATTTCCAAGAAAGATGTAGATCAAGAAGACATGCTCAGCAAAATACGTGGCTCAATAGGATACTTGTCTCAGCAAATTTTCTAAGACCTTTGATAGTTTGTGTATATATTTAGTATAGTAGGCATTGAGTCAGGTTGATTTTACTAAATTTGTTACTTGTCAATTTTTATGAATAAAATAGGGAGTTTAAAGATATAAGCTTTTAGTCCCACTTATATGGGATTTTTTACATTTATTGACATTATGATCTTTCACCCTCTTACTTTCTAATCACTTGATGGCCCTTCACCCTCTCACTTTTTAACCACTTGATGCTCTTCTTATACAACTTATTTATAAACTTACTTGAAATTCCTCACCCTTATTGACGTTATAAGCCTTCACCTCTTACTCTCTAAGCAATTAATACTCTTCTTATATAACTTATTTATTTTTAAATTGACCCTAGGGCCTCTTAGTTTCTATGCAATTACCCTCTTATTATTTATTTCTATGTATGCAATTACTCATAAAATTATTAATTGTCAACCTGTCTTTTCTTTGATTGTGATGCTTTTTTTTACAACTTTTTTTATTTAGGTGTCTTTTTCTTATGATTCAACTTATAAAAAATAAAAATGAAAATTTTTGTGATGCTTTTCATATATAAGTTATCTATTTTTTTTTGTCTTCGAAAACACTTTGTGATGTTATTCTTATACAATTTTTTTATTTTTATGTGTCTTTTTCTTATGATCCAACTCATATAAAAATAAAAATAAAAATAAAAAATGAAAACCTAAAAATATTAAATTTTAAATGTTCTATATAAATATTTTGATTGAACCGGGGTCACATCACCAAAATACAATTAAATTAATTTTGTACAAATTCATAAAATATAAAATAAAAAGTAAAAAATCAAAAATATTATATTTTAATTGTTTTATATAAATTAAATTCTTATTTTAATGCAATATCTTATAAAAATAGAAATTATTAAAAATAAATATTAATGAAATCTTAATATAATTATGAATTTTTTGTATAAAACTTGAAGTAAACTATTTAAAAAAACTTGACTTATAAAAACATAAAGAAGAACACAATTAAGTATGATACAATCATATTTATGAGATATTGTGGGACTATAAAGCATTATATGTAGGATGTTGGTTCGAGTACAAGGTGGGGCAAGTGCAAGCAATATATGAATGCAAATAATTAAGTATGATACAATCATATTTATGAGATATAGTGGGACTATAAAGCATTACATGTAGGATGTTGGTTGAGTACAATGTGGGTCAAGTGCAAGCAATATATGAGTACAAATAATGTTTGAACCTCACCTTTTCCTATCCTAAATCTTTGAAGAAATTAAAAAATTAAAGGATTCTTATGAGAAAAACTAAGTAGCATGGAGAAAAAATATTTATAAAAGTCTTAAATGAAAGTAAGGATGCTCTAGTTGAAGACAAGAGGAAGAGTGAAGATATAGTAATCTTTATAAAAACAACAAATATTACATTAAAAATGATTATCAAGGATAAGATGAAATGTTACATTAAAAATTATTATCAATGATGAGATGATCTATTATGATATAATTATTCCTATAATTAAGATGATTAACATGTAAGTTTCATGGATACAGGACAAGTTTTTTTAGAGATTCAATTATTCTTAGTTTGAAGTAGGGATTGAATTCAATTATTCCATGAATTTTCTTCCAAAAGGACTTTTCCTCATCTTTTCTTTCATTCAAAAATTATGGATAAAATAATGGGTGGTGACCCATGGTTTAGAGGGAGAGATGACCTATAATTATGTTATACACAGTGAGAAATTTTCTATGTAGATTAAAACTATTAAGAGGATTCTAATGATGGTTTGACCTTTTAGACTTTCGTATCAACTTACCAAAAAGGAGGTTTTAAAGAATATTGATAATACTCGAGAGAAGTTCATCTATGAAAACCAACTATTAAAGAGTGAAAACATGTTTATACACTTAACTATGTGTTGCCATAGATTTTTTAAAACTTTTACCGTTAAGATTAATTTAAATTACGAAAATTAAATCAACACAATTAAGAAAATATTACATATGTTGCAAATATTATGAGACTTAACAAATGACCAGAGATTGTCAAATAAAAACAATTTTTTAAAAAAAATTAAGTGACATTTTAAAAATTTAAATTTTAAGATTTAGGTGATATTTTTAAAAGAATAATTAAGATGTTAAGGGCGTGGAAGAGAAAATAAAAATCACAGTTGAGACCCTTTCGTTAGATTAAAAATCTCTAATTAAATAAATGAAGTCCGTCAGATTAACTATCAACACTGTTCATACAACATGCCTCTCCAAAACAAAATTGTAATTACAAAATTTTAATCGAACGGGCCCTTGGGAAGCACGGGAGCGTCCAATCCCCTCTTTCTGCTATCTCCGTCAATTGACAAAATTCCTTTCCAAGGAAAACTTCGATTCTGATTTTACCTTAGGGTAACAGTGCAACTGTCAATCCCTCTGATGACATAGGTCAAGCGTTTTGTGAAATGTTGAGGAGCTGGAACGCCGCTGTCAGATTGCAGGGCTGTGACTGTGAAATTCTGTTAAGGAAAGGGTGGTTCAGAAGCTGAGAAGCCGTCCATCTCCTTCGAACGTCTTTTTGAAGGCAACATTTGATAAAACTCTTGAATTCAGCGGACGCACTGGCTGGCGCAGAAGGGGGATCTCCAAAACAAATGGCACACATGAGCGTAGCCCAGTCCGCCCTCTGCCCGGGCGCCAGAAAGGGAAAATGGCCTTCATAGCATTCCAAGAGCGTAAGCCCCAAGCTCCAGATGTCCCCCGCATAACCGTTATAACTTCCGCCGTAGCTCTCGGGGTCGAATCTCTCGGGGCTCATGTAAGCACACGTTCCGACATAGGAATTGCAGGAGGGATCTATGGTCTGCGACATAATCCTACTCACCCCAAAGTCTGCAATTTTAACTTGTTCCAAATTCCGGCTAATCAACAGATTGGATGGTTTGATGTCTCTGTGCACGATCTTCTCCCCGTGGAGGTATTTCAACCCCTCCAACACCTGCCGGGCGACCTTAGCCAGGAAGGCTTCGCTCAACCTCCGCTTGTGCTCCAACAAATTGGCGAGCGAGTCTCCGTCCATGTATTCCAGCACGAAACTTATGTATCCTGCCTCGTCGAAGATGCCGTGGCATTTCACCACGCCTGGGAAACGGGTCTTCTTGAGGATCTCCATCTCCCTGACGATCTGTCTCCTGACATTGAGGTCATGGTCGAGGCGGATGACTTTGAGGGCGTAATAACTGGAGGATTTCCTGTGGAGGACCTTGTACACGGTGCCGCCGCTGCCTTGGCCGAGGACTCCGACTCTTTCCAAATCAGAGAGGCGTTCCACGGCGCTGCCGAGATTTCCCTGCGGAGGCAGGGGAAGAGGCAGGGGAACGGGCGGCCGCGCCCTCTGATCTTGAACGGGGAGAGGAAGCTTCAAACCTGCGGGTTTCTTTCCTGTCATTGCTGCTGCTAAGGGTAAAATTTACGTGGGGGCGAGGGCGAAGAGAACCGCCGGCAAAGGGGCAATTTAAAGAGAGGCTAAGGCTTCCAAACCCCATAGCGAAAGTTAGCGGAAGATCAGGGGCGGCTGCGACTCCGTGACAGGAGAAAGCAGCCGGTTTGTCACATGCGAGCAACTTGATGATGTCACCGTGGGTTCTACTACTTTTCCCGTCAAAAGACAAAGCGATCTGAGCTCACTGGTGACGTTTGCGGACACGAACTACGATGACTGCAGCACGTGGCGGAAATTGTTCTAACCCTTTCACGGGCCTTAGGGCTAGGGCCTACCTGCGTTCCCATGTTATTGGAGTGTATCTGTATCGTGCAATAATATTGGGAGAGTTCAGAATGTTCGATGGTTTAAGCGGGGCAGTGGGTAACGGATTTCTTTGGAGTAGGCTTTTGGCAAGTTATCGGGTAGGTTTCTATTTTTAATAAAAAAACTGAATTTTTTATTTATAACTGTTTAAATTATTGTTTTTTAAAAGATCTAGGTGATATATTTAAAAAATATATTTTAATTATAAAATATAATGTTATAAAGTAATAATTTAAAACTGATAATATAACTGATCCCGTCTCTGGAAACAACGTTTACTTACTACATATTTAAGGAAATCCATTTGTTGGAGTAGGCTCCACGACATCCGGGGAGAAGCTTCCATCCCGATCCAACGTATGCGCATTCGTTTCTCCGCCCCACCTGTGGTGTGTAGCATTGGCTCCGACGGCTTTGTCGGCCTGGTGCACGGAGTGGCGTGGCGAGGGAATAATTCATTACGTAAGTTCAGTGAAATTGGACGACTCCGTGACTGTCGGCCCCCGACGGCTATTTGATTGTAACGTTAATTAACTGAGTCTAGTCGATGTTGACAATAAGGAAAGGTCTTGATGCATTCACCACGTGTGTTAGATAGTCTCTGCAATTTGTGCACGCTATATCTTAGGGAGGCATTAGTAATTGGCAGTACAAATTTCCAAGAAAGATGTAGATCAAGAAGACATGTCAGCAAAATACGTGGCTCAATAGGATACTTGGCTCAGCAAATTTTCTAAGACCTTTGATAGTTTGTGTATATATTTAGTATAGTAGGCATTAAGTAAGATTGATTTCATTATGGAACTTGAATGATTTATGAACTTTTTTACTTGTCAATTTTTATGAATAAAATAAGAAGTTAAAAGATACAAGCTTTTAGTCCCTGATTTTTTACATTTATTGGCATTATGATATTTCACCCTCTTACTTTCCAATCACTTGATGGCCCTTCACCCTCTCACTTTCTAATCACTTGATGCTCTTCTTATACAACTTATTTATAAACTTACTTGAAATTCCTCACCCTTATTGACATTATAAACCTTCACCTCTTACTTTCTAAGCAATTAATACTCTTCTGATATAACTTATTTATTTTTAAATTGACCCTGGGGGCCTCTTAGTTTCTATGCAATTACCCTCTTCTTTATTTCTATGTATGCAATTACTCATAAAATTATTTATTTTCAACCTGTCTTTTCTTTAATTGTGATACTCTTTTTTTACAACTTATTTATTTAGGTGTCTTTTTCTTATGATTCAACTTATAAAAAATAAAAATAAAAAAGTGAAAAATTTTGTGATGCTTTTCGTATATAAGTTATCTATTTTTTTTTGTCTTCCAAATAAAGGTGAAAACACTTTGTGATGTTATTCTTATACAATTTTTTTGTTTTTATGTGTCTTTTCCTTATGATCCAACCTATAGAAAAATAAAAATAAAAAGTGAAAACCTAAAAATATTAAATTTTAAATGTTTTATATAAATATTTTGATTGAACCCGGGTCACATCACCAATAATGCAATTAAATTAATTCTTTACATATTCATAAAAATATAAAATAAAAAGTAAAAAACCAGAAATATTATATTTTAATTGTTTTATATAAATTAAATTCTTATTTTAATGCAATATCTTATAAAAATATAAATTATTAAAAATAAATATTAATGAAATCTTAATATAATTATGAATTTTTTGTATAAAACTTGAAGTAAACTATTTAAAAAAACTTCACTTATAAAAACATAAAAAAGAACACAATTAAGTATGATACAATCATATTTATGAGATATAGTGGGACTATAAAGCATTACATGTAGGATGTTGGTTCTAGCAAGGTGGGGCAAGTGCAAGCAATACATGAGTGCAAATAATGTTTGAACCTCACCTTTTCCTATCCTAAATCTTAGAAGAAATTAAAAAATTAAAGGTTTCTTATGAGAAAAACTAAGTAACATGGAGAAAAATTATTTATAAAAGTCCTAAATGAAAGTAAGGATGCTTTAGTTGAAGACAAGAGGAAGAGTGAAGATATAGTAATCTTTATAAAAACAACAAACGTTACATTAAAAATGATTATCAAGGATAAGATGAAATGTTACATTAAAAATTATTATCAATGATGAGATGATCTATTATGTATAATTATTCCTATAATTAAGATGATTAACATGTAAGTTTCATGGATACAAGTCAAGTTTTTTTTAGAGATTCAATTATTCCTAGTTTGAAGTAGGGATTGAATTCAATTATTCCATGAAGTTTCTTCTAAAAGGACTTTTCCTCATCTTTTCTCTCATTCAAAAATTATGGATAAAATAATGGGTGGTGACCCATGGTTTAGAGGGAGAGATGACCTATAATTATGTTTACACATTGGAAATTTTCTATGTATATTAAAACTATTAAGAGGATTCTAATGATGGTTAGACCTTTTAGACTTTCGTATCAACTTACCAATAAGGAGGTTTTAAAGATAATTGATAATACTTGAGAGGAGTTTATCTATGAAAGACCAACTATTAAGGAGCGAAAACATGTTGTATACATTTAACTATGTGTTGCCATAGATTTTTTAAAACCTTTACCAAAATCTGTTAAAATTAATCTAAATCACGAAAATTAAAACAATAAAATTACGAAAATATTACATTCTAATGTTGCAAATATTATTCCTAGTGCTTTCAAGCGGCGTAAAAGGTTTAAAATGATTGTGGCATGGTGATTATAGGGGCGGATTGCACGAAGATCTGTGTGGCAGCTTCCGGGGCAGACAACGCAGAATGCTATGGTGGCCATAAAAGCTAAACAGCGTGCCCGGATTCATGGTGGCTACCGATTTCACCATGTAAATTCAAAAAAAACAAAAAAAATGTTGCAAATATTATGAGACTTAACAAATGACAAGAGATTGTCAAATAAAAACAATTTTTTTAAAAGATTTAAGTGATATATTTTAAAATTTTAAATTTTAAGATTTAGGTGGTAGTTTTAAAAGAATAATTAAGATGTTAAGGGCGTGGAAGAGAAAATAAAAATCACAGTTGAGACCCTTTCGTTAGATTAAAAATATCTAATTAAATAAATAAAATCCGTCAGATTAACTGTCAACACTGTTCATACAACATGCCTCTCCAAAACAAAATTGTAATTGCAAAATTTTAATCGAACGGACCCTTGGCAAGCACGGGAGCGTCCAATCCCCTCTTTCTGCTATCTCCGTCAATTGACAAAATTCCTTTCCAAGGAAAACTTCGATTCTAATTTTACCGCAACTGTCAATCCCTCTGATGACATAGGTCAAGCGTTTTGTGAAATGTTGAGGAGCTGGAACGCCGCTGTCAGATTGCAGGGCTGTGACTGTGAAATTCTGTTAAGGAAAGGGTGGTTCAGAAGCTGAGAAGCCGTCCATCTCCTGCGAGCGTCTTTTTGAAGGCAACATTTGATAAAACTCTTGAATTCAGCGGACGCACTGGCTGGCGCGGAAGGGGGATCTCCAAAACAAATGGCACACATGAGCGTAGCCCAGTCCGCCCTCTGCCCGGGCGCCAGATAGGGAAAATGGCCTTCATAGCATTCCAAGAGAGTTAGCCCCAAGCTCCAGATGTCCCCCGAATAACCGTTATAACTTCCGCCGTAGCTCTCGGGGTCGAATCTCTCGGGGCTCATGTAAGCACACGTTCCGACATAGGAATTGCAGGAGGGGTCTATGGTCTGCGACATAATCCGGCTCACCCCAAAGTCTGCAATTTTAACTTGTTCCAAATTCCGGCTAATCAACAGATTGGATGGTTTGATGTCTCTGTGCACGATCTTCTCCCCGTGGAGGTATTTCAACCCCTCCAACACCTGCCGGGCGACCTTAGCCAGTAAGGCTTCGCTCAACCTCCGCTTGTGCTCCAACAAATTGGCGAGCGAGCCTCCGTCCATGTATTCCAGCACGAAACTTATGTATCCTGCCTCGTCGAAGATGCCGTGGCATTTCACCACGCCTGGGAAACGGGTCTTCTTGAGGATCTCCATCTCCCTGACGATCTGTGTTCTGACATTGAGGTCGTGGTCGAGGCGGATGACTTTGAGGGCGTAATGAGAGGAGGATTTCCTGTGGAGGACCTTGTACACGGTGCCGCCGCTGCCTTGGCCGAGGACTCCGACTCTTTCCAAATCAGAGAGGCGTTCCACGGCGCTGCCAAGATTTCCCTGCGGAGGCAGAGGAAGAGGCAGGGGAACGGGCGGGCGCGCCCTCTGATCCTGAACGGGGAGAGGAAGCTTCAAACCTGCGGGTTTCTTTCCTGTCATTGCTGCTGCTAAGGGTAAAATTTGCGTGTAGGCGAAGAGAACCGCCGGCAAAGGGGCAATTTAAAGAGAGGCTAGGGCTTCCAAACCCCATAGCGAAAGTTAGCGGAAAGATCAGGGGCTAGCGGAAAGATCAGGGGCGGCTGCGACTCCGGGACCGGGACGGGAGAAAGCAGCCGGTTTGTCACATGCGAGCAACTTGATGATGTCGCCGTGGGTTCTACTACTTTTGCCGTCCAAAAAACTAAGCGATCTGAGCTCACTGGTGACGTTTGCGGACACGAACTACGATGACTGCAGCACGTGGCGGAAATTGTTCTAATCCTGTCACGGGACTTAAGGCTAGCGCCTACGTGAGTTCCCATGTGCTTGGAGTGTATCTTCATCGTGCAAAAAAATTGGGAGAGTTCAGAATGTTCGATGGTTTAAGCCGGGCAGTGGGTAACGGATGTCTTTGGAGTAGGCTTTTGGCAAGTTATCGGGTAGGTTTTTATTTTAATAAAAAATTGAATTTTTTTAATTTGTAATTTTTTATATATAGTATATTCTTAGTATGTGAGGGGTGCCTTTTAAATTTTTTATTTATAATTGTTAAAATTATTATTATAAGTTTTGTTCTTAAAAAATTTAGATGATATATATTAATTAAATTATTTAAATTATAAAATAATAATTTAAAACTGATAATATAACTGCTCCCGTCTCTGGAAACAACGTTTACTTACTATATATTTAAGGAAATCCATTTGTTTGAGTAGGCTCCACGACATCCGGGGAGAAGGTTCCATCACGATCTGACGTATGCGCATTCGTTACTCCGCCCCACGTATGGTAGGTAGCATTGGCTCCCACGGCATTGTCGGCCTCGTGCACGGACTGGCGTGGCGAGGGAATAATTCATTCGGTAAGTTCAGTGAAATTGGACGATTCCGTGACTGTCGCTCCCGACGGCTATTTGATTGTAACGTTTAATTAATTGAGTCTAGTCGATGTTGACATTAAGGAAAGGTCTTGATGCATTCACCACGTGTGTTAGATAGTCTCTGCAATTTGTGCACGCTATATCTTAGGGAGGCATTAGTAATTGGCAGTACAAATTTCCAAGAAAGGTGTAGATCAAGAATACATCTAAGCAAAACACGTGGTTCAATAGGACACTTTGGCTCACCAAATTTTCAACTATAATTTTGTGTAACATCGAGAGCTAAGTTTATGGAGAGAAGATTAATACATACCGAATATAGGGTGGGTTAAACCTTATATAGAGGATTAATACATTCTCACATACACCATCGAAACCTCTATAGTTTTTATATATATATTAATTAGTATAGTAGGCATTAAGTTAATATTTCTGTGTTGATTTTATTGTGGGATTTGAATTTGTCATTTCTTTATGAATGAAATGAGAGTTTAAAGATATAAGTCTTTGGTCCCACCTATGTGGGATTCCTCACCCTTATTGACTTGATGGCCCTTCACCCTCTCACTTTCTAACCACTTGATGGCTCTTCACCCTGGCTCTTTACCCTCTCACTTTCTAATGGGACTTGAATTTGTCATTTCTTTATGAATGAAATGAGAGTTTAAAGATGCAAGCCTTTGGTCCCACTTATGTGGGATTCCTCACCCTTATTGACTTGATGGCCCTTCACCCTCTCACTTTCTAACCACTTGATGGCTCTTCACCCTCTCACTTTCTAATGGGACTTGAATTTGTCATTTCTTTATGAATGAAATGAGAGTTTAAAGATACAAGCCTTTAGTTCCACTTATGTGGGATTCCTCACCCTTATTGACTTGATGGCTCTTCACCCTCTCACTTTCTAACCACTTGATGGCTCTTCACCCTGGCTCTTCACCCTCTCAGTTTCTAATGGGACTTGAATTTGTCATTTTTTTATGAATGAAATGAGAGTTTAAAGATACAAGCCTTTGGTTCCACTTATGTGGGATTCCTCACCCTTATTGACTTGATGGCTCTTCACCCTCACTTTCTAACCTCTTGATGGCTCTTCACCCTCACTTTCTAACCTCTTGATGGCTCTTCACCCTCTCACTTTCTAACCACTTGATGTTCTTCTTATACAACTTATTTATAGAATTACTTGAAATTTCTCACCCTTGTGCGTTCTTAATTTCTAACCAATTAATGCTCTTCTTATGCAACTTATTTATTTTTAAATTGACATTATAACCCTGGACCTCTTAGTTTCTAAGCAATTACCCTCTTATTTATTTCTATGTATGTTTTCCTTGACATCACAACTCATAAAATTATTTATTTTCAACCTGTCTTTTCTTTAATTGTGTGATGCTCTTTTTTTAGAACTTATGTATTTATGTGTCTTTTTCTTATGATTTAACATTAAAAAAAATTAATTATGATGCTTTTCATATATAAGTTATCTATTTTTGTCTTTTCTTTGATGATTCAACTTATAAAAAATAAAGGTGAAAACACTTTGTAATGTTCTTCTTAGACAATTTATATATTTTTATGTGTCTTTTCCTTATGATCCAACTCATAGAAAAATAAATATAAAAAGTGAAAATCTAAAAATATTAAATTTTAGATGTTTTATATAAATATTTATTTTATTATATAAATTAATTTTGTACAATCCTTGATAGTCCAATTCATAAAAATATAAAATAAAAAGTAAAAAATCAAAAATATTTTATTTTAATTGTTTTATCTAGTACCGGGGGTGCAGCGCAATGGTTCGAGCTTTGGCTCTTCTTCAAGAGGTCAAAGGTTCAAACCGCATGGTGGGCGAGTGTGTGAGGGGGTGAGTGTGTGGTGGCTTTGTGTTAAATTCCCTATTGATAAGTATAGTTCTCAACTTTAGGAGGGGTCATGGTTGGGAGGAGATTTCTCAGCCTTGTACATCGGTCATAGGGGGTTTTCCACAATAACCAAATAAAAAAAAATCTTATTTATCTACTGCAATATCTTATAAAAATATAAATTATTAAAAATAAATATTAATAAAATATTAATGTAATTATAATTTTTTTAAATAAATTTTGAAGTAAATTATTTTAAAAAACTTAAAAATATCAAAATACAATCATATTTATGAGATATAATGGGACTATAAAGCATTACATGCAGGATGTGGGTTCGAGTATAAGGTGGGGCAAGTGCAAGCAACTTATAAGTGCAAATAATGTTTGAGCCTCACCTTTTCCTATCCTAAATCTTTAAAGAAATTAAAAAATTAAAGGATTCTTATGAAAAAAACTAAGTAGCATGGAGAAAAGTTATTTATAAAAGTCCTAAATGAAAGTAAGGATGCTCTAGTTGAAGACTAAAGGAAGAGTGAAGATATAGTAATCCCTATAAAAGCAATAAATGTTACATTAAAAATGATTATCAATGATGAGATGATCTATTATGATATAATTATTCCTATAGTTAAGATGATTAACATGTAAGTTTCATGGATACTGGTCAAGTTTTTTAGAGATTCAAAAGTAAATTAGACAAAAGTAGGGATTGAATACAATTACTCCATGAATTTTCTTCTTAAAGGACTTTTCCTCATCTTTTCTCTCATTAAAAAATTATGGATAAAATAATGGGTGGTGGTCAATGGTTTAGAGGGAGATATGATCTATATTTATGTCTACAGAGTGAGAAATTTTCTATGTAGATTAAGACTATTAAGAGGATTCTAATGTGGGTTAGACCATTTAGACTTCCATATCAACTTATCAATAAGGAGGTTTTAAAGAATATTGGTAATACTTGAAAGGAGTTCATCTATGAAAGACCAACTATTAAGGAACGAAAACATGTTGTATACACTTAAATATGTGTTGCCATAGATATTTTAAAACTTTTACCAAAATACATTAAGATTAATCTAAATCAAGAGAATGTGATCAACAAAATTATGAAAATATTACATTCTAATGTTGCAAATGTTATGAGACTTAACAAATGGCAAGAAATTGTCAAATAAAAATAACTGAGAAAGAGATGGAAATTTTTGTTATGAGAAAAACTTCAAGATGAAGCAAGAAGAAATTTTTTTGTATTAGACTACGGATTTTCCACTCCCAACAAAATGGCAAAGAAATCTCCTCTACATCATTAATTTGGTGAAGACCATCATGGTTCAATCAGAACAACCATTAGAAGAAACTGAGAAGGATGCAAGGAATGATGAATTACAATACTTATGTTCAAATTCAAAAGGAATTAAAGCTGTGAAGGAAGATGTAGAGGTAAATTTTAAAACAAAAAACATGAAAAAAATCAAGTTTAATTTAAGTAAATCAATTTCATTTATCTCAAGCACTAGAAAACCATATCTTTACAATAAAAATGAAAGTAATAGACAATATATCCCTTTCTCTTTAGGGTTTTAAGAGCAACATAATAATGAAAGGAGTATTGAGGATATTCATGGCAATTTAGGGCTTCTATTATAGTATAATAAAGTAAGGACCTTGTACTTTAGGGTTCCAAGGGAAAAATCATATTTGAGGCTATTCCTTGCACTTCAGGTTCTTTAGAGTAGCATTGACCTATAGACAATATGTCCCGTTACAAATAGTATGAAAAAATAAAAGAGATTGATAAGGATAAAAGTGTAGGTGAGAATGGGAAAAGGAGAGGAAGACCCTCAAAGTAAGAACAAAGAGAGAAGGAAACTCAAGGTATATGGATTTAGAAAATAAAAAAATATATCACAAGATTTAACGGGAAGTGGGACTAAGCCCATAAATAAGAATAACAAATGATTGTGAAGATCGTATTTTAAATCTTAAAGGCATGAATAAGACCCCTAAAAATAAGTTGTTAAATAATTAATAGGTTGTTATAGCCCTAAGTTTATTTTAATACAAAAACAAAAATGTAGCGAGGAATATAAGGATGTAGTGAAAATAGTTTGGAAGATGAGGATATTTAATAGTTTATACTATAGGAGCTTCAAGAGGTAATACAACAATCTAGGGCAAATACAAATGGGATGGATAATTGCTAGAAGCAAGAAATAATTGAGTTGTTGGTATTTTCTGCAAGAAAGAGAAAAATATCAAAGTTGGAGTTATAAATGTATATGCTCCAACTGTAGTTACTCTTTGTGATAGATGTTGGAAGAACCTCAATTTATTTATGTCAAATTCAATGATGATTCATAATTGTGATCTATAAATTCATAGGAGACTTGAACATAATTTTATCTCCTTAGAAAAAGAAAGATTATATTCTTGGATGGTCTAAATCACTAGGGGATAACTTCCTTTGTTAATAATAAAATGTTCTTTATGATACTATTCCTTAAAGCTCTTAATATGCATGTGATAATAGATATATTGGGAAAACTCATATAGTAGAAAGATTGGATAAATTTGTGTTATCTAGCACATTGTTACAAATGGAGTATACATTCTCTTCAGATATTTTAATGTGATTAGGACCATATCACAAACCCATTCCCTTGAGATATGATTTAATCAATAATGGTCATCCAAAGCCACTTCAATTTTTGTTTGTGGCTCCAACACTTTGTTTTTCTCTTAAATGGTTATGTTGTAGTGAGATGAAACAAGGTTTAGAGGATCATGTATGTGGAACATTTTTCAAATGATGAAATATCTAAAGCAGTAAATGAATATTTGGATTTTAAAATAAAAGAGGAAATTAAAACTAAGAATTAACAATTTATAATGGATGGTAGAAATCAATGAAATAGACTAAGATACATATGTGGAATAAAAACAATTAATTTTGATTGTATTACAAAATTAAGAGTCATATTGGTCCTAAAAATCTAGGGAGAGATGGATGAAGGGGATATAAATACCAAATTTTCCATATTACATCCAAAATAGATTTGTCTTCGTCAAACAAAAAATAACCTAACTCTAGATAGAAGAAGTAATTGAGGAAGAAGAAGACATTAGAAAGTTATTAATTGATTGTGTCAAAGATATTAAATTAGAAGTTGAGAAATGTTAGGAGGATCAAGCAAGATTTTGTAAAATATTTTGTCAATTATCATATAAAGAAAGAATGAAAACTTAATGAGGAATATGTGTATGGAAAAGTTGTAGGAGGTAAATTTCTCATTCTACCTTAATAAGACATTGGTCTAAATGGATTTCTTATAATTTATAAATTTCTATTTTAAACTTTGTTATTTGTTGAAGAGATATATATTGGTTATAATTGAAAAGACTAGGAAAAAGAAGGCTACAATAAGTGAGACCAATACCATCTTAGTGACATTGCTTTAGAAAGGCAAGACACAATATTTTAGTAATTTTCATCCAATAAGTCTTTGTAACATGGTTTATAATATAATTTTAAAAATTATGGAAAATAGATTGAAAAATATTCTAGATTATGTCACCTCAGAGGAATAAGATGGTATTCTTCATGATAAACAAATTTTTGGTGTTATTATCATTACGCAAAAGACCATACATTCTCTTAGTTCCATGAAAAACTAAGCATACTTGTAAAATTAAATATGAATGGATCATATAATAGAGTTTGCTAAAGTTTGTTGGAGGTATTACATTATTTGATCCATTGTAAATATATAGATTAGGGTGTGTGTTTGATATTTGTGTTTATACTATGTATCAAAGTGTGAGTATGTGTCATGTAAATAGGTGTGTGAGGTGTCTTGTTAGCAAGTGAGAGTTATGAGTGTGAAGTGTCAAGTTTAGAAGTAGGAAGTTATGAGCAATCATGAGAGACTTTATCTTTATATAAAATGTGAGATTTATTATGTAAAAATAAAAATATGAAGTTTTGTTTCTCCTTAGAGTTTGAGGAGAGCAAAGATCAAGAGTCGTAATGTGAAGAGTCTCATGTATCTTTATATTGAAGATAAAGCCATGTAATATGTAACTCAAGGAAGTATTGCATTTATGCATTTCTTTAGTAGTTTCTGTCATGACCCTCCCTTGGACAACCTTTTCAAATAAAATATTTATGAATTTAAGTGTAATCATTAATGACATATTATGTGATTTTATGAGGTTTTGATATGGGTACTAATAGACTTGTCCTTTTTATAGGAATAGACATCTTCACAAATGGGCCGAGAACTGATGACTATTAGAGTCAAAATGATTGGACTAATGATTCATTTGTTGTAAATTCATCTATGTCTTTGCAAATTGTTATCTTATTGTTGCACTTGCACGATAGGTAGTGTTAAGTGGTATTACTAACATGTTTTACAAAGATTTAATATTGTTTTATGAAAACCAAAGTATAATGCTTAGTATTGTTTTATTAATATAATAAAGCATTGAAATAAACAAGAAAAGAAGGACATGTATTAAATGAAAATGCAAAGATTATAAAGTTAAAAGAAAACCCATCTTGGTGGGTTCGGGTAGTTTTGAAGTTAGTTTATTTCAAATGAATCTCTTGAGGGTGTTATTTAAACCCATATGGAAAGAAAAAAGAAATGGATGGAAGGGATTGCTCATTTTTGAAAGAGAGTATCTTCAAGAAGAGAGTACGCAGGTTAGAGTTACTGCTAGAATATTTGGATGATAGAAGCAAAAAAAGGTCTCTTTCATCGGTAAATATTCGAAACAACTCCAAGCAAGTGCCTTCAAATACATAAGGTACCCTTTCTATGATAATTTTGGAGTAGAAGCTCTTAGATCAATGAATTAATGAAGGTTCTTAAATTGTAGATCAATCTAGTTATGAGTAAGACGCTGCATTATGATAAGTATGGTATCATATTACCGAAGGAAGAATGTGCCTTTACTCTAATATAGGTAATAGAGGAGCCATCTGTAACCATTCTACTATAACACCCTTTCAAGCAATGAACATATGTCTAGGTGGAGCACATCCATCTGTGATCGTCTGACATAGTAAAACTAGTGGGACTGTATCCATGTTTTTAGCTATATTACCTCTAGAAAACCTTTGGAATTGACCAATATATCAAGGACATTCTTTGTTTAGTGCTAATCATGGTGTTTGTGCACCCACAATGCATAATTGGGCTATGAAGCATTGCCTATCTGGGCAAGTAATACGTCTTGGGTAATCTGGAATATTGAAACTATGATTTAAACTCCTAGAAATGACAGGTTAAGACATGTAATCTAGAAACTCACTTGGATCCTCATTTTTATTTGAATATCAAATGATGTAGATGTCTTTGGAAAAAAGTCTCGTGCTAGTAGTGTTAGTAATCTACCTATAGTAGAACCTACTTAAGAATCGACACCTTAATGCACATTGCTTTAAAGAGTGCAGTATAAGTATGGTTGATAGTTGATTATTTTATAAGGGAGCGAACACATAGAAGTAGAATTCGTGGAAGGATATGAGTCCAATGAGATGAAACGTAGTCCATGCATAGGATACTGTGTCCATTAGTTGTTGGTTGAATAACATTGAGTGAATCTTTGAATACACTATAGACTATGATATAGGGCAAGTATTTAAAATGGAATATTAATTGCTCGATTATGGTTGGAAGTTATGGATTTCAAATTAGTGTTCCTTAGATTAAAGATAAAAGAGGATTTACCGAAGGAAAATAAATGCTTATTAAAAGAACTATCTTCATTATATATTGAATTGGTTGTTATAGGATGATTCTAAATTAAAGGAATGTTATTTAAGTTATATTGAGATACAAGTTAATGAATGAATTATTAATGTTTTTACTAGGTGAAATGATCCTGGAATTATGTTTATTGTTTGGCAAGAATAATGGAAATGCTTTTTAATTTAGTGAAGATATTCATGTATAGTTTAAGATGTATTCTTTAGGGAAACTTGATGGTTTTAAATTATTAAAGAATATCTCTTGCTTTAGAAAAATTGTATTATGAATGTTGGTAATAAAATCCTACATCAAAGGGAGTTTGAAATATTCACAATATTGATCTTCTACCAAAGGAAAATAAAAATATATCATCTGGGTTATCTAGAAGCATAAGGCTTTGGTATAAAGCCAATGAATAGAAAGGAACTTATGGGGGTTCCTTATCTTATCTTTTGTAAAGGAATGTCTAAGGAAGGACTCTAGAGAAATTGTAGATATTAATGAGGGAAGTATGGGATTCCTTCGCTTTGTAAAAGGGGGAGATTTACAATGACTTGTAATAAAGATGAAACATAGGAGTTATGGAGACTCCCATGCTTTTAGTCAAAATCATAGAAGGAAAGAAAAAAAGGAACAATGGATCCCTTTTTTAAATGGCTAAAAGACAAGCAATAAAAATAAATATGGACTATTTTTGAGGCTAGGTTTTCTCCCTGGATAGGGTTCCTAGGATACATGATGTGTCTATTTATCTTTTGTGGAACTTGTTATGGAATTTGTTATTTATATATTGCTTTAAATGCTATGAATGAAGAAGAAATAGGATGTGATTATTCTGCATTGATGATAAGCACTTAATAGATGATGTTTTGATGAATATTGAGTATCTCTTTAAGTTTTTGCAATTGAATAGACAATAATGGTTAATTTATGATACAAAGGATAATGTTTTTACATAATTTCATCATGGGGAATAGGAAATATTTTTAGAAAGAACTTAGCAAAAGAAATAAGCTTTAAAATAAACTAATCCCTAAGGTTAGTACTATAACTAAGGATGATGTGATGGGATAATCCCTTAGGGTTATAGTGGGCACTTTAGTAGAGGATCACTAAAGTGTGCTTCGAGAGAAAGCAAGCCTAGAATTCCATTGTATCTAAATCCTTGTGATGGATTCTCCAAAAGAATGAGAGATACCCATGTGAGGCAGAGATATCATGCAAATGATAGTCATAGAAACCCAAAAGACTATGGGTGAATTCCTATGGGAGATGTCATTTGGTGTGGTAGTAATTAGAATCCCTGATTAACTGATGGGCAACCAACAAGGAGCTACCACATAAAGGGGCAATCACCTCCATTAAACTATCCAAAAATTAGTTTAATGGTGCATAGTAGTTCAATACCTAAACAAAATGTGTTAAACTACAAGAAGCTTGCACCTAATTACTAGTATAGAATGACAGACACTAGTTAGAGATTTGGTATCCCTTTCCTCAAAATAATGATATAGGGTTAACCCTTACAACGTGGTCAAGAAGTATTTCAAAAGAAAGTAAGGAAAATAGGGGTCATCACATAAAGGTATCCTTTAAGCTATATGGGTAGTGAATAAGGTAAACCCCAAAATTAACAAGGAATATAGGCCACTCCTATCCACCTGATGGATGCTGCAGCATCTAAAACCTAAAAGTAGAAGAATAAGCTTCTAAGGAATTTATCTGGATTATCTGAAGTTGCTTTGGGACTTTTAAAAGGAAAAAAATAAGGTAGATTTTAGGGTTGATACAGTTTCATTAAAGCTTTATGTGAGATTATTGTTCATTTAATATATGCATGTTATTAATGATCCTAGAGCTTGTTTAACCTATGAAGCATGACATTATTTTGCTAACAGTGGTATCAGATCTTCCTTAGTGAGAGTCATATTAGATACCCAGGAAAGAAGGAGAACAACAAGGAAAGATGAAGGTGAAGAGAATAATATTGGAAGGGAGCAATATCAAAGGAGATGTGTGTAGGTTCTGAGGTGATAACAAGCACCACTGAAGAAACAACATGATGGTGAATAATCTTGGAGGAGAAAGAATTATTGAATGTAGAGAAGGTTGCAAAGAACATTTGAGTGAAAGTCTAAATATAGTGTCTAAATTAGAGCATTGGAGATAACATCATTGGATGAGAAGCAAGAGGTAAAGTTTTTTGAGGAAGAGAAGACATATTTTTGTAGAGAGATGACTAACATGAAAGGTTGGAGAGAAACACTACATGGAACAGAGGATGAATTCATATTGTCTATGCTGAGAGCATTTTTGAGATCAGATAACATGAAGAGTCGCCTGTGAGTATCTAGATAATTAGCAAGGCAAACATCAGATGAAAAGCAATTGACTTATGTTGTAGTAATGCTCAAGGAGAAGCCAAAATAATTTGCATAGATGTAACACCCTAATGTGAAGAATAAATAGCTATTAAAGGTAAGGTTTTACCTCTATATTATTTTATCAAGTTGGAAACATGTTTGGTTTAAAGAATATTTGATTTGATTAAAGTGAACTGATTTTGGGAGATATAAGAAGGTGAGTTAATAATATAAATTGGAAATAAAATGAATGGGAGATAAAATAAGGAGAAATTAAATATTTAAAAGGAAGAAGGAATTAATTAATTGGAAGAAGAAATTAAATTGATGAATGAAGGAAATAAATTAAATAAGAAATTTAACAAAATTGAATTGATTGAATTAAAAGGGAGATATAAGAAGAATTAAAATTTGAAATTTGAAATTTAAAATTGAAAAGGAATCAATGAAGGGAAATTGAAAGAAGTGATTGAATTGAGATTCAAACAATTGAAGATTGATTGAACTGAAGAAAAATAAATTAAAGAATAAAATTGAAGAAGAAAATTGAAGGGATTTATAGGAAGAAAGAATTTGAAATTGAAAATTAAATAATAGAATTATGGAAAATACCAAAATTTTCCTTTCTGAATCACAACTTCTAAAAGGACCAGGTTTTACTCCATGGAAAAATAAAATGAGATCAATACTCATTGGGGATTTTTTTTGGGATGTGTAATTGGAAAAAGAGACATTCCAAAAGATGAAATTAGAATACAAAAATTTAAATATGATGATGCAAGAGCTCAGATTAATTACATTTGGTATATTAGATGAAATCAAGGAACACATAAGTGGAGCAAAAACTTTAAAAAGTGCATGGGAAAATTATGCACAATATTTGAGGAAAGAATAAAACAACCATTTTACACTTACAACAATGTTGTATTCTCTAAAGGTCCATGATGGAGAGAGTATAGAGCATTTTCTTCGAAGGATAGTAAAATTAAAAACTAGATTACAAACTATGGGAGAAAAAGTGGAAGAAAAGTTTCTTGTTCAAGTGACATTGAGAGGACTTCCATAAAAATTCAAAACCTTAGTCACTTCTCTTCAAGTGCTAAACAAAATTGTATCCTTTGATGAATTAGTCAATATACTTCAAGAATATGAAATAGAAAATCTAGCTAGAGAAGAAATAACAAATAATGCTCTTATGTCGAAGAAAAAGGTATAAGATAATATATCTTCATCATCTTTTTTTTTTTTTTTTTTAAGCGAAAAACTCCTTGCGGGGCCGCCTTGGTCTAAGAGACCACGAACAGGGGGTTCTACACCGTCAAAGTCACTCGGGGGTTGCACCCGACCCTGCCCGCACCAACATTATCAATTGGATTTTGGGTACCCAATTCAACTTTTTGGTAGGGTGGAGATTCGAACCTGGGACCTCCCTTGGAGGATTGCCCTCTCCTCTCCAACTCACCTACAACACCTGGGTATATCTTCATCATCTTGGTCTCAATCTAAATGGAGGAAAATATATTGTCACATATGTAATAAGGAAGGTCATACCACAAGTTATTGTAATATTTGAACAAATATTTTCAAAGATATCAACCAAGATAATATTAATTTTGATACCCATTAGTACAACAACAATATCCAAAATGGGAGAATAAAAAAGGAAACTTGGTCCAAGAAGTACAAGAAACAAAAAATGAGGGAGAAAATAAAATAATTTATAGAGCCCTTATGGGAAGAATTATAGGAAATGAAGATATGAACCAAATTAAGAAACAATGTGACAAAATGATAATACAAGCCATTTAGAAATCTTTATTAGTAATGGCACTGATAAAAATGCAAGAATTGTTGAAAATGGGACAAAAGAAAAAATGATAAAAGGAATGAACCTAAACGGAAGATGCTCTAGGATTGTGAAAAGAATAAATCAAAGTCTTTTTAGTAAAAAAGTTGAAGTACATAAATTAGAGTGGAACAATATTATAGAAATGTTAAAATATTTTTACAAAAAGAAAATAAGTTTTGACAAGTATAGATTTAAGATGTGTAGATGATAGGTTAATGGGATCAATAGAGTGCTAGAATCTCAAGCAGCATCAAAGTCACAACTAAACAACCAAGACAAGAATTAGATATTTTAGGCAAAAGGTCTTCCCACTAAATAATGTAATATGGGGGGTTGTTGGAGGTATTACATTATTTGGCCCCTTGTAAATATTTAGATTAGGGTGTGTTATATTTGTGTTTATAGTATGTTTCAAAGTGTATGTGTCATGTAAATAGGTGTGTGAGGTGTCTTGTTAGCAAGTGAGAGTTATGAGTGTGAAGTGTCAAGTTTAGAAGTAGGGAGTTATGAACAATCATGAGAGATTTTTTCTTTATATAATATGTGAGATTTATTATGTAAAAATGGAAATATGAATAGTTGGTTCTCTTGAGAGTTTGAGGAGAGCAAAGGACAAGATTCATGTAATGTGAAGAGTCTCATGTATCTATATACATTGAGGACAAAGCGTAATATGTAACTCGATGATGCATTGCATTTATGCATTGCTTTGGTAGTTTCAATAAAGCTTTCTATGATATTTATGTGAGATTATTTTTATTTGATATATATATATATATATATATATATATATATATATATATATATATATATATATATATATTATTGATGTTAAATATGATCCTAGAGATTTTTTAACCTATGGGCATATCATTATTTTGCTAATAGTGGTATTAAAGCCTCCTTGGGGAGATTCGCATTAGACATCAAATAATGAAGGAGAACAACAAGGAAAGAGAAAGTTGAATAGAACAATATTGGAAGGGAGCAACATTGAAGGAGGTGTGTGCAAGTTATGAAGTGATACTAAGCACTTCTCAAGAAACAACGTGATAATGAATAAGCTTGGAGGTGGAAGGACAATTGAAGATAAAGTAGATTACAGAGATCATGTGAGTGTAAGTTTAGATATAGATAACACCTACATTAAAGCATTACATACAACATCATTGGATGAGAAGTAAGAGACTAAGTTTTTTGAGGAAGAGAAGGCATATTTCAAAAAAGAGATGACCAATGTGAAAGGTTGGAGATAAATGTTGCATAGAATGAAGGATAAATTCATGTTGTTTGTGATGCAAACATTCATGAGATCAAAGAACATGAAGAGCCATCTTTGAGTGTCCAAAATGGAACACAAAAGGGTAATTGATTGGATGAGTGCTTGTTGAGAAGCAGTTGAGAGATAATTGGAAAGGTGGACATCAAAAGAAAAGCAATTAGTCGATGTTGTAATAATGCTCATGGACAAGCCAAAATAATTTGCATAGACATAACATTGTAATATGAAGGATACAAAGCTATTAAATGTAAGGTTTGATCTTTATATTATTTAATCAAATTGGGCACACATTTGGTTTAAAGAAGATTTAATTTAATTATAGTGAATTGATTTTGGGAGATATAAGTAGGTGAGTGAATAAAACAAATTAGAAATGAAATGGATGGGAGATATAAAAAGAAGAAATTAAATATTTGAAAGGAACAAAAAATTAACTAACTGAAAGAAGAAACTGAATTGATGAATGAAAGAAATGAATTAAATAAGAAAGTTAAAAAAATGAATTATTGAGAAATTGAAATGATCGAATTAAAAGGGAGATATAAGAAGATTTAAAATTTGAAATTGATTTTGATATTTGAAATTGAAAATGAATTGATGACGAAAAATTGAAAGAAGTGATTGAATTGGAGAAAGATAAATTAAAGAATAAAATTGAAGGGAGTTAAAAAGATATTATTTGAAATTGAAGAATTTTGAAGAAATTGAAGATTGAACAATAGAATTATGGTAAATACAAAAATTTTACTTTCTGAATCACAACTTCTAAAAGGAACAGTTTTGACTCCATGGAAAAACAAAATGAGATCAATATTCATTGGGGGAAAACTTTGGAATGTGGTAAATGGAAAAAGAGATGTTCCAAAAGATGTAATTGGAATCAAAAAAATTAAAGATGGTGATGCAAGAGCTCTTATGTTAATTACATTTGGTATATCAGATGAAATCTAGACACACATAAGTGGAGTAGAAACTTCAAAAAGTGCACTAGAAAAATTATGCACAATGTTTGAGGGAAGGAACAAAGCAACCATTTTACACTTACAATCAAAGTTGTATTCTCTAAAGGTTCATGGTGGAGAGAGTATAAAACATTTTCTTTGAAGGGTATCATAATTAAAAGCTAAATTACAAACTATGCAAGAAAAAATGGAAGAAAAGTTTCTTGTTCAAGTGACATTAAGAGCACTTCCAAAATCATTCAAAACCTTAGCCACTTCTCATCAAGTATTAAACAAAACCATATCATTTGATGAATTAGTCAACATAATCCAAGAATATGAAATAAAAAATCTAGTCAAAGAAGAAATTACAAATAATGCTCTTATGTCACAGAAAAATGTATAAGATAATATAGCTTCATCATTTCAATCTCAATATGAATGGAGGAAAATATATTGTCACATATGTTATAAGGAAGGTCATACCACAAGTTATTGTAAATACAATTCCCTAAATAGACCTTTTCAAAGATATCAACCAAAATAATATCAATCTCGATACCCATTAGTGCAACAACAATATCCAAAATGGAAGAATAAAAAAGAAATTTTGGTCTAAGAAGTACAAGAAACAAAAAATGAGGGATAAAATGAAACAATTCATAGAGCCCTTATGGGAAGAATTATAGGAAACAAAGATATGGACCAAATTAAGAAATAATATGACAAAAATGATAATACAAACTATTCAAAAATCTCTATTAGTAATGGATAGCAATATGAGAATTGTTGAACAATGGACAAAAGGAAAATTTAATAAAAGATATGAACCTTAATAAAAGATGCTCTAAAATTGTGAAAATAATAAATCAAAGGCTTATAAAAAAGGATAATTGAAATACATAAATCAGAGTGGAACAAGATTATAGAAATGTTAAAATGTTTTTAAAAAAAAAAAAATTATCTTTGGAGTAGGCTTTTGGCAAGTTTTCAGGCAGGTTTCTATTTTTAATAAAAAACTGAAAATTTTATTTATAACTGTTTAAATTATTATTTTTTAAAAGATTGAGGTGATATATTTAAAATATAGATTTTAATTATAAAATATAATATTATAAAATTTAAATTTAAAACTGTTAATAGAACTGCCCCCGTCTCTGGAAACTACGTTTACTTACTACATAATTAACGAAATCCATTTGTTTGAGTAGGCTCCACGACATCCGGGGAGAAGCTTCCATCCCGATCCGACGTATGCGCATTCGTTACTCCGCCCCACGTGTGGTGCGTAGCATTGGCTCCCACGGCTTTGTCGGGCTCGTGCACGGACTGGCGTGGCAAGGGAATAATTCAGTCGGTAAGTTCAGTGAAATTGCACGACTCCGTGACTGTCGCCCCCGACGGCTATTTGATTGTAACGTTTAATTAATTGAGTCTAGTCGATGTTGACAATAAGGAAAGGTCTTGATGCATTCACCACGTGTGTTAGATAGTCTCTGCAATGTGTGCACGCTATATCTTAGGGAGGCGTTAGTACAAATTTCCAAGAAAGGTGTAGATCCATGCTCAGCAAAATAGGTGGTTCAATAGGATACTTGGCCTAGCAAATTTTCTAACTTGTTAATACATACTCACATAAACCAAATTTCCAAGAAAGGTGTAGATCAAGAAGACATGCTCAGCAAAATACCTGGCTCAATAGGATGCAATTTTTTTCAATAGGATATTTGGGTTAGCAAATTATCATAAACCGGTAGTTTGAATTAATATATACCCACATAGACTGCGGTTTGAACTTTTGAACTAATACATACCATTGTGGTTTGAACTTTAAAGACATCTGATAATTTATGTATATATTAATTAGTATTCGTATGCATTCAGTCAATATTTTTACATTGATTTTATTGTAGGACTTGGTTACTTGTCAATTTTTTATGAATGAAATGATGAGTTTAAAGATATAAGCCTTTGGTCCCACTTAAGTGGGATTCACCCTTGTTGACATTATGGCCCTTCACCCTCTCACTTTCTAATTACTTGATGCTTTTCTTATACAACTTATTTATAAACTTATTTGAAATTCTTCACCCTTATTGACATTATAACTCTTCATCCTCCTACTTTCTAACCAATTAATATTCTTCTACAACTTATTTACTTTAATATTAATATTTTAACTTTAGGTCTTTTAATTTCTAAACAATTACCTTCTTATTTATTTATATGTATCTTTTCTTGAGAGTACAACTCATAAAATTATTTATTTTCATCTTATCTTTTTCTTAATTGTGATGCTCTTTTTCTACAACTTATTTACGTGTCCTTTTCTTAATTATAATGTTTTTTTTCTACAATTTATTTATTTATTTATGTGTCTTTTCCTTGTGATTTGACTCATAAAAATAAAAAATAAAAATCCTTTGATGCTTTTCAGATATAAGTTATGTATTTTTGTCTTTTCTTTAATAATTTAACTTATAAAAATAAAGGTGAAAACCCTTAATAACTTATACAATTTATTTATTTTTATATCGTTTTTCTAGATGATTCAACTTATAAAAAATTAAAAGTATTAAATTTTAGCTGTTTTATATAAGTATTTATTTGATTATATTAATTAATTTTGCCAGATCCTTTATAGTTCAACTTATAATAATATAAAATAAAACTTAAAAAATAAATATATTATATTTTAATTGATAATTTAATTTATAAAAAAATAAAATTAAAATGAAAACCTAAAAATATTAAATTTTAGTTGTTTTATATAAATATTTATTTGATTATATAAATTAATTTTGTGAGATTATTTATAGTACAACTAAAAAATAATTATAAAATATAAAGCAAGAAGTAAAAAGTAAAAAATCAAAAATATGATATTTTAATTGTTTTATATAAATTAAAATCTTATTTATTATTATTTTTTATTCGGTTACTGTGAGAAACCCCAACAGCCGATGCTTAAGGTTGCGCATTTTCATCCAACCGTGACCTCTCATAAGGAGGAGAACTGAACTTATCAATAGGAACCAAACACACAGCCATACACACCCATCCTCTCACACACTCGCCCACGTCATGGTTTGAACGTTGGACCTCCAACCATGACCTCTCATAAGGAGAATGACTCATAAGGAGAAGAGCTAAACTTATCAATAGGTGTCAAACACAGTCATATACACACCCACCCGCTCACACATTCACCCACACTATGGTTTGAACCTTGGACCTCCCAAAGAAGAACCATAACCCATACTGTTGCGTTGTCCCTTGGGACTATTAAAATATTATTTATTTACTACAATATCTTATAAAAATATAAATTATTAAAAATAAATATTAATGAAATCTTAAATTTCTTGTATAAAACTTAAGTAAACTATTTAAAAAAATTTATAAAAACATCAAAAATAGTACAATTAATTATGATATAATCATATTTATGAGATATAGTGGGACTATAAAGCATTACATGTAGGATGCGAGTTCAAGTACATGGTGGGGCAAATGCAAGCAACTCGGTGAGTGCAAATAATGTTTGAGCCTCACATTTTTTTTGTCCCAAATTTTTACAGAAATTATAAAATTAAAGGATTCTTGTACATGGTAGAGCAAGTGCAAGCAACTCGTGAGTGCAAATAATGTTTGAGCTTCACCTTTTCCTATCCTAAATTTTTAAAGAAATTAAAAAATTAAAGGATTTTTATGAGAAAAAGTAATTAGCATGAAGAAAAGTTATTTATAAAAGTTCTAAACGAAAGTAAGGATGTTCTAGTTGAGGACAAGAGGAAGAGTGAAGATATAGTAATCCTTATAAAAGCAACAAATGTTACATTAAAAATGATTATCAAGGATGAGATGATCTAGTATGATATAATTATTCCTATAAATAAAATGATTAACATGTAAGCTTCATGAATAATGGTAAGTTTTTTTTAGAGATTTAAATGTAAATTAGACAGAAGTAGGGATTGAATTCAATTACTCCATGAATTTTCTTCCAAAAGGACTTTTCCTCATCTTTTCTCTCATTCAAAAATTATAGATAAAATAATAGGTGGTGGCCCATGGTTTAGGAGGAGAAATGACCTATATTTATGTCTATGGAGTGAATATTTTTCCATGTAGATTAAAACTATTAAGAGGATTCTAATGTGGGTTAGACCTATTAGAATTTTGTATCAACTTATCAATAAGGAGGTTTTAAATAATATTGGTAATACTTGAGAGGAGTTCATCTATGAAAGACCAACTATTAAGGAGCGAAAGCACGTTGTATACACTTAAGATTGTGTTTCCATAGATTGTATACCATATTTTTAGATTAGAACAAGGATTTTCCACTCCAAAAATAATGGTAAATAAATCCCCTCTACATCATTAGTTTGGTGAAGATCATCATGGTTCAATTAGATCAACCATTAGAAGAAACTGAGGACGCAAGGGATGAAGAATTCCAATGCACATGTTCAAATTCAAAGGAACTAAAGGTGTGGAGGAAGATGTAGAGGCAAATATTAAAACAAAGAAGATGAAAGAGTTCAAGTTTAATTTAAGTAAATCAATTTCATTTTTCTCAAGCACTAGAAAATTATATCTTTACAATACAAATGAAAGTAGTGGACAATATATCCCTTTCTCTTTAGGGTTTTAAGAGTAACATAATAATGAAAGGAGTATTAAGGATATTCATGGAAATTTAGGGCTTTTAGTATTGTATAAGAAAGTAAATACCATGGAGGATGTCGTTGTACTTTAGGGTTCCAAGGGAAAAATCAAGAACAAAGTGTTTGAGGCTATTCCTTGTACTTTAGGTTCTTTAGAGTAGCATTGACCTATAGATGATACGTTCGTTACAAATAGTATGAAAAATGAAAGAGATTGATGAGGATAAAAGTGTTGGTGGGAATGATAAAAGGAAAGAAAGACCCTCAAAGTAAGAACAAAGAGAGAAGGAAACTCAAGGGGATATGGATTTAGAAAACAAAAAAATATATCACCAACTTTAACAAGAAGTGGGACTAAGCCCATACATAAACAAATGATTATGAATATCGTATTTTAAATCTTAAGGGCATGAACAAGACCCCTAAAAATTTGTTGTTAAATAATTAATAGGTTTTTATAGTCCTAAGTTTAATTTAATATACAAACAAAAATGTAGTGAGGAATATAAGGATGTAGTGAACATAGTTTGGAAGATGAGGAATTATCTAATAGTTTACACTATAAGAGCTTCAAGAGGTATTACTACAATCTAGAGTAATACAAATGAGATCTAGAATCAAGAAATAATTGAGCTATTGGTCTTTTATTGGTATTTTATGCAAGAAAGAGAAAAATATCAAAGTTGGAGTTATAAATGTATATTCTCCAACTATAGTTACTCTTTGTGTAGATATTGGAAGAACCTCAATTTATTTATGCCAAATTCAATGATGATTCATAATTGTGATCTATAAATTTATAGGGTGCTTGAACATAATTTTGTCTCCTTAGAAAAAGAAGGGTTGTATTCTTGGATGGTCTAAATCACTAGGGAATAACTTCCTTTGTTAATAATCAAATGTTCTTTATGATACTATTCCTTAAAGATCTGAATATGCATGTGATAATAGACATATTGGGAAAACTCATATAGTAGAAAGATTGGATAAAATTTTGTTATCTAGCACATTGTTACAACTGGAGTATACAATCTCTTCAGGTATTTTAATGTGATTACGATTAGATCACAAACCCATTCTCTTGAGATATGATTTAATCAATAATGGTCTTCCAAAACCGCTTCAATTTTTATTTGTAGCTCCAAGACTTTGTTTTTCATTTCAAATGATTATGTTATAGTGAGATGAAGCAAGGTTTAGAGGATCATGCATGTGGAACTTTGTTCAAAAGATAAAATATCTAAAGGGGTAAATGAAGATTTGGATTTTAAAATTAAAGAGGAAATTAAATCTAGAGTTAACAATTTACAATGGATGGTAGAAATTAATGGAATAGACTAAGATACTTATGTGCAAGAATTAATTTTGATCGTATTACAAAAGTGTGAGTCATATTGGTCCCAAAAATCTAGGGAGAGATGGATTAAGGGGATATAAATACCAAATTTTCCATATTACATCCAAAATAGATTTATCTTCATCAAATAAAAAATAACTTAACTCTAGATAGAAGAAGTATTGAGGAAGAAGACATTAGAAAGAAATCAATTGATTGTGTCAAAGATATTCTATTAGAAGTTGGGAAATATTAGGAGGATCAAGACAATATTTTGTAAAATATTCCATCAATTATCATATAAAGAAATAATGAAAACATGATGAGGAAGATATATATGGAAAAGTTGTAGGAGGTAACTTTCTCATTCTGCCTTAAAAAGGCATTGGCCTAAATGGATTTCTTATAATTTATAGATTACTTTGCTATTTGTTGAAGAGAGATATATTGGTTATAATTGAAAGACTAGGAAAAATAAGGCTACAATAAGTGAGACCAATACCACCTTAGCTGCATTTGTTTCCAAGAAAGGCAAGACACAATATTTTAATAATTTTTATCCAATAAGTCTTTGTAATATGGTTTATAAGATAATTTTAAAAGTTATGAAAATTAGAATGAAAATATTCTAGATTATGTCACCTCAAAGGAATAAGATGGTATTCTTCATGATAAACAAATTTTTGGTGTTATAATCATTACATAAAAGGCCATACATTCTCTTAGTTCCATGAAAATGTTTGGATTAAATATTAAAATACGAGCAATAATTAAATGCGAAAATAAAACACAAAATAATACAATAATACAAGAGACATAGGTTACGTGGTTCACCCAATATGGGCTACGCCCACTAAGAAAATAACCAAGCCTTTTATTTCGTCCAAAAAATGAAGGGATACAACCTAAAACATATCCACTATAACTTCCTCTTCTCTCTATCACCGTCAATTACAATCCGTACACTCTCTCACTATTCAGTCGTCACACACAATCTCTTATAAAATAGAGTTACAATTTAGGACAAAAATACCTACCTAAAATCTGTAATCCGATTTGTGACCTAATAATAAATGGTCCATATTTACATAGAGAAAAAACATCTATTTTTAGCTTTGGGGGCGTTGCCCCCAAACCTTCGCCAGGGGGCTCCATTAATGTTGCCACCCCCTTGGACCCCCTGACAACGTAGTAGGGGGAGGTGCCCCCCTACACCCCCTCTTCATGGAGTGGGTCTAAGTGCGGTTGAAAACGAGGTCTTCGAATTAATTAGGCTCCACAACCAACAAAGAAACTAGGCATACTTGTAAAATTAAATATGAATGAAGCATATAATAGGATTTGCTAGAATTTTTTGGAGGTATTACATTATTTGGTCCATTGTAAATATATAGATTAGGGTGTGTGTTTGATATTTGTGTTTATAGTACGTGTTAAAGTGTGAGTATATGTCATGTAAATAGGTGTGTGAGGTGTCTTGTTAGCAAGTGAGAGTTATGTGTGGAGTGTCAAGTTGAGAAGTAGGGAGTTATGAGAGATCATGAGAGACTTTATCTTTATATAAAATGTGATATTTATTATGTAAAAAGGAAAATATGAATGTTTGATTCTCTTGAGAGTTTGAGGAGAAAAAAGGTCAAGAATTATGTAATGTGAAGAGTCTATGTATTGAAGACAAAGCCATGTAATATGTAACTCAAGGAAGCATTGAATTTATGCATTATTTTAGTAGTTTCAATAAAGCTTTCTGTGAGATATATGTGAGATTATTATTATTTTTAATTTACATGGTGGAATCAGTAGTCACCACGAATCTGAGCAGGCTATCCAATTTTTATGGTCGCCATAGTATTCTGCGTTGTCTACCCCGAAAGCCGCTACACAGATCTTTGCATAGTTCACCCCTATAACCACCATGCCATAATCATTTTAAACCTTTTATGTCGTTGAAAGCACCAGGAAAGGAATAAGCGTTTAGTCTGACGAGGCCCGATATTTGAACCTTGGACCTCCGCCCTCCTTATGGGGTTTGGTCGAACCAATTGGTTTACACCTCGGACCTATATGTGAGATTATTGTTAAATTGATATATTATTTATATTATTTATGATCCTAGAGATTGTTTAACCTGTGAAGTATAACATTATTTTGCTAACAGTGGATCCTCCTTGGTGAGAGCCACGTTAGATGCCCAGGAAAGAAGGAGAACAACAAGGAAAGAGGAAGGTGAAGAGAAGAATATTGGAAGGGAGAAATATCAAAGGAGATGTGTGTAGGTTCTGAAGTGATAATAAGCACTATTGAAGAAACAACGTGATGGTGAATAAGCTTGGAGGAGAAGAATGATTGAATGTGGAGAAGATTGTAGAGAACATGTGAGTGCAAGTTTGGGGATAGTGCCTACATTAGAGCGCTGAAAGCAACATCATTGGATGAGAAGCAAGAGGTAAAGTTTTTTAAGGAAGATAAGACATATTTTGGTAGAGAGATGACTGGCATGAAAGGTTTGAGAGAAACATTGCATAGAATGGAGGACAAATTCATGTTGTCTATGCTACGAGCATTCTTGAGATCAAAGAACATGAAGAGTCATCTGTGAGTGCCCAGATAATTGGTAAGGAAGACATCAAATAAAAATCAATTGGTTGATGCTTAAGTTTGCACAAACGTAACGCCCTAATGTGAAGGATAAAGAGCCATTAAAGGTAAAACTTGACCTTTATATTATTTAATAAATTCGGGCACATGTTTGGTTTAAAGAAGACTTGATTTGATTAAAGTGAATTGATTTTGGGAGATATAAGAAGGTGAGTTAAAAAAATAAATTGGAAATGAAATGAGTGGGAGATATAAGAAGGAGAATTAAAAATTTGAAAGGAAGAAGGAATTTATTAATTGGAAGAAAAAATTAAATTGATGAATGAAGGAAATGAATTAAAGAAGAAAGTTAAAGAAATTGAATTATTGAGAAATTAAATTGATTGAATTAAAAGGGAGATATAAGAAGATTTAAAAATTGAAATTTGAAATTGATTTTAATATTTGAAATTGAAAAGGATTTGATGAAGGAAAATTGAAAGAAGTGATTGAATTGAAATTAAAAAAATTTAAGATTGATTGAATTGAAGAAAGATAAATTAAAGAATAAAATTGAAGAAGAAAAATGGAGTTATAGGAAGAAAGAATTTGAAATTGAATAATTTTGAAGGAATTGAAGATTGAACAATAGAATTATGGCAAATACAAAAATTTTCCTTTTTGAATCACAACTTCTAAAAGGACCAAATTTTACTCCATGGAAAAACAAAATGAGATCAATACTCATTGTTGAAAAACTTTGGGATGTGGTAAATGGAAAAAGAGACATTCTAGAAGATGAAATTGGAATACAAAAAATTAAATATGATGATGCAAAAGCTCTTATGTTAATTACATTTGGTATATTAGATGAAATCTAGGCACACATAAGTGGAGCAAAAATTTCAAAAACTACATGGAAAAAACTATGCACAAAATTTGAGGGAAGGAATGAAGTAACCATTTAAAACTTAAAATTAATGTTGTATTCTCTAAAGATTCATAGTGGAGAAAGTAAAGAGCATTTTCTTCGAAGGATTGCAAAATTAAAAACTAAATTACAAACTATGGGAGAAAAAGTGGAATAAAAGTTTCTTGTTCAAGTGACATTAAGAGGACTCCCATAAACATTCAAACCTTAGTCACTTATCTTCAAATGCTAAACAAAATTGTATCCTTTGATGAATTAGTCAACATAATCCAAGAATATGAAATATAAAATCTAGCCAGAGAAGAAATTACAAATAATGATCTTATGTCAAAGAAAAAGGTAGAAGATAATACGACTTTGTCATATCGGTCTCAATATGAATGAAGAAAAATATCGTCACATATGTAATAAGGAAGGTCATACTACGATTTATTGTAAATACAATTCTCTGAACAAACCTTTTCAAAGATATCAACCAAGATAATATCAATTTTGATACACATTGGTACAACAACAATATCCAAAATGGGAGAATAAAAAGGAAACTTGGTCCAAGCAGTACAAGAAACAAAAAATGAGGGAGAGAATAGAACAATTTGTAGATCTCTTATGGGAAGAATTATAGGAAATGAAGATATGAACCAAATTAAGAAACAACGTGACAAAATTGATAATACAAGCCATTCAAAAATCTCTATTGATAATGGAACTGATAACAATGAAAGAATTATTGAAAAAAGGACCAAAAAAAAATTATAAAAGACATGAACCTAAATGAAAGACGCTTTAGAATTGTGAAAAGAACAAATCAAAGACTTGTTAGAAAAATAAAATTGAAGTACATAAATCAAAGCGGAGCAAGATTATAGAAATGTTAAAATGTTTTTACAAAATAAAAATAAGTCCAACAAGTATATTTTTAAGACGTGGAGATGACAGGTTAATGAGATCAATAAAGTGCCAAAATATCAAGCAGTATCAAATTTAGAGCCAAACAACCAAGACAAGAATTAGACATTGAAGGCAAAAGGTCTTCACACTAAATAATGTAATATTGGGGGGTGTTGGAGGTATTACATTATTTGGTGCCTTGTAAATATTTAGATTAGGGTGTGTTTTTGATATTTTTGTTTATAGTATGTGTTAAAGTGTGAGTATGTGTCATGTAAATAGGTGTGTGAGGTATCTTGTTAGCAAGTGAGAGTTATGTGTGTGAAGTATCAAGTTTAGAAGCAGGGAGTTATGAGCAATCATGAGAGATATTATGTCCATGTAATATGTGAGATCTATCATGTAAAAAAGGGAAATTTGAAGAGTTGGTTCTCCCGAAATTTTGAGGAGAGAAAAGGTCAATAGTCATGTAATGTGAAGAGTCTCATGTATTTATATATTGAAGACAAAGCCATGTAATATGTAACTCGTGGAAGCATTGCATTTATGCATTTCTTTCATAGTTTCAATAAAGCTTTCTATGAGATTTATGTGAGATTATTATTCATTTGATATATGCATATTATTGATGTTATTTATGATCTTGGAGATTGTTTAACTTGTGAAGCATATTATTATTTTGCTAACAGTGGTATCAAAAACTCCTTGGTGAGATCTACATTAGACATCTAGGAAAGAAGGAGAACAATAAAGAAAGAGTAAGGTAAATAGAAGAAGATTGGAAGGGAGCAACATTGAAGGAGACATGTGCAGGTTATGAAGTGATAGAAATCACTTCTCAAGAAATAACATGATAGTGAATAAGATTGGAGGAAGAAGAACGATTGAAGGTAAAATAGATTGCAAAGATCATGCTAGTGTAAGTCTAGAGATAGTTAGCACCTTCATTAGAGCATTACGGGAAATATCATTGGATGAGAAAAAAGATACTAAGTTTTTTGAGGAAGAGAAGTCATATCCCGATAAAGATATGACTAGTGTGAAATATTGGAGAGAAACATTGCATAGAATGAAGGTAAAATTCATTTTGTTTGTGTTGTAAGAATTCGTGAGGTCAAAGAACATTAAGAGACATCTTTGAGTGTCCAGAATGGAACACAAAAGGGTAAATTATTGGATGAGTGCATGTTAAGAAGTAAATGAGAGATAATTGGAAAGGTAAATATTAGATGAAAAGCATATGATCAACACTGCAATAATGCTCAAGGATAAGCCATAATAATTTACATAGACGTAACATCGTAATATGAAGAATACAAAGCTATTAAAGGTAAGGTTTGATCTTTATATTATTTAGTCAATTTGGGCACACGTTTGGTTTAAAGAAGATATGATTTGATTAAAGTGAATTGATTTTTGGAGATATACGTAGGTGAGTTAATAAAATAAATTGGAAATAAAATGGATGGGAGATATAAGAAGGATAAATTTTGAAAGGAACAAGGAATTAATTAATTAGAAAAAGAAAATAAATTGATGAATGAAGGAAATGAATTAAAGAAGAAAGTTAAAAATTAAATTATTGAGAAATTGAATTCATCAAATTAAAAGGGAGATATAACAAAATTTAAAAATTGAAATTGATTTTGATATTTGAAATTGAAAAATGAATTGATGAAGGAAAAATAAAAGAAGTGATTGAATTGAAGAAAGATAAATTAAAGAATAAATTTGAAGAAGAAAATTCAAGGGAGTTATAAGAAGAAATAATTTGAAATCAATTTGAATTTGAAGAATTTTGAAGAAATTGAAGATTGAACAATAGAATTATGGAAAATACAAAAAAAATCCTTTTTGAATCACAACTTCTAAAAGGACCAAATTTAACTCCATGGAAAAACAAAATGAGATCAAAACTCATTGGGGAAAAACTTTGCAATGTGGTAAATGGAAAAAGAGATGTTTGATAAGATGAAATTGGAATACAAAAAATTAAAGATGATGATGCAAGAGTTCTTATGATAATTACATTTGGTATATCAGATGAAATTTGGGCACACATAAGTGGAGCAAAAACTTCAAAAAGTGCATGGAAAAAATTATGCACAATATTTGAGGGAAGGAATGAAACAATCATTTTACACTGACAATCAAATTTGTATTCTCTAAATGTTCATTATGGAGAGAGTATAGAGCATTTTCTTCGAAGGGTAGCATAATTAAAAGCTAAATTATAAACTATGGGAGAAAAAGTGGAAGAAAATTTTCTTGTTCAAGTTATATTAAGAGCACTCCCAAAAACATTTAAAACTTTAGTCACTTCTCTTCAAGTGCTAAACAAAACCATATCCTTTGATGAATTAGTCAACATACTCCAAGTAGGGTTGGAATTTCAAAAAACAATTACCTGTCCAACAAGAATTTTTATGACGATTAAAATTTTTTATTGACTTTCAAATTATGGTTTAAAATTTTATTTGCCTTTCAATTTTTTGAAAGATGATAGCAACTTCATATTTTTTATAAAGAAAGAGGATCAAGTTTATTTTGAAAGGGTTATCTATTCGTAAAATTATTAATCATAGTAAGAATCATGGAATCTAAGGTTGAACCAAAAGTAATTGTATCAACAAATACCTATCCATTTTAATCTCATCTATCCAATTAACATATACCGTTTAATCCCATGTAACCAATTAATAAATAACATTTTGCATCCTAATAAAAATGACTAACAGAAAAAAATCAAAGAAAATATCAATTAGTTGTAGATTGTAGATTTAATAAAAAACTCACCTTTAAAATTGTGCGACTGTAAAAACTGAAATTCGTATGCAAAGACAACACCATAGTAGAACTAATCTTCTTTCTTTATTTGTAACTGTGAAACTGGATGAACCAGATGAAGCTATAGATGGATGTAAAGTAAACCTTGCAAGGGTGGAAAAGTGCCATAATAGATGAATGGTGAACCTCTAAATACCTCTACCTTGTCACATTTACTCATCCCACCGCATGCATGCGTTATTGCAATTCTTGTGTTTGTTGGCAATCCGCCCGAGTTTTTCATTAATGACCCATGGCATGTTGAAAAACAAACCAACCCAATAAATACACATCAATCTCACACGTAAGCATGCATACATTACAAAAGTACCCCATATTGCCCTGTGTGCTTCGATTAGTAGAGAGGAAATTAATTTAAATTATTATTTGTTGTCATTGATGGGGCCGTGCAGAAAAAGGGTGTGTGTACTTAATGCCAGCTCGTGAGAGCACTACCTATTACCTCTCTCAAGTTACCACTTGCCCCCGTAGTTGCAGGTCACCAATGAGGCATGGTGAGTGGAGATTTGCAATAAAAATCAAATATCTGATTTCTTACAACTAATATATGTATATAATAAGTAAATTCTATAGTTTTTAAATATATTTACCTATAAAATTTATGGTTTATAAAAAAATAGCAAGTAAAAATCTACGGTCGATATAAAATCAAAACCGTAATTTACAGTTTCAAATGCAAAATACGGTCATATGCCTGTCAAATTCCAAGTCCGACTCCAAGAATATGAAATAGAAAATCTAGCTAGAGAAGAAATTACAGATAATGCTCTTACGTCAAAGAAAAAGGTATAAGATAATATAGCTTCGTCATATCAATCTCAATTTGAATGGAGGAAAATGTATTGACACATATGTAACAAGGAAGGTCATATTACAAGTTATTATATATACAATTATTTGAATAGACCTTTTCAAAGATATCAACCAAGATAATATCAATCTCGATACCCATTGGTGTAACAACAATATTCAAAATGGGAAGGAAACTTGGTCTAAGAAGTACAAGAAACAAAAAATGAGGGATAAAATAAAATAATTCATAGATCCCTTATGGGAAGAATTATAGAAAATGAAGATATGAACCAAATTAAGAAACAATATGACAAGAATGATAATACAAGCCATTCAAAAATCTCTATTAGTAATGGCACTAATAACAATACGAGAATTGTTGAGAAAGGGACAAAAGAAAAAATTGATATAAACCATGAACCTAAACAAAAGATACTCAAGAATTGTGAAAATAATAAATCAAAGACTTGTCAGAATTGAAGTACATAAAGAAGAATGAAACAATATTATAGAAATGTTAAAATATTTTTACAAAAAGAAAATAAATATGAAAAGTATATATTTAAGATGTCAGATGATAGGTCAATGAGATTAGTATTGTGCCATAATCTCAAGCAATATCAAAGTTAGAGCCAAACAACCAAGACAAGAATTAGAGATTGAAGGAAAAAGGTCTTCACACAAAATAATGTAATACGAGAGGGAGGGGAATGGAGGTATTACATTTTTTGGTCCCTTGTAAATATTTAGATTTGGGTGTGTGTTTGATATTTGTGTTTATAGTATGTGTCAGTGTGAATATGTGTCATGTAAATAGGTGTGTGAGGTGTCTTATTAGCATGTGAGAGTTATGAGTGTGAAGTGTCAAATTTATATGTAGGGTATAAAGAATCATGAGACTTTTTATTTATGTAATATGTGAGATTTATTATGTAAAAAGGGAAATATGAACAATTGATTCTCCTGAGAGTTTGAGAGCAAAGGTCAAGAGTCATGTAATATGAAGAGTTTCATGTATCTATATATTGAAGACAAATCCATGTAATATGTAACTCAATGAAGCATTGCATTTATGCATTTATTTAGTAGTTTCAATAAAGTTTTCTGCGATATTTATGTGAGATTATTGTTCATTTGATATATGCATGTTATTGATATTATTTATGATCCTAGAGATTGTTTAACCTATGAAGCATAGTAATATTTTGCTAATAGTGGTACTAAAGCCTCCTTGGTAAGAGTCGATTTAAATGTCCAAGAAAGAAGGAGAAAAATAAGGGAAGAGAAAGGTGAATAGAATATTGAAAGGGTGTAAAGTTGAAGGAGACGTGTGCAAGTTTTGAAGTGATAGCAAACACCTTTAAAGAAATTACATGACGATGAATAAGCTTGGAGGAAGAAGAGTGATTGAAGGTAAAGAAGATTGTAGAGAACATGTGAGTGCAAGACCAGAGATAGTTACCATCTACATCAGAGCATTGCAGGAAACATCATTGGATAAGAAGCAAGAGACTATATTTTTTGAGGAAGAGAAGATATATTTCAATGGAGATACAACTAGCATGAAAGGTTGGCGTGAAATGTTGTATAGAATGAATAATTTGTGTTGCCTATGCTATGAGCATTCCTAATATTAGAGAATGTAAAGAGTCTTCTATAAGTGTCCATAATCAAACATAGAAGGGTAAATAATTGCATGAGCGTTTTTTGAGAAGTAGTTGAGAGATAATTAGAAAGGTAAACATCAGATTAAATTCAATTGGTTGACACTACAATAATGCTTAGGGAGAAGCCATAATAATTTGCATAGACATAATTCCCTAATGTGAAGGATAAAAATATATTAAAGGTAAGGCTTGAACTTTATATTATTTAATCAAGCTTGGCACATGTTTTTAGGTCCCGAAGGTAAGTTCACAAAATAATCATTAGATTAATTAACATCTGCTAAGGTTTAGTCTATGCTTAAATAATAGACTAAACAATAGTTTGTAGGATATAGCGCTAACTACCCTCTAACAATAGAATAGGGAGGGAGTTGTGTGATGCTAACCACTAACCTAGGTAGAGAGTTCTAACCATAACACTAACCTAAATATCTAACATAGGATATTTAGGTACTTACCTAGTTTAACCATGAGGAAAATATCTCATGGTAATTACATAATTACATAGAAAAGTAAATGTAATAATCCCACATAGTGTAATGCAATACACTACCTTATTTTACCCTAACATCCCCCCTTTATTACATTACTTTGATATACAAAGTTTTCTCCCAAACAGTTGAAATTTGACACGTCCAAGTGCCTTTATAAAAAATTTTGCAACCTTTTCGTCGGTGGGAATGTGTTGGATCTTGATTTTGTGCTTAGGAACTTCATCACGAATGAAATGACAATCGGTATCAATATGCTTAGTTCGTTCATGATGCACTGGATTCTTGACCAAGTTCAAAACACCTGAGTTGTCGCAAAACATGTGAATGGGAAGTTTCTTTGGTAGGCCCATAGTAGCCAAGATGTGACTTAGCCATATCGCTTCACACACAGCTCCACGTGCAACACGATATTCTACCTCAGTTGAAGATAAAGCAACCACTTGTTGCTTTTTACTATGACATGAGAAAGGACCAGATCCAAGATGAAAAACATAGCCTGATGTTGTTTTTTTGTCATCTATGGATTCAACATAATCAGAGTCAGTGTAACTCTGTAAGAAGGAGTTATTCTTCTTATACTCTAGACCATAATCAACACTACCCTGTATGTAGTGTAGGACTCTCTTAGTTGCTTTCCAATGGGAGACCTTTGGTTCTTGCATGAACTGTGAGAGATAGTTTACAGCATAAGTAATATCTAGTCTAGTATTAGTCAGATAGATGAGGCTTCCAATCATCTGTCTATAAAGTGTTCCATCTACCTATGGTGAGTCTTCATATCGTGATAACTGTAGCCCTGATTCCATCGGTGTTGCTTTGGGTTTACAATCAGTCATACGATATTTTCTACTAAAGTCTTGGCATACTGTCTGAGTCACCCTTAGATGAATCTTTTTCTGTTCTATCTCAAGGCCAAGACAATAGTGGAGAAGTCCTAGATCTGTCATATCAAATGACTCTTTCAAGTCATCTTTCATGACGTTAATCAAGTTCTTTGAATTTCCAGTGATGATCAGATCATCTACATATAACACAAGAATCACTATCTCAGAACCTATGTTCTTGATATAGAGATTTGCGTCAAATGGACTTCTCTTAAATCCATGTTGTAGTAGGTGACTATCCATTTTTATGTACCATGATCTTGGGGCTTGTTTTAGCCCGTATAATGATTTGACCAATTTGCAAACATGTTGCTCATGGCCTACCTCTGCAAATCCAGGAGGTTGAGTCATGTACACTTCTTTTTTTAAGTCACCATTAAGAAAGGCACTTTTTACATCCATCTGATGTAATTTCCATCCGAACTATGCTGCCATAGCACAAAGCATTCGAATGGTGGTCATCCTTGTTGTAGGAGTAAAGATTTCCTCATAGTCAAGTCCTTCATTTTGAGCATATCCCTTTGCCACAAGATGGGCTTTATGCTTATCTATAGTGCCATCTGCCTTATATTTTACTTTGTAAACCCATTTGCAGCCTATGGGTTTCTTTCCTTTAGGCAAATTCACTAGGTTCCATGTTTTATTCTTTATGAGGGAGTTATATTCTCGCATCCATAGCTACCTTCCACCGAGGCGGTCTAAGTGCTTCATAAAGCTGTAGAAGGTTCATTCTCATCACATGCTGATAAGTAAACCCTCTCCTCATCTATTTCCATCTCATCTTCCCTTGGTAACTCTCTATCAACAGAAAGATCTTGAAAATATGCACAAAGATCATCAACTGAAGTGGATGCTTCATTCTTTTATTTTTGTATCATGCTTATTGTCTTTGGATGATTAAGAGTAAGATCAGGTGGGGAAGCAAGTTTAGAGTCTTTCACTATGCTTGTATACCATTTGGGTGGCTTTTTATGTTGTGAAGAAGGAAGTTTATGTGCCTCCTCATCATATAGGTATACTGATGTAGTGTTGGGTGTGAAAGCTTCATCAAACACTTCATCTCTACTTACATGTATCTTCGTGGTAAATGGGTCTATCAACCGATAGCCTTTTGAAAATTCATCATATCCAAGAAATATACAAGGTAGGGACTTCTCATCTAATTTCTTTCTTTTCTCCTTAGGTATATGCATAAACGCCTTACACCAAAATACCCTTAGATGAGTTATGGAGGGTTTCCTACCACTCCATGATTCCTAAGGAGTCATACCTTCAAGAGCCCTTGTGGGAGCCCTATTCAGAATATATACTACAGTTTGAACAACTTCATCCCAATAAGTTTGCTCAAGGTTGGCCCCCTTAAGCATACATCGAACCATTTCCATTATGGATTGATTTCTTCTCTCAACAACCCCATTGGATTGAGGAGTGTAGGTTGTTGTTAACTGTCTCTTTATCCCATGTGTCTGTAAAAATGAGGAAAATTCTTTTGATGTGTATTCCCCCCTCGATCTGAATGGAGGGTCTTAATAAAGCATCCCGATTCCTTCTCAACAAGAGTTTTGAACTGTTGAAAATAGGAAAATGCTTTAGACTTCAACTGCAAGAAGAAGACCCACATTTTTCTTGAGTGATCGTCGACAAACAATTGAAAATATTGTTTTCCTCCACAACTTGTAGACATGGGACCACACAAATCTGTGTGAACCAACTCCAAAGGTACCTTAGCTCGAAAAGAGCTAGGTTCAAAAGGTACTCTATGTTGCTTTCCTGACAAGCAATTAGAGCACACTAGCAAAGTAGATGAAAGAGTAGGCAGTCCTTTCACCATTTGATATTTACTCAACTCTAGTAAATATCCTGAACTCAAATGCCTAAATATATTATGCCAAAGAGAAGTGGCCTCCTTTGTGGTTACTGCCTTTGCAGTATGGGTAGAGTTAATGGGATCTAAGACAAACAAACCATGTTTGTATGAACTTGTTGCTATCTGTTTTCCTTTCTTAGTGATAAAGCAACGTTTATTTTCGTTGTCCATTGTGAAATTGGCATTCATGTTATTGTCCAGGATTTGTGGAACTGATAAGAGATTATTTTTCAATCCTGGTACATAAAGAAATTTTTGAATATTATATTATCCATTTGGAAGAGAGACATAAACACTTCCTTCTCCTTGAACTCGATAGGTCTGATCATCGCAATGGTAATCGGTCTACCTTCTCGAGCCTCAAATGTTGCAAACCAAGATTTATCGCCAGTCATATGTTTACTAGTGCTTGAATCTATGTATCACATAGAGTCCTTGTGGGAGGAATCTGTATGTGTCATGAGCACTTTGTGTGCTCTCTCAGAATCTGAACTATAATCTTCAGCTGCAATGTGTCCTTTTTGCTGTTTGTTCGTGTTCTTAGGTTTGCCTTGGCCCTTTCTATTTATTTGTTCATTGGGCGATTTGTTCTTAAACCAACATCTTTTGTTTTCATGAGTGTCTTTGTCGTAAATCTTACAATATTGCTTCTTCTTCGAAATCTCTTTGGCGTTACCTTTTTATTGATTAGAAGAAGAACCTTTCTGTTGATTCCACTTTTTCTTACCACCTTGTCTTTTTTAGAAAAGAGCATTATTGGATGCCTCATATCTGTGGAGTTGATTAGCTTCTTCTTTTTGAAGCATGTTTACCAACTCGACAAAAGTTACTGTCCTGACAAAAACTTGTAGTGAAGTGATCAACGGTCGGTAGGAGTCAAGAAGAGCTCTCAAAATGATAGAGTTCAATACTTGGTCTTCCAGTTTCTCTCCTAAGGATTGCAGTTTTGTTTTCAATTCTATGACTCTGCAAAGGAATAGCTCTACTGTTTCTCCTGATTTCATATGTAGAGTATGAAGCTGTGTTTGAAGGTTAAGAATCGTTGATTGATTCTTTCCCTCATAGATGGTATTTAAGGCATCCCATGCTGCCTTACCAGTCGTAGCTTCACTAATATGAGGTTGGATATCATTAGTAATAGCAAGCAAGATCATTAAGGATAGTTTTTTATCCTTTTTATCAAAGTCTCTTTGATCTGCTCCAAGTGATTGAGGTCTAGTGACACTTCCATCCACTATTGACCACAAATCCTCTACAGTTAAGATAGCTTTCATCTTAGTCTTCCAAGCTGAATAATTTGAACCTTTGAGTAGTTGGCTCTCAGTGAGATACTTGTGTATCATGGCCATGGTTTAGGTTTCAAATTTGATAGGACTAATATGGTTGTATCTTGCATTATACCCTCAAAAGAGTATATGGAAGTTGTTTGCAATATGCCTCTATAATATATTTAATGGCACCTGCCTTAACACACTTACCAAGGGATGAAAAGTTGGAGGAATTTTAAGCCAAACAAAATATAGCAAATGAAACAGGGGTAGGTTTGTGTAAAACTTTTGATTTTGCCCTCTAGGATATTTAATGGCACCTGCTTTAACACCCTTGAAGGATGAAAAATTTGAGGATATTAAGCTAAACAAAGAGAGTGAATCAAGGTGATTTGGATTTTTGACCTTTTGATGGGGAGTAAAAAATGACTTGTTTTAACATATGTAAATTTTAATATGGTTTTTGAGTGAAGTTTGGGTTTTGTGAAATGCTTCTTTTAATGTTGTATTTGAATTTTTAATTGCACATAAAAACATGAGTGTTAGTGCAATAATCAGAACATGAGAGCAACCCAAATTTGTATCACTCTAGGTGTAGGATGCAACCGAAAATGCACCTAGTACAAGCAATTTTTAAGAGAAGGTGTCGAGTAAAATCGAGAATGCACCTTTCTTACTCCGAAATATCCCCCCTTTTTCGTTACAATTTTGCAAACTATAGAATAAAAAAAAATGAATTCTATCCCCCCTTAATGTTTACAAAATGTAGAATTTAGAGCACTCCTTTCAAGACAAGTCGACACACGACCCGCGTTTGAAAGGCTTCCAAAACTAGTCGACACACAACTTAGTTTTTATGGGCCCAAGGTTACAAGGTCTTCTAAAATTTACAAAAAAAATAGATGTGCAATTTTATGTATTATATCTCCTTGGAGACAACAAATGCACTCTTTGAACTTTGATTCTTACAAAAAAATTCAGGCTCCTTGTTGTCTAATTTGCAAAAAAAATCAAGTGTGATCCTTTCTTGTATGCTAAATTAACAAGATTTGAGAAGAGTTGTCTAATTTGCAACAAAAAATGTGCTCTTGCTATGTCTCATATCTCCATTTTGTGAGAAAACACTAGCACCTTTAAATTTCAAAGTTGCAAAAAAAATATATTTCTTTAATTTTAATTTGCAATATTTAAGAAAAGTTTAAGTAAATTATTTTAATTAGTAATAAAAAAACTAAAAATATATGTTTTAAATAAATCAATTTAAATGTTAAATAGAAATTGATTTAATAAATAAAACATTATTTTAAAGTTTAAATTATTAAAAAAATAATAATACAAAAAAACACTTTAATTAAAATGCAAAAATAAAAAATTAATTTACCTTGGCGTCGTATAAGGAAAAAAATTGCCTTGTATACCCGACGGGAGTCGAACCCTGGACTCCTCGCCTAGGGCCTTAGCTCGACCCGATCAACCGGTCGAGCTAGAGAGCCCGACGGGTAATAAGGCACAAGAGGTGCCTGTTAAAATCGGCGGACGATGGGTTTTAGAAGGAATTCAAAATTCCTTCGAGACTTTTAGTCCCACATTGCCTGTGCAGCAATGTTTTTGCTCTATAAAATAGTAAAATCGCATAGAGCTCTTTGCTACCAGTCACGTGGACCATCTGAGTCGCGACACGTGGCTTGTCTACCACTTGTCGCCAATGTCAGGTCCTGTGACACGTGGCTAGTCTGCCATGTGTCTTGTCTATCTGCATCGGGTCATCATCCAGTGGCTGTTCGCCACATGTCCAATCTCGGTCTAGTCTGTGTTGTTTGTCGTCTAGTGGTTGTCTGCCACGTGTTCGGTCTCGATCTAGTCTGCGTGTTCGTCGAGGTGCATGCAGGTTAGGAGTAGAAATGTGCCACGTGTTGGTCAGGGATTAGAGAGCCGCCTGCCCTCTTAGATACTGAGGTCTGGGTCTGGTATCCACAGGAAGGGGAGGGCACTCCTGCCATCGTTGCTCTCCCGTGAATGGGCCACGTGGCCTGCTTGGCCTATGTGGCTCTACGGGCCCTGGGACGATGCGGGAGCCAAGGATTTGTGGCCTCGATACATCAACCACGATCGGTCTAGGGGATCACGGGCCCTTAGCCTGCATCGACTAGGTTTGCGGGCCAACACGCGGGCCCTGATCGGCGTCGACCATGTCGGGATAGAGTAGGAGCGCTGCGACTACTCCATGAGGGAGAGTTTGCATTGAGCACCGTGACTACTCCGTGAGGGACTCCCCGCATCGAGCACCTCAGCTGCTCCATGGGAGTCCGTCCAGTCGAAGGGGAATGAGCGAAGCTCGTATTCTCCTCCTGCGAGTGATACCAATGTAGGTCCCAAAGGTAAGTTCACAAAATAATCATTAGATTAATTAATTTTTGCTAAGGTTTGGTCTATGCTTAAATAATAGACTAAAAAACAGTTTGTAGGATATAGCGCTAACTACCCTCTAACAATAGAATAGGGAGGGAGTTGCGTGATGCTAACCACTAACCTAGGTAGAGAGTTCTAACCATAACACTAACCTAAATATCTAACATAGGATATTTAGGTACTTACTAGTTTAACCATGAGGAAAATATCTCATGGTAATTATATAATTACATAGAAAAGTAAATGTAATAACCCCACGTAGTGTAATGCAATACACTACCTTATTTTACCCTAACAATGTTTGGTTCAAAGAAGATTTGTTTTGATAAGTGAATTGATTTTGGGAGCTATAAGAAGGTGAGTTAATAAAATAAATTGGAAATGCAATGAATGGGATATATAATAAGGAGAAATTACATATTTGAAAGGAAGAAGGAATTAATTAATTTGAAGAAGAAATTAAATTAATGAATGAAGAAAATGAATTAAAGAAGAAATTAAAAAAAAAAAATTATTGAGAAATTGAATTGATTGAATTAAAAGGAAGATATAAGAATATTTTAAATTTGAAATTTGAAATAGATTTTGATATTTGAATTTTTTTGAAAAGGTAATTTTTTTATTGATAGAACAAGAATCAAATTACAGTCATAGGTCTACCACTTTTGGAAATCCCTAAAATCTGAATAAAACTTAGATTAACATCTCCAAAAGTAAAAAAAATTGAGTACCATCTAAAGAGCAAAAAATTTTAACTTGGTCCCATTTTTACTTTACGTTAATCCTAAGTAACCTAGTAGGCTTGAAAATCCTCCAAACACTACTAGTGTTATCCAAAAAAGGGCCAAAGAATGTTGTAAGAGGCAGTAAAAAAATCAAGAAAATATTGCTCATCCTCCATTGATCCACAAGGCTCAGTGGACTCTAGACCTATCATCATCCTTACCTAAGTATTTTTGGCCAAACTAAAAACCATTTTGTCCACTTCTAGCCATTTAGAAGTGTCCCTATCCTAATTAGAATGAGCATGTATTCAACCAGAATTTTACTACCATGTTTAGCCAAAAATTCAGTCATTGTATTATTTTATTTGTCAACATAGATCGGGATGACATCCTCGAACTGCTGCCAAATGGACTTAATTTGGGTCACAATGTTTCTTATCCTCCAATCCTTTTGTTTAAAATTTCAAGTAACATCCAAAAGCCCCACCATAATTTGTGAGTTAGACTCAACTATGATCTTTATAACCCCATTCTCCTAAGCAATGAGAGAACCTTGTTTGATAGTCTGTCCTTCAACTTAATTATTAGTAGTCCTTCCAAGACCCTATAGCTCCCAATGGAGGATCTTCCCCTTGAAATCTCTTCTAAGAAAACCAATGCCTACAACCCCTAAGTTATCCTTAGTTGCACCATCATAATTAATATTTTACCAACCTAGGGGAGGAGGTTGTTGTTGAGTGGATATTTTGCCCTATAACAAAATGATCACGCAACTAGAGTCTTTGGCAGGAAACTCTCTCTTGCAAAGAAATTAGTTATTTCTCCAAGGTTCTTATGAACAAACATTCATATGCATAAATAATAATATTCAATTTAAATGCTTGGAACACCTTAGTGATTGCAAGTAACCGTAAACAAGGGGCAATGTTGATTTATTTCACCATGAAACTTTAGTGATTGTTCATTGTTTTTTTTTTAGATTTTGATATTTTTTAGATGTTTATAATTTTAACGACTGCAAATTAAAATAAAGTAACAATTTTTGGAAAAGTAAAGTGCAAAAAAATAAAAATAAAATGCCTTCAGTATGATGCTATCCTATTTCGACAAAACCGAAGATATGAGGTTTCCATGCATGCAACCTAACCTATTGGACCTACAAAACATGCACAATCCTGATAAGCTAAGTGTCGGCTCCTAAGGATTTGAATGAGGTTTTTAGATTTAAGCATTCGCATGCAACAACCAAGAAAAACTTGTATCAACTACATTTACAAGCCTAAAATCCAAAAAGGGAAAATAGACATTTAATCTTGCATGCAGAAAATGACTCCTTCTTTCTTGCCCATAAGATGCAAATTTTTGAAATATTATTTGCATTAAATATTTGTCATTTTACAATAGTAGACATCTGGTTTTCCAAAACCAAAAAAAGTGGAAGAAAAGCACTCCAAAGCAGGCCCAAAATGGCTCATCACCCTCAGCTCTGCAATCCTACTCCTAGCGGTTTTCGACCCTCGTATCTGCCTTTGGCTTCTGCTTTTAAACCATCTGGTATGGTTCTCTGTTTCGTCCTATGACGCTTCGCTTCATATCCCAGGTCCCTTCGTTTCATCTTCCCGCCTCTTTGCATTATTTCTAGCTTTTGTTCGAGCATCGAAACGTTTGATCTTCTTGCTAATTGTAACTGTTCTGTAACCCTTACACCCTTATGCCACGTGTTCAGCGCTTCCCTACATGTTCCATAATGGCCCCCTGTAAATCGTGACCAAAAATAGCATGTCGCGATATCGCGACGTTTTTATGTCAACAGCCTTTTCTTCTTCATGCACCGCGAAAATGAGACATGTCGCGATATCGCGACATTTTTCTGTCAGCAGCTTAACTCTTCCTCATGCATCGTGAAAATGATACATGTCGCGATATCATGACATTTTTTTGTCAGCAGCTTAACTCTTCTTCATGCATCGCGAAAATGATACATGTCGCGATATCGCGACATTTTTCTCTTTTGGGCCGCTCGGATGCAACCTGTCGCGAAATCACGACGCTTTTCATTTTGCTCTATCTCACTGCACTTGGCCACAAAAATGTGACATGTCGCGATATCGCGACACCTTTTCCAATTGTACCATTCGCTGCTTTCTGTCGTGAAAGCGCGACGCTTTTCTCTTTTGGGATGTCTCATTGCTTTCTGTCACGAAATCGTGACGCTTTTCTCTTTTGTGCTGTCTCGCTACTTTCTGTCGTGAAATAGGGACGCTTTTCTCTTTCGTACCATCTCGTTGCTTTTCGTCGCGAAATCGCGACGCTTTTCTCTTTCGGACTGCTCTCTGTTGCTCTCAACCGTGAAAACGCGACATGTCGCGAAATCGCGACACTTTTTCATTCTGCTGTACTTTGCTATTTTGAGCCGCAAAAATGCGACATGTCGCGATATCGCGACAACTTTTTGTTTCTGGCCGCGACGGAGCAACATGTCGCGATATCGCAACAACTTTTCATTTCTGGTCGCGACGGAGCAACATGTCGCGATATCGCAACAACTTTTCATTTCTGGTCGCGACGGAGCAACATGTCGCGAAATCGTGACAACTTTTCATTTTCGGCCGCGACGGAGCAACATGTTGCGATATCGTGACAACTTTTCATTTCCGGCCGCGACGGAGCAACATGTCGTGAAATCACGACAACTTTTCATTTTTGGTTGTGACGGAGCAACATGTCGCGAAATCGCGACAACTTTTCATTTTTGGCCGCGACGGAGCAACATGTCGCGAAATCGTGACAACTTTTCATTTTCGGCCGCGACGGAGCAACATGTCGTGATATCGCGACAACTTTTCATTTCTTGCCGCGACGGAGCAACATGTCGCGATATCGCGACACTTCTCTTTTGTGAAATTTTGCTTTTTTCCTTGATTTTTTAGCATCTGGGTCACTGCGGTCTTCTTTGAAAACATGCAAAAAAGGTGGGTCCCCAATTTTGGGGTGTGTTGTGGATCAGCCACAATAGTTGCCATGGTCCCAACTTCTGTGGCTTGGGAGTCCCCTCATTATCCTAAGTTTTCTTGTCCCTAAGGTGAGTTCTAACAATTTTAGAAACCTTGGTAACAATTTTATGCCAAACCAGCTCCATTGGACTGAACTGCTCTCTCAAAATTATGGAATTTCTTTCCAGCCAAATGTGCCACTAGATGAAACTCAGACCTAGGGACCAGCCTAGCTGAATGGAGGTATTCTTGAATTTTCTTCATTTCTAAATCTCCTACATATTAGAAAGAGTCACCTAAAATTTTAGGTTAGCCTTAAAGAGGTCTAACCATCTTTTCCACAACTCTCTTGCAAATGCACATTGGAAAAGTAGATGATCAAGTGTCTCCTCCTAGGAGTTACACATGATGTAGTTGAAAGGGCCATAAAAACCTCTCTTCATAAGGTTATCATAGGTGATACAACTCCTATGCATCACTTCCCAAGCAAAGAAACTTATTTTAGGCCAGTACTTAGCCACCCAAGCTCTTTTCCATAGGGAATCCTATAAGATCAACGAAGGAGGGAGCAAAGCATTATAACCATCATGAATAGTGAAGACACCTAGAGTGCCAAGGCCCTAGGTGATTCTATCCTCTTCCTCTTTTCCTATAAGGCACCTTTGCTTGAGGATATTATCAATAAGAAGCTTTTGATGAAGAGGGATAGGAATAGGCCATTCTTCTAACCTCTTCCACCGAAAGAAAGAGAAATCTCCAATTTACCTAAAAGTAATGTATGAAGCCATCTTTATCCATCCTCTACCTTCAATGATTTGTTGCAAGAGCTACAAATCTGGAAACTCATAAATTAAAGGGGGATTCTAGTCCTAAGAATCACTCCAAAAGTTAGCTTTGTGTCCTCTACCTACTTTCCAAAAAAAATTAGATTTAACCAATTGTTCACCAGATTTTTGTGTTATAAACCTCCTTTCTTATTATAAAAAATCACTCACATTTAATAAAATAACATCACTCATCCACAAATACTAAGCACAATAATAATTTCACAATAAACATTGATATAGATTCAATTTAGAATTCAAACCCTTAAGGTAGGGCAACATTGTACAATGCTCCTTATTGGAAGTAAACCACTCCTTAATATATCTCACTTGAGATAAATTACAATGGTCTTCTCTTCATCCCCTCTCTATGATTCTTTTTCTATATTTATAATGCCTAACTATCCACCACTCCCACTTACCAATGAATGTGGGATAATTACATCTAATATCATATTATAATATGTATACAATATTATATTATTAAATACTTATCTTGGGTACCTAACATTCCACCCCCCTTACAAGACTAAACAATATGATATTTTGAGCCTTACTATGAACTGGTACCGATCTTGATCATTCATCCATCCTAGTGAAACTTTGATTGGTGGTGGTCTTTGTTGATATTGATATGCCCTTATGCCATTTGATTTTTTGTAAGTAATCCTTTGGTTCCATGGGTTGAAGACATATTTCTAATGGCAATAAATATCACTCTTTTTCATCCATACTTATTTGCATTTACCACTTGAGTATTCGAGATTGCTTTGTTGGATCCATTCTTTTGCTGCTTTACTCTTGTAAAGTGAATGATGGGTCCATTTGTTCCTTGATGCTGCTACACCACTTTGAAAATCAAAGTCGCTATGCTTTCTTTTCCAGATACTGCCATAGTTGCTACCCTTTTGATTCCATGCAGAACTATAATATCATTTTCCAAAGCCATGCCTCCAAGATTGTTATCACTCTTGGTGGTGTGGATGGCATATGCTATAACCTTAACTTGATGTTCTATTGGCTTTAATTGTTTAGTATTTTATTATTTTCTTTTATGCTCCTTTATCATGCTCTCATTATTTGGTTTGTATTTGGACTCTGCTTTTGCTTCTTCTTTGATTTTTGCTACTGCCTCCTCCTTCACCTCTATTTCAGGTTATTTTTCAATTTGTTTTAGAGTTTCCTTGATCTTTGACATAGTTTTTTGGATCTTTGTTTTTGTTTTCTCCCATGCTATTGTTATTTTTGTAGGTTCAACTTTTGGTTTTTCCACTTATTCCCCTACAATAAGTGTTTCTTGTTTTTCCATTGATTCTTGCATTTTATATTGGAAAATATCTTGTACTATTATTTTCTTTTTCCTGTATCAAAACTTCATGAACTTATTTTGTATATTAATGTTAACAATATCCAAAGAATTTAACCAAGGATAACCAAGAACAATATTTGCATCATCCATATTAATAGCATAAAAATATGAATGTAAAATATATTTGTCCATGGTGATCTTCAAATATTCAAAAATTTGAACATTCATACCCTCAAGTTGTATGTCTTTAATTTTCTTTGCCTAAATCTGCAACCTCTTAGCCAAAGATATATTAATGACATTATATCTACTACTAGGGTTTATAGAAATAATAACAGTTTCCTTCTGGATGCAACCATGAACCTACAAAATAGAATTCTTAAAATTGAACAAATCCCTCTAACCACTCTTTGGCTTATTTGATACCAATGATGTGGTTCTTTCAACTTGCACATTGTCATCTATACTTTTTCCTTCTATCATGTCCTCTTTATTATTATTTTTGTTCCTCTTGAAGCCTGTTTACCTCTTCTATCAAATTCTTCATATTTTCAATATTTTTTACATAGCCTTTGGTGCTTCCTTTAGTTTGTATACTATCATTCTTCTCTTTTTATTTTTCCATTTTTCACAAATTATCTACTTGTTTATTTCTTCTACACAATATTTGGTTTCTTGCTTATTTTGTTTATTTCTTCTACATCTTTTGGAAAACACAAACCTCTTTTAACATTGTTCAACTTATCTGACATCCAAGTTGTGCTTCTTTTAATCTGTATATTGTCAACCTTATCTTTTTTTTCTTCTAACTTCTTGAATTTTTTTAACTCTCTCTTTAGTTCTATTTGTTCAACTTGGGTTTTAACTACCATTTTTCTCAAACACCCATCTAATTAAGAATACATCTTCAAATTCCTCCAGCGTGAATTTATATTAATGGGTCCATTGAAAGTCTATTAACCATGATGCAACTACCCCATCAAAAGAATTATAACCTTACCTTTCCATTCATAATTATTTAAAGATTTAAAAATTTTCCACCATCCCCTAGCATCATCATTCCTTCCAATGAATATTGGTAAATCCATGACCTCAAATCCAAAAATTTCAAAACTTGGATTTTTTTCAATCTATTCCAAACTATAGATTTTTTATATATACACAACAACTACCACTTCCATACTGCTACCAAATTGTGAACTTTTTGATTTTTCAAAACTATTACCAAACTACAAATCCTTTTTTTTTACTGCTACCAAATTGCGGACTGAGTATTTTGGCATTGCTACTCTATGGACTACTACCAAACTATAAGTTGCTACTTTGTAGAATTTTTTTTAACATTGATAACAACTTGATCTACGAACTATTTTTTATTTTATTTTACTATGACTAAACTACAAAATTCTCTCTATTTTTTTTAAAACAACTGCCACTTTCAGATTGTTGGTAGACTACAAATTGTTTGCTTTGCTGAAGTTGTGGAACTATTGTAGACTGTGGAAACCATGTAGAGACTATTGTTGAAGTTGTTTTTGATGGCTATATGACACTTCTATGAACATTTTGGCAATGAACTAGGTCCTAGAATTTGGCTTCCTAGTGGCTTAAGATAAATATCATTGACCACAAAGGATCTCTAAGCGAGTACCACTCTCAAATTACCAATAATATTTTCCTAGAGAATAATTGATGAGAAATAAACCATGGTTTTACCTCTAAATGATAGTTCTTTATATACTCTCATAGGGTAAAAATACTACTAATAAGGTGTGGGGTCGTTGACCCTTTTTACTAGCGATACACTCAAACCAGTTACTTTGGGGTTCCTAGGGCAGTTCAAAATGAGTTTTAGGGCAATTATTAGCCCAAGTACTTCCCCTACTTAAGCGATCAAGACTTATACTCGATCCTACAAGAGGTTATTAGTCTAATACATATGCTTATTAAGCAGTGAAACTTCTACAGTTAAACTCAGCCTTGGAATGTTCTCTAGTACTTAAGCTTATGTAGCAAAACACGGCCTTGGAAAGTGCTTTGATACCACTTGTTATGAACCTCCTTTCTTATTATAAAAAAATCACTCACATTTAATAAAATAACATCATTCATTCACAAATACTAAGCACAATAATAATTTCACAATAAACATTGATGCAGATTCAATTTATAATTCAAACCCTTAAGGTAGGGCAACACCGTACAATATTCCTTATTGGAAGGAAGCCACTCCTTAATATATCTCACTTGAGATAAATTACAATATTTTTCTCTTCATCCCCTCTCTATGATTCTTTGCCTATATTTATAATGCCTAACTACCCACCACTCCCACTTATCAATGAATGTGGGATAATTATATCTAATATCATATTATAATATTTACACAATATTATAATATTAAATACTTATCTTGGGTACCTAACATTTAGGATCTTACAAATAATAGAGCCAGGGCCTCTTAGAGGAATACGGTCAACTTCTTGATGAGAGATAGAACCCAAATACTTACTAGTTACGATTCTATCAAATAAAGCCTCCTTATTGGAGATCAATCTCCAATAAATCTTCCTAGCAAGAGTTTGATTGTTTACAGCTACTTTATGAAAACCAAGACCCCCTCGAGCTTTAGGCTGACATATTTTATCCCAACTAACAAGAGTCCACTTCTTACCCATTATTAGGCCATCCCACAAAAAATTTCTCATAAGCGAATCCAACTCTCTGAGGACTCTCATAGGGGCAGCTAGGATGGAGAATTTATAAATAGGTATGGCTTGGATCATCGATTGGATGAGAACCATTCTTCCTCTAAATGCAAGCCAACTATGAGTCCAATGATTAACTTTAGCAATGCTTCTATCCATTAAAGATTTTTAATCAGCTGCCCTTAGGCTCTTAAAATGAAGGGGAATCCCTAGGTAATCAAGTAAAAGAGTACCCTGGGTAAAGCTAAAAATTGATAGAATTTGATCATGGATTATTCTATTCGTATTGAAAAAAAAACCTTGTATTTGGCCACACTCACCTACTAACTATTAGCATCCATGTAGATTTTTAATATGGCTTTGAGCGTTCTAGCCTCCCAAATGTTGGCCTTACCAAAGGGATATGTATCATCCAAAAATTGAAGATGATTTAACATCTCCTTACCTAGTTTCACACCTTCCAAAAGACCTTATTGCTTATTTCTTCGAAGGAATCTACCCAATCCTTCTACTAGAATAATAAAAAATAATTGAGAAATAGGATATCCTTGACAAACACCCCTAGAAGCAAGAAATGGGGTTGAGGGGAGTCATTGATGAGAACAAAGAAGAAAACCATCGAGATAAAACTCATGATCCACTCTTTCCACTCCTGAAAAAAGCCTAATTTCTCATTTGATCCAAAAACTTCCAGGGGACTCTATCATAAGCCTTAGACATATCTAGTTTAATAAACATGCCTCTTCGACAAGAATGTTGCATTGAGTGGATAATCTCCTAGGCTAGAATAAATCCATCCAAAATTTGATGCCCCTCTACAAATCCTCCTTGTTCCTCGGAGATTATATTGTCCATAATATTCTTAAGTCTTTCAACCATAAACTTAGTGATTATCTTGTAGGTCACATTGCAAATAGCAATCGGGAAAAAATATCTAAAGTTGACGACTCATCCCACTTTAGGAATCAAAGCGAGGAAAGTATGATTTAGAGTCTAAATCATAGTTATGTTTGAATGAGATTCTTCAATAGCCCTGATTAAATCCTCTCCTATGACATCTTTGAAATCCTTAAAGAACTCAATTGGGAAACCTTAAGGCCTTGGAGATTTCCCTACTTTCATGCTGAAAACTATGTTACTTACCTCATCTTTACTCAGTAGATTGAAAAGGGTTTTGTTTTGCTCAGCTAAAATAATATGGGGGAAAATTAAGTATCTCTTGTTGCACTACAATATTAGGGATAATAGGGGTAGTAAAAATATTTTTAAAGAAATTATTTGTTGTATGTTACATACCTAGTATGGTGTCCATCACTTGTCCATTAGAGTCCTAAAGGAAAGTCAAAAAAATCCTTTGTCTACTTGTCAATACAGAGAGATGAAAGAAACCCATGTTTCAATCCCCCTCCAACAAACAAGTAGTTCTCATTCTTTGTTTCTAATAAATCTCCTCCTAATTGTCTATGGACTCTAATTCTTTTATGACCAGTTTCTCTTCATATTTCAAGTCCTTTGTGATTGCTCCAGTCCTAAAGCGGGTGGCCAACTCCTCCATATTTGCCAACAAAGGAGCCTTTTGGGATTGAAAATCAGATTTGCTACTTCTTTTCTAGAATTTGAGATGATATTTGATATGTTGGATTTGTTTGGAAAAAATATACATAGCTCTCCCATGGGAAGGATGACCCTCCTTCCACCAAAAGAAGATTTTTTCCTTCAGATCCTTCTTTTCTAGCCAACAATTCTCAAAATAAAAAATTCCTGGGGGGATTGTGGCCCAAATTCCATTCTAGAAGAATAAAAAAGCTATCAAAGTCAGTGCGATTAAAAATATCCATCCTAAAATACTAACGAAGAAAGCCCTCTTTAGAAACCAAAAATTCGTCAAGCTTGACTTTCCTACTTGCCGATCCTACTTGTTTATTTGTCCACATATACGGAGATGTCGCATGCTAAACATCAATTAAATTTAGCTAATTAATTTTAGATATCATAAATCTATCGCTCTAGTCCAAAGAAGGATTTTTCCCTTCTTGATCCCTAAGAGAAATTTTACCATTAAATTCCTCTGCCACTATCCAACCTATTTTTCAGTTCTACTATCTTGTAAAACAATTTGTGTTGTTGCTCCACAAAATTTTTAGCATCGTAGAAATTGAAAACCAATAAAAGCTCCCTGGAGTTCTTGCTCTTGAAGAGAGAAGTGAGGATACCCTAACCAATAGAGTGATTTAAATTCATCCAAAGAAGAGGATTCCATAGAGTCACCACTCCCATAAATTCCCTTAGGATCCAATTGCCATGTACTCAACCTGTCTCCAAATTTTCTTAACAATGATATCCATTTTTTAAATGGAAGCTTTTGCCTCTTGAAGGAGAATAAAGTCAGAATGATGACTATTTTTTAAACTCTGAATAATAATTTTATGAGGTCGACTATTTAGACCTCTTATATTCCAATATTGGATAATCATTGGGAACCTAGATTTCAGTAAGTGTCAATCTGCTTGACCTTTCTGTGGATGACTAGCTGGTCTCCCTCATTAGTCAACTTGTGTTGGTTCGATTTTCTTCCTACTATCTTGGCTTGAGAGTTTTTTAACTTTTTCTTCACTTGCTAGATTCTAAGGTCAGATTTCCCTCCATCCTTTTCTCTATCTTTCATTGAAACATCATTATCCACCAAAGGCATTACAAGAGTTTGATTCCCTAGATTTATCAGTGCTAAGTTATTAGCCCCTAAATCTAAATTCAAAGAAACATTATGGGAAGTTTCCTCAACCCTTACAGGGAGAAGGTTACCCTTCTAAGGTTCATCTATTATGGTGGTCTCCTCCATATCCAAGAGATAATTAAGAAATTTATACCTATTGAAATTTCTTTCTACCAATTGGTTGGAGTGTGTTGTCTTGTTCTTTCTATTCTTCTTTCTCTTTGGAGCTTCAAAACCCTCTTCAGGGGATTAACATTTGAGGCTATGTAAAAATTCATTTCTTTCTTCTCAGCAAACTTGTTATTGGTTTATAACCACCATCTTAGGGTCACCTTAAGAGGGCGGCTACAAACTGCCCTCGTAGGACTAAGACGATGGTTATAAATTGTCGTCTTAGGGTGATCTAAGAGGGCGGTTTATAACTGCCCTCTTAGGGATAAGAGGGTGGTTTATATCCGCCATATTAGGGGAACCCAAATTTTTTTGGGTGCCCCTATGAGGGCAGTTATAAATTGCCCTCTTATCCTTAAGAGGGTGGTTATAAACCACCTTCTTAGAGGTGGTTTAGTTTTTTTAATACGTGGGCTTAAAACCTCGCATAGTGACATCATTTTTCTTTGAATCTTTAGATAGTTTATCACATCTTAGCTACTACAACCAATCCATCATACCTTAGAAACCTCCACTCCATACCTTAGCTACTCTAACCTCCATGCCTTGCCTTAGCTACTGCAACCGTTGTGCCTTAGCTACTGCAATTATTGTGCCTTAGCTACTACAACCGATGCACCTTAGCTATTGCAACCTCCACGTTGCATATTAGATACTGTAACATCCACACCATACCTTAGCTACTATAACCTCCACATCATGTGCACAACCTAGGGCTCCCGGGCTTCGATTCATGATGTTCATTTTTTGGTTGGGGTTTTCCCTGAAACTTCTAGGGCTCTCGAGCTTCGATTCGTGCTGTTCATTTTTTGGTTGGGGTTTACCCTAAAATTTCTCTAAAACTTCTACTAATTACCTGAAATGGTGAGAGATGAGGGCCAAAGCCAAAGGCACAAAACGAGGCATGAAGACGAAGATGAGGTTAGTTAGGTTCAGTGAATTTTGCATTATTTCAGGTATTTTTGCAATTAGGGTTTGGAATTTTTTAGTTTGTAATGTTGTGTTTATGCATGATATTTGTAAAATTTAAACCCTAGATTAAAATTTAAACCCTAATATTGTGTTTACGCATGAGGTCTCTTCGAAATTTCATCACTCGATGTTTTTTTGGGATTGATAAAACATGGAGCTATCCACTAGGGCGTACCCCTAATAAATTCAAAGGATATTACATTCAATTTTTTTCCAAAATTTACCATGATGGCATACTACTATGAACATATATATCTTGCTCATTATACTATTCCAAGCCCAAAACTTTTGAAACAAATCCCATGGGGTTGGGAGGAAACACCATCGTGAAAAACTAGCTATATTCGATCTTGGTTGGCCAGTCAGAGGAAGGATTGGTACTTAACCTTTTAATAGGTAGGGAGGTTTTTTGCGATGCAGAGAATGATCCAAACTGAACCTTTATATCTCAAGAGGTCACCAAGGGAATACTATTGTTCAGCCAAAATAAAACACTCCCATACAGGAACACAACCACCCCCACTCTTTGCAGATTTACAATACCCTTGATCAAAAGCCTGCAATTATACATCCTCAACATATGGGGATAACCTTCCATCAGATTATACATACTGTAATATATAGTAAACACACTAACATTTTACATGCAGGATCCACATACTATTTTCAAAACCACTACTCTTGTCACTGCATCCAACCCTCCTAGGACTTGTGATATGAGAAAGACTTGAAGAAACTTCTAACATACTGATAGAGAAAATAAAGAGTGAGACATAAGTGATAATAAAATAGGACCTTACTCTATTTTATCATTTGTAGAGGAAATAACTATATCATGCAAGAGAAACCATATCTAATCGATCATCTAGAGAGACCTCTATCATAGAATCCTCATTCTTTGTGATGAACAACCCAACAAGAATTGGTATCCAATACTTCTAAGCTATTTCCAAGATAAGCTAAGCAATTTTAATCTATTGATGATGATTGTTGGCCTCCAATTTCTTCATTCTCTGAAGTTCTTGCCATAAGCCAGGTAACTCTACCTTGGGCTTAGACACGTTGGCAAGTCTCAATTTACCATGAGCTTGGTGAAAGGGTTGAAACCCATTGAAGTACACAATTGAACTATTAATACAAGGTAAAATAAAAGCTATCCCTTGCTCACACAAGGGGGTTTCACACATCCAAGAGGTATGCTGGCTTGGCCATGACCTAAAATATACCTTTATCTCTTAGTTCATATCATTATGCAACATAAAAAGTGTTGAGACCAAAGTATTTAGTGTTGAATGCCCATAGTGGCATTCTGAACATCATGTCTAGTGTGGGATACACCAAAGTCTTGCTAGGATTTGACATTAATATTTTTTACTTTCAATTTCTCCATCTCCCATGCTTCACCTAAGAAATGGCATTTAATCAACATCCTAATCATTTCATTCAGGAGTTTCTCAACCAAATCCACTTCAAAGTTCATCCAACACCCATCAATGGTTCTATGATCAGATTACATTTTGGTGCGACTGAATCTATCAGATTCTAGACCAGCAGATTCCTCTCCCTGCATTGACACTTCCCCTCATCTTTTGATGGATATTTTTTGTGGCGTTCAGGCTCACATTTCTCTTTCCATGCTAAAATCCTCACTGAACTCAAACCATCCTAACAGACTCTCAGGTGCCTTCATCAACAAAATGACAATAGGAGAATTATTAGCACTCATGGTTTTCACTAGAGAACTTCCAAAAAAAGTAGTAATATGTGCTAGACACAACCCTTACATTTTCACCTACACAATAAAATATTTTACTACTTCCAATCCCTACACAAGAGCAATACAGTATGCTTTGTTGTTGGTAGTGGTATATTATTTAAGTTATCCATTGTATATGACCTCTCTTCTTGTAGCATTATAAGGCAAAGACCACAATAGTTGGAAATCAATTTTCTTTGCTTGTTACAATTTACAAAGGCCATGCATGAATCATTTTATAGTTGGTTATGTTATCAAAAATTATTCTTTAACTAGGACCTTTAAAACATCACAAACTTCAGTTTTTGAGAAAGAAGCCATAGTTCTTTTATATTATAATCTCATGCTAAAAGGTTAAACTCAAGACAAGTGAATAAGATCAAGATAAGTGCCAGAATTATTTAGGTTTCTAAATCTGCCTTAGAAGCAAGGATTTTGTGGCAAGTAAAAAAGAGAAAATATTCATAGGTATCCATAGAGGGAAAATTCATAGAAATAATAGTTGACATTTATCAGTCATACTATTGTCTCCAGATGCTCTACAGATCTGCAATACACATTTGTGACAGTGATGTGTGACACTCAAAACATCAATATTTTTGTATAGGTTCTGTGTAGCATATTTAACCTTTAGAAGGCCTCTAAAATTATTGCTTGCTTAAATAAATTGCACTTCTAGTAGATTGACAGATACAATTGTAATAACATAGTTGCATTGTATACCTAATCCTCAACCAATATGACTCTAGTGCTACGAGAAAATATCTCCATTCACCATCTATTGGTTGAAGTTATTTTTTCAGATCAACAAGCTCTTGGAGTGCCTGTGTTATCCTCAGATTTCCCACTACTCAATTCACTTTGCCAGCTGAAGGATTTCTCCCAAACTAGATTATCATTGGCTTTCCTTTTAACACATATCGATGTGCCATTTTCAATGCATGGTCTGCAAGTTCTGTAGATGGGAAAGTTACAAATGCTTGGCCCCTCATCCGACCCTCCTACATTAACTTTATGCCAAGTCCAGATTTGGCTTCCTCCACACTTTCAAAAAGGGACCCAAATACGAAGTGTAAGTCATCCACAATTACATCTTTTGCCAAGTTCTTAATATATAAAACAAGAGCTAGAATTCTAGGAGTATAATTCTTAAACATTGGAAGGGCTAGAATCTCAATAGGAGGCAACTTGCCAGCTTCTATATAGACACCTGATATTTGAATATGATCAAGGTTGGGTATACACCATTTTTGGAAATGACTTTTTAATAATAAGGTACCAATTTATTTTTTTGAGGCTTATGCATGTTTGGTAATCCTCTTTGGATATACAAGTAATATATACAATTTATACAAGTAATATATCAACTACAAAAAATAAATCTTATTTATGACAATAAGCTATAAATAATATTTCTTTAAGTATAGCATGTTATGGAGTCTTGAAAAACAAACTATAAGACTTTGCATGATTTTGTACATTGTAATATGTTTTTAGGATGTTTAAAAGATTTATTATCAGTTTTGATGAGCTATGATGAAGGGGCAACAACTTGTTAGTTTAAGTTCTAGGTCTACCAATATAACACTTATATCTCAATTGTCTACAAAATTCATTTTGTTAGTTTAAGTTCTAGGTCTACAATTTATGTAGATTTAGAACAATTACGAGATATTTTACATACCCTTACATCTAGTTGTCGTCTGGCAGTACATGGATCAAGATGCCTTGCAGAATTACTTTCCAACAGAACCATTTTCATCTCCTGAGAATTAAATTATTTCCACATATTTGATTTGTCATTTATTTTTTCAGAGCATTCTTTACCCTAGATGGGGCTTATGTATATGATGGTGCCTGGTGAATTTTTTAAGGCTACCTAGTTAATGAAAATATCCTATTAAAAACGTATACATTTGTAAACATTTTTGTGTCATATCTTTTTTCTTTTCATATATTAAACGTATCCAGTCGTATCCATATTAGATCTAGAAAATTTATCGTATCCATATCCGATTCCATACCAGTATTAGATATCATATCCATTTCCATCATATCAGATATCATATCCATTTCCATCCAATCTTGTTTCTTTACAAAACAAACTCAAAAATAAACTAATTATTGTAGGGTAAAAAAATACACATTCTTCTTTGTGGTTTAAGTGTAAACAGAAATCACCTACTTACTGTCTCCATACAAGAAATCCCTGCATATCATTATAGATTTGGGATTATAGTCTCCTGGTCTACTGTGGTCAATGACACATGACTAAGTAATTAGCAAGTTATTTTGCTATTTTATCCATTGTTTCATATGGTAAGCACCGATTTTCTATGTTCTATTTGTTTGATGATAAATAAGAAGGGTGCTATATACACAAATTCAAACAATAACAATATATTTTACTTCTTCCAATCCCTACACAAGAGCAATACAATATGCTTTGTTGTTGGTAGTGGTATATTATTTAAGTTGTCCATTGTATATGACCTCTCTTCTTGTAGCATTATAAGGCAAAGACCACAACAGTTGGAAATCAATTTTCTTTGCTTGCTACAATTTACAAAGGCCATGCATGAATCATTTTATAGTTGGTTATGTTATCAAAAAATTATTCTTTAACTAGGACCTTTAAAACATCACAAACTTCAGTTTTTGAGAAAGAAGCCATAGTTCTTTTATATTATAATCTCATGCTAAAAGGTTAACCTCAACACAAGTGAATAAGATCAAGATAAGTGCCAGAATTATTTAGGTTTCTAAATCTACCTTAGAAGCAAGGATTTTGTGGCAAGTAAAAAAGAGAAAATATTCATAGGTATCCATAGAGGGAAAATTCATAGAAATAATAGTTGAAATTTATCAGTCATACTATTGTCTCCAGATGCTCTACAGATCTGCAATACACATTTGTGACAGTGATGTGTGACACTCAAAACAACAATATTTTTGTATAGGGCCTGTGTAGCATATTTGACCTTCAGAAGACCTCTAAAATTATTGCTTGCTTAAATAAATTGCACTTCCAGTAGATTGATAGATACAATTGTAATAATATAGCTGCATTGTATGCCTAATCCTCAGCCAATATGACTCTAGTGCTACGAGAAAATATCTCCATTCACCATCTATTGGTTGAAGTTTTTTTAGATCAACAAGCTCTTGGAGTGCTTGTGTTGTCTTGTGCCTGTGTTATTTTTTTGAGGCTTATGCATGTTTGGTAATCCTCTATGGATATACAAGTAATATATACAATTTATACAAGTAATATATCAACTACAAAAAAGAAATCTTATTTATGACAATAAGCTATAAATAATATTTCTTTAAGTATAGCATGTTATGGAGTCTTGAAAAACAAACTATAAGACTTTGCATGATTTTGTACATTGTAATATGTTTTTAGGATGTTTAAAATATTTATTATCAGTTTTGATGAGTTGCGATGAAGGGGCAACAACTTGTTAGTTTAAGTTCTAGGTCTACCAATATAACACTTATATCTCAATTGTCTGCAAAATTCATTTTGTTAGTTTAAGTTCTAGGTCTACGATTTATGTAGATTTAGAACAATTACGAGATATTTTACATACCCTTACATCTAGCTATTGTCTGGCAGTCCATGGATCAAGATGCCTTGCAGAATTATTTTCCAACAGAACCATTTTCATCTCCTAAGAATTAAATTATTTCCACATATTTGATTTGTCATTTAATTTTTCAGAGCATTCTTTACCCTAGATGGGGCTTATGTATATGATGGTGCTTGGTGAATTTTTTAAGGCTACCTTACCCTAATGTGACAAGAAATAGTACTTTTTCACAATCAGTCCTCTGCTATTTGTTTGCATGAATATTTTAGAAGGTCATTTGATCAAATTCATAAGGATTGGAGGCTTAACACATAGCCTCATTTCCATAGTCTAGCATAGGTGAAAATACTAGCAAAGGATGAGCAAAGAGAGAATATTATGACAACGCCCGAGGAAGTCACATTGCAAAGTAAATAATAATAATTTTCAAGGTGTTTATCACTTCTAGGATTAGTTTAAGCAATTAATTTCAAAGAAATATATATATCTTTGATTATTTTCATCATCCACTCTATTTTTTAGATGCAATTTATTTGGCTCTCAGATTGACTCTTGCCTCTATCCTTGAGATTCATTGTATACTCAAATAACTTTTGTTATCCAAGTTTTTCTTGGGATTCTTAGTTCTTAATTGTGTACCTCAATAATTTTAACTAGTTCAATATCCCTAAGGGTAACAACAACTAATGCTAAAGGAGACAAATTTAACCATGGCTCTTTCTTTTATTCTTAAACCAGTTTTTTTCTTTCAACTGACTCTTCTAGTTTTTTTTTAGCTGAGGGTTCTACTTTTTGTCTTAGAAGAGTTAGTTGAAAGAAAAGAACTGGTTTCAGAACAAACATGTACTGGGTTATGCAAATGATTTTTTTTTGCAAAACTCATTGGAATGACAAATATGCATCGAACACGTGCTCTACCACTGATGAGGGTCCAATTATCAAATATGTTCAAGATGACATCGTTGGAATGGTCAATGACGCATACAAATTATTCAATGATAATTGCTCAAAGAGTGGACAAGAACTGCGAGATAATGATGTTGAGTTCCAATCGTTTTTGTCATATTTTTAGAAAATTCTAGTAGATAATTAATGGGTAACCAAGCTAGGAGTGAGGTGAGTAGGTATCCTGAGCATGAGGTTGGTCAGTCAGATACTAGAAGGTAATTTGGTATAAAAAAGAGAGAATACAAGTGCTACTAGGGCATAGGATTAAGAGTCTAATCATGCATGCATGTTGTAATGTGTTGAAATGAAGGTTTATTGTGTTGAGTGTGTGTTAGTTATGAAATTGATGTTTCATGTTTGACTTAGTCCTAGTCCTTAGCAGTAGTACTTGATTTGTATAGATGGATATTTATGTATCTAACGGAAGTATCTGGATACCCTCTCACCTCATTCTGATGGTTGGGGCAGGTAGGGATGTTTAAACATCTTCCCTTTATATGGAGGGCTTAGGTTTTCCATTCACCTATATCTGTAAATAAGAATTGCACTTGAAATAAGAATTTTTCATTCATTTAGAATTATTACAATCATGCTTTCTATTTATTTTTCTTTTATAGATCAATAAAAGACCAAGAAAAAGGTCACAGGTAGTTGAGTTTATCACAATAAATCAGGAGTCAGTGACACACACCTTGCACGCTAGTAAGTACTTGAAATTTGATAGTGTTGTTCAATAGTGGTTGGCCTAGGCATATTTAAATTGACGTGGTTTTATCATTGACTATGATGTATTGTAGCAATAGCTGGACAATACCAGCTACATAATTTAGATAATGAGATGACCCATAACATAAATGAATTCGATGTCGAGAATACTTGAAATGAGGTTGAAAATGCTCTAGCTAGTGAAGAAGGTACGTATACTACACAAGAATTTTTCTCGTGATGTTGGGTTACTCATTTTTGTCATACTATATGGCATAATGATGTTTTGATGGTGTCGGTGTTATAGGTGTTGATGTTAGGTCATCACAAACTTTGAACACTGAATATCGTAGAAAGAGAGGTCCAATAAGATTGCAATAGAGTCAAGCAAAATAGATAGGGTGGAGATCATTTGCAATCTAAACGGATAACTCGTAGGTCCAAATGGCAGCCTCATTAGGTACAAATTGAATATAACAACTAACTTACTACGTTCTTGTCATTATTGTTTGCCAAGACGTGAAGGCAATAAAGGGTTTGAATAAGCAAAATAATATAGAAGAGAAGATATGGTAATTGGTTTCAAGCACTTTTCTTCATTTCATATATCCCCATAAATATTTAAATGATTGTCCTTCATAAGAGGTGATGGACATGTTTTTCCTTGTACAAGGAGTGGGAAAATTAATGTAAGTGAAAGGTCTCGCTTTTGGTGAACAATCATTGTTTATTATAGTTATGTTTACATTTTTAAGAGATTGTTTTTGGTAATAATAATGTATAACATTGCTTGGAATTGTCATGATTTTGTTAATTTTTTATCTTTGGCTATTAACCAATTATGTTGGAATTATGTCAGCTATTCTTTTAATTGAAAAAGAGAATAAACTATTAAATTCTTCTACATTATAAATTTTCTACACTTAAAATATTGAAGTTTGAAGTTTGAATACAACTAGGTGGAGGTGGCAAGAATAGAACCTATGAATCTTTGTTGAACTTTGCAACACACAATTATTTTGTTTTCCAGTACAAGCCATAACTATAAAATCATCACAACATTGGCATCAATTTCAATTCTTAGCACTTTTGGACATAGTAGTCCCATTTTGATGTAGTCAAACTGGACTGCAAAGTCCTTGCATCGTGTAAAATTGTGTTTGTTCAATGTAGGTTCTTGTTCCACATGACTAGTTCACATTCCCTTCATAATAGTCATTATGTTTTTAGGTTTTACAAGTATATGTCCATAAGCTTGTCCTGCAAACTTATAGTTACAATCTTGAAATTGTTGAGGTAGCACTCATGAGATGTGTAATGGACTTTCACCTCACACTCTAGTTTGTACTTCATGTATGAGTTTACAAACCTGAAAATGATAAGTGGTTGAAGGAGCATTCAACAATAGGGAGGAAGTAAGGGCCCAACATGATATACATTGTCATATGAGGATGATAATACTCCTTATTGGTAAGCTATTCATACTTTTCATTCCCACAATGGCCTTCCCCAAATTTTTTTATTATATACATATATATTAACTTTATGAATATTTTTTATTGAATGATCTTTTTTTGTTTAGTTCCTTAATTGTAAAATTTAATGCCCATGGATGCGAGCTACTTTGTATTTGCACTGTTACTGTTAGTTAAGAAATCAACCATCTATTTATACATCCATAGGATCTTCGAATCACATAAAGTTAACTTTTTTACCACATATACCTGGTTGTATTAATTGGACAACCAATTGAACATGGAGGATGCTTGTCACATTTTGAACCTGGTTTATTGTTATGGTAAGTGTCTCACCTTCTTGCAACACCACGTCATGATGGACCTCAATTCAATAATCCTATTGCAGAGCTATTCTATGAAAATTTCTTGAAGTTGGGGTAGCATGAACACTAAGTTGTTTCGTTCTGCTAGGAAAAGATATATACTTAAAATCTTAGAAGAAGTGATTGAGGTGATTAAGATGGAAATGAATGGTAAGTGGTTCTGACAATATGTGGGTAAGAGGCTACTAACTCATAAGGGTGTTCTTTAGGGCATAGGATATGTAAAGTTGAATTTTCTCGATATACTTTTTTTTTAAGATAAAAGGAGTGACATTTAATTTAAAAAGTTGTGTTCATCACTGTCATTATGATTTAATCTCAGTCCATCTTAGTTTATTGATTGTGATAATAAAATACCATTGGATAAGGAAGATAAGGTGCTGATAGTACATGCAAGATCTCATTGATAATCATGTTATAGTGTCTGCTTGGCAACTTCTGAGCTTTGATCAGGAGGATGAGTTCATATCAATACATTGATGTTGTAGGCATCGTGGGTGGTGTTTTGCAAGCCAAGAGTATAAATAAAATTGTTTTATGTTGCTTGGTATAAATTGATTGATTCTCAAAGAACTGGAAATATGTGTGAGATCTTGTTTATTATCAAGTAGCTTTGTAATGTTTGAATTTTCTCAATATACGTTATTTTTAAAATATACAAGGAGTGATATTTAATTTAAAAATCCATATTCTTAACTGTCATTATGATTTGCTCTCAGTTCATATTAGATGATTGATTGTGATAATTAAATACCATTGGATAAGAAACATAAGGTGCTGACAGTACATGTAAGATCTCATTGATAATCATGTTACAGTATCTGCTTGGAAGCTTTTGAGCTTTGATCAAGAGGATGAGTTCATATCAATACATTGATGTCATAGGCATCGTGGGTGGTGTTTTGCAAGCCGAGACCACAAAGAGAATTGTTTTCTATTGTTGAGTATAATTTGATTGATTCTCAAAGAACTAGCAGTATGTGCGAGATCTTGTTTATTATCAAGTAGCTTTGTAAAGTTTGCAAACTCTTGGACCTTGATCATGGAGTTAAAACATGCACTAGCATAATTATTTTTGTTGAAAGAGTGTTGAATAAAGATTCATAAACTCTTTATAATTGATGGCATAACTTATCTGATGGCATAGTCCTTCTAACATGGATCGTCTCCTTTATATATATTTTTAGGGTGGGACCATAAGAAACCACCCTCTTATCCCTAAGAGGGAAGTTTATAACCGCCCTCTTAGTCCCTTAGAGAGCGGGTGCAAACCACCCTCTTAGGCCTAATAGGCTTAACCCTAAGAGGGCGGTTAATAATCGCTATCTTAGTCCTAAGATGGTTGTTCAAAACACCCTCATAGTTCTAAGAAGGTGATTTTAACCGCCCTCTTAGACCTTAAGAGGGCAGTTATTTGAGGTATTTTTAAGCCACTGTCGTATGTCGTAAACTTTTTATGACGCCCTCATAGACGGTGGCTGAAAAACCACTTTTAAAGGTCTTTAAGGGCAGTTTATAAGAGTCATTATAGCCCTTTTTATTTAGTGACACTTCCTAGTCTAACATCTTGGGGAGGAAATGGTAAGAGAAAGAAAACAAAAGCAACTAAAAGTAAAAATGTAAGCTAAAAAGGTGGTGATACACCAAAAATAAAATAAGATCCCCTACACAACAAATCTAAACATCCGATGTGAATGCCATCCTCTCCTTGCCATAGAAAAGGATAGAAATAACAAGATGCAAATACACACACATAAGAGAAGAGGGTCTGAGCATGAGATCCATAGATGGACTTCAAAGCAGATGTATGATCTTCAATATATACATATATGCAAGAAAAATATATTACATAAGATTATTTTTGAAGTGGGGGTTTGATTGCCCATAAGACCACTCAGAATTTTGTAAATTGTTGTACAGAGAGAAATGAAAGGAAATCTTTACAAAATTTTCGATCCTTTACAATGCCAAGCTAACCGCTATATATAGATTTTAATAAAGGAGGATTTTCCTCCAAAACACATGCAAATATTTTAAGGTGACTGATGCTTTTGAGGGCCTAGTCATGTCTCCATTTATGTTAGTTTCTCTGAAGCCTTTAGATCTGTGATCATAATTGCCAAATGGTTCTAAGTCTTTGGATGAGTAGCTACCACCATTATTTTCATCTACCGATTTTTGGGATTCTCATAATTTGGGTGAGGAAGATTTTTGCATTTAATGCTTTGGATTTAGAAGTTGCTTTTATTGTGGCTCCCATGCTACTACTATCCTTTTAAAGAGATACATCAGATTCTTTTGCAAGAAAGGATCGTACTTCCTAGAAGACTATACACCTCAAAACTGTGTAGGGTTCCTAAATTTTTTAGGACATGAATAACTTCAGCCTTTGGAAGTTTTCTCACCATCTGACATCGAGGATTTTCTCTTTCTGACCTTGAGACTTTTATCTTCTGACTGCAGAACTTCATGCGTCAAAAAATTTATTTTTAATCCTTGATCGAGACTTAAAATTTCCAACTTTTAGATTTTAGTTTTCTTGCATATTTTGGGGCTTCTGCCTCCTAATGCTTGGAAATTTTTGATCAAATTTTTTTATTTGCATTTGTCTATTGCTTTATCTTCTACTTCTTACCACCAAAATACTGCACGTTTTTAGGTGTAGTGAAAATTCACTACAAGGAGTATGAAGAAATATATTTGGGAAACTACCTAATAATAAAAACACCTCCCAAAATCCTCACCTTGATGGGTCATGGAATTGAAAAACATAGACAATGTACTTTGATGGTGTTAAACCCAAAAATGGTAAAATATTTTCCTAAAGTTATCCCCAAATCTTTACTTTTACTAGGAATAATAATTTTTTACCTTAAGAAACTTAGGGGTAAACTCTTACTATAAATAAGGGCCTAGAACCCTCATTGTAATAATATTTTGGCCATGATAATTGAGAGCTACACTCTCTGAAATCACATTGTGCTTTGTACTTGTGAGGTTGTAAGAAATTGACAAGTTCTTGTGCATCCCATTAGAGGTACCACCTCATGGTTTATAAGTGTGTGGTGGTTAGATACTACCCTTTTAACCCATTTGGTCATTTGTTTATCAATTTCATAATCAAACAAATGAGTGAACATTGTATTGATTGATCACATACTATCCTCTCTATAGTATAATAATCCTATACTATCCTCTCTATGGTATAATAATCCTATTTGTTTTCATTTTTTGTGCTTTAAACTTCGTGTATTTATTTTTTGTATTTTTCTTTATATAATTTTAATGATGCACTTTTATTTTTACATTTAATTTTGCATGTACATTTTATTTTATGAAAAAAAAAATAGTTTAAATTAAAAATCTAAATGATGAAAGAAAAAGTTAACTTTAACCAACTTTAATCTGAACATGGAAGAAAACATATAACAAACTTGTACAACTTTATTGAAACTCGAATAAGAACACTAACAACTAAAATAAAAGTCAATCCAATAATCAACATATCTAATAATTTAGGACTTGCTATTTAGATGGCTTGCCAAATCGTAAGACAAAAGTTAACAAAAATATGAGGGGTGGTGCATTTGTGGTAACCAGCAGGTTGTCCATACAAAAATATGAGGGGTGGTGCATTTGTGGTAACCGGCAGGTTGTCCCCATGGGAGCAATAGGAACTTGACTAATTTTACCTAGAAAAAGATAAGCGATGTAAGCTCAACAGCGACCTCAAGTGAGGTTATTATTTTAACAATACCCTCAAGATAAGTTTAATTTTTATTTGCGGAGAGCCTACAATGTTCAAACTTTCACAGAGTTTTAAGGGGAGGGTAGTGGATTTCTTTCAGGAACCTCCACGATATCGGGGAGAAGCTTCCATCGTAATCAGACGTATGTGCATGCGTTAGCTTCCATCGTCATCAGACGTATGTGCATGCGTTACTCCGCCCCACGCCTGGTGTAGTATTTTATTTTTATTATTTTACGGGAACTTGAGAGACACAAGGAGGAGCAGTGTCGCATAAGTTTAAAACTTTTTTTAAGCTATTTATAAGAAACCATTGTTGATTTGACATGTTTTTCTAAGGTTTCTATTCAATAAGGTTTTTATTCAATATTTTTTTAAAGTATTATAAAAAACAAGGTAGTATAATTGAGGTTATATTTTTTATTGGGTGTATAATAATAGGGTCTTTTTTTTGTATTTAGAAATGTGGATATTAAAATGAAATGAAATACCAAAAACAGACTGTTAGTTAAGGTGTTCTTGTAAGGATTTTATTTCATTATTTTAGAATTAAAATATAGTTAAAATAATTATATTATATTTTTTGAAAAAAGATTTGAAAAAATTATATTAAAACAAGATTAATTGCACTTTATGACGAGACTCCTTCCAACCTTAATCAACAAGAATACTATGATAGTAAGAGGAGATTTGCATTAGAGCCAAATCTCTTAAAATATGTTTGTAATGGTTGTCTAGATTAGCTAAACATTGGATTTGTTCACCAACCTGCCTAACCCTCTCATCCTCAATAGCCATGTCACTATGCCACTAAACCCCTACCTCATTCTCGATACCCATTTTAGCTAGAAAGTTTACCACTTTATTCAGAACTCTATCCACATAACATAAATTGAAATCACATTGTATCGCTCCAAATTTTTCGCATCCCTACCTTCAGGCTATTGGATCCGCGCTCGGAAGGAGGATGGGAAAAGGATGATGCGGTACCTCGGACGAGAGGACTTTGCGAAGGTCTCGCCTCTCAAGGGAGGTGCATTTTGGTGATTTGTCGACGGATGGTGGGTTCACCAAGAAACATTTGGTGGCAGTTTCCACGCCTAGGTTTTGGGAATGTGTTTTAATGGGTTCGTTTTATCCTTAAACATTCATCCTAGGTTTGGCCGAATGATTCTAACTTAAACTACATGAAAATGCAATTTAAATGAATACGATGAAATGATGAAAGCGAGAAAAATAGAGAATTTGCAAGAGGCTAATGGAGATTACCCGATCCGGGATGTCCGATGAAGTTTCGATGCTTGAAGTAGTCACGAATCGTCCGGGATTCGACAAAATCGCTCTGCAATCTGTCGAATCGTCTGGAATCGACGAGATCGTCTGAGACAGCATGAATCATCTCGGATCTAACGAATTCGTCAAACGAATTTGTCAAACGACTCGTCAAAAACCCGCAAAAGAGAACAGATGCAAAATACAAGCAATTCTACTATGCAAAACAGAGGCAAAATATGCTAAAGAACAAGGTGAATACTAAGCAATAATTTAAAACAGAAAGTAAAACAGATCACTGCATTATGATGGCAAATCATGAATTTAATGTGCAATCTAAACTAGATGGGTGAACTCCAGATGCAATATAGTATAAAAATTGAATAGACAATCTAATTTATAGCATTAAATGACAGAGAAAAGAGAAAGAAGAGCAAACTCCAGGCACTGATTGCCTCGATGTGTCTTGCGATCGAAATCGTCTCGCATCGAACGAGATCGTCCCGAATTTTATGAGATCGCCTCCGATCTTGACGAGTTCGTCGACTGCGATAGATGCCGGCTCCGACTGAAAACCAGTGGTGTACCTGCAATAAAATTAATATAGGACTAGTGCAAAAGCAAATTTGAAGTGTTTTAGCGCATAGAGAGTTGATTTACATAAAAATTCAGCCAGGGGTTGGGGAGGGAAAAGTCTTAGAGTTAAATAAGCATAGGATAGTTGTTGGGAGGTTGGAGATCATCCCAATTTGGGAGATCTCCAACGGGGAAGAGGTCCCAACGGCGCAGACACGCTTCGCCCGGATTGGAGACCCATTGGAACGGATTCCAACTATGCTAATTCGGTTTTGCGACAAAATCGTCCGGACGTTCTAGTCCGGATCGAAATCATCAAATGCAGGCGATATCGTCTGATCGAAGACGATATCGTCAAACGGTCAAAACAACTGCTAAAAATGGCACGAAAAAAGAAGAAACGGGTTTCTCGGCGGTTAACGGGCGGTTTGGGAGGTTAAATTTGAATTTTTAAATTATTTACTAAGGTGAATGTAATTTTTATAATTTGACTGCGCCAATTTTAGGGTGCTACATTTTGCCCCCTCTTTAGCGAATTTTCCGAAGAAAATGCGTTAAATAAAAGTTCTTCTCGATCTACGAGAAGGCAAAAATTATTCCCATTTTTAGGCGACGATTCTTGGTCGAATCGTACGACAGCTTACTATGGTGCCCCCTCCGTGTTTTTACCCAGATCGAACGTTTGCGGTAAAAACACGGAAAAGCAAAAATTATTGTTGAATTATTTTTGAATGAAATTATGTTTGATATATGATATGTTTTTGATCATATGACTTGTGTTATGTGTATGCTTATGATGCTTTTTATGTTTGATTGATTGATTTAGTTGATTGATGTAATGATTTTATTGATGATTCATGTAATTATGTCGTTTTGGAAAATATTATAACTTGGATGTCATGCTATAAATATTTTAAATGAAATAATTTGATGTAACAAATTGATTGGTTGTAATGAAATGTGATAAAAATAAAAAGAGATTTCTAACAATAATTTCAAAGGACATTGTCGCTATTATAGACCATTTCATGGAGTCGCTCACTCGGTCGTCAAGCTAGTCCCAGGATAGAAATATTGTTAAAAGAAAAGAGTGCTTAAGAGACTGTCTTAAGACTTTGGTTGTGATGATGCAAATGATGATGATGATGGTTTGCTTTCAGATTTCCATGAAAATATTATGCATGAAATATTGTAAAATGATTTTTGCTAGGCATAAATTCCTAAGTGTGATAAAATTTGTGAATAATTCCTTAAGAACTATACCATCATTGCAAAATGCAAAGGTTGACATAATGATATGAAATAATAAAAATGTGTTTGCTTTTGAAAAGCATAATTGGTGTAAAATGAAGTCATATGTTTTGTATGATCTTTGATAAATTGGGAAAAAAAAATTGTTACAATGATTTGCGCTAGGCATAGAATATGTAGGTATAGACTTATACCATCATCGCGAAGATCAAAGAAATGATAGTTTTATTGCATGATTGATTTTTGATGAACAGAAAAGATGAAAATGAGGACTTGCGCTAAGCATAAAATTCTAATTTTGGTTTTGAAACTATACCATCGTTGCGAAAGTCGATAAGATATATATGATATGTTTTGATTGAAATTTTTGATTTCTTCTATTATATAGTTCTCTTTGTGGTAAATAATTGTACTTGATTATTCCAAACAAGTTGCAAAAATAATATTTCAAAGTATTTTTGAAGACAAAAGTTAAATTTATAAGGAATCCCATGTGCATAAGTGAATTCATTGCCAATCTTGATTTATCATAATGATAGACAAAATCTCTCAAATACAAATGTGTGTGCAATTGCATTGTTCATTTACCAGTTTTGAGCAAGATACTATGATACAAGTGATTTGAAGAAACCAAATAAGTGTTTATTAACCATGATGTAGATGCATATAACCATACTAGGCTACTATGTAGATCGGATTATCAAGAGCTAGCTAATCCATAAGCAGACATAGGTCTATACAAAAGAAGGTCGCTAATGTGACAGACATATCGCCACGCTAGGAGTTACCAAAGGCCAAGCGGGTTGGGCACAAACCACCTGTTATGGGGCTTACCTCACGTTTTCGAATAATTGAGAATTCCGGGATTCAAGCTCATTCACCCTTCTTTTCTTTTCAAAGGGTAGGGAAAGGGATTTTATTGCTTTTCTTGCTTTCTTTTGAACTTTGCTTATTTTTCTTTTGCTTGATAATGCTTGTAACATTGTTGTAATGATATAAAAGAATATTTTTCTTTTCTCTTTTTCTTGAATTTTTTCTTTTCTTTTTCTTTTTCTAGGGATACTTGCTCAGATTAGCTGTAGAGCAAGGGATTTTTATTCTGGGTAGGGGTGAGCTTGTCCTTTTGCCAATTCTCAAAAATTCTAGACCATGTGCATGATAGGATAGCAAGGGAAACTTTTCACTCAAGAAATCAGTTCTACTATGTAACAAAACATGGAAATTACAAATATAATCATTTTATTGTGAAAAGATGTGCTTGGTTTAAGTAAATAACAAGATCAATTCTCTATGCTCAAACTTTATTTAATTGAATTTTGTGAACTTTGATATAAGAGAGATTAGTAATCATGCCAGATAAAATCAAGATATTTATTGTTGTGAGTGTGCAAGTGAGGGATGCCAAATAAATGCTAATTGTATCCAAAATAAGTTGAAACATATAACTGCAATAATTGTAAGAAAATATATATACATGATTTTTGAGAAGTTTGGAGAATGTTGACTCTCTCTTTCTTCTGTATATTGTTTTGGTTTCGAAAGAGTCAAGCATATAGCTGTTTTTATATATTTATCATTATTTTGATTTTTGGTTTGATTTTTGAGCAAAAAATTTAACAAGTGCCTTAAAGAAATGCAACAAATAGTTTTGAAGCTTTTGATGTTTATGAATATTTTTGATGTTTTTGGATTTTAATTTATGAATTGAAATTGGTGGTATATACAAGATGGTCTATATACACTATACAAGGTTATTTGAGTATAGCATGTCTAGGGTTGCTTCAAAATCAAAGGAGGTTTTGAAGGATAATCTGGTTGAGGTGAAGGTAAGAACAAAAGGTGATGAATAAAAGGTAGTGATAACAAAATCTTTGTTATAATGTAAAATACTGTAGCAAAAGATTTGACTTTTATATGTGGAAAATTAATCATGTTACAAAATAAAATATCAGAAATATAAGAAAGCTCTTCATTCTTATCACTATATTCCAAATATTGATAAGATAGAGAAAGTATATGTGAAAGATATGCATGGATGTTATTTGGTAAACAAATATGATCATATATGGATAAAAAAAAGTGATGGATAGAAGATAATTGTGATAATAGAGAATGTATAGAACTTGATGTTTCAACCGTTAAATATTCTTCAAATGGTGTTGGGTCACCATGTATGGTAGCAATTTTATTTGCAAGTTCAAACTTCAAACATTGGTGAAGAGTGGAAGGGAAAACCCTCATCGTATGAATCCAAGGACTCTGGAGAAATAGGTTGTAAGGTGAAGGACAATATCCTACATAGAATAAAGTATCCAGGATCTTGGATCCAATATTTAGGGGAAAAATTATAGTACCTTGAGCTTCTTGAATTTCATTGTTAAAATATTTTATAATAACATTTGATTCATTAAGATCTTCTTCCTTTGATTTGAGCTTTTGGAATAATTGATAAGTGCATAAATTAAGAGAGGAGTCATTATCTACCATGATAGCTCTAACAAGTATTTCTTTACTAGATCCTGTAATGTAAAGATAGGGGTCTTCTTGTGGAGTAGAGGAAGGAATATCCTCATCATAGAATGAAATAGGGTTAACCTCAAGAGGGTTTACACCATTAATTATGTTCTTAGAGAAAATATGATGAGGAACAAATTGTTGGCTAGGTATTTTGAACAAAATTTCTTTGTGATAGATTTGTAATACTTCTAAAAGAGATATCTTTGCTTGAGGATTAATAACTTGTTGTTGGCTATCAAAGGGGATTTCAGATTGAGATTTTGATTTTAAAGATGAGTTGTCTATGCTTACATTCCATTTTGTATCATTCTCTAGAGTCAAAGATAGTTTTGAAGGTTGGTCAAATAAGGAATCCATATCTTGAATATCAGATTGAGTTGAATGAACTTGAGGTTGCTCATTTGTAGTTTTTGTTACAATATTAATAATATCATCATGATGGGACACATTAACATGCAATATTTGATTGGTTTCTTGTTGTTGATAATTGAGTAGGGGTTCTTGGGAGATCCCCATGTCTTGATTGATTATTGGTATTTGTTGTGTAGGAGTTTGATTGTTTACTGGAGATTTATCATCAGTTGTAGATTGTAATTCCTTTATATTAAAAAGACCCTTATCAATCAAATCTTGAATTGCACCTCTTAAATCTTTACAATTTTGTGTCATATGTCCATCTACTCTATGATATTCACAATGTAGCTCAGGTTTAAACCAATCTGTTGTGGTGTCAGGTTGTCTTATGGAAGGGAGTTTAATCCTATTTGTGTCACGTAAATACTTGAGGATTATATCCATTGGTTGATTGAGCTTAGTAAATTTACGTGATGAAGGTTTTTGAGAGGTTTTTGATAAATGCCTTAGGAATTTTGTCATAAAAGGACCTAATGGTTTCTCACCTCTACTTTCTTTATTATGGGTAGAATGATGATAGGAAGATTGCGATGTAGGAGGTGAGTGCATGGTAGAATTGGAAGAATAAGTATTTTCTTGTTGAAATGGATGTGTTGTATTGAAAGAAGAGTATTGAAAAGGTGGTGGAGGATTATATGTGGATTGATAGACATAATATGGATATATGGGAGAATAGATAATATCGTTATGAAGAGGATTGGCAAAGGGATTGTCTTGTTGGGGTAAGGATGAAAAATGAGAGAAGTGTGATGGAGGTGATGTTGAATAGGGATAAGGTTGATCATAATCAACGAATGTATTTGGCTGAATTCTTCCAACATTGCTGATGGACTCATATTGATTTGAGTAAAAACTCATGGTTTCTTTAGTATTTCTAAAAGTAATATTTAGCATCTACTATTTAGGATTGAATATAAAACATACAAACTTGAAATGATGATTTTGTTTTTGTTTTTCTTGTATATATATATTTTTTTGTTTTTTTTTTTGTTTTTGTTTTCAAAAGGTTATGATGCATTCACGTCGGGTTCACCAAAATGTATCGCTCCAAATTTTTCGCATCCCTACCTTCAGGCTATTGGATCCGCGCCCGAAAGGAGGATGGGAAAAGGATGATGCGGTACCTCGGACGAGAGGACTTTGCGAAGGTCCCGCCTCTCAAGGGAGGTGCATTTTGGTGATTTGTCGACGGATGGTGGGTTCACCAAGAAACATTTTGTGGCAGTTTCCATGCCTAGGTTTTGGGAATGTGTTTTAATGGGTTCGTTTTATCCTTAAACATTCATCCTAGGTTTGGCCGAATGATTCTAACTTAAACTACATGAAAATGCAATTTAAATGAATACGATGAAATGGATCGAAAGCAAAAAAATAGAGAATTTGTAGGAGGCTAATGGAGATTACCTGATTCGGGATTTCTGATGAAGTTTCTGATGCTTGAAGTAGTCTGAATCGTCTGGGATTCGACAAAATCGCCTGCAATCTGTCAGAATCGTCTGGAATCTAACAGGATCGTCTGAGACAGACATAATCGTCTCAGATCTGACGAATTCGTCAGAAACCTGCAAAACAAAGAACAGATGCAAAATACAAGCAATTCTACTATGCAAAATAGAGGCAAAATATGCTAAAGAACAAGGTGAATACTAAGCAATAATTTAAAACAGAAAGTAAAACAGATCACTGCATTATGATGGCAAATCATGAATTTAATGTGCAATCTAAACTAGATGGGTGAACTCCAGATGCAATATAGTATAAAAACTGAATAGACAATCTAATTTATAGCATAAAATGACAGAGAAAAGAGAAAGAAGAGCAAACTCCAGGCACTGATTGCCTCGATGTGTGCTGCAGTCGAAATCATCTCGTATCAGAACGAGATCGTCCCGAATTTGATGAGATCGCCTTCGATCTTGACAGGTTTGTCGGTTGCGATAGATGCTGGCTCCGGCTGAAAACCAGTGGTGTACCTGCAATAAAATTAATATAGGACTAGTGCAAGAGCAAATTTGAAGTGTTTTAGTGCATAGGGAGTTGATTTACATAAAAATTCAGCCAGGGGTTGGGGAGGGAAAAGTCTTAGAGTTAAATAGGCATAGGATAGTTGTTGGGAGGTTGGAGATCATCCCAATTTGGGAGATCTCCAACGGGGGAAGGGTCCCAACGACGCAGACACGCTTCTGCCCGGATTGGAGACCCATTGGAACGGATTCCAACTATGCAAATTCAGTTTTGCGACAAAATCGTCTGGACGTTCTAGTCTAGACGAAATCGTCAAATCTGGGGCGATATCGTCTGATCGAAGACGATATCGTCAAACGGTCAAAACAACTGCTAAAAATGGCACAAAAAAAGAGGAAACGGGTTTCTCGACGGTTAACGAGCGGTTTGGGAGGTTAAATTTGAATTTTTAAATTATTTACTAAGGTGAATGTAATTTTTATAATTTGACTGCGCCAATTTTAGGGTGCTACACACATCATCTAATTCTCTCCACAATTCCTTAATCTGGGTGACAAGAATCCTCAACCTCCATGTCTCCAAAGCAAAGTTCCTCATGCAATCCAAAACTCCTACCAAGATTTGAGAATATGATTCTATGATTATCATCCTATAACCTTGTTTTACCGTCCAAATAGAAACATATATGATAGTTATAGCTAAAGCTTTTGCTTTACTAGTCGTGGTCTTACCCAGATCTTGTAGCTCTCAATAGAGCACTATCCCAACATGATTCCTACAAACCACTCTATTTATAACTCTACCCGGATTATATTTTGTAATTCCATCAGTATTAATTTTAATTCAACCTTTTAGGAATGGTTTCCAACTAGCTTTGTTTTGCCCCTCTTGTACCTCGACTTCCTTATTCATCATCCTTATATCAGCTTGAGTTTCCTCTTTAACATACATTACCATAATTTATGTGACTTTGCTCTAAATGACATGCCAAACACCATCCAAGAATGAAAAAGATTTTCTAAAAATTCTACCATTTCTCTCCAACTACACTTGCCATCAAATAAAATTTAATTCAAGCTTCCACCAAGCTTTGGATTTAAATCTACCCCTCTTCCATCTCTTCCAAATATTTGTTGGGTTACATATGAGAGTTTGTCACAACCACACTATTTTTAGTAACTGACAAGCGTAGGGTTCAAACCACAAGGGTTGCTTCCATCAAACCTATTTCGCTTCGTTATTATTGACCTGACATGAAGGGGACTACCTATCGCTCGGGATTTGTACCATCATTGTTGATCTGGCACGCTTTCAGAAGATTCAGATCAGACTACTACCTTTGCAAATTGGCTACTCCGAGGTTTGAACCTGGGTGTCTTCTTGGTAAGTGCCTGACCAGACAAACACTTACCAATCCACCTAGTCATCGAAACTATTTTCATTATTTTAAGTTAGTGTGAGAAATCCTTATGACCAAGGCACAGGGTTGAGCAGTCTCCTCCCAACCATGACCCCTCGTAAAACCGAGAGCTAGCTTATCAATCAAGAATTTAACACACAACCTTTGTGTCCTCTTTACATCACAGAGGTTCGAACCGTGAATCTTCTGTTCAACTCATCTTCTCCAAGATAGACCCATCTTTCTCAAATATTAATATGAATCACCAATGGCTCAAATTTTATAAATTAACGTGCCCTAAGCATCAAATATTAATTGTATCCTCATTGTTATAACATAAAACACATTAAGATGGACCAACTATTCTCTTGCTTCTTAAATTATCAAAAGTAAGAATTATATTATATAGATATTATAATTAAAAATTATTTTATGTTTTTATCTTTTAAATATCTATACATATGCTTATAATTTCGAGTCTGCTCTGATGCTAATTCCAATTTAATATAAATGCGTTTTTTATTTTTTCTAGTAGTGCATAGTATAATATGATGTGGTCTACCGGTAAGGATGTCACTTGCATTATCGGTGATGTGATCCGGTTCAATTCCCATGGCGGATATGTATATGTATAAGAAATATTTACTCAATATATATTATGGTTGTTTCTTATAAAACTCTTCCACGTAAGTACAGAGACCACAATTTTTATCCTTTAGGTCTCATAGTATGGGAGAGTGTGTCGAAGCACAACTACTAAAGGTTATAATGGCAATAAGAAAACAAGATTCAAACCCACAAAAAAATAAAAAATTGTAAAGAGTTATAGTTCCTCTTCAAAAATAATTATTGTCAAAAAAAAAAAAAATATATATATATATATATATTTTTTTTTATAAACATAGTATTTGTTAGTTTTTTTTTAAAACATATTTTACTTCAAAAAATTTGTTGTGCAAGAATAGTGTAGTGATATTTCTTTTAAGTTTTTATTTAGAGGAGATTGGAACCCTTTAAAAAAGCCTGTGATTTATCTTAAAATTTAAAATCATTATACAATAGACTGAACCTTTTTAAAAAGTCATACTTTACCTTTAAATTTTTATCCCATCAATTTTATCTTTACCAAACTAGTTAGAGGTTATAAAGGTTTTCTATTCCTTTACTACAAAAAGGTTATTATGGATTTTTTTTTTTTATTTGGTTATTGTGAAAAATCCCTATGACCAATGTATAAGGTTGAAAGTCTCCTCCCAACCCATGACCCCTCCTAAATTTGGGAGCTATACTTATCAATAGGGAATTTAACACAAAGCCACTACACACCCACCCCATCACACACTCGTCCATGACTCGTCCACGACGTAGTTTGAACTGCAGTTTGAACCTTGAACCTCCTGAAAAATAACCAAAGCCCGAACCGTTGCGCTTTAATTTATTATGATATTAACAAACTATAATATTAAAATATGCCTGAGGCTTATTTCAATCCTATATAACCAATTTTAAAAAAATAATAAACCATCCATGAATTTTATTTTATTTTGTGAAAATATTATTAAATAATTTTATTGGTATAAAATTGATTAATTAAAAGGCACGTGCTTCTCTTTCAAATAGTGGTGATAACTTTTGAAATTTAATTATTTATTTATATATAAATATTAAAAAAATAACTATGAATTTCATTTTATTTTGTGAAAACATTATTAGAAAGTTTTATTGGTATAAAATTGATTAACTAAAATGTTGGTGATAACTTATTATAATTATATATAATTATAATATTTAATTTCAAAAGTTATCATCAACTATTTGTGAGAGGAGCACATACCTTTTAGTTAATCAATTTTATACCAATAAAACTTTCTAATAATGTTTTCACATAATAAAATGAAATTCACCCGTTGGTTTTTTAAATTATATATGTAAAAGTTTTAAAATTAAAGTATTAAAATTGTAAAAAAAAAAATGTATTTTAATAAGTTATATGTAATTTTTATTAAGGGTATTTATGTCAAAATATCAAAATATTACATTTACTATAAAGCCAATTAGATAATATTTAGCTTACCATTTGAATTAATAATGAAAACAAAATCTCCAATTAACCTATAGCATCCATAATATGTTCTTTTAAAAAAAATATAATTATACTAAAATCCTTCAAGAATCTAGAGGTCATATTTATAATTTTTTATTAAATTTCAAATAAGTAAACTCATATCCTTTCAATATCTATCACTAGGAGTAAGTGTCTTTGAAACATATACTTTTATAGCTCTAATTTTTATATTTTCTTCTTTTAAGACTATAAAAAGACCAACAATCCAATTACTTAGTACTTTTGGCAATTGTCCATTCCCTCTCTAGTTGTCCCAATCTATTACATACCTTTTAAAGATCCCAAAACTACAAAATCTTACCTTATTCCAAATATTTTTAAGAGCATCCTTACATTTCTCACTAGTTATTTTTGTTTCCTATATTAAAAAAATCTTAGAAATATAACTTGATAACCTTTTTTAAGCCTTACTTTTACTCAAAATTTTCAAGATACCACCTTCATCATCATTATTTTTTATTTGTGGGCTTTTGTCCCACTTGTCAAAAATCATGATATTTGCTTCTAACTTTCCAAATAAATATCCCTTTAGGTTTTCTTTTCTCTTTGTTTTTATTATGAGGTCTTTATCTTCTTTTTCCATTTCTACCAATGCTTTTATCCTCGTCATGTATAATTTGACTTATCATCTATAAGTTTATACACCCTTGAGAACCTCAAGTGCAATAAGCTCAAAAGCACTTTCCTTTTTATGTTTCCCTAGAAACACTTAAGTGTAAAATGCATCTTAGATAGAACTTTCTTTTTATACTAACCTACAAAGTCTAAATTGCAATGGATATCCTCCATATTGTTTTCTATATTATGATTTCTTATAAACTCTAAAGTGTAAGGGACCAATTCTATACTATATCATTTTTGTTACAAGTAGATGATTTTCTACTACTTAAGAAACATGGAGATGATTTACCTAAGATCAAACTTAACCTCTTTCATGCTCTTTGCTTTGGCATTTTCTTCCACTTCTTCCTTCACAACTTTAGTTCCTTTTAAATTTAAACTTACACTTTGTAAGTCTTTATCTCATGCATCCTTCATTTTTTAATATTAGCTTTGAATAGTGTAATAACCTTCACTATATGATGTGGTAGAGATGATTTTTATAATTTTTGAGGTGGAAAAACATTAAATCTAGGATAATTTATACTGAAATTTGATTTCCTGGTTTCATCTTCGAGTTTGTGTTAAAATCAAAACTTTCCATCTTTTTCTTGATTTTTTTGCTTTTTAATCTCTTGTCATGTGTTTGCTCTTATAACAAAATACAATGTTTTTACAATGTATTTGTTAATTGTATGGTTTTGATTCTAATTTAATTTTATTCGTTATTTAATTAATACATCTAAACTTTTTAACCTATTTTAATATATTTTTAAACTTTAATTATAATTGTTATACTTACTTTTAAATTATTTTATGTGATTATATGGATAAATAGAGCCATCCACTTTCCCATCCCATATACGCTTAAGTTTTTCTACATTGTTTTTCATATTGTTTCAAAGGAAAAAACTTATTTTGTTTTAAAAAATAAAATAAAGGACCATTTTCTTAAGCCATCTATCCATCCATTTATAAATGAACAAAGAAATCTTTTAAAAGTGGAATTTAAGAGAATTGGATATGGTCTAGACCTTTTATATTATTATTATTATTATTAAAGGTACTTGTAAGGGAATGCACAAAGGTAAATACATTTATTTTATTAATAAAAATATTAGTAAACTTGTATTTATTTAACTCAATGAAAAGTATTTATGCGAATATATTTTTTAAATATTTAGTTTTAATAAAAATTAAATATATAATTATTTGAAAGGATAGTTTAGTTGGTTGTGGTTAAATACAATCTTGGATGATTGGGATCTGTTGACTTCGTCTTTATTCAAGCTAAGGTTTATAAAGGTTCTTACTTACAAAACATATAATTTTTATAAAATATTACATAATTAGTAAATTATGTGAATATATAAAACATATTTAGTTAGTTAGTTAATTTTTATATAACAAGGTATATATCATTAGTTAATTATTAATTTTTTCAAATTATATTTAAAAAATATTAAAATTATTTTAAAATATTAATCTTTCATTTATTATATCCTTGCAGAGTTGTCCATATGCAATTTGTTTTTTAAATAAATAGGAGAATGGGTAACACTATTGGACATTGCCACTATAAACCCTAATCCGTTGGGTTAGACAAAATCAACGGGATCTTGACCCTCCAAGGCATCGAATTGGAGCAGCCTTAAGTCGTCTTTTCACCCTGTTGCTTATATGTTAGTTTGGTTTACGTTCTTGTTCTTTATTGTATGTGATTGGTTGCTAGGGCAATGTTCTTGAGTGTATTGTTGTGAGTTAGAACATTATTTAATTAAATTAATGTATAGCAAAGCGTGGATGTTATCTAAGGATTGAATTATTTTAAGAAAAACATTATAGTTTTGTGCTTTGGGTAAATTAAAGGTTATTAAGGTTAATGAATTATGGAAAGTTTAGCATGCTTTATCTTGTTGGAAAATTTAGGGATTTATGTTTGGATTAATTAAATCGTGGTTGGAGGGCTTCTTTGCATAGTTTTATTGGAAAGAAGTGTTGGTATATTGAAGTTAATGCTTTACTTTTTTTATAAGTGCAATAATAAATAGGTTTTGTAAAAGAATGTTTTGCTCATTTATTTTTGTAAACTTGATCATTGTTCAAACTAAAATATTATGTTGCTTTAATGATATCCGAGGTATGATATATTAAAGTGTTTTGAACAATATTTTATTTGGATAGTTAGTATTGAGTTCTATCAATTGCAGGAATGCATCTTTATGTTAAATACTTGGTTATTTATGTTATAGCATTTATGTTATAGGAATGAGTACTTTGAAGCTTATGTCAAGCATTTGGGTTAAGCAAATATGGGTTTTATTTAAGAGGCATCCTTGTTTATCTATTATAGCATTTTGGATTAAATGGATTATGACATGATTTAAAGTGCTTTGATATGATGTGATGTATGTTGCTTTACTTTAGAATTATGTTTTAAAATGCAAGAATTATTTATGTTAAGATTGTCTTGGGGTGGTTAGAATCTCTTGTGGACCCGAGTCAATAATTTAAAGCCCAATCCTAGGAGGAGTTGTGTGAATGCAATACCCAGGTAGCCATGAGCCTAGAAGGAGTTGTGAGAATGCAATAGCTAGGGACTCATGCACTTGGAAGGAGTTGTACGAATACAATAGTCAAATATTCTTGTTAAATCATTGCACCTTGAATGAGAAGGCTCGGGTGTACTCCAACTAAGAATAACTAAGAGTAGGATCATGTTAGTTGTCGATGAAGTGGCAATGACCTTAGTTAGCCCACAAAGGTGTGGTAACTAAGCACCAAGGCTCTACGTTGATTAACCTACCTAGATGAACTTAGAGTCGGGTTAGGAAAATAGCATCCCCTTTAAGTGTTATGGGTCTTAAAGGATAATCTCTACGTTGTTCCTATGTCAATGAGGGTATGGGAAAGGTGGGAGGACCACTTTTGGCATCCTTCTAAATGTATAGGTTTAGTAAGATGAACTCTAGAAAACATAGGAGTTGGCCACTCCTATCCATTGAGTGTCATCTGCAGTGACTAGAACTCAAATGTGGTGAAGCCTTGTATGCTGAGTTAAATAAAATAAGGGGTTTCTCCCTTGCGAGCCTTTGCTTGCAATCTTTCCTTTCATTTTTTTTTAAAGTTTAGCATTCTTGTCTAATCATCAACCTATCTCTTCCTATCCATATGCAATATTACATTTATTATTTTTCAAGTCTAGCATTCCTATCTAATCATCTATCCTTATATTGTGGAGAGAAGTGCATTCATAACACCATGAAAAATACATATACATGTCAAATAAAATCCACATGTTCAAATTTTAATAACGATTTCATTAGATGGTTAAACTAATTCTTTAATAGATTTTATAAACTTGAAAATTAATGTTATTTTATTATAATATATAAATATTTTTTAAAACTTAACCAAGCAATTATCATTTATAAGTTATTTTCCTTTAATTGATTATATAAAATTATATGAATGTTAAGAAGCTTATAGTAAAGGGGATTCTATGAATATCATTAACAGTTTGAATGCCAAGCAAACCGTTAGTTCGAGCATTGAAAGTATTATTCAAGATTCAATGAATATACTATCAAGCATGGAGTCATTTGTGATCCAACACATCTACAAGGAAGGTAATGTTGTGATTGCTGTTATGGAAAACATAGGAGTTTATATGGATGGATCCAAGGTATGGAATGATGTTTTCTCGGAGGCTTTGATGATTATAACTTTGAAAGAGGAAAACACTTCTGATGTTGTTGAGTTAGAAGTTTCAAAGCCTTAGGGGAATTGATCACTACAAAATATCTATTAGCATGGGGCCAGTTTTCAAGGAAACTAAACTAAGGTTCAAGAATCAATTAAAAATGTTGTATATTAGATGAAGACTAGGTGGAAGCTTTCAAAGTTCTCAAGAAAGGCTAAATTGGAGATCTAATTCGGAGATAATAGAGAATTGATTAAAGCTCATAAAGATTATAAATAAACCAGGTGGATTGAATTTAAGAAATACTGAATCCCCTTGGGATAGAGTTAAATCAAAATTGTTGTATCTAAGTATGCAACATGCTCCTTTTTAGTCCAAATTTTGTAATATATAAGTGTTGGAAGTGATTTATCTTTTCTGCAAATGTAAAAGGTTTGGGACCCTTTCAAAACCTCTTCATTTACCATAATAAAAAAATTAAAGGGTTTCAATTGTATTACATCATTACGCTATAGTGGTGTTACTATAGCTTGGTTATTATTTTATTTAGTAAAATGTGAACTTAGATCTCCTCCTTAAAAGATAAGGAATTTAATTGATTGAGCTAATGCCATGAATTTTATACCTAATGGTCATCATTAATAAATGATATCATCTTCTAATAATTAATACCATAACCCTAGGCCCTTCTAGATATAGTCAATGAAACATTTATTTAAAATTAACATCAATAAAGTCATTACTTATTTTAATTATTTTTTATAAGGAAAAATACCACATACATAGTATTTTTTTTAAATTATTAATATTCTGGGTGATATGTGCAACATTTGTATGCATTCATTCTTAGTAATATATAATTTTTATTGTCTTATGACTTATCATTTACTTATAAATTTACTTACATTACGATATAACACATTTTACAATCTACCTAATTAAATCTATGGTATTATTAGTTGAAAATATATCCAATATAGATGCAAAACAATTGACTCTACACAATCAAATGAATAGGAAATGCTAATATATGAAATGGTAATATCATTTAACACCATAAATAATAAAAATATAAATCATGCAATAAGAAGAAATACAAAATATATTTATATTGATAAATACCTTTAGTAGGTATTCTCATTAGAGTCACGCTTTACATAATGACCTTAAATGAATATTAGCCTCGTCTATTTATACTACTAAACACATTAATTTTTTCCTTTATATTAGATTGACATAAACAAAAGTTAAGGGTTAATTTACCTTACACTTATTATGAGAAGGCAAAATGCATTAGTTCATTGGATTCATAATATATCAATATCACATTACAATAATTTATAGGGTATTAGAACATGATAATACATTAGGTGATATAAATAATAGGCCCATAATACCATAAAGTGACTCCTCAGGAATAAATCAAGATTACATGTTTCAAACATATCCCTTGTTTTCTAAAAATCCTATCTTAAGGTAGAGATGGTGACACAATTAAAAAGATATTATATTTTCAAAGCAATTTTACAAAATTAATTCTTTTATTGTTTTTACATCTAGATCTAGTCAATATTTCTTGCTCCACTTAAAACCTTTAGAAAAAAAAAATAGATAATTTTCTTGTATCCAATACCTCGAGAAATCCATGAAAAGTCTTTAACTATGTTCAATTCTTGCAAACCTTTAATCAATAGGTGTTGAGCATTCTCAAGTGTGTAAATATTTTCATCAATTGAAACTCTTGGACTCTAGAACCAAAATCCAAAGATACAAGAATTTAATGATGATATTTAGTGATAAAGCATGTTGGTCATTAATGCCTCTTGAATATGTTGAAAATATTATAGAACTATTGATCAATGGAACTAGGATATGCAAGCCTCTTCATTTAAATATATCAAATCAAGTATGGAATAAAGCATGTGACTTGTAAGGATAGGTCATAAACTATATGCTAAAATCCTAAAATGTAGAGTTTGAGCCTCATCTATTTCCTAAAAAGTACCATATGCTCAAAATATGGATGTTGAGGCAATGCCTAGAATACAAAATTATTTTCCATATCACAAGTTCTTAATCCATTGAATCCCCAAAAAAAATATTTTGTATGCATTAAAGCCCATTGAGACCATAGGAGTCTTCACACGTCAAGAGCCTTTCCAACATCACAAAATCATATATTGAAAAATCACAAGTGTGAATATGACTAATATTCTATACTATACTATATCATATGCATGAGTCATTCACACCATGCATAACTAACTCTTCAAACTATGATAATTTATGCCAAAGCCAAAAATCCCTTCAAAATTTTATTTTCCATGTAGTTGTCCATAGCTAAAGCCATGTCACACATACGAACATTTTCCATGATGATCTAGCACCAATCCCATAATACTACGAGATCTCTTTAAGTTTCCTGTAGGCTCAATATGTTGGGTAACACTAAGATGGTATCAATGGATAATTATACCTCCAACATAGTTTTCAAAATCATCATAGTTAATATGAGGCCCAATTTGGCCAATGAACTTGAGACAAGCAATAGGAAGCAAGGAATTTCATGTCGTAAGCCAAGGTTCCAACCCCACGAGTAGGTACCTTTTAAAACCATGAGGGCAGTTGGAAGTAAGGGTTGAACTTATGACAATGTATGGACCTAGGGTCAAGTGGTCATACACCTCAGGTTGAGTATAACAATATTACATATCCAACCCCACACTCATGTTCTCTACAAGTTCTACCCCAATATTAACCTTAACATTGATCCCAATGGGTTTATGACAAGCCACGAGATTAAAAGTTTCATATGGTAAGCTAAGGATCCAATCCCATGGGTGAACCTTAACATTTTTGTGATGATACGAGATGTTGAGATACCACAAGAATCGAATCATGATGTAATACAAGTGGTACCTATTTCAACTCCATATAACCAAATTATGTATGGTCTAATTAAGCATATAAACATATCTTGTATCCAATTAATATCATCTGACTAGCCTCACCAACTTTTAAATTGGTGTTGAAATTGGTAACCCTGCTTTCTAATAAGAAAATGAGTTCCATTATAATGAATAGAAGATATATAGATTGGAGGATACACATAATTAATAAATATAAGTTCAAATATGGCTCAAGTAACGTCACTTCTATTAATGAGGGTCAATAATTAAACATTATCTTAAAGAGCATTTTGGCCAATATTTATTCATGTTCTTATGCCTCACTCCTTTGATTTCTTTTTACATTTGATTTAGCCAAGATCCTCCTAACAATGTAATGGTATCCTCATGCTTGTCACAAAAATGTCCTTGTATTTGACCACTAGTTAATCCACTTGTGTCTACATTATATGAGTGTGTAGTAGTTCATGCAAATTTCAATAATTTTCAATCACTAGGAGGTTGATATTAGAAGCACAAACTTCTCAATCAAACCATTCAACTTACTAAATTAATTAGCATTAACTAATATTGATTCACTAGCAAGATCTATAATTAATATTACATAGAATAGATCTTTTGATGTAAAGATGGTGCTTCAAGGTTGTAAGTGATAAACACCATGGTGTTACTACATGTTTGCCTACCTTAGGAGGACATTGCAATTGTCTAATATTTCTAGATAACAAAGCACTTTATCATTAGATGGTTTGATTACAACATTGACCTACATCTCCCTACCTTTAGTCAAGTAGTTGATTAAACAAGGCTATAGGCAAGTTCATTTGCAAGCTTACTCTTTTGATAGCATTTACTAATACTAAGCCTTAAATGGGTATCTAAAATAAAATCTTAAGGGCTCTTTTATGCCCCATATTTGTCAGTGAGAGACATTCCTCTTCTCTTGATTGGAAATATGGTTTTTGCATGATCGCTCACAATCCATTTTCTCTTTGTAGTGTAGGTTAATGGTGTTGTGGCTTGTAGCTTAGTCAGCTTTTGGATATGACATTATTATTTGAGTGCCATCTACTATTGTCAACATACAACATTTAACATGTTTTATGGCTTCTTGTTTGTAAGGGTGTATTATATGCCTAAAAGGTATATATAAAATATATGAAGAATCACATAATTAATTGTATGATTAATATGATAAGTGAATACTGGCCTTGGAAGAATTGATATTTATAAGTGTTAGTGTTAGCGTATAGTCTGTTTTATCTATTTTTTTATTACACTATTGTTAGTAGGCGGTGGGGTATCTTGTTGTTGTTAACTTCCACCTAAAGTAGCCTTAGTCTGTTTGATTAGTTATGGTTGTTACAGACTAATTCGGGCTCATTTTTGTACTATTTATTTGCTACCTTAATGCAAGCTCATGTTTATTCACATAACATGGTATCAAAGCTTCATGTTATTGGCTCGTCTTTCGTAGCCTTTAACTGAGACCTACGGGCACACATCCCGAGGTAGGGCTGGACCTGCATCTCGGTGGGACCTGTGAGTGTGACTAGACACACGTGGAGGGACTCAATCCTTTCCCCGACATTGGATCTGGTCCAAAGACCGGCGTAGATCTGACCGTCGCAGACCTAGGAGCTAGGCCGATTGGGTGACCACCTAACGCGCTGGTGGAGTGCACAAACAAATGTGGACAGATCGAACGATCTAGACACTAACACGTGGACCAAGGTGATTAGTAGTGGATAGAGGACTTCTCAAAGCAGAAACCTACGCGAAAGTGGACAAAAGGTTGCTATGACACGTGGATGGTTTAGACCTGCGCATGCGTGGGTTTTGCCAAACATTGTCTACCCGAAGGTAGACACCTTCTACATCTTTCTCGATGTTTGTGGCTTAAAAACAAGATGCATGCCCCAGATCAAGATGTTTGCTGGATCCAGACGACACGATTGCAGAGATCTCTTCGACTGTGATCTGCAATTTGATGCTCGTAGCTAGTTTCAGGCATCAATCAGGGTTCTCGCAAACATTTTTTTATTTAAGAGGATTGTCGCCGCTCTCCTATTGTCGTCGCGTGAAGAGGAGGTCACGACAGCGCTACTTAGGAGAACAAGGAGCGGCGCCACCGCTTGGTGAAGTCAACTCGGGCCCACCAAGTTTTTGAAATAGGAGAGTCTCCTAATTTTTTAACCGACGGTGGTAGCCGAGTTGGCACACAAACAGCTGCTTAGTCGCTACCAAAAGATAGGTCAGGGGTTCCATTCCCCTTGACCCGAAAAAGACAAAAAGGTATTTTTTTATTAAAGTTTTTTTTGTTTAACATTTAGTTGTTTTTAATGATTTAATTTTTTGTTTTTTAATTAAATATAACTTTTCTTAATTATATTTTTATAATTTAATTAAGAAAATTTTATTATATTTAATTAAAATTCAAATTTTTTCTTCATTTCAATCAACTTTTTGTTTTCAAAATAACTTTTTTCAAATACCTTTGTCCCATTAAGAACCTTTTCATCCTACATATTGCACAATTGGGGGGGACGTTTTTTTATGCTATTTGCTTGCAAATTTCTCAAAAGTGGATGAATAAGGGGGGAGAGTGAGAAAAAATTTCAGCATTCAAGACAAATTGGCATTTTGTAAAAGGTGCATTTTCGGTGGAAACCGACACCTTAGGTTCATTTTTTTTAGGGCACTTTCTGATGTATGTTGCATTTATTTTCTTTACATTTGCACTACTTCATTAAGTAAAATCAAGCACTCCTAAGTTCCCAAAATTGAACCCATCCGTGCAATTCATTTGCACTGTAGTTTTCGGTATTTACGAAACCTCTGGCCCACACTTACAAGTAATGTTGTCGTGCTTTGGGCTACCGTATGTATCGCTTAACATAGCTGCAACAATGATGTCTGAGCTTGTTCTCTATTAATCGTCGGGGAGATATAAGTATATCATTTTGCTATTTTTTTACTCCATTCCACTATCCTAATCGTTCTTGTGTTTAGGCGTAAATCTTGACGAAGTGTCTCCAAAGTGTTTAGGGGAAGTTACGCCCCATGCATGAGGAGAACCTTCTATGGTAGGTGCCATCAATGAGACGATTCCCTTTTAGTACCACCTATGTTCCAAGTATCGTTCTGCTCTCACATACCTATAGTCTCCCTCACGTAAGGGCGGGTATATAGATAGGTTCGATATAACGGCCTGGCAAAGGTATATAGAAAGGGGGACCATTTGGTGCTATAAGGAACCCTCATTATGGCTGCTATCCAAAAGTACCTGATAGATTCTTAGTTACTGAAAGGTTCCAATTACACACCATGGAAGACGAAGATGAAGGGTATCCTCCAAATGGAAGATTTGTGGGATGTTGTTTCTGGAAAAACAACAAGACCTTCACCAGTAGCTGGATCAACTCAAGCTACACCCCCAACTGTAGATCAGATAGCTTTTTATAAGAAAGACATCAAGGCAAGAGTGCTAATCTTGCTTGTTGTTTCAGATGAAGTTCAACCTCACATAGCTGACACTGAACATGGTAAAGAGGCATGGGATGCCCTTCAAACTATTTATGAGGGAAAGAATGAGTCCACCATTCTTTACCTTCAATCTCAACTTCACAGTTTGAGTATGAAGCATGGTGAGACAGTTGAACTCTTTCTTTGCAGAGTGGCTGAGTTGAAATCAAAATTGAATTCCTTGGGAGAACCGGTAGATGATAAGCTCCTTACTTCATTAGTAATGAGAGCTTTACCTGATTCTTACAGAATGTTTAAAACCTCACTTCAAGTGTCACAGAGAAAAATTACCTTTGTTGAGTTGGTTAATATGCTTCAGGAAGAGGAGGCTCACCAACTTCAAAGAGATGAATCTTCTAATACAACCCTCTATTCCAAAAGAAAGGGTTCTAAGAAGAAGGGTAACTTTCAGAAGGGATTAAATTCTCACAAGGATTCAAAGGGAAAACAACCTCAACAGACGAAACAATATTGCAAAATTTGTGACAAAGACACCCATGATACAAACAGGTGTTGGCACAAGAACAAGCAACCTAAGAACAAGGGCCATAAAAAACCACAAACCAAGAACAAGCAACCCAAGGTGAATGTTGATGTTGAAGAATCTAACTCCGATTCTGAGTGGGCACACAAGGTGCTCATGACTACCACAACCTCCAAGAAGAAGGATCTTGTATGGTATGTTGAAACTGGCGCCAGTAATCACATGACTGGCAACAAATCATGGTTTGAAACATATGAGGCCAAGGAGGGCAAACCTGTCACTATTGTTGATGACAAAACCTACAAGGTTCAGGGAGAGGGTACAATTTCAATCAATCTTCCTGATGGAAAGTGTCAAATTGAAAAAGTCCTCTATGTTCCAGGATTGGCAAACAATTTGTTGTCAGTCACACAAATTTTGGATAAAGATATGGTTGTGAATTTTCATGTTGAGGATGGCAAGAAGTGTTTCTCTATTACCAAGAGGGGTAAGAACATTGCAACAACTTCCTATAAGCATGGCTTATTTGCCTTAGATGCTATCTCTACTCCTCATGTTGCCATGACGGTCTCTACAAAGGAGGAAACTTCCCTATGACACAAGAGATATGGGCATCTTAGTTCTGGCTACTTACTTGAGCTAAGTAAGTATGAGATGGTAAAGGGTCTTCCTTCCCTTTCCTCTACATTACCAGTGTGCTTTGACTGCTTGGCAGGAAAGCAACATAGAGTACCTTTTGAGAAGAGCTCTACAAGAGCAAAGAAACCTCTGGAGTTAATTCACACCGATCTATGTGGTCCTTTCACACCAAACAGTTGTGTGGGAAGCAGTATTTTCAGTTGTTTATGGATGACTACTCACGAAAGATGTGGGTTTTCTTTCTTCATCTGAAATATGAAGCCTTTAGTTTCTTCCAGCAATTCAAGAAATCTGTTGAGGAGTCAGGGACTTCTATAAAGACCCTCCACTCAGATCGAGGGGGGGAGTTCACCTCTAAATAATTTTTTGCATTTTTGATTGCACATGGAATCAAGAGACAGTTAACTACTGCTTACACTCCTCAACAAAATGGAGTTGCTGAAAGGAGGAACCGTTCGATCATGGAAATGGTTTGTTGTATCCTCATAAGAGCCCATCTAGAGCAATAATTTTGGGCAGAAGTTGTCACCACAACAGTATACATGTTTAATAGGGCACCCACAAAGGCCCTAAAAGGAATAACTCCATAGGAAGCATGGAGTGGTCAGAAACCCTCCATATCTCATCTACGTATTTTTGGATGTAAAGCTTTTATGCACATACCGAAAGAGAAAAGGAAGAAGCTAGATGAGAAGACATTGAAATGTGTTCTTCTTGGCTATGATGAGCACTCTAAGGGTTATCGTTTGATTGATCCTTTGACCAAGAAGATTCATGTCGATAGAGATGTTTTTGATGAGGCTTTCACATCACAAAGCACATCTGATGTATACCTAGATCTTGTGGAATATAAAAATGAGAAGTCTCATTCGTCACCTCAGACTGGAGGTTCTTTTTCTTCTTCTTCTACACCACAGAAGAAGAATCCAAAATGGTATACAAGCACTATCAAAGACTCAAAGTTATCCACACCACTAGATTTGACTTTGAATAGACCTTGTACTCGCAGTATGGCTCGACAGGATAGAGCAACAACAAAGACTACTGAGGTTGATGATCTTTGTCAATATTTCGAGGAGCTTTCAGTAGATCCAGAGAGAGAAAAGAGGATATGGACGTGGATGATGATAGGGTGTTTATGTCTTCATTGAATGAGCATGAATCTGCTTCTGTACAAGATGCCCTTAGTGAGCCACAATGGAAGGCTACTATGGATGCTGAGTATAAGTCTCTAAAAAAGAACAAAATTTGGGAGCTTGTTGATCTGCCACACGGAAAGAAGCCCATTGGCTGCAAATGGGTGTTCAAAGTCAAGTACAAGGTAGATGGGACAATTGATAAGCATAAGGTCCGCCTTGTTGCAAAGGGCTATGCGCAAAAGGAAGGCATTGACTATGAGGAAACTTTTGCACCTACTGCTCGGATGATCACCATTCAAGTTCTTTGTGCTATGGTAGCACAGTTTGGGTGGAAAGTTCATCAGATGGATGTCAAGAGTGCTTTCCTGAATGGTGATCTCCAAGAGGAATTCTACATGACACAACCTGAAGGATTTGAAGTGGAAGGCCAAGAGCAGAAAGTGTGCAAATTGGTCAAGTCCTTGTATGGTTTAAAACAAGCTCCTCGAGCTTGGTATATAAAAATGGATAATCACCTCCTACAACATGGGTTTAAGAGATGTCCGTCAGATGCAAACCTCTATTTCAAGAAACAAGGTTCTGAAATAGTGTTGCTTGTACTCTATGTTGATGATATGATCATTACATGCAATTTAGAAACAATGATCTCTGTTGTCAAAAGAGACTTGTGTAAATCTTTTGAGATGATAGATCTCGGACTTCTCCACTATTGTCTTGGTCTAAAAGTGAGCTAGAAGGAGCACTACATCAAGGTGTCTCAGAAAAAATATGCCAAGACATTGTTAGAAAAATACCGCATGATTGACTGCAAGCCAATGGCAACTCCGATGGAATCAGGACTTCAGTTATCGCGATATGATGATTCACCTCAGGTAGATGGTACTCTCTATCGATAGTTGATTGGGATTCTCATATATCTGATGAATACTAAGCCAGATATCCTATTTTTTGTCAACTATCTTTTGAGGTTCATGCAGGAACCTAAGACTACTCATTGGAAAGCAACAAAATGTGTTCTTCACTATGTCCATGGTACAATGGAATATGGTCTAGAATACAAGAAGAATGATAAATTTTTCTTGCAAGGATACACGGACTCCGACTATGCCGGATCATATGATGATCATAAGTCAACTTTAGGATATATATTTCATCTTGGATTTGGTCTTGTCTCTTGGCACAACAAGAAGCAACAGGTGGTTGCTATCTCATCTACAGAGGTAGAGTATCACACCGCACGTGAAGTTGTGTGCGAAGTGATATGGTTGCATTGCATTTTGACAAGTATGGGTCATCCATCCAAATCTCCAATCCACTTGTTCTGCGACAACTAGGGTGTTTTGAACCTTGTTAAGAATCCAGTGCATCATGACAGAACCAAACACATTGACACACAATTTCACTTCATTCGAGATGAAGTTCCAAGACACTGCATTCAACTTTAGTATATTCCCACCAATGCTCAGGTTGAAGACATTTTCACCAAGGCACTTGCACGTGTCAAATTTGAGATGTTTCGTAGCTCTCTATGTATTGCAAAATAATGTAATAAAGGGGGGATGTTAGCATATAGTCTACTTTATCTATTTTGTTATTACAATATTGTTAGTAGGCGGTGGGGTATCTTGTTGTTAACTACCACCTAAAGTAGCCTTAGTCTGTTTGATTAGTTCTAGTTGTTACAGACTAATTCGGGCTCATTTTGTACTATTTATTTGCTACCTTAATGCAAGCTTAATGTTGATTCGCATTTAGTAGGTACAAATGGAGTCATAACTCTCAAATATCCCCATAAATATTTTCTCATATACATAATTAGATCTATAACATGTCCTCCCTAGTTCAAAGCTTCTTCCTTGAAACTTCATCCAAAAAAAATTAAAATGACAATCAACGTCGTGTTTTATTGATTTGATTTCTCTCGTCAAAGAATTACCTAAAAGATATTGAGACAAAAGGGTAGTTCATTTTCCTTTATCTTTCCATTAAGTATAGATATCAAATCTTCTAGTAGTTCAATTCGATCTCCCACTTTATTCCTCCAAACATTAATAATTTTGGTAGGGGTGATCTTCAACCCATATTGCATTCTCTCTTCCACTGAGGGAAAGAGCCAGTGACCATCAACATTTGAATGAGTTTGCACAAGAGACTTAAAACACAAGAAAAGTGCAAAATGAGAGTTGTATGTGCAAGTTCATCCTCTCGTGCCTAAGCAGCACAAAATTTAATGATTTCTTGTTCATGGTTGGAAAGATAAAGATGTGGCCTTGTCCTTTGCATGACATCAAAATGTCTATATTTTTAGCATACCATAAAGTAATATCTTATTGGTCTTTCAAGAAATCCTCATATTCCTATATCCCAGATGAGCCAACCTCATATTTCAAGATATGGCAACTACGAAGGTTGTCTTCCTTATGCAATAAGATCCATAAATGTAGTCATGCTTCCATGGAATACCAATCACCACATAAAATTGCTTAGATTCCTTGAAGTAGATGAGATCCCAAATAATCATATCTTGAAGTGAGGGTTTGAGAGCCTTTATATTGAAAGTTGAGGGATGGTTGAAATAATATCCTATCCATATAGACAATGTCTAAAAACACTTATCTACTAAATTGAAGAAGATTCTTTGTTTTGTACATTCTAGTGCAAATTCTTTAGTTATTTTTGTGACATGTTCGAGATAAGCCTTCAAAATATTTTCTCCAATGTTCTCTTGGATAGAAAGCAATGTTACTTTGTAGTTCGAGTATCTCCATTGTAGCATCACTCCCTAAAATGATCCATTTATTGCCTCATTAGAATCTAAAGTAATTATAAACTTTTCACTTAGTATCAAATAGCTTTCTTAACTTAGAGGTAAGCAATCTTCAAGAAAGAATGTGCTTGTGAAGAGTCCCTAGATGGATTATTGCACCCACAAATAGCATATTTAGAATAGAGATATAAGGAGAGATAGATATGCAAGTAGATGGGATAGAGTGGGGTTTAACATTAGTTATTACAACTAGTAGAAAGATTGATAACAAGGTAAAAGAGTTAGTAATGCAAGCATAGGCTATAGAGATAGAACATGAGAAGATAATTACAATAATTGTAAAATTTTAGGAGCATTGTGTTCTTTTTATGTAAATTTAGGAAGATGGGGCACATTATGGAGGATGCAAATTTGAATAATTAAAATCTTATTATAATTATTATTATTTAAATTTTATTTTTTTATTTGGTTACTAGCCAAGGAAGGGGCCACAAGCCCAAAAACATCTTGGCCACCAACTAGAAGTTGAACCACAAGTTCAAGAACGTGGCTTTAATACCACTTGTTATATACCTAAAAGCTATATATAGAATATGTGAAGAATCACATAATGAATTGTATAATATAATATGATGAGTATTGACATTGGAAGAGTTTATATATATATCATCACTCTTGAATATCCTCGTTAATTAGATTTATAACATGGTCTTAAAGAGGTTTTGATGAATAATCCCAACACTCAAACATTTCTCTATTTGTATTATCAAATTTGATACCTCATTTGTCTTTGCACTATAATTTTTTGCTAGCAACTTTTTTATGTTTTTTAAGTTGAACATTTCTTCAAATTTGATCGCAACAAACTTCCCCCCATGCTTCATCTTTCAAGATATACATTTCATTTTAGAGATTGTTGCAAAAATTTTAAAATCGTGCCTTCCATATCATGAGAACAATTTTTGTAGATAGTGTAGAATGCAATGTACTTCCACATAAATTAACTAATAATCATCTTGTTATGGTTTATCCATCGATCATAATAATTTCACATTGCATCATTTCACTAAATAATGACAAAAAAATAAAATCAATATGTACCTATCTCTTCACATAAAAGTTGTCAATGTAGCTAAAAGTGTTAATTTTGATGCAATGTGTAGATTCTCTAGTTTCAATTTGGTTTTGATTTCTTGACATGAAATATTTAGATGAAATTTTTGAGAATAGGTCAATCATTTTAACCAAGATAAAAATGAATGCCAAACTATTTGTCTAATTTGTTACATTATGACTTCTACCTACCATTTATAATGATCCCACAGTTATCTTGTGAAGTTCTTGCTAATGTTTGCCTAAACATGCTTGAAAGTTTATAGAAATTTAGTAGATGTTTAGCCTTTTCAAAGACATACCATGACATGGACAATGCATGTAGAAATATAATTTTAATAATGCAAAGCGACACTCTTTTTGGATATGCTTCATTCTTGTAGCTTAAGTTGGTTGAACAGAGTTTCAAAGACATACCATGATATGGACAATGAATGAAAGTAGAAATATAATTTTCATAATGCAAAGTGGTACTCTTTTTTGATAATGCTTCATTATTGTAGCTTAAGTTGGTTGAACGGAGGAACCTATATGTTATAAATATCAAAGCTTATATTTTTCATTAAGTTGCATCTCTATTTAAATGCGGAGATTATATAGATTTTATTCTTGCTCTCTATGTCTACCTAAATTCATAGTAGGAATAAGAAGCAAAATTTGCAAAACAAACATTCAAGCCTAACAACACATACATTTTTTCTTAAAACAAGCAAACAATTGCTTAAATGTAGCAAAACTAACTGAGATGTTCTCCAGATATTTGTATTTTAGCATGCTTTAGACTGGAGTTTAGGGTTACAATTCATCATTTCCTTGATTCCCTTGTAGGTCATAGACTGGAATTAAGGGTTAACATTCATCATTTCCTTGATTCCCTTGTAGGTCATAGACTGGAATTAAGGGATAACAACTCCCATGAATATGGTAGGGAAATGGTGATAGTGCCACCCCAATGCATCCTAGAAATTTTGATTTCAAGCATGTCCACTGCCAACCCTCATGATTGGATTAGATTTTCTTGTATCGTTGGACAGAACATTAGGGAAATAACAAGTTTTTCTAAATTAATCTTTGAGTAAAGTAGTCTAATCATATCCAATTAACATTCAATACAATATAGGCCATAGGGTTGATCTCCGATAGATGAGAATGCTTGACTTACAAAGAACCCACCAAGGTTCATTTTCCATGGCTGTCATGATAATACGATTTGTTGTGGTACCTATGTGGTTCATTGAAATATTGCAATAACAGTCATGATATAATACAATGAGACCTGTCTTAATCCCATATGACCAATTTAACTAGAAAAAAGTTCATTGTAATACAAAAGATTTCAGTTTTGAATTTGACACTATATTTGGCATAAGGTGAGATGATTTTATCACACAAGCGAAACACATTTGCGGAATGTTAAATTTTGCTTTGGTAAAACAAATTTAATCTCTACCCTTCTTAATTACTGCCATGACTCATGCAATCCCCTTTGCATTGCAAATTCAAGCATTCCGTATACAGCTTCACTAGAATTATGCAAAGCTTTATTTCAAAACTTACAAACCTTCTGAATTCTTGCTTGAGGTTGTCTATATTTGGAGTTATTCCTTGTAACTGCATACCATTATCAATGTTGTTCACCTTTAACATCTTTGAATTTACTTTGTGAAAGACTCCCTATTTTGCTATCATTAGTGTTTAATGTGTGTAGATATCTTGAGATACATGGTTTTGCTTTGGGATAAAGGGATTTCATCATGCCAGACAGACATATGTCTAATTAATAAACTCCATAGGAATTGTGAGACTTATCTCCCTTATGAATCATTTTTTGGGCCTCTTTATTTGATTCTTCATTAAGCAAGCTTTCACACTGTGCTTATTCTTTCTGTTTTTCAATATATAGTCTGTAAATTAACACAATATCAATGGACGGTAATAATTCCCAACTTAAAAGTGTGTGGTTCTCAAAATGAGCTTATGATTGTCTGTAGGAAAGCAAGATCATTTCAACATTGCTTACTAAATAAGGAACTTTTTTGTTGCTTGGTTTCTTTGGCCTCCATTATCTTTGTGGGCACATTTTACTTGGGCAATAGGAGCCTTGCTTTGGTGTGTGGCTTATGAGAAATAATTGGAGAGCACTATTCTCTGGTTCCATTTTTAGAACATAAGCTTCATTGCCTCAATCCGATGTAAATCTCAGCATTAACACGACAAACTCTTAACAGGCGTTTGAGTCTAAGATTTATCTATAGCAAATTACTTAAAGCAGGCACCACACCAGCCCAAAAACAAGCAAAAATGCAGCTTAGAAACGTATACCTTTAAATTCTGATACCACAGATGTCTGCCCCACTATCTCTATATTAAAGAAGCGGATTACTAAATACCTCAGATAGCAGCAAGCTAAAGAACACTAATAATTTCCACCAGTGCTTGTCAACCCTACCACAACTATGTGAGTTTGCAATGACAAAATCACAAAATTAAACTCTAGGATTACAATTTCAAGCACACAGGATTAGTCCATCTCTACTAAAAGTTAAATCAAATCAGTGTACCTATGTCATGAGATAACTTGCAACAAAGTACAACATTCTGAAGGTATAGGGGCCAATGAATAAACTGTAAACATCATTAATACATAACTTCATATTTAAAAGATTCAGTGAGTAACTAGAGTCTCTCATATATGGGTAGCAACATACTGTAAACTGAAAATCAGGAAGGACCAACATCACAAAATTAGGGCCCAAATACCACTAGGTATTAACATTTCCATAGATTACAAATAAACATTATGTTTCCAAAAGCATTAATCCCCACAGAAAATATAGAAAATTCACAGAACCTTGTAGAAAATGGAGCATGAAGTAGACAGACATAAAATGAAGTAGAAACGGAACAAAACTTAATACATTTCACCAGTGATTTGCTAGGTTAGAAAGGATACAGCACGAGGAGATATATCAGTTACCTCTTTCATCTGCTTCTTGTTAATCAGTAATCATTCTATTGTATTATTTTATGTCATATGCTTATTGTTAATCACTAATCATTCTATCCTGTTGTTTTAAACTGTAAATGAATTGTATGATAAGAAGACCTTTAGAACTGAAAAGTAGACCATCTACTAATAAGCATACTTCTGCTAATATTGGATAATCTCCTGACTGAAATGACATTATCTTACTTTCGATAGAAAGATAGTTCAAAATAAAATGTTTGGGACTGAACCCCAAATTTAAAAAAAAAAATGAAATTCCTCTCCTACTTACAACAATGAGATGCCAGTGCTGATGTTCAAACAAATCAGAGAATGATCATTCAATAGGACTCTTAATGGTGCTACATTGCCAAATTTCTAACATCAGCAAAGGCATGAACTCTGGATTCTATTTTAATAAAGTAATAGTGTACATAAGAAGTTGACTGGTGAGATACATAGAACTTCCAAACTTCAAATAGATATACTTTGTAGAATACCTCATTCCATATCCCAGGAGCACCTGGGTGGTGCAAGGCACACCATCGGAGCCTTGATAGGAGGTAATCAAGTCCTTTGTTGAATAGCTCAACGTCTGTCTGAACTGGATTACTTTGGTCAACATAACTAGTCTGAGGAAAATACACCATTACAGTACCTGAAACATAATTTCCATATCAGTGTATAAAAACAATCCCATTTGAAGATGGTCTTTTAAAACAACACAAAAGACAACACTGAAAAAGTGTACTAATCATTTCAGAATTTCCCAGTTAGAACCCATCTCAGCTGCATATGTAAACTAAGTCCACTTTAATTGCTTCTTTCAGCATTTGTTATCAATACTCAATAGAGGCAGGAGGTGAGAAGAGAAAAAATCACACAGAGGGCAAAATAAGAACAGTCAAAAGTTTACTAGAACAAGCCAATACAACAAACCAATAACAATGGACCTGATGGATGTCCATTGTTATTCATCACCACATTGATTTGTAAATCTTGTAATCAATAAAAAAAAGGCACCATGAATTCAAAAAGCCTGCACAAATGCACCAAGCACCATGGTAATAAATTCATACCTTTTGCTAAATTTCTCCACAGCATCAGATGCATAGAGAAGTGTCTCACTAGCTTTTTCAAGGACCATATAAAGTTCATTTCCTCCACTGATTCTGGAAATGATCCATGCATTGTTTTTTGCTCTCATGCAAACCTCCAAATCTTGTCCTTGGGTTGCATCATCTCTTTCTGACCTCTTCTTTAACAAATCAACTTCTGCTCTCATCTTGCTTAAGGCAGCCAAGGAGCTCTACAAGAATGAAGTAAATGTTCATTAGAAAAAAGTAGTCCAATATTTGCTTTAATATCAAAAAGCTATCCCAGTAAGAGCAAAAACAAACTTAGATAGGTTTACCTAATCAGAAAGAAGAAAATAAAAAAGATCCAAGGAGTCAAAACTATCATTTGCAACAAGATAACAAGGAGCCACATGACTTTACTTCCTACTTCAACCCCCAAATCCAAATTCTATAATGTGGTAAATGAAGAGCAGCATTGACTTAAATGGCAATTTCATGAATCCAGAATCATGTGCAGTGAAGATCATGTTATCAGGTGATGTTCTAATGTTGACAACATGAATAGTCAAAATTAATAAGTAGCAGGCAAAATGGCGAACAGGCAAGCTATAGAACTAGCAATGCAAGACAAGACCAAACAGATTGATGTATGGAATTGTTGTTATAAGAACACTTGGACAAGAAGGCAATAAAACATTGGCAAGTATGCTTCACCAACGGTAGTGATCATATGCAATGAATTGGTAAAGACTGCCCAAGAAGCATATACCATTGCAACCCACCAGCAATGGAAATAGAAGCATGAGTCATATAGTAATGATCTTGGAAGACAATTGTTAGGATCAAAAAATCATAGCAGAAAAAGAACAAAGATTCAATTGAGTCATGCTGCATAAAGACAAACTTCTTTTGATACCATAAAGAGCGATCCATGAACAATTTCAGAAGATGCTTGCACATTAATATAGAGTAGATGACTTACCCAATTGGTCTGAGTCAAAGGGTGGGGAGCGAGGGGTTTCACACCATAAGCCAAGGTTCCAATACCATGCATGAACATTAACATTTTGCCCATGGGGTTGAAGTCCAACCAGCAAGGATGTTTAACTCAGAAAAAACCCACCACAGTTCCATTCCCATAGGTGCCAGGATAATACAGTTCTTTGTGATACCACTATGTGGTTCATTGAAGAACCATGATAACCCAGTCATGATGTAATATCATGGGACCTGATCCAATCCCATACAACTTTATAGATAGATAGATAGATAGTCTTGCATGGGTTAGTTGTGGGTAAATGTGCATAATACCATATCATTGTTAAGATTAAAGTCAATAACTACTGCAATATGAGATGAGATCTTTATGAAATGAGAAGCTTAAAGTATATGATATGAGAACTAGCAAGAGTACAGTTCTAAGTCATAAAAGTTTATAATCAAAGATGGGGGCTTGGAGAGCTTCAACTCAAAATAGGCAAATATATGTTAGTGCTTCCACATGGATATTTTGTGGAACCCTCAAAAGCCTCCTAGCACTAACCCACAAAACATAAGCATGAATTATCCACCCTATTAAACCCTATGGCACTATCATGGGCAGCAAGTTTTGTCAAAACATTCTACAAAGTTATAATTTCAAGGAAATTTAAGAAAAGAAAATACAGACAATAATCTTTTTCATATTCTACCATCTACAGCCAATGTGCCAATCTTTACACTGACAAAGCTATTGAAGAGAGGGAGTGCAAATCACAAGATATTCACTACGAAAATATAACAGCCAGTGCTAGATCAGATGTGGAATATCTGCTCATCAGTTGATATTATCCTGTATTCTATCTGAGATGTGTCAAGCTTATCCTCCTGAGTGATCAAAACCTTGAGACTGTGTATCCAAGCCTTCCTGATTAATACATACACCTCTTGCTTACTTAACTATTGTATATAGCAATCTTGCACAGTACAAAGTATGAATTAAATCTAACACGAATACTTAGGGAACAAGATAAATGCAGAAGCTACCTACCTTCGAAAGAGTTGTGACCTTGCCAGGTGGAGATGCTCTTGATAAATTTCTATCATTATCACAAAACAAGTACCTGTAGCCAGCCACATGGTAGGTATTGCCACCACCCCACTCTTTGCTCAATCTCTCCTCCAGTCTCAATATCTTTAGATATGCCTAACATCAATTTACAAAAAAAAAAAAATGTTACTCAACTGCAGAAGAAACACCATCAAAGATTTATGCTTGATGACACATTGTACAATTTATTTCCCTAACGAACCTCAACAATATAAGTAGCCAAACAAATAATTGCCAAACAAAATTATAAGACAAATGTTATAGATGTACACCATAAAATAAATTCAATACTTGTTTTACAACTAATCTTTACTGTATTTCTACTGTAGTATAATCGCATCCCAACAGAATCCTAATATAAATGTAAAGACGTACTCCATATAAAAATTTCAGTGATTGTTTTACAACTAATCTTAACTGTGCCTCTACTGTAGCATAATTGCTCCCCTACCACGACAATTTTTCCCCAAACCATATGTACCTTGGACAAAATTTTGGAATTTTATTTTGCAAACAAAAACAAGCCATATATTACGAATAAAACACAACAGGCCTTTAAAGCAATGTTCCATGAAGTTCCGGGAGGGGGATAGCAGGACGGTTTTTGGGACAGTGGAATGTGTTTCAGGGACAGTGGCACAGTCTTTGAGATGGGCCCCAAATCCTAGGATGCATCCCTACCATAGCTTTATGATGCTTTCCTCCCCCACCTCCCAACATGCACACAGAGAACAGGCATCTCTGACTTGTTTTGCATGATGAAAGACAGAATGTACCTCACAAGTCAAAGAAGCTTAGAAAGCATCTCTCCACCAGCAATCATATTCTGATTCTCTACTCTAGCAATTTGATAACAAATATTTTAGGACATCCACAACAATTACATAGTGCCAAGGGTGTAAAACACAATTCATGTCAACTTGAACTTTGAAGCTCGACCACTGGCTTTGAACTTTAATAGGCACCCTAGATGAGAGATTCTTAATTGTAGGCCCAAGCCTTGGGCCCCATAGAAACAAAATAGAAGCGGGACCCATTCATTCAAGAAAAGTGGGTCTGCAACAATCTTCGTGGTTTCTCAAAATGGATGAAAATAACTAGAAACAGCCCATTGCTGGCAGCCTTTTGCAGGTTTTGGCCCCAATATTGTGGGGCCTCAGCTTATATATATAAAAGGAAAAAAATAACTATATCAAAACATTACATTGACTTTAGTGGGGAAAAGAGACAAATCACTCTACCCCAAAAAATGAAAACAATTCTATAAAGAGGGGATTTGTTTTCAGGTTTTATAAACAGCAATATGGGAGATTTTCACGAATGAACAAGCTTTAACCAAAAAGGAGCATTCAGCAGCTTATTTTCAACAAAATAATAGGAATCAAAAGGAGTCTACAGCAGTACACATCTGTAAAATGGTTGTTTTATACTATGTAAAATGACCCATCGGCTATCATTGATTGCATACAGGTTTGGACCTGTACTAGATCTACTACTAATTATATTAGTTTACTTCTGCACCAGACAGATAGACTTTATCTCTAAAAGGCCATAATACTGAAAGGTTTTGTTGCTATATATATTATACTTGTAAAGAACACTTTTTTTCCCCCAATTCCCATTTCTTGAAAATGTACATGCAAAAATATATTAAAAACTTCCAAGATGTCCATGCCATGTACCATGGCTAATGAGTCAAGTGCAATTGTCTAGTTATTATAGGCAGTGTGCAATGTTGAAAGGAGCACTTTGTCTCAAAGACATAAACCCCAGCTAAAAGGCAATTTCACGTGTTACTAGCAGAAGCCATTACACTGTCCTATAATATAAATACCACACTTCATTTATCCTTCTTGCAGACTGCCAACCTAATTTCAGTGTTGTATGATCATGATAATGCAAACATACATAGAAATCATATCCAAATCAGCCATAGAAATAATCTGCAAATATCCTAGTGAAGGGGATAAATTAATCATAAAAATTTTGGCTCCCAAACTTTTCTGTGAGAAGACAAAAAAGAGAATAGCTGTCTGGAAGGCTCAGAGCAAAATTTTCACAGGCAACAAGCTGTTGGCTGAGACCAAAGTCTTTTTTTTTTTTGGCCTTCCAACAGCCTACAAGCATGTTGAGGTTTTGAGTATACAGTCATAGTTCATTTAGGATTCCCTGGGAAACATTCAGCTAAGTGTTCTTCCTTCTATTACGAACATACCTGTCAAAATTCATACCGTAATTAATTCCCAAGGGTACATTTAGACTTTTAAATCACTTTTCAGCCTTTGTAAATAAGTAATCACCTTAATTACCCACCATTTTGGCATCGTTCCAGTCGTTTTGAATCTGCCAATGAGGTATGCTCTATTTTTCTCATAACATCCTTATTTACCCACTTACAAGGCCATAGTTGGCCCTCTTTTCTTTTTCGTTATTATGTTTTACTTTTCTCTTTATTAGGCCCTTTTCTGACATTTTTATTTGTACAATTTAACCCCTCTCCTTTTTTAAACTCCAAGACATCAGCCAACAAACTACAAACATATTAAATGACAGTCAAGAGAGATAATGGACTGACTGATGCTGAAAATCAGGGTTGTAAGACAACCACTAGGTCCAAAATGTACAAAGTTACAAACAAAAAATTCAGCAAAACCACAAAGCGTATGAAATGGTAACTCAAAATGAAGGAAAGCATGTTATGAATCCCATGGTATGTTCCAAGGATGACATTTATGCACTAGTTTGCAATGTTCAAATCCATCAACCTAAAGTTTCCTTGCTAATTATTAATCTAGCTTGTCCTAACTAGTTTTAAATTTTCAATCAGTTAAATTAAGCAGGACCATCCACAAAAGTAAAATTCAAATTAAGAAAGTATCAACACACTAGCTATCATTAATTTTAATGTAAGGTGGCTTCTAACTGCTATGAATCAAGACAAGAATGAAACCCCATTTGATATGCCATTAATGTCTTTCTTTACCCAGAATGTGCATTTATACAAGACAAACATGTCACTGTCAAAATAAGATCCAATTTTTGGTAGTCTGTCTTAATAAATCATTTCTGTCCTCACTTATTTATAATGTGAGTGCACACATAAAAATAAGCATATTACCTTCCATGCAGCTTCCGGGATGGTAGCAGGATGGCTTTTATGTATATATATATATATATATAAGTTTCAAATTGGATTTTTTTAAAGACGAAATTATAAGTATGTAACATAATATAATGTAAAAGAATAGAAAACAATGAACATCAAACATCGATCCTTCATCTAACAATAAAATTTGAAAACCATAGGCAATTAGGATTCTCAATTCACCTATAGTTCAAATTCTAACTACATAAACAAAATGAAAGTGAAACCGAGTTCTCAGTGTTTTTGCAAGGGCATGTAAAAAGTGGGCTTGTGTAGTATTGCTTGAATGAAAGACATAATGAACTTATTGCTTGAAATTAAAGACTTGATAAAGTATATCCTTTGACTATGGAAATGGAAATGGCTCTGTACTCTATTATTGGTATTTGAAGTAACGTTGCATTGGACTTGGCATGGACTCAATGTAAAAGCATATTAAACTGCATGTAAAAGTTGCCCCTAACAACTATAGGTCTCCTACAGGCAATAGAGATGAGTATATTAAGTCATCTATGGGATTGTAACAAAAGAGCATGTCTGCGATTAGTATTCTACTTGCAAAACAACAAATGGAAGATTTGTTATGAGTCATATTTAGACCTGTTACAGGCTTGACAGTCCTGTTATGGGCATTGTAGACATGTTCTGTGATATTGCAGGCCTGTTAAATGTGTTTGTGCTTCCTTGAAAGGCCTGTTAAATGTATTTTATTCCTTTTTGCATACCTATATATGCATTTATATCTTCTGGAAGATCTATATATCCATTATACTTGTTTGGCAAGCCCATCACATGCATTTGATGTCTTCAACAAGACCTGTAAATGCATTTATGATTCCTTTGGCAGGATTGTATTAACATTATTACGGTGAATTTCTTCTTGGATCTGACTGAGGGATGCTCAGTAGTCTTCATGGTTTCTTTTCTTTTCTTTTTTTAATAAATTATTTTTTCTTGGAAGCTGTACAGGATGCCCAGCCATCTCAGGAATGACTAGGGACGTCCTGTGCGTCCCACCCGTGAACCAAGCATGTGCCCTGAAGACACCTAGGCATCCCAGAACACCACCCCAGGAATGTCCCGAAACATTTCAGGGATGACGCTCCCAGTTCCCCATAAAAGGGGACGTCTCTGGGATGTTTCGGCTCTGTCCCTGCATTTCCAAAATGCAGGGTACAGCGAAAAAGGACCTCCATATGTGGGGACGTGTCCCCATGGAACATAAAAGACAACTAATGCACATTTTAGCCCAAACAAATATTCATGCCTATTGTAACGCCCAAATTTGAAGTCTCAAGTTTTGCTAAAAGAAAGAAAGAAATATTCAATGGCAATAATATGAATGCATATGAAGATCACTATTGGTAAGCATAAACAAGACTGAAGTAAGAATCCACCACTCAGCAGTGTCATCTTGGGTTTTACAAGAGCAGTATATGTAAAGCAGCATAAATTGATCACTAGTAAGCACATGGAAAACTCTAATCAGTTAAATCTTAATGAAACAACAACGTTTAATATTTCAAAGTGTACGTTTTGTTAAAACTTACATTTTCAAGAAGCTGCTGCTTCAATATAGAGATCCCATGAACACCATTTACTGATGATCCAGCTGGAATGAGGAGAATGATCGTCAAATTCTTGTGCTGATATACACACAAATGAATCCGTTCCTCGGTTTGTTGTAACCACACAGTTGGGCTCACAGCAATCCTTCCAGCAATCTCTGTCCCCCAAATGTCTGTCATAAGGAAGCCATCCTTTTCTCTCCACCATCTATCGTGTTGCAGAGGCCTTGGAACTTGAAATTTTTGATCATGTCTGACTGGAGAAGTATCACGGGAGGTAGGAGGGACCTCCTCTGAAACATGTGCAATATTACTTAATACAGGACTCACTGGATCAGGAACTACAAGATTCCCTCGTTTTAAATAGGAACGTGAATTGGCACCAGAAGAAATGGCATTTGGCGTCAACCGTAATACCGCATATGTGAACAGATTTGTTGTGTCCCCCTAAAAGCAAAAGTTCAAACAGCTTCCTGAATAGGTTAGATTCCATAGAGATTTATGCATTCTAAAAGAAAATTGTGGTGATCCATTGTAGAAACTGTATAAATTGCACCAAAAATTATACATGTGAACCTATTGTGCTTAATTAAACATTCCCTTGAAATTGAATTATGTCATAAGAAGTGAATTTGAGATATACAAAAAGGAGAAGGCAAATATATCGAAGGAAATTAACATACAGGAGGAAGAGTTGTTGAAACAAGAAAATCATGAAATAATATTAGCGAGTGTCGAACAATGCTTCCAGTGAATGAAGATTCCAAAAACCTGACAAGTGACTGCAAAACATAAAGGAAAAATTATTCTTCAAAGAAATATTCTATGAAAATTTAAAAGGAAAACAAGTGAAATAAAAATGGCTTCATTCACCATAAAACTGTTATTGCAACAGAAAGAATAACAATTTAGGCATTCACAATAGAACCGTGTCTCAATATCTTACTGCAGTCTTACATTTCCCCAACTATCCAAATAATAAAATTTAATTGTAGATTTAGATTTCAATTCTTTAATTGCAATTTCTCTCTCCTGTTCTATTTACCATTGAGTTATCTGCATTATATTTAAGTACAGTGCACTAAAATTACATTTTAGACAAAGAAACCCAGAAATATGTACCATGGGAAAGGATACACATTTATGATTGTGGAGACTGGCATGCATCTCAGAGATGGGAGACATCTTGAACAGGCAAGGGGATCTCCTGAAATATCCTGATGCCTCAGTGGACATTTCCTTGCACAAATAGCAATAAAGAACAAAATTCTGATCACAAATTGCATAACTTACAGCTGACAAGAATTCATTAGGTAGGACCTTTTAGTTGCTATACAATTGAAACTAATGGATTGTTTTTAGAATTCTATAATTTTGCAGAAGTATGCTGCAATTTTATGTGTTCAAATCACAAGTGTATGTGCTCAGCCAAATACACACGGAAAGTACAGCAGAGAAATGACTGGAACAAACATCCACAAACCAGGAAACAAGGATCTAACATGATGAAAATCTTTTTCAGGCAGAAAAGCACCGTAAAGGAAACAGAGAGTTGTATTTCTTTCAACAAAGTTGAAAAATAAATTGGACGAGTCAATGAAATTAGGCTTCCTTGAGACCAGTACAACCATGGACGCTGCTCTAAGGTTTGCTACAGATGTACAAATGCCTGAACTTTGCTCTCAAACCCTCAACTCCGCTCAAACCTGCCAATGGAACTCCCCTAACATGCAGTTCAAGAAACTTGAACCTGTTTGAAGTGGAGTCTGATTGAAGGGGGAAGGTCATGGTTGACTTGTCCAACCCCCCATTTTCTAACATTTCAGATGAAATGGCCAATCTAGCAGCAGGTGCCATTTGTGTTCTGAGAGTATCGTCATCTATGCAGCAGCAGGCAGCAACCTCATCAAAATATAGACATTTTTTAAGTCTGATAGATCCTGCACTATGCTTACGTGATGCTGACATGCCCTGTGTTGTAGATCTCAACTTGTCAAGTCTCTGATGTAGAGTGCCATCACCCATTCATGGTTTGCAATTCTAAATGTTGTCATTGGATGTTTCAGTTCATCTGTAGAGTTTATTAGAGGTCTCTGCATCTTCTGAAGGATAAGACAACGCAAGATGCAACTGTATCAAAAAAAAAAGGTAGACGCAATACTCCAATCCCTCAGAGGTCAAAAGACCCACTCTAGACCATTTCTCCTAATTCACACCAAAAAAAATGTAGGAATTTTGGACAGTACACAGGACATGTCGAAGGATTTAGAAAAAGAAGGGAAGCAAGGTTACAAAATAAATTTAATAACGGGTATGAGACGAATAGATTTACAAGGAAAATAAATGATCATCACATATCAGAGGAAGCACCTCAATTATAGTTCAATATTTTTGACAGATCACTTTGACTTCTAAATTTGTAAGAAGTTTTATGTTTGCATCTATCAAACATACCATTTTCCTCAAATCTGCCCATAACACAAAGATAGCATATAACATGGGAACAATATCATACGAAAATTAATCGTCAATTCCATCAAGCAACTCCGCAAACTTGATACTAGATTGGCTGACATACTTGAATGAGTAGGTCATAACAAGGCTTTGATGGGTGTTGTACTGTAATTCAATTCTAGTCTTGAGAGCAATCTAGTGGTCGAACCCATGGTTTCCTTCCTACACAAGTGTCCAGCTGGTGGTGAAGTTTGAGGCATCCACATTTGGAATTCTTATTCCAATCAGGATATGCCACAATAGGTGCACTGATCTGTCAAACCTTGGCTTGTCAGAGGCCTTCTGATGCTTTTCAGTCCATATAACAGGAGTAACATTTTTGGCCAAGGCATCAATTGGATGTCGAACCTGGGTAAAATTTAATAATTAATATATTGCTTGAAGTATCTTGCATGACCTAAGGGCTATCTACATCTGTATCATGACAAATATCTTCTCAAGGTTGGTTGTCAGCCATGCTTTGGCATACAATGTAATCTATCAACTTCCCTTGGAGCACTTCTTCAGATTCAGGGCTAAACCTCCTGCTTGTACAAGCTCATGCTCTTTTCCAAAGTCTAAGGTGTGACTCTTAAGAACTGTTGGTAGGCTTATCTCTCCAGAAAAGCTTGAAACTATGAGTAGTCATCTAGTCCATTTTTCATAATGAGGCACTTCATACAGAATACTAGATTTTCTCAAAAACTATGCATCTCCATAGTTTAGAGTCTAAGGATTCTTATAATCTGTCCGCAAATGCTGAACTCTAACATTCACTCTTGCCTAAGTTCATAATTTTGATTTTTAAATTTGATATTTTATGCACATAAGTCTAATTTGCTGAGTAAACTCATTAGTGTCCAAATTTTCATTCATTGTAGTGACAAAACTGCCCAAGTCCACATTCGAACTTTAAACATCATTTATCATGGAAGTTTGGACTAGTAAGCCTTCTTTAGATTCCTGTAGATCTGTATCCTGATGTAAGGCACTTACTTTGAAAGGAATTTTGGAATTTGGGGGTTGTAACTTGCACAATTATGGCTTCAACAACCCTATTGATGCCTTCCATACCTGAATCCTAACTTTCAAAGAAAGGAATACTTGCGAAGTGTTTATTTAAAAGGAGGTCATTTACACAGTATAAAACAAGCCATAACTGACAACCATCCTCTTCAAGTTATAATGCATCATCCAAAAACACAAACAGGAAGATGAGATTAATCTATTAATGTCCACAGATGATCAACGCAGGTCAATCGAACTCATCAGAATTAATCTAGTTGCAATCCACTCTATTAACCAAAAATGATACTAACAAGATAAATCAAACTAGAGTAAATAAAGAAAAGAAAACTAGACTAAGTGAAACTACTGTTCAACACTAAATCTCAGCATTATGGGGTTGGCCAAGAAATGGGTAGACCCTAAGTATGTTGTAAGTAGTGAAGAATTGAGGGTACTAGCAACCAAGGAAGGTCATCATTGTAGCAAAATAGCAAACACAGTAGAGCTAAAGTAGAGACACAGTCGTCGTCATCATTGTAGCAAAATAGCAAACACAAGATCTAATCATGCTCATGAAGAATGGTTGGGACTGGGGAGCCCTGATTGGATAATGTTGGAAGGGAATAGAATCCAACCTCTCAAAACTCTATCTGGACCTACAAAGTGAGTAGTGACCAATACCCACTGCCACAGAGCCATAGTCCCAGCCAAATGCATGCAAGAAGAAGGTGACATTGAAGCCTTGGTTGCTACTATCATAGTTGGAAAACTCGGCAAAAACTTGGCCAAAAAACATCAAATAAAATAATATTAATTAATTATATATATTCACGGTTAAAACAAAAACTGGAGAGCTAGAAAGCTGATTTGCTATTAGATATTCACAAAAAAGAGTTTAATTACAATTCATGATCATGAATGATCATCAAAAACCCACAAAATAGTAAAATACAACTTAAGCCAGGTCTTGATCCCATAAATACCATACCATGGCTCATGAATGAGTGGTAGTAAAAAGGTTGGGTTGCCCATGATAAGATGCTCCAACCTTGCAACCCAATAAAATTTAACTAACATACTATGTTCAAAGAACTTCAAGTTCAAATAATTTAATAACCTTTATCATTTATGTCTTGAATTATTCCAAAGTTGTTTCACTAATTAGGTAAGTGTACTTCATATAGGGTTAGTATAGGTAGATTTCACCACTCACATTCACAAATCCTTGCAAATAAGTCAGACTATGATATTGCTTAAGTTTTGCCATCGTTTTACTAAGGCATCAATACAACAACTATACTCGAAGCATCTTTTGGGCACAAGTTAAAGAGTGGATCAAGCTCCTAGCGAAGATTCAGCTACAAAGCAAACGTAAAAGGCAAGCCAGAAGATTGCAGATTAGCTCAATATTAAATGGTGCCTGGCCGAGATTTAAATTTTTGGCTAAGGCAAGAAATCCCGACACATTATTGCAATACAGGATAAAATTTTGGTTAAGGCCAGATAAGTTCGACGCCATGCAAAAGTGTCGGATCAAAAATTTTGCTAAGGTATAGCATCCGGCACATGGAAGCAAGGGACCAGACTTTTTGAAGAGCAAAAGCAAGCACAACAATAGCAAAAGCTCTGGTATTTGGCATTCATCATAGGATCGGATACAAGAATTTGGCTAAGGCAAAGTGTCTAGCATATCTCTGGACCCAAAATATGGCTAAGTGTGAAGCCTCATCTAGCAAGGCGCGGGACTTTTTAAGATGCTAACATCATCCATTACGAATAAAAGTCCAGTATCCAGCAAGCATAATGCTAGACCAAAGATGAGGCTAAGTATGGGAAATCCAGCTAAGTAGAAGGTCGAACTTTTGATGATACTAATGTCAGCAAAAGGAAATGAAAGCCCCGACATCTAGCATCAAGGCAACCCCTAACTAGATACAAAATATGGCTAAGTATCAAAAAATGGTTAAACTTTTCAAGAGCTGACGTCATCATAGAATGCATAGGAAGTCCAGCACAAGGAGAGGCTAAAGACGGATTAAAAACTTTTCTGAGGCATGAAAGCGCTGAATTTCAAAGCTCATCTCTGGCACCCGATAGAGCACATTTCAAAAGGCAACTAAGTGTAGATATGGCTGGACTAATTAAGAAGCTAACATCATCAGTAAAGCAAAAGGCTCTAGCTCAAAGATGCAGATTCCATACTCAAAATTCTGCTAAGGCATAAAGTCCGACACAATCCCAGGCCTTGGCATCTGGTAGAAGACTCCCCGGACCTGTCCTAGTCAACAGAATTCGCACATGTCGACCAGCTGCCTAGCATCATCACTGTCAGAAACCTTAATAGTCAAAGGCTCCTCCATCACACACCTGTCCCTGTATAGCTGGCTCAATGCAACAAAAAGGAGTGGAAGAAACTACACCTGTTAGAAGATGCTCAGGATCTGATGGTGTAGCATGCGCACCAGCTTCTCAAGAGAAATCTTGGCTGGACACATCAGCAAGACATGTTGTAAGCAGTTAAGCCCAGAGGAGTTGAAAGCAATGCCCACTCCCTACACTCACCCTAACAGGCCTGTAGAAGAGCCTCCATTTAAATCTATATATACTAAGCTAACTTAATGCAATGTAAATCTATATATACTTGAATGTAACCCATTTCAAGAGTCGGCTCTTTAGCTTTTACAATTGCATAAGTTGTATGATCAAATGCTATACACCTCTTAATGAAAATTGAAGTGTTGTTTGGCCTCTGTCAAACAACGTTGCAAAACATGTATGTATGTTACTTTCATCGTTAAGCATTTCTGTTAAAACTGGATAAATTGTGTATTCTGTTATTTGGATATCTCCCTAAATTGTTGTTTGTTCAGTTCTTGGAATGCTTAGCTATGTATGTGCTTATTTGATTAATGCTCTGTAATATTAAATAAATGGCATGGAAGACCCAATTCTAGGGATCAATGCAGATGGAAGGGGGTTTAAGAGGAAGAAGGATTGGCTAGAAGGCTTTTGGAGAGTGATGAAAGCCATCCTAAAGCTCACAATGTCTGGCAGCCAGTACTCATCTTGTTTGTAAACTGTCCGGGCGGAGGATACATCAGTAGGCTAAGGACTAAGAGCAAAGTGGATCTTCCTATGCATAGACTTAATTCTTCATCATACCACTATTCATGGGACAAGAACCAACATCACAGGCTGACTTTGGATGGGAGAAGGTATAAGGATAGGTGTCAAGGGTTGCATCCCATAAGATGTGAGACAGAACTTCATATTCAGTTGCCATCATCGAGGAATTAAGAAAATAATATCCAAAAATTTGTTGGGGGATACAGGTAGCATAATTGTCAGTATACCAAGAATCAAATAGATCATGGGATGGTAGGTATGACTGGGAGAGGGAGGAGGAGATGGAGAGCAAAAAGAGGAAGAATCTAAGGAATAAGGACAAGTCAACACACTCGTACCTCCCCATATGGAAGACAAGCGAGGCGTAAGAATCCAGAAATTAAGGAATCCCACTAAGTACCAAAAAGCCATGTGATTCGCACAACTTAAGCAAATGCTCCCTCTAAGTAGTAACAGGATGGTTCTCATCTGCAGAGGCACTATATAATGCAAAATCTGTGAGGTTGAGTTTGAAGAGACAACTCGTTCTACATGAGATTATGTCAACGTGCTTGGTGGGTCCCAACGCAGGGCATTAAAGTCATCCAATGATGAATATGTCGAAATCTCTGGATAAAGATCCAAGTCAGGTTCACCATCAGAATGGAGGGGACAACCGTCTTGCATTTAAAGATTTAGCATTGTGAATTTACTTCAATTTAAGTCTGTTGCATTTTTTAGAGAAAAGCAAAGATTGCACAACAGCTCCATCTGAACACATATACAGTATCATGGATATAGTGCATATATAACATCAAAGAATTCTATACCAGCATAAGCATGCCAAAGAACAGAAGAGGGAGAAAGACCCTGTGTGGATCACTACTGTAGTCAGTGTTGCAACAGTTCCTGAAGTTCTATTGTTTCTGGAGCTAGTTCTTATGTGCTTAGGCCCTTGATAAAGAAAACTGAGTAGTGCTAAACAGAAGAAAAAAGGTAACTTGTCGTCTGGATCCAGATACTTTGCATGGACATTTTAACCTTCCCATCAAATAAGTTTCCTTAACCAAAAACAAAGCAATTAAAGAATTTCAAGATCCTGGTGCTCTACATAATGTAAATTGTTGGATAAAAGACCAAAAGAAGATCTTTCCGTAGAATGTAGTTATTTCAAACACAAACACCAGAATGTCTTGTTATGCAGTCTTTAGTTAAAACTAGATTTCTCACCAATCTCAACCCTTCATGTACATGCCCATCTCATACATTTTCAAAGGTGAAACCAAATTGATTGGTACAAAGCCAAATAGTGATAACCTTGTGTCTCAGCTGAGTACAGTCGGATGATTGATATTTTCCACACATTCTTATCTGATATATGCTTTGTCAGCCTATAAAGAGAGTCTTGGGATCACTAGGTATGTGCAGGAAGAAGGAGCTCCTGCAAAATTTTGGTTTTCTCGTTTCTGGAAAATAGATTGTAAGCCCAGTTTTTAAATAGTTAATAACTGGCTTTTATATCGCTCCAGCATAAAATTTCTCTTATGCATATGCTCCAGAATTCTGAAGTTGGACAAGCAGCCCTACGAGGGCTTGTAGATTTGCTCTTTGAAGAACATACCAATATTAATGCTTATGCTTTTAGTGGGCATCCCACAAATTGAAGAATGGTATGTGATTGACTACTTTGGACGGACTTAGCTAGGAATCTTATCGGGGTTCGCAACTGGATAGAAAACAAGATCAAAAAAATCATGTTGTATTTTGTATTCTACTCAAGTGAGGCAATATGCTTGTTTAAATGCAAGGCACCAAAAGACTTTCAATTATGAGCTCTGAAAGCAAAGATTTGAAGTCTGTGAGACCAGGAACTGTTATAACATTGCGAAATTTGTTCAACCATGAAGATAAGAGAATGAGAAGACCTGTTCCCATGCTCAACTCCAGTAAAAACTAAAAACCAATGTAGATTCCAAAATTATCAAGCATTTCAAAGATCACTTCAAAGGGAGATTTTGAATATGATTGTGAGTAGATCTCTGACAGCCTCATGCTGAAGATTCCTCAGCAATCACAAGATGCACTCTATACTGATTTATCTGCACTACATACACTAAGGAAGTTCAACTTGCAAAAGATACCCCACCATCTGAAGTTTCTGTGAACAACTTGTGCTAAAATTCTTAAAAGGATTAGTGTTAAGTTGTTTACCAGTAAACAGAAGCTACCAAACCATTCAAAAGCAAAAGGCTACGGATCAAAAAAGGGAAAATCTGAGCACAAGTTCTAGAAATGAAAAGACAGATGAAGAGGATAACAGTGGAGGAGATGATGAGAAAACGAAAGACAATTTCAGGGCACTAGCAAGATACTGATGCTTATGCAAAAATGACCAAGGGAAACAAAACAAGTAAAATTTCTGGAAAACTGGGAGTAGTACATCTTGAAGAAGATCTACTTGAAGGTTAACAGATGATGTATATTCAATCACATGCCAAGGCTGCAAAATATCAATTTCTAATAAATACTATTAAGAAGCATGAGGGAAACAAGCTAAACAAAATGCCTTCCATTGCTCAAATCTGATGAGCCAAAGGGAAAATGGTATGATATCTGTTTTGACAATAGAAGAGAGTATTCAATGTGACTACTGCAACTTAAAACAAGAAGAAAGCAAAGAAAGATCTAACAGCTGAAACTTATCAAGCTATGACTCTGAACATTTGCATAAACCCACTTCTAAGGAAGGAAGAAACTTAGGGCTGCAGCAAAGAAGAAAGTACATTGAGAACAGCAGCTAAATAAGTTGCAATGTGTTATTCATCCTCCTTTAGCAAATATGTCTAGAAGACTAACAGCAAGGTATTATATTTCATAACAAATAAAAAGCAAGATTTGACTTCCCTGGAAAGTATTCATGAAGTGTTCATAAAGAAAAATGTTAAAGTGGCTAAAGCAGTTCTAAGTTCCGGTTGAGATCTTCTTTCACAACTGGGAAATGTGCACAAAGCCAAGTGAGAATTGAAGAAGTCCATCAAATCAGTTCAGCACTTTCAAATCACATCAATGTATTCATGGCTACCATGAAGGCATGTGACAAAGATGATTTGCAGTTTGTAAATGCAAATTTTGATGCAAGTGAAAGCGTATTACCATTCACTAAATGCAATAAGGGCAATAACATTTCAAGATGTTCATACACTTGATAGTATAGAAGCAAAGAGTTTGAGCAACTATGGGCAAAATTAAAGGTCTACTGCAGGATAACAAGTTGAATGCCCACCTGAGGAAGAAGGCATTAGAGATCAAGAGTTCCTGAAGAAAGAAGGAGCAATAACTGATACCAAATTCATGAGAAACACAAATAAATCATGTCCCTACATATCATAATTATTTTGAACATTTAGAAGATGGAATTTTAGGAGAAGAGACACACCTAGATGACATCAAAGTTCTGGATTTCAATATTATCAGTTCCATTTTGACTCACCTTGTAGACACTAGATTTTAGTCATTTGCAATCAAAATTGCACAAATTTGCCAAAATCCCCAATTTGCCTCATAGACTCCAAATGTTGCTCAAATTCCTCCAAATTGCCTTTTTCCAGTCTAATTCGTCCAAATTTCCTAATTTCCCCTAATTTCCCTAATTTTTTCCAAATTTCCCTAGCCCTCCTAATTCTATTTCATTCCCCTTTAATTTTCCCTAAAGTTCTTCTAAGGTTCCCCTAAATCTTTATTTTCTTCTAATTTCCCCTTTTTCCCTAAAATCCTTAATTCTTCAATTTCCCTAATCTTCCCCTAATTTTCTCCTACCTTGCTTAAGTCCTCTAATTCCCTCTTAGCTCTCCTAATCTCCTAATTTCCACCTAATCCCCCTCATTTATTCTTCTCCTCTCCCTTGAATTTCTCATAATGCTTCTTAGTTATCTAATGTTGTCATTAATCCCTCATTAGCTTTTGATTTTCTGATTAAGCACCCACTAATAATTTAAAATTCCACTTAAAATCCCAATGGCTGTCCAAATCCCCACCCACCAATGTCCATTTACTCCACCTTGTCTCCTCACCCATGTTTACCTCCAAAAGTGTGCAATTTAAAATTGTGAAAAATGCCTAAGGTCAAGGTGAGTTAAGTGCCAAAGTAAATAGCCTTGTCCTCCCTACTCTCCATGTCACATTTTAAGGTAATTTAAAATTCCAAGTGCAGCCTCCAAGGCACACAAGCCCCCATGCCCATCTCATCACCCATGAGGCCATTAATGCCACTTGGGTGGGTGAGAGGTCACTCCACCCAAGGGCATTCAATGTGGAGGGTGCACACTCCACCAAGTGGAATCCCCCAGATTTTCCTTGGCCCTTGCACCTTCCACATGGCTGCCACATCACCCCCATGCCACCTACCCTACCCCTTGCCAAATTCCTATAAATCCCCCCCATTTCCATCATTTGCATGGGAGAAGAAAAAGCTTATTGTTATGCTGCCAAAATTTGGCCAGACCACTGCCTTGGAGAGCTTAGCTGCCCATACCACAAATCTTAAAGAGCCCAGCCATGGCTGCCATGGAGCTTATTTGGAGGATTCATGAGGAGCTTTGACCAGCAACTGTGACAACACCAGTTGATATCTTTCCACGCCACCTGCATCAAAAGGGTCCTAGGGACCACCTGCACCTCCCAGTAGGGGCACCTTGCCCCTCTGGCCATTTGATCCCAACCGTATGAGATGGCTACACAGTCCCAACCGTCTGAGACGGCTACACAGTCCCAACCATCTAAGACTCCGGCCAACCGTCCGAGACGACTGCACAGTCCCAACCGTTCTGAGACTGTTGCCAACCGTCTGAGACACCTGGCCAGAAAAGCCCAAATAGAGCATCCAGACAACCAGCAGGTAAATGAAGGCACAAAACACTTTGTTTCTTGATTTTGTAAACATTTAAAGTAGTTTTGTGAACTTTCTTTGGAGTTTTGTAAGCCTTTACATGTTCTTTTCAATGATTTGTTATCTCTTGCTTTAACAAGGGCCTCATGTGAGGGAGGACCTTCAGATGCTTCTGATATCACTTGGTTTGCATGTGTGCTGGTTTGCAGCAGCTGGCCAAGGCACCCGGGTGGTCCACACACACACATCCAAAAACCCACCCATCACTCGATTGTGGCACGGAGAAGCATTGCACCTTTATGACATGTTGTAAAAAGGGGGCATCCCCCTTTGGTTTTATTATAAAAACATTGTGATGTGAAAAGCCCTCCTTTGATAGGGCTCTTTGTACTTAAAAGAACACTGATATTTATCAATATATGCATGTTTCTCTTTCTTTTAGTTATTTGCAAGGTGCATCTTTGTTGTTTACACACCTAGAGAAGTACCTAGCCCCGAGGCACATACATCAACATGGAAGAAAAAGGGCTCAATAGTTGTAGGTCAGTTACTCAATGGTTCTATTTAATAACAAACATATATCCTTATAAAAGAGAGCAAATGGAAAGAGAGGAACTTTTGGCAATTGAGGTGTACATTGAGTCATCAAGAGCTAGCTGCTTCAGAACCTTCCAGAACCTGCCTTAATTAATCTAGGATAAAATAAATTTTTAAGGTCCATGAGCATTGCGCATATCAGACCACCCCATACTCCCCTTGATCCACTATGCATGGGAGAGGGAACTCATGTTGTGCTATTATCGCATATGTCATTTGATGAAACAATTGAGCTTTGCTGCATATAATCAGTCTATCATCGGTCCTACTTTCTTTTTGAACATACATTTTGCAGACCAAATCATGAATGCACTATTTGATTTCTATGTCATCATTTGCTCTCGTGCAAATGAGATGATGTAAGTTTATCTGCACATCTGTTTTGTTTTTTAGTAGATATAGTTTTAGCTTCTTTACTTGTAATTCTGCATCTTGTTTAAGATATGTTCCATAAGGGCATGTCTTGGGATTTGGGGGCCATCTCGGAGATGCATCTTGATGTCCCAAAAATGCATCCCGCTGTCCTGGAGACAGATCCCATTGTCCCGAATAGCCATTCTGTTGGGAATAGGTGTCATACACCTTTCAAACATTGACTATCTCATGTCTTATGTTAAGAGTATATATAAGGAAGAAAAACTGGTGGACTATGTAATGTCCCAAAATAATTTTTGCATTGTAAATATGGTTTTTTTGTGTTTTGAGCGTGTTGGGTCGTCATTGAGGGTATTTTGTCATATTTTGGGGTTAAAATGAGGGTTATAAGGGTTAATAAATGTGTTTTGGCAAGTTCGAATGTTAGTATATGGGTTAGGAAAGTTATTTAAGTGTTTGGAGTGAGTTTTGGGTTAGAAAAAGGTATTAATTTATGCCTTTATGTGGAGTGACGAATTTGTAATATGTTTAAGTGACCTCAATGCAAGATTATATCCCAGTCGTTGGATTATCTCAAATCTAAGGGTTAAGATCTATTCTTCCCTTATGGTTTGTTTATAAAAGGAGGATAAGGGTTTCATTTGTCGGGGGTTGATTTGGAAATTGATTTGGACTTGGGAGAATCGTTGCTGAGGCAATATTCTTTGGCTCTTTGAGATTGCTGGATATATCTCTTGGAGATTAGGGTTTCTGGTGGATCTACCATTGGAGGAGCTAGGCCAGCTAGCTTGAATACCTTGCTTGTTGACAAATCCACCTAGGGTTTGTACTTGTGCTGCAAATTGTGTAAAATTCGTATAAAAGGAGAAATCAGGTATTAGAAGGCCATAGAAGTGGAATTTTTGTTGTGCTGAAGGTGGAGAAGTCTCTCCAAGTGGGACGTCCAGTTTGAGGGAGTTTGTTTTGCTATTTTTGAGGGTTTTATTCCCTCTAGGTGGATCGCCCAGCCTAGGGAAGGCATTTTCTGTGAATTGGAGGTGTAATTGGGCTCTTGGGAGCTAGATCCAGCCCTTGAGGGTTTGAAATAAATTCTGGAAATTTTCTGTGTGGAGATCTTGTCATTTGGCCCTTTCTGCAGCCAAGTAAATAGCCCTTTGGGCCATTTTCTGAATTGTAATCAGCTGGAATCAGGTGCACTTGTTTGTATTCATTCTGGGTTGTTTGTTGTTGCCATTTTGTTGTGTTTATTTCAGTTTTCTGTAACTAGGGTTTTGAAGTTAGGGTTTTAAAAAAAAGCAGAAAAATTTCAGTTTCAGTTTCGTTGTTACTTTCTACAAATTTTAGTTGGTATATTTCAGACTAGACCATGGTTTTACTGCAGGTCTATTTCAAGCACTGTGCATTGCAGGACTGTAGGTCTATTTCCAGCACTCTGCACTGCAGGACAGCTGCAATACTGCAGGCCTATTTCCAGCATTGTGCATCACAAGACTGCAGGTCTATTTCTAGCACTCTGTACTGCAGGACTGCAGGTCTATTTCCAACACTCTGCACTGCAGGACAGCTGCAATACTGCAGGCCTATTTCCAGCATTGTGCACTGCAGGACTGCAGGTCTATTTCCAGCACTGTGCACTGTAGGACAGCTGCAATACTGCAGGTCTATTTCCAACACTGTGCACTGTAGGACAGCTGCAATACTGCAGGTCTATTTCCAGTTGTGTTATTGCAGATCTTTTTCCAGCTTTGCTAATAAATAGGATTGAAGAAGTGCAAACTTATGGGAATTGTATTGTAAGAAGCAGATTGCTGATTACAGAATAATACAATTTTTTGGGTGGTCCTTGGTTGCTGGGTTTTTCCCGAAAGGGTTTCCCAGGGTATATGTTGCTTCCTGTATGAGATTTATGTGATTTTGCTTGTTGAATTAAAATTCTAGGCCTTTTTTTGCACTACTTTCCTCTAAAGATTAAGTAGGAAGTTGTTCCGCAATAGTCTAACTTCCTATCAATTGGTATCAGAGCTTGGCTAGCGTTTGAGATCCTCCGTTAGGAAAAAATACTTTTGCTATTAATCTTGGTTTGAATGGGAGCTATGCAGAGGGGAAGTGATATTATTTCAGGATGGTAAATACATCATTGTTGGAGAGAGAAAAATTCAACGGTACAAATTTTGAGCTATGGAAAGCTTAAAATGGAGGATTTTTTCATAGATAGAGATCTATGGGCTGTTGTTTTTGGAAGTCAACCTGTGTCTATGATGGATGAATATTGGACGGTGATGGATTGGAAGGCACGAAGCCTCATTTGGCTATGTTTGGCCGACTCCGTTCTCTTGAATGTAAGTGGGTGCCCTACTACAAAAATATTGTGGGATAGGTTGGCTTCAATCTACCAAGCCAAATCCCTTGTGAACAAATTGTTCCTGAGAAAGAAATTGTATTCCCTAATGATTGGGGATGGAGATTCCATAGCAGGACACCTAAACGAATTCAACATTATCATTTCGCAGCTAAGATCCGTCGAAGTAAAAATGGATGAGGACCAGGGTATCACTTTACTATGTTCATTACCTGATTCTTGGGGCAACATAGTAATGGCTATCAGCTCCACTAGTACCAAGTTGAAGATGGACGAGATAGTCTCTACCTTGCTCTCAGAAGAGATGTGGAGGAAAACCACGAAAGACGTCAAGGATGTGTTGGTTGTTCGTGGTAGATCCAAAGAAAGGAACAAGGGGAAGAAGATAGTTGGCCGCTCCAAGTCCAAGGGAAGATCCAAGACTCCCACTCTAACAAAGATCAAATGTTGGAATTGTGGGAAGAAAGGGCATGTGAAGAAAGATTGCAAGGAGAAGAAGCATAAGAACAAGCATGAATCTGATGAGGATTTCGATTCTAAGTCTTCTCGGGAGGATGTAGGAGATGCATTCGTGGCTGCCTTTTCCACTCATTATGGATGGCGTTTGGCTAATTGATTCAGAAGCATCATACCATATGACTCCACATCAAGAGTACTTCACAAAGTACCAGGACAGTGACAATGGGAGTGTGTACTTAGGGGACAACTCGTCCCTTAAGGTTGCTGGTAGAGGAAGAGTTTCTTTACAACTCTCAAATGGCATGACCAAGACCTTGACCAATGTCTTGCATATTCTTGGTTTGGCACGAAACCTCATTTCCGTGAGTAGCCTGAATGACTTGGGTGTGCAAGTGATCTTTAACAAAGGACGAGTCACTGTGATTCGTGGATCAATACTGCTTGCTAAAGGAGTACGTAATGGGACACTGTGTCATCTTGATGCTAAGACGATTGCATGCAACAATACATCAATTCCATATAGTAGCTTACCGGCGGATAAGACTATGTTGTGGCATTATAGGCTTGGTCACATTGTTGACAAAGGTCTTAAAACCTTGGTGAGTAAAAAACCTCTTTGAGGGGATAAATGATTTTCCTTTGATTTCGAGTTTTATGAACATTGTCTTTATAGAAAACAGAAATCAATTGAATTCTACTCAAGCTCTCATAGATGCATGGATTTACTTGATTTAGTGCACAGTGATGTATGTGGTCCAATTGATGTACCTTCATTATCTAAATCATTGTATTATGTATCTTTCATTGATGATCATTCACGGATGACATGGATTTATTTTCTAACAAGAAAATCTGAAGTGTTTGCTAAGTTCAAAGAGTTCAAAGTTCTTGTTGAGAACCAAACAACAAGAAGATTAAGTCTCTTAGAACAGACAATGGCGGAGAGTTTTGTAGCAAAGAATTTGATAGTTTTTGTAGGGAGAATGGAATTAAGCGGTGTAAAACAACTCCTTATACGCCTCAACAAAATGGAGTTGCCAAAAGGATGAACAGGACACTGATGGAGAGGGCTAGAAGTATGCTAAGCAGTGCTGGTCTAGAACAAAAGTTCTGGGAAGCAGCTAGTACAACATGTTACCTGATTAACAAATCTCCTACATCAGCACTTGTTGATGAAACCCCTATAGGGGTTTGGACGAGCAAAAAGCCCTCATTGAGACACCTTAGAGTGTTTGGCTGCGAGGCATATGTGCATGTGCCTAAGGTAAAGAGATCGAAACTTGATTACAAAGCGGAGAAATGTATCCTCATTGGCTACGGCAATGGGATAAAAGGATACAAGCTTTGGAACCCAGTCACAGAGAAGGTTGTTTGGAGCTGAGATGTGATCTTTAGGGAGATCAAGGATTCTTCAAACGAGGAGCAGCAAAGTAGAACATCAAAACAAGTTGTGCAATTTCAACCAAAAACAAGCAAAGAAATTGCACATGGACATGACGGTGTCCATGATGATGATGATGAACATGATGCTCATGATGGGCCTAATGAGGAGTGTCTTTGGGATAGTCATGACGAGTATGATGAGGATCAGGATGGTTCGCAGATCAATAGTGCTTGCTAAAGGAGTACGTGATGGGACACTATTTCGTCTTGATGCTAAGACGATTGCATGCAACAATACATCAATTCTAGATAGCAGCTTACCGACGGATAAGACTATGTTGTGGCATTTTAGGCTTGGTCGCATTGTTGACAAAGGTCTTAAAACCTTGGTGAGTAAAAAAACTCGTTGAGGGGATAAATGATTTTCCTTTGATTTCGAGTTTTGTGAACATTGTCTTGATGGAAAACAGAAATCAATTAAATTCTACTCAAGATCTCATAGATGCATGGATTTACTTGATTTAGTGCACAGTGATGTATGTGGTCCAATTGATGTACCTTCATTATCTAAATCAATGTATTATGTATCTTTCATTGATGATCATTTGGGAGGTCAAAGTAATTCATATCAATCCAACAGGTTTCCTTCTTAGGAAACTGAACTAGGTCCCATGTGCCATTCTTATTTAGAGATGTCATCTCCTCATCCATGGCCATCTTCCAAGACTCACTATTATTCATCTCCATTACCTCCTTCACAGTTCCAGGCTCATCAATGTTAGTAGATAAAGCAAAAATACAATTTAAACCAGGTGGGTTATACCTATTTGGTTGATTTCTTGGTCATGTGGACCTCCTAATCCTCACAGTTAGCAAATGTTTTCGCAGCTGTGTTCCATGAGAACGTGTCCCCTATCCTCAATACTTACTTGTCTCCCTGTTCTTTCCCATGGGTCACATCCCCTTCACTTGCCATTCACACAATACTTTTTTTAGGGACTATTTTTGAACTTTATTCTTGTTATTCATGTCCCCACCACAAATGGGCCTGAACCTTAATATTTTGTTGAAACTTCTTAAGCATGCATAAACTATAGTAAAATTGAACTACATGCATCATTGCTTCTTTTCCCCCCATTTTTGGGTTCAGCAAAGCCATTTTCTGTTCCCTTTTCCTAAGGGCTGGGGGTGTATCCCTGTGTTTCCTTGTCCACTTAAAAGGGAACTTGGTGGAACATAGTTTGGTGCTAAAGTTCCACTAAGGGAAGATAAGAAATTCCTTGTACCTATAAGATTCATAGGCAACATGATTTTTCTACAAAGCTTGCCTTTTAAATGCTAGCTTCTTAGTCCTCACTAATGGGACACCTTGCATATTTACACATCAAGCCATGCACTTCAACATGATTAGCTTCTACCTCCACATTCATTGTCATAGCTGAAGCACTGTACGTTGCCCAGCAGGATGGTGTTATTCATAGTTCACATTATGCACACCAAACCTTGCCTGTATTACATCAGATAAGAAGGGATAGTATAATTTCACATTATTGATTGTGAGCAAGCAATAAACAAATGATGGGTTATTTCTTATTCTTTCTCATTTCTTGACAAATTTCGTTTCATTATATTATAAAATTTAGGACGAGTTTTCCCCTAAGTTACACAGAGTACCTTTTGTAAGCAGGCAAATCGATATGTCTGTGTTTAATGAATAAGTTTTGGTATTTTGTGTTAATTTATAGTTCGTACGCAAAGTGTTTGAAGAAATGTGCATACATATATTTAATAAAGTTATAAAGTAGTAATGTAATAATATGATAATGTGCAATGTTAAGTCACGTACGACAAGTTATAAAGTGACTTATGAAATGAAATGTAAATGTAAGTTAATGTGAGTCAAATGTAACTTCGGAAAATGATGAGGTGTCGGGTAGTTGGAGGGTGCAACTAATTTTTAGTTGTATAAATATGACCCTTGACTCATTCATTGGAGATATATGCCAATGGTGGTGGAGTTGGCCATCACGTATGTGTGTATTGATGGTTGTGATGGCTGGTTGCTATTGGCTGTAAATGATTGTTGGCACCGAAAGGAGAGTGCATTGCTGATAATATAAATCTGCTCATTCATTGATCATCTGCCATTGCTGTTGTTATTGTATGTTGCCTGTGTATTGTTAATATTAATTGTTGCAGATCTGTAGATTTATTAAGTAGAAATGAAATTGAGTTTCACTATGTTAAATTTCATTTCTACACCCTTTTGGTGGGAACAAGAAAACACGAGCATGTGAAAGGAATGGCTAAAAGACATCCCTCAATATTGGCAAAGGGGCGCAACAAAGGGAACAGCTATATAAAATATGACAGACAGAGAAATATACAACATTAAAATGAAATTAATCATTGGTTTTCTTATTAGTTATTACTAATCAGCAATCATAGACAAAATGAAAATAAAATGATGCATATTATTCGGAGACTATAGTGACAGGTTCAATGTGATTGGGCCACTGGACGGTGAAAGATGTTCTTCAAAGTGTCATGTTCAACTTCTCATTTCTGATGACACATTTCCCAAAACGTCCAAAAATATTATGTGGCAATATCATGCATTCATTTTATGTACATAAATGGATTGCAGAACTTCTTTAGAGATGCTAGAGTTGTGTGTTTCAACTTTCAACAAAAGCTAGGCAAACATCATACATTCACATTCCCGTCTCAATAAGTAGTCTTTAAGTTTTGGAATATAGGGGGACTTAAGTTCTCAGATTTCAGTTGTGCAGGTATCCATCCGTTTGTATTCTTCTCTATTTTAAGTTGCAAAACACTGTATATTACATAAGGGACACTGAGGCATTCCCCTGTCCCTCAAGGGAATGTGTATGCATCCCTTGCATGTTCCCACACAACCGAGGATAAGGGGGGATGCAGTGGTACGTTCCTAGGATGGCTGGGACTGGACACGTAGAGGACATCCCCACTGCAATCCCCCCCCCCACCTCTCCCTCCCCACGAGGACGTGTTTCACAGGTATACAACCATGCAGACATATCCCCCTACGACATAATTCTTTCCACATTTTCTATGCATTCCTTACATTTATATACATTAGGTTTTGCAGTACCGACATCTTTTATATATGACATTATACTAACTATAAATGCTTACATGAAAATTTTGTAAGATAAAAGGACAAATAACCAAATATCTATGAGAAGTCCCAAAACATAGTGCCATTTTTCTAAGCTCCAAAAACAAAACTTGAAAATTTTCAGTCTGTTCCATACCCAATTCAAACATGTTTTATTGCATTCATGTTAAAGACAAATTCTGGCAATCACTCTGCTAGATGTAATAGCAATAAATAAACATTGATGAAGAAACTAAGATAAGACAGAGAGCATGAGCGCAATGCAATGCAATATAATATAAGTCAATTTTCTAACATCGTGTCCAGGGGAAAGTTCATAACTCTTTAAGGTGGCTGCAGGGGGGTAAGGTGGGAGATGGGATCGAACAGCTCTATACAACTCACTTTTTTAAAAAAGAATATATACTTAAGCTCCCAATCCACATTTACAATGTAATATCACCTGAACTTCAAGTGCTGTCTCTCTTCCAATTGAAAGCATCTGAATAGTTCCTCGTTCTACCAAAGATTCACGGAAGGATGGCATTTGGAACTTCTTCCCCACCATAAAATCTGATAAACAAAACATTCTCATTGAATACTAGACAGAGATAATGTTTCCATTAAAATTGATTCACAAAAAGCTATTGAATACTAGACATTCCTAATCAATAGTAGACAAAGAGCTAAGGTCCACACTGAAAGACTTTGGGGATTTTTAACTCCTGCACGAAAGGTAATACTATGGATACAGTCAGTAGAGCAAAACCTTTCATGCATACTTTTTCAACAAATGCTGAAATATTATTGCACTATTTTCCAATAAAATGTAAGGGCAAATGAAATTTTTGGTCACGGCCAAGCCAATATGCCATTCGGGTATGAGATTCATACGATAACTAAGCATAAGAACTAGCAAATGGCATACTAATAAATTGATTGTAAAAAGAGGCATTTATATTCATATTCATAAGTTCATAATACTACCTGACAAATAATCTGAAAAATATGCATATAAACAGCTCCGTACAGTTGCCCCGTTAGGCTGCTTTTCAAGCAATGCCCTAATGGAACCATAAAACATAGTGAAGAGGCAATGTGCTTCCTTAAGAACAGCCTGCAGAGCATCATGTCGACTTATTTCCTCATATTCTTTACTCTTCTCAACCACCTGACAAATCAAGACCAGAACTGCTTAGATTTAGTAACGTTTCCCAGCGTTGCAAAACTGAGTCACAGCTTATCTTAGGGCATAATTACATACTATTTTCAAAGAAAGGCATGCACTTCTGAATAAAATAACATTGAAATTTGACAATGTTGAGGAGGAAAATGTAATGATAATTTAATAAAACACTAATATGCAGAGACATCATACAAAGGAGAATTTCTATTATAAAGATATCTTCAAATTGTCCTCTAATGCCAACTATAATAAAAACGTCACACCACAATACAATAAATGATGGATAAAAAGGTAAGTTTAGCCATCAAAACAAATATGAAAATTCGAACTTGGTACATCCCAAAAGATACAAATTATTCTCTATATTTATGAACACAAACAACTTATAAGGGAAGATAACAGCAGAAATAATTGCTAGAGTAATCTAGAAGAAAATAACGAGGACTACCATATGGTGGAATCCCAAATATTTGCAAGCTAAAGATATTGATCAATATAATTAATGTAAGATGCATTTAATATTTTGACAAATTCAATCAAAGGAACTTCACAACAATTAATCTGATGTAATATGAATATGGCTGAAAGCAAAATAAGCAATAACGAATATAGAAGAGAAGTAAATATATAATAACCAAAGTCACTCAATGAAATTGTAGAGTACAACCTGTTGAGATACTGCCACCAGGTGGTGTCTAAAACATTCCTCCAAAAAAAGAAAGACATGGCTATTATACTGTTGAAATGTAATCTGATTCATGGCCAAGGCCTACATTGTACAATGTATTGGACAGGCCTAAGGGCTTTTCATTGTACAATGTATTTATTATTTTGTAATATTTTATTAAGCCCAATGGCCCATGGTTAACCTTGTTATGGTTAAACCCTATTTAATACATGTAATTAACCTAAAGCCCACTTGTTATATCAGCTTAGGTTAAACTTTATGATACAATTGGGCTTTTGATATTGCAAAAGACCCCCTTACACTCCTCTTTTTTTATCAGTGTGTTGTGGAATATTATCTACGGATATAGTGATTATTTATGGTGCCTATGTGGGCCCACCCTATCTTTTTCTTTTTCATCCTTTCTTTCACTTTTGGTATAAGATTTGAGTAGATGATTTGCTTCTATTCGTTTCTGGAAAATATTGTAAATTCCAACAAATAGAATTAAACAAAGATTTACCAAGAAAGGCCAGAGGAGCAGGGAGGGGTGGATGTCCCCACCACATTCCCCTTCTCCATGTTCTCATGAGGGGTGTCCAGATGTCCCCACAATTGACCTACCAATTAAAAAAACAAAGGGAGCGGGAAACCAAAAAGCCTATAGAACCCTAAGCAACGTCAAATTTTCCTCATAGATGGTACTCTTCCCCTCTCTTTCCTTTCTGCATTAAAATGTGCTAACAAAGTGTCTTCAATGTTGTCCAGTTCAAGTCAATTTCCGCTGCAGCTTCTACATTCTTTCCTTAGTATGGCACTTTTGTCCCATTGTAACAATGTATTTTCATTTTGCTTATCATTAGTAGTTATTGACAAGAAAACAAATGATTAGCTCAAAGTTGTGCATTCTTAAAAATTATTTGGGTGGGGGGGGGGGGGCATTTTTGTGTTTCCTGGTATTACAATAAACCATACTGTCATGAAAACAATGGGAATTCACTCTGGTGAGCTCTTTCAAAGCCAAGCATTCTCACCAGTAGGACTTCAACCCATGGGTTGTGCATTCTTACATGTTTTTCAATACGTAATTTTATTTTATATTTTGTGGCATTTTAAATATTTTATTTGTCGTTTTCTTTTATTTTTGCCAAAATTTTGGAGTATCTTCCAACAGTCCCTTTCTATGTCCTTGTTTTCCCCATCCTTCCCATGCCCCCCGCTCCCAAAAAAGGTTAAGGTTGGACACACATGAAGTTGAAGAAAGGGTAAACCGAAAAATCCTAGTTGAAGAGTACAATCCAAGGTACATAAGAAGGTACAACTATACCATAAATAATGAGTATCTTTAGCAACAAGAAATTTTGTAGAATCATCAACCACAAAATAGTCCCAATATTTGATCTAATTATGTCAACAAGGGACTGACTTAGGTTGGGATGAACAATGATGATCCAAGCAAAGCACAAGCTTATATTTGCACACAAGTTCATTTGCAATAGAGAAGCCCACTTGGAGACTTGTAATCAGGCCACTTTGTGCATCACCAAATTGGCTCTGGAACTCATAACTAGCAATCGAGAAGCCAACCGTCACACAAAGAACTTGAAGCATCAACTCACAATTGAGAAGCCTTAACATAATGCAAGAAAACTAGAGAAGCAACCTGCAACAGTGGATCCTAAGAGTCATGGGAAAATTGAAAAATCATTCAATGTAGCACATTAGAACATAGTAGCAACCACCCAAAAAACAAATTGGGCTATGCCAATAACTATCACAAAGCATCTAAATCATCTATAACCATCCACTCTTGGCATGTGCATATTAACATTTATCACAGCATCTTAATGATCAAGTTGTCATTCTCTTCTTCCACGAATAGGACAAACATAGTTCTTCTAAGAAGTTGGTCAATAGAGTAGTCATCACCTACACAATTGAATCATTGTTTCTATGTGTTATGTCTGAATCTCTATATATGTCTACATGAACCATCTTCTATTGCATGCAATACTCAAAGTTGTTGCAGGCGTGCTTTTTGCCTCTCTTGCATGAGTTGATTTTGTGACTTCTGTAGTGCATGTACTTGTTTTGGGTGGTCTAGTTCCTTTGGTTGATTCTTTCACATGGCAAGTTGATGCCTCTACGCATGTTATTTCTTTGACAAGTTGCATAGGCAGGTAGATTCATCTTGGATTTCTTCTCAATATTTGATGCAAATTATATGCTTGTGCTAGATTCTCTATGGGTAGGAAATCCATCTTTGCATGAATGTAGTAATGTGGGCCACTAATGTACTTGAGCACGTTGTTCTTCTCTTCATTACAAATTTGGAAGTGAGGGAGTTCATTGAACTCATTAGTCAAGTCATGTACATATTCATCCCTTCATCATTGCAATGTTGAAATAGCATGCATTTGTCTTCATAGTGCTTCAAATGGTAGAATCTTCCTCACATTGTATTTGTGAACATTCACTATATATGAATGGATTATGTTCCCTATCATGATGTGCATTAGTTATTTCCTATTAACACAATATCGACATAAACATTTTCAAAGTCACAAATGTGATCTTGTATTTGTCGGTGAAGTGATTAGTACAATAATGTGCTTCAAGTTGTTGGAGCCCTATATACAATAGCCTAGCATGGATGTTGTCTTGGAACACTAGGATGTGAATGTTTGTCTACACCTACAATAAGCTTTAATGCTAAAAGTGAGTGGTAGTTGATGTCAAACCTAGTTGCAGCATTAGGTCTCTTTACATGTCTACATTATACCATCTTCTATTCTATGCAAGAACCAAAAGTAGGTTTGGAACTGATGTGCTCGAATCCTTGTGCTAGCCTGATGAAGGAGCCTCCACTTTCTAAAAGTAGCAAGAAATTAGAGTGATTATTTCGCACCAAATGTTGTGTCAAAAGACAACCTCTCCATCTCATCATCGACATCAAGAGTCAAAAGGACAACCTCTCCATCTCATCATCGACATCAAGAGTTAAAAGGATGGGATCATGCAAGACATTGGAAAGCACCTACGACTTGCAACAAAAGGGCACCCTCAATGTTAGTCATTTGAATAATTGCTGTAGTGTAAGGCAATAAAAGTTAAAACACAATGTACTTTTGAGAATGGCATCAAGCCCATGCACAGTATTGTCCCCTAAAATTCCTCTAGAAATTTGCAATGTTTTGCTCAAAAAGCCATACCTTTATGAACAGGATATGACCTACAAATCCACACCACAAAAGCACTAGTTGTGAAGTCAAAAAAGTTCACCTATCACATCCTCAAGTATGTAATAAATAGTAGTGTTGCACTTGCTTTATGCAAGAAGCCAATCTCACATGCACATAACTTGACCTTCTTATGGTTTGCCAAAACACACCCCACCATGCCCAAAGCAAGCCTTGGTCTCACGCAATTTGATACTTTGTGCACCAAAGACAAATAGAAGGTATAGTGCAAAATTTTAATGCACAATGTTATCAAGCACCCATCAAAACAAGTTCCAAGACCTCCAGTCCCAAGAACCCACTTTATGGAAGATTGATTTTGGAGAACGATGACATTAGATGCCAAATACATCAATTCATTGATGAAGATATGATCCACCCAAGTTTTTCAGCTTTTGGCTGCAAAATCATCCTTGACTTCTTGCGTCCAAGAAGAATGGTTCGTTGCGACTTTGCATTGACTACCACAACTTGAACAATATCACTATTAAGAACTAATATCCAATGCCTTGCATAGATGATCTTTGGACCGACTTTGTGATGCATGATACTTCACCAACATCAATCTCAAGTCAAAATATCATATTGTCAAATACGTATCAATCCCAATGATATTGGCAAGACAACATTCATGAATGAAGAGGGATTGCACGAGTATTTGGTTATGTGTTTCAGCTCGACCAATGCACATGCAATTTTCATATGACCTATCAATCACAATGATATCAGCAAGACAACATTCATGAATGAAGAGGGATTGCATAAGAATTTGGTTATGTGTTTCAGCCCGACCAATGCACAAGCAATTTTCATGTGACCAACGAATGACACCCTACAAAGTTTTACAAATTCCTTTGTCATTGTTTACTTTGATGACATTCTCATTTGTAGCAAGACATGGAAGGACTACATTGAGCATGATAACTACATCTTAGATACATAATGCCAACACAAGCTAACTTAAGGAAGTGTACATTTAGAGATGAGAAAATTCAAAATTTGTGATACATTGTTGACCATGAAAGCATACATGTGAACAAAAAGAAGATCAAGATCATTTAAGATTGGCCAAATTGTGCAATTTCACCAACTTCGAAGCTTCCAAGGACTTACAAACTTCAATAGTAGGCTCATTCTTAGATTCTCACACATCTCTAAACCAAATCATGCAAGCCCAAAAATCACATTGCACTAAACAACACAAAAACATGCCTTTGATGGACTCAAGTCCCAATTCTATTCTATGCCTATGTTGGTCAACAAGCCCTTCTAGATTGAGATCTAGAAGCATCAAAGTATGCCCTTAGTGCAATTCTTACTCAGCATAGACATCTTATAGCATATTATTCAAAGAAACGGCACTATGTACAAGTACTCCACCTATGAAGAATATTATCTACTAGAATTCAAGAAATTAGTTAGCAACAACACTACAAAGGGAAGGAGACCATGATCCATTCTAATCACAAGCCTCTTTAGTTTTTGCACATGCAAAAGCAAACTCGATATTGCGTCGTATGAAATGGATGGCATATCATCGCAATTTCGTCTAGTGATCAAACATCACCAGGTTGAACTGAAGACATAAAATTTTTCAACAAAATCTTATCCCTACACTCATACAATGCTTTACACAGAAGGCCATAATTTTAATGGCTAGAGCACAATCTATTTAGAGAACTACAACCTCGCTCAATTAGACAAACACTTCGTCCAAGGTCAATAGATCCCAAAGTACTATTTGAGCAATAATCTCTTGTTTAAGCTTGAGCATCTTTGTGTTTCATTTGGTGCAACCTCGCTGACTCATTTGGAAGGCGCACTACTATAAATCAGTTAGATGTTTTGGAGTCATCGAGACACTTATTGCACTTTAATAGCAATTCTATTGGTCATATTTGCATAGAGATAGGGTTCCATGTCAAGTCCTATGTCCTATACAACATTAGAAAGCCAACAAAGAAGCCTTGTCTCTGTCATCCTTTGTTGGTTCCATTCAAACCTTAATGTCGAGCCGCATGGGTTTTTGTTGTGTCAGCCTTGATGAAGCATTAAACTAATTGCATCTTCGTTATAGTTGACAAGTTTTCCAAGATGGCCATCATGGTAGCATGCAAGAAATGCAAGAAATCAATCAATGCACTAAGATTATGTGACATTTCTTCCACCACAAGTTCATTTTCACATCTTTGAGACCATTGTTTCTAATCACGATTCTAAGATTGTCAACCACTTTTGCCATGACTCGTGTGAGTTGTTGCATATGCAATTAGATCAATTGACTAATTCCATCCTCAAATTGTGGCAAGAATTGAAGGTGTCAGCAAAACACTTCCGCATCACTTGTGCATGTAAAACCATAATAATTGGCACAATTGAGTTGTGCATAGTTCAACAAGGAATAGTCCTTTTCAAAAATGCCTTCGGTTTCTACCAACAACACCCCTTGATATGGCCTTCTATGCACTGATTACTTCTTAGTCACCAATGCAAGCAAAAGAGGAAGGCAAAGCAAAACAATTCCTACAACAGATCTCACAAGTGCACCAACAAGTACAAATTCTCTCCAAGCAATGGCAAAAGAAGAAGAAGCAGCACAATATGCATCATGCAATGCACAACTTCAAATAGGGCGACCAGCCTGGTTGGATCCTCAAATGCAACGAATCAAGGGCCCTCATAGAAACCTTAAACCATAGTTTTCAAACTACTTGCAATAAACTCGACAGCCTATTTTTGGAGATTTTATTGGCACTCAGCAAAAAAGAAACTAAAGAAAAATTTTCAATAAACAGAAAAGAAATTAAGCAACAATTGGAGAGCCAAAAAGTTGATTTTATATTAGATATTCATTACAAAGAGTACAATTACAGTTTATGAATCAGCAAATCAGCCCAAATACAACATAAAAATACAACATTTCAAAATGTAAAGCAGTTTTTAAACTGCTTTTTGTTTTCCCTTTCTTCCCCTTGCACTTGATGGTTGGCCTTGGCTCTAAACTAGTGGGCAAATTGGAGGCTGCTCAAGAGTAGTATCATCATGGTATATCTCCTCTAATCCTCTTAAATGTTCTACTTCCTCCTCAAGTGCCTCAATGTCCTCTGCTGTAAACTCAAGATCTATAGAACTCTCGGCAATCCAATCACATGGTGGATCTATCTCATCCAGTTGAACTGCCTCTTAGGATTCATTTGCCTCCACTTGTCTTGTGCGATGACTAAGATTGTATTGCACAAACACAAGGTCAGTGAGGCGCTCTTGGCTCAACCTATTGCGCTTCTTGGTGTGTATAGCCTCAAATAGAGACCTATTGCGCTCACATCCAGAAGCGCTACAAGGCTAGCTCAAGATGCAAACAACCATCCTCTGCAAAGCAGGTGTTTTGGAGCCATAGTCCTTCCACCATAAATCTACAAAGCACACAAAAAGATAATTATCAAAGTATTAATTTACAAGCCCACAAAAAGATAATTATCAAAGTATTAATTTACAAGCACAGAAAAAGATAATTATCAAAGTATTAATTTACATTCATAGACTACAAGAATGTTAACTACATAAATTTTAAAAAATGTTGAACTTCAAAAGTTTAAATGCATTATCTCATAAGCTCGACCTTGCATCTTTAGCGAAGGGGGACGAAAACAAACTCCCTCCTACGGCCTTGTACAGTTGCAAATCAGCAGGGATAAGGCGATGTTTGTCAGGGTATTCTATCATCCTATTTGCGCAAGTATAAAACCCTTCCCAAACCTCTTCATTACCACAAAGGCTACTAGTGTAAAATAATTTGGGGTTCAAGAAGCACCCCACGACATGAATTGGTCAAAAGAGTTGCTTTGTCCATCTCTTATCATAATGCGGCAAATTGCTTCAAGCTTGCGCTGGTTGCCATTGTAATAATGAGCAATGGCCTCTTTGGCTCTATCCATCGCCTCATATAGATGGCCAATTTTTCAGCATTTACAAGGCAAAGAACCTTTGCCAAGGGTTTAATCACCTACAATTAAACAATAAATGTTGAAAATTTAGGAAAAGTAACACTCAAGTATAAAATAAGATTTTGAAATTTAAATTTTAACTCAACAAGCAAATTGCAATTACCTTGAGAATTTCCTGAACACTCTCCCAAAATGAATTATCATACACTTGGTTCCATATCCACTGCCCTTCCTCTTTTGCATGAAATGGTGAGACGCACCATACCTTGCTCACAAACATCAGCTGCAAAGCGGGTGATGCTAATAGAAAGCTCTGCAAGGCGATGAAATTGGAGGCAAATCGAGTGATCCCTATGCAAATAATGTCCATCTCGCCATTGTGCTCCCTCATCAAGCTGAGCACCTATGTGTGGTTATATATAAACCATGTAATGTTCTTCGACTCCACAGTCTTCACCCATGACAATTTGCCAATGTCCTCAAGCATGAGTTCAATGCAATGGGCAACACCTGGGCTCCGAAAAATAGAGGGGTACTTCTCCTCGAGAAGTCTATGTGCAGATAAATATGTTGTTGCATTGTCCATCACTACTTGGACAACATTCTCCACTCCTATTTCTACCACAACCTCCTCCAACAAAATGAATAATAATTGTGCATTCTTTACCTCTTGCGAGGCATCAACCGACTTTAGGAAGACCATGGATCCACCTGAAGCCACCATGAAGTTCAGGAGTGTGTGGTTTCTTGCATCTATCCATCCATCGAAAAGAATGTTACAGCCCTTTTTCCTCCATGTCATCCTTTGCTCTTCTACAAGAGCACGTGTGTTGATGACACACTCCTCTAACAATGGTCCACTTAAATCATGGGCTGAAGGTGTCTTAACTCCTTTGCCAAACTCACTCAATGCCCTCACTACAGCTTCCCAATAGGGATTGTTCACACAATGGAAGGGAATGTTGCAGTAATACCAAAAATTTGCTATAGTTGTCCTAACATCCTTCGCCTTGTCCCTCCCCATGCGGTATTGTGAGTTGTGGTTTGTCTTATGCTAGAGCCTTGTCCCACACTTCTCTCACTCCCACTACCTCGCTGAATGTGAGGGCTAAGAACAAATTCTTCAACTGCGGCATCGACATCCTACAGTTCAACCTCATCCCCATAAAAGGAGGCCCACGGCCCCACTCCATGTTGCACTGCAATTCTTGTCCTTTTGTGCTCAATTTTCTTGGCCTCTTTGTTGCAAAAATAAACCTTCACCTCATTTTTAGTTGTGTCATCTACTTTAGGGCAAGGGTCCACATCTGTAAGTTGAAGGGCCAAAAAATCAAATAAAACAATTTTATTAAAATGCCTTCGAAAAATTACAATTTGCAATACGCGTACAATAGTTTATATAGTAAGGAGATTAAGGAAGTTAGAGAGAAAGGTGGAAGGAAGGAGAAGGCGTGGAGGGATAACGAGGAAAGCAGGGCGGGAAAATAGGGATGAGAGAAGCGGAGGGATAACGAGAAAAAGGCGACGAAAATATAGGGAAGGGGAGGTTATAGAAATATCATGCCGACAATTTAAAAATGTGTTCACAATGAGCCTTGAAACTGGTTTTTTATAAGGCTACTTAAAAAGTATCCTCACATGCCCTTGCCGCGTTGTTTATAGAACACTTGATTCTGCAAGTTTCCTTTAATCCCATGCTTCCACATTGGGTCTCTTCCTGGGTTTTGACTTGGGATTACAAGAATCTATTGGCTTCCACCTGTGGGAGGATCATTGATGCTCGCGGTGGTTCCAAGGACCTCACCGGAATAAGCCATCTCTATTTCCTATTAGGAGGGAAAAATAATAATTCATTAATCAAATGCCCTAGCCTACATGCTTAAAATAACAAACAAAAAAAGAATTACTACGTAGCCTGCATGCTTGAAAAGAGAAAAAATATTGTAAATAAAAAACATAACAAAACCCTAGATTTTTGGGGACGGGGTGACGGAACAAAAACAAATACGACCTAGCCTACATGTTTGAAGAGAACTTAATAAAAATAAAAAATTGAAAAAAACCCTTAAAAACCCTAGTTTTCTTTTGGGGGGATTCAAAAATACCTTAGAAAAATCCATAGAAACAACCTCAAATCTCGTTGAGGTGGTGTCCAATCTTCAATGTGATTCGGAAAAGTGATTTAGGATTGTTATTTTGAGTCTTTTGACCTATTACAAGCTTTTCACAATGTTGGAGAGAAGGAAAAAAATGACCAAATGCCTAGAAATGGGCTTTTAAAACAAAATACAATGTTTTGCCTCTTTTTTTGCGTCTACAACTAAGAAATAGCGGATAAATCAGCTCGACGCCGAGAAAAAATGTAAAAAACTTGTCGAGCCTAAAATATAGCGAGTTTGGTGATAACTCATGAGTACCTAGCGAGTTTTAAACCATTGGATTAAACCACCACACTATAGTCCATACTCTATATTGTGTATGGCAAGAGAGAACGCCTTAGTTCTTGACTTGCCACCACATCTTAGAAAAAGCTCAATATTCAAAGTTGAGCCACCCAAGCCATTGAGTCCACAGAGCTTGACCCATCCTCTATCCTATATCCTTCAGACACAGATCCCAAGTATTTGCAATAGACACAACAAGACTAATTAATTGACACCACCAATATGCATAGCCACCATGGGGCAAATCATATTTTTGAGTTGTTAAGGCTAGCCAATATGTAGGTCAAGCTAGGTGGTATGTTGAAATAAGTGTTAATCTTCATTTGAGGCCATGACCGACTTGCCCTATGGGCCCATGAGCACATTATAAGGTCACTTATTTGTATTATTTTATTACTATTAAATGGCCGGTTCTTTAACTCTAACATTGGGTAACTTGTATTATGGTGGTATTTATAGCCCCACTTGTCTAACTATTTCTTCATTAGTTCTTGACGATTCTTTATTCATTAGTGAGACAATTGGTGTCTAAGGGCACCTTCATATTTCTGTTCTTTTGTATGATTTACTATGCTTTGCTGAGTAATGTGTTTGATTTTGTTCGTTCTTGAATATTTTGCAAATTCCAACATGGTATCAAAGGGGATGTAAATCTCCATTACTCGATCCAAAAGCCTAGTTGTTTGATCTCCAATGACAATTCCCAAAGAGATGTGTGTTCCGAACAAGTAGTTATGAAGTGATTTGACCGACATTATTCTTTTCAAGGTTTCCTAAAAACCCCAGATGGAGCTTGGACCGTGATGATCTTTTGTTTTTATCTTATGAAATTTGGCAGTCGTGGAGGATTAGATCAAAGAAAATATTCGCTGATAGATTCCATCATTGCTCTCTCATTTCTAGTTACGTGTTTGATTTGATTCTTGTGATTCGATCTTTTGAGGATTCTTAAAAATCCTAATTGATTTTTTAGGATTTTTATAAAAAAATCCATATCCTTCATCCTACTGGATTCTTTGGCATCAAAATGACAAATGAAAGGGAAGCTCTTTCGACATCCATAACATTGAAGAATGTGTTGAAGATTGATGGATCATCCTTAGAAACCCGTGACTTTTTTGGGTAGAGTCCAATGCATTGCATAGAACTCCAAATGCCAAGAACAAAAGATAAGTTTTTTAAAGGTTCTACAACTCTTATGGGGCTTCGACAAAGGAGATTTTACTGACAAAAGGGAATACATAAATGGTTACAAAAGACAAATTGTTGGGAATTGGAACAATCCATCAATGTTTTTGGCTTCTACACAAAAACAAATATGGAGGATCTCAATTCAGCACATTGTTGTATGTGGTCATCAAAAGCACTCTTGCCAAGGTCCTCTTTCTCTTTCCTTTACTTTTTGAAAATTCATGTTTGAATTTTGGTGGGAGTTTTTTGGTTCCTTTGCATGTCGTTGTGGTTTGGATAACGTCCTTGATGAGTCATTTTTGTTTGTTCCCATGTGAAATGACACAAGAGGAGCAGGTGCGTATTGTCACATTGCCATTGGTTATTGGAGACGACTATGAAGATAAGCGTGCATTATTGGATCCCTCACTCAAGAGCGGTGAGTGGTTGCGATGGTCATAAGCACATGCTTAATTTTGTTGCCTCATCGAGGTTGGAGGTTCAAAAAACATCAACACATTTGTATTAGTCAGTAAAATGGAGTAGTGTCAAATACGGCACCTCCTTTTTGCTCCTCAATACAATGCACAAGTGAAGTGATCGTTTGGGTGGCTTGAAGGTGCTAGCACAACAAGGGTCCTTGGTTCGAGTCTTGGTGGCTTCCGTTTGGTGTGCCAACCACTATTGGCTATATTATGTGTGGATATTATGGGCAGTGCCACGAATATTTGGAAGGAGCCCATGGACCCCTTGGCTAGCTACTAGCTAGGCTAACTTTGGGTGGCCCCACACCCAATGTTTGAGAGACCCCTTTGCTTCTCCTCAACTTGCTTGCTTCTAAATTGGAATATGTGGACCATAGTTGAGAAAATTGGAATCGGATCAGAATCAGTATGGAAAAAGAATTGGGAAAAATTGGCAAAAAAAAAAACTCGAAGAAAATGAAATTTTCATTGAAAAGAAGCTTTTTTCATGCATATCACAATTGTTTGGAAAATATGGGAAAAAAAGAGATACCGATGCAATTTGAACCGGCAACCCTGCTGAATTGGAAAAAATTGGAACGGATCAAATCAATGATTAAATCGGGATTTTCATTACTATGATTTGGAAAACGTCGATTAGATACCAAACATGGCCTCTTGGCATTGGTCAACAAATTTTTGTTGTACAAAAACCACTTGCCAATCAAAATTAGCAATGTGTCAAACTATGATCTATTTCCTATACCCAAATCATTTATCCTCATCAATGAAGGCATCTAAATGGTGAAAGGCAATTGGCAAAACTCTGATTATACATATTTATCCAACATCCAAGACATAGCAGTGCAGGAGAAATTGACAGTAATTTTCAAAATTTTGAAATTTTAAATTTCATTCTTCGCAGTATTTTGTGCTATTTAAAGTGCAGACTTCCAGAGGCCATAACTAACTCATATGAAAGAGTTTGGAACCCATTTTTTCAAATTTTACAATGTTTCAAACTCTTTGCAATGATGTTGGTTTTTGTCCTGTTTTGCCAGCAAAAGGCAAAATTGTATAGGAACATCATGGAGCATATGCAACAGGAAAACATTCTCAACGAGCAAAACTACTCTTCCTAGAAGATCAAGATAGAAGCTCTTCTCCAAGCAAAGGACTATGGGGGTTTACTTCTAAGATGTCAACAGATACAAATCTAAAAGAAAAGGAGGACCTCATCTAGTCCAAGAAGGAAGAATCTCATGGAGTTATTGCCTTGTATGTGGATAAGGACCTGGAAAATCATATCACCACTAACTCAAATCCTCCATCACTTTTGGATGTTTTTCAAAAGTTGATTGATTAAGTAGATGCCACACAAGTTGGTTGTTTGGAAGTCGAACTTGCTACCTTGAAGATGGCCAATTTTGGTACCACTAAAAACTACATTAACAGTTTCAAAAAGTTACAAGGGGATATCCGGGATAACCAAAAGTCCCATAGATTAGCTCAATATGGTCCTCGACAATGTTTCAAAAAATTATGATCAGGTACCCACATTCTTTAATATGCTTTAGACATTCTTTTCCACTACAACCTGCTCCTTCATTAAATACTGCTTTCACTTATCTTGTTCATCACAACACAAGTTGAAGCTTCACAACGCAATTGCTACATCTATTCAGGCTCATCCAAAAGAAGCTTCAAAGTAAGAAGCTGAGAAATTGGAGGAGAAGCCAAAACAAGGGGGGAAAAGTTCCTCAAGAAGTCGTCCAAGAAACCTACTCGTGGATTTTGTGAGGGTCACAAAGCTGAGTAATGTTGTCTTCGGATCAAGAGGCTTGAGGAAGCGGCTAAGAAAGGTAGAGGTGATGCTTCTCTCTTTCTTGCACAGGGTGATAATGAGCATGAGGATGAAACCTTAGAGGAACACGTGGCAGTCCATTCAACATACTGGAGTCCCAGATCTTCGAAGGAGTGAATTGTAGATTCTGAAGCAACACAGCATATGACGAAGCGTCATCTTCTCTTGACTAACTACAACAAATAACACCATGGTGAGTGAGTCGCTATTGGTGGCGATTCTTCCTTGTAGGTTTCAGGATGTGGTGATGTGACCCTTGGATCCTCATCTTTTAAAGAAGTTCTTCATGTTCAAGTTTTTGGGCCTGGTTTTATTTCCATTTTATACTAATAACAGCATGGAATTTTGGCAAAATAAATGGGTGAAGAATAATGATGATGGCTTTAAGACAATTGCTTTAGGATACTATGATGAATCAAATCAGACATACGCTTGGTATGTCTCCCTCCTCTTCCTCTTCTTCCAAGTGAAAAGGATTTGTTCCGATCGTTGTTAAGGTCAATGACATTAGTAAGCGACAGCATCAACAGCTTGGTCCCACCAATTATGGATCCTTGAGGCACATGAGTCATCTCCATTTGGTTGATATGATTTCCTCAATTGATCCACCCATTGGTTTTTGTGAGGGATGCATTTTAGGGAAGCATCATCAGGAATCTTTTTCAAAAGAGAAAGCTCATCATGCCTCTCAGACACTACAGCTTATTCACAGTGGCATTGTGATCCTATGGTAGATCATTCTCTCCTTGAGAACAGGTATTTTCTCATTTCCATAGATGATTTCTCTAAGCATTTGTGGATCTACAGTATTCAAAACAAGGATGAAGTCTCTAAGAAATTCAAAATTTTCAACGCTTTGGCAGAGAATCAGTGTTAGAAGCAAATTAAATGTTTACAGCCCAATGGGGGTGAAGATTTCACTAGTAATAAATTTGAGGATTTCTTGGCAACTCATGGCATTACTTTGCAATGGACCATTAATTACACTCCTCAACAGAATGGGATGGCTAAGCAAAAGAACAGAGTTATTTTGGAGCTGGCTCGTTTTATGTTGCATGCAAAGCACATAGGGAGACCAAATTTCAGGGCAAAGCACTGACTTGTACAACACATATCATCAACAAAACATCAACTCAATAGTCAAAGATTGACACCTCTTGAGAAATTGATAGGGGCAAAACCTTTAGTTTTGCATTCTTGCCTTTTTGGATCAATTGCATGGGCTCATATTCAAAAAGAGAAGCAGAACAAACTAGTCAGAATCAGCTTAAACTTCTTTACAACAATATTTCTTACTTTTTGATGTACTAAACTTGGTCTTAGGTACTCATAACACTTCAAAGATAACCTCCATAAACCTGCACCAGGTGATCTTTATGGGTGCTAAACTTTTCACACACATCGCACAATTCCATAACAAAATGCTAGCCCAAACAAGAATAACACATAACCTGTCTCAAGAAAAAACTCATGTCAAGAAGTTTCATAAAGATTTATCAAGATATTTGATCCAAAACGAAAACAATAAATGCACTTCTTAAACTGTGCAATTCAATTATACACTAATGGAACCTGCAGCTTATATGTAATCAATTAAGTAGTAGCTACAATATCTGAATGTCTAGAACAGTGTAGCACCCCTCTTACCATCTGATCATATTTGATTGCAATCTGTAAATTCAAATTTGAGTGACAAAGACACTAATATCTAACAAAAATTCAAATTATTTTTCTCAGCTGCCAACAAAATTGTGCACATTATCTAAATGCATAGGCTTCCCTAAAATTCTAAACTTCCTTATTGGAAAACAAAGGGATGATTTGAACATAACACACTTCAATTTTGGAATCAAATGAAATGAAGTTCAATTCAAAACTGTAAAATGGTTCACAAATTTGTAAAGAATAGACAATTAGATTTTAAAGAGCTAAAACAGAAAAATCTGAGCAACTTATGTTTCTGATAAACATCTAAGCATGGAGATTAAATAATGTGTATTCAGTTCCAAGGACTCACCATTATCATCCAAATGTCAGGTTCTGGCTGATAAAATACATGTGAATGTTTATCTGTATCTATTACTTCACAAGGAACCTCTGGGGAAAAGATCCTGTATTCAAAGCAGTAAAAAGGTTTTCAGAATTCTCACATGCTTCGATATCGAAAGTGAATTCAAGTAGTTTAGGATAGGGTTTTTGAGGCAGCTATTATAGTAATTATGGGAAACATATGACAAAATGTATGCCCTCAGAACTCATTGAAAACCAGTAGTACAAAAGAATTTGATACCATTCATGGCTTTAAAAATTTAGTGATGTTCAAAATCTACAAACAAACACAGATATTTAAATGGTATGAGCTCAACCTGTTAAATTCCTTGACTTTCATGGAGGAGACCCAGGTTCGAATCTTGCCAATTGATACATGCATAATTGCAAAGCTTTTGTAATACCACTATGTGGTCATGATGTAACACAGGCGGTGTTCGTTTCAATCCCATATAATCCCATATCTATCTATATGTATATATATATATATATAGAGAGAGAGAGAGAGATGCTTCTAATTTAATCCAGAGTGAACTTCTTAGAAATAAAGGTCTGTTTCATGAGTAGAAGGAAGCATATTTTTGAACATTTGAAGGCTTAAAGCTATTCAATATCTAGATTTGAAGTATTTTGCAATTTATAACATCTACAAAGTTATTTATTTACCAACCCACACCCTTCTAGTGTGCAATCTAAGCAAAACCTATTTTTAACACTATAATGAACTTAAAACTGCAACTCTCACAATAAGGAGATTTGAAAAGAAAATAATAAAGCACTAGACATCAAAAATAGATGTAGAACAAGAAGCCATTGATGACAAGAATTCAAAAGGACCGCTGTGCTAAAAGGCAAAGGGAAAAGAAGAAAGGTGTGCAGAAATAACACTGTATATCAACAAAAATAACATTGAAATATTGCTGTCGATGTACAAACAGCATGTCATGCCCCATTTTATACCACCCCTGCGGATGCACTTTCTGATCTTGGGCTCAGATATGCATTGGATCTCTCTCTCTCTCTCTCTCTCTCTCATGCACTTTCTGCTGGGCCATGGATGCACTTTGTGATCTTGGGCTCAGATATGCATTGGATCTCACATACAAACACACATTTAACTCAATCAAGTATCAATGCACTTATATTTCCTTGCTTTAGATATTATATGGATAACATAGTGCATGAATTTAAATTTACACTAAAGATGATAATGTCACATGGTTTTATTTGAGATATATTACATGCTTTAATATAGACAAATAAAATGGATAACATTTATTCATATTTTGTGGAATATTATAATTTATTAAAAGAACCAATATTATGTTCATGTTTTAACCCATTTCTTCGATTGATGACCTGGGATGTATAGTTAGTTAATGAAACTAATTGATTGTGTCCATGGTCTCGTTATTAATAAAGTGCCACTTCAAATGTTAAATTAAACGATTTAGATATATTAAGCTGAAGGTAAGTGAGCTCCTTCTCCCCTTTCTAAAGAGAGCTCAAAGGGACATATGTCAAGACTCACTTGGAGGACTCTCTATTTGAGTGATGAAACAATTGTATAAGAGGGAAAGAAGAAGAAAGGAGGGCTCATTCATTTCTGGATGGAAGAAGGACAAGAAGAGCTATAAGAGAAAAATAGGAACTACTGCAATGGATTGAAGATTCAGCAAGCATTGGGGCGATTGAAGGAGGGTCTCAAACCAATTTCCCCTCTATGTAAATTAATTGCTATAGTAATTCCTGAGATGAGAAGAGAAAATTAAACTAAGAGGGTTTTAAATTCTACATATGTTGATAATTACAAGGAAACAGGGTTCGCACACCCGGTTGGCTGGGTGCACGGGTGCGGGAACGGTGCGGCTAGGGTTAGTCTGACAGGGTTCGGCCCTGTCAGATAGGGTTCAGCTCAGCCGAACCCTGCGGCCAGTTAGGGTTCGGCCAGCCGAACCCTGCCCTATTTGGGCATTAAAATGCATAATTTTTATTTTTTTTTATTTCTGTTTAGTTATTAGGTGGGCCCAGCCACACCCAGCCCATACGGGCTTTAAAAAAAATTGAAAAAAATAATAATTTTTAAAAAAGTTTATATTTTAAATTTTAAAATTTTAAAGGTTTTTACTTTTTTAATTAAATTAACTTTATATTTTAAAGTTTTTTAATGTTTAGGTGGGCCCACCCAGCCCATACGGGCTTTAAAAGAACATAAAAAATAAAACTTAAAACTAAAAGTAAAAGTTAAAAACTTAAAACATTTTAATTTTTTTAATTTTTAAAAGTTTATATGTTAAACTTTTTAGTTTTTAAACTTTTTTATAATAAATATTAAATTATAATTTATAAAGTGGACTCTAATTCATTGTAAAGTGAATTGGAGTCCACTTCTCCTATATAAACCCTTCTCTAAGGTAAAACGGCTTTTCAGATCTACCACCACCAGATCCACAGGAGGAGGGCCTAGAAGATGATGATGAGGAATATGATGAATGAGAGTCAAATATCAGATATTTGATGTCATCTTTGTACATGCACTACTATATATTGTTATCTTAAATCTTTTTATGACTTTGATATTCAACTTGAATATCATATATGCTTTTATGATGCCAATATGTATGATTTATTTATTTATTTTGTAATGTGTATGATTTATAATTTATTTTATTATTTTGGATAAAAGAAAAATATATATATATATATTATAAAAATTACCCGCACCCGCACCCGCACCCGGCGAACCCTATTTTTGGCGGGGGCCGCACCCACTCCCGCACCCCCGCACCTGGTAACCTTGATAATTAGTAATTCCAATGTTTTTCCCAACTTGGATTTAAATCGAGAGGGTTTAAAATTCTGCACTTGTTGGTAACTAGTAATTTTTTTGGTTTTTCCTGCTTGGATTTAGACCTACGGGTTTCAAATTGTCTATGTTCCACGAAGCTACAAGACAGGGATGGCAGGATGACTCTTTGGGATGGTTAGGCGAATTTTCTATGTTCCACAAAGTTTTGGGACGGGGATGGCGGGACACATTTTGATTTTGGAGATGACAGGACATATCTCCAAAACGACAAACCGCACTTTTGGGACGATGGTGCACATCTTTGAGACACCCCCATGGAACATAGCAAATTGTGCAATTGTCAGTAAGGTAATTCCTATGGTCTTCCTTGCTTGGATTTAAACTAGGAATGTTTTAAATTCCACACTGTTGGTAATTAGTAATTTCTATGGTATTTTCTACTTAGATTTTGTGTTTATTATTGAAAAATGGAATCAAAAGGGACCCTATGTGAGGAGATTCTCTAATGTGATGGATTGGGTCATTAGTTATTAGTTTGAAATGTCTTAGCTAAATTTGAGGAAGGAAGTCGCTCTAGATTTAGTTGGATGGGTCACAGATTGGAAAAAAGGAAGTGGATCCCTTGCCAAGGCTTAATGCCTCCTTTATCTTGTTCTTATTTTCTCCAATGGGTGTATGAGATTGGGGTTGGGTAATGCGTGACCATAGTGACCAGGCCAATCAATCCTAGTGAGATGGAGTTGAGTCCCTTCCCATTTATCCTTACGATGAGACTGCACCTTAGTTCTCCACAAGGTGTTGGGTTCTAATGAGTTTCTACTTTAGTGATATGTGGAGGCCTATGATATTTTATGATAATTTTAAAAATCCATCGTCATGGGCATGTGCATGTTAAGGATGGCTTCCACTTCTAGGTTCAAAAGTGAAGACCCTTGGGTACACCCAATTTGGAGAAATGGACGATGGACCAAGCAGGTTTTACAGCCTCATGATGGGAGCATTAGGAAGGGACGAGCTATGGCCTGGTCACCAAATTTGGATCACCCACTTCAGAAGTCCAGTGTGTGTTCACGGGATATGAAATCCTACTCAGAAATATTTAATGTGCGTTGAAATCCATGCTTAAGCTAGGAATGATGTTCTCCTCTATGCATTTATAGAAATATATATATATATATATATATATATAGCAAGAGAGTCCTTAAATTTAGTATTAGAGCATAGTCCCTACACTTGGACCTATCCTACCTTAATGTTCCTTATCATTATTCTTAAACGAATATGATACAAGTTGAAATTATCCATTGATGACTCAAATGACTTTTAAGAATAGTGTAATGCCTTTTGATAGTTATTTGAACTATAATTAGCAGCATCCTGTCTTCTCTTTCATTAGGAAAAAACAAATCCTTCTTGTCAGAACATTAGTTGCACAAGTTGAAAGATACAAGCAAGATCCGTGAGTACATCAAAGAGTTCCAACACTTGATGGTGGAACTCAAGACAATGACGAATGAAGATAGATTGTTTATGTTTCTGAGAGGCTTGCAGCCTTGGGCTCAAGTGGAGCTAAGGCATCATAAACCCAAGGATGTGAGTGATGCAATTGCCATAGCTGACAGCTTGAGGAGTCCATCAAGAAGAAGGATACTCGCAATCCCAAGGTGTTCAAGGGGAAAAGTCAGCAAAGTGAAAAGGGACAAGCTTCAGATAAGCCCAAGAGTGGGACTCAAGGGCAGCGTGGAGGAACTTAGCAATCCTCAGTGGGATCAGGTAAACAGCAGCCTAGCTCAAAGGGAAAGAAGCTTGCGAGCAAAATTCAAGGAGCCAACCACTGCTAGCTTAGGTGTTGGACGTGCAACCCACACGCAAAAGGAATGCCCTCAGCGATAGCAAGCATCGACTGTTCAATAGGCTGAGTTGGACAGTGGGGCAAAGAACACTCAGATAGGAGCGTTTGTTCGCGAGCTCAATGGCATGGAAACAGCAAAGCCATGCAGGGAAGCCACCGCAATAGGTGGATTAAATGGGTTGATGTATGTGGATGTGGTCATCAGAGGAAAGACGATCACGACACCAGTTGATACTGGTGCAACACAACTTTCTAAGTGTTCAACAGGCTAAAGAGTTGGGTCTTTAGTTTGGTGGAGGTAGTCAATGCCTGAAGTCAATAAACTCCCCTACACAGACAACTATTGGCGTCGCACAAGGCGTGGACGTCCAGATTGGAGAATAGAAAGGCAAGCTCAACTTGTCAATAGTTGGCATGGATGACTTCAAGTTGGTTCTTGGGCAAGAATTCATAAGGCAATTCAAAGTGGCAATCATTCCTCACTTGGAGACCTTATTTATGTTCGATCCACGGTAGACGTGCATGGTGAGGGCAATGCAAAGAAGGCAGTCGAGGAGAGTGCCAATCAAACATCGAAAGCCCAAGAATGTTCAGCGATGAGCTTGAGGAAGGTGAGAAGGAAGAATGGAAAAGAACAAATGTTTCTTGTGAAGATGGTTGGAGGTTGGGATGAAGAAGAGCAGCAAGTTCCTATCCTACTAACCATCAAGGAGATCCTTGATAGGTTCCAAGACAGAATACCGAAGCAATTGCCACCTTACCTATCGTCAAGGAGAGCCATAAACCATTGAATAGAGTTGGCACCAAGGTCGAGGGCTCCATATTGGTTGAGTGGGCCAAAGATGGTGGAGTTAAGGAAACAATTGGAAGAGTTGCTAGCCGCAGGGTATCTTCGGCTGCCTAGATATCCGTATGGTGCTTCAGTCTTGCTTGTGAGGAAGGCAAATGGGTTGTTAAGGCTTTGTATGGATTACAAAGCGCTCAACAAGTTGACCAACAAGAACAGCTACCAGTTGCCCCTCATTGCAGATTGTTTCGACTGACTAGCAAAGGCAAGGTCCTTCACGAAGTTGAATTTAAGGTAACGTTAATACCAAGTCCGCATTGCTCCCGGGGATGGAGAGAAAACTGCCTGTGTTTCGAGATATGGATCCTACAAATTCCTAGTGATGTCGTTTGGGTTGTGCAACGTGCCAACAACGTTTTGCACCCTGATGAATGATGTGTTCAAGCCATTTTCGGACAAGTCAGTGGTGGTCTATCTGAACGATATTCTTGTGTATTATAAGATTTTGGAGGTGCACAAAAGGCATCTAGCAAAAGTGTTTGAGCTGTTAAGGGAGCATAACTTGTAAGTAAATAATGAGAAGTATGTCTTTGCGCAGAAGGAGATGAACATCCTTGGACATGTGGTTGGGGATGGTAAGATCAAGCTGAACCCGAGGAAGTTAGAAGCAATCAGGGATTGAGAGCCGCTGAGGGATGTGCATGGAGTGCATCAGTTCTTAGGGCTCACCAACTTCTACAGGCGCTTTGTGAGCAGATACTCCAAGTTGGCAGAGTCGTTAACTGACTTGCTGAAGAAAGATGCGAAGTGGGAGTGGATGTGAAGGTGCCAAGGGGTCTTTGAGCTATTGAAAGAGAAGTTGACGTCTTCGCCCGTGTTAGCCTTGGCATACTTCAGCAAGCCATATGAGGTGCGTGTGGACGCCTCAAACTTTGCCATAGGCAGGTTGCTCATGAAGGATGGGCATCCAGTTGCTTTTGAGTCGAGGAAGTTGAACGAAGCAGTGCACTACTTGCGAACATGGCATCACTACTTGTTGGGGGAGCATTTCATGGTCAAGACGATAATGTGTCCAATACCTTCTTTCTAACTCAGAGCAAGTTGACTGGCAAGCAAGCGAGATGGCAAGACTTCCTGGTAGAGTTTGACATGGACATCATGCAAACAAAGATAAAGGAAGGATTAGAGCAACATCCGCAAGTTGCCACCTTGGTCAAGATTGTGCAGAATGATACTCAAAAGGACATGGCAAACAGGTTTAGCATGCAATATGGACTTTTGTGGTTTGCCCAGAGTCGTGTTTTTGTACCTAAGTGGAGGAGCCTCTACCATGACTTCATCAAGGAATGTCATGGCAATTTGTGGGTGGGGTACCTTGGAGTTCTTCAAACCTTGGCACTGCTGGAAAGGGGACACTATACTGGTTGGGGTTAAGGGAGGATATAGATCAATACGTCCCAAATTGTTTGATTTGCAAGCAAGATAAAGCAGAGAACAAGTTGCCAGGTGGGTTACTGCAACCTTTACCCGTTCTAGTTAGGCCGTGGGCAAGTGTTAGCATGGAAATTATTACTGACTTGCCTAAGGTGAAGGGCTCTTGGTCCATCATGGTCGTGGTGGACAGGTTTTCTATGTAGTCTTCGCTGCATGTCCACACCCCTGTCCGACAAAATACATTTTCAAGAATGTGGTGAAGTATTGGGGTGTGCCACTCAACATTGTGTCCGACAGGGATACCCGCTTTACAAGCAAGTTCTAGCAGGAGCTGTTTCGGCTAATGGGGACCAAGTTGAGGATGTCTTCAAGGTTTCACCCAAAGACCAATGGCCAGGCTGAGAGGATTAATGCCATTCTGGAAACATACTTGAGGCACTTTGTGCAAAGCGACCAAATGAATTGGCTAGATCTCCTCAATAGCCAGAAGAGCAGGTCGAGCAAGTACTCGCCATTTGAACTCGCGGTAGGATAGCAACCATTGTCACGTCATACAATGTTTGCAGGGTACTTGGGAAGTTGCCCGTCGGTCGCAGATTATCTGAAGGGTTGGCAGGAGAGAGTGGACCTTGCCAAGCTACATCTCCAATTGAAAGAATGAAGGAAGGGGCAGATGTGAGTCGTAGACCCTTGAAGTTTAAGGTTGGCGACAAGGTGATGCTAAAAATGGTCGCAAAAGTGTTTAAGGCACCAAAGGGCAAGTCTAAAGCCTTGATCCGCCGATTTGATGGGTCGTATGAGATTGTGGCCAAGGTTGGTCCAGTGGCCTATAAGGTGAAGTTTTTCAAGCACATGCGAGTTCACCCAGTCTTTCATGTGAGTCAGCTAAAGTCATTCCGCACTGACGAAATTGAACCTGAAAGGTCTCAGCCAAGTCGACCTCCTGCGAATGTGATTGATAAGCCAAACTGAGAGGTCGAGCGAATTTGGGAAGTGCAAACAGTTGGCTCAGGCAACAGGCAACACAGGGAATTGCTGGTGAGTTGGAAGGATGATGCTTCGGATAGTTGGGAAAGAGAGGAAGCCCTATGGAAGTGGAAGAACAAAGTGCAATCCTTCCTTGCCACAAGGGTTGTCGATCCATCTTGGGTGTTTTGACAATTTTGGGCAATGTACCTCCTCCTGAGCGGATGTGACGAGGTCTTCAACGGCGTCAAGGGCGTCGCCAACTTAAGTAGGGAGGATATGAGTGATAGTAGATTCCGACTATTGCCACCCCATCCACAAGATTTCTTGTGCGTTGTTGCCTTTGTGATGTTTTGTGTCATGTTGCAAGGAACTGTGTTGAGTTGTGTTGGATTGTTTGATATCCTGAGGTTGCCAGTGCAAGGGTGGACACTTACTAGACCGGCTAGGCAACTTTGGCCTCTGCCTTTGAGTTGTGACTACTTGGGCAGTGGGCCATTCTGTTGTGTGTTGCGCCCGCATGTTTGTGAAAGTGCCTAAGTGTTAGGGCGCTAGGTCTAAGTCCGTGTGTGTTGTGTGTGGGCTTGGGCCATGTTGTGGGTTTGCCAACACGAAGGCAGCAACTTGTTCTCTGCTTTAACTTGCTGGCAAATCCAACAAGTTTGGACATATTGATTTGCATCCTCCCTAATCCGCGGCCAATACAGTCCCCTTTCCAACAATTCCAAGGTTCGAAGAACTCTACGATGCCCTAGCCATAAATTGTCATGACATTCCTTGATGAAGTCACAACAGAGGCTCCCACACTTAGGCACAAACACACGATTCCGGAAAAACCACAAAAGTCCATCCTACATGCTAAACCTGTTTGCCCTGCCCTTTTGAGTCTCATTCTGCATAGTCTTGACCAAGGCGGCGGCTTGCGGATCTTCCTATAATCCTTCCTTTATCTTCACCACCAGCTCTTCAGACAACTCAATCTTGCTCTCACCATGAACATATTCTGGGCTCATTGAAGTTGCCTCCAAGACTGCCAATTGCTGCTTCCTGCTCAATGCATCTGCAACCACATTCTCCTTGCCTGCAATATGCACGATGTCCATGTCAAACTCTGCCAGGAAGTCTTGCCATCTCGCTTGCTTGCCAGTCAGCTTGCTTTGAGTTAGAAAGAAGGTATTGGACACATTGTCCATCTTGACCACAAAATGCGCCCCCAACAAGTAGTGATGCCATGTTTGCAAGCGGTGCACGACTGTCTTCATCTCCTTCTCATGAATGGGATATCTTCTCTCGGCTCCGTTCAACTTCCTCGACTCAAAAGCAATCGAATGCCCATCCTTCATGAGCACCCCGCCTATGGCAAATGGCTCACTGAAGTCTGCCAAGACTAACACGGGCGAAGACGTCAACTTCTCTTTCAAAGCTCAAATGCCCCTTGGCACCTTGACGTCCACTCCCAATATACATCTTTCTTCAGCAATTCAATTAACGGCACTGCCAACTTGGAGTATCTACTCACAAAGCGCCTGTAGAAGTTGGCGAGCCCCAAGAACTGACGCACTCCATGCACATACCTCGACAGCTCCCAATGCATGATTGCTTCTAACTTCCTCCAGTCTGGCCTGATCTTACCATCGCCAACCACATGCCCAAGGAAGTTCACCTCCTTTTCCATAAAGGCACACTTCTCCTTCTTCATGTACAAGTCATGCTCCCTTAATAGCTCAAACACTTCTGCAAAATGCATTTTGTGCTCCTCCAGACTCTTAGAATACACAAGAATATTGTCTAGATAGACCACCACTGACTTGTCCAACAATGGCCTGAACACATCAATCATCAAGGTGCAAAACGTTGTTGGCGCATTGCACAACCCAAACGGCATCACCAGGAATTCGTAGGATCCATACCTCGAAACATAGGCAGTTTTCCCTTCATCCCAGGGAGCAATGCGGACTTGGTATTACCGTGACCTTAAGTCCAACTTCATGAAGTACCTTACCTTTGCTAGGCTATCAAAACAATCTGCAGTGAGGGGCAATGCGTAGTTGTTCTTGATGGTCAACTTGTTGAGCGCTCTGTAATCCACACAAAGCCTTAGCGACCCATCTGCCTTCCTCACAAACAACACCGGAGCACCATACAGAGATCTAGATAGCCAAATATACCCTGTGGCCCGCAGCTTTTCCAACTGCTTCTTCAACTCCACCATCTTTGGCCCACTCAACCGATATAGAGCCCTCACTAGAGTACTAGACCCTGGCGCCAACTCTATTTGATGGTCTATGGCTCTCCTTGGCGACAGGTAAGGTGGCAACTACTTCGGCATTCTGTCTTGGAACCTATCAAGGACCTCCCTGACGACCGGTAGGAAAGGCACTTGTTGCTCTTCTTCATCCCAACCTCCAACCTCCAACCATCAACACAAAAAACACCTATTCCTTTCCTTTCTTCCTTGCCACCTTCCTCGAGCTCATTGCTGAACATTCTGGGCTTTCGACTGTTTGACTGGCACACTCCCTGAATGCCTTCTTTGCACTACCCTCACCATGCACATTTGTCGTGGATTGAACATAAACAAAGTCTCCAAGTGACGAATGACTGCCAGTTTGCATTGCTTTATGAATTCCTGCCCAAGAACCAGCTCGAAGTCATGCATGCCAACTATTGACAAGTTGAGCTTGCCTTTCCATTCTCCAATCTGGACGTCCACACCTTGTGCGACGCCAACAGATGTCTGTGGAGGGGAGTTTACTGACTTCAAGCGCTGACCTCCTCCACTAAACTGAAGACCTAGCTCCTTAGCCTGTTGAACACTTAGAAAGTTATGTGTTGCACCAGTATCCACCAGCACCGTGATCGTCTTTCCTCTGATGACCACATCTACATACATTAGCCCATTCAATCCACCTACTGTGGCGGTTTCCCTGCATGGCTCTGTCGTTTCCATGTCATTGAGCTCGCAAACAAACGCTCCTACCTGAGTGTTCTTCACCCCACTGTCCCACTCAGCCTATTGAACAGTCGATACTTGTTGTTGTTGAGGGCATTCCTTTTGTGTGTGGGGACCGTTGCACATCCAACACCTAAGACAAGAGCGGTTGGCTCCCTAAACCTTTGCTCACAGGCTTCTTCCCCTTTGACCTAGCCTACTATTACTTGATCCCACCGAGGATTGTTGAGTTCCTCTCTACTGCCCTTGAGTTCCACTCTTGGGCTTTCTTGTTGCAAGTATTACATTACTTGGTCCCCCTTGTAATATTAGTTTGGTAGTTGATTTATATTTTATATAATGTATTTTTCAATATGAGAGAAATTGCAAGGTGTCAAGAAAGAATGAAGATTCACATTTATATGTGGCAAGATGAGAGTTTAGCCTTTATGAGGAATATGAAAGGATGAATCTCCCGAATGTTTGAGGAGAGCAATGTAAAATTATATATTGGAGACATCTCTCCAAGAAATGTAATCAATAAGAATCATTCTTGTATATTGTGTATATTTGAGTTATAGTTGTGAGATATTGTTGTTCTAATATTGAGATTTATTGTTAGTTTGATTAATGACATATATTTGATTTATACTTGATCCTAGAAAAAGCTTTCTGTGAATTAATCTACTCAGAAAGCTAACATTTCCTAAAGCTTGTCCCTTTTTACTTTGCTGATTCTTCCCCTTGATCACCTTGGGATTGCAAGTATCCTTCTTCTCGATGGACTCCTCTCTGAAGTCGAAGAAATTATCAGCTATGGCAATTGCATCACTGACATCCTTGGGTTTATGACACCTTAGCTCCACTTGAGCCCAAGGCTGCAAGCCTCTCAAAAACATGAACAATCTATCTTCATCCGTCATCGTCTTGATTTCCACCATCAAGTCCTGGAACTTTTTGATGTACTCACGGATCTTGCCTGTATGTTTCAACATGTGCAATTTTAACTTGGCCTACCACTCGGCCTTGTCTGGCCTAAACTGCAGTCTCAAAGCCCTTTTCAGGTCATCCAAGGAATCCACCTTCTTCGTGGTCCTCCCCGCCTCCATATAAGTAGAAAGGTTTCTCCACCATGTCTTGGTTGTTCCTTTGAGATACCTTGCTACCGTTCTGACCTCCTGTTCACCTGACAAATTCCCCAAGGCTGCCAGGTACTCCCCCACATCCCAGAAGAAGTCTAACACACGATCTACTCAAGTCCTATTGTAACTCTCTGGTTCTTTTAACTTGGGGGGTTTACGGTTGAAGATGTCCTTGCTCCCTAACTCACTTCGGCTATGGTTGCTGCTCGGCATAAGGTAATCTCCTCTTGCAACTTAGCCTGGGATATAAGACTCTGTCCCAACCTCCTCTGCAACTAAGACAGCCTCATCCATAGTGGCTCACCATCCACTAAATCCTTCCAAGGCCTCCTCCACAACACTCTTCCATCCATTGAAGCCTTCTTCCATAGTGAGGATCTAATCTTCCAACTCCCAGACCCTTTGGCAGACTCGTTGATCAAGTTCCTCGATGGCAAGTGTCCTACTAGCCCTCTCGCCAACACGCTCTACTCTTGCATCGCCGAGACCCTAGACTGGTTTCGAGGCGGGCATCTCACTGCCAGACTCAACCATATTGTCGCTGATCGACGGACTAGACTGGTCCAAATGGTCGCCTGCTCAGAGAAGTAACAGGTAGAAAGAGGGTGCTAAACACACAGACCTTGTACTTGCCTTCGATTGCGGAGGCAAAGGCTTGACCCAACAAAAAATAAATGCACAAAGCGCTCTAATTGCAGAGGTGCCTGACACAGACGTAAACACGACTGACTCACCGGATGCGGACAAACTCAAGCTCTAATACCAATTGTCGCATGCCCAAGGTGATCAGTCATGGACACATGCGACACCACCACTCCAAGTCCCACTCAGCAGACACGGAGTACGCCTTACCTCATGCTTGCACTTGCAAAACCAATACTTAGCAATATTTCCAATACGAAAGCAAAACACTCATGGGGGTTAGCCAAAACACATTCAACCCTTAGTCAAACGCATGCACCACAAAAGAGGCCAACACATAGAGTACACAACAAGTAGTTGTTTTATTTATATTTTACAAAAGGCGGGGGGAGGGGCTAATGGCCTTACATTGCTTGAACGCGTTAATTTTACAACACAGGGGGCAAGGTTCCCGGCAAACAACCACCGCATGCGCCAAGGCTTATCAAAATCGCAGCTCAGACTTGCTGCCTTCGTGCTAGCAAACCCACAGCACAACCCAAGCCCACACACAACGCACACGGACTTAGACCCAACACCCTAACACTTAGGCACTTTCACAAACACACAGGTGCAGCACACAACAAAACAGCCCACTGCCCAAGCGGTCACAACTCAAAGGCAGAGGCCAAGGTCGCCTAGCCAGTCTAGCAAGTGTCCACCCTTGCACCTGCAACCTTAGGCTATGAGCTTTCTTTCGTGGCAAACAATCCAACACAACTCAACACAGTTCGTCGCAGCACAGCACAACACATCACAAAGGCAACAACACACAAGGAAGCTTGTGGACGGGGTGGCAATAGTCAGAATCTACTATCACCTATACTAGGGCTTCGGGTATAGGGTTTTTTTTTCCTCCTTTTAAGTAAATATTGCTCAACACAGTCTGATAACTATGTATGCTAGCCCATTTTTCAGCTTCAATGTTTCAATTTTAAACCCTAAACCCTAGTTTGGATTTTTTTAATTTAATTGTTTGTAACTTGTTTCCATGTGCAGGCATAAAAAAATGGCCCCAAGAGATCTAGCATGGGCGTATGGAACGATAGGGGAAAAGAAAGGGGAAGCTATATGCAATTTTTGTGGCGATCATTTTAGTGGAGGCATTTTCCGCCTCAAATTCCATTTGGAAAAGAGAATTGGCAATGATATCAATCCATGCCCTAAGGTGCCGGATGAAATTAAAAATAAAGTAGACACCATGATCTCTAGCTTAGAGGAAAAAAGAGATCGCAAACAAAGACAAACCGAGGCCATGTCATCCCCCCCTTCTCGAATTCCTCGTACCAGCAGCAGCTTTAGCTGGTTTCAGCAGGAGAGTTCAAGTCCATCGTACGCACAAGCAGATAGTGGGATGGGAGAGTCCTATTTTGTAAAGAGTTTCGTGCCAAGGGCACAACCCACGCTTGAGGGTATGGTCGCATGGAACTAGGACAAGCACAACGCAATGAGGACAGCCATTGCTACTTTTTGGTATTATTCCGACATTCCCTTCAATGTGACAATGGTGGCGCATGATAGATGTCGTTGCAAGTTGCGGCGCCAGATTTAAGACGCCAACTTATGATGACCTTAGGGGCCCTCTCCTTCAACAATCTATGGACAACATTGAGGTTGTGCTTAAATTTATACACATGCATGATTAAATTATGTTTTTAAAAAGCAAACTTCAAAATAATCAAAGGGGAATAAATTTTACACATGCATGATTAAATATTTTTTTATACTTCAAGTTGTGCTTGAAGACCAACGTAGGGTGTGGAGGACAAAGGGTTGCAGTATCATGTCTGATGGTTGGACGGATGGGAAGGGAAGAACCTTGATTATTTATTTGGTTGCTTCTACACGAGGAACTGCATTCCTCAAGTTAGTAGATGCATCGACACAAGTTAAGAGTGTTGAAACGCTTGCAGGGTTATTGGAGGACGTTGTGTTAGGTCGAGGAGGAGAATGTTGTCCAAATCATTACGAACAACGCAGCAACATATAAAGCAGCCGATAAGATTTTAGAGGAGAGATTCCCCGCTCTGCAGCCCATTGTCTCGATTTACTCCTCAAGGACATTGGGAAATTACATTGGGTCGCAGAGATTGTACAGAAGGCAAAAGCTATCACAAAATTCATCTACAACCATGCATGGGTCCTTAGCCTCATGAGGCAATTTACTAGTGGGAGGGAGCTAGTGCAGCCTAGAATTACACGCTTCGCCACAAACTTTGTGATATTGCAGAGCATCTATAATGCAAGAGGGTCACTGAAGCAAATGTTTGTGAGCAATGACTGGAATTCCGAACAAGCTACAAGATACAGATTCTCACCTGAGGGGCAGAATGTATTACCCTATTTGTTTGAGGAGGCCTTCAAGATAGCCATGGTGAGGTCATCAAGGTAGAAGACTAAGTTTATTAATTTTTTTATTTTATTTTTTTGTTGTAAAATATTTTCATTTAAATTATTTTTCCTTTCTTTTAGGTGTCAGAGCCTTTGGTGAAGGTTCTACGTCTTGTTGATGGAGAACAATCTACAATGGGATACGTACATGAGGCTATGGACAAGGCAAAAGAGGCAATTGCTGCATTTTATAAATATGCCCGCACCAATACAATCCCATTTGGACAATCATTGATAACCAATGGACATCTCAAATCCATAGCCCTCTTCATGCAGCAAGTTACTACTTGAGCCCTGAATTTTTTTATTCTCCTATATTTCATGCCGATTATGAGGTGAAGCTTGGCCTTCAAGATTGCATTGACCGCATGTTCCTTGAAAGAGAATTGTGCAATAAAGTACGTGAAGAGATACAGGATTATAAGCAATGTTGGGGCCTCCAATTCCCATCTAAGCAATGCATTCGAATGAGGTCAAAATTGAGGCCAGGTAACCCTCATCAAATTATTATTTATTTTGTCTTTTGATTTTGTTTTAAAAAATAATCCCAATTTATTATTTTACACGTGAATTATTAAATTTCTTTTTTTTTTTGGTTGTTTCTAGATTAATGGTGGGAGGAAATTGGTGATTTTATGCCCAATTTGCAGCACATGGCCATCAAAATCTTATTTCAACCATGCGCAATTGGAGTATGTTTGAGCACATACACTCCAAGAAGCGCAACAGGCTTACACAAGAAAGGTCGAATGATCTTGTGTTTGTGCATTATAACCTTCGTCTCAACCAAAAAAGTATTGCAAAAACAAGTACTAAGCCCGTTGACCTAAGTGACATTGATCCATCATCTGAATGGATCACAAATGCAGAGCAGGATCAGCAAGAAGAGCCTCTCTTCTCCCCGGATGAATCACAAAACTTTGAAGACCTAGCGGAGGAGATAGCAGCCAAGGACCAAGAAGAGGTGTTGGCATAAGAACTAGCAAGGGCACGTCAACAAAGAGAGACTAGGGCAAAGGGCAAAGGGCAAAGGAATTGGAAGACACTAGATAGTGGGCCTATTGAGGCATTTTGACACATTTTGTAATTTGTACCTTTTCATATTATAAGCAATACAAGATGTGTTTTGTCACTTTCATGTGTAGTTTAAGCTTATAGTCTTACATCATTAATATTTGATTTGCATAATGTTAATTCATTGTGATATGCATGAAAAAAAAACTTTTTTTCAATGAACAATTGTGTTTCTTCGGGTTTCTTTTGCCGATTTTTTCCACTTCCCGATCTTTCTCCAACCCGATTCCTAGCCGATTCCAATTTTCTCGACTATGATGCCAATCCACCAATTGTATCATCTATTTTCATCTTTAAATGGATGTAAATGTCTTGACATCCGCAAATTTGGTAAGCTCAGATAAAGACTACCAAATACAGGAATCTTTATCCAAGGAACCACTCTCGCTTTTCTGCCTAATTCTATTGTCCAACATGTCACAAAGTAATTGGGACAGATATGTTTCCATACACCATAAGAATCATAAAGGCTCTAATGGATGAAGTTACGAAAATGCTTCCACTACCTGGGAAAGGTTCAAATCAGTCAAACCAAGAAACAAAGTATGTCCAAGTCCCCAAAAAAAGTTAAAAAAATATCAAACATATGAAGCAAAACGTCCCCTAAAGTAACACATAGAGGAAAAATTCCATGACATTGTGCAATTTATTGAACAAAACATATGTGGCAGTGGATATGTGCAAGTAGTAAGGTGAATATATAATTACCTTATTTTCCAATACAGGATTTCACATCAACTAAGATAATTTCAAGATACGTACCAAAACAATCTGGAAGTGTGCTCATGAAGAATCAGTGGGTATTAATGTGGCGTTAGCCATGTTGATAAGCAGCCTACCCCACATTTTGTCAAATACTGAGAAGGTATAATGTGCCAAATATGTATTAATGCATTTTAGAGTCTCCTGTGGTCTCCCTTAATCATAGATGCCCAGATGTCCCATCAGTATTTATTAACTTATTAACCTGTGTATTATCAAAAGATACATTGCTGACAGTACACTAGGTAAATTCATCATTTATCACAAAGATATATGTCATCAATCTAAAAATAAGAGATTAAGTATGTCATAAAATGTTGAGCTTCCATGGTAATTATATGAAAAGGTCAAGCCATGACTCTCGTTTGGGTACTAAATTTGTGACCTCATTAGCTGGTCTCTGAACACTAACAAAAATGATTTCCTAGAAACATGAAACCCAAGAATTATCTGCATACAATAAAGTGAGCCTCCATTGAGAACCTGTGAAGATGTATCAATGTATAATAAGTTGATGATGATCTGAGAATATTCTTTCACAAAGTGAAGAGATGATCATCAGACCAATATAATAATCAAAATGGTTACTAACATTTTAGCATTACACGAACACTATCTTCAGCATCATAATAGAGGACCAAGATTCAACCTAAAAACACTGCTTACTCTACCAATTCTCCTATTACAACTAATTCCAAAATTAAGGGGTGCAATCCAGCAAACATGGCTCTTGTAAATTTTACAAAGTTTACATGATAGGATAAGTACCTACCTAGTGAATGTAATCAGTCCCTCACTGAGTCCAATGACAGAAAGCTGGTTAGAAAGAGGACAGCTGGTAGGAAAGAAAAAGAGAATCTTATCAAGCTCATGACCCTCTTGCTGCCCTCTTCTCATATCAAACACACATAGTTGAAGTCCTTCGCTGCTGCTATTTGAAGTTAGCCCCATTGTGCTCTCCTTTTATTCTCTCTGCAAAAAAAAATAAAAAATAAAAAATATCAGATAATCAAAATCTGCAACAAAGTAAATATTTACTCTCAAGGATGAAACTTTAAATTGAAGCACTTTATGAGTGCTCCATAAAGATACATGACATATACTTGATTTATATAATAAAAAGCCACTTGCACGTTTGTATACCACAGGACACTAATATAAAGAATTCCTCATATTCAAGAAACATAAATTTCCTTGAAAACCCACTCAAATATGTTAGAACTCAATGCTTCAATGATTTACATTATACAATGATGGTTATTTAAGTACACAGAATGCCTGTTTCAGGCATAACAAACTCTCAAACAAACTTGCAACTACCTCTGCCCTTTTCTACATGCATATGCCTTGTGAGGGCTGGTTATACCATTTGCCTTTTCACATGGGCTATGATGTAATAATTCCTAACGTCCTCCCCCTTATTACATCATAGTCAAAGCTCTATTTTTAGCTTATGACCAAAAATTAATTTCTAAGGCGATGCTAGAATCTATAGATTTTGAGAGAGAAATTCCCCCCTTAATGTAGACTTTCTACTTTGATACTTAGGAGTGTCAAGTTCCACTGATCATGCACTCCATTTATTACAAACAATCATTGAATACTTTCTAATGCATATTCAATACATGAATTATGTGTTTCCTTCAATGTGGAGGATCTTTATCAAATATGTCAGTTGTTGATGAGATTAAATGTTCTCTTGCCATGTAGATTTGTTGCCAAATCTTGTCTTAATCAATGTCTTCTGCTGTAGTAATATCAATCACCTCTAGACTTTTCTTCCTTGTGATGGCTTCATTTATTTGATTAAGCCTTTGCTCATGATACATGATGTATTCCTGCTTCCTTTGATCTTCAAGTTCAACGTGATGTGCTACCATACATCTTATGTGGATCATTGAATTGACCGGTTTCCAATACCTTGTGTGTTTGTCATATCTTCTATGTGAACTAGTTTCCATTTCATGTTTTATTGTCTCTTGATGTAGTGAGATCAATCATCTTCTGCTTCTTCTTGGAATTATTCATTTGCAGAAGTCGTTGTTTGTGGAAAGCGATGTATTCACGCTTTCTTTGGTGTGCTTTTGAGGGTTGAATTTTAGATGCCTATTGCATTGACTCATTCTCTTTGCTGTCTTCTACTTCAAATTCTTCTAATGAATGGTGAAGAATCACATTTTGAGTGTATATATTCACTCTTCAGTGCTTGGCTCTTGATGATCTTGGTCGCGTTTGAATGGAACCAATTTTTTTGACTTGTCATTTTTTTGGAGTCATACCTGTTGAGCAAGGTGTTGCAAGAAGTTTTTCATTGTTGTCAACACAGGCAGTTAGATCTAATGATGCAGTGGACAAACAGTTCAGGAGTCATTCAGATGCGAAGACAGAAGTTCAAAGGACGATCGGATTATGTAAAGTGCAATTCTTGGAAAACAGAAGTGACCCAGTTTCTAAAATTCGAAGAAAAAGACAAGTTAGAAAACTGTCGCGATATCGCGACATGTTTTCTGTCGCGAATTCGCGACAAGTCGGAGGAGAGATAAGGCGCAAGGCAAACTGTCGCGATTTCGCGACATGTTGGAGGCCAAGAAGCTAAGTCGAGAAACTGTAGCGATTTCGCTATATGTTGGTTTTTCGCTGGCCGAAGCAAGGAGAAAGCGTTAAGTTGAAAAGTTGTAGCGATTTCGCTACATGTTGAAATATCGCTGGCCGAAGCAAGGAGAAAGCGTTAAGTTGAAAAGTTGTAGCGATTTCGCTACATGTTGAAATATCGCTGGCCGAAGCAAGGAGAAAGCGTTAAGTGGAAAAGTTGTAGCGATTTCGCTACATGTTGAGATTTCGCTACTGCATGAAGCAAGAAATGTACGGAAGCCGAAAGCGTCGCGATTTCGCGACAAAGATGAGGATGACGTCAGTGAAAGCTGAAAGTGTCGCGATTTCGCGACAGGCTGCAAGAAAAGCCTCTGGAAGCCGAAAGCGTCGCGATTTCGCGACAAAGATGAGGATGACGTCAGCGAAAGCTGAAAGTGTCGCGATTTCGCGACAGGTTGCAAGAAAAGCCTCTGGAAGCCGAAAGCGTCGCGATTTCGCAACAAAGATGAGGATGACGTCAGCGAAAGCTGAAAGTGTCGCGATTTCGCGACAGGTTGCAATAAAATCCTCTGGAAGCCGAAAGCGTCGCGATTTCGCAACAAAGATGAGGATGACGTCAGCGAAAGCTGAAAGTGTCGCGATTTCGCGACAGGTTGCAAGAAAAGCCGCTGGAAGCCGAAAGCGTCGCGATTTCGCGACAAGAATGAGGATGACGTCAGCAAAAGTTCGAAGTGTCGCGATTTCGCGACAAGAACGGTGGCAAAGCTATCAAAGGCCAAAAGTTTCACGATTTCGCGACAGCAAGGACAAGAAGGCGTATGGTTACAAAAAGTGTCGCGATATCGCGACATGTTTCTATTTCGCAGCAATAGTTACAGGAAGGTGACAGAGGTGGCAGTAGAAGTTGGATCTGGGCCGACAGATTTTAGGGTTCGCAGCCGACAATTTCTAGGGTTTGCAACCGACAATTTCTAGGGTTTTGCAGCCGACATTCTTAGGGTTACAACTGACTGTTGTTTAGGAAAAGTTGAGGCCGACAAAGTTGAATCTGGGCCGACAAATTCTAGGGTTTTGCAGCCGACATTCTTTGGGTTACAGCCGACTGTTGTTTAGGATTTGTTCCTGAAATTTCTTCTATAAAAGCAGGGGTACTTCGAGTTTGAGCAAGTGCTGTGGAAGATAATGAGCGAATGCGAGCAGAGTGATTGCGCAAGTGAAGTTCAGTGTCGAGCAGTCGCGAAGTCGTAGTTCGAGTTCGCATATCGTGATTGCGTGAATGAAGAGCATGATGTGCATAGGTGGAGTTCTAAGTGCAAAGTGATAGCGCGTCGACAGCTAGAAGTGATCGATCATCCGATTGCAAGCAACGAGTGCGAAGAAGTACACATGAGCGGTCGACAAGGCTGAAGCGTTTTGCGTGAAGCAGTAGACGCAAAAACAAGCAGATCGTAAGAAACAACGTGAAAGTTTTATTCTGTCACTTTTATTATCTTTATTGACTTCCAAGTTGCAGTTTGGCATAAGGGGTTGGTGCCTCTTTCCGGGAGGTGCTGGTAAATTAGGAGTTGGTGCTCCATTCCGTTTGAAACAAATAAAGCTAAGGGGTTGGTGCTCCTTCCAGTTGGTGCTTCGGTAAAAGATATTGTAAAGTTGTAGCTTTGCATTGGCTGGATTTGGATGGTAGTCCAAACAGTTGTTTTGAGGAGTAGCCACATTGGTGAACCTCGTTAAATAACTGTGTTGTGTGTGTCATGCTTTCTTGCTGCATTATTTCTTTTATCAGTTTTAAATAGCTGCTGGATTTAAAACTATATGTATTAGAAATTTTAAAGATCACACTGATTCACCCCCCTCTCAGTGTCACTATGATTACAACAATACCAAACATTATTGTTCTATTTCAGTTGATTTTGTTTTTCTGAAAATCTGCCACAGTGTTGACACGTCTTTTGCGCATGGAAAGCATTTCTTTGAGAATCATTTCTCTGATATCTTTGAAAATTGTCTCTGTTGGAAACGTTGTGGAGGTCTCATGTCTCTTCTGAATGGTTGCTTCCTCATTTGACTTGTAAGAAATAATTGTTCTTCTTCATCTATTGTATGTGAGGCCTCTACTTTCTGAAGTAGGTTCACCAGCTTTTCAAAGCTTGGTGTTTGCTCAGTGATATTTAATGTCATCACAAAAACATTGTACTTTGATGGAAGAGATCTCAAAAAATTGGAACTAATGTTTCATCAGATACTTGAGTTCCCAATGCTTGCAATGATGCTCATAACTCTGCAATTCTCTTCATGAATGATTCCAACTTTTCTCCACTCTTTATCTTCAAACAATAGAGCTGGCTTTGGAGGAATAGAATTTGATTTTGATTCTTGGCTTCAAAAATTGTTTTTAGCTTCTCCCATGCATCTTTGGTCGTGGTTGAATCCCAAATGTCTGCTTGGACTTCATTTGCTACTTCAAACATGATGATTAATCTTACCTTTCTATTTGCCTTGTCGAACTTTATTTGGTCTTTATTTTCTTCTTCAAGACGGGTAATGGTCCCATCTACTACTTGCCATACTTCCTCAAACTCAAGTTGTGTTTTGAGTTTGGTTTTCTAGGCAACATAATTATTTCCCCTCAACAAATGAGAATTAGACAACAAGAACTTCGGTGCTCCACTAGCCATAGTAAACTTTCACAAAATTTTGATATTTTCTTTTCACTGAATCAAACTACTTTTCGATGAGTATATATATGCCTATACTCAAATATTACTTGATGTTTCAAATCGCAAGAGAATTGTTTTGCCAAATAAGAGAAATATGGAGGTGAGAAAACTTTCCTTCCCTCTTTTTCAACTCCCTTTAAAATCCCTTTAAACTATTTCTCTCCTTTCAAATCCTTTTAAAAGAATAATTTATTCTTTTGTAATTTGCTTTTAATCAAAAGGAACTTTCAAATTTTGTACCTTTGTCCTTCTTCTCACTATAAATGTGAGGTTTTAATTATTCAAGTCTTCTTGATTGTCTCCTCGATCTTGAAAACTGAATCATCACAAGCTTTTCTTTTGTCCACTTTTGCACTCGTTCTTTCCTTTGGAAACCGTGTCAGCTGATCTTTGGTGTGTTTGAAACCTTTGGGAGGACCTTTTGGCTAATCTTTTGTTGTGAAATATTTCCAGACGAGCAATGGAATTTGCCTTCTTTGAGCAATCTGTTCTCAAAAAAATCTTCAATCGTTTACATGAAACGCCTCGGTTCTAACACTTTTCTTTCCTTTTGCTCGAAGTTCGTCAACCAGTTCTGTAATTTTCTTTGAATGCTTTCCTTCTAGATGAGTTCGTCAACTGTTTCGTCATCCGGGTCATCGTTTTTCATCCTCCTGGTGCACGCTCTTGATGTCGTTTGTTCACTGTTTGTGAAACTATGAAGAACACAAGCTTATACTGAGAGGGGGGGTGAACAGTATAAGATCACCTTTTACTTTTCTTTCCCAAACAATATTATGCAATATATCAATGGCAATATTAACAGCAGTAATCAAAGCAATGCACAAATCACCACACACAATAGAGACACCAATTTAACGTGGTTCACCCAATGTGGGCTACTCCACGGAGAAAATCTTTCACTAATATTTTCTCAACAAATCTCTTGGGAATCCTTTCCCTATTACAATGTTTATGGACCTCTGTCCAAAGGAGACACCAATCCCCTAATCAAGTTCATGGATCTCTATCCACAGGAGACACCAATCCCCTTAGCTGGTTCGTGGATCTCTATCCACAGGAGAACTCATTCTCCTCTGCTTTGGTTGGTGATCCTCTAGAAGACTACTGCCTCCACTGCACTGGCTTGTGGATCTCTCTCCACTGAAGACTCTTGTCCTCACTCAGAAGACCTCTGTCCTCATCGCCCTGGCTAATGGATCTCTATCCACTAGAGACTACTGTCCTCTGCTTTGTCACCTCCAAAGCTTGCTCTCAGATCTATTTCAAATCTGCACTAAACACAGTCCTTCGGTCTAGCACAAATCTGCTCAATCTTTGTCTTTGATCTGCACTAAACACAGTCCTTCGATCTAGCACAAATCTGCTCAATCTCTGTCCTCAAATATGCACTAAACACAGTCCTTCGGTCTAGCATAAATCTGCTCAATCTCTATCTCTAAATCTGTCCTCAAGCCTTAACACAAAGCTTGACTCAATTACAAATCAACTCTGCTAGATCTGTCCCAAACCTTAACTCAAGGTTTGAACAAATCAATCAATCAACTCTGCTCACAAGTCTTCTCAAAGACTTGCCTCAAATCTGTCCACAAGTCCTCTCAAGGACTTATCCAATCTGCTCTCAATCTTTGTCTTCAAATCTGCATTGTAAGCTTCCACAAAAGCTCACACTAATCTGTCCATAAGTCTTCTCCAAGACTTGCCTCAAATCTTCTCAACAAGTCCTCACTAGAACTTGTCCAATCTACTCAACAAGTCTTCACCAAGACTTGCCTCAAATTTGCTCAACAAGTCCTCACTAGAACTTGTCCAATCTGCTCAACAAGTCTTCACCAAGACTTGCCTCAAATCTGCTCAACAAGTCCTCACTAGAACTTGTCCAATCTGCTCAACAAGTCTTCACTAAGACTTGCCTCAAATCTGCTTTGTAAGCTTCCTCAAAAGCTTACTCAACTCAACTCAATCTATTACAAAAAACCTCTTCAATCACACAAACAAGCTTCACACAGATTCTTGTTTAATCTCACAAAAACATATAGAGAATGGTTAGAGACTCAATATTCTTCACACTCACAACAATGCTCAATCACTTTCAATCTCTCTTGCTTTACCACAGAAACATATAGAGAATGGTTAGAGACTCAATATGTTTCAACAATGCTCAATCACTTTCAAACTCTTTCTCAAATTAGTAAAGAACAATTTGTTTCACAGAACTTGAACTATCACTCCAACACTTCAATCAACTAAGCTCAATCAACTCCACTCAACCAATCACTCAAATGAAAGCTTAGTCAACAATGCTTATCAAACAAACCTCACATAACAATGATACTCATGATCTTTCACAAATCCTAGTTCAAGATTGTTATCAACTTCACATAACAATGATACTCATGATCTTTCACAAACCCTAATCAAGCATATGAAAGCTTACTCAATATTTCCAACAATGCTTATCAAACAAGGTTTCTAGCATCAACCTTCATTCCAGAAAAATCCTCATCAATCAATATTGGATATCTCAAAACCAAACTCAACAATGCTTATCAAACAATCCTTTTCACTCCAACTTAGCATTCACAACACTCAATCCAACAATATTTCACTCACAAGGAAGATATGCCCATACCTTTTTCTTGATGTAGAAATGACCTCAAAACTTGTCTCAATCACAATCAACCTCTTTGCCAATCTCAAGGGTTAGATAGCAAAAATCCTCACTCAAATATTAAAAGATTAACAAAACTTAAGTACACCTTATTATCTCCAAACTTTGTCAAATAAAGACTTCAACCATTCAATTTCACAATAACCCTTTTTCAGAATTTGAATGCATGAAACAATCCAAACACTACTTATGTCTCCCTACTTAATATTGCATTTTTCAAGTAATTAACTTTATAAAATAGTGCAATATATTTTTAACCCTCAATCAAAATATTTCAACTTCTCTAAGGTAAAAATTAATTACCTTACCCTTTTAACTCCCTAAACTCTTTAACAAAACAAATAACCTCACGTGCTAATTTTCCCTTTTCGCTCTACACTCCAAGCACAGAAATAATCCAAGCGCTTTGAGCGCTATCAACAACCTTAGGGCAATACACAATTTAATAAAAATTAAATACCTCCTCGTGCGCTCCCCGCGGGATCGATCCCTGGTCAAAGCGCCTGCAACGCCTTAGCCACGGCTCCCTAGCCGCGTGAGCTAAGTGCTCACGTGGGAGTCAAAGGCGCTAATAGCGCTTTGACTCTCCCTTGCCTGCCAAGAGCCAAAAAGGCTCTTTCCACGTCGCCGACGGAAATCAAACGCAGCACCTCGCGTTCTGAAACCTTTGCACAATCCAAAATCGCCGCTAGCCCAACCATCGTTGGTTGGTGGTCCCTTCCGCTTTCACCGCTTTGACTTCCTCAGAATTCGGAGGTTATATAAAAATTAAATCTTTCTCCTTAGCTTTGCTTGCTCACGAAATTATGTTGCATTCCCTCTTAATTCGCATACGCTTGAATTTTCGGAGACTTACTTTCCTTTGGGGAAAGGCTATGGTATTTATAACATATGCCTCCCTTTCCTCCACGTCGGCGGAAATAATTAATTAAGTGCCTTCCAATGCATGTCGGCGTAGATAAATGGTTTTTGGCGCCTAACCCAACTTTGGGTTATTTATAAATAATTTTATAATGTAAACATTATAAATTATTTATAAACTACCTTAAGCATAATTAAACTTTTAATATTATAATGAATTATTATAATATTATTTCCATTGAGCCTAGGTGTTTTCCTCTTTCGCCCTTGGGCCTTTTCTGATTGCCTTTAATATTATAATAATAAATATTATAATATTATTTCCTTTAGGCCTTTTCTTCAGGGTATTTAACCATCCTTTTGACCAAGCAACTGGAGCTCTTAGATCAAATCTCTTGGGATTAAAATATAAATATTTTAACCCTTCTTCTACCAAGTCATGCACTGATTCCTGACACTGACTCTTGACATCAATGACAACACAACTAACTCAAAATTTCCAACAAACTATTCCCACAGAATTCCCTTCCAAATTGTATGTCAAGAGCTAGAGATTTTTAATTGCACTTGTGAAAACGATTTCGTATGCACTTTGGATGGCACACTTCTCCATCTACTACATTTCCACTATGCTTCTTGGACAATATTGTTCCAAAGTGATGTTCCAGACTTGCACAGGACATCTTATGATCAGGAGTATGCATGAGACTCCCAATTCTTCATGACAATCTTTCTTCTTGCAGCTTTAGTTTAACGTCTTAGACGCCTATATTCTCCTTGTGAGAGTTCTAGGATGATCTACTTGCAATTTCACCAACATCAACTCATTCTGGATGTTTACTTCTATGAGGAGAACACCTTTTCTTCTTGACTCCTCTGCTATATAAGTGTTGTTTTCTGAATCAGTTTGTTCATAAAACTTGGGTATTTGCCAAGTTTAGATTGACACGAGCCCTGCTGCCTTTCGATTGTTATAATATTAGAACGTTTGTTGCATGACTTCTATTTCTTTCTTCTCTTTGAATTAACTGTTCTTTGTTTTTGTCTTCTTGTTTGCTCAGGTTTGTTACCCTCGTGTTCAAAGTCTGCATTCTGGTGCTTGTTCCAGAGTTGCCTTTTGATGGCAAATCTTTGATGAGTTTCTTTCTCTTTACCACATTCCCTTGGAATGTTTTTCTTCAATGCTGCTTTCTTTTTGCCGTAATGATTCTTTGATGAGTTTCTTTCTCTTCACCACATTCCCTTGGAATGTTTTTCTTCAATGCTGCTTTCTTTTTGCCGTAATGATTCTTTGTTAGAGTTTCTTTCCCTTTACCACATTCCCTTGGAATGTTTTTCTTCAATGCCACTTTCTTTCTGCTGTGAGTGAGCTTCTTGGAAAGGCTTTCAAATAACCTTTTAAAGCTTCAAAGTTGTTTGGTAGGAATTTTATCCTTCACCTCTGGTTTTGAAGGCTCTTGTCTCTGTTCTTTGTAAGCTTTCAATGCTCTTTGATTCAGCTGCTTGAAACTTTTCTTGCAATTTATTTGTGAAGCTTCAATGGCTTCCCTTGCAATTTTTAAGGATCTTTTATGGGTTCCTTTCTTGTAATTTTTAAGGAGCTTCTATGGCTTCCTTTCTTGTAATTTTTTGAGCTTCTATGGCTTCCTTAATGCCTTTTGAAATGACAATTCTTCAGGGGAAATTTATGACCCCTTTTCTTTCTTGCTGAAATTGGCCTGGTTGTTTCTTGCAGGTTATGACCTTATTGGTCTTAGAAGGGATTGAAATCAAACTTTTGAATCCACCGTGGAATTTTGCTTCACGGTGATAATTACCTCTCCTTTTGAGGTTTTCTTTAAACAATTTTATACAAGGTAATTTTACCCTTGAAACTTCTTTTCTCAAACTTGAAACTTCTTTTCTTAAACAGAGTGCTCTTTTGGCTTCTTTGTGTCAAAGCTAGAGGAGGATCAAAAGGAGAATTCCTTCTTCCTTCTACTTGCTCTATACCACATGTTAGAACTCAATGCTTCAATGATTTATATTATGCAATGATGGGTATTTAAGTACATAGAATGCTAATTTCAGGCATAACAAACTCTCAAACAAACTTGCAACTACCTCTGTCCTATACTACATGCATATGCCTTGTGAGGGTGGTTATACCACTTGCCTTCTCACATGGGCTATGATATAATAATTCCTAACAAAATAAAAGTGGAAGCAATTACATCTCCAAAATTCAAATGAACTAGATTCAAAGGAAGGAAAGCAGAAGAAACTAATCTTCCGTACTTAGTGGATTCAAAGAAATCGATGCACAATCTGAAAAAAAGCAGTGCAACCCAACAGCAGCAGTGGTTCCTTCCAATTTGTATAAAATAAAGAAAAATTTAAGAAATGTTGAATCTGAACTTTTATTACAATAGCTTAACTTAGAGCATCATATATTGCATGTAGAATCAAATGTGAAGAGAATACTACAGCTTCTTAGAGGATCCAATGATAGCATGTTAGTCAAGCACATTTTACAAAAAGAAATTGCATGAGAAGCAGTGCAATCATTTCTATAAGAATTGAAAGACAGTATGAATTCATTATTCCAAGGAAGATAAGTCACCCACACAGAATTATTATGTAGAATGTAGATATTATATGCCTAACAAGTTCAGACATGTAGATGCGCCTTTAAAGCATAAATATTCTGAAAAGTACAAAAAAATGCCAATGTTTCTGAAGGAATTAGTTAAAGAACACCTGTAACTTCAAATCAGAACCTGAATCTGAATAAAATAAAAGTCATGTGCCTATTGTATGCAGATGAAAGTGAGCAAGATGTTGTGCTTTTCTCAAAGCCCTGAGGAATTACCTAAGTAGGCCCTGGTTTAGGGAGGCTCTTGGCTGGCACAACATAGGTCATCAAACTTTCAGTAATACTTGCGGCCTTATATATCTCTGATGCAAACATTTGGTTATTTAGTTCCAGGAGATCAAAGAAGTTATCACATTATGCCTATGAAGAAGATGTTCATCCATATTGGATTTCATGTTTCCACAAAGGCTTTAGCAGCTGAATGCTTACTATTCTTATGATCTTCTTTGAAAGATGGTGTTTGAGATTTACCAAAAATTAAAGATTTCCTGTGGGATTTTGCGAATAAAATGTGCCCAAATAGGATTGAATAAAAAATATTTAACATGGATGAGTTCAAGCAAGGCTTGGAAGTAACTTTTTCTGCAAACAAAGGTTCTAACTGCTACCAAGGTCATGAAGGAAAGTTAATTTTCCTTCAAAAGCATTGGGCAAGAGTGAAGGTAATGCAAGAAAAAGCTTACTTGATTAGGGAGATCCTAGAAGAGTTTTTACAAGACCCCAGTTAGTCCATATGGTAATCTTCATCATGCGAAGAATCATTCCTTAGGATAAAAACCTTAGTAGTAAACTGCTGGTAGAAGAACAAACAATTCATTATTACTCATGCCCTCCCAATCAATATACACAAGTCAGGATTTTTTAGCATAAGGCAAAATTGCAATAGTCAAACACAAAGAAAAGCAAAATCACTTAGTCCACTTGATGTATCAAATATCTCTGTTTCATACAACCCCAACACATCATCACCTTACAAATTCAATTGCATGGTAGTTTTCTTACATTCTAAGCATGAGAGTGAAGAAAATTCTGCACTAACTTTCTGTAAGCAAAAGGCTAGTCTCCAATTTGATAGATAAGTTAATTAACATCGTCATGGGTTCCAAAGACATCATTACTCAGCAATCAAAACCATTTTACATGTTAGCTTTCTCACTTTTTACATAGTATCAATAGACTTGTGAACAGTCAATAGACGTTTCAGGCCCAGGTCTCGAGCTTTTTCTAGAGAAGGCTCTCTTCAGGTCGAGTCAATCTTTGGACCTAAGGGGTCACACAATTGATAGGGGAAAATGGTCGTGGTCTCAAGTGGTGCTCGGCAATCCTAAGCCCCATGAGACCAAGTTCGATCTACTCCCGGAAAAGGGCCAGTTTTTTATTCCGGACGACCTGGTTGATATGGCCATTGAACAAGGTTTCCATCACTTGGTTGGTAGGTTTATGGGGGTTACGGCTGACCTGGACGAGGTCAAAAGATGGGCTTCTGCTATGTGGAGGCTGAATGGTCATATGGAGATAGTTGCTCTTCCTAGGGGCTTTTTTATGGTGAAGCTGAACTGTTGCGCTGATTCGGAGAGAATTTTATGGGGAGGCCCCTGGTTCTTTGGAAGGCGTGACCTTTTCCCAAGGAGATGGGGACCTGATTTCAACATGGAGACCCAAAAAATTTCGCAAGCTCCAATTTGGGTGAGGTTCCCAAATCTCCCTTTTCACTACTGGAATGTGGAGGTTTTTACCTAAATTGCTAAGGAAATGGGCCATCTGATTGTCGTAGATACTGCCACCAAAACCAAATCTCGCCTTGTCTATGCCAGCATATGTGTTAATGTGGAGCTGGGAAAAGATTTACCAAATTCGATTCGGTTGGTATCGAGATTAGGAGTTTGGAATCAATTTTTGGAATATGAGAATCCTCTTGTAAAATGTGGGGTTTGTAAGAAATCAGGTCACTTGGCTCGGGCATGCCCAAACCAAAAGCCACCATCCCAAGATCAGATATTCTAGCAACCTAAACAAACCGAAGAAGAGGGTTCCAGAAAAGATCTTAGAAGATGAAAACCCTGAGGGCGAAGTAAGTAAAGCAAACAAGTAGAAGGACTCTTCCTTAGAGGGCTCCAAAAAGGAAGATATCTTGGAAGCTGAAAACCCTGAAGATGAAGTAAGTAAAGCTGAAAAGCAGAAGGGCACATCCATTGAGAGTCAAGTTATGACGGATAAGAAGAAGGTATGTGATGTTAGGAAATTTAAAACAAGTAAGCTAAAACAACAATAAATAGTACACGAGATTTTACGTGGAAACCCTGCAATGTGCAGGTAAAACCACGGAGCAATGGTAGTGTTGTCACATTTTGCACGGGGTGCAATGTTTTCAAGTTTGTAACAGTGCTGCTCTTCTTTTCCCCTCTTCCTCTATTTTCCTTCCTTCTTCTCTCCTTTCCTCTTTCTTTCCCGCATTCTCTTTCTTTCCCCCCTTTCTCGGAGTCCCCCGAGTTGGTTTTTTAACTTTCCAGCAAGTTACCTGAAAAATGGCTAAGTGTTGGTGCGAAGTTCGCACTTCGCCCAGTTTTGGTGCGAAGTGCGCACTTCGCCCAGTTTTGGTGCGAAGTTCGCACTTCGCCCAGTTCTGGTGCGAAGTCCGACTTCGCCCTCTTTTCGGGCGCACCTTGCAACTGGCAGGCTGACAGAAGAATGATAAGTGCTGGAGCAAGTCCGTACGGCGGCAGACACCGGTTTTCACCTGTGCGCAGTCCGACTTCGCAGCGAAGTCGGAGTGCGCCCTTGACAGGTGCGCAGTGGGGAGACAAACTCAGAATTTGACCAAGGCATGAAGGCCTTCCCGGTCGCACTGTTCTCTGCCCGCGCAACCCGAGACGCTATGATCCCAAGCGAAGTTGGACGAACTGCCTTCCAAGGCAGACACGTGTCACACAGCATCATCCATCACCTGACAAGTGTCCAGCTCCGGGATTTGGGCCGAAACGTGCCGAGCAAAAGGACGAGCATGGGCTGCATTGCCTATGCCAGTGACCTCATTTAAAGCCGATTGGAGGTTCTACCTGCTCCAGCTACCCGCATCACTGCCAGAGTAAAGTTCAGACCAACACACCGCCATGAAGCTGTCCAGCTTCCAGGAAGACCATGCTGCGGGTACGGTCCGGTCCGACAAAAGGTCGGCATTTGCAGCTCTTTCGCCGCTTTTGTCGGCTTATGTTTGGTCGGGACCTTGTGCCCATTAATGTAACGGGAGGGACTCGGGCTATAAAGGCCCACCATGAATTCATTGTAAAGGGTGGAAGGGGAATGTACATTAGGGAACCACTTGTGCCCATTGTAACCGTGCTTACGCTTATAAATATAATCTGTATGCCTGGTTACATTACTGCTTGTCTCTATTTTTTATCCTTGCCTTTCTTTATATTCATGCCTAAGGCTAACCTGTGTCACGGCTCGTTGATTCATTTCAGCATTTGGTGATCAGGTGCCTTTAGCATTGCTTGTTTAAAGCACCCTACGTATTTAATAGTTTAAAGGATACATAGAATAGATGTGGTAGCAGTTCCATCAGTTATGTGTTACGTTGTTGGTCCGTATCTGGTGATTGATGCGCTCCCGTACTGTTAGTTCCTTGTAGGGAATGTCTGTTAGGGAGCCATTGAAGCTTGTGCGGTTAAATTCTCTACGTCACACATATACACAGCTCACGATATCTCTAGGTTTGCTTTCTACCCATGTTAGTGTACGTATCCGGTGATTGATGCATTGCCGTCTTTGTTAGTTCCTTGTAGGGAATGTTTGCTAGGGGATCATTGAAGGCTGTGCATACACTTTGCTTAGGTATCGGAAGTACACATAGATTTTGCGGTTCTTAGTCATGCTTTGTGTTTATAATGCAGTAAGTAGCGGTAATTGGTGTGTTCCCGTACTGTTAGTTCCCCCCACCAACCTCCACGTATATTTGTAAATTCCTTTCTGTTCATTTATCTCTTTCCTGTACTCTTAGCTTAAATCAGAAAACCCCCAAAAGGAGCCGGCCTTCTCCGGAGATTGGCTCGGAAGGCATCTCTTCCTTCCGGCCTTTCATGCTGGTGGGCGAATCTGGGCGCATTAACCCAAAATCCTTTCCTCATGGCAGATTCGTAACCAACAGTTTCTCTGGCACGCCCGGTGGGACCCTGGTCCCACGTTTGAAGAGAGATTTTCTGATCAGTCTCCACCTGGCGCTGACAGTGGATCCTGAGCTCTCGGTGAGACAAGGAAGTTTCTCACCCCGACAGAATTGAAGCACCGGTGTTCGCTTCATTGCTGTTCCAAATCCGAACACTGGCGACTACTGCACGAACAAATCCTCCGAGTCAGAGAGACCGGTCCCGACACCTTCATGCACACAAGAAGGTGGCAAGCAAGGGATCCGAGAAGCCCGCCTGAGTTCTACGAACTGGACATCAACGCTCGAGGCGAAGTTCCCAAGCTGGCTGATCCGCGAGCTCGTTTCGACGAAGCCGAGGCTGAAATCCAAGAAGAGGCCGAAGCTGAGGTCGGAGGAGCGAGTACGAAATAGAAGAGGCCGAGGAAGAAGAAGATCCTGCATCCTCGGAAAGTACCGACGGCGGAGAAGAAGAAGAAGAAATGGCTGCCCAACAGCCGAATGACGATGATCTCTTCCCGGCGGTGGACTCTACGGGGCCCTTGGCCCTGGTCGGACAACAAGCTGTGCCCCCTGCTGCTTTAAAGTCTATTCCCACATACGACGGCTACGGCAAGACGGCGTACGAGCACATCCAGGACATCCTTGCCCTGGCCGCACTGCATACTATTACCGATGAGAGTGTGAAGACCCGTCTGCTGGCCCTTTCCATGAGGGGAAAGCTTCTCTACTGGTGGAGATCGCTGCCAGAGGGATCCATCACGGGGTGGCCCGGCTTGCCAGGAGGCTCGTAAAAGGATGCAACGAGTCTGCTGACCCTACTTCTCTCTTGCATCGGTTCCAAGCTATCCAGAGACATCCTCAAGAGGAGGTGTATGATTTTAACATCAGGTTTGCGAGATCCTGGAAACGGGTACCTCGCGAACTTCGGCCTTCAGCCGGCATGGCTGCTCACTACTATCTGAGATCCTTTAACTCAGACATATGCCTGCTGCTGAAGATCGCCAGAATTGACGAGTTTCCTGCGTTGTACGAGGCTGCCCAGCAAGCTGAAGCTGACATTATCTCCATCGGCGAGACTCCCGTCCGGGGTGCGGGAACCCATTCATCCCGACTTCCCCGGATCCCGGTATCCTCCCGCTACGGCGGTGCGCCGTCCACATCGGGACGGCAGCCCCGGCGGCGGTGGAATCCGGCGCCGGTCGTAACTCCTTACAGCCCGCCTCAAGTGCATTATCCTCACCCGCCTCCTCCCGCTCCGCACTTTCCAGCACTTCCTGCTCCCCCGCAATACGCACCTTATTCTAACCCTCCTCCATTGGCCGCATTGCCTCCACCGGCACAGTTGCCGCCACCTGACAGCAGCATCCAGAACACGATTCTACAGGAAGTGCGGGCTTTGGCCTCCGGATACCATGCCATGTCCAATGACATGACCGCTATGAAGAAGAAGCAGGCCCAGATGGACCTTGCTCCTAGGAGGCCATATGCGCCACCCGCGCTGACGAAAGACAAAGCCCCAGAACACCAGCCGCAGAGGCGTCCGCCTCGAGAAATGTTGCTATAGAAGACCCGCCTGGTCCTCCCGACTAGGTTAACTGGTGCACTACGTGCAACGACCACGCATTCGGAGGAAGGCGCACTTTGCACCGGCACTACATCCAGGACCTTGGCCGGCGGCGCTATAGAGGATGATGAGCTGTACATGATCTTGGACGGCGAAGCCAACCCGCCCTCCCGAGAAGAGAATCTAGTGCCGCTCGCCAAGGAAGAAAAGAAAGCTGCGGATGCGGCCAAGCCTTTGCAAGTCTACGCAAGAAGAGAGAAACCGCAGCCCGGTGGGCTGCCACCACCCTAGCGGGTGTGGCCCTACACGGCCAGGAGAAGGCATCCAAAGATAAAGCTCCGGTCAGGCCTTCTCCGGCAAAGGCTGCCCTGTTCCGGCCAAACCTCCGGCGAAGGCCCCAACTCCGGCTAAAGCTCCGTACCTCGGCCTCCAGCTGAAACCAAAGAACAAGCCCGGGGAGAAGGCTGAGGTACCCGTCTCGACCAAGAGACGGCGAGTTGAGGCCACCCGGCGATACCGGACGAAGTATGAGCCGGCAAAACAAGCGGAGGGAGCTAGTACCTCGGGCTACGACATTGTAGACGAGTTGAAAAGAACGCCCGCTAGAATCGGCATGTATGATGCTCTTACGCTCCCGAGGCCGGGTGGATCTGCTGCAAGAATCAACGAAGAACATGAAGAGCGGCGAGCGGATACAACCTGCTGTCCTGGTTCAACCTTTGACAGTCTCAGCCACTGGGAAGAGCAGGCCGCCACCCTTTTATCTGTCTTTGCGGATGCAAGGGCACATAGTTCACAGCTTGCATGGTGGATTACGGTGCTTCCTCGGCTGTGATGCCGAAGGCCGTACGCGACGAGATCGGGATGGAATACACACGGAGCAGCCAAGGCGTCCTTGCAATTAGACGGCACCCTGTCAAGACAGTTGGTGTCATAAAGGACATCCCTATCCGGCTGCACAAGGCTCTCGACATCGTGGTCATCCAAGAGGTCGTGGTTGTTGACTTGGAACCTTACTTCGGCATGTGTCTCTCTCGGGAGTTCACTGCGAAGTTGGGCGAGTACCTGTCTCTAGACTACTCACACATGGAAGTGCCCTTCAAAGGAAGGAGACTGAAAATTTTTAATGAGAAGCCTTCCCCCTTCCTAGTAGACAAGATACCGGAGGAGAGATGGCTGCATGGTCCAGTTGTCAGAGGAAGAGCTGGTGACAGTGGAGTTGACTGAGCAAGCCTTCGAAGTGCTACAGCTCGAAGATGAGTTCTCGTTGCGGGACTTCAATGCCGTAATCGGGACAGAGCAAGGCTGTTACTCCATTGTACAGCCCGAGAGGCTTGACATGTCAGCTGCGAAGGAGGTAGGACCTGCACCCGAAGAGCTGTGGAAGCTTTTCTTTGACGGCGCGCGATGCAAGAATGGCGCCGGTGCAGGGGTACTCTGGTTTCTCCAACCGGAATCCAGAAGGACTATACCTACAGGTTGGCCTGGAGCTGCACTAACAACTCGGCGGAATACGAAGCCCTATGCTTGGGTTTGCGAAAGGCGGAGAGGCTCGGAATCAAACACCTGCAGATTTTTGGAGATTCAGAGCTGGTGTGTCACCAAGTTACGGAGAAGTGCGCATCCAAACAGCACTATCTTAGAGCGTACCGCAACCGGGTGTGGGACCTGATGGAGTCATTCGACTCATTGAATGTTAAGGCAATATCGCGTGAGAAAAACAAGCACGCTGATATTCTGGCGTCTGTTGGAGCAGTGCGTTCCGGTGAAGACGTTGTCCGAAACCGAAGCCGGTTCGTACTATCTACGAGCCTTACGTGCACGATAAGGACACCCACGGCGGTGTTCGGTTGTGACGAGGAGATCGTCACATTCCTGGTTAACGAAGTGTGTGTAATCGAAGGTAGAGACCATGATGACGAGCAATATGAGGGGTTGATACAGTTACGGAATAATCACGTCCCAAAAGGACTGATTACATTAGAAAGTCTCTTTGATCGGAATGACAGAGCAATATCCCACAGGATCAAAGTAGACCCGAGGCAGTATGCTGACCTGGAACTTGAACCTGGTAAAACCATCAAGGTCGGAACAGACTGCACGTCGGAGGAGCTGGAGCAGATCAGATCACTATGCCAGGAGTTCCCCGACATCGTGGCCTGGTGCTACGAGGATTTGAGGGGTATGACGAAACTGTCATCCAGCATACTATTGAGCTAGAGGATGGCGCCAAGCCATTCCGACAGAAGCAGAGGGCCGTGAATCCGAAGATTGAGGCCATGATGAAGACCGAGCTCTTGAAGATCTTTGGAGGCCAAGATCATCTACCCCATCAAACATTCATCCTGGGTCGCGAATTTGGTGCCCGTGAGGAAAAAGAATGGCGACATTCGTCTACGTGTCGACTTCGAAACCTAAACCGAGGCTTCCCTCCGGGACCACTATCCGCTTCCCCAAATCGACCAGATCCTACATATCGTTGCTGGAGCCCAGAGATTTTCACTTTTAGATGGATTTTCCGGCTACAACCAGATTTGGGTCAAAGACGAGGACCAGCATAAGACGGCGTTTACCACCAAGTGGGGGACGTTCGCCTATCAGCGCATGTCGTTTGGCTTATCTAATGCTTGGTGCCACATTCCAAAGGGCCATGGACCTGGCCTTAGAGAAGCTGCTCAATAAGATTATTGTCATCTACCTTGATGACATGACTGTTTTCTCTCACCAACGAGGAGATCATGTTTCGCACCTACGGCAAATATTTGAGAGTTGTCGAGAATTCGGCATTTCTATAAACCCGAAGAAGTCTGTCTTCGCGGTGAAGGAAGGAAAGCTGCTGGGACATGTCATCTCCGAGGAAGGCCTCGCCATTGACCCTGACAGAGCAGAAGCCCTCGTTCGCTTGCCAGCCCCCATCGACAAAAAAGGGCTGCAGTCCTTCTTCGGTCAGATTAACTTTGTGCGGAAGTTCATCCCGGACTTCGCACGAGTGATCAAGCCTATGGCCGAACTGCTTAAGAAAGATACACGTTACGAATGGACTGATGAGAGAGAGCAAGCCTTCGAGGAGATCAAGGCCCGAATTGCACAAGCTCCGGTGTTGACAAACCCGGACTACTCCAAGGACTTCATCCTGTATGCAGTGGGAGAGCCCGAAAGCTACGCTGCAGTCCTAACTCAGAAGGGAAGCGATGGCGAGGAGCGCCCCATAGCGTTCCTGAGCCAAGTGATTCTGCCGCATGAAGAAAAGTACAATTTTATAGAGCGGCAGGTTCACGCTGTTATGAAGTCCCTTCGGAAGTTCAGGCACTTTGTCTCCCAGAGCAAGACTACTGTCTTTGTGATTCACCCGGATGTTCGTAGCTTCATCTTACAAGGAGAACCGGGTCACAAGAGAGCAGGATGGATTGCAAAAATCCAGGAGTTCGACATTGAAGTGCGGCCCACCAAGCTTATCAGAGGCCGAGCCTTGTGTCAGGAATTGGCCCGAAGCGTGTAGCCGGCATCTCCGCCTGTAAGTGGGAGGACACAGCGACACGCATCTACCTAGCCAACTCCTTATCGGAGGGGAGTGATTGGACAGATGAGCTGGTGAGATACTTCTGCACCGGAAGATGTCCCGATCACCTGAACGCCTCACAACGAAGGAGATTTCGGCTGGGTGCACTCAAGTACACTCTTCGCCCCGAGGGGCTTTACTTCAAAAACATCGACGGCATCCTGTTGCGGTGCGTCAGAAAATCCGACCAGCCTAGGGTCCTCGGAGAATTTCATTCCGGGATGCCTGGGGGTCACCATTCTTCAAGGCCAACGGCCTTAAAAATAATAAGAGCTGGGTACTATTGGCCCACTCTGTTCGCAGACGCTCATGCGGTCTGCTCTAAATGTGATCAATGCCAGAGGTTTGCTGGCCGAAGCTGAAAAGCACCCCTGCCCCTTCAGCCGATTCAAGCCGAGACTCCGTTCCAGCAATGGGGTCTAGACTTCATTGGGGTGATTTCTCCTAACTCCTCTGCCGGCCACAAGTTTATTCTTACAGCTACTGACTATTTTACACGGTGGGCAGAGGCGATCCCGACCAAGAACGCGGACCGGGAAACGGTCATCGGGTTCATTGAGAGCACGATTACCCGCTTCGGGGTTCCGAGTCAATTGTGACGAGACAACGGTCCGGGATTCGCGGGCGCTGTACTCACGGAGTACACCGGCGGACTTGGCATCTATCACAAGATGTCTTCTAATTACTACCCGCAGGGGAATGGCCTTGCCGAGTCTACTAACAAGAACCTCCTGAAAATCATCCGGAGGACCATTGACAGAAACAAGCGGACTTGGCACTTGCTCCTGAACCGGGCGCTGTGGGCGGACAGAGTTGCGTTCAAGAAATCCCTCAGAACGTCCCCCTATGCGCTCGTCTATGGTAAAGAAGGCTGTCATGCCATCACACATCGAGATCCACGCCCTGTGGATGTTGGACGAAGACGGGAGCGGCGGAGACCCGGTGGACGACAGGCTGTGCCAACTCCTGCAGTTGGAAGAAGACAGAGAAAGTGCATACCAGGCCTTCACTGATCACATTGCTGCCACCCAAGGCTGGTTTGCCAAAGGCACCACTGCCCGAGTTTTCGAAATCGGGGACCTGGTGCTGAAGTGGGACTCATATAAAGCAAAGCCGGGTAATCACGGGAAGTTTGATGCTCTCTGGGAGGGCCCTTATCAGATTGCCCGGGTGAACCAGTTTAATGCCTATGTACTTCGGGATATGGAGGGTCAGCTCCTGCCTATCCCTGTCAACGGGTTCCACTTAAAGATTTACCGCTGTTGAAGGTGCCCGAGTGGCCCTTCTTTGTAAAAATTTCCCTTATGCATTTTCATTTCCCAGCATGTACAGTTTCCAGCTTTCAGCTTTTAATTTTATTTTCATTCTTTTTGAGCTTAACTGTGGCATGGGAGAGAAGGACAGACTTCGCAGCGAAGTCTGTCGTCGCCCCTCAGGGAGGGCGAAGTTTGGGCTGTGCAAAGGAAGAAGCAAAGAAAGAAAAGGAAAAAAGGCTAAAAAATGGCTAAGTGTTGGCCGAAGTCCGACTTCGCGGCGAAGTCGGGCTTCGGGCCAGCCAAAGTGCGAAGCTCGAACGAAGGAAGAGCGCACAAAGGCACACAAAGGACAGGCTCCGCTCAGCTTTGAGCGAAGACTGACTTCGCGCGCGAAGTCCGACTTCGGCCGGCTTCCGCGCGAAGTACGCGCTGCGCACAACTTCCGCGCGAAGTGCGAACTTCGCGCGAAGTTCGTACTTCGCCCAAAATTCGGCCGAAGTCCGAACCCGCCTCAGCGTTCGCACTGCGCAGCTCATCCGATTCGAGGGAGCGAGAAAATGTTAAATGTTGGCCAAAGTCCGAAGGTTGCAAAGAAACCGGACTGCGCTCAATCCTTGAGCGCGGCAAAGAAAGGAAGGAACGGTTCAACGCGCACTTCGCGCGAAGTTCGAACTTCGCCCGAAAGTCGGGCGAAGTCCGACTTCGCCGGCGAAGTCGGACCGCGCCCAACTTTGGGCGAAGTCCGACTGCGCCTCGTTTTCTGGGCCAGTTTGGGCAAAGGTTCAAAAAATGAATAAAATATTCAAAAAGGTCTAAACTGGGCCCAAGGCGCGTTGCGACCGTTTCAAGGTGGGTTTCCGCACCAAAGGTTCTTTCTTGAGCAGTGTGCCCGGATTGCGGCAGTGACGTCAGCCATGGCGCAGCGTCCAAGACAAAATTAATGATTGCACGTTCCTCAACGAAAGTGCAAGCAAAAGAGCATGGCACGTCTGCCGGGGCACTTTTTCCAAACATTCTCCTGCGTGACCACCAAAGAAGCATAACTCAGCCGACCTACCCCCTCCTGCGCGGCATTAATGGCGCTGTCTTTATCTAGAAAAGGGGGTCAGATGTTTTCAAACATTCCAGATTGCACAGATTATTCCTTGGACGGTGCAAATTATTCCTGTGACAGCGAAATCTGTTGTAGACGCCCTGAACTTGTAATTATTGCTGATTCGGAGAGATGGACAGAGGAAAGATGCCAGTGTCAGCGCGATCCGGCGAAAGTGGCGAACCAAAGGATTTACCGCGGCCGGGCGTTTTCAGAAGTGAAACCCCGCCAGAGAGAAAGTCAAAGTCCCGGCCTAAAAAAGTACAGCGTGGGCAAGCCCCACCACCTCCGATAAATTACTTGGCGGGATACGTGGACGGCTCTTTTTCTATGAGCCTGACGAAGCTGCGGTCAAATGTGGAGAGTTGGGCTGACAAAGTTTCGCCCTCCCACCATTTCGGAGCGGCGTACAAGTCCAACCTCTTCAGATTCTTGTGCCCTCCTGTCCACCAATGCCCGGAACTGGTAGACCTAATTGTCAGACACTACAGACCAGTTACCCGGCAAATTTGCAGCTCCAGCGGTAAACCCTTGTTCACACTGTGCAGGGAGACTATCCAGCCAGCTTTCGCCCCAGGGTTGGAGTACGACTCCAGCACAATCCTCAGAAAGATAAATTTGGGCGAGCAAGCGGGACGCTTCACGAATACCAAACGGATGAGGGATTTCCTCAATTCAGAGCTGAACGCCCCGCTTGCAGCTGGACAGTGGCCAACCGGCCCCATGCCCTTGGCGAAATTCCAAAGCAAGTATCTATATACCATTTTGGCATGGATTCTCGGCTGCGACTCCGATGGTGAGTACGGCCGTACCGACTAAGCGCTGCGAGAATGTCTCTGTGTGGAGAATCTTACGAACCGGCGGCGCGAGAGAAGTGGAAAGCGCCCCATCTTTTTCGGTAGACGGTGGGTGGCTTACGCCATTCATTCCAGCCTGGTGAAGATCCAGAAGAGGCAGTCTACCGATTTTCGTTTCAGTTCTGTTCTAGCCTGGCTTTGTTTGTACCATTTGCACCCCCGAAAGCCGATCCCGAACCTAAAGAAGGTCAACGAGAGGGGAGAGCCACAGCCCGTCTACAACTGGACGGATGACTTATACCGGAAAGGGTCCTACTACAAGTTCAACTTCAACTTTCTGGGATTCGTCATGTCAGTCTTCAGTGAAAGCGAAATTCCCCGCCCCCCGAGAGAAATGACGAGCGCTTTGCTAAATCAGAAGCTCGGGGACGTTTTCAGACTGACGCGAGGAATTGTGGTCAGAATCTACGGATTCAAGGGCAAACCCCATTTGCTGCCCTGCGGGTGTACGAGCATACGTTCGGGATGGAGGTTGCCGGCGGATGGATTATGTTGAAGAGGAGTTCGGTCTAGGAAAGAAGAGAGGACAGATTTTTCAATATCCTCTTTCCTGGGCAAACGTTGAGATTACTGAGGTAGGACAGCATGTCTACCTTGAGCAGGAGTTTTCCCGGATTGGCCTGGTTCTGTTGCCGCAGCGTTGGAAGTATGACCCATATGGGATAAGGGGAAAGTTCACACATCTACTGCCCCGGGCGAGATATAACCGAAGATAAGTGCGATGTGGTCCATGTGGACCTTGGTGGGAAATTGAATTGATGGAAGCTTCTCCTCCCTGGCGGGATTTTTCTTGCGAGGAGGTGACATATGACCCCAAGCGAAACCCGGACCACCGAGTTCACATCTCCGGGGTTTAAAAAATTTCTATCCAAGATAGCGAGGCCTTAAGCTGGTCTAAAGAAAAGATTCTTGAATCTTTGGAAGATGAGATGCCGCACGCGACACGACAAATCCACAAGAAGGAATACGGCCGTAGATGACGACTTTTCGGTTCTCTATGACCGGCATCATGACGGTGGCGGCCGTTCGCATATCAAGGTTACGTTCCCAGAGGCCCCTTTGAGGACTATAAAGGAGGGTCTCCTTCCCAACGGTTGTACACTTCGGCAAGCGCCGGCGTGGGCCCAGCGAGACATCCGAGTCGAACCAATGCAGCCCGTGGCTTCCAAGGCGGCGCACTGAGAGGGCGAAAGAGTTAGTCAAGGCAACGCCGAGGCAATCCCTCGGGCACAAAGGCGCCGGCGCCGCCACGGAAGCGGACCGGTTGCGGCAGACCCTCTGCAAGTCAAACCCCGGTACAAGTTTACCGTGGGAGCATCAGCGCCTGCTGCACCTACTTCATCTCCTTCCCCTGATCCGACCATTGTTCCAGAGGAAAAGAAAAGGAAGAGAGTTGAGAAAATCGGGCGACCCTAGCACGATAGTGCGGCGACCGATCGCGAGCCGCGGCCGCGTCCTGCCGCCGCGGGGACGATTTCTCTAGGCGGTCCCAAGCCGGCCGCCGGAACCAAAGCGCGAGACATCCCCCGGCATCGGCTCGGGGCGGAGCCCGCAAGTACGTTTGCTGCCCCCGTCTCTTTGGTCTCATCCAGTCCTACCCCCACTCCGTCTCCCGCTCAATCCGAGCAAGCTATGGCCGCATCATCCTCCCCGTCTCCACGTCCTTCTAGCGGCCCCCATTCTTTTGATCAGTTTGCTCAGAACCCTAACGTTTCCCTATCTCTGAGCACAACTCCAAACCCTTCGCCCGAAGTTAGCGCTGAGGCCGTCCATTCACTGTCACATCCTCCATCTCAGCCGCTTCAAACCCTTGCAGTATCAGCCGCCCCCATCTCCATTTCCCGGTCGCCCCCAGAAGCGGCCGAACCTTCCAGTGTCCATCCGGTTCCTCCTGATCCCATTCCCGCAGGAGAGACGTCTCAGCAGAACCCTAGGCTGGGGGAACCAGATTTTATGGACGACCTCCAGAATACAGACGACTTGCCCTTGGCAACGAGAGCTGTAGAATATTCTGTCTCTTTCCTCCAGAACCTGAAACGGAGGAGACCTGAAGAGATAGCCGCCCCGGTAAAGCGCGCCAAGTACAATTTCGAGAGGAGAGTGCTTACAACAGAGAAGATAATCCCAAAAGTGAAGAAGCCTCTCCGGGAAATGACCGGGGGCGGACTACGAGCTCCAGGACAAAGGAGAAGAGCTTTGACGACATCAACAAGCAATACGAGATTCAGTCGATCATGCGCAAAGCTGATAATCTCTTTGTCAAAAGTTTGGAGGAGCAGGAAGAGCTTTTCGGGTTGCAAGACAAAACAAGGCAGCTTGAAGAGGACTGTCCAGGTCCAGCGAGCAGCTGGAAGCGGCGCGGCAAGAAATAGATGAACTCAAAGCCCAGCTGGCCGCTTCCCAGCAACAGGCCGCAACCGAAAAGCAAGCGGCCTTGGAGCAGATTTTTCAGCTCCGATAGTCTTTGAAACGAGCGCGATCGCAACTTGCGAGAGAGAACATCTCAAGCGACGGTCTTTTCAAAGAAGAAAGTTAAGGAGATGCGGGCTGGTTTGCTTGCGGGAATGCAAGCCCCACACCTATAAGGCGATGGCAGTTATGGATTTCGCATCCAGAATCCAAGAAGTTTCTGCCCAGGGAAAGCCTGTGGTAGAGGAGGCCGAACATCAGGCGAAGCAATGGCTGGACCTGGCGGTAAATCTTCGGGAGCGCGGCGCAACGGCCTCCAATTTTCTCCCGTGTCCTCATTCGGCTGCAGAATGGGCAGGTGCAAGGGTGACCTTGCACAAATATTTCAAAAAAGTTGAAGAGGTGAGAGTGGCCAGACGAATGCTAGACGCATTCGTACATGAAAGAGACATTTGTTTGGCCCCCTTTCGCGCTCTTTGTTGAGAATGGCGAGCTTCTCACCCTAGATCGGGTGAAAAGGAATTGGCGAGTCCTTCGAAGCGGATACGGCTGAAATTGATAGGCTGGGTGAGCCAATTCAAGACAATCGAGTCACTCGGATGGTGTCCAAATATTGCAAGATCAGCTCCTACTTCCGGGAGTTAGAGAAAAGATACCTCACCATCGACACACGCGCGGTCGCTGCTTTCCACGCAGCATTAGAAGATGTAGGCGACCGCCGGCCATTCGAGGCGAAGCACGGCGCCAAGCCCGGGCGGCATACACTCGCATCTGCGAGGCGGAAGCAAGAGATGGAGAGCTTTCGGAAGGTGATTACGAGGAGGCAAGCGACAAAGATGAATACGAAGAACAGTTGCCGCAAGGAGAACAGCTAGAGCAGCAAAAGGCAGGGGAGGCAAGTTCCTCTGCACCCAAAGGATGAAGGCATGGATTCTTTGCGCCGAGGCGAGCTCGACACCCCGCGAGCCGCCAGAAATGTTGTCACATTTTGCACGGGGTGCAATGTTTTCAAGTTTGTAACAGTGCTGCTCTTCTTTTCCCCTCTTCCTCTATTTTCCTTCCTTCTTCTCTCCTTTCCCCTTTCTTTCCCGCATTCTCTTTCTTTCCCCCCTTTCTCGGAGTCCCCCAGTTGATTTTTTAACTTTCCAGCAAGTTACCTGAAAAATGGCTAAGTGTTGGTGCGAAGTTCGCACTTCGCCCAGTCTGGGTGCGAAGTACGCACTTCGCCCAGTTTTGGTGCGAAGTTCGCACTTCGCCCAATCTGGGTGCGAAGTCTGACTTCGCCCTCTTTTCTGGGCGCACCTTGCAAGCGGGCGGTGACGAGAAGAATGATCAAGTCTTTGGAGCAAGTCCGTACGGCGGCGGACACCGATTTTCACTGTGCGCGATCCGACTTCGCGGCGAAGTCGGAGTGCGCCCTTGACGAGTGCGCGGTGGGGAGACAAACTCGAGAATTTGACCAAGGCATGAAGGCCTTCCCGGCTGCATTGTTCTCGCCCGCGCAACCCGAGACGCTATGATCCCAAGCGAAGTTGGACGAGCGCCTTCCAAGGCGGACACGTGTCACACGACATCATCCATCACACGACAAGTGTCCGGCTCCGGGATTTGGGCCGAAACGTGCCGAGCAAAAGGACGAGCATGGGCTGCACTTGCCTATGCCGGTGACCTCATTTAAAGCCGATTGGAGGTTCTACTGCTCCGACTACCCGCATCCTTGCCGGAGTAAAGTTCGGACCAACACACCGCCACGAAGGCTGTCCGGCTTCCGGGAAGACCATCTTGCGGGTACGGTCCGGTCCGACAAAAGGTCGGCATTTGCAGCTCTTTCGCCGCTTTTGTCGGCTTATGTTTGGTGGGACCTTGTGCCCATTAATGTAACGGGAGGGACTCGGGCTATAAAAGCCCACCATGAATTCATTGTAAAGGGTGGAAGGGGAATGTACGTTAGGGAACCACTTGTGCCCATTGTAACCGTGCTTACGCTTATAAATATAATCTGTATGCCTGGTTACATTACTGCTTGTCTCTATTTTTTATCCTTGCCTTTCTTTATATTCATGCCTAAGGCTAACTTGTGTCACGGCTCGTTGATTCATTTCAGCATTTGGTGATCGGGTGCCTTTAGCATTGCTTGTTTAAAGCACCCTTACGTACTTAATAGTTTAAAGGATACATAGAATAGATGTGGTAGCGGTTCCATCGGTTATGTGTTACGTTGCTTGGTCCGTATCACGGTGATTGATGCGCTCCCGTCTTGTTAGTTCCTTGTAGGGAATGTACGTTAGGGAGCCATTGAAGCTGTGCGGTTAAATTCTCTACGTCACACATATACACAGCTCACGATATCTCTAGGTTTGCTTTCTACCCATGTTAGTGTACGTATCCGGTGATTGATGCATTGCCGTCTTTGTTAGTTCCTTGTAGGGAATGTTTGCTAGGGGATCATTGAAGTTGTGCATACACTGCTTAGGTATCGGAAGTACACATAGATTTTGCAGTTCTTAGTCATGCTTTGTGTTTATAATGCAGTAAGTAGCGGTAATTGGTGTGTTCCCGTACTGTTAGTTCCCCCCACCAACCTCCACGTATATTTGTAAATTCCTTTCTGTTCATTTATCTCTTTCCTGTACTCTTAGCTTAAATCAGAAAACCCCCAAAAGGAGCCGGCCTTCTCCGGAGATTGGCTCGGAAGGCATCTCTTCCTTCCAGCCTTTCATCTCTGGTGGGCGAATCTGGGCGCATTAACCCAAAATCCTTTCCTCATGGCAGATTCGTAACCAACAGGTAGCTTTTCTCTTGTATTATTCTCAGCAAGCTTTCATACATTCGCACTCTCCAAATGCAAGGGGCATTCCCCTTTTTATAGAAATACAAAGGAAGATTCCAAAAAGCCGTGGCACATTCCAGATAAAAGTGCTTTATTAAAAACACGCTTTTACTATGTTTTATAACAAATGTGCTTCTACTCGTTTTATAACAAACACGCTTTACTGTGTTTTAGTAACCGCATGGGTCCTGCGTCGTAAGGATGTACGGACATAAATTTTCGGGTCAGGGGCTCCACCCCCAAACCCCCGAGAAGGGGGGAACCGACCCTCAGTGCGCCCGACACATACGAGCAATTTATATTACTATATGCTACACCACCATGCTAGACTCTGTTGAAGAACATCGAAGATCTAGATATTGACTTCACCTCCTAACATGTGATGTTAATCCCACCTTAGAAACGAATAATGTTCTTACTTCAAATTCCTTTGATATGCTACAAGTGATTACTTCTAGAGACAAAAGTAATGTCTTATTGGAAAAGACAGATGAAGGAAATCTACAGTTAGAATCTGAAGAAGATGAAGATGAGTAAAACCAAACAGTTTTGAAAAATATGGCAAATCAATTAAAAGGGAATCTAGAAAAACTAGTCGACACGGAAAAAGTTACCCAAACTCCAAAAACTAGACATCAAAAGAAGATAGGAATTGATGTGGGCACTGTTAAATCTCAGGGGAGACCTTCCAATCAGAAAATAAGAGAAAAAGAAACAAAGACAGATATTGCCAATGGAATCCTATCAGTAATAGCCTTGGGTGGGGGAAGTAAAAAGTCGCTCGAGAAATCCACAAAATGAAGCTTCTTCCATGGAACGTTAGGGGACTCAACGCCTCGGCTAAGCATAGACTGGTCCAAACGTTGAGAAAAGATAATGACCCACAAATCATTCTTCTTCAGGAAACAAAATTGGACCCTCTGAATATAGAACCAATCAAACAGAGGATTTGGAGGGAGGCTGGTTTTGTTGCTAGTCCTGCCCTTGGAGCTTTTGGAGGGCTTATTAGCTAGTGGGATAAAAATAAATTTGAAGGAAGACTCATCATTCAATCTAACAAATATATTTCTTTACTTTTGCATTGTCAAGAAGAAAATGTCCAATGTATCCTAACCAATGTCTATGCTCCGAATTCTGCTACTGGAAGAAAGCAACTATGGGGGAATTTGAGTCATCAAAGAGAGGCTTATAAAGGAATTACATGATTGACTTACGAAATCTTAAAATTCTCTATTGATTTCAGATATGCATTTTTTTTCTTGCCTTGACCTCTCCTTGGTTGTTCTTAACTCTTGTTCCTAGACTGCTTCAGAGTATTTTTCAGTTTCAGAAAGTTTATTAAATATTGTACTTGTATAGTGGCATTAGTTTACAAATGACAAAATAAAGCATATGGAATCTTTAAATCTTTGACTGAATGTATGTGATGCATACATGATAGCTTTAAATTTTTAGTTATGTTGGGTGGATTGTGGCTGGGGATTTCAACTCCCCGTTGAATCCATCGAATAAGAAAGGTGGAAACCTTATATTCTCGGAGGGGATGTCTGATTTTGCTCAGTTTATTAGTTTCAATGAGCTTTTGGATGTGGATCTAAGAGGAACCAAATACACTTGGAGCAATAGGCATATCAGGGATCAGCTTATTCAAATTAGGCTGGATAGAGTCTTCTTTTCTAGAGAAAGCCTGCAACTTCTAGGAGATACTCTTCTCTCAGCCCTACCAAAAATTGGTTCAGACCACAATCCATTATTGTGTGAAATAAGGGGAGTAAGAAGAATGTTTAGAAGTCATTTTTTATTTGAGATGATGTGGCTCAGACATGAAAACTTGGAGGCCCAGATTGCTGAATGGTGAAAGGCAGATTTCTCAAGCAATAAACTTTCCCAAATTGCCAAAAAGCTCCTTTATGTTAAGAAAAACTTGAAATCTTGGAATAAATATGTCTTTGGTCACCTCTTTCAAAAAAAGACAGATTTAAAAATCCAACTCCAGAATATTGAAGAGTTTGTGGCTCAGGAAGGCCTTTCTAAGGATATAAGAAACATGCAGGTCCTCGTGGATTTCCATAACATTCTAGCCTGTGAGGAAACCTTTTGGCCTCAAAAGTCAAGGATAACATGGCTCAAAGAGGGAGATCGCAATACAAAATTATTCCATGTTTCTACTCTTCGACACCGGAGTACCAACAAAATTTCAAAAGTCCTCAAAGCTGACGGACAGCATTCCAAAGATCCTATGGAGATCAGAGGAGAAGCGGTCAAGTATTTTTCAGATCTGATTGGCATAGAAGATCCCATTAATGGAAAGGCGACGAATGATATATTGTTTAATATTCCAGCGCTGGTGACTCAACAGATGAATGATTTTTTAATAAGCCCTTTCAAGGATGAGGAGATAAAAAGTGCTCTCTTTGAGATGAATGGGGACAAAGATCCAGGCCCTGATGGTTTCCTAGCAGGATTTTTTCAACGTTTTTGGAATATTATGGGCTCGGAGATCATTGGCGCTAACAAGGAGATTCAAAGGAGTCAATTATATTCCAAAGGATGTTAATTCTACATTGTTAGCCCTCATTCCAAAAGTTGTAGGAGTAAAATCTTTTTCGGATTTCAGACCTATTAGTCTCTGCAACACCCTTTATAAAATTATGTCCAAAACTTTTGCAAATAGAATCAAGGTAGAGCTTCCTTTTATCATTAATCCCCATTAGGGGGAGTTTGTCAAAGGAAGGCGGATCCTGGATGGAATTATCACCATCCATGAAATTATCCATTCAATTGAAAAAAGTGGGGAAGAATGGATGCTTTTAAATTTGGATATGAACAAGGCTTATGACAGGGTTTCTTGGGACTTCCTTATAGGAGTGCTGAGAAGTTTTGGTTTTCACCAAAATTGGATTGATCTTCTAGCGGCTTGTTTTACTTCATCCATGTTCTCAACTCTGGTGAATGGGTCAGCAGTGGGTTACTTCCCAAATATAAGAGGGCTTAGGCAAGGTGACCCCTTATCTCCTTATCTCTTTATAATTTTAGCTGAGGCCCTTGGGAGATCAATCACAAAAGCTACTTTTGAGAGGTGTATAGGTGGTATTAAGCCTGCATCAACTCTTAATCCTATTTCTCACCAACAGTTTGTGGATGATACTATCATCACCTCTCTAAGTCTTCAATTCCCCGGGCTAGGGAGTTGAAAGCAATTTTGGAGAGATGTGAACTTGCAGCTGGTCAGAAAGTAAATTTTGGCAAAAGCAAGATCTACTTTATTAATACTCCGGCTATTAGACAGAAGAAGATTGCAAAAAATTTTGGTTATGGGGTTCGTGTCCTTCCAGCTACTTACTTGGGAATGCCGCTTTTCAAAGGAAGAATTATGGAGGAGCTGTGGAACCCTGTGGTTGAAAGGGTCTCTAGGAAGCTAGCAGGTTGGAAAGTGGTCTTGTTGAGTCAGGTTGGGAAAGGACAGTTGGTTAAAGCTTTGCTCCAAAGCATTCCGGTTTATTTTTTGTCCCTCTTTAAGATGCCAGCTAAGATTTGCAATAAGATTGAACAAATTCAAAGAAACTTTTTGTGGTCTGGTTTGGAGGAAAGGAAAAGAATTCCTTTGATGGCATGGGACCTTGTCTACCAAAGGAAGGAGGCTGGAGGGCTTGGCTTAAGAAAGCTAAGGGAATTGAACAGTGCCCTATTAGGTAAAATAGGATGGAAACTGGCAAAGTTGGAAGATACCAGGTGGGTCAAGATTCTGCAAGCTAAGTGATGAGAGGGACCTCCCCATGGGATCCAGCCTTTGGAATAGCCTGCAACTGATTAGACCTTTGCTGCGAAAAGGAAACGTATGGAGGATTGGGAATGGCACTTTTGGGATGATGTATGGCTGAGAAGTATTTCCCTTGAGGAGGATCAGGATTTGGGATGCCTTGAGCAGGAGTTATCCCAGAGATTTGGGATTTGGGTTCAAGATTACATTAAGTGGGTCAATGGTAGACCGTTATGGCAAAGCATCCAGGTAGATGGGCAAGATCAAAGGAAATTTCAAGCTGCTCAGAAGTTAAATAGATTATTGCAAGTTTATGCCCTGAAGGGCCAAGAAGTTGAGGATACCAGATGGTGGAATCCTTCCAAGCAGGTTCTCTATACGGTTAAGTCAGGTTATTATCTGCTTTAAGGAGAAGATGCGGGATGGCTACCAGTCTCTAAGGTGTGGGTGAAAAATCTTATCCCTAAGATCTCTTTCTTCTACTGGCATGCTGTTCAAAATAGAATTTTGACGTTGGACAACTTAGCAAAAAGGGGATTTCAATTTCCTAATCGGTGTAGTCTTTGTGAAAGGGATTTGGAGGATGTGAACCACCTCTGTCTTCATTGCCCCTTTACCCAGGAAATCCTCTCAGTTGTTCTGAGTAAATTTCAAATAGCTTGGGTTTTTCCTTTTTCTTTACCTTATCTATGCCTACAATGGTGCTCCCCCTTTAAAAGCAAAAGGCTGCACATGCTTTGGAACCTCAGTCTCCCTCATGCCTTGTGGGGAACCTGGAAGGAACGAAATGGTCATATATTTAAAGATAAGAAAAGGAACAGTAAGCTAGTTGCAGACAGAGTCATATCGTTCATTTTAGAGAATGTTGAGCTTGTTAATTGGGAAGGAATTGAAGAATCTAAGCAAGAAAGCAGAATTGTCGGTGACTGGAATATGACCCCCAGAAGCCTCGGTAAGATAGTGAGAATTTTTGCAGAAGCCTTGGGAATTCAATCCAGCCATTTTGATGAAGTCCAGGCCATGTATCAAGGAATTAAGCAATTGAATGAGCTCCAGGCCAAGCAAATTATCATAGAAGGGGATTCCCTCAATGTGATAAATATGCTAAAAAGAATTTTAGACGTCAACTGTAATTCTGCCACTATGATTGAGGAAGCCTGGAGGTTGATTAAGCTCATGGAAGTGGCAGAGTTTAAACACATTTACAGAGAAGGCAATAGCAGGGCTGATTATATGCCAAATTGGGGTGTTTCTCAGAATGGGCTCTGTGTTTGGGATCAGGATTTCCCCCGACAGATTATTTCTATTTGCAAGAATGAAGAAAGAATCAGAGTGTAAGTTTGTAACTGGGATTAATGATTGCGTCTGCCTGGACAAGTCTTTGGATTTTTTCAAGAAGGAGTTGAAAGGGATCCCAGAAAGGTGCAGGGTCGAGAATGGACTGATAATATGGAATAAAAATGATGAGCAGCACCATAAGAATGGGCACAACCGGACGGAGAGCAATATGAAGAAGTTTGGAAATTGTACCACTATGAAAATGAGGGGTGTTTGCAATTATTCTTCTAATGCTTGGTGTGTTGGGGAGACCAATGTTTCTGGGAACTTTAATTACGTCTTTCTGGACAGAGCTTTGGAGTATTTCAATAAGGAGTTGGAAGGGAGCCCAGGTAGACGCAGGACCGAGAAAGGTTTGATAACGTGGACCAGAAGTGATGAGTTGCACCAAAGGGATAGGCACGACCGAAAGGAGAGCTTTATAAAGAAGTTTGGGAATTGTAACATTATGAAAATTAGAGGTTTGTGCAATTATTCTTCTAATGCTTGGTGTGTTGAGGAGGCCGATGCTTCTAGGAATTTTTATTTATATTTTTCTAGACAGGGCTTTGAAGTATTTCAAAAAGGAGTTGAAAGGGAGCCCAGGTAGGTGCAAGATCGAGAAAGGGCTGATAATTTGGATTAAAAGCGATAAATTGCACCAAAGGGATAGGCACGACTGAAAGGAGAGCTTTATGAAGAAGTTTGTCATTATGAAAATTAGAGGTTTTTGTAATTATTGCTTGGTGTGTTGGAGAGGCCGATGGCATGACTTGGGTTCTGACAAGCCCGGTAATCCGAGATATGTCCAAACTCAGCTCACGTTTAAATTGGAAAATATTATGTATGATTCTAACGTTTGTTTCGTGAATCACAAGTTGGCATATAGGAATTCTTGTAAGATGGATTGAACTTTTGGGGCTTCTCCAAGTCCTAAGATGCTAGCATCTATAGTCACTCGTTTTCACATCCCCGAGTTTAGATTAATGCATTATATCAAGGCAATCATGTTCGTTTATGGGAAGCTTCTAGTTGAGTGTGGTGTAGTTATAATTTGGAGAATTGAGAAGACTTTGCTAGTTTAGAGGAAAGGTGAAGAAATGGAAGATAAAAATCTCATATTGGAGCCTCTGCTCTTGAATGTGGAAAATGAGGTCCAATCTATTCTGGAAAAGGGTGGTTTTTGGCCTTTTATGAAGAAATTTAAGAGATTTGATTTGAAGTTGTCCAGACTCGAAACAAATCGACCTCAATTGGTCGGTTAGGAAGGTGAAGGCATTCAGCGGTGAATTCATGATAAATTTGGCGTTGCTAGAAGAGGTCAATGGTTTTATTGCCAAGGGTGAATGTATTAGGAGAGAGAAACACTCCTTGGTGGCGGAGATGGAGAAATTCTATGAAGGTGATGAGCATCCGTGTCGAGAGGAGAATGTTGGAAATATGTTGAATATTTTCCATATTATTCTGGTGGGGCTAACACTAAAAGGTACTGGACACTCTGTACCTATACTCGAATTTAGGGTTTTAAGTTATTTTTAGACCCATATGGGCTTTTAGGGTTACTATATTTGAACCCATGCTTTTTCGCCCATGATATTGTAAAAATCCGTGCATGTGCCTTTGTTATATATATCGCACTTGCATTAGGGTTTGAGAGAGAGATAGAAGGAGAATATTATTGTATTGGAGACGGTCAAGTTAATGCAATAATAAGATAATACTGTGTTGGTTTTCCCGGTTGAGGGTTTCCAAGATAAATATTGTGTAATGTGTGAATCTGCTATCTTCTTCCTTTGATTCTGTTATTACTGCTTTTCTAGTTTTAGTTTATCGGGGCTCTTTATTTCTCTTCATTTGGTATCAGAGCTAGGTTTTAGCTTTGTTCGAGGAGTAAGGGTTTCAACCCTGTGATAAATTAATTCTTGAGTGGGAGCCGTACGCGAAAGGATCCAGGCAAAGGAGAAATATGGGAAGCACACGGATAGAGATTGAGAAATTTAATGGATAGAATTTTGAGTTGTGGAAACTCAAGATGGAGGATCTGTTGGTTGATAGAGATCAGTGGATTGCGGTCTCGGGAACAAAACCAACATCGATGACAGATGAGGATTGGCTGAAAATCGATAGGAAGGCAAGGAGCTCTATCAGATTGTGCTTATCTGATTTGGTATTGTTGAATGTATCTACAGAGACCACGACAAAGTTGTTATGGGAGAAGCTGGGAACATTGTATCAGACAAAGTCACTGGTAAATAAACTCTTTCTTCGAAAGAAGTTGTATTCACTTTGGATGAATGATGGTGACTCTGTGGCTGAACATCTGAATGCTTTTAACACTGTGGTAAGTCAATTAACCTCTGTAGAAGTAAAAATGGATGAAGAGGAAAAATGTATTACTTTACTTTGTTCATTACCTGATTCATGGGATAACCTTGTTATGGCTATCACCAATACTACATCTACATTGAAAGTAGAGGATATAGTAGGAACTTTGTTGTCTGAGGAGATGAGACGAAAATATTCTGAGGATTATCATCAAAAGGAAGCCTTGGTTGTGAGAGGTCATTCTCAAGAAAGAAGCAAAAAGAAATCAGGAGAAAAGAAATCAAAATCTAGGGGTAAATATGTTGCCCAGAAAAGAGGAAATGTTGGAATTGTGGTAAAGTAAGGCATTATAAAAGAGACTGTAGATCTAAAAAGGTTGATAATAATCGATCATCTGATGAAGGAACTTCTACAGAAAAGAAGACCACAAATGAAGATTCAGGGGACTTATTCTTAGCTGCAACATGCTCAAGTGAATGCCATGACTCATGGTTGATTGACTCAGGTGCTTCTTTTCATATGACTCCTCATAGGGAGGGGTTCAGTGAATATGAAAAGATAGATGGAGGTAAAGTCTTCTTGGGAGACAATTCGACATATAAAATAATAGGTCGAGGAAGAGTCAAGTTGATGCTAAAATATGGAAGAATTAAAACCCTTCCTGGTGTGTTGCATATTCTAGGTTTGGCAAGGAATCTGATATCTATGAGTAAGATGAATGATGCAGGTGTGAATGTGGTATTCAATAAGGATAGTTGCAAGATGGTTCATGGATCCTTGGTGTTGGCAAGGGGAGTTCGCACAGGAACTTTGTTTAGACTTGAGGCTAGCACTATAAGTATTAATTGCAATAACTCTTCAGTTGTACAGGAAAATAATACGGTTGAAATGGCTTCGAGTATTCCTACAGAGAAGACAATGTTGTGGCATCAACGCATGGGGCATATTGGTGAGAAAGGACTTCGAACATTGAAAATGAAAGGTATGGCTGAAGGAATTTCTGATTGCCCATTAAATTTTGATTTTTGTGAGCACTATGTTTTTGGGAAACAAACTAGAGTCAAGTTTCCAAGTAGTGCTACAAGGTCTGAAGGAATTCTACATCTAGTTCACAGTGATGTGTTTGGACCTACAAAAGTACCATCATTAGGTAAATCTATCTATTTTGTTACATTTATAGATGACTTCTCAAGAAAGACATGGGTATATTTTCTATGGAACAAATCTGAGGTTTTTAATAAATTTAAAGAGTTTAAGGCTCTTGTAGAAAATCAGATAGAGAAAAAGATAAAGGTTTTGAGAAGTGATAATGGTGGTGAGTATTGCTCTAATGAATTTGAGCAGTTTTGCAAGGACTGTGGAATAGAAAGGTAGAGAACAACTCCGTATACTCCACAACAGAATGGGGTTGCAGAACGGATGAACAAGACATTGATGGATAAGGCTAGAAGCATGCTAAGTGGTGCAGGGTTAGAAAAGAAGTTCTGGGTAGAAGTTGTGTTAACAACTTGTTATCTCATCAATAGATCTCCTACCTCAGCTTTGGTGGACAAGACTCCACAGGAAGTATGGACTGGTAAGAAACCCTCTCTCAGACATATAAGGGTTTTTGGTTGTGATGCTTATATGTATGTCCCAAAAGAGAAAAGGACTAAGCTAGACTATAAATCTGAAAAATGCATATTTATGGGTTATAGTACTAGTGTTAAAGGATATAAGTTGTGGAACCCAGAAACACAGAAGGTTGTTTACAGTCGTAATGTGATCTTTAGAGAAACAAAAGGGGTTTTAAAATAGGAAATGCAACCAAGCAAAGAACCAAAAATAGTGCAGGTAAAATTGGAACAGGAGGAAGAACCTGTGGTAGAACCTGAATTACAGAGAGAGTCTGAAGAGGAATATTCAGAGGAAGAAGGTGAGGAGGAAGTTGAAGATGCAGAACCTAGAACTCCAATTTTGAGGAGATCAGATCGAGAGAGAAGACTTCCAGACAGGTATAGTCCTTCAAATTTTTATTCTGCATTTAATTTATCAGTTATTGATGAAGAACCCAAGACTGTAAAGGAGGCACTTCAGTCAAGTGAGAATAAGTCTTGGAAAAGGGCTATGGAAGAAGAAATGGAGTCCTTGGATAAAAATAAGACATGGGACTTGGTGAAATTACCTCCTGGTAGAAAACCTATTGGTTGTAAGTGGTTATTCAAGAAGAAGTACAATGTAGAAGGAAAGTTGGAGAAGTACAAGGCTCGCTTGGTAGCAAAAGGATTTTCTCAGGTTGAGGGAATTGACTTTGGTGAGATTTTTTCTCCTATGGCTAAACTAACTTCAATCAGATTTTTGTTGGCTATTTCTGTTGCTTTTGATTTTGAAATAGAACAGATGGATGTAAAGACAACTTTTCTACATGGTGAACTTGATGAAGATATATATATGTCACAACCAGAATGCTTTAAGGTAAAAGGTAAGGAGGACTTGGTATGCAAGTTGAAGAAGTCTCTTTATGGGTTGAAGTAGTCTCCAAGGATGTGGAACCAAAAATTTGATAGGTTTGTCTTGACACTTGGGCTTGGAAAAAGCAAAGCAGATCCATGTGTATATTTCAAAAAGGAAGGTGAAAATTTTGTTATCATTGTATTGTATGTGGATGACATGTTGTTAATTGGTAACAATAAGGAGATGATAAAGTTACTCAAATCTCAGTTATCTTCTGAATTTGACATGAAGGATTTGGGTGCTGCAAAATTTATTTTGGGTATGGAAATAATAAGGGATCGTGCAAATAGAAATTTATGGTTAAATCAAAGGAAATATGTTGATTTGATACTACAGAAGTTTAGAATGCATGATTGTAAACCAGTATGTACTCCATATCCGGTTGGTCAAAAGTTATCTGTTGAACAGTGTCCTAAAATAGATGAGGAAATTGAAGAAATGCATCATGTTCCTTATGCTAGTGTTGTGGGTAGTTTGATGTATGCAATGGTCTGTACTAGACCTGATATTGCACATGCAGTGGGAGTAGTTAGCAGATATATGTCAAATCCAGGAAAGGAACATTGGACTATTGTGAAGAGGATCTTCAGATACTTGCGTGGAACTACAGATTATGCTATCTGTTATGGAGGAAATTTTGGAGGTAATGATATTGTAAATCTACAAGGGTTTGTGGATGCTGATTGGGCTGGAGATCTTGACAAGAGAAGATCCACAAGTGCTTATGTGTTCAGGTTATTTGGAGGGGCAGTAAGTTGGATGAGTAAAAAGCAATCAGTTGTTGCTTTATCCACTACAAAAGTAGAGTACATTGCAGCAACTCATGCCAGTAAAGAAGCAATGTGGCTACAAAGGTTGTGTTCAATAGTTGGTATTAAACAGAAGGTTATGAGAATTAACAGTGATAGTCAAAGTGCAATATTTTTGGCAAATAATCTTGGTTTTCATGATCGGTCAAAACATATTGATATCAAGTACCATTTTGTGAGAGAGATGGTTGAAGAGAACCGAGTGATATTGGAGAAAGTTGATACAGAGAAGAATATTGTTGATTCATTAACAAAGGTTGTACCTGCTCAAAATATTTCTTGGTGTAGAAGATCTATGGGCATGGTTGCCCTTGATAGTTGACAATGGCAGTTTTAGCCCCTATGGAAAGTATTCAACAAGTGGGAGAATGTTGGAAATATGTTGAATATTTTCCATGTTATTAGTGGGGCTAACACTAAAAGGTATTGGACACTTGTACATATACTCGAATTTTAGGGTTTAAGTTATTTTTAGACCCATATGGGCTTTTAGGGTTACTATATTTGAACCCATGCTTTTTCGCCCATGATATTGTAAAAATCCGTGCATGTGCCTTTGTTATATATATCGCACTTGCATTAGGGTTTGAGAGAGATAGAAGGAGAATATTATTGTATTGGAGATGGTCAAGTTAATGCAATAATAAGATAATACTGTGTTGGTTTTTCCCGGTTGAGGGTTTCCAGGATAAATATTGTGTAATGTGTGAATCTGCTATCTTCTTCTTTTGATTTTGTTATTACTGCTTTTCTAGTTTTAGTTTATCGGGGCTCTTTATTTCTCTTCAATGAGCATCCGTGTCGAGAGGAGAATGGAGTTGCTAGGGATTTGCTTCCTATGCCTTGGAGAAGAGTGGTCCAACCCATTATGGATTACATCACTCTGGATTCGAAGGTGTCCATTGTTCGCAGATTCCACTTTGCCTTCCTTAATTTTCTAAGACAAGGAAGGAGAATGAAGATCCCAGCTTTTCTCTTTAGATCCATTCAAAAGACGGTTACTGATGTGCAAAAAGGGAAGGTGTCTGCTCCGTCACATCAGGGTCTGTTTCTTATTATTTTCAAGCAAGTCATGGCCAAAGAGGGCTTGGTGGGCAAAGTCCTATGGAAGCCCAAAGAGGTGAAGATGCAGGGCTTGAAAGACCCAATGGCGGTAAAGATCAAGGAGAAGTAGGGGCCTATAAATTATGAGAATAGCTCCTCGGAGGATGACTCTAATGAGTCAAAGAAGAAGATTGTGCTTGATGTTGTAGGGAAAGAGCTTGCTCCTAAAAAAGAATCCCAACTTGATGGGAAGAGTAAATATGATCAACCATTGATTCCTACACGAATCTTTAGACATCCTCGTATGGCTAAGCTGGATTTGAATGCAAAAGTGATTGATCTTTCGTACCAGGGAGATAAAGAGGAGGATAGCCAGTTTGGGATTGAAACCCAAGGTTCGCCTGCTCCTAATGTTTCACAAGAATACGCCCAAAAGAACCCTATGCATGTTATTGTTAGGAAAGGTCCTGTTACAAAAAGGGGGACCTAGAAAGGTGGGAAAAGACAAGATGATCAGCAGATGGTCCCTAAGCGTACTGTCAGGCGTTGTGGAGTGGACAACTCGAGCCCAAAAGCGAAATCTGTCCAGGAAGACAAAGAAGATAATGCTGACTATTCTGAGTTTGAGAGCAGAGGACCGCATGCTCCCCGTGCTCCTTTGGACTTCGCCTTGAAGCAAGGGAGATTTGGGAAAATATTAAGAGTTAAAAAGAACTTGACTAGGAGTCTCCTGATGGAGCATTCACTGGAATGCATCAAAGTTACCTGATCCTAAAAGACATGCTCGAATCTAGGATGAGATTGAGCCAGATGCTAGCCCATAACTTTAAGGAGTATGTCACCCAGTTAGAGGACATTAAAAGCAGAACTGATTTGCTAGCCAATGCGTAAGTTTGATGTGGATTGTTATGGGATTTTAGTCTTGATGCTTCTAGTTGTCCTAATCTTATTGGTTCCTGTTTTGTTTGGTCTTAGTAGGCCGCTTAATTTTGTGGATCGTTGCATGATGGGTTGTTTTAATTTTATGGGTTGTCTTGTTTGTGATGTCTCAATTTTGAGCCTGTTAGGAGATCTGTAGGTGCTCTTTTGTAAAAGGTTTGGGGAGCCTTTCAAAACCCCTTCTTCCACCCTAATCTAAAAAAATAGACTTGTGAATAGAGATTTAATTACATATTTACCAAAGAGTCCTTGGAAACAAAGAAATTGTAATGTATGAAACTCAAATGAGGTAGAGTACAAAACACATTTCCTCTTAACCTGCCCACAATACAATGATATTAAGCTTAATTACACAGACGTTTGTGATCTTAAACTAGTTCATGGAACTTTGAATCAGGAAAATAAAATAAAAATTTGAGGAATTTACTATCACACTTACAAAAATCATATTGCAAGGAAATAGATAAGCTTTGATAAGTCCTACAGACCAATATGGCCTAAAGTATATTAAAAGCTGCTGCCACCACGCCCCTCATCATAATCATCATTACATTTTGTTTTCATATTCACAATACATTTGTATTTCTCATCATATACATACGTCGTATACTGATATTACTATTACATGAGTCTAGCCCTTATATGTTGGTTGATTATGTGTAATTAAATAATGGTGGATGATGAGTCACCTTCTTTGCACAAGTGATTCATGCATTTCAAGAATGAAATTGATCTAAAACTCAGAATTTTGAGTTAAGGAAGATCATGAAAGAGTGCAATTCAAAAATAACAGAGTATAACAAACCAGAACACAAATATATAAGCAAAATAGCAGAATGATTTTATTGCTCAAAAAACAGAGTACAATGCAAGCAATCTCTGAGAAGAGATGTGAGGCTATAACATTGCATCCATTACTCATGCTTTTTACAGTCAGGGGTGCATCTCTCTTTATACAAGAATTGGTGTGTTGGAAATCCACCGTATTGAATATGGAAGGTCACCCATATGGAAATGTGGTGGTTCACCTTCCATGAGTTAGAAGGTCACCCATATGGAAATGTGGTGATTCACCTTCCATGAGTTACAAAGTGCATATTAAATGAAAATTACATACATATGACTTGTCCTTTTGTGTTTTGTCTTCTACTGATGTGTCAACATAGCTAGAGATGCATTTTGGCTACGAAAATCTAAAAATAGAAAATTACTATTTTTAGTAAGTATTTTGTTTTGCATTTTTGAGGGCCTCAAGAATTTTTTCCACATCTTTAGTTCCTAAAATTGTTGTTCTCTCTCTAATATTTCCAACGCTTCTTGAATGGATCAAAATGGAGTCCCGAGCACAAAGTTATGCCCCTAACAATGTGGTTAGGATCAAAAAATAGATTTTCAGGCATTTTTGAGCATAAAGCCATGCTACAAAAAGGTCACATGCCTAGATCATTTATCCCCTTGAAAAGCAATGGTCCCCATTGCATCAACTTTTGACATCAGGTGTAGAAATTGTTTCTTTATCTGATTTTTTGTGAGCCATTCCCCTTGGTGACCAAGTTGTCCTACCTTGACCACTCTATACATCTGAATGGACTGCCTTCTAGTGGTCTTAGTCCATGTGTCAACAATCTGATCCTCCTCCACTAGTGCTAAATTATCTAGATTGAGTTCTTCAATGTCCAACTATTTTGCTACTACAAAAGTGTCCAACAGAGGTGGATGATAGGGCCTAAGAAGTTCAACATTGAAGATTGGATGCAAACCAAGATAAGATGGAAGATTCAATTCAAAGGCATTTTCTCCCACCTTCTTGGTGATGGTGTATGGTCCATAGCGAAGAGGTCTGATCTTCCTATGGGGTCCTACAAGTCTCTCTTTCTAAAGACATAACCATACCTTATCTCCAACCTTGAATTGATGTGGGACCCGATGTTGGTCATGGCATTGCTTGTATTTCTGATTTGTCTTTTCCAAGAGGTCATGGACCTATTGTTGGATATGTTGAATCTATTCCACAAACCATGTTGCCTTTTCTGCTTCTTTTTGTCCATGAGGTGAGTACTCCATGGGTTGCACAAGGAGAGCTACATCAATGGGTGCCAAGGGTTGGAACCCAAAACAGACATGAAATGGGTTGTGTTTGGTAGAGCTATGCAGAGCTCGATTGTACCCATGTTGAATGTAGGGGAGGCTCTCATCCCATGTGCATGGATGCTTGGAATTGTACATTCAAAGAAGATGTACAATCAATCGATTCACAACTTCTATCTAGCCATCAATCTGAGGATGGAAGGTTGTGGACATGGTCAACTTGGTGTCCATCATGCTCCATAGGGTGGACCAAAAAATGCTCAGAAATCTGCTATCCCTATCAGATACAATGGACTTTGGCAAGCCAAAGTTGAGCCACACATGACTAAAATAAAGCTTAGCAATATCCTCAACTGAAATGGATTTCTTACAAGGAATCATGATAGCCATTTTTGAAAAACGATCAACTACTACAAAAACACAATCATTACCATGCTTAGATGTGGGCAAACCTGAGAGGAAATCCATGGAGACAGATTCCCAAGGCTTGGATGGCACTAGCAATGGTGTATACAGTCCTTGCTTCTTGTTGGTTGGTTTGGCAACAGACAAAGGGTACATGACTTGATGTACCTCTCGACATCATTCCTCATCTTGGGCCAATAGAAGTACTTTTGAAGTACTACCAACATTTTTTCCACCCCAAAGTGACCTGCTACTTTGCTGAAGTGTGCTTCCCAAATCATCTTTGAGCGCTCACTAGCTGGTACACAAATATGTCCCATGTGACAGAGGAGGTTATCTTGCAAATAAAAATCAGAAACATGCTTACCCACACGAAGAGCTTGGTATGTATTTGCAAAATCAGAATCTACTTCATACAAGGTGGACCAATTGGAAGTATCATGCCCATAGGAATCAAGAATGGTGGTGAGTGCTATGATTGGAGGTCGGCTCAAACAATCTGCTGCTGAATTGGCACTCCCTTTCTTATGCTTGATGATCAAATGAAATTATTATAGATATGTGGCCCACTTTTGATGTCTTTCATTCCTTAGCTTACTCTACATCTGAATGAACTCCAGAGGTCTATGATCTATATGGATGATGGTTTCCTTGCCCAAGATGTAGTGCTTCCATTATTTACATGCTTGGACAATGGCATAGAGCTCTTTGTCATATGTGGGGTATTTTCGAACTGCTTCATTGAATGTTTCACTATGATAGGCAATTGGATGCCCATGTTGTGTGAGAACAGCTCCCAATGCGTACTCTGATGCATCAGTCATTACCTCAAAAGGTTGATGCAGATCAAGTAGGGAAAGTGTAGGAGCTGAACACAATTGGTCCTTCAACCTCTCAAATGCCCTTTATTGTGTATCTCCCCAATGGAACTTGGATTTGGCACCTCCTTTGGTCACTTGGTGTAGTGGCCAAGCAATGTGTGAGAACCCCAATACAAATCTTCGATAGAAATTGGCAAGACCCAAAAAGCTATGAAGCTCTATTAGAGTCTTTGGGGTAGGCCAATCTCTAATTACCTGAATCTTCTTAAGATCAACATGGACTCCCTCTTTGTCAACAATATACCCAAGGTACTAAATCTTCATCATGCCAAATGAGCACTTCTCCAAATTAGCATATAGCTTGTGTCTTCGAAGAATCTGAAGTACCTATCGAACATGTTGTAGATGTTCCTCCCATGTCTTACTATAGATGAGAATGTCATCTAAGTAGACTACCACAAATGAGTTGGTATAGGGATGCAGGATGTCATCCATCATCCTCATGAATGTGGTAGGTGCATTGGTCAAGCCAAAAGGCATAACCAACCACTCAAATAAACCCTCCTTGGATTTGAATGTAGTCTTCCATACATCAATGGGCTCTATGGGTATTTGATGATAGCCAGATTTGAGATCAATTTTGGTGAAGAACTTTGCACCACGGAGCTGGTCCAACAAGTCATCTATCCGAGGGAGTGGATAACGATTCTTCATAATGATTTTATTCAAAGCTCTATAGTCAATATAGAGTCTCCATATTCCATATTTCTTTGGAGCCAAGACAATTGGACTACCACATGGTGAAGCACTTGGTCTAATGTGCCCCTTTTGAATCAATTCTTGGATCTGCCTCTTAATTTCATCATTTTCAAGGACTGATCTATGATAAACAAGTGCATTAGGCAAAGGAGAACCAAGAACTAAATCAATGGAATGCTTTACCTCACAATGAAGTGGAACCCCTAGTTGGTGACTTGAACAAGTCATCATATTCTACTACAATCTGGTCCATCTGCTTTTATTGTGCAGGGCCTGCAATTGATGTAGCAATATCCTCCTACTTTGTGGCTTGATCATCAACAGAATGAATTTTCTTGTTTTGGCTATCATCTTTGTGCATTGTTTAGCATTGATTAAGGAAACAGAGGTAGGAGGAGATACCTATAGTATCCTAAAGCACTGACCTTCGACAATGATGATGACACTTTGGGGCCTAGACTCATATACACCATGCCTCTTCCACATAAATGGTTGGCCCAAAATCACATCACAAACATCCAAGGGCACAACATCACACAAAACTTCATCTTTGAAGGGCTTGATGGCATAAGAGAGGAGACATTGTTGAGTGACATGAATGTCTCTCCCTTATTGTAACCATCCAACATTATATGGTTGTGGGTGTGGTGTGACAAGCAGATTCAAATCCTTCACCATCTAAGCAGAAATCAGATTCTTTTGACTCCCACTATCAACAATGAAATGTAATGGCTTACCCTTGACCCACATTTGTGAGTGAAACAGGCATTCCTCCTCTTGTGACTCCTTTAGTGCAGCATGTGTGGTGGCAATGGTCACATTTGGTTTAGCTTCCATGATTCGCTTCCCTCTATCCTCAACTTATGGATGTGGAGGCAATGGTGCAATGGATGTAGAGGGTTGCGACTCAGCAAACAATGACTGAATTGCTTGACACTCCTCCCTCGAATGTCGTTGCTCTTGTGATAATCGCACCATTTTCCACTCTTGGCCTTTGAGGGATTCTTTTCTTAGGAGTCTTTTTTTGCTTCCAATTCTGATTTTGGGGCTGACCCCTTTATCATGATTCTTTGGAGAGTCACTCTTGCCTTTCTTTGGCTGGTACTTAGTGTTCTGGTTTTTGTTATTTGCTCCTCCTTTTCTTTTTTTTTTGTGCTTCTGCTCCAATTTGACAGCAAGTTTATATGCCTCTCCCAATGTCTTGAATTCAAAGAGGTCCATGTCCTCTCGAATGTACCATTGCAGCCCACTATAGTACTTGAGGATTCGATGCCTTTCAATATCTTGAATACCTAGCTTTGCTACCATGGAGTGGAAAGCATCAATATAATCTTGAACAGATTGGTCTTTACCTTGACACAATTGTTGCCATCACATGTATTGGTCTTCATAGGCTCCCACAGGATAATATTCTTCCTTGACGACCTCCATGAAATTATCCCATGTGAACACTACTTCATCTTCATTCTCTTTTGTAACCCTATTACAATATGCTTCCCACCAATTTCAAATAAGTAATGAAGCTTTCAAGAGTGCAAAAGTGATTTTCTCATTATCAATGAATTTATTTATAGAGAAGTATGAAGATAACTGATCCAACCAATTTTCTAGGGCATCAACATTAATTTTTCCTTCAAAAGTAGGAATATCAAAATTCACCTACACCTTAAAAGGTGTGGGAGCACTGAATGGTGCTAGGGCAGTGAGAGGTTGTGCAGAGGAGGTTGCAAAATTTGCAATAGGGAGTCATTGAAGAATTTGAGCAAATTGATCCATCATCTCATTCCTCTATTTCACAAGGGCTTCATTCAACATCTCCTTGAAAGGATCGACTATCTCAATGTTGTCCATTCTACTTCTCACCTAAGATCATTTGGAATGACAAGGGAGGTAATCAGAGGGATCTCACATCTGATACCCAAACTTTTGATATCTTGATCTCATGTTTATGGACATACACTCAAAAGACAAACCACTCTAATACCACTGATCCAAAACTCAGAATTTCACTATCCAAAACTCAAAATTTCAAGTTAAGGAAGATCAAGAAAGAGTGCAATTAAAAAATAATAGAGTATAACAAATCAGAACACAAAATATATATAAGCAAAATAACATAATGATTTTATTTCTCAAAAAATAGAGTACAATGCAAGCAATCTCTAAGAAGAGATGTGAGGCTATAACATTGCATCCATTACTCATGCTTTTTACATTCAAGGGTGCATCTCTCTTTATACAAGAATTGGTGTGTTGGAAATCCACTATATTGAATATGGAAGGTCACCCATATGGAAATGTGGTGGTTCACCTTCCATGAGTTAGAAGGTCACCCATATGGAAATGTGGTGATTCACCTTCCATGAGTTACAAAGTGCATATTAAATGAAAATTACATACATATGACTTGTCCTTTTGTGTTTTGTCTTCTACTGATGTGTCAACATAGCTAGAGATGCATTTTGGCTACGAAAATCTAAAAATAGAAAATTACTATTTTTAGTAAGTATTTTGTTTTGCATTTTTGAGGGCCTCTAGAGCGTTTTTTCCACAAACGTGTCGACAACTCTGCCTGCAGAAATTGTTGTTCTCTCTCTAATCTTTCCAACGCTTCTTGAATGGATCAAAACAGAGTCCCGAGCACAAAGTTATGCCCCTAACAGTGCGGTTAGGATCAAAAAATAGATTTTCGGGCTTTTTTGAGCATAAAGCCATGCCGCAAAAAGGTCACATGCCTGGATTAGAAATCTCAAATCAATGTTTCTGTAAAGGGTCAAAGATAAATAGGATAAAAATATGCACTCAAACATTGGTTTAAAAAGCTTGATTTTTACTTCGGGCATCATTTGGTTAACAACTGGAGATGAATGCTGCCAGCTACAGATGCATCATTTGCATAGGCAGTGCCGCAGTAGTACTCGACATAATTCATATATAGTTAATCATATTATGCTCGTTCTTAAGCATTCTCTATTAGTTAAGCTATCACATATTCTTTATTTCTCATATGCATGTTGCATGGGTATTTGTTGCTTTAATTCCTTCTTGCATTTCACTCTAAAGTTTAAATCAGCTGATATTGTGGGTGAAGTGTTTACAATTACTTGAAACATGGATGAAGTTTCAAAAAGAGATTGATTTTTTCATAGAAAGAGGAGATGAAGATCGATGTCTAAGGCATCAGATTTACTAAGCAAAAATAAACACTTTTATATGCTTCTAGCACTATAAGCATTCAACAGATTCTGATTTTGTTTTTCAAACTGTTAGCCTTACAAACAGATGAAAGATTGTACCTTACTTCATAAGCTTTCTCGGCTAAGGCCATACTTATGGACTGAATGATGACAACTATCTTGTTATGCTTTTCCAATATTTTTAGTTAAACAAAACTGATACTTTATTTTCCACCCATAACATCTTGGCAGAAAGCACTACTATTTATAATATCAATCTACAGTAATAATATTATATACTAACTTATGCAAAATGACTGTGTACTAAATCCTCCACATGAATGTAAATTATTAATTAGATGACCTTCTGTCAAATTTAGGATCAAGACCATTTTACAGACGCACTTTTTCCAACTGCCAACCACTCGCCATCAAGTTTATCACTAAACTTGTAAGTTCACTGTTTTGCTTTCTCCAGTTCCATTTCACTCTTACCTAAATTGACATAAATATGATATGGACATATAGATCACATGATTTCTTACATATATCTTATATTAGAAATCTGTATAGGTTGTTATTGTTTAAAAGTAATGTAAAGTACAGTAATTTTTAGCATCCATGAGACCATAGGTCATATGGGACAATATGGTTATCCAAGTGTTCATCCACCCATACCGCAGTATGGTGTACAACCCTACCTCTTTTGGATTCAAACCTTGAACCTCCTATTTGGAGTTCCAAAGTCTTAATCATTAGGGACACTTGAGTTGTACACTAGACACAATCACAAACATTAGAGAGCATGCCAACATTTAAATCAACTAAATCAAAACCTGTTCCAGAGAATGTGGACACCCATAGTTTCAAGTTGGAACGAATCAGTTTTTTCTAGCAAAAAGAAGAACTCAACCACTTGATCATGTGAACCACTTCCATTTTTGAAACTCAAGATTCAAAATTATTCATTTTTTATTTTCCATAAATCTGAATTTCTTTCATATCCTCCCATATCACTGCTTTAATGATGACCTACTTGTATGAACTATCCAGTACTTCATATAATCCTTGACACCATAATCCACAGGAACAATTTCCAAGAAACATGACATTAAAATTCCCAATTTGTGCATGGACTACAAAAATATAATCATCTTGAGTAATGGCTAAGACAGTGCAAATTAACCAGCTGATATCACCGATTGTCAATGCAAGATAATAATTTATATTGGTGGTTTTTCTAATTCTAGTTTGGCTAGTGCTATCTTTACTACACTTAAGAATCATGCCCCTGATTTACTTATCTTCCTTGTATGGGAAGCACAATACCTCCTAGACCAAATCAAACTAAAACAAACTATAAAAAAAACTTGTCCAACCTTTGTTCCAGATGAATAATGACAGAAGATAGCGTCAACATTCAGAGAACTAGCCCATGGGGTTTGCAAGAAGTGGTAAAGAATAAAAAGTTTCGCATCTGGATTACCAATCCATATGTGCATAATACCAAAATATAATTGTAATACCACAAAGTGGTTATAATGTAATACAGTAAAGACTGTTTCAATCCCATATAACCAGTTAAAAAAAAACCGCAAAGAACTACTAAACTGCTGTTGTCCTGAAATTAAATTGCGTTTGTAAAAAGTGCAATGCATTTGTACCTAGACCACACCACTTCAGGCCTAGATGTAATTTATTCCCAATCTCCCACAGTCCAACTTTATATATATCACACCGGATTATTTTCGATAAGTATCTTGGTCATTGTTACTCTTCAAAATTAGGGATCCAAAATTGCATTCTTCATTATAAATCTCCCAGCCTTATGGAACCCTAAGTTGTTCAATTACAGTTCATAAAGCTGGAATTGTGCAAAGGATTCCCCCATAAGCTAAAAGACAAAATGTACAAAACCATAAATACGACCCAGAATAAAGCTTACAAATCTAAACAAGAATTAGTAGAGAGTAAAATCAAAACTATGAAATGAAATTAAGATGATCATAGAAAAATACCTTGATTGTTTTCTTTTGGACTGGCATCCACTTGGAATGGAAATATTGTCTTCAGAACAGTGGAAGTGCGATTCAGAAGGCAAATTCCGTCTCAAACATATTCACTTCCCACTCTTTGAGAAAAGAGATCGATCACAGAGGCATAAGACGTCGCTGGAATCAACGGAATCGATATAAGGCAAGATAAAACGTGATTGGCATTGACATTGGAATGGTTGTTGATCGTCCTATTATATTTCCATAATTTAATTCACAAATTCGTGAATTTCTGAGTTTTCGAGATTTTGCCTTGCCTTGCTTTTGGCTGCTTAGAACAAAGTAGAAGAACAATATATATAAGAAAGTATACAAGTATGTATAGGTAGCTGATTTTTTTTTACAATCATATAGGAGAGTTGATCACAATAGGTGTTTTTTACAATCACATTATTTTTAGTGCTATAACGGTAGGATTTTGGTCACAACCATACTATTTTTAATGTTACAAATGTAGGGTTCAAATCATATGGACTGCTTCCATCAAACCTATTTCATTTCGTTATTGTTAATCGGAGTTAAGGGACCACCTATCGCTCGGAATTCTGCTTCCACCAAACTTATTATGTTTCGTTATTGGATTTTGCTTTCATCAAACTTATTATGTTTCGTTATTGTTGACCCGGTGTGAAAGGGACCACTGATCGCTTGGGATTCTGCTTTCGTTATTGTTGATCCGACATGAAAGGAACCATCGATCGTTTGGGATTCATGTTGTCATCATTGGTTTGACATGTATTCAAAGGGATTCTGCTTCTACCAAACCTATTCCACTTCATTATTGTTGATCTGACGCAAAAGGGACCATCGATTGTTCGGGACTCGTGTCGTCATCGGTCCAGCACGCACTCAAATGATTCAGAGCAGACTACTAAAATTTATATTAGTTATCCTTATATACAATTTTTTTATTTTAGAATTGTTTGAGGAAGGTTTTTAAGATTTGGTTATTTTTTAGTTGGTTATATAGGTTTGAAACGAACTCATCCATATTACATTATCACCACTTAGTGATAGTAATATAACAAAGCTTGGATTATGATTTGTTTCTTTAATGTCGAGGAATCTAATTGTTATTAAATATAATATGTTATTTGTATCTAAAGAAATAAATAAGTTTAGGTGAAAATTTAAAGTTGAATATTATTTTGAGGGGATAGTGCAAAGGTACGAGCCTTGGCTCTTTTTCGGGAGGTTCAAAGTTTATCCATAGTTTCTTGTGGAGGCTTTGCTAGGGTTTTTTGCTCGCATGTTGTTGTCGCTTGTTTGCTCTTTCATCGGCCGCCATACCGCTAGTGCCCTTACAGGATCTAAACACACTCTGTGCCATTTTGTGTAACTACTCCACCTCGGGTGGGGGCTCCTTCCCTTTCGATGGTCGCCTCTCAGGCCATCATTTCACTAGTTAGTGAAGTTGCAGCTGCGGAGAGCCATGGCACCAGTAAAACAACCCAGGAAGTTTATCCTGAAGGTAGTTCCTCTGTGTTGGACATAGTCCTACCCATGCAGGATTTTGATAAAGCCTGCAACTGGCTTGAGAGTCACACCCTGGTTGGGTACTTTCTGGGGAGGATTCCTAGTGACTCGCTAATCCGTCAATGGATTCAACAAGTCTGGCATCCATATGGCATAAAAGTTGACCATATTCAAAACCTTACTAAAGGTTTTTTCATTTTCAGTTTGTCGATCCGTAGCATGTCGTTGCAGTTATGAGCAAAGGTCCTTGGTATGTTAGAAATACCCTTTTAATTCTTCAGCCCTAGCACCATAATTTTATAGTTTCTGTTGATGTTTCCCTGCGTGTCCTAGTTTGGGTGGAATTCTCGGGTCTCCCTTTGCCCCTTTGGCCATTCTTGCCACAACTTGTCGCACCCATTGGCAAGTTTGTGTGCATGGAGCCACATAAATTCTATGTTGTGCGGCCATACAAATGCATCTGCATTGAAATTGATCTCTCAAAGGACCTTAAGGATTCTATTGATATTCAGGTTGGTGAGACCCATTTCCAACAATGGGTGGTTTATATCAATCTCCCCAATACCTATTATCGATGTCAGTCTGCAGCTCACAAGATAAAATATTACCCTCTTATGGAGGGTCGATTCAAAAATCGAGCTCCAGTAGAGACGTCAATGCCTTCAAACACAGTTAAATCTGCCCTTCCGCTAATGGAGGGGAGGAATGGACATCTATCACTAGGAAGAATGGTAAAGGAAACCGGTCGCAACCTTCTGTGGGAGCTGGTAAAAAGGAGTCTCAACCGAGCTCTCAATCAGGGAGCTCTCATGCAACCTCTACAGAAGGAACTTCTATTTCTCTTCTTGTAGGTACCTCTAGTGGTAATAACAAAAATGTTTCCCCAACTCTTCAAGCCTCCCAGTCGGCTAAGCCATCAACTATGCTAGAGTCCATCCCCTCAAGCGGATGCCCTATCTCTCCACCTAATATGCCTAGTGAAGTTCCCTCATGAAACCCTCATCGCTCTCGTAGTCCAGTTAGGGAGACCTCAAGCATCCCTTTGGAGAAGCGATGATAAACATTTTTTTTATGAAAACCATAATAGGTTTCTCACAAACACCTTTGAATCTTTGGTAGATTTTGAGGACTCTGAGGTCATCGAAGGAAATATGCTCCTCGATCATGTCTCATGAAGTGCATGTCTTGGAATATTAAGGGTTTGATAGATCCTATGTGCAAGTACATAGTGCATCAAGGTTTGGATGAATTCAAGATCAAATTTGGTAGTATTGATATTCTTTGCCTTCAAGAAGTCAAAGTCACTAACTTTATTTTATCAAGTACTTGCTCCTTTCTCTAGCCTCGAGGCCACACCTTTCATACTATGCATGACATAGGTAAAGGAGGGGCAATCATCTACCTTTCAAAACCTTATCATTCTAGACTGATCTCTTGGGGTTGTGACCCTTCTAATCATGTCATCTAGGTTGTGATGGAGATTGATGGCCATCTTCTTGGTGTGCTCAACATCTATGCACCTAACGATGCCAATGACCATTGTGCACTTTGGTGGTGGGTGGTGCTCTCTCTTCCCCCTGTTATTTGGTTGCTCTATGGAGACTTCAATATGATCAAATTCCCACATGACAAGGTGGGTCTTCTTCCCATGAGGTGGGCCGCAAGGGAAAGAGAAGCATGGCTTTTCATGAAAGAAAATTTGGGGCTCTCTAACCCCAATAGCTACTTTTTACCCTCTTCATTCCCTACTAGTGCCTAGTTCACATGGTCTAACAACCAACAGGGTGAGAGTCATGTTCTAAAAATATTGGATAGAGCCATGCTCTCAGATTCTGATATTTTCTCCTTTGAGTGGCCCTCATCTTCTTCTCCCTTTGTCTCTGTCCACCCTGAGCTCTACTTGTCTGACCATTCTCCCATTTCCTTTTCCATTCTAGTTTCTTCTACCCCCACTCCTCTTTCTCGATCACAATTTTACCTTAATACCTCTATTCTGCACCACCCCATGTTGAGGGCCTATGTTATCAAAATTTGGAACCTAGTCCCCAGACCGAAAGGGGCCTCAGGCTGGATTGATTGGTGGAATGTTGCTATCCAATGCACTACCAGCTTCCTACGCTCGCTTGGGTGTAAGATTGCTAAGTTTCATCATCGCTCCAATGTTGCTCTTAAGCGGGAGTTGGAAGTGGCCTCAACTCAACTTCAGTCCAATCCTTTCAATGAGGAGCTTCAGAGGCACCTTGCTATGGTTAAACACCAGCTTCTGATGGTAGAGCACTATGATGCCAAAGGGGCGCAAATCAAGGTGAGGTTGCACTGGCTCAAATTTGGAGATAGGGTGACCAAGGAGTTCTTTCATCACTTGCATCCTCGCAATCAATTTTTGGGCATTAAAGCCCTTAACATTAATGGAGAGTGTGTTTCTAAACTTCCTAGTATTCTCTCTACTTTTGAAGAGCACTACCAAACTATGTTTGCGGCTCAGGCCCGCTCCCTGCAACGTGACCAGGCTCTTAAATCCTACCTTTCTATTGTCCTAGAGCGGCTTTCTGAGTCTCAAAGAGCTACCTATGAAAATACCCTCTCTTTGAAGGATCTAGAGGAAGCTCTTTCTCAGATGGCCAATGATAAGTCCCTTAGTCTTGATGGCTTCCCCTATGAATTCTACAAGTCCCTTTGGGACACTGTTGGGCCTGATCTTCTCAAAGTCTATCAGGAGGCCTTCTCTAAGGGTTCTTTGGGCCCTAGTATTAATCAAGGGATTATTAAATTTATCCCCAAGGCTGGTGATCCTAAAATCATCACCAATTGGAGACCTATTACTCTCCTTAATATTTCCTATAAGATCATTGCCAAAGCCCTAGCTTTACGCATCCACCATCTCCTTCCTATTATCGTGCACCCAGAGCAAACTGGCTTCATTTAGGGTAGGTTCATCCTTGACAATATTATTGTTATCTAGGAAGGCATGGAGTGGGCTCACAATTCCAACCAATGATCATTGTTCATCAAAATTGACTTTGAGAAAGCCTATGATAGGATCGATTGGTCATTCATTCTAGCCATGCTTAAAGCTCTTGGTTTTGGGCCCTATTTCATTAGTTCTATGGAAATATTGTTTGTTGAGGCTTCAACTATTTTATCCATTAACAGACACAAGTCCTCAACCATTGGGCTCTTTCGATCCATTAGACAAGGTTATCCATTGGTGCCATCCCTTTATGTCCTCGTTGTTGAAGGGTTTGGCTATTTACTAGCTCACCATGTTGCTCAAGGGTCTATTCGAGGAATTTCTCTCCTCGAAGGTGAGACTCAATTGATCAATGGTCATTTTGTTGATGACTCTTTCCTCACTCTTATTGAGGAAGAAGGTGTCATTCAATAAGTGCTTGCCTACCTGGACACTTTTTGTCTAGCTTCTGGATCCTCCATTCAATGGAGAAAGACTCAATGTTATAGGTAGTCTCTCGACCCGATGCCCCACTGGCTTAGTCAATATCAATGGAAGATCATCCAAGAGGGGGAAATATTTCATTTTTTAGGTATTCCTTTTGCCTTTAACAATTCGTTGCTAGAGTTGTGGAAGTATGTTATTAACAGGGTGGAACAGAAACTTACCTACTGGTCCACCAAGAAGCTCTCCCTTGCTGGTAAATTCTAAATTTGCACAAAAGTCCTTGCAACCACCCATGTTTATTATTCTTCCTATTGGGTCCCATCCAAAAACTACTATAAGAAGCTTGATAAGCTTCTACGAGACTTTTTATGGTCCTCTTCCAATAATGGTTTGAGATTCCACCATGTTGCTTGGGAGTATTGTTGTCTTCCTAGAAGCCATGGTGGGCTTGGCATTCACAATACCCAACATCAAGGTTTGGCCCTCTATGTTAAGTGGGTCATCAGAGCCCTCATAGGTAATGAGGCCTAGAATATTCTCATTCGACACTATATCAGTGAAGGTTCCCCTTTTGGTCATAAGAGTTGGAGGGGCATGGGGTTCCCTTCCCTCCTTGTTGCCCCTATGTCTATCAAAGTGTCAGGATCCTTCATCATTAGGAGCATTTGGAAAGCCTAGGAGAGTGTTAAGCCTTGGCTTAGATGGAATGGCCAGAGCTTCTGGCATGGCCTCTCCATCAACCAGATGAATGTTTGGTGGTCACATGTTATCACCTACCAGGGTTCCTCGCTTGCGTAGGTTCCTTGGGTTCATGCGCTTAGATTCTTTTGCAAAGGTGTGTGATGCATCACTGATTTCTTTTCTCATCCTACTAGGGATTGGCTCCCTTGGGATGACTTTAGAGCCAAATTTGGGCTTAGTCACTCTGATAGGGATACTTTTGAGGTTATCAAGGTTGCTCTCCCTAACTCCATGTTACACAAGATTTTTATGCTTTCGCAATGACCTTGGTGGAAGGACTGGAAGTGGTATCTAGACACTCCGCTATGAAACTATAAGGCTCGATTGGGGTATGGATGGCTCTCTCCTTGCCTCCCCATGATTGATAAGCTCAATCAATGATGGAAGGTCTCCTCCCCTCGACCTGTTTGGATGCGTAGGTTCCAGACTGCTTGGGCTCCTTTCTTGGAGCCCAAAATTTCTTATTTTTCCTGGAGTCTTTTGCACCAAGGGCTTCCTATTGGGGAGCGTCTCCAACATTTAGGCATCCCTAACCCTTCTTGCCCTTTTTATCTTCAATCTGAAGACTTTGTCCATATTTTTTGGGTTTGTGCTCATGCTCATTCCCTTTGGGAGTGGTTTTTTTCCTTTTTTAGACCCTATTCCTTCACCACGTTTGAGTGGAAGCATATCATTTTGGGAGACCCCCACCCTTGCCGGCTATTTTCTTTGAAGTGTGGCACTTGTTTCGTATGGCGACCATGTTCAACATATGGAGAGCTAGAAATGATTGTATCTTTGGTAAGTGTTCTTCCTCTTTGCACATCTCTGCTTTTGAGAAGTCTAATATTATTTCATCTGTGTATTTTTAGATTACAGTTCAAGCCAATAAGGTGGCCATGGAGCTCACTCATCTTCAGGAGCTTATTGATCAGTGGGGGAACACATCGTGCATAGTCAATCGGGTTCCTCTTGAGCAGGATACTCCTCGAAGCCGGTCCAGGTCCAGACAACAGTGTCGCTCGCTCCCAAACTGCACTCCTATCCCAGCTCAAGGTCCTTACAGAGATGGTCGTGGCTACTTGACTATTCCTCTCTCCCCCCAACTCCTCGACTTGATGCCTGGGATAATTTAGGAGCTTCGATGATTGTTGCCAACCAAGAGCCATTTGTTTATGGCTGGGAGGATGTTCCCAGCACTTCTGGATAGGGGAGGGACTCAGTGCCAAAGTCTCTTGATGCTACTGTTGGGTGGGAATCGGTCCCAAGGGTGGCTAAACCCATATAATGGAGCCTCATCATTATGTAATCAGTTAGTTTTGTTGTCCATCAGTTCTGTAAGGTAGTGTTGATTAGTTGTAAATTGTTTGCTTGGGTTCCCGCTCTATTTTGATGGGGATGGTTTTTTGGCTGATGGTGTTAGCCACGTGGCGTGTTTATCCGCCTCTTTTTTTGTTTGTAAAAATGTATTCTGTTAATTTTTTAATATAATGCTTTTTTACATAAAAAAGTTCAAACCACGACATGTGTGTGGTTGTGTGTTAAATTCTCTATTGATAAGCTCGACTCTCCCCTTATGAAAGGTTATGGTGGAATGGGGATGCCCAACCTTGAGCATTCAAACCACGGTGTGTGTGTGGTTATGTGTTAAATTCTCTATTGATAAGCTCGACTCTCCCCTTATGAGAGGGCATGGTGGGATGGGGATGCCCAACCTTGAGCATCGATCGTAGGGTTTTTTTACAATAACCAAATCTAAAAAAATAAAAAAATTAAAGTTGAAAATTTATTATTTGTTTAAAAAATATTTTGTTATTTAATTTTGTTAATAATTTTTCATAGTGTTTTTTATTTTTTTATTTTCAAATAATTTAAAGATAGAATTTAATGTTTTTTAATGGAAACATAATGAGGTCAGTCGCACACACCTTGTACTTTGAACTCGGGTCTCTTTGATGAGAACATAAATACATATCAAACTACATAAAAACTATTAATAATATATTAACAAAATTATTTCTAAAAGTTGGTATGTCAAGTACAAAGGGTTTGACAAACAAAGAACTAAGTTCAAGTCCCATGGACTAGGCTCTGTATGCATGTGTGGGATCCTCAACCTAGATTAGAATAGACATCATACAATAAAAAAATAAAAAAAATCTCAATTATCATTATAAGCTTTGAATCCTTAGAGAAATTGTTTCTTTGTTTCCATTACCCTATCCTTGATGTGCAATAACTACATATTCTTTGTTCTTATTTCTCTTTAGGCCTCTTTCATTTATGTCTCACATCTAAGTGAATGTGATCTAGTACTCATTTGGGCCATAGGCATCTTTGCCCTTTATTTCATATTTTTATTTATATATGCTTGTTGGTGTTGTTCATATGTGGAGTTGAACACAACAAGGTAATGTGCTTTCTTTCTTCCTAGATCTTTTGTCTACATTATTGTCTTGAATTTTTTCTTTCAATAGCCTTTTATATCCTTATTGTTTTTTATTAAGGTTTTATATCCTTATTGTTGTTTGAGCATTTTATGCAATCGACACCATACTTATTTGTATAGATGATGTTTTCTTTCATCTAAGTGTTCTTTTTTTAATCCTGTTCATCTCTTACTACAATCTTAGGCCACCTATTTACATACATTTGTTTAATCTTCTTCAAATATCCTAGAAATGAATTGCTTTGGTTAATTCTATAGGAAAAACACTTGTTTTTGTTGAGAGAATTTATATGAAATTGAAGTTTTTATTTTTATTTTGCTTGTAATCAAACACTTTTCTATTATCTCTACTCACCTTCATTTCAAACTTAATGTATGATGGTCTACTCATAAAGATTTATTGGCACTATTTATAATCTAAACGACTTGGATGGTCTTCCAATCCTATAGTTTTGTCTACCTATATCTATTTTGCAATGTAAAGAGTGCTCTCCAACCTCCCCTTATTCTATTCAATTTGCAAGTTATCCAACTAAATATGTAATTAAAAACCATGCCAAGATACTTGTATTTTATTACTTCTTTTAGAAAGCTCTCTTCAAATTAGTAGCCTATTTGTTTCCTTTTCTTTTGGATGGTAAATACCAATATCTTGGTTTTGTTAATACTTACTTACATTTGTACTTCCTTGCAAAAGTGTTCTAAGACCTTTAAATGTTGTCTTAATTCTTGTGTTGTCCTTGCAATAAAAATAAGATTACCTACATACAAAAGTAGATTCACCACATAATTACCTAGTTAGACACCTTCTCCTTCACTCAAATTCAATATTCTTCTAACTTATCAATGTATAGTCTAAATAAAGTTGGGGATAACGAATGTCCTTTTTTAATTCCTATATCACTTCTAAAGCATTACGAGAGATCAACTTGTATTTTGATTTTGGCTTAAACATCTTCATAGAGTTCATTCTGCTCCATTGTTTACTTCTAAGTATTGTGTCAAAGACCTTGAAGTTAAGAAAATTGTAATATCCATCTTCTTTTAACTTCTATATTTTTTAATGATATCTCAATGTGATGTAATGATCTATTATTGTGTGTGTTGACCTAAAACTTGCTTGTCCTTTTACCCTCTTTGCTTAATTTTCTATCCCCTTATTGAATTTGCTCAACCATACTATCAAATAAACTTACAAATAGAGGATTGATCACTATGGTTCATTCATTTGAGGAATTATCTGTATCACCACTTTTGAATAAAGATATAACTAAACTTGTTATCCAATCTTTCAAAAACCATATTAAATGACACAATTAAACTACTTGTGGATATTTGTGTTAGGTTGTTTGTTTCCCATTTTAAACATTTTGCTTATAGTCCATCCACATCTTAGGCTTTACTTATTTCCAACATTTAATATCCTCTTTGACCTCCTTTAATCTGAAAAAAGTGATGTTGTATTAACTATGTAAAGTGCATCATTTTCCTAATCATGTTTATATAACTAGTTTGCATAGTCCAACCATTGGATTGTTATAACATTATTCTTTGTTTGAGTAGACATGGAAAATTGACCCACCTTAGTGAGTCATTTTCCCCAAATCTTTAAAGAGATTCTCCAATTTGGACCTCTCTTCTCCCTTTTCCTCCTTTTTTCCTAGTTTTGCCAAAATTGTGGTTGGCCCTTATGGGTCGGCAAGTTAGGGTTTTCTTTTAAAAAACCCACCTTTTGAGCTGATTTCCTTAAAGTTGATCCTCCCTTGGAGTTTTTCTGCCCATTTGTGTTTCAAAACCTCCTATAAGTAGAGGGTTTTGGATCTCCTTTTCTCCTGACAAGTTAATGAGCAAAAGCTAAGAAGTGAATCAAGGGTTTTGGACAATCTTACTACTCAAGTGTTCAAGTGATCTTTGACAAGTTTTTTGGTGTTATTCTATTGCATTATTGATTTTACTATCTTTGGTGGACAAGTGTTGGAGCCTTGAGGAGGAATCAACCATCTTGTGGAGGTCTTCATCCTCTTGTCTACCTCTTTTGCTACCACCAGGTTCTTTCGTACATTTTATCATTCTTAGATTATTCATTTGCATTATTGTCATACTTCATTTCACATTGTTTTGTTGCTTCTTTGGTCTTTTGCAAAATCGTGCCCCATAGTCAAAATCGTGGTCTCCCTATATAAGGTGCAATTTTGACTAGGGGCAAGATTCATTTTCAAACCATGTTGGCTCGGCTTTCATGCACATCTTGTAGAGAGTAAACTGAAAACACAAGTAACATTTAAGGGAAATAAATCCCTCTCACTTTAGGATCTTGCTGGTTATCCAAGGTGAGTTACAGGGTTGGGTCGAATGCTATCACTCTTTTATACTTCTAGAATAGTTTCAAGTGGACTGTTTGCATACCTACAAGGGGGTTCAAATTTCGTCTATTGTTTTTTTGGTTTATCAATCAGATTTATATTTCGTTTGATCTAGCTCTTTAGATTTTAGCAGATTATATGAATAAAGAATTTTAAAGAAAATAAAAATGAGAACTATTCAAAAATAAAACAGGGAGAGCAAGGTAGGGCAATAAAGAGAGGATGTCTAATTCAATTGCAAATTACAACTAATGAAATCAATCAAATCACTTAGCTTCACAACAAGACAACATCAAATGAAGAAAGAATCCAACTTTCTAAGACCACTTTCAACCTTGAGCATGAGACAAAACAACACAGAGATAAATACGAATATAAAGGAGGTTAATAAAAATTGATGTTTCTCACCAGTAGTCTAGCTTGCGCAGTGAGAACAGAGCAATTAAAACACCAACTTGAAGCTCAAGTTCTTAATTTCCTCAAGCATACAGAGAATAAAATGAAGCTAAACAACCTAACATAATCTCAAAAATTATAGATTTACAATTTTATTAAATAAATACTTAAGCGAGACGAAAACAAAAGAAGGTGCACTTATCATAGTCTAGAAAATATTAGGCTCTTGGCCACGCTGTTTCAGAAAACGATGTCACACCAGCCTCAGGTACAAAATAAAGTATTCAAAACAAGATTTGTTAAAAATTGCTAGAAGTCTTTATTTCCAAGCTTTCACATCCTTTGATTACATTTTGTGGGAGTATTTATAGATTCAGGACATGCCCTAATTTTCATAAAATATCTTCTCCCAGGGAATTAAAAATAATTTAAAAAATCCACAGCCGAAGCTTTACAATATAAGGCATTTTTTAAATAGAGTTCCGATCAATCCTAATCACTTCGAAAATCTTCGTGTGGATCTTGCCATAAATGGAAAAGATAATATCTGGTTTCATTCTCATCAAATGGACACCGCGCGCAAGTGTATCTTCATCTTTCGACAAGTTGTCAGAGCATCTCATTAATTCCTCCTCTTCAAAATCTGGATGAATCACTGACTTCCTCAGCCTTCTATCCTTGCACAACCGCCTTTGTTTGGTTTGAGTTGAAATTCTCTGCCCAACATTACTTTCATCATAAATGGAGAAGATAATATCTGGTTTCATCCTCATCAAATGGACATCGTACGCAAGTATATCTTCATCTTTCGACAAGTTGTCAGAGCATCTCATTAATTCCTCCTCTTCAAAATCTGGATGAATCACTGACTTCCCGAGCCTTCTATCCTTGCACAACCGCCTTTGTTTGGTTTGAGTTGAAATTCTCTGCCCACCATTACTTTCACCATAAATTTTCCCATTAAATGCATCCACCGGTAAATTCCTGCAAAAATTTAAAAATGGCAAATGTTAGAACATTAGCTTTAAAATTAAATTTAATTAATTTAATATTTTCTAAGGTTCAAGATTTAAATTTTAGGTTTTAAATTTTTATTATTTTTCCAAAGTTTGTCGTAAAATACCTTTTAGGGCCGAGATTTTAATTAATTTTTCACTATTACTTTAATCCCTAGGGTTTGACATTTTATACCATTTATTTTCTATCTCCCTAAGCATGTTGCAAAATTGCGACATTTTTCATTTATCTTATCTTCCAACCTAAAAATATCACGAAAATCAAACATTTCATACTTAGAAAAATTCCTTCTCTTCCAAACCTTGGAAATGTCGCGATGGCGCGACATTTTCACTTCTTTCTCTTCCAAACCTTGGAAATGTTGTGAAAACCAATCATTTTTATTTTAGGCCCTTTTCTTCCTTGGAAATGTCACGATGGCGCGACATTTTCATTTCTTTCTCTTCCAAACCTTGGAAATGTCGCGAAAAATCAAACATTTTTATTTTAAGCCCTTTTCTTCCTTGGAAATGTCGCGATGGCGCGACATTTTCATTTCTTTCTCTTCCAAACCTTGGAAATGTCGCGATGGCGCGACATTTTCATTTCTTTTTCTTCCAAACCTTAGAAATGTCACGAAAATCAAACATTTTTATTTTAAGCCCCTTTCTTTAAAAATGTTGGGCGATATTTTTCATTTTCTTTCTCTTCCAACCTAAAAATATCGCGAAAATCAAACATTTCATACTTCAAAAATTCCTTCCTTCTTTGGAAATGTTGCGATGGCACGACATTTTCATTTCTTTTTCTTCCAAACCTTGGAAATGTCGCAAAAATCAAACATTTTTCATTTTAAGCCCTTTTCTTCCAACACTTAGCAAATTTTCTAGAATTTGTTCATTGACTAATTTGTTGGGCACTTTGTAAAATTTCCAAAAAATCAAACATAGATTTCAATGACCATGCACTTCTAGATTTTGATATTTTAAATATTTGTGAAGGATCCTCCATGCTCAGAAGTGATTTTTAGAAACTGGAAAATGAATTTTAATTGTCGGAAGTTGCTAGTTTCATGTGGTGTGAATTTTAGGGTGAAAATTGAAAGTGCTCAGAATTGAACGAAATTTTTCATGCATTCAAAAGAGCCAAATGGGTATCCAAAACTGCATAAAAATCTTGAAAATTCATTTCCTATAATAATATATCGCATTAAAAATCTCGCTAGCTAGAAATAGAAACTGCTATTTCTAGAAGGTGAATCCTACTTAAAACCTTGAAAATTTGGCACCATTGGAAAGGTGAGTTCGAGACCTTTCAGCCAGAATTCGAATCATCTAAAACGGATTCCTGTGGCGGAAAATATAGCATTTCCAAGATTGAAGTAAACATTAGGGCAACATGAAAATTTTTCAAAGAACCTTAGAAATTAATTTAAATATTTCAAACCTTAGGAAACTATTGAAAATCAAAATTTCTAAAATATTTAACCAGAAATAATACCATTGAAGCATAAATACTCAAAATAAATTAATTCAAATCAATGCGCTAGGCAAACATTTTTGAAACCTTGATGTAGGCAAAGACTTGGTGTAGACAAAACTTGGATTAAAAAAACGAAAACTTCAAGAGGGTCCCCTTGGAAATAAAAATTAATCATTTCAAAGGAATCAAAATTTAATTTTCAGTAGGGGTGTGTTGCTTCTCAACAAACCCTAAATTTCTATTTGCATGTTATATGTAGGATATAACACCGCTATTTACATTCTATTTTTTCATTGTTATGTTTCATTGCATTTTTTTTGTTTATTTCCAAACAAGATCAACATTTGTTCTTGATTTTTAAAGGTCAACTAAAAGGACCTATGAGGGCTTGATTGTTGTGCTCCTAAGATCTGCTATATAGGGGCCTAAGTAGGCTCCCTAATGTTGATCATATTTTCTAGGGTTTTGTAAAATCTATTTTGCAAGTTGAAGTTGTGGGATATTTTTGGACACAAGATAAAGCTTGGATCAAACGTCGAAATAAATAAGTGTCCTCGATAAAGATTTAGGTTGTTTGTTGTTGTGTTATTTGTCATTTATGTTTTAAACATAAACAAAGAAATAAAAGAAAAATATTTCGATTATTTTCTAGGCATTTGAAAGAATAAGAGCATATAGTGTGCATCTAGGGTTTAGTTTTGTTTGTGCATTTCACTTGTGTCTTTGCTCAAAGGAAAAAAAATTTCTTGCAATATAGGGTTAGAAATCATTGAATACAAGAATCATAATAGGGTTAGTCATTGTCTTCTTGTATTTTTCATGTTTTGCATCGCTCTTTTATTTGCATAGTTTAGTTTATGGAGGCCAAACATAGGTGATTTGCTCAAATTGAACACATTAAACATTTCCACCCCAAGCTTGGAACGAGTCCTAAAACCGTTCCTGGTGAACCTATCCTTTTGGTGTCCCCATGTGTAGAGAATATAACACATTCTCATGGTTCACTTCAACTCCTAGCAGGTCCAACCAAGAATCATATGTGGTAGGGTAGTTTTCCCCTTCTACATCTTTGGTGAACTTGATGTGAAGACACATCTTAGTGGCCAAGATAGGAAGCCTCTTACTTTGCTATTTTAAAAAAATTAATAAGACCACTAATTATGTTTGTTTAGATTATAAAATATTCAAAAACATCTTAAGAATTTTATCGTGTGTCTTTCCTTAGTTTTCTCCTCTATCCTCTCACTTATTCTAATGGCTTTGTTCCTTAGGAGTCAGCAAAGGCGTCTAGAATTTGATCAAATTCCTCAAGAAGATGATCAGATTGATAGGGAGAATACTAATATTGATGCATAATATCAAGAACATGTTGAAATTTATACTAACTATGATCTCTTTGAGAGGCCTAATGTTGGCTTCACTTTATATTAGTTGATCATTTATGGGGTTTCATAAAACACCAAAGAGAGACTTTATCTAGAGTTATGGATGAGGAGGCCCAAATTTAAAGAGGTGAGGTACCTCCTCCTTCTACTGTCTCTCCTAGGAATGTTCATAATAAACCCTTTTTTGGATCTTCACATCATGGCAATCTTGTTCATAACCCAACTTATGCTACTACTATAACCACCAATGTTGGAAGGATTTTACAAGTGCCTCCAACTAGTAGTGCATCTCAAGATCATGTTCAATTTCCTCCCCATTCAACTAATCTCAACATTCATACTTTTGTCTCACCAAATGTTAATTATCCTCTCCATCAATATACCACATATCATAACCCATACTATAACAATGTCAATACCTCCAATATGAGCCAAGTTCTCTTTCAACAACCTACCTATACCCCTCCCCTAGGGAACCTAATTGTATTGCACAACAACAATCCTGAAGTGTAGAGTTTAATAAATGTGGTGAAATAATTAGTTTCAAGAGTGGACACGATTCAACCACCTAGTTTTACCTACAATTATAGATAAATGTGCAACCAACCTTTAGATCCTATCATTGCCTCTAGGCCCTATTCTAAGCATTTTTCAATGCCGATTTTTCCTATCTATAAAGGAACGAAAGATCCAATTGAGCATTTAAGAATATTTAGGACAACATGCCATGATATCATATATGATGACATGTTGTTACTAAAAACGGTCCCTAAGAGCCTTGGTCATATGGCATTAGAGTGGTATTATCAACTACCTAATAATTCTTTGAGGAATTTTGAAGAGACAACTGAAATGTTTGTTCAATAATTTGGTGCTTACGTTGAAAATAATGTGACTATGAAATATGTTTACATGTTTAAACAAGCTAAAGATGAAAGTTTTTCAGAATTTTTGTCTTGGTGGAGGAGTCTAGTTGGATGCTTAAGATATACCTTGACTTCTCAAGACATGCTTGAGATATTTATTGGAAGCTTACAAGAATAAATCTCTTATGAATTGGAAACTACAACTATCACACATTTTGACCAAACTATAGATATAGCAAGAAGGGTAGAACAAGTCCTTATTAGAAGAGGTCAACTTAAGATAAGAGAATATAGGACCACTAAAGTGCAGTATAAGAACAAGCATGTAGTTGGTGATGGGGTAACTTATAGTAGACCTATTAATAGTGTTGTTAAAACCCTACAAAATATGGTGCTTCACTAGCCTCAAAATCCCCCACCAAGAAATTTTACAATACTCAACACGTCTATGAATGTGGTCCTCCAACAACTTCTAGAAGCTAAACTAATTGAGTTGCCTCTCATAAGGTAACCTGATACCACAACCGATTGGTATAAGCCCGATCAACATTGTGAGTATCATATAGTGGAGGGGCACTGGACAAACTCTTGTAAGAGGTTGAAACATGTGGTATAGGACCTAATTGATGTGGGTCATCTTGTTATAGAAGGTTCTAATCCAATCCTCCAACAAATAATCAAACTTTTACTCAACAAGCACGGGAAGCCTTGTTGAAACTTCTAAGACAATAATATTTTCCTCATGACATTTCCCCTAGTGTTGTAGCTAATGTTGTAAGTCTCTTGGGATACATCATATCGCATTTTCGGATGATGATATGCCTTCCTCATATTTACAGAGGGATTCTTACCTCTACATTACTACATTTATTGAGGAAACTTTTATCAAACGAATTTTTATTGATAATGGTTCTTCCCTCAATTTATGCACTTATCAAATTTTCCAAAAGTTTAGATTAAAATGTGAAGACTTAACTAAGTCTAATATCATCATCAAAGCTTTCAACAACGAGTCCCAAGAGGTTTGCGGTGTTATATCCCTCCCCCTTAGGGTCGGACCTAAGATCTTAGATACCTTGTTTTATGTGGTGTCTTGCCCTGCATCTTTTAATCTTCTTGGATGTCCTTGGATTCATGCAATGAGGGCGGTCCCTTCTACTTTTCATCAATGTTTAAAGTGAATCTAAAAATAAACTTGTCACCATTCTAGGTGATCCTCACCCATTCAAATATTGTTCAATGGTTGAGCAAGCTCAGTATCATCTAAATTTGTGTCCTTCAATTTTCTCATCTCACATAACCAAGCAACTTGAAAATTCAAAGGTGAGTGAGGAACATCTCATCAATGTTTCATCATGGGATCAAGTTAATCATCATTTTTTAGAGCCTCTTCTAGATATTTCCAAGCTACCACCTTCAGCAAGGACTATGGGTCTACCTCGTAAGAAGGGTGAAATAGTGCACATTGGCACGTGTACCTTTATCTTCGCTAGTACAATATTCGAAGAAAATATCTGTGGTAGCAAATCTCCTCATGTAGAGTGTTCATTTGCCCATTATTACCTATCCAATGATTACCCACTTCCTAAGCAAATCCTATCTAGCATGGGATATATCGGTAAAGGTTTAGGGCCATGATAGAAAGGTATTCAAGAGCCTTTCGATGTAGAGATTTAGCCTGGGAGATGTGGCATAGGCTACATCCCTAATAAAAATCAACCTTTGCACTACAAGAATAATGATCATCTTGTTACTTATGCCAAATATTTAGATCATCAAAGCTTGGAGTGGAGTGATGAGGATGAGGGGCCTCCTTATCCCTAAGATATTATGTCTTGCAATATGGTAACCACTGGGTATCTTGAGTCTTTGTGGACCAAAAATTTTGTACCCCTTTTCCTTAGGCTAATAGATTTGTGCCTCAAAAGGAGATGGGAAATCAAGGGTTCACACCTCGATATGAGGGACACCTGGTGTCATGCCTACTTTGGTGATTATAAACGAATTTGGTGGGTTCACCAAGAAACATTTAGAGACAGTTTCTACATCTGTACAGTGGGGAAATTTGATGTATTCTTTGTTCAACACACATAAATTTTGGACAGAATGCAACTATTCTTAAACTACATGCATTTGATCTTTCTTGAAGATGACATACAATAAATAATATTTTTTTAAACAAAATGTATTACAATTTCATTTCCTCTTTTTTTTTGGTATTTTGTTATGCTTTCAAACAATCTATTAATATAATGATATGGAACAGATAGAGAGCTAAATAAAGTGGCATTAGCTCAACTGGTTAAATTCCTCAACATTTCAAGGAGGAGAGTCGGGTTCAAATCTTACCAATTGATACATGGATAATATCCAAGCTTTGTTGTAATACCACAATGTGGTGATGATGTAATACAGGTGGGGTTCGTTTCAATCCCATATAACCTATTGAAAATAATAGATAGAGAGCTACAAAACTAAATTAAAATCAAGTTGATTGGACACCTACCTGGATTGGATGGTTGAAGCAGAGTAAATCCATGATTGGAGATGAATCTATGACACAGAAGCGAATCCGTAGCTGATGGTGCGAATTCATAGCAAACTTGTAAATAAATAGATGAAAACACTTGAAACTGCTATTAGTATTAGGGGATCTTCTTGGGCCACTATAAATTTGATCTCGATAATGCAACATTAAAACCCCCTTGGTCTCTTTAACCAATCGAAAGCAAAATATGAAAACATAAAAGTTATTTGTAAACAAGTGCAAATTAATATGAACAGTAAAAATATGTAGAAACAAGAGTAGTACAAGATACGAGATGATTAATAAATGATATGCAATAATGCAAGAACGAACCAGGAAGTAGGAAGTTACCCCCAATATTGTGATAGTGCGGATCCACGACTAGAAAGCGAATCCGCAACTGGAACAAATTTATGAACGAATCCGTGGTTGGTGACGCGGATTTGTGAAAAAGTTGCTAAATGCAAAATACCAATGCTAAATGAAAATATGCAAAGATAACTGTAAAAATAATGAGATTACATTGGGGAAATATTGATATAACTGCTAATGGTCGAAGCAGTGCTGATTGCAAGACAAATTCAAGCTTAGTTGATGCTAACTCCAAGATTGATTCCACACAAGTAAGAAAAAATAATGCTAATATAAAAAATGACCATTAGTTTCAGTTAGAAGGCAAGATACAACTTTTAAAGACTCCAGAGTAACCAGAAGATGCACTTTGGGAGGGGGTTGTTTGAATTTGTTGGGCAATTTTTGGAGTTTTCTAATTTTGAGTGAATCCGCGGGTGGGATTCCCAAGCGCAAAATTGCAATCGATGCGGGTGCCGCCCAGATTTAGATCATATTTCAATAGCATCCGATCGGTTGATCTGTTTGTCAATTGTTTATGAATTCACAGGTGGGATTTTCCAGGCACAGATTCACTAAAAATGGAGAAGATAAAAAATCATTAGAAAAAAATCGTTTTGACAATGCGATAAAGAAATTAGGCGAACGAGGGATGAAGTTACATGAGCTAGGGGAGGTTAAGAATTTTTAAGTGGGTTAAAATTCCATGGCTATATTATACCCCCTCTTTGGTGTATTTATGAGCAATAAATGCGTCAAAGAAAGATGTAGCCACTTGGGCAAAAATGACAAAAAACTTTATGGGCGAAAAAGGAGTGGGCAATTTTGGATGGATTGTTAGCATGGAAGATGTCAAAAGAAAAGAAAATTATTTATATTATTATTATTATTATTTTTGGCATGCAAATCGAGGCATGAAAATTAAATGTTTTTAAAAAAATTAATTTTATTGGTTAGGGTGCCCCCTCGAGTTTCGTGAGGAATGCAACATTCTTTATGGAACTCGAAATCGTGGACAAAAAAAATGAAAAGCAAAAATAGAAGCATAAAGGGAGAAGTGTTAAAAGGGGTTTTAGGAAAAACCCTAATTCATTGCTACTACGTGAAAACCTAGACTAGAGCTTTGGAAAAAATGGAGCTACTGACTCACCAAGATGACTATGTGCGAAGAGGAGGCAATGGGGCGGAACCGAGGATATAGGTATACATTTTTTTAATCTTTTTGCCTACATTTCCAATTTTTGTTTGGATTTTTTTAGAATTTTAGATCAGATTTTATTCTGGTTTTTGTGGTGCACAACCATCGAGATGAATCTGTGATTGCCTAATGGATCCACACCTGCAGATTCGCTTTTGCATACATGGATATGCCTCTGCACATTTGGATGATGAATTCATGTTGCAGACACGAATTCATGGCTCATGACATAGATTCACAAAGAATGCGTGGATTCATAGAGTACCCACAAATTTATGAAAAAGTTGTTATTTTGCAATTATCTTTAATTTTTTATTTTATTTTTGTTGAATTACAAAAAATTAATGTTTTTAATAAATATGATGGACTTATGATATGCACTATTTACTATTTTTGCTTGTAGTAGGGTACTCTTGATAATTGGGAGTGGCGATGTAGGAATTTCCCAACGCAGGTAAGGGATCTTACTACAGTAGACAAACATGTACTTGAGCAGGTGGAGCTTTTGCATGTGGCAGAGATGACCTAGATTGACACAGATACAACTCTATTGACAATATTGGCAGAGTGATGGTATTTGGAGTCTTCCACATTTTGGTTACCAACAAGCGAGATGACGGTTACCTTGGAGGATGTTGGAAAATCCTTCGTATTCTGATTAGAGGCCAACATGTGTACCCATCTCAGGTATAGAAGTGACCTTTATAGTAGTTGACCGAGAACCCATGTCTGTTTGAGAAGAGAAGGATTGGAATGGAGCGGATCACAACTGCTTAGGGTGTTTCTACACTTAGTATGGTATTAAGTGGAGTACGAGTAGGCACTATCTACCATGGGGTTTAGCAGGAGTTATGCTAAGATGAGGGATATCGGTATATTATTTGCATGGGGTCCTTTTGTACTCTGTCGCTTGTATAAAATATTGTATAATGTCGTGTACAAGAACCAAAGCAACATTATCCTCACTACCCTGCTCTAGGTATGGATTTGGGAGTAGATAGTGGTGAGGAAGCTCGATGGATTGCCACATCAGGATGTGGGTGTGGAGCACCCAACTACTTTTCGAAGGGGACCTTTGAGAGAAGGAAGAGGATTAGGGGGTGGACTAGCCACAACAAGGCACGTGATAGATGATCTTAGGCCTCAACTAATTATATGAAGACCATGGCGGATGTATCCATATTGGTATGAGGACCATACAAAGTTGTCTTGAGTGCATCTGATTTTATGGTTGCAATCAAATAAGGGCGAGGTGGAGTTGTACCATTATGATTAGGTGCAAAATTAGTTTGGAGGGAGGTAGGGTATACCAGAGTTGGGAGACAAATGGTTTCAATGAGTGACACGAGATACACCAGGTATGGGAGGTGACCCCGATATTACTGAGTTTGGGGAGCCAAATGGGGATGAACCCCTATTGGTGAGCCATGGGGTGGATGATGTAAGGACTTGATACCTCAAAGACTTATGCCTCACCTGTATCGACCACCTCGAGGAGTGATAGACCATAATCTGCAAATAGCAATATGGCAGGTGATCCAACAGAGGGAGGTACAAAGACCACAATAGAGAGTGGTCCAGACTAATGCAGTGGGGAGTTCGTAGGCCTAGAGCGAGAGGGGGGATACTGAGACCACAAGAGTCTAGCTAGAGGAGCATAGGTAGATAAGAGATAACATAAACAGAGGAGGATACACCCATGCAGGATGTTCCTATGTTGTATGTACCTTAGTAGGATGTGCCTTAGTAGGATATGCCTTAGCAGTCACAAGGTGAGGTAGATATGGGTGAGATGGGGACGATTGATGTTGGAGGAGGAGAGGATGGAGGGGATCACCAAAAAATGTTGGAGCTAGAGGTAGAGGTGACTACTTTGAGGGTACAAATATCTACTCAAGAGGGATATATCCAATCACTGGAGGCACAAGTGATAAAGCTATGGGATCAGGCATAACAGTCGATGGGAGTACCTTCCACGAGTAGCGAAGGATGTCACATGTTGGATGAGCTTTTAATAACTTAAGTAGATTTGGGGAGGGCCTTGTAGCGAGAGGGATTATACCAGGATCTCTAATTTCAGGTAATTCTAGAGGGGAACAGAGGATACCTTTACCAACGAATGATGGATGCTAAGTCTGGAGTCGAGTTGGGCACGATCTAGCTCTCATGAACAGTGACTTAGTCCATGAACATACCTCCACGATACCATCACGGGATGATGAGGTCGAGGATCTAAAGGATCTAGGGGATGATATGCTAGATTTTATCTTTTGTGGCATACTTCCTTAGTGACTAAGTATGCCAAGGTTTTTTTATTGTGGTATACCAATCTACTCTATATATGTACTCTTTTTCTCGAGATATACCATACTGTAATTTTATATTTTTGTGTGTTTATGCAAAATGTTTTTGTTGTTTTTATATGTTTTATGTGGATGCATGTTCTAAATGATGATGATAATGCTTATAATTTAAATTTGATGATTTCAAATGCATATCTATCATGCTTGTCAAAATGTAGTTTATAGAAAATGGAATGTGATTTGATAGATTGTAATGAACATTATAAGGATGTTGCGTTGGGTGGCATATCCTTACGATTATGAGTTTTTAGCAATGACCCTTGAGGATGTATGCTTGCGTAAGACCTGAATGGAGGTTGCTCCTCGCTTGTGGTCATGAAGTGAATCCTGAGTGAGGGGGTGTTGTTATGCTGACATCGCAGGGATATGACCCAAAAGAGATGATTGAACTTTGATTGTTCAAAAATAATTTTGAGGATGATGGATAGTGTATACCCTTAAAATTAAGTTTGATTGAAAATTAAGGGTGTGAAGGATGTTGTAGATGACATAGCATGAAGAATGTAATTTCTATGTAGAGGACTTGTGCTAGGCATGAGACTCCTAGCATGAAATGAAATGTATATGAGAAAAGAAATTAACTAGATATTATCTCATGCCATCATCGCAAAGTCTTTATGCAACTATATGATCAAACAATGGATATGCAAATTATGCAAAATATTTAAACCCTAACAGGCTATTTGTGCAATGTGACTAAGCAATCATGAAAATACTTATATGCAATGGAAATGCAAAAATGATGATTGATTTGGTGATAAATGCTTGTGAGAATGGTCATACATGCCCATAAATAAATCATGACATTAGCTATTCAAGCTCATCGAAAATCTTGGATTTTCTCGAAGTGAGGTCAGATTGTATCAAGAACCAGTGTGTGATTTGTGAGTTCTTTTCCTATCTTGATCTTGAATATGATGTAAATATTTCAAGAACCAATGTGTGTAGTTGTGGAGTTCATTTACCAATATTAAGTAAGGTAATGACACAAGTCATTCAAGAACCAATGTGTGTGCAAGTGAATTCATTGACCAACCTTGAGTAAGGTAGGATTAAACCAGTCATAGAGAGAACCAAGAAGCTAGCTTGTCCTTATGTGCATTCAGAGGTCTCTTCAAGAGAGACGTATCACCATGCATGATTATAGTCCAATATTAAGGTCTCCAAGCTTTGGGGAATCGGATTCTCAACCACTCGAATCGAGTCCTGATGAGAATTTTACCCTATCCTTACTACTTAGAGACTTATTATTAGTTGTTGTGTATTTATTTGTAGAGTTAGAGCTTTGGGGATTCAGACTACATAACCATCTGACTGGAAATGTAATCCTATCCTTACTACTCATTTTATTATTTTGATATTATTTTTGTGAAAAGAAGTAGAGCTTTGGGGATTCGGACTACATAACCATCTGACTGGAAATGTAGCCCTATCCTTACTACCCACTCTTTTTATTTTTGTAAAGATGTATATATATATTTATTTTTATTTTTGGACTATGTGCATAATGGGACAAGCAAGAAAAATTTTTCGCTTCAAGGTTCAATCCAATCATGGTGTCATCTTCCTAGACACAATATTTTATTAATAAATGTGATAAGTGCTTGGTTCAAGAATAACCTGATCAAGTCCCAAAACTCAAAATTTTCCTTAGTGAAAAAGTGCATTTTGGTTCAAGAAATATTTTTAATCAATATCAAGGATCAAGATTTTATTAAAATATGAATCATGTGATTGGTTCAAGATGTGGTCTTAATCACTTGAGAAAAATCAAGATAAACTATGAACATGTTAGCACTTGTCTAGAAAATAATGATGGATAAGTATGACTATATGATGCAAGCAAATGGGCTAATCATAATGCAGGGTGCAAACTAAAATTGTAGGATGCCTAATGCAAATTATAAGATGTATGATGATGATGATACAATGCAACCTAAAACTAGGGAATGATCTATATGCAAGATGAGTTTTAAGCAAAATGATGGTTTATGTACAAGATATACAAGATGCTTTATGTACAATTATGCAAGATGAATTATGCATAATATTTCTTTAGGTGTGTAATATTCATTGGCTCTTTAAGTTCTTTTCCTTCTAATGTAGCCAAATGATATGCACCTAATCCAAATTTAGTTATTACAATGAAAGGTCCCAACCAATTTGGTTTAAATTTTCCTTTAAGATCTTTTCAAGCATTAGTGTTTTTCTTATTTTCTTTAAGAACGAGATCACCAACCTTGAAAGAGTGACTATGAATATTCTTTGAATATGACCTTTTAAGATTTTCTTGATAAGCGTGAAGGTGCTCTAAAGCATTGATGTACTTTTCATCAAGAAGTTCTAATTGACTTAAGCATCCAACATGATACTCATCTCCTACTTCGACATCTTGAAGCAAAATCCCTAAAGAAGGTACTTCAAGCTCAAAGGGAAATATTACTTCTACACCATAAACCAAGACAAAGGGAGAAGCACCCGTAGGGGTTTGAACACTGGTCCTATATGCCCATAAGGTTGGATATAGTTGAATGTGCCAGTCTCTACTTGATTTATTAACCAATATTTTTAGGATTTTGATTAATGTTTTATTAGATGCTTCTGCTTGGCCATTACCTTGAGGATAGTAAGGAGTAGACCATTTATGTTGGATCTTATACTTTGTGCATAATTTATGGATGTCCTTGTTCTTGAAACAAGTTCCATTATCCAAAACAAGGGTCGAAGGGATTCCAAATCTACATATGATTTGATTAAAAATAAATTTAGAGACTTGAACCCCTGTACAAGAAGCTAATGGTATAGCTTCGACCCACTTTGTGAAGTACTCAGTTGTTGTGATTATGAACTTGTATCCATTGGAGGATATGGGATTGACCTTCCCTATGATGTCTAGGCCCCACATGGAAAAGGGCCAAGGAGAGGAGATAGCATGAAGCTCTTGAGAAGGAGCATGAATGAGGTTGGCATGGCATTGGCACTTGTCACATTTGTGAATAAAATTGTTAGCATCCTTTTCCATGGAGGGCCAGTAATAGCCCATTCGAAGGAGCTTTTTAGAAATAGTGCTACCACTAAAGTGACCTCCACATGAACCTTCATGAACTTCACTAAGAGCGAGCTTGGACTCTTCAACATTTAAACACCTTAAAATAATCCCTTCGAAAGAGCATCGATATAAGGTGTTTCCCTAGAATAACAAATTGGGTGGCTCTCTTATGCAAGATTCGATGCTCATTTTGATCCAAACCCTTAGGGATTGAGCCATTTTGAAGAAAATTTTGAATATTAGTGTACCATGGCTCTAGTTGCGTATCTCCAATTACAAAGACATCTAGGGGTGTGAGACTAGACTCTAGTGAAGCAGGCTCTTAAAGTTGTCGAATGATGATGGTGGCATGATCATCCTCCAACTCCAAGGGAATTAATGAAGTGGCTACCACCATAGCATCCATAGAATGGTTGCTAGAATGTGGAATGGCCTCAATGGTCACCTTTTCAAACAAGGAAATTAATTTTAGAACATACTCTTTATAGGGATGAAGCTTCTCATCATGAGTTTGGTACACTTCATTGATTTGGTTTACCACCAATTGAGAATCCCCAAAGATAGATAAGACCTTAATTTGCAAAGCTAAGGCTACACGTAACCCAAGGATTAAAGCTTCATATTTTATTGTATTATTGGTGCAAGCAAATTATAATTTAAATGATAAAGGAATCAATTACTTTTGAGGTGACACCAATATGATGCCTGCACTAGCACCACTCATACAATGGGCTCCATCAAAAAACAAAGACCAAGAATCAGGATGATCAACTTCTAGGTTAAGACACTCATCTAGAAATTCAACTATTAAAGGATGAGTAGATTGGAGAGGAGCAACAATGAGTTGATTAGCTATAACTTATCCTTTGATGGAATTTTGGTCGATGAATGTCAAATCAAATTCACTTAGGGCAAGAACCCATTTTGTTGCTCGTCCTGATAAGTAAGGTCTACTCATCAAATAATGTAGTGGATCAAATTTAGTGAAAATGAGTGTGCTTTGACTAAGCATATAATGATGAAGCTTCTATATAGAGAACACTACTACAAGGCAAAGTTTCTCTAAGGGAGTATAGCGAGTTTCATAACTCACTAACATTCTACTAATGTAATAGATTGCTCGTTCTCTTTTTTCATCATCATGTTGGGTGAGCAATGCCCCCAATGCATGCACTATAGTAGATATGTACAAAATGAAAGGTTGATTGGGGTTTGGTGGAACAAGCACAGGTGGTGTTAGAAGGTAGTGCTTCAATGCATCAAAGGTATTTTGGCACTCTTCATCCCAACAAAATGGAGGTTCCTTTCTTAAGTAACTTAAGAAAGGGTTGGCATTTATCAGCTAATTGGGCAATGAAGTGATGAATAGACTAGAGCTTACCTTGTAAGCTTCGTAGCTCAGTTAAGTTAGTGGGTGGTGGCATATCTACAATGGTCATGATCTTAGTGGGATCTATTTCTATTCCCCATATTGACATAATAAATCCTAATAATTTTCTAGATTTAACTCCAAATACACATTTGTCAGGATTTAGATGGACCTTATATTTGCAAAGTCTATCAAATATCCATCTTAGATCAGAAATGTGATCTTCTTCCTCAATGGAACACCCAATAATATCATCCACATAGTCTTGCATAATGTCATGCATCATATCATGGAAGACATATGTCATGGCTCTCTGATAAGTGGCACCCACATTTTTCAAACCAAAGGGTATTACCTTCCAATAGAAAGTGCCCCATGGTGTAATGAAAGTGGTTTTAGGTTGATCTTCAAGTGCAATGCAAATCTGATTGTATCCAGAAAAGCCATCCATGAGGGATAACATCCCACTCCTAGCTGTAAAATCAACTATTTGATCCATATTAGGAAGAGGGAAATCATATTTAGGACATGTTGCATTAATGTCCCTAAAATATGTGCATACTCTTATTTTTTTGGCTTCCTTCTTTACCACAAGAATGATGTTAGATATCCAATCAGAATAATCGATGGCTTGAATAAAACCAACATCTAAGAGCTTTTGAAGCTCTTCTTTGACTAAAAGAGTAACTTTAGGGTGCATTTTCCTGAGCTTTTGTTTTACAGGTTTTGCATCAGGATGAACCACTAAGTGATGCATGACCACAGATGGATCTAGACCTAGCATGTCTGTAAGACCATGCAAAAACATCTAGATATTCTGATAGGAAGTTCATAAATTTAACTTCTTGTTCTTCATTTAACGTAACTCCTATTCTGACCATGTGAGGATTGGTTTTAGTACCAATATTAATTTTTAAAGTTTCCTCAATTACCATTTGAGATTCTCTCTCAAAATTAGGAGTGGGTGAAACACCCATTTGCCTTAGATCTTCAAGAGAGAAGTTAGAATGTTCATCTTGTGAACTAGAAGCTTCAATGTTCGCTATACAAGGGATAGAACCATAAAAAAATAAACCATTATTTACTACATCATCATGCGCTATGTCACAAAGGACATCCTCTTCAGCACACTCTTCAAGACTTGCAATTAAATCTGGATAAACTAATGAAAGCATATTGCAATAAATATTTGAGGGAGAAGGGGGTCCCTCATCTTCTTCTATCCATTCTAAACTTTGACAACTCTCCAAATACTCAGCATAGGTGATTAAATGATCATCATTATCAAAGGGTAAAGGTTGGTTCTTTGTTGGGATGTAGCCTAGGCCACATCATGCCGATCAAATGTCAACATCCAATGGTTCACATATACCATTTTCTAAATGACCTAAGCCTTTGCCTTTGTAGCCCATACTACACATGATTTTCTTAGGAATTGAGAACTCATCTGATGAGTAGCAATGGGTAAAATGATTTTCTTTAGGATTTAAGTTTTTACCAACAATAGTCTCATCTATCATATACCCAATAGAAATAAAGACACAATTACCTAAGTGGTAAACATCTCCTTTCTTACGGGGTAATCCCATGGTTCGAGGAGATGGTGGGAGCTTAGTCAAGATGAGAGAATATTGTATGGAAAAATCTTTATGATTAGATGATAGGGATAAAATGGATAAATCAGGTATGGGTTTGTCCATAAGGGGATATGATGTGGATGGATCATTTGTATGAGAAGATGGAGTTGTGTTAGAATGGGATGAAGAGGTTGATGGGATGAAGATGGTTGTTGAGATGAAGAAGATGAATCTAATGTAGATGAAGGTGGACAATGATTAGAGAAATATGGATAAAAGGGAACATCAACAGGCTCAACCATTGCACAAAGCTCAAAAGGTTTGGGGTCTCCATGGATGGTGACTAGTTGATTCTTAAACTCAAATTTTACACATTGGTGTAATGTAGAGGGGACTACCCTCATTGCATTAATCCATGGGTGACCCAAAAGAATATTGTATGATGTTGGACAAGGTACAACATAAATACATGTATCTAGAATTTTAGGACCGACCTATAATGGGATGGACATCATACCACATGCTTCTTGAATTTCATCATTAAAATCTTTAATCATCATATTTATTTTCCTCAAATCCTTATCTTCAAATCCAAATATTTTGAAGAAATCATATGTGCAAATGTTAAGAGAGGATCCATTATCTATCAACACTCTCTTAACAACAACATCTCCAATCCATGTTGTTATGTAGAGAGGATTATCACGATGTAAGCTATGAGGAGGGATATCCTCATCATGAAAGTCTATATAATCCACTCTATGAGATGCTACAACGTTAACTACAACAGTAGGATTGATGTCTTGGGGCACCATCATCTTACTCAAGGAATTCATCAATTCCTCCCTATGAATGGGAGAGGATCTAAGTAATTCCAAAAGGGAAATTCTAGTAGGTGTGTGGGCAAGTTGATCATTGATGTCAAAAGGTTTTTGTTGAAATTTAGTTACATTGTTATCCTTTTGAGGTGCCCTCAAGATCAAAGGAACTTGAATAGGTTCACTTGGTTGTGATGATGAAGATGGTGGTTGAGTTGTTGGTGTTTGAGATGGTTGTGATGCTTGGGCTTGAGCCTGTCATCTAGTTATAATGCTAATCATACCCACTGTATGATCGAGTTGAGGAAGAGGATGGGTGATAATGGGTGGAGAAGTTGAGATGGCTTGGATGGGGTGAGGTCTATGAGTTGTTGCTTGCTCTAAGGGGAGAAATTGATGCATAGATGGGTGAGTTGTCAAGAATCTCACAAAGGGTTCCTCAAGAACAAGCAAATTTATGATGGGTATCATAGGTTTTGATTCATCCTCTAAACTATTAGAGTGAAGTGAACTAATGTCAATCTTAGAGTCTGACTCACTTTCAGAATAATCATATGCTACTGCTCTGTAATATTTCTTTTGAATTTCTCCTATAATGACAGTAGAAGGTGTAGGCACAACCTCATTTAATGGACATTGTGATGGTGAAATGTTACTAATCATACCCACATATCATGTTGGTGGTGGCGTATTCCGATAATCAACTTGATTTACCACCTCTTTACCATGATTAGGTAGTGGATTTTGAAAGATATCTAAATTTTGATTTGCATTCTGTGCCTATTGTGCAAGAGGTTGTGTAGTGGCAAGAGTGTCTGAATTTGGGGTAGAGCCTTCTACCTCCAACTTACCACTATCAATTAAATCTTGAACTAGGTGTTTTAACCTCCTACAAGTATTTGTCATATGGCCATCAACTCGATGAAAGTCATAATGTTGGTCTAGTTCATACCAATTTTGGGTGGTATCTAGTTGTCGAATATTGGGTAACTCTATCATACCTCTTTCTAACAATTGTGGTAGAACCATGGACAATGGTTGGTTTAATTTTGTGAAGTTACATGGAGGAGGTTTCTAGGGTGCTTTCAACACCATATTTTGCAAAATATTGGCCACATTTACATTCATAGGAGGTCTATTATCATGTAACCCCATCTCCTACCATGTGTTTGTTCTTATACTAATTTTTGGATGGTTTGTCCTCTTATTTTCTTTTTAATTGCCCTCTTCTGATAAGGGCCTCTTCTACTCTCCTTTCCAAATCAATGGCTTGATCAAAGGAGGTTAAAGTGGTAGTGGCCAACTCATAAGAGAGTTGCTCTTGTAAATTTCCAATAAATATTTCCAGCATTTCTCTAGGAGGTAAGGAGAAGTGTAACTTACCTACAACTTTCCTCCATCATGCCAAAAATTTAGCAAAACTTTCCTCTTTTCCTTGTTTTAGGTTGTATACATCTTTAATAGTCACATGTCTTTCAATATAAGCTCCAAATTGATGTACAAACAATTTAGTTGTCTCTTCAAAATTTCTTAAAGAATGTGTTGGCAACTGGTAGTACCACTCTAGGGCCATACCCCCAAGACTCTTAGGAAATATTTTTAACAACATATCATCATAAGCAATATCATGACATGTTGTTCTGAACATCCTAAGATGTTCGATGGGATCTTCAGTCCCCTTGTAGATGGGGAGGACTAGCATAGGGAAATGTTTAGGATATGGTCTAGAGGTAACTACAGGATCCAAAGGTTGATTACACATTTCTTTATAGTTATATATAGGATGATATGGATCCATGTGATCCAATCATGAAGCCAATTATTTGACTATAGTTTCAAGATGATGTGCTTGTGCATTATGAACACTTGGTGCTACTATATTTCCAAAAGGAGGATAATAATTTGACTGTGAAACTTGATAATTATTCATAGAAGGAATATTAATACTATTGTGCAGAGGATTGGAGAAATATGGATTAGCTTGTTGATATGGATATGATATGTTGTACATAGCATGTGGGATGTAAGAAGAATATGGAAGAGAAGAAGAAGGTGGAAGATAAGAGGAATGTGGAAGTGGTTGTGATTGTAATGGAATAGAAATTTGTGAATGAATTGGTTGAGAAGAAAGATATGATTGAGATGTAGAATTTTGTGAATATGGATTATGAAATTGATGGGGAACAATATTATGACCAGTCAAAGAACCATGTGGGATTCCCCCAACATTCATAGTTGTAGCAGTAGTATAGATAGGATTATGTCATAATACATTTTGGGCATGGATCTATGAGTAAAGATCTATAACTTGTGTGGATTGAATGATGTCAATCGAGGTCTCACCTAAAGGATTCCCATGAAAAGGTTGAGAGGAAATGGGAGGGGGTTGAAAAATCCTACCCAAAGATGTTTCACCCGAAGTCTCACCCTTTTTAAGGTGATCTGATTCCTCAAAATCTTCCATGAGGGTAGCACGATTAGCTTTCATGAAGCCCCAAAAATACTCCATGGTTTGAAAGTGAATACCTCCTATAGAATCTTCTTGAGGTTCAAAGTGAACTCGTCTAGTGTGTATTCAATTTGTTCCTCCTTGTTCTCTTGGTTCTCCTCTTCTGCTTCAATATTTTCTTCATCATTAGGATTTTCAATATCAAGTTCATCCTCAAGAGGACCTGCAATATCCTTACCATTTCTTAAATGCATGGTTATCTCTTGATGATCCCTCTATTCTTTTAATATTATCAAGACTCTCACTAAATCCTCCTCCAGGATTTTCTTTTTGTTTTTATTTTTTAATAATTTTTTTTTTGAATTTCTTAGATCAACTCATAAATTTTCAAAATCTCTAATTCTTCTACAACAAGCTTTGAGTGTATCACTTAATATTCTTTGAATAGTTTATGAATATCATTAATTGGTTCCAACTATTTTGGGGTCATGTAGTGTTCTTCCTCAAATGTGAAATCCTTTTTCAGAAGAGTAACCAATTGGATAACAAAGAATTACCCTTGAATAGTGCTAGCATTCTCAAATTGTAGATCATGGCACAATTCTCTAAAAAGTATAGCTCTAGGTGCTTTGTTGTATCTTCTATTATATTCCAAAGTCACCTCTTTGCTTTCTATGTCTACCAAAAACTTATGGACAATGAGGGAATCTTCAAAGTAACTCTTCCAAGGATATATTATTGAGTGAACACTTGCCCTTTTATCTACCAACCAACGCTCACAACTTCTCTTGATGTCAAAGTAGGGTGAATGGTAGTTTGCACCTAAGGCCTTAGCTATGTTGATCCTCTTAATTTTGCTTAGCTCTTCTGACCTTCTCTTAATAATATCAAGGCTTTCCCACAATTGACTCCACTATTTCCAAGGTAGATTTATGTCTTGTCTATAAAGAAGATTGAGTTCCTATTCTAGAAATGTTCTTCTAAGGTCTATGAATGCAGACTCTCTAATGCAATTATCCACCATTTACTTCTCTCTCTCTCTCTCTTTTTCTCCTCTTTTTTCCTTCTCTTATTTTTGAAATAAATACGTCACACAAGAAGAATTTCTTCACTCTATCAATCACAAATCACAAATTGCAAGAAAAAGTTGGAGGTATAGTTGACTTGTCTTAAATTAAGGCCTTCACCTGGATGCCCGCATATAGACACTTGGTGATGAAATCCAAGTCGTGATGGAGCCCAAGTCCTACCAATCCTCACCTAGTTCACCGTGGTCAGCGATATACCCTCCAAAGAGAAATACGTGCTCTATTCCATGACTATGATGGTTGTTGGACCAGCTAAATTTTAATCTTGATTAAAAGTTTTCAGTTTTTGAGCATAGGTGAAAGGATAATCCCTTTTCGAAGGTTCATGGGTATGGCTAACCCCCTTCACTATGTATTCTCATTATATCCAGACCAACTTTACCTCATAGGACCTTTAATGTGGATTTCCCACCACCAAAGTGGCATCTTATCACGAGACTCAACTACGGAATAAGACGTCAGATGTTGTTCTTTTTAGGGATGTTATAAAAATAAAATGTGAATCGAACAAATTTTAAAATTTTCTTTTTATATTTTCTAATCTAAGAAAACAAATTTTAGTGATCTTGTTTAGTTTTTTTTTTAAATAAAATAAAATAAAAAGGTGGTGATTCACGTCGGGTTCACCAAAGAATGTGGACCAAAAATTTTGCACCCCTTTCCCTCAGGCTAATGGATCCGTGCCTCGAAGGGGGATGGAAAATCAAGGGTCCACACCTCAATATGAGGGGCACCTGGTGTCGTGCCTCCTTTGGTGATTGTCGATGAATTTGGTGGGTTCACCAAGAAACATTTAAAGATGGTTTCTATGTCTGTACAATGGGACATGTTTGTTTAACATGTGCCTAATTTTTTTTTTTTTTTTTTTGTGGAAAACATCCCAAAAGGGATGCCACTTTCGGGTAAGACCCAAGGAGGCGGGGGTATCCATTCCGCCAAAAATGCCCAGGACTCGGACCTGGCCTACCACCTTTGACATACTCAAGGAGCAAACAAACACACAAAACCAATTTAAAAATAAGTAAATAACAACAAAAATAATAAAATAAAATAAAAAACATGCTCCTTGAGTGTGTCAAAAACAAAAGCACAACCAAACACGCACAATAAGATAAAAGAAACCACAACACAAACCACATAGAAAAACACAAGAACCACATAACAAAACACAAACAAGACAAAAACAACAGAACACTACAAAGACATAACCCCAAAAAAACATGAAAAATAAACACAACCAAAACCTAAAAAATTAAAATAAAATAAAATAAAAATAAAAATAAAAAACAACCAACAATAGACAATAAACAAAAACAAAAAACATAGAAAACACTCACACATAAAAACACGAATTAACACAAACAAAGAGAAACCCAAGAACAAGAACGAAAAAAACACAAGAACAATAACAAAAAACATAAAAAAAAACACAAAACAACAAAAACACATGAACAACAAAAAACAACACAAAGAACACAAAAACAAAACAAAACAAAAGAACCCACCCACCTTAAAAAACTAAACAAAAAAAACAAAAAAAAAGAAAAAAAAATGAACATAACAATGACCTATCTAGACCAGAAGACTAATAAGGCAAGAATCAACAGAGGAAACAAAATAAAGAATAGAATGAGCTAGGGAACTAAAAAAAACTGAATGAACCAAAGAGAAGCAAAAAAAAAAGCAAGAAGAAACTAGGTACCTTCAAAACTGGAGCCATCCAAAGAAATGATAGAAAGAAGAGCTTCCCTAATTTGAGAAGCCCACCATATAGGAGGGTGGCCATAACAAGTAAGATCACCTTTATCCAAAGCCCAATTAGCTAAAGCATCAACACTCTTGTTTTGATCTCTGACCACATGATTGTAATCAACTTTCAAAAATCCCATCTGGATTAATTGAATCTTCTCAATAATTCTTTTTATTCTCCAATCCACCTTATGATTCTTAGAAGGAGTCTTCAAGAGATTAATCATAAGTTGAGAGTCGGACTCAACTAACACCTTTTCCCATCCAACCTTAGTAGCCTCCTGAAGGCCTATGAGGATACCATACCCCTCAACAAGGTTATTGGAAAGAATACCCAAATTCTTAGCAAAAGTAAAAACCAGGGAGCCATCTGAAAGTCTACCAATTCCTCCCACACTGGCTTTTCCAGGGTTCCCTCTAGAGGCTCCATCAGTATTGACTTTTCCAAAATCCTTAGGAGGAGGTTGCCAATTTCTAGTCCTATCCATCTTACTAATACTCACATTCCCTTTAAGTTGGTTGCCCTTAGAAGATTTAATCTTCAATATTTGCATCACTTGATCCCATCTTTGGTGGGAGTTTTGGGGGTGATTAAGGAGTTGATGGACTGATTCAACTAAGTTGGCTATGGTCTTTTGCCAAATATAGTGAATATCCTTCCTATCTTGATTAAAAATTTGGTTGTTCCTTTCATTCCAAATATTCCAAAGAAGAATGGTAGAACCCATCCAAACTAACTGCCTAATAAAATGATCAACACCCTCTTGATTAGGCCAATCCCTCCAAAGCTGTTCAAAAGTAAAAAAATTGGACCACTTGTAAGCCAAGTAAAGTGGCCATTCTCCTCCATAGCTCAGAGGCTAAAGTACACTCAATAAAAATATGGTTGAGAGTTTCTACATTCTCTTCACACATTTCACATCTAAAAGGGCCATGAAAACCACGCTTCATAAGTTGCTCACCAGTAAGCACCCTACGATGCAATAAAAGCCAATTAAAGAACCTCACCTTAGGCCAGAGCTTTTGAGCCCACAATCGAGAAAAGATGTCAGAAGAATGGTTGGGATTATTATGGCATAAGGTCAAATAACCTTGAGCAACTGAATACTCACCCTTAGTAGTGTTGTTCCATCCAAAACAATCTTTTTCATGGGACCAAGAGAGGGATCTCATATGAAGGATGCCTTGGATATCTTGTCTTTGCCTTTCTGGGATTTGAATAGGCCAGTCCTCAATAGGGATCCAATATCTACCAACCTTTGAATTACCAGTATGGTATCGATAGTAATTAGCCACCTTTATCCAATTAGCTCGGTGAAGCTCCTCCATCCAAGGCCTCCAATCGGAAAACTGAGTTATCAAAGGCTTGTGACCATCCCAAGAATCTGTCCAAAAATTTGCCTGTTGACCATTATGAATGATCCAAAATAATTTTTTCTTTATCAAATCCTCACCAGTCTTAAGAACTGCTAAAATGGGAGAACCTTTGGTAGGAAGTTGATAGCGAACAAGGTCTTCAGGACTTTTGTTCTCGAGCATATTTAGCACGAAGATTATTGGCCCAAAGAGCATTGGGGTTATGCAACATCCTCCAATATAATTTAGCAGCTAAAGCTTTGTTGTTATTAATAGAAGACCAGAATCCTAACCCCCCTTCACTCTTAGGAAGACATAAAGTATCCCATTTCACCAAGGCCCATTTTCTTTTCTCCTTAGTACCACTCCAAAGGAAACGATGACTGATTTGATCCAATTCTCGAAGAACAACCTTTGGGATATTCAAAATGGAAGAAACATAAATAGGAATAGCTTGAAGGACTGATTTTACCAAGGTGATTCTACCCCCAGAAGAAAGCCACCTGTTGGTCCACTTTCCAATTTTCTTCTTGACTTTGTCCAACAACCAATTCCAATATTTATTTTTTTGCCTTTGAATATTTATGGGAATACCTAAATAAGTGATTGGAAGGGAGGTCTTCTTATATCTTAATTTATCCAAGACCATGGATTCCTTTCTAGCAGAGAAGTGAAAGAAAATAACTTTAGATTTGTCTTCATTGATCAACTGCCCGATAGCCTTAGAAAAACAACTAATGATTTGCTTAATATTAGAAGCTTCCTTAACTGTAGCTTTACCTAAAAGAGTAGAGTCATCCACAAATTGAATATGAGAGATAGGTCTAGCTCCATGAGCAATGTTAACTCCCTCAAGGGTTTTGTTTTCCCTCTTTTTGGTTATAGTCCTACCCAAGCATTCAACAAGAATGATGAATAAATAAGGGGATAGCGGGTCACCTTGCCTAATACCTCTGGAAGCTGGGAATGACTGAGAAGGCCTGCCATTGATAAGAACTAAGTAGGAAACTGAAGAGATACATCCCATAATCCAATCCATCCAATCCTTAGAGAAACCAAATTGCCTCAAAACTTTGATAAGGAAGTGCCAATCCACTCTGTCATAAGCTTTGGATAAGTCTAACCGAATGAACATGGAAGGAGATTTTTGCATATCCATGGAATGGATGGCTTCTTGAGCAAGAACTATCTCATCTACTATTTGACGTCCTTCCACATAACCCCCTTGCTCGGGGGAAATAATCTTATGCAAAAGAGGCTTCAACCTTTCTGCCATTATTTTAGTAATGATTTTGAGAAGAACATTACATAAAGCAATAGGTCTAAAAGATGAGATATGATCAACCTCTTGAGCTTTTGGAACAAGAGTAATATAAGTTTTATTGATAACCTTCAAAATTTCTTTGGCTTTCCTGGCTTCTTCCACCACCTCTAATAAATCAACATGAAGGATATCCCAGAACTCTTGGTAGAACTCAATGGGAAAACCATCGGGACCTGGGGTTTTCCCTTTTTGCATTTTAAAAACTACTTGTTGAAGCTCATTGATAGTAACGGGAGCAGTCAAAATAGAGTTCTCCTCGAAAGTGATAAGAGAAGGGATTGCTTGAAGAACATTTTGTTGTGAAGCTGAGTCAAGAGGAGTAGCAGCAAAAATATTGGAAAAGTAATCAACAACAATAGAGTTCATGCCATCCCAAGTATAAACAACATCTCCAGAATCTGATTTTAAGGAAGAAATAAAGTTGTGAGATCTTCGAGCTAGAAGATATTTGTGGAAGAAATTTGTGTTTCGATCTCCTTCTTTGAGCCATTGAATTCTAGATTTTTGCTTCCATAAGATTTCTTCTCTTTTTTCCCATTCCTCTAACTCGAGTTGTGAGTTTAATTTCATCTGCACTTCTCTTCTCTGTGAGGCCATCTAAAAGGATTTTCTTATTCAAATTTTCAAGATGAGCAATAACTTCATGTTTTTTTTTATGAACATCCCCAAACTCTTTCCAGTTCCAAGTCTTGATTTTGGATTTAATGTATTGCAATATTTTGGCAAAACAGAACATCTTAGTCCCATGCCTAGGTTTACCTTCCTTCCACCATTGTTGCACATGAGGTCTGAAGGAAATGTCTCTAAGCCACATTAATTGAAAATGAAAAGGAGAGAAACTCACATTGGTTTTCCACATTTCCACCATGACTGGCCAATGATCCGAACCAACATTATTAAGAGTCTTCACTTTAGGAATGTGACCATGGATTAAGAAATTTTTAGAGAGCAAAAACCTATCCAATCTCTCCATTATACAAGCTAAGCCTTGCCTTCTATTAGACCAAGTCATAAGGCCATTATCTGGTTGGATATCCACAAGATGGAGGTTTGCAATATATTCGCTCATGAGGTCAGTGCTTTTGTCCAAATTTCTATTTCCCCCATTTTCTCATCCAGAGAGAGGATGGTATTGAAATCTCCTCCGATCAAGATCCAAGCTTCAAGAAAATGAGAGATAATATGAGTAATATCCTTCCACTATCTTCTTTTTTCCTCCAAAGAAGTCGGAGCATAAATGGTAATGCAAAGCATAATCTGGTTGGAATGTCTACTTTGAATAGCTATAGCCAACAAACCCCAACTGCCAACCATATGGTGAATAACTACCTCTTTTGGGTTCCAAAGACAAGCAATGCCACCAGAAGTCCCTTGGGAACAGAGGGAAACCACTTTTCTAGTTGGCCAAATTTTCCTGGCAATTGAGTCCATATCCTCCATTGACATCTTTGTTTCTTGAAGGAAAACAAGATGTGGATGATTTATCTGAATCATTCTTCTAATTTCATTTTGTTTTGAAAGACTCCCTTTGAGTCCTCTAATATTCCAAGTGATGATCTTCATTAATACCAGGGCTAAAAAATTTGGGAAGGGCATTAATATTACCTTCCTCTACAAGCTTTTCACCTTCTTTTACCATATGATATTGATTGGTCTTGCGACCTGCTTTTTGATTAGAATCCATCTTCAATTTTTTTTCCCTATTTCTTGACTTATTCCAATTGAATCTGAGATGGCTTCTAACCTTGAAGAATGCTCGTACACGACCAAAATTTTACTAGATGGTTCAACGGAGTCTATATTGGGACCTGCATTATTTGAAGTTTTGACATTTGAAAGATTGTTTTTCTTGTGTAAATTTTCTCCCTTTTTTTTCTGTTGAAAACCTTTGATTTGTTGGTTTGTCTCACGAGTTCTTCCCTTCATATTTAAATTGTGTTTCTAAGATTTTAGTTTCCATTATTTCCTCTTCCTCACTTGGGACATCATTTGTGGAAAGGATTTCAAACATATTAGCGAGATGACTTTGATTGATCCTTCATAACTGGTTTTTTTCGAGTGTTCTTCTTCTTAGGTATTTGGAAACCTGCTGAGTTTATATCTTCTTTCTTTTGATCAAGAATTTTATTTGGGCAAGCACTGGCCAAATGACCATATTCATGGCAAATTCTACAATGAAAAGGAATGTTCTCATAGTCCACTACTTGCTCCCAAGTGTCTTCCCCAAATTGTAATGTGATATTTTTAGGTAGGGGTTTGTCAAAATCCATTAAAACACAAATTTGAGCATAAATAATATGTTCAAAATTTTGAGTACAATCAACAGTCATCATAAAAGTTCCTAAAGAGTTTCCAATTGAAGGAAAAACAGTAGGATTCCAAAATTCAATAGGGAGGCCAAAGAGTCTAACCCACAGGGGAGCTATAGAAGGCATCTCTTCCTCGACTTTAAATTTAGTATGCCAGGGCTTCATGAAAAGCCCTGCCCTTTCAAAAAACCAAGGACCCCCTTGAAAATTTTTCTCTCTATCTTCATTATTAGCAAATAAAACAAGAAAATAACCATTTGGATAAATAGAGATTTGTAACTCACCTTTAGTTTTCCAGCTTTTTGCAGCCTAGAATTTGAAAGCAGATAGAATCGAACGAAAACCCACGAACCGACAAATTAGTCCTTGATGAGGATTGATGTTAGATCTTTCATATGACCCCTCTAGTAGTTCCTAGCTAGGTTTGCATAGTTTATTTCTAGCAAATTAATATTGTAAGTGAGTCTCCTTCTCACATGCACTTGTGGGCACTAGTTATCTTCTAGTTGTCATTTAGAGTGTTAGTTAGTAAGTGTGAACTCAAAGTAGGAAGTGTGTACTTCAAGATAGCTAAAATGGATCTTCTAGTTAGCAATATTCCTTTCTCTTAACTTAGAAGTTTACGTGCATTCTCCTTTGCACCTTTGTAGCTTTTTGGTTAAGCATATTGGATCAAATCCATGATTTCATGGGTTGGTTATGTATTTTGGGCCATTAGTGCCTATATATTGAATTGTAAATAATAGAACACTTAGTTGGATTTTCAATCCTTTTCATTGGTATCAGAGCCTAGTTCATGTTTGCACTAGGGCTTGTGAGGTGAGAGGATAGGAGATAGTTTTATTATGAGAAATATTTTCTCATTGAGGACTCGGTTTAAGCCCAAAGGGAGCTTGAAAACCATTCGGAGAAGGAAGTTCCTTCGTCGACAAACCCCTCGTTCCAACTTTTTGCTTATGCTCAAGAGGTATAGGAAAAGTTTGCCCCAGAGTTCTTCGTATACTGATCCTTGGAAGGGATTGGATCGTAGCTACGGTCCAATTAGGATTAGGGAGCCATTTGACCTCTGCCCCCCCCATTTTTGAGTATTGAAGAGCTCCAGGAGGTCATCAAAGCTAGGTCGTGTGTCGACTTAGATCTGGGTGCCTTTCAAACGCTGGTCGTGTGTCGACCGGATCTTGAAAGGAGAGCTACTGGTGGGAGCTGGTTGCTCGCATTTTTACAATTTAAGCTTCTTAAATTTTAAAATTAACCCCCCTGGTTAATTTTTTAAATTTTTTAATTTGTAATAGGACAACATTGATTTTCAGTAATATATTATTATTTTTAATATATTGCTTAGCTGCATATTTTGTAAAATAAATAAAAAAAATATATATCAATTTAGTTTTTTGTTGCAGCTTTGGCCAGGCCTCGGCTGCATTCGGCAGCCTTGGCCAGACCTCGACCGCGTTCGGCAGGCGACCAGCCGACGTTATTCGACAGCACCCGCCCGCACGTTTGCGACAGGGGGCGGCCGACCAGCGATTGTCCTTCCCGATGCTATCCGGCAAACGATTACGGTCTGCGACCGTGGTCGTCCAGCGATAGCGCTCGGCTTACGACCCTGCCGTCCGTTGATAGCGTCGAGCTCGACGCTGACCTTTCGTCGAGCATGACTGCCTCATCGCTCGACGCTCGCTGCGCTTGCCCTCCCGCATTGGCCTGACTCCGCCACATCGCCAGGCGCTTAGGGCCTGACGTTGCTGTCAGCTGGTAGTCAGACTTCGGTCTGACTACGCAGTCCGACGGTCGCGTCGTCAGGCGGGCAACAACTTCCGCCGCATCCGACGAGTCGGCGAGATTCGCCGGCCTCGCCGCGGTTGGCAGGTTTACCTGCTGTCCGACCTGCGGCGGTCAACCCAGCCGCACGGCTGAGGGCTGACGCCTACGCAACCATGCAGGATCTAGGGATTGGTGCAGCAATTGCCTCAAAAATTGAAATTTTTTTAATTCTGCACATTTGCCTTGGGAATTGTGCCAGGCAAGATTGGTTTTCTGCACTTCGGGATCCGTGCAACTGGAGGCTGACAAATTTTCATGCAGGGTACTTGAAGATCAGTTCCAGTTAAGACAGCCAAAGCATGGGTAAATTATTGTAATTATTTTTTAATTTTTACTATTTAAGGTTGCATGTTAAATTTAGTTTTTATTAATTTAATTTTTAATAACTTGATTAAAATTCATTAATCTTTGATTAAATGAAATTTAATTTTTTAATTAAGTTATTTTTAAATTAATAAATGTTAAATTGCACCTTAGATTAGTTTAAAAATTTCAAAATTTTCAGCCTTAGGAGTAAAATTTTCAAATTTTGAAGCACTCCATTGTAACAAGGAAAAAGTTCCATTTTTCTTTCCTTGATTAGTGCTTTCTCATTTTTACTCCTGGCTTATACCCAGGAACACATGGCTTCTGACTTGGCTGCCCAAGTGGCAGAATTGGCCCATGTTGTAAACACTTTGGCAGATAAGGCTAATGACACTACTATGGCAGAAGTCCTTGGCAATCTTGCCATGAAGGTAAATGACATTTCTTTGCATAATGCTTCAACTTCTGCTCATGATTCTCGTCCAAGAGTTCGTTGTGAAGTTCCATTGTATGATGGATCCAGGAACCCTGATGTCTTGAATAGTTGGATTCTTGACATGAGTTCTTGGTTTTCTTTCTCTCAACTTTCAGAAGATGATATAGTGCCTTATGCTAAGCTAAAACTTTCAGGCCTAGCCAAAGTACTTGTTGAACGAAAAAGAGGACACGATGTACTCACTACATGGGATGAGCTTGTACAATGTCTTAAGACCAATTTCTATCCTTCAAATTATTCTAGGGAATTGGTTATTAAATGGTTTCGTTTTCGACAAGGTACTAATATGTCTGTACAAGAATATATTTTCCAGTTTAACAGGTTCAGAATACTTGTAAATGTGGAGGATGATGTTCCAGGTTTGATTCTCAAATTTCAAAGTGGCTTGTTGGAGCATTTGTACAGGGAACTAATGTTTGTTTCTATGGAAACGTTGGATTCAATTTTCAACCAAGCGCAGCTTGCGGAGGACAAGTTTAAGGCGCAATCGCAGGCATTCCACTTACTGTTACTCAAGTGGTTGCAAACTCATCAAAAGGGAATAATTCTTTCTCACAAAAGAAGAATTTTGCTCAAAAGAAGAATGTGTCTTCTCCATCTCCTTCTTCTCCTTCCCCTTCCGCTTCTACTCCTTCTTCTTCTTCTAAATCTTCTTCTTCTTCTTCTAAGAAATTTTGCAATTATTGTAAGAAGAAAGGGCATGAGAAAGCTGATTGCTTTAAGCTCAAAAAGAAGAGTTTAGTAATTACTACTCAAGAGGAGGATGCTTCCAAGGGTCCCCTTGAGTCTGTAGGAGAGAGTAGAGTATATACGAAATTACGAGGTAAGCTTAATGAAGTTACCTTAGTAAATGTAAGTTCTTCAGAAGGGGCTCGTGATGCTTTGTTCATCACTCGAGCCCACTTGCTTCATAATTTTGCAACTGATTGTATAGTGGATAATGGCTCGCAGAAAAATCTAATTGCGAGGTCCATTGTCGAGCGTTTGAAGTTACCTATGGAGCCTCATCCTCAACCTTATTCTTTGGGTTGGAAGGATAGTGGAAGAGGCTCAGAAATCACCCACACTTGCACTTTAAAATTTGCACTTGGCCCACATTTCATAGATCAAGTCACTTGTGATGTGACTCCTATGGATTGTTGTGGGATTTTGCTTGGACAACCTTTTCAGTATGATAGGAGAGTCGTTTATGATGCTTTCAAAAGAACCTACACACTTCAAAAATATGGTAAGGTCTTTCTCATTAAAAGCACCAACACTCCTAATATCATTCTAAGTTCCAAGCAAACGAAAAGAGTAATTAAGAAAGGTGGTGATGTTGCTCTAATTTTCATTCGCTCTCAAAACACTTCTACATCTACATCCATTACAAAGCAACACTCTTCAATGGATAAAATATTGCAAAGTTATTCACACATAATTTAGGAGCCAAAGTTTCTTCCTCCAATTCGCACAATTAATCACAACATTGAAATAATTCCTGGTTCTTCTCTTCCTAATGCTCCCATGTATAGACAATCTATTTTGCAAAATGAAGAAATAAAAAGGCAAATAGAAGATTTGTTGTCTAAGGGTTTCATTAAGGAAAGTACTTCTGCTTGTGCCTCACCTATTTTGTTAGTTCTTAAGAAAGATGGCACTTGGAGATTATGCATTGATTTTCGTGCTTTGAACAGAATTTCTGTGAAGAATAGATATCCCTTACCCCGCATTGATGATTTATTAGATCAGCTTCAAGGAGCTAAGTTCTTTTCAAAAATAGATCTCAAAAGTGGATATCATCAAGTGCGTATCCAAGCTGAGGATACATGGAAGACAACTTTCAAGACGAAGATGGGCCTCTTTGAATGGTTGGTCATGCCCTTCGGTCTTACTAATGCTCCTGCAACCTTCATGAGGTTGATGAATGATGTATTTCGTGAAGTCCTTGACAAATTTGTCATAATATATCTTGATGATATATTGATTTTCTCAAAAACTTGGGAGGAACACCTTAGGCATATCCAAGCAAACCCTTGATCTTCTTGCGAAGAATCAATTATATGCCAATTCTTCCAAGTGTTCTTTTGGCAATACTTCGGTTTCTTACCTTGGCTATGTGATTAGTGAGAGTGGAATTCGGGTAGATCCCATAAAAGTTGATGTTTTACTTAAGTGGTCCCCTCCTACAACTCTCACTGAGTTAAGGAGTTTCCTAGGACTTGCGAATTTTTATCGCAAGTTCATTCCTCAATATTCCACCCTTGCAGCTCCATTGCATTATCTCACTAAGTCCAAAACTCCATTTCATTGGGAGAAAAGCCAAGAAGTTGCCTTTGAGAAACTCAAAAAGAAACTTTGTACAGAACCTGTGTTAACTTTACCTGACCTCTCTCAACCTTTTGAGATTGAAACGAATGCCTCTAAAGTTGCCTTAGGAGCTGTGCTCAAACAGAATGGTCATCCAGTTGCTTATCATTCAGAAACTTTTTCTGCTGCTAAGTTGAACTATTCTACATATGACAAGGAGTTGTATGCTTTAGTTCAAGCTATTAAGTATTGGAGACACTATATTTTGGGAAAATATACAGTAGTACACACTGATCATATGCCTCTCAAGTTTTTACAATCTCAAAGTAAAATTGAAGAATCAAGACATATGAAGTGGGCCTCTTACCTCCAACAATTTCACTTGGTGATCAAGTACAAAAAGGGGAAGAGTAATATTGTTGCTGATTGTTTGAGTAGGCCTCCAGCCACTCTTGCCTTAACAGTTATGTCCACTTCGCACTTGGGATTTCAGACTTGGCCTAATAAGTATTCTCAGGATCCTGATTTTGGAAAAATATTTGAGCAAGTGAGTAAGCCTTCTTCTTCCAATTTGCGTCCTTTCCAAGATTTCTACATCAAAGAAGGACTTCTTTACAAATTGGACAAGGTTTGTGTTCCTTGTGAGCCTAGAGTGTCACTTCTTAAGGAAGCTCATTCTACACTTTATGGTGGTCACTTTGGGAAGCATAAAACACTTCATCATTTGCAACGATTTTTCTATTGGCCTAAAATGCGGAGGGATGTGTTGAGATTTCTCAAACGAGTGTGCGGTTTGTTGTCGCTCAAAACCAGCTAATAGGAAGTTTGGCTTAGGCATGCCTTTGCCCATTCCTTCCCATCCTTGGGAAAGCATTTCCATGGATTTGGTTAGTGGTTTTCCTATGACAGTGCGCCAACATGATTGTGTGTTCGTGGTGGTTGACAGATTCAGCAAAATGGCTAAGTTTATTCCATGCCGCAAGACAAGTTCCGCATCAGACTTAGCTCAATTTTTCTTTGACAGCATTTGGCGTTCCTTTGGTCTACCTACCAGCATTATCTCGGATCGTGATTCACGCTTTGTGGGTCACTTTTGGCGTTCTTTGTGGAAGATTTTGGGAGTTTCCCTTAACTTTTCTATCGCCTATCATCCGCAATCCGATGGGCAGACTGAAGTGGTAAACCGTACACTTGTGCAAAGTTTGCGAATCTATCATCACGCTTCACCAGCAAAGTGGGACTTGAGTCTCACGCATATTGAACATGCCTATAATAGGGCCCTACATTCTTCTACAGGTCATTCACCCTTTGAAGTTTGTATGGGATTTCAGCCCTTGGCACCTTATGAGTTACCTTTGTCTTTGCCTTCTCCTGTCACTTCACATCTTCAGAAGGAGCAAGACAAGGCACACTCATTTGTTCAACACTTGCACAATCTTCAATCAAAGGTGGTTGAGATTTTGCAAAAGACACAGCAATAGCAGAAAAAGGCCATGGATCGACATCGAATTCCTCATCCATTTCAGGTTGGTGATAAAGTTTGGTTGCATCTTGACAAGCGGCGTTTCATCGATAAGACTCATAGCAAAATCAAACCACTACGCTATGGGCCTTATACTATTCTTCGACAAGTGTCCGAGAATGCTTTCCGCCTTGATCTTCCCGCACACTTGGGAATTCATGACGTCGTCAATGTAGATCTTTTGAAGTTGTACTTTGACTCTACATTGGAGATTGCACCAGCTATCAGTCATCCTGTGGACGTGGTTCCTGAAGCTCAGTTACCATTGGATGCGAGATCAGATCTATGACACGAAGACTCGACAGACTCGCCAGGGGTCTACCACCTCATATCTTGTGGCTCGACGAGGACAGCTATCGCATCAGGCTCGTTGGATTTCTTTTCATCAGATGTCCCGTGACTTTCCTATTCTTTTGAAAGCATTGGAGTCCAATGCTTCTATTGTGGGGAGGCATGATGAGGATTGATGTTAGATCTTTCATATGACCCCTCTAGTAGTTCCTAGCTAGGTTTGCATAGTTTATTTCTAGCAAATTAATATTGTAAGTGAGTCTCCTTCTCACATGCACTTGTGGGCACTAGTTATCTTCTAGTTGTCATTTAGAGTGTTAGTTAGTAAGTGTGAACTCAAAGTAGGAAGTGTGTACTTCAAGATAGCTAAAATGGATCTTCTAGTTAGCAATATTCCTTTCTCTTAACTTAGAAGTTTACGTGCATTCTCCTTTGCACCTTTGTAGCTTTTGGTTAAGCATATTGGATCAAATCCATGATTTCATGGGTTGGTTATGTATTTTGGGCCATTAGTGCCTATATATTGAATTGTAAATAATAGAACACTTAGTTGGATTTTCAATCCTTTTCAGTCCTCTTTTTTTCAAATCTTCAATACCAGTCTGAATGTTACCCATATCAAGCTTAACAATAGGAGTTCCATCAGCTGCTTTAAGACATCTTGAATCCATTTTCCTGGGATCAATCTTAGGTATTCTTAGAGGTTTATGGGAAGCCCTAAGATTGATATTAGCATTGGGCTGAGGTTTTCCACCACGAAGGGCATCCCTAAAATTTATTTTTGGGACTGAGACTTCTAAATTTTTACCCTTGATAGGGGTTTTCACAGTAGAATTATTTTGTGGGTGCACCTTAGCACCAGATTAACTTGAGATATGAGCCATTTTTTTATCAACTGCTTGAAACTTTTTTTGTGATCTCTTTAATCCTTGCCCTAGACGTCGTGGAAAGGTATGGTTTTCACTTTTATTTTGTGCAACAAATTGGAAGCCATTGTCACTCAAGTTCACAGTATGATCTATTGAAAGACAAATTTCTAACCCATCTTGGATCCCCTACAACATTTTTTGATAAAATATTGATCATAAACCACAAAAATTGTTCGTTAGGGCCCGAAGGCCCTAAAAAACCAACCTCTGGAGCTGCTTGCACTCAACCCAGATGAAACCCTCGCATAGTCACTTACCAAATATCTCGTTCACACATAGGGATGTGCTAGAATCTATGTTGCTCCAAATGATATGAAAATTTGTGGAGATGTTCTAGGGTTTTTTAGGCATCTACCCTCAAAATTTTAGCTCAATTCAAGTCCGGATGAGTGAGATATGGCCGAAACAAGTTCGAAAGTTTGGGCAGTCCTACGAAAAACGTCCCTCCCTGATTACTCCACCAACACTTGTGATCGCCTAAATTTTGGATAGAATGCAACTATTCTTAAACTGTATGATTTCAGATTTATTGAAGACGACATACATTAAGCAATATTTCTTTAAACAAAATGCATTACAATTCCATTTCTTCCCATTTTTTTGTATTTTGTTATGTTTTTAAACAATTTATAAATATAATGATATGGAACAGACAAAAAAATGAAAAATCAAATCAAAATCAAGTTGATTGGACACCTACCTAGACTGGATGGTTGAAGCAGAGAAAATCCATAGTTGGAGGTGAATTTGCGATGCAAAAGCGAATCTGCAACTATAATGAATCTGTGGAATGAATCTATTGTTGATGACACAGATTCATAGTAAACCTACAAACAATTAGATGAAAACACTAGAAAATACTATTTGTATTAGGGAATTTGCTTGGGCCACTATAAAGTTGGTCTTGGAAATGCAACAACCAAACCCCCTTGATCTCTTTAACCAAACGAAAGCAAAAGATGAAAACGTAAAAGCTATTTGTAAACAAATACAAATTGATATGATTAGTCAAGATATGCAAAATCAAGAGTACTACAAGATGCGAGATGATCAATAAATGATATGAAATTATGCAAGAATGAACTAGGGAGTAGGAAGTCACCCCCAAGCTTGTGATAGTGCGAATCCATATCTGGAAAGCGAATCCATGAGATGAATTAGTACCTGGAACAAATCCACAAACGAATCTACAGTTGGTGATGCAAATTCGTGAAAATGTTGCTAAATGTAAAATACCAATGCTAAATGAAAATATGCAAAGATAACTGCAAAATAATGAGCTTACATTAGGAAAATGCTGATGTAACTACTAATGGTCGAAGCAGTGTTGATTGCAAGACATGTTCAAGCTTAGTTGATGCTAACTCTAAGATTGATTCTACACTTGCAAGAAAAATAATGCTAATATGCAAAATGACCATTAGTTTCAGTAAGGAGGTAGGATAAAACTTTTAAAGACTCCAAATAAACTAGAAGATGTGCTTTGGAGGGGGTTGTTTGAATTTGTTAGGTAATTTTGGAGTTTTCCATTTCTGAGTGAATCTGTGGGTGGGATTCCTAGGTGTAGAATCACAACTATTGCGGGTTCCATCTAGATTTATATTGAATCGTAATGACATCTGGTTGGTTGATTTGTTTTTCAATTTTCTACAAATCCATGGGTGGGATTTTCTAGGCACAAATTTGCTAAAATGGAGAAGATAAAAAAAACTGTTAGAAAAAAACCATTTTTACAGCGCGAGAAAGAAGGTAGGCAGATGAGGGGTGAAGTTACATGAGCTAGGGGAGGTTAGGAATTTTGAAGTGGGTCAAAATTCCATGGCTACAGTCTTGAGTGACCCCAAGAAGAATGCTAAAAGGAATACCCCTTGTGACATATCTCATGAGGATTTTCCTATAATAGCCTCTCTTTTGATGGGTTTGTACCTTTTGTTGTGTATGTTGAGTCTTCTCATTCTCGAGGGGACCCTATTACTCTATCTTATAGAGATCTTGTGAAGTTGGGAATCATTCCCCATTTCATCAAAAAGGATGGCACAATCAGAGTTTATGTTGACTTTCATGCGGTATCTCTTGGATAAAGTGCTATGGTGGATCTCCTTCGTGATGTGAATCACGAAGATACCCTCCATTATAGTCCTTTATTTTATGGAGAAGATCCTTGCACTACCATCATGTTTGTTAAAATAGGCAACATACTCAGAATTTGTGTTGACTTTAAAAACCAATGAATGCAATTTAATCTTCCAAAATATTAATAAAAAAACCAACAAAACAAGATATTATGCATGACATCGCATCTTCATCTAGTTTAGTTTACATATTGCATCCATCCTTGTTTATACTGCATGACTGTCTGTCATAATTTGCATATTTTGCCTAACATTCTATTAGTTACATTTGCTTGTCATACTTATTGCATTGTTGCTTGCTCATATCTGCATGCTTGCTTGATCATATAGATTTCGAGGATTTGTGATAATGGCAAGTGATGAAACCTAGTTAGGTCATAGCTCACATGCATTGCACTCATATTAGGGCTTTGATGCCTAGCGAATCCCTAAACATAGGGCTCATTTCCATGAATTTCCATCATTGCATTTGCTCATGCTATTTTGTATTCCTTGACCTTGAAAGTTTTAACGGTCATCTTTTTGTCTTCTCCAAGCCAAGAAATATAGTTCTTCTTCTATGTGTCCTTGTCCTTTGCATGTTTTCTTTTTCTTTTTCTCAAGACAATGATACACGTTTTTTTTTTATTTGTGAATTTTACCTTTTGTTCACACTTTCTTATTTCTCGATCTTTTGATTATTAAAAGATCCTTGTGGGATAGGATAGATGCCTTATGAACATCGTTTATGGTGATCATACAACCACTAACTATATTACTTCTTAGAATTTTGAAAAGGATGCATACACACATCGTGTTTTCATCTTCGTCTCCATTTCTTCTTTTGTTTTTGAGCACATGCACACATAGGTTATGCTTCACTTTGATCACTCATATTTTGCACACACCACACCCCTATCAAGTAGTACTTATTTTTGGCATATCAATCATATCATTTCAGCACCCCATATGGGATAGCTTCATGGTCATAAATGAGGGGTAACCTCCATTCAACCATTTGCAAGCATACATACTAGCAGGTATATCTCTTTCCTTGTTATTTTTCCATTAGTGAGCACTGCATCCATAGTGGGTATCACTCTACCTATCCATATTTGCAAGCATAACATCCTTCTTGGGTAGCTTCATGGCCACTTGCAAGAGGTAACCTCCATTTGGTCATTGTGAGCATACACTCCTGCGAGGTTCCGCCTCACTCTTTTCTTCTCACTTGATTTATTTTGTTTAGCCACAATGGTCTCAGTATGACCTATGCTGGCTCAAACATCGTAATTCAAGCCCCATTTCTCCTATGTTGGTATTTTCCTTCTGTTTTCTTCTCCCTTGTTCTTTTTTTAAAATCGTACCTCATCTTTATGGGTCATGATTTCACTCTGCATCGATGTCGCGCTCCATTTTTATGAGGCACAATTTGGGCTAGAATTGTATTTTTTGGTTTTTCTTTTCTCTTTCTTTTGTTTTGTTCTATCCATACATTTCATGCCTTGCATCCACCTCATTGTATTACATAAATTTATATTTTAGAGTAATTCATTCCATAGTTTTCTTATAGTCATGCATAATTAAAACAAAAAAATATATGAAAGAAATAAGCACATAAACACACACATTACACAAAAGCAACATGATAACATTAGAGGTCATAGTAGTAAGGTACATAGGTTTATCTGGTTGATGTACCATAGTCTAACCCCAACACACTCGACCCTCCCTAGGGATGCATGCCACACTAAAAAAATTGGCATGTCACTCTGATCCTATACCTAGCTCTAAGAGTCTATCTCCTCTTCTATGCCTGCTAGAGGTGGTCTTGTTTGGGGTATGTTCATAGATCGTGTAGTTGTTTGTGATCTAGATTGAGATATGCTTAATGTTATAAGGGATGATGGTGGTGGCACTCAATGATCTTCTAGGATTTTTTGGAAGTACACTATTTGGTAGAAGGTCACCCTCTACACAGTTACATCTAGCTGCTTTCCCGCCCTCTATAGCTTTGCCTATAGTATGCGAATCTCGTCATATTGTTGGTTTTTGGTAATAATAGCCATCCCCTCTACCCAAGCCCATTTCCTCTCCTAGTCCAACCAACTCACCTCTCCCTTGATATGATCTGCCTTTGCTTGTGTCGTGTCCCACTCAATAATCCTTGTGCTCAAAGCACTCCATATACCCTTGATCCTCTTAGCCCTATCCTCTCAGAGCAGGTCCATATCCCATTGTAGGATCACTATCTGGTCCTACAATACCTCTTTCCTTGGGTCCTCTTGACCTGTGGTCCTACTCAGTCTAGCTACAACTGATGTAGCAACCTCTCTATGGTCCATGAAGTGGTAGAGGTAAGTCTAAGGGGTCGCACAATAGAGACATACATGATTTTGAGTAGATATAGTAGTAGCAGCCACCAGCACCAGAATATTTGTAGCATGGGTCATTGTCCTCATACTCTATAAACTGCTCCCCCCTTAATGGGGATGCACAAGATGTGCGACACATCCTCGAGTGTGACCATCATCTCCCCTATTGGTAATCGAAAGGTTGACAACTCTGGATACCATCTCTCTATTAGTGCTGTAAGTAGTGCCTGATCTACCTCAATTCAAGGCATCTTCGCCAGGTGGTGTAGCTCCACAGTCTCTAGGATACCCCAATCTACCTGAGAGAGGCCATATAGCTTTACCTCCAAGGAGCTTGGTCGTCACTTGCAAGTCTTCGGTACATTATGCTGCATCCAAAACAGAATAAAATTTTTAATAGTTCAACATGCATAATAAAATTAATTTAAAAATAAAAAATATAAAAATAATATAATGGTATATATAATAAAAGGTTGCCTATTTACTCTTTGCTTCTTCTCATCGTTTTCACTTGTTTTTATCTAGTTTCCCTTTTTGCTTGCTTTCTTTTTTTCCTTTTTTTTTTTTCCAAAATCATAACCCTTCAGTTTTGAGCACGATTTTGTCCCTTCCCCTCCCTTTTTGCCAAAATCGTACCCCTTTAGTTTTGGGCATGTTTTCATCCCTTCCTCCAATATTTTTATCGAAATTGTACCCTTTGCTCTTCGGGTGCGATTTCACGAAATCGTACCCCATATTTGTCATCATGGTGAACTAGCAAAAATCATGATCAAACCCCAAAATCACGCTGGGGTCGTGCATGGTAATTCATGGAGAAACATAAAAAAACATGAAAATAAGGATCTAAAATCTAACCTAACCTAATCTCGAGGGAGGATTTTAGCCCTAATCTATGCCCGATCTACTGCCATTCTAGCCTCGCCCCTCACAACCGCTGAATGGTGTATAGGTCACACCATTTTCTCCTTTTCTCCAGAGCCCTTTTCTTTTTCTTCGTGTGAGGAAAATAGTTAGGATTTTCACCACCTATTTTGCCTTTTGTTTCTCTTTTTGGTGCCCTTTTTTGTTGTTTTCTCCTTCGCTTTATTTTGAGTCTACCATTTCAATTTTCCTTAAGAATTTAGCATTCCTTTTGAAACTCAAGGGGGCACCCTGGCCTGAGAGGTATTAATGTCCCTAATACCTTGATTTGCATGCAAAATACGAAAGTGTTTGGAATGACACCATTTTACACCATCCCTTTCTTCTAAACTAGCTACCCTTTTTTTGCTTGTCGTTCTTCGCCCGTAGGTGTCTACATATTTCTTTGACTCATTTATTAGGCCATAAATGCATCAAAGAGGGGGCAAAATGTAGACATGCAAAATTGACCCACCTGAGTGAGTTGTTTTCCTTAGAGCCTTAGAGATATCCTCCAACTTTCCCAAGTGCAATTTTGAACCTCTCTTCTCCTTTTCTTCCTTCTTTTTTCCTAATTTTGCTGAAATTGCGATCGGCCCTTATGGGGCACGATTTTAGCAAGTTAGGGTTTTCTCTTTAAAAAACCCACCTTTTGAGCCGATTTCCTTAAATTCGGTACTCCCTTATAGTTTTCCTGCTTGTTTGTATTTTAAAACCTCCTATAAGTAGAGGGTTTTGGATATCCTTTTCTCCTAACAAGTTAACGAGCAAAAGATAAGAAGTGAATCAAGGGTTTTGGGTAATCTTACTACTCAAGTGTTCAAGTGATTTTTGACAAGTTTTTTGGTGTTATTATGTTGCATTATTGATTTTAATGTCTTTGGTGGACAAGTGTTGGAGCCTTGAGGAAGAATCAACCATCTTGTGGAGGTCTTTATCCTTTCGTCTGCCTATTTTTCTACCACCAAGTTCTTTCATGCATGTTATCATTCTTAGATTATTTATTTGCATTATTATTTTAGTTCATTTCACATTGTTCTGCTACTTCTTTGGTATTTTATGAAATCATGCCTCGTAATTACAGGGTGCAATTTTGATAGAGCCAAAATTATGGTTTCTCTGTATAGGCATGATTTTGGTTGTGTTAGGTCTAGGTGCAAGATTCGTTCTCAAACCCCAAATATTTGTTTGCATGTTGTATGTAGGATATAACACTGCTATTGACATTCTATTTTTTACACTGTTCTATTTCATTGCATTCTGTTTGTCTATTTCCAAACAAGGTCAACATTCATTCTTGATTTCTAAAGGTCAACTAAAAGAACTTGGGGGGATTGACTGTTGCACTTCTAAACTCTACTATACAATGGCCTAAGTAGCCTCCCTAATGCTGATCATATTTTCTAGATTTTTGTAAAAGCTATTTTGCAGGTTGAAGCCATGGGATATTTTTGGACACAAGATAAAGCTTGGATCAAATACCGAAATAGATAAGTATCCTTGATAAAACTTTAGGTTGTTTTTTGTTGTGTTATTTGATATTTTTATTTTTAAACATAAACAAACAAACAAATAGAAAAATATTTTAATTATTTTTTAGGCATTTAAAAGAATAAGAGCATATAGTGTGCATCTAGGGTTTAGTTTTGTTTGTGCATTTCACTTGTGCCTTTGCTCAAAGAAAAATAATTTTATTTCTTGTAATATAGGGTTAGAGATCATTGAATACAAGAATCATAACAGGGTTAGTCATTGTCTTCTTGCATTATGTGTGTTTTGCATCACTCTTTTATTTGCATAGTTAAGTTTATAGAGGCCAAACATATATGATTTGCTCAAATTGAACACATTAAACATTTCCACCCTAGACTTGGAACAAGTTCTAAAACCATTCCTAGTGAACGCGTCCTTTTGGTGTCCCCGTGTGTAGAGAATATAACACATCCCCGTGGTTCACTTCAGCTCCCAACAAATCCAGCTAAGAATCATACATGACAGGGTAGTTTTCCCCCTCTACATATTTGGTGAATCTGATGTGAAGACACGTCTTAGTAGCCAAGATAATAAGCCTCTTCCTTTGCTCTTTTGAAAACTTTAATAAGATCTGTATAATTTTGACTAACTTGTAAATTTTATTGCAAGTATTGATAGGTCACCCTCTAGGAGGTGAAAGAGAGAAGATATCATCTGAAAGAAGGTGATAAATATAAGAAAAACAATCAAATAAGAGAGACCTCACACATGACTTACATATGCATGCAAAATTTAGATTTAAATTAAAATTCATAATTACTTGCTTATGCAATTTTGAATGATGTTTTTTGAATGAATAAAATGCATAAAATTACATATATGTCAAGTTTGAAGAATAATATTGGTTGACATGCATGGAGTGGCCTTGTCATAATGAATAGCTAGCTTGTTTTACCAAAATAACATAGCCTTTCCTTTTGAGGTAAATGATTTTTGTTTTATGAGGCAAATGACTTGATAAATATTTTTTTGTTCTACAAAGAGGGTAATATAAAATTTACCATGGGATGGGAGCCCCCTATTAACTTTCATCTCTAAACTTTCATATTATTAGAAAGGTAAAAAAGTTATCTTATGTTTTATTTAATGTTAAGGGCATCACCAAGAAAAATATATTTTGTTTTTTCCATAATTCCATTAGGGCATGGCATGATTTCAAGGAAGAACAACCATTCAAAGGAAGTGAATAATGAGTATTATGGAGGTTTTAGGAGGAGAGAATTGTCATTGGTCTTGTGAAATCCTACTGGCTCTATGCCCATGAAATTTCTTGGTAACTAAACTAATTCTTGAGGGTGTTAGACTAGATTAGTTATTATTATTTTATTTATTAATGGAACCCTATTATAAGTGGGATATTTCACATGACAGTTAGGAAAAAGGATTCTAGAAGCAAAGCATAAGTAGGAATTTTGTTCGAAGTATTTTTTTATATGAAAGAATATTTGTAATAAATGATTTTTGGTTCATAATTCAATAATTATGTTAGGTATTTTTTTCAATTGGTTATATGGGATTGAAATGGGCCCTACCCATATTACATCATCACCACATAGTAGTATTGCAACAAAGCTTGGATATTATCCATGTATTTCTTGGCAAGATTTGAACCTTGGTCTCCTCCTTAAATATTGAGGAATCTAACCAATTAAGCTAATGCCACTTGATATTATGTTAGGTATTTTATACTAAATGGAAATGTACATTTTACTGTGGAAATTTATCAAATAAGTATACATTTTTTAGGTTCATTTTAATTTTTTAAAGTGGTTTTTTCCTTTTAAGTTTTTAAAATTATGAAGTGCATACAAATTTTGGGATGGTTTATTTAGTCTGAATTGGAATTTTAGGACTGCATATAGGTTTTATTTGTAAACTAGAGCAAAAGAAATTTTTTATTCAAATTAACATGATATTACTTTTATGAAGAATTATTTAATATTATTTCTCCATGCATGTCTAGTTTAAAGAATTTATATGGGAAAATAATACCTTAATGCTTTGAATAAGATGAATTTCCCTTTGGCCCTTTTGTGAGCAAAATATTTATATGAGTTTCCCTTTGGCCTATTGGACCTTTTATGATGCTTTTAATAATACAAATTTCCCTTTTATGACCATTTTGGCTTATCCCTTGTTGATGTACGAGTTGCTATCTTTTGTGAGTAAAATATTACTTTCTCTTATCAAATTTTAAAAAATACCATGTATATCCTTTAAATTATCCCTTAGAATTTGAAAAAGACTATGAAAGTAGAAAAGTTGAGATTATTTGTCAAATAGGTGAAATTTAGTCCTTGGAGGTCCTATCCTTCAAGTTTTTTTAATGTTATTTTCTTAAATAAAATGCTAAAGAATCCCCTCTCTATGTAGGTGTAGATATATCATCTCCCATTTGAGTCACAATAAAAACTCATTCAAAAGGTTTTAAATTTTCTATTGTCCATGAATGGTGACATTGAAAATTTGCATAAGTTATTCCTTTCTACAAATACAATGATTTTGCAATTAAAATATTCATTGCTAATCTTATTTAGACACCTTTGTATCCCACAATGCATAAAATCCAAAATCTTTCTACATCCCCTTTCTATGGGTGTGGACCCCAATTGAACTAGTTTTACCAATCATTCATCATTATTAAAAATTCTACATGCCTTTTGTCTACTTAGTTTGATACTTAGTAATTTTTTTTGTTGTACACTTATGCCATGATGAAATACCTAAGTTTATCCCTTTTTAAGCAAAATATTTTAGAGACCCTACTCAACATATTTTGGCAATACATCTTTAATGATGCATAATGATTAAGGGTCAATCATTGGTGTCCTTATCCGTAAAGAAGATAAAGTTTAAATACACTCCTCTACATAAACAAATTGTTACTTTAAGTTGGCCAAGATATCAGATATAAAAATAACATGGGAGGTTATCAAGATCTTATAAGAGTAGTTGGCTTAGAGTATCAATATGGGGTACAAAACTAAAAAATTATAAGGACCTCAATACTTAAACCATCCTTTTCCTATCCTAAATTGGTGCTTGAATGCACTAAGCATTTCAATCCAAGTATACTAGACATCTCAAATGAACTTGCGAATAGAGTCACCAACCTTAATAATACAATGATCACTATGATTTTAAATATGTTAGTTGAATTGACTTTTGTCCCCTTCACCAGGAGAGAAAACATGGGATAATGGAAGCAAACTAGGTCAAAAAACTAAAAATATATGGAGAAGTGAGTAAAGATAGAGGAAAAGATACTAGAATCGAGGCTCAGGTTAATATGAACAAAAGAAATTTAAGTACATAAATTAAAGATATCATAATCCTACTGAGTATATTGGAAGGTGAACCATTTTTTTTAGATTCCAACCATGGATGTTCACTTTCCTAGAGATGATATTTTTAAAGAAGTAAAAAATCATCTGGATTTATTTGATCAATAAGAAATTGTGCAATAAATTGTCTAAATTTGAGGAGAAGAAGAAAAATATTCTTGACTTATTACTTGTTCTATATTCTCCTTCGAAAAATTCCCCAAGCCAAGATAGTCAGGGATAGAAGCAAACACACACAATTAATGGCTAGACTTAAATGTTTTTTGGCATGCCATTCTTAGGGATGGTTAAGGAACTATGTAAATATTAATAATACATTTATTAGTCCAATTATGTAAAGGATGAAAAGAAATAGTAAAATAATAATATGTAAAGATTTAATGATAGTTATCCATCATCCATCCCATGGTAGATTAGTTTATCAATCAACAGTAAATGTCATGCATCTAAGCTAATAATTGGGATTCATTATCCTACATCCTACCACATTGTGTGGTGGATGATTTTTTATAATAGAATAATTAAGAAAAATAAAAAATTTAAATGCTAATTCTAATAAGATACATCTGAATAATCTAATAAATCCCCCATTCACCATTGGACACTAATTCTACAAATCCTACACTAAGGATGATTAGCTAGTGATGGATATTGGAAATTGAAGGTGGAATATGTCCTTAGAAGAAATAGATATGAGATGAGAGTGTGTTTAAGGCTATGTACCCATACCAATCTAACTTGATATTTGATAATGAAAACCAATCTTGAAGAAGACTAGGGCCAATTGTAATACTATGGTAGGAGTTAAAATGAGGGAAGATGGTTTTGGAGTATACCTAGATTGTTTCCAAGAGGATGAAGAATTAGAATAATATAGGAAAGGAGTAGTTAGGTGTCTAAATATATTAGAATAATATGCTTTAGATGAAAATTAGATCCCGAATGATAGAAATGATCCTTAAGAGATACAAAGATTGATGCATCCTCTAGAGAAGTGCAACAAGGATAAGGTACTGGAGAACAAGTAACGAAATAACTCATAGGAGATCAACCTATGACTATAGGATCATCAATATTTGTTTCTCCTACTATTCATTTCATTGAGTATGAAAAGTAATTCATAACACTAAGCACTTCTCCTTATAATAATAAACCTATATATCCAATAGCACCTCCAAGCACAAAGATAATAGACAAAAGGAATTCTTCACATAAGGGAAGATATGCTACTACTTTAAAGAAAATGGAGGTTGGGTAGCAAGTAGGAGGAGGATAATGACCTCTATGAGAGTACTACCATGAAAATGAGGAAAGCAATGGGGATTAGGAAGAAAAGAAAAAACATGCCTCTCTAGGATTCCATAAAAAATTAGTAGTAGAAGAATGATGACAACTGTGGTGAAATTGAGCCTTCTCCTTCCTAACATGCAAATTAGGTAGCACAAAATAAGGATAACATATGAGATAAATGATATCTAATTGATAGGTCCCAAAGAAAAATCCCAACACAAGATTAACTTGATATCAAACATAATATTGTTAGCATATACTCAAACTTGGATGACTTATTTGCTAAGGTCTTAGAAATAAAGCATAAAAAAATAAATATTGAGAAAACTCTTGATAAAATTGTCATGTTTTCTCTAGATTCATTAGAGAAAAAAATAAGAAAAAAATCCAAGATGTAATGGCAAGTTGATCCCTTGAGGAAACATTGGTGATCAAAACTATGCATCCCAAATCTAGGGTATGGATAAGGAAAATCCTACCAAAGAGGACTACAAGTTTAATACTACCTCTCTTCCTCTTATGGATGCATAAAGGATGATGAACATGATAGATACTAGTTCTATTCTCACAAGGGGATCATCAAAGAGATAATAGAAAAGGTTGCTAAGATCAAGCAATAGAATTATTAATTTATGGAGTTGACAAAGAAATTTTTCTAAATATAAGATGTTCTCAAAGTTACCAAACCATCCTACGAAGGTTCCAATTAAATTGAAGCATAATAAATAGGGAAATACACTTCTAGTAAATCCCCTTAAGATCAATTGTAGGAGGAAATGATAGAATTATTATACTAAGCTTGACAACATCACAAGGATAGAGATACCTATTAATGAAGTCATAAGGAAGTAGAGGAATGATGCTATAAATGGGAAAAATAGGTCTAGCAATGTTATTACCAACTTTATAAACTCAAAGATGAGATGCATTCTATTGAAAATAATAGTATTGAGGGAAAAAAAATTTAAGTTATATGCTAAAGAAAGAAAAGTTGCTTTAGTAATGACCACATAAATGGAATTATGGGGCACTTGAAAATCATATGAATTGGAAGGTCCTTATTAATCATAATAGAGTAATATCAAAGATGCACTATTTTTTTGTATAGAGATTAAAAAGTAGATAAATGGGGCCAAATATAATATGGTATCTTATCTGACAATCATGGGAATGAACATGGATAGATCAAACGAAGCATTGGTCAAACAACTCGAGCGAAAGAAGTTAAAGGAGATAGAAAAATATTAGAGCAATGTTATCCTAAAATTCAAATATTACATAGAATATAGTATTGAAATATTCTTTAACATCTACAATCATGTTTCTAATCTAGATAAGGATCTAGAAGAAGCAACAAGGGTTCTTGGTTAAGTGAAGAGTGAGTTCCTACTTGTCCAATTGGATATATACAAATTCTAGATACTAAAGAAGTCAATGAGCAACAATATTATTGGAATATATATTTTGGGACGAAGAGAGTTCAAGTTAAAAATAAATAGATGATGTTGAAGGATGAGGCTTAAAAAAAGTATTTAATTTGAATAATTTCCAATGAGAAATCTTAAAAAACCTATTTTAATTTAATTTTTAGAATAACTATAATATTTAATAGGCCTTAACAGCCAAAGTTATGACTCATTTTTCCAAGATCCTAGTAATAATCCATCATAGTAATTAGAATATTTTGTTTTTCAAAATAGAAGTAGTAATAGAATTATTTTTTACATGTATAACTGCCACCATTTTTCTCTATAAATTTAGAAATAATAATACATAAAGTTGCTTATTTTATATTGTAAGGAGAGGAATTTACTTTTAGAGCTATGAAGTGGGATGGAAGTGAATTGAAACAAATTTCCAATAAAAATTATAGTAAGTGGTCTCTGATTCTTGCAATTGGTTTACACTTGCAATGTATTGTAGCTATCTTGTGCAAATGGTATGGGACATATTATTGCATTTTGATCTTATTTTTACTTTAGAATCATATAAGTTAGTTGATAAGAAAATTCATTGGAAGTTTTATCAATTGCATGTACTAAAGTTAAAATCTCTCTCCCTCTATTTATTGCATACCAATTTATCTTTATTTTATTTTATTTTGTTGAAAAGTGACTTTTATTAATTAAAGAATAAATAATATAGAGATAAAGAAAATATGGGTAGCAAAATAGGTACACCCCCAAAAGTCATACTAAGTAACCACCCAAAAGACAAAAGAACACATTCTAGGGCTTAAAACAATAGTCCAAAGCCTATCAATAACAAAAGAACAATAGCACCATGGAAGAGAACTCTACACGGTTATGGAACCACTAGATGGGGAGGATCCTTGTATTTTGTACTTACCTACCCAAGCAAGGGGATGGGTTATTTAGAAATAAGCTTCCATCCCAAAGGAGTTGTAGATGGTAGCGACACCGAGATGTTTTTAGTGGGATTTTTTGATACCAAACCAGTGAAGAAGAAAAATCCTTGGATCCCTAGCTCTATTTCTAACTAGAAGTTCCCCATCCCAGGGCTTGAGTGGTAGTGTCCCACCCTCTATCATGCATCTAAGGGGAAGAGGGCAGAGCAAAATATCAACCTTAAATTATTGTAGGGAAGTGGTGCTACTACGATGGGTTTCTAGGCCATTTATAGGGATGTGGACTATGAGTTCGTCGGGCCTAGGAGTTATGGCCCTATTGATGCTCCTTTTGGGAATATTGGCCATGACAAGAGACCAAAGAAGATGGGATACTAGCCATAAAACATAACATATTAACCCAGTGATCTATAAAGTTATGTAAGTGTTCAAATTCAAGTTCCACCTTGTTGGCCTATGATTGAACATATACCATAAAATTTGGATAAATCACGGCTTTAGCATAAGAAAAATATATTGAAGCAATCAGGTTAAAAAATAGCACTGTTATGATCCTTACAAATTCTAAATAGAAATTTTGATCTAAAAAGTGCCAAAGTTGGTCAATGCTAGCTGAAATGTTTGTCTTTTCTCCAAGAACCAAATGCCAAGAGAAGTGTCTAGAATGAAATGGCTGAAAGAAATCATGAATCCAAGTCTAGACTAATTGGGATATGGGATAGAACTAGAATAAGTGCTTTATGGTCTCCAATTGTTGATAGAAGAGGCATCTAGAGTTTATTATGCCCAAGTGAACTAATCGGTCCCCCATCAACAAGCCTTGGAAAGAAAGTACCAAGAAAAGTGTTCCAATTTGGGTCCAATGCTAGGTCCCAAATAGCAGAACATATGTCCTACCAATCCTTGTGAGAGGACTTAAGGTGCTAATGAGCATTGAGCATGGGAGCCATTGAAAAATGAGGGGAAAGCCACTAATATCTATTTTTGGGTTTGGAATTTTTGAAAGGGGTATATGGATACCACTTCTAGTCTTTCCACCATGGGTGTGTGGTGTGAACTCTAATTTTGTGAAGCATATTATATGGGACCACTTCCTGAAATTTTGAAAAGTCTCCCTGTTCTACTTCTAGAGTCTAAACTGGGCTTTAAATTTAGGCCAAGAGAACCAATATTTGGTGTGGTTGGAGAAAAGGTCAGAGATGACCTTTATTCCCTTATGAAAAATGGAGCACCTTGATCCAGGGAAGCTTGGTTCTAATGTGTGATATTAGGGAACCACCAAAGTAAGAGGTTGTTCATCAATAAGCTAGATCATAAGCCAATACCATTCCATTAGAGCTAATGTTTGAGGGACTCCCAAGTCTTCCAAATAATTTTAGCTATAAAAGTACCTTGGAATTGAATAGATACTTTTTGTTTGTATGGGATGCTTGAAGAAACACAATGTCAGAGCAACGCTTTTTAGGATTCATTACCTTGTAAATATTTTATGATACATTTGGTATAGAGAGCTATTTCTTGTTGTTGGTATTAAGAAGACCCAAATCCCTTGAGTCCCTTGGAAGACAACACAATTCCTAGACTACTCGATGGAAGCCTTTTTTTTTCTATCGAAGCCCTCAAAAAATCATGAAGGAGCCTCTATAAATTTTGGTAAGAAGCTTTGGATGGGGCCCAAAATGACAAGTAGTAAACATGAGTGGCAACTAAAATTTGGAGCATACTTAGAACTTACCAACAATTGACAAAGGCTTTGAAAGTGACTTGTGAAAATTATGCTCCACTTTGTCTAAAAATATTACCACAACATAGAGAAAGAAGACTGAAATGCAAAGGGAATTCCCATGAAATGAAATATTTCCCCATGTTGGATCCATTCCTATTGAAATAAATGGAACTAGTCAGGCTTGGGCAAAAATGATTGCCAACATCATTGGGTTTTATTGCATTGGATACTAGACCCTAAGGATTCATAGAATGTGTCAATATATTACAATGCATTATTAATGTTGCTCCCTTCTTTGGCAAGCATTAGGAAGGAGTCATCTACAAAGTGTCTATTGACCAATTGTTGAGTGTAATCGAGAAGGGCAATTTATTTCACTCTTCCCTAGAAAACAACATCGACTAGAAGGTAGTCAAGGCCCTTAGTTGTTAGAACATAAAGGGTCATAACAATGGGATGTCCTTTATAAATGGATATTAAGAGGATGAAGGGTGAGGATTGATTACCATTAATTGTTAGACAAGAAAACACATCAACAAAGAGCATTTGAATCAATCAAAGAAAAGTGGTTCCAAATCCTAAGGCTTGTAGCATGGCCAAGATGAAGGGTCACTCAATTTGATCATAGGACTTGGAAAATTATATTTTTAAGGAAGATAAACTTCTATTGAGATTGTCTTTCCCATTCCATGACTTCCTAGGCAACAATGATGCTGTCCAAAATGTATTAATTCTTGATAAACCTAGTTTTTTTAGGATAAATAATCAAAGGGAGTAAATTTTTGATCATGACCACCAAATATTTGGCTATAATATTATATGAGACATTGAGCAATGTAATGGGCCACCTACTGTATATTTTCTCTAGATTATCTACTTTGGGAATGAGCTTGATATTGCCTTCATTTATCAAAGGGCCAAGGAAGCCCATGCTTAGAGCCTCTAAGTAGAATTGGTGCAAATCAAACCCCATAATATCCCAAAGGGTTTTATAAAATTTACTAGGGAACCCATCACAACCAGGGGCCTTATTATTGGCCATGAAAAAGGGAACAATTCTAAGCTCTTCTTGTGAAAGAGGGCTATCACAAAGGGCTTGCTGGGATGCTAAAATATGAAGAGGAACCACTCTAACACTATTGAAGAGCTTGAAATTAGGTTAGGAAGGGTTGCTAAGCTTGAAATACCTTCTGGTAATGTCTAACAAAAGCATGCATAGGATCTGAAAGCTCTATAAGAATATTCTACCGTTCTCTAATGCACTTAATTATTTTGAGTTGGGCTCCTCCCTTAGAGGGATTGGAATAATTCTTTAGATACCCTACCCCTAATATTTAGCTAGTGAAGTCTAGATTTGAGCTGGGTAGTGGCATGATCATCTACGATATGTTATCCTTGGTGAAGATTGGCCACTTGAATTTGTAGTGTAGTGGAGAAGGGTTGCACTTCCAATGCTAGCATGGCACATTGGAGCTCTAAGTTAGTATCCTAATTTGAACACCTATGAGAGAAAGCTAGCTAGAACTTATGGATGTAAAGTAATTGAGTGGTGCATTCTATCACATCAGTCTACCATATAATCCATCCATTACATATGGTTGAATGCTTCTCCAAGTTCTAGATGTGCTGAATATGAGCAACTAAAGGTTGGTGACTAAGTCGAGATGTGTTACAGTAAAATTGACTACTCTACATGAGTCATCCATCTCCCATCCATTCAATGTAAACGCATATCGGTGTGTGGTTTGAGAGGACCACCTCAGGGATTGGTTCAATCAAGAGAGAAAAGTAGTTGGCAAAAGTAAATATTGGCTACACCGATAACAATGCCCTGTCAAATATTTTAATAATTCTATTAGATCTAGCATGCAAATCAAATCATGTGTACCAAATTTTTTGACATGAGAGTGGCCCGTACTAGGGTTATAAAGCCCTAATTTATTATGCATGTGAAACCATGACACCTTTTCACCCATGGCCCAATGTATTAAGTGCCCACCACTTTTATTCGTTACAACCTCAATCATGTTGAAATTACCATAGATCAGCCAAGTGGCAGAAGGGAGTGACTTAGCTAACCGACTCCATGAATGGGCAAGCTCCATAACATCATCGAAAGTGTAAATATTAAATATCCCAAATGCATGATTTTTGACAGATAACACCATTCATAACACATGATAGGTGGGGTCACAATCATGTGCCACTAGGTGAGTCTACTAGATAGGAGAGATGAAGGTGGTAATATCACCTTGACCCTATTTATGCTCACTATGGAGAAAATAACTTTCAAGTCAGATGAATTGACAAATTATTTCCAATAAAAAACCTATGATTTTTATCTCCTATAGGCATAGGAAATCTATATCATTTTTTTTGATGAATTGAGCACACCATGCATTTATGTTTGGGGTCTTTCAAGCCCCGCACATTCCATGAGAGAAAATTCATTGAGGTAAGGAGTCTAACGACATATCCTCACCATCAAGGAAATCCAAAGATTTGAAAATATTGGAGCCTTTAGGGTCAATTATGAACCTCTCCAATTGAATTTTGGTGATTTGAGATCTCTTCTCTAGTACAAAATCTTTCACCTCCATATCCCTCCTTGGGTTGTGGGAGTGATGCATGCTTATGCGAGGAGACAAGGGAGGAGAGGTTGGCTTTGCTCTATTTTTGAGGACCATACCACTTGGGCTTGAAGTATGGTTTTATCAAGGTGGTAAGACCTTTTTGGCTACCACATTAATTGTTGAAGGACCACCAACTAGTTGTTCTGGTAACTATTCTATCGTCTTCTTTGAAATCTATGAATCTAAGAAGACTACCATCTTTATTGATGATTTAGGGTTTGAATCTTTAGCTACGTTAGAACACTAATTTTTATGACTTCCCATAGTGTTCCAACCCTCCTAATTGGGTTGACCTAGTGGTGTGCACAAGAGTTAAATTTAGCTTATTATGTAGCATAAGCTAAAAATATTTCATCTTATGGTCATATTCTTGGCATCAAAAGTAGGTGTTTGGGAGATTAATATAAAACACTCTCTATGAGAGAATGGTCTCACCAAAATAAATGTTTATGGACTCATTGAGGTCCCTAGATAGATCAACCTCTACATAGACCTGCTTTGTTGGACATGCATTGAATGATTTTTTTGGGTTCAACCAAAACAACATGCCCTAACACATCCATAATTTGTTCCAAACTAGACCACAAAGGAAGGGGAAGACCAGGTAATTCAAACCAGATTGGGATATTTTTTTATTTTATCCTTAGACATAGCAAAATTAAAAATCCATAATAAAAGAACCAATAAAGAGGTCTGCATGTGCCATGGACCATGCTAATGAATAGCCTTCACATGAGCAAGATCAAAAAAATAAGAAAGAAAGAAACCCTTGTTGGCAATTTGAGTTATTTTATGTTGTCATTGATGTCACATGGATCATTGATGTCACATGGATCATTGATGTCACATGGATCACATTGAGTTTTGGTGGCCAAAGCATTTCATAAATAAGCATTTATGATATTTTGGAGAGCATGGATATATACAGGGTTTTTGTGAAAACCAAGGCAGGAAAAATAAAATGTTTTATTTAAAACTATGGATGGCATATTTGAAATGGGTTTTTCTTAAAACCCAGATTGGATTTTTGTTTCATCGAAAAAGGTGCCCCGATGATGGAGATATTTATTTTTAAATATTTAGTTTAAATTTTAAATTATTTTAAATTTAAATTTAAATTTTAAAATTAAATATATTAATTTTAGCGCTGACTAAATAAAGGAGGAAAGGCTATATTAATTTATAGCATCGACATCTAAATAAAGAAGAAAGACATATATATATGCCAACAAAAGCTTAGACTTAATGTCCACCAACACTTATTTTTCGAATGCCTTCGATTGAGGAACGAATTGCGAAAAGAGAGAGAAGTGTGACTTTGGTCTATTAAAAAATCGTTCGCGGAGTTTAATAAGATGCATAGGTATCTTTGGCCTAGTGGTTCGTGCATTATGTGTTATGCAGGAGGTCTTGCAATCGAGTCCCGTCGTGGTTATTTGCTTTGTTGAAGTGCTCGAAGCGTTGTTAAGTTTTTCAAAGGGTGCAAAAGTTTATGATATAAGTTTTTGTTCGTGTCCCTTTGGAAACATGAGGGTGTGTGGCCCAATGACAGGCTGGATATGGTTAAAGCGCTGAGCAAGGAGACATCACGAGATCAAATTCCGTCAGGGACAGAGGCAAGTTAATAATTTTTTTAATATATTTTATTTTTTCTAAAGTTGCCCTAGGAGGAATAAGGGTTGTGATGCATGTTTAGAAAATGAGATATTTCTAGTGTTTCTCCTTTTGAAAGTATATCATATTATATGTCGTTGGAAATCTTATTTCGAGGGCTATTTGATTAACTTGCTTAGAGGGAGAAATAAGGTGTATGTAAAGAGATATTTCTATTTTTGTAAAGGGTTTCAAAAGTGAAGGTTGTTTTGTTCTTTTTCAAAGGTGATTAATTCTTTCATGAGGGGACATGTTGTATCTTATTGAGTAGGAGTGATAAGGTGTTATTTGGATATTATTGTTGTGATATTAATCATGATCTCTAACCCTTATTGAAAGTTGAAAAATAAGTTTGTTGAGTGTGGCAGATTTAGTGGACATCCAATAAGGCATCAAAAGGTATGAGCAATATTCTCCATTGACTTTTTTTATGGTGGTTGATTTCTGAAATATCATTGGAGAGAAAAGGATTGATTGTGGTTTCCTTTTAGAAAGTGGTTGGTTGAATTCTTCAAGGTTTTTCTGGTTTGAGAGTTGTGTTTAAACCTTGTTTTATAAGAATAGTTGTTGAAGCCCATTGGTTATGCAAAGAACTTGAGTTAGAAAAGAACATGAGTATCATTGTTATGTGAGATTTGTGGTTGAGCATTATTGGAAATATTTGAGTTGGTTGATACATGCTTGGACTAGGGTTTTGTGAGAAAGAGTTATCCCTTGTGGTGATTGGTTGAGTTGAGTTGATTGAGCCTAGTCAAGTGATTGTGTGAGGTGATTGTTCAAGTCCCATGAAAGAAACAATTCTATAATTCTGATTTGGGTTGATATTGAGCTTTGATATTAGAACATATTGAGTCTCTAACAATTCTCTTTATGCTTCTATAATATTTGAGTTGAGTTAAGATTGACTTGAGTTGAGTTGAGATTTATTTGAGTTGAGATCATTGTGGATCATTGTTGTCATCCATTGTAGAGTGCATTGCCATTTATTGTTGAATTCATTATTGAGTCATGCCTTCATAGATTTGTGGATGATATTTGAGTGCTGCTTGAGCATGATTGGTTGAGCCTTTGAGAAGGCTTTTAGGATAGATTTGTGGTAGTTTTTATGGATGATTTATTGAGCCTTTGAGAAGACTTTTGGGATAAATTTGTGGACATATTTGGGACAACATTTGAGCAAGTTCTTGGTGAGCTTGTTGAGCAAATTTTGAGCAAGTTATTAGTGAGCTTGTTGAGCAAATTTTGAACAAGTTCTTGATGAGCTTGATGAGCAAATTTTGAGCAAGTTCTTCGTGAGCTTATTGAGCAATTTTGAGAAAGTTCTTAGTGAGCTTGTTGATAAGTTTTTGAGCAAGTTCTTGGTGAGCTTGTTGAGTAGATTTTGGGCAAGTTCTTAGTGAGCTTGCTAGAGCAGTTTTGGGAAAGTTCTTGGTGAGCTTGTTGAAGCAGTTTTGGGCAAGTTTTTAGTGAGCTTGCTAGAGCAGATTTTGGGTAAGTTCTTGGTGAGCTTGGTGAAGCAATTTTGAGCAAGTTCCTAGTGAGCTTGCTAGAGCAGATTTTGGACAAGTTCGTAGTAATCTTGCTAGAGCAGTTTTGGGCAAGTTCTTGGTGAGTGTGCTGAAGCAAATCAGTGGATTGCCTACCTGAGCAGATCAGTGTATTGCCTAGATTTGAAAAAATCAAAGTAATCATTTGTATTGGAATAAGGATCCTTATTTTGTGTGAAATATTATAAGGAGATTATCTTGTGGAGTACCCCACATTGGGGGAACCACGTTAAATCTTGTGTCTCAATTGTGTGTGGTGATTTGTGCACTTGTTTACTATTGCTATCTATGTCATTAATGCACACTGCTTTATTTTGTTATTGCAATTAATGACACTAATTGATATTGGTTTGGAAAGACAATAAAAAGTGGATGCTATACTGTTCACCCCCCCTCTCAGTATAAGCTTGTGTTCTTCAACCCTTAGTAAGGTTTCCTACCATATCAACCTTGACACCATGAGGGGGCTAGACCAAATTGACCCAAGCCCTCAAGATTGAATAATTAGGAATATAACCCATAAAATACCCTACTAAAATATACAATTCTAACCAATTGCATGTAAAATTAAAAAATTGTAGAGGGAAAGCAATGTTAGGAGATGAGACATTACCTTGTGCACCACCTTCAGGATGAATTTTAGTGGATGCTTGATATGTGATATTTTTACCAGATTTGTCTCTTGTGATGCTAGAGCTAATGCCTAGTCCACCGAGGTTGGGATCCATAAATATCGACAACGACTTGATCAAGTCAAGACAAGAAAACCCTAGAACACAACAAGAGCGGTATGACACCAAACTCGACCTCATTCTATCTTTATTTTATGAAGAAGTTTACTATAAAAATATTTATGAGTAAATTGTACGTTGATGAGTGGGATTCCTTTCCTTAATAATTCCAATCTTACTAGTTGGTATCTTCCAATCCAAATCTTAGATTTCTCATATGCTAAAATATACCACATTTGATGGGAAAAACCCCCAAAGAAAACTTGAGTATTGTAAATATAAGTTTTCCTTATTACATGCTGATGTCATAGGTCACATGCATTAATCTTGAAATCCTTGAATTTGCTTCTCTCCCAATACTATTTATGGTTTTAGGTTGAAATTGTATAGGTTCAAGTTCCTTAGAAAACAAAAAAAAACTATTATTGAGGGAGCCATCCCTTTTTCAAGCATGTAGAAGGAGATTCCATTTTGAATCCCTAAACTATGCTCATAAACTATTTTGTAAGTTCTTGCCAACACATATTTATGTTGCTTTAAAAACCTTAAAGTGTAAGGTCCAAATCCATCCTCCATAGTGCTTACTTTCTTATGCTTTTCTAAACACTCTAAATAGCCATGAATATCCTCCATACTTGTTTCTTCATTATGTTGTTCTTAATCTCTAAAGTGCAAAGGATAAATTCTATACTATTTTCTTGTTCATTATAAGGATATAATTTCCTACTAGTTGAGGGAAATGAAGATGATTTATATGGATATAATTTGCCTCGATATTCCTTCACACCTTTGACTCTTTCTAAATTTAAACTTATACATTGAAATTCCTCATCCCTTGCATCCTTAGTTTCTTTCAATGGTTGCTTTGATTGAACCATGGAGGACTTTGTCATCTCATGAGAAAAAGTGGATTGCTTTATTATTTTTTAGGAGTGGAAAATCCTTGATCTGATCCAACTGCTAATACAATACGACCTCCTTCCTTCATGTTGAAGTTTATCTCATGACCAGACCATTTATTTCTTAATCATTTTCACTTTGTAATCTCTTGCCATGTGTCTAGTATAATAACAATTAAGGTATTTTTATGTTTTTATCAGCCATTTATTGATCCCATTCCCTTAAATTACATTAATGTTAATGGATCTTGGTAAAGGTTTTGAAATTTTCATGGTGCCACATATCCAAGTATATAGAGAATGCTTTTGGTTCTTAGTAGTTGACCTTCTCTTGAATGAACTCCTCAAAGTATTATTAATATTCTTCAAAACCTCCACCTTGATAAGTTGATATAGATGTCCAAAAAACCTAACCCACATTGAAAGTCTTTTAATTTATTTTATTTCTCTAATTTTTTTCCCATGACCTTAACCCATTATTTTATCCCTAATTATGATGAAAATAAGTACTTTTAAAAATAAAGTTATAAAATAATTTGGACTTAATGACCACTTACACTTAATTTACTTTTCAATTTCCAAAAATAATAGCTAATATTAGTGAAACTTTATATATTAACCATTTACTTAAAAGTAAATATAGAATAAATTAAACTTAATAACCACTTGCACTTAATCTACTTTTCAATCTCCAAAGATAGTAGCTAGTATTAGTGGAACTTAACATATTAACTGTTTGCTTTTAAGAGCTACTATAGCATGATCTATATATGATCTTTAGCAATCATGTTGAATAATAAATTTAAACAAAGATTATTATAAATTTGATCCAGTACATCATAGTGAACTCGTGTACCCTTCTAATTAAAACTTCTGTAAATAATTTTCCCTCTTGCTTTCAATTACTTATAAATTTATATTAAATAATAAAAAATATTATAATAACAACGTCGTTTTAATATAAAATGTTTAATTTTTTAAAATGAATACAGTCCTAAATAAAGAACAAATTAAAAAACAAACAATCATGTCCTTGATGTTCAAGTAAAGATCATTTTAAGTAGTACAGCTCGCCTTCATCAAGTGGATGAAGCGACTCAACAATATCTTTTTCCTCTCTGTTTTCCTTCTCGTATTATAAAGACAAATGAATCTGCAACTTATTAGGAATGAATCTGAACTGGACATAATGGGACGCTGGTTCTCAACTTTCTGTGAACGAATTTCGTATACTGAAGGGCTTTATGATCATTTCCATGCCCAGGAATATGATTATGCACATTACTATGGCCGTATAAAACAGGTGTAGATACCTTGTTCAAGAATGCAGATACAACCTTTGTCTTGAACAAGAGCGCCGCATTAACCTTCTTTACAGACATGTTCTCTCTGGTGTTTTCAAGAAGAGAATCTGCGTTAACAACAGCGAAGACATTTATAAGTAGTCGTTAGATTGTGTAGTCCAATACTCAACACTATCTAAGAGTACAAACCTAATTTACCTTGCAGTGGGGGTTTCGAGATAACGTAGAGCAGAATAAAACACCCCAACAATATCAAGGGAATGGCATGCACCGCCCTTTCTGCATTGTATTTGGACTGTATCTTTTTATCTCCATCTTGAATCCACAGTGCCCTTATCTTCGCCTGCTTACGGGGCTTCAAAGACAAAAATGCCTGCCTTTTCATGGCTATGGCCCTGGCCCTGGCCCTACTTTAGCTCTCAAATATCTATGATATTGCTTGGTAGAAAGCCAAAGCACAGGCACATTGAAATGGTCCTATGGAGAGAAGCACAACTGTATTTATTGAGAGATGGTATGCTAAATTATAATACAAGTGGATTGTAAAGGGTGGAGAGATTGGTCCTAAGGAGAGAAGCACAACTGTATTTATTGAGAGATGGTATGTTAAATTATAATACAAGTGGATTGTGAAGGGTGGAGAGATTGGTGCAGTCTCTATCAGTATCGGTCACCTGGGCTTGTGTGTAAACTGCAATTTGCACTGCAGTGTTCACGTGATTGGTGGCAGGTCATTGTTTACTAATGTGAGGCAATCAAAGATAATTAGCTACAAACATTGGCGGGAAAAGGAAAATAATATGATCTTACCTTTAATAACTGGCCCTAAGGTTTTCATGCGTTATGAGATGCCGTGTAACCCTGACCAATCGTGTTAAAAATGGTAGATCTGGTGCTTCAGTAATCGTGAAGATGATATGATAATTTGGTATTGCTTTTAAAGTAAGATGATAAGTTTGATTAGAGCATAGTATAATGGGATTATTTCACTATAATTCATCGTTTTTCGTTAGTGGGATTATTTCACTGTAATTCATCAAGTAGTTTCCTGCTTTTCAGCTGCCATGATGAGATGATTCTATCAGTTACTCTTGCTCAGTTTCTCTGATCTGCAATGTCAACTTGCATCATGGTCTCGTCTTGTTATTCGTTCCGGTTATATTTATTATAGTATTGAATTCTCTTTATTGCCACCGGTAACAGTCGATGTCTTCCTCTTGAAATATATTGCTGTGAGGCTTTTCTTTCTTTGTTTTTTCCCTAGTCTCAAGAAAGATACTATGCACCGTCGAAGCGCATGGAATTTGAATACACGTAAGCATTGGAATCTGGATAGTATTACAACTTAAAGCCCTTCTTCAAAATTTATTATTTAATAAAATAATCTTTTGGTCTGTAACCCATAAATGTTGATTTAATTTTGCACCATTTTTTATTTTTCATAAATATGGATATGAGATTTCCCAATACGATATTAGTTAATTGACAGTTATTATTTTTATTAACATTAAAATCGAGTTTTTGTTGATTATAAATTAGTTTTTTTTAATGAAAAAGTAAACATACAAAAATATTTATAATAAAAAAAGTTGGTGGGTTAAAACACCTTATGGGGAATCAAATTAACCCTTATTGACAAGGGTTAGGAAATAAAACTGCTAACAAAACACAAGCAATGATCATTAAAGAAAGCATATCATATGGAGTAATGTGTCTTGATGTGTTGTCCTGCATAAACAACTAGTGATTATGGGATGAGAATCCACCCATCTGCGTCGCGATTAAGGTCTTCAGTACCCGCATCGCTCCAACCAAAAATTGGCCCAGGTGAAATTGGTTGAACATCATCCCATCCCCAACCTAACGATACGAACAAGAAATGTCAACATTAGGTCACTTCTTGACTGGCAAGGGTTGGGACCAGTGCCTGTCTACAAGAGCACTTCTTGGATATGATGGAGGCCGACGACAAGAGCGGGATAAAAAATGCTCTAGAGGGATCCGGTCGACTGAACACAGAGCATTGGCCCAGTGTGCTAGGAGAACTTGCAAGTGATCCAACTCCATAGCAACTTTGTTGGCTTGAGTACATATTTGTAACCAAATGTCATAGAAGATGTATACTGTTTAAAAACAATTTTGTTACGGGCCTTCCAAATATGAAAGAGCAGGCTAATCTTGAAAACCTCCCACACTTCAAAAAGCGGGAGAGACTAAGTGAAAGAGTCCCCAAGAAGATCTTGGGGTCAAGAAACTCTTGCAGTTATAAATAGAGAAAGAAAAAAAAAAGAAACCATTCCCAAGCTTACCTAGATCTTTTACAATTCCAAAAGAGGTGAGTACAAGACTTAGGTACACCACAAAAAGGAGATTTAGGATCAGGATTTCCAAGGTGCTTCAAATGTTCCCCCACGGGAAAGCCTTGACACAACAAACTCCATGCCAAAAAATATTGCTTGGGCTCAACATAGGTAGCCCAAATATTCTAAAATCTAGAATTCCATCTAGTCCTTGTAGAAAATAAGACTCAACATTGATTGAGCTTAGGCACCAGAGGAAGATGAGGAGATAGCCATTTATACCCCAAAAGAGCCTTATAATTAAGCAAAGGAGTGTCTGACCATCAAGGACGCTGTGAGCACACACCAATCTTGTGCAACATAGAAAAAGAGGTGAGAGCAATAACAACATCATAAGTATCTTTGTCAGCACCATTTAGCCTGAAGGTGCATTTGAACTCATTCCATGAGATCCAATCCCTGGTTTGGGAGGGCATGGAATGGGCCTGAATGTCAAACTAAAACATGTTTGGAAGCTTTCAACCAGTTTTCATTCAAACTAATGATATTCAAAGATGCTTTGACTATTCAATCTAAAAAATTCATAGTCTGAAGCTGTTCGGCAAGGGTGTCCTATTGCTCCCTCTTTATATGTGCTTGCTGCTAAAGCCTTTGACTATATTTTAGCTACTCAAGCTTCTATAGGTCCTATTAAAGGAATTTTTCTTCCGAATGATTAGGGATAACTTAATGGTCACTTTGCTGTTTACTATAAGGGAAGAGGAGCAATCTGTTTGTAATGCTTAATCTTGTCTTTTGCACAACCTCTGGTTCTAGCATACAATATTTCAGATAGTCTTCCTTGCCTATGCCACCTTGGCTTCAAGGGTATCATTGGAATTAGATCCCTCTTGGAGAAGTTTCTTGGTATTATTTTTGCCTTTCAAGGCTCTCCTACTAAGATTTGGAATTATGTGCTTCAAAGAGTTGAAAAGAAACTTGATTTCTGGCTTCCTAAGAAGCTATCATTAGCATGTAAATTTCAGATTTTCTCTAAAGTTTTAGCTGCCACTCTTGCTGGGTTCCTTCATAGGCTTGCTATAAGAGGTTTGAGAAACTCCTTCGATATTATATTAGTTTGAATTTTTAAGTTATTTTAGAGATGAATTTGATTTTTTTAATGATTAAAATGCTTTAAAGCGATTTTTTAGTAAAGATATTAAATTGTTGCATAGTTTTATATAATTTGAAAATATTTTTATAAGGTTATATGTAAATATTTATTTATTATGTTTAAGAATTAATTTAAGAGGATACATTAAATTTGAAAACCTTATAAAGGTTCATTTAATTTGAAATCTAGCCCCATTTATTTTATTTTTCCTTGAAGTTATAATTGAGGGTGAATAAGGTGTTTTGAGGTTTTGCAATCTCTCATGTTAGGTTGATTATAATCAAACACTTCAAAATGGTTTGTGAGAGAGGGTAGGTTCTTGCAACAAAATAAATAAATTAGTTGAAATAATATTTTATAAATTTGAAGATTTTTGTAAAATAAAAAGGACAAAAAACATCAAACTTTGCATTGATGGTGATCTTATACATTAGGCACCAACCATAAGAAAGAAAGTTTATTGAAGAAAGTTGTTATGACCCTATCTTAAAATTATTATGTAATTGTCTAGTAAATTTGTATGTGACACCTTGGGTGCCTAGTGCATATCAACCCATATGATATAAGTGTTATTCACTGCAAGGATTTAATAAAACACATAACTATTCTTTATTAGGAGTTACTAGATCGGGCTTCCACTTGCATGTGGATCGACCCTTGAGCATTAGGGTTAGGGTTGATAATAGTTTATAAAAAGGCATGGAAAAAATGAAATGTACAAGTCTTTTCTAATATTGTAACAAAGCTTTATTTTCAAGGAGGTTGCCTCCTTGAAGAGGCCTATGATTCTATTTCTCTTGAGTAATAAATTTGCTACATTTTCATTATGTATTGTAATATTGTTATTGTTTTCTTCCATTTAGTTAACTATTGCAATATTTATATAGATGTGTTTATTTTTATTGGAATATTCCTAACATGTGGTATTAAAGAACTTTCTAGGGCCATGTTCTATTGTAGTAACAACAATTATTGTCTTGTCATTTATTCTCCACTTGGTATATTTTCTCTATTTTGCAAAAAAAACTACAAGAAAATAATACAAGTTTTTTCTCTATTTTAGTGGGTTAGGTTAGAAAACCAATGTTGAGAGTTTCAAAATATCATGGAGGAATTATTGTTTTTGGCTAAGTTGGATTACCCATAAAGCATCTAATGAAGTGAGGGGTGATAAAAATCCTATACCTAGGCTTTAAAAAACACCCGTACATGGCGATGAGCTCCCATGTACCCTTAGGTATATAGAGACCTACCTAGGAATAGGATAAACCTTTTATACCTAGAAATATATTGATCATTTGAGTTTTGTGTTGCATCGATAAGTGGTTAGCCCTCAAAAGTTACTCTCATAGTATACTAAAAAGTGGATAGTGCAACTATAGATATGGTGGAACCCTCCATAGTTAGAGCTCTAAGATATTAGCTTGGCCACTAATTATAACCAAGATAGTATATCAAAAATTCCATAAAACTAAACACACCCTAGCTTAGATTGTTCCTATTAAATTTGTTTTTTTCTACCCTTAGTCCTACCCGATAAAAATTAGATTTGAGCATATTGTAGAGGATATTACCACCATCATAGAGTGATAAATCAATGGTTAAACTATCCACTTATACGATACAAGGGACACAAAAAAGTATAAATTATATCAATATAGTCAAGGTAGTTATCAGAGCAATCAAGGTAGTTATGAAAGAAGGTAATTAAAAATTACTAGTTTGATAGTTTAGGGAAAATCCTAACTGTTACCAATCTGGTAGTGTTAAGAACACCTTGTTGGACCATTAAAATGCACAGTTGGTAGTATTTGGATAAAAAAAATTGGAGCCCAAAAAATGTCAATTTGGGGTATACTCCATCGTAATTGTCTCTTTACGCTTATCATTTTGATATATAGCACACATAGACTTTTTGCAAACCCATAAGCTTATCATTTGTGGTATAACCCATTTCAATCATCTTTTTGAGCTAATAATTTTGTTATATAGCATCCATAAATATTTTTGGGAACCCTAGGGTACCAAAAGATAACCAAAGATACTAGAGATACCTACGTAGAGGAATTATTAACCAAATTTGGAAAATATATGACCTAATCCAAACAAATACCCAATTAATTTCACTAGGTGAAAACCAAAATTATGTGCTACAAGAACAACAAAAAAAAGAATAAATAATAATAGACTAGATGACTTTGAGGGTTGCTTAATGGGTATGGATAACATATACAAACAACAAGAACATAATTATATGGAAAGTAACATCGATGGCTCAGAAGTAAGAGTATGCCATACCTTTCCCAATACTAGTACAAAATACCCAAGATAGATTTTTTAAAATTTGATGGAGAGAGCCCCACTAATTGATTATATCGAGTAAAATAGTATTTTACTCTTCATGACATTCCCCAAAGTCTAATGCTCATAATAGAATCTTATAATTTTAAATATGATGCACTGCAATGGCTTTAATGGTTGAGGAATATGCATCTAGTTCTCTCTTGGTAAGAATTTAAGACCAATTTGCTTACTCAATTTAGACCTACTAAATATGAGGATTTTATAGGAGCCCTTACCAAAATGAAATAGACCTCAACCATCTGATACTATCGAAACCAGTTTGAAAATTTAGCAAATTGAACAAGGGGTTTGAGTGATAATTTTTTTCAAAGTTAATTCATCAATGGGTTAAAATAAGATATTAGAGCAAAGGTGTGGATGTTTAAACTAACAACTATGATGCAAGTAATAGGTTTGGCTAGATAAGCAAATGATATAGTCACTTCTTAGAGGTTGTACATCTAAATTTCTACAAGCTCTACCCCCACCTCCATCTTGACCCATAGCAAAACCCACCAATAAATTACCCATAATCAAATGTCTAACTCGAGAAGAAATGGAGTCTCATAGTGAAAAAATATTGCATTATAATTATGATGAGAAATATTCCCTAGGCCACAAATCCATACAATAGAAATTGTACTTTATATGGGTGAACCCTCCGCTATGGATCCCAATGAAGATGAGGAGGATCACAAAGGAGAGGAACAACTGAAGAACCTGCAGTGATAAATGAATAACAACTAGAAATATCAATACATGCTCTAGAAGGAATATCCACCCCCCAAACCATGAAGGTGATGGGGTATTTCAAAGGTTAATGAATCATCACACTCATAGATTTTGGTAGTAAATAACTTTATGATCCTTGGGTGGCAAAACAAGGAGATTGTTACACCAATTCATGCAATTATTTTGAAGTCATGATAGACAATGGGGGAACTCTACCATGTAAGGGAAAATGTAGAAATGTCAAGATGCAAATAGGTGAATAGATTCTCAAGACTAATATTTAACCTTCCTTTGAGAGGATGTGACGTTGTGTTGGGAACACAATGGCTTCACACTCTTGGTTTGATAGTTTAGAATTTCTCTAAAATTTGGATGAAATATACTTAGCAAGTAACACAATATATTCTTTGTGGAATGCCTATAGGCTCTACCCAACTTATTAGTTATCAAAGTATAGAAAAATTAAAGAAATCATCTCACAGATTAGAGGCATAGTTATTTATAATACAATCCTCTTATGATTATACAACTCAACCAGATAAACTATAACTCATATTAGATATACATACATATGTGTTTGCTAACCCACATGGTTTACCACCTTGATGCACTCATGATCATGTTTTTTTATTAGGTGGAAAAATAAAGGGGTTTTGAAAGGACCCTAAACATTTTACAAAGAGTAGAAAGAGACGAGTAGTCTCATAGAGATAATATAGAAATAAAGAAAACCTAAACAACCTAAAATAATCTAGCTTGCGACCAACCAAAGACATACAAATGACCACCCATACAAGATAAAGAAAAAAGGAAGGACCACCAACAAAAAAGTAAATCCAACCTCAATAGTCTAGATAAAACCAACCAAAGCCACAAGGGCCACTAATCCTAAGATTGATTCTCTAAGAGATCCACCTTGATTGAATCCTTATCTTGCTTTAGCCTCCAAGAGATTTCATTAGCATAAAATGCTAACATTTTAACCGACCTCTTGAGATTTCTCACCAGCTCTTTGATTGACTCAACAGGCTTACTTGGAGATCCTTTGGTGTCAACTTGAGAAATACTGTTAATCAAAGGCATGCTAGAAATATTTAGGCTTTTGTTAAATGCAAGAGTCAAGATATTATCCTCTAAATATTTAGAATCTTGGATTATGAGAGAGATATTCTATATTTTTGGACTTTAGGAAGATGGACCTTCTCGCTCCTTTCAACTCATATTTAGTACTCATATTTAGTAATCTTAACATGCACATTTTTCCTTTTCATCTCAGACTTCTTATATTTTGAAGGAGACGAATCCTCAAATTTAAAATGTTCAACAACAACAAGAGGGTAATTAGGGATTATACCATCATGGTCCCAAGGAGAAAAATCATCACTAGGGCCAAAAGGACCACCTTCACTAGACTTCAATCCCTTTATCACATCCATAACAATATTTTTTGAAATCTTATCCACCTCATTCACTCCAAAATCAGCCATTGGTGGGGATTTCTATAGTATACTTACAACTTTAGATTTAGTTAATCCAAAAACAACCTTTGGATAAACCTTTTGAACATCACTCAAAGGTAACTCATTGACCACTTCCCCCCAAAATTAGAAGCAGAGAGATACTTCTACCTAGTACAAACCTTAATTTCTTTCTCCCCATCAATCAAGCTTTGCAAAACCATAGGAATGCTCGAAGATTGCAGACCAGGGGAAGAGGCCTCCCAAGCTGAACAAGACCCAACACCACTTTTTACCTCAATAATAGCTCTCCTACTTAATGAAACATAATTGAAAATAACTTTAAAAAAACATTTATGGTTATCAAGGAAGAATTACCTTGCTGAAAATTATTCGCCATTATTTCTAATTCTTTAAAAAAGAAGCCAAGAACAACACTACTAAGGGTGAGTATTCAGTTGCTCAAGGTTATTTGACCTTATGCCATAATAATCCCAACCATTCTTCTGACATATTTTCTTGATTGTGGGCTCAAAATATTTGGCCTAAGGTGAGGTTATTTAATTGGCTTTTATTGCATCGTAGGGTGCTTATTGGTGAGCAACTTATGAAGCATGGTTTTCATGGCCCTTTTAGATGTGAAATGTGTGAAGAGAATGTAGAAACTCTCAACCATATTTTTATTGAGTGTACTTTATCCTCTGAGCTATGGAGGAGAATGGCCACTTTACTTGGCTTACAATGGTCCAATTTTTTTACTTTTGAACAACTTTGGAGGGATTGGCCTATTCAAGAGGGTGTTGATCATTTTATTAGGCAATTAGTTTGGATGGGTTATACCATTCTTATTTGGAATATTTGGAATGAAAGGAAAAATCAAAATTTTAATCAAGATAGGAATGATATTCACTATATTTGGCAAAAGACCATAGCCAACTTAGTTGAATCAGTCCATCAACTCCTTAATCACCCCCAAAACTCCCACCAAAGATGGGATCAAGTGATGCAAAGATTGAAGATTAAATATTCTAAGGGCAACCAACTTAAAGGGAATGTGAGTATTAGTAAGATGGATAGGACAAGAAATTGGCAACCTCCTCCTAAGGATTTTGGAAAAGTCAATACTGATGGAGCCTCTAGAGGGAACCCTGTAAAAGCTAGTGTTGGGAGGAATTGGTAGAATTTCAGATGGCTCCCTAGTTTTTGCTTTTGCTGAGAATTTGGGTATTCTTTCCAATAACCTTGCTGAGGGTTATGGTATCCTCAAAGGCCTTCAAGAGGCTACTAAGGTTGGATGGAAAAAGGTGTTAGTTGAGTCTGAATCTCAACTTATGATTAATCTATTGAAGACTCCTAAGAATCATAAGGTGGATTGGAGAATAAAAATAATTATTGAGAAGATTCAATTAATCCACATGGGATTTTTGAAAGTTGATTACAATCATGTGGTTAGAGATCAAAACAAGAGTGCTGATGCTTTAGATAATTGGGCTTTGGACAAAGGTGATCGTACTTGTTATGGCCACCCTCCTAGATGGTGGGATTCTCAAATTAGGGAAGCTCTTCTTTCTATCATTTCTTTGGATGGCTCCAGTTCTGAAGGTACCTAGTTTCTTCTTGATTTTTTTTTTGTTTCTCTTTGGTTCATTCAGTTTTTTTAGTTCCCTAGCTCATTCTATTCTTTCTTTTGTTTCCTCTGTTGATTCTTGCCTTAATAGTCTTGTGGTCTAGATAGGTCATTGTTATGTTCAATTTTTTTTTTCTTTTTCTTTTTTTTTTGTTTTTTTTTAGTTTTTTAAGGTGGGTGGGTTCTTTTGTTTTGTTTTTTTTTTTGTGTTCTTTGTGTTGTTTTTTGTTGTTCTTGTGTTCTTGTGTTTTTGTTGTTTTGTGTGTTTTTTTTTTAATGTTTTTTGTTATTGTTCTTGTGTTTTTTTCATTCTTGTTCTTGGGTTTCTCTTTGTTTGTGTTAATTCGTGTTTTTATGTGTGAGTGTTTTCTATGTTTTTTGTTTTTGTTTATTGTATGTTGTTGGTTGTTTTTTATTTTTTTAATTTTTTTCGATTTTGGTTGTGTTTATTTTTCATGTTTTTTTTTGGGTTATTTCTTTGTAGTGTTATGTTGTATTTGTCTTGTTTGTGTTTTGTTATGTGGTTCTTGTGTTTTTATATGTGGTTCGTGTTGTGATTTCTTTTATCTTATTGTGCGTGTTTGGTTGCACTTTTATTTTTGACACACTCAAGGAGCATGCTTTTTATTTTATTTTATTATTTTTGTTGTTATTTACTTATTTTTAAATTGGTTTTGTGTGTTTGTTTGCTCCTTGAGTATGTCAAAGGTGGTAGGCCAGGTCCGAGTCTTGGGTATTTTTGGTGAAATGGATACCCCTGCCTCCTTGGGTCTTACCCGAAAGTGGCATCCCTTTTGGTATGTTTTCCACAAATAAAAATAAAAAGGAAGCCAAGAATATTTATCACCTTTTCCCATGGAATTGATTGACCAGATCCAAATGAAATATTCCAACAATGTCTTTGTTACATTTAGGAGTGAATATATCCATAATTTTAAGGATAATTCTATCCCAAATATCGTAAAACGAGGATCTTTGAAACCCATTATAATATTTAATTGACCACTCAACACAGTGTCTAAATAGGTCCATCTCATTTTCCAGAGAGTGTTTCCATATCAACACACATTCACCATCCATATGAGCTCCAATGATCTCTAAAAGGAGTTGGGTAGTGATTGCAAATTCCATACCTCCAACTGAAACCATCCCTATTTTCCAAGATAAAGCCATGTCCTTGGCAAACTTGGGATCATGTTCCTTAAAAAGATTTAGAAAATTTAAAATCCTCCCTTTCTCAAAGAATTCTAAGACATCAGTATCTAAATATTGGGCTAAAGGCTCCACTCCTTTTAGTCTATCTTCCATTAGGGTCATATTACTCACATTTGCAGAGCTCAAAAACCACTTGATAACCAAGATCATATTGAAAATAATCACAAAAAATATCACCAATCTAAGGAAGATCATGAGTCGTATAAAATGATAATAAAATTCGATCATGAAGATCTTGTAGGATGAGCTTTTAGAGGTATGATCACCCAAACTATCCAAATTTCTTCGAGTACCTTCTAAAGTCTACCCTTAAAAATGGCATAAATCAACCTGATAATTGACATGAATCCACATTTCAAAGTTAAAACTTCCCTAATTAAAATGATACCAAATAGAAGTCTTAATAGGCCTAACAAAAGACTGATTACATGAGCACAAAATAGAGAAAAAATATCTCATACTTCCACATAAATTACTTTTTCTAGCACGTACGTTAAATACACATATGAATCTCATGATGCACCAACAAAAATACTTATAGATTTTCCACTCACTAGAAATTATAGCACTTAACCACCTAGGCATCATCAGGCAACAAGGCCACAAGAAAAAGTTTCTTTCTTCAATGCTTAACCTGAATCAAATGAATCAAAGTGCTCTAGCTTTGGCCATTAATTGCATAATGATATATGGTCGATTGAAAAATAAAAGGGCTATGAAATATATACCAACATTGCAAATCAACCAAAGATTGGATACGGAGAACACTTTTAGCCAATCACTATTGACCTTCCAAATTAGATCAAAAAAATATCAGACACACTGACCTTAAGTCCACCTGCACAATAAGCACCAAATCCAAAGACACCAAAAATCCCCATTGTCAAGACATAAAGAATGAATGTTCCCACTTGTAGAATTTGAATTTGAAAGATGTAAAATGAAGCCCTGCTCCTACCAACCACCATGAAAATCTAGCCTCCTAGAGGAAGAGATCCAAATATCCCTACATCCCTTCATCACCCCACAATTAAAATACAAGAGGATCATGAGAAGATTGAAACCTTTCATCCTGAGTGATTGTTAATAATTCCTATGGAAAATTATCATACCAAATGGACAATACTGCCTAAGATACTCCAATATTTGCTAAAGCATTGGCCACTTTGTTTCCTTCTCTATACACGATAACACCTAAGAGATTCCAAGGATTAGAATATTTTCTGTTCAAGCTATCATATTTTTAGTATCCCAACTTACCTTTAATTTACCTAAAAGGACATTTTTGATATTTAACGAGTCCCCTTCAAAAATAATCTTTCTATCTTGAACCATTTTGATGAGGTTTGACCCTTGGGAAATAGCCCTTGATTCAACAAACTGGCTTGTTTTGATACCGATGTTTTTAGCAAAAACCAAGATAACCTGCCCTTCACTATTTCTTAAAACCCCACTTCTACTAGTTGGACCTGGATTTCCTTTGGAAGCCCCATAAAAAATGATTTTAAGCCATCTATATTGAGGGGGAATCCATTTAGCTTACTGTCTGGCCATTTGAGCAATTTGAGTAGTCTCTTGAGAACCACAAGGAATCCCCAAATCATTAACAAGCTTCAACTCTAAAGGTGTTTCATTTTATTTTGATAAAGATATATTTGAAATATTTGCCATCAGGGCAGATAGGATTTTGATGTAGATAGATCTAGCATCATGAGAACAATCCTTAAAGGCACAATTATTCCTTTCTTTCCAAATTTCCCAAAGAAAGTGTGGGAGACTTAGAGACCAAAGGGATTGACATATTTTGCTATAAAAGGGAGGAGTCCATTGTTCAAATAGCTCCCCAATAGAACTTGGGAAAACCTAGGCCACATTCATCTTCTTCATCAAGAATTGAAGAACTTCACAAGAAAAAACACAATCTACAAAGATATGATTAGTGGTTTCCTCTTTCTTACCACATAGTTAGCATCTGTTGATGAGAATTAAGCCTATTTTTAAAAATTTTCTATTGAAAGATTTTTATTCTGCAAAGCAAGCCAAAGAAAGAAATTAATTTTTTGAGTTAGAGTCTTTATCTAGACCTGTCTATTTGGAGTCCAAAAAACCCCACCTTCAAATTCTAGCAAATAAGCAAATTTAATTGTGAACAAGCCATTGCTCTCTTTAGTCCAGATTAAGTATCTTATAAGCAGATCTTTTAATAGCTTGAAGCCTTAACATTCTATTTAGGTTCTGAAGCACCTCCTTCTCTTCCTTGTCTAAGCTTAGAACTGAGAGATGCTTACAAGAATTTCTACCATTAATATCATCAATGTAGTTGACCACTTTAGGCCCCAACAATGGATCTAGAATTGGTTTTAGCATAGCATAGTTGGGGCTGTTAATAAGGGGGTGTCCATTAACCAAACATCCTCCCAAAAGTTGATTTCTTATCCATTTCCAAGCTTCCACCTAGCTCCTTTGAGAATTGTATCCTTGGTTTTAACAATGTTGTTCCAAAAGGAAAAGATTGAAGATCCAAAATGGAAGAGATTCTCGTAAAATATTTGGATTTAATAATGAGAGGCCATGTATGATCCTTAAGCAAGATAATCCTCCAGCATTGCTTGGCTAACAATGCATTATTCATCTGACTAAGTCAACTTAGATCAAGACCACCCTTCTTTTTACTAGAACAGACTTGAATCCATGAGACAAGATGAAGTCTTGATTTATTCTTCCATTATTTTACTATAATTTGTGTAAACTGCAATTTGCACTACAGTGTTCAGGTGATTGGTGGCAGGTCATTGTCTACTAATGTGAGCATTAAGGCCGAAGCCAATCAAAGGTAATTATCTACAAACATTGGTGGGAAATAGAAAATAATATGCTCTTACCTTTCATAACTGGCCCTAAGGTTTTCATGCGTTATGAGATGCCGTGTAATCCTGGCCAACCCTGTTAAAAACGGTATATCTAGTGCTTCAATATTCTTGAATATCATCGTCGATCATATGATAATTTGGCATTGTTTTAAAGTAACATGTTAAGCTTAATTAGAGCATAATATAATGGGATTATTTCACTATAATTCATCATTTTTCGTTATTTCTAAGTAGTTTCCTGCTTTTCAGCTGCCATGATGAGATGATTCTATCAGTTACCCTTCCTCAGTTTCTCTAATCTATAATGTCAACTTGCATCATGGTCTCGTCTTGTTATTCGTTCTGGTTATATTTATTATAGTATTGAATTCTCTTTATTTTCACTGGTAACAGTTGATGCCTTGCCCTTAAAATATATTGCCATGAGTATTTTATTTCTTTGATTTTTTTTGGGTCCCACTCACAAGAAAGATACTATGCACTGTTGAAGGGCATGGAATTTGAATACACGCAAGCATTGGAGTCTGGATAGTATTATAACTTAAAGCCCTTCTTCAAAACTTACTACTTAATAAAATAATCTTTTGGTCTGTAACCCATAGATGTTGATTTAATTTTGCACCATTTTTAATTTTTTTTTATATGGATATTAGATTTTACAGTTATTATTTTTATTAACATCAAAATCGAGCTGTGGTTTCTAATTGTGTTTGAAAAATAAAACTAAAAAAATCGAAAAATGGAATGTGCCTTTGGACATGTTAACCATCAATTATATTAATGGGTTTTTGGCTTTGTAAGAGTTTTATTTCAAAGTCCTTTTGAAGTTAGATAATGTAAGGAGGTGGAGGTCTCTGATATGAAGGATAAGTTTTGTTGATTATAAATTAGTTGTTTGAATTTTTTAGTTATTTTAGAGATGAATTTGATTTTTTTATAAAATTTTGTGTGGTGATTGAAATGTTTTAAAGTGAATTTTTAGTGAAGAAATTAATTTGTTGCAATTTTTTTATAAGGTTATATGTAAATATTTAAAAAATAATTTAAGAGGTTAAATTAAATTTGAAATCTTTGATAAAGGTTAATTTAATTTGAAATCTAGTTCCCTTTATTTTATTGTTCCTTGAAGTAATAATTGAGTGTGAATAAGGTGTTTTGAGGTTTTGCAACCTCTTATGTTAGGTTGATTATAATAAAACACTTCAAAATATTTTGTGAGAGAGGATAGGTTCTTGCAACAAAATAAATAAATTAGTTGAAATAATATAATATAAATTTGAAGATTTTTGTAAAAAAAAATGACAAAAAACATCAAACTTTGCATTGAGGAATAGAAAAACTTTTGCCTTATCAACTACCCTACAATTTGCATACATAAACCTTGATAACAATTGATATTCTTTAAAACCTCTGTGTGCAGGTTGATACAATGAAATCCACCTTGTATCCACATATTTTAACAAAATTTTCTCTTTTGTAACTCCTAGTGCAAACTATTGAAACTCTGCAAACCTTTTTGGACTACATGAAAAATAAGCATGTATTTCATGAATGAGGTCTTCCACTCTCGCAAAATTTTCAAAAGTGCTCATGATTTTATATGCAAGATTCACTCTATGATCCATGCAATGAATGAGTATCATATATGGGACAACTGATATCTTAAGTCGAACACAAAGACCATTCCTATGTCCTTGCATTATAGCAACACCGTCAAATCCAATGCATAATAACTTTATGGCTGTCTATATAATTTATTCCCACAATATATTTTAAACTAGTTACAACAACATTATAGATGTTTTTTGCATTAGAACTTTGCACAATCTTATGTAATCCTAGCAAACTAGGTTGCCTTACATGATTTCGTAATGTGTACACATGCATGCAAATCTAAGATGTGTTGTCCACAACCATCACCTTATCAATTGAATGTGAAATGAATTTGGTAAGTTTTACGTTCTCCATTAGGTCCTCCTCAACCAATGATAAAAATTTTGAAATTTTCTAACCACTTCAATCTAACCAATGGGAACTAGAAAGGTTTTGCACATCAACTAGTTGAAATAGGTGCTTATAATCAATTAAATTGGACATGGATCTACCCTTTTTGAGAATACTATATACAAGAACAAACTGTAAACTTTTTGAAGCTAAAGTGGTCTTATGAATTTTATGAAATTGGGCTTCAATCGTTCCACCTTTCTCAACAAGAGATTGTTGTAGCTTGATATGATAATCATATTCTTTTGCATATCTAACATGCATACATTTTGATTCATTCTTCCACCTAACTATTTTCTTAACTGTTCCATCACTTTCTATAACTTTTGAATAAACTTTACCACCATGTTTTTCTATTGTATCTATCTTCATTTGCATTCTGTGATCCTATGGGGGAAAATCTGCCTTTGGTTACGTTTGCACCCAAGACTTTGCCAATATTGAAAGACCGAGCTAAAATAAAGTTTGCCTCGATTTAATATCCAAAGGAGGCTGGTTCCTTGCTTCTTTTAGGAAAAGGGAGAGAAAGGGAAATACATAAAGAGAGGGAAATATAGCTATTGCTAGAGTTGATTAAGGGGTACAAATCAGATAACAACAAAGCAACTATAACAACCTTTTATAGAGAAGCATCTATTTGAACCATAAAAATAGAGAAACTAAGCTTCTAGTGTAAATCTATTTAAATGCAAGCTTATTGGTAAAGTTAATTTTAGAGTTAGCAAAACTTTGTCATAGAAATTCAAAGTAAGAATTAAAGCGAGTTACATTCAACCTAACTTTATATAGCAATTAACAATCCATACATACTTGATTCAGAACACCAGTGATCTAGAAACCATAATGAATGATCTTTTATTAATCTTTTAAAATTTTGTGTACATCACCTTGTAAACATCTAAGAGCCGACCTTTTTTTTAGGTCGCTCATCCTATATATAATAGTTTTACATAACAAAAAAATTGAAAGTTGTTACAAAATTATACCTGTAGGCTCATTCTGATAAAAAACAATTAGGGAAGCATGGAGCCTTCAACTAGAAGTGGTTGGGATATTCTTGTTAAAACAATATTCCTTTATCTTCTTAGAGGTGTCGTGGTCTAGTTGGCTTCAAAATATCATGCCATTGCGACTATTTAGCCCTTAACTTGCTTAATCCTTCAAAATGTTGCACTGTATTAAATTTTGGTCTCCATTTGGCTCCTTATCTTCAAAATGCTGTGCTATCATGACTTTTAGATTTTATCTCCGCCTTGGTCTTCAAAATGTTGCATCGTCATGAATTTTGGTCTCCATTTGGTTTCTTATATTAAAAATATTATGTTATCATGACTTTTAACCTTTATCTATGCCTTGGTCTTCAAAATGTCGCACCATCACGACTTTTGGTCTCTATTTGGCTCATTGGCTTCAAAATATCGTGCCATCACAACTTTTAGCCTTTAACTTGCTTAGTCCTTCAAAATATCGCACCACCGTGCATTTTGGTCTCTATTTGGCTCCTTGGCTTAAAAACATCATGCCATCGTGACTTTTAGTCTTTAGCTTGCTTAGTCCTTCAAAATATTGTGCCATCATGACTTTTGGTCTCTATTTGGCTCCTTGGCTTCAAAATATCGTGCCATCATGACTTTTAGCCTTTAGCTTTATTAGTCCTTCAAAATATCATGCCATCACAACTTTTGGTCTCTATTTGGCTCCTTGGCTTCAAAATGTCGTGCCATCATGACTTTTAGCCCTTATTTCTACCTTAGTCTTCAAACTATCGTGCCATCGTGACTATTTTTATACTTAGTGAAATATTGAGAAGAATTACTCCTTACTTCCCTAGATGTGGTCATTTTGATCAATATTATTGGTGCCTCCTGGGGTAATTTTGCTAGCGGAATGTTAGAATCTAGAGCCTTTATCCATTGGGGAACAAAGTAAAAAGAAATAACTAAGAAAAATAATGGGAAGAAGGGGAATGATACCAAGCAAAAAGATGCTTTTTTCTCTGCACAATTATTCCTCTAGAGTATCTTCTTTAGTGGATTTCTCTATTTTTACTTGGCCCTAGGCTACTGGTTTGCTTGATGAGGCTTTCTTGGATTTATCTTGCTTATCCTTTTCCTGGATGACCTCATTATAGGTGGTGAAAATTTTTCTCCAAGTCTCTTCATCTGTATTTGAAGTCTCTTTAAAGGTTGAATACAAATATCCTAGCTCTTCAACCTTATCATATGATAATATTTTTGACTTCATGTATAGCTCATGCAGGCAAGAGTTGATCTGGGTAATATCTTGAGCCATCCTGAATATTTGTTCCTCCTAAACCGGCTCTTCTCAGCTATCAATATCTGTCTCATCTTCTAAAAAATATTTCCATGTGGTCTTCAATTCATCCTGTGATAGAAAATTCGAATCTTTGTCCTAGAAGCTAGGCATTCCATAGTTTTTTGCTATGCTCACATGTTTCAAAATTACCTTAGCTTCTACCTTGAGCTCCTGCATAAGCTTAGCACTTTTAGTTACCAGCTGGTGTCTCTTGAAGAAATTCCTAGCAGCTAGCTTGACCTGAGACTATTTTTCATCCCGTGCTCTAAATCCTAGTATTACTTGAGTGCTTTTAGAAAAAAATTCAAATTTTTGTGGCTACTAACAACCTTGACTTTAGGAGCTTGATTGATGTTTCAAATTCATCTTCTACTCGAACCAACGTGTCTTTAATATTGATCAGGTATGACAAGGTAGGTCTTATCTTCATGATCATTTTTTAGATATTTCCAATCATTTCTTTTTTGAATGCCCGTGCCTTTTCCTTAGACAACCCGTCGATCTTATTAGTACTTTTTGAAAGCTGCTTCTTGAGGTCTTCAACTTGTTGGTTTAGTAGTTGAATCTATTCTTTGGATTTTGCAGCTTTCTCCTTACAGGGGACTGCTTCATTGAACATCATATCCCACTTTTTTACCTCATTATTCAAAGCACTCTCGATCATTTTTTGCTGGTTCAAGGCTTCTTATAAATTCTTTCTTGCCTACTTAGCTCTGAGGTACTTTTATTTGTAGTCATGTTTAGGTATATGGTTCTCATATGAGCTTAGGTATTTCCCCACTTGTCCTCCATCAATAGCTGAGTGATGTCTTCTATAATTATCTCAACCTGGTAGTCTTCTAGGGTCATTTATCCATATGGATTCTAGATGAGTGGTGTCATTTTTATAGTGGAACACTGCATGTTGATGGGATATAATGCCATCCCTTCTCTAGTGCGGGCCATATCTTTAGAACTCTGAGTGCTATGTGATTTCAACCAGACGACATCGTTCAAGGTTACCTTTTTAACTTTTTCAATTTGAAAATGGTAGGGTTGCTCTCTGAAGAAGAAGAAAGGATTGTTTAGAAGTTTGAGAGGCTAATTGTATAAGGAAAGGGAATAGCGACTAGAGAGGCATCCACATTTGTTTTTTAGAGAGACTAACTATCGAGACGATTGAGAATGTGTTTGGATCATTTTGGGTAGATGGTGGCGATGGTGGAGGCTGGTGAGTGGAGTCATTTTGAACGGAAGGTGGAAACAGTGTAGGCTGGTGAGTGAAGGTTGAAGAGTCATCACCCTGACCTTCAAAATGGGAGGGAGAAATCCTTTGGGGGTGTGAAGAAGTTAAGTTTATAAGAGATATACCTGGGTTATTCGATGGATTGGTGCCTTTAGTCTCTAGTGTCTCCTTAAGAGCTTCTGTATAAGTTTTTGCTATCTTCTTCAGGATCAAATCATCAGTATCAGTTGGAGCCTTTGTTAAGACTTGTTATTTGTTGGGGGTTTCCTTTGTGGGAGCAGGTTTTTTGGCCGTATCGACCACTTCTTGTTCATTTATCCCTTGGTGGTCCCTTGTTTCTTCTAGTTACCCTATTTCTTCTTGTTTCCTTATTTATTCAGAGGGTGTCTATTCTTGCTTTCTTTTCTTTTGTTCTCCTTCCTTTGTTGTTTTTGCTTTCTGCTTCCATGGATGAGAAGGGTATCGTCATCAGACTCTGTGTTCTATGAGGAAGGGGAAATGAATTTTACACCTTCTTAGGAGCTTTTGTTTTCTCAATGGCAATCTCCTTTCCTTTACTTTAACTAAAATTATCCTTTGCTACAATGGACTTGATGGGGATGCCATTGATGCCCAAAGGGACTTTATCTACAAGAGTTTCAAACCACACATCATGGTACTCGTATATTTCAAAAAACTCTTTGTCAATATTTGTTCCATACCTGGAAAATCATTGTATGTGATATCTCATTTGCCACCATGCTAATATTTTAGCGTGATCCCAATATTCCCCTTTTTTCTTCATTTTTTAATGGTCTTATCTTTCAGCTTGTGGACTGGGTTCACATCAGGGCTCCAATATACCAAGTGTTCATAGAAATCATGCCACGGAGGCAGTGGCTACATCTTTTCAATGTGCCATTCTAACAGTTGATCCTCCTCATTGTTTCTGCCATGTTTGTAAATTTGTCTATCTAATAAATGAAACTTCTTGAAAGGGGCTCAATTTAGGGTGGCCTACTTTTGAGTGAATTTGTCTATAGGGTCATATTTCCATTTTTGTGGTAACTCCACCAACTTCAAAAATTTTAATGTTCGAGCGATTCACTCATGGTCCTCTTTCTTTGACATCGATACACCTAAAAATTGAAAAGATATGAGGTAGGTACCTGTCTTCCCAAATTTTCTATTGATGAACTTAGTCTGCCTTACATATTCTAGAGTGAACAATCCCTCAATGCTGTAATAAGGTAGCAAAATGGGCTTCGTTATGAAGCAATATAGCTTGACGACCACTCCTTGGGTCAAAACAAACCAATCCTCTTCTTTTGTGTGGACATGCTGCAAAGTGTACACATACTTTGGGGAATCCCTGGCATGGTGCCATACATAATTTTCAACGCAAGACCTAATAATTCCATATTAAAATGTGTAGAGGGGGAAAACTACCCTACCACGTACAATTCCCAAACAAAAGGGTTGGATCCGCAAGGAGGGAACCCTTTTGTGGGATGAAGCACGGGGGTATGTTGTACTCTACACTTGGTGCTAGGGGGAAGGGTTCACCAGGAATAGCTTAAGGACTCACTCCAAGTCCCTGAGATATTCAAGATTGTTTGATGTGTTTAGTTTCAGACAATCACCTAAATTTAGCCTTTCTAGATCTAAACTAGAAAAGATAAAGGGCAATGCAAAAAATATAATAATGCAATTAGAAACATAATAAAGGTATACAAGAGCTATCCTGGAATGAATATTTCTTTTGAATGCTCAATAAATTAGGGTTTTATTTTAGAAAACCTTTAAAGCAGAACTATGCATGAGTAAATACACAAAAATTATCCCTAGATGCAAGCTAGATGCTCTTCTCTTTCAGATGCCTAGAAATCAACAATGAAACCATATTCTCAATCGATAAGATTGATACAACACTTATCTAGACTGGTGGTTGAATTAGTCCTTTGCTACCTCTTATCCAATGATATAAAATATTCCTATTCCTGCAAGATCACTTATGAAACACTAACAAATGAAATTAGTATTAGGGGGCCTGCATAGGTCGCTGTATGACAATTTTAGCAATAGTCAAGCACTCTAGGTCCTTTTAGATGACCTTTTAATATAAAATAAAAAATTGACCTTTGGAGATTTAATCATAAATCAGAAATATAGTAGCAAAAAATAGAAAGAAAAGTATAGCAGCATGATCCAGAGACAAAATGGAATATAATAGTAAAATCTAAATATGAAAATTATACTCGGTGTGCCCTAGGGTAAAATCATGCCTCGCCTGGAGTGGGTGCGATATCACAGTAGTAAAGTTGCACCCTGCTTGGATGGAGTGATTTCGATTATGCGAATAACTTTTCCCTAATTAGGGCAAACGAAGTCACACCTTGCTAATGCCAGGTGCTATTTCACTACAGACTAAAGAAAAAGAAGTGAATGCAGAAGAAAAAATAAATGTAGATAACAAAGTGATCAAACCCTAATAGATGTTGCATAAGCAGGAAAAAGAGAACCAAGTATACAAATGGGCACTCTATCTCTCCAAGCTACGCCATGGATCCACAAAGTCACACAACAAATCAATCCAATCCATGTAATATAAGATCAAGTCTAAAATTCACACTTTGGGGGTTAGCTTATAGCAGAGAAAGTAAATCAGAATAAACTACAAATAATTCGCATATAGATCGCACATAGAAGGTTCACATATCACACTTTGCACTTAAAGTTTGCATGTCTTTTTTTGGCAAGAACATCCTTCCTCTTATAGACAATCAAAAGAAGGAAAACAAACACAAATAAACTCACAACTGATGCCAAAACACGCGAGAAGGTTTAAACCTGGGTCTAAGCGGGCTTAAAAAATAATAAAATAAAATAAATTAAAAAACTTGATTAAACAATGAAGTCATGCCCCGTCCTGATGGGGCGTGATATCGCTGATGCAAAGTCGTGCCCCATATTGATGAGACGCGATATCACTGGTGCAAAGTCACACCCCGTCCTGACGGGACGCGATATCGCTAGCATGAAGTCGTGTCTCGTAAAGATGATGTGTGATTTATCTAAAAGATAAAAAAATTAAAAAGGGGAGGGATAGAGGCCTTCCCTTGCACTTGGCAAGGGGTGAGGGCCTCTTAAGGGCACTAAGGAATATTGCCCACTCAAAATGGGTCAATTTTTCGTGTCTACATTTTGCCCCCTCTTTGATGCATTTATGGCCTAGTAAATGCATCAAAGAAAAGATGTAGCACACACTGAAAAGAAAGAACTACAAATGAAAAATGGGGTAACTAGGTTAGAAAAAAAATATGGTGGGTGTCATTTTGGACACCTTATAATTTGCACATAAATCGAGGCATTAGGGACATTAATGCCTCTATAGGTCGGGTTTCCCCCTCGAGTGATTATGAAAAAATAATATTTCATAAGGACTCAAAAGAACTCGACACAAAAGAAAGAAGAGAAAGAACAAACGACAATCAAAACAAAATAGGAGAGAGAAAATATAAAATAGGGTTTAAAAAGAAAACAGGGGTAAAACCCTAATTCACTTTTACTACGTAGAGGAGAAGAAAATGGCTTTGGAGAAAAAAATGGCGCTTTCGGTTCATCGAGCGGTGACTATAAGGGATGAGGATGGGGCTCGAGAACGGGTAAGAATCATCGATGTTCCTCTTTCGCATTAAATTTTTTTTTCTCGGTTCGCGCAATTAGGATTTAGGATTTTTTTAAGAAAATTGCCATAAAAATCGGTGAAATTTGTGCCATGAACCGAGCATAAATTTGCAATCCAGGAACAATTTACCTTTTATAGTGAAATGCAAAGAAATCGCACCAAAAAAATAGGGGGTGCGACTTCACGAAAGCGAAGTCGTGCGCCCTAAAAATGGGTCACGACTTTGCGAGAACTCAAGAAAAAAGAAGAGAGAGAGGAATAAAAAGAAACAAAAGGAAAAAAGGAAACCCAAAGTTCAAAGGACAATTTGAAAATTCTTTATGCTAAATCAAAAAATGTTTTTATTAATTAATTTGATTTTTATGATGAAACTGATTAAATTCTTGTGTTTGTTTATTAAATACAGCTAGGTATTTTTGAGACTCGGGAGCGACGGGCAGGGTCTCTGGCAGATCTAGACATGTTGGGGCAGGTTAAGAGGACGAAACTAGAGGTGATTGGGCTAGACAACGTGGTGAGGATGCCATGGATCGAGACAGACAGGGCTATGTTGATTGCCCTGGCAGAGTGATAGTATCCAAAGTCCTCTACTTTATGGCTACCAACAAGGGAGATGATCGTCACACTAGAGGACATGTGGTGGATCTTGAGGATCTCCATCAGGAGGAGAGAGGTTTACAAGGCCCGAGGAAATGCTGCTACACTACAACAATTTTCTACAGGCTTCACTCACTAGGTGCGGGAGGGTACTAGCAGTTGATGACCTGGTTGGCCGCTACGGAGTGGATCCTTTGACCGCAGTACTCATAGGGATGGTGGCGGGTCTCTTGACTTGTCACACTAGCAGATGACACTTATCATGGGCACTAGCAGAGGTAGTGGTAGACATGCGATAGCAGGGATTCTGCTTCACATGGGGCCCTTACGTGTTGGTCCATTTATACAAGACATTGTACAATGTCATGTATAAATTGTATACAGGACTAGTTTGTATGACATTTCTCTAGGTGTGGTTCTAAGAGCACATTGTGATGTGAATACCATTAGCACTACCAAGACCATTTCTTGAATCGAAGCAACCAACAACATACATATGGTATCAATCCCTGGAGAGGACTACGAGGGCCTATGCAAGAAATCTACCACTAGAGAGGAAGGTGATTGATGAGTTACGAGAGGCGCGGCTCATTTGGTGACCATGGAGGTTTCACCTTGGCTGGGTGGAGGATAGGACATAGATATCAAGGATGAGGAGGGTCAGATGGCTGAGGTAAGAGCAGGGTGAGCCAAAGGTGCTCATATTTGATCTAGTCCTAAGGTAGTTCAAGATCTTACAGGGAATCCCAAACCTAGGGGACTACTGGTATCAGAGGGTGACCTGGGACCCAATAGGGATCAAAGGTAGGCCAAACTTCACCAGGTGGGTCGAGGAGGACTAGGATGACCCTTATTACGTCGACCTAGGAGTAGACAACGTAGGGGTGGCCATCGGATATAAGGGGTGGTATAGAATGGTTGCACATCAGAGGATATCACCACCTGTACCAGTGCAAAGGTACTAGGTGATAAGCCTAGGCATGTAGCAGGAATTCTAAGAGGTAGCTCGCAGGACCATAGAGAGGGCACAACAGGACTCGACTGCGCCTATACAGAGGCTGACACAAGTTCAAATCTAGGTGGTGGAGGAAACCATCCCTAGAGAAGAGACCGAAGAGGGAGGGATGAGGGATACCCCCTTATAGGCAGAGGGGACATAGGCCAGAGACCCTGGGGAGGCATAAGGATCGATAGAGGTGTGTGGCTAGAGCTAGGATACAAAAGAGCTATAGGTGCAACTAGCTTCTCTATAGGTACAGGTGGCCCAACTATAGATGGATAGGGACACTGCATAAGTAGAGGTGTCCTGACTACAGGGAGAGGCGGTCCAATTAGACGAAGAGCACCATCGAGCTTGAGCTGAGGGGATGGCTACTATTGGGAGTAGCCAAGTAGGGGACACAAGGTTACTCCTTCAGGTAGAGTTATGATGCATTGGCGATAGATTGGAGACAACCATTCAGAGGACCATGTTTTTTGAGATGGCTTACTTCACAACTATCCCTCTAGAGTGAAGGATGGAGCTTCCTACATCCCTTCAGGTAGCTAACAGGTCGTGGTATCGATGATAGGCACTATTGACATCTCACTAGTCGATGGTACCACTGAGGCTACCTCCACCCCAAGGAGAGACATAGAGAGTTGGCTCTCAGAGCTAGGGTAGGCTAGGCTAGGGATCGAGATGACACACAAATTTTTGATTGTGGTGTGCATCCCTAGGTTGAGTATACTGAGTTTGGATTGTCATACACCAACCTCACATGATGTACTCTTTTGTCTTACGAGTAATACATAGATACAAATTTTATCTATTTTTATGTGTAAATGATTTAATGCATGTTTTTATGTGTTTATGTTGTTTTATTTAAGTGTTTTGAATGATTTAATCTTGTAGCTGAATATTTTATCTAACTTTTCTTTGAAACTGTACTAGGCCGAGATACCAAATTTTGTCCTTACTGATGTTGCTGATTCTGAGCCTGTTTTCTTGTGGTTGCCCCTACCATACCAACCACATTGCTATGGCATAAGGAGTCATCTTGGTGAGCCACCTTATTGGATGCTTGTTGCTCATGCTTAGGTAAAGGATCCTTAAATATTCCCATATCTTGATTCGTTGTTGGAATTTTTTGAGTAGGATTTTGACTACTCATTGATTGGAGATTATCTAAATCAATACATCCTGCATCAACTAGATATTGAACCACATGCTTCAATTTCTTGCAAGTGTTCGTCCAATGTCCTACTCTATGATAAGTGTAATATTATCTTGCCTTAGACCAATGAGCTGTAGTATCTGGATGTCTTACTGGAGGTAGTTCTATTGCCTTAGCATCTAACAGTTGCTTTAAAACTAATTCCATAGGGATACTAAGTCTTGTAAAATTCCTTTGATGAGTTTTCTGAAGCACAATCTTCTGTAGGCTATTATTGACATTATTAACAGGCCTAATTTCACTATTTCCTCCTAGATGTTTATTCTTAGGTTGAGATTTAGTTGGCTTATCCTCTTTAACCTTGATTTGATCTCTCTTGATGAGGGCTTGTTCCACTTTTATTGCTAACTCAATTGCTTGGTCTAAAAATGTGACAGTAGTAGTTTCCAAAGCATAAGATTACTATTCTTGTAAATTTCCCATAAATATATCAAGCATATATTTCTGAGACACAATCTATCTTAATTAGCCAACTAAACTTCTCCAACGAGCTAATTTTTTTGATAAAATTTCCTCTCTATCTTGCTTTAAATTATATAGATCTCTCATAGTCACTTATTTTTCAATATAGGCACTAAACCGATGAACAAATATCTTTGCAGTCTTCTCAAAACTTTTCAAAGAATAGTTGGGTAACCGATAATAACATTCTAATGCTAATCCAACAAGACTATTTGAAAATATTTTCAATAAAAGCATATCATCATAAACAAGATCATGTCAAGCTATTATGAATCCCCTCAAATTCTCTATTGGATCTTTAGTACCTTTGTAGATCGGCAATACTGGTATGAGAAAATGCTTAGGATAAGGCCTGTGAGCAACAATAGGATCCAGTGGTTGACTACACATATCCCTATAATTGTATGTAAACCCTGATGGTTGAATCATATCCATTCTTGAGAACAATTGATTCACAACACTTGTTAAATTCTACATTTTTGGATTGCTATGTGTGTTCCCCAAACTCCCTAAAGGAGGAATGTATGCATGTTGAAACCCTGATGTTGTATTTAAACTTAGAATACCTTGGTTATATGTGGTATTTTGAGAATAATTAATATTTGGTGGAATAGAAGCAATAGTGTTGATGTTAGAGGATACAAGAGGAAATTGAGAACAAACATTTTGGGCCACTATTGGTTAGAGGGACTTGCAGATTCTCTCCAATATTGATGGTATTAGTATTGGCACAAGTCACTTGATCCTTAAGATTACTTTGATGAAAATATTGAGATGTAGGAGTATCATGATGAAGCAAAGGAGACTTATTAGGAGGGGAAGGAGTAGCATCCTCTTTTTCAAGACGAGCTTCTCGATTTATACATTCCAATAGCTTTTCCTTATGAGCTTTCATGAATTCCTAGATATAATCAAATGATGAAAACACTAAACTTCCATTAGGCCCAAAAAGAGGATCAAAATTAGATTCAGTTTCCATATTTACATCTTCTTGCTCTTCTGGATCTATATTAGGGTTTTCCCTATCAATATGATCATCTTCCAAAGGAACATAATCAAATTCTAATTGTTTCCTCTGACTTCTAAGAACAAGAGCCATTAGAAGTAGTGAAAAACAAAATAGGGGAAAAAACTATAAAAAAAATACTTAAAGATTTTCCAAAAAATATTAATGATATTTCTTAGTGTTTAAAAGAAAAGGAAGTGTTCACGTCAGGTTCACCAAAGATGTAGAGTGGGAAAACTGCCCTACCACGTACAATTCCAAAACAAAAGGATTGTATCCTCAAGGAAGGAACCCTTTTGTGGGGTGAACCACGGGGGTATATTGTACTCTACACTCGGTGCTAGGGGAAGACATCACCAGGAATGGTTCAAGTCCTCGGGATATTTAGGATTGTTTGATGTATTCAGTTTTAGACAATCACCTAAATTTGACCTTTCTAGATCTAAGCTAGAAAAAATAAAGGATAATGCAAAAAATAGAATAATGCAATTGGAAATAGAATGCAGGCATACAAGAGCTATCCTGGAATGACTCTTTATTTTGAATGATCACTAACCTAGGGTTTTATTTTAGAAAAAACTTTAAAGCAGAACTATGCAGGAGTAAATACACATAAATTATCCCTAGATGCAAGCTAGATGCTCCTCTTTCAGATGCCTAGAAATCAACAATGAAAACATATTCTCAATTAATAAGATTGATAGAGAACTTATCTAGATTGATGGTTGAATTAGTATTTTTCTACCTCTTGTCCAATGATATCAAAGATTTCTATTCCTGCAAGATCACTTATGAAACACTAAAAATTTAATTAGTATTAGGGGGCCTGCATAGGTCATTGTATGATAGATTTAGCAGCAGTAAAGCCCCCTAGATCCTTTTAGATGACCTTTTTGATGAGTGTCGTTGTTAATTCATCATTTAATCATTATGTGTGTCAATCCAGGGCGGTGTCCAAGGCTATATACGAAAGAAGGCTCCAACAGGTTAAAGATTAGTTCATTCAGAAAACAGGCTTTATTGATGGATCGGTTAGCATTTGGGGGGTTTGTTGTGACCTCTAACTCCTAAGAATTGAAATTAACTCCTATTTACCTTTGCAAAAATAATATTGCAGGAAATGAAGTTACAAAATCTGAAAATGACAGAAAATGAAATGTTGCTAAATTGAAATGACAGAAAAGTAAATTGCAGAATTGAAATCACACACAGTTGTAGAAAAATAAACTAACTACAATTCTCTGAGCATGTTCTAAATCTAGAAATTCAAACTAACATCTATTGCAAAACTGGAAATGTCACAAATCTAGAAATTGCAGTAAAATGACAGAAAACTAGAAATTGTTGCAAATCTAGAAAATGACAGAAAACTTGAAGTTGCTGCAAATCTGAACAAAAATGTTGAAATTGCATGGAATGATGGAAAAATGCTGTCAAGACTGAAATCTGAATTTAAAAGTTGCTAAAGAAATGAAACTGGCGGAATTTTGCTAACCTACTACAGCAAGGAATTAGCAATGTATTCTGTCAGAAGATGCCTTCCTCTAGTCCTGCAAGTGGCCCTTGCTTCCAGAACCAGATGAAGGTGAAGAGTTATGCTAAGAAAACCTAAATACTAATAATCAACTCAACATGCCAATTGAGAACTAAAAAATGCACCTTTTTATTCAATCTGGAAATGCATTACAATAATGCAGGAAAAACTTGTAGATTACTGTTCTGCTACAAAAACAACTGCACTCTCTATTTCTCTGTCTCCTATATGACTATATGCCTATATTCTATATGCTCAACCGTGCTGGGAGCTCTCTTATTTATAATATTATGCTGATATACTTGATTACTGATTTGCAGGGATTTACAACTGTTTGCACAACTATTTCCTAGAATGCATGAGCTTGCTTTGTCAAACTTGATCTATTCAACCTTATTAAGCTGCATTCGTTGAGGAAATCAGTTAACATGAGCTGGGACAACTTTTTGGTCAATTGTCAATACTTTCCTCTACCGATCTGTCACTTTTTGACCATCTTCTGTTGTTCCTACGCTATTCCCTATTCCTCGCTATTATTCCCCACTGCTCCGGAATAACAGGAAGTGACATTTAGTTATTATTTCATGCTCCAAACGCGTAGGGAAGAAGTATTTGACCGCCTAGAATGTTTTCCTTTATCTTGTACGTCCTTTTTGCATTGGTGGCACGTGCTGGAGTGACTGTTTCCAAGCCCTGCTGTATATGTACAGCTGGCTGGAATTTGCATGACTGTGTCCTGTATTTACCAGATTTCCTGCATTTTGCCTTTTGACTTGTTGCTTCCATTTGCATCACTTGGCAATGCTTTGTCAGGTGGAGAAAGAGTCATGCCTATTCTCCCTCAACTATTTCCAAGCATTTACCTCTTCTTTATTTGACAAATTCCATGCCTTCCTTCAAAGTGACAGGTGGCTGGAATTTGTATGGACTGTGACCTGCTGTTTCCAGCTGCCAAAACATGCCCAGATGCCTTTTTGGAGTGATCATAACTTGTTCATCGTAACTCCATTTTTTACCAAATTATGTCCACGTGTTCTTGGTTATATGAACAACATTGGGTTAAATTTTCAACTCTTAATTCCTCATAAATTACTCCCTGCATCGCTGTCAAGTTGGCCTTTAACAGATTTTTACCAGCATTTCCAGCTATCAAAAAGTGTGAAACTGCCATTTTGCAGGCCCCATAACTTCCAGGTTACTTATCCATATGCCTTCAAATTTTGGCTATGTTTTCTCTATATTATGAAGTACCATTGGTATGAATTTGGTACCTTAACTCACTCTGGATCATTCCCAGTAGATCCACCAATGTTCCCTTTAACACAAATTTGCACCTGTTAACAGTTCCAAAAAAGACTAAGGCATGAACAATGAGCGCAGGAATGAACAATGAGCGTAGGAACGATGTAACCTTCATAACTTTTTATCTACAGCTCGGATTGACTTGCTTCAAAAAGCAAAGTTGTAGTTCTTGATGAGAGGAATCTATTCATGCCATCAGAATGTAATTGCAATACATGTTTTATTTACTACCTAATCAATTGAAACAATGCATAAAATGCTAAAAATAGTCAAAACAGAGGTATAATGTTCCAAACATAAAATCATGCAAACATGTAACAAATAACATATTCTAATCACTATTTGGCACTTTAACTTTGTCATATTTAATATTATGGCTATTTTTATATGTCAACAATAGTGTAATAATGAGGCATTTCTAGGCCTCATCATTCCCCCAGCTTGAACTGATGCATGCCCTCATGCATCCTAGTAGGCCATAGTAAGATGAACAACATACTTTTGCCACCTACTACCCGAGAAAGTTCTTGCTGCACTACACCAAGCATTGTAGTTCCTGCAATTTTTTTTTCTTTTTTTTTGATATCTTTTGTATCTAATGTGCCCTACTGTTCTACAACATTTTCAAGAATTTTTGGCATAATTTGTCTCATTTTGAAGCTTGCTCTGGAATGAGACTGTCATTCTGAAGATGTGTCAAAAACATGCTGAAATGGCCTCCTATGCAAAATCTAGCTGCAGATTCTAGTGTGGGCCCATATTTAGAGTGTATAAGCCTTTCATAACATCAAAAATTCTTTTTCCATCTTTTTTTTTAAATGCTATATATTTTTTATTGCAGCAGTAGTAAAACAAATTTTTAGGTGCATTTCATCCTTCTCAGATTTATGAGGTATTGGTGGGACATTTTATTCTGAAATCTGCCCTACTAATAAAGATAAAATGGCTGTCATATCTATCCCAAAATCAGGTTTTTCACAATTTTGAATTTCCCATGCAACTAAGGGCAGAAGGGGGGTGTTTCTTGACATTTTGAACAACATGTTCCATTTTTTTTTTAACTTGCCAATATTGTATGAACAGTTTATGCCAAATATTGATTATCATATACTAAATGCTAAATGCTTACCATGACTAAATGCAAGAAACACATACCTTACTATCTTGAAAATTTATCATCCACCTTACAAGCTGCTTCTGATGATGATTTTTTTTCTGAAATAAGAACAACATAGGTGTAGTAGGTGAGATTTGTACAATGGTAGAACAATGATGGGTGGATCAACAAGGCAATGCATGCCGAAAAACCGGTTTTCATGCAAGCCAACTCAGCAGTGCCTCCGAGAAGGTTTTCACTACTGAATTATTCATTTTTTTTTTTTTTTATCAGAAGAGGCTGCCATTTCTGGTTTTCAACCAACTTCTATTTTTTTTTATGTCTTCTTGTCCCAAGAATTTCACATTTTCTTAAATTGTGCTAGAATTTCACAAACAAGATTATTTCCTTCCTTTTTTTCGTATTTTTTTCAAGGCTAAAAAAATATGATCATTTGGAAACCTTGTCAGAAGAGGAATCCTCTTCTATCATATGCAAATGTGACTGTGTGAAAGATTGAGCAAATTCCTTCTATGTGAGTGGTTTATGGTACAACTGTAAAAGATGTCCATTCACCACTAATGTCCTTCTTGAATCATCAACTGAAGAAAGTTGAACAACTCCATTCTCAAACTCTTCTGGTTCATCCTTGTTGCTCTTAATGTGATCATCATGCCACATTTTCCATTTTTGTTGAATGAACTCTATTTGGTGAAGTGCTTCCAACCAAAGTTCATTAACTGCATTCAACTATGAAATCTGTTTTTTCTGTACCTGCAACAACTCAATGCCAACTGCTAAAGATGCATAAAGTGTTAGTAGAGCATTAGGATGTTGGATCAATACATCAAACAAATTTACTTCCTGGTTTTTAGTCAACCAACTATTGTTGTTCAAAGGTTGTTTTGGCTGCATTTCAGTTTGTTTTGTACCAAGATGTTTTGAATTGGTTCTTGGAGAATGATGCATTAATGAATTAAGAGAACAATGATATGGTGGAAAAGAATGGAAAATCTGTGTATGTTTACCAAAAACAATTCTTAAAAGAATTAAATTTGATAAATGGAAAGGAAAAGATGAGAAAAAATGATGACATCCATGTGACAAGTGAAGAAAATTGTTTTGTATTGGAATGGATGACAAATTTTTAGAATTTTGTTTTTCATCATTCCATAATAATTGTTGAACAATGATTGGTTCATCTTTAAAATCTGAATTCTGAACATTTTCATCAAAAACATACTGTTTGGATGAATCCATCTCTTCTACATTATCCTTTACAACGATGGAGGCCAAAATTGAAATGTCCATTTCATTTTCCTTATATGTTTCATGAAACCATGGGCATCCTAGACAATCATACTTAGGTGGACTAAGGTTTCCTGCAAGCAAGTTTACTCTTTTACCACCGACTTGTATGTTTTTAGGATATATTTTCTTCTTTTTTCTTGGTTTGTTAAAACATATTTCTTGAACAATTGTATTAATGATTGGCACATCTTTAATAGCTTGAAGTAAAGGGACTATAACATTTAAATGTTTTAATTCCCTTATCAAATCTGATTTCAAAGATGTTAGTTTTGATATTTCAAACTGTTCAAGATATGATTCTTTTTGTGGGAGATTTTCTTTTTCTTCTTCTTGTTTCAGTGCAGATTTGTTTTTATGTGCATTCATTTTAGCTCCTATTTCTACACTCGTAAGTGGAATATGTTCAAGAAGTGGTTTTCCTAAACACAACTAATTTTTATGACAGTCACCAGCATTTATTATGGCTGTATTTTCTGATTTAGCCATAGAGACAGGGGTTACCTGTTTAACATTGTTTGGACTGACCACAGATTGAGCTGAAAATAGAGGTTGTTTTTCATTTTGTTGTTGTTGTCCATGAGAGAAACTATGGGTATGAGTGGGCAATAAATTTGATTTCTGTGTTTGATAATGTTGCTGCCCTTTGTGCAATTTTTGTTGTTGTCCCCATTGATATCCTTGCAGTTTTGGCTGCAACCATGGTGGATGTGGTTGATTCCATTGTTGTTTCATCCATCCATGTTGAGACCACTCTTGGGAATATGCCCATGGTGGTTGACTCCAACATTGTTGAAGTGGACCTGAAGCATACCATGGCATATACCAAGGATTATTTCCCCAATGTGTAGGAAATTGAGAAGCATTCTGATATGGAAACTTAAGAAAATTATCTCCTTGTCCTTGTCCTACAAAATTGAGTTTTTTCATAGGTTGAGGCTGTTTTTCAAAGACACTTTTGAGTTCCGGAAATAAACTACATTGATTTGTGGAATGTCCTTTTTGACAAATGCTACATGTAGCCGGTATAAATGTTTTGTTCAAAGGACAGACATGAACAGAGTGTTGTTGCTCACATCTTGAACAATAGATAACTGAAGGTTTAGTAGATTTACTCTTTTTATCTACTGTTTTATCAAGATGTACAACAATATCAGCTTTAGCAAACTCTTTCATGCATTCTTTCAAATCATGTTTATCATTACCAATTCTATGTTTTCTATGCCTTGAATGAGAATAATTTTTGCAAAGTTTAATGATTTCTTGGATTTCAAGTGCATTTGCATCGCCTCTTCCTAAAATATCCAATGCATCCCGAAATTCATCTTGTAGTCCCCTTAAGAATATAATTTTGCACATTTCAGGTTCAACACTACCACATCTCTTATGAACAAAAGAAAATCTGTCTACATAATCTTCTAAGATTTCATTTTCCTTTTGTTTCATTTCAAGCAATTCATTGTTTTGATTCTTGACTTGACAATATTCTTGGTATCTCTCCAAAAATATATTTTCCATCTCATTCCAGGTTCTAATTGAATCAGGTGCTAAGGTGATAAACCATCGTAGAGCTGACTCTTTAAGAGTGGAAGGAAACAATTTGAGCTTTTGATTGTCGTTAGTGTAATCATGAGCTTGACACACAATTTTAAACTCAAACAAAAACAAATCAGGGTCTTCAGATGTAACTCCCTTAAAATTCGGTAACACAGAAGGTGAAATGACCTTCATGGGAGCATTTTGATTAGGATCTAATTGGATGGGATTTTGAAAAGTTTTGGCAGGTGTACTAGTTGCACTAGGTTGGAGCACATTACTGGCTCTCCCTAGATTCTCTTGTGAGCCTACCCTTATAGGTTCCCAATCACAATTAGATATCCTATTAAACTGTCCTGATTGTATGGATTTGTCAAGAAAAAAAGGTGTTGAACTATTGATTGTTCCTCCTTGTGATGATTTCTCAAAGGATCCTACAGTTTTGGACATAGATGATTGTAATTCTTTGAAAGTTCCAACAGTTTTGGGAATCATAAATTTGGACAACTTTGACATACTTTCAACCTCTTGTGAAATTTTTCTTCCTGTGGTAGGCAAAGGATTTTTCATACTTTGACATCGTGCTTTCACATCCTTTAACCTATTCATACTTGCTTGTTCTCTAAATGAACTGAAATGGAATTTACCAACAACTATTAATTATGCCAGTTATTACATTCAGATTTCACTCTAAAGTTCACAACTTAGCACACTAACAATTATTGGACTGCTTTCCTCTTCTAACAACACCTATCCCTAGCAACGGTGCCAAAAATGATGAGTGTCATTGTTCATTCATCATTTAATCATTATGTGTGTCAATCCAGGGCGGTGTCCAAGGCTATATACGAAAGAAGGCTCCAACAGGTTAAAGATTAGTTCATTCAAAAAATAGGCTTTATTGATGGATCAGTTAGCATTTGGGGGGTTTGTTGTGACCTCTAACTCCTAAGAATTGAAATTAACTCCTATTTACTTTTGCAGAAATAATATTGTAGGAAATGAAGTTACAGAATCTAAAATGGCAGAAAATGAAATGTTGCTAAATTGAAATTGTCGAGAAAAGCAAATTGCAGAATTGAAATCACACACAGTTGCAGAAAAATAAACTAACTACAATTCTCCGAGCATGTTCTAAATCTAGAAATTCAAACTAACATCTATTGCAAAACTGGAAATGTCACAAATCTGGAAATTGTAGTGAAATGACAGAAAACTGGAAATTGCTGCAAATCCGGAAAATGACAGAAAACTTGAAGTTGCTGCAAATCTGAACAAAAATGTTGAAATTGCATGGAATGATGGAAAAATGTTGTCAAGACTGAAATCTGAATTTAAAGCTGCTAAAGAAATGAAACTGGCAGAATTTTGCTAACCTGCTGCAGCAAGGAATTAGCAATGTATTCTGTCAGAAGATGCCTTCCTCTGGTCCTGCAAGTGGCCCTTGCTTCCAGAACTAGATGAAGGTGAAGAGTTATGCTAAGAAAACCTAAATACTAATAATCAACTCAACATGCCAATTGAGAACTAAAAACTGCACCTTTTTATTCAATCTGGAAATGCATTACAGTAATGCAAGAAAAACCTGCAGATTACTGTTCTGCTACAAAAACAACTGCACTCTCTATTTCTCTATGTCTCCTATATGACTATATGCCTATATTCTATATGCTCAACCATGTTGGGAGCTCTCTTATTTATAATATTATGTTGATATACTTGATTACTGATTTGTAGGGATTTACAACTGTTTGCACAACTGTTTCCTAGAATGCATGAGCTTGCTTTGTCAAACTTGATCTATTCAACCTTATTAAGCTGCATTCATTGAGGAAATCAGTTAACATGAGCTGGGACAACTTTTTGGTCAATTGTCAATACTTTCCTCTACCGATCTGTCACTTTTTGACCATCTTCTGTTGTTCCTGCGCTATTCCCTATTCCCGCACTATTATTCTTGCACTGCTTCGAAATAACAGGAAGTGACATTTAGTTATTATTTCATGCTCCAAACACGTAGGGAAGAAGTATTTGACCGCCTAGAATGTTTTCCTTTATCTTGTACGTCCTTTTTGCATTGGTGGCACGTGCTGGAGTGACTGATTCCAAGCCCTGTTGTATATGTACAGCTGGCTGGAATTTGCATGACTGTGTCCTGTATTTACCAGATTTCTTGCATTTTGCCTTTTGACTTGTTGCTTCCATTTGCATCACTTGGCAGTGCTGTCAGGTGGAGAAATAGTCATGCCTATTCTCCCTCAACTATTTCCAAGCATTTACCTCTTCTTTATTTGACAAATTCCATGCCTTCCTTCAAAGTGACAGGTGGCTGGAATTTGTATGGACTGTGACTCTGCTGTTTCCAGCTACCAAAACATGCCCAGATGCCTTTTTGGAGTGATCATAACTTGTTCATCGTAACTCCATTTTTTACCAAATTATGTCCACATGTTCTTGGTTATATGAACAACATTGGGTTAAATTTTCAACTCTTAATTCCTCATAAATTACTCCCTGCATCGCTGTCAAGTTGGCCTTTAACACAGATTTTTACCAGCATTTCCAGCTGTCAAAAAGTGTGAAACTGCCATTTTGCAGGCCCCATAACTTCCAGGTTACTTATCCATATGCCTTCAAATTTTGGCTATGTTTTCTCTATATTATGAAGTACCATTGGTATGAATTTGGTACCTTAACTCACTCTGGATCATTCCTAGTAGATCCGCCAATGTTCCCTTTAACACAGATTTGCACCTGTTAACAGTTCCAGAAAAGACTAAGGCATGAACAATGAGCGCAGGAACGAACAATGAGCGCAGGAATGATGTAACCTTCATAAATTTTTATCTACAACTCGGATTGACTTGCTTCAAAAAGCAAAGTTGTAGTTCTTGATGAGAGGAATCTATTCATGCCATCAGAATGTAATTGCAATACATGTTTTATTTACTACCTAATCAATTGAAACAATGCATAAAATGCTAAAAATAGTCAAAACAGAGGTATAATGTTCCAAACATAAAATCATGCAAACATGTAACAAATAACATATTCTAATCACTATTTGGCACTTTAACTTTGTCATATTTAATATTATGGCAGTTTTTATATGTCAACAATAGTGTAATAATGAGGCATTTCTAGGCCTCATCACTTTTAATACAAAATTGGAAATTGACCTTTGGAGATTTAATCATAAATAAAAAAGACAACAAAAGAAAATAGAAAAAAGTACAACAGTGTGATCTAATGACATAATGGAATGTAACAGTGAAAGTAGAATCTAAAAATTTTCCCCAGTGTACCCTAGGGCAAAATCGTGCCTCACCTAGAGCAGGAACGATATCATAGTAGCAAAGTCACACCCTACCTAGATGGGGCACAATTTTGCTTCTGTGAATAACTTTTCCCTAATTAGGGCAAGCAAAGTTATGCCTTGCCAATGCCAAGTGCGATTTTGCTGTAGACTAAAGAAAAATAAGAAGCGAATGCATAAGATAAGATAAATGCAAATAACAAAGTGATCAAACCCTAATGGACATCATAGAAGTAGGCATAAGATAACCAAGTATCCAGACGGGCACTCTATATATCCAAGCTACACCATGGATCCACCAAGTCACATAGCAAATCAATCCAATCCACGCAATAGAAGATCAAATTCAAAATTCACACTTTGGGGGTTGGCTTGCAGTAGAGAAAGTAAATTGAAATAAACTACAAATAATTTGTATATAGATCACACATAGAAAGTTCGCATATCACACTTTGCACTTAAAATTTGCATATCTCTTTTTTGGCAAGAACATCCTTCCTTTTATAGACAATCGAAAGAAGGAAAGTGGGCACAAATAAAATCACATATGATGCCAAAACATGTGAGGAGGTTTAAAACTAGGTCTAAGCAAGCTTAAAAAATAATAAAATAAAATAAATTAAAAAAACTTGATTAAACAACGAAGTCGCACCCTGTCCCGACAGGGCGCGATATCGCTGGCGCGAAGTCGCGCCTCGTAAATACGGGGTGTGATTTCACTAAAATACAAAAAAATTAAAAAGGGAAGGGATAAAGGCCTTCCATTACACTTGGCAAGGGGTGAGGGCCTCTTAAGAGCACTAAGGAAGATTGCCCACTCAAAGTGGGTCAATTTTCCATGTCTACAAAATGATAATACGATTCAGTTTTAGAAAGGAGTGATGTCCACTCATATACGGGTAGGAGATTTTTGCCTTGGTCCTTTTTGCAGTAGGGATGAAACTTAAATTCTTTGACTGAAAAAAGAAGAAAAGCCATACTAGGTGTAGAGCTAAAAATGTGACACTGTGCAAGCAATAAAGAAATCAACTCAAAGAGACAAATAACTGCACAAAATAGAATATATTTCAATAAATTGGGGGGAGTTGAAAAACTCCTTGTTACAATTATTTTGCCCTAACAGAGTTGATTTGATATAATAGATACAATTTTCTAGGGTTCTTCGAAACCCTAGCTATACAAATGTGAGTGTCTTCAACTGCACTTCGCTCCCAAAAAAGTGAGTGGGTTTGTGAGATATCCAATTCTAGGCCACTCCAGCTTCAGTAGCTATACAATGATCTCTTGATTGATGTTATTCAACCCTACACACACAACAAACAACAAGGTTGTTAGAAAAAAAATGAGGGTTCCACAGTGTGAACCCTTAGAGATGCAGACTAAAAACCCTAGATCTATGTAAATAGTATGCATAGAAATAAACAACACAAGAAAATAAAAAAATAAAGATTTACCTTACTATTGATGGTGATGATACATTGCTTCATTGTAGATTCGGTGGTAGGGTGCCCTAATGGCACCTGATGATTTGATGCGACAAGCTCTGGTTCATGCTGATGATGATGATAGGCTTTGGCAGACACTTGGTAGGCTCTAGCGTGAGCTTGGAAGGCTCTAGAATATGCCTACGGGCTATGGTAGGCTCTGGAAAGCACTTGGTAGGCTCTACAATGAGCTTGAAAAGCTCTAGAAGGCACCTATAGGTGAGGGCTTAATCTACAAAAGCAGATCGTGGGGGCGCAAAGGATGTAGAGGATGAGGGGATTGCGACGGTGATGGAGGATGGATGTGGAAGTGGCTGGAATGGTGGAAGTCCTATGGCAAGCTAGGGTTTGAGTCTGCTCTCACACAAGTGGATTCGACCAATGGGATCTTTAGGGCTCTACAACCTTTTGCTTCACAAGGGCTTCTTCAACAATCTCTCCAAGGGCGAGAACATTCCAGGGGTTGAGCACTTGCAAATGCCCTTACTTATAATCCAACCTAGGGTTTTATTAGAGTTTTAGCTTAGAAATTTTGATCGTGTGGCTGAGATTAAATTAAATCCTACGGCTAAGATTGTACTTTAAGTGTGGCAAGGATTAATGAAGATGGATGGTTGAGATTAGATTAAATCTGATGGCTGAGGTTAATTGGGTTTAAATATATATATATATTTGATAATAAATATATTAAAATATAATAATAAAATATTATATATATATATATATATTTTAAGCAAAAAAATCCTTGTGGGGCCGCCTTGGTCTAAGAGACCACGAACAGGGGGTTCTACACCGTCAAAGTCTCCCGAGGGTCGCACCCAGCCCTGCACCAACATTATCAATTGGATTTTGGATACTCAATTCAGATTTTTGGTAGGGTGGAGATTCGAACCTGGGACCTCCCTTGGAGGATTGCCCTCTCCTCTCCAACTCACCTGCAACACCTGGGTAATAAAATATTATATTAAATATAAATAATATAAAATAAATATAAATTAATTCCAAAGGGGTTGGAAAGTGGCAGGAAAGGGCTAAAGTGGGCCTTTTGAAGGTGGGAAAGGTGTGTGGTGGACAAGTGGGTGGTAATATGGAGGACAAGTGGCTAGGATTTGGTGTCTACAGATGCCCCTTTTTGTATCATGTTGCGTGAAACACAATAAGGTACAAAAATATGAGACACCAACTTGGGCTATGGGCATAGAAGCAACTTCTCTTAGTTGTTGGATTTGAGCACTCAATGTTGAAGACAAAAGAATAAATAATAATAATTATTTTTTTGTGTAGCTTATCCCATCAATTGGCGAATAAGTTGCGGATGCATCTCACGAGCCAATTGAAAAATTTGTGCAAATGATAAATTATGTGGTACTATTTTTGCCCCAATGGTGGAAAGGGGGTTGGTGTAAAATACCATGTGATTGTAGATGATATGAATTATGTAAAATGTGATACCATTTTTACCCCAACGGTGGAAAGGGGGTTGGTGTAAAATACCATGTGATTGTGGACGATATGAATGATGTAAAATGTGATACCATTTTTTCCCCAACAGTGGAAAGGGGGTTGGTGTAAAATAACATGTGATATCAGGATCATGTAAGATGTATCCCATCGTAGGAGGATCAATATCAAATTGTGGTTGCCCCAAATTTTGGGATGATTCAATGTTGTTGAATAGTGTGATCTTTGATGCCATTGATATGCAAGTATGATGATGCAGATAAAAATAAAAAGAACCGTGGATGGCCTGCTAGTGACTATTCTAATAATTCCCACAATTGGAACCAATCATCCTAGCCAATGCCTATCATTAGGTTTTTGAAAAATATGATGAGATTTGAGTTTTGTTCATGTGTTAAGCCTCACGAACTAGCCCATCAATGATATCAGTTATGAAAATTTTTCTTGGCAAGGTTTCACTCCAAAATGTGAAGTACCCAATGTGATTGTGAATTCAAACAATGTGATAAGTGATGATGATCATGGTGAAGTGTCCTTATGGTGGTTTGTTCATATTACCGAATTACATGGACGTAAATCGCAACAATCGCCATGGAGATAGAATAGACCACTAGATACAAGGTTTGTTTGAATTTATAGGTGAACTGGACAAATGTTGTATGAAATGATTGATGGATTGAGAGATTGTGATGGAAGAATTTTGGATGAATGAATATTGTGATTTCTCTAAATGTGGAGTTGATTGATATTTACTTCTTATTTTGTGCTTCTTGTAGTGGTTAATTTTGCATGAAAAGAAGAGATTTATTGGTCAAATCAACTCCAATTTTTGAGAAATTGCTTGGGATGATTAAGAATATGATGCAGAATGGCTGAATGTTGATTTTGTGAAAATTTAGATTTTTTTTTATATTTTGTGACTTGATTTGTGCATTTTGAAGATTTGGTTTGTTCTAAAAAATTATGCATGCAAAACAATTTTTGTTTTCATAAAACCTGAGTTTATGATGTGTGGATGAAATTTGGAGGAGGTAAGCTACTATTTTTGCTCAATTTTATCTTTATGCATTTTGGCACCAAGCACCCAACTGCGCCTGCTGTATCCCGCAGGCGCGCAGGTGCGCCTGGGTGCGCTGACAGGCACACAAGCACGACTGCTGACTACAGGTGTCGGCTTGCATCTGTATGCATTAAGTAAAGCTATAAATAGCTTTTTGAGTGAATTGGGAGGCTCATTTGTGCATTTTGAACTTTGTGAAGCTGCACATGAGGAGTGGAGTGGATTAGTGAGGTGGGTGAGGGTAGTGGAAATTGGCACAGAAGCTATGGTGGCGGAGGGATCAAATGTTGGTGGTGGGGCCGAGGCACAATTTGTTCTGATAATATTTAAAAACACTTTGTATTTTGTGCAAAAGTTCTATTTTTTTGAAATAGTATTAATACCAAATAAAAAATGTTTGTTGCTACGGATGAGGGATATAGAGCCTCGTCATCGCTTCTCTCCTCTTGTTGCTAGGTCTCAGGGGTCTACTCATAGACAGTAGCGTAGTGCTTATATGCACTTTTGTATATGAGACTTGGTGCTCTATTGTAGCCTTTATGACATTCATTATACATATGATATTTTTGATACATATATGTATATATACATGGATTTTTATATATTTGTGTCATCCTTTGTCTGAATGCTGTTTATGTTTTATGCAATGCATTTTGAATGAATTTTTTTTTATGAATGATTGATGCAGGCTAACCATGATTTATATGCATAGTGTTATGGATGATTAATGTAAGCTAACCATGATGTGTATGCATAGTGTTATGGATGATTAATGCAGGCTAAATGACATGTATATGAATGCAAACTATATGAGAGGAATGCATGATGTTCAAATGATCATTTTTAGTTTAGATTTTTTTTGGCCATTTTTGTTCATTTTTTGTAGTCGAGGGCACCGATCTTGGTGGCTTTATGCGGGTTGATCCATGATGAAGACATGGATGCTAATATGGAAGAAGATATGGATGTTGATATGGAAGAAGATATGGATGTTGATATGGAAGAAGATATGGATTTTGATATGGAATACTGCAAGATTTTCAAAGACTCAAACATACTAGTGCTATCAACAAAACTCACTAAAGGTTGTCTAAATTTCTTTAGGACCAAGGTGTGTGCAAGTGAAGTTCATGTACCAACTATTGAGCATGACAATGACCCTAGGAAATCAAGAACCAGTGTGTGTGTGCACATGAAGTTCATTAATCCATTATGAGTAAATTGAACATGACCTGTTATGGGATGGACCAAGAAGCTAGCTTGCCTGTATGTGCGGTCAGAGGTCTCCCATTTTTGGAAGAGAGACATGTCACCCCGCATGAGCTTACTCCACTGCCAGTTAAGCGTCTATAGCCTTGGTGGATATTTACTCCATAGTCCAATTATCTGATCATTAGGCCTTGGGGATGACTACATATATTCCTAAGGGAAGTGTAGTACGATCCTTACAACTTTAGGGATCTATGGTTTGTGTGTGGAAATTGTTAAATTTGGATAGAGATTTGGGAAATCATATTCTCAACTAAAGTGTGATGAGAATGTGACCCTATCCTTACTACTCTATATTTTGTGTTTGTATTTGGTGAGCAACTATGATAGTTGTGAAAACCACTATTTTTAATTTTGGACTATGTTGCATGATAGGACAAGCGAGGAATACCCTTTTCACTTCAAGGTGCCACCCGAGTATGGTGTTATCATTAATTGACTCAAAATGTTTTTAAGGTGTGAAGAAGTGTGGTTGGTGCAAGATTGCTTTTGAAATCAGTTGACAATACTCAAGATTTTCTTAATGTGAGAAAAAGTGTTTTTGGTCCTAAATAAAATTGGACATATTTTTGAAGGCTGCTAGACACACTAGTAGTGGTTGAGTGAGTGAAAATTTTGGCTTATTGTAACTTTGGACAAATGTGATTGTTGGAGGGGATTGCATAAATGCTCCCAAATAGGTACCCCCAGTTGTGGAAAGTTAACTTTTTTTAATTTTTGGCCATATCATCACTACTATAAATGATCATTGAACGCGGGATGGGATGAATGCAATATGCAAGATTAAACAATGCAATGGAATGTATGTGGGATGTAAAATGCAGTGGAATGAATGCAAATGAAATGTGTATGCAGTATGTATGAATGTAATGTGAAAAATGCATGCTAAAATACCTATATGAAAATGCTATATGTATGCAATGGGAACATGCCTATGTGAATGATTTTTTTTTGTTTTGTTTTTTTTAGCCATGTATATATATACATATAACATCATATTAACAATAAAATACCTTTAAATGGATAAAATTAAGTGGTTCGAGTTCCTCTATTCCATCTAAATTGGTAAGTCTATATGTAGCATTACCCACTTTTTGAGTGATTATGTATGGATTCAACCAATTAGCCATGAATTTATCATGAAGGTGGGTAAAGCATTGGTGTTTTATTGGTTCTCTTTAAGTACAAGATCCCCTACCTGAAATTCACAATGTTGGAATTTGGCATTGTAAGCAAGCTTGAGGCATTTTTGACTTGTAGGTGCTCTAGTGCATTGAATCATCTCTCATAAAAAAGAGTGAGTTTGTCAAGACATGCTTGTATAATAGTGTCATCATCTATGAATTCTTGCAAAGAAATCTGCAATGAGGGGATCTCGAGCTCAAGAGGTATGATATATTTAGCTCCATAGACCAAGGAAATGGTGTTGCTCCTGTTGGCGTTCAGATGTGTAACATAGTGGGGGAGTATTACTAGTGGGGAAGTATCTTTCAATGGTTAGAATAATCCCTAGGATGAGCTTGATATTAAGTACCAAATCGAACAATCTTACAAGTACCTGAACTACCCTCGTACAGACTATCAATCTCTTGTATGACCTTCCACACATACACTACACGATCTAAGATCATACAATGGCCAATATGGTACGATATTGCACTAAAAAAACCTGACTGATGCTGTTTTGGAGGCTGCCGTACACAAATTTGTAATCGTTCAAGCCGATTACAAAAATTGCCAAATTGGGTAAGTTTCTATCAATCGTTTGTTTTACCAAATCGGGTAAGGATTATGTGTACGATTTGTATGATGTACGATCTGTACGATACAAAGGTAAAAAAAGATAGTATTTACAATGCTCTTCTACTCCAATCTCTCTCTAGAAGGTTTTGTAATGTTTTAATAGTCCAAACAAGATGATTCCACACACAAGAAAAGCATCCAATCCGGGATTATAAGTGATTCCATTCAAGCAATTATGCCCAAAAATTGTATAGTTTGCTTCAATACGTCCTTGAAAATGTCCTCATGCTCCTAGATCATTCTCCATGATTCTAACCAGTAGCGATATGTTCACAACCTGCAATGAAGCCTAAAAATAACATATGACAGTAAGGAAGAAACTCAATCACACAATAATCATCCACAATGCATCAACCATACACACAGGATCATACACTATCATCCACAACGTATATTATTTACTATTAATGGTGATCAAATTAGTACAATGTGGAAACTCTATCCATACTATAGCAATAACTCAAAAATATGGCTAACTCTCTATCCTAGCAACTATGAGCCAGTAAACTAGTAGCCAGACTCATAAATTCGAAAATGGGGCCTTATATAACATTGACCAGGCTGTTCTAAAGTGGTTCCTAATACAATCCATTATTCACAACCACCCAATTACAATTGAATACATTATTTTAGCCTTTTCCTAAGTTTACACCTTAGGTTAGCAAATCCATATATTTCATCCCAAAATTGCATTTCCTTTACATTTCAATGAATTTAGGTGCGCCCTATATGATTTGCCACTGCTCTATACGGTTTGCCACTTCAGTTGTACGGTATTATGTATGATTTGCTCCCTACTATATGGTTTCACAAAACTGGAGCAAATCATCTCCAAAATAGTTAAAACTTTAGCAAATCACTTCTTTCTATGGGAGGTGGATTTGCTGCCTACATCTACCCTGCCATTTATTTGAGTCAGCATCCTCAATGACTCATTTCGCTTCTTCTGTAATGTTTCCATTTGAAATACCTCAGCCTTCAAGTCCTTGAATTGGGTCTTGTACATTTCTCTCTTATTTTTTAGCTTGGCTGCATAGCTCCCCATCTCGAAGGCTTTGGCTCCGTGAAGGTTAGCCTTTTCCTCGATGACTTTCACGAAGTCCATAATCTGTTTCTCTCAGTCAAAGGTACTCTTTGAAAACTTATATTTCCAATGAGCCTCTGCTCTAGCAGCCACTTGAAGCTCTTAATTATTCTCATCAATCGTCTTCAAGTGATGCTCGATGTCAGGTTCGAGTGCTCGTATCTAGTCTTCCTTGGTCCTTATTTGAGAAATTTTTTGGTGAGCGTATTATTTTATCTACCTTTTCCAAATACACTTCATCCATATCTGTCGCTTTTGAATCTGAATCTTCTATTCTCCGTACTTCAAGAGCTAGTTTTCCTACCACCCTCTCTCTCTGCCTTCTCGTCCTGATATGAATCAGACTACTCTCCCTTTATTTCTTGAGAGGCTGCTCCTACTACCTTCTAGCAGGTATCGATTGTTCCAATTCTGGCTCCAACCATATTGGGTGTTTCCTTCGATGATGTACATCAGCATCCTTCTACGGATAAGTATATTATTGAGCTTCACTCTTGTGTCGATCACTCTGTGTTCATGGTTTCTCCAAAGTAACCTTACCTATGGGTATAACTTTTGCCCATCTCAATATTGTTGGTTGATTTGGCCTAATTTCTCTAGGTGATGTTAACCCTGGGAATTGCATTCCCGCTTTTGTAACTACATTCAGAAGCAATCCTATAGCCTGAAAGGCCATCCCAAAGTTCTTTGGTTGCTTCATCAATGCTTCATGTATTCTTCGATCCAGATAGGTACCCCAATAATACGAAATCCCCTGGGTAATGCCTTCTACATACTGGGCCATCCACATTGGCATCTTTATCTTGTTAGGCTCCTTTGGCTTTCATCGATTCCAAAGGTCTACTACAACTAGCATCTCTTCATTATGTAGCTTACACCACCATGTGGCCTTAAACATGATAAAGATGAATAACATCATCAACATGATGGGTAATGCCCCTCTCCACCTATGATGGGGGTTAAAGGGGTGGGAACCCACTTGCAGGATTAAGGGACAACATCCCTTATAGGGTCGAGGGACATCATCCCTGTCTTGAGACATGGTGGGGTCGAGGGGTAGCACCCTCACGGGGTTCAGGGTGGAGCCCCGAAACCTCAATGGAAAAATTGCTAAGACCTTCACTATCAAAGTCAAATTTTTCTCTTCATGAGCACTTTGGGTTTCTTTACTCAACCTCCTTAACCAGCTCAACATCGACTCCCTTTTACCTTGTCTTAACCACTGATGGAACACTTTGTATGGTTCTACTATGTATGATTTCCTTTTGCATGATTTCTTCTTGTACAATCTCACATTGTGCAATTTGACTTGAAATCGTACAATCTCTGCCCACTGTACGATTTCACCCAACCAACGTACAATGCCCTCTTGCAAAATCGTACAATCCCATTATTCCTTAGGGAATTTTGAGTGTATGATGGGTTGTTCTATTTGGAAAACATCTTCCATAACAACATCTTCCATCAAAACATCCTCCATGTCAACATCTTCCATGTCAACATCTTCCATGACAACATCTTCTATGTCAACATATTCCATGTCATACCATATTCTACATATTTTATTACTGTGAGGAGTGTCACAAACTACATCACTAGTGACAACCTTCCTCTTTACACTATTTTCCCTCCAAATGGTTATGCAAGTTCCTACATGCCGTGTGGGATTTTCCTTACCCTCACCTAAAAATAGTGGACATCTTTGCTTGGCTGCTCTATTAGCCATATTGGGAGAGTTGTCACTCTCACTCGAGGTCTCCCATGGAATCTCGACTGAATTCCTCCTCAAAGGTGTCTTACTTCCATTGTCATTAGAAGAATAAATTTGAGGTATCTTATTATATCCCATCACTCGATGACCAAATTATCATGCGTCTCACTCTGCGATCTTCTTTACTGATGTGATGGAGATTGTCTTGGTTTATCTTCCTAAGTTCCTCTGTCCTGTTACCTTAGTGACTGACTCCCATCCTCTGCACCCTCTCGCAACCCCATTTTCACTTTCTTAGGCCTTACCATCCACTCTCCATCATCGTGCACTTTATCTTTGTCACCCGTCTCCTCTACGATCGGTGGGTTTTCCTCCTCGTCTTCTATCTCAATCAACGTCTCAAAGTCTCCTTAGGATGTCCAAACTTAATCTATATCTGGTTCATGTGTACTCTGATATGAGTTAATCATGTTTCATATTTGAGCAATCCTTATGCTCCTTCTTACTATAATGTTCTCTCATTGTTCTATTCTCCCACGACTTCGTGTACTGGTGTCTGTCATAAGAAATCACCTCCAATTGTTTCATCAAATTTGACATGTTTTAACAAAAATACCAAATTCGATAAGGCAACGATGCCAAATGTAACATAGTGGTGGGGTATTCCCAATGGGGAGGTATTTTATGATGGTCAAAATAATCCCTAGGATGAGCTTGATCTTAAGTACCAAATCGAACAATCTTCCAAGTACCCGAACTACCCTTGTATGGACTATCAATCTCTTGTACGACCTTCCACACATACACTGTATGATATGAGATCGTATAGTGGCCAAGATGGTACGATATTACACTCAAAAAAATTGATAGATGTTATTTTGGAGGCTGCCATACATAGTTTTGTAATCGTTCAATCCGATTACCAATACTACCAAATCGGGTAAATTTCTATCAATCGCCTGTTTTACCAAATCGGGTAAGGATTCTATGTACGATTTATACGATGTACGATCTGTACGATACAAAGGTACAAAAATATAGTATTTGAAACACTCTTCTGCTCAAATCTCTCTTTGAAAGGTTTTGTAAGGTTTTAACAGTTCAAAAAATATGATTCCACACACAAGCAAAGCATCCAATCCAAGATTATAAGTGATTTCGTTCAAGCAATTACGCCCAAAAATCATATAGTCTACTTTAATACATTCTTGAAAACATCCTCATGCTCCTAGATCAATATCCATGATTCCCACTAGTAGCAATCTTCTCACAACCTGCAATGAAGCCTAAAACTAACATATGACAGTAAGGAAGAAACTCAATCACACAATAATCATCCACAATGTATCAACCATACACATAGGATCGTACACTACCATCCACAATGTCTATTCTTTATTATTAATGGTGATCAAATCAGTACAATGTGGAAAATCTATCCATACTATAGCAATAACTCAAAAATATGGCTAACTCTCTATCCTAGCAACTATGAACCAGTAAACTAGTAGCCAGACTCATAAATTCAAAAATGGGGCCTTATATAACGTTGCCCAAGCCGTTCCAAAGATGTTCCTAAGACAATATGTTATTCACAACTACCCAATTACAACTGAATACATTATTTTGGCCTTTTTTAAAGTATACATCTTAGGTTAGAAAATCCATGCAATATTTCATCCTGAAATTGCATTTGCTTTATATTTTAGTGAATTTCGGTGTGCCCTGTACGATTTTCCACTTCAGTTGTATGGTATTATGTACAATTTGTTCTCTACTGTACGGTTTCACAAAACTAGAGCAAATAATCTCCAAATCAGTCAAAAATTTAGCAAATCACTTCTTCTTTCTCTGGGAGGTAGATTTGCTGCCTACAACATGCTTGTTTGATAAGCCCAAAGTGCCAAAGGGATTTGTGTATGCCAATATCTATGATTTTCATTGACTATTTTCTTGAGAATAGCAATCAAGGTCTTGTTGGTAGCTTCGGATTGTCCATTTTCTTGTGGGTAATAAGGAGTCGAGAAAATGTGTTGGAAGCTATATTTCTCGCAAAGTGCTCAAAAATCCTTATTTTTGAAAGACTTACCATTATCAGAAATGATTTTAGAAGGAATACCAAAATAATAGATGATATGGTGGAGTATGAAATCCACTATTCGAGCTCTTGTCGTACTAGTTAAAGGAATGGCCTCAACCCACTTTGTGAAGTATTCAGTGGTTGTGATGATGAATGTATGTTATCCCGAGGAAGGAGGTGAAATTTTGCCAATTAGATCTAGGTCCAATTGTGAAAAGGGCCAAAGGATTTGTATAGGTTGTAAAGCCTGTGATGGTATATGAGTTAAATTGGTGTGTTCTTGACATTGCTTACAATTGTTGACATAGTTGCAACAATCATGTTTCATTGTGGGAAAATAATATCCCATGCGTAATAGATGCTTTGCAATGGCCATCCCACTAAAATGACCATTGCAAGTACCATCATGGGCCTCTTCTATGGATCTTTGAGCCTCAATGTTTTTGAGACAACGAAGAAGGATTCCATGAAAACCACGTTTATACAACATGTCCCCCAGGAGAACAAAACGGGCTACCTTTTTCTTGAAAGAGTGTTTGGCAGACCGAGACATATCAGATGGGAGTGTTTCAAATTTTAGAAAGGCCACTATGTTGCTTGACCAAGACTCATATAGTTCTGAATGGATAAAGAAAATATCTTTTTCATATTTAGGATCAATACAAACAATGGTTGCTTTAGAGATTATGGATATTATTAGGGGGCTATACCTCTCCTAAGTCATCTTTTAGAATCAATGATCCAAGGGAGGCCATCACATCTGCAAATCTATTAGTCGAACGAGGTAAGCTATCGATTTCATACCATTGAAATTTTGAGAGCAATTTCATTGCTACTTCATGATAAAGCTTGATGGTAGGCTCTTTGCATTGGTATTCTCCAATTACTTGTTTAACAACAAGTTGAGAATCTCCAAATATCCTGATATGCTTAATTTCCATAACTATAGCTGATTGAAGACCTAATATTAGGTCTTCGTACTCTACGATGTTTTTTGTGCATGAAAAGTCTAGCTTGAATGATAAAGGGATGGGAATACCTTGGGGTGTATGAAAGAGAACTCCAGAACCTTGACCTTATCACACTTAGATCCATTAAAGAATAAGGTGATATCGTCGTCTTCCTTTGGAATGACATATTCTTCTATTTCAATGACAAAAAATATTGAATCATATGGGAGCTCTATAATCAAAGGATGATCAATAGGTAGTGGACCTTCCACAAGTTTATCGAATATAACTTAACCTTAAATGGATTTTTTATTAACAAATTTGAGATCAAATTTTGTAAGGAGCATTATCCATTTAATGGTACGCGTGTTATTGTAAGTGCGAGACATCATATAATGTAGAGGATTTTTTCTAGCTATGACATAAGTTGTATGGCTAAGCATATAATGTCGAAGTTTCATAGTGGTAAAAACCACTGCTAAGCACAACTTCTCTATGTAAGAGTATCGGGTTTCATAACTTACCAATGTTTGACTAATGTAATAAACAACTTGCTCTCAATTTTGTTCATATTTTTTGTGCAAGCATTGTTCCTAAAGTAGAGTCTGTTATTGAGACATAAAGATGGAAAGGGACCCCTAGACAAGGAGGAGCTAATACTGGTGAAGAGGTTAGGTATCGCTTGATGTCATCAAAGGATTTTTGACATTCATCTATCCATACAAATGATACCCCTTTTGTAACAGGTGATGGAATGGCCTGCATTTATCAGAAAGTTGTGCAATGAAGCGTTTTATTGATTGAATATTTTCATGTAAACTATGCAATTCCTTAATGTTTGTTGGGGGAGGCATTTCCATTATGACCTTTACATTTTTGGGGTCCACTTAAATGCCTCTATTGGAGATAATGAATCCTAAGATTTTACTTGAGATAACACCAAAGACACACTTTTTGGTATCTAACCTCACCTTATGTTCTAGAAGTTGATCAAAAATATTTTCCAACACACCAATGTGCTCTTGTCGAGTTTTAGATTTGTCCAAGAGATCATCCACGTAATCTTCGATAATCTTATACATGTAAATGTGAAAGATATGTCATGGCTTGTTGATAAGTGGCTCTCACATTTTTAAGGCCAAAGGGAATAACCCTAAAGAAAAAGGTCCCCCAAGGTGTTGTGAATGCTGTTTTGTGTTGGTCATTAGGATTATTTGAATTTGGTTGTATATTGAAAAACAATCCATGAGGGAAAGCATTTCATGGCCTGTGCAGGTATCGACAGGAGTATCTATGTTTAGAAGAGGAAAGTCATCCTTAGGATATGCTTTATTGAGGTCTCAAAATCATTGCAAATGCGTATCACCCTATTGGGCTTGCAAACGGATACCATGTTTGAAAGCCACTTAGGATAGTCAATGGGGACGATGAACTTGACATCTAGAAGTTTTTGAAGTTCCTCTTTGACTATGAGGGCCATGGTAGGATGCATCCTTCTAAGCTTTTGTTTGACCTATTTGGCATCATGATGTAGGGTGAGGTTGTGGACCACCAGATTAGGGTCAAGGCCAGGCATATCCTTGTAGGACCATGCAAAGACGTCTTTCTTTCTCTTGAGGAGATTGATGGATTTATCTTGTTCATCAAATGATAAAAAATTTTCAAGCTTGACAATTTGTGGATTGTTCAGATCTGAACTAAGGTTCACTTCGATAGTATCTTCAATAGACATATGCGAACCTTTATCAAGTTGATGTGGTGTTGGGACAAAATTAATATCGTCTAATATGTCATCCAATTCTTCCTATTTGTCGTTATCTGACTCTGCCTGAAAAACCTTAGGTCTATTAGCTGAATATGGGGGCAAATGTGGAGGGGAAGGAGGTATGTAATTGGCCAAAGCCTTTAACACCTCCTTGGACAAGATGAATTATGAAAAGGAAGATGGGGAGGAAATCCAGTCCATGTTAATAAGGCTTATGTCAATTGGAATTGGCTTAGCCGCATTGTATGGATTGCGAAGTGGGATGAATAAGCCAATAGGATTCATATTGACTTATAGGCAGAAAGGCATGATGGATTGGACGAATGGATTGGTGGGATGAGTGGATTTGACCCGATGTTGAATCTTGTTAACCCTAGATAGCAGTAACAAACATGAAATCAAATTCTTATGTACAGGTAAGGAAAGTTTTTTTTTTCATTTTTTTTATTTATTTTTTTATATACATATGTTAGAAATTTTGGATTTGGCTGAATGGATCAATGAAATTTATGTGGGAGGTGGTTCACCAGGTGGGTCAACTTGTTCTTGTGAAATAAGCAAGAAAAAAATGGGCTGATGGATGGGGAACATTTTGAGGTAAAAATCATCCTGTTGGGTAAGGGGAACAATGGGCTGAAATTCCTCTTCAGAGTCATCATAAGTGTTTGAAATTACTTCAAACTCTTCATAACCTTCCTCATAAAAATCTAGGATTGGGTAGGAAAAATTGAGGGGGTCATCCTTGTTCACTTCATCAATGCTAAGCTCTTGAAGGGCTTTCTCAATAGAGGAGGTTGAGGGAAATGAATGGGTGTTGTTATCTTCATCCTTAAGGCTAAGCTTTTGAAAATCTCGCTCAAGGGAAGTGGTTGTAGAAAGTAGGGTGTACTCTAATCTTGAACAATCATGTGCTCCTCGATATGGAAGATCAACTATGTCATACATCCCTTGTTCATTGGAACCTAGAACTTGACCTTGCCAATTGACTATGCGAAAGTAACGGGATGGAAATCCTATCATATTGTGTATGTTGGCACACATTGGTTCTTTAGGTTCATCGAGTGGGTTTATCCCAATTGAGGAATCCAAACCTCCATAAACAAATTTGATACTATTTGGAGCAGAGCCCATGTCATATACAACACCTATGGCTAAAGGATGGTCACGTGGGCAACCAAAATCCTTGGCTATGGGAATGGCTAGAGGGGTAATGGTAACGTATTGGAACACGTATTCACCAATACCAAGACTAGTGAGGTGGATCTCGACTTGGGATGAGGTGGTGGATGATGTGGGGACGATGACTCAAAATTGGATGTACCTGTGGGTGTTGGTGGTGAATTAAATATTTCACAATCCAAAAGTTTGACTTGTGAGACATCTATTGATGGAGCATGGTTGGATGATGGCATGGAATTAGAAGGAGGATGGGGTACTGATGAAGAAGAAGAAATGGTTGTGGAAGAAGGTATGGTTGATGTGTACGATGTGACGATGGTGGATTGATTTTGACCACATGTACAAGAGGAAATTGATGATTGAGAGGGTGTTGTGATGGGTAACTCCTCTAAGATGGGAGATTTAGAAGAAGATGTGAATGGATTAGAAGAAGATGGATGAGAGGATGAAGAAGATAAATTGGATGAAGATGGTGATAAAAATAAATGAGTGGAAGGCAACATGGATTCATAAGGATTTTAAATAAAATTGCAATACTTAAAAGGTTCTACATCTACGGGGATGCAATGGAATTTTTCATCATGAACGTATTTCAAGAATTTATGGAGCATTGAAGGAACACATTTCCTTTCCCTCATCCATGGTCTACTAAGGAGTACATTGTACACCATGGTTCCTTCCAAAATTTCAAACATTGTGTACAACATTTTGGCCCCTACTTCAATGGGAAAAACAACTATGCCAACTGTGGTACACAAAACATCGTTAAATACTTTGAGGTTGAATGATGACTTGGAAATATGGGAAGGTGGTAGCTTGAGGTGATGAAGGGTAGTGGTAGTGATTATGTTAATGGATGAGCCGATATCTATTAGGACTCTTTTGAATGGCTTCTTATCTATCAAGGCCATGATATGCAATGGAGGATCCACAGATTCTGAGGTTATCGACTTAATTTCAAAGTCATAAAAGGTGATGGATGGTTCCATTCATGTCCTAAAACTCCCTAAAAAACTGTTGAAGGCATTAGAGTCTTGGGATTCTAACTCAATATACTTAAGTATCTCCATCAAAGCTTCTCTATGCCTAGGGTATTTTTGAATAAGCTCATATATAGATAATTTTGCAGTCAACCGACTACTTAAGGTTATCGCTGGCCTTATAGGGTGATGGATGGGTTGACTTGGTGGATTGGATAGATGAATTAGAGAGGATGGATTTGGATATGTTTATATGGGTGGTGGATTTTAGGGTTGTTGTACATTCTATTGATTTTGCCTTTGCCCTCTTGTGACTACATGGACTGCTCCTACAAAATTTTGATATTGTTGAACATGGTTGACTTGGTTAGGAGGTGTTTGATGGTTGTTACCTCCTATAGTATTTTGGGCCTCTCCATGGTTGGGCAGAGGTGTTTGAAAAAGCCCCAAATTTTGGTTCTGTAGAGCTAAAGGATTGTCCACATTGATGGCCCCCAACTCTATAAGGTCTTGGATGATGTTCTTAAAGACATGGCAAGAGTTGATGTTGTGACCCTTTTGTCTATGATATAGATAAAATAGGTGTTCTCTATAATTCTTGGGCCTTTTTTTAGGGTCATCAAGCCTGACTTCAGGCAAGGCTAACTTGTTTGTTTCGTACAACCTTCAGAAAAGGGAAGAATATGACTTCCGCTAAGGGAGTGTATTGACGTTGAGGTCAGGTGTATTGGCGATAGGGAGGTTGTTCCTAGTTGGCATTATGTTTTGCATCATTGGTGCTTGTGTGACTGATGGGAACGCATGATAAGCAATTCATTGTTGCATAGTTTCTTGAGCTATTGTGGGCTGGATCATCACCACTTTATTAACTTGATTAGGTGTGTTAGCCGTAGAGTCTTGTGATGATTTATTTTAGCCAGATTGATTATTTTAGTATTGGCCCCTTTTTTGCCATTATTTCTTCTTAGGCTTGATGATGCCCTCTTGGATTTTGATTTCCTCAATGACATTGGACTGTGCTAAAGCTTATTCAAATGTGCGATAAGTATTGAGCTGAAGCATCCAAGAGATGGGTTTTAAGCAACTCTTGGTGAATAATTTGATAATTTCATCCATTGGTAGGGAGAATGGCAATTTGGTTATGACTGCCCTCCAATGGTTTCCAAAATCATAGATAGGTTCATAATCCCATTGTTTTAGATAATAAATTTCTAATAATGAGACCTTATTTCTAATGTTTAGGGTAAAACGGTCTAAGAATAGGTCCATTAGTTGAGTAAAAGTGTAAATGTTGTGTGTTGGCAACTGATTGAACCACTTTATGGCATCTCCTACTAATGTTTGAGGAAAATTTCAAAGCATGAGGGCATCGTTAGTTGAAAAGGATTGAGAATCCAACTAAGTGTTCTATTATTTACAATTCAATTTATAGGCACTAATGGCCCAAAATACATAACCAAACCCATCAAATCATGGATTTGATCCAATATGCTTAACCATAAGCTACAAAAATGCAATGGAGAATGCATGTAACTTCTAAGTTAAGAGAAAAGGAATAATGCTAACTATAAGATCCATTTTAGCTATCTTGAAGTACACACTTCCTACTTTGAGTTCACACTTACTAACTAACACTCTAAATGACAACTAGAAGATAACTAGTGCCCACAAGTGCATGTGAGAAGGAGACTCACTTACAATTATTAATTTGCAAGAAATAAACTATGCAAACCTATCTTGGAACTACTAGAGGGGTCATATGAAAGATCAAACATAAATCCTCATCATGCCGCCCCACAATAGAAGCATTGGACTCCAATGCTTTTAGAAGAGTAGGAAAGTCACGGGACATCTGATGAAAAGAAATACAATGAGCCTGATGTGGTAGCTGTCCTCATCGAGCCACAAGATATGAGGTGGTAGACCCCTGGTGAGTCTGTCAAATATTTGTGTCATAGATCTGATCAGAATCCAATGGTAACTGAGAATCAGGAACCACGTCCACGAGATGACTGATAGCTGGTGCTGTCTCCAATGTAGAGTCAAAATACAACTTCAAAAGATCTACATTGACGACATCATGAATTCCCAAGTGTGTGGGAAGATCAAGGATAAAAGCATTCTCGGACACCTGTTGAAGAATAGTATAAGGCCCATAGCGAATTAGTTTGATTTTACTATGAGTCTTATCAGAAAAATGTCGCTTGTCAAGATGCAACCAAACTTTGTCACCAACCTAAAATGGATGAGGAATTCGATGTCGATCCATGGCCTTTTTTTGCTACTGCTGTGTCTTTTGCAAAATCTCATCCACCTTTGATTGCAGATTGTGCAAATGCTGAACAAATGAGTGTGCATTGTCTTGCTCTTTCTGAAGATGTGAAGTTACAGGAGAAGGCAAAGACAAAGGTAACTCATAAGGTGCCAAGGGCTGAAATCCCATACAAACCTCAAAGGGTGAATGACCTGTAGAAGAACGTAGGGCCCTATTGTAGGCATGTTCAATATGAGTGAGACACAAGTCCCACTTTTTTGGTGAAGCGTGATGATAGATTCGTAAACTTTGCACAAGGGTATGGTTTACCACTTCAGTCTGCCCATCGGACTGCGGATGATAGGCGGTGGAAAAGTTAAGGGAAACTCCTAAAATCTTCCATAAAGAATGCCAAAAGTGACCCACAAAGAGTGAATCACGATCTGAGATAATGCTGGTAGGTAGACCAAAGGAACGCAAAATGTTGTCAAAGAAAAATTGGGCTAAGTTTGATGTAGAACTTGTCTTGCAGCATGGAATAAACTTAGCCATTTTACTGAATCTGTCAACCACCACGAACACACAATCATGTTGGCGCACTGTCATAGGAAAACCACTAACCAAATCCAAAGAAATGCTTTCCAAAGGATGGGAAGGAATGGGCAAAGGCATGCCTAAGCCAAACTTCCTGTTAGCTAGTTTTGAGTGACAACAAACTGCACACTGTTTGAGAAATCTCAACACATCCCTCTGCATTTTATGCCAATAGAAAAATATTTGCAAATGATGAGTGTTTTATGCTTCCCAAAGTGACCACCATAAAGTGTAGAATGAGATTCATTAAGAAGTGACACTCTAGGCTCATAAGGAACACAAACCTTGTCCAATTTGTAAAAAAGTCCTTCTTTGATGTAGAAACCTTGGAAAGGACGCAAATTGGAAGAAGAAGGCTTACTCACTTGCTCAAATATTTTCCCAAAATTAGGATCCTGTGAATACTGATTAGGCCAAGTCTAAAATCCCAAGTGTGAAGTGGACATAACTGTTAAGGCAAGAGCAGCTGGAGGCCTACTCAAACAATCAGCAACAGTATTACTCTTCCCATTTTTGTACTTGATCACCAAGTGAAATTGTTGGAGGTAAGAGGCCCACTTCATATGTCTTGATTCTTCAATTTTACTTTGAGATTGTAAAAAATTGAGAGGCATATGATCAGTGTGTACTACTGTATCTTTTCCCAAAAGATAATGTCTCCAATACTTAATATCTTGAACTAATGCATACAACTCCTTGTCATATGTAGAATAGTTCAACTTAGCAATAGAAAAAGTTTTTGAATGATAAGCAACTAGATGACCATTCTGTTTGAGCACAGCTCCTAAGGCAAATTTAGAGGCATCCGTTTCAATCTCAAAAGGTTGAGAGAGGTCGGGTAAATTTAACACAGGTGTTGTACAAAGTTTATTTTTGAGTTTCTCAAAGGCAACTTCTTGGATTTTCTCCCAATGAAATGGAATTTTGGACTTAGTGAGATAATGCAATGGAGCTGCAAGGGTGGAATATTGAGGAATGAACTTGCGATAAAAATTCGCAAGTCCTAGAAAACTCCTTAACTCGGTGAGAGTTGTAGGAGGGGACCACTTAAGTAAAACATCAACTTTTATGGGATCTACCTGAATTCCACTTTCACTAATCACATATCCAAGGTAAGAAACTGAAGTATTGCCAAAAGAACACTTGGAAGAATTGGCATATAATTGATTCTTCGCAAGAAGATCAAGGTTTTGCTGGATATGCCTAAGGTGTTCCTCCCAAGTTTTTGAGAAAATCAATATATCATCAAGATATATTATTACAAATTTGTCAAGCACCAACACTCCCAACATCATTCTAAGTTCCAAGCAAACGAAAAGAGTAATTAAAAAAGGTGGTGATGTTGCTCTAATTTTCATTCGCTCTCAAAACACTTCTACATCCACATCCATTCCAAAGAAACACTCTTCAATGGATAAAATATTGCAAAGTTATTCACACATATTTTAGGAGCCAAAGTCTCTTCCTCCAATTCGCACAATTAATCACAACATTGAAATAATTCCTGGTTCTTCCCTTCCTAATGCTCCCATGTATAGACAATCTATTTTGCAAAATGAAGAAATCAAAAGGCAAATAGAAGATTTGTTCCCTCTAGTAGTTCCTAGCCAGGTTTGCATAGTTTATTTCTTGCAAATTAATAATTGTAAGTGAGTCTCCTTCTCACATGCACTTGTGGGCACTAGTTATCTTCTAGTTGTCATTTAGAGTGTTAGTTAGTAAGTGTGAACTCAAAGTAGGAAGTGTGTACTTCAAGATAGCTAAAATGGATCTTATAGTTAGCATTATTCCTTTTCTCTTAACTTAGAAGTTACGTGCATTCTCCCTTGCACTTTTGTAGCTTATGGTTAAGCATATTGGATCAAATCCATGATTTGATGGGTTTGGTTATGTATTTTGGGCCATTAGTGCCTTTAAATTGAATTGTAAATAATAGAACACTTAGTTGGATTCTAAATCCTTTTCATTAGTTTGAATTCAAAAACATATGTGAACAAATGAGCTCACATGCTCCTTAGGGTCCTTAGTTCCCCTATATTTATCAAACTTCAGTAGTGTGAATTTTGATGGATATGGCGATGATGGTACCGAAGGATGAATTGGATGGTGGATCAATTGAATTAAGGTCAATTTTTGGCTTGACATGCCAGGGGTACTCTGCATCAACTGACCAATTTGTTTATGCATGGCCTGTATCCTAGGATATTCCCTAGGAACTTGGAAGCCTTGGATTACCTGATGATTGGAAGATGGATTGGAAAAAAAATGTTGTGGAGTGATTAGCCGACTTTTGTGGCATGGATTTGTTTGAACGTGGGGTGAATATAGATGAATGAAATAAGGAGATGATTGATGAGGAGGATGTTGGAAGAAATGGTTGAGAGGTTGGCTAAAAGGAATGGGAATTGGCTGGGTTGGGATATGAATTGGTGGAGGATTGGGGATGGAAACCATCGAAGATTGGGATACCCATATTGGATTTTATTGGCTATGATGGGCTATGTTGGAACTACTTGGATCATAGGGTCTACCTAAAATTGTTGTTTAGCCTTTTGAATCTATGAGAGAAATTTGTTCACGTAACCTGATATATCCTATAGCTCCTGTTTAGACATGGTGGAAATTGACATGGATGCGGTTGGATTGAAAGATGAAGGAAGTGAAGAATATGGATTAGAATAAATGGGCATGGCAAAAGTTACACTTGATGTGGAAAATTGGGAGGTTGGGGCTTGTGAGGCAGCATTCACATACTCCTCATACAAGGGATTGGAATAGGTTTGGATATGGCTAGATGAAGGGTAAGAGTTAAAAACACTTGTGTTTTGGGTTGGGCTAGAAGAAGGCATACCATATTCATAAGTAGAATTATGATATACTTGGGTGGTGGATGGAAAGGATGTAGCCAAGTCTAGTTGTTCATCACAGTCTTGACTAAGGGGCTCAAGAACATAGTTAGAGGCTTTGTAGAGCTAAAAATGTGATACTATGCAAGTAATAAATGAATCAACTCAAAGAGACAAATAATTGCACAAAATGGAATATATTTCAATAAATAGGGGGGGATTTGGAAAACTCCTTGCTACAATTATTCTGCCTTAACAGAGTTGATTTGATACAATAGATACAATTTGCTAGGGTTCTCCGAAACCCTAGCTATACAAATATGAGTGTCTTCAACTACGCTTCACTCCCAACAGAGTGAGTGGGCTTGTGAGATTCGATTTCGGGCCACTCCAGCTTCAACAACTATACAATGATCTCTTGATTGATGTTATTCAACCCTACACACACAACAAACAACAAGGTTGTTAGAAAATAAAATAATAGATGCAAACTAAAAACCCTATATTTATGTAAATAGAATGTGTAGAAATAAACAACACTAGATAATAACAAAATAAAGATTTACCTTGTTGTTGATGGTGATGATCCATTGCTTCATTACATATTTGGTGGTAGGGTGCCCCAACGACACTTGATGATTTTATGCGGCAAACTCTGGTTCGTGTTGATGATGACGATAGGCACTAGAGGGAATTTGGCAGGCTCTAGTGCGATCTTGTAAGGCTCTAGAATGCACCTACGGGATATGGTAGGCTCTAGTGAGCACTTGGTAGGCTCTACAACAAGCCTAACAAGCTCTAGAAGGCACCTGCGGGTGAGGGTTTAATTCTACAGAAGCAGATCACGGGGGTGTGAAGGATGCGACGGATGAGGGAATTGCGATGAAAATGGAGGATGGATGTGGAAGTGGCTAGAATGGTGGAAGTCCTATGGCAAGATAGGGTTTGATTCTGTTCTCACACAAGTGGATTCAACCGATGGGATATTCAAGGCTCTACAACCTTTTGCTTCACAAGGGCTTCTTCAACAATCTCTCCAAGGGCAAGAACATTCTAGGGGTTGAGCATTTGCAAATTCTCCTACTTATAATAAAACCTAGGGTTTTCTTAGGGTTTTAGCTTAACACTTTTGATCGTGTGGCTAAGATTAAATCAAATCCTAAGGCTGAAATTGCACTTTAAGTGTGGCATGGATTGATGAAGATGGATGACTGAGATTAGATTAAATATGATGGCTGAGGTTAATTGGGTTTAAATATATATACTATAATAAAAATATTAAAATATAATAATAAAATATTATATTAAATATAAATAATATAAAATAAATATAAATTAAGTCCAAAGGGGTCGGAAAGTGGCGGGAAAGGGCTAAAGTGGGTCTTTTGAAGGCAGGAAAGGTGTGTGGTGGACAAGTGGGTGGTAGGATGGAGGACAAGTGGCTGGGATGGTTAGGATGGGTGACAAGTGGCTAGGATGGTTAGGATGTGTGACAAGTGGCTGGGATTTGGTGTCTACATATACCCCTTTTTATACCATGTTACATGAAACACAATATGGTGCAAAAATACGAGACACCAGCTTGGGCTATGGGCATAGAAGAAGATTCTATCTGTTGTTGGATTTGAGAACTCGATGTTGAAGACAAGAATAAATATTTATTTTTATTTTTATTTTTTATTTTTTTGTGTAGCTTACCCCCTCAATTGGCGAATGAGTTGCGGATGCATCTCATGAGCCAATTGAAAAAAATTGTGCAAATGATGAATGATGTGGTACTATTTTTGCCCCAACGGTGGAAAGGGGGTTGGTGTAAAATACCATGCGATTGTTGATGATATGAATAATGTAAAATATGATATCATATTTTTATTAATTCCAAAATGGTACTATTAATTCCCAATTCCCCTATCCAAATTTCCAAAATTATACTATTCCTGTAAGAGCATATGTACTATTTTTATTAATTCTAATATTAATTTAATAATTTAAATAATGCTTTTTAATTAATTTAAAAAAATGTTTTTTAATAATTTTTAAAGCATATTTTTATTATTAAGTTAAAATTATTAAAGTGCTTTAAAATTTTAATTGTTAAACTTTATAAGAGAAATAGTGAACCTATTGCCCTAGAGGTAAATTCTAAAATTGCCCAAGGGGCTTGAAAAACCTTGCAAAATTGTGTAATAGCCTAGGAGGGAAGCATTGTAAAAATGGGGAAAAAAAAGTGATAGGAAGCCTTCCGGAGTGCTGCCCCTTGGAACCTCATTCAAGTCTGATTTTTTTTTTTTGTAATAGCCTTAGCGGCTGTAAAGGAGTGAAATTTTGTGAACTGTAAAGAGTGAAATTTGTAATATCAAAGGCACTAAGGGATTTTTTTATATTGATGCGTAGATGATCAAATCTACCAAATGTTACCATGCATTATGTTCTCTTCTATTGAGAGAGAATGTCGAAACGTTTGATGAAAGGGTTCAAAGATATGAACTGTAAGTTGTGTTCAACTAGTTACTGATTGGACCGCTTTAAGTGCTACTGATAGAAAAGCTAGAAAAGAAGCACAAAAAAATAATTCCTCTGGCCTGTATCATTTGCAAGCAGCCTTAGATAAAAGCATCTTTCCTAGAATAGCATCCTGTGTAACAGCTCAAGAGGCATGGAAAGCATTGAAAGAAGGCTTCCAAGGAAGTGATCAAGTGAAGAAAGTCAGACTTCAAACTTTGAAAAGAGATTTTGAGAATCTCATAATGCAAGAAGACAAAAAAGTTGGTAACTACTACATGTGAGTCAAAGAAGTAGTAGACAAACTGATCACTCTCAGATATGAAATCAAGCCAGAGACTGTGGTGAAGAAAGTGTTAAGAACACTTCTTACAAAGTGGAACCATGTTGCAATTATCATTGAAGAATCGAAGGATTTGTCTGCACTATCCTTTGATGCTTTAATTGGTTCTCTACTTTCACATGAAGAGAGATTGTAGGAATCACCTTCAACCAGTTATAGAGGTGATGACAAAGCCTTCGCATCTCAATAAGGAAGAGGCCAAGGTAGAGGTCAAGGCAGAAGTCAACAAAGAAGCAGAGGCAAGAACAACCCAAGAGGTGGAAATCCAAGTAGAGGAGGATCTCTCAGCAGAGGTGGAAGTCAAAACAGAGGTAATCAGCAAAGCAGAGGAATAAATGTAGGTCGAAGAAGAGGAAGTGACAAGTTAAAGAAGGTTTGTTTCAATTGTGGTAAACTAGGTCACTTTGCTCATGACTATTGGTCCAAATCCTAACAAGGTAGCAACAATCAAAGCAGTCAGTATGGCCATTTTGGTGAAGAGGAAGGGACATATAATATCTTTCTCTTATGGTCAATCAGATCAGAATTTGAATGACACCTGGATCTTGGACACTGGGTGTTCCAATCATATGAGTGGAAAAGAAGAACTCTTTGCTACCATATATTCCACCTACAAATCTCGCATCAAGCTGGGTAATGATAAATCATTGTCAGTTGAAGGCATTGGAGCCATGGAGGTTCCAACACAAGAAGGCATAAAACATGTGAATGATATCTATTACACATCCCTCAACTCCAATATAATTTGCTTAGTGTTGGTCAAATGATGGAAAAGAATTATAAACTTATTTTTGATGAGGGAAAATGTGTAATATTTGACAAGAATAATGGTAATAGAGTCATCACACAGGTTCCAATGACCAAGAACAAGTTATTTCCCCTAAATTTTGGCCATCCAGGGGAGCTCAACTGGCAAAAATTTCTATTGCAAATCCAAGTGTACTTTGGCACTTGACATATGGTCACCTAAATTATGCCAGTCTGAAATTGTTGACTTCTCAAGCAATGGTGACCGGACTTCCCAAAATTTAGGATCACAAGGAGGTCTGTGAAGGATGTGCTTTGGGAAAGCATGCCAGGGCCAAGTTTCCATGAGGACAAGCATGGAGGGCCAGCTATCCACTTCAACTAGTGCATTCGGACATCTATGGTCCAATGCAAACAAAAAATATTGGTAACAATTCTTAATTCCTTCTTTTCATAGATGATTTCTCTAGAATGTGTTGGGTTTATTTCCTAAAATACAAAGATGAAGCGTTTGATTGCTTCATTGATTTCAAAACAAATATAGAGAAATAAAGTAGATATCATGTAAAATGTCTCATAACAGATAGAGGAGGAGAATAATATTCCAAATAATTTTTAAAATTTTGTCCTCCACAACGATCAATCAGTCAGTTCATCAACAACTTCTCCAAGTCCTCCACAACGATCAATTAGTTCTTCACCGATGGATATTGATTCTACATATAGAGGTAAGAGAACACTCCAACATCATCCATCTTATCAGATGTTGGATAAATTTTTTTAGAGAAGATATACTAGAAGTCAAGCTAGTGAAATGAGTTCAGTTTTGCAAAGACTTGAAAATATGCATTTGTATGGAGATGATGACTCCCAAGAACCTCGGGGAGATGTAGTCAACTATGCTTTGTTGACTAGTGCACAAATTTAACCTTCTAGCTATGAGAAGGCTTGTAATCAGAAGATATGGTAGGATGCCATAAAATAGGATATGACCTCAATAAAAAACAATGATACTTGGGATATGGTAGAGCTTCCTAAAGGGAAGAAACATGTTGGATGTAAATGGGTCTACAAGACCAAAGTCAATGCTGATGGAAGCATTGAAAGACATAAAGCAAGATTGGTAGCAAAAGGCTTCACACAAAAGTATGGTATTGACTATGAGGAGATATTTTCTCCTGTAGCTAGACAAGAGACAATAAGAACAGTTCTTGCTTTAGCTGCCCACAAAGGATGGAAAATCCAACATATGGATGTAAAAAGTGCCTTTCTTACTGGATACTTGACAGAAGAGGTTTATGTTGAACAACCTCAAGGTTTTCAAGAGCAAGGTAAGGAGCACCTTGTTTACAAACTGAAAAATGCACTGTATGGCCTCAAGCAAGCACCACGAGGATGGTACTCTCACATTGACAGCTATTTCAAGAAATATGGGTTCACCAAAAGCAAAAATGAACCCACCCTCTACTACCTAAAGGAAAGAAAAGACATCCTCATAGTTTTATTATATGTGGATGATCTCATATTTATGGGTAGTAATGAAAATATGAATATGGAGTTCAAAAACTCCATGATGAAGCAGTTTGAGATGAAAGATCTACGCTTAATGCACTACTTCCTTGGCATGGAAGTTCATCAGACAGATACAAGGATCTTCATATGTCAACATAAATATGCTTAGGATATGATTAAGAAGTTTATCATGGAGCATTGTAAAGCTGTTGCAACACCAATTGGACATGGGATCCAATTGAGAAAAAATGATAGAGCACCAAGGGTTGATGTGACCACTTTTAGGAGCATGGTTGGGAGTTTAATGTTTCTCACCAACACAATGCCTGAAATTTAGTATGTTGTTTCTCTTGTCTCATGATTTATGGCTAATCCATCCGAGCTGCACTTGCAATCAGCTAAAAGAATTCTCAGATATGTAAAGGGTACATGGAATTTTGGAATCCATTACCATAATTGTAATATTTTCAAGCTAGTAGGCTTCAGTGATAGTGATTGGGGTAGCAACATTGATGATAGGAAATCTACTTCAGGGAACTATTTTAGTCTAGGATTAGGACTAATTACATGGAGTTCCAAAAAGCAGACTGTTGTAGCATTATCCTCTACAGAAGCTGAGTATATAATAGTCACATATGCTAGGACTCAAGCCCTATGGTTGAGAAAAGTGTTGGAAGATATTGGAGAACAACAAAGTGGTCCGACAAGAATATATTGTGATAACATAAGTGCCATTTAGTTGGCATATAATACAATCCACCATAGTAGAACAAAATACTTTTATATGAAGTATCACTTCATTCGAGACATGGTGGAGCAAGAGATTTTTGAGCTTAATTTTTTTTGCACTTTGGAGAACGTTGCATACATCTTCACCAAAGGCATGGCTAAAGCTCAATTTATAAAGTTGAGAGACTATCTAGTCAGTCCTCTCAAATTTAAGGGGGAAAGTACAATGTGAACACATCTAGATACAAGCTACCAAGAAATATCATGCTCCAGTATGAACGCGCATGGGGACTTGAAATGTCGGCAAGGGCATTTTCGTTTTCTCTCCTCCCTATTTTATTTCCTATTATTCCTCCTATATTCTCTCCCCTTATTCCTCCTTCCTATCCCCTTATCTCTCCTTCTCCTTATCTCTTCCATATTCTATTATCCCTGTGTCAGTTATGTTATATGGTTTTAATTAAACTATATAAAGCGTGTAAGCTAAGGTTGCATTTGATGATTATTAAAAATAGAAATTAAATTCTTTTTGATCTGCATCTTAATTCAATCCCTCAAACTCGACCATGGATCTGATTAAATCAGGGCTGGGGTGGACCTGGGTGTAGACGTACCAAGAGAGATGGGTGTGGTAGGAAAATATACTCAAGCACGATGGGGTGATGCCCTTGGCAACCCTAGCCATTATATCCTTTCAAATTTGTTCTATGTCCTTCCATGTTAACCTAGTTTCAATGATGTGGATGTCTAGGTCCATGAAACCATTCTCATTCTTGGATGAATTGTGCTTCCCTTTAGAAGCTGGTGGATAAGTCGTCATGGTTACCTACTATGATTTGGACATAAAAAAATCTTGGAATGAGTTTTAGTAGAGCTTTGGAGGGTTTTTTGATAAAATAGAAAGTGCAATGAGCAAAAATAAAAAAATACAGAGGATGAAGGAGCGACGCCAAAGCTTTTGTAGTATATGTACATGTGCATGAATGTACCAAGGTGACATGCAATAAATATGGTTGGTGGCACACACTCTACTACCAAATTTTGAATGTTCGTCTAACGCTTTAGTTTGTGTGCCACCTTTAAGATACCAAATGCCATGCATTACCATTTTTATAAGGCCAATAGCATCACTTCACTGTTGCCTTGGACCAATAAAATGGTTTCACCTCTACTTTGGACCAATAGGCTAGTACGATGGTACCTTAAAAAATGGGAGTTTTTAAAAGTTCATGAAAACTACTTTTCCTTGTCTAAACACATGGTTATTCTGAGGTGGCAACCACGTGAGGCGGCCTTTGGGTGTTGAGATGTCATGCCATCATGAAATTTTTTGTTGAGGTGGCCTTTGGATGGTGAAATATCTTGAAATCATGAAAATTTGCATTGAGGAGACCTTTGGGTGTCGAAATGTCACAAAATCATGAAAATTTGCATTGAGGTGATCTTTGGGCACTGAAATGTTGCAAAATCATGACAATTTATGTTGAGGAGAACTTTGGATATTGAAATGTTGTGAAATCATGACGATTTGCATTGAGGAGGCATTGGGACACTAAATGTCATGAAATCATGACAACTTGTATTGAGGAGACCTTTGGCCACTAAAATATCATGAAATCATGACAATTTGTATTGAGGAGGTCTTGGGATGTTAAAATATCATGAAATCATGACAATTTGCATTGAGGAGGCCTTGGGGCACCAAAATGTCATAAAATCACAAAAAATTACATTGAGGAGACCTTTGGGTACCAAAATATTGTGAAATCATGAAAATTCGCATTAAGGAGACCTTTGGGCTCTAAAATATCATGAAATCATGATAGTTTGCATTGAAGAGACCTTGGGACATCGAAATGTCATGAAATTGCAAAAACTTACATTGAGGAAACCTTTGGGCACCGAAATGTCATGAAATCATGACAACTTGCATTGAGGAGACCTTTGGGCACCGAAATGTCACGAAATCACGATAAAACCTTGGAGCCTTTGAAAGAAGACATGTTTGCATAAAAATACATACAAGGTAGGGTTCACATTTTAATTATAGTACAACTTTAGATGGAAGCCATTGATGGGAATGGGTTGAACCTAAACCTGTTCGTTTCTCAGTTGGAATTTTTTTTGCTATTTTTCTTCTATTGCTTCAAAGTGGCCTTCCCAGAACGCATCAAATTTGTCATGATTTTCGGGTTTCACCTTTTTTTCATTCCATCTTAGGATCAAGTCTCCCAACTTAAAATTTCTTAGGGTGGCATTTTTGTCAAACCATATTTTTGTGGCAACCATATATTTTTGATAATGGTCATAGGCTTACTCCTTTTGTTCTTCTAATTGTAGGAGTTGGACCAACCTGTTCTCCATTGGTTTTTCCTCCTTTGTGCTAGTTTCATTGAGCAGTCTTAAAGTTGACCTCTCTATGTGTATTGGAAGAATTACTTCTTTGCCATAGACCAGGGAGTAGAGATATGTGTTGATAGACTTCTTGATGGTTATTCTATCGACCCACAACGCTTGGTTTATCAGAGAGTGCCAACTTATCTTATTATCCTTAAGATTTCACTTTAAGATCTTGAGCAAGTTTTTGTTCATTGATTTAGCTAATCCATTTCCCGACGGATAATAGTTTGAGGATGCTTTCAAGTAAATACCATATTTACATGTAAATTCAATCATATTGGCACCTACAAAAGACAAACCGTTGTCCATGACCAATGCATCTGGAATGTCAAATATCATGATTAAAATTTCCATGAATTCCATCACAACCTCCTGGTTCGCATTTTTAGTGGGTATTGCTTTCGCTCACTTAGTAAATTAGTAGCTGTTAGGATGTATTTATGCCCATCGGATGAGTTGGGCTCTATTATTCCAATGAATTCCAATCTCCATTGTTGAAAAGGTTCTTTAACCTGAATGGATTTTAGAGGCATTGAAGCGTTTCTATTTCTCCCAATATATCTCTGGTATTCCTTGTAGTTTCTTGTGACTCTGAAAGTATCTGTGAAGATAGTTGGCCAGTAACATCTACTCTTGATTATATTTAAAGTAGTGGTCCTTCTTGAGTAGTGTCCTCCTGATGAGCCTCCATGGAATTCCTCTAAGATCTATTTTTGATTATATTTTATACACTAAAGCAATACTCCATCCAAATTTTTTTGGTACAACCCTTCAGGTAGCAAGGTGTATTTCAAGGCCTAGATTTTGTATCTTCTTATTTGTGAAGCGTTCAAGTTTACCAAAAAATTTCCAAACTGGAAGTATTTTATTAGTTGATCAGCAAAGTCAAGATGCTCTGAGGGTTGATCATCGTTTGAGGCTACTTTTTGAGTTTGGAAAGTTATGTATTCTAATGGGGCTTGCTTGGCGAGTTCATGGCATAGTGCTCTACCTCTTAAAATATTGGTAGGATGTATTTCTACATCATATTCTTGTATATTTGTCACCCAAATAACTCTCTTATCACCGAGTTTTCCCTGTATGATGAAGTTCCTAACGTCGGGGTGAACTACATAAACTATAGTCTTGCTCTATGAAAGGAAATGTTTAAACTTTTTTAAAGACTTCATTATTGCATAAATTTGTTTATAAATAAAGTTATACTTATTTTTGTGTTTTTGCATAGTCTGAATCAGAAAAGCTATGGGCCTTTCTTCGTTGTCAGGCCCTTTCTACATGAGCACTACGACGTAGCTCTCTTGTTCACCTACAATATATAAGATGAAACCCCTGGAGTATTTCGAGTTTACCAAGATGGGGGATTGAGCTATTTGCTCCTTGATCTAATAGAAAGCCTATTTCCTTGTGTTTGTCCACTTGAACTCAACATATTTTTTCAACAACTCAATTATAAGTTTGATAATTTGTGCAAAATAAACTATGAATTTGTGAACAAAGTTGATTTTGCTGAAGAAAGACTATAGGCCCTTTTTGTTAGGGGGTAGAGGAAGTTCTAGCAATACTTTCACCCTGTTAGGGTCTATAGCTAGCTCGATCTTAGAAATAATGTGGCCTAGTAAGAGTCCTTCCCCTACAATGAATATGGATTTCTTTGGATTTAGAGAGATGCCAAACTCTCTGTATTTTTCAAACATGCTTCTAAGATGTCTGATGTGATATTACTTTCAATGGGAGAAGACTATCATATCACCCATATATATTACTATTATCTTGTTGACCAGTTCTTCGAAAGCCATGCCCATCACTCTTTGAAAGGTTTATCTAGTGTTAGATAATCTGAAGGGCATACTTTGATAGGTAAATATCCCCGACTTGGTTGTAAATGAAGTCTTGAATTGATCTTCACCTTTAACCCATACCTAATTATACCCAGAGAATCCATCTAGGAGCGAGAACCTTTCTGCTCCTAATACTATGTGTAGTATCTGGTCTATCTATGCGAGAGAGTGATGGTCTTTTAATGAATCCTTATTTAAGTTGTGAAAGCCGATGCATAGTCGGATATCTCCATTATTTTTTCTAACTGGAACTAGGTTGTCTACCTAAGTTGAATGCTTTATTGGGTAAATAATCTTGGCTTCAAGATTTTAGCAACTCTTGCTTCATCAAGGCTTTGATATTCAGGTTTATCGATCATTGCTTCTATCGGAATGGATTTGCACCTTCTTCAATTTTGATCGTATGCTGGATTGTTTCTTTGGAGTAGAATTTGGGATCACCATAAGTTTAGGCTATGATGTCTAGGTATTCTTTGTATAATTCCATGATTTGGTCCAGTTCTTCTTCTGTGGTGTTTACTCCCATCTTGATTGATTTATTAGGTCCCATTTGAGGTTCTCTGTATCTATGCTTGTCAAATTTCATTTTATGACCAATTGACCTTTCGTTGTTGTCAAATAAGCTTTCAAGGGTGATCAACCCTTTTGGGATGTGATTGTTCTTTAACTAGATCATGCCTATATCTTTTTCATATTTGATCATTCTATTACTCGAGAAGTTCATCTCGTGAATGAGGAAGTCTACTATCTATTTGTCATTCTTGAATACTTTCCAAAAGGTATCCTTATCTGGCACAAAGATCTTGTAGATTAGCCTAACTATTTTGGACTTCTGAATGACATTGTTGATAGGGCAAAAATTTACCCCTACCAAAGCTAGAAAATATGCATGAGTTTTATTTTCCCTTGGGATTGCTTTGAGATTCAAAGATTCAAAGGATTCTTGCAGGTCCCAAACCTTATTTTTAATAAGCCTTAAGGTAATGCTGCTTGCTTACACATTTCTTAGTTACATGGTTCACTATCAGTTTAGAGTCCCCAAAGATCTGTAACTATTTGATACCCATATTTTCAGCTTTCTTAAGACCTAAGTAGAGTTCTTCATACTCTGCTGCATTATTGGTGCAACTCCAGGTCAACTGGTAAGAGAAAACATTTTCTTCACCTGTTGGATATATTAGAACGATACCTATCCTAGTTCCATTTTTGCACCTAGCATCATTGAAAAAGAGTTTTCATAGTTCATTAGTGGGTTGGTCTTCCTGTAGGAGAGGAGTAGGATTAATTTTATTGGGATTTACTATTGTGTAGTTAATCATGTCTGTTTTGATCATGGAATTTAAGTCCTAGAGAAAAAAATGATTTTCCTCTTGCAATACATTTAGGGCTTCTTCCATTAAGTTCAACTCTCGTAGTTCCTTTGTCATCATATTCACTATAGTGGTTGATTTCCCCTCTTCTTCAAGCTTTTAAATGTGGAAAGTCAAAGGTTTCTTATTGAATACTTTTATCCATTTGCCCTTGAATATGATTTCTAAGTGGGAGAAATCTAATGACAAATATCCTCCTATTTTAGTAGTGAAATCTCTAGAGAGGCACATACCAAAATAAGGCTCTAGATCTACCACCACTACCTCCTGTATAACTGTGAGTTGAGGTAGCCTATGAAGAGTGATTGGGATATCCTTAATTACCCCTACAATCTTGATAGGGGTTCCATATAATTGCAAGACACTGATACTGCTCCTAGTGTATTCCATTCCCATGATGTCGCATGCTACTTTGAGCATCACAGTAGTTGCAGCTTTAGATTCTATCACACAGTTATGAACTATCCATCCCTCTATCTATAGGGATAGATAGGGTCTATTGTTTTCCAAAGTGGATGTTAGGCTAGTTTGTGTAGAATCTAACTAAGTGGGAGTTATATTCTTAATTTTCATGGATATCAAGGATTATTGCAATAATTCGATCTATCTAGGAAACTACAAAGCTTCATACATAGTTGCCTTAGAGGGAGTTTTCTTCATTTCCTTGACTATGTTAAATGAGAGGGGTTTGACACTTTTTTCCTTCACAACTATGTCATACTTGTTTTTGTACCACTGAGTAGCATCTATCCTTTGATGCTTAGTCAGTGAGGGATATCTCAATTTATCTCTAGCTTGTTCTTGCATTCTCGTTTCCTTCTACTGAGATGCTTCTTTACGAGTTTTTATTTCCTTCTGGCTTGAACTTTGGGGAGATTTCTCATAGGGGTTTCTTTTATCAATAGGGTTTTTTATAGGCAAATGCACTTTCAAGGGGTTAAGTTCTTGGGGATAAATTGACAAGGGTTTCTTTCCTGACCTGGTTAGAACAACTACTTGTTTGACCGAAGGCATCATGAAATTTTTATTCTCTTCTCTGATAATATTAACCTGAACCTTGAGGGATATCTCAACCTTTTCGATAGCTAATTTCTAGAAATGGTGTTGATGAATTATGCAATACATCTCACCATGTGGATAATTACACGTGGAACACCAAAAGTTTGATTCTGTCATTGCATTAACGGGTTCACTGTCTTCATTGGTGTAAACCACATTAGATTTATCATAGCTTCTATCGCTGGTGGAGGCTTGATATTTTGTTACTTGAGGAAACATCCTTGGTTGGAAATTCCTTTATGCTTCTCTTCTTTCCATTGATGTAAATTTATTCTCTAGAGTTTTCAAAGATGCTTAAGGTCATGTAGAACTGCTAGTTGAGGATTCGAAGTCGATGGAACTATTGCTATAGGGAGTGCAGGAATAACAAGAAGCATTGGAGGGGTAGGGGGTGCCTGTATTACTAGAATGTTAGGCTTCCCAGTCCATTTGGGAAGACTAGTGCTAGAAGTTGAAGCGAGAGTTGGGAAAGCAGTACTCGATGCTTGAGTTAGACCTGGGAAAATGGGCAGTATCATTTTTATCGGGAACCTTCCAATAGCGATCCGATATCTCTCTACTTTCTGTGCTTCCTAGTAAATCTTGGGGAAGGTAAACATGTGGTACTTCCTGATGACCATGCTTATATCTAAGTTGAAATCTCTCAAATAATAATACATGGAATGTATTGTAAACACAAATCAATATGTAAAAATTCACTATTCATTCTATCAAAGTCAAAATTACAAAGTATTATATAGCATCTATATAGTTGTTGAGAGATATTTAGGAGAGAAGAAATAGGGAGGAAAGGAAAAAAGAATTAGGAGTCAAACTCTTCCTGTTGTCCATATCGTCCAATCATGCTGAATTGGTTGCCATCCAATGAGGTAAAAGGGTAAGGTCAAAACTTACAGTTGAAACAAAATTTTTACCATTTTACCATTTTAACTTCCAAAATTCTCCCCCTTAAAGTTGAGAGGACTAACTATACAGTATCTCAACTTTATATATTGAGCTTTAGCCATGCCTTTAGTGAAGATATCTGCAATGTTGTCTAAAGTGCTGCAATATTTAATATCAACTATTTGCTGCTCCACCATGTCTCGAATGAAGTGATACTTCATATTGAAATGCTTTGATTTGCTATGGTGGATTGGATTGTATGCCAACTGAATGGCACTTATGTTATCACAATACAGTTGAGTTGGACCACTTTGAATTTCTCCAATCTCTTCAAGGATTTTTCTCAACCACAGGGCTTGAGTACTAGCATGTGTGATAGCTATATATTCAACCTCAGTAGATGACAATGCTACAATAGTTTACTTCTTGGAAATCCTTGTGATTAGTCCTAACCCTAGACTAAAATAGTTCCCTAATGTAGATTTCTTATCATCTATATTGCTGCCCCAATCACTATCACTGAAGCCAACTAATTTCATAGAATTATATTTGTTGTAATGGATTCCAAAATCCAATGTACCTTTTACATATCTTAAGATTATTTTAGTTGCTTGTAGATGCAACTCAGATGGACTTTCCATAAACCTTGAAACTAGAGAAACAACATATTGAATATCGGGCCTTGTATTGGTGATAAACATCAGACTCCAAACCATGCTCCTGTAAGTGGTCATGTTAACCTTTGGTGCTCCGTCATCCTTACTCAATTGAATTCCATGTCCGGTTGGAGTTGCAACTGATTTGCACTGCTCCATGGAAAATTTATTGATCATGTCTCGAGCATACTTGTGTTGACATATGAAGATCACCCTATTTGATTGATGCACTTCCATACCTAGGAAGTATCACATTAAATCGAGATCTTTCATCTCAAACTGCTTCATCATGGAGTTTTTGAACTCCATATTCATTTTAGTGTTACTACCCATAAATATTAGATCATCCACATACAAAAAAACTATGAGAATTTCTACTCAATGCTTTAGGTAGTACAAATTCTTCTAGTGAATCCTTACTCGTTGAAATATCTATCAATGCATGAGTACCAAGCTCTTGGTGCTTGCTTGAGGCCATAAAGTACTTTTTTAAATTTGTAAACAAGGTTCTCCTTTCCTTGTTCTTGAAAGCCTTGAGGTTGTTGAACATAAACCTCCTTAGTCAATTATCCATTCAAAAAGCACTTTTCACATCCATGTGTTGAATGTTCCATCCTTTATGGGAAGCTAAGGAAAGAACTGATCTGATTGTCTCTTGTCATGCAACAGGAGCAAAAGTTTCCTCATAGTCAATGCCAATTTTTTGAGTAAAATTTTTTGCTACTAATCTCGCCTTGTACCTCTCAATGCTTCCATCAGCATTGTATTTGGTCTTGTAGACCCATTTACATCCAACACACTTTTTTCATTTGGGTAGCTTTACTAGCTCCCATGTATCATTATTTTTTATAGAGGTTATTTCCTCTTCCATGGCTTTTTCCCATATATTTTGAGTACAAGCCTTCTCATAACTATTTGGTTCTAACTGTGCACTAGCCAATAAAGCATAATTGACTACATCTCCCTTAGGATCTTGGGAGTTATCATCCCCATACAATTGTAAATTTTCAAGTTGCTATAAAATTGTATTCATTTCACTAGCTTGGCTTCTAGTTAATCTTCTCTGGAAATTTTGATTCAACATTTGAAAATATGGATGATGTTGTAATGTTATTTTACCTCTTTATTGAGAGTCCTTGTCTATGTCCATCGATGAAGAACTTACTGATCTCTATGGAGAAGGATTTGGAGTGGCGGTTGAAGTACTTGATGTAGTACTCCTGCTTGGGCTTGGACGGGGTGGTGTGCCTTTTCTTTTCTTGGGAGATACCTGCTGTACTTGTTGTACCTATGAAGAATTTACATCTTAGGACTCATCATCAACAAAAATTCTTTGATGACCCCATTCTCCCCCTTCATAAAAAATTACATCCCTAGAAAGTACAATTTTATGAGTCTTGGGATTGTAGAGTCTATATGCTTTTGTATACTCACAATACCCTACAAATATACAAGCTTGAATTTTGGGATTAAGCTTATTCCTTTTATCATCAGGAATGTGCGCATATGCCAAAGAACCAAAAACTTTAAAGTGCTTTACATTGGGTTTCTTTCCATACCACCCCTCATAAGGAGTGATGCCATATAAACTAGAAGTTGGACTTCTATTTAGAATGTATACACTGGTTCTTACAACATCAACCCAATACATATTAGTTAGATGCTTAGTCTGAAGCATCGTTCTCACCATATCGACTATGGTGCAATTATTTCTCTCAGCCACACCATTCTGTTGTGGGGTATAGGTAGTGGTAAATTGCCTTTTGATCCCACTTGCTTTACAATATTTCAAGAATTATTTTGAGGAGTACTCACCTCCTCGATCTGTCCTAAGACATTTTACAAAATACTCACTTTGTTTCTCTACATTTTTTTTGAAATCTATGAAGCAAGAAAAAGCTTCATATTTATGTTTCAAGAAATAAATCCAGCACATTCTAGAGAAATCATATATGAAAGTGAGAAAATAGGAATTGTTTCTAATACTCTTTGTCTGCATTGGACCACAGATGTCCGAATGCACTAACTGAAATGGATAGCTGGCTCTCCATGCTTGTCATTTTGGAAACTTAGAACTTGAGTGATTTCCCAAAGCACATCCTTCATAGACCTTTTTTTGTTCGTTGATTTTGGGAAGTCCTGTCACCATAGCTTGAGAAGTTAACAGTTTCAAGCTAGTGGAATTAAGGTGACCATATCGCAAGTGCCAAAGCACACTTGGATTAGCTATAGCTACATTTGCAAGTTGATCTTCCCATGGCTCACCAAATTTGAGAGGGAATAACCGATTCTTGGTCATTGGGACCTGTGTGATGATATGATTACAATTGTTTTTATAAAAATTGATACATTTTCCTTCATAAAAAATAAGTTTGTAATTTTTCTCCATCATTTACCCAACGCTTAGAAAATTGTGTTGGAGCTTTGGAGTGTAATAGATGTCATTCACTTTATTTAGACCTTCTTTTTTTGGAACCTCCATGGCTCCAATGCCTTTGACATGCAAAGCTTTATCATCCCCTAACTTGATGTAGGATTTATAAGTGGAATATAGAGTAGCAAATAGATTTTCTTTGCCACTCATATGGCTTGAGCAACCAGTATCCAAAATCCATGTGTCATTTAGATTTTTTTTTGATTGTCCATATGAAAGAAAAATATTAGAGGTATCATCTTCTTCACCATAATTTCCATATTGACTTGCTACCTTGAGAAGATTTTGACCAGAAGTCACGAGCAAAGTGACCTGGCTTGCCATAGTTAAAACAAGCTATTTTGGACTTGTCACTTCCTCATCCTTGATTTACACTTCATATTGGATTTTCTCCTCAATTTTGATTTCCACCTTTGTTCTGATTGCCTCCTCTATTGGAGTTTCCTCCTCTGTTCTGATTGCCTTCTCTGTAGTTGCCTCTACCTCTACCTCTTTGCTTACCTCTGCCTTGACCTCTTCCACGTCCTCTTCTAGTATTTTCATTGGATGTGAAGGTTTTATCATCGCCTCCATAGCTGGTTGAAGGAGATTCCTATAATCTCTCTTCATGAGATATTAACGAACCAATTAATGCATCAAATGTTAAAGTGGAAAGATCTTTTGACTCTTCTATGATTATGTCTATGTGATTCCATATTTGAAGAAGTGTTTGTAACAATTTCTTTACAATTGTTTTAGGCTTAATTTCTTCGCCAAGAGTAACCATTTTATCAACTACTGCTTTCACTCTAATGTAGTAGTCATCAAATTTTTTGTCTTCTTTCAGTTTAAGATTTTCAAAATCTCGTTTCAATGTTTGAAGCCTCACTTGCTTCACTTGATCACTTCCCTGGAATCCATATTTCAAAGCTTTCCATGCATCTTGTGCAGTTATACAAGCGGCTATTCTAAGGAATATACTCTTCTCCAATGTTGCTTGGAGATGATAAAGAGCAGAGGATTTGCTCTTTTGTGCTTCTTTCTTTGTTTTCTTATCTGCAACACTTAATGTTTTCCAGTCTGTGGGTTTGGTGTAACCCTCTTCCACTATGTCCCACAAAACTTTCCCTGTGAGTAAGGTCATCATTTTGATAGACCAATACTTCCAATCATATCCGTTTAATTATAGAATAGGTAGATTGTTATGTGAGGCCATAGCTGTTATAACTAAAACACTCTATTTATTTATTGGTTACAATAAAGCACTCTATTTTTTAAAATAATGGAGAAATAATAAGAAAGAAGAGATTACAAATTTAAGTCAAATATGACTTGATTCACTCTTTCAATGCATGCTTGTTCCTCTTGTTATGGTGCTGCTATTTCTTGATTCACAAAATTTTCTGCTACTTGTTCTTCGTCGTCATTGATCAATATTGTCTCAGGTGATTCTGGTTCTAGAATTTCTACTGAATTACTGTAATGAGTATATTAAGATTCTTGTGGCGCAACTTCTATGGATTCATATTGCTCAAATTGACTCCCAAAGGAGTTATCTTCAGAGTCTGCCTCGTACCCTAAGTCTAGATGCCTCTGGTGTACTATTACTGCATTCTACAACTGACTAAACACAATATATAGCCCATAAGATCTCACTTTTTCATCAAAATTTTTGGTGTTTTCTCTCACCAAAAGTGCACATAGGGCATGATGACAACCACTTGGTCTTATCATCAATGCCTCTTTACAAATTTCAGTTTGATCTTTTGTCTCTCTTACAAGGAAAAAACACTAAGCCTCTCAGGCTTGTTACACAAAATTTCTAGTTTGGATAGCCTTCTAGACTATCACAATATGCTTTTACACTACAGTTTTTGATTCCTCGAATAAAGTGAAAAGCCCCTTCTTTTACAATAAATTGCCTCTTAGGAAATGTCAATTTTTTTTATATAGTCTATTATAATTTAAAAAAAGTTGTAATTATAAGTTAAATAATAATAAAAAATATTGATTTTGTTAAAAACTTAAAAAAACAATATATTTAATATTATTATTAAACATATATAAAAAACTTTTAAAAAAAATTATATAAAAAAATTAAAAAATCACGTTGGGTTTCGAACCCACGAATTCCCCTCTACAGAATAACGTGCTCACCAAGTGCACTACAAGCCTCTTTAGGCTTCAAACTGACGGGCATAGTATTTAAACCGATGGGAAACAATTTTAAACAAAAAATATTTATAGTTTCTTTATCCCACATGCAACAGGAATTGGGCTGCGAAGGGGTTTAAGAGTAAGAGAGCTCATAAGGTTATTCGATTGCCTTTGAGCAATCAGACCTTACCATTTTGCTCTTCATTGGGCGAATGCCCTTTCGCCATGTCGCCACCTTACATCTGCTTACCACGTGTCCTGCTTACTATGTTTTCCATGTCACCTCCTTATTGTGTCTGCCACATCACCTCCTTGTTGTGTTCACCTCTGGTCAGCTTGCCACGTGTCCACCTCTGGTTAGCTCACCACGTGTTTGCCTCTGGTTTGTGTTATGCCAAGTCACCTATCAATCACCTAAGGAATCATGCCTGGTGTCCTCTGGTCAGCTGGTCAAATTTGAACCGCGTGCTCTCTATGGGTCTCCTTTCGACCTCACCTTGGTGCTCACTCTACGGACCCTCTCTATCTCCTCAAAAATTGTGCCTCCTATAGAATCGCTCTTATGGGCCTCCTCAATCTCCTCGAGATTCGTGCCTCACTTGTGGGCCTCCTCGAGATTTGTGCCTAGCTTGCCTTGAAACCCTAGATACCCTCCGCTTGGATACCAAATATTGTAATCACAAATCAATATGTAAAAATTCACTATTCATTCTATCAAAGTCGAAATTACAAAGTATTATATAGTGTCTATATAGTTGTTGAGAGATATTTGGGAGAGAAGAAATAGGGAGGAAAGAAAAAAGGAATTAAGAGTTAAAATCTTCCTACCGTCCATGCCGTCCAATCCTGCTGACTTGGTTGCCATCCAATAAGGTAAAAGGGTAAGGTTAAAACTTATAGTTGAAACAAATTTTTTACCATTTTACCATTTTAACTTCCAACAGACTGCTCATTCGTTGGTCATAATCCATCAGGTACTATCTACCAAGTTCAACTAAATCTGATATTAAAGTTGAAAATATCCTCTTGAGGATGTTTTTGGATAACAATAAACTGATTCAATAGGGAGAATGGGTCTATGTGCTCATTGAATTCCTCCACTAGTTTGCCAGCAAGCTAGACCCAAGTAGATATAGTTTGGTTGTCAAGGGATCTGTACCAATAGAGAAATTTCCATTTCAAGGAAATCACCAATAATATTATCATAACATCTTCTTCAGTGATGTTATGTATTGGTTCTAATGCAGCTACGTCTTGATAGTGTTCGTATGCCATCTTTCCAATACCATCATACTGGGGTAGTGCTTTCAAGGCTGCTTCTGGAATCAGATGCTGAGCTACTAGATTTAGGGGGCCTATATGGTTCCATAAGGGGTAAGGTAGAATCAACTAATTTTTGGCCATTGACATTGTGGTTATACCAGGTATTGTTAGTATACGAGTAGCTAAAGTTAATGTTCCACTAGCAACAATGCTAGGGAAGGCTGCAGGGGAAAGATGTGCATATCCTATATTAAGAGTATATGAAGGAGTTGTCCTGGAAACTAAAATAGGATTAGCTCAAAGGCTACCAAGGTGTAGTTAGAAGAACTCAATGGGCTCTTCTAAATTTTTTTGCTTTAGATATAGTTATCATAAAATACGGTATATAACCAGAAAATGGGTAAAGGCTTTCATAGAATTCCTTTCTGGGGTAGAGTCACCAGGTGATTTATAAAATTAATAGGGCAAAGGTTTTCACCAAAAATTTGATCTGTATACTACATGGGATTGGGTCCCACCGGGTGTGCCAAAAACTGTTGGTGCAAAAACTGCCTTTGGTTACATTTGCACCTAAGACTTTGCCAACATTGAAATATTGGGCTAAAACAGAGTTTGCCCGATTTAGTCTCTAGAGGAGGCTGGTTCCTTGATTCTTTTAGGAAAATGGAGATAAGGGGAAATACATAAAGAGAGGGAAATATAGCTATTGCTAGAGTCGATGGAGGGGTATAGATCAGATAACAATAAAGCAACTAGAACAACCTTTTATATAGAAGAATATATTTGAACCATCAAAACAGAGAAACTAAGCTTCTGGTGCATATATATTTAAACACAAGATTATTGGTAAAGTTAATTTCAGAGTTAGTAGAACCTTATCACAGAAATTCATAATAAGAATTAAAGCAAGTTACATTCAACCTAACTTTATATAGCAATTAACAATCCATACATACTTGATTTAGAACACTAGTGACCCAGAAACCAAAATTAATGACCTTTTATTAAGCTTTTAGAAGTCTGTGTACATCGCCTTGTAAACATCTAAGAGCCGACCTTTTTATTTGGTCGCTCATCCTATATATAATAGTTTTACATAACAAAAAAATTGAAATTTGTTACAACATTATGCCCATAGGCTCATTATGGTAAAAATGCAGTTAGGGGAGCATGGAGCCTTCAACTAGAAGTGGTTGGGATTTTCTTGTTATAGCAATCTTTATTTATCTCCTTAGAGGTGTCGTGGTCTAGCTAGGTTCAAAATATCACACCATCATGACTATTTAAACCTTAGCTTGCTTAATCCTTGTCTTCAAAATATCATGCTATCACAACTTTTAGCCTTTATCTCTACCTTGGTCTTCAAAATATCACACTGTCATGACTTTTGGTCTCCATTTGGCTCCTTATCTTCAAAATATTATGCTATCATGACTTTTAGCCTTTATCTCTGCCTTGGTCTTCAAAATATCACACCATCATGACTTTTGGTCTCTATTTGGCTCCTTGGCTTCAAAATATCATGCCATTGTGACTTTTAGCCTTTAGCTTGCTTAGTCCTTCAAAATATCACACCATCACGACGTTTGGTCTCTATTTGGCTCCTTGGCTTCAACATGTCATGCTATCATGAATTTTAGCCTTTAGCTTACTTAGTCCTTCAAAATGTCGTGCCATCATGAATTTTGGCCTTTAGATTACTTAGTCCTTCAAAATGTCGTACCATCATGACTTTTGGTCTCTATTTAGCTCCTTTTGGTCTCTATTTGGCTCTTTAGCTTCAAAATGTCATGCCATTGTAACTTTTAGCCTTAGCTTACTTAGTCATTCAAAATGTCACGCCATCATGAATTTTGGTCTCTATTTGGCTCCTTGGATTCAAAATATCGTGCCATTGTGAATTTTAACCTTTAGATTGCTTAGTCATTCAAAATGCCATGCCATCGTGACTTTTAACCTTTAGCTTGCTTAGTCCTTCAAAATGTTGTGCCATCACAACTTTGGTCTCTATTTGGATCTTTGGCTTCAAAATGTTACGCCATCGTGACTTTTAACCCTTATTTTCATCTTGGTCTTCAAAATATCGTGCCATCATGATTATTTTCTATACTTAGTAAAATCTTGAGAAGACTTACTCCTTACTTCCCTAGATGTGGTCATTTTGACCAACATATCCTTACCTAGTTTCTAACTACAAAGTTTGCATCTACATTATTTTTTATCGTCATTGTTGTTATCCATAAGGACTGAATCTATAAAGGGAAATTTTGATGCCCATTCAACCTGAAATGACCTTCCAATAGTCTATCTAGATAACTTTCTACATTTAGTTTTGTTTGAAGATTCCTCAAAATTTTGTATTGTATTTGATTTATCGCTTTCTTTTTCAATTGGCATGTCATTTTGAGGAATATCTTCAAGTGTTTTTTGGATTTTATTGTTAAGAGAATTTTCATTAGAAGACATATCTTGGTGAGGAATATATTCAAGTGGAGGCATATCAGGGTCTACAGAGTATTTTGCATACAATAATATTCCTTATCATTTTTGGATTTAACAGAAAAATTTTACAAATAGAAAAAAGATTCATATCTTCATGCAATATGGCCAAAGACACATACTAAAAATTAACTTTTTGAGGAAGAAAACATTATTTTAAATAACTTACATAATACACAACTAATTTTTTAGTAGGTAAAAATCATTTGTACCTTGAATTTGCATAGATGTCGATGGCTCGTTGGATTTCGATATATGGCTAAAATATTTGAGGATACTCTTTTCAATAGAATATTTTTCACCCTTCTTTCCATCGCTAGTAGGTACCATTTTAATTCTAAAGAAAATATTTTTCATTTTAGAAAATTAATAAAATGTTGAAGACATCTTGTAACTAGAATAAATAGATGGTTGGTTGGTAGAAAATACATACCAGTTTCCAAGCAGGCTTTATCATGATTTTTTCAGTGCATGCCACTACTCTATTTTCTAGAGATAGCACTTATAAATATTAAGAGAAAAAATTTAATCAATATAGTACAGAGGAAAAAAATATTTGAAAATAGTCACTCATAGAACAAAGGAAAATAGGGGAAAACATATTCTCTTTAAACACATATTCTCCAAAAATCAGGAAAAATAGAGAATACTGGTATCTTAAGAGAAACAAAGCATTTAACTATTTACAATTTTATGATAGAAAAACAAATATCAAGAGAAACTGAGAATCAAAGTGTCTTAAGAGAAATAGAGAATTACATTTCCTTAAGAGAAGGACAAGTAGCTAAAAAATACAACACAACATTCACATGCAAAACAGAGCAAAATAGGGGAAAACATGGAAAACATAGCATGGATATTTTTTAATAAATGCTAGAAAATCAACAAAAGAGAAACATACAATTAGATGATAGAAAAATATATCTTATTACTACAACTGCATCAAAATGCTCAAATGTGGAATAGAGGAAAACAACAAAAAATAAACCTACAAGAAGAGAATAACTACTACAAAAAACACATGTTACTACTACAACTACTTGAAATCATATTCTCTAAAAATAATTTAGAGAGGTGAAATTTTATACCTTTATTTTTACAAGTGATGCATGATCCGGATACAGTCCAAATGCAAAGCAGGGTTCAATAGTTGATCTAGGTGCAAAACAAGTTTTGGCTTTCAATCTAGGTGAAAAACAAGATTTGAATTTTGGATTAGGTGTAAAATAAGGTTTGGCTCTTGTTCTGGGTGCAAAACAAAGTCTAGCTCTCAGTTTGGGTGTAAAACAAAGTCTGGCTCTTAGTATGGATGCAAACCAAGGTTTGACTCTTGATCTAGGTGCAAAATAAAGTTTGGCTCTTGATCCGAGTGCAAAACACATTTTTGTCTCTCGGTTTGGGTGTAAAACAAGGTCCAACTCTTGGTTGGACTAGAAAACTAGGTTTTTCTCTCAATCTGGGTGTAAAATATGGTTCGACTTTTAGCTTGGGTGAAAATTAAGGTCTAGCTCATGGTTTGGGTGCAAAAAAATGTTTGGCTCATGGTCTAGGTGCAAATAAATATTTATACTAATCCAGGTGCAAATATGGATCCAGTTTCCTATTCGATTAAAAGTTGTATTCAGATCGACTGGAGTTTGGAAAAATTCTACAATAGATACTCTTTGCTATTCCTATTTGATTTTCTAATAGTTTGCATGTTTTCCAAGAAAAGTATTGCTGGCATGTTAATTATATATAATGGTATAATAGGTGAATTTGGTAGGATAATTTAAATTTTTTATAATTTTAAGGTAAAAATGGTCCTTGATTTAGGTGGGAGTGCTGACGAATTTGAAAAAAAACATAATATTATTATCAACACAGGGCGAATTGACCCCTAAAATTTTTTTAACATGAAAATTTTGGGCAAATGGGCCGATGTCTAAGGTCCCCAATATTCACTAATTTGCATTTTTAAAAATTCTAATATTCACTTATTAACAAAAATTTGTTGTTGTGCATAACCCTATTCACCATTCAAGAATCAATATTTACATCTAATTAATGAATCTTCCAACCTTGTTGTTCAACTAAAGCTACAAGAGTCCTAATTATGGGCCATTTTGTGGTAGGTGCAAATACTTCAGTGTAGTTAATATCTTGCTTTTGCGTGAAGCCTTTAGCCACTAATATCACCCTATGTTTATCAAAGGTGCCATCTTATTTATACTTTTTTTTGTACACCCATTTGTTTTGAACTACATTTCTTCCAAGTGGTAGATCGACTAACTCCAAAATACCATTTTTGATCAAAGATTTATATTCTTTGTTCATTGCATGTATCCAAGCTATAAGTTTGATAACTTCTTGGTATGTGAGAGGTTTGTTATTCAGAGCAAGGTGCAGTTCTGGAGGTTCTACTTCAACAAGTAATGATTCATGCACTCTTGCTTTGAGGGCACCTCTTGTGTCCATTTTTTCCACTTGATCTAGTTTGGTGTCCTTTAGGAGTTGGTAAGCTTCATGAATTCATTGAGTTGGTAGCAGTGTGGATGTCTCACCTACCTCAAAGTTTTTCATCATGATCCTAGAATGGATAATTAGGTACGAAGGATGCTAAAAAATATGGATGTGGAACAATACTTTTACCATGATAAAAATTATTGTGGTTTGATTTGTAGATTCTAGAGTTTTGAGTAACTTTTCAACATATCCCCCCAAAGGCTAGAATATAAACATCATATATGTTAGTATCTTTCTATCTAGACTAAATATTGTGTCCCTTGGTATCCAATGTAACCAATTGTTCTTTAGTTTCTACAAATACAATATCATGTATCACACTTACTTTCTAGTGTGAAGGAATGAATACCTTGTATCCCTTATAATCCATAGGATATCCAATAAATATGCCTTTAATAGCTTGAGCTTCAAGTTTATTTATGTGCTTTAAAAGAATATGAGCATAATAGATGGAGATAAATATTTTGAAGTGGCTATTAGTGGGGGGTGTCAAGTCCATTTTTCATGAGGTGATAGACCAGGTTTTAAGGGACTTACTATGTTGAGTACATGCATAGAAGTCATTGTGGTTTCAGCCCAAATATATGGAGGCACATTTTTATAGAAAAGAAGGGCATAAGCCATGTTCATAATTATCCTATTCATGTGCTCAAAAATACCATTTTGTTGAGGTGTGCCTGGCATTATCAATTGAAGTTTTATCCCATGTGAGGAAAAGTACTATGTGAATTCATTTGAGGTGTACTCACCGCCATTGTCACTCTTGAGGGTCTTGATTCTAAAATATAATTCTCATTCCATGCAAGCCTTGAATACTTTGAAGAATTCAAAAGCTTTAGAATTATTCTCCAAAAAGCTAATCCATAGCTTCTTTGAGAAGTCATCGATGAAGGTGATGTAATACCTTTTACCTTTTAATGAGGGAATAGGCATTGGCCCGCAAATATCTGAGTGAACTAGCTCTAGTTTTTGTGTGGACTTCCTCTAAATCTTTGTAAAAGGCTATTTAGAGGATTTAAAAATGGTGCATGCTTCACATTTTATGGGTTTGGAAGAGAAGTGTGGTAGTCCCATGAAAGTGGACTTCATTTATCTCAATCAATAAAGTTTGACATGATCCATGCGAGCATTCCATATTGCATCAACATAAAGTTTCTCGGGAGTCAAGGTGGCATTAAGTGCCATGTCAGGTTTGGCAATGTGAACTTTAGAAGAAGGATGTCCAACAAGTTTGATGAGTTTTCCATATAAGGAACCGATCATGACCACTATTTTAGAGGGTGGATGAATGACTCGAAGAGTTTTATCTTTAGCAGTGACACTCAGATAAAATCCATGACAGATGAGTGTGGACAATGAAATTTTTTATTCTTTAGAGTAAGGATGTAGAGAACATAAAGTAGATAAAAATTAGGTAATTCAAGAAGTTTCAATCGAACAGTTCCAGCTCCTTCAATTGGTTGAGAGAATTTGTCAACCATGTAAACTACATCAAGTACTTCTAAGTTGAATTCTTCAAAGAAGTCCCTATTAGATGTCATGTGTTGGGTGGCTCTATTATCCATGATCCATGTTATACTAGTGGAGGCTACGCTTTGGGTAACTCCAATGGGTTGCAATGTGGGATGAGAAATCTCATAGCCATCATATCCTAATGTGCCTTAATGAATATTTTGGGATGGTCAATAGAAGGTGATATAGGTTCCCATGTGATGATGATTTGGGTATGCATAAATTGAGCATTTTAGAAGATGTCTAGATCAAAGACATATTCATTTACATTTTGCACAACTTTTGAAACTACTTGATCTTGTTTATGGTAGTTTAGAAATCAATGACATAGTGTCCTTTTCTATTATAATGTTTGCACATGATATTTAAGTTACCAATTCCTTGAGAGGTACTAGGCTAATTTTTTGTTCTTGACTGTGTTGTCCTTGAATAGTTTGATGTCATGAGTGTTCATGTTGACCATTGTTAGAACCTTTTCCTTGTCCTTTGCCTTTGCCTCAACCACAACTTTGACCACGACTTCTTTTACCTTGATTTTTTGAAAAAATTACATCTTCATCCACTTGAAAGGCTAAGTCACCAGGGTTAAAACTAGTGAAGTTTATGTCAAAGGTTTTGTCAAGTTTAATGAACGTTTTTTCTAAGGCTTCAAAGTTGATAGTTTTTAACGTTCCACTAGTTGATAAACTAGCAAGCAAATTCTTATAGTCTAGAATATGAAGGCATGACTAAATGAGGAAATCCCATGTGATACATTGATTTTTGAAGTTTTTTTCAATGACCTATTTAATAAGGTGAAGGACGTTGATGGTGGAATTGGAGTGTCATTTTTGCATCTTTATTTGAATCATCTTTGGGACAATATGAAAAAATTCTAGGTCAAATTTGGTGTCAAAGTTTTTCTTGAAAAATTCTAGAATTGACCATGTTGTGTCATTCTTGGCTTCATCAATAAAATTATGGTGATATTTTATGACAAGTAGGATGCTGGAATGAATTTGGTCATCATCTATCTACCATTTTTCTAGGGCAGCAACATTTATGGGTGGTGTGGGATTTGTATCTAGATGGTTGCACCATAAGTTCTCAAATTTTGTAGCTATCCCATTGATATGAATTATCCTTACCTTTAAGGGTACATCCAACATTTTGTTTGAAGTTGGAAGTCATTGTGACCTATGACACTACAAAGACCTAAAAGAGGTTTGAACAAGGAACACATGACTAAGTGAGGTAAAATATGATAGTAAATAATGAGATAAGTGATAATAATGAATGAATGTGATCCACTAGGCCTTGCTCATCGTCCAAGTGGAATCTCTTTTACAAATTATGAATTTGTACAAGTAAATGGTTATGAGTCCTAATGCAACATGATGATAATGTGGATAAATATGAAGTACTAAAAAAAGGTGTGTAGCCCAAACTAAAATACTACAGATGAATGAAAAAGCTAATATCTCCAATAGATGAATGTGCAGGCCAATATCTCCAATACTAGATTACACAACCGAATACCAAAGTGTGAGATGTACAAATCTAGTAACCTCAATCTTATGATTGCAAGTAGGTGAGGTGCTAAAAGTTGGAGAGGTATAATGAGCTTATCTCAAATTAAGGCCTTCACATGGATTCCCACATACAAGCGATTAGTGATGAAATCTAAACCATGATGGATCCCAAGTACTACCAGTCCTCACCTAGTTTACCATGGTTAGTGATACACTCTCTGAAGAGAAGTATGTGCTATATTCCATAGATATAATGGATATTGGATTAACTTAATTTTTAACTTGCTTAAGAGTTTGTAGTTTTTTGAGCATAGGTAAAAGGATGATCCCTTTCCAAAGGTCCATAGGTATGGCTAACCCCCTTTACTATGTATTCTTGGTAAGTCTAGTCTAGCTTTGACTCATAGGGCCTTTAGTACAGATTTACCACTACCAAGGAAGTGGTACCCTGTCACAAGGCTAGGTTGCAGAATGAGTCATCGAATGCATTTATTTTAGGGATTATGCAAAGATGTTAATAAATTTATAATAAAATAAAGTAAATGAAAACTAAAAATAGACTTAGAGTGTAGATGGAGTGCTACTACAATACTAATATGGCAATATATATATTAGGTGTGATCCACTAGACCTTGCTCACCATCCAAGTGGAATTATTTTTACAAATGAGGGCTATAATTTAGTCAAAAACAATGTGGAAAATTTTGTAAGCCACTTACAAAAGTACAATGTAGAGTCTACAAGCCTACTGTGCTATAAAAAAACATATGATCAGTTTATATAGAGGTCATTAAAATCGATCAGATCTAGATTTTGGATACTAGTTTTTTGTGTAAAAAACCAAACACAATCAATTTACATAGAGGCCACTAAACTCCGTTAGATCTAGACTTTGGATATTGTATGGCTGTGGAAAAATGAACATGATCAGTTTACACAAAGGCTACTTAACTCAATCAGATTTGAATTTGAATGTTGTATGGCTATGTAAAAAACAAACATAGTCATTTTACATAGAGGTCTTCGAACTCAATCAGATCTAGATTTTGGAAACCTACAAACAAAGATACAAGTTAATATATGCAATAAAAAGAAAATCTATGGAGGTTTTATGAAACCTCATGCAACATCCTCATGCTCTCCTTCAACTCAACACATAAATTTATGGAGGAGGAGAGGAGGGGAATGCAATGCTTCTTCAATATTGGTTGTGGGAGGGGCAAGCATCAAAGATTTGATACCACTTGTAGCAAGGATCAATGCTATGTGCCCAAGCTTAGCCACATGAAACAAGAAAAAAGTAGGAGAATATTTTTGACAATGGAGGGAATGAAAAATCACATCTCTCACTTTGTGTTATGGAATAATATATTGAGAAAAAATGAGATTAGGGTTGGGCTTTTCAAATCCATATTACATGAAATTCAAATGAACATGAATTGATATTACACATTAAAATAACCTATTCTAATTAGGTATTATTAAATTTTCATAACAACTAATTACTAACATAACTAATAAACATGACCTTGTACCATTAACATGTCTTCAGTTTCTTCTAAAAATTAAAAAATCAAAGGATTGTGATTAGACCCAACTCTGGGGAGGAAGCGTAAGGAGGAAGCACCAAGAAAATATATTCCCTCCTTGGACACCAAAAATCCATCCAAATTGATTTGAATCAACTAATTACCTATCCTTCTATTGATACACGTATATTTACTTCCTCTTAAATCTATATATATCAATTTTTTATTATTAAAAAAATTGGAAAAGTCCTCCACTCCTTTATACCAAGAGTTTTGTCCTAATTTTTCTTCCCAATGAAGAACGCAAGCTTATACTTAGAGGGGGGGTGAATAGTATAAGACCAATTTTTACTTTTCTTTCCCAATAAATTTTATGTAATGTATAGATATCAATATCAAAAGTAGTAATAAAATTAATGCACAAATCACAACACACAATAGAGACACCAATTTTACATGGTTCACCCAATATGGGCTACTCCATAGAGAAAATATTTCACTAAAATTTTCTCAATAAATATCTTGGGAATCCCTTCCCTATTACAATGTTTATGGACCTATGTCAAAAGGAGACACCAATCCCCTAATAAAGTTCGTGGATCTCTATCCATAGGAGAACTCTTTCTCCTTAGCTCTAACTAGTGATCTTCTAAAAGAACTGCTGCCCCAAATTCATTGGATAATGGATCTCTATCCATTGAAGACACTTGTCCTTACTAACCTGGCTAATGGATATCTATCCAATCGAGACTATCATACTTTATACTATGTCACCTTCAAATATCTATCTCAAATCTCTGCTAAACATAGTCCTTCGGTCTAACTCAAATCTGTTCAATCTCTATCTCTAGTCTGGCATAAACCTATCCTCAAATTTACACAAAAATCCATTCTCAAATATGCACTAAACACAGTCCTTCGGTCTAGCACAAATCTACCCTCAATCTCTATCCTATGATCTGACACAAACTTATCCTCAAATATGCATACAAATTTATCCTCAATCTCTATCCTCTAATCTGCACTAAACATAGTCCTTCGGTCTAGCACAAATATATCCTCAATATCTGTCCTCAAGCCTTAACACAAAGCTTGAATTAATCTCAAATAAATTCTTCTAGATTTACCCCAAACCTTAACTCAAGCTTTGAACAAATCAATCAATCAACTCTACTCTCAAGTCTTCTCAAAGACTTATCTCAAATCTTCCTTATAAGCTTCCACAAAAGCTCATACTAATCTATCCACAAGATCTCTTTAGAACTTGTCCAAATATTCTCAACAAGTCCTCACTAGAACTTGTCCAAATATTCTCAACAAGTCCTCACTAGAACTTCTCCAACTCTGTTCTTAATATATTTCCTCAAATATGTATTGTAAGATTCCACAAATCTCACACAAATCTGTCCATAAGCCTTCTCTAAAACTTACCTCAAATCTGCTCAACAAGTCCACACTAGAACTTTTTCAATCTCATAGAAACATAAAGAGAATTGTTAGAGACTCAATAGGTTTCACACTCATCACAATGCTCAATCACTTTCAATCACTCTTTTACCATAGAAGAATATAGATAATTGTTAGATATTCAATATGATTCAAATTCACAAACTCTCAATCACTTTCAATCTCTCTTTTATCATAGAAACATATAGAGAATTGTTAGAGACTCAACATGCTTCACACTCACAAACTCTCAATCACTTTCTCAATTCAATTCAAAAAATAGAACAATTTGTTTCATAGAACTTGAACTATCACTTCAACACATCCACTTGACTAGGCTCAACCAACTCTACTTAACCAATCACTCAATGAATTAATCCTTACTCACAAACCCTAGTCCCAACTCATGAAAATTCACTCAAATATTTCCAATAATGCTCATCAATCAATCTCACATAACAATGATACTCATGATATTTACAAATCCTAGTTCAAGTTCCTCACTCAACCAATTTCTTCAACAACAATTCTAATCTCACATAACAATGATACTCATGATCTTTGCAAACCCTAGTTCAAGTTAACTCAACTTGTTCACTTGCTTCAACAATGCTTATCAAACAAGGTTTTGTTAACAACTCTTTATTCCAGAAAACCTTGAAGCATTAATTAAAAACACACTCAACAATGCTTACCAAAAAATATTTTTCACTTCAACTTTGCATTCACAACATTCAACAATCACTCACTAGGAAGATGTGCCCATACCTTTTTTTTGATGTAAAAGTGCCCTTAGAAAACCCGTCTCAATCACAATTTTATTCTTTTCAATTTTAATGGTTAGATGACAAAATATCACTTCAACATTTTCTTAAAATATTCCTTAGAGGCAAAAATAATCAAAACTCAATTATGCCTTATTGCTCCCTTTTAGAAATAACATCCATCAAATCATACATAAAAAATAATCACTTTGATACACCTTATAATATCCAAATTAAAAAAATATCCAATACCACAAGACTTGAAACAATCTTCCTAAAACACCTTACTACCCTTTCCAAACATTAAGGCAAATAACACCAAAAATTTAATTTTGCATAAACCTTATAACTCCCATTACAACCTTACAAACCAAATTAAATATGCAAAAATTAATTTTTAAATTCTCAACTAATACCCCAAAAATTTTTGGTGCTCAACTTAACGCATACCTTTGTTTTCACCCAAAAGGGTTTTAGAATGATTCGATCCGCCTTCTCCCCAAGACTAAGTGCCTTAGTGCTTTGGAGCCCACCGCATGGGTTATTGGTGCCCACGTGAAGGAAGGACTTCCTTCCTATTATACCTCTGTGCATCGTTGAATTCCCATAAAAATAAAAAAGCACTCCTCTTTGTTGCAGCATGATTCGCACAAGCTCACATTAATTAAATTCAAATGCATGGTAGTTTTGGGTAAGGTGGGTAATCCCATTTTTATACATACATGGGTATTTGCTCCTCATGTTGGCGCTTAAGAATTCAAATTCAAAATTCGTATTTAATTTAATATCCCACCTTAGGGTTAGTTAAAATTAATATAAATTAACTTATAACTAATATTAAAATTAATTAATAATTAATTCAAATAACTTATAAGCTAAGTAAATTAATTAATAAATTAATTCAATAAAAATTATATTAATTAATTTTTAATTAATTTAAATTTCCCTTTATAATATTATAAAAAAATTATTATAATATTATTCACCTGGCTTCTTCTTTGCACTTTGGGCCATATCTAATTTCCTGGAACCGGCTCTTTGATTAACTGAAAACGGACTATTCTTTTGCACTTATTGGAGAACCTAAAACTGATGCTGCCCATTGAAACTGCCACTGACTGGTGCTGAAGGCTTGACATCAATGAACACTCACTCTTGACATCAATGAAAACTCATCTAATAAAAATGTCCAACAATATCCACCTTTGTCATTGATGGCAACCCAAATTATTTTTACCAAAACTTGACATTTTCCTATTCTTCTCCCCCTAACTCAATGCTTTCTTCTTAAACCAGATCTCCCCACCTTAATAAAATCTCTCCTCCTTTGACATCAATGGCAAAGGGTCACATTTGGGGCTCGAGGCTAAGAATGAGTCTCTTAGCTTAGCCCCTCCTCCACCTCCTCTTGAGGTGGTTGATTCTGGGGTGGGAGTATTTCTACTCCCAACAAGCACTTATATTTACCTTTGTCCTATTTCATTCTCATATGATCCTTCTGATTCCTTCGAATGTTCCTGTTCATGTCCATGTTCCTATTCCTGTTCATGTTCCTATTCCTATTCATTTCCATATTCTTGTTCATGTCTATATTCCTATTCCTGCTCCTGTTCCTATTCATGCTTGATTTTGGAATGTCTGCTCTATACCACTTTGCTGTATGTCCATAATTATTGCACTTATAACACTTAATGTTATTATTCTGGAGGTGAAAATGTCTTGGGATTTCTCCTAGTGAAGCCATCTCTATTCCTATCATGTACCTTGTAATTCATTGCCTTATGACCAAAATGATTACATGAGTAGCAATACCCATGGAAAAGTTATTTGTTCCTAAAGTTCCAATACTCTTGTCTTTCATGTGTCCTACATTGTGAAGCCATGTGCCAAAATATATGACATGAGAAACATTGTCCATTGAAATTTCCTTGCCTTAACCTCATTGGTCTCTTAGTCTCTTTTTCTCTATGTTGGTTCCTATTCCATTTGTTTCTTCTTTGTGTATTGTTCCTTTTCTTGTTGAACTTTATATTGTCCAAATCATCCTTAGAAGTCTCACTTTACTAACACTATCTTCTTCTGAAGTTTCTTCTTCTTCAGAACTTGAGGTTGAATCTTCTTCTTGTTTCTTTTGAGCTTGTTCAAAACCAAGACCTATTTTGTTTGTTGATCTTTTTTGTACCTTGATCATCTTATCTACAATCTTTGAGTTCTTCCTAAACTTGTGTAACTTGTCCTTGGACTTTTCTAATTCTTCCCTTAGTAGATCTACTTCTTGTTCTAACCTTTCACATTCTAAGACCTTTGCTTCTAACTTATCCTTGAACTTCTTTGTCTTAGTCATTGACTTGTTTAGATCCTCTATAATATTTCCTCTCTCTTCATCACATTATTGAAACTAAATATCAAGTTGGGAGTTTTTCTTTCTTACCTTATTTAAGGTTTTAAGAGCATAAATAAGCTCTCCCTCAAGAACAACTCCTCCTTTTTCTGATTCTTCCTCTATTTGTTTACCTTTGATAGCATATTCATTCTTTTCTAACTTATCTTCTATAGGATCACCTTATTCTTCTTCTAGTGCCATTAGAATATTCTCTTCCGGTCCTCCAAATGCATCCTCATATTTATCATCAATGAAATTGAAACCATTCCTTGTACAACTATCTTCAAGACGTCCAAAATTACCACATCTAAAATACTTGAGAATTATTGGTGACCTTTTCTTAACTTCTTTTTCCTCAATCAAAAATAGAACTTCATCTTTATTATTACTTGAAGAGCTAACATCACTATCACTTGAGTACTTACTTGCCTTATCTGCATAGTAGATCCTCTTTTATCCTTGAAAGAACTTCTTTACTTATTTGCCTTGTCCATCCTTACCTTTCTTTTGGTACCTGTATCTTTTTGATTCCCTGTTCCTGTGATCCTATTTTTCTTCATCATTATTATTTTTAGTTTCATGATAATTAGTTGCATAGTGACCATACTTTCCACAATTGAAAAATTTAACATATTTTACATCTTTAAATCTTCTTGAATCCTTATTCCTTATGCCATAATTAGCTTCTTTATCACTGGATGACTCATTGCTTGAATTTGAATTTTTACCCTTTGTATTCTTAGTAGCTTTGAATGTTGCTTCCTTCCAGATATTAGGTTCCTCTTTTGTTCTTAACTCAAAATCTGTAAGAATACCAAGCAACATATCTCTTGTCAAAGAATCACAATATTTTGATTCTTCTATAACATAAATCTTTTCACTAAATATTTTTGGAAGAGATCTTATGTTGGACATTTTGAGTAGATAAGTTGTCATTGATGTCAAGAGTGAGTGGTCATTGATGTCAGGCTTTCAGCACCAGTCAGTGGCAATTTTAGTGGGCAACATCAGTTTTAGGTTCTCCAGTTTCAGTTGATCAAGACCCGGTTCCAAGAAGTCAGAAGTGGTCCAAAGTGCAAAAGAAGAAGCCCAAGTGAATAATATTATAATATTTTTTATAATATTATAAAGGGAAGTTTTAAATTAATTAATATAATTTTTATTATAAATTAATTTATAATTTAATTTACTTAAGTTATTTAAATTAATTATTAATTAATTTTAATATTAGTTATAAGTTAATTTATATTAATTTTTAACTAACCCTAAGGTGGGTTATTAAATTTAATTCAAATTTTAAATTCAAATTTCTAGCGCCGACGTGGGAAGCATTTTACCATGTGTGTATAAAAGGGGGATTACCCACCTTACCAAAACTCCCCAATGCTTTTCGAATTAAATCCTATGCTATGCGAGTGTATGTGAATCGTGGTGTGCAACGAAGAGTTTTTATTTCTAAAGTGCTTAGAGGAGGTGAGATTATTTTACCCACCAAGGAGGGAGCCTTGGTCACCAACCGCTGGTAGCGTAGTTGGCAACCGCGACTGTAGCAAGACGTGAGGGCAACGATAGGTGCAGGTTCGAATCCCCATGGAGGATCATTTTGTTTTGTGTTGAAAATGTGGCGGAGTAAGGTTGATAGGGAAGGAGGTTCACCTTCCTTCATGTGGGTGCTTCTAGCCCATGTGGTGGGCTCCAAAGTGCTAAGGCGCTTGGCGCTTGGGGAGACGGCGGTTCGAATCATGCCGAAACCCTTTTTGGGTGATAACAAAGGTATGCATTAAAGTTTGAGCACCAAAATTTTTGGAGGAGTTAGTTGAGGTATTAAAAATTAATTTTTGCATATTTTTGGTATATAAAGGTTTTAGGGGAGTTATAAGGTTGATGCAAAATAAATTTTGATGTTATTTGCTTTAGTGGTTGAAAAGGAAATAAAGGTGTTTAGGAAGATAGTTTGAGGTCTTGTGGTGTTGGATATTATTTTAAGTTGGAGTTTATAAGGTGTATCAAAGTGATTATTTTTCATGTATGATTTGATGGATGTTATTTTCAAAAGGGAGCAATAAGGTGTATTTGAGCTTTGATTATTTTTGTGTCTAAGGAATATTTGAGGAAGTGTTAAGAGTGAGATTTTATCATCTAACCATTGAAATTGGAAAGAAGGAAATTATGATTTAGACAGGTTTTCCAAAGGGCACTTCTACATCAAACAAAAGGTATGGGCACATCTTCCTAGTGAGTGATTGTTGAATGTTGTGAATGCAAAGTTGGAGTGAAAAGGATTGTTTGGTGAGCATTGTTGAGTGTGTTTTGAATTAATGCTTCAAGGTTTTCTAGAATAAAGAGTTGTTGATAAAACCTTGTTTTATAAGCATTGTTGTTGAAGTGATTAAGTTGAGTGAACTTGAACTAGGGTTTGCAAAGATCATGAGTATCATTGTTATGTGAGATTGATTGATAAGCATTGTTGGAAACATTTGAGTGAGTGTTCATATGCTTGGACTAGGGTTTGTGAGCAAGGATTATTACATTGAGTGATTGGTTGAGTAGAGTTGGTTGAGCCTAGTCAAGTGGATGTGTTGAAGTGATTGTTCAAGTTCTATGAAACAAATTGTTCTATATTCTGAATTGAGTTGAGAAAGTGATTGAGAGTTTGTGAGTGTGAAGCATATTGAGTCTCTAACAATTCTCTATATGTTTCTAAAAGAGTGAGTGAAAGTTTAGATTGAGGTGAATGTGAAGCATATTGAGTCTCTAAAAATTCTCTATATGTTTCTAAAAGAGTGATTGAGCATTGTGATGAATGTGAAGCATATTGAGTCTCTAACAATTCTCTATATGTTTCTAAGAGAGTGATTGAGCATTGTGATGAATGTGAAGCATATTGAGTCTCTAACAATTCTCTTTATGTTTCTATGAGTTTTGGATAAGTTCTAGTGAGGACTTATTGAGTAGATTTGGACAAGTTCTAGTGAGGACTTGTTGAGAATTTGAGGTAAGTCTTAGTGAAGACTTGAGAGAGATTGGACAAGTTCTAGAGAGGACTTGTGGATAGATTAGTGTGAGATTTTGTGGAAGCTTACAAGGTAGATTTGAGATAAGTCTTTGAGAAGACTTGTGAGCAGAGTTGATTGATTGATTTGTTCAAACCTTGAGTTAAGGTTTGGGGCAGATCTAGTAGAGTTGATTTGAGATTAAGTCAAGATTTGTGTTAAGGCTTGAGGATAGAGATTGAGGATAGATTTGTGCTAGAACGAAGGACTATGTTTAGTGTAGATCAGAGGATAGATATTGAGGATAGATTTGTGCTAGACCGAAGGACTATGTTTAGTGTAGATTTGAGGATAGATTTTGGTGTAGATTTGAGGATAGGTTTATGCTAGACCAGAGATAGAGATTGAGTAGATTTGTGCTAGATCGAAGGACTATGTTTAGTACAGATTTGAGATAGAGATTTGAAGGTGATAGAGTATAGAGGATGATAGTCTCTAGTGGATAGAGATCCATTAGCTAGGGTAGTGAGGATAGGTGTCTTTAGTGGATAGAGATCCATTAGCTAGAGTAGTGGGGGTAGTAGTTCTTCTAGAAGATCACCAGTTAGAGCTAAGGAGAAAGGAGTTCTCCTATGGATAGAGATCCACAAACTTGATTAGGGGATTGGTGTCTCCTTTGGACAGAGGTCCATAAACATTGTAATAGGGAAAGGATTCCCAAGAGATTGATTGAGAAAATTTTAGTGAAATATTTTCTTCGTGGAGTAGCCCACATTGGGTGAACCACGTTAAATTGGTGTCTCTATTGTGTGTGGTGATTTGTGCATTGCTTTGATTACTACTATTGATATTGCTATCTATACATTGCATAATATTGATTGGGAAAGAAAAGTAAAAAGTGGTCTTATACTATTCACCCCCCTCTCAATATAAGCTTGTGTTCTTCAATTGGTATCAGAGTGGGTTCCTTCGGAAGAGTTTAACAACTTGAAGGAAAAGCTTTCAAGAACACAATGGATTCTAAGAATGTGTCCTCAGATAATTCAACACCAATATTTTATGGAAGTGATTATATATTTTGGAGTATGAGAATGAAGATTCACCTGATGGCACTTGGCAATGAAATTTGGGAAGCAGTTGAAAATGGATACATACCACCAACTGATCCACCTATAGATAAGGAAGGTAAGCTTCTACAACATTACAATTCAAAAGCAATGAATGCAATTTTGAGAGGTTTGCATAGAATAAAATCAATAAAAGTTATGCATTGTAGAGATGCAAAAGGAATTTGGGATAAGTTGCAAAGCATATATGAAGGAGATAAAAGTGTCAAAAAGGCAAAGATACGAAATCTCAAAGGGCAATTTGAAGAGTTAAGAATGAAGGATGAGGAAAACATTAGTACTTATCTACTTCGGGTAGATGAGGTTGTTAATGCCATGCAAGGACTTGGACTTAATGTTGAAGAATCAGATGTTTGTGATAAGGTCTTAAGATCTCTTCCAAAAAGGTTTAGTGAAAATATTTCTGCTATAGAAGAATCAAAAGATGGTGATTCTTTGACAAGAGATATGTTACTTGGTATTCTTACAACTTTTGAGTTAAGAACAAAAGAGGAACCTATTTCTTAGAAGGAAGCAACATTCAAAACTACCAAGAAGACAAAGGGCAAGAAGTCAGATTCAAGCAATGAATCATCCAGTGATGAAGAAGCTAATTATGGTAGAAGGAATAAGGATTCAAGAAGATTTAAAGATGCAAAATTTGTTAGATGTTTCAATTGTGGAAAGTATGGTCACTATGCAACTAATTTTCAAGAAGCTAAAAATAACAATGATGAAGAAAAATAGGATCACAGGAATAGGGAATCAGAAAGATACAGGTACCAAAAGAGAGGCAAGGATGGACGAGACAAACAAGGAAAGAAGTTCTTTCAAAGACAAAAGAGGAGCTACTATGCAGAAAAGGCAAGTAAGTACTCAAGTGATAGTGATGCTAGTTCTTCAAGTAATGGTAAATATGAAGTCCTATTTTTGATTGAAGAAAAAGAAGAAGTTAAGAAAAGGTCACCAATAATTCTCAAGTGTTTTAGATGTGGTAATTTTGGACATCTTGAAGATAGTTGTACAAGGAATGGTTTTAGTTTCAGTGATGATGAATATGAGGATGCACTTGAAGGACTAGGAGAGAATATTCTAATGGCACTAGAAGAAGAAGAAGGTGAGCCTATAGAAGACAAGTCAAAAGAAAATGAAGATGTTGACAAAGGCAAACAAATAGAGGAAGAATCAGAAAAAGGAGGAGTTGATCTTGAGGGAGAGCTTATTTATGCTCTTAAAACTTTAAAGAAGGTAAGAAAGCAAAACTCCCAACTTGAGATCCAGTTTCAAGAATGTGATGAAGAGAGAGGAAAGCTTATAGATGATCTAAACAAGTCAATGGCTAAGACAAAGAAGTTCAAGGATAAGTTAGAAGCAAAGGTCTTAGAATGTGAAAAGTTAGAACAAGAAGTAGCTCTACTAAGGGAAGAATTAGAAAAGTCCAAGGACAAGCTACACAAGTTTGGGAAGAGCTCAAATATTGTAGATAAGATGATCAAGGTACAAAGAAGGTCAACAAACAAAATAGGTCTTGGTTTTGAACAGGCTCAAAAGAAACAAGAAGAAGAGTCAACCTCAAGTTCTAAAGAAGAAGAAACTTTAGAAGAAGACAGTGTAAGAGAAAGTGAGACTTTTGAGGATGAGTTGGACAATAGAAATTTCAACAAGGAAAGGAACAATGCACAAAGAAGAAACAGATGGAACAGGAACCAACATAGAGAAAAAGAGACTAAGAGACCAATGAGGTCAAGGCAAGGAAATTTCAATGGATGATGTTTCTCATGTCATAGGTTTGGGCACATGGCTTCACAATGCAGGACACATGAAAGACAAGAATATGGGAACTTCAGAAGCAAGCAACTTTTCCATGGGTATTGCTACTCATGTAATCAGTTTGGTCACAAGGCAATGAACTACAAGGTACATGACAAGAACAGATATGGCTTCACCAGGAGAAATCCCAAGACATTTGCACCTCCAAGGATTAATAACATTAAGTGTTATAAGTGCAATAATGATGGACATACAACAAAGTGGTGTAGAGCAGACATTCCAGAATCAAGCATGAACAAGAATAGGAATAAGAATGGGAACAGGAATATGGACATGGACATGAATCAGAACAAGAATATGGATAGGAACAGGAACATGGACATGAATAGGAATAGTCAAAGGAATCAAAAGGATCAGATAAGAAGGAAAGAGGACAAAGGTAAAGAATAGTGCTTGTTGGGAGTAGAAATACTCCCACCCCAGAATTAACCACCTCAAGAAGAGGTGGGGGAGGGGCTAAGCTAAGAGACTCATTCTTAGCCCCGAGCCCCAAAGGTGACCCTTTGCCATTGATGTCAAAGGGGGAGAGATTTGAGTAAGGGGGAGAGATTTGGTTTAAGAAGAGAGCATTGAGTCAGGGGGAGCAATGTCCCAGGGGGAGCAGAACAAGAAAAAGGTTAAGTTTTTGGTAAAAAGAATTTGGGTTGCCATCAATGACAAAGGGGGAGATTGTTGGACATTTTGAGTAGATAAGTTGTCATTGATGTCAAGAGTGAGTGGTCATTGATGTCAGGCTTTCAACACCAGTCAATGGCAGTTTCAATGGGCAACATCAGTTTTAGGTTCTCCAGTTTCAATTGATCAAGACCCGGTTCCAGGAAGTCATAAGTGGTCCAAAGTGCAAAAGAAGAAGCCCAAGTGAATAATATTATAAAGGGAAGTTTTAAATTAATTATAAATTAATTAATATAATTTTTATTATAAATTAATTTATAATTTAATTTACTTAAGTTATTTAAATTAATTATTAATTAATTTTAATATTAGTTATAAGTTAATTTATATTAATTTTTAACTAACCCTAAGGTGGGTTATTAAATTTAATTCGAATTTTGAATTCGAATTTCTAGCACCGACATGGGAAGCATTTTACCATGTGTGTATAAAAGGGGGATTACCCACCTTACCAAAACTCCCCAATGCTTTCAAATTAAATCCTATGCTATGCGAGTGTATGTGAATCGTGGTGTGCAACGAAGAGTTTTTATTTCTAAAGTGCTTAGAGGAGGCAAGATTATTTTACCCACCAAGGAGGGAGCCTTGGTCACCAACCGCTAGTAGCGTAGTTGGCAACCACGGTTGTAGCAAGACGTGAGGGCAGCGACAGGCACAGGTTCGAATCCCTACAGAGGATCATTTTGTTTTGTGTTGAAAACATGATGGAGTAAGGTTGATAGGGAAGGAGGTTCACCTTCCTTCATGTGGGTGCTTCTAGCCCATGCGGTGGGCTCCAAAGTGCTAAGGTGCTTGGCGCTTGGGGAGACGACGGTTCGAATCATGCCAAAACCCTTTTTGGGTGATAACAAAGGTATGCATTAAAGTTTGAGTGCCAAAATTTTTGGAGGAGTTAGTTGAGGTATTAAAAATTAATTTTTGCATATTTTTGGTATATAAAGGTTTTAGGGGAGTTATAAGGTTGATGCAAAATAAAGTTTGATGTTATTTGCTTTAGTGGTTGAAAAGGAAATAAAGGTGTTTAGGAAGATAGTTTGAGGTTTTGTGGTGTTGGATATTATTTTAAGTTGGAGTTTATAAGGTGTATCAAAGTGATTATTTTTCATGTATGATTTGATGGATGTTATTTTCAAAAGGGAGCAATAAGGTGTATTTGAGCTTTGATTATTTTTGTGTCTAAGGAATATTTGAGGAAGTGTTAAGAGTGAGATTTTGTCATCTAACCATTGAAATTGGAAAGAAGGAAATTATGATTTAGATAGGTTTTCCAAAGGGCACTTCTACATCAAACAAAAGGTATGGGCATATCTTCCTAGTGAGTGATTGTTGAATGTTGTGAATGCAAAGTTGGAGTGAAAAGGATTGTTTGGTGAGCATTGTTGAGTGTGTTTTGAATTAATGCTTCAAGGTTTTCTGGAATAAAGAGTTGTTGATAAAACCTTGTTTTATAAGCATTGTTGTTGAAGTGATTAAGTTGAGTAAGAACTTGAACTAGGGTTTGCAAAGATCATGAGTATCATTGTTATGTGAGATTGATTGATAAGCATTGTTGGAAATATTTGAGTGAGTGTTCATATGCTTGGACTAGGGTTTGTGAGCAAGGATTATTACATTGAGTGATTGGTTGAGTAGAGTTGGTTGAGCCTAGTCAAGTGGATGTGTTGAAGTGATTGTTCAAGTTCTATGAAACAAATTGTTCTATATTCTGAATTGAGTTGAGAAAGTGATTGAGAGTTTGTGAGTGTGAAGCATATTGAGTCTCTAACAATTCTCTATATGTTTCTAAAAGAGTGAGTGAAAGTGATTGAGCATTGAGGTGAATGTGAAGCATATTGAGTCTCTAACAATTCTCTATATGTTTCTAAAAGAGTGATTGAGCATTGTGATGAATGTGAAGCATATTGAGTCTCTAACAATTATCTATATGTTTCTAAAAGAGTGATTGAGCATTGTGATGAATGTGAAGCATATTGAGTCTCTAACAATTCTCTTTATGTTTCTATGAGTTTTGGATAAGTTCTAGTGAGGACTTATTGAGAAGATTTCAAGAAAGTCTTAGTGAAGACTTTAGAGAAGATTTAGACAAGTTCTAGAGAGGACTTGTGGACAGATTAGTGTGAGATTTTGTGGAAGCTTACAAGGCATATTTGAGATAAGTCTTTGAGAAGACTTGAGAGTAGAGTTGATTGATTGATTTGGTCAAACCTTGAGTTAAGGTTTGGGGTAGATCTAGTAGAGTTGATTTGAGATTAAGTCAAGCTTTGTGTTAAGGCTTGAGAATAGAGATTGAGGATAGATTTGTGCTAGACCGAAGGACTATGTTTAGTGTATATAAGAGGATAGATATTGAGGATAGATTTGTGCTAGATCGAAGGATTATGTTTAGTGTAGATTTGAGGATAGAGTTTGGTGTAGATTTGAGGATAGGTTTATGCCAGACCAGAGATAGAGATTGAGCAGATTTGTGCTAGATCGAAGGACTATGTTTAGTACATATTTGAGACAGAGCTTTGAAGGTGATAGAGTATAGAGGATGATAGTCTCCAGTGGATAGAGATCCATTAGCTAGGGCAGTGAGGACAGGTGTCTTCAGTGGATAGAGATCCATTAGCCAGAGTAGTGGGGGTAACAGTTCTTCTAGAAGATCACCAATCAGAGCTAAGGAGAAAGGAGTTCTCCTATGGATAGAGATCCACAAACTTGATTAGGGGATTGGTGTCTCCTTTGGATAGAGGTCCATAAACATTGTAATAGGGAAAGGATTCCCAAGAGATTGATTGAGAAAATTTTAGTGAAATATTTTCTCCGTGGAGTAGCCCACATTGGGTGAACCACGTTAAATTGGTGTCTCTATTGTGTGTGGTGATTTGTGCATTGCTTTGATTACTATTGTTGATATTGCTATCTATACATTGCATAATATTTATTGGGAAAGAAAAGTAAAAAGTGGTCTTATACTGTTCACCCCCCTCTCAGTATAAGCTTGTGTTCTTCATCTTAAGACTTTATCACAAACATCTGATTCTTCAACATTAAGTCCAAGTCCTTGCATGGAATTAACCACCTCATCTATCCAAAGTAGATAAGTACTAATGTTTTCTTCATCCTTCATTCTTAATTTTCAAATTGTCCTTTAATATTTCGTATCTTTGCCTTTTTGAAACTTTTATCTCCTTCATATATGATTTACAACTTATCCCAAATTCCTTTTGCATATTTACAATGCATAACATTTATTGATTCTGTTCTATGCAAACCTCTCAAAATTGCATTGATTACTTTTGAATTGTAATGCTGTAGAAGCTTACCTTCCTTATCTATAGGTGGATCAGCTGGTGGTATGTATCCATTTTCAAATGCTTCCCAAATTTCATTTCTAAGTGCCATCAGGTGAATCTTCATTCTCATACTCTAAAATATATAATCACTTTCATCAAATATTGGTGTTGAATTATCCGAGGACACATTATTAGAATCCATTATGTTCTTGAAAGCTTTTCCTTCAAGTTGTTAAACTCTTCCGAAGGAACCCGCTTTGATACCAATTGAAGAACACAAACTTAAATTAAGAGGGGGGTGAAAAGTATACGACCACTTTTTAATATTCTTTCTCAATCAATATTATGCAATGTATAGATAGCAATATCAACAATAGTAATCAAATCAATGCACAAATAACCACACATAATAGAGACACCAATTTTACGTGGTTCACCCAATGTGGGATACTCCGTGAAGAAAATATTTCACTAAAATTTTCTCAATCAATCTCTTGTGAATCCCTTCCATATTACAATATTTATGGACCTCTATCCAAAGGAGACACCAATCCCCTAATAAAGTTTGTGGATCTCTATCCACAAGAGAACTCTTTCTCCTTAGATCTAACTAGTGATCTTCTAGAAGAACTACTACCCCCACTGCACTGGATAATGGATCTCTATCCACTGAAGACACTTGTCCTCATAGCCCTGGCTAATGGATCTCTATCCACTAGAGACTGTCATCCTCTATAGTTTATCACCTTCAAAGCTCTATCTCAAATCTCCACTAAACATAATACTTTTATTTAGCATAAATATACTCAATCTCTATCTGTGGTCTAACACAAACCTATCCTCAAATTTGAAATAAAATTTATCCTCAAATTTGTACTAAACATAGTCCTTCGATATAGCACAAATATTTCCTTAATTTCTATCCTCTGATCTAGCACAAACTTGTCCTCAAATCTGCACCAAACTCTTTCCTTAATATCTGTCCTCTGATATACACTAAACACAGTCCTTCGATCTAGCACAAATCCATCTTCAATATCTATCCTCAAGCCTTAAAACAAAGCTTGAATTAATCTCAAATCAATTCTTCTAGATCTGCCCCAAACCTTAACTCAAGGTTTGAACAAATCAATAAATCAACTCTGCTCTCAAGTCTTCTCAAATATTTGTCTTAAATATGACTTGTAAGATATCACAAAAGCTCACACTAATCTGTCCACAAGTCCTTTTTAGAACTTGTTCAAATCTACTCAATAAGTCCTCACTAGAACTTGTCCAAATCTTCTCAACAAGTCCTCACTAGAACTTATCCAAATCTGATCAACAAATCCTCACTAGAACTTGTCCAAATATGCTCAAAAAATTCTCACTAGAACTTGTCCAACTCTGTTCTTAATATGTTTCCTCAAATCTGTATTGTAAGCTTCCAAAAATGCTCACACAAATCTGTCCATAAGTCTTCTCTAAGACTTACTTCAAATTTGCTCAACAATTCCACACTAGAACTTTTCCAATCTCATAGAAACATAAAGAGAATTGTTAGAGACTCAATATGCTTCACACTCATCACAATGCTCAATTACTTTCAATCACTCTTTTACCATAGAAAAATATAGAGAATTGTTAGAGACTCAATATGCTTCACATTCACAAACTCTCAATCACTTTCAATCTCTTTTTTATCACAAAAATATATAGATAATTGTTAGAGACTCAATATGTTTCACATTCATCAACACTCAACCTATTTCTCAAATCAATTTAGAATATAGAACAATTTGTTTCATAGAACTTGAACTATCACTTCAACACATCCACTTGACTAGGATCAACCAAATCTACTTAACCAATCACTCAATAAATTAATCCTTGATCACAAACCCTAGTCCCAAATCATGAACATTCACTCAAATATTTCCAACAATGCTCATCAATCAATCTCACATAACAATGATACTCATGATATTTGCAAACCCTAGTTCAAGTTCCTCACTCAACCAATTGCTTCAAAAACAATGCTAATATCACATAACAATGATACTCATGATATTTGCAAACCCTAGTTCAAGTTCACTCAACTTAATCACTTGCTTCAACAATGCTTATCAAACAAGGTTTTGTTAACAACTCTTTATTCCCGAAAACCTTGAAACATTTATTCAAAACACACTCAACAATGCTTATCAAATAATCCTTTTCACTCCCACTTTGCATTCACAACATTCAATAATCACTCACTAGGAAGATATGCCCATACCTTTATTTTTATGTAAAAGTGCCCTTAAAAAACCTGTCTCAATCACAATTTTCTTCTTTCCAATTTCAATGGTTAGATGACAAAATATCACTTCAACATTTTCTCAAAATATTCCTTAGACACAAAAATAATCAAAACTCAATTATGCCTTATTGCTCCCTTTTAGAAATAACATCCATCAAATCATACATAAAAATTAATCACTTTGATACACCTTATAATATCCAAATTAAAATAATATCCAACACCACAAGACTTCAAACAATCTTCCTAAAACACCTTACTACCCTTTCCAAACATTAAGGCAAATAACACCAAAAAATTAATTTTGCATAAGCCTTATAACTCCCCTTAAATATGCAAAAAATAATTTTAAATGCTCAACTAATACCCCCAAAATTTTTGATGCTCAACTTAATGCATACCTTTGTTTTCACCCAAAAGGGTTTTGGCTTGATTCGATCCATCATCTTCCCAAGTCCAAGCGCCTTAGTGCTTTGGAGCCCACCGCATGGGCTATTGGTGCCCACGTGAAGGAATGAGGAATTCCTTCCTCTTATACCTTCGTGCGTTGTTGAATTCTTGTGAAAATAAAAAAACACTCCTCTTTGTTGCAACACGATTCACACAAGCTCGCATTAATTAAATTCGAAGGCATGGTAGTTTTGGGTAAGGTGGGTAATCCCCTTTTTATACACACATGGGTATTTGCTCCTCACATTGGCGCTTAAGAATTCGAATTCGAAATTCAAATTTAATTTAATAACCCACCTTAGGGTTAGTTAAAATTAATATAAATTAACTTATAACTAATATTAAAATTAATTAATAATTAATTTAAATAACTTATAAGTTAAGTAAATTAATTAATAAATTAATTTGATAAAAATTATATTAATTAATTTATGATTAATTTAAACTTCCCTTTATAATATTATAAAAAAAATTATTATAATATTATTCACCTGGCTTCTTCTTTGCACTTTGGACCATGTCTAATTTCCTGGAACCGGCTCTTTGATTAACTGAAAATGGACTATTATTTTTCACTTATTGGAGAACCTAAAAATGATGCTGCCTACTGAAATTACCATTGACTGGTGCTGAAGGCTTGACATCAATGACCAATCACTCTTGACATCAATGACAACTCATCTACTCAAAATTTCCAATACCCAATAGAAAATAAGGGAGTTAAATTCCCTCACTAACACCCAACATTCATCCTTGAAATGGTCACACATTTGACTCAAGATCTTCCAAAAGTTGTCTCTCTCCAAAGTGGAATTCAAAGCATAGATATTGGACTAAACTTATCTCCTATTTAAAATCTTATAGGGGAATAAAATATTCATAATTCTATCTAAAGACGATATCAAAATCTATTCTATGCTAGTAGAATCCCATAGACATAGGAGACCTCTAGAAGTCCCCTAAGCATGACTAGCCATAAAATTTGCATCCTTCCAAATATAATTCTTCACTTTGTTTCAGTTATTTGGATCAAGTTTATTTCTTCGAGTAAAATAATATGGGGAGAGATTTATATTTTCATGGAGGCAATAATACTCTATTTGGTAAGGCCATTAAGACCACTAATATTCCAAGAAAGTATTTTAATTTTATGGGATATTTACTACTGTCCTCCCTCGTTCCCAAACAAAGGGACCCATGTGAAGTTGGGCTTAAAGAAAAATCAACCTGCTTATCTCCACCTTATTCCATAAGAGTTTGAATTCTATTGAGAATCTCATACTTAGTTTATTGAGATCTCATTTTGATCAAAATTAGTCTTCTAGGATTTTTAGAGTTTCCAACATCCACAAGATTTTTATAGACTTTCTAAAAAACAAGACCTTTAATATTCAAAGCTTTAGGAACATTGTTTTTGATCTTTTTGCTAGATATTTCAGATCTAGACAATCATGGATCATTTTCAATACAACCTAAAGAAGGAATCTAAGCAAAAGCATTTAATAAATGAGATTTTGAGCATACATGTATAGAAATATTTCTCGAGGCCAAATCCGATGACACCATCTCATATTCTTCCAATTATCTAGAATAGTCATTAAACTGTTGGAACTTTCCACTGGAATATTAACACCTTGGATTGAGCCTTCATATAGAAAAAATATTTTTTTCAACTTCATAGAAGTCTCCTAAAGTGAATATGAAAGGTCTTTCTGCTTTAATCTCTTGAGACACTACCCTCCCCATTAACAACTAAAATTAAAGTTTTATTCTTGAGACCGGTCAAATATTTCTAAATCCATTATTTTTCCCAACACCTTTATTACTTTTAACTTCAATCTGCTTAGAATTTTTCAAAGACTCCATAGACTTACAAGGGAGATTCTCAAATTCAATGGGTTTCTTAAAAAAACCATATCCAAAATGAGATCAATGGTTTTAGGGAGATCCTCATCCAGGTTAATATTTATGCACATTCGAGCAATAACCATTCTAGATCTGGTATGAGTCAGGCCATCTACCCTAATAAAATCCCTAAATATTTTTGAAATACCCTTAAGAATATCACCATGCCAAAAGTGTAGTAGTAAATTAAGGAGGTTTACCCAAACTGGGGTTGATTAATTTTTTGAGCTTCTAGATCAAAGTCTGAATCCTGTCTTTGCACATATAGTCTTATTTTTACAAAAAATAGGGCCCTCTGCCTAGAATATTTAGAATATATTCTTCCTTAGACAAATTTAATAGAAGTAAGTCATTGGGAAAAGCCACAATTTCCATCAATCCATGGGGCATCAATTTTAAGAAGGTCCAATGTAGGATTGAATTAAGGTTAGGGTGAAATCCAATAAATTTACCAACCACATTATAGGATCCTTATTCCAACAAAGGAGTTAGAATATCCTTTGAGACAACACTTGCAACCTCCTCTGAGTAAAATTCCACCACCAACTCCATAGAACCAAAAGGCGCCTAATAAACCAAAATGCTAGGGTCGAGTAGGACATGAATCCCATGAGGCTTTAAGGGAATATCAAACCCCCCAAATGAATGGAGAATGATCTCACAAGCATTGGAGCTCCCTCTATATGTAAAATTCCTCTTTATACCTACAATAACACACCTGTTCTCGCTCTTGCTCCTACTCATTTTCAATTTTTTTTTTTATAATGATATAGTTTATGATAAGAAATTGTTGCTTGAGATTTCTCCTAAACATCTGCACTTATGATCATGTTAACTAGATGGTACCAGATAGTTTTTTCCCAACATTTTCCCTTATAGATACCCTTATGTTCAAAAGACTAAAATTGAGAAAATGGTGTAGCAGTTACTAGAAGGTTGGGTCAATTGACCAAGTGTTAGTCCTTATACTTCTCTAGTGCTATTGGTTTGCAAAAAGAATGGGTCTTGGTGGTTGTGCATAGATTTTTGGGAGCTCAATTAAATTATCATAAAAAATAAGTGTTTTATTTTAATCATTTGTTATGAACCTTGCAATGAAATAAAAATACATCCACACAATATTACAATAATAATAGAATATGAGCTTAAAAATGATAATATTGCAAGATACAATAGAAATATACCAAATTATATTGCTTAAAGCAAGAATATATTATAAAATCATAGGCCTTTTCAAGGAGGAAACCTCCTTAGAAGTAGAGCTTTGCTACACCAAAATATGAGATGCCTTAATCTATGTTCCCTTGCCTTTTTAAGGACTCTTCTAACCCTAACTATAACACTCAAACATTGGATTCACATGCAAGTTGCTACTTAAGCTAGAATCTTCTACCAGAAAAGTAGTTACATTCTTTATAATGGTTACATTAATTGACCCCACTTGTCTAGGCACCTCAAATTCCACAAACACATTACAAAACATTACATAATATCATTAAAATAGGGTCCCCATATTAGGAAGGGATTATTACATCCTAATGTTAATATGGGGTCCTAACATTCCCTTCCCATTTAAAAACCTTTGTCCTCAAATCTAAATATGGGAAAATTACTGCTATGGCTATTGAAGAGGATCCCATGTAGCATCTTCTATATGTAAACCTTGCCACTAGACCAAGACTTCAGTGATGGGGTGGTTATAAAGAGTGTAGGTTTGCCAACCCAAAATACCGTCAAGCTCCAAGATGACCGAGCCTTCATCATCTAACTCAAGAAGTGTCTATTGGACTTGAATGTGGTTATCAAGTACCTTCTTGAGATAATATATATGGAAAACTATATGGATTTTGAAATTAGGTGGTGCCACAAGCGTATAGACCACTTGACCAATCCACTATAATACTTGGTAGGGTCAAATTATATTGTTAGTTTTTTATGAGCATAAAGTTGCATTGAAGATTGCTTGTAGTTTTGGAGTCAAAGAAAGACCATATTGCCTACATTGAAGTTGCACTCAAAATGATGTTGGTCAATCTATAGTCATATCTAATTTTTACCCATTACCAAGTTCTCCTTCAACTACTATAAAAGTTGGGTACACTTCTAAAGAGTTGCATCCACTACCTAAACTTTGAAGTTTTCAAGAACATATGAAGAGGGCGATGGAGGTGGGTACCCATAAACTATCTCAAAAGGGGTTATTATGGAAGCTATGTGGAATGAAGTGTTGTCTAACCATTCATCTAAATATAACCACTTAGCCCATTATGTTAGGTGTTTGGAGGTAAAATAGTGAAGGTAGATTTCCAAACACTTGTTGATAATTTTAGTTTACCCATCCATATATGGATGGTAGGTAGAGCTCATTGATAGTTGTGTTCCCTATAGTTCAAATAGTTCTTGCCAAAATTGAATGGTAAAAGTAGGGTCATATTTAGACACAATGGATTTGAGCATATTACAGAGTTTGAAAATGGAGTCCATGAATACTTGAGCAATGGTAGAGGTATGGTAAGGATGGGCAGTGGAACAAAAATGAGCTTACTTTAAGAGACAATCCATGACCACAAGAATGCATATTTTTTCTCTAGATTTAGAAAACCCTTCAATAAAATCCATGAAGATATCGATCCATACATTATTTGGGATTGGCAAGGTTGTAGAGTGCTTAGAGTATGAACCGTTTCTTTTTTCATCCATTGGAAAATTTTACATTCAACCAAAAAAGTTTGAATATATTTTTTCATTCCTTCCCAATAGAATGACCATTTAGACCACTCATATGTCTTCAAAAATATTTAATGGCCTAAGACAGGTGAAGCATACATTTTCTTAATGATATCCTCATGGAGTGATGAAGTTTTAAAAACCACAATGCAACCTTGACATCTTAACAAATGTCCATCCTAAGAATACCCAACGTGTAAATTGATATCCCTTTGGATTTGTTCTTACAAATTCTGTAAGGATGGTTTCTTGGTTATTTTTTCTTGAAGTTGGGAGACCCATTAGGGAAATGGGGATAAGAGGGCACACATTGTCACCTAATCATTAAATTGATGAGAGAGGACATTTACCACAATATTTTCCTTTCCTTTCTTATACACAATGTCATAATTATACCCCAACAATTTTAAAACCAAGAAATATTTCAAACTCTAGTGGTCCATTTTAATAGATTAATGTCTCCTAATGAGATAAAGTTTCCAATGAACAATAGTATGGAGGGTGACCATCATTTCTCTTTCATAAGTAGATTTTCCCAAAAATTTTCGTAATAGCACCTTATTGGTGAAATTTAAGGGTTGCCCATCTTGCATTAATATGACCTGTTGTGGATGTTGCATAATATAGCCCAAAGCTTGGGGATACACCTTTTTACTTTGACTTTGGTTCAAAATTTTGGTTTTATTGATAGTTTATAGGTGTCCTCCACAAATCTCATATGGGTTTCTTGATCGATATACTTTGCATGAGAACCTTAGCATTGGATTTATTTTTCTCAAATCATTGTTTTGTGATGATAGTTGTGGATTGGGTCACCTTAGTCATTCAAATCCTTGCTTTCATTTGTTTCTTTTAGTTTGCTTATTTGAGTGTGCATTGTTTGATTAATTATAATGCTTTAATTTAAGCATTTGAAATTAATGATATATATAAGAAGATGAAAATAAAATATTTTTAAGTTGGAATTTTGTTCCACTTTATTACCTCTTCTTATTATGTTAATATATATATTAAAATAAAAATAATAAAAAAAATAAAAATGAAAAATAAAAAACATATACCTATGATAAAATGGATAGTTATATATATATTTATAGGCATATATGAATAGATTAAAATGAAGGTATATTTGGTTCTTGGTCATATAGAGATACAAATGAATGATGTTAATGTTTACTTTGTTGATAATTTTATTTAGAGTTTATGGATTTTATTTAAAGTTTGGGGTTTTGATTTTATTGTTTTGACCCCTTAATGTTTGTTCTATTGATACTCATGTTAATTTTTGTGTCTTCATTATGATGTAGGAAGGGCCTCAAAGTTGAGAACTCATACCGATGTGGTAGCAAAATGGTGGATACAACCGAAGACTATGCTAATGATGATGTTAGACGTGTTCCAATCCAAAGGGGACATGGATGTGGTATCAATTTATAGCCTCGATGGACGTGAAACTCATACCTATGGACCTCCAGATAGCTATGAATGAAGTAGACATCAGATTAATGGGTATGAAAGTAGGGGATGACTCATCGTTGTTGTTGCTTCCAAATAAAATAGTCATATTTGTTAGACATAGAGTATATCAACATGTAGTGGTTTCAATTGTTGATTTTGATAGGATTATAGAGATTGTGGAATGCTCATCCAAAGGAGGTGCTCGCATGACCACGTGGCCGAGTCAAACCATGGCAGTGTAGAGATGACATTACCAAATGTGACAAGATATGAAATCATGATATTGTGGATGATTGGGAAAAAGACATAGGAAGACCACCGTTGACAACTTGGACGCATCTGCGTGGCATATAGACCAATTCGAAAGGTGGACATGCATACTCAAACTTGGACGTTGACCATGCAGGAGGTTTCTATGGCATGGTGACTAGGACGTGTACACTGATTTCACAATGGATGAAGTGGCTACGTGGATGGGGATGTCACAGTGAATTATGAAAACCTTGATAGCAATAAATTTGGAGATGGGAAACACATAGATGAATGGTTATTGAGGACTTATGTTATAATCTAGAGGAATCAGGTCATCACGATCAACGATTTTGATAAACAAAGAGCACAAATATTGGTTGGTATAGGCATAGAGGTGAATAGCGGTTTGGAAAATCATAGTAGTGATGGATGCACCTAAGAGAGTGGTATGCATTATCATAGGATACAATGGGAATGGATACTATTTTATTAGAGGTAGTGTGACATGACACAAAGAAATTTCTTGTTGAGGGTAATAGCAATGTTGGAAAATGGAGATGTAATGAAGCATCTAATGATTTCCAACTATGGAATACTAGTCAATTTGAAATGGATAATAGACCCATGATATTATTGATACAGTGATCGATTGCACCTGTTAGGAAGCAGTGTCTCCTTTGGATCCAAATAACAGTAGATGGCCAGGCATAGTGAATGAAAATGAAACAATGTTAGAGGATAGACAAAGTAGCTATACATCATAGCACCAACATAAAGGTGGATGTACACCAAACTTATTAGGTCAATGTAGGGGGTAATAGCTTAAAGAGGTCACTGTGATATGACAAGCATATAACATACATGAGGATAGTGCTCAGAGGGGTGTACTTAGGATGAATGAGACGTGGAAAAAAATTGTGGTGGTTACATGAAACCCAAGCCTAACATGAATAGCAGTAGCGATGCACAGAACATTCAGATGCATTAGATAGAAAATCCAATATTTGCATTGTTTGTTTTTGAAGAGGGTCTAAATTAAAATGTAGACACATGGTTCACTATTGTGGAACATGTGTGAGCCGATAGATTTTTCCCTTGTACGATAGCCATGATATCTTTTATATTCTAACACATGATCAGATTGGTGCCAAACACCATGTTAGAGGCTACTAAACATGGTGAATATTGGGTATGGGATAGCCCATTGATGATTGGTATTAAAAAATTAAACTAGAAGTAGTTATAAAGCTTTGCAGTAAAGGGAAGAACTCATGGGCCAACACGATGAAAACTTTGTACTAGACCAGGTAGATAGAAACGTAACACTGGATGCAGATATGGACACACAGTGGATGAATAGTGCAGTTCTAGACATGTCGTGGAGTCATTCCAAGATGAGAAGCACTAGAATTAGAGCAAGGCCATCATTTATAGTGAGGATGAGGATTCTTTTAAATTTAGGGGTTGTTGTCTGGTGATAGTGTAACAATGTCCATTACCAAAGATGTTAGGAAGCTTATAAAAGAACATAAGAGAATGGAATTGAATGAATTAAATAACTTGACACCATCTATCTATCATAAGGGTATTTTGAGCCATGTCATGCTAGCAAATAAGGAATTTTTTATTATGCGAAGGTTGGCATATTCGTCACTAAAAGAAGGAAACACTTACTTATGGGAAGACGGTTACAAAAGAAAAAAAAGGAAGTCGAAGCATTGGAAAATGAAATGTAGGAGGCGTTTGGAAAAGGAAAAAACAACAAAAATGTTATGAAATTGAAGGCCTTCCAAAGCATAGGAAATTGCAATGGATATTAATTAAGAACTTTGTGAAATGAAGCGGTGGAAAGAAAGTTTCTCAGGGTGGTTACAAGAAAGCAAAATGAAAACAGACAGAGGGTAGCTAAATTTATTTTAAATATCCCCTTCCAAGGGAGAATGAATGGGGGAGAAACTTTGGATGCAGAATTGTAGGGAAGACATCATGGGAACTGGGTCTGTTTTTAGAATTTTCGTCTGCTACCTCGCTATACTGGAATTCACCATTGTTGGAAGTTTGTATTCTGCATGTCGTTGAGATCTTTGAAAATATGTTTTCGCCAATGTATTGAAGATTTAATGGATTTTAATGGTTAACTCATTTATTATTTTTAATATATTGCACCTTATTTCCCTTAGAATATTGCACCTCTTTGAAGGCTAGATTGCATGAATATGGGTCACTTCAATGTTGGTTTTGTAGGACACTAACATTTGCAGGATTTACGGAGATATCTGAGTTGCAACATTTATTTTATTTCAGTTTTATTTTTATTTTTTTAACCCCATATTTTCATTTTTTTTAAAGTGTTCAAAATAAAATAAAAAATATAAAAATACATAAAATTCCAAAAACAGAGGCATAGATTCAAAGAATAAGCTCTAAAGTTTCATTTAGAGCAGTTACAATTTTGTTTTGATGCAAGGGTAAAATTCCAAAATTATTCAAAGTTTGCAGTTTTATGAGGAATTTCGCAGTTTCAAATTTGCATGTTTTCACATTACAAAACAAGATTCTGATTTCAAGTTTTACGTTTTTATTTTCAAGAAAATCTCAATTTCATTAATAGGGAACTATTTATAAGGTATTTTAAAAGGCTATGTTCTTAAAAATAATAAATTAGTCTCTCTTTATGAAAATCACAATTTCATAAAAGGGGGTAATTTATATGGCATATATAAGGCCATCACATTTTAGAAGTTACTCATGCATATTTACTTTCTTTCATATTCAAACAAACATAAAATAAATCCAATCATCATTTTTAGGTTCACATTTTAGAGGTAGATTTTAATCTTTTATTTCATGCTTAAAGCAAGGTTTAATAAAAGGATAAAATTGATTAACACTTGATTAAAAAATAAAGATAAAATCTATCTAAAACACTTCAAGCTAAAATGAACTTCACTTCTACATCATGGTCATATGAGGGCCAATCAAATTTTCTCTTATTTTAAGTTTCATGAATAATAATAGCATAGCATAATAAAGTAACACCAGCACAGGCCCCTTGTTAACAGTTATTTTGCAAAGCACTAAGGTATTCCAAGAACTTATTTGACAAGCATACATGCACACATTAAGTAAAAGGAACCTTGGAGAAATATTTATTTCTTTGCAAGAGAGGGTTTTCTAATCAAAATCCTAACTGTGAGTGTGGTTTTGCACTTGGGAAAAATTACCACTCAACATTTTTGTTCTAGAAGGAGGATCTGACTTGGTTATTTTTGTTGTGGATGCTAACATGTTCATGTTTTTTGAAGAGTTATTTAAAGGTTTTGGTCTCAACTAATGAGGTTTTGTTGGTTACATTCATTATTTGGAAAGTCCTTGAAGTGATGTTTTATTGATGCTAACCCTTTTTACAAATTGAAAGTATCATTTATGGCTAGGGGTTGATTTATATTTCGTTTGATGCTAACAAAATGATCTATATGTTAAGTATTTGATATTTGTTAGTCATTTCGTGCTTCTTTGCAAGATATTTCTTTTATTAACAAAATTGGTTTTAAAGTCATAATATTTGAGCTCTAATAATGGATTGGTTGACCTCGATGAGGGCAGGTTGTACTTTAAACATACCTGAGACTTCACATCATATGCCTATAGATCTTTTGGATCATCTACCTCATTTTAGATATGATGGAATAGAATTAGCCGAGGAACATATTCAGGCATACAGGAACACTTTAATTCAATTGCAAACAATGCTTGAAGATATTGCTTGTAATATGTTTATATCCACATTAGATGGATTTGCTTATGATTGGTACCTTGGTTTACTTGTAGGTTATATCACTTCTTGGGATCAATTAGAAGCAACTTTTCTTGAATAATTTGGAAATTTGGTTGACCCTGATATGATATCAAGTCCTTTTTTCTCTATTTGTAAAGAACCTAATAAATCCATGAGCCAATTTAATGATAAATTCCATAGGTTGTATGCTAAAATGGACACATATTACATCATTTCAGAAGAAGTCATTCAAGTATACTTGAAAGCCTTAGATACCTCTACTTCTACTTTTCTCAGGATACTTCCTAAAAATCCATCCTTGTTTAGGGTCTACAGTGAGGCAATAATCGTAGAACAACAATGGGTTTCGAAAGAGGTTGATGTGGGTAGATTATCATTACTTAACCCTAAAGGTTCCACCCATGAATCAAGTTGATATTCCACCTTCTCCCATGATGGATTGTTTTTTAGGAGCTATGGATTCCAACCAATACCAACCATCTAATCTAGCACCCTTGATGTGAGCAATCAAGGGGATAAAGTTGAATGTCCGCATATTACAACCACCTTAGATATCATCCAAGAGGAGGTGCAAGTCTCAAGGTCAATATCCACCAATGAGGATTGTTGTAAACAAACCCATCAAGATGTAGAGATTGGTTCATTTTTATTCACAAAGGAGGATTGGGAGAATCATAGGAAGCAAAATATAAGAATTGATCCCACTGAAGAAACCCTTGACCCACCAATAGATGAATCAAAGGATGAATTTTTTGAAATTGAGGAAGATGAATCTAAGGAATATGAATTATTTGAAGTTGAGGAGGGTGAATTAATAGATGAATATAAATATTATAGAAAAGACTAGATAGAATTTTATCCTTTGATCTTAAAATATAATTATAATGATGTTTAGGAAATTTTTTAAAAATATGTTTCTTTTGCACATTTCGATAAAAAATTTTCTTCATCTCATATGCAAGACGCTAAAGTTGCTATCTTTCATGAAGAGCCTACAATTATGGAATAATTAGAGAATCATATGCCCTTGGAAAACACCATAGAATTTCATCCCATGGGTTTAGAAGATGATTATTATAATGGTTGGGGAAGATATGAGGACTTATTTGTTTCTCACATTCCTAGTAATGAAATTTTTGTTTCATTTGATATGCAGGATGCTGAAATCGCTATATCACATGAAGTGTTACAAGATGATGATGAAGCCTATGAAGAAGAAGAAAAGATTGTAATGGCTCACCAAGTTTTGGTAAAGGAAAATGTACAAAAGGTAGAATATAGCCTTTTGTGTCCAAATATCCAAGCTTAAGGTGAAAATATGTATAATATTTTATTGGATTCAAGTGCTATTTATGATGAAATGTCACTAGAGGTGAATGAAGAACTAGAGTGGATTTCTGCTCACACCACTAATAAGATTGCTTTGTAAAATAAAGAAGAAGTAGACATGCTTGAATTGTTAAATCAGGTTCATCAACAACTAACAATTGAATCTAGGATGCAATATTATAATGATTCTCATTTAGTAAATATCCTAGATACTTGCAATTTATTTTGTGAGTATGATTGGCCTAAAGAGATAGATGATTAATTTGCTTTAAAATTTTCAGATATGACCTCTTGTTTAAAAGAAATCCTACATGTTTGTGAAAATGAATCTAATTTTGAAATTTACATCTCATTGAATAAGCAAAAGATAGTTGAAAATCATGTATTCACTTGCAAGCTTAATGAATCAAATGCTCAACATGAAATTGCTAATACCCTTGAATCAAATGGGTGGGGTGAGAGAGGTAAAGTGAGAGTTGTATTTTTTGGCCTAATCTTACCTTGCTTGGATTTTTGTAAATTTTGGCATGCACCTCATGATATATGTCTTTTAAAGTGTGCTAATCATGTTTGGGATCCCGAGAAATGACAATCCAAATTTTTTACATCATCTTGCATTTTATTGTATATAAGTTTTGGTTTTCATGTTTTTGTTTTGGTTTTCTATTTTGGGTTTATTTCCAATTTTTGTTTTTGTGAGTTTTTTATGTTTGTTTTCTTGTCAAGTTTATACTAGATTAGGTTTTGGGTTGCAAGTTTGCATTTTGGGGTTTGTTACCTCAATTTGAGGTGATGTTTTATGGTAGCTACTAATGTCCTCTTGATCATTTTGGGTTCCTTTGTCATGAAGGGTGAATCACCTATCATGTGGATCAAGGAAAAGGAGATGAACTTGTTTAGTGATCATTCTTGGATTTTGGGATTAAGATAGCAAATTATGGGAACAATGAATCCTTTTGTTAAAGTAACACATGAACACATCATATTAAGAGATATTCTTGGAATATTGAAAGATGAAGTTTTTTGGTTTTCAAATTAAGGTGAAAATATTTTGTATACTCAATATTTAACCTTACTTGATCTCCAACCTAAGTGGTAGGTGAAAGTTGCTAAGTAATAAAATAAAATAAAATCCAAATCAATCGAATGGATTAGGGCATCTGCACCGGGGCTATACACTTGGCTGGTGGTGGAGCAATATTTACAAAAGAGGCAATTGCAAATTTAATCTGATATCTGGGTCAGTGAGGGCATCTCCATCGGGGCTATAAACACATGACTAGCTATGGAGCAATGCAAAGGTATATTATTTCATGAGTATATTAGTATAGCCTAATGCAAAACAAGTGACAAAATTTGAATTATTTTAGGATTGCTAAAATGAAACCACTTTCACACACTTAGCTAATGCAAAAGGGTTCATGTGTTTTTATTTTGAAGCTATCTACCCCATCTTATTGGATGTTGCTATATGTTTGTCTTTCTAATCATTGATTTGTTATTTTTCAGAACCAGATATTCTGGGTTCTTCACCCGAAATGCTCAGGAGAATTTCCTAGCAGAGTTGTCATTTTTTGTGGTTGTTACACAACATACCCCAAAACTTGGGGACCCACATTTTTACTTTGAGTTTGGTTGAAAATTTTGGTTTGATTGACGGTTTATAGGTGTCCTCCACAAATCTCATATGGGCTTCTTGATCGATATCCTTTGCATGCGAACCTTATCATTGGATTGATTTTTCTCAAATCATTATTTTGTGATAGTAGTTGTGGGTTGGGTCACCTTAGTTGTTCAAATCCCTACTTTAATTTGTTTCATTTAGTTTGCTTATTTGAGTGTGCATTTTTTGATTAATTATAATGCTTTAATTTAAGCATTTGAAATTAATGATAAAAAAAATAAAAAAACAAATATATATATATATATATATATAATATTCTTAAGTTGGAAATCCTCATAAAACATGAAATATTCTTGGGTTTGTTTTCAATTTTTGGTTTGGTGAGTTTTTTTATGTTTGTTTTCATGTCAAGTTTGTACTAGATTAGGTTTTGGGTTTGTTTCCAAGTTTTGGATTGCAGGTTTGTGTTTTCGGGTTTGTTCTCTTGATTGGAGGTGATGTTTTATGGTAACTAATAATGGCCTCTTGATCGTTTTGGGTTCCTTTGTCATGAAGGATGAATCACCTATCATGTGGATCAAGGAAATAGCAAATTATGCGAAAAATGATTTTTTTTGTTAAAGCTACACATGAACACATCATATTAGAGGCATTCTTGGAATCTTGAAAGATGAAGTTGTTTGTTTTTCAAATTAAGGCAAAAATATTTTGTGTACTCAATATTTAACCTTACTTTATCTCCAACCAAGGTGGTAGGTGAAATTTGCAAAGTAAGAAAATGAAAAAAAAGCTAAATCAATTGAATGGCTTAGGGCATCTCCACCGAGGCTATACGCCTGGTTGGCAGTGGAGAAATTCTTACAAAAGAGGCAATTGAAAATTTAATTTGATATCTAGGTGAGTGAGGGCATCTCCACCAAGGCACCTGACTGGCTATGGAGCAATGCAAACACACATTCTTTCATGAGTAATATTTTTATAGCCTAATGCAAAATAAGTGACATAATTTGAATGATTTCAAGATTGCTAAAATGAAGTCACTTTCACACACTTAGCTAATGCAAAAGAGTTCATGTGTTTTTATTTTGAAGCTATGTACCTCATATTCTCGGATGTTGCTAGATGTTTGTCTTTCTAATCCTTGATTTGTTTGTTTTCAGAACCAGATATTTTGGGTTCTTCACCTGAAATTCTCAGGAGTATTTCCCAACAGAGTCACCATTTGTTGTGGTTGTTGCACAACATACCCCAAAGCTTGGGGAACCATATTTTAACTTTGATTTTGGTTCAAAATTTTGGTTTAATTGACGGTTTATAGGTGTCCATAATATCATATGGGCTTCTTAATTGATATACTTTGCATGAGAACCTTAGCATTGGATTGATTTTTCTCAAATCATTGTTTTGTGATGGTAGTTGTGGGTTGGGTCACCTTAGTCGTTAAAATACCTACTTTCATTTGTTTCATTTAGTTTTCTTATTTGAGTGTGCATTTTTTGATTAATTATAATTCTTTAATGTAAGCATTTGAAATTAATGATAAAAAAACTATAGATATATAAGAATATGAAAATAAAATATTCTTTAGTTGGAATTTAGTTCCACTTTAATACCTCTTCTTATTATTATGTTAATATATATAATAAAAAAATAAATAAAAAATAGATACCTATGATAAAATGGATAGTTATATATATTTATAGGTATATATCAATAGATTAAAATGAAGGTATATTTGGTTCTTGGTCATAAAGATATCCAAATGAATGATGTTATTGTTTACTTTGTTGAAAATTTTGTTTACTGTTTATGGATTTTATTTAAAGTTTGGGATTTTGATTTTATTGTTTTGACCCCCTAATGTTTGTTCTATTGATACTCATGTTAATTTTTGTGTCTTCATTTTGATGTAGCAAGGACCTCGAAGTTGAGAACTTGCACCGATGTGGTATAGAAACGATGGAGACGACCGAAGACTATGCTAACGATGATGTCGAACATATTCCAATCCTAAGAGGACGTGGATGTGGCATTATTTTGTAGCCTCAATGGACGTGAAAATCATACATGTGGAACACAAAATAGCTATGAAGGAAGCAGACACTGGATGAATGGGTATGGAAGCAGGGGACGACTCATCAATGTCGTTGCTTCCAAATAAAACATTCATATTTATCAGACAGAGTATATCAGCATGCAGTGGTTTCAATCATCGATTTTGACAAGATGACGAAGATTAGATAATGCCCATATGAAGGAGGTGCTCACATGACCACATGGTTGAGTCAGACCATGGTAGTGTAGAGATGACATTACCAAATGTGATGAGATATGAAAGCATGATAGTATGGATGATTGGGATGAAGACATAGGAAGACCACTGGTGACAATGTCGACGCATCTACGTAGCGTATGGACCAATTTGAAATGTGGAAATGCATACTCAAACTTGGATGTTGACCATGCAGGAGGTTTTGATGGTGTGGTGACTAGGACGTGTACACTAGTTTCACAACGGATGAAGTGGCTATGTGGACAGGGATGTCACAGCGAATTATGTAAACCATGACAATGATAAATTTGGAGATGGAAAACACATAGATGAATGATTATTGAGGACTTATATTCTAATATAGAGGAATAAAGTCATCATGCTCAATGATTTTGACAAAAAAAGGCACAAACATTGGCCGATATAGGAATGGAGATGAATAGCAGTTTGAAAAATCATAGCAGTGATGGATGCACCCGAGATAGTGGTACATATTTTCATAGGATACAATGGGAATGAATACTATTTAATTAGATGGAGGGTGACATGACAACAAGAAATTCCTTGCTGAGGTTGATAGCAATTTTGGAAAATGGAGGTGTAATGAAGCATCTAATGATTTTCAACTATAAAATTTTTTAGAGAATACTAGTCAATCTAAAATAGATAAAAGACCCATGATATTATTGATATAGTGATTGATTACGCCTATCAGGAATCGATATCTCCTTTACGCTTGAACAATAGTAGATGGCCAGACACAGTGAACAAAAATGCAATGATGTTTGAGGATAGACGGGGCAACTATGAGTCATAGCATCGATGTAAATGTGGATGTACACCAGACTTATTGGATCGACATAGGGGGCAATAGCTTGAAGATAAAATTGTAATGCGACAAACATGTAGTGAACGTGAGGTTAGTGCTCTGAGGGGTGTACACAAGATGGATAAGATGTGGTGGTAAATCATGACAGTGACATGAAACCTGAGTCTAACGTGGATAGCAGCAGTGATGCACAAAACACTTGGATGCATTAGATAAAAAATCTAATATCTACATCATTTGTTTTCAAAGAGGGTCTAAATTAAATTGGAGACACATGGTTCACTATTGTGGAATAGGTGTGAGCTGATAGATTTCTCCCTTGTATGATAGCCGTGGTATCCCTTCTCTTCTAACACATGATTGGATTGGCACCAAACACCATGTTAGAGGCTACCAAATATGGTGAATTTTGGGGATGATACAACCCCTTTATGATTGGAATTAACAAACTAAACTAGAAGTGATTATAAAGCTTTGCATTAAAGGGAAGAAATCATAGGCCAGTGTGGCAAAAATTTTGTACTGGACCATGTAGACAGAGATGCAACACTAACTATGGATATGGATGCATAGTGGACGAATAGTGTAGTTGTGGACGTGTTGTGGAGTCATCCCAAGATGGGAAGCACTGGAATTAAAGTGAGGTCATAATTTACAGTGAGGATGATGATTATTTTGAATTTAGGGGTTGTTATCTGGTGAGAGTGTAACGATGTCCGTTACCAAATATGTTAGGAAGCTTATAAAAGAACACAAGAGAAGGGATTTGAATGAATTAAAGACCTTGACACCATATGCCTATCATAAGAGTATTATAAAGTCTTCCTAAGTCCACCTTAATAGTTTTTCATCATTTTCATTTACTACTTTTGATAAATTCCATGCCTCCCTTTGTCATGACAGGTGGTTGGAATTTGTATGAGGCTACTGGTGTAGCTGAAATGTCCTGTTATTTAGCAGAGTAGTGGATATCACACCAAATCATCTTACCAATTTGTATTTAGAGTGGAAAAAAATTCAAATTATCTTATGCACTCACAAATCTCAGCACACTTTATTGGCTACCAAATTCATTATATACTTTTCACTAACAAATCATGCAAAATAGAATAAAAGATGCTGAAAAACAATCAAAAGAGGGGACAATGCTCCTATACATTAATCATGCAAATACTTAACAAATAATGCATTTAATCACATAATTGGCATAAAATAATATCATATTTGATTTTAAGATAGTATTTAGATGTTTAAAATATGATAAAAATGAGGTATTTTGGGCCTCATCGTCTTGCATTGTTATTGAATGATTGTATGATGCATGTTAGGCTTACATATTCAATCGACTAGGATTGAGATATTGCATTGTTCTTGCATGATTTTATTTGAATGAAGCATGTGAGGCATCTATATTCATTTTAAAGTATTTTCCTGATTCCTTTCCTCATGCTCATAAGTTGGATGGTGAAAAGACATTTCAAGAAGGAGACCTTGAAAGAGAATATGAAACTAAGGATCATTTACATTGATATGCAATAATTATGAGAAATACTTGGAAAATATGTGTAACATTTTATGATTTAATAAGAATACGATGAATGAAAATATTCCATGTAAATAATATTACTATATTCCTTTGTGATTTGCTCAACAAATGAAAGAACAAATAATTTTATTCTTTTATGTCAACTTTTTGGAAATAGTTAGTTATGTGCAAATGAAAAGAATGTGTTAGAATCTATTTCATGATTTTTAATTTCTTTAGATGATATTTCATTCTTTCATTGATGATTTAAAGGAAATGCTAAGCTAGGATTATGATTTACAAAGTATTTAGATTTTTAGTTTTAACAATGTGTTATATTGAATTTATATATGATTTAATATAGCACTTTATTTATTTATGGGAGATAAATTAATATGTTAGTGTAGACACCTAAAACACGTCATGTCGAGGTGGCTAATCATATGGGACATGCTAGAAGACCATATGGAAGACCTTTGGATAGATCCAAGGTATAGTAGTGGTTTTTACCACTCAATTGGGCACTTTTGCCTAGTCAGTGCTAGCCACTGCTGACACCCATGGTTAGCAGTGCTCACCGCAAATGTCAATCGTGGTTAGCACTTAGATTCAGTTGGCCTTCATTGGACCCAAAGTTGGTTGCAACATCCAATTGGTTGTATATTGGAGCGGTTTTAGTGAGGAAGGTTCTGGATCCTTCCATCCAGTTGGCTCAACTGCCCAATCTTGATCTTGGCTTCATGAGGAAGCCACCCCTAGCCCTGGGTCAATGCTATAAGATCCCCCTTCAAATTGGGAATAATTCTAGAATATCTTTTATTAATTGAGAAACAAAGCCCTATCGAATTACATACTCACCTAGATGCATTGAGAGGGACACTTTTGATACCTAATTGGAGATCGAATTGCCATGGAAGACCTAGGAGCCTAGGAGAGCCAAGAAATGCAAATCTATGTAATTGGTGCATAATCTGAACAATTCAACAGCAAAACCTATCAGAGGATACATAGGTGACCCTTGACCATCAATTTGGGAAGGTGGATCATAGAGGAAGCCCTTATTTTGAGGACAAACCTACTAAGATCTCCATTGCGGCTCTCAACCACGATTAATAGTTCCACCTGCACATCAGACCCGTGATGAGCAAATTAGGGGAGATTACCTTGCTATTCTTTTTGCATATTATTTAGTTAGGTTAGATTAGCTTTATTACTAGTTTAATTAGCAATTTAGAGACCCTGACAGATAGATTTATAGTTTTTATGCATGTTGCTTTCATTGTGGCATTTAACACTCTAATGGATCTTTTTCATGCCTCCATGCTTTCAATATTGTAATTAGGTTATTGGATAGTTAGATGTTCTTTAGCTTACATGTTTTATGATAATATTTTCATGTTTTACATAGTTTTAGCATATTTCTTGCATCTTCTTGATTATTGATAGTCATGATATATTTTATGCTAATACCCTCTAAAGGCCTCATCAAGAGAGGCTACCTTTGCTTTTAACATGCTTCTTGTTGTTTCTTGAATGCAGGATTAACAGGGTCATGCCATTCAATGCAGTAAATACCTCTAATAATGGAGAAGAGGGTCATCAACACCCTAGAGTAGTTCGTGTCACCCTAGAAGGGCATTTTGATTACACCTACCCTTGAGAGGGATTAAAGCACTATTGTAATTGATGTATCAAATGGGTATCCCTAAGAGGGACGAATCTGTAATTTGACTCCATTGAAATTAATAAAGGATCCCTTGTCTTTGCTTTATTTCTTATTGTTAATGTATGCATGCTTATTTGTGTATTTCTCATCAATTGTAATAGTCTGCCTGGGTGTGAGCCATTTTTTGTGGTTACAATAGGTGATCACGATAGAACTCCACCTATCTATCCATGATTTACTGATCATGTCTATGTTTTTTATGGTAGGTGCTCCCCACGATTGACATCCATGGTAAAAAATTTGGCCCATGTTTGACAGGTGTGAGCAATAGTTACAACCGCGTATTAGATCCACGGTCAGCAACAAACCAATCACAGAGCAAGATTTTAAAGCTTGATCAAATGTGGACCTAAGGTAGGTTCCACTATCATTTTCCTTTCCTGTATTATCTATCTATTTTTTTCCAACAAGCATAAAATGGTAACCTAAGTAGGACAACACTGAAAAAGGGTGAAATGAATTAGGTCCATTAGGTTTTTTGTTCTAGGGTTTCATTAGGTGCTGCTAGGAACAAGGAACCTTTGATTGTAGTCCACCCTAGAATACAATGTGCTAAAGTGTCCTTGTATATTCGATTGTTTTCTTAAGGTCCAATTAGAGGCCAATTTGTCATCAATATGCATTGTCTAAATATCATGTAGATTAATCATGCATGTTTCTAAAATATAAAACATTATTTTATGCATATCATATAGGAAATGATCATGTGAGTGTTGTATTATGCATATTTCCTTTTATGTAAATTAAAAAGAACACACACACACACCACGTTTCATAGTAATGCTAGTGAGTTGGGAGTCACATCCAACCACTAGTAGGGTTTCAATGATGGTGGAGGTGATTTCCATCCGTTGGCCCAAATCCCACGTACCCTATGTTCTAGACCAATACTAAATCCAATAACCTTATGTAGCCCAAAAAAATTACATGTACTCTTCGGAGGGTATGACATTGACTAGGTGAAAATGGATGAGGATCTAGGAGGACCTATGCTCCCTGCTCGGGTGTGGACTTTCATTCCTGCACTTTGGGCGGATTACGCAACTTGGAGATCATAGCCAAGTTGTCGAGCTACAAGCATACAAGTGAAAGCCATTAATTAATTGATAAAATCATCAATGCTTTGCAAAACACGATAAGATTTACTTTAATGATACAACAAATTGAAAACACATCAAACAATTTAGGGCTCAATTTTAATTGTAAAAGAGATAATCATCATTGCATTATTTGCGTGCTAATAAAAGTTAAATTTAGACATAGGATACACAATGGTGTGTACACGGAGTGATCAACCCAAGCATAGACCCAAGATTGAGGCTCAAGCTCCACCTAGTGCACAGTACAATGTAGAACACCCTTAATTACAGAATCCTCCTAGATGTTGTTCAATGATAATTAGAGGGGATAATTCTACACGAGTGGATTCCATTGAGAACACCCCAATTAGAGGAAGTGCTATACATCCCTCTAGGCACAGATCAGAGTATGGTACTTCCCAACATAGGGGTTTCGCATACGTCAGCATATATCATGATCGTATTCCATGTGGATCCACAAGTTCTATAAAAAAATATGTCATCTAAGGATCCATATTGGTACCCCTTCGACAGGTATCCAAGGGAGGCTCTCGAAATCCACCTCTAGAGCATAGACATGTCCAAGATCCATCCATCCAGGGGTAAGTAGAGAGGGCTACTTATGAGCATAGGCCTGCACAAACTCCTCATAGGGGTAAAAATACCAAGTTTACCATAGATATATCCAAAGTGGGAGCCAACGATACACCACCTCATGAGCCATGGCGTAGCAAGAAATTGGATGGTCTAGACAAGGTCATAGGGAATTTAGGATATAAGTCTATGCCTACACCCTCTCGTCCTACGAGCATGTGTAGCAAAAGCACCATTATGATCACCCAAGAACCTGGAGAGTGCTCCAAGTGTTCTTGAGACATGCATGCTTCTACATCGCATGTAGAAACTGAGTATAGAAGACAACCTAACAAGAATGCCATCTTTATAGACCAAGGTAAGAGTGTGGTGAATCAGTCCATTGGAGGACATACTCATAAAGTCACTCAAACAAAGTTCACCCCTCTGAGACTTTAGAAGGCCGATCATCTTGATAGGGCTCATAGAATGATGTCAGAGTAGAGATGATATATTATCCAAGATCAATTGGAGGATGCTCATGCAGAGAAAGAATACTCAGAGGTAGAGGTTCATCAAAAAAAATTGTATGAACAACGCATCCTTGATCAGAAGGAGTGTGTAGATATGGAGGATCGACTGGCTAGCACCAGTTTACATCTTCACAATGATATCAGGGAACGTGTCCATAGACGAGTGGCTTCACAGCCCAAATTACACCTTGAGAACATAGACACCCATACTCACCATGTGACTCAATACAGAGATCGATGCCTAGCATCCGAGCAAAATTAGCATAGGCAGTATGAGAATGAAGTGGGAGAGGAATTGGAACAAGAGTATCCTAAAATCTCCCAATTTGAGGAGGAGGGCAAGCCTAGTCCCCTGCTTCGACTAAGGAGGAACCTACCTCTAAATACACCTCCAAGAAAATATTGAGAGGAGGAGTTTCTTTCCTTGCAAGCTTACAAGACCTTAGCAGAGAAGTGCCAAGCCATAGATAAGAAAGGAACGGCTTATCAGAAGCCTGCCTTGAGCAAAATTCATAATGAACCTCTATGCACATCAACGCCTATTCTAGAATATTCTGAGCATTTCAAGATGCCTCAGCTGGACAAGTTTCAAGGAGAGGAAGACACATAGGAGCACGTGACTAGTTTCCTAGATATGTACTTTCATATTGAGAGCAACGATGCTTTGATCCTATGCACATTCATCACGACTCTCTCAGGCCTTGCTCGAGAGTGGTTCAACCAACTAAAGAGGCACAACATCACTAGTTTCAAACAACCAACTGATGTATTTCTTGAACGCTTCTCCTTCGATATCAATAAGAAGGTAAAATTATCTGACTTGGACACTCTAACGCAACATGATGATGATCCGGTGATGGATTATGGAAAGTAATGGAGGAAAATGATGGTAAAGCTACCATTCTCCATCCCATCCTCCAAATTAATGTGAATGTTCATGAATAATTATGTTAAGCACATTTCGTTGTTGCTATAGTTGTAGCAATACCAAACATTCAAAGAGGCTTTGGTGTAAGCCAAAGTAATTGAGGACATAAAGTTATAGGAGGGTAACTTGAAGCTGAGAAATAAGGAGGGACACAAGAAAAGTACTGAGGGACATCAGGCCAAGTCGGCCCAAGTTAATCAGGTAGTGTTGAACCTTCAAAAGGGAGAAAAAGGGCAACAAAAGCAAAATTATCAAGCCCACCCTCCGCATGCATAGTACAAGCAACGCAATAACAATTACAAGGGTAAAAACAAGGAGCAATGCCCACCTCACATATTAACTCAGTTATCGGAGATGTTAACTTTAATTTTTCATTAGTTATGTGAGGTGAAGGCTATACACTTACCCAAGGTCAAGATGATAGACCCTAATTAGCCTAAGCCTAAATGCTATAAAGATGATTAGTATTGCATATTCCATAGAGCGAAGGGCCATGACATCAAAGTGTGTTGGTCCTTTAAACACCTTGTGCAAAATATGATCGAGAGAGTTACACTTCTCGTCGACAACCCGCAAGCACTTGATAATCAAAATATGGAGATTTACAAAAATCCCTTACCTAATCATGAGGCACCGAGGAATAATGTTGGCTAGGTCAACCAAGTGTGCATCAAACCACCAACCCATGGGTTCGTTGGCATGGTCAACATTATCACAAGGAACATGAGGTATGAACGACTGAATCAACCTCCAACACCTATTAGGGTCCAAGCTATGCCTCCTCCAAGGCCAGCCCAATATGTGCTCGACCCACCAACTAGATCGGTGGTGACCATCAAAAGTAGGTTAGTTCAAAACCTACAAACAACTCCAGCAAAGTTATCGATATATGAGCTTATTTAGCAGTCTCCTAAGCACAGGGAGATACTTATAGAAAATTTAAGGTCCATAGAGGTGCAGCCTCAGGATCCTAAAACATTTACACACTTCATGGGGCACGTGCAACAGTGTCAGGAGCTAGTCATTCAATTTCATGACCACAAAATCAAGATTGTTTCCACTGTTATAGCAAACCCACCTCTGCATATTATCACTTGTGTAAATTACAAACTTTTCAAGAAGGTTTTGATCGACATGGGGTCATTGATCAATATCATAACTACCAAGGCGTTAACTCACTTGAAGTTACCCAAGACACATATCATCCCTTCCACCTTCATGTTGAGAGCGTTTAATGATGCATTATGCTTGACAATCGGTACTATAGTTTTACCTATCCAGGTGGGACTAAAGACCATCCCGATGATGTGTCATATAATAGAAGGTGCTATGCAATATAATATAATTTTGGGTAGGCCTTGGATCAAAGAAATGTATTACGTCCCTTCTATTTTATACTAGTGTATCAAATACATTCATGAGGGATAGGTTCATGTGGTGCCTTTGGATGAAGAACCTTTTAAATACTTGAATCTAGCATATTTGATAGGGGAATTTATGCTCCCCTCAATGCACCTGGATGTCTGACCAGCATCACCAATCAAATATCTAGGAGGTATAGTCAAATAAGTGTGTGCTAGACCCACAACGTCTGTATCTCAAAGATCAGAGCACACAATACCTACTTCTATTAGGCCGACTACATCCATGATACAATGGGATGATATGAAGTCGAAAGAAAAGATGGAAAAAAAGAAGATAAAGAAAAAGCCCAAGTCAGTTATCGTTGAAACTCCTACTCCCATGGAAGTAGAGAAATTTCAAGAAAGAGTTGAAGAGGCACCTTAGCCTACTTCACCTGTGTCTTCAGCGGGGTCATCTGCACTGTAGGTGACCATCCATTTGGTTAATCCCAAGTTAGGGGACTACATTGTGTAGAACATGATGTTTACACCTATTATCGAGACTGTACATGACATGGTCCGACCGCAAGCCCATCGCCTTCCCATAGGGATGGTGGAACCATTGGGGGTACCACCCAACCAAACCAACTTTATCTATGGGGGGTTAGACTAGATTGTATCTCCCACACCCATGGATGAGGATGATAATGAATCATTTGTTGTAAACATTTAGTATCTATCTAACCCGAACCATGCCATGTGATACTTTGAGCATTACCGTTGGCATGGTTATGGTCTCAGACTATTTGAGTAGGGGCGTACAATACCTATATATTCATAGTATTAGTTACCTATTGATAGGTTTTGGTTGGGATTCTATAGTGGAGGATAGGATAAACTCCTTGCGGTATCTCTAGACCACCTGTAACTTAGTCTGGGGGTGAGGTTGAATTCAATCTATATCACCCTAATCCTTTTACGTTCCATAGGGATAATTGGATGGTATCTTACATCACCATAGCACCACCCAAGATATATCACGAGGATATATTGGTGGACATCGATCCAGATAACTTACCAAGAGAAAACTTTGGTCAAAAAATCCATCAAGCAGCTGACGACACGGGTATGCAGGGTCAATATATTATCATAGTGATAGATCCTGAGTTGGAAGGGCATTTTGATGAGGATATAGTAGAGTCCATCTTCAAGATAGGTGGACCAAGCTGCAATATAGGATATGACAGTGAGTTATCACCTGATGATCAATAAGACAATGAGGCTAGGTCGGTCTATTCGACAGTATCGTATTTACGGTGCTTATACCCGATTTTATCAGACAATGATGATAGTGATCAAAAGATAACCTATATAGCGCCATATTTGCTAGAGCGTCCCATTCCAATGGATAGCATTGAAGGCCTATATTATGATAGTGATGAAGAATATGATACGAAGAGAGCTTATTTAGGACCTCCCTACTTATGATATCATAATGCACCTTATATGATTGAGGAAATGCGTAGAGAGATCAATATCCATCCTCACCTTAGAGGGAGACCACTAAATCTTAATATGATTTATCATATGGTGTTTCTCAATCCACCAATGTATATGGAGCTTCTGGAGCCCAATGATCCCATCCGATCGTCTATTCATAGACTAAATCCAAATATCACCATACCCCTAGAACCACATCTCGAGGTTGGTAGTTTTGCTAATGATGAGTCACTTGCATGCGGTCCTGGAGACATGATCCATTTCATCAACATGATCTCTATTGATTTGACCACTCCACTCCACAATCCAATTGATTCGTCTAAACTATTGCATTTAAATGTAGATGCTATCGACTGGGATCACATTGATTCACCTCTAGAGCCTGAATATTTCTTCCCTAAAAAAGAAATTCTACAACCTTTCCATTTTGCACCAAGCTGTGTACATGGTGTCTATCATGCTGAGGATGCTTCTAATGTGGAACCTATAAACCCAGTAGATGACATCCACTTGATCCTTATACCTCATAATCTTGAGGAGGGATCTCATATGTTGGTAGAGGAAACCTTTGAAGTGGATATCAGTAATGATCCCACAAATCCAAGGAAGGTTAAATTTGGAGAAAGTTTGATTCTTAATGAGTGTGCCAACCTCATACTTCTACTAAGAGAGAGACCTGCTCTCTTTTCTTGGACTTACAAGGATATGTCGGGTCTAGATCCAAAATTGGTTACCCATAACCTTTCGCTAGATCTATCAAAGAAGCCAATCAAGAAAAAACTCAGGAAGAAGCATCCAATAGTAGCCTTAATGGTTAAGGATGAGTTGCAAAAGTTTTTGGACGTAGAATTTTTCATCTCCATCGACTATCCGGAATGGGTATCCAATATGGTGTTTATAGGAAAACCTAATGGAAGGATCCGTAATTGTACAGATTTTAGAGACCTGAACAAGGCAACACAAAAGGATTCATTTTCGTTACTGAATATTGATGCTCTTGTAGATGCAACTGTAGGTCATGAGATGATCTTCTTAATGGATGATTTTTATGGTTATAAGAAAATTTGGATTAAGCCCAAAGACCAGCATAAAACTACGTTTATAACACCATGGGGAACATTTTGCTATAAACTTATGCCATTCAACCTTAAAAATGTTGGTACCACATATTAGCAGGCTATGAAATATATCTTTCATGACTATATGCATAAAATCTTAGAAGATTATACTAATGACTTGTTGGAAAAATCACTACTACGTTCTGAGCATGCAGAGGTCTTAAGGAAGGTCTTTGATCGCCTGATAGAGCATAATTTCAGGTTGAATCCTAAGAAGTGCGTGTTTGGTGTAACCTCAAGAAATCTCTTAGGATTCATTTTTCAAAGCAAGCCATCGAAGTTGACCCAAAAAAGGTCAAGGCTATTTTGGAAATGCGTCCTCCCACTAACATCAAAGAGTTAATAAGCCTTCAGGGTAAAGTAGCATCCATAGAATGATTTATTACTCAATTATTGGATAAATATCGACCCATGAATAGACTGCTACACAAGGGGGTCCCATTCAATTGGGACGAGGACTGTAAAGTAACCTTTGCTGAAATGAAGTAATACCTGGCGATGCCACCAGTGCTAGCTCCACCAAGGCCATATATGCCATTTTTGCTATATATATTGGAAAATGACTTTGCACTGGGAACCATGATAGCCCAAAAGAACATGCAAGACAAAGAACAGGCCATATATTATATTAGCCGAACCTTGGTGAGATATGAGATCAGATATGCATATGTGGAGAAGCTATGTTTAGCAATAGTGTTCACTACCAAGAAATCGCGACACTATATGTTGAGTCATACGACATATTTCATTTCTAAAAAAATCCTTTGTAGTATATGATGAGCAAGACATATCATAATACATATACTACAAAGTGGATCATGCTACTGATAGAATTCGATTTGGAATTCATAAGCCAAAAGTCCATTAAGGGACAAGTCATAGCAGATCAACTGGCTGAGGTGCCTCTTGAAAATAGTAGGCCCCTCACCATAGAGCTTCTTGATGATGCAGTCTTTGTCTTATCAGAAGCACCCAAACCTGAATAACCAAAAAACAAAGCTGATATGACCTTTTTCTTTGACGATTCAAAGTGTGAGCAAGGGGGTGGTGCAGGAGTAGTGATGTTCACACAATAAGGATATTCAATTCCCTTGTCGTTCAAGTTGGAATTTCCTTGTAATAACAACGCTGAATACGAAGCCCTAATTTTGGGTCTCCAAATAGTGATCGCCATGAAGATAGAAAGGCTGAATATCTTTGGAGAATCCCTTCTCATTGTGAATCAAGTTAAGGGACTATTTCAATGCCGATGTTTGATATTGAAAACTTATAAGGATCTTGTTGACACATATCTAGCTTGACTGGAATGGTATGACATCGAGGCAATACCTCATTCATCCAATAGATTTGTAGACACAATGGCATCTTTGGGATCTATAATCCCTCAGAATCTATTTGTCGACTTTACTATCATCCTTGTAAAAATGTTTTCCCATTCAACTATGCAACACGAAGCATTGGATAACAAATATTCAATCAACATGATTCATGTAGAACCAAAACATGAGTGGTTCTACAAATCCAGAGACTTTATGAAGATAGCATCTTGGGGGTCTATGATCTCATAGGATCCAACGGGGAGTGGTACTACCATTCACCATAGGATTGTTTCCCAGTCTGCATTTGCCAATGTAGAACCATAGGGGGAGCATGCTATATTATCAGTCAAGGCCAAAGCTTATCATAACTAGTCATCATAGATGTGTGACTTCCTTAGACTTGGTATAATCCCTCAGGGATTTTCACATTCCGTGAAGTGCATATTCAAGCAAAAAGTGACAAAGTATGTCTTGTTAGTAGACATCTTGTACTACAGAAGCTATGATGGAGTTATCCTTCATTGTCTTGAGCCCCAAGAGTCATCTTGGGAAATTTTAGAAGCTCATGATGGTACGTGCGGTGGCCATTTTAGCAGTATGGCTATCATCAAGCGCATCCTTTGTATGGGTTATTATTGGCCCACTATGGAAAAGGATTGCAATGTGTATGTCAATAAATGCATTAAATGTCAGCATCATGCTAATCTTACACAGCTGCCATCATAGGCCTTATAGCCCATTCAAGTGACTTGGCCATTTGCTCAGTGGGGACTCGATATCATCTGTAAGATCTCTCCTTCATCATCGGGTCGGTATACTTTTATTATTACGGCTACTGAGTATTTCACTAAGTGGGTGGAGGCTATTCCCCTAAAAATGACAACTGGAGCATGTATTACTGAGTTTATACTGACCAATATCATTAGTAATTTTGGGATACCATCCAAAATAGTTTCATATAATGGAACGTCATTTAAGAACAAAACTGTGAGAGCTTTGACGTCTAAGTATAGAATCAAAAATATTTTTGCAACTCCTTATTATTCACAAGCAAACAAGCAGGCTAAAGCTTTAAATAATATAGTGGTCTCCATCTTGAAAAATACGATACAAGAGCACCACAAATATTGGCATATACAACTACCCCTTGCATTATGGGCTTACAAGACTAGTATTCAAACACCCACTGGGGCAACTCCATTTTCACTAGTATATGGCACTGAGGCCATTATGCCCCTAGAGTTGGAAATTCCAATGCTATGCTTCATATTAAAAGAGTTCATTGATGATGACACTATGCAACAAGCTCACCTAGAACAATTGATTCTACTTTATGAACATCATTTGAATGCCCTCGAGCACCTCCACATTTATCAAGAGCGCTTAAAATGAGCTTACTATAGCAAATTCCACCTAAGAGACTTTGAGGTTGGTGATCTTGTGCTGAAAAAGAGCCAACAGAACTCAAATTTACCACCAAAAATGCAACATAAATTTATGGCTAACTGGTTAGGCCCTTATATGATCTCAGAGAATATTGGACCTGGGACATATCACTTGACATCACTTGGAGGAATTGAAGAGCCTAAGCCTCTCAATATCCTTCATCTTAAAGTGTTCTATGCCTAAGAACTAGAAAAAGCCCCAAAGGCATCTGTAAGCCCTTTGGTCATCCAAAAAAGGCTCCAAGGATTTTCTCAAAACCGCTTGGTCAATCCCAAAAGGCTCCAAGGGTTTTCTCAAAACCGCTTGGTCAATCCCAAAAGGCTCCAAGGGTTTCTCAAAACCGCTTGGTCAATCCCAAAAGGCTCCAAGGGTTTCTCAAAACCTCTTGGTCAATCCCAAAAGGTTCCAAGGGTTTTCTCAAAACACTTGGTCAATCCCAAAAGGCTCCAAGGGTTTTCTCAAAACCGCTTGGTCAATCCCAAAAGGCTCCAAGGGTTTTCAAAAATCCCTTGGTCAAAATGTTAAAATCCATAAATTTTTTTTGGAAAAATATCAAAAATAAAAAAAAATTGCATTTCATTTGCATCATTGCATTGCATTTCATTTTGCATCTCACGTTTGCATTGCATTAGGTATATTCATCCATCGCACTTGCATTAGAACAAATTGTGTTTACAATCTTACAAACAACACCATGTTTGTATCTCAATCATGCATCTATGAACTATCTTTTTCATCCATTTGTCACCCTTGTGAGTACTTGTGTTTTTAAACACAACCCATATTATTGCTATGAAGAATATACTAGGGTTTTCTGGTCATTCAACCATACCTAGAGGTCTTCTCAAGATTTTATAGAAAGCTTACTTTGCTTTTGTAGTTGAGGTCTTGTTAGTATAGCCCTTAGCATATCATAATCCTATCACTAATAAAAAATTAAACAATCCTAATAAGGACTAGGGGAAGATGAAAGCCATGAAGCAGGACCAGGTATCCTGAGGTGAAAATATTTATTCTTGCTTATCCCCCTGTGTAGACGGTATGGGAAATTTTGGTAATTGGAAAATGGACAAGTTTGTTCCCTATCCAGAATCCCTTGCTTACGTTAAAATTAGCAATATCCCAGAGTGATATCCTAGATCAATCCTCTAGATTGATACCCTAGATCAACATCATAGATCGATATACCAGATCAATATCCCATTTTGATATCATAAGAATGATATCATAGATCGATATCCCAAAAATATTTTTCCAAAGTAAAATCCCCAAAGGAAGTTTTTGAAGAAAATTATCAAATGTAAATCCCAAAAAAAGTCAGATCAAATTGTACAAAGAAAGTAAAATCAATATCAAATCCCTTGATAAAAAAAAAAGAGTACAAAATAAATAGTGATTTTTATCACTATAGTACAAAAATAAATAGTTATTTTTATCACTTTATATGAGCAAGTATCTTGAAAAATTATAGAAAATAAGGGTATGATATTGAATCCCTAGAATTGCCATCACTACTATACCTTACACATGATGATATTTCTAATGCATTTGTACCTCACTTATGTAAAGACCAATGTTTGAATGTGGAAGAGCTAACTTCAGGCGTCTTGTATCGCCTAGTGGTATAGTCCAACTAAAATCTAAACCTACGATTGGGTAAGACATTTGTAGACCCCTGATCTTAGCAATGGGCTAAAAGAATCCTGCCTGACATCAGGGTATGCTTGTGCCTTATATTAATGTATTCACTTGCACACATAGGGATAATGAATAGTTAGGGACTATCCTAGAAAAAACCTTATGTTTCAGAAGTCTAGTGTGGTTAGTATACAACTTTTGCTTAGTCAACTAGGGTGTTTGAGTCTCATGGTAAACCTCAAAAATTCCCAAATAGCAAAAATCAAAATTTTAAATGCAATCATCAAACATCAATTTCTTTTTATGAGAGTTTGTTTATTAGAATTATTTGTATTATATGATTAGATACCGGATGGATGTTAGAAATGATATTTATATGGCCACTGATTATATCATACATATTATTTTAATTTACAAAATCTTATGAGAAGAAAACATACATCATTACATCTCACATATATGTGTATTATCTTTCACAAAGAGATAAAGAAATTACAATACATGATTGTTATACTTTCGGTGGTGTCATACATTTTGTTAAAACCTCATATCAGATTGCATACATTGTGTTTTAAATGATTAAAACATACATGTACAGTACAATAACTCAATATCACCAAAAATACATGCAATACAAACATGGCACGAATCATGTCATAAACAACATAAATTAAATGCATACAAATAAAGCAGATCAAAATTGCATTTAAAATATCAAACATTGAATTCGTATACATAGCATCATAAAGTAGTCCATATACACATGTATATCACTACATCCACATCATCTAGCTAGTGCATGTCATCCATACATCACATCATATAGCAATAAATCAAATATCTGCATTACATCCATATGCATATCATAAAACATAAACAATGAAACACATAAAATCCACACATATAATGAGTCTCAAATGATAGATCATATATATATGTGTGTGTGTGTGTGTGCCAAAAATAATAATAAGGTGCAGTACATCGACATGGTCAAAAATTCCAGCAGGATACAACTGTGTAGGTCCTCGACCTTACACTAAAAAATTGTACAATATATCTCATATATCTATACTAGACAGGGCCTACACCCCCATGTTGTGAGGCACCTCCGTCGCCTCTGTCGTCCCTATGAGTCCTCTATGAGCTAGTACTATGAGTATTTGAGGACCTGTGAGTCCTCTCAGTCTTGTGCGACCTATGGCTCGATCTGGCATAAGACTGCCCTGTCTCCCTGGTCCTAGACCTAGTCCACTAAGTCCCTGTAGTATGGGTATCCTCTGGTACCTACCCACCTATCAGCATAATATAGACCTCTAGATAGGATATGTGAGTTGCACATGATGTATCTCGCTCATTATCCTCCTCCATGAGGGAAAGAAGCCTCCTGATCTTTGCCATGGGATCATGACCTACTGGTAGTGAAGAAGATGGTGTTTTAGGAGATGACATAACAACCTGTGTGGATGAGGGACCACCCATAGCTACCCTTAGTAGATACCTCTTCGTAGTCATGGCACTTAGTTGTGCCTATGCCACATCCTGCTCACAAGTGAGCTATGTGATCTAGGTGCCTACAATGGTAGCCTATGTGTGGAGAGTTGTCCTCTCCTCCTCATATCCCTACCACTACCTCTATGCTAGCTTCACCTCTAGAGTCGCAATAGATGTATCTCTATGTAGTAGCTATAATTGTAGTCTCCAAACCTAGCTCTAGAGGTTGGTAATATAGGTTCTCAATTTCCCAATCTCATTGTTTGAAGGTGCCTCACCCTCCTCTAATGCCTCCTCTACCTCCAACTATAGGCCATCCTCTATAGCGACCCCTATACCCCATGCATCCTCTATCCTCTGGCGGGTCCTATGCCCATGAGGGTCCACCTCTACATCCTCTATACCCTCTAATGCAAATCCACTAGTAGGTCAACCTAGAGGACCCTCTCCATGCCACTAGAAGTTGGCCCACCATCTATCGTAGTCAGGAGTAGTACCTACATCTGTCTAGTTTGACTCCTAAAAATCATTGTTCTCATCCCCCAATGGAGCCACCTGGAGCCAAGTTAGGTCCCTCTCGAGGACCAAGCATCTGTAGATGAGTGATAGCTCTGGGACATCCTGCCTGATCCTAAAATACCTCAACACGTGAGAGTAAAAGTGATACTCACGAATATCATCCTTCTGGTCGATGACCCATCTATCTCTGTGTGCCTAGCATAAGTACTTGTTTGCCTATATCCATGCTGGATAGTCCATATACGATCACCACCATATGTGATGAGGGTAAAGCTATGCAAATATGCCAATGTAATACTCTAGGTCTCTTGCATGAGACCTACTCCTGAAACCCTCTCGCTCCCAAGGCCAACAGATGGTGTAGCACTGACATACATCAACAATCTCAATAATAGTCATAGGAAAACTGATGAGATGCTCAATCAGGATGTGTTTCCAACCCCAAACCTAGAGGAGGATGTTGTAGCTAGTGTCTACTTTGATCTAGCATGTGATCTGATATAGCTCATGGTAGAGATGTGCTAGCAGGGCACTCCCTCATGAAATAATGGGAGCATATCGGGTCGAGCTCATCACCACCTATATAGTCTAATATATGAGGTTCCAAGGGAACCTCACACATGAATAATCTGGGAGGACTATTTGGATAATCAAGAGCATAAAAAAAACCTCCCATTGCAAGAAGAATCAGGACTCAAACCACTCTCTGACATGGATGCCCTTGTGGGTATTACGGTCCCGAGCCTCTGCACTCCATCCACCAAATATGGAATCAAATATAGCCCTCTTGGTCATGGTAGGAGAAGACATGACAACCCCACCATCAATCGACAGTTGAAATATGTGGTACACATCCTCCAACATAACAGTCATTTCACTCGTCGATAGGTGAACTGTGTTGGTCCACGCATCCCAACGATAGGTCAAGGTAGTCAGATATGCTTGATCAATATAGATTGAGGGGAGGTCCAAGATGTAATCAAACCCCACAATAGATAACCACTCTCGCTCTCCATCAGTGAGATCACTATGGAGGTCATGAAGGAGATCACTCTCCTTCGCTCAGTTGGTCAAAGTCTGAGCAACAAAAATAATAAACAAGAAAAATAATGAAAAATGATACTTCTAAAATGGTAAAAAAAATCCAAAAATGCATAAAAATACAAAAACATGTAAAAACATGATAACCAATTTCAAAAAAATCAAAAGAGCATTCCAAAAATGCAACAAATGGCATTAAGTGCCTAGAAAAATTCAATAAAAATAAAAAAAAAAGTGAATTTTTTTGCAAAATTCTGAAAAATTTGGGCACTACGGGTCCGAACCATGGTTGGCCCAATGGTCAAAAATTTTACCATTGGGATTTGAATCCTATCGTGGTTGACAGTCGTGGTCCCCAATTTGCCAATTGGAGCCTACATCTGCCACCTGCGTCTAGGAAGCGAAACCCTAAATGGGTCTGCCCTTCCCAAAAAAACCCCCTAAAAATTAAATTTAACCCCCCATATAATTAACCTATACTAAAACTAACTACAGTGAAGTTCATTACCAATGATTTAGTGTAGTTCATTTACCAATTAATTAATGAGGTTAATTTTGCATCCAGTAATGACATGCGAGGTCTCGATTTGTGAGTTACCTTAGAAGCACCGAATCCTCCACTAGTCGAGGCTTTTGGCTGATCTGCCATTGATGTGGAATGTGTGGAATTAGTAGAGTTTTTGGTAGCGTTCCATGTCAAAAAATAGTATTTACCTCCTAGAGCTCTTAGTTTTACTGGCAGATGCAAGTAAATAATGAAAAACTTACGAAGTGAAAATCCTTTTATAATTTTCAAATTTGATGCAGCCCATGATTGACATCCACGGTACCTAATTTAGGGTTTTGCACCCGTGGTTGCCATCCGTGGTTAAGAAATTGACCCACTTCTGACAAGCGTGGTTAGAAAACCATATTAAATGCTCCAAATTACCACTGTGGAAAACCTCAAAAGGTCAACTCAAAGATATTAATAAGATAGATAATTCAAAAAATTCAAAATTAACAAAAAATATAATAAATCAAAAGCCAAATACACATTGTATTTAGTTATTTACCCTATACACTTGGCGGTTGCAGCGAATTGCAATCCATGCAATTCGACAAGATGAGTTAATTACCATAAGGACATTTGGGGCAAATTCATCATTTCTAAATTGCTATGTTTCATTTCAATCCCTAAGAAGGCCCACAAAGCTAGATTGCTCCATGGGAATGAGATATTCATCACGACTCTCCTATGACACTTTTTTAGCATAACATTTTGATTCCCTAAGAAGGCCACCATGGTTGGTCCACTTCACGGGATAGGAATATGCAATTATTCGAAATCATAACTGATTAAGCCTTGCCAAGTATTCAAATGCTAAATCTTAATTTGTTCAAGATCATTCATAGTGGTTAAGTGACCTCGTCGCTTCTTAATTGTCATTCCCCTCATCAACTCGTCGCTTGATGGGGTAGTCATAATATCAAATCATAATCAAATTCAACAGTAAATCCCTTGATCTTGTCAAAATTACATTCATCCTTGTGAATCGTTGCTAAAGACTATCATAAGCTTACCCTTTTGCTTGGGGAAAATAGAAAATATGACAGTTTATAACTCTCATCCTTTCAGATTGACAGACACAAAATCCTACTTGGCATTGATGCTATCCGAATTTTTGATGACAAGTGTAAACCTTTTCAAATTTAAGCCTTTCACCTAGTTGGAAGCAGTGATTCAAGGATGAACATCCTTTTGCTATACTTGAGGTATCTGATGTTGATCAGATCAATTACCATCATTCAACCTATGACATCATTTTAGGAGGTCTAGTTTTGATCAGTATTGTTCAATTTCATAATGCATCTCAAAAGGGACATCTATAGACACCTAAAATGTGTCATGCCGAGGTGACTACTCATATGGGACATGCTAGAAGACCATATGGAAGACCTTTGGATAGATCCAAGGTATAGCAGTGGTTTTTACCACTCAATTAGACACTTTTTCCTAGTCAGTGCTAGCCACTGCTGACACCTGTGGTTAGCAGTGCTCATCACACATGTCAGTCGTAGTCAGCACTCAGAGTCAATTGGCCTTCATCCAACCCAAAGTTGGTTGCAACGACCAATTGGTTGCAAATTTGAGTGGTTTGAGCGAGGAAGGTTCTGGATCATTTCATCCAGCTAGCTCAACTGCCCAATCTTGATCTTGGCTTCATGAGGAAGGCACTCCTAGCCCTGGGTCAATGCTATAAGACCCCCCTCTAAATTGGGGATAATTCTAGAATATCTTTTACAAATTGAGCAGCGAAGCCCTATCGAATTGCATACTCACCTAGATACGTTGAGAGGGACCTGTTTGCTACCCAATTGGAGATCAAATTACCATGTAAGACCTAGGAGCCTAGGAGAGCCAAGAAACACAAATTCATGCAATTGGTGCATAATATAAACAATTCAACCACCATACCTATCAGAGGACACAGACACGACCCTTGACCATCAATTTGGTAAGGTGGATTAGAGAGAAAGCCCTGATTTGGAGGGCAAACTTACTCAGAGCACCACCACTGCTCTTAGCTATGGTTAATAGTGCCACTTGCGCATCATACCCATGGTGAGCAAATTAGGGGAGATTCCCTTGCTATTCTTTTTGTAGATTATTTAGTTAGGTTAGATTAGCTTTATTACTGGTTTAATTAGCAATTTAGAGACTTTGACAGATCGATTTACAGTTTTTATTCATGTTGCTTTCATTGTAGCATTTGAAAATCTAATGGATATTTTTCATGCCTCCATGCTTTCAATCTTGTAATTAGGCTACTGGATAGTTAGATGTTCTTTAGCTTACATGTTTTATGACAATATTTTCATGTTTTACATAGTTTTAGCATCTTTCTTGCATCTTCTTGATTATTGATAGTCATGATATATTTTATGCTAATACCCTCTAAAGGCCTCATCAAGAGAGGCTATATTTACTTTTAACATGCTTCTTGTTGTTTCTTGAATGCAGGATTAACAGGGTCGTGCCATTCAACACAACAAATACCTCTAATCATGGAGAAGAGGGTCATCGACACCCTAGAGCAGTTCGTGTCACCCTAGAAGGACATTTTGATTACACCTACCCTTGAGAGGGATTAAAACACTATTGTAATTGACGTATCAAATGGGTATCCCTAAGAAGGACAAATTTGTAATTTGACTCCATTGAAATTAATAAAAGATCCATTGTCTTTGCTTTATTTCTTGTTGTCAATTTATGCATGCTTATTTATGTATTTCTCGTCAATTGCAATAGTCTTCCTGGTTGTGAGCCATTTTTGGTGGTTACAGTAAGACTCTTGGGTTTGAATGGGGGTTTGGACATGATTTAGAGCCATATTAGAAAACCATTGAGTCAATATTTACCCAATTCTAGGAGCTATTGTAGTGATGCAATAACTAGGTAGTTGTAAATTCTAGGAGTTATGGTGATGCAATAACCAAGTAGTTGTAAATATTTGGAGGAGTTGTGGTGATGTAATAATTGAGTATTTATAAATTCTAGGAAGCATTTTAGTGATGCAATAAGCAGGTACTTGTGAATCTTGGGAGGAGTTGCGATGATGCAATAACTAGATATTTGAAAATCTAGGAGTTGTAGTGATACAATAACCAAATAATTATGAATGATACATCTTGAATGATGAGGCTTGGGTGTTCAAAAGTAGTGAGGTATTTGGAATCATTCACAAGACATTATAGTGGTGGCACCTTGAATGGCATGGATCGAGTGACCATGCTAATTTTTAGGTGAGTGGTAATGGCCTTAGTTAACCCCTGGAAGTGTGGTAACTAAGCACTAAGGCATTACACCAAAATAATCATACATAGATAGACTTATATAGAGTTAGGGAAAAATACACCCCCCTTTAAGTGTTATGGACATTAAAGGATAATTCCTATATCATGGTCAAGCCGTATTATACCAATGAGGGTATAGAAAATGTGGGGGAACCACTATTGATGTTCTTTCTAAATAATGAGGTTTAGAAATATGAACCCAAAAAATATAGGATGTTGGCCACTTCTATCTATTTGAGGTTCATTTGTAGCTAAAATGAACTCAAAATGTGGTTATCCTTTATACTGCTAAAAAATATTGGGACTTCTTTATGAGTTATTCCTTATGAAAATAAAAATAATCTCTCTCTCCCTTAGGTGAGTTGGTGGGTTGTTACAATAATGGAGGGAGATTCACTTAACGTTATCGATTGTCTTAATAAGAGGACAATGATGAGTTGGTGCACGTTAAGTTCAATAATAGATACTCTAAGTATTTTGAACTCATTAGAGAATTTTAAAGTGGCCCTTGTATTCAAAGAAGGAAATGAGGTAGCAATAGGGTTATGCACAGTGACGAATATTCACAAATTGTGCTAATATTAGGATTTTTAAAATTGAAATTTGGCAAATTTGGGGACCCTATATGTTGGCCCATTCACCCAAATTTTTTGGGACTAAATGTTTTTTTAGGGTCCATTCACTCCATTATGATACTTATTATACAAAGCATTCCTATCTAACATTCACCTTCAAATTATAAAAATATGTATTTATCCCACGAAATTTACCTCTTATACTCCCATTATATATAGCTAACATGAGAGCAATACTCATACATTTAAAACACTAATTCTCCTTGATAGTGAGTGATACACAGTAGGCAATAGACAATAGGTGAGACAAGGAGTAGAAGATAGAAAGCAAGAGATAGATAGAAGGTAACTGAAACCAGTGATAGAAAATAGGCAACCACATTAGATGACATCCAAGAGATAATCATAGTAGGTGATCGTAGCAAGTGACATATATAGGTTAGTATTTCTATATTCATTTAGATTTGCTATAGACATCTAGTATTTCTATCAATCTCCATATGACTATCTCCATATGTCAGGTGCCGTATGTCTACCACTATATATCAAGTGCTATATGTCCATCATCATATGTCAGGCACCATATATTAGTCACCATATGTATTTCTATATATCTCCATATATCAGGCACCATATGTCTGTCTCCATATGTCAGGTGCCATATGTTTGCTACCATTTATTAGGCACCATATGCTAGGTGCTATATGTCATCCACCATATGTCAATCACCATATGTCATTTGTCATATGGAAGTCACCATATGTCATCCACCATATATTAGGTGCCATATGTTAGACACCATGTGTCATTCGCCATATGTCATCCGCTATATGTCAGGCGACATATATCATCCACCATATGTTAGGTGACATATGTCTGCCACCATAAGTTAGGCGATATATATTTACCACTATATTTTATACAATATATTTTAGGTGATATATTTCATCCACCACATATTAGTCACTATATGTCTACCACCATATATCTACTGCCATATGTCTATTACCATATGTTAGGCATCATATATCAACCAACACATATCATCCACCATATATCAGGTGTCATATGTAATCTGACATATATTAGACACCATATGTCAAGCACCATATGTCATTCACCACATCTTAGGCACTATATGTCAGGCACATATATCACGTAATATATGTTAGGCACTATATGTTAGGTGCCATATGTCATCCGTAATATATCATCTGCCATATATCAAGCACCATATGTCAGGCGACATAGGTCAGGCACCATATGTTAGGCGTCATATGTCATCCACCATATATTAGTCACCATAAGTTAGTTGCCATATGTCAGGCACCATATGTCATCTTCCATATGTCAGACACCATATGTCATCCACCATATGTCAGGTGATATATATCATCCGCCATATGTTAGACAACATATGTCTACCACCATATGTTAGGCACCATATGTCAGGTTATATATGTCAAGAGATATATGTTAGATGATATATGATATGCACTATATGTAATTTGATGTATATCAGTCACCATATGTCTACCTCCATATGTCTACCACCATATGTTAGTCACCATATATAAGGTACCATATGTCATTCACCACATATCATCTGCAATATGTCAAGCACCATATATCATCCACCTATGTCAGGTGCCATATGTCAGGCACATATGTCAGGTGACATATGTCAAACACCATATGTTAGGTGCCATATATCATCCACCATATGTTATTCGCCATACATTAGTCACCATATATCAGTCACCATATGTTAGATACCATATGCCAGTCTCCATATTCCAGTCACCATATGTCAGATGACATATGTTAGGTGTCATATATCATATACCATATGTTAATCACCATATTTTAGGTGCTATATGTTAGATTCCATATATCAGGTATCATATATCAGACGATATATGTCAGGTGACATATATCAAGAACCATATGTCATCCGCCATATGTTAATCACCATATATCAAGAACCATATGTCGACCACCATATGTCAAGCGCCATATGTCTACCGCCAAATGTCAGGTGTCATATGTTAGACACCATATGTCTACCACCATATTTCAGGTGCCATATGTCAAGTGCTATATATTTTCTACCACATGTCATCCACTATATGTCAGTCACCATATATTAGACACCAGATTTCAGGTTCTATATCATCCTATTTTTTGACCAGTAATTATTTTTTACCAGTAATTTTTATTTTGTAAACATGATGTTCATATTCATATTTTGTTTATACAAGTCAAATGTCACTTGTTGGCAATGAAACAAGGGAGGACAATATTTCAATAAAAAGAGTATTCTAAAATACTTCCATCATATTTCAAAATCCAATTAGCCATCAACATCTACACAAATTCAAGGTACAAACACCTTTTACTTACTAACTAGTTAGTTTTTGTATACTGTTAATTATATATAATATCTTTATTCATTAAAAATGGTGCTTTTTTGGTTGATGTATTTGTCTATTTTTTATCTATATTTTTAATAGAATGTGTGTTTTTAAATCAAAAAAATTATATGAAAAATTTTTGTTGGCAAAAAACACTATTGATCCTGGTATGCCTCCACTTCAAGATATCCCCGACAATGAAATATCCATAGGTTAAATTTTTCTTAAGGAAATGCAACAAAAACATGAACATATACCTAAAACTAGCACGCTAAATGAAAAAGAAAATAATAGTTCTCATACAATCCCCACTTCCAGAGAATATTCTTCTAAGAAACCTAAACATAGAAAGTTAGCCAAGTGGACTATTGGAAGAACATTTCAACCTGAATGATCATCAAAATTTCTATTTATTGAGCCAGTGCAACTAGAGATTAGTAATGAAGAACTAAAAGAATGTAGATACGTAATTTGCAGTTGGAAAATCGGAAAGGATCATAGATTGCAACTTAAGGAATATACAATAGAAAAACATTGTGGAAAATTTTATCAAATAATAAAAAAAAGTGATGGAAAAACAACAAAAACTACTAGGTGGATGCATCAGAATGTGCATATATCAGATATGCACAATATTATGATAAAGTATTGAAACAACAATAAAATCTAGTTGAGAAAGGTGGAACAATTCAAAATCAATTTCAAAAATGAATAAGGCCACTTTAGCTTCAAAAAGTTTACAGTTTGCTATTGTATATACTATTCTTAAAATGGGTAGACCTATGTTAGATTTCATTGATTAAAAACACCTATTTCAACTAGCTGATTTGAAAAACCTTCTCAATGCCCATTGTCAGATCGAAGTGGTTGGAAAATGATAAAATTTCTCTCATTGGTTGAGAAGGAGGACCTCAAAGAGAAAGTAAAACATGCCAAATTTATTTAATTTTCAATTGATGAGGTGAATTCTATTGAAAACACATCTTGGATTTGCATGCATGTTTACACATTGGAAAATCATTTTAGGCAACCTCATTTACTTGCACTACATAAGATGGTGGAAAATTGAAATGCAGAAAACCTTTACAATGTTGTAACTAGTTTAAAGAAAATAACAGGAATGAATGATATGGAAATAGTCACTAAGTTAATATGCATCAGAGTTGATGGCGCTACTACAATGCAAGGACAAAGGAATGGTCTTTGTGTTCGATTACAAATATCAATTACCTCATATTTGATCCCTATTCATTGCATCGATCATAGAATGAATCTTGCATACAAAATTGTGATTTGAAAATGTAGCGAGAGTGGAAGAACTTGTCCGTAAAATTCATGCTTATTTTTCATTCAGTCCAAAAATATTTTCAGAGTTTAAACAGTTTGCACTAGGAGTTACTAAAGGTAAAAAATTGTTAAAATATGTAGATATAATGTGGATTTTGACGTATCAACCAACTATAGAGTTTTCAAATAATATCAATCCTTAGCAAGGTTTATGTACACAAATCGTAGGGTAGTTAATAAAGCTAAATATTTTTTATTTTGAATGAGTGACTTGGAAAAACTTCTCACATTAGGTGGTATTATTTTAATGTTGGAAGAGATGAATACTTTGATTAAACTTGAAAAACAAAGATCAATTTATATTGTGGATTTCATCAGGGTAAGAAAACAAATTTGTATGCATATTGATATGATGTACACATCTGGTGAAAGTTTTATAAATCCCATGTTTGAGAGTTGGAGAACATTAAAAAACATTAATTATCCTCAAAACTTTTTGAAGTTCAACATAAAATATCATCTTTGTATTAATATTCATGGAAATGCGATACCTTTATATTGTTTTTATAAGCAAATGGATATAGCTAGAAATGAAATTGAACAATTTTTTAAAACATACATCAAATTTGATGTAGTTGTACATGATACAAAGATTAAACAAAAAAAAATAGCAAAAAACTTCACAAAAGAAATAAGAGACCATTTTCGAAGAGATGAATTACTTGAGACTATGGGTGTGGTTAACCCCATGTTTTGGGATCCTAATACTGAATACCAAACTATAAATGATTTATTTCTCAAATTCATGGATAATCTTGTTAACCATTTCACTAAATGTGTGGAAGTTAATGGTATTGAAATCAATGGTGTTCTCAACAAAGATTGTAACAACCCAGGTATAACTACTCACTTGGTTTCCTGATAAAAGGAACAGTCAAAAACCAATAATATATATTTTTTTAAGTTTTACTGCTTTGCTTAAGATTTTTTCTTACCTTACCAAGTTTAGTTTTAAACTATCAAAATTTAGGATCATCCATTGATTTTTATTTGCATTTGCAAACAATATAGCACATATAGAACATACCACTTTTGGGTTCAAGACTGCTATAGCCACTCTCCTAAGTGGATGAGATCAACCAAATCCCATGAACATGCCATTCAATGGTAATAATTTTTCTCATTTATCGTCTACATATTCTAGCAGGAGGACCAAACCATAGCGAGGGTTATCCTCTAGGGCCCATAACACCTAGAGGGGAAAACTTATTATTTTTTTACCTTCGTACACTGTACCTTCGACAATCTAGTTGACTTGTAAAAATTTAGTGTGGAAGTGGTTAGCATATTTATACCTTAGTGACTAACTGGTGTTTCCATTTTCTTGAAGATAGTTAGCGCCATGTCAATTCCTTGACCTTGGACTTCATCACACAATACCATCGTAACTCATAAAGATTTATCCCATACCAAACCTTGTGGCCAATCTAGCAAAGTTTTATGAGTATGGTATTTATCATAGTGTTTTTCGGGTACAATCTAGAAAAATTATCCCATACCACTTTTTCGTTTCGAACTTACTAAGTCTTATATTGACCAATTTTGTTAGTTGATAACTGCCCCGAAACTTGTTGTGTGTATACTCACACCCCAACATCCTTGGATGATTATCTAAAATAATGTTGGGTCAAATATTCCTAAGAGACTCATGGTTTTATTTAAAACATATCTTTCCTAAACAAGCATTTAAGTTAACTTGAGTAGGCAATTCTTTCTATAAAAAATATAATTTAGAAAGAATAAAGGTGAATTACACTTTAAGGTGGTTTCCTATATAAAACCAAATTATCCTTCTATTAACATGGAACTATTATCAATCTAAACTTTTGATTTACTCTTTAAACAAATGTAGGTTTTAAATATTACTCTGGAGAGAACTTTGATCACGTTTGCTCTTTTTCTGGTTTAACTCTTCTGCACTTAGCAAAACAAACTTCTAACTTAAGTCTATTTTCTTCCTAATTAATAGGTCCAGATAGTTAACTCATTGAATCTCTCACATATTATTTTTTTGCACTCAAAAGCTCCTTTTTTTTAAGAATAAGCAAGGGTACTATTTTGGTTACCTCCCATTCATGGCATTACTAACCAGACCATCGTGAAATGATCTAGACAACATTCACTGGCAACCTATACCTACTTGGCAACATTAATTATTCTATATAAATTCCAAACGTCTTTCGAAGCTCTCCCAAAAAAACAAAAAAATGAAACCATAGTGATATAATTTGATAATTAAATATGACTTAAAAAAAAAAACTTAGAAGTTCATAAAACAAGATGTATTGATACATATTAATATCATGTCTTTCAGAATATAAACATGCAACCAACTTTGACATATTTTCACATCATGTGTCTCAATAAACAACATGATTGTTTTAGTTTAAGATAGAAGAGGGATTTACCCCTAAATTTTCTTTTCTTACATGAAAGAGATTCACTTCTTTCTAGTTTTGAAACTGACATTCATTTACAGCTTATTTTATCCATAACAATGAGCGCTATTATTGTAGAGCGTTGGGTGTCTACTTAGACTCCTATCAGGAAGTCCTCAATTTGCAAGTAGTTACTGTTTTGATTTCCCTGTAAATGATTCTTCAACCAAGTTATGGATTGCCACCTCAAACATGAATTATAGGATAACAAATTTGGTTCATAGTTTTATCACGATATCTACTGCTCTCTTGCAGTCTATAACTTGCTCCAATAGCCATGCAATGCCGTCAGGGATCAGATACGACTCATGGTATGATCATGCAACTAATATGCACACAAAAATTTCTATATTTTCAAAGAAACATATTGGAGATTCACTATTCTTCTTGCTCGAGACCAACACAAGAGTTTCCAATTTGTTTTATCTATAAAATAAATACAGATTACCTATTCATCTCAAGTAAATATTTCACATTACTTGTCCATAACAACTACAATTGTTTCTGGGTGCCAAAGGAAACAAGGATTCTTAATAACACAAAATCATACAAAAAAAACTAGCTCTTGCTAGCATTACATTGCTCTAAGTACTATTCACACAGTAGCATAACAACTTATCCAAACATAACAATACGTTCGATTAAGAAGTAACTTGACTAAACACCATTGCCTTCAATTACGAAAATCATAGCAATGTTTTCCAAATAAACATTTATTCTCATAATCAAAATAACATATCTTTTCATAGATCATAACACAAATATACAGATGGTTTCATTATCACACACCAACAAAAATAGACACACATAAAGGAAGCATTATGAACATCTCCAACACAGTGGAGATTTTAGAATAACCAACCTATATTCCACACTTCCCAGCCGATAGAGTTTGCTCTTATGAAATCTCTTTATTCTTCTCACGCGTTGTCACGAATGCCAATCTTCTCTTCCTCCCTGCACTCAATCGTCTCTTCATTTTTTCTCCTATTCTTCCCCAAAACATTCTCCCTCAAACTCGGTAAGTTGTTTTCTTCTTATTCCCTCCGCTATGCCATATTGCCTCCTCTATTTCCCTCAACCTCATGCTCTTCATTTTCTATCATGGTTTTTCCATAATTCAACATTTTGCCTTAGCTATTAATAACAAAGGAGGTGCATTCCACCAACACGAAGATTTAACCATCTTTTTGAGTTATCGATTATCATCATTATTTTTAATATTATAAAACAAAACAACAACCAAAGTAATATGAACTATTTTTGCACATCCTTCAAACAAATCAAGTTTATAAATGTGCACAAGGTTCTACGCGGAGGGAGTTTCGGCCACCATTTAGCGCACGTCATCCACCATCATGACTATGCATGGAAGGCCTCACTTATTTATACTTAATCATTTAATCACCATAGTTTTTTAATACGAAATATAAAGCAATATATAATAAACCATTTTATAATTACACAATGTTTCTCTTCTTATTTTTTAAAACAAAAGATAAAATAATTATCTCGCTTTATATTTTCTATTCCTTTATAAAATCACCTTTCCCTAAAATCATGAAAGTATAAAGGTAAATATTTTCAAAGCTCTACTCAAACAATTCAAAGCTGACTCCCATTATTAAAACATCTTCATTGCCACATTTAATCACGCAAAAATTTATTTTTTTAAAGCAATAGAGCATTCCAAATATTAGACATACACACACATGTCTCAACCAGCAAGTAAACACATGTCTTTCCAAACTAGTGGCTCCCATCATCATCACCACCATAAAACATTTCTCATTTTTTGCCAACAAAAAATATTTAAACCAATTTTAACTCACACAAAGATGCAATTTACAATGCACCTAAATGATATGAAAATGCGAGTTTCCATGTGCTCGCGAGCCAAATCATCACTTCACCTTTTTTTAATTTTTTTCCAATGACTTACTTCCTTTCATTATCATCTTGCATCTTTCCTGCACTCATAAAGACTATCAGCAGTACCTTGTTTCACAAGAAAAGGTAAGTATATATATATTCTCTTTCACCAAATGTGTGAGGAGGGTCGTTACAAATATCGTTTGATAAATAAATTAGACAGTTTTGAAAGGACAATGGTTGGTCAAGTTTCATGATTGACTAACCATCATGAAATATGTTCTATTTTATATTTGTGGAAAATATTGCATCCCAGTAGTGTCTTACAACATACGATGAATGAATATTTTCTTTTATATGAATTATGTTAAATGATGATTTTGGGATTTGTGGAAGATGAAAGGGTGTTTAGTGGATTATCATTTGTAAAATCTAAAGTTCAAAACAAGCTGGATAAAATTTTGAAAATTTGTTTGAGATTATATGTTTTGACATATGAGATGGAGAAGTATCCTTACGAAAGAGCTTTGGCATATTGGAAATCTGTCGCAAACAGAAGAGGTGTCATGAATAGTCATGATGATGAGCATAAGGGTGACACTAATCAAATTGTAGAGACCAAAATTTTGGGTATGAGTATAGAAGATTTTGTACAATCCGAAGAGTGTTTGTTTTATCTTCTAGCATTGTAATTAATGGATTATTTAAAAATTTGAATATATTTCACATTATTCATTATCAACTTTATCAAGGATATTAAGAATTAATTTTTTATTTTACTGGGATTTGATATTTGAAAAGTGCTTGTTTCAGCTTCCAGCATTGTGAATTTTTTGTTTTTATATCATATCATTGTTACTCTATTGTGTCTATCTCCACAAAAATTTATTTTTCATAGATGTGTTATTGGATTTTTTATATCATAGCATTGCTATCTGATTATGTATATATTGATGAAATTGTATGTTTAATATTTAAGCCCCGTTATTGGATTATCTATCTATGATATTTAAATTATTTATTAGATTTGTATTTATAAACCATTTATGGTAAAACATATATCTATGCTGCAATTCAATCATTTAAAAAATTTGTATAAAACATAAGATAACCTTTTTCCTATGTCCATATTTCCTAGTAATTCATTCATAATTGGAAATTATTTATTACATCCGCATTAACTAATTAAAACATTATTACTTTAAAACAAAATTTTAAAAAGATAATACATAATTTTTGAAAATAGTCTCTTTTATTAATTTGAAAGCATTCTTTTACAATTTACAAATTTATTGATTGTTATATAACAAAAGCTATAGTTAAATAGTTGGATTTTTCCTAGGTGCCTGAAGCATGAGTTGGATCTTCTAGAGAATGAGTTTGTGTTGATGAACCCTCATCAATATCCCTCACTTCCAATGCACCAGTTCTTACCAGACCTTGAGCCGTAGTGGTCAACCTTGCTATCAATTATCTATCTTATTTCAAAGGATCTTCTCTAAAAGATGCATTAATTTCTTTCTTATTTTATTTTAAAAAAGTATCCACATCAAGGCCATTATCTCTAATGATCTTCTTGAGCCAATTGTTCTCCTTAACGGTGTATTGTAATCTTTTTTTCACTTCCATAGCATTAAGCACACTATTTCTTGCTTTTTTAATTAACGTTCTCATGCCGCTGACTTGCATCTTTAGGTATTCAAAATTATACTGCAAAAGAGAAGAGAACAATATTAATATAAATAAAAAAATATATATGTAAGAAAAAAATGACTTTCAATTTTATGTAAAACTTACATCAGCGGTAACTCTTACAGTTTCTGGAACTGCTACTTTTTTCTTATCCATTGACCATTTGTTGAAATATGCATGGACCTTGAAATTGAGGTTTTTCAATCTATTCAGTATAATTTTCAGACTTTCATCATTGTATGTGGAGTTGGCCTCCACACTGTTAGATTCAACCCAATGTAATAATGCATCAAGCTTTTACGGTTCATTCTCCACCAATAAAAATCTCTTTTCTTTTTAAAAATTTCTTTGTATTGGACATTTATTTCTTTTATCAAAACCTTCGCCTGAAATTACCAATCTTTTAAGCCTTCAATATCTACAAGAAAACTTCCTTAACTATAGCTTCACATCTATGAGCTAATAATTGTTTTCTAAAAAATTAACTTTCTCATCATTGCTTAGAGGGTGTTGGGTGATGGTTTGATGTGGGGGATGAGGTAAGTGTGATGGTATCTACCCCAATTGCCTCTTGTGCTTCATTACGACTTTGCAGATCCTAAAGCACATCAGTTGACTTAAAAGAAAAATATTCAGGATTGGTATCCTGATAAAGAAAATCATCATCAAGAATACCAGAGGGTATTTGAGAAACACTCTGCACATTTTAGAGATTCCTAAGGGAAAATATCAGGAATTTAAAGTCATAACTGGTCTGTGTTTGACTTATTGCTCATCCTAGATGCGATGGTGTTAGGAATTATTTCCCACGCACGTGCAATACATGGCCTCTCATCATTTTTGGCACTTTCTGTGGGTGCATTTATCATGGTGGAGGTAGTGGAGGCATCAAATTTTTACGTCTTTGGAAATGAACCGATTCCTCTACAAAATTTCACATTAAAATTTTAAATGAAAACTATTGTAAAAAATAATGCCATAAAAATAGTTTTAATTAAACCACACTTATTAGAAGAAGATGTGACCTACATAGCCAAATTTATCCTTGCTGATGATGGATCCACTTGTTGTTACTCTAAAAACATATACAAAATTTTATTAAAATAATTGTAATTTTTTGTTACATGGTGGAATTGGTAGCAGCCATGAATCCGAGTAGGCTATCCAACTTTTATGGCCACCATAGTATTCTGTGTTGTCCACCCTGAAAGCCATCACACAGATCTTCATACAATCTGCCCGCATAACCACCATGTCATGATCATTTTAAACCTTTTACGTCGCTGAAAGCACCAAGAAAGGGACAAGCGTTCAGTTCGATGAGGCATGAAATTTGAAACTTGAACCTCCACCCCCATTATGGGGTTTGGAAAAACCAATTGGTCTACACATCGAACCTAAACTAATTTTCATTTAAATCAGTAAATACATAATTTTAAACTATAGTTTTGAATAGTAAGGTTACCTTATGAGCCTACGGTTGCTTCTTCAACATCACCTATAACATACGTAGAAATAAAAATAGCTAGAGGTGTACGTTGAGGAGGTGAAGAAGCCCTTATATGTTTCTTAGTTCTTGTAACACTTATTGGTGTCGATATTGGCTGCGTGTCAGAATCTCCAGTGGCTTCATGCATGTGATCCCTTAAGGTGAAATCCCTTCGAGTAGCAGACCTAGTTCTTTTTTTTGCATTCAAGTAAACATTAGAAAATTAAAAAAATATTTAGAAAGAAGAATATATATTTTTTTCAAAATATAATTTTATCTATAATTTTTCTTCGATCAGACCAATAGCCATCAATATCAGGTGCAATGCAGTTAGAGGTGGGGTATCTTTAACATTTTAGTATGCTTCATAAAAAAGAAATAATAAATTGGGTGGATGTTACTACACATATAGTTTGTTATTTTTGGACCTTGAGAAGATCATTTTTAATATGGTTCAAAATATAGGTGCACCAGTCAAATCTAGTACCCAAAAGACATTGAAAAAAATAGACCAATGTCCAAAGCAGCATATTTGGAGGTCATCCTTGCAAAAAAAGTCTTGCTTGGAAGAGTTCTATGCAAGTATGAGGAAAACTATAAGCAATGGTTGAAACATTTAAGCCCATTTTGGACCTAGAGTGAACTAAAAAAAAAGGATAACATTATTAGAAAATAGAAATTTGAATACTAAAAAAATGCATAATAATAAAAATTAAATTTAAAAAATATACCGATCAAATATTGTAGATCGAGACCGTATTTGGTCTGCAAGGTTAGTTTATCATTGTCGCTCAAACTATACTGATTGGTCACTAGTTGACCATAGGTATATGGCAACCCTGTTAGTCGCTACAGATTTGAAGGTTTGACAGTAAAATAAATATTCTTATCGTCGATGATCATTTGAACAACGAATGCATCATCATCATAATAGTTGATTACCCTTTTCATGAGAGCGACATTGGTGTTGTACTGTGCTATTTTTATTATCTTTGCAAGATAAAATTTCTTGGCCCATTGTGTATCTCTTCTAGGTGTGTTGAAATTATTGTAAATATTAACGCAATAAGTGTTTTTGAAGGTAACCTTTGAAGGAAGAGGAGATGAAGAGCTAGCCAATTGGATGATGATTATAAGTAAACGATCTAGATTCTAGATTTTGGCTTGTGGATGGGAAAAAGAGGAAAATAAACTACAGTAGGAAAAAAGAGGAAAAAATCTACGCTGGGAAAAAGGCAAAAAAAAAGTCTACATGCTTATTTATAGAATTTTGCATACCTAAAATCAGCGCATGCATGACACGTGGTATATGTAAGGACAAGTGGTAATCGCTCCCTATCTAGCGCATCGTGTCATGGCATATGCATCATGGCAGTCACATCATGACATCCACATCGTGGTGATTGCATCCTGGCGGTCACACCATGGCATATGTGTTATGGCATACGTGTCATGGAAATCATGTTATAGTGGCTGTACCATAGTGATCGCGTTATGGTAAATGCATCATGTCAACCGCATTATGGTGGTCACACCATGGTAGACACATTATGGTAGACGCATCATGGTGACTATGTTATGGCGATTGCGTCTTGATCGTACATATTTCTATTTATATTTGTGATCGTATGGATTGGCAAAATATTTTTTTGGGGGCTCTACCCCCAAACCCCTAGACAGGAGGGGAAACCCTTCCCTTATGACCTTCCTTTACACATACCCCACGCATACAAACAATGTGTAAGGAATGAGTACTAAACTGCACCATCCTACACCTCATTGATCAAAAGTTGAACACCAAGTCTACATTTCGACATCAAAATTAGGCTTTCAAGGTTAGATTTCTATCATTTTATTTTTATTTTCTATAACAAAAGGTAGAAAAACATCTATTTATAACATACTTTGAAAAGCTTTTAATTAGTTAAATAGTAACTGTCTTATAGAGAGGTAGTCTTTGTTTGCAATTTTTTGTTTGTCATCACATGTCTTTTGTTTGTTGTTGAATTCACCAAAAAATTATAATTTTTTGTGAAAAAAAGGAAAAATTCACCACTATTTTATATGATTTTAGACACAATTTGCCTTGATTTCGAAACTGATTCACCCCATTTTTATAGATACATTTTGGGTATGACCCATTATGCATAACCTTGGGTAGTAGATTGGTTAGCAAATTTGGGGGATCTTCGTGAAGAGGACAAAAGATGGTCCCCTTGATATTGTTCCTCTAAACATAATTCAGCTAATGGTAAGAGAAAGATCTAATATTAGGGGTAGTATATGGTATTTTAAAAACGTGATTCGAAGATAGAAATTTAGAAGTATTGGATGTTGATTGTTATGTTGTTACTATTTTTATGTTGGGGTTGTAGTGTTTTGCTTGAGGAATTTAGTGTGAATGACAGGAAGATGGATATCTGAAAGTTTTGGGTTTTGAATAATATTTTGTTACTACCTTTTCTATAGGTTTTGAATATCATACACAAGGCAGGGAAAATTAATATAAATACCTTTAAAATTTTCTACCGAGTGGTCAATAATTAAGATAAAGGTATGCAGTTCTTATAGCATATGTTCCTAGATTTAGCTTTTTTGTTTCTTTAGTGGAGTTGTCAATTAGAGCATGGAAGACAATAGACTATTTCATGTAAGTTATCTTTATCATGTTTGATAGAGTCTAATTCTCATTTGATCAGTGCATTATGACACAAACATACCTAAACATGCATTGTTTTATTAAGCAATTGAGTGTGTTGGTAATATCTATTTTAAAAATGTGACAAAATACATTAATCAAATTGTAATAAAAAATTCACAATAAGTATGAATTGTAGTGTGCTATAGTTTTTTGTTCCAAAATAAACTAAAGATCTGATGTGTAGTAATATATTATAATTTTAGCATATGAGGAAAAATATAATGTAAGACTAGATAAACTAGTTGTAAAAGAGTTTAAGCCCTTTCAAAAACCTTCATTTATTAAAAAATATAATGTTTTTTTTTTTTTATTTTAACCTTTTGAACTCTTTTATGTAAAATGTAAATATTTTCAAAATAATTTTTATATAAAACTTAAATTATATAGTACCTAATTTATCAGACAAGGCCTATCAATCACATGAATTTTCAAATAAAAAATTTAAATAATCTAAAGGTTTTTACTAAAATTTTAAAAAATTATACATGTTTAATACATATCTATATAAAAGTTTAATTTTAAACCTTTTACATCCATCTAAAATTTTTAAAATATTATTTTAACTAAAATTAATAAAATTATACTTATTTTATTAAGAATTACTTATTAATCATACAAGTTTTCAAATAGTAATTTTAAAATATTTATTAAAATAATTATAATGTTTATAAAGATAAAAATAACCAAATATTCCAAGTTTTCAAATAATAGTTTTAAAATATTTATTAAAATAATTATAATGTTTATAAAGATAAAAATAACCAATATGAAATATTTCCTTAAGAGCTATTTTTTTTTTTTTTTTTAAAGCGAGACGGGATTATTATTATTTTTTTAAAGCGAGACGGGATTTTGTAATATCAGGATTTGCTTGTAAGAATGAATATTTAAAAACTGAATCCATCTAGGGGTGCGTGCGAATTAGTGAATTAATAACATCTAGCCAGGGGTACCATCTCTTTCTCCATTATGAGATCAACAATGCCATATGCCAGGGTCTGCTCTGTTGACATAAAATGATTTATGCATAAGAGTTGGTGAATAAACATAAATTCTCAAATAATCAATTTTAAAAAATATTAATTAACCTAAAACAAAATAAGTAATTATAATCATGTTTAATTTTAATAATTTTCTGTGGCTACAAACAAATGCTTCTTACTACAAAGTGCACATAATTATTATTGGATCCAATTGAGGCAAAGTTTACAATTACACACTGCATAAACTTTTATGCACAATAACACAATTGTTTCTTTGATAACCATTATAAAGCAATCTTCAGCTAATCAGACCCCTCTCTAAGTCCTCTTATGGCCCTCTCTAAGTCCTTTTATGGTCAAAACAACCAACAAACCCTTGGCCTTCCTCATTATTATCAATAATAATTTTTTTCCATACCAACAAACCCTTGGCCTTCCTCATTATTATCAATAATAATTTTTTGTTTTCTTCCTATGGCAAGTTCATTTAAAAAAACATCTAATATGTCAGACTGATTGAACTTTATGTTTAATCGATTTTGCAAACTTATTCAGGTCCCAGACCATATACAGATATTAATCTTAAATTATATTTGAATATCTAAACATAGAAGATCAAACGACCAACAAACCCTTGGCCTTCCTCATTATTATCAATAATAATTTTTTGTTTTCTTCCTATGGCAAGTTCATTTAAAAAAACATCTAATATGTCAGACTGATTGAACTTTATGTTTAATCGATTTTGCAAACTTATTTAGGTCCCAGACCATATACAGATATTAATCTTAAATTATATTTGAATATCTAAACATAGAAGATCAAACGACCAACAAACCCTTGGTCTTCCTCATCATTATCAATAATAATTTTTTGTTTTCTTCCTATGGCAAGTTCATTTAAAAAAACATCTAATATGTCAGACTGATTGAACTTTATGTTTAATCGATTTTGCAAACTAATTTAGGTCCCAGACCATATACAGATATTAATCTTAAATATTATTTGAATATCTAAACATAGAAGATCCTATCCATGCTCATACTCAGGGGAAACCTTTCTTGATTAAACTTAAAATTTAACCCTTGAAAGTGTTTCGGTCCACCCAAAAAAAACAGACAGGTCGTGTGTTGAAGATAAAATTCAACAACTCCATTACAAGATGTCAGAGACGTATATGGTGCACTTGACGGAAGTGTTGCTGGGCAGTCAAAATTGATGCTTCTACTGGGTCTCGTTCGTTGCTCTTAGGAGACGTCTCATCTAACAGCCATCCGAACAGAAATTCGAAAACCGGATGCGAAAATAAACAGCTGCAACTGCAATTTCGGCCTCCCTTCCCACTAACGTCGTCGAAGCTGTTGGTAGAATCCTTGCAGCTGGTGGTAGAACCCTTGCTATCCTGGGTCCCTGTCTTCATATCCATTCGTAGAAGCTTAGGGATTCGAACAATGAGAAGCAAAAAGAAAAATTAATCTGACAGATCCGAAAGCTCAAACCTTATGTTGCAACGATTCTCCAAAATGATTCAGGAAGGTATCGGTGCATTGAGTGGAGGATATGTAAAGGGAAAACGCGTAATTATAGTTATAAGCTCAGATTTCTTGGGGTCCAAGGCATGTTGCCAGGAAAATTCCAGGTTTCAAATTACCACTTTTGACTTGAGTCAGATTAAACAATTTCTTTGGCTACAGTGGTTTGACACGATATATAGGCCTATTCATAGAGGTCAATAAGTTTATTAAATTTTTATTTTTTATTTGAGTTAGATTAAACAATTTCTTTGGTTAAGGAGGTTTGATAGGTATGATCTGAAATGAATTATTTTTGTTTAATTTTTTAAAAAATTAATTTTTTGTTTTCAATAAAAAATTAAAAAAATTATAAAAGTTTAATAAGGAAAAAAAACAAACGTTTGACAATTAGTCAACAAAGAGGGGCTAACGATGTTGGAGGCATCTTCCTGCTTTTTGGTCCGAAAGGCCAAATGTGTCTCCTGTGACTTCTTAGGCAAGAAAGCCTGATGTGACTATTGACAATTGAATTTATTCTTTGCCCTACACTTGCGCTGTTAGTGCTGGTGCATTGCACGACGACTACTGAATTAGTGTGTGCGCTACTCTTGCGTTGTTATTGGTCGTACATTGCACGGCGACGACTATTGAATTAGTGTGTGCGCTACTCTTGCGTTGTTATTTGGTGGTACATTGCACGGCGACGACTATTGAATTAGTCTTTGGGTTGGGCTGCATGTGTATTGTATTTTATTGGTTACATGGAAGGAATTTGGAAGTTTTGGATTCAAATCTCAAAATTGTTATTATAATTTTTATTGCTAGTCAGGAAGTTCATCATTGATTTGAGATTGGTACTCCATTAAATTATTAGCTTTGTTCAAACAAGTATGCCTTCAAAATTTAAACTGTCGCAATGTTATTGCTGGTGTTGTTTCAAGAGATATTGGTACTTGGTATTCTTATTCTTTTACGGATTTTTCTCAGTTAATGTGACGATGAAGTCTAGTGGTATATTCCATAATTAGAATTCCCTTCACACGTTAATACCTATCTATCTATCTATAGCAGAATCATACTCTCAAATTATTATTAATTACCTAAAACCAATTTTAAGGTTTGAGAAGGCAAATTGGAGAATTTGAATGATCATATATAAGATTTAGGTTAATAGCAACTAGTTTTCAAGAGGTTATTTTCAATCATGTGCCTAGAGCATAGAATAGAGTGGCAGATGCTATGGCAAATTGGGCTCTTGACAAAAAAATATTAGGTGTTATGGTTTCTTTGTTCAGTCTCTTGATGGCAATGCTGAAAGCTATGGTTAACTTGATAAGTAATACAAGTCTTTATTCATGACTCGACCCCAATTTTATAGAAAGAGCAGCATTCGATAACCCTGATGCTCCTAAATCCCCTATAACTTTTTAGATCCTCGCTATGGTTGTGAAGGTTTAACAAAATCTATTAAAAGTCTTAGTGTAGACTAATCTTCTCTATTTAATGCAGTTTTTCAATACTAACCATGATAAAGGTTGTTAGATGGTCTTGTCTTAATAGTCTTATCTCAATAGTCAAAAGCTCCAATGGCAAAATGGATGGTTTGTTGGATAGGCAGAATAGTTTGATTTTGTAGTTCTAACTAGACTCCATATTAGCTAGCAGCCAAAAAGTTGAAGTTTATTATTTTTGTAATATATTCTTGAGTCTCTCTTACTACACTCATTTTTTAAAAAATAGAAAAAAAATAGAAATAAAGATTCTTTACTTTGACATAAATTTAAAAGATTTTTTAAATTAATATATTAATTAATTATATGAAAAGGTAAAAGGATAAAGTATGAAACTATAGGTGATATGATAATTTTTTTAGAGGATGTTATTTATCTATATATGTTTATTCAACTAAACTTATGTTAGAGGAGTGCATGATACATATTTCACAAGTTTAAATATTTTAAAATTTAAATCTTAAAAGGCGTGTTCATGTTTAAAGTTTCAAAGTTCTATAATTAAACCCATTTAAATTATACTATTATTTATAATTAATAAAAATTAACATTTATAAAATTAAAATAATAAATTATAATTATAATTATTAAGAAAAAAATAATATTTTATGGTACACATTTGAAATATTTAAATATTTAAAACTTACTAAGAGTTGCACTAGATGGAGGTATTAAAACTCTAATATTGAATCTCAAAATCCTAGATGAATAAACTAGAATACCTAGAATTTTAGTAGAATAAGGTACTATATTTGAAACAAACAAAATACCATTGTTTTCTAGGACAAAATTCTAAGTTGGTGTGTACTTATTATTTTACCAAAATCCATTTTAAATATTCATTCATGGAAGACGGTCATTTCTTATCCAATCATCATTTCTCAATATAGACAGAGGGAATCATTTAAAGGACTCATTAATATTGAAGAAATATTACACATGTAGACTAGCATCATAAGTATTTAACCATTATTTTTTGTGTTGACATGCAAAATAAAAAATATATAACTTAAATCATTTTATACTGTTTAATCTATAGGAAAAATGATTTAAACAACGTTAATGTTAAGGTAGACTTTCATACAAGGATGAAGTAAAAACCATATAGAGAATAGTTATGCTTTGAGTAGGTGTAAAAATTAAGATGGTATTTGTGCTACCGTGATATTAATTGAACAAATGTAAGATCTATAGGATTTAATATTGTGTATCAATTATAAAATAGTGAATTTTTGATCCATTCTTTTTACAAGATAGTGAGGTCATTGCAAGTCAAGATGACAAAGATTTAGAATATATCTATGAAAACCATTCTTTCCTGGAGTTTTAGTGGGTGGATAACAAAGGGAATTAGAGTAAAAGAGGGGGAGAAGAAACATGATATGGGGGATGGTAAGTGTTATGAAATAATTAAGTGTGAATTAGGTTACATTTATATGGAATGAAGAACCATGCATTCTAACACATAAAAATGGTTAGAATGAGGTTATTGTTTGAGTATGTGGTACTACTCAATTCAATTGATAATGGGTGATTTTTATTAGTTTTCTTGGACAAGTGAGAAGCTATAATTAATGAGTAAAACAAAGACTATTTGTGGTCCTTAATATTTGATTTATTACAAGTGAAATGTGATGGAGTTGTGGTGGGTTGATAATAAATGAAATCCAAGTAAAAGAAGGAGAGAAAAAATATGAGATATAGGATGGTAAGTGTTATGCAATAATTATGTGTGAATTAGGTTATATTTGGATGGAATGAGTAACCATGCATTTCAATTAATAGGAGTGATGAAAGTGAGGCTATTATATGATTTGATTCTCTACATTTTTGTAAGTAGTACATACTTTAAAATCCATATGTGACGTTTGATTGGGGTGCATATATACACCCTCTCTATACATGAATGGTTGCTATATAGGTAACATTGAGGTTGTTAAATTTTTGTTATTATACTTGATTATAAAACAAATTGTCATGATTTTGTATTTGTACCAATTGAAGTATTTTTTAACTATAAATAAATTAGCTATCTTATTTTTGCACTTGAACAAATTGAAAGCATTCTTGATTGTCAAAAAAATAACTATCCTATTCTTGTATTTGAAAAAAATTGGAATAATTCATGATTGTAAATAAACTATCCTATTTGTCTTTAAAAAAATTAGAAGAATTCTTAACTATTAAAAATATTGTCATGTTTTTTCATTTGAAAAAATCAAAAGAATTCTTGACTATCATAAAATTATAGCCCTGTTATATATAAAAGTTTCTCAATATATAACAACCACAAAAACAATGTGATTTCCTTAAATGGAGGAAATCACAACTTTCCAAAAAATCTTATGTGAGCAGATCTAACCAACCAACTAATTTTGATCATATGTAATAAAATCCTACATTTCTACATTATTACATCATGATCCAAAAATAGGTAGGGATACTAACAATAGTATAAATAACTAGATAAAATAGGACACACTAAATAGTTTATCAAGTACACTTAAAGTATGAATAGGGACACAACTATTTGCAACAACCAAATATTGGAATGTCCTCACTATGCTTCTTTAGTGGGAATGGTCTTAATGATACTTAACCATGGATAGGGATAAAATTAGCTATCCATAATTATTCAACACAATTGGATATGGACATACATACTATCCAATATCAAAGTTACAAATAGGGACACATACTAATGTTCACAACAATAGGGACACACACAAACAAGCATAAACAATCAATTGTACTAGACTGTATTAATATACATCATATTGTGAATGGGGATAAACATAACCATTCATATTAAATGCAACATGGACGTTCACTTATTACATCAAGTAATTATTATTGTGAACACACACAACCAATCGTAGATAAGAGTAGCATGTGTCTCCACTTAATATATCAAATACAATTTCAATGGGAACTATGACCACACTGAACATCCCCTTGTAAATAGGGACACATAAATATTCACAAGAATTAATATTGAATCAAGTAATTAATATATTCCTCCTCATTGTTCTCATGGAGAGTATCTTTGACATATGCTACCATGCATCCTTTGATAGTAGTCATAATGACTTACCATCATTTCTTGTCTTGATCATCGTTCATTATAGTGAGGTCAATCATCTCTCACTCTCTTCTATATCTTGGCCTTGTTCAACTAAATAAGTTGTTGCCTGTGATAAGCAATGTATTAATACTTCCTTTATCTAATGATGCAGTGTATTGCTAATGAAAGCAGTCGAATTGTGAGTGCCTTATGCAAAGACTCCTCATCCTTCTCATTAGCCTATATTTCTAGCCCATTTAGACTAAAATCTATGAATGACGATGAATCATATTTAGAATGGACTTCTTTGACTTTGAGTTGTTCCATTTCAAGTTCTCAAATCTACTACTTCAAAATTATCCCATGAGTATCAAGAGAATATAGGATTATCCCTCAAACAAAAAAAAAATTAGATGTCAAGTACCACCAAAAATGCACCTTTGACTCAATTTTAACACTAACTAATTGGCTTGAGACCATAAATATTTTAAAGTAATTATATTTGACATAGACACTTCTAAATTTAGTTAGACCAACAAATATAACAACTTTGAATTTTATTAAAAATAATTACGTTCTTCCTCTATAAAACTAATATGACTATTTGAAAAAATAACAATAATACTAAACACATGATAATTAGCTAACCCTTTGTAAATATCACTAATATTTTTATGGATATGAGGTGAAAACTTCCAAAATTTCTACAAAGCATGGGTTCAATGTAAACATTAATATTTTTTGCAAAGAATAGGTTTAATGTGTTTGACATTTTTCTTGCTTATATTCACAACTAAGAGATTTCTCCATTTCTAGGAGGGATAAACATATTATACACCTAGCATTACATTTTGGGACTGAATACAGGATGTCACTATGCATTGAGCATGTGACCCACCTTTCTACATATATGGAGGTTAAAATTACTCAAGATAATTATACATTGACATGAGCCCTACTTGATTTGATAATTGCCAAAATAGCCATATGTACTCATTCATATTTACTGATGCATTATACATACATGCTACACCTCCTACCAATTCTATAAAGAACACAAGCTTATACTGAGAGGGGAGTGAATAGTATAAGACCAACTTTTACTTTTCTTTCCCAAACAATATTATCCAATATAATCAATGGCAATATCAACAACAATAATCAAAGCAATGCACAAATCATCACACACAATAGAGACACCAATTTAACGTGGTTCACCCAATGTGGGCTACTCCACGAAGAAAATATTTCACTAAAATTTTCTCAACAAATATCTTGGGAATCACTTTCCTATTACAATGTTTATGGACCTTTGTCCAAAGGAGACACCAATCCCCTAATGCTCTAATTTGTGAATCTCTCTCCATAAGAGAAACCTTTCCCTTTTTCTCTAGTTCGTGGAACTTGACCCAGGAGAACTCTTTCTCCCCAAATGGTTCGTGGATCTCTCTCCATAAAATAACTCTATCTTCCCAAATGCTTCATGGATCACACTCCATAGAAGAACTCTTTACCCTTGCTCTAGTTCGTGGAAATTTATCCATAGGAGAACTCTTTCTCCTCTACTCTGACTGGTGATCTTCTAGAAGACTATTTCCCCCACTGCATTGGCTTGTGGATCTCTCTCCATAGAAGATATTTGTCCTCACTTATAAGATCTTTGTCCTCACTACCCTAGATAATGAATCTCTATCCACTGGAGACTAATATCCTCTACTCTGTCACCTCTAAATCTTGCTCTCAACTCTGTATCAGATCTGCATAAAACTCTCTCCCAAGTGTAGTACAAATCTGGTCTAACTTTGTCTCAGGTCTAGCACAAATCTACTCTTAACTTTGCACCAAACTCTATCCTCAAATTTGTCCTCAAGCCTTAACACAAAGCTTGATACAATCATAAATCAACTCTGCTTAAATTTACCCCAAGCCTTAACACAAATCTTGAACAAATCAATCAATCATCTCTGCTCTTAAGTCTTCACAATGACTTACCTCAAATCTACGCTCAAGTCCTCTCAAGAACTTGCTCAATATTCTCTCAAGTCTTCACCAAGAATTTCCTCAAATATACCCTCAAGTCCTCTCAATAACTTGCTCAATATGCTCTTAAGTCTTCACCAAGACTTACCTCAAATCTACCCTCAAGTCCTCTCAAGAACTTGCTCAATCTGCTCTCAAGTCTTCACCAAGACTTGTTCAAATCTATCTATAAGTCCTCTCAAGAACTTGCTCAATATTCTCTCAAGTCTTCAACAAGACTCACTCAAATATGCTTACAAGTCCTCTCAATAACTTGCTCAATCTGCTCTCAAGTCTTCACCAAGACTTCCTCAAATCTGCCTACAGGATTTCACAAAAACTTGCTCAACTCCGTCCTTAAGCTTTCACAAATCTATCCTTAAGCTTTAACAAAAAATTACTTAAATTTGCTCAAACGCCTGCTCAATACAACTCACAAGATATGCTCAATCAATCTCAAATCTTGCACACAATGCTATTAAATGCTTTGTCTAATATTCACATTAATTCCTTTAACTTGAAGCAATTTAGACATATTCTATTCAGAATTCTTTAAACCTCTGGAACATATAGAGAATGATGTACTCTATTAAAAACTTAATATGTTCTACTCAATCATTAAGTCTGTCGCTTTCACAAATCTAGTTTCTAATGTTTGCACATTCACTTTCAATATCATTCAAATCCAATGCTCAAGAATTTCACTCAATAATTCAATCAATGAAACAAAACTTGCTCACAAACCCTAAACAAGTGTTTTCAAACTTGTTCATACAAAAAGCACAATGTGGGTCTCAAACCCTAACTCAAATATTTCTTAATCAAATCAAATCATCCATCAACAAGATGCACTTAAACTTGCTAACACATTTCCAACAATACTCATCAATTCTTTCAACTCCACCTTATATTTCATACATTCATTTCAAACACTCTAACCAAAAGATAGTGTGCCTATGTCTTTTTGCTTTGATGGAGATATGTCTTCAAAACCTATTTTACTCATAACAAAACCTTTTTACCAATTATAGGTTAGGTAGCAACAATCTATCTTGAAATCTCCACAACAATATTTATCTCAACAAATGTTTTACCATACAAGAAATACAATAAAATGTCAAGTCAAAATACACCTTATCACTCCTTGATCTTAATGCACTTCATAAATAAAAACAATCACCACTTCAAAAATATCCCAAGACATTAACAAAGCTTCACTAAATTTTTAATAAAAAATCAATTATTTCATTTCCTTTTATAAAAAAAATCAAATCAATTTAAAACCCCTTGTTACTCCTACTTTTAAAAAATATATCCTTCCTTTTAAATTTCACAAACCAAATTTTACTATAAAGCCTTTCATCTCCCTTATGCCTCCTAACATCACAATTTTATCTCCCTTATGCCTCCTAACATCACAATAAATCAGAAATTAAATTGTTACATTTGAAAATCTTATCACATTCTTTTCAACATCACTGATTTATCAATCGAAACCTTTTTCTTTCAGAAAGGTATACCCAATGAAATTCGATCCTTAGATTTGGATTTTTGCATAACCTTCAAATCAACTAACCACCATATCCTCCATGCTATCGATGAGATTGAGGGATGCAAATAATCACATGCTCTTATCGGTCGTGGTTTAAACATTGAACTGGGTGTATACAAATCATTTGCTGTTGATTCCTCTTACCACCGATCACTTCAACAATTTGTCTTATCCAAGCACGATTTTCAAAATCAAATTAAAACCTTATACCTTCTGTAATTTTTCCTTTTGCCGAATAATTAATCTTCGTTTTCTTTCACCTCATGGTCGAGCTTATGCAAATCACACCCTAGCTTGAATCATATGTTGCGTTGTCGAAAACCACATGTTTTGTTTGGTCTTTAGAGAAGTTTCACTGTCGCCTCGTGTTTCGTCCTCAAAGGAGAATTTATTTTACATTCGTAGAGAGATCTTATCATCAGATACATATTCTTTTTCATACTAATTAATCAAAACCTTTGGTTGTCCCTTAAATATATCATGTGCTTCTATTCAGGAAGTCGGTGGGCGGTTTTCATGTACGGAGAGTTTATAATAAGGTTTTTGGTTGATAGATTTATAAGACAATGGCCCACGATACGTTTTATAAACTTGGATTTAAAATATTAAAATATTTAATTTTAAATTATTTAAATATAAATAATTTAAAACTTTAAATCAAATAACTCTTTGGCCATGATTTCAAACTTGGGTAACCAAACCTTCTTTAACCTTTTAATTGTCAATTTAGAACCTAGGGTCTTTCCTTGTTTTCATAGTACATTGACCTTTGACATTAATATATTTTTGCCTTGCACCTTTGACATAAATGAAAACTTAATGAACTGAAATTTCCAACAATCTCCTCCTTTGTCATTGATGTCAACCCTTACTGAAAAAAAATCTTTTAGTGCAACTGGATACCAAAACTGCTTCCCCTGAGAAGTTGCTCTCCCTCACTGAATGCTCTCCCCCTAAATCAAATCTCCCCCCCTTTGAAATCAATGGAAAAGGGACACCTTTGGGGCTAAAGATAAGACTCTTAGCTAAGCCCCCTCCCCACCTCCTCTCCTTAAGGTGGTTAATTTTGGGGTGGGAGTATCTCTACTCCCAACATACAATACTCTTTTTCTTTGTCAGCTTTCTCTTTCCATACCTTTGAAGTCATACCTTTTTGAACCTTTTGAGAATCCTCTTTCTTGCTTATCCTTGGAAGTTATGGAAAATGTTCTACAACACCTTGCTGTATGCCCAACATTATTTCAATTGAAACACTTGATGTTGTGGTTCCTAGGTGGTGCAAATATCTTGAAGTTCCTCCTGGTGAAACCATACCCATTCCTATCATGAACCCTGCAATGAGTTTATTTATGACCAAAATGATTACAAGAGTAAAAATACCCTTGGAAGAGATGCTCATTTCTGAAATTTCTCTTAGTGAAACCGTATTCCTTCTTTTCATGTGTCCTGCACTGCATAGCCTTATGACCAAACCTGTTACATGAGAAGCAATGTCCTTTGAAGAAATATTTCCTTTGATCCATTGGTCTCTTAGTCCTTTCTTCCCTGTGATGTTCCATGTTCTTTATTTGTGCATTGTTTCCTTCCTCTTTGATGTTGTCACTTCTCAACACATCGACGTAAGTCTTAGATTATTCTTTCATCACTTCTTTTGATGTTCTTTTTGAGACTTCATTTTCTTTTGAGCTTGATTTCCCTTTCTGTACTTCTAGATCTTCTTCATTGCCTAGTCTTGTTTTGATAAATAACAATATTTATGCTTTGGTAATGTTATCCAAAGATTTTGAACTTTTCTCAAACATGTGTAGCTTGTCTTTAGACTCTTTCACTTCCTTTTTTAGTGAAACTACCTCATGTTCTAATCTTTCACATTCTAAGACTTTTATCTCTAACTTTTCAATTATACTTTATTCAATTTTTATTACCTCTTCGAACTTAACCTTAAGGTCAGTGAGATCTTGTAGAAACTTTACCTTTGTTTCTTTATATTCTTGTACTTGGGATTTCAATCTTGAGTTCTCCCTTTTTAACTCAACAAGTTCCTTAATTGTGGCTTCCTCCTTTCCTTTTTTTGAATCTTCCTCTTCTTCTAGGTTTTCAAGACCATCTTCATACTCTTCAATATTTGAAAGACTTTCATCACTGTCACTTGAAGCACTGATTTCTACTTCAACAAGAGCATCTTATTTTTCTTCTATTGCCAAAAGTATAATTTCCTTCGCACATCTAACTTGACTATCCCTATTTTCTTTTTCATCTTCACTACTACTGAAACCATTACAATAAGCTACATTGTGGCCAAGGTTACCAAAACATTATTCTTCACTGCTAGTATACCCAACTTTTGAACAATGATCATCAAGATGACCAAAGTTACCACACAAAATATTTGAGTATTATTAGTTCATTCTTATTCCTTTTTGCATAGTTAGATTCCTTTCTATTGCTGGATCCTATTTCCACTTCAACTCTTAGAGCAAAAATATCTTTGGGAGAAAAATCAAATTCCTTTTCCTCTTTGTTGCTATTATACCCATTTTATGGACAATAAAGTGCCATGTGACCAAGCTTACCACACTCAACACATCTCATAGATTTTTCTTCTTCCTTTCTCTTAGTCTCAAGATCCAATTCTTTTTCCTTTTCAGGTCTCATGGTTCTTCTTTTGCCTTGTCTTGCCATGTGTGTTCTTGTAGCTATTCCTTCAAGTTGTTAGGATATTTCAAAGGAACTCGCTTTGATACAATTGAAGAACACAAGCTTATAATGCAAGGGAGGGTGAACAATATAAGACCAACTTTTACATTTTTTTCTAAATAATATTATCCAATATAATCAATGGCAATATCAAAAATAGTAATAAAAGCAATGCACAAATCATCACACACAATAGAGACACCAATTTAATGTGGTTCACCCAATATGGGCTACTCCACGAAGAAAATATTTCACTAAAATTTTCTCAACAAATATCTTGGGAATCACTTCCCTATTACAATTTTTATGGACCTTTGTCCAAAGGAGACACCAATCCCCTAATGCTCTAATTTGTGGATATCTCTCCACAGGAGAAACCTTTCCCATTTTATCTAGTTCATGGAACTTGATCTAGGAGAACTTTTTCTCCTCAACTGGTTCATGGATATCTCTCCATAGAAGAACTCTATCTTCCCAACTGCTTCACGGATCACACTCCATAAGAGAACTCTTTCATCTTGCTTTGGTTTATGGAACTCCATTCTTAGTAGAACTCTTTCTCCTCTGCTCTGGATGGTGATCTTCTAGAAGACTACTGCCCCCACTACACTAGATTGTGGATCTCTCTCAGTATAAGACCTTTGTCCTCACTCAAAAGATGTCTATCCTCACTACCCTGGCTAATGGATCTCTATCAACTGGAGAATATTGTCCTCTGATCTGTCACCTCCAAATATTGCTCTTAACTCTATCTCAAATATGCATCAAACTCTATCCCAAGTGTAGTACAGATATGCTCTAACTCTATCTCAAAACTAGCACAAATCTGCACCAAAATCTATCCTCAAGCCTTAACACAAATCTCGATCCAATCATAAATCAACTCTACTTAGAGTTTCCCCAAGCCTTAACACAAAGCTTGAACAAATAAATCAATCAAACTTGCTCTTAATTATTCATAAATACTTACCTCAAATCTACCCTTAAGTCCTCTCAAGAACTTACTCAATCTGCTCTCAAGTTTTCACCAAGACTTACCTCAAATCTGCCCTCAAGTCCTCTCAAGAACTTGCTCAATCTGCTCTCAAGTTTTCACCAAGACTTATCTCAAATCTACCCTCAAGTCCTCTTAAGAACTTGCTCAATCTAATTGACGTAACCGTGGAGTGTGCGCCTAGCTAGTGTATTGATCTATACCATCGTAAAAACACAAAGATCCACACAAATGCACAAATTGAACAAAGAAGCCAACTAATGCAAAGTTTCTTATATTAATATTCGAAAGGATCTCGGGTTACAAAAATGCCCTCTCAGGGTCACTCCAAAGATGATACAGATGTTACAATTTCCAATGCCCTCAACAGGGTAGGCGCGCTTATTTGTTGCTCCGGTGATTACTCACAAACTGCCTTGGGGTAGAGCTAACCCCCTTCTCCGTGATGTGGAAGGATTATGATATAGGCTCCCTTTTGCACCTGTCTCCCTGTGAACAAGAAACAATAGCGCACGATTACAAAGTTTGATAGCCTCTCGTGATGAGGCCCTTTAAAGAAACATACATGTAAATACCATTAAACTAGTAAAACAAGAAAGCATAAAGAAAGGCTTTAAGCTATTCTAATCACATCAAGAATTATACTACAACATACAAGACATGAATAAGCAAATGATGCATTGAACAAATATCGAATTAGAAGCAATAAAACATCTAAAAGATCCAATATACTCCTACCCAATGCAACGCATAAAATGCCTAATTCCTACGGTCAGAGTTTCTCTAAAATGCAATTAAACCTATGAAAAGACTAACATGACTAATCTATGCGATAAAAAGCAAAATGAGTAAGGTGATCTTTAACCTATTGCAAACCATAGCTGTGAGGGGCGGTCTGCACTGTGAACCATGGCTGACAGCCATGGTTTGACCTCTGATGTGTTTGCCCTCAGAATTAGGGGCAGTGGGCTTGACCTCCTTGTCCGAATTGATGTTCAAGGGTCGCCTTTGTCGTCCTCTGACATATTTGGTGGTCAAATCATTGTGAAGGGCCTTCGTTCACCCAGATTTGCATTTCTTGATCCTCCTAGGCACCTAGGGCATCCATGGCTAATTGGTCTTTGGATGGATAGCAAAGGGGGCTCTCAAATGCACAAGGTCATTATGCAATTTGATAGGGCTTCGCTGCTCTCTTGATCAATTAGCTCGCTCGATAATTTTCCAGCACTTCGCTATACAAATTATCTCTCCTCTTTTCATCCCCGCTTGGAGGGGGTATTTGTAGCATGCCCCTAGGGCTAGGGGTGGCTTCATGGAGAAGCCAAGACCAAGAAGGTTGGTTAGGATAGTTGGGATGGAAGCCTTTGGAATCTTCCATCCTCCAACTACCTCCTTCTAGATCTCTTGGTCATTCCAACCGATTTGGCTCGGATGGAAGGCCTAACTGAACTCTAGTTCAGACCGTAGGTCACAACTGCGGTCCAGACTACAGACCATAGGTGTCAACCATGGTTCAGACTGGAGACCGTAGGTCTGGGCTGTGGTTCAGACTGCTTAGGCTAGAATGCCTAAATTGAGTGGTTAGAACCACTGCTCTATCTTGGAGTCTATCCAAGATCCTTCATATGGTTTTGTAGCATGTCCATATGAGTAGTCACCCTCGACATGATGCATTTTAGGTGTCTACAGATGCCCCTTTTGAGATGCGTTGTGAGATCGAACAATGTTGAGAAAAATAGACCTCCTAAAATGATGTCGTAGGTTCTATGATGATCATTAGTCTAATCAACATTAGATGCCCCAAGTCCAGCAAAAGGACGCGCATCCTGGAATCATTGCTTCCAACGTGGGAAGGCTTACATTTGAAAAGTCTACACTCGTCATCAGACATTCGGGTAGCTTTGGTGCTACAATAGGAGTTAGGCCTATATAACCGAAGGATGAGAGCTACAAATGAAATTTCATATTTGCTATTTACCCCAAGCAGAGGGGGAAGCTTATGATAGTTGTTAGCAATGATTCGCAAGGACGAACGCAATTTTGACAAGATCAAGGGATCTACGATCTTCGAGATCTTCTGTTGATTTTGATTATGACATGAAATTATGACTACCCCCTCAAGCGACGAGTCGATGAGGGTAATGACAATGTCTGAAGCGACGAAATCGCTTGACCATAATGAATGATCCTGAACAACTTTTAGATTTGAGATGTTTAATGCCTTGGCTAGGCCTAGTTCAGCTTATGATTGCAATGCTTAGTAGTATTTGCACATCTTTCTCCCATGGAGCAGTCAGGCTATGATAGCCATCTTAGAGAGTCAAGATAATACAAATTCAAGAAGACTTGTGTTGAATCATATTGTCGATGATTTGCTGAAAGATGTCATAAAAGAAATGACAATTTTACCCCAAATGTCCTTATTGTGATCTACTCATCTTTTCGGATTGCATGGATCGCAAGTCGCTGCAACCGCCAATTTTATAGGATAAATCACTGAATACGAGGCGCATTTGGTTTTTCATTGTTTGATTTTTTTTTGTTTAATTTTGCATTTATTGGATTGATCCTGGTGCTTGTAACATCACCAAATTTGCAATTTTGATCATTTATTTTGATTTTTATCCACTAGGAGTCATTAATTTATCTTTTCAGACCTTCCCACGATGGGTTTTTAGTGCATTTATTGCTAGTTGCGGACCGTAGGTACGGTCTACGATTTACATTTCCAAATTTTGGGGACCGCAGGTCAGACCTGCGGGTGCAAAACCCTAGTTTTGGAACCATGGGTGTCAGCTGCGGTCCGCAGAGACTAGGAGGACCTATAAATTGAAATCCCATTTATAATTTTTCATTATTTTCTTGCAACCTTTAGCAAATTGAGAGCTCTGAGAGAGAGAAGTCATTCCCTGATACGAAACGCTATCAAACTCGACCATCTTTACACTCGTCTTCCCTGATGGCGGATCCTGATCAGCCATCGACTAGCCAGGGGTAGGGTGCGGGCAAGGTAACTCGAAACCGAGACCTCGCACTCCATATTAGTAAAATGAACCACACTTAATAAATGCGATAATTGAACCTCATTAAACTGTCGATAATGAACCCCACTAGTTTAGGTTAGACTAGGATTTAATTTTATGCTTCAGTGGTCTAGGAGGGTACCCAAAATGGGTGCCACTCCTAAACCACAGCTGGTAGCTGCGGTTCCTAGGTGGCAAAATGGGAACCATAGGTTTTAGCTGTGGCCCCCAATTTTACAAATTGGGGACCGCAAGTTGCAGCTGTGGTTCCCAATTTGCAAATTGGGGACCGCAAGTTGCAGTTGCAGGCTGCAATTGCTTGTTTTTTTTTTTGAAATTTTTAGTTTTCTTTAGCTCTGCTTAGCTAGATTTAGCTTACATTATGTTTTTTTGCTTTTTTGTTTAAAATTTAACTTCTAGAGCATGGGAGCCTGACTTGATGAAGACTCTCCATGAGGCCTTGTCGGATGATGACCGAGCATGGTTCTGAGCCATCGGGTTTGGTTATGTCATGGATCTACCCACCATTAGGGTAGATCAGGCCTATATCACTGCATTGGCCTCGACGTTGGAATGCGTGGACCAACACATTTCACCTGCCTCCTGGTGAGATGACCATCACACTAGAGGATGTCTATAGGATCTTTAGGATCCCTATCGATGGTGAGGCTATCATTTCCTCTGCCTACATGGCAAAGGATGTCATTTTTACTGCCATATTCGATGATCAGAGCATCGATGCATAGGATGATGCAGACCATGGAGGGGTGCACATCGGGGACTGGTATCGGGATGACGTCTTCTCTACTTGAGAGGCCCTTTTTATGCACCTCATCATTTAGATTGTCCTTCCAGACTCCTCGAGCATGAGGATTCCCTAGAACATGCTAGCCCCTACTTGGAGGGTGCTTTAGAGCTCGATGGAGGAGCCACTACTACTGGCCTAGGGGAGCACTTTACTATTCTAGCTCTATCGGAGCTTACTGATCGAGGAGCTATAAGGGCATCACTAGCATTGCTATAGATCTAGGGATGGCAGCACATCCAGATCGAGCATCCTACTGATCTACCTCTATGCATCACTACCCTAGATGATGATCATCAGTGCTACACCACCTGCTGGCCTCATGCTAAGGAGGGTGTCCATAGTAGGGCTCATGTTAGGGATACACAACATTACATTATCAGCTTTGTAGCACTTGGGCTGGGGGACGTCATCTAGCGCCCCTACATGGATTATCCTATATGGTCGGAGGTGGACGAGTGGCTACGATGGGCCCATCGAGATAGATGGCTTATCTAGCATAAGCCAGAGGTCCGAGAGTATCAATTTTTCTCTCATGTCTTATGATAGTTCGGCATGGTGCAGGACCTACCAGATATGCCCCTGAGGTACAGACGCCTAGCTCTAGAGAGGGATCTCCCACTGATAGTTCCTCCATCGCTAGGAGATGCACCCGATGACTTCCAGGAGTCGAGGGTTGAGACAACTGGGACCACGCCCGACTATGATGGGTGGTGGTCTCTATTTAGATGGCACGAGACCGGGCCTCTAGGCCGAGAGCCAGCAAAGGCAGAGGCAAAGGTAGATCCTGACGGGCGTAGGGTGCGCCAATGTACTAAGGGTGGTTGGGGTGTAGAGGCCACCATTGAGGACCTACCGAAGATCGACCCTAAGGAGGATGCTCCAGAGGAGGGTGAGGTCCCTCCTGATAGTGTAGAGGGACAACTGTTGGTGTAGGTTGCTGACTTGTAGAGTCATATTGGGCGCTTTCACATGTAGTAGCGTGAGAGAGATACCACCATCACCACTCTAGAGGTGAAGGTGGCTGACAGGGAGTGATGCCTGACTGAGGTGCAGGGCCAGGTATAGGAGCTCATGACTCGAGCTACCGATGTAGAGGCCTAGGTGCAGAGACTATAGACTGCCCTAGAGTTAGCACAGGCACAACGGACTATAGCAGAGGCAGAGTGGGATCTCACACGAGCAGTGAGGGGAGCTATTATGGGGCCTCCTCAGGCTATCATGGGGCCTCCTATGGTACCAATAGTAGGTACAATAGCTATACAAGATCCGACTATTGAGGTGACATGACTGCATGGTATGGTCATGAGGACCAATGAGATGCATGTAGCTCGGCTTGCTCATATTGATCAGCTAGTCGGCTACATAGAGATGCATGGGCTACCGGTTCCTAAAGATCCTTTTGTAGTAGAGTCATAGCGTACCAGGTCTAGGACCTCAGGGCAGTCCACAATGAGCTCGAGTCATAGGACTCATAGGACTGAGAGGATGCACAGGTCCTCTAGCATGCACACAATGAGATCGTAGGCTAGGGCTAGAGATCCAAGGCAGACATCAGGGGCCTCCAACCAGAGGACTAGCCTACTGTAGTTACCAGTTTCCCATGTGTTGGGTGCATTAGGCTTTGGAGGTAGGCAAGATCCATAGTAGGATCCACCACAGGTGCCAGGTCAGCCAGGAGAGTAGGCTCTAGAGCACAGTGCAGAGGGAGGCGGTGAGAGCTCCAGTATAGGGGGAGCAGCCTAGATCCAATTTATAGCAACTATCGACTATAGTTTTGATGTATCATTTTGTGTGTAAGGTCGAGGACCTACACAGTTGTAGCCTACGGGCATTTTGTACTCCCTATGTACTCATTTGGACACACATATATATGATATGATATTTCATGGCTCATTATGTGTACATGTGTATTTATTATTTTTGATTTTATGTTTATTTGATGCACATGGATGCAATGCTTATTTAAATGCTATGTTTATATGATGTGATGTATGGATGTCATGCATTAGATAGCTATTCTACTTTATGATGATGATATGCAGTGATCTAGATGAGTAGATGTGTGACATATGATGTATGTAGATGGATGCGATGTTTATTTTTAATGCATATTTATTTTTGCTTTGTGGGCATGCATATATTTTATGTAGTTTATGATATGCTATGCAATGTATGGTAATGCATTATGTACGGAATCATAATCTAATGGAGATGAACCTGTATGCTTTAATCACTTAAAACATAAGGAATGAATGTAAACTGTGTATATCAATTTTTAAAATATGACACCATAGAATGTATAACAATCATGCAAAATAATCGATAATTCTTATTACAAGAACTTAATCAATTAATCACCCATTTATGAAATGCAGTGAAATGGATTGGTGAAATGCTAATGAATGATTATGTCATTTTGTACTATATAATCAGTGGTCGTCTAAACATCATTTCTGATCTTCATGCGGTATCTATCTTATATATTTGATTGTACTTTGTAAAATGCATTTTGATGAATGAATGACTCGTATTTCTGCAGTCTGAAGATATGTGGTATCTTGTTGCTATTGGAGCACTTTTTGGGGTTTTCTTTTTCCTTGAGACTCAAACACCCTAGTAAACCTCTCCAAAAATCACATACTAACTATACCAGGCTTATATTGGACAAGGCTTTTGTCATGATAGACCCAACTATTCATAATCCATGTGTGTGCATGTGAGTATTTTTAGATAGATCGTAAGCATACCCTGTATGTCAATCGAGACTATTTCAACCCATATGTGAGATAAGGTTCCTCATACGATCGTATCATCCTTGTTTCAGCTTTGATTAGACTTATACAACTAGACAATCCTAGGTACCTAGAGCTAGCTCATCTTGCAAATTGATTAAGGCTACCCCTCCAAATGTAGGTGGGACTCTTTCAACCCATTGCTATATTTGGGGATCACCCAATAGAACTACCCCTCCGATTGTAGGTGGGACTCTTCCAACCCATTGCTACGATCGGGGATCACTCTATGGCTTTCAAAAGGTGTACAATCTAGGGATTCAAGTTCTCACCCTTCTTACTTGCTCAGATGTAGTGATAAAAATCATTGTTAGTCCACGCGTTACCATTTTCTTTGAGCAAGGGATTTTTATAGTGCTTTTGATTCACTATGTCACTTTATATTTTGAACTTGAAATTTGTATATTTTTTTGCACTTTGTAACTTGGGATTTAACTTTTGTGACTTTGGGATTTATAGGGGAAATTCTTGTCCTTTTGCCAAAGTACACCTTTATAAACCGACTATTTGCAAGATAAGCAGGTCGTGAAAACCCATCTCTCTAGATACCTAAGACTGCTTTCATGGCTTTCATCCTCTCTCGTCTTAGCAAGATTTTATATTATTTTTCTTAGTGATGGGATTCTGATATGTTGAAGCACTATCCCAACTAATGACCTTGTCTATAATAGCAAAGCAAGCTTTCTATAATATCTGAAGAACTCACTAGGTATGGCTGAGTGATAGGAAAACTTAATATACATACATAAGTCTCCACAACATGTATCGTGTATGAATGCAATGAATTATGATAAATGCAAGGGTGCATGATTGTCATACAAACATGTGACTATTGGTAAAACTTTGATAAACGCACTACACTCTACTGTGGAATGCAACGGATGACAAATGCCTAAATGCAATATGATGATGTGAATGCATGTGTGAATGCAGATGAAAATGCAAAATGCAAATGCAAATGTTTTTGGATTTTAGGCTTTATCCATTTTTTTTGGACTTTTATATATTTTTCTTGATTTTTATAGGTTTTTGAGCTTTCATATTTGACCAAACGATGAGTACATGTCCTTGGAGCTTTTTAGGGTTGACCAAGTGATTTTTAGAAATCCTTGGAGCCTTTTGAATTGACCAAAGGTTTTACAGACCGCCTTTGGAACCTTTTAGTTGACCAATGCGTGGAGCCTTTTGGGATGACCGAGAAGTTATAGGAACTCTCGGAGCCTTTTGGGTTGACCAAGCAACTTTTGGAAATCCTTGGAGCCTTTTGAATTGACCAAAGGTTTTACAACCACCTTTGGAACCTTTTAGTTGACCAAACTCTCAACAAGAGGGCGTGGAGCCTTTTGGGATGATCGAGAAGTTATAGGAACTCTCGGAGCCTTTGGGTTGACCAAGCAATTTTTGGAAATCCTTGGTGCCTTTTCTTGACCAAGCTTCTTAATCAGAGAGCTTGGGGCCTTTTGGGGTGACCGAGTGGTTTAGACAAAACCCTCGGGGCTTTTGGGTTGACCAAAGGCTTACAGATGCCTTTGGTGCCTTTACTACACTCTCAAGCATAGAACACCTTAATATGGATGATATTGAGAGGCTCAAGCTCTTCCACACCCTCTAGTGATGTTAGGTGATAGGTTCCTGAACCAATATTTTTAGATATGATGTAAGGCCCTAGCCAGTTAGCCATGAATTTGTCTCGCATGTCAGGCGACAAATTCGAGTTCTATTGGTTCTCTTTCAGCACAAGATCCCCAACTTCAAAGTCTCTCTGGTGGACTTTGATATTGTAAGCTCATTTTAATCACTCCTGATAAACATGGAGATGCTCGAGGGCATTCATGCGACGTTCATCAAGCAACGTCAATTGATCGAGGTGAGCTTGCCGTGCGGTGTCATCATCGATGAACTCTTTCAATGCGATGCACAGCGTTGGAATTTCCAACTCTAAGGGCATAATGGCCTCAGCGCCATATACTAGTGAAAATGGTGTTGCCCCAATGGGCATCCGAATGCTAGTCCTGTAAGCCCATAGTGCAAGGGGCAACTGTATATGCCAATCCTTGTGGTGTTCTTGCACTGTATTTTTCAAGATGGCTACCATAGTCTTGTTTGAGGCCTCAACTTACCCGTTTGCTTGTGGATAATATGGAGTTGCAAAACTATGTTTAATGCGGTATTTAGACATTAAATCCCACATAGTTTTGTTCTTAAAAGAAGTTCCATTATCCAAAATTATCTTGGATGGTATCCCAAAATGACATATGATATGCTCGAGAATAAATTCTATGATGCGAGCTCCAGTGGTCATTGTAAGGGGAATGGCTTCCACCCACTTTGTAAAATACTCAGTAGCCATGATAATGAATGTATGTCGGCTTGACGATGGAGGGGAAATCTTTCCAATCAGATCTAATCCCCACTGAGCAAATGGCCAAGCCACCTGAATGGGCTGTAAGGCCTATGATGGCAAGTGCGTAAGATTAGCATGATGCTGACATTTAACGCATTTCTTGACATACACATTGCAATCCTTCTCCATAGTGGGCCAATAATAACCCATGCGAAGGATGCATTTGATGATAGCCATGCCACTAAAATGGCCATCGCACGTACCATCGTGAGCTTCTGAGATTGCCCAAGATGACTCTTGGGGCTCAAGACATCGAAGGAGGACTCCTTCATAGCTGTGTCGGTACAAAATATCTCCTATCAAGACATACTTAGTCACTTTCTATTTAAATGTGCGTCTTGTGGCACGTGATAATCCCTCTGGGATCATACCAAGTTTTAGGAAGTCTTGGATTTGCAACATCCAGCCTTGACAAGCCTCAACTTTGACTGCTAAGATGGCCTGCTCCCCCTGCGTATTTAGCTTTGCAAATGCATACTGGGAAACAACCTTGTGGTGAATGGTAGTACCACTCCCCGTAGGACTCTGAGAAGTCAATGACTCCTAGGGTGCCTGCTTAAGAAAGTCTTCCGCTCTACGGAACCAATCAGCTATTGGTTCCATGACAATCATGTTGACTGATTCTTTGTTATCAAAGGTTGCACGCTCCACTGCTGGGTGCGAGAGCATTCTAACATGGATGGTAGTAAAATCGGTAGACGGATTCTGAGGGATCAAGGACCCCAAAGATGCCATGGTGTCTGCGAACCTATTTGATGAACGAGGGATTGCCTCGATGTCATACCATTCAAGTTTAGCCAGATAAGTGGCAACAAGATCTTTGTAGGCTTTCAGTATGGGACATCGACACTGGAAGAGCCCCTTAACCTGGTTAACTATGAGTAGAGAATCACCAAAAATGTTCAATATTTTAATACCCATGGCGATGGCTATGTGGAGGCCCAAAAGTAGGGCTTCGTACTCAGCATTATTGTTGGTGCACTAAAAGTCTAACTTGAATGACAAGGGCATTGGAGCTCCTTGTGGCATGAAAAACACTATTCCTGCACCACCCCCTTGCTCACACTTCGAACCGTCGAAGAACAATGTCATATCAACATTATTTTCTGGTTCCTCGGGTTCGGGAGCTTCAGATATTATGAAGACCGCATCATCTGGAAGCTCAATGGTTAGAGGCCTACTGTTGGACAGTGGTGCCTCAACCAGTTGATCAGCTATGACTTGTCCCTTGATGGAATTTTGGCTGATGAATTGCAAATCGAATTCTATCAATAGCATGATCCACTTTGCAGTACGTGTGTTATGATATGTCTTGCTCATCATGTACTACAAAGGATTCTGTTTTGATATAACATATGTGGTATGACTTAGCATGTAATGCCACAATTTCTTGGTAGCGAACACTACTGCTAAACAAAGTTTTTCAACATATGCATATCCTGACTCATAACTCACCAAGGTGCGATTGATGTAATATACGACTTGCTCTTTGCCTTGCACATTATTTTGGGCTAACATGGTCCCTAATGCAAAGTCGATTGTCGATATATATAGCAAAAAAGGCTCATCTAGCCTTGGTGGAGCTAGTACTAGCGGCGTTTCTAGGTATTGCTTAATCTCAGCAAAGGCTGCTTGGTAGTCCTTGTCCCAATCAAATGGGACCCCCTTGTGTAGCAGTCGATTCATGGGTCGACACTTATCCGATAATTGAGCGATGAATCACTTTATGGATGCTACTTTGCCCTGAAGGCTTCTTAGTTCTTTGATATTAGTGGGAGGACGCATCTCTAGAATAGTCATGACCTTTGCTGGGTCTACTTCGATGCCTCGTTTAGAAATGATGAATCCCAAGAGTTTTCTTGAAGTTACGCCAAATACGCACTTCTTAGGATTCAACCTGACATTGTGCTCTATCAGGCGATCGAAGACCTTCCTTAAGACCTTCGCATGCTCTGCTCATAGCAATGACTTAGCTAGTAAGTCATCGATATAATCTTCTAAGATTTTATGCATGTAGTCATGAAAGATATATGTCATAGCCCGCTGATATGTGGCACCAACATTTTTAAGACCGAATGGCATAACTTTGTAGCAAAATGTCCCCCATGGCGTTATGAACGCGGTTTTATGCTGATCTTCGGGTTTAATCTGAATCTGGTTATATCCAAAAAAACCATCCATAAGGGAGAGCATTTCGTGACCTGTAGTGGCATCTACCAGAGCATCGATATTTGGCAACGAAAATGAATCTTTGGGTGTTGCCTTGTTGAGATCTCTAAAATCCGTACAAATACGGACCCTTCCATCTGGCTTTCCTATGGGCACCATATTGGAGACCCACTCTGGATAGTCGATGGAGATGATGAACTCTACATCCAATAGTTTTTGCAACTCGTATTTTACCATTAAGGCTACTATTGGATGCATATTTCTGAGTTTTTGCTTGACTGGCTTCTTCGATAGATCTAGCGAAAGGTTATGAGTAACCAATTTTGGATCTAGACCCGACATGTCTTTGTAAGTCCAAGCAAAGAGATCAGGTCTCTCTTTCAGTAGAGGGATGATGCTATCACACTCATCCGAAGTGAGACTCTCTCCAAATCTAACCTTATTTGGATTGGTGGGATCTTTACTGATATCCACATCGAAGGTTTTCTCTACTAACATATGTGATCCCTCCTCAAGCTGGTGAGGCGTAGGAATCAGATGGATGTCATCAGTCGGGTTCACATGTTCCTCTTGGGAAGCATTCTCGGTGTGACAAACATCCTGAGCACAACCTGGTGCGAAATGAAATGGTTGCAACATTTCTTCATTTGGGAAGAAATATTCAGGTCGGACTGGCGAGTCAACGTGATCCCAATCGATAGCATCCATGTTCAGATGTAGCGGTTTGGATGGATCTGCTGGATTGCGGAGTGGAGTGGTCAAATCAATGGAGACCATATTGATGGAATGGAATTGATCTCTGGAACCACATGGACAAAACTCTATCCCTGAAGCGTAGCTTTCATACTCAAGATCTGGTTCGGATGGTACGGGCACAAACGGATCCTCTCTATGGGATGTCCATATAACTGGATCCTCCCGATGCACTGGCTACAAAATGGGATCTCTCGGCTCAAGGAGCTCCGTGTACGTAGGTGGATCGGGAAAGAGTTCCTGATACCTCTCTTCAAGCTCTCTTCTTTCCCTTAGGCTACGATGGAGATTAATCTCCCGATGCAAACCTATAGCTATAATAGGTGGGGGACCTCTAGGTGGAGGCCTATTACGTAAGTGGTGAGGTCCCAAATAGGCCATCTCCACCGAGTCCTCATCATCACTGTACAAATACAATCCATCACTTCCCCCTCTTCTAAGGAGCGATTAGGTAGATGTGGTCCCATGTATCTGATTCTACGATCGCTATCATCACTATCCAGATAAATTCGATAGAACGATCGTATATATGATACTACCACATAAACTGGTGCTACTCCTTCCTTAGAGCACTCAGTGTTGGGAGGGAATTCCTCCATAACATGCTTCGATTCCCTAGGCAATAGATATTGTGGATACACGAGCCTAGAATCGATCCTCTCATCTACATCATTGTGGTCACTACCATGGATGGGCCACTCTATTGTATCTATGCACAGTGGGAGATCAGTTGGGTGAGGCTTTAAGTAAGCCTCCTCTGTTTCATCTTTATAATCACTATCGACTATGAAGCGCTCGTTCGTCTCTTCCACTTGTTCCATAGGCAGTAGATGGCATATAAATGCCGGACCTAGAAAGGTCGGCTTGATTTCCTCCTTAGATTGATCATCGTTTGAGGACTCATCATCCGCATCATAACTAGGTCCACTCATTTCGGAGGTGGACTCCTCCCCATCATCATCGCAGAGATCTCCTGACTTGAGATCGCCTACAAGCATGGGGGTCATGCCCCCGCATACCAGGTGTCATTGGTAGCACCATGGATTTGGTTACCCAGGTTGTCTCTGGGGTTGTCCTCTAAGGGCCCATCATGGTATGAATCAGGTGGCCCTATGGTAACAAATGATACCATCTAGCGAGTCCTCCAATAGCTGGAAGGATCTAGGTGATATGGATTAAAATCCACATCATCTCCCAGACTCAAGTACATGCGATCTAAGGATGCAACAAGCAAATCGTCATGACCCTATACTTATAACCCTAACCCGAACCTATCAGTAGCTAACTGATAATGAGGTTCGAGCGGGGTTCTACGTCCTTGTTCAAAAATACCAAGGTTGCACCCATGCCAATGATACGACTCAAAAATGTGCATGGCATATTCCAGGTTGGATAGATAGCGCACATTCACAGTGAATGGCTCATCATCGTCCTCATCTATGGACATTCTGGTGGGTGCTTGATCTAGCCCTACATAGACGAAGTTTGTTTGGTTGGGTGGCTCACCCAATGGCACTACAGATCCAATCAAAAATCTATGGGCATGTGGTCGGCCCATCTCTTGTGCAATTTTTAGGATAGGTCCGAAAGTAACATTTTGCACAAGATACTCACCCAACCCTATGCTGGCTAGATGAACGGTCACCTGTGGTGCAGATGACCCTGCTAAAGATGCAGGTGAAGCAGGTTGAGGTGCCTCCTCGAATTTATCTTGAGGTTCTTCCACATCCATGGGAGTGGGAGTCTCATTGGCGACTGATCTGGGCACATGATTTTCCACTTTCTCACCCAATTTCACCTTTAGCTTCTCGACTTGTCGATGCATTGTCGATGCAGTCAACTTTAGAGAAGTTGTAGTCGTATGCTCAGATCTATGTGACATAGATGTCGATGGTTGAGCACGGGCTGCTGGTTTGCCTATTGGAATCTTAACCGACGAGACAGGTCGGATATCCAAATGCGTCGATGGGAGTACAAAACCTCCAAGGAAAATATGCTAGGTTCATGAACTTGAATGGTTCTTCGTCCGAGGACACTACGTGAACTTGTCCCTCATGAATGTATTTCACACATTGATGCAAGATAGAGGGGATGCAACGCATTTCATGAATCCAAGGCCTCTCGAGTAGAATTTTGTACTGCATGGCACCCTCTATCATGTGACACATCACAGAGATGGTCTTGAGTCCCACCTGAATAGGTAGAAAAATTGTGCCAACCATCAAGCATAGTGCATCGTTAAATGCTCTCAACGTAAATGTGGTAGGCACAATGTGTGACTTGGGTAACTTGAGGTGGCTCAATGCCTTGGTCGTGATTATATTGATCGAGGACCCAATGTCGATCAAGACCCTTTTGAAAGGCATGTGGTTAACACACGTGATAATATGCAGTGGTAGGTCAGCCATAATAGTAGGAACCATCTTCACTTCATGATCATAAAATTGTATCATGGTTTCTTGAAACTATTGTACATGTCCCACAAAATTTATAAATGCATGGGCATCTTGGGACTATACCTCAATGGACCTCAAAATGTCCATAAGAGTCTCCCTATGTCTAGGGGACTACTGAATAAGCTCATATATTGATAACTTCGTAGGAGTTGTCTATAGGTTTTGAACTAACCTACTCCTTATGGTCACCACCGGTCTAGCTGGTGGGCCTGGAATGTTCTGAGCTGGTCATTGATCCGACGTAGCTTGTATTCTAATGGGAGCACGAGGTCGATTCGGTTGATCGTACCTCCCATGTCTCGTAACAACATTGACCATGCCTACGAACCCCTAGGTAGGTGGTTCGATTCTCACTTGATTGACCTGGCTGGCATTGTTACGAGGTGCCTCGTGATTAGGTAGTGGATTTTTGAAAATCCCCATGTTTCTGTTGTTGGGCGCTTGTGGGTTGCCTGGTATTACCAACTCTCCTTTTTCTATCATGTTCTGCATGATGTGTTTGAAGGACCAACATGTCTCGATGTCGTGGCCTTTCGCTCTATGGAATATGTAGAACATATCATCTTGATGCCACTTTGACTTTGGTACATTCGGATCTACTAATTTGACCTCAGGAAATCGTATGGCCTTGGCCTCGCACAATTGATGAAAAATAAAATTCATCGATTCCGTCAAGGGTGTGAACTGGCGAGGTGGGCGCTCTTCTTTGTTTTTTCCCTTATAGTTGTTTTTGCGTGTCTCATAATGCGTAGGAGGAGGTTGAGCTTGATAATTAGGCTTTTGCTGCCCCTTGTCTTCTCCTCCGAGATTTAGTACTACTTGATTCACGTGGGCCTACTTGCCCTGTTGTTTTGTAGTACTCTTTTTAAACCCCTCTTTCCTAGTCTTGAGCTTCAAGCTGCCTTCTTGCAACTTGATGTCCTCGATCACCCTGGCTTGCACCATAGCTTCCTCGAATGTAGGGTACTACTGCAGCTGCAATAGTAGTGATATGTGCTTGGCACAACTCTTTGTAAACATTCGGGTCAGTTCAGTTACAGGAATAGGGAATGGCAGCTTTGCCATTATTCTATGCCACCTCTTTCCATATTGCTTGATGGGCTCATCATCACGCTGAGCTAGCGCAACTAAATCGAAAAGTTTGGCCTGTTTCTTGACACCAAATGAATAGCATTCAAGAAATGCATCGACCAACTACTCAAAACCAGTAATACTGTGTTTCTTCAGTTGGTTGAACCACTCTCGAGCCGGGTGAAAAAGTGTCATAATGAAAGTGTGCAACAACAAAGCATCCTGACTCTCTATCTAGAAACAAGCATCCAAAAAACTCGTAACATGTTCTTGTGCATCCTCATCACCCTTGAATTTTTCCAATCGGGGCATATCAAAATGCTCGAGATATGGAGGCGTAGGCACCGAGGGGTCTAGAGGTTCATTGTGTATCTTCCTCAGTGTTGGCTTTTGCATAGCCGCACCCTACCTCTCTATTGCTTTGACCTTATCGACCAAAACCTTGTACGCCTTAGAAGACAAAATGTCCTCCTCCCTAAGGTGCCATGGAGGCGGTCTAGGAGGTAATGTATTCTTCGGGGGAGGTGGAGGACATGGTTCTTCCTCCTCCTCAACTCGACAACTCTCAGGGTAGCCCTTATCATATATGTCTGCATCTATGTGCTCATGCTGCCTCTGTCTAAGATCATTGAGTGACGACAGTCGCTCCCTCTGTTGGGTACTCACATGAGTACGAGCGTCTCTTCACTCCTCGTGCATATCGGCTAGGGACACAACCCTTCTATGCACATGCTCTCTATGCTCCTCGGGAGGGTATAGGCCAGCCCTGGCTAGCCGATCCTCCTGCTCTATATGCTCCTTTTGAGCTAGAATACGCTCCTCGTGCATGCACTGCTCATATAATCTCTACCGTAGGAGCCTTTGTGCTTGAATATTCTCATCTTCAATATGCTACCTCTCTAGACGAGCATCATCCAATTGATCTTGGAGTAGATGAAATCTTTGCTCGAACACCAGTCTATGTGATCTATCGATCTGGTCGGCCGTAGGAGGCCTCCGGTGTGCATTCTCTATGCGAGCTACCTTATGGGTTCTGTACCCATCATACATATGTGTGGATGATGGACGTGTGACATGAGGGCACTTAGAAGCCTCTCCATGCTCTCTAGTGATCTTGATATAACTATCGCTATGCTCACTCAGAGCACGAGTGGGCGGAGCTGTAGGCTTATAGCCTAGCTGCTCAAGAACACTACCTAGACCATCTAGTTGTCTAGACCTCCACCGCTCATGCGATGGTGTTCCATTAGCTCCCACCTTTGATATATCAATGGTGATCTTGCATGGTGAGCCACGAGCAAGAGTATGGATGGACCTATGCTTGGAAGCAATTCTATCCTCTTTCCCCTGAATGGATAGATCTCTGACTTGTCTATACTTTGACGATGGAGGGTTAGAACCTCCTATGGACCTAGTACATATGGGAACCAACTTGGTCCCCTGCACCACATATTCCTTGGTTGATCCCGTGGACGCGTGTGCAGTGCGGTCTCGATAATGGATTTGGGGCAGAGCATCCTCGTGCTGAGAAGCTTTGCACTCAGTCATATGCCTAGAGGAGTGTACTGAAGCTCCTCTATCGGGGGTCCACTCAATGGGATCTCCCCATGTCGAGTTGTCACCTCTAATGGTTGTCGAATGTCGTTCGGTTTGCTCATGTGTATGAGGACTCGACACATGCTGCTGTGACCCAGTTGGGGGTTGATCATGGGCATCGGTCCTAGACCTTTTCCGATCACCCCGTGTGTTCACCATTTGTGTACTTGACATCTAGATGTGTTTTATTATGCAAACAATGTAAACAAATGGTGATTATCTCTTTTAAATTTTTATTGTGAGCCCTAAAATGTTTGATGTTGTTTTCAGATGTGTTGTATCAGTGTTAGAAACTCTCACGTGTTTTGAAATATTGTTGGATTTTAAACTCAATTAAATTGGCTTTCACCTATATACTTGCACAAGCCAAATATGGTAATGATATCCATACTCAACGAAGTAGCATAGGTACTACCAACCCTCACCCAGCACACCGTGTGCAGTGATACACCCTTCCGAAGAAGAGTGCGTGCTATTTTGCATGGATAGGACAGTTCTTGGGTCGGCCTTGGCAATGAGCGGGTCCCGATAATACAATTTCAAATGAGCCAACCAAGTGGTAATGACATCCACTATTTGTCTCAATCAAGCGGGTTGGATGTGAGAGCCCAATGCCACTGATGTTTAAATGATATGTGGTGTGTGTGGTTCCTTTTATTTTGTAAAAATGACAAATGCATCACAGAGCATAATGACCATTCCTACATGATGTACATGAAAAGAAAAGGAATATTTTGAATTCAGACATAATGCATGCTAATTTCCTACATGATATTTTGATGATGCATATTATAATGACATGGCTGCTAATTGGACCTCAAGCATGCAAACGAGACATAATATTTATCAAGGTCACTGTATTTAAGGGCAGACTGCACTCAAAGGTCCACTATTCCCCAAAATGCCTTTCCACTGAACGAAAATAAAAAATAAACTAGGACTTATTCATTGACCCCTTATATTTTTGTTCCTCGTTTGCAACGGTTCGATGATTTATGGAAAGATGCAGAGCAGAAAATTCAACATAGAAGGTGAAATTAGGACCTATCTTAGGTCCTGCTCTGTTACCCACTGATTTCCTTGCTGTCTACTTCTTCCTTTGTGAACCGCAGGTCCGACCTGCGGGCTGTAGTGGAGACCACAGGTTACAGCCACGGGAAAAAAAAACCGTAGCTGAAAGCTGTAGTTAGCACCTATGGAAAGAAAAAGCCAAGAATAGTCAAAATTCAAGGCTAAAATTGTGGGGTTCCACCGTGATCACCATCTGACATAACCGTGGATCGCGCGCCTAGTTAGTGAATTGATCTATACCATCGTAAAAACACAAAGATCCACACAAATGCACAAATTGAACAAAGAAGCCAACTAATGCAAAGTTTCTTATATTAATATTCGAAAGGATCTCGTGTTACAAAAATGCCCTCTTAGGGTCACTCTAAAGACGATACAGATGTTACAATTGCCAATGTCCTCAACATGGTAGGTGCGCTTATTTGTTGCTCTAGTGATTACTCACAAAATGCCTTGGGGTAGAGCTAACCCCCTTCTCCACGATGTGGAAGGATTATGATATAGGATCCCTTTTGCACCTGTCTCCCTGCAAAACAAGAAACAACAACGCATGATTACAAAGTTTGATAGCCTCTTGTGATGAGGCCATTTAAAGAAACATACATGTAAATACCATTAAAATAGTAAAATAAGAAAGCATAAAGAAAGGCTTTAAGCTATTCTAATCACATCAAGAATTATACTACAAAATACAAAACATGAATAAGCAAATGATGCATTGAACAAATATCGAATTAGAAGCAATAAAACATCTAAAAGATCCAATATACTCCTACCCAATGCAACACATAAAATACCTAATTCTTACGGTCAGAGTTTCTCTAAAATATAATTAAACCTATAAAAAGACTAACATGACTAATCTATGCGGTAAAAGGTAAAATTATTAAGGTGATCTTTAACCTGTTGCAAACCACAGCTGTGAGGGACGGTCTGTATTATGAACCATGGCTGACAGCCACAATTTGACCTTTGATGTATTTGCCCGTAGAATTAGGGGCAATGGGCTTGACCTCCTTGTCTAAATTGATGTTCAAGGGTCGCTTTTGTCATCCTCTGATAGATTTAGTGGTCAAATCACTGTGAAGGGCCTTCATTCGCCCAGATTTGCGTTTCTTGATCCTCCTAGGCACCTAGGGCATCCATGGCTAATTGGTCCTTGGATGGATAGCAAATGGGGCTCTTAAATGCATAAGGTCATTATGCAATTTGATAGGGCTTCACTGCTCTCTTGATCAATTAGCTCGCTCAATAATTTGCCAGCACTTCGCTATACAAATTATCTCTCTTCTTTTCATCCTCGCTTGGAGGGGATATTTGTAGCATGCCCCTAGGGCTAGGGGTGGCTTCATGGAGAAGCCAAGACCAAGAAGGTTGGTTAGGACAGTTGGGATGGAAGCCTTTGGAATCTTCTGTCCTCCAACTGCCTCCTTCTAGATCTCTTGGTTGTTCCAATCGATTTGGCTTGGATGGAAGGCCTAACTAAACTCTAGTTCAGAACGCAGGTCACAACTATGGTCTAGACTATAGACTGTAGGTGTCAATCATGGTTCATACTGGAGAGCACAGGTCTACGTTGCGGTTCAGACTACTTAGGCCAAAATGCCTAAATTGAGTGGTTAGAACCACTAATCTATCTTGGAGTCTATCCAAGATCCTTCATATGGTTTTGTAGCATGTCCATATGAGTAGTCGCCCTCAACATGACGCGTTTTAGGTGTCTACACTAATCTCAAGTCTTCACCAAGACTTGCTCAAATCTACCTACAAGTCCTCTCAATAACTTGCTCAATATGCTCTTAAGTCTTCACCAAGACTTGCTCAAAACTTGTCTATAAGTCCTCTCAAGAACTTGCTCAATCTTCTCTCAAGTATTCATGAAATCTACCTACAAGTCCTCACCAAGACGAGAACAATATTAATATAAATAAAAAAATATATATGTAAGAAAAAAATGACTTTCAATTTTATGTAAAACTTACATCAGCGGTAACTCTTACAGTTTCTGGAACTGCTACTTTTTTCTTATCCATTGACCATTTGTTGAAATATGCATGGACCTTGAAATTGAGGTTTTTCAATCTATTCAGTATAATTTTCAGACTTTCATCATTGTATGTGGAGTTGGCCTCCACACTGTTAGATTCAACCCAATGTAATAATGCATCAAGCTTTTACGGTTCATTCTCCACCAATAAAAATCTCTTTTCTTTTTAAAAATTTCTTTGTATTGGACATTTATTTCTTTTATCAAAACCTTCGCCTGAAATTACCAATCTTTTAAGCCTTCAATATCTACAAGAAAACTTCCTTAACTATAGCTTCACATCTATGAGCTAATAATTGTTTTCTAAAAAATTAACTTTCTCATCATTGCTTAGAGGGTGTTGGGTGATGGTTTGATGTGGGGGATGAGGTAAGTGTGATGGTATCTACCCCAATTGCCTCTTGTGCTTCATTACGACTTTGCAGATCCTAAAGCACATCAGTTGACTTAAAAGAAAAATATTCAGGATTGGTATCCTGATAAAGAAAATCATCATCAAGAATACCAGAGGGTATTTGAGAAACACTCTGCACATTTTAGAGATTCCTAAGGGAAAATATCAGGAATTTAAAGTCATAACTGGTCTGTGTTTGACTTATTGCTCATCCTAGATGCGATGGTGTTAGGAATTATTTCCCACGCACGTGCAATACATGGCCTCTCATCATTTTTGGCACTTTCTGTGGGTGCATTTATCATGGTGGAGGTAGTGGAGGCATCAAATTTTTACGTCTTTGGAAATGAACCGATTCCTCTACAAAATTTCACATTAAAATTTTAAATGAAAACTATTGTAAAAAATAATGCCATAAAAATAGTTTTAATTAAACCACACTTATTAGAAGAAGATGTGACCTACATAGCCAAATTTATCCTTGCTGATGATGGATCCACTTGTTGTTACTCTAAAAACATATACAAAATTTTATTAAAATAATTGTAATTTTTTGTTACATGGTGGAATTGGTAGCAGCCATGAATCCGAGTAGGCTATCCAACTTTTATGGCCACCATAGTATTCTGTGTTGTCCACCCTGAAAGCCATCACACAGATCTTCATACAATCTGCCCGCATAACCACCATGTCATGATCATTTTAAACCTTTTACGTCGCTGAAAGCACCAAGAAAGGGACAAGCGTTCAGTTCGATGAGGCATGAAATTTGAAACTTGAACCTCCACCCCCATTATGGGGTTTGGAAAAACCAATTGGTCTACACATCGAACCTAAACTAATTTTCATTTAAATCAGTAAATACATAATTTTAAACTATAGTTTTGAATAGTAAGGTTACCTTATGAGCCTACGGTTGCTTCTTCAACATCACCTATAACATACGTAGAAATAAAAATAGCTAGAGGTGTACGTTGAGGAGGTGAAGAAGCCCTTATATGTTTCTTAGTTCTTGTAACACTTATTGGTGTCGATATTGGCTGCGTGTCAGAATCTCCAGTGGCTTCATGCATGTGATCCCTTAAGGTGAAATCCCTTCGAGTAGCAGACCTAGTTCTTTTTTTTGCATTCAAGTAAACATTAGAAAATTAAAAAAATATTTAGAAAGAAGAATATATATATTTTTTTCAAAATATAATTTTATCTATAATTTTTCTTCGATCAGACCAATAGCCATCAATATCAGGTGCAATGCAGTTAGAGGTGGGGTATCTTTAACATTTTAGTATGCTTCATAAAAAAGAAATAATAAATTGGGTGGATGTTACTACACATATAGTTTGTTATTTTTGGACCTTGAGAAGATCATTTTTAATATGGTTCAAAATATAGGTGCACCAGTCAAATCTAGTACCCAAAAGACATTGAAAAAAATAGACCAATGTCCAAAGCAGCATATTTGGAGGTCATCCTTGCAAAAAAAGTCTTGCTTGGAAGAGTTCTATGCAAGTATGAGGAAAACTATCTGCAATGGTTGAAAAATTTAAGCCCATTTTGGACCTAGAGTGAACTAAAAAAAAAGGATAACATTATTAGAAAATAGAAATTTGAATACTAAAAAAATGCATAATAATAAAAATTAAATTTAAAAAATATACCGATCAAATATTGTAGATCGAGACCGTATTTGGTCTGCAAGGTTAGTTTATCATTGTCGCTCAAACTATACTGATTGGTCACTAGTTGACCATAGGTATATGGCAACCCTGTTAGTCGCTACAGATTTGAAGGTTTGACAGTAAAATAAATATTCTTATCGTCGATGATCATTTGAACAACGAATGCATCATCATCATAATAGTTGATTACCCTTTTCATGAGAGCGACATTGGTGTTGTACTGTGCTATTTTTATTATCTTTGCAAGATAAAATTTCTTGGCCCATTGTGTATCTCTTCTAGGTGTGTTGAAATTATTGTAAATATTAACGCAATAAGTGTTTTTGAAGGTAACCTAGATGAAGAGCTAGCCAATTGGATGATGATTATAAGTAAACGATCTAGATTCTAGATTTTGGCTTGTGGATGGGAAAAAGAGGAAAATAAACTACAGTAGGAAAAAAGAGGAAAAAATCTACGCTGGGAAAAAGGCAAAAAAAAAGTCTACATGCTTATTTATAGAATTTTGCATACCTAAAATCAGCGCATGCATGACACGTGGTATATGTAAGGACAAGTGGTAATCGCTCCCTATCTAGCGCATCGTGTCATGGCATATGCATCATGGTAGTCACATCATGACATCCACATCGTGGTGATTGCATCCTGGCGGTCACACCATGGCATATGTGTTATGGCATACGTGTCATGGAAATCATGTTATAGTGGTTGTACCATAGTGATCGCGTTATGGTAAATGCATCATGTCAACCGCATTATGGTGGTCACACCATGGTAGACACATTATGGTAGACGCATCATGGTGACTATGTTATGGCGATTGCGTCTTGATCGTACATATTTCTATTTATATTTGTGATCGTATGGATTGGCAAAATATTTTTTTGGGGGCTCTACCCCCAAACCCCTAGACAGGAGGGGAAACCCTTCCCTTATGACCTTCCTTTACACATACCCCACGCATACAAACAATGTGTAAGGAATGAGTACTAAACTGCACCATCCTACACCTCATTGATCAAAAGTTGAACACCAAGTCTACATTTCGACATCAAAATTAGGCTTTCAAGGTTAGATTTCTATCATTTTATTTTTATTTTCTATAACAAAAGGTAGAAAAACATCTATTTATAACATACTTTGAAAAGCTTTTAATTAGTTAAATAGTAACTGTCTTATAGAGAGGTAGTCTTTGTTTGCAATTTTTTGTTTGTCATCACATGTCTTTTGTTTGTTGTTGAATTCACCAAAAAATTATAATTTTTTGTGAAAAAAAGGAAAAATTCACCACTATTTTATATGATTTTAGACACAATTTGCCTTGATTTCGAAACTGATTCACCCCATTTTTATAGATACATTTTGGGTATGACCCATTATGCATAACCTTGGGTAGTAGATTGGTTAGCAAATTTGGGGGATCTTCGTGAAGAGGACAAAAGATGGTCCCCTTGATATTGTTCCTCTAAACATAATTCAGCTAATGGTAAGAGAAAGATCTAATATTAGGGGTAGTATATGGTATTTTAAAAACGTGATTCGAAGATAGAAATTTAGAAGTATTGGATGTTGATTGTTATGTTGTTACTATTTTTATGTTGGGGTTGTAGTGTTTTGCTTGAGGAATTTAGTGTGAATGACAGGAAGATGGATATCTGAAAGTTTTGGGTTTTGAATAATATTTTGTTACTACCTTTTCTATAGGTTTTGAATATCATACACAAGGCAGGGAAAATTAATATAAATACCTTTAAAATTTTCTACCGAGTGGTCAATAATTAAGATAAAGGTATGCAGTTCTTATAGCATATGTTCCTAGATTTAGCTTTTTTGTTTCTTTAGTGGAGTTGTCAATTAGAGCATGGAAGACAATAGACTATTTCATGTAAGTTATCTTTATCATGTTTGATAGAGTCTAATTCTCATTTGATCAGTGCATTATGACACAAACATACCTAAAAATGCATTGGTTATCAAGCAATTGAGTGTGTTGGTAATATCTATTTTAAAAATGTGACAAAATACATTAATCAAATTGTAATAAAAAATTCACAATAAGCATGAATTGTAGTGTGCTATAGTTTTTTGTGCCAAAATAAACTAAAGATCCGATGTGTAGTAATATATTACAATTTTAGCATATGAGGAAAAAATATAATGTAAGACTAGATAAACTAGTTGTAAAAGAGTTTAAGCCATTTCAAAAACCTTCATTTATTAAAAAATATAATGTTTTTTTTTAATTTTAACCTTTTGAACTCTTTTATGTAAAATGTAAATATTTTCAAAATAATTTTTATATAAAACTTAAATTATATAATACCTAATTAATCAGACAAGGCCTATCAATCACATGAATTTTCAAATAAAAAATTTAAATAATCTAAAGGTTTTTACTAAAATTAAAAAAAATGTATACATGTTTAGTACATATGTATATAAAAATTTAATTTTAAACCTTTTACATACATTTCAAATTTTTAAAATATTATTTTAACTAAAATTAATAAAATTATACTTATTTTATTAAGAATTACTTATTAATCTTACAAGTTTTCAAATAATAGTTTTAAAATATTTATTAAAATAATTATAATGTTTATAAAGATAAAAATAACCAAACATTCCAAGTTTTCAAATAATAATTTTAAAATATTTATTAAAATAATTATAATGTTTATATAGATAAAAATAACCCAGCAAATATGGAATATTCCCCAACTCGGTCGAATTGTAGGTCTCTTAAATTAAGAGCTATTCCTATTTTTTTTCAAGAGAGACGGGATTCTTGTAATATCAGGCTTTGCTTGTATTACTGACTTTAAGAATGAATATTTAAAAACTGAATCCATCTAGGGGTGCGTGCGAATTAGTGAATTAATAACATCTATGTCCATAATGAGATCAACAATGCCATATTCCAGGGTCTCCTCTGCTGAAATAAAATGATTTATACATAAGAGTTGCTGAATAAACATAAATTCTCAAATAACCAATTTAAAAAAATATTAATTAACCTAAAACAAAATACGTAATTATAATTATGTTTAATTTTAATAATTTTTTGTGGCTACAAACAAATGCTTCTTACTACTAAGTGCACATAATTATTATTGGATCCAATTGAGGCAAAGTTTACAATTACACTGCATAAACATTTATGCAATTGTGTCTATCAATTGTTTCTTTGATAACCATTATAAAGCATCTTCAGCTAATCAGACCCCTCTCTACGTCCTCTTATGGTCAAACAACCAACAGAACCCTTGGCCTTCCTCATCATGATCAATAATAATTTATTGTTTTCTTCCTATGGCAAGTTCATTTAAAAAAACATCTAATATGTCAGACTGATTGAACTTTATGTTTAATCGATTTTGCAAACTAATTTAGGTCCCAGACCATATACAGATATTAATCTTAAATAAAACTTAAATTTTATTTGAATATCTAAACATAGAAGATCCTATCCATACTCATACTCAGGGGAAACCTTTCTTGATTAAACTTAAAATTTAACCCTTGAAAGTGTCTCGGTCCACCCAAAAAAAAACAGAGGTCGTTTGTTGAAGTTAAAATTCAACAACTCCATTACAAGATGTCAGAGACGTATATGGTGCACTTGACGGAAGTGTTGCTGGGCAGACAAAATTGATGCTTCTACTGGGTCTCGTTCGTTGCTCTTAGGAGACGTCTCATCTAACAGCCATCCGAACAGAAATTCGAAAAACGGATTCGAAAATACCCAGCTGCAACTGCAATTTCGGCCTCCCTTCCCACTAACGTCGTCGAAGCTGTTGGTAGAATCCTTGCAGCTGTTGGTAGAACCCTTGCTATCCTGGGTCCCTGTCTTCATATCCATTCGAACAATGAGAAGCAAAAAGAAAAATAAATCTGACAGATCCGAAAGCTCAAACCTTATGTTGCAACGATTCTCCAAAATGATTCAGGAAGGTAAGGGTGCATTGAGTGGAGGATATGTGAAGGGAAAACGCGTAATTATAGTTATAAGCTCAGATTTCTTGGGGTCCAAGGCATGTTGCCAGGAAAATTCAAGGTATCAAATTACCACTTTTGACTTGAGTCAGATTAAACAATTTCTTTGGCTACAGTGGTTTGACACGATAGGCCTATTGATAGAGATCAATGAGTTTATTAAATTTTTATTTTTTATTTGAGTGAGATTAAACAATTTCTTTGGTTAAGGAGGTTTGATAGGTATCTAGGTTTATTGATAGAGATCCAATGTTAAGAAATGAATTATTTTTGTTTAATTTAAAAAAAAAAATTAGAAAAGTTTTCTAAGGAAAAAAACAAACGTTTGACAATTAGTCAACAAAGAGGGGCTAACGATGTTGGAGGCATCTTCCTGCTTTTTGGTCCGAAAGGCCAAATGTGTCTCCTGTGACTTCTTAGGCAAGAAAGCCTGATGTGACAATTGACAATTGAATTTATTCTTTGCCCTACACTTGCGCTGTTAGTGCTGGTGCATTGCACGACTACTGAATGACTGTGCGCGCTACTCTTGCGTTGTTATTGGTGGTACATTGCACGGCGACGACTATTGAATTAGTCTTTGGGTTGGGCTGCATGTGTATTGTATTTTATTGGTTACATAGAAGGAATTCGGAAGATTTGGATTCAAATCTCAAAATTGTTATTATAATTTTTACCTTATCTTGTTGCTAGTGAGGAAGTTCATCATTGACTTGAGATTGGTACTTCATTAAACTATTAGCTTTGCTCAAATAAGCATGCCTTCAAAATTTAAACCTGTCATAATGTTATTGCTGGTGTTGTTCCAAGAGATATTGGTACTTGGTATTCTTATTCTTTTACGGTTTTTTCTCATTTAATGTGATGATGCAAGTCTAGTGGTATATTCCATAATTAGAATTTCCTTCATGTTAATACCTATCTATCTATCTATAGCAAAATCATACTCTCAAATTATTATTAATTACCTAAAATCAATTTTAAGGTTTGAGAAGGCAAATTGGAGAATTCAAATGATCATATATAAGATTAGGTTAATAGCAACTAGTTTTCAAGAGGTTATTTTCAATCATGTGCCTAGAGCATAGAATAGAGTGGCAAATGCTATGGCAAATTGGGCTCTTGACAAAAAAAATATTAGTTGCTATGGTTTCCATCCTAGGTGGTGGCCAGACCAAACTAGGATAAATCTTTCTTTGTTTAGTCTCTTGATGGCAATGCTGAAAGCTATGGTTGACTTGATAAGTAATACGAGTCTTTATTCATGACTCGACCCCAATTTTCTAGAAAGAGCAGCATTTGATAACCCTGATGCTTCTAACTCCCCTATAACTTTCTAGATCCTCGCTATGGTTGTGAAGGTTTAACAAAATCTATTAAAAGTCTTAGTGTAGACTAATCTTCTCTATTTTAGTGCAGTTTTTCAATACTAACCATGATAAAGGATGTTAGAGGGTCTTGTCTTAATAGTCTTGTCTCAATAGTCAAAAGCTCCAATGGCAGGATGGATGGTTTGTTGGGTAGGCATAATAGTTTGATTTTGTAGTTCTAACTAGACTCTATATTAGCTAGCAGCCAAAAAGTTGAAGTTTATTAAATTTGTAATATATTCTTGAGTCTCTCTTAATACATTCATTTTTAAAAAAATTGAAAAAAAAAAAATATTCTTTACTTTGACATAAATTTAAAATATTTTTTAAATTAATATATTAATTAATTATATGAAAAGGTAAAAGGATAAAGCATGAAACTATAGGTGCTATGATAATTTTTTTAGAGGATGTTATTTATCTGTATATGTTTATTTAACTAAACTTATGTTAGAGGAGTGCATGATACATATTTTAAAAGGTTTAAATATTTTAAAATTTAAATCTTAAACCGCATGTTCATGTTTAAAGTTCCAAAGTTCTATAATTAAACCCATTTAAATTATACTATTATTTATAATTAATAAAAATTAACGTTTATAAAATTAAAATAATAAATTATAATTATAATTATTAAGAAAAAAATAATATTTTACGGTACATATTTGAAAGATTTAAATATTTTAAAACTTACTAAGAGTTGTACTAGATGGAGGTATTAAAACTCTAATATAGACTCTCACAATGCTAGATGAATAAACTAGAATACCTAGAATTTTAGTAGAATAAGGTACCATATTTGAAACAAACAAAATACCATTGTTTTCTAGGACAAAATTCTAAGTTGGTGTGTACTTATTACTTTACCAAAATCCATTTTAAATATTCATTCATGTGAGACGGTCATTTCTTTTCCAATCATCATTTCTCAATATAGATAGAAGGAATCATTTAAAGGACTTATTAATATTGAAGAAATATTACACATGTAGACTAGCATCATAAGTATTTAACCATTATTTTTTGTGTTGACATGCAAAATAAAAAAAATATAACTTAAATCATTTTGTATTGTTTAATCTATAGGAAAAATGATTTAAACAATGTTAATGTTAAGGTAGACTTTCATACAAGGATGAAGTAAAAACCATATAGAGAATAGTTATGCTTTGAGTAGGTGTAAAAAATAAGATAGTATTTGTGCTACAGTGATATTAATTGAACAAATGTAAGATCTATAGGATTTAATATTGTGTATCAATAATAAAATAGTGAATTTTGGACCCATTCTTTTTACAAGATAGTGAGGTCATTGCAAGTCAAGATGACAAATATTTAGAATATATCTATGAAAACCATTCTTTCCTGGAGTTTTAGTGGGTGGATAACAAAGGGAATTAGAGTAAAAGAGGGGGAGAAGCAACATGATATGGGGGATGGTAAGTGTTATGAAATCATTAATTGTGAATTAGGTTACATTTACATGCAATGAAGAACCATGCATTCTAACACATAAAAATGGTTAGAATGAGGTTATTGTTTGAGTATGTGGTACTACTCAATTCCATTGATAATGGGTGATTTTTATTAGTTTTCTTGGACAAGTGAGAAGCTATAATTAATGAGTAAAACAAAGACTATTTGTGGCCCTTAATATTTGATTTATTACAAGTGAAATGTGATGGAGTTGTGGTGGGTTGATAATAAATGAAATCCAAGTAAAAGAGGTAGAGAAGAAATATAAGATAGAGGATGGTAAGTGTTATGCAATAATTATGTGTGAATTAGGTTATATTTGGATGGAATGAGTAACCATGCATTTCAATTAATAGGAATGATGAAAGTGAGGCTATTAAATGATTTGATTCTCTACATTTTTGTAAGTAGTACATACTTTAAAATCCATATGTGACGTTTGATTGGGGTGCATATATACACCCTCTCTAGACATGAATGGTTGCTATATAGGTAACATTGAGGTTGTTAAATTTTTGTTATTATACTTGATTATAAAACAAATTGTCATGATTTTGTATTTGAACCAATTGAAGTATTTTTTAACTATAAATAAATTAGCTATATTATTTTTGCACTTGAAAAAATTGAAAGCATTCTTGATTGTCAAAAAAATAACTATCCTATTCTTGTATTTGAACAAATTTGGAATAATTCGTGATTGTAAATAAACTATCCTATTTGTCTTTAAAAAAAATAGAAGAATTCTTAACAATTAAAAATATTGTCATATTTTTTCATTTGAAAAAATCAAAAGAATTCTTGACTATCATAAAATTATAGCCCTGTTATATATAAAAGTTTCTCAATATAGAAAAACCACAAAAAAAATGTGATTTCCTTAAATGGAGGAAATCACAACTATCCAACAAATCTTATGTGAGCAGATCTAACCAACCAACTAATTTTGATCATATGTAATAAAATCCTACATTCCTACATTATTACATCATGATCCAAACATAGGTAGGGATACTAACAATAGTATAAATAACTAGATAAAATAGGACACACTAAATAGTTTATCAAGTACACTTAAATTATGAATAGGGACACAACTATTTGCAACAGCCAATAATTGGAATGTCCTCACTATGCTTCTTTAGTGGGAATGGTCTTAGTGATACTTAACCATGGATAGGGATAAAATTAGCTATCCATAATTATTCAACACAATTGGATATGGACATACATACTATCCAATATCAAAGTTGCAAATAGGGACAAATACTAATATTCACAACAATAGGGACACACACAAACAAGCATAAACAATCAATTGTACTAGACTGTATTAATATACATCATCTTGTGAATGGGGATAAACATAACCATTCATATTAAATGCAACATGGACGTTCACTTATTACATCAAGTAATTATTATTGTGAACACACACAACCAATCGTAGATAGGAGTGGCATGTGTCTCCACTTAATAGATCAAACACAATTTCAATGGGAACTATGACCACACTGAACATCCCCTTGTGAATAGGGACACACAACTATTCACAAGGATCAATATTGAATCAATTAATTAATATATTCCTCCTCATTGTTCTCATGGAGAGTATCTTTGACATATGCTACCATGCATCCTTTGATGGTAGTCATAATGACTTAACATAATTTCTTGTCTTGATCATCGTTCACTATAGTGAGGTCAATCATCTCTCACTCTCTTCTATATCTTGGCCTTGTTCAACTAAATAAGTTGTTGTCTATGATAAGCAATGTATTAATACTTCCTTTATCTAATGATGTAGTGTATTGCTAATGAAAGCAGTCGAATTATGAGTGCCTTATGTAGGGACTCCTCATCCTTCTCATTAGCCTATATTTCTAGCCCATTTAGACTGAAATATATGAATGACGATGAATCATATTCAGAATGGACCTCTTTGACTTTGATTTGTTCCATATCAAGTTCTCAAATCTACTACTTCAAAATTATCCTATGAGTATCAAGAGAATATAGGATTATCCCTCAAAAAAAAAAAAAATTAGATGTCAAGTACCACCAAAAATGCACTTTTGACTCAATTTTAACACTAACTAATTGGCTTGAGACCATAAATATTTTAAAGTAATTATATTTGATATAGACACTTCTAAATTTAGTTAGACCAATAAATATAACAACTTTGAATTTTATTAAAAATAATAACTTTCTTCCTCTATAAAACTAATATGACTATTTAAAAAAATAATAATAATACTAAACACATGATACTTAGCTAACCCTTTGTAAATATCACTAATATTTTTATGGATATGAGGTGAAAACTTCCAAAATTTCTACAAAGCATGGGTTCAATGTAAACATTAATATTTTTTGCAAATAATAGGTTTAATGTGTTTGACATTTTCTTGCTCATATTCACAACTAAGATATTTCTCCATTTCTAGGAGGGATAAACATATTATACACCTAGCATTACAGTTTGGGACCGAATACAGGATATCACTATGCATTGAGCATGTGACCCACCTTTCAACATATATGGAGGTTAAAATTCCTCAAGCTAATTATACATTGACATGAGCCCTACTTGATTTGATAATTGCCATAATATCCATATGTACTCATTCATATTTACTGATGCATTATACATACATGCTACACCTCCTACCAATTCTATGAAGAACACAAGCTTATATTGAGAGGGGAGTGAATAGTATAAGATCAAATTTTAATTTTCTTTCCCAAACAATATTATCCAATATAATCAATGGCAATATCAACAACAATAATCAAAGCAATGCACAAATCATCACACACAATAGAGACACCAATTTAATGTGGTTCACCCAATGTGGGCTACTCCACGGAGAAAATATTTCACTAAAATTTTCTCAACAAATATCTTGGGAATCACTTCCCTATTACAATGTTTATGGACCTTTGTCCAAAGGAGACACCAATCCCCTAGTGCTCTAATTTGTGGATCTCTCTCCACAAGAGAAACCTTTCCCCTTTTCTCTAGTTCGTGGAACTTAACCCAGGAGAACTCTTTCTCCCCAACTGGTTCGTGGATCTCTCTCCACATAAGAACTCTATCTTACCAAATGCTTCATGGATCACACTCCATAGGAGAACTCTTTCCCCTTTCTCTATTTCATGGAACTCTATCCATAGGAGAACTCTTTCTCCTATACTCTAACTGGTGATCTTCTAGAATAATATTACCCCCACTGCACTGGCTTGTGGATCTCTCTCCATAGAATATCTCTATCCTCACTGCCCTGGCTAATGAATCTCTATCCATTGGAGACTAATATCCTCTACTCTGTCACCTCTAAATATTACTCTCAACTCTATATCAGATCTGCACAAAACTCTGTCCTAAGTGTAGTACAAATCTACTCTAAATTTGTCTCAGGTCTAGCACAAATCTGCTCTTAAATTTGCACCAAAATTTATCCTAAAATTTGTCCTCAAGCCTTAACACAAAGCTTGATACAATCATAAATCAACTCTGCTTAGATTTACCCCAAGCCTTAACACAAATATTAAACAAATCAATCAATCAACTCTGCTCTTAAGTCTTCACAAAGACTTACCTCAAATATACGTTCAAGTCCTCTCAAGAACTTGCTCAATATTATATCAGTCTTCACCAAGACTTTCCTCAAATATATCCTCAAGTCCTCTCAATAACTTGCTCAATCTGCTCTTAAGTCTTCAACAAGACTTACCTCAAATCTACCCTCAAGCCCTCTCAAGAACTTGCTCAATATGCTCTCAAGTCTTCACCAAGACTTGCTCAAATCTACCTATAAGTCCTCTCAAGAACTTGCTCAATATTCTCTCAAGTATTCACCAAGACTTACTCAAATCTGCCTACAAGTCCTCTCAAGAACTTGCTCAATATGCTCTCAAGTCTTCACCAAGACTTCCTCAAATCTGCCTACAGGATTTCACAAAAACTTGCTCAACTCTGTCCTTAAGCTTTCACAACTCTATCCTTAAGCTTTAACAAAAACTTACTTAAATTTTCTCAAACACATGCTCAATACAACTCACAAGATATGCTCAATCAATCTCAAATCTTGCACACAATGCTATTAAATGCTTTGTCTAATCTTCAAAATAATTCCTTTAACTTGAAGCAATTTAGACATATTCTATTCAGAATTATTTTAAGCTCTGGAACATATAGAGAATGATGTACTCTATTAAAACTTAATATGTTCTACTCAATCATTAATTCTGTCGCTTTCACAAATCTAGTTTCTAATGTTTGCACATTCACTTTCAATATCATTCAAATCCAATGCTCAAGAATTTCACTCAATCATTCAATCAATGAAACAAAACTTGCTCACAAACCCTAAACAAGTATTTTCAAAATTGTTCATACAAAAAGCACAATGTGGGTCTCAAACCCTAACTCAACTATTTCTCAATCAAATCAAATCATACATCAACAAGATGCACTTAAACTTGCTAAAATATTTCCAACAATACTCATCAATCCTTTCAACTCCACCTTATATTTCATACATTCATTTCAAACACTCTAAAAAAAATATAGTGTGCCCATATATTTTTGCTTTGATGGAAATATGTCTTCAAAACCTATTTTACTCACAACAAAACCTCTTTACCAATTCTAGGTTAGGTAGCAACAATCTATCTTGAAATCTCCACAACAATATTTATCTCAATAAATGTTTTACCATACAAAAAATACAATAAAATGTCAAGTCACAAATACACCTTATCACCCCTTGATCTTAACGCACTTCCAAAATAAAAACAATCACCACTTCAAAAATATACCAAAGCATTAACAAACCTTCACTAAATTTTTTAATCAAAAATCAAATTATTTCATTCCCTTTTATAGCAAAAAATCAAATCAATTTAAAACCCCTTGTTACTCCTACTTTTAAAAAATATATCCTTCCTTTTAAATTTCACAAACCAAATTTTACTATAAAGACTTTTATCTCCCTTATGCCTCCTAACATCACAATAAAACAAAAATTAAATTGTTACATTTGAAAATCTTATCACGTGCTTTTCAACATCATCGATTTATCAATCAAAACCTTTTTCTTTCAAAAAGGTATACCCAACGAGATTCGATCCGTAGATCTGGACTTTCACATAACCTTCAAATAAACTAACCACCATATCCTCCATGCTATCGCTGAGATTAAGAGAGTCAAATAATATATTTATTTTTCTTTTTAAAACCTTTCGAATAGGCACAACTTTTGCTCGTTGCCATGTCATCGAATCACTTCAAATTTTTTTCTTATCCAAGCATGATTTTCAAAATAAAATTAAAACCTTATACCCTCTGTAACTTTTCCTTTCGCCAAATAATTAATCTTCATTTTCTTTCACCTCATGGTCGAGCTTATGCGAATCACACCCTAGCTTGAATCATATGCTGCGTTGTCGAAAACCACATGCTTTGTTTGGTCTTTAGAGAAGTTTCACTGTCGCCTCGTGTTTCGTCCTCAAAGGAGAATTTCTTTTACATTCGTAGAGAGATCTTATCATCAGATACACATTCCTTTTCATACTAATTAATCAAAACCTTTCGTTGTCCCTTAAATATATCATGTGCTTCTATTCAAGAAGTTGGTGGGCGGTTTTCATGTACGGAGAGTTTATAATAAGGTTTTTGGTTGAAATATTTATAAGACAATGGCCCACGATACATTTTATAAACTTGGATTTAAAATATTTAAATATTTAATTTTAAATTATTTAAATATAAATAATTTAAAACTTTAAATCAAATAATTCTTTGGCCATGATTTCAAACTTGGGTAACCAAACCTTCTTTAACCTTTTAATTATCAATTTAGAACCCATGGTCTTTCCTTGTTTTCATAGTACATTGACCTTTGACATCAATATATTTTGGCCTTGCACCTTTGACATCAATGACAACTTAATAAACTCAAATTTCCAACAATCTCCCCCTTTGTCATTGATGTCAACCCTTATTGAAAAATATTCTTTTAGTGCAACTGGATACCAAAACTGCTCCCCCTGACTGAATGCTCTCCTCCTAAATCAAATCTCCCCCTCCTTAGAAATCAATGGAAAAGGGACACCTTTGGGGCTAAAGATAAGACTCTTAGCTAAGCCCCCTCCCCACCTCCTCTCCTTAAGGTGGTTAATTTTGGGGTGGGAGTATCTCTACTCCCAGCATACAATGCTCTTTTTCTTTGTCAACTTTCTCTTTCCATACCTTTGAAGTCATACCTTTTTGAACCTTTTGAGAATCCTCTTTCTTGCCTATCCTTGGAAGTTCTGGAAATTATGTTCTACACCACCTTGCTGTACGCCCAACATTATTTCAATTGAAACACTTTATGTTGTGGTTCCTAGGCGGTGCAAATATCTTGAAGTTCCTCCTGGTGAAGCCATACCCATTCCTATCATGAACCTGCAATGAGTTTCTTTATGACCAAAATGATTACAAGAGTAACAATACCCTTTGAAGAGATGCTCATTTATGAAATTTCTCTTAGTGAAACCATATTCCTTCTTTTCATGTGTCCTGCACTGCATAGCCTTATGACCAAACCTGTTACATGAGAAACAATGTCTTTTGAAGAAATCTTTCCTTTGATCCATTGGTCTCTTAGTCATTTCTTCCCTGTGATGTTCCCTTTTCTTTATTTATGCATTGTTTCCTTCCTCTTTGATGTTGTCACTTCTCAACACATCAATGTAAGTCTTAGATTCTTCTTTCATCACTTATTTTGATGTTCTTTTTTAGACTTCCTTTTCTTTTGAGCTTGATTTCCATTTCTGTACTTCTAGATCTTCTTCATTGCCTAGTCCTGTTTTGATAAATAATGATCTTTATGCTTTGGTAATGTTATCCAAAGATTTTGAACTTTTCTCAAACTTGTGTAGCTTGTCTTTAGACTCTTTCACTTCCTTTCTTAGTGAAACTACCTCATGTTCTAATCTTTCACATTCTAAGACTTTTACCTCTAACTTTTCAATCATACTTTATTCAATTTTTCTTACCTCTTCGAACTTAACCTTAAGGTCAGTGAGATATTGTAGAAACTTTACCTTTGTTTCCTTATCTTCTTGTACTTGGGCTTTCAATCTTGAGTTCTCCATTTTTAACTCAACAAGTTCCTTAACTGTGGCTTCCTCCTTTCCTTTTTTTGAATCTTCCTCTTCTTCTAGGTTTTCAAGAGCATCTTCATACTCTTCAATATCTGAAATACTTTCATCACTATCACTTGAAGCACTGATTTCTACTTCAACAAGAGCATCTTATTTTTCTTCTATTGCCAAAAGTATAATTTCCTTCGCACATCTGACTTGACTATCCCTATTTTATTTTTCATCTTCACTACTACTGAAATAATTACAATAAGCTACATTGTGGCCAAGGTTACCAAAATATTCTTCTTCACTGCTACTATACCCAACTTTTGAACAATGATCATCAAGAGATGACCAAAGTTACCACACATAAAATATTTGAGTATTATTAGTTCCTTATTATTCCTTTTTGCATAGTTAGCTTCCTTTCTATTGCTCGATCCTATTTCCACTTCAACTCTTAGAGCAAAAGTATCGTTGGGAGAAAAATCAAATTCCTTTTCCTCTTTGTTGCTATTATACCCATTTTATGGACAATAGAGTGCCATGTGACCAAGCGTACAACACTCAACACATCTCATAGATTTTTCTTCTTCCTTTCTCTTAGTCTCAAGATCCAATTCTTTTTCCTTTTTAGGTATCATGGTTCTTATTTTGCCTTTCCTTGCCATGTGTGTTCTTGTAGCTATTCCTTTCCTTTTTTTGAATCTTCCTCTTCTTCTAGGTTTTCAAGAGCATCTTCATTCTCTTTAATATCTGAAAGACTTTCATCACTATCACTTGAAGCACTGATTTCTACTTCAACAAGAGCATCTTATTTTTCTTTTATTGCCAAAAGTATAATTTCCTTCGCACATCTAACTTGAATATCCCTACTTTATTTTTCATCTTCACTACTATTGAAACCATTAAAATAAGCTACATTGTGGCCAAGGTTACCAAAACATTCTTCTTCACTGCTACTATACCCAACTTTTGAACAATGATCATCAAGATGACCAAAGTTACCACACATAAAATATTTGAGTATTATTAGTTCCTTCTTATTCCTTTTTGCATAGTTAGCTTCCTTTCTGTTGCTTGATCCTATTTCCACTTCAACTCTTAGAGCAAAAATATCTTTGGGAGAAAAATCAAATTCCTTTTCCTCTTTGTTGCTATTATACCCATTTTATGGACAATAAAGTGCCATGTGACCAAGCTTACCACACTCAACACATCTCATAGATTTTTCTTCTTCCTTTCTCTTAGTCTCAAGATCCAATTATTTTTCCTTTTCAGGTCTCATGGTTCTTCTTTTGCCTTTCCTTGCCATGTGTGTTCTTGTAGCTATTCCTTTCATTTTTTTGAATCTTCCTCTTCTTCTAGGTTTTCAAGAGCATCTTCATACTCTTCAATATCTGAAAGACTTTCATCACTGTCACTTGAAGCACAGATTTCTACTTCAACAAGAGCATCTTATTTTTCTTCTATTGCCAAAAGTATAATTTCCTTCGCACATATGACTTGACTATATCTATTTTATTTTTCATCTTCACTATTACTGAAACCATTACAATAAGCTACATTGTGGCCAAGGTTACCAAAACATTCTTCTTCACTGCTACTATACCCAACTTTTGAACAATGATCATCAAGATGACCAAAGTTACCACACATAAAATATTTGAGTATTATTAGTTCCTTCTTATTCTTTTTTGCATAGTTAGCTTCCTTTCTGTTGCTCGATCCTATTTCCACTTCAACTCTTAGAGCAAAAATATCTTTGGGAGAAAAATCAAATTCCTTTTCCTCTTTATTGCTATTATACCCATTTTATGGACAATAAAGTGCCATGTGACCAAGCTTACCACACTCAACACATCTCATAGATTTTTCTTCTTCCTTTCTCTTAGTCTCAAGATCCAATTCTTTTTCCTTTTCAGGTCTCATGGTTCTTATTTTGCCTTTTCTTGCCATGTGTGTTCTTGTAGGTATTCCTTCAAGTTTTTCAGCTCTTTCGAAGGAACTCGCTCTGATACCAATTGAAGAACACAAGCTTATAATGCAAGGGAGGCTGAACAATATAAGACCAACTTATAATTTTTTTTCTAAATAATATTATATAATATAATCAATGAAAATATCAACAACAATAATCAAAGCAATGCACAAATCATCACACACAATAGAGACACCAATTTAACGTGGTTCACCCAATATGGGCTACTCCATGAAGAAAATATTTCACTAAAATTTTCTTAACAAATCTCTTGGGAATCACTTCCTTATTACAATTTTTATGGACCTTTGTCCAAAGGAGACACCAATCCCCTATTGCTTCATGGATCCTCTGATTTGTGGATATCTCTCCATAGGATAAACCTTTCCCCTTTTATCTAGTTTGTGGAACTTGATCTAGGAGAACTCTTTCTCCTCAACTGGTTCATGGATATCTCTCCATAGAAGAACTCTATCTTCCCAACTGCTTCACGGATCACACTCCACAAGAGAAATCTTTCCTCTTGCTCTGGTTTATGGAACTCTATCCACAATAGAACTCTTTCTCCTCTGCTCTGGTTGGTGATCTTCTAGAAGACTACTGCCCCCACTACACTAGATTATGGATCTCTCTCAGTATAAGACCTTTTTCCTCACTCAAAAGACATCTATCCTCACTACCTTGGCTAATGGATCTCTATCCATTGGAGAATATTCTCCTCTAATCTGTCACCTCCAAAGCTTGCTCTTAACTTTGTCTCAAATCTGCACCAAACTCTATCCCAAGTGTAGTACAAATATGCTCTAACTCTAGTTCAGAACTAGCACAACTCAAATCTGCACCAAACTCTATCCTCAAATCTATCCTCAAGCCTTAACACAAATCTTGATCCAATCACAAATAAAATCTTCTTAGATTTTCCCCAAGCCTTAACACAAAGCTTGAACAAATCAATCAATAAAATTTGCTCTCAATTCTTCACAAATACTTACCTCAAATCTACCCTTAAGTCCTCTCAAGAACTTACTCAATCTGCTCTCAAGTTTTCACCAAGACTTACCTCAAATTTGCCCTCAAGTCCTCTCAAGAACTTGCTCAATCTACTCTCAAGTTTTCATCAAGACTTACCTCAAATCTACCCTCAAGTCCTCTTAAGAACTTGCTCAATATAATCTCAAGTCTTCACCAATAATTGCTCAAATTTGCCTACAAGTCCTCTCAAGAACTTGCTCAATATGCTCTTAAGTCTTCACCAAGACTTGCTCAAAACTTGCCTAAAAGACCTCTCAAGAACTTGCTCAATCTGCTCTCAAGTCTTCATAAAATCTACCTACAAGTCCTCACCAAGACTTGCTCAAATCTGCCTACAAGATTTCACAAAAACTTGCTCAATTCTATCCTTAAGCTTTCACAAAAGCTTACACAACTTTGTCCTTATGCTTTAACAAAAGCTTACTCAAATTTGCTCAAACACATGCTCAATACAACTCACAAGATATGCTCAATCAATATTAAATCTTGTACACAATGCTATTAAATGCTTTGTCTAATATTCAAAGTAATTCCTTTAACTTGAAGCAGTTTAGAAATATTCTATTTAGAATTCTTTTAACCTTTGGAACATATAGAGAATGATGTACTCTATAAAAAACTCAATATGTTCTACTCAATCATTAAGTCTGTCACTTTCACAAATCTGGTTTCTAATGTTTGCACATTCACTTTCAATATCATTCAAATCCAATACTCAAGAATTTCACTCAATCATCCAAGCAGTGAAACACAACTTGCTCACAAACCCTAAACAAGTGTTTTCAAAATTATTCAGACAAAAAGTACAATGTGGGTCTCAAACCCTAACTCAAATATTTCTCAATCAACTCAAATCATCCATCAACAAGATGCACTTAAACTTGCTCACACATTTCAAACAATACTCATCAATCCTTTTCACTTCACCTTATATTTCATACATTCATTTCAAACACTCTAAACAAAACATTGTGTGCCCGTACCTTTTTGCTTTGATGGATATATGTCTTCAAAACCTGTTTTACTCATAATAAAACCTCTTTACCAATTCTAGGTTAGGTAGAAACAGTCTATCTCGAAATCTCCACAACAATATATTTTACCATACAAGAAATACAATAAAATGTCAAGTCACAAATGCACCTTATCACTGCTTGATCTTAATGCACTTCCAAAAGAAAAAAAATCACCACTTCAAAAATATCCCTAGGCATTAACAAGGCTTCACTAGATTTTTTAATCAAAAATCAAATTATTTCATTCTCTTTTATAGCGAAAAAAAAAAAAAAAAATCAATTTAAAACCCCTTATTACTTCTACTTTTAAAAAATATGTTCTTCTAAATTTCACAAACCAAATTTTACTATAAAGCCTTTTATCTCCCTTATGCCTCCTAACATCGCAATAAATCAGAAATTAAATTGTTACCTTTGAAAATCTTATCACGCGCTTTTCATCATCATCGATTTATCAATCGAAACCTTTTTTTCAAAAAGGTATACCCAGCAAGATTCAACCTACAGATCTGGATTTTCGTATAACCTTCAAATAAACTAACCACCATCTCCTTCATGCTATCGGATGAGATTGAGGGGGGCAATTCATATATTTATTTTTCTTTTTAAACCTTTCGAACAGGCACAACTTTTGCTCGCTACCATGTCATCGAATCACATGCTCTTATCAATCGCGGTTTAAACATTGAACTGTGTGTATACGAATCTTCACCATTCGCTATTGATTCCTCTTACCACCGATCGCTTCAACAATCTGTGTCTTATCCAAGCACGATTTTTAAAATCAAATTAAAACCTTATCCCCTATGTAATTTTCCATTTCGTTGAATTATTAATCTTCGTTTCCTTTCACCTCGTGGTCGAGCATATGCGAATCACATCCTAGCCCGAATCATATGCTGCGTTATCAAAAACCACATGCTTTTTTTTGGTATTTAGAGAAGTTTCACCGCCGCCTCATGTTTCATCCTCAAAGGAGGATTTATTTTACATTTGCAGAGAGCTCTTATCATCGCATACATATTCTTTTTCATACTAATCAAAACATTTGGTCGTCCCTTAAATATATCATATGTTTCTATTCAAGAAGTTGAGGGCCGGTTTTTCACGTGCGAAGAGTTTATAATAAGGTTTTTGGTCGGAAGATTTATAAGGCAATGGCCCATGATACGTTTTATAAACTTGGATTTAAAATATTTCAATATTTAAATTTAAATATTAAATAATTTAAAACTTTAAATCAAATAATTCTTTGGCCATGATTTCAAACTTGGGCAACCAAATCTTATTTAACCTTTTAATTGTTAACTTAGAACCCATGGTCTTTTCTTATTTTCATAGTACATTGACCTTTGACATCAATATATTTCTTCGTTGCACCTTTGACATCAATGACAACTTAATGAACTCAAATTTCCAATATTCTACACACATTAGGCAAACTACAATGCACCATATTATCATCTTGCACATAAAAACCAAAATCTACAATGAATTATTGTCTAGTATGTTACAACATGTAATATTTATACCAATACTAATAGTTGGTTGTATAATATTCCATGCTTAAGCATTGTGATACATAATGCATGCTTCCTAAACTAAAACAAGATTCAAATAATTGGGAATGTTTTCATGCTTATGGGTCATGGAACTTAGCACCAAATTATTCAAAACATGGATATGCCTACTTGACTTGCTTTCAAAATAGTTCTGCAGATCAAAAGGTAAAGTGACCTTATATATTTTGATGGGATAAAAAACATTCAAGTGTAGCCATGCCCTTGTGGTCACCATGTAGTATTTCTATTTTATGGTGCATTTTTTAAATTAAGAACCACAAAATCCTTGATTTAATTTAGAGCATACGGTTGAAGAAACTACTACAAAATGAGTTTCTTCACATTCCAATGAAATAAAAATCTTGAGTCAAATAAAAAAAACTTTACATGTGAAGTTTTTAGACTTCTCCACAAATACAAGAGAGGATATTGAGAATTTTTTTGAAGCATTAAAGCCTCTCTGCCCTAGCTATTTGTCCAACAACTACAAATATAGGTATCTAAGCAACAAGCATAGTTCCAAGCAACTTCAAACAAGGTTTATGTGTAAGAAGTGCAATGCCAACTTCACTCTTATAAGGTGAAGGTATATTTCAAAATTTCTTCTAGAGAATATATATATATATATATATATATATATATATATATATATATATATATATATATGCATCATCTTCTTTTTCATATTGAAGGAATTTTATTATTCATAATGTTAAATAAATAATGAATGTATATACTAGCACTTTCCATGGTTTTTCTAGATTTTTGATGATATGGATCACAAAATATTTCAAGGGCATCCACTACAACAATGAGTATGTGGTAAGTAGTTGTGATAACTGTAGACACCAAATCCTAGTCACTTGTCATCCATTCGTATCCTCAAATCATTATATATATATGTGTGTGCGTATATTATATATAAATATAAATATTATATATATATATTAATAAAATATATGTATATATATGAATAAATCTTAGCCATCCATCATGATTTAATCTCAACCATCCATTTAACATGATCCATGTCACATATCAAAGTCATAATCTTAGCCCTTCATCATGTTTTAATCTCAATTTCCCATTGGTATCGTCGAAACCCTAACATGTTAAGGGCAAGTTATAAAATATCATTCATTATTATGAATGAGGGTTGATCGACTCAGAAGTTGATTGGTTATTCCTGAGGTTAGAAAGTATTAGATCCCTTCATCCATTATCATACAAACACTAGCATTTTGCTGACACTTTCCCTCCTCACCGTCGTCACATCCTCCATTTCTATCACCAAAACTCTTATGAAATCCTATCAGGATTCCATAGTGTCCTCCATCACCCACAAAAACTTTTGGGCATTCCCTGAACATTACAGAGTATCCCATGAATACTGTAGGGCATTCACCACATTCCTTGAATGCTCTTGGGCATTTCCCCTAAACCAGTTTATATTCTACAAACCCTTAAACAATCATAGGAATTCGTGCATCACTAGATTGCAGAAGCATAGATATAGATCAGGAAAATTTGGTATATTCTAACAAGGTAACATGTTTTATTGCTTTTCAACTTATGTTTTCTATGATTATCTTAAATTTTATCATAACTACACCTAGGGTTTATAGATTTTTTATTCAAAGGATCTCACACTTTGGAGTCCTCACATATACTATTAATATATTTGTGTTGTAATCTATTTGTAGGTACATGAGACATCTTCCTTGATGGCAACTACAGCTAGAGTGTCTCCACAGGGATACACAAGCCCACTAAATTTTTTTTTGGAGTGAAGACAACTCGAAGACATCGAATATTTATTTGAAAAAGTGTTTCAAACCCTCTGATTGTAAAATTATTTGTATCAACACAAGTTGCATTGTAATAGTGGAGATCAAGGCTCCCACAATATCAATATAATATCATTTATTTATTGTGCAATATTTCTTGTGTTGGATATGTTATTGTTATCTTGGTGTTGTTCATTTTTGCTTTACAAAATGATGATCATGGTGGGACCCCCAAAGGGTTTCACATTTTAACTTACCTTGTCAATATTTTTTTATCTATGTTTTATGTTTCTATTGCAGGTTTCAAAAATCCATTAGCAAAACAATCACCAAATATAGGGCTAGAGTTTTTTGAAGTAGCAAGACTCGATCTATGGTCATGTGAATGCTATCCAATATTCAAGGGATACCACACAGTATCCACGTGGATGCTATAGAGCATCCACAATATTCTACAGAGTATATATGGGTTTCAATAGAGAAATCTATGAGATTATGCACCGCTATGCAGAGTTGGAGAAAAATATGTAGGCCTTTTGGTAAGTCCTGTTTAAACTCTACTCACATTTTTGCTTTTTAAAAGAAATAAATGAAAATAAATTTTCATTGATCTATTTCAAAATCAACATATTGCATTGTTAAACATCTTAGGCATTCATAAGCATTTTTAAATCATATAAAATTGCACATAGGTATAAATCTACATATGTGCATTCATTTTAGTTGCATTAGATATTCATTACACTAGATTCAAGTTTTTGACTATCTTTTATGGTGTTTTTGCTTTCTACCTTGTATGTTGTTTGCAATAAACAAAAAAGCATAGTAGCTGCAATTTAGGCTAAATTTTCTCACTTTTTACTCTTTTAAGCTGGAACAAGTCATTGGTACTCAAGATTCCTCCCACTGTTGGAAACACATTGTTGATTCAAAGTGGAAGAGCTAGGCGAACCCTCCACTATTGGAATCACTTGCTGATTCAGAGTGGATCTTAAGCAGTGTACCCTAGATTATTTTGAGAGGCTTGGTATTAGTGTTCTTAGTCACCAACTTGGTGGAGTGAAAGAGGGTTTATTTACATTTTGAACACCATAGATAACAAAAATTTAAAAATAATCACACACAATTACACACTACTGTTAGCGTATATTATTAATATACGTTATTCCATTATTTAGTTAGTATATTGTTAGGTTGTTAGACCTAACTTAACCTACGTTATTTTGGGTCCTAAGTTGTTTCTTAGACCCGATAACTATGGGTTAATTTAGGGTTGTGTTGAGTGGTATTTTCACCCAGTTGTGAAAGTACACTCTCCTTTAGGATTTGGGTTCCAAATCCCCTCTTGCAAAGAAGTTAAACAAACAACTTCTCCAAGGTCTCCGCTGTATTAGCATTTGCATATGTGTATTAGTAATCTCAAATAAAGATATTCAATTTAAATGCTTGGAACACCTTAGTGATTGCAAGTAACTGTAAACAAGGGGCAATGTTGGTTTATTTCATCATGAAACTTTAGTGATTGTTCATTGTTTTTTTTGGATTTTGAAAATTTTTAAATGTTTATTTTTATGCCTAAAAATAAGTTAAAATTTTTGGGAAAAAATAAAATGCAGAAAATGAAAATGAAATGCAGAAAACTGAAAATAAAATGCATTCAGTATGATGCTATCATGTTCCGACAAAACCGAAGATGTGAGGTCTCCATGCATGCAACCTAACCTATTGGACTTGCAAAACATGCACAATCCCCATAGACTAAGTGCTGGTTCCTAGGGTACGAAATAAAATTTCAGATTTCAAATATTCGCCTAATGTAACCCAAAAAATGGCATTTAACATTATCTATAAATTCGAAATCTGAAAAATGAAAGAATAAACATTAAATCCATAGCATGCAAAGAAAATCTCCTTCTTTCTTGCCCACAAGATGCAAATTTCTGAACACTTATGCATTAAAAATATGTCATTTTACAATAGCAGAATTTTTGGTTTTTCCAAACCAATCTGTGGAAGAGAAACAACTCAAACAGGTCCAGAATGGCCTTCTCGCCTTCAGCTCTGCAACTCTGCTTGCAGCGGTTTCCAACCCCTTTTGGCCTCTTTGAATGGCGTATTTAAACTTCTGAAAAAATTGTTTCTCCTTCCATGACGGTTTGTTTCATTTTTCGATGGCTGTTCGTTTCACCTTCCCAGTTTCACCTTCCCTTGTATGCGTGTGCTTTGGTTTCCATTTTGTGGCCCTTCGCTGCGTTTCTCCACATGGGCTTGCATCCATTTCCTCCGTGTGTAACGACCATCTTAAATGATCATGTAACGCTTTGTCTTATTCATTAGATTTTGTCCTTATGTCCACGTCACTATGTAGGTCCGTTACCTTGGCAAAACTGGAACATGTCGCGATATCACGACACTTTTGCCTCCTTGCTCTCTTTTGTTGCTTGTAGCCCGAAAATGTAACATGTCGCGATATCGCGACACTTTTCTCTCCTTCCTTATACAACATGTCGCGATATCGCGACACTTTTTCTCTTTTGCCTCTCTCTATGCTTTGAATCGCGAAAATGCAACATGTCACGATATCATGACACTTTTCTCTTTGCTCTTCTCTTGTGAATCAGAAATGCAACATGTCGCGATATCGCGACACTTTTTCTTTTTTGACCTGAACCATGCAACATGTCGCGATATCGCGACACCTTTTCTCTTTCTATTCTTTCTTTTCTTTTTGGAAAGCAACATGTCGCGATATCGCGACACTTTTCTTTTTGCAAAGCAACATGTCGCGATATCGCGACACTTTTTTTTTTCTCATAAAAGCAACATGTCGCGATATCGCGACACTTTTGAAGCAACATGTCGCTATATCACGAAACCTTTTTTTGGTCGCGAAAATGCAACATGTCACGATATCGCGACACTTTTTCTCTTTTGACCGCGACAATGCAACATGTCGCGATATTGTGACACTTTTTCTCTTTTGGCCGCGACGGTGCAACATGTCGCGATATCGCGACACTTTTTCTCCTTTGGCCGTGACAGTGCAACATGTCGTGATATCGTGACACTTTTTCTCCTTTTGTCACGATGGTGCAACATGTCGCGATATCACGACACTTTTTCTATTTTGGCCGTGACGGTGCAACATGTCGCGATATCGTGACACTTTTTCTCTTTTGGCCGTGATGGTGCAACATGTCGCGATATCGCGACACTTTTTCTCCTTGTGGTGTTTTGCTTTTTTCCTTGATCTTTAGCCTATGGGCCACTTCGGTCTTCTTGGAACACATGCAAAAAAGGTGGGTCCCCAATTTTGGGGTACGTTGTGGAGCAGACCACAACAAATGGCGACTCTATTGGGAAATGCTCCTGAGCATTTCGGTGAGAACTCAACCTAAAAACACAGACTCAAATACAAGCGTCAGAAAATATCCCAAGAATGAAACTAGACGAGAAATACATGAAGCATTAGAATTATTAAGCATCAGCTCGGTGTGTGCAATGTGCTTCATTCCCTATCATTTGAAATTGATCAACATTCCATTGTCAGTTTCACTTATGATTCGTATGCAAGGCTATGAATGATTTGTGCAGGATTTGATGTATGACAAAGATGCTAGAGATATAACAACCTACTTTGCAAAGGCTCAAACCTTCTAGTATCATGAACAAACATATTAAAACTGTCAAACCCTCTTAGGACCAAATATATGTATACTGAATTAATTTACTAGATCCCAAAGTTGGTTATGTGTCACTACCATCTTGAACCCATGTGCAAGTGTAAGTGAAATCGGAGCTTTGGGGAATAGGATTCCCAACCTAAGCGAGATGGGAATTTAACCCTATCCTTACTAACTCGATCTGGAGTTCATTACCTCATCTTGAACAAAATGATTTAACCTGTTATGGATGAAACTGTCAGGCTAGCCTGTCCGTTTGAGCAGTCAGTGGTCTTGCTTTTAGACAAGACATGTTGCCATGCATGAGCATACTCCACTGCCAGCCAGGCGTCTATAGCCCCGGTGGAGATTAACCCCATAATCCATGATTTGGCTCTACTTTTGATTTCTTGGACCTTGGGGATGACTACCCATCCTTGCAAGGGACATGTAGTACGATCCTTCCAATCCAATATTAATAAAGAAATGAAAAATATTTGCTTTGGAATTTCAAGTTCTTGAATGGGAAAAATAGAAGCTTTGGGGAATCGGATTCTCAACCTAAGCGAGATGAGAATTAGACCCTATCCTTACTACTCCATGAAGGTCAAATCAGAGCTTTGGGGAGTTGGATCCTCAACCTAAGTTCGATGAGGATTTAACCCTATCCTTACTACTCTGATTTTAGGCTTTAAGCATTATGGGAGTGGTAAAAACCACTATTTTAAGGATTATGTTGCATGATAGGACAGACACGAAATATTCCTTTCGCCTCACCTTTTCTTCCAAGTATGGTTTTGACCATTTTGCTCAAGATCCTCTTTAATATGTGTAGAACGTGCTTGGTTCAAGATAGTTCGGGCATCGGTTCCCAACCTTAGGATCCTTTTAATATATGTTATGTAATAACCCTAAGAGGATTCGACACCTTTTCAATGATTGTACATGAAATGAAGATGCAACTGAGATGAAATGTATATGCAATGCGGAATGTAATATGAGATATGAATGCATTGCTCCTTTTGAAATGCGGATGGAGTATATATCACCTACTTTACCATAATGTAAAAAACTGACAACTTCATGCATCACAAGTTCCAAACGATATTCTTTAATGTGTTTGCAATATTCATGGAGCTTTCTGCAATACAATTCCGATGTTTCATATTCTCCAAGTCTTAGTCAACATTCATAAGGACCTAAGTTGACAAACCAAAAATGTCCAAAGGACCAACACACAAAACTTAAAACCAAAATGAGATCCATTCCGAAACCAAAACACGAAAACCAAAAGTATATACAAATGTACAAAAAGTTTGGATTATCATTTTCCTGGATCCCAAACCTGATTAGAATTCTTTAAAAGATATATGACGTGATACGCATACCAAGTTTTGCAGGAATCCAACAAAAACAAGATCAAACCAAACAAAGAAACAAACCTCCACTTGCCCCTCTCACCATACCAATTTGATTTAGTTTCATTAATAATCCTATGGTGGAGCTTCAAGTTTTCAAATTGATTAGACAATGATTGATGTTCAATTCTTTTATGTCTATTCTTTAAGATGTCCATTCCGCACTTTGATTCATGGTGTAGAAATAAGCTTTCATTTTCATTCAATAAAGCCATAACATTAATAATATTTGAATCAAACCATTCATTAGGCAAACCTTCATTCGAATTTTGCATGGTGAAACCAAAAAGGTGAGATTTTACCTTTGGCATGCTTTCATTTGACCTTACTTGAAGAGGATTTGAAAATTCCTCTTTTCTCTCATGACATTCATCATCCTGTAGCACTTGTTCTTTCTCCATGACTTGTTTATCAAAGGCACCAAACTTAGGTACCCAATTGAAAATATGTCCATCCCTTTCAAACCATAAGTCTTGTCTATCTAGGGGTGGGTTAACTAACACATTTCCATGATCAATCACTTGGGTTGTTTTGGGTAACGTGAGATTTTCAATTGGATCATCAATGATATCAAACCCAAATGATTTAGGTTTTGTAATTTTCTCATTTTGAAATGGCATAATCATTGTAGCACAAGTAAGTGGATCAAGATTTTCAATTTCTTTTCCTCCAAAGGAATCTAAAGCAAATGACTCTCTTTCTTGATTCATGGTTGTAGAATCCTTATCATGTTCCAAAATTTGATGAGATTCGAATTCCTCTTCCAAAACTTTCTCAAATTGTACAGAATTTATAGTATCCTCATGTGAGGAAGCAATTGAGTTATCCTGCATATTAATTGACGCAACAAGTTTATTAGAAGATTTAGATTGATAATATTCTTCCCATTTCTTCCACGAATCATAGTAATCATCCTCCAAGTTCAAGTTGTGATGCTCAAGTACTTCTTCTTCATCTTCTGATTCATCAACATGTTTCTCATCCCATTCATCTTCACCTTCCTCATTCTCACTCTCTTGACGATATAGAGTTTCCACCACCAAAATGTTGTCCTCTCCTTGTTGATGTTGGGGTGGACCCTTATTTGGCACAAGTTCCAAATCATCCACTTGAGCTTGGAGACAATGGGTATACCTAGCAATTTTGGGACAATTCCTTTCATTATGCGCCTTTGTATTATGCAATCTACACCCCTTTTCCCATGCAAAATCAGAAATATTAAGAATGGAACTAGAGTGACTTGGTCCTGCAGAAGTATCTATCTGATTAGCAATAGGGGAAGGCACACCCCCATTGTTTGGCTTCGTATTCCACTGTCTCCCTCTATTGTTGAAATTTTGATTTGGGTGAGGGGCATGGGATTCATACTTCTATTTTTGAACCAAATCATTACTCAATTTGTGAATCATATTTTTGAGTTCTTCAACCTCTGAATAAATCTCTTTTGGTTGAGCTATGTTATTGCTAGTTCCAATAGGATTTGCGTAATTGGTGAGATCTTGACTTAACATTTGAGTTGGATTTTGAGCCACTTGATTTGCGTAGGGATTCACACTTTGAATCGGAATTGGATTGGGTGCGTAAGCGGGTGTTGATGAATATGGTTGTTGATAAGGCAAAGCATTTATGCCTGATATTTGTGGTGCCATGATCCGATTCATCATAGGAGCTTGACCATATGGACCATATTGTCCTACCATAGGCATCTGGGAAAACCCATAACCCTGTGGTGTCATTTGTTGTTCAATGGTCATAGCTTCATTGTAGGCTAGAGCAAGCGTGGTAACTTGAGGATTTCGCCTTGCAAACATTGTCGTCATAGGATCCAATGCCCCAAAATATATTTGCAAAGCTACTGCGGGATCAATGGCAAAATGCCGAATTGCTCTATTATAGCACTTCTAAAATCTCTGATTAAAAGTTTGGATTGGCTCACCCTGGCCTCTTTTGCATGTAATGAATTGATTATAGATGATTGTGGGATCTAATGGTGACCTGAATTGGTTGACAAAAGCATCCTCCATTTGCGTCCATGATGTAATGGAACCAGTAGGTAAGCAAATATACCATTCGTAAGCCACTTGGTCTAGGCTCATGGGGAAGAGTCTACAAGCCACATCTTCATGTTGAACGTGCAATCTTATCAAAACATCCCTATAGGCCTGAATATGTTCTTCTGCGGTCCTTGGGCCATCCGGTTTGTATTTGGGAAAAAATCTCTCTATATTCCTAGGGATCTCGTGAATATCCCCTGCAATATTCAAAGGAATGTTATGGGCTCCGTACCAAGGAGGTGGTGGAGGTTGGGCCATTTGATTCAAAATCGATGATGATAACCCTACAAGAACCGTGGAAATGGTACTGATAATTGGTACACTAGTGGCAAATGACACCACCGGTGCAAGTCCGCTAGATGCGCCTGAAACAGAAGGATCTTCTATAACAAGAATATCTGATGGGACCACAATTTGCTCGATTTTATTCCTTGGATTCCTATGAGTGATTGGGAGGCTTTGGAATATGGTTTCCTTGGTTGTTTTGGACCTAGTTGCGATGCGATGCGGTGGGTCCAGCTTGTAAATGAAACTACCCTACAAAACCTGACAAAACTCTCAATACCTCAAAGAAAACCTGCGACACAAGAAAATCCTGTAATTAATGAAATTCAAAGAATAACTTCCAAAACCAATTTGTTAGTCATGATTAAAAGAAGGAACCATGACAAAGCAATATTCTAAAATAATGCACAATCAAAACACCTTATTCAAAACATCTTATTCCTGTATGAACAATCAAAAAGCGTTAGGACAATGAAATAAACTGATTCGGCCCTCCTTCTAGCGCCAATCTGTTGAGTGGTATTTTCACCCAGTTGTGAAAGTACACTCTCCTTTAGGATTTGGGTTCCAAATCCCCTCTTGCAAAGAAGTTAAACAAACAACTTCTCCAAGGTCTCCGTTGTATTAGCATTTGCATATGTGTATTAGTAATCTCAAATAAAGATATTCAATTTAAATGCTTGGAACACCTTAGTGATTGCAAGTAACTCGTAAACAAGGGGCAATGTTGGTTTATTTCATCATGAAACTTTAGTGATTGTTCATTGTTTTTTTTGGATTTTGAAAATTTTTAAATGTTTATTTTTAATGCCTGAAAATAAGTTAAAATTTCTGGAAAAAAATAAAATGCAAGAAAATGAAAATGAAATGCAGAAAACTGAAAATAAAATGCATTCAGTATGATGCTATCCTGTTCCGAAAAAACCGAAGATGTGAGGTCTCCATGCATGCAACCTAACCTATTGGACTTGCAAAACATGCACAATCCCCATAGACTAAGTGTTGGTTCCTAGGGTACGAAATAAAATTTCAGATTTCAAATATTCGCCTAATGTAACCCAAAAAAATGGCATTTAACATTATCTATAAATTCGAAATCTGAAAAATGAAAGAATAAACATTAAATCCATAGCATGCAAAGAGGATCTCCTTCTTTCTTGCCCACAAGATGCAAATTTCTGAACACTTTGCATTAAAAATATGTCATTTTACAATAGCAAAATTTCTGGTTTTTCCAAACCAATCTATGGAAGAAAAACAACTCAAACAGGTCCAGAATGGCCTTCTCGCCTTCAGCTCTGCAAAAAAACTAAGCGGTTTCCAACCCCCTTCTGGCCTCTTTGAATGGCGTATTTAAACTTCTGAAAAAATTGTTTCTCCTTCCATGACGGTTTGTTTCATTTTTCGATGGCTGTTCGTTTCACCTTCCCTAACTGTTAGTTTCACCTTCCCTTGTATGCGTGTGCTTTGGTTTCCATTTTGTGGCCCTTCGCTGCGTTTCTCCACATGGGCTTGCATCCGTTTCCCTCCATGTGTAACGACCATCTTAAATGATCATGTAACGCTTTGTCTTATTCATTAGATTTTGTCCTTATGTCCACGTCACTATGCAGGTCCGTTACCTTGGCGAAACTGGAACATGTCGCGATATCGTGACACTTTTGCCTCCTTGCTCTCTTTTGTTGCTTGTAGCCATGAAAATGTAACATGTCGCGATATCGCGACACTTTTTCCCTTTTGGCCGCGACAGTGCAACATGTCGCGATATCACGACACTTTTTCTCTTTTGCCTCTCTCTATGCTTTGAATCGTGAAAATGCAACATGTCGCGATATCGCGACACTTTTTCTCTTTTGCTTCTCTCTATGCTTTGAATCGCGAAAATGCAACATGTCGCGATATCGCGACACTTTTTCTTTTTTGGCCGCGACCATGCAACATGTCGCGATATCGTGACACCTTTTCTCTTTTGACCGTGACCATGCAACATGTCGCGATATCGTGACACCTTTTCTCTTTTGGCCGCGACAATGCAACATGTCGCGATATCGCGACACCTTTTCTTTTTTGGCCGCGATGATGCAACATGTCGCGATATCGCGACACTTTTTCTTGTTTGGCCATGAAAATGCAACATGTCGTGATATCGCGACACTTTTTCTTGTTTGGCCGCGAAACGGCAACATGTCGCGATATCGCGACACTTTTTCTCCACGCTCTTTCTCTTTGCTTTGTCCATGAAAATGCAACATGTCGCGATATCGTGACACTTCTTCTCGTTCTTTCTCTTCTCTTTTAGTCATGAAAATGCAACATGTCGTGATATCGCGACACTTTTTCTCTTTTGACCGCGACCATGCAACATGTCGCGATATCGTGACACTTTTTCTCTTTTGGCTGCGACGGTGCAACATGTCGTGATATCGTGACACTTTTTCTCCTTTGGCCGCGATGGTGCAACATGTCGCGATATCGTGACACTTTTTCTCTTTTGGCCACGATGGTGCAACATGTCGCGATATCGTGACACTTTTTCTCTTTTGGCCGCGATGGTGCAACATGTCGCGATATCGCGACACTTTTTCTCTTTTGGCCGCGAAAATGCAACATGTCGCGATATCGCGACATTTTTTCTCCTTGTGGTGTTTTGCTTTTTTTCCTTGATCTTTAGCCTATGGGCCACTTCGGTCTTCTTGGAACACATGCAAAAAAGGTGGGTCCCCAATTTTGGGGTACGTTGTGGAGCAGCCACAACGAGGTTGCATTGTATTATTTATTCAAGTTATGTTCAATGCAATACCATTCATTCGCTCCAACATGGTATCAGAGCTATGAAGCTCTCTGGCACAAAACGTAGCCTGAGAGCCAATAGGGAGGAGATAATCTTGTTGGTCGCAGTTGGACGTGACTAGACTCGTTGGACATGGGTCTACCTGGTTAAAGGAGATCAAACATTGCTTGGATTAATGGGTCCCTCAGACTATGTGATCAAATGGTGTGGTTATGACTCCATAGATATAATTCATCTAAGGCAAATACTACATGGAAATCGCATGGTGACGGCGTGGTCGTGACTCCCTAGATCTAATCCATCTGATGCAGATGCTACGTGGACACCGCGTGGTGACTGTGGGACAATTAGTACTGGTCTTGACTCCCTAAACCTAACAGGTGAGGCATAACCCTAAGAGATATCCTATACGGATGACCTACCCATACGGTGGACTGACGGGACTTATGACCTAAATAATACTATGGTGGATGGGTGACATAAAGACTCTGGAGGGCTTACCATACCAAAACTTTGGTAGAAAGGACCCTTATGACGGTTCTTAGGAGGAGGGTCTCCTCGAAAGAAGACAACCTTCAAGGGGAGAGTTGTTTGTATTAAAGGGTAAAAGAAAACCCACACATCGCATGTGGGATTATTCATTTGCCCAAGAGGACATCATGCTCACTGGAAAAATTTGTAGTTTGCTAAGTTTTGATGTTTTTATTAAACGTACTGCAAACCCCAACTAGAAAATTACAGAAATTGTAGTTTGATAACCCATTTTTTGTTTTGTTGAGGATGATCCAGATCTTCAACATGTCGTCTGGAGGAATTTTTTTTCCCAGTTATAGTTTGCTCAATAGCCCAAGATGCCTACAATCGCATCGACGCCACTCTCCTGTGCCAATTGCAATCTGAGGAGAATTTGCAGTGATCGAAAGGTAAAATAGTGGATGTTTGCGCAGTCAGCACACAAGCTGATGAGCGGTGGAGCACCCAGGTGGAGCTGAAGGGGCGCACTGTCAAGAGTTACATCTGTTGACGATGCACATAGAGGGAGAAAATTGTAGTGAAAATTGCAGTGACCATTCTTGGCTTTATCAAAATTTTGGGCCGTATTTTTTTTCCCAACATCATCTACAGAATTCGAATGTGTACAACAATAGATCACCTGCTGGTAGTGAGGATTGTTGTTGTTTGTCACCAATGATGCCTCGTAGGATACAAACCTACGCAGGTATTGCAAAATAAAATTATAGCCAACACATATGTCTGCACACTTAGAGAAGTCGGATCTATTTTCTAGATGACTGTAGTAGACGATATCTAGTGGATGCATTTTTAGACGATCATCGTCGAACGAGCTGTGCCACTACAGTAGGAGAACTCATCGCCGCCCAGAGAGGAGAATGCCCGTTGATGGAAGCTCGATCGTGGATCTTCTTCAAATAAGGGTTTATCCCCTTTATATCCATCCTCCATTGTATCCGAAGTGGTTCGATGCCAACAGCTAAGTTGCTACTTATTGGAAGGTCAAGGGTTCTAATTTTTTTAAAAAATTAAATATTAATTTCTTAATTTTATAAATTAAGTTAAGAAATTTTTTAAATATTTAATTAATTTTAAAACTTTTTTCATTAAATTCAAAACTTTTGCTTTAAAAATTATTTGTTTTACATACCTTTGCCCACCTTGCACATTGCCTATGAGGCAAATATTATAAACAAAAGAAAAAAAAGGGGATAATTTTGCAACAAGGGGGCAAGCATTTTTTCAAAGCATTCAACAAGGCAAAAACTCATCAAAACTCCACACCGTTTTTAGGCTTCATAAATAACAAAATTTGTTTGTTTGAAGTACTTCACATAGGGGGGATTTTTTTATGACATTTTTGTGCTAATCTGCCTAAGAGGCAAATATTGTAATTTTTTACAAACCAGTGAAAAAAGCCTTCTGGAGCACCCATTTTGCGCTTCCAGAAAATTTTGGACTCCCCGTCTCGTGACGGGGGAGGCACGCCAGGGGCGCTGCCCCTTGGAACCCCATACAGGGGAGATATAATTTTTGCAAAACCAAGGGGGGAAGACTTATAAGGGTGCATTTTCGACAGTGACCGACACCTTAAAAATAGGTAGATCAAAGAAAAAGCAATCTCCTAAAAAAACTGATGTTGTTGAATCAGTTAAAGGTCCTTACTTTCCACCAAAGATGGAAGAGATGGATTTTGATGAGGATGTAAAATTTTCTACACTACGCAGTGGTGTAAAATCCATTCTCAGATATTTTGAAGATTCTGAAGACCTTCAAAAAAATGGTGTTCAAATCCCTATAGGAGTCATAAGGGTAGTCTACATATCATTGATTACTCTTGATATGGCCCAACGTAAAATCTATAGGGACTTTGGTGAGGAAACAAAGGTAAAAATGGTCGATGCTTGTAGTGACACAAGTGATCTTCAGCCCATTGTGGTGAATGCTTGTTGTGACACGAGTGACCTTCAGCCCATTGTGGCACATGCTTGTTGTGATACAGGCGACCTCATATCTTCTATGGTAGATATCAGTTGTAGCACAGGTGATCTCATTTCAATAGCAAATTTTTTTGGTGACACTAGTGACTTAAAAATTGAACCTTCTCAAAAGAGCTCCATAATCTCATCAATAGTGACAAATGCAATATTGTTAAAAGCATTGATGAAGATGATAAAATTGGGTGTTTTGAAAAACACACCAAAGGATTTGGTTCCAAAATGATGAAGAAAATAGGATTCAATGGTGAGAGATTAGGTAAATAGGAACAAGGCATTAAAACTCCAATAATGCTAAATGTCAGGGCAAATAATGAAGGCCTTGGCTATACTGGACAAACAAGTACCAGTAATACCGTGTTTGTAAATCCTAAATCTCCTACATCTCCTAAAAATAATTGTTGTAGTCATTGTGGAAAGGAAGGACATATTGCAGCTAAGTGTTGGAGATTACATCCTTGTGATTCTTGTGGATGTACAAATCACTCTTCTTCAAGATGTTGGTACAAAGTGAAAATGACCAACAAGGTTCATATTGATTGTGGATGGACAGATCTAACACAATGGACCATGATGAAAGAAATTTTGTATGGATTATAACGAAAAGGTAAAACCTATGGTAGACCTTGAGGCAAATCCAGTGATAGGCCGAGTGGCAGTCCCAGAGATAATGACCCAGAGACAGACCTAAAGACAGACCCAGGGACAAAGTTCCAGAGGCAGATCTACAGGCAGATCCAGAGGCAATGATCTAGAGGTAGATTCATATTAAGATCTCGAGATATACCTAGAGGTACAATTCTATAGGTATGCTTAGATCTAGAGCCAGAGCTATGAGCTAGAGCCAGATCCGAAGACAAAGCACGAGCCATCGTCATTTCATTTCTTTTCTTCTTCTTCACTATATTGGGGCAGTTATATACTTTACCCAAATATTGTTGTATGAGGGGATAATAGTGTATCTAGTAGTTATATTATTACCTAAATACTATAATAAGGGGGGATGTTAGCGTATATTATTAATATACGTTATTCCATTATTTAGTTAGTATATTGTTAGGTTGTTAGACCTAACTTAACCTACGTTATTTTGGGTCCTAAGTTGTTTCTTAGACCCGATAACTATGGGTTAATTTAGGGTTGCATTGTATTATTTATTCAGGTTATGTTTAATACAATACTATTCATTTGCTCCAACAACTACATCTTCAACATAAGTGAGTTGGATTTCATCACCAACCACTAAGTGATAATGGGCTTCACTCCATCCACTGACTTGCCCCATAGGGACCTTAGTAGCCTGTGAGTGGTTTTTCTATATTTTATCACTAGAAAAATCTTCACTTGAAATCCACCTTAGGAAGCCACCCTGCATAGTAGTCTAAGCTTAGGGTTTGCACATCAAAACACACAAACCACAAAAAAAATCAAAATAAAAAACATTGATGCAAGACTTAGAATTCAATTATTTGTTTGATTCTATGTGCTTTTCATTGTCATTGCACCTTTCCACACACATCCCTCACATTCGCTACCCCTGCTTGCTCATAGCTTATGGTTTTGACTAGAAATCAAGCCAGAGCCATGAATCAAGCACCAACCTCATCTATGGAGTGCTCCACTTCTTTCTCAACCACTTTTATGGCTAACCCAGCTAGCCCAACATAGATAAGTTATTTTGGTTTATCTATAGGACCCTCACACATAGTATTCAATTTGAATGTTGATGTGATGCACATAGCCATTTACATCTCCATTCTAGAAATAGGTCCATATACACCCACTGATCCTCGTATCACCTATATAGATATGGATAAATTTGGAACTTACTTAAGACCAACCAATCTAGCTCTAAAAACACACAACATTCCATCCAAACATATTCCTTCTTCTCAGTAGGAACTTGTTTAATCACATCCCACTAGCTTTAACCAAGTCTACACCAACCCTCTTTTTGAGGTAACATGTGCACCCTCACACCAAATTCCTCTACCACAATGTAGCCAAATCACCTCCATCCCATCTACCTACACCACCACATATTCCAATCCACTCTATGAAGCACAAGTTAATACCACTTTACAGATTCTATTTACCACTCCCAATTCAGTTTTGATTCCTTTTGCAACTTACCCTCCATTGGTTTTTACCAACATTGCAAACACTCACACTTCACCTGCAAACACTTCCACCACAACCACACATTCTACTTCAAACATTGTCATACAACAAGCATGATAACACCTCAATCAACTTCTCATGAGCCAACAAGATGCTTGTTCTTACCCTCAACAACAATCATAGGTAGCATATTTTAAATCCTATTCCATTGCAATCCAACACACCTTATTTACCCTTGATCCATATTGGGTATCACAATTTTCTTAGGTTGTTATACTCGCTTCTCCACTCATCCATATCAATACCATTTCCATAATCCAACACATTCACATTCCACAAACCTCATCTCCACTCCATTAGCAATAGTTAATTTATCACCAAGCCCAACAAAATACCCAAGATCATAAAATACCCCTCAATCCATCAAACCATCAGCATCACATTCCATCTCAAATATTCACAACTCCACATACCCCACCTCCACACAATCATTAAATAATCTAGGGCTTTCACACACATGTGGAAGACCCTAAAATCCAAGTCATGCAACAATAGATTGACAACTTGATTATGCATACTCCTGGTATGATGTACCAAAATCCTACACTAAGATAGCTAATCAATCAACCTATTCATTTTTGGTACCATCATCACCTTATCTTGTAGACTTCACAATAATAAATTTTGATAATTTTAAAGGGACTGAGGATCCTAGAGAACACATCATCACATTCATTCACTCATGATTTTAAATTAAATATCAATATTATTTGATGCTCATAACTTTTCATCAAACATTGTGGGGAGATGCCTTAGACTAGTATAACCATCTACCACATCATAGTATTTACACATTTGAATAATTGGCAGATAAGTTTTTGGAAAGGTTTTCCCTTAATGTTCGTAATAAAAATATTGACCAACTGTACAACATTAGACAATTCAAAGAGTCGGTCTATAATTTTGGAAATCACTAGAGGGCAGTTATCACTAAGTTGTCATTCTCCCTACCAATGTAAGAATTGATCTGAATGTTTGCAAGGATTTGTCTAATACCCATATCCTTTTTATTACAACTGCAACAATACATAATATTTGATGAAGCTCTTGCGTAGGCTCGTGTAATCGAAGAGATAAAAATCCAAAAGGGTGAGATAAAACCAAAGAAAAAAGAATGGTAAAATAAGGGCCAATCTAAAGGAAATTATTCTAGCCAATCAAAATCAGGACAAGTAAATCAAGTGGTTTTGAGTCAACCCCAAATGACTCAACAACCCCATAGTTAACATCAATCACCACAACAATAACAACAAATATCTTATCAAGCGGTTACCCCACCACAAATACTTCATAACATAGTGCCAACTGTGGAAAATCATCAATATCAACAATCTATTCAACAAAACCGTACCTACACACTCTTGTTTGAATCGTATGCATCCATATTCTGTAGGTTGTACAACACAAATGCACTTCCCTTACCCAAAGTTAAATTAGATGATCCAACCAAATGTGTCAAGGGCTATAGGAAATTTTTTTTTTCCCTTACCATCAACCGACTAGGCATGAAATTAATAACTACTTCACATTCAAAGACATTGTGCAAGACCTAATAGACCTAGGGGCCATTAAGTTTGATAGTCCCTTGGCACAACAAAATAAAAACCTTAGCATTTATCAAATACCACTTCCTCATCATGAGAAACAAAAAAAAACAACAGGGGGATCAAATACCATGAATCCTCCTAACCAAGTTAATCATATGCAATAGTACCAAGGTTTTATGGGGGCTATCCATATAGTCACCCAAGGTCAAATAAGCACCAATCAATAAAATGAACAACAACAGGAAGTTCAACCTCCTATGGTACCATAAGCAAGTGTGTATCCACAACCTACAAATTCATCATCACCCATCCATTTTTCAACCAATTCATCCCAATCCATCCACCTGTCAAGTCATCCATCCCAACCTATCCATCCCCAATCCATCCATCCCCAATCCATCCATAAATACCTATTATATTGCTGAGAAACCGACTAACAACTAGCCTCGAAATGGCTTCAACAAAACTATCCATCTATGAGCTCATACAACAATATCTCCCACACTATGAGGCATTAATGGAAATTTTAAAATCCATTGAACTCCAATCCCGAGACACTAATGCCTTTAAAAATTTTGTAGGGAGTATACGAATATGTATAAAACCTCCTATAACATTCTATGATTTTGAAATTAAATCAATATCATCAAAATCATTGGGCCTTCCATTACATATTATGGCTCAAGTTGATAGGATACCCTTAAAATGACTGCTGATCGACATCAGATCATCCATCAACATCATCACCACTACTACCCTTTAATATTTAAATATTTCACCCTCAAATATAACCAAATACACATTCACCTTGAGAGCATTCAATGATACTCTTTGTTCCACAGTTGGCAATGTCATCGTACCTATAGAAGTGGGGGTTAAGACATTGTGTACCATATTCCATATCTTGGAGGGGTCCATGTATTACAATGTACTCCTTGGAGAACATTGGATAAGGAATATGAAATGTGTCCCTTCAATATTACATCAATGCTTAAAATATGTACATGAGGGATAGGTCCATTGCATACCAACGGGTATCAAATCTTTTAAGTACTGCAACTTCATTTCTATTCCATACGAATCCACACTTTCATCCATTCACCTATTCTTAAACCCATCAACCACACCATCAACCTCACAACACAATACTTCTTCATCAAAAGCTCCTATTCTTGAGGATCTCCTCATGACTACCCCATATAAAGCCTCCACTTCCACACCTCCACCTTCATCACAATCGACTACATGTACATGTGGTCAAACCCAATCCACACCTTCCACATCCACATTAGTAGGACAACCATCCACATCATCAACATAAACATCACCCATTATCACCACTCATTCATCATCATCCATCCAACCAACATCACAAATACCCATTATCACTGCATCCACACTAGCATCATCGATCATCCATTAAACCCCTCAACCAAATCCATGTTCATCTCAACCAATTGATGTCTCACAATTTGATTTGATAGACTATGCGATGCCATTTCATCATACATCTCTTCCATCACTGGAACCATAAACCATTTGTGATCTCCACATCTCCACATCCACATCATCCACCTCATCCACACCCATACAAGTTGCAGTCGACCTCAAAAATCCTAGTATTGATGAATACGTGGTCTAATATGTCACAATTACACCATTAAGCATCCAAAATATTAGGGATTACGATCATCCATGTGATCCACTCTTATCTATAGGAGCGGTGTATACCATGGGTTCAACAAATAATAAAATTAATTTTTTGTATGGGGGTGTCAATTCATCGTTCGATACACCTTCCCTTGATGAACCTAAGCAGCCAGTCCTTGGCAACATAGAGCACATGTCTGGTTTCCCATCATGATAATTATATCGATTTAATTGGTAAGGATACGATCTAGGATGATATGAATAGGGTATGCATGACATCATTGAAATTGCATATCAAGAAGCACATGACCATTCAGGTTTGGGTTACCATTTTTATTATTTTGCTTCCTCTTTTGAATAAGGTTTTAAAAACCTCCATTTAAATTTAGAAGAGAAAACCAATCACAATTATGATTGAGAAATTCGATAAAGAATACGATGTCATGTCAATAGCATCAGATGAATATGAAGAGGAATAAACCCCAATCACTCCATTCACCAAACAAGATGAGCACTACCTTAGAATGTTATCCATCCACCAGCCCATATTTCATTTGCTTCTCTCTAGAGAACGAGTTGAGCCAACTGGTGAACCACCATTACCACTTCATCCTTTTTAGTAAAACATATTGTAAAATATGTACATAATAAAAAAATTAAAAACACACAAAAAATAAAAAAACACAAATATATTTGCATTGTATTTGCATGGCCTTGTCATTTGCATTTATGTGTGTTGCTTGCTGCTATCCAAGTTCACCAGGTTCATTCCAACCATATAGGCTTGCCAGTCTAAAGGGAGTAGAAGAGTCTGAACCACTAAACATTATCCACTTGAGATATTCTATGCTTAATACATTTTATATATGTATATATGTATATATGTACATGGCTAATACTCAATAAAATCATTCATACAAATTGCATTTCCCACATTCATTTTGCACAATCATATTCATTATCATTTTGATACATTTCATACACCATACTAGGGATCATTTGTTAAGTTTAGAAAATAATTCATTCACTAAATATTTTTGCCTAATTGCCAAGCCAACATCCATCCCATTGTACCACTTCATACATCTAGTCATAATTTTCACTACAAGTTTCCATCATGCCTAGGTTTTTCGGTCACTCAACCACTCCTAGTGTTTCAAGCAAACTCCAATACATGTCAAGTTTTCTTTAGGACCAAGACACATTTTCACTAAGAAAATCTTTAGTTTTGGGATTTGACTCTAACATTCTTGAATCAAACACATCTTACACATATTAAAAATATCTTGTTTTAAAGAAGGATAACACCATGATTGGGTTGAACCTTGAAGCAAAAAAGTTATCTTCGCTCGTTAGATTATGCACATAGTCCTAAATAAAAAATGGTCTTCATCACTATCAAAAATTCCAAATAAAAGAATGAGTAGTTAGGATAGGGTTAAATTCTCATCATACCTTTCCATCAATTCGTAAGGATAGAAATACATTTCCATCCAGATGGTTAGGTAGTCTGAATCCCCAAAGCCTAGAGATCAGATTATTGGACTATGGAGCTAACCTCCATCGGGGCTATAAATACTTGACTGGTAGTGGAGTACGCTCATGCGAGGTGACACATCTCTCTTGAAGAGACATCTAACCACACATAAGGATGAGATAGCTTCCTGGTCTCCTCCATGATAGATTTTCATCTCAATTTACTCAAGATGGTTTAATGAACTCACTTGCACACACATTGGTTCTTGATTGACTTGAGTCACTACCATGCTCATGATTGGCAAATGAACCTTCACTACACACACATGTGGTCTTTGAGAAATTAGACAGTGAGTTTATTTGAAATCACTAGTATGTTTGAGTCTTTGTAAAAAAAAATCATCCACAAGCCCAAACAACATCCATAGCATTATCACATCATCATATGAGTCTTCCATTTTACATACCACCATTTTGGTGTCCCTGATTAAGCAACAATGATAACAATGGTCAAGCAAATCTAAACTACTATAAATGATTATTAGAGCATCAGTTCATTTGCATTATCATAATTCATACACATCATCATTACATTGTCATCCATCACATATACACATGCATTCACACAAACATCCACACAAATTCATAACATAAAATAAAATCCATGTATATATATCACATATACAATGAATTCTTGAAGGCTATATACAATGGAGCATCAAGGCTCATATACAAAAAGTACCACACAACACTAGCTAGTGACCATAGGCAGACCCCTACAACCTCGATGGAGCCCTAGACCAAGAGACACTATGCCTAGAGTCACTACACCTAACATAACCTGCTAGGGAGGATGAAGGTCACTCTAGGAGCCCAATGTGAGGTTGCATAAGTAGGTCCTCTAAATCATGGATGTACCCCTCCTGATATCGAAGGTGTAGCACATATTACCTCTGATGAGTGTCCCTCCATGCTAACTCTACATAGAGCCTCGCAATCGCATCCTTATCTCCACCTACTACCATCTGTACATACAATTCTACCTACAGTCAAGTAATATCTTCATCCCACCCTGCCACCATCTTCTAGAGTTGGTCTCACTCAGCCTCAAGCCTTGCCCACTCCTCAATTTGACCAGGAGATCTCTCCAAAACCTCCTCCATACCACCATCACCATCACCTCTAATATTTAGAGTCTGATCTGCCACAGTCCTTGACTGTATCCCTCTACTACTAGATCGATGATATATTTGATGTCAAGGAGTCTTCTCGATATCTTCTACTATCTCTCCATAAACCCACTATCCTCCTCAACCACTTGACTTAGTACCCATGGTGGCTATGAAGAAAACCATGCATCATACTCTATTATGGTCCTAACATCATACATATTTGGGAGATCTATCTCCTCATCATCCCTGTACTCCACCTGTCACTCCTCCACACAAGGCAAAATTGACTTATTTGATTGTTGCTTATAGAGCACTGAAGCCTTAGGTACTCCCTATTGTATCCCAAAATTCTACAACACTCATGAGAACTGGATCAACTCCACCTCACTACCACATAATCCAACCAACCATCTGGTATACCTAACCCACCATAGTTACTCTCTATATAAGTGTCACCTAGCCTCCCACCATGACCTCCAATACACCTAATCAGGCATTAGTCATACCCATAGATATCTGCACTCCTGGCCACTGTAACTAGGATGGCTAGGTTATACCTACTTAGCTACCCACCATCTCAATACATAGGGCTAATCCCTATCCCACTCCTCATAGTGCAAGTCTATAGTATGAGCCACATTGAAGTGCTTCCAGCCCCAGACTTGCAGTAGCACACTACATCCCAAACCCTTTCACTCCTGCCTCCTCATCTCATACAACTCCATATAAGTGTGAGTCAGTATATCCAGTGCCCATGCATACACTCGAAACTCATTAATCATATCATACACCAACTAAATTATGTTCTATGGGAACTAAAAATTGGTGCTATTAGGCACCAATACGTTGGCCAACAGGAACATGATCAAGGTGAATAGGGCCTCCAACTGCTTCTTTGCATACATATCCAAATACCTAATCCCTCCATCCTTGATGCTCGCATCCTTCCACCCATACTCCCTATCATACCCAAATGGGACACACAACCCCTCTATTGGTACTAAAAAGATGTGGTATACATCTTCAAGTATCACTGTCACCTCCCCTATCAAGAGTTGAAAGGTCCCCCTATCTATATCCCACCTTTCCACCAAGGTAGAAAGGTACCCCTCATCAGCCCTCACCATATCAATCCACACAACCACAACCAATTCCACCCACTCTAGCCAATCCCAGTGGTCCTTCTAGAACACCTTTCTTACCCCTGGTATGATGAGCGAAAATCGATGTCGAGCCTCCAAGATCCTCAACTATAGCACAACATAACATGCAAATGCACATTACCATCATATTAAATATATAAAAAAAAACATCGCACAATCCAAACAAAAGAGCTAGGTGCACTTACCTTAGCCACCTGTACCTCAACTATGGCTGTCACATCTACTTCCTCCATCACCATCGTCACACTCCTTCACACTCCTTCACTCACTCACCCAACCTTTTTCAGACATCACTTTTGGAAATCTTGAAAGCAAGAATGAATCAAATTTTACCTTTGCAACCCTTTTATAATCAATTCTGATGCACTCAACTGCCCTTGGGTGTCTACATGGCACACTCAAATTCTCCCCTATGTTTACCAAGTGGTAAATGCTCTCCTATGTTTGTGCATGATGTGGACGCTGGCTAGTGTTTGGTTTCAGAATATTGCAAAAGGACTCAAAGGGCCTCAAAATGTAGCAAACCCCACCAAATCACCCCAAATTCTATTTATGCATCCATTACATCATTCCATTATATTTTATGATGATACAGATTGATTTGGATGCTTCATTTTTTACTGTGATCAAAAGTCACAAAAATACCTAAATCATGTACAAATGCCTCAAAATAGTCCAAAATTTCACAAAACTACCACAATAATTATTCTAAACATTAATCACATCATTCCATCACATTTTGTGATAATTTGGATTTATTTAGGCATTTAATTATTGATTGCGACCAAAAGTCACTAAAATACCCTAAATTGCTTCAAAATGTCCCAAATCAAATTCTAAATTTCACAAAATTATCAAACCTCACCCATAAATCATTGCATACTTCACATTCATGATGTTATTCATATTCACATTCATTTATATTATTTATATCATCCATAATTCAATGGATTTACACTTAATATTGTTAAAGTCACATTGATGAGGATTGATGTTAGATCTTTCATATGACCCCTCTAGTAGTTCCTAGCTAGGTTTGCATAGTTTATTTCTTGCAAATTAATAATTGTAAGTGAGTCTCCTTCTCACATGCACTTGTGGGCACTAGTTATCTTCTAGTTGTCATTTAGAGTGTTAGTTAGTAAGTGTGAACTCAAAGTAGGAAGTGTGTACTTCAAGATAGCTAAAATGGATCTTCTAGTTAGCAATATTCCTTTCTCTTAACTTAGAAGTTTACGTGCATTCTCCTTTGCACTTTTGTAGCTTATGGTTAAGCATATTGGATCAAATCCATGATTTGATGGGTTGGTTATGTATTTTGGGCCATTAGTGCCTATATATTGAATTGTAAATAATAGAACACTTAGTTGGATTTTCAATCCTTTTCATTGGTATCAGAGCCTAGTTCATGTTTGCACTAGGGCTTGTGAGGTGAGAGGATAGGAGATAATTTTGTTATGAGAAATATTTTCTCATTGAGGACTCGGTTTAAGCCCAAGGGGAGCTTGAAAACCATTCGGAGAAGGAAGTTCCTTCGACGACAAACTCCTCGTTCCAACTTTTTGCTTATGCTCAAGAGGTATAGGAAAAGTTTGCCTCAGAGTTCTTCGTATTGTGATCCTTGGAAGGGATTGGATCGTAGCTACGGTCCAATTAGGATTAGGGAGCCATTTGACCCTACTGCCCCCCCCATTTTCGAGTACTGAAGAGCTCCAGGAGGTCATCAAAGCTAGGTCGTGTGTCGACTTAGATCTGGTTGCCTTTCAAATGCTGGTCGTGTGTCGACCGGATCTTGAAAGGAGAGCTACTGGAGGGAGCTGGTTGCTCGCATTTTTACAATTTAAGCTTTTCAAAATTTAGAATTAACCCCCCTGGTTAATTTTTAAAATTTTTTAGTTTGTATTAGAAAAGCTTTTATTTTAATTAATATATTATTTTGTTAATATATTAATTTATTGCTGCATTGTAAAAAAAAAAAATATTATATTTTTTTTAGAAGCCTCTACATTCGTAGCGACCGGCTCAAGGCCACGACGGCTTTCGCACCACCCCTATCACCATTGCACACGGTCTCGCCGTCGGCAAACCATTCGCCGATTGTCGTCATCATCCCTACGATTCACACTTCTCCCAGACAGACTTGTCGTCGGCACCAGCGAGCTCACGCACAAATTGTCGCATCTACAGCTTCCTCACCCGACAAGCTTCGCTCCAACTGTCGACGTCACCGAGCGCACAAGCAAAGCGGGCATGCTTGAGCCCAAATTTTGTGCACAAAACTTTGTCACAGTTTGTGCATGACAAATGCACAAAATTAGTGCACAATTTTGATATTTTGCCATTATAATTTTCTACACTTAACTGGAATTTGCTGTTGGATTATGTGCTCGGGAAGCGTGCAACAAGAGTTTTTGTGAAGTCTGCCTCAGGAAGTGTGCCATAGTAGCAGAATTTCATGCACTGTAAGTCATTTTGAAGGGTAAATTATTGTAATTTTTAATTTTTACTATTTAAGGTTGCATGTTAAATTTTGTGTTTATTAATTTAATTTTTAATAACTTGATTAAATTCATTAATCTTTGATTAATTGAAATTTAATTTTTAATTAAGTTATTTTTAAGTTAATAAATGCTAAATTGCACCTTAGATTAGTTTAAAATTTCAAAATTTTCAGCCTTAGGAGTAAAATTTTCAAATTCAGAAGCACTCCATTGTAACAAGGAAAATTTCCATTTTCTTTCCTTGATTTAGTGCTTTCTCATTTTTACTCCTGGCTTATACCCGGGTTCACATGGCTTCTGACTTGGCTGCCCAAGTGGCAGAACTTGCCCATGTTGTAAATGCTTTAGCAGATAAAGCTAATGACACTACCATGGCAGAAGTCCTTGGCAATCTTGCCATGAAGGTAAATGACATTTCTTTGCATAATGCTTCAACTTCTGCTCATGATTCTCGTCTGAGAGTTCGTTGTGAAGTTCCATTGTATGATGGATCCAGGAACCCTGATGTCTTGAATAGTTGGATTCTTGACATGAGTTCTTGGTTTTCTTACTCTCAACTTTCAGAAGATGATATAGTGCCTTATGCTAAGCTAAAACTTTCTGGTTTAGCCAAAGTACTTGTTGAACGAAAAAGAGGACAGGATGCACTCACTACATGGGATGAGCTTGTACAATGTCTTAAGACCAATTTTTATCCTTCAAATTATTCTAGGGAATTGGTTATTAAATGGTTTCATTTTCGACAAGGTACTAATATGTCTGTACAAGAATATATTTTCCAGTTTAACAGGTTCAGGATACTTGTGAATGTGGAGGATGATGTTCCAGGTTTGATTCTCAAATTTCAAAGTGGCTTGTTAGAGCATTTGTACAGGGAACTAATGTTTGTTTCTATGGAAACGTTGGATTCAATTTTCAACCAGGCGCAACTTGCGGAGGACAAGTTTAAGGCGCAATCGCAGGCATTCCATGCACCTGTTACTCAAGTGGTTGCAAACTCATCAAAAGGGAATAATTCTTTCTCACAAAAGAAGAATTTTGCTCAAAAGAAGAATGTGTCTTCTCCATCTCCTTCTTCTCCTTCCCCTTCCGCTTCTACTCCTTCTTCTTCTTCTTCTAAATCTTCTTCTTCTTCTTCTAAGAAATTTTGCAATTATTGTAAGAAGAAAGGCCATGAGAAAGCTGATTGCTTTAAGCTTAAAAAGAAGAGTTTAGTAATTACTACTCAAGAGGAGGATGCTCCCAAAGGTCCCCTTGAGTCTGTAGGAGAGAGTAGAGTATATACGAAATTACGAGGTAAGCTTAATGAAGTTACCTTGGTAAATGTAAGTTCATCAGAAGGGGCTCGTGATGCTTTGTTCATCACTCGAGCCCATTTGCTTCATAATTTTGCAACTGATTGTATAGTGGATAATGGCTCGCAGAAAAATCTAATTGCGAGGTCCATTGTCGAGCGTTTGAAGTTACCTATGGAGCCTCATCCTCAACCTTATTCTTTGGGTTGGAAGGATAGTGGAAGAGGCTCAGAAATCACTCACACTTGCACATTAAAATTTGCACTTGGCCCACATTTCATAGATCAAGTCACTTGTGATGTGACTCCTATGGATTGTTGTGGGATTTTGCTTGGACAACCTTTTCAGTATGATAGGAGAGCTGTTTATGATGCTTTCAAAAGAACCTACACACTTCAAAAATATGGTAAGGTCTTTCTCATTAAAAGCACCAACACTCCTAACATCATTCTAAGTTCCAAGCAAACGAAAAGAGTAATTAAGAAAGGTGGTGATGTTGCTCTAATTTTCATTCGCTCTCAAAACACTTCTACATCCACATCCATTACAAAGCAACACTCTTCAATGGATAAAATATTGCAAAGTTATTCACACATATTTCAGGAGCCAAAGTCTCTTCCTCCAATTCGCACAATTAATCACAGCATTGAAATAATTCCTGGTTCTTCCCTTCCTAATGCTCCCATGTATAGACAATCTATTTTGCAAAATGAAGAAATAAAAAGGCAAATAGAAGATTTGTTGTCTAAGGGTTTCATTAAGGAAAGTACTTATGCTTGTGCCTCACCTATTTTGTTAGTTCTTAAAAAAGATGGCACTTGGAGATTATGCATTGATTTTCGTGCTTTGAACAGAATTTCTGTGAAGAATAGATATCCCTTACCCCGCATTGATGATTTATTAGATCAGCTTCAAGGAGCTAAGTTCTTTTCAAAAATAGATCTCAAAAGTGGATATCATCAAGTGCGTATCCAAGGTGAGGATACATGGAAGACAACTTTTAAGACGAAGATGGGCCTCTTTGAATGGTTGGTCATGCCCTTCGGTCTTACTAATGCTCCTGCAACCTTCATGAGGTTGATGAATGATGTATTTCGTGATGTACTTGACAAATTTGTCATAATATATCTTGATGATATATTGATTTTCTCAAAAACTTGGGAGGAACACCTTAGGCATATCCAGCAAACCCTTGATCTTCTTGCGAAGAATCAATTATATGCCAATTCTTCCAAGTGTTCTTTTGGCAATACTTCGGTTTCTTACCTTGGCTATGTGATTAGTGAAAGTGGAATTCGGGTAGATCCCATAAAAGTTGATGTTTTACTTAAGTGGTCCCCTCCTACAACTCTCACCGAGTTAAGGAGTTTTCTAGGACTTGCGAATTTTTATCGCAAGTTCATTCCTCAATATTCCACCCTTGCCGCTCCATTGCATTATCTCACTAAGTCCAAAATTCCATTTCATTGGGAGAAAAGCCAAGAAGTTGCCTTTGAGAAACTCAAAAAGAAACTTTGTACAACACCTGTGTTAACTTTACCCGACCTCTCTCAACCTTTTGAGATTGAAACGGATGCCTCTAAAGTTGCCTTAGGAGCTGTGCTCAAACAGAATGGTCATCCGATTGCTTATCATTCAGAAACTTTTCTGCTGCTAAGTTGAACTATTCTACATATGACAAGGAGTTGTATGCTTTAGTTCAAGCTATTAAGTATTGGAGACATTATCTTTTGGGAAAAGATACGGTAGTACACACTGATCATATGCCTCTCAAGTTTTTACAATCTCAAAGTAAAATTGAAGAATCAAGACATATGAAGTGGGCCTCTTACCTCCAACAATTTCACTTGGTGATCAAGTACAAAAAGGGGAAGAGTAATACTGTTGCTGATTGTTTGAGTAGGCCTCCAGCCGCTCTTGCCTTAACGGTTATGTCCACTTCACACTTGGGATTTCAGACTTGGCCTAATCGGTATTCACGGGATCCTGATTTTGGAAAAATATTTGAGCAAGTGAGTAAGCCTTCTTCTTCCAATTTGCGTCCTTTCCAAGATTTCTACATCAAAGAAGGACTTCTTTACAAATTGGACAAGGTTTGTGTTCCTTGTGAGCCTAGAGTGTCACTTCTTAAGGAAGCTCATTCTACACTTTATGGTGGTCACTTTGGGAAGCATAAAACACTTCATCATTTGCAAAGATTTTTCTATTGGCCTAAAATGCGGAGGGATGTGTTGAGATTTCTCAAACGGTGTGCAGTTTGTTGTCGCTCAAAACCAGTTAATAGGAAGTTTGGCTTAGGCATGCCTTTGCCCATTCCTTCCCATCCTTGGGAAAGCATTTCCATGGATTTGGTTAGTGGTTTTCCTATGACCGTGCGCCAACATGATTGTGTGTTCGTGGTGGTTGACAGATTCAATAAAATGGCTAAGTTTATTCCATGCCGCAAGACAAGTTCTGCATCAGACTTAGCCCAATTTTTCTTTGACAGCATTTGGCGTTCCTTTGGTCTACCTACCAGCATTATCTCGGATCGTGATTCACGCTTTGTGGGTCACTTTTGGCATTCTTTGTGGAAGATTTTGGGAGTTTCCCTTAACTTTTCCATCGCCTATCATCCGCAGTCCGATGGGCAGACTGAAGTGGTAAACCGTACACTTGTGCAAAGTTTACGAATCTATCATCACGCTTCACCAACAAAGTGGGACTTGAGTCTCACTCATATTGAACATGCCTATAATAGGGCCCTACATTCTTCTACGGGTCATTCACCCTTTGAGGTTTGTATGGGATTTCAGCCCTTGGCACCTTATGAGTTACCTTTGTCTTTGCCTTCTCCTGTCACTTCACATCTTCGGAAGGAGCAAGACAAGGCACACTCATTTATTCAACACTTGCAAAATCTTCAATCAAAGGTGGTTGAGATTTTGCAAAAGACACGATAGCGACGAGAAAAAGGCCATGGATCGACATCGAATTCCTCATCCATTTCAGGTTGGTGACAAAGTTTGGTTGCATCTTGACAAGCGGCGTTTTATTGATAAGACTCATAGCAAAATCAAACCAATTCGCTATGGGCCTTATACTATTCTTCAGTAGGTGTCCGAGAATGCTTTTCGCCTTGATCTTCCCGCACACTTGGGAATTCATGACGTCGTCAATGTAGATCTTTTGAAGTTGTACTTTGACTCTACATTGGAGACTGCACCAACTATCAGTCATCCTGTGGACGTGGTTCCTGAAGCTCAGTTACCATTGGATGCAGATCAGATCTATGACACGAAGACTCGACAGACTCGCCAAGGGTCTACCACCTCATATCTTGTGGCTCGGCGAGGACAGCTGCCGCATCAGGCTCGTTGGATTTCTTTTCATCAGATGTCCCGTGACTTTCCTATTCTTTTGAAAGCATTGGAGTCCAATGCTTCTATTGTGGGGAGGCATGATGAGGATTGATGTTAGATCTTTCATATGACCCCTCTAGTAGTTCCTAGCTAGGTTTGCATAGTTTATTTCTTGCAAATTAATAATTGTAAGTGAGTCTCCTTCTCACATGCACTTGTGGGCACTAGTTATCTTCTAGTTGTCATTTAGAGTGTTAGTTAGTAAGTGTGAACTCAAAGTAGGAAGTGTGTACTTCAAGATAGCTAAAATGGATCTTCTAGTTAGCAATATTCCTTTCTCTTAACTTAGAAGTTTACGTGCATTCTCCTTTGCACTTTTGTAGCTTATGGTTAAGCATATTGGATCAAATCCATGATTTGATGGGTTGGTTATGTATTTTGGGCCATTAGTGCCTATATATTGAATTGTAAATAATAGAACACTTAGTTGGATTTTCAATCCTTTTCACACATGCATTATCAAGCGAACCTAGTATTTAGTGGTTTACTCTATTCCCTTGGTGATTGTAGTGATTGGTTATCCATACAACTTGGTAGGATGGGTAGATCACCATAAGGATGCTTGTTCATTCATATTCATTTATAATCCAATCAAAATCCCCCTTTTCTATTGGGGTAAAAGCAAGAAATAAATCATTACACTATTCACAATCAATACACCATTCACATGCACTACATCATTCACATTCATTTACATCATTCATATCATCCAATAAAAATCTCTTTTTTCTGTAGGAGTAAAAATAAAAATCATGCATTGCACTATTCACAATCAATACACCATTCATATGCACTACATTATTCACATTCATTTACATCATTCGTATCATCCCAGTGAACCTTGTATCTAGTGGTTTACTCTATTCACTTAGTGATTGCAACGATTGATTATCCATGCAACTTGGTGGGATGAGTATATCACCATAAGGATACTTGTCCATATCATCATACAACATACTCTTGTTTGAAAACATATTTTTGATCCCTCATTTTGTAAGTGAGACTATGCTTAGACTAATTTTTTCAAAAGCTATCATTGATGCCCTTTTTTATGGGGTCCTAAACACAAATAACTATTACTACATCATTCCATTTCACATGCAGGAATTGCATGCAGTCACTAGGACTTTCTCTCCTAGCAGTCACCCGATCTTAGGATGATTGGTTCCTGATGTTCTGCATTTTCATCATTTTGCATTTCAATGACGCCAATAGGTATGTTTTTCAATAGCATAGAATCACCCCAAACTTTAGATAAACTAATTTGATTTCATTTTCCCACATTAGGATAAATCATTCATCACAATCATTTACATCATTCATATCATCCACACTTTCAAAAACCCCTTTTCTATTGGGGCAAAATTAGAATCAATCATTGCACCTTTCATAATCATTGCATATTCATTTACATCATTCATATCATCCCCATTTCAAAAACCTCTTTTTTATTGGGGCAAAAACAAAATCAATCATTACACTATTCACAATTACACCATTCCCATGCACTACATCATTGCATCATTCCTTTACATTATTCATATCATCCTTATTTATTTTAATTGAATTGTGAGATTAATTCTCCAATCATTCACTAATTGAGGGGGTCAGCTACAACAACAATTTTTGTCTTCGGGATCTTCTTGCGCACCAAGGAAAAGAAGTTGCTTAACCAAATCAGGTGTCTCTTGTTTTTGCACCACATTGTGTTTCATGCAACGTGATACAAAAAGGGGTATATGTAGACACCAAATCCTAGTAACTTGTCATCTATTCACATACTCAAATAACAATCCTTCATTATTTATATATATGTGTGTGTATTTATTTATATATAAATATAAATATTTTATATTTATATATATATATTTAATAAATATATATGTATATATGAATAAATCTCATTCACCCATCATGATTTAATCTCAACCATCCATTTAACATGATCCATGTCACATATCAAAGTCATAATCTTAGCCCTTCATCATGTTTTAATCTCGATCGCCCATTGGTGTCATCAAAACCCTAACATGTTAAGGGTAAGTTATAAAAGATCATTTATTATTATGAATGAGGGTTGATCGATTCAAAAGTTGATTGGTGATTCCTAAGGTTAGAAAGCATTAGAGCCCTTCATCCATCATCATCCAAACCCTAGCATTTTGCTAACACCTTCCCTCCTCATCGTTGCTACATCCTCAATTTTTGTTGCCAAAACTCCTATGAAACCCTACCAAAATTTTGGAGAGTATCCCCCATCACCCAAAAATGCTCCTGGGCATTCCCTAAATACCCTAGAGTATCCTAGGAATGCTTTAGGGCATTCAACACCTTCCTTGAATACTTCTGGGTATTTCCCCTCAACCAGTTTGTATTCTATAAACCCTTGAATGCTCACGGGTGTTCGTGCATCACCAGATAGTGAAAGCAAAAACATAGATCAAGAAAATCCAGTACATTATGACAAGATAACATGTATTATTTCTTTTCAAATTATATTTTCCATGCTTGTCTTACATTTTATCATTGCTAAACCTAGGGTTTATAGATTTGTTATTCAGAGGGTCTCACACAGTGGAGCCCTTGCATATACTACTAATCTCTTTGTGTTGTGATATATTTGTAGGTATAAGAGACATCTTCCTTGATGGTTGTTGCAACTAGAGTGACCCTATAGGGATACACAAGCCCACTCACAATTTTTTTGGAGTGAAGATGACTCGAAGACACCGAATATTTATTTGAACGAGGGTTTCAAACCCTATGATTGTAAAATCATTTGTATCAACACAAGTTGCATTGTAATAGCAGAGATCAAGGCTCCCACAATATCAATATAATATCATTTCTTTATTGTGCAATATTTCTTGTGTTGGATCTATTATTTTTATCTTGGTGTTGTTCGTTTTGATGATATAGGTCACAACAAATTTCAAGGGCATCCACGATGACAATGAGTATGTTGTAAGTGGTTGTGATAACTATGGCCATAAAAATAGAAATATGAATTCCTTTTTTATTCCTTATTCTCTCAAAAATGACATATACATGCCTAAATCAACATGACCCTCAATTATAATTTTGATAATATAAAAATGGATTGATCATCAAGCTATCCTAAATGTGAACCTTGCTTTGATACAACTCATAAAACTTGTTGCTTGAATTTGCAATAATTCAAGAGCTATTTAAATATAGATAAATTGTTTCAATATAGAGTAACTATACAAAACATATGATTTCCTGAAATGAAGAAAATCACAACTATCCAAAAACTCTTACATGAGTTGTTCTAACCACTCAACTAATTTTGATCATATATAATAAAATCCAACAATAAAAAATGTTCATATGTGACACCCCTAGGATCATGTGATGTGATCATTTGATTCAATTAGTTAAGGCACCATAGCAATAGGGTTGACTACTTGTGGGTGGTTTTTCCCACACCCACCTTGTGCTCATGATAAAGTGGGACAAACCTAGAAGTCTCTGTCATAAGAGAAATGAGAAAAGTGTCAAGAGGAAAAGTGGTCATAGTCGGTCCTTGAAGTGACCCCAAAATTCCACTCGTAAGTTTTCAAAAGTTAACTAAGTATTAAGGAGAGTGGGAAAATGGGAGTCTTTATTTCTCAAGCGGGTCCCAAAACTCTACCCTAATGAAATGAGGGGCAAAAATTTGGGAAAGTGGTAACTTACAGGCTATCCTAAAACAATACCGTGAGAGGAGGAAGATGAATAAAAGGAGGGAAAAAGGGAAAAAGAGGGATAAATATGGAATAATGGCCATATCCAAAACTCATAAGGATGGGTATAGCCACATCAAGAACTATGCAGGCGGTACACCAGAGGCAGAAATATGGACCCCAAAATTATTAGATAAGTTGATAACACCCTCATTCAATATCTTCGAAGAGGTGGGTGGAGGGTAAATTCCAAAACCTTTAGATAGGTGTATGAAATCCAGGATGTAGAATTAGAGTGCTACTATCCTACCAAATTTAATAGAAATAAATCCCCAACTCGCATTTACAAATGCATGCTCTTGAGTTACTTAAGCGAATCCCATGGAATCCAGATTGTAGAATATTATAAGACACCTTAAACAACCAGACAGATGCAAGCATTCATACATTTCAAAAAGAATGCTAAAGTAAAATCATAGACCAAATAGTGCTGAATATATATTTACATAGTGGTGAAACCTTACATATGAATTATAATGGCTAAAGAGCCACCCTTAGGAATGACCAACATTCCACTATTTATAGGTATATTTACATTGATTTCAAATTTAGACATTAATGGTGGTAGGTGAGAAGATGACCCTTGCAACTGAAAAGCATCATACTAGTATAGTATTCCTCTGGATAACACTGATATTATAGAAGGAGGTAGATGAACCTGGATCGATCTAGGCCTTTGGATCCTCTAACATATCTACTAATGATCCTAAAAAATGCTCATATTTTGTATAGGTTTCATCGATTATTATGCTACAATATATCAGGAGTTGTGTACTTTTATGAATGATTATATAATTATTAAATAGAATTATGTGTTTTATCTAATTTGTGTGTTTTTGTGGAAATGTAGTTGGTTTTGAGAAATTTGGATCAGTCGAGGTCTTTCGTGGACCTAGCACTCTATTTCTTTTGGGATCAAGGCATGAAGGTAGGTGCCTTCCTCTTCAAGGAAGGCCCAACAGACGATAGGTGCCTTCCTCTTCAAGGAAGGCACCAACAGAAGGCATGTGCCTTCCGTATAGAGAAGGCACCCAAAATTCTTAGGCACCTTCCATATAAGGAAGGCGTACTATACAAGGCAAAGCGCCTTCTATATAGGGAAGGTGCCCAAATCAGTAGGCACCTTCTACATGAAGAAGGCGTTCAACTTCAGTATGCACCTTCCACATATAGAAGGCACCCCACCAGAACACATGAGGAAGGTTCCTTCCTCATAGAGAAAACGCCTCTCTATTCTTTTCTAGTTGACCAGAAAGAGTGACGTGGACAACATTGAATGGTGTAGTTTCAGTTCTACGTCATGTAGGATAATTTTGGGAATTGCACTAATGAATGGAAATGGCAGGTGAAGCATGAACAAATTAGTGGATATGCTACCATTAGGAACAACGCCTGCTTTAGCAGATGTTGATCACATTTACTAGATTGTCCTAGTTTAGTCTGAACTAAACTACTGCTGTAACTTATTTTTAACATAAGATCTGTGTGTGTGCTATATAAACACACACATACCTCTCTAATAGATATACAGACTGAGAATTATTTATCATTCTAAGGATTAGAAACATTGTAATAATTCTTTTACAAGTACAATAAATCTCGAGAGTTATTAACTACGTATTCAACTGGAAGGGTGCTGCTGGAGCCTAGGCCCACTCCAAGATAGTATTCATTCCATTTTCTTATGTTTTCTAGATTAAGTTTTCTGCTTTCATAGGTTTATTGTCTACACTGTTATTTTTACTTCTGCAATAGATTTATTTTCATTATGAACATATGAATATTTATTTTCTCAAGATTTAATTATTCATACATAAATTATTGGTGTGGATGAAAGACTAACAATCCTTTAAACCCCCAATAGTAGAATTAGTCGGACTCATCTCAAAGTGGGTATTGTGAATGATCTGATATGATACCCTTCTAAAGTTTACGAAGCTCCCTAGGTTGACAATTTAAATGATCGGGCAAGTGACAAAATAGGAGCAAAATTAACCTATGTTTGGCCCGCAACATTTTGGTGTTGTTACCGGGTAAGTGCCTCTATTAGATTAATTACAATACTTGAAAACCTTCTATCTGACTTTGAATGAGTTCTTCAAGAAGAAGCGGACCTAATGGTCAGTTCATAAAACAAATTCCATCAAAATATGAGTCAGCCAAACATTCTGAGTTGAACTAGATTCACCCAACTCACCACCAGTAGTCCACTGGAGTGAGGATCCTCACTTTGTGCAAAGTGCTTCCTCATCCCATCAACCGGGGGAAGAACAAACCATTGTAAACCCGTTGTTTAAGATAACACCCTTAGAGGAAGCTCTGTTGTGGAAACTTGTATAAGATCAGATGATAACACCAACCGATTTCAGAGCCCTGACTTAGAAAGTTTTGAACGATCGTGAGGCCATAAGAACTGCATTAGAGACCACATTTCCTAAAAAATGGCCGACGAAGAGACTTCATCTGGATTTAGTTTCCTGATTGAGAAAGGAGTGGGAGAAACCAAAATGAAAAACATATCCCTTGTTCACCTTCCTACCTTCAGAGGATACCCGATCGAGGATCTTGACCTATTTTTATTTAAGTTTGATGTTCTATGTAGGTCTGTGGACTACAAATCTGATACACAAAAGCTGAAGCTCTTTCCTTCCACATTAGATGATGCAACTCTATGGTGGTTCATTTTTTTGGGAGACAAACACATTGCCACATAGGATCAAATAAAGAGGCTCTTTTTAGAGCAATATCAAGACTTCGGGAGAGCAAGAGACTCTAGAGATGAGGTCCTGAGCATGATGCAGAAGGAAGACGAGTCTCTTGAATAGTACTAGGAGAGATTCAACTTCAATATTCAATGATCTCCTCATGCGAAGCTTGCTGATAAGTCTCTTAAAAGCATCTCTTTGAGAGGACTTAGCAATGAATCATGGGAAGCTCTCAACATGATTTTTGGAGGTGATGTCTACTAGCATGCTATGGAAGATATCTGACAATTATACCAAAAATACTCAAGAAGGAGAGGCAATACCACTCCAAGTCGATCAAAAAAATAGAAATAGGCAATATGCTAGAATATTTGAAAAGTGAGATGCTTTCATATCTAGCATTGCAGATGGATACACTACTGTTAGAGAAAATGAAGCAAGAAAACGAGGTGAAATTAGCTTATTTCTGCCCAAAATGCAGAGGAAAGCATGCAAAGAATGCATTCCCAGAGAATAAAGTCATAGTATGCACCATCTGTACGCTAAATCATAAGACCAAATTGTGCCCGTAATTGCCCAACATTAAGGAGGATGCTGATGTTTTGGAATCCTATTTTATAGGCAATCGAAGGAGTTGGCCACAACCCCCTACAGGAAATACGCCACTAGGAATGCCATCGTACGGGGGAGGACCATACATGCCACAAAGCTAGTTGTAACCACCTAACATTGGGTGGTGGGACAATATCCTTGGTCCAATGCACTCCAGGAGCAGCATATACAAATCAGCAGCCCTGGATGCAATATCAATACCCTGGGCAATAATGGAGTGGCCCTATTCCATGGAATTCGATTCCATAGAACGCATCGCTAGCTCATAAAAATATACCAGCCTTGACCGCAGTCAGACCTATGCAGCTACTTACACAACCAATGGTAAATCCAAATAACATAGTGAATCAGTCAACATATAATGTAGAAGGTGAGATGTACCCAATGTATAATATTAGTTATAATTAGATTCAACTTAGATTAGGTAAATAGCTAGGAGTAGAGACACCTCTGATGATAGAAGAGGAGGCAAATTTAGAAGAAAAACATCTTATAGAAGAGGTGGAAGAATAAGTTACTGAGAGAATAAAGGCTTCGTTTCCTAATCGACTACAAGAATAGAGGAAATTAACATAGCCGGAGTTTGATATTCTTTTTAGCTTAAAAAATCTCACAATGACAATTCCACTCTTTCAAGCTATCTAAGACATATCGATATATTATAAAGCAATAAAATATATGTGCCTAAGAAAGTCAGGCTGAAGAGTGACCCAGATTATTAATGTTGTGGGCAAGTTGGTTGATTTAATGATGGGCAAGATGTGTCACCCTAAGTACGCAGACCCAGGTAGCCTAGTGTTGACAGTAAAAATTAGGGGGCATTCCTTGATCAATACGTTGATCGATATTGGTGTAGCCATTAACGTAATTCCTCAAGAGACCATGCAGAGGCTATAGCTCATAGACTTGAGGCCAACCTCAATAGTTTTGTAGCTGGTTGATCGATCAACCGTAGCACCAGAAGGAATGTTGGAAGATATAATCATGACGGTCGATGCATGGGAATATCCGATCGACTTCCTGGTGTTACAATCTAAAACCAGGTTGGGTGGCTACCCACTTATCTTGGTAAGATCATGGTTGGCGACAGTTGATGGCTACATCAGCTGTCGTGATGGGATGATGACATATCTAATGGGAAAAATGTAAAAAAGTTGACTATTTCACCTCCCACATAGTTTGTTGATTCATTGGGAGGGTCTACGTTGGTCAAGCACAAATAGGATGAGCTATCCATAATACAACCGATGATGGTGTTGGACCAAATGGAGGAGGAAGAATATGAGGATGGTGCTATCATAGAATTCCTCTAGGGAGAGTCCTCCGATGTTACGCCTGAGAGGACCACATCTGACAGATAAATGTTGGGCTAGGAAAAAAATTAAATATCAATAGTGGGTTGACCCCCACACAGCTAAGAAAGGTAAAATAACTCTTGGTTAGACACCAACGAGCATTTGCATGGGATTACTTGAATATGAAAGGTATAAGCCCAAAAATTTACACCCATCGAATATACCTTGAAGAGCAGGCGAATCCAAGAAGGCAGTCGTAAATAAGAATGAATTCGGCAATGAAGGACATTATCAAGGAAGAATTGCAAAATCTCTTGTCAGTCGGATTCATATATCCAAATTTTGATAGCGAGTGGGTATCACCAATAGTGGTGGTCCCCAAGAAAAATGGGAAGTGGCATATTTGTGTAGACTATAAGGCGTTGAACAAAGCAACCAAAAAGGATCACTTTCCACTCCCATTCATTGATCAGGTCTTGGATACACTTTTGGGGTGGAAGTACTTCTCCTTCCTAGATGGATTTAGTGGATACAACCAGATCCAGATAGGAGAAGAAGACCAGGATAAAATTACTTTCACCTGCCCTTGGGGAACGTTCACTTATTGGGTATTACCTTTCGAACTATACAACACACCTGCCACCTTCCAGAGGGCAGTGCTCAACATATTTTTAGATATGATAGGAGATGCGGTTGAAGTGTACATGGATGACTTCACCATTTACAGAGAAACCTTTTATGAAGTAATGATGAACCTGGAAAGAGTGCTCAAAAGAAGTGAGGAAAATAATCTATCCCTTAGTAATGAAAAATACTTTATAATGATGCAAGAAGGCATTGTATTGGGACACCATCTCTCCATAGAAGGAATAAAGGTTGAAAAAATAAAAATAGAGGTCATAAAGGAGCTATCCAGCCCCACAACACAACAAGAGGTGAGAAGTTTCCTTGGATCTATCGGGTACTACCAGTGACTTATCGTCGACTTTAGCAAAATTGCAAGACAACTGCACACTTTATTGTCTAAGGATGTGGATTTCAACTAGACAAAAGACTATGAAAGAGCATTTCAGTCGCTCAAAGAAAAGTTAATATCTACACCTATTTTGAGGGGACCGAATTGGGCTATACCCTTCCACATCTATTGTGATGCTTCCAATAATGTGATTAGAGCAGTCCTCAAACAAATGGATGGTGAGGAATTTTAAGCCAATATACTATATCAGCAAACATTTGGCAGGGGATAAACTCAACTATACAACAACAGAGAAGGAATTCCTTGTGGTTGTGCATGCCATAAATTTTTTTTTGCCATTATATTACCGGATACAAGGTATTCAACCACATGGACCATGCAACTATCAGATATTTAATGAGCAAACCGGTTATTGGAGAAAGAGTTATAAGATGGCTTCTACTACTACAAGAGTTTGAAATAATAATAGTTGACAAGCCAGGAAAGCACAACGTTGTAGCAAACTTCCTGTCCCGGTTGACACCAGTAGACCATGCAGCAGTGGAAGACCAATTTATGGATGAACATTTGTTCACCATCAGCAAGCAAACACCATGGTATGCAGACATAGCCAATTACTTAGCCATCGAAAGAACCTCGCCTGCTCTCTCATTACGAGAAAAGCAGATGGTAGTAGAGAATAGTATCTCCTTTTTATGGGTTGATGGTCTCCTATTCAAAATAGGACGTGATCAAATTATAAGGAGGTGTGTAGCAGAGCAGGAATTTTCAGATATACTCAAAGCTTGCCACGATGAACCATGCGAGGGAAACTTTGCGAGGAAGTGAACTGCCTATAAAATCCTACAGGCTGGGTATTTTTAGCCCATTCTATTTAAAGACGCGATCGCGTACGCTAGAAAATGTGATGAGTACCAAAGAATGGGTAGACCAACCCATAGAGATGAGATGTCCCTTCAACCGTAAGTGCATATAGAGCCCTTCGATAAGTTGGGCATGGATTTTGTGGGACCAATTAATCCACCCTAAATAGGAAGGAGATTTATTTTAGTCTGTATAGACTACGACACCAAGTGGGTGGAGGTTCAAGCACTGAGGGATTCAAAGGAAAAAATGGTAGCTGACTTCTTATTTGCTCAAATTTTTATATGATTTTGGGTCCCCAAAGAAATAACAACAGACCAGGGACCTCAATTTACCTCCAAGTTGATCAAGGAGTTGATGAAGCAATATCAGATTTGGCACAACAAGACTATGCCCTACCACCCGTAGGCAAACGGGAAAGTGGAGGTGATGAACAAATAGATAGAGAATATCTTGACAAAAATCGTACAACATAGAAAAATATTGGGCTACACAGCTTTTGAAGGTAGTATGGGCATACAAAACTACATTGAAGTCGACCATCGACTTTACACCCTTCCATATGGTCTATGGGAAGAATGTAATGATGCCCATTGAGTTTGAAATTAAGACACTAAGGACTGCTCTAGAATTAAATTTGAGCTTGGAAGAAGCTCAAAAAGAGAGGATTTGACAGTTGAACCAGCTGGATGAATTCAGAAGGGATGCGCTACACATAATAGAGATCTTACAAAAGCAATAAAAAAAATAGCATGATCGACACATCAAGTTGAATCAGTTCCATGAGGGAGATTGGGTATTGTTGTACGATTCTAGGTTCCATGAAAGGAAGGGTAAATTAATGTAGATATGGATGGGACCATATGAAGTGGTAGAGCTCATCAAGAATGGTGTTGTGCTAGTTAAGACTATTAATGGCAACAACGTTGTATTGACAGTGAATGGCCACCGATTGTGGCCCTATAGCACATCCGATAATTTACTGGTAGAGTCCAGAACAGGCATGGGGGAGACTCCATCCTTGTAATCTAGACCAAACTCTCAGCAAGTAGAATTGTGGACATGGGAGTGTCCATCAAAATTAGTTAGTTTAGGTTTATTTTATTTCTTACGGTGTGTTTTACAGGGATGACACTCGCATGCAAGTTGCAGGCATCCTAGTAAAGGGTCTGCCAGGCACGAAATGCATCTAACTACTTGTAGTTTTCTTTTATTTTTGTTTGCTTTTGCAGGTGGAGGACTTAGCTCAAAAAATAGGTATCTGGGAAACCACGCCTAAACCAAAACCTACACACATATCTTAGAAGCAACATCTATCCAATATTGGATGAAGGCAATAAATTTCTCCTTTGGGGTAAAATCGCATGCTAGGCCTGACAGGAGGTTGCTACAGTAGTATGAGGGAAGTCTGAGAAGGCTTGATCACCCTTACACAGACGATCACGACGTGTTCCTGAGAAAAAATACCTTTTATAAGGCCTTCCTCTTCAAATAAGAATCCCCACTTGAGAAACATTGCCTTCCTCCTTAGAGAAGACACCTAACTGAGATGGACGGTGTCTCGGGAAGAAGGTAACAAGCTAGAGGCAAGGCACCTTCCTTATAAATAAGCCGCCCGACTGGAAATAAGGTGCCCTCCTTTTAGAGAAGGCGCCCCATAGAAATAAGGTGGCTTCCTTATAGATAAGGTCTACCATAGAAACAATGCACCTTCCTTATAAATAAGGCACCCCAGATAAAGTAGGCGCCTTCCCTATAGAGAAGGAACCCAACTGAAAGAAGGCACCTTCCTTATAAAGAAGATGCTAGCAAGAGTTCCTAAAAAAAAAAAAAACAAAAAAAAAATGGTGATAAATATCAAATCACCTTCCATTCCAAGAAGGCGAATCCAATTGAAAGTGCCTTCCACAACAGAAAGGTGCCATTCTTCAAAAAAAGTGCCTTCCGTGGCAGGAAGGTGCCACTGTTCAAAGAAGCACCTTTCGTGGCAGGAAGGTGCCACTGTTCAAAGAAGCACCTTCCACAAGGGGAAGGCCCCATTATTCAAAAGCACTTTCCACAGCAAGAAGGTGCCATTGTTCAAAAAGCACCTTCCATAGTGAGAAGGTGCCATAATTCAGAAGCACCTTCTACAATAAGAAGACGTTGACTAGAAGAAGCACCTTCCACCTAGGGAAGGCACCATTCATTTAAAGTTCTTTTCGCATTAGGAAGGCATCAAACAACACCTTCCATATATAACCCTCACATGTGCCTCGATGCCAATGATATCAGCATGTGGTTGGGTAGCACCAGATTACCACCATCACTCCACATGATGGAAATCTGCTGCAATAAAAAATTATACAAAGTTACGGGGTGAGATCTTCGTGCACGCCTTAATATTGATGGACAAATTTTTTTTCCAAAACCAATTAGGAGCTTGTCTACAACATAAAACCTTGAGTTATGTAGCAACGAAGTCTAGAGTAATCCACACATGTGAAATACCCATCCTATGTGTCACAGGTTGACAAATCACCACCCTCCATGATGCATGAAGCATCCAATCAAGTACGCGCATAATTTTTAATTAAATTTGTATATAAAATTTTATAAATTATACAGTACCAAAAAATAGCACCACCATAAAAATCATGCACCCCCCATGGCCAAAATTATCATGCAAACGTTGTGGCTCGAGAGGTGGACCTCACCAACCCTAGAATTGAATGCTAGGGTTAGGCACCTTCCTTATAATAAGGCACCTTCCTAAGGGCGTAAGGTAGAAACTAAAAAATAGTTAGGGAAGGCGCCATGGGAGGACAACTGAGGAACCACCCCATCAAGAAAAATGAGCCGAGTGATACAAAGGGAATCAAGGGGGCGGTGAGAACCCAATTCAAGGCCAAAGGATGGCTCGAATATTGTACCCTAGTCTGTCAAAACCAGGATATGGAGGCAGCTAGGGAATTTGCTACCTCCTTGAGGGGAGATGTAGCTTAGGTGTGCAGAAGATAAATTCCAGTCACCTCAGAATATATCTCCCAGGTGACTGGTTTACCTCTCATAGATGAGTGCACATACAAGGGCGACATGTTGAAACAATGCATTGACTTGCTGCTGCTAGGATGCAACCATTCATCGAGAGGCAGGAGAGGTTCAAGTAGCTGCTAAAAGATATGAAAGTAGCAAGTGAGGCCAAGAAGTCAACCTCTAGTGTCCAGGGAGGCACGGGTATTTATGTTAACCCGACGAATGATGATCAATTTTGGGAGATTTATGGATCATCCCGCATACACCCCTTAAAAATAAGAAGATATTTTGAGAGATGGGGGGTATATTGGCCTAAGTTAGAAGCCGCTACTATTGCAAGAGAAAATGCAGGGCTTACCCCAAAGGCAACCCAATTAAACAAGGCCCATGTATTCTGACTTAGGAGGGATATTTTGATATTCCTCTTGCAGTAGTTAGACCTCTAGATGCTGACCTATGGAAAGCTATAGAAGCTGCATTTTAGGAAATAGGAACTACGTTGGCCATACCACCTCCAAGAGTAGCCGGGGTGGGAACCTCAAACAGGCAGAGCCAACAAATCGATCAGAGGTAGACAACCGTAGTAGTTTTCTGCCCCACCACTATAGCTCCGCATAGAAAATAGAAGACCACACGTCCCGATGTCAGTCAAAAGAAGAAGCAGCCACAGGCTGTAGGTACAACCAGAAAATGATGACAATGAAGAGAACGAAGGGCTACATGCAGTTTTGATTCCACGAGAGCATGGCATATGTTAGGCATGAGGGGATGATAAGCCTAAAAAATGCTCATATTTTGTATAGGTTTCATCGATTATTATGCAACAATTTATTAGGAACTATGTACTTTTATAAATGATTATATAATTATTTAATAGAATTATGTGTATTATCTAATTTGTGTGTTTTAGTGTGTTTTTGTGGAAACGTAGTTGGTTTTGACGGATTTGGATTAGTCGAGGTCTTTCGTGGACCTGACACTCTGTTTCTTTTGGGATCAAGGCATGAAGGTAGGCACCTTCCTCTTCAAGGAAGGTGCAAACAGATGTTAGGCACCTTCCTCTTCAAGGAATGTGCCAACAAAAGGCAGGCACATTTCGTATAGAGAAGGCACCCAACATAATTAAGCGCCTTTCGTATAAGGAAGGTGCCCTATACAAGGCAAAGCACCTTCTGTATAGGGAAGGCGTCCACATCACTAGGTGCCTTCCATAGGAAGAAGATGCTCAAATTTAGTATGTGCATTCTGCATATAGAAGGAACCCCACTAGAACACATGAGGAAGGCACCTTACTCATAGAGAAGGTACCTCTATATTCTTTACCTGTTGACCAGACAGGGCGACGTGGACAACATTGATTGGTGCAATTTTAGTTCTACGTCACGTAGGATAATTTTGGGAACTACAATAGTAAACGAAAATGCCAGGAGAAGCATGAACCAATAAGTGGATACACTACTGTTAGAAACAACGTCCGCTTTAGCAGATGTCGATCATGTTTACCAGATTGTCCCAGTTTAGTCTGAACTAAACTAATGCTGTAACTTATTTGTAACATAAGATCTATGTGTGTGCTATATAAACACACACAGAACTCTTTGATAAATATCCAGACTGAGCATTATTTATTATTATGAGGAGATAGAAGTATTGTAATAATTATTTTGCAAGTACAATAAATATCAAGAGTTCATAACTACGTATTCAACTAGAAGGGAGCTGTTGGAGCCCGGGTCCACTCCAAGCCAATATTCCTTCCCTTTTATTATGCTTTCTAGATTAAGTTTCTTGCTTTCATAGGTTTATTTTTTGCACTGTTATTTTCACTTCTGTAGTAGGTTTATTTTCATTATGAATGTATGAATATTTATTTTCTAGGATTTAATTATTCATACATAAATTATTGGTGTGGATGAAAGACTAACAATCCTTTAAACCCCCCAATAGTAGAATTAGTCGGACTCAACTCAAAGTGGGTATTGTGAATGATCTGATATGAGACCCTTCTAAAGTTTACGAAGCTCCTTGGGTTGAAAATTTAAATGATCGAGAAAGTGACAAAATAGGAGCAAAATTAACCTATTTTTGGCTCGCAACATCTATCCACTTCATCAATTCTTAGCTACCTCATCCTTTATTTTACTAGTGATACTTTGGTTAGGTGGCACATGATAGGCATTGGAGCACCTTGGGAGCAACACACCTCAAACCAACCACTTCCATGTACGATGTTAGGTACTTGGACTGCTACAGTAGCATGTACATTTATAGCTTTAAATTTTGGGTGATAGTAGGAGCTTTACATGTTGAGAAAAAACTTCTTTTATCTTTCCTTCCACCCACAGAGGTATTAGGGAAGAGGACAGACATTTTTCCATAGTTTTTCTCAACTTGTGCTTTGCAACTTACACCCAATATGGGCGGGAGCTCATTTCTTCCCCAAGGGTGGGGTTTCCTGAATTACTTGTCCTCGCTAGCCACTCAAAAAGTCCACCCAAAAAGTGGATGGGATTTTTGGAGAGTTTTACCCAAGACTAAGAGCAGATCATCCATCCACTCTATCACCCACCCTACTTCCATTCATTATCTACCTACTACTTTGGTTCACTCATGACTACTACTATTGTTACTTGATATCTTCCACCTAACCATCAATGTCCTTCCAAATTTGGTATGCTCCTTTAGAAGCATCATATTTTGTAAAAAAATGATGTGGGCGCAGAGGAAAAAAATCACACTCACACTCTTGGTGACTCATAGGGACTTTTCTCTTACTAGAAAGGATGACCCAAAAATCTACATCTTAAAACAAACACAATAAAAGGAGGAAAGAGAATAGTGAGGGCACAAAAAAAAGCAGCTAAGGAAAACTGCAAGAAAATTGAGGAAGAAGGCCAAAGGTGAATGGAAAATGAGGAAAAAGAGGGCATAAGAGAAGAAAATAAGGGAGACATCAAGCGAAAAACACAAGAAAAACTAGTAAAAGAGAACAAGAGGGAAAGAGGGGAGGGAGGGAAACACAAGAAGCAACATAAGCAAGAGGACAACTACCACCAACTTGATTGGTTGGTAATAGTAGAGAAATAAGGAAAGAAAAGGAAGCAAATGATGCATATAAAAAGAGAAACAAAAGGGAAAGCGATCCATGGGACACCCCCGTAGATCGCATTTCGGTTAACATACCTCGTTGAGGATCATGGTGGATTCAAGAATAGACATAATGCCAAGGGCATTTGCTAGTTCTGGTGCAACACCTCTTTTTGATGTAATCTTGTAAGAACCTCTTTTGCTCATTTCCACTTTTCCTAGGAATATTTAGTTGCAACGCCATTTTTAGTTTCATGTTTTTTTTAGTTACGCTGCTTCTTCCCATTAGGATACCTTTTATAGTCTATTTTTCCATTATATGAGGAGTGGACGCTACCTTAAAAAAAGCAGCAGATATATTTTTCAAGATTGCATGTAAATATGCATGAATCTCGAGCCTTAGATCCATTGAGAATGGGTCATGATGACAATAAAGACAACATGAGTGAATTTCAAAATGAAGCATTCTGATGATCCTCTCCTAGATGCCAAAGACAAGATGATGTCACCCAACCAAGTGCCTTAAGCACTTTTATTTACCAGTCGACTTATGTACATAAAATTACAATGTAAGTGGTATGCCATAATCATCATTTCACTTTGGAGCTCATCCAATGAATCTATAGTGATTGGACCATATTGTATTATATTTGAGGTACCTTCTATAGTCCGATTGACACTGCCATCCTATCCAAACCATGAAGTGTTCAAGGCTTGGAAGATCATCATGCATACAAGCACATATGAAATCAATGATTAGGATAGTAATGAATTTTTCCATGTGGGAGCCCTCATTTCATACTTATTTATCTGGAAACAAGCTCTAATGTTGCTAGTCCTTGGTATTTATCTACTATGAAATCCTAGCTTCATACACCTCTGTTGTCCTCGTGCACTTATTTTTTGTAGGCTTCATTAATTGAGTCTACTGTTAATGGGAACTCCTCAAGAACTAGGTTCTAATCAACTAGGTTATCATGGAAATGACCTAGCCCTTGCTCATCATGTCCCTAGACAAAAAAAGGGTGTAAAAATACCTCCTCTTTATGGGTGGAATTTCTAACCTGGTCCAAATCCTTCATCTTTTGGGAGAAGGTGCAAGTGTTGAAGTTGTCATTTTCAAGACTGGTGCTTGCACTTATCCTGCATGAGCTCAAGACGTAATCTATCCCTTGTGTTTTTTATAGAATGTAGCTCAACTTGAGATGGCATCCACTATGGGTACTATGTAGTTGGGAGGAAAACAACAATTTCTAGAAAAGGGGATGGGAGGACGAAGTCATTTGAAGATGTATTTCCTACCTAAAGTAGGAGTCACTCTACCTATATGACCTCCTAAAATATTTGAGGGAATCTCCTTTCCCTAGATTGTAATATTAGGAGGCCTATATTTGAGTTGAGGGCCCAAAACATAGTACAAGTGAGCCTGGGCAGGTGATGGCTGGTATAGATGGGGAATCATATTCTAGCTCCTATTGAACTGAATATTAAAGTCGATGAGGGATTCGAAAGGTGCCCTCTTGATGAATGAGAGGTGCATCAAGAGTTGGAAGGGATCCATGGATCCGTTAAATGTGTCGATTAGAGCTCATACCAAGTCCATCCATGAGAAGATGGTCTTCCAATCAAGGGTTCGGTACCACAGTAGTACCCTTTATTCTAGATACAGGATCAGGAGTCTAACCATGACATCTTAATGGGTAATTCCATGAAGGGACGCTAGTTCGGTGAAATCTTCTAGATGTTCTCGAGCAATTCCCAAGGTGTCATTATATTTGGTCAGGGACTTCAGGGTACCCTTGGGAATATCATGCCAACATTGGAGGTTTAGTGGATGGGGGTCATTCCACTAGGGAAAACATGGCTAAGCCATCACGGTACTAGTATTCAAAGGTCCCAGTTCTTTTGTCGTAGTCAGATTCGAAGTCACCAAATAAACATGCTATCTCCAATAGCAAGGTCAAGTATGTTCATCATACCTTGAGTCCTCCAAGATGTTTGGATATTTAGCATGAATAGAATACTGGTCTCATGATATAGAAGTATCACGTAGTGGGAGTTGCCAGGTGGCTTTGAGTAGATATGGGTAAATCAAAGAGTCACCAAAACCCAATTTCCTAAAACATGAAAACTAGTGAGTTTACCAATAGAGTCACCAAAAACTATTGGTCACCAATCTAGCACTGCATGCTAGAGCAAGGGCAGACCAATGACACAACATAGAATATCCACTACATTAGAATGGGATGAACAATCTCCGAAGGAGGTTGGTTCCTTAGGGTGGTTCCAACTATCTATGATGCAGAGTAGGGAAAGGAAAAAAAAGGGAAAACGATGAAAAAATAGTTGTAGCTAGAACTCACAAGGATGGGTATAGCCACATCAAGACCTATGCAGGCGATGCACCACGAGTAGAAACACAGACCCCACACATAACATATTAGCCAATAACACCCTTGTTCAAGCTCTTCAAAGCACTGGGTAGAGGGTGAATTCCAAAACCAGTGGATAGGTGCATGAAATCCAGGATGTAAAATTAGAGTGCTCCTATCCTACCAAATTTATTAGAAATAAACCCCAAACCCATGTTTACAAATGCATGTTCTTGAGTTACTTAAGTGAAACCCATGAAATCTAGATTACAATTTATCATGAGACACCTTAAAAAACCATATATATTCAAGCATTCATACATTTACAAAATAACGCTAAGGCAAAATCAAAGACCAAATAGTGTTGAATCTATATTTACATAGTGGTGAAACCTTACATATTATTGTAATGGCTAAAGAGCCACCATTAGGAATGACCAAAATTCCACTATTTATAGGTATATTTACATTGATTTCAAATTTGGACATTAATGGTGATAGGTGAGAAGATGGCCCTTACAATTGATAAGCATCACACTGGTATACTGTTCCTATGGATAGCACCAATCTTCTAGAAGGAGATAAATACACTTGGATTGATATAGGTCTTTGGATACTCTAACATCTCTATCCACTTTATCAATTCTCAATTACCTTGTCCTCTTCCTGGATTGGCGATCCTCTAGTTAGGCAATGCATGACAGGAATTGGAGCACCTTGAGAGCAACACACATCAAACCAACCACTTTTGTGTATGATGTTAGGTACCTGGACTTTTGTAGCAGTGTGTAAGTCTTCAGCTTTGAATTTTAGGTGATGGTGGGATCTTTGCATGTCGAAAAAGCACTTATTTTGTCTTTCCTTATTCTTGCGAAGGTATCAGGGAAGAGGAAAAAATTTGTCTGTAGTTCCACCCAACTTGTGCTTTGCAACTTCCACTTGAGATGGGCGGGAGCTTATGTCTTCCCCAAGGGTGGGGATTCCTGACTTATCCACCCTTGCTAGCCACTCGAAAGGTCCACCCAACAAGTGGGTGGGCTTTTTGGATAGCTTCACCCAAGACCAAAAGCATATCATCCGCTCGCTCTATCACCCGCCCTGCTTCCATTCATCATCCACCCACTAATTTGGTTTGCTCATGACTTCTGCTACTGTTACTTGATATATTTTGCCTGGCCATCAATGTCCTTCTAAATTTTGCACGCTCCTTTAGAAGCATCATATTTTGCAAAAAAAGGATGTGGGTGCAGAGGAACAAAATCATACCCACAAAGCCCAAAATTTCACCTCAAGTTGAAGTGGGATCAGGTGTAGAAATAGGAATCATGATGGAGCCATCAATGGACCAAATTTTCACCTAGCCAAAAGAGATGGACCCGAGTTTAAAGTGACATTAGTAGGTACCATGTCCAATATGGAAGAGGTGGGTGACTAATTTAATACCTAGCCAGGAAGGAAACCTATGCATTGATGGCATGTATCAAATGACCCACTGAAGGAGTCAGATTTGATCCATCATCAAGTATAATTTTTGTGATAAAATTATAGGTTGCATTAATGATCCCAACAACTTTTCTTCCTTGAATGCACACAAACATTATGAGTCCTAGGGTGTTAGTGTAGTAGTCGTAGAGACAATTGGGTGCAGCTAGTGAAAGGAACTTCAATTAATGGATAGATGCAATATGCAAGACGATGGTTGGTGTGTACAACCTAAAATTTCCCAGCTTGATCACACTTCATTAATATGTGTATTAATTACTTGTAGTAGAGGTGGTTCACCAGCCTTGGTTCTTGGAATTATATTCACTTATAGAAAGAGCTCTTTCAAGGGCTATGCAAGAGTGTAAGGTGTATAAAGGATCACCTATTTGGCTATTACAACCTGTATGTAATATTTGAAATATTCATAATTCAAGTGGATCATTGTATGGCCTCCAAATCTTCTCATGTATGTATGTTTGTTTAGTTATTTATTTTTGTTAAAGTTAGATGAATGAATGTGTTGTAATTCTACATTTTAGATTTCATGCTTTTCATTCTTTGATTATGGAATTCATAATTAAACTTTGTGCATTCAATGTAAATGGAAAATATTTGATGGTCTGTTAGATGATCTATGCAAATTTATTAAGTATTAAGGTTTTGCATGTACTTTGATGTGGCTAAATCCATCCCTTGTAAGTTCTAGCTTTAAATTGCTTTCCTTTCACTTTGATCCCTTTTCCCTTAAGCATAGCTAGCTAGGATCCCTTAGAACCAACCTCCTTCAGGGATTGGTCTTAAAACTTCCAATGTTGATACCATTCAAAGTTGATTGAGGTCTATGGGCACTTCGACAAACTTTTGATCAACACTACTATGTAAGGTGGTTGAGTTATTTGATGATAATGGTGGTAATACAATCATCCTGTTATGAACCTCTATTCTCATTAACAATAAATCATTCACCAATATGCATAAATATCAAACATGCATCCACAAATAAATTCCACAAGATAATCCACACAAAGAGATAGAGAAAGATAATACCCTTGAGGTAGGGCAACACCAAAAGTATTCCTTAAGGAATAAATCACTCCATAATATCCAAGTTCCATGAGCTAATTATATTGCAAGAATACTTGATATAACTTCCTTATCCACTCCTACCTTTATATAGACTCATTTTCCCTCACCCTAGTAACTCCTACTTACAATAAAGTAATTGTTACATCATTACTAATAACTCCTACTTACAATAAAATATTGGTTACATAATGGACCATACTAATTGGCATCCATATTCCCCTCCCTAGGTATTTAACACATAATGGGCTATACCACTTGGTACCTATATTCATATCCCTAGGTATCTAAAATTCCACCTCCCCTAAAAAATATTTCATCCTTAAAACATAAGAATAAAATAATATGATATTCTAAGCAATGTTGATAATTGGTACCAATCTTAATCATACCTCCATCCTAGTGATACTCTAATGGGTGATGGTTTTTTCTTATGTTGATATACCATTTTGCCACTTGAGTAAATTTCACTCTTTTCATCTATATTTGCTTCCATTTGTGATTATTATAATGTCCAAAGTTTTGGCTTATCTACTTCTATGTATGTCATTTATAATTATGCTATTCTTATCCCCATGACTGTAGCCTCTCATGATGGTATGGATGGTGGTATGTTACAACCTTAGCCTACTGTTTGAATTTTTTTACTCTTCTTTCTTGCTCCCCTCTTTTGGTTCATCCCTTGCTTTTTTTTCTTCCTTGATTTTTGTTACTTCCTCCGTATCACACTCTATTATAGGTTCTTCTATTTCTCCAGCAATAGCTTCCTATTTCGCCTCAGATCCTTACCTCTTACATTAAAAAATATCTTGTACTATTATCTTATTTTTATTGTACCAAAACTTCATGAACATTTTTTGTATGTTAATATTAAAATTACCCAGTGAATTTAACCAAGAACAACCAAGTACAATATCCAAATTATCACTCTTAATGGCATAAAAATATGAGTGTAAGACATATTTATCCATAGTAATATTCAAATATTTTACATTCTTACTCTCAAAATTTATATATTTGATTTTATTTACTTGATCCTACAACCTCTTAGCCAAAGAAATATAAATGAAATTATATCTAAAGCTAAGTTCTATAGAAATAATAACCTTTTTTGTCTAGATGTAGCCATAAATCTATAAAATAGATTTTTAAATTTAAGCAACTCTTTTTGATCACTGCTATGATTTTTTTGACACAAAATATGTGCTTTTTTCTACTTGCATATTATTATACTTTTCCTCCAGTGCCCATTTTATTAAAAATGCTTACTCTATTTCTTCCCAAGTCAGTAGATAATTATGGGTCATAAAAAAACTATGAAATCAATGGTATGTCATTGGCATTTCATCTTGATGACCTAAGTTTAAATCATGGGGATGGAGGACCCTATTGCTATATCCTCTATAAGTGTGGGCCCTAATTGTGCCACCTAATGTACTTCACATTACTTCAACAAAAAATCACTATGAAACCAAGATTGAGCTTCTCCTTTAAAATATGGAATAAACTTAGAGACCCAATATTAATTTGTAGAATACATGGATTTAAATTGTTTCCACCATTTCTTAGCATCACTACCATCATTTTCATTGAAAATGGTAACTCTGTGATCACAACCTAACATAAAATATTTATTTTCCTATAACAACTAGGGTTTTAAATAATAAAAATTTTAAAAAATAAAATTTCTTAAATATCATCTATTCTCTTCTCTAAACACTTAACCTATATATTTTCTTAAAAATAAAACAAATAGAAACTTATTTGCTTATCCATATTGAGAAATATGATTTTTTTCCTCTTTGGAGGAATTTTCTGTATAGGCCAAAAATAACATCAATAGCCCAACTTTAGAAAATTGTAACTCTCTCAATAATTATCAAAATTTAAAAAGTGACCAACCATTTTCATAGTATTCAATATCTACATAATGACACAAAAATATTTTGAAGATGACTTCTAAATTTTTTTATATGAATTTTTCTTTTGAAAAAAAATTATGTAGCCAAAGAACAAAATAAATTATCTAAAAATAATAATTTATATTGGTTGAGATTTTAGCTCTAGTGTGATACTGCTCTTGTTGTATTCTAGGGTTTTCCTATCTCTTTGTCAAGTCCTTTTTGATATATATGGCTTCCAACCCTATTGGTCCAAGTATTAACTTTGGCAACATAGGAGACAAGTATTATGAGAATGTTGCTCATCAAGAATTCACATAAATTTATCTTAAAGGTGGCCCACAAGGTAATATCTCATCTCCTTATGTATATTTCCCTATATAATTTTTTGATTCCACATGCAGTTGGATAGAATCATATACCCTAGTAGGGTATTTTGTGGGTCATATTCCTAACAAGTCAATATTGAGGGCTCAGGTCAATTTGATTTGGGACCCTCATGGTGTTAAGGTTGATCTAGTATGGAACCTCACTAAGGGTTTCTCTATTTTTTATTTTATTGATCCTACTCATGCGAAGGTTGTATATGAACATGATCCATGGTCCATGTGGATATCTTTGTTAGTTATTTTATTGTGGACTCATGATTTCACTATGTTTAAGGATAAAATGAACAATTTCCTAATTTGGGTTGAGTTCCCTAGTCTTCCCCTTCCTTTGTAGCCTAGCTTAGAACAAATTATGGTATTTTAGTGCATGTTATTTTGGTTGAACCCAAAAATATTTTTAATGCTTACTTGATAAGGCATGTCTATGTAGAGGTTGATCTATCTAGGGACCTCAAAGAGTTCATCAACATCCGTCGAGACTATCCTCTCATAGAGAGTGATCTATATTAACCTCCTAAACACCTGATTTCAATACCAAGCATTCAACCATAAGGTAAACAATTATCTGCTTATATTGCATAATAAGACAAAACCAATTCTAGTGTATACCACTAGGTCAACCCCTCAACCCAATAAAAAGGGTTGGACCACTATGGGAAGTTGCAAAAATTAATGCAATAGCTCAGCTAATTTTTTTTATCCTAAACCATCTATGAAGATGGTGCTCACATCAAAATCACAATCATCAAATAAGATGACAAAATAATCAATTGGTGGTCCTTCAATAACAGATATGGTGGCCATCCTCTTGATAGAATCATACTTCAAGTACAGATGGTATGGTCCCCAAAAGGACACAAATCCAATCTTTATGAGTTTTTCCTTATAAAATGAAAAAAATCTCTCTTCCTTTGGTCGAGTTGGTGGGTCGTTACAATAGTGGAGGGAGATTTACTTAACATTGTTGGTTGTATTAATAAGAGGGTTATGATGAGTTGGTGCATGTTAAGTTTAATAACAAATATTCTAAGGATTCTGAACTTATTAGATAATTTTAAAGTGACCCATATATTCATTGAAGAAAATGAGGCAGTAGAGTGGTTAGAAAATTTGGAGGATCTTTGTGAAGAGGATAAAATATGGGTTCCCTTGATAGTGTTCATCCAAACATATTTCAGCTAATGGTAAGAGAAATATCTAATAATAGGGGTAATATATAATATTTTTAAAAAGCTATATGAAGATAGATATTTGAGAGTATTGGCTGTTGACTATTATGTTACTATTTTTACGTTAGGGTTGCAGTGTTTTGCTTGAGGAATTTAGTGTGAATGACAGGAAGATGGATATCTGAAAGTCTTGGGTTTTGAATAAGTAAAGGCATGTATTTCTTACAGCATGTATTCCTAGATTTAATTTTTTGTTTCTTTAGTGGAGATCTTAGTCCATTAGAGCAAGGGAGACAATACACTATTTCATGTAAGTTATTTTTTCAGACTTGATACGATCTAATTTTCACTTGTTCAGTGCATTATTACACAAACATACCTAAACATGTATTAGTTTATTAAGGAATTAAGTGTGGTGGTAATATCTATTTTTTTGTTACATATGAGAGTTGGTCACAACCACACTATTTTTAGTAACTGACAAGTGTAGGGTTCAAACCATAGGGGTTGCTTCCACCAAACCTATTTTGCTTTGTTATTGTTGACCTGACGTGAAGGGGACCACCGATCACTCAAGATTCATACCATCATCATCGGTCTAACACGCACTCAAAGGATTCAGATCAGACTACTACTTTTGCAAACAAGCTGCCCCTGAGGCTGGTAACATCTATTTTAGAAATGTGTCAAAATACATTAAGTAATTTGTACTAAAATATTTACAATAGGCATGAGTGAAGGGGAGCATCGATTGCTCCGAAGTACCATCATCGTCGATCTGATGCGCACTCAGAGAATTTAGATCAGACTACTACCTTTGCAACTAGACTGCCCCCGATGTTTGAACTTGGGTGTCTTCTTGGTAAATTCTTGATCAAGCAAGCACTTACCAATCCACCTAGCCCTCGGGAACAACTTTTATGCAATTGTGATAGACAGAATTGTTTCATTGATAACCATTATAAAGCATCTTCAGCTAATCAGATCCCTCTCTACGTCCTCTTATGGTCAAACAACTAACATACTCCTCCTAGACTTACGATGATGGTACAAATATCGATGGTCAAACAACTAACATACTCCTGCCAGACTTACGATGACGGTACGAATCTCGAACAATTGATGGTTTTTCTACGTCCTCTTATGGTCAAACAACTAACATACCCTTGCCAGACCGACCATGATGTACGAATCTCTACGTCCTCTTATGGTCAAACAACTAACATATCCTTGCCAAATCGACCATGATGGTACGAGTGTCTAGCGACGGGTGGTCCCCATTCACCCCAAGTCAACAATAACGAAGTAGAGTAGATTTGATGGAAACAACCCCTATGATTTGAATACTGTGCATAGTTACTCGCTGAATAGGTTTGATGAAAACATCCCCTATGATTTAAACACTGCCCTCATCACTTAGTAAAAATAATTTAGTTATAACCAACTCTCCCATGTAACCCAAAAAAAACTATACCTATTAAGTTAATTAAAAAAACATCTAATATGTCAAAATGATTGAACTTTACGTTACTTTATGTTTAATCGATTTTCCAAAGTAATTTAGGTTTGGGTTAAAGGTAACCATACATTATGGTGTTCAAATCTAAAGTCATCTGCATCGAGTAAAAATGTTACTGATTCCTCCATTAAAAAAATTACCATTTTCTAAATTAGTTTGGAAAATCTGCATCGAGGTCGGAGATGTAGACTAGCGCATCTGACAAATGTTGAAAAAGCTAAGGTAGAGCCAGACCTGTGAGCCCACTTCAGCATCTTTGACTTCTTTTCTTGTCTTCTGAAACGGCAAGTTCCAAGTACTTTCGTTTATCTGCTAAGGCTATGCTACAATGAGTATCTTCTTCACGGAAGGAGAATTTAGGGTACAATGACCTGTTACTTGCATTGGGCAAGGTCTCGCGAATCAATCATAGTAGTGTTTCTGTTATTAAAGGCCAACACGGTCATGGTTTATTTATATGTTGCCGCTATTTCATTTGTTTTGACGGAAGTGTTAAGATGGACATGCATGCACTGTACTTGACAATCATGTAACGGTATTCCTCCATGTAATAAAAAAACAAAAATAAATGCCTAAATTGAAATATTTTAATCAACTCCGAAGCGGAACGGAGCCAAGCGGAGTGGAATCCGCTAGAGGAATTATTGAATCCGGAATGGCAATGTTCCAGTCCGGACAATATTCGGAGCGGGACGGGATTCCGGAGTGACGCGAATCCGAAAATGAATTAATCCGGAGTTGTTGAGAAACAGCGGGCGGAATGGCGGATTCTTCCGTTCCGAAACACGAAAGATAGAATCTGTTACGTAAGACAAGGAAGGGACGCCCGGATTCGGAATCCGCACTAATTTGATGATGACGTCACCAAAGCGGAAGAAAAATTGCGGAATCCGCACTAATTTGATGATGAGATCATCAAAGCGGAAAGAAAAATGTAGAATTGATATTAGGATTGAGCGGATTGGAGACTAAGAAAATGCGGAATGCAATTTGACTTATGCAGAAGCGAATTGAAGACAAATTTAATATTGGGGAGTTCACTAAGGATTAAAGTTAATTTAATATTTTAATTATATAATATTAAATTAATCTAAGGTTTTTCACGAATAAAAACAGGAATGACAGGAATGAAGAAGAAGACATCTACAAAAATATTCATGGGTTTTCTAGCAGAAAGGAGGAAATAAATAAACAAACTTTGTCAAGTTATAAATTATACAAAAGTGCCGAAATATATGCAAATATTTATTATTGTTTAAAAGAGGAAATACATCCAAATATATGTAAATATAAAATGTGCACAATACAATTATGGAATATAACAGACTTAAGCTGTTCAACCCTACTGTTCCTTATGCTCCACATGAAGCTGCTGCTTTGCTCTTCTTCAACCCTTCTAACTTCTCAAAAAGAACCCGAGAAATATATAGCTGGGACGGATGAGGCAGGAAAACCACATCAACATGCAATTAATAGGAAACTATGGTTTCCATCCAATCACCCCTCCAGTGCATGGATGTGGATGAATTTATTAAAGGTGTCAAATCTGGTTTAGTTTTCTAACATAACATAAATTAGTCACCTAAGTGTTTAAATTTATGTCACTTTTACTTTGTTTAATTATTTTCATTATTTAATGTAATACACATGTATCGAACCCGTTTCAATCATTTACTAATAATACAAGAATGAACCTGTATGAGTTCTATATAATTAAACAAAAAAAAAAAAAAAAAAAAAAACCCGCCCCACAATTTCTGTCTGCAAAAATGAAGCTCTGAAACTAAAATACAGTACCCAATGTCTTGGAGTGAATTATTAACCAAGTTTTATCATACTCAGGTATGCATAAGCAGAACAAAGAGCTTCCTATCCCATTTTCGGTTATAATCCTCCACCTACCTTAAGTGAACGTGATTACCTGCTAAGGCTAGCATACAATGGAAAGCCTTGTTGAACGAGAGAGAAGGAGGCGTGACAAGATGTCAGAGACGTATATGGTGCACTTGACGGAAGTGTTGCTGGGCAGACAAAATTGATGCTTCTACTGGGTCTCGTTCGTTGCTCTTAGGAGACGTCTCATCTAACAGCCATCCGAACAGAAATTCGAAAACCGGATTCGAAAATACCCAGCTGCAACTGCAATTTCGGCCTCCCTTCCCACTAACGTCGTCGAAGCTGTTGGTAGAATCCTTGCAGCTGTTGGTAGAACCCTTGCTATCCTGGGTCCCTGTCTTCATATCCATTCGAAGAAGCTAAGGGATTCGAACGATGAGGAGCAAAACAGAAAAATAAATCTGACAGATCCGAAAGCTCAAACCTTATTTTGAGGAAAGTATGGGTACATTGAGTGGAGGATATGTAAAGGGTAGCCGCGTAATTATAGTTATAAGCTCAGATTTCTTGGGGTCCAAGGCATGTTGCTTGGGATTAAAGCAAGGTACCAAATTGTCACTTTTGACTTTCTTTGGCCGGGCCAGGCAAATTCCAGGTATCAAAGTCCCACTTTTGACTTGATTCGGATTAAACAATTTCTTTGGCTAGAGTGGTTTTACACGAGGTCAAGTGTTTGGGTTTATCAAACTTTACAATTTTGTTGGTTATAATGGTTTGATAGCATATATGTTTGGCTAGAGTGGTTTTACACGAGGTCAAGTGTTTGGGTTTATCAAACTTTACAATTTTGTTGGTTATAATGGTTTGATAGCATATATGTTTGTTGGTAGAAGTCAGAGATTAAGTGTTTACATATAAATTATTTTGATTTAATTTTTTGAAAGATTAAAATTTTTATTAAATAGAAATTTTTAATAATAATTAATAAATAAAAGATTATAAATAAAAAATAAATTCTAATCATAAATAATTATTTTTATTTTTATTTTTAAAAAAACAAGAACAAATGTTTGTCACTTAGTCAACAAAGATGTTTCAGTGGAGGCATCTTCCTGGTTTTTGGTCCGAAAGGCCAAATGTGTTTCCTGTGACTTCTTATGATGTGACAATTGAATTTATTCTTTGCCTTGGTGCATTGCACGACGCCAATTAGTGGTGGTGCATTGCATTGAACTGTTAGTGCTGGTGCATCACACGACGACAATCGATTTAGTCTTTGCGCTACTCTTGCATTGTTATTGCACGGCGACAATTGAATTAGTCTTTGTGCTGCACTTGTATTGTTAATGTGTAATTATCTATTATTTTTTATTATCATTTTAAGATTTAAATTTTGGAATTGTAATTATAATTTTTATTTTACTTTGTTGTTTTTTTTGAAAAAAAATTGAAAAACTTGTATTAAAACATTGATCAGATACAATTGGGATAAGATACATCTCAGCCGAAAACAATGAAAGCACATGATTACAAGAGAAGAGGAAGAGTTGCACTGGATCCAAATCTCTTGAACCAATACCAAGCTAGCTGAGAGAGCTGATAGGTCAGATACAACTACTTATCGCGAAAACACGCAGCAAACACCAACTTCACCTCTGTCCGCGAAAAAGCTATAAGTCGCAAAATCGCGACACAAGACATCTCTGACCGCAAAAAAGTCAACCTAGCGCGAAATCGTGACATGTTGCGAAACCGTGACAAAAATCTAGCAGCAACCACAACGACGCAACAAGTCGCGAAATCGCGACAACTTTCCTCCAGCGGTCACGACGGCGTAACATGTCGCGAAATCGCGACAACTTTCCTCCAGCGGTCGCGACGGCGTAACATGTCGCGAAATCGCGACAACTTTCCTCCCTTGGCCACGACGGCGCAACATGTCACGAAATCGCGATAATTTTCCTCCCTTGGCCGCGCCGGCGCAACATGTCGCGAAATCGCGACAACTTTCCCTCGGCGGCAGCGACGGCGCAACATGTCGCGAAATCGCGACAACTTTCCATCCTTGGCCGCGACGGCGCAACATGTCGCGAAATCACGACAACTTCCTCTCGGCGGCAGCGATGGCGCAACATGTCGCGAAATCGTGACAGTTTTCCTCCAATGGCCGCGATGGCGCAACAGGTCGCGAAATTGCGACAAAAATCATACTTAGCTTTTTCATTGATCATTTGTCTTAAGGATCTTTCAACAACAACTTCCCCTCGACGGCAGCGACGGCGCAACATGTCGCGAAATCATGACAACTTTCCCACATCGACCACAACAGCGCAACATGTCGCGATATCGTGACAACTTTCCCTCGGCGGCAGCGACGGTGCAACATGTCGCGATATCGCGACCACTTTCCTCCCTTGGCAGTGATGGCGCAACATGTCGCGATATCGCGACAGTTTTCCTCTAATGGCCGTGAGGGCGCAACAGGTCGCGAAATCAGTTTTCCTCCAATGGCCGCGATGGCGCAACAGGTCGCGAAATTGCGACAAAAATCATACTTAGCTTTTTCATTGATCATTTGTCTTGAGGATCTTTCAACAACAACTTCCCCTCGACGACAGCGACGGCGCAACATGTCGCGAAATCGTGACAACTTTCCCACATCGACCACAACAGCGCAACATGTCGCGATATCGCGACAACTTTCCCTCGGCGGCAGCGACGGTGCAACATGTCGCGATATCGCGACCACTTTTCTCCCTTGGCAGTGACGACGCAACATGTCGCGATATCGCGACAGTTTTCCTCCAATGGCCGTGAGGGCGCAACAGGTCGCAAAATCGCGACCAAAATTATACTTAGCTTTTTTATTGATCATTTGTCTTGAGGATCTTTCAACGACAACTTCCCTTTGACGGCAGCGACGACGCAACATGTCACGACAACTTTTCCACATCGGCCGCAACAAAATTATTGGTGGCGTGGGATTGATACTCCATTTTTGAACTAGTACACTCTCAACAAAATTAGATCAAACTATTACTTTTATTCAAAAAAATATTTTTAATATTTTAACATGTTGCCCTGCTAATTGTTTCTTAAATGATCTTGTGATGTAATTTAAGATGTTGCATTATTATTAGTGCATTGCACGGATTATTTCTAATATGATCTTGCTTTTGCAATATATGGTATGTAAAGTTCTATAACGATTAACTAAACTGAAATATTACAATTAAAATAAAGATGCGTGGGGTATGTAAAGTTCTATAACGATTAACTAAACTGAATTAAAATAAAGATTCTTTACTTAGAAAATTGTTTAAATTGATATATTAATTAATTATATGAAAAAGGTAAAAGGGTAAAGTATAAAGTTATAGGTGATATGGTAATTTTTTTAAGATGTTATTTATTTATATATGTTTATTTAATTAAATTTATATTATAGAAGTATGGTATACAACTTTATTAGATTTAAACCTTTATTATGTTTAGAGTTCCAAAGTTTTATTATTAAACCCATTTAAATTAACTATTATTTATAATTAATAAAAATTAAAATTAAAATAATAAATTATAATTATAATTATCATTATTAAGAAAAAAAATATTTTAGGGTGCATATTTTAAAGGATTTGAATATTTTGAAACTTACTAAGAGTTGTACTAGATGGAGGTATGACAAATAGACTATAATACCTAGAATTTTATTAGAATAATATATTATATTTGAAACAAACAAAATACCATTGTTTTCTACAATAAAACTCCTAGTTGTTATGCACTTATTATTTTACCAAAATCCATTTAAAATATTCATTCATATGAGATATTCATTTCTTATGCAATCATCATTTTTCAAGAGGGAATCATTTAAAGGACTCATTATTTTTTTTTGGGATACATATGGGAGTTGGTTACATCCACACTATTTTTAGTAACTGTTAAGTGTAGGGTTCAAATCACACCGCTGCTCTTGACAAGCCTATACCACCTCGTTATTGTTGATCCAACGTGATGGTCCAGGTCCAAACCATAGGGTTGCTCTCGACAAGTTTATACCACCTCTTTAGTATTGACCTAGTGTGAGAGAGACCATCGGGAACTCGATATTTATATCATAATTTCATTGGTTGCTCGAGATTTGTACCATCATTGTCGGATTGGTGTACACTCAAAGGATTCAAAATCGATTACTACCTTTGCAACAGGTATACCCCCAAGGTTTGAACCTAGGTCTCTTCTTGGTAAGTGCTTGGCTAGATAGACAACTACCAATCCACCTAGCCCTTGGGAGCAAGGACTCATTAATATCGAAGAAATATTACACATGTAGAGTAGCATGATAAGTATTTAACCACCAATTTTTATATTGACATGCAAAATAAAAAATATAACTTAAATAACTTTATATTGTTAAATCTATAGAAAAAATGATTCAAACAATGTTAAGGTAGACTTTCATACAAGGATGGAGTAAAAACCATATAAATAATAATTATCCTCAATTGAGCATGTAATATGCTTTGAATAGGTGTAAAAAATGAGGTAGTGTTTGTGCTACAATGATATCCATTGAATAAATATAAGATATATAAGATTTAATATTGTGCTTCAATGATAAAATAGTGAAAATTTAGCCCATTATTTTTTGAATATAGCAAGATCATTGCAAGTCAAGATGACAAAGGTTTAGAATATATCTATGGAAACCTTGCTTTCCCACTATTTATTAATTTTTTTGGAGTTTTAGTGGGTGGATAACAAAGAGAATTAGAGTAACAAAGGGAAATGAGAAATATGAGATGGAGGATGGTAAGTGGTATGAAATGATTATTTTTGAAGTAGGTTACATTTGGATGGAACGAGGAACCATGCATTCCAATACACAAGAATGATGAGAGTGAGGCTATTATTTGAATATGTGGTATGATTCAATTTAATTGATAATGGGTAATTTTTATTAGTTTTCTTGGACAAGTGAGAATCTATAATTAATTACTAATCCAAAGACTATTTGTGGCCCGTAATATTTGATTTGTCACAAGTGAAGAAATATTTATATTTGATTTACTACAAGTGAAATATGGTGGAGTTGTGATGGGTGGATAATAAATAAAATCCAAGTAAAAGAGGGAGAGAAGGAATATGAGATAAAGTATGGTAAGTGTTATGCAATAATTATGTGTGAATTAGGTTATATTTTGATGGAATGAGTAACCATGTATTCCAATACAGGGGAATGATGAAAGTGAGGCTATTATTTGAATATGTTGTACTATTCAATTCAAATGATAATGGAAGATTTTGAATAGTATGGTTAGACAAGTGAGAAGCTATAATTAATGACTAAAATAAAGACTGTAGAATTCTTATTTATTTTGTATAAGTGAAGAGGTGTGAAAAAGAGTTGTCACAACACAAATCTTTGATAAAATTTAAATAGTAATTTAAAGTCAATTTATGTTTATAGAGAATGAAAAATATGTGGACTTATGAATGATGTGAAGTTTACATTTAATGTCATGAGTGTTGAGTTGGAAATCATACTTGATATATAGTTAATGCTATTATATTTGAATATGTGTATATATATATATATATTTTGGAGTGTTTGATAGGGAAAACCTTGACCAAGAATACGAGTAAGATTATCATTGAGGATATGCCATTAGATTGTGACCAACAACATGGATAGAAAGTGAAAATCACATACATAATAATAATAGACTACATTTGCATGATAGACAATACATCTTGAGTTAAATTTGTATATGAACTTAATAGTTAATTATCTTATTCACATAAAAAGGAGATTATGCATCTTACATGAGTGTTATATGATTTTATTAGTCATAAAATATGCCTCCCCCTTTAGTTAAATAAGGCCAATAAAACAATGTGTGTCATATTCTAATTGTCCAAAAAAAAGGAAAAGAGGTCTTCTTCTTAGGGCCTTATACCACTCTTGTTAAAGGGAACTAAGGGGAATGGGCTCATAAATAACAACCTTTCTATAAGGGATAAAGAAACATTATATCTGTATGTATGTATGAATGTACATGTATATAATAAGAAAACATGTGTATAGAAATACATACGAAAATAATAAATAATATATTCTTGGAATATGTTTTTGGTAGGAGAACTTGTTGCATGTGAGCAAACTATTTTGAGACCTTTCCATAAGGATTTTTTTATATGAAGTAGTTGCTTACTCAATGAGAATACCAAATTTAGACCAAGGGATTTTATTGAAATAAGCCTTTCCCTAACCGTAATGCGATAAAATAGGGAGAAGAACATTAAGACTAGAATTTGTAGGAGGGAAGATATCAAACCCATATTTTTCAAAGAGGAAAGAAGTGAAACCTAGTAGAATTTTCCTAAGAATTCCATCCATCCTCAAATTTATGGAAATTATCCTTGCAATGTAAAAAATATATTCATTTTATTCCAATCCTTGAGAGACTAAACATTTTAATACACTTAATTTTTTTCTAGATTGTTTTTCCTATAAGAAAATTAACATGAAACCAAGTAGGAATGTTCTTTTGAAAGTCATCTATCATGCTTAAGTTCAACTAAATTTAGAAATAAACTTGATTGTACTTATTTTCATTTGAACTATGATAAGACTTGTGTTTTGTTACTAAGTTTGTGTAGAACATACTCTAAATATTACAAGAGTTTGAAGGATTTTTTAATGGAATTAAAACTAAAATTAACCATGTCTAAGACACCATTTTTCCTAGATAAAAATAAAAGGAATTTTCTATCTTTATTCTCATCCTAAAGAGTATCCAAGTAATTCCTTTCTAAAGTTGATCTGGAAGTGGCAACTTACCTCATGGGATGGAAAGTTATTGTGTGTTTTTGAGTCAAAGCAAGAAACTACGACTCTCTAAGTTTTTGTAAGTAGTACATAATTTTAAATCTATATGTGAGGTTTGATTAGAATATGATGAACACAATTTCTAGGGTGCATATATACACCCTCTCTATTGTGACATATTAACTATAAATAATTTAGCTATCCTATTTTTGTATTTGAACAAATTGAAATAATTGTTGATTGTCAAAAAAAAAACTATCCTATTATTGCATTTGAATAAATTGGAATAATTCTTGACTATCGACCTAGTTTTATAATCAAATACATTAGAAGAATTATTGATTGTAAAAAAATAGCTACCCTACTTTTGTCTTGAAATAAACCAAAATAAAAAACTCTTGACTCTTAAAAATATATCATCCTATTTTTGTATTTGAATAAAGTGGAGTAATTCTTCACTATCAAAAAATATATTGTTTTTTTTTTCTTTGAACAAACTAGAATAATTCTTGATTGTCAAAAATTAATTATCCAATTTTTTCTTTGAATAGAATGGAAGAATGTTTAACTATATAAAAAATAACTATCATGTTTTTATCTTTGAACAAATTTGAATAATTCTTGGCTACCAGAAATAACTATCCAATTTTTGTATTTGAACTAATTGGAATATTTTTTACTATAAAAAACTATTTTGTATTTATTTTTGAACAAGCTAAAATAATTTTTGACTGTCAAAAGATATATTGTCTTGATTTTGCATTTGAAAAAACTAGAAAAATTCTTGTCTATTAAAAAATAGTTGTCCTATATTTGTATTTGAACAAATTTGAACATTTTTTTTAGTGTTAAAAAAATAATGTGATATTTTTTATCTTTGAATAAACATGAAGAAATATTCAATGTCAAAAAATATATGTAGTCCTATTTTTGTATTTGAACAAACTCATCTTGATTGTCAACATAAATTATTGTCCTATTTTTAAACTTGGACAAGATAAAAATATGTATGGATTTTCTTGGTCTACACTTGCATAAATTGGAAGCATGCACTAACTATCTTGTTTGAGGTCAAATAAAAATCAATCCTCACTATTGTTTTACTATTATGAAAATTATGCTTTGATAAATAAGAATATTGGATTGATAATCAACCTTTGTGAATGGCTTATACAATTGGGTGATTCAAAGATGAAGAATTATCATGAATGACTTGCATGGCATGCACTTGTCTCGTGAAGACCAAATGGAGTGTTACTTTGATAAAAAATCACTAAGTGAGATAAATGCTTAGTTTTATTACCAATCTAAGTGGTAAGGACTTTTTGTCAATGACCTATACTAGTACTTTGCCAAGAAGGGCTCAACAAGTGTGTGCCACTATTCTAAATTTAATACTTTTCCAATATGAATAAACACTTGGTCATGAATCATTGTTGATGATCAAATGCCAAATACTAGTACCTTACCAGGATGGGAGTATATTTTGCCATGTCACCATTGTGAATGGATCATTGTTTCATGCTTGCTATTTTGCCTATATGGAAGGGTATCCTATGAAGTCATTGTGAAAGCAAATAAAATTTTTGACTTGGTGAGATGGAAGGGAAGAGGTATATATATATAGGATGACATAAATGTCTTGTATAAAATAATTGCAAAAAATTCCATTATGTGTGAACATAGGAGTGGCATGCTTGTGGATGAGTGTTGATATGTTCTTAAATAATTTATGATAAATTACACTTTGAGGAACATATTAGGTGGATTTGTTCTAAAAAAGAGTTTAAAAATACTATGGTTAAAATAATCATTATGTTCACAATATTCATGATTCAATCATTTCATGTAGATAAGATAAATTAAGATGATTGCATGAATATATATTTGGACTTCATGTTTATAAAATACATCCTCCATGTGTTAAACTACAAGTTATATATGATATAATATACATAGATTAACACATCTACAAATTATTTTTTTGACACACTAGTGATGTGTATTTGACCTTCGTTTTCAAGGCCAGTTTTCTTGGTAGCAAATAGAACTAAAGGAGAATTCTCAATAGTAATTCCTTGGATTCAAAATAAATCTTCCTCCTCTCAACTATAGGTAAAACTCAATAAGACCCATGGACAATTAGATGTTTCACATATATATTAGTCACGAGGTTTATATGAGATGAATAAGAACATCGGTTGAAATCACTAGGGAGTGGTTAATAATCATAAATATAGATAGATTGGAAACCTGGATTCTTCTGTGATGACTATGATATTTTTATACTACACTATTTGGTTGAGAGGACTAGGACCCCTCATAAAAACTTGTGTAAACTCATTGAAAAAGTTACAAGTTTACTTTAGTAGTAAATAGCTATGGCTTCTCTTTGGGAGGTCCAAGGTTCCAACCCCACTCAGTATGAGGGGACCAAGGCCCCTCATAAAAACCTGTGCTTTACCCTAAACAATTTGAGCAAAACAATTTACAGGTAGTGATAGAATGACAGTTCTTGGTAAGGGTTTTGATTAAAATTTCATAGACGACGGTGAAACCATGATGGTTTTTGGCAAGGATTTTGATTAAAATTTTATAGGCGATGATGGAACGATAACTATTGGCAAGGGTTTTAATTAAAATTTTACAAGTAGTGGTGGAACCACGGTGGCTGTTGGCAAGGGTTTTGATTAAAATTTTATAGATGACTATTGGCAAGGGTTTTTTATTAACATTTTATAGGTGATTATAGAATGACAGCTATTGGAAAGGATTTTGATTAAAATTTCTTAGGCAACGACAAAACCATGATAGCTGTGGTAAGGGTTTTGATTAGAATTTTATAGATGACTATTGGCAAGCATTTTTTATGTAGATACTATAGTGGAGGAATGAGAATTACTAGTTGTTCGATCGAATGGATGCCTTTGGGGCTAGTAACCTTCAATGTGAGCAAGATCAAATGGAGAAATCTGAGTCCAGTAACCCTCAAGGTGAGCAGGATCATATGGAGACATTTGAGGCTAGTAAAAATCAATATAACCCTTTGATCACATCTAGTCATAGTGCTAAAAGTGCAACAATGGATTCTTCCAAGTCTCCTTTGGATTTAATAAATTTTCTCCTAGGAGGTGTGTTTAAGGGTTCAACCATTGAGCAAGGTGATTCAACTTTGTATGTACCTGTTTTGAGAGATATAGTAAGTAAGAGCTAGGTGGATGGAGTGAAAGACAATAAAATTATCAAATTTACTAGAAAGGAGAAAAATATTTTCATTCCTTTGGTAAGCAATGATAATGGGCTAGCCCTAAAAATTCCATATAATATTTTAGATAGAGCCCAAAATAGATTGAGTAATAGTGTGATTGGTAAATTTATTGGTTATAGATCATCTATAGATCAGATTAAGAAATAGGCCAATCTCAAGTGGAAAGTTAAAGGGAATGTGGACTTCTCATCTCTTCCAAGAGGTTTCTTTTCAGCCTCATTTTCAGTTATGGAAGATAGGGATTCAAATTTTTTGGGTGGCCCATGTTTTATGGGACGTTCTAGAATTTTTCTAAGGAAATGGGCTCTTAGGTTCAATCTAGCATCCGAAAACACTGAAGTTGCTCCCATTTGGGTTAAAATTCCAGTGTTACCCCTTGAGTTCTAGGAAAATGAAATTTTAGAAGCTATTAGCAATTGCATTGATAGCTTTCTATTTCTAGATTTTGCTACTAAGAAGAGGAGGAAGATAATGTTTTCTAGACTTTGTGTGCTAGTTGGAGTGAAAAAATATTTTTCAAGATTCATTAAGCTAACCTCAAGTAAAGGTACTTGGAAATAGTATATTTCTTATAAAAATAATCCTTTCGGATGTTGGAGATGTGGCAAAATAGGTCACTTGGCCAAAAACTATTGCCTTAACAAAATTATAGAATTAGTCTAGAGGAGCAAGGAAGGAAGGGTAAGGCCATTTGGAAAGTAAAAGAGACTATCAAAAATTTGGAGGACATTGAAAAAACCTCCAAGTTAAGCCATAGCAATCCCATGAGTATGCAAGAAAATATAGATGTATCTTTTGTTTTAGTATTTCATGAGGGAGGAGCAAATTAAAGGGTCATGAAGTAGTTGAGTATAAGCCCCCTAGAGTGTAAAAAAGTTGTAGAGGACCTGGATATTATCCCTTGTACATTACCACTGCTACTAGAGAAAGATCAAATGAATATGGTGAAGGTGGGGCAAGAAGGACCAATCTGCCCTCAAGTGAAAGAAGATGTGAATATGGTGAAGACAGAGTAGGAAGGACCAACTTGTTACCATGAAGGACCAATTTGTTCTCATGTGGATATGGAGACTATCCCTTATACTTTACCATTGATCTTGGAGAAAGAAAATGTATTTATTGTGAAGACTGGGTAGGAATGTCCAATTTATTCCCATAAGAAAGTCCAATTAGAGATTGATACTCATGTGACTATAGAGGAACAATTTGTCGAGAAAGGTCCATCCTTTGTTACTCCAAATATAAGAATTACTAGGATTTCTTGTAAAGCCCTTGACCTAGGTCGAGAAGAATCTATCAAAGTGGGTAGGAAGTCTCTTAAGGAGAAAAGGTACAAGGAAGTAGAAGAAGATAAATCTATGGGGTCTCAACCAACTATTAAGGACATTCTTGTAGGTATGAAAAAGCTTGCACCTTGGAAATGAAACTCCTAAGATGGAATGTTAGGGGCATAAAATCACCTAGCAAATATAGGTTGGTTAAGGACCTTGTCTGCTCTTACCAACCAAATTTCTTTCTTCTCCAAGAAACTAGATTGAATATTTCAAATTGGCTAAAACTTCAAAAAGGTATTTGGAAAAATACTGATAGCTTTCAAGAGGAAGCTAAAGGGGCCTCCAGAGGGATTATATATCTTTGGAATTTCAATATTTATGAGGGAGACCTGCTAGCTAAAAGTGAATATCATGTCACAATACTTCTCATAGCTTATTTTTCTAAAGTTTCCTTTATGGTTACCAATATCTATGCCCCTAACTCAAGTAAATCCCATAGAGAATTGAATATATCTTTAGGGAAAATGGGTAAGTAGTTTAGAGGTTTAAAATGGATTGTGGCAAGTGATTTTAACACCCCCTTATCTCCAAGTGAGAAGTAAGGGGGTGTGGTTGAGTTCTCAAAAAGCATGCAAGATCTAGGGAAGCTTTTAGTTTATGGTGGTTTGTTTGATTTGGATTTAGATGGTAACAGGTTTAATTGGATGAATAGATGCTCTATTAGAAACTTGATTCACATTTAGTTGGATAGAGTTATTATTTTAGAGGATTGGTTCCAAAACAACTTCATGTTTAATATGAAATATCTTCCTAAATCTAGATCTGATCACACTCCTTTGCTCTTTTGCTATAGTGTGGAATATAAGAAGTATAATGGCCCTTTCAAGTTTGAAACTATGTGGTTTCACCACCCAGATTTCTATAAAGAAATGGAAAAATGGTGGAGTATTTCTTCCCAGGGTAATAAGATGTAAATTCTTGCAAATAAGCTTAATACTATGAAGAAAAAATTAAGAAGTGAAATAGGGAGGTCTTTGGAAATATATTTCAAAAGAAGAAAGCTAATTAGTTAGAGTTGGATATGTTAGAAGAATAGATTAATAGGTTGGGTATGAACCAAAACCAATTCCAAAGAGAAAAGTAGCTTAATGTTGAACTGCACACCATAATAGCCAAGGAAGAAACCTATTGGAGGCAAAAGTCCAGGATCCAGTGGTTGTAGGAAGGTGACAGGAATTCTAAGTTTTTCCATGTCTCCAATATCAGAAATAAATGTTCTACTCACATTGATGAAATTATAAAGTATGATGGTCAAGTGTTGGTCAGAGATATGTCTAATGGAAGGAGTTGTGCACCCACAGAATCAACCAACATTGAATGGTCATAAAACTGCAAGTTTTGAACTGCAAGTTTTGAGATCAATTTCCAGAGTAGGCTAGTTACTTGAAAGGTTCTAACCTCTTTTGTTTGGGTTAAGAAAAAGGGTAAAGAGATAAATCTAATATAAAGCTATAAAATATAGAGGGACAGGTTAGGTGCATCAAGATATATGTAATATTAGAAGAGAAACATAAAAAACATACTCTCAAACCATCTAAAAGTCTAGCCAATACATTTCAATATCATTCAACACTTAGTATTTGATTGTAAATTCCATAATTAATGAACAAACAATAAAAATCCAAAATGCAAAATTAAAACTAATTCATTCACCAATTTAGCAAAAATAAACAACCATAATGTTCATACATACATGAAAATTCTTGAAGGTCAAACAACAGTTCATTTGTATTTAGTATGCTTCAAATCTTACATACAAATTGTAATAGCCAAGAGCCTAACCTGAGAATACATTACATTCTCATAATTATAGACATGAGGCCCCGCTCCTTTTATAGGATGGTCAAAATTTATTTAATGAGGCACCATCGTAGTAGTGAGTAGTTTTATTTTGTAAATATCTTGTGAATCCTCTACCCTTAATGGAACATATCTACGTCACCCGGACTGGGTGCATTAATTATATTTATCTAACCTCTCAGTCCACTTTTGCATCTAATAATGTTGTTGTACTTTAAACATTCATGCTTAGGACCAGGGTAGCTAGGGCATTAAAACCATCTGCAACCTACTTCCACTTTGAATGCAACACTCTACAAGGACCAACGGGAAATTGAATCCCTGATATTTCAAATTAGACTCTATGGTAGGCTCCTAGATTTTCCATAAAACTGTATTAATTTTTTATTTCACCAAGTGTTTGCTTCTATGCAAGGTGGTCCTTTTGGATTGGACTCATAGTGCAATATTGCCTTAGCTTTTCATCCCATTATGCTAAGTATTCACCTTGGGTGGGGGTTCAGGCTCTGAGGAAGCCCACAACTTTTCCTATTTTTTTGCCTATTGTAGTATCTAATTTACTCTGAGTGGAACTTTGGAGCACCTTCCTTCATTGTCGGTTGCCTATTTATTTGCCCTACCTTATTTGTTCAGGTGGCATTTTGGGATTGCTCTACCCTTGTGACATTTCCAAACTTCCACCTAGTCTAGGGCAAAGTTTTGGGATCCACCTCAATTTTTTGACCACTCGAATCTTTGTCCCCATATACTCCTTTGCTTAGGTGAAACTTTGAGAGTGGTGCAGAAATAATAGGGACCAAAATTTCTACCCAAAGCTTAACCTTTGAATTATTGTTGGGGTATGATTTTTGGGTGCACCCAAGGTTGGAAGATGCCCAATTCTTCACCCCACACTCTTGGTGAGTTTTGAGGTTTTTTACTTGTTAAAAAATGGAGAACATAGACAAAAGGGGGGTAGAAGCAATTCTCTACCTTGATCAAAACTTCAAAAAAAATAAAAATAATAATTACATTAAAAAAATAATCTTGGCCGCTATCCATTGGGCTACAGAGTCATAAGGTCAACAAAAATTGCACCAGGTTCGAAGAGGCCTTCTTACTCATTTTAAATTCTTGTCACTCCTCCCAACTCGATTTGTTGTTGTTCCCATCCTCTAGAAGACCGAGTCTAGGATATTGCCATCACAAGGATTTGAATCTTGAGGTTTTGGCACATGTACTCCCAAATTGCAATAGCAGGAAAGGGAGCACTTTTGATCTACTCAATGATGGCCTTTAACCAACAAAGATCCTTGTAGGAAGGGTCATGGTAATTTTCATTTACTTCTTCTATTTTGGAAAGAAGATAAGATAGCCTTAAGATGATATCCAACAATTTTTCTACTACCATTGACTCTTTAAGTGTGACAATATCACTTTCATCCCACTTTAGGGCCTCAAAATGATTGATGAGGTCTTGATATTTATGAAACTGCCTATTACTATCCCAGAACCCTAGAGAACCAAGTGTTCTAAGTCCAATGTTGATCATGTTCATCTTCTCCACTTCCTTCTTCAATGCGGCATGGATTTATTTACCTTCATAGTATAGATCTATAACAAAAAGTACCTATTGCATGTGGGCCCTGGTTTGATCCATTTCCCATTTTTAACACTTAAACAATATGGGATCCACCCTCTTGAATATTACTTTCATCGCCAGTGCTTGAGGGCCCATGCTTTGCACCACCTTTATTTTTTGGCTGATTTTGTCTCCACCTCTTTGGAAGTTGATAGACTATTTGCTAACTTCCATGCAAATATGGGCAGCACCATCAATTTTACGTCTTTTATTTTTCCTAAATAGAAATGTTTGATTTTACTTATCCAAGCCTTTGAAATTATTTCTCCACGAGGTGTATCTCTTTCTCTCTGTAGATCATTCAAAGCATCATTCAGGGACTTCTCTAACTACAATATTTTAGCTTGAGCTTTGGTATCCCACTTCTCAAATGATCCCTAGGTGGCTTGCAACTTGGTTTTCAATGCATTGATCTCCTCATCCTTTTGTTGCAATGTCTTCTTGGAGGGAGCTTTGTTAAGGCCATATTGGAGTTCCTTTACCTTTTTATCTAGATATTACTGCTCCAATTTTGCTTGCTTGAGCTGATATTCCAAATTGCTAATATTTTTTCTTGCAAGCTTCAATTCCTTTTCCTCATCCTTATTTTTCCAGAATAGTGTGTCAACCTACACATGAAAATTCTAAAGGGTTTGAGCCCTAGGGATATTTGAAATATCTTTGGTGCTCACCTGGAAATCCCATTCCTCCCACCCCATTTCTACAAGGGCTTTACTAACTTTTGGTACAAAGATTATTTCATACATATTTCCTTCTATTGGATCAATATTGAGACACATTATGGGAATTTTTGGTGCTTGTTCATCTGCTAGATCCTACCATTGTTGATCATCCCATTTTATTTTATTGTCTTGTATGTTCTTAATTATAGCATAGACCTCTGGCAAGTAATATTCTGCAACTTGTGGGAGAAGTGGTATATTTAGGAAGGTTGAGAGAGGGGTCACTAGACAAGATGCCAAGGTGCAATTTTGGAGTGAACTAATTACCTCTCCAAAGTGTTCTGTATTTGTAAATACTGTAGATGGATAAGGTAGCTGGGTTTGAGAAAAATATTGTAGGGGTGTGCTAAGCAAAGGTATAATCATAGATGGGGTTTGGATTAGAGCAGATACTATGGCTGAAGGATTGAGGATGGGTAGAGTCAGTAGGAACTCAAGTGACTTCCTAGGATATACATGTTGGAGGTGAGAGGTAAGAGGAGGCACCATGTGGGCTATGGTTGGTATTACACTAGTGATTTAAATTTAGGACAGATTAGGGGAATACTCTATGGTTTCTAATAGTAAGTTTTGATAAGAAGATAGTGAATGGGAGTCCACTATTTCAACCATATCTCGCTCTTACATCACCTTGGTAGGCTCCTTCACTAACAAATCTTTCTTCTGGATCTTTTCTAAGGCCACCATTCATTTTATCTTTGGGACTTTGAGAGGTGGCTTTCAACCTTCGCTTACCACTTGTTGATATCGAGACATCGTTGGCAATTTGAGTTATTTTGTGTTGTCATTGATGTCACATGGATCACATTGAGTTTTGGTGGCAAAAACACTTCATAATTAATCATTTATCATATTTTGGAGAGCATGGATGTATACAGGGTTTTGTGGCACAAAATGCATATAATATCTAATTTTTAAATATTATATTAATGGTTTTTATTAAAACCAATGGTAAAGGTTTTTATTAAAACCAATGGCAAGGGTTTTTATTAAAACCAATGGAAAGGGTTTTTATTAAAACCATTGGAAAGGGTTTTTCATTAAAACCACTATGCTAAGACTTCTCCAAATAATGATGGATGAAAATGTTTTTCAAATAAAACCTAGGTGCAAAAATTTTCATGGCAAAATTCAAAATAATGAAGGAGATATCCCAATTCAAAGTTAAGAGGTGAATTATTAAATTCTTATTTAATAATTCTAAGGTCTAAAATTGAATTTTATTATTCGTCGACGTGCAATGGTTGGGGAGATTAATAAAATCCGTCGACATCATTCGAAGGCATGAAGGTGCATATAAATAAAAGGTAAAATATTTGTTTATAATAGATTGGGAATATTGCGCATGAGTGAGAATCATCGAAAGGGGAGCAGCGAAGAAATAAAGAAAAATAAATTCCATTTGAGAGAAGGGTCAAGGAGACAGAATGGGAAAGTGACGTCACATAGGATCCTATAGCACACAAAATTTGCACAAGGCAGGTTCGTTGTTCAAATTCTGCCAGGGGTAAAGTGTTTTGCTAAGGAAGGCAATTTGAGTTTTTAGATTTGAGTGCAGGAAAAGTTGGGTGTTTGGGATTAAATCCCAATGTGGGCTGATGCCCACGTGGTAAGCACTTCATAGTGCTAAGTGAGAGGAACAAAGTTCGACTCCTGCAAAGGTGTGAAGGCGCATTGTTTTTTGGCAAGGCATTAACGATTTTGAAGATGGTGAAGGCACATTAATTTTGGCAAAGGCATTTCATAAAAAAGTATTTATCTCTAGCGCATGGTAATATTTGATATTGCTAAAGTTTTGATGCATTGAAAATCATTTCTATTATAACTAGGGAGTTATAAGGTATTTAGTAAAAATGAATGATTGTTGTATGTGCTTAGGGAGTTATAAGGTTTGAAGTTAAATATTTGTGATTGATGTATGTGGAGTTATAAGGTGTGGAATAAAAAATAAAAGCATAGGTGTTTGCTGTATGTATTAATAAAATTTAGGGAGTCATAAGGTTGGAAAGTGTTGAACTTGTTATATGTTCTAGTGCATGATTTAATTATGAAATTAAACTAGGAACTTGAGACCTAGTTAATTGCCACCTTGAGTTAGAAGACATGCATATGAGTTAGGGTTTGAAGTTGAAGACAAATTGCTTGATTATGTGCCTTGGCTATTAATAAGAAGTGGATGGATTAGAAAATCAATTTTATGGATAAAATTTATGCTTTAGTTCATTATTACTTTAGTGGATTTCATTGACAGTATTGCCATTATTGAGGAGGTTTTTGCCATTATTTGAAGAGATGATTGTTGGCTATTTGAGAGCTCTTTTGCTTGAGGGAGTTGTGCTTGTTTCTTGAGAGCTTATTGAAATTGCATGAGGAAGGTATTATTGAGAACCTATTGCTATCACTTGTGGAGATTGACCTTGGTTGGTTGAAGTCCTCATTGTTATTTCTTGGAGAGGTTTTCATTAGAGATCTCATTTACCATATATTTGAGAGTTCATTTTTGAGAATTGTTATCATCCATTTGAGAGAGTATTTTTCATACATTTTTGAGAATTGTTATCATCCATTTGAGAGAGTATTTGTCATACATTGTTGAGTATTGTTATCACCCATTTGAGAGAGTATTTTTCATACATTGTTGAGCATTGTTATCATCCATTTGAGAGAGTATTTGTCATTCATTGTTGAGCATTGTTATCATCCATTTGAGAGAGTATTTATCATACATTTTTAAGCATTGTTATCATCCATTTGAGAGAGTATTTGTTATACAGTTTTTAGCATTGTTATCATCCATTTGAGAGAGTTTTTGTCATGCCTTATTGAGATCATTGTGGATAATTGTTGTCATCCATTGAAGAGTACATTGCCAATCATTGTTGAGTTCATCATTGAGCCTTGAATTTATTGATTTATGGATGAGATTTGAGTGCTACTTGAGCATGATTTATTGATCCTTTGAGAAGGCTTTTGGGACAAATTTTTTGGACAGATTTGAGGCAGCTTTTGTGCATGATTGAGTGAGCCTTTGATAAGGCTTTTGGGATGGATTTGTGGACAAATTTGGGACAACATTTGAGTAGCATTGTTTGAGCCTTTTTTGTGAAGACCTTGAGTAAATATTTGGGACAGTATTTGAGCAAATATTTTTTGAGCCTTGTGAGAAGGCATTGAGGTAGATTTGTGAGCAGTGAAAGAGATAGAACAGAAATAGAAAAACATACCAACACCAGTTGCCTCGTTGAGCATATCAGTGAAGAGCCCATATGAGCATATGAGGATTTCTTAGCTGAGCAGATTAGTGGATTGCCTAGCTGAGCAGATCAGTGTATAGCCTAGCTAAGCATATCAGTAGATTTCCCAGATGAGCAGATCAGTGGATAGCCTAGTTGAGCATATCAGTGGATAGCCTAGCTAAGTAGATCAATGGAGCCCACCTGAGTAGACTAGGATAGCCTAGCTTTGAGAAAATCAAAGTAATAATTTATATTGGGATAAGGATCCCTATTTATTTGTGAAATGTTATAAGGATACTATCTTGTGGACTACCCCACATTGGAGGAACCACATTAAATCTTGTGTCTCAATTGTGTGTGGTGATTTGTGCACTTACTTACTATTGATATCTATGTCTGTAATGCACACTTCTATACTTGGTTATTGCAATTAAGGACACTAATTGATATTGGTTTGGAAATAAAGTAAAAAGTGGGAACTATACTTTTCATCCCCCCTCTCAGTATAAGCTTGTGTTCTTCAATTGGTATCAAAGCGAGTTCCTTCGGAAAGGCTAACAACTTGAGGGCATATTCTACAAGAACACATATGGCTTCAAAAAATGGATCATCTACAAGTAAGGCTCCACTATTTGACGATAATAATTATTATTTATGGACCATGAGAATTAATAACTACTTGATATCACAAGGATATGAGGTATGGCAGATGGTTGCAAAAGAGTATAATGTTGAAGGTGATCCTGAGATAGATAAGACTATCAGGAAATTGGTTGAGATCAATGCAAAGGCAATGAATTGCATTTTGAGTGGGCTACGTGAGACAAATTTTACAAAAGTCATGGTATGTAATTCAGCTAATGAAATGTGGACCAAGTTGCAGAATACCTATGAAGAAGATTCCAAGGTAAAGTTGGAAAAACTACAAACTCATAGAAAAATATTTGAGGAATTGAAAATGAAATATTCTGAAGATATTGTAAAGTTTTTACTTCAAGTTGATGAGATTACTAACACCATGAGAGGTCTAGGATTTAATATGAAAGAATAAAATGTTACTTAAAAGGTTTTGAGATCACTTCCCATGAAGTATGATGCAAAGGTTTCAACAATAGAAGAAATAATGGATATCGACAAGCTAACAATGGAAGAACTACAAGGAACTCTCATAGCTTATGATATGAGGATAAGTAAGCATCAAGTTTCAATAAAAGAAATTATGTTCAAGGCTTGAGAGAAAAATAAAGGGAAATTTTCATATATAGATAGAGATTCAAATAATGATGAGGAAGCTAACTTCATCAAAAGAAAAAATGACTTAATAAATTACAGGGATATGAATAAAGTCAAATGCTACAAGTGTGGTGATTATGGTCACTATGCAAACAAGTTTCCACATGAATAAAATAGTGATGATGGAAAACGGGGTCACAGAAGAAAATAATATGGAAAGCGTAAGCATGACAATGATGATAGGTAAAATCAAAGCAAGTATGAGAAGAAGAAATTATTTCGTAAGACAAAGAAAACTTTCTACATTGAAGAAGCAAGTGATAGCACAGATCACAAGGATAGAGACAAGTCAGATGATGAAAAAGAAGAACATATATTCCTAGGAATAGAAGGTGAAAGAGAACAATGCTTTGTGTGTGGTCAAAGAGATCACATACCAGGATATTGCAATGGCTTCAGTGATAGTGAAGAGAATATGACACATCAAGGAAATAGGCATGGTCAAAGAAATCATGAGAGTTTGTTTGCTATAGAAGATTATAATGATATTAGTGATAGTGTAGATGAAGAAGGGTTTTTATATGGGATAATAGAAGTAGAAGAAGAACACTCACTCCAAACAAAAGAAGTTAAACAAGAGAATATTGTAAGAAATATAGATGTCTCAGTTGATCTAAAAGAAGACTTCAATGATATCCATGAGCAAATACAAGTGGTTAAGGAGAATATAAAAGAATTGAGATGTTCTATACTTGAGAAGTTTGATCCATCACATGACTCAAAAGGTCAAGATATTTTCACTGAGAAGGAAACATGTATTTTAGTGACAATAGAAATGGATGCCAATTTGCTATTTGACACAAATGAAGAGAAAGAAGAGGAAGGTTCCAAAGCACCAAAGGTCTCATATTTCAAGTTTGGGGAATCACACTCAAAAGGAAAGGAAGTTCTAAAAATGAAAGTAAGGAAGCACATAATATTCATGAAGAAATTTCCAAAGTTTCTATGGCTCCAAACATCTAGTTTGGATCTTGTTTTGAGATAGGTGAATCAAGTTCAAGAGGAAAATAAATTCTTGAAAAGGAAAGCAAGGAAGAAATTAAGGAAGAGGATTTAGATACTACAAACAAGGATCAAGGATACAATGCACAAGTCAAATTTGATCACAAGGATAATGGTTGAGAAATGTATGAGGAACCAAGGCATGAACAAAGGGCTTTTCAAGGACATTATTTTTCTTGTAATGGATTTGGACACAGGGCTTTACACTGTAGGGTCTATGGATCAAAAAAGTTTTATTTTGCTAGAAGGAACTTCAAAGGAAGAATATATGGTTTTAAAGGACATTTTTTCTTATGCAATAGGATTGGTCATAGAGCTTCTCAGTGCAAAGAAAATGAGCAACATGGTTTTGGTTTTAGAGCTACACAATTCATAAGTCATGATCATAATGATTATGAAAACAGAACTTCACAATACAAGTTTCAGGAAAGGAATGGATATGGAAATTATTTCAAGAAAGAATCAAGGATATGGGCACCATACAAAGGCTACAATATCAAGTGTTTTAATTACAATAATTTTGGACATATTGCAAAATGGCATGGGACTCCAGGTTCAAGACAAGAAGATCAACTAACTCATCAAGAAAAGGATATCAAAAATATGTGGAAGGAAGTTGACAAAGGAAAGGAACAATGTAAAATGGAGTAAATGTAATCCCACCCCAAAATTTATCACCTCAAGATAGAAGGTGGTTGGGGGGATAAGCTTAAGATTCATATATTTTAGCCCCATAGGTGTCCCTTTTGCCATTGATGTCAAAGGGGGAGAAATTTGAGTAAGGGGGAGAGCATTGAGTTAGTGGGAGCAGCCTCCAAAGAGAGCATTGAGATAGGGGGAGAAACCTCCATAGAGAGTATTGAGTCAGGGGGAGCACCTTTAATTCTTATATATGGTTTTGTAGTGATTGTGGTGATTTGCATTAGAGGTGTTGCCATCAATGACAAAGGGGGAGATTATTGGCAATTTGAGTTATTTTGTGTTGTCATTGATGTCACATGGATCATTGATGTCACATGGATCACATTGAGTTTTGGTGGCAAAATCACTTCATAAATAATCATTTATGATATTTTGGAGAGCATGGATGTATACAGGGTTTTGTGGCACAAGAGGCATATAATATCTAATTTTTAAATATTATATTAATGGTTTTTATTAAAACCAATGGTAAAGGTTTTTATTAAAACCAATGGCAAGGGTTTTTATTAAAACCAATGGTAAAGGTTTTTATTTAAATCAATGGAAAGGGTTTTTATTAAAACCATTGGAAAGGGTTTTTCATTAAAACCACTATGCTAAGAATTATCTAAATAATTATGGATGAAAATGTTTTTCAAATAAAACCTAGGTGCAAGAAGTTTCATGGCAAAATTCAAAAGAATGAAGGAGATGTCCCAATTCAAAGTTAAGAGGTGAATTATTAAATTATTATTTAATAATTCTAAGTTCTAAAGTTGAATTTTATTATTCATCGAAGTGCAATGGTTGGGGAGATTAATAAAATCTTCTGACGTCATTCAAAGGCATGAATATGAATATAACTAAAAGGTAAAACCTTTGTTTATAATAGATTGGGAATATTGAGCATGAGTGAGAATCATCAAAAGTGAAGCAACGAAGAAATAAAGAAAAATAAATTTCATTTGAGAGCAAGGTTAAGGAGAAAGCACTGGAAAGTGATGTCACACAGGATCCTATAGCATAGTTGGTAGCGCACAAACTTTGCACAAGGTAGGTTCATTGTTCGAATCCTTCCAGGGGCAAAGTGTTTTGCTAAGGAAGGCAATTTAAGTATTTAGATTTGAGTGCAGGGAAAGTTGGGTGTTTGGGATTAAATTCCAACGTGGTTTGACGCCCACATGGTAAGCGCTTCACAACGTTAAGTGATAGGAACAAAGTTTGACTCCCACAAAGGTGTGAAGGCGTATTATTTTTTGGCAAGGCATTAACGATTTCGAAGATGGTGAAGGCACATTAATTTTGGCAAAGGCATTTTGTAAAAAGGTATTTTATCTCTAGCGCATGGTAATATTTGATATTGCCAAAGTTTTGGTGCATTGAAAATCATTTCTATTATGACTAGCGAGTTATAAGGTATTTAGTAGAAATAAATGATTGTTGTATGTGCTTAGGGAGTTGTAATATTTGAAGTTAAATATTTGTGATTGTTGTATGTGGAGTTATAAGGTGTGGAATTAAAAATAAAAGCATAGGTGTTTGTTGTATGTATTAATAAAAAATAGGGAGTCATAAGGTTGGAAAGTGTTGAACTTGTTATATTTTCTAGTGCATAATTTAATTATGAAATTAAACTAGGAACTTGAGACCTAGTTAATTGCCACCTTGAGTTAGAATACATGCATACGAGTTAGGTTTTGAAGTTGAAGACAAATTGCCTGATTATGTGACTTGGCTATTAAGAAGAAGTGGATGGATTAGAGAATCAATTTTGTGGATAATACTGATGCTTGATTTCATTATTGCTTTAGTGGATTTCATTGAGAGTATTGCCATTATTGAGGAGGTTTTTGCCATTATTTGAAGATATGATTATTGGCTATTTGAGAGCTCTTTTTCTTGAGGGAGTTGTGCTTGTTTCTTGAGAGCTTATTGACATTGCATGAGGAAGGTATTATTGAGAACCTATTGCTATCACTTGTGGAGATTGTCCTTGGTTGGTTGAAGTCCTCATTGTTATTGCTTGGAGAGGTTTTCATTAGAGAGCTCATTTGCCATATATTTGAGAGTTCATTTTTGAGAATTGTTATCATCCATTTGAGAGAGTTCATTTTCCATATATTTGAGAGTTTATTGTTGAGCATGGTTATCATCCATTTGAGAGAGTACTTATCATACATTTTTGAGCATTGTTATCATCCATTTGAGAGAGTATTTGTCATACATTTTTGAGCATTGTTATCATCTGTTTGAGAGAGTATTTTTCATACATTGTTGAGCATTGTTATCATCCATTTGAGAGAGTATTTGTCATACATTGTTGAGCATTATTATCATCCATTTGAGAGAGTATTTGTCATACATTTTTTAGCATTGTTATCATCCATTTGAGAGAGTTTTTGTCATACATTGTTGAGATCATTGTGGATCATTATTATCATCCATTGAAGAATACATTGCAATTCATTGTTGAGTTTATCATTGAGCCTGACCTTCATTGATTTATGGATGAGATTTGAGTGCTACTTGAGCATGATTTATTGATCCTTTGAGAAGGCTTTTGGGACAAAATTTCTTGACAGATTTGAGGTAGATTTTTTGCATGATTGATTGAGCCTTTGAGAAGGCTTTTGAGATAGATTTGTGGACAGATTTGAGACAACATTTGAGCAAAATTGTTTGAGCCTTTTTTGTGAAGGCCTTGAGTAAATATTTGGGATAGTATTTAAGAAAATATTGTTTGAGACTTGTGAGAAGGCATTGAGGTAGATTTGTGAGCAATGAAAGAGATAGAACAAAAATAGGAAAACATACCGACACTAGTTGCCTAGCTGAGCAGATTAGTGAAGAGCCCAACTGAGTAGATCAAGATTACCTAGATGAGTAGATTAGTGGATTTCATAGCTGAGCAAATCAGTGGATTTCCTAGCTGAGCAAATCAGTGGATAGCCTAGATGAGTATATCATTGGATTGCCTAGCTGATTAGATAAGTGGATATCAGTGGATTGCCTAGCTGATTAGATAAGTGGATGGCCTAGCTAAGCAGATCAGTGGATAGCCTAGCTGAGAAAATTAGTGGAGCCCACCTGAGAAGATCAAGATAGTCTAGCTTTGAGCATATAAAATTAATCATTTGTATTGGGATAATGATTCCTATTTATTTGTGAAATATTATAAGGATATTATCTTGTGGACTACCCCACATTGGGGGAACCATGTTAAATCTTGTGTCTCAATTGTGTGTGGTGATTTGTGCACTTACTATTTATATCTATGTCTTTAATGCACACTGCTATATTTGGTTATTGCAATTAAGGACACTAATTGATATTGGTTTGGAAAGAAAGTAAAAAGTGGGTACTATATTGTTCACCCCCTCTCAGTATAAGCTTGTGTTATTCAATTGGTATCAGAGCGGGTTCCTTTAGAAAGGCTAACAGCTTGAGGGCATATTCTACAAGAACATAGATGGCTTCATAGAATGAATCATATACAAGTAAGGATCCACTATTTGAAGGTAACAATTATGCTTTCTAGAGCTTAAGAATGAATAACTACTTTATATCACAAGGATATGAGGTATGGTATATGGTTGCAAAAGAGTATAATGTTGAAAGTGATCTCGAGATAGATAAGACTATCAAGAAATTGGTTGAGATCAATGCAAAGGCAATGAATTGAATTTTGAGTGGGCTATGTGAGACATATTTTACAAACATCATGGTATGTAATTCAACTAATGAAATGTGGACCAAGTTACATAATACCTATGAAGGATATTCCAAGGTAATGTTGGCAAAACTACAAACTCATAGAAAAGATTGGAGGAATTGAAAATGGAATATTCTGAAGATATTGCACAGTTTTTACTTCAAGTTGATGAGATTCATAACACCATGAGAGGTCTAGGATTTGAGATGAAATAATCAGATGTTACTCAAAAGGTTTTGATATCACTACCCATGAAGTATGATGCAAAGGTTTCAACAATAGAAGAAACAATGGATATCGACAAGCTAACAATGGAATAACTACAAGGAACTCTCACAACTTATGAGATCAAGATAAGTAAGCATCAGGTTTCAATAAAAGAAATTGCATTCAAGGCTTCAGAGAAAAATAAAGGGAAATTTTAAGAGACAGATAGAGATTCGGATAATTATGATGAAGCTAAATTCATCAAAATAAAAAAAGACTTAATAAATTACAGGGATATGAAGAAATTCAAATGCTACAAGTGTGGTGATTATGGTCACTATGCAAACAAGTGTCCACATGAAGAAAATAGTGATGATGAAAAATAGGGTCACAGAAAAAAATAATATGGAAAGCATAAGAATGAAAAATATGATAGGTAAAAGCAAAGCAAGTATGAGAAGAAGAAATTTTTTTGTAAGATAAAGAAAACTTTCTACATTGAAGAAGCAAGTGATAGCTCAAATCACAACGATAGAGACAAGTCAATTGATGAAAAGGAAGAACATCTATTCCTAGGAGTAGAAGGTGAAAGAGAATAATGATTTGTGTGTGCTCAAAGATATCATAGACCAGGATATTGTAATGGCTTCAGTGATAGTGAATATGAGATGACACATCAAGGAAACATGCATGGTCAAAGAAATCAGGAGAGTTTGTTTGCTATAGAAGATTATAATTATCTTAGTGATAGTGAAGATGAAGAAGGATTTTTCTATGGGATAAAAGAAGTATAAGAAGAACGTTCACTCCAAATAGAAGAAGTTAAACAAGATAATATTGTAAGAAATACAAATGTCTTAGTTGATCTAAAAGAAGACTTCAATGATATCCATGAGCAACTACAAGTGGTTAAGGAGAATATAAAAGAATTGAGATGTTCTATACTTGAGAAGTTTGATCCATCACATGACTCAAAAGTTCAATATATTTTCAATGAGAAGGAAACATGTATTTTAGAGACTATAGAAATGGATGCCAATTTGCTATTTGACACAAATGAAGAGAAAGAAGAGGAAGGTTCCAAAGCACCAAAGGTCCCATATTTCAGGTTTGGGGAATCACACTCAAAATGAAAGGAAGTTCTAAAAAATGAAAGTAAGGAATCACATAAGATTCATGAATAAAGTTCCAAAGTTCCTATGGATCCAAAAATCTAGTTTGGATTTTGTTTTGAGATAGGTGAATCAAGTTCAAGAGGAAAATAAATTCTTGAAAAGGAAAGCAAGGAAGAAATTAAGGAAGAGGATTTAGATACTACAAATAAGGATCAAGGATACAATGCACAAGTCAAATATGATCACAAGGATAATGGTCAAGAAAGGTATGAGGAACCAAGACATGAACAAAGGGCTTTTCAAGGACATTGTTTTTCTTGTAATGGATTTGGACATAGGGCTATACACTGTAGGGTCTATGGATCAAAGAAGTTTGATTTTGCTAGAATGAACTTCAAAGGAAGAAGGTATGTTTTTCAAGGACATTGCTTATTATGCAACATGATTGGTCATAGAGCTTCTCAGTGCAAAGAAAATGAGCAACATGGTTTTGGTTTTAGAGATACACAATTTAGAAGTCATGATCATAATGATTATGAAAATAGAACTTCACAATACAAGGTTCAAGAAAGGAATGGATATGGAAAGTATTTCAAGAAAGAATTAAGGATATGGGAACCATCCAAAGGCTACAATATCAAGTGTTTTAATTGTGATAATTTTGGACATATTGCAATATGGTGTAGGACTCAATTCCAAACAAGTTCAAGACAAAAAGATCAAGTAACTCATCAAGAAAAGGATATCAGAAATATGTGGAAGGAAGTTGACAAAGGAAAGGAACAATGTAAGATGGGAGTAAATGTACTCCCACCCCAAAATTAATCACCTAAAAAGAGAATGTGGTGGGGGGGGCTAAGCTTAAGATTCATATCTTTTAGCCCCATAGGTGTCCCTTTTGCCATTGATGTCAAAGGGGGAGATATTTGAGTAAGGGGGATAGCATTGAGTTAGGGGGAGCAGCCTCCAAAGAGAACATTGAGATGCGGGGAGCAACCTTCAAAGAGAACATTGAGATGCGGGGAGTAGCCTCCATAGAGAGTATTGAGTTAGGCGGAGCACCTTTGATTCTCATAGATGGTTTTTTTAGTGATTATGGTGATTTGCATTAGAGGTGTTGCCATCAATGATAAAGGGGAGATTATTGGCAATTTGAGTTATTTTGTGTTGTCATTGATGTAACATGGATCATTGATGTCACATGGATCACATTGAATTTTGGTGGCAAAAGCACTTCATAAATAATCATTTATGATATTTTGGAGAGCATGGATGTATACAGGGTTTTGTGGTACAATAGGCATATAATATCTAATTTTAAATATTATATTAATGATTTTTATTAAAACCAATGGTAAATATTTTTATTAAAACCAATGACAAGGGTTTTTATGAAAACCAATGGTAGAGGTTTTTATTTAAACCAATGGAAAGGGTTTTTATTAAAACCATTGGAAAGTGTTTTTCATTAAAACCACTATGCTAAGACTTCTCTAAATAATGATGGATGAAAAGGTTTTTCAAACAAAACCTAGGTGCAAAAAGTTTCATGGCAAAATTCAAAAGAATGAAGGAGATATCCCAATTCAAAGTTAAGAGGTGAATTATTAAATTCTTATTTAATAATTCTAAGGTCTAAAGTTGAATTTTATTATTCACCGACATGCAATGGTTGGGGAGATTAATAAAATCCATCGACATCATTCGAAGGCATGAAGGTGCATATAAATAAAAGGTAAAACCTTTGTTTATAATAGATTGGTAATAGTGCGCATGAGTGAGAATCGTCGAAAGGGGAGTAGTGAAGAAATAAAGAAAAATAAATTTCATTTGAGAGCATGGTCAAGGAGACATCGTAGGAAAGTGACGTAACACAGGAGCCTATAGCATAGTTGGTAGCGCACGAAATTTGCACAAGGTAGGTTTGTTGTTCGAATCCTGCCAAGGGCAAAGTGTTTTGCTAAGGAAGGCAATTTGAGTTTTCAGATTTGAGCACAGGAAAAGTTGGGTGTTTGGGATTAAATCCCAATGTGGGCTGACGCCCACGTGGTAAGCGCTTCACAACGCTAAGTGAGAGGAACAAAGTTCGAATCTCGCAAAGGTGTGAAGGCGCATTGTTTTTTGGCAAGACATTAACGATTTCGAATATGGTGAAGGCACATTAATTTTGGCAAAGGCATTTCATAAAAAGGTATTTATCTCTAGTGCATGGTAATATTTGATATTGCCAAATTTTTGGTGCATTGAAAATAATTTCTATTATAACTAGGGAGTTATAAGGTATTTAGTAAAAATAAATGATTGTTGTATGTGTTAGGGAGTTATAATATTTGAAGTTAAATATTTGTGATTGTTGTATGTGGAGTTATAAGGTTTGGAATTAAAAATAAAATCATAGGTGTTTGCTATATGTATTAATAAAAATTAGGGAGTCATATGGTTGGAAAGTTTTGAACTTGTTATATGTTCTAGTGCATGATTTAATTATGAAATTAAACTAGGAACTTGAGACCTAGTTAATTGCCACCTTGAGTTAGAAGACATGCATATGAGTTAGGGTTTGAAGTTGAAGAAAAATTGCTTGATTATGTGCCTTGGCTATTAAGAAGAAGTGGATGGATTAGAAAATCAATTTTGTCGATAAAATTGATGCTTGAATTCCTTATTGCTTTAGTGGAGTTCATTGAGAGTATTTCCATTATTGAGGAGGTTTTTGCCATTATTTTAAGAGATGATTGTTGGCTATTTGAGAGCTCTTTTGCTTGAGGGAGTTGTGCTTGTTTCTTGAGAGCTTATTGACATTGCATGAGGAAGGTATTATTGAGAACCTTTTTCTACAAATTGTGGAGATTGTCCTTGGTTGGTTGAAGTCCTCATTGTTATTTCTTGGAGAGGTTTTCATTAGAGAGCTCATTTGCCATATATTTGAGAGTTCATTGTTGAGCATTGTTATCATCCATTTGAGAGAGCTCATTTTCCATATATTTGAGAGTTCATTGTTGAGCATTGTTATCATCCATTTGAGAGAGTATTTTTCATACATTGTTGAGCATTGTTATCATCCATTTGAGAGAGTATTTTTCATACATTGTTGAGCATTGTTATCATCCATTTGAGAGAGTATTTGTCATACAGTGTTGAGCATTGTTATCATCCATTTGAGAGAGTATTTTTCATACATTGTTGAGCATTGTTATAATCAATTTGGGAGAGTATTTGTCATACATTTTTGAGCATTGTTATCATCCATTTGAAAGAGTTTTTGTCATACATTTTTGATATCATTGTGGTTGTCATCCATTGAAGAGTACATTGCCATTCATTGTTGAGTTCATCATTGAGCCTTGCCTTCATTGATTTGTGAATGAGATTTGAGTGATAATTGAGGAAGATTGATTGATCCTTTGAAAAGGCTTTTGGGAATTTTTTTTTGGATAGATTTGAGGTAACTTTTGTGCATGATTGAGTGAGCCTTTGAGAAGGCTTTTGGGATAGATTTGTGGAAATATTTGGGATAGCATTTGAGCAACATTATTTGAGCCTTTTTTGTCAAGACCTTGAGTATAGATTTGGAACAATATTTGAGCAATATTTTTTTATCCTTGTGATAAGGTATTGAGGCATATTTGTGAGCAGTAAAAGAGATAGAACAAAAATAGGAAAACATACCAACACTAGTTGCCTAGCTGAGAATATCATTGAAGAGCCCACCTGAGTAGATCAGGATTACCTAACTGAGCAAATTAGTGGATTGCCTAGCTGAGCAGATCAGTGGATAGCCTAGATGACCAAATCAGTGGATTGCTTAGCTGAGCAGATCAATGGATAGCCTAGCTGAGCATATCAATGGAGCCCACCTAAGCAGATCAGGATAGCCTAGCTTTGAGCAGATCAAAGTAATCATTTGTATTGGGATAAGGATCCCTATTTATTTATGAAATATTATAAGGAGATTATCTTGTGGACTACCCCATATTTTTGGAACCATGTTAAATCTTGTGTATTAATTGTGTGTGGTGATTCGTGCATTTACTTACTATTTCTATCTATGTCATTAATGCACACTGCTATATTTGGTTATTGCAATTAAGGACACTAATTGATATTGGTTTAGAAATAAAGTAAAAAGTGAGTGTTATACTATTCACCCCCCTCTAAGTATAAGCTTGTGTTCTTTAGACATATTAGGGCTAGGATAGCCTTTTATCTTCCTACTTGATTTGGCCTTCTAAGGCAAGGGCGCAGGGGATTTTTGAACTTCCACCCCAAAATTTTTGGTCAATTTGGTGATTTTGACATCTGGTAAAAGTTATGTAGGGGGAATTATTGCTCATTTCTTCCTTTCCTAGTTGGTCTTGCCAAAACCTGGTTGTTCCTTTGGATATCTTGCTCCTCTTCTTCATCATCTTCCTCTTCATATTCTTCATTTTGCCCAAGGCTAGTCATGTTTGACTTCATCAAGACTTTAGGAGTGATATCATCTCCTTTCTTCTTCCAGGTATTGTAGCTGGTGTCAAAATTAGTGGAGAATTCTCCATATATTTTTCTAGGGAATGCTTTCTTGATATCACTCCACTCACACTATGTAATCTACCATTGCTCAATTTTACTCTCCTCCATTTCTTTTGTCAGATTATTTCTTGGATCAAATTTTATTTTATCCATTAAGTGGGACCTTTCTTAGTTTTAAAAACAATCTCATACGGGTAATAAACCCTCCATAGTATATGCTTATGCATTTTGAGCATGGTTAGAGGTATTATTTCATCCTTTGGTAGATTCCTATACTTCAAAATATCTTCATTAGCCTCATTATTTTGATGCTTGAACTGCCACGACTTGGCATTTTCTTCAAGACTAGTTCTCAGAGTATCATTAGGATCATAATGCCTTCTGGTTAACACCATAGGGAGACCCAGGTCAAAAAATATATCATCAAGATTATAAAATAAAACATCCTCATTTTTTAGCAGAAGGATAGGCCCAAAAAATATTGACTGTGGGAAAATTCCCTTCTTCTTGGTTCCAAGTCCCCATTTTTCCTCAATGAAATAGATCTACCAACATACTTCCATACTGAAGATCCAATCTATCACATAGAATGGAAGAAAATATAGATATTCTAAGAACCCATATAGTCAAATGCACATTCCCTCCTCCAAGAAGTACCAGTATCCAATATCCTATGTGCTGGTTCTCAAAAAATCATACACCTTGCTTGACAATCATGGATAGACTTGTTAAATGCATGCGAGGTCAGGACCCAAATATTTCCTGTTGAAATCCAGATAGGATTTATTCCTCATGAGCTTATGTGTCTAGTCTACAACCGGACGTATCTATCCCTTCTCATCCTTGTCTTGGATTTGCATAGTGTGTCTATCATGGGGTATGCTATAGAAAAATAACTAGGCCAAATACAACACATACCAAAATTCTTGGCTATATTTGCTTTGATAGTCTGCCAACTCCTTTTGTATATTTCTAGATAAGAAATCTACCTAGTCGAGCCTTACAGAGTTGAAGGCCCATAAAATAGTGCATGCCATAACCATCTGATGTGAATGCACAGTTTCATCTTATGGGAGACCCAACAGGATGGTCAACAAAGACAAGATGGGTTGGACTTCATATTTGAAATCCTTTATTAACCATGTGTTCTCCATGTAGTCATCTGGTAGTTCATCAAGGGCTTCAATCATTTTAAGGGTCATCCATGTACAATAGATCTCGTTGGTCATATGTATATATGATTTTCAGCCATGCTCCTTGAGGCTCATGTGCAAAAGAAGCTTTGGGAAGAAAAATATCTCAAATGGTGCTAGAATTTATGTAGAACAACACTTACCCCTTTTCATCTTGGACTACACCAATGACTGCATCATAAATTTCTACAATGGCGTGAACCAGATCGAGGTAAGGATGAACTGGGCACAACATATAAGCACTTAGCTGAGTTTTCTAGGAGAGGGCTACTGGGCTACTGAAGGAGGGTTATGTCACAATGATTACTACAACTTTATGAGCAATCCTTATGTTACCCCTAATGGTTATTTTCGTGTCACTAAGCCTCTCATATGAGTCTTTCAACTTCTTTTCTACCTTTTCCCTTATAATTTTCAGACCTAAAATTCTCTTTACTCATAGAGATTTTTCCTCTAGATATGAGTGGCCACAAGAAGTCGAAAATCCTCCTAAATTTTGACTTTCACCAGATTTTGTTGTCACTCCAAGAACAATATTATAAAAATAAGTAGAGACGAAAGAAGCAAGCTGATCTTCCAAATTCCCCTATTATAGATCTTGGTTGGAGATGTAATTGGGGCATTCATCAAGACCGTTAAAGAGAATTTGCTAAAACCAAGGGAAATATTTTTTGGAAAAGGTTTTCTTCTAACAGTCAATACTTGTAGATTTCCCTTGGGAGGTGAACCACTAGCCAATGAGGTGGTTGCATATGCTACTTTCATCAGCCCAACATGGTGAGATTTGGGCATTGCTTTGAAATTGGAATTCTTTTGATTTTTGTGCCACTGTAATTAGCTAGAGTTCTATTGGATACAAGCATATCAAGATCAATATCCATTTTTATGATAGCCTATACTTTGCTTCAGATGACGTATCCCTTACTTGTATTGGTATTAAGTGCTAATATTTTCATCTAAGGAGCAATCACCTGGTAAATTTTACTTCTTAAGCCATTACTTTTTTGGGCACTCTTGGTATGCAAACCATCTTGTCAGTTTGGCAGAAATTAAATCATGCCACTATATCTAAAGTGGTGGTTGATATTCCCCATGCACCATATTAATGGAATCCTCTAATGATTGGGCTGGAGAATGGTATTTATGACAACACAATTGACATGGCATGATTATCACATATGTCTACTTTTGGATGCAGTTGGACAATTGATTTTCTGATACGATTAGGTATAGATCTTATTCACAACAAAACTTTAAGATTTTTGAGAAGTGAACCACATCCCAAATATCCACCCACCTCTTTATTATAGTAGCATTTAGCAAGAGGGTAGATTTTTTGGAATCCTCTAACTTATCGCTTGTCCCATTTTTTTGCCACACCCTTTTGCTACTACTTCATCAGGGTGATTCTTTTTATATTCCATCGGGGCTCTTAGTTTCTCATTTCTCCACCCATTATGGGTGGGGTTTTTGGTTAAGAGGATTATAAGGCTTCCTACCATTTTTCTACCCTACCCACCTTTTGTTAGCTCCTTCAACTTTCTAGGTTTGCAGAGGATTTCTCATCGAACTGTCTTATTGGTATTCATATCATCATCTAAGCTAAGTGCATGCTTAGGTCAAAAATACGCTATGAAAGAGGATGAGAAATTGACATGCTCTAAAAAAATTATATAGCAGTACTAAAAAATAAATAAAATGCAGCAAGAGAAAGGAATATATACATATATACAATCCAGATCGTGATCCAAACTAAGCATAATGTTGAAGGCACTGACCATTTACAGGGATTGGGACCAGTCTTCCTTCAAATGCATTCAAATATTTGAAACTTTGGATAAGATATGGGCCTGACAAAAAAGAGTTAAAATTATCATGAACACCTAGTTTTTCTCGATCAACATCCCATTTTAAGACAAGATCACCTTCGAAGAATGTCTTTGGTGTGGCTTTTTTATCAAACCAATGTTTGACAATATTTTTATGATGACATAGGTTATTGTATGCCTTCTCACGTTCTTCTTCTAGTTGCATCAAATGTACCAATATTTTATCCATGGCTGAGAAACCTTCCACCTCTATCTCACTCATGAATTTGAGATTTAGGAGCTCTAGGTTGATTAGGAGAACTGCCTCCTTTTCCATAGAATAGGGCATAGGATGATGTATTTAGCAATTTCTTAGGTGTTATTTTGTCTACTCATATCACTCGATTAAGAAGGAGATGCCACATCTAGGATTGTGCTCTATGCTTCGCTTGATTATTCTTAGTAAATTATTTTTAGTAGACTCCACCAGACCATTTCCCTGTGGGTATTAGTCTGAATATGCATTCTAGTAGATGCCATATTTTATAGAAAAGTCTATGGTTTTGTCATTTATGAAATGTGTACCATTATCAGATACAATGGTGGTAGGGACTCCAAACATAGTTATTAGCCTTTCTAAGAAATCAATGACTATTTTTTGGTTAGCATGCTTGGTGGCTTCTGTTTCAACCCATTTTATGAAATAATCAGTTGTTGTGAGTATATACTTGTGATTGCTTGATGAATTTGGATTGATCACACTGATGAAATCCAATACCCACTATTGAAATGGCTCCTCTGCTACTATTAGTTATAGAGGTATGGTAGAGTATTTGGATTTCCCAATGAATCTTTGATACTTGTCACATGCCCATAAAAAATTGAATGCATAAGAGAAAATATATGGCCAATAAAATCTAGCTCTTATAATCTTGTCTACCATGGTATAGCTATAATAGTGCCCTCCTAAGAATCCAACATGAAATTCTTCAAGAATTCTCTTAGCCTTTTATGGAGATATGCATCTCAAGAGTACTTTGTCAAAGTTCCTCCAGTATAGGATATTATTGATTAGTGCATAGTTTTTTTATTACAATCTATATCTTCTCCTCTGAGATGTTGTCAATCCTTTTGGATATTTCTTGGAATTAAGATAATGCATTAATTGAGAGATCCAGGTAATCAATGACATCTATATTTCTCCTTGCCTCATGTGGTTACCTTCTTCTATATGCATATTAGGTTCCATAACCACAGATTGGACCATTTTTTGATAGAGCACCCTTCCTCTTACTAGCTTTGTTGGTTTGATTTCTATATGAAACTCCTAAAAAATTTTAGTCCAACCCACTCTTCTCTCACCTAGATCCCCTTGTATAATGAATATTCTAACGTTTGGATGTACCACATACACAAGTACTTTACTTTAATAAAGAAAGTACCTAAAATTCTTTAGGGACTTGATAATTTAATAAACCTACCTATAAATAAAATTGTACTTCTCTTCATGATCCTGTAGGGTTTCACTAAGGAAAGTGATTGGTCCTTCATTGTCATATTCTCCCTTTTGAGTGAGAACTACAACATAGCTCTCCTCTACTCCAAATGCATATAAAATGAAATCCTTGGATTAATATGGGTTGGTAAGGACCAAGGCTCATGAAATCGCTTCTTTGATAATTATGAAAGCATCTCATCGTTCTTCAGTACTTTTAGACTCTACATTTATCTTAAGCATCTTTGTCATGGGTTTAACTATCTAAGAAAAATCAAAGATAAAATTTCGTGTGAAGTTGATTTATCCAAAGAAATATTGAAGTCCCTTCTTATTCATAGGAAGGGGTAAATCTAAGATAGCTTTTACCCTATCTGGATCAATAGCAAGCCTTGTTTTAGACACAACATATCCCAACAATTTTCCTTTTTACACGATGAATACTAATTTTTTTGGATTGAGTGATATCCCAAACTCCCTGTATTTTTCAAAGAATTGCATAAGGTGCTTTATATGATATTTTTTTGTGAGAAAATACAGTCATATCATCTAGATAGATGGCGATCACTCTATTCATCAGTTTTCCAAATGCCATATCCATTACCCTCTAAAAAGTGTCTCCCACATTAGAAAACCCAAAATGGTATTCATTGATAAGAGAAGGTTCCACATTTTGTGGTGAAGGTTGTCTTATATTGGTATTTATCTCAAACCCAAATTTTATTGAATCTATAAAATATATATAATAGATAAAGTCTCTCTGCTCATTCTACTATGTATAGTATTTGATCAAAATGTGGCAAGGGATAATGGTCTTTTAAAGAGACTTTGTTCAGGTTTTGAAAGTCAACACAGAGCCTAATGTCTCCATTCTTTTTTATAACTGGAACTAGGTTTACCACCCAGGTAGAATGCTTTATGGGGTATATTATCTTAGAATTAAGCAACTTCAAGAGTTCCTGCTTTATCAGGGCTTCAATATTCAGGTTGACTATCCTTTGCTTCTTATAGACTAATTTTGCATCTAGTTCTAATTCAATGGTATGCTAAATAGTGTTCTTATTATAAACCTTGAGGTCATCATATGTCTAGGCGATGATATTACTATACCTTTTGCATAACTTCTGGATCTAACCTAGATATTATTTTGAGAAATCCACGCTTACCTTCAAACTCTTTCTTGGGGCCACTAAAACCTCCTTGGATCCCTTAGCATCAATTTTAATCATGTGACCCATTGGATGGCTGCTATTGTCAAAAATACTCTCCAAGGTAATTATAGCTTTTGGTATGTGGTTATTCTTTAGCTGGAGGAACTCCTTCTCTTCTTCCTCTTGATATTCATCTCCCATAGGCCCAGTTGAACAATTCATTTCCTAGATTAAGAAATCCATTATTTGTTCATCACTCTCAAATACCTACCAAAATATGTCTTTATCTGGTATGAAAGCTTGATATATCAGCCTTACTATCTTGGGTCTATGTATGACATTTGATATAGGGCAATAACTGGCTCCCATGGCTACCAAGGAATCAACATGGGTATTTTTATTCCTATGGATGGATTTAATATTTAGGGCCTCAAAGACGTCCATTGAGTTCCAAATTTTTTTTATATATGCCTTAAGATAGTGATGTTTTCTTATGCACTTCTCTGTGATTTGACTAATTACCAACTCAGAATATCTAAATATTTGTAGCTGCTTGATTCTAATTTTCTAAACTTTCTTTAATCCCAAGCATAGGGCTTCATACTCTACTGCATTGTTAGTGTAGCTTCATGTGAGTCTATAAGAGATGGTTTTTTGAGCTCATGTATGTGATATTAACACTAATCCTTCTCCTATACTACTTTTACACCTTGCCCCATCAAAATACAACTTCCATAGTTGATCTGATGCAGGTTTCAACTTCTCCAATTCTTTTGCCTCTAGCTTCTAAATGGAGTAAGTCCCCATTCTAGTTTCTATCATAGCATTAAAGTCCTTAAAAAAAATTGGTCTTCAAACTAAAGTTCCTCTATGACTTCTTCCATCAGGTCTTCTTCTTTAGTAATTATGCCCACTATACTAGCCTACTGAAGTACTTCTTACAAATTTTCTATATGAAATAAAGAGAGTTTCTCAGAGTAAAACTTCATTCTTCTACATTTTAAGGGTATCTCCATGTGAGAATAGTCCAAGGAAATGTAGCCTCCCAACTTGGTAGTAAATTCCCTTGATAGATACATTCCAAAGTAGGGCTCGAGGTCCACCACCATGATTTCCTGTATGATTGTAACTTGGGGTAATCTATGTAACACCATGGGGATATCCTTGATGACCCCTATAGTCTTGATTGGTGTACCATATAAATGCAAGACTCTAGGGTATTGTAGACACCTAAAATGCATCATGTGTAGGGGACTACTCATATGGGCATCCTAACAGACCATATGAATGATCTTGGACCATTCCAAGATAAAGCAGTGGTTTTAACCACTCAATTTGGGCAGAGTTGGCCTACTCAGCCTTAGTTGCACTGACACCCATGGCTAACAGAGCTAGCTATGCCTCAGAGCCATGACTAGCCCTGAAACTATTTTGAATTCTTGAGCCAAGCCAAATTTAGTTATAATGACCATGGTGATGGTTTTTCAAGTGGTTTCAAGTGAGGAAGCATCCAGAACCTTCCTCCCAACTATCCCAACCTCCTGGTTCTTGATCTTGGCTTCTCCATGAAGCTAGACCAAGGAATTGAGAAGGCTATAAGACCCCCCTTCAAATTGGGGAAAAGTCTAGAATAGTTTTGAATTGAATGTAGTGAAGATCTACCGAATTATGGAGTCATTTGCAAACCCTTGAGGAGTGCTTAATTGGTGCCAATTTGGATAATCATGACTGCATTCAAAGCTATGGAGGTTTCAAGAGGCTAAGGAGATCAATCATCCCAATTGAGCCACTTCCACTGCAAATTCAAAGAATTCACATCACCAATCCATGCAAGAACACAAAGGCAACCCTTGATCATCAATTCCATGAAGGAAATTGAAGATTCAAGCCCTGATTACAAGAGAAAGAGGATTTTCACCTTAGCCATGACTGTCAGCCACAACTAATAGTGTCAGTTGTGCTTCAAACCTGCGGTGCAGTTTTGATCTCTGTTTTCCTTTATTTAAGCCATATATTTCCTCTTTCAAGCACATATTTAGGTAGATATAACTCATATTAGCTTTCATTTATGCATTTGTACGGTTAAATTTAGGAATTAGAGGTAGATTTGCTTTCATTTTCCTTGCATTTGTCAATATAGACTAGTTTCATTGAATTTGATTCATTTCAAGTTTTAATGGTTAATTAGGCTGCCTAATTTCTAGATTTACTACTTTCTTTATAAGCTTTACAGTAATCTAGATATTTCATGCACATCTTTACAAGTTTACATGCTTTCTTGCTATATTTTTCATAATTTATGCAATTGCCTATCAAGAGCCTCATCAAGAGAGGCCTCCTTTGCTATTAACCCCTTTTATGTTGTTTCTTGAATGTAGGTTTATAGGATCTAAGCATTTCAAAGTATTCTTGGCAACATATTCCTCCAATCGCGTGAGAAGAAGGCTATCTTGAGCCTTGAGCAGTTCGTGTCCATTCTAGAGAGTCTACGGATTACACCAATCCCCATTTAGGGGCCTCAAAATATTGTATCAATTGTATCAAGAATTTGGGTATCCCTAAGAGGGACGTATTTGTAATCGATATTTGGCAAATATTTAATAAAATAAACCTTACTTTCTTGTTAAATTCATTGTTATCCATATTTTGATGCTTTAATGCTTGATGTTAATTGATGCAATAGTTAGGTGTATGCTTTTTAGATTGGTACAGATGGTGATCATGGTGGGAACCTCACAAATTATGCTATAGATGACTGATTTGCTATATTTTTTTGTTGCAGATCTCCACCACGGTTAACAACCATGGTTAATAGTCTTAGCCATGGTGAATAGTCTCAACCGTGCCTAACATCCACAACTAATAGAGAACAAAAAAATAGTAGACAACATAATCTACATCAGACTTGGATCTCAGGTAGGAGATAATTTCCTATGTTTTCCTATGTCTATTTGTGTTTAATTTACTGAGTTTAGTAGATGAATTTGGTCTAAGTAGAAAACATAGAGAAATATTAAAAGCAAAATTTTAGATTCTCTTAGGTTTTCTTCCAATCGTTGCTAGGAACAATGGACTTTTGATTGAAATCTACCCTAGTCTCAAGTGGTCTAGGTTATGTTTGTAGATTTTGCTTGCTTGGGGCCCAACCAGTGGCCAATTTTATCATGTAAATGCATTCTTTGAATCTCATTTAGTCAAATACATGCATCTTTATGAATCTAAAATACTTTTATTCTAGGCATATAGGAAAGAGCATGTTTGCTTGGTGATGCATTTTCATTTCATATCAAAGTTAAAATGAACACACACACACACCACACAACATTTAAATACTAGTGAGTTGGAATTCATATCCAACCACTAGTAGAGTTCAACGATGGTGGTAGTGATTTCCATCCGTTGGCTCAACTCCCGTGAACCTTGTTCTATTGGCCAATACTGACTCCAAGATCTATCCTAACCATGCAAAATAGCATGCATTCCTCTTCGAAGGGGTGTATCATTGCGCATGGGGTGCTAGGTGAGGATCGGCAGGACCTGTGCTCCCTTCCTGGGTGTGGATTTCATCTCCACACTTTGGGGGGTTTACGTGACCATGACTTTCATTATCGGTTGTCGAGCTACGAGCATACAAGTGAAAACCTTAAACTATTTGAGCATTACATCAACAATTTCAAACATGATGAGAGTAGTTTATATTTTCAACAAATTTCAAACACACCAAACTAGTTTAGGGTTCACAAGAAAATCCTTAAAAGAGATAATCATATTGTCTACTTTGTGTGTTTCTTTATTGTTTGGGTAATCCACATAAGATCCTTGATCTGGAACCCTAACCCTAATAATTTATTTTTTTAAAATAAAAAGCTACTTTTTGATTCTGCATCCAATGAATCAAAAATCATGCAAATTGGAGCTATAACGAAAAAGTTATTTTGGTTTTATGATTACTCTATTTTTGAGTGATTTTTAAGCCAAAAATAGGGAAAACTGCACTAAAACAATCATAAAAAGCCCTAGACAACACCAAAATTTTCCAAATTTATTTTTTTGTCTTAGTTAACTCCTTGGGCACCCCTCATAGAATTTTTGAGGTCTGGATCCGCATTTTCCCAAAATTCCAAAAATTGGGCATTTTCCCATGAGCCACGGTTGGCCAAATATTCCAAAAATACAAAATTTGACCTGGAAGTCAATTTCTGAAGTCATAACCCATTACGGTTAGCTCATTGCACTAATTTTTTTGGTATATAATGCCCATAGCATTTTTGTGGAAGTCAATTTTTTATTTTGGGTAGGTTTTCCTTTAGGGTTTGCCTAGTTAGCGCAACATGACAACTATGCATAGCCGAGCTCAATCATGAGCCAGTGAAGTAGAAAACTCATGGAGAGGCCCTGAACACCTCCAATATTCTCCTGAGGATCTCACCATTCTTGCATGACACCTTGGTAGTCATCACACCCATCATTCTCCTGAGGATCTCATCATTCCCGCACGATGCCCTGATAGTCATCGTGAGGCCACTTCCTCACATAGGAGATCTACTCATCAAGGTGATAAGGTTACCACATACATGGCAAGAACTAACATAGTTAAATCTCCCCATAGTGAGATAGAAATCCATGGGTCTTGCACAATGGATCGATCAGATCGGGAACCTAGGCCTCACGTAGTTCAGAGAGAGTGACTACTCCAAGATCAATTGGAGGATGTGCACATTGAGTGTGAGTATTTAGAGCAAGAATACATGGAAGAGAAAATATTGCAACATAGATGGGATGAGCTCAAATGACATGAAGAAAGGATTTTCCAATAGAAGTTACGTGAAGAACAATCATGTAGGGTAACTCTTGAAAAGAAACCCACACCTAGAGTTCATAGGCAACAAATCAACATGAGGTGCCCTATGCATCATCAAGAGTTACCTCCTAAGCAGGTAGATAGTCATTCTCCTAAACAAATAGACAAACCTCTTGCTATTGATAAACAACAAAATGATATATTCAAAGATCCCTTACCCAATCATGAGGCTAAGGAAGATCAAAAGGAGCATGTGAGCAAGGTCAATGCTCGACATTTATCATAGTCCTTACAACAATTAAAGCCTATTCTGCCATACAAGGAACCTATGATTACTTTTCACAAATAGGAAATTAAACCAACCCCTATTAATGAATCTGATCCGCCATTGCACATTATAGCTAGCATTAATCAGATTTCATACAAGTGAGTTTTGGTTGATACTGGTTCATCCATCAATATCATCACTACCACTACATTGAAACATCTCAACATTCCACCTTCCCACATTAGAGCATCTACCTTCACGCTCCAAGCCTTTAATGATGTGGAATCCCCCATAGTAGGCACAATAGTCCTCCCCATTGAGGTGGGACAAAAGACTATTCCTACATTGTGCTACATTTTAGAGGGTTCAATATAGTACAACATACTTCTTGGAAGGCCATGGATAAGAGCCATGGAGTGTGTACCATCCATAATGCATCATTGCATTAAGTACATTCATGAAAATAAGGTCCATGTAGTTCAGGCTGACATAGATACCTTTAAGTATTATAAACCAGTGGACCATCCGTAGGAGCCTATTATGTCACCCATGCATCTGAACACTAAACTTGATGATGTTATCTAGAGTCCGGATGCAACCCCATGGTTTGCTGTGAAGTTACCTTCACCACCGCCATCACCTATGGTTTTGCCTATTACACCTCCATCTTCGATCTCTCCAAGCAATGAGAAATCAATGAAGGCAACCACAGAGATGCTCACAACTATCTCAAACATGTCATTAGAGGACTCTCTTACTCCTATCAAAGGGGAAGAACCTATTATGGTTATGGATAAACCAGATCATATCATACCATCTTCATCTACCACATCGTAGGTCATAGTTCATTTAGATGAAATTGAATTCAAAGAGCATATAGAGGCAAACATTATATTTATGCCTATCATTGAGTCCATTGAGGATTTAGGTCGACCTCCTATCAAGTCACTACCTATTGATCCCATCCTTGATTCTTCACCTGAACATGAGGAAAAATCAATTGTCATAATTGAAATAGAACAACCTCAACAAGTTGAGGAGTCACCTACAACTCATCCAACTATTGAAGCACCTTCTCATGAGTTTGTGGGAATGGTTAACATTATGTCAGAGGACCAAGTGACTCTAAAGCAGATAAAATAAGAGATGGTACAATCAGATGTTGTTTCCACATTGAAGGAGCCAAAACTATTGAAATTAGTCACCCCTAACTCATTTCTCATGGTGCCTCCTCAAGAGCAAGAATAGGTGTTTTCCCCACATCAAACTGGGGGTACTCAAGCTGGCATAGTTCAAAACTACAAAGTAGAACAAAAATATGAACTGAGTCACAAATGTGAGCATGTGGATGCCATTATCAAAGTGGATCATCAAGAAGCATCCACATCATCTCAAGTGAAAGAGATTGAAGATCTACATTTACCTGGTGAATCTTTAACATCCACTCTTTCACCCCCATCAATCTACGATGATCTTCCAATCTCATCACTAGAGGTGCACATAAAATCCTTGTCAGTTTTGCAATCCATTCTAAATCAGTTAGATAGAATGGAACATCGAATGGATGAGAAAAATGAGGCATTGCAATTTATCATGGACCAACTTGAAAACCTAGAATCACAAAAGCAACCCACATCTGAGGTCAAACCACCTCCTGTGCAACCATAGGAAAAACCTCAACAAAAGCAAGCACCAAATCGGTCACACCAACAACCTCATAGTTATACACCATTACCCGAACCTATGACATCAATTTTTAATCGATTACATGAGGCCAAAGCCATCACCTTACCTCAGTCTCATCCCTTAGATCCGAGTCACCCGAGACCTGAGGGATATAGGGAGGATTTACATTACCCATATCACCAACTAGCTGGTCATGATATTAAATCATGTTACACCTTCAAGACCATGATACAAGATATGCTTGAAGTGAATTATCTACAAATTCATGATAAAAAAATAAGCATAGTCAGTAAGCCATCCCTTGCACCACAAAAGCAAGAGGAATCCCCTATGCCAATAGCTAACATACCTAGGGCTCAACCGGGTCATCAAACTTAGTTGGTGCGTGCTACACGCCCATAGTAGTAGCAACACATTTGGACTCCATTAAAAGAGCCCATGTCAGTCATATTTCAGAAGTTGTTAGAAGCTAAAGCTATTATCTTACCAGATAGGCACCCTTTGGACCAGAACAAAACTAAACCTAAAGGTTATAGGGAGGACCATTTTTATCTCTATCATCGAATAGAGGGCCATGGCATTCATAATTGCTATGGATTCAAGAATGTGGTTTAAGATCTCATAGATAGTGGGGCTTTTCCCATAGATGGTTCATCCATAGTGCCTCAACCTACCAAAATAGAGGCTACATCATCCCAGTTGAGACCCCAAGGGCAGTCACATCATCATGGGCCTAACAAGCCACCTCAATGAGTGGTCACATTTGAGATGACTACTACGACTTTATTTCAAAATTTGTATGAGGCAAATGCATTTGTATTACCAGAGGTCAAACCTAGAGTACCTAAACTTAGGTCACAGGATGAAAGCCTCTATTGTGTCTACCATCGTATAAATGGGCATGACATACATGGTTGCCAGTCATTTAGGAAGGTGGTCCAAGATCTGCTAGAACGAAATGAGCTCCATGCAGATGGTTCATTCATTTCACCCCACCAAGACAAGGGCACCCCATAGAGGTTCATGCCCCAATTGGGAGAGTTGATTTCTATCACTCTTCCTAAGCAAGATGATTACATTGCAATGGACAACATGCACATTGGGGGTCCTAAAGGTAATGTACCTTCCCCATCATCCACATCAAGGTCAATGAAGCAAAGTAAGGATTCTAAAGGTATCACACCTCCCTCACTTTCATTGAGTGGCACACACACTGGGGGTACCTAAGGTAGCATACCTTCCCCTTAAAAATAATAATTCAAAAATTTAAAAACATGGAAAATTTCAAAATCCATAAAAATCAAAAAGCAATAAAATCTAAAAATATTGCAAAATATCAAAAATTCAAAAATATTTGCATCATGCATTTCATTTTGCACTTGCATTCATTTAATTGCATTGCATTAGGCATTTCCATCCATCACACTTGCATTAGGATAGGTTGTGTTTGCAATATTACAAATGACACCATGTTTGTATTTCAATCATGCATCTATGCATCATCATCATCCATCACCCTTGTGAGTAATTGTGTTTCTCAACACAACCCCTCCTATTGCTATGAAGAATATACTAGGGTTTTCCAGTCATTCAGCCATACCTAGTGGTCTTCTCAGATTTGGTAGAAAGCTTGCTTTGCTTTTGAAGATGAGGTCTAGTTTTGATAGCACTTAGCATATCAAAATCCCATCACTAATCAAACACATTAACAATCCTAATTAGGGCAAGGAAATATGAACACTACAAAGTGGTCCTAGTCACCTTAAGTGAAAGGTTTTGTTACTTGCTCATTTGTGAGGCGCAATGGTCTAGAGTAGTGGTCATTGGAAAAAGGACAAGTTCCCCCCTACCCAAGAAATCCCTTGCTTACAAAAAGGAGCAAAATCCCAAAATCAAATCAAATCCCTTGCTCAAAACAAAAAAAAAAAAAATACAAAATAAATAGTGATTTTCATCACTATATATGAGCAAGTATCCCAATAAAATTGAAGAAAAGAAGGGGGTGAAGAGCTTGAATCCCTGGAATGGTCAATACTTGAAAGCCATAGAGTGATCCCCAATACAACAATGGGCTGAATGAATCCCGCCTGACATTGGGGTAGGTCTAAGCAATTTACAAATGAGCTAGCTTTAGGTGCCCTGTATTGCCTAGTGGTCTAGTCCAACTAAGTCCAAACCTAGGATCGGGTGAGCATGTGGTGATCCTCATTACAACAATGGGCTGAATGAATCCTTCCTAGCAATGAGGTAGTCTTATGTCTCATCTAATATATTCATTTGCACACATAGGGATAATGAATATCTTGGTCTTTCATAACAAAAAATTTATCTTTTAGGAGTCTAGTATAGTCATTATACAACTTTTGATAAGTCAACTAGGGTGTTTGAGTCTCATGGAAAACCTCAAAAATTCCCAAATAGCAACAAATCAAATCAATCCATCAATCATCAATTTCTTTTTATGATATTTTGTTTATTAAGGGGTGTTCATAACATAGGACAGATACCGTATGGATATCAACAATGATATTTAGACGGCCACTGACTATTTTGTGCATATCTTTTAACTTACAAAAGCTTATGAAGAGAAACAATATCATCATCTCATCTCACATATGGGTGTCTAATTGGTTAATTCTTATGATAAGATTTATCAATTACATTCATGATTGTTATACATTCTGTGGTGTCATCCATTAGATTGTTAACTCATATTGCATTCATTCCTTATGTTTTAAGTGATTAAAGCATACAAGTTCATTTACATTAGATTACATCATGTAAATAATGCATTACATACATTGCATTCATCATATCATAACATCATAAATTAAATGCATACAAGTAAATCAAATTAAACATGCATTTAACATCTAACATTGCATCCATATGCATACATCATAGTAGTCCATCTACACATCTAGATCACAATATCTAGTCATACATCCATCAGCTAGCTAGTGCATGTCATCAATACATCACATCATATAGCATCAAATCAACATAACATATAAGCATTGCATCCATATGCATCTCATAAACATAAAACAAAAAAATAAATGTACACATATAATGAGTCATAAATATCATATCATATATATATATGTGTCAAAATAGAGTACATAGGCATGTGTCCAAAATACTTGTAGGCTACAAATGTGTAGGTCCTCAGACCTTACACTCAAAAAATGGTACATACAATTTGATAAGATCTATACTAGCTAGGGCCTACACCCCCTATCTGGGAGTCTCCTCCACTAGATTTTCCCTCCCTGTGAGTCCATGTTAAGTTGGTACCTATGGAACTCTTTGACCTACGAGTCCTATGACTAGATCATGCTGATGACTACCCTGTCTCTCATGTATTGGTCTGTTGTGACTCTGTAGCTATGGGCCTCTCTAGCACCTCACCATCGATCAATCTAATCTCTCCTACTATGATAATGATGTGAGCCACATATACTGTGTGCTACCTATTATCCTCCTAGATGAGGGCATGCAATCCCCAGATATCTCCATATTCATCCAAACCTACTAGTCTTGGTACGATTGGAATGGTAGGATAAATTTGAGAAGTAAAGGGATCTCCCCTCGCTAATAGTAGCAAGTCTTGATATATGGTCACAGTATCCAGCTGAGCCCAAAAAATATCATGTTGCTCAGTGATCTTCTCTATCTCTATGTCCCTAGTGGTAATCTATGCTCAAAGAGCTACCCTCTCCTCCTCATACTTGCACCATTGTGCCTATCCCTCTACAAGTTAGGCCTACGTTGATATCAACTGTGCTTGTAAGGTAGCCATAGAGGTGTCACTCTCCAAGATCTAAGAACTCGTAATCTATAGTCGTGACTCCAAGCTAGCCACTTGGGTTCAAGGCTATGACACCTCATCATTTGGATACTCCTCACCCTCCTCCTCTACCTGGAGCTCCTCCTATACTACTAAAGCCTCTCCCCATCTATCCTCTATCCTTTAGTGAACTCGTTTTCCATCCAGGTCCTTAGTTGCTGCCTTTGTGGAAGCTCCAGCTCTAGCCCTGCCTAGTGGACCTCCACCTTGCCATAGCCTAGTAGGCCACTAGGCATCATAATATACTATTTCCCCTACATCGGTGAGCCTTGAATCCTAGAAGGAATCATACTCATACCTTAGTGGAGTAACTGTAGGTCGATCCAAGTATCTCTTTGCCTTAAGGTGGTGGTAAATGATTGGTTCATCCAGGATGTCCTGGAAGATTCTAAACTACCTAGCAATGCGTGAGTAGTGGAAGAACTTGCGTACCTTGAGCTTACATATAAGAAGCCATATCTCATGTCGCATCCACCTTAGAAAATAATCTGCTTCACCCCATGTAGGATACTCCATGTATGGGCACCATACAAACTGCTCTAGCCATAGTCAAGTTAGCTAATCCATGTAATTCTAAAGGTCCCCTACATGAGACATGCTCCTAAAGATCTCGATCTTCCTAGGCCAGCATTCTATGTAACACTTAGATGCATCATCAATAGCACTGATCCACAGTGGTAGTACTCCACGACGGTTAGTGGTAATGTGCTCCCAAGCCCATATCTAGAGCAGTATGTTGCATCTGACTCTCATGCAACTCTACTATGTAATCCAGTACAAATTGTCGTAGAGCTATGCAAGTAGAGCACTCTCTCAAGAGAGAATCAGTGGCTCCTAGTTAGTACTAGTGAGAAGATCCTATGTCCAGGTAGTACTAGTGAGCAGATCCTATGTCCAGGCTAGTAAGTTCCATGGGAACCTCGCTCTTGAAGTGTCTGGTAGCACAATCTGAAAAATCAACTACACCAGCATGGTCACTCACTAGGAGAAGACATGCTTGTGGTATCAATACTCAATGTGTACCCCACCATGCTCAGAATCCAATTGTACCTTATTGCTCCTGGCATGAAATATCCTCTAAAATACTACATCCTTCACCATGGTGGGTGAAGATGTGATGGCCTCGCCATTGATGGGGATATGGAAGATGCGGTATACATCCTCCAGATTCATGGAAATATCACCTATCGATAGGTGGAAGGTGTTGGTCCATGCATCCTAGCGATGGGCTAAATTTTTTAGGTAGGCCTGATAAGCCCAAAATGACAATATTTGTAGCACATAGATGAAGCCTATAACCCTAAACCAATCTCGATCAAGATCAATTAGGCCATCGCAGAGCTCATAGAGGATATCTAACTTCCTCACTCTAGCAATCAACCTCTGAAGAGTGATAATAATAAAAATCACTTAACATGTCAAAAACATAAAAAATGCACTTAAAAATACAAACAAATTCAAAAAATCCTTCAAAAAAGGAAAAACATTTATAAATGCATTCCAAACATTCAAAAAAATCAAAATATTACTTCAAAAAGTCAAAACAATCAATTAATTCAATAAAACAGAAAAACATCAGAAAAATTAAAAATTATTATAAGGTTACTCAACCATAGCTTTGACCCGCAACCAACAACAATGGTCAATTTTTTTACCATTTGAATTTGAAGTCAGTCGCGGCCCCCAATTTACCGATTGGGAGCCGCAACTGCCACCTGCGAGGATGGGAAAGACCTTTTTAAAGGTCACTTCACATCCCATGCACATCGAAACCCAAAATTAAAACCCTCCCCAACTAAGCTAGCCTAGTCTAATACTAACTAGGGTGAGGTTTGTTGCCAACAGTTTAGTGAGTTCATTTTTATCATTAAATAATTTTGTTCATTTTAAGTTGGTAATGCGAGAGTGAGGTTGGAGGGCTACCTTCGTATCACTGGATCTGCCACTGGAGGACACCTCTGGTTGGTCAACCATGGGTGTTGGTAAAGTTTTGAAGTGTTTCGTGTCAAATTTTCAATGATACCTCTCAAATATCTCTCAATAGTTGGCAATTGGAAAATAATGAATTTGAAAATGATATATTTTTATTTTATATTTCCAAATTTTCCTCATCACCGTGGCTAGTAACCATGGGCGTAGAATTAGGGTTTTTTGATCGCGGGTCTGAGCCACGGCTAAGGAATTTTCAAAAACTAGCTGTGACTAACAACCATGGCTAGCATCCAACAATAAATACCCTCAAAATTTCACCATGAGGGGCTCTCAAAATGCAAAATTAAAAATATTCCATGGTTCAGATCCTCAAATTTTTTAGAAACTAACAAAAATATTCACATAATTCAAAATTCAAATGTGCCTCGTATCTAGTCATTTATTCTACACACTTGGTGGTTGTAATGACTTGCGATCCATGCAATCCAACAAGATGAATAAATCACCATAAGGACATTTGAGGAAAAATTAGTCATTGATCGAATTGAGATGCTTCAGTCCAGTACATCATTCCACATGTGCATGGAATGACGTTGAAAGGATGTCACATGCCGCGGTGGAGAGACAACTCTCTCTTTAACACCACAATTCCTAGCATTAAAAATTCAATCTCGAAGAAGGCCACAACAATTGAACTGCCCCACAAGAGTGAGGATTTATCTCAATTTCTTCTATGACAATTTTCAGCAGATCATCGAACATAGTGATTCAACATAAGCATAATTGGAATTGTTATCATTTTGATTCCCTAAGAAGGCCATTACGTCTGGACTGCTCCATGGGATAGAGATGTACAATTACTATTTGAAATCATGGCTGAATTAGGCCTTGTCAAGTAATAAAAAAGTGCAAAAGTCTTCAATTGTTCAAATCAATCATGTTGGTCAAGCGACTCATCGCTTCATTCAATGCCCTACCCTCATCGACTCATTGCTTGAGGGGGTAGTCATAATATCAATAATCATAATCAAATTCAATAGGAGATCACTCGATCTTGTCAAATTGCATTTGTCTTACGAATCATTGCCAACAACTATCATAATCTTACCCTTTGTTGGGGTAAAAAGCAACTATGACAGTTAAGCTAGTAGCTCTCCACCTATCAGAACGATTGTAGTGTCAACTACCCGATCATCATGGAGCTTGCAAACACTTTGCAAATTAAGCCTTCCCTCAGTTGGAAGCAATGATTCTAAGATGTGCATCCTTTTGTAGGATTGGGCATCTAATGTTGATTAGATCAATGATCATCATTCGACCTACAACATGGTTTTAGGAGGTCTATTTTTTCTCAACGTTGTTCATTCTCATAATGCATCCCAAAAGGGGTATCTTTAGACACCTAAAATATATCATGTGTAGGGGACTACTCATATGGGCATCCTAATAGACCATATGAATGATCTTGGACCATTCCAAGACAAAGAAGTGGTTTTAACCACTCAATTTGGGTAGAGTTGGCCTACTCAGCCTTAGCCACGGTTGACACCCATGGCTAATAGAGCTAGCTATGCCTTAGAGCCATGGCTAGCCTTAAAAATATTTTGAATTCCTGAGCCAAGCCAAATTCAGTTATAATAGCCATGGCGATGGTTTTTCAAGTGGTTTTAGGTGAGGAAGCATCCAGAACCTTCCTCCCAACTATCCTAACCTCTTGGTTCTTGATCTTGGCTTCTCCATGAAGCTAGACCAAGGAATTGAGAAGGCTATAAGACCCCCCTTCAAATTGGGGAAAAGTCTAGAAGAGTTTTGAATTGAATGTAATGAAGCTCTACCGAATTATGGATTTATTTGCAAACCCTTGAGGAGTGCTTACTTAGTGCCAATTTGGAAATCATGATTGCATTCAAAGCTATGGAGGATTCAATAGTCTGAGGAGATTAATCATCCCAATTGAGTCTCTTCCACATTCAATTCAAATAATTCATATCACAAATCCATGCAAGAAAATAAAGGTGACCCTTGATCATCAATTCCATGAAGAAAATTGAAGATCCAAGCCCTGATTACAAGAGCAAGAGGATATACTCCTCAGTCGTGACTTTCAGCTATGACTAATAGTGCTAGTTGTGCTTTAGACCTACGATGAGGGTTTGATCTTTGATTTCCTTTATTTTATCAGTGTTGTTTGTTATCATAATGTAACACAAAAGGGACATTTGTAGACACCTAAAACACATCATGTGTAGGGGGCTACTCATATGGGCATATTAACAGACCATATGAATGATCTTGGACCATTCCAAGATAAATTAGTGGTTTCAACCACTCAATTTGGGTAGAGTTGTCCTACTCAGCCTTACCCATGACTAAAACCCATGGCTAACAGAGCTAGCTATGCCTCAGAGCCATAGCTAGGCTTGAAACTATTTTTAATTCCTAATCCAAGCCAAATGCAGTTATAACAGCCATGACGATGGATTTTCAAGTGGTTTCAGGAAAGAAAGCATCCAAAACGTTCCTCCCAACTGTCCCAACCTCCTAGTTCTTGATTTTGACTTCTCCATGAAGCTAGACCAAGGACTTTAGAAAGCTATAATACCCCCCTTAAAATTGGGGAAACATTTAGAAGAGTTTTGAATTGAACGTAGTGAAAATATATTGAGTTGTGGTGTCATTTGCAAACCCTTGAGGAGTGCTTACTTTCTACCAATTTGGAAATCATGATTGCATTCAAAGCTATGGAGGATTCAAGAGTCTAAGGAGATCAATCATCCCAATTGAGCCTCTTCCATAGCCAATTTAGATAATTCACATCACAAATACATTCAAGAAGACAAAGGCAACCCTTGATCATCAATTCCATAGAGGAAATTGAAGATCCAAGCCCTGATTACAAGAGCAAGAGGATTTTCACCTCAGCCACGGCTAATAGTGCCAATTGCACTTTAGACCCATGGTGAGGGTTTGATCTCTGATTTCCTTTATTTTAGCCATATATTTCCTCTTTCAAGCATGTATTTAGGTAGATTTGACTCATATTATCTTTCATTTATGCATTTGTACGGTTAAATTTAGGAATTAGAGGTAGATTTGCTTCCATTTTCCTTGTATTTGTCAATATAGACTAGTTTCATTGAATTTGATGCATTTCAAGTTTTAATGGTTAATTAGGTTGCCTAATTGCTAGATTTCCTACTTTCTTTATAATATTTACAACAATCTAGAGATTTCATGCACATATTTACTAGTTTACATGCTTTCTTGCTATATTTTTCATCATTTATGCAATTGCCTATCAAGAGCCTCATCAAGAGAGACTTCAGTCCATTTAAACTCTACATTTATCTTAAGCATCTCTGTCATGGGTTTAACTATATGAGAAAAATCAAAGATAAAATTTCATGCGAAGTTGATTTATCCAAATAAATATTGAAGTCCCTTATTATTCATAGGAAGGGGTAAATATAAGATAGCTTTTACTCTATTCGGGTCAATAGCAAGCCTTGTTTTAGACACAACATATCCCAACAATTTTCCTTCTTACACGGTGAATACTATTTTTTTGGATTGAGTGGTATCCCAACTCCCTGTCTTTCTCAAAGACTTGCATAAGGTGCTTTATATGATCTTTTTTCTATGAGAAAATACAGTCATATCATATAGATAGATGGTGATCACTCTATTCACCAGTTTACCAACTGCCATATCCATTACCCTCTGAAAAGTGGCTCCCACGTTAGACAACCCAAAATGGCATTCGTTGATAAGAGAATGTTCCCCATTTTGTGGTGAAAGTTGTCTTATATTGGTCTTCATCTCAGATGCAAATTTTATTGAATCTAGAAAATACATCTAGCAGAGAAAGTCTCTCTGCTCCTACTACTATGTATAGTATTTGATCAATTTGTGGCAAGGGATAATGGTATTTTAAAGAGAATTTGTTCAGGCTTTGAAATTCAACACAGAGCCTAATGTCTCCATTCTTTTTTCTAATTGGAACTAGGTTTTCCACCCAGGTAGAATGCTTGATGGGGTATATTATCTTAGAATTAAGAAACTACAAGAGTTCATGTTTTATCAGGGCTTCAATCTTCATGTTGACTATCATTTGCTTCTTCTAGACTAATTTTGCATCTGGTTCTAATTCAATGGTATGCTAAATAGTGTTCTTGTTATAAACCTTGAGGTCATCATATGTCTAGGCGATGATATTACCATACCTTTTGCATAACTTCTGGATCTAACCTAGATATTATTTTGATAAATCCATGCTTACCGTCAAACTCTTTCTTAGGGCCACTAAAACCTCCTTGGATCCCTTAGCATCAATTTTAATCATGTGACCCATTGGGTGGTCGCTATTGTCAAAAAGACTCTCCAGGGTAATTAGACCTTTTGGTATGTGGTTATTTTTTATTAGGAGGAATTCCTTATCTTCTTTATCTTGATCTCCATCTCCCATAGGTCCAGTTGAACAATTCATTTCCTAGATTAAGAAATCTATTATTTTTTCGTCACTCTCAAATACCTACCAAAATATGTCTTTATATGGTATGAAAGGTTGATATATCAGCCTTACTATCTTGGGCCTATGTATGACATTTGATAGAGGGCAATAATTGGCTCCCATGGCTACCAAGGAATCAACATGGGTATTTTGGTTCCTAGGAATGGCTTTAATATTTAGGGCCTCAAAGATGTCCAGTGAGTTCCAAACTCTTTTTATATATGCCTTAAGATAGTGTTGTTTGCTTACGCACTTCTCTATGATTTAATTAATTACCAACTCAAAATATCTAAATATTTGCAGCTGCTTGATTCTAAGTTTCTAAACTTTATTTAATCCCAAGCACGGGGCTTCATACTCTACTACATTGTTAGTGTAGCTCCATGTGAGTTTATAAGAGATGGTTTTTTGAGATCATGCGGATGATATTAACACTACTTCTTCTCCTACACTACTTTTACACCTTGCCCATAAAAATACAACTTCCATAGTTGATCTGATGCAAGTTTCAACTTATCCAGATATTTTGTCTCTAGCTTCTAAATGGAGTAAGTCCCCATCCTAGTTTCTATTATAGAATTAAATTCCTTAAAAAAAAACTGGTCTTCAAACTAAAGTTCCTCTAGAAATTCTTCCATCAGGTCTTCTTCTTCAATAATTATTCCCACTATACTAGCCTACTTCCCTGCTTCTTACATTTTTTCTATATGAAATAAAGAGATTTTCTCAGAGTAAAACTTCATTCTTCTACCTTTGAAGGGTATCTCCATGTGATAATAGTTGAGGGAAAGGTAGCCTCCCAACTTGGTAGTAAATTCCCTTGATAGATACATTTCAAAGTAGAGCTCAAGGTCCACCACCATGATTTCCTGTATGATTGTGACTTGGGATAATCTATGTAACACCATGGGGATATCCTTGATGACCCCTATAGTCTTTATTGGTGTACCATATAAATGCAAGACTCTAGGGTAGTGTAGAAACCTAAAACGCATCATTTGTAGGGGACTACACATATGGACATTATAACATACCATATGAATGATCTTGGACCATTCCAAGACAAAGCAGTGGTTTTAACCACTCAATTTGGGTAGATTTGGCCTACTCAGTCTTAGTTACAGCTGAAACCCATGGAAAATAGAGCTAGCTCCACCTTAGAGTCATGGCTAGCCCTAAAACTATTTTTCATTCCTGAGCCAAGCCAAATGCAATTATAACGGCCATGGTGATGGTTTTTCAAGTGGTTTTAGGTGAGGAAGCATCCAAAACCTTCCTCCCAACTGTCCCAACCTCTTGGTTCTTGATCTTGGCTTCTCCATGAAGCTATACCAAGGACTTGAGAAGGCTATAATACCCCCCTTAAAATTGGGGAAAATTCTAGAAGAGTTTTGAATTGAACACAATGAAGCTCTACCAAATTATGGATTCATTTGTAAACCCTTGAGGAGTGCTTACTTGTTGCCAATTTGGAAATCATGATTGCATTCAAAGCTATGGAGGATTCAAGAGTCTAAGGAGATCAATCATCCCAATTGAGCCTCTTCCACAACCAATTTAGAGAATTCACATTGCAAATCCATGCAAGAACACAAAGGCAACCCTTGATCATAAATTCCATGAAGGAAATTGAATATCCAAGCTTTGATTACAATAGAAAGAGTATTTTCTCCTTAGCCATGATTGTCAGCCATGGATAACAGTGCCAGTTGTGCTTCAAAATTGTGATGAGGGTTTGATCTCTGATTTCATTTTTTTTAGCCATATATTTCCTCTTTCAAGCATGTATTTAGGTAGATCTAACTTATATTAGCTTTCCTTTATGCATTTGTACGATTAAATTTAGGAATTAGAGGTAGATTTGCTTCCATTTTCCTTGCATTTGTCAATATATACTAGTTTCATTGAATTTTATGCATTTCAAGTTTTAATGGTTAATTAGGTTGCCTAATTGCTATATTTCCTACTTTATTTATAATATTTACAACAATATAGAGATTTCATGCACATATTTACTAGTTTACATGCTTTCTTGCTATCTTTTTCATAATTTATACAATTGCCTATCAAGAGCCTCATCAAGAGAGGCCTCCTTTGATATTGACCCCTTTTATGTTGTTTATTAAAAGTAGGTTTACAGGATATGAGCATTTCAAAGTATTCTTGGCAACATATTCCTCCAATCGTATTAGAGTAAGGCTTCCTTGAGCCTTGAATAGTTCGTGTCCATTCTAGAGAGTTTGTGGATTACACCAATCCCCGTTTAGGGGCCTTGAAATATTGTATCAATTGTATCAAGAATTTGGGTATCCCTAAGAGGGACATATTTGTAATCAAGATTTGGTAAATATTTAATAAAAGAAACCTTAATTTCTTGTTAAATTCATTGTTGTCCATATTTTGATGCTTTAATGCTTGATGTTAATTGATGCACTAGTTAGGTGTATGCTTTTTAGATCGGTACATATGGTGATCATGGTGGGAACCTCGTAAATTACATTGTAGATGACTAATTTGCTATGTTTTTTTGTTGCAGATCTCCACCACGGTTAATAGCCATGGTGAACAATCTCAGTCGTGCTTGAAAGCCTTGATGAATAGTCTCAACCGTGCCTAACATCCACAACTAATAGAGAACAAAAAAATGGTAGACAATAAAATCTACATCAGACTTGGATCTCAGGTAGGAGATAATTTCCTATTTTTTCCCATGTCTATCTGTGTTTTATTTATTGAGTGTAGTAGATGAAGTTGGTCTAAGTAGAAAACATAGAGAAATATTAAAAGCAAAATTTTAGATTCTCTTAGGTTTTCTTCTAGTTGTTGCTAGGAACAATGGACTTCTGATTGCAATCTGCCCTAGTCTCTAGCGGTCTAGGTTATGTTTGTAGATTTTTCTTGCTTGGGGCCCAACCAGTGGCCAATTTTATCATGTAAATGCATTCTTTGAATCTCATTTAGTCAAATACATGCATCTTTATGAATCTGAAACACTTTTATTCTAGGCATATAGGAAATATCATGTTTTCTTGGTGATGCATTTTTATTTCATACGTAAGTTAAAATGAACACACACACACCACACAACATCTAAACACTAGTGATTTGGAATTCATATCCAACCACTAGTAGAGTTCAATGATGGTGGTAGTGATTTCCATCCGTTGGCTCAACTCTCGTGAACCTTGTACTATTGGCCAATACCGACTCCAATATCTATCCTAACCATGCAAAATATCATGCATTCATCTTTGAAGGGGTGTATCACTACATACAGGGTATTGGGTGAGGATCAATATGAACTATGCTCCATGTTTAGGTGTGGATTTCATCTCCACATTTCAGGGGGTTTACATGACCATGACTTTCATTGCCGGTTGTTGAGCTGCGAGCATACAGGTGAAAATTTTAAACTATTTGAGCATTACATGAACAATTCCAAACATGATGAGAGTAGTTTAGATTTTCGACAAATTTCAAACACACCAAACCAGTGTAGGGTTCACAAGAAAATCCTTAAAAGAGATAATCGTATTGTCTACTTTGTGCGTTTCTTTATTGTTTGGGTAATCCACATAAGATCCTTGATCTAGAACCCTAACCCTATTAATTTATTATATTAATTAAAAATCTACTTTTTCATTTTGCATCCAGTGAATTGAGAATCATGCAATTTGGAGCTATAACAAAAAAATTATTTTGGTTTTATGATTACTCTATTTTTGAGTGATTTTTAAGCCAAAATAGGGAAAAACTGCACTAAAATAGTCATAAAAAGCCCTAGACATCACCAAAATTTTCCAAATTTATTTTGTTGTCTTAGTTAGCTCCTTGGTCACCCCTCATAGCATTTTTGAGGCATGGCTCCACATTTTTCCAAAATTCCAAAAATTGGGCATTTTCCCATGAGCCATAGTTGGCCAAATATTCCAAAAATACAAAATTTGACTTGGAAGTCACTTTTTGAAGTCATAATCCATTATGATCAGCTTGTTGCACTAATTTTTTTGGTATATAACACCCATAGCCTTTTTTTGAAAGTCAAATTTTTATTTTGGGTAGGTTTTCCTTAGGGTTTGCCTAGTTAGCGCAACATGACAACTATACATAGTCAAGCTCAATCACGAGCCAGTGAAGCATAAAACTCATGGAGAGGTCCTGAATGCATCCAATATTCTCCTAAGGATCTCACCATTATTGCATGACACCTTGGTAGTCATCACACCTATCATTATCCTGAGGATCTCATCATTCCTGCACGATGCCCTAGTAGTCATCGTGAGGCCACTTCCTCACATAGGAGAGCTACTCACCGAGGTGATAAGGTTACCACATACATTGTTATACTCATAGTGACACTGAGAGGGGGGGTGAATCAGTGTGATATTTTAAAACTTTAAATATACAACTCTTAATGCAGAATTAAAAGAAACTCACAACATATACAGCAAGTTAACAAGAGAGCATCACACAACACAACATTTAATGAGGTTCACCAATGTGGCTACTCCTCAAAAATGACTACTTGGACTACCATCCAAATCCAGCCTTTGCAAAGCAACAACTTTACAATCCTTTTACCAGCACCAACTAGAAGGAGCACCAACCCCTCAAATTTTTTTGTACCAATAGAAAGGAGCAACAACCCCTAATTTACCAGCACCTACTAGAAGGAGCACCAACCCCTTATGCCAAGCTGCAACTTGGACTTCAAGTGAATCTATGAAAATTATAGAATAATACCTTCACCTTTTTGCACACAGTCTACAGTTTCTATGCACTCTGCTTCTTCTGCGCAAACGCTTCGCACTATCTGATTCTGAATAGTCTGCTTCTGTGCAAATGCTTCGCACACTCTATTGTGATACAATCGATCGATCACTTCTACCCCTTTGCACTTTTTTGCTCTCTATGTGCTCTTACTTCGCACTTAGCTCGATTCGACATGACTCGCTTTCTGCGCACTACGGGCTTAATTCATGCAAAATCGATACAACTCAAATCTCCAAACATCCCTCCTTTTATAACAAAATTTTCATGAAGAAAGATCTAATCTTAGTCGGCTGAAGTACCCTAATCTTAGTCGGCTGCAAACCCTAAACTTAGTCAGCTGCAAACCCTAAATTTTGTTGGCTTGCATCGGTCTTCGTCGGCCTCAACTACCCCTACAACTCTTCTATTGTTGTTGCCGTGAAAACAACATGTCACGATATCATGACACTTTTTGACTCCGTACACTTCCTTTTGGATTTTGTCGTGATATCACGACACTTCTACCTTCATAGAATTTGTATTTGCTTTTGTTGTGATATCATGACACTTCTGCTATTTAAGACTTGCGTTATGTTTCTATCACAAAATCGTGACACTTTTTGCATCTGTACGTTTTCTCTACAACTTGTCACGAAATCGTGACACTTTCTGCTTTCGTATGCTTTCTTTCAACCTGTCATGAAATCATGACGCTTTCAGCTTCTATACGCTCTACTTGGCTTGCACCAGTGAAAACAAGACATGTCATGAAATCGTGACACTTTTGCTGCCTTGTGTCTTTCTTTGCCTTTCTTTCGCGAAAACGAAACATGTCACGAAATCGTGACACTTTCGCTGCCTTGTGCCTTTCTTTGCCTTTCGCCCACAAAAATAGAACATGTCACGAAATCATGACACTTTCGCTGCCTTGCTTCATTGTTTGGCTTGCACTAGCAAAAACGTGACATGTCATGATATCGTGACACTTTTTCATCCGTACACTCCTTCATTGTCGCAAAATCATGACACTTTTCCTTGCAAGCTCTTTCTCTCGAAATTGTCATGAAATCGCGATAGTTCTCACTTTGAATTCTTTCCTCTGTAGCATGTCACGAAATCATGATATTCTCATTAACTCTTCTCAGCTTCATCACACCATGTCGCAAAATCGTGACACTTTATCTTGCTTTCACTTTCTCTTCTAACTTGTCATGAAATCATGACAGTTTCTCTTGCTCGAGCTTTCTCTTTGAACATGTCACGAAATCATGACAGTTTTCCTTCCTTGCAATTTTTCTTTCAACATGTCACGAAATCATGACAGTTATACTTGCTTGTGCCTCTACTTCGAACATGTCACGAAATCGTGACAGTTTTCAACTTGCCTTCTTCTCTTCCAACATGTCACGAAATCATGACAATTTTCCCTGCTTGTGCCTCTGCTTCGAACATGTCGCAAAATCATGATAGTTTTTCAACTTGCCTTCTTCTCTTCCAACATGTCACGAAATCATGACAGTTTTCCTTGCACTTTCTCTCTCCTCCAATATGTCATGAAATCATGACATTTTTCTTTGCACTTTCTCTCTCCTCCAATATGTCATGAAATCATGACAGTTTTCCTATTTTTTGAATATGTCACGATATCGCGACACTTTCCTTACTTGTCTTTTTCTTTGAATTTTTTGCATGTGAGCCACTTAGGTCTTTTTGGAAAAACACTGTACATATTCTGAGAGATCTCTGAACTTCCTGATTGCTGCATCTGAATAGCTTTTGAGCATCTGAACTTCCTATGAACTGAATCAAATGATCTAGTTGATTGTGTTGACAACAATGACAATCCTGTTGCTGCACTTTGCTCAACAATCTCCCCCTTTGGAATTGTTGGCAACACATGTACAACTTCCTGTAGTTCTTCTCCCCCTTTGACAATAATACCAAAGGGCTACTGCAGACTCCCCCTGAGTCCAAACACAACATTCTCAGGCAAAATTTATTACACTTAGTAATAAACAAAGACATGAGCAAGAAGATAAACAAACACTTCAATGCTCCCCCTGAGAATGTGATCCCTGTAGCTAGTCACTTCTTGGGAAGGGTCACCACTCCCAGTTTATTGTGAAGGTATTCAAAAACATCCTTGGGCAAAGGTTTTGTGAATATATCTGCTACTTGCTCTATAGTTGGAACAAAATCTAGCTTAACCTCACCTTCAACAACTTTCTCTTTCAAGAAATGATATCTGATAGCAATGTGTTTTGTCCATGAATGCATTACCGAATTCTTGGAGATGTTAATTGCATTGGTGTTATCACACTTAACTGATATTGGCTCACTAAAATTAATACCAAGATCTTTCGGAGTTTGTTTCATCCACAAAACTTGTGTACAGCAAGTTGTTGCTGCAATATATTCTGCCTCAGCTGTTGATAAAGAAACAGACTCTTGTTTCTTGCTGTGCCAAGCAACCAACCTGTCATCGAGATAGAATGCACCTCCACTAGTACTCTTCCTGTCATCAACACATCCTGCCCAATCTGCATCTGAATAAGAAATAAGGGTGAAGTCTTTACCTTTCGGATACCATAACCCATACTCCATAGTACCCTTGAGATACCTAAGAATCCTTTTTACTACTGTCACATGAGTCTCTTTGGGATTGGCCTAAAATCTTGCTACCATGCAAACTGCCTGCAGAATATCTGGTCTAGTAGCTGTTAAATATAGTAAGCTTCCAATCATTGATCTGTACATGGTTTGATCAATAGGTGGAGATTTTTCATCTTTGCTTAACTTGCAGCCTGTCACCATAGGAGTGCTAACTGGCTTACAATCCTCCATTGTGAACCTTTTTAGCATCTCTTTCACATATTTGACTTGGGAAATAAATATGCCTTTCGTATTTTGATTAACTTGTAACCCAAGAAAGTAAGACAGTTCACCAATCATAGACATTTCAAATTCTTTCTGCATCTTATTTGCTAAGTCTTTACATGATTCATCTTTTTTGCTGCCAAATATGATATCATCTACATAAACAACAAGAACAATGAGATGCCCACCTTCTGTTTTGACATACGATTCACTGTCCACCATACCTTTCTTAAACCCCTATTGAGAGAGATAGTTGTCTAGCCTTGCATACCAAGCTTGGGGTGCCTATTTTAAGCCATATAAAGCTTTCTTTAATTTGCAGACAAGGTTGGGATCTTCACCAATTTGGAAACCATCTGGTTGTTCTATATAAACCTCTTCTTCAAGTTTCCCATTTAAGAAAGCTGATTTTACATCCATCTGATAAACTCTAAAATTCTTATAGACTGCTAAGGCCAGAAACATTCCGATTGCTTCTAGTCCTGGCCACTTGGTGCAAAAGTCTCCTCAAAATCGATGCCTTCAACTTGTGCATATCCTTTACAAACCAGTCTTGCTTTATTCCTAACTACCTGTCCGTCTTCATTCAATTTGTTTCGAAATATCCATTTGGTGCCGATTACATTCTTATTTGTAGGTCTAGGTACTAATTCCCAAGTTTTGTTCTTTTCAATCTGATCTAATTCTTCATTTATTGCCTTCATCCAGCTATCATCTTTGCTTGCCTCAACTATATTTTTGGGCTCAATGCTGGATAAAAGAGAGTAGTTACTTACTACTTTCTTTCTTGTCTGAACACCAGCTGTGGGATCTCCAATTATTTGATCTCTAGGATGATTCTTTTGCCAGCTGCCTGTTTTGAATTTCTTATTTTCTTCCACCTCTGAGTCATCAATTAAGTCATCTGAGTCAAGTGTTGGTTTCTTTTTTGTTTCATTTTCCTCATCTCCTTCAATGGCTTCTTCATAAATTGGGTAGTTTTCTTCACAGTTAACTATTCTTTCCCTTCCTTCATCAAATTTAACATCGGCACTGTCCACAATTTTCTTGAGTCTCTTGTTGTAGCATTTATAAGCTTTGCTTTTTGTCGAATACCCAACGAAGACACCTTCATCTGCTCTATTTTCAAACTTCCCAAGATTATCTTTAGTTTTTCTGATGTAACACTTATAGCCAAAAACTTTGAGGTGTTTTGTTGTTGCCTTTCTACCAAACCATAGCTCATAAGGAGTTTTGCTTTCATGTGTTCTCAACATGTACCTATTTTGGATGTACACTGTAGTGTGGACTGCTTCTTTCCAAAATCTATCTGCTATTTTGTTCTCAGCCAACATAGTACGTGCCATTTCCTGTACTATTCTGTTCTTTCTTTCTACCACACCATTCTGCTGGGGTGTTCTAGCTGTTGAATATTGTCTCCTGATACCATGTTTTTCACAGTATTCTGTAAACTCATCTGAGATGAATTCTCCTCCTCTATCTGATCTTAAACATTTGATTCTTTTTCCTGTTTCATTCTCAACTAGATGTTTGAAAGATCTGAACATTTCAAAAGCTTCTATTTTATTCTTTAAGAAGAATATCCATGTCATTCTGGAATAATCATCAATACACAACATAAAGTATTTGTCACCATTTATGCTTTGTGTTCTCATGGGTCCACATAAGTCTGTATGTATAAGATCCAGAGGTTTGCTAGTGTGGTACTCTTTTGTTTTGAATGAGACTCTGGTTTGCTTTCCCTTTTGACATGAAGCACAAATGCTATTTGAAGGTTTTCTAATGGTTGGAATATCTCTCACTGCCTGTTTTGAGCTGATTTTCACCAGATTATCAAAACTAATGTGTCCAAGCCTCTTGTGCCACAGCCAGTTTTCTTCTTCCTGTCCAATGAAACAAGTACCTTCTAAAGTTTCTGAGAGTGTGTATAGATTGCCAGATGTCCTTGATCCAGTTGCTATCAATTTTCCACTGTTTGTTTTCCTGACTTCACAACCCTACTTCTTGAATACTACTTCATGTCCTTTATCACAGATCTGACTGACACTTAACAGGTTGTGTTTCAAACCATCCACAAACAAAACTTCTTCTGACTTGATTTTCCCATCACTAATTTTAACTGATCCTTTTTCGATTATCTTAGCTCCATCATTATTCCCAAATTTTATAGAACCACCCTCATATTTCTGTAATTTTTCAAATTTTTGTTTATCACCTATCATATGACTTGAGCATCCACTGTCAAGTATCCATGGTACACTTTTACTCTGTGCCTTGAAAGCTGTTTGTACTATTAGGGATTCCTTTTCTTCCTTAAGCTGCTCTTTCTGTTTCCACTCTGTTTTGACTACCGTATTGGGCTCTAGTTTGGACTTTCCCTTTTCAGTATCTTGTGCATATCTTTCAGAAGGATTTCTATTTTTTCTTGTCCTATTTGGTTGAAATTTTCTTTTCTGAGGTTGATTTGAAACTGAAGGACTACGACAGTTTCTTGCAATATGCCCAAAATTATGATAGTTAAAACATTCTACTGCATAATTTAACGGTGAAAAAACATTTCTACTGGTGAAATTTCTTGGTCCTACATTATACTTGTAGTCTACAATTTTATGCCCATAACCGTTACACTTGAAACAGAAACCAGAAAAGAAATGATTGAACCTGAAAGATGGTTTTTGCCAGGTTGTTGTAGGAGCCATAGGTCTTCTTTTCCTTTGATGTGTGACCTTGGTAAATCCATCATTGTCAGTTCTCCTTTCGGGCCTGGCATTACTGCTTTCTTTTGCCTGAGTTGTTTTTCTTTCATCAGCCTATTTCTTATCTTCATTCCTTATAGTTTCTACATTTTTGGCTTTTGGTCCATTTGACGATTCTCCTTCAATGAAGCCCAGACCAAATTTGATGCCTGCAGGTCTTTGATCACTTAAAATTTTATCCAGCTTCATCGAACTTTCTTCACGCTTTTGATGGCAGCTAATTTTTCGATCCAGCTCTTGTATCTACATTCGTAGACCAACATTCTCTTCTTCTAGTTTACAGTAGTAATCTATCTTCATGGTTATCTGAACTTTGAGATCCTCAGTCATTTTCTTGTATTCTTCTATCTATATTTTTAAACTGGTTATGATGTCGTTCGCATCCTCAAGCTTTCTTGAAAGTTTATAATTCTTTCTTTTCTCAGATTTCCATTCTACAAGTGCAGAGACCAGCTCACCTTCTAGATCTACTTCAGCCTTAGGATTTTTAATAGAAACTTTAGAGTTCATTACTTCCCTCTTTTCTGATTTTTCTACCTCTTATGATTTTTTTGATTCAAATGCCATGAATAGAGCTTCACCTGTTTCTTCTTCAGAATCCTCACTAGAGTTGTCCTCTGAAGAATTTGCATTCCTGGAGATGAAACTTTTCTTTTTGAAGTTGCCTTTTTTGAAGTTTGATTTCTTCTTCCAGTCACTTCTTTCTTGGTGCGATGCTTCCTCACCCTTGTTCTTCTCATTGAGTGGACATTTGGTCGCAAAGTGCCCAATGCCTCCACAGTTGAAACATTTAAATGGTAGCTTTCCTCTGTATTTTCCTTTTCCCTTTCTTAGTTTTCTGACAAAATTTGCTTCCATTTCATTTGATACCTCCTCTTCTTCAGACTCTTGTTTTGTGTCTTTACCTTTTAGAGCTTTAAAAGCTGCTTCTCTATCTGTGGGATTAGACCTTCCTATTCTCATTTCATAAGCAGTCAAAGAACCATGCATCTCATCCATACTAAAGTGATTTAGATCTTTAGCTTCTTCTATGGCTGAGACTTTAGAATCAAACCTTGGAGGGAGCGATCTTAATACCTTTTTCACGATAGTAGCATCATCCATATCTTCATCGAGACCTCTGATCGAATTAGTGATTCCATTAACTCTCAGCATAAAAGCCTCTATGTTCTCATCATTGTCCATCTTTAATGATTCGAATTGAGCTCGATGTGTTTGAAGCTTGGCCTCCTTGATCTTATCGTCTCCTTCATGAATATTCTCTAGTTTATCCCATACATCTTTTGCTGATTCACAACTTATGATCTTGACTAGCTCACTGTCCACTAATCCACACATGATGGCATTTTTTGCTTTTGAGTCATTTTCAAATGCCTTTTTACCGACGGTGTCGGTTGGAGCAGTGGCGGGAGCTTTGTAACCATTAACTACTGCACTCCAGATGTCAAAACCCAAAGCACAGAGATATGTCTGCATCCTAATTTTCTAGAATGCATAATTAGTTCCATCAAACAATGGTGCTTTGTTTGAGGAGAAACCTTCACCACTTGCCATTGCATCACTTCCAAGATCACCCTAGCTGATTGAGCCTATTCAAGAACCTCATTTGATACCAATTGTTATACTCACAGTGACACTGAGAGGGGGGGTGAATCAGTGTGATCTTTTAAAACTTTAAATATACAACTCTTAATGCAGAATTAAAAGAAACTCACAACATATACAACAAGTTAACAAGAGAGCATCACACAACACAACATTTAACGAGGTTCACCAATGTGGCTACTCCTCAAAAATGACTGCTTGGACTACCATCCAAATCCAGCCTTTGCAAAGCAACAACTTTACAATCCTTTTACCAGCACCAACTAGAAGGAGCACCAACCCCTCAAATTTTTTTGTACCAACAGAAAGGAGCAACAACCCCTAATTTACCAGCACCTACTGGAAGGAGCACCAACCCCTTATGCCAAGCTGCAACTTGGACTTCAAGTGAATCTATGAAAATTATAGAATAATACCTTCACCTTTTTGCACATAGTCTGTAGTTTCTATGCACTCTGCTTCTTCTACGTAAACGCTTCGCACTATCTAATTCTGAATAGTCTGCTTCTGTGCAAATGCTTCGCACACTCTATTGCGATACAGTCGATCGATCACTTCTGCCCCTTTGTGCTTTTTTGCTCTCTGTGTGCTCTTACTTCACACTTAGCTCGATTCGACATGACTCGCTTTCTGCGCACTATGGGCTTAATTCACACAAAATCGATACAACTCAAATCTCCAAACAACCCTCCTTTTATAACAAACTTTTCATGAAGAAAGATCTAATCTTAGTCGGCTGAAGTACCCTAATCTTAGTCGGTTGCAAACCCTAAACTTAGTCGGTTGCAAACCCTAAATTTTGTCGGCTTGCATCGGTCTTCGTCGGCCTCAACTGTCCTTGCAACTCTTTTATTGTTGTTGTCGCGAAAACACATGTCATGCAATATCGCGACACTTTTTGCCTCCGTACACTTCCTTTTGGCTTTTGTTGTGATATCATGGCACTTCTGCCTTCATTGAATTCGTCTTCGCTTTTGTCGCGATATCGCGACACTTCTAGTATTTAAGACTTGCGTTATGTTTCTATCGTGAAATCATGACACTTTCTGCATCTGTACATTTTCTTTATAACTCATCATGAAATCACGACGCTTTCAGCTTTCGTATGCTTTCTTTACAACCTGTCATGAAATCGTGACGCTTTCAGCTTTCGTACGCTCTACTTGGCTTGCACCAGTGAAAACAAGACATGTCACAAAATCATGACACTTTTGCTGCCTTGTGTCTTTTTTTGCCTTTCGCCCACGAAAATGGAACATGTCACAAAATCGTGACACTTTCACTGCCTTTTGCCCGTGAAAATGGAACATGTCACGAAATCATGACACTTTCGCTGCCTTGCTTCATTGTTCGGCTTGCACTAGCAAAAACATGACATGTCGCGATATCGCGACACTTTTTTGTCTGTACACTCCTCACAGATTTTTGTAAAATCGTGACACTTTTCCTTGCAAGCTCTTTCTCTCGAACTTGTCACAAAATTGTGATAGTTCTCACTTTGAATTCTTTCCTCTGTAGCATGTCATAAAATTGTGACAGTTCTCACTTCGAACTCTTTCCTCTGTAGCATGTCACAAAATCGTGACAGTTCTCACTTTGAACTCTTTCCTCTACAGCATGTCACAAAATTGTGACAGTTCTCACTTTGAATTCTTTCCTCTGCAGCATGTCATGAAATTGTGACAGTTCTCACTTCGAACTCTTTCCTCTACAACATGTCACGAAATCACGACAGTTCTCACTTCGAACTCTTTCCTCTGCAACATGTCGTGAAATTACGAGACTTTATCTTTCTTTCACTTTCTCTTCTGACTTGTTGCAAAATTGTGATAGTTTAACCTGATTTCTCTTCCTCTTCTAACATATCATGAAATCACGACAGTTTCTCTTTCTTGAGCTTTCTCTTTGAACATGTCGTGAAATCACGACAGTTTTCCTTCCTTGCAATTTTTCTTTCAACATGTCATGAAATCACGATAGTTTTACCTGCTTGCGCCTCTACTTCGAACATGTCACAAAATCATGACAGTTTTTCAACTTGCCTTCTTCTCTTCCAACATGTCATGAAATCATGACAGTTTTCCCTGCTTGTGCCTTTGCTTCGAACATGTCGTGAAATTGTGATAGTTTTTCAACTTGCCTTGTTCTCTTCCAACATGTCGTGAAATCGTGACAGTTTTCCCTACACTTTCTCTCTCCTCCAATATGTCATGAAATTGAAACATTTTTCTTTGCAATTTCTCTCTCCTCCAATATGTCGCGAAATCATGACAGTTTTCCTGTTTTCTGAATATGTCGCGATATCGCGACACTTTCCTTGTATTTTTCTTTGAATTTTTTGCATGTGAGCCACTTAGGTCTTTTTGGAAAAACACTATACAAATTCTGAAAGATCTCTAAACTTCCTGATTACTGCATCTGAATAGCTTCTGAGCATCTGAACTTCCTGTGAACTGAATCAAATGATCTAGTCGATTGTGTTAACAACAATGACAATCCTGTTGCTGCACTTTGCTCAACATACATGGCAAGAACTAACATAGTTAAAGCTCTTTATAGGGAGATAGAAATCCATGGGTCTTGCACAACGGACCGATCAGATTGGGAACCTAGTCCTCATGTAGTTCGGAGAGAGTGGCTACTCCAAGATCAATTGGAGTATGTGCACATTGAGTGTGAGCATTTAGAGCAAGAATTCATTGAAGAGAAAATATTGAAACAACATAGATGGGATGAGCTCAAACGATGGAAATAATTTTTTTTCCAATAGAATTTATATGAAGAACAATCATGTAGGGTAACTCTTGAAAAGAGACCCGCACCTAGAGCTCATAGGAAAAAAATCAATGTGAGATGTCGTACGCATCATCAAGTATTACCTCCTAATTAGGTAGATAGTCATTCTCCTAGACAAATAGAAAAAAATCTTCTTGTTGATGAAAAACAAAATGATATATTCAAAGATCCCTTACCCAATCATGAGGCTAAGGAAGATCAAAAGGAGCGTGTGAGCAAGGTCAATGCTCAACACTTATCACAGTCCTTACAACAATTAAAGCCTATTCTACCATACAAGGAACCTGTGATTACTTTTCACAAATAGGAAACTAAGCCAACCCCTATTAATGAATCTGATCCGCCATTACACATTATAGCTAGAGTTAATAAGATTTCATACAAGTGAGTTTTGGTTGATACTGGTTCATCCATCAAAATCATCACTACCTCTACATTAAAACATCTCAACATTCTGCCTTCCCACATTAGAGCATCTACCTTCATGCTCTATGCCTTTAATGATGCAAAATACCCCATAGTAGGCACAATAATACTCCCCATTAATGTGGGACAAAATACTATTCCTACATTGTGCTACATTTTAGAGGGTTCAAGACAGTACAACATACTGCTTGGAAGGTCATGGAGTGTGTACCATCCATAATGCATCATTGTATTAAGTACATTCATGAAAATAAGGTCCATGTAGTTGAGGCTGACACAAATCCCTTTAAGTATTATAAACTAGTGGACCATCCATAGGAGCCTATTGTGTCACCCACACATATAAATACTAAACTTGATGATGTTATCCAGAGTTCGTATGCAACCCCACGGTTTGTTGTGAAGTTACCTTCACCATCGCCATCACCTGTGATTTTTACCATTGGTCTTTCCAAGCAATGAGAAATCGAAGAAGGCAACCATAGAGATGCTCACAACTATCTCAAACATGTCATTAGAGGACTCTCTTACTCCTATCAAAGGGGAAGAACCTATTGTGGTTATGGATAAACCAGATCATATCATACCATATTCGTATACCATGTCGTAGGTCATAGTTCATTTAGATGAAATGGAATGTAGAGAGCATATAGAGGCAAATGTTATATTTATGACTATTATTGATTCCATTGAGGATTTAGGTCGACCTCATGTTGAGTCGCTACCTGTTGGTCCCATCCTTGATTCTTCACCTGAACATGAGGAAAAATCAATTGTCATAATTGAAATAGAACAACCTCAACAGGTTGAGGAGTCACCTACAACTCATTCAAATATTTAAGCACCTTCTCATGAGTTTGTGGGAATGGTTAACATGATGTCAGAGGACCAAATGGCTCTAAAGTAGAAAAAACAAGAGATGGTATAATCATATGTTTTTTCCACATTGAAGGTGCAAAAACCATTGAAATTAGTCACCCTTGACTCATTTCTCATGGTGCCTCCTCAAAAAAAAGAATATGTGTTTTCCCAAATTAAACTGGGGGTAATCAAGATGGCATAGTTCAAAACTACAAAGTAGAACAAAAATATGAACTGATTCACAAATTTGAGCATGTGGATGTCATTATCAAAGTGGATCATCAAGAAGCATCCACATCATCTCAAGTGAAAGATATTGAAGATATACATTTACTTGCTGAATATTTAACATCCACTCTTTCACCCCCGTCAGTCTATGATGATCTTCCAATCTCATCGCTAGAGGTGCATATAAAATCTTTGTTAGTTTTGCAATCCAATTAGTTAGATAGAATGGAACATCGAATGGATGACCAAAATGAGGCATTGCAATTTAGCATGGACCAGATTGAAAACCTAGAATTGTAAAATCAACCAGCATCTGAGGTCAAACCACCTCCTATGCAACCATAGGAAAACCTCAACAAAAGGAAGCACCAAATTAGTCACACCAACAAAATCATATTTATACATCATTACTCGAACCTATGACATCAATTTATAATCAATTACATGAGGCCAAAGCCATCACCTTACCTCAGTATCATCTCTTAGATCTGAGCTGCCCGAGAGCTAAAGGATATAGGGAGGATTTACATTGCCCATATCACCAACTAGATGGTCATGATATTCAATCATGTTACACCTTTAGGACCATGATACAGGACATGCTTGAAGTGAATTATCTACAAATTCATGGTAAAAAAAATAAGCATAGTCAGTAAGTTGTCCCTTGCACCACAAAAGTAAGAGGAATCCCATATGCCAATAGATGACATACCTAGGGCTCAATTGGGTAATCAAAATTAGTTGGTGCGTGCTACACATCCATAGTAGTACCATCGCATTTGAACTCCATTAAAAGAGCCCATGTCAGTCATACTTCAGAAGCTGTTAGAAGCTAAAACCATTATCTTACCAAATAGGCGCTCCTTGGACCAAAAAAAAAAAAACCTAAAGGTTATAGGGAGGACCATTTTTGTCTCTATCATTGAATAGAGGGCCATGGCATTCGTAATTTCTATGGATTCAAGAATGTGGTTTAGGATCTCATAGTTAATGGGGATTTTCCCATATTTGGTTCATCGGTAGTGCTTCAACCTACCAAAATAGAGGCCACATCATCCTAGTTAAGACCCCAAGTGCAGTCACATCCTTGTGGGCCTAACAAGCCACCTCAATGAGTGGTCACATTTGAGATGACTACTACAAATTTATTTCAAAATTTTTACGAGGCAAATGTATTTGTATTACTAGAGGTCAAATCTAGAGTACCTAAAATTAGGTCACATGATGAAAACCTCTATTGTATCTACCATAATATAAATTGGCATGACATACACGACTTCCAGTCATTTGGGAAGGTGGTCCAAGATCTTCTAGAATGAAATGAGCTCTATGCAGATGATTCGTTCATTTCACCCCACCAAGATAGGTGTACCTTTTAGAGGTCTGTACCCCAATTGGGAGAGTTTATTTCTGTCAATCTTCCTAAGCAAGCTGATTACATTGCAGTGGACAACATGCACACTAGGGGTCTTAAAGGTAATGTACCTTCACCATCATCCATGTCTAGGTCAATTAATAAAATTAAGGATTCTATAGGTATTGCATATCCCTCACTTTCATTGAGTGGCACACACACTGGGGGTACCTAAGGTAGCATACCTTCCCCTTAAAAACATAATTAATTCAAAAATATAAAAACATGGAAAATTTCAAAATCCATAAAAATCAAAAAAACATTGCAAAACATAAAAATTTAAAATATTTACATCATGCATTTCATTTTGCACTTGCATTCCATTTAGTTGCATTACATTAGGCATTTCTGTCCATTTAGGATAGGTTGTGTTTGCAATATTACAAATGACACCACGTTTGTATTTCAATCATGCATCTATGCATCATCATCATCCATCAACCTTGAGTGTAATTGTGTTTCTCAACACAACCCCTCCTATTGCTATGAAGAATATACTAGGGTTTTTTTGGTAATTCAGCCATACCTAGTGGTCTTCCCAGATTTGGTAGAAATCTTACTTTGCTTTTGAGGATGAGGTCTATTTTGATAGCACTTAACATATCAAAATCTCATCACTAATCAAAAACATTAACAATCCTATTTAGGGTAAGGAAATATGAACACTACAAAGTGGTCCTAGTCACCTTAAGCGAAAGGTTTTGTTACTTTCTCATTTGTGAGGAACAATGGTATAGAGTAGTGGTCATTGGTAAAAGGACAAGTTCCTCTCTACTTGAGAAATACATTGCTTAAAAAAAGGAGCAAAATCCTAGAGTCAAATCAAATCCCTTGCTCAAAACAAAACAAAAAAACAAAATATAAAATAATAGTGATTTTCATCACTATATATGAGCAAGTATCCCTGTAAATTGAAGATAAGAAGGGGTTGAAGAGCTTGAATACCTGGAATGGTCAATACTCGAAAGCCATAGAGTGATCCCCAATACAACAATGGTCTGAATGAATCCCACCTGAAATTAGGGTAGGTCTAATCAATTTACAAATGAGCTATCTTTAGGTGCCCTATATTGCCTAGTGGTATAGTATAACTAAGTCCAAACCTAGGATCGAGTGAGCATGGGGTGATCCTCATTACTAAAATGGGCTGAATGAATCTTGTCTGGCAATAAGGTAGTCGTATGTCTCATATAATATATTCATTTGCACACACAGTGGTAATGAATAGCTTGGTATTTCATAACAAAAGCTTTATCTTTCAAAAGTCTAGTATAGTCATTATATAACTTTTGATAAGTCAACTAGGGTGTTTGAGTCTCATGGAAAACCTCAAAATTTACCAAATAGCAACAAATCAAATCAAGCCATCAATCATCAATTTATTTTTATGAGATTTTTTTACTAAGGGGTGTTCATAAAATAGAATAGATATCATATGGATATCAACAATGATATTTATACGACCACTGACTATTTTGTGCATATATTTTAACTTACGAAAGCTCATGAAGAGACAATATCATCATCTCATATCACATATGGGTGTCTAATTGGTTAATTCTTATGATAATATTTACCAATTACGTTCATGACTATTTTACATTATGTGGTGTCATCCATTATATTATTAACTCGTATTCCATTCATTCCATATGTTTTAAGTGATTAAATCATACAGGTTCATTTACATTAGATTACAACATATAAATAATGCATTACATAGATTGCATTCATCATATCATAACATCATAAATTAAATGCATACAAGTAAATCAAATTAAACATGCATTTAAACATCTAACATTACATCCATATGTATACATCATAGTACTCCATCTACATATCTAGATCATAATATCTAGTCCTACATCCATTAGCTAGCTAGTGCATGTCATACATACATCATATCATGTAACATAAAATTAGCATAACATATAAGAATTGCATCCATATGCATCTCATAAACATAAAACAAAAAATAAATATACACATATAATGAGTCATAAATAAATGTCATATCATATAAATATATGTATAGAGTACATAGGCATGTGTCAAAAATATCCGTAGGCTACAACTGTGTAGGTCCTAAAACCTTACATGCAAAAATGGTATATACAATATGATAAGATCTGTACTAGCTAGGGCCTGTACCCCCTATTTGGGAGTCTCCTCCACCAGATTTTTCCTCCCTATGAATCCACCTCAAGCTGGTACTTATGGACCTCTTTGACCTGTGAGTCCTATGACTGGATCGTGTTGATGACTACCTTGTCTTTGTGTCCTGGTCTACTGTGACTATGTAGTTGTGTAACTCTCTAGCACATCACCACCAAGTAGTCTAATATATCCCACTATGAGAGTGATGTGAGCCACATATTCTACGTGCTACCTGTTATCCTCCTAGATGAGGGCACACAATATCCATATCTCTACTCCTGCATACAAACCTGCTAGTCTTGGTACAGTTGGAATGGTAGGATAAATTTGAGAAGTTAAGGGATCTCCCCTTGCTAACCAGAGTAAGTCCTGTTCTATGGTCACAACATCCAGCTGAGACTGAAGATCACGTTGCTCAGTGATATTCTCTATCTCTATGTCCCTAGTGATAATATGTGCTTGAAGAGCTACCCTCTCCTCCTCGTACTCGTATCACTATTCTTGTGCCTCTGCAAGCTAGGCCTACATTACTCTCAACTGTGTTTGTAAGGTAGCCACAGAGGTGTCTCTCTCTAAGATTTGAGCACTCGTAATCTATAGGCGTGATTCCAACTTAGCCACCTAGGCTCAAAGCTATGACACCTCATCATCTGGCTACTCCTCACCCTCCTCATCTACCTGGGGCTCCTCCTATACTAATAGAGCCTCTTCCCATCTACCCTCTATCCTTTGGTGAAACATTTTCCCATACAGGTCCTTAGTTGCTACCTCTATGGTGGCTCCAGCTCTAGCCCTGGCTAGTGGACCTCCACCTTGCCATAGCCTAGTAGTCCACTAGGCATCGTAATCTACTATTGCCCCTACATCGGTGAGCCTTGAATCCTGGAAGGCATCATCGTCATACCTTAATGGAGTAAATTTAAGACAATCCAAGTCTCTCTCTGCCTTAAGATGGTGGTAAATTACTGGCTCATCCGAGATGTCTTGGTAGATTATAAACTACCTAGCAATACGTGAGTAGTGTAAGAACTCGTGTATCTTGAGCTTACTCCTAAGAAGCCATATCTCGTGTCACGTCCACCTTAGATAGAAATCTACCTCACCAAATGTAGGACATTCCATTTATGGGCACCATACAACCTGCTATGGTCATAGTCTAGTCAGCTGATACATGTAATGCTTAAGGTCCCTTACATGAGACCTGCTCTTGAAGATCTCAATCTCCCTAGGCCAGCATGCTATGTAACACTGCTATGCATCATCAATAGCATCGATATATAGTGGTAGTCCTCTAGGATGGTCAGTGGTAATGTGCTCCCAAGCCCATATCTAGAGTAGTATGCTATAAATGACCCTCATGAAACTCTATTGTGTAATCCGGTACAGCTTGTTGTAGAGCTCGACAAGTAGAGTACTCTACTAAGAGAGAATTAGTGGCTCCCAGGTAGTACTAGCAAGAAGATCTTGTGTCCAGGCTAGTAGGTTCCAAGGTAACCTCACTCCTAAAGTGTCTGGCAACACAATCTAAAAAATTATCTACATCAGCATGGTTGCTCGCTAGGAGAAAACATACTCGTGATACCAATACTCAATGTGTACCCCACCATGCTCAAAATCCTATTGTGCCTTGTTGCTCCTACCATGAAATATCCTCTAAAATACTGCATCCTTCACTTTGGTGGGTGAATATGTGATGGCCTCACCATCTATTGGGATATGTAATATGCGGTAGACATCCTCTAGAGTCACGGTAATCTCACCTATCGATAGGTGGAAGGTGTTGGTCCACCCATCCTATCGATGGGCCAAAGCTATTAGGTAGGCCTGATCAGACCAGATGGATGATAGTCATAGCACATAGCTGAATCCTATACCCCCGAACCAATCTTGCTCAAGATAAATTAGGTCGTCGTAGAGCTCATAGAGGGTATATGACTCCCTCACTCTAGCAGTAAACCTCTAAAGAGTGATAAAAATAAAAATCATTTAACATGCCAAAAACATAAAAAATGCAGTTAAAAATGCAAACAAATTCAAAAAATACTTCAAAAAAGGAAAAATAGTTTAAATGCATTCCAAACATTCAAAAAAATCAAAAACTTACTTCAAAAAAGTTAAAAAAATTAATTAATTTAATAAAATGACAAAAACATCAAAAAAATTAAAAATTATTCTAAGGTTGCTCAACCACAGCTTCGACCTGCAACCAGCGACAACAGTCAATTTTTTGGCCATTTGAATTTGAATTCAATCATGACCCCCAATTTACCAATTGGGAGCCGCAACTGCAACCTGCGACGATGGGAAAGACCTTTTTCAAGGTCACTTCCCATCCCATGCACACCGAAACCCAAAATTAAAACCCTCCACAACTAAGCTAGCCTAGTCTAATCCTAACTAGGGTGAGGTTCATTTCCAGCAGTTTAGTGAGATCATTTTTCTCATTAAATAATTTTGTTCATTTTAAGTTGGTAACGCAAGAGTGAGGTTGGAGGGCTACCTTCATAGCACCTTCGTAGTACTGGCTCCGCCACTAGAGGATGCCTATGGTTGGTCAACCATGGGTGTTGGTAAAGTTTTGTTGCGTATCAAAGTTTCAATGATACCTTTGAGAGCTCTCTCAATAGTTGGAAATTGGAAAATGAAAGATTTTTATTTTATATTTTCAATTTTTGCTCATCACCGCGATTGGTAATCGTGGGTGTATACTTAGGGTTTTCTAACTGCGGGTCTAAGCCATGACTAAGAAATTTGCAAAAAATGGTTGTGTTTAACAACCATGGCTAGAAGCCAACCATAATTACCCTCAAAATTTCAATCGTGAGGGGTCTCAAAATGTAAAATAAAAAATATTGCATGGTTCAGAACCTAAATTTTTTTAGAAAATAACAAAAATATTCACATAATTCAAAATTCAAATGGGCCTCATATTCATTCATTTATTCTACACATTTGGAGGTTGTAGTGACTTGCGATCCATGCAATACGAAAAGATGAATAAATCACCATAAGGATATTTGGGGCAAAATTAGTCATTGATCGAATTGAGATGCTTTAGTCTAGTACATCATTCCACATGAACATGTAATGGAATTGAAAGGATGTCACATATCGTAGTGGAGAGCCAACTCTCTCTTTAACATCATAATTCCTAACATTAAAACTTCAATCTCGAATAATGCCACAACAATTGAACTGCTCCATGGGAGCGAGGATTTATCTCAATTTATTCTATGACAATTTTCAGTATATCATCAAACATAGTGATTCAACATAAGCATAATTAGAATTGTTATCATCTTGATTCCATAAGAAGGCCATTACATCCAGACTGCTCCATGGGATAGAGATGTACAATTCCTATTCACAATTGAAATCATGGATGAATTAGGCCTTGTCAAGTAATAACAAAGTGCAAAAGTCTTCAATTGTTCAAATCAATCATGTTGGTCAAGTGACTCATCGCTTCATTCAATGCCCTACCCTCATCGAATCATCGCTTGAGGGGGTAGTCATAATATCAATAATCATAATCAAATTCAATAGGAGATCACTCGATCTTGTCAAATTGTATTCGTCTTATGAATCATTGCCAACAACTATCATAAAATTATCCTTTACTGGGGCAAATAGCAACTATGACAATTAAGCTAGTAGCTCTCCACCTATTGGAATGATTGTAGTGTCGACTACCCAATCATCATGGAGCTTGAAAACGCTTTGCAAATTAAGCCTTCCATAATTTGGAAGATTTGATTCTAATATTTGCATCCTTTTGTAGGACTGGGCATCTAATGTTGATTAGATCAATGATATTTATTCAACCTACAACATGGTTTTAGGAGGTCTATTTTTTCTCAGTATTGTTAGTTCTCACAATGCATACCAAAAGGGGTATCTGTAGACACCTAAAATTTATCATGTATAGAGGAATACTCATATGGGCATCCTAAAAGACCATATTAATGATCTTGGACCATTCCAAGACAAATAAGTGGTTTGAACCACTCAATTTGGGCAGAGTTGGCTCGCTCAGCCTTAGCCACGACTGACACCCATGGCTAATAAAGCTAGTTGTGCCTGAGAGGTGCGGCTAGCCCTGAAACTATTTTGAATTCCCAAGCCAATCCAAATGGAGTTATAATAGCTATGGTGATGGTATTTCAAGTGGTTTCAGGTGAGGAAGCATCCAAAACCTTCCTCCCAACTGTCCCAACCTCCTGGTTCTTGATTTTGGCTTCTCGATGAAGCTAGACCAAGGACTTGAGAAGGCTATAATACCCCCCTTAAAATTAGGGAAAAGTTTAGAAGAGTTTTTAATTGAACATAGCAAAGCTCTACCAAATTGTGGAGTCATTTGCAAACCCTTGAGGAGTGCTTACTTGCTACCAATTTGGAAATCATGATTGCATTCAAAGCTATGGAGGATTCAAGAGTCTAAGGAGATCAATCATCCTAATTGAGCCTCTTCCATAGCCAATTCAGATAATTCACATCACAAATCCATAGAAGAAGACAAATGCAACCCTTGATCATCAATTTCACTAAGGAAATTAAAGATCCATGCCCTGATTACAAGAGCAAGAGGATTTTCACCTCAGCCATGACTAACAGTTCCAACTGCGCTTCAGAGGGTTTGATCTCTAATTTTATTTATTTTAGCCATAGATTTCCTCTTTCAAGCATGTATTTAGGTATATTTGACTTATATTAGCTTTCATTTATGCATTTGTATGGTTAAATTTAGGGATTAGAGGTAGATTTGCTTCCATTTTCCTTGTATTTGTCAATATAGACTAGTTTCATTGAATTTGATGCATTTCAAGTTTTAATGGTTAATTAGGTTGCCTAATTGCTAGATTTCTTGCTTTATTTATAATATTTACAACAATATAGATATTTCATGCACATATTTACTAGTTTACATGCTTTCTTGCTATTTTTCATCATTTATGCAATTGCCTAGCAAGAGCCTCATCAAGAGAGGCCTCCTTGCTATTAACTCATTTTATGTTGTTTATTGAATATAAGTTTACAAGATCTGAGCATTTCAAAGCATTCTTGGCAACATATTCATCCAATCACGTGAGAAGAAGGCTTCCTTGATCCTTGAGCAGTTCGTGTCCATTCTAGAGAGTCTGCAGATTACACCACTCCCCATTTAGGGGCCTCTAAATATTGTATCAATTGTATCAATAATTTGGGTATGCCTAAGAGGGACATATTTGTAATCGGTATTTGGCAAATATTTAATAAAACAAACCTTAATTTCTTGTTAAATTTATTTTTATCCATATTTTGATGCTTTAATGCTGGATGTTAATTGATGCACTAGTTAGGTGTATGCTTTTTAGATTGGTATATGTAGCTTCTTGTATATTCCATGCCTATAACATCACACACAACTTTAGGCATGACTGTAGTGGTAGCTCCTAAGTAAATCATATAATTGTGTACTATCCATTGTGAATTACAATCACATTAACTAATTTATTTCTTAAAAAATTGAATACATTTATAGGATGAAGAGATCACAAATTGTTGCTCACCACAGTTGGAGCAACATAAAATATGTGAGTATCTTCTAAACTTAGATGCCAACCTATTCCTCCTACAATTCATCTTAACAAAAAATATGCTAACCTATTCTACGTAATATCACTAAGGCATTCATACTACATAGTTACAATTAGGGTTCAACATTATCCCCCTTAAATTTGAGAGGGCTGACAAGACAGTCTCTCAGCTTTACATATTGAGCTTTAGCAACTCCTTTGGTGAATATATCTGCTATGTTGTCCAAAGTGTTGCAATGACGTAGCTCAACTACCTATTTCTCCACCATGTCTCGAATGAAGTGATACTTCATATCAAAGTGTTTTGACCTACTATGGTGGATAGGATTATATGCCAATTGGATGACACTCATATTGTCACAGTACAATCTTGTAGGACCACTTTGTTGCTCTCAAATTTCTTCAAGGACTTTTCTCAACCATAAAGCTTGAGTACTAGCATTTGTGATTGCTATATACTTAGCCTCAGTAGATGAAAATGCTACAAGAGTCTGCTTTTTGGAAATCCATGCAATTATTCCTGAACCAAGACTAAAAGAATTCCTTGATGTATATTTTCTATCATCTATATTGCTGCCCCAATCACTATCACTAACGCCAACTAATTTTATAGAATTACATTTGTGGTAATGGATTCCAGAATCTAATGTACCCTTTACATATCTCAAAATTCTCTTAGTTTCTTATAGATGAAGTTCAGATGGATCAGCCATATACCTTGAAACAAGAGAAACAATATACTAAATATCTGGTCTTGTGTTTGTGAGGAACATTAGACGCCCAACCATGCTCATGTAAGTGGTCATGTCAACTTTTGGTGATCCATCAACTTTGCTCAATTGGATCCCATGACTTTTTGGAGTTGAAACAGGTTTGCATTTCTCTATAGAAAATTTCTTGATCATATCTTGAGCATATTTGTGTTGACATATGAATATCCCATTACCTAATTGATGTACTTCCATGTCTAGGAAATAATGCATCAAGCCTAGATATTTTATTTCAAATTATTTCATCATGGAGTTTTTAAAATCCTTATTCTTAGCACTACTACTTATGAATATTAGATCATCCACATATAATAATACAATGAGAATGTCTTTACCTTGTTTCATGTAGTAGAGAGTATGTTCACTTTTGCTTGAGTGAATCCATACTTCTGAAAGTAGCCATAAATGCATGAGTACCATGCTCTTGGTGCTTGCTTGAGGCCATACAATGCTTTCTTTATTTTTTAGACAAGGTGCTCCTTACCTTGTTCATCAAATACTTGAGGTTGTTGCACAAAACCCTCTTCATTCAAGTTCCCATTGAGAAAGGCACTAATGCAAGAGCATCCAGTGGTGGCAGAGCAATCTTGCATCATCCATTTTTTTTTTTTAAGTGCTGGTGAGGGGATAAGCTGTCGCGATATCGCAACAGAAAAGCTATCGTGATATTGTGACACATTTGAAGAATAGGCACCAAGGGGAAAGGTTATCATGATATTGTGACACATTTGAAGAATAGGAGCCAAGGGGAAATGCTGTCGCGATATCATGACACATTTGGAGAATAGGTGCCAAGGGGAAAGGCTATTGTGATATTGTGACATGTTGTGATTTTGTGACCCAAAGATAGAAGACAAGTGTGAAAGGTAAAGATGTCACGATTTCGTGACATGTCGCGGTTTCACAACCTGAAGGCAGAAGACAAGCATGGAAGGCAAAGACGTTGTGATTTTGTGACATGTCACGATTTCACGACCCGAAGGCAGAAGACAAGTGCGGAAGGCGAAGATGTCGCAATTTCATGACATGTCATGGTTTTGCAACCCGAAGGCAGAAGAAAAGCACGAAAGGCAAAGACAGCACGATTTTGCGACATGTCACAGTTTCATGACCCAAGGACAGAAGACAAGTGCGAAAGGTAAAGACGTCACGATTTCATGACATGTCACGGTTTCACAACCCAAAGGAGAGAATAGAGGCCGAATGCCAAAACGTCACAATATCACGATCAAAGAGGAGAGAGAGAGCAAGGAAGAAAAAATGTCATGATATCATGATAGGTCATTTACGACTCCAGACGGGCAGGCGGTTGCAGAGGTCATTGCAAAAGGGCACGTGGTAGCAAAATACAGGTGGCTACAGAGCACTCCTAGGAATGATGACTCAAAGGGTCGATGGGCAGGTGGCTACAGAGCACTCTGCCACTCTATGCCATGATGATCCAAGGCACCTAGCAACAGGATGCACACGGCGATAGAACATTCATGCGAGCGGTTACAAAAAACTTTGTAGTCTATGTAATGATGTCCGAAGGGGGTCGGGTCCGCTATAAGAGGCAGTTCATACATTGTAAGGGGGGTTGGCCATTTGTAACTTCTGTAATTCAAATTTTGAATGAAAATTTGGTGGTTTTTCTATGTGTAATCCCAGGACCTATGTCAAGTTGTAAAGATGTCACGATTTCGTGACATGTCACGGTTTCACGACCCGAAGGTAGAAGAAAAGCGCTAAAGACAAAGACGTCATGATTTCATGACATGTCACGGTTTCGTGACCCGAAGGCAGAAGACAAGTGTAGAAGGTGAAGACGTCATGATTTCATGACATGTCACGATTTCATGACCCGAAGGTAGAAGACAAGCACGAAAGGCAAAGACGTCGTGATTTCGCGATATGTCACAGTTTCACGACCCAAGGATAGAAGACAAGTGCGAAAGGTAAAGACATCATGATTTCGTGACCCAAAGGAGAGAATAGAATCCAAACTCCAAAATGTCACGATATCACAACCGAAGAGGAGAGAGAGAGCAAGGAAGCGAAAATGTCACGATATCGCGACAAGTCATTTACGACTCCAGATGGGTATGCGGTTGTAGAGGTCGTTGTAGAAGGGCACGTGGCAGCAAAATATAGGTGGCTACAGAGCACTCCTGGGAATGATGACTCAGAAGGTCGATGGGCAGGTGGTTGTAGAGCACTCCACCACTCTATGCCATGATGATCCAAGACACCTAGCAACAAGATGCAGGCAGCGATAGAACATTTGTGTAGGCAGTTACAGAAAACTCTACAGTCTGTGTAATGATGTTCGAAGGGGGTCGGGTCTACTATAACAGGCAGTTCATACATTGTAAGGGAGGTTGGCCATTTGTAACTTTTGTAATTCAGATTTTGAAAGTTTTGAATGAAAATTTGGTGGTTTTTTTGCGTGTAATCTCAGTCCTACATCAAGTGGTATCAAAGCTAGAAGGTTCTGAGGAACAGATCGTCGACCATGAGGCAGTTTGTGCCAAGATCTATGGTTGGGGGTTGTGAGGAAGTGATTAGGATGCCTTCACAAAGAAACCATGGTGGTGCGAGGAATAAGGGGGCAGAGGTTGATCTCAGAGCCTTACAGAGGCAAGTGCAAGCCCTGCAGGAGGAATTGAGAAGAGGAGTTGAGCCAAGAAGAGAGGACCACAGTGAAGATGAAGTTTGGGAAGACGAGGGTCCATCTGATGAGTAAGAAGCATTGGATCTAGTAGAATCTAGGCTATATAGGGCCATATCCCAAATCGAGAAGAAGCCAAAGTTTGACGTCTCCACATATTCTGGGAATCTCAACCCTGAGGAGTTGATAGATTGGATCAACGACATGGAGGAATATTTTGAGTATGAGGAGATCTCAGATCCGTATCGGATCAGGTTCAAAAAAACAAAGTTGAATGGACATGCTAGCATCTAGTGGAAAGGAGTACAACTGGAAAGGAACAAGAGGGAAAAAGAAAAGATCACCAGGTGGGGTTAGATGGTTGAGAAATTGAAGAGGCAATTCATCCCCGTAGATTATGAGTTGGATCTATTGAGGAGGATGCAGAGTCTAAGATAGGCGAGTAAATCTATCAAAGAGTACATGAAGGAGTTCTACCAGATCTCAATTCAAATTGGCCATTCTGAGGTGAATAAGGAGAAGGTCGCCCACTACATCAATGGATTGAGAACCATCATTCAAGAAGAGCTGAGTCTGTTTTGGATGAGCACGGTTGAGGATGCGTACTAGTTTGCATTAAAAGTGGAAGAGAAACTGAATAGGATGTTTGAGGGTAAGCAGAGAGGAAAGGATCGTGGTGGGAGAGCTAGTGGAAGGACCAGTGGAGGAAGATATAGAGATCTTAAGAAGACTTGTGGAACAAGTAGTAGCCAGGACCAGAAGGAAGAGAAAGAGGAGAATACCCACCGTCCATGCAATTAGAACAACAACTACTCGAGAGGAAGAGGTAGGCCTGGGCGTGGGTATGGGAGAGGTGTATTTTGTGGGACCTACTTCAATTGCGAGGAAGAAGGGCATCGGGCATACAACTGTCCACAATGCCAAGAAAGGCCAAATCAGAGACCTGAGGGTTAGGCCAAGGCTAATATAGTAGATGAAGGTGTCGAATCTGAGCACTTTGAGGAGGCAAAACTAGGAGAAGCGATGGTCATAAGGAGAGTCTTTTTGAATGAGGAAAAGGAGCCAGACCAGAGGAACAACCTATTTTGCACGAGATGCAAGTGCTCAGGAAAGGTCTATAACATCATTATTGACAATGGTAGTACTGATAACTTGGTCTTTGAGGAGATGGTTGCCAAGTTACAATTAGAGAGAAGAAGACACCCGCATCCATATCTGATTGTGTGGTTACAGAAGGACCATAGGGTGTTGGTCAATGAGCAATGCCTGGTGAAATTTAACATTGGAACTTACCGTGATGAGGTCCTATGTGAAATCCTACCTATGGATGCATGTCACATGTTTCTTGGGAGACCATGGCAGTTTGATCGGAGTGCAGTACATGATGGTCGAGCCAATACGTATTCCTTGTCGAAGAATGGAGTTTGCCATAAGTTGAAACCCCTAAAGGAATCAAACGAAAATGTATGTAGCAGTGCTCGAATCTATCTAGTTGATGGAAGGAGATTATTAGATGGCCTGAAGCCAGATCATATGTGCTATGCAATAATCCCTAGGTTATGGAAAATGAATGCGAGGATACCCCAGTAGAAGTCATGGACCTGTTAGAAGAATTTCTAGATATCATGTCAGATAATGTACCTGAGGGTTTACCACTTGTAAGGAATATCAGTCACCATATAGACTTGGTACCTGGGTCTAGCTTGCCCAATAAGGCCGCACATAGAATGACCCCTATGGAAACTGAGGAGCTAAATAGACAAGTTCAAGAGTTGTTAAAGAAGGGGTTGATTTGAGAGAGTCTTAGCCTGTGTGCAGTACCTACAGTACTAGCACCCAAGAAAGATGGAGAGTGGAGAATGTGCACAGACTCTCGGGAAATTAACAAGATCACTATAAAATACAGGTTCCCATTGCCAAGGATGGATGACATTATGGACTGTTTGAGTGGAGCTGATTACTTCATGAAGATTGATCTAAAGAGTGGTTACCATAAGATCCATGTTAGAGAAGGGGATGAGTGGAAGACAGCCTTCAAAACCAGAGAGGGTTTGTATGAGTGGTTGGTCAGGCCATTTGGGCTAACCAATGCACCTAGTACATTCATGCGACTGATGAATGAAGTATTGAAATAATTTTTAGGCAAATTTGTCATTGTCTACTTGGATGATATCTTGATATTTAGCAAAACCCTGGAGGAACACTTGATGCATATCAAGAGGGTTTTTGAGAAGCTGCGAGAGGAGCAGTTGCTGATAAATCTGAAGAAGTGTAACTTCGTGAAGAGGGAGTTAGTATACCTGGGATTTGTCATCTCAGTAGACGGTCTAAAAATGGACCCAAAAAAGGTGAGGGCTATCATAGAATGGCCTGCTCCAAGAAGCATGACTGAGGTAAGATCGTTTCATGGTCTAGCCAATTTTTATAGAAAGTTCATTAGAAATTTCAGCAGTATTTGCGCATCCCTTACAAAGACAATGAGGGGGAATAAGAAGGAATTTAAGTGGACAACCGAAGCAGACAAGAGCTTTACTATGTTAAAGAAGAAGTTCATAGAGCAACCTGTCTTAGCACTTCCAAATTTTAATAAGGTATTTCAGGTAGACTGTGATGCTAGTGGTAGTTCCATAGGGGCTGTATTGAGTCAAGAGGGTAAGCCTGTCGCTTATTTTAGTGAGAAACTCAATGATGCCAAGAAGAAGTATTCAGTGTATGATCAGGAGTTCTATGCTATAGTTCAGGCTCTGAAGAAATGGAGGCATTATTTGTTTCCAAAGGAATTTGTTCTATGTACTGATCATCAGGAACTATAGTATATTAACAGTCAAGGAAAGCTAAATCAAAGGCACCTGAAGTGGGTTGAGTTCCTACAGAGCTATACCTTTGTGCTGAAGCACCGGAGTGGAAATTCCAATAGAGTTGCAGATGCCTTAAGTAGGAGGCAATGTTTATTGATGGAAATGAAAGTGGAATTTGTAGGGTTTGCTGAACTTAAGGGTTTGTAACCTATAGATCCTGACTTCACAGAAGCTTGGAAGGCCTGCTCTGCACCTATTACTTTAGACAAGACTAAGTGGTTAAATTTTCTAATCCAATATGGAATGCTGTTCATGGGGAACCAATTATGCATTCCATGAAGTTCAATGAGGGAGAATCTGATCAAGAAAAAACACAGTGGAGGTTTGGCTAGACACTTTGGTCGAGACAAGACCATTTCCCTTGTTAATGAAAACTACTACTGGCCACAATTGCAACAAGATGTGACAAAATTCGTGCAAATTTGTAGAATATGCCAGATGGCGAAAGGTGTGAGGCAGCATATTTGTTTATATCAACCACTACCTATACCCGAGAGGCCATGGGGGTATCAAAAGATGAACAAGATGAAGATGAAGAAGTTTGGGCCATGCAAAATCATTGGAAAATGGGATTCAGGCAATGCATACGAGGTGGAGTTTTTGAGTGAACTTAACATCTCACCCATTTTTAACATTTCAAATTTGGTCGAGTATCATGAAGAAGGTAGCAGTGAGACCCCAAGCCTGAATTTGTGGAGCATTCCAGCAGCCACCCCAGTTGCAGACAAGATAGAAGAAGTCCTTGAAATGCGTGAGGGCCGAAGTACTAGGAATAGGCGATATTTTGAATATTTGATCAAGTGGAAGGGCAGGCCCGTAGAAGATGCGACTTGGTTGTCAAAGACAGAGGTTGATCGCCCGGGTCTACCTCACATAGAATAGAAGTGAAGGTCACTTCTCAATTCACCCCGGGTGTCTGATGTAGGAGCATCTGGTGGTGGCAGAGCAATCTTGCATCATCCAATTTTTTTTTTTAAGTGCTGGCGATGGTGACAGAAAAGCTGTCGCGATATCGCGACACATTTGAAGAATAAGCGCCAAGGGGAAAGGTTGTCATGATATCATGACACATTTGGAGAATAGGCGTCAAGGGGAAAGGCTATCGTGATATCGCGACATGTTGTAGTTTCATGACCCGAAGACAGAAGACAAGTGCAGAAGGTAAAGACTTCGTGATTTTGCGACATGTCACGATTTCACAACCCGAAGGCAGAAGACAAGCGCGAAAGGCAAAGACATCGCTATTTCGTGACATGTCACAATTTCACGACTCAAAGGCAGAAGACAAGTGTGAAAGGTGAAGACATCATGATTTCGTGACATGTCATGATTTCGTGACCCGAAGGTAGAAGACAAGCATGAAAGGCAAAGACGTCATGATTTTGCAACATGTTGCGGTTTCACAACCCAAGGATAGAAGACAAGTGCGAAAGGTAAAGACGTCACGATTTTGCGACATGTCACGGTTTCATGACCCAAAGGAGAGAATAGAGGCCGAATGCCAAAATTTCATGATATCGTGACCGAAGAGGAGAGAGAGAGCAAGGAAGCGAAAATGTCATGATATCACGATAGGTCGTTTATGACTCCAGAAGGGCAGGCGGTTGCGGAGGTCATTGCAAAAGGGCACGTGGCAGCAAAATATAGGTGGCTACAAAGCACTCCTAGGAATGATGACTCAGAGGGTCGATGGGCAGGTGGTTGCAGAGCACTCCGCCACTCTATGCCATGATGATCCAAGGCACCTGGCAACAGGATGCAGGTGGCGATAGAACATTCATGCGGGCGGTTACAAAAAACTCTACAGTCTATGTAATGATGTTCGAAGGGGGTCAGGTCCACTATAAGAGGCAGTTCATACATTGTAAGGGGGGTTGGCCATTTTTAACTTCTGTAATTCAGATTTTGAAAGTTTTGAATGAAAATTTGGTGGTTTTTCTACGTGTAATCTCAGTCCTGCATCAGGCACTCTTTACATCCATGTGTTGAATTTTCCACCCTTTGTGGGAAGCCAAAGAAAGGACTAATATGATTGTCTCCTGTCTAGCAATAGGAGCAAAGATATCCTCATAGTCTATCCCATACTTTTGAGTGATCCCTTTTGCTACTATTATTGCTTTGTGTCTTTCAATTATTCCATCAGCATTGATTTTGGTATTGTAGACCCATTTGCATCCAACACATTTCTTGCCCTTAGGAAGCTTCAGTAGCTCCCAAGTATCATTATTTTTTATAGAGGTCATTTCCTCTTTCATGGCTTGTTTCCATACATCAAAATTACATGCTTTTTCATAACTATATGGCTCTAGCTCAACACTAGTCATTAAAGCATAATTTAAAACATCACCCTTAGGTTCTTGAGAATCATCATGACCATACATATGCAGATTTTCAAGTCTTTTCAAAACTGCATTCATTTCACTAGCTTGACTTCTAGTGTATGTATTCTGGAAATTCTTATCCAACATTTGAAAATATGGATGATGTTGAAGTGTTCTCTTACCTCTATATAGATAATCAATATACATTGGTGAAAAACTTACTGATCTTTGTGGAGAAGGACTTGGAGTAGCATCTGTTGTACTTGAAGTAGTACTCATACTTGGGCTTGGAGGACTTCCTTTGTTGTTTTTGGGCTACACTTGCTGCACTTGAGATAAACTTGCATAATGAGATCCATCATCAAAAAAAAGTTTTTGATGGCCCATTCTACCCCTTCATAAAAAATTACATCCCTGGAAAGTACAATTTTATGTGTTTTGGGATTGTAGATCCTATATGATTTGGAAGACTCACAATATCCAACCAAAATACATGCTTGAATTTTTGGGTCAAGTTTATTTCTTTGCTCATTAGCAATATGTGCATATGCAAGACAACCAAAAACCTTAAAGTGTATTACATTTGGCTTCTTGCCATACCATCCTTCATAAGGAGTAATACCATCTAAACTAGAAGTAGGACTCCCATTCAAAATGTAAACACTAGTTCTTACAACATCATACCAATACATGTTACTTAGATGCTTAGTTTGAAGCATTGATCTAGCCATTTCTACTATAGTGTGGTTCTTTCTTTCAGCCACACCATTTTTTTGTAAGGTATAGGCAGTTGTGAATTGTATTTTGATCCCATAATCTTTACAAAATTTTGGAAAAGCATTAGATGAATACTCTCCTCCTCTATCAGTACTTAGAATATTTACAACAAACTCACTTTGATTCTCTATATTATTTTTGAAATCTATGAAACAATCAAAATCTTCATATTTAATTTTAAAAAAATAAATCCAACACATCCTAGAGAAATCATCAATGAAAGTGAGAAAGTAAGAATTGTTACTACTGCTTTTGGTTTGCATTGGACCACAAATGTCCAAATGCACCAATTGTAGTGGATGGTTTGCTCTCCATGCTTTTCCCTTTGGAAAATTTGATCTTGAGTGCTTTTCCAAAGCACATCCTTCACACATATCCTTGTGTTCTTCAAATCTTGGAAGTCCACTCACCATAGCTTGAGAAGTCAAAAACTTCAAGCTTACAAAATTAAGATGACCAAATCTCAAGTGCCAAAGCACAATTGGATTATAAATAGCTACACTAGAAAGTTGAGGACCTCCTTGTTTCCCAAAATTAAGAGGAAACAACCTATTATTTTTCATAGGTACTTGGGTAACAACTATATTACAATTGTTCTTATCAAAATTTATACATTTGCCTTCATAAAAACAAGCCTATAATTTTTCTCCATAATTTATCCAACACTAAGCAAGTCATGTTGGAGTTTGGGGGTGTAATAGATGTCATTTAACTTTTTGGTGCCTTATTTCTTTGAAACCTCCATGGCTCCAATACCTTCAACTTGTAGAGATTTGTCATATCCCAATTTTATCTTTGATTTGTAGGAGGAATCCATAGTAGCAAAAAACTCTTCTTTGCCACTCATATGATTGGAACAACCAGTATCCAAAATCCAAGTTTCATTGAGATTGGAATCTGATTTTCCATAAGAAAGAAACAAATTTGAAGTTCCTTCCTCTTCTCCATAGTTTCCATATTGACCTCTCCCATATTGAGAAGTTTTGGACCAACAGTCTCTAGCAAAGTGACCAACCTTGCCACAATTATAACATGATTTCTTTGATTTGTCACCTCCTCTTCCTTTATTGCCATCTCTTGATCTACCTCATCCTCTTCTTTTGCCTCTCCTTTTGCCTCTTCTTTGTCCTCTTTCTTGTCATTGTCCTTGTCCTCTTCCTTTTGAATTATCACCTTATTTGTATGAGAAATATTTTTCATCACCTCCATAGCTTATTGAAGTAGATCCATGTAATATTTCTTCATGAGACATTAAGGAACCAATTAGAGCATCAAAATATAAAGTAGAAAAATCCTTAGACTCTTCAATGATGATAGCAATATGGTTCCATTTATGAAGAAGTGTTCTCAAAACTTTCTTCACCATGACTTTAGATTTGATATATTCTCCAAGGGTTTGCATTTTTTTGACCACTGCATTCACTCTCACATAATAGTCACCTACAGTTTCATTCTCTTGCATCTTGAGATTTTCTAAATCTCTCTTCAAGGTTTGAAGCCTCACTTGCTTCACCTGATCACTACCTTGATAACTATCCTTCAAAGCTTTCCATGCGTCTTGGGAAGATAAACAAGAAGTAATTCTTGGAAAGATGCTCTTCTCCAATGCAACTTGGAGATGGTGGAGAGCAAAAGAATTGCTCTTTTGGGCATCTTTCTTGTTCTTTTTATCTGCTGCACTCAAGGTGGTCCAATATGAAGGTTCTGCATAACCTTCTTTGACTATATACCATAGTCATTTACCAATGAGTAAGGTTCTCATATTGATGGACCGATACTGATAATCTAGGCCACTAAAATCAGGTATAGGAAGATTATTGTTACCAGTCATTAGTAAAAAAACTTAGCAAAAAAAAAATTACCCCTTTATATTATGTTTGCAATAAATTTAATCAATAATATTAATTAATAATAAAATATTTTTAGCTAAAAAATCAAATAAACTAACAAAGATATTGATTTTAAGCCAAAATATATTAAATTATTAAAAAACAAATTGAAATTAATTTATTAAAAAATACAAAATATATATATATATATATTTTAATTATGTTATACCTCTCATATCTGCGTAGCTTGCTGGTATTATAAAACTAGCCTTCCTCTCTGTGTTTTGAACAAACACCTCCTATAGTATACACTTGATGATGTGTTCTTGGTGTTGCTGAATTTGTTTCAACACTTGTTTTGTGTAACTACCTTCACACAAACCTCTTTACTTACTGCAGAGCTCCAATCAACACAATCCACCTCTCAAAAATCAAATTTAGGTCCCTGAGCGGGGTTCCAAGGGGCAACACTGGAAGGCTTCCGAAATCATGGACTACTTCTCTTCCATGAATCATCCTTCACACTTGATGTATCAGGACTTCATGCAAATTCAGATTTTTCACCAAGATGTTCTCTAAGTTGACGATCTCTCAGTAGTTTCACAGTGCAATGCTTCTTTCTTTTGTTTCATTTCAAAGGAGTCAATTCATTTATCATAATACGTATCCTTGCAAAATAACTGCATGATCTAACCTTTTTTATTGTCTCCTTTTATTGTTTTCTCACAACATTGACAATCACTCTCTCATTGGGTAATGTTACGTCTTGAGAAAATAGCATAACGTTCTTAATATTATGTCTTGTCAGACCGTAATAAAGCAATCTACCATAATAAAGCAATATTATCTCACTTTTTACATGTTTTCTCAATTTACGTTCCAACGTAGAACGTCCACCAAGTTCCTTTTTTTACATGTGACATCTTCAATGTCGCGTTCTCCTTTGCAAAGCATGATACAATCAGAATGTCTCAAAAAATCATGGGCTTAACACCACCTCTCTTCCTCCAATCACATCTCTTTGTTTTAAGTGTTCTCTCTGACTAGCTTCCATGAAAATCCTCACGTGCATAGACTATCAAACAACATCCATGTTGCCTAGAATTTTTGATCACCGTGAAGTTTTATAGCAGCATGAAGTAATGTTCTCCTCATTGTAACAAGACATAATGTCTAGCACTCTCAAACATAGTGCAACAACGAACTCTCATCTCTTTGGCTTTCAACACAATTTTTTCTGGACTGAACTCACAACGGGTGTGATGGGTAATCCAAAGAAAAACTAAGTATTCTCCCTTCGCTATGATACCAAAATGTGATTTAAAATCACATTAACTAATTTATTTCTTAAAAAATTGAATACAATTATTGGATGAAGAGATCACAAATTGTTTCTCACCACAGTTGGAGCAACATAAAATATGTGAGTATCTTCTAAACTTAGATGCCAACCTATTCCTCCTATAATTCATCTTAACAACAAATATGCTAACCTATTCTACATAATATCACTAAGGAATTCACACTACGTAGTTACAATTAGGGTTCAACATCCATCCTTCCATTTATAGAGAAAAATAAAATGGAGAAGGCTTATTTTACCTACTCCCATAACATGACTTACTTGGATAATATTTTGTGTAGGTAGTGGTTTTTTTTGGTTCTTTATTAGCTTATGTGCTACTTGCAGTAGATCGATCTATCCGAGGATTAGAAAAGCATTGTATATGCTGACCTTTGAGGTATCCTCTTCAATTATTCAATGATATTGAAGGTGAAGGCTACAGGTTGCCTTTCTTTGTCTCTATGGAATGGTTCATACTTGCTTCGGTATTCCTATGTCACTTATATCTGCTATTTCTTTGTCAAGGATGGATATCTTAGTTTATATATGGCTTCCTCTTGTGTCTCCACTCCCTTTTGTTGTATTGCATTAAGTGTGGTATCCTTTTTCTCTTGAGTGATTAGCCTTTGGATAAAGGCTTTATGAGGAGCCTCCTTTTCAATTTCCCTTTTCTCCCTGGTGTCATTGGATACCTTCAGAGGGTTTAATTCTTTTGGGTTTACCTATAGTGGCTTCTTTGTAGATCTGGTCAAGACAAAGACTTGTTCCATATATGGAATCATAAAATTATGCTCTCCTTCCCTGATCATGTTAATATACCCTTTTAAAGCCCTCTCCATCCTTTCCATAGCCACCTTTTGCATATAATGTTGATGTATCATGCAGGTATTTTCCACATGGGGATCATTGCATGTGGAGCACCAGTAGTTTGATTGGGTTTCCGAAGTGGAAGTTTATGCCTCTTCATTTGTAAGGACAACTCTTGTTCTTTCAAGGTGCTTACTGGTATATGTAGCTTGGTATTTGGCAACATAATGGAATCTTCTAGGTTGGAATTTCCTTTCTACCTTCCTTCTTTTAATAAGGGTAATCTCATTGGTGAGATTATTTATAGTATTTTGCATCTCCTGAAGAAGGGCTATCTATTGGTCAGGTGCTGGTAATGCAAGCATTACAAGAGGAGCAAGTAAGACTGGGAATGTAGGTATTGCTAGCAAATCTAGTGCTATAGAGGTAGTATGCCAAAGTGATACATTCAGTAGTGGAGGAATCATAGGATAAGTCAGTGTTGAGGATATAGGCTACAACTAGTTTTGGAAGAGCTTTAAAAAAAGGTATTATAGTATTAGGAGGTAATCGACCATTGGCTATGAGGAGCTTCTCAGCTTTAATAGCTTCTTGAAATATTTGGGAAAAATTTAGAATTCTGAACTACCTTATCATTAGACTTAAATTTAAATTGAAGGCTCTCAAATAGTAATATAAAACTTACTTATTAATTTTTTGAAGGCACTTAAGTACCCTTTGCAAGGTGTGATTGTATATGATATTCAAATCGGCAATTTCTTCTTTAGGGCACTTTTGTATAGTAGAAAAATAGGTGAGCATGGAGAAAGGATCAATCTACCCAATAGAATATACCACCAATCTTCCCGCAAGGTCTACCCATGAAGTGATACTTCCATTAGGGAGGGTCCTATACCAATAAAAAAAAATTCCCTTTAAAGAGATGACCAGTAAATTGATCATGACATCCTCTTCAAGAATGTTGTGAACAACAACCAATGTTGCCACATCTTGGCAGTGCTCATACGTAGTTTTCTTGTGCCATCATATATGGGTAAGGATTTGAGGGCTGCCAAGAGAATGGTATTTTGATTTGTAATGTTGAGGGGACCAGTGTGGTCCCAGTTGGGATATCCTTGATTCTGATTTTGATTTTGAGCCATTACTTCTAAAGGGGTAAGAAACTCCCTAGAATTTGAATCACTATGGTCTTGATTTTATGAGAGAGATGATAGTTGTAGCATAAGAGTGTAGTATTACTTATGGGGATGTATTTTTCTAGATCTTAGAATGATCAATGTACTATCTCTAACTGGTTTACCAAATTGTACAACTGTACAGTCCCTAAAACTACCCTTTTATGTCCAATAAAAAACTTGTACAGAAGTCAGTTTGATAAACTATACGATCAAAAATTATATAGTGGTATGTATTGTACAATTCTACACTCAGCTAAACTATTAGATTCATTTTTGGAGGCTGCCGTACAAAGTTTTGTAATTAATAAGTCGATTCCACAAAACTACCAAATCGGGTAAGTTTCCTTCTATCGCCTAAATTGCCAAATTGGGTAAATCATATTTGTACGATTTGTACGAACTCTGGTGTACGATTTGTATGAAAAGAAAGAGCATCATAATTCTAAATTGGATATTATAATGGGTCAATATCTCTGAGATATATTTTATAAGGTTTTAATACACTAATTAATCATTTTCTTACAACTTGCAAAACATATTTACGAGGCTTGAGAGAGATGCAATTTCTTGGGCTACATCCAGAAATAATATAATAGGGTTCACAATATATTTATTAACACCTCCATAAGCATATATCATTCCAAAAAGCTTCACCAGTATTGGACTAATCAGTTCTATCTCAACAAGGCATAAAATAACCAAAGCAATCACTAGAAAGTACATGCAATATCAGTAGGCCATTAATTATCCTTCATCCATGTCAAAAATTGTACATAATATGGAAAATGTAACTGTGCTCATTATTATATCAATATTTCACTTACAAAATGGCTTATCTACAACAATCATAGCTAGAACTCAAAATATATGGCATAACTTAGTCAGATTACAACAAATAAATACCCAACAACAACCAGACCTATGAATTTAAAAATGGGGCCTTATATAATATTGACCAAGTCATTCCAAAGTGGTTCCTAAGGTAATTAGTTATTTAACAACTACCCATGCATAACATAATGCATTAATTAAGGATTTTACTAATTCTAACACTTTAATTATCAAACCTATGTACCATTTCAACCTGAAATTATATTTCCTATGCATTTCATTGCATTTCAGTGCACCTTGTACGGTTTGCATTCACCTTGTACAATTTTCTCTCCTGGTTGTATGGTTTACTCCTACTTGTATGATTTGAAAAACTTGTATTAACTACCAAAATTGTCAAAATTGAGCAAATCCATTTTATCACTTTCTCTTCTTCTAGGAGGTGGATTTGTTGCCTACAATTGTGAAACATATTTAGTTTGGTAGATGATTGTCTTCTTGTGAAAGGTAGCTCAAATAACTCAACATGCTCTTCATAAAAACTAGATCTATGTCTTGTAAACATGAAACAATAATATTAGAAGGCTTTTTGGGTTACTATGTGAATGGAGTAACCATGTTATTAGAGGATAACTAAGTATAGAAGGGAATTAATTAACTCTAAACTACTCAATAAGTGAGACTTTCAAGTACCATAGGCATGCCAAAAACTGTTGGTCAGAGATCTATCTAATGGAAGGAGTTGTGCCACCACAGACTCAACCCAACATTGAATGGTCATAAAACTACAAGTTTTGAGACTAATATATGGAGTAGACCGGTTCCTATTTTTCCACCTACTGTAGCATATGATTTACCCTAGGTAGAAATTTGGAGCACCTTCCTTCATTGTCAGCTGCCTATTTCTCTGTCCCACTTTATTTTTTCAGGAAAAATTTTGGGATTGCTTTGCCCTTGTGACCTTTCCAAACTTCCACCTAGTCTAGGGTGGGGTTTTGAAATCCATCTCGATTGACTGCCTAAATATCCATCCATGTCTACTCCTTTTCTTGAGTGGAACTTTGAGAGCAGTAGAGAAATAATTGGGACCAAAAATTTTTCTTGAAGCTTGAATTTTGCATTATTTTTGGGGTAGGATTTTTGGGATACACCCAAGGTTGGGAGATTCCCAATTATCTTCCCCACACAATGTTATTAGAGAGAGTGAAGAAATTGAGCATGAGGCTATGGACTTCTATCAAAATATTCTAGATGAATATATGGAAGAGGATGAAATATTGGTTAAGGATATGACTAATAACATTCCTAGGTTGATATCTAAGGAGATAAATGCTCAAATTCTAAAGGATAATAAGGAAGAAGAGGTAAGTATAACCACTTTCTCCCTTAGTAGAGATAAATCTCTAGGCCTGGATGGGTTCCAAGAAAGTTTTTTTCAAACTTTTTGGGATATTGTTAAATTTGATGTTATTGAAGCAGTGAAGGAATATTTAAAGTCAGGTTTAATCCTAAAGGATTTTAACAATACCTTCCTTGTTCTAGTTCTTAAGAAGAAAGGGTTAAAAACCTTTAAATATTTCAGACCTATAAGTCTTTGTAATGCTATTTACAAGATTATATCTAAAGTTATAACCCTCAGATTGAAGATATTCCTCCCATCCATTATCTCTGATGAGCAAATAGGCTTTGTTAAGGGTAAGTATATTTTGGATGGGATTATATCCCTTCATGAATCCATGCATTCTGTCAAGTCTGGTGAAAGAAAAGGCATGTTCCTAAAGCTAGATATGAGCAAGGCTTATGATAGAGAGTCATGGAGTTTTTTGGATAATTTTTTTGTTATCTTTGGTTTATGTAGATAATGGAGAAGATGGGTTGGTAGCTACTATAATACTACAAGGTACTCTATTATAATCCATAATAAACCAGTAGGTTTTCTTAGTAGTAGTGGAGGTCTTAGACAAGGTGACCCTCTCTCTTTATCTTTTCATTATTATGGATGAAACGCTCAAAAGATACCTCAATGTTGCCAAGGACTTTGGTCAAATAGGAGATCTTAAATCAGCTCTTAATATTGAGGTTATTACTCATTTATAGTTTGTGGATGATACCATTTTACTTGGTAATCCTACTATGGTAGAGGTAATTGAATTTAAAATAATCTTAGACCTCTATGAGCATGCCTCTCACCAAAAGATCAATTTGGACAAGAGCAAGATCTTCTTCATTAACACTAAAGTTTCTCTTTAGAGAAGAGTGTCTAGAGTGATAGGGTGTCCTATCTCATGCCTACCTTCTTCTTACCTTGGAATACCTATGTTCATGGGATATTGCAAGCTACCTCTTTGGAATGGTTTGGTTGACAGGTTTCAATCGAAACTTGTAGGATGGAAAGGTAATCTCTTATCTCAAGCAGGTAAATTGTTGTAGGTTAAGAGTGTTTTGTAGGCTATCCTTATTTATATTCTCTCCCTTTTTAATATCCCTGATAAAGTTTCCAAAATTATATAAGGAATTCAAAAAAAATTCTTATGGTTAGGATCTAAAGAGAGGAGGAGGATTCCTCTTATAGTTTGGGAAAAAATTTACCATCAAAAGAAGAATGGTGGTATTGATTTGAGGAGTCTCAACCTAGTTAGTAGTGCTATGGAAACCAAGGTGGGATGGATAATTCTAAGGGATGGTCAGACTCTTTGGGTAAGGATTCTTATAGAGAAATATCTTGATAGCTAGGAGGATACTAGATTTCTCATAATTTAGGACCCCTATTGTGGCTCTTCTTTATGGAATCACTTGGTGGACGATAGGGAGGCCTTGTAGAAGGGTGTGAAATGGTGTGTTGGATATGGGACCTCTATAAGATTCTAGGAAGATGCTTGGTTATATGACAACCCTTTAGCCAACAATGACATTTTATCTAATCTAAAATAGGATCTAGAAGATAGATATGATAAAAAGGTTTGTGACTACATGACTTTATTGGATAACTAGTTGAGCTATAAATATTTAGAGGTAGGCCTTGAGAATTTAGAGGTTTTAAACCTCCTTAAAACTAAACTAAAGGCTTATTACTTAAGTGTTGATAGGAAAAGAGACTATGTGGTTTAAGCAAAACTAAGAAAGGTGAATTTAGCATAAAAACAACCTATGATCTTTTGGATCCTTCTGTAGATAATGGTTTTTCTTGGAATAGAATTTGGGGTAAGAAAGCTATTCCTAAACTAGAGATATTTTTTTCGAAAGTGTTGGGGATTTTTCCTACGTCTTTAAGATAAGTTGTCACACTATAGGAAAACCTACTACGAACGAGCAACTACAGGCTCTAGTCGACCTGCCTCTTTAAATTGGGAATAAAGTTCTTTAATATTTATCTAGACAGACCAAGTATGGTAAGGATACCCTTGAGGTGAGCTTAAGTTCTTTAAGTTCATGCTCTTCCAGATTTATGGTGATGAATTAACAATTATGAATTTTGATCGAAATAATAATAATTATGATATGCCTTATGTATGACCAACGCTTTAATCCTTTGGGCTATTTTAGCAAGATTTAATAAAAAATTAATTAAGATAAAAAGAAAGAGATAAGAGATAATCAGTGCAATTACATTTATTTGAATATCGTAATAAACATAATAGTTGACAAAAAAATAAGAGTTCACTATGTGTTCAAATAATGTAACCTATAATGAACACACACACAAAACTAAACACAAAAAATAATAGGAAAGAATCCTAGAATTATATTAATATTTGAAAATATTACATGAAGAGTTGGCATGGAATTGCCATTTAACTTTTAGAATGATTAATACAATAAAGATCCTTGTTCGAATATCGTAACAAGGAACTTTCACTCCCCCATTCAAATATCATAAAATTTGAGTATCTAGACCTCTGGCTCAATAATCTGGAAATAATCTTAGCTTCTTGGGAACTTTCCTATCAAAAACCTACACAACAATAGAAAGAATGAAGGGATGAAAATAAGAAAGGAAAAAAAGGGAATACAACAACAAAGAATGGGTACTCGAGTATACCTCTTAGAAAAATATGCTATATCAAAGCTTGATCCGTATTTTGGCTGTAGATATCCATTTTATAGTTGTGGTGGCTATGTAACTTCCTGAACTGCTCTCATCTAGACCATCCACCTGGTGCCATCTCCTACCTTGTCATCGATCATGTATTGTATGTTGGACATTTTGAGTAGATGAGTTGTCATTGATGTCAAGAGTGAGTGGTCATTGATGTCAAGCCTTCAACACCAGTTAGTGGCAGTTTTAGTGGGCAACATCAGTTTCAGGTTCTCCAATAAGTGCAAAAGGATAGTCCATTTTCAGTTAATCAAAGACCCAGTTCCAAGAAGTCAGATGTGGTCCAAAGTGCAAAGAAGAAGCCCAGATGAATAATATTATAATAATTATTTATAATATTATATAGGGAAGTTTAAATTAATTAATATAATTTTTATTATAAATTAATTTATTAATTAATTTACTTAACTTATAAGTTATTTAAATTAATTATTAATTAATTTTAATATTAATTATAAGTTAATTTATATTAATTTTAAATAACCCTAAGGTGGGTTATTGAATTAAAATTCAAATTTTGAATTTGAATTCTTAGCACCGACGTGGGAGAAAAATCAACCAAACGTGTATAAAAGAGGGACTACCCCACCTTAGCCAAACTTACCTTATGCCTTCGAATTAAATTGATTAATGCGAGCTTGTGTGAATCGTGCTGCATCAAAGAGGATTGCTTTGTGGTTTTCGTGTGAAGTCAACGATGCACGAAGGGTTAATAGGAAGGAAGCCTTCCTCCCTTCATGTGGGTGCCTATAGCCCATGCGGTGGGCTCCAAAGCGCTAAGGCGCTTGGCGCTTGGGGAGACGGCGGTTCGAATCACGTCGAAACCCTTTTGGGGAGAAAAACGAAGGTATGCATTAGTTGAGCACCAAATTTTTTGGAGGAGTTAGTTGAGGTATTAAAAATTAATTTTTGCATATTTTATTTGGTTTGTAAGGTTGTAAGGGGAGTTATAAGGTTGATGCAAAATAATTTTTTGGGTGTTATTTGCTTTAGTGTTTGAAAAGGGTAGTAAGGTGTTTTAGGAAGATTGTTTGAGGTTTTGTGGTGTTGGATATTATTTTAAGTTGGAGATTATAAGGTGTATCAAAATGATTATTTTTCATGTATGATTTGATGGATGTTATTTTCAAAAGGGAGCAATAAGGCATAATTGAGCTTTGATTATTTTTGTGTCTAAGGAATATTTTGAGAAAGTGTTGAAGTGATATTTTGTCATTTAACCATTGAAATTGGAAAGAAGAAAATTGTGATTGAGACAGGTTTTCCAAGGGCACTTTTACATCAAACAAAAGGTATGGGCACATCTTCCTAGTGAGTGATTGTTGAATGTTGTGAATGCAAAGTTGGAGTGAAAAGGATTGTTTGGTAAGCATTGTTGAGTGTGTTTTGAATTAATGCTTCAAGGTTTTCTGGAATAAAGAGTTGTTGATAAAACCTTGTTTTATAAGCATTGTTGTTGAAGTGATTAAGTTGAGTGAACTTGAACTAGGGTTTGCAAAAGATCAGGAGTGTTTAGTTGGAGTTGAGTGAGGAACTTGAACTAGGGTTTGCAAAGATCATGAGTATCATTGTTATGTGAGATTGATTGATAAGCATTGTTGGAAACATTTGAGTGAGTGTTCATATGCTTGGACTAGGGTTTGTAAGCAAAGGTTAATTCATTGAGTGATTGGTTGAGTAGAGTTGGTTGAGCCTAGTCAAGTGGATGTGTTGAAGTGATAGTTCAAGTTCTATGAAATAAATTATTCTATATTCTGAATTGATTTGAGAAAGAGGTTGAGTGTTGGTGAGTGTGAAACATATTGAGTCTCTAACAATTCTCTATATATTTTTGTGGTAAAAAGAGTGATTGAAAGTAATTGAGCATTATGGTGAATGTGAAGCATATTGAGTCTCTAACAATTCTCTATATGTTTCTATGGTAAAAAGAGTGATTGAAAGTGATTGAGCATTGTGATGAATGTGAAGCATATTGAGTCTCTAACAATTCTCTTTATGTTTCTATGAGATTGGACAAGTTCTAGTGAGGACTTGTTGAGTAGATTTGAGCAAGTTCTAGTGAGGACTTGTTGAGCAGATTTGGACAAGTTCTAGAGAGGACTTGTGGATAGATTAGTGTGAGCTTTTGTGGAAGCTTACAAGGCAGATTTGAGATAAGTCTTTGAGAAGACTTGTGAGAAAAATTGATTGATTGATTTGTTCAAACCTTGAGTTAAGGTTTGGGGCAGATCTAGAAGTGTTGATTTATGATTGGATAAAGATTTGTGTTAAGGCTTGAGGATAGATATTGAGGATAGATTTGTGCTAGATCGAAGGACTATGTTTAGTGCAGATCAGAGGATAGAGATTGAGGATAGATTTGTGCTAGACCGAAGGACTATGTTTAGTGCAGATCAGAGGATAGATATTGAGGATAGATTTGTGCTAGATCGAAGGACTATGTTTAGTATAGATTTGAGGATAGATTTTGGTGCAGATTTGAGGATAGGTTTGTGCCAGACCAGAGACAGAGATTGAGAAAATTTGTGCTAGACCGAAGGACTATGTTTAGTGCATATTTGAGATAGAGCTTTGAAGGTGATAGAGTATAGAGGATGATAGTCTCCAGTGGATAGAGATCCATTAGCTAGGGTAGTGAGGATAGGTGTCTTCAGTGGATAGAGATCCATTAGCCAAAGTAGTGGGGGCAGTAGTTCTTCTAGAAGATCACTAGTCAGAGCTAAGGAGAAAGAGTTCTCCTATGGATAGAGATCCATGAACTTGATTAGGGGATTGGTGTCTCCTTTGGATAGAGGTCCATAAACATTGTAATAGGGAAAGGATTCCCAAGAGATTGATTGAGAAAATTTTAGTGAAATATTTTCTCCGTGGAGTAGCCCACATTGGGTGAACCACGTTAAATTGGTGTCTCTATTGTGTATGGTGATTTGTGCATTGCTTTTATTACTGTTGTTGATATTGCTATCTATACATTGCATAATATTTATTGGGAAAGAAAAGTAAAAAGTGGTCTTATATTGTTCACCCCCCTCTCAGTATAAGCTTGTGTTCTTCAATTGGTATCAGAGTGGGTTCCTTCGAAAGAGTTTAACAACTTGAAGGAAAAGCTTTCAAGAACACAATGGATTCTAAGAATGTGTCCTCAGATAATTCAACACCAATATTTTATGGAAGTGATTATATATTTTGGAGTATGAGAATGAAGATTCACCTGATGGCACTTGGCAATGAAATTTGGGAAGCAATTGAAAATGGATACATACCACCAGTTGATCCACCTACAGATAAGGAAGGTAAGCTTCTACAACATTACAATTCAAAAGCAATGAATGCAATTTTGAGAGGTTTGCATAGAACAAAATCCATAAAATTTATGCATTGTAAATATGCAAAAGGAATTTGGGATAAGTTGCAAAGCATATATGAAGGAGATAAAAGTGTCAAAAAGGCAAAGATACGAAATCTCAAAGGACAATTTGAAGAATTAAGAATGAAGGATGAGGAAAATATTAGTACTTATCTACTTTGAGTAGATGAGGTTGTTAATGCCATGCAAGGACTTGGACTTAATGTTGAAGAATCAGATGTTTGTGATAAAGTCTTAAGATCTCTTCCAAAAATATTTAGTGAAAATATTTCTGCTATAGAAGAATCAAAAGATGGTGATTCTTTGACAAGAGATATGTTACTTGGTATTCTTACAACTTTTGAGTTAATAACAAAAGAGGAACCTAATCTCCGGAAGGAAGCAACATTCAAAGCTACTAAGAAGACAAAGGGTAAAAAGTCAGATTCAAGCAATGAGTCATCCAGTGATGAAGAAGCTAATTATGGTAGAAGGAATAAGGATTCAAGAAGATTTAAAGATGCAAAATCTATTAGATGTTTCAATTGTGGAAAGTATGGTCACTATGCAACTGATTGTCAAGAAGCTAAAAATAATAATGATGAAGAAAAATAGGATCACAAGAACAGGGAATCAAAAAGATACAAGTACCAAAAGAAAGGTAAGGATGGACAAGGCAAACAAGGAAATAAGTTCTTTCAAAGATAGAAGAGGAGTTACTATGCAGACAAGGCAAGTAAGTACTCAAGTGATAGTGATGCTAGTTCTTCAAGTAATGATAAAGATGAAGTTCTATTTCTGATTGAGGAAAAAGAAGAAGTTAAGAAAAGGTCACCAATAATTCTCAAGTGTTTTAGATGTGGTAATTTTGGACATCTTGAAGATAGTTGTACAAGGAATGGTTTCAGTTTCAATGATGATGAATATGAGGATGCACTTGAAGGACCAAAAGAGAATATTCTAATGGCACTAGAAGAAGAAGAAGGTGATCCTATAGAAGACAAGTCAAAAAAGAATGAAGATGTTATCAAAGGCAAACAAATAGAGGAAGAATCAGAAAAAGGAGGAGTTGATCTTGAGGGAGAGCTTATTTATGCTCTTAAAACCTTAAAGAAGGTAAGAAAGGAAAACTCCCAACTTGAGATTCAGTTTCAAGAATGTGATGAAGAGAGAGGAAAGCTTATAGAGGATCTAAACAAGTCAATGGCTAAGACAAAGAAGTTCAAGGATAAGCTAGAAGCAAAGGTCTTAGAATGTGAAAGGTTAGAACAAGAAGTAGCTCTACTAAGGGAAGAATTAGAAAAGTCCAAGGACAAGCTACACAAGTTTGGAAAGAGCTCAAATATTGTAGATAAGATGATCAAGGTACAAAGAAGGTCAACAAACAAAATAGGTCTTGGTTTTGAACAGGCTCAAAAGAAACAAGAAGAAGAGTCAACCTCAAGTTCTGAAGAAGAAGAAACTTTAGAAGAAGAAACTTTAGAAGAAGATAATGTAAGAGAAAGTGAGACTTCTGAGGATGAGTTGGACAATATAAAGTTCAACAAGGAAAGGAACAATGCACAAAGAAGAAATAGATGGAACAGGAACCAACATAAGGTAAAAGAGACTAAGAGACCAATGAGGTCAAGGCAAGGAAATTTTAATGGATGATGTTTCTCATGTCACAGATTTGGGCACATGGCTTCACAGTGTAGGACACATGAAAGACAAGAGTATGGGAACTTCATAAATAGGCAGATTTTCCATGGGTATTGCTACTCATGTAATCAGTTTGGTCACAAGGCAATGAATTGCAAGGTACATGACAGGAACAGAGATGGCTTCACTAAGAGAAATCCCAAGACATTTGCACCTCCAAGGAATAATAACATTAAGTGTTATAAGTGCAATAATGATGGACATACAACAAAGTGGTGTAGAGCAGACATTCCAGAATCAAGCATGAATAGAAATAGTAACATGAATATGAACAGAAATAGGAATAGGAATATGGACATGAATAGGAACAAGAACATGAATAGGAATATGGACATGAATAGGAACAGGAACATGAACAAGAACATGAATAGGAATATGAACATGAATAGGAACAAGAATATGGATAGGAACAGGAACATGGACATGAACAGGAATAGTCAAAGGAATCAAAAGGATCAGATGAGAAGGAAAGAGGACAAAGGTAAAGACCAGTGCTTGTTGGGAGTAGAAATACTCCCACCCTAGAATTAACCACCTCAAGAGGAGGTGGGGGAGGGGCTAAGCTAAGAAACTCATTCTTAGCCCCGAGCCCCAAAGGTGACCCTTTGCCATTGATGTCAAAGGGGGAGATATTTGAGTAAGGGGGAGAGATTTGGTTTAAGAAGAGAGCATTGAGTCAGGGGGAGCAATTTCCCAAGGGGAGCAGAACAAGAAAAAGGTCAAGTTTTGGTAAAAATAATTTGGGTTGCCATCAATGACAAAGGGGGAGATTGTTGGACATTTTGAGTAGATGAGTTGTCATTGATGTCAAGAGTGAGTGGTCATTGATGTCAAGCCTTCAGCACTAGTCAGTGGTAGTTTCAGTGGGCAACATCAGTTTTAGGTTCTCCAATAAGTGCAAAAGGATAGTCCATTTTTAGTTAATCAAAGACCCGGTTCCAGGAAGTTAGATGTGGTCCAAAGTGCAAAGAAGAAGCCCAGATGAATAATATTATAATAATTCTTTATAATATTATACAAGGGAAGTTTAAATTAATTATAAATTAATTAATATAATTTTTATTATAAATTAATTTATTAATTAATTTACTTAACTTATAAGTTATTTAAATTAATTATTAATTAATTTTAATATTAATTATAAGTTAATTTATATTAATTTTAAATAACCCTAAGGTGGGTTATTGAATTAAAATTTAAATTTTGAATTCAAATTCTTAGCACCGACGTGGGAGAAAAATCAACCAAACGTGTATAAAAGAGGGACTACCCCACCTTAGCCAAACTTACCTTATGCCTTCGAATTAAATTGATTAATGTGAGCTTGTGCGAATCATGCTGCATCAAAGAGGATTGCTTTGTGGTTTTCGTGTGAAGTCAATGACGCATGAAGGGTTAATAGGAAGGAAGCCTTCCTCCCTTCACATGGGCGCCTATAGCCCATGTGGTGGGCTCCAAAGCGCTAAGGCACTTGGCGCTTGGGGAGACGGTGGTTCGAATCACGTCGAAACCCTTTTGGGGAGGAAAACGAAGGTATGCATTAGTTGAGCACCAAAATTTTTGGAGGAGTTAGTTGAGGTATTAAAAATTAATTTTTGCATATTTTATTTGGTTTGTAAGGTTGTAAGGGGAGTTATAAGGTTGATGCAAAATAAATTTTTGGGTGTTATTTGCTTTAGTGTTTGAAAAGGGTAGTAAGGTGTTTTAGGAAGATTGTTTGAGGTTTTGTGGTGTTGGATATTATTTTAAGTTGGAGATTCTAAGGTGTATCAAAATGATTATTTTTCATGTATGATTTGATGGATGTTATTTTCAAAAGGGAGCAATAAGGCATAATTGAGCTTTGATTATTTTTGTGTCTAAGGAATATTTTGAGAAAGTGTTGAAGTGATATTTTGTCATTTAACCATTGAAATTGGAAAGAAGAAAATTGTGATTGAGACAGGTTTTCCAAGGGCACTTTTACATCAAACAAAAGGTATGGGCACATCTTCCTAGTGAGTGATTGTTGAATGTTGTGAATGCAAAGTTGGAGTGAAAAGGATTGTTTGGTAAGCATTGTTGAGTGTGTTTTGAATTAATGCTTCAAGGTTTTCTAGAATAAAGAGTTGTTGATAAAACCTTGTTTTATAAGCATTGTTGTTGAAGTGATTAAGTTGAGTGAACTTGAACTAGGGTTTGCAAATATCATGAGTATCATTGTTATGTGAGATTAGCATTGTTGTTGAAGCACTTAGTTGAGTGAGGAACTTGAACTAAGGTTTGCAAAGATCATGAGTATCATTGTTATGTGATATTGATTGATAAGCATTGTTGGAAACATTTGAGTGAGTGTTCATATGCTTGGACTAGGGTTTGTAAGCAAAGGTTAATTCATTGAGTGATTGGTTGAGTAGAGTTGGTTGAGCCTAGTCAAGTGGATGTGTTGAAGTGATAGTTCAAGTTCTATGAAACAAATTATTCTATATTCTGAATTGATTTGAGAAAGAGGTTGAGTGTTGGTGAGTGTGAAACATATTGAGTCTCTAACAATTCTCTATATGTTTTTGTGGTAAAAAGAGTGATTGAAAGTAATTGAGCATTGTGGTGAATGTGAAGCATATTGAGTCTCTAACAATTCTCTATATGTTTCTATGGTAAAAAGAGTGATTGAGCATTGTGATGAATGTGAAGCATATTGAGTCTCTAACAATTCTCTTTATGTTTCTATGAGATTGGACAAGTTCTAGTGAGGACTTGTTGAGCAGAGTTGGGCAAGTTCTAGTGAGGACTTGTTGAGAAAATTTGGACAAGTTCTAGAGAGGACTTGTGGACAGATTAGTGTGAGATTTTGTGGAAGCTTACAAGGTAGATTTGAGATAAGTCTTTGAGAAGACTTGTGAGCATAATTGATTGATTGATTTGTTCAAACATTGAGTTAAGGTTTGGGGAAGATCTAGCAATGTTGATTTGTGATTGGATCAAGATTTGTGTTAAGGCTTGAGGATAGAGATTGAGGATAGATTTGTGCTAGACCAAAGGACTATGTTTAGTGCAGATCAGAGGATAGATATTGAGGACAGATTTGTGCTAGACCGAAGGACTATGTTTAGTGCAGATTAGAGGACAAATATTGAGGATAGATTTGTGCTAGACCGAAGGACTATGTTTAGTATATATTTGAGGATAGATTTTGGTGCATATTTGAGGATAGGTTTGTGCCAGACCAGAGATAGAGATTGAGAAAATTTGTGCTAGATCGAAGGACTGTGTTTAGTGCAGATTTGAGATAGAGCTTTGAAGGTGATAGAGTATAGAGGATGACAGTCTCCAGTGGATAGAGATCCATTAGCCAGGGTAGTGAGGACAGGTGTCTTCAGTGGATAGAGATCCATTAGCCAGAGCAATGGGGGTAGCAGTTCTTCTAGAAGATCACCAGTCAGAGCTAAGGAGAAAGAGTTCTCCTGTGGATAGATATCCATGAACTTGATTAGGGGATTGGTGTCTCCTTTGGATAGAGGTCCATAAACATTGTAATAGGGAAAGGATTCCCAAGAGATTGATTGAGAAAATTTTAGTGAAATATTTTCTCCGTGGAGTAGCCCACATTGGGTGAACCACGTTAAATTGGTGTCTCTATTGTGTATGGTGATTTGTGCATTGCTTTGATTACTGATGTTGATATTGCTATCTATACATTGCATAATATTGATTGGGAAAGAAAAGTAAAAAGTGGTCTTATACTGTTCACCCCCCCTCTCAGTATAAGCTTGTGTTCTTCATTGTATAGTTTGTTATTTTAACTTCCTCAAAAATATGTTATCAAAATTGAGGTCCAACCTAGTTGTCACGCATCATGCTCTTTCCTTTTTTATCATTATGGGTCCCATATTTCTTTCTAAATCAGATGATTTTGACTTTTATTAATTGCCTCCTCATATTGACTCGCACCAATGGAATCAGCTATAAGAATCCAAATTTCTTCATCTATTTCACTGATCATGTGAATTATGTCCAATGCTTTGATTCCCTTGCTTTTATCCTCTTTTATGAATGGATTTCTACTATAAAATAATCTAAATATATTGAGGGTGAGCATTGTCAAAGAGATGAGTTGGTCAGATAGTTTATCTTCATCAACCTCTTCACAATGGAATTTATTGATATCTTTGATGATTTTCTGACAAAAACCTTTTGTGCTGCTGAGTAATTTATGGAGATCAACATTGAGATGCTTCAGCTGGATTACTATATCTTTCTCCATTTTTTCTTGTTCTCTGATCAAGTTTTTCCATCTGGGTCTTTCCGCCTTAAAACTAGTAACTTTTTCATACTCTCCCTAGCAGCTATGAGTTCTACCATAAATGTTGGTCACTTGCATGGATATAATCTGTTTGTACTTGGACTTGCATATTTTGTACATTAGTGAACTAGCTACCACCTTATTATATACACTCTTTAGTAGATATTTTATTTCCTTATTTGTCTCTATTATCATCCTAAAATTTATGCAATAGGCCTCGATCATTTTTGCTTCTTTCTCGATGATTTTAATAATATTTTACTTGAATTTTACTGCAAGTTTTAGAATCTATAATGAACTATTGTTAGAAGGTCCTTGCTCCTAACTCTTATTAATTTCAACCTTTATCTTCTCATTTTATGATTGTAACAACTCAGCCTTAGATTTCTAGGATGTCACTTCTTTCTCAATGGCTAGTGCAGTCTAGCATGGACTTGCACTCCATGTATTAACAATGATACCAGGTTTGCTTCTACTTCTACATCATCTATGTTAGGATTTATTTGGAGTGATTGTACTCCTTCGATGGGATTGGTGATGGTGACTGTAGAAGCAGGCTTTGAACCTGATGGGGATGTATTATGGACTTTGCTTTTATCCTAAATTTCTATTACCCTCTCCTCCATTATTGCCTCAATTTTCTCTTCTTCTTCAACAGTGAATTCTATAAAGTCTTCCTTTCTTACTAGAGTGATACTCATAGGCTCATTGGTGCCCATTTTGATCCTTGCTCTTTTGTGAGGGGGAGAGCTTGGAGTACCGGGTGTTACCACCTGATAATCTCTAAAAATATCATGAAATCCTCTAACTTTATGTATTTTCTCCCATGCCATGGTAGAGATTCTAATTTCTTTTTTATTTACCATGAAAGCTATTGGTATTGCCTAAGGTAAAATAGTACACACTTGTAGATATCGAGAGGCCATCAGAGTTATTGCTAGGCTTTCAGTCGTGAAACGTCTCAAGGTAGCAAAAATAGGTACAATTTCTTTTCCTTTACTTGCACTGGGAGATTGAGAGGTAGAAGAAGAGCCAACTACTTCTTCTATCACTTGATCCTTTACCTAAGCTATGATTTTGATTTGTTCAGGATTTAAAATCATAACTTCTATAATAGGATTTGTAAAATATTTTGGTGGGACGGCAGCTACCTGTGGTGTAATTTTATCTAGTGTATATGATGAGGATTGATGTATGATCTTTCATATGACCCCTCTAGTAGTTCCTAGCTTAGGTTTGCTTAGTTTATTTCTAGCAAATTGATATTGTAAGTGAGTCTCTTTCTCACATGCACTTGTGGGCACTAGTTGTCTTCTAGTTGTCTTTTAGAGTGTTAGTTAGCAAGTGTGAACTCAAAGTAGGAAGTGTGAGCTTCAAGTTAGCTAAAATGGATCTTCTAGTTAGCAATCTTAACTTAGAAGTTTACGTGCATTCTTCTTTGCACCTTTGTAGCTTTTGGGTTAAGCGTGTGAATCAAATCCATGATTTCATGGGTTGGTTATGTATTTTGGGCCATTAGTGCCTATATAATGATTTGTAAATAATAGAACTCTTAGTTGGATTTTCAATCCTTTTCATTGGTATCAGAGCCTAGTTCATGTTTGCACTAGGGCTTGTGAGGTGAGAGGATAGGAGATAGGATTATTATGAGAAACGTATTCTCATTGAGGACTCGGTTTAAGCCCAAAGGGAGCTTGAAAACCATTCGGAGAAGGAAGTTCCTTCGCCGACAAACCCCTCGTTCCAACTTCTTGCTTATGCTTAAAAAGTATAGGAAGAGTTTGCCCCAGAGTTCTTCGTATACCGATCCTTGGAAGGGATTGGATCGTAGCTACGGTCCAATTAGGATTAGGGAGCCTTTTGACCTTGCTTGCCCCCCCATTTTTGAGTATTGAAGAGCTTCAGGAGGACTCCAAAGCTAGGTCGTGTGTCGACTTAGAGCTGGATGCCTTTCAAACGCTGGTCGTGTGTCGACCGGATCTTGAAAGGAGAGCTACTGGTGGGAGCTGGTTGCTCACATTTGTTTAATTTAAAGTTTTTCAAATTTTAGATTAACCCCCCTGGTTAATTTATAATTTTTTTTTCAATTTGTTGTTGAAAAGCTTTACATTATGTTGAATATATTATTTTAATAATATATTCTTATAGATTTGCTGCATTATTATTTATTTGTAAAAAAAAAAAAAAGAGGCAATTTTATTTTTTTTTTAATTTTGCAGCAAATCTGCTGCGTTCGGCCTCTTCGACAGCGTACGGCAGCCTTCGGCACTGTTGCCAAGCTTGTCGTCGCTTGCCGGCCGACGACGGTCGGGCAACAACGCGGTAATCGCTGTCTGCTGGACAGCGATCGCAGGCCAGCGCTGCGTTGCCGCCTAACTACTGTCAGACCTGACAACAACTTGCTGCCAGGATGACAACGCCAGGCGCTATCACAGCGATCGTCGCTGCCCGACATCGACGCAGCGCCCGAAGCGAGCCGGCGGCAGTTGAACTGCCTGCCGACCCGATGGCCTGACAGTCTGTCAAGCGTCGGCTCCGGGGTGCCGCGGGCCAGCGCCGCAGTGCCTGACATTTCTGTCAGGCGTCTACAGGCTTGCGGCCTGCGACGCAACGCCTGACAGCTAGTCAGGCGGTTGTTGTGCTGCGGCCCGTAGAGCTTTGGGGGCAGCGTCTGACATTGCTGTCAGACAACTACCGGGACTGCGGCCGGTAGCACCAGGGCCAGCACCAGCCAGGCCAGGGGCGGCTGCATGCGTGGACCCCATTGTGCACGGAATTTTGTGCACAGAATTTTGTGCAGAGAAGGCAAGGAGAATTGCCTTGGAAATTGTAATTATTATTTTTATTTTTTTCTCTGCACTCTGCATTGGGAAATGTGCCAGGCAAGACTGGTGTTTTAACTGAAGGTTGCTAATTTTTCATGCACAGTTGAAGTTCAGTTCAAACAGCAGATTGAAGGGTAAATTATTGTAAAATTTTAAATTTTTACTATTTTAGAGTGCATGTTAAAATTTCATTTTATTAATTTAATTTTTAATGACTTAATTAAATTCTTTAATCTTTTGATTAATTGAAATTTAATTTTTGATTAAGTTATTTTTAAATTAATAAATGTTAATTTTGCACTTTATCTTAGTTTAAAAATTTCAAAATTTATGCCTTAGGAGTAAAATTTCAATTTTAAGCAGCACTCCATTGTAACAAGGAAATTTGCATTTTTGCTTCCTTGATTTAGTGCTTTCTTAAACTTTACTTCTGGCTTATACCCGAGAACACATGGCCTCTGACTTGGCTGCCCAAGTGGCAAAATTGGCCCATGTTGTAAACACTTTGGCAGATAAGGCAAATGACACTACAATGGCGGAAGTCCTTGGCAACCTTGCCATGAAGGTAAATGACATTTCTTTGCATAATACCTCCACTTCTGCTCATGATTCACGTTTGAGAGTTCGTTGTGAAGTTCCATTGTATGATGGATCCAGGAAACCACTGATGTCTTGAATAGTTGGATTCTTGACATGAGTTCTTGGTTTGCTTTTTCTCAACTTTCGAAAGATGATGTAGTGCCTTATGCTAAGCTTAAACTTTTTGGCTTAGCCAAAGTACTTGTGGAACGAAAACGAGGACAAGAACTCACCACATGGGATGAGCTTGTACAATGTCTTAAAACCAATTTCTATCCTTCAAATTATTCTAGAGAATTGGTTATTAAATGGTTTCGTTTTCGCCAAGGTACTAATATGTCTGTACAAGAATATATTTTCCAATTTAACAAGTTCAGAATACTTGTGAATGTGGAGGATGATGTTCCAGGTTTGATTCTCAAGTTTCAAAGTGGCTTGTTAGAACATTTGTACAGGGAACTAATGTTTGTTTCTATGGAAACATTGGATCAAGTTTTCAATCAGGCGCAGCTTGCGGAGGACAAGTTCAAGGCGCAATCGCAGGCATTCCGCACACCTGTTACTCAAGTGGTTGGAAACTCATCAAAAGGGAATAATTCTTTCTCTCAAAAGAAGAATTTTGCTCAAAAGAAGAATGTGTCTTCTCCATCTCCTTCTTCTCCTTCCCCTTCCGCTTCTACTCCTTCTTCCTCTTCTTCTAAATCTTCATCTTCTTCTTCTAAGAAATTCTGCAATTATTGTAAGAAGAAAGGGCATGAGAAAGCTGATTGCTTTAAGCTCAAAAAGAAGAGTTTAGTGATTACTACTCAAGAGGAGGATGCTTCCAAGGGTCCCCTTGAGTCTGTAGGAGAGAGTAGAGTATATACGGAATTACGAGGTAAGCTTAATGAAGTTACCTTAGTAAATGTAAGTTCTTCAGATGGAGCTCGTGATGCTTTGTTCATCACTCGAGCCCACTTACTTCACAACTTTGCAACTGATTGTATAGTGGACAATGGCTCGCAGAAAAATCTAATTGCGAGGTCCATTGTCGAGCGTTTGAAGTTACCTATGGAGCCTCATCCTCAACCTTATTCTTTGGGTTGGAAGGATAGTGGAAGAGGCTCAGAAATCACTCACACTTGCACTTTAAAATTTGCACTTGGCCCACATTTCATAGATCAAGTCACTTGTGATGTGACTCCTATGGATTGTTGTGGGATTTTGCTTGGACAACCTTTTCAGTATGATAGGAGAGCTGTTTATGATGCTTTTAAAAGAACCTACACACTTCAAAAATATGGTAAGGTCTTTCTCATTAAGAGCACCAACACTCCTAATATCATTCTAAGTTCCAAGCAAACGAAAAGAGTAATTAAGAAAGGTGGTGATGTTGCTCTAATTTTCATTCGCTCTCAAAACACTTCTACATCTACATCCATTACAAAGCAACACTCTTCAATGGATAAAATATTGCAAAGTTATTCACACATATTTCAGGAGCCAAAGTCTCTTCCTCCAATTCGCACAATTAATCACAACATTGAAATAGTTCCAGGTTCTTCTCTTCCTAATGCTCCCATGTATAGACAATCTATTTTGCAAAATGAAGAAATAAAAAAGCAAATAGAAGATTTGTTGTCTAAGGGTTTCATTAAGGAAAGTACTTTTGCTTGTGCATCACCTATTTTGTTAGTTCTTAAGAAAGATGGCACTTGGAGATTATGCATTGATTTTCGTGCATTGAACAGAATTTCTGTGAAGAATAGATATCCCTTACCCCGCATTGATGATTTATTAGATCAGCTTCAAGGAGCTAAGTTCTTTTCAAAAATAGATCTCAAAAGTGGATATCATCAAGTGCGTATCCAAGGCTGAGGATACATGGAAGGCTGCTTTCAAGACGAGGATGGGCCTCTTTGAATGGTTGGTCATGCCCTTCGGTCTTACTAATGCTCCTGCAACCTTCATGAGGTTGATGAATGATGTATTTCGTGAAGTCCTTGACAAATTTGTCATTATATATCTTGATGATATATTGATTTTCTCAAAAACTTGGGAGGAACACCTTAGGCATATCCAGCAAACCCTTGATCTTCTTGCGAAGAATCAATTATATGCCAACTCTTCCAAGTGTTCTTTTGGCAATACTTCGGTTTCTTACCTTGGCTATGTGATTAGTGAGAGTGGAATTCAGGTAGATCCCCTTAAAGTTGATGTTTTGCTTAAGTGGTCCCCTCCTACAACTCTCACTGAGTTAAGGAGTTTCCTAGGACTTGCGAACTTTTATCGCAAGTTCATTCCTCAATATTCCACCCTTGCAGCTCCATTGCATTATCTCACTAAGTCCAAAACTCCATTTCATTGGGAGAAAAGCCAAGAAGTTGCCTTTGAGAAACTCAAAAAGAAATTGTGTACAACACCGGTGTTAACTTTACCTGACCTTTCTCAACCTTTTGAGATTGAAACAGATGCCTCTAAAGTTGCCTTAGGAGGCTGTGCTCAAACAGAATGGTCATCCAAGTAGCTTATCATTCAGAAACTTTTTCTGCTGCTAAGTTGAACTATTCTACATATGACAAGGAGTTGTATGCTTTAGTTCAAGCCATTAAGTACTGGAGACACTATCTTTTGGGAAAAGATACAGTAGTACACACCGATCATATGCCTCTCAAGTTTTTACAATCTCAAAGTAAAATTGAAGAATCAAGACATATGAAGTGGGCCTCTTACCTCCAACAATTTCACTTGGTGATCAAGTACAAAAAGGGGAAGAGTAATACGATTGCTTGATTGTTTGAGTAGGCCTCCAGCCGCTCTTGCCTTAACGATCATGTCCACTTCACACTTGGGATTTCAGACTTGGCCTAATCGGTATTCTCAGGATCCTAATTTTGGAAAAATATTTGAGCAAGTGAGTAAGCCTTCTTCTTCCAATTTGCGTCCTTTCCAAGATTTCTACATCAAAGAAGGACTTCTCTACAAATTGGACAAGGTTTGTGTTCCTTGTGAACCTAGAGTGTCGCTTCTTAAGGAAGCTCATTCTACACTTTATGGTGGTCACTTTGGGAAACATAAAACACTTCATCATTTGCAACGATTTTTCTATTGGCCAAAAATGCAGAGGGATGTGTTGAGATTTCTCAAGCAGTGTGCAGTTTGTTGTCGCTCAAAACCAGCTAATAGAAAGTTTGGCTTAGGCATGCCTTTGCCCATTCCTTCCCGTCCTTGGGAAAGCATTTCCATGGACTTGGTTAGTGGTTTTCCTATGACAGTGCGCCAACATGATTGTGTGTTCGTGGTGGTTGACAGATTCAACAAAATGGCTAAGTTCATTCCATGCCGCAAGACAAGTTCTGCATCAGACTTAGCTCAATTTTTCTTTGATAGCATTTGGCGTTCCTTTGGTCTACCTACCAGCATTATCTCGGATCGTGATTCACGCTTTGTGGGTCACTTTTGGCGTTCTTTGTGGAAGATTTTGGGAGTTTCCCTTAACTTCTCTACCGCCTATCATCCGCAGTCCGATGGGCAGACTGAAGTGGTAAACCGTACACTTGTGCAAAGTTTGCGAATCTATCATCACGCTTCACCAGCAAAGTGGGACTTGAGTCTCACGCATATTGAACATGCCTATAATAGGGCCCTACACTCTTCTACAGGTCATTCACCCTTTGAAGTTTGTATGGGATTTCAGCCCTTGGCACCTTATGAGTTACCTTTATCTTTGCCTTCTCCTGTCACTTCACATCTTCTGAAGGAGCAAGACAAGGCACACTCATTTGTTCAACACTTGCACAATCTTCAATCAAAGGTGGTTGAGATTTTGCAAAAGACACAGCGACAACAGAAAAAGGCCATGGATCGACATCGAATTCCTCATCCTTTTCAGGTTGGTGATAAAGTTTGGTTGCATCTTGACAAGCGGCGTTTCATTGATAAGACTCATAGCAAAATCAAACCAATTCGCTATGGGCCTTACACTATTCTTCAACAGGTGTCCGAGAATGCTTTTCGCCTTGATCTTCCCGCACACTTGGGAATTCATGACGTCGTCAATGTGGATCTCTTGAAGTTGTACTTTGACTCTACATTGGAGACTGCACCAGCTATCAGCCATCCTGTGGACGTGGTTCCTGAAGCACAGTTACCATTGGATGCAGATCAGATCTATGACACGAAGACTCGACGGACTCGTCGGGGGTCTACCACCTCATATCTTGTGGCTCGGCGAGGACAGATGCCGCATCAGGCTCGTTGGATTTCTTTTCATCAGATGTCCCGTGACTTTCCTATTCTTTTGAAAGCATTGGAGTCCAATGCTTCTATTGTGGGGAGGCATGATGAGGATTGATGTATGATCTTTCATATGACCCCTCTAGTAGTTCCTAGCTTAGGTTTGCTTAGTTTATTTCTAGCAAATTGATATTGTAAGTGAGTCTCTTTCTCACATGCACTTGTGGGCACTAGTTGTCTTCTAGTTGTCTTTTAGAGTGTTAGTTAGCAAGTGTGAACTCAAAGTAGGAAGTGTGAGCTTCAAGTTAGCTAAAATGGATCTTCTAGTTAGCAATCTTAACTTAGAAGTTTACGTGCATTCTTCTTTGCACCTTTGTAGCTTTTGGGTTAAGCGTGTGAATCAAATCCATGATTTCATGGGTTGGTTATGTATTTTGGGCCATTAGTGCCTATATAATGATTTGTAAATAATAGAACTCTTAGTTGGATTTTCAATCCTTTTCAGTATATCTTCTTACCATTCTCAAATCTGTATAGTAGTTCTTGATCATTTTTGTTCGCGTATGCACCTTTATCAGGTTTTGGGTTTTCCATATTTGTTCGATGTTGATACTATTTTTTTGTGACCATAGAAGACTTTTCTTAAATTCATCCTCCCTTTGATCCATTGGCTTAGACTCCAAATCAATTTTCTTGTAACAACCCTCAATATTGTATGGTTTCTAGGTGATTTTTGTGAATCAGTAAGAGTCCATCATGAGCAAAGCTTTCAAAGTTGGAAGATACCCTCTATACACATACTGTCCTATTTTCCTTGGTTCTATAAGCCAAGGAACCCTAGAATTATTCGTCTTCCATATTAGTATGACTTCCTCTGTAGATTGCATTACTATATCTAATGTAGCTAGTGAATTTGGACAAAAGGTGGGTAAGGATTTTGGTGGTAATTTACCTTTGTATGTTTTGATGAAGCTGAAATGTTCATTGAGGAAATAATCACCGATTTCCATTTCTTGAAGATACTTGATTATACCTAGACTCATCCTAGGGGGTTCTTTCTCCATGAGTACATGGTACTTTGATGCCAAAAATTTTCCATAAAATTTTGAATAAGGGGAGGTACCATCGTAGATACTAGGTAGTCTGTGTTGCATAATTTCTCCGGGTATACCTCCAAGCTATTTGATGGCATCATATTTGAACTACCCAATGATCATGTGAATAAGGAATGAGTACTGTCAAAAATAGGGCATAAAATATCTATCACTTATTTCATCTTGCAATTCTTTAAACTCCTTATCTATTGTTTCACATATTACATATTACCACCTATACATTGACATCTTCCATTTGTTACAATGTATTATCAAGTACATAATTTTAATGATGATGTAGTTAAGGTCCTTTACCCCTAACACTATGTGAATCATGTCGATGTAGTCCCTCACCCACTTGTGGAATTGAGACTTGTGAATAGTAAAATCTATGGATATTGGTTTTTCATAATCGAACAATTTCTTGTAGAAGGTGGTGTCGATCATGTGCTTGTCCTTCTTTGAAATTACTTTCGCATCATAGCATGGTTTGGTTGTTTCTAGCCTAAAAATATATTCGATATTTTTTGGTGTGATACTATAAATGGTATTGTTTTGGCCATTGATAATAGATCTAGTCTTTAGATCATACGAGATATTAAAATAACTCATGGAAGAAATGTACTCTTGCGAACAAGAGCTTCGCTAGATTTGTTCTCCATTTGTTTTTGTGGGGAGCCCTCTTATCTTTATCTTCAAATACTTTATTGAATATGTTATTTAAAAGGTAGTGCGATCGTCGCCACTCTTTTATTCTCGACTGGAAATAGAACTTGGTGAGTTCATCTTAACCCCATACTTGTTCTCCTAGCTTTATGATGTTTACCTTATTGAGTGGCATCTTATCATATAACACCTTGAATCTTATCTTGAGGACTAATTTATTAGAGGAATCCATTGCTATAGTATCTACTATTAGTCTTATCAACTCTCAAATAGTTCAAGAATACTATAGTTACAGTGAGTTGTTTATCATCACTACCATGTATTTAAATTGGTTCATGCATGAGGCATCATTAACATCGTACCAACTACCATTCCATTGTTTCTATTCTTGGCTCACCACCTCACTCTTCCATGAATAATCATCATTTGTTGATTTATGTAACTGGCCATCAGATTATACAGGTGTTATATTTTGAGCCATCTTATTGGTATGTATTACCTTCAGAACCGTACCTAGAGATATTTGTAGTTGGATCGTGTACCCATAATACCCGAAGTGGTTCAACTGAGTCAGTTAAATCAACATTGGTTTAAGTGTCATGTCAACTTTTCTCAGGCAAAGGTCTAAGAATTTTAGCTTTTGTACTTCGATTGTTGTTGATTACTGATCGACCGATCGATGCTTTAATTTGGCTAAATATTTTAGGTTCGCTCATTAGATGTTCAGCTGATTATCTCTTTACTCCTATCAAATTTTGGTCGATGAATATTTTTGATTTCGTACAAATGAAGATTTTGGTTGCTAGATGTCATTATTCGGCTGAGTGGCCTCATGTAATTTCACATGCACGACATTTTAAAACTTGTAATAGCTTTTATGGAGGATGTTAGTTCATAAAAATAATTAAGATTTTATGTATTTGAAAATAAATGCTAGCATACCTTAATATTTGCTGATTTTACCTTTGATCAGCTCGATGGATCTTGATCATCAATTTCATTCAGCCAATGATATTCAGTGGTTGGGATGCGTTTGACCTATGGTATCTAATTTTGGTCTTCGTTCGACCAAAAAATTTTCAACGGATGTGCTATGACCAGATCACTACTATGGTCAGCCAACCCTTACATTTTTTTAGCCAATGAATGCTTTTCTTCGATAGAGCGATATTCTCGTTGGCACTGGTAGACCGACTTATGTTATTTATCAACCAAAAAATTATTGATCGTTTAATTTTTGGTCAAATTTTAATCTTTTTAAACTAAAGATATATTTTTTATCGAGCAATATATTTTTTGTTTTACCGATCAAGATTTCGGTCGATCTATTACTACGATCGACCAAAAAAGTCATTTCCTTCATGGTTGGCCGACTAGATAGTTGGTCTCTATTATTTAATCATTGGCTGAATCATTTTTTACCTTCAACTGTTGCTTTTTTCTTGTCGACAAAAATTGGGTGTTAATGAATTGAATTCGATCGGTCAAAAATTTTTGGTAGCAACTTTCTTTCTATTGGCCAATTTTAAAAATATGTGTTCTACTTTGTTTTGGCTGCTTGAATTAATTGGTCAACCGAAATTTTTTTTATCAGTGCCCACAATTATTCTTGGTCATAAAAACCTATTGGCTCTTCTGTTATGGGCATCGACTAAAAATATTTCGAAAGGATCTTAGGTTCAGCCGATCACTATTTGTTGTCAACCAAAAACCATATTTTTTCTTAATCTTTGACAATTTTTGGTTTCTGCAGTTATTTTTTATCGGTCTACCAAATGATGAATTATATCATTTTGTTACTCGGTCAATTGGGTCAAAAAGCGATGATATTTTGAAAAGGGTAGGTTAGGGAACCCCTTAAGATTTTTAATTAGAAGGAAAATTTTGAGTTACTTAAGAGTCAAAGATGGCCATGGTGACAAAAATGTTATCTTAGTCATTTTAAAGGCATTGCTTCTATGAAAATGTTTTGAGATGATTTAAAATTGACTTTCATACCAACATATCACAAAACATGCACTTTATTTAAGAACTTCATGTACATTCAATTTTGGCTACAACAAAGGCTCTGACTGGGACAAATGCTAAAAACATGAAGCATTTGAGAACTTTAGAATCTCTGGTTATTGGCATGGCTTCAGATAAAAGAACTATGATCTTTATTTACTAGGTGAAAACTATAAAAATAGAGTAACAAACAAAGCATTCAACCAGTATAAAGGGAGAAAATTCTTTAATTGAAAAAAAATTAGAGACTATGGTTTTAAAAGCAAATGAACTTTTTACTCCTGAAGTTTAGATTTTCCAGCAATATCTTTTAAGGTGGTTTTGAAAAAAATAAATATGGAATAACTACCACGTAAAACATGGGCTTAGGGTGTGTGCTTGTGAGTTATTTTATTGCTTTATCAGATCAGATAGAATTTTTATCAGCTTGGAAGGAGTTAGGCTTATTAAAGATTTAACTCTTTTAATTATTTTTGCCTTCTCATTACTCCATTGCCATTCAAGAGTTTATAGCTTTGGTGGAGGTGACATTAATCCCTTGGAACTAATATACTACCAGACATGTGTTTATAGCCCCGGTAGAGGTTATCCAGATATCCTTAAGCACTTCATCAATTTGCATTATTGAAATTTTTCTTCTTTTAGAAAGAATTTTGATAAATTTCAAAGTTGTTTAGAGTGTGCTTTCTAGGTTAAATATCTGTCAGGCTATAGTATTGAGTGTATTTGTATTTAGCCCAAATAACTCATCAAATTTGATTAGATTCCCTAATTTTTGGAATTTACTTTGGGGTCATGATATTTTATGGCTTTGGCCTGATGTGTCAATACTCCCAATTTTCTTTTGTTGTATTCCAAAATTTATGAGGTGCTTACTAGAACTCTGCTTCCTGAGTTCTTTCAGTTCAATCCCAAATTCTCTTATTTTAACTAATTAAAGATAAATCCCTCATAGACAAGTAAAAAAAATAACAAGAATACTTAATAACCTTCTAACAGTCTAGAATCAATGAATAGATAAGCAAACAAACTTAGCTTAAAAAGGAAAAATAATTGATAAAAAACACATTATTATTATTATTATTATTTATTATTTTTGAGTTCCCCAATAGGGATGGTATAACTTCAAGTGTAGGCTATTAATTAGGATTTCCATGAGATTTCTCTGCAAAGTTTGGAACCTATAAGTATTAGGGCCAAAAATCTGAATTATTTGGTAAGGACCTACCCATATGGGTTCAAGCTTACATTTTTATCCATGTTTATCATTTTAAGGTTTCCAATATAAGATATGTCCCCTTAAAAGAATGGATTTCCCTTGGATTTCTTGTTAAAGAGCTGCACGGTTTTATGAGTCTATTCAAACATTTTATGTAGTGCATTCCTTCTTTCTTCTTGCAACTATGCAATATGATCTAATCTCCTCTGTAAAGCATCAAGAATTTCATGGTCTTGTAGTAAAAAATATAATACTATTATTTATGTACGAGGAGGTAGCAAGGCCTTTTATCCAAATACCATTTCATAATGAGTCATACCTTTGTTCCTCTTGATAGACAATCTATCTATCCATAAGGTAAAATTTAACTTATTGTCACATCCTTTTTTATTCTTACCAAGCGATGTTTTAATTCTGGTAATCAAGTTTTTATTTGATGATTTGGCAAGATCATTTCCTTTAGGATAGGATTTTGTCGAATGAGAAAGTTTGATTTCATACTTTGCATAGAACTCTATCATTTCAAATGAGATGAAGTACTTCCCATTGTCTGTTTCTAATTTTTTCAGTACTCCAAATCTAGTTAAGATGTTTTCCTTAAAAGAAATTGATGACTACTTCAATTATTGAGTTTCTTAGAGGAGTTGCTTTCGCCAACTTGGTGAAGTAATCTGTTGCCATGATAATCCATTTGTGTCGGCCTGAGGAGTTTGGTTTGATTTCTCCAATGAGGTGAATTATCCACTATGTGAAGATTGCTTCTATGATTACTGATTAGAGAGGCATTGCTGCTAAATTTTTATTCCCTGCAAACTCTTGATAATTATGGCAACCCCTTATGTGTTTATGAACATATTTGATGAATAAAGGCCAGTAATAACCTACTCTCATAATATCATCTACAATTTCTTTTGGAGTAAAGCGACCCCCACATAATCCATCATGAAATTATTTTATCACTTCTAATGCCTCTTTTTCAAACAAGCATAGCAATAAGACATCATCTGTATGTTTCCAATAGGGTTTACCTTCTTAGGTGTAATATTTCTAAGACTACTATTTGAATGACCTCATTTTATTTATAAAATACCTCTCCAAAATGATAGGGTTTGCCAATACAACAAAATATCATCATGCCATTTGTATTCAACATTGTCTGTTCTGATATCATGCATATCATCAACTTTGGTGATATTTTACATGTCTTCCCCTTCTTTGTTATCCAAATATTTTGCTAGACCTTGTCCTTTGATTATTTTCACAACCATGAATTCTACATCATATTGTAGTAATTTGACCACCCACCTAGTAGGGCTGCCTATTGGTCTAGGTTGGGTGAAAATTTATTTAATAGCGGTGAAAGAGATACAACATATAACCTTGTTTGAACCAAATATGCATTTAAAATGTTCTAGTGCTTGAATCACAACATAAGGCTATTTCTCAATATTTTTGAATATCAATTGACCTCCTTTGACTCTTGTACTCATGAAAACTATAGGTCTCTCATTCTCTTCATTGTCATTTAGAGAAAGGACTACAACAATGGTATGTTCGAAAGAAAATGTGTATATGTTGAAATTCTTTGAGTAGTTAGGGCAATTCAATACTGGGGTATTGGTGATAACATATTTGATTTTATAAAAATCTTCAAGAATCTCTTCCATTTGATGTCAAAATTCTTTTTAATCATATTATTGATAGGATGAGATATTTCAGTAAAATTTGGCACAAAACGTCTTACAAAATTAATCTTACCAAAGAATGATCTGACTCCTTTCAAATTTTTGGGAGGGGGTATCTTGGCAATAGCCTCTTTCTTGATGGATCGATACTTGTCGCCTTTTCTAAAACTTTGCAGCCTAGGAGCTTTACTTGTGTTGCTTAGAATGTACACTTATTTGGATTCAAGGATATCCCAAATTCTTTGCATCCAACACAAATTGTAATCAAATGTTCAAAATGATCTGCACGATTCTTTAAAAACACTATTATGTCAACCAAATAGACAACCACTATTTTGAACACCAAACCTTTAAAAGCAAAGTCCATGGTCCTTTGGAAGGTGGCTCTTGCATTCATTAATCCAAATGGTATTCTAAAATATTTAAAGGTGCCCCAAGGGGTTGTGCAAGCAATTTTGTATCTATCTTCAAGATTTACCTAAATTTGATTATATCCTGAGAATCCATCTAGTAATGACATTCTAGATGAGCCTACTATTGCTTATAGCAGTTGTTCCATGTTGGGAAAAGGATAATTATCCTTGAGAGAAATTTTATTTATATTTTTAAAGTCAAAAAAAAGTTTGATCTCTCCATTTTTATTCCTTACCAGTACTAAATTTGCTATCTAGGAAGAAAACCTCACTTTTTGACTATCTTGGCATCCAATAGTTTTTGAACCTCTTTCTGCATAACTGAATGCAATACGTTATTGAATTTGATTTGCTTTTACCTAAAAGGCTTAGCATATTCCTTGAGTAAAATGATGTGAGTCATGACATCTATTTTAAATGTCTTCAGGTCTTCATAACTCCAAGAAAAATATTCTTTGTTTTTATTCAAAAAGCTAATGTACTATTTTTTTCTTCTTTTGGTAAAGCCTTATCAATTTTGACAAACATGAGCTCCTCTTTTGTTCCAATGTTTACATCATCAGTCTCAATTTCTTTGAGGAGAGGTTTGTAAGCTTTATCAAAATCATAAAATAGGATTTCTAAGGAAACTAACCATTTAGGAATCCTATTGGTTTTGAGTTGAATTACTTCAACTGGCTCTCCAATAATTTTTTTCAAATTTTCTTCATCGTCCTCTTCACATATAACATCTAAATACATATTATGGATGGTCATGAAGTCTTTGATAGCCACATCATCTTGAAACACTTACAGATATACAACATTGTCAAGCATAGAAGGTTTGTATATATATATATTTGGGAACCTATCCATGTACTCAGTGTCAATTTCTAAACAATTTGCACCTAAATTATTAATAGCTAACATATCTGTAATGTGATTATGTTCTATAGGAATGTATGAGATGTTAAAGGCTAGAATTTTATCAATTTTTTCTAGAACTACAAATTTGAATTATTTTAATCTAGGATGTTTTATCTGATACTTACCTTTCACCTATTGTATAATCAATTTAGCATATCTAGTAATAGTCAATAAATTTATCCCTAGTTCTTTAGATTTTCTTAGACCTAATAGTAAGGCTTCATACTCAGCTACATTATTGGTGCACAAAAATTCTAATCTATAAGGGATCCCAAGATAGTTTCCCTTAATATATGTTAAATTTACACTAACACCTGCTCCTGTTTGAGACTTAGCACCATAAAAGGAAATGATCTACATTTCTTGAGTAAGAACCCTATCAGATTATACATCTACTAGTCCTCTAGTTTTATGGTCCATATATTTAGCTTCAAGGACTTCGATTAGGAAAGGGTTATACCAAAATGAGTAAAATCCTATTTATTTCTCTTTTATAGAGCTAACCAAATTAATCATGGTATCATCTGGTATCACCAGTTCCACTGAGTACTTGTTAAATAGTTCTCTCCTTAAGCTCAATTTTTTTTTCCTAAAATAAGAATTATGGTATAATACCAATCTAATTATATGGAGCCATCTTGTTGGACATTTTGATTCCCTTAGCAAAAAGTTGTCATTGATGTCAAAAGGATCTATGTAAGTAAGCACTATGTTTGTATTCCAAAAGGAGCTTCAAGGGAAGCTTAGAAAAAGGTTTTTATTTAAAACCATGGATGGCATATTTGAAAGGGGTTTTTCTTAAAACCCAGGTTGGCTTTTCGTTTCATCGAAAAAGGAGTCCCGGTGACAAAGTTATTCAACTTTGAAGTTTAAGTTTTAAATTTTAATATTTTAAAATTTAAATTTAAATTTCCAAAGTGGAAATTCCCATCGACGTCATCAAATTCGATTAAGGGCCGACGTATGAAAATTCAAGGCAATATGTATAAATACCATTGCCAAAAATTCATTTGGCAATAATTCGAATGTGTGTGAGTTTCGTTCGAACAAAGAGAAAAGATATTTTAGCGCAATCGAAACCTACGAAGAAAGGGAGAAATAGAAGGAAGGGAGGACCCTTCCCATACACCGTAGGTGCTTGTGGCCTAGCGGCAAGAAGGAGGTAGTCAAGTTGTTGAGCGCCAGGAGATCCGAAGTTCGAATCCCATTGACGCTAGTTTTTGCGAAGTGGAAAGGAAGTACACCTTTTGGCGCACGTGTCTTCTAGGGCACGTTTGGAGGAAGGAAAGCATAGTGGCTGCGCTCACCATTTCATGTGAGCGGTTGGCTCACATGGTTAGTGGCACCATGGTTAGAGTGGTGCTTGGACAGTGACAGGGGATCAAATCCTACTGAGAAGAAAAAGGTAAGTTAAATTTTTATTTTAATATTTGTAAGAAAAGCTTTGAGGAGAAATAAGGCTTATGAGTTGTTTTAGAAAATTCTGAAATTACTATTCCTTTTAATTTTGGAAGGGTAGCATATTATATATCATTGGAAAGCATTTTTCAAGAGCTATTTAATTAACTTTCTTAGAAGGAGAAATAAGGGTTGTGTAAGAAGATATTTCAGGTTTTGTCAAGGAGTTTCCAAAAGTAAGTTTGATCCATTCTATTGAGGGTTTATTTCTTGCATAAAAGAACTTTGGTGGATGTTAAAATAAAGTAGGAGTAATAAGGTGTTACTTGGATATTTTTTTTGTGTTATTACTCTAACCCTTGTTGAGAGTTGAAAAAGAAAGTGTGTTGAGTGAGACAGATTTTGTGGACAACAAATAAGGCATCAAAAAGGTATGAGCAATATTCTCCATTGATTTTATTTGGGTGGTTGATTTCTGAAATATCATTGGAGTGAAAAGGATTGATTGTGGTTTCCTTTTCGAAAGTGGTTGAGTTAATGCTTCAAGGTTTTCTGGCTTGAGTGTTGTGATTAAACCTTGTTTTATAAGCATTGTTGTTGAAGCCATTGGTTGTGCAAAGAACTTGAACTTGAGTTAGAAAAGAACATGAGTATCATTGTTATGTGAGATTTGTTGTTGAGCATTGTTGGGAACATTTTGAGTTGATTGATACATGCTTGGACTAGGGTTTGTAAGAAAGAGTTGTTCCTTGTGGTGAATGGTTGAGTTGAGTTGATTGAGCCTAGTCAAGTGGATGCAAGTGGTTGTTCAAGTTCCAAGAAACAAACTATTCTTTATTCTGATTTGAGTTGAGATTGAGATTTGAGAATAGAACATATTGAGTCTCTAACAATTCTCTTTATGCTTCTATGAGATTGATTTGAGTTGAGATTGGGATTTGAGTATAGAACATATTGAGTCTCTAACAATTCTCTTTATGCTTCTATGAGATTGATTTGAGTTGAGATTGGGATTTGAGTATAGAACATATTGAGTCTCTAACAATTCTCTTTATGCTTCTATGAGATTGATTTGAGTTGAGATTGAATTAAGTATAGAACATATTGAGTCTCTAAATTTTATTTCTATGAGATTGATTGATTGAGCATTAAGTATAGAACATATTGAGTCTCTAACAATTCTCTTTATGTTTCTGTGAGATTGGACAAGTTCTGTGTGGACTTGTTAAGCAGATTTGAGGCAAGTCTTTGAGAAGGCTTGTGGACTGATTTTGTGTAAGCTTTTGTGAAAGCTTGCTATGCAGATTTGAGCAAGTCCTAGAGAGGACTTATTGAGCATATTTGGACAAGTTCTGAGTGAGCTTGTTGAGCAGATTTGAACAAGTTCTGAGTGAACCTATTGAGCATATTTGAGCAGGTTCTGAATGAGCCTATTGAGCAGATTTGAGCAGGTTCTGAGTGAGCCTATTGAGAAGATTTGAGCAGGTTCTGAGTGAGCCTATTGAGCAGATTTGAAGAGGTTCTGAGTGAACCTATTGATAGAGCTTTGGAGGTGATAGAGTATAGAGGATAGAGTCTCAGTGGATAGAGATCCAATAACTAGGACAATTGAAGATAGATCTGAGTGAGGAGTCTTCAAGTGGAGAGAGATCCACAAGTCAGTGTAGCAGAGAGACAGAGTCTTCTAGAAGATCACTAGCCAGAGCAGAAGGGGAAAGAGTTCTCCTATGGAAGAGATCCATAAACTTGAGATTAGGGGATCAACATCTCCTTTGGACAGAGGTCCATAAACATTGTAATTGGGAAGGATTCCCAAGAGATTGATTGAGAAAGTTTTAGTAAAATATTTTCTCCGTGGAGTAGCCCGCATTGGGTGAACCACGTAAATTATGGTGTCTCTATTGTGTGTGATGATTGGTGCATTGCTTTGGTTATTGCTATTGATATTGCCATTGATTATATTGATTAATACTATTTGGGAAAGAAAAGTAAAAAGTGGTCTTATACTGTTCACCCCCCTCTCAAGTATAAGCTTGTGTTCTTCAATTGGTATCAAAGTCGGTTCCTTCGAAAGAAGTTTAACAACTTGAAGGAAGATCCTACAAGAACACAAATGGCAAAGAAAGGCAAGAGTAGAAGCATGAGACACAAGAAGAAAAGAACACCTATGGTCATGAAAGAAAAGGAAGATGAGTTTAATATTGTTGTGTTGGGAGGACAAATGGAAATAGATTCAAGAGATGAATCAAGTAATGGAGAAATATCCAGACTGATAAAGTTTTGTACCAGATGTGGGAACACAGGTCACCATGCAACTTATTGTCCACAAGAATGTTTTATTTGTGGTCAACTCGGTCATGATGCAAGTTATTGCAATGGGTTTGATAGTAGTGAAGATGAAGATGATTCTCTCAGATTTGAAGTTCTAAAGAATGAGTCAAAAAAAGGTAACAGGAATAGTCAAAGTAGGTATCAAGAAGAAACTCCACTTTGGACAATAGAAGAAATTGAAGAAGAGGAAGATTCAAAAAAAGAAAAGGAGGAAGCCACTCTTAAGGAACTTGGTGAATTGAAAAAGGAGAATTTAGAATTGAAGGCTCAAATACAAGAAGATGAGAAATGTAAGACAAAGCTTCTACAGGATATCTCTGACTTGAGAGATAAGGTTGAAAAAGCAAGAAGAGTTGAAGAAGGTATGATTGAACAGTCAAAGGTAAAAGAGATAGAATGTGAAAGGCTTATGATTACTCTTGAAGAATTAAAAAGGGAGAACTCAGGATTAAGGGTTCAAGCTCAAGAAGATGAGAAAGCAAAGGAAAAGTTTCTACAAGAACTCACCCACTTCAAAATCAAGGTTGAAGAAGCAAGAAAAATTGAAGAAGGTATGACCAAAAAATTAAAGACAAAAGATCTAGAGTGTGAAAAATTAGAGCATGAGATAGTTTCACTAAGGATGGAAGTAAAAGGCTCTAAGGACAAGTTGCACAAGTTTGAGGAGAATCCAAAGACTTTGGACAGAATTATCAATGCACAAAAGTCATCAGTCATCAAAATAGGACTTAGTTCTAAAGAAGGACAAAGGAAACAGGAGGCAGAAAAAGGAGAATCAAGCTCAAACACTAGAAAAGAAGAAGTGTCAAAAGAAGTAAGTAAAAGAGAGAGTGAGACTAAGTTGGACAATAGAAAGTTCAACAAGGAAAGGAACAATGCACAAGTAAGGAACAGATGGAACAGGAAATAGGTAGAAGATACTAAGAGACCAATGGGGTCTAGGCAAGGTTTCTTCAATGGAAAATGCTTCTCTTGTCACAGGTTTGGACACATGGCTTCACAGTGCAGAACATAGGGAAGACAAGAATATGGAAATGGACAACATTTTCATGGGTATTGCTACTCATGCAATGGTTTTGGTCACAAGGCAATGAATTGCAGGGTTCATGATAGAAGAGGATATGGCTTTACTAGGAGAAGTCCTAAGATAGTTGCACTTCCAAGGAATAATAACATTAAGTGTTATAAGTGCAATAATGATGGTCACATAGCAAGATGGTGTAGAGAAAATATTCCAAAAATAGGTATGAACAGGAATATGAACATGAATAGGAACATGAACAGGAATAGAGACTCAAAAAATAATAGGAACAAAAACATGGATGAGAACAAGAATAGGAACAGGAACAGAAGTGATGACAGGAACATAGATGATATCTTGGAAAGAAATAGTGAGAGGATTCAGAAGACTCACAGAAGAAGAGAGAAAGACAAAGGCACAGATCTGTGCTTTCGAGGAGTAGAAATACTCCCACCCTAGAATTAACCACCTCATGTGGAGGTGGGGGAGGGGCTAAGCTAAGAGGCTCATTCTTAGCCCCGAGCCCCAAAGGTGACCCTTTGCCATTGATGTCAAAGGGGGAGAGATTTGTGTATATTGGGGAGAGTTTTTGATATGGGGAGAGATTTGATATTTGAGAGAGCATTGAGCCAGGGGGAGCAAAGTCCCAGGGGGAGCAGAAAAGAAGGTCAGATTTCAATAAAAGGATATGGGTTGCCATCAATGACAAAGGGGGAGATTGTTGGACATTTTGAGTCCCTTAGCAAAAAGTTGTCATTGATGTCAAAAGGATCTATGTAAGTAAGCACTATGTTTGTATTCCAAAAGGAGCTTCAAGGGAAGCTTAGCAAAAGGTTTTTATTTAAAACCATGGATGACATATTTGAAATGGGTTTTTCTTAAAACCCAGGTTGGCTTTTTGTTTCATCGAAAAAGGAGTCCCGATGACAAAGTTATTCAACTTTGAAGTTTAAGTTTTAAATTTTAATATTTTAAAATTTAAATTTAAATTTCCAAAGTGGAAATTCCTGCCGACGTCATAAAATTCGATTAAGGGCCGACGTATGAAAATTCAAGGCAATATGTATAAATACCATTGCCAAAAATTCATTTGGCAATAATTCGAATGTGTGTGAGTTTCGTTCGAACAAAGAGAAAAGATATTTTAGTGCAATTGAAACCTACGAAGAAAGGGAGAAATAGAAGGAAGGGAGGACCCTTCCCATACACCATAGGTGCTTGTGGCCTAGCGGCAAGAAGGAGGTAGTCAAGTTGTTGAGCGCCAGGAGATCCGAAGTTCGAATCCCATCGACGCTGGTTTTTGCGAAGTGGAAAGGAAGTACACCTTTTGGCGCACATGTCTTCTGGGGCACGTTTGGAGGAAGGAAAGCATAGTGGTTGCGCTCACCATTTCATGTGAGCGGTTGGCTCACATGGTTAGTGGTGCCATGGTTAGAGTGGTGCTTGGACAGTGATAGGGGATCGAATCCCACTGAGAAGAAAAAGGTAAGTTAAATTTTTATTTTAATATTTGTAAGAAAAGCTTTGAGGAGAAATAAGGCTTATGAGTTGTTTTAGAAAATTCTGAAATTACTATTCCTTTTAATTTTGGAAGGGTAGCATATTATATATCGTTGGAAAGCATTTTTCAAGAGCTATTTAATTAACTTGCTTAGAAGGAGAAATAAGGGTTGTGTAAGAAGATATTTCAGGTTTTGTCAAGGAGTTTCCAAAAGTAAGTTTGATCCATTCTATTGAGGGTTTATTTCTTGCATAAAAGAACTTTGGTGGATGTTAAAATAAAGTAGGAGTAATAAGGTGTTACTTGGATATTTTTGTTGTGTTATTACTCTAACCCTTGTTGAGAGTTGAAAAAGAAAGTGTGTTGAGTGAGACAGATTTTGTGGACAACAAATAAGGCATCAAAAAGGTATGAGCAATATTCTCCATTGATTTTATTTGGGTGGTTGATTTCTGAAATATCATTGGAGTGAAAAGGATTGATTGTGGTTTCCTTTTCGAAAGTGGTTGAGTTAATGCTTCAAGGTTTTTTGGCTTGAGTGTTGTGATTAAACCTTGTTTTATAAGCATTGTTGTTGAAGCCATTGGTTGTGCAAAGAACTTGAACTTGAGTTAGAAAAGAACATGAGTATCATTGTTATGTGAGATTTGTTGTTGAGCATTATTGGGAACATTTTGAGTTGATTGATACATGCTTGGACTAGGGTTTGTAAGAAAGAGTTGTTCCTTGTGGTGAATGGTTGAGTTGAGTTGATTGAGCCTAGTCAAGTGGATGCAAGTGGTTGTTCAAGTTCCAAGAAATAAACTATTCTTTATTCTGATTTGAGTTGAGATTGAGATTTGAGAATAGAACATATTGAGTCTCTAACAATTCTCTTTATGCTTCTATGAGATTGATTTGAGTTGAGATTGGGATTTGAGTATAGAACATATTGAGTCTCTAACAATTCTCTTTATGCTTCTATGAGATTGATTTGAGTTGAGATTGGGATTTGAGTATAGAACATATTGAGTCTCTAACAATTCTCTTTATGCTTCTATGAGATTGATTTGAGTTGAGATTGGGGATTAAGTATAGAACATATTGAGTCTCTAACAATTCTCTTTATGCTTCTATGAGATTGAGTTGAGAAAGTGGTTGAGCATTGAGTATAGAACATATTGAGTCTCTAACAATTCTCTTTATGTTTCTATGAGATTGGACAAGTTCTATGTGGACTTGTTAAGCAGATTTGAGGCAAGTCTTTGAGAAGGCTTGTGGACTGATTTTGTGTAAGCTTTTGTGAAATCTTGCTATGCAGATTTGAGCAAGTCCTAGAGAGGAATACAATCTTCTAGAAGATCACTAGCCAGAGCAGAAGGGGAAAGAGTTCTCCTGTGGAAGAGATCCACGAACTTGAGATTAGGGGATCAACATCTCCTTTGGACAGAGGTCCATAAACATTGTAATTGGGAAGGATTCCCAAGAGATTGATTGAGAAAGTTTTAGTAAAATATTTTCTCCGTGGAGTAGCCCGCATTGGGTGAACCACGTAAATTGTGGTGTCTCTATTGTGTGTGATGATTGGTGCATTGCTTTGGTTATTGCTATTGATATTGCCATTGATTATATTGATTAATACTATTTGGGAAAGAAAAGTAAAAAGTGGTCTTATACTTGTTCACCCCCCTCTCAGTATAATTTTGTGTTCAATACATCTAAGTACTCTGCATAATATTTTATTAATAGTAATGATAAGAAAGGGTCTACATAAACCACTACAACATCCATAACTATACATTTATTAGGATGTTTATCTAGGTAGACTAACAAACCAGTGATAATACCTACACGGGGTATATACCTACTGTCAATTACTGATACAGGAGGAGACTCTCTAGTGAAAATCAACCCTAGTTGGTCTACTATATGTTTGGGCATGATGTTATGGTATGCACCGCTATCTAGCATGCACCTGTGAATGACGTACCTTTCTCCTTCATCTAAGTTATACCTGAGCGACAAAAAAAATGGTCTCATAGATGAGGGGGTTCTAGTTTCATGATTGGCAGGTTTGACAACATTATAGGACTGAGTTCCTTTTTGTTCAATTAAGCCAAAGGTCTTACAGACTTATTCTATATACTTTTGAATATTCATTAACTCACCAAAGGTAATGTTGACCTTCTATTTAATCAACTCTGAACTAGCATCAAATTCCATTTTCTTAACATCTAAAGCCTTAGAGCATTCCTCATGAGGTGATGGTTCATTTATTCCTATATTTTTAGGAATCCTTTTGTTTTGATATTTTTTAGTGGGTTGTTCTCTACTCTATTTTTTTAAACTCTTATCATTTCTATTATGAATAGTCCTATTTATCAAGTTCAAGGTATTTTCTTCTAATTCTTCCACCTCTTGTGTTGTTGGAACTAGTTTCCCTTGTTTTATTTTATCATACCTAGTTTCTTGTCCTCTTTGCAAAATATTTTTGTTTTCTGCAACTAGGATTTTTGGTTAATGATTCGAAGTGTATAAATCCATTTCTTCTTCAAACAACCTTTCTCTAGATTCATCCTCAAGGGTCCAATAAGCATTAATTCTAATAGCCTCTTTAGATTCTACTTGTAAGTCTACAAGATGATGAATACCTCGATAGATGCCACAACAGTCTAGATTATGAGGTGCATCATAGGATGAACAGTAATAAGGAAATTTTTCTACCAATTTGATAGTAGGAATTAAATTTGCAACTAATTCCAGGTCCTCTGTTTCTCTATTTTTCCTATTATTCCCATTATTTATATTTCTTTCATCAGGATTATTATTATTTTAATTTCTATTAAAATTTCTCCTGAAAGATGGTCTGTTGTCACCTTGTTGTCTATCATCCTAAGGGTGAGAAGTTTCACCAGTGATCTCTTTATTTATTTCTATCCTAGCCAACCTATTATTCATTATGTTGATCATTTTTATCATTTGATTAGCCAAATTTTCCATGGGATCATGTCCAACTCTTTTTTTTAGGTTAAATCGTACCTTCTTAGGATTCCTATTAGGATGATTATCCTTTGGAGATTATGGTTTCATTTTACCACTATCCAACATATTTATTTCAATATCTATGGATTTCTACATGCACTCATCTATTGTGTTAACATGTTCTTGTCTTAATTCATAATTAAATTCTCTAGGGAAAGCATTTTTATAAAAATAGATGGATTGGATATCATTTGGCCTTAGAATAGTGGGAATTTTATTTCTAGATTTTGAAAACCTTATATTAAAATCACTTATTGATTTTTTCTCTTTATTTTTCATTGTTTCCAGATCTATCAATAATGAATGTTCATTCTTCATTGCACCAAACTTTTTAAAAAGATAATTTCCATTTTGGTGAAATGGGTGATGTCATTGTTAGGAAGAGTATTAAACCATTCTCTAGCATCTTTCTCTAGAGTTTACAAAAATAATATTAATACTACATCTTCATGTTCTACTTCTAGACTGTCTAAAACATACAAGAATATTTTAATGTGATCTTCCCTAGTAATTGCATTGCTTACTTGAAATTTAGGTAAATACTTGTGAGACTTGTTGAGGAGATCGTGTAAAGGTGTTGGTAACTGAAAAGGTCTATATCTATTATTCATCCATAACTGAACAGATGGTGTATTATCCATATTAAATAATGGAGGTGTTTGGATTATAGTAGTAGGGGTTGTACTAATTCCACTGGGGATAGTGGGAGGTATTTCAAATAAAATTTCTACTGTAACAATATCAACATCAAAACCTTTTGGGGATGAACTAGATGGAGTGGTTCTAAAAAATACCTATGGATTTGAGAATTTTGGATATAGCTCCTGAGCGGTTCTTCTCGTTCATGCCAACATGTTCTTTTTCTTCTTTTAATATTTATGATATTTTTGGATTTCTCCAATCATAGTCGCTAGCACAATGTATGTAGAAGGAATGAACGTCTGGTCAAAATAGCTTGAATTTAAACACTCTTGATCACTAAGGGTATAAAATTTTTCAAGAATCAATAAAATCAAGAAACTCAAGAGAATCAAGAAAATAATATAATTGTTCATTCTTAAAAAATAAAAATTGGAAACTACGAGCATAGAAGGGAAACAATTTTGAAAATATTTTAAGATAAACTGATATTCTGATTCCTTCTTTAAGATAATTGTTGGCAATAAATATTTATCATTAGGTTCCAAAATGTAATAAAAATTATGCATTTTGTCCCTGACAATGATGCCAATAAACTATTGGGGATTTTTCCTGCATCCTTAAGATAAGCTATCATGCTATAGGAAAATCTACTGCCAATGAGCAACTACAGGCTCTGGTCAACCTACCTCTTTAACTTAGGAATATATTTCTTTAATATTTTCTAGATAGACCAAGTATGTTAAGGATACCCTTGAGGTGAGCTTAAGTTCTTTAAGTTCATGCTCTTCTAGATTTATGGTGATGAGTTAACAATTATGAATTTTGATCGAGTTAAAACAACAAAAGTTTTGATATGCCTTATGTATGATTGGTGCTTTAATCATTTTGGCTATCATAGCAAGATTTAATAACAATTAAATGAAGATAGAAATAAGTAAATAAGAGATAATCGATGCAATTACATTCATTCAAATATCATAATAAACATAATAGTTGACCAATGAAAGAAGCATTCACTATGCATTCAAATAATGTAACTTATAATGAAGACACACACAAAACTAAACACAAAAAAATAATAAGAAAGAAGCCCAAAATTGTATTAATATTTGAAATATTACATGAAGAGTTGGCATGGAATTGCCATTTAACTCTTAGAATGATTAATACAATAAATATCCTCATTTGAATGTCATAACAAGGACCTTTCACTCCCTTGTTCGAATATCATAACAGTTGAGTCTCTAGACCTCTGGCTCAATAATTTGGAAATAATATCAGTTTCTTGGGCACTTTCCTATAAAAAATATATACAACAATGGGAAGAATGAGGGGATGAAAAGAAGAAAGGAAACAAAGGGAATACAATATAAAAGAATGGGCACTCGAGTATACCTCTTAGAAAAAATATGCTATGTCAAATATTGATCCTTATTCTAGTTGTAGATGTCATTTTTATAATTGTGGTGGCTCTGTAACTGCCTGAACTGCTCTCATTTGGACCTTCCACCTGATGCCATCTCCTGCCTTGTCATTGGTCGATACTATATAGTTTGTTATTTTAACTACCTCAAAAATATGTTATTAAAATTGTTCGATGCCCAGCCTAGTTGTCACTCATATTCCTATTTTCCTTTTCTATCATTGTGGGCCCCATATTGCTTGCTGAATTAGATGCATTTTGAATTTTCTTTATTGCCTCCTCATATTGACTTGCACCAATAGAATCAGCTATAAGAATCCAAATTTCTTCATATATTTCACTAATCATGTGAATTCTATCCAATGCTTTGATTGCCTTGCTTTTATCATATTTTATGAATGGTTGTCTTCTCTAAAAGAAATTGAATATGTCCAAGGTGAGCATTTTAAAAGATATGAGATGGTCAGATAGTTTATCTTCATCAACCTCTTTGCAAGGGAATTCCTTGATATCTCTGATGATTGTCTAACAAAAACCTTTTGTGCTAAGTAATTTATGGAGATCAACATTGAGATGCTTTAGCTGGATTACTGTATCTTTCTCCACTTTTTCTAGTTCTCTAACTGAGTTGTTCCATTTGGGTCTTTTCACCTTGAAACTTACAACTTTTTCATACTCTCCCTGGTAGCTATGAGTTCTACCATCAATGGTGGTCACTTGCATGGATCTAATCTATTTGTACTTGGCCTTGCATATTTCATACACTGGTGAAATAGCTACCACCTTCTTATCTACACTTTCTAATAGAGATTTTATTTCCTTATTTGTCTCTATTATCATCCCAAAATTTTTGCAACAAGCCTCGATCATTTTTGCTTCTTTCTCAATGATTTTGATCATATTTTCCTTGAATTTGGTTGCAATTTGTGGAACCTATAATGAACTATTATCAGAAGGTCCTTGCTCTTATTTCTTATTAATTTCAGCCTTAAGCTTCTCATTTAATGATTGTAACAACTCAGCCTTAGACTTCCAGGCTATTACTTCCTTCTAAATGGCTAGTGTAGTCTCTGCATGGACTTGCACTCCATGTATTAACAATGAAACTGAGTCTCCTACTTCTGCATCACATATGCTAGGATTTATTCAAAGTGATTGTACTCCTTCTATGGGAATGTTGATGGTTGCCTTGGAAGTAGGCTCTGAACCTGATGGGGGTGGATTGTGGACTTTGCTTTTAACCTAAATTTTTGTCACCATGTTCTCTCTTATTGCCTCAATTTGCTCTTCTTATTTAGTAGTAAATTATGTAAAGTCTTCCTTTCTGACTAGAGTGATACTCATAGACTCACTGGTGCCCATTCCAATCCTTAATATTTTTTGAGAGGGAGAGCTTGGAGTACCAGGTGTTACCTCCTAATAATCTCTAAAAATATCATGAAATCCTCCAACTTTCTGTATTTTCTCCCATGCCATGGTTGAGATTCTAATTTCTTTGTTATTTACCATGAAAGCTATCAGCACTGCCTAAGATGAACCAATAGAAACTTGTTGTAGGTGCCACGAGACCATAAAATTTACTGCTAGGCTTTTAGCCATGAAAAATATTGAGGTAGCAAAAATGGGTACAATTTATTTTTCCTTACTTGCCCTGGGATACTGAGAGGTATAAGAAAAACCAGTTGCTTCTTCTATCACTTGATCCTTTACCTCAACTATGATTTCAATTTTTCAGGATTTAAACACATAACTTCTATAATAGGGTCTACAAAATATTCTAGTGGGATGGCGGCTACCTCTGACATAGTTTTACCCAGTGTATCTCTTCTTACCATTCTCAAATCTACAAGTAGTTATTGACCATTTTTGTTTACGTATGCGCCCTTATCAGGTTCTAGTTTTTCCATATTTCTTCGATGTTGATACTGTTGTTTTGTGCCCACATAATAATTTTCTCAAATTCGTTCTCCCTATGCTCCAATGGCTTAGAATCCAAAGCAATTTTCTTGTAACGAACCTTAGGGTTGTATGGTCTCCAGGTTATTTTTGTGAATCGGTAAGAGTCCATCGTGGGCAAAGATTTCAACATTATAGGATATCATATGTATACATATTGTCCTATTTTTATTGGTGGTGTAAGCCAAGGAACCCTAGACTTCTCATTATTCCATCTTAGTATGACTTATTTTGTATATTGCCTTACTATCTCTAAGGTAGTTAGCAACTTTGGACAAAATATGGGTAAGATTTTGGGTGGCAATTTGCCTTCATATGTTCTGATGAAGCTAAAATGTTCATTGAGGAAATAATCATCGATTTCCATTTATTGAAGATAATTGATTATACCTGTATTCATCATTGGGGGTTTTTTATTCATGAGTACGTGGTACATAGATGCCAAAAATATTCCACAATATTTAAAAAAATGGGGAGTACCATTGTAGATACTAGGCATTCTATCTTGGATAATTTCTCATGGTATACCTCCAAGATGTTTGATGGCATCATATTTGAACTGCCCAATGATCAGGTGAATTAGGAATGGGTAGTGTGAGAAATAGGCATAAAATATCTATCCTTCTTTATTGCATATTGCAATTATTTAAATTCCTTATCTATTGGTTCACATATTACATATTTCCACCTATACATTGGTATCTTCTAGGTTTTGTTACACTATATTATCAAGTACATAACTTCGATGTTGACCTAGTTTAGGTCCTCGAACCCTAGAACTGCATGAATAATGTTGGCGTACTCCCTCACCCACTTGTGGAATTTATAATTGTTAATAAAGAAAATATATGGACACTAGTTTGTCGTAATCAAACAACTTATTGTAGAAAGTTGTGCCGATCATGTGCTTGGCCTGCTTCAAAATTACTTTTGCATCGTAGCATTTTTTGGCTGTTTCTAGCCTGAACCTGTTCGATCATTTCTGGTGTGATCCTATAAATGGGCTTGTTTCGACTGTTGAAAATAGCTCTAGTCTTCAGAATATACAAGATAAGATAACAACTTAGGGGATAAATGTACTCTTGGATACAAGAGCTTTGTTGGATTGGTTCTCCATTTGTTGTTGCAAGGAACCCTCTTATATTTTTCTTCATATGCTTTTTTGAATATGTTCTTTAATAGGTAGTGTGGTCATCTCCACACTTTTGTGATCAACTGGAAACAAAATTTGGTGAGTTCATATTCACCCCATACTTGTTCTCCTACCTTTTTGGTGTTCACCTTCCTGAGTGGCATCTTCTTGTCTAACACCTTAATCCTATCTTGAGGACTGTTTTATTGGAGGAATACATTGCTCTAGTCTCTACTATTGGTCTTCTTGGCTCTCAAATAGTTAAGAATACTATAGGCATAGTGAGTTGTTCATAATAACTACCATGTATTTAAATTGGTTCATACACGAGGTGTCATTAATGTCATACCAACTACCGTTGCATTGTTGCTATTCTAGACTCACCATATCAGTCTTCCATAATGATCAATCGATCATGAATCATCATCATCTATTGATTTGTGTAAATAGCCACCAGATTATACTGGTGTTAGATTATAAATTATTTGATTGGTACATGTTACCTTAAGAACCATGCCTAGAGAGATTCGTGGATGATATCTGTAGTTGGATTATGTGCCCATAACACCCGAAGAGGTTCAACCAAGTCAGCAAAATCATCATTAGTTTAAGTGTTGCATCAAATTTTATTGTGCAAATATCCAAGACTTTCAACTTTTGTGCTTCGACTATTGTCGATGATTGATCAGCCGATTGATGCTTTAATTTAGCTAAAGCTTTTGGATTTTTTGATTGGATGTTTGGCCGATTAACTCTTTAATATTTTCATATTTTGGCCAATGAATCCTTTTGATTTTGTACGAACAAATATTTTTGTTGTTGGACGGCCAAGTGGCCTCATGTACTTGCACATGCGCTGCATTTTAAAACTCACGATAGCTTTTATTAAGGATGTCAATTCATAATAATAATTAAGATTTTATGTATGCAAAAATAAATGTTGGTATACCTTAATCTTTGTTAATTTTACCTTTGATCAGCTTGATGGATATCGATCATAAATTTAATTCAATTGATGATATTCGATGGTTGGGATGCATTTCATTGATAGTATTTAACATTGGTCTTTGTTCGACCAAAAAATTTTCAATGGTTGTGCTTTGACAAAATCACTACTATGGTCGACTGGCCCTTACATTTGTTTGACTTATGAATGCTTTTCTTTGGCCAAGCGATATTATTGTTGGCATCGGTAGGATGACTTATGTTATCTATGAACTGAAAAATTTATTGATTATTTGATTTTTGAACTAATTTTAATCTGTTTCGATCGACGACGTATTTTTTATTGAGCGACATGTTTTCTGTTTTATCGATCTATTACTGTGATCGATTGAAAAATTCATTTCCTTCATGGTCAATTGATCGGATATTCGGTCATTTTTCATTACTCATTGGCTGAATCATTTTTTACCTTCGATTTTTGTTTTTGGCTTGTCAATAAAAATTGGGTGTTACTGAATGGAATTCGATCGGCCAAAAATTTTCAGTAGCAACTTTCTTTCTATTGGATTATTTTAAAAATATGTGTTTTTATTTGTTTTGGCTGCTCGAACTAAGTGGTTGGCCGATTTATTTTTTTATGGCTACAATTTTTCTTGCTTGTAAAAATTTGTCGCTTCTTCTATTATGGGCATCGGCTGAAAATATTTTGAAAGGATCTTAGGTTTTTTCGATCACTCTTTGGACTACATTACACCCATCACCAATATATGATGATCTACACAACACTATGCTGCTACCTACTAATATGACCTAAGCTTCTATATTTTGCTTGTTACAATGAGGCCCTTTTATATAGGAAGATATATTCCTTGGCCAACACTCTACCTAGTTGTGCAAGGGATATCTTGTACATTACAACTTGCACATTGACACGTGCATTTATTTTATTTTTTTGGTATTGATAAAAAAGAGCGTTGAAGGGGCCTGACCCTTTACACAGATCTCAAAATATGTACAAGAAAAAAAAAGAGATCATACAAATGTAATATAGCCCTATATTAGTAAAACAAAAAAACTTGGCCTAAACCTATTGATGGAGAAGTTGAAATAATATTCCTCCCACTATCCTTCTATTTAACATGGTTGATGCAATGCTCAATGCTTTACATAACTGATAAAGAAATTGCTAACAATAATGTAATTTAGTGTGCTCAAATCCTTCATCACATGATTCCAATAAGTATTCTACTTTACTCTGCCCTATTTATATGCTGACTTCATTATCAGTTCTTATAATCTCTTCCAACTCCATGGGGACATATGACCAGACCTTGAAATTCTTAGATTTAACAACCATATTCACCATTTTATCGACAACTTTGTTTCCCTCTCTATCAATATGTTTAAATTGAATTTCTTCTAGGTTTCTCAAGATAGTCCTTGCATCTATAATTATTTTAGAAAATTTTAGAATTATTTAACTCCCATTTTTGAAGGGAAGTTATAATATTCTTGGAATCCCCCTCAAGAACAATTCTCCTAAAATCCAAATTCACTATAATTCGGAGGCCTGTAAGCATTGCCCTTGCTTCAGGTTGGTGATGTGTGGTAATTCCTAGATTCTAAGCATATGCAACCACTACATGACCTCTATCATTCCTAATGAGACCCCCACCACCATCTTGACCCAGGTTACCTTTTGCAGCTCCATCGAAGTTAATTTTTACCTAGTATTTATGGGGATGTTCCCATATAGTATCTAGTCTCACCTTGTGTATTTATTACATTGCATGAAGTAACTAGATAACTTCCCCCTAAGGTAATATAATATCCTAAGTATGTACCTAGGAAGGTACATTTACATGACCCAAATGATGTAGTATAATATATTCTAAAACCCCCTTGTATTACATTATTTTGGTATTGAATACTTTAGTCTTCAATGTGGATATCCTGCTTGATCTTGAAATTCAGATTCTTCTTCTCTATATTCTGTAACCTGTTCAAGCAAGTAGTTAGTGTCTTCATAACCTATAATTCTTATTTAAAGAGCTTTGACTTCATAATAATTTGTATATTCTTCTAGTTCTTTGATTACTTCTATCCTCTGCGCTAGATGTCCTTTTTTATTTATTTTTTGATACTCCAATTGGAGATAATTGGTTGGACATTAAAATTATTGTTTATGAGGATTTTAACATTGTCATGGTTGAAATTGGTTTCCATTGTTCTTTTGGTTTCCTCGATTTTAATTTTTGGGATTGAACCTGCAATAGCTGGTACTATGGACTTTTCTCTTACATATATGGCAATACCTCTTGTACCATGGTTTTTGTCCTTTTGATGAAGAAGCAATATTTACCTATTGATTATCTTTATATGCCAATGCAATGTTAGTAATTTCATCTTTAACTATATTTTCCGCCTCATATTCCCATAGAATATTGACTAGGTCATCAAAAGAGGTATCTTTACTTAGGACTTGTAAAGATGTTACCAAATGTTTATAGTTGTCTAGAAGTTCTCTCATGGTTATAGAAGTTCTCTCATGGTTACTTGAGTAAGAATTTCATCCTTAATTGTTTCTCCTAAGGTCAATAAGTTCCCTTTAATATCTGCTACCTTACTTAGGAATAGTTCTATGTTTTCTCCACTATTCATCTTTAATGAGTGAAGTTGAGTTTGAAGATGAAGAATAGTTGCCTTATTATTTCCTTCAAATATTTTCTCTAGGATTTTCCATGCATTTGAATTTGTTTTTGCTAAAATAATATAGGTTTGTATCTCATTAGTGATAGCAAAGGTTATTATCATTAGAGCATTTGAATAATTTTTCTCAAACTTCAGGATTTCAGTATCACCTGTGGAAGGTCTCTATGTTTTCCCTTTGATAGTATCCCAAAGTTTTTCATATACCAAGATTGCTTTCACTTTATTATTCTAGGAGAAATAATTAGGACCCTTGAGTAGTTGAGATTCTGCTAGGAAGAATTTGTTTGATGCCATTTAAATTTCCTAATATCAATCCTTAGATTTTGTGGACTTCCTTATGTCTCCCTAGTAATGAGAGTATATATACCTAATGGAATTTTAGGTTTTGTAGAAATTTTATATCTTCCCAATGGATTTATAACTTGATAATATTTGGTAGATGCTATTATTATCAAGTTTTTTAGAATGCCTTATGACTCCCTAGTATGTTTTGGATAAGATATAAGATGAATATAGTGCTTTTGTAAATTGTAGTTCAATTTTTGGTTGATTTTGTAAAGTATTTTTTGTAAATCCCAAAATCAACTCCTATTATCCCTTATTGCTCCTATTGAACTAAGCATGTTTCCCAAATTTGAAAAGGTTTAATTTTGAATATCTTTTGTCCCTTTTTGTGAAATTTTGAGACAAGTAAATTGCTAAATTCCATCCTTTGAAATTATTTAATAAACTTCTTTTAACATATTTTAGTGTATCTAATTTTCAATAAATTAATTTGATGTAGTAACCCTTATAACTCCCAAATTTTGGAAAATTAGATCACAACAATATTTGCAAATATTTTTAAATCAAATTCTAGTATAAACCCTTATTACTCCTAAGTTTAATATTGCAAATATTATATTGATTTGATAAATTATTCCCTTTGAGGTATGACTTTCAATATGGTTAAATTATTCTAAGTTTAACCTTGATTTATCAACCTTATAACTCCCAAAAATGAAAGCACATTTAAAATGGGAATAAATCTTACCTTGCACTATACAAAGACCACAATAATCGAATTTTGGGTATGCAACGTCTACAATATTAATGTCTCTTCTTTAGCCATTCCCTCCAACAGAATGCTTTGAATACTTCTTAGATTTTAATGCTCCAAATATGGTGCCTTTAATATTTGCCTTTGACCTCTTATGACCAGAGCATTATAGGATATTTCACCTTACTTCCATGCTACAACTTGGCCCTATGCACAAAGACTCCATAGTGCTGAATGTGGATGCATTAATGCTAGTCTTTGGCAACCTTAAAATGGAGAAGAATCTTGTATTAAGTGCCAAGTGGCATGCTCATTTTCTTCTTGAGTGCTTGAAGAGTAGAAGGTGCTATAAGACACTTGTATATTCCTTTGAGTAAGATATGAATGTTACATTTTTTAGTGGAGTGCTTGGTATCTTTGTGGACAAGCATCTCTCATATTCTAAATGCACCAAGTTGTTGTTAGTAACTCCTTTCTTGGTCAAGATGAGGGCTTGTGTAAGGAGTGTTAGGGTTTTTCCTCAAATGACAAGTGTCACTCCCTCCTTGTGCATGGATTATTCTCTAACACTTCTTCAATGTACCCTTTGGAGGTTATTTAAACCCTATAAAATTTCTAGCTCCTCCTTCATTCAATGACACTTGATTGTGAGTTATTTACAGCTAGAATGAGGAGCAATAATTTGGAGGCTTGAGCACTGATTTTGAGCAATACAAATGTGGAGTTTGAAACACTCCAATGGTGGCTTATTATTATTCTTTTTACACCTATTATATGTCCTCCTTTTGTAGACAACATTGCTTTTGAATATAATGTTGTTTCTCCCTTTGTTTTGTGCCTTGTTTGTTGCAAGTTTGGTTGTCCAATATATGAGGAGTATGAGTCCTTAGAGTGGCTTATTTTGCTAGGCTTGGAGAGTGTAGTGTTTAACCATATTTGGCTATTTTACCATATGGATATTGTGCCTTTGAGGTACATTCAAATCTGCCCTCTTTCCTGTACAAACCATATTAAGATAGTGCAATACAATGTAACAAATTTATGTATACAATAATCTTTATTGCACCCTCTTTTACACTCATTTTTTCTAGGTCTGAATTTATGGTTTTGTGCCAAATTTTTGAATGCAATGTAGGGGTTTTGAGGTTGTCTCTTTGGTTAGGCACATTCCCCTTTTTTCTTGGATACTTTGATGATAAATATAAGCTTATATAGAAGTATATAGAAGCTCCTTTGCAATTTCTACACTTTTCTCCTTGCAACTAACCCTATAATGCTTTGGATTTGAGACTCACCAAGTCTCAATATTTGAAGCTTCTATTTTTTATTTTGGTTAGTTGTCTTCTTCTCCAAGTTTTGGAGGTTTCTAACCAGTTTTGGTGGCTTCAATTGGACACTATGTGTTGCATATTTTTGTGTACTAATAGTGTCTTTAGAAACTTTGTGAAATTATTATTTTGTGCCTTTCTCAAGAACAAAAACACTAATATCTTTTAGAGTAATATAGTAGTGCAAATGAACCCACTAATATTTCACTTTTAATGTGGGTATTTTCTCTCACTTCATCCTTCCCAAGCCTCTACTCATTTCTATTTTTTGTCGAGTCCCAAGGCTTATTGTGTCTATTTTTCACTGTGAGAATCGTGCTGCCATAAATATTTGTTACCTGATTTGTCAAAAGTTCCTAGGAGTGGCACACCTTTCTAATTTCTAAGGGAATATGAGCTATTGGATTTTCTAGTTCTCCAAGGCCTACTATTTTGTTATCCGAGACAGGGTGGATTTGCCTTTATTAAGGACATGTATTAACCCAAGGTGGGGACATAGAATATTCCTGAATAACTCAAACCCATTCTAAGTTATTAAAGCTCATCTTTACACTGGATTCTTCATTTGCATTGATTGTGTCCTAAGGCCTAGTAAGCACTTTATTTTTCCTATTTTAAAGCAATTCTATTTCCTGGTCACCATGAGCTTTGTTGAGCCTAAAATACTTGAAATAGAACTAGTGGGTGAAGCAATTATGAGTGCACAAGGTTTCCTGCCTTTCATAAAATGATTTTTTGGGTTATATTGGGATAAAATATTGCTTTTACGTCTACCTAGGAGAATGGCATTGTTATCATTCATGAAGTGGAGTTACAGGTTGACGTACACATCCTCACTAAGATCACTGGCCAATCGCTAGTGGGAAGCATTTTTTAAAGAGAAGCATAATTAGGATACAGAGCTCAAGGAGTTCGAGCAGATGTCGAGCCTATAAAAGATAGTCAAATAAAACATAGTTCATGAGGATTTACCCACCCCTTAGAAGGAGGTGATGAAACCAGTAATGGAGTACATCACTATTGATGACCCAGGTTCCCAATTAAGGAGCTTTCACATTGCATTTGTGAACCATTTTAGGGAGGTGAAACCATTGAATATTCTCAAATTTTTGTATTTATCCATGGATTACTCCATCAAGATGACCCGATTAAAGGAGGAAGTTTGGCCTTCACACTAGGGGTTATTTAAAGTTATTTCTATTCATTTATTGGATAAATTTCCCAAAGGAAATGTGATTTCATAGGAACAACAGGTAGAGTACAAGCAGACAATGGAGGAGGATACATCCTTCACTCCTTCCTCAAGTGTTCGAGGTTCCAAGAAGAGGAATATGGATGGATGCTACTAGGATGTCGAGTAATCTATGAGGAAGAATGATAAGGTGGAGGATTGATCCACCCAAAATAGAAGCTCCCAATGCCTAAAGAACAAGTTTATTTAGAATCAAGGAAAGATGCATGGTGCTGCTGAGGATGAGCTCAAGGATCTGATGGAGAAAATTCTTTAGGAATACATTATAAAGACCACCACATCTACTATTTCCCAAATGGAAAGTGCTATTACCACAAGCATGGTAGACATCACCCAAATAAAAGAGCACAAGAATGCTCTGAATTTGCTATTCTTCTACAATAACTTTATCGAGGATAATCCATCAAAGAACAATGTTGGAGCCAAAACTAATGTCAAAGAAGATGATGTGGTGGAAATTGCCAAGGATGTGTTCAAGGAAGTTCCTAAGGATGTCGATAAGGACAATATCAAGGATTCTATTAATTCTTAATTAGCTATAATTTTTTTTCTATTGTTGGGCTCTGTTATGTTAGGATGTTTTGTCTCTTGTTTCATCCTTGTCCTTTTGGCTTGTTTTAGTTTATCCATACATCTTAGGCTTTATATGGATGCCACAAGGTTTTTTGTGGATGGTGCATCCTTTAATCCTATTGTTGTATCAAGGTGTTAGGGCACATTTAAAATTCCCTCATTAATATAAATTTTGTTAACTTACCAAAAAAAATCACTTTTAATGCACTAAAAATCACACCTTATCACTCTAATAAAATCTAAAAATAACTTATATGTGCACTTAATCAATTTAATACAACCAATCAAGAATAATTTTAATGAAACTTCAATAAATATTATGTAATTTCACTACAATTAATATTTTAGGATTTAGTCTTATTTTTCTAAAGTAGATGATAGGTAGTTAATAGATGTAGTTCTAAAATCTAACCAACTCCTAACTAATGTGCAAATTAACCTTAAAAGAAACTTTTCTCTTTTTGCACTTTTGAATACTGTAATCCAATTTTTCTTCTTGCAAATTTAATCCAAAATAAGGTTCTTTAACAAATCTAATAAGTAATCCAATTAATGAATCTACTTGCACCAATAGTTGCTTACCATTTTAAAAGCTTTTATAGATATTTTACCGCTTCCGTAGAGGATGTATTTATTGGTGTCTACTTCGAGTAGGATCTTGCTTCTTAGTTTCTTCTTCACCAAAATTGGTCTTGAACTTTATTTTACGATCATAGGTTTTGATGATTTGATCCTTTAAGTGATCTTCTCCTTTTGCCATAGATTTGAATAAATATTTGTGTCTAAAAAAATGCATTCTTGTTGTGAGAGGTAGTATTCAAATATCTTGTATTTGGCAGGTTTGTCCTATCTTAAAGTCTTCTTGTCGCATTCTGAATTCAAGTGATATTATTCTTAAGATTTTGAATGTCTTCAAGTCTTATAATATTTGGAACTCCTTGCCAAATTATTTTTCTTCTTTTGAGCTTTTTGTCAGATGGTGATAATTGTTCCAAATATTTCACTATATTCTATGGTAAATTTCTCCAATGAGTTATCCTTTGATGATTTATTTAGTAAGGCTCTCCAAGACTTTTACTGGATGCTCGTTGAGACCTTCCCAAGATCTCTGATCTTACAACTTTTGGTCTTCCTTGATACATTTTCTTCAACCTTCTGCTCCTAGAAGTGTTGGTGGTGAGATCTTCTTCTGGATCTCTAATTCTTCTACTTTTGGATTCGAGCAAGACTCTCCTAGTACTTCTTATTCTTCCAATATTAGAAGTTATTAAATGATATCTTATCTTGATCTCTTTACCTTCAATTTTGCTTTAGATGTTGGATTGATTCTAAAGGAGATACTCTTCCTAACTTTCTTGTAGGAATTTTCCCAACTCACTAAATCTCCTTTCCATGCAATAAAGTATTAGTACTAAAATATTAATCTAATTCTAAATAAGATACTCTCTTATGGAGTCTTCTTCAGGATGAAGGCTTATGTGGCATTTTTTTTTAGTATCAAGGCTTCTGTGACATTTTCTTCAATATCAAGTCTTCTTTGGCCTTTTTTTAGTATCAAGGCTTTCGTGGAATTTTCTTTAGTATCAAGGCTTCTATGGCCTTTTCTTAAGTATCAAGGCTTCTGTGGCCTTTTCTCTGGATCAAGGCTTATATGGCCTTTTCTTCTGGAACAAGGATTTTGTGGCCTTTTCTTCTAGATCAAGGCTTCTATGGCCTTTTCTTCTAGATCAAGGCTTCTATGGTATTTTCTTCTAGAACAAGGCTTTTGTGGCCTTTTATTATTCTATGAAGTTATCAATATATCAATAGAGATATCTGATATCCTAACTTCACCATGACTCTTCTCTAGTCTTATTTCATGGTATTCTTTTCTTGTACAAGGACTAATATCTGCACTATGAAGGCACACCAACCTTTGGGTAACGAAGTTGGAGTCTCCTAGCTTTATGTTATAGGAGGTTTCCCAATCATCTGAGAATTAGTTTTTTGCAACAAAAGAAACTTTGGGTAATAGTTAACAAATTTAGATATCTTGAATAATCTTCACTAGTTGATTTGTCAATCTAGTGGATTGAATGATGAGTCCTAGTCTTCACGAGTTTTTCCTGCAACTCTATGGAAACAATCTAGCCAAATGTAATCTTAGTATTTTTGGAACTGAGATTTCTTTTAGTTCTCACTTGTGGCTCTCCATAATTCTACTACCTAGACTCTTATGAGAGTTTTTGATAGTGGTTGGTCTGGCAACATGTTAGGTTGATAAAAAACTCAAGCTCAATGATAATGGTGGTTTTTCTATTGATCTACTATGGTTAGATATATTGTGGCTTTAATACTACTATTAGATTTTGATGTAGTGTGCAATGGGAGATCACAATCACAAGTAAATCTACGAGATGACTAAAATATGCTATAAATAGAAATGACAAAAATGAATACAGTGTAGCTATGGAGGAAATGGACACTCCATGAACAAAGCTACTAGACTACATTGCACCCATCACCAATATATGGTGATCTACACAACACTATGCTACTACCTACAAATATGTTCTGAGCTTTTATATCCTGCTTGTTACAATGATGCCATTTTTATATAGGAAGATATATTCCTTGGCCAACACTCTACCTAGTTGTGCAAGGGACATCTTGCACATATACAACTTGCACATTGACACTTGTGCATTTATTACATTGCATTAAGTAACTAGATAACTTCCCCCTAAAGTAATCTAATGTCCTAAGTATGTACCTAGGAAGGTACATTTACATGACCCAAATGATGTAATATAATATATTTATAACATCTTCTTGGAATGGCCCTACACTCAAAATATTTTACAACTCCTCATCAACAAGATAAACATCACATCTCTTGGGTGATGAAATTTTTAATGGTTTTGTGGTTACAATAGTGGGATAACCCTTTTTTCAGTCCTCATATTAAGATAATTTGGAACTTGATTCCATTTCATTTTGTGTGGGGAGTATGGTTAGATAGGAACAAGAGAATTTTTAGAGGGGAAAAAATGTTAGTACTGAGAAGTTTTGAAAGCATCACCCATTTTTTAGAGGAGGATGTTAAATATATCAAGTGCCCTATCAAGCCAAAGAATACTGAAGAGACTATAACAACTAAGGCATGGAATTTGGAACCCATTAGTGGTGGAAAGGAAAATTATCATGTTATAACTGATGTAAAATGGAAAACACCCTGATATGAATGGTTGAAGTTAACTTTTTATGGGGTATCCAAAGGTAACCTAGGTAAGGCCAGAGTAGGAGCAATTTGAGGGATAATCAGAGCAGAGCAGTGGGAGTAGCCTACAAGTTTTTAGGAATTACTACTAGTCATAAAGATGAAGTTAATGATTTACATCTAGGTGCATAGCTAGCTAATTAAAAAATTGATTACAATGTGAAAGATATTAGATAAATTGTAAAGCATTTTGAAGAAGTTGAATTTGGTCGTCTTTAAAGAAGGGAACAAACCAACAGACTGGCTAGTAAACTTTGCTTCCATTAAAGAAGAGTATAGGAGATGGATCCCCCCAAGGGTGGTCCATGAGGACTTATGAAAGCTCACAAGGGAGGACTAGAGTTAATTGGGGTCTAGGATGGATATTGTTTGTCTTGCATCCATGGGATTTTTGGCTACTTGCCCTTGGTAGTTGTGAATTTGATGGGATGACTTTGTGTTGTAAAAGGGTTTGGGCCCTTTAAAAATCCTATTTTTACCCTAATAAAAATAATTATTTAATACCAGTTGACCCCTTCTTAAAGATGAAATGATAATGCAAATATAGATCACAACAAAAATACCATCATTATGAATAAAAATATAATAAATGGTGTACACAAATTAAATTATATGATAGTTTCCAAACTAATGTGTCAACTTATTGAGTTGATATAGAAGTATTGTATTGACATATGTATGTGTATGTGTTTTTGTAAATCTAATGTCTTTTCATATTGATCAAATATTATTTGTTTAGGTTTGGTCTATGAATTTGATCAAATTTAAAATTTTGTATGTTGTCATTTATTAATGAACATTATGAAATATTGATCCTTTATTATTTTTGAAGTAACAAATATAAACATCTATGGTTGGTTATATATGTATTGACATTATTTTACTACTCCTTTATTACAAAATTGCTAGTTTACACTTTTAAACATCATAATTGGATGATTGGTATGATTGATGTAGCATAATTATTATATTTAGTTAAAGGCTAGTGTGATGACTAGATATTTTAAATGGATTTTATGTTTGAGTAGTGTATGGATATCTTTTTCATTGTTCTTACTAATTAGTTGAACCAACCATTTAGTTTGATTTATGGAATGCAATTTACCTTGAAAATCATGATTATGTTTATATTTTGTGAGATATTATCACCATTAGATATTCTATATTCTTTTAAGGGTAATAGGAGGTCATTCTCTTCATGTAATAATAGCCCTTCATTTTTGAATTAACTATTATTGATTTAGAATATTATTGACCATGCATTAACACATTTTTACCTTCTTGCCCATATGAAAAAATAAAATGGAACAAGCTATATATCCAAGCCATCTAATAAATTACCTCGAAGGTTATAAGAGGTTTTTGAATTCAACCAAAGGAATACACCCTAAATCTACTGGAGTTATTTCTTGAAAGGTATCAATAGGTGTTTTATTTAGTAATCAACTCAAGTTCATAAGAATTAAAAGAGTTCAATTTCATTTTGATGACAAGTGTGATCACTAGTTAAGTTGGAATTGATAATAAAGGGTCTTCAACAAGATATGATAAACTACAAATTCTAGAATGACATCCTAACTTGGTAGCATCTAGTTGTTAATGATGATTGATGGTTAAATTACTGGTTGGTACCATTATTATCATTACTTTAATAACCTCCTTGGTAACTATTTTATTATGTGATTATGATGAACTAAATATGGCCAAGTGGTAAGTTAATAACAAGAATAAATTGATGTGTGATTATTATATTAAAAAGAAAAGTGATGTTTTTCCAACCCAAGGAAGGTGTTTGTGGCTTCTAGATTTAGAGTCTCATTCAAAAGCTAAGGACTTACTAAGCTTGTCAATACTAACCCATATACATATATGTTAGAGAAAGAAAAATATTTAACATTAGAGAAGTGTTCCAATTTAGTGGTAGAGGCCTCTTAGTCAAAAAGTGACTAACTACAGAAAAACAGTTGATGCACCCTTTTTGCATATTTTCCAAGAAGACCAAAGTGGCCCATATGCTAAAGATCAAAGAAAAAGCAAAACACCGCAAGGAGGAAAAAAGTGTCGCGATATCGCGACATGTTGCATTTTCATGGTCCAAAGCAAAGAGAAAGAGCAAGGAGGAAAAGGTGTCGCGATATCGCGACATGTTGCATTTTCGCGGTTCAAAGCGAAGAGAAAGAGCAAGGAGGAAAAAGTGTCGTGATATCGCGACATGTTGCATTTTCATGGTTCAAAGCGAAGAGAAAGAGCAAGGGGAAAAAGTGTCGCGATATCGCGACATGTTGTATTTTCGTGGCTAAGAGCAACAAAAGGGAGCAAGGGGGCAAAAGTGTCGTGATATCGCGACATGTTGCATTGTCGTGGCCAAAAGGGAAAAAGTGTCGCGATATCGCGACATGTTGCTTTGTCGCGGCCAAAAGGGAAAAAGTGTCGCGATATCGCGACATGTTGCATTATCGCGGCAAAAAGAGAAAAAGTGTCACGATATCGCGACATGTTGCATTGTCACGGCAAAAGAGAAAAAGTGTCACGATATCGCGACATGTTGCTTTGTCGTAGCCAAAAGGGAAAAAGTGTCATGATATCACGACATGTTGCATTGTCATGGAAAAAAGAGAAAAAGTGTCATGATATCGTGACATGTTGCATTGTCGCGGCCAAAAGAGAAAAAGTGTCACGATATCATGACATGTTGCTTTGTCGTAGCCAAAAGGGAAAAAGTGTCGCGATATCGTGACATGTTGCATTGTCGTGGCCAAAAGGGAAAAAATGTCATGATATCACGACATGTTGCTTTGTCACGAAAAAAAGAGCAAGTAAGAGACGAATGTCGCGATTTCGTGACATGTCTCATTTTTGCGGCTGGAAGCGACAGAAGAGCAAAGTAAGAGACGAATGTCATGATTTCGTGACATGTCTCATTTTCGTGGCTGGAAGCGGTAGAAGAGCAAAGCAAGGAAAGAATGTCACGATTTCGTGACATGTCTCATTTTCACGGCTGGAGGCGGCAAAAGAGCAAAGCAAGGAAAGAATGTCATGATTTCGTGACACGCCAGCTGTAAAGGAATAAAATGTATTTTTGGCAATCAAAGGCATGCACTGACACCAAGAAGTGATTTCTGACATGATTATCAAAAATCTAGGATAGAGCAGGCTTGCCAGATGATTGAAAATGTGACAGGCTCGTCTAGAATTTAATTAGTAGAGGAGATATCTAATTCATAGAAGACTTGTGTATTATTAGAAACTGCAGATGATTGCTTGTAAAATAGTAAGATGTACTTAGAAAAAGATACTCTTTTAGGGTATATATAGGGGTGAGCGACTCCAAAAAAAAGGTTGGCTCTTGGACGTTTACAAGACTGAATGCATGTACTTCGAATACAAGCAATAAAATCACATCTCCCATTGGCTTCTGGTTCATATCGTGCAAGTGTATGTATTAATGTTCTTTATTTCTGCTTACAATATTGAATTGTAAATTGAGTCTGTTCTTATATCTGAACTTTCGCAATACATAAATCATATTGTTGGAATAAGAATCTAATATATACGCATGTTAAACGAAATATTAGAAATCATATATGAAATTATATAATTTTTGCATGGAAATGTGTTTAAATGCTTTGGATAGAAGTAAGTAAATCTGTCTTTGTTGTTGTCTAATCTGCACCATATAAAAGTTCTAGCTTAGGCTATATTTCCCTTATCTCTTGTTCCCCTTTTCTCTAAAAAACTCAAAGGAACTAGCCTTCTCTGGAGACTAGACAGATGATCTCAAGCAAGATCTGTCTATTCAATGTTGGCAAAGTCTAAGGCGCAACACTATTAACCGAAGGCAGATTTTGTTCCAATAGTTTTTGGCATGCCCGGTGGGACCAAAAATCCCATAGTATTGTATAAGTTTTGGTGTTTTACCTTAAGAGCCTTTTTGTTTAAAAATCTCAAGAAAAACCACCTGGCGACTCCATTGCAATTTAGACCATAAAAGAAAGACCTTGTCTAAAAACCTTCTGGTTATATAGCCATATGATAACCAGATCCCGAGCTAGAAACTTTGAAGAACCTATCGAGTTCTTTGAACTACATCTCGAAAGCCTAAAAGCACACCCTGTGCTAGCCGCACGATCAAATCCACCCGACACCATTAGCACCTCTTTAACACCCATTGTAGGAGCATCTGCAAGCAATCCCATAGCGGTTGTAACTCCTTTAGCAATCATGGCAGTCGCCCCTACCCTAGTGCATCTTGTGTGGAATCAAACTGGCCCTTTGAACTTGGGAACACACCACCAAATTCCACAAGCTGCACTAAAAGCATTATCGACCTTTGACGAAATAGGAAAAATAGTAGATGAGCACTGTTTAGATGTATCATCGCTAGCATCTATTTACAACATCACTCAGGAAGATGTAATGGTCAGATTGTTGATTATATCTTTGAAAGGAAAGATGCTCTATTGGTACAGAGCGCTTCCCATTGGATCCATTACTTCTTGGGTAGTACTTGCCGACCGTCTGGTCGATGAATTTAATATACATGCGGATCCTTTCACATTGCTGAATCAATTCACTGTCATTGAGAGGCATCCACAAGAAGAAATCCAAGATTTCAACATCAGATTTACCAGAACTCGTGATAGAGTACCACAAGGCCTAAAGCCCATGGAAGAACAAGCTATATGCTATTATTTAAGGGCTTTTGATTCAGATCTCAGTATGATAATAAGGCAATCCCGTGTAACCACTTTTCTTGGGATCTATGTAGAGGCAGCAAAGGGTGAAGCTGATCTCATCGCTACAAGAAGATATCCATCAAAGAGTCTATTGCCAATTGTACCAGAGCTTTCCCAAGCATCAATCTCTAAACTACCTGTACTCCCATCAACGCAGGCCCTCCCAGCTATAGCTGCACCTCCTACATTCCTTGCATTACCAACCACACCCCTTGCATCAGCTCCCCCCAATGATCAATACACAACCATAATTGATACAATGAAGACGTTGTCAAATGAAATGGCATCCATGAAAAAGAGAGAGGCAGAAAGGAATATTCAAGCAAGAAGATTTCCACAGATACAAAAGGAAGGTGCTTCGACAAGTGGAAGGGTACAAGAGAGAAAAAATGTGGTGTATGCAAATGAGACAGGAGATAATGGAGAACCCGCTAATTTTGATTACTGGTGTACCACTTGCAATGATCCTCATGGAGAAGATTCATGCATGATTCATCAACATCAGGTGCAAGCGGTTATTAATGAAAGAGCCAAAGAAACTAGCAAGGGACAGGTGAACATAATCAGAGAGGTGCACCACAATTTGGCAATGCCATTAATGGAGCAAGTATCGGTCCTGACAAGATAAAAAAAAAGTCATTACCAGTTGACCCTAAGGAACTCCAACCACTAGGTTTTCCTCCTGCCCCCAGGGCAACTCCGCAGAAGAACCAGTCCAGTGAGAAAAGACGTTCTGACCCTCCTCAGACTTCTGCGACTACACCAAGAAAAAAATTTCCCCCTAGAAAAGGGAGCGAGGCTCAAGAGCAAGCGAAGGAAAGACTCAGATTTCCTTCATTGACAAAAAGGCAAAGAATAGAAGCCATGCAGGTCTATAGAGACAGATACGATGCATCTACTAGTGGAAGGGAAAAGGGTGTTGAGGTATCCCCAGCTGCAACCCTTTCGTTCAACATTGCAGAAGAAATGAAGAGGACTCCTTCCAAAATAAGCATGTATGATGCACTACAAATTCCTGGTCAGATCGACCTCCTCCAAGAATCCCTAAATTTAAAGAATGATACCTCTTCCTCAAATGTTATGTCAACCTCTGGGAAAAATAGACCGCCCCCATTCTATCTATCCTTGCAAATGGAGGGATGGATAGTTCACAATTGTATGATTGATTCAGGGGCCACAACTATGGTAATGTCGAAAGCCGTATGTGACATAATGGGGATGGAATATACTCGAAGTCATCCTGGTGTGTTGCAATTAGATGGTACTCTAGTAAAAACTATCGGGGTGATCAAAGATATCCCTATTCAACTCCACAGAATGCCAGAAGCAGTCGTCATACAAGAAGTAGTCGTTGTAGACTTAGAACCATATTTCGGTATGTGTTTATCCAGAGAATTCATGGCCAAAATGGGTGGTTATCTGTCTCTAGATTATTCTCATTTGGAGGTACCTTTCAAAGGTAAAAGAGTCAAGATCTACAATGAAAAACCATCTACTTTCCACATAGAAAGACTGGAGGAAACAACTACCATCAACATGATGTCTGAAGAATTAGAAAATATCGATTTAATGGAAGAAACCCTGGAGGAACTACAATCTGAGGATCAGTTTTCAATGAAAGACTTCAATGCTATGATAGAGACAGAAATGGGAAGCTATTCCATTGAGAAACCAAAGAAGCTCCCTATTCCTGTCCCTAAAACAGATGATTCGGCCAACCAATTATGGAAATTGTACTTTGATGGGTCAAGGTGCAAAAATGGAGCAGGAGCTGGAATCATTCTGATTTCACCTACTGGAAAAGAAAAAGCCTTTTCATATAGGTTGACATGGAGTTGCACCAATAACGTAGCTGAATACGAAGCCTTGTGTTTGGGACTCAGGAAAGCTGAAAAACTGGGTGCAAAACAACTGTTGATCTATGGAGATTCAGAGCTGATCGTTAAACAGGTTACTGGCAAATGCATTTGTAAGCAACATTACCTAAGGGCTTACAAAAACAAAGTGTTGGATCTATTGGAAAATTTTGAAGCACTAAACATGAAATCCATTTCTAGAGAGAAGAACACACATGCAGACTTGTTAGCATCAGTAGGATCAAATTTTTGCCCAGTCAACAATGTTATTCAGAAGTCTAAAATAGTTAGACTTATATACAGGCCTTCTGTGCCTGACAAGGACATTTTTTGGTAGGTATTTGAGAACGATGAGCAGATCCTAGATTTTTTGATTCATGAGATGAATTGCTCTACAGATAGAGCGTTACAAGAAGAGGACGAAGAGAGCCTTATTCAATTGAAAAACAATCATATCCCCAGGAGACTGATCACCCTGGAGAGCCTTTTCGACAATAGCGACAGAGCTGTAGGTCGAAGGATCAAGGTAGATGAACGTCGGTATAAGGAAATAGAACTAGAACCGGGAAAAATGATCAAAGTAGGGACCGATTGTATAGTGGTAGAACTAGAACAAATAAAATAGTTATGTAGAGAATATCCAGATATAATAGCCTGGACTTATAGTGATCTGAAAGTGTATAGGAAAGAGGTCATTCAACATACCATCGAACTAGAGGAAGGAGCTAAACCTTTTAGGTAGAAGCAGAGGCCTATGAATCCTAAAATTGAAGCCTTAATGAAACAGGAGTTGTTAAAACTCCTGCAGGCTAAGAAAATATACCCAATCAAGCACTCTACCTGGGTGGCAAATTTAGTTCCAATCCGCAAGAAAAATGGAGAAATACGACTATGCATCGATTTCAAAATTTTGAACAGAGCCTCTTTAAAGGATCACTATCCTTTACCCCAGATTGACCTAATCCTTCATACTATGGCAGGAGCAGAAAGGTTTTCTCTGTTAGACGGCTTCTCTGGTTACAATCAAGTTTGGGTGAGAAATGAAGATCAATATGGATGGGTTCTACCCATCACGGTGAATGCTTTTCACCTAAAATTGTATTTCCAATAAAAGCTACAGATCACCATTATATGTACAGTATATTATAAGTTTGGAGTTTTGTAAATATTTCCCTTTTTATGGCCTAATAAGAATCAAGTGTGCAAAACTTATCAAGAGATAATTGCAGCCATGGACAGAATCAGAAGATCTAAACATCAGGGGCAACAGCCAACAGCTAGAGCTGGGACTAGCTCCCAGAATTGAATTTTTTGTGTTCTTCAGACAAAGGTTAAGTCCCTGAATGGTAAAAGAAAGGTTTCGATAAGGTAAAAATCACCTATATTCCAAAGTGCATTCTTTTTCTTTTATCCTTGTTTTTCCACTCAAAATTTTACATTTCGCAACTGTGCTGGTGACTTCGTTTCCCAATGGATGAAGGCTTGGTCTCTATTTTTGCTAGCAAAAATTCCCCCGAAAGGCACCAAGAATGTTAGTCAAAAAGTGACTAACTACAGAAAAACAGCTGATGCACCTTTTTTGCATATTTTCCAAGAAGACCAAAGTGGCCCATATGCTAAAGATCAAAGAAAAAGCAAAACACCGCAAGGAGGAAAAAAGTGTCGCGATATCGCGACATGTTGCATTTTCGCGGTCCAAAGCAAAGAGAAAGAGCAAGGAGGAAAAGGTGTCACGATATCGTGACATGTTGCATTTTCATGGTTCAAAGCGAAGAGAAAGAGCAAGGAGGAAAAAGTGTCGCGATATCGCGACATGTTGCATTTTCATGGTTCAAAGCGAAGAGAAAGAGCAAGGGGGAAAAGTGTCGCGATATCGTGACATGTATTTTCGCGACTAAGAGCAACAAAAGGGAGCAAGGGGGCAAAAGTGTCGCGATATCGTGACATGTTGCATTGTCACGGCCAAAAGGGAAAAAGTGTCGCGATATCGCGACATGTTGCTTTGTCATGGCCAAAAGGAAAAAGTGTCGCGATATCGCGACATGTTGCATTGTCGCGGCAAAAAGAGAAAAAGTGTCGCGATATCGCGACATGTTGCATTGTCACGGCCAAAAGAGAAAAAGTGTCGCGATATCGCGACATGTTGCTTTGTCGCGGCAAAAGGGAAAAAGTGTCGCGATATCGCGACATGTTGCATTGTCGCGGCAAAAGAGAAAAAGTGTCACGATATCGTGACATGTTGCATTGTCACGGCCAAAAGAGAAAAAGTGTCGTGATATCGCGACATGTTCATTTTATCGTGGCCAAAAGGGGAAAAAAGTGTCACGATATCGTGACATGTCTCATTTTTGCGATTGGAAGGGCAAAAGAGCAAAGTAAGAGACGAATGTCGCGATATCGTGACATGTCTCATTTTCACGGCTGGAAGCGGCAGAAGAGCAAAGTAAGAGACGAATGTCACGATTTCGTGACATGTCTCATTTTTATGGCTAGAAGCGATAGAAGAGCAAAGCAAGGAAAGAATGTCATGATTTCGTGACATGTCTCATTTTTGCGGCTGGAGGCGGCAAAAGAGCAAAGCAAGGAAAGAATGTCGTGATTTCGTGACACGCCAGCTGTAAAGGAATAAAATGTATTTTTGGCAATCAAAGGCATGCACTGATACCAAGAAGTGATTTCTGACATGATTATCAGAAATCTAGGATAGAGCAGGCTTGCCAGATGATTGAAAATGTGACAGGCTCGTCTAGAATCTAATCAGCAGAGGAGATATCTAATTCATAGAAGACTTGTTGTGTATTATTAGAAACTGCAGATGATTGCTTGTAAAATAGTAAGATGTACTTAGAAAAAGATACTCTTTTAGGGTATATATAGGGGTGAGCGACTCCAAAAAAAAGGTCGGCTCTTGGACGTTTACAAGACTGAATACATGTACTTCGAATACAAGCAATAAAATCACATCTCCCATTGGCTTTTGGTTCATATCGTGCAAGTGTATGTATTAATGTTCTTTATTTCTGCTTACAATATTGAATTGTAAATTGAGTCTATTCTTATATCTGAACTTTCGCAATACATAAATCATATTGCTGGAATAAGAATCTAATATATACGCATGTTAAACGAAATATTAGAAATCATATCTGGAATTATATAATTTCTGCATGGAAATGTGTTTAAATGCTTTGGATAGAAGTAAGTAAATCTGTCTTTGTTGTTGTCTAATTTGCACCATATAAAAGTTCTAGCTTAGGCTATATTTCCCTTATCTCTTGTTCCCCTTTTCTCTAAAAAACTCAAAGGAACCAGCCTTCTCTGGAGACTAGACAGATGATCTCAAGCAAGATCTGTCTATTCAATGTTGGCAAAGTCTAAGGCGCAACACTATTAACCGAAGGCAGATTTTGTTCCAACAAGGCCTTGGTGATGGTACTAAGGAATGAATTATTAACATGAAAAGGTATTTTGAAATTTGAAACTTCATAAAGGAGACCAAAGTTGTATGTGCTACATATCAACTCATTGGAGAAAAAATTCTTGGTGAGAAAACCTAAAATACAAAAGAGATATAATTGTAGGAAATATCTCATATAAACAATTTATTGGTCTATTATTATGGTGATGATTTTTATAGTTATAGTTTCACAAGAAAATGATTGAGTTTCAAAACCTCATAAAAGATATAACTATGCAATTCTATACTAGGAGACATTTATTAGACTCCCAAATTACATACCTTGGTATCAAATGGATGAGAAGTTTTAGATTAAGAAGTTTATTATGATCCTAAACCCACACATATGGTTTAAGTGAATGTCCATGGTTTGAAAACTATTACAAAATTATTTTAGAAGATCATAAAGTAGAACCTAAAAGTTGCAAGCAATATACTATAGTAGATATTACAAGGAGAAGGAAAAAACCTTATAATGAGTAGTATTAATTTCAATAAACTCTTTCTAAAATGAATTCCTACAAATAAAAACAAAGTAAAGTTTGAAAATAGAGATTTTAAGAAGTACATCCATCAATATAACTTTCAACAAAAAACACCTCTAAAAAAGAATGGAGGTAATTACATAAATAATGAATCTAAGGATGGATGTTTCATGTATGGAGTGGACCATTATGTGAATTAGTGCTTAAGAAAAAAAATAACTACCACCATGTAACTTTTGTAATATAACTAGCCCTATGATAGCATTTATGTAGCATTGTATAACAATCAAACAAAGTAATATAAGTCTCCTATTTAGATTCCAAGTAAGATCCATGAATTAACTATAAGTATTTGATAGATATGAAATAAATTTAATGTTCTATGAATCCACAAGTTCTAAGGAAAATTGAAATATTTGGGTTCATGGAGCACACATGGACAATTTAGTATAGAAACTAGGTTCATAAGAGAGTAGAGAACTGTTTGAGCATAGTTGAGTTAGAGTTTCCAAAATTTATCATTGATAAAATATTATATGTATATTTTCCATTATTGAAGAATTGTATAAATATAAATAAATTTTCTCAATAGACAACAACTACACAAACCATGTGATTTTTATAAATGGAAGAAATCACAACTATCCAACAACTCTTGCATAAGAGGTTCTAACCACCCAACTGATTTTGATCATATGTAATAAAATCCAAACTCCCCTCATTATTACATCATGATTTGAACATAGTTAGGAATATCAACAATAGCAAAAATAACTAGATGAATTAGAACACACGTAATACCTCATCAAGTACACTTTCAATATAAATAGGGACACACTCAACTATTCACAACAACCAATAGTGAAAATGTCATGACTATGATTCTTCAGTGGGAATGGGTTCACTGACATTTAACCATGGATAGGGATAAAATTAGTGTAGAAACCTAATTTCCCCCCTAGATAATCCTTTCAACATGTCTCCCACACATATTTGAACAATTTTACCAAACCCTATTTTAAACCCAATTTCAAAGTAAAAGATACCATCAAATTTGACTTTCACAAAACCTGGGCAAAATATCTCTAAAATTCACAAATTTGGTACCATTGGAAATCTTTCAGAAAGAGAATTCCAATAAGTATGAACATGGCCATTTTTTACCCTTGGGGTAAATTTGACCTCTCATAATGAATTTGACCCTAGTGACTTTGAACTTAGTAAAATCAAGGTAAATCAACTCCAAATTTCACAAATTTGGTATTGTGGGAAAGCTCTCAAAAATATATTTCCAATAAGTATATAGAGGACCATGTTTAGAAACCAAGGAATATTTATGGATCCATAAAAAATTTGTATGACCATGGAAAATCTACAAATTATCGACAAAGTTCTAATTTTGATGGTGCAACTCTTAGTCATCACTAGTTCCACTATTTTTGCATCTAACTAGCTTGAAAATATTGTAACCTACTTGAATTGCCAATTAGATTTAATTAACTCATAAATACACCTCCAATAAACCCCTAAAACTACAAAATAGATAGAGTTGACTCCTCAATCCACCTCCAATTAGCCTATGCAATTGCAAATTAAAGGTGGTTGACTCCTCAATCCACATCATAATTAGCTCTCAATTGAACTAAATTGGACATATCACCTCCTTGAAATGCACACATCAAGTCTTCCTCTTGTGCACATCTAATGGATATTATAAATCAAGTTCTCTTCTATAAAAATGACCCCTAGGGTCCTAAGTAGGTGGTACATTCAAAGAAAAAATAATAATCAACACTTTTGGTAGTTACATTGTTGGGATAAGACTTCTAGAGATATTTGTGGGAGGCTTTTAGAGCTACTCTTGTATGGTGCTTATGTTATCAAAATTGAGAGTTTGAGACTTCATATTAGGAGTATCAACAAATATAGAACAAAATATGGAAATTTTCTTCTTTTTTTCCATTTCCTTCTAATATTTTTTTATTTTTAATTATATGATTTCATATTTAAGCAATTTTGATTTTATTTCTTTCAAAAAATTAAGTGAGAACTTTGGGGCTTGATCCTTGGATCAAGTTAGTTTGTTGGTCTAGATTGTATGAACAAGCCCCAAATCTAATGATTTAATTTCTAGTGTTTCTTTGTAGTTGTAGGTATTTATTTTATGTTTTTGTAGGTTTTTGGCATATTTTCATGTCTATGGTAAATTTGTGGGTTTATCTTTTCTATTTTGCAGGTCTATGGTGAGCGTATAGGTTTTTATTTTCTATTTTGTAGGTCTACAACTAATTTGTGAGTCTGTGATGAATTGACAGGTCTATGACGAGTTTGAAATCTTGGGGTAAATTTCTGGTCCTAGGGTAAATTTACTACCCTATGGTGAATTTGTAGTCTCATGGAAAATTTACTATCCTAGGGCAAATTATTAGTCTCAAGGCAAATTTATTGTCTTGAGGTGAATTTATGGCCTTGTGGTGAATTTACATTTTTTATTTTTATAGTTTTTGAGAACAAGTCTAGAATTTCATCTTTGTCCTATGTTCAGTCTTGAAATATGTTAGCTTTGATGCACTCTCAATTTTTAAAATTTTCATGTGTATCTTCATGAAGGTATAGAATTTAAGATCCCAATTTTCAAAATTTAGATAAATGTAAAGGGCTAGTGAATGCATGTGGACTTTTTGTTATTGGTTTTTCATTACAACAATCACCTTAGTTAAGAGGAATATTAGATAGTGATTCACTAGATCTTGTAGTTCATTTCTTAAGCTTTCCCATAAAAGTAACATTTCATTAATTGTCATAGGATAAAGTCATTAATTTTAGTTTATTGATAAAATATTGAATCATAAAATGTGCTACATAAGATATTTGCATTGCATAAAATATGTATCCCTTTAGTCTATTTCTTTTAAAAGAAGGAAAAAGATAGCATTTGATTTCAAAGAAATATGTAGGTTTTTTTATGGTGAATAAGCATGGAATTTTTTATATATTAAAAATATATTGAATAAATAATAATTAATTATTGATGATATCCTTGGATGTGGTAATTATTCCATTAAATATTCTATAGAAACCTCTTACAAAGATGCATAATAGTTCATAATAAGTCCTCTCGATGAAAAAAAATACTTTTCCCTCAAAGCATAGGAAGCATAAAAAAAGGACTTGAATTACCATAAAGTTGTTGTTAATCTTCACATCAGATAAGGTGTTTGTTGCAAAAACATTTCTTCAAAAATTCCTCTTATTTTAAGATGCCAGAGAATCATTGTGCAAATCATAATTAAATGTGTACATAGAAGCCCATGTGAAAAGTATCCTTTTTCTAACCATCCAACTCTAGATATGATAATAAAATACTTTCACCAATGATGTCGATCACTCTTTTTTTATATTAACTCAATACTTTTCTTTCCTTTTCAACATATAGATGTCATGATTGACCTCTTCAACTTTGTTATTATGTCTATTATTCTCTTATAAATGGTGGCCACCACAACTACTTCTACTATGGACTGATATTCTCACAATGACACTGAGAGGGGGGGTGAATCAGTGTAACTATTTAAAATATTGAATCTGCTATTCTTAAAACTTAATACTGCTAGCTTAAAAACAAATAAGGCAAATAGCACAAGAGCATCACACAACACAAGATTTAACGAGGTTCACCAATGTGGCTACTCCTCAAAAATGACTATTTGGACTACAATCCAAATCCAGTCTTTGCAAGGATTCTTTCTTTACAAATGATTCTCCAGCACCCACTGGAAGGAGCACCAACCCCTGATTTTTTTGCTACAACAGATAGGAGCACCAACTCCTTTTACCGAGCACCAACTTGGATTTTAAATTTTAATTATTGACATAGAAATGCCTTCTCTATTGCAAGACCCTGACTGGTCCTTAGCTCATTCAATTTTGTCACAGAAGCATAAAAAGAATAGTTACAATCTCAGTATCTTCTTTTTCACAGTCAAAACCTCTCTACTGATTTTTCAATAAAATTGCATTCAAGTTCAGGTTCTTGTTCTTTCACTATGCTTCGAACAACACCCTTTCCACAACCTTCTCTCTTTTATTTATTTATCATGAATATTCACGATTGCAGTAACCTCCTACTGTGCTTGTTCGAGTCTTTTTATATGATTTTCTTGGATGACTCAATTTTTAAAACGGCTCGACTTTCCCTCCTAATTTCCATGCATTCTCGACTACGGTCAATGTGTCAAACCCACTCTGACATGTTCTGCCTTTTAGCCGCTTTCTTTCTGACTCACTCTGACATTCTGACAGCCTTTTTCTCTGCACATTCTGACAGTCTTTTTCTCTGCACTTCCTGACAGCCTTATAGCGCGTTTCGAAGCTCTCTGATTCTTTTCTTCCAAACTATATGAAACTGCTCTCTTAACGCTTTTGCACTTTCTGATGACACTCTTTTCTATACTCTGTCGATCCTTCTATTCTACCTATAACTACCGTATCTGATATGCACAACCATCGAGAGGATTTCTTGTTTGAAGAGATTATCTGGAATACTGCGCTTATGACAGCTTGCAGCATCACGGCCCTGCAATAGCTGTTCTTTTATTAAATGCATTGCATCGTAACTTCCCTTGTCACTCCAATTAACAATTATAGTATTTTCTCTAATCTTTCCCCAACACCTGTCACTGGGAACTGTAGATCTGACTCTAGTTAACTCTACGTAACTGGCGCTATTTTGACACCTGTCACAATGCATGCATTTTTGGCCTTTTTCTCGCCAAACTGTTACCTATCACGATATCGCGACGTTTTCTGCCTCCTAGAACTTCTCTTTGCATGCACCCGCAAAAATGATACATGTCACAAAATTGTGACACTTTTCGCTTTCCAGCACCTTGCTCCGCTTCCACCCGCGAAAATGAAACATGTCATGAAATCACGACACTTTTCGCTTTTGCTGACGTCATCTTCAAAGTTGTCATGAAATCACGACGCTTCTGGCTTCCAGCGGCTTCTCTCACAACTTGTCATGAAATCATGACACTTTCAGCTATTTCTGACGTCATCACCAATGTTGTCACGAAATCGCGACGCTTCTGGCTTTGAGCGACTTTTCTTCCACCTTGTCGCAAAATCGTGACACTTCTTAGTTTTGCTGACGTCATCCTCCGACTTGTCGCAAAATCACGACGCTTCTGGCCTTCGTACAATTCTTTCTTCATGCAGCCACGAAAACCTTACTTGTAGCGAAATCGCTACACCTTTCTGACTTAACATTTTTCTTTGTTGCGGTTTCCGAAAATCTAACTTTGTTGGCTTGGTGTTTCCTCTTGCTTCGACTTGCTGATCTCAAGACTTGTAGCGAAATCGCTACCCCATTGTGTTTTGTGTTTTGCACTTGTAGCAAAATCGCTACACCTATGCCCCTTGCTTTTCAAACTTGTGTCAAAGTCACTGCCCCTTTGCACCTTTTATTTCGAACCTGTAGCGAAATCGCTACACTTTTCGCCTTGCATTTCGAAGCTGTAACGAAATCGCTACACTTCTCCGCCTTGCATTTTGAACCTGTAGCGAAATCGCTACACTTTGCTACCTTGCATTTTGAACCTGTAGCGAAATCGCTACACTTTGCTGCCTTGCATTTTGAACCTGTAGCAAAATCGCTACACTTTGCTGCCTTGCACTTTGGACTTGTAGCGAAATCGCTACACTCTTGCATTTTGTATTTCGGACTTGTAGCGAAATTGCTACACTTTCTTGACTTATCACTTTTTATTTCCTTTTGCCAGAGAAATTGCAACATGTAGCGAAATCGCTATGCTTTCTTCACTTTTCTGCTTTGCCTCCAACATGTCACGAAATCGTGACAGTTTTCATGAACTTTCTCTCTCCTCCTTTTTGTCGCGATGTCGCGATACTTTACGCCCTTATTGCTTTTCTTCCGAAACTGTCGCGATATCGCGACACTTTCTCATGAACTTTCTCTCTCATCCTTTTTTTTGTGATGTCGCGACACTTTGCGCCCTTAGTGCTTTTCTTTCGAAACTGTTGCGATATCGTGACAGTTTCTCATGCACTTTCTCTCTCATCCTTTTTGTTGCGAAATCACGACAATTTTGCTTGCGCCTTCTCTCTCCTCGGCCATGTCGCGAAATTGCGACAATTTTGCATGCATTTTCTCTCTCCTCCATTATGTCGCGATATCGCGACAATTTGGCATGCATTTTCTCTCTCCTCGGTTTTGTCACGAAATCGCGACAGAAAACATGTCACGATATCGCGACAGTTTTCTTCCTTGTATTTTTTTGCAAATTTCTGGATCTGGGTCCCCTCTGTTTTCCTTGAAATTCACTGCACTTGATCCGACTGACCTCTGAACTGCCTCAACTGCACCATTCTGTCTATGTTGACAACAATGACAATACTTTTGCAATGCTTTTGCTGCACCTTGCTCAACAATCTCCCCCTTTGGAATTATTGGCAACACACTGTAACCTTGCTCAATTTCTTCTCCCCATTTGCCAATAATACCAAAGGGCTACTGCAGACTCCCCCTGAGTCTATGCACAACATTCTCAGGCATAATGCTCCCCCTGAGAATGTGTTCCCCACAGCTAGTCAGTGCTTGGGAAGGGTGACTACTCCCAACTTACCCCTAAGGTATTCAAAAATTCCTTGGGCAAAGGTTTGGTGAATATGTCCGCTACTTGCTCGTAGTTGGAACAAACTCCAATTTGACCTCTCCTTCTCGCAACCTTATCCTTCAAGAAGTGATACCGGATTGCAATATGTTTGGTGCGGGAATGCATGACCGGATTCTTTGAAATGTTGATTGCACTAGTGTTATCACATTTGACTGAAATGGGCTCAGTGAAGTGAATACTTAGATCTTTCAATGTTTGTCTCATCCATAGTATTTGTGTATGGCATGTTGTTGCTGCAATGTATTCTGCCTCGACTGTGGATAGAGATACTGATTCTTGCTTCTTACTGTGCCATGCTACCAATTTATCTCCAAGAAAAAATGCTCCTCCACTTGTACTTTTTTTGTCATCAATACATCCTGCCCAATCAGCATCAGAATAGGCAAAAAGAGTGAAATATTTTCCTTTTGGATACCATAGTCCATACTCCATAGTGCCCTTGAGATACCTGAAGATCCTTTTCACAGCTGTTACATGAGTTTCTTTTGGACTAGCCTGAAATCTTGCAACCATGCAAACTGCCTGTAAGATATCCGGTCTTGTGGCTGTCAAATACAGTAGGCTCCCAATCATAGATCTATACATTGTTTGATCAACATCTGGAGATTTATCATCCTTGCTCAACTTGCAGCTTGTTGTCATGGGGGTGCTCACCGGCTTACTATCTTCCATGGTGAAATTTTTCAACATTTCTTTCACATATTTAATTTGAGAAATAAAAATCCCTTTTTCGGTTTGATTAACTTGCAATCCAAGGAAATATGAAAGTTCACCTATCATAGACATTTCAAACTCTTTTTGCATTTTGTTTGCTATGTATTTGCATGATTCATCATTCTCTGCTCCCAAAAATTATATCATCTACATAAACAACAAGGACAATGAAATTGCCATTTTTAGTTTTCACATATAAATTGCTATCCACCATACCTTTCTTGAATCCTTGCTTAGTGAGATAGCTTTCCAATCTTGCATACCAAGCTCTAGGTGCTTGTTTCAAACCATACAATGCTTTCTTCAGCTTGCAAACAAAGTTAGGATTATCACAAATTTGAAAACCATCAGGCTGTTCAATATATACTTCTTCTTCAAGATTTCCATTCAAAAATTCTGATTTTACATCCATCTGATAAACCTTGAAATTCTTATGAACAACTAAAGCCAAAAACAGTCTTATTGCTTCAAGTCTGGCCACAGGTGCAAAAGTCTCTTCAAAATCAATCCCCTCAACTTGAGCATATCCTTTGCAGACTAATCTTTCTTTATTCCTTACAACCTGTCCGTCTTCATTCAATTTGTTTCAAAATATCCATTTAGTACCAATTATGTTTTTATTTTCAGGCCTTGGTACTAATTCCCGGGGTATTATTTTTCTCAATTTGATCTAGTTCTTCATTTATTGCCTCCATCCGACTTTCATCCGTGCTTGCTTCAATAATATTTTTGGGCTCAATACTGGATAACAGAGAATAGTTATTTACTACTCTTCTTCTTGTCTGAATGCCAACTGTAGGGTCCCCAATAATCTGCTCTTTGGGATGATTTTTTTGCCAGCTGCCTGTTCTGAATTTCCTATTTTCTTCTCTTTCCAAATCATCTGAATCTGATTTTTGTCTCTCTTCCTTTTCTTGATCTTCATCTTCTTCAATAAATTCTTCATAGGTTGGGTAGTTTTCATTATTGTTGATTTCTTGTTTCCTACCTTCATCAACCTTCACATCCTCACTCTCCACAATTTTCTTTAGTCTTTTGTTGTAGCATGTGTAAGCTTTACTTTTTGTTGAGTAACCAAGAAATATACCTTCATCAGCTCTATCTTCGAATTTTCCAATATTGGCTTCAGTCCGTTTAATGTAACACTTGCTGTCGAACACTTTGAAGTATTTTGCTATAGCCTTTTTGCCAAACCACAGTTCATAAGGTGTTTTGCTTTCATGCGGCCTTAATATACACCTATTCTGGCTATAGACTGCAGTATGAACTGCCTCTTTCCAGAACCTGTCAGCAATTTTTCTCTCTGTTAACATGGTCCTTGCCATTTCCTGCACAGTTCTATTCTTTCTTTCAACTACTCCATTCTGCTGAGGTGTTCTTGCTACTGAAAAATGTCTTCTTATTCCATGTTTTTCATAGAATTCGGCAAACTCATTTGAAATAAACTCTCCTCCTTTATCAGATCTCAAGCATTTAATTCTTTTTCCAGATTGATTCTCAACAAGATTTTTGAAGGTTTTAAACATCTCAAAGGCTTTTGATTTCTATTTCAGAAAGAGTACCCATGTCATTCTGGAAAAATCATCTATACACAACATAAAATATTTGTATCCATTTATGCTTTCTGTCCTCATGGGTCCACACAGATTAGTGTGAATCAGTTCTAACGGCTTGCTTGTGAAATACTCTTTTGCTTTGAAAGTATATCTGGTTTGCTTCCCCTTTTGGCATGACTCACAAATGTTGTTTGATGGTTTACCAATAGTGGGTATGTCTCTTACTGCTCTTTTCGAGCTAATTTTTACCAGATTATCAAAGCTTATGTGACCGAGTCTTTTGTGCCACAACCAATTTTCTTCTTCCTATCCAACCAAGCAAGTTCCTTCTGAAGTCTCCGAGAGAGTATACAAATTTCCAAAAGTTCTCAGTCTAGTGGCTATTAAATTTCCATTTTTTGTCTTTCTTACTTCACAGCCCTCCTTGAAAATTACTTCATGACCTCTATCACAAATCTGACTTACACTCAGTAAGTTATGCTTCAGTCCTACCACAAAAAGAACTTCCTTAGATTTGATTTTACTGTCACTTAACTTAACTGATCCTTTACCCACTATCTTTGCTCCATCATTGTTTTTGAATTTTACAGAACCACCTTTGTATGTCTGTAGCTTGTCAAACTTCTGTTTGTCTCCTGTCATATGACTGGAGCATCCACTGTCCAGAATCCAAGGTGCAGATTTATTCTGGGATTTGAGGGCTATTTGAATGATCAAAGATTCCTTGTATTTCTTTAGTTGCTCCTTTTCTTTCCACTGTGATTTGACAGCAGATCTGGTCACTTGCTTTACCTTCTCCCTTTCATTGGCTTGTGACAGTTTTTCGAGAAACTTTCTGTTCTGTTTTGATCCAATTGATTGATACTTTCTTCCTTGGTATTTATTTCCTGCAAAAGAGCTACGACAATTCCTTGCAATATGTCCGAAGTTATGACAGTTTTAACATTCTACAGCATAATCTATCAAAGGAGAAAAAATATTTCTACTAGTAAAATTTCTTTGTTTTACATTATATCTACAACTTGAGATTTTATGACCATATGCATTGCATTTAAAACAATAACCGAAAAGAAACGAGAGTACCCGGGTAATGGTTGTTGCCATGTTGTAGTAGGAGCAATGGGTCTTCTTCTTCTTTGATATGTGACTTTGGTAAATCCATCATTTGCAGATCTCCTTTCAAGCTTGGACTTATTGCTTTCTTTTGCATGATACTGTTTATCTTGATCAACCTTGATCTTGTCTTTATTCCTAATTGGTTCTACAGTTACAACCTTTGAGTCCTTTGAGGATTCTCCTTCATCAAAGCCTAAACCAAATTTGATACCCGTAGGCCTTTGATCATTTAACATTTTATTCAGCTTCGCAGAACTATCTTCAAATTTATGATGACAGCTCAGTTTTCGATTCATCTCTTTTAGCTACAATCTTAATCCAACTATGTCTTATTCTAGCTTGTTGCACTCATTTATTTTCACGGTTAGATGTGCTTCAAAATATTCAGACTTTTTCTTATATTCTTCAGTTTGTACTTTAAAACTGATTATTAAATTGCTAGCATCCTCAAATTTCCTTGAAATATTTTTATTTCTTTTCCTTTCTGCACTTAACTCTTCAAGTGCAGCAACCAACTCACCTTCCAGATCTATCTCAGCCTCATCCTCTAATTTTTCTTCACATTCTTGGGTTTCTTCTGTTCTCTGTTCTTCAAAAGCCATGAACAAGTATTCACTAGTTTCTTCTTCTGAGTCCTCACTGGAACTATCTTCAGAAGAGTCAATATTCTTTGAAATGAAGCTTTTCTTCTTGAATTTCCTTTTTCTAAACTGTGGTTTCTTTTTCTAGACATTTCTTTCTTGGTGTGTCCCTTCATCACTTCTATTTTTCTCATTCATTGGGCATTTTGCTGCAAAGTGCCCGATGCCTCCACATTTAAAGCACTTGAACGACAACTTACCTTTGTACTTTCCTTTTCCCTTTACCAATTTTCTAAAAAATTTGCTTCGATTTCATCTCGTAGATTCTTCTTCCTCGGATTCTTGTTTAGATTTTATATTTTTCCGTGCTTGAAAAGCTGCTTCTCTGTCTGAGGGCTTAGTTTGTCAAATCCTCATTTCATATCTTTGTTAGAGAACCATGCATTTCATCCATACTAAAAAAATTTAAATCTTTTGCTTCTTCTATGGCAAAAACCTTTGCATCAAACCTTTTATTTAGAGTTCTTAGTACCTTCTTCACAATGACTGCATCTTCCATTTCTTCCCCGAGTCCTCTTATTGCATTGATGATTCCATTTACTCTCAGCAGATAGGCTTCAATGTTCTCATCATCGATCATCTTTAATGCTTCGAACTGGGCACGATGTGTTTGCAGCTTAGCTTCCTTGATTTTGCTATCTCCTTCATGAATGCTTTGCAGTTTGTCCCATATGTCTTTAGAAAATTTGCAGTTCATGATGCGTATCAACTCACTGTCTACTAATCCACACATAATAGCATTCTTGGCTTTCAAGTTGTTCTCAAACTTTTTCTTCTCAGCCACATCTGTTGGAGGAACAGTGGGTATGGTGTATCCATTTTCAACAGATTCCCAAATGTCATAACCCAATGCACATAGATAAGTCTGCATCCTCAGTCTCTAGAAATAATAATTTGTTCCACCAAACAGAGGAGCTTTGTTAGAAGAAAAACCTTCACCATCGGCCATTGTGTTTATTCCAAGATCACCTTAGCTGATTAAGCTTGTACAGGTGCCTGGCTCTGATACCAATTGATATTCTCACAATGACACTGAGAGGGGGGGTGAATCAGTGTAACTATTTAAAATATTGAATCTGCTATTCTTAAAACTTAATACTACTAGCTTAAAAACAAATAAGGCAAATAGCACAAGAGCATCACACAACACAGGATTTAACGAGGTTCACCAATGTGGCTACTCCTCAAAAATGACTGTTTGGACTACAATCCAAATCCAGTCTTTGCAAGGATTATTTCTTTACAAATGATTCTCCAGCACCCACTGGAAGGAGCACCAACCCCTGATTTTTTTGCTGCAACAGATAGGAGCACCAACTCCTTTTACCAAGCACCAAATTGGATTTCAAATTTTAATAAAATATTGACATAGAAATGCCTTCTCTATTGCAATACTTTCTTTCTGACTCACTCTGACATTCTGACAACATTTTTCTCTGCACATTCTGACAGTATTTTTCTCTGCACTTCCTGATAGCCTTATAGCGCGTTTCGAAGCTCTCTGATTCTTTTCTTCCAAACTATATGAAACTGCTCTCTTAACGCTTTTGCACTTTTTGATGACACTCTTTTCTATACTCTGTCGATCCTTCTATTCTACCTGCAACTGCCGTATCTGATATGCACAACCATCGAGAGGATTTCTTGTTTGAAGAGATTATCTGGAATACTGCGCTTATGACAGCTTGCAGCATCACGACCCTGCAATAGCTGTTCTTTTATTAAATGCATTGCATCGTAACTTCCCTTGTCACTCCAGTTAATAATTGCAGTATTTTCTCTAATATTTCCCCAACACCTGTCACTGGGAACTATAGATCTGACTCTAGTTAACTCTACGTAACTGGCGCTATTTTGACACTTGTCATAGTGCATGCATTTTTGGCCTTTTTCCCGCCAAACTGTTACCTGTCACGATATCGCGACGTTTTCTGCCTCCTGGAACTTCTCTTTGCATGCACCCACGAAAATGATACATGTCGTGAAATCGTGACACTTTTCGCTTTCCAGCACCTTGCTCCGCTTCCACCCGTGAAAATGAAACATGTTGCGAAATCGTGACACTTTTCGCTTTTGCTAACGTCATCTTCAAAGTTGTCATGAAATTGCGACGCTTCTGGCTTCCAGCGGCTTCTCTCACAACTTGTCACGAAATCATGACACTTTCAGCTATTTCTGACATCATCACCAATGTTGTCGCGAAATCGCGACGCTTCTGGCTTCCAGCGGCTTTTCTTCCACCTTGTCGCAAAATCGTGACACTTCTCAGTTTTGCTGACGTCATCCTTCGACTTGTCGCGAAATCGCGATGCTTCTGGCCTCCGTACAATTCTTTCTTCATGCAACCGCGAAAACCTTACTTGTAGTGAAATCGCTACACCTTTCTGACTTAACATTTTTCTTTGCTGCGGTTTCTAAAAATCTAACTTTGTTGGCTTGGTGTTTCCTCTTGCTTCGACTTGCTGATCTCAAGACTTGTAGCGAAATCGCTACCCCATTGTGTTTTGTGTTTTGCACTTGTAGTGAAATCGCTACACCTATGCCCCTTGCTTTTCAAACTTGTGTCAAATTCGCTGCCCCTTTGCACCTTTTATTTCAAACCTGTAGCGAAATCGCTACACTTTTTGCCTTGCATTTCGAAGCTGTAACAAAATCGCTACACTTCTCCGCCTTGCATTTTGAACCTGTAGCAAAATCGCTACACTTTGCTGCCTTGCATTTTGAACCTATAGCGAAATCGCTACACTTTGTTGCCTTGCATTTTGAACCTGTAGCGAAATCGCTACACTTTGTTGCCTTGCACTTTGGACTTGTAGCGAAATCGCTACACTCTTGCATTTTGTATTTCGGACTTGTAGCGAAATCGCTACACTTTCTTGACTTATCACTTTTTCTTTGCTTTTGCCAGTGAAATTGCAACATGTAGCGAAATCACTACGCTTTCTTCACTTTGCTGCTTTGCCTCCAACATGTCGTGAAATCGTGACAGTTTTCATGAACTTTCTCTCTCCTCATTTTTGTCGCGATGTTGCGACACTTTGCGCCCTTAGTGCTTTTCTTTCGAAACTGTCGCGATATCGCAACACTTTCTCATGCACTTTCTCTCTCATCCTTTTTGTCGCGATGTCACGACACTTTGCGCCCTTAGTGCTTTTCTTTCAAAACTGTCGCGATATCGCGACACTTTCTCATGCACTTTCTCTCTCATACTTTTTGTCGTGAAATCACGACAATTTTGCTTGCGCCTTCTCTCTCCTCAACCATGTCACGAAATCGTGACAATTTTGCATGCATTTTCTCTCTCCTCGGTTTTGTCGTGATATCGCGACAATTTGGCATGCATTTTCTCTCTCCTCGGTTTTGTCGCGAAATCACGATAGAAAACATGTCGCGATATCGCGACAGTTTTCTTCCTTGTATTTTTCTTCAAATTTCTGGATCTGGGTCCCCTCTGTTTTCCTTGAAATTCACTGCACTTGATCTGAATGACCTCTGAAATACCTCAAATGCACCATTCTGTCTGTGTTGACAACAATGACAATACTTTTGCAATGCTTTTGCTGCACCTTGCTCAACATGGACATGTCAAAGAAACAACCAACTATTCCTTGGAAAAATGCACTATATATGACATCTAAATCCTTGAAAATATTGAGTACCACATCATCAACTATGAGACTCTTCATAATTTGAGTACTTCATCTTGGTGAAGGAGAATGAAAACATGCTTTCCAATTACTTATTGTACTTATTTTTTCTCTACAAGTGGGGAAAGTGGGCTTAGATATTAACCATGAGGAAATAAATTTGGAATTGAATATATTTTTACACTCGTAAGGTATTCCCATAGCTTTGCCTCACACTTCAATATTATCCAAAAAAATCAGACATTGAGAACATGTGATGATGTGATCATTTAAAAACATTAAGTTAGGCAACACCTCAATATTTTTTAGTCAAACAACCCTACTCTAGAAATTTGTTTTAATAGTAGGAACGTTATTTTCCATGCACAATGAAAATTGGGGAGGTTTTGAAGCATGGTGATTTCTAAATATAATAAGAAAATTTAGAATTCACATAAATATAAGAAAAATGGTTAGGTGTGTAGTTATCATCTTTCACCTTATAAAATTCCAATAATAGATCTTAATGTTTCTTCATTGCTTTTAATGGTTTTGACTTTATTGTCACTCTAAGTATTGTGTTTTCTCTTCAAAGGGTATAGTCCTTTTTTAGAAACTATAAATATAAGGATTTATTATAGATTTATAAGAGTGATAATAATTTTCATACTCTCTTCTTTCCAAACATCATATCTTAATATCAACCTATGCCTAAAATCATATATCATTTGACTTATATTGAATTTTTGATGACCTTTTATCTTCAAGTTCTTATTTATTAGCTTGGATTCCACATTTCTTTCTAGACCCTCAAGACATCAACAATTTTAGCTATTACTTCAATTTGAACATAAATTTTATATTTTTTAAAGAAATAATAAGACTCAAAAAGAGCATTCCATTCTTTATTCTTACTTACAATATATAGGAATATTTTTGGTCCAATTTGAAACTCCTCCTTAATTACCATATCAATTTTACTTGTTGCACACTTGCAACCTTGTTCACCATACCCTAAGAAAGTATGAATGGTAAAACAATAGTCATTGCTACACTTGTGTTAGATATTTTAGTCAGGGATACATCATCAAGCTTTATACTTAGTGACCTTGTTGTATGGCACAAACTATCACCATAATTTTGAATAGTTTCCTTTATGTAATCCATATCATAAAAAGTTGTGATCAAGATTCTCTCTTGCTATTTCTAACTTTATTGAATTTCCATCCTTAAAGAATATCTACAAGAGCAAGGCATGATGATTATTGAGTGTGCTAGAGTATCAAAACACTTTGTGTCAATAAATCCTCCAATATATCATAAAAAAATTCATCAATAGTTTTCTTGGGCTCTACCACAAGTAACCTCCATATATGTACCATTTCATCCTAGATATTTATATCTAGATTATACTAATAACAAATGAGTTTTTGCACAAGCAAATGTAAACAAGGCTCTTCTAAATGGATCATAGAAAACATGGATTCTAAATTATTTATAAATTTATTTTATGTGTTTTTTGTTGAACTATATTTAGTATATACACAAGATTCATTACTTCCAAATATTAAGAATATCCTAGTTGAACTTGACTTATCACAACTTGTGACTAGTCACATACCAAAATCAATAATAACTACAGATTCACTGGATATCACAAGTATACACCAAAATTATTGAGCTTTATCACTTATTACTATTCAATCAGACTTTGCACTATTTTTCATATTAATTTTAGACCTTTCATCCTAGAATGCTTTCACCACTACACTATTACCACCAATAAATGTAGGATGTGAAATATTTATGTAGTGCATATCCATTTCAATAAGATGCCAAATCGAATTTTTAGCTAGATCTAAGCCTTCATATAAACACTTCCACATAGCTTCATACTCAATATTCTTTATGGGTAGTCTATACTTATAGAATGAACAAAAAATCCTCAAGCTCAACCACTCCACAATACACTTGTCATGGAAAACATGGTTATAGGGTATTTTACTTTTCAATTCGCCATTGTACTTTAGACAATTAGGACATTTTATTTCTGGTTTTGCAACTTAACACTCTACCACCTTTGTTTTCATGGTCAACTTCTCCAATGTAGACTTAGCTACTAGTGGTAGCCAACACTAGGGACCTTCAATAGAAGCTTGAATAACACACTAAAATTCTTCCTCATATTGTACATAACATTCATCTTCACCATGGGCGGAGGTCCAAGGTTCAAATCTCGGGCCTCATCGGATTGAACGTGTGTCCCTTTCCTGGTGCTTTTAGTGGCATAAAAGGTTTAAAATGATTGTGGCATGGTGGTTATAGGGATGGACTATGTGAATATCTATGTGGCAGCTTCCAGGACGGACAACGCAAAATACTGTGGTGGCCATAAAATCCGAACAGCCTACCCGAATTCGTGGTAGCTACCGATTTCACCATGTAAATTAAAAAAACATTCATCTTCACTGTGGAATTCTCCTCTATCATCTTGTATATAATCTCCACCTTCACCTTTGCTACTTGAATTTTCTTCTTCCTCCTTGATATTTTCACACTCAGACTTAGCTTTAAAATATGACTCAATGTTGTTGTCAATTTTTTTTTAAGATTTCCATTATCAATTATAACCCATATAAATAAATTCCATGATATTTGAGATTTTCATGCACTACCTAAATTTCCAAGAAAACTGATAATGAGAATGCATAGGGTTTCACAAAGTGCCTTAGTTATAGTGAAAATAATTTGGCCAGTGGTAGAAAACTTTGATACCACTTGTGGTGGATGAGCACAAAATTATATATATATATATATATATTGAATAAATAATAATTAATTATTGATGATATCCTTGGTCAGGTTAAGTATTCCATTAAATAGTCTATAGATACCTCTTATGAAAAGGAACAATGATTACAATGCCTATAATTTAGCATTGACATGTAAAAAGGATATATCTATTTTCTCTCATGTTTTCTTGTGTAGTCCCCTTTTTTCTTCTTAGATCTATAGAACAAGGAGTAGTTAAATTACGACAAATGATATGGGATGGAATTCAGGATACAAACAAGTTCTTTGTAAAACGGCCTAGGTAGTTTCACTTGTTGTCATATTATTCATATTATTTGCTCTATGTTTTTTATAACACATTAAAAGGGTCTCAAACCAAAGAATTGGAATTTTCACTAAATTTAAATATGCCTTCTTTCATTTAGGTATTAAATTCCAAATGTATGTAGCTTTTGTATTTAGGTTGAACTTGTATTTATGTAGCTTTATTTTGTCTTTACTTAAAGGAAAAATAAAATTTTTATTTCCTTGATTGATTTAGGATTAGCATTCATCAAAGCTAAGAGTCATATTTAGGGTAGATTTTTTTTGAATGCATATGTGTGTGATGCACTTTATTTTTTTAGTAGCATTTTCTTGTTAAAATTATTTACACTTAAAAAAAATCAAAGAATCCCTTTTAATTTATTATTTAGTTTCTCTTATTTTTACTTAGGAAATTAATCCCAATTTGTATATAGCTCTTTGCATTAGGCCATATTTTATTTGCATGCATATTCTTTGCATTTTGGAAAGCAATATCCTTTTGTATTTTGTGAAAATTTACTTTTAGAACTTTGAAAATAGTGCAAGAAAATCCAAATTGCATATAGGACTATTTGATGTATTTTATATTCACTTGCATTTTGGATTACTCTCCTTGCATTTGGACATACTAGAACAAAAAATCTAGGTGCTTGGAAATAAAGCCATCAAACTAGATTTAGAAAAATTGATAAACTATCCTTGGTGAACCCTTATTTTCTCCTCACCAAATATAAAATATTGAATCACACAATGGTTTGGAAGTAGCATCCTCTTGTCTGAGTGTGGGCTAGTCCTTGAGGAAAAAGACTCTTGGAGACCAGTGCCTCCTAGGATCCCCTTTTGCATCCCCACATCTTTGGTGAACCTGGCGTGAACACCACACAAGCCCTTACCATTCTTTTTTTTATCAATCCTTAACCCTAATCAAGATAAAATTAATATCTTTAATAAATATCACTTAACTTGTTTACATAGTATAAATCACAATAAATAAATATAATAAAAACCTAACCAAATTGTTAATCCTATGAGGGGAAGGTTAACGACCTCTTGAGTAAAATGATGTATGAACCTTGAGATTTATCTCTTTTTTAGTATATTATGGTGGGATAATAGGATTCATAAGGTGGATTTCTTTTCAAAGGGGGCATAAGGGTTATAAAACATATTCTCTTTCTTCTCTAAACAACTCTATAAACAAAAATATAATGAATGGAATATCCTTTGTCCTTGAAATGGATGAAACCCCTTACCTCACTCAAAATATTGTGTGAAAAATGGTACAAAATACAAATACCTTGTCTAAGATTCTATAGAAGCAAAGGATAATTGAAAATAAGGTTTATGAAGAAGAAAATCATCGCTTTGAAATGCTTTTCCCTAGTCATAATGAACAAAAGAAAGTTATATTTAAATTTACGAACCACTTGGTTGCTTTCCTAAGAGGGAAAATGGAAGCCATGAAAAATTCTTTAAGGGTTGAAGAAGAACCCTTAACCACCTCGACTATAGAGGATTCCATCCTAGATCTTCCCCAACAACCTAGATCTAATCCCATGACATCTCAAATGAACCTATCCCATGGGTCTTTTTACATAGATCTAAACCCAACTAATTTAAATAGGATGAGATCAAATCCCCCTATCATCACATCAACCATAGAAGGGAGGCCACTAAATATCTCATCCTATTATAAAAATTAGAGATCTATGCTTCTCAACATAGAACCCTTTAGATAGAATCATCTTGTTTCTCAACCTACTACTATTGTACATGTTCAAAATGTGGATATCTCTTCTAGCATGCCTAACACTTCAAATTTTATATCTTCTAATCCTTTTATCACTATGACTTCTTTAGAAATCCCAATTCCTATCAACATATCTTCTACTAACCTCTTTTTAAGTAATTATAGATAGTAATATGGTTGTACCTTTTGGATTAACCCATATAAATCAAAATATTATCCCTTAATCATTTCACCACCTCCATTTATGACACCATAAATCCCTTATCCATGGTTCCATGATATAAATAATAAGTTAGAATTAATTATTTAAATAAAATTTAGAATTTAAAAAAAAATTGGATTCTATTTAGGGAGCCATAACAAAGAAGTATTCCTATAAGGACTATTGTAATCAACTTCTAGACCCTGCTCTAATTAACAAACATTTTCATCAAAACTTTGTGATGCCAAAGTTTTGAATGTATAGGGGATAAGATGACCCAATGGATCACCTTTGAATCTTTGAAGATGCATGCCATGACATCACCAATTATGAAGCATTGTTATTAAAAAATTTACCTACAAGCCTTGGTGGTGAGACCCTAGAATGGTTCTTCTAGCTGCCTCATCATTCTATCAAGAACTTTGGTGTTTTGGAAGATAAGTCCATTCTTGTGATGCCAAAGTTTTGAATGTATAAGGGAGAATATGATCCAATGAATCACCTTAGAATATTTCAAGATGAATGCCATGACATCACCAATGATGAAGCATTGTCATTAAAACTTTTCTCTATAGGCATTGGTGGTGAGACCCTAGAATAATTCTTCTAGCTACCTCATCATTCTATCAAGAACTTTTTTCTTTTGTAAGAAAATTCCATTCAACACTTCATAGTCTACATCATAGAAAATTTTATAGTTTATGATTTATATCAATTAAAACAAGGTAAAAATGAATCCTTCAATGAGTTACTAACCCGGTGGTGCACATTGGTTAGAAAAATCTATTTTGCCCCACCACTAAGAGACCTCTTGCATATTTTTATATGCTAATTACAAGAGAAAATTTCATACCCCTTAGATATGATTTGCATCCCCTATTTTGAAGATGTGGTAGACCTTAATAAAAAAATATAAGTAACCCTCCAATATAGGGGATAGTTAAAGGATAAAAAGGAAGAAGAAAAACCTTCTTACAACTCAAAAATACAATATAAAAATAAACATGTTGTGGGTGATGGGATAACTAACTCTAGATCTATTAATAATGTGAAAATAGGCCATGTGAGTATTGCTACTACCATAAAAAACATTATCTTAGATAAGTCCCAAGAGAAACCTCAAAGGAAGTTTACTCGAGTAAACCAATCCTTATCTTCTATACTCGAACAATTTATAGAATCTAAAATGATAGAGTTGTCTCCCATATAGCAGCATAACCCTAAAAGGGAAAAAAATTGATGCTTCAATACTAATGAACAATTTGCTTATAATTGCACAAACGATCATCATATGAATAAGTGTGGAACCTTCAAAATCCTTGTACAAGACCTCATTGATGAAGGTCACTATTGGGCATCAAATTGACATAAAGTTTTACTCGATACTACAACTGTCTATCTTCCAATTTTCTATCCAGGCATGCACCCAATAGTCGTAGCTTGAAACTCAAGCATTGGATGGACCAAAGGCAACTTCAATCCAACCTCCATAGTAGGCTGGTTCCTTGTCAACTTAAAATAGTTTTGACATAATTTAAGCTCAAATAGATTTTTGAGATAAGGGTTATAAAAGGTTAGGGTTAGAGATAATATGAAAAATAGTTGTCGGATAGGCTAACAACATAGGCAACTACAACTAAAGCTCCCACAAGATATTTCCAGTGTCCCATAACTCAATATTAAAAGCACCCAAACCCATGAAATATTCACCCATTAAAGTATAAACAAAGATATATTACAAAAAACAATTCCAACATCTAATATTGATAATCTAAATTATCAGAATAAACCAATAGTTAGATTTAATAGAAATAAACTTTCTAACAACATAGATCTAACCATGAACAGATTTCAACTATTCTCACAACTAGTAATCCAATAAGTTGGAATGAACTAATCATTAAAGTATTAACATAAGTGCAGCTCAAATATTCAAACCCTTGCACAGGATGATGAAGATGACAAATTTTGAGTCAAAAATCAGAGTAATGCTCCTTCCATTAGCTCACGGGAATATTTATAGTAGGGCAAGAAAATGCACTAGAGCCAACCTTTAAAAATGAGGGTTCAACATCTATTTATAGTTTATAATTGAAAGAATATTAAGGAGACATATTTATAGCTCAACATAGAGTTTTGCTGTCATTATCTTACTGGCTAGAACAATATGGGAAATCCATTGTGAATAATCCACCATGGCAGCTTGGCTCTCTACAACTTGTTGGCTCATTGATGATAGTTGGTATTCAAGCTGTTAGGGACTGCATTTAATCTATATATTATTATTGAAAGCTCTAATTTGTCATTGATCTACAACTACTTCTGGTTCTTGTTCTTGAAACCCTTCAACGCTTCATCTTCTTGCCCTCCAACTTACTACACTCTGATCCGATGAGAAATTGCTTTTATATACTTAAATAATATTAGAAAAAAATTGACAATTGATCTTCATTCTTGGATGGCTACGATTAAACCTCTTGAAAATACTTTGTAAATCAGTTGGGAAAGAACAAACACCATTTCATACTTTTAATCACTGATGTCAGCTTAGGTGACTCTAGTTCTGCGAAATCAAATTCTAGAATGGAATACACTTAGGAATGAGTGGAATAAAATCCACTACCAAATTGCTCCTTAGTCTTCTTTCTCTTCTTTGACATTAGGCAGATTGCAATCTTCACAAAAAGTATGATGACATCATCTTTCCTTAATTGGAGTACGAAATCGACAATTTGCACTAGTAGTTCAAAAATCCTTTTACCTTATTTTTGCACCAGAGTTAGTGTAAAATACTCTTTGTACTCAGCAGATTCGAGCTCACCAACACTTAGCCACTTGGAGCATGCACCAAACCAACGTCGATCACCATTCCGCACTAAAGGTAGTATAAAATGAGCTTTGTCATCATTTCGCTCCTGGAAGGAGTGTTAAAAACTCTTTGTTGCCATTCCACACTCCTTGCAATTCTTTTTAACTTTAAGTCATCGTTCCAAACCAAATTACTCTCTATAATAAATGGAATGAGAACTCGTCAACACTTAGTCGCTCAGAGCATGCAAAAACTACCCCTGATCGCCATTCTACACTTCTCGTGCTACCATCATCATCACCCAATTTTTTTACGAAATCAGGACTTGCCTTGAATCTGCTTCCAAATACACTATAAATTGAGTAGAATGAAAATTAACTTGCTTAAGGCAAAAATACACTAAGTGTCGAGCAAATTGAGAAACTCTTGTTGCGGATCCACTCCAAAATACACTAGGAAATGTGTGAAATGGAAACTTCATGCCTTAGAATAAAATATTTAATGTTTTCTAAGTATGTGGTCATTTTGGGCCTACATTTTGGCACCTCTTGGGTGGATTTGCTTGCAAAGCCATCGAACTTAGAGTCTTATCCATTGGGCATCAGGAGTAAAAAAATTGCTTATCTTAAAAAAATACTTTAAAAAATAATTTCCATATGAACACTACCCTTTAAAAATGAACACCTTAGAGGATAAATGTTCATATCAATACCATGCTTCATACATCCTAGAGGATAACTATTCACATGGAGACTATGCCATAAACATTAATATTTGTGCTATTCTAGCAAAAATGCTTCGGTGCTCCAACAAAACACAACTATGTTCTCCTTATAAAGCCTTATTACAATACATGATATGGATGCCTTCACACAAAACTTGTTTTTTTTTGTGTCTCTTTGGACTCATGCTTTTTTTATTTCTTTCTGACAATGTTAGAGCAAAAATGAATCAAAAAAAATACAAAACCTATGACTACATATGTACAAAATGAAAATTGCTAAGCTTGTGTCCTTTGAGGATCTGCAGCTCTATCCGACTCTTATTCTTGTTGGGACTCTTCCTCAGCATTATCCTCTAGCTCTTGCTCAACTTATTCCTTAGGTAAAGTTTGTTCTTTAATTTTCTCTTTCGCATTATCACCAAAAAACTACACCATAAGTTTCAAAATTTGCAGGGATTGTTTCCAGGTTGCTTTAGAGGGGTTGGAACTTTCCTTTAGCTGCTTATAAATATACTGTATCTCCCCAATATATTCATAGTTAGAAGCACTTCCTTTGTTTACCAAGTCCTCCATTAGGTCTCTGAGCCTGGTAAAATCAATAATCATTTGTGAAGCTTTCTCTTGATCAATTGGTTCTTCTAGAGCATAAATTTCATACTCATCTTGTAAGCTCTCACCAGTACTCTTCTTAATTTATTCAACTAACAGCAAGTTGTGGTCTTCCATCCATAACCCTATGAAACCAATATGAATCATTTCCTTATTAACATCCACTACATCCTTGATTACTCCTTCAATATTTTCAAACAATAGCCAAGCCTTTTGGAGTGCTTTGTGCTTCTTTACCACGATTCAGGTAGAAATTCTAGCAATGTTCCACTCCTTATTAGGAATTGGCTTAGAAAAATCACTGAGTCTACTATCCACTAGTTTGTGAATTTTCTCAACAAAAATCACCTTAGGTTGTAGCTCTCCAGTGAAATTATCTAGATCCTTCTGAATGCTTTGGATTAGGTAACTGGCATCATCTAAATAATCAATAATAAGTTGCAGCCCTGAGCATTTCTCTAGAACTTTAGAGAACAATTCCTTTCTCACTTTCTTTAGTCCAACCTTGGAAAAACTAGAAGATTTAGCCTTTTCAATTTGAATATGTTGCTTTAGACTCTGTATCTCTTTAGCATGTTCTTCATTTTTCTTCTTATGTCCTATTTTATCCTTGAGCTTATTAGCTTCCTGAAACTTCTCTTGCCAGTTCTTAGCTTCATTTTTTAGGGTCTTCTCCACTTCTTTCTGATTGTTAATGGTTTTTTGAAGATTTTATATTTGCTTTTCCAACTTACCCACATTTTCTTTGAATATATCATTTTTTACATAAAAAGTTTCCAGGTGGACTTTGGCTATGACCAATTCATCTTCTTTAGAAAACCTATTAATATCTTATGTATACTCTTCTATATGATAATCTTGGGTAGTCATCTCATTTTAAAGCTTTCTCACAAGGGATATCATGGATATAGATGTACTTTGCTTTGAAACTGGATCAACAAACATGCTTCTCCTCTTCATGGCCATCTTATTGGAAGGTTTGGACAACTTTTCTACCCATAAATATTTAATTTTTTGTGTAGATTCTTGTTCTTTTTGTAAAATTGCTTGATTAGGATAACTCATAGGAAGAGGATAAGAGGACACAAGATATGCAAGAGTAGAATCAATTGTTGATAATAGTTGTGTAGAAGTAGTTATAATGGAATTTATGACCACAGTAGAATCTGTGACCACTACTGTTATTGCAATTGGTAGACTCATGGAAACTAAAGTGAGACTCACAGATGGGTGAGTGGGTAAACTCAAAAAAAATTACTTCTCAGATGAGGGCGGTGGTTGTAATGGCAAGGATGGAACTATGGGATATGATGAAAGGGGAATCTCAGATGATGAAGCTGGAATTTGAGGTGACCTTGGAGGAGATGGGTTGGTTTGTACCTCAATAGTGACTGATGAAATAGGTGGTGAACTATGAGGTGGAGAAGGTACCTTTGTTACAATTTCTTGCTCAAAAAGAGAGGGAGGTTTTCTTGGGAAATTTGGAGGAGGAAGAGGAGAAGAGGGATTAAAGACCATACCTTCACCTACTGATGTAGGGTGTTGAGGAGCTATCTCTATTATCTATTGTTGTACTTGTTGTGTCAATTATTCCATAGCTAAAACAATTGTTTCTTTAACAATTTCCTCTTTATCCAACTTCTATTTCTTGGAAATCTCTTTCTCAATTCTTTTTTATACCCTTTTGGTATTTCTCTTAAAAACTTGCAAGGTGACCTTTTCACTTTCTATATCTTCTTTATATAACTCTTCATGTATTGTTTCCTTTTGTAATATCTGCTCAGAGATAGGATTTAATTCCATTGTTGCTGCAGTGGTGAAACTTAGAGGTGTAAACCTAAAGTTCTCATTCTTCTTACTCCAGTCTATCTCTGTATCTGAAGGTTGTCCAACTAGGATGAGGTGCTTGGGCCTCCTTATTATCTTTATGACTAGTGTACTGATAGCTCTTTCATCATAATAGTGCATATTACTCATCAACTATGCTCCCTTTGGAAATATCTCTATTTGCTCATTTGTAGGCTAAAAAGTCTTTAGAATTTTGGTAGTAGTCAATGTACTATTAGGTTCCTCTTCTTGAACTTCTTCTTTTTAAGGTGGGTATGGGGAATCAGATCCATTTTGTGACTTCTTATAGACCAAAATTATATTCCTTGGGTCTTTTGGTTTACAGGTTATGATGTTATTGTCATACCTTTTAGAAAATTCACCATCAATTTTTAATCAAAACCTGGATTTTTCTTTACCAATCTCAATTCTCATCCTCCACTAGTTTGATATCTTGGCTTCATTCCATTCCTCCTTTTCCTCTACTCCGATGCCAGTAGATTCTTGGGATTGAGATTCCTCTTTCTTACGTATTTTATCCTCAATTTATTTGATGGTAGACTCATTCAATTGATGTTTTGCATTATTATCTAGATCAAAATCAATAATTTATTCATAAAAGTCTAACCATGGAGGAAGTTGATCCATTTTAGAAATATTCCACTCCAAAAGAGCAATTTATTTATTATTTCTACCCTATTCAAAATGAGGCCTGGATTTCTTTTTAATTTTTTAGGTCTTTTATCCATTTAGGGCTAAGTTCCTTTTATAGAATTTATCATCTAGATCATAACTCCATCGATGAGGAATGTAAAACAGACCCAAACGATCCAGGTATTGATCAATTTTTTCACCCTATTACTTCTTGGTAATATTTATATCCTCAAAATTACAGTAGGTCAACATAGATCTCATCTTTCTCCCAGAGCCATAGTTCAAATATATTAATTTTGTTTGCCTTAAGTATTCTAAGGCGAATAGCCTATCTATGATAAAATGAGATAGTATAAAAGGCTTACCCATAAAGCCATATTGTCTAATGGTTGTGCCATATGTTAGGAGGTACCAATCTCCTTCTTCTGCACCTTATATTCTCAATATTTTCTTGGCCAAAGGTGGTAGCCTAGGGCATTTACCATACATTATTTTCAATGTTGGCCCTAAGAATTCCAAGTTGAATTTATAAAAAGACTTAGTGCTTCTCATATGATAAGTCCAATAGTAAACTAGAATGGGGTCTCCCTCACTAGTCTTGTCTTTGATTGAAATCCAGGGCATCATATCCCTTACAAAAATGAAAACATCCAAACTAGGCTTGAGCAATACCAAAAACAAGGTGCATCAAAGCTTCTTTTCATTCTTACTAATTGCTCATGCATTCTCTGAGCAAGGAAAGTTGGCCAATAAAAATAGATAACCCTAATGCCCTTATTATTTGTGCCTTCCTCATACATCCTTTCATTGGAAATGCAATACACAATGGCTATTTTCCAATCATTCACCATTTTATTAGTGTCCAAACCCTCCATACAGGCTAACATAAAAAATAGCTCTGGGTTAGCAAATTCATTGATGGGTATTGGAACTTTAGGTATATCATCCTCCTCTCTTATCCTTCTGAATTGGAAATGAAATCATATTTCTATGGCTTTATTTTCTTCTAAATCCATTAATGAGGCATAAACCCTAGCTTGTTTTGCTATATCAAATGGTTTAGGCTCTGAATATGGTCTTACCCCTACGATGAACAAATCACGAAAAAGCTCTTTGGTAATAGTGAATAGTGGAATACCATCAGGAGTTTTTACTATTCTCTTCTTAGGGTCATAGAGTTTAATCATTGCAAAAACCAACTCAAGGCAATGGTGAACTGAATCGCAGATGTAATAAAACAAGACGAATTTTATAGCTACGATACCTTATGGTTGAATCGATCTCCCGTTGAAGTATTTGAATTGAAAATACCTTCTCAAGAAGGTTCTCATCACTTAGGTCATTACTGTGTCTACCAACCACCTGGTCTGTTCTACATGGCCATCCAACTCTACTCCTATTTTTTGTACTTCTGTAAGCATTTTCTTTGGAGCCATTTTCCATGAATAATTTTAAATTCTCTCTAGAATTCATAGGATATGCTTTCAGCTATCGTTCTACTTTCTTTCGCTAAGTGAACACTACTTTTGTCAAATTAGCAGAATTCTGTGTTTCAAAAATTTTAATTTTTGATGCATGCACGTCCTCCACCATTAATGCGGCTATTGCGCAACTTTCCCGTTGGCACGCTTCTCAAATCACACTCATTCTCTTTGGTGGCTTGGAGGTGGCATTCTAATTTTTGATTGGCCAAAATTCAAACATGCTTCATACCCTCATGGTATCACTTTGTCTTTTCTTCCTCTACGGGCATAGGAAAAATTGAACATTTATTTATGAGCATCTGCTTTTGTAAGGAAGTACGATGTAAAATTTCTTCTTTGCTCGAAAGTAGACTTGAAATCGATGGATTTAAAAGTCGTCATCATTTCACTTTCATCTTAGACCTTTTACACATGGAATATAGCACATGTGTCATTCTGCTAGCATTGTGGTTCATTTAGATATGGATTAGAAGTCACTCATAATTCCACTACTCTCTTAGTGTATTTGAGTGCGGAATAAGAACTTGTTGCATATTTGGGAACACTTAGCTTATTTTGCAATTTTTTTTTATACAACATGCTATCAAAACAAAACTTGATACAAAGTGTAAAAAGGAAATATGATACAAAGTATGTACATATATTACAATGAACTTATATTTCATTAAAAATAGAGTTTAAGATGAAAACCATTAACCGTAATCAGCTGTATATTCCCCTTTAGATCTTCAAGCTAAAAAAAATTGGTCTCTTTGACCTCATACTATCTTGAAAGAGCTATTTCAGAAGGAGTCAAACTTCTGATGATGTCTTTGTTTTACTCTTTCGAAATTCCACCTGAGAACTGAGTTTCCAACCTGGAATTTTATGAACCTTACCTTTTTTTCAAACCATACATTGATGTCCATGGAATTCTTTTGAAAGTCCTCATAGGCCTGAGCTCTTTTCTATTCCAACTGTAGTAGGTGTGTCAACCTTGTTTCCACTAGATTTTCCTTTGATTCCTCTTATGTATTTATTAGTCTGAGTGCTAGAATTTCTAAATGGATAGGTAACACTTCCCCCTTGCCATACACCAAAGCATAAGGAGAAATCTTGATGGACTTCTTAATAGTAATTTTGTTTGCCCACAAATATTTCTCCAAAATTAGGTGCCAAATTCTTTTATTTCCCTCCTGTGATTTCCTCAAAATGCTTAACATGTTTTTATTGGTAGACTCTACAAGTCCATTCCCTTGAGGGTAATAATTTGAAGTATTCTTAATGGTGATGCCATACTTTTTGTTAAACTCAATATATTTATCTCCTATAAAGGCTGGTCCATTGTCACTCACCAAGGCTTCCGGAACACCAAACCTTGAAATTAAACTTTCCATAAAATTGATCACAACTTTTTGATCTAATTTATTGGTAGGAATATCTTCTAACCATATGGTAAGGTAGTATGTGGCAGTTAGAATGTACTTGTGCTTTGCTAAAGAATGAGGGTTGATGACCCCTATAAAGTTTAGCCCTCATTGCTAAAATGGCTCTTCAACCTGTATTAGCTTGAGGTGGAATGAAGCATTCCTTGTACTCCCTACATGTCAATGATATTTGTCATAGGATCTAGTAACTTTGAAGGTATCAAAAAATATAGTGGGTCAGTAATAACCGAGTATTATGATTTTTAAAGTTGTAGCTTTACTTGAGAAATATCCTCCAAATGGACCTCCATGGAACTCCTCTATGAAATTTTGTTGTTGATAATATTTTAAGCACTTAAGGAGAACTCCATAAAGGTTCCTTTTGTACAACCCTTCTGGTAATAAGATATACTTCAAATATTTAATTCTATATCTTTTTATTTGTGATGCATTAATATCAGGAGGGCATACCCAGTTTGAAAGTACTTGATCATCTGTTCTACCCAGTCAGAGTCACCTGGTTGTATTCCTTAAATATAATCATATTCTATTGATTGAAAAGCTATTATTTTAGTTGATACTGTTGCCTCTATTAGACCTTGCTATTGCTTGAAAAGCTATTATTTTAGTTGATACTGTTGCCTCAATTAGACCTTGGCATAGGGCCCTGTCTCTCACAAATTTTGTGGGATGTATCTCCACATCATATTCTTGGATCTTGGTGATCCAAATAGATCTCTTATCTCCTAGTTCACCTTGTAGAATAAATTTTCTTATATCCATGTGAACAAAATATACCAGGGTCTTGCTTTGAACCAAATATTGCCTAATATTCTTCAATGACATCATCACAACAAATATTTGTTTCTCAATAAAATTATACTTAACCTGGTAATCATGGAGAGTCTGACTCAAAAATAATATGGGGTTCTCCTCGCCTTAATAATTCTTTTGGGTGAGCACTGAGGCATAAATTTCTTCATCTCCATAAGTGTAAAGAATAAAATCCTTACTAAAATCTGGATTTACTAGCACTGGAGCGGTGGCAATGGACTACTTGGTTATTTTTAAAGTTTAATTTCTTATTATTAGTCCATTTTAACTCTACGTTTTTCTTGAGTAGTTCATATATAGGCCTCACCATCTGAGCAAAATCAGAAATGAATTTTTGAATAAAATTTATTTGATTGAAGAAATATTACAAGGCTTTCTTGTTCATAGGTAGTGGAAGGGCTAGAATGGATTTGATTCTATCTGGATCTATTACCATACCTTATTTTGAGAGCACATTAACTAGCAAATTTCCCTCATGTACTACAAAAAATAACTTCTTAGGATTAAGAGAAATGCCAAATTCTTTGCACTTTTGAAAAACTTGTTCAAGGTGTGCTAAGTGATCATGCTTGTTGTGGGAAAATATAGTCATGTCATCCAAATAGATCAGAATGACCTTATTAATAAGTTCCCCAAAGGCATACTCCATGGATCTCTAAAATGTGGTTCCTGCATTGGACAACCCAAAAGACATTCTATGGTAGGAAAATATTCCCCATTTTGTGGTGAATGCTATTTTATACTGATCTTCATTCTTCACCCAAATCTGGATATATCAAGAGAAGCCATCCAATAGTGAGAAAATTTTTGCCCCTAACACTATCTATAAGATTTGATAAATCTATGGAAGAGGATAGTGATCCTTTAATGATATTTGATTAAGATTATTGAAATCGACACACATGTGAATATCACCATTTGTTTCCTCACAGGTACCAAGTTGGCTACCCAGGTTGAATATTTAATTGGATATATGATCTTAGCCTTTAATAACTTTAAGAGCTCTTCTCTCATTATGGCTTTGATACTTGGATTTACAGACCTTTTCTTCTACCCAAAAGGCTTTGCATTAGGCTCTAGCTCAATGGTGTGTTGGATTACCTTTTTATCATACACCTTGAGGTCTTCATATGACCAAGCTACAATGTCTTGGTAATTTAGGTATAAAGCCTTGATATCTTCTTCTTCCTTTGGTGAACATTTGATTCCAACCTTGAGCTTCTTTTTAGTTCCAACTTCAACTTCTTTATAATTTTTCTCGTTGACTTCCATTGATATGATGTTTTCCTGTCTTCATTGTCAAACAGACTTTCTAGAGTAACCAAACCTCTAGGTATGTGATTATTCTTAAGTTGAATAACATCATGTTGATCAAATTTATCTGGATTTTCTTCTTGGATAGTGGAGAGACAGGCTTCTATTACCAGAAATTTAATGATTTGTTCATCACTTTCAAAGACCTGCCAAAAAATCTACTTATTTGGTACTATAGGCCTGAAATCATTTTGATTCCCTTGTCTTTCTTGACTTATATATGTAGAAGGATTGAATTTATCTCCCCTTGCTGATAAGGAGTCTACCAAAGCATTCCTTTCTCTAGGAATAAAGTTTATATTTAGGGCATCAAAGGATTCCATCATATCCCATACCCTATTTCTATATACTTTTAGGTAATGGTGCTTATTGTTGCACCTTTCTCTTACCTAATGGATGATTAACTCAAAGTCACCATATATGTTCAAGATTTTAATGCCCATATTTTCAACTTACATCAATCCAAGGCATAGGGCCTCATATTTTGCAGCATTATTAGTGCATGACCATGTTAATATATAGGCAAAACTCTTTGTCCCTTTCGGTTGGGACTATAGTACCACACCAACACCAAAACCATTTTTACATCTAGAATCATCAGAGTGCATGGTCCATACCTCTGTCTCTCTTAGAGACTTATTAGATATAGCATGAATTTTATTTTTTGATTCTACAAAAATATTGTATGTGTCCATGCCTCTCCCAAACTGACTGTAATCCTATTTAAAAGGTAATTCATCTTCTAACTCCAGTTCTTCAAATTTATCCATAATTTCAAGTTCTTCAAGAGGAGTGAGGTTGCACAAGTTTTCTTCAATTTTTTTCTATGTGGTAAGACACTGGCTTTTCAGGTGTTATCCTTATCCTCTTCCCTTTGAAGGTAATAACCATACTGGAATAATCCATATACATGCATCCACCTAATTTTACAGTGAACTCCCTTGAGAGACATAAGCCAAAGTAGAGCTCTAGATCAACCACTACTATTTCTTGTACTATTGTCTCCTCAGGGTCTCTATGTAGCCTCATTAAAACATCCTTTATTACTCCCATTATTTTCACCCATCCAATTGCAACACTCCAGGGTAGGATCGAGTATACTCCATACCCATCTCTTCACAGACTGCTTTAGGCATAACTGTAGTTGATGCTCCTGAGTCTATCATTAAATTTTGGACTACCCAACCTTCCATACTCAAAGAGATATAGAAAAGAGAAGGTTTGCTCTTTAAAATAGTTGGGGATATTTCTTTCTTTTTAGAGGGAATACTAAGGATTGTGGTGGCCTGCCTATCTTGTGGATACTTGTTGTGAGAAGCTTTAAGCAAGTCTATTTGGCAAGGAATGAAGAGAGTATCATATAAACTAGATTTTTATGGTGTCCTCTTCATCTCTTCCATAATTTTGTATTCATACTTAGCCAAAGGGGTCCTCTCAGGCTTCCTTTTCGATGCACCAAATGTTATCTTATATTGTTGAGTGGTTTATATTCTTTGTATTTTGGTAATAAAAGGGAATATAAGCCTTTATTGAGCCTCATCCTTAGACATTATTTGGTCTCCCTCAGTTTCTTTCTCAAATATCTTGGGGAGATTGTTTGTCTTCTCTTTCCCTTTGGCATGGGGAATAGGAAAAGTATCACTAATTTGGGGAGGTGGGTCATTATTTTTTTGAGAAGGAACCTGAATTGTCCCATCTTCTATGGATCTACTTGTAGGGTTTTCTTCCCTGACCTTGTCATAACAATGATAGGTCCATCCTCATCCAGCTCTTTTCCAACCATGATTTGGTCAGGTTGCCATAGCATGTTTACCCTTCCTTTCTAGTTTCTTTCTGCTTAATTCATAGCTTGTTGGACATGGTGTTGGTACATAACACAAGATTGTGAATCATGTGGATCATTACATACCAAAAACCAGACATTAACTGGTCTTGTTTTTGAAGAATATTTTGACCCTAGTACTGTTACTAGGACCAGGTCTTTGACCTTTATTCACATATGGAAACCTTCTTTGTTGAGACCTCTCCATATATATTTTTCCATTGAATTAATTTTGTTCCTAATAGTTTTCAATGTATTCTAAATTGTAGCACCCTAAAATTGGTGCAGTGAAATTGTAATAATTACATTCATCCTAGTAAATAATTTAAATTCAAATTTTAACCTCCCAAACCGCCCGTTAACCGTCGGGTAATCCGTTTCCCCCTTTTCCATGCCATTTTTAGAGGTTGTTTTGACCGTTTGATGATATCACTCCAGATCTGACGATTTTGTCTGGGCTAGGACGTCCAGACGATCTTGTCGCAAAACTAATTTTGCACAATTAGCTTCTATTCCAACGGGCCTCTAATCCGGGCAGAAGCGTGTCTACGCCGTTAGAGACCCTTCCCCATTGGAGATCTCCCAAATAGGGATGATCTCCAACCTCCTAACCTCCCTCCTAAGCCTATTTAATCCTAAGCCCTCCCCTTAGCACCCCCCTGGCTGAAATTCCCTGTAACTCGACTTCATACATGTTAAAACATCCTAAGTTTCCATTTGCATTAGTTCTATATCAATTTTGTTGTAGGTACATTACTATTTTTCAGCCGGAGCAAGCTTACATCGTCGTCGATGAACCTGTTCAGATCGGAGGCGAACCTGTCGAATCAGAGACGATTTCGTACCAATGCGAGACGATTTCGACTGTAGTCAACATTGAGGCAATCAGTGCCTGAAGTTTGCATTTCTCTACCCTTTTTTTGCTATTTTATTCTGCAATTAGCTTATTTTATTCAGTATTTTATACTATTTTGCATTTTGGAGTTCACCCATCTAGATCAAATGCATGATTAAATCATAATTATTATTTAATTAGCATAATTCATTCCTATTTTTGTGTTTAAGTTTTAGTTTGATAGTGCTACTATCATTTTATACTATTTCCCTCTGTTATCATTGTTGTATCTTCTGTATTTTGCACCTATTTCTCTGTTTGCAGGTCTCTGACGAATTCGTCAGATCTCAGATGATCTTGTCTGATCTCAGACGATCCTATCAAATCAGAGGCGATCCTGACTGCTTCAACATCAGAATCTTCATCAGACATCCGGATCAGGTATTCTTCTTTTAATATTCTGTAATTTCTCTATTTTTTAGTTCTTTAAATCTATTTTTTGTACTCATTGAATTTGCATCTTCATATAGAATAGCTTAGACGCATTTTGGCCAAACCTAGGATATGAATGCTTAAGGTTAAAATGAACACATAAAACACATTCCCAACCTAGGCGTGGAAACTGCCATTAAATGTTTCCTGGTGAACCCACCATCCATCAAAAAATCATCAAAATACACCTCCCTTGAGAGGCGGGACCTTCGCAAGTCCTCTCAGTCCGAGGTACCGCGACATCCTTTTCACATCCCCCTTCCGGGCACGGATCCTATAGCCTGAAGGTAAGGGTGTGAAAAATTTGGAGCGATACATTTTGGTGAACCCGACGTGAATGCATTTAAAACCTTTTGAAAACAAAAAAAAAAAAATATATATATGTATACAAGAAAAACAAAAACAAAATCATCATTTCAAGTTTGTATGTTTTAGATTCAATTCTAAATAGTAGATACTTAAATATTACTTTTAGAAGTACTAAAGAAACCATGAGTTTTTACTCAAATCAATATGAGCCCATCAGTAATGTTGGAAGAATTCAGCCAAATACATTTGTTGATTATGACCAACCTCATCCCTATTCAACATCACCTCCATCACACTTTTCTCATTTTTCATCCTTACCCCAACAGGACAATCCCTTTGCCAATCCTCTTCATAACGATATTATCTATTCTCCCATATATCCATATTATGTCTATCATTCCACATACAATCCTCCACCACCTTTTCAATACTCTTCTTTCAATACAACACATCCATTTCAACAAGAAAATACTTATTCTTCCAATTCTACCATGCACTCACCTCATGCTTCACAATCTTCCTGTCATCATTCTACCCATAATAAAGAAAGTAGAGGTGAGAAACCATTAGGTCCTTTTATGACTGAAAGTCCTAAGGCACATATCAAAAACCTCTCAAAAACCTTCATCACGTAAATTTACTAAGCTCAATCAACCAATGGATATAATTCTCAAGTATTTACTTGACACAAATAAGATTGAACTCCCTTCCATAAGACAACCTGATACCACAGCAGATTGGTTTAAACCTGAGCTACATTGTGAATATCATAGAGTAGATGGACATATGACACAAAATTGTAAAGATTTAAGATGTGCAATTCAAGATTTGATTGATAAGGGTCTTTTTAATATAAAGGAATTACAATCTACAACTGATTATAAATCTTCAAGTAAACAATCAAACTCCTACACAACAAATACCAATAATCAATCAAGACATGGGGATCTCCCAAGAACCCCTATTCAATTATCAACAACAAGAAACCAATCAAATATTGCATGTTAATGTGTCCCATCATGATGATATTATTAATATTGTAACAAAAACTACAAATGAGCAACCTCAAGTTCAATCAACTCAATCTGATATTCAAGATATGGATTCCTCATTTGACCAACCTTCAAAACTATCTTTGGCTCTAGAGAATGATACAAAATGGAATGTAAGCATAGAAAGCTCATCTTTAGAATCAAAATCTCAATCTGAAATCCACTTTGATAACCAACAACAAGTGATTAATCCTCAAGCAAAGATATCCCTTTTAGAAGTATTACAAATTTATCACAAGGAAATTTTGTTCAAAATACCTAGCCAACAATTTGTTCCTCATCATATTTTCTCTAAGAACATAATTAATGGTGTAAACCCTCTTGAGGTTAACCATATTTCATTCTATGATGAGGAGATTCCTTCCTCTACTCCACAAGAAGACTCCTATCTTTACATTACAGGATCTAGTAAAGAAACACTTGTTAAAACTATCATGGTAGATAATGGCTCCTCTCTTAATTTATGCACTTATCAATTATTCCAAAAACTCAAATTAAAGGAAGAAGATATTAATGAATCAAATGTTATTATAAAATCTTTTAACAATGAAATTCAAGAAGCTCAAGGTACTATAATTCTTCCCTTTAATATTGGATCCAAGATCCTGGATACTTTATTTTATGTAGCATATTGCCCTTCACCTTACAACCTACTTCTTAGAAGTCCTTGGATTCATACGATGAGGGTTGTCCCTTCCACTCTTCACCAATGTTTGAAGTTTGAACTTGCAAATAAAATTGTTACCATACATGGTGACCCAACACCATTTGAAGAATATTTAACGGTTGAAACATCAAGTTCTATACATTCTCTATTATCACAATTATCTTCTATCCATCACTTTTCTTCATCCATATATGATCATCCTTGTTTACCAAATAACATCCATGCATATCTTTCACATCTGCATCTGCTCCTTCCATCTTATCAAGATTTGGAATATAGTGATAAGAATGAAGAACTTTCTTATCCTTCTTACATTTTATTTTGTAACATGATCAATTTTACACATATAAAAGTCAAATCTTTTGCTACATTATTCTACATTATAACAAAGCTTTTGTTATCACTACCTTTTATTCATCACCTTCTATTCTTACCTTCACCTCAACCAGATTATCCTTCAAAACCTCCTTTGATTTTGAAGCAACCTTAGACATGCTATACTCAAATAACCTTGTATAGTGTATATAGATCATCTTGTATATACCACCAATTTCAATTCATAAATTAAAATCAAAATACAAAAAAAATCAAAATCCTCAAAATCTTCAAAAAAAATACTAATGCAACTAAGGACCTTAAAGGTAAATTTGAGCCCAACTGGCTTGGACCATACATTATCACTTGCTAAATTTGAATCAGGAGCATACAAATTATCTACCTTAGATGGTAAAGAACTTAAAGAACCCATGAATATTTTGCATCTTAAACGTTACTATGTATAAATTTGGTCATTTCATCCATGTATATATTTGTTCAAAATCACTATCTTGTATTTCTTTCAATTTATAAATTCAAAAACACCAAAAACATTCATAATCATCAAAATCTTCAAAACTATTTGTTGTATTTATTTATGGCACTTGTTAAATTTTTTTTCAAAAAAAAAAAAAAATAATGATAAAAAATAAAAACAACAATATTCTTGACTCTTTCGAAACCAAAACAATATAAAGAAGAAAGAGAGAGTCAACATTCTCAAAACTTCTCAAAAAGTATTTATATATATTTTCTTACAATTATTGCAGTTATATGTTTCAAATTATTTTTTGATAAATTAGCATTTATTTGGAATCCCTCACTTGCACACTCAAAAAAAAAAAAAATAAATATCTTGATTTTATCTGGCATGATTACTAATCTCTCTTATATCAAAGTTCACAAAATTCAATTAAATAAAGTTTGAGCATAGAGAATTGATCTTGTTATTTACTTAAACCAAGCACATCTTTTCACAATAAAATGATTATATTTGTAATTTCCATGTTTTGCTACATAGTAGAAGTGATTTCTTGAGCGAAAAGTTTCCCCTGCTATCCTATCATGCACATGGTCTAGAATCTTTGAGAATTGGCAAAAGGACAAGCTCACCCCTACCCAGAATAAAAATCCCTTGCTCTACAGCTAATCCGAGCAAGTATCCCTAGCATAGAACAAAAAGAAAAAGCAAAGTTCAAGAAAAAGAGAAAAGAAAAATGTTATTTTATATCATTACAGCAATATTTCAAGCACTATCTCAAAAATCAAGCAAAAATACAAAAAGAAAAGCAAAAGAAAAGCAAAAGAAAGCAAAAGCAAAAGCAATAAAAATCCCTTTCCCTACCCTTTGAAAAGAAAAGAAGGGTTGATGAGCTTGAATCCCTGGAATTCTCAATTATTCGAAAACTGTGAGGTAAGCCCCATAACAGGTGGTTTGTGCCCAACCTGCTTGGCCTTGGGTAACTCCTAGCGTGGCGATATGTCCGTCACATTAGCGACCTTCTTTTGTACAGACCTATGTCCGCTTATGGATTAGCTAGCTCTTGATAATCCGACCTACATAGTAGTCTAGTATGGTTATATGCATCTACATCATGGTTAATGAACACTTATTTGGTTTCTTCAAATCACTTGTATCATAGTATCTTGCTCAAAACTGGTAAATGAACAATGCAATTGCACACACATTTGTATTTGAGAGATTTTGTGTATCATTATGATAAATCAAGATTGGAAATGAATTCACATATGCACATGGGATTCCTTATAAATCTAACTTTTGTCTTCAAAATACTTTGAAATATTTTTTGCAAACTTGTTTGGAATAATTCATTTTCTTATTTCAAGTACAGTTGTTTAGCATAAAGACAACTATATAATAGAAAAATCAAAATTTCTTTCAAAACTATACAATCAAAACATATATATCTGGTTGACTTTCGCGACGATGGTATAGTTCCAAAACCAAAAGTGGAATTTTATGCCTAGCGCAAGTCCTCATCTTCATATTTTCTGTTTATCAAAAATCAACCATGCAATAAAACTATCTTTTCTTTGGATTTTCGCGATGATGGTATAAGTCTATACCTACATATTCTATGCCTAGCGCAAACCATCGTAACAATTTTTATTCCCCATTTATTTAAAAATCATGAAAAACATATGACTTAAATCATTTTATTACACAAATTTTGCTTTTCAAAAGAATGCACATTATCATTATTTCATGTCATTATGTCAACCTTCAATTTTGCAATGATGGTATAATTCCTAAGGAATTATCCAAAAAATTTATCACACTTAGGAATTTATGCCTAGCAAACATCATTTTAACATCATCTCATGCATACTATTTTTATGAAAATCTGAAAAACAAACCATCATCATCATCATTTGCACCATTGCACCAAAGTCTTAAGACAGTCTCTTAAGCACTCTTTTACTTTTAACAATATTTCTATACTTGGGATTAGCTTGACGACCGAGTGAGCAGCGACTCCATGAAATGGTCTATACTAGCGACAATGTCCTTTGAAATTATTGTTAGAAGTCTCTTTTTATTTTTTATCACATTACATCACAAACAACCAATTTGTTACATCAGATTATTTCATTTAAAATATTACAGCATGACATCAAAATTATAAATTTTCAAAATGACATAATTTCATGAATCATCAAATCAATCAATCAAACATACAAGCATCATAAAAATATAAGCCACAAGTCATATGATCAAAAATACCTCATCTCATATATATATCACAAATATATGTACATCATATCAAAACCTGGATCGGTATGCCACAATATATATCTTGGCATACTCAATCCCCTCAATCAAATGTCCTCCGAGCAGTGTCTCGAGAGCCCCTCGAGCTCTCAACCTCATCTCCTCCCTCGCCCTACAGAGGACGAGGTGGCCCCATCACAGTATGTGTGGTACTACGAGTCCTAGTCATCGATCGGGATGAGCTCCTCGACGACCCAGTCCTGATCGGATCTGCAATGGCAGCCGATAGCTGTACCCTCTGGCCCTCTGGCACCATCTAGAAATAGATACCCTAGTAGAATGCGGTCTGAGCAACCGACTCGCTCCGGCTCTGCCCCGTGCTCTGAGGCATGCAACCTCATCTCTGAGCTGTGTAGACTCAGCTCGATGGCGTGCAGCCTCATCCTATAGAGTCTGCACCTATGCCTGGAGACGGATATTCTTTACCCGGAGAGTAGCCATCTCGCTACTCTCTCCTGTGTCAACACCCTTGCCCTTGTCGAGCGATGGTGGCCTCTCTCTATGGAGAAGGGGGTCTCTCCTCCCTCCTCTCCCACTGCCGTGGCCTCTCCTACGCTTGTGGCCTCCTCAGCTCTCTCCCGCTGTGACCCTGGGCCGCCTCCATAGCTGCCTGGCATCGCCTCCCTATCCGACGCACAACTGCATGTATCGGACCCTGAGCCCTCGTCATTCGAGGAGGGCGGATGCCTACATACCAGGCATCATAGCCATCGGCTACCCCTGCATCGTCCCCATCCACTGGCTGAATGGGGGCATCGTCCGAGTCCTGACTCCAGAAGCGCTGCATGTCTGGAGCCTCGCTAACTGTGGTGTTATCCTGGATAGTCCAGGAAAACTCATAATCCCTGAGAGATGGGATCCCCTACTGTAGACCGAACTATCGCAAAACTCGGTCATAGCGATGGAGCTCCACCTCTCCCCTCTCCATCCGTAGCCAGCAAACTCGCCTGACGCGAGCTAACTCCTGTCCATCCTCGGCCCACCCTGGGTGCTCTCGCCATGGCCTCCAGGTGATCTGGTCCGGGACTAGGTCATCTAGCAGTCTTCGGGACATCGAAAGGTCGATCCGCCATTGTGACCCTCTCCGAAGCCACCAGTAGAAAACTCGGGGCCTCTCCCCATCAATCCCTATCAGAGGAAGCCCTACCGGCCTCCGCACTGCAATGTGCTCCCAGCACCAAACCTGTAGGAGCGATGTCATCACCAGACATCGGCCGCCCTTGTACACGACCCCATGCAAGATCCTGTACAATCGGCATAGCACAAAGCTGCCCCAAGAGAACCTGTAGCCATGGTCTCGCATATCGTAGATCACATCTGCTAGCATCCATGGCACCCTGCACCCGCTTTGGTGGCATAGCGAAGTCCACCAACCACTCCAGCTAGAACCCGTGTGAGTCTAGATGCCCTAGGCATCTGACGCAGTGCCTCGATGTTAACTTCGCCCTTCTCCAGGGCGAAGCTCGGGTCACCACACAATCGTCCCATAGCATGGCCCTGATTGGCCGTAGGAGTGATCAACCATCCTTGTATGGGGATTCTTAGAATCCTCCATACATCCTCCAAAGTGGGAGTCATCTCCCCTATAGGTAGCCAAAAATAGGAAGAACCCGGATACCATCTCTCTGCTAGGGCTGTCAGTAGCCCCATGTCTGTAGACACTTGTGGCATTTCTGCCACATGCAGTAAGCCGGCCTGTGCCAGCTGATCCCGCTCTGCCTGTGTAAGAGCGGCCAAATCATCTCTCAAACCTCCATATTTCCATTCCTTGCTCTTTAGCAATCCTCTCTGCAACATAAACAACAATAAAAAAACAATCATTAATAACAAACTCAAGTGATCAATAATGCAAGTTAAAAACAAGTTCAATTTAATCCAATGATGATATCGTCCACTATTGGACGATATCGTCCCAAATTTGAGCATAATCGTCTCCGATTTTGCAAGCCGAAATCGTCCCTAATTTGACGAAATCGTCCCCCTTTCGTCGATTTCGCCCTTGGACGAAATCGACGAAATTGAGACGATTTCATCGAAATCGGGACGATTTCGTCCCGACGACGTCGACGGCCCAAAAACGGCCGTGATGCTCAAAATTTAATCAAAATTCATCTAAAAAGCATGTAAAATCAAATTAAAGCATTCTAAGTTAAGTCTAGACTCTTACCCGTAGCCCGCGTCGGACCTCTGTTGATCTGTGCGTCGTCTCCACCATTTTTGCTTCCAGAGCTCTAAAACCAGTAAAGTGAACAGTAAAAATGAATTAGGGTTTTACCCTATTTTTCTTAATTTTATTCAAAAATAATTCAAAAATAATTTTGCTTTTCCGCGTTTTTACCTCAAACGTTCGATTTGGGTAAAAACACGGAGGGGGCACCATAGTAAGTCGTCGTACGATTCGACCAAGAATCGTCGCCTAAAAATGGGAATAATTTTTGCTTTCTCGTAGATCGAGAAGAACTCATCTTTAACGCATTTTCTTCAGAAAATTCGCTAAAGAGGGGGCAAAATGTAGCACCCTAAAATTGGCGCAGTGAAATTGTAATAATTACATTCATCCTAGTAAATAATTTAAATTCAAATTTTAACCTCCCAAACCGCCCGTTAACCGTCGGGTAATCCGTTTCCCCCTTTTCCATGCCATTTTTAGAGGTTGTTTTGACCGTTTGACGATATCGTCATCGATCAGACGATATCACCCCAGATCTGACGATTTCGTCTAGGCTAGGACGTCCAGACGATCTTGTCGCAAAACTGATTTTGCACAATTAGCTTCTGTTCCAACGGGCCTCTAATCCGGGCAGAAGCGTGTCTGCGCCGTTAGAGACCCTCCCCCGTTGGAGATCTCCCAAATAGGGATGATCTCCAACCTCCTAACCTCCCTCCTAAGCCTATTTAATCCTAAGCCCTCCCCTTAGCACCCCCCTGGCTGAAATTCCCTGTAACCCGACTGCATACATGTTAAAACATCCTAAGTTTTCATTTGCATTAGTTCTATATCAATTTTGTTGTAGGTACATTACTATTTTTCAGCCGGAGCAAGCTTACATCGTCGTCGACGAACCTGTTCAGATCGGAGGCGAACCTGTCGAATCAGAGACGATTTCGTACCAATGCGAGACGATTTTGACTGCAGTCAACATTGAGGCAATCAGTGCCTGAAGTTTGCATTTCTCTACCCTTTTTCTGCTATTTTATTCTGCAATTAGCTTAGTTTATTCAGTATTTTATACTATTTTGCATTTTGGAGTTCACCCATCTAGATCAAATGCATGATTAAATCATAATTATTATTTAATTAGCATAATTCATTCCTTTTTCTATGTTTAAGTTTTAGTTTGATAGTGCTACTGTCATTTTATACTATTTCCCTCTATTATCATTGTTGTATCTTCTGTATTTTGCACCTATTTCTCTGTTTGCAGGTCTCTGATGAATTCGTCAGATCTCAGACGATCTTGTCTGATCTCAGATGATCCTGTCAAATCAGAGGCGATCCTGACTGCTTCAACATCAGAATCTTCATCGGACATCCGGATCAGGTATTCTTCATTTATATTCTGTAATTTCTCTATTTTTTGTCTTTAAATCTATTTTCTGTACTCATTTAATTTGCATCTTCATATAGAATAGCTTAGACGCATTTTGGCCAAACCTAGGATATGAATGCTTAAGGTTAAAAACGAACACATAAAACACATTCCCAACCTAGGCGTGGAAACTGCCATTAAATGTTTCCTGGTGAACCCACCATCCATCGAAAAATCATCAAAATACACCTCCCTTGAGAGGCGGGACCTTCGCAAGTCCTCTCAGTCCGAGGTACCGCGACATCCTTTTCACATCCCCCTTTCGGGCACGGATCCTATAGCCTGAAGGTAAGGGTGTGAAAATTTTGGAGCGATACATAAATATCAAGGATGACAGAAAAATCATGAGGAGTCTGATAAGGGAGTGGAGGGAAAGGAACTGTAGTAGAAGATGCTTTTGTCTATGAAATTGGGGTCATTTACGGTGATGGAGATGAAAATGTAGGGGGGTCCATATAAGATGATGTAGTGACTTGGCTTTAGACATTAGTGGTTTCCAAATTGTAAGGTAGTACAGATTTGGGAGGTAATCTCCCCACATTGATTAGGAATTTTTTTGCATGAACTACTACATTACAAAATTATGGAAAGGTTTCCACCCCAGATTATTAGGTTTGCAGGCCTAGATCTAATACAAGAGCTCTGATATAATACATATAAGCAAGGCATGAATCTGGTCTAGTTGTAGGGGGAATTATTTTTTAGGTTTTGCTAAACCGTAAATTAAAATCTGAGAAAATTTCTAGTTGATGCTTCTTCATAGATGTGAACTAGTTAAGCAAGGAGAAAGGATCAACAAATTTATTAAATTCATCTAAAAAATGCTCAACCAATGCTACCCATGAAGTGATGGTGTTATCCTCAAGAGTCTTAAACCAATGCAAAATATTTCCTCTAAAGGACAGGGCTAGGATTCTCACAATAACATCCTCATTATTTATATTATGGATTGATGCCAAATTCAAAATATCCTGACAATGCTCATATGTAGTCTTTCCAAATCTAGCATAAGTGGGAATAGCTTTAGAAACATCTTGAGTAATGTCATGCATATGGGCTAATATGAGGGGGCCAGTTGTGTTCCAACTGGGGTACTTCTACAAAGGTTGAATTGGAGGTACATTTCCCTAATTAGGGGCTGCATTTCCAACCATATTTCCAGGTGTAGGTCTTGCTGAAGGAGCTATTGGATTAACTGTAGGTTTTTCCTCAATAATTTCTTCTTTTGAATGAAAATCTTGGTTTAAATTCCTTATAACAGTGGATCCTCTATAAGGTAACTCACAATAGAAAAAGAAGTCAGGGTTATTTCTTTTGAATGACCTGGTATACATGAAAGGACACTAGTATACAAGGGTAATTATTTTTTGGGTTGAAGAATAGGGAGTCGTCAGGTGAATGTGTTATTATTTGCTTAACAAGGTTAAGAAAATTCACTAGATCTTGATTCCTCTGGGTAGAGATAAAACAATAACTCATATGATTGATTTTCATGTTCCTTATGAACTGGTCCCACCAAGCGTGCCAAACAATGTTGGGAACTGAATTGAAATCAAGTTTTACTCCACACTTCAACTATCTATCATCTAATTTATTGTCCAGGCATGCACCCGATAATCGTATCTCGACACTCAAGCATTAGATGGACCAAAGGCAACTTCAATCCAACCTCCAAAGTAGGTTGGTTCCTTGTAAACTTAAAATAGTGTTGACATAATTAAATCTCAAATAGGGTTTTGAGATAAGGGTTAGAAAAGGTTTAGGGGTAGAGATATTATGAAAAACAGTGGTCGAATAGGCTAACAACATAGGTAACTACAACAAAATCTCCCACAAGTTTTTTCTAGTGTCCCATCACTCAATATTAACAACACCCAAACCCATTAAATCTTCACCCATTAAAGCATAAACAAATATATTTAACAGAAATCAATTCCAACATCTAATATTGATAATCCAAATTAGCAGAATAAACCACTAGTTAGATTTAACAACAATACACTTTCTAACATAGCTCTAACCATGAATAGATTTCAACTACTCTCACAACTAGTAATCCAATAAGCTAGAATGAACTAACCATTAAAGTATTAACAAAAATGTAGCTCAAATATTCAAACCTCTTGCACAAGATGATGAAGATGATAAATTTTGAGTCAAAAATCAGAGTAATGCTCCTTCCATTAGCTCATAGGAATATTTATAGTAGGGCAAGAAAATGCACTAGATACAACCTTTGAAAATGAGGGTTCGACCTCTATTTATAGTTTGTAAATGAAATAATATTAAGGATACATTACAAATATTACATATTTACAACTTAGTAGAGAGTTTTGTTGGCATTATCTTATTGCCTAGCGAAATCCAGGAAATCCATTGTGAATAATCTACCATGGTATCTTGTCTCTCTACAACTTGCTAGTTCATTGATGATAGTTGGTATTTAGGCTATTAGGGGTTGCATCTAATCTGTATATCATTCTTGAAAGATCTAATTTGTCATCGATCTGCAATTTCTTCTAGTTCTTGTTCTTGAAACCCTTTGACACTTCATCTTATTACTCTCCAAATGACTGCACTCTGATTCAGTGAGAAATTGCTTTTACATACTTCAATAATATTAGAAAAACTTGGACCATTGATATTCATTCTTGAATGGTTGCGATTAAACCTCTTGAAAATACTCTGTAAATCATTCAAGAAAGAACAAATGTCATTCCACATTTTTAATCGCTGACGTTAGCTTTAGTGACTTTAGTTTTGTGGAATCAAATTTTGGCATGGAATACACTATGGAATGAGCAAAATTAAATCCACTACTAATCCACTCCTTATCCTTATTTCTCTTCTTTTACATTAGGTCGATGAAATCCGTACAAAAAGTATGATGATGTCATCTTTCCATTAATTGGAGTGCAAAATCACCAATCCGCATTGGAAGTAGTTCAAAAATTATTTTATCTCCATTCTACACCAAAGTTAGTGTAAATTAATCTTTGTACTCAATGGATTTGAGCTCGCCAACACTTAGCTACTTGGATCACACACAAAACCAACGTCAATCACCATTTTGCACCAAAGGTAGTATAAAATGAGCTTTATCATCATTCCACTCTTGGAAGGAGTGTTAACCACTCTTTGTCACCATTCCACACTCTTTGCAATGTTTTTTAACTTTAAGTCATCATTCCACACCAAATTACTCTCTGTACTCAATGAAATGAGAACTCATCAACACTTAGTTGCTTGGAGCATGCAAAAACTACCCCTAATTTCCATTCCACACTTCTTCTCATGTTGATGTCATCATCACCCAATTTTTTTTTGGAATCGAGACTCACCTGGAATCCACTTCCAAATACACTGTGAATTGAGCAAAATGAAAATTAATTTGCTTAAGGTGAAAATCACCAAGTGTCGAGCGGATTGGGAAAATCTTGCTGTGGATCCACTCCAAAATACACTAGGAAATGTGTGGAATGGAAACTTCATGCCTTAGACTAAAATCTTCAATTTTTTCTAAGGATGTGGCCATTTTGGTCCTATAGTCATCTTATGATGGGAAAATTTGAACAAGCTACTTCCTCTGATAAAGACATTTTGCCTAAGCATAAGCAAAACATTGCTAATAATATTTCATATAGGAATGTTCCCCCACCATATCAAAATTTGATAGGGATGATTAGTGACATCACTAGGCAACAATATAAAGAGAAGGGTTAATCTTTGAAACCATAATTTTATTCCACTTTAGTTTTGTGGCCTAGGTGCATATCTTCTTCTAAAGGTACACATTTGGTTTTGAAACCTCAAGACAAAGGCAAGAAAACCTTCAACCTCCAAAAACAATAAAAGAGACCCCAACCAAAATCTTTGTACTTGAGTTGCTAAAAGGTTCACCAAGTCATAGAGAAGGTTTGTTTAAATTATTAAGTAAATAAATTATCCTTGAAGATGTTATCCCATATATTTGGCTAACATGGTAGGTGTTGAGCAAGGTGCAGCAACAATATTGTCATTGTTGGCAACACAATCAGATAGATCTGTTGATGTAGTGGACAGGAAGTTCAAAAGCTATTCATATGCAGAAGACAAGAGTTCAAAGGTTATTCAGAGTATGTACAATGATTTTCCAAGAAGATCGAAGTGGCCCAATTGCAAAATATCAAAGAAAAATACAAGTAATAAAAGTGTCACGATATCGTGACATATACAGTAAGCAAGAAAAAATGTCACGATTTCGTGACATGTTGGAAGAGAGAAAAAGCAAGAAAAACTGTCGCAATTTCGTGACATGTTGGAAGAGAGAGAAAAAGCAGGAAAAACTATCACAATTTCGTGACATGTTGGAAGAGAAAAAGGCAAGTGGAAAAATTGTCGCGATGTCGCGACATGTTGGAATAGAAAAAGACAAGTGGAAAAACTATCACGATTTCACATGTTAGAAGAGAGAGAAAAAGTAGGAAAAACTGTCACGATTTCGTGACATGTTGGAAGATAAAAAGGCAAGTGGAAAAACTATCATGATTTTGTGACATGTTGGAAGAGAAAGAGAAAGCAGGAAAAAGTGTCACGATTTCACGACAAGTTTGAAGAAAGAGAACAAGTAAGAAAAGTGTCGTGATATCGTGACATGTCGCATTTTTGCGACAAAAGAAAGAGAGGAAGCGTACAGAAGTAGAACTGTCATGATTTCATGATAAAATCAGAAAGCAAGACTTCGAAAGCAGAAGTGTCACAATTTCATGACAAAAGCAAAGAAGTAAAGTACAAAAGTAGAAGTGTCACGATTTCACGACAAAAGCAGAGAAGAAGACTTCGAAGGTAGAAGTGTCATGATTTTGCGACAAAAGCAAAGAAGCTAAGTATGGAAGCAGAAGTGTCATGATTTTACGACAAAAGCTAAGTTGAAGACTACGGAGGTAGAAGTGTTGTGATATCGCAACAAAAGAAAAATCAAAGTCTATGGAAGCAAAAGTGTCACGATATCACGACAAAAGCAAAGATGAAGTATACGGAGGAAAAAATATTGTGATATCACGACAAAAGAAAATATGAAGTCTACAGAGGTAGAAATGTCGCAATATCATGACAAAAGAATAGAGAAAGCGTACAGAGGTGAAAGTGTCGCGATATCGTGACATGTATTTTTGTGACAACAACAACAAAAGAAGCTATAGAGGCAAAAATGTCATGATTTCATGATAGGTCATAAATGCGCAAGTCAAGAAGGAGAACCCGACTGAAATGAGAAGTATGACAGTGGACCGACATCACTACGACATTTATAGGGGTAGTTACAGAGTGATTTCATACTACTAAAATACGAAGAGTGATCAAAAGTCAGTATGGCGATTACAGGGTCTGTCCAGAATGAAATCATCAAGCGATGGATAAACCAAACATCTTCTTGAGTTGAAGCCGACGAAGATCGATGATAGTCGACTAAAATTAGGGTTTACAGTTGTTATGAAATCCAACTAAGATTAGGATTTATATTCGACTAAGATTAGGGTTTTCAACATTAAAAATATTATTATAAAAGGAGGGCTATTTAGAGAATTGATAAGATGGTCGAATATGTGCGAAATACGGTCGTTGTGTGCAGAGAGCAAGTCATGTCGAATTATGCTAAGTGCAAAATTCACAAAGAGAGTAGAGTGCACAAAAGGGAGAAGATGATCGTGAAGTTTGATAGTAACAAAGTAGAGTGTGCGAAGTGATTACGTAGAGAGAGTAGAGTGCATAGAGAATGCAAAGGTGAAGAAGACTAGTCAGGGTCTTGCAAAAGCAAAGATAAATAAGGGGTTGGTGCTCTTTTTTGTTGGTGTAGATAAATAAGGGGTTGATGCTCCTTTTTGTTGGTCCAAATAAATAAGGGGTTGGTGCTCCTTTCTGTTGATGTAGATAAATAAGGGGTTGGTGCTCCTTTATGTTGGTGCAGATAAATAAGGGGTTGGTGCTCCTTACAGTGGGTGTTGGTAAATTGATTGTAAAGTTGATGCTTTGCAAAGGTTGGATTTGGATGGTAGTCCAAGTAGTCAATTTTTGAGGAGTAGCCACATTGGTGAACCTCGTTAAATCTTATGTTGTGTGATGCTCTTTTGTTATACTTGTTGTATCTAGTAATAAGTTTTAATTGTTACAATATTAAGAGCTATAAATTTAAGTTTATAGAGCTACACTGATTCACCCCCCCTCTTAGTGTCATTGTAAGACTAACAATTGGTATCAGAGCCAAGTTATTATACAAACTTAACTGGCTAGGGTGATATTGGAAGTAACACAATGGTAGGTGGTGAAGGCTTCTCTTAAAAAAAAGCACCATTGTTTGACGGATCTAATTACGCATTCTAGAGAATTAGGATGCAAACATATCTCTATGCTTTGGGATATGACATCTAGGATTCAGTAGTTAATGGAATTATTAATGTGGTCAGAGGACTCGATGAGGATATCAAAGACTCTATCGTCATGAAAAAGGTATTAAGATCTCTTCCTCAAAGGTTTGATTCTAAAGTATCAGCGATAGAAGAAGCTAAAAATCTAAATTATTTTAGTATAGATGAGATGTATGGTTCTTTGACTGCATATGATATGAGGATAGGAATATCTAAACCCACAGACAGAGAAGCGGATTTTAAAGCCCTTAAAAATAAAAATGCAAAACAAGAGTCCGAGGAAGAAGAGACATCAGATGAAATAGAAGCAAACTTTGTTAGAAAACTAAAAGGGGGAAAAGGAAAATACAGAGGAAAAATATCATTTAAATGTGTCAACTATGGAGGCATTAGGCATTTTGTGACTAAATGTCCACTTAATGAGAAGAACAAAAATGATGAAGGATCGCACCAAGAAAGAAGTGACTAGAAAAAGAAAAATAATTTTAGAAAAGGCAACTTCAAGAAGAAAAGTTTCATCTCTAGGAATGCCAGTTCATCAGAAGACAGCTCCGATGAGGATTTTGAAGAGGAAATAGGTGAAGCTCTTTTCATGGCATTTGAAGAAGTAAAATTAGAAAAGGAAGAAGGAGTGAACTCTGAAGTATGTGGTGAAAACCCTAAGGCTGAAGTAGATCTAGAAGGTGAGTTGATCTCTACACTTGAAGAGTGGAAAATAGAGAGGAAAAAGAATAAGAAAATTTCAAAAAAGCTTGAGGATGAAAATGAAATCATAACTAGTCTAAAAGTACAGACAAAAGAATACAAAAAAATCTCTAAAGATCTCGAAGTACAAATTACCATGAAAATAGATTATTACTACAAACTAGAAGAAGAGAATATTGGTTTACGGATGCAAATAGAAGAGATGAATCACAAAATTAGTTGCTATCACAAATGCGAAGAAAGTTCTATGAAGCTGGATAAGATTATAAACGACCAAAGGCCTACAGGCATAAAATTTGGTCTGGGTTTCATTGAAGGAGAATCATAAAATGGATCAAAGGCTAGAAATGTAGAATCCATAAAGTATGAATATAAGAAACAGGTTGATCAAGAAAAAATGTCTCATGCAAAAGAAAGAAATAATGTCAGGCACAAAAGGAGAATTGATAATGATGGATTCACCAATGTCACACATCAAAGAAGAATAAGACCTATGGCTCCTATGGCAACATGGCAAAGACCATCACCTAGGTTCAATTATCCCTTTTCTAGTTTTTGTTTTAAATGTAATGGCTATGGACATAAAATCTCAGACTGCAAATATAATGTAAGACCAAGGAATTTCACCAGTAGAAATGATTTTTCTCCTTTGATGAATTATACAGTATAATGTTATAGCTGTCATAATTTTGGGCACATTGCAAGAAACTGTAGAAGTACATTTGCATCAAATCAATTTTAGGGAAGAAAATTTCAACCAAATAGGATGAGACAAAATAGAAAACTTCTCAAAAAACATGCACAAGCTATTGATAAGGGAAAGGCAAAACAAGAGCCCAAAACTACTATCAAAACAGAGTGGAAATAAAAAGAGCGACATAAGGAAGAAAAGGAATCCTTAATCATACAAACAACATTTAAAGCACAAAATAAATATCTACCATGGATAATTGATAGCGGATGCTCCAGTCATATGACAGGTGACAAACAAAAATTTGAGAAGTTATAGAAATATGAAGGTGGTTCAGTAAAGTTTGGAAATAATGATGGAGCTATGATAGTTGGCAAAGGTTCAGTTAAAATTAGTGACGAAAAAATTAAGTCAGAAGAAGTCTTGTTTGTGGATGGTTTGAAACATAACTTGTTGAACGTAAGTTAGATTTGTGATAAAGGTCATGAAGTAGTTTTTAAGAAGTAGGGTTGTGAAGTTAGAAAAATAGTGGAAAATTGATAGCAACTGGATCAAGGACATCTGGTAACCTGTACACGCTCTCAAAGACTTTAGAAGGAGTTTTTTTTATTAGACAGGAAGAAGAAAATTGGTTGTGGCACAAGAGACTCGGTCATATCAGTTTTGATAATCTAGTAAAAATCAACTCAAAAAGGGCAGTGAGAGATATTCCCACCATCAGAAAAATTGCAAACAACATTTGTGCTTCATGCCAAAAGGGAAAGCAAACTAGAGTCACATTCAAAACAAAAGAGTACTACACAAGCAAACCTTTGGAACTAATACACACTCATTTATGTGGACCCATGAGAACACAAAGCATAAATGGTGACAAATATTTTATGTTGTGCATTGATGACTATTCCAGAATGACATGGATACTTTTCTTGAAGCATAAATCAAAAGCTTTTGAAATGTTCAAGACTTTCAAAAACCAAGTTGAGAATAAAAAAGGAAAGAGGATCAAATTTTTATGATCAGATAGAGGAGGAGAATTCATTTCAAATGAGTTTACAGAGTACTGTGAAAAATACGATATTAGGAGATAGTTTTCAGCAGCCAGGACACCTCAACAGAATGGAGTGGTAGAAATAAATAATAGGACAGTGTAGGAAATGGCACAGACTATGTTGGTTGAAAGCGAGTAGCGAGATGATTTTGGAAAGAAGTAGTCCATATTGCAGTGTATATCCAAAATAGGTAAATTCTGAGAACACATGAAAGCAAAACTCCTTATGAGTTGTGGTTCGGTAAAAGGGCAACAACAAAATACCTCAAAGTTTTTGGTAGCAAGTGCTACATCAAAAGAACTGAAGATAATCTTGGTAAGTTTGAATATAGAGCCAATGAAGGTATTTTTGTTGGTTATTCATCAAAAATCAAAGCTTACAAATGCTACAACAAGAGGCTAAAGAAAATTGTGGACAGTGTCGATGTTAAATTTGATGAAGGTAGAGAACGAGTAATTAGCCTTGAAAAGAACTACCAAATTTATGAAGAGGTTATTGAAGGAGATGAGGAAAACGAAATGAAAAAGATATAGAAAATTGACTTAGATGATTTAAGTTGTGATTAAGAAGTGGAAGAAAATAAGAAATTCAAAACACCAGCTGGCAGAAAAATCATCCTAGAGAGCAAAAAATTGGAGACCCCAAAGTTGGTGTTCAAACAAGAAGAAGAGTAGTAAGTAACTACTCTCTATTATCCAACATTGAGCCCAAAAATGTTGTTGACGCAAGCAAAGATGAAAGTTGGATGAAGGCAATAAATGAAGAATTAGATCAGATCGAGAAAAACAAAACTTGGGAGTTAGTACCTAGACCTGCAAATAAAAATTTAATCGGGACTAAATGGATTTTTTGAAACAAATTGAATGAAGACGGACAAGTAGTCATAAATAAAGCAAGATTGGTATGTAAGGGTTATGCACAAGTTGAAGGCATTGACTTTGAAGAAACTTTTGCACCAGTAGCTAGACTAGAGGTAATTAGAATGTTTCTGGCTTTAGTAGTCTACAAGAATTTCAAAGTTTATCAATGGATGTGAAATCAACGTTTTTGAATGGGAAACTTGAAGAAGAGGTTTATATTGAGCAACCAGATGGTTTCCAATTTGGTGATGATCCCAACTTGGTTTGCAAGTTGAAGAAAACATTATATGGCTTAAAATAGACACCCCGAGCATGGTATGCAAGGCTAGACAACTATCTCACTCAACAAGGGTTTAAGAAAGGTATGGTGGATAGTAATTTGTATGTCAAAACAAAAAATGGGCATCTTATTGTTCTTGTTGTATATGTAGATGATATCATATTTGGCAGCAACAAAGATGAGTCATGTAAATATTTAGCAAATAAGATGTAGAAATAATTTGAAATGTCAATGATTGGTGAACTTTCGTATTTCCTCAGGTTGCAAGTTAATAAAAATAAGAAGGGCATATTTATTTCTCAAATTAAATATGTGAAAGAGATGTTAAAAAAGTTCACAATGGAGGATTGTAAGCCAGTTAGCACTCCCATGACGATAGGTTGCAAGTTGAGCAAGGATGACAAATCTCCACTTGTTGATCAAACCATATATAGATCTATGATTGGGAGCTTACTGTAGCTGACAGCTACCAAACCAGATATTTTGTAGGCAGTATGCATGGTAGCACGATTTCAGGCTAATCCCAAGGAGACTCATGTGACATCAGTGAAGAGGATTTTTCAGTACCTCAAGGGTACTATGGAGTATGGGTTATGGTATCTGAAAGGTAAAGACTTCACCCTTATTTTGTATTCAAATGCATATTGGGTAGGAGGTCTCGATGAAAGAAAGAGTACCAGTGGAGGTGCATTCTATCTTGGAGACAGATTGGTTGCGTGGCACAGTAAGAAATAAGAGTCAATTTCTTTATCGACAGTAGAGGCATAATATATTGCAGCAACATGTTGTACGCAGGTATTGTGCATGAAACAAACCCTAAAAGATCTTTGTATTAGCTTGAGTGAGCCAATATCAGTTAAGTGTGATAACACCAGTGCCATTAACAACTCCAAGAATTTGATTATGCATTCACGCACAAAACACATTGCTATCAAGTATCACTTTTTGAAGGAGAAAGTTGCGGAAGGTGAGGTTAAGTTGGATTTTGTTCCAACTACAGAGTAAGTAGCAGATATCTTCACAAAACCATTGCCCAAGGAAGTTTTTGAGTACCTTCACAATAAATTGGGAGTGGTCACACTTACCAAGAATTTACTAGCTACAGGGATCACATTCTCAGGGGGAGCATTTAAGTATTTGATTATCTTTTTGCTCATGTTCATGATTTTTGCTAAGTGTAATAAATTTTGCTTGAGAATGTTGTGCATGGACTTAGGGGGAGTCTGCAGTAGCCCTTTGGTATTATTTTCAAAGGGGGAGAAGAGTTACAGGAAATTGCACATGTGTTGCCAAAAATTCCAAAGGGGAAGATTGTTGAGCAAGGTGCAGCAACAGTATTGTCATTGTTGGCAACACGATCGGATAGATCTGTTGATGCAGTGGATAGGAAGTTCAAAAGCTATTCAGATGCAGAAGACATGAGTTAAAAGGTTATTCAGAGTATATACAGTGATTTTCCAAGAAGACCGAAGTGGCCCAATTGCAAAAGATCAAAGAAAAAAGACAAGAAAAGTGTTGCGATATCACGACATATACAACAGGCAAGAAAAACTGTCGTGATTTCATGACATGTTAGAAGAGAGAGAAAAAGCAGGAAAAACTGTCACGATTTCATGACATGTTGGAAGAGAGAAAAATTAGGAAAAACTGTCACAATTTCGCGACATGTTGGAAGAGAAAATGGCAAGTGGAAAAACTGTCGTGATTTCGCGACATGTTGGAAGAGAGAGAAAAAGCAGGAAAAACTGTCACGATTTTGTGACATGTTGGAAGAGAAAAAAGCAAGTGGAAAAACTGTCATGATTTCACGACATGTTGGAAGAGAAAGAGAAAGCAGGAAAAAGTGTCACGATTTCACAACAAGTTCGAAGAAAGAGAACAAGTAAGAAAAGTGTCGCGATATTGTGACATGTCGCATTTTTGTGACAAAAGAAAGAGAGGAAGCATACGAAAGCAGAACTATCATGATTTCATGACAAAAGCAAAAAGCAAGACTTCAAAAGCAGAAGTGTCGTGATTTCATGACAAAAGCAAAGAAGTAAAGTATGGAAGCATAAGTATCGTAAGTTCGCAACAAAAGTAGAGAAGAAGACTTCGAAGGTAGAAGTGTCACGATTTTGCGACAAAAGCAAAGAAGCTAAGTATGAAAGCAGAAGTGTCATGATTTTGCGACAAAAGCTAAGTTGAAGACTACGGAGGTAGAAGTGTCACGATATCGCGACAAAAGCAAAGTTGAAGTCTATGGAAGCAGAAGTGTTGCAATATCGTGACAAAAGCAAAGATGAAGTATACAAAGGCAGAAATGTTGTGATATCACGACAAAAGAAAAGACAAAGTCTGCAGAGGCAAAAATGTCACGATATCATGACAAAAGAATAGAGAAAGCATACGAAGGTGAAAGTGTCACGATATCACAACATGTATTTTTGCGGCAACAGCAACAAAAGAAGCTACAGAGGCAGAAATGTCACGATTTTGCGACAGGTCATAAATGTGCAAGTCAAGAAGGAGAACCCGACTGAAATGAGAAGTATGACAGTGGACCGACATCACTACGACATTTACAAGGGCAGTTACAGAGTGATTTCATACTTCTAAAATATGAAGAGTGATCAAAAGTCAGTATGGCGGTTATAGGGTCTATCTAGAATGAAATCATCAAGCGATGGATAAACCGAACATCTTCTTGAGTTGAAGCCGATGAAGACCGATGACAACCGACTAAAATTAGGGTTTATAGTTGTTATTAAAGCCAACTAGGATTAGGATTTATAGCCGACTAATATTAGGATTTTCATCATAAAAAATATTGTTATAAAAGGAGGGTTGTTTGGAGAATTGATAAGATGGTCGAATGTGTGCGAAATACGGTCGTTGTGTGCAGAGAGCAAGTCGTGTCAAATCATGCTCAGTGCGAAATTCAAAAAGATAGTAGAGTGCATAAAAGGGTGAAGATGATCATGAAGTTTGACTGTAACGAAGCAGAGTGTGCGAAGTGATTGCACAGAGGGAGCAGAGTGCACAAAGAACGCAAAGGTGAAGAAGACCAGTCAGGGTCTTGCAAAAGCAAAGATAAATAAGGGGTTGGTGCTCCTTTCTATTGGTGCAAATAAATAAGGGGTTGGTTCTCATTTCTGTTGGTGCAGATAAATAAGGGGTTGGTGCTCCTTTCTATTGGTGCAGATAAATAAGGGGTTGGTGCTCATTACAGTGGGTGCTGATAAATTGATTGTAAAGTTGGTGCTTTGCAAAGGCTGGATTTGGATGTTAGTCCAAGCAGTCAATTTTTGAGGAGTATCCACATTGGTGAACCTCATTAAATCTTGTGTTGTGTGATGCTATTTTGTTATACTTGTTGTATCTAGTAATAAGTTTTAATTGTTGCGGTATTAAGAGATGTAAATTTAAGTTTATAGAGCTACACTGATTCACCCCCCCTCTCAATGTCATTGTAAGACTAAAAGTAGGGTCTCTTAGTTTTTACCATGAAATTATATCCTTCTTTAAGGATGATCCCGCCCTCCATCAATGTTAGGGGTATCCCTTTATGAAAATAGGAGTGGCTTGCCCTTCCAAGTTGTAGATACTTGTTGTTGCGTAAATATTATGAGTGGGTTCCTTTCCCATCGAGCTTGTTCCTAACTTATATGGACAATGATTGGAGTAATGTGGGCCTCCATAATCGTAACATCCATCCTTGGGACCTAGGTGTACTCCTTATTTTTGGCCTCCTATTCTCTCTACTGATGTTGGGTTGGGTTATGTCTGGGGTTGAAGCTTGTTATCATTATTGCTATTGTTGTTGTTATTGTCCCTCTTGAAATGTTTCTTAAATTTCCCTTATTTCTTAAAAATCCTCTTATTAGGCCTTTGCTATCTTTTTTTCATATGGCTCTACTTTATTTCCCACTTCATGAAACCCACATTATTCTTCTTCCTAAGTGCTCATCGATCCTGCTCAAATGAGCCTGCATAGTCAAAGTAGGGATTTAAACGAGCTTCTGCTTTCCTAACCAGATCGTAGATCTTTTCCAATAATTTAAGCTCATGCATATTTACTTCATGTCCAATCCTAAGGTCTGCTCCGAAGATAAATTTATGGATCTTCATCTTCTTATCATAGGCGGGTATGTATTTCAACAACTTCACAAATTTTGAATAGTAAAATTCAATTGTTTTTTTTTCTTGTTGAAGTTTGGTAAATTCCTCAAACTTCTTGGTGTACAAATGTTTTGTAAGGAAACTTTCATTTAAGGCTATAAAAAAATCCTCCCACATCAATTCAACTGCCTCAATCCTTTATTCTTCTCAAAAAGTTTCCCAAAAATCTAGTCCAACCCCCTAAAAGTGCAAAGTGGCCCATGATGTCTAGGTTCGAGTGAAGTAATTCTTCATAGTGAAGTAAGTTTCCAATTCCCTGAGCCAGGACTCGATCGCATCACCTCCTTCTTCAACATTAAACTTGGAGGAGCATATATTTTTCAAATCTTTAGTCAGTTCTACCTTGAGTAGAGCTCTGGCCTCTTGTGACCTTGTAGTAGGATCATTTGCTTGCCTAAAATTTGAGTTCCTAACTTGTGAATCCTAGTTCACTATATCCTCTAATAATTGTTTTTTTTGTTCCATTTGTTCTTAAATCAAAGTGACTACTTTTGTGAGGTTCTCCACCTATCTACTAGAGTTACCCAAGCCTTCATCTCGAGCCCTAGTATTAATATTATTTTGTTGGGTCTATCTATTAGATGGGGTAGACCTCCCTCTTCTCATTATTGGTACCATTATCCTGGTCACACAAAAGAGAGAAATTTTAAGTTAGGTCATAATTCCTTCTTTGAATTGTACCACTAACTACTAGCTAGATACATCATTAACATGACTAACTACAGAGTTGGATATCAATAATTACCCTTACTCCATATAGGATGTAAATATCATTCAAGGATTATACCCACCCCTAAGATCCTCTTCACACCCCTCTTATTTTTTACTCATTCTATCTATACCTAGGTCTTACCTAGGTAAAATTATAGTCCTAAAACCATGGCTCTAATACCAAATGTAACTACCCTAAAATCCAACCAACTTGAGAGAGTTGTTTTTTTATGCCCATATCTACACCATACATAAGCTTGTCTATGTAGGTGCATTAAGCATCTTACAAGTAAGCTATCCCTCTCATCTCCATGATGAGATAACTTACTACCTTTTGATAGTTAAAAAGGATACACCAATCCTCACATCCTACATAATCCAATCTATATATGTGTGCTAGCATATTACAATCACAAGATCATTTCCATATTGAGCTATCTTTATCCTTCCATCACTCCATTTAACATCTCATTATAGTTGGATGCTTTAGTTCCAAAATTTTAAGAGGATTAAAGTAATGAGGATGCAAAATACTATTAAGCATTAGCATTAACACTTCATTGATGTATAATAAGGAGTACATGCAACTAATTACGAGACCACATAGTGGTATGACAACAACATTTTGACAATATTCTATATATCGCTTGGCAATATTTGAACGTTGTTCTCCTCTTTGAAAGACGATGTCCATAGCCAATTGAGATCCTAAGTTTCACCCATGGGGTTTGAGCCTTAGCTTATGGTGTGAAACTCTCCAGTCACAACCACTTGGTTTAAAATCCTTGGGCCTTTAAATGCTCTCTTAACTCTTGTTATTTTTGCAATCAAAATATAATTGTTATACAAAAGTAGCTTCACCATGTAACTGCCTATATGGACACCTTTCTCTTCACTCATATGTAGTCATTCTTATAACTTATCAATATGTAGGCCAAATAAAGTTGGGATAAAGGACATCCTTATTTAACTCCTATTTCACTTCCAAAGATTTCCAACTCAAAGAGACTGCCTCGTGTTCTGATTTTGGCCTGGACCTCTTCATAGAGTCTAGACTGCTACCCTATATTTGTCTAGTATACCTGATTACTCCATCCTACTTCATTAGTTTATTTTACTTCTAGTCTTTATGTCAAAGGCCTTATTAAAGTTAGCAAAACAAAAATTTGCATCCCCCTTTACCTCCTATATTTTTTCAATTTATGTCTTAATGTGATCAAATGATTTATTATTGAGTGTTTTGGCATAAAAATTGTTTGTCATTTTGTCCTCTTTCTTTGTTCTTCTTCCCACTTACGCATTTACACATCCATATTATTGAGTATCTTTGCAAATAGAGGATTAACCATTATGGTTTGGTAATTTGAACTTTGAAGGGTTGTCTCTATCACCACTTTTGAAGTGAGGTATAGCTAAACTTGTCCAATTTTTTAGAAAACCATGCTTAATGACACCATTAAATAACCTTTTGATATGTGGTTCTAGGTTTTCTATTCCCCATTTTAAATATTCTTCATGTAGTCCATCCACATGTTGGGCTTTACATTTTTCCAACCTCGTAATACTCTTTTTTGACCTCCTTTAATGTGAACAATTATGTTGTTGTATTGATTGTAGGAGGAGCATTGTTTTCTTGATCACCTTCATATAACTGCTTTGCATACTCTAACCATTGCACTGGTGTAACACTATTTTCTCTTTGTTTGTTGTTTTTCTGAAGTTCATTCCAAAATTGTTTTGGAACATGTTTCTCTATATAAATTATATTTTCTCTTCTTGTGCCCATATATTCCTCTTATTTTGTGTTCACAATTATTTTGTATGCTATTCTATTTTCTTCCTTTTCCTTGATCATTCAAAATTCTCCTTGTTTCTTTACATTCTACATTACACCATGCATAAACTCGATTATTTTCTTCTTTTTAGACTTTGGATTGTTGCACTATTTTAATACTTCTTGGATTATACGCATTTATTCATGGATTATAGGTGCTTCATTCTTTTTTCTTCATCTATTTTTTTAAATCTCTTTTTTACCTCTTTTAATGCTAAATAAATATCTTGTGTCATTAGAACATTTCCATGTAGTGAGGATTGCAAGGATATCTACTTGCTGTTTTTTGTTTGGCATTGACATTTTTATATAAATTGAATTATGATCTATTTCTAGCTCTATTGGGGAATTTTCAACCTCTATTTTTATCATATTTTTACTAAGTTTTGTGTACATATGATATAGTACATGTGTATCTTTCATATTTCTTTTACTTATTTATACAAATTACAAATAATTAGCCTATATGCTTATATGTAACCAATAATTCTTCACTAGAATGAGTGATGACTCCTTCATCCTCTGAGTACCATTCCCATTTTGGTTTTCCTCTTCTTCTAGCCATAGCAAGTTGCTATGCATGTCTTTGTTGTTTTTTAGGGTGCTGCTTTGTGTGCTTGCTGTATTTGTCTGAATCTATAATAACTTGAAATATATTTTTTTAATGCTGCACATTAGTCCTCACAATCCATGTCGTATTTCTTGCCATTTTTTTATGTGGTGTGAAGTAGCAAAGCAACAATTGTAACCATTATTTCACTCTCACTTTAATCCAAAAATATTATTTATTTGGGTATTCTGTGACCACTCATAAAATTTAGTCCCAAGATTCTTTTATCAAAACTATTAATCTCCCATGGCCTTTGTCATTTATTGTTGCTTCACTCCATATTGCTATTTTCCTGTATTCTTGAAAGATCGGACTCTTACAATGGTTATGCTCGTAAGTATTTGTGAGAATAATGTCTTCTCTTCCTTCAGCATATCAGAATGGTATTTATAGAATTCAATCTGTAACCTAACCATATCTCACTGTTCATTCATTTGGCATAGTAAAACATTCATATTTTGTTTTGTTTGATTAAATGATACTAAGCTATTTGGGTCTTATGTACATTCACTGTAGAGAAAAGCAACAATACAACAATATAACTCGTAACAATTATATATCACCGAACACTTATTGGGGACCTGAACATCTCAGGCTTGCTCCATAAGCCCCTGACTAAAAATATATAAGAAACACAATATAAATAATAAAAAGGAGTGGACTATTAATAAATTGGTAATCTAGTGGTTGCTAAAAATTATGGTAAAATACTACAAAGCTATGCACTGTGATGGCATACATAGACAGGCATGAGAGCCACAATTAAGAATTAACAATAACATAAATGGTTCTTAGTCTTTCAACTACACAACACTTTACCTCATATCACAATTGTATGGATTAAACACAAACAACTTCTTGGTCTTTGTTAGAAATAGAGTCTATTCCATCATTGAAGTTATGTAAATGTATATTCCAAGGTATATGTTTAGGAAATTATATTACTTTAGGGGAAAGTTATCTAGTTACTTCATGCAATGTAATAAATGCACAAGTGTCAATGAGGAAGCTGTATATGTGCAAGTTGTCCCTTGCACAACTAGGTAGAGTGTTGGTCAAGGAACCTATCTTCCTATATAATAGAGGCCTCATAGTTACATAGATATGAGAAGGTGAATATAGTCAGATAGTATAGCTTAGATCTTAGTACAATTATGTGTAGATCACCGTATATTGGTGATGGGTGTAATGTAGTTCAGTAGCTTCATAAATGGAGTGTTCATTTCCTTCATAGCTACATTGTATTATTTTATGTTATTTCTATTTATAGCATATTTCAGTCACCTAGTAGATTTATTTTATTTCATATTATTTTGCATCTTGTGATTATTATCTCCCAGTTCCCATTACATAAAAATCTAACAGTGGTATCAAAAATACGGTAGATCTAGTGATGCAGCTCAACCCCGAAAGTTCCACAAGAACTATGCAAGGTTGCAGCCAAAGATCTCCTGTAGAATTAAAATTTAAGATGCACAATAACAAATAACAGCAAACACAATATTTTATTGCCTTCAATCTGATTACAACACTTCTGGAAATAATAATAAGACTGATTGGAAAGGGAAAGAGTCCAGAAATTGAAATTACAACACTTCAACACCTCTCCACACATTCAAGGTTGCATATATAAATTGAAATACATTTGAGGAATTATCAAAATCAGTCTAAACACACAAAACAAGCTGATAAAATGTTCAAAATATAATCTAAGAACCTCCTGTGAGCACAAATCTCAACTGGGTGCCTCCTAGCTTTCACCTACAATCAGCCCTGTAACATGCAATTTCACAATCTGCCCTTATGTGCTTGTATTCTCAGCAATAAAAAATGGTGATATTCAAGTGTATTCCCAGCCAAGAATGTCTTCTCCCAAGCCAGGTCGTAGCTTTTTCTGTCTCCCTCTTTTTACCCCAAAATTGCCCATAAAATCTAGCTTAATCTTTTTCCCTTCCACCAATGAAATGTGGAATTTTTAAAATTCCACTACCAAGTTGTACTCCACTCCTTCATGCATCTGTAACAGTAAAATAAACCACTCCAAACACCAATTAAAATATTGGTTAATTCTCTTTATTCTAGGTGTGGAGATTTAGAAGGTGGTCAAAATCCTGAAAAAGTAGAAAAAAGCACCATGTGCTTTATTTTTGCCCTCAACCAAAATTGGCCAAGAAAAAAAATACAAGTCATTAAATATTGGCCACATGAATTTAATTAATAAAAGAGGCCTTGAAAACCAAAAAGCAAAAGCAAACAAAGCACCAAGCCAAAAATTTAAAGCAACTAAACTTGGGAAAAGTAGGATTGCTTTATTCCCGGAGATGCTCCTGCATCAAACACCCCGGGTAGAAGAATGTTTCATGAGAATGAACTCATGAACATTCAAATGGTGGTCTGAAACCATGCTTGAGCAGCTCATGAGCAGCCACCCAAGTTGCCTCTTCCATCCCTTTTCCTTTCCATCGGACCAAGTATTCTTTGTACTCCTTCCCACGAGTCTTTTTCACCACCCGAGTGTCAATCAAACCATCAATTTCTTCTTTCTTTGTAGCTGGTAGTTGTTGTTCCAATGGAGTAGGGGCTTGCAAATCTGAAGCTTTATCTCCTCCTACACTTTTCTCATCCTCATGGTACTTATAAAGATCAGCCACATTAAATATAGGTGAAATTTCAACTCCATTGGGTAGTTCAAGCTCATATGCATTAGCTGAAAACTTGCGGATGATCTTGCACGGTCCTATCTTCTTGTATTTCAGTTTGTTGTAGGTTCCTTGAGGAAACCTTTCTCTTCTTAGATATGCCATGACTAAGTCTCCAACCCCAAACTCTTGCTCTCTTCTTTTCAAATCTGCATATTGTTTGTATCTTTGATTGCTTGCCTCTAACTTATTGTGGATTTCTTGATGCAGCTCTTGTAAATAATTGGAGAAATCTTCAGCTACAACACTTTTTTTCTCATATCTGCACTATCCCTCAGCTCATGAATCCCCTTAGGACTGAAACCATACACAATCTGAAAAGGACTCTTACCAGTGCTTCGATTGATAGAGTTGTTATAGGTAAACTCAACTTGTGCAAGCACTATGTCCCATTGTTTTGGCCTCCCATCAACTAAACACCTTAACAAGTTACCAAGGCTCCTATTCACCACCTCCGTTTGGCCATCCGTTTGTGGATGGTAAGCTGAACTAAAATTCAAAGTAGTTCCCAACCTCCTCCATAATGTCCTCCAAAAGTGGCCCACAAACTTTGTGTCTCTATCTGAAACTATGCTTCTAGGCAAGCCATGTAGCCTTACTATCTCCTCGAAAAACAAGTTTGCAACATGTGTAGCATCATTTGATTTCTTACAAGGAATAAAATGTGCCATTTTGGAAAATCTATCAACAACTACATAAATAGAGTCATAACCTTTTTGAGTTTTGGGCAGCCCAAGAATAAAATCCATACTCACCTCTTCCCATGGTCTTTGTGGTGTAGGTAGTGGCTGATATAACCCTGTGTTTTGACTGTTACCCTTGGCATATTGACATATCTGACATCTTTGAACCATTTTCTGCACATCCCTACCCATGCTTGGCCAATAATAAGATTCCTTTAGCTGCCCCAATGGTTTATCCACTCCAAAATGACCTCCTAGCCCACCACCATGCTTCTCCCTCATCAAATTGTCTCTCATGGATCCTCTTGGAATACATAGTTGCTGCCCTTTAAACAATAGACCTTCTTGGATGAAATAATCCAACCACTTGGTCCTATCTCCTTCAATGGGGAACTTACAAGCTGCCCATGCCTCCTTAAAGTCCAAATCTTCCTCATACATACTCTTCATGTTCTCAAATCCAACAACACTAAACTCTATCTTACTCAATAGAAAGCACCTCCTACTTAGAGCATCCGCCACTCTATTACTCTTTCCACTCCTATGCTTGAGGAAAAATGAATAACTTTGAATAAACTCAATCCATTTCATGTGCCTTTGATTTAGCTTACCTTGGTTGTTCACATATTGAAGGGCATGATGATCGGTATAAAGAACGAACTCCTTAGGTAGAAGATAATGCCTCCACTTCTTGAGAGCTTGAACAATGGCATAAAACTCTTGATCATAGACTGAGTATTTCTTCTTAGCATCATTTAACTTCTCACTAAAGTATGCTATTGGTATTCCCTCTTGACTTAAAACACCTCCTATTGCTGCTCCACTTGCATCACAATCAACTTGAAATACTTTATCAAAATCGGGTAAAGCAAGAATGGGTTGTTCGGTTACCTTTGCCTTCAAAATTTTAAAACTTTTCTCTGCTGTTGTTGTCCACTTGAATGCTTTGCATTCTCCCTTCATGGTTTCAGTTATTGGGGCACATATGCTACTAAAATTTCTGATAAAATTTTGGTAGAAACTTGCTAAGCCATGGAAACTTCATGCTTCAAACATACTCTTGGGTGTAGGCCAATCAATGATTGCTTGTACCTTGGTTGGATCCATTCGTAAGCCCTCCTTTGAGATCACAAATCCTAAGTAAACCAGATCCTCCTTCATAAATTCACACTTCTTAAGATTAACCAACAACTTTTCTTCCCTCAACCTTTGGAGGACAGTCCTAACATGCTCCAAATGTTCATCCTTTTCCTTGCTAAAAACCAATATGTCATCCAAGTAAATAATAACAAACTTACCTAGGAAGGGTTTGAACACTTCATTCATCAATATCATAAATGTACTTGGGGCATTTGTGAGTCCAAAGGGCATGACAAGCCATTCATATAACCCCTCCTTTGTTTTGAATGTGGTTTTCCACTCATCTCCTTCTCTAATCCTGATTTGATGGTAGCCACTCTTCAAATCAATTTTTGTAAAATATTTAGCTCCACTTAGACAATCCATTAGATCATCCATTCATGGTAGAGGAAACCTATATTTGATGGTAATCTTATTTATGGCCCTAGAATCAGTACACATACGCCACTCCCCATCCTTCTTTGGTGCCAACACTGCTAGAACAACACATGGGCTAAGGCTCTCACGAATTAACCCCTTGTCCAATAGCTCTTGTACTTGCTTATTCAACTCCTCATTTTCTTTAGGACTCATCCTATATGCTGCCTTGTTGGGTAAACTTGCTCCAGGTATCAAATCAATGCAATGGCTAATGCTTCTCAATGGTGGAAGACCATCCGGTAACTCCTTCATCATAATGTCACCATATTCTTGCAATATCTCCTTGATTTCTATGGGTAGTTCTTCTTCTTCTTTCATTGTCCCCACTTGTTGAGATTTTCCCACCAATGCATAACACAACTCTTCTTCTTGTATCTCCTTTAGAAATTGCTTTCCGGTGAGAACACACACTTGAGCATTGCTGCCCTCTTTTTCCCTTTGCTCTTTCATTGGTTTCATAACAAATTTTCTGCCATCTTTGGTGATAGTATAGGTATTGGCAACCCCATCATGAAGAGCTCTTATATCAAATTGCCATGGCCTTCCCAAAAAAATATGACAAGCATCCATAGGCATAACATCACAAGTTATTTCATCATGATAATTGCCAATCTGAAAATTAACTTTGCATTGCTTACCAACCAAAATTTGATGCCCTTTTTGTAGCCAAGTGACCTTGTAGGGGTTTGGATGATCGGTTGTCTCCAATTTCAGCTTCTCTACCATTTATTGGGACACTAAATTATCAGTGCTACCGCTGTCCACAATTACATTGCAACACTTTCCATGTGACTTGCATACAGTCCTAAATAGACTTCTCCTTTGTGTGTCTTCTATCGGTTCTTTCTCTGGCTTGAGGAGCACTCTCTTCAACATAAGAGCTTCTCCATACTCTGCTTCCACTTCCTCTTGTCCATCATCTTCAGCCTCTATGGCCAAAGCTTTCCCTGTATTTGTTCTTCTTGTTTCCTATTGAATGAGAGGACATTCATAGGCTCTATGTCCTTGCTCTCTGCAATTATAACAAGTACCCAAAAATCCTCTTCCCCTTCCATAATCTCCTCTTCCTCTTGCTGTTTCACCTCTTCCCCTTGAGCTATCTCCTCTCCCTCTACTATTCCAATTTAAATTATTTTGTGACCAACTTGTCTCTTCATCCTTTGATGGCTGCCCTCTTCCTGTACTCACAAATCCTCTACCCCTAGATGGTTTGCCCCTTCCTCTTAGACTTGTTGCTTGTCTTCTTGCTAATTTTTCTTCTACCTTGAGGGCATATTGATAAGCCTCTTCCACTGTCTTCAACCGAATTAGACTAAGCTCATCTTGAATGGTGACTTTCAGCCCATTGATATATCTAGCCACCTTCTCCTCATCTTCATGAACACATCCTGCTCTTATGGTTAATCTGTAGAATTCTTCTGTGTAATCAGCCACACTCATGTCCTTCTATTTTAAGTTTTGCAAGGTCTTTAACAAGTTCAAGTGATAATCTGAGGGCATGAATTTACTCTTCAACTTGATGACCATTTTATCCCAAGATTTTATCTTTTCTTTGCCTTTCCTTTGCCTCTCCATCTGCAGTTGCTCCCACCATAAGGAAGCATGTCCTTTGAGCTTTGTGCAAGCATATTTAACCTTCTTTTTATCTTCTGTGGATTCAAGGTCAAAGTACTTATCCATATCTGTTATCCAATCTATAAGCTCCTCTGGCTTCAAGCTCCCACTAAAATTAGGGACATCCATTTTGGGCTTGCTGCCCATCCTTGAAAATGCCTTTAGAAATCTATCTTCTGCCTCATCCTGCACTTCTGCATCTGCTTCTTCAATGACTTCCTCTTCATCTTCATCACTAATATCTTCAATAGGCACCCCTCTTCTCTGTGATGCCTCCATGGCTTCCATCCTAGCCATCATTCTCCTCATGTCTTCTCTCAATGTTGTCATATCTTCAACTCTGGGAGCTCTCCCTCTGCCACACCCCCTATGTGCCATTATGTCAAACACTTTACCTACAACCAATAGTTTTCAAAAACAACCAAGAGCCCAACCTGGCTCTGATACCACTTGATGCAGCTCAACCCCGAAAGTTCCACAAGAACTATGCAAGGTTGCAACCAAAGATCTCCTGTAGAATTAAAATTTAAGATGCACAATAACAAATAATAGCAAACACAATATTTTATTGCCTTCAATCTGATTACAACACTTCTAGAAATAATAATAAGACTGATTGGAAAGGGAAAGAGTCCAGAAATTGAAATTACAACACTTCAACACCTCTCCACACATTCAAGGTTGCATATATAAATTGAAATACATTTGAGGAATTATCAAAATCAGTCTAAACACACAAAACAAGCTGATAAAATGTTCAAAATATAATCTAAGAACCTCCTGTGAGCACAAATCTCAACTGGGTGCCTCCTAGCTTTCACCTACAATCAGCCCTGTAACATGCAATTTCACAATCTGCCCTTCTGTGCTTGTATTCTCAGCAATAAAAAATGGTGATATTCAAGTGTATTCCCAGCCAAGAATGTCTTCTCCCAAGCCAGGTCGTAGCTTTTTTTGTCTCCCTCTTTTTACCCCAAAATTGCCCATAAAATCTAGCTTAATCTTTTTCCCTTCCACCAATGAAATGTGGAATTTTTAAAATTCCACTACCAGGCTGTACTCCACTCCTTCATGCATCTGTAATAGAAAAATAAACCACTCCAAACACCAATTAAAATATTGGTTAATTCTCTTTATTCTAGGTGTGGAGATTTAGAAGGTGGTCAAAATCCCGAAAAAGCAGAAAAAAGCACCCCGTGCTTTATTTTCGCCCTCAACCAAAATTGGCCAAGAAAAAAAATACAAGTCATTAAATATTGGCCACATGAATTTAATTAATAAAAGAGGCCTTGAAAACCAAAAATCAAAAGCAAACAAAGCACCAAGCCAAAAATTTAAAGCAACTAAACTTGGGAAAAGCAGGATTGCTTTATTCCCGGAGATGCTCCTGCATCAACTAACAATAGTATCAATAATACGGTAGATCTAGTTTATGTAGGTCAATAAGGAAACCACCATTATTATTGAGCTTGAGTTTTTTGTCAAAATAACATGCCATTGGCTTAGCCACTATTAAAATATCTTAGAATAATCTAGGTAGTAGAATTAAGGAGAGTCACAAAGTTAAGACTGAAGGAAATATTAGCTCCAAAAATACTGAGATTGCATTTGACTAGAGTATTTCCATAGAGTTATAGAAAAACTCATGAAGACTAGGACTCAATATTCAATCCACTAGATTGACAAATAATCTAGTGAAGATCATCTAGGATATCTGGAATTTGCTAATTGTTGCCTAAATTTTATTTTATTATAGAAAATTAATTCTCAGAGGATTGGGACTCCTCCTACAATAGAAATATAGGAGACTCCAACTTCATTGCCTAAAGGTCGACATGCCTTCATAGTACAAATATTAGTTCCTTATGCAAGAGAATAATACTACGAAAGAAGACTTCTAGTGAAGAGTCATGGTGAATTCAGGAGACTAAAAATCTCTATTGTTGAATCGAAAAACTTCATAAGTTGAAGAATATGCCATAGAAGCCTTGATACAAAAAGGTCATGAAAGCGTTGAATAAAATTCCATAGGAGACTTATAATAAAAGCCATAAAAGTCTTGATACTAGAAAGGACACAAAATCCTTGATCACAAAACAAAAGGTCGTATAAGCCTTGGTACTAAAAAAGGCCATAGAAGCCTTGATCTAGAATAAAAGGACATAGAAGCCTTGGCACTGAAAAATGCCACAAGAGCATTGGTACTGAAAATGGCCACAAAAGCCTTGATACTGGAAAAGGCCACGAAAGCCTTGATACTAAAAAATACCATACAAACCTTGATCTTAAAGAAGAATTCAAAGAGAATATTTGATTTAGAAGCAGACTAAATATTTTAGTACTAATACTTTTTTGTAGGAAAATAAGATTCGATGAATTGGAAAACTTCCTATAAGAAAGTTAGGAAGGGTATCTTCTTCATAATCAATTCACTACCTAAAGCAAAATCAAAGAGATTAGGAGAATATCTCATCGAAGAACTTTTAGTCGAGGAAGAAGAAGAAGAAGAAGAAGGACTAGGTGAGTCTTGATCAAATCCAAAAGTAGCAGAATCAAAGATCCAGAAGAATATCTCACCACCAATACTTCCAAGAGTAGAATATTGAAGAGAAGATCTCAAGGAAGACCATTAGAATTTGTAATATCAAATACCTTAGGAAGGTCTTATCGAGCATCCAGAAAAAGGGTAGGAGAGCCTTACTAAAGAAATTCTCAAAGGATAACTCATTGGAGAAATCCACTACTAAGGAGAAGCCCCTGATAGTGAAGGACTTGGGACAATTGCCACCATCTAAAAATAATGCCAAGAGAAGAAGAATTTGGCAAGGAGTGTCAAATTCATGAAGAAGAATTTGGCAAGGAGTGCCAAATACCAAAAGAAGATCCTGCTTGAAGTTAGAATTCAACAAGAAGACTTGAAAATAGAAGAAGCTCACCAAATATTGGATATTTGAATATTACCTCTCACAGCAAGAAGGAACCACTTTAGAGACAAATACTTATCCAAATCTACAACAGAAGGAGGAGAACACAAGAGGAGAACAAGCCACCAAATCCTAGGCTCATGAAAGAAATTTTGAGACCATTATTTGGTGAAGAAGGAGCTATTCAGGACAATATACAAAGAGTTGAAAGGTCATACTCGAAGCAACAACTTGGTGATCCTAGACACCAAGATTTACATCCTCTACAGAAGCGATAAAAGAGCTATAGAAATTTTCAAAAAGGTATGCAATTTTTTTGTGCAAGTAGATTCATTAATTGGATTACTTTTCAGATTTGTTAGAGCACCTGAATTTGGATTAAAGTTGCAAGTAGAAAATTGGATTACAGTATTCAAAAGTACAAAAAGAAAAAGTTATTTTTAATTTTTATTTGCACATCAATTAGGAGTTTATTAGAATTCAGAATTGCTTCTATCAACTACGTATTATCTACTCTAAAAAAATAAAAAGAAGACTAAGTCCTACAATATTTATTGTAGTGAAATTACAAAATAAATCTTGAATATTCATTTTAGATTATTCTTTATTAGTTGCAATAAATTTGATTAAGTGCATTAATTTGAGAGTTTATTTGAGTGATAAGGTGAAATTGTTAGTGCATTAAAATAAAAAAGTCCTATTAGATTTATTTGCTCTATTTTATTGCTCTCAAAAGGATTCTTATTTGTGATCTTGATAAGGGCACAAAATCATAAATTGTCGAAGTGTCTAAATGTGCACAAAAATCTGCAACACATAGTGGCCAAGTGAAGCCACCAAAATAGGTTAGAATCCTCCAAAACTTGGAGAAGAATACGACTAACAAAATATAGAAGTAGACGATTCAAATATTGAGAATTCGTGTCTCAAATACAAAGCATTACAAAGTTAATTGAAAGGGTAAAAGTGCAGAAAATTGCATCATATAAGGAGTTTCTATCTACTTCTATATAAGCTTATAGTTATCATCATAATATCCAAGTAAAAAGGTGAAGGTGTCTAAGAAAAATACAACCTCAAAATATCTACACTGCATTCAAAATTCTGTTATATAAATTAGAATACCCTGCAAAAAAGGGAGTGCAAGAAAAGGTGCAAAAGGCATCTTATTTATAAATATTGTTACATTGAGTTGCACTACTCTAACTCATTCTACATAGGTAAAAGGGCATATTGGAAAGTTCCTCAAAGGCACACTACACACATGTTGAATTAGCCAAAGGTGGCCGAATACTATCATTCATCCAAGCATAGCAAAGAGCCTATATTTTGGCTCATTCTCTACATATATTAGATGAAAAAACCTACAAAAGACAAGGCACACAGCAAAGGGAAAATCAAGCAATGTATAAAGCAAAGGAGCATCTCTATCAAAGCAAGCATATGTCAAAGCAAAGGAGCATTTCTATAAAAACAATCTATGTCCAATCAAGGAGCATTCCTACCATAAGTGGAGCATCATAGATTATTCATCTAAGCGCTGCCATTTAAACTCCATTCAAGGGCCACCAAAGCTCCTCCATATCTCCACCATACCTCCACCATAAGCATTGCTTGACTGGAAACATCTCAGCATCTACGTAGAACAACAAAAAATAAGGTGGAAAAGTACATTTGAAGGCATTTAAGAATGCATTGATAAGACAATGGAATGCAAGGAAAGAGGATGCCACTTGTCATCCTCCAAAATAACACTATAAAACACTCACAAAGGAGATGTTATGATATCATCTTGGTGGTAGATGAGTTACGTACAATAAGGAACGTTATAGTTAGGTAGGTGCTAAAGTAGAAACATATTTCTAGACAATGCATGAAGTGTGAGTGAAGAGTAATATCTCAAGCATATGAGACACTTGTCACAAGCATTAAGACAATATTGGGGTCTCCACCAATCATTTGAAGCTCTCTTGAGCATTTGAGAAAATGGTTGTGACACTTGTCACACCTTTAACCACCTATTAAAGACATCTTAGATGACAACAATGGAAGCAATTAGCTCAAAAAAAATAGAAACAAGCATCTCAGTAGCAATGGTAGCAAGTGAGTCTAAAGTGACTCAGTAGTAACATGGTAGATTATCAATAGTATCTCGATAGTAACTTGGCAGCTACACGACAGTGGATCCAAAAATAGACGAAGAACGTTACTCCTGGTCAAACAGGTCAAGGAAGCATTAAAGTCAATATTGAAGAATATAGTAAGTGGAAGGATCTTCCATTACTCACAGTGCCCAAGAAGGATAGTCTACCACTGGTTTCATAAAGGTACAATTTCCCATCTAAATTGCTTTCCTTTAAAAGGGAGTTATAAGGTTATATTATAAGGTTGAATTATTGAAAGGAATCAATCTTCATTTGAAAGCAAAACTTAGGGAAATTAAATATCAAAGTTGTCTAATATTTGCAAAACATAACTTAGGATAAATAAGGGATACTACTTGGAATTAATCCATTTAAAGTTTGCAAATATTAATGTGTTCTAATTTTCCAAATTTGGGAGGCATAAGGGCTACAACTCCAAACTAGGTTATTGGAAATTAGAAATAATCAAAGGGATATAAAAAGAGGTTATTAAGATTTTTATTAAGGTTGGAAAATTATAATATCTTATCTCAAAAAAAATCTCATAAGGGACAAAATAAATCCAATATTTAAACCTTTTAAAAATAAAAAAGTGCTTAGTTCAATAGGAGTAACAATGTGTTAAGAAGTTGATTTTTGATCTTTACAAAATTTGTACAAAATCAACCAAAATTGAACTATATTTTTACAAAAGCACTATTTTACATGCCAAAAATCTCTAGGGAGTCATAAGGCATTCTACAAAACTTTATAATAATAATATCCTTCAAATATTATCAAGTTGGGAAGATATAAGATTTCTACAAAAATCTAAAAATTAGATTTTCATATTCTAATTACTAGGGAGACATAAGGAAGTCTAAAAACCTAAGGATTAGTAAAGGTTTTATCAAATCAAGCTTATATACTTTCATACATCCTAATCAGGAGCCATAAGGATGTCTACTTCCCAAAATACTGCAAATATCAATAAGGAAAAATCCAGTGCCATAAAACTTGGGATCATGAATCTACTCATGAAATCTAAAATAATGGTAGATCTAACTTCAAAAGTGATCCTTAGTGAAGCCTTAGAAGATAATTTTGACACTATGGAATGCTATCTTCAATCTCATCTCAATGAAGCTATTGATAATGGAAAAAGTGACATTACACTTTCTTTGGACCTTGTGAGCATATTATACATGGAATTACTCACATATAAACACTACAAGGATGAAAATGTAGAACAAAATGGATTGATAAAACTACTCAAAAAGAAGAAATCAATGATTCATATCTAGATAGGTTTTTCAATCCTCATGCATAATTGGAACTTCAGGTTCTACTAATTCAAAATATTATCATGATGTCCTAAGTGGTTTTTCAGAAGCTTCTGTACATATTGAAGATAAAAAAAAGGAGAATCTTCCTTACATGAATCAAGTAGCAGAAAAACCACATATGAAAGCATAAAGACCGAATTCAAAGGAAAAGCTAAGGGAGAAGAAGGAGATGAATCCAATGAAGGACAAATATAATGCAAGGTCAACTGAAAGAAGAACCTACAACTTTAGCCTATTTTGCATGATCTGAAGACTAAATTAGTAGAAATAAAATAGATCAAGAATACTTTGAACAAGCCAAATATCATTGAATGGAAGAAGATCCACATTGGAGACTAAAAGTCTTCAATACCCAAATAATGTAATACAAGGGGTGTTAGAAATAGAGTCTATTTGATCATTTTGGTTATGTAAATGTATCTTGCAAGGTACATACTTAGGACATTAAATTAATTTAGGGGCAATTTATCTATTAGGTCTCGATTTTTGTTCTTAGGAGATGTTTTGTCCATCACACATCCAAGTAGAAACTTAACAACTAGATTCAAAACTGTACAACTACGATTGTAATGTTGGTATCCATTATCGCTATTGATATCAAAGTTTTTGGTGGAGCACTTCAAATATTGATTTTGGGTCTTTGTATCCATGTTTAGATGCTAAGAAATACCAGAAAACCAAGATGAATAATTGATAACAAATGAAAATGCTCAAGATTTACATAGCTTCAATTTACCTAAATGTAAATAGTTCACAATGTAAATCCTCTTCTCCTAAAGTTGTTATCCCCATTCCTGAGTTTGATACTACATGCAAATGGCTTGAGAATTATACCTTATTTGGGTCTTTTATGGGTAGAATCCTACCAAAAAGTGTTGGGTTAATTTTTCTTGGGTCCCCCATAGGGTTCATTTGGAAGGCATTCAAAACATTATCAAAGGTTTATTTCTTTTTCACTTTTTTGAACTAAATAACGTCCATGCCATTTATAAACATGGCTTATGATATGTCTATAACTCCTTTTTTCCCTTAGAATTAGGATTTCATCATTTCTAAGGAATGCACCAAACAAGTTCTAGTTTGGGCCGAGTGGACTTTTGTTACTTTTATGGCTTTATCTTGGTCACATTATAGAACCCCTTGGTAATGTTGTTTGTATCAAGCCAAATATTTTTGGGGGGCTTACCCTTAGAAAAGTATTTATGTTGAGATATATATATCCAAGGATCTCAAAGATACCACTGATTTCTATATTGGTGTCCAATGCATATATTAGAGGGTTCTATACCAATTATTTCTCACACATGCTTTAGATGTCAATACTATGAGCACAAGATCAAGGATTTTCCTTTGTCCACCCATAGAGCTAAAATATCTCGAAAGTGTGATAACATAACCACTTCTTAGTCTATTGAGGAGGGATGAATAACTATGAGCAACTAGAGGAATAACGAAAACAAATGTTCTATGGGATCTACATCCACTAGGTCTCAAACCAATGCTACCAATAAAGATCTCAAGCAAGATAATAATGGGACCGAAATTTATCAACACCTCCTTTTGGAAATAAACTCCAAGAGGCAACATAATTCATTGCATTAGTATTCCCTAGGATTCTAGTGTAATATTTTCCTAGGGAGTCACTCAAACGAGTTCTCCTCTACTATCTCTTCCAAAGAGCATTAGGCACTCATGCAACCCAATATACATGAAGGAGGCTAACAAGTTTGTGCTAGAAAAATTCCCACATTTCACAGGAACTATATAGTTGGAAAGTTATAGGCCTGACTAGGAGTCTATTCAGACACAAAACAACTATATAGATTTGGATGACCTTGATAATAAGGATGTCACTCAATCAATATCTTCCATGAATTTTATTTCATGGAATTTCAGGGGTTTGATAGAATCCAAAAGGAACTATATCATATGGGAAACTCGACATAGGTATCCCAATCTTGATACTCTTTGTTTACAAGAATAAAGTTTTTACTATTTACGGCCTATCATACTATATGGCCAACTAGTTTCTTCTTCCATGGTAATTATGATTTAGGATGTGGTGAAGTTTTCACCCTCATATATGTTAGGTGGCAAACACATTTAATTGACCATAGATATGAGCCTACTTACCAATCCTTATGGATGCTTTACAACATTAATAATCATTTATTCAATATTATAAATATTTATGCCTCCAATGATGTTGTTGAACAATCTCACCTCTAGAATTAGATCATTGATGCATTACCTACTATTTATTGGGTATTGTGTAGAGAATTTGATATGATTCAAAGTGTGTTAGACAAATGTGATAGCATCCTAACGCATTGGAAAACTAGTGAAAGAGCTTCATGGTACTACATGTGTAATAAATTAGGCTTGTTTGACCCTAATACTAGCCATTGTTATTCTAATTCCATATTGTACACATGCAATAGCATATGTTATGGCACAAATATAATTCTTAAATAAATTGATAGAGCCATGTTGAAAGGTCAACTCATTTTCTTCTTATCTAACTATTTCTCTCTACTAGTGGAGCCCATGCTAGATATTGTCCTCTCTGGTCACTTTTATATTTTGTTTTGCATTGAATGGATAATTGGTGCCACCAAGAAGGAAAATATTATATTTTTCTAAAAGCATAATTTTCAAAACATACATCCAAAGTGGCCTACATCCAACACATCTAAAATCTTTAGCCTCTCCCTTGCAACTAGATTGGATGGATCCAATGGTGGAACACTATGATAAAACTTACATGAATTTTTCTTCACATCTATTGCTACTAGTTGATGCTTCTTCATAATTTATCCTACGAGGCTTCCACCTTAGATTTGATTCAAGCTATATTTGAGCTAGAATATTTTCCATTCTTGTCCATTCTAGAACTGAGTAGTCAGGATTTGCCTGTTAACATATATTATATATGTTATTACATTAGTTTGCTAAAGCATAAGTGCTTTGTAGGATTGGAAGGGTAGTTATTAAAATAGTTTGGTGGTTGTAGAAACCAACCTAGAGATACCTTGTATTTATTCCAATCTCAATGCAAAGTATGATGTTCATTGCATGTTTCAACATGGCATCAGAGCACGGGATGCAAGTGGCTAATTGAGGATAGGCGAGAGATGAGTGGAGATGAGAGGGTATGCTTCCCAAGGAGGATGCTTTTAGTTCAGCATGCTTCCTGAGAAGGACACTCTTAGTTTGGCATGCTTCCCAATGCAACATAGTGTTTATTTATAGGTGTCCATGACACATTTCTTTGCAGGTGGTAGACCAAGGACCGAAGAACCCTAACATGCAAACCGAGTACTAGAGATTTGTAGGTGGTGTACTGAGAATAGAAGAAAAACTAACATGTAGACCGAGGACTGGAGAACCCTAACATGTAGATCAAGGACTGAAGAATCCTATCAGACTTGGATAGACACATAGATCGAGAGGACCAGAGAACTAATGTGGCACACAACGATTGGGTGAAGTGTTGGATATTATGCTGACGTGGCACACAATGATTGTATAAAGTGTTGGAGATCATGCTGACATGGCATACAATGATTGGCTGAAGGTGTTGGTCGTGTGTAGTGGTGGGTAGACGACGACAAAAGGTTCACAGGTTTCATTACCCAAAGGAAATCAAAATATCATGTGAGCTTCGTTGATCAAATATGTTATGTTTCTCTACAACATATTACGTGTGGGACTAAATAGCCCCACACACATTTTTTTTCTCTCGTCACATGGCAGGGAGAATTTAAATAGGACATTCTGTCCTTTTATTTCCATCCACATCATAAAATGAGTGGTCGGTAGCTAGCTTCTAAGTTGTTTGGCTCATGAGTGGTCGTGGGTTCAAACCTCTTAAAGTGCAACTCATCCAAAAAAAAATTCTTCTTCAATTTTTCATAGTGGAAGCTTATAAAAAAAATTATTTGTCCTGTTCTTCTCATCCAGGACTGTTGCTGTGATAGTCAGTTATAAATCATTAGGCTCTTAGGCACCCAAGGTCAGGGGTTCCAACCCCACCGAATTCAGAAACAATTTTTTTTTTTTTGCTCTATAGCAACAAAATAAATATTTGCCAATATTTCTTGACAACAAAACAAAAATTGACATTTTTTTTGGTCATTCACAATTTCTCTTGCCAACAAAAGAAGCTTGACGATTTTTTTCGTTGACAACTTTTCTTGACAATTTATTTTGTCATCAACACTTGCGCACATAGGATCATTTTTTTGCCAAGGAGGGCCACCCAGGGCATTTTTTTCCTGTCAAAGCACAAAGGGAGATTTTCAGTATTCTTTTGGAGGGATACATTTTTTTGGTATTTTGAAAGGTTTGAAAGTAATTTTTTTTTGTTTTCATCCTTATTTCTTTTGCAACAAAAAGATGGGATCTCCAAAGCATTCCTTTTACAAAATTCTAAAACTAAGGGGGGAAGAAAAAATTGTTAGTAGGAACATTTACAATGGCCACTATTCACAAATATCTCTTCGATTCACAATTGCTGAAAGGTTCTAACTTCACACCATGGAAGAATAAGATGTGTGTTATTCTTCAAGTAGAATATTTATAGGATTTCATGATTGGCACCACCAAACGTCCTACAATAGTAGGAGCATATCAAGAAGAGTTTGATAAGAAGGACAAAAAATATTTCATGTTTATTCTGCTTGCTACTATAGATGAGATTCAACTTCATATTTGTGATACTAAAACTAGTAAGGAATCTTGGATGCTTTGATTACTATTTATGAAGGTAAGAATTAGTCCATTATTCTACACCTTAAAACTCAACTTCATACACTCAGTATGCACTCTGGAGAGACAGTTGATCTATTCCTATGAAAAGTGGCAGAATTGAAAGCCAAATTGAATACTATGGGACAACCGGTGGATGGTACTCTCTTGGGATTAAGAGACTATTGACTATAGCCTATACTCCATAGAAAAATGGAGTTGTTGAATGAAGGAATCACTCTATTATGGAAATGGTCTAATGTATGCTTACAAGGGTACAACTTGAGCATAAGTAATGCGCAGAAGCAATAAACACATTATGTCACTTCCTGAATAGAGCACCCACCAGAGCTTTATAGGGTAAGACTCCATAAGAAACATGGAGTGGTAATAAACCCTCCATTTCTCATCTAAGGTTTGTTGGATGTAAGGCATTCATGCACATACCAAAATATAAAAGGAATAAGTTAGATGAGAAAAAATTGAAATGTATCTTCCTTGGTTATGATGAAAATTTAAAGGGATATCGATTGATAGATCCTATGACCAAGAAGACACATATAAGTAGAGATGTGGTATTTAATAAAAAATTCACCTCACATAAAACTTCTACAATTGTATACCTTGAGGAAGATGAGCCTAAGAAAGAGACTCCACCTCATTAGAACAAGATTCCAAAATGGTATACCAGTACATTGAGAGATTCCAAGTTGACATAGCTTCTATATCTAACTCTAGATCACCCTTGTACTCATAGTATGACACAACAAAAGAGAGTAGAGGCATCAACTTTAGAGGTTGATGAATTTTTCCAATAATTTGATGATCTATCTATAGATGCAGCGGAAGATATGGAAACATATATGGAGGATGAGAGGGTTTATATGACAAAATTGGATGAAAATGAACCCACAACAGTTCAGGATGCACTTAGTGAGCCTCAGTGGAAGGCCACTATGAAAACAAAACATACATCTCTCATGAAAAATAATACATGGAAACTAGTAAATCTGCCTTCAGGAAATAAGCCCATTGGCTGCAAATGGGTGTTCAAGATAAAGTATAAGGTAGATGGTACTATTGATAAGCATGAAGCCCGTATTGTTGCAAAGGGCTATGGTTAGAAAGAAGGCATAGACTATGGAGAGAATTTTTCCCCTACTACTAAAATGACTACCATTCGAGTACTTTGTGCCATGGCAGCTCATTTTGTGTGAAAGTTACATCATATGGATGTAAAATGTACTTTCTTGAATGGTGACCTACAATAAGAAGAATACATGACCTAACTAGAAGGATTTGTTGTTGAAGGGAAAGAACATAAAGTTGATCAAATACTTTTATGGGCTAAAACAAGCTCCACGAGCTTGGTACATTGAAATAGATAGTCACCTAGTGCAACATGGTTTTCAAAGAAGTCCTTCAGATGCAAATATCTATATCAAGAACAATGGTTCTAACATAGTGATTTTGGTGCTATATGTAGATGATCTGATCATAATGGGGAGCTCCGAGAGTATGATTGATGTAGTAAAAGTTGACTTGAACCAGTATTTTGAAATGACATATCTAGGACTTCTTCACTATTGTATTGGCTTGGAAGTGACTCAGAACAAGAATCATATCAGAGTAACACCAAGACATTGATTGATAAATATCACATGACTAACTGTAAGTCTAAGGCAACTCCAATGGATAATGGACTCAAGCTATCATGATATGATCAATCACCATAGGTAGATGGCACTCTCTATCATCAATTGATTGGGAGTCTCATATATTTGACAAATACCAGGTCAGATCTTAGTTTTGCTATGGGTTATCTTTCAAGTTTCATGCAGGAACCAAAAGTGAGTCATTGGAAAGCAACAAAAAAGTTCTTCATTATGTCTGTGGTACTACATATTTTGGCTTGGGGTACAATAATAATAGCAAATCCTATTTACAGGGATACATGAACTCAGACTATATCGGATCCATTGATGATCACAAGTCGACTTATGGATACATTTTTCATATTGGATATGGTCCTGTCTCATGGCATAGTAAGAAGTAACAGGTGGTTGCTATATCATCTAATCAGGTAGAATATCGTGCAACAAGTGGAGCAGTCTGTGAGATAATATGGTTAAGTCGCATTCTCACAAACATGGATCTTTCAAAGAATCTTCCATTACATTTGTTTTGCAAAAATCAAGGTGTTTTGAATCTCATAAAGAATCCAATATTTCATGATCGCACCAAACACATCGAAACTCAATGTCATTTCATTCGTGATGAAGTTCTAAAGCATCACATACAGCTCCAGTACATTCCCATTAATGAGCAAGTGGCATATATTTTCACCAAGGCACTTGCATGTGTCAAATTTGAATTCTTTCTTTCTAATAAAAATTTGAATTCTTTCGCAATGCTCTCTGCACTTGTCAATAATGTAATAAGGGGGGATGTTAGCATATATTATATATGTTATTACATTAGTTTGCTAAAATATAAGCACTTTGTAGGATTGGGAGGATAGTTATTAAAACATTTTGGTGGTTGTAGAAACCAACCTGGAGCTACCTTGTATTTATTCCAATATCAATGCAAAGTATGATGTTCATTGCGTGTTTCAACATTGCTAGCAAAAGCAATTTTTTGACTATCACAAAACTCGAGGAGCCCAATTCAAGACCTAGCTTCATTGGCTTAAGGTTAGAGATCAAGTTTCTAAAAATTTCTTTCAAGCCTTGAAAGCTTCATAGGTCTCCATAAATTCAAACACATCAAGAAAGGTCAACATGTTTTATCAAAACTCCTTGATATCCTACAAGACTTCATTTGGCATTATCAATAGATTTTTAAGGCTCAACCTCCATTACTTAAGCAAGATATTACTCTACAACAATGTATAAATGTGGTTCCTTGTAGGCTATCTACTTCATAGTGGGCCTTATGTGACCAACTACTCACTAAAAATGAACTATAGGAGACCATATTCTCCATAGCTAAAGATAAAGCCCTTGGTTATAATATATTTCTTTATAAATTTTACAAATATTTATGGGACACTATTGTTCAAGATTTTTTTTAGTCTATTTGGAAGCATATCATGCTAATATGTTAGATAATTTCATCAACAAGGGTATATTAAATTCATACCTAGAACAAAAGATATAGAGGAAATAGACAATTAGAGGCTTATTATCTTATTGAATGTTTCTTACAAAATCATCACTAAGGCTTTGATTTGTGAAACCTACTTCCACTAATTGTTCATCCTAAATAAACATGATTCATCAAAAGTAGGTATAATATAGATAACATGATTATTGTGTTGGAAGGTATAGAATGGGCTTGAAGTTCTTAGTAGAAAGCATTATTTATTAAATTTGATATTTTCAAATCTTATGATTGTATATAGTAGCCTTTCATCATTGTAATGTTATAGAATTTGGGCTTTGGAAAAACCTTCATTCGCTCTATAAAGATGATTTTATAGATACCTCTACTTTTTTTATCATAAATGGTAAATAATCCCCCTTCTTTGGCCTCTTTTGGTCTATTCAATAGGGTTGTGCAGTTGCTCTACACTTTATCTATCGACTGCTAAGGGCATATACCCATGTTGTTACTTACCCATGTAGTTTCTCAAGGTTTGGTTAAGGGCATATACCTTGCTTACACTACTCAATAGCTAGTTAATGACCACTTCACATATGACTTCTTTCTCACTTTGTTGGAAGAAAAAACTAGCATCAAATAGGCATTACAATGCCTAGACACATTTTTCCTAGCATTTGGCTCCAACATTCAATGGCTCCCCAAGCCTTCTTGGATTAATAAATTTGGCTGGAAATGGATTAGCCATAGTTAAATGTCCAAGTTTCTTATTATACCCTTTGTCTTGAAATCTTCTTCCTATGCTCTTTGGAAATTTGTTAGTGCTAGAGTTAAGTTACAACAATGGATTTTAAAATGACTTTCTTTAGTAGGAAAATCTTAATTTTTCTCTAAGGTGTTTGCTTCAACCCATGCATACTAATCTTACTAGGCTCCCTCTAAAGCTTCCTACTAGCAAGAGAAAATATTTCATTATATCACATAAATTTTGTTGTCTCCCTACACAACTCTAGAGGTCTTGGATTCTTGGACATCCTTTACCAAGGGATTTTCCTCTATGCAAAATGGGTCATTTGGGCCTTGGAAGGCAATAAAGCCAAGAAAATTTAACTTCATCACTGAATTGCTTTAGGTAATTGATGGGGAGCCAAAAATGGCTCACACCAAATACTCAATTCTCATTCATTACACTTGGAAAAATTTACAATAATGGCAGCAGTCTGCCAAATAAACTCCTTTATCCCGAAAGATAGTTTATTTCTTTTTTTCTATTACAACATCTTTTGCCCAAGAAGAAAAATAGCCTAAATAGGTCCAGAATGGCCCTCTTGCCTTCACGTTTGCAACTATGTCTCAACAGTTTTCTGACCCCTTGTGCATGCCTTCACTTCCACTTTTAAAATCTCTGGCGTGACTCTTCGTTTCCCTTTTCTGACCCTTCGTTTCATTTCTCGTGCCTCTTCATTGTCTTGGCTTTCGAAACGTCTTTATTTTTGACTCTTGATCTTCGTCTGCTTTCATTGCACCTTGGTGCCACATGTTGTTCAGTGCTACTACTGTAGACTCTAATTGCTTGTCAACCAATGATGACATTCAGTATACCCACCGCTCAACAATTTTCTCTGTAACAGCCCCTGTAACTGCTTGCCCTTTCTCTTCTTTTGTTTGGTCATGAAAATGCGACATGTCACGATATCACGACACTTTTTTCCTTCTTCCTCTTTTTCTTCTCTTGTAGTCGCGATATCGTGACACCTTTTCCCTCTTGCTCTTACTCTTCTCTTTTAGTGGCGATAATGCAACATGTCATGATATCGCAACACTTTTTCTCTCCTGCGTCTTCTCTCATATTTTGGTCGCAAAAATGCGACATGTCACGATATCATGAAACTTTTTCTCTCCTGCGTCTTCTCTCGTATTTTGGTCACAAAAATGCGACATGTCGTGATATCACGACACTTTTTCTCCCTTACGCCTTCTCTTGTCCTTGGGTCGCGAAAATGCGACATGTGATATTTGCGACACTTTTTCTCCTTTACGCCTTCTCTCATCCTTTGGTCATGAAAATATGACATGTCGTGATATCGCGATATTTTTTCTCCTTTGCGCTTTCTCTCGTCCTTTGGTCGCGATAATGCGACATGTCGTAATATCGTGACATCTTTCCTTTTTGGCTCTTCTTTATCCTTTCTGGTCGCAAAATAGTGACATGTCGCGATATCGCGACATGTTGCAATATCGCGACATATTTCCTTTCTGCCTCCTCCTCGCCTCTCGGGTCGCGAAATCGTGACATGTCATGATATTGCGACAGTTTTGCTCTCTGTTTTTTCTCTCTATTTTGGGTCATGAAATCACGACATGTCACGATATCGTGACAGTTTCCTTCCTTGCTTTCTTTTTGCTCCTTCGATCGCGATTTCGTGACATTTTTTGCTCTGGCCTTTCCTGTCTTCTTTCGATCGCAATTTCATGACATGTCGTGAAATCATGAAATTTTTGCTCCGTGCCTTCTCTCTCCTTCCTAAGTCATGAAAACGTGACATGTCGTGATATCGTGACACTTTTTATTCTTTGCCAACATATCGCGATATCGCGACACTTTTTCTACTTTGTGGTATTTTGCCTTTCGTTGGATGCTCCTGCATTAGAAAACCAAGGTGGATTGAGAAGTGACCTTCACTTCTGTACTGTTCTATCACCTTATTTTTAACTGGGGCTGCACAAGCTCTCCAAGATTCAACAAAATCTGGGTCTATAGGGTACAAACCCTTAATTTCTTCAAACCCCACAACTTCCACTCTCATTGTTGTCAGCAAACTCTTTTCATCCATCTCCTTCAATGGCTTCAACTTGTGGTGCACTCCACCTTTTATCAGAGTAAGTATTCGCATGCCCATCATACACCGCACGTCTATCAAATTGCCATGGCCTCCCCAACAACACATGGCAAGCATCCATAGGTAAAACATCACATAGGACCTCATCCTGGTATCTCCAAATATTGAACTTGACTAAGGACTATTCACTGACCAATGCCCTATGGTCCTTCTGCAACCACGCAATCTGGTATGGATGCGGGTGTCTCCTCCTCTCTAGTTGTAACTTAGTAACCATTTCTTTAGAGACCAAGTTATCAGTACTCCCATTATCTATAATAACATTATAGACCTTACCTGAACATTTGCACCTTGTGCAGAATAGGCTCCTCCTATGGTCTGGTCCTTTCTCCTCATTCAACAAGCTCCTTGTGACCATAACTTCTCCTCTCTCTACCTCCTTAGAATGTTTTGATTTAGCACCTTCATGACCCTCAGGTCTCCTATTTGCCCTCTCTTGGTGTTGGGGACACTCATATGCCCGATGTCCCTCTTCTCCACAATGGAAACAGGTTCCACAAAATCCTCCTCTTCCATATCTACCTCTTCCTCTTTGGTAACCATTGTTCTGATTACGGGTTCTGTAATCATTATCCCCATTTTGATCTTGACTACAGCTAGCTTCTTCTTTCTTCTCATCTCATCCTCCATCTATTATTCCACTAGTTCTTTCTCCATGACCTCTTCCTTTCTTCTTACCCTCAAACCTTTTGTTTAGCTTCTCTTCAACTTTTAGAGCAAACTGGTAAGCATCCTCAATGGTGCTAATCCTAACTAGACTCAACTCTTCTTGAATACTGGTTCTCAACCCATTGATGTAACAGGCCACCTTCTCCCTATTAGCCTTTGAATGGCCAGTTCTGATTGAGATCTAGTAAAACTCCTCTGTATATTCTTTGATAGATTTGTTTGACTGTCTCAAACTCTGCATTTTTCTCAACAGATCCAATTCGTAATCTACAGGAATAAACTAAGTTGGAATAAACTATCTCTTCAACTTCTCCACCATTCAATCCCATCTGGTTATATTTTCCTTTTCGCTTCTATTTATTTCTAGTTGCACTTCTTTCCACCATATGCAAGCATGGCCTTTCAAATTCATTTTTGCAAACTTGATTCGATCTGGATCTACAACCTCCTCATACTCAAAATATTCCTCCATATCATTGATCCAATCAATCAACTCCTCTATATTGAGATTCCCATAATACGTGGAGACATCAAACTTTGCCTTCTTCCCGATCTGAGATATGGCCTTAACTAATCTAGCTTCCATAGGATCCATTGCTTCTTCTTCAACCGATGGATCATCAACCTCCCAAGCTTCATCTTCACTATGGTATTCTCTCCTTGGCTCAACCCCTCTTCGTAACTCTTCTTGCAGGGCTTACACTTGCCTCTGTAAAGCTCTGAAATCTTCTTCAGGTACCACATTTCTCCCACCACCACGGTTTCTTCGTGGAGGCATTCTTCCTCATTCTCTTTCACAAAATTTAACCACAAATTCTGGTGTAAACTACCTCATGTTCGGCGATCTGTTTACACACTCAGGAACCCTAAGCTCTTCCACATATCCTGGTGCAAACTGCCTCACTATCGGTGATCTGCTCACACACTCAAGAACTCCCGCTCTGATACCACTTGGTGGGGAGGCAAAAATCGCTCACCCAAATTCTCAATTCTCATTCATTAAACTTGGAAAAATTTACAATAATGGCAGCAATCTACCAAATAAACTCCTTTATCCCGAAAGGTAGTTTATTTTTTTATTACATTACGACATTTCCAACCTTGGAAGAAAAACAACCTAAACAGGTCCAGAATGGCCCTCTTGCCTTCACATCTGCAACTATGTCTCAATAGTTTTCTAACCCCTTGTGAATGCCTTCGCTTCCCATTTTAAAATCTCTAGCGTGACTCTCCGTTTCCCTTTTCTGATCCTTCATTTCCTTTCTTGTGCCTCTTCGTTGTCTTGGCTTTCGAAATGTCTTTCTTTTCGACTCTTGATCTTCGTCTGCTTTCACTGCACCTTGGTGCCACGTGTTGTTCAGTGTTGCCACTGTAGACTCTATCTACCTATCAACCAATGATGACGTTCGGTATACCCACCACTCAAAAATTTCCTCTATAACGGCCCCTGTAATTGCCTGCCCTTTCTTTTCTTTTGTTTGGTCATGAAAATGCGACATGTCGCAATATCATGACACTTTTTTCCTTCTTCCTCTTTTTCTTCTCTTGTAGTTGCAATAATGTGACATGTCACGATATCGCGACACCTTTTCCCTCTTGCTCTTCCTCTTCTCTTTTAGTCGCGATAATGCGACATGTCACGATATCGCGACACTTTTTCTCTCCTATGCCTTCTCTCATATTTTGGTCGTGAAAATGCGACATGTCGTGATATCGTGACACTTTTTCTCTCCTGCGCCTTCTCTCGTATTTTGGTCGCAAAAATGTGACATGTCACGATATCGCGACACTTTTTCTCCCTTGCGCCTTCTCTCGTCCTTGGGTCGCGAAAATGCGACATGTCGCAATATCGCGACACTTTTTCTCCCTTGCGCTTTCTCTCATCCTTTGGTCATGAAAATGCGACATGTCGCTTTATCGCGACATTTTTTCTCCTTTGCGTTTTCTCTCGTCCTTTGGTCGCAATAATGCGACATGTCGCGATATCGTGACATATTTCCTTTTCGGCTCTTCTTTCTCCTTTTTGGTCATGAAATCATGACATGTGATATCGTGACATCTTTCCTTTCTGCCTCCTCCTCGCCTCTTGGGTCACAAAATCGTGACATGTCGCGATATCGTGATAGCTTTGCTCTTTGCTTTATCTCTCTGTTTTGGGTCATAAAATCATGACATGTCGCGATATTGCGACAGTTTCCTTCCTTGCTTTCTTTCTGCTCCTTCGGTCGCGATTTTGCAACATGTCACGAAATCATGACATTTTCTTCTCTGGCCTTTCCTGTCTTCTTTCGGTCACAATTTCGTGACATGTCGTGAAATCATGACATTTTTGCTCCATGCATTCTCTCTCCTGCCTGAGTCGTGAAAACATAACATGTCACGATATCGCAACACTTTTTCTTCTTTGTCGACATGTCGCAATATCACGACACTTTTTCTACTTTGTGGTATTTTGCCTTTCGTTGGATGCTCCTGCATCAGTAATCCATATGGCCAATAGGTCTATAAGGGGCTTGACCTCTAGAACATCCTTATTCTCAAGGTTTCTATCCAAATCATGGGCACCTTTATGACCAAAATCATCTAGAAATCCTAGGAAGACAATAAACCTTGTCTAATTTAGAATGAGAACATATTCAATACTAGAATTTCAGTTAACCAATAGTATTTGTGGTGGTCAACTATAATCATTCACCAAGACCAACTTCTTATAAAAATTCTATGGATTCATTCTTTAAAATTATTTTACTGAGGGATTTGAGTGGTTTTAGACCTCTTTTTTAGAGTTACAATAAATTGGATTTCTTGGTCTAAAGCCAAATCCAAATTTAGATTGGCTAATTATGATATGGAATCCTTTGAGGTAGTTAAAGACTATGTCCCTCTGTAAATATTTTGTAAAGTTAGGATTAGAGCCTCTTTCCTCTAGTGGATAGATTGGAAATGGTTCCTAGATACCCCATTTTTTATGTACAAGCCCAACAAAGAATACAAATGGCTTTTGCCCCATCTCTCAACAATGCAAAAATTGAATGATAGATGAAGGCTACAATGTACCACTAGAATTTGGCAATGCAATTTTTAAATTGTCTAGTCTACCATTATGGAACCCAAGCTTGCTCATTTTTCTTTGTGTATCCTTTATCAAGGTCTCACAATTGGAAATAAAATGACTCATTTAGGGGTTTCCAACCTATGGTGTCCATTTTGTGGGTGACGTGAAAACATAAAACATCTCTTTTGGTATTGTCCTAGAGATCAAAATATATGGACATGGATCTATTATTTACTTAGGTCTTTTAGATCTAAGCCTATCTCCTAACACATGATTCTCTAGGTGACTAGTCAAACATGCCAATCAAATACACCTAGCTATGGCATACTTTTAGAGTGGAGATTTTATTTGATATCTAGAAAGCTAGAAATGCAACTATTTTTTCTAGAGCATTTTTAACACCCATTTTTCATTTATTGCTAAAGCTAAAATTTGTTCTAGTGTGCTTTTGCAATTCTAGGTATAGACGACAACGTGACACTAGATGTGGCTCATTTATAGAATCTTATGGACCATTGGGTTAATGCCCCATGCATAGTGGATTATGTCCCACCAATATCTCCTCCACACAAAAGCTAGTCTTGAGGGCATAAGCATCATAATAGTTAGGCTTCTTAAGCTCCTAATTGGAGTCCTCAATACACAAATGGGGATTGGAATTTATTTCCACCTTGTCCCTCTTAGCACTATGACTCAAGATCCCAAGGATGAAACAATAGTGATAAATTTTCCCATTGCATCCTTGCCATATTCCAAAGAAAGAATGTAGAAGACAACCAAGCATCTAAACTAGCTAGCAAAGATGGCAACTCAGGATGGGATCCTCCATCGACCAATGAGGATCCACCTTCTAGATGGGGAGACTCATTTAACTATGAACCTCCACCTCCTTTTGGATCTATAACTCTTACTATGTAAATAGGTTGCAGTTGATCCAATATGTCTAACTTTATTTGATAATTATTGATTAATAGATCTTCCTAGCATAGACTTTGGGATGTGATTTTTTATCAACCCACATTTTTTGTGAACTAGTGGACTATATTTCTTTTCTAAAGTAATATAATTATTGCACTTTTTCATCCAACAAAAAGTAGATAAAAACTTATTTTTAATTGATCTTTAAATTAACATATTATAAAAATTAAATAAAATTCCTTATAAGTTTTTTCAAATTGTTATACATTTGAATGCTTTCATGTATATTCTATTCAGTCTTCATGTTCATATAAGATCTATACTTTTAAGTAAGTAGTCAAAATTTTCAAAGGAAAACACCTGTTATAGTTTTTTAATAACAAAAGAAAATGACACTTATTTTGTAAACTTTATGAAACAAGTTGCTATGCATAAAATCATTTTTTATTAGTTACAACCAATTAAAATTTTGAATTAATATGTAAAGAGACCTAAGCATGTATAACTTACTGATAAGAAAAATAAATTATTGAAAAATAAATACTTATTCTAAATTGTTAGCAAATCAACACTTTCTCATAAAATCTCATAATATATCAAGATTAAATATTCACACAATGACATACATTCAATTCATGCTAACAATAAGCTCACTAAAAATGTTATTGATGAATATCTACTTAAACAATGCAAATACAATGTATTGCAAAGCTTGTTCACTTCACCATTATAATGCTTTATCTTTAATATATACACATTGGATATGACTCTTCACATTCACAAAACTCTTGACCTTCATACTATCAATAAACTATCCATATCCTCAAACAGTCATTGCTCTTTATAGAGAACATACTGCTAATCTTTAAAGAAGAAGATGGAGGGTTGGTAAATTTTCATCTGGAAAAAAACAACATTGATATTTATGGGGAATAGTCAAACATACAAAATGAAAAATTTTGTGGATGGTAACTACCATCTTGCTTATAGAAGATTGTCTTTCTTCTTATAAAGCAAATTAATACAATTAGTCAAATGGTTACATTTTTCATTAGACCAATTTACTACATTAATGGTAGGAAACAAGTCATGTCAACATAATTTTGAATGGGAAAAAACCTAAATTTGAGAGGAGAACATAACCTCAACCAATATCAAGATCATAATATTTTGAAAGGAGAATATGGAACTATAAATACTCTCCTTCTAGGAGATTTTCTAGTGGGGTATGGTATTCATAGGGTTTAAGATTTAGTGACAAGACCTTATAGCCTTAAATTACACCTTTGAATATGGATACAAATTTGATTCACATAACAGGGTCAATGATGTGGTGGCGTGGAGGAGAACTCCTAGAACCATCTTGTGAAGCATAAAAGTTTTACTTTAAAGTTGTGAAAGAAAAAATATAACACAACTAAAATCTTTTTGATGCAAAGAATGCAACTTTATTTACAAATATTACACATACAAAATTACAATTTAGATTAAAAGGATCATGTACCTAGAATAATGTTATTACTAATGCTTAGTACATGAGGTCTAACACTTGGGTCTAATGAGTACAAGCAACTAATTACTAGGTTCAAGTAAATAATGATTAAAAACTTGAAGAATAATTTTCTACAATAGTTTATGAATTTCCTCATTTTTACTATGGCAAGGCCAAGGGTGTTTATTTTTTTATTGTACTTTTTTCTTTTGGTTATATAGGAGAGTTGGTTACAACCACACTATATTTAGTAACTAACAAGTAGAGGGTTCAAACCACATGGGCTGCTCCCACCAAACCTTTTCCACCTTGTTATTGTTGACCCGATGTGAAAGGGACCATCATTTTTAGTAACTGACAAGCTTAGGGTTCAAACCACTTGGGTTGCTTCCACCAAACCTATTCCACCTTGTTATTGTTGACCCGACGTAAAAGAGACCACCGATACTACCTTTGCAAACAGGCTGTCCCCAAAGTTTGAACCTGGGTGTCTTCTTGGTAAATGCCTGGCCAAACAAACACTTACCAATCCGGTTTGAATCTGGGTGTCTTCCTGGTAAATGCCTGGCCAAACAAACACTTACCAATCGGTTTGAACCTAGGTGTCTTCTTAGTAAATTCCTGGCCAAATAAACACTTACTAATTCCTGGCCAAATAAACACTTACTAATCCACCTAAACCTTGAGGGTTTGTTAATTATACTCTAATTAAAACCTTTTAATATTGTTATGTTCGGACTTCTAAAACTTCCCTGTAAAAACAAAAATTTATTTTTTAAAAAATTAATTAAATTTGAAAATATAAATATTAAGAAACATGAATAAACTTTTACCCAAATGTTTTATGAGCTTTCCTTTTCTGTGTTGAGGTTGTGTACAAGGCACTCATAAGTTGAGATTACTTGCTGTCCAAGAGATTGTAAGCACGTGGACAATCCGCAAGTGCAGCTGTCTTAAATCCAGACGGTAGAGGCCGTGGAATTGAAGAATGACTTGGGGAACACGACTTCGATCTGTGAACAGACATTTTGACTGACTCAGAAAAACGACGTTTAAGTATCGAAAGCCACTTAGACTTGACTAGTTCAGTAAATTTCGTAGAAGGTTGCGACGCTGACTTCTGCCTGGTCTCATTGTGCTTTTGCATACTTTGAAATTTAAATTATCCTTATTCAGCATGTTGCCATTCGATACACATTTTTCATGCTGTTTTTTTTTTTTTTTTTAAATTTATCTTAATGGGAAGGCAGTTAGTCAGCGTAAACAATTTATTTCCAATGTAATCTCCGTAAACGTAAACAATATTTTAGTTTTAATTTTTTTTTTGTTTGGAAGTTTATTCTACGCAAGCACATCTAACTTTTCTTTGGACTATCACAAGGTTTTCAGAATGGGTCTGAAAGTCAGGGGTTAACTATAGACATTCTATATAATTGTATTATAAGGATAACATAATATAAATGTTATAAATGTTTTCTTTCATACTAAAGAAGAATGGGTGGGTTAGGGTGCTTACATCCTATAAGTGTACTATAGGGATATTACAATATGACTGCTTCATCTACACATAAAGAAGTATGGGTTGATTAACTTAAAAAAAAAATATGTGTTGATTTGATAGGTTTTTAATTTTATATTTCAATTAATTATTCAGTATATATAAATTTTATTTTTAATTTTAATTGTTTTTTAATTTAATGTTAAAATAAATAAAGATAATTTAAAAAAATAGTTTTTATGAGATAGAGTTTTAAAAAGAATCTATTAAGTGTTTGTATGATCCACCTCATCCTCTTATACCATCTTTTAGCAAGATAAATTAATCCCATGTATTTATTTCAACCCATGATTCCCATTTTATGGGTGACATGAAAACATCAAACATCTCTTTTAGTTTTGTCCCAGAGCTCAACTACATGGATATGGATCTATGATTTTGTTAGACCTTTTAGACCTACGCCTTTCTCCTAGCATACGATTCTTCTAGGTGACTAGCCCAACATTCTAGCCAAATACTCTTAGCTATGGGGGTTTTGTCCTAGAGCTCAACTACATGGATATGGATCTATGATTTTGTTAGCCCTTTTAGACCTAAGCCTTTCTCTTAGCATACGATTCTTCTAGGTGACCAGCCCAATATTCTAGCCAAATACTCCTAGCTATAGGATACATTTAGCGTGAAGATTTCTTTATATCTAGAAATAAGAAATGAATCTATTTTTATAGAGTATTTTTAACACTCATTTTTATTGATTGCTAAATCTAATATTTTTTTTGAAGTGCTTTTGTAATTCTAGGTATAGGTGAATGAGGTGGCATTGGAGGTGGCTCATTTAGAGACTCTTATGGACCCCTAGGTTAATACCCCATGCATAGTGGCTTGTGTCCCACCAATATCTTCTCCATATAAAATCTAGTCTTGGGGGCATAAGCATCACAATAGTTAGGCTTTACAAGCTCCCAATAGGAGTCATAAATGCATAACTAGGGATTGGAATAGCTTACCACCTTGTCCCTCTTAGCACTATAACTCAGGAGCCTATGGATGCAACAATAGTGATAACTTTCCCCATCACATCCTTGTCGTCTCCTCAAGGAAGGATGTAGAAGACAACCAAACATCTAAACTAGGTGGTAAAGGTGCCAACATAGGCTAGGATCCTCTATTAAACACTTAGGATCCACCATTTATATGGGGGGACCCCTTTAACTATGAACCACCACTTTCTTCTAGCTCTATAGATCTTACTACATAAATAGCTTGTACTTGATCCACTATGTCTAATTTTTTTTTTATAATTCTTGATTAATGTATCTTCCTAGAATAGAATTTGGGGTGTGATTTATTTACTTTATGCAATAGAATAAATTCACAAGAATGTGCAATATGTAAATGTGCATGTTGTCCACATGTACATGAGTCCTTTAGAATAGGAAGAACAAGTGTCCTTAGTTAGGTGTGCATGTGCACAAGTGTCTATCATGCAGAATGCACATGTTTCCTTAGGGTAGGAAAGTTACGAGTCGTGTACTAGTATATATATTTGTGATTCAACATTGTAATTAAAAATGAAGCATGCATTGCTCATAGCATGCATTAGTTAATCTTCAATACTTATCAAGTTCCTATTTTGTAAGCATTTTTTCATGGCAATTTCATGAGTCATTTCAAAAATTTCTCATGATATTTTCATGCTTATTAGTTAGTGATTATCATAAATATATAATTGTTTGCTTATTTCATTACTTGTGGTTTCATTCCTTAAATTTATAGCATCAAAAGCTAATAACATTTTATGTTCAAATTTCTACCATTCCGACCTACAATAGACTTAAAAATTGAAAATGAATTAATGGTAGAAGAATCCATAATTCTATGGTCAAAATATAGATCCCTTATTCTACAATTATTGTTATATCCAAATTAAATTATAGATTAAAACCAAAACTTTATGAAGCCTTGCATAGATCTAGATATATAATGCTTCTATGTGGAATGAAGTTTTAGCTTGGAGAGTTACACATTTAAAACTTCCTTTAAGAGTCTTGCTAGCAAAGTTTCATATATCCTCGTCTTGTTGCGTTATGGTAGGGCCTAAATAGTCAAACATTTATTTTGGTCTTATAAAGAAGTTAAAATATTTTTGAAATGGATTTTAGTTTATCATGTGTGATAGAAGTTTAAAGTAGAAAGAGACTTTGTTAGCATATTGTATTAAGTTAATATAATTCAGGATTCCTTTTGGACCATTGATCATTGGTCATATTTGGTTTATTATATAATAAGATCGTTTTTACGATGATAAGCATTCTCTTTAAGTGAGAGTTGTTTGACTTTAACCTCTTGAATACTTTAGCTCCAAAAATTGAAGAGAAGTAAAAGAATAAGAATGCAATATACTATTAAACATTAACAATTAGTTTAGTTAATGTATAGTAAGAAGTGCAAGCAACTAATTACAAAGTGCAAGTAATGATTGAAAACTTGGAGATTAATTTTCGACAATTGTTCATAAATTTCCTCATTTTTATTATGGCAATGCCAAAGGCGTCCTACTCGTTGATTATACTCTAATTAAAACCCTTTAATATTGTTATATTCTGACTTCTAGACTTCCCTTATATTATAGTATACAAACAAAATTTTATTTTTTTAATAAATTGATTAAATTTGAAAATATAAGTACTAAGAAATATGAATAAACTTTGAGAAATTTAAAATATCCACTAGAAGATGTGTTGACCAGAAATATTCCCTTAGCGACTGAAATCAGATATTTACAATTAATAAGAAAAGGTTCCTTGCAGAAGCGGCTAAAGGTAAAGCATATTATCCTCGCTTTTTGGTCAACTTGAGTGTGAAACTAAAAGTTTATCAAGTATCAGAATGGTATTTACCGAATTCAACCTAACCATATCTCACCGTTCATTCATTTGACTTAGTAAAACATTCATATATTTTGCTCTGATTGACTAAATGAAACTAAGTTGTCTGGGTCTTAAGTACATTCACTGTGAAAAAAAAAAGCAACAGCACAGCAATATAACTCGTAACAATTATATAGCACCAAACGCTCATTGGGGATCTGACCGTCTCAGGCTTGCTCCACAAGCCTCTGACTGAAATTATATAGCCACCACAATATAAATAACAAATAGGAGTGTACTACTAATAAATTGGTAATCTAGTGGTTCCTAAATATTATGGTAAAATGCTGCAAAGCTATGCACTGTAATGGCATACATAGACAGGCATGAGAGCCAGAATTAAGAATTAACAGCAACAGAAACGGTTACAGTTTTTAATGATAATAACCAGTCCGATACATAGGAAAGCCCCGTAAGAGAAAAAGGAAGCCCCATGAAAAGATAGATCACAAACGTACGTGTTGCACTTGACGGAAATGTTGTTGAGCAGTAAGGACCGATGCTTCTACTGGGTCTCGATCGTTGCTCTTAGGAGACGTTTTGTACAAACTTAACAACTAGATTCGATACCATACAACTGCGGCTGCAATTTTGCTCTCCCTTATCGCTAGGGATAAATTTGGTGGAGCGCTTGGTATCTTGATTTTGGGTCTTCCTATCCATTTTATGATGCTCAAAAATACCAGAAAACCAAGACGAATAATTGATAACAAACGAAAATGCTCAAACTTTACGTAGCAGCTATTTAACAAAATGTTTTATGGGGTATTATTTTCTGAGTTGAGGTTGTGTCCAAGGCAGTGGTGTATTTATAAGTTGAGATTACTTGCTGTCCAAGAGATGCTAAGCACGTGGAGAATCCGCAAGTGCAGTCGTCTTAAATCACGACGGTAGAGGCCGTGGAATTGAGGCATGTCTTGGGGAACACGACTCCGATCTGTGAAGAGTCATTTTGACTGACTCAGATTAACAACGTTTTTTTTTAATATCTTTGTCTCATTGTTAAAGTATCGAAAGCCACTTAGACTTGACTTGTTCGATCAAATTTGTAGAAGGTTGAGACTCTGAGGTTAAGGTATATAAATTCTATATAATTGTACTATGATGATAACACAATAAATGTTTTGCTTCACACATAGTAAAGAAGAATGGGTTTGTTAGATACTTTAAGTTAGTATAATATGAATATTTCTTTTTAAACATAATTTGATAGGTTTAAAATCTTATATTTCAATGGATTTCTTTTTATAGTAAATAAGTGCATACATTATTTATTTTTAATTGGTTTTTAATTTAATCTTATATTATTTATAAAAAATAAAAATAAAAACAATTTTGAAAAATAAGATTTTATAAGATAGAGCTTTGGCGAAAACTTTTTAAGTGTTTGCATGGTTGGCTTCACCCTCTTAGATTACTTTTTAGCAAGATAAATTAAGCCCGTATATTTATTACAAGCCCTTTTTTAGGTCTTCCTCTCGCCTTCATGTGGTTTCTTTATTATGACCTTTAGGTTTAACAGACCAATAGTTGATGTTGATATTGTTGGCATGGATGTATGTGCAAATGAAACCTCTCAAGTGATTAAGAAAGTTCATACTAAAAATTGTTCACAAGGTAAACCGTCTTCTTTTGATGTTGTTATCCACATTTCTAAGTTTGATACAACATGGAAGTGGCTTAACAATTATACCTTGGTTATGTATTTTGTGGGTAGAATCCACTAGAAAGTGTTCTAAAGGGTTGGATCAGTTTTGCTTGGATCCCCCATGGGGTTCAATTAGAAGTTATTTAAAAACTTATCAAAGGCTTCTTCCTTTTATGCTTTTATGAATAGAAGCACGTTGAGGTCATTTATCAACATGGCCCATGGTATGTCTATAATTCTCTCCTTATTTATTCCCTTAAACTTGAGATTTTTTCGTTTTTTAGAAACATACAAAACATTTCCTATTTTAGGTCGAGTGGACTTCTATCACCTTTATGGCCTTATCTCAATTGTATTGTAGTGCCCCTTGGTAATGTTGTTTTTATTAAGCCATAATTACTTTTGTGACTCACTATCATAAAAGGGTTTATGATGAGATATATATCTACAAGGATCTCAAGGATGTCATAGATATCTAAATTTGTTCCCAATGCATATCTTAGAGGGTTTTATACTTGAATTTTCATAAAACATGCTTCAGATATCAATCCTTTCTGCATAATATGAAGGATTGTCCTCTAGCCATTCAAAGAGCTAAATTAGCTCCAAAGCCTAATAACACAATCACTACATAATTTACTAAGGGGTCATGTACAACTATAAGCAATTAAAGGAATAATCACAATAATAGTTCTATGAAATATACACCCACTGGGTCTTAGATCAAATCTTCCAGCCAACTTTTGCAAGCAAGATAGCAAGGAGAAGGAAGTTTCTCAACCACATTCTTCTACAAATAAACTCAAAGAGACAAAAAACCTCATTACATCAGAATTCTCGTGGTTGATAGTGTAATATTTGCCTAGGCATTCACTCATACAAGTTCTTAGTTGTCTCCTCTAATGAACGCTAGGTGCTTGCACAACCCAAGCCACAAGAAGGAGACTGACGAGTTTGTGCCAAAAAAATACTCATATTTCACATCAACTATATAGTTGAAAATTTATAGGCCTAGCTAATAGTCTATTCAGATATAGAACAACTATGGAGTTCTAGATGAGCTTGATAGCAAGGATATGTCATTTAATCAAAACATTCTATGAATTTTATTTCATTGAATGTTAGGCGTGTGATAGACTCCAAAAGGAACTATATCATGTGGAAAACTTCATAGAGATATCTTGATCTCAATATTATTTATTTACAAGAATTAAATATCTTATATTTTTTGCTCTCTATAGATATCATGCCATATGACCAATCAATTTCTTCTTCAATAGTGATCATGATTCAAGATGTGATAAATTTATCAACCTCATTCCCACTAGCTAGTGGTCATAGATAATTGATTACAAATGTGACCCCACTTACTAAGCCTTATGGTTACTTTTCAACATTAATAATCATTCATTTGGGGTTATTAATGTTTATTTCTCTAATGATTTTGTTGAATGATCTCAATCTTGGTATTTGAATGTGTATACACTGCCTACTACATATTGGTATTGTATAAATATTTTAATATGATTGAATATACGATAGACAAATATGATAGCATCCAAATGCACAAAATAACTATCAAAAGGGTTGTATGGTACAACATGTATAACAAATTGAGTTTTTTACCCTAATACTAACCATCACCATTCTAATTCTATTTGATACACATGGAATACCATGCATTCTAGCACATATAGAATTCTCATATAGCTTGATAGAGCTATATTGATAGGTTGATCCATTTTCTCCTTATCTACCTATTTATATCTAGTAGTGGATTCCATGCTAGATATTGTCCTCTTTGACTATATTTCTATTTGCTTTCGCATTGAATGGCCAAGTGGTGCTCAAGAAAAACACACCAACTCCACGCGAATCAATCATGGATACTTCCACTCCCAACGCTCTTAAGAAATGCACGCTACCAATGGACCATCGTGTCCTATGGGAGTGAGACCTTCTCCTACCTTTTCGTATTTTTCCCTGGTGCTAAAAACAACACGAGTTCGTCTTCTTCCTAAAAAATCACACGAATTATTTTTCTCTTTGGTCGTATAAAATAATCTAAAAAGGGTAAGTTCTAATGTCCTTTGGCATGGTATTATACATGATTTTCCCTTTTTCCATAGACGTTGGTGCTCCACTAAGATGATGTCGGCGCTCCTTTAAGATGACATCGGCGCTCCTTTTTAAAACCTTTTATAATTTATAAATTATTTAAATTCTAAAAGAATTTAAATTTTATAAATTATATTTATAAACCTTTGACTTTAATAAAAACTAAAACCTTCCTTGGGATGAAATTAAACCTTTAACTTTTACTTCACTGACTTGATGAAGATTATTTTGCCACCATGATTTTAATAAAAACCGTAATAAAACAATCTTGTGACTACTTTTTCTTCAACTCTTTGCATTGTTCCTGGTGACAATAATGGTGTACTCCATGGTATTAATGATAGCTTCATGTGTTCATATTGACATCAATGACGACTTCTCACCTTGACATCAATGACAACTAAATGAGCTCAAAATGTCCAACAACTTCACCAGGAGAAATTCCAAGATATTTACACCTCTAATAAATAATAACATTAAGTGTTATAAGTGCAATAATGATGGATATACTACAAAGTGGTGTAGACCAAAAATTCCAAAAACAAGCAGGAACAAAAATAGTCAGAGGAATCAGAAGGATCAAATGAGGAGGAAAGTGGACAAAGGTAAAGATCAGTGCATGCTAGGAGTAGAAATACTCCCACCTCAGAATTAACCACCTCAATAGGAGGTGGGGGAGGGGCTAAGCAAATATTTTTATTCTTAGCCCCGAGCCCCAAAGGTGACCCTTTGCCATTGATGATAAAGGGGAAGAGATTTGAGTAATGAGGAGAGATTTGAGTTAGGAAGAAAGCATTTAGTCAGGGGGAGTAGTTTCTCAAGGGGAGTAGAATAGAAAGAGGTAAAGGAAATGATAAAAGGGAAATGAATTTCCATCAATGACAAAGGGGGATATTGTTGGAAATATGAGAAACATTTGTTGTCATTGATGTCAAAGGAATACTAAGCAAATGGTAAAATAATGTTAAGCAAATGGTTCATGATTGATTTTCTAAGAGGTAAGGATATAATATTTAATTTAAATATTATATGGCTGAAGCATCAAAAGAGAAGCAAGAAGGATAGCAAGATCATAATATTTGGGCAAAATAATTTTTTTTGAAAAGATATCTCTATTCCATGGTGGTTGAAAGAAAATAATAGGGTTATTTTGCTAAGGTGATAATGGCAAAAGGTTCCCCTATAAAAAATGCCTAAGTAAGTCTATATTTTATTTTATTTAAAAAGGCCCAAAGGACATTTAAATATTTAATTATAATATTTAAATTCATTTTGAATTTAAATAATTATAATTAAAATATTATTTTTGAAATGTAAAGTCTAATTTCCTATTCATTGACGTGAAGGTAAATACCTTTGAAAGGTATATTAATAAATCCTAATTCAAAGGCTTAAGGTTGGAATTTGAAATCGTGCATTATTTGTTGTGCTCATCGATCAAATGCAGAAGGGAGAAGAAACATGCATAGTGCTAACACCGAGGAGAGGAAGGCATAAAGGGGAGTGATGCTGAATTTGTAGCACCATCCAGGCAGCTAGCCCAGATGAAGATTGGCTTGGGTATTATGTTGCAGCATATGGGAGGTCTCAGGTTCGAGACTCTACAACAATGAAAGGAGGAAACTTCTTATTTTTAAAAACTTTGGTGGTAGTTTAGGGAATAAGTGTGCATGGGCACACTTAGGTCCCACCTAAGCCCCTACCACCTAAGCCCCTAACTGATGTGGTAGTTGAAGCTGCAGCTAGGGCGCTAGTGGAAGCGCAATGTGGGTTCAATTCCCACCAGGGGCAAAAGGTATTTAATTTTTAAAAAATAATTGTTTTTCCTAAGGTTTTTTTGGCATAATATTTTAGGGATGTATAAGGGGAAAGTTATTGGGACACACACATTTTGAGCGCCAGCTTAGGAGAAAGAGCATGAAGTGCTCCTAAGATCTTAAAGCGCTCATAGAGGTAAATATTGTGGGTTCGAATCCCACTAGTGGCAAAGGTATTTTTAATTAAAATTTTATTTGCCTAGGGTTTTCTATAAAGTGCTATTTGGAGTTATAAGGATTTATGGAAGATTGTTTGATTGATAATTGATTTATGTTATTTGGAGTTATAAGGGTTTATGGAAGATTGTTTGATTGATAATTGATTTATGTTATTTGGAGTTATAAGGGTTTATGGAAGATTGTTTGATTGATAATTGATTTATTTTATTTGGAGTTATAAGGGTTTATGAAAGGTTATTTTATTGATAATTTATTTATGTTATTAGAGTGGATTTGATTTTTGCCAAAGTTCTTGCCATTAAAATTTGATTTAAAGAGGTTTGAGTTAATTTTGGTGGATGTTGAATTTATTTTTAATTGGGAGATTATAAGGTGTTATTTGAAAAATATTTTATGTATGTTTATGGTTGTTTTGAAAGGAGGAGTGATAAGGTGTAATTGAGTTCTTACTTTACATTATGAGAAATATTTATCTTCTAACCTCTTTGAGCTTGGCATGGAAGTGTTTGTGGTTGTGATGGATTTATGAGAGCACTTCATCATCAAGGAAAAGGTATGAGCACATTCTTCCATAGTTGAGTTGATTGATTGGTTTTATGGAAAATAAGTTTAGAGTGAAAAGGACTTGATTAGGGTTTCCTATTGAGTGTGTTGAGTGAATGCTTCAAAGTTTTCTGGAATAAAGAATTGTTGTTAAAACCTTGTTTGATAAGCATTGTTGTTGAAGCCATTGGTTGTGTGAAAAACTTGAACTAGGGTTTGAGTATCATTGTTATGTGAGAGTTGTTTTATAAGCATTGTTTTTGAATTGAGTTATTGAGTGAAGAACTTGAACTAGGATTTGAAAATAACATGAGTATCATTGTTATGTAAGATTTGTTGTTGAGCATTGTTGGAAACATTTTCAATTGGTGTTTACATGCTTGGAATAGGGTTTGTAAGCAAGGATTAGTTGATTGAGTGATTGGTTGAGTAGAGTTGGTTGAGCCTAGTCAAGTGGTTGTGTGAAGTGATTTTTCAAGTTTCATAAAACAAACTATTCTATATTCTGAATTGAGTTGAGAAAGTGATTGAGCATTGAGTTGAATTTGAAGTATATTGAGTCTCTAACAATTCTCCTTATGTTTCTAAGAGAGTGATTGAAATTAATTGAGCATTGTGATTAGTATAGAACATATTGAGTCTCTAACAATTATCTTTATGTTTCTATGAGATTGGACAAGTTCTGTGTGGACTTGTTGAGCATATTTGAGGTAAGTATTTGAGGAGACTTGTGGACTGATTTTGTGTGAGCTTTTGTGGAAGCTTACAATACAGATTTGGATAAGTTCTTGAGAGGAATTATTGAGCATATTTGGACAAGTTCTAGAGAGGACTTGTTGAGCATATTTGAGCAAGTTCTAGAGAGGACTTGTGGAGCAGATTGAGCAAGTTCTAGAGAGGACTTGTAGAGCATATTTGAGCAAGTTCTAGAGAGAACTTATGGATAGATTAGTGTGAGCTTTTGTGGAAGATTACAAGGCAAATTTGAAATAAGTCTTTGGGAAGAATTGAGAGCAGATTTGTTTGATTTGTTCAAACCTTGAGATAAGGTTTAGGATAGATCCAACAAAGTTGAGTCAAAATTTGATTTAAGGCTTGAGGATAGATTTGTGCTAGACAGAAGGACCATGTTTAGTGCATATTTGAGAGTATATTTTGGTACATATTGGAGCATAAGTTTGTGCCAGACCAGAGATAGAGTTTGAACAAATTTATGCTAGACCAAAGGACTATGTTTAGTCTAGATTTGAGATAGAGCTTTGGAGGTGATAGAGCAGAGAGGACAATAGTCTCTAGTGGATAGAGATCCATTAGCCAGGGCATTGAGTACAAGAGTATTTAGTGGAGAGAGATCCACAAGCCAGTGTAGTGGAGGTAGTAGTCTTCTAGAGGATCACTAGCTAGAGCAGAGGGGAAGGAGTTCTCCTGTGGATAGAGATCCACGAGCTTGATTTAAAGGATTGGTATCTCTATTGGATAGAGGTCCATAAACATTGTAATAAGGAAAGTATTCCCAAGAGATTGATTGAGAAAATTTTAGTGAAATATGTAGACACCAAAATCTGGCACCCTCTAGTTCACATTCACCACCTCACCATCAAATCCTACATAATAAATATATATGCCTAAGTTCTAACTTGGGGATATAAAATCCTGCACATCATTATATTTTCCTAATTTATTTAATTAGGAAAATCACCCTAAGATACCTTGTCCACACATTGGACATGTGTCCTGGACACCTCACCCAACATCTCTGCCACATCTCACCCACTCATGTCCTCCTATTTTTGCACATAGGACAGATTTCCAACACCCATGCCATGTTTAATCGACCTTGTCTCCTTTATCCCTTCACATAGGATAGGATCCCATGTTTCACTCCACTTGCAGCCACATCACCCCCTTTAACCGAGCCACACTAGATGACTCACTCTAACTGCCCCTTCCACTTAACAACCTAGATTTGCCACTTTGTAAACCAGGCTTGCCACCTCTCACTTCCCTCCAAAACCCCAAGGATCTTATAAAAGCACCATTAGTTCACCAAGAAAAAGGAGCTGAAATTGCATACCGAAAGGATGCCAAAATACGCCTAGACCCAACAAGAAACTGAGAGCGCGAGTTCGAATATGATCATTGGCATGCATCCTGAGGCGAGCTATCATCTCAACCAAAACTGCCCACTCGTGGTTCTACAGTAAAAAATGTGCATCCATGGTTTCACAACCGCTCCGCGGTTTCCAAATCGCAAACGCATTCCCCTAGTTCCATAGTCCCGAATAAATTTTATCAATAGAGATTAAGTATTCTAATATTAGCAAGGTTTTATTTGTTAATTGGTATGTTATCTGCTTTTCATACATACATCAGTGATAGGTTCATTTGTATCATTGGGTTTACTGCTTGATTATACAGGTGCTATTGATCCTCCTTGCTGGTTTTGTGTGTGTGCAGGTAAAAAATATCTTGAGTGAGCTGTTGAAGCTGGAGTGGCCCCTTGCTGGATACCAAAGCCCACTCACCCCTTGAAGATGTGACAAAGGAACAAAGAAAACCACACCCTACGGAACATCTGGAATATCTCCCCTCCTCCATGAGAGCATTGGATATCAGATAGACAAGAAGAAGCATTGTAACATTGCTCCCAACATGCTTGGGGTAATTCAAAAATAATTTTTGTAACACACTGTATCACCATTAATACAAAAGGACCTTTTGGCAAAATTACTTCTCTCTCTTTATCTATTTTTATTTAAATAAATTGTGTTCAGTTATTTGGTTACAAAATATTTTCTCCGTAGAGTAGCCCACATTGGGTGAACCACGTAAATTGTGGTGTCTCTATTGTGTGTGGTGATTTATGCATTTCTTTGATTACTGCTATTGATATTGATATCTTTATATTGCATAATATTTATTAAGAAATAAAAATTAAAAAGTGGTCTTATACTGTTCACCCCCCTCTTAGTATAAGCTTGTGTTCTTCAGAAGCCATGTCTATTCCTATCATGAACCCTGCAATTCATTGCCTTGTGACCAAACTGATTACAAGAGTAGCAATACCCTTGAAAAAGTTACCTGTTTCTAAATTTCTCATGTTCCTATCTTTCATGTGTCCTGCACTGTGTAGCCTTGTTCCCAAAATTGTGACATGAGAAGCATCATCCATTTAAACTACCTTGCCTTAACCTTATTGGTCTCTTAGTCTCTTTTACCCTGTGTTAGTTCGTGTTCCATTTGTTCCTCTTTTGTGCATTGTTCCTTTCCTTGTTGAAAATTGTGTTGCTCAACTCATCCTCAAAAGTCTCACTCTCTCTTACACTCTCTTCTTCTGAAGTTTATTCTTCTTCAAAACTTGAGGTTGACTCATCTCCTTGTTTCTTTTGTACCTATTCAAAACCAAGACATGTCTTGCTTGATGTAGGTTTTTGTGTCTTGATAATCTTATCCAAATTCTTTGAGCTTCTTCCAAACTTGTGTAGCTTGTCCTTAGACTCTTTTACTTCCTTCCTTAGTGAAGCTACTTCATGCTCTAGTTTTTCACATTCTAAAACCTTAGCCTCTAACTTCTCTTTGAATCTCCTTGTCTTAGCCATTGACTTATTTAGATCCTCTATAAGCTTTCCTTTCTCTTCATCACATTCTTGAAATTTAAGCTTAAGTTTTGAGTTTTGCTTTCTTACCTCCCTTAACGCATCAAGGGCATGAATAAGCTCACCCTCAAGATCAACTTCTCCATTTTTTTATTCTTCCTCTATTTGTTTGCCTTCAAAAAAATCTTCATTATTTTTGACTCATTTTCTATAGGATCACCTCCTTCTTCCTCTAGTGCCATAAGTAGATTCTCTTTTGGTCCTTCAAGTGTATCTTCATATTCATCATCATTGAAACTAAAACCACTTCTTGTACAACTATCTTCAAGATGACCAAAATTACCACATCTAAAACATTTGAGGATTATTGGTGACCTTTTCCTAGCCATTTCATTTTCTTTTGCCAGAAATAGAACTTCATATTTATCATAATCTGAGGAACTTTCATCACTATTACTTGAATACTTACTTACTTTTTCTGCATAGAAAATCTTCTTCTATATTTGGAAGAACTTCTTTCCTTGCTTGCCTTGTCCATCCTTGCTTTTCTTTTGGTACTTGTATTTTTCTGTTTCCCTATTCTTATGATCCTATTTTTCTTCATCATTGCTATTTCCAAATTCTTTAAAATCAGATGCATAGTGACTATACTTTCCATAATTTAAACATCTAAAATATTTTGCATCTTTAAATCTTCTTGGATCCTTGTTCCTTCTGACATAATTTGCTTTTTTATCACTGGATAACTCATTGCTTGAATCTAAATTTTTACCCTTTGTCTTCTTAGTAGCTTTGAAGGCTTCTTCTTTTTAGAGATTAGGTTCCTCTTTTGTTCTCATCTCAAAAGCTGTAAGAATGCCAAGTAATATATCCCTTGTAAGAATATCACTATCTTTTGATTCCTCTATAGCTGAAATATTTTCACTAAACCTTTTTGGGAGTGACCTTAAAATCTTGTCACAAACATCAGATTCTTGAACTTCAATTCCAAGTCATTTCATGGAGTTAACAACATCATCTACATGAAGTAGATAAGAACTAATTTTTTCCTCACACTTCATTTTGAGATCTTCAAATTGTCCCTTGAGATTTCGCAAATTTACCTTTTTGACATTTTTATCTCCTTCATATATGCTTTGCTACTTATCCCAAATTTCTTTTTTTGATTTGAAATGCATAACCTTTATGAACTATGTTCTATGTAAACCTTTCAAAATTACTTTCATTACTTTTGAATTGTAATGATGTAGAATATTACCATCTTTATCTGTAGGTGGAGTAGCTGGTGGTGTGTATCCATTTTCAACTACTTCTCATATTTCATTTCCAAGTGCCATTAGGTGAATCTTCATTCTCATACTCCAAAATATATAATCACTTCCATCAACCACTGGTGCTAATGTTGGCAATTTTGGGTACCTTGGGTACATTGCCTTTGCTCAAGTGTAGAAGTTGTCATTGATGTCAAGAAGCTCTTGAAGGAATTTGATTTAATGTCAGATTATTCAGAGCATGGACAGTGAGTTTCCGGGAAGATCATAGTAGCCCATTTGCAAAAGATCAAAGAAAAAGACAAGTAAGAAAAGGTATGCAGCAGGCAAGAAAAACTGTCGCGATTTCGTGACATGTTAGAGGAGAGAGAAAGTGCTGGAAAAACTGTCGCGATTTCGTGACATGTTTGAGGAGAGAGAAAGAGCTGGCAAAACTGTCATGATTTTGTGACATGTTGGTAGAAAAGAAGAGCAAGGTGGAAAGTGTCACGATTTCGTGACATGTCGCATTTTCGCGACCCAAAGAGGAGAGAGAAGGCAGAGAAGGAAAAGTGTCACGATTTCGTGACATATTGCAAAGAAGATTGTACGGACGAAAAAGTGTCATGATTTCGTGACATGTTGCAGGAGAGGGAGTCCGAAAGAAAAAGTGTCATGATTTCGTGACATGTTGCAGAAGAGAGAGTCCAAAAGAAAAAGTGTCACGATTTCGTGACATAATGCTGAAAAGAGAGTCCGTAAAGGTATGAATTGTCGTGATTTCACGACATAGGTGAGAGAGAAAGTAGCAAGACAAAGTGTCATGATTTCGTGACATGCAGCAAAGGGAAGAGTCAGAAATGAGAACTGTCACGATTTCGTGACAGGTTGCAAAGAAATCGTACGGATGTAGAAAGTGTCACAATTTTGACAGGTTGAGATGGCAGCATTCAATTGGAGAAAGTGTCACGATTTCATGACTGGTTGAGATGGAAGCATTCGGTTGGAGAAAGTGTCACGATTTCATGATAGAAATAGGAAGCAAGTCTTCAACGATAGAAGTGTCATGATTTCATGATGAATTCAAGAAGGAAGAGCTCGAAGGCGAAAGTTGTGATTTCGTGACATGTTCGTTCAAGGGGAAGAGAAAAGCATAAGTGAAAGTGTCACGATTTTCTTGACATGTTCCATTTTCTAGTGCAAGTCGAGAAAGGTTAGAAAGCAAGAAATGTCACGATTTCATGACAAAAGTGAAGATGACGTCAAAGGCTAAAGTGTCACGATATCATGACAAAAGCCAAAAGATAGTATACGGTTGCAAAAGTGTCACGATATCGTGACATGTTGTAGTTTCATGATAGAAGCTACAGAAGAGTTGCAGAGGTAGTGAAGCCGACAAAGTTAAATTTGGGCCGACAATAATTAGGGTTTGTAGCCGACGTAGTTTAGGGTTGTGCAGTCGACTAAGATCAAGGTTTTGATCTTGAAAGTGTTAGTATAAAAGGAGGTTTGTTTTGAAGAGTTAAGTGTGAATTGTGAGACAGTCGAATGTGCGTCGAAGTGTGCGAGATGCAGTCGAAAGAGTGCAAGAGTGTAGAAGTGGCATGATGATGTCGAAGCGTGCAGAGTGAGCGCAATAGGCAAAGATGAACGAGGACATTTGTACTAGATCGAAGGACTGTGTTTAGTGCAAATTCGAGGACCAGCTTTGGAGGTGATAGAGTTGAGGACAGAGGTCTCCAGCCAGAGTAGGGAAGACAGGTGTCTTCTATGGATAGAGTTCCATTTGCTAAGGGCAGCGGAGGCAGAGGTCTTCTAGAGGATCACCAGCCAGAACAGAGCTAGGGGATTGGTGTCTCCTTTGGGTTGGTGCCCATAAACATTGTAATCGGGAAAGGTTTTCCCAAAAATTGATTGATAAAATTTAGTGAAAGATTTTATCCGTGGATGTAGCCCAACCATTCTGGGTGAACCACGTTAAAATGAGTCTTCAATGTGTGATGCTTTCTGTCTTGATTAATGCTGTGTTGATGCCTCTATTATTTAAAGTTAAAATTGTTAATTGGTTATGTCTTATACTGTTCACCCCCCTCTCAGTATAAGCTTGTGTTCTTCAATTGGTATCAGAGCGGGTTTCTCCAAAAAAAGCCTAACAACTTGGAGAACGATCTATCAGAGGAACATACAGATTCAGAAAGAGATGAAGAGGTTGGGTTCGATCTCAAAGGTGAATTCTTCTTGGCTTTAAAAAGGCTTGAGAAATTCAGGAAAGAAAATTCTGTTCTCAAGCATCAAATTCAGGAAGAAGAGATTGCAAGATCAAGATTGTCTCAAAGAGTTATAGACTTCAAAATTCTAGCTGAAGAAGGAAAGAAGGTTGAACAAGTTCTGACAGAGGCTTTAAAAGGAAAGGAAACTGATTGCGAGAAATTAGAAGAAGAGGTTATGTCTCTTAGAATGAAGTTGGAAAAATTGGCTCTCAGACAGAATACTTCGTATGACAAGCAAAAGAAGGATGGTATCACTATTCATGAAATAGGGTCTTCGAGCAAGACCAATCTTCATCCTGAAGAGCGGTGGATTCCAGTTGGTCACAAGAAGAACAATCATCCAAGGCATCAAAACAGGTTACATAATACTTTCCATGGCTATTGTTTTTCCTGCAAGAATTTTGGTCACAAAGCTATGCATTGCAATAAATCCTTGAATAGCCATAGTAAGGAAAATGTTAACTCGTTTGCACCTCTTATGAATAAAAATTTCATGTGTGTCAAGTGCAAGAATTTTGGGCATACAACAAGGATGTGCAGTTTGGATAGATCTAGCCTTGAGTTCACTAAAAAGAAAAATGAGATCAAATCTAAGTCAATGATAGTTCAAACTGCTTTTCATGCTCAAGACAAAGTAGAAAAATGGTATCTTGATAGTGGTTGTTCAAAACATATGACTGGTGAAAAAGAAAAAATTTTGGTCTTGAAACAAACAAACCGAGGAACAGTCAGTTTTGGAGATAATAGGTCAACTAAAATCTGTGGTAAAGGGACTCTTAGTTTGGATGGGAAATCCAAAATAGAAAATGTGCTTTATGTAGAAGGCCTAAGACATAATCTTCTAAGTGTGAGTCAACTTTGTGATCAAGGGCACATAGTATCTTTCTTTTCGGATAGATGTGAGATAAGTAAAGAAAAAAAATGGAAAACTCATTGCGAGTGCTACAAGGACTCCAAACAATCTTTACATGCTTGAGTGAGATAAAAAGGGAAAAGTGTTTTCTAACTCAAGAAGATGAGAGTTGGCTATGGCATAAAATATTGGGGCATTTGAGCTTTGATAATCTTGTCAATATTAGTAACAAGGAAGCTGTTAGAGACTTGCCCAAAATAAAAAGGCCCCATAATATCATTTGCGGTCCCTGTCAACATGGAAAACAAACCAGAACCAGTTTCAAATCAAAAGGGTATACTTCTTCAAAACCATTGGATCTTATTCATACTGATTTATGTGGCCCCACCAGAACTCAGAGCATTCAGGGAGAAAGCTACTTCATGTTGTTTATAGATGATTATTCTAGAATGACGTGGGTTACGTTTCTCAAAGAAAAATCTGAAGCTTTTGAAAAATTTAAAGCTTTCAAAGAAATGATTGAAAATGAGACTGACAAGAGAATCAAATGCTTAAGATCAGACAGAGGAGGAGAGTTCACTTCAAATGAATTTGTGGAATACTGTGAGCAACAAGGAATCAAAAGAGAATATTCAGCAGCAAGAACTCCTCAACAAAATGGAGTAGTTGAAAGGAAAAACAGAACTGTTGAAAATATGGCTAGAGCTATGTTAAATGAGTCAAAACTCTCGGATGGCTTTTGGAAAGAAGCAGTCGATACAATGAGTCTACATTATCACCAGGGCCCAACTTAGAGTCAATCATCATAAAACTCCTTATGAGTTGTGGAAAGGAAGACCAGCTATAGTAAAATACTTCAAAGTGTTTGGGAGTAAGTGCTTCATCAGAAGGGAAGATCAGAATCTGGGTAAGTTTGATCCTAGGTGTGATGAGGGAATATTTCTTGGATATTCCAACAGAAGCAAGGCCTATAAATGCTTCAACAAAAGAACGCATACGAGTCATAGAGAGCATAAATGTAACAGTTGATGAAAATACAGGGATAAGAGAACCAGTCAAGGAACTCAGTGATGAAATTTGTCAAGAAGAATTCAGAGAGGTTTCAGATGAAGAAGAGGAAACACAACAACTGCTTCCCAAAACTCCTTCACGATATGTTCAGAAACATCATCCCAAATATTTGATCATTGGTGATCCAAACAATAGGCAAACAAGAAGAAGAGTCATACCTTCACACGATTCTACAAATGTTTCATTATTATCACAGATTGAGCCAAAAGATCTCAGTGAAGCATGTGCAGATAAATTTTGGGTAAAAGCGATGGATGAAGAGCTAAATCAAATAGAGAAAAGTGAAACTTGGGATTTGGTTCCAAGACCTAAGGACAAGAATGTCATTGGCACAAAATGGATATTCAGAAATAAACTCAATGAGGATGGAAATATTGTTAGAAACAAAGCTAGGTTAGTCTGCAAAGGTTATGCTCAAGTAGAAGGTGTTGATTTCGAAGAGACGTTCGCTCCTGTTGCTCGTCTTGAAGCTATCAGAATGTTTTTGGCCCTTTCAAGCTTCAAATCATTCAAGGTATATCAAATGGATGTAAAGTCAGCTTTTCTAAATGGGGTGTTGGTAGAAGAAGTCTACATAGAACAGCCAGAAGGAGTGTCTCTCACAGAACAGTCAGACTATGTGTGTAAACTGAAAAAGGCTTTATATGGGTTAAAGCAAGCACCAAGGGCGTGGTACTCAAGACTTGACAGTTATCTTCATGAGCAAGGCTTCAGGAAAGGCGTGGCAGATAGCAATCTGTATATTAAGAATGAAGGTGATGATATGTTGATTATGGTTGTCTATGTTGATGATATTATTTTCGGGGGAATAATACTCAGATGTGCAAAGTTTTTGCTAACACCATGCGAAGGAATTTGAGATGTCTATGATTGGAGAGCTGTCATTCTTTTTAGGTCTTCAGATTGCTCAATCAAAAGACGGTGTATTTCTCTCTCAAGGAAAGTATATCAAAGAAATGTTGAAGAAATTTGGGATGATGGACAACAAACCAGTATGTACTCCAATGATTACAGGGTGCAAGATGAGTAAAGACGATGAATCTCCAGCGGCAGATCAGAGGTTGTACAGATCAATGATTGGCAGTTTATTATATGTTACGGCTACCAGACCAGATATCATGCAGGCAGTTGGGTTAGTAGCAAGATTTTAGGCAGCTCCAAAAGATTCTCATGTTACAGCAGTTAAGAGGATATTCAGATATCTGAAGGGCACTATGGATTTTGGGCTTTGGTATCCCAAAGGTGATGATTTCACCCTCATGGCCTATTCAGATGCAGATTGGGCAGGCAATACTGATGACAGGAAGAGCACTAGTGGTGGAGCGTTCTTTCTGGGAAAGAGTTTGGTTTCTTGGCTAAGTAAGAAACAACCTTCAGTTTCCTTATCTACAGCGAAGGCTGAATACATAGCAACAGTGGCTGGGTGTACACAAGTTTTATGGATGAAAACCACCTTGGAGGATTTCAAAGTCAAGCATGAACAACCCATCTCCATATTTTGTGATAATACGAGTGCCATAAGTATTTCCAAAAATCCGGTAATGCACTCAAGGACAAAGCATATTTCCATCAAGTATCACTTTCTAAGGGAGAAAGTGCAAGACAAGCGGGTCAAGCTAGAGTATGTGCCTACTAAAGAGCAGATTGCAGATATCTTCACCAAACCTCTTCCAAGAGATACGTTTGAGTATCTAAGGGAGAAATTGGGAGTTGTACTCCCACCCCAGAATTAATCACCTCATCAGGAGGTGGGGGAGGGACCAAGCTAAGAGGCTCATTCTTAGTCCCGAGCCCCAAAGGTGACCCTTTGCCATTGATGACAAAGGGGGAGAGATATGAGTAAGGGGGAGAGCTTCAAGTGAAGAGGAGAGCTTCAAGTCGGGGGAGCAAAACTTCAAAGGCAGATTCTCATTTTTGAGCACAGTTGGTTTCAATTTTGGCTTTTGAGATGTGTTTTCAGTAAAGGTTTGCCATCAATGACAAAGGGGGAGATTGTTGGCAATTTTGGGTACCTTGGGCACATTGCCTTTGCTCAAGTGTAGAAGTTGTCATTGATGTCAAGAAGCTCTTGAAGGAATTTGATTTAATGTCAGATTATTCAGAGCATGGACAGTGAGTTTCCAGGAAGATCATAGTAGCCCATTTGCAAAAGATCAAAGAAAAAGACAAGTAAGAAAAGGTATGCAGCAGGCAAGAAAAACTGTCACGATTTCGTGACATGTTAGAGGAGAGAGAAAGTGCTGGAAAAACTGTCACGATTTCATGACATGTTTGAGGAGAGAGAAAGAGCTGGAAAAACTATCACGATTTCGTGACATGTAGAAAAGAAGAGCAAGGTGGAAAGTGTCACGATTTCATGACATGTCATATTTTGTGACTCAAAAGGGGAGAGAAGGCAGGAGAGGAAAGTGTCGCGATTTCATGACATATTGCAAAGAAGATTGTACGGACGAAAAAGTGTCACGATTTCATGACATGTTGTAGGAGAGGGAGTCCAAAAGAAAAGTGTCACGATTTCATGACATGTTGTAGAAGAGAGAGTCCAAAAGAAAAAGTGTCACGATTTCATGACATAATGCTAAAAAGAGAGTCCGAAAGTAAAATGTCACGATTTCACGACAAGTTCGAAGAGAGAGAAAGTAGCAAGACAAAGTGTCACGATTTCATGACATGCAGCAAAGGGAAGAGTCAAAATGAGAACTGTCACGATTTCATGACAGGCTGCAAAGAAATCGTACGGATGCAGAAAGTGTCATGATTTCACGACAGGTTGAGATGGCAGCATTCAGTTGGAGAAAGTGTCACGATTTCATGATAAGTTAGATATTTAGAAAGTGTCACAATTTTGTGACAAAAATAGGAAGCAAGTCTTCAAAGAAGAAGCGTCATGATTTCATGACAAATTCAAGAAGGAAGAGCTCAAAGGTGAAAGCGTCATCGATTTTGTGACATGTTCCAATTTCGCGGCTAAGGCAGAAAGCATAAGGAAAAAGTGTCACGATTTCATGACATGTTCCATTTTCCTAGTGCAAGCCGAGAAAAGGTTGAGAAAGGAGAAATGTCACGATATCATGACAAGTGAAGATGACGTCAAAGAGGTAAAGTGTCACGATATCATGACAAAAGCCAAAAGATAGTATATGGTTGCAAAAGTGTCGTGATATCACGACATGTTGTAGTTTCACGATAGAAGCTACAGAAGAGTTGCAGAGGTAGTGAAGCCGACAAAGTTAAATTTGGGTCGACAATAATTAGGGTTTGCAGCCGACGTAGTTTAGGGTTGTGCAGCCGACTAAGATCAAGGTTTTGATCTTGAAAGTGTTAGTATAAAAGGAGGTTTGTTTTGAAGAGTTAGGGGTGAATTGTGAGACAGTCGAATGTGCGTCGAAGTGTGCGAGATGCAGCCGAAAGAGCGCAAGAGTGCAGAAGTGGCGCGATGATGTCGAAGCATGCAGAGTGAGCGCAACAGGCAAAGACGAACGAGGACATTTGTACTAGACCGAAGGACTGTGTTTAGTGCAAATTCGAGGACCAGCTTTGGAGGTGATAGAGTTGAGGACAGAGGTCTCCAACCAGAGCAGGGAAGACAGGTGTCTTCTATGGATAGAGTTCCATTTGCTAAGGGCAACGGAGGCAGAGGTCTTCTAGAGGATCACCAGCCGGAACGAGCTAGGGGATTGGTGTCTCCTTTGGGTTGGTGCCCATAAACATTGTAATCGGGAAAGGTTTTCCCAAAAATTGATTGATAAAATTTAGTGAAAGATTTTATCCGTGGATGTAGCCCAACCATTCCGGGTGAACCACGTTAAAATGAGTCTTCAATGTGTGATGCTTTCTGTCTTGATTAATGTTGTGTTGATGCCTCTGTTATTTAAAGTTAAAATTGTTAATTGGTTATGTCTTATACTTTTCACCCCCCCTCTCAGTATAAGCTTGTGTTCTTCAGCTAAATTATATGAGGACCTACTCTTAGAATCCATTTGTATTATTGTAAGCTTTTCCTTCAAGCTGTAAACTCTTTTTAAGGAACTCGCTCTGATACCAATTGAAGAACACAAGCTTATATTGAGAGGGGGGTGAACAATATAAGACCACTTTTTACTTTTATTTCCCAACAATATTATGCAATATATAAATGACAATATCAACAATAGTAATCAAAGCAATGCACAAATCACTTTCAATCACTTTCTCAAATCAATTTAGAATATAGAACAATTTTTTTTACAGAACTAGAACTATCACTTCAACACTTCCACTTTACTAGGCTCAATCAACTCCACTCAATTAAACACTCCTTACTTACAAACCCTAGTCCAAGCATATGAATCCTCACTCAATTATTTCCAACAATGATTATCAAACAATCTCACATAACAATGATACTCATAATCTTGCACAAACCTTATTTCAATATAGTTCTCAACTTCACATAACAATGATACTCATGTTCTTGCACAAACCCTAATCATGCATATGAAGGTTCATTCAATGTTTTCAACAATACTTATCAAACAAGGTTTTATCATCAACTTTCACTCAGAAAATCATTTAACAATTAAACTCAACAATGTTTATCAAACAACCCTTTTCTCTCCAACTCAACATTCAAAACATTCAACAATCACTCGTAAGGAAGATGTGCCCATACCTTTTGTTTGATGAAGAATTAACCTTATAAAACTTGTCTCAATCATAATTACTCTTTTGCCAATATTAAGGGTTAGTTAGCAAAAACCTTCTCAAAACTTCATTCAATAACTTCCTCACAAATTATTCTCACAATAAAAACATTAGATCTCAATTACACCTTATTACTCCTTATAAACCCAATAAGACTTTATTTTAAAATAATATTCAAATTCCTCTAAAGCCTTATTACTCCTTTCACCACTTTAATCACCAAAATCACAATATAAAATTTATTTTCATAAACCTTATACCTCCCTAAAATATTATGCCAAACAAACCTTAGGACAAACAATTAATTTTTAAAAATTAAATACCTTTTGCCCCTGGTGGGAATCGAACCCATGATGCGCTTCCACTAGCACCCTAGCCGTGAATTCAACCACTACGTGAGCTAGGCGATCATGTGGGACCTAAGTGTGCCCATGCACACTTATTACCTAAGCTGCAACCAAAGTTTTTAAAAATAAAAAGCTTCCTCCTTTCGCTATTGTAGAGTCTCAAACTCGAGATCTCCCCTATAATGCAACTTAGAACCCAAGCCAATCGTTATCTGGGCTAGCCACCTGGATGGTGCTATGGATTTGGCACCACTCCCCTTTATGTCTTCCTCTCCTTGGTGTTAGCACTACACATATCCCTTCCACGTTCGTTCTACAACCATAGCAAATAATGCATGATTTCGAATTCCAACCTTAAGCCTTTGATTTAGGCTTTATTAATATACCTTTCAAAGGTATTTACCTTCACGTCGGTGGATAGGAAATTAGACTTTGCATTTCAAAAATAATATTTTAATTATAATTATTTTAAATTCAAAATGAATTTAAATATTATAATTAAATATTTAAATGTCCTTTGGGCCTTTTTTAAATAAAATAAAATATAGGCTTCCTTAGGCCTTTTTTTTATGGGAACCTTTTGCCATTATCACCTTAGCAAAATAACCCTATTATTTTATTTCAACCACCATGGAGCGAAGATATATTTTCAACCCTTTTATTTTTCCCTAATATTATAATATTGCTATCCTTCTTGCTTCTCATTTGATGCTTCAGCCATATAATATTTAAATTAAATATTATATCCTTGCTTCTTAGAAAATCAATCATGAACCATTTGCTTAATATTCTTTTACTATTTGATTAGTATTCCTTTGACATCAATGACAACAAATTCTGCTCATATTTCCAACATGCCTATCAATAGCTGCTAACCCTGTAATAAACTCAGGCTCCCCAAGCCGAGTAAAATCAGTTGCATCCAAAAAATTTCCAATGGTTTTGGTAAATCGAAGATTTTAGAAGCTTTGCCTCAATTTCCCAAGCATAATTGTTTCTTGTTCTTGGCTTCCTGGGGAAGCTAGAGCAAGGATTTTGGGAGTCTACTTAAGGCCCCAAATTTACAAGTAAATCCTAGAGAAATTGATGTGTGAATGCCATAGCAAAGATATACCGAATTGAGGAAAGAATCAACATCCCTCTAAGGTATAGCAAATCCCTTCCAAATTTCATAATGACACCTACATTTCCACCAATGGATACTACCACAGTTTGAGTATCAACATCCTACTTTTCAAGCCCCAAATTTCCATGAAGTGAGGTAAATTCCACAACCAAATTGTATTTCAAGATACGAGGAACCCTTGAACACCAATTCTGCATCAGAATTGATCATCATCAGGCCCAATATTTAGAGGACAGATCCCCTTTACCATGATCACTATTTTAAATAGTGACCCACATGATCTACCATTGATGTCGATAACAACTAAAAGAGTCGACTACTTTGAGCATTAGTGGCTACGGGATGATGAGTCTTTTATTTTGTCTTAGCCATTAGATTACATTTACAACATTTCAATTTGATTTCTAATGTAGACTAGTTGCTTTGCTTTTAGTATTTATGTATTCTTTATGCTTTCTTTCCATTATTTCATGCATCTTTATGTTTCTTTATGCATTTCCTTCATATTTTACAATAATCATGAAATGGCCTCATCTTGAGAGGCTAGACTCTTGCTATTGATGCTTTGTAAGTTTTCTTATGTGATGTTTCAAGCATTATTAGGAACTTACCACCTTCAAGATAATATTCCATAGAATCCTAAAGTGGAGGTCACCAAATAATCCCTCCTATAATCAGTTTTTGGGGATCCTAAAGATCTATTGAAGACATTTACCATATGAATTATGGATTGTAATATGTATCAAAATGGTTAATCCCTAAGAGGGATATCTTGTAACCTTGTTGTAAAGAAGATTTTATAAATATAAATAAATATGGGCACATTTATTTTATATTTTTCTCTTTGCATTTGGTTATATGATGTATTTTGTTAATTTATTCACATATTGCATTATGTGTTATATTTTTAGCATATTTCACATACCAAAAATATTATCATAGGGAGGTGGCAAATTCTTATTTGACACTTGATTAGTTGCTTGTTGACCATGCTTAGCGAGGGGATCTTGGAAGATTCCCATGTCTTTATTGGTTTTGGGTGCTTTTTGACTAGGAGGTTGATTGTTTGTTTAAGAATTGGATCGATAACCTTCTATAACAAGGCACACTTCATCAATTAGGTCTTGAACCACATGTTTCAACCTCTTACATCCATTTTTCATGTGCCCCTCCACTCTATGATATTCATAATATTGTGTAGGCTTATACCAATCAGTTGTGCTATTTTTTTACCTTAGGGGAGGCAACTCAATCATATTATTTTCCAAAAGTTTTTGTATGACCACATTCATAGGAGTGTTGTGTATTGTAAATTTTTTTGGTGGGGATTTTTGAGGCTGGTGGAGCACCATCTTCTGTAGGATGTTAACAACACTATTAATAGACCTATTATTTGTTACTCCATCACCAACCACATGCTTGTTCTTATTATAATTTTTAATGGTCCTATCCTATTTTATCTTAAGTTGACCTCTTCTAATAAGGGCTTGCTCTACCCTTTTTGCTAGATCTATAGCTTGATAAAAATATGTGATAGTTGTAGTTTCCGATTCATATGATATTTGTGCTTGTAAGTTTCTAATAAATATATCGAGCATGTATCAAGGAGTTAAGGTATATCTCAAGAGTTCAACTAGACTCCTCCAATGAGACAATTTTTTTGAAAAACTTTCATCTTTAGCTTATTTCAACATATATATATCTTTCATAGTCACATTTGTTTCAACATAAGCACTAATTTGTTGAACAAACATTTCAGCCATCTCTTCAAAATTTCTTAGAGAATGATTAGGCAGTTGATAATACCACTCTAATGTCATACCACCAAGGCTCTTAGGGAATGTCTTAAGTAACAACATATCATCATTTATGATACCATGGCATGTTGTTCTAAAAATTCTTAAATGCTTCATTGGATCTTTTGTTTCCTTATAGATAGGCAAAAGTGGCATTGAAAAATTCTTGGGGTAGGGCTTAGGGGCAACAATAGGGTCTAAGAGCTTACACATTTATATATAGTTGTAGATGAAACTAGGTAGTTGAATCATATCCACTCTTGAAACCAATTGTTTCACCATATTAGTTAAACTTTGCATTTTAGGATTGTTGTTGTGCAATGCCCTTAGATTCCCTAGGGGAGGGGTATAGGTAGGCTATTGTAAGAGAACTTATCTCATGTTAGAGGTATTGATATTGTTATGGTATGAGTTATGATATGTGCTATATTATTTTGGAGGATAACTAACAGTTGGTGGAACAAAAACAAAAGTATTGAGATTAGCTAATTGAGGAGGAAATTGAATATAATCTTGAGTGGTACTACCAAATGGAGGAATTTGTAAAATTATTCCAACATTGGTGGTTACGATAGTAACACATGTTGATTTAGGGTGAGGATTATCATGATGTAAATATTCAAACAATGGGTTGCTATGAACATTATGAGGAGAAATGATTTGATGATTAGAATTTACAACTTTCTTGAATTGGGCTTCCTCAAGGTATCTTTATTATGCTTGTAGAAATTCTAGATATGTTCAAATAATTTATATATAAGGTTCCCATTGGATCCCTTAGTATGATCAAGATCATTGAAAATTTCTTCATTTTATTCCTCTTCTAGATCATGGTTCTCTCTATCAATGTGATCATCTTCTTGAAAAATATCATCAATCTCTGAAAGCCTTCACCCACTCCTAAGGTTGGAATCCATTAGGAAAGAGAGGAAAGATAGAGTGGAAAATAAGGAGAAATAAAAACTAATGAACACACAAGATTTTAAGATGGATCAAAATGTTTTTTGATATAAACAAACAAAACTAGTGGTCTTATTGAAGTTTTCAAGAGAAAAGCAAAGGAAGAGGCTTCCTATCTTGGCCACTAATATGTATGTTCATGTCAAGTTCACCAAATATGTAGAGGGGTAAAATTACCCTATCGCGTATGATTATTGATTGGATTCATTAGAAGTAGAGGTAAACTATGGGGGTTTGTTACATTCTCTACACTTACATATGCCAAATGGGATGGGTTCACCAAGATGGTTTAAGACTTGCTCCAAGTCTAGGGTTGGAATTTTTAATATATCAATTAAGCATACATCTATTGTATGACCTTTCTAAACTAAATCTATGAAAATAAAATAACAATGCAAGACACACAAGATGCAAAAATACAAGGACTAACCTTAGTATGATTATGTAGTTTGATGATGTCTAACCCTAGGATTGCAAATAAATCTTTGAGCAAGGGTCCAAAGGAATGAATAAACAATATTAAAACCCTATATGCACACTGTATGCTTTGATTCTTTCAAATACCTAGAAATTTAATCAAATGTTTTTCATTTACTTATAGTCTAATTTTTTGGACAAAAATGAACAAAAGAAAACACGAAACAACATAAATATCTACTAGGGAAATTTTTTGATCCAATGGTTGATCCAAGATTTATATTGCATCTAGAATATCCAATTGTTTCAAACCTACAAAATAACTTCACAAAACCCTAGAAACATTTATCAGCATTTGGGGGCCTACTTAGGCCACTATTTGACTAAGCTTGGAGGTGAGGCATTCAAGCCCCCTTGGTAATTTTAGAGAAACATTATCCTTGAACTTTGGAACATGCACAAACAGAGTGAAATAGATAGATAAAAAAAATATATAATGCAAATAATGTGGACATAGCAAAACACTAAAATGCAAATGCAAAATCAAAGTTTTGGGGTGTGAAACTTTCCCCCAAGACCTAATTTACCATATTTATACCCTATAAATAGGAATAATGAATATAACTTACCAAATTCATGCCCTTTATGGGTAGGTTATGAATCTTCCCTTTTCGGGCCCTAAAACAATGAAAACAAAGTGTAAAATAGTGAAAAATATACATGTGAATTGGCTAATATAAATGCAGAACATAATGAGTTGATGAAGAAAGTAAGGGGAAATGAATATGTCGAATAATGACTCCAATATGGTTGATATATCCAATCACCAAGGCTCCTCCACTCAATCCCCAATTGTATCCAACACCAAAGCACAAAATAGCAAAACAACAACTTGCAAAAAAATGCACTTGTTAGTATGAGCAAATGAGTGAGTCAACAATTAGAATTTCCAAATAATTAATTAGGTTAACAAAGGTAATCTAATCCTCTTTTAATAAGATATTTTGAGGAAAAAATAGGTGAGAAAATGAAATTTCACTGCAGGAAAGGGCTGATCCCAAAACGGAATGATGAGGGGAGGGTTTTAGTGAGAAAAACCCCTAGAATACCAAATTTATGCCAAGTAATTATAGGGAATAAATGTGGTAAGATAAATTCACACCCCATATGAACTGGGCACAAATTTGGTAAAGCTAAGGAAACATGAAAAATAGAGAAGGCAAAAGTCTCCCAAATTTACACTTATCAAGTTTGGGTGGTTGACTAGGGATCTAAAGAAGAATTGGCTCATTTTGATGGTAAATTTTCCATGTCTACAGTACTAAGCTTATTTATTATTTTCTTGATCAAAAATTTCAACATATACATCTTTGCTGATTTCTTGGACTCCAAAGCAGATAATATTGAGATTATGATAGCCAAAAGGGCAAGTTGATGACACAACTTTAGTGGATGCAATATGGACAATGATGGGGATGACAAATCTAAAAGTCATGCTTGTTGACCTAGTGGAGGGATCTCTAGGAAATATGGCATCAAAATTTTTAGATGAAGTTTGTCAATTAAGATGAGTGCATTTTCTACTACAACATCAACTTGAAAGATATAAGTAAATCTCATCTCATTTGATTGATGGATCTACAGGCTTAAGTATGGAATAAAAGCTCAAAGTAAATATATGTATGATTGGGAATGGGATAGACTTATATCCTAAGGGATTATTCTCCATGTTTTGTTGAACCAAATGTTGAAATATATAATATTCTTCTAATGATGCCTATGTATGGAGGTAAATTGAGTATGAAGTGAAATGTAGTCTCCTAAATAATTGAAATCTAATATAAAAATATTAGCTAGTTAGGTCCAAGTGTTGATTCTACCTTATTTCAAATAATGGTACCAAGCTAGCACTTTTCCTTTAAAATATAAGGTAATTAACCTTATAATTACATCTTCATGGATGATATTATGAATGGTAGCTAAGCCCACCACATGTTCATAATGTTCATAGTCTATTTTCTCACAACAATCATGGGAGGAAAACTCTTTTAGTGTAACTTGAAGAATATCATGGAGATTTTAGATATTGAGGTATCTAGCACTATTCTAGCTAGGGTATATGCATCTAACCATATTTCTAGGTTGGGTTATAGCTTGTGGTTGTAGATATATGGCCTATAAAGGAGTGGGTATTTGGATGAAAGGCATCCAATATATGAAAGGAATTTACCTTTCTTGGATTTTTTGAAGGATGATAGCTCAATAAACTATAGTGGGTTTTGTATCTTCTTAGACTCTAATCTTGTAATCATGTGATTTTGGGGTTGTGTCCTTCACTGGAGTTTTTGGTATCTAGTTCTTTCAATAGTGGAGTTGATTGGTGAATGAATGGTTAATTTTATTATGAGACCAAGATCTTTACCATGATATTGATTGTCCAAATGTGTGGGTATGTTAAATTCTCTTATACACATAATGGATTTGGATTATGATTAGTTTTTTATTATGATTTTTTCCTATAATTGATTTTTCTTTTGATATCTTCATGAAATAATTTGAATGTTAGATAAATTGATGAAATTTTGTCCCATAGAGTGTGCCAAAAATATCGATGCTTTGATCCACCTAGGTATGAATTAATACCATAGACTAGAGTCAAGATTGGTTGAATTACAATTGTTTCTAAGCCATCCTCTAAATAAGGTTCATTCATTAAAAATAATTAAATAATAAGGGAAGAGGGTTGAGAGAGATAAGTATTTAGAGAGTATCATTTTAATATGATCCAAACTTAGATAACAACATTGCTTTTAGCCACATGAGTAGAGGCCATATTCTACAAGTAAAGCCTAACAACTCTTCCTTTATTAAAGCTTATACAAGAAGCATAACAAGCACAAGAATCACTACATTCAATACTTCAAGTATTCCACCTAAAATACTCCAAATAATTTAAAAACTAAATGAGAGAACCTCAATTACTATGAAATATAAAATAGTTTTAAACCTAACAAATTTTATTCCAATTGGAACATAAGCAATAACATTGAAAGTGCAATTTTTATAACAAATATCCCATATACTTCAATAGAGAAACCAAATAACTCTTGATTATATTATAGTAGCTTAAATATACAATCTATGGTAAAAAAAACTCTAATATATCTAATGCTTTACAATGAGGTGACTCCCCTATTTATAGTTTTGGGTTGGATTAAAATAAAGCTATGTATAATAATGAAAAAAATTGCATTTGCATGATTAAGGATGAGCTAACATGACTCAACATCTTCAACATGCCTTATGTAATGCAATTGTTATTTGTAGGATCATATGTTATGATTAGACAAAGTGGCTATTTTTTTTTAGGCTCTAACAACTACCTTATGTTCTAACTGCTCACATTTGGGAGTTTATATTTTCTTTGAGAAATACAACTTTCTAAGTGTGCTAGACACTATTGATGTAGATGTCACTTCCTAACTTAGAAGCCCTGACTTGGGATATTTTCCACTTTCATTACTTTCTAGATTGTCTTTCATACTTGATGCAAGGTTTTTCACCATGCTAGAATCTTGTGGAGGCTGAGCTAACATCAATGTAAAACATTTTGGGATGCCTTTGCTTTTCAAACTCTAGCTCAAAGAGTAAGTGACTATTGATCATACCCAAATTTATTGATAGTGCATTATTGACATAAATATTAAAATATTTCAATGTGTTTCCTTTCTATTGAATATTTTCCACCTTTTAAGCTTTTCACCTTGCTAGAGTTTTCAAAGCATCATTTTTATGTTAATACAAAAATGTTATAGCTTGCCTCCTTAGCAAGTTTGGTGTTAAGCTATTTCATGTAAGAGATTGCAACTTGAAGCAGTAGGTAAACCTTAAACATTTTTAATCTTGGAGTAATTGGCGTAAGATTCCAAAATAGAGTACTTGTAAAAATTATGCATTTGGACAAGATCCTACAAGCTTAAGTACCAACCAGAGTTTCAACTACAAATTTATTCATCATTTCTCAATCCAATAAATGGCCTTTTGCTACTAACCTAATTCTTAATTGCTTTGTGATACTTCAAAGTTACATTCAAATAGAGATGATCAGACTTTTTCATTTGACTAGTTTGCCCAAGCTATTCTCTTTATCCAATTTTGGTTTATTTGTCCCCTTTTTCTCTTTTACCATGTTCTTTTGGAGTGTTCTTCATATGGAGCAGTAAGCCTTGATAGCTTATATATGTTTCATGACTTGAAATATCCAAGATGCTTGCTTTTCCATAGATTATCAATTACTAAGCTCGATTAAAATAGTAGTATTTATTGCTAAGCCTTTGACTAAAACTCTTGGGTTCCCTTTCTTCCACCTCTATTCTTGATTTTTCTTTAGCAAGAGCCCCTATTAGAAATCTATAGTGGGCCCTTTTGGGGGCCTAAGATAACCCTTATAACCAATGCACTATGACCTCGTATAGTTGTACATTCTTCTTAGAGGGTGCCTCAAGTGCCCTACATCTTGTGCAAGGCATCAATCCAAGAAGTCTAATAAAACATGTGATGTGGCTCCTCTTTATGACCTCTAAGATTTCTTACCAAAGATAGATATTCATCTAATCCAATTTTTAACACTCATTGTTCCTTACTTCCTATGTTATCCTACTCGATTGTGTATCTCTTGCAAGAAAAAAGGGAAAATAAAATAAAGTGGTAAAGAAAAGTAGGTGAAACCTAACTAGCCTATCTAGCCTACATATGGGTGATGATGCACCAAAGATCTAATAGACCCTCCATGTCATGGAGGGTTGAAGTGAACACATGTAAAGTGGTCTAACAACACATGAGGAACATAGACCCCTCTAAAAACATTAATAAAAATAAACATCCACACTAGAATTAAGACAATAATTTCATAAGTAGTCATAGTTTCTATTAGTGTGAACTCTGAGTTACATATATGTAGAGAAAAGATGTTTAAAAATTAATTGATCAGCAAGGTAAGGTTTGATCTATGCTTTGACATAAGAGATAATAAATAAAAGCATACCTTAAAATAAATGAAGGGATTTTGATAATTACAATGAGAAGAAGTGTACATATTTATAAGAAGAAATGGGAAACTTTCCCCCAACAATACATGCAAGATTTCAAAATTTTAATTCAAAATATTATCTAGGCTAGTCAACATCAATGATGAATGATCTTCAAGACATTTTTTTTGGAGCTCTGCTAGGGTTTGATGAGGAAAAACTACTCTGCTAGGGTTTGATGAAGAAAAACTGCTCTGCGAGGATGGCAACAACTTTCGAAGGAGGTCTAAAAAATTGGAGGAATATCGTGATGGCATCGGGTCCGACATAGAGAGTGCATGCTCATGATGTTTTTTCATCTGAAAATGACTAGAAGGAACAGGATTTTCTAGTGCATGTCGAGAACCGCTTGTTAAAGAACAATGGATGTTTGGAACGATGTGAAGCCAGGCCAGTTCTAGTGGTTCAACTAGACTCGAAGGCGAAAGATGTGTAGTATCTAACCAAACATGCCCTTATTGGCAAATTTTTGGGCATCCGAATTTCTCTCCCCTTTGTGGAGGAGGCTTGGGTCAGGAAGACTTGGAATCCTGAAGGTGATGTGGAGGTGATGTTGAGTGTGAACAACTATTTTATGGTGGTTTTCTCTTGTATTGCAGATCGTAACAAAGCATTTGAAGGGGGTACTTATTTCTATAACCAAGTGGGACTCTTTCTTAAACCTTGGCATGTGGGTTTCAACCCATTAGAGGAGTGACCGTCGTGGGTTCCAGTATGGGTGCGGCTTCCATGGCTCCCGTTGGAATTCTAGAGAACTAATATCTTGCATAAGATTGCCCTTCTGCTTGGGAAGTCGGTTGGACCGTCACAATAGACAATGGATAAAAAGGTAATCTCTATTGCTTGTAGTTGTGTTGAAATTGACTTAAATAATCATATTCCATATTCTATTGAAATACAATTTGGATCAACTACATGGGTTCAAAAACTTGACTATGAAGCTCTTCCATTTCGTTGTCGGATTTACCATGAATATGACCACCTGCAAAGAAAATGCCCTAAGTTTGTCTCGCCCGTGGCTTCAAATCCTGGGCCCTCTCAATCTAGAAAAATTTTGGATAAAGGAAAAGCCCCGATAAAGGAAGGGGAACGGGATAAGGAAGGTTTTATTCCGGTAAAATCCCAAAACAAAGGACGAAGGGCAAATAAAGACCTTAAGGATAGCTAGCCAGATGCTCTACTCAATAGTTTTGAAATATTAGATGATCTTGATCAGTGCATGGAGATACCTGTAACATTGCTACCTGATGCAAATATAACAAGGCCGAATCAGATGTCTCTTCTTGAGGGGGAACTTAAGGAATCAGATATAGGAATTTTAAATGAAGAACAAAGGGCTTTGGATCTAAGTATAGGGGACATGGATGGGTCTAGATAGGGGACATGGATGGGTCTAGCCCTATAAGGAAAAATATTTTGGAAAGTGGTACAAATTTAGTTATGCCCTCTCCTACTCAGGAACTGATGCAGTCATCCTTGGATCGCAAAACTCCTACGGTGTTGGGATTGCAACAGAAAATAATTAAAAAATGTTTTTCGGATAAGAATATGAAGGTGGGTCGGAAGAAGGACCATGATAAAATTAATTTAATGGGGGATACTTTGGTGGAGTCAGGCTTGGTGAGAACATTGGAATCCCATTTTTATAACCCCCAAAAATGATTATCCTCTCATGGAATGTAAGGGGGTTGAACAACATCCCCAGACAAAAAGCTATTTGTGATTTGGTTCGTGTGCATTCTTTGGATGTGGTGTTTATTTAGGAGACTAAATTGGATATTGATAGTATGTTCAATATTACTCCCAAGTTGTGGAGAAGGGGACAATGCCAGTGTATTGGTGCATGTGGATATACTGATGGCATCGCTTGTTTATGGGATTCGGTTAAGATATCCCCTCTTACTTGGATTTCCAGTAGATGGTCTATTTCTATGGTCGGGCATGATAATGAATCTGGTGAAACCATCCTACTTAAAAATGTGTATGATCCTATTTATTACAATGGTAAAGTGAATTTGTGGGAGCACATTTGCTTTGTAAGAAGTTTGGTTCCCCTGTACCCATGGATTTTGGTTGGAGACTTCAACTCTATCACTTGTCTGGAGGATAAACGTGGTGGGGTGGACCATCTCGAGCCTTTTTCTTCTATATTTAGTTCTCATATCCAGGACCTAAACTTGGTTTACATCAAGCTAGATAATGGGATCTTTACTTGGCACAATAGAAGGTGTGGGGAAGCTTCCATCTCAGAGAGACTGGATAGGTTTTTGATATCCAGTTATTGGATGGGTAATAACAAAAGTGCTATTTCTATGATTTTGGAGGGTAGGGGATCTGATCATTGGCCTATCAAACTCTCTGCTTTGGAGTTAGGGCTAAAAAAGAATCCCTCCTTTAAGTTTCAACTTATGTGGCTTCATGATTTCATGCGAGGCTGGTGGACCACTGGAAAACCTCCTCATGGCACTGCTATGTATTCCTTTATGAAGCGACTACAATTTATAAAACATAAATTGAATATATGGAATAGACTAAATTTTGGGAACCTTTCCTTGGCTAAGCTGGCAGATCTTAGGAGGATGGAAGAAGCTTCAAGGAATATTAGAGATCTGATGCTGCGAAAGACCTTGCTGAATGGTAACTGAGGGAAGAAATTTTTTGGAAACAAAAAGCTCGAGTAGATTGGCTTCAAGAAGTGGATAGTAACACAACCTTCTTTTATAATTCAATTAAGGCTTGTCGTAATGGTAACCTGATTACCTATCTTGTGAATTCTCAGGGTGCCCTGCTCTCTTCTTTCAAGGATATTTCAGAAGAGACTAAGAGGTATTTTTTCTCTCTCTTCAAGGAGGACTCCCTATCATATTATGAGAATGAAATGCTTATTCTAAAATGTATTCCAGCGATTTTTTCTAGAGATATGAATGAGCACTTGATGGTTCCAATTTCCCTTGAGGAGTTGGAAAATGTTGTATTCAATATGAAAAAAGGAAAAGCCCCAGGTCCAGATGGATTCTTGATTGAGTTTTGTCAGGAGTTTTGGGATTTAATAAAATTTGATCTTTTGGAGGTGGTCCATGAGTCCCAAAAGAACAAACAGATACTAAGGGCCCTAAATGCTACCTTTGTGGTGCTTATACCCAAAAAAGAGGGAGCAAATTCCTTGGATATGTTCAAGCCTATTACCTCTGCAATGTTGTGTATAAGATCATCGCAAAAATTATTGCTGAGAGGTTGAAGATATGGTTGAGAAAAATCATCTCTGAGGAGCAAGGAGGGTTTGTTGTTGGCCAAAAAATCTTGGATGGGGTTGTTATTGCTATGAAATCTATTCACTCGATGGAAAATTCTAAGGAGAAAACTATGTTCATTAATTTGGACATGGCCAAAGCCTATGATCGGGTCAGATGGTCCTTTCTTCAGAAAGTTCTTGCTGCTTTTGGATTTGAGGAGGAATGGATTAGATGGGTGATGAGCTGTGTTTCTTCTTCCTCATTCTTTGTTCTTGTTAATAATGAGCCATCAGAGTTGTTTGAGACCTCAAGGGGATTGAGGCAAGGAGATCCTTTATCTCCTTATTTTTTTATCATTATGGCGGAAGGGTTGGGAGGATTGCTCAAGTCTCAAGTCATGCAGGGTATCATTCAGGGGTGGAAGTGGAATAGTAGTTTGCCACCTCTTTCCCACATTCAATTTGTTGATGATACTGCTTTGTTGGGAGTTGCCACTATTAGGGAAGCTGGCAATATTAGACAGTCTCTTGACATATATCTTGGTGCTTCTAGACAGTTGATTAATGAGGACAAGTCTTCTATTTTCTTCTTCAATACCCCTCATTTTATTTAAGCCAGGATTGCTCGTATTCTAAGATTTTAGGTTGGGACTCCCTCCTTCATTTATCTTGGTATTCCAATTTCATCTCATCCTCTACCTAGATATTCTTAGCAGTCTATGCTTGATAAGTTTAGAATGAAGGTGAATCAATGGATTTTCAGATGGCTATCCACTACAGGTAGAGTGTTGCTTTTAAAATATGTTGTTCAAGATTTACCCATTTATATATGTTTTGTACAAATAGCTCCCTCTCACTTCATCAAGGACATGGATGCTTTATCAAGACAATTTTTATGGTCTGGAAAACTTGATCAATCTAAATGGAGTTTGGTTAGGTGGGATTCTATATGTAGGCCGATGCAAGAGGGAGGCCTTGGGTTGCGACAAACAACTCTTTTTGGGCAGGATTTGGCTGCAAAACTTTATTGGAGATGGTGTACCTCTCAAGATCATATTTGGTCTAAAATATTATCTTGTAAATACTTGAGAGGTATTTTTGAGGCTAAGATCCCTAGATTCAGCTTGGTTGGGAAAGGCTCAGTTATTTGGGATACTCTGAAAATAGGAGCTAATTTAATAAAGCAGGGTTTGTTTTGGATTCACAATCAAGGATCAAATACTCTTTTTTGGAAGGATTATTGGGATGGCCACCCTCCTATATTGAATAAATATCCTAGGTTACGTTCCCTAAGTATTTTTTTCTTGGAAGCATGCTGGTCTCATGTGGATGACTTTAAAAAAATCTTGTATTTTGGAAATATGGAGATGTATAGGTGGAAATATCCGCAAGAATGGCCCCAGGGGGGACTGGCCAAGGATAAAGAGGTGCTTGCTCTTATTCTTATGGGAAGACCTTATTATTCATTGAGGGGTAAAGATATTCTGGCTTGGAACCTTGATCCTAAGGGAACCTACTCAGTAGCCTATGGTTATCAGGTTCTTGATAAGCAAAAGTATGGGAGTCTTCATGTCACTTGGTGGAAAAAGGTGTGGAACAAATTTGTCTGGACAAAATGTAACTTCTTTCTCTGGTTGGTAGCTCGTAATAAATGCCTCACTTGGGATAATGTGAGGAAGAGGGGATTTTAGGGTCCCTATTTTTGTGTCCTTTGTAGTAAGAATAGGGATGACTCTTCTCATTTATTTTTCTAATGCTCCTTTTCCAGAGACATTTGGCACCATTGGTGGAGCGCCTGGAACCATCCATGTTTTCATGTGCTATCCCTGGTGGAGTTTTGGAGTAGTCTAGGCAGACCTCCGGCCAAGGCCCCCTTCCTTCGGGTGGTTTGAATTTGGGCCCTTCTTACATCATCTGGAAAATTTGGCTTGAGTGAAATCGATGCATATTTTAGGGCAATTATTTTGCTGTTCAATAGATCTGGCAAAGGATCTTGTATATGGTTCAGGAAACCATCCATAGCAACTGTGATGTGGAGCCTCTTTTGGATTATAGGGAGGATAAGGTACAACAAGCCCTTGGTCTCTTTGGGGATGGTGTGAACTCTTCTAGCCCTAGTAGGGTTCCTCAGCTCAGCAAGAAGGTTAGGAGAGATGGTAGGTGGAGGCCACCCCCTGGAGGAGTTTTAAAAATTAATACTGATGGATCGTCTAGGGGTAATCCTGGACATGATGGCATTGGCGGTGTTGGGAAAGATTCTATTGGTGGTGTCAATTATTTATTTTCCATTTATAAAGGTGTTCACTCTAACAATTTTATGGAAGCTCTTGCAATTCTTGAGGCCTTGCGGAGGGGGTTTTCTCTTGGCTGGCATAGGATTATCTACGAGTCTGACTCTCAAATTGTGGTTAATATTTTAAACAGTAAAAGGGTGGAGGAAGTTAATTGGAATTTGGCCTCTGTAGCCGTTTAGATTCTCAGAATGAGTGAAGAGTTAGAATTTATATCCTTTGTGCACATTCCAAGGGAATGGAATGTGGTTGCTGATTACCTATCCAAAAGGGCTTCTGAGCTACTAGATCCTTGGAGTATTGATAATTGGGAGAGTCTCCCATCTAGGGACTCTCAACACCTGTGGGAGTTGATCCACAAGGATGTACAGACTTAATGTGGTTTTTTCTTGTTGTCTTTTCCGGGTGTCATTCTAGTCTAGTGGTTTTAGCATGTTTGGTTGTTTATTTGAGTCTTGGTTGGAAGATCAATTGTACTCTGTAATCTAGAATGTTTATCAATAAATTTTTACCCCTTTATTTAAAAAAATAATGAATGATCTTCAAGTCTTAAATATTTGCAAACATAAATGATATAGTAGTCATAGTTTCTATTAGTGTGAACTCTGAGTTACACATATGCAGATAAAAGATGTTTAAAAATTAATTGGTCAGTGAGGCAAGGTTTGATCTAGGTTTTGACACAAGAGAAAATGAAGGAAAGCATACCTTAAAATAAATGAAGGGATTTTGATAATTACAATGAGAAGAAGTGTACATATTTATAATAAGAAATGGGAAACTTTCCTCCAAAAATCCATGCAAGATTTCAAAATTTTAATTCAAAATATTATCTAGGCTAGTCGACATCAATAACGAATGATCTTTAAGTCTTAAATATTTGTAGATATAAATGATATAGGAAAATTTAATGTCATTGAGCTTCTTCATTTTAGAAATCTCCATGATTAAACCTTTGGGGTCTTTCATTATTAATGTATTAGGTTTTGCATTGCCCCTTGGAATATCCTCCCCATAATTGCTTGATTGTGGGGTACCATGATCTAGACTAGATAATCATAGCTTCCCTCAAATTTGGTTGCTTTGGTTTAATCTGATGGTTTCATGGTGTCCTTTATTTCTTATTTTTATCACGTCCATGTCCATGAGGACCTTATGTGTTGTTTGAAATTCTTCTTCATAATCTAATTTTAATTCACACTGAGCAATATACTCTAGTTGCTATGGAATTTTTTGAGATTTCCCTTGTAATTATTAATATTGAGACTATTCATTTCCTTAAGGAGGTCTTCAAAATTTATTCACATGAGTCAATTGATTATATTTACAAAAAATTGTATTATGTCCTTTTTGATAAATATAACAATATATCCTCTTCCATTGAGACTACGTTTATGATGAAGTGGAAGTGGAAGTATCATTTACTATTTTTATGATTTATCTATGAATATAAGGACATTATTGGACAACTAATATCTCTTTAGATTTTTTACTTCATATTGTTGAAGTATGTTTACCAATTTTTAATTGACACTCTTCTATTTGATACTTGGAGAGATGTCGTCAATGTCCTAGATGATAGAGAGACCCCTAAGTATAAATGATACTAAGAGCTTATATTATACCTTTTCTACCATGGTGTTCAACTTTAATTTCAATTTTATAATTATTTGAAGTAATTTTTCAATACTATGACCATTTTGGACCCTTAATATATGTAGTTGTGATTGAAGATGAAGGATTATGAATTTATTCCTTCCTTAAAATATAATGTGAACTTTATTCCATGCATCATTTGATGTTTTTGCTTTCCTAATATGTGGTTGTATTTCATAATCCACTCTAAAATGGATAAGGATAAGTTCCCTTGCATCTCTTTAATCATACTTTTGCTTAGATTCTATCTCCTTAGGATGTGTTTGATCATCAATATCTCTTGATGTTCTAATCCACCTAGGTATGAATTTACATCCTAGACCAGAGTCAATATTGGATGAATTAGAATTGCTTCTAAGTCAACATTTAGAGAATATTGATTCCATAAAATGAATTAAATATTAAAGGTACAGGGTTGAGAGAGTGCGTGTTTAGAGAGACTGATTTGAATTTGACTAGAAATCCACTAACAACATTACTTTCAACTACATGAGTAGAAAGCCTAATAAATTTTACCTAATATAAATATTATACAGGAAGTATAATGATTCCAAAAATTGTTGAATTCAATACTTCAAGCATTCCTACTAAAATAAGCCAAACAATTTAAACTATAACTAAACTTTAAACCTAACAAAATTTACTCTAGTTGAAGCAAAAGTAGAAAGATTGAAAGTGCAATTTTCATAAAAAATATCCAATACACTTCAATAGAGAGAAACCAAATAGCTCTTGATTGTATTAGAGTATCTCAAACATACAAACTATGGCAAGAAAACATGAAAATATCTAATGCATTACAATGAGGAATACTCCCTTATTATAGTTTTTGCTTGGCTCACAATAAAGCTAATTATGTATAATAATGAAAAAGTTGGTTGTACATGATTGAGGATGAATTGGCACCATTCAACATATTCAACACATATTTTATTAGGAATTTATAATTTTTAGGATAATTCATTATGCTTAGACAAAGTAGGTATTGATTTTTAGCCTTTGACAACTACTACATGGCCTAACTGCTCACATCTAGAAGTCTACCTTTTATTTGAGGAATGAAACTTTGTAAGCATGACATACACTATTGATGTGAATGCCATGTTTATTACTTAGAAGCTTCAATCTGGGATGCTTCCCTATTTCGTTACCTTTTGGATTATCTTTCATGCTTGATGAAAGTTCTATCACCATGCTGAAAGCCTTTGAAGGTTGAGCTAGTGTCACTATTAAAAATTCAAATCTACCTTTGTGTCTTATAATTTAGTCCAAATACTAAATTATTATTGATCATGTTAAACATTATTGATAGTACTTTTTTGATGTAAGTATGAGCACGTTTTGGCATGCTTCCTTTCTAGTGTTGAATATTTCTCATTTTTTAAGATTTTTACCTTACTAAAGATTTTAAAGCATCTTGCTTATGTCAATGTAGAAAGGTTTTGACTTGCCTCCTTAGTAGGTTTGGCACCAAGATAGTCTAGGTAATAACTTTTAGCTTAAAGTAGGAAAACCTTAAATAATTTTAAGCTCAAAATGGTTTGCTTAAGCTTCCAAAATAGAGTACTTGTATAAATTTTATCTAGACAAGATCCTTCAAGCTTAAGTGCCAACCAAAGTTTCAATTGTTAACTTATTCATCATCTCCCAGCATAGTAAATGCACTTTTTTTGTTGACCTACTTCTTGATTTATTTATAATGCATCAAATTTACCTTCAAATGGGAATTACTAGACTTCATTTGATGAGTGTACCCAAGCTATTCTCTTTGACTAGTTTTGGTAAATTTTATTCCTTTTGCTCTTTTGTCATTCTCTTCTAGAGTTTTCTTCATATGGACTAGCAAGCCTTGACAATCTACAGAGGTCTAATTACTTGAAATATCCAATATGCTCATGTTTCCAAAAATTTCTAAGTACTAAGCTCCTATTGATGAAAATAGGATCTTGTCTTGCTAATACTTTGACTAAAACTCTTGGGTCCACTTGCCTCCACCTTGATTTTTTATTTTTATTTAGCAAAAGACATTTTTAGAAAATAATAATGGGCCTCATCAGATGTGGAGTGTAACTCAATTTTCAAACCCATTCATCAAGATGATTTATGAGTCCATAATTGCTATATGGGATAAAATCCTACCAAAGTTATTCATAATTGAGTAGGGTTTTACCAAATTTTTGCCCTTATCATGTCCTAAAGTTATGTCCTCCTAACGGGTGGTAGTTTTCATATTCCTTATGGATGAATATCTACAATAGTTCTACCCTCTTGACTAGTAGAAGTTCCTACCCAACCAGTGGGTGGAGCTTTAGGATACCTCCACCCTTAGGCAGAGCCTAATCGTCTACCCAACTAATTCTATACCCTGTACAGTACTTCGCTTGCCTTTCAAATTCATAATAGACTTATGGAACTAGACCCATTCGATCACCTTGATTTTTTTTCCCATCTGCTACTTATTACCATACTTCGGGAAATTAACCTTCGTCTTCCACTTGACCATCAATGCTTAAAAAATTTGGCCAACTTTGTAGATCATCAATCTTGCAAAGAAGAGTGGGTGAAGGAGTACAAAATTTCACCCACGAGTAGCTTAAATATACAACCTATGGTAAAAATAATATATCTAATACTTTACAATGATTTCGACTCCCTTATTTATAGTTTTGGCTTGGCTTAAAATAAAGCTAGTACAATAATGAATAAAATTCTCGTTGCATGATTAAGGATGAGCTAGCACCACTCAACATATTTAACATGTCTGATGTAAGATAATTATTATTTTTAGGATCATTTGTTATGGTTACAAAAAGTGGCTATTACATTTTAGGCTCTAAAAACTACCATGACTATGTGCCTAATACTTTACAATGGTGCGGACTCCCTTATTTTTAGTTTTGGCTTGTCTTAAAATAAAACTACTACAATAATGAATAAAATTCTCTTTGCATGATTAAGGATGAGCTAGCACCACTCAACATATTTAACATGTTTGATGTAAGACAATTATTATTTGTAGTATCATTTGTTATGGTTAGAAAAAGTGGCTATTGCTTTTTAGGCTCTAACAACTACCATGAGTGTGCGCCAGATCAATGATGATGATACAAATCTGAAGTGATCAATTATCTTCCTTACATCGGGTCAATGACAATGAGGTGGAATAGTTTTGGTGGAGGAAGCCCATGTAGTTTGAACCCTGCATTTGATAGTTACTAAAAATAGTGTGGGTGTAACCACCTCTCCTATGTATAAAAAAATTATAATTTACATCATATTTCAATTATATATATGAATAAAAAATAAAATAATAATAAAAAATTAAATTTGTAAAAAATATTTTATTAAGTGGCTTGTATAAGAGAAGGCCTGTCAATTTATCTCTTAATAAAAATGGTGTCAAAGAGTTGATTGTGGAAACTTAACATTTCGAGGAAGTTGAATAATATATTTAAAAGAAAAAGAATTGAAAAATTTGTAATTAAAAGGCATGCTAATGTAATATTTTAGTATTTTTATGGAAGTGTCTCCCAATAAGTGCCACATATAACTTATTAAAAAAAAGAAAAGGCCTATCCATAATATTTAAACTTTGGTTTCTTTAATATCTCCTCTACTATAATATTAATATATATATTGTTTTGGATATACGGGGTTTTTTTCACCTGGCCCAACTTTATAATTATTTACTACTCCAATGATGGGAACCTGGAGGGGCTTGGGATTAGAATCACTATTTTTTTGGTTGATTATATTAGAGGAATTGTTAACATGTTACAATTTTTATACCTCTTCGCATGTTTGAATCATGTTCCTATTCTTTTTTGTCACTAAAACCTTTAGTTACATAGAGTAAAATTTTTAATGTAAATTTTTTAATGTAATGAGGACCATTGGACCAGCCTGAGACCTAAATAAAATGCAACTTTGATAACTTTTAGGTTGGATATTTTTACCTATGACAAACTAAAATAATACTTTTAGTTTTTTTATTATCATATTTATAAACCTTAAACAATATTAATAATAATAATGATTAATTCAAAATGGATTTAAAACTTTAGATATTTTCATTTAAAGATAAGAATATTTTTATTAAAAATATTTATTTAATATTGTAATAAAAAATTAATATAAGGCTCGTATTATTTGATATTCATCAGTAATTTAGTATAAGGCTCGTATTATTTGATATTTCCTGAACCATGAGGAAGAAATTTCTTATTTGCAAGCTAAATTATCTTCTATCAAAATTCCAACTGGTGATCTCAAGGACCAACCTACACTACTAATTCTGGAGATTTTTCTGTCAAATCATCTTATTTGCTTTCTCTCAACAATCTTGAAACTCCTATTCCATTTAAGTTGGTTTGGACCAAGTACCTGATTCCCAAAATTGCCTCCTTTTCTTGGCTTTGCATTCAATATTGTATCCTTACTACAGAAAACCTAATCAAAAGGGGCATTCCTCTTCCTAACAAATGTTATCTCTATATTTATGATTGGGAATCTACTTCTCACCTTTTCTTGTTTTGTCCTTTTTCAAGAATGGTGATAAGCAATATTTTTCTTAATTTCCAGCTGGTTTGGGCTCATCCACCTTCCAGTGTCACGTTGTTCCTTTTGTGACCCAATCCTTTCAAGAATCCAGTGCTTAAAGGACTTTGGAAATTTTGCCTACAACATTACCTGTGGCAAATTTGGCTTGAATGCAATAGAATAATATTTAACCAAAAAACCTTACATGCTAATATCATTGCTCATAAATCCATCCTCTATGCCAAGGAGAATGTCCATATAGACCCTTTTTATCCTTTTCCTTGTCCTCATTTTGAGAAATCCATTCTCAATTCATGCAATATCTTCCTTGATACTTCAAGGACCAACATTAAATGGCATCCTCCTTCGATTGGTTGGGTCAAGCTTAACTTTGATGGAGCAGCTAAAGGAAATCCTGGAAATTTTGGAGCTGGAGGAATTCTACGTGATCATTCTGGTAATTCTATTTTTGCTTTTTTTGAACCTTTGGGCTTACTTTCCAATCATTCCACTGAAGCCAAATCTGTTTGGATAGGACTCAAATTCATCAAAAAAATTCTAGGGAACATTATTGTGGAAGGAGATTCTCTAAATATCATTAATTTTTTTTTAAATTCATAACCTAGCAGTTGGAGAATTAGAACAATTATGGAAGAAAGCAAACAAATCCTTTGTCAAAAACATAACACCATTGTTCAACATGCCTTTAAAGAGGCTAACTCTGTTTTTGACAAATTGGAAAGTATTGGAGCTAGCTCCCAAGGACTATTGACGTGGACTGATACTCTTCCTCCTGAGGTGGCAGAGATTGTCAGAAGTGATCAAAATAAGGGTAATCATGTTGAATATTGAAAATCTCATTCAGTTCATTGCCCAACATTCTACCTTCCATGTGAAGTATTGGGTTCATGTCCTAATTCCTTTGTTATCTCTTCCATCAAGGACTATACCTTTGAAATTTGGACTCATGACCCATTTTTTTACAATGTTAAATTACCCGCATCCTTCATTCATGCATGCACCTATTTCTTGATAATCGAATCCTCTTGGAATCCCAAGACAAAGCCTGGCATGATTTTTAATCATACTTATCCCGTGTGTTTTGATATTTGTAATCTTATTTCATTGAGAACCATCTTCCACTATCTAGCCAGTTGCATTGTTCCAAGAATTTATTGGGTGAACATCCCAATCCTTTCTGTCTTGTGCTAGACTCTCTTTTTGGTTTCGTCTTCTGAGCATCCTCTATGGTCAAAATTTGTATTTGATGTTGATTTTCTTGACTATCTGTCACAACATTTGATGCCTAAAAATCCTCCTTGTTATCTTCCCTAGCCAATCTCGTTCCTTCTGGAAGTTTTTTCCTTTTCAAAGCATCCTTTCTAGCTTTCTTGCAAAACCTAGAGCTACAAAAACACTTTCCTTTTATATGACACTTTGCATGCTTTGATTACCCTTCAGTGTGTTGCTTCTTTGTCTGGCTCGTTTATCCCTAGCCATTCCTTTTTTTTTCCTTCTTGCTATTTTTTTTCCGTAACCATGAAAGAAGGAAAACTCATCTTCATTGAGCCTGAGGTGTTCGAGCTTGAATCCATTGTCAGAGACATGTGGAAGGACAAACGAGCGTTGATTGATTTTATCAAGTTGTTTTTTGGTGTTGATGAGGAGGTGACAAAAGCCTTTGCTGAGTCCTAGAACAAGGGCCTGGTGACTATTCATGGTGTAGAATTTCAAATTAATATCGAGTTGTTGGCAGACCTGACAGGACGACCTATGGACGATAAGGTGATCAGAAGGAATAATCATAACTGGGAAGTAGAGCTGACGCATTTTGAGAAATCCTTAGTAATTCACAATATGGTCAAGAAAGGTTTGTATCATCATCATCTCTCCACTCCCTGGAAATAAATTTTGAAACCTATCATGCAATACCTTACCTCTAATAATCCTAAATCCTAGCTCTGTTGTTACCATTTGGCTTTCGTAAACCAGTTTCGTGAAGCCAAAATGATGAACATTCCCACTACCCTCTTTTGGTCCATAGATTACACCATAACATCCATCCATAAAAAGGAGGAGGGTTTGCCCTATCATCAAGGGATTTTTAAATTCCTTTACAAATATATCCTTTTGAAATTCCCCAAAGGAAACATCCTCGCACCAGAGTTTGATGAATAAAATTTTTCCTCAACTCCTAGTACTAAATTTTCTAGACCTAAGAGGAAGGATAAAAGTGGCAAACCTCTTCCTAATTTCAACATATAAAAAAATTTCAAGGTTGACAACACACCTATTAGATGTTCCCAAAGGCTCAAGCTTAAAGAAATTTTTGAAACCCCTCCTTTAACATTTGTTAAACCTCCAACGGACCATTCTAATTCACCTGATCTTGTGGAGAAATACCTTCATAAATTTTTTGTCCAGGCAACCTCTACCACAATTGATCATCTGGAAACAGCCCACATGGCCATCGGTAAAGCAATTTTAGGGCTAAAGGATCAACACCAAGCTCTCAGTATCCTATTATTTTGTGATGCATTCGAGGACATTCCTTCATTTTTCGTTGCTGAGGGTCCTCCTGATGCCAAAGGTGATGGTAAATATGAGTACATGGTGGAAATTGCAAAGGAAGCTTGCATTGATGTTCTGAAGGATGTTCCAAAGGATGCACCGAAGGATGAAGCAAAGGATACCACACTAGAGACCACTGCCACTTCTCCTATGTATATTGACGTTCCTCTCTAAGCGAGGATGTGGTTCCACCTGCTACTATTTCTTTTCCTTTTTCTCTTGTTCCTTCGATTTGAAGGTTTTGGTCTGGTTTAGTCCTGCTGGCTGAAGCCTGATTCTTTTTGTTCCTTTTAGTATGAGGTTGGCTTCTTTTTTTTGTAGCAGGATTTTTGCCTCTTTGTTGTGTTCCTTTCAGGGTTCCTCTTGTGTTCCTCTTCTTGTTTCATTGTTGTACAAGGCATTGGGGCACCTTTCAAATGCCCTATTTTGATAATTAAAATATTTAACTTACCAAAAAAAATAATTCTCACATATTAGAAATATTAACATAACTATATAAAGATAAATAAGGTGACATTTCAAGTTGAAATGTTGAAGTTTATCTTGATATTCAGGGTTTTGATAGAGAAAAGGCAATGTTTATAAGTAGATGAAAATTATATTTGATATAATAACAAATTGAATATGGTTTAATTAATTTAACACTATATACAATATTTTTTTATTTTCATGCAATTTTTCCATGTAAAAGTCCATAGAACCTGTTAAAAAACTATGTTCTTCAAATTTATGAGAATAAGATAATGTGAATGTGTAAGTCTAGGGAAAAATCTAAATGGAATCTAAGATATGTTAGATAAAACTAAATACATATTGGTTTTAAGATGAAGTCTAAGAGAAATAGATGGACAATATATATTTTTAATTCTCAAAGAGAATTTCTAGTATCCTTTAAAGATAAGCATATATATATTTTGATTTTTCCAAAAAAAATTCAAAAGTTAGTGATTTAAAGGATACTGTTTGATAAATTGAGAATGTGTTTAAGGATATAACTTAGTATGATAGAGATAGCTAGTTATGAAATATAAACAACTTGACTTTTAGCTCACTATTGAAATTTTGAAGAAAATCCAAAGAGCCATATGAAGATTATAATTTCATATTTACTTAATATAAAATTATGACAATTTTGGTTGGATCTCTCTCTATATATATAAATAAATGGTAGCTCTATAACTAGAAGTGATTTGGATTCAAGAACAAGTGTAATTTAGGAGTAGGCTTAACTATGTAGAATTGGAGGAAAGACATATTTGAAAGCTCTAATTAGAAGTCACGATACCCTTGGAATTATGGATGCACAAGTTGGTGATAAGAGGAAAATCAAATATATGACAAGTTTAATTCAAGTAGCAAATATTATACCAAAATTGATTATTAATTATGAGATGATCAACCATGATATAATGGTTCTTAAAAGTATAATATTAATATGTAAGTTTTATCGATATTAATCAAGGTTATCAAAGATTCAAAATTGAATCAAGTGGAAGTGGAGAACAAATTTAAATTAGGGATAAAATAATAGGTGATGGCCTAAGGTTTAGGGGGAGAGATGCTCGTGTAATGAAAATATTTCTTTTGAGATAGAAACTACTAAAAATATTCTAGTACATATTAGGATTATTTTTGATGTAAAAAATCATTATATCAAAGAATTAACAAAATATATTTTTACAAACAAAATAGCCACGTGGCTAATGCCGCCAAAAAAAAATAGTCCCTATCAAAATAGAGTGGGAATATTCCTTTTCCATGTTTTAGTGGAAGCATATCATTTTGGGAGATCCCCCACCATTATAAGATATTTTTTTTGTTTCGTATGCCGACCATGTTCCGTTTATGAAGAGATAGAAATGACTGTATCTTTGGTAAGTGCATTTCTGCTTTTGAGAAGTCTAATATTATTTCTTCTATGTATTTTCATATTACAGTTTAGGCTAATAAGGTGGCCATGGAAATAATCTTCAAGAGCTTATTAAACAGTGGGGGAACACACTGTGCTTAGTAATTTAGGATACTCCTTGTAGTAGATCTAGGTCCACACAACAGTGTTGCTCGCTCTCAAACTACACTCCTATCTAGTTCAAGGTGCTTACAGATATGGTCGTGGCTATGTGATTGTTCCTCTCTCCCCCAACTCCTCGACTTGATACCTAGAGTTTATGGTTGGGTTTATTTTCCTGGCACTTCTAGATAGGGGATACCTAGAGTTTATGGTTGGGTTTATGTTCCTGGCACTTATAGACAGGGGAGGGACTTGTTTTCAAATTCTCTAGGTGGAAATCAGGGGTGACATATTAGGATTGTTAGAATTCCATATCATATTATCAATAAGGATGTTTTTAGAAAAAGTATTATTGTATTGTAAAATATCCATGTGTTGATTCATGATTTTTGATTGGGAAAATAATGAGCTCTTCTAGGGTTTGCATGTAGTTCCATCACCATTGCATACAAAATACCTAGTAAGCATAGATTAAGTAAGTAGAGGAGAAGACTAGGATGAGGGTTTTGAAGGGTTTCAAAAAAATTGCAGAAAAAATATAGAGTATGGAGCCTATTGGCCCTAGTGGCCAACAAGAATTTTTTGATGAGAATAAGAAGGAACAACTAGAAAAAATGTAGGGGATTTAAAATGTAGTAGACAACCAATTTTTATAAGCCACACAAAATGAAGGAAAAAAGTAAAAAGTAATTTTAGTTTATAGTGCAAGAAGAGACAAGAGATCACACTCTATCATGAAAATAGGTCCAAGGGTTGAAGAGAACTAGAAATTATCGAATAGATCATAGAAGTTGAAGTAGGTAAAATTGATATGGTCCAAAACTTGAGCAAGACTATTCTGAGGAAAAATTACCAAAAAGGGTTAATTGTACCAATAATAAATATGAAGTAGTGCAGGTTAAAAGTGACAGACCCACACACTTTTGCATAGAATTCCAAACCAATTCATTCAATTTCTCCTCCTTTTTATAACTTTGCATAGACATACATAATCACCCCAAAAACAAATTCACACATTCTTCCCTTCTTTTTTGCAATAGAAAACCAAAATAAAACTTGTAATTTTTCAAATGACAATCCAAAAATGAAACCTCTAATTTTTCAACAAAAAACCCAAAAATGAAACCTATATTTTTCAATAGACAACCCAAAAAATAAACTTGTAATATTTCAATATACATTCAAAATAAAACTTATAATTTTTAATAAATGAACAGAAATAATCTTGTAGTTTTTTCCAACAAACACTAAAAAATAAACCTACAAATTTTCCAATAGCTATTTTCTCTCTAGCTTATTTTATACCAAACATATTCACCTATTCTCTGCACTATTATCCTTTCCCAAAAATATACTCAGGTTTTTTATTTCCTATCCCTTTTAGTACATGCTAGCCAAGCACATCTCAAACTAGTGGGAAAAATGATCTTTTTTTTGTGGATTTTCTTGCATCACAATATGGAGGAGTTAAGGGAGCTACCCAAAAAATAAAATTTAAGGATGACCTTCATGGGGAAGAACCCCATACAAATGTTATCAATAACCTGAGGGCACCATGAAGACCTTTAAGCATGCTAAACAAATATCCCAAGAAAACTGTGACTAGGTGTTTAAAGATGGCATATGGTTCCTTGATAGTGAAGGTAAATATGGAGGATATTCAAAATAGAATAGAATACATGGAGAGAAGAGGGTTTATATGTTCATTTATGGGGTTTAGGACACACCTTTCAATATTTAATCTATGGTATGATAAATAATGGTGAACAAAAATATGAGTTCCAAATCTTTGCGTACCGTAATGGTTATTTCCTTGTTATTTTTTCTAAAGAAGAAGATTAGAAATAAATATTTCAAGGGGACCATGGTTTTTTGGAAGGGTGGGTCTCTTTATTAAATCTTGATATACTATATTCAATGTGAAGGAAGAGATTTTTTTTACAACTCTAGTTTAAGTGAGGCTTTTTGGTCTTCCAATAGAATTTTAAAATCCATCAGTATTTATGACAATTGGAAATACCCTAGGAAGACTCATGATGGTTTTTGAAAGTACATATAACTTTGAGAAAATTATTTATGATTGGATGTGTCTTAATATATTTAACCAAACCTCTCCCAAAAAATATCACTTTGTAGTTTGGAGAGGAAATATGGGAGTAGGAGGTAGATTATGAGAACAAACCTTTTCGTTGTAGAATTTACCATGAATATGGTCATTTAGAAAGATATTGTAAACATAAGATCCCATATAAATAAAGAGAGGAAATAGATCCTAAAGGGTTCCAAGTACCCAAAAAAATATAACCTAAAATAAATCAAGAGTGAGGAATCAGACATTGGTCTCAAATAATATGTTTGGCAATATACCTATTGATGACCTTTTAGATGATGAGGATAATACAATAGAGATAGAAGACTTGGATACATAGTTTCATGATGTGAAGAAGGAATTTATACCAAAATACATAAATATCACCTTGACACCACCCTAGCCATGTCAAGCAACAAATAGGAAGTAGTAAACTAGCCAACAACAACTTACCAATAGATAAACAAAAGGGAAAATGAAAATAATAGTATCAATTTGTTAAAGGAAGGAATCACAAAAAATTCAAAGCCTAAGGAAGACCTCACTAAATCTTACAATAATACCTTTTTTCTATACACATATACACCAAGGTTGGATGTTATTCCATAATTAAGAGGGGTGAGCTAGGATACAAGAAATAAGATGTAAATGAACACTAATCAAAATGTTGGATACAAAACTAATAAACACTATATGTAAAAAGAATGAGAAAAGCTAATAGCAAAAGGAAGGATTAATTCCCTTACCCACATATTTAGCCCCCAATATTGATGAACATAATATCCTAAAAAATTAGAGGACTTAAGGGGAGTTCTTCAAAATAGAATAAAATTTAAATAATGATATACATAAATCGATCACAACTTGTCTTCCTTCAAGAGACAAAGGTATCAATGGAAGAAATGGAGACAATTGCAAGGAAAGTGTATCCTACTAAAAGAGTGGAATCACTCATCTCCCAAGGGGCATCGGGAGGCATTGCATGCCTTTGGGACCCTAAAGAGGTAGTTATCCACCAAGTGGTGGGTAGCTAGGGTATCTTGGTGGTAGTAACATAGAGTAGGTAAACAAACCAAGTTATGCTCTGCATGAATGTCTATGCACCTACTATAATAGAGGAGAAACAAAGATAATGGAAGAACATAAACTATATTATTACCCAATTATCTTAAGAATAGGCCCTAATAAATGTTATTTCAATAAAATCTTATCCTTGGAAGAGAATCTAGGGAGAAATAATATCTTATATGGGAGCACAAACCTCATGAAGGAATACATTAGAAAACTTCACTTGGTTGATGCCATGCTAGAAAATGGCCTGATGACCTGTTCCAATAGGAGGTAAGCATTTACCAACATTTTGGAAATATTAGATAAGTTCCTACTATTACATGATTTTATAATTTATGAACAAAACAAAAATCTAGAATCCAATGGCTCCAATAAGGGGACCAAAACATAGGATTCTTCCATAGATCTATTCTAGCCCAAATATTGCACAACTTCATACCCTCCTTAAGAAAAAAGTAGGAGATATTGTCCACACATGGGAAGTCATGAGGTTTATTACAATAAAATAATTTGCAAGTATCTTCATAGAAGAACCTATAGATATGAAAGCCCAATAGGAAGTTTTACAAGATATACCTACACTAATAACAATGGAGGACAAACTAGTTTTGAATACACCACTAACCACAAAAGATTTACAACAAGTGGTTTTCAAAATGTACAAAAGTAAGACTTCTAGGACAAAAGGATTCCCCATTGAATCCTACCAAGAATTTTGGGATATCCTACATGAGGACCTTCTAGATGTGGTTGAGAAAGCTAGGAAAGCTAAATATGTGCTAAAGGAAACCAAAAAAATGTATATAACATTGATACCAAAGGCATAAGATGTAGAACACATCACTAGGTTTAGACCAATAGATTTATGTAATGTCTTTCTCAAAATAATCACTAAGATAATGATAGAGAGGCTCAAACCATTTTTATATAAGGTTATATCACTAGAAAAAGGTGATTTTGTGGAAGGCAAACATATATTGAAAGATATATTTTTGGCTCAAGTGGCTATTCACTCCATGGAAGTAGCACAAAAACACCCATCCATGGTCATTTGATTAGATTTATCCAAAGCATATGATTGGGTGGATTAAAATTTTCTCCTCAAAGTAATAGGTCAATTTGGATTTTTGTAAGAATGAATAGATTAGATCAAGAGATGTATTTCATTAGTGTCTTATTCAGTTCTAATCAATGGTTGCCCTTCATATTTTTTCACTATGTGTAGAGTGAAGAACACAAGCTTATACTGAGAGGGGGGTGAATAGTATAAGACCACTTTTTACTTTTTCTCTCAAACCAATATATGCAATGTAAATATAGCAATATAAATAGCAGTAATCAAAGCAATGTACACAACACCACACATAATAAAGACACCACAATTTACGTGGTTCACCAATGCGGACTACTCCACAAAGAAACTATTTTACTAAAACTTTCTTAGTTAATCTCTTGGAAATCCTTTCCTGACTACAATGTTTATGGACCTCTATCCAAAGTAGATGTTGATCCCCTAAATCTGGTTTTTGGATATCTATCCACAGGAGAACTCCTTCTCCTCTGCTCTGGCTGGTGATCCTCTAGAAGACATTGCCTCCACACTGACTGGTGGATCTCTCTCCACTTGAAGACTCTTGTCCTCACTCAGAAGACCTATTCTCAATGTCCTATATGATGGATCTCTATCCACTGGAGACTCTATCCTCTTTACTTTGTCACCTCCAAAGCTCTATCTCAAACTGCACTAAACTTGGTACGGTCAGTCTAGCACAATTCTTCTTAATCTCTACACTAAACTTGGCATAGTTGGTCTAGCACAAATATTCTCAATCTCTACACTAAACTCAGTCTAGTCAATCTAGCACAATTCTTTTCAATCTCTACACTAAACACAGTATAGTTGGTCTAGCACAAATCTTCTCAATCAAGCTCACTCAAATCTGCACTAAACATAATGCAGTCAATCTAGCACAAATCTTCTCAACTCTACACTAAACACATTCTAGTCGGTATAGCACACGTCTACTCAACAAGCTCACTCCAATCTACACTAAACATAGTCCAGTTGGTCTAGCACAAATCGGCTCACCAAGCTCACTCAAATCTACACTAAACACAGTCCAGTCGGTCTAGAATAAATCTACTCAATATCTATCTCAGGTTTGGTACAAACCTATCCTCAAATGTGTTCAACAAGTCCACATAAAACTTGCTCAAATCTTCTCAAAAAGTCCACATAGAACTTGTCCAATATGCTCAATAAGTCCACATAGAACTTATTCAAATCTTCTCAACAAGCTCACTCAAAACTTGCTCAAATCTATTCAAAAATTCCACACAGAACTTGTCCAATCTGCTCAATAATTCCACACATAACTTATTTAAATCTACTCAACAAGCTCACTTAGAACTTGTCCAATATGCTCAATAAGTCCACACATAACTTATTTAAATCTGCTCAACAAGCTCACTCAGAACTTGTCCAATCTCATAGAAACATAAAGAGAATCGTTAGAGACTCAATATGCTCTATACTCATCACTATGCTCAATCACTCTCTTAGAAACATAAGGAGAATTGTTAGAGACCCAATATATTTCAACTCAATGCTCAAACACTTTATCTACTCAAATCATAATATAGAATAGTTTGTTTTATGGAACTTGAAAAATCACTTCATACACCCACTTGACTAGGTTCAACCAACTTTACTCAACCAATCACTCAAGAAACAATCCTTGCTTACAAACCCTAGTCCAAGTATGTAAAAATCAACTCAAAATGTTTCCAACAATGCTCAACAACAAATCTCAGATAACAATGATACTCATGTTCTTTTCAAATCCTAGTTCAAGTTCTTTGTACAACAACTTAATTCAACAACAATGCTCATAAATAAATATTCACATAGCAATGATACTTATGTTCTTTTCTAACTCAAGTTCAAGTTCTTTGCACAATCCAATGGCTTCAACAACAATGCTAATAAAACAAGGTTTTAATCACAAATCTTAGTTCTAGAAAACCTTGAAGCATTAACTCAAACACTTTCAAAAAGGAAACCCTAATAAAATCCTTTTCACTCCACACTTAATTTTCAATAAATCCAATCAACCAACTCAACCAAGGAAGAATTTTCCCATACCTTTTTGTTTGACAAGGAGTTGATCTCACAAATCTGCCATACTCACAATTACTCTTTTCAATCTCAATAAGGGTTAGAAGACTTTAATAATAACACTATGCAACATGATGATCCATAATACACCTTATTACTCCAACTCAAAAATAACATTCATCATAGTCTTCTTTAAAATGAAAACCCTTTAAAAGAAATTAATGCTCAATAGGCTTAATATATCACTATATAAATTAAGCCTCCACACACTCTCCTTATTACTCCTAATAACAAATCCTTAAATAATATCACTTAATAAAAACCAACTCCTTTAATAATAATTTTCTAACACTCCTTATTCCTCCTTATAATTTATTTCATTTAATTGCCTTTTTAAAACCTTTAACAACCCTTATTACTCCTAACATGCATTAATAACAAACCTTAGGAAATTAATTATAAATAAATAAAAAATACCTTTGCACTTGGTGGGTTTTGAACCCCTCACCAACACCTTCGCAAACACCCTAGCCATGGGCTCCATGACCACGTGCACCCCACACACATTTGAAACAAAGAAAGGGCTTCGTGCCCTATCAACCTTCAAATGGCACCTTTTGAAAAATGAACAACCAAAACTTTTCACCCTTCGCACGCCTCAACGGGATTCGAACGTGAGTCCTCTTCCCCACAAGTGCCTTAACACCACGTGCACTGCCAATGGACCACCATGTCCACCTTGCTTGGAACCTCCAAGCCCCTCGAATTTTTGCTTATGCCTTCAGACGAAAAAGTGTGTTTCATATTCTTCCACGCAGACCCTCCAAAATTTGCAATGTTCTCAAGAGGACAAATTAAAATTGATTAAGGAATTATTATTTTCAAAGGTCTTTGTGGCCTCATTTTATACACAAAGTCATATTTGACTTCGAACGTCGGTGCTTCGATTTATTCAATGTTAGAAATAATTAAAACCTTTACGAATGGGGCTTTTATGTGATGACGTCAACCCATCATTTATTATTTATAATGTTAAATCTAAATATTTAACATTTATAAATTATATTTATAAAATATATTTATAAATATAAATTTTGGCTTATTAAAGCCATCCATGGGTTTTAATCTTGCATTCCATTTGATGCCTTTCTACCAACATGGGTCCTTTAAATTCTTGGAGGACTTAATGAAACTGATTTGATCTTCCATGATGGGTTTACCACTAACCATCATAAGATGATATTTTTTCCACATATTTCACAAGCTTCTGCATTATTTTTGGTACCAACGAATATGTGTTCCATGCAATTAATGACTCCTTCCTTTGTTCACTTGGGAAACAATAACGATATTTCACCTTGACATCAATGACAACTATAATAGCTCAAAATGTCCAAAAATCTCCCCTTTTATCATTGATGGTAACCCATATTTTTTTACTAAAACTTTGACCTTTCTTTTTATTCTGCTTCCCCTAGGACATTGCTCCCCCTGGCTCAATGCTCTCTCAACTATCAAGTCTCTCCTCATTACACAAGTCTCTCCCCGTTTGACATCACTGGAAAAGGATCACCTTTGGGGATCAGGGATAAGATTGAGCCTCTTAGCTTAGCCCCTCCCCCACCTCCTTTTGAGGTGGTTAATCCTAGGGTGGGAGTATTTCTACTCCCTAAAAGCATTGTTCTTTACCTTTATCCTTTTCTCTTCTTTTTTGAATTTTTGATTCCTTTGACTGTTTCTATCTGTGTCATCATTCCCGTTCCTATCATCATTCCTATTTCTATTCCATCATTCTTGTTCTTGTTCCTATTACTGTTCACATCCATATTCTTGTTCTTGTTCTTGTTCTTGTTCTTGTTCTTGTTCCTGTTCCTGTTCCTATTCATGTTTTTGTTCATTTTCATGTGCATGTTCCTATTCATGTTCCTATTCCTATTCATACCTATTTCTGGAATATCTGCTCTACACCATTTTGATGTGTGACCATAATTATTACACTTATAACACTTGATGTTATTATTTCTTGGAGGTACAAATGTCTTAGAATTTCTCCTAGTGAACCCATATCCTCTTCTATCATGAACCCTGCAATTCATTGCCTTGTGACCAAACTGATTATATGAGTAGCAATACCCATAAAAAAATTGTCTATTCCCATGTTCCTATCTTTCATGTGTCTTGAACTATGAACCCATGTGCCCAAACCTGTGATATGAAAAACATCTTCCATTGAAGTTTCCTTGTCTTGACCTCATTGGTATCCTATTCTAATTGTTGTTCCATATGTATCTTCTCTGTGCATTGTTCATGTCTCTGTTGAACTCTCTATTTTTCAACTCTTCCTCTGATGTTTGAATTTCTTTTACACTATCTTCTTCTAAATTATATTAATCTGAAGTTTCCTCTTAAGAACTTGAAGTTGACTCTCCTTCTTGTTTCTTTTGAGCCTTCTCAAATCCAACACCTATATTACTTGATATAGGATTTTGTGCCTTTATGAACTTATCCAATTTCTTTGAGATATTTTTAAATCCCTTCATCTTGATATTGGAGTCCTCTAAGTCTTCTGTTAGTAGTACCACTTCTTGTGCTATCTTCTCACATTCCAAGATCTTTGCTTCTAACTTGTCCTTGAACCTGTTGGCCTTAGCTTTGGATTTTTCTAAATCATCTATGAGTAGTCTTCTTTCTTCATCATATTCTTGTAATTGAATCTCAAGCTTAGATTTCTATTTTCTTACCTTATTTACTATGTCAAGGGCATATATAAGTTCTCCCTTGAGATCATATTCATTCTCTTTTGAATATTCTTCTATTTTTTTGCCTTTGTCTACATCATTACTTTCTTTTGGCTTGTCTTCTATAGGATCACTCACTTCTTCTAATGCCATTAGAAGATTTTTATCTGGTCTTTCAAGTGCATTCTCATACTCATAGTCACTGAAACTATAACCATCCCTTGTAAAATCATCTTCAAGATGTCCAAAGTTACCAAATATAAAACACTTGAGAATAATTGGAGTTTTTTTCTTAACTGGTTCTTTTTCTTCAATAATAAATAGGACTTCATCTCTATCATTATCTAAAGAACTAGCATCACTATAATTTGAGTACTTGCATTATTTGCATAGTAGCTCCTCTTTTGTCTTTGTAAGAACTTATTTCCTTGTCTGTTTTATCCATCCTTGCTTTTCTTTTGATGCCTATATCTTTTTGATTCCCTGTACATGTGATCCTATTTTTCTTCACCATTGTTGTTCTTTGGTTATTTAAAATCTGTTGCAAAATATCCATACTTTCCACAATTGAAACACTTAATAGATATTAGATCTATGGGTCTTCTGTAACCTTTATCTCTTCTACCATAATTGGCTTCTTCATCATTAGAAGACTCATTACTTGATTTTGACTTCTTACCCTTTGTTTCCTTGTTTGCTTTGAATGCAGCCTCCTTTGGAGGGATAGGATATTTTGTTATTATCTCAAAGGTTGTAAGCATGCCAAGCAAAGAATTTCTTGTTAGACAATCACTATCAATTGATGTTTCTATAGCAGATACCTTTTCACTGTACCTTTTTGGAAGAGTTCTCAAGATCTTATCACAAGCATCAGATTCATTGACCTTCATTCCAAGTCCTCTCATCTCATGTACAAGTTCATCAATCTTACTGAGATAGTCACAAAATATTTCATCATTCCACATTCTTAAGTTTTCAAAATATCCTTTGATATTTTTGATCTTATATTTCTTGACACCTTTATCTCCTTCATATATGTTATGTAGTAATTCCCATATTTATTTTTCTATTTTACAATCCATAACCTTCATATATTATGATCTACACAACCCATTTATAATTGCATTCATAGCTCTTGAATTTGCATGAATTAGAAGCTTACCTTCCTTATCTACAGGAGGATTGATTGTTGGATCATATCCAAGTTCCACTGCATCCCAAACTTCATTGCCAAGTGCCATCAAGTGAAATCTTATTAGCATACACCAATACAAGAAGTCACTTCCATCAAATACTGGTGTTGTATTATTTGAGGACCTGTCCCTTTGATCCTTTTGGTCCATTATGTTCTTGACCACTTTTACTTCAAGTTGTCAAACTCTTCTAAAGGAACCTGCTCTGATACCAATTGAAGAAAACAAGCTTATATTGAGAGGGGGGTGAATAATGTAAGACCACTTTTTACTTTTTCTCTCAAACCAATATATGCAATGTAAATATAGCAACATCAATAGTAGTAATCAAAGCAATGTACACAACACCATAAATAATAGAGACACCATAATTCACGTGGTTCACCTAATGCGCGCTACTTCATGGAGAAAATATTTTACTTAAACTTTCTTAGTTAATCTCTTGGGAATCCTTTCCTGAGTACAATGTTTATGGACCTATGTCCAAAGGATATGTTGATATCCTAAATTTGGTTTAAGGGTCTCTATCCACATGATAACTCCTTCTCCTCTGCTCTAGATAGTGATCCTCTAGAAGACACTGCCTCCACTACACTGACTGGGGGATCTCTCTCCACTTGAAGACTCTTGTCCTCACTCAGAATACCTATCCTCAATATCCTAACTTATGGATATCTATCCACTAGATAATCTATCATATTTACTTTGTCACCTCCAAAGCTCTATCTCAAACTGAACTAAACTCGGTATAGTCGGTCTAGCACAATTATTCTCAATCTATGCACTAAAATCGGTATAGTCGATCTAGCAAAAATCTTCTCAGTCTCTGCACTACACTTGGTCCAGTAATTTTAGCACAATTATTTTCAATCTATGCACTAAAAATATTACAGTAGATCTAGCACAAATCTTCTCAATCAAGCTCACTCAAATCTACACTAAACATAGTCCAGTCGTTCTAGCACAAATTTGCTCAACTCTGCACTAAACACAGTCCAGTCGATCTAGCACACGTCTGCTCAACAAGCTCACTCAAATCTACACTAAACATAGTCTAGTAGGTCTAGCACAAATATGCTCACCAAGCTCACTCAAATCTGCACTAAACACAATCCATTTGGTCTAGCACAAATATGCTCAATCTCTATCTTAGGTCTGGTACAAAATTGTCTTCAAATATGCTCAACAAGTCCACACAGAACTTGCTCAAATCTGCTCAACAAGTCCACATAGAACTTGTCCAATCTACTCAATAATTCCACACAAAACTTATTCAAATCTACTCAATAATATCACTTAGAACTTGCTCAAATCTTCTCAACAAGTCCACAAAAAAAATTTCCAATCTGCTCAATAAGTCCACACATACCTTATTTAAATCTGCTCAACAAGCTCACTCAGAACTTGTCCAATCTGCTCAATAATTCCACACAAAACTTATTAAAATCTACTCAAAAATCTCACTCACAACTTGTCCAATCTCATAGAAATATAAAAAGAATTGTTAGAGACTCAATATGCTCTATACTCATCACTATGCTCAATCACTTTCAATCACTCTCTTAGAAACATAAGGAGAATTGTTAGAGACCCAATATGTTTCAACTCAATGCTCAAACACTTTCTCTACTTAAATAAGAATATAGAATAGTTTGTTTTATGGAAATTGAACAATCACTTCATACACCCACTTTACTAGGCTCAACCAAATTTACTCAACCAATCACTCAAGAAACAACCCTTGATTACAAACCCTAGTCCAAGTATGTAAACATTAACTCCAAATGTTTCCAACAATGCTCAACAACAAATCTCACATAAGAATGATACTCATATTATTTTCAAATCCTAGTTCAAGTTCTTTGCACAACAACTTACTTTAACAACAATGCTCATAAATCAATCTTCACATAACAATGATACTTATGTTCTTTTCTAACTCAAGTTCAAGCTCTTTGCACAATCCAATGGCTTCAACAACAATGCTAATAAAACAAGGTTTTAATCACAACTCTTAGTTCTAGAAAACCTTGAAGAATTAACTCAAACACTTTTGAAAAGGAAACCCTAATCAAATCCTTTTCACTCCACACTTAATTTTCAAGAAATCCAATCAACCAACTCAACCAAGGAAGAATTTGCCCATACCTTTTTGTTTGACAAGGAGTTGATCTCACAAATCTGCCATACTCACAATTACTCTTTTAAATCTCAATAAGGGTTAGAAGAATTTAATAATAACACTATGCAAAATGATGATCCATAATACACCTTATTACTCCAACTCAAAAATAATATTCATCATAGTCTTCTTTAAAATAAAATTCCTTTAAAAGAAATTAATGCTCAATAGGCTTAATATATCACTATATAAATTAAGCCTCCATGCAATCTCCTTATTACTTCTAATAAAAAATCCTTAAATAATATCACTTAATAAAAAACAACCTCTTTAATAATAATTTTCTAACACTCATTATTCCTCCTTATCATTTATTTCATTTAATTGCCTTTTTAAAACCTTTAACAACCCTTATTACTCCTAACATGCATTAATAACAAACCTTAGGCAATTAATTATAAATAAATAAAAATACCTTTGCACATGGTGGGTTTCGAACCCCTCACCCACACATCTTGGAATGCCCTAGTCATGGGCTCCATGACCACGTGCATCCCATGCACATTTGAAACAAAGAAAGGGCTCCGTGCCCTATTAACCTTTGAATGGCGCCTTTCAAAAAATGAACAACCAAAACTTTTCACCCTTCGTACGCCTCAATGGGATTCGAACGTGAGTCCTCTTCCCCAAAATCACCTTAACACCACGTGCACTGCCAATGGACCACCGTGTCCACCTTGCTTGTAACCTCCAAGCCCCTCAACTTTTTGCTTATGCCTTCAAACGAAAAAGGGTGTTTCATCTTATTCCACGTAGACCCTACGAAATTTGCAATGTTATCAAGAGCGCAAATTAAAATTGATGAAGGCATTATTATTTTCAAAGGTCTTTGTGGCCTCCTTTTATACACGAAGTCATATTTGACTTCGAATGTCGGTGCTTCGATTTATTCGACGTCAACAATAATTAAAACCTTTATGAATGGGGCTTTGATTTGATGACGTCAGCCCATCATTTATTATTTATAAAGTTAAATCTAAATATTTAACCTTTATAAATTATATTTATAAATATAAACTTTGGCTTATTAAAGCCATCCATGGGTTTTGATATTGCATTCCATTTGATGCCTTTCTACCAACATGGGTCCTTTAAATTATTGGAGGACTTAATGAAATTGATTTGATCTTCCATGATGGGTTTACCACTGACCCTCATAAGATGATATTTTTCCCACATATTTCACAACCTTCTACATTGTTTCTGGTGCCAACGAATATGTGTTCCATGCAATTAATGACTCCTTCCTTTGTTCACTTGGGCAACAATGACAATATTTCACCTTGACATCAATGACAACTAGAATAGCTCAAAATTTCCAACATAGAGGTATTAGGCAAGGAGATCAATTTCACCATATTTATTCATCATTTTGGATAAATTCCTAGGAAGGACATTGGCCAAATATAATAAAAACCAAATATTAACAAGAATCACTATTGATAATGGAGCCATACCAATCACTCACCTCTATTTTTTTGATGGATTTACTCTATTAGGGAAAGCAATATTGAAACCTCATGGATTAAACATATTATAAGTTGTTTTTTAAGAGCTATGAGGTAATATATCAATGAGAAATAGTTTAAAGTTATTTTCTTCCACTCCTCACCCAGATAGGAGAGCATAGTTATTGATAAAATATTATACCAAAAGACCTCCCTCCCCATCACCTAATTAGGTGTTCCTATAATTATAAAGAGATATAATAAGGTAGGTTGGGCCTAGCTACTGGAAAAATTAGAAAGAAAAATATAAAATAAAATAATCAATGGCTATCATCAAGGGGAAGAATAACCTTGGTCAAATCAATCCTTCAATATACACCTATTTATGTCTCCATGGTTTTGGATATTTCCAAGGTAGTTTGGAGATAGCTAGATAAAATAAATCATAAATTCCTTTGTAGGGGCACTAAGAAGGAAAGGAAATGGGCATTGGTGTGGTGGAAAACTTTATGCCTTCATAAACATGAAGGGGGACTAGGATTTAGATTGAAGATCAAGAATGACAATGCACTAATATCTAAGTTGTATTTGGGGATGTTGAACAAGCCCAACACATTATGAACCTAGGATTTAAGAGCTAAATATTTTTTAAAAAAATTGATAGACTTTATTCACCAACTCACTAGTAGAGGATTCCCATATTAGCAGTTTTGAAGGTAGGAGAGTAGTTGATAAATAAAAACCTATTTTGGATAATTCATAATGGTCAACATGTAAAATTTTGGATAGACTCTTGGGATGGGCATAAACCTTTGGTGGTTCAATTTCTAGAGTGGATACCTATTATGGAGTTGCTATATAGAGAAAATTGGATAAAGGTACCAAAATACTGTACGTACCATACCACAAATTTAGAAGTTGAGAGAAACTAGGTCCCCATAATTGAATGGCTAATTAAAATATTAGAGAGGTAGAAGATCGATATCCAATAAACTCCACAAATAATATCACTTTCATGGTATCAAGTGTATGATTCTCTTGGATGGGGAAACATGAGTTAGGGGAGTATACAATTGCATGTGGCTATGTAGTTCTATGTCAAAGTTGTACTAACCTGCTTTGGGAATTATTCAAAAAAATATGGGTATAGAAGTTATGGCCTAATGTGAGATTATTCATTTGGATTATTCTACATAAAAGGGTTATAATAGGGGAACAACTTATAAAAAGAAGATACCATGGTCCTTTCAGGTGTGATATGTGTGGGGAGAACCACAAAATTCTCTACCACTTATTTATTGAGTGTCTTGTAGTCTCAAAGTTGTTGAAGATAATGGATACCTTACTTGGTATTAATTGGTATGGTTTTACCATACTAGAGCATATTTGTAGGGAATGGACTACATAGGATGGAGTAGACTAGTATGTAACATTGACGGTATAAATAGGAACTAATCTCTTACTTTAGAACATATGGAAGGAAATGAAAAACCACATATTCAAAAAATATCAAAAAATATTCACCATATTTCATAAAAAATATGACATCCAACATATCAGAGTCAATCTAGCATATGCTGAAGTATCCCTAGGAACCCCACCAATAATTGATGTAGAGGGGGAAAAACTACCCTATCACGTATGATTCTTAGCTAGATTCGCTAGGATCTGAGGTGACCATGGGGGTATGTTGATTCCTATACACTCAGGGAATCGAGGGATTAAAGGGTTCACCAAGAATATTTTTAGGACTCGATCCAAGTCTAGGATGGAATATTTGATGTGTTTATTTGAATAAGCACCTATGTTTGGTCTTTCTAAAAGCTAAGCTATAAGAAATTAAATAACAATGCAAGACAAATAATGATGCAAGCAAGCAAGAGACTATCCTAGAATGATTCTTTATTTGATGAGAACTAACCCTAATTTTCAAGAAATATTATATTTTCCTTTTTAGCAAGGGTTCAAGAGAATGCACAAATAGATTAACCTAGATGCAAACTATATGATTTTTCTCTTTTTAAATACCTAAAATTGAAATAAAATACTTTTTTTCTTTTATGTTTTAAATCTAGAATAGAAATTAGTAGAAAATAAACAAAAAATATCCTAAGAATTATATTTTGAGCATTTACTTGATCTGGTGGTTGATCCTAGATTTTAAATTTCATCTTTATATATCCAATAGATTCAAAATCTATAAAACAACTTCAAAATCCTTGGAAAAATTGATCAAAATTTAAGGGCTTGCTTAGGCCACTATGTGACTAAGCTTAGAGGCACAACAATCAAACCCCCTTGGTCCTTGTAGCTGATTGTTTGAAAACAAAAGTGATTATTGACCTTTGGAAGTGAATGAGACAAAATTCAATAACATGAAACAATAAGAAAAATATAGTGTGAATAGAGAAATTATAATCTAAGTATAGCATGCAAGAGCAACCTAGGGTTTTAGGAGTGAAATATTACCTCTAAGCCCTAAATAACCAAACTCATGCCCCATAAGGGGTGACTTTGAATTTGATCATACCAAATTCATGCCCTATAAGGACAAGGTGTGAATTCATGACAAAGTTTAAATGACCTAATAATGCCAAAAATGTAATACAATATGGAAATTTTATGATTTAAGAAGACTATTGATGTAAGAAAAACTTGGTGGAAATGAAAGAGCAATAGAAGGATGTAGGCAAAAATCAAAATGGTAGACCTCTCCTCAAGGCTCCTAATAGAAAATTCAAAAAGCCAAAGCAACATCAAAATAATCCAAAGTACAAGAGCACTTGTTAGACCACACTTGGAAGAATTTGATAGCTAGGAGCGAACTTGCTAGAACTTGTTATCAAAAACTTGATAGGAGAAAATGTGAATCCAATCCTCTTATTTATAATATATTTGGAGAGAAAAATGTGTGAAAATGAGAAAACCTTGGTCTAGGGGTGACATAGAAGATGTCGATCCAAATTTAAACTTTTCTAGGAAAAAATCCAAATTTTCCAAATTCACGCCGCATCCTATATGACTACGAATTTGGAAAGGCCAAGGAAAAAAGCAAGAACAAAGAGGAAAGAAGGCTCAAATTTTTCACTTAGCATTTTGAGAAACTTCTTAGCGATTCTAAGGGGAGACTCATTTTTATGGGTCAATTTTACATTTCTATATTTTCCCCTCTCTTTGATGCATTTATGGCCTACTAAATGTATCAAAGAAAGATGTAGACACCTATAGGTGAAGAACAATAAACACAAAAAGGGATGACTGGTTTAGATGAAGGGGTGGTGCAAAAATGGTGTCATTCTCGACACTTTGAAATTTTTGCATCCAAAATGAAGCATTAATGACCGTAATGCATCTAAGGATAGGGTGCCCCTTTGAGTTTCAAATGGAATGCAATATTCCTAAGAAAACTTGAAAAATATAAACACAGAAGAAAATAAAATGACAAGCAAAAGAGAGATAAAAGAAGAAAGAGGAGAGACAAAAGGAGGCATAAAAAGTAAAAGGAGGTGAAAATGAATTCATTTTCACTATGCGAAGAAGATAATAAGAGCTCTACAAAAAATAGAATATGGATCTACTGACATACTATTCAACCATTGTGAAGGGTTAGGCTGACACGACAACAACGCTAGCATGGGTAGGAGCCACAAGCTAACATCTAGAATAGGCTAGGATTGGAATTAAGCATTAAATAAAATTTTTATTAATTTTGGAATAAATCATCGATGCGAACCTTGACATGAATTTGAGGGGGCAACTACAAATATTTTCGGTCTTCACATGGTGCTAAATGTATGGCCTAGAGAGATTGGCCATGAATTTTATTTCACACCCTAATCGTACGGGGCATGAAATCATAAATTCATATTCTAAAGAGAGGGGGTGAGAATTTGGGAAATAAAAACATAGAACAAGAGAGACAGACCAAGAGAAAAGAGGAAAATAAAATTAAGAGAGAAGAAGGAGAGGTGTGAGAAATTAAATGGTCTTGATGATTTTGATTAGGATTATGCTTGTTGTTGTATATATATTGGACATGACTAGTTTTTATTTAATGTAGTTTTACAACTAGATGTTCTTGAGAGTAGAGAGTGGTAGCCAAGAATACTAGAGGAGTTCCTAGAGTAGCTTACCATGGTAGACACAAATATTCTATGGGAAATGGGGCTATTGTATCTAGCAAATATGCCATAAGTGGAGGTGGATAAAGAACTACTGACAACATTGGTAGAGATATGGTATCTGGAGTCATTGACCTTATGGTTACTGACAAGGGAGATGATCGTCACACTAGAGGATGTGTGACACATATTACACATTCCCATTAGGGAGAGGGTATTTTATAGGGTATAAGTACCATAGCAAATATTATAGAGACTATTTAGGGATTCAACACATGAGGTATAATAGAGTGGGTTCCTTATCAATGAGATGCCTGCATGATATGAAGTCAAGGTATTAAGGACTATGTTTTGTGGGGTGGTGGGGATTTTGGTATGCTACACTAGTAGCAAGTCCTTTTTGTGGTTATTGGAAGGGGTAGTGGCAAATATGGATGACCAACATGTTATGTTTACATGGAGGCCATATGTGTTGGATTGATTATATAGGACATTATACAATGTCATGTATAAGCGACATACGATATTGGTGTGCATGATTTTTCTGTAGGTGTGGTGTTGGGAGCACTATTAGAAATAGATTCTATTCCATAATTTGGGTTATGTAAATGTATATTCCAAGATACATACTTATATTACTTTAGGGGCGATTTATCTAGTTACTTCATGTAATGTAATATGTGCACAAGTGTTAATGTGTAAGTTGTACAAGTGCAAGTTGTTCCTTGTATATCTAGATAGAGTTTTGGCCAAGTATCCTATTTTAGCTATATAAGGATGACCTCATAGATACATAGAGATAGACATAGATAGACAAAGAGAGTCAGGGGACATAGTTTGATAGTGTAGCTTAGTGCTTAGCACAATTCTATGTGTTTCACCATCCATTGGTGAAGGGTGTAATGTAGTTCAATAGCTTTATAATGGAGTGTTAATTTTCTACATAGCTACATTGTATTCTTTTATATCATTTATATTTATTGTATATTTCAATCATCTAGTAGATTTAATTTCTTTCATATTATTCTACATCTTGTGATTGCTATCTCCTAGTGTTCATTACGTCAAAATCTAACAGTGGTATCAGAGCTACGGTAGATCTAGTCTATGTAGGTCAATAGGGAAACCACCAATATAATTAATCCTGAGTGTTTTGACAAATTGATGCATCATTGGACTAGCCACTATCAAAATATATCATAAGAGTCTAGGTGGCAGAATTAGGGAGAGCCCAAGTGAGGATTGAAAAAAGTCTCAGTTTCAAAAATACTGAGATTGCATTTGACTAGAGTCTTTCCACAAAGTTTTAGGAAAAAATCGTGAAGACCAGGACTCAACATTCAATCCATTGGATTGAAAAATCATCTAGTGAGGATCATCTAGGATATCTAAAATTTTCTAACTAGTGCCTAAAGTTTCTTTTATTGTAGAAAATTAATTCTTAGAGTATTGGGACTCCTCCTATAATAGAAATATAGGAGAATCCAACTTCATTGCTAGATGGTTGGTGTACCCTCATATTGTAGATATTGGTTCCTTATGCAAGAGAAGAATATTATGGAAGAAGACTTATAGTGAAGAGTTAGTGGCAAATACTTGTAGCAAGATAAGAATACACTAGTAGCAAGTACTTGTTGTGGTTATTGGAAGGGGTAGTGGCAAATATGGATTACCAACAAGTTATGTTTACATGGAGGCCATATGTGTTGGATTGCTTATATAGGACATTATACAATGTCATGTATAAGTGGCATACGAGATTGGTGTGCATGATTTTTCTCTAGGTGTGGTGTTGGGAGGACTATTATAAATAGAGTCTATTCTATAATTTGGGTTATGTAAATGTATATTCCAAGATACATACTTATATTACTTTAGGGGAAAGTTATCTAGTTACTTCAAGTAATGTAATAAATGCACAAGTGTTAATGTGTAATTTGTACAAGTGCAAGTTCTCCCTTGTATAGCTAGATAGAGTTTTGGCCAAGTATCCTATTTTACATATATAAGGATGGCCTCATAGATACATAGAGGTAGACATAGATAGACAAAGAGAGTTGGGGGAAATAGTTTGATAGTGTAGCTTAGTGCTTAACACAATTCTATGTGTTTCACCATCCATTGGTGAAGGGTGTGATGTAGTTCAATAGCTTTATAATGGAGTGTTCATTTTATCCATAGCTACATTGTATTATTTTATATCATTTATATTTATTGCATATTTCAATCATCTAGTATATTTAATTTTTTTCATATTATTCTACATCTTGTGATTGCTATCTCCTAGTGGTCGTTACATAAAAATATAATAGTGGTATTAGAGCTATGGTAGATCTAGTCTATGTAGGTCAATAGGGAAACCACAAATATAATTAAGCCTGAGTTTTTTGACAAATTGATTCATCATTGGACTAGCCACTATCAAAATATCTCAAAAGAGTCTAGGTGGCAGAATTAGGGAGAGCTCAAGTGAGGATTGAAAAAAGTCTCTGTCTCAAAAATACTGAGATTGCATTTGACTAGAGTCTTTCCACAAAGTTTTAGGAAAAAATTGTGAAGACCAGGACTCAACATTCAATCCATTGGATTGAAAAATAATCTAGTGAGGATCATCTAGGATATCTAGAATTTGCTAACTAGTGCCTAAAGTTTCTTTTATTGTAGAAAATTAATTCTTAGAGTATTGGGACTCCTCCTATAATAGAAATATAGGAGACTCCAACTTCATTGCTAGAAGGTTGGTGTGCCCTCATAGTGTAGATATTGGTTCCTTATGCAAGAGAAGAATACTATGGAAGAAGACTTCTAGTGAAGAGTTGTGGCAAATTCAGGAGACTAAAGATCTCCATTGTTGAATCGAAGAACTTCACAAGTTGAAGAACAATCCATAGAAGCCTTAACATAAAAATACCATAGAAGCCTTGGAGAAAAGGCCATAAGAGCCTTGAAGGAGAAGCTACAGAAGTCTTGATACAAAAAAGGCCATAGAAGCCTTGGTACTGAAAAAGGCCATAAAAGCCTTGATACTGAAAAATACCATAGAAGCCTTGGTACTAAAAAAGGCCATAGAAGCCTTGATACTAAAAAATACCATAGAAGTCTTGATCCTGAAGAAGAATTCATAGAGAATATATGATTTAGAAGTACACTAAATATTTCAGTACTAATACTTTGTTGCAGGGAAAGAAGATTTAGTGAGTTGGGAAAATTCCTACATTAAAGTTAGGAAGGGTATCTTCTTTAGAATCAATTCAGCACCTAAAGAAAAATCGAAGAGATTAGGAGATCTCATTGAAGAACCTCTAGTCAAGGAAGGAGAAGTAGAATACAGACTAGGTGAGTCCTGCTCGAATCTAGAAGTAGTAGAATTAGAGATCCAAAAGTAGATCTCACCACCAAAACTTCCAAGAGAAGAAGGTTGAAGAAAAAATCTCAAGAAATACTATTAGAAGCTATAATATCAGAGACCTTGGGAAGGTATTATTGAGCATCCAGAAAAAGGCTATGAGAGCCTTACTAAAGATATTCTCAAAGGATAACTCATTGGATAAATCCACTACCAAGGAGAAGCCCTTTATAGTGAAGGACTTGGGATAATTGTCTACATTAGAAAACAACCCCAAGAGAAGAAGAATTTGGTAAGGAGTGTCAAATACCATAAGAAGAATTTTGTAAGGAGTGCCAAATATGTGAAGAAGAATTTGGCAAGGAATATCAAATCTTAGAAGAAGATCCTGCTTGAAGTCAGAATTCAACTAGAAGACTTGAATATAGAAGAATCTAATCAAATATTGAATAATTTGAGATTACCTCTCATAGCAATAAGGGATCGCTTCTGAGAAAAATACTTCCCCAAATCTATAGCATAAGGAGGATAATAGAAGAGAAGAACAAGCCACCAAATCCTAGGCTCGTGAAAGAAAGTTTAAGACCATATTTGGTGAAGAAGGAGCTATTCAGTATAGTATACAAAGAGCTACAAGGACATACTCTTAGAAGCAACTTGGTGATCCTAGACACCAATATCTACGTCCTCTACAAAAGTGATAAAAGAGCTAATGCAAAAATGTATGCAACGTTTTGGTGCAAGTAGGTTCATTAATTCATTTACCTATCAGATTTGTTAGAAGCACCTGAATTTGGATTAAAGTTGCAAATAGAAAATTGGATTACAGTATTCGAAAGTGTAAAAATAAAAAGTTCCTTTTAAGGTTCATTTGCACATTAATTAGGATTTTATTAGATTTCAAAATTCCTTCTATCAACTGCCTATTATCTATTTAAAAAAAAAAATATGACTAAGTCCTACAATATTAGTTGTAGTGAAATTGCAGAATAACTCTTAAAGATTCATTTTAGGTTATTCTTGATTAGCTGCATTAAATTGTTAGTGCATTAAAGTGAGAGTTGATTGGAGTGATAAAGTGTAATCTTAGTGCATTAAAATTGAAAGACTTGCACTATTATACTACTCTAAAAAGAAATTAGTTTTGTGTTCTTGAAGGGCACAAAATCTAATTTGTATCAGGTGTCTAAAGACACTATTGAGGTACAAAAATCTGCAACTCATAGTGGCCAAAATAAGCCACCCAAAAAAGGTTAGAATCTTCCAAAACTTGGAGAAGAGAACAACTAACAAAAAACATAAATAGAATATCCAAATATTGAGACCTGGTGAGTCTCAAATCCAAAGCATTACAATATTGGATGCAATAAAAGAAAATGCAAAAAATTGCATAAATTAAAAAGCTTCTAATTGTTGTTATCTAAGATTGGATTTTTTATCAAAGTGTCGAAGCAAAAATGGGAAGGTGTCTACTCATAAAATACAACCTAAAAACCCTTGTATTGCAAGAGAAAAATATACCATAAAACCATAATTTCAGATCTTAAATAAAAGTGCAAAAGAAGGTGCATCAAAGGAGATTTATGTATAGTCTATAGTACATTTTATTGCACTACTTTAATCTAGTTTGCAGATTCGAATGTGCCCCCAAAAGGTACAATATCTACAGGAAAAAGTAGCCAAGAAATTTCAAATGTAAGAACTCTTCTTCCCAAGCAATAGGAGCCACTCAAAGGACTCATCTTGGACAACCGAAACTACAGAAGATAAGGCACATGGGAAGACCAAGCAACATATAAAGAAAAAGAGCAAGCATATATCAAAGCAAAGGATAATCTCTATCAAAGAAAGTAGACATCAAAGCAAAGGAGCATTCTTATAAAAGCAATATACGAAGCATTTCTACCATAAGTGAAGCATCAAGGAATATTCATCCAAGCATTGTCATTCGGACTCTATTCAAGGGCCAAAAAAGCTTCACCAAAGCTCCTTCATATCTCCACAAAAGATCCTCTATATCTCCACCATAGCTCGACCATTAGCATTGCTTGGCTAGAGACACTTCAACATCTACGTAAAACAACAAATAATAAGGTGGAAAACACATTGGAGAGTCTTCAAGAAAGCATTGATAAAGAGAAGGTCATGAATCTACTACTTGTCATTCTATGAGAGATTAACTATACGACACTCACAAAGAAGATGTTATATTTCTCTCTTGTAACCCATACTCCATGAAAAATAGGAGTTACTTATAGCTAATAGCTTGATATTCGTTATAACAAGGAATTCTTGTAGATATTGAAGGAGTGTTTTCTTGGATAGCGCTCAAAGGGGAACACAAAACATCTCAAAAAAGGTGATATTTATCACAAGAAATGGGGTGAGTTTGACACCTCCACCAAATAATCAAATCTTCCATGGGTATTTAAAACTTCTTTCATGATACTTGTCACTCATTCAACTACCTATTAAAGGTACCTTAGACCTTGGAAAGGAGGTGCAATAGTTTGAAAGTGATACAGGCAACAGTTTAGAAGCTACTCGCCAATGGATTGATGGCAGTTAGATAGATCGAAGGTAGATGCTCAGTGGTAGTTCGACAATGATTCGACAATGATCCAAAGCAATTTGAGAGTAGTAGAAAACACTCTCAATCAACTAGCATTAAAATATAGCATTAATTCCAAAGCTTACCTTGGGGAATTCACACTCAAGAAGGAGAGATTATTGCCATATTCATCCGGCTTCATAAAGGTACAAAGCCTTAATCAAATTTCCTCATCTAATTTGCTTTCATTTTAAAAAGGGAGTTATAAGGTTATAAGATAAGGTTGAGATATTAATTAAAATCAATCTTTGTTTGAAAGAAAAACTTAGGGAATTTAATATAATATTTTCAAAATACAACTTAGGAGAAATAAGGGATACTACTTGGAATTAATCCATTTAATGTTTGCAAATATCAATGTGCTCTAGTTTTACAAATTTGGGAGTGATAAGGGTTACAATATAAAACTAGGTTTTTTGGAAATTATAAACACTTGAATAAATTCCTAAGGGTTACAAAAAGAGATTATTAAAATATTTTATCAAATTTGGAAATTTATATTCTTGTCTCAAAAATTTCTCAAAAGGGACAAAATAAATCCAACATTAAAACCTCTTCCAAAAAATTGAAAATTTCTTAGTTCAATAGAAGTAATAAGGTGTTAAGAAGTTGATTTTTTATCTTTATAAAATTGTAGACACCTAAAACGCATCATGTCGAGATGACTACTCATATGGTACATGCTAGAAGACCATATGAAAGATCTTGGACATATTCCAAGGTGAAGCAGTGGTTCTAACCACTCAATTTAGGTATTTTTGCCTAGTTAATGTTGGTCGTGGCTGACACCCATGGTTAATACGTCTAACCATATCTCAGAGCTACAGTTATCCTTCAAATTGAGTTTGATCTCAATCAATCCAAAATCAGTTACAATGGCCAAGTTGTTCGAGTTTCAAATGGTTTGGGCACGAAAGCCTCTAGAACTGTCCCTCCAACTACCCTAACTGAAGGTTCTTGATCTTGGCTTCTCCATGAAGCTAATATAATGCCTTCCCATGTGCTATAAAATCTCCCTCCATATTGGGGAGAATTCTAAAAGAATCTCGAGTTGAAGCACAATGAATCCCTATCAAATTGCATACTCACTTGCATCCATTGAGAGAATCACTTTTGTTGCCTATTTGGAGATCAAATGGCATTTGGAACCAAGAAGGCTATGGAGTGTTAGGGAAATAAGGAAACTTAATTGAGCCCATTCCATCACCAATCTGAGAAATTCAACCACCAAATATTTTATATGACATCAAGGTAACCCTTTATCATCAATTAATCAAGGGGAATTGGAGATCTAAGACCGACATTAGAGAGACATTTTCAGCTCAACCGCAACTAACAGTGCTAGCTGCACCGCAGACTTGTGGTCAGGTTTAATTCCCCTTTTCCCTTGGATTTTAGCTGAATTTTATTTTTATTTGTAGTATATTATATATATTTAATCTAGATTTGTTTTATTAGAGATAATTATGTAGTACAAGTAGGAATTTAAGACTTGTTTCCTTCATTTATTGTCATTTGGTAGCTATATTAGTGGTGGCTATTTCTTATGTTTGCATGCATCTAAGTGTTTAATTAGGACATTAGATGAATTGATTTATGTTTCCTTTATATTTATTTATGGCCAATTATCATTTTTAGTGTAGATTACCATGCTTTATGCATTTTATTGATTTCAAGCTTTTATGGCATCCTTTTTAATAGTTTCCTCTAAAAGCCTCATTAAGAGAGGCCTCATTTATTGTTAATATGTTTCTTGTTGTTTATTGGATGCAAGGTTAATAGGGTCTTGTTATTCAAAGCAAAAAATACCTCTAATCATGAAGAATAAGGCCACATTTGCCTTGGAGTAGTTTGTGTCAACCTAGGAAGCCTATGGAATACACCTACCCTTGCGTGGGGATTTTCTATGATTGTAATAATTGTATCACATTGGGTATCCCTAAGAGGGATAGATTTGTAATAAAATTTTAATGGAAATTTAATAAAATAAGCCCTTCTTTGTGGTTATTGTGTGACTCCCGGGAGGCACACACCCTAGCTACCCTACTTGCGATTTTGATTTATCAATGTATATTATCACTTGCACAAAATGAAAGTACTGAAAGCACATGTGACACAAAAATAAGAAAAAAAAATGAAGATGCTTTATTTATCGATATCTCGAATCCTCGGTTACAATTCCATCCCTCTTAGGGATACCCATCATTTTGATACAAAGGTTTACATAAAATATAGAGTAGTGGTCAGATATATTCTCCAGAAGGGAACAATGCGCATACACATGCCTCCTGGTCCTGCAACCAAAACTGTATAGGGGATTACAGATGCCCCTTTCTCTAGATCTGGTCCTTGAGGGATATTTGTGCTCCTTCTACTTCAATATGGTCCAAAATATTTCTACATGCACTCATAGAAACAACAAAGTACTCTTAGTATGATGGGTCACCTCTTCGGATGAGGTCTTTGTTAACATATATGAATAATCATGATAGTAATGAAATACAAGCATAAACAGAATAATAAATGCATGTAAATCTGAGAAATACGAAATAGATGCATTAATGGAAATGGATTTGAGCTATGAATTAACTAATCAAATTAAGCAATAATGAATCTAGACTAAAGCAAAGAGAAATAACGTCTATGCCCTAAAATATGCCTATGGGCCACTATCCAAGATAGTGACTCTGATATGAAGGCCTTTTTCTTATTAATTAGGGGCAATTACACTATACTCTTTACTACAATTGATGTTCAAGGGTCGCCTGGTATGTCTCCTACACTGAATTATAGTTGGGAACAATGAATTTGAAAACTGGTGCGTGATCGTAGCTCAGTAGAATGGCACTCCAATGCTTCTCAAAGGGGCGTAGCTTGGTTCTCCATTTTGATAGGTCTTCACTTCTTGACTCTAAAACTTCATGGATTCTTTAATTTTTGTGGGAGATTCTATATGTAGGCCTCCCTCTCAGATCTATACTTTGGCTTCCTAGAGAATCCTCCATCCAAATTGCATGTGATTGATCATATTGGGTGAGAAGTGTCAGTCACAAATTAGCATTGAAGGGGCAGTTAGGAGGAACTCAAGAATTTCCTCACCAAAATCCACCCACAAATAATGTAAAGGTGCAGTAAGACTATGTGATCTAGGCCCATATTCATGGCCAGACTGTGCATGGTGCTATTTGCTATCATGTCCAACATCCAGGTGTGGCTATTGTAGTCTTTAGTGGCCAGGTGTGCTGGCCGCTCTTCTTGAGAGTGGCCAAACCTGGATGGGCTAGAACTACCTTTTTTGAGTGGTTAGGACCATTACTTGGACTTGGAGATATCCAAGAGGGTTCATATGGTCTGTATATGTTCCCATATGGGTAGTCTCCTAAAAATGACATGTTTTAGGTGTCTATAGATGCCCCTTTTTGGGATGCGTTGTGAGTAAAACATAGCATGGAGCAAAAAAAGTAGACCACCTAGGGCCATATTGTAGGTTGGATTATGATCACTAATATGATCAACATAGGATGTCCCAGTCATTTGAGAGGGCAAAAATCCTAGAATCATTGCTTCCAATGGAATGGGAGGCTTAAATGTGTGGGAGTTTGCACTCGTCATCAAGTGATCGGGTAGCTTTTGTACTATTATAGGTCCAAAAGGAGGAGAGATACAAATTAAACTATCATATTTACTTTTTTACCCTAGCAAAGGGTAAGCTTATGATAGTTGTTGGTAATGATTCATAAGACGAACACAACTTTGTTATTATCGAGATGATCTCTTGTTGACTTTGATTATGATTGTTGAAAATTTTTGACTACCCCCTCAAATGATGAGTCAATGAGGAAATAACTATTAATAAAGTGACGAGTTTCTTGACCAAAATGAATGACTTGGATCTCCTTAGAGGTTTGCATTTGTTGTTATAGAGTAGCTCCCATCTAGCTGTGATTCCAACCCTATTTGGTAATTGTACATATTTATCCCATGGGATGGTTTGGCCACAATGGCCTTATTAGGAAATCAAGGTGATAACAATTCTTATTTAGCTTGTGGTGAATCACTATTTTCTATAGGATAATTGAGATGGATCCTCACTCCCATGGGGTTGTCCAACTATTACAACCTTCTTAGGATTTGAGGTGAGGCATATCGATTCTACCATAATTGTTTGTCGTAAGTGGCCTTATGGTTATTTTCTCATCTCATCGAATTGCATGGAGTGCTAGTCACTGTAATCACCAAAGTATATAGAACAAATCACTGACTATGAGGCTCGTTTGGGATTTTGTTATTGTTTGATTGATTCTTTTTTGTTAATTAGATTTTATGATGTTTTTGAATTTTGATATATGATTTTTTTTTGGTATTTTGCTTAGTTTGTTGCTTTGGATCTGAAATGTGTGCTCTATGTCTTATTCTGAGGTGTTATGTGGTGAGAAATTATGGAAATTTCTCATTGGTTCTTTGCCACTATTAGGTCTAGTGGCCCAAAATAGTGCTTTGTAGCCGCTTTCAGGTCCAGTGGCCAAAAATTTTAGGCCATTGACGCTAGCAGTGGCCAAGGCTTGAGTAGATAATACAAAAGAAAATTAGGGTTTTAACTCTTCATTCTTCCAGTCTATCAATTCTACTTTTGGAGCTCTGAGCTGACAGTGAATACTTGTGATCCAGCATGCTATCGATTTGACACCATGGCTGAGCAGGGTGAGGCTTTGATGAGAGAAGGATTCGGAGCTTCACAGGTACCTCTCTAAATCCTAGCCTTCTTCTATTACTATAGTAAAATTAATGTCACTAAGAAATTTGGTAAATGAACCTTATAACCCTATTGGCAATGAATTAAACCGATAGATAGGCTTAATTTAGGGTTTAATTAGATGGGTCTCTTTTAGATTTATGTTTTTATTTATTTTTATATGATTTTTGGCCATGGGAGCACACCGTTGGTGTACCACTCAATGGATGCTACCACTCAGAGCAGATAGCTTGGCCTGAGGCTGGCCACAATAATTATCAATGGCCAGCTTAAAATCCAATGGTCAAAGTTTTTACCATTGGAACCTGGCCACTGTTGGCTTCAGCGACCTCTTCGTGGCCACTCTCTACAATAGCGACCAGGTGGTCTTAGGTGTATTCATTGAAGAATAGTATTTGATATTTTGGATACTCATGTACATTTATCCATTATGCTTGTTGCCTTAAGAACATATTAGTTTAGCTTACACCAAATTTTTTTTATGCATTTATTTAGTTGTCAATGCATTTGATTTAGACTTTATTTTGTATTGTTATATCTTGTCTACTCGAGCTCGAGATCTGAAGCTACTTTGTGACCTTTTACCTGAGATGGATGACATGAACTGGGATTGGCTCGATGCTCATGGGATCCAGTATGTCATTGGACTTTCGACGTGTAGAAAAACGGAACTAGATTGTATTATTCAACAGGCGTTTAAATAATACATTGCATTCCTGGATTAGCCCGAAGAGGGCGCATCTCAACAGGATGCCGCTGCAACAACTGCAACAAGTTGCTAAACATAAATAACAACTAACAAAATACAAGTACGCTAACATCCCCCTTTATTACATTATTTGGGTAATGTAATAACTAATAGCTATACTAGACTACTAACATCCCCTTACATCATTTTGCAATACAAAGTGAGCTGCGAAACAATTCAAATTTGACACGTCCAAGTGCCTTAGTGAAAATGTCTGCAACTTGAGCATATGTGGGAATGTGCTGAAGCTGAATTCGGTGCTTTGGAACTTCCTCTCGAATGAAATGACATTGTGTGTTAATGTGCTTTGTTTTTTCATGATGGACTGGATTCTTGACGAGGTTTAGAACACCCTGATTATCGCAGAACAAGTGTATTGGAGATTTTGATGGATGGACCATACTTGTCAGAATGCGACGTAACCATATCACTTCACACACAGCTTCACGTGCGGCGCAATATTCTGCCTCTATTGAAGAAATAGCAACCACCTGTTGCTTCTTGTTGTGCCAAGAGACAGGACCGGATCCCAGATGAAAAATGTATCCAGAAGTTGACTTGCGATCATCAAATGATCCGGCATAGTCGGAGTCCGTGTATCCTTGCAAGAAGAATTTGTTGTTCCTCTTGTATTCTAGGCCATATTCCATAGTACCACGGACATAGTGAAGAACACATTTTGCTACTTTCCAATGAGTGGTCTTAGGCTCCTGCATGAACCTCAAAAGATAGTTGACAGCAAAAATGATATCTGGCCTAGTATTGGTCAGATATATGAGACTCCCAATCAGTTGTCGATAGAGAGTACCATCTACCTGAGGTGAGTCATCATATCGTGATAACTGAAGTCCATTCTCCATAGGAGTTGCCATTGGCTTGCAGTCAGTCATGCGATATTTATCGAGCAATGTCTTGGCATACTTTTTCTGAGACACTTTGATGGAGTGCTCCTTCTGGCTGAATTCCAGACCAAGACAAGTAATGGAGAAGTCCGAGATCTGTCATCTCAAAATATTTGCACAAGTTTCTTTTGAAAGTAGAGATCATATCTTCTGAACTCTCTGTAATGAGCAAATCATCCACATAGAGTACAAGCAACACTATCTCAGAACCCTGTTTCTTGAAATAGAGGTTTGCATCTGACGGACATCTCTTAAATCCATGTCGCATTAGGTGATTGTCCATTTTTATATACCAAGCTCGAGGAGCTTGTTTCGGACCATACAAGGATTTGACCAATTTGCAAACTTTTTGCTTTTGGCCTTCCATTTCAAATCCTTCGAGCTGAGTCATATAGACTTCTTCTTGGATATCACCATTATGAAAGGCACTTTTGACATCCATCTGGTGAACTTTCCACCCATATTGTGCTGCCATAGCACACATAACCCGAATTGTGGTCATCCGAGCAGTAGGTGCAAAAGTTTCCTCATAGTCGATGCCTTCCTTTTGAGCATAGCCCTTTGCAACAAGCCGGGCCTTATGCTTATCAATTGTTCCATCTGCCTTGTACTTGACTTTGTATACCCATTTGCAGCCAATAGGTTTCTTTCCATGCGGCAGATCAACAAGCTTCCAAGTTTTATTCTTCATCATAGACTCATACTCTGTATCCATAGCGGCCTTCCATTGAGGCTCACTGAGAGCATCTTGCACTGATGCGAGTTCAAGACTATCTATGGTAGACATGAATGCCCTGTCATCATCAATATCCATATCCTCAACTTCTCTACTTGGAGTCACAGAGAGTTCCTCAAAAGATTGACAAAGATCATCAACCTCACTAGTTTCTCTGGCTTCTCTTTCCTTTTGAGCCATACTGCGTGTACGAGGTCTATCCAAATTCAAATTGGGAGGAGTGGATAAATTTGCATCTCTGATTGTATTTGTACACCATTTAGGATTCTTCTTCGGTGATGGTGAAGAAGATGTAGAAGGACCTCCTGTCTGTGTTGACGAAGGAATCTCCTCTTCCTTAGGTTCCACAATATCCTGGTGTACTGTAGATGTGCTCTGTGATGTGAAAGCTTCATCAAAGACAACATCTCTACTGATATGAATTTTCTTGGTCAAAGGATCTATCAACCGATATCCTTTAGAGTGCTCAGAATATCCAAGAAAAATACATCTCAACGTTTTCTCATCTAGCTTCTTCCTTTTCTCTTTCGGTATGTGCATGAAAGCTTGACATCCGAAAATACGTAGATGAGATATGGAGGGTTTTCGACCACTCCATGCTTCCTGTGGAGTCATTCTTTTTAGGGCCTTTGTGGGTGCCCTATTCAAAAGATACACTGCAGTGGTGACAGATTCTGCCCAATATTGTTGCCCAAGAGTTGCACCTGTGAGCATACAATGAACCATTTCCATGATAGAATGGTTCCTTCTCTCAGCAACTCCATTTCTTTGAGGAGTATAGGCTAGTTGTTAACTGTCTCTTGATCCCATGCTTATCTAGGAATGCAGAAAATTCATTAGAGGTAAACTCTCCCCCTCGATCTGAGCGGAGGGTTTTGATAGAAGCTCCTGACTCCTTCTCAACGAATTTCTTGAACTGCTGGAAGAATGCGAAAGCTTCAGATTTCAGTTTGAGAAAGAAAACCCACATCTTTTGTGAGTAGTCATCTACGAATAACTGAAAGTACCTCTTCCCTCCAACACTGTTGGGTGTGAAAGGACCACATAGATCGGTGTGAATTAGCTCCAGAGGTTTTCTTGCTCTTGTAGAGCTCTTCTCAAATGGTACTCTATGCTGCTTTCCTGCCAAGCAGTCAGAGCACACTGGCAATGTGGCAGAAAGGGAAGGAAGACCCTTTACCATCTCATACTTTCGAGCTCAAGTAAGTAGCAGAACTAAGATGCCCATATCTCTTGTGCCATAGGGAAGTTGCCTCCTTTGTAGAGACAGTCATGGCAAAATGTGGAGTAGAGATAGCATCTAGTGCAAATAATCCATGCTTATATGAAGCTGTTGCAATCTGCTTACCCTTCTTGGTAATTGTACAACACTTCTTTCCATTCTCAACACGAAAGTTGACAACCATATTTTTGTCCAGGATTTGTGTCACTGACAACAAATTGTTGGCCAATCCCGAAACATAGAGGACTTTGTCAATCTGACACTTGCCATCAGGAAGAGTGACTGAACTCGTACCCTCTCCCTAAACCCCGTAGGTTTTATCATCAGCAATGGTGACAGGTTTGCCCTCTTTGGCCACAAATGATTCAAACCACGATCTGTCGCCAGTCATATGTTTGCTAGCTCCAGAATCAACATACCAAATAAGATCCCTCTGAGTGGAATCTATGGTAGTCATGAGCACCTTGTGTGCCCATTCAGAATCTGAGTCAGATTCTTCAACAACAACATTCACCTGAGGTTTCTTGTTCTTATTTTGTGGTTTGTTTTGGCCTTTCTGCTTGTTCTTATGCCAACACCTATTGGTGTCATGGTTGTCTTTCTCACAGATCTTGCACCACCTCTTCTTCTGTTGAGGTTGTTTGCCTTTTCCTTTCGTATCCTGTTGAGAATTTCCTCCTTTCTGAAAGTTGCCTCCTTTTTTCCCATTACCTTTCTTCCTAGAACCCTGCCTGTTGGTGTATAGGGCTATATTGGAAGAATCATCCTTGTGAAGTTAGCGTGCCTCCTGTTGTTGAAGCAGATTGACCAACTTGATGTAGGTAATTTGTCGTTGGGACACCTGGATGGAGGTTATCAACATATCAAATGAAGAAGGTAAAGCTCTCATCACAAGTGAAATGAGAAGCTTTTCGTCCACAGTATCTCCTAGAGAACTCAATTTCTCTTTCAACTCGGACACTCTGCACGTGAAAGAGTTCAACTGTTTCACCCTGCCTCAAACTCATGTTATGAAGTTGTTGTTGAAGATGAAGAATGGTGGATTCATTCTTCCCCTCATATATGGTTCTAAGGGCATCCCATGCCTCTTTACCACTTGCTTTATCAGCTATATGAGGTTGCACTTCATCTGAAACAGCAAACAAAATGAGCACCTTTGCTCTACTGTCTTTCTTGTCAAAAGCAATCTGATCTATTGAAGGACTTGTGGATCCTGCTGTTGGTGAAGGCCTTTTTGCTACTCCAGTAACAATATCCCACAAATCTTCCATTTGGAGAATAGCCTTCATCTTATTTTTCCATGGTGTATAATTTGGACCTTTCAATAACTGATGCGGATCAGTCATCAACTTTGCAACAGCTGCCATAGTGAAGGTTCCTTATAACACCAAATTGGTCTCCCTTTCTATATACCTTTTGCTAGGCCAATATACCGTACAAAATACCCGCCCTTACGTGAGGGAAACTATAGGTATTTAGAAATATCAACAAAAATCACCCGCCCTTACGTGAGGGAGACTATAGGTGAAATTTAGAGATCATACGATACGTGGAACATAAGCGGTACTGAAAGGGAATCGCCTTGTTGATGGCACCTACCATAGAAGATTCTTCTCATGCGTGGGGCGTAACTTCCCCTAAACACTATGAAGAATACTTCGTCAGGATTTACGCCTAAACACAAGTGCGATAAAGGGTAGTGGATGGAGTAAAAAAATGCAAAAAATGGCGTACTTATTCCTCCCCGACGATTTATAGAGAACAAGCTTAGACGTCGTTATAGCAGCTATATTAGGCGGCGGATACAGTAGCCAAATCACGACAGCTTTACCTGTAAGTGCTGGCCAGAGGTATCGCAAATACCGAACGCTGCAGTGCAAATAAATTGCATTGATGGGTTTTATATTCCGGGGACTTAGGGAGTGTTTTGATTTTAATTTTTAATGTTATAGTGCAAAAAATGAAATATGCAACATACAACAAAAAAAATTGCCCACAAGAATAACCCACAAGGTGTCGGTCACAGCCGAAAATGCACCTTTTACAATGCCAAATTGCTATTTTTCATAAAATTACTCTCAATCCCCTTTTGATTTTTTGAAAAAATATCCCCCCTTAAAAGGCTTTTTTTAACAAAGCATTTTTATAATCATTATTTATTTAAAATTAAAATAAATAATTTCAATTTATATAGTTTTAAAAACTTTAGAAAAAATAAATTAAAATTAAATTTTAATTTATAAAGTTTAAAACTATATTAAAAAAAATTAAAATTAAAAATTTTAATTAAAAATAATAATAATTAAAAATGACTTTGAAAAAAAAATATACCTGAGGGGAGTCGGCGGGATTTGAACCCCCGACCTGCAGGCTCCCTGAGCCTTAACCGCACGGCTCACGACCACGTGAGCCAGCGGGCTGATCCGGAAGAGATCAAGAGCCTCCTCCTTTTTGAACACCTTCTTCCTCCTCCTCCTCTGCTTTCGGCCTGGTTGCTTGGACGCTGCCACTTCAACGACGCGAAGCTCCCTGCACACTGGTTTTTCGAAAAAAAAACTCGAATCCGTGCTGCTTTTCCGAAATTCCCCCACTCGCTCTATTTTCCGAAAAAAAAAAAACTAACAGCTCCCCGGCCTGCTGCGCGGCGACGTTTTTTTTTTTTTTTATTTTGTCTCCGCCCGATTTTTCACGGCCTGCTACGCGGCCGACCTGCTGCGCGACGACGCCCGCGTTTGTTTCCTGCGCGGCGTTCGTTTCCTGCGCGCAAGGAATGGGGGGGGGGTTTATACTCCCCCGTGGGAGCGCGAGCGGGAATTTTAAAATTCCCGCTCAGCGTCGCCCGCGGGTTGGGGGGGGGGGTGGGGAGGGGGGCAACCTCGGGGAGCGCGCGCGTGCAGATCGCACGTCGCGCGGGGGGTGGGGGGTGGAAGAACAGACGGGACGCTCTGCATCCCTGGGTGTCCACACCATGCGCGCAGACGGGACGTCTGCGTCCCTGCAGACGCTCTGCGTCCTGCACGAAGACGGGACGTCTGCATCCTTGCAGACGCTCTGCGTCCTGCGCGAAGACGGGATGTCTGAGTCCCTGCAGACGCTCTGCGTCCTGCGTCGGGCTGCGCAGATTTTTTTTTTTTTTATTTTATCTCGCGACAGGGAATAACACGTCGCGGAAAAAAAATAAAAAAAATTTCCTCTGCTCGTCCGCCTCCAGCCTCCTCTCGCAGCTTCCTTTCACTCCAAAAAGATCTCGTACCAGTCTGGCTTTGATGCCATGTAGAAAAACAGAACTAGATTGTATTATTCAACAGGCGTTTAAATAATACATTGCATTCCTGGATTAGCCCGAAGAGGGCGCATCTCAATAGGATGTCATTGCAACAACTGCAACAAGTTGCTAAACATAAATAACAACTAACAAAATACAAGTACGCTAACACGACGATCATGTTGGATCAGGCCTATTTGACTACCCTGGCCCACAGGTGGGACACTAGGACCAACACCTTCCACCTTCCTACTAATGATATGACCATCACGTCGGAGGATGTTTATGGTATCTTTAGGATCCATTTTGATGGAGTGCCTATTTTCTCTTCTCCCACTAATTATTTGGATGTAGTGTTCCTGAGGGTCTTTGGGAGACATGTCACTGTTGCCTTCAAGGATACTCATTTTGGTGATATATCAGTTGCTCAGTGGTAACCAAGAGGATGTCTTTTCCTAGAGGCATGCTATGCTACTGATGGTCATCTGCAACATCCTCATACCCGACTACTCTGGAGTGAGGTTCCCATGGAACCTCTTGGCGATGGTACAAGACTTTATTGACAGAGAGGCACCCATTATATATGCTTGGTGGAGTGCACTGCTGGCACAGTGCTATGATGAGCTATACCACATTCAATGTCATGGTCATGCTAGTATTTATTGCAACATGCTCCTCCAGATCTGGGGATGGGAGAATATCATAGTTGAATGCCTAGTAGGACTTCCAGTTGATATCACTACGCTTGATGATGATGTCTAGTGTTATGGATCCAGGTGGTCCAGAGTGCTCGAGGAGCACAAGAGTCAACCCTTTACAGGGGAGATTTCTCACTATACGACATATCTGACTAGTTTGTAGGCCATTAATATTATCTAGTGGTCTTATCACAAGTGCCCTTACTGGGAGGATCCAAGTATCTTCACAGCTAGGACTCGAAATGAACGATGGTTTATCGACCAAAAGGACAGTATCAAAGAGTTCTTTTACTACTCCAAGGTACTCTAATAGTTTGGCATTCAGTAGGATGTTCCCCTTGATACAGTTGTCTATTGTCAAATTTTCATAGAGAAGAACCTTCCACCACCATGAGTTACAATAGTAATAGAGGAGGATGACCCTCCTGTATTTTATCCTAGTGTGGTCGATGCTAGGGTCATAGAGGTATACACCTGCTAGTGGGATACACGATTATGGTAGGGTATTGACCACCTAGGGTGGTCTTTGGATGAGGCTGAGGCTGAGGATCCTGATGGGCATCGAGTGTGAACTCGGATGGATTACTGGGGGTAAGCAAGGCAGTAGGAGCAGGTGGAAGAGGATCCGACTATAGAGGAGCAGGTTTCCCTGAGGAGGAAGAGGATCTAGCTCATGAGGAGCAGGATTATCCTCTCTGGGATCAATTACACTAGGTTGAGGCTGAGCTATAGACATCCCAAATTCAAGTGCAACAGAGGGATGCCACTATTGCGAACCTTCAGAGATATATTGTCTAGATTACTACCGAGCGAGATGATGCTCAGAGCTAGATTGTGCCACCTCCTACAGTGCCTTAGGGTCCTGGTGGTCTAGATGTGGGTGTAGATATCTAGCATTTGCATGGAATATTAGTAGATGATTTATAGGAGCGCACTCGAGATACCTCCTACATACTAGCATTGGATCTCGAGGTCAGGCTTCAGGGAGGTTGTCTATTAGAGAGGCCTAGGGTAGGAGGGTCACAGAGGATTGGTCAGAGTACTTCAGGATATTTATTAGCTCGATCGAGCCACATGACCAAGTCCCGAACAAAGTGGACTAGGGTTTCCAGTTCTATACCATCTCCCAGAGGGGGCAGTGAGGGTAGAGGTGATGCTAGTGGTGCAAGACACTCTTGAGCACTATGGCTCCTTGGAAATTTTATACCTTTTTTGGGTGTAAGGTCAGCCGACCTACACATTTGTAGCCTTATTGGCACTTTTTGTACCTACATGTACTTATTTGGACACACTTTTATATGATATTTAGACTTTGAGACTCATCATGTGTGTATCTATCATGATTATGCTTTTATGTTTATGGATGTAGTTTATGATTTTATATAATTAGGTGTGATTATGGGTTTCTTTTCTATTATGTGTTCATTTAGGTGAGCTACTTTATGATATTATGCTATATGACTCACATGGCTTAGCTTTATGATGTGTGGATGCTTATATGGCATGATCTAGATGATGATTATGGATGCTTATATGGATGTAATGCTTATTGTTAAATGCATGTTCAATTTTTATATGTTGTATGCATCTAACCTTATGTTGTTATGATATGGTAAATGAAATATGTTATGTTATGTTGATGATCTAATGTGAATGAACCTGTATACTTTAATCACTTAAAATATATGATATAATGTGATATGAGTTTGACAATCTAATGGGTGACACCACATTATGTATAAAAATCATGAATAAAAAATAATTCTCATAATAAGAATTAATCATTTAAGCATCGAATGTGAGGTGAGATGATGGGTTTCTTTATAGGTTTCTATAGGTATGCACAGAATAGTCAGTGGCCATTCTACTGTCATTTCTAATATTTATCCAATATCTATCCTATCTTATGAATTCGTTTAGCAAACAAGGCCTCTTAAAGAAATTTTGATGATGTGACTGATGATATAACCTGTTGCTATGAGGATGATTTTTGAGGTTTTCCATGAGACTCAAACACCCTAGTTGCTTCATAAAATGGTTGTATACTGATCATACAGAGCCTTCGAAGGATAAAGCTTTGTTATGCAGCCCTAGATATTCATTATCCTTGTGTGTGCAAATGAATATATTAGATAGAACATAAGCATACCCCAGTGCCAAGCGAGATTCATTCAGCCCATTGTTGTATTGGGGATCCTCAAATGTTTATACTAATCCTAAGATAGACTCATTTGGATTAGGCCACTAGGCAGTATAGGACACCTAAGGCTAGTTCTTCCACATGTAAAAATTGGTATGTGTTGAGCAAGGTGCAGCAATAGTATTGTCATTGTTGTCAACACAGTCAGACAGATCGGTTGATGCAGTGGACAGGAGTTAAGAGGTTATTCAGAGTATGTACATTGATTTTCCAAAATATCAAAGTGGCCCATATACTAAAAATCAAAATAAAATCACAAGGAAGAAAACTGTCGCGATATCGCGACATGTTGAGCAAGAAAGAAAAACTGTCGCGATATCATGACATGTTGAGCAAGAAAGAAAAACTGTCACGATATCGTGACATGTTGAGAAGAAAGAAAAATCGTCACGATTTCATGACATGTTTGGAGAGCAAGTGCAAGCAAGAAAAATTGTCGTGATTTCATGACATGTTCGGAGAGAAAGCGCAAGCAAGCAAAACTATCACGATTTCACGACATGTTCGGAGAAAAAGTGCAAGCAAGCAAAACTGTCGCGATTTCGTGACATGTTCGGAGAGAAAGCGCAAGCAAGCAAAACTGTCACGATTTCGTGACATGTTGGAAGAGAGAAATGCAAGTAGAAAAAGTGTCACGATTTCGCGACATATTGCAAGAGAGATAGTACGGAAGAAAAAGTGTCGCGATTTCGCGACATGTTGGAAGAGAGAAAGGCAAGTAGAAAAAGTGTCACGATTTCATGACATATTGCAAGAGAGATTGTACGAACGAAAAAGTGTCACGATTTCGTGACATATTGCAAGAGAGATTGTACGGACGAAAAAGTGTCGCGATTTCACGACATATTGCAAGAGAGATTGTATGGAAGAAAAAGTGTCGTGATTTTGTGACATATTGCAGGAGAGATTGTCCGAAAGAAAAAGTGTCGCGATTTCATGACATATTGCAAAAGAGAGAGTCCGAGAGAAAAAGTGTCACGATATCGCGACATGTCATGTTTTTACGACCCGAAGGCAAGAGAAAGAGCAAAGGAGAGAAAGTGTCACGATATCGCGACATGTCGTGTTTTCACAACCCGAAGGCAAGAGAAAGAGCAAAGGAGAGAAAGTGTCACGATATCGCGACATGTCGCATTTTCATGACTAAAGGAGGAGAGAGAAAGTAAGAAGGCAGAAGTGTCGCAATATCATGACAAAAGTAAAGAGGAAGAGTACGAAGGTGAAAGTGTCACGATATCGTGACATGATGTGTTTTCATGGGTACAAGCCAAGAAGAGAAGCACGGAGGCGAAAGTGTCGTGATATCGCGACATGTTGTGTTTTCGAGGGTTCAAACCAAGTAAAGTAGCAAGGAGGTGAAAGTGTCGCGATATCGTGACATGTTGTGTTTTTACGGGTTCAAACCAAGTAAAGTAGCAAAGAGGCAAAAGTGTCGCGATATCGTGACATGTGTTTTCGTGGGTTCAAACCAAGTAAAGTAGCAAAGAGGCAAAAGTGTCACGATATCGTGACATGTGTTTTCGTGGGGACAATCCAAGAAAAGAAGCAAGGAGGCGAAAGTGTCACGATATCGCGACATGTGTTTTCATGGGCGAAATCCGAGAAGAGGACAAAGAGGTAGAAGTGTCGCGATTTTGTGACAAGTCGCTTTGGTGCAAGCTAAGAAGAGAACCCAGCTAAAATAAGATATGTGACAGTTAACTAAAGTTATACGATAGTTACAGGTGCAGTTGCAGAATAAAATCATGCAGCTAAAATAAGAAGAGTTAACTGAATTCAGTACATCGATTCACGAGTGCGATTCTGAGAGAAAAATCATGCAGCTAAAATAAGAATAGTGAACTGAATTCAGAACGACAGTTACAGGGCCAGTTACAGAGTGAAAGCATCGAGCGACGATTAAACTGAAAGTCATCAGTCAAAGACCAAACAAAGAACCATAACTATTAATAGGATGCATGAGAGAATACTATGTGATAAAGGAGTTACATATAGAAGTTTCTATTAATAAGTTGCATGCAAAAATATGGAAGTTAAAAATAGAATCATAACTTTGTTATAAAAGGAGGTCTGCATGGAGAATTACTTGCTGCAGCGAACAAGAGGGAAAGTGTTGCAAAAAGAGGGTTGGAAGAGTGTCGTAAGAGAGTTTTAAGCAGAGCCGTAAGAGCTGTAAGAATGCAGTAAGAAGCGTAACAAGAGGGTTGTAAGAGGACCATAAAAGTGTAGTAAGTAGAGCCTTAAGTGTGTATGGTGTTTTGGTGAATAGCGAGAGAGGTTGGGTTAGCAATAGACCAGTTAGGGTCTTATATAAGCGAAGGCATGTTTATGTCAATCTAATAGTTTCAAAATTGCAGTCCAAGTTGGTGCTTGGAATTAGGGGTTGGTGCTCCTTTCTATTGGTGTAGATAAATTAGGGGTTGGTGCTCCTTTTTATTGGTGTAGATAAATTAGGGGTTGGTGCTCCTTTCTATTGGTGCAGATAAATTAGGGGTTGGTGCTCCTTTCTATTGGTGTAGATAAATTAGGGGTTGGTGCTCCTTCCAGTGGGTGCTGGTAAATTGATTGTAAAATTAATATTTTGCAAAGGCTAGATTTGGATGGGAGTCCAAACAGTCAATTTTTGAGGAGTAGCCAAAATTGGTGAACCTCGGTACATCTTGTGTTGTGTGATGCTCTCTTGTTATATTTGCTTTATGTGGTTTTAAGTTTTCATTGTTTTGGATTTAAGAGTTGAAGTTTTTAAGTTTTAAATAGCCACACTGATTCACCCCCCTCTCAGTGTCATTGTGAGACTAAAAATTGGTATCAGAGCCAAGTTCCTGAACAATGCTTAACCAGCTAGGGTAATCTTGGATTAGTACGCAATGGCAGGTGGTGAAGGCTTCTCATCAAACAAAGCACCATTGTTGGACGAAACTAATTACATATTTTGGAAACTCAGGATGTAGACATATCTTTGTGCTTTGGGATACGACATTTGGGATTCAGTAGATAGTGGATACACAATACCCACCACTCCTTCAACCGATGCTGTTGGTAAGAAACTGTTTGAGAATAACTCTAAAGCAAAGAATGCTATCATGTGCGGTTTAGTGGACAGCGAACTGATAAAGATTATGAGTTGTAAAATGGTAAAATACATGTGGGACAAACTAAGGAGCATTCATGAAGGAGACGACAAGATCAAGGAGGCCAAGTTACAAACACATCGAGCTCAGTTCGAAGCATTAAAGATGAATGACATTGAGAACATAGAGGCATACATGTTGAGAGTTAATGGAATCATTAATGCGATTAGAGGACTCGACGAGGAAATGGAAGATGCTATTGTCATGAAAAAGATACTAAGATCTCTTCCCCAAAGATTTGATTCTAAAGTTTCAACAATAGAAGAATCTAAAGATCTAAATACTTTTAGTATGGATGAGATGCATGGTTCTTTGACTGCATATGAGATGAGAATAGGAAAAACTAAACCCACAGACAGAGAATCTACTTTTAAAGCACATAAAAATATAAAATCAAAACAAGAATCCAAGGAAGAAGAGACATCAGATGAAACAGAAGCAAATTTTCTTCAAAAACTAAAAATGGAAAAAGGAAAATACAGAGGAAAGTTATCGTTTAAATGTTTCAATTGTGGAGGCATTGGGCATCTTGCAGCTAAATGTCCACTTAATGAGAAGAACATAAATGATGAAGGATCGCACCAAGAAAGAAGTGACTGGAAGAACAAAACAAATTTCAAAAAAGGCAACTTCAAGAAGAAAATTTTCATCTCCAAGAATGTCAGTTCATCAAAAGACAGCTGCAGTGAGGATTCTGAAGAGGAAACAGGTGAAGTTATTTATATGGCACTCAAAGAAGAAAAAATATAAAAATAACAAGTGTGTGATGAAAACCTAGAGGTTGAAGTAAATCTAGAAGGTAAGTTTATTGCTGCACTTGAAGAGTTGGGTTTAGAAATGAAAAAGAACAAAAGACTATCCAAGAAGTTGGAAGAATATGAGGGTAATATTGAAGATCTCTTCTTACAAATTCATAAAGCCAAGAAACTAGAAGAAGCCTTGAAGTCACAGATCAATGAGAAAGAGATTGTTTGCTGCAAACAAGAAGAGGAGAGTGTGTTATTGAGGAAACAACTAGAAGAGACCAATACAAATCTCAAATTTGAGAAGAGCACATAGTTGCTAGATAAAATGATAAGGCAACAAAGAAGCCCCATGTGTAAGCTTGGTCTTGGATGTGAAGCTGAACAACCTTCATCTTCTAAATCTGTAGAGAAGAATAAATCCACTGCTGAAGGATCAAAGCAAGAAAATCTTGAAGTTGAATCCTCAAAAGGAAGAAAATCTCAAAGGAGATCTACGGCAAAGCAACCACAACAAAAGAGGTTCTATCACTCTCACTTTATTCATAATAATGCTTTTAATGGCTATTGTTTTAGATGCAACCATTATGGTCACAAGGCAATTTATTGTGGATTGAATAATAGATCAAAGAGTTATGCTGGTAGAAATACATCTGTTATTCCGGTTGAACACCATGTGCAATGTTTTAAATGTAATGGTCATGGGCCCATAGCAAGGTCTTGTCCAAGAACTTTTGTATCTAATCTAAGGCAAGACATTAGATTTCATCAGACATAAATAATGCAACACAGACAGGGAAGAAATCATGTGCATAAAAGAAAGGAAAATAATCATCCATCAAGGATGTACAAGAGACAACCACCCAAGAGAAATGTTCAAGTTCACGAAAAGGTTCAAAATAGGGATGCGATTGAAAACCTTCAGCCTAAGTTCAAGAAATATTGGAGAAAGAAAGAAGAGAGGAAATCGTGTCTCCTTGGACTGAAGGAGATTACTCCTCTATTACACTAAGCAGCTACAGGTAGCACATCCTCAGGGGGAGCAATGTTAAAGTTTTATTTTAATGCTCCTATGTATTGTGTGGATATCTAAGGATGAAAGGAAAGTAGTCGGGGAGTTTTCGTATAGTTGTCAAAATGTGTTTCAATTCATGTAGATGTTTGTGGATATAGTATCAAACTGATGTGCTTCAGTAGAACAACATGGTGTACAACTAGGTTTTCGATGCAGTAGCTGATAGGTGCTATCTGAGATAGAACACGCAGCATAGGTCGACGTGTCATGGAAACATAAGCTGGCAGGTGCTTTTTTTGAAGCCTGTAACATTCCCAATCTGCAAATAAAATAGAATCCATGTTGTGAATGGGAAGGTGTGCGTTTCTTAACTAAAAATACAACACCGTTTGGTATAAGAGAGCATTAATTTTCTCTAAAGAAGTAGCATTTGTCAAAGAGATGCCAGAGTCAAAGCAAACAGTGGCACTAGCACCCAGTTGGTCAAGAGTGCAAATTGGCACATGCAAGGCAAAGACATTGAGTAGCCCTGACATATGCCCTAGCAAGAAGTAGAATACCGAGTGTTGATGACTGCACATAGATTGAGGTTCCAACGCTAGATATAACGGTCCACTGTCAATACCTATGCAGACGATGAAAACATTCATGGCAGCCATTAGAAACCAGAGACATTGAGCTGCACAACGGATGCGAGGCAAAGTCATTGGTCACGGAGGAGGTGGCAGTCAAGAGGCTAAAGAAAATTGTGGAGATTGCCGATGTTAAAGTTGATGAAGGTAGGGAATGAGTTATAAGCATAGTGGTTGAAGCCCATTGGTTGTGAAAGAACTTGAGTTAGAAAATAACATGAGTATCATTGTTATGTGATATTTGTGGTTGAGCATTGTTGGAAATGTTTGAGTTGGTTGATACATACTTGGACTAGGGTTGTGTGAGAGAGAGTTGTCCCTTGTGATTATTGGTTGAGTTGATTTGATTGAGCCTAGTCAAGTTATGTGTGAAGTGATTTTTAAAGTTCTATGAAATAAATTATTCCATCATTCTATGTTGAGTTGAGATTGAGGTTAGAACATTTTAAGTCTCTAACAATTCTCTTTATGCTTCTATGAAGTGGATTTGATTTGAGATTGCCATTCATTGTTGAGTTCATTTTGAGTACTACTTGAGAATGATTGATTGAGCCTTTGAGAAGGCCTTTGGTAAATATTTGAGGACAGTGTTGGGACAAACTTCTAGAGCAGATTTGGGCAAGTTCTTGGTGAGCTTACTAGAGTAGATTCGGACAGGTTCTTAGTGAGCTTGTTGGAGCAGATTTGGACAGGTTTTGTATGAGCTTGTTATTCAACATTGGACAAGTTCTATGTGAGCTTGTTAAGCAGGTTCTGTATGAGTCTATTGACAGAGTACAGAGGACAGAGTCTCAATGGATAGAGATCTAGAAACCAACATAGTTGAAGATAGATCTGAGTGAGGATTCTTCAAGTGGAGAGAGGTCCACCAGTCAGTGCAACAGAGAGACAGAGTCTTCTATAATATAACAATTGGAGAGAGGTCCACCAGTCAGTAGTGGATACCTTCACATCTTATGTTGTGTGATGCTCTCTTGTTATATTTTCTTTATGTGGTTTTAAGTTTTCATTGTTTTGGCTTTAAGAGTTGAAGTTTTTAAGTTTTAAAGAGCCACACTGATTCACCCCCCCTCTCAGTGTCATTGTGAGACTAACAGTATGTTCAAAAGCAATATGTTGATGTGACAAACATATCATTGTGTGTAAGGATACCTTACGGCTCGTTCATGCTGAGAATTCCATGGATTCAAGTTCATATTCCCTTATTTTATTCATATTTATTTGGGATACTTGCTCATGATTTAGTGATGAAAACCACTGTTTATTTTGAATTTTTGTTTTCCTTTTGAGCAAGGGATCTATGTAGTGATGATAAGGATCACTGTTTATTTTGTTTTTTTTTGGAATTTTCCTTGTTTTGATTAAAGCAAGGAATTTATTTGGGTAGGGGTGGACTTGTCCTTTTGCCAATTCTTAGCATTTTTGTATTGGTCACACAGGGGGATGAGCAAGATAAACCTTTTCACCTTAGGATACCTAATACCACTTTGCAGCATTCATATTTCCCTTGTTACAACTAGGATTTTAGTGTTTTGATTAGTGATGGGATCCTAAAATATACTAGGTGCTATCAAAACCAAACCTTATCTATCAAAATCTAAGACAAATTTCTACAAATTTTGATAAAACCACTAAGTATGGCTGAGTGACCAAAAAACCCTAGTACATTCCTTATAGCAATAGAAGGGGTTGTGTTGAAAAACACAGTTACACTCATGGGTGATGGATGATGATGGATTTTGAAGATGCATGATTGATGTACAAGTGTGGTGTCACTTGTAATATTGCAAACACAAGTGTATCTGATGCACATGTGATGGATGGAACTGCCTAATGCGATGCAACTAAGTGAATGCAAATGTGAAATGCTAATGCAAATATTTTTGTATTTTTTATGCTTTCAATTGTTTTTGAGTTTTGATTATTATGAATATTTTTTTATTGACCAAAGGGCTTTAAGATGCCTTTGGATATTTTTGTTAATTGACCAAAGGGCTTTAATATGCCTTTGGAGATTTTTGTGAATTGACCAAAGGGCTTTAAGATGCCTTCAGAGCTTTTTGTAATTTGACCAAAGGGATTTAATATGCCTTTGGATATTTTTGTGATTGACAAAAGGGCTTTAAGATGCCTTTGGAGGCTTTTTTTTTTTTAATTTTGGTGTTTTCTTATTTGTTCAGATTTTTATTATTTCTCTTGTTTTTGAATATTTTGAAATTATTTGAATGTTTTTTATATTTTGTTGATTTATGTGTGAAATGCATTTAGATGAATGATATTGAGGGGCTATGGCTCCTCAAAACCTTCTAGAATTGTTAGGCAATATGCCCCAACTCCAATATTCTCTAAAATTATATAGGGACCTATCCAATTGGTCGTAAATTTATCTCGCAGATGTGGCAACAAATTTGAGTTCTGTTGGTTCTCTTTAAGCACAAGATCTCCATATTTAAATTCTCTCAAATGGACTATATTGTTATAATTTTGTGTTATATGATCCTGCTAAACATGAAGGTGCTCAAGGGCATTGACACATCGTTCATCTAGGAGGGTCAATTGATCCAGAAGAGCTTGTCGCACAGTTTCGTCATTGATAAACTCTTTCAATGCGACACACAATATTGGAATTTCCAACTCTAGAGGCATAATGGCCTCGACAGCATATACAATAGAAATTAGTGTTTCCCTAGTGGGTGTCCGTACGCTATTCCTGTAAGCCCATAATGCTAAGGGTAACTGCAAATGCCAATCCTTATGATTTTATTTCACCGTCTTCTTTAGGATGGCTACTATTGTCTTGTTTGAGGCCTCTTCTTGCTCATTTACCTCTAGATAGTATGGTGTCACAAAAATATGTTGAATGTTGTATCTGGTCATTAGAGCTCACACATTTTTATTTTTGAATGATGGACCATTATCCGAGATTATCTTGAAGGGTACCCCAAAATGATAAATGATATTATGAATTATGAACTCCATAATCCAAGGTCCAATTTTTGAGGTTAAGGGGACTGCTTCCACCCATTTGGTGAATTACTCCACGGTCGTTAAGATGAACGTGTGTCAACCCAAATATGGGGGATAAATCTTTCCAATCATATTGAAACACCACTGAGAAAATGGCCAAGATTCCTAAATGGGTTGTAAGGCCTAATATGGTAAGTGTGTCAGGTTTGCATGATGTTGATATTTAATGTATTTCTTGACATAATCATAGCAATACTTCTCCATGGTGGGCCAGTAATAGCCCATTCGAAGAATGCACTTGGAAATGGCCATGTTGTTGAAGTGGCCATCGCACATACCATCATGAGCTTGCAAAATCACCCAAGCTGACTCTTAGGGATCTGAGCAACGTAGGAGAACTCCATCGTAGCTTTGACGATACAATATGCATCATAGCAAGACATATCTAGTTAATTTTTACTTGAATGCTCATCTCTCAGCATGCAACCATCCCTGTGGTATAATTCCAAGCCTAAGAAAGTCTTGTAATTGGGATAGCGAATCCTGATATGCTACAACCTTGACAAATAAGATGACATGTTCCTCATACAATTTTATTTGCACAAACACAGATTGAGAAACAGCCTTGTGGTGAATAGTGGTACCATTCTCCATAGGACCTTGAGAGATCAAGGACCCCCAAGGCATCTTCTTTAAGAAATATTTGGCCTTACAGAACCAGTCCTAGTCTGGCTCGAGATGGATCATGTTGGCTTATTCCTTGTTATCAAAAGCCTCATGCTGGATCACTGAATGTGAGAGAATTTTGACATGAATGGTAGTGAAATCATCATATGAATTCTGAGGGATCAAGGATCCCAAATATGCCATGGTGTCTATGAATATGTTTTATGATCGAGGGATTACCTCAATGTCGTACCATTCTAATTTGGCTAGATATGTGTCAACAAGCTCCTTGTAAGCATTCAATATTAGATCTCGATATTGAAATAGTCCTTTGACCTGGTTGACTATGAGGAGGAAGTAACCAAAGATATTTAGCCTTTTTATTTTCATGGTGATGGATATTTGGAGATCCAATATTAGGGCCTCATATTTGGTGTTGTTATTTTTGCAATGGAAGTCTAGCTTGAATGACAAGGGCATTGGAGCACCTTGTGGTGTGAAAACAATGATCCTCGCACCACATCCTTACTCACACTTTGAACCATAAAAGAACAAAGTCATGTCAGATTTGTTTTCTAGTTATTTGGTTTCGGGTGATTCTGATAGTGCAAATACTACATCATCAGGAAGCTCTATGGTAAGGGGCATACTATTCTGAAGAGGCACCTCAGCCATCTAATTAGCTATAACTTTTCCTTTGATGGAATTTTGGCTTATGAATTTCAAATTAAACTCTATCAATAGCATGATCCACTTTGCAGTACATGTTTTATGATGTGTCTTATTCATCATATACTACAAAGTATTTTTCTTGGATATTACATATGTCATATGGCTCAACATGTAGTGGCACAATTTCTTGGTTGCAAATGACTAAGCACAACTTTTCTACATATGTATATCCAATTTCGTAGCTCACCAGGGTGTGACTAATGTAATATATCACTTGATCTTTGTCTCATGTGTTCTTTTGAGCCAACATGGTGCCCAAAGCAAAATCTGTAGTGGATATATATAGCAAGAATGGCATGTCTAGCCTTGGTGGAGCTAGAACTGGCAACATTGCTAGGTACTCTTTGATATCAGCAAAGGCTTGTTGATATTCCTTATCCCATTAAAATTGGACCCCCTTGTGTAGAAGTCAATTCATGGATCGATATTTATCTAATAGTTGTGCAATAAATTGCTTTATGATGCTACTTTGCCTTGTAAGATTCTTAGTTCTTTGATGTTTATGGGCAAAGCCATTTCTAGGATAGCCTTTACCTTTTTTGGGTCTATATCAATGCCTCACTTAGAAATGATGGATCCCAAGAGTTTTGATGCTTTTATTGGGATTCAACTTGACATTGTGCTTAATCAGGCGATCGAAGATCTTTGTGAGGGATTCAACATGCTCTTCACACAAAAATGACTTGGCTAACAAATCATCGATGTAGTCTTCCAAGATCTTGTGCATGTAGTCATGGAAAATTTATGTCATAGCCCACTGATATGTGGCACTAGCATTTTTAAGGCCAAATGGTATTACTTTGTAATAGAATTTCCCCCATGGAGTTGTAAACATAGTTTTATGTTGATCTCAGGGTTTAATCCAAATATGATTATTTATACAGAAAAATCATCCATTAGGGAGAGCATCTCATGAACTACAGTTGTGTCTACAAGAGCATCTATGTTGGAAAATAGGAATGAATCCTTTGGAGTTGCCTTGTTGAGATCCCTGAAATCCATGCAAATGCAGACTCTTCCATCAGGTTTTCCTATGGACAACATGTTTGATACCCACTCTGGATAGTCAATGGGAATAATAAATACTACATCCAATAGTTTTTGCAACTCATTTTTAACCATCAAAGTGATGGTTGGATGCATATTTTTGAGCTTTTGCTTGACCGACTTCTTTGTGGGGTCTATCGACAGGTTGTGGACAACCAACTTCGAATCTAGCCTCGACATGTCTTTGTAGGTCCAAGAAAAGATATTTGGTCTCTCTTTTAGTAGAGGAATTATGATGGCCTATTATTCTGGTGATAAGATTTCTCCAAACTTGATTTTATTTGGTTGATAAGGATCATTACTTATGTCCACCTCAAAATTATCCTCTATTACCATATGGGACCCATCCTCAAGCTGGTGAGGAGTGGGGATTAAATGAATGTCATCTATTGGATTTATGGTTCTCACTGACTCAAGATTGATACCAGTATGATATACATCATGTGTACAACCTGATGTAAAATGATACGATTGCATCATCCCTTCATTAGGGAAGATATACTCAAGCTCTAGAGGTGAGTCAGCACAATCCCAATCGATAGTTTCTAAGTTAAGACACAATGGCTTTGCAGGATCTGCTAGGTTATGGAGTGGAGTGGTCAAATTAATGGAGATTATATTGATGGATGGAATGAAATCTCTAGGGCCACATGGGTGAAACTCTATATCTTGGGTGCACCCTTCATACTTGCAATGAGGCTATAGGTGCATAAGGATCTCAGAATCCGATCTATGGATAGAGGATACAATGGGATCGTTAGGCAACAACTACTCTCTAAATATGGGTGGATTTCGGTTGACCATGAAATGAATGACATCTAGGTTTACTGGTCTCCCTAGAAAATGAATATTAGGATTGATGGCAGGGAATGTTGCTTCTCTCTCCACAAGTAGATTGACTGGTCGTAAGTGTTGAGGTCCAAGATAAGTTATCTTAGTTTTTTCTCAAATTCATCATCACTTATCCAGATATTGTTGGCATTGGTTTTTAGCCCTAGTATGGGATGGTGGCTTGCCTTCTGATGCCCCAAATAAGCCTTTTTAGTCTTGTCTTCATAGTCATAATTAATTATGCAGAACCCATTGGCATTTGTCTCTAGCCCAATGATGTGGTTTGTATGTCTAGGCCATAGGTAGGCCATCTCTATTGAGTCCTCTAACTCATATCTACTTTTATCTGACATGTATCCACCCTTATTCAATATGTATTCACTCTCATCTGAGATGTAGCCACTTTCTATGTGGCCTGTCCAAGTGAGATTTTGAATATACTGAGGCCCATGGTAGGCCAGGACGGTTCCATATTCATCATAACTTGGAACATAATCATACTCCTCTCACTCATATCCATGCATTGACTCCTCCTACCATAGGATAGATCCTTATGGGGGTCCTTCAAGAGAGGATTCAGGGTGATACTGATCAGGTGATGTGACATTAACCATCGATACCCACCCATCATCCAAATAGTTTCTAATAGGGGGTTGATAGGAGTTCCAGTCGATGTCCTCCCCAAAACCAATGCTTAATCTATCTAGGGCTACTTATAAAGAGTCATCATGACCTCACATTCAATAGACCAAACCACACCTGTCAGTAGGTATTTTGTACTATGGCTGAAATGGCAACCGATGCCCCTACTCATACATGTCTAGGCCATAGCCTTGCCAGTGACACTACCCAAAATACTTTAGAGCAAACTCAAGATTCGACAAGTAATGAAAATTCATGGTGAAAGGTTCATCCTCATATCTTTCCATATCAAGAGCGGTGTGGGCATAATCTAGAATAACATATATATAATTAGTTTATTTGGGTGGAACCCCCAAAGGAACCATTGTCCCTACTGGCAGACTTGGGACTCCTGTCCATCCCATGTCTTGTGTAGACTCAATGATTGGTGTGAAAGTTACATTCTGCATAAGATATTCACCTAGTGTTGTGTTGTCTAGATGAATTATCACATGTGGTACAAATGACACTGTTGATGAGGCAGGTGAGGCAGGTTGAGGTACCTCCTTGAATATTTCTTGGGAGTGTCCCTCCTCCATGGGAGTAGGGACTCCTATGGCTACTATGGTCAAAAGTTCCTTGGGTCCTTCTTCCACTATGGGTATCTTTAGCTTTTGTTTATCTCTCACCTTATCTATCGAAGGCTTTTCATAAGAGCCAGTAGCTTTGGATGTAGGAGGTGATGTCGACGTGGATGGGTCACCTTGCACTGATATACTTTTGCTTAATGATTGCATGGTTGGAGATGAAGGCCTTATGTACAAGTGCATTTATGATAGGATAAAATCCCTCGATAGGTTGACTTGATGCATGTACTTGAATGGGTCTTCATCATATGAAACCACGTGAAATTGTTCCTCATACACATACTTGATGCATTAGTGCAGGATTGAGGGTACACACTGCATATCTCTAATCCATGGATGCCCTCGAAGGATTTTATATTGCATCACCCCTTCTAACACATGACACATCACAAGGATGGTCTTATGTTCTACTTTTATAGGTAAAATAATCGTACCCACTATGGAGCACAGTGCATCATTGAAAACCCTAAGCATGTAGGAAATCGTGGAAGATGTTGTACTTAGGTATCTTCAAGTGCCCTATAGCATTAGTGGTGATGATGTTGATCAATGATCCCACATCGATGAGAACCCTCCTGAATGTAATTTCATTGATTGATGTGTTGGATATTTTGATCTCATTTAGTTGTCATTGATGTCAAGGTAAGAAGTTGTCATTGATGCCAAAGTGAAGACATGAAGCTATCATTAATACCATGGAGTACAACATTATTATCACCAGGAACAATGCAAAGAGTTGAAGAAAAAGTTGTCAAAATATTGTTTTATTAAGGTTTTATTAAAACCATGGTGGCAGAATAATCTTCATCAAGTTAGTGAAGTACAAGTTAAAGGTTTAAATTTCATCCCAAGGAAGGCTTTAATTTTTATTAAAGTCAAAGGTTTATAAATATAATTTATAAAATTTAAATTCTTTTAGAATTTAAATAATTTATAAATTATAAAGGTTTTAAAAAAGGAGCGTTGATGTCATATTAAAGGAGCATCGACGTCATATTAGTGGAGTACCGACGTCTATGGAAAAAGGAAAAATCATGTATAAATACCATGCCAAAGGACTTTAGAACTTACCCTTCTTCAATTATTTTATGTGACCAAAGAGAAAATAATTCGTGCAATTGTTGAGGAAGAAGACAAACTCGTGTTGTTTTTAGCGCCAGGGAAATAAGCAAAAAGGGAGGAGAAGGCCTCACTTTAATAGGACACGATGCTCCATTGACAGTGTGCATTTCATAAGAGTGTTGGGAGTGGAAGTATCCACGATCGATTCACGTGGAGTTGGTGTGTTTGTCTTGAGCTCCAAGGGGAAAGTTTTTGGGATGTTCTCATTTTGAGTGCCAGCTTAGGAGAAAGAGCACGAAGTGCTCCTAAGCTCTCAAATGTGCACCTAGCGCATGTGGTGGTCAATACCATGGCTAGAGCGCTCGTGGAGGCAGATATTGTGGGTTCAAATCCCACTAGTGGAAAATGTATTTTTTAATTAAAATTTTATTTGCCTAAGGTTTTCTATAAAGTGTTATTTGGAGTTATAAGATTTTATGGAAGATTGTTTGATTGATAATTGATTTATGTTATTTGGAGTTATAAATGTTTATGGAAGATTGTTTGATTGATAATTGATTTATGTTATTTGGAGTTATAAGGGTTTATGGAAGGTTATTTTATTGATAATTGATTTATGTTATTGGAGTGGATTTGATTTTTGCAAATGTTCTTCTTGCCATTAAAATTTGATTTAAAGAGGTTTTGAGTTAATTTTGGTGGATGTTGAATTTATTTTTAATTGGGATATTATAAGGTGTTATTTGGAAAATATTTTATGTATGTTGATGGTTGTTTTGAAAGGAGTGATAAGGTGTAATTGAGTTTTTACATTACATTGTGAGAAAGATTTATCTTCTAACCTCTTTGAGCTTGGCATAGAAGTGTTTGTAGTTGTGACAGATTTATGAGAGCACTTCATTATCAAGGAAAATGTATGAGTACATTCTTCCATAGTTGAGTTGATTTATTGGTTTTCTAGAAAATAAGTTTGGAGTAAAAAGGACTTGATCAGGATTTCCTCTTGAGTGTGTTGAGTGAATGCTTCAAGGTTTTATGGAATAAAGAATTATTGATAAAACCTTGTTTGATAAGCATTGTTTTTGAAGTCATTGGTTGTGTGAAAAACTTGAACTAGGGTTTGAGTATCATTGTTATGTGAGATTTTTTTTATAAGCATTGTTGTTGAAATGAGTTATTGAGTGAAGAACTTGAACTAGGGTTTGAAAATAACATTGTGAGACAAACATAGTCTCCCCAAGATTGAATAATGCTCCACATGTCAATCATACATAAAAGAGGAAAACCCACAACACCAATATTAAGTGGTAAAACCCTACTTCAAATGAATAAGGGAAACATCCACTATGAAGCTCACTATATTACTCATTTAATTCAACAATACAAGAATGCTTCAATGTTATGCAACAATGTGCATCAACATGATATATAATACAAGTCAATATGACAAGATGTGTTAAGATGTAGTAGAAAAAACCCCTATTTAAAGAGAAGTTTTTCTACTACAACCCTAAATCTTATCACAATATAATATTGAGATGTGTGACAAGTGGCATCTATCAAATAATAGAAAGTACTTAGTTACTTTCTAATATTATCACAATAAAATCTTTGAGATGTGTTATAAGTGGCATCTATCAAATATTAGAAAGTGATTAGTTACTTTCTAATATTTGCTAGAAAAGGGGAAATAACTTTTTCCCATAAATTAAATATTCCTAGCACCATTATTTTATTTATTAATTGGGTGGGAATATTTTTACATAAAATAGAATTATTTTCTAATTCAAATATTATTCTTTAGACTTTATATTTTAGTCTAAGAATAATTTACACAATGTTGCATTATATATTCCAACAAACATGAGTATCATTGTTACGTGATATTTGTTGTTGAGCATTATTGGAAATATTTTGAGTTGACTTGGACTAGGATTTGTAAGCAAGGATTAGTTCATTGAGTGATTGGTTGAGTAGAGTTGGTTGAGCCTATTCAAGTGGTTGTGTGAAGTGATTATTCAAGTTCCATAAAACAAACTATTCTATATTCTGAATTGAGTTGAGAAAGTGATTGAGCATTAAGTTGAATTTGAAGCATATTGAGTCTCTAACAATTCTCCTCATGTTTCTAAGAGATTGATTAAAAGTAATTGAGCATTGTGATTAGTATAGAACATATTGAGTCTCTAACAATTCTCTTTATGTTTCTATGATATTGGACAAGTTCTGTGTGGACTTGTTGAGCAGATTTGAGGCAAGTCTTTGAGGAGACCTGTGGATTGATTTTGTGTGAGCTTTTGTGAAAGCTTACAATACAGATTTGGATAAGTTCTTGAGAGGACTTATTGAGTAGATTTGGACAAGTTCTAGAGAGGACTTGTAGAGAATATTTGATCAAGTTCTAGAGAGGACTTGTGGAGCAGATTGAGTAAGTTCTAAATAGGACTTGTAGAGCAAATTTGAGCAAGTTCTAGAGAGGACTTGTGGAGAATATTGAGCAATTTCTAGAGAGGACTTGTAGAGCAGATTTGAGCAAGTTCTAGAGAGGAATTGTGGACAGACTAGTGTGAGATTTTGTGGAAGCTTACAAGGTAGATTTGAGATAAGTCTTTGAGAATACTTGAGAGAAAAATTTATTAATTTTTTCAAACCTTGAGTTAGGGTTTAGGGCAGATCCAGTAGAGTTGATTCAAGCTTTGAGTTAAGGCTTGAGGACAAATATTGAGGATAGATTTGTTCTAGACCAAAGGACTATGTTTAGTGTAGATTTGAGATAGGGATTTGGAGGTGATAGAGCAGAGAGGATAGTAGTCTCCAGTGTATAGAGATACATTAGCCAGGGCAGTGAGTATAGGTCTTATGAGTGGGGATAAGAGTCTTTAGTGGAGAGAGATCCACAAGACAGTGCAGTGGAGGCAGTGGTCTTCTAGAGGATCACCATCAAGAGTAGAGGGAAACGAGTTCTCCTATGGATATAGATCCACAAACTTGATTTAGGGGATTGGTATCTCCATTGGATAGAGGCCCATAAACATTGTAATAGGGAAAGGATTCCCAAGATATTGATTGAGAAAATTTTAGTGAAATAATTTCTCCATGGAGTAGGCCACATTGGGTGAACCACATAAATTGTGGTGTCTCTATTGTGTGTGGTGATTTGTGTATTGATTTGATTACTAATATTGATATTGTTATCTTTTCATTGCATAATATTGATTAGGAAATAAAATTAAAAAGTGGTATTATACTATTCACCCCCCTCTCAATATAATATTGTGTTCTTCATGATGCAATAATGTACAGAGGTAGGTCTACTGAGGTAGAAGGGATTACCTTAATTTTGTGATCATAAAAACAAATCACGGGCTCTTGGCACTATTGTACTTGCCCCATAAAATGTGTTAACACGTCAGGGTTCTAGGGCTGGAGCTCAATTGATCTTAAAATCTCCTTTAAAGTATCCCTGTTCCTAGGGGACTATTGTATGAGCTCATAAATGGATAACTTAGTTGGATTTGTTTGTATATTTTTCTCTAGTCTACTCCAAAAAATCACAATAGGTCTCGTTGGTGGACCTAGAGGGTTGTCATGCACCTATCTCTACCAAGGTGCAACCAAAATATTGATGGGAGCCACTAGAGGTTGTGGTTGCCCATATATCTGACTCCTAGTTGCCACATTCACCAACTCAACCATTCCTATGCACCCTTGAATGGGTGTATTGACTTGTGCCTAGTTAACTTAGGTGCCCTAATCCCTAGGGGCCTCGTGACTAGATAATGGGTTCCGATATATACCCATATCTCTGTTATCAGAAGCTAGTGGGTTGTCAACTTTTAACTCTCCATTTTCAATCATGTTTTCTACAACATTCTTGAATATGATATAGTTCTTGATATCATGCCCCTATATCATATGATATGGGTAGTATTGATCTTCTTTGTATCCCCTTGGCTTGGGATGGTTAGGATCTAGAAGTTGTACATTAGGAAATATTATCCTTTGTGCCTCATTCAACTGACTAAACACTGAATGCATTGATTCGTTCAGAGGCATGTAGTAGTGAGATGGTCAATGCTCTTTGTTATAGACCTGATTATTCTTAGGGTTATAGTTGGCTTGCAGAGGGTGAGCTTGCTAATTCTATGTTTTTTTTCCATTTTTGTCCTTTGGTGTGGCCAATACAACTTGATTAACTTGAGAAGGCTTGGCCTAATTTTACTTGTTTTTTTATTTTGATTGTTCTTACTCCATTATTTCTTGTTGTGGAGCTTAATGTCTCCTTTATTGACCTTAATGTCTTAAATAAGCTTGGCTTGAGCCACGGCTTCTTCGAATGATTCATATTGTTGCAGCAATAGCAGGGAAATGTGATTTGCGTAAATCTAAGAATATCTGGACAAGTTCCTCTATAGGGATGAAGAATTATAGTTTTACCATGATTTTTCACCATCTATCCCCATATTCCATCACAGGCTCATCATCGTATTATTTCAAATTAATCATATCAAACAGGTTTACCTTCTTCTTTGCTCCGAAAGAAAACCATTCAAGGAATGCATTCACCAGTTGTTCAAAACTGGTGATGCTATGCTTGGGCAATTGGTTGAACCATTGTGTTTCTGTTACCAAGAACATCATGATAAATATCCTCAACATTAGGGCATCGTTCTTCTCAATATGGAAGCACACATTCATGAAGTTGTCATGTGTTCTTGTGCATAACCATCCCTTTAAACTTGTCTAACCTAGGAATATCAAAGTGCCTAGGATATGCTAGACTCGAGATTGAGGGGAACAGAGGTTGGTTGTGAATCTTGCTCAATGTCGGCTTCTATTCACCTGTATCCTACTTCTCAAGAGACTTGACTCTCTCAGTGAGTGTCTGGTATGCCTTTGAGGAAATAATATCATGTTCCTAAAGGTTTTCTCATGGTGGTAAAGTAGGTAGCCCTATGTTGTCCTGGTTTGGGCATCTATACTCATATTATATAACCATGGATGGAGGTTCAAGTTTATTCTTGGTCTTCCATCCCTACTCTTTTCTCATTGAACTGTGTTTGTTCGAGGTCCATGTGTTGTTGATGTTGTGAATTGTGGTGAGCATGCTCATTTTCTAGCCTAGTTCTTCTCTCCTATTGAGAACTAGCATGTATCTCATGTTGGTATCTCTCACTGCCTATGTGCATGTTTATTTGATCTAACCTCTCTACTAGCTCCTTGAACTCAACTCTTTCTTCTCTTGAGCATTGTTCTTGTAGGTGTAGGTGCCTCTTACTTCACTCTTCTTGCTCAAGAGCTTCTACATGCTCTCGATCAAAATGACCTGCTACTGAAGGCTTATGTCTTTCTAACTTTGTATGAGGAGTTCTAATGCTTAGACCCTTTAAGGAGGCTCCTGTTGTGCACTTGCCTTTGTCCACTAGGATGACCTACTCTATGTACTGTGTTATGGGTTGAGTACCCTCATGATATGAAGTAATGTATGTGTTGTGTGATTGATTTGAAGCTTCCCCTGGTTCAATGGTGCATCTAGTGGCTATTCTACATAAACTTCTTGAAGCAGAATTTTTGGTAGCAATACTTCTAGGAGCTGGTCTCAAAGGAAATTGATCCAACTCAAGTTATCAGGTTCTCCATGGCTGATCCCATGGAGACCCATTGGCACCAATGAGCTCATGGTTTAAGGGTACCCTCCCATCTGTATGTAGGTTGTAAGATGTCCTAGGCCTACGATTGGGTGTGGCCCTAATGTATTACACTTGAGTGGGTAGATCTATCCTATGTGTTTCCTCTGAAGCTTGGGGTCTTGTAACCACTGCATGCCTATGCAATGATGGGGGCCTTGATGCCTCCTCACATTGATGTGATGATGGAGGTCTTGAAGCCTCCACATTTTTATGCAATGAGGGAGGTCATGATGCCCTCACATGTCAGTGTGAAGAGGGAGGTTGTGATACCTCTGCTTGTCTATGCATCGAGGAAGTCCTTGAGGACTCCTCGTATCTATGTGATGAAGGAGGTCATGATGCCTATATGTGCCTGAATGAAGAGAGAGGCCATAAAGCCTCCTCATGCCTATGTGATGAGGAACCAGGGTGTGGCTCTCTTGCTAGGGTTTCCTGTGGAGTCCCCCAAAGGGTTGAGTTGTCATCCTTAAGACTTACCAAACTTTGTTCGATGACACTATGGGTTGGTGGGTTAATGCCAGTGTGATTGTGAGTGTAAGGAGCATTAGTTTTCCCCTCGGTGTTAGACCAGGGGTGATTTCTCCATGTGTTCACCATTCTGATTATGTGTTATCTTCTTGATTAGTTTCCAAATTACGCAAAAAAAATAAGCAAGTGTTTATATCTTTTAAGGATTAGCATGTTTCCTAAACTGTTTGGTGTGTTTGGATTTTTTGTTGATCTTGAATTCTTGTTCATGTTTGGACTTAGAATGAGGGAACTCAATAAAAGTGAAGACTAGGAACACTAGTGCCGAACATGATTTCTCAAAAGAGTCTAGGGTACATCGCTTAAATCCTAGTGGGGGGTTCGCCTAGATCTTCCACTATAAAATAGTGGGAGACATTTTGAACACAAATGACCTACACCAAATAAAAAGGAGTTATCTATTTTATCTAAGGATGCCTAGGGGGCAATCCAATGGAAGGGTATGAATTCCAATGTCACTAGTCTAAATTGGAGGTCGGTGATGAAATATAACCTTACCAATGTTATTTTAGAATGTGCAAGTATGTGGGGTTATTTTGAGATTTTGAAATATAAAACGATGCATCAACTAGCATTCATGCTCTACATCATTACATGCCTCAAAAGAAATTTTTATCATCAAAAATATGCATATCTAATTTATTCTAGATGATTTTCATGCAATGCACTTCCTACTTTGTGAATGGGTGACCACTAGTTGGGCCACATGCAAGCAGACTAATCACACAAAATCCTAGCAATATGGAGACTAGGGTGCACCTTACAATTAGAGGCCCACTATTCCTAGCAGTGCCTAGAGGAAACTAAAGAAATATAAGAAATGTACAATGCAGTTTTCTTTTCATTTTCTTCATTTTTTCCTAATTAAACTATGCTTTTGTTTGTGGTTTCTAGAAAATAAATGCAAACATAAAATCATAGAGAAAATAGAGGATAAAACCAACCTCAAATCCCACTCTAGTGATGAAAATTTTGAGCTTTTCTGCACTCTTCTACTAGCTGTTGTCGACCAGAGCGGCTGATTATGGCTACTGACAGCTAAATCAGCTAAGATATATTGGTTGCTATCGACCAGAGCTGCCAAGATCTCCAAGTTGCTATTGACCAGAGCGGCCAAACCTACATAGAAAAATTCATGAATGTTAATAATTTGTTTGGAAAAAAAACTTAGTGGGTGTCCCACCATGATCGCCATATGCGAGACCCCGGGAGGTGCACACCCGACTATCCTACTTGCAATTTTGATTTATCAATGTATATTATCACTTGCACAAAATGAAAATACTAAAAGCACATGCAACACAAAAATAAGAAAAACAAACAAAGATGCTTTATTTATCGATATCTCGAATCCTCGATTATGAGTTTTTCCCTCTTAGGGATACCCATCATTTTGATACAAAGGTTTACACAAAATATAGAGTAGCGATTGGATATATTCCTCGTAAGGGAATGGTGCGCTTATGCAGGCCTCCTAGTATCGCACATAAAATTGTATGGGGGATTACAGATACCCCTTTCTCTAGATCTGGTCCTAGAGGGATATTTGTGCTCCTGCTGCTTCAATTTGATTTTAAAGATATATACTTGCACTCATGGAAACAATAAAGCACGCTTAGTAGGATGGACCACCTATCTAGATGAGGCCTTTTTAAACGAATCTAAATAATCATGATAGTAATGAAATACAAGCATAAAAATAATAATAAATGCATGTAAAGCTAAGAAATATGGAATAGATGCATTAATGGAAGCAGATCTAAGCTATGACTTAACTAATAAAATTAAGCAATAATTAATCTAGACTAAAGCAAAGGGAAATAACATCTATGCCCTAAAATATGCCTATGGGCCACTGTCCAAGATAACAGCCATGATATGAAGCCATTTTTCTTGTGAATCAGGGGCTATTGCACTATCCTCTTTGCTACAATTGATGTTCAAGGGTCACCTGGCGTGTATCCTACATTGATTGGTGGTTGGTAACAATAAATATGAAAACTGGTGCGTGATCGTAGCTTAGCCAGATGGTGCTCCAATGCTCCTCAAAGGGGCATATCTTGGTTCTCTATTTCAACAGGGCTTCGTTGCTTGACTCTAAAACTTCATGGATCCTTTGCTTTTTGTGGGAGAGTCTATATGTAGACCTCCCTCTTAGATCTAGAATTTGACTTCTTAGAGAAGCCTCCATCCAAATTACATGTGACTAACCATCCTGAGTGAGAAGCATCAATCACAAAAAAACATTGAAGGGTCAGTTAGGAGGAACTTAAGGAGTTCCTCGCCAAAATCCACCCACAAAAAATATAAAGGTGCATTCAGACTATGTGATCTAGCCCGTATTCATAGCCATATTGTGCATGGTGCTAACCGCTATCATGTCTAGTGGCCAGGTGTCGTTGTTGTAGTCTTCAGTAGCCAAGTGTGTTGACCGCTCTTCTTGAGAGCAGCCAAGCCTGGATGGGCTAGAACTACCCTATTTGAGTGGTTAGGACCACTACTTGATCTTGAAGAGATTCAAGAGGGTTAATATGGTCTATGAATGTGCCCATATGGGTAGTCTCCTAAACATGACATTTTTTAGGTGTCTATTTATTTACAAATTCATCCATTATTTTATGCTTTATGTGATTTTTTGGTTATTATTATATTAGGTGTATGCATCCTAGATTGCTACAGAAGATGATCATGGTGGAAAACCCATATTTTATGTCATAGAATACTAACTTACTATGTTTTGTGATGATAGGTCTTAACCACAGCTAACAGCTACGGTTAACAGTTATCATCACACCATAGAGTCATGAGCAACAGTTGTAGCCACACCTGACAGACAAGGTTAGTAGAGAATAGAGCATACAATAGGTAGTTAGATCTCCATAAGACTTGGATATGAGGTAGGAGCACTTCCCTATCTCTGTGATTTCTTGTCTATGTTTTTTCTGGCAAAATGTAGAAATATTAGATTAATTAGAAAACTTAATGAAAGGTAGAAATGGGAAAATCCTAGTTCATTTTTAATTTTCTACTAGTCATTGCTAGGAATAGCAGATCTCTTATTACAGTCTGCCCTAGCCTCTAGTGGTCTAGGAAATTGTGTGTTTAGATTTTGCATGTATGAGGCCCAATCAAAGGCCATTTTACTCATTGATAATTGCATTCTCTGAACATTATCTAGCGTAATCATGCATTCTATTAAAGTGAAACATTCTTTTTCAAAGCATGTAGGAAAACCATGTGAATGCTAGTTTATGCATTTCTATTTCATGCAAAGTAAAAAGAACCATACACACCATGACACACTTTAAATGCTAGTGAGTTGAAAGTCACATCTAACCACTAGTAGGGTTCAACGATGGTGGCAGTGATTTCCATCTATTGGCCCAACTCCCTTGATACTTTTGTTACAATACCAATACCAGATCCAAGAACTATCATAGCCTATGGAAAATTTGCACGTATCTCTCTTCGAAGAGGTATATCGATGACTATGGGTGAATAGGGTGAGTATTACGAGGACCTTTCCTCCCTGACCATGTGTGGAATTCATTACCACATATTATAGGTGGGATTATGAGGCATGGGGTTCATAGCCATGTTGTCGAGCTGTGAGTATATAGGTGAAAGCCCTTAAACAATTGAGTATATCATCAACATTTTGAAAACATAATGAGAGTTACTTTCTGATACAACAAATCTCAAAACACACCAAACAGTTTAGGGCTCACAAACATAAATTTAAAGGAGATAATCATCATTGTTTATTTTTTTTGCCTTAAAATTTACATACATGATAATATAATATCATGGTGCGAACATGGAGAGGCCAATCTGGGCATAGATCTGAGGTTGAGGCCGAAGCTCCACCCAATGCACAACAAAATGTGTAGGACCCTCAACCATAGAATCCTCTTGAACATCATTTGGTGAGTATTAGAGGGGATAATTCTACACACAGGGATCCTATTGAGAATAACCCAGTTAGAGGAGCCACTAGACACTCCTCGAGACGTAGAACATAGCATGGGGCTTCCCAACATGGGGTCCCAAACATGGTAGCATTTATCGTGATCACACTATGTGTGCATCCATGGGATCTATTGAAGAGTATGTCATAGAGTGATCTAGGTTGGTACCCCTTAGATCTATACCTAAGGGAGGCTCAAGGCCCCCACCATATGAGTATAGATAGGCTCAAGATCTACCCATTTAGGGGTAAATAGAGAGGGCTTCTTTCGAGCATAGACCCATGCAAACTCCCAATAAAAGTGAACCTTTTAGGATCACCATAGACATGTCTAAAGTGGGAGCAAATGGGATGCCACCTCATGAGCCATGGCATAGTAGATAGATAGATGATCTTGATAGAGTCTTAGGATAGCTAGGTTATAAATCTCTACCTGCACCCTCTTAATCTGTGAGTGTGCATAGCGGAAGTATAATTAGGATAATAAAGGAACCTAGAGAATTATCCAAGCATTCTCATGATATGCATGTCCCTGCATCTCATGCGAATACAGAGTATAGGCGATAATTGGACACAAATACCATCTTCATAGACAAGGGCAAGAGTGTAGAAAATTAGTCTATTGGGGGATACACCCACAAAGCCGCTCGAGTGGAGCACACACACCAGAGGCCTCATATGGCTAATCACATAAATTGATCTCATAATATGGTGTCAGATTAGAGATGTTAGATCCTCCAAGACTAGTTGGAAGATTTTTGCATAGAGTGGGAATGCCTCAAAAATGAGGACACTCAGAGGCAAAGGTTCATAGGAAAATTATTATATGAAAAGTGCATGCACGAGCAATACATCCTTAATCAAAAGGAGTGTGCTGAGAGGGAGGACCAATTGCCTAGTGTTGGTTTACATCCCTGTAGTAAGTACAGGGAGTGCATTAATAGATGAGCTACTTTGTAGCTCGAGTTGCACCCTAAGCATATAAATACCCATACTCACCACACGGTCCAACATAGAGATCGATATCCCACCTCTGAACATCATGGGAATAAGAAATATGAAGAAGAAGTAGGAGATGAACTAGATCAAGAGTATCCTAAAATCTCCCAATTCAAAGTGGACGATGACCCTAGTCCTCTACCTTAACCAAAGATGAATCTGCCTCCAAAGGTGCATCAAAGGCAATCCAGAGAAGAGGAGTTCCTATATTCGTAGGCCTATAAGGCGTTGGTAGAAAAGGTTAAAGTTATTGAGAAGCAAGGAATAACTTATCAAAATCCTACCTTTAATAAGATTCATAACAAACCTTTATGCCCATAAATGCCTATTTTGGCCTATCTTGAACATTTTGAAATGCCTATGCTGGAAAAGAGGAGAGGAGGATGCTCAAGAGCATGTCATGTGTTTTATAGATATGTGCTTTCATATTGAGAGTAATGATGCCTTGCTCCTATGGATATTAATTACAACCCTCTCAGGACCAACCCAAGAGTGGTTTAATCAACTCAAAAGTCACAACATCACCAACTTCGAGCAATTGGCTGATGCATTTCTTGAATGCTTCTCCTTCAATGTCAAGAAAAAGGTGAACTTATTCGATCTTGTTTCTTTAATGCAACATGATGATGATCTAGTTATGGATTACGAGAAATTATGGATATGATGGCAAAGCTACCATTATCCATCCCTATATTTGAATTAACCCAGATGTTTATGAAGAGTTGCGCAAAGCACATTTTGTTATTGTTGCAGTTGCAACAATATCAAACATTTGAAGAGGCTTTGGTGCAAGCCAAAGTGATAGAGGATATCAAGTTACAGGAGGGTAAATTGAAACTCATAAATAAGAAGGAATGGAATAATAAGAGCACCGAGAAATAATAGGCTAAGTTGGCCCATGTTAATCAGGTGGTTTTAAACCTTCAAAAAGGGGATAAGGAGCAACAACAATTAAATTATCAAGCCCAACCTCCTCCTGCATAGTACGAGCAACACAAAAACAATTATAAGGGTAAGGACAAAGAAATATGCTCTCCTTGCATATTCACTCAAGTATCAAAATTTTTTACATCAATTTTCCATCAATTGTGTGAGGTAAAAGCAATAAACTTATCGAAAATCAAATTAGTGGACCCTAATCAACCCAAGCCTAAGGGATATAAGGATGATCAATATTGCATATTTCATCGAATGAAAGGCCATGACATAGAGGTATGTTGGTATTTCAAACATTTAGTACAAAATATGATAAAAAATGGTATGCTTCTTGTGGATAATCCACAAGCACCAGATAATCATAATATGGGGATTTACAAAATTCCTCTACCCAACCATGAGGCACCAAGGAATAATGTTGGCCATTTCAATAAAGTACGCATCGAACCACCAGCCCATGGGTTCATTAGAATGGTTAACATCATCATAAGATATGTGAGGTATGAAAGACCAAATCAACCTCCAATGCCTATGAGGGTCCAAGCTACGCCTCATCCAAGGCCAGCCTAGAATGTGCTAGGCCCACCAACTAGACCGGTGGTAACAATCAAGAGTAGGTTAGTTCAAAATCTAAAGATGACTCCAGTACAGTTGTCAATTTATGAGCTAATTCAGAAGTCTTCCAAGCACAGGGAGATGCAAATTAGACATTCTAATGCCCATAAAAGTGCAATCCTAGGATCTCGAAGTGTTCACACACTTTGTGGCACATGTGTAACAATGTCAAGAATCGATCATACAATTTTATGATCATGAAATCAAGATGGTTTCCACTGTCACAGTGGACCCACTACTTCACATCATTGCATGTGTAAATAACATACTTTTAAGTGGGTTTTGATTGATATGGGATAATGAATCAATATAATCACAACCAAGGCATTGACATACCTAAAGTTTCCAAAGATGCATATCATACCTTCTGCCTTCACATTAAGAGCTTTTAACGATGCATTATGCTGAACTGTCTGCATGATAGTCTTATCTATTTAGGTGGGATTGAATACCATTCCAGTGATGTGTCATGTGATTGAATGTGCTATGCAATACAACATCCTTCTAGGTAGGCCTTGGATAAGAGAAATGCATTGTGTCCCTTAAATTATCCATCAATGTATTAAATACGTTCATGAAGGATGGATTCACGTGGTACCCTAAGATGAGGAACCATTCAAATATGTTAATTTAGTATATTTTCCAAGGTACTTCATGCTCCCCTTAATGCACCTAGACATATGGCCAGCATCATCGATCAAAGAGCTAGGAGGAAAAATGAAGGAAGTGTGTGCCAAACCTACCATGTCCACATATCAATGATCGAATCACATGATAACTACTTCTACTACACCGTCTGCATCCATAATGCATCAAAATGATAGGAAGATAAATGCAAATATGAGTGATAAAGAGATAAAACAAACACCCAAACCAGTTGTCATCAAGGTTCCTACTCCCATGGAAGTAGAGTATGCTCAAGGAGAATTTGAAGAGGCACTGTTGGTCCGACTTTTATACACACCCTGCGAAGAATGAGCATGAAACTCCGATAACACTTATACGGGATAAATCCCACTCACTTTAGGATCTAGCCGGTTATCCAAGGTGCGAGTTACAGAGTTGGGTCGAATGTCTATTCACTCTTTTCCGCTTCTAGAATAGTTTTCAATATGGACTGTCTGTTACCTTACAACGGGTTCTTGAACTTGTTCAGTAATGTCTAGAAGTTGTCACTTGTTGACAATCAGATTTAAAATTAATTCTTTGATCTAGCTCTTATGGGTCAGTAGATTAAAATAAAAGACAAATTTAAAAGAAAATAAAAATGGATCATTTCACGGTAAAACAAAGAGGGTAGGGTAAGGTAGAAAGAGAAGTTTATCAAACTTAGTTGTAAAACAAAACTACCAATTTTATTTATACTATCAACTTCACAACGAACAAATCAAAGAAGAAAGTGTCCAGATTTCTAAGATCACTTTCTACTAAGAGCATAAGGCGAGAGATGGAACAGGTCTGAAAGAAAATCATAAACAGAAGGGAAGTCCGTTAAAATTGGTATTTCTCACCAACAGCATAGCTCACACAGTGAGGATAGAGCAATTGGAACAAACTTGAACTTTAAATCCATGATTTTTCCTAGCATACAATAGAACAAATGAAGCTCAACAACATATTTAATCTTGATAACACAGATTTACAGCATATATTTAATAAACTTTAAAGAAACAGATAACAAAAGAAGATGAACTTATCACAATCTACAAAATATTAGGCTCCTGGCCATGCTATCACAGAAAACAAAAGCACATAAACTCCAAGTCCAGAAATAAAATATTTAACAAGATTTGCAAGAAATTGCTTCAATAGCCTTTTATTTCTAAGTCTCCACCTCCTTTCGATTATATTTAGAAGAAGTATTTATAGACTCAGGACAAACCCTGATCTTTTCAAAAATATCTTCTTCTAAAAAACCCTAAATATTATCAACTTAAACCCTAGAACCCAGGTTTTACAATATAAGCCCTTTTAAAACAAAGTCTTGATAAAACTTAACCATTCTACAACTCAGTGCAGTTACTTGCCATAAATGGAGAAGACAGAATTCGAATGCTACTTGCATTCACCCGCAACTGTGAGTAAATGCCCTCATTAATTCCCTCAGAAATTTGGATGAGTCACCACTTTTTTGACATTTCATCTCCGCGGAGCCATCCCTAAGTTGAAAATGTCTGCAAGCCATTAACTCTGCCATAAATTTTCATTAAATGCGTCCATCAGAAAATTTCGGTAACTGTGTGTAGATATTTTCATTTTTTGGCCAATTCCCAACATAATCCATTAAATGGGCAGCTGCTTAGTCACCGTAAAATCTCTTTGCGGCCAGATCTGTAAAATTTGGATGAAACAGCAATTCCTGGCATCTTTCCTTTCAATATGGCGGTCTTCGATTAATTTGCACTTAACTATATCTTTCTGGCCATTTCTCCCATTATCATGTAAGTGCCAGATGGCTTCCTGCATGAAAGACAAACAAGGATTAGCATTTTAAAATTATTAAATCATAACCTTGAATATTAAAATGAAACCCTAAAGTATATTTGCATGTCCGCTCTACTTTGACACGTGTCACAAAATCATGACACGTGTCCGTTTCCAGCTATCTTTTCACTTTTGGGCTCTTTGTCTTTTCCTGCCGCAAAAATGTGACATGTCGCGATATCGCGACATCCCCAGCGCCGTGCAACTCTCTGTCTCCATGGCCGCGAAAATGCGACATGTCGCGATTTTGTGACATGCCGCGATTTTGTGACCCCTCCTTCTGCCCTCGGCAACTTCATCGTTTGGCTGTCACGATTTCGCGACACCTCCCTTCCATGCCTTGGCAACTCTAATTCGTGTCATGATTTTGCGACGTTGTGATTTCACGACACTTCCCTGACTTGCACTCTGGCCATCTTTGTTTCCATTGTTGTTGCCCCTTCGGATTGTGTCGCAATTTCGCGACACTCTCATGCCTTGTTCTTTTGGGACTTTGCTTTGACTGCACTTGGTTCTTTCTTCGGCTGTCACGATTTTGCGACGTCGCGAAATCGCGATGTCGCGATTTCGCGACACCTTTCTTACTTGCCCCTGCTTTTCGAACTTTGTCATGATTTCGCGACGTCGCAAAATCGTGACGTCGTGATTTCATGACATTTTCAGGCCTTGGGCGTTTTCTGCTTCCAGCACCGCAAAACTGTGACATGTCGTGATTTCATGACATGTCGCGTTATCGTGACCTTTCGTATGCATCTAATTTCTCTCTCCAAACCCGTCGCGATATCGCGACGTTTTTCACACTTGCAGCTTTCTTCCAAAATGTGTCACGATATTGCGACGTTTTTCACCCTTGCACCTTGTTTCTCTCTTGCAGCCGCGAAAATGTGACATGTCACGGTTTCACGACGTTTCACAATTTCACGAAGTTCCGTACGATCTTGCTTTCTCTCTCCAAACCCGTCGCGATATCGCGACGTTTTTCACACTTGCAGCTTTCTTCCAAAATGTGTCGCGATATCGTGACGTTTTTCACCCTTGCACCTTGCTTCTCTCTTGCAGCCGCGAAAATGTGACATGTCGCGATTTCGCGATGTTCCGTACGATCTTGCTTTCTCTCTCCAAACCGGTCGCGATATCGCGACATTTCCAAAAATGGAAAGTGTCGCGATATCGCGACATTTCCAAAAATGGAAGTTTCGCGATATCGCGACATTTTTGAAAATGGAAGTTTCGCGATATCGCGACATTTTTGAAAATGGAAGTGTCGCGATATCGTGACACTTCCAAAAAAGGAAAGTTTTGGTTTCTAATGAATTTATCTGTCTATTTTCTGCATTTTTTTCATACTGGTGAAAGATTTTCTTTAATCAGCAATGATTCTAACATGTGAAAAATGAATTCTGGAATAAATCAAAACCAGATGCAAATAAAAGCACAACTTAAAAAAGGAGGCAAGCAAATTTGGAACTAAAACCTGGAAAACATCAAGAGGGTCCTTACTGCAAAATGAAAGCTCAAAATTTTCAAAGGGTGGAAATTCATTTTTCAGTGGGGGTGTGTTGCTTCTCAAAAAATGGCGATATCTACGGGTAAAATAGTAGCATTATTTTAGAACCCAGGACTCTAGTTTCAAAACAACATAGACCATGTATCTTGCCTTGCCACGAGATATTCTTCAAAACAACTTAACTACTAGCTGATAGTTGTCAAAATTTCCCAAGGACATACTAGGCTGAATCATTTAAGGAAGATTTCTGATGTGTAATTACAAGTGTATAAAAATTTCTTCAAGAATGACTGGATCGAATGTTGAACTCTGGATTGATCAGATTTTCTAGATTGTAAAAATGGAAAACCGAGTAGAGCTCTGTTTACTAGTTTAGCCTTTCACAGCCCCGACAGAGTTACCCTTTAGATTTACACGACCCAGATTTACAACTGTAAGGTAGAATCTACAACTTGGTAGGAGAAAACATCTTTTGAAGTCTTGGCTGCCTCTTTCATTATATAACTCTTTTTCTTTCTTTTTATCTTTTTTTTTTTTTTTTTTATCTTTTTTTTTTTTATATATATATTGGAAATAACAGAGTGCCAATTTCATGCTGCCTGCTCAACTTTCATCTCTTTCTTTTGAAATACATCAACATCTGAAAAGCCTTAGAAAGAATAACAATTTTCTTTTAATATTTCATCAATCTGGAACTGCTTCAGCCTGGGCACTGATAGCCTCCGTGGATACTCAAATAATTACACGAATCATAATCCCCTCTTATGACCAACTTTTCTTGGATTCCCTAGGAGTTTCTCCAGCCAAACAGCATAGCAGTTTCTTTATAATTAAAACAACTGTGGCAAGCAAGACACAAAATCTAATCATCCTTCCACTGTTGTTCTGAATAACAAAATAGTTCCACTGTTTAACTTAAACAGACTATCTCACAATTAGGATAGTGAACACTGGATTCTGGACTCAGAATGAAACAATTTTTATGAAGGCTGACTTTTTATATTGATGCTCAGGCAAAGCTTTAAAAATAGAATCTTTAAAATAAAATAAACTGTACAGACCTGTAAGGATAAACACAGACCTTTTAAACAAAATAAAATAAATTGTACAGACATTTAAAATAAAATCAAATAAACCTAAAAACTGCACAGACATTAAAGCTTATTTACAATGTATACACATGTTACAACTTCTTTGATCACTCAAAAAAAAATGTAGCAGATGGAAAAGCAGATAAATAGTGCCTTAAAAAATTTTGACCATGTGCAAGTAAAATTAGAAAAATTACCTTTCAGGTCCTGTTGACGAAATGCACTCCAGACTATGCTTCCAATTTTTTTTTTTTTTTTGCTACCTGGGAAAAACTTGTGTTTACTGTCTTCCCTCTCTCTTTTTATTTTATTTTATTTTTTATGGATCTTGTTCCACTGAAAAACAAGTCTGCAATCCTTTCAAATTAAACAAATCATATAATAACATGTTTATGCTTCTACTTGAAGGGTTTGCAGAATTCTTTCAAAGGGACGAAATGTAAAACCCCCCCAGGATCAAATACCTTAAAGCCTCTATAGACCCAGACCATCACATCTTCAGATTTATGTGACAACTCAAAGAGATCATATTTTATCCGTATGTCCTGGTTCTTAACAACTTGAACATTTTGTGGTTGCTGTACTGTTTCAATATCCAAGACTTCAATTTTTATCCGTCTAGCAGAAGTTTTATAATTTGCTTTTTCACCTGAGACTTGCTTAGATTTAACCCCATCAATATGTAATGTCCAAACATCATTTTTGTAATTGGTCAGAGCTGTAACTGTTCTCACCTTTTCAGCTTCCAAATTATAAACTCCAATATTTACATCAACATGATTTGCAACCTTTTCTTTGATATTATGTTCAGTAGTTACAGGATTATATTGAGACTCTTTACCTATTCCAAGTTGGTTGACCACATTCACATTTACTATATTTTCCTCCTTTTCTTGAAATTCAATAGGTGGTCCAGAGTAAGCTTCAATCAAGTTATCCTTTTGTTCAAAAATCTGGGCCAGCTCATGGAGGGTGATGTCAGCTTTACTTTTCTTCATATCCTCAATGATGTTATCCTCCTTCTCGATTACTTCGCATAGTGATATTGAATCTCATTTTCATCATCCTCTGATGAGGAAGGATCATTATTAGGTTCTGGACTCTCACATCTCAAATTACAATTGTCCCTTTGGAACTGTTGAAAATCTTGTACTTCATCCATAGGAATCTCTACAAGATTTTCTGACTCTACGGAAAAAGTGAAAGAATCTGAAACCCTGGTTGTACTATTTTTGGATGAACTAAAAATATCAATATTTCTTTGATTTCTAGAGAAATTTAACTCACCAGGAAAAACTTCAAATTTGGGTAATGCTAGATCACAAGTTTTTACTTCAAGCACTTCCACTTTGAACTTGTCAGAACCTTTCTCTATATTTTGCACATGCTGAGTGGATGTCACAGTTAACGGAGTTTCCTTGGGTAGAGCATAATATGTTGGAACTAACTCATGATGTGGAATGGGATCCGAAATAGGCATGTTCTGTGTAACATAGGATATCAAAGGACTGCTCAAAATTTGAGGTCCTAACTATCTTTCAAGAATTAAAGCTTCTTTATAAGCTCCTGTCAGGGTTGTGATATTGATGTCTCTCTTGAGGAAAATAGAGGTCACCGAATCCAATGCATTCTTATAGATTTCTAAGGCCAGATTTGCATTTGATATGTAATGACCGATCATTCTACCGTAAGCTCTTTGGAACCTCATATTGAATGACCTGACAGTTTCTCCCGACTCTCTCTTGATGCTGGAAAATTGTTGGTATAACACACTAGGGTCTATCACTTACCCAAATTGTGATATAAAAACCTTCTCTAGGTCATTCCAACTGGTAATAGAATTGCTAGTGAGGTTTAGAAACTAGTCATAAGATCCCTCCTGGAGAGTGAACGGGAACAATCTGCAAGCAAAATCTTCATGCTGTATATTTAACAATTTTAGAGCATTCTTATATGCCATCAGGTGTTCTTCGGTTGTTTTATTCCCATCATGCTTATATCTAGGGAGATATCTCTCAGGATGTCTAGGCAGATCATGGGCTATACCCGGGATATTTAAAGCAGTGGAACCCAACCAATTTGCCATTACTACTTGATTAATGACGATGATATTCTGAGTTGTAATTGGAGTAACTACCAATGGTGATAAAAAAATCCTTAACAGACTACTGAAATTCAGGTCCCCTTTTCTGGCAATTTTAGATATTGTACAGACAATTTACAATTCTGAACGGAGTTCAGTGGGCCTTTTAAATGTTGGTGTTAAGTTTCGCTGTTCAGGAAAAAATTCAAACAAAATTTTAAAGGCAGAGGAGGAAGGAAAATTGGCTACCAGACTTTGGATAAAATACAGCATTTGTCAAGTACCACATACAGTCATATTTCTCAACTCAAGCGCACTAAGAACATAAGTTTAGGCCCTCCTTCTAGAGCCATTTTTAAATGTTGGTCCGACTTTTATACACACACTGCGAAGAATGAGCATGAAACTCTGATAACACTTATACGAGATAAATCCCACTCACTTTAGGATCTAGCTGGTTATCCAAGGTGCGAGTTACGGAGTTGGGTCGAATGTCTATTCACTCTTTTTCGCTTCGGAATAGTTTTCAATATGGATCTGTCATGTTACCTTACAACGGGTTCTTGAACTTGTTCAGTAATGTCTAGAAGTTGTCACTTGTTGACAATCACATTTAAAATTAATTCTTTGATCTAGCTCTTATGGGTCAGCAGATTAAAATAAAAGACAAATTTAAAAGAAAATAAAAATGGATCATTTCACGGTAAAACAAAGAGGGTAGGGTAAGGCAGAAAGAGAAGTTTATCAAACTTAGATGTAAAACAAAACTACCAATTTTATTTATACTATCAGCTTCACAACAGAACAAATCAAAGAAGAAAGTGTCTAGCTTTCTAAGATCACTTTCTACTAAGAGCATAAGGCAGAGATGGAACAGGTCTGAAAGAAAATCATAAACAGAAGGGAAGTCCGTTAAAATTGGTATTTCTCACCAGCAGCATAGCTCACACAGTGAGGACATAGCAATTGGAACAAACTTGAACCTTAAATCCATGATTTTTCCTAGCATACAATAGAACAAATGAAGCTTAATAGCATATTTAATCTTGATAACATAGATTTACAGCATATATTTAATAAAATTTAAAGAAACGGATAACAAAAGAAGATGAACTTATCACAATCTGCAAAATATTAGGCTCCTGGCCATGCTATCACAGAAAACAAAAGCACATCAACTCCAAGTCCAGAAATAAAATATTTAACAAGATTTGCAAGAAATTGCTTCAATAGCCTTTTATTTCTAAGTCTCCGCCTCCTTTCGATTATATTTAGAAGAAGTATTTATAGACTCAAGATAGACCCTGATATTTTCAGAAATACCTTCTTCTAAAAAACCCTAAATCTTATCAACTTAAACCCTAGAACCCGGGTTTTACAATATAAGCCCTTTTAAAACAAAGTCTTGATAAAACTTAACCATTCTGCAACTCAGTGCAGTTACTTGCCATAAATGAAGAAGATAGAATTCGAATGCTACTTGCATTCACCCGCAACTGTGAGTAAATGCCCTCATTAATTCCCTCAGAAATTTGGATGAGTCACCACTTTTCTGACATTTCATCTCCGCGGAGCCATCCCTGAGTTGAAAATGTCTGCAAGCCATTAACTCTACCATAAATTTTCATTAAATGCGTCCATCGGAAAATTTTGGTAACTGTGTGTAGATATTTTCATTTTTTGGCCAATTCCTGACATAATCCATTAAATGGGCAGCTGCTTAGTCACCGTAAAATCTCTTTGCGGCCAGATCTATAAAATTTGGATGAAACAACAATTCCCGGCATCTTTCCTTTCAATATGGCGGTCTTCGATTAATTTGCACTTAACTTTATCTTTCTGGCCATTTCTCCCGTTATCATGCAAGTGCCAGATGGCTTCCTACATGAAAGACAAACAAGGATTAGCATTTTAAAATTATTAAATCATAACCTTGAATATTAAAATGAAACCCTAAAGTATATTTGCATGTCTGCTCTACTTTGACACGTGTCGCAAAATCGTGACACGTGTCGCAAAATCGCGACATGTGTCCATTTCTAGCTATATTTTCACTTTCGGGCTCTTTGTCTTTTCCTGCCGCAAAAATGCGACATGTCACGATTTTACGACATGTCGTGATATCGCGACATCCCCAGTGCCGTGCAACTCTCTGTCTCCATGGCCGCGAAAATGCAACATATCGCGATTTCGCGACCCCTCCTTCTGCCCTCGGCAACTTCATCGTTTGGTTGTCGCGATTTCGTGACACCTCCCTTCCATGCCTTGGCAAATCTCATTCGTGTCGCGATTTCGCGACACTTCCCTGACTTGCACTCTGGCCATATTTATTTCCATTGCTGCTGCCCCTTTGGATTGTGTCACGATTTCACGACACTCTCATGCCTTGTTATTTTGGGACTTTGCTTTGACTGCACTTGGTTCTTTCTTCGGCTGTCGTGATTTCGCGATGTCGCAAAATTGCGACGTCGCGATTTCACGACACCTTTCTTACTTGCCCCTACTTTTCGAACTTTGTCACGATTTCGTGGCATTTTTAGGCCTTGGGAATTTTCTGCTTCCAGCACTGCGAAACTACGACATGTCGCAATTTTGTGACATGTCGCGTTATCGTGACCTTCCGTACGCATCTGCTTTCTCTCTCCAAACCCGTCGTGATATCGCGATGTTTTTCACACTTGCAGCTTTCTTCCAAAATGTGTCGCGATATCGCGACGTTTTTCACCCTTGCACCTTGCTTCTCTCTTGTAGTCACGAAAATGTTTGCGACATGTCGCAATTTCGTGACGTTCCATACGATCTTGCTTTCTCTCTCCAAACCCGTCGCGATATCACGACGTTTTTCACACTTGCAGCTTTCTTCCAAAATGTGTCGCGATATCGTGACGTTTTTCACCCTTGCACCTTGCTTCTCTCTTGCAGCCGCGAAAATGCGACATGTCACGATTTCGCGACATGTCGCAATTTCGCGACGTTCCATACGATCTTGCTTTCTCTCTCCAAACCGATAGCGATTTCGTGATGTTTCCAAAAATGGAAAGTGTCGCGATATCATGACATTTCCAAAAATGAAAGTGTCGCGATATCGCTACATTTTTGCGACTTGGCGGATTTTCCAAAATCCGTCGCGATATCGCGACATTTACGAAAATGGAAGTGTCGCGATATCACGACACTTCCAAAAAAGGAAAGTTTTGGTTTCTAATGAATTTATCTGTCTGTTTTTTGCATTTTTTTCATACCGGTGAAAGATTTTCTTTAATAAACAATGATTCTAACATGTGAAAAATGAATTCTGGAATAAATCAAAACCAGATGCAAATAAAAGCACAACTTAAAAAAGGAGGCAAGCAAATTTGGATCTAAAACCTGGAAAACATCAAGAGGGTCCTTACTGCAAAATGAAAGCTCAAAATTTTCAAAGGGTGGAAATTCATTTTTCAGTGGGGGTGTGTTGCTTCTCAACAGGCACCTCATCCTACTTCATATGCATTTTCAATAGGGTCATATGTGCTTTAGGTGACCATTCATTTGGTTAATCCTAGATTAGGGGATTATATCATGCAGAATGTGACATTTATGTTGATCATCAAAACTACACAGGATATGTACCGACTGCAAGCCCATCACATTCTCATAGGTATTGTGGTATCACTGAGGGTACCTCCTAACCAAACCAATTTCATCTATGGAGGGCTTGACCAACTCACATCTCGCACTACCATGGATGAGGATGATGATGAACCATTCACTATGAATGTTCATTATCGCTCTAACCCAAAATATACCTTATTATATTTCGAACGTTACCATTGGCACGGTTACGATATTTGATTATTCGAGCATGGGCTTAGGAGGCTGTATGAACCACAATATCAGTTTCCAACTGATATATTTGGGTTAGGATATTATATCAGATGCTAGGATGAATTCCTCGCAACATCTTTAGACTGCCTATAACTCAATCTGCGAGGTGAAGTTGACTTCAATCCTTGTCACCCCAATCCCTCCGCCTTTTGAAGAGATGGTTAGTGTCTTACATCACTATAGAACTGCCTGAGGTATATCACGAGAACATATTTGTGGATATTGATTCAAAGCACATACCAAGAGACAACTTGGAAGAACAAATCCATGAGGCAATCGATGACATAGGCCTGCAAATTCATAACTTTAGTATGGTGGAATATTTCGAGTCAGAGAATCATTCTGATGAGTACAAAGTAGAGTCCATATATAAGAGAGAGGGATAAAGTTGCATGTATGAGACTGATGATGATGGTGAGTCCTTGAACAATGAGCAATCCGAGGATGAGACCGATTTGGTTTACTTGGGCCCTCTAAATTTACGTCATTTGTTACCCTTGGAGACATTCGTAGAGGATGAACAATCCTCCTTTGATGATAGCGACTATCAAGAGTGGGCTTTCATGGGGCTCCATATTCCTAATATCATAGGTCTAGTAGGTAGCAGTGAGGGTTTTTATTACGATAGTGATGGTAAAGATGAAATAGAGAGAGCCTGTTTGGGGCCTCGCTACTTTCATCATCGTAATACGCCATACACTACAGAGGAAATATACAAAGATATCAATCTCCACCCTTGCCTTAGGGGAAGACTAATGAATCTCGAGGTGATTTATTATAGTCTTTCCTAATCCATTGACTTACAAGGAGCTCCTTGAGCTTAGCGATCCTATTTTCAAGTCTATCCATAGATCGGATCTAGAGATCCCCATACCCCCGAACCACATCTCAAGGATGGAAGTTATATCAATGTAGAGTCACATGCACGTGGTCCTAGAGACATAATCCATTCCATAAATATGATATCCATTGATTTGACCACTCCACTTTGCAATCCAACCGATCCATCTGGACCATTGTATCTTAATGTAGATGATATTGATTGGGATCATGTTGACTCACCACTAGAGCCTGAATATTTTTTCCCCAATGCAAAAATACTGCAACCTTTTATTTTGCACTAGGATTTGCACATGATGTTTATCATGTTTATGATGCTTCAAACGTGGAACCCGTAAATCCAGTAGATGACATCCACTTGATCCCTACACCTCACCAGCTTGAGGAGGGATCCCACATGTTAGTAGAGGAAACCTTTGAAGTGGATATCAATAATGATCCCATAATTCCTAAGAAGGTTAAATTTGGAGAAATTTTATCTCGATGAGCGTGCCAACCTCATCCCTCTACTGAGAGAGACCTGATCTCTTTGCTTGGACTTATAAATACATGTCGAGTCTAGATCTAAAATTGGTTACTCATAACCCTTCGATATATCTCTCAAAAAATCTAGTCAACCAAAAACTTAGGAAGATGCATCCAACAATAACCCTAATGATTAAATATGAATTGCAAAAGTTGTTGGATGTAGAGTTTGTCATTTCCATTGACTATCCAGAATGGGTATCAAATATGGTGCCTATAGGAAAATCTGATGGAAGGATCCGTATCTATATGGATTTAATAGACCTCAATACAGCAAAACCAAAGGATTCATTTCCATTGCCAAACATAGATTCTCTCTTAGATGCAACTACGGGTCATGAGATGCTCTCCCTAATGGATGGTTTTTTTAGTTACAATCAAATTCAAATTAATCTCAAATACTAGCATAAAATTGTGTTCATAATTCCATGGGGGACATGTTGTTATAATGTTTTACTATTTGGCCTTAATAATGCTGGTGCTACATATCAGTGGGCCATGACATACATCTTTCATGACTACATGCATAAGATCTTGGAATATTACATCAATGACTTGTTGGCAAAGTCATTGTTGCATTTAGAGAATGCAGAGGTCTTGAGAAAAGTCGTCGATCACTTGATAGAGCATAATATTGTTAACGTAGCTTTAATTGTTTATTACATTATTAGTTAGTGTTGTTGTAACTATGTTAGCTATGTTAGCAACTCGTTACAACTACTTCTATTTCTTCCTTGATAGTTCTAAAACCTCCAGACTATTCTAAAGACTACATTGTATTATTTATTCATTGCATTTCAATGGAATAATGTTCTATTTCATTACATGGCATCAAAGCCTAGCTGGAGACTGAAAAAAAGAAATTTTTTTCTACTGCAGAAGACCTGACGGAAGCAGGCTAGAGATTTAAAAAAAAAAGAAAAGAAAGATGCTAGAGAGCAGCCATCTGTGGGAGACTGGAGACTGGAGACTTGCACAACAGCCCTCCCATGCCCCCTCCACCCCCGTGCCACCTCGACGCCACCCCACATAGCCCCTCCTCCATGCGCCACCCTGGCGCCACCCCGCATGGCCCCTCCTCCCCATGCCACACCGGTGCCACCCCTGCACAACCCCGCATGCCCTTCCCATGTGCTGCCTGTGGTATGCCTGCGTGACCTGTGTCGTGGCTCTATAGAAGTTGTGCGATACAACCGCACGACGTAGAGGCCATGTGACCTCCGCTGTGGCCCCGCAGCAGCCACGTGACCTTTGCAGTCACCCTGCAGTAGCCACGTAGCACACCGTGACCCCACAGTAGCAGTGCAACCGCGTGACACATTCGTCGCTGGGCGTCCTCTTACAGGAGGACCTAGGTTTAGAACCCAGATCAGCCCATGGGCTCACTGGCAAGTGAGCCGCGTGGTGGGTTCTGGGAACCCAGAGGTCACGGGTTCGAGTCCCGTCGACCCCTCCCCCAACATAAAAAAAAAAAAAAAGGTATTTTTTTAATAATGTTTTTTTTTAATTATTATTTTTTAGTTAAATTAAAATTTAATTTTAATTTATTTTAATAGTTTTTAACTATATAAATTAAAATTTAATTTTAATTTATTTTAATAGTTTTTAACTATATAAATTAATTTTTTTTTTTTTTAACTTTAAAACTATACAATAGTTATAAAAATGCTTTATTAAGAGAAATTTTTTTTAAGGGGGGGTATTTTTTTTTCAAAAATCAAAGTGGGAAATTGAGTAATATTTTCAAAAGCAAATTTGGCATTATTGTAAAGGTGCATTCTCGGCAACGCCCGACACCTAGAGGTTTATTTTCTGTGGGCACTTTTATGTTGTATGTTGCATTTTTTCTTGCTTTGCACTACATCATTAAAAGTTAAAATCAAATTCACTCCCTAAGTCCCTAGAATAATTAAAACCCATCCGTGCAATTTATTGCACTGCAGTGTTCGGTATTTGTGATACCTATGGCCAAAACTTAGAGGTAAATCTGTCATGATTGCGCTACTGTATCCATCGCCTAATATAGCTACCAAAAACGACGTCTGAGCTTGTTCTCTATAAATCATCGGGGAGAGATAAGTTTACCATTTTCTTGCAATTTTTTATTCCATCCATTACCCTAATAGTTCTTGTGTTTAGGCATAAATCCTAAAGAAATTTATGAAATCCAAAGTGTTTAGGGGAAGTTACACCCTACACATGAGGATTGTAGACTTTCTATGGTAGGTGCCATCAACAAGACTATTCCCTTTCAGTACTGCTTAAGTACCACGTATCGTATGATCTCTAAAAATTACCTATAGTTTCCCTCACGTAAGGGCGGGTGATTTTTTTCTGATCTTTCTAAATACCTATAGTCTCCCTCACGTAAAGGCGGGTATTTTGTATGGTATAATGGCATAGCAAAAGGTATATCGAAATGGGGAACAATTGGTGTTATAAGGAACCTTCACCATGTCTGCAAAATTAATGATTGATTCTCATCAGTTGTTGAAAGGTCCTAATTACACACCATGGAAAAATAAGATGAAGGTAATCCTAGCAATGGATGACTTATGGGATGTTGTATATGGAGCAACAATAAGACCTTCATCTGCGGCTAGCGCTACAGATCCATCTATTTTTAGAAAGACTTTGACAAGAAAGACAACAAAGCAAAAGTGCTTATTTTGCTTTCTGTGTCTGATGAAGTTCAACCCCATAATGCTGACTGTGAACATAATAAATAGGCATGGGATGACCTTAATACTATATATGATGGAAAGAATGATTCCACTATTCTATTTATTTAATCTCAATTACACAATCTAAGCATGAAGCAGGGGGAGACAGTTGAACTTTTTCTTTGCAGAGTGTCTGAATTGAAGGTAAAGTTGAATTCTTTGGGAGAACCAATTGATGACAAGCTCCTTACCTCAATTGTATTGAGAGCTTTACCTGATTCTTATAGGGTGTTGATAACTTCCCTTTAGGTGTCACAATGGAAAGTTACTTTTGTAGAGTTGGTTAATATGCTTCAAGAAGAGGAGGCACACCAACTACAGCGAGATGATTCTTCTAACACTGCCCTCTACACCAACAGAAAGGGGCCAAACAAGAAGGGTAATTTTATGAAAGGAGGTGGTTCTCAAAAGGATTCAAAAGGGAAACAACCTCAACAACCAAAAATATATTGCAAGATCTGTGATAAATAGGGTTATGATACAAACGGATGTTGGCATAAGAATAAACAACCTAAACATAAAGGCCAAAACAAACCACCCAACAAGAACAAGCAACCCAAGGTGAATGTTGATGTTGAAGAATATGACTCAAATTCTGAGTGGGCACACAAGGTGCTCATGACTACCATAGCCTCCAAGTAGACGGATCCTGTATGGTATGTTGATTCTGGCACTAGTAAGCACATGACTGGCGACAAATCATGGTTTGAGTCTTTTGAGGCCAAAGAGGGCAAACCTATCACTATTGTTGATGATAAAACCTACAAGGTTCAGGGAGAAGGTACTATTTTAGTTACTCTTTCTGATGGCAAGTTTCAGATTGAAAAATTTCTCTATGTTCCAGGATTGGTGAACAATTTGTTGTCAGTCACACAAATTCTAGACAAAGATATGGTTGTAAAATTTAGTGTTGAGGGAGGCAAGAAGTGTTATTCTATTACCAGGAGAGGTAAGAATATTGTAACCGTTTCATTTAAGCATGGCTTATTTGCCTTAGATGCTATCTCTACTCCACATGTCGCCATGACAGTCTCTACAAAGGAGGAAACTTCCCTATGGCATAAGAGATATGGGAATCTTAGTTCTGGTTACTTACTTGAGCTAAGTAAGTATGAGATGGTAAATGGTCTTCCTTCAATTTCTACCACATTGCCAGTGTTCTCTGACTATTTGGAAGGAAAGTATCATAGAGTACCTTTTGAGAAAATCTCTACAAGAGCAAAGAAACCTCTGGAGTTGATTCACATCGATCTGTGCGGTCCTTTCACACCCATCAGTTGTGGGGGGGAGAGGTATTTTTAGTTATTTATAGATGATTACTCACAGAAAATGTGGGTGTTATTTCTTACTCTGAAATCTGAGGAATTTGGTTTCTTTCAGAAATTCAAGAAATTTTTGAGGCATTTGGTTTCTTTCAGCAATTCAAGAAATCTATTGAGGAGTCAAGGGCTTCTATAAAGACTCTCTGCTCAGATCGAGGGGGGAGTTTACCTCTAAATAATTTTCTACATTATTGGCTACACATGCTATCACAAGACAGTTAACTACTGCTTATACTCCTCAACAAAATGGAGTTGCTGAAAGGAGGAATCGTTCCATCATGGAAATGGTTCGTTGCATGCTCACAGGAGCTAGTCTTGGGCAACAATATTGGGCAGAAGTTGTCACCACAATAGTATATCTATTGAATAGGGCACCCACAAATTCCCTACAAGGAATGACTCCATAGGCAGCATGGAGTGGTAGGAAACACTCCATTTCTCATCTACGCATTTTTGGATGTAAAGCTTTCATGCACATACCAAAATAGAAAAGGAAAAATCTAGATGAGAAGACATTGAAGTGTATTCTTCTTGGCTATGATGAGGACTCTAAGGGTTATATTTTGATTGATACCTTGACCAAGAAGATACACATTAGTAGAGATGTAGTTTTTGATGAGGCTTTCACATCAGAAAACACATCAGATGTATACCTAGACCTTGTGGAAACTAAGGTTGAGAAGTCTCTTGCATCAAATATTGGAGGTCATTCTTCATCTTATTCAACAACTCAGAAGAATAATCCAAAGTGGTATACAAATACAATCAAATATTCTAAGCTATCCAATCCACCAGATTTAACATTGGATAGGCCTCATACTCACAGCATGGCTTGACAAGAGAAAGTTGCAACAAAGAATACTGGGGTTGATGATCTATGTCAATCTTTTGAGGAAATTTCTGTAGATCCAGAGAGAGATATAGAAGATATGGATATTGATGATGATAGGGTGTTTATGTCCTCAATAGATGATCTTGAACCTACATCAGTGCAATATGATCTTGGTGATCCTCAGTGGAAGGTTGTTATGGATGCAGAGTATAAGTATTTGATGAAAAATAAAACTTGGAAGCTTGTCGATATGCCATATGGAAAGAAGCCCATAGGCTACAAATGGGTGTATAAAGTTAAGTATAAGGTATATGGGACAATATATAAGCATAAAGCCTGACTTATTACAAAGGGCTATGCTCAAAGAGAAGGCATTGGCTATGAGGAAACTTTTGCACCTATTGCTCGGATGACAACCATTCGAGTTCTTTGTGCTATGGCAGCACAATATGGGTGGAAAGTACACCAAATGGATGTCAAGAGTGCTTTTATAAATTGTTATCTCCAAGAAGAAGTCTACATGACTCAACCGAAAGGATTTGAAGTGGAAAGCCAATAGTAGAAAGTTTGCAAATTGGTCAAATCCTTATATGGTTTGAAACAGGCCCCTTGGGCTTGGTACATAAAAATGGATAATCATCTACTACAACATGGATTTAAGAGATGTCCGTTATATGCAAACCTCTATTTCAAGAAGCAAGGCTCTAAAATAGTGTTTCTTGTACTCTATGTTGATGATCTACTCATAAAAGGGAGTTCAAAAACAATGATCTCTACTGTCAAACAGGATTTGAGCAAATATTTTGAAATGATAGATCTCGGACTTCTCCATTACTGTCTTGGTCTGGAAGTGAACCAGAATGATCACTACATCAAAGTGTCTCAAAAAATATATGCCAAGACACTACTAAAAAAATATCGCATGACTAACTGTAAGCGGATGGCAACACCAATGGAAACAGGTCTTCAGTTATCATGATATGACAAATCACCTCAGGTAGATGCTACTCTCTATCGTCAGTTGATTGGGAGTCTCATATATCTGACCAACACTAGGCCAAATATCATATTTGTTGTCAACTATCTTTTGAGGTTCATGCAGGAACCTAAGACTACACACTAGAAAGCAGCAAAGCGAGTTCTTCACTATGTCCGTGGCACAATGGAATATGGCCTAGAATACAAGAGGAACAACAAATTCTTCTTACAGGGATACACGGACTCCGACTATTCTGGATCATATGATGATCGTAAATCAACTTCAGGATATTTGTTTCATCTTGTATCTGGTCCTGTCTCTTGGCACAGCAAGAAGCAATAGGTGGTTGTTATTTTATCAACAGAGGCAGAATATCACGTCGCACGTGAAGCTGTGTGTGAAGTGATATGGTTGTGTCGCATCCTGACAAGTATGGGTCTTCCATAAAAATCTCCAATACACTTGTTCTGCGACAACATGGGTGTTTTGAATCTTGTTAAGAATCCAGTACATCATGATAAAACCAAGCACATTGATACACAATACCACTTTATTCAAGATGAAGTACCAAAACACCGAATTTAGCTTCAGTACATCTCCAACAATGCTCAAGTTGCAGATATTTTCACTAAGGCACTCGCACGTGTCAAATTTGAATTATTTCGCAGCTCTCTATGTATTTCAAAATAATGTAATCTGGGGGGATATTAGCATAACTAGTAGTTATGTTGTTACCCAAATAATGTAATAAGGGGGGATGTTAGCGTAGCTTTAATTGTTTATTACATTATTAGTTAGTGTTGTTGTAACTATGTTAGCTATGTTAGCAACTCGTTACAACTACTTCTATTTCTTCCTTGATAGTTCTGAAACCTCCAGACTATTCTAAGGACTACATTGTATTATTTATTCATTGCATTTCAATGGAATAATGTTCGATTTCATTACAAATATCAGGTTGAATCCTAAGAAGTGTGTATTTGGTGTGACTTCAAGAAAGCTCTTAGGATTCATCGTTTAAAAATGAGGGATTGAAGTTGACCCAACAAAGGTCAAGGCAATTTTAGAGATGCATCCTCCAAAAAATATCAAGAAATAAAGGAGCCTACAGGGCAAAGTAGCATCCATAAAGTGATTTATCGCACAATTATCGAATAAATATCAACCCATGAATCGACTGCTATACAAGGGGGTTCCATTCAATTGGGATGAGGATTGTCAAGTAGCCTTTGCTGATATTAAGCACTACCTAGTAACGTCGCCAGTGCTAGCTCCACCAAGATCATATGTAACATTCTTGCTATATATATTGGCTACTAAATTTGCATTAGGAACCATGTTAGCCCAAAATAATGTGCAAGACAAAGAGCAAGCCATATATTACATTAGCCGAACCTTGGTGAGTTATGAGCTAGGATATGCCTATGTGGAAAAGCTATGTTTAGAAGTGGTGTTTTCTACAAAGAAATTATGACATTATATGTTAATTCATATGATGTATGTCATATCAAAACAAAATCCTTTACAGTATATGATGAGCAAGACATCATAATACACGTACTGCAAAGTGGATCATGCTATTGATAGAATTTGACTTGGAATTAATTAGCCAAAATTCCATCAAGGGACATGTCATAGTTGATCAAATAGCTGAGGCACCACTAGAAAATAGTAGGCCTCTCACCATTGAGCTTCCTGATGATGCAGTTTTCGTATTATCAGAAGCACCCAAACTTGAATAACCAAATAACAAAATTGATATGACCTTGTTTTTCAATGGTTCAAAGTACAAAAAAGGGAGTGGTGCAGGAATAGTGTTGTTCATGCCACAAGGTCCTCCCATGCCCTTGTCATTCAAGTTAGATTTTACTTGCACCAACAATAACATTGAATACGAAGCCCTAATATTGGGCCTCCAAAAAGTTTTCGCCATGAAGATCAAAAGGTTAAACATATTTGGTGATTCCCTTCTCATCGTAAACTAAGTGAAGGGAATTTTTAAATGTAGGTGTCTAGTCCTGAAGGCCTAAAAATATCTTGGTGATATTTATCTAGCTTATTTGGAGTGGTATGACATCGAGGCAATCCCTCATTCATCAAAAAAAATTGCAGACACTATGGAATATTTAGGATCTTTAATTCCTTAGAATTTTTTTATTGATTTTACTACCATCCATGTAAAAACACTGTAACACTCTACCATGTAACACGAGGCTTTAGATAATAAAGAATCAGTAAATATGATTCATACAGAACCAAACCATGAATGGTTCTATATAGCCAGAGACTTTCTCAAGAGGGTGCCCTAGGGATCATTGATCTCGTAGGGTCCTACGGGGAATGGTACTACCATTCACCGTAAGGTTATTTCTCAGTATGGATTTGTGAATTTTAAACCACAAGGGGAACATGTTGTCTTGTCTGTTGATGCTGAGGTCTATTAGAACTAGATGTCATAAATACATGACTTCCTAAAACTTGGTGTAATCCCCCAAGGATTTTTGCATTCCACAAAATACACATTTAAACAGAAAGTGACAAAGTATGTCTTGTTAGGAGACATTTTTTATCGTCAAAGCTACGATGGAGTTCTCCTTCATTGTCTTGAGCCCCAAGAATTATCTTGGGCAATTTTGTAAGCTTACAACGGTACGTGCAGTGGCTATTTCAATGGCATGGCTATCGTCAAGCACATCCTTTGCATGGGTTATTATTGGCCTACTATGGAGAAGTATTGCAATGTGTATGTTAGGAAATGCATTAAATGTTAGCATCATGCTAATATTGCACACTTGCCATCATAGGACTTATAGCCCATTCAAGTGGCTTGGCCATTTGCTCAGTGGGGCTTGGATCTAATTGGTAGGATCTCTCCTCTATCATCAGGTCGGTATACATTCATTATCATGTCTACTAAGTACTTTACTAAGTGGGTGGAAGCAATCCCATTAACAATGATAATTGGATCATGTATTATGGAGTTCATACTCACCAATATCATAATTAGTTTTGGGATACCAATCAAAATAATATTGAATAATAGAATGTCATTCAAGAATAAAACTGTGAGGGCTTTGACGTCCAAGTATAGGATCAAACATAGTTTTGTGACTTCATATTATCCATAGGCAAACGGGTAATTTGAAGCTTCAAATAATATAGTGATGTCCATCTTGAAAAAGATAGTATATGAGCACCACAAATATTGGTACAAACACCTGCTCCTTGCATTATGGGATTATAGGACTAGCATTTGAAAACCCACTGGGGAAACTCCTTTTTCACTAGTATATGGTGCTAAAGCCATTATGCCCATAGAGTTGTATATTCCAACACCACGCATTGCATTGAAAGAGTTCATCGATGATGACACTGCATGGCGAGCTCACCTATATTAATTGATGCTACTTGATGAACATCACATGAATTCCCTTGAGCATCTTCATGTTTACCAAGAGTGATTAAAATGAGCTTACAATAGCAAGGTCCATTTGAGAGACTTTGAGTTTGGTGATCTTGTGCTGAAAGAGAACCAACAGAACTCAAATCTACTACTGAAACTGCAAGAGAAATTTATGGCTAATTGGTTAGGTCCTTATATCATCTATGAGAAGATTGAACCTAGGACATATTGCTTAACATCGCTTGAAGGTGTTGAAGAGCATGAACCTTTCAAAATACTTCATCTTAAATTTTTTTATGACTAAAACCATTAAAAGGCTCCAAAGGCATCTGTAATCCATTTGGTCATCCCATAAAATGCTCCAAAGGAATCTAAACCCATTTGGTCAAATCAAAATTTTAAAAATCCATAAAAATTAAAAAGCAATAAAATCTAAAAAAAAATATTGCATTTCATTTTGCATTGTTGCATCTCATTTGCATTTTGCATTCTCATTTTACATATGCATTCATTTAATTGCATTGCATTAGGCATTTCCATCCATTGCACTTGCATTAGAATAGGTTGTGTTTGCAATATTACAAATGACACCATGTTTGTGTTTCAATCATGCATCTATGCATTATCATCATCATCCATCACCCTTTGTGAGTAATTATTTTTTCACCACAACCCCTCCCATTGCTATGAAGAATATACTAGGATTTTCCAATCATTCAACCATACCTAGTGGTATTCTCAAGAGTTTTGTGGAAATATTGCTTTGCTTTTGTATATGAGGTATAGTTTTGATAGCACTTAGAATATCAGAATTCTATCACTAATCAAACACATTTAAACAATCCTAATTAGGGTAAGGAAGTACGAACACTACAAAAGTGGTCTAGGTCACGTTAGGCAAAAGGTTTTGTTACTTGCTTATTTTTTGAGGAGCAGTGGTCTAGAGTAGAGATCATTGGCAAAAGGATAATATCACCCGCTACCTGAAGAGATCCCTTGTTTAAATCAAAAAGAGCAAAATCCTAGAGTCAAATCCTATCCCTTGCAAAAAAAAGAAAGAAAGAGAGTATATATAAAATACACAATGACTTTTTTCACTATATATGAGCAAGTATCCCAATAATTTAAAAAAAAATGGGGTGAACTTGAATCCCTAGAATGGTCAATAATAAAAGCCATGGAGTGATACCCAATATAGCAATGGGCTGAATGAATTCCGCCTGACATTGGGGTAGGTCTAGCAAGTCACAAGTGAGCTAGCTTTAGGTGGCTTGTATTGCCTAGTGGTCTAGTCTAACTAAATTCAAACCTAGGATCGGATAGGCATTTGAGGATACCCAATACAACAATGGGATAAATGAATCCTTCCAGGAATTGGGGTATGCTTATGCCTTATCTAATATATTTATTTGCACACACAAGGATAATGAATAGCTTGGTTTGTTAGAGTGAAAAATTTATTTTTTAGAATTCTAGTATGGTTATTATACAACTTTTGATAAGTCAACTAAGTTATTTGAGTTTCATGGAATACCTCAAAAAATTCCAAATAGCAACAACCAATAATCAAATCACAATTATCAAGGATCAAATTTCTCTTTATAATATTTTGTTTATTAAATACTATTTCATAATATAGGTTAGATACCGTATGGATGTCATAAATGATATTTAAATGGCAACTGACTATGTTATGCATATTCTTTTAACTTGCAAGAGATTACAAATAGAAACAATATATCATGTCAGAGTGCAGATGGGTTATTAATTGATTAATTCTTATGATAAGATATATCAATTATAGTTCATGATTTTTATACATTCTTGTGGTGTCATCCATTAGATTGTTAGCTCATATTGCACACATTCCTTATTTTTTAAGTGATTATAGCATACATGTCCATTTACAAAAAATCATCATCATGAAAATTATGCAGTACATACATGGCATGAATCATGTCATAACATCATAAATTAAAAGCCTACAAGTACAACAAATTAGACATGTATTTAACATCAAATAATGCATCCATATACATTCATCATAAGTAGTCCATCTACACATATAAAGCACTGCATCTAATCATACATCACATAGCTATCTAGCGCATATCATCCATACATCACATCATATAGCATCAAATCAACATAACATATAAGCATTGCATCCATATGCATCTCATACACATAAAAAAAATAAAATCTGCACATATATTGAGTCTCATAAAAGTCTTATCATATATATATATATATATATGTGTGTGTGTGTGTGTGTGTGTATGTGTATCAAAAATAAAGAGTACATCGGTATATGTCAAAAATACCCGTAGGCTACAACTGTGTAGGTCCTCGACCTTACACTTAAAAATGGTACAACATATGGAACAAATCCATACTAAGTAGTACCTACATCCTCAGTCTATGAGGCTTCCCCGTCATCTCCATCTTCCCTGTGGGTCCGTCTAGAGTTGGTCCTAGTTGACCTCTCTAATCTATGCATCTTGTGGCTAGGTCTAGCTAAAGACTACCCTATCTCCTGAGTGTCAGTACTCTAAGACCTTGGATCTATAGTCATATTAGGAACCTCACCATCAAGTAGCTTAATATCTTTTGCTAAGGTAGAGATGTAAGCAACATCTGATGATTGCTTACTGATATGTCACTACACCAGAGCCCACAGTCTCCTGATGTCTACTATTGTATCCATCACTGCTAATCCCTGTACTTTTGGATTATCTAGAGTCACTAGAATAACCTATGAATATGATGGGTATTACCTCATAGACCTAAATGAGTCACACTTTGTAGTCATAGCATCTAGTTGGGACTGTCAGAGGATACACTACCCTATGACCCTTTGGATCTCAATCTCTACCATGGTAATATGAACCTAGAGATCTATATTCTCCCCCTAATAGTCATACCACTGATACTGCCCTACTATAAGTTGTGATTGTAGGTCACTGACCTATACCTATAAGGTAGCTATGGAGGTGCCTCTCCTTAGCATCTGCATCTAAAGTATGCCTACCTGAGTTTTTAGGCTAGCAACATGAGCCTTAAGCTATCCAATCTCGTTATCTGGTGCTACCTCACCCTCTACTAGTTCCTCATCCTCCTCCTTAGTATGAGGGACCTCCTCTGTAGCTCCCCCCTCACCCCATCTACCATCAATCCTCTTATGGACTCAGAACCCATGAGGATCGATCTCTACTCCCTCTACACCCTTTGCTACTATAACCTTTGTTGGTCTACCCAGTGGGCCCTCCAAGCCCCACCATAGCATGGTCATCCACCAAGTGTCATAGTCAAATGTTGTCCCTATGTTTTAAAGGCCTGACTCCTAGAAATCATCATCCTCGTTGCCCAGGGGAGTCACCCGAGACCATACCAGGTCCCTCTCTAGAGTGAGACAAAAATAGATGGTGGGCAACTCAGGGATATCCTACTAAATCCTGAACTACCTGGTGACATATGAGAAGTATAATAACTCTCATACCTTAGAATTACATCTGAGGACCCATTTGTCTCTATGTGCTCATCACAGTTAGTCATTAGCCTCTGGCCATGCAGGGCAGTCTAGGTATGGCCACCACTCAACCTGACCTAGCTACAATCATGCAAACTACTCAATGTAGTATCTCAGGTCCCTTGCGCAAGACCTTCTCCTGAAGCCCTCATGCTCTTGAGGCCAGCACACTGCATAGCACTACCACTCCATTGCAATATCTATAATATTTAGAGGTAGTCCTACGTGGTTCTCTATGGTGATGTGCTACCAAACCCAGATATGTAGTAGAATGCTGCAGCAAATACTGACTCTACTCCATCATGTAATCTGATATAGCTCATTATAGAGTTATGCAAGTAATGCACTCCCCCAGGACAAGATCAGTGGCCAACGAGTAGTGCTAGAAAGGACATAGAACATCCTAGCTAAGAGGTTCCAATGGAGTCTCACTCCTGAAGTGTTAGGAAGAATGATCTCAATGATCAAGTGCATAAACATGGCTTCCCATAGAGATATGACCCACTCAGTATACCAATGCTTGATGTGTACCCCTTCGTGGTTCGAGTGATGCTGCACCTCATCACTACAGTCACCAAATATCATGTGAATAATACATCCTTCACCTCTATTGGTGAAGATGTGATGGCCTCACCATCCAAAGGAAATTTGAAGATGTGGTACACATCCTCAAGAGTCACAGTCATCTCATCGATCGGCAGGTGAAAGGCGTTCGTCTGCACGTCCCAGCATTAGGCCAATACAATCATGTAGGTCTGGTCGGCTCGGATAGCAGGTAGGTGTAGTACATAGCTAAAACCTATAGCTATGAACCATGCTCACTCAATGTCATCAAGGTTACCATGTAGGTTGTGAAGGATCTCTGATTCCCTCGCCCTTGCAGTCAAAGTCTGATCAAAAACATAATAAATAGTTAAAAATCAACCAAAAAACATAAAAAAAAATCCTAAAAAGTGAAACAAAGTTGAAAAATATTTAAAAAGATAAAAACATACATGAATACATGTAAAACATTCAAATAAAATCAATTTTGCAATTCAAAATTTCAATTAAACCAGTTAAAAATCTAGAAAAATAAAAAAAAAATTAAAAATTTAAAATTTTTCCTATTGTCGGGTGACTGCGCTTCAGACCCGCGATTGGAGAGGTGGTAAAATTTTATGACCGTTGAGATTTGTATCTCACCATTTCTGATAGCTGTGGTCCCCAATTTTCTAATTGGGCACCATGTTTACCAGCCACGGCTAAAAGAAACACCCTTTTTGAGGTTATTTCCTATCTCGAGGCACCCCAAAAATTAAACCCACCCCTTCTAATCTAACCTAGACTAATCCTAAACTAGGGTGTGGTTCGTTGCTAGCAGTTTATTTTATTTATTTAACCCATTACTTAATGAGGTTAAATTTTATCTAGTAATTGCAAAAATGAGGGTTTGTGTGCTTCTACCTTAGTAGCACCGGTACCTCTAGGTTGGTCTGCCATTAGTGCGGGTGGTAGTGAGGTCTAGTTTGCAGCAGCGTTCTGTATCAAATTTGATAACTCACCTCTCAGATCACTCAGGTTTGCAAATCTGACAATTGGAAATAACGATGTCAAAAATGATAGATTTTTCTTAAATATTTTCCATTTTACCCCTGACCGCGGTTGACATCCGTGGACGCAAGATTAGGGTTTTTCGACTGCGGGTCAGAGCCGTGGCTAGAAAAATGTGAAAAGTGACTGCGTTTGACAAGCACAGCTAGCAACCTACAATAAATGCTCCAAAATCCCACCATGAGGAGTTTCAAAATGCCAAATTAAAAATATCCACCAAACCAGAAAATGTCAAAAATATTATAAATAACAAAAAAAATTAAGAAAATTCAAAAGTCAAATGTGCGTAGTATCCAGTTATTTACCCTATACACTTGGCGGTAGCAGTGAATGACACTCCATGCAATATGGCAATATGATTAAATTACCATAAGAAAATTTTGGGTAAATTCATCATTGCCGAATTGATATGCTTCATTTCAATACCAAAGAAGGCCTTAGAGGTTGGACTGCCCCACGGGAACAAAGCCATTATGTCAATTCTTCTATGACATTTTTAGTAGATCATCAACCAATATGATTCATTACATGCCTAATTGGAATTGTTATCATTTTGATTTCCTAATAAGACCTTCATGGCTAGACCACTCTACGGGATAGAAATATATATTTACTATTAATAGTTGTAATCATAGCTAATTAGGCCTAGTCAAGTATCAAGTGCTAAACCTTAAATTATTCAAGTTATTCATCGTGGTCAAGAAACTCATCATTTTACTAATTGTAATTACCCTAATAGAATCATTTCTTGAGGGGGTAGTCATTATATCATAATCATAATTAAATTCAACAGAATATCCCTTTATCATAGATCCCTTGATCTTGTCAAAATTGCATTCGTCTTATGAATCATTGCCAACAACTATCATAAGCTTACCCTTTGCTAGGGTAAAAAGTAACTATGATAGTTAAAATATTAGCTCTCCTCCTTTTGGATCTATATGGCGCAGAAGCCTATAGTAGCACTGAAGCTACTTGATCACCACTGGGGCTTGCCAAAGCTTTATAAATTTAAGTCTTCCATCCATTTGGAAGCAATGATTCTAGGATGTGCATCCTTTTGCAGGACTTGGGCATCTAATGTTGATTAGACTAATGATCATCATGCAACCTATGACATCATTTTAGGAGGTCTATTTTTTCTTATAATTGTTTGATATCACAACACATCTCAAAAGGGGAATCTTTAAACACCTAAAATACGTCATGTCGATGCGACTACTCATATGAGACATGCTAGAAGACCATATGAAAGATCTTGGACAAATTCCAAGGTGAAGCAGTGGTTCTAACCACTCTATTTAGGCATTTTTTCCTAGCCAATTTTTGTCATGGCTGACACCCACGGTTAATAGATTTGACCATGCCTCAGAGTCATGGTTAGCCTTCAAATTAAGTTTGATATCAACTAACCCAAAATTGGTTACAACGACTAAGTTGTTTGAGTTTCAAATGGTTTGGGCACAAAAGTCTCTAGAAATTTCCCTCTAACTACCCTTACTGAAGGTTCTTTATCTTGGCTTCTCCATGAAGCTAATACAAGGTCTTCCCATGTGTTATAAAACCCCCTCCAAATTGAGGAGAAGTCTAGAAGAATCTTGAGTTGAAGCACAACAAAGCCCTATCAAATTGCATACTCTCTTGCATCCATTGAGAGGAACACTTCTACTATATATTTTTATATCAAATGATATTTAGAACCAATAAGGCTATGGAGGGTTAGGGGAAATCAAGAAACTTAATTGAGCCTATTCCATCACCAATATAAGCAATTCAACTACCCAATATTTCAGAGGACATCAAGGTGACCCTTGATCATCAATTCATCAAGGGGAATTGGAGATCTAAGATTGGCATTAGAGAGCAACTACATTTTTAGCTCAACCATGGCTAACAGTTCTAGTTATTCTCTAGACCCGCGGTCAGGTTTAATTCCCCTTTTCCCTTGGGTTTTAATAGCAATTTACTTTTTATTTTTTTTATTAGAGATAATTGTGTGGTAGAAGTAGGAATTTAAGACTTGTTTCCTTCATTTCTTGTCATTTGGTAGCTAGATTAGTGGTGGCTATTTCTTATGTTTGCATGCTTCCAATTGTTTAATTAGGATATTAGATGGATTGATTTATGTTTCCTTTATATTTATTGATGGCCAATTATCATGTTTAGTGTAGATTACCATGCTTTTTGCATTTTCTTGATTTCAAGCTTTTATGGCATCCTTTTAAATAATTTCCTCTTAAAGCCTCATTAAGAGAGGCCTCCTTTGTTGTTAATATATTTCTTGTTATTTCTTCGATGCAGGACTAACAAGGTCTTGTCATTCAAAGCAAAAAATACCTCTAATCATGGAGAAGAAGGCCACATTTTTCTGGGAGCAGTTCATGTCAACCTAGGAAGCCTGTGGATTACACCTACCCTTGCATGGGGATTTTATATGATTGTAATAATTGTATCACATTGGTTATCCCTAACAAGGATGGATTTTTAATTGAATTTTAATTTAAATTTAATAAAAGAAGCCCTTATTTGTGGTTATTTGCAAATTCATCCATTCTTTTATGCTTTATGTGATTTTTCAATTATTATTAGCTTAGGTGTATGCATCCTAGATTGCTACAAAAACTTATACAAAATCAACCAAAATTGAACTATATTTTACAAAAGCACTATATCATACTCCAAAAACATTGAGTCATAAAGGATTCTACAAAACTTGATAATAATATCCATAAAATATTTTCAATTTGGGAAGATATAAGCTTTCTTAAAAAAGCTAAAATTAGGTATTCATACCTAGGGAGACATAAGGAAGTCTACAACCTAAGAATTAATAAAGATTTCATCAAATCAATCTTATATAATTCAATTAAGGAGCACATATCCTAAGACTAGGGAGCTGTATAAGGATGTATACTTCTACCAATAAATGCTCCAGAAAGGAAAAAGACAATGTCATAAAACATGGGATCATGAATCTACTCAAGAAATCAGAAGAAGGTTAGATCTAGCTTCAAAAGTAATCCATAGTGAAGCTTTAGAAGATAATTTTGATACTATGGAATGCTATCTTCAAACTCATCCCAATGAATCAATTGACAATGAAAAAGTGATATTTTATTTCCCTTAGACTTTGCAAGCCTTACTAAAAAATGATTACTAGAATTACTACAAGGCAGAAAATGAATAACAAAAAGGATTACTAGAATTACTCAAAAAGGAAATAAAAACTTGATGATTCATATCTAGAAAAGTTTTTTCAATCCTCATGTAGCATCAACACTTCTTGTTCTACTAACTCAAAATATTATCATGATACCTTAAGTGGTTGTTCAGAAACTTCCGTACAAATTAAAGACATGAAAGGAGAATCTTTCTCATAAGAATCAAAAGCAGTTCAACCTCCGGTGAGAACATAGAAACCATAATAAAAGGCAAAGCCAAAGATGAAGAAGAAGACATAGCATATAAAGGAGGAATACAATACATATTCAATTGAAAGAAGAAGCCTCAACTCTAGGTTACTCTACATCATATGAAGACACAAATTACCTGTTGAACCTAAACACAAAGAATATAAAGGAAGAATACAAAGTTTAGGAAGGAGAAGAAGATCCATATTGAAGACTAAAGTCTTCAATACCCAAATAATGTAATACATGTGGGTGTTATAAATAGAGTCTATTCCATAATTTATGTTATGTAAATGTATCTTCCAATATAAATACTTAGATTACTTTAGGGCCGGACTATCTAGTTACTTCATGCAATGTAATAAATATACAAGCATCAATGTGCAAGTTGTACATGTGCAAGTTATCCCTTTCAAAGATAGATAGAGTGTTGGCCAAGTATCCTATTTTACCTATATAAGGATGGCCTCATAGGCACATAGAGATAGACATAGATAGAGAGAGAGTATGGGGATATCCCATGATAGTGTAGCTTAGTTCTTAGCATAGTTCTATGTGCTTCACCATCCATTGGTGATGGGTGCAATGTAGTTTAGTAGCTTTATAATGGAGTGTTCATTTCCTCCATAGCTACATTGTATTATTTTATATCATTTCTATTTATTGCATATTTTAGTCATATAGCATATTTAATTTCTTTCATATTATTCTGCTTCTTGTGATTGCTATATCCCAGTGGTCATTACATCAAAAGCTAACAATCATGTGGTAGTCTGAAGATCTTATGCATTACTAGGAACACATCATAACCTAGAGTGGCCAACAAAAAATAGGTGGGCCCATCATATTGAGCATGTCGAGAGGACATACATAGGGATTCTACCACTAGGGAGGTAGGTGATTAGTGAGATATAAGATTGTTATATCATTTGGTAGTCATGGCATCAACACCCTAGATGGATGGAGGATGAGGAGGAGCTAGTGAGACTGAGGAAGATCCAATAGGTGGTCATAGACTAGGATGAGATGGAGTTGTTTTTCTTTGATCGGGTCCAAATATAGTTTAGTAGCTTATAGGAGATACTGGACTTAGGCAACTACTATTTTAGGAGGGTTCAAATGAACCCATTAGGGGTTAGAGGGGATCCTAATGTGGGGAGTTTCATGGAGGACCTAGATAAACCACTATATGTTGAACCATGGGTGGATGATTTCAAGGTAACTTTTGACTATAGGAGATTTTATAGGAGCATTATTCCCCAAAGGATCTCCCCAGTGGTGCTAATGTAGTGATGTTAGGTCATGATTTGACGAGTGTATTTAGCCTTGTGAGAGGCTACCTGATACACCACTAGATAACAATAGAGGGATATAGACCTACCTAGGTAGGTGAGGATAGATATTAGCATAAATATGGTGATGGTGATGAGGATGAGCATCACCATCTATGGATAAATGGGAGGGATAGAAATAAAATGTGCTCCCACAATGATAATGGTCAGGGTGAGTGGGATAGTAAGGGGTGCCTCTACATCAATGACAATGGAACCTAGTGGGACCATGGATCAAGGAGATTCAAGGAGAGATACAAGGGTGTTGTAGGCTTGGATTATGGTCATGAAAATATATATGGACCTACTTCAAGAGTATAAATGGGATATGGAGTGCCTTGAACATGATACTCATAGAGTGATATGTGGTGAGGGTTGAGGTAGACCAGCTTAGGGGGGAGATGAGCTAGTTGGAGAAAGAGTGGAAGTAGGCTTAGGTTGAGGGGATGGCTATCATCATCAATAGACAATAGGATGAGGGGATACACCTACTAGAGGTGAAGCTATAGATGGTAAGGGAGAGGATGGATGTGTTTGTATAGAGGGAGACATTCTTCTAGACCCTATATTTCTAGGAAATTCTAACGAAGTAGAGGGTACCTCCATCATCCTCCTTTTAGACATAGGGTTAGTCATAATCTAAATCATAGATTGTTTCATGGTTCATGAACATGCCCCCACTAGGACCACCTTCAACAAGTGGAGTAGAGGATACAAGTTCACAAACCTAGGGTGAGGATTGGGATGATATGCCAATTTTTCTAGTGTGGCATGCATATCTAGGCTTAGGGGGGATTGAGTGTGTCGAGATTGCACTATGGTACACTAAACAACATACTCTATTTTTCATGAGGAAAAAATCTAACTATTTTATATAAATTTTATTTTATTATTTTTATTTTATGGTTTTTAGAACATGTGTGTGTATGATTGTTTTAACATTGCAAAACGATCTTAATAATTGAGTACATAAATGGAAACTAATAAAATGCATGAGGAACTAAGTAAAGGTATGATGGGCTAACAAAATGCAAATGCATCAATGCAAATGAACTAAACTAATACAAAATTAAAATGAAATGTATGACTAGATGATTTGAGACACAAAATAATAATGGAAGAAAGGATGAAAAAGGAGAGAAAAATGATAATCTAGCTGAATTCATGCCTCGTAATAAGGGACTATAAATTAAAAATAGATTAAATTCATGCCCCATAAGGATAGGGCACAAATTCAAAAAGAAAGAAGAATAAAATAAAATAAAGAAGAAGAATAAATTCAACAATAGGTAAAAAAGGAACCAAAAAAAGGATGCTTAGAGTATGGAATTTGGATTAGCTTAGACCACAAGGAGTCAAGGTGATCAAATGACCATAAACTAAGCAAAATAAAGGAGAAAAATCCTATGAGAATGTATGCTTACAAATGGTTGAGATGGAGTGGAACTTGCTGAGGGTGTAGTGCTCACGAGTGACTATGAAGCTATCTTATGAGGGTGTTATACTCATTGAAAAGAACAAATCTTAGGGGAGCATTATCCACTATGGTGCGTACTCACTAATGACCAAATATGGAGTGAAGAACCCACCATGGATGTGTGCTCACTAATGGCTATTATGGAGTGATACCTACTAGGATGTGTGTTTGCAAATGGTCTAAGTGGAGGCTACCCCTCATTGGAAATCATGAAGCTATCCTTGTAATGGATGTAGACCTAGCTAAGCCAAAATAAAAATAAATAGCAAACTGATAGGAGTGTGGTATGTGCAAATTTTCATTAGGATTGCAACTCAATAGGGGTATTAGCTTGATAGAATAATATTGAACAAACAGTGTGTGTGTGTGCCTTGTTTGAAATTCCAACAACTAAGAGATGTGCATAGAATAGTCAGTGGTTGTATGAATACCATAAATAATATTCATGTGGTATCTATCCTATACCATGAGGAACCCTTAAAAATAAAAATATCAAACAAGGATAAGTGTAAGCAAAAACATATGTGTAGATAAAAGAAGGAACATATATCCATTGTCTTGAAGAAAAGAAGAATAAAAAAACATGTAATGGACATGGATATACAAGAGATAAAGAAAAATATCCCTTGAATTGGAAGAAATCTTATAATTATTGATACTTTCAAGGTCAAGGAATATTCCCTAGGTTGGGAACTTTCTAATCATCAATTACCTAGTATAAGTGCAATGCATATGAGTTTAAATCTAACTAGGTCTCAACACCTACCTCATGGCAAAGTCCCCAAAACTATATTATCAAGTAGTCATGCAAGTATGATCAAGCAGCAAAGATCTAACTATATGACATGTAAATGATGCAAAAGATAAGTATATCAAGTAGTCCATGCAATATGATAAGAAATCATGCAAAATGAGCAAGAAAATTGATGCAAACAAAGCAAAGAGAAGCAAAATAGAAGAAGAGAGATGATCAAAAAAAGAGGAAGAACATAAAAGAAGATGATGAGAATGAATTTATGCATAATATATTTTTAAGTGCATTATGTTCATTGGTTCTTTAAGATCTTTACCATCTAACAACACTAAATTATAGGCTCCTAAACTAAACATGGTAGTTATGACAAAGGGGCCTACCCAATTGGGCCGAAACTTGCTTTTTAAGATATGAATGAGAATTAGTGTTCTTTTGGTTTTCCTCAAGAACAAGTTCCCTAACCTAAAAATAACGATAGCAAAATTTCTTAGAGTAAGATCGTTTGAGCCTATTCTGATAGGCTCGAAGATGCTCTAAGGAATGGATGCACTTCTTGTCCTATAACTCCAATTTATTTAAAAAATCTAAATGAAAGTTGACTCACACTCTAATGGTATCATCCTTCTTAGCTATCTAAATGATGACACAAGGGACTAACTCCTTAAAGAAAATAATATTATAGAGGAAATATTTATGACGACACAAAGAGTATCCCCATTAGCACATTCTCTAGGAGTTGCTAAATGAAAGTCAAAAAATACCCTAAATATGTCTTCCTTCTTAGTGATAAGAATGATAACTCCTAATTTCTCAAGTTCTTAAGGAGACATAGGAATGGGGTCCACTTGAGAACTAGAAGACTCAACATGGGTGACACAAGATACTAATCTATCAAAGAAGAAGCTATGTTGGAGGATATCTTCATGATCCATATCACAAAGAGTATATCCTTCAACATATTCCTCTGGGGTCACAAATAACTCAAGGTGCACCAAAATTATCACATTGCAAAATAGAATGTTAAAGGAAGAAGGCCATCCCTCATCCTCATTGCTCCACTCCAAATCACAATAATAAAAAAATTTAGTATAAGTGATAAATTAATCATCATCAATTGGTAAGGGTTGGTTTTTTTTGGGGATGTAACTTATGCCACATCTCCTAGGCCAACAATAAACTTCCAAAAACTCTTGAATATATTTTTGTTGTGGACCCAAACCCTTACCTACATATCCCATACTATATAGGATCTGGTTAGGTAGTGGGTAATCATTATATAGATAACAATGGGTAAATGTTTTCTCTATGGGGGATTATGGTGATGTAAAGGGAGGAATACCCTTGAAAGCTTGAGGAAGGAATATTATTATCATAAAAGGATATATAATTAATCCCAAGGGAACCTACAACATTATTTAGATTACGAGAGAAAGATCTTGCAGGATAGATTGTAGACTTAGAAGCTTATAAGGCTTCCCTATGAATGGGAGAAGTTTGCAAAAGCTCTAAGAGGGAAATATTGGCTAGCATGATGCTTAAATATTTTTGAATGCTGAAGGAGAATTTTGGTTGTAACTTCAACACTAAGGTTGGTTTTTCTATACTTGTGCTCCATTTTTGGGTACTCTTCAAAACTAAGGGAGGTCTAGAGGGTTGGTTGGATGTAGAAATTATCATTAGCTAATATTGGAGACGATTGATCTTGAGCTTGTTGCCTTGTAGTATATTATAACATATCCACCATATTGTTGTAGGGAGGTGGCACATTATGATAAATTACATGGTTGACTATATATTGCTAATGATTTGGGAGGGGATTTTGGAAGATCCTTATTTATTTATTAGTCGTAGGTGTTTGTTGAGTAGGAGGTTTATTAGTTAGAGGTTTGTGGTTAAGAGTAGGTTGGGAGTCCTCTATAATAAGATGACTCTCACCTATAAAATCTTGAATCACATGTTTCAACCTCTTTCATGAATGTGTCATTTGTCCATACAATCTATGATACTCATAATGTTTATCAAGCTTATACCAAACTATTGTGGTGTCAAGTTGCTTTATGAGTTAAATCGATCATTTTAGCTTTCAAGAGTTTCTTAAAGATCATTATCACAAGTATGTTTAGTCTAGTGACATTTCTTGGTAGGGGGTTTTTGAGGCCTACTAAGTACCATCTTCTGCAAGGTACTTGTAAATTAACATTAGTGGTTTATTTGTTATCCATTACCCCCTAACCAACTACATGCTTATTCTTATATTGAATTCTCATGGTCCTATCATATTATTTCCTTAAATTGAGTTGACCTCTTTGAATGAGGGTCTTATCTACTCTCCTTTCCAAATCTATTGGTTTTTCAAAAGAGATAATAATTCTTTTGAATTCATATGAGATCTACTCTTTTAGATTTCCAATAAATCTAATATATCTCAAGGAGGTAATATATATCTTAATAATCCAGCTAAAATTCTCCATTGAGCTAAAAAATATTATAATATTTCATCTTTACCTTGCTTCAAAAGATATAAATCTTGCAAAGTCGCATTTTCTCAATACAAGCTCAAAATTGCTCAAAGAATAACCCATATGTCTCTTCAAAAATTTTTAAATAATGATGAGGTAGTTGATAATACCATTCCAATGCCATACCACCAAGGCTCTTAGGGAAAAGTTTTAGAAACAACATGTCATCATATATAATATCATGGCAGTTGTTCTAAACATCCTTAAATGTCCAATTAGATCCTTTATTCCTTTATAAATAGGTAAAACTAGTATTGGGAAATGCTTGAGGTAGGGCCGAGTGGTGACCATAGCATATAGAGGTTGATTACACATTTTATTATAGTTATAAGTGAAATTTGGAGGTTGAAGCATATCCATTATTAACACCAATTGTTTCTCTACACTTATTAAAATTAATATATCAAAATTGTTGTTGTGCAATACCCCTATATTCCCTAGAGGGTTATAGGTGGATTATTGATAGGGGGTTTGGTTAATGTTAGAAATATTAACACTATTATGATATGGTTTATGGTATGGGATGTTTTTCATGGTATTTTACTATGGAGGATAACTCACATTTGGTGGAACAAAATAAATGTTATAAGGAGGAATAGAATGAGAAGGAAATTGAACATGATTTTGAGATGCACTACTAGTTGGAAGAACTTGTAGAATTATCCCAACATTGGTGGTTGTAGTAGTGGCATATGTAGGTTTATGAATGGATTAACATTACGAGAATATTCAAAAAATGGATCGATATAAATATTTTGCGGAGAAATGGTTTGATGATGAGATGTCCCAGGCTCTTGGAGTTGGGCTTCTTCATATATATCTTTATTCAAAGCTTCCTTGTAATGCTTAAATAAATTCTAGCTATGATCAAATGATTTAAAGGTGAGGTGTCCATTAGACCCCTTAGTAGTATCAAGGTTATTACTAGTCTCTATGTCCTATTTCACATCCAAAATGGGATTCTTCCTATCAATTTGATCATCTCCTTGAGGATTCTCATCATATTCTAAAATCTCTCACTTAATCCTAAGGTCAGGATCCATTAGAATTAAGGGAAAGGATAGGAGATATGAGGGTAGATCTAAAAATTACAAAGATGCATAAATGTTTTTACTAAATTTTTTTATGTTTTTCTAATCTAAGCAAATTGATTTTAATGGTCTTATCTATTGTTTAAAATAAATAAAAAAGAGAAATAAATGACTTTCTAGATGGCTACTAAGGATGTATTTCACGTTGGGTTCACCACATATGTAGAGGGAGGAAAATTGCCCTACCATGTATGATTCTTAGCTAGATATGCTAGGATTCGAGGTGATATTGGGGGTATGTTGATTCATCTACATTCAGAGCTCACAGGATTGAAGGCTCACTAGGAATAGTTTTAGGACTCGCACTTATGTTTGGTCTTTCTAAAAGCTAAGTTATAAGAAATTAAAGAACAATGCAAGACAAAAAATGATGCAAGAAAATAGGAGACTATACTAGAATGACTCTTTATTTGAAAAGAACTAATCCTAATTTACAAGGAATAAGATATTTTTATTTTTAGTAGGGGTTCAAGAGAATGCACAAATAGATTAACCTAGATGCAAACTATATTTTTTTTCTCTTTTAAAATGCCTAAAAATGAAATAAATGGTTTTCTTCACTTATGATTTAAATATCAAATAGAAATGAGTAGAAAGTGAACTACAAATAACCTAAGAAGTCTATTTAGAGCATCTACTTGATTCGGTGGCTGATCCTAGCTTTTAACTATTATCCCAATATATCCAAAAACTTCATAACTGCAAAACAACTTCAAAACCCTTGGAAAAATTGATCAACATTTGGGAGCTTGCATAGGTTGTTGTGTGACTAAGCTTGGACGTGTAGTAATCAAGCCCCCTTGGTCCTTTTAGTTGACCATTTGAAAACAAAAGTGATTGTTGACCTTTGAAAGCAAATGAGAGAAAATATAATAACATGAAACAATGCAAAAAACAAAGTGTAGATAGAGAGATGATGAACTAAATGCAACATGAAAGAGTAGCCTATGGTTTTGGGAGTGAAATATTACCCCAAAGACCTAGATAAATAAATTCATGCTGATAAGGAGTGACTACAGACACATTCCTATCGAATTTGTGCCCTATAAGGATGGGTTATGAATTTGTGATAGAGACATTAAATGATCTAATAATACCAAAAATACAATACAGTATAGAAATTTTATGATTTAAGAAGACTATTGATGAAAGAAAAATCTGATGGAAGCAAAATAAAAATAAAATAATGTAGGTAGCAATAAAAATGGTAGACCCCTCCTCAAGGATCCCATACTTGATCAACAAAATAGGAAAATCACAAAACCAAATATCAAAATAGGAAAAGCACTTGTCAGGATGAACTTGGAAGAATTTGATAACTAGGAGTAAACTTACTTGAACTTGTTGTTATCAAAAACATGCTAGAAAAAAAAGGAATCCAATCCTATTATTTATAAGAGGTTTGGAAGGGAAAATGTAGGAAAAAAAAACAACCTTGGTCTAATTTAGACATTTTTACGAGAAAAATCCAAATTTGCCAAATTCGTGCTCCGTCCTAGATGACCTTGAATTTTGCAAGACCAAGGAAAAAAACAAGAACAAGGGAGAAATAAGGCTCAAATATTGCACTTAGCATTTTGAGAAACTTCTTAGGGATTTCAAGGAAAAATGACTCATTTTGATGAGTCAATTTTCCATGTCTACAATTGGAATAGTTTATGATGAGGCTAAAAGTTACTCCTAAGGATGATAATCAACAAATGGTAAACATAGGACACTAAAAAGTAGATAGAAAGGAAAATTGGAAGCCTCCTTCAAAGGATTGGGTAAAAATTAAAATGGATGGAGCATCAAGAGGGAATCTAAGAAGACCTATTGTGGAAGGGATAGGGAGATAGTTGAATGTGACCTTGACTTTTACCTTTGTAGAGAATATTGGAATTCATTCCAACAACCTACCAGAGGGTTGTGGCATATTTAGAGGGATTTAGGAGGTAGATAAGGTAGGTTGGAAGAAGTTCTAGATATAATTTGAATCACAAGTCATGATCAACCATATAGGGAATCCAATGGAGAATAAGAATCTTGATTACATACTAAAGAGAATTACAGATAATATTTAGATGGTATAGACAAGCTTCTTGTCTATGCAATACAATAACATCCCTAGAGAATAAAATAGAGTTGCAGATATGATGGCCAACGAGAATCTAGAAAAAGACAACCTCACTTGTTATGGCTATCCCCCTATATGGTGGGAAATATGGACTAGGGAAGATCTTCTTTCTACCCTATCTCTTTATGGTAGTAGTGTTGAGTGATAATTTTGCCCAGTTGTAAAACTACACTCACGGTTAATATTTTGATTAGAAAACCCCCTCTTGCAAAGAAATATAAATTTCTCCAAGGTTCCTTTTACTTAATATGTGCTTGTATGTTGTGAAAATATGTCAAATAAGTGCTATAATACCTTAGTGATTTGCAAGCAATTGTTAAAAAGGGACCTATATTGGTCTTATTTTATTATTCTATGCTATTGATTGTTCATGAAACTTTAAAAGAAAATAAAAAGTGATTGGCCCTCATATGACCACGATGAAAATGCCTTAGTTCATTTTATCTTGAATATTTTAGGTAGATTTTATCTTCTTTTGTTAAGCAAGTTTTAAACAGGTTTTATCTTTTATTAAACCTTGCTTTTGAGCATGAAACAAAATATTAAAATCTATCTTTAAATATGAACATGAAATGATGAGTGAATTGATTTTTATGTTGCTTCAACCATGAAATAAAATGATCTAAATAATTAACTTTAAAATGTAGTAACATTTAAAATACCTTATAAATTAGCCCCCTTTGATGAAATTGCAATTTTCATAAAGGGAAGTTAATCTATAGCTTTGAATACAATGGCATTTTAAATGCCATATAAATTACCCCCTTTAATGAAATTATAATTTTCATAAAGGAAAGTTAATTTATTGCTTGAAAATGAAATGCAAAGCTTGAAATGTGAAATAAAGTTTTTAAAATTATAAATTTCCTTGATAATGTGAACTTTATAAACAATTTTATAATTTCAAACTTACTTCAAGATAATATAAAAATTGCATTAGATAATCCTAGAAAAGAAAAAACTAGGGCATCAGTTGGGTAGCCGAAGAGATTTTTGGTTACTGTGGATTTGAAGAAAAGATTGCTACCCCAGGAGGGTCCAATGGGGACACCTCCGGATCCTCTTCTAGAGAGACATAGTTCTTTTGCAGATTTGTTAAAGGATAAATCTCCATCAAAGACTAAAGAAGCATAAAAAACTGCATTAAAAATGCTCTTTACAACTGCTGGAAATAGATCAACATCTCAATGAATTAATTGATGCTTGCCACAGTCAGAATCAAGGCCAAAGATTTTCATTGAGCAAAGGATGGTTGAAGAAACAGTTTTATATAGAGCCAATCATGATTTTATCTGTAAATTCATGGGTATTCACCCTACCCTGAATTTTTTGCATTCCTAGGTTCGGCAAAACTAGGAGCCTCTTGGTGAGTATTATTTATGGTTTATTAGCAATGGATATTTTATTGTTAGTTTTTCTTCACTTGCCGATAGAAATAGGACTTTCGAATCAGAAAAGAGGAATCATGGTCTAGCAGGATTATTTGTTCAACCCTGGAGAGTGGGATTTGATCCTCGAATTGAACCCACTGTTGTCCCAGTTTGGATCCATTTGTATGCACTTCCAATGGAGTTTTGAAGTGAGTAGGTATTGGAAATTATAGGTAATTCCATTGGAAGACATTTGGGTGTTTCCAAAGACACAATAGAAGGAAACACAACTGTTTATGCAAGATTATGTGTGGAAATGGATCTTAGCTAGCCTCTACCGGCAGAGGTGGAACTTGAACTTGCAGGACTATCTTGGATTCAACTACTGGATTATGAGGCATTGGCATTCAGATGCAGATTTTGCCACAAATATGGGCATTTGGCCTGATCTTGCCCAAATAATATGAAAATAAAAATGGAGGCTCCTCTAGGAATGTCAAATCTTCCTAAGGAGGGTAAGTCAACAATCAACAAAGAACCAATGAATATTTCTCAGGGTAAAGAAGCACAGGGAGATGGTTTTGAACAGCCCAAAAGAAGGAGAAGGCAAAAGAAAAAATATGGTAAAGAGCAAACCCAACTCAAGCCCTCTAATAGGTATGAGATATTTAAGACACTAATGGACCAAGAAGAACAATTCATGGAAGGAGTGGATGGGAATAATAAAAATAATAACATCCATGTTCAAGCTCCTCTTTCATCTCCCCCCATCATAGAGCAGGTAATTGAGTACAATGAGTTACCGCAGTCAGAGAGTGCAGGGGAATTGATAGTGCATAACCAAGAGCAGCCAATAATTAAGGATGTCAGCATGGGCATAGCAGAAAAGGACAGATAAAGGCCAACTTTAGGGATAACTCAGGTGGAAAAGAGATCAAAAAATAGCAACTCTCAAGGAGTGGGTAGAAAATCAAATAAGGAATTGATAGCAGTTCAAGGAGACAAATTGATCACTAGAGGATCGGTGAGGCCAATAGATTTTTACTGCTCTCAAGGTAACCAATGATTATACAATCATGGAATTTTAGGGGTTTAAACAGTAGAACCCATCAATCTGTTGTTCGAAGACTCTTAGAAAAATGTAAAACAATTTTTTTGCTTATCTAGGAGACAAAAATGTCGTTAGATCTTATGTGTAAAACAGTTAACAGAATTTGGATGGGTGCTGGTCATATGGAAGTGGTTGTCCAATGTGCCTCAGGGGGGATAGTTACTCTTTGGAACTCTCTTGAATGGACTCCAATAGAACATGTGTCTTGGAGGGGTGTTCTCACATCACATTTTAGAAATAATGTCACAATTGAACATGTTTTAATCACAAATTTTTATGGGGCTCAAAACCTAGATGGTTAGATGTATCAATGGAAAGTTATGCATAACATGAGAGTCTCAAGGGAATATTTAGACTGGATTATTGTTGGGGATTTTAATGATAAATTATCCTCTAGAGATAAGGAAGGGGGAACCCCAATTTTGGACCCAGGGGATCGACTTATGATTGCCCAAGTCCAGGCATTACACTTGGTGGATATTAAATGCCCTAGAACCAACTATACTTGGACTAATAAGAGGAGGGAGCCACATAGCAAGAAGGTGAAGTTAGACCATTTTTTGGTTTTAGATGAGGCATTTGTAAAATGGAATATAAAATTTCAGATTTTGGAGGGTCCAGTTTCAGATCACTTTCCCATTTTGTTGGAAGGAGGGATCAAGACAAGTGCAAGCATCACAAACCATTTAAATTTGAAAACTTTTGGTTACCAAAATAGGAACTTCGAAAGAAAATTCCACAGTGGTGGGAAGAAGGTCGCCCAACATATGGGACAACAATGTTTAAATTCCACAAACAACTTCATTATGTCAAATATAAACTGAAACAATGGAGGCGAGCTAACAAGACAGTCTTCCAGGTCCAAAGAGCTCCATTGGTGGCCAGATGGGATGAGGTTAAAAAACACTTTAGGGAAGGAACAATTACAGAGCAGCTAAAATAATAGGATGATGCATTGTGTAAAGTGGTTGAGGACATTGACAACCAAGAGGAGGCCTACTGGAAACATAGAGCAAGAACCACTTGGTTATTAGAAGGTGATAAAAATACCAAATTTTTCCATCGGATTGCTTGTGCTAGGAGACAAATGAATAACATGGAAGCTCTTCAAGATGAGAATGGGCACTCCTTTGATACAATTCTAGGTATGCATTTCCATTCAATGGATTATTTTTCTAAACTATTTAAGGAAATTATGGTGCAATATGAAGAGGCTCAAAAAGAAGTTATTGTTGTCATACCCTCTGTTATCTTTGAAGAAGAAAATTAGACCCTACTTAAACCCATTGATAGAGAGGAAATGAAGAATGTAGTCTTTGGAATGAGCATCGAAAAAACACCAGGTCCAGATGGCTTTCCAATTGAGTTTTTTCAGGCCTTTTGGGATAACTTGGAGGAGGATATAATGGTTGTTATAGAGGAGTCCAAAGGTAGTAAAAGAATTCTTAAAGCATTAAATCATACTTTCATTACCTTAATTCCAAAAGGGGAGGAGGGGGTTCATATTTCATATTATAGACCTATTGCCTTATGCAATGTCATATATAAAATAATCACAAAGGTAATTGCTGAGCGGCTAAAACCTCTTCTACATAACATTATCTCCTTAGAGAAAGGGGGTTTTGTAGAGGGTAGGAATATCTTGGATGGTGTGGTTCTAGCTCAGGAGGCAATCCATTCAATGAAAACATCTGGTAATAGAGGAATGTTCATAAAATTAGATATGTCAAAGGCTTATGATAGGGTGGAGTGGAGCTTCTTGTCAAAGATGATGGCAGCCTTTGGTTTCTCTTAGGATTGGATAGAATGGGTTATGAGTTGTGTTTCTACTTTGACATACTCAGTGTTAATCAAGGGTCTTCCATCGCAACCGTTTGGAGCTACTCGAGGCCTTCGTCAAGGAGATCCTTGCTCTCCCTATATTTTTCTCATATTGGTTGAAGGATTGGGTAGACTCATCTTGAGGAGAAGACAACAAGGTTTGCTAACATGTATCAAGGTGGGTGAGGAAGTTTTGACTCACCTATAGTTTGTGGATGACACAAGATTGGTGGGAGTGGCTATATTTAGGGAAGCAAGAATGATTAGAGATATACTTAATGTCTACCTTAGGGCTACAAACCAAGTCATCAATGATAAAAAATCCAAAGTGGTCTTTTTCAGTCTTGATCAAAGGCTTCAGGACAGAATTTTAGAGATCTTGGGATTCACAAGGACTTATCTCCCGATGGTATACTTGGGGGTCCCTTTGCATTTTAAAAAACTAAAAATAGATATCCTGGAGGAATCTTTTGGATTGTATCAAGGACATAATTAATCATTGGTCTCACAAATGGTTAAGCTATGGGGGTAGATTAAATTTTTTACAGTCAGTCATTCAGGCCATGCCAATTTATAAATTGTCTATCCTTGTTGCCCCACAAACCATATGGAAAGAGTTGGACAAGATGGCTAGAAAATTTTTATGGGAAGGAGTAAAAGGAGAGAGGAAATGGGCCTTAGTAGGTTGGAATAAATTAAGCTAGCCCAAGATAAAAGGAGGTTTGGTACTGAGAAGATCAAAGTTAAATAATAAAGCTTTGGCTAGAAAGCTTTACTGGAGGTGGATTTCCCAACCAACTTCTTTATTCAGTAGAATATTAACTAGTAAATATTTGGGACATGTAAACCCAAATGAGGTGGGTCGTTTCCCTTTGGATGGTAATGGATCCTTAGTGTGGTAGGCTCTCAAGTTAGGATCTCAGGTAGTAAAAGATAGATTATTTTGGAAAGTGGGGAGAGGGGAGAAGGCACGATTTTGGACAGATTCATGGGATCAATACCCACCTATCATTGTTGAATTTCTTGAATTGCAACCAATAAAAACAACCATAGAAACCAAGGGATGGGTCCAAATTAAAATTTATTTCAACACTAGTTAGTTGGGGATTATAAGTTTAAGCAGTTTAAGAAGTTGGATGAGTGGCCAATTTCAATCCCTTCGGATTTGACACCCATCATGACTAAAATATTGGCAAAAAAAATTCTCATAGGTAGAGATGAGGAGGATGAATTAGCTTGGGGCTATGGGAGCCTTGGTGTCTACACAGTGAAGGACGGATATGATAAGATCCTTCCAGAGCCTCCTTCTCATACATATCAAGTTGAGGATTGGAGAAAGATTTGGCAGTCCAAGGGTTGGCCGAAAGTAAACTTTTTTGCCTGGCAGTTCATGCATAATGGAATTCTTACTTTTGATAATCTTAGATGCAGGGGAATCATTGGTCCATCTCAATGTGTTTTATGCTACAAGAGCAAGGAAACAACTGATCACTTGATGTTTGAGTGCCCATTCATGCACCAGATTTGGGAGAGATGGTTTTTATATTATAAAATTCAAGTTAATGGTGATTTGAATCGGATTAATATTTGGGAAATATGGAATAGGGGTAGATTTAAATCTAAAGCTCTTTGTATTGGTTGGGAGCTTGGATTAAAATTTATTTGGTGGCAAGTGTGGTTGGAGAAAAATTCTAGAATTTTTAGAGAAACTTTTTTTTCTTTAGATGGAGTTTGGCAGGTCATTTGGAGCAAAGTCACAGAAACTGTGGCGAGATATGCTAAAGAGGAAACTTAGGTTGTTATTGGGGCAATGGAGAAGGAAGTTGAAGTGCAAGAGGGACAGGACAGAGCTAGTTGGAAACCACCCCCAGAAGGTTGGATTAAAATTAATACTGATGGAGTTGCAAAAGGCAATCCAGGTAGAGCTGGAATTGGAGTGGTTTGCCGAATCATGTTGGAACAATGCTCTATTGGGAACTGCAAGGCTTGGGAAGAGCCACAAAAAATGAAGCAGAAGCCTTAGCTATCAAATCTACTTCTATTTGGGCAGTAAAACAAGGTCATAGGAGGATAATCCTATAATCAGATTCTCAAATAATGGTTGGAGCTCTAGATTGCATGAGGAACTTTGCTTTGAAAACATGGAGGTTGAGGATTCTTGTCACTAAAATTAAGGAATTATGTAGGGAATTAGATGATGTGATTCCAGTTTATGTGAGTAGAGATCTAAATAAAGTGGCAGACTTCCTAGCTAAGATGGGTACCGAGAAGGAGGTAGGGGTTTAGTGGCATAGTGACATGGCTATTGAGTATGATATGATTAGGCAGGTTGGTGAGCAAATCCAGTGCTTAGCTAATTTGGATAACTATTCCAGAAATACTTTTTAGGAGATTTATATTTCAATGTAGATCTTCTTTTATAGTTGTAAACATGTGAACAGTCATTGTAGAAATATGGTTTAAGAGATTTGGCTCCAATGCAAATCTTCTTTTACTATTGTAAACATGTGTTCTCTCTGACTAAGGCTGGGAAAAGTCTCATCCCAACTTGTAAATGATCTTTGTTTTAATACAATTTTTTTCAAATTAAATATATATATATATATATATATATATATATTGCTTTAAATAACAACTTAAAGCTTATTCTTTGAATCTGTGTCTCTCTCATTTTGGATTTTTATTTTTTTACATTTTTTATTTTATTTGGAAAACTTAAAAAAAAATGAAAAAGATAAGGTTTAGAAAAAATAAAAGAAAATGAAACAAAAGAAAAATGAAATGCTACAATCCAAAGATTCCACACAGACCTACAAATATTAGTATCCTGTAAAACCAATATTAATATGATCCACATTCACACAATTTGATATTTAATGTGATGCAATCTTCTAAGGAAAAGGTGTAATGAATTGAAAAAGAACATAAAAGTTAACCATAATCATGCATAAAACTCACTATATCTCCAATATATTACAAAAATATGATTTTCAATAAACTCTTAATATTGAAATACATAATACCCTATTTTGAAATGGCATCCCATGTGAAATGATACGATCCAGCATGGAAGGAAGAGCTCCAAAACCATTCAAGTGCTAACGTACTGTTTCCACCTACAATTTTCCTCCAAGTCTCCGACCCTCCTTTTGGCTTTCAAAACTTTATTTATAATTGAATAAAATTCATTTATCCCCGTTTCATAATTCATTCTCTCTATTTATACCATTTCATAATAAATTTCACAATGGGAATTCATTTATCTTTCAATGAGAATTCACTTAATTCTCTTCCATTTACATACATAAAACTTATCCATAGATTTTACCCTTTTATTCTTTCTTTGATTTAAAAAAAAGGAATACATTAAACGTATTCATTTCATTAAATCAAACTTTATTATATGCATTAACTGTTGTGTCCAATATATGCATCATACTCCCATAATCATCTGTAATGTTTTTCTTTGCTAAATCCAATCTGACTACCTTTGGCATTTGGACAACAAGCAACGCGTATGTCATCGCCACCATGGTAAAAGAAAATATAACTCCATTTGTGCAGTGTATCACTATTTAATTCATCATTCAAATTGAAGCTATTTTGTGTCATCATTAAACTACTTTCACTATGATATGATGTATAATCGTGACACAAGCTTCTACCACCAAGCTCTTGATGATGGGCATCAAGTTTTATTTTATTTTATATTTTCCTTTTCTACTTTAATTAATGTGCTCTTTCCCCATAGTGTATTCTTTTCTGTTAGAATTTTAGTGTGTGTATTTCACCGAAGTCCAAATATTGCTCTTATTGGATGAATCTAAACATTCTTCTAAACATTCACTATCTATCATAGTTTGAAAATGTAACACTCACTTTTGCTATGAAATTTTAGTTCCATAATCCATTAGAAACCATGTGGACGTCTTCGAATATCATCCGTAGCATATTTTCATAGCAAACATCATGACAACCTATTCACTGGTGAACATAATTCACTCCTCAAAGTATTTTGCACAAGTTCTTCATGTCTTTCCACCATATGAATACCTTGTCATTCTCTGCACTACTGATGTGACTATACAAGCCTTGTATCCACTGTAATATGGATATGTAAGCGATGACGTTGTTGAACCCTATGGACATGATATATTTTTGTACAATTATGATTATCAGACTCCAAGACCATGTTTTATATCCTCAGGTAGAATCTAAAATATTTTGTATTACAATCATCGTGTATCTTTCCTCCATAACCTTAGGTAAAATAATGCATATATGACACCCAATAGAAAAGCATCTCATCACCCATCTTACCTGTGAAAATGGCATCGAATCTAGATCTTTCGTTTTTAAAAATTCAAATTATAAAAACATTAACCTTTGTGAGCATCTGGTTGTATTTTTTATGGGCCTGCATTTTGTCGAAGGGCAATACCATAAACGTCTATTTTTTCAATGCTTCTCTTATCCCATATTAGGTAAATATCATTACAATGCAACCTTTATCACTACGAGCATGCCATAGGTTATATGACGAGTTTTTCATCTATCTATGCACACCTCTCTTGACGATACTATGTCCTCAATAATCATGCTAGGCATTGATTGCTTTGTGTCAGGTCCGCTTCATAAATTTTTCCGCACCACGCACCTACCAAACCATTAAAAAATAAAATAAAAATTAGTTAAACCTTTTCAATGAATTTTGAATGTTTAAATTACATCATTATTTAAAATAAATCATTTTTAAAATTAAACCTTCAAACACATTGAAATTTTACTTAATGCTTTTTAAATAATAATAATTTAATTTAAACATTTAAATTTAAATTTAAAGTTTTAAAATGAAACAAATGAAAAAAATGAAACTTAACTAAAACATGATAAACAAAAATTATAAAACTCAAAACAACAAAATTTCAAAAAAAAAACTTCAATGGGTTCCCAAATTTGGGTCATTGTGAAATGGTCACAAAAAATGGCGACTCTATTGGGAAATGCTCCTGAGCATTTCATACATAAGAACCCAATCTAAAAACAATAAAATCCAAAAATAAAATAAAAATAAGCATCAATAATATCCATAGAATGTGAATAGACAATTTCAAAATGGAACAGTTGAATCATTTGCCTCTGCTCAGTATGTGAAATGTTATTCATTTTGAATTCCTAGAACTATTCAAATTTCCATTATTAATTTTGCTTTTAGGCTATATAATTTTTCTCTTTACGTGCATCTTTGTATTGCTTCACTGCTAGTCGAGCATCCATAGCTCTGGTGGAGATAACCTTGCTCTACTACCAGTCAAGTGTATATAGCCCCAGTAGAGATTATCTAAATCACCCAAGTACTAGATGAATTTTCCTTTTTGCTTCTTTTCCTTATTTTAATTTAGACATAGCTCCACTGCTAGTCAAGCATCTATAGCCCCGGTGAGTATTATATAAACTATTGTGACTGATTTAACTAAAATTTCCATTGTCTTTACTTTACTTTTTATATCAAGCTTTATGTTTCTTTTGTAAAATTTGTCTGCAACCTAGGTTAGATATCAAGGCTAAAAATTAAGTACATAGGATTTTCACCTTAATCTTCAAAACTGAATAACTTCATACTTCAAAATTTCAAAGAATATTCCTTTTAATATGATGCAATACATGTGGAGATTTTGCAACATGTTTTTATTGTTCCAAAATTTCACTTAGTCCAAATTCATAAGGATAACTATTAAAAAATCTTACCTTATTTTCCTCAAGTTTCATATGTTTTCAAAATAGGCAATTTATCCTACATGAAAAAGGAACCAGTACCAAAAAATCAACTAGGAATTGATTACAAAACACCCTCAATAAAAGGAACAATCATCAAAACTTTCACAAAATTTAAGCAACAAAATGGAAACATGAACCAAAATCCAAAACTTAACTTAAACCAATTTTATTGAAAACAATAATGGAAACACATCCAAAATTTCACAAACAACATGAACATAACCAAACAAGTGAAACAAAAGCAATAAAACTATATACAAGAAAAACCTAGTGTAGCTCTAGAATTATCTCACTCCTTTCCTTCAGGATAATGGATCCGTGCCTCAAAGGGGAATGGGAGAATGATAGATCTACACCTTGAAAATAGACACTTGAGTTTGTGTCTTCTTTGGTGATTTTTCGAGGAATTGTTTAGGGTTCACCAGGATACAATTCTTGGTAGTTTCCATGCCTAGGTTTTGGAGTTTGTTTGATGTGTTCGTTTTAAATTCTCACAATCACCTAGTTTTAGCCAATGCAACTAAACTATGCTAAATGTAATTCAATTTTCAATGAAATCAATAGACATTATAAATCAGAGGAAAATCTAATGCAGATGCTTAATTATGAAATAATTTGATACTATTACTCGGTTCGAAAGTCTGATGAGGATTTTGATTTTTTTGTAGGTAAGATCATACACAGTAGGTCAAGATCGTATGCAACAGGTCAAGATAGTATGTACTATCTATGATCGTATCATCTGATTAGTGATCGAAAGATCTGATCACAGCAGAAACCTACGGTTCATGAATAGAGTGCAAAAACAGAAAACTAGGATATTCTACAAACTTCACTAGATTGAAATTAAATTATGTATGATCTATGGAATGCATTAATACAAATATATAACATGTATATACGTTAAGATATATGAAATATGCAAGTGAATACAATTTGGTGAACTCCAAGAATGAAAATGATTAAATCTAATATTGTATGTAATGGGAAATGATAAATCAAATGATAAATATGCAAATGAGAGGTTAAGAAATGTAAACCAACACTTGGAGCTGCCCCCAAGTCACCTGTAAGTGATATCATAACAAAAAAACAATATCGTACATATAAAAAGGCTGATCGTATCCTTTGATCATTGATTGTACCATCTGATCCCTGATCGTATCCTCCAATCCTATAGAAAACAAAAAAATAACTAGGACTAATGCATAAATTATAGTGATTTGAATACAAAAATTTTGTCGAGGAGTAAGGAAAAATTCGAGGGAAGGGATGCTTGATCAAATAGGCTGAACCAGTTGGGAAAATAGACTGAAAATAGAATAGGTTGCAACTCCTTCCAAGCTGGGACTGATCGACAGATCCGATCCCGTAACTGCTGCACGGTTGCACGGGTAAAGACAAAAAATATTATAATTTATTTGTCATTTTGCCAATTTGAGTTTTTCTATTTAGGGAAAGATCGTACATATGATCACAAATATCGTACGCACGATCATACGTATGATCTCATTAGTTTAACCCGATATCGCTAGGAAAGAACAAAAATCGAGGCAACAAGTTAAAAAGTTGTTTGAATTAATTTTTGAATATTTTTTACTTTAATGCAAATTATTTATGGGTCAAATTTAGGGTGTTACATTTTGCTCCCTCTTTAGCACATTTTTGAAAAAATAGGTTAAATAAAATAATGTTACGCTTTACGAGAAAGTAAAAATTTATTGCAAAAAAGTTTAAAATTTGAAGTTTTATTGTTAACTGCATTAACTGTGATACCCTTCGAGTTTTTACGTAAAATCCTTTGTTTGGAGAAAAACTCAAAAAATTTTGCATTAAGGGTAAAATAAATATAAATAGAAAAAGGGTTAAAACTTAATTCATTTGTGTAGGCCCAAAATAGCCACATACTTAGTAAAATTTTGTATAATTTTTACTAAGTGATAAAACTGCCATTTCGCTCCGAAACAAGGTTGATAAGATGAATCCGCTCAATAGTCATGTAGTTTTGCTTGTTTAAAATGATTCGAGGAACTCCATTCTAGGTCCGGATTGAAGAAGGATCGCAAATCCATAAAAGTTTGTGAAAGGTGGTGACGTTAGCAGAGAAAAAGTGTGGAATGGCCCTTTTGCATATACCCGATTCCGGAAACTCTTTTTTCTCTCCACCCCAGATTAGCGCTATCCTCAAATCCATAAAAGTCTCAAGGAGATGATGAAGCAGCAAAAAAGTGTGGATTGACAATCCAGAGAATGAACGAGTCTTTTTCTATCCGGAATGAAGATAAGGTGGAATGGCGGAATGATGTAAGAACTTAACTCCGGATCCAGACTGAAGAAGACGCTCATTCTATCCGAAATGGAATCCATAAAATTTATAAGGAAGAGGTGACATCATCACCATTTTAATGTGGATTGGAAAGGATAAAGCAGAATATAAGGGTCCCAAAGTAGATTCAAGGTTCGAATTTCCAAGATCCGAATTGGATGTTCTGCTCCTAAGTAAAATGATGTCATCCAATGGATGGGATTTCAGCTTATACCGGATCTAATCTGGATCATGGGATAAAGAAGATCAATGGTGGAGGTTAGTCTGCTAAATCTAGGCCATTAAAAAAGGATGTCCCTACACTAGAACTGTAACAGATTGGCCGAAAGATGAAGCGTCGAGAGTTTCCAAGAAGATCAAACCAGAGGCAGTTGCAGATCGACGGTGGCGCTCTACTCCCAAGAAAGATCGATGGAAGTGCATGATCTAGAATGTTCTAAACCATAGTTCTAATGAGCGACCAACAAGTTGCAGAGAACCCATGCTGCCATGGTGGTTTCCCTTTCAATGGATTTCTTGGAGGTCTGACCAATCAACTAATGCCAGCTAAGATCTTTGTTGAACTATTGTAACAAGATTATGTGTATTATTTCTTGATTATTGTAATAAGAAAACTATAAGTAGAGGTTGAACCCTCATTTTGAAGGGTCAGCTCTAGCGTGTTTGCCTATACCATTGTAAATATTTTTGAAGAGTTGAATGAAAGGAGTAATACATTGATCTTCACCTCAAGGCTGCATTTCCATGCTTGATGTTAGAGGTTTGGATTTCATAGTTGTATTTCTATGAATACTTAGATGGTTAGTTTGTGCCTATCTTGGATTACTAGCTATTATGAGTAATTGAAATATTCTTTGAAGTTTGTTCTATGTTATTAGTAAGTACATTTATGTAAAATCTAGTTTTTGGTGAATTCTACTATTTGGATTATCATTTCTTGGATATTGAAATTGCTTGCTATAACATTTCTCTATTATGCTTTAATATCTGAAATGAGCTATCTTGGGATAAGGGTTGATCTGAATGTATGTCTTTAATATGGTTTTTTGGGAGCTTTTTATGGTGATGCAATGTTGTTAACCTATCCATCCATTGATATCTACATCTCTCTAACCCTAACCTTCTCTTACCCTAAACTCCAAGCCCTAATTGAGCATAATTGTGTCAAAAATATGCTAAGTTGACAAGGAACCAACCTACTCTAGAGGTTGGATCGAAAACCCCTATTTTGGTCCTTCCAATGTTGAGTGTTGAGTTGTAGCTATCGGGTGCAAGCCTAAATAGAAAGTAGGAAGATAGACAACCATAGTATCAAGTAAAACTTGGTGCAATTCAGTGCCCAACAGTTTTTGGCACGCTCGATGGGACAGTTCACAAGGAACACGAAACCCATCTAGAAGAGTTATTATTATCTCATCCCAAAGGAATCAAGATTTGGTGAATTGTCTTGACCTTATTAGCGGAGAAAATAAAGTTCACCTGGTGACTCCCTAGTCAGAAGATCCTAAAAAAGTATTGTAGACCAGTACCCTTTCATGTATACCAGGTATTTTAAGAAAAACAACCCTGATTCTTTCTTTCATTGTGAGTTACCTCCAAGAGGGGTTGTTGTTATCAGAAGTTTAGATCAAGATTTTATTAAAGAAGAAGAGCTTCTAGAAGAGTACCCAGTAGTTCCCCCAAGAAGACCTGAAGCTAGAAATATGGCACAAAATATGGCTCCCAATCAACCACTACAGAAGTACCCTAATTGGGATTCAAATGGGCCCCTTAGATTAGCCCAAATGGATGCCATTCCCCAAGATGTATCTAAGGTGACCCCCACATATGATGGATTTGGGAAGACAACTTATGAGCACTACCAAGATATCTTGAATCTGGCAACAATCCACAACATAAAAGAAGAAAATATTATTGTCAGAATTCTAGCCCTGTCATTTCGTGGAAATATATTGCATTGGTTTAGAACTCTGGAAGATAATTCTATCACTTCATGGCAATCCTTGGCTGAGCCATTCATAGAAGAGTTTAATGAATCGTTGATCCTTTTTCCTTGTTGAATCAGTTTACAACCATGCAAAAAACCTAGCAAGAAACTTGTCTCAGACTTTAATTTGAGATTTAGCAGAACATGGAAGAGAATTCCCCCCACTGCTAGACCAACTACTTGTTTGGCTTATATGTATTACATTCATGCCCTGGGATCAGAGCTAGGTCTACAAACACAAAAATATAGAATTGAAACCTTCCCCCAAGTTTATAATCTAGTCGTCCATGCTAAAAATATCCCGATCAATGTAGGAAGAATTCCCGTGAAGACCATGTTGCCCTACAACCCAGAAACCAGTAGTAGCCATGAGCAATCCGCAAAATATTCCTACATGGACCCCCTTTCTTTACCATCTCCATATCCTAAGATAAATCCGATTCCTAGATCTAAACCTGTGTCCTCCATACCTTCTTTTCCCCCCTTTCTTCTCAACCTTCTCAAGAATTGTCTACTATTCTGGACATACAAAATACCATGAAAACTTTGAGTAAAAGAATGAATTCAATGGAAAAGAGAGATCAAGAAATGTCACAACAGAGGAGATTCCCATATGTAAAAAAATATCAAAGGACTGGCCCTAGTAACAGTACCAGGTTAGGGTGAATGCAGCATATGAAGATCCAAAATGTTCTGCAGATACCACTCTTGCAAATGTCTGGTGTTTAGTATGCAACGACCCCCATGACTCACAGTCTTGTGTGATGTATCAACACCATGTTCAACAAGCCATGGATCAAGCTGAAAGAAATCAGAAGGGAAGAGTTAATATGTTATGGCACCCTGATCAAATCATGGTTGGAAAAGAGTTGGAGGAAGAAAGCCCAATTGTTGTTATGACAAGGTCTGGAAACAAAGTTTTACAAGTAGACCCTCAGAATATGGGACAATTCTAGGTCCCTTCTCAAAAGAAGGCTGACTTCCCTCCTCATAACAATGACACTTTTCCTATTCCCCGAGCCAAGGGAAAGGAGAAAACTGATAATTTCCCTAAAAATCCGAAAAGAGTAACGAAAGGAGATAGAATGAAATCCAAGGGTGAAGAACAAGAAAGGCTCAGGTTCCCCTCTATTACCAAAATACAAAGGTTAGAGGTAACCCAAAAATACAAAAGGAGGTATGGTGAGCTAGACAGAGGACTGGAAAGACTATCCCTAACCAAGTCTGAGTATAACATTATGGAAGAGATGAAAAGGATTCCATCAAAAGCTAGCCTATATGATACTCTTTTCATCCCGGGCCAGATTGACCTGCTTAAAGCTTCCCTAAGAAAAAATCCCCTAAATAGACCAACCACTACCATCCTCAGTATACCATCAAAAAAGAAAGAAATGACACCTGCTATTCTAAAGAACAAACCTCCCCCTTTTTATATATCCCTAAGAATGGAGGGATGGGTAGTCCAAAATTGTATGATTGATTTAGGAGCATCAACCACAGTTATGCCTAAGGTAGTCTGTGAAGAAATGGGTATGGAATATACCCGGTCTTGTCCTGGAGTGTTACAGTTATATGGGACACCTGTCAAGATAGTTGGGGTTATTAAAGATGTACTTATGAGGTTGCACAGAGCCCCTGAGGTGACAATAGTACAGGAAATAGTGGTGGTGGATTTAGAACCCTATTTTGGGTTATGTCTCTCAAGAGAATTTACTGCAAAGCTAGGAGGATGTATGTATATGGATTATTCTAGCATGGTAATACCTTTCAAGGGAAAGAGGATAAGGATAACTCCTGAAAAACTAGTTGCTTATCATATTGAAAAAATTGAAGAAGATATGTGCAACCTTAACCCTTTGGAGGAATTTGAGCTAGTAGAAAACATTGAGGAACTAGACATTGAAGATGAGTTGCCTTTCAAAGAAGATTACAGTCAATTTGGAACTGGTATGGGTACATACAACATCACAAATGAATTGGAAAATAAACTCCCTGCTATTTCTAATCAATCCCTAAGAAACAATGAAACATGGGTTATGCACTTTGACGGTGCTAAATGTAGAAATGGTGCAGGGGCTGGTGTGGTTCTACAATCACAGTCCGAAGGAACGAAGAATTTTTCTTATAGATCGACATGGTCATGTACCAACAATGTTGTAGAATATGAGGCTTTGTGCCTTGGATTAATGCAAGCTAAAAGCATGGGCATCAAGATTTTGAACATATATGGTGATTCTGAGTTAATAGTACATCAGGTAAGGAATAAGTGTAGCAATAAGCACCATTACTTAAAGGCTTACAGGAATAGAGTATGGGACCTAATGGATTCATTTGATGCCCTGAACCTAACTTTTGTGCCTAGAGAAGAGAATCACTTGGCAGATGCATTGGCAACAAAGGGAGCTAATTTCAATCCTCCTATAGATTTTGGAACTAAGAAGACCAAGGGAATTAAAATGGTTTTCAGACCTGTAGTTCCGGATAAGCAAATATTTTGGCAGGTTTTCGAAAGTGATGAACATATTCTGGACTTTATGATAAAAGAAGCATGCCTCACAACTATCCAAGAGGAAGACTTGGAGGAGATAGATCAACAAGACTTCATCCAGTTGAGAAACAATCATATCCCAAGGGGATTGGTCACCCTTGAAATTTTATTCGATAATGAAGATAGGAAGAAGGTTGGAGCTATGAAGGTTGGTGAGAAGATCTATAAGGAGATAGAAGTCGGAATAGGAAAGAAGCTAAATATTGGGATCCAATTTTCTCCTAAGGAAGCAGAAGAAATCAAAGCTTTGTGCTTAAAATACCAAGACACTGTGGCTTGGTCATATGAGGACCTTAAATTTTATGACAAAAGGATTATCTAGCATACTATTGAGTTAGAACCTGATGCTAAACCATTTCAATAAAAATAGAGGCCTGTCAATCCAAGGATAGAAGCCATTATGAGAGAAGAAATTTTAAAGTTGCTAAAGGCTAGGATAATATATCCGATAAAACATTCCACTTGGGTAGCCAATTTGGTACCCATAAGAAAGAAGAATGGAGATATACGCCTATGTGTGGATTTTAGAAATTTGAATCAAGCTTCCCTCAAGGATCACTATCCCCTCCCTTAGATTGACCAGATCTTACAAGTGGTAGCTAGAGCAGAGAGATTCTCGCTATTGGATGGTTATTCTGGATATAACCAAATTTGGGTAAAAGATCAAGATCAATACAAGACAACATTTACTACAAAATGGGGTACATTTGCCTATCAGAGGATGCCCTTTGGTCTGTCTAATGTAGGAGCTACATTTTAGAGGGCCATGGATTATGCCTTTGGTACACTTATAAACAAAGTTATTCTGATTTACCTAGATGACATGACTGTGTTTTCTCATGATAAAAATGATCATCTATCTCATTTGGAATAGGTTTTTCAAAAATGCAGATAATTTGGTATTTCACTAAATCCTAAGAAGTCGTTCTTCATAGTACATGAGGGAAAACTACTAGGACATGTGGTCTCAAAGGAAGGTATGGCCATAGAGCCGGATAGAATTAGAGCAATTCTAGCTATTCCATTGCCTACTAATCAGAAGATGCTACAGTATTTCTTAGGTCAGATCAATTTTTTCAGGAAGTTCATTTCTGATTTTGCACAGAAGGTGAGGCCTATATCTGAACTACTCAAGAAAAAGGCAGAATTCAAGTGGACTGAGGTTAGGAAGCAAGCTTTTGAGATCATCAAGCAATCCATTTCCACAGCCCTAGTCTTGATAAATCCTGATTTTAGCAAATATTTTATTCTCTATGCTTACGGAGCTGAACAAAGTTATGCTTCGGTGCTCACCCAAAGAGATGATCAAGGGGATGAACACCTTGTATTCTTTTGGAGTCAGAATTTACATGACTATCAAGTAAAATATAACTTTATTGAAAAACAAGTGTTTGTTGTGATGAAGTCACTTAAGAAGTTTAGACAATATCTGGTACAGAGAAAAACTCTGGTGTATGTGGTTCATCCAGATGTGAGAAGTTTTATCTTACAAGGTGACCTAGGAGATAAAAGGGCTGGTTGGATTACTAAGATCCAAGAGTACGACGTGGAAATACACCCCACCAAGCTGGTAAGAGGTAGAGCCTTGTGCCAAGGATTGATAGATACTTCAGCATTGACCGGAGTGACAACTTGTCAGATGATAGAAGAGGATCAAGTAGAGATTGTCCACACTCCGGATTTCGATTGGATCGAAAAAATGACCAGGTATTTCCAAACTAGAATTTGCCCACCTGATCTGAATCCTTCTCAAAGAAGGAGGTATAGAATTCATGCTCTAAAATATGTATTACTTCCTGAAGGGTTGTTCAAAAGAAACTTGGATGGTATTCTCCTAAAATTTTTGAAGGAGGACCAAAAAAAAGAGTCATTGAAGAATTTCATGGAGGGTCAACAAGTGGCCATAGCTCAGGTAGGACTATAACTTTGAAGATAATAAGAGTAGGCTATTATTGGCCTACTGTGTTCAATGATGCTTTTAAAGTTACCTAGGTCTGTGATAAGTGTCAAAGGTATGTTGGAAAGACTAGAAATGTTGCATCCCCCTGAAGCCTATTCAATTTGAGGAGCCTTTTCAACAATGGGGATTAGATTTCATAGGAGTCATAAATCCTAATTCTTTAGCAGAGCACAAGTTTATCTTGATAGCTATAGATTATCTTACCATATGGGTAGAGGCTATTCCTACAAAGAAGGTAGACCAGGAAGTTGTGATCAACTTTATGGAGAGTTTGATTTCCATATTTGGAGTTTCGGAAGCTTTGGTGAGTGATAATGGCCCTACTTTTATAGGAGCTAAGTACATTGAGTTTGCCAACAAGTATGGCATCACTCTTAAAAATACTTCAAACTATTACCCACAAGGTAATGGACTTGCAAAATCTACCAACAAGAACCTATTAAGGATTTTGAGAAAGTCTCTGGAAGGTAACAAAAGGAGTTGGCACCTATTGCTCGACCATGCTCTATGGGCAGATAGGATTACTATTAAAAAGTCTATCAAAACTTCTCCTTATGCACTGGTATATGGAAAAGAGGTAGTATTGCCGATTCACCTAGAGATTCCAACACTTAGGCTTGTCAGTTCGGAAGAAGAGTTAGAGGATGATCCAGTTAAAACCAGATTGACACACTTGCTGTGATTGGAAGAGAGCAGGACTCAGGCATATGATCATTTTCAAAAGCACTCATCGAACATTAAAGCATGGTTTGATAAAAGGGCCAGGTTCAGGAAACTTCAAGTTGGAGATTCAGTTCTCAGATGGAATGTTGATAGGGCAAAACCAGGTAAACATGAAAAATTTGATTCCTTTTGGGATGGTCCTTTCAAAATTGTGGAAGCAAAAGAGTCTAATGTATTTCAGTTGAAAGACCTAGAAGGAAACATACAACCAATTCCTGGTGAATGGTTTCCACCTTAAGCTTTACTATATGTAAGAAATAAGCTCATTGTAACATATGTATATACATTGTACAAATATTTCCCTCTCCTTTCTGCACTTTCTATTTCATTTTCTTTCTACACTTTGTAATTAGTTATTTTTCAAAGAAATGCTTAAAAAAGAGAAGAGAGAGAGAAGAAGTTTTGTAAGAAATGACTAAGTATTGGCCAGATTCATGGTAATCTTCCATCCCGCACATTGTGTTGTGCAAAACTCCCCGAAGTGGCATTCTGCCCTCAAGACCACATGGTCAGATCCGGATTGGCGATTTCGAAGAGTGGTCCATAAAAAGACAAACAAGAATGGCACTAATCCAGGAACCTCTCAAAGCTGGAGATAGCCGGAGTGGAATCAAGGTAAAGCCAAATGCGTGTAGGCTTAGAAGAATCAAAGATCTTAAGATATGCCGAAGCGAAATCAGTTCAAAACTGAACAACAAGTTCTAAGTTGACACGTGGAGGCTAAATATTGCTCGAGCATTCAATTCTAACAAACTCGCACGTGGACTGAAGAGTAGTCGAAGGGATGCGATGAGCTGGCAATGCAAATTCAAAATTTGACCAATGAGGAGATAGGGTGCCACCTTTGTGCCACCAAATTAAATAATGAAATGGATTGGAAAGTGTGCCTACAAAGATATCATGCAACAGCTGCATTAATGGCGAAAGATACGCGATCTCCAGAAGAGAGAAGTAATGAAAAGCATATGCCAAATTCATTTGGAGGCCCCTTGCATCTACAAAAAGGTAGAAGAGGTACAACCATACCTTGGAGGATTTACTGCAAATCAGGAGGATGAAGCTTGCTACTGTCAAGATGGCACCCAAGAAATCATCCACTGAATCATTGAAAATAGCGACAAGATTGCAGGTGCATGCACATCGCACCAGTCGAGTTGTAGATACGATGATGGCAAGAGTAGGGAGGACCCGCCTCAGGACCGATTTTGAATTTCCATATTTTTAAGGGAAGCCAATGCAACGGCAAGGTATGGTAGCCATAAAATCCTTTTTGTTCTCTTATATCTATGATTTTGTGCACCACTATCCCGAAATGGTCTCTGCTATGATTCAGTTCTACGATCCTGATAATAGAACAGTCAAAATCCCTGAGGGCACTCCCCTATTTTCTATTACAAGGGAGGCATGCTATGAATTATTCATCGTAGGGGTAGGTCCACCATCAAAAATCAGACCATTTAGTGTAGCAGAGCTAGATAGGGCTTACAATAACATGATGGTTGTAGAAGAAAAAAGGGAGGCACTAGAAAAATGGCTTCGCTTTAATTTCATAAGGATAAGGAATGAAGTCGAGATGCCTAAAGTCCCAATTCATATTGATGAAATTGCATACCCATAATTATTTTCTATGTTGGCTTGTATAGAGGGTTTGGACTCTGATAGGATGGTGCACGATTGGCAAATCGCCGCGGCATATTGTATGTCTGATGAGAGGATGTACAAGAAAGGGGTGAGAGAGAGGGGTACCAGAGTAATTTACTTTGACTGGCTGGCTTTTCTTGCTCAAAGAATCCATGAGCAGATGGTAAACATGAAGAAAGGTGTTGGTGCTCCCAGTTTCAGGCATTGCTTGAGTCTGGTATGGATGTTCTATGCAGCTATCAGAGACAGAATGCCATGGATTCCAGCTAGGGATAGAACCAGTGATGGAGAACCCTTGCCAATATATTATTGGACAGATATTTTGAAGAGCAGCAAGTCCTATTACAGATTCAATTTGGAATTTTTGGAACCTGCCCTTAAAATAATGTACAATGAGTGCCCTAGGTTGCCTTCCTTAGCTAAGCATATTCTGAGGAAGGAATACTCTGAGGAGGGAGATTGGTATCTGCTAACAGAGGGCACAGTAATCAGGTTGTACGGTTTCGTAGGTAAACCCTTTCTCTTACCTCACTTTGTCACAGAAAGGCTATTCACCCTAGAGTATCTAAGGTAGGTGGTATACATTGATGCAAGCTATGGTTTTGGAAGGAAGAAGAGGTCTCTAATTACTTACCGCCCTAAAAATAATATTATTGTATCCGAGTGGTAGGGCCAACAAATTGAGCAGTACCTTGACAGATTAGGTCTGTTCTATATTCCTCAAAGGTGGAGTTATGATCCTGATGGTATTTTCACTATGAGAAATAAAACCCTCAATGGAGACAAGGCCTATAAATTTGAAATAAGGCCCAGGGCTAAATTTGAACAAGGGAGGAATAACGATGAAACTACTCTTTTGGAGTGGAAGGTTTCAAATATGGGTCAATTGCCTCCATGGTTGGATTTCTATGAACAGGTGGTGGATTTTGATCCAGAGCATGAGCTCAGTCATCGGCTTACGAAATATGTGATTGATAAAGTGAGAATTGAATCTGACAATTTGAAAGACCTTCCTTCTGAAGAAGATATATCACAGAGAGGAAAACCGGTAGAGAAAGGGCCATGGAAGGTAAAAAATATTGCAGATTGGTGGCGTATGAGGGTCGAAATTGGAAATATTTTTCCCAAATCAAAGTTTGGAATGAAAATGGATAAGGAATTTTCTGGAATTTATAATAAAAATTTTGAAACCTGGAGACCGAAGGATGTTAGGAATATGGTTTTGATAAGTGAAAAGCCCCAGAATGATTCTGAATCACTACTTCCTCTAACACATCAGAGGATTCAGATAGAAGTACGAGAAGTTCCTTCGACCATAGCTAAAATACCTAAGATCTCCAAACCTATCTCTGAGCAGGTGGAGAAGCTTCCCGAGAAGGCTAAATTGACAAATGAGACACAATATTCCAAAGAGATAGCGGTCAATATCCTGCTAATTGAAATAATATCCCCACATTTTTCTATTATCCCCATAGTCTCAATTGAATTACGACCCATAGCTAAGTGGTCCCTACTTTCAAGGGTAGAACAGGGAGATGAAGAGGGGGAAAATTCTGAAGGGGAGAAGGCCACTTATCAAATAGTGTATAGAAGGACTAAGAGGGCCCTAGAAATAGAGGAGAGGGAGGTCTCCAAGAAGTAGAAAATAAGTGTAGGAGGAATTGCTAAAGAGGTAGTTGTTGCTACTACAGAAGGGTTAGTTGACCAAGAACAACAGTTGGCAACAAAAGTTGAACAAGAGCACCCTACATCTGTAGGCAAAGGTACGGTTTCTAATCCCCCTTATCCTTCTCATCCCCATGAATCCCCAAAAGGGTTTCCCTCCCTTTCTAGTCAAGATGTGGTAAATTTACCTCCTCCACCTTACAGTTCTTCCCTCGCTCTATCAGTAGCTATGGAGGTGTCGATCAGTTATGTGGTGTCACAACCTTCTCCGAACCCACCTTCCACTTCTCAGATACCCACTCCTATGTCCACCATTGTCGCACCCTCACCTCCTTCATTATCACCATCAATGGGACGTTGCATTCCGAATCCATCCATCCCATCCACTATCAGTTTGGTCCCTATTTCTCTGAATTTACCTGTATCGACAACAGCAATAATCATGGAATCCACCATTGTAACAGAAGTTGTTGTCAAAGTGTCTTCACCCCTACCAACAAAGAGTCAGTCCACCCTTATGTTTTTAATGCCATTATCTCCTTTGGTGGTCGATGTTTCAAGATCTGTTGCTATATCCCAAGAGCAGGCAAGCGCTCAGAGCATAAATGATTATTGGGCAGAGAAGCTTACCAAGCCTTCCAGTTGGATGGTTGTGACTAGGAAAAGTATGTATGTTAACCCCATCACTAGGCAAAGGGTTTCAAGGTCTTTGATTCCGTAGGTAAGCAAACCCGAGAATGAGATGACTGCTCAGGATTATAGAGCAGAAGAAGTCATAGAAGATATTGACAAGCTTCATGTTGAAGATGAATTGGGGATGGCCAAGGCTCATTTAGAAACCTTTTATGTGAAGATGGATATAGCTAAATATAAGGTAGATAAGCTAGAACAATAGGTTGAAAAGCTTAAAAAGAGCTTCTATGATAAAAAGGAAGTAGAAAAATCTTTGAGAGAAGAGGTGAAGAGTTGGCAAGAAAGATTTCAAAAGGCTAATAAGCTGAAGGATCAATTAGAAGAACAAAGGAAGCTGCATGAAGATCAGGCAAGAGAAATTCAAAATTTGAAACATCAGCTTCAGGTTGAGAAAACCAAATCCTCAGGGTTTTCCAAAGATGATTTGAAAAGAATAAAGCAGGAGTTGCTTTCTAAAATTCAAGGAAAATGTTTAGGTCTTCAACTTGTAATCGACTACTTGAAGGATGCCAGCCAATTGCTCTCCACCATTCAGAAGGATTTAGATCGAATCATGGGAGAGTTACAGTCTATGGTGATTTCGATAGAGCAAATATATAGATTGGTTAGTAGTAGGCTTAATGGTGCTGCTAAACCAATTTCTAATAGAGAGTGGAATCTAGCCGAGGTAGCTTCAAGGATAGTGGTGAAGAAGCACAGGGTAGTCCAGAGAGCTTGGTTGTTGTGTGACAGGATGGATAGAAGAATCAAAGAAATCATTGACATAAATGAGGAGATGATTCATGTTGGTTTCGAAGGACTCTAGAAGGAGGATCACAACTTGTTATCTATGGAAGAAGTTCAGCAGAACATCAAATATATCTTGTAGGATGAGGTTGATATTGATTCACTAGAAGAGCCACTATCACAAGAACAAGCTGCTAAATTAATTGTGAGTTACACCCATTTAAGAGATCTCATGGAAGATCTGGTGATTAAAGGGAATGCTGCTAATTATGAGGATGTTGGGAAGCTACAATATGTTTATAAGTGGCTTAAAGAGACATCAAATCCCTCTGAGGAAGCTTGGAAACATGCCCTCCAGTCTTTGGAATCAATGGTCAAGTTGTTGGGGGACACCTTCGATGAGAATAATCAGAGAGTACAAACTCCAGAAGATGAGGATGAAGGGGGTGTGGAAGAATAAGGATAATATTGAGCACTTACAGGCCCAGGAGGGGCTCACACTTAAATAATTTTCATTTATATTCGTACATATACATCATTTTTGTATTTCTATTTTTACCCTAACAATTGTCAGAAATAAGCAATAAAGGTATGAAGTCTACAAAACAACATTTTTGTGTGAAGGCATTCTTTGAAATAAAGCCTTATAAAGGAGGTAGAGTTGTGTATAGTTTTGGAAGACAGTAATGGTACTGATATTATGGACACAAGTCTATGGCCGAACAAGTGGGTTTTATGATGTTTTTGGCATGGTTTCTATATGAACCTTTACCCTCTAAGTAGAATTTGGGCTTTCAGAGGGTAAGGTTTGTATGGAAGTTATTCCTTAAAACATATCTTCAAAAATCAGTTTTGTTTTGACTCCTAAGGCCCAATGGATAAGACTCTGGATTCGATTGGCTTTGCGAGCAAATCCACCCGGGAGGCGCCAGAATGTAGGCCCAAAATGGCCACATACTTAGTAAAATTTTGTATAATTTTTACTAAGTGATAAAACTGCCATTCCACTCCGGAACAAGGTTGATAAGACAAATCCGCTCAACAGTCATGTAGTTTTGCTTGTTTAAAATGATTCAGGGAACTCCATTCCGGGTCCGAATTGAAGAAGGATCGCAAATCCACAAAAGTTTGTGAAAGGTGGTGACGTCAGTAGAGAAAAAGTGTGGAATGGCCCTTTTGCATATACTCTTTTTGCTCTCCACCCCGGATTAGCGCTATCCTCAAATCCACAAAAGTCTCAAGGAGATGATGATGTAAGCAGCAAAAAAGTGTGGATTGACAATCCAGAGAATGAACGAGTCTTTTTCTATCCGAAATGAAGATAAGGCAGAATGGCGGAATGATGTAAGAACTTAACTCCGGATCCGGACTGAAGAAGATGCTCATTCTATTCGGAATGGAATCCACAAAAGTTATAAGGAAGAGGTGACATCATCACCATTTTAATGTGGATTGGAAAGGATAAAGCGGAATATAAGGGTCTCGGAGTGGATTCAAGGTTCGAATTTCCAAGATCCGGATTGGATGTTCTGCTGCTAAGTAAAATGACGTCATCCAGTGGATGGGCTTTTAGCTTATACCGGATCTAATATGGATCATGGGATAAAGAAGATCAATGATGGAGGTTAGTCTACTAAATCTGGGCCATTAAAAAAGGATGTCCCTGCACCAAAACTGTAATAGATTGGCCGGAAGATGAAGCATCGAGAGTTTCCAAGAAGATCAAACCAGAGGTAGTTGCAGATCGATGGTGGCACTCTACTCCCAAGAAAGATCTAGCGGAAGTGCATGATATGGAATGTTCTGAACCGTAGTTCTAATGAGCGACCAACAAGTTGTAGAGAACCCGTGCTACCATGGCAGTTTCCCTTTTAGTGGATTTCTCGGAGGTCGGACCAATCAGCTAATGCCAACTAAGATCTTTGTTGAACAGTTGTAACAAGATTATGTGTATTGTTTCTTGATTATTGTAATAAGAAAAACTATAAGTAGAGGTTGAACCCTCATTTTGAAGGGTCGGCTCTAGCATGTTTTCCTGTACCATTGTAAATATTTTTGAAGAGCTGAATGAAAGGAGCAATACATTGATCTTCGCCTCAAGGCTGCATTTCCATGCTTGATGTCAGAGGTTCGGATTTCATAGTTGTATTTCTGTGAATACTTAGATGGTTAGTTTGTGCCTATCTTGGATTACTAGCTGTTATGAGTAATTGAAATCTACTTTGAAGTTTTTTCTGTGTTATTAGTAAGTACATTTTTATAAAATCTAGTTTTTGGTGAATTCTACTATTTGGATTATCATTTCTTGGATATTGAAATTGCTTGCTATAACATTTCTCTGTTATGCTTTAATATCTGAAATGAGCTATCTTGGGATAAGGGTTGATTTGAATGTATGTCTTTAATATGGTTTTTTGGGAGATTTTTATGGTGATGCAATGTTGTTAACCTATCCGTCCACTGATATCTACATCTCTCTAACCCTAACCTTATCTTACCCTAAACTCCAAGCCCTAATTGAGCATAATTGTGTCAACAATCTACTAAGTTGACAAGGAACCAACCTACTCTGGAGGTTGGATTGGAAACCCCTATTTTGGTCCTTCCAATGTTGAGTGTTGAGCTGCAGCTATCGGGTGCAAGCCTAAATAGAAAGTAGGAAGATAGACAGCCATAGTATCAAGTAAAACTTGGTGCAATTCAGTACCCAATAATTTTTTATTTGTCTTTTGTTGCTTTGGAGCTCTAGAGAAAACATGGTAGACATTTCTCATTGCATCGATTTGGTCCGAGCAGGAGACAGAGCTCTCAGGGTGAGTATTTTTCTTTCTTTTAGCTTAGATTTTTCATGTTTTTCTCTTTAATTTGATTTAATTTTTTATTTTTAGGGCAAAAATACCATTACAAAGCCCTAACTATGAAATAATAATGATTTTTTATGATTGTAGCAATTTCACAATATCGTATGATACGATATTGATGAAACCGATTTGATCGAGGTCAATATCGGACCAATTTCGATGATATCATAGAGTATGATATCATGGAAATTGATATGATATCGCCCACTTTGATATGATTTTGCACTTTTTATTTGATCAGCTATTTTTAGATCCGACCACTGCTTAAATTTTTGTTACTTTGTTTTCATTGACAAATGACAAAACTAAAGAATCAGGAGTGGAGATATGTGTAGATACCTAAAACACATTATGTCGAGGAGACTACTCATATGGGATATGCTAATAGACTATATAAATGATATTGGATAGCTCCAAGGTGAAGCAGTGGTTCTAGCCACTCAATTTGGGTAGAGTTGGATAACTCATCCTTAGCCATGTCTGAGACCCATGGCTAACAGATCTAGCTATGCCTCAGAGCCATAGCTAGCATCAAAGCAATTTTAGACCCAGAATCGGTTGCAATGGATTGGGCGATGAATCCAAATATATTTTGGGTGGATAAGCCTCTATAAATTTCCCTCCAACTGCTCCAACTATAGATTCTTGGTCTTGGCTTCTCCATGAAGCCAAGGTAAGGCCTTCTCAAGTGCTCTAAGATCCCCCTACAAATTGGAGAAAATTTTGGAAGGATACCAAGTTGAAATGTAGTGAAGCCTTATTGAATTGTAGACTCACTTTATACCTTTGAGAGGAACACTTTTACTTCCCAATTGGAGATCATGAATGCATTTGAAGGTCCTAAAGGTCTAGGAGAATCAAGAAACACAATTAAGAACTTTCCATCACAAATTTGAATGATCCAAACAGACAATCCATCAAAGGACACTGAGGTGAACCTTGATCATTAATTCAACGAGGATAATTGGAGATCCAATCCCAAATTTGGAGAGCAAGAACATTTTTAGCTCAACTGTGGCTATTAGTCATGGCTAACAGTGCCAGTTGCACCTTAGACATGCGGCTAGGGTTTGATCCCTAATTTCCCTTATTTTAGTAGTAGATTTATCTTGCTTTGCATTTTTTTATATGGATCTCAGTTAGATTTACTTTCTTAGATACAATTGTATAGTTGAATTAGAGATTTAGGATAGATATCCTTTATTTCTTAGCATTTGGCAATTAGACTAGTTTTTTTGTTATTTTCGTGCATTTAACATTTCTAATGGCTGATTAGATTTATTCATAGCTCGATATTTAATTCCTTATTATGCTTTATGAAACTTTCACCATTTCTTGCATATATTGATAGTTTTAAAAGCTTTCTTGATTTCATGACATATTTTGTGCAAGATTCCTCTAAGAGTCTCATCAAGAGAGGTATCCTTTGCTTTTAATATTTCTTGTTGTTTCTTGAATGTAGGGTTTTCTAGACTCCATTGTCAAAGCATTCAAGGCAAAAAATGCCTCTTCCAAGGAGATAAGAAGGTCATCATTGACCTAGAGCAGTTTGTGTCTATTTGGGGAGTCTATGGATTATACCAACCCCATTGTGGGTCTCAAATGATTGTATTGATTGTATCGCAAATTTGGTATCCCTAAGAGGGAACAAATTGTAATCCATTGGAAATTTATTAATACAAATAACTCCTTTCTCATAAAATTTTTGGTTATGTGATTTCATGTTTTAAATCTTTATCAATTGGTACAATATCTTAGGTATATTATTTATGGATGGTTATAGATGGTGATCACAGTGGTAAATCCAATTTCATGCTGCCAAATTCTAATTTACTATATTTTTTATGGTAGATCTCAGTCACGTCTGACAACTACGGTGAACAATTGTAGTTGCTCCTCTGAACCATAGGTAACAGTTGTAGCCATGCTTGACAGATGCAGTCAGCAAAAAATAGAATAGTAATAGATAGCAAACACCATCATCAAACTTATATTTGAGGTTGGACCATTTCCTTGTATCTATCTTTTTTGAATGTGTTTTAAAAAAATCATAATGTAATATATGGATGTTAATTAGCAAAATTAGCGAAAAAGTATAATGAAGAATTCATAGATGCTTTTTAGTTTTCTACTAGTCGTTGCTAGGAACAACAGATCTCTTATTGAAATCCACCCTAGTCTCCAGTGGTCTAGATCAATTATTTTCAAGTTTGCATTGATGAGGCCCAATCAGTGGCCATTCCTTCATAGGTAGAATTGCATTCTCTAAAAATTATCTAGCATAGTCATGCATTCTCTTAAAATCAAACGTTATTTTTCAAAGCATGTAAGGAAAATCATGTGAATGTTGTTTGATGCAGTTTATTTTCCATGCAAAGTAAAAAAACCACACACACCATGACACACTTTAAATGCTAGTGAGTTAGAAGTCATATCCAACCACTAGTAGGGTTCAACGACGGTGCCAATGATTTCCATCTGTTGGCCCAAATACCTCAATACTTGTTACTAGACCAATACCATATCCAAGAACTAACATAGCCCATGGAAAATTTGCACGTATCTCTCTTCAGAGAGGTATATCGTTGACTATGAGTGAACAGGGTGAGGACCGAGAGGACTTGTGCTCCCCAACCATGTGTGGACTTCATTAACATACATTATAGGTTGTCTTATGTGATCGTGACTTTCATTGCCAATTGTCGAGTTGCGAGTATACAAGTGAAAGCATTAAACTATTGAGTATATCATCAATAATTTTAAACATGCTGAGAGTAGTTTAGAGTTTTCAAAAAATATCAAACACATCAAACCAATTAGGCCTCACAAATAAAATTTAAAAGATATTATCATCATTTTTTACTTTGTTTGCCTTAAAATTTACATACGAGATAATATAATATCATGGTGCGAACACGGAGAGGCCAATCCAGGTGTAGAACTGAGGTTGAGGCCGAAGCTCCACCCAATGCACAATAAAATACATAGAACCCTCAGCCATAAGATCCTTCTGAATGATGTTTTGCGAGCATTAGAGGGGATAAATCTACACATAGGGTTTCTCATCAGAATATCCCACTCAAAGGAGGCAATTCACATGCCTCATGAGAGAGATACGAGTATAGAAGATCCCAACATAGGGATTCTGAACATATGAGTATATATCACAATCATACACCTCATGGATCCATTGTATCCATCGAAGAGTACATCGTAGAGGAAGGAAAAGTAAACATGTTGGTTTCCATTCGTACTCAAGATAAGGGTGGCTCAAGGCCCCCATCAGTTTAAAATAGGCAAGTAAAAAATCCACCCATATAGGGGTATGAAGAAGGATGCTTCAAGATGTAAACCCTCACAGACTTCAAACAAAGATCGACCTAGCAAGTTTACATTTGACATGTCAAAGGTTGGAGTCAATGGTACACTGCCACATGAGTCATGGTGCACTAGATAGTTGGATGGTTTGGATAGAATATTAGGATATCTAGGGTATAAAACCTTAGTTGTGCATTCTCAATCTATGAGATATCATAGTGAGAGCACGTATCAAACCATTCAAGAACTAGGAGAATACTCCAAGCATCCTCGTAGTATGAATACCCCGTCGACTCATGCAGACATAGAGTACAGAAAACACTAGAACATGAATGATGTCTATATAGACAAGGGTAAATGCATGGCAAATAAGTTTGTTGAAGGTCATACCAATAAAGTTGTTTGAATAGAGTGAATACACCAAAGACCACACATGACCGATATTATAGATCGATCACAGAGATTGGTGTTAGATAAACAACATAAAATTCTCCATGATCAATTGGAGGACATTCATGTAGAGCATGAGTGCCTCAAAAACAATAATACTCAATGGTAGAGGTTGCATAGGCAACATCTATTCGAGCAATGCATGTGTGAACAATGCATCCTTGAGAAAAAAGAGCATTGTGAGTGAGAGGATCGATTGGCTCAAGCCAATTTACCCCCCCGTAGTGAGTATAGGAAGCACACTCACTGACGAGCTACTTCATAGCCTGATTTGCACCCTAAACATATTGAGATTCATACTTTTCATATGGTCCAAAACACGATGCAACACCAGGTATTGGAACATCATGGGCATACGCAATATGAAGAAGAAGTGGGAGATGATTAAGGTAAGAATATCTGGAGTTCTCCCCAGTTGACGTGGAGGATGATCCCATTCCCTCACCTATTTTGAGGAAGAATTTACCTCCAAAGGCTCCTCGTGGACCTCTCATAGAAGAGGAAATTCTATCTTCGAAGGCCTATCAAGCCTTGGTAGACAAGGTTTGAGATATAGAAAAGCAAGGAATGGTTTACCAAAAACCAACCTTAAACAAGATTCACAATAAACCTCTATACCCTTCAATGCCAATTCTTGAAGAACACAAGCTTATACTGAGAGGGGGGGTGAACAGTATAAGACCTCTTTTTAATTTTTCCTTTATACTTCAAAAAAGTAAAGGAATATACTCAAAGAAATATCAAAGCAATGCACAATATCATCCACAAAGTGACACCAATTTTAACATGGTTCACCCAAAATGGCTGGGCTACGTCCACAAAACTTTTCTCTAAAATTTATCTCAAAGTTCTTTGGGAATCCTTCCCAATTACAATGTTTATGAGCCTCAGCCCAAAGGAGATACCTTCCCCCAATCATAATTTATGAGCCTCTGCTCAAAGGAGATACCTTCCCCTCTGCTCTGGAAATGATCCCTCAAAAGATCAACTGCCTCTACCTCTTGCCAGCACGTGGAACTCCTTTCCACCGAAGACCTCCCTGTCCTCAATGCTTAGCCTAAGAGACCTCTCGCCTTCTATGATCACGTCCACAGTAGCTCAACAACCTATACCAAACACATTCAGTCGATCTAGTACAAGTCTTCCTCTATCTGACAGATCTGTCCAACTCTTGAACAAATCAATCCTCTGCATACAAGCCTTCTCATAGACTTGCCAAATATACCCTCAGGTTCTTCTCATAGAACCAATGCACCTCTATCCTCAAGTTCTCTGATAGAACTATCAAACTCAGCTCACAAGTCCTCTGTTAGGACCTGTCCAAATCTGCTCACAAGTCCCCACCGGAACCTGTCCAAAAACTGCTCATAAGTCCCCACTAGAACCTATCAAAAAACTCAGCAAGCTCACCAAGAAAAACTTTCTTAGTAGGAAATCACAAAGTTAATTGTTAGAGACCCAATGTGATTTTTCAAACTCATAGAAGCATAAAGAGAATTGTTAGAGACTCAATATGTTCTATACTCAAATCCTAATCTCAAAACTCAACTCAAATCAACTCAGCTCAATCTCAATCTCAAATATGAAAACTCAACTCAATATATGAAATGGATAGGATAGAATGTTTTATTTCAAGAACATGAAACCCCAACAATTGCCAACTATGCAAAGAATCACATAACAATGATACTCATGTTCTTTTCACCATCAATTAGGGTTTCAACAACAATGCTCATCAAACAAGGTTTAGTCAACCAACACCATTCAACTCAACATCAACCTTGAAGCATTCAACCAATCATCACAAGAAAAAGGAAACAAGAAGAAATCATTTTCCCTCCAAAGATATTTGAACAAAACAGCCACCAATACAATATCACCAAATGCAAAGAATAACTTTCTCAAATAAACTCAATGGAGTAAGCCCAATATTATGAATCAAGTAAAGCAATAACTTGATCAAACAACCTCTTTGGAAGCAACTCAACCATCAAACTCAAAATAGCCAACCAAGGGTTCCACCAACTCAATGTAAGTAGCTATACTCACAAATATAAACCCTAGTGCACAAAGCTTCCACTATCTCAAACCAGAAATTATGCATTCACCAAAACTCTCCTTAAGGATAACAATGCATAAGTAGTCTTCAACAAACCAGAAAATAGGATTTACACCCAACCAAAGGAAACCTAGTTGAAAACCTTTTTACTCCAACATTATTTCAGAAAAAACATACACCAATCATACTCATAAGAAAAATGTGCCCATACCCTTTTTGAAGATGAATAAGCCCTTGAAAATCTACCACAATTAATAATTTTGATCTTCCCTAAAAATTATTAACCCAACATTGGCATGTCAAAATAACTCAACCACCATGGCAATTATTTCCCCTTTAATTTTCAATCCGACTATAGCAAAAATATTAAGCTTGCATTCCTTATACCTCCCAAATCTAACTTTATAAAACCTTAGCAAGAAAAATATTAAAATTTAATTGCCACTCTTTCTGCAAAAATTGGAGCGCATACCTTTGGTAAATATCCTACGAATTTTGGAGTGCATACACTACCCTCAAAAGGGTCTTTGGTGATTCGAACCGCCGATCACCATGCTACTAAGTCCTTTGACCACACCACGTGGGCTAGGAGATCCCACATGAGGGAGAAGGGAATTCTCCGTTATTATCACCGTGTGCGCCTCCTCCTTGGTGCCAAGACCAACCCGTCACACATTTGACCACGCAACGCTTGTCTTCCTCCTTTGCTGGCGTAGGGGCTTCGATGTACAAATTGAAATGCTCAGGGATTAATGTCTAACTCTTGGCTAAACATAAATGAATTCATTTGACTCATTTTATATGCACTTTGATGCATTTCCAAACACGTCGACTGAATTCGAAAAGTAATTTCGAATTTAATCGAAATTGCTTTCTAAAGGGTTTAAAAATCCTTAAGATAAATTAAAAATAATTTCTCCCTTAATTAATTAAATAATTAAATAATTAAAACCTTGAAGGGTTTTAAATAATAATTAAATAAATAATAAAGAGAACCTCCATTGGTTTTAATAAAAACCATTTAACTTGGTTTTAATGAAAAACCCTTGCCAATGGAATCTCTCCGGATTCTCTTGGAATCTTCCACCTTTGAAGCCAACACATCCTCTTAACATTAATGTCATTTCCTTTTGACATCAATGACAACTCATAGACAAGAAGCTAGGATCTCAAACCCAAAATTGCCAACAATCTCCCCATTTTTCATTGATGGAAAACCATGCTTCTCAACAACACAGAAACTCAACATAAACAGCTCCCCTTGTCTTGAGGCTCTCCCCCTTACTCAAATCTCTCCCCCTTTGTCATCAATGGCAAAGGGTCACCTTTGGGGCTCGAGACTAAGAATGAGCCTCTTAGCTTAGTCCCTCCCCCACCTCCTGATGAGGTGATTAATTCTTGGGTGGGAGTAAAACTCCCATTAGGCACTGATCATCATCAGCGTCTATAACTTCCTTACTAGGCCTTCTCTTGTACTCTTTTTCCATATTCCTGTTCCTGTTCCTGTTCCTGTCACTGTTCCTGTTCTTAACCATGCATTGATCCTTGGACCTATTCATACCACTGTTTCTATTCCTGTACCTTGGAAGTTCAGCTCTACACTTGTCTAGCTATGTGACCTTCATTGTTGCACTTATAACAAGTAACAATGTTATTTCTTTGAGGCATACCTGTTCTTTGAATCCACCTATTCTGACTAACCCTGTTCTGGCCAAACTTGTTCTGGCCAAACCTGTTCTGACCAAACCTGTTCCTGTTATTTGAAATAAACTGCCTTGTGCCCAAATTGTTGACAAGAGTAGCAATACCCTTGAAAGTAACTAGCACTTCGAAACTGTCATTTACCTCCTTCACTTGAGCCATGCAATGTGAAGCCATGTGACCAAACCTATGACAAGCAAAACATCTGCCTTGAAACTTTTCTTTAATTGACCTCTTAGGTTCTAAAAACTTCTTCTCATTTTGAATTCTATTTTCTGTTCCTGTGCATCTATCATTCAAGAACTCATGATCTGAAATACTTTCCTCATCAGAACTCTCTTCCTTTTGGAGTCTCTTACTAGAATATCCAACTTGTTCCTTGTGTGGCTTAACAAAACCAAGGCCTATTTTATCTGTTGTCTTTCTTTGACATTTGATGAGTGACTTAACCTTTTTGGAGATATCTTGAAACCTGTAAAGCTTATCCTTGTACTCTTTAGTTTCCTCTTTCAAAGAAGCCATTTTCTGTTCTAACTCACTATACTCAAGAACCTTAGACTCTAACTCATCCTTGAGTTCTTGTGTCTTAGTTATAGAGAAGTCAAGACTTTCCATAAGATCATCTCTCTCCATACAACATTCATCTAACTTATCCTTGAGTCTAGCATTCTTCTTTCTTTCCTTTTTCAAAGCACTAAGAGCACTAATAAGTTCACTTTCAAGATCCTTTATTTGATTTATTTTTGAATCATCAAAGCCTTTTTCAGATTTCTTATCACTAGAGGTGCTACCCTTTTCAAAAACCATACATGCATCTTCCTTATAGTTTTCTGAAGCATCCTCGTACATACTAGAAACCAAATCATTATTTGTGCAATCATCCTTAAGGTGACCAAAATTTCCACATCTAATACATTTCATGATAATGAATCTATGTTTCGATTCTTCCTCATTTTCTGATATGAACATCTCATTTTCATTATCACTTGAAGAACTTTCACTATCACTACTAGACACTTACTTGCTTTGTCTAGGTAGAAAATCTTCTTGTGCTTGTGAGAATACCTCTTTCCTTGATTGTTGTGCTCATATTTGTTTTTCCTATGATGCTTGTGCTTTTTAGAATCCTTGCTCTTAGAATCCTATTTATCTTCATCACTTTCATTCTTGGGAACAATACAGTCAGTAGCATAATGACCAAACTTTCCACAATTGAAACATCTTATATTTTTCATACTTTTGTGCTTTCTAGAGAACTTGCCTTTCTTGTTGTAATATGCCTCTTCATCACTAGAAGACTCATCACTATCTTGAAGCTGTTTACCTTTGGAATTCTTGGTAGTCTTGAAAGATGCCTCTTTCATGACATCAACCTTCACTTGAGTTCTCAACTCAAATGCTGCAAGTATACTATGGAGCTCATCCTTTTTCAACTTATCCAAATCTTTAGCTTGCTCAATAGCAGAAATATTTTCACTAAATCTATTAGGAAGAGATCTTAAAATCTTATCACAAACATCATTTTTAGCAAGCTCAAGACCTAAGTCTTTCATGGAGTTAACAACCTCATCCATACGAAGCATGTAGTCACTAATATTTTCATCATCATTCATCTTGAGTTGTTCAAACATACCTTTGAAGTGTCTCAACTTGGCCTTTTTGACATTTGTATCACCCGTATCAACCACCTTCAACTGTTTCCACATTTCACTAGCTGTCTTGCAGTGAATCACTTTGGTGAGATCTGCTTTCTGTAAGCCTTTCAGGATTGCATTCATTACTTTTGAATTGTTGTGATGTAGGAGCCTTTCTTATTTAGTATTAGGACCATGTACAGGAATAGTGTACTCATCTTCAATTACTTCCCATACCTCATTACCAAGTGCCATTAGATAAACCTTCATCCTTGCACTCCAAAGACCAAAATCTGACCCATCAAGAATAGGTGCTGCATTGCCACTTGAATAATCCATTGTGTTCTTTACTAGATTTTCCTTCAAGCTGTTAAACTTTTCGAAGTCACCCGATCTGATACCAATTGAAGAACACAAGCTTATACTGAGAGGGGGGGGTGAAAAGTATAAGACCTCTTTTTACTTTTTCCTTTATACTTCAAAATAGTAAAGCAATATACCCAAAGCAATATACCCAAAGCAATATCAAAGCAATGCACAATATCATCCACAAAGTGACACCAATTTTAACGTGGTTCACCCATAATGGTTGGGCTACGTCCACAAAACTTTTCTCTAAAAGTTATCTCAAAGTTCTTTGGGAATCCTTCCCAATTAAAATGTTTATGAGCCTCGGCCCAAAGGAGATACCTTCCCCCAATCATAATTTATGAGCCTCTGCTCAAAGGAGATACCTTCCCCTCTGCTCTGGAAATGATCCCTTAGAAGATCAACTGCCTCTACCTCTTGCCAACATGTGGAACTCCTTTCCATCGAAGACCTCCTGTCCTCAATGCTTAGCCTAAGAGACCTCTGCCTTCTATGATCACGTCCATAGTAGCTCAGCAACCTGTACCAAACATAGTTAGTCGATCTAGTAAAAGTCTTCCTCTGTCTGACAGATCTGTCCAACTCTTGAACAAATCAATCCTCTGCATACAAGCCTTCTCATAGACTTGCCAAATCTGTCCTCAGGTTCTTCTCATAGAACCAATGCACCTCTATCCTCAAGTTCTCCGATAGAACTATCAAACTCAGCTCACAAGTCCTCTGCTAGGACCTGTCCAAATCTGCTCACAAGTCCCCACCGAAACCTGTCCAAAAACTGCTCACAAGTCCCCACTAGAACCTGTCAAAAAACTCAGCAAGCTCACCAAGAAAAACTTTCTTAGTAGGAAATCACAAAGTGAATTGTTAGAGACCCAAAGCAATTTTTCAAACTCATAGAAGCATAAAGAGAATTGTTAGAGACTCAATATGTTCTATACTCAAACCCCAATCTCAAAACTCAACTCAAATCAACTCAACTCAATCTTAATCTCAAATCTGAAAACTCAACTCAATATCTGAAATGGATAGGATAGAATGTTTTCTTTCAAGAACATGAAACCCCAACAATTGCCAACTATGCAAAGAATCACATAACAATGATACTCATGTTCTTTTCACCATCAATTAGGGTTTCAACAACAATGCTCATCAAACAAGGTTTAGTCAACCAACACCATTCAACTCTACATCAACCTTGAAGCATTCAACCAATCATCACAAGAAAAATGAAACAAGAAGAAATCCTTTTCCCTCCAAAGATATTTGAACAAAACATCCACCAATACAATATCACAAAATGCAAAGAATAACTTGCTCAAATCAACTCAATGGAGTAAGCCCAATATTATGAATCAAGTAAAGCAATAACTTGATCAAACAACATCTTTGGAAGCAACTCAACCATCAAACTCAAAACAACCAACCAAGGGTTCCACAAACTCAATGCAAGTAGCTAGACTCACAAATATAAACCCTAGTGCACAAAGCTTCCACTATCTCAAACCAGAAATTATGCATTCACCAAAACTCTCCTTAAGGATAACAATGCATAAGTAGTCTTCAACAAACTAGAAAATAGGATTTACACCCAACCAAAGGAAACCTAGTTGAAAACATTTTTACTCCAACATTATTTCAGAAAAAACATACACCAATCATACTCATAAGAAAAATGTGCCCATACCATTTTTGAAGATGAATAAGCCCTTGAAAATCTACCACAATTAATAATTTTGATCTTCCCTAAAAATTATTAACCCAACATTGGCATGTCAAAATAACTCAACCACCATGGCAATTATTTCCCCTTCAATTTTCAATCCGACTATAGCAAAAATATTAAGCTTGCATTCCTTATACTTCCCAAAGCTAACTTTATAAAACCTTAGCAACCAAAATATTAAAATTTAATTGCCACTCTTTCTGCAAAAATTGGAGCACATACCTATGGTAAATATCCCACGAATTTTGGAGTGCATACACTACCCTCAAAAGGGTCTTCGGTGATTCGAACCGCCGATCACCATGCTACTAAGTCCTTTGACCACACCACGTGGGCTAGGAGAGCCCACGTGAGGGAGAAGGGAATTCTCCATTCTTATCACCGCGTGCGCCTCCTCCTTGGTGCCAAGACCAACCCGTCACACCTTTGACCACGCAACGCTTGTCTTCCTCCTTCTCTGGCACAGGGTCTTCGATGTCCAAATAGAAATGCTCAGGGATTAATGTCTAACTCTTGGCTAAACATAAATGAATTCATTTGCCTCATTTTATATGCACTTTGATGCATTTCCAAACACGTCGACTGAATTCGAAAAGTAATTTCAAATTTAATCGAAATTGCTTTCTAAAGGGTTTAAAAACCCTTAAGATAAATTAAAAATAATTTCTCCCTTAATTAATTAAATAATTAAATAATTAAAACCTTGAAGGGTTTTAAATAATAATTAAATAAATAATAAAGAGAACCTCCATTGGTTTTAATAAAAACCATTTAACTTGGTTTTAATGAAAAACCCTTGCCAATGGAATCTCTCCGGATTCTCTTGGAATCTTCCACCTTTGAAGCCAACACATCCTCTTAAAATTAATGCCATTTCCTTTTGACATCAATGACAACTCATAGACAAGAAGCTAGGATCTCAAACCCAAAATTGCCAACAATTCTAGCATATCCCAAGCACTTTGAGAAACCAAAGTTGGATATGTTTCAAGGTGAGGAGCATGATCAGGAGCACATTACAAGCTTTATGGATAAGTGCTTTCAGATTGAAATTAATGATGCTCTAATACTGAGAACCTTCATCACAACTCTCTCAAGTTCTGCCTGAGAGTGGTTCAATCAACTCAAATGACACAACATAACCATCTTTGAATAGTTGGCTGATGCATTTCTTGAACACTTCTCCTTCGACATCAATAAGAAGGCTAATATATTCGATATGGCTACTTTATTGCAACATGATGATGAGCCGATAATATATTATGATAAAATATGGAGAAAGATAATGGTAAAGCTGCCATTTTCCATTCCAACTATAGAATTGACTCAGATTTTTACCAAGAGTTGTGCAAAGCACATCTCATTACTGCTACAACTACAATAGTACCAAACATTTGAGGAAGCCTTGGCACAAGCCAAAGTGATAGAGGACATCAAGTTACAGGAGGGTAACTTGAAACTCAGGAACAAGGAGAAATAGAACAAAAAGAGCACCTACAATCATAAGGAGCTGGCCAAGCCGACCCATGTTAACCATGTGGTGCTAAACCTCCAAAAAGGGGATAAGGGGCAACAACATAATTATCAAGCCCAACCTCATCCTGTGCGATATGATCAGTGCAATAATAACAAGAAGGGTAAAAATAATGAACAACGCCCACCTCACCAGTTCACACCTTTGTCGAAATCAACGAATTCAATATTCCATCAACTATGCAAGGCCAAAGATATCAACTTACCTAAAATAAAATTGATAGATCCTAATAATCCCAAACCAAATGGGTATAGGGATGATATGTATTGTGTTTTTCATAGATTGAAGGGATACGACATCAAAGTATGTTGGAGTTTTAAACATTTATTACAAAACATGATCGAAATAGGAGAGTTAACTATAGAAAACCCTCAAGCACCTGACAATTATAATATGGGGATCTTCAAGAATCCCTTTCCAAATCATGAACCACTAAGAAATAATGTTGGGCACGTAAATCAAGTGCGGGTTGAACTGCCAACTCAAGGATTTGTCAATATGGTTAATGTTTTCATGATACAAGGGAGGTACAAGAGACCAAATACACCTATAGATCCCATTAGAGTGAATTATGAGCCTTAAAAAAGGCTATCTCAAAATATTCCAGGCCCACCTACAAGACCGATGGTGACCATTAGGAGTAGGCTAGTTCAAAGCCTATAAATAACTCCAGCAAATTTGTCAATCTATGAACTAATTCAGTAGTCTCCCAAGCATAGGAAGATGCTCATGGATATTCTAAATCAGTCAAAGTTTAGTCCCAGGACCTTGAAGAATTTACAAACTTTATGGGACATGTACAGCAGTGTAGTGAACCGGTAATACAATTTCATGATCACGAGATTAAGATAGTTTCAACTGTTATAGCGGACCTGTCACTACATATCATTGCATGTATTAATCACACACCATGAAAATGGATTTTGATTGATACAGGGTCATCAATAAACATAATGACAACCAAGGCATTAACGTATTTGAAGTTTCCAAAGTCACATATTGTACCTTCCACTTTCCCTTTGAGAGCATTCAATGATGCACTATGCTAAACGATAGGTACCATAATTCTTCTGATTTAGGTTGGACTAAATACAATCCCTATGATGTGTCATGTGATTGAAGATGCTATGCAGTATAACATACTTCTAGGGAGACCTTGGATTAGAGAAATACGTTGTGTTCTCACGATCTTACATTAGTGTATAAAGTACATACACGAGGGATAGGTTCACATGGCACATTATGACGAAGAACCATTCAAGTACATGAACTTAGCCGATTTGTTGAGGGATTTTGTTTTCTCCTTAATGCATCTAGATATATGGCCGACGTCACCTATTATACATCCATAAGGTAAACTCAAAGGAGTGTGCGTGGAACCCTCAATAGTAGCACCTCAGTTATCTAAACAAATTACAATAGCTTCAACTAAACTTACAACATCTAAAGTGCCTAGAAATGACAAGAAGATTAAGGTAGTTATGGGTGACAAAGAGTCATAGATAAAGCCCAAGGAAGAAACTGTTAAGGGTCCTACCCCATGGATGAGGGGAAAACTCAAAATATAGTTGAGGAGGTACCTCAACCTGCCTCACCTGCATCTTTAGCAGGTTCATCTGCACCATTGATGACTAGGTAGTGGGTTAACTTTGGGTTAGCAGAGTACATTGTGTAGAATGTGACATTCATGCCAATTATCAAAACTACACAAGATATGGGCCAAACTTAAGACCATAACTTACCCGTAGGGACAATGGTACCACTAGGGGTGCCACCCAACCAAACAAACTTCATTTATGGAGGGCTAGATCAACTGACAAACCACATGCCTATAAATGAGGAGGATGATGAACCATTCATGGTGAATGTTCATTATTTGTCTAACCCTGAATTTGCCTTGTGATACTTTGATCGTTACCATTGGCATGGTTACAGTTTGGCATTATTTGAGCAAGGACAAAAAGTTCCCATAAAACCATAGTATCAACTACCAACTAATAGATTTGGGTTAGGCTATCATATCTGAGGATGATATGAGCTCTTGGAATCATCTTTAGATCATTTAAAACTTGTGTTGGGGGATGATGTGGATTGGAATCCTTATCACCCTAACCCTTCTTACTTACGAGGGGAAAATATGTTGGAAACCTATGTCTCAAAAGCACCACCAAATATTTATCACGAGTGCATCGCAGTAGAGGCAAATCAAGGAGAAAATCCAAGAGTCAATTTGGACAATCAAATTCATGGAGCTTCCAATGAAACAAGCATGCAGATCCAGAATATGGATGTAGTGGAGTCCATTGTTGAAAGTGATGGACCAAATTACAATTATGGAATATATTATTATGAGCTATCCTCACACAATGAATGATACGAGGATGAAAATGAGTTGGCCTACCTAGGCCCTCTAAATTTACATCATCTATTACCCATGGAACAAATGGGCAAGATTGAAGAATACTTCATGGTCAGTAGTGACTATGAGAATGACACAGAGTGGGTCTATCTTGGGTACCATCTTGCTAATCATTCTATTCTAGTGGGTAGCAACAAAGGTCTCATATACAACAAATATGACGAGGATGAGATCGATAGAGCTTATCCCGGGCCTCCATATTTACGCCATCAACATGAGACGTTTGACATCTACAAAATGTATTAGTGAGTCTATCTTGGTATGTGTCTTAGAGGAAGACCACCTAATTTGGATATGATTTATCATATAGTCCTCCTTGATCTGTCGACGTACATGAATCTCCTCGAGCCAAGCGATCCTATTTTTGGGTCGATCCATAGACTGGATCCAGAGATCCCCATACCCCAAAACCACATCTTAGGGATGGAATTTATATCAACATAGAGTCACATGCATGTGGTCCTAGAGATTTAATCCATTCCATAAATATGATCTCCATTGATTTTACCACTCCACTTCGCAATCCATAGGATCCCTTAAAACTATTGCATCTGAGTGTAGATGTTATTTATTGGGATCGCATTGATTCACCACTAGAGCCTGAAAATTTCTCCCCTAACAAATAAATGATGCAACCTTTTCATTTTGTGCTAGGATATGCACATGATGTTTATCATACTAAGGGAAATTTTGATGTAGGACTTTCAAACCTAGTTTATGATATCCACTTTATTCCTATACCTCACCAGCTTGAGGAGGGACCACATATATCGATAGAGGAGACCTTCAATGTGGATATTAGTAATGATCCCACTAATCCAAGGAAGGTTAAATTTGGAGAGATTTTGACTCCTGATGAGCGTGCCACACTCATCCCTCTACTAAAAGATAGACCTAAACTTTTTGCTTGGACATATGAGGATATTCTGGGGCTAGATCTAAAATTGGTTACTCATAACCTTTCACTAGATCTCACTAAGAAACCTATCAAGCAGAAGCTCAGAAAGATGCATCCAATAGTCACATTAATGGTTAAATATGAGCTATAGAAGATGCTATATGTAGAGTTCATTATTTCCATCCACTATCCATAATGGATATCAAACATGGTACCTGTAGGAAAACTTGATGGAAGGATCCGTATCTATATGAATTTTAGAGACCTCAAAAAGGCAACACCAAAGGATTCATTTCTATTGCAAACATAGATGCTTTTGTAGATGCAACTATGGGTCATGAGATGCTCTCCCTAATGGGTAGTTTTTCTGGTTATAATCAGATTCAGATTAAAGCTGAATACCAACACAAAACTATGTTTACAATGCCATGGGGGATATTTTGCTATAATGTTATGCCATTCAGCCTTAAAAATGCTAGTGCCATATATTAGTGAGCAATGACACATATTTTTCATGACTACATGCATAAGATCTTGGAAGATTATATCGATGACTTGTTGGCAAAGTCATTGTTATAAAAGGGCATGGTAAGGTCCTGAATAAGGTCTTCGACCACCTGATAGAGCATAATGTTAGGTTGAATCCCAAGAATTGTGTATTTGGCATAACTTAAGGAAAAATCTTGGGGTTCATCATTTCAAAATGAGGTATCAAAGTTGACCTAGTGAAGGTCAAGACCATTTTAGAGATGCATCCTCCAAATAAAATCAAGGAATCAAGAAGTCTTTAGGGCAAAGTAGCATCCATAAAGCAATTTATCGCACAATTATTGGATAAATTTTGACCCATGAATCGATTACTACACAAGGGGGCCCCATTCAATTGGGATGAGGACTGTCAAGCAGCATTCACCGAGATCAAGCAATACCTGGCAATGCTACTAGTGCTAGCTCCACCAAGACTAGATGTGCCTTTTTTGCTATATATATCGCTAACTGAATTTGCATTGGGAACCATGTTAGTCCAAAAGAATGTGTAAGGCAAATAGCAAGCCATATATTACATCCGTCACACCTTGGTGAGTTATGATCTTGGATATGTATATGTGGAGAAGCTGTGTTTAGTAGTGGTGTTCACAATGAAGAAATTGTGTCATTATATGTTAAGTCATACGATATACGTAATATCAAAACAAAATACTTTAAAATATATGATGAGAAAGACGTATCATAATACACGTACTGTCAAGTGGATCATGCTATTGATAGAATTTGACTTGGAATTAATTAGCCAAAATTCCATCAAGGGATAGGTCATAGATGATCAACTAGATGAGATGCCTCTCGAGAATAGTAGGCCTCTCACCATAGAGCTACGTGATGATGTAGTCTTCGCATTATCAAAAGCACCTGAACCTAAAGAACCAGATAAAAAATTTGATATGACTATGTTCTTTGATGGTTTGAAATGTGAGCAAGGGGATGGTGCAGGAATTGTCTTTTTCATGCCAAAAGGTTCTCCAATGCCCTTGTAGTTTAAGCTGGAATTTCCTTGTACTAACAATAATATTGAATACGAAGCCCTAATCTTGGGCCTCCTAACATGAATATTAAATGGTTGAATATCTTTGGTGATTCCCTTCTCATAGTCAATCAAGTGAAGGGAATTTTCCAATGTTGGTGTCCCATATTGAAATCTTACAAGGATCTTGCTGACACATATCTAGCCTAGCTAGAATGGTATGACATCGAGGCAATTCCTTGTTCGTCGAACAGATTTGTAGATACTATGGCATCTTTGGGATCCTTAATCCCTCATAATATGTCTGCCAAATTTACTACCATTCATGTAAATATGCTATCACATGTCACGATGTAGCATGCAACTTTTGATAATAAGGAATATATCAATATGATTCATATAGAACCAAACCATGAGTGGTTCTATAAAGCCAAAGATATTCTCAAGAAGGCATCCTAGGGGTCTTTGATCTTATAGGGTCCTATGGGAAATGGCACCACCATTCACCATAAGGTTGTATCTCAATCTGCATTTGTGTACAATAGAACGCTAGGGGAACAAGTCATATTGACAGTTGATACAGAAGCTTATCAATATTGGATGTCATAATTACATGACTTCCTAAAACTTGGTTTAATATTGCAGGTATTATCGCATATCACAAAATGTACATTCAGACAAAAAGTGACAAAGTATGTCTTGCTTGGAGATATCTTGTATCGTAGAAGCTACGATGGAGTTCTCCTTCGTTGTCTTGAGCCCCAAGAGTTAGCTTGGGCAATATCGCAAGCTCATGATGGTACATGTGGTGGCTATTTTAGCAGCATGGCCATTTTCAAGCACATCCTTTGAATGGGTTATTATTGGACCACTATGGAGAAGGACTGCACTGTGTATGTCAATAAATGTGTCAAATGTCAGCATCATGCTAATCTTATGCACTTGTCATCGCAGGTCTTATAGTCCATTCAATCAGCTTGGCAATTCTCTCAGTGGGGTTTGGATCTAATTGGAAAGATCTCTCCTCCATAATAGGGCTAACATACATTGATTATAATGGCTACTGAGTAGTTTACAAAGTGGGTGGAAGCCATTCCCTTAACAATGACAACTAGAGCACGTATTGTGGATTTTATACTTCACAATATCATTAGTCATTTTGGGATACGATATAAGATAATCTCGTATAATGGAACATCATTCAAGAATAAAAATATGAGGGCTTTAATGTCTAAGTACAATATACAACATAGTTTTATGAATCCATATCATCCATAGGAAAACGAACAAGCTAAGGCTTCAAACAAGACAGTGGTAGCCATATTGAAAAAGATGATACAAAAAAACCACAAATATTGGCACATCCAGATACCCCTTGTGTTATGGGCTTATAGGACTACCATTCGGACACCCATTGGGGTAACTCCATTTTCACTAGTATATGGTGTTGAGGCCATTATGACCCTAGAGTTGGAAATTCCAATGTTGCACATCGTATTGAAAGAGTTCATCGATGACGACACCCCATGACAAGCTTGCCTAGATAAACCGACACTTCTTTATGAACATCGTGTGAATACCCTTGAACATCTCCATATTTACCAAGAGCACTTAAAATGAGCTTACAATAGTGAAGTCCACTTGAGTGATTTTAAGTTTGGTGATCTTGTGCTGAACGAGAACCAACATAACTCAAACCTACCACCACACTTGCGAGACAAATTTATGGCTAAATGGTTAGGTCTTTACATCATCTCAAAGTAGATTAGACCTAGAACATATCGCTTGACATCACTTGAAGGTGTTGAAGATCCTGAACCTCTCAACATCCTTCATATCAAGGTGTTACACACATAATAATTTAAAAAACTTAAAAAATATGGAAAATATCAAAATCCATAAAAAATAAAAAAGCAATAAAATCTAAAAATATTGCACTTCATTTGCATCATGCATTTTATTTTGCACTTGAAATCATTCAATTTCATTGCATTAGGCATTTCCATCCGTCATGCTTGCATTAGATTAATTTGTGTCTGCAATATTATAAACGACACCATATTTGTATTTCAATCATGCATCTATGTATTATCATCATCATCCATCACCCTTGTGAGTAATTGTGTTTCTCAACACAACCGCTCCTGTTGCTATGAATAATTTACTAAGGTTTTCTAGTTATTCAGCCATACCTAGTAGTCTTCTCAAGAGTTTGGTAGAAAGCTTTCTTTGCTTTTGTAGATGAGGTCTAGTTTTGATAGCACTTAGCATATCATAATCCTATCACTAATCAAACACATTAATAATCCTCATTAGGTTAAGGAAGGATGAGCACTACAAAAGTGGTCTGGGTCATCTTAGGTGAAAGGTTTTATTAGTTGCTTATCTATTAGGTGTAGTGGTCTAGATTAGAGGTCATTGGAAAAGGGACAAGTTCACCCCCTACCCAAAGATATCCCTTTCCTAAATCAAAAGGAGAAAAATCCTAGAGGAAAATCCTATCCCTTTCTTAAAAAAAAGAAAAAAAGAAAGAAAATAGGAGTATATACAAAATAAATAGTGATTTTTATCACTATCTATGAGCAAGTATCCCAATAAATTGAAGAAAAGAAGGGGGTGAACTTGAATCCCTGGAATGATCAATACTCAAATCCATGGAGTGATCCCTAATACAAAAATGGGTTGAATGAATCCCGCTTGACATTGGGGTAGGCCTAGCAAGTCACAAATGAGCTAGTGTTAGGTGACATGTATTGCCTAGTGGTCTAGTCTAACTAAATTCAAACCTAGGATCGAGTGGACATTTGAGGATCCCAAATACAGAAATGGGCTTAATGAATACCACCTGGCACTTGGGTATGCTTATGTCTTATCTAATATATTTATTTGCACACACAATGGTAATGAATAGCTTAGTATTTCATAATGAAAACTTTATTTTTTAGAAGTCTAGTATGGTCATTATACAACTTTTGATAAGTCAACTAGGGTGTTTGAGTTTCATGGAAAACCTCAAAAATTCCCAAATAGCAACAACCAATTTGCAAGAAATAATCAAATATCACCTTCTATTTATAATATTTGGTTTGTTAGAAGGGTTCATAATATAGGTTAGATTATGGATGGATATCAACAATGATATTTAAATGGCCACTGACTATGCTACACATATTCTTTCAATTTACAAAAGCTTGTGGATAGAAACAATACATTATTTTATAATACACATGGGTGTTTCATTGATTAATTATTATGATAATATATAGCAATTATAGTTCATGATTGTTATACATTATGTGGTGTCATCCATTAGATTGTTAAACTCATATTGCATTCATACATTATGTTTTAAGTGATTAAAATATGCATGTCAATTTACAATAAATCATCATCATGAAAAATATGCAGTACATACATGGCATGAATCATGTCATAACATCATAAATTAAATGTATACAAGTATAGTAAATTAAACATGCATTTAACATCACACAGTGCTTCCATATGCATACATCATAGTAGTCCATCTACACATCTAGATCACAATATCTAGTCATACATCCATCATATAGCTAGTGCATGTCATCCATACATCACATAATATAGCATAAAATAAACGTAACATATAAGCATTGCATCCATATGCATATCATACCATAAAAAAATAAAAATAATCTACACATATAATGAGTCTCATAAAATTATATTAATATATATGTGTATCAAAAATAGAGAGTGTCCAGGCATATATCCAAAATTCCTGTAGGCTACAACTATATAGGTCCTCGACCTTACACTCAAAAATGGTAGACCAATATCTATCAAGATCTGTACTAAGTAGACCCTGTGCCTCCTGCCTGTGAATCTCCTCTACCAGTGCCACACTATCTGTGAGTCTGCCTAGAGATAGTGCTTGAGGATCTCTTTTTTCGATGTGTCTTGTGGCTGAGACAAGCTAAAGAATGCCCTGTCTCTTGAGTCTAAGTCCTCTGAGTACCTAGATCTATGGTCCTCTCAAGAACCTCACCCCTGAGAATCTCGATATCTCCCTCCATACGAGAGATGTGAGTAGCATCTGATGCTCACTTTTCGAGATGACATTGAATAATATCTCGTAGCCTCTTGATCTCTACACCTGGATCCAAATCGATGCCTCCTTATGTAGTTGGAACCACAATACTAGTATATGGAGTTGAGGGCTCCCCTTGTGCACCAATCACCTGATCCCTCTTGCAGGTCATAAGTTGTAGCTAATATCATGCTAGATCTCACTCAAGTGTCATATTCTCTAGGGCTATAATGGCACTATCAATCTACACTTGGTGAAGAGTCCTCTCCTCTTGGTAGCTCTACCATAGCTCTGGTCCCTACCTCAGTTGCTCTTGTATAGTCCTCAACTATGCTTGTATAGTAGCCATAGTGGTATCCCTCTGTAGGATCTACATTTGTAAGGTCCCCATATGTGTTTGTATGTTGGCCACTTGGACCTAGAGCTATGTAGTCTCATAATCAGGCTTCTCCTCGTCCTCCTCATCGATAGGCTCATCAACATAGGGCACATCCTGAGCATCTGTGCCCTCTCCCCATTCACCCTCGTTCTTCTAGTGAATCCTACACCCATGATGATCTACTACCTCTGGGTGTGCCTCAACTTCTCCTACCCCTATGGCTCCCTCTCTATCCCTTTCAAGTAGGCCACCACCTCGCCAGATCAATAGATCCCATCAAGCATCATAATCTGTAGTGGTCCCTGCATCTACTAGCCCTGAGTCCTACCAGTCATCATCCTCCTCCCCTAGGGGGTGACCTACGACCATGCTAGATATCTATCTATATTCAAGCAATAGTAGATAGTAGGCACTGGTGGAATGTCTTGGAAGATACTGTTGGTTCGAATTTTATACACACCCTGTGAAGAATGAGCATAAAATACCGATAACACTTATACGGGATAAATCCCACTCACTTTAGGATCTTGCTGGATATCCAAGGTGTGAGTTACGGAGTTGGGTCGAATGTCTATTCACTCTTTTCCACTTATGGAATAGTTTCAAGTGGATCTGTCTGTTACCTTACAACGGGCTCGGGACTTCGGTTCAGTAATGTTTTTGGAGTTGGTTATCTTTGTGGATAATCAGATTTACAATCAGTTCTTTGATCTAGCTCTTTATGCTTTAGCAGATTTAAATAAAAGACAAATTTAAAGAAAGATAAAAATGGATCATTTCACGGTGGAACAGAGAGAGTAGGGTAGGGCAGAAAGAGAAGTTTATCTAACTTAGCTGCAAAACCAAAACTGCCAATTTTTAGTTATACCGGTTAGCTTCACAATAGAACAAATCAAAGAGGAAAGTGTCCAACTTTCTAAGATCACTATCAACTAAGATCATAAGACAAAGATGAAACAGATCTAACAAAAAATTATAAACAGAAGGGAAGTCGGTTAAAATTGGTATCTCTCACCAGCAGCCTAGCTCGCACAGTGAGGACAGAGCAATTAGAACAGGCCTGAACCTTAAATCTGTAATTTTCCCTAACATACAATAAAGAAAATGAAGCCTAACAACATATCCAATCCTGGTAACACAGATCTACAACATAAATTAAATAAACCTTAATGAAACGAAAACAAAAGAAGATGAACTTATCACAATCTGAAAGAGATTAGGCTCCTGGCCATGCTATCACAGAAAAAGAAAAATCACACCAACTCTAAGTCCAGAACAAAGCATTCAAACAAGATTTGCAGGAAATTGCTCCAATAGCTTTTATTTCTAAGTTTTCGCCTCCCGTGATTTACATTCAGAAGAAGTATTTATAGACCCAGGACAGACCTTGATCTTTTTAGGAATATCTTCTTCTCAAACCCTAAATTTTATCCTCTTAACCTTACTACCCGGGTTTTACAATATAAGGCCCTTTAAAAATAGAGTTTTTATAAACCCTAACCACTCTGCAAATCCGAGTGTAGTTACTTGCCATAAATGGAAAAGGCATGATCTGATGTTATTCTCATCCATCTGTAACTGCAAGTAAATATCTTCATCTTTCTGGTGCACTTGCCGGGAGGGTCTCATTAATTCCTTAGAGAAATTCGGATGAGTCACCGATTTCTCTGACACTTTATCTTCGTAGAGCCGCTTCTGAGTTGAAATTCTCTGCATGCCATTACTTTCACCATAAATTCTTCTATTAAATGCGTCCATCGGCAAATTTCGATAACTGTGTGTAGATATTTTCATTTTTCGATCAATTTTCGACATACTCCATTAAATGGGCAGCTGCTTAGTCACCGTAAAGTCTCTTTGCGGCCAGATCTATAAAATCTGGATGAACCAGCAATTCTCGACATCTCCAATTTCCATCTGATGGCCTTCATTTAATCTATGCTTATTTTGTCTTTTCCGCCATTACTTCCGTTAGTATGCAACTGCAAGATGGCTGTTCTGTAAAAGACATGCAAGGATTAGTACTTTAATATTATTAAATCAAAACCTTAATGTTCATTATATGTCGGCTTTATTTGCTTTTGACATGTGTCGTGATAACATGACGCTTTCCTCCAGCTATTTTTCATTTTGGCCTCTTTGTCTCTTTTGTCATGAAACCGCGACATGTCACGATTTCGTGACATGTCACGAAATCGTGACGTCCCCACGCCTTGGCAACTCTTTATTTTGTCTGCCATGAAACCGCGACATGTCACGATTTCGTGACATGTCGCAAATCGCGATGTCCCCAGCGCCTTGGCAACTCTTTGTTTCCTCTGTCGCGAAACCGCGACATGTCACGATTTCGTGACATGTCACGAAATCACGACTTCCCTGCACCTTCCTCTTTGTTTCTCAAACGCGACATGTCACGAAATCACGACTTCCACCCTTCTTTTTTGTCCCAAACTCATCCGCATGTCCAATCTGACTCCCCTTGTTTCTTCTTCCCTCAAATCGACTTACCTTTTTTTGCCTTCTCATCAAAGACATGTCGCGATTTCTGACTTCCAAATCGCTTTTCATCAAGACTTGCATTCATCCAAAATGTGTCACGATATCGCGACGTTTTTATCACTTGCACTTTTCTTCCAAAATATGTCGCGATATCGTGACGTTTTCATCACTTGGTCTTTTCTTCCAAAATATGTCACGATATCGCGACATTTTCATCAAGTTTGGCTTCCGACTCAAACCTGTCGCGATTTCGTGACATTTCCAAAAATGGAAAGTGTCGCGATATCGCGACTTTTCCAAAAATGGAAGTGTCGCGATATCGCGACGTTTCCAGGACTTAGCCATTTTTTTCAAGACCCGTCATGATTTCGCGACATTTTCAAAAATGGAAAGTGTCGCGATATCGCGACTTTTCCAAAAATGGAAGTGTCGCGATTTCGCGACGCTCTCAGCACTTAGCAAAATTTTCAAAAATTGTAGGTTGACTCTAATGAATTCATTCATCTGTATTTTGCATTTTTACATATCTGTGAAAGATCTTTTTACTCAGAATGTTTCTAACTTTTAAAGAAGTGAATTCTAAATTGAAATTAAAGTCACATGCAAGACTACTTAGATACTTTGATATAGGCAAAACTTGAAGAAGAAGGAGGCAAGCAAAATTTGGAATTAAAACCTGAAAAACATCAAGAGGGTCCCTACTGCAAAATGAAAGCTCAATATTTTCAAAGGATGGAAATTCATTTTTCAGTGGGGGTGTGTTGCTTCTCAACAAATGGCGATATCTGCGGGTAAAATAGTAGCACTATTTTAGAATCCAGGACTCTAGTTTCAAAACAATATAGACCATGTACCATGCCTTGCCACAAATATTCTTCAAAATAAATTAACTACTACCTGATAGTTGTTAAAATTTCCCAAGGACATACTAGGTTGAATCACTTAAGGAAGATTTCTGATGTGCAATTATAAGCGTATAAAACTTTCTTCAAGAATGACTGGGCCTTCGAATGTTGTACTCTGGATTGATCAACTTTTCTAGAAAGGGGAAACCGAGTTGTGAAAGGGGAAACCGAGTAGGGCTCTGTTTACTAGTTTAGCCTTTTACAGCCCCGACAGAGTTACTCTTTAGATTTTCACGACCCTGATCCACAACTGTGAGGTAGTATCTACAACTTGGTAAAAGAAAACATCTTTTGAAGCCTTGGCTACCTCTTTCATTACATAACTTTTTTTTTTTTTTAATATTTCATCAATCTGGAACTGCTTCAGCCTGGGTACTGATAGCCTCTATGGATACTCAAATAATTTCATGAATCAGAGTCCCCTCTTATGACCAACTTTTCTTGGATTCCCTAGGAGTTTCTCCAGCCAAACAGTATAGCAGTTTCTTTATAATTAAAATAATTGTGGCAAGCAAGACACAAAATCCAATCATCTTTCTACTATTGTTATGAATAACAAAATAGTTCCACTGTTTAGTTTAAGCAGACTATCTCTCAATTAGAATAATGAACACTGGATTTTGAACTCAGAATAAAACAATTTTAGAAGGCTGACTTTTTCTTTGCTGCCCAGGAAAAACTAAAAAAAGAATTTTAAAAGCTAAAGAAATTTGTACAGATCCCAAAGGATAAAACACAGAACTTTAAAATAAAATAAAAAAAAAAAAATAAAATAAAATAAAAAAAACAGTAGACCCCAAAGGATAAAACACAGAACTTTAAAAAAAAAAATAAAATAAAACATAAACCCCAAAGGATAAACACAAACTTAAAATAAAATAAAATAAAACAGACCCCAAAGGATAAAACACAGAACTTTAAAATAAAATAAAACAAACTACTTTAAAGCTCATTTACAATGTATACACATGTTACAACGTCTTTGTGATTCATTCAAATGATATATTGGATGGAACAGCTGAGAAATAATGCTTTAGGTATTGACCATTAACGGGAAGGTTCAAAAAATTACCATCAAGGTCCTGTAAACGAAATGCGTTATTACCCAGGATCTCAGCAATCTGGTATGGCCCTATCCATAGCGGCTGCAACTTTGTATGTTTACCTTTCTTTTCATGGGCCTTGTCCCATAGAAGCACCAGTGCTGCAAGTCTGAAAGCTTTCACTCTGGCTCTTTTGTCAAACCAGCGCTTGACGGTTTCTTGGTGCCGACTGAAATGTTCCAGGGCTTGGAGTCGTTCATCCTGTAAATTAGTTAGATCCAAAACACGAGCCTCTGCATCTGCTTGATCCTCAAAATAGTCTAAAACAAATTGATAAGTAGGTAATTTCGGAGAGATGGGAACAATGGGCTGAGTACCATACAACAAAGCAAATGGGGAAGTCTTAAGAGCCACTTTATATCTTATCCGATCAGCCCAAAGTGCATATTTCAATAATGTATGCCATTGTCTGGGTTTGTCCATCGCAGATTTCTTAATGGCATTCATTAAATTCTTATTCGTGGACTCAGCTAGTCCATTACCTTGGGGATAATAGTTGGATGAAAATCGGATAACTATCCCCATCTGGTATGCCCATTACTGCAAACTCTAATGATTGGAAGGCTGGTCCATTATCGCACACCAAATTCAGAGGAACCCCAAACCTGGTTATGACATTTGACTCTAGAAATTCGATCACTTCATGAGTTGTACTTCTCATGGTGGCTGCTGCTTCGACCCATCTTGTGCAGTAATCAGTAGCTGTTAGAACATACTTATGCCCTGCTGAAGAATTTGGGTTTATCACTCCCACAAAATCAAGTCCCCATTGCATAAAAGGTTTATTTATTACAATAGGCTGCAATGGTAGAGCTCGATTGGCCTCTTTGGATGCAAAAGTTTGGCACTGATGGCAAGTTCTCACATGCTTGATGCGCATCTTTAAACAATGTAGGCCAGTAATAGCCTGCTCTCAATATTTTATGCGCAGATGGCGAGATCCTGAGGAATGCCACGCCCCTAACTTTTCATGAAAACTGGACATCACCTCATTGACTTCACTCTGAGAAATGCATCTTAAGAAAATGCCAGCATAATTTTCTCTATACAAGTTGCCTCCTTTGAGGAGATAATGAGCGACTTTCGGTTTTAGTGCTCTCCTTTGGGTTCTATTCAAGTGAGATGGACAAATTCCAAATTGCGACGAGATGAATAATATCTCCATACCGAGTCATCGAATCCGGAATTCAAGCGATTAATTTCTTCTTGTACGGGTATTTCGGCAATGTGTCGAGACAAACCAAGTCCTCTGATTAATTTTGCAGGCCAAATTTCTAAGTCGTATTCCTGCAGTCTTGTAACCCAATTACCTCTTAGTTCACCCAATTCGTCCTGGCTTAATAGGTATTTAACAGCTGGGTCAGGAACTATAGCATGAACTCTGCTTCTTAGTATGTAGTGCCTGAACTGCTTAACTGCTCTCACCAAGGCATAGGCTTGTTTATCTAAGCGAGAATATTTTAGCTCAGCCCCCTTTAAATTGGTACTCTTGAAAGCAATTGGATGCTCCCCGTTTCTCTTCGTTGGGTCGAAACTGCAGCAAGTGTGTGTTTAGAAGAAAAGGTGTACAAATAAAAATCTGCACTGAAATCTGGGCTCACCAGAACTGGTGCTTGCTTGATGGCGGTCTTGATTTCTTGGAACGTTGTTTTAGCTTCTGTTGTCCAGACAATCTGAGCAGTTTACTTTAGCATGACATTCAGTGGCTTGACTAATTCTACAAAACCGAGAGATGAACTTCCGACAAAGTTAATTTTCCCAAAAAAGGATCTTAACTCTTTCTTAGAGTTGGGAAAGGGTATGCCGGATATGGCTTCAACTCTGTCAGGATCCATGGAAATGCCATCTTTGGTGATCAAGTGCCCAAGGAGCTTTCCTTCCGTTACACCAAAAATGCACTTCTTCGGATTCAAAGAAATGTCGAACTCCCTGCATTTGTTGAACACAGACTCCAAGTGTTTTACGTGGTCAAACCGAGATTTAGAGAAAACTGTTAAGTCATCCATGTAAACAACAATGCACTTACCCATAAGGCCTTTGAAAGCATGATCCATCGCACGTTGAAAAGTAGCTCCGACATTAATCAATCCGAACGACATTCTTTTGTAGGCAAAAGTTCCCCACTTGGTTGTGAAGGCAGTTTTCATCCTGTCTTCCTTTTCAACTAATATCTGATTATACCCTGAGAAACCGTCTAGGAAAGACATCATTTCCGAACCATTGACAATCCGTAACACCTCATCCATGGAAGGCAGAGGATAATTATCTTTCTCAGATGCCTTGTTCAAATTTCTAAAATCCACACACAAGCGGATCTCTCCATTTTTCTTTCTGACCGGCACCAAATTGGCCACCCAAGTAGAATGCCTAACGGGAAAAATAATGGCGGCACTCAATAATTTTTCTACCTCCTTCTGGATGAGGGGCTCTAGCAGAGCGTTGACATGCCTCTGTTTTTGTCGAAAAGGTTTGCAAAATTCTTTTAAAGGTATAACATGAGTGTAAACTTTCGGATCAAAGACCTTTAAGTCTTTGTAAGACCAGGCCATAACATCCTTGGACCTGTGAAGAAAATCGATCATATTTCTTTTTATTTTTGGGTCACAAGTTTTAGCCAACTTGAGGTGCACGGGATCTTCTTCGGTCCCCACGTTTAGGTTCTCAGTCTCATTGTTTGTTACATCCATAGAATCCTCAGAACTCACCTTTTGCTTGATTTGGTCAACATCAAAGAGCCGCTCCAGTTCTACCATCCCTTTTGGAATTCTGTTATCTTTCAACCTTATTATTCCCCTTTCATCGTCTAACTGCTCCAATAGAGTATCCCTTTGTCCATCATCGATTATAGCATTTTCAAACGCTTTGGTACTCTGTAAAAAATTTATAATCTGCTGGTCATCAGAGAAAACCTAAAAATTATCCACATTATTTGGGACCGAAGGACAAGGGACTAACTCGATCGAAAACTTGTTCCATTTGAATTCTTCCAGTGGTTTCAGACTTGCGGCTGATGAAGCCAAGACATCTGCACGTGAATTCTGCTCTCTAGGTATGTGCGTTAAATTAAAAGCATCAAAATCTTCCACGAGATCCCATGCTCGGTGTTTGTATCCTTTTAAATAAGATGCTTTACATTGGAATTTACCTTTAACTTGATTAGCCACCAACTCTGAATCTGTAAAAACTCGGATATTTCTTACACCTCTGTCCAAAGCAAATTTCAATCCTAATACCAGTGCTTCGTATTTCGCTAAATTATTTGTGCAAGGGAACTGTAGGCGATAAGACATAAAATATGTCTGATTCTCGAGCCCTTTAAGGACTGCCCTATACTAGAACCCTGTTTAGATTTAGCCCCATCCACATGAAGCGTCCAAACTTCATTACTATGAATAGGATGAGCTTTACTAAACTTCTCATTTTGTCCCGTTGTTAAATTATAAACTCCAATATCTACATCAGCAATATTTACAGTCTCATTTTTTGCATTATATTCAGTGATCGTATGTTTGTATCTGGGTTCTCTTTCAACCCTTAATTGGTTTGCCACTCCTTTCCACGGCAACCACATGTGTGAAAAGTCAGTTGCCAAGTATCCATTCAAATATTTCGACCAATCCCTGCTCAGAAGCATCCCGTACCCCACAGGAATATCCACCACCTGAATTTCAATTCTGTGTTGTGCCCTTGGTTCAGATGCTAACTGGATATGGATATTCTGAAGTTCACCTACTACTTTAACCTCTGATTTGTCCAATTGGACAACTCTTCTTTCAGACTTCATTGGGGTCAAACCCAACTGTTGACAAATGGCCAAAGGCATAACATTAGCTGAAGCACCCGAATCTACCAGACAGTTGTGTAAGTTTTTCCCAAAAATACGAACAGTCAGTAGAAAAGGTGGAACTTCAATCTTCTCTTTATACATGGCTACATTCGCATTTGCCATCTTCTTTCCCCTGTCCAAAGATTTTGTAGTAGGCCCAGAGTATGTTTTAATCAAGTTATCCCTCTGTTCTGAAATTTGGGCCAACTCATGAAGAGTGATGTTGGCTTTGATCTTCTTCATGTCCTCCACTATATTATATCCCTTATTGAGTGGAGGGACAAAAGCATCTGGTCCTCTCGGATTTCCTCCCTTGGGTGGAGATGGGTTATTGCTTGAAGATGGATGCGGAGGAACATTGTGGGAGTTGTCCGGAGGGGTAGATGTAGTGTTGGGCTCCGGATTTCTGTTTCTGAGGTTGTAGTTGTCCCTCCTGTATTGTTGAAAAGCCTGCACCTCATCCATAGGCATTTCAACTACATTCTCAGATTCACCCGGGAAAGTGAAAGAATCCAAGACCATAGCTGCACTGTGGCTGGATGAACTTGGGCCATCCGCATTTCTTTGATGTTCAGGAGAAATCAACTCCCAAGACAAAGCTTCAAAGGCGTTACAAAATTCCAAACAATCCAACTCCCCGTCGTTGAGAAGTAGCATGTATCCTGCACCAGTTAGGCAAAGCCAAATCACAAATATTTACATCATGACCTTTACCTTTATAATCCTTATTGGGTTCGTATGGGGGCCGAGTGAATCTATTCTGCTGATAGGAATACTTGTTTGAGTTCTCCCCAGTAGAAACCTGCCTTTTAAAACTCAAAAAATCATTGGCCAACTTTTGGACTATTTTTGACACTTCTTCAACTCTTGCATTATCAGCTTCTTTACCTGGGTTCTGTACATTTTCAGCAGGTGTTACAGCCAATGGATTTCCTGATGGTGGAGTCTGACACACTGGCAACATCATCTGATGTGGTATGGGATTGAAAATAGGGGTAGCTTGTGTGACCAAAGGAATTTGATGAGCATTTAAAGGTTGGGGTCCCAACTGTCTTTCCAGAACCAAAGCTTCTTTGTAAGCCTCTGTTAAATTGGTAATAGAGGGATCTCTTTTCAAGAAAATAGAAGTCATTGGATCTAGAGAATTTCTAAAAATCTCTAATGCCAGGTCTGCATTTGGCACATAATAACCAGTCAGTCTACCATAAGCCTTCTGAAATCTAACATTGTAAGATCTGACTGATTCATTTATTTCTCTTTTAATACCAGAAAACTACTGATATAATACACTGGGATCTATTACCTCACCAAACTGTGATACAAAAACCTTTTCCAAGTCATTCCAACTGGTAATAGAATCGTTAGTGAGATTTAGAAACCAGTCGTAAGCTCCCTCCTGGAGAGTGAACGGGAACAATCTGCAAGCCACATCTTCATGTCGTACATTTAACAATTTTAGAGCATTCTTGAATGCTACTAGATGTTCTTCTGTTGTCCTAGTTCCATCATGTTTGTATCTAGGAAGATATCTCTCAGGATTTCTGGGCAGGTCATGGGCTGCACCCGGGATATTTAAGGCAGTGGAACCTAACCAGTTTGCCATTATTACTTGATTGACAATGATATTTTCAGTTGCAGTTGGAGTAACTACAAGTGGTGACAAAACTATTTCAGACAAGGACTTGGCCCTTTTGAGGCTGCTTCTTCTGGGAGTTTCTAACTCAGGCACAAGGAGCTCTCCAGCTCTGGAGTGGGACCTTGTTACTCTATAATTAGAATCCAACTTTTCACCAGCACTTACAACCTTACAATCCTTAACAAACTACTGAACTTCAGGTCCTCTTTTCTAGCAATTTTAAATATTGGTGTTGAGTTCCGCTGTTTAGGCAAAAACTCAAACAAACAAGTTTTAAAAGGCTGAGGAAGAGGGAAAAGGATTCAAAAGATAAAATACCAGACTCTGCACAGACAACTTACAATACTGAACAGAGTTCAGCAGGCCCTCCTTCTAGCGCCAATTTTAAATGTTGGTTCGACTTTTATACACACCCTATGAAGAATGAGCATAAAATACCGATAACACTTATACGGGATAAATCCCACTCACTTTAGGATCTTGTCTGGATATCCAAGGTGTGAGTTACAGAGTTGGGTCGAATGTCTATTCACTCTTTTCCACTTCTGGAATAGTTTCAAGTGGTACTGCATTTACCTTACAACGGGCTCGGGACTTCGATTCAGTAATGTTTTTGGAGTTGGTTATCTTTGTGGATAATCGGATTTACAATCGGTTCTTTGATCTAGCTCTTTATGCTTTAGCAGATTTAAATAAAAGACAAATTTAAAGAAAGATAAAAATGGATCATTTCACGGTGGAGCGAGAGAGAGTAGGGTAGAGGCGAAAAGAGAAGTTTATCTAACTTAGCTGCAAAACAAAAACTGCCAATTTTTAGTTATACCGGTTAGCTTCACAACAGAACAAATCAAAGAGGAAAGTGTCCGACTTTCTAAGATCACTTTCAACTAAGAGCATAAGACAAAGATGAAACAGATCTAACAGAAAATTATAAACAGAAGGGAAGTCGGTTAAAATTGGTATCTCTCACCAGCGGCCTAGCTCGCACAGTGAGGACAGAGCAATTAGAACAGGCCTGAACCTTAAATCTGTAATTTTCCCTAACATACAATAAAGAAAATGAAGCCTAACAACATATCCAATCCTGGTAACACAGATCTACAACATAAATTAAATAAACCTTAATGAAACGAAAACAAAAGAAGATGAACTTATCACAATCCGAAAGAGATTAGGCTCCTGGCCATGCTATCACGAAAAAAGAAAAATCACACCAACTCTAAGTCCAGAACAAAGCATTCAAACAAGATTTGCAGGAAATTGCTCCAATAGCTTCTATTTCTAAGTTTTCGCCTCCCGTGATTTACATTCAGAAGAAGTATTTATAGACCCGGGACAGACCCTGATCTTTTTAGGAATATCTTCTTCTCAAACCCTAAATTTTATCCTCTTAACCTTACTACCGGGGTTTTACAATATAAGGCCCTTTAAAAATAGAGTTTTTTATAAACCCTAACCACTCGACAAATCTGAGTGTAGTTACTTGCCATAAATGGAAAAGGCATGATCTGATGTTATTCTCATCCATCTATAACTGCAAGTAAATATCTTCATCTTTCTGGTGCACTTGTCGGGAGGGTCTCATTAATTCCTTAGAGAAATTCGGATGAGTCACCGGTTTCTCTGACACTTTATCTTCGCAGAGCCGCTTCTGAGTTGAAATTCTCTACATGCCATTACTTTCACCATAAATTCTTTTATTAAATGCGTCCATCGACAAATTATGATAACTGTGTGTAGATATTTTCATTTTTCGATCAATTGTCGACATACTCCATTAAATGGGCGATTGCTTAGTCACCGTAAAGTCTCTTTGCGGCCAGATCTATAAAATCTGGATGAACCAACAATTCTCGACATCTCCAATTTCCATCTGATGGCCTTCATTTAATCCGTGCTTATTTTGTCTTTTTCGCCATTACTTCCGTTAGTATGCAACTGCCAGATGGCTTTCTGCAAAAGACATGCAAGGATTAGTACTTTAATATTATTAAATCAAAACCTTAATGTTCATTATATGTCGGCTTTATTTGCTTTTGACACGTGTCGTGATAACACGACGCTTTCCTCCAGCTATTTTTCATTTTGGCCTCTTTGTCTCTTTTGCCGTAAAACCACGACATGTCGCGAAATCATGACGTCCCCTGCCTTGGCAACTCTTTGTTTTGTCTGCCGTGAAACCGTGACATGTCGCGATTTCCCGACGTCCCCAACACCTTGGCAACTCTTTGTTTTGTCTGCCGCAAAACCGCGACATGTCGCGAAATCGTGACTGTCCCAACGACCTTGGCACTCTTTCTTTTCTCTGCCGTGAAACCGCGACATGTCGCGATTTCACGACATGTCACAAATTGCGACGTCCCTGCCTTGGCAACTTTCTTCTTCCTCCGTAAACGCGACATGTCACGATTTCACGACATGTCGCAAATCACGACGGTCTCCATGCCTTAACCATTTTTTTGCTCTTCTCGCTGCGAAACCGCGACATGTCACGATTTCGTGACATGTCGCGAAATCGCGCCCTTTTCATCAAGACTTGCATTCATCCAAAATGTGTCGCGATATCGCGACGTTTTTATCACTTGCACTTTTCTTCCCAAATATGTCGCGATATCGCGACGTTTTCATCACTTGGTATTTTCTTCCAAAATACGTCGCGATATCGCGACATTTTCATCAAGTTTGGCTTCCGACTCAAACCTGTCGCGATTTCGTGACCTTTCCAAAAATGGAAAGTGTCGCGATATCGATCAAAAAATGGAAGTGTCGCGATATCGCGACGTTTCCAGGACTTAGCCATTTTTTCAAGACCCATCGCGATTTCACGACATTTCCAAAAATGGAAATTGTCGCGATATCGCGACTTTCAAAAATGGAAGTGTCGCGATTTCGCGATGCTCTCAGCACTTAGCAAAATTTCCAAAAATTGTAGGTTGACTCTAATGAATTCATTCATCTGTATTTTGCATTTTTACATATCTGTGAAAGATCTTTTTACTCAGAATGTTTCTAACTTTTAAAGAAGTGAATTCTAAATTGAAATTAAAGTCACATGCAAGACTACTTAGATACTTTGATATATGCAAAACTTGAAGAAGAAGGAGGCAAGCAAAAATTTGGAATTAAAACCTGAAAAACATCAAGAGGGTCCTTACTTGCAAAATGAAAGCCCAATATTTTCAAAGGATGGAAATTCATTTTTTAGTGGGGGTGTGTTGCTTCTCAACAGATACCAAACTACCTTAGGACGCGCGAAAAGTGTAAAAACTCACACATGTTGGCCTTACACATGATCAGCCATCTATCTTGTCTGGTACACCTCAAGTACTTATCCACCTCTGGCCAAATGGGGCAATCCATGTAGGCCCTCTATAGTACCTATATGAGCTACAGTTTTGAGATCCTATAAATTTAGTACTCTAGATCTCCTACCCAAGTCCTGCTCCAGAACCCCTCAGCCTCTCTGGGCCAGTAGGTAGCATAGCACTAGGAAGCCTCTACTATATTGGCAATCCGATGTGGAAGTCCCCCTAGATGATCAATGGTGATATGCTGCCATACCCATATCTACAAAAACATATTGCAAGTGACTCCAATGTGGCCCTACTATGTAATATTATATAGCTCATCATAGAGCTGGGCCAAGAGGACGCTACCCCATGACAGAATTATTGGCTCCTCTGTAGTGCACCTAAGAAGATCTTGCATCCTAGAGAGGAGGTTCTAATGGAACCTCATTCCTAATATGTCTGGAAAGAGGATGTGGATGCATGAGAACATCAATATGGTCTGTCTCTCTAAGAATACGTGTACCATATACCAACGCTCTATGGGCACACCCCCATGGTCAATGTCTTGGAGCACCACATTTCTCTGAGCACCGAAGATCCACAAAAAAACTATAGTCTTTGTTGTAGTAGGTGAAGAGGTGATGGCCTCACCATTAATGGGGATGTGTAATATGTGGTAGACATCCTCCAAAGTGACCATGATCTCTCCAATTGATAGATGAAAAGTATTGGTTCGTGCATCCCAATGACGGGCCAAAGTAGTCAAGTAGGCTTGATCAAGCCTGATGGTAGGGAGATGGAGGACATAGCCAAGCCCTATAGTGTTGAACCACTCTCGATTGGTATCGTTAATATCTTGGAGGAGTTCCTAATAGATCTTATATTCCCTTGCTCGGGAGGTCAGCTAGAGAAGAACATAATAATAAACATAAAATCAACCAAAAACATCAAAAAATGAACATAAAAAATAAAACAAATTACAAAAAAAATCTTCAAAAAAGATAAAAACACTCATAAATACATGCAATACATTTCAAAAAACCAAGATTGTATTTCAAAAACATTCAAAAAAATCAATTAAATCAATTAACATGCAAAAAAATTGAAAAATTTGAAATTTTTTCATAAATTGCCTAACTACAGCTGGGACCCACAGTCAACACCAACAGTCAATTTTATCATTGTTGGAATTTGAACCTAGCTGCGGATGATAGTCATGACCCCCAATTTTCCAATTGGGAGTCGCGACTACCACCCGCGACTAAGGCCAGTGACCTTTTTGGGGTCACATACCACCCAAAAAATAGAAATAAAATTAATTAAAAATTAAACCCTCCTCGCTAAAATTAACCTAGACTAATCCTAAGCTAGGGTGAGGTTCATTACCGGCAATTTAATTTGGTTCAAATTAACCCATTACTTAATGAGGTTGTTTTTAACTGCTAACCCTAAGCTACAGTGAGGTTCGTTACCGATAGTTTAGTGTAGTTAATTTAACTCATTAATTAGTGAGGTTCAATTTTAATGCGGTAAAATCAAATGAGAGATTTGTAGTGTTACCTTTGCAACATCGGCTCCACCACTAGTAGATGCATCCATCGGTTCAGCCATGTTGATTTGGTCGAGTGTACGGTTCGGCATCGTTCTGTGTCAATTTTTTACCTCGCCTCTCAGAGCTCTCTGGACAACGACAACAATTGGAAAATAATGATGTTGATAATGATAGATTTTCTTTTGTATTTTCCAATTTACCCCCAACTGCACCTGGCACCCATGGGTGCAAAACTAGGGTTTATCGACTGTGTCAAAGCCACATCTAAGAAATTTATAATTTCTAGCTGTGTCTTGCACACACGACTAGCATCTGGACACATATACCCTCAAAATTTCACCATGAGGGGTTTCAAAAGGAAAATTTTAAAATATCTAATGGTCCAAAACCCTCAAAATTTTCAAAATAAGAAAAAAAATTAGATAAATAAAAATTGCAAATGTGCCTCGTATCCAGTTATTTACCCTATACACTTGGTGGTTGCAACGACTTGCGATCCATGCACTCCGACAAGATGAGTAAATTCCCATAAGGCCATTTGGGGTAAATTAGTCATTGTGGAATTGATATGTTTCACTTCACTCCCTAAGAAGGCATCAACAACCATACTGGTCCACGGGAATGAGGTATTCATTTCAATTCTTCTGTGTCATTTTCAGCAGATCATCAAACATTATGATTCAACATGAACCTAATTGCAATTGCTATCATTTTTATTTCCTAAGAAGGCCATTACGGCTAGACCGCTCCATGGGATAGAGATGTACAATTACTCTTAATAGTTGCAATCATGGTTGAATTCAGCCTTGCCAAGTAATCAACGTGCTAAAACCTTAAATTGTTAAAGTCATTCATTGAGGTCAAGCGACTCGTCGCTTCATTAAATTTTCCTACTCTCATTATATCAATTATCATAATAAAAATCAATAGAATATCCCTTGATCGTATATCCCTTGATCTTGTCAAATTGCATTCATCTTATGAATCATTGCCAAAGATTATTATAAGATTACCCTTTTCCTGGGGTAAAAAGCAACTATGATAGTTAAGTTAGTAGCTCTTTACCTATCGGTACTATTGTAGAATTGAAGCTACCTGATCACCACTGGAGCTTGCAAATGATTTTTTAAAATTTTAATCCTTCCCTCAATTGGAAGCAATGATTCTAAGATACGTGCCCCTTGTAAGGATTGAATATCTAATGTTGATCAAATCAATTATCATCATTCAACCTATGACATCATTTTAGGAGGTCTATTTTTGCTCAGTGTTGTTCATTATCACAACGCATCCTAAAAGGGGTATCTGTAGACACCTAAAATATATCATGTCGATGTCACTACTCATATGGGACATGCTAACAGACCATATGAATAATATTGGATAGCTCCAAGGTGAAGCAATGGTTCTAGCCACTAAATTTTGGTAGAGTTGGCTAACTTAGCCTTAACTATAGCTGAGACCCATGACTAATAGATATAGTTGTGCCTTAGAGCCGCAACTAGCATCAAAGCAGTTTTAGACCCAAAATTAGTTGCAACGAATTGGGTGATGAATCCAAATGGCTTTTGGATGGGGAAGCCTCTAGAAATTTCTCTCCAACTGCTCCAACTACAGGTTCTTGATCTTGTCTTCTCCATGAAGCCAAGGCAAGGCCTTCTCAAGTGTTATAATATCCCCCTGTAAATTAGGGAAAAGTCTTAAAGGATCTTGAGTTGAAATGCAACGAAGCCCTATTGAATTATAGACTCACTTGCTACCTTTGAGAGGAACACTTTTTTTTCCCAATTGGAGATCATGAATGCATTCGAAGCCATGAAGGTCCTAGAGGTCTAGGAGAATCAAGAAATGCAATTGAGGACTTTCCATTATAAATTTGAACTATCCAAATCACCAATCCATCAGAGGACACCGAGGTGACCCTTGATAATCAATTAAACAAGCATAATTGGAGATCCAAGCCCAAATTTGGAGAGAAAGAACATTTTTAGCTTAGTCCCAGCTATCAGTCATGGCTAACAGTGCTAGCTTCACCTCAGATATGCGGCTAGGGTTTGATCCCTAATTTCCCTTATTTTAGCAGTAGATTTATCTTTCTTTATATTTGTTTAGATGAATATCAGTTAGATTTACTTTCTTAGATACAATTGTACGGTTGAATTAGAAATTTAGTATAGATGTCCTTCATTTCTTATCATTTGGTAATTAGACTAGTTCCCTTGTTATTTTCATGCATTTAACATTTCTAATGGCTAATTAGATTGATTCATAGCTCGATATTTACGTCCTTATTATGCTTTATGACACTTTCACCATTTATTGCATAGATTGATAGTTTTACAAGCTTTCTTGATTTCATGACATGTTTTGTGCAAGATTCCTCTAAAAGCCTCATCAAGAGAGGCATCCTTTGATTTTAATATTTCTTGTTGTTTCTTGAATGCAAGGTTTTTAAGACTCCATTGTAAAAGCATTCAAGGTGGAAAATGCCTCTTCCAAGGAGATAAGAAGGTCATCATTGACCTGGAGTATTTCGTGTCTATTTGGATAGTCTATGGATTATACCAACCCCATTGTGGGGCTCAAATTATTGTATTGATGGTATCACAAATTTGGTATCCCTAAGAGGGACCAAATTGTAATCCATTGGCAATTTATTAATACAAAGAACTCATTCTTTCTCATCAAATTTGTGGTTATGTGATTTCATGTTTTAAATCTTATCAATTGGTACAATAACTCAGGTGTATGCTTTCTGGATGGTTACAATATGTTGTTCTCTAGGAATATTTGGTTGCTCTCTCAACTGATGAGAGAACGTGCTTAGAGACGGTGGGGCTGAGGCATGTGGCAGAGATGCCATAAATTCTAGTGGATATGAGATTGTTGATGACTCTGGCAGAAAGATGGTACCCAGAGTCATCATGCTTCAGACTACCGATAGGGGAGATGACTCCCACACTAGAGGACATCTAGAGGATTTTGAGGATACTAGTGAGGGGTGCTCACATAGCTACGTCTGGAAACCAAGGCCAGGCATTGAGAAGATTGATAGGAGACCCCAACTTCTTACTGAAGAAGGGTGGGGTTAGCATTGATAGGCTTGGGGAGATAGAGGGAGTCTCTCATTTGATAGTTTTATTGAGTGGCATCATGGGAGGCCTTATACTATGCCACCTTAGTGGATGCCACCTGCCATGGACCTTAGTAGAGGTGATCTACGATATGCGTGATCAGAGCATACGATTTGCCTAGGGTCCATTCCTTCTCTACAGGTTGTACAAATTTTTGCACAGAGTGGTCTACAAGGGAGGGAAGGGATTGGTTTTGACATATTTTCTATAGGTGTGGTGCTGGGAGCACATAGCTATTAGATGACCTACGTAAGACTTCCTATGAATCAAGCGGGATATGGCGAGCCTGAATTAGAGGAGGAAATGCTGAGGATCTTCTACTAGCCTCTACAAAGGGGGCGTCGAGGACGGGTTGGCCTCGATGTAGCGAGGTGACTTATTGATGAGCTATTGGTAGAGGACATTAGGTGGAGGTCCTGGAGAGAGCTACCAGGGTGGGGTGAGGATGCTTTTGAGCTGGCTCGCATCAGGTGAACCATTTGGTTATGGATGGACCAGGGAGAGGTGGAGTTGCATCATATGGACCGGGTGCAATGATAGTTTGGGCTACGGTAGGATATTCCTCAGTATAGGAATATCACTTTTGCTAGATCTACTCGGGACCCTACCACTATCAGTGGGGCTCCCAACATGGCATAGTTTTTGGATCTATAGCCTGATGATGAGCTAGTATAGAAAGAGGTTGGAGATGATGTTAGGGTTATAGATAGGTATCGATAGTGGTATACTAGCATCAGATCTACTCGATTGATACTATGGAGGAGCACAGTGCAATAGGTAGTTGAGTGATTTTTCAAGCAACAGCATGTAAACAACCAACAACAACAGTCTGAGACACAAGTATCCTCGAGGAGACAGGGTCCTCATACTAGGGGTGGACATCGAGTCATCTAGGGATAGGGGGGTGTCCAGGGAGGAGAGGAGAGCCTCTTCTTAGTGGATGATGGATGACAAGATGGAGGAGGAGCATGTAGCATCTCCTCAGTAGGAGGTTGTACCTGAGTTGCTTGAGAAGGGCAAGAGGATTATGGAGGAGGGGGAGAGCAGTGAGATGGCTACTCTACGGGAAGAGGTGACTAGTCTGAGGGAGGAGAATGCCTCCCAAAAGACTAAGATTGAGTCTCTAGAGGCACAAGATGCAGGTTTGAGGAGTAGGATTCAGGCTCTAGAGGTAGATCTCGCACAGGCATGGGCTCAAGTGACTCAGGGAGATGCGGCTCCAGCTCCTACGTCTTCTCAGACTACTCATTCTAGGAGGAGCAACATAGGGGATGAGCTAGTGAGGTCTATACAGTAGACCACATTTTACCAGACCTTATACTTTATAGCAGTTCTTGTAGAGCAGAGATAGGCTATACCTCCTGAGATTACGGGTCCTATTCGCATAGGATCCTCATCTCGCTCTACTACTAGGGTGACTTCCTCTAGGACGACGACAGTGGGAGGATAGTTCCGACCGCCACCACCACCCCCTAGCAGAGAGGATGATGCTGTGAGCTCTAGAGGCTCGAGAGGAGTCTAGGGTGGGCTTACTTAGACATATTTTTGTACTATATATCCTTAGTGATTGAGTATGCCGATTTTTGAGGATTGTGGCATACCAGTCTAACTCTATTTTGTATATAGACTTTTATATATATATATATATATATATATTATCTTCTTGTTTTATGTGAATTTGTATGATTTGATTGCATTTGATTGAATTTTTATGATGTTTAAATTTCTTATAATCATGCTTTTGATTTTAAATATTTTGATCATGCTTAAAATGAAAGAAAATAATTTGAATTTTTGTAGATATGTTTTTGAAAAGATGTTTTTGTATGATGATGAAATAAATAGATTAGCAATGTTCCTCGAAGGATGTTGTGTTGTTATATGACCGTTGGTGGAGATCAATGCTCGCTAGGTCATGAAGTGAATCCTGTTGTGAGGAATTTTGTATTGCTAATAATAGAAATATTTTTGTGGTGCTCAAGAATAATCTTGAGGCTTATAATGATGAAAGAAGATGTTTGATTTTATTTTTGAGAAAATTTTAATTTTTAAGAAATATTTTGATAAGGATTATTGTTTGTAAAAATAATGTGATTTAAGCATGAAAAATTGGGAAGGATGACTTGCGCTAGGCATAGAATTCTTAGTGTGAAAATTTTGAGGACAATAGTTACTAAGAATTATACCATCATCGCGAAGTCAAAAATGCAATGCATGATAATATGAAATTGTTTATTCTTTAAAATATAAATTGATATGAAGCAAATCATCGTATCACATATTTAAGAAGGTTGACAAATATGAAATGTTTTAGACCTAAAAATTGAGAAAGATGACTTGCGCTAGGCATAGAATTCCTAGTGTGAAAATTTGAGAAGAATAATTCCTAGGAATTATACCATCATCGCGAAGTCAAAAATGCAATGCATGATAAATGATTTTGGACTACAAGTTCTTTTTGGAATAAATTATTTTTGGAGATTTTGAAATTTTTTGAAATATAAATGATAAACTAATGTTGTCCAACAAATTTCAAAGGAATATTTTAACTTATTTCTAAGACAAAATCAAATTTATCAAGAACCAGTGTGTGATAAGTGAGTTCATTATCCATCTTGATTTGACACAATGATACAAAATCTCTCAAGGATCAAATGTGTGTGCTTGTGAAATTAATTTACCGATTTTGAGTAAGGTAGTGATACAAGCAAAATTTTATGAACCAATGTGTGTGCAAGTGAAATGTTCATTAACCATGATTTTGTGCATGCCATTGTACCGAACTACTATGTAAGTCAAGTTACCAAAAGCTAGCTAATCCACAAGAGGACATTGGTCTATACAAAAGAAGGTCGCTAATGTGATAGACATGTCGCCACATGAAAGGGATTACCCAAGGCCAAGCGGGTTGGGCACAAACCACCTGTTATGGGGCTTACCTCATGGCTTTCAAATAACTGAGGAATTCCAGGGATTCAAGCTCACTACCCCCTTATTTTCTTATGATTTTTGGAATAGGGATTCTTGTCCATTTTTGAACAAGGGGATTTTATTGCTTTTTCTTTTCTTTGCTTTTTTTTCTTTTTATTCTTTTCGGGATACTTGCCCAGATTAGACGTAGAGCAAGGGATTTTATTCGGGTAGGGGGGAGCTTGTCCTTTTGCCAATTCTCAGTATTCTAGACCATGCACATAATAGGATAGCAAGGGAAACTTTTTGCTTAAGGAACTAAGACTACTATGTAGTATCCTTTTCGAATTTTGCAACAAATCATATTTAAGATGTGAGAATGTGTTCTTGGTTCAAGAAGTAGCAAGATCATTTCCCAAAACTCAAAATTTATTTAATGAAGTAATAGTGCTTTTCGATACAAGAGAGATTTATAATCAAAGTGATGAAATCAAAATTATGAAAGATGTAAATTAAGTGCATGGTTCAAGATAACTTTTGAATTTTATCTAAAATAAAATAAAATATAACTTGAATTTTGGAAAACAACACACACTAATGCAAAGAATAAGATTTTAACAATTTGAAATATTTTTGGAAATTTTTATGTTTTCTTGATTTTTTTGGTGTTTTGATAATATGAGAATTGCAAACTAAATGATGAAGAAGTTATTTACAAGTATGTACAGAAATGGAATTTTTGTTTTATGCATAATATCTTTTGAGATGCATGATATTCATTGGCTCCTTAAGATATTTTCCTTCCAAGGTGGCCAAGCGATATGCACCTGATCCAAATTTAGCAGTGATGACAAATGGTCCAAGCCAATTAGGTTGAAATTTACCTTTTAAATATTTTCTAGCATTTGTATTTTTTTATTTTCTTTGAGTACTAAATCACCAATTTCAAAAGATCGACTATGAACTTTCTTGGCATATGACCTTTTGAGTTTGTCTTGGTAAGAGCAAAGATGCTCTAGGGCATGAATACACTTTTCATCTAGAAGTTCTAACTGACTTAGTCTACCAGCATGATATTCATCCCCTACTTCAGCATCCTGAAGTAAGAGAGCTAGAGAAGGAACTTCTAACTCAAATGGAAAAACTACTTCAGCACCATAAACCAAGACAAAAGGTGAGGCACCTGTAGGAGTACGAACACTAGTTCGATAGGCCCACAAGGCAGGATATAATTGCATGTGCCAGTCATGGCCTGATTTATTAACCAATATTTTTAGGATTTTGATTAAGGTTTTATTTGAAGCTTCAACCTAGCCATTTCCTTGTGGATAATAAGGAGTAGACCATCGATGTTGAATTTTATATTTTTGACATAATTTCTTAACATCTTTGTTCTTAAAGCATGTTCCATTATCTGAGATGAGAGTTGATGGAATTCCAAATCTACATATGATTTGATTAAAGATAAACTTAGAAACTTGGACTCCTGTGCAAGAAGCTAATGGCATAGCTTCTACCCACTTTGTAAAATATTCTGTTGTTGTTATGATAAATTTATGACCATCAGAAGAAATAGGATTAATTTTACCAATAATGTCTAAACCCCATTTAGAGAAGGGCCAAGGAGATGATATAGCTTGAAGTTCCTGAGCAAGAGCGTGAACAAGGTCTGCATGTCTTTGACACTTGTCACAATGATGCACATAATCATTAGCATCCTTTTCCATGGAAGGCCAAAAATATCCCATTCGAAGGAGTTTCTTAGCAATGGCACTTCCACTAAAGTGTCCTCCACAGGATCCATCATGGGCTTCACTTAAGGCTTTCTTAGACTCTTCTAGATTAAGACATCTTAATAGGATACCTTCAAAGGATATTTTGTATAGGGTATTACCAACAATTACAAAGTGAACAACTCACTTACGTAATAGCCTACATTGGTTTCTATCTAATCCTTCTGGGAAGGTTCCATTTTGGAGAAAATTAAAGACATCTATATACCAAGGTTCTGGGGTTGTTTCATTAATCAGAAACACATCTAATGGTTCTAGACATGACTTAGAGGAAGTGGGCTCTTGGAGTTGGTGAATAATGATAGTAGCATACTCATCATCCAACTCCAAAGGTAACAAAGAAGCAGCTGCAACCATGGCATCAGTGACACGGTTGCTAGTGCGAGGGATGGCTTCTAAAGTTACTTTCTCAAACAATGAAATAAGCTTAAGAACATACTCCTTATAAGGGTGGAGCTTCTCATATCGTGTCTGATAAACTTCATTGATTTGATTTATCACAAGCTGAGAATCTCCAAAGACTAATAATATTTTAATTTTTAAGGCTAAAGTGGCTCGTAACCCAAGGATTAGAGCCTCATACTCTATAGTATTATTAGTACAAGCAAATTGTAATTTGAAATACAAAGGAATAAGGTGATTTTGTGGAGATATTAATATAATACCGGCACCTGCACCACTCATGCATCTAGCTCCATCAAAATACAAAGACCATGACTCAAACAAATCTTCTTCTAAGTTAAGGCACTCATCAGGAAATTCTATAGTTATAGGGTGAGTAGACTCTAAAGGTGCAACAACTAACTGATCAGCTATAACTTGGCCTTTAATAGATTTTTGGCTGATAAACGTAAGTTCAAACTCACTCAAAGCAAGAACCCACTTAGTTGTGTGCCCTAACAAGTAAGGTCTACTCATCAAGTACCTTAATGGATCAGACTTAGCAATAACAAATGTTTTCTGACTAAGCATATAATGATGCAACTTTTGCGTAGAAAACACAACTGCCAAACAAAGTTTTTCTAATGGAGTATAACGGGTTTCATAACTTATTAATGTTTTGCTTATATAATATGTGGCTCGTTCTTTCTTTTCATCATCAATTTGAGCCAACATAGCTCCAAGTGCAAGTTTCAAAGTAGAAATATATAAAATAAATGGACAATCAAGTCTAGGAGGAACAAGCACTGGAGGAGTAAGAAGATACTATTTAAGACTCTCAAAAGCTTCCTAACATTCCTTATCCCATTGGAATGGGATGTTTTTCTTAAGTAATTTAAGAAAAGGTCTTGTTTTATCTACCAACTTGTCAATGAAGCGATGGATAGACTATAATTTACCTTGTAAACTTCTTAATTCTGATATGTTTTTAGGTGGTGGCATATCAAGGATAGCTTTAATTTTGAGAGGATCTATTTCTATACCATGCATAGAAACAATAACCCCTAACAATTTTCCTGATTTAACTCCAAATACACATTTGTCTGGATTTAAGCGAATCATATATTCTCTTAATCTATCAAACACTTTTCTTAAATCATTGATATGCTCTTCTTCTTTAGTTGAACGAGCTATAATATCATCTACATAATCATGTAGAATATCATACATCATATCATGAAATATATATGTCATAGCTCTTTGATATGTTGCTCCTGCATTCTTTAAACCAAAAGGTATTACTTTCCAACAAAAGGTACCCCAAGGTGTAATAAAAGTTATTTTGGGTTGGTCTTCAGGAGCTATTCTGATTTGGTTGTATCTTAAAAAACCATCCATGAGGGATAACATCCCACTCCCAACTATAAAATCTATGATTTGATCCATATTAGGGAGAGGAAAATCATCCTTAGGGCATGCATCATTAATGTCTCTAAAATCAGTACAAACCCTAACTTTAGTGGCTTCTTTTTTGGCTACTGGAACAACATTTGATATCCACTCAGCATAATCAATAGCTTGGATAAAAATTACATTCAAAAGTTTTTCTAACTCATTTTTAACTAGTAGTGCTACTTTGGGATGCATTTTCCTAAGTTTTTGCTTTACAAGTTTTGCATCAAGGTGCACTACTAGATGGTGCATGACCACAAAAGGATCTAGGCCTAGCATATCTGCATATGTCCAAGCAAAAACATCAACATACTCTATGAGAAATGCTATATATTATTTCTATCTTTCTTCACTTAATTCTGCTCCAATTTTGACCATGCGAGGGTTTTCTTCTATCCCAATGTTAACTTGTAAAACATTTTCTACTACAATATTTGATTCTCTTTCAAAGTTGGGTGGTGCTGGTGACACCCCCATTTCTTGTAATTCCTCTAAGGTTAATTTTGATAACTCTTCTTGAGGGGTAGTTGCTTCTACATGGGCTATAGATGGTATAGACCCATCGAAGAAGAATTTATTCTTTAAAACTTCATCAAGAGAAATATCATGAAATATATCTCCCTCCAAATATTCATCTAGTTCAACAATCATGTCTGGGTATGCTATTGATAACATATTACAAGAATATATCCTTCTACTTGGTTTAAAAAATTCTTTTTGTGCTAAATATTCTTGATATGTTATAAGGTGATCATCATCCTCAAATGGGAAAGGTTGGGTTTTTGTAGGAATGTAGCCAATACCACATCGGGCAGGCCATTCCTCAACTTCTAAAGGTTCTTGTATTCCATTTTCAAGAGGTCCTAAACCTTTACCTCTGTAACCCATGTCACACATCATTTGTTTTGATTTTATATATCCATTAGAAAAGTAACATTTAGCAAAACCATTTTGATCAATTGTGACACTCACAATATTAATTTTACCATAATCATACCCTGCGTAGACAAAGGCACAACTCCCAACATGATAGATACTTCCCAACTTTCGTGGCAAGCCCATCGTTCGGGGAGATGGTGGTAACTTAGCTAACACTAGGGAATCTTGAGTGGTAAAGTTATTATTTTGTTCTGAAGTTGTGAGTATCGAAGATAAATCCGGTAATACTTCATCCGAAGTAGGATATGAAGTAGAAGGGACTATCTTCTTTAGTTGTAGATTTAGATGGTGTAGTTTTAGATGATGAAGGTGTTGATGATGAAGGTGGATTAGGATGTGTTGATGACATAGCAGGACAAAATGGAACTCCTATTGGTTCTACCATGGCACACATGTCAAATGGTCTAGGATCACCATGGATAGTAACTAGTTGATTTTTAAATTCAAACTTAACACATTGATGTAATGTAGAGGGTACCGCTCGCATTGCGTTGATCCAAGGTCGACCCAAAAGTATGTTATACGATGTAGGACAATGTACAACAAACATGGTCGTATCCAAAATCCTTGGACCAACTTGCAATGGAATCGATAACACTCCACATGTTTCTTGAGTTTCATCATTAAATGCTTTAATAATCATTTCAGTCCTTTTTAGATCTTCATTTCTAAATCCAAATATTTGGAAAAAATCATATGTGCATATGTTTAATGATGATCCATTATCAATTAAAACTCTTTTGACACCTACATCCCCAATTAATGTTGTGATGTATAGAGGATTATCCCTATACATGCTTTGAGGAGGAATATCCTTATCTAAAAAATCTATGTAATTTGTTCCATGAGAGATTACAACATTAACCACAACATCAGGTTCTATATTTTGTGGTACCATCATTTTACTTAAGGTACTCATTAGTTCTTCTCTATGGATAGATGAAGTTCTCAAAAGATCCAAAAGAGAGATTCTAGTTGTGATATTTGCCAATTGTTCATTAATGTCATAAGGAGGTTTTTGTTGTGAATTTGATATATTATTTCCTTTTGTTGGTGCCTTTAATACAAATGGAGTTGTTTTCTCATTTTGAGTTTGAGTTTGTGGTTGAGAATTTTGATTTTGGATTTGTTGTCTAGTAATGGCTCCAATAGTACCCACAACATTATTATTTTGCAAATAACCAAAATGAGGTCTAGCATTTTTTGCTTGTTCATTTGTAAGCATTTGTTGAGATGAGGGTCGAATGGTCATTCTCCTAGGGAATGGTTCTTCTAGAACTAATAAATCTGTGATGGGAGTAATTTGATCTGATTCATATTCAGAACTATTTGAGGCAATGTCTAGTTCACTTCTTGTTTCACTTTCTATGTTTTATGTCACTTTTAGTATCTTCTGAAGATGAAGATTGAAAATATTGTATTGGTCTAGTTGTGACTACAGATAAAGTAGGTACATAGGAGGTTTGCAAATCTTGTTGTGGCAAAAATTTGCTAATGGTTCCCACATACCGAGTTGGAGGAGGAACATTATGATGTTCTACTTGATTTACTGCCTCTTTACCATGCTTGGGTAAAGGATGTTGAAAAATATCTAAGTTTTGATTTGCATTTTGATTTGTTTGTTTTTGGGTATTATTTTGGGTATTATTGTTTGCAGGAAATTTTTGTACTTCCATCTTACCTTTATCAATCAAATATTGTATCATATGCTTTAACCTTTTACAAGAATTTGTAGAATGTCCATCTACTTGGTGAAAATTACAATGTAAATCAGCCCTATATCCAACTGTAGTGGTATCTGGTTGTCTTACCTCAGGTAACCGTATCAAACCTTGTTCCAATAATTGAGGTAAAATCATAGTTAAGGGTTGATTTAATCTTGTGAATTCTCTTGGTGGCTTATCAGGGATTTTTAATACAAATTTCTTTACAGTTTTAGCAAGGTTAACATTTGAGTTGTTTTTGCTATCAGTAACTCCATCACCCACTACTTGCTTATTCTTATATTGGTTTTTAGAAGTTTTGTCCTCATATTTCTTCTTAAATTATCCTCTTCTAATGAGGGCATCTTCTACCCTCCTAGCTAGATCAATGGCTTGATCAAAGGAGGTTACTGTAGTAGTAGAAAGCTCATAAGATAGTTGTTCTTGCAAATTACCAATAAATATGTCCAACATTTCATGATGAGGTAATGCAAAATGTAGTTTGCCTAAGAGTTGTCTCCACTTAGTCAAGAATTCAGAAAAACTCTCATCTTTACCTTGTTTCAAATTGTATAAATCCTTAATGGTCACATGCCTCTCTATATAGGCACTAAATTGGTGGACAAACATCTCTGCTATCTCTTCAAAGTTCCTTAAAGAATTTGTAGGTAGTTGATAATACCATTCTAGAGCCATACCTCCGAGACTTTTAGGGAATATTTTTAGCAACAACAAGTCATCATAAGAGATATCATGACATGTTGTCCTAAACATGCGAAGATGCTCAATAGGATCTTCGGTTCCTTTATATATCGGGAGGACAGGCATAGGGAAATGTTTTGGGTATGGTTGGGCAACCACAATAGGATCCAAGGGTTGGCTACACATCTCTCTATAACTATATGAGGGATGGTAGGGATCCATTTGATCTAGTCTTGAAGCTAATTGTTTAACTATGTCTTCAAGGCCCTGTGGTTGTCCACCAAATTGATTTTGTTGCACCATGTTGTTGTGTCTTTGATGATAAGTTGGTGTTGTTGTGTAAGGATTTCCAATTGAAATACTATTGTGCAAAGTGGGGTGTTATGAAGGGATTGTATTTTGTTGAATTTTTTGTTGATGATTGGTATTTTGCACTTGTTTAGATTTTTGTTGGTTTGATATTTGTTGATTAAGAGCTTGAGAGAAGATGGAAGAGAATGGTTGTTTTTGTTGTTTAGGATTTGTTTTGGTGTTGCTAGCAGCAATTTTGGATGATTGTGCCATTGGTTTTTGAACATTTTGATTTAAAGGTATCATGTTTTGATTAGATGGTCCTGCTTGATCATTATCTTGGTCTATTGAATTCATGTATGATAATGGATTTGTATGTATCCGAAAAGTAGCTGCTAAGGCTGATTCCATAGCACCTTCTCCTGAATTATCAATTTGTACTGCTTGATTAAACTCTTCTATGTGGTTTTTTATAAATTGGGTAAATTGTCCAAGAGACTCAAATTTAACATTTCCTTTTTCATCTAATGTAGGTTTATCAGGATCTTCTATTTCATCTTCTCCATTATCACCTTCATCTTCTGAAGGTACATAATCTTCAATGAGTACCCTATCATCAAGGTTTTCTTGGTCTTGTTCATCAGACTCTATTTTTTTACCATTTCTCAAAACTTTAGGTATTTTGGTTTTAGGATTTTTATCTTGCAGATATATATGCTATATATATATATATATATGCTTAAATTTTTGGGGTATATATGTTATATATATACCTAAATAATTAAATATGCAAATATGTAAATATATATTATATTTTTGGTTTTTTATGTTTTTGAAACAAAGCAGAAAATAGAAATTATAATATCCTAAATATTATACCTTAGTCTTCCTGAAAAAGTCTATAGATATCATTAATGGGTTCAAGTTCCTCTGGTGACATATAGTGTTCTTCCTCAAACTGAAAGTTGGCTTTCAAAAACTTGACAAAGTGGGCTATGGTGATATTATCAACTTCAAGATCTTGACCATAAAAGTAGATTTCATGACAATATTCATGATAATGTACTGCCCTAGGAGTTCTGTAAAATCTTGTCCTATTGTCCAAGACTATTTCTTGATCTTCTACGTGTGCTAAAAACCTGTGTACTATTATAGCATTTTCAAGGTAATCATCAAAGGTGTAAATAGTTGAAGAGATGCTTGCTCTTTTATCTGCCAACCACCTCTCACATGCCCTTTGAATATCAAAGTAGCGAGAAGCGATTTCAGGATCCAGGATTCTAGCTAGGTCAAACCTTATAATTTGATTAAGTCTTGGTTCGTAGGATTTTATGATGTCTAATCTTCTCCAGAGTTCAGTCCACTATTCTTCGGATGGGAGACTTGAGTTTTCAACTATTTGAGAAATTTCTTGTGTGGATAATAATGCCTTAACATTTATGAGTACAACTCTTCTTATGTTGTGGTCTAACATTTATGAAATTCACTTAAAATGTGCAAATTTGACTAATGATCTTGTTTGATTTTTGTTTTTGTTTTGTTTTTATGTTTTTGTAATTTTTATTCTTTTTTATGTTTTATAAATCAGAAATATGCCTATGTTTTTCACGTCGGGTTCACCAAAGAATGTAGCTCTAAAATTCTTGCACTCCTTTCCTTCAGGCTAATGGATCCATGCCTCGAAGGGGAATGGGAGAATGATAGGTCTACACCTCGAAGAGAGACACTTGAGTTCGTGTCTTCTTTGGTGATTTTTTGATGAATTGTTTAGGGTTCACCAGGAAACATTTCTTGGTAGTTTCCATGCCTAGGTTTTGGAGTTTGTTTGATGTGTTCCTTTTAAATTCTCACAATCACCTAGTTTTGGCCAATGCAACTAAACTATGCTAAATGCAATTCAATTTTCAATGAATACAATAGATAGTAGTAAACAGAGGAAAATCTAATGCAAATGCTTAATTATGAAAGAATTTGATACTCTTACTCGATCCGAAAGTCTGATGAAGATTCTGATTTTTTTTGCAAGCAAGATCGTATGTAGTAGGTCAAGATCGTATGCAACGGGTCAAGATCGTATGTATGATTTGTGATCGTACGTACGATCTATGATCATACCATCCGATCAGTGATCGAAAGATCCGATCACAGCAAAAACCTGCAGTTTCATGAATAGAGTGCAAAAACAAAAAACTAGGATATGCTACAGACTTTACTAGATAGAAATCAAATTATGTATGATCTATTGAATGCCTTAATACAAATATCTAACATGTATATGCCTTAAGCTATATAAAATATGCAAGTGAATGCAATTTGGTGAACTCCAGGGATGAAAATGATTAAATCTAATATTATATGCAATGGAAAATGATAAATCAGATGATAAATATGCAAATGAGAGGTTAAGAAATGCAAACCAACACTTGGAGTTACCCCCAAGTGATCTGTAAGTGAGATCATAACCAAACAACAAGATCGTACATAGAACATAGTTGATTGTATCCTCCGATCGCTGATCGTATCATCCGATCCCTGATCGTATCCTCCGATCCTACAGAAAACAGAAAAATAACTAGGACTAATGCAAAAATTATAGTGATTTGAATGCAAAAATTATGTCGAGGAGTTAGGAGGAATTCGAGGGGAGGGATGCCTGATTAAATAGGCTAAACCAGTAGGGAAAAATAGGCTAAAAATAGAATAGGTTGCAACTCCTTCCAAGCTGGGACTGATCGACGGATTCGATCCCGTAACTGTCGCACGGTTGCACAAGTAAAGATAAAAAGCATTGTAACTTGTTTGTCATTTTGCCAATTTGAGTTTTTCTATTTTGAGCAAGATCGTACGTACGATCACAGAGATCGTATGCACGATTGTATGTACGATCTCAGAGATCGTACGCACGATCTCGTCAGTTTAACCCGATCTCACCAGGAAAGCATGAAAATTGAGGCAACAAGTTAAAAAGTTGTTTGAATTAATTTTTGAATATTTTTGACTTTAATGCAAATTATTATGGGTCAAATTTAGGGTGTTACACCTGGTGAGGCTCAAGCAGAAAAAATCACAAAGTGAAACAACCAAAATTACCAAAATGATAAGCAAGTAAGAACCTATTCCCTAAACTTGAGAAAATTGACAAAAATCAAATAAAAAAATCTTGCGAAACAAAATATTATGTAAAAAACAAAAAAAAAATGAAAAACCAAAATTTTATTTACAAAACTATACAACATGGTACAAGATAATGCAAAAATTTAGGGTATCACCTTCTTGGATCCCAAACACGATTAGCACACTTTAAAAGACATATATATTGGTATGCATGCCAAGATTTACAGAAATCCAACCAAAGTAAGATTAGGCCATACATAACAAAACATCTCATTTTGTCTCTCTCACCCCACCAATTTGTTTCAATGATATTAGCAATTCCATGCTGAAACTTTGATTGATTAAATTTGCAAGCAAATACATGATTTTCAACTATATTTTGCCTATTCAATGAGGTGTGAACTTCAAAACCTGATTTATCATTTTGACTTGAGTTCTCATTTTCACAAGCATATAGGATTTATTTCAAATAAGAGGCTACTTCTGAAAATTTTAAAGTAAAGTCACCATCTATGTCTTTAATTCAATCACACTCATGTAACAATTTGCAATCATATAGGATATTTACAAAATGATAATCATTATAAGTTTGTATCCTAGATTGAATTGTTAGTTTTTGATGAACTTGATTCAACAACTCAAGCATATCTACTTCTATTTTATTTAACAAAGCAATATTATTAGTGGTGTGAGTAGAAATCCACTCTAGTTCTTTATTAACCTTCAATGGCATTTCATCATAAATAACATTTGAATCCAATAAATGATTATGCAAATTTTTACCTAATTCTTGGATGTTTGGACACAAAGGATGAGATTCTACCTTTTGTACACTTTAATTTACCACTACTTGGTGAGCCATTGTAATATTTTATTTTTCTTCATGGTCTCTATCACCATCATCATCTTGTATCCCTTTACCTTCATCAATGACCTATTTTTCAAAAGTACCAAAATTAGGCACCCAATCAAAAATATGTCCATTTGTAGACATGAAAAATTGATCCACTTCAATGGGCAATATTCCCTAAGCCCTCTAGGGGAACCCCTTAGACTTGCCTAGGGAAAGGACAAGACTTTCCCCACTTTGTTTTTCCCATTTTCCCTCTTTATGCAAAATTGCGTCTAATCCTTGATAGGGCATGACTTCGCATTGCGATATCATGATCATCCCGGATGGGGTGCAATTTCACATTTTTAGGGTTTGACGCATTAAAACCTTATTTTTTGGGTTGGCAATTTTTACATCTATCCTCCTTGGTTTTCCCGCTCTTCTCTCCTTAAAATCCACTATATAAGGAGAGTTTAATTTCACTTTTCCCACATAATAACACGCTAACATGCAAGTTAACATGCACTCATTTTATTTGGTACTTAATGATTTTATTGCTCGTATTTGATTTCTCGTAAAGTGTTTTTTTTATCTATATCCTTCTTATTATCTCGTAAACAACTTTGAAGTTTAGAGTTTGATTGTCTGCTATATTATTCTTCCTCGCTCTTGGTGGATCATTGTTGGAGCCCTAAGGAGAGATTGATCATTTGAGATATCTAAAACCCTTCTATTTTGCTTCTGCACTCTCTACCAAGTGAATTCAATCTTATACATGTACATTTAAATATTTTGAGTGATATAATCAAGCTTTTGCATTAATATTTTATTTTTTGCATAGTTTGTACGAAACCACATCTAGTATGCTACATGGTACGATTTCACCTGACGTTATCGCGGTTGCCCATTACGGGGTGTGATTTTTCCTAAGACCAAACTAGGGGTAATCTGTTGTATTTTTTTCTCCATTATATTTTAATTAGCATATAGAGCATAGTGGCATATTCTGTTATTTGATTTTTGTATTCTTTTCTACTGTATTGCATTAATGTTTGTTTTCCTCCAAAGGTCAATTTCTACTTCTAATTTCAGCTAAAAGGATCTAAGGGGCTAAATTTTTGTGCCTCCAAGAACTATTGTACAATGACCTAAACATGCCCCCTAATTCTAATTCCATTTTCAAGTGTTTGTTGAGTTATCTTGTAGGAACAGGTATTATCAATAGCATTGGACAAAGGGATAAAGACAAAGATAAATCATAAGATAAGCTAAGTGTTCTGATTAGTATTCTAGAATTATTGTTGAGTGCTTTCATTTCTATTATAAAACCCTAGATCTTATTTTATTAAGTATATTTAATTAATTCTAGGTATTGAAAAGAAAACAACATATAGTGTGCACTTAGGGTTAATTTTGTTTGTGCATATTTTCTTGAGCCATTACTTAAAGGTTGTCTATTTAAAAACCTAGGTTAGAAGAGCATTCAAAGGAAGAATAATTCTAGGGTTAACTCTTGTATTCCTACATTTTTGTATTTCTACATTGTCCTTTTTTTAAATAGCATATATCTAGAAAGGCCAAATCTAGGTGTTTTGTCTTTAATCGAATACATCAAACATTCCTAAAATTCCTATGGACTTGAAGCGAGTCCTTAAAGCCATTATTGGTGAACCCTTATTTCCCATCCTTTTAGCACCGAGTGTATAGAAAAATGCATCCCCCATGGTTCATCCCATAAGGCTTCTATTATCTCTCGTGGATCCAACCTTTGTGGGAACTGTGTGCGGTGGGGAAATTTTCTTCCTCTACATATTTGGTGAACCCGACGTGAATACCTCCTTTATTTTTTAAAATTTTAAGCAATATTATTAAATATATTTGTGTGGTTGAATAATATTAATAACATATTTAAAAATCCTTTTGTTTATTTTGTTATTTTTCTCTTCTATATTTTCATTCTTATGATGGCTCTTGTCCTTAGAAGTCAACTAAAGCATCTTGAATCTGATTGTATTCCTCTGAAATGTGATTAGATTGATAGAGAGGATCCTAACATAGATACATAATAATAAGATAAAATGGATACTAAAATGAGTTTTTATCCTTTTGAGGGACCTAATGGTAGCTTTGTCTTTTCATAATTTGAACATGTTTGGGTTTTTTTGAAAGCTAATAGGGATAGAATATTGGGAGGCATGGAACGAGAAGCTCACCTCGAAAGAGATGAGACTCCTCCACCTCATTCAATAAGCTCCCCTATGCTTAACCAAGAAAAATACTTACCTAAATTAGTACATATTGATAAGTTGAACTCAGCTATTGATGCTGCTACCATCACTAACATTGGAAGGAATATACAAGATCCTCCAATTAGTAGTGTCACTCCAAACCATTCTCAATTTCTTCCTCATTATTCTAATATCAACACTTTTGCTTCTATTATTACCAATGTTAGTTTTCCACTTTCATAAGGTGCTATATATAATATCCACACTTCCAAATTGAATCGAGCATCGATGCCTCAACACACATATGGGAATAATACATAACAGTAATCCAAAAGTGCAGAATTTGGCAAATATGGTGAAACTGTTGGTTTTAAAAGTTGATATGATTCAGCCTTTAGGTTTTACTTACAGTTATAAGGAAATGTGTAATCAGCCATCAGATCCCATTGTTTCCACTAGGCCTTACCCTAAGCATTTTTCCCTACCATTATTGCCTATCTATAAGGGTATAGAAGATTCAATAGAGAATTTAAGGAGATTTATAATAGATTGCAATGATATCATCTATGATGATATGTTAGTACTTAAAATATTTCCTAAAAGTCTTGGTGGTATGGCATTAGAGTGGTATTATCGATTGCCCAAGTATTCTTTGAAGAATTTTGAAGAAATAACAGAATTATTTGTTTAGAAATTTGGTGCTTACATTGAGAAAGGAGTGACAATGAAATATGTATATAATTTAAAACAAAGTAAAGAGGAAATTTTTTTAGAATTTTTTTCTCATTGGAGAAGTTTAGTTGGAATTTTGAGATATACTATACCTCCTAAGGACATGCTTGAGATATTTATTGGTAATTTACAAGAAAAAATATCTTAAGCATTAGAGACTACTACTATTTCATGTTTTGATAAAGTAATTGACTTAGTGAGGAAAGTAGAATAGACTCTCATTAGGGGAGGTCAACTCAAAGTTAAGGAAGAGAAATTTTCTAGGTCTCAACACAAGAAAAAATACATAGGAGGTGACAATGGAATGGATAGTAGGCCTGTTAACAATGTTATTAACAACCTAAAAAATATAGTACTTCAAAAACCTCCATAAAGGAATTTTACAAGGCTTAATATGTCTATGGAAGTAGTTTTGAAATAACTCTTAGAAGCCAAGGTAGTTGAGTTACCTTCTATTATAGAACCATATACTACAACCCATTGATATAAGTTAGGTCAGTATTGTGCATATCATAGAGTAGAAGGACATTGGATGAATTCTTGTAAAAAGTTGAAACATGTGGTTTAGGATATGATTGATGCGGGATGTATTGACTTAGGCAATTCCTAGATAGTGAGTAATCAAGTGCCTATTCAATAAAATATTACTACCAATCAAGATATGGAAATATTTAATGATCCATTGCAAAAATATAATCAACAAGTAGAATCATGTGGCCCATTAGAATTAGCCTCCTCCTTATGGTAATATGGTTGGCATGGTTGGGGTAACTACAAGAAGACAAGCTCAAACTCAACATCCTCATTAAGGACAAAATTCTATGTTACAATCCATTTCAATTTTAAAGAATAATCAAGGAAAAGCTTTAGATGTAGGGATTCCACCTATTGTATCGAGACCATAGCCTAAGGTTTCATTTGATCTCCAAAAGAAGTTGGCTAGTACTCTAGCAAAGATATCAGTTTTAGAACTTCAAACTTCTCCCAACCATAGAGATGCTTTGATGGAAGTTTTGAAGCAACAATCGGTCCCCTAAGATATTTCACCCAATGCTATAGTTTATGTCGTAGTTTCTCTTGGGATACATCATATCTTATTTTTGGATGATGGTAAACCTTCCTCGAAATTGCAAGAAGACTCTTCACTTTACATCACTGCACTTATTGGGGATACTTTTATCAAAAGAATTTTGATTGATAATGGTTCTTCCCTTAATTTGTGTACATATCAATTCTTTCAAAAATTTGTATTAAAATAGGAAGACTTAACAAAATTTGATATCATTATAAAGGCTTTCAACAATGAATCCCAAGAAGCCTGTGGTGTCATATCTCTTCCTCTTAAAGTTGGACCTAAAATATTGGATACTTTGTTTTATGTAGTACATTGTACAACATATTTTAATCTTCTTCTTAGATGACCTTGGATCCATGCAATGAAGATCGTCCCTTCTACTGTTCATTAGTGTCTCAAGTTTGAGTAAAAGAATCAAGTTATCACCGTTTTGAGTGACCCTCGATCGTTTGAATTTTTTTTCAAATATAGATGAGCTCGATCTGAGTTTTATCTATGTACCGCAATCTCTTCAATGGTTTCTCTACGTTTCTCATCTCAAATATCAGAGCAATTTCAAAATTTAAAAATGAGTGAGGAACATATATTAAATTCTTCATCTTAAGATCATGATAATCGGTTTCTTCAATCACCTCTTCTGAATATAGAAAAGCTACCACCATCACCAAGAACCATGGGTTTACCCCATAAGAAATGTGATGTTGTACACTTTGGCATGTGTACTTTTATCTTCGTAGGAATTGCCTTCAAGGATAAAATACATGGTCGAAACCCCTCTCCTGTTGAGTGTTATTTTGCTCATTGTTACCTTTCCAATTATTACTCACTTTCTAAACATATCCTATCTAGTATGGAAATGTAGGTAAAGTTTTAGGGCCACAACATATAGGCATTCAAGATCCTTTGGATATCAAAATCTGGCCTGGGATATATGGCATAGGTTTTATACCTAGCAAAGGCCGACCTTTACCATTTGACAATGATGATCATCTTATGACTTATGTTGAATATATGGATTATCAAAAGTCAAAAGTGGGTGATGAGTGTGATGGTCCCCCTTATTCTTCTAATGTATTATTTTGCAATATGATTGATTTTGTATGATCTAAAAGTAAACCTTCTATTTTAGAACAGGATCCTACTTTTTTGTCCTATAGGGATCTTACAAAGTTAGGAATTGCTCCTCCTTATTTTAAAAATAATGGTTATGTTTGTTAGTGCATTGATTATCGTGCTATGGTTGTAAAATAAAGAGCTATGAAGGAGCCTCTTTGTAATTCTAATTATCGAGAAGGCTTACCTTTTAGAGATTTATTTAACAAAAACCCCATAACATGCCTATTCTTTTTGTTAAGAAAGGCGACACATTTAGATATTGTATCGAATTTCATTCTGCTTGCCTGAATTAAGTTATTTAAGTCACTTAATAATAAAACATAAAACAAATAAAAATTTGCATCAAATCAATTAATCACATTTAGCTATGCATTTACATTTCCATTGCATCCATATGCTTGTTCATATTACATTATTGCCTATCATCCTTTTTGCATTGTTTTTCTGACATTTAATACAACTTGCATGATTTCTTGTTCATGACTGACTGATCATATATATTTTTTGGGGATCTTGTGACAATGACATGTAATGATACCTAGTTAGGTCATATCTCACATGCATTGCACTCTCCCTAGGATTCTAATGCCTAGTAAGACCCCTACCTAAGGCTTTCTTCTTCAGTCTTCTTTCTTTCTTTTTTGCCTCTTCAAAAAGTTCTCCTTTATTTTGGAAATAGTGAAAGTATTTCTTAGATCAAGTATGATCACTCGTTAATATCTCCTTGTCACTTTTTCATTACCTTATTTTTATTTATATTCCTTAGCTTTTAACAAGGAAATACGTATGCTTTATTTCTTTCTTTTCAAAGTCATATTTTGGCATAACTGCACACACTCACTAGCTTGTTTTCTGCTCTAAACCCCTACCAGGAGGTAGTACTCACCTAATATATATATTTTATCCTTATATTACACCCCACATGGGATAGCTATACATCCTAGTGGGCATCTTATCGGATATGATCGTCTATCAAGTTATACTTGCTTTTGACTCAGCAAGCTCAACACCCCATTACAAGATAAGCTCCTTGACCATTTTCAGTAGGCCTTGACATACATCCTAGTAGGTAATTGCCCCATAGTATTCAATAAGTGAGCAACCAACCATAACGGGATAGACTCCAATACCTCATCCCTCTCGATGAGCACTACACCCATAACAAGTTTAGCTTCCCTTTTTTTTGATATGATTCACAGTATTTATTCACATTGGTCCCTTACTACCTATACTAATTTCAATGCTATGTTTCACCCATCCTTATTTGTTTAAAATGGTTGACCTTTGGATCTTCTTCTTCTCTATATTATTTCTTCTTCTTCTTCTCTCTCTCTCTTCTTCTTCTCTCTCTCTTATTCTTCTCTTTGTTGTTCTTCTTTATTATTTTTGTCTCATGTTTTTATTTCTTTCTTCCATCCATTTTCATCCATGCATTTCATATAGCCTTGTATTTAATATATATTACATTCATAAAACATCAAAACTAAAGAACATCTAAGATAACAAACAATCACATGCACACATTCACAAAACATAAAGAGAAAGTAGCTATGTATTACTTGATGAAAAAGAGAGAGATACAATCATGTTTGGTTGGTGTACCATAGTTAAATCTCGGTACACTCAACCAATCCATAGGGATGTATACCATAATAAAAATTGGCATATCATATCGATCCCTGGCCTAGATCTGAGAACCTATCTTGTCTGCTCTACCTAGAGGAGGAGGTGGTCCAAGCAGTCGCATACCCATGAACAGAGATGCAAAGAATATCCGTGATTGAGACCGTGACCTACTAGCTAACTAGAGGGATGAGGGAGTGTCACCCTTTTCCCCACTGGTACCTCCTGGTAGTACATGGTCTCATAAAATATAGCCCACTAAATGGACACATCGATCCTCTCCCCTACCCTCTATAGTTTTACCTATAAAATGTAGACTATGTCACTATCCTGGCTGCTCCTAACAATAGCCATCCCCTCTACTCAAGATCTCTGGTGCTCTATGTTCAGTTGGATAACCTCTCCTCAAATAATATAAACCTCTACTCGAGCCACATCTCTCTCCCTCTCTACAGTAATTAGTGAGCCTCATAGTACCTCGATCCTCTTGGACCTATCCTCATGGAGTAGGTCCACCTACCTCTATAGAGTCATCACTTGAGCTTGTAGCACCTCTACCTCCTCCCTTAGATCCCCTCATCCTAGAGTCTAACCATAGCTAGCTACTATTGATATGGAGGCTTTTCCTGATCCTCCACCTGGTGGTGCCCTAGCCTCTATGGGGGTAACTCTGGATGCCCCTGCCTCCCTAGTATTGGTAGTGTTGGTGTCCTCAATCACCAGCTCAATCCTGATCTAAGCCTACCTCTATCTAGCAGATGCCAGCCACTAGTGAGCCCTCTTTGTGGCATTGCAAGAAACCTATCAGAATGCTCACTACATGCTCAAGTCCATCACATGTCATATTTGTATTAGAACTAGCAGGGAGACTCTACGGGGTATGATTCCTTTGTACCACTTCCAGTAGTTTAAGGTCACTCCTGCATCATCCACCCTAGGATCCACATAAGGAGGATAATCTAAGTCCACCTCAGCCCACCTAGTTAGGTCAAGACAATCGCCCACCCCTACTAGGTCCTGATAGACTCTTTAGTACCAATAATACCCTAGGTTTGAGATGCCCTACAAGATCCCAAAATGCCTTAGGACTCAATAAAATTGAAAGACCTCTGGCTCCCACTTCTCTATCATCAGCCACTTGATCCTCTAACCCTCGCTAGCTTTATCCTATCCTTAGTTCATCCTAGATGCATATGCAAGGGTTTCCATACTATCTTGGCCTCCCTAATCTAATATAATATTTGCCTCGCTAGTGGTAGATGTCCTACATAGGTCCTCATGACCTTCTCTAAGGATTTGGACCACCTATATGCTATTGGTCACTTTGGACTAGGTAATGGAGCTAGTAGTGCATCCAATATATATACCGCTATGTAATCCCAACTCCACACTTGGAGTAGCATCGTACACACTATCCCTCTATGCCACTTGTACATGATGTTGTACAATATCCTATATAAGCAGGCCAACACATATGGATCCCATGCGAACCTATTTCTCTTGTCTCACATATCTACCACTACACTTGCCTTCATTCATGGTAGATATCATCTACTAGTATGGCACATTAGCATGCTAGAAACCACCATGTAGAGCATTATCATTAATGGGTTCACCCCATATCGCACCACTAGGTCATCCACGACTATGTTGCTCTCTCGCACTTGGTGGGTCCAGCATCCTAAAAATCACTACAATGTAGTTGGCCTCCCTTGCACTCTGTAAAATACTCTCCCATTTATGGGGATGTGCAATATGTGCCACACATCCTCTAGTGTGATGTTCATCTCTCCCATAGGTAACTGGAAGGTAGATGACTCTAGGTACCACCTCTCTGCCAGTGCTATTAGTAGAGCCATATCTGCCTCTACTCGAGGCAATCCAGCTAGGTGGTCTAGCCCCACCATTTCTAAAGTATCCTTCTCTACCTTCATGAGTGCCTCTAGCTCCACCTCTATGGATACTGCTCTCCACTTACGATTCTCGAGTATCCTAAGCTGCAATAATAACAAAATAAAAAATTTCCATTAATAAATTTAATCAAAAATTTAATACATTAAAATTAATTAATTAATTTAAAATTAATCTAAATCCATAGCACAATCAAATTCTACATATTTAAAGTTGCTTGCTTGTCTATTTTTCCCTTTTTCTTCCTTCCCTATTCTTTTATCTTTTCTTTTCCTTTTTTTTCCCTCTTTTTCTCTTTTCCAGCAAAAATGTGCTCACTAGGCACGTTTTCATGAAATCACGCCTGGTCGATTTTTACCAGGTGTGAACTCACCACTGCTACCTAGGGAAAAATCACGATTGAGCTGTGAGATCACGATCAGGTTGTGCATGGCAAAACCATTGGTTTTGCTAGAAAACCACTCAAAAGTATGAAAAAAATTAAAAATTTTGACATACAAGGAAGGGTTTTTTATCATACCTACGCCCACTTTGCATTCGTATCGGATTTGACCTTCATAATCGTTGAATGGTGTATCGGTAGTGCCATATCCTCTATTTATCTAGAGCCCCTTTCTTCCTCCTTGTGCGGTTAAAATGAATTAGGGTTTTTGCCCCCATTTCACTTTTTAACCCTGTTTTCGCATGCTTTTTCTCTTTTTTGTTTTGTTTTCGCTTCTTCTTCTAAGTCTGGATTTTCAAGTTTTTATGTGTATTGTGTACCTCATAAAACTCAAGAGGGAACCCTAGCCTTAGAGGCATTAATACCACTAATACCTCGATTTGCATGTAAAATTTTAAAATGTTCGAAGTAACACCATTTTGCACCATCCCTTTCTTCTAAACTAGCCACCTTGTTTCTGCTTGTTGTTTTTTGTTTGTGGGTGTTTACATATCTCCTTGACACATTTATTAGGCCACAAACACGTCAAATAGGGGGAAAAATGTAGACATGGAAAAATTACCTACTTTAGTGAGAAATATTCCCTAAGCCCTCTAGAAAGGATCCCTTAGACTTGCCTAGGGCAAGGATAAGGCTTTCCTCCCTTCGTTTTACCTATTTTATCTCTTTATATGAATTCACACTCGGTCCTTGACGGGATGCGACTTTGCATTACGATATCACGATCAGCTCATACGAGGGCATGATTTCACCTTTTTAGGGTTTGACGCACTAAAATCCTTTTTTTTTTGGGTTGGCATGTTTTATGTCGGTCCTACTTGGTTTTCCCGCTCTTTTCACATTTAAATCCGCTATATAAGGAGGGTTTGATTTCACTTTTCCCACATGGTAACACGCTAACACACAAGTTAACATGCACTCATTTTTTGGCACTTAATGATTTTATTACTCGTATTTGATTTCTCGCAAAGTGTTTTTTTCGGTCTGCATCCTTCTTCTTCTTCTCTTGCAAGCAACTTTGAAGTTTATAGTTTGATTGTCTGCTGCATTGTTCTTCCTAGCTCTTGGTGGATCATTGTTGGAGCCCTAAGGAGATATTGACCATTCAGGAGATATGAAACCCTTATGTCTTGCTTATGGACTCTCTGCTAGGTGAATTCACTCTTTTGCATGTACATTTAGATTTTTTGAGTGATGTAATCAAGCTTCTACATTAATATTTTATTTTTTGCATAGTTTATGTGAAATCGTGCCCAGTCTACTAAGGTACAATTTTTCCTGGAATTATCACGATCGCCCATTATAGGGAATAATTTCACCTGAGACAAAACTGAGGGTAATATACTATCCTTGTTTTCTCCATTGCATTTTAATTAGCATCGCATAGTGGCATATTCTATTTTGTGATTTTTGCATTATGTTCTGCTATATTGCATTAATGTTTATTTTCCTCCAAAGGTCAATTTTCATTTTTAATTATCAAATGTTAGTTAAAAGGACCTAGGGGGCTTGACTGTTGTGCCTAAAAGCACTATTGTACAGTGGCCTAAGTAGACCCCCTAACACCAATTCCATTTTCAAGTGTTTGTTGAGTTGTCTTGCAGGAACAAGTATTATCAATATCATTGGACAAAGGTATAAAGAAAAATATAAATCACTGGATAAGCTAAGTGTTCTTATTAGTCTTCTAGGCTAATTTTTGAGTGCTTTCATTTCTGTTATAAAACCCTAGATCTGATTTTATTAAGTATATTTAATTAATTCTAGGTATTGAAAGGAAAATAACATATAGTGTGCACTTAGGGTTAATTCTATTTGTGCATATTTTCTTGAGCCCTTGCTTAAATATTATCTATTTAAAACCCTAGGTTAGAAGAGCATTCAAAGGAAAAATCATTCTAGGGTTAGCTCTTGTATTCCTAAATTTTTGTATTTATACATTGTCCTTTATCTTTTATAGCATAGATCTAAAAAGGCCAAATATAGGTATTTTGTCTTTAATTGAATACATCAAACATTCCTAAAATTCTTGTGGACTTGGAGCGAGTCCTTAAATCTGTTCTTGGTTAACCCTTATTCTCCCATCCTTTTAGCAATGACTGTAGAGGACAATGCAGCCTTCATGGTTCACCCCATAAGGCTTCTATTATCTCTTGTAGATCTAGACTTTGTGGGAACTATACACGGTGGGGCGGTTTTCCCCCTCTATACCATCCTTTTAAAACCATAGATTTGTTTGGTCAAAAAAAAAAATTCTTTAGGATGAATAGAAAATTCTAATTCTTTATTAGCCATCCATGGAGTTTCTTCATTTGAATCTTCAAGATAATCATGAGAATTTGTACCTAAATTTTCAATATTCAAGAATGAAAGAGAATATTTTACCTCTTCCTCATCCAAAATAGATGAATCATAAGAAACATTTACCATTTCTTTATTTTTCATTTTAGCAAGGTATTCCATAGACTCATATTCAAAATGATCGAATTTTGGAACCTTATCTATTTATGCAAGTGGTCTACCATTTTCAAATTGTATAGGAATTTCAATATCTTCATGTGAGATAGAGGTTTCAACATCCTACATGTCAAGTAAAACAAAAATTTCATCAATAGGAATGTGAGAAATAAATAATTCCTCATATATTCCCCAACCATTATAATAATTATCATCCTAAATGTTTTTATGAGATTGCATCCCTTTCATTTCTTCTTGATCATTATTTTGAGGATGTTAAAGATTTTGATCATCAATTTCAATAATCTCATCCAAATTTATGGAAGGTCCTGATTTGTCATACATTTCAAAACTAGTCCACTCTAGGACCCCTCCATTGTCTAAAATAATATCACTTTTAGTATCTTCGACCTTTGTCTCATGAAAATTAATTGTAGAATTATCAAGATATGCATCTTGAGGCATTTTTTCCTACAACTGAGTGATGTTTATTTTAAGTTGTAGAACTAGCCTTTGCAACTTGTACTGCATATCTAGTGAAGTAAGTACTTCATTAGAAAGAATTGTAAAGTCCTCATATTTATTCCACTAATAATAATCATATTATAAAACTAGGGTGTGATGTTCAACCTCTTCTTCACAAACTTTAAATTCAACAATCGACTGCTTTTCAAACTCACCTTCATCTACTTTTGAAAGCTCAATTATTTCTAAAGGTGGATCATTTATTTTTCTATGATTATCCCAATACTCACTTGTAAATAAGGACTCTAAGCCTTTTATTTCTAGCTTGTCACAACTTGATTCATGTTGGATTTCTTTATCATTATAATGATTTTCTTCTAAAAATAAGTGATGAAATTCTATCGTGTCTTCTGATGGCTCTTTAGATTCATCTCTTGATTCTCCCTCAAATTCACTTTTAAAATTTTTTGATGATTCAAGTGTCTCTTCAATGGGATCAATTCTTGTATTTATATTGCCTTGATTATCACAATATCCATTGGTGGATATTAAATTTGAAACTTGCACTTCCTTTTGAACAATATCTAAGGTGGTTGTAAAATAGGGACATTCAATTTCATCACATTGATTGCTCACATTAGACATCGTTAGATTCAAGGGTTCCATATTGGATGGTTGGTATTGGTTGGAATCCATAACTTCTAAATAATAGTTTAACATGAAAGAAAAATATGCATCATGACTCATAGGTGGTATCTGATTTGGAGCCTTAGGGTTAAGTAATGATAATCTATCCACATCAAGCCCTTTCAAAATCCACCATTATTCTATGGTTATTGCCTTACTAAAGGCTCTAGACAAGGATGGATTTTTAAGATGTTTCCTTAGGAATGTATAAGTAAAGGGGTATAAGGCTTCCAAGTATATTTGGATGGATTCTTCTTCTTAAATGATATAATATATCTCTATTTCTATATACAACCTATGTAACCTATCATTAAATTGACTCATGGATTCATTAGGTTCTTTATAGATAGAGGTAAACTGATTTGATATCATATCCAGGTCAACTAGCTTTCCAAAATAGCTAAGAAATATTACCTCTAATCGATCCCAAGACATGCTAGAATCTAGAGGTAAATGAATATACCAATCCAATGCAACCTCATCCAAAGTGTATGAAAACAACCTACAAGCAACATCTTCATGCATAATTTTCAAATAAATTAAAATGTCCTTGTATCTCTGAATATGTTCCTCAGCCAAGGTCACATCATGCCTAAACTAAGGTAAATATTCTTCTACACCTTCAAGGATGTGATGAGTAGGAATGTTTAAATGACCATAATAACCCTCTATCCAAGATGCCATTCCTGTTGGAGTGAGCATTGCCATATTAAAGAACACAAATTTAATGCCAAATTTGTTAGTCAAAGAAATATTTTGCAAAGAAGCATGAAATGACTAATAATCAATCGAAACATATGCATCAATTAAACCATGACATTTAAAGAATATTCTCCAACTTGCAAAATGTTAGCCTCAATGCATCATCAATTAAATAGATCTCCAATCAAGGAATGTGATTACCTGTAAACAAAACCTCATTAGTCAAGACCAATGCCTTCAAAATACCTCTTTCAAATAACAATGAACAAGTTAGCATCTACAATAAAAATAACCAATTCAAGCCCTCCTTAGAGCACCAAAATGTTGAGCAATAATTTTGCCCAATTGCAAAACTACACTTGCAGTTAGGATTTTAATTAGAAAACCCCCTCTTGTAAAGAAATAGAAATTTCTCCAAGGTTAATTTTACTTAATATGTGCTTGTATGTTATGAAAATGTGTCAATTAAGTGCTACAATACCTTAGTGATTTGCAAGCAACTGTTAACAAGGGGCCAATATTGGTATTATTTTATTATGCTATGCTATTGATTGTTCGTGAAAATTAAAAAAAAAGTGATTGGCCCTCATATGACCATAATGAAAATGCCTTAGTTTATTTTATATTGAATATTTTAGATAGATTTTATCTTCCTTTGTTAAGCAAGTTTTAAACAGGTTTTATCTTTATTAAACCTTGCTTTTGAGCATGAAATAAAAGATTAAAATCTATCTTTAAATGTGAATATTGTTGGGTGTGTCTCATCCTTTGTTGTGGAAGTATTGTACGACAGGTACGAAAGGGTAAGAGGAGTGAATATCCTCAAGGGGAGGGAAAAGCCCTCCCACGGGGGCCTCGACTACATCGAAGGAATTTTCTGGTGCAACGCGCCAAAAAAATTTATGCCCCCTTTTTTCAAAGCAATTTTTGGGATTCCCATGGTTGGTGGGTGGTTGGTGGGTGTGGGTGGTTTAGCCAACGGTATTATGCCCATTGTATTATAATACCACATAGTGGTTTAGCGTTGTAATATTTTCCTTTATATTGATTGTAATGCCCCATTACGGGAAATGAGTGAATAATAATATCAAAGGAGGTGTAGCTTTTGTTTGCTGGAGTAGCCCATATTGGGTGAACCAAGGTAAATCTTGTGTGTTCTATGTGCATGATTTATTGTGATTTGGTGTTTTCTTCTGAGTTATTTCTTTCTATATTAATTATTCTATAATAAGTTTGGATAAAACTCTTCAGATATGAAATCATGAGTGAATTGATTTTTATGCTGCTTTAAGCATGAAAGAAAATGATCCACATAATAAACTTTAAAATTTAGTAACCTTTGAAATACCTTATAAATTAGCCCCATTTGATTAAATTATAATTTTCATAAAGGAAAGTTAATCTATAGCTTTGAATACAGTGGCCTTTTAAATTCCATATAAATTATCCCCTTTAATGAAATTATAATTTTCATAAAGGAAAGTTAATTTATTGCTTGAAAATGAAATGCAAAGCTTGAAATGTGAAATAAAGCTTTTGAAATTATAAAATTCCTTGAAAATGTGAACTTTATAAATAATTTTATAATTTCAAACTTGCTTCAAACTAAAATCGAAATTGCTTTAAATAACAACTTAAAGCTTATTCTTTGAATATGTGCCTCTCTCATTTTGGAATTTTTATTTTTTTACATTTTTTATTTTATTTGGAAAACTTAAAAATTTGAAAAAGATAAGGTTTAGAAAAATAAAAGAAAATGAAACAAAAAAATGAAATGTTGCAATCCAAATATTCTGCACAGACCCTACAACTATTAGTATCCTACAAAACCAACATTAATGTGATCTGTATTCACACAATCTGACATTTAATGCGGTGCAATATTCTAAGGGAAAGGTGCAATATATTGAAAAAGAATATATAAGTTAACCATCATCATGCATAAAACTCACTGTATCTCCAATATATTACAAAAATAAGATTTTCAATAAACTCTTAAAAATACATAATACCCTATTTCGAAATGGCATCCCATGTAAAATGATCTGATCCAACATGGAAGGAGAGGCTCAAAAAGCATTCAAGTGTTGACGTACTGTTTCCACCTACAATTTTCCTCCAAGTCTCTAACTCCCCTTTTGGCTTTCAAAACTTTATTTATGATTGAAGAAAATTCAATTCTCTCCATTTCATAATTTGTTCTCTCCGTTTATACCGTTCTATAAAAAGTTTCACTATGGGAATTCATTTAAATGTCAATGTGAATTTGCTTAATTATCTTCTATTTACATATGGAAAACTTATCCATAGATTTTACCCTTTTATTCTTTATTTTATTTAAGAAAATGGAATACATTAATCGTATTCATTTAATTAAATAAAACTTTATTATATGCATTAACTGTTGTGTCCAAAATATGTGTCATACTCCCATAATCATATGTAATGTTTTGCTTTACTAAATCCAATCCAACTACCTTTGGCGTTTGGACAACAAGAAACGCGTATGTCATGGCCACCATGGTACAAAAAAAAATAACTCCATTTGTGCAGTGTATCCCTATTTAATTCATCATTCAAATTGAATTCATTTTTGTCATCAGTAAATTGCTTTCATTATGACATGATGTATAATCGTGACACCAACTTATACCACCAAGCTCTTGATGATGGACATCAAATTTTATTTTATTTATATTTTCCTTTTTTGCTTTAATTAATGTGCTCTTTCACCATAGCGTATTATTTTTTGTTAGAATTTTAGTGTGCATATTTCACCGAAGTCTAGATATTGCTCTTATTGGATGAATCTAAACATTCTTCTAAACATTCACTATCTACCATAGTTTGAACCTGTAACACTCACTTTCACTGTGAAATTTTAGTTCCATAATCCGTTAGAAGTAATGTGGACATATTTGAACATCATCCGTAGCCTGTTTTCATAGCAAACATCATGACAACTTGCTCATCAATGAACATAATTCATTCCTCAAAGTATTTTGTGCAACTTCTTCATGTATTTCCACCATATGAATACCTTGTCATTCTCTGCAATACTGAAATGACTATACAAGCCTTGTATCCACTGCAATCTGGATATGTAAGTGATAAAGTTGTTGAACCTTGCAGAAATGATATATTTTTGTACAATTACGTTGATCAGATCCCAAGATCGTGTTTTATATCCTCGACTAGAATCTAAAATATTTGGCATTACACTCGTCGTGTCTCATTCTTCCATAACCTTAGGTAAAATAATGTATATATGACACCCAACCGAAAAGCATCTCGTCGTCAATTTTACCTATGAAATGGCATCAAATCTAGATATTTTATTTTGACTATGTAAATGATGAAAATATTAACCTTTGTGTGCATCTGGTTGTATTTTTTATGGGCCTACATTTTTCCAGGAGAGAAATACCATAGATGTTTGTTTTTTCAATGCTTCTCTTATCCCACATTGGGTAAAGATTGTTACAATGTAATATTTATCACTATGAGTGCACCATAGGTTATATGATGATTCAATCATATATCTATGCATGTTTCTCTTGATCATACTATTTCCTCGATAATTTTGTTGGACATTGACCGCTTTGTGTCGAGTCCACTTTGTAAACTGTGTCGCACCACATACCTAAAAAACCAGTAAAAAACAATATATTTTTAATTAAACATTTTAAATAAATTTTGAATGTGTAAATTGCATCATTATTTAAAATAAAGCATTTTTAAAATTAAACCTTAAAATACATTGAAATTGTTAGAATTATTGAGGAGCAATATTCTATTCAAAAGAAATAGTTTTGCAATACATCACAAGTATGGAGTGAAGCCCAAAAACTCGATTGATTATTCCATGGGATCAACTTTGTATAAATAGCAAAGTTGATCATTGAGAGTCGTTGGATTACAACAACTCAACAAATCTGAACTAGTCTAAACTGAGAGTTCACCTGACTCATGGAAGAGTGGTAACTCAAGTAAGTCTATCCTAGTAGAACTTAAGAGAATAAATATTTATTCTAACACCCCCCTTAAGTGATACTAGGGGTGAATGTATGAGTCCCGACAAGAAGGCCTGATGAGGTACTCATGTACAATGAACTCTAATAGAAGAGATGGTTAAAAAACCACATGGGAAAAAACCATCTTGAAGAAGAAGAAGTAGAAGAGGCATGTCTTCGGATGGCGAAGATTGTCCTCTATTGAACACAAAAAAGAAAAGAGTCCCGACAACACGGCCTGATTAGGTACTCATGTACAATGTACTTATATATAGGATAGATGGTGAAAAAACCACATGGGAAAAAACCATCTTCCAAGAAGAAAAAGAACAATAAGAAGAAGGAAGAGGTGAAAACCTTTGTGCATTAATGCATCTGCTTTACTCCAAGTTTCTCTCATAGCTGAATGTAATATGGAGAAGGAAAGGATTTGGTGAAGATGTCTGCAATTTGATTTTCTGTAGGAATGTACTCCAAGTTTAGATCCCCTTGTTGAATATGTTGCCGAATGAAGTGCATGTGAATCTCAATGTGCTTGGTGCATTGATGTTCAACTGGATTACGGGTAATATGAATTGTGCTCTGATTGTCACACCAAAGGGTAATAGGTTGGTTATGGAAAAAACCAAATTCCCTTAGTATCTGATGAAGCCAAAGAGCTTCTTGACTGGCTAAAATGGTTGCCCTGTATTCAACCTCTATGGATGATAAAGCTACTGCCTATTTTTTTTGCATGACCAAGCAATAGGTGAAGAACCAAGACAAAAAACATAGCCAGAGGTGGAACATCTATCTTCAACTGAACCTGCCCAATCAGAATCTGTGTAACCATTGATATCCATGGATCCGCCCTTATATAGGAGCCCAAAGTGAGTAGTTCCTTGCAAGTAGCGGAGGATTCTCTTGGCTGCTTGCCAATGACTGAAATGAGGTTGATGTGAGAATCTAGATATTAAGCCAACAACATATGAAATATCTGGGCGAGTATGAGTGAGGTATAATAGACTTCCTACAAGCTATCTGTAGAGAGTAGCATCACATAGAGGGGACTTGCAGGAAGTACTTAGAGTGACTCCAGACTGAAAAGGTGTGGAAGAAGGCTTGCAATCAATCATTTTAAACCATTGAAGAAGGTCTAGAGTGTATTTCTGTTGACATAATGAAATTCTTGCATCTATTTGAGTTATCTGAATCCCAAGGAAGTAATGGGCTAAACCCAGATCAACCATCTCAAATTTCTTGGAAAGGGAGTCTTTGATAGATTGGATGTGAGAAATGGCACTACCAGTGAGTAGTAGATCATCAACATAGAGAACAAGTATGGTGATGTTTTCTTCATCCCTCCAAATGTAGACTGTTGCATCAGACTCACAATGAGAAAAACCTGAGGATAGAAGGAAGGAGTCCATTTTTTCATACCAAGCTCTAGGAGCCTGTTTGAGACCATAGAGATATTTCCTTAGTCTACAAACAAGGGAGGAGTCTTGAATAAATCCAGCAGGTTGTTCCATGAATATTTCCTCTTTTAAGTCACCATGCAAGAAAGCACTTTTAACATCCATTTGAAATACTGGCCATTTTTGAGAAGCAACAAGTGCAAGAACCAGCCTTACAGAATCCATTTTTGCAACTAGGGCAAAGGTTTTAGAATAATCAATGCCTTCAATTTGTGAAAAACCTTTAGCTACCAAGCGAGCTTTGTGTTTGTCAATTTTTCCATCTGGTCCATACTTGGTTCTGTAAATCCATTTACAATGAACCAATTTCCTTCCTTTAGGTAGAGGGACTAGATCCCAAGTTTTGTTTTTTATTAAGGAAGAAAATTCATTCTCCATGGCATCATCCCATTATTTTATACCAGTTGCTTCTTTGAAGGATTGAGGATCTATTGAAATGGACTGACAGACAAGACCAGAACCCATGGAGTTGCTTAATCTGGATGATGGAAGATTTTGGATGTAAGGAGTGGCTTCTTGAACTATGGTGCGGGCCCATTTTGGCATTGTGGAAGGAGTCATGGATGTGGGAGGACTTTGAGGAGGAGTTTGAATAATGGGATCCTCATGTTGGTCATCTATCTCAAGGGTGGTATCTTCACTATATTGGGGCTCAAATGTTGGAGATGGCTCGAGATAATTATTGTTGGAAGATGATTGAGAATCTTTATAAGGCTCAAATGTTTCATCAAATTGAACATTTCTATGAAAAATACCTCATGAGTTGTGGGATCAAGGAGCCTATAGGCTTTCATTTCCTCACAATAGCCAACAAAGATAAGTTGCTTGCTCTTTTTGTCTAGAGCCTTCCTCTTTTTCTTTGGGATGTGTGCCCAAGCAGTACACCCAAAAACTTTAAAAAAGGAGACATCAGGTTTGGAGCCAGTCCATGCTTCTTCGGGAGTCAAATGGCCAAGAGCTTTATGAGGTGTGTGGTTTTGAATATAGTTTGCACAGTTAATAGCTTCAGCCCAAAAAACTGCTGGAAGATCTCTTGAGTGGAGCATACAGTTTGCCATTTCTTTCAAAGATCTATTTTTCCTTTCTGCAATGCCATTTTTCTGAGGATTATGGGAGACTGAATGTTGATGAATTATGCCATGATTTGATAGGAATATGGAGAACTCATTACTGAAGTATTCCCCCCATTATCTGTACGAATTTGCTTGATTTTGCAATTTGCTTGATTTTCAGCTAAGGCTTTGAAGATTTTGAAGTGGGATAGCACATCACTTTTGTATTTTAGAAAGTAGACCCAAGTTCTTCTTGAAAAATCATCAATGAAGGTCAAGGCATATTTTGCTCCTTTGAAAGAAGGCTCTGGGAAGACCATCAAGTCACTATGGATTAACTCTAGAGGGGATGAGCCTTTTTGAGAACTACTTGGGTGAAAAGGATCTTGATGTTGTTTTCCAAGAGCACATCCAGGACATACTCCTTCAATAGAAGAGACTTTTGGTAACCCTGTTACCATTTTATGAGTATTCAACTCTTTTAGATAGTTATAATTGAGATGTCCAAACCTTTCATGCCAAATTTTGCTTTCAAGATCTCCATGTGCAACAAAACAGGATGCTCTATCTAAATTTTTGAATCCATTGAAGTGAAATAGGTGAGTGTTATGATCAATATCTCCTTTTTCTATGAGAGAGTGAGGTTCTTGAAATTCTCTTATTTCAACCCCTGTTGGTGAAAATAGAATTGTTTTGCCCTTTGAAGAAGTACAAATCTGATAGATGGATAGGATATTTGCAGCTATGTTTGGGATATAGAGAACATTATTGATATACCCACCATCAATGGATATGTCACCTTTTCCTTTGACAGGGATAAAGGATGAGTCACCAACTTCTATGCTACAAGTTGAGCTTGAGGAGATTGAAGAGAATGACTCATGTGAAGAAGTCATATGATGAGTTGCCCCTGAATCTAGAACCCAATATTTTGATGGAGTTTTTATATTTTTACCTTGAACATTTAAGGCTTTCCCTGTTTCCTTCTTGATGTCTGTTTTGTGATCTTTCATTGCTGCCTCTAGTTGTTGTAGTCTTTTCCAACATTTGTTTATAGAATGTCCATTATTTTTGCAATGTGTACAAGTTATAGGGCCTCTTTCTTTCTTTTTGAATTTTTCTTTAGTGGAGGTGGATGCTACTAATGCTTTTGAGGAAGAGGGAGAGATCTCATATTTTGCAAGTTTCGTTTCCTCTCTAGTTAGCCTATCACAAAACTCCTCTAAAGAGGGCATTTTAAAACTTGTACCAAGTGCATCTTTTGTAGACAAAAAAGTGGTAGCAAAAATTTGAAACACTCCATTTAACTTAGAAAGAATAAGATAGATGCATTCTTCTTCTATTTTATCCTTGCCACTGCCTTTTAGTTGAGTGAGGACTTCTTTAAATTTGGTGAGAAAGTCAACAATATTGTTGAAGTCTTCAGGAGATAATGTTGTTAACTCTGCCTCTAGCTGCATTGACCTTATTTGATCCACTTTACCAAACAAGTTCTTTAGTTTTTCCCAACTTTCAAATGGGGTTTTACATTCTGAAATGTGAAACCATAAGCTTTCATTTACATTTGTGCTTATAATACCCATTGTTTCATACAACTTTCCCTTATGAACAAATTTTTCATATTCTTTTTCAAACTCAGGTTGCTTCTCTTCTAGCAAGTGTGTGAGCCCTTTTTGAGAAATGAGATTTAATATTTTGGGCTTCCATGTGTGATAGTTATGAGGGGTGAGTGGATCAATTGTATTCATTTTGCCAAAGAAAATTGAAGTGAACCAATAATCCCCCCTTTAACTTCAAGAACCTTTTAGAGAATACAATGATGCTCTTGCAGAAACACCTTTTTAAGGGAGGCTGCAGAAGCCCGACCTTTATACCAATCTCTTCAATTTACCCACCCTTACATGAGGGAAACTATAAGTAAATGAGGAAAATTGATACGTGGAACATAGGCTTATGAAGCAAGAGTAATCAACCAGACCTCTATACCAAATCTTCTCAATTACCCACCCTTACGTGAGGGAAACTATAAGTCAATGAGAAGAATGATACGTGGAACATAGGCTATTACAAGGATATGGGCCAAAAAATTTGGTGCCTCTCTTGAATATTTTGTTTGCTTAGAGTGAATTTTGAAGTGTTTGCAATTATAACATGTGGTGCAAGCATCAAACATAAAAAATTCTAGGAGAGTATGTCCATAACTAGAGCAGCAAACTTGTGGTAAGAATCACCTTAAAGAGTTAAGCAGTAGTAGTATTGCAGGAAGAAGTGCAATAGTGCAGTAGAAAGAAGTGTAGTAGTGCAACAGTAGTAAATGGTGCAACAGTAGTGGAGACTGCAATTCATGAAGTTAGACACATGATGAAGCTTCCCCCTCAAAGAATCCAACAAAACAATAGGTGCATGAATCAGCACCAATAACCCCCCACCAAAAAAAATTGTATTTATGAGATTACAATTGGACTCTTTTCACCTTTTTTTGATAGCCTTTGGAATAGGCTCAGGAAAATAGTGAAAAAAAGAGTCAGATATTTGAAGTCCAGATACAAATTCCTTCACTTTGAGAGCCTGAAGGTTACAATAATGAGATGAAGAGCTCTTAGAGTCCAAAATATGACTCTTTTACAATATGATATAAGCAAAGGAATGGAGGAAGTGTGAGAAATGAATGCCTTTACATTATAAGGCTCTCAACGAATGCAGTGGTGAGCGCCATCTCTTTTGACCTGCACAATAGCATTCGAACAAAAACCTTACTACGCATAGTATTGACCTTTCGAAGCTTCCTTTCACCTTACAATATGATGACGTCCATGCACAAGCTCTCAAATTATCTTGATTCTTGTAGATGAGGACAAAAAACTGATAAGTTTTTGATATATTATCTGATGCTCATCCAAGCCAAACGAAGTAAAATAATTTACGTAGGGAAACAAACGTAAACAATTGCTTTTGAGTTGGCTGAAGCCTACGATAAGATGAACAAGTGTCGACGTATTCGAGATGCAGAGGTGCTACAAGGCTGCACAAGCTTCGATCGATGGATGGCTTCTAAGCTGCACTGGAGGAGGGCTCTTCGCTGCGATATATTTCTTTTGTGTTTGATGAGCAAGATGATGGAGGGGATATAAAGGACTATTGGGAAGCAAATAGTCATTGTTGGACTGCACACTTGGCACGAGAACAAATTGGATGGTGCATTTCGAAATCGAATAATATGAGACAAGGATTGCGCACTTTCAATTTGGGTGACTGGATTTCAATAGAGACTTGCCCTTCAATCGTTGACGTGTCTAAGATGGGCCCACCATATTCTTTCCTTGGGAGAACGTGTTCTCTGGGTGCCAATGAGACAGTTTGAGACTGAAGAAGCCAAGGTACGTGGTTGTTGTTAGAGCAACACATAATGTTAAGGGACTAAAGACACTTGCTCCTTGGGTGCCAATGAATGATTTAGAGACTGAAGACACGATCCCTGGAAGAATATGCTATCAATGATGAAGAGAACGCGTTCCTTGGGCACCAATGAGATAGTCCAGAATGCCAAAGAATGTCATCAATGAGCAAGACAGGCTAGCAAGTCAGAAGAACATGCGTAGTTCAGAGAGAAACGTCTCCTCCAAAGGGACGTCGTCTAGTACATGAGACCGAGACGATGGAATGTTTGTGATGAGCAAGCTATTCGGTAGAACATGCGCAGGTCAGAGTGAAACGTTTCCTCCAAAGGAACCTCGTCGTAGCACAAGATATTGAGACGAGCTTCCTGTTAATATATATCATAATATTTGTCCATTGTTGATATAAAGGATAACGAGGCACATTCAAGATAGATAATGAGATAGGAAACCCTCCCTTTTTATAAAAAAGAACCCAAAAAATAGCAGGGAGGGTAAAGGAATGAGGGTATCCAACTCAAAAAAAATAAATTGCCAAAAACAACTACAGAAAACTTACATTAGGAGTACAAAACTGATCTGGAATACAGTTATAATGAGACAATAATATGTGACAGAAAAAAAACCAAGTGATGGTTATAGCTGATTTTGGCAAGCAATATATCTCACCAAAAAAAACCAAAATAAACCCACCAGAGTAACCAAACTGTCACTAATACAATGAATCAGATTCTAAAAAAAAAAGAGCTTCAAAAACTCGAATGCTTACAAAGAACTATCCTAGATCTGGTACCATGTTAGAATTATTGAGGAGCAATATTCTATTCAAAAGAAATAGTTTTGCAATACATCACAAGTATGGAGTGAAGCCCAAAAAACTGATTGATTATTCCATGGGATCAACTTTGTATAAATAGCAAAGTTGATCATTGAGAGTCGTTGGATTACAACAACTCAACAAATTGAACTAGTCTAAACTGAGAGTTCACCTGACTCATGGAAGAGTGGTAACTCAAGTAAGTCTATCCTAGTAGAACTTAAGAGAATAAATATTTATTCTAATAGAAATTTTGCGTAATGCTTTTTAAATAATAATAATTTAATTTAAACATTTAAATTTAAAGTTTTAAAAGTAAACAAATGAAAAAGATAAAAGTTAACTAAAACATGAAATCAAATAAACAATAATTCGATTTTAAACAAAAAAACAAAAATTATAAAACTCAAAACAACAAAATTTCAAAAAAAAACTTCAATGGATCCCAAAATTTGGGGTGTTGTGAAATGGTCACAACAAGTAGCATTAGATGTATTTAGTTCCATAACTCATTGTATTAGGTTACTTATATTATACATAGGTTACTATAACATATTCGTTGATAGAGAATGTAGCACTACATATTTTGTTAAATCCTAGATCAAAAGCCTATTTACATGTAAATACAGGTGATGTACCTCTTCTATTTGAATACCTCAATATAAATACTTTTTTGCCAAAAAAATGATGTTTTAAAGAATATTAGCAATACCTTAGGGAAATTCGTCAAGGAGGGACCAACTACTTGGAAGTGAAATTATGTTATATATACTTGGATATGTATTGCTATGAATATATAAAAAAAATTTCATAATCCATTAAGGTTAAATATAAATCAAGATAAAAGTATCAACAAGTATATTATGAAAACATTACATTTTGATGTTCTGATTGTTATGAGCCTTGACACATGGTAACATATTACAAAGTAAAAATATTGAAGAAATATATAGAAAATTTTATCATGAGACAAACTTCAAGATGAAGGAAAGTATAATATAGTATATGTTTGATTACATCATGTAAATTCAACTCCAAAAGAAGAGCTAAAAAAAAGCTTATTTACAACATCAAATGGCAAATATAACCATTGTTCAGTTAAATCAACCAATATATGACACAATGATAGATATAATGGATGACAAAGTATAATGTGAAAGTTCAAATTTATAGATAAATAAATATAGAAAGGATTAAGTGGAGTAAAATTTTAAAGCAACTAAGGTAAAAAGATAAATCAAGTTTATTCTAGGTAAATAATCTTCATTTTCCTCAAGTAGTATAAAAGCCTCTCCTACTAGTAGAAATGATAGTGTAGAGTTTATCTCATTCACTTTAGGATATGCAAGAGCATAATAATAAACAAATTAGGATGGAGGATATCTATAATAATTTAGGGTTTTTAAGGTACCATAAATTGATAGTTGCTATGAAGAGGCATCCTAGTTCATTAGGGTTTATAAGGCAACATAAAGAAGAATGTACTTTTGAGGTTATTATTTTAACTTCACACCCAATAGAGCAAGACAATCCTATAGATGATAAATATCACTATGAATATTCTAAAAGAATAAAGATATTAATGAACATGAAAGTGTTGATGCGAATGAGAAAGGATAGGAAGACGAAAGAAGAAAAAACAAAGATAGATAAAACTCAAATGGATAATAGTATTGGAAAGCAAAAGTAAATATCATAAGTGTTAACAAGATCTAGAGATAATCCTATAAATAAAAGCAAAATTTGATGGTGACAATGATATTTTGAAATAATAGGGACATGCATAAGAGCACTAGAAAACGATATATCAAACAATTGTGAGGTTGTCATAGCCAACATATTTACAAATATGGAAACCAAGAAAATATATTTTACACATTTAGGGTGTTGATTTTCATCCTGGAAAAAGTTAAAGTTTGGAAGGCATTTGGATATATTTTATCTCCCAATAAAAATAATAATATCAAGAGTTTATAGCAAAAAACATAGTTTTTTGAGAAGGATGATGAATATCTTTGACAAAAGGTAAATGAAGAATATATTTGATAAAAGGGCAAGTTGGATATGGTTTAATTAATCTCACAACAATGTAATATTTTGTTCTTTGAATGGGTCTAACCCCAAATAGAATCCACAAATAGTTTATAAAGTTTTTACAGTGGTAGCTCTATGTGAAATAAAGTTGATAAGAATGAAAAAAGAAGAAACAATTTACATATTAGAATTTTTAAAATATTATAAGAGTTATAAAATATGGATTTATTTTTAATTTAATATTGAATCTAATTATCAAGTATTGTATTAACTAAAGTTATAGACTTCAATATTAAAGATCCTTTTATGGATGTTCTTAATTATTTTAATATCTTCAATGTGAAATAAAATTGATGTGTATAGGGAGATTAATAACTTATTTGTTTGGTTAATGTTGAAATTCTAATGAATACTAACATATTTTCACCTAATAATACCTTTGGTTTAAGTTTCCATATAATTATAACATATTTTTCCCTTTGTAGTCTCATATTCCAATTATAGTTTATTAGGCCCAACCTAATGCATTCGTAGAGCGGTGAATGAGAGGTGATCTATATGTATAGCTGAAGGTTTTGAGTCTCTTTGGCACTTGATAGTGCCTCTTATATTTTGAGGTCCCTTGCATATACATAACATCTCTAGTTTAAGCCATCAATATTAATATGAATATACATAGATTCAAAAAGGCATCAAGTATTGTAGAGTTTGGCAAAAAAATATAGTAATCCTAGATTTTAGAGTGATATAGCCACATCATAGAACAATAAGACCAATCAATTAGAAAATTAGAGTAGATCAAAAGAAGCATGTAGCCAAAAAAACAATTATGGATATTCAAGTGGTACAATGGAAGCTTGGCATCATTGCAAACCACCACTAATTAAGATTTTACTTAGATGGAGGGATGTTCAAGATTGGTACTAGTTGTCAACATTGCTTAGCAAATCATATTATCTAGTTTCTTCTCATGTTTCAAGGATGAAATATTTGTAAGGAGGGTAGAATTTTATGGTTCCTAGGGATATGAATATGGGTATATGATATTATATTATGTATGGAATTATGGACAACTAGCAAGGACTGCACATAACCCAAGGTTGATTATATTATAATAATAAGTGGGATAAGGGTTTAGGAATCAACTCCTTAAAGTAGAATTATATAATAGATATATAAATAAGGGATATTGTTATTTTAATAATCAATTAATCATATGGAGTATTATATTTTACTAGTCTTGGCTTGTGGAACAAATCTCATTTTGTAATATATTATAACATGGTTCCTTTCATAAGGAATACTATTTGTGTTACTCTACTTTAAGGATATTATCACATCTTGTCTTGTGTGGATTAATTATTATGATTTATTTATTTAATTTTTTACGGATTCTTTATACTTATGAGAAGCAAAGGACCATAACAAGATTCTTTGATATGTCAAAGGTACATAATAGATGGGTATTCACTACTCTATTAGAGATCCTTTAATTTTTATAAGTTTATTCAATGAATATTAAGCTAGTGATTTGGACATGGGAAACTCCTTTATAAGGTTTACTTTCTATATTGGTTCTACCCCAATCTCTTAGTATTGTAGATAGAAGTGTATTATCTCATCTTCTAAGAAAGCTAAATTTTATGCTACCAATGATGCAAAGAATCACCTTCAACAGATTCTCATGATCTTGAAGCAAGTGTGAATTCCTTATTAGTATCCAATTACTCTTCATTGTGACAGTCAAAGCATCATCAATATTGTTTTAAATTTAGTGTTTCATCAATAGATCAAATATTTGAATGTACTATGTGCAACAACTTCATGCTCATGGTATGGCTGATCCTATCTTTATCCTATTAGTAGAGAAAAAAATGGATTATTTGACCAAGTTCATGTCCAATGTACCTTTTTTTATATGCTTTGTATACCCCATTGGGCCTTTTTTACACCATATATCTAGTTGAATTTACTACAATATTAAATTATTTAACTAAAAAAACAATTCCTTAACCTTAATTAGAGGCTTGTTGTAGTTGGGTATAAATTTCCCTTCCTACCAACCTTTTGATTACCAATTATACCATAAATCTATTTCTTTTATTGAGATATTTTGGTGTCTATGGACACCCTCTAAATCATGTGTATTCTTTGTGTGTGAATTGTTTCTATTTATCTAGGTAATTTATTGATTTTATTCATTTCTAAAAAAATTATAAAATATAATATGGTATTAGAATTACTGTGAATATCTATTATATTCTTTTGGATTAATGTTTTTTTTAATATTTATCCTCATAGTTCTTATGCAAAATGTTAATAATAATTGATTTGGGCCTGTCTAGTGGGTAGAGTTTTAAAAATAATAAAATTGTATTATTTGATAAACAGTTTTAGTTTAAGGTTTTCTATTAGCAAAATGGTTGAGGTAGAGGACCTTCAATAAGAAAAATATGAGGTCTTAAATTGGTTATAGATTCTTATTTTCATGCTTTTTGTTAAAAATAAAAATATTTGATTTGAAATCTCTTAAATATGGATGATATTTTGTAGCCATCATAAATTTCCACTACCAAGTATTTTCCTTCAAAGAATGTTTTATCACTTGCTTCCCTCCCTAAGGCATTCACATTACTTTTCTTAATAATCTATTATCAAATTATTATAGGTGATTATTTACAATGACCAAGATATTATAAACCATTTAAGTGAGTTTTTTATTTTGTAAGGAGATTAAAAAAAATAGATTGTCTACTTCTTTATTATCCCATTTATTTCACCATCTAGGCACTTCTTAAAAGAATATATGAATATATTAGGTTGATGCTACAATAGTTGAAGAGTTTTATAAGAGCTAGATTAGTTATTTTGAATGTAAATCATTAAATATTCTATGAAGCATTGATCCTACCATTATTTGTTAAAACCTGTGGTTTGAAAGGAATATTATAATATCAAAAATTTAATCTTAGAATCATATAAAAAATTGGATTTATATTATTTCCTTTCTTGCGCGCGCGCGCACACACACACACACACACACACACATATTGTTGGAGAACAAGGGGTTGTACTCAAGCCCCCACCCTTGACAAATCACAAATCTCTTCTTTAGAGATTGAAAATTTATAAATAGATTCACTTCTCATCTCAATGGAGATTCCATAGCTAGAAAACTATATGATTTTGCATAAAATGCTTGAATTCTTGATTTTCATTTTTTGTATTTTTTCAAATTTTTGTGTGGATACAAATATTCTAGAATTCAACATCCTTCTTGAAAATTTTCTATTGTAGCCTTCACAATACCAAAAATTTACCTCTACTATAGAGTTATATTTCTAAAATGTCGCACTATCATAGTCCACATTACCAGATCTAGATTGCTAGTTTCCTTCCTGAAGCACAAGTGCAACCACAAAAATTATAATAAATAGTTTATATGAAAAACATTAATATTAAAAAATAAAGAAGATATTACCAATGGAAAACATTAAAGTAAATCTTAATCATTATTTGATTAAGGTAGTCAATATTTTCTTGTCAACTTTAGCTAAACTTACTACTTCCTCTAACCATGGAAAAGAGAATTTAACTTCACAATCCTCAATTAAAATCCCTTTATTAGCTAGCCCATATGCACATTTGCTTCCTTCACTTAATGTATGTGTAAAATAAATTTCTTCAAACTCTTTAGCAAGATCTTGAATTTACACAATTATCTCTTATATGTTCCATGGAGCCTTTGCTTTTCTCAAAATTGCATTTATTACTATAAGTGAATCACCTTCCATCCATACTATATTCCATTTCATTTATTTGCATATTTTTAACCCTTCTAAATCTAGCCAAGCTTCAGCTTCATTATTTGTCTTAAATCCACTATTTAAAGCATAATGAGACAAAATCTCTCTATTATTTTTAATTATTCCCCCTCCTCCTACTGGTTCTAGATTTTATTTAGTTTCTCCATCAAGATTAAATTTTACCAACTTCGGATATAGTGGTTTCCACTTTATATTGTTTTCCTTCTTTTTGTTTCTCTTGTACCCAATATCATAATTTCAACTAATGACTTAACTCCATCTCTCAAGGCTCTCTACTTACAAATTAGGGATTGGGTGAGTTGATAGGGTTGGATTAGACTCATCTATGACTAAAAATATATTCCTTTTTATTACCTCTAAATTTATTTCATTTCCTTTAAATATGATTATATTCCTTTATATCCATACAGTCCAAAGTATTGTATCTTTTGATATATCCTATATTGTTTATAAATCTTCACTTTTAAAAGCACTTTGTCATTGTTTTAACCATTCTTCAATTATACCATTCATCACCAAGAATTTATCAAATATATTGTTAGATTTTTATGCTAGATACTTAATAAGAAATAAACCACAAGATTTAAAATGAACATACAATATTAAATATATGATAATGGCAATATACTAAGCATGCAAAACTCATAAGAAACTTATGTAACTAATAAAAATGCCATTGATGAAGGCTCATGAAAATAGTAGAATGATATAAAATGGAGGTCTCATACTCTCCATATTTCTTACATGCTCTACATTGTATCTAACATATCATCTACTACTCCTCTACCTTATGCTATCTACCTTCTCACTCTTATCTTATCTATCAAAGTCCTATAAGGCTATATATAATGAGATGTGACTCTTGGTATTTTACCTACCTATGAATCTTCATATTCCTATTCTATGGACTCATGTACACATGGACAACATGCACATTTACATCATCAAGTACTTTACACATTCTAACAATACTTGTGCATTTATTACATTACATAAAGTAAATACTCAAACCCTAATCTAAGACACGCTCATAATATAAATATGTACCCAAGGTGGTACATTAGCATGTACCAAATAATATAATATATTAAAACACCCCTTGTATTACATTATTTGGTTATTGAAGACTTTAGTCTTCAATATGGATCTTCATATTGTTCCTTTAGTTCACTTTGATCTACCTCCTGTAAATTGATATCTAGATTTAGCTTGAAAGTATTTTCTTCCATATTTATCTTTTTTTTTTCCCAAGCTTCCTCTTTCTATTTCATCTTCTTCTTCTTCATTTCTACACCTTTACTAGTGATATATATTCAACATGATGAGTTAGTACATCATCACAATAGTATTGGTTAGTATTCAGATATTCATTGTTAATATGTTCATCTTTATTTTGTTTCATGTCTTGAAAGAATTCAAAAAATATTAATATAGATATCATCAAACATCCTTTTGAAGTAAGCATAACTATATTTTGATAATTCCACCTAGCTTTTAAAAGTACTTCATGAAGATAACTAATTAATATCATAAAATTTCTTGCTTTTGCTTCCTTGAGAAACAAAGTGAATATTTCATTTAAACTAGTAGACAAGTATGTGCATCCATCAAAAGTATCTATTAATTTTTATGAGTAAAACTTTAGTTCATGGAATAGTTCTTCATTATTAAATGCATCCCTCACTATTTCATCCATGCTTCTTCTAATTTAATCTTTGAAGTAGAATTCCTTATAGCTCCCTAGTATTATATATTGAGAATAGTTTTTATAGAATCGTTTATCTTTCAAAACTGTTGAGGTTGACTACCTTATGACTCCCTAGTTTTGAGTATATTATAAAATTTGATAATATCTTTTCAATTCTCAATTTTTGTAGAATACCTTGTATCTCCCAAGTGTTTTAAATATGTGATCAAATTTGATAAATATCTTTTCAATTCTCATGTTTTGTAGGATCAAATATCTAGGTAGAATTTCTTTTAGCTCCCTAGTATTTTGAATGTAAAATAGCTTTGGTAAAATACTTAGCTTTCTAAGATTTCCTTTGAGTTGAATCCATTTTGTCTCCCTAATTTTCAACTTCAAGAAAAGTACTTTAGTTTATCTTATTTATGAATAGAAATCTAAAGATATTTTTTGATGCAATTTAATTTGATAAAATTTTCTATCTTCAAGAAATTTAAGTTGGATTCTTTATGTCCCTTCAATTTGAATAAGAGACTAATTCCAATGTAGTTTTCCAACTTTCTAACAACTCTATATTGTGTTTTATATGTCCTTAAATTTTCAATAATATAGTTTCTAACATTCAAGAATCTATGTTGGTAATGAGTTTCTTATAAATCCCTAATTAGAAATTTAGAAAAACAAAGATATTTACAAATTTAATATTTCAATTTTGATATAGAGAACTTTATTCCTCCAAGTCAAATTATTTACAAATATTTCTATGCTTGAATTTTAAATAAAGCAATTTAAAAAATCCTTCAAATTAAATCCTCATTACTTCAAAAGTCTTTCAAATCATTCAATAATCATCCAAGGTTGTAATTCATCAATTCACTTCCTTATATCTCCATCCATTTAATTAATCTTAAGCATAACAGATTAACTAATATTAACCTTATTATTGATATACCTTATGCCTCCTTGACCTTTATGAAATGCAAATTGATTTAAATAATATGTACCTTATTGAAAATGGAGCGCTACGTATTAGATCTACTTCTCCTATGACTACAAATTGCACACTATTTTAGGCATTGTCCACATTTTAGTCTTCAATGCTAGACGATATATTTTCACTACATTTAATGGTATTCCTTATGCATGGCACTCTTTTTTTAGAATTTAACTATCCTCCTAATGCTTGTTATGTGTTATTTGATCATTGAATATGCTTGGTATTTGAATTAAAGATCCTTTGGGCTCCTCCAACCTATAAATATTCCTCTTCTCATGTGCCATATGGAACTCGATGTCTTCTTTAGGCATTTTCTTCTTGCTACATTACTTCTACCTACTTTGGTGATGTTATGATAATATGGACATTACCTTTGACAAGTGTCCTCCTTTCTCAAAGAGTGCTTAGATCTTATTTGAAGTGTTTTATTTCCCTCAATGGTTGTTGGCACTCCATTTCCTCTGTACCAAGTGACATCCAAGTTATTTTAGGTTCTTAATCAAAGTGACAAATGGTGGCTACGCTTCTTGTAATACTTGCAAATGATTCTATAATGTCTTAGCTTTCTTTAGCGCTCAAACTTACTTGTCCTTCCATAATGCTCACAATATATTTTGTTACTTGATAGTTGTAACTTTTAACTCTTCTTTCCCCCAACGTACTTTGTAACTCTCCAATGCTTACTGGCACTTATTTGTTAATGGTTGCTCCTCTTCTACAGTAGTGGCTTCTTTTGTGGCACTTCAATAACTCTTCCTTGGTGGGATTTCCACCCATTTTCTCTATAGCTTCTTAATTTTTTTTGTCCAGATCTCCAAGCTTCTTAACTTGGGTAATATATATATATATAATTTATTTATCTCCCAATAAACTTGCACCTTAATCTGGCTCTATCCTCTAACTTATTTTTGCTACAGATTTTAATCCATTGTGAATGTTACCTTCTTCAAGTTTTGGTGCCTTTACTTGGTGTCTTTAGATACCTTGAGCACATTGTCTTTGAGCACTTATTCAGTATTTCCTTAGACAATGATACTGCCTCCTTCATTGGCTTTAAGACTCTTTCTTTTGTAGATTTTAATTGCTCTAATATGGTGCTCTTATAAATTTAAAGTAAAGTGAATTTAATGCTTAAATAATAAAATTTTATAGCACCAACGTGGCATACCTTTTGGCCTCCATTTGTAGATAATATTCTTGGTGATTTGATTCACCTTTTTTATACTCCAAAGTTGTAAAATTTTCAGCTCTCCTTTCTACTTAATTATTGCCTCAAAATTATCAATTTTGCATCTTTCAACGTTGTTTAAAAATCAGCTTCTATGTTGTACGAATATATTTATAATTTGCAACAATTATCCTTCTTCAAATGCTGCAAAATCCTTCTTTTATTTGCTGTCAAAAGTTCTCTCAAAACTGCCCTAAATTTCTCCAAAATTGTAGCTCTCTTTTATCCTTCTAATGCTGCCCTAAAATCTAATTTTGTGGCTTCAATTATCCTTCAAATTTGTTCTCTCGAACTCTAAAATTTACACCTACTAGTGCTGTCCACATTCTTCCCTCTTGCTGTCCAAAACTCTACCATTTTTGCAGCTCAAAATGCAGCCAATTCCTCCCTTATTTTGTTGTTTAAATATATCTCGAAATTCTCCAAAATGTAACTTTAATATATTCTCTTAATGCTACTCAAATTTGTAGCTCAAATATATTTAAATTGCTTTTTCTTTTATTGTTAAGCCTTCCTTTAATTGGATGTTCAAGGGCACTTCAAGATCTTCCCAAATCTTCTCCAAATAATATCTATATGTCATCTTCAATTTGTTATTTTGTGACTCTTCAACTTCTGCTATAAAAATCAATACTATTCTCCTTCAAAAATCAAGCTTTAAATTATGTATGGTTGTATTCAAAAATTAAATTGATGAACTCTTCTATCTCATTTCTCCTCCTTAGCTCTCACTTGAAATATGACCTATTTGGCTGGTCTCTTCCTCAAGAATCTAAATATCTTGAGATCTTCAAAAACAACTTTCCAAAATTTGGTAAACTTCTTTTCATATCCTTCTTACTTTTGGGCTTGTTAGATGTCAACAATATTCTATCTCGAGCTTTGCTTGAGATATTTTCTCTTGGGTCTTAAAATTCTACAACTTTTCAATTGGAAATTTTCCTTAGTCCTCCTCTATATTCTTTCTCAAATATTTTATCTTCCAAATCTAGAAGTTCTTCAATGAGATCGCTTCTCTTGGATATCATCCTTCTCAATATCCAATGGAGTTGATATCTTATTTCTTCTATGGTAACCTCCTTGTTGGGTCTCCTTAATCTCCAATATATAATATTCAATGGGACCTCTTTCTTGAGTATCCTCTTTCTTCAATATTCAATCTCCAACATGATCTTTTTCTTGGACCTCCTTTATCTTCAATGTCTAATTTTTCTACAACAAAGAACTAATCCCTGCATGATAAAAGCACATATAATTTTAGGCAATCGAAGATGAAATTCTTCTCTATCCATTTTAGGAAGCTTCTCAACTTTTGAGAACTAATTTTCTACAACCAAAACTTAGACAGTAGCAAGAAAATACATGCAAATCTCTAGATCTCTAAAAATCAATAAACGTCATTGTTATACTTCAATCTAGTGGAATGCAATCTATATTGAGTCCTAGTATCCATGAGCTTTCTTTCAACCCTATGGAAAGACTCTAATCAAAAAATAACTTAATTTTTTTAAAATGAATTCTTCCTATCTCCTATCAATCTCTCTTGTGGCTCTTCCTATCTCCTATCAATATACCTTATGCTCTGACACCACTATTATATTTTGATGCTATATAATTAATAAGAAATCAACCATAAGATATAAAATGATCATGCAATATTAAATATATGATAATGGCAATATACTAAGCATGTAAAAATCATATTAAACTTTTGTAACTACTCATAAAACTATATATTTTGACCTACCATAACCTTAACTATGTCTCTCTTCCTAAACCCATTTTGTAACTTTTGTAACTTTTGTAACTACTTTTGGATAGTAGGTCATGTAATAATCATTGATGTTATATTTCTATTCAACTTCCTCCTAACATCAATGTCTTGTATGCTTGTAAAAAACCTTCTTTCCATTTATATATCCTTTCCTGAACCTTGTATAAAATATTTGAAATCCTATCACAACATTTATCTTGAAGTAATCTCATCCAAGGTTTCAAAATTGGATCTATATTGAGTGGATTTTCATCACATTAAGTATCCATCTAATAGAAATTTTTTCTTTTGTTCCACCACCCATATTAAACCTTTAATCACTAGATTAATTGATGTTTTTTAACTATTCCAATGTGTAGAACCATTTGGTAGAGATAATGTAGTAAATATTAAGCTTGGGTCATTTGTCTCAATATACTTAGAATAATTATTACCCATTTTATTTGACTCTCTATACAATATCCATATTACTTTTCCCCCAAGAGTTAAGTTTACATCTATAAGAACTCTTAAACTGAGACCTCCCCTAGTTTTATCATCACACACCTTGCTCCATTTCACCAAAGGAAAATTTCTTCTATCATGTAAATATGACCACAAAATGGATCAGATAATATAGATTACTTTTTTTATTGATTTTGGCATAGTATACAATGACATATAATATGTTGGAATGGCCTATAATACTGGCTTAATTATTTATACTCTTCTTGCTAATGATAACCTACATTTCCATGCCATAAATTGATTCTGAACTTTAATGATAATTGGATTCCATAATTCTATCTTCATCATCCCCTCAAATAATGATATCCCTATATAAGTTGAAAAAATTGTCTCCTCCATTTGAAGTAACTTGCAAATTCTTACTTTGATTTTAACTAGAGTGTTTAGGAGGCAAATCTTGGATTTTTTCCTATTAATGTTTTACCTTGATCCTCTTTCGTATTACTTTAATAACTTATTCAAATATTTAGCCTCATTTATCCTTGTCCTTCCAAAAAGGGTTGTATCATCTATAAATTATTGATGGGTGATGTTGTCGATGTTATTACTAGCCTTTAGTCTTCTTATACGCTCATCTTTGTTAGCCTTCTTCAAGTTCCTACCCAAAATATATTCCATAATAATGAATAAATATGGTGATAGAGGATCTCCCTATCCAAGGTCTCTCTTAGATTTAAATAATTCTATTACTAACCCATTGACCAACACTGAATATGAAATTGTAGAGACATAAGCTTTAACCCATCTAATCCATTTCTTTCCAAATCCAAATTTTTCTAATTATTTAAAATAAAAATTCCATTTAACTCAATCATAGGATTTATACTCATATCAAGTTTTAAGATCATTGCTTTCTCTTTTCTTGAAATTGCTAAATTTATAACTTCATGAGCTACTAATATCTCATCTAGAACTTATCTCTCTTTCACAAATCCTCCTTGCTCTTATAATTTTTTTTTTTCTAACAATGGTTGTAGTCGATTCACCATCACTTTGGATATAATCTTATATGCAATATCACATAGGTTTGTGGGTCTAAATGACTCAAACAATTTTGCATCCTTATTTTTTGGAATCAAGGTAAGATATGTTACATTTATTTTATAAGACATATTATTTTATCCTAGAATACTCTACTGCCACCAATAAAGAATCCTTCACCATATCGCAATTATGTTGATAGAATTCTATAGAGAGCCCATCTGGACCTGTGGATTTATCTTTACTAAAAGAATGTGCACAAGTGTATTGTATGTTAGAGTGAAAATATGCAGTGTAAATATGTGTACAAGTGTCTTATATTAGAAGTGCATGTAGTATTTCAAGATTCATGTAGAGGTGTGCAAATACTATAGAGTTAGGTGTTAATCAAGTATGCAAGTAAAAATTTGATAAGCCAAGAGTCGTGAGACTTGGAATATGGAGAGCAATAGTCATGTACTTGAAGAGTCGCATTACTATTGCTATATTATGGAGATAATGTTCCATAGGAAAGCAATATAGAAGAAAGAAATAAAATCAATACATTCAAGGGTTCAAAATTTTAATAGAAAAAGGAGAAATAAAACTTGTATACATTTTAATCAATTAATATTGTAAGTTGTTCTTTATGCATAGTACACGAATGATTTAGGTTATTTACATTCATATTTCAGTATAAAAATAAATTTTATTTGATTTATTATAATCCTTGATATACATATTAATTTGCTTATATTAATCTAATCATAATATTATTACATTGAACTTTATTGTGGCTATTTCATATTTGAGGACTTGCATGATATTGTGAGATATTTCACTATATTTTGTGGTAGTATAAAGGTTTAAAAATCCAACAGTGGTATCATATCTACCACCAAACTCTATCTAGTTTGATAAATTTTATTGAAGCCACCATTATTAATTAGCTTTGTCCATTTTGATAAAGTTAATTTAGAGTTTGTCTACTTTAAAGGTAGTGAAGAATTGGATATTATTTTAAAGGTATTATTGAGTAGAGTAGGCTAGGGTCTTTTCCACTAGGTTGAAGGAAAACCAATGAAGACTAGGACTTAGCTATAGTTAAGATAAGGGTCAACTTAGAAGAGAAGTTGTACATTGATTTATAGGTAGAACCAACATAGAAGGAGGGTTGGTAATTCAAGGTAAAAGCCACCCTAACATTGATTTAAAAATTTGAAGGGATTGTAGATTGAATATTGAGGTAGAATAACCATAGAAAATAGTTGATCAATTAGGGATATTTAGTGTCACCCTAACATTGATATTGGGTTCTATAGTAAGGAGGATAATCATTTTGGGTTCTTAGGTGTGGCCTAAGGCATTGAAGATTTCATATTTTAGAGTTGATAAATTACAACAAAGATTAACCTACAAAAGTTTGAAAAGTTTCCTACAAAATATAGAGAAGAATTTAAGCTTCTCAAGAATACACAAGAAGAATAAGAATTAGGCCATAGAGTTATTTGACCTTTACATATTTTCATCAACAACAAAAAATATTTAAGCAATCCACATTGAATAGAAAAAGGTCTACACTGAAGAAGTAAAGTCTCTATTGAATGTAAAAGGACCAAAGTAGCCTACATTAAATATAAGAAGGCTAAGAAACCTTTATTAATCTTTATTAGAATAACAAGAAATCATTGAAAAGGAATATTAAGAATTAATTCATTTTTTAAGAGAAAGGTCTAAGAAGCCATAAGCTAAGAAGAGAGGTTCATGATAAAGGAATGAGGCCCAAGAGAGAGGTATTTATAGAAAAAGTTCTAAAATATCATATAAAGAGAATAGTCCCATATAGAAAATAATGAGGCCTATATTGCTAAATAATAGACCCATTAGGCCAACTCAAGAAAGAATATAGTGAAGCTATTCAAACAACTCTAGAAAGAAGACTAGAGAGACCTATTTGGCTAATTCTAGAAAGTAGTATAGAAAGGCCATTTAGCCAACTCCATAAAGAAGAACTAAAATGCCATTCAACCAACTCCAACAAAACAAGTACAGAGGTCATTCAACCAATTTCAAAAATAAAAAATAAAGGTCCATTTGGCCATATAGCTAAGGATTAGCCATTTGTCTAGTCTTCTCCAATTCCAAAATAAGTTTGAGGAAGCTAGGAATTTGAAATGGACCACATACTTACAATAATTTTATTTGTTGATAAAACATAATAAGGGAACAAGCAACACAATGATAGATTGTTTGAGTCATCCACCAATATATCATACCTTGATGGTTATAACCACATCATATGTTGGATTCTAGAATTAGCCTGCAATATATGTTATTGATCCTAACTTTATCAAAGTTTGTCATCATCTTGTACACCTCTCCTCCTCAAATCTAAGTCCTTTTTAGGATTTTCACATGAAGGATGGAATTTTGTATAAGTTAGATAAGTTTTGTGTACCACAAGAGCATAGGGTTTCTCTCCTCTAAGAAACCCATTCAACACTTTATGGAGGATATTTTAGAAAACAAAAAACCCTTCATAATTTATAATGGTTCTTTTACTAGCCTCAAATGCATAGGGATGTACTATGGTTTTTGAGATAGTGTGTCATTTTTTGTCACTACAAATTAACAAATAGGAAATTGGGCCTAAGTGTTCCTTTTCCCATTTCTTCTCATCCTTGGGAAAGAATCTCAATGGACTTGGTGAGTGGTTTCCCCATGATATTTTGGCAGCATGACTATGTATTTGTGATTGTGGAGTAGTTTAGAAAAATGGTAAAGTTCATTTCTTGCAGAAATATAAGCATTGCACCCAACTTAGCACATCATTTTTTCAATATAGTATAGTGCTCCTTCGGTATTTCAACCAACATCATTTCTAGTAGAGATCCATAATTTATAGGATATTCTTGGAGATCCTTGTGGAAGATTTTAGGAGTTTCTCTTAACTTCTCCATGGCTTTCCATCCATAATTATATGGGTAGATGAAAGTGATAAATAACACACTTGTATAATGTTTAAGGATCTATAACCACTCTTCTCTGGTAAAATGGGATTTGTACCTCACACACATTGAACATACCTCCATTCGAGCAATTCATAGTTCTCCAACACATTCACCCTTTGATATGTATCTTAGGTTTCAACCACTAGCTCCATATGAGTTGCCTTTAGCCTTGCCATATCCAATCATTATACATACAAAGTGAAGAACATGAACTTATACTGAGAGGGGGGGTGAACAGTATAAGACAACCATTTAATAATTTTAATTTTAGATAACAGTGGCATCAACACAAAATTAAACAAGACAAAAAACATCACACATTGAAGACCCATTTTTAACGTGGTTCACCCAGAAGAGCTGGGCTACGTCCACAAAAATTTTCTCTAAAAGTTTATCTCAAATTCTTTGGGAAACCTTCCCAATTACAAATTTTATGAGCCTCGGCTCAAAGGAGATACCTTCCCCTAACTCGCTTCTGACTGGTGATCCTCTAGAAGACCTCTGCCTCAACTGCCCTTAGCAAATGGAACTCGATCCACAGAAGACACCTGTCTTCCCTGCTCTGGCTGGAGACCTCTGTCCTCAACTCTATCACCACAAAGTTGGTCCTTGAATTTGCACTAAACACAGTCCTTCAGTTTAGTACAAATTTCCTTGATTTCTCTTTCTCTGATCTGCACCAAACACAGCAGCACTCAGCTCTCGACGATTGAACTTCTCACTCTACGCATCAAATCGCAACTTCTGCGCTATCTACGCTGTTATGGCTGCATCTCACACACTTCACTCGATTCGACATGACTCGCTCTCTGCGCATCGCAGACTTAACTTGCACAAGTTCAATCCTTCTTCAATTACTTTCAATCTCGAAACAGCCCTCCTTTTATAGTATAAATTTCAAGACCAAAACTTAAACTATAGTCGGTTGTTACCCTAAAATCCGTCGGCTGCACAACCCTGAACTTCGTCGGCTCAAAGTTAACTCTGTCGGCTTCAACTACCTCTAGTTCTATAGCTTTTCCTGTGAAACTACAACATATCACCACACCTTTGCAGCCGTACACTTTCTTTTGGCTTTTGTCACGAAATCGTGACACTTTCTGCTTCTACTGACGTCATCTTCTGTTCTATCGCAAAATCGTGACCCTTCTGTCTTCATGGCCTTCTTCTCTGCTTTTGTCGCAAAATTGCGAAACTTTTGCCTCTGCTGATGTCATCTTCAATTCTGTCGTGAAATCGTGACCCTTCTGTCTTCATGGCCATCCTCTCAGCTTTTGTTGTGAAAGTGACACTTCCGCTACCTTGAGCTTCTTTCTGCCTGTTGGCATTTTTGCCACATTTATTTGATTATTGATTATTCATGCATAAGCTATTGAAATTCTAACTCTTCTACAGGTTTTAGTGCAAAAAATGCCTAAGTCCGAAAACTGTCACGAAATCGCGACAAAAAACAGCATGGAGAGCCAAAGTTGAAAACCGTCGCAATATCGTGAAATGTCGCGTTATCGCGGGTCGGATGAGGAGAGATAAAACAAACGCAAAATTGTCACGATTTCACGACGTGTCACAAAATCACGATTAGCGCAGTCAACGGCAGCAGGGGGGCAAAACCGTCGTGATATCACGACGTGTTAGTTTTTCGTGGTCAAAATGGTCAACGGAGGCTGAGCGAAAAAGTTGTAGCGAAATCACGACAAAACCGAGCCAAGGACGATGATAATCAAATTCATCATGATTTCGTGACGGAATAACGAGCAAGGCACATAAGGCAAAAGACGTCGCGATATCGTGACGTGTCGCATTTTTGCGGCGTGGGTGGACAGAAAAGCTCAAGGCATAAATATGTCGTGATTTCGTGACATTTGTGCGAGGATGCAAAGCAAAGTGAAAAACGTAGCGAAATCGCTACGTGTTCCGTTTTTGTGGTTCAGGTGGATGAAAAAGAAGTAGTGAAATCATGACATGGTGGAAGTTGGAGAAACACAGAGGCAAGAGTGTCGCGTTTTCGTGACTTAGAAGCAGGACCGTACAACGTGCATAAAAGTTGTAGCGAAATTGCGACATGTCAGATTTTCATGACGCAGAAGGGAAGATAAAGCCAAAGATAGAAAACGTAGCGAAATCGTGCAGCGTCGCGTTTTCACGGTTCAGGGTATCGAAGGAGATAAAGAAGCTAAATGTGTAGCAATTTCATGACATGTTTGATTTTCACAGGTTCAAAGTAGCAGAAGCGTACGGATCAAAAAGATGTCACGATTTCGCGACCTGTTGTAGTTTCGCGCCAGAAAGCGGTTCAAACGGCCCGATGCAGTTTTATGAGTTTTGATGATTCAAAGCACTCCAGAATTAAATGTGTTGCTGCTTTTCGATGCGGTCAAGGTAGAAGAACACGCCCAAGCTACCAGAATTGAAGATTTCCATTATTCCAAGCTACTGTTCATGATTTTTCTAACGGTTTCAAGCATATTTTCAAGAACAACCATTTAATGAAGACGGCCGACTCCTCCTTATGGCATTTAATTTTTGGTTTCTCCGAGGCTATTTAAGGATATCATCTCCTTGTTTCCGTTGCACAGTTTGTAGATCTCGAGGAGGTCTGTTTCATATTTTTAATGCTGCAAAGAGGCAAGACCTCTATATAAATCAATGTAAATCTCAAGAACAAGTATCGGGAGTTTGAGAGATACTTTTGCTGAAAGCTTTTCAAGTACTTTGCATGAATATAAGACATTCAGCTCTCTAGTTTTGCAAGCAATTTTCTATGTATTTTCCCTTCTGTATTCTGCATTCCTAATTTGTGCTCGCATTTCTTATTTGCTGCTATTCTGTATTGAGTTTTAACATTTGCTAGTTAGGGAGTGAGTTTTGGAATGTTATTTTGGAGGTCATCCGCGCAAGGTTGTGAGTGGATCATGTCACTGTCTTCTGTTATTTGATGTTGCTGTACTTAGAGTTATCTGCTGTTATTCTTTCCCGATCTGATCAATTAGGCCTACGACCATATTTCCCGTTTCTTTCTGCATATTTACAATTCCTTTCTTGTAACTTTGATCTAAAAACAAACTTAGAATAGTAAGGGAACCAGCCCACTCTAGAGATTGGTCTAGGAGACATTTCTTTCTCTCAGCATTTCAATGTTGGCCGGGTCTAGGGTGCATTTTTTTGTAAAATCCTTTCCTGTGGCAGATTCGTGACCAACAGTTTTTGTCACGCCCGGTGGGACAGACTTCTTCTGTCTCAAAAGATCCATAATCGATGAGATTGATTGTTTTATTGTTTCATACCCGGAGGTCTCAAGATTTCGATGAGCTGTCTTGACCTCATAGCGGAGATTTGTAAGTTCATCTGGCGACTTTGCTGAGCTGAAGATCCAAATTTCTTGATCATGGACACCTGCCTTTTTCAAGCTAAAAGAAGATACCTCGGAGGAATCAAGGTTTGGTGAGCAGCCTTGACCTTACAAGTGGAGGAAAGAATGTTCACTTGGCGACTCTGACTTAATGGCGATAGCCATGATTTCATAGACCACTGCTATAATGGCGAGGGTTTGTCCTAGATGGGATGATCCTGGCCCTCTGAATCTCCAAATTCGACATGAGATTCCCAAAAGTGCCCTGAAAGCTCTAACAAAATATGATGGCACCGAGGGCATGGCTCTAGAGCATGTTGAAGATGTTGTTGCTTTGTCAACCATACATGATATAGTTCACGAAGATGTCATGATCCGACTTCTAGTTCTGTCTTTGCAAGGAAGAGCGTTATAGTGGTACAGACTGCTCAGGCGTCAAAGCATCAGCTCATGGGATGATCTAGCAGGAGCACTAATCAGAAGATTTGATGAAGATCCCTTTAACAGTTCTCACGATCCCTTTCAGCTTTTAATGTACATCACGAGAACACCTCTAGAGAGCATCACAGACTTCAATGTCCGATTCTTGAGAAGCTGGAAGATAATTCCAGAGAAGATCCGACCGACACCCACCCAAGCCCACCTCTTCTATGTTTGAGCTTTCCATTCTGACATAGGCCTCCTCTTGTTGCAATCAGGTGAACGATGGGAATCATTGCGAGCGGAACAACTTCTGCTCCTATCAAGAAAATTATTGTGGGAAGAAACTCCATCACCTTATCCGGTAGTTGTTGTTCTTTTTTATCCCGCACAACATTTTTCACACCAGATCTCTCATGCTGTGCAGAAACTTGAAATGCAGCTATGTGGAATGCAAGAGGCAGCTTTCATCCAAGACCCATAATGGGCATATGCAGACATTTTCCCAGCAATGATCCAAATGGTTGCTTGCAATGACTATCAGGGGATGACCCAAGGAGAGAAACAGATTCAAGTTCTAGAACCTGAGAAGGGCATAACCGTGCATAACATGCAAATATTTAGCCAGAACCTGTCGAGCATGCCTCATCAAGAGGAAGAGCCCGAAGAGATCCTGGAGAAAGGACTGTCGCTGGACAATTTTTGTGATCAGATCCAGGAGTTGGAAGAACCCGTTCTCAGTTCAAAACCAGGGAACCCTCCAATATGGTGGTATTGGCTTCAGTCATTACTACAATGGGTACCTACAGGAGCTTTCCATGTGGCAAATTTCTTTGCTCCATTATTTGTCGATTGTGTGGGTATTGACCTGCAGAAGAACTTGCCCCTGTCTGCAACATGGAGAACTTTAGGAAGAGGTCATCCTAATTTTAAGGATCGACTCAAGTATGATCGGATCTGGTCAGGACACTGTCGATTTACCGGATAACCCTTTGAGACTGGTTTTATGGTGGCGACATGCCAATAATGTCGTAAACTTGTGTAAATAGCAAAAAGCAAAAAAAAAAAAACAAAACAGAAAACAAAAAAAGAAAAGAAAAAAAAAGAGTATTGTTTTCAATTGTCCACTTCGGCTCTTTTTGCATGCGAGCCCGCAGGTACGTGTTTTTTTTCTTTTTTCTTCTTCTTTCCCAGCAGTAAGTGGCTTCCTATCAATTTCTGCCTTCCCATTCCTTTTTCTTCCCTTCCTTTATTTATTCCCTTCTTCTTCTACTCCTTTTCTTCTGCAGTAAAAAAAGCCACTACTGTTGTTTCTTTTTCCCTTCCTGTTATTCCCGCTTCTTCTTATCCCTTTATTCTAATTTCTTTGTTATTTTAGCATTTATCACAGTTTATCCTCGGTTCACACCTCTTTAATCATTTCATAACTTCCATTCCATTCTTTCATTTACTTCCATTCCCCTTCCATCGTATCTGGTAGCACAGAAGCATTCTGTTACTGTATCTACCGCATCACTTCTCTACTCCACCATTCCATCATATCACTATTCCATTCGCATTTCACCGCCTGCGCATCTACAGGATCTCATTCCATTCATTTTCATTTTTGTATCCCTACTGCTTTCATGGAGATTATTTTACAGCACCTGATCAGTTAAGCCAAAAGCAGATTCTTTAAGTTTCAGTTATTCAGCAAAAGTTGTTGCAGCAGTCCACCAAGATGAACCCTAGCAGCCAGCTTTCTGTTCTAAGTTTTCATGACTTTTTTGCCCAATGGATTCAGGCCTGGGATTCTTGCATACAGTAGAACTGTATACCTCGTGAGCCGCCAAGAATGTTGGCATTTTTGCCACATTTATTTGATTATTGATTATTCATGCATAAGCTGTTGAAATTCTAACTCTTCTACAGGTTTTAGTGCAAAAAATGCCTAAGTCCAAAAACTGTCGTGAAATCACGACAAAAAACAGCATGGAGAGCCAAAGTTGAAAACCGTCGCGATATCGCGACATGTCGCGTTATCGCGGGTCGGATGAGGAGAGAGAAAACAAACGCAAAATTGTCACGATTTCGTGACGTGTCACAAAATCGTGGTCAACGCAGTCAACGGCAGCAGGGGGCAAAACTGTCACGATATCGTGACGTGTTAGTTTTTCACGGTCAAAATGGTCAACGGAGGTTGAGCAAAAAAGTTGTAGCGAAATCGTGACAAAACCGAGTCAAGGACGATGATAATCAAATTCGTCGCAATTTCACGACGGAATAACGAGCAAGGCACATAAGGCAAAAGACGTCGCGATATCGCAACGCGTCGCATTTTTGTGACGTGGATGGACAGAAAATATCAAGGCATAAATACGTTGCGATTTCACGACATTTGTGCGAGGAAGCCAAGCAAAGTGAAAAATGTAGCGAAATCGCTACGTTTTTCGTTTTCACGATTCAGGTGGATGAAAAAGGTTGAAGGCACGAAGACGTCGTGAAATCACGACAGAAAGTGAGAACAGTGGAAAATGCAAGCAAACGTCATTATTTCATGACACAGTGAGCAAGAAAGACTAAGTGCAGAGAATTGTAGTGAAATCGCGCAGTGTTCCATTTTCGTGGTTGGCGAACAGCAAAGTCCAAGGAAACAAAAGTTGTAGAAAAATCGCGACATGGTGGAAGTTGAAGAAACACAGAGGCAAGAGTGTCGCGTTTTCGTGGCTTAGAAGTAGGACCATACAACGTGCATAAAAGTTGTAGCGAAATCGTGACATGTCGGATTTTCACGACGCAGAAGGGAAGATAAAGCCAAAGACAAAAAACGTAGCGAAATCGCACAGCGTCGCATTTTTGCGGTTCAGGGTAGCGAAGGAGATAAAGAAGCCGAATGTGTAGCGATTTTGTGACATGTTTGATTTTCGTGGGTTCAAAGCGACAGAAGCGTACGGAGCAAAAAGACGTCGTGATTTCATGACCTGTCACGTTTTCGTGACCTGTTGTAGTTTCGTGCCAGAAAGCGGTTCAAACGGCCCGATGCAGTTTTGTGAGTTTCGATGATTCAAAGCGCTCCATAATTAAATGTGTTGCTGCTTTCCGATGTGGTCAAGGTAGAAGAATGCACCCAAGCTACCAGAATTGAAGATTTCCATTATTCGAAGCTGCTATTCATGATTTTTCTAACGGTTTCAAGCATATTTTCAAGAACAACCATTTAATGAAGACGGCCGACTCCTCCTTATGGCATTTAATTTCTGGTTTCTCTAAGGCTGTTTAAGGATATCATCTCCTTGTTTTCGTTACATAGTTTGTAGATCTCGAGGAGGTCTGTTTCATATTTTTAATGCTACAAAGAGGCAAGACCTCTATATAAATCAATGTAAATCTCAAGAACAAGTATCGGGAGTTTGAGAGATACTTTTGCTGAAAGCTTTTCAAGTACTTTGCATGAATATAAGACATTCGGCTCTCTGGTTTCGCAAGCAATTTTTTGTGTATTTTCCCTTCTATATTCTGCATTCCTAATTTGTGCTCGCATTTCTTATTTGCTGCTTAGTTTTAATTCTGTATTGAGTTTTAACATTTTCTAGTAAGGGAGTGAGTTCTGGAATGTTATTTTGGAGGTCATCCGCGCAAGGTTGTGAGTGGATCACGTCACTGTCTTCTGTTATTTGTTGTTTGCGTACTTAGAGTTATCTGCTATTATTCTTTCCCAATCTGATAAATTTGGCCTACGGCCATATTTCCCGTTTCTTTCTGCATCTTTACAATTCCTTTCTTGTAACTTTGATCTAAAAACAAACTTAGAATAGTAAGGGAACCAGCCCACTCTAGATATTGGTCTGGGAGACATTTCTTTCTCTCAGCCTTTCAATGTTGGCCGGGTCTAGGGTGCATTTTTCTATAAAATCCTTTCCTATGGCAGATTCGTGACCAACATTGCCTTACACCTGAAACTGGAACATGTCGCAAAATCATGACACTTATGCTGCCTTAAGCTCTTTTCTGCATTACACCCGCGAAACTAGAACATGTCACGAAATCGTGACACTTTTGTCTTCATAGCCTTCCTCTCTGCTTCTGTCACGAAATCGTGACACTTCTCCTATAGAAGACCTACTTCCAGTTTCTATCACAAAATCGTGACACTTTCTCCAACCGTACGCTTTTCTTTCATCCTGTCATGCAATCACTACACCTTCATCCGCTGGCTTCTTCACTTTTGCCTGTCGCAAAATTACGACGCTTTTCATTTCAAACTCTTCCCTTTGCTGCATGTCGCGAAATCGCGACACCTTTTGAGTAACTTTCTCTCTCTTCGAACTTGTCACGAAAACGCGATAGTTCACATTGTGGACTCTCTTTTCAGCATTATGTCACGAAATCGTGACATTTTTTCTTTTGGACTCCCTCTCCTGCAACATGTTGCGAAATCGCGACACTTTTTCATCCGTACAATCTTCTTTGCAATATGTCACAAAATCGTGACACTTTTCCTTCTCTGCCTTCCTACACTTTTCGAGTCACGAAAATGTGACATGTCATGAAATCGTGACACTTTCCACCTTGCTCTTCTTCTTTGCCAACATGTCACGAAATCGTGATAGTTTTTTCACTTGCCTTTTTCTCTGCCAACATGTCACGAAATCACTACAATTTTTCTTGCTTCTTCTCTCTCTTCCAACATGTCGCAAAATTGTGACAGTTTTGCCAGCTCTTTCTCTCTCCTCAAACATGTCGCAAAATCACGACAGTTTTTCTTGCCTGCTGCATACCTTTTCTTACTTGTCTTTTTCTTTGATCTTTTGTAATAGGGCTACTCTGATCTTCCTGGAAACTCACTGTCCATGCTCTGAATAATCTGACATTAAATCAAATTCCTTCAAGAGCTTCTTGACATCAATGACAACTTCTACACTTGAGCAAAGGCAATGTACCCAAGGTACCCAAAATTGCCAACAATCTCCCCCTTTGTCATTGATGGCAAACCTTTATTGAAAACACTTCTCAAGAGCCAAAACTGAAACCAACTGAGCTAACAACTGAGAATCTGCCTTTGAAGTTTTTCTCCCCCTGACTTGAAGCTCTTCTCTTCACTTGAAGCTCTCCCCCTTACTCATATCTCTCCCCCTTTGTCATCAATGGCAAAGGGTCACCTTTGGGGCTCGGGACTAAGAATGAGCCTCTTAGCTTGGTCCCTCCCCCACCTCCCGATGAGGTGATTAATTCTGGGGTGGGAGTACAACTCCCAATTTCTCCCTTAGATACTCAAACGTATCTCTTGGAAGAGGTTTGGTGAAGATATCTGCAATCTGCTCTTTAGTAGGCACATACTCTAGCTTGACTTGCTTGTCTTGCACTTTCTCCCTTAGAAAGTGATACTTGATGGAAATATGCTTTGTCCTTGAGTGCATTACCGGATTTTTGGAAATACTTATGGCACTCGTATTATCACAAAATATGGAGATGGGTTGTTCATGCTTGACTTTGAAATCCTCCAAGGTGGTTTTCATCCATAAAACTTGTGTACACCCAGCCACTCTGCTATGTATTCAACCTCTGCTGTAGATAAGGAAACTGAAGGTTGTTTCTTACTTAGCCAAGAAACCAAACTCTTTCCTAGAAAGAATGCTCCACCACTAGTGCTCTTCCTATCATCAGTATTGCCTCGCCCAATCTGCATCTCGAATAGGCCAGTGAGGGTGAAATCATCACCTTTGGGATACCAAAGCCCAAAGTCCATAGTGCCCTTCAGATATCTGAATATCCTCTTAACTACTGTAACATGAGAATATTTTGGAGCTGCCTGAAATCTTGCTACTAACCCAACTGCCCGCATGATATCTGGTCTGGTAGCCGTAACATATAATAAACTGCCAATCATTGATCTGTACAACCTCCGATCTGCCGCTGGAGATTCATCATATTTACTCATCTTGCACCCTGTAATCATTGGAGTACATACCGGTTTTCTGTCCATCATCCCAAATTTCTTCAACATTTCTTTGATATACTTTCCTTGAGAGAGAAATATACCATCTTTTTATTGAGCAATCGAAGACCTAAAAAGAATGACAGACTCTCCAATCATAGACATCTCAAATTCCTTCGCATGGTGTTAGCAAAAACTTTGCACATCCGAGTATTATTCCCCCGAAAATAATATCATCAACATAGACAACTATAATCAACATATCATCACCTTCATTTTTAATATACAAATTGCTATCCGCCACGCCTTTCCTGAAGCCTTGCTCATGAAGATAACTCGTCAAGTCTTGAGTACCACGCCCTTGGTGCTTGCTTTAACCCATATAAGGCCTTTTTCAGTTTACACACATAGTCCGATTGCTTGTGAGAGACACTCCTTCTGGCTGTTCTATGTAGACTTCTTCTACCAACACCCCATTTAGAAAAGTTGAATTTACATCCATTTGATATACCTTGAATGATTTGAAGCTTGAAAGGGCCAAAAACATTCTGATAGCTTCAAGACGAGCAACAGATGCAAACGTCTCTTCGAAATCAACACCTTCTACTTGAGCATAACCTTACTGAGACTAACCTAGCTTTGTTTCTGACAATCTTTCCATCCTCATTGAGTTTATTTTTGAATATCCATTTTGTGCCAATGACATTCTTGTCCTTAGGTCTTGGAACCAAATCCCAGGTTTCACTTTTCTCTATTTGATTTAGCTCTTCATCCATTGCTTTTACCCAAAATTTATCTGTACATGCTTCACTGAAATATTTTGGCTCAATCTGAGATAATAATGAAACATTCGTAGAATCATGTGAAGGAATGACTCTTCTTCTTGTTTTCCTGCTATTTGGATCACCAATGATCAAATATTTGGGATGATGTTTCTGAACATACCGTGAAGGAGTTTTGGGAAGCAGTTGTTGTCTTTCCTCTTCTTCATCTGAAACCTCTCCGAATTCTTCTTGAAAAATTTCATCACCGAGTTCCTTGACTGGTTCTCTTATCCCTGTCTTTTCATCTACTATTACATTTATGCTCTCTACAAACGTATGAGTTATTTTGTTGAAGCATCTGTAGGCCTTGCTTCTGCTGGAATATCCAAGAAAAATTCCCTCATCACACCTAGGATCAAACTTACCCAAATTCTGATCTTCCCTTCTGATGAAGCACTTACTCCCGAACACTTTGAAGTATTTTACGATAGGCTGGTCTTCCTTTCCACAACTCATAGGGAGTTTTATGATGATTGACTCTGAGTTGAGCCCTGGTGATGATGTAGACTGTTGTACTGACTGCTTCTCTCCAAAAGCCATCTGAAAGTTTTGACTCATTTAACATTGCTCTAGCCATATTTTCAACAGTTCTGTTTTTCCTTTCAACTACTCCATTTTGTTGAGGAGTTCTTGCTTGCTGAATATTCTCTTTTGATTCCATGTTGCTCACGGTATTCCACAAATTCATTTGAAGTGAACTCTCCTCCTCTATCTGATCTTAAGCATTTGATTCTCTTGTCCGTCTCATTTTCAATCATTTCTTTAAAAGCTTTAAATTTTTCAAAAGCTTCGAATTTTTCTTTGAGAAAAGTAACCCAAGTCATTCTAGAATAATCATCTATAAACAACATGAAGTAGCTTTCTCCCTGAATGCTTTGAGTTCGGTGGGGCCACACAAATCAGTATGAATAAGATCCAATGGTTTTGAAGAAGTATACCCTTTTGATTTAAAACTGGTTCTGGTCCATTTTCCATGTTGACACGGACCGCAAATGATGTTATGGGGCCTTTTTATTTTGGGCAAGTCTCTAACCGCTTCCTTGTTACTAATATTGACAAGATTATCAAAGCTCAAATGCCCCAATATTTTATGCCATAACCAACTCTCATCTTCTTGAGTTAGAAAACACTTTTCCCTTTTTATCTCACTTAGCATGTAAAGATTGTTTGGAGTCCTTGTAGCACTAGCAATGAGTTTTCCATTTTTTTCTTTACTTATCTCACATCTATCTGAAAAGAAAGATACTATGTGCCCTTGATCACAAAGTTGACTCACACTTAGAAGATTATGTCTTAGGCCTTCTACATAGAGCACATTTTCTATTTTGGATTTCCCATCCAAACTAAGAGTCCCTTTACCACAGATTTTAGCTGACCTATTATCTCCAAAACTGATCGTTCCTCGGTTTGTTTGTTTTAAGACCAAAATCTTTTCCTTTTCACCAGTCATATGTTTTGAACAACCACTATCAAGATACCATTTTTCTACTTTGTCTTGAGCATGAAAAGCAGTTTGAACTATCATTGACTTAGATTTGATCTCATTCTTCTTTTTAGTGAACTCAAGGCTAGATCTATCCAAACCGCACATCCTTGCTATATGCCCAAAATTCTTGCACTTGTAACACATGAAATTTTTATTCATAAGAGGTGCAAATGAGTTAACATTTTCCTTACTATGGCTATTCAAGGATTTATTGCAATGCATAGCTTTGTGACCAAAATTCTTGCAAGAAAAACAATAGCCATGGAAAGTATTATGTAACCTGTTTTGATGCCTTGGATGATTGTTCTTCTTGTGACCAACTGGAATCCACCGCTCTTCAGGATGAAGATTGGCCTTGCTTGAAGACCCTATTTCATGAATAGTGATACCATCCTTCTTTTGCTTATCATACGAAGTATTCCGTCCGAGAGCCAATTGTTCCAGCTTCACTCTAAGAGACATAACCTCTTCTTCTAGTTTCTCGCAATCGGCTTCCTTTCCTTTTAAAGCCTCTGTCAGAACCTGTTCAACCTTCTTTCCTTCTTCAGCTAGAATTTTGAAGTCTATAACTCTTTGAGACAATCTTGATCTTGCAATCTCTTCTTCCTGACATTGATGCTTGAGAACAAAATTCTCTTCCCTGAATTTCTCAAGCCTTTTTAAAGCCAAGAAGAATTCACCTTTGAGATCGAACCCAACCTCTTCATCTCTTTCCGAATCTGTATGTTCCTCTGATAGATCCTTCTCCAAGCTGTTAGGCTCTTTCTGGAGAGACCCGCTTCGATACCAATTGAAGAACATGAACTTATACTGAGAGGGGGGGTGAACAGTATAAGACTTAACCATTTAATAATTTTAATTTTAGATAGCAATGGCATCAACACAATATTAAACAAGACAGAAAACATCACACATTGAAGACCCATTTTTAACGTGGTTCACCCGAAAGAGCTGGGCTACATCCACAGAAACTTTTCTCTAAAAGTTTATCTCAAATTCTTTGGGAATACCTTCCCAATTACAAAGTTTATGAGCCTCGGCTCAAAGGAGATACCATTCCCCTAACTCTGCTCTGACTGGTGATCCTCTAGAAGACCTCTACCTCAACTACCCTTAGAAAATGGAACTCTATCCATAGAAGACACCTGTCTTCCCTCGCTCCGTCGGAGACCTCTGTCCTCAACTCTATCACCTCAAAGCTGGTCCTCGAATTTGCACTAAACATAGTCCTTCGGTCTAGCACAAATGTCCTTGATTTCTCTTTCTTTGATCTGCACCAAACACAGCAGCACTCAGCTCTCGATGATCAAACTTCTCACTCTGTGCATCAACTCGCCACTTCTGCCTATCTACGCTATTATGGCTGCATCTCACACACTTCGCTCGATTCGACACAACTCGCTCTTGGACTTAACTTGCAAGTTCAATACTTATTCAATTACTTTCAATCTCGAAACAGCCCTCCTTTTATAGAATGAATTTCAAGATTAAAACCTTGATCTTAGTTGGCTGTTACCCTAAACTCCATCGGTTGCACAACCCTGAACTTCGTCGGCTCAAAGTTAACTCTATCGGCTTCAACCGCCTCTGGTTCTGTAGCTTTTCCTACGAAACTACAACATGTCATGATATCATGACACCTTTGCAGTCGTACACTTTCTTTTGGCTTTTGTCATGAAATCACGACACTTTTCTTCGTTGACTCATCTTCTCTTACGTCATGAAATCATGACACTTCTCTTCATGGCCTTCTTCTCTACTTTTGTCATGAAATCGTGACACTTTTGCCTCTGCTGATGTCATATTCAATTCTGTCATGAAATCACAACCCTTCTGTCTTCATGGCCTTCCTCTTAGATTTTGTCATGAAATCATGACACTTTCCTTGCCTTGAGCTTCTTTTTGCCTTACACTCGCGAAACTGGAACATGTCACGAAATCGTGACACTTGCGCTGCCTTAAGCTCTTTTTTGCCTTACACTCGTGAAACTGGAACATGTCACGAAATCATGACACTTTTGTCTTCATAGCCTTCCTCTCTACTTCTGTCGTGAAATCGTGACACTTCTCCTATAGAAGACCTGCTTCCAGTTTCTATCATGAAATCGTGACACTTTCTCCAATCGTAAGCTTTTCTTTCATCCTGTCGCAAATTCGCTACACCTTCATCCGCTGGCTTCTTCACTTCTGCCTGTCGTGAAATCGTGATGCTTTTCATTTCAAATTCTTCCCTTTGCTACATGTCACGAAATCGTGACACCTTTTGAGTAACTTTCTCTCTCTTCGAACTTGTCGCGAAATCGTGACAGTTCACACTATGGACTCTCTTTTCAGCATTATGTCACGAAATCGTGACATTTTTTCTTTCGGACTCCCTCTCCTGCAACATGTCGTGAAATCGTGACACTTTTTCGTCCGTACAATCTTCTTTGCAATATGTCACGAAATCGTGACACTTTTCCTTCTCTACCTTCCTGCACTTTTTGAGTCGCGAAAATGCGACATGTCATGAAATCGCGACACTTTCCACCTTGCTCTTCTTCTTTGCCAACATGTCGCGAAATCGCGACAATTTTTTCACTTGCCTTTTTCTTTTCCAACATGTCGCGAAATCGCGACAGTTTTTCTTGCTTCTTCTCTCTCTTCCAACATGTCACGAAATCGCGACAGTTTTGCCAGCTCTTTCTCTCTCCTCTAACATGTCGCGAAATCGTGACAGTTTTTCTTGCCTGTTGCATACTTTTTCTAACTTGTCTTTTTCTTTGATCTTTTGCAAAAGGGCTACTATGATCTTCTTGGAAACTCACTATCCATGCTTTGAATAATCTGACATTAAATCAAATTCCTTCAAGAGCTTCTTGACATCAATGACAACTTCTACACTTGAGCAAAGGCAATGTACCCAAGGTACCCAAAATTGCCAACAATCTCCCCCTTTGTCATTGATGGCAAACCTTAACTGAAACCAACTGTGCTAACAACCGAGAATCTGCCTTTGAAGTTTTGCTCCCCCTGACTTGAAGCTTTCCTCTTCACTTGAAGCTCTCCCCCTTACTCATATCTCTCCCCCTTTGTCATCAATGGCAAAGGGTCACCTTTGGGGCTCGGGACTAAGAATGAGCCTCTTAGCTTGGTCCCTCCCCCACCTCCCGATGAGGTGATTAATTCTGGGGTGGGAGTACAACTCCCAATTTCTCCCTTAGATACTCAAACGTATCTCTTGGAAGAGGTTTGGTGAAGATATCTGCAATCTGCTCTTTAGTAGGCACATACTCTAGCTTGACTTGCTTGTCTTGCACTTTCTCCCTTAGAAAGTGATACTTGATGGAAATATGCTTTGTCCTTGAGTGCATTACCAAATTTTTGGAAATACTTATGGCACTCGTATTATCACAAAATATGGAGATGGGTTGTTCATGCTTGACTTTGAAATCCTCCAAGGTGGTTTTCATCCATAAAACCTGTGTACACCCAACCACTGTTGCTATGTATTCAGCCTCTAATGTAGATAAGGAAACTGAAGGTTGTTTCTTACTTAGCCAAGAAACCAAACTCTTTCCTAGAAAGAATGCTCCACCACTAGTGCTCTTCCTATCATCAGTACTTCCTGCCCAATCTGCATCTGTATAGGCCGTGAGGGTGAAATCATCACCTTTGGGATACCAAAGCCCAAAGTCCATAGTGCCCTTCAGATATCTGAATATCCTCTTAACTGTTGTAACATGAGAATATTTTGGAGCTGCCTGAAATCTTGCTACTAACCCAACTGCCTGCATGATATCTGGTCTGGTAGCTGTAACATATAATAAACTGCCAATCATTGATCTGTACAACCTCTGATCTGCCACTGGAGATTCATCATCTTTACTCATCTTGCACCTCGTAATCATTGGAGTACATACTCGGTTTGTTATCCATCATCCCAAATTTCTTCAACATTTCTTTGATATACTTTCCTTGAGAGAGAAATATACCATCTTTTGATTGAGCAATCCGAAGACCTAAAAAGAATGACAGCTCTCCAATCATAGACATCTCAAATTCCTTCGCATGGTGTTAGCAAAAACTTTGCACATCTGAGTATTATTCCCCCCAAAAATAATATCATCAACATAGACAACCATAATCAACATATCATCACCTTCATTCTTAATATACAAATTGCTATCTGCCACGCCTTTCCTGAAGCCTTGCTCATGAAGATAACCATCAAGTCTTGAGTACCACGCCCTTGGTGCTTGCTTTAACCCATATAAAGCCTTTTTTAGTTTACACACATAGTCTGACTGTTCTATGAGAGACACTCCTTCTGGCTGTTCTATGTAGACTTCTTCTACCAACACCCCATTTAGAAAAGCCGACTTTACATCCATTTGATATACCTTGAATGATTTGAAGCTTGAAAGGGCCAAAAACATTCTGATAGCTTCAAGACGAGCAACAGGCGCAAACGTCTCTTCGAAATCAACACCTTCTACTTGAGCATAACCTTTACAGACTAACCTAGCTTTGTTTCTGACAATATTTCCATCCTCATTGAGTTTATTTTTGAATATCCATTTTGTGCCAATGACATTCTTGTCCTTAGGTCTTGGAACCAAATCCCAGGTTTCACTTTTCTCTATTTGATTTAGCTCTTCATCCATTGCTTTTACCCAAAACTTATCTGTACATGCTTCACTGAAATCTTTTGGCTCAATCTGAGATAACAATGAAACATTCGCAGAATCATGTGAAGGAATGACTCTTCTTCTTGTTTGCCTGCTATTTGGATCACCAATGATCAAATCTTTGGGATGATGTTTTTGAACATACCGTGAAGGAGTTTTGGGAAGCAGTTGTTGTCTTTCCTCTTCTTCATCTGAAACCTCTCTGAATTCTTCTTGACAAATTTCATCACTGAGTTCCTTGACTGGTTCTCTTATCCCTGTCTTTTCATCTACTGTTACATTTATGCTTTCTACAACTGTATGAGTTCTTTTGTTGAAGCATCTGTAGGCCTTGCTTCTGCTGGAATATCCAAGAAAAATTCCCTCATCACACCTAGGATCAAACTTACCCAAATTCTGATCTTCCCTTCTGATGAAGCACTTACTCCCAAACACTTTGAAGTATTTTACTATAGCTGGTCTTCCTTTCCACAACTCATAGGGAGTTTTATGATGATTGACTCTGAGTTGAGCCCTGGTGATGATGTAGACTGTTGTACTTGACTGCTTCTCTCCAAAAGCCATCCGAAAGTTTTGACTCATTTAACATTGCTCTAGCCATATTTTCAATGGTTCTGTTTTTCCTTTCAACTACTCCATTTTGTTGAGTTATTGTTGCTGAATATTCTCTTTTGATTCTGTGTTGCTCACAGTATTCCACAAATTCATTTGAAGTGAACTCTCCTCCTCTATCTGATCTTAAGCATTTGATTCTCTTGTCGGTCTCATTTTCAATCATTTCTTTAAAAGCTTTAAATTTTTCAAAAGCTTCAGATTTTTCTTTGAGAAAAGTAACCCAAGTCATTCTAGAATAATCATCTATAAACAGCATGAAGTAGCTTTCTCCCTGAATGCTCTGAGTTCTGGTAGGGCCACACAAATCAGTATGAATAAGATCCAATGGTTTTGAAGATGTATACCCTTTTGATTTAAAACTGGTTCTGGTCTCTATTTTCCATGTTGACAAGGACCGCAAATGATGTTATGGGGCCTTTTTATTTTGGGCAAGTCTCTAACTACTTCCTTGTTACTAATATTGACAAGATTATCAAAGCTCAAATGCCCCAATATTTTATGCCATAACCAACTCTCATCTTCTTGAGTTAGAAAACACTTTTCCCTTTTTATCTCACTTAGCATGTAAAGATTGTTTGGAGTCCTTGTAGCACTAGCAATGAGTTTTCCATTTTTTTCTTTACTTATCTCACATCTATCTGAAAAGAAAGATACTATGTGCCCTTGATCACAAAGTTGACTCACACTTAGAAGATTATGTCTTAGGCCTTCTACATAAAGCACATTTTCTGTTTTGGATTTCCCATCCAAACTAAGAGTCCCTTTACCATAGATTTTAGCTGACCTATTATCTCCAAAACTGACTGTTCCTCGGTTTGTTTGTTTTAAGACCAAAAATTTTTCCTTTTCACCAGTCATATGTTTTGAACAACCACTATCAAGATACCATTTTTCTACTTTGTCTTGAGCATGAAAAGCAGTTTGAACTATCATTGACTTAGATTTGATCTCATTTTTCTTTTTAGTGAACTCAAGGCTAGATCTATCCAAACTGCACATCCTTGCTATATGCCCAAAATTCTTGCACTTGACACACATGAAATTTTTATTCATAAGAGGTGCAAATGAGTTAACATTTTCCTTACTATGGCTATTCAAGGATTTATTGCAATGCATAGCTTTGTGACCAAAATTCTTGCAGGAAAAACAATAGCCATGGAAAGTATTATGTAACCTGTTTTGATGCCTTGGATGATTGTTCTTCTTGTGACCAACTGGAATCCACCGCTCTTCAGGATGAAGATTGGTCTTGCTTGAAGACCCTATTTCATGAATAGTGATACCATCCTTCTTTTGCTTGTCATACGAAGTATTCTGTCTGAGAGCCAATTTTTCCAACTTCACTCTAAGAGACATAACCTCTTCTTCTAGTTTCTCACAATCAGTTTCCTTTCCTTTTAAAGCCTCTATCAGAACCTGTTCAACCTTCTTTCCTTCTTCAGCTAGAATTTTGAAGTCTATAACTCTTTGAGACAATCTTGATCTTGCAATCTCTTCTTCTTGAATTTGATGCTTGAGAACAAAATTTTCTTCCCTAAATTTCTCAAGCCTTTTTAAAACCAAGAAGAATTCACCTTTGAGATCGAACCCAACCTCTTCATTTCTTTCTGAATCCGTATGTTCCTCTGATAGATCCTTCTCCAAGCTGTTAGGCTTTTTCTGGAGAAACCCGCTCTGATACCAATTGAAGAACATGAACTTATACTGAGAGGGGGGGGTGAACAGTATAAGACTTAACCATTTAATAATTTTAATTTTAGATAGCAGTGGCATCAACACAACATTAAACAAGATAGAAAACATCACACATTGAAGACCCATTTTTAACGTGGTTCACCCAGAAGGGCTGGGCTACGTCCACAAAACTTTTCTCTAAAATTTTATCTCAAATTCTTTGGGAAACCTTCCCAATTACAAAGTTTATGAGCCTCGGCTCAAAGGAGATACCTTCCCCTAACTCTCGCTCCGACTGGTGATCCTCTAGAAGACCTTTCGCCTCAATCGCCCTTAGCAAATGGAACTCGATCCATCGAAGACACCTGTCTTCCCTCGCTCGGTCGGAGACCTCTGTCCTCAACTCTATCACCTCAAAGCTGGTCCTCGAATTTGCACTAAACACAGTCCTTCGGTCTAGCACAAATGTCCTCGATTTCTCTTTCTCTGATCTGCACCAAACACAGTAGCACTCAACTCTCGATGATCGAACTTCTCACTCTGTGCATCAACTCGCCACTTCTGCGCTATCTGTGCTGTTATGGCTGCATCTCACACACTTCGCTCGATTCGACACGACTCACTCTCTACGCACTACGGACTTAACTTGCGCAAGTTCGATCCTTCTTCAATTACTTTCAATCTTGAAACAGCCCTCCTTTTATAGTATAAATTTCAAGACCAAAACTTAAACTATAGTCGGCTGTTACCCTAAACTCCATCGGCTACACAACCCTGAACTTCGTCGGCTCAAAGTTAACTCTGTCGGCTTCAACTTCCTCTGGTTCTATAGCTTTTCTCGTGAAACTACAACATGTCGCGATATCACGACACCTTTGCAGCCGTACACTTTCTTTTGGCTTTTGTCACGATATCGTGACACTTTTTGCTTCTGCTGACGTCATCTTCTCTTTTGTCGTGAAATCGTGACCCTTCTGTCTTCATGGCCTTCTTCTCCGCTTTTGTCGTGAAATCGTGACACTTTTGCCTCTTGTTGATGTCATCTTCAATTCTGTCATGAAATCATGACCCTTCTGTCTTCATGGCCTTCCTCTCAAATTTTGTCATGAAATCGTGACACTTTCGCTGCCTTGAGCTTCTTTCTGCCTTACACCTCGCGAAACTGGAACATGTCGTGAAATCATGACACTTACGTTGCCTTAAGCTCTTCTCTGCCTTACGCCCGTGAAACTGGAACATGTCACGAAATCGTGACGCTTTTGTCTTCATAGCCTTCCTCTCTGCTTCTGTCGTGAAATCGTGACACTTCTCCTATAGAAGACCTGCTTCCAATTTTTGTCGCGAAATCGTGACACTTTCTCCAACCGTACGCTTTTCTTTCATCCTGTCGCGAAATCGCTACATCTTCATCCGTTGGCTTCTTCACTTCTGCCTGTCACAAATCGTGACGCTTTTCATTTCAAACTCTTCCCTTTGCTACATGTCGTGAAATCGTGACACCTTTTGAGTAACTTTCTCTCTCTTCGAACTTGTCATGAAATCGCGATAGTTCTCACTTTGACTCTCTTTTCAGCATGTCACGAAATCATGACATTTTTTCTTTCGGACTCCCTCTCCTACAACATGTCACGAAATCGTGACACTTTTTTGTTCGTACAATCTTCTTTGCAATATGTCGCGAAATCGTGACACTTTTCCTTCTCTACCTTCCTGCACTTTCTTCAATACATGTCGCGAAATCGTGACACTTTTTCATCCATACAACCTTCCTTGCATTATGTCACGAAATCGTGACACTTTTCCTTCTTTGCCTTCCTGCACTTTTCGAGTCGCGAAAATGCGACATGTCGCGAAATCGTGACACTTTCCACCTTGCTCTTCTTTCTCTGCCAACATGTCACGAAATCGTGACAGTTTTTTCACTTGCCTTTTTCTCTTCCAACATGTCACGAAATCGCGACAGTTTTTCTTGCTTCTTCTCTCTCTTCCAACATGTCACGAAATCGCGATAGTTTTTCCAGCTCTTTCTCTCTCCTCTAACATGTCACGAAATCATGACAGTTTTTCCTGCCTACTGCATACTTTTTCTAACTTGTCTTTTTCTTTGATCTTTTGCAAAAGGGCTACTAAGATCTTCCTGGAAACTCACTATCCATGCTCTGAATAATCTGACATTAAATCAAATTCCTTCAAGAGCTTCTTGACATCAATGACAACTTCTACACTTGAGCAAAGGCAATGTACCCAAGGTACCCAAAATTGCCAACACAAAGAAGGAACAAGACAAGACAACTTCTTTCATTATGCATTTGCAGAGCCTCTAGACCAAGTTGACACAAATATTGTAGAAGACATAATAGTAGCAAAAGAGAGTGATGGACAAACATCCCATTCCTCATCCATTTCAATTTGGCAATAAAGTATGGATTTATTTTAACAAATAACATTTTCATAGAAAGCACATAGCAAGATCAAGCCTCTTTGCTATGGGTCATATACCATCATTTCAATAGATATCTGAGAATACCTTTTTCTTGGACCTTTTAGAACATCTTGGTATACATGAAATCATTAATGTTGACCTTCTAAAACTATATTAGGATTCTACTTTGGAGACTGAGCATGTCATCAACCACCCAGTATATGTGGTACCTAAATTTCAACTTTTATGTGATACAAATAGAGTATTCAACATGAAGACTCATTTGGTGAAGATCAACAAACAAGAAATAAACCATGCACAAGTGTTTTTCCTTTGATCATGTCAGAAACAAGCATTTTTCATTACTTTCTCCAAAGAAGAGGATACAAAAGAAAAGAGCCCTTTTACAATTTCAAAATTTCCCTCTAATACCCTGTTTTCCCCTTTTCCCTCCTAAAACAATGCATTTGAAATTTGAATTTCGGAGGGCAACTTGCCAGGGTCATAACTTCGCGCTCGTTGCTCCGATTGACTTGCACGAGATATTTTTGGAAAGGGCACGAGACGAACTAAGTGAGGCAAGCCTTAGCTCTTTGTGCTAAGGCTTGTGGCTAACTGAAAATCCTCAAATTTGGCCTCTAAGGCCTTCAAAATTCACCTGCAAGTTTTACTAGTTTTACAAAATTAAACAATTACAATTTTTTTTGGGTGATGCAAGATCACTCTTACACCACTGGATGCTCCTACATCAGACACCCAGGGTAATTTGAGAAGTGACCTTCACTTCTCTATTGTTGGAAGAAAACCAAGGCGTTCAACCTCAACCTTCGACAACCAAGATGAATCTTCAACAGGCCTGCCCTTCCACTTAACCAGATATTCTGCATACTGCCTATTTCTTGTGCTTTTGCCTATGTGGGTATCTAGGATCTCTTCTATCTCTTCTATCTCTGGAGTAGATGTTGGAATACTCCACAATTCTATGATTGGCCCACCATTATTGTCACCTTCATAATACTCTGCCAAATCAGAAATGTTGAACACAGGTGATATGTTCAGCCCACTTGGCAATTCTACCTCATATGCATTTCCTGAATCCTATCTCTTTGTGATTCTGCATGGTCCAAACTTCTTCATTTTTAGCTTGTTGTAGGTTTTAGCAGGAAACCTTTCTTTTCTCAGGTGAACCATAACTTCATCTCCCACCTGGAATTCCTTGAAACATCACTTTTGATCTGCCCTTGTCTTGTACTGAGTGTTCATCTTAGTAATATGTTGCTTTACTTCTTCATGCAAACTCTTCAGGTGCTCTACAAAGTCCTCAACCTCAACACTGCTCTTTTCCCCTCTATCCATCTTTCTCAACTCAGAAGCATTCCTTGGGCTGCTCCCATACACAATCTGGAATGGGGATTTATTAGTACTCCTATTGATAGAATTATTGTATGCAAATTCTGCCTATGGCAAAACCAAGTCCCACCCCTTGGGCTTATCTCCTACCAAGCATCTCAGTAGATTACCCAAACTCCTATTCACCACCTCTGTTTGCCCATCAGTCTGTGGGTGGTATGCAGAACTGAATTTCAGATCTATCTTCAATTTCTTCCATAGGGTCCTCTAAAAATACCCAACAAACTTGGTATCCCTATCGAAAACAATACTCTTTGGTAGACCATGAAGTCATACCACCTCTTTGAAAAACAACCCTGCAACATGAACTGCATCATTAGTTTTCTAGTAGGGAATGAAATGTGCCATATTTGAAAACCTATCAACTACCACAAATATGGAGTCATTCCTCCTCTGTGTCCTTGGTAAGCCAAGAATAAAATCCATGCTGATGTCCTCCCATGGTCTCTCTGGTACAGGTAATGGCTGATATAATCCAGTGTTCTATCTCACACCCTTGGCCATCTGGCATACTCTGCAACTTTGTACAAATATCTTCACATCTTGTTGCAACTATGGCCAATAGTAGTTCTCACTAACGAGAGCAATGGTCTTATCCCGACCAAAGTGTCCAACCAACCCTCCACTATGCTTCTCCTTGACTAGATTCTCCCTCATTGAACTCCTTGGAATGCATAATTGATTTCCTCTAAACAACATTCCATATTGGATTAGAAAATCCAACCACTTAGTCCTATCCAAAGTAATAGGTGCCAAGCAAGCCCTCCAAGCCTCTACAAAATCAGGATCTTCAAGGTACAAACCCTTAAGTTCATCAAACCCTACAACTTCCACCTTCATTTATGTCAACAAACATTACCTTCTACTTAAGGCATCTGCAACTCTATTTGACTTTCCACTCCTGTGCTTCAACACAAAGGTATAACTCTATAGAAACTCAACCCACTTTAAGTGCCTCTGATTTAGCTTCCCTTGGCTATTAATATACTGTAAGGCCTGATGATCAGTATATAGAACAAACTCTTTTGGCAACAAATAGTGCCTCCACTTCTTTAGAGCCTGAACTATAGCATAAAACTCTTGATCATAAACTGAATACTTCTTCCTAGCATCATTGAGTTTCTCACTAAAATAAGCAACAGGTTTACCTTCTTGACTCAATACAACTCCTATGGCACTACCACTAGCATCACAATCTACCTGAAATACCTTATTAAAATCTGGAAGTGCCAAAATAGGTTGCTCTGTGACCTTCTTCTTCAACATATCAAAGCTCTTATCTACTCCTGGAGTCCACTTAAACTCCTTCTTATCCCCTCTCATTGTCTCTGTTAGGGGTGCACAAATACTACTAAAATTTCTAATAAACTTTCTGTAAAAACTGGCTAGACCATGAAATGATCTTACCTCTGTAATGCTCCTTGGGGTAGGCCAATCAATGATAGCCCTCACCTTTTTTGGGTCCATTTTAAGACCTTCAGCTGAGATGACAAATCCCAGATACACCAACTCCTTCTTCACAAAACTGCACTTCTTCAAATTAATTAGCAACTGCTCCTCCCTCAACTTCTCAAAAACTCTTCTGATATGCATCAGGTGCTCTTCCAGGGTCTTGCTAAATATTAAAATGTCATCCAAATAGACAATGACAAATTTTCCTAAAAACTCCTTCAATACCTCATTCATTAGCCGCATGAATGTGCTTGGTGCATTGGTTAGCCCAAATGGCATGACCAACCACTCATACAAACCCTCTCTGGTCTTGAAGGTAGTCTTCCACTCATCCCCTTCTTTGATACGAATCTGATGGTACCCACTCTTCAGGTCAATCTTTGTGAAGTACTTGGCTCCACTCAAACAGTCCATAATGTCATCCATCCTTGGCAATGGAAATCTGTATTTGATGGTGATCTTGTTAATGGCTCGGGAGTCTGTACACATCCTCCACTCTCCATATTTCTTTGGTGCTAGTACTGTAGGTACTGCACATGGACTCAGGCTCTCTCGAATCAGTCCCTTTTTTAGTAACTCTTGGACTTGTCTGTTTAGCTCCTCACTTTCTATAGGAGTCATTCTATGGGCTGCCTTATTGGGAAAACTAGCTCCTGGTACCAAATCTATATGGTGACTGATCTTCCTCACTGGTGGCAAGCCCTCAGGCACATTATCTGATATAATATCTAGGAATTCTTCTAACAGACCTGAGACTTCTACTAGGGTATCTTTGCATTCTTCTTTCCTAACTCTAGGAATTAATGCATAGCACATATGCTCATGCTTCAAACCATCCAAAAACTTTCTACCTTCAACTAAATAGATTCTGGCACTGCTACATACCTTTTCATCCACCTCCTTCAGGGGCTTCAGCTTATGGCGTACTCCATCCTTTGTCAGGGAGTAAGTGTTGGCATGCCCATCATGTATTGCACATCGATCAAACTACCATGGCCTTCCCAATAGCAAATGGTAAGCATCCATAGGTAGGATGTCACACAGGACCTCATCACGGTAATTCCCAATATTAAATTTTACTAAACACTGCTCATTGACCAAAGCCCTATGGTCCTTCTGCAACCACGCAATCCGATATGGATGTGGGTGTCTCTTCTTCTCTAACTACAGTTTGGCAACCATTCCTTCTGAAACTAGGTTATTTGTGCTACCATTATCTATGATAACATTACAGACCTTACCTGCACATTTACACCTTGTGCGAAATAAGCTCTTCCTCTGATCTGGATCTCTCTCCTCATTCAACAAGGCTCTCCTTGTGATCAACACTTCTCCTCTTTTTGCTTCTTTAGAGTGCTCAGATTCAACACCTTCATCTACAATAGCAACTCGGGCATTACCTTTGGGCCTCTTATTTGTCCTCTCTTGGTGTTGTGGACACTCGTATGCTCGATGTCCTTCTTCCCCATAGTGGAAATAGGTTCCACGAAATCCTCCTCTTCCAAACCCTCATCCAGACCTTCCTCTTCCTCTCTGGTAACCATTGTTCTGATCACGGGGGCGGTAAGCATTATCCCCCTTTTGGTCCTGACCACTGTTGGCTTCTCCATTCTTCTTTTGATCTTCATTTTTCCCTCCATTTGTTCTCCCACCAGTTCTTCCACCATGACCTCTTCCTCTTTGCTTGCTCTCAAACCTTCTATTCAGCTTCTCTTCAACCCTCAAGGCAAACTGGTAAGCATCCTCTATGGTGGTCATCCTGACCAGACTTAACTCCTCTTGAATACTTGCTCTTAACCCATTAATATAATGGGCTACCTTCTCCTTGTTGGCCTCAGAATGGCCTGTTCTGATTAAAATTTTATAAAACTCCTCTGTGTATTCTTTGATAGACTTACTTGACTATCTCAAACCCTGCATTTTCTTGAGCAGATCCAACTCATAATCAGCTGGAATAAACTACCTCTTCAGCTTCTCCACCATTCGCTCCCACCTTGTTATCCTTTCTTTCCCTCTTTTGTTTCTATCCAACTGTACTCCCTTCCACCAAATACTGGCATGGCCCTTCAGCTTAGTCTTAGAAAATCTGACCCTTTCAGGATCTTCTACCTCCTCATACTCAAAGTATTCCTCCATGTCATTGATCCAGTCGATCAACTCTTCTGGGTTGAGATTTCCAGAATACGTAGAGACATCAAACTTTGGTCTCTTCCCAATCTGGGATATGGCCTTATACAGTCTGGCTTGTGCAGGATCTACTACCTCTTCTTCTTCCTCAAACTGGTCCTCTTCTTCTTCAGCTTCATCTTCACTCCCATCTTCTCTCCTTGGCTCAAACCCTCTATGCAGCTCCTCTTGCAGAGCCTGAACTTGCCTCTGCAAAGCTCTAAAATCTTCTTCTGGCACCACATTTCTCCCACCACCATGGTTTCTTCATGGAGGTATTTTTGCTCTCTTTTCTCACAGACCCTAACCACAAATCCTGGTGTAAACTACCTCACGTTCGGTGATCTGTTTACACACTCAGGAACTCTAGCTCTGATACCACTTGGTGAAGATCAACAAACAAGAAATAAACCATGCACAAGTGTTTTTCCTTTGATCATGTCAGAAACAAGAATTTTTATTACTTTCTCCAAAGAAGAGGATACAAAATAAAATAGCCCTTTTACAATTTCGAAATTTCCCTCTAATACCCTATTTTCCCCTTTTCCCTCCTAAAACAATGTATTTGAAATTTGAATTTAGGGGGCAAACTTGCCGGGGTCATAACTTCGCGCTCGTTGCTCCGATTGACTTGCACGAGATATTTTTAGAAAGGGCACGAGACGAACTAAGTGGGGCAATCCTTAGCTCTTCACGCTAAGGCTTGCATCTAACTAAAAATCCTCAAATTTGGCCTCTAAGGCCTTCAAAATTCACTTGCAAGTTTTACTAGTTTTACAAAATTAAACAATTACAATTTTTTTTTGGGTGATGCAAGATCACTCTTACACCACTGGATGCTCCCACATCATCATAACACTCAACAAGGTTCATCCATATCATATCTTGTTGCCCATAATGGTCAAATTCCACTTTAAACTTGCTAGATCTCTCACCATTAGATGGCTCGTGACTACCCAAATTTGTTGAGAACATTGGGGTCCTATGCTTCTATGGTAGGGATGAATGATGAGGAAAGCTATGTACCTTAGGCTTATTTTTAATCCTAATATATCTATTTGCATTGTATTCACGTGAAGCATTTCATGCTCACATTTGGTTATGGCTTGTTAGTTGTTATGGTGCACTAGATTTATTGTTGAGACTATTTTTGTCTCTTGCAGGTTGTTTATTTGCATCCTAGTTGGTTAGAGGTTGTTGTTTCCTGCATAGTAGTTTGTTGCAAATGGTTGTAACCCCCAAAATCTCTTTGACTTTATTTTTATGCTGTTTAAGTACGATGCATAACGAATTATTTAGCTTTATTCTTGATTTCCACATCAAGTTCCTATTGACTAGGGTTATAATATTCAAAAATCAATGTTGGTCATTATACTTATAGTCTTCTATATATAAAGAGAGATAATTGTTTGTTTAACATTGGGGTCTTATAGACAATGTATTATGTGAATATCTTGTATAAAAATTTCTTCATTTGAAGTTTTCATTGGTGTAAAACTACAATATAATTGTGAATAAAATTGTATATAGACTTTATTAGTTATAATAGTAATTATTTTTTTCACAAAAATATCCATCTTGAAAATAAATACAATATAACTATGTAAAAGTCTTTGGGCTCAAGAATTTTACTAATGATCTTTTATATTAAAAAATAATCTTACATTTAACATTTAAATATCATATTTATTTTATAAAAAATAATATTAATAATAGTTATTAGTTTTATATAAATTCAAAGTATATAAGATATTTTAATTTAAGATCTCATGAAAGAAAATCAAGCTAGAAGAGTGACTCCTTTTTATACCACCAATTAGACTTTGTATCATACTTATTTTATAATATATATATACACACACGAATGAATGAAAAATAAAAATAATAATAATAAATTTAAATTTATGAAAAATATAGTGGCTTGGATAAGAGAAGGCCTATCCATCAAATTTAAAATTTGGTTTTTTTAATATCTCATATAATAACACGTTAACTTGAAGTTTTCATCTACTTGAAATGACAGCATACTATATAGTGAATGATATTCTAAATGGGATATTATTAGTTTTAATTTATAATAGTATATACTTTTGTTTACATATAGATATCAATTTTAAAATAAATACAATGTAAATGATAATTCTAGGTTGGATATTTTTACCTATGTTTTTGTTTGACAAAATGTGATTAATTTAAAATGAATTTAAAACATCATTAAAGATACAATTTTTTTTATTAAAGGTATATATTTCATAATACCATATATATTTATCTAACATAAAATAAAATATTAAAATAATTGATTTATATTTTTTAAAATATTCAATATAGTGGCTCATATAAGAGCATGTTAATCCTTTGATTTCTCTAAATACAATATGTTAATGACACATATAATTTAATATTAATAACTAAGTATTTATAATGTATATTATTCATAACTTTGTTCAAAAGATAATAAAGTGTTGCTGATAGGCAGTTGCCCTAGTGGCTAAAGATGATGGTTGTTTCTTAAGTGGTCTTTTGTTCAAACCCCTTGAGGGTGGTTGTTGACGTAATTTGTAAACGTTCTCCTAAAAAAAATATAATAAAGTGTTTGCTCATTCATTAATCACTTAATATTATTATTTGTAAATTTGATAATTTAATTAATTTTATGTTTAATGAATAATAAATCATATATTTAATTAATGTTATGTTTAAATATTTAAGGATTCATGAGGTAGACTTAGATGTTAAGTGGTCTTTTGTTCAAACCCCTTGAGGGTGGTTGTTGATGTAATTTGTAAACGTTTTCCTAAAAAAAAAGATAATAAAGTGTTTGCTCATTCATTAATAACTTAATATTATTATTTGTAAATTTGATAATTTAATTAATTTTATGTTTAATGAATAATAAATTATATATTTAATTAATGTTATGTTTAAATATTTAAGGATTCGTGAGGTAGACTTAGATGTAGCAGATGACCTTCAATTTCAGTTGAAATTTGAGAAATAAAAAGATACTAAGGGTAAACAATTGAAACTTGATGCATTCTATAGCCTTTCCTATTTTTCAAATGGGAAAATCATTTTTAAATCTTGTAAATGAAGTTGTTATCCTGGAATATTAGAGGCTTGAATGAGCCCTCTAAACAACAAATTTACCCAGGTGTTGTAGGTGAGTTGGAGAGGAGAGGGCAATCCTCCAAGGGAGGTCCCAGGTTCAAATCTCCACCCTACCAAAAAGTTGAATTGGGTATCCAAAATCTAATTGATAATGTTGGTGCGGGCAGGGTCGGGTGTGACCCCCGGGTGACTTTGACGGTGTAGAACCCCCTGTTCATGGTCTCTCAGACCAAGGCATCTCCGCAAGGGGTTTTTCTCTTAAAAAAAAAAACAACGAATTTTATCATCAATGAGGAAAGAAGTAAAGCTTGATGTTATTTTTATCTAGAAAACTAATATGGATAGTTCATGTAGAGTTAGTTAAAAATATAGTTTGAAAGGAGGCAGGATTTGCAACAAACTCTGCCAATGGAGCTTATGGGGGTCTAATGTGTTTGTGGAACTCAGAGAAACTTCATGGATCAATCCTCCTTATATCTGATAGAGTGATAAATATTTTGTTTTATTATAAAAATATTAAGATTTAGATGGATTATGTCCAATATTTATGCTCCTAATACATGCCCCAATAGGGCTCTCCTATGGGAATCACTAAGCTCCATGAGGGACATCTTTAAAGGGAAAACCTAAATTTTGGTTGTGGACTTCAACACCCCATTATACCCCTTAGAAAAAAGGATGGGGGTAATGATGGATTTAAAAGCATGGAGGAATTCACCTCATTTATCAACAACCAAGAACTTATGGATGTAGATTTGAAGGGTTCTAAATATACTTGGAGCAATAGAAATTTAGGCAATCAAAATATTTAGTGCAGATTGGATAGGGTGTTGGTCTCCAAGGAAGATTTTCTATTTTTGGAGATGCATCCCTCTGCTCCCTTCCTAAAGTTGGCTTTGATCATAATCCTTTGGTGTTTAAAAGAATCTAGAATGTGAGCTTCTTATCCAAACCCTTTCGGTTTAAGGCTATATGGTTGCAACATCAGGATCTAGAGTCCAAAATTCAAGAATGGTGGTCAAGGGATTTCTTAGGCCCTCTTATTTCTCAAATAGCCTCCAAACTCAGGTTTATTAAAGTGAATCTTAATATTTGGAATAAGTACATTTTTGGTAATGTTATTTTAAAGAAAAAGGAGCTAACTAGTCATTTAAAGGATTTTGAATCCACCTTGGAGTTGGGTGTAGTAACGGAAGGGGACAGGTTTAAGGAAAAAAAACTCTTATCAGACTTACACGATGTTATTGCTAAATAAGAGACCTTGTGGCACAAAAATTTTAGATCCTTATAGTTGTGTGAAGGTTATAGAAACAAAAATATTTCCACATGTCCACATTAAGGCATAGGAGCTATAAGAGAATTGAAGAAATTCTTAAGCCAAATTGTGAAAGTAAAAAAGACAATAATACAATCACGGATGAAGCAGTGGATTTTTTCAAATTTCTTCTTCTTGAGTAGTGTTAGGGATTAACAAACTGAAGCTATGATTTTATAAAACATTTTTTCCTTGGTATCATAAGACATGAATGATGCCCTCTCTGCTCCTTTTAGAGATGAGGAAATTAGAGTTGCTATTTTCTCTGTGGAAGGACTAAAAGCCCTTGGATCTCATGGTTTTCCTCCTATTTAATTTAAAAAGTTCTAGCATAATGTTGGTAGGGATATTTTCTTAGCCATGAGATAAATTCAAAATTCTCATTTCATTCTGTCTAATGTTAACTCTACTATTTTAATGTTTATTCCCAAGAAGATGGGTTCTAAATACTTTTCAAATTTAACGCACATTAGTCTCTGGAATATCATTTTTAAAATTCTTACTAAAACCTTGGTAAATAGACTCAAATTCTATCTCTTGATTTTAATTGACCACTCCCAAAGTGGATTTGTTGTAGGTAGACAAATTTTAGATGGTGTTGTTGTAGTGTATGAGCTTATCCATTTGGTGGATAGAAGCAAGATATCAGGAACCTTTCTTAAGCTCGATATGAATAAAGTGTACAATAGGGTTTCATGGATTTTTTGTTTAGTCTTGGGGAAGTTCGGTTTTAGGGCAAGCTGGATAAATTTGATTAGATCCTGTATTTCCATGATAAAGTTTTCAATTATTATCAATGGTTCACTAGTAGGATACTTTAGTAGTTGTGAAGGTATCCACAAAGGGAACCCCATTTCTTCGTATCTTTTTATTTTACTGGTCAAGTCATTGGATAGAACATTGAAGGTGAATCCTAACATTGAAGGTATTAGACCGGTTTCTACCATTGCTCTGATTTCTCATCATGAATTCATCAATGATACCTTTTTATCTTTTTTCTACTTCTATCCCTTAATCCAAAGTTGTTAAAGATACTCTCCTGGATTACGAAAGAGTGGCTGGGTAGAAAGTGATTTTGAGAAAAAAGCAAAGTGTTCTTGCTCAATACTCCCCTTGGTAGGTAGAAGAGAATTGTTGATATTCTGTAATATAAAATTGATTCCCTCCCTTCCGTGTATCTTGAAATACCATTATTCAAAGGTGGTATCAAATCATATCTTTGGGAAGCGATGGTGGAAAAATAAAAAAAACATGGGCAAGATGGAAAGGGACATTCTTGAGCCAAGTAGGTAAAATCATATTAGTTAAATCTACCCTATAGAGCATTTTAGTTTACTTTATCTCTCTTTTTAGGATTCCCAAAAATATTCTTTGGAATATTGAGCAAATTCAACAAACCTTCCTCTGGTCCGATCCTGATGAGAAGAAGGAATTTCCTCTGGTGGTTTGGAAGTAGGTATGAAGTGGAAGGGAGATAGGTGGCCTAGATTTGAGAAGGATGAAAATTTTAAATAGAGCACTCATTTCTAAACAAGGTTGGAGACTGGTTTAAAAGGATAACATTAATTGGGTAATAATTCTATCTACCAAATATTTAGGTAATGGTGGGGATTTCCTTATGGATCTCATCCCTTCTCAAGGTTTGGCATTCTGGAAAAGTATCATCCAAAGCCACTCTAATATTACAAAAGGAGGAAGATGATTGCTAGGAAATGGTCAAAGAATTGATTTTTGGAAAGATAAATGGGTAGCTAACCAACCATTAGATTCTTTTCCAAAATTAAGCCCAGTATAACCTTTTACAAATTAAGCTTTTGGTTCAAAGGTATGTGATTTTGTTGATGTTATTGATTGTATAAAATATTGGAAAACATTTTCTTTCCTTGGGGTCTTGTAGATCAAAGAAATGGTCTTAAAATATCTATCAAATATCTTAGAGTGGATTGTTATTCCTAGCTAATACAAACTAGATAAGTTTGTGTAGGGAGCTGACAAGAATGACTCGATAAAATTGACCTACTCTCTTTTAGAGGTATCTTTTGATCCTTGGTTCCTTGCTCGCAATATCTGGTTGAAGGACCTTACTCCTAAGGTTAATATTTTTATTGGTTGGAAGCCCAAGGCAAGTGTCTTATGTTGGATAATTTGTATAAGAGAGGTCTTGTACTTGTGAACAAATGCTATTTGTGTGGTAGTGTTTATGAATCTCCAGTTCACCAATTTTTGGTTTACCTCTTCTCTCAGTATGTACTCTACCATTTTTTGTGCTTTGTTGGTGTGATTTGGGTATTTACTAAGGATTTATATGACTTAATTGTCCAATGGCATGCTCCCTTTTTATCTCCTCACATTTGGGTATTATAGTCTTTTGGTTTACCTCATGTCTGGTGGTGTATTTGGAAAGAGTGTAATTCTTAGGCCTTTAAGAATATATCTCACCCTACATAGATTGTCACTCTTCATGATTTGGTGGCTACCATTGAGAATATCGATTGTATTTCACTAGATAAATTTATCCTTATCAAAAATATTGCTATGGAGCCGATCCTTGGTTTTAGAGTTAATCCCACTCTTGATCTGCATCCTATAAGATCTGAAACCACTTGGAATTCCCCTCCTCTTGGTTGGTAGAAATTAAATTTTTATGGAGCCTCCAAGGGTAATCTTGGTCTGGCTGGTACTGGCATCTTGTTTAGGGAATATGATGGGAGGATTTTTGTGGCTTACATAGAGAACCTAGATTGTTAGACTAGTCACTTTACTGAAGCATGTGCTCTCTTCATTGGGATCTCTCTTCTGGATTCTATGTTTTGCAGGAAGATTATATTTGAAGGGCATTCCATTAATATCATAAATATGCTTAAGGGCTCTCAAACTCGTTCTTGGTCAATCACAAATGAGGTAACCGAAGACTTGAGTCAGATCCAAACTCTTGAATCTGTTCTTTTTAACCATGTGTACAGGGAAGGGAATCGATCCAAAAATTTTCTAGCTAACTTGGTACTCTCCCAGGAAAGATGCACAATTTTGTGGGAGGAATTTCCTATCATATTAAACTAGTTAGATAATGATATTGCAAGAACGTAATCTTCCCTTCTTCTAGGAAAAATAGGTGTGGTGACATGAATTTTTAATTGGCTTAACAAGATGGTATTTCATTGTGGTAGCTTTGGTGGATTTATTTTGGATACATAGTGGGCATGATATCTTTGTCCCAAGTGGGAAACCTTCCTACACATAAATTGTCTCACCAAAACTGCGTGGTTTTTACCACCCTTCTACTTGGTTTGGGGTGCCTGGTTTCCAAAAGTGTCCTTACAAAGATCTCAAGCAATCCAAAATATTTTGGAAAGAGGAAAAGGTGATTGTGTATCTTGGTTGGTCTTATCCCCTGCATGGGGCTTTGTTACTCTTTGGTCATTGTTGTTGTTAGTCTCTCTTTGGTCTGTGATTAGTTTAGCTGTGGGGTGGTTTGTTTCTCTCCGATTGTATATAGTTTGGTTGGTTCTTGAACCTTGGTTTCTTTTTGGGTTGGTCCTTTGGTTCTTCCTTGCTTTTGAAAGGTTGTTTGATCCACTTTTGTAAAAGGTTTAGGGATCCTTTCAAAACCCCTTCATGCATCTAATAAAAAAAATCTTATATCTACTTTAATATTTTTATTTAGCAATTATAGTTTCTCTGTATATGTTATGCATTTTCATTCATATTGATGATAAAATTAAGACACTTCTCACCTACTCAAAATCCTATAAAACTTCATCATAGAAACAATATAAATACTAGTGTACTTTGTATAGGAACTAATATTATCATTAAAATATATGAGGATATCTTTTTAAACGAGGGATATTTTAAATATTGCTATTTTTTAATAAGTTTGGAAGATTTCTATTAATGTAGTAAAGAAAAATTCAAATAAGGATAATATCAAAAATAGTATTATTTTGATGTTTATTAATCATTAAAAAAAAATCTTATGGATTAGAAATTTTAACATATCCTTATAAAGATAAATAATATGATCTATTTATTTAGTTGAAATGTTGAACATTATATTGATATTTAAGATTTGATAGAGAAAAGACAATGTTTATAAGCACATAAAAATTATATTTGATATAATGGCATGTTGAATGGTCTAATTAATCCAACACTAAATACAATATTTCATATAAGCTATCCTCGTAAGTTGCAAGCTTACTGCAATGGTAAAGTTCTTGGATTTTTATTCAAAAGACCCAAGTTCAAAACCCACTTGGTATGAGGGGACCGGGACCCCTCATAAAAACCTGTGTAAACATAAATTTTAATTAAGTGGCATTAGGTAAACTGGTTAGATTCTTCAATATTTAAGGAGGAGACCAAGGTTCAAATCTTGACAAGCAATACATGGATAATATCCAAGGTACGATGGGATCGCGACCCCTCATAAAAACCTATGTAAACATAAATTTTAATTAAGTGGCATTAGCTAAATTGGTTAGATTCTTTAATATTTAAGGATGAGACCAAGGTTCAAATCTTACCCAATAATACATGGATAATATCCAAGTTGTGTTGTAATACCACTATATGGTGATGATGTAATATGTGTGGGGCATGTTTCAATCCCCTATAACCAATTGAAAAATATACATGTTATCCTTGTAAAAATCCATAAATCCTATAAAAATATATGTTCTTTAAATTTATGAGAATAAAATAATATGAATGTGTAGGTCTAGAGCAAAATCTAAAAGGAATATAAGATAGGTTAGATAAATTAAATACATATTATTTTTAAGAGAAAATCCAAGAGAAATAGATAGGCAAGGTATTTAAAAAATGTTTCAAAGAGAATGTACTAGGAGGGATACCATAGTGGTAAGTTCTTGAGTTTTCATTCAAAATATCCAAGTTCAAACCTCGATATAAAACGACCAGGACTCCTCATAAAACCTGCACTTTACCTTAACATTTTAAGCATACCAAGAGTAAGTGCAAGCCAATCTTGAAATCTTAAAATATGGAAAATGAGTAAAGGATTCATTCAAAGTATATCAATGCTTCAAATCCTTACCATAAATAGAATGAATATTGTTTCTAAAAATATTTTGAGGTAAATAAACATCAAGAGAAAGGAGACAAGAGCAAGTGTGAGCCATGAGAGAGTGCAAGCTACAAGGGAGTGCGAGATAGGAGGAATTGTGAGACATGAGAAATTTCAAGTTGAGAGAGTGCAAACCAATATTGAGATCTTAAAATATGGAAAACGAGCAACAAATTCATTCAAAGTGTAAAACCTTACCATGAAAGAAGTAAATATTGGTTCCAAAAAATTATTTAAGGAACATCAAGAGAAAGAAGAGATAGGGGGAGTGCAAGTTTTGGGGGAGTGTGAGCTAGGAGGAAGTGCATGTTAAGAGCAAGTGTGATATGAGATAGTGTGAGCCAAGAGGTAGTGCAATCTAGGAGCAATATCCAACCCCATTCCCACTAGTTAGTTTCGAAGAAAAGTCATATTTAAATTTTCTAATGGGAAGTGAGGATGCCCTAGCTAGAAGTATGGATGCACAAGTTGAATATAAGTAGAAGATAAAATATATGGAAAGTTTGATCCATGTAGTTGATGTTTCCCTATAAGTGACCATAAAGGATGAGATGATTGAGCATGAAATAATGGTTTCAAAAAGTAGGGGATTAATATGTAAGTTCCATAGATCCTAGCCAGGGTTTTTGGAGATTCAAGATTAGATCAAGTGGAAGTGTGGATTGAATTCAAATCACTCTATGAATTTTATTTCTAAAGGTTTTTTCCTTGACATATTTTCTAATTCATAAATCAAGGATAAAATATTGAGTGGTGGCTCATGGCTTAGATACCCTTTATTTAATACCATGGAATGAATTTTTTATATTAAGACATAAAATATTAAGAAGCTTATAATTTAGGTTAGGATTTTTGAAATTCCATATAAGATTATCAATAAGGATGTTTTGAAGAATATTGAAAATACTTTAGGAGAATTCATCAAGGAAGAACTAACTATTAAGGACTGGAAGCATGCTATATATACTAGAATATTTATTGCTATGGATATTTCAAAACCTTTGCCACAATCCATTAAGATTAAATATAAATCAAGAAATCGGATCAACTAGTGGATTATGAAAACATCACATTTTATTGCCACAATTGTTATGAGATTGGTAACTTGGGAAGATTTTGCCAAGTGAAAACTATGAAGAAAGAGATAATAACTTATGGTCATAAAAAACAATTCAAGGTAAAGCAAGGAAAGCACACATTAATAGAAGGTACATCAAATCTAGCATATTATACTCCTAAATAACTATAATATCTTATTGAAAAGGCCACCATAACTTACTTGGATCAATAGTTAAAAGAAACAAAAAAGGATATAAGGGATGAGAAAGTACAATATGTAAGTTCATATTTATAAGGAGCTAAAGGTGCAAAGGTAAATATGGAGGAAAATCCAAACACAAATATGACAAAATAGGTCAAGATATTTCTAGGTAAATCATCTTCATTTTCCTCAAGTAGTATAGAATCCTCTCTTGGTAATAAAAGTGAAAGTGGTATAGAGGTTATCCATTGCACTTTAGGATTTCAAGAGTAGCATAATAAAGAAATGAGGATGGAGGAATTTTGTAACAATTTAGAGTTTTTAAGGAAGAATAAGAAGGTAGTTGCTTTGGAAGAGTCCTTGCACTTTAGGGTTTCCAAGGAAATATAAAGAAAAATGTGCTTTTTGAGGTTATTATTTGCTGTACAAATCCTACACAACAAGAAAAACTATAGATGATAAGTCTTACTTTAAGCAATGTGAGAATATTGAAGAGATGGATGAAGATGAAAGTATTTATGGAAATAAAAAATAGAGAGGAAGACCTATGTGTAGACACCTAAAATGCATCATGTCGAAGGCAAATACTCATATGGACATGCTACAAGACCATATAGAAGATCTTAGATAGACTCCAAGATAGAGCAGTAGTTCTAACCACTCAATTTGAGCTCCTTGGCCTAATCAGTATAAACCATGGATGAGACCTGTAGTCTACAGTCTGAACTGCGGTTGAGACTTGTGGTCTACAGTCTAAACCGTAGCTTTTACCTATGGTCTTAACTAAAGTTCAGTTCACCTTCATCCGAGCCAAAATAGTTTGAATGACCATTTGTTCTAGAAGAAGGTGGTTAAAGGATGGAAGCTTCCAATCCAACTATCCTAACCACCCCTTCTTGTTTTTGGCTTCTCCATGAAGCCACCCCTAGCCCTTGGGTAGTCCTATAAGTACCCCTTCAAATTAGGGTAATGATATAGTGCATTTTGATAGCGAAGCGCTGTCGAAATAGTAAGAGAGCAAGCATTGGATATTGAAGTAGCGAAGCCCTATCGAATTGTGGACTCACTTGAGTGCATTGAGAGGGAGTGTTGTTATTCAATTGTCACCTAATTAAGCATCATGCCAATTCATGCCATGGATGCCCTAAGGAGCTAGAACGCCAAGAAACGCCAATTCGAGTAAAGGGAGGCCCTATCAAGCAATTAAACCACCAAACCTATCAGAGGACACTGAGGTGATCCTTGATCATCAATTTGACATGGAGGATTAAGTACATAACCCTAGAATTGGAGGGTATAACTACTGAGTTGCTCGTCATGGCTGTCAGTCATAGTTTACAGTGTAGACCACTCATCTGAGCTACGGTTTGCAACAAGTGTAAGATCTCCTTACTATTCTTTTTGTAGAGTGCTTATCTAGGTTAGATTAGTTAGTTTAATGCTTTATTTGGTATTTTAGAGACTTTGACTGATCGGATTAAATATTTTAGTAGATTTACTTCATTATAGCATTTAGGACATTAATGGATTATTTCCATGCTTTCATGCTTTATTTCACATAAGTAGGCCATTAGATAGTTAGTTGTATTATTTCTTTATGCATATCTAGGAATCTTTATCAATTTAACATAGGTTTAACACATTTTGTATGCTTTCTTGATTTCATATGTTTATAGCATCTTTGTGTTCAATTTCCTCAAAGGACCTCATCATGAGAGGTTCCCAATGCTTTTAATGCTTCTCTATGGTTTCTTTACCACAGGTAATCAAGTATAAAGGAGGTTAAACTATCAAATACCTTCCTCAACGCGAAGAAGAGGGTCAACTCCACCCTAGAGCAGTTTGTGACTATTTAGAAAGCATTAATGTTGTGCCTACCCCATTGGGGGCTTTGAAATTGTATTTATTGTATCAACATTTGGGTGACCCTAAGAGGGTCATGATTGTAACTGAGATTCATTTTCAATATTAATAAAAGAAGCATCCATTTTATTTTCATATGCAACCATGTTTCTCATTACATGCTTTTATGTTGATTCCAATTGATCTATTAGATAAGTGTACACTTTTTGGATAGGGCATAAGGCGATCATGGCAGAAATCCACATTTCAAGCGATCTAATTGATTGTTCTTGTGTTTTTGGAATTGCAGGTGGAAACCATAGCTGACAGCTATGGTCTCGTTGTTGGCCCACGACTGCAAGGTGCGGCCTACAGTCTGAACCGTAGAACATACCTACGATTTATAGTAGACATATCAGACAACAAAGGACAAAACATATATCGGATGTGAATCTAAGGTAGGTCCCACTTTTCACCCTCTGTAACTTTTTTTGTCTCTGTGGTTTTCCAGAATACAAAAATCGCAATACAACTAGGAAAACTAAAAAAAAAGGGAAATGAACTAGATCCTAGATTTGTATTCGTTTTTACATCATTGGAAAGGCGCTGCTAGGAAAAGTGGACCTTTCAGTGTAGTCCGCTCTAGAACACAACATGCTTGATATTTTTTTTGTGTTGGTTTGCATGTTTGAGGCCCAAGCAGTGGCCATTTGCATCATAGATTGCATTGTCAAAAATCATGTAGGATATAGCATGCATTTCTTAATATGAAACGTTTCTTTTTACATTACATATAGGAAACAATCATTCATGCTATGTTATGCATTTTAATTTAATGCAAATTAAAAAGAAACACACACACCACTTGGAACTTAAACGTTAGTGAGTTGGAAGTCACAACCAACCACTAGTAGGGTTCAACGATGGTGAGCGTAATTTCCATCCGTCGGCCCAAATCCTACATACCCTTGGATACTAGACCAATACCAGATCCGAGAACCTTTAGTACCCTAGAAAATTTGCATGTATTCTCTTCAGAGGGTATAACACTGACTAGGAGAAAATGGGTGAGGATCTGGGAGGACCTGTGTTCCCTGACCGTGTGTGGGTTTCATTACCACACATTATAGGTTGGATTACGCAACTTGGAGTTCATAGCCAAGTTTTTGAGCTACAAGTATATAGGTGAAAGCAAATTAAATTGAGAATATCATCCAACAAGCTTTCAAAACACGATAAGAGTTTCATTACTGACACAACAAATCATTGAAACACATCAAATAGTTTAGGGATCACTTTTAAAATGTAAAGAAAATAATCACATTGTTCATTTTGTATGTTTCTTTATTGCTTAGTCCATCAAGATAAGGTCTTCCTTGAGGCCAAAATTATTAGTGAGAGAGGCTTCCTCTCAAGTCTTGCTTAGTCGGTTCATCATGACGACTAGGCATGATAAAGCTCAATCACGAGCTAATGAGTCATAATTTTCATGGAGAGGCTCTGAACGCCTCTGATATTCACCTGATGATATTTTAGACCTTTCACATCTCCTTGCTAGGCATCTTAAACATAATGCACCTAAGGATCTAAGCCTCCCAGTGCAACACTCTAATAGTCATTGTGAACCCCCTTCGTCACGCATGGGGTCCACCCATACAAATCATGGGGTTTCTTCACACACAGTGAGAACCAACGTCATTAAGTCTCCATCCAATGGAACAGAGAGTTGTGGATCTTACTCCACAAGTTAGTAATATAGAGAATTTGAGTCTCATGTAGCCCATAAGAGGCGACTACTCCAAGACTAATTGGAGGAGGTGTGCATTGAGCATGAGCATCTAGAGCGTGAGTGCATAGAGATAGAGAGAGTGCATCAACAGAGGTTGGATGAGATCCAACAACATGAAGAGAGGATTTACCAATAGAAATTACGTGAAGAACAATCATGTGAGGTAACTTCCAAAAAGGAGCTCATACCTAGAGTGCTTAGGCAAAAATTCAACGTGATGCATCCTATGCATTGTCAAGAGTTGCCTCGTAAGCAAGTAGATATCCATTCCTCTACATAGATAGACATGTCTAGGATTATCGAAGAACAAAATAAAGAGATTTTTAAGGATCCCATGTGTAAACATGATATTGAGAGTAGTCATGTTAGACAGGTGAGCAATATCAATGCTCCAAAGTCGTCACGGTCCTTAGGGTATATACAGTTTATTCCACCATACAAGGAACCTATGATCACTTTCCATAAACAGAAAGTCAAACCTCCCTGTCAAGGAATCTGATCCTCCATTGCATATCATATTGAGGATAAAGCATATTGCATATAAGCGAGTGTTGGTGGATATAGGATCGTCAATTAATATCATCACCACCTCAACGTTCAAACATCTCAAAATTCCACCATCCCACATAAAGGAAACAAATTTAATGCTACAAGCTTTTAATTATGTGGAATACCCTATAGTGGGCATAATAGTCCTCCCCATTGAGGTGGGACAAAATATTATCCCTACATTGTGCTACATTTTAGAGGGTTCAAGACAGTATAACTTGTTGCTTGGAAGACCGTGGATAAGAGCCATGGAGTGCGTATCATCCATAGTGAATCATTGCATTAACTACACCCATGAAAGTGAAGTCCATATAGTTGATGTGGACCCAGATCCCTTCAAGTATTATAAACCTGAGGATCACCCTCAGGAATCTTGCGGGTCGCATAGGCATCTAAACATTCAACTTGAGGAGTCTATCCAGAGTTTGGATGCAACCCCGCAGACTGTGGTGGATTTACCTTCACCACCGCTATCCCTTGTGGCTTCACCCATCACATCTATATCCTCAACACCTCTTAGCAGGGAAGGATTGATGAATGCAATTACATAGATGCTCACAACTATCTGTGATGTGTCTTTAAAGGAGTCTCTTACTCCTACCAAAGCAGATGAACCTAGCATGGTCATGGATGCATCTGAGTGTATCACACCATATTCATCCATAATGTCATAGGGTAGTCCTCATGAGGACGATGGTGAATATGAAGAGCTTATAGAGGCCAGCATTACGATGCTACCCACCATGGAGTCCATTGAGGATTTAGGTCAGCTTTTTTTCAAGTCTCTACCTCTGGATCCTATCCTGGAGGTATCGCATGAGTATGAGGAAGGTTCAGTTATCATGACTAAAATAAGATAGCCTCAATATGTTGACGAGTCACCTGTGACTCATACAGGTGTGGAGTCTTCTCATGAGTTTGTGGGAATGGTTGACATTAGGCTAGAAGATCAGGTGATTCCTAATCACATAGAGCCAGAGATGGGGCAATATAGTGGTTTTTCCACATTTCTAGGGCCAGAACCTTTGAAATTAGTCACTCCTGACTCATTTCTCATGGTGCCATCTCAAGAGCATAAATAGGTAGGTTCCTCACATCAGATTGGGGGTACTAAAATTGACATAGTTCAGCACAACAAAGTGAAAAAACAACTGGAGCTGAGTCATAGGCATGAGCATGTGGATAGTGAAAATGAAGCAGGTCATCAAGAAGCTTCCACATCAATCAAAATGAAGGAAATAGGTGATTTGCAATTACCTAATGGATCCATAGCATCCACTTTTCTATTTCCTTCAATAGACAAAGGTATTTCAAATCAGTCATTGGAAATACATATGAACTCTTTGTCAGTATTGCAATCCATTCTAAGTCGTCTAGAACAGATGGAGCATCGAATGGATGAGCAAGATTTTATTCACGTAGGGGAAAACAAAATAAAATATTGTAAGTGATAAAAGGAAGAAAAAAAAAGATAAAAGGAAACCGAGAGGGATATTAACATGGGAAAACAAAAGCAAACATTGTAAGTGTTTACAATAAGTGGGGCTAAACCCACAAATAAAAACAAAAAATAATAATGAAAATAATATCTTAGAATATTAGGGGCATGGATAAGAACCCTAAAAATGCTATTAATAAACTCTCATATTGTTATAGACAATATATTTATATTTATAGATATGAAAAATGGGAAGCAAATATTTTATTCATTCATGGTGTTGAATTTTATCTTGATAAAATTTTAATTTCGAAAAGCTTCTGTATGAAATGATAAAAAAGGAGTTGATTGTAGAAAACTAGTAGTGAGGAATATGGTAAATATCTTTGATAAGAAAAGTATATGAAGAATACATTTTATAGAAAGGCAGGTTAGATATGATTTATTAATTTGATATTAAATGTAATGAGAGTAATGTAATGATTTTCTTTTTGTAATGGGAGTGGCCCCAAATAGAAGCCACACATAACTTATTAAAAGAATATCTCAAAGAGAAGCTCTAGTATCCTTTAAGGATAAGCATATTATAAAAAATAAATTATAGAAACCAATGGTAGCTCTAGAGATGGAAATGAGTTGGAGCCAAAAACAAGTGTAATTTAGGAGTAAGCCTCACTATGTGCATGGAATGAACACAAATTAGAAATGTTAGCATATCTTTATAAAGAGAAATAAGGTTATAGACTTATTTAGTTGAAATATTAAACTTTTTCTTGATATTCAAGATTTGATAGAGAAATGGTAATGTTTATAAGCACATAAAAATTATATTTGCTATAATGACATGTTGAACATGGTCCAACTAATCTAACACTAATTACAATATTTTGATATTTTAATGTAAGTTATCCTTGTAAAATTCCATAGATCCTATTTAAAATCTATGTTATTCAAACTTATGAGAATAAGATAATGTGAATGTGTAAGTCTAGAGAAAAATATAAATGGAATCTAAGATAGGTTAGAAAAACTAAATACATATTGGTTCTAAGAGGAAGTCCAAGAGAAATTGATGGGCAAGGTATTTTTAAAAAGTCTCAAAGAGAAGTTCTAGTATCCTTTAAGGATAAGTACATTAAAAAAAGGTATGGTTCAAATTATTTAATTCTTCGGGAACCTTCTCTCTTATTTCACACATCTTGTTCATTCTTCTCTGATCTAAAGTGGTGGCCAATCATGAAGGATGTGGCTAAAGGAATAGAACTCTATAATGTGGTGGTTGATAATAAGGTTCTTCATATTCTATAAAAAGGTGGTATCTTACACTTTGTAAAATTGTTTGATGGGCATGACTCAGACTTGGCCAAATAAATGGCATTATATTGGAATAGATGGAGGGTTTTAGTTAAGAAAATTGATCTCACTATCTCTATTCCTCTACTAACTAAAATTACTGGGGTTTCGTGTTGTGGAGACTGCATTGACAGAAAGAAGCATTCTTTAGCTAAAGAATTGGAAATTTTTGGAAGTAAAGTGGGCTGATTGGATAAATACCACAATGGGTATAAAGAAAACACTTTCAATTCACCATGGGATAGATTTATATCTATGATAATGGACTTCTTCAATCTAAAATGCAATAAATATGTTGTACACAACTTCCATCTGGTTATTACAAATCACATCAGGGAAAATAAGCACATTAATGTCCCAAGTTTCCTTTTCAAATAATTGAAGAAGATGGTATCTGATATTCAGGATGGTAATATTTCCCTTCCTAATCAATAGGATCTCTTAAAATTGATTTTTAAATTTATTTCCTTAAAGAATAATTCAATTTCTTTGGATAAAAGTGGGATTGTGCCCTTTATCCCTCTAGATATTTTTTTTTTTAGGAAAATTGCTAATATCCCTTGTCTGCCTTCTAGGGGCAATTGCTCTACCCCTATTATTAAGGGTAATGTTGGCCATGATGGTTTTTCTAAACCTTGTATGAAGCTAGTTCCAAATAAAATTGAGATGGATAATAGTGTTGACAAGATTATAGGAGATGTGAGTCTGGGCCCATAGTTGTAGGGGATGACCCTCATGAAAAAATTGACCTTCAGGATTCAAAAGAAAATTCTACTCTTATCTCATCAAAATTAGAGGATAGTAACTCGTCATCTCTCAAGGAGGACAAGCCAACTAGAAAAAGAAAGTCTTTTCACATGAAGAAGCTGAAGGTGGAAACTAAAGTCATAAGGAGATCAATGTGTATTCATTCCAAGGCAGCAAAGAGGCTAAAGACACATTGTTTTTTTGACTCAAATGATTCGAAATATTCTCCTATATCCAAGGAGAATCTTAATATTCTTGAAACCCTGCCTTCCTGATGAAATATTGTTGTTGACTCAATGGCCATTCCAAGCTCCTATTATGATACTATCAAGGAGCTAGTGAGATCCATTAAATATTCTATTAAATGGATTTCTTACTTTGTTAATGAGATGAATTGGAAATTAAAACAAAATCCTAACACTCTGGAGAAGGATATATTCATCTCTAACTGATCTATTTTTTTGTTTGGTTCTCTTTTGAAGGTTCTCTTATCTCCTCCATGGAGTCTGGTGGTTGGGTAGAGCTAGCTCTTTCTTATTTTGTGGTTTTATTTTAATTCTCTTGTGTTTATTTTATTTGGATCTTTATGGGTTTCTAATATAAAATATTTGGAGGAGCCTTTCAAAACCTCTCATTTTTTATCTAATAAAAAATGTATAAAAAAAATAGTAGCTTTAAATTTGGAAGTGAGTTGGAGTCAAGAGCAAGTGTAAGTTAGAATTAATCCTTGCTATGTAGCATAGAAGTAAAATAATATTTTAAATCCCTAAGTAGAATTCATGATACTCTTGTTGGAAGTATGGATGCACAAGTTGGCGATAAAAGGAAAGGCAAATACATATCTAGTTTAATTTAGGGATAAAATGTTATACCATAAGTGATTATAAAGGATGAGATGATCAACCATAATATAATGGTTCTTAAAAGTATAATGTTAATATGCAAGTTCCATCAATACTAATAATGGTTATCAAATATTCAAAAATTGGATCAAGTGGAGGTGGGGATTGAATTTAAATTAGGGATAAAATAAAATGTGGTGGTCCATGATTTAGGAGGAGAGATGATATTTATTTAAAAAAATAGAATAAAAATATTTCTTTTGAGATAGAAACTACGTAAAAACTTCTAGTGTATGTTAGGATTATTGGAATTCCATATCATCTTATCAATATGGATGTTTTAAACAAAATCAAAAATACGTTAGGGGAATTCATCAAGGAGGAACCAACAACTAGGGAATGAAAGCATACTACATATACTTGGATATGTATTGCTATTAATATTTTAAAATATTTTCCACAAGCCATTAAGATTAAATCTAAATAAATATAAAAGTATTATGAAAACATTACATTCCAATGTTCCAATTGTTATGAGACTAGACACATGGAAATTTATTACACGGTAAAATGAATGAAGAAAGAGATAAAATTTGGTCATGAGACAAACATAAAGATAAAGTAAGGAAATCATACTATAGTATAAGTTGGATTACATAAAATAAATTCAAATACAAAAGAAGAGGTAAAGAATGCCTATTTACAATATTAGATAGAAAATATGACCATTGTTTAATTGAATAAATGAGTAGAAGAAACAAACATGGATACAGGGGATGATAAAATATAATGAACAAGCTCAAATACAGAGGTAAGAAAAGGTAAAAAGGAATATATGGAGATTTTTTTTTAAATCAAAGGATGTTGAAGAGGTCAAGTTTATTCTAGGTAAATCATCTTCATTTTTCTCTAGTATAAAATTCACTCCTACCAATAGAAATGAAAGTAGTGTGGAGGTTATCCCATGCACTTTAGGGTTTTGAGAGCAACATAATAATTAAACGAGGAGGGAGGATATTCGTAGCAATTTAGGGTTTTTAAGGTTCAATAAGAAGATAGTCACTATGAAGAAGTGTCCTAGTACCTTAGGGTTTCTAAGAAAACATAAATAAGAATGTGATTTTGAGGTTATTATTTGTACTTCAAATCCATTAGAGCAAAACAACCCTATGGATGATAAATCTCACTATGAATATTCTAAAAATATTTTAAGAGATTAATGAACATGAAAGTGTTGGTGGAAATCATAAAGAGAGAAATAGAAAAGAAAATTCAAATGGATACTAATATTGGAAACCAAAAGAAACTATTACAAGTGTTAACAAGATTTAGAGGTAAGACCATAAATAAAATCAAAATGTGATGATGAAAATGATATTTTGGAATGTTAGTAACATGAATAAGACCACTAGAAAAATATATATTAGAAAATCGGGAGGTTGTTTCTTTTGCTGGGTAACAAGGGGTTTTACTTGGGTCCTCCATACTTGACAAATTACAACTATATTATTTAGATCTTGAGAGTTTAAAAATAGATTCACTTATCATCTCAATTGAGATGCTATAGCTAGAAACCTATATCTTTTTACATAAATTGTCTAAATTCTTGGTTTTCATTTTTTGGATATTTTCAAAATTTTATGTGAATACAAATATTCAATAATTTAGCATCCTTCTTGACATTTTCCTATATAAACCTTCACAATAACAAAATTATACTTATTCTATCTATGTATTGCATCCTAATAGATTAATTTTTCCAAAACATTGCATTATCATAGTCCGCTTTACCAAGTCTAGATTGCTAGTTTCCTTCCTAAAACACAAGTGCAACCACAAAAATTATAATAAATAGTTTATACCAAAAAACATAATGTTATAGAATAAATAAAATATTACCAATGGAAAAAATTTAAGTAAATCTTCATTATTATCTAATGAAGGTAGTCAACATTTTCTTGTCAGCTTCAGCTAAACGTACTACTTCCTCTAACCGTGGAAAATAAAATTTAACTTCACGATCCTCAATAAAAACCCCTCTATTGGATAGTCTATTTGCATATTTTGTTTCCTTCCCTTAATGTATGTGTAAACTTGATTTCTTCAAACTCTTTAGAAAGATATTGAATTTCCACAATTATTTCTTGTATGTTCCATGGAGCCTTTACTTTTATCAAAATTGTATTTATTACTATGAGTGAATCACCTTTCATCCATACTCTATTCCTTTTCATTTATTTACATATTCTTAATCCTTTTAAAAATGCCCAAGCTTTACCTTCATTATTTGTCTTAAATCCACTATTGAAAGCATAATGAGATAAAATATCTCCTATTTTATATCTAATTATTCCTCCTCTTCCTACTAGTCCTAGTTTTTATTTATATGCTCCATCAAAATTCAATTTGACCAACTCCACATATCATGGTTTCCACTTTATATTCCTTTCCTTATTTTTGTTTCTCCTACATCCAACATCATAATTCCATTTGATGACTTCACTTCATCTATCAAGGGTATCTACTTTCATATTAGGGACTAGGTGAGTTGATAGGGTTGGATTAGACTCTTCTATGGCTAAATATATCTTCCTTTTCATTACCTCTAAAAAAAATTTCTTTATTTTTCTTTAAATATTCTTCTATTCCTTTCTAGCCATATAGTCCAAAGTATTGTACCTTTCCATATATCCTAGATTATCTGTAAAGACTCATTTTTAAAATTCCTTTACCATTTCTTTAAAAATTCTTCAAATTTGTTATTCATCACCATGCATTTACCAAACATATTAAGAATCCATTGCAATAGTTTCTAGACTAATGAGCAATGTTCGAATAGATGGTTTATACTCTCATCCTTTTTACAAATAACACATTAAGAGGGGACATGAAAACCCCTTTTCATAAAGTTATCCTGGGATAAAATTCTTCTATGACCTACTAGCCAAATAAACATTTTGACTTTAGGAATGCTTGGGCTATCCCAAATATCTCTCCATATTATTATTTTGTTGGTGCTTTACATTATATTCACTTCTTGTTGTGTATTCACTTGAGCTATTCAAATCCCAAATCAATTTATCCTTGGCTCACCTTGGAATAATCACAATTTTTATCTTTCTACTCAACTGGCTCCTAACATCAATATCATGTATACTTGTAAAAAAATTATTTCCATTTGCATCTTCCGTCATTGTAGAAAATGTTTGAAACTCTATCACCATATTTATCTTGAAGTAATCTCATCCAATGTTTTAGAATTGGATCTAGATTGAGTGGTTTTTTATCACACCAAGTATCCATCCAAATAGAAATTTTTTCTTCAGTTCCCACCACTAATATTAAACCTTTACTCACTAGATCAATAGATTCTATAAACCATTCTAAAGTGTAGAACCATTTGGTAGAGAGAATGCAGTGAATTTTAAGCTTGGGTAATTGGGCTCAACATACTTATTTATAAGAATTCTTGTACATTATATTTGACTTTGTACAATCTCTAGATTATTTTTCCCCTAATATCTAAGTTTGCGTATGTTATAACTCTTAAACTAAGACCTCCACTAGTTTTGTCATCACATAATCTAGATTAAATATTTTCCTATTGATTTTGGCATAGTATAAAATCACATATAATATGTTGGAATGACTTGTAAGAGGTTAATTAGTTGCATTCTTCTTGCTAATGATAACCATCTACCTTTCCATACTATAAGTGTTTTTTGAACTTTATTTATAATTAGATTCCATAATTCTATCCTCATTCTTCCCTCAAATAAGAGCATACCTATATAAGTTTGTGAAAAAAATTCCTCCTTCATTTGAAGTAAATTGCATATTCTTACTTTCATTTTAGTTGGAGTTTTTAGGAAGTAAATCTTGAATTTTTTTAATTAACATTTTTTCCTTGATGTTCTTTCATATTCCTCTAATAAGCTATTCAAATCTCTTGCTTTGTTTATCATTGACCTTCCAAAAAGGGTTGTATCATTTACAAACTATCGATGGGTGATGTTGTCGATGTTATTACTAGCTTTTTTTTTTGTAAGTAGATATTTTATATATAAAATGGATTTTTTAAGAGGATCCCAAAACCTTATAACATGAGAGGTTGCAGCCCTTAGTAACAAAAGAAGCTCCTTGGTCTAGTATAGTAGAAACCATAGTAAACCTTACCAAAAAAAAATAGTAATGCCAAGGAGGGCTACATCAGAAACCTCAAACTGGAGGTAAAACATGCTAAAAAAACAACAAAAATATTGGTGGAATTGCCAGTTGTACCCGACAAAATAGGTGTCGCGACGCTCCCCATACCCGTCCACCCAAGCCTGATCCCTCTTCTTGCTTATGTGGAATCATTAGCGATATCTTGGCTGGTGACCTTCTCCACGTCCGTCGGAAACAACTGCCGCCACACCACGAGACATGTGGATAGTAATCCCTTATTTGCCAAGTGGTCGGCTAAACCATTACCCTCCCTATAGGTGTGCTTGAATTGGACTAGGTTCCTCCTGGGGAGGAGGTTCCTGGCCTCAAAAATGACATTGAAAACCTTCCACATCGGATCCTGGGAACTCAACATGTAGTTAATGATGTTCAGTGAGTCCCCTTCAACTACCAAGGATCGAGGATCCTCCGTAATGAGCTCGAGTCCTCTCAAAAGTCCTCTGGCCTCTGTAACATGATTGGTTTGAAACCCCAAGTTTTCATAGAAAGCCAAGACGAGCTATCCATTATGGTATCTAATTGATCCAACCATAGTGGCCACCCCTGGGTTACCCCAAGAGGCCCCATCAAAATTTAACTTCAACCATCCTTTAGGGGGCCTGACCCACCTGACGTCCTTCCTGGAAGATCACGAATCCTCCTGCTCCTTGATTTCCCCTGATAACTTCAAGGATTTAAACAACCCCTCTTCAAACACATGCTTGGGCCATGGGCTGGGGATAAGCTTGGTGTTCTCAATGGCAAAGGCAATGGCCCTATGAGCAACTAAGGAAGGATCCCTTGGAGGATTATCGAAGACCCGACCATTGCGTTCCAACCATATCTGCCACAAACAATGGTGGAAGCAAGCATTCCACAGGAAATGGAGCTTAGGATTTTTAAAAGGATTGGACCATTGGAAGAAAGTATTCTTAATGGTCTTGGGGGGAATCCATTGGATATGAAAGGTAGATAGGATGGAGCCAAGGACCAACCCAGTGAAAACGCAGTGCAGGAACAGGTGGTCAAAGGACTCATAGGTAGACTCACACAGATAGCACCTATTGGGAATAAAAAACCCCCTATTGTGAAGATTGTCAATTGTGAGAGCTTTATTCTGAAAGGTAATCCACAAGAAAAAATTTACCTTTGAGATCAAACATTTTCTCCAGACCACGTTGCAAGGAAAGTCTAATTTTAGCCCTTTACATTGGAATTCATAGGCAAATTTGACAGAGAATCCACCATCATCGGTCCCCCTCCAAATAATTCGATCTAGACCTCTACTTGTGGGTATGATGATGTCCTTAAGGATGGAGGATAGGAATTTGGCCTCAGTCTCTAGCCCCTCTACATCAATGAATTTCCACTATAGGGAGCCATTTCTCCATTCAATGAAATTGGCCACCCTCTACCCAAAGTTGTTATCAAGAAAAGTTTTAAGGTGAACCAACCCGGTCTGCTCAGAGAGAGGGTCCTCTAGGGCCCACCTATCCTTCCAAAAATATATGCTCTGGCCATCCCCAAGGATCCACCTGATGCCATCTTGGATCAGCTACCTGGATTGGACAATGGCTTTCCAAAAAGCCGACCCCTTAGTGGGAATCTCATCCTCAAGAAAGGAAGTGTTAGTGAGGTATTTCCTCCTGATAATTCTAACCCATTCTACCGGTTCATCTTCCAGGATCCTCCAGGTGTGTTTGGCAATGAGCGCTAGGTTCATCTTGGCCATTCTCCTAAACCCTAATCCTCCTTGCTTCTTGATTCTGCAAACTTTGTCTCATACCACCAAAGGAAACTTGGACTTGTCTTTATTGCCTGAACAATGTTATTACTAGACTTAACTCCACTTATAAGCCCATATTTGTTAGCCTTCTTCAAGTTCCTACCCAGAATATTTGCCATAATAATGAACATATATGGTGATAAAGAATATCCCTATCTAAGGCCTCTCTTGGATTTAAATTATTTTGTTACTAACCCATTTACCAACACTAAATATGAAACTGTAGAGACACAACTAATCCATCTAATCCATTTCTTCCCAAATCCAAACTTTTCTAATACTATGAAAAAAAATCCCATTTAACCCTATCATAAGATTTACTCATATCAAGTATTAATATCATTGCTTTATCTTTTCATGAAGCTACTGAATGTATAACTTCACGAGCTACTATGATCCCTTCCAGAATCTATCTTCCTTTCATAAATCCTCCTTGTCTTTCTAAAATATTTTTTTTATAACAATGGCCTTAATCAATTCACCATCACTTTGGAGATAATCTTATATGCAATATTACATAGGCTTATGCGTCTAAATGAATCAAACAATTTAACATCCTTCTTTTTTGAAATTAAGGTAAGATATGTGGCATTTATTTTATAAGGTATGTATCATTTTACCCTAGACTGTTCCACTACCACCAATAAAGAATACTTCACTATATCGAAATTATGTTGCTAAAATGTTGTAGAGATTCCATCTGGACCTAGGGATTTATCCTTTTTAAAATATAAAAACTCTAAATAAACTTTGTCTAGAGTAATAGGCTCCATCAATTTCCTATTGTCTTCATTCATTAAAATTGAAGGTACTTCTTGAATAAGTTTATCATTAAGAATTTCATACTCCTCTAATCCTAGAATATTTTGATAAAAAGACCTTACCTATTTTCTTATTTCACTCTAGTCTTCAATCCAAACCCCTTCTAATTTCTACTAATTCTCGATGTTTATTTTCATACTATAGCCATCCTATGAAAAAAAACTTTGTATTTTTATTTCTTTTAACCAAGTTTGTCTTGATTTTAATCTCCAAGATTTCTCTTCCTTACTCAAAATATTATGATATTCACTAAGCAACTTCTTTTTCTCTAAGCTTTGATTATTATGATCACATTTTTGAAATTTTGAAAGCTTATCTTTTAGTTCTTTCTTCTCAAAAATATTTCCAAAATGTTCTTGTTTCATTCTTTTAATCTAGATTGCATTGGTTTAATTTGTTTTGAAAATGCATGCAACTCATCATTTCTTGAAGAATTCCATGTTTATGCTATCATGTCAAAAAATTGAGGATGATCTTCCCACATCTACTCATATTTAAAATATGATATTTTTTTTAATTCACTTACCACCATTTTAACTCTTAGTGGTCAGTGATTTGAACCAATATTTGTTAAGGATTTAATTTGAGCACAAGGTCCTTCATCTAGCCAATGATATGGGAGTATGAATTTATCTATTTTTTTCTACTATTAGGTTTTGCCTTCAAAAATTTGAGGTTGTTATAGCCAACATATTTATAAATATGGAAACCAAGTATAAATATTTTATGCATTCAGGGTGCTCATTTTTATTTTGAAAAAAGTTAAATTTTAGAAGGAATTTAGATGAGTGAGATTTTATATCTTGATAAAAATAATATCGAGTTAATTGTAAAAAATAAATTATTTTGAAGAAAAAAACAAATGAAGAATATATTTGATAAAAGGGCAAGTTGGATATGGTTTAATTACCCTCACAACAATGTAATATTTTATTATTTGAATGGGACTAACCCAAAATAAAAGTCAAAAATAGCTTATAAATGTTAAAAAATGGTAGCTCTAGGTGGAATAAGGTTAACAAGAAGGAAAAAAGAAGAAATAATTTACATATTAATATTTTAAAAATATTATGAGTTTTTTTTAAAGTAAATACTTCTTATAAAGATGTGACATGGGAATTGAACCCAGGTCAAATTTTTAAAATATTATAAATTATAAAAGATGGTTTTAGTTTTAATTTAATATTGAATTCAATTATAACTATTGTATTAACTAGAGTTAGAGACTTTAGCATTAAAGTATCTTTTTATGAATGTATATCCTTAAAATAAAAGAAACTTGATGAGTATAGGGAGACTGATGACTTGATTGTTTGGTTAATGTTGCAATTCAAATGGATACTTATAAATATTTACAAAAAAATTGACCTCATAATGGTTTTACTTTAAGTTTTCATAAACTTATAACAGATTTGTCTCTATGTAGTCTCATACTGTAATCATAGTTTATTTGTATCTATGTAGTCTCATACTCTATTCATAGTTTATTAACCCAGTCTAACACCTTGTAGAGTGGTGAATGGGGTGGTTTTTATTTATAGTTAAAGGGTTTGAGTTTTTTTTTTTTATACTGTGAAGTTTTTTTTTTTAATTTAACAAAAAAAACTTTTTGCGAGGTCTTAGTTTAATCCAATCTAAAAAAAAATTAATAAATAAATTATAAATTAAAATGTATTAGTTATAATATTAATTTTTTTATATAAATATAAATTAATTTTGAAAACATAAACATTATATTTATTAAATTTTATTAATAATATTCAATAATTTTGCTTACATAAGAAAAAATAAATCCATAAAAAAAACTTTGACTGACTAATATATAATACTACTATAACACCTTTTTTTATTTATTGAGTAAATACTTCTTATACACCTTTTTTTTTATTGAGTAAATACTTTTTATACAATTGAAGCAGGTTACATCATAGATAATGCAAGTGGCATCTTTGCGGGCAGACCACATCAGGCGGATATGTATATGTATACAATAACACTTTAATAAATTCTTAATCAATTTAGTATGTTTTTTTAATAATTAAATTTTCTTTTCTCATGTATCGTTAGGTTTTGATCCTGCAAATTATATTTTTAGTTCAATTAAAATTAATAATTTAATGTATTAAAATATAAAATAATTATAAATGTATTCTATAAATATGTTATTTAACTTATAATTTAAAAATACAGTAAACTCTATTAAAAATACTAAAAAATTATTAATTTTTATTAACTTACAATTAAAAATGTAAAATAAAAAATCCATATGCCATTAAAATATTTTACATAAAAAATGTTAGATAGGCAATCAAATTAATTATTACCAAATAAACTTCTATAATATATATTATAATTAATTTTATTGTAAAAAACTTAACAAATACATATGCTTGAGCTTTTGTCCACTACTTCCTCGAATTTGATAAATATATCCCATACTCTTTCATTAAAAAATAATTTTATTATAATTTAATTAAGATGATTTTAATATGTAATTAGTTTTTTTAAGTTGGATTATATTATTTCATTAGTCGGAACATTGTAATATTTTAGTGTTAGTATTGTCCACCAGTTATAAAACAAAATGAGGTGGATCAGAGTAAAGCATCCATAACTGAATATACATAAGAATGGAAGCTAATATAAAAAAAGAAGACTATAACTATATCTTGCTGTAATACATCAGATAGCATTTATCTATAGAAAAGTCTGCTATATGAAAAAATTTTGGGCTTGTCTTCCATGATATCTTTTAAAGTCTAAAGAAGTAATCAAAACCTGAACATGTTTATCATTGTTAACTGCATTCTTCTTAGTTTCCCGATGGACCTGAAGATCTTGAATCATATGAGAAAGTTAATAAAGTTTTTCAATAACATTTTGAGGTGTGATGGAAGGTCCATAGACTTGGGAATGAATGTGTCTCACACGTAACAAAATATCAAAAGTCAAGTCTGCTAAAACTATATCCCATGGAGTTTTTATCACTTGATTTATAAAAAAAATAATGATAAAATAAATATATAATTATTTATATTGGAATAGTATAATATATTTTTAGTTTTATTTAAATATTCAAGTTTAAATCATTGTATATAAACAGATTTTAAAAACTTATGTTTTATCTAAAAAAATCCTATTAATAAAAGTCTAAATAAAACACTTACCTGTAGACTACCTTGGTTTTAACCTCCTTTTATCCAACAAACTAAAATTAATTCATTAAATAATATAAATAAATAAATAAATAGATAATTGTTGCAAAAAAATCTCGGAACAAGATATGTTATTATTATTGTTGGAAGCTGTAATTAAGAACCAACAACAAATGCGATTAAAAGTATTCTTCCATAGACTTGAGAATGAATGTGGCTTACATGTAACAAAAGATTAAAGGTTAAGTCTGCTAAAACTATATCCTATGGAGTTTTTACCACTTAATTTATAAAAAAAATATGATGTATCTTCCTGAAAATAAGTATATAATTATTTATATTGGAATAGTATAGTATATTTTTAGTTTTATTTAAAGATTCAAGTTTAAATTATTATATATAGACAAATTTTAAAAACTTATGTTTTATCTAAAAAAATCTTATTAATAAAAGTCTAAATAAAACACTTATATGTAGACTACCTTAGTTCTACCTTAGTTTTAACCTTTTTATCTAACAAACTAAAATTAATCCATTAAATAATAAAAAAAATTTAAAAAAATAGATAATTGCTGCAAGAAAATCTCGTAACATAATTAAGAACCAACAACAAATGCGATTAAAAGTATTGTCCGCGGAAAATAATTAATAAGTATTTTACTCTTTATAATAAATAAATACTACGAGACTTACTATACGTGTAACTCTTATTTACACTATGCACGATGTGGCACAAACAAAAGTTGCAAATTTTATAACGCATTTGATAGTTTTTTTGGTAACAAAATTTTATAAACTCTAGGTAAATAAAGTTAATGAAATTGAAAGAATAAATCCACTGACAAACTCTCACTACTATTAACCTGCCGACCTATAGCTTATATCGTCATTTGTAGTGGGCTACAAGAGAAGAGTAGACAGGCCCTTCAATCGAACTAACGTAAAAGATATCCATACAGAAGCTAAAAATTTGGTTTATAAATATTTTTTTGCTTGATAATAAAGGATTGTATTTGGGTCCCCACCTTTAACAAATTATATCTCTCTTTTTTAGAGTTTGAGAGTTTACAAATAGATACATTTCTCATTTCAATTGACATCAATTTACTTAAAATGTTTGAATTTTTATTTTCATTTTCTGGATTTTTTCAAATATATGAATGAATACAATTACTTTAAATCTTGACATTTTCCTATAGTAGCCTTTACAATGTCAAAAATTCACCTCTAATATCTATGTCTTGCATCTTAGTAGAGTAATATTTCTAAAACATCACACTAACATAGTTCGCTTTACCAAATTTGGATTGCTAGTTTTCTTTCTGAAACAGAAGTGCAACCACAAAAATTATAATAAATAGTCTAAATGAACACAAATTATTGTTACAAAATAAAATTCATATTACGAATGGAAAACATTAAAGTAAATCTTAATTATTAATTGATTTAAGCAATCAACAATTTTTGTCAACTTCAACTAAACTTTCTACTTCCTCTAACCATGGATAGAAGATGTTAACTTCACGATCCTCAACCAAAACCCCTCTATTGGCTAGCTTATCTACACATTTGTTTCCTTCCCTTAATATATGTGTAAACCTGATTATTTCAAACTCTTTAGCAAGATCTTGAATTTCGACAATTATCTCTTGTATGTTCCATGGAGCCTTTGCTTTCCTATGAGAGAATCACCTTCCATCCAAACTCTATTCCATTTTATTTGTTTACATATTTTTAACCCTTCTAAAGTTGCTCAAGCTTCAGCTTCATTATTTGTCTTAAATTCACAATTGAAAGCATAATGAGACAAAATATCTCCTCTATTATTTCTAATTATTCCTCCTCCTGATGGGTTTCCTTTAGATGCTTCATCAAAATTCAACTTAACCCAATCCACATATGGTGGTTTCCACTTTATTTTATTACCTTATTTTTGCTTCTCTTGTACCCAACATCATAATTCCATTTAATGACTTGACTCCATCTATCAAGACTCTCTACTTCCAAATTAGGGATCGGGTGAGTTGATAGGGTTGGTTTAGACTCCTCTATGGCTAAACATATCTTTTTTTTTTATTACCCCTAAATTGTTTTCCTTTCCTTTAAATATTCTTCTATTCCTTTCTATCCATATAGTCCAAAGTATTGTATCTTTTGATATATCCCATATTGTTTGTAAAGCCTTACTTTTATAAGTGCTATGCCATTGCTTTAACCAATTTTCAATTCTACTATTCATCACCATGCATTTACCAAACATATTTAGAATCAATTGTCATAGATTCCACACAATTGAGCAATGTCCCAAGACATGGTCAATACTCTCCTCTTCCTTATTATAGAAAACATATTTAGAGGGGCCATGAAAACCTTTTTTCATAAGGTTATCCTAGGATAAAATTATTCTATGACCTACTAGCCAAACAAACATTTTGACTTTAGGAATGTTTGGGCTATTCAAAATATATCTCCAAATTCTAGTGATATTATTTGTTGGTGTTGAACATTATATCCACTTCTTGTTGTGTATTTTCCTGAGCTATTCAACTCCCAAATCAATTTATCCTTGGCACCCCTCGAAATAATTACAGTTGTTATCTTTCTACTCATTTGACTCCTAGAATCAATGTCTTGTATACTTGTAAAAAATATTCTTTCCATTTGTATCTTCCTTCTTAATCCTTGTACAAAATGTTTAAAACCCTATCACTGTAATTGTATTGAAACAATCTCATCCAAGGTTTCAAAACTGGATCTAAATTGAGTGGTTTTTTATCACACCAAGTATCCATCCAAATAGAAATATTTTCTCCAGTTCCCACCACCCATATTAAACCTTTAATAATAATATCAATAGATTTTTTTAAACTATTCCAAAGAGTAGAACCATTTGGAAGAGAGAAAGCAGTAAATATTAAACTTGGGTAATTGGGATCAACATATTTACTTAGAAGAATTCTTGTCCATTGTCTTTGACTCTCTTTGTACAATCTCCAGATAACTTTTCCCCTAAGATATAAGTTTACATTTGTAAGAGCTCTTAAACCAAGACCTACCCTAGTTTTGTCATCACACAACTTGCTCCATTTCACAAAATAAAATTTCCTTTTATCATGTAAACCTAACCTTAAAAAGGATCGCATAATAAAGATTAAAAAATATTCAACTGATTTTGGCATAGAATACAAAGACATATAATATGTTAGAATGGCTTGTAAGACTAACTTAATTAATTGCATTCTTCTTGCTAATGATAACCATCTACCTTTCCAAGTTGGAAGTTTATTTTAAAATTTACTAATAATTGGATTACATAAATATATCCTCATTCTCCCCTCAAATAAAGGCATCCCTAGATAAGTTTTTGGTAAATTTTCCTCCTCCATTTGAAGCAACCAACAAATTCTTTCTTTGGTATTAGCAAGAGTGTTAAGAAAGTAAATTTTGGATTTAGTCCTACTAATTTTTTGCCCAGAAGCTCTTTCATACTCTTTTAAAAAGTTATTCAAAGCTCTGGCCTCATTTATCCTTGCCCTTCCAAAAAAATTATATCATCTACAAATTGTTTATGGGTGATGTTATCGATGTTATTATTAACCTTAAGTCCACATATAAACCCATATTTGTAAGCCTTCTTTAATTTCCTACTCCAAACTTTTGCCATAATAATGAACAAATAAGAAGATAAAGGATCTCCTTGTCTAAGGTCTCTCTTGGCTTTAAAAGATTCTGTCACTAACCTATTGACCAAAATTGAATAAAAAACTAGAGAGACACAAGATTTAATCCTTCTAACCCATTTCTTCCCAAAACCAAACTTATCTAAAACCGCAAAAATAAAATTCCATTTAACCGTATCATAGGCTTTACTCATATCAAGTTTTAAGATCATAGCTTTATCTTTTCTTGAAGTTGTTGAATGTATAACTTCATGAGCTACTATGATCCCATACAAAATTTGTTTCCCTTTCACAAAATATCCTTGCTCTTTTGAAATGATGTTGTCTAACAATGGATTTAATCTATTTGCTATAATTTTGGAGTTAATCTTATAAGCCATATTGCATAGGCTTATGGGTCTAAAAGAATCAAACAATTCAACATCCTTCTTTTTTGGAATTAGGGTAAGATAAGTTGCATTTATTTTATAAGGAATGTATTGTACCCTAGACTGTTCCACTACCACCAATAAGGAATCCTTCACTATATCCCATATAAAGCTGCAGAGAGCCCATATAGAGTAGGGGATTTATCCTTATTAAAATAGAAAAGAGTTAAATGAACTTCTTCTAGAGTAATAGGCTCCATCAATTTCCTATTGTCTTCATTTGTTATAACTGAAGGAAAATCTTGAAGAAGGTTATCATTAAGAACTTCAATATCCTCTGAACTTAGAATATTATGATAAAATGACTTAGCCTCTTTTCTAATTTCACTATGATCTTCAATACAAACCCCTTCTATTGATTTAATTCTACCAATTCTAGAAGAAGATCTTTGTACTATAGCCATCCTATGGAAAAACTTTGTATTTTTATCTCCTTTTAACCAAGTCTGTCTTGATTTTAATCTCCATAATTTCTCTTCCTTACTCAAAATATTATGATATTCACTAAGTAACTCCTTTTCCTCTAAGCTTGTATTATTTTCATCACCTTTTTAGAATTTTGAAAGTTTATCTTTTAGTTCTTCTTTCTTCTCAAAAATATTTCCAAAGGTGTTCTTGTTCCATTATTTTAATCTAGATTTCATAGATTTAATTTGGTTTGGAAGAGCATACAACTCACCATTACCTAAATAATTCCATGTTTGAGCTATCATATCAACAAATTGAGGATGGTCTTTCCAAATCTACTCATATTTAAAATAAGATATTTTTTTGAATTCACTAACCATCATTTTAACTCTTATTGGCCAATGATTTGAAGCAATCCTTGTTAAGGTATTAATTTTAGCACAAATTCCTTCATCTCTTGTTGTTGGTCCAAGTATAGTTGTAAACTCAATTTCCCATAGATTGTTATTTTGAATAAAATCTAAAAAATCTTTCATACTTTGGGTCAATTTCCTAATTCACCCAAAATTTTCATTCAGCTTGGTAATGGCATTAAAATATCCAATGATCATGAAATGGGTTTCTTGGTATTTATTTCTCATAAAGACCTCAATCCCACTCCAAAATTCTAATCTACGTTACTGAGTTGGAGGACCATACACATTGATAAGGATGAAGTGAATATCAACAAAGTAGCAAGTGACTAAAGAGGCTATCCAATACCTAGTTTTATGAATGGTTACACAAGAGGTTTTAGAAGGATTCCAACAAGTTAGAATTCCCCTTACTACTCCTTTAGAATCCATAGCATCCCATTCACATCTTGCCCAAACTGCTTTCATAGTTTTTGAAACTTCTTTTGTCATTTTAGTTTCCTGGATACAGAGAATATCAGGTTTATTACTTAACACATAGGTCCCTAATACACCTATGCTTTTAGGGGGCATTAGCACCTCTTATATTCGATGAGATGATAATCATGTCTCATTAGGGGCTTTTGGCCCCTCTTGCATATTACCAATATAATTTTATTGTTTGGTAAAGAGAAGTTCAACCAACTTTGTTTGTGTTCCTTTCTCTATGTTAGCTCTTGCTTCCCTGGATCTTGCTTAAAAATTTGAGGGTTTTCCTATTTTTTCCTTGTCTATATCGGGAGTAGGTTTTATTATTCTATTCATAACTATTCTTTCACCATTTTATTTTCCAACATATTTATCCTCTCTTGGCTCTATTATAGAAGCTTTTGACTTATCCTGCTCATTTTATGATATTTCCTTATTAATGGTAGAGGTATTACCTTCTAAAACTACATTTTCTTTACCAAATATTTCCTCCTGAATGGTGCATGGAACTTCAAGAGAGTCTTCAATATCTGATGAAACACATTCCTAGGGTTCATCGAGAATGTTCTTCCTTAAATTAGGATCATATTGAATAGACGGTTCCTTGATAATATGTTGAAATTCTTGTCATGTGTCCTCTAAGTTTTGATCTACTTTTTCTTCATAGGCTAAAGCCTCAAAAGAATTGGAATTTCTTCCAGTATCCTTTCTTATTAGTCTCCACTATTCATTTTATTTTATTTTTCTAGATCTATTTTTTGGAAGTTGAAAACCATCTTTATCCATAACCATTTGTAAATTTCTCTTACGATTTCCTACAGATGATTCTACTGGACTCTTCTTAGGGCATGATCTCTCAATATGTACCACCTCATGACATATTATACATATAAAATATTAGTTTTCATAATCTATAGTTTGGATCCACATATTATCCCCATACTTAAGAATTATTGATTTTGGTAAAGCTTCGCTTATATCAATCATGATCAATATTCAAGCATAAATAGTCAAAAATCCATATTTTGTTGTATCTAAAATCTCAAAGAATTCTCCTAGAGTGTTGCCTATTGCCTTGAAGGTATATATTTCCTAAAATTCAATAGGTAATTCAAAAATCCTAATCCAAACTGGTACTAGGGATGGATTTACATTTCTAGGTGAAAAACTTCATACCAGCGGGTAAGGAAGAGCCTTGCTTTTCCCATAAACCAAGGACACCCTTTTAGGATTCTTTCTCTTTCTTCCCTAGAACAAAAAATGGCTAGAAAGAAACCTTTGGGAAGAAATGATATAATCACTCTCAGAGACTTCCAACTCCTCTCAATCCATTTTTTCAAGGCTAAAGCCCCCCTGGCCAATACCTATTAAATTTACCAAAAATTACCCTATCTTAGATCAATGAGGATCTCTATGATGTGCGCTCACTAACCTCTACCACTAGGGATGATTATAAGGATTTAAATATAAATCGATCCATGAAAATGAAACTAAAACTCAAAATATAATGAAATTTATCTGAAAGTTCTATAACAAATATAATATTTGATAAAAACTTTATAAAATTTTCATGCACAATTTCTAAGATAAAGAAAGAGAAAAAATAACTTAGCTGAAAAATTATTTGTCCAGATAGAATGTCTTGCCTCATTGAAGTCCTAGCCCTTCATTGCTCTTCCCATCATTCGAACCCTAGTTGGAAAATAATTATAATTTCATTTTTTGTGACTTGAAAAATTCTCACTGCCCTTGTTTCGAATGGTTGACTTCACATGGTCGTATATCCCTCAATATTGCTTGGATTTTTGCATATGACTACTCATTTTAAAGTTATTAAAATTCTACAAAAGTTGGTCCAAGAATCAACTGAATCCAAATCTCGAGCACCTAGTGGTCTAATTCATGCCATGCTAAATAACAACAAGATGGAATAGGTTTGGTGGATGCAGCCCGTCTAGTTTGAACCTTGAATGCGCTTGTCAGCTACTAAAAATAGTGTGATTGTAACCAACTCTCCTATAAAACAAAAAAAACTAATGAAGTCCCATATACAATATTATTTACAATTAAGTTGTATTTTTTAGTCAATGAAAACTAAAATGCAACATGTCGCGATATCGTGACACTTTCTCTCCTTTGCTCTTTCACTTGCCTTCGGGTCGCAAAAACTTGACATGTCGCGATATCGTGACACTTTTTCTCCTTAGCGCTTTCTCTTGCCTTCGGGTCGTGAAAACCCGACATGTCGCGATATCGTGACACTTTTTCTCCTTAGCTCTTTCTCTTGTCATATGTCGCGAAATCGTGACACCTTTTTCTCTCTCCTATTTCTCTTCGCTTTGGACCGCAAAAATGAAACATGTCACGAAATCGTGACACCTTTTTCTCTCTCCTCTTTCTCTTCGCTTTGGACCGCAAAAATGAAACATGTCATGAAATCGCGACACCTTTTTCTTTCGGACTCTCTCTCCTGCATTATGTCGCGAAATCGTGACACTTTTTCTTTTGGACTCTCTTTCCTGCAACATGTCGCGAAATCGCGACACTTTTTCATCCGTACAAACTTCCTTGCAATATGTCGCGAAATCGCGACACTTTTTCGTTCGTACAACCTTCCTTGCAATATGTCACGAAATCGCGACACTTTTTGTCTGTACAATCTTCCTTGCAATATGTCGTGAAATCGTGACACTTTTTCTACTTGCCTTTTTCTCTTCGAACATGTCACGAAATCGTGACAATTTTTCTTGCTTGCGCCTTCTCCCCGAACATGTCACGAAATCGTGACAGTTTTGCTTGCTTGCGCTTTCTCTTCGAACATGTCACGAAATCGCGATAGTTTTGCTTGCTTGTGCTTTCTCTCCGAACATGTCATGATATCACGATAGTTTTTCTTGCTTGCACTTTCTCTCCGAACATGTTGCGATATCGCGACAGTTTTTCTTTCTCCTCAACATGTCGCGATATCGCGACAGTTTTCTTCCTTGTGATTTTCTTTTGATTTTTAGCAAATGGGCCACTTCTATCTTTTGGAAAACCACTGTACCTACTCTGAAGAACCTCTTAACTCCTGTCCACTACATCAACTAAGCTGTCTGACTTCCTGTACACTTCATCAACTGATCTGTCTGACTGTGTTGACAACAATGACAATACTTTTGCTGCAACTTGCTCAACAATCTCCCCCTTTGGAATTGTTGGCAACACTCATGCAATCTCCTGTAATTCTTCTCCCCCTTTGACAATAATACCAAAGGGCTGTTGTAGACTCCCCCTGAGTCCATGCACAACATTCTCAGGCACACGTTATGACGAGTTAGCAAAAATTACAAATATGAGCAAAAAGATAATCAAATATATAAATGCTCCCCCCGAGAATGTGGTCCCATAGCTAGTGTTCTTGGTAAATGTGACACTCCACAATTGTTGGAATAAAAATCCAACTTAACCTCACTTTCGCAACTTTCTCCGTAAACACGCAATATATTGCCTCGGATAAGAGATGACTCTTCTTCCACGACCAACTTGTCCAAGATAGAACGCACCCCATTGTACTTCTTCAAAATCTTCTTGGATAAAACTCTAATCTCCTCTCATATTGTAATTTTTGTACTTACTTTAGATAGAACAACCCAATTAAAGTACTCCAAAAAAAAATCACAAGTAAAAAAACCTGCACAACACCTCTCTCCACTTGAAGAATCCTCACTCAGATCTATCTTCAACTATGTTGGCTGCTGGATCTCTATCCATTGAGACTCTTTCCTTTGTACCCTATCAATAGGCTCACTAAGAACCTGCTCTAGTAAGCTCACCAAGAACTTGCCCAGATCTTATAGAATCATAAAAAGAATTGTTAGAGACTCAATATGTTCTATACTTAATGCTCAATCAATATATCAACTAAATCTCATAGAAGCATAAAGAGAATTGTTAGAGACTCAATATGTTCTATACTCAAATCTCAATCTCAACTCAACTCAACCAATCACCTCAATGAACATCCCTTTATCACAGACCCTAGTCGAAGCATGTATCAACCAACTCTGTGTAAGCATCAAACACTATACCACAACTATTTCCCAAAGACCTTCTCAAAGGCTCAATCAATCATGCTCAAGTAGTACTCAAAATGAACTCAACAATGAATGGCAATCTCAAATCAAATCCACTTCATCAACTTTATCATCGACACTCTCCACAATTTTCTTTGGCCTCTTGACTGCCACCTCCTCCGTGACTAACGACTTTGCCTCGCGTCCGTTGTGCAGCTCAATGTCTCTGGTTTCTAACGGCTGCCATGAATGTTTTTATTGCCTACGCAGGTATTGACAGTGGACCATTACATCTAGTGTTGGAACCTCAATCTACGTGCAGTCATCAACACTCGGTATTCTGCTTCTTGTTGGGGCATATGTTAGGGCTACTCAATGTCTTAGGCGAACATTCTTCACGTGATTCTAGGGAGCATTTCTCCTCGCTGTGATCAATGGAATCCTCGGGAAATATCTCGCATTTCTCAAATAATGCAAGACTTTCTTAGACGCATAGGCATCTTGTCCTCCTTGGCGCTTCACCACCTGGGCGCTCTTCTCTTAAGTTAATCACCACCCTTCAAGGTACTGCCACAATCAACGACATGAACTGAACCACACTTTGGCAACTATACGACAACTCATCGACTTCTTTCCTTTCATCCTCAGATAACCACACAAATATATAGGAGCATTAAAATAAAACTTCAAGATTGCTCCCCCTGAGGATGTGCTACCTGGAGTTGCTTAGTGCAATAGCGGAGTAATCTCCTTCTGTCCAAGGAGACACGATTTCCTCTCTTCTTTCTTTCTCCAGTATTTCTTGAACTTAGGCTGAAGGTTTTCACCTGCATCCCTATTTTGAACCTTTTCATGAACTTGAACATTTCTCTTGGGTGGTTGTCTCTTGTACATCCTTGATGGATGATTCTTTTCCTTTCTTTGATACACATGATTTCTTCCCTGTCTATGTTGCATTCTTTGCGTCTGATGAAATCTACTGTCTTGCCTTAGATTAGATACAAAAGTTCTTGGACAAGACCTTGCTATGTGCCCATGACCATTACATTTAAAACATTGCACATGGTGTTCAACCGGAATAATAGATGTATTTCTACTAGCATAACTCTTTGATCTATTATTCAATCCACAATAAATTGCCTTGTGACCATAATGGTTGCATCTAAAACAATAGCCATTAAAAGCATTATTATGAATAGAGTGAGAGTGATAGAACCTCTTTTGTTGTGGTTGCTTTGTTGTAGATCTCCTTTGAGATTTTCTTCCTTTTGAAGATTCAGCTTCAAGATTTTCTTGCTTTGATCCCTCAGCAATGGACTTCTTCTTCTCTTCAGATTTAGACGATGAAGGTTGTTCAGCTTCACATCCAAGACCAAGCTTACACATGGGGCTTCTTTGTTGCCTTATCATTTTATCTAGCAACTCTGTGCTCTTCTCAAATTTGAGATTTGTATTGGCCTCTTCTAGTTGTTTCCTCAATAACACAATCTCCTCTTCTTGTTTGCAGCAAACAATCTCTTTCTCATTGATCTGTGACTTCAAAGCTTCTTCTATTTTCTTGGCTTTATGAATTTGTAAGAAGAGATCTTCAATATTATCCCCATATTCTTCCAACTTCTTGGACAGTATTTTGTTCTTTTTCCTTTCTATACCCAATTGTTCAAGTGCAGAGATCAACTCACCTTCTAGATCTACTTCAGCCTCAGAGTTCTCACCACATACTTTAGAGTTCACTTCTTCTTCCTTTTCTGATTCTACTTCTTCATATGCCATGAAAAGAGCTTCACCTGTTTCCTCTTCAGAATCCTCACCGGAGCTGTCTTCTGTTGAGCTGGCATTCCTGGAGATGAAACTTTTCTTCTTGAAGTTGTTGTTTCTGAAATTTGTCTTTTTCTTCCAGTTACTTCTTTCTTGGTGCGATCCTTCATCACTTTTGTCCTTCTCATTAAGTGGACATCTAGCTGCAACATGCCCAACGCCTCCACACTTGAAACATTTAAACGGTAGCTTTCCTCTGTATTTTCCTTTTCCCCTTATTAGTTTTCGAACAAAGTTTGCTTTCGTTTCATCTGATGTCTCTTCTTCCTCGGATTCTTGCTTTGCTTTTATATTTTTATGTGCTTTAAAAGCAGCTTCTCTATCCATGGGTTTAGTCTTTCCTATTCTCATCTCATATGCAGTCAAGGAACCATGCATCTCATCCATACTAAAAGTATTTAGATCTTTAGCCTCTTCTATTGCTAAAACTTTAGAATCAAATCTTTGAGGAAGAGATCTTAGTACCTTTTTCACGATGACAACATCTTCCATTTCCTCGTCGAGTCCTCTAATCGCATTAATGATTCCATTGACTCTCAGCATGTATGCCTCTATGTTCTCATCGTCATTCATCTTTAATGCTTCAAACTGAGCTCGATGCGTTTGTAACTTGGCCTCCTTGATCTTGTCGTCTCCTTCATGAATGCTCTTTAGTTTGTCCCACATGTCCTTTGCCATTTTACAACTCATAATATTTATCAGTTCGTTGTCTACTAAACCGCACATGATAGCATTTTTGGCTTTAGAGTTATTCTCAAACAATTTCTTACCGACAGCATCGGTTGGAGGAGTGGTGGGTATTGTGTATCCACTGTCTACTGATTCCCAAATGTCGAATCCCAAAGCACACAGATATGTCTGCATCCTGAGTCTCCAAAATGAGTAATTTGTTCCATCAAACAATGGTGCTTTGTTTGAAGAGAATCCTTCACCACTTGCCATTGTGTACTAATCCAAGATCACCCTAGCTGGTTAAGCTTTGTTCAGGAACTTGGCTCTGATACCAATTGTTAATCTCACAATGACACTGAGAGGGGGGTGAATCAGTGTGGCTCTTTAATAATTAAAAACTTCAACTCTTAAAGCAAAAACAATGAAAGCTTAAAACCACATAAAGCAAATATAACAAGAGAGCATCACACAACACAAGATGTACCGAGGTTCACCAGTTTTGGCTACTCCTCAAAAATAGACTGTTTGGACTCCCATCCAAATCCTAGCCTTTGCAAAGCAACAACTTTACAATCAGTTTACCAGCACCAACTGGAAGGAGCACCAACCCCTGATTTACCAGCACCAACTGGAAGGAGCACCAACCCCTGATTTACTAGCACCAACAGGAAGGAGCACCAACCCCTGATTTATCTGCACCAATAGAAAGGAGCACCAACCCCTGATTTATCTGCACCAATAGAAAGGAGCACCAACCCCTGATTTATCTGCACCAACAGAAAGGAGCACCAACCCCTAATTCCAAGCACCAACTTGGACTACAATTTTGAAACTATAATTTTGACATAAAGATGCCTTCTCTTATACAAGACCCTGACTGGTCTATAGCTAACCCAACCTCTCTTGCTATTCACCAAAATAGCACACACTCTTGTGGCTCTGCTTACTGCACTTTTACTGCCCTCTTACAGACCCCTTTGTTGTGCTTCTTTACTGCACTCTTACGGCTCTCATGGCTCTGCTTAACGCTCTCTTACGACACTCTTCCTGCCCTCCTTTTTGCAGCACTTTCGCTCTCTTCAGCAGCGCACTCACTCTCTATATCAGCAGCACTTTAACACAAACCTCCTTTTGTAGCACTTTTACACCCTTTGAGCAGCTCTTAATCCTCTGCGTAGACCTCCTTTTATAACCATATTGAATCTTTGTAACTCCAGTTGTAAGCCTCCTTTCATTTCTCATGCGCCACTTGTCAATTGTAACGCCTTCTATATGTAACTCCTTTTGTATATATAGAGTAGGCATTACGTTACATGCAACAATTGACACATATACCTTTACCATGACTGTTCATCTTCTTGGTCATGACTATTTGTATTTTTTTTATGTGCATGCATGCATTTTCATTCTCTATATATACGACTAGTCATTTTCTCCGTCTTCGATTAACTCTTCTTATTTTATCTGCATGAATTTCTTCTACAACCCACTATAACTCTTATAACTTTAGTTAACTATCACATATCTTATTTCGGCTAGGTTCTCTTCTTTGCTCGTGCCAAAGTGACCTGTGCATGAAATCGTGACACTTCCGCCTCTTTGTCCTCTTCTCGACTTTGCACCTGTGAAAACAACATGTCGCGATATCGTGACACTTTCGCCTCCTTGCTCTTCCTCTCGGCTTCAACCAGCGAAAACACAACATGTCGTGATATCGACACTTTCGCCTCCTTGCTACTCTTCTCCTTCAACTTTCAACCCTCTAAACATGTCACGATATCGCGACACTTTCGCCTTCTTGCTTTCTCTCTCCTCCTTTAGTCGCGAAAATGCGACATGTCGCGATATCGTGACACTTTCTCTCCTTTGCTCTTTCACTTGCCTTCGGGTCGTGAAAACCCGACATGTCGCGATATCGCGACACTTTTTCTCCTTAGCGCTTTCTCTTGCCTTCGGGTCATGAAAACCCGACATGTCGCGATATCGCGACACTTTTTCTCCTTAGCGCTTTCTCTTGCCTTCGGGTCGCGAAAACCCAACATGTCGCGATATCGTGACACTTTTTCTCCTTAGCTCTTTCTCTTGCCTTCGTCGCAAACCCAACATGTCGCGATATCGTGACACTTTTTCTCCTTACTCTTTCTCTTCGCTTCAAACATGTAAATTTCCCGAAATCGTGACACCTTTTTCTCTCTCCTCTTTCTCTTCGCTTTGGACCAAAAATGAAACATGTCGCGAAATCGCGACACCTTTTTCTCTCTCCTCTTTCTCTTCGCTTTGACCCAAATGAAACATGTCGCGAAATCGTGACACCTTTTTCTTCTCTCTCTCCTCATTATGTCGCACTGCACTTTTCACCCTGCAACATGTCACGAAATCGTGACACTTTTTCTTTCGGACTCTCTTTCCTGCAACATGTCACGAAATCGTGACACTTTTTCATCCGTACAAACTTCCTTGCAATATGTCACGAAATCGTGACACTTTTTCGTCCGTACAACCTTCCTTGCAATATGTCACGAAATCGCGACACTTTTTCGTCCGTACAACCTTCCTTGCAATATGTCGCGAAATCGTGACACTTTTTCTACTTGCCTTTTTCTCTTCGAACATGTCGCGAAATCGCGACAGTTTTTCTTGCTTGCGCCTTCTCCCTGAACATGTCACGAAATCATGACAGTTTTGCTTGCTTGCACTTTCTCTCCGAACATGTCACGAAATCGTGACAGTTTTGCTTGCTTGCGCTTTCTCTCCAAACATGTCGTGAAATCATGACAGTTTTGCTTTCTTGCGCTTTCTCTTCAAACATGTCACGATATCGCGATAGTTTTTCTCTCTCCTCAACATGTCGCGATATCGCGATAGTTTTTCTCTCTCCTCAACATGTCGCGATATCGCGACAGTTTTCTTCCTTGTGATTTTCTTTTGATTTTTAGCAAATGGGCCACTTCTATATTTTGGAAAACCACTGTACCTACTCTGAAGAACCTCTTAACTTCTATCCACTGCATCAACTGAGCTGTCTGACTGCCTGTACACTTCATCAACTGATCTGTCTGACTGTGTTGACAATAATGACAATACTTTTGCTGCAATTTGCTCAACAAGTGGGGTCTGATCATAACCCATTGTTACTGGAAAAAGCCCCTTCACACTCGTTCTTCCCTAGACCATTCAGATTTGAAGCCATGTGGCTTTCTCATCCAGAGCTCGAAGACTGTATCAAGAAATGGTGGTCCACAAATTTTACTAGCTCACCCATGGAGATAGTGACTTCCAAGCTTAGGTTCATCAAACTTAATCTAAAAAGGTGGAATAAAAGAGTATTTGGTGATATCTTCAAGCATAAATATGATATCAAAACTAAACTATAGGTCATTCAAAAATCCATTGAAATGAATGCTTTGACTAATGAGTCCAGAGCGAAGGAGCTGTCTACTCTGGAAGATATCCACAACATTCTAAGTAGAGAAGAATTGTTTTGGAAACAAAAATCCATATCCCTCTAGCTTAAGGAAGGTGATAAAAACACTAAATATTTTCACTCATATACCTTAAGGCATAGAGGTTACAACAAAATTAGAGAAGTTCTTAGATCTGACGGGTCTATCACCAAGGATATTCAAGAGATAAGGAGTGAAGTTGTCTCCTTCTTCCAATCCTCACTCTGTGATCTTCCTATTGGATATCTTGAAGTGAAAGAGAGGCAATGATATTATCAAGCCCTTTCAAATGAGGAGATCATACATGTAATTTTATTGATGGCTGGTTTAAAAGCTCTTGGACCGTATGACTATTTTCAAAGTTTTTGGCATGTAATTGGTAAGGAAATATGTACAACCCTCAAAAGCATCTAGTCCTCAGTTGTTTTTCTCAAGAATTTCAACTCTCATTTTTTGGTTTTGATTCCAAAATCTATAGGGGCTAATAAATTCTCTAAATTTTGACCCATCAACCTTTGTAACACAATTCAAAAAATCTTCACCAAAGTTTTGGCAAATAGGCTCAAGCTGCTCCTCCCTCTTCTTATTGATCCTGCCCAAAGTGGCTTCATGCCTGGCCATCAAATTATTTATGGAGTTATTGCTATCCACAAGCTTATTCATTCAATGGATAAAAGCAAGAGAGCAGGGGCTTTCCTCAAGTTAGACATCACTAAATCCTATGATCGAGTCTTTTGGGAATTATTATTGAAGGAGCTAAGAAGATTCCGTTTTTTGAGCAATGGATAGACCTGGTCAATTTGTGCATTTCCTCAACTAATTTTTCTATGTTGGTTAATGGTTCCCCAACAAGGTATTTCAATAGTAACAGGGGCATTCAACAAGGAGATCCACTATCCCCCTTCCTCTTCATTTTGATGGTAGAAGTTTTGGGTTGCTCTATTACTACAAATTCTAATATTGTGGGAATTAAACCTACTCTCGAGTCTAACCCCATATCTCACCATAAATTTGTAGATGATACATTTCTCTCTTTTATGGCTTCTATCATTCAGGCATGCTAATTAAATCTATTCTCATCAACTTTGAAAAAGCGACAGATCAACAGGTCAGTTTCAAAAAAAGTAAATTATTCTTTCTGAATACTCCGATGGCCAGATAGAGGAATATTACCAATATTCTTGGTTGTAAAGTGGTATCTCTACCCTCTACATATCTTGGGTTACCTTTCTTCAAAGGTGACTATAAACCAGATCTTTGGGAACCCATGGTTGAAAGGATACAACAAAATCTTTCTAACTAGAAGGAAGCTATTTTAAGCCATGCTGGGAAAGTACTTTTAGTTAAGACCTCCTTGTAGAGCATTCCTATATACTTTATTTCACTCTTCTAGATGTCCGAAAAGATCCTCCAAATAATTTATAATATTCAAAGATATTTGTTATGGCTAGCTTTGATATCAAGCGTATATTTCACTTGGTGTCCTAGGATCAAGTCTACAAAAAAAATAATGTGGAAACTTGGGTTTGAGAAAAAATAGTCTCATGAATAAAGCCTTGATTGCAAAACAAGTTTGAATGCTGGTTAAAAATGAATATGTAAAATGGGTCAGAATTATTAAGGCCAACTATTTGGGTATGGAGAACAATTTGTTGACCTCATCATTTCTACCCTCTGTTTCGACCTTTTGGTTGAATCTGTGTAACTCCAAAGACCTGATCTATAAGGGAGGTAAATGGCTAGTGGAGAATGGACAGATTATTTAATTCTAGAATGATCCTTGTTTGATGGATGATCCCTTAGATTCTCACCCTGATTTGGCTATGGTTGAAGCCTTGTGCAGAATGTTGTTCGGCTTTAGAGTTTTTTATTTCATTGTAGCTCTTCCAAATTGCAGAATATGGAGGTCCTTATCCCACCCTAATCTTTATTTGACTGAAGCTCATGCCCTCAACCTCATCGTTGATTTGTTAAATATTTATGTGCTCAAGCTAGAGCTGGATGATGATTCCTTTTGTTGGAAGGTAGAACCCTTAGGTTCTTTCTTAGTTAAATATGCTTTCTACCTGCTTGAGGAACCGATTCCCCCTTGGCCCCTCTACAACTTGGTTTGGTGTAAAGGTCTCATCCCTAATATTAATATATTCTTTTGGATGTTGGTGTAGCATAAATTCCTCACCTTGGAAAACCTTAGAAATCATGGTCTGATCTTACCCAATCATTGTTATCTATGTGGCATCTCTAATGAATTTCTAGTCCATATCTTTAATCTTTACCCATTCACGAATGAGGTTTTTGACTCCTTTTTTGATCTTCTAGGAGTCTTTTGGATGCTTCCCATTTTCCTTCTCAATATTCTAGCCTAGTGGTCATCCCCTTTCTCCTTCAAGAACCTTCAAATATTTTGGTCTTTTATTTTGGCCCATCTTCTATGGGAAGTTTGGAAGGAGCATAACAAGAGAGCCTTTAACAACACCTCTAATTCGGTTGGCTTTATCTTTTCTAGGTGTTTGGTGGCTATTGTGGAGAATGTATCCTCATGTTGTGTAGAAGATAAACCCAAGGAGTTTGAGTGAATATTGGAGAATCTATTGGGTTTTAAACTAGCTAGGGAGCCAACTTTACCTGTTGTAGCTAATCAAAATTTGTCCACTATTTAGATTCCTCCACCTTCTGATTGGTTCAAATTAAATTTTTATGGTGTTTCAAAAGGTAACCCGAGAAGAGCAGGTACCAGGGGAATTATTATACATCACAGGGATGATATTCTATTAGCCTTTGCTAAAGGGTTTGGAGTAAAATCTAGTCAGTTCATGAAAGTCAAGACCCTTTACCAAGGTATCTATATGGTTAGCTCATTGGGACTCCATAAAATTATCATAGAAGGGGACTCCCTTACTACCATCAATTACATGAAAGGACAACCCCCAAGAAATATGTCAACAAAAAATATGATTCTTGAAGCTAAAAGAGTCACCTTGATTTTCGAGGATGTCACATTTCAACATACTTTTAAGGAATGTAATAATTCCACAAACTTCATGGCAAACCTGGGTGTGGACCACCCTGGACTCCGTATTTGGCGGGAGGACTTCCCTGAGGGCTTGTGCTCTCTGGAGACAACAAATTTCCTTGGTAGGGAATTAAAGCATGGTTAATTATTATTATTTTTTACTGCTTAGTAGTCCTACTTCCCTGCATGGAAGTCCTTTTCAATTTTCTTTAATTTGTTTTTGGCACCTCTCTATTCTCCCCTAGTGGTTTTCGAGCTAGGGCTTGGAGGCTCTATTGGTTTCTTATTTGTCTACTGCTAGTTTGGCTGTGTTGGATTTTTGACCCTCAGAAAATATCTTTTTGGACTTGGTTTATCTTGTAAAAGGTTTAGGGATCCTTTCAAAACCCCTTCTACCTTTTATCAAAAAATATATATGAAATATTTTTTTAATATCAATATGAAATTTTGAATGACAGAAAGGTAATTATTGAAGGGGATTCCCTCAATATCATTAATATGCTCAAAGGTATTCCGGTCCTTTCTTGGATGATCACAAATAAACTTGTTGAAACCCAAAGATAAATTTTAACCCTCGAAGCAGTTGATATAAAGCATACAGGGAGGGAAATAGATTGACAAATATTTTAGCAAACTTGCTACTTTTGTAGGAAAGATGCACAATTTGGCATGAGGATTTCCCAAATGGATTAAATTAAATAGATAATGAAATATTAAAAAGATAATTTATGTTTTCAAATGGCTATGATATGCCATAGTAGGGATCCCTTGGGAAAATTTGATGTTTGTCCTACTCGGCTATTATGTAGCTTTGTTGTTTGTCTATTTTGTGGATCCTTCTTGGTTTTCTATGTTGATATATTTATTCATTGTTTCCAACTAGTTGGTTGATCCACTCTTGTAAAAGGTTCTCGGTACCTTTCAAAACCCCTTCATCCGTATTATCAAAAAATATCGATATTAATCTTTATAAAAGGTACATTATTAACTACAAAGTCTTTTTATTTAAGTTTCATATTATTTTGAATAAATTAGAAAAATTTAATCTTAATTATTTTTAAAAAACACCACTCCATTAAATTTTTAATAATTTTATTTGAAATCACTATAAAAATAAATATTTTTAAACTGTGAAAAAACAAAATTGCAAAGTGCGAAGGATTAGGGTTTTTTTCTAAAAAAAATATCATCTTTTAGGAGCCATATCTTCATGAAGAGTAATCTGATTTAGCTGATTTTTGGACCAACTTGTGCAAAATTTGAATACCTTTAAATGAGTGTTCATATGCAACAATCTAAGAAATATAGAGGTAGATATGATCCTATAAAGTCAACCATTTGGATCAAGGACAGTGACCATTTTTCAAATCGCGAAAAATGAAATTGCAAAGTGCGAAGGATTAGGATTTTTTCCTAAAAAAACATCTTATATTTTAGGAGCCATATCTTCATGAAGATTTATCCTACCGTCATTGTTGGTTTTATGCGCACTTAAAGAATTCATAATAAACTACTATCTTTGCAACAAGCTTCCCCCAAGGTTTAAACCTGGGTCTCTTCTTAGTAAGTGCCTAACTAGACTAACACTTACCAATCCGCCTAGCCCTTGGGGGTATGGGACTTTATTAGTTATAATAATAATTATTTTTGTTTACATATAAATATCCATCTTGAAAATAAATACAAAATATATATAGAGAGAGAAATAGAAAGAGAGGGGTGTTATTAAGAGAGAGGTGTTTGGTTAATATTGGGTTCTAACTTATTATTATTATTATTATTATTATTATTATTATTATTATTATTATTATTTTGATACATAGAGGAATTGACAATTGGTATAGCTTATACTTATAGATAATGTATTATGTGAATATCTTGTCTAACATTTACTTCATTTTAGTTTTTATTGGCTTAAAACTACAACTTAATTATAAATAATATTGTATATAGGATTCCAAGTGGGATAACGCAACAGTTCAAAATTTGGTTCTTCTTCAGAAGGTTCAAGGTTCAAATCAAACGTTCAAACCGTAGTGTGGGCGAGTGTGTGATGGGGTGGGTGTGTGGTGGTTGTGTTAAATTCCCTATTGATAAGCATAGCTCTTGGCTTTAGGAGGGGTCATGGTTTGGGGAGCCTGCCCAGCCAGGTGCGTTGGTCATAGTGATTTCTCACACTAACCAAATAAAAAAAAATATTGTATATGGGACTTCATTACAGTTATAATAGTAACTGTTTTTTTCAAATATATATCCATCTTGAAAATAAATACAATGTATGTGATAATTGTTGGGCTCAAGAATTTTACTAATAATTTTTTTTTTTGGATTTTGAAAGGGTTGTCCTTTTCCTTCAACATTAATTTAGTCATTGAGCTATTTAGTGCCAAAAATATTTGAACCTTGTTATGGGCTACATTAACTATTTGTCCCAACCCTTGAACCAAGAACCCATTTTTTTAGTAACAATATATTTTTTTTCACATTTAACATTTTTAATTTCATGAAACAAAAAATGGATATTTATTTAATTATGGATTTGTTTCAACCCTACTTTTTTTGTGTTTGTTTATGTCTGTGTGTGCTTGTTTTTGTGTTTTAGGCATGCTCCTTTAGTGTGTTGTAGGTGGTATTTTTTGGGGGGGGTTATATTTGGTTGTGTTTTTTATGTTTGTTTATGTTTGTGTGTGCTTGTTTTTGTTTCTTAGGCATTCTCCTTGAGTGTGTTTAGTGTGTTGTAGGTGGTATTTTTTGGGGGGGGTTATATTTGGTTGTGTTTTTTGTGTTTGTTTATGTTTGTGTGTGCTTGTTTTTGTTTCTTAGGCATGCTCCTTGAGTGTGTTGAAAGTGGCAGACTAGATACGAGCCCTAAGTATTTTTGGCAAAAGAGATATCCCTACCTTATTGGATCTTATTAGGAGTGGCATCCCTTTTGGGATGTTTTCCAAATAAATTATAATTTTTGGATTTTTTTACTAAAAATTAAAAATAATACTTTTAATTTTTTAAATATAAGATTTACTCACCATAGACAGTAATGTTACTAATAGTGATTACTTAAAGTTAAATTTAAAACATAAGATATTTTAGTAACTTATTAAAAATAATATTTTTTATTAAAAGTATACAGGTTATAATACCATAATAATATTTTTTATTAAAAGTATACAGGTTATAATACCATATATATTTATTTAACATAATACCATAGTAGTCTATTTTGAATCCTCTGAGTGCGGGTCATACTGACGATGGTGGTATGAATCTCGAAGCAACGGTGGTCCCCATATCACATCGGTTAACCTTTATGAGATGTATATGTTTGGTGGTTGCATTCTGTGTGGTTTGAACCATGTGGTTTGAACCCTGCATTGGCCAATTACTAAAAATAGTGGTTGTTTTTTTTTTTTTTTGAATTTACATGATGGAATCGGTAGTCGCCACGAATCCGGGCAAGTTGTCCAGCTTTTATGGCCGCCACAGTATTCTGCGTTGTTCGCCCCAGAAGCCGCCACACAGATCATCGCACAGTCCGCCCCTATAACCACCATGCCACAATCATTTTAAACCTTTTACGTCGCTGAAAGCACCGGGAAAGGGACAAGCGTTCAGTCCGGCGAGGCCCGAGATTTGAACCTTGGACCTCCGCCCCTTATGGGGTTTGGATGAACCAATTGGTCTACACCTCGGACCCTAAAAATAGTGGTTGTTACCAACTCTCCTATGTAATAAAAAAAACATAACAAGAAATATGAAAATAAATATTTGATTAATATTTTTAAAAACATTAAATATAGTAGCTTGCATAAGAGAAGGCCAATCCATAAAATTTAAACTTTGGTTTATCTAAATAAAACATGTTAATGAGATATCTAATTTAACATTAACAACTAAGTGTTTAAGAGGTATCTTATTCGTAACTTTATTTAAAAAATATAAATGAAATAAAGTATGTGCTCATTCATTAATTATTTAATGTTATTATTTTAAATCTTGATAAATTAATTAGTGTCATGTTTTTTTTTATTTGGTTAGTATGATAAACTCTTAAAACCAAGGCATAGGACTGAGTAGTATCCTCCCCACCATGACCCCTCGTAAAGTTGAGAGATATGCTTATCAATAGGGAATTTAACACACACACCTACCACCTCACACACTCGCCCACACCATGGTTTGAACCTTGGACCTCCCAAAGAAGAGCCAAAGCCCAAATAGTTGCAATGTTCTCCATGGGATAATTAATGTCATGTTTAATGAATTATCAATCATGATATCTACTTTAATATTTTTATTTAACAATTATAGTTTTCTTGAACCTAAGACTTAATTGTGGAAAAAACCACACACATATATTTCTAATGCATATTGAATACAAAGATAAAATGTTTTAGAGGAAATTACCAAGAAGAGACCTAGATTCAAACCTTGGGGGCATACATATTGCAAAGGTAGTAGTCTGATATGAATCATTTGAGTGCATGCTAGACTGATGACACTGATATGAATCCTGAGTGACTGATGGTCCCCCTCACACCGGATCGACAATAACGAGGTGATATAGGCTCGTTGGGAGCAATACCTATGGTTTAAACCCTACACTTGGCAGTTACTAAACATATTGTGGATGTAACCAACTGTATCAAAATAATGTTTCTCACCTACTCAGAATCCTATAAAACTTCACCATAAAAACTATGTAAAGGCTATTGTATAACCACTAATATTATCATTTAAAATGGATGATAATATCTTTTAACTATCGAAATTTTGAAGATTTTTGTTAATGGTGTAAAACAAATTAATACAAGGACTATATGAACAACAATATAATTTTCTAACATATTAGAGTCTTTTTAGAATCTCTCCTACAACCATTCATAAAACCAAACATTGGATAGCCTTATTAGTCACATGCTACTTTGTAGATAATCATTTCATCCTTATCAATGTCTATGAACCTACAAATTTGTCAAGAATACTATAAGTATGAAGTGAGACTGAATCCTTTATGAGAAGTGAAGACCAAAAAAACCTAATTCATGATCATAGGATATTTAATGCCATAACCAAGTTAGATGAAAAATTTAAGAGAATTAGGAAAATAACCTATAGTATGAGAGATCTATTAGCTTTTATTTTATTTTAGAAGAGGACAACTCTAAATGAACCAACAACAAGAGAGGAAATAACCTAATAGTAGAAAAATTAGATAGAAGTATACTCTCAAATCGTTGACTAGATAAAGGGACTTGTAATAAAATAAATATCTTGACAAAGATTGGTTCAAATCAATGGCCAATAAGAGTTAAAATGGTGGTAAGTGAATTAAAAAAAATCAAATTTTAAATATGAGTAGATGTGGTAAGACCATCCTCAATTTGTTGATAAGATAACATAAACATAAAATTCTTTAAGAAATGGTAGTTTGTATACACTTCCAAAACAAATTAAATCATTGACATCTAGATTAAAAGAATGGAGTAAGAACACAATATTTTTTATGAGAAAGAAGAATTAAAAGAGAATATCTAAATTCTAAAAAAATGAACATAATAATCGAAGCTTGGAGAAAAGGGAGTTGCTTAGTGAATACAATAAAATTTTGAGAAAGGAAGATAAATTTTGGAGATTAAGATTAAGTTAGACCTAGTTAAAAGGAGGAGATAAAAATACAATTTTTTTCTTAGGATGGCAATAATACAAAGGTCAACCTCTAGAAATAATAGAATTAAATCAGTATAAGATATTTGGATTGAAGACCAAAGTGAAATCATAAAGGAGGTAAGGTTTTATCATGAAAATATTCTAGGATTAGAGGAGTTTGAATTTCTTAATGATAAACTGCTACAAGAAGTACATTCAATTTTGATAGATGAAGACAATAAGAAATTGATGAAACCTATTACTCTAGAAGTTTATTTAGCTCTTTTCTCTTTTGAAAAGGATAAATCCCTAGGTCTAGATGGACTCTCTACAACATTCTATCAATATAATTGGGATATAGTGAAGGATTATTTATTAATGATACTGGAACATTCTAGAGTTAAATAGTATATACCTTAAAAAATAAATGCAAGATATCTTAAGATTATTCCAAAAAATAAGAATGCATAATTGTTTGATTATTTTAATCTAGTAAGCCTTTGTAACATGGTATATAAGATAATATCCAAATTTATGGTAAATTGGTTAAGACCACTTTTAGACAAAAAAAAATTAGAATAGTAAGGAAAATTTATGAAAGAGAGATATTCTAGAGGGGATTATAGTATCTCATGAAGTTATGTATTCAACAGACTCAAGAAAAGAGAGGGCAATGATTTTAGAACTTGATGTGAGTAAAGCCTATGATAGGGTTCAATGGAATTTTCTTTTGGTAGTACTAGAAAAGTTTAGATTAGGTAAGAAATGGGTTAGATGGACTAAATTTTGTACCTCTACAGTATCATATTCAATGTTGGTCAATGGGTTAGTAATAGAATCTTTTAAATCCATGAGAGGTCTTAGACAAGGAGATCGTCTATCATTATATTTATTCTTTATTATGGCATATGTATTGGAAAGGAACTTGAAAAAGGTTAAAAAATATGGTCTAATACTTCGACTTAAGGCTAGTAATAACATTGACAACATCACCCATCAACATTTTGTAGATAATACAACCCTTTTTTAGAGTACAAATATAAACAAGGCTAGAGCTTTGAATAACTTATCAAAGGATCATAAAAGAGCATCAAGAAAAATAGGGATATCCAACTAGAATCAAAGGATTTGAAATTTATTTTCTAAACACTCGAACTAGAATCAAAGTAGGGATATCTAGGTTACCTCAAATGAAGGAGGCAAATTTTCTATAAACTTATCTAGGGATGCCCTTATTTGAGGGGAGAATGAGACTAGAATTGTATAATCTAGTTATAAGTAATGTTCAAAAGAAACTATATGCATGGAAAGATATATGGCTATCATTAGTGAGAAGGGTGCAACTAATTAAATTAGTCTTATATGTTATTCCAACATATTATATGTCCTTGTATACTATGCTAAAATTGATAGAAAAAGTTTAATCTATATTATACTATAATTTTTATGGTCTTTGATCATATGATAAAAGGAAATTTCCTCTAGTGAAATGGAGCAAGGTGTGTGCTGATAGAACTACGGTAGGTCTTAGTTAAAGAGTTTTTATAGATTCAAATTTACTTCTTAGGGGGAAAGTAATATTAATATTCTATAAAGTGAGTCAAAAGCAATGGGAAAGAATTATTCTAAGTGTATTAAACCCAATGACCTAAGCTTAATATTGACTACATTCTTACTACCAAATGGTTCTACACTGGAATATTTTTAAAAAATCAATTAATACAGTGATTAATGGTCTAAGATTCGAGGTGGGAACTAGAGAAAATAATTATATTTGGATGAATATTTGGTGTAATTAAAAACCACTCAATCTAGATAAAATTTTGAAACCATGGATGAGATTACTTCAAGATAAATATGGTGATAGAGTTTAAAACATTATGTACAAGTATCAAGAATGAAGATACAAATGGAAAGAATATTTTTTTACAAGTACACAAGACATCGTTGCTAGGAGGTAGTTGAGTAGAAAGATAATAACAATGATTATTTTGAGAGGAGCTAGGGATAAGTTGTTTTAGGAGTTGAATAGATCAGGAGAATACATAACAAGAAGTAGATATAATGTAAATCAACAACAAAATATGAACACTAGAAGAATATCAAGAGATATTTGGGATAGCCCAAGGATTCCTAAAGTTAAATTTTTTTACTACTAGTAGGTACTATAATAATGTTATCTTGGGATAACCTTATGAAAAGGGGTTTTCATGGCCTCTCACAATGTGTTCTATGTAAAAAGGAGGAGAATATAGACCATATCTTAGGGCTTTGTACAATAGTTTGGAAACCATGGCAATGGATTCTTAATATATTTGGTAAATGAATGGTGATGAATGACAAAATTGAAGAATAGTTAAAGCAATCATAAAGAAATTTTAAGAGTGAGGCTTTGTAGATAAGTTGAGATATATTAAAAGATATAATAATTTGGATTATATGGCCAGAAAGAAATAGAAGAATATTAAAGGAAAGTAAATTATTTTAGAGTTAATGAAAAGAAAAATTTATTTAGTTGTAGAGGAGTCTAAACCAATTCTATCAACTCACCGAATCCCTAATCTTGAAGTAGAGAGCCTTGATAGATGGAGTCAAGTCATCAAATGAAATTACGATGTTGGATATTGGAGAAATAAAAAGAAGGTGAAGAATATAAAGTGGAAACCACCAAAAGTGGAGTTGGTGAGATTGAATTTTTATGGATCATCTAGAGGAAATCTAGGACCAAGAGGAGGAGGAGGAGGAATAATTAGAAATAATAATAGCGATATTTTATCTCATTACACCTTCAATAGTGGATTTAAGACAAATAATGAAGCTAAAGCTTGGGTAGATTTGTAAGGATTAAAAATATATAGACAAATAAAATAGAATAGAGTATGGATGGAAGGTGATTCACTAAAAATAATAAATATAATTTTGAGGAAAATGTACGATCCTAAAAAGCATACACCTAATCTAGAAACAATTGCAAATCACATAAAGTATATAGGAATTAATGAAATTGCAAATAACCAAAAGAAATGTTTCTTTTATTTATTTCCAAATGAATCTCAGTTACAAATCCATCCCTCTTAGGGATACCCAATGTGATACAATGTTACAATCATAAGAACTCCCTTGCAAGGGTAGGTGTAATCCACAGACTCTTTAGAATGACACGAACTACTCCAAGGTGTCAATGACCTTCTTCCCCACGATTAGAGGTATTTGCTGCCTTGCATGTCAAAATATTGTTAGTCCTATGTGCAATAAACAACAAAAAGCATCAATAATAAATGATGCATCTCTTGATGAGGCTTTTTGAGAAAATTGCATGAAAAGATGATGTTATTAGCATGTAATCAACAAAGTGCAAGAAAGCTGTGCAAAACATGAAAATATGATATGAAACATGTAAAGGAAAAGCATATGTATCTATATAATGGCCTAATTATGAATGTGAAAGCATGGAAGCATGAAAAAGATTCATTAATATCCTAGTTACAATATTGAAATCAAGACAACTAAACAACCTAATTCTACCGTTCAGAAATCTCTAATACTACAATTAAACTTAAATTATGCCTAATCTAATGCCATTAACAAATCCTACGATGAGAAAGCAAGAAAAAAAGTGATGATACCCTAACCGTGGCTCTATGGCATGGTGATCATTGTTAGTTGTGGCTGACAACCGTGGCGGAGCTTGAAGTGTGCTTGTCCTCCAATTCAAGGGTTAAATCTCTGAATCCTCTTGTCAAATTGATGGTCAAGGGTCACCTTTGTGTCCTCTAAAATATTTGGCAGTTGAATTGATCCGATTGCATGTGAAATGGATGTAATTGCATCTATTGGCTCTCCTAACCTCCTAAGACCTCCATGGCTTAAATTGCCATTTCAATATCTCAATTAAGGGCAAGAAAGCAATGTCATAATGCAATTAGGTGAGTGTTGAATTTGATAGGGCTTCACTACTCAAATTCACCTATGCATATCTAGATAGTTTTCCCAATTTGGATGGGGTTTTTATAGCACCTTGGAGGGATATGTCCTAGCTTCATGTGGAAGCCAAGATCAATAATTGGTAGTTAGAGCAGTTGGAAAGAATTTTCTTGATCATTCCACCCCCAAATCGCTTAGATCTGCAACCAATGGCCATTTAGAACCAACTTTCACTTGGTCAAAGGCCAACTAATTTTTTATGCTAGACGCAGCTCTGAGGTATGGTCAGCACTACTAACCATGAGTGTCAACCATGGTTAACACTAATTAGACCAAACTACCTAATTGAGTTGTTAAAACCACTACTATACCTTGGCATTTGTCCAAGGTCTTCCATATGGTCTTCTAGCATATCCCATATGAGTAGTTGCCTTGACATGACACATTTTAGGTGTCTACAGATGCCCCTTTTGAGATGCATTGTGAGATAGAACAACGCTAAGCAAAAATAGACCTCCTAAAATTGTGTTGTAGGTTGGATGATGATCATTAATCTGATCAGCATTATATGCTCAAGATCCAGCAAAAGGATTAGGTAGCTCCAGCGGTGATCAGGTAGCTCAGGGCTATTATAGGATTTTGTGCCATATAGATCCGAAAGGAGGAGAGCTACTAACTTAACTATCATATTTTCTTTTTGCACTAGAAAAGGGTAAGCTTATGATAGTCGTTGGCAATGATTTGTAAGATGAACACAATTTTGATAAGATTAAGAGATCTACGATCAAGGGATCTTCTGTTGACTTTGATTATGATTATGATATTATGAATACCCCTTCAAGCGATGAGTTTTTGAGGATAGGATAATTAAATGAAGCAATGAGTCGCTTGACCACTATGAATGACCTTGAACAAAATAATATTTAGCATTTGATAACTGATTAGGCCTAATAAGCCATGATTGCAACTATTAAGAGTAATTGTACATCTCTATCCCATGGAGTGGTCCATCCATAATGGACTTCTTAGGGAATCAAGATGATAGTAATTCTAATTAGGCATGTTTTGAATCACTTTGTTCAATGATATCCTAAAAATATCATAGGAGAAGTGATATGATTGCTTTGTTCTCATGGAGCAGTCCGACCGTATGGGCCTTCTTAGGGATTGAAATGAAGCATATCAATTTAGCGATGACGAATTTGCCCCAAATGTCCTTATAGTAATTTACTCATCCTATTGGATTGCATGAAGTGTAAGTTGTTGCAACCGCCAAGTGTATAGGGTAAATAACTAGATACGAGGAACATTTGGCTTTTGATTTTATTTGATTTTTTATTATTTTGTGATTTTTTTTACAATTCTGGTCAAGAGGGTATTTTTAATTTAGCATTAAACAACTCTCCATGATGGTATTTTTGATCATTTATTGCATTTTTCTAACCACATTTGACAACAACAGCTAAAAATTTTAAATTTCTTAGCCATGGGTGATACCCACGATCGAAAAACCCTAATTCTACACTTGTGGGTGTCAGCCACGGTCAAGAACAAAATAGGAAATATTTAAACTTTTTCCTGTCATTTTTGACGTCATTGTCAACTGACAACTTGAGTGATCTGAGAGGTGAGTCAAAAATTCTGACATGAAGTGCTACTGAAAACTCAACCTCACTACTACCTAGAACGATGGCAGCCCAACCTGGAGGAGCCGGTGCGACTAAGGTAGAAGCACACGAAACCCTTGACCATTTTGATTTTACTAGTTTTTAAAATTAACCTCACTAAGTAATGGGTTAAATTAACTTCATTAAACTACGGTGTAACGAACCTCACCCTAGTTAGGTTTAGCTTAGGTTAGCTTAGAGGGTTAGGGTTTAATTTTTTTTGCTTTGTTTTTTTAATATTTTATTATTTTTATTATTTTTATTTTCTGTTGTTTTATTGCCGAGGAGGAGGATGACGCTCTCGAGGAGGGTGAGGCACCACCAGACAACGAGGTTGGGCAGCTTAGGGCCCAGGTTGCTAGCTTATAAACTTATGTAGGATCCTTGTAGACATAGCTCTTACATTGAGATACCACCATTACCACTTTACAGTCAAAGGTGGGGGATCTCTAGTCTTGACTCATAGTAGGGCAGTCATAGTGGCGCAGCTACGATGAGGAGAAGACCGCTCTACAGGCTAGTATCACTACAACAAATGTAGATATCCAAAAGGTTATAGGGCAGCGCATCCTCTTGTAGTCACAGGTAGACGCTATGATGTCACTAATTTTTGCACTCCAGAGTGGGAGGTTAGATCCCTCATTATCATAGGTTGCTCTAGCACCTTTACCTGCTACAGTAGTACCAACAGTGCCAGTAGCACAGGGATTAGCAGGGTTGGACCAGGGAGTAGAGATCAAGAGACTCCGGGTCCTGGTGCAACAACACATCGATGATGGTGCATGGAGTGTTGCCTACATCTCTACTCTAAGAGGAGTGATTGGACTACTCGGGGGTGAGATTATGGATATGCCCATAGCTTCAGGGTCTTAGAGGACTCACACTCGAGAGACAAGGTAGTCATCAGTGAGCTCTAGTCGTAGATATCATAGGTCAAAGAGGACCTTCGGTGCCAGCTCTAGGGGGACTCACAGGGATGGCAGAGGTGATAGCGAAGCCTCTCAAGGTGGGGGTGCAGGTGTTGCCACTTAGTATAGATATCATGCCAGATTTTGTACTATTTTTGTGTGTAAGATTAAGGACCTACATAGATGTACCCTACGGGAATTTTTGACACATGCTAGTGTACTATCTACTATCTATTTTTTGATATATATATATATGATTTGATATTGAGACTTATTATATATGCAGTTTATGCCTTTTATTATTTTATGATATGCATGTGGATGCAATGTTTAGATGCAATGCTTATTCTATGCTATATGATGTGATGTATGGATGACATGCACTAGATAGATGATGAATGTATTATTTTAAATGCAATGATATATATGTGTAGGTGGACTACTTATGATGAATGTATATGAATGCGATATATGATGTTTAAATGCATGTTTGATTTATTGTACTTGTATGCATTCAATTTATGCTACTATGACATAATCTATGCCATGTATGTATTGCATAATTTCTTTGTTTCTTTGATAATGTTTTTTCTAAAATGGATATGTATGCTTTAATCTCTTAAAACATCATGTATAAATATAGTATGAGTTTGACAATCTAATGGATGACACCATCGAATGTATAACAATCATGAGATGTAATTGTTGTATCTTATTATATGATTTAATCAATTGAACACCCATATGTGAGATGCAATGATGTATTGTTTATGTTCATAAGATTTTGTAAATTAAAATAATATGTATAGCATAGTCAGTGGTCGTTTAAATATCATTTCTGACATCCATCTGGTATCTAGCCTATATTACAAATAATTTGTAGTAAATAAAATCTTAGCAAAGAAATTGATTTTGATGATTGCATTGAAAATTGTTAGCTGCTATTTGGGAATTTTTGATATTTTCCATGAAACTCAATCACCCTAGTTGACTTATCAAAAGTTGTATACTGACCATACTAGGCTTCTAAAACATAAGGATTTTGCTAGAATAGACCCTAACTGCTCATTATCCCTATGTGTGCAAATGAGTATATTTAGATAAGGCATAAGCATACCCCGATGTCAAGCGGGATTCTTTCAGCTCATTTCTAATATTGGGGATCCTCAAATGTCTATCCAATCCTAGGTTTAGATTTCAGTTGGACTAGACTACTAGGTGATACAAGACACCTAAAGCTAGCTCTTCCACATTCAAATATTGATCTTCACAAAAGAAAAATGATAATGTATCAGACATATCATCATGCGTAAGGTACGATAGCATTGATAATTCCAGGGATTCAAGCTCGCCCCCTTCTTTTATTTAATTTTTTGAGATACTTGCTCATATAAAGTGATAAGAATCATTGTTCATTTTGTACTTCTCTTTTAGTGATAAAAACCACTGTTTATTTTGTACTCTTTTTTTTTTCTTTTTGAGCAAAGGATTTGATACTGATAGGATTTTACTTTGAATTTGATCTTGATTTGATTTGAATTTTGAGGATGTAACTTTGGAATATCACTTTAGGAATTAATTTTGGAATTTTTCTCCTTTATTTATAAGCAAGGGATTTTTTCAGGTACGGGGTAAGCTTGTCCTTTTGCCAACTGTCAACATTTCCTAAATCGTCCACACAGGGGGATAAGCAAGAATAAAATTTTCATATCAGGATACCTGGTCCTGCTTTGTAGCGTTCATATTCCCCTAGTCCTTGTTAATATTGTTTAGTTTTTTTATTCATGATAGGATTCTAATATGCTAAGGGCTATACAAACTAGACCTCATCTACAAAAGCAAAGCAAGATTTCTACCAAACTCCTGAGAAGACCACTAAGTATGGTTGAATGAATGAAAAACCTTAGTATATTCTTCATAGCAACAAGAAGGGTTGTGTTGAAAAACACAATTACTCACAAGGGTGATAAATGGATGAAAAATATAATGCATAGATGCATGATTGAAACACAAATGTGGTGTCGTTTGTAATATTGTAAACACAAACTATCCTAATGCAAGTGCGACGGATGATATACCTAAGCAATGCAATATAAAATGCATGCGGTAATTAGAATGTGATGATGTAAATGAAATGTAATGATGCAAATGAAATTTAATGCAATGTTTTTGAATTTTGATATTTTCCCAATTTTTTTGGATTTTATTATTTTTTAATTTGACCAAATGGCTTACAGACGCTTTTGGAGCCTTTTACTGAATGACCAAAGGGCTTATAAATGCCTTTGGGGACTTTTGATGGTTTTAGGCATAAAATTATTTAAGGTGAAGGATGTTGAGAGGTTCAGGCTCTTCAACCCCTTCCAATGATGTTAAGAGATATATTCTAGGTCCAATCTTCTCGAATATGATATATGGACCTAACCAATTAGCCATAAATTTTTCTCACATTTTTGATGGTAGATTTGAGTTCGGTTGGTTATCTTTCAGTACAATATCATCAACCTCAAAGTCACTCAGATGGACTTTTCCATTGTAAGCTCATTTTAAGCGCTCCTAATAAACGCAAAGATGCTCTAGGGCATTCACACAACGTTCATCAAGTAGCATCATTTAATCTAGGTGAGCTTGCCGCATGGTGTCATCATAGATGAACTATTTCAATGCGACATGCAGCGTTGGAATTTCCAACTCTAAGAACATAATGGCCTCAGTGCCATATACTAGTGAAAATTGAGTTACCCCAGCGGGTGTCCGAATACTAGTCCTGTAAGCCCATAATGCAATGGGTAGCTAGATGTGCCAGTCTTTGTGGTGCTCTTGTACTGTATTTTTCGATATAGAAACCACTATCTTGTTTGAAGCTTTAGCCTACCCGTTTTCCTACGAATAATTTGGAGTCGCAAAAATATGTTTGATCTTGTACTTAAACATCAAAGCTCTCACAATTTTGTTTTTGAATGACATTCCATTATATGAAATTATATTGGATGGTTTCCCAAAATGACTTATGATATTGGTGAATATGAACTCAACAATACGTGCTCTAGTTGTCATTGTTAATGGGATTTCCTCCACCCACTTAGTAAAGTACTCAGTAGCCGTAATAATAAATGTATTTTGGCCCAACGACGAAGGAGAGATATTACCGATGAGATCCAAATCCCACTGAGCAAATGGCCAAGACGATTGAATGGTCTATAAGGCTTGTGACAGCAGGTGCACAAGATTAGCATGATGCTAGAATTTAATAAATTTCTTGACATACACATTGCAATCCTTCTCCACAGTGGGTCAATAATAACCCATGTGAAGGACACACTTGACGATAGCCATGTCGCTGAAATGGCCATCACATGTACCGTCGTGAGTTTGCAAAATTACCCAAGATGATTCTTGGGGCTCAAGATAACGAAGTAGAACTCCATCGTAGCTCCAAGGATACAAAATATCTTATAACAAGACATAATTTGTCTCTTTCTTTTTAAATGTGTGCTTTACGACACACAACAAACCCTGAGGGATTACACCAATCTTAAGGAAGTTGTATATATACAACATCTAGTTATGATAGCTCGTAGCCTCAACTGACAATACAACGTGTTCCCCCTATTATTAAAAATTTGCAAATGCAAACTGGGAAAAAACCTTATGGTGAATGGTAGTACCACTCTCCTAGGATCCTGTGAGATCAAAGATCCCCATGATGCTCTCTTGAGAAAATCTATGGCTCTGTAGAACCACTCATGGTTCGGTTCTACATGAATCATGTTGATTGAATCTTTGTTATCCAAATATTCACGTTGCACAGTAGAATGTGACAACATTTTTACGTGGATGGTAGTAAAATTAGTAGATGGATTATAAGGGATTAGGGATCCCAAATATGCCATAGTATCGGCAAATATGTTCGACAAACGAGGGATTACCTTGATGTTGTACCATTTCAACTGAATTAAATATGTGTCAAAAAGATCTTTGTAAGACTTTAGGATAGAACAACGACACTAAAAAAGTCCTTTCACCTGGTTAACAATGAGAAGGGAATCACCAAATATATTTAACCTTTTAATCTTCATGGTGACAATTTTTTGGAGGCCCAAAATTAGGGCTTTGTATTCAACATTATTGTTAGTGCAAGGAAAGTCCAACTTGAATGACAAGGGCATAGGAGCACCTTATGGCATGAACAATACTATTCTTGCACCACCACCTTGCTCACACTTTAAAATTTTGAAGAACAAAGTCATATCAACTTTGTTGTTTGGCTCTTCAGGTTTGGGTGCTTCTGATAAGGCAAAAACTGCATCATCAGGAAGCTCAATGGTGAGGGGCCTACTATTTTCAAGAGGCACCTCAACCAGTTGATCAGCTATGACCTTTCCTTTAATGGATTTTTTGCTAATGAATTCCAAATCAAATTTTTTCAATAGCATGATCCACTTTGCAGTACGTGTATTATGATACATTTTACTCATCATATACTACAAAGGATTTTGTTTTGATATGACATACGTCGTATGAATTTACATATAGTGTCACAATTTCTTTGTAGTGAACACTACTGCTAAACATAGCTTTTCCATGTATGCATATCCTATCTCGTAACTCACCAAGGTCTGACTAATGTAATATATGGCCTACTCTTTGTTTTGTACATTATTTTAGGTTAACATGGTCCCTAATGCAAAGTCAGTTTCCAAAATATATAGCAAAAAATGCTCATATTGTCTTGGTGGAGCTAGAACTGGCAGCATTGCTAGGTATTGCTTAATCTCAGCAAATGTTATTTGATAGTCCTCATCCCAATTGAATGGGACCCCCTTGTGTAGCAGTCGATTCATGGGTCGATATTTATTTGATAACTACGCGATAAATCGCTTGATGGATGCTACTTTGTCCTGAAGGCTTCTTAATTCATTGTTATTCGTGGGTGGATGCATTTATAAAATTACCTTTACCTTTGTTAGATCAACTTAGATGCATCACTTTGAAACGATGAATCCTAAGAGCTTTCCTGAAGTTACGCCAAATACATACTTCTTAGGATTCAACCTGACATTATTCTCTATTAGATGATCGAAGACCTTTCTCAGGACCTTAGCATGCTTTGAATGTAGTAATGACTTCACCAATAAGTCATCGATGTAATATTCTAAGATATTATGCATGTAGTCATGAAATATATATGTCATAGCCTGTTGATATGTGGCACCAAAATTTTTGAGGCCGAATGGCATAACCTTGTAACAAAATGTCCTCCATGGTGTTATGAATGTGGTTTTATGCTGGTATTCGGGCTTAATACAAATTTGGTTGTAACAAAAAAAAACATCCATTAGGGATAGCATTTCATGACCCAAATTTGCATCTACGAGAGCATCTATGTTCGACAATGGGAAAAAAATCCTTTGGTGTTACCTTATTAAGGTCTCTAAAATCTGTACAAATACAGATCCTTCCATCAGGTTTTCCTACATGCACCATGTTTGATACCCATTCCAGATAGTCTATGGAAATGACAAAATCTACATCCAGTAGCTTCTATAATTCATATTTTACCATTAGGGCCACTATTAGATGCATATTCCTAAGTTTCTGCTTTACTGGCTTCTTTGATAGATCTAGCGAAAGGTTATGAGTAACGAATTTTAGATCTAGACCTGGCATGTCCTTATAAGTCCAAGCAAAGAGATCAGGTCTCTCTATTAGTAGAGGTATGAGGTTGGCATTCTCATCAGGAGATAAAATTTCTCCAAATTTAAACTTCCTTGTATTGGTGGGATCATTAATGATATCCACTTCAAATATTTCCTCTACTGACATGTGGGATCCCTCCTCAAGATGATGAGGCATAGGGATCAAGTGGATGTCATATGTTGGGTTTATGGGTTCTACATTGGAAGCATCCTCAGCATGATAAACATCATGTGCACATCTTGGTGTAAAGTGAAAAGGTTGCAACATTTCTTCATTAGGGAAGAAATCCTCAAGATCTAGTTGTGAGTCAGCATGGTCCCAATCGATAGCATCTACATTCAAATGCAAATGGCTTGGAAGGATCAACTGGGTTGTGAAGTGGAGTGGTCAAATAAATGAAGATCATATTGATGGAATGGATCATATCTCCAGGACCACGTGCATGTGACACTAAGTTTGTATAACTTCCATCCCTGAGATGTGGTTTTGGGGGTATGGATATCTCTGGATCTGATCTATGGATAGATTTGAACACAGGATCTCTAGGCTCAAGGAGCTCTCTGAATATTGATGGATCAAGAAATACCCTATGATAAATCCTATCTAAATTAGGTGGTCTTCCTCTGAGGCGAGAATAAATATTGATATCTCTATACATATCCTCTATAGTGTATGATGCATTACGATGATGCAAGTAAGGAGGTCCTAAATAGGCTCTCTCTGTTTCATCTTTGTCATCACTATCATAATGAAGGCCTTCACTGCTACCTACTAGAACTGAGGAGTTAGGGATATGAGACCCCTTGTAATCCAACTCTTGATAGCTACTATCACTCATGGAGGATTGATCATCCTTGATGACTATCTTTGCAGGTAATAGATGACATAAATTAAGAGGGCCTAGATAGGCCAATCAATCTCATCCTCATATTGCTCACTGTTTGAGGACTCACCATGATCATCCATATCATACATGCAACTAGGTCCTCCTCTCTCATATATGAACTCTACTATGTCCTCATCTAAATGATATTTTGACTCAGAGTCTGTCATTGTACCAACATTGTAAACTCACAGACCTGTGTCATCAGTTTTTGCATGGATTTGCTCACTCAAGTTATCTCTTGGGATATGCTCTGGATCGATCTCCATCAATATATCTTTGTGATATGTCTCAGGTGGTTCCATAGTGACATAAGATACTATCTGGTTGTCCTAAAGAAATACAAAAGGATTGGGGTGATAAGGATTAATATCAACTTCCTCTCCCAAGATAAGGTACAAGTGGTCCAAAGATACCACAAGTAGTTCATCCTATCCTCTAACATGATATTCTAAACCAAAAATATCTGTAGGCAATTGATATTGTGGTTCGTAAGACCTCCTACGCCCTTGCTCAGATAACCCAATACCGTAACCATGCCAATGGTAATATTCGAAATATAGTAAGGCATACTTTGGGTTAGAGAGATAATGCACATTCATAGTGAATGGCTCATCATCATCTTCATCCATGGGGGTGCAAGATGCAATCTAGTTGAGCCCTCCATAAATAAAACTAGATTGGATATGGGGCACCCCCAATGGTAACATCATCCCTATGGGAAGGTGATGGGCTTACAATTGGCCCATATAATATGTAGTCTTGATGATCGGTGTAAATTTCATATTCTGTATGATATACTCCCCCAATCTAGGATTAACCAAGTGAACTATCACTTGTGGTGTAGATGACCCTATTGAATATGTAGGCGAAGCAAACTGAGGTGCCTCTTTGACTTCTCCTTGAGCGTCCTCTACTTCCATGAGAGCAGGAACCTCAATCACAATTGGTTTAAGTACTTGCTTTATCTCTTTTTCACCCATATTTTCTTTTAGCTTCTCATCATCCCAATGCATTACAGATACAGATGATTTGGTAGAAGTAGCTACCGTGTGCTTCGATCATTGAGATGCGGATGTTGTAGGTTTTGCACACACTTCTTTCATTTTACCTCCTGGCTCTTTGATTGGAATCACTGGCCGTATGCCTAGGTGCATTGAGGGGAGAACGAAATACCCCAGTAAATCATCTAGATTCATGTATTTGAATGGTTCCTCGTTTGAAGGTACCACATGAACCTGTCCCTCATGCACGTATTTGATACACGAATCGAGAATAGATGGGACACAACATATTTCTCTTATCCAAGGCCATCCTATAAGTATGTTATATTGCATAGCACCTTCAATCACATGACACATCATGGGGATGGTCTTCAACCCCACCTAAATAGGTAAGACTATCATGCCAATAGTTGAGCATAATGCGTCATTAAAAGCTCTCAACGTGAAGGTAGAAGGTATGATATGCGTCTTTGGTAACTTTAGGTATGTTAATGCCTTAGTCATGATAATATTGATTGATTATCCTATATCAATAAAAACCCACTTGAAGGGTATGTGATTCACACATGCAATGATGTGGAGCGTTGGGTCCACTGTGATAATTGAAACCGTCTTGATTTCATGATCATAAAATTGTATGACCAAATCCTGATACTATTGCACATGTCCCACAAAGTGTGTAAATGCTTCAAGATACTGGGAATGCACTTATATGGACTTTAGAATATCCATCAGTGTCTCCATGTGCTTGGGGGACTGTTGAATTAGCTCATAAATTATCAACTTTGTTGGACTTGTCTACAAGTTTTGGACTAACCTACTCTTGATTTTCACCATTGGTCTAGTTGGTGGACTTGGTACATGTTGGGTTGGCCTTGGAAGAGGTGCAAAATGGACTCTGATAGGAGCTGGAGGTTAATTTGGTCTCTCATACCTCACATGTCTTGTGATAACATTGACCATTTCAATTAACCCATGGGTTGGTGGTTTGATTCATACTTTATTGACTTGGACAACATTGTTCCTAGTTATCTCATGGTTGGATAGAGGATTCTTGTAAATCCCCATATTATGATTATCTAGTGCTTGTGGATTATACAGAAGAAACATACCTTTTTCAATAATGTTATGCACTAAATTTTTGAAAGACCAACATACCTCTATTTCATGACCTTTCATTCGATTAAATATGCAATATTGGTCATCCTTATACGCCTTAGGCTTGGGTTTATTAGGGTCTATCATTTTAACCTTTGGTAAGTTTATTGTCTTTGCCTCACATAGCTGATGGAAGATCACTGTCAATGATTCCGATAATTGCATAAATATGTGAGGAGGGTGTATCTCTTTATCCTTGCCCCTCTGGTTGTTACACTGACCATATTGCATAGGGGGAGGTTAGGCTTGATAATTTTGTTGTTGCTGCCCCTTATCTCCTTTTTGAAGGTTTAGAACCACCTGATTAACATGAGCCGGCTTGGCCTATTGTTTCTTAGTGCTTTTCTTGTTCCATTCCTTCCTATTTTTGAGTTTCAAGTTACCCTCCTGTAACTTGATATCCTCAATCACTTTGGCTTGTGCCAAAGCCTCTTCGAATGTTTGATACAACTATAATTGTAACAATAGCAAAATGTGATTTGCACAAATTTTTGTAAAAATCTGAGTTAGTTTAGTAGTAGGGATGGAAAATGGTAGCTTTACCACCATCTTTCTCCATAGTTTTTGGTAATCTATAACTGGCTCATCATCATGTTGCATTAAAGAAACCAGCTCAGATAAGTTCATATTCTTCTTGACGCCAAAGGAGAAACATTCAAGAAATGCATCAGCTAGTTGCTCAAAATGGGTGATACTATGTTTCTTAAGTTGATTGAACCACTCTCGAGCTGGGCCTGAGAGGGTCATGATGAAATTCCATAGGAGTAGGGCATCATTGCTGCCAATATGAAATCATATGTCTAAAAATCTCGTGATGTGCTCTTGTGTGTCTTCCTCTCCTATAAAATTTTCTAGCTTATGTATTTCAAAAATGCTCGAGATAAGCTGAAATAGGCACTGATGGGCATAAAGGTTCATTATGAATCTTATTCAAAGTTGGCTTTTGATAAGTTGTTCCTTGATTTTCTATAGCTTTGACCTTTTCTACCAAGAATTTATAATCCTGCAAAGATAAGAACTCCTCTTCTATGGATTGCCTTGGAGGTGCCTTTGGAGGTATGTTCCTCTTCGATCGAGGTGAAGGATTAGGCTCATCCTCCTCTTTGAATTGAGAGACTTCAGGATACTCTTGATCTAATTCATCTCCCACTTATTTGTACTACCTATGCCCATGATGCTCAGGTGGAGGGCACCCATCTCTATGTTGGTATGTGTAGCGAGTATAGGCATCTATATGCTCAGGATGCAAATCAGGTTGCGAAGCAACTCGTTTTTCAACGTGCTCCCTATGCTCACTACAGGGATGTAAATAAACACTGGCTAGTCGATTCTCCCTCTCAACATGCTCCTTTTGATCAAGGATGCGTTGTTCGTGCATGTGTTGTTCATATAAATGTTGTCTTATGAACCATTGCCTCTGAGTGTTCTCATTTTCAAGGCATTCTTGCTCTGCAAAAACATCCTCCAATTGGTCTTGGAGTATCTGATGTATCTACTCTAACACTAGTTTATGAGATCTATCTATGCGATCAACCATATGAGACCTCTTGTGTGTGCGCTATGTTCGAGCGATTTTATGGGTGTGTTCCCAATGGACTGATCTACTACGCTCTTGCCCTTGTTTATGAAGATGACATTTGCATCCAATTGTTGTCTAAACTCTATGTCTACACAAGATGCAGGGGCACGCATATCTCAAGAACATTTGAAGCATTCTCCAGTTTCTCTAATAGTCCTAATGGTACTATCACTATGCACACTCACAGAGCAAGAAGGCGCAAGAGTAGGCTTGTAACCTAGCTATCCTAGAACCTTACCCAAAATGTCCAATTTTCTGCTATGCCATGGCTCATGAGGTGGTGTACCATTGGCTCCCGCTTTAGATACATCTATGGTGATCCTATAATGGTCACCCTTGTTGGGAGTTTGAGCGAGCCTACACTCGAAAGTGGCCCTGTTCATTTGACCCTGAATGGGTAGATCCTAAACTCGTATATACTCAAATGTTGGGGGCTTCAAGCCTCCCTTAGCTACCGGATGAAGGGGTACCAATCTAGATCCCTCGATGACATAATATTAAGTAGATCCAATGGATGCACGTGGAATGCGGTCACGGTAAATACTAACATGTTCAAAACCCCCATGCTAGGAAGCTCCCTACTCTGATCTATGTCTTGAGGAGTTTCTAATAGCTCCTCGTACTAGGGTAGTATTAGAAATATACCCACGCATAGAATTGTCCCCTCTAATACCCCTCGAATGATGTTCAAGAGGATTATGTGATTGAGGACGTTATGTGTCTTGTTGTGCTTTTGGTGGAGCTTCGGCCTCGACCTCGGATCCACTCCTAGGTTGACCTCTCAGTGTAGCCACCATAGTGAGTATCCTATGTCTATATTTGAATTTTATTAGCACACAAAGAATACATTGGTGATTATATCTTTTAAAGTTTTAAGTGAACCCTAAACTATTTAATGTGTTTTACAATTTGTATCAATAAGTACCTCTCATCATGTTTTCAATATGTTGATGATATACTCAATTGTTAACGGGATTTCACATGTATGCTCATAGCTCGACAACCTAGCTATGAAATCCAGGTTGCGTAATCCTCACGAAATGTGGAGATGAAACCCACACTCAGGTAGGGAGCATAGGTCCTACCAGACCCTCACCCAATCTCACCCAGTCAGTGTTATACCCTTTGAAGAGAAGTACATGTAAATTTTCCAAGCTACGGATGGTTCTTGGGTCCAGTATTGGTCTAGTAACAAAGGTTAAAGGGAGTTGGGCCAACGAATGGAAATCACTACCACCATCGTTGAACCCTACTAGTGGTTGGATGTGACTTCCAACTCACTAGCATTTAAGTGTGTCGTGGTGTGTGTGGTTTCTTTTATTTTACATGAAAGCAAATGCATAAAACAACACTCATGACTCTTATATATATGCAATGTAAATTAAAAATAATTTTTAACTTTCAAAAGTATGCATGATTAAGCTATATGAAATTTTAAAGCAAATGCACACTAATGACAATGACGAAGTGGCCACTGGATGGGCCTCACACAAGCAAAACGACACACAAGAAGGACTTAGACCATTGAAGACTAGGACGGACTGCACTTAGAGGTTTGTTGTTCCTAGTAGCGACTAGTAGAACCTAAGAAAAAGACCTAGGAACTCAATGCATTTTTCTTTCTTGTCGCATTCCCTAATTATGCTAACAATTTTAACTTTATGGAAAAACACAGATAGAGAAACAGGAAAAATAAGAGAAAAATAAATCCTACCTCAACTCCTCATCCTATTAAGATTTTTCTCCCTGTTGTACGGTCTGACAGATGTTGACTGCGGCTCTGTGGTGCAACTAAGGCTGTTTCCCGCAGGTCTATGCCATAGTGATAAATTTTAACCGTGACTATCACCCGCGGTTAGCACCTATCATCACAAACCCTAAAATTCAGTGATCTATGGTATTTTATACAAAATTCCCACCATGATCACCTTTTGTACGATCCTAAAAAGCATACACCTAATCTAGTAACAATTGAAAATCACATAAAGCATACAAGAATTGATGAAATTGCAAATAACCAAAAGAAAGGTTTATTTTATTGATTTCCAAATGAATCTCGGTTACAAATCCATCCCTCTTAGGGATACCCAATGTGATACAATGTTACAATCATAATAACTCCCTCACAAGGGTAGGTGTAATCCATAGACTCTTTAGAATGACACGAACTGCTCCAAGGTGTCAATGACCTTCTTCCCCACGATTAGAGGTATTTGTTGCCTTGCATGTCAAAACCCTATTAGTACTACATGCAATAAACAACAAGAAGCATCAGTAATAAAGGATGTCTCCCTTGATGAGGCTTTTTGAGGAAATTGCATGAAAATAAGATGTTATTAGCATGTAATCAAGAAAGTGCAAGAAAGCTAACTAACCTATGCAAAACATGAAAATATGATTTGAAACATGTAAAGTAAAAGCATATGTATCTATATAATGGCCTAATTATGAATGTGAAAGCATGGAAAATATTTGTTAATATCCTAGTTACAATATTGAAAGCAAGACAAATAAACAAGCTAATTCTACCAGTCATAAATCTATAATACTGTAATTAAACCCAAATTATGCCTAATATAATGCCATTAACAAATCCTACGATGAGAAAGCAAGAAAAACAATGATGATACCCTAACCGTGGCTATGTGGCATAGTGAACAGTGTTAGCCACGAATGACAGCCATGGTGGAGCTTTAAGTATGCTTGTCCTCCAATTCAAGGGCTAAATATATGAATCCTCTTGACAAATTTATAGTCAAGGGTCGCCTGCAGTGTCCTCTAATAGATTTGGTAGTTGAATTGCTTCGATTGTACATGAAATAGGTGTAATTACATTTTTTGGCTCTGTTAACCTTCTAATACCTCCATGGCTTGAATTATCATTTAAATATCTCAATTAAGGATAAGAAAGCAATGTCACAATGCAATTAGGTGAGTGTTGAATTTGATAGGGCTTCGCTGCTCAAATTTACCTATGCATCTCCAGATAGTTTCTCCAATTTGGATGGGGTTCTTATAGCACCTTGGAGGGCTATGTACTAGCTTCATGAGGAAGCAAGGATTAAGAATGGGTAGTTATAGTAGTTGGAAGGAAGCTTCTCGATCATTCCACCTCCAAACCACTCGGATCTACAACCAATTGGCCATTTGGAACCAACTTTGACTCGGTCAAATTCCAACTAATTTTTTATGCTAGTCGCGGCTCTGAGGTGTGGTCAACATTGCTAACTATGGATGTCAACCATGGTTTACACTGATTAGGCCAAACTACCTAATTGAGTGGTTAAAACCACTACTATACCTTGGTATTTGTCCAAGGTCTTCCATATAGTCTTCTAGCATGTCCCATATGAGTAGTCACCTCGACATGACACATTTTAGGTGTCTACAGAAAGAAAAGGCTCTATGGAACATAGAAGAGATACAAATAGAAATACAAGACTTTTCTAAATAGTTTGAATAAAATAGGTTTACACATACATTAAGATAGGAAAATAAAAGTTTAGATAGACTAGCTAGTAGAGTGGTTTTAATTAAGGATCATGAAGATGGATCATATTTTCTAGTTTTTATAGGAAGTAGTAAGTTTAGTTAAAGCTAACAATAAAATTTTGATTACCTAAATCAAATAAAGATGAATAATATTTTTCATATGTAATATTTTCTTTATTTTATGACATTTATGTGTTTTCAAATAAACTATTTATTATAATTATTATGGTTGCACTTATGCTTCAGGAAAGAAACTAGCAATCCATATCTAGTAATATTAGTTTACTAAGATGCAATGCATAGATGGTAGAGGTGGAGTTTTGGTATTTGAAGGTTATTGTAGGAAAATGTCAAAAAAGAAGGATGCTAAATTTTGAAGTATTTGTATTCACATAGAAAATTGAATAAGATCTAGAAAATAAGAATCAATAATTTAGATTTTTTATGAAAAGTAATGTAGGTATCTAGCTATGGAAACACAATTGATATAAGAATTGAATTTATTTGTAAAATCTCAATATCTAAAAGAGAGAGTTGTGATTTTTCAATGTTGGAAGACTCAAGTATAACCCTTTGTTCTCTAGCAAAATAATAATAATATTTTGACATTTACCAATCATTTACAAAGTCTCATAGCTTACAAATGTTAACATATATTTATAAACATAAATAAGGTGATAGACATATTTAGTTGAAATGTTGAACTTTATATTATGTTTATAGATAGATGAAAATTATATTTGATATAATGGCAAGTTGAACATAGTCTAATTAATCTAACACTAAATACAATATTTTGATATTTTAATGTAAGTTATCCTTGTAAAAATCCATATAGCATGTTAGAAAATATGTTCAAATTTTTTAGAATAAGATAATATGGATGTGTAAGTCTAGAGAAAAATCTAAATGGAATCTAATATAGGAAATACAATATTTTTTTTTATTATATGCTAAGATTTTTGGAATTCCATACCATTTTATAAATAAGGATATTTTAACAAATATTAGAAATACCCTAGGAAATTTCATCAAGTAGGGTCCAACTACAAGGGAGTGAATGCATGCTAATATACTTGGATATGTATTGCTATGAATATTTGAAAACCTTTCCCACAAGAAATTTAAATTAAATCTAAATTAAGATAAAGACACCAACAATTGAATTATGAAAACATTATATTTTGATGTTCCAATTGTTATGAGACTAGACAAATGGTAGCATATTGTAAAGTAAAACGAATGAAGAAAGAGATAAAAAATTTGGTCATGAGATAACTTCAAGATGAAGAAAAATATACTATTGTATAGGTTGAATTACATTAGGGAAATTTAACTACAAAAGAAGAGGTAAAGAAAGCTTATTTACAACATTAGATGGCAAAGATGACCATTGTTAAGTTAAATCAACCAATAGAAGAAACAAATATGGATACAAGGGATGATAAGTATAATGTGCAAGTTCAAAATTAGAAGTAAATAAAGGTGCAAAGGAAGATGTGGAGGAAAATATTGAAACAAAGGAGGTAGAAGAGGTCATGTTTATTTTGGATAAATCATCTTTGTTTTACTCAAGTAGTGTAAAATACTCTCCTACCAATAGAAATGAAAGTATTATAGAGGTTATCTCATGAAATTTAGGGTTTCAAGAGTAACATAATAAACAAATGGAGAGGGAGGATATCCATAGCAATTTAGGGTTTTTAAGGTAGCATAAGAAAGTAGTTGCCACGAATAAGCATCCTATTACCTTAGGGTTTCTAAGGCAACATAAAGAAGAATGTGTTTTTGAGGTTATTATTTACACTTCAAATCCATTAGAGAAAGCCAATGCTACACCTCAAGATAAAAAAGTCTCACATATTAGAAATGTTAACATATCTTTATAAACATAACTAAGGTGATATATTTATTTAGTTGAAATATTGAACATTATCTTGATATTTAGCATTTGATAGAGAAAATATAATGTTTATAAGCACATGAAAATTATATTTAATATAATTTAATATTGAATATGGTCCAATTAAACTAACGTAATATAGTATTTAGATATTTTAATGTAAGTTATCATTGTAAAACTCCATAAACCTAGTTAAAAAGCTACGTTATTCAAATTTATAAGAATAAGATAATATGAATGTGTAAGTGTAGAGAAAAATCTAGATGGAATATAAGATAGATTAGATAAAATTAAATACATATTATTTTTAAGAGGAATTCCAAGATAAATCGATGGGCAAGGTATTTTTAAAAAGTCTCAAATAGAATATCCTAGAAGGGATACTGTAGTGGTAAATTCATGATTTTTCATTTGAAATACCCAAGTTCAAACCCCACTATGAGGCAACCATGATCCCTCATAAAAATCTTCACTTTACCTTAAAATTTTAAGCAAGTTGAGAGTGAGTGCGAGGTAATCTTGAGATCTTTAGATATGGTGAAAGAGTAGTGGATTCATTTGAAGTGTATCAATGATTCAAATCCTTACCATGAATATGATAAATATTATTTTTAGAAAATAGTTGAAGAAACATCAAGAGAAATAAGAGACAAGAGTGAGTTTGGGCTAGGAGGGAGTGCAATCTATGAGGAAATATGAGCCAGGAGTGAGTGCAAGCCAATATTGAGATCTTCGGATATGGAAAAAGAGTAATAGATTCATTCAAAATTAATCAATGATTCAAATCCTTACCATAAATGTAGTAAATATTATTTACAAAAACATTTCAAAGTAAAGGAATGCCAAGAGAAAGAAGAGATAGGAGGGAGTGTGAACCAGGAGGGAGTTCAATTTGGGAAGGAGTGTGAGCTAGGAGGAAGTGTAATTTTGGACCAAGTGTAAGCTAAGAGAGTGTGATCCAGGAGGGAGTGCATGCCAAAAGCAATCCCTAGATCCAACCCCACTAGTTAGTTTTGAGGGAAAGTCATATTTGAAATTCCTAATGGGAAATGAGGATGCCCTAGATAGAAGTATGGGTGCCCAAGTTAAAGATAAGTTGAAGAGAAAATATATGGAAAGTTTGATATATGTAGTAGATGTTGCACCAGAAGTAACCATCAAGGATGATATGATTGAGCATGATATAATGGTTTTGAAAAGTAAGGGATTAGTATGTAAGTTCTATAGATCATGACTAAGGTTTCTATACATTCAATATTGGATCAAGTGGAAGTGGGGATTGAATTCAAATTACTCTATGAATTTTCTTCCTAAAGGGTTTTTTCTTGTCATCTTTTCTAATTAAAAAATTAGAGATAAAATATTTAGTGGTGGTCCATGAATCAGAGGGAGAGATACCCTTTATTTAATACCATGGAATAAAAAAATTCTATTGAGACAAAATTATTAAGAGGCCTGTGATTTGGGTTAGTTTTCTGGGACTTCCATATCAACTTATCAATAATGATGTTTTGAATAATATTGGAAATATTCTAGATGAACTCATCAAGTAAGTTCTAAGTATTAAGGAGTAGAAGCATGCTATATATACTATAATATGTGTTGCTATGGATATTTCAAAACCTTTGCAACAATTTATTAAGATTAAATCTAAATCAAGAGAATGGAATCAACAAGTGGATTATGAAAACATTGACTTTTGTTGCTGCAATTTTTATAAGACTAGCTACTTGGCAAGAGTTTGCAAAGTGAAAACTATGAAGAAAGAGACAAAAAATTACGGTCATAAGAAAACTTCAATGTGAAGCAAGAAAATCATACATTAATAGAAGGTAGATTATATCAAGGATATTCCAATCCTAAAGAAGGGGAAATGAAAGCCTATCTAGAACATATTATGGAAAAGGCCACCATAACTCACCTGGATCAACAATTCGAAGAAACAAAGAAGGATATAACGGATTATAAAGTAAAATATATAAGTTCAATTTTAAAAGCAATTAAAGGTGCAAAGGTAAAAATGGAGGAAAATCTAAACACAAAGATGATAGAAGAGGCCATGATATTTCTAGGTAAATCATTGTCATTTTCCTCAAGTAGTATATAATCCTCTCCTAATAATAAAAGCAAAAGTGGTATAGAGGTTATCCCTTGCAGTTTAGGATTTCAAGTGCAACATAAAAAAGAATTGAGGATGGAGAAAGTTTGTAAAAATTTAGGGTTTTTAGGGTAGAATAAGAAGGTTATTGCTTTGGAAGAGTCCTTGCACTTTAGGGTTCACAAGGCAATATAAAGAAGAATATGCTTTTGACGTTATTCTTTGCTCTACAAATCCTACACAACAAGACAAACCTATAGATGATAAGTCTTACTTTGAGCAATATGAGAAGACTGAAGAGATGGATGAAGATGAAAGTTTTGGTTGAAATAAAAAAAATAGGAAGGCCTAAGAAGCAAAAAAAAGAGAAAAAAAAACCTAAAGGGATTTGACACGAGAAAACAAAAGCAAATATTGCAAGTGTTATCAAGAAGTGGGTCTAAACCAAAAAACAAAAACAAAAAATAATAATGAAAATAGTATCTTCGAATATTAAAAGCATGAATAAGAACCTTAAAAAATTATCAATAAACTCTTAGATTGTTACAGACAATATATTTATATCTATAGATATGAAAAATGGGAAACAAATATTTAGCCATTCATGGTATTGAATTTTATCTTGAAAATTTTTCAATTTTAGATGGAATCTGTATAAAATGAAAAAAGGAGTTGATTGAGAACACTGAGCAATGAAGAAGATGGCATATCTCTTTGATAAGAAAGGTAGATGAATATTTTTTTGATAGAAAGGTAGGTTGGATATGATTTAATTAATTTTATAGAAAAGTAATGAGAGAAATGTAATATTTTTTTTTATTTGTGGAAAACATCCCAAAATGGATGCCACTTTCGGGTAAGACCCAAGGAGGCAGGGGTATCCATTCCATAAAAATGCCTAGGACTCAGACCTGGCCTACCACCTTTGACACACTCAAGGAGCAAACAAACACACAAACCCAGTTAAAAATAAGCAAATAACAACAAAAATAATAAAATAAAATAAAAAACATGCTCCTTGAGTGTGTCAAAAACAAAAGCACAACCAAACACGCACAATAAGATAAAAGAAACCACAACACAAACCACAAAGAAAAACACAAGAAACACATAACAAAACACAAACAAGACAAAAACAACAGAACACTACAAAGACATAACCCAAAAAAAAAAACAAGAAAAATAAACTCAGCCAAAACCTAAAAAATTAAAAAATAAAACAAAAATAAAAATAAAAAACAACCAACAACAGACAAAAAACAAAAAAACAAAAAATATAGAAAACACTCACCCATAAAAACATGAAATAACACAAACAAAGAGAAACCCAAGAACAAGAACGAAAAAAAACACAAGAACAATAACAAAAAACATAAAAAAAAACAAAACAACAAAAACACAAAAACACAAAAACAACAAAAAACAACACAAAGAACACAAAAACAAAACAAAATAAAAAAACCCACCCACCATAAAAAACTAAACAAAAACAACACAAAGAACACAAAAACAAAACAAAATAAAAAAAACCCACCCACCATAAAAAACTAAACAAAAAAAACAAAAAGGAAAAAAGAAATAAAAAATGAACAAAACAAAGACCTATCTAGACCAGAAGACTATTAAGGCAAGAATCAACAGAGGAAACAAAATAAAGAATAGAATGAGCTAGGGAACTAAGAAAAACTGAATGAACCAAAGAGAAGCAAAAAAAAAAAAACAAGAAGAAACTAGGTACCTTCAAAACTGGAGCCATCCAAAGAAATGATAGAAAGAAGAGCTTCCCTAATTTGAGAAGCCCACCATATAGGAGAGTGGCCATAACAAGTAAGATCACATTTGTCCAAAGCCCAATTAGCTAAAGAATCAACACTCTTGTTTTGATCTCTGACCACATGATTGTAATCAACTTTCAAAAATCCCATCTGGATTAACTGAATCTTCTCAATAATTCTTTTTATTCTCCAATCCACTTATGATTCTTAGAAGGATTCTTCAAGAGATTAATCATAAGTTGAGAGTCAGACTCAACTAACACCTTTTCCCATCCAACCTTAGTAGCCTCCTGAAGACCTTTGAGGATACCATATCCCTCAGCAAGGTTATTGGAAAGAATACCCAAATTCTCAACAAAAGTAAAAACCAAGGAGCCATCTGAAAGTCTACCAATTTGATGGCAAGCCGGGATTCACACAAACACATTCACAGTAATTTCATTTAAATTTCAAACAAATACGGTTACAGTAGCCACTCCAGTCTACCACTTCTCCCCCAATCCCGAACTTCACCATCCCTTTCCCATACAAATTTCCCCATTTTTAATGTGGTCTCGGCCTTCCCTGAAATTAATGCTCCCGCCCGAAGACCCCATTCGAATTTCATCTTCCCTCCGTTGAAATTTTAAAATTTTCCTTTCCTTTTGTTTTCTGCCATTAATGGCAACTGTCCGATCCGTCCAGAGCCTGCATTCATGGCTTTCCATACCCTGCACCCGCCGTTTTAATCTGACTGTCTTTAAGTACCGTTGTCTCCGCCATTAAGTCTTTCACCTGTAACTACGGTTTCTCCAGAAACAATATTCCCAGATAATTAAACTTGGTCGACATCTAAATCCTTCTCCTCCGATTACGTGGCCCTCATCCTCAAGATCTGTTACAAGCATGCCTCCACGTGTCAAATTTGACTCTATTCCCCAATGGTAGTGTTGCCTTTAAGGCACGTGGCAACCACGTGTCAATTTTCCCCTGTCCGGTCGTCCGCGTGTTTAATTCCGTTTGACTTTTCTCGGGCCGCGATATCGCGACATGTAGCGATATCGCGACATGTAGCGATATCGCGACATGTCGCGATATCGCTACCCAACTGACGTCCGCCCTCAGCTTTGAAACCACGTCGCGATATCGCGACGTCGCGATATCGCGACAAAAATACGTCCTGCAATGTTTTTGCCTTTGACGTCGCGAAATCGCAACGTGTCACGAAATCGTGACGCGTCGCGATCTCGTGACTCCATCCCCCCACTCCTTGCAACAGCTTCAACCCCCTTCGTAACTTCCAACCCTACCTGTCGCGATATCGCGACGTCGCGATATCGCGACGAAACTTGCTCCGTCCACTTGGCCATCCTAACCTGTCGCGATATCGTGACGAAACTTGCCCCGTCCCTGCAACAGCAAATGAGGTCGCGATTTCGTGACCTCACACCAACTTTTGCCTTAGTCCCCTTATCAACTTCCTTTTCTGTCTTACGTCATCTCCTTCCCTGGAAAAGAACCAAATTGCTTCAAAAATCTCTAAAGAAAAATAAAAGATGCAAGATTGCTCATACTTTCACCGGATGCTCCTGCATCAGACACCCGGGGTAGATTAGAAGTGACCCTCACTTCTGTTTTGTTGGGAGAAGACCCAATCGGTCAACCTTCGCCTCCGATACCCAAGTTGCATCTTCAATAGGCCTGCCTTTCCACTTGATCAAATACTCAGTATACTGTTTATTCCTGGTGTTTTTGCCTTCACGAGTATCCAATACTTCTTCGGTTTCATCTGTGCTCGGAGTAGATGCTGGAAATTGCCATAACTCTGGACTTTGCATTTTTGTACCTTCTCCTTCATGGTATTCCACTAAATCTGAGATATTAAAAATTGGTGAAATATCAAGCCAAGTTGGCAATTCCACTTCATACGCATTTCCTGAATCTCGCTTTCCCAATATTCTGCATGGTCCAAACCTTTTCATTTTCAATTTATTATAAGTCTTGGCAGGAAATCTCTCTTTCCTGAGATGCACCATGACCTCATCTCCTACCTTGAACTCCTTGAACCGGCGCTTCTGGTCCGCCCTTGTCTTATATTGATTGTTCATTTTTGTAATTTGTCTTCTTACTTCCTCATGCAGACTTTTCATATGTTCTGCAAATTCTTCGGCTTTGGCACTATATTTTTCTCTTCTCGTCCAACCTTCTTAGCTCGGACACATTCCTCGGGTTGTTTCCATATACTATCTGGAACGGAGATTTATTTGTGCTTTTATTAACTGAACTATTATATGCAAACTCTGCCTGTGGTAAGACCAAATCCCATCCCTTGGGTTGATCCACTATCAAACACCGCAGTAAATTGCCCAGGCTTCTATTGACCACCTCCATCTGCCCATCTGTCTGTGGATGGTATGCTGAACTGAATTTCAAGTCTGTCTTCAATTTCTTCCACAGAGTTCTCCAGAAATACCCAACAAACTTTGTATCTCTGTCTGAAACTATACTTCTCGGTAGACCGTGAAGTCGTACCACTTCCTTGAAGAATAATCCAGCAATGTGAACTGCATCACTTATCTTTTGGCAGGGAATAAAATGTGCCATTTTGGAGAACCGGTCCACCACCACAAATATTGAATCATTTCCTCTCCGTGTTCTCGGCAATCCAAGAACAAAATCCATGCTTATGTCCTCCCATGGTCTCTCAGGCACAGGTAATGGCTGGTACAGTCCTGTATTTTGTTTTACACCCTTTGCCATCTGGCATATTCTATAGCTTTGCACAAACTTCTGTACATCTTGCCGAAGTTGTGGCCAGTAGTAATTTTCCTCAATCAAGGCAATGGTCTTATCCCTACCAAAATGCCCAGCCAATCCTCCGTTGTGCTTTTCTTTGATTAAATTCTCCCGCATGGAACTTATGGGAATGCACAACTTACTACCCTTGAACAACATCCCGTCTTGGATTAAGAAATCCAACCATTTTGTTCTATCCATGGTAAGAGGTATTGAGCAAGCCTTCCAGGCTTCTGCAAAATCCGGATCTGCAGGGTATAGACCCTTCAGTTCTTCAAACCCCACTACTTCCACTATCAATCTGGTCAGTAGAGTCTGCCTTCTACTTAAGGCATCTGCAACCCTGTTTGACTTCCCACTTCTGTGCTTTAGTACAAAGGTGTAACTTTGGAGGAACTCCACCCATTTCATGTGCCTTTGGTTCAGTTTTGTCTGACTGTTAATGTATTGCAAAGCCTGATGGTCAGTAAATAGTACAAAATCCTTTGGCAATAAATAATGTCTCCACTTTTTCAAGGCCTGAACTATAGCATAAAATTCTTGATCATAGACAGAATACTTTTTTCGGGCATCATTTAACTTTTCACTGAAATAAGCAACTGGCTTGCCTCCTTGACTCAGTACCGCCCCTATTACACTGCCATTGGCATCACAGTCCACCTGAAATACCTTGTTGAAGTTTGGAAGTGCCAAAACAGGTTGCTCGGTAACTTTTCTTTTTAATGTATCAAAGCTCCTTTCAGCTCCTGATGTCCATTTGAACTCCTTTTTATCTCCCCTCATTGTCTCTGTGAAAGGTGCACAAATACTGCTGAAGTTCTTTATGAACTTCCTATAAAAACTGGCTAGACCATGAAATGACCTCACTTCTGTTGTGCTCCTTGGAGTAGGTCATTCAATGATGGCTCTCACCTTTTCGGGGTCCATCTTCAGGCCTTCTGCTAAGATTACAAACCCCAAGTATACCAATTCTTTCTTGACAAAATTACACTTTTTCAAATTTATTAATAACTGTTCTTCTTGCGACTTTTCAAAGACTCTCCTGATATGCAACAGGTGTTCCTCCAGAGTCCGGCTAAATATCAATATATCATCTAAATAGACAATAACAAACTTTCCCAAAAATTCTTTCTGTACTTCATTCATCAGCCGCATGAAGGTACTTGGTGCATTGGACAGTCCAAAGGGCATGACCAACCACTCAAACAGGCCTTCTCTTGTCTTGAAGGCTGTATTCCATTCATCCCCCTCTCGGATACGGATCTAATGATAACCACTTTTCAGGTCAATCTTTGTGAAGTACTCAGCTCCACTTAAACAGTCCATGATATCATCCATTCTTGGTAACGGGAATCTGTAATTAATAGTAATTTTGTCGATGGCCCGTGAATCTGTACACATCCTCCATTCTCCATCCTTCTTTGGCGCCCGACCATTGCAGTCTTGCGCATGGACTCAAACTTTCCCGAATTAATCCCTTTTCTAATAATTCTTGGACCTGTCTATTTAACTCCTCAATCTCTACAGGTGTCATCCTGTGTGCAGCTTTATTTGGCAGGCTTGATCCTGGTACTAAATCTATATGATGGCTAATTTTTCTCACAGGGGGTAAGCCCTCAGGCACATTGTCAGACACAATGTCTGAAAATTCCTCCAGTAGATTTAGAACTTCTGTTGGGGTATCCCGAAATTCCTTCCCCCTAACTCTAGGGATTATTGCATAACATAAACATTCATGCTTTAACCCGTTCAGAAACTCTCTCCCCTCAACTAAACAGACTCTGGAAATATTACATACCTTTTCATCTGTATCCTTTAAGGGCTTTAGTTTATGGCGTACACCATTCTTTTTCAATGAGTAGGTGTTGGCACGGCCATCATGTACTGCACTCCGGTCAAACTGCCAGGGTCTCCCCAGCAACATGTGGCAAACATCCATGGGTAATATGTCACACAGGACCTCATCACAATAATTCCCAATGTTAAATTTAACAGAACACTGCTCGTTGACCAAAGCTCCGTGGTCCTTTTGTAACCATGCGACCCGGTATAGGTGTGGGTGTTTCCTCCTTTCTAACCGTAACTTCATAACCATTTCCTCAGAAACCAGGTTTTCCGTGCTACCATTATCAATAATGATATTGCAAACCTTGCCCGCACATTTACATCTAGTGCAGAATAAACTTCTCCTCTGGTCTGTGTCCTTCTCCTCGTTCAACAGGACTCTTCTTACAACCATTGTTTCTCCTCTCTTCGCTTCTTCGGAATGCTCAGATTCAGCATCCTCCTCTGCCACAACAGAGCTACGGTCGGGCCCTCAGGCCTCTTGTTTGTTCTTTCTCGGTGTTGTGGAAATTCAAATGCCCTGTGTCCTTCTTCACCACAGTGGAAACATGTTCCATGAAATACTCCCCTTCCAAACCCTCGTCCAGATCCACCCCGTCCTCTTGGGTAGCTGTTATGATCTCGGGGCTGATAAACATCTTCTTCTTTTTGGTCCTGGTTACTACTGGCTTCACCAGTCTTCTTCGGATCCTTGTACTTTTCTCCACTTGTCCTCCCACCAGTCCTTCCACCTCGGCCTCTTCCTCTTTGCTTGCCTTCAAACCGCCTTTTTAGCTTTTCTTCTACCTTTAAGGCAAATTGATAAGCATCCTCAATGGTGTTTACTCGAACCAGGCTCAGTTCTTCCTGGATACCAAGCCTCAGCCCATTAATGTAACGGGCTACTTTCTCCTTATTTGCCTCTAAATGCCCTGTTCTAATAGAAATTTTGTAAAATTCTTCAGTGTACTCTTGGACAGTTTTGTTTGTCTGTCTCAAGCTCTGCATCTTCCTTAGCAGATCCAACTCGTAATCTACCGGGATGAACTGTCTTTTAATCTTCTCCACCATTCTATCCCATCTTGTTATTCTCTCTTTCCCTCTTCTATTTCTCTCCAACTGCATTCCCTTCCACCAAATGTTGGCATGACCCTTTAACTTGGTCTTAGCAAATCTGACCCGGTTAGGGTCTTCAATCTCCTCATACTCAAAATATTCCTCTAAATCATTTATCCAGTCAATCACTTCTTCTGGATTTAGATTTCCTGAGTAGGTAGATACCTCCATTTTTTGTTGTTTTCCAATCTGAGAGATGGCCTTATACAACCGGGCCTGAGCTGGATCCATAGCTTCTGCTTCTTCCTCAGACTGTTCTTCCTCTTCAACTTCATCTTCACTTTCCTCTTCCCCTCCGGGTTTGCGCCTTCTGCATAACTCTGCTTGCAAGGCTTGAACTTGTCTTTGCAAGGCCCGAAAGTCTTCGGCCGACACCACATTTCCTGCTCCGCCACGGTTCCTTCGTGGAGGCATGATATTTTTCTCTGTATTATATATATATATATTTTTTTAGAATTCTTCCACAGATCCTGGTGCAACTGCCTCTCTCCGGTGATCTGTTACACGCTCAGGAGCTCCCGCTCTGATACCACTTGATGGCAAGCCGGGATTCACACAAACACATTCACAGTAATTTCATTAAAAAAAAAACAAATACGGTTATAGTAGCCACTCCAGTATACCACTTCTCCCCCAATCCCAAACTTCACCATCCCTTTCCCATACAAATTTCCTCATTTTTAATGTGGTCTCGGCCTTCCCTGAAATTAATGCTCCCGCCCGAAGACCCCATTCGAATTTCATCTTCCCTCCGTTGAAATTTTAAAATTTTCCTTTCCTTTTGTTTTCTGCTATTAATGGCAACTGTCCGATCCGTCCGAGCTCTGCATTCATGGCTTTCCATACCCTGCACCCGCCGTTTTAATCTGACTGTCTTTAAGTACCGTTGTCTCCGCCATTAAGTCTTTCACCTGTAACTACGGTTTCTCCAGAAACAATATTCCCAGATAATTAAACTTGGTCGACATATAAATCCTTCTCCTCCGATTACATGGCCCTCATCATCAAGATCTGTTACAAGCATGCCTCCACGTGTCAAATTTGAAACTATTCCCCAATGGTAGTGTTGCCTTTAAGGCACGTGGCAACCACGTGTCAATTTTCCCCTGTCCGGCCGTCCGCGTGTTTAATTCCGTTTGAATTTTCTCGGGCCGCGATATCGCAACATGTAGCGATATCATGAAATTTCGCGATATCGCTACCCAACTGAAGTTCGCCCTCAGCTTTGAAACCACGTCACGATATCGCGACGTCGCGATATCGCGACAAAAATACGTCCTGCAACATTTCTGCCTTTGACGTCACGAAATTGCGACGTGTCACGAAATCGTGACGCGTCGCGACCTCACGACTCCATCCCCCCACTCCTTGCAACAACTTCAACCCCCTTCGTAACTTCCAACCCTACCTGTCACAATATCGCGACGTCGCGATATCGCGACGAAACTTGCTCCGTCCACTTGGCCATCCTAACCTGTCGTGATATCGCAACGAAACTTGCCCCGTCCCTACAACAGCAAATGAGGTCACGATTTCGCGACCTCACACCAAATTTTGCCTTAGTCCCCTTATCAACTTCCTTTTCTGTCTTACGTCATCTCCTTCCCCGAAAAAGAACCAAATTGCTTCAAAAATCTCTAAAGAAAAATAAAAGATGCAAGATTGCTCATACTTTCACCGGATGCTCCTGCATCACAATTCCTCCCACACTGGCTTTTCCAGGGTTCCCTCTAGAGGCTCCATTAGTATTAACTTTTCCAAAATCCTTAGGAGGAGGTTGCCAATTTCTATTCCTATCCAATTTACTAATACTCACATTCCCTTTAATATGGTTGCCCTTAGAAGGTTTAATCTTCAATATTTGCATCACTTGATCCCATATTTGGTGGGAATTTTGGGGGTGATTAAGGAGATGATGGACTGATTCAACTAAGTTGGCTATGGTCTTTTGCCAAATATAGTGAATATCCTTCCTATCTTGATTAAATATTTGGTTGTTCCTTTCATTCCAAATATTCCAAAGAAGAATGGTAGAACCCATCCAAACTAACTTCCTAATAAAATGATCAACACCCTCTTGATTAGGCCAATCCCTCCAGAGTTGTTCAAAAGTAAAAAAATTTGACCACTGTAAGCCAAGTAAAGTGGCCATTCTCCTCCATAGCTTAGAGGCTAAAGTACACTCAATAAAAAGATGGTTGATATTTTCTACATTCTCTTCACACATTTCACATCTAAAATGGCCATGAAAACCACGCTTCATAAGTTGCTCACCAGTAAGAACCCTACAATGTAATAAAAGCCAATTAAAGAACCTCACCTTAGGCTAGAGCTTTTGAGCCCACAATTGAGAAAATATGTTAGAAGAATGGTTGGGATTATTATGGCATAAGGTCAAATAACCTTGAGCAACTGAATACTCACCCTTAGTAGTGTTGTTCCATCCAAAACAATATTTTTTATGGGACCAAGAGAGGGATCTCATATGAAGGATGCCTTGGATATATTGTCTTTGCCTTTCTAGGATTTGAATAGGCCAGTCCTCAATAGGGATCCAATATCTACCAACCTTTGAATTACTAGTATGGTACCGACAGTAATTAGCCACCTTTATCCAATTAGCTCGGTGAAGCTCCTCCATCCAAGGCATCCAATCATAAAATTGAGTTATCAAAGGCTTGTGACCATCCCAAGAATCTGTCCAAAAATTTGCATGTTGACCATTATGAATGATCCAAAATAATTTTTCTTTATCAAATCCTCACCAGTCTTAAGAATTGCTAAAATGGGAGAACCTTTGGTAGGAAGTTGATAGCGAACAAGGTCTTCAAGACTTTTGTTCTCAACATATTTAGCATGGAGATTATTGGCCCAAAGAGCATTGGGGTTATGCAACATCCTCCAATATAATTTAGCAGCTAAAGCTTTGTTGTTATTAATTGAAGACCGTAAACCTAACCCCCCTTAACTCTTAGGAAGACATAAAGTATCCCATTTCACCAAGGCCCATTTTATTTTCTCCTTAGTACCACTCCAAAGGAAACGATGACTGATTTGATCTAATTCTCGAAGAACAGCCTTTGGAATATTCAAAACGGAAGAAACATAAATAGGAATATCTTGAAGGACTGATTTTACCAAGGTGATTCTACCCCCATAAGAAATCCACTTGTTGGTCCACTTTCCAATTTTCTTCTTGACTTTGTCCAACAACCAATTCCAATATTTATTTTTTTGCCTTTGAATATTAATGGGAATACCTAAATAAGTGATTGGAAGAGAGGTCTTCTTATATCTTAGCTTATCCAAGACCATGGATTCCTATCTAGCAGAGCAGTGAAAGAAAATAACTTTAGATTTGTCTTCATTGATCAACTACCCAGTAGCCTTAGAAAAATAGCTAATGATTTGCTTAATATTAGAAGCTTCCTTAACTGTAGCTTTACCTAAAATAGTAGAGTCATCCAAAAATTGAAGATGAGATATAGGTCTAGCTCCATGAGCAATGGTAACTCCCTCAAGGGTTTTGTTTTCCCTCTTTTTGGTTATAGTCCTACCCAAGAATTCAGCAAGAATGATGAATAAATAAGGGGAAAGCGGGTCACCTTGCCTAATACCTCTAGAATCTAGGAAAGACTGAGAAGGCCTGCCATTGATAAGAACTAAGTAGGAAACGAAGAGATACATCCCATAATCCAATCCATCCAATCCTTAGAAAAACCAAATTGCCTCAAAACTTTGATAAGGAAGTGCCAATCCACTCTGTCATAAGCTTTGGATAAGTCTAACCGAATGAACATGGAAGAAGAATTTTGCATATCCATGGAATGGATGGCTTCCTGAGCAAGAACTATCTCATCTACTATTTGACGTCCTTCCACATAACCCCCTTGCTCTGGGGAAATAATCTTATGCAAAAGAGGCTTCAACCTTTCTGCCATGATTTTAGTAATGATTTTGAGAAGAACATTACATAAAGCAATAGGTCTAAAATCTGAGATATGATCAACCTCTTGAGCTTTTGGAACAAGAGTAATATAAGTTTTATTGATAACCTTCAAAATTTCTTTTGCTTTCCTGGCTTCTTCCACCACCTCTAATAAATCAACATGAAGGATATCCCGAACTCTTGGTAGAACTCAATAGGAAAACCATTAGGAACCGAGGTTTTCCCTTTTTGCATTTTAAAAACTCCTTGTTGAAGCTCATTGATAGTAACAAGAGCAGTCAAAATAGAGTTATCCTCAGAAGTGATAAGAGAAGGGATTACTTGAAGAACATTATATTGAGAAGTTGAGTCAAGGGGAGTAGCAGCAAAAAGATTGGAAAAGTAATCAACAACAATAGAGTTCATGCCATCCCAAGTATAAACAACATCTCTAGAATCTGATTTTAAGGAAGAAATAAAGTTGTGAGATCTTTGAGCTAGAAGAGATTTGTGGAAAAAATTTGTGTTTTGATCTCCTTCTTTGAGCCATTGAATTCTAGATTTTTGCTTCCATAATATTTCTTCTCTTTTTCCCATTCCTCTAACTGAGTTGTGAGTTTAATTTCATCTGCACTTCTCTTCTCTGTGAGGCCATCTAAACGGATTTTCTTATTCAAATTTTCAATATGAGCAATAACTTCAACTTTTTTTTTATGAACATCCCCAAACTCTTTCCATTTTCAAGTCTTGATTTTGGATTTAATGTTTTGCAGTCTTTTGACAAAACAGAACATCTTAGTACCATGCCTAGGTTTACCTTCCTCCCACCATTGTTGCAAATGAGGTCTAAAGGAAATGTCTCTAAGCCACATTAATTGAAAACGAAAAGGAGAGAAACTCACATTGGTTTTCCACATTTCCACCATGACTGGCCAATGATCCGAACCAGCATTATTAAGAGTCTTCACTTTAGGAATGTGACTATGGATTAAGAATTTTTCAGAGAGAAAAAACCTATCCAATCTCTCCATTATACAAGCTAAGCCTTGCTTGTTGGCAATTTTGGGTACTTTGGGTACATTGCATTTGCTCAAGTATATAAGTTGTCATTGATGTCAAGAAGCTTTTGAAGGAATTTGATTTGATGTCAAATAATTTGTTTTGATGAAGGTTACGGCATGACAGTTTCAAAGGTCTTTTGCAAACCCCAAGTGACAGGTTCGAAAGAAAGTAAGTTGGAAAAGTGTTGCGATATGGCGACATGTCGCAGTTTCACGACATGTTGCAGGAGAGAGAGTCTGAGAGAAAAAGTGTCACGATTTCGTGACATAATGTAGGAGAGAGAGTCCGATAGAAAAAGTGTCGTGATATCGCGACATGTCGGGTTTTCATGACCCAAAGGAAATAAAAGCGCTAAGGAGGAAAAGTGTCGCGATATCATGACATGTCAGGTTTTGCGACCCGAAGAAAATAAAAGCGCTAAAGAGAAAAAGTGTCGCGATTTCACAAGTAAGAAGACAAAGTGGAAGCAAGATAAAGTGTGGTGATTTTGTGACATGCTACAGAACTCGAAGTAAGAAATGTCGTGATTTCGTGACATGCAGCAAAGGGAAGAGTTTGAAATAAAAATTGTCGTGATTTCGTGACAGGTTGCAAAGAAAACGTACGAAAGCTGAAAGCATCACAATTTCATGATAGGCTGCAAAGAAAACATACGAAAGCTAAAAGCATCATGATTTCACGATAGGTTGCAAAGAAAGCGTACGAAAATTTGATAGCGTCGCGATTTCGCGACAAGTTGAAGAGAAAGTAAACAAATGCAGAAAGTGTCACGATTTCACAACAGATTGAGACGGCAGCGTTCGGTTGAAGAAAGTGTCACGATTTCATGACAGAAATAGAAAGCAGGTCTTCAACAGGAGAAGTGTCACGATTTCATGATAGAAGTGAAGACGAAGTCTGTTGAGGTAGAAGTGTCACGATTTCACGACAAAAGCAGAAAGGAGGTCGACGAAGGGAGAAGTGTCGCGATATCGTGACAAAAGCAAAGTTGATGCTGACAAAGACAGAAGTGTCGCGATATCGTGACAAGAGCTTAGTTGAAGTCGACAAAGGCAAAAGTGTCGCGATATCACGACAAAAGCCAAAAGAAAGTGTACGGATGCAAAGGTGTCACGATATCACGACATGTTGTAGTTTCATGGCAAAAGCTACAGAAGAGTTACAGAGGTAGTTGAAGCCGACAAAGTTAAATTTGAGCCGACAAAGATTAGGGTTTGCAAGCCGATAAAGTTTAGGGTTTGCAATCGACTAAAGATCGGGGTTACATTTGACTAAGATTAAGGTTTTGATCTTGAAAGTGTTATTATAAAAGGCAGGCTATTTTGAAGAGTTTGCGAGTTGTTAGTCGCAGTGTTCACAGATAAAGCGTAGAGTGAGAAGTTCGATCACTGAGAGTAGAGTGCAAAATTCGATCGAAGTGCGTAGAGTGTGTGAAGACAATGCAGAGTGTGAGCAGAGAGAAAAATAGAGGAAGACTTGTGCTAGACCGACTGACTGTGTTTGGTACAGGTTGCTGAGCTACTGTAGACATGATCATAGAAGGCATAGGTCTCTTAGGCTAAGCATTGAAGACAGGAGGTCTTCGGTGGAAAGGAGTTCCATGTCCTTGGCAAGAGGTAGAGGCGGTTGATCTTCTAAGGGATCATTTCTAGAGCGAGAGGGAAGGTATCTCCTTTGAGCAGAGGCTCATAAATTCTGATTGGGGGAAGGTATCTCCTTTGGGCCGAGGCTCATAAACATTGTATTTGGGAAGGATTCCCAAAGAACTTTGAGATAACTTTTAGAGAAAAGTTTTTGTGGATGTAGCCCAACCATTTTGGGTGAACCACATTAAAAATGGGTCTTCAATGTGTGATGCTTTCTGTCTTGATTAATGTTGTGTTGATGCCACTGCTATCTAAAGTTAAAATTATTAATTGGTTAAGTCTTATCCTGTTCACCCCCCTCTCGGTATAAGCTTGTGTTCTTCAATTGGTATCGGAGCGGGTCTCTCCGGAAAGAGCCTAACGGCTTGGAGAAGGATCTATCAGAGGAACATACAGATTCGAGAAAGAGATGAAGAGGTTGAGTTCGATCTCAAAGGTGAATTCTTCTTGGCTTTAAGAAATCTTGAGAAATTTAGTGAAGAGAATTCTGTTCTCAAGCATCAATGTCGGGAAGAAGAGATAGCAAGATCATAATTGTCTCAAAGTGTTATAGACTTCAAAATTCTAGCTGAAGAAGGGAAGAAGGTTGAACGAGGTTCGACAGAGGCTCTAAAAGGAAAGGAAGCTGATTGCGAGAAACTAGAAGAAGAGGTTATGTCTCTTAGAGTGAAGTTGGAGCAGTTGGCTCTCAGATAGAATACTCCATGTGAAAAGCAAAAGAAGGATGGTATCACCATTCATGAAATAGGGTCTTCGAGCAAGATCAATCTTCATCCTGAAGAGCGATGGATTACAGTTGGTCACAAGAAGAACAATCATCCAAGGCATCAAAACAGGTTACATAATACTTTCCATGGCTATTGTTTTTCCTACAAGAAATTTGGTCACAAAGCTATGCATTGCAATAAGTCTTTGAATAGCCATAGTAAGGAAAATGTTAACTCTTTTGCACCTCTTATGAATAAAAATGTCATGTGTTACAAGTGCAAGAATTTTGGGCATATAGCAAGGATGTGCGGTTTGGATAGATCTAGCCTTGAGTTCACTAAAAAGAGAAATGAGATCAAATCTAAGTCAATGATAGTTCAAACTGCTTTTCATGCTCAAGACAAAGTAGAAAAATGGTATCTTGATAGTGGTTGTTCAAAACATATGAGTGGTGAAAAGGAAAAATTTTTGGTCTTAAAAGAAACAAACAGAGGAACGATCAGTTTTGGAGATAACAGGTCAGCTAAAATCTGTGGTAAAGGGACTCTTAGTTTGGATGGGAAATCCAAAACAAAAAATGTGCTTTATGTAGAAGGCCTAAGACATAATCTTCTAAGTGTGAGTCAACTTTGTGATCAAGGGCACATAGTATCTTTCTTTTCAGATAGATGTGAGATAAGTAAAGAAAAAAATGGAAAACTCATTGCGAGTGCTACAAGGACTCCAAACAATCTTTACATGCTAAGTGAGATAAAAAAGGAAAAGTGTTTTCTAACTCAAGAAGATGAGAGTTGGTTATGGCATAAAATATTGGGGCATTTGAGCTTTGATAATCTTGTCAATATTAGTAACAAGGAAGCGATTAGAGACTTGCCCAAAATAAAAAGGCCCCATAACATCATTTGCGGTCCTTGTCAACATGGAAAACAGGCCAGAACCAGTTTCAAATCAAAAGGGTATACTTCTTCAAAACCATTGGATCTTATTCATACTGATTTATGTGGCCCTACCGGAACTCGGAGAATTCGGGGAGAAAGCTACTTCATGTTGTTTATAGATGATTATTCTAGAATGACTTGGGTTACTTTTCTCAAAGAAAAATCTGAAGCTTTTGAAAAATTTAAAGCTTTCAAAGAAATGATTGAAAATGAGACTGACAAGAGAATCAAATGCTTAAGATCGGATGGAGGAGGAGAGTTCACTTCAAATGAATTTGTGGAATACTGTGAGCAACAAGGAATCAAAAGAGAATATTCAGCAACAAGAACTCCTCAACAAAATGGAGTAGTTGAAAGGAAAAATAGAACTATTGAAAATATGGCTAGAGCTATGTTAAATGAGTCAAAAATTTCAGATGGCTTTTGGAAAGAGGCAGTTAGTACAGTAGTCTACATTATCACCAGGGCCCAACTTAGAGTCAATCATCATAAAACTCCTTATGAGTTGTGGAAAGGAAGACCGACTATAGTAAAATACTTCAAAGTGTTTGGGAGTAAGTGCTTCATCAGAAGGGAAGATCAGAATTTGGGTAAGTTTGATCCTAGGTGTGATGAGGGAATCTTTCTTGGATATTCCAGCAGAAGCAAGGCCTACGAGATGCTTCAACAAAAGAACTCATACGGTTGTAGAGAGCATAAATGTAATAGTTGATGAAAAGACGGGGATAAGAGAACCAGTCAAGGAACTCGGTGATGAAATTTGTCAAGAAGAATTCGAGAGAGGTTTCGAGATGAAGAAGAGGAAAGACAACAAGCTGCTTCCCAAAACTCCTTCACGATATGTTCGGAAACATCATCCCAAATATTTGATCATTGGTGATCCAAATAACAGGCAAACAAGAAGAAGAGTCATTCCTTCACATGATTCTACAAATGTTTCATTATTATCTCGGATTGAGCCAAAAGATTTCGAGTGAAGCATGTGCAGATAAGTTTTGGGTAAAAGCAATGGATGAAGAGCTAAATCAAATAGAGAAAAGTGAAACTTGGGAATTGGTTCCAAGACCTAAGGACAAGAATGTCATTGGCACAAAATGGATATTCAGAAATAAACTCAATGAGGATGGAAATATTGTCAGAAACAAAGCTAGGTTAGTCTGCAAAGGTTATGCTCAAGTAGAAGGTGTTGATTTCGAAGAGACGTTTGCTCCTGTTGCTCGTCTTGAAGCTATCAGAATGTTTTTGGCCCTTTCAAGCTTCAAATCATTCAAGGTATATCAAATGGATGTAAAGTCAGCTTTTCTAAATGGGGTGTTGGTAGAAGAAGTCTACATAGAACAGCCAGAAGGAGTGTCTCTCTCGGAATAGTCAGACTATGTGTGTAAACTAAAAAAGGCCTTGTATGGGTTAAAGCAAGCACCTAGGGCTTGGTACTCAAGACTTGACAGGTATCTTCATGAGCAAGGCTTCAGGAAAGGCATGGCAGATAGCAATTTGTATATTAAGAATGAAGATGATGATATGCTTATTATGGTTGTCTATGTTGATGATATTATTTTTGGGGGAGATAATACTCAGATGTGCAAAGATTTTGCTAACACCATGCAGAAGGAATTTGAGATGTCTATGATTGGAGAGTTGTCATTCTTTTTAGGTCTTCAGATTGCTCAATCAAAATATGGTGTATTTCTCTCTCAAGGAAAGTATATCAAAGAAATGTTGAAGAAATTTGGGATGATGGACAACAAACCAGTATGTACTCCAATGATTACAAGGTGCAAGATGAGTAAATATGATGAATCTCCAGTGGTAGATCAGAGGTTGTACAGATCAATGATTGGCAGTTTATTATATGTTACAGCTACCATACCAGATATCATGCAGGAAGTTGGGTTAGTAGCAAGATTTTAGGCAGCTCCTAAAGATTCTCATGTTATAGCGAGTTAAGAGGATATTCGGATATCCGAAGGGCACTATGGACTTTGGGCTTTGGTATCCCAAAGGTGATGATTTCACCCTCATTGCTTATACGAGATGCAGATTGGGCGAGCGGTATTGATGACGGGAAAAGCACTAGTGGTGGAGCATTCTTTACGGGAAAGAGTTTGGTTTCTTGGCTAAGTAAGAAACAACCTTCGAGTTTCCTTATCTACACGAGAGGCTGAATACATAGCGACGGTGGTTGGGTGTACACGGGTTTTATGGATGAAAACCACCTTGGAGGATTTCAAAGTCAAGCATGAACAACCCATCTCCATACTTTGTGATAATACAAGTGCCATAAGTATTTCCAAAAATCCGGTAATGCACTCAAGGACAAAGCATATTTCCATCAAGTATCACTTTCTAAGGGAGAAAGTGCAAGACAAGCGAGGTCAAGCTAGAGTATGTGTCTACTAAAGAGCAGATTGCAGATATCTTCACCAAACCTCTTCCAAGAGATACGTTTGAGTATCTAAGGGAGAAATTGGGAGTTGTACTCCCACCCCAGAATTAATCACCTCATCGGGGAGGTGGGGGAGGGACCAAGCTAAGAGGCTCATTCTTAGTCCCAAGCCCCAAAGGTGACCCTTTGCCATTGATGACAAAGGGGGAGAGATATGAGTAAGGGGGAGAGCTTCAAAGTGAAGAGGAAAGCTTCAAGTCAGGGGGAGCAAAACTTCAAAGGAATATTTTAGTTGTGGGTCAGTTGTTAGCACAGTTGGTTTTAGTTTTGGCTCTTTGAGAAGTGTTTTTGTAAAGGTTTGCCATCAATGACAAAGGGGGAGATTGTTGGCAATTTTGGGTACTTTGGGTACATTGCATTTGCTCAAGTGTATAAGTTGTCATTGATGTCAAGAAGCTTTTGAAGGAATTTGATTTGATGTCAAATAATTTGTTTTGATGAAGGTTACGGCATGACAGTTTCAAAGGTCTTTTGCAAACCCCAAGCTGACAGGTTCGAAAGAAAGTAAGTTGGAAAAGTGTCGCGATATCGCGACATGTCGCAGTTTCGCGACATGTTGCAGGAGAGAGAGTCCGAAAGAAAAAGTGTCACGATTTCGCGACATAATGCAGGAGAGAGAGTCCGATAGAAAAAGTGTCGCGATATCGCGACATGTCGGGTTTTCGTGACCCGAAGGAAAGAAAAGAGCTAAGGAGGAAAAGTGTCACGATATCGCGACATGTCGGGTTTTCGCGACCCAAAGAAAAGAAAAGCGCTAAAGAGAAAAAGTGTCACGATTTCATGACAAGTCAGAAGACAAAGTGGAAGCAAGATAAAGTGTCACGATTTCGTGACATGCTACAGAACTCAAAGTAAGAACTGTCGCAATTTCATGACATGCAGCAAAGGGAAGAGTCTGAAATAAGAACTATCACGATTTCGCGATAGGTTGCAAAGAAGACGTATAGAAGCTGAAAGCATCACGATTTCATGACAGGCTACAAAGAAAATGTACAGAAGCTGAAAGCGTCACGATTTCACGACAGGTTGCAAAGAAAGCGTACGAAAAGTTGATAGTGTCACGATTTCGTGATAGGTTGAAGAGAAAGCAAACAGATGCAGAAAGTGTCATGATTTCGCGACAGATTGAGATGGCAGCGTTCGGTTGAAGAAAGTGTCACGATTTCACGACAAAACAGAAATCAGGCCTTCAACAGGAGAAGTGTCACGATTTCACGATAGAAGTGAAGACGAAGTCTATTGAGGCAGAAGTGTCATGATTTCGTGACAAAAGCAGAAAGGAGGTCGACGAAGGGAGAAGTGTCACGATATCGCGACAAAAGCAAAGTTGATGCTGACAAAGATAGAAGTGTCGCGATATCACGACAAGAGCTTAGTTGAAGTCGACAAAGGCAAAAGTGTCGCGATATCACGACAAAAGCCAAAAGAAAGTGTACGGATGCAAAGGTGTCACGATATCGCGACATGTTGTAGTTTCACGGCAAAAGCTACAGAAGAGTTACAGAGGCAGTTGAAGCTAACAAAGTTAAATGTGAGCCGACAAAAATTAGGGTTTACAGTCGACAAAGTTTAGGGTTGTGCAGCCAACTAAAGATCAGGGTTACAGCCAACTAAGATTAAGGTTTTGATCTTGAAAGTGTTATTATAAAAGGCAGGCTGTTTTGAAGAGTTTGGGAGTTGTTAGTTGCGACGTTCACAGATAGAGCGTAGAGTGAGAAGTTCGATCGTCGAGAGTAGAGTGCGAAATTCGATCGAAGTGCGCAGAGTGTGCGAAGACAGTGCAGAGTGTGAGCATAGAGATAGACAGAGGAATACTTGTGCTATACCGACTAACTATTTTTGGTATAGGTTGCTAAGTTGTTGTAGACGTGATCATAGAAGGCAGAGGTCTCTTAGGCTAAGCATTGAAGATAGGAAGTCTTCGATGGAAATGAGTTCCACGTACTGGAAAGAGGTAGAGGCGGTTGATCTTCTGAGGGATCATTTCCAGAGCAGAGGGGAAGATATCTCCTTTGAGCAGAGGCTCATAAATTTTGATTGGGGAAAGGTATCTCCTTTGGGCCGAGGCTCATAAACATTGTATTTGGGAAGGATTCCCAAAGAACTTTGAGATAACTTTTAGAGAAAAGTTTTTGTGGATGTAGCCCAACCATTTTGGGTGAACCACGTTAAAAATGGGTCTTCAATGTGTGATGCTTTTTATCTTGATTAATGTTGTTTTGATGCCACTACTATCTAAAGTTAAAATTATTAATTGGTTAAGTCTTATACTGTTCACGCCCCCCTCTCAGTATAAGCCTGTGTTATTCATTGCCTTCTGTTAGACCAAGTCATAAGGCCATTATCTAGTTGGATATCCACAAGATGGAGGTTTGCAATATATTCGCTCATGAGGTCAGTGCTTTTGTCCAAATTTCTATTTCCCCCCTTTTCTCATCCAGAGAGAGGATGGTATTGAAATCTCCTCCGATCAAGATCCAAGCTTTAGGAAAATTAGAGATAATATGAGTAATATACTTCCATTGTCTTATTTTTTCCTCCAAAGAAGTCGGAGCATAAACAGTAATGCAGAGCATAATCTGGTTGGAATGTCTACTTTGAATAGCTATAGCCAACAAACCCCAACTGCCAACCATATGGTGAATAACTACCTCTTTTGGATCCCAAAGACAAGCAATGCCACCCGAAGTCCCTTGGGAACTGAGGGAAACCACTTTTCCAGCTGGCCAAATTTTACTGGAAATTAAGTCCATATCCTCCATTGACATCTTAGTTTCTTGAAGGAAAACAAGATGTGGATGATTTACCTGAATCATTCTTCTAATTTCATTTTGTTTTGAAAGACTCCCTTTGAGTCCTCTAATATTCCAAGTGATGATCTTCATTAATACCAGGGCTAAAAAAGTTGGGAAGAGCATTAATCTTACCTTCCTCTACAAGCTTTTCACCTTCTTTTACCATATGATATTGATTGGTCTTGCGACCTACTTTTTGATTAGAATCCATCTTCAATTTTTTTTTCCCTGTTTCTTGACTTATTCCAATTGAATCTGAGATGGCTTCTAACCTTGAAGAATGCTCGTACACAACCAAAATTTTACTAGATTGTTCAATAGAGTCTATATTGGGACCTGCATTATTTGAAGTTTTGACATTTGAAATATTGTTTTTCTTGTGTAAATTTTCTCTTTTTTTTCTGTTGAAAACCTTTAATTTTTTGGTTTGTCTCTGATTTCTTCCCTTCATATTTAAATTGTGTTTCTAAGATTTCAGTTTCCATTATTTCCTCTTCGTCACTTGGGACATCATTTGTGGAAAGGATTTCAAACATATTAGTAGATGACTTTGATTGATCCTTCATAACTGGTTTTTTCTGAGTGTTCTTCTTCTTAGGTATTTGGAAACCTGCTAAGTTTATATCTTCTTTCTTTTGATCAGGAATTTTATTTGGGCAAGCACTGGCCAAATGACCATATTCATGGAAAATTCTACAACGAAAAGGAATGTTCTCATAGTCCACTACTTGCTCCCAAGTGTCTTCCCCAAATTGTAATGTGATATTTTTAGGTAGGGGTTTGTCAAAATCCATTAAAACACAAATCCGAGCATAAATAATATGTTCAAAATTTTGAGTACAATCAAGAGTCATCATAAAAGTTCCTAAAGAGTTTCCAATTGAAGAAAAAATAGTAGGATTCCAAAATTCAATAGGGAGGCCAAAGAGTCTAACCCACACGGGAGCAATAGAAGGCATATCTTCTTCGACTTTAAATTTAGTATGCCAGGGCTTCATGAAAAGACCTGCCCTTCCAAAAAACCAAGGACCCCCTTGAAAAGTTTTCTCTCTATCTTCATTATTAGAAAATAAAACAAAGAAATAACAATTTGGATAAATAGAGATTTGTAACTCACCTTTAGTTTTCTAGCTTTTTGCAGCCCAAACTTTGAAAGCAGATAGACTCGGACGAAAACCCACGAACTGAAAAATTAGTCATATTTTTTCTAAATATTCAATGCTAGTCTGAATATTATCCATATCAAGCTTAACAATAGGAGTTCCTTTAGCTGCTTTAAGACATCCTGACTCTGTTTTCCTGGGATCAATCTTAGGCATTCTTAGAGGTTTATGGGAAGCCCTAATATTGATATTAGCATTGGGTTGAGGCTGTCCACCACGAAGGGCATCCCTAAAATTCATTTTTGGGACTGAGTCTTCAAAATTCTTACCCTTGATAGGGGTTTTCATAGTAGAATTGTTTTGTGGGTGCACCTTAGCACTACGTTCACTTGAGATATAAGCCATTTTTTGATCAACTGCTTAAAACTTGTTTTGTGATCTCTTTAATCCTTATCCTAGACGTCGTGGAAAGGTATGGTTTTCACTTTTCTTTTGTGCAGCAAATTGGAATCCGTTGTCACTCAAGTTCACAATATGATCTGTTGAAAGACAAATTTCTAACCCATATTGTATCCCCTGCAACATTTCTTGCTAAAATATTGAGAATAAACCACAAAAATATTGGCCACTAGGGCCCGAAGGCCCTAAAAACCAACCTCTAGAGCTGCTTGCATTCAACCCAGATGAAACCCTCGCATAGTCGCTTGCCAAATATGTCGTTCACACATAGGGATGCGCTAGGATATGTGTTGATCCAAATGATATGAAAATTGGTGGAGACGTTCTAGGGTTTTTCAGGCATCTACCCTCAAACGTTCAGCTCAATCTGAGTCCGTATGAGTGAGATATGACCGAAACGAGTTCAAAAGTTTGGGCAGTCCTGCGAAAAACGTCTCCGAAGTTTTTCGGGTTGAGCAAAGTCAAATATCAATGTAATATTTTATTTTTGTAATGAGAGTGGCCCCCAATAGAATCCACCCATAAATTATTAAAAAAAGTCTCAAATAAAAGTTCTAGTATCCTTTAAGGATAAGCATATTATAAAATAAAATAAAATTTATAGAAACAAATGCTAGGTCTAGAGTTGGAAGTGAGTTTGAATTGAGAGCAAGTGTAAGTTAGGATCAAGACTCACTATGTAGCATGGAAAGAACATAAATTAGAAATGTTAGCATATCTTTATAAAGGGAAATAAGGTGATAGACTTATTTTGTTGAAATGTTGAACTTTATCTTAGTATTTAGGATTTGATAGAGAAAAGGTAATGTTTATAAGCACATAATAATTATATTTGATATAAACCCAGGTGTTGTAGGTGAGTTGGAGAGGAGAGGGAAATCCTCCAAGGGAGGTCCCAGGTTCGAATCTCCACCCTACCAAAAAGTTGAATTGGGTACCCAAAAATCCAATTGATAATGTTGGTGTGGGCAGGCCGAGCGCGACTCTTGGGTGACTTTGACGGTGTAGAACCCCCCTAGTCGTGGTCTCTCAGACCAAGGCGACCTTGCAAGGGATTTTTTCTTAAAAGAAAAAGATAATTATATTTGATATAATGGAAATTTAAACATGGTCCAACTAACCTCACACTAAATAAAATATTTTGATATTTTAATGTAAGTTATCCATGTAAAACTCCATTAATCATGCTTAAAAACTATGTTCTTCAAAATTATGAGAATAAGATAATGTGAATGTGTAAGTCCAAGCAAAATCTTAATGGAATCTAATATAGGTTAGATAAAACTAAATACATATTGGTTCTAAGAGGAATTCCAAGAGAAATAGATGAGCAAGGTATTTTAAAAAAGTCTCAAAGAGAAGTTCTAGTATCATTTAAGGATAAGTACATTTAAAAAAATATATATATATATATATATATATATATATATATATATATATATATATATATATATATATATATATATATATATATATATATATATATATATATATATATATATAGAAACAAATGATGGATCTAGAGTTGGAAGTTACTTGGAGTCAAGAGCAAGTGTAATTTAGAAGTAAGCCTTTATATGTAGCATGGAAGGAAAGGCATATTTGAAATCCCTAATTAGAAGTCATGATACTCTTGTCAAAAGTATGGATGCACAAGTTGGTGATAAGAGGAAAATCAAATATATAACAAGTTTAGTTTAGGGAGCAAATGTTATAGTAGAAGTGGTTATAATGGATGAGATGATCAACCATAATATAATGGTTCTTAAAAGTAGAATTTCAATATGCAAGTTCCATCAATACTAATCAGGGTTATCAGAGATTGAAAATTGGATCAAGTGGAAGTGTGGATTGAATTTAAATTAGGGATAAAATAACAAGTGGTGATCCATGGTTTAGGAAAAGAGATGCTCTTTATTTAAAATAATGGAATAAAAACATTTTTTGAGATAAAAACTACTTAAAAACTTCTAGTACATGTTAGGATTATTGGAATTCCATATCATCTTATCAATATGGACACTTTAAAGAATATTGAAAATACCTTAGGTGAGTTCATCAAGGAGGAACCAACTACTAGGGAATGAAAGCATGATATATATACTTGGATATGTATTGCTATTAATATTTAAAAATATTTGTCATAAGTCATTAAGAATAAATCTAAATAAATATAAAGGGATCAACAAGTGGATTATGGAAACATTACATTCTAAAGTTCCAATTGTTACGAGACTAGATGCATGGAAATATATTACAAGGTTAAATGAATGAAGAAAGAGATAGAAAATTTGGTCATGAGATAAACGTCAAGATAAAGTAAGGAAAACATACTATAGTACAATTTGGATTACATCAAGGAAATTGAACTCCAAAAGAAGAGGTAAAGAATGCTTATTTACAATATTAGATAGCAAATATAACCATTTTTTAGTTAAATAATTAAGTAGAAGAAACAAACATGGATACAAGACATGAGAAAGTATAATGTACAAGCTCAAATTTAGAGATAAATAAAGGTGTAAAGGAATATGTGGAGGAATATTCTAAAACAAAGGAGGTTGAAGAGGTCAAGTTTATTCTAGGTAAACCATCATTTTCCTCAAGTAGTACAAAATCCTATCCTACCAATAGAAATGAAAGTAGTGTATAGATTATCCCATGCACTTTAGGGTTTCAAGAGAAACATAATAATTAAATGAAGAGGAAGGATATCCATAGTAAATTATTGTTTTTAAGGTTGCATAATAAGATAGTCACTACGAAGTACCTTAGGGTTTCTAAGACAACATAAAGAAGAATGTGCTTTTGAGGTTATTCTTTGCACTTCAAATCCATTCGAGCAAGACAATTCTATAGATAATAAATCTCACTATGAATATTCTAAAAATAATTGAAGAGATTAATGAAAATGAAAATGTTGGTGGAAATAAGAAAATGAGGAAGATAAAAGAAGTGAGAATAAAAAGAAAATAAAACTCAAATGGATACTAATATTGGAAACCAAAAGCAAATATTACAAGTGTTAACAAGAGCTAAAGCTAAGGCCATAAATAAAACCAAAATGTGATAATGAAAATGAAATTTTGGAATATTTTTTTGGTTACATAGGAGAGTTGGTCACAACCACACTATTTTTAGTAACTAACAAGCACAAGGTTCAAACCACAAGGGCTGCTCCCACCAAAACTATTTCACCTTGTTATTGTTGACCCAACATGAAGGGGACCATCGATCGCTCGCAATTTAGACCATCATCATTGGTCTGGCATGCACTTAGAGGATTCATATTAGACTACTACCTTTGCAAACAGTTTGCCCCCAAAGTTTGAACCTGGGTGTCTTCTTGGTAAGTGTCTGGCCAATCAAGCACTTACCAATCCACCTAACCCTCGGGGGTGATATTTTGGAATATTAAGAACATGAATAAGACCACTAGATAAATATATATTAGAAAATTGGGAGGCTATTATAGTCAACATATTTATAAATATGGAAACCAAGTATAGATATTTTACCCATTCAAGGTGTTCATTTTCATTTTGAAAAAATTTAAATTTTAGAATACATTTGGATGAGTGATATTTTATATCTAGATAAAAATAATATGAAGGAGTTAAATGCAAAAACATATTATTTTGAGTAAAAAAGTAATTGAAAAATATATTTAATAAAAGGGAAAGTTGAAATGGTTTAATTAATCTCACAATAATATAATATTTTATTATTTAAATGGAACTAATCCAAAATAAAAGCCATAAAGACCTTATGAATTTTAAGAAATGGTAGGTCTAAGTGGAATAAGGCTGACATAAAATACCAATTGAAAAAAAGTTTGACAATAAAGAAATAAAAGAAGAAATAAGTTATATATTAGAATTTTAAAAATATTCTAAGAGTTATAAAGATGAATTTAGTTTTGATTTAATATTGATTTTAATTATTTGGTATTGTATTAAATTCAACATTAAAGTTTCTTTATGGGTGTTCTTAATTAATTTTATATATGAAAGAAACTTGGTGTGTATAGGGAGACTAATGACTTGATTATTTGGTTAATGTTGCGATTCAAATGAATATTAATAAATATTTTTTAAATACTTTTTGACATCATAATGCCTTCACATTAAGTTTCCATAGACTTATAACATATTTGTCCTTTTGTAGTCTCATACTCTAGTCGTAGTTTATTAGGTCCAACCTAACACTTTGTAGAGTGGTGAATGTGGGGTTGAATTATATTTATAGCTAGAGGGCATTCGATAGTTGCTTTTCTAGTTGACGTCCCATGGGCACTCGATAGTTGTTTTTCTAGTTGGCATTCCATGTGCATGCATAACATCTCTACAAAGATTTCCCTTTTGTGAGTAGATAATATATTAGAATTTTTATATAAATATAAATTAATCTTGAAAAATAAGTATTATATTTATTAAATTTTATTAGTAATATTCAATAATTTGTTTGCACAAGAAGAGAATCCATAAAATTTGAATTTTATATGTAATTTTTTATTGGAACCAACAATTATATTCAATAAAAATAAGAGAGGTTACAATAAAAAGGGAGCTGGAAAAATCACAGCTCGGGGTGCAAGGCCACCCAAACGATCAATACTGTAAAGATGAGGCCCGAGGCCAAAAACAAAACCAACCCTTAAAAGGGTGAATAAACAACATAACTAGGCAAAGGGTTCGAGCCCTATTGTGGGCACTGATAGAATGGCCTGAGGCTGGAAAACGTCACCCCCTCAACCTGCTACACCAAAATAGAGGGACCTTGAGGTAGAGGGAGGTTAGGCGAAACCCTGCTAATAGTGCATGGAGCCTCATGCTAGTACTTGATAAGATTTATCAAATGCGCCAACTCATGAGTCAACTTGGAAGCCTACGAATGGATCTGAACAGTAACAACAGAAAACACCGTAATCTTTTCATGCATAGAAAACTGACTAGAAATTGAATCTCCAGAATAGACAACAACATTCCTAGATTTCCAAAGTTGAAACAAAATAATAGCATGAAAGAAATTCCATAGAGCAACAATATAAGTAGGCCAACAACTATTATCTCCAAAAAATATCATCTACCATCTAAAGAATTCAGGATGAAAGAGCTTGAACAATGAGTGAATCCAAGACCAGGCAGACTGAGCATGAGGGCAGAACCAAAATAGATGTTTAAAAGTCTCAAAATGACCACAAGCAAGACACTTAGGATTAGGAAGACCAACCCTACTAAGTCTCTCTCCCATAGGAAGCCCTTGATAAATAAGAGACCAGAGAAAAAAGGTAATCTTGGGTTCAAGGTTAAACTACCAGATATGGTTCAGATGAGCAATCCAAGTATAGGAGGTAGAGTGAGTCTACCATATCTCATTAAGTTTGTCAACACTAGGGGAAACAAGACTAAGAAGTTGATAAAGCAAGGAAGAAGAGTAGTTCTTGAAAGGAGTATCCACATTCCAATGCCAATCCCTCCACCAGGCACTTGAGGGTTGAAGGTCGAGCTTATGAAGCATGACATCAAGTATAAGCTCTTGAATCTTAAGAATAGAAGGAAGATCTAAATTTTGAAGATTAAATTTATATTTGAGATCAAGCCAAGGAATCTAGTCTCGAGAGTGCACTAAATCTTTAATAAAGTAGATGCCCTTATAAAACAACCTCAAAGCTTTAATCCCTAGCATATCAACAAGAAGAACTGAAGAGTTAGATAGAATAGGAGACCACCAGATATTCTAAGAATTAAATGAAATACCATTATGAAAACCATCACCAATCCAATGAAGATGAGGTTTCACCACCTCAAAATCCTACCAAATACTTTTAACAACAAAGGAACCCTGAATCTTAACTAGAGTAGAAGTAATGATGAGAGTATGAAGGCCAATATTAGCCCAAGCTTTGCGCCCATAAGGTAGCCCTGAAGAAATACAATGGTGAATCAAAACCTTCTAGGCTTTAGGGCCTTCAATAGCTTTAACCACCCACTTAGCACACAAAGAAATGCTTTACCTATAAATGTCAATGATGCCCATCCCACCCTTATCAGTAGGTGTGCAACAGATATCCCAAGCAACTCGATGAAAACCACATGAATTCTTCCCCTTGGCCCAAATAAAATCCCTAAGGAGTCTAGCCAACTTATTATAAGAATTCTTAGAAGGGGCCCAACAGGAGGAGTAATAAACATGGGTGGCAGCAAGAATCTTTGTGCAAACCTAAAACTTATCAACAAGAGAAAGGGGATGCGAGGCCCAACAAGAAATCTTCTTTTCAATTCTATCAATGACATACTACCAGAGTTCAGAGGGTGAGCTATCAAAAGCAAAGGGGATTCCTAAGAACTTAAAATACTCACCCCTTTGAAGCCAATGCCATGAAAAATATCTAAGCCAAGCAAGCACAAAAGAAGAAGCAAGGTAAAAACAAAGAGACTTAGACCATTGGATGTTGGAACCCGAGGCCTTACAAAAAGTGTCCAAACAAACCAAAGTAGTTGAAACTAAAACCTCATCCTCATTGATAGTGAGAAAAGAATCATCCACAAAGTGCCCATTAATAAGTTGGGTGGACATGTCAGGCAAAAGAATACCTTTGATCAACCCCTTAGATGCTTGATTGGCAAGAAGATAACCAAAAGCTTCAACAACAAGGATGTAAAGTGAGGGGGCCAAAGGATAGCCCTAGTGAATAGAATGAAATAAACCAAAATCCTTTGACCTATGTCCATTAATAGTAAGACAAGTTGAAGCATCAACAAACAACATACTGACAACCCTGATAAAAAAGGGGCCAAAGTCGAGAGCTTGAAGCATGGTGAGAATGAAAGGCCACTCAATATGATCATAAGCTTTCTCAAAGTCTAGTTTAAGGAAAAGGGGCTTTTGGCCAGAGAGATGAGCCCATTCTAAACCTTCCCAGATAACAATAAGATTATCCAAGATGTAACACCCTTTAATGAAACTTGTCTACTCCGATTTGATAATCATAGGGAGAATGTTGTGAATACGGAGAGCTAAAGCTTTAGCCAAAATATTGTAAGAGACATTAAGCAGAGTAATAGGTCTCCAACTAGTGATAAGCTCAGGATTACCCACTTTAGGAATAAATTTAATGTTTCCACGATTGATGATATTGCCCAGAGAATTGTTGGCTAACGCTTCATTGTAGACATTGAGCAGATCAGGCCCAGTAAACTTCCAAGTGGCTTTATAAAATTCATAGGGAAAGCCATCAAGACCAGGGGACTTGTCATCCGACATAGTCATAAGAGCATTATGAAGCTCAACAAGTGAAAGAGGAGCCTCACAAAGAAGTCTATCATAAGCAGACAACTTAGTAGGAACAACATCAAGACACTATTGGAGTGCCATATGACATTCTAGAGAATCTTATTGTACTTGAAATATAAGCTTATAATGATCCACAAAGGTCGATGCAATATCAGGAAGAGAAGTCAACCTATCATGAGAGACTTGAATAGCCTTGATCTAGATCTTGGCCTACCTGGAATGAAGAGATTTGAAAAAGGCTTTGGATGAGTGATCACCAACCCTCAACCAGTGCAGACGAGCCCGAATCTGAGCCCCCTTAGCTTCATGTCATTCATGGACTATAAGTTGGTGGTGAAGACCAACAACCCTGGTTTGCAACTATCGATCATACGGATCATTTTATAGCAATAATAAATTTTATTGATACTCCTTCATAACAACCAAATGAGCATGCTTTCTGACATGTGCCACCTGTTTGCCAAAATACCGCATGAAAGAGGTAGTACGGACAATCACCTCATTCCACCAAGAAATCCAACTGATAGAGTGAGGAGGTCAAGGTAATAAATTCTAGATTCTCTCAATCATAACAATCGTGCCAAGGTGTTGCAATAAAGAAGTATTTAAATAAAATTGATTGCATGGAAAATTAAATTGGTGACCACTCCACTCAATCTGAAAGGAAATCGAGAAATGATCTGATAACAAAAATTGATCCTAGACCATCACAATCTTATTATTGATGGAGGAGAATAAAAAATTATTGCTCTAACATCATAACTCGATCAAGGTGCTTGTAGACTCTATCATTACCCACACAAAAATTGGACCATGTGAACCAGGGTGGAGGCATGCAATTACATTAGCAAAAAAGGGATAAAAAAGACCCCATCTACGTTTAAGAAAAAACTAGGCCTCATGCTCTCCAGCACACCAACGCATCAGGAGGCGGCCAACTTTATCTTCAACATGCTCAACCATATTAAAATCACCACAAAAAAGCCAATAAGCCATCGGTAAGTGATCAACCAGGTACCACCAAAGGGCAGAGCGACTAGGCCCATCATTAGGTGCATAAATGTTGGCAATGCCCAGGGTGTTCCCATTAATATTCAACAAAATCTAGACCACATGATGAGAAGGATCCTCGCTAGACCCAAGCAGACAATCCTCAAGTTTGGAGGAGATAGAAATAGAAGCACCACCTCGACCATCTTCATGGTGAGTAGTGAAATGCATAAAAGAACCTACAATACAACTGAGAGAAACATCTAACAAAAAACCAGAGATCTTAACTTCTTGTAAACAAATAACATCAACATGGCCAATACTTTGTAGAGTGGATCGAACAAAAAATTTTCTTGAGGACTCTGTAAGTCCTCGAACATTCCATGAAAGGAAATTCATGGAGGAGGAATATCCATGGAGCCATCTCCCATAGGGCTGCCCCCACTATCAGCCAACACCGAAGAATTATTAAATGTAGAGGTCTGAGAAGGTTGAACTAATTCACCAACAATCGAGGGACTGCCCACACTATCGGCCAACATCAAAAACCTATTAAATAAAGAGGTTTGAGAAGGTTGAAATAAGTCACCAATAGTCGAAGGATGATGCTTAGCCTCCTGGCTTCCCCTCGATGATGGTGAGCCATCCCGAGATGGACTACATGAATGCCTGGAGGGTGGAGGTATTGGTAGTGAATTCCCTTCTTTTGAGGTTGATTTATGCTCGGGAGGTTTCTCAACAGGAAGAGCTTGAGGAGCCAAAATAGGATGAACAAGAACAATAGGAGGCTGAGATGGTGGCTTCACAACCTTATCTCTATTAGAAAGCATCGACTTAGGGTTGGTCACCCCCTTCTTATTAGAAACTATGATCCAATCACCCTCAATAGAGGGTTTGGGAGGTGCAGGTATGGTATGAGGAGCAGGGGCAACCACCAAAGGTTTTTGAGCAACCAACGAATAATCCTTGATATGATGCATGGTGGATTGGCATCAAAAACAAGTATTAGGTAAATTAAAGTAAACAATTTTTTGCATAAAATGCTTTGTACCAACCTGAATGTCCATAAATTCTTTGAGATCCTATGCGAGGTCAACCTCAACATAGACTCTTTTATTAGGTCATGTTGAGAAGAACCACTCTTCTTCCCGATAGATCACCCGACCAATGGGTTTAACAATATCATCAATAAATGCCCATAAGGGTAGCGAAAGACCAGGGAGTTCAAGCCAAACCGACACTTTCAAGGCAACTTGCTTTGAAACTCGAAAAAGGAGTCCAAGGAGAAAGGACCATCAAAGTATTGCGAAGAAACCAACAACTGGACTTAGCAACCATGGTTTGCAATTGCGAGGGTTCTTTGAAGGAAAGCAAAAAAACCTTTAGTAAGATTGCGGATACCCGCAACCACAATGCCATAAGCTTCCTAGTGAAGTTTCAACCAATTTTGAAAATATTCTTGTGATGGGATTCGACCAACAAAATAAGCTATAAGACAATGATTCTCATACCATTTTACAACTGGAGAAACAACATCAAGAGAGAGCACAACATCTGGAGAAGAATCATTACCTCGTCCACCACTTTCAAAATAAACTTTCGAGCTTGCTTCGATGCCATGAGTTCCACTATCTGTAACAATCATTACATCTGTAGATGGTGAAGCCATAAAAAGGAGAGCAACCACCTAATTGGCGGTAATATCAGTATCCAAAACCAAAGCAGCCAATTTTTTTATTTTATTTTATTTATTTATTTATTTGATGAACACACCCACCCCATCACACACTCACCCACGCCATGATTTGAACCTTGGACCTATCGAAGAAGAGCCAAAGTCTAAACCGTTGCATTGTCCCCCATAGGACTATTTTTTATTTTTTTTTGAGTAATACTTCTTATACACATCCACCATGGGGATTGAACCCGGGTCACATCACCGATAATGCAAGTGGTATCCTTGCGGGTAGACATCCGATAAAAAAGTAGTCAAATTTACAAATGATAGTAGACCCAAACCCTAGTAGAGCAATTTTTCCTCTTCTCCACTTGTAACGTTGTGTGTACCAACCTTATATGTAAAAAACTTTGACTTATGAATCCATAATAATACTATAACACTTTAATAAATTATTAACAAATTTATTTTATCTTGTAAATAAAAGTAAAACTTTTTGGTAATTAAATTTTGTTTTTCCATGCAAGAGAGTCAAAGCCTCGAGATCATGGGTATCCTTAGGTTTTGATGCTGCAAGCTATATCAAAGCCTCGAGATCATGGGTATCCTTAGGTTTTGATGCTGCAAGCTATCTCAAAGCCTCGAGATCATTTGCAACCTTGAGATCATAGGCATCCTTAGGTTTTGAAGCTACAAGTTACCTCAAAGCCTTGATATCATTTGCATCTTTATGTTTTGATCCTGCAAGTTATCTTAAAAATAAAACCTATCTTAGAAATACATATTTTGAGTCCACCTTTGTAGCGCAAGTGGAGAAGGTGAATTTGGCCTCGTTGGATAGGAGGTCCATGGTTGAGACCTCTGCGATGTGAAGGGGGACACAAAAAAATCTCGTGTGGCTTACCTCTAGATAGTGGTATACCCAGATGGAACGACATTGTCGACCACCTAAGAGCAGCTCTCGAGATTTTCTCTTTACCTTAAAATTTTTAGCCACAAGGTCAAGGTAGTTTTACCCCCAAGGGCTAGGTGGATTGGTAGTTGTCTATTTGACCACACACTTATCAAGAAGAGACCTATGTTCAAACCTTGGGGGCATGCCTATTTGTAAAGGTAGTAGTCTAATTTGATTCCTCTGTGTCAAACCAATGAAGACAGTATGAATCCCAAGTGATTGGTGATCCCCCTCACACCGGATCATCAATAATGAGGTGGAATAGGTTTGTTGGAAGCAACCCCTATGGTTTGAACCTTGTATTTGAGAGTTATTAAAAATAATTTGAATATAACCAACTCCCTTATGTATCAAAATAAATAATTATATATATTTGATCAAACAAAAAATAAATCAAAACTCAATTGAAAGTAATAATTTAACATATTGAAACCACGGCATAGACGAATGTGTGAGAGGATGAATGTGTGGTGGCTTTGTGTTACATTCTCTATTGATAAGTATAGCTCTCGACTTTATGAGGGGTCATGGTTGGGAGGAGACTGCTCAACCGTGTACCTCGGTCATACAAATTTATCACAATCACAAAAAAAGAAAATTAACATACTAAAATATAAAATAATTATAAATATATTCCATAAATATGATATCTAACTTATAATTAAAAATAACAATAAAATCTATATTGTTATGATTTTTTTCAAACTTACAATAAAAAAATATAAGATTAAAAAGTGCACATGCCATGATAATCTTTGACATGTTAGGCAATCAAATTAATTATTACCAATTAAATGTTCGTAAAATATATTATTATTATTTTTATTGTAAAAATATAAACAAATACATATGCTTAGTTTTTATATGCTACTTTCTCAATTTTGATAAATATATATCCATACTCTTTCATTAAATGCCCGGGTGTTCTGCGTGAGTTGGAGACGAGAGGCCAATCTTCCAAGGGAGGTCCCAAGTTCGAATCTCCACCCTACCAAAAAGTTGAATTGGGTACCCAAAATCCAATTGATAATGTTGGTGCGGATAGAGCCTACTCCCAAGTAACTTTGACATTGTAGAACCCTTAGTCATGGTTTATTAGATCAAGGTGGCCCCGCAAGCGGTTTTTCGCTTAAAAAAATACTCTTTCATTAAGATTGCTAGGTTCCTTTTTTTACCAGTTACCACTTGATTTGTGAAAAAAATATGGTGTATCTTTCTTTTCTTCCAAATTAGATAGACAAGTATTAATGTGGGACGAAATTCCAATTATTAGTATTCGGATAATGTAGTAGTATGTTTTTAATTTTTTCATTTAGAGATTTCAGTTCAAACCATTATACATGGACAAAACTTTTTTAAAAATATATGTTTTATCTTAAAATTAAAAAAAAAAAAAAAAAACGATCAAGATTAAGTACTTACCTCTTTAACCAACAAGCTAAGATTAATCTCTTACGCAACCAAAAAATAAATAAAAAATAAAATAAATATATAATTATTGTAAGAAAATCTTCAAACAAGATATGTTATTAATTTGCCCGTAGTTTTAACTTCCTCTTTAACCAACAAGCTATAACTAATCCCTTATGCAACCAAAAATAAATAAAAAATAAAATAAATGTGTAATTGTTGTAAAAAAATCTTCAAACAAGATATCTTATTATTGTTGGAAGCAGTAATTAAGAACCAACAACAGATGCGATTAAAAATATTCTCGGCCGAAAATAATTAATCAATATTTTATTATTTATAATAAATAAATAAATGCGACCAAACTTAGTGTACGTAGAACATTTCTTTGCACTTGAACCGTGGATTGTGGCACAAAAGTTGCAGATTTTATAACGTATTTTATCAGTTTTTTTTATCTAACGAATTTTACCTTAGCCTCCTTCTATGGCAATCGAATTAACATGTTTTATAGGGACATTACTATTAGTATTGAGATGCTTCAATTTTTTAATCTATTTAAATAAATAAAAACAATGAAATGAATATAAAAGATATACACAGAAGTTAAAAATTTAGTTTATAAGTATTAATTTTCATAGTTTTATCAAATAAAACTTGACAAAAGCTAATGGAGTTGTGTTTTTCAAATTAATTTAGATTAAATTCTTCTAATTTACACTATGAAATTTCAATTAAAAAAATTTTCTAGAGAATAATGTGCCTCTCATAGAGATTAATATTGAGATTAAAAAGATTCCATATATATTTCAACTAAGTATATTATTATTATTATTATTATTATATAGGAGAGTTGGTTACGGGCATTATTTTTAGTAATCGATAAGCGCGGCGTTCAAACCAGAAGGACTACTTTTAACAAACTTATACGTCTCGTTCTTGTTGACCCGATGTGAGATGGGAACCACCAGTCGTTTAAGTTTCGTACCGTTATCGATCTGGCGTACACTTAGAGGATTCGGAGGGAGTAGACTACTACCTTTACAAAGGGTTGGATTTCTTCCAAGGTTTGAACCTAGGTCTCTTCTTGGTAAGTGCCCAACCACACCTGACTTACCAATCCACCTAGCCCTTGAGGCTAGTATTTGGAGATTATTATTATTACCATGAAAAATGAATGTGAGGTTTGGATTAACAAGTATTATTTGAATATTCATCGATAAGTAAAGGAGGTTGTATCTTAAAAATGTTGACATATGTATAGAGAATGAAGTACAATGATCTAGACTTATTCAATTGCAATATCTATCTTTTCCTTGACAAAATTTAAATTTTAGTAGGTGTCATTACATGGTAGATCTATTTCTCAATGACATTGAGAATTTGACAAGGAAAAGTAGTAGTTATGTTGGACATGTTGAGCTTATTTAGTTGTCATTGATGTCAAGGTGAAAAGTCATCGTTAATACTATGGATCACACCATCAATAGCGCGAGGAACAATGCGAAGAGTTGAAGAGAAAGTTGGAAAAATAATATTTTATGAGGGTTTATGGTAAACCCATGATGGAAGATGAAAAGGTTTCATTAAAACCATTATAGTTGGCAAAATAATATTTTATGAAGGTTTATGGTAAACCCACGGTGGCAGAATATATTACATTTAAAGGTTTAAGTTTAAACCCAAAGTTAAAGTTTATAAAAATAATTTATAAAATTTAAATTCCTTAGAATTTAAATAATTTATAAATTATAAAGGTGGGAGCGCCGACGGCATGCCGACGTCATGCAATAAAAGGAAGCACCGACGTCCAAGAAACAAAGGAATTTGTGTATAAATAAATGCCAAGGAGGCATTCAAAATTCACCCCTTCGATTGATTAATGTATGCGATAAAAAGTGAAAGGTTTTCATGCTTGTTGATCGTGAGGAAGAAGACAAGAAATTTCGCTTGTCTTTAGCGCTAGGTAGAGGATAAAAGAGGAAGGGCACATTGATTGAAATGCATAGGACACGGTGGTCCATTGGCACCGCACTTTTTGTGAAGGCAATGGGAGTTGAGGAAGCACGCAATTGATTCGTGTGGAGTGGTGTGTCTTAGGCACCAAGGAAAGTTTATTTTGCATGTGGTTTTTACGTGCCAGCTGAGGGCAAAGAAGACAAAGAACGCTTAGGCTCTTAACCGTGCGTCTAGCGCACACGACGATTATAGTCGCGGCTAGAGCGCTCGCGGAGGTAGAGAACGTGGGTTCGAAACCCACTAAGAGGTAAAGGTAACTTTTTGATAATTAATTGTTGCCTAAGGTGTTTCAAAGGATATTGTGGAGTAATAAGGGTTTGTGAAAAGTTGTGTGTTTGATTTATGTTATTGTTGGAGTTAAAGGGTTTGAGAAAGGTTGTTGATTTGATATTTGATTTTTATTATTGTGGAGTAATAAGGATTAATGAGGGGTTGTTTTATTGATGAAGTGATTTATATATTTGGAACCATAAAGAGAGTTAATTTTATTTTTATCAAAGTTTCTCTTGCCATTAAAATAAATTAAATAGATTTGAATTAATTTTTGGTGGATGTTAAATTTATTCTAGTGGGAGTTTATAAGGTGTTATTGGATAAATGTTTTATGTATGTTGATGGTTGTTTTGAAAGGTGGAGTGATAAGGTGTATTTGAGTATTTAAATTATATTGTGATAAAGATTTATCTTCTAACCTCTTTGATATTGGCATAGAAGTTGTTGTGGTTGTGACAGATTTATGAGATCCTTTCATCATCAAAAAAAAGGTATGAGCACATTCTTCCATAGTTGAGTTGATTGATTGGTTTTTTGAAAAATAAGTTTGGAGTGAAAAGGACTTGATTAGGGTTTCCTTTTTGAGAGTGTTTGAGTTAATGCTTCAAGGTTTTCTAGAATAAAGAGTTGTTAAAACCTTGTTTTATAAGCAATATTTTTGAAGTCATTGGTTGTGTGAAGAACTTGAGTTAGGGTTTTGCATAAGAACATGAGTATCATAGTTATGTGAAGATAGTTTTATAAACATTGTTATTGAAGTGAGTTGTTGTGCAAAGAACTTGAACTATGGTTTGAAAAGAACATGAGTATCATTGTTATGTGAGATTTGTTGTTGAGTATTGTTGGAAATATTTTTAGTTGGTTGATATATACTTGGACCAGGGTTTGTGAGCAAAGGTTGTTTTATTGAGTGATTGGTTGAGTCAAGTTGATTGAGCCTAGTCAAGTGGATGTGTGAAGTGATTGTTCAAGTTCCATAAAACAAACTATTCTATATTCTGATCTGAGTTGAAAAGTGATTGAGAATTGAGTATAGAACATATTGGGTCTCTAAAAATTATCTCTATGTTTCTATGAGATTTTGAGCAAGTTTTGAGTGAGCTTGTTGAGCCGATTTGGACAATTTTTGAATGAACTTGTGGAGAATATTTTGAGCAAGTTATGAATGGACTTGTTGAGTAGATTTGAGCGAGTTCTGAGTGAGCTTGTTGAGTAGAATTGAGCAAGTTCTGAATGGACTTGTTGAGAATATTTGAGCAAGTTCTGAGTGGACTTGTTGAGCATATTTGAGCAAGTTCTGAGTGAGTTTGTTGATCAGAATTGAGAAAGTTCTAAGTGGACTTGTTGAGCACATTTGAGCAAGTTCTGAGTGGACTTATCGAGCAGATTGAGCAAGTTTTGAGTGGACTTGTTGAGCATATTTGAGCAAGTTATGAGTGGACTTGTGGAGCAGATTTTGGTGTAAATTTGAGGATAGGTTTGTACTAGACCAGAGACAAATATTGAGCAGATTTGTGCTAGATCGAAGGACTGTGTTTAGTATATATTTGAGACAAATATTTAGAGGTGACAGAGCAGAGAGTATATTAGTCTCAAATGTATAGAGATCCATCAACCAAGGTAGTGAGGACATGTATTTTGAGTGAGAACAAGAGTCTTCAGTGGAGAGAGATCCACAAGCCAGTGCGGTGGAGGAATTAGTCTTCTAGAGGATCATCAACCAGAGTAGAGGAGAAGGAGTTCTCCCGTGGATAAAGATCCACAAAATTGATTTAGGGGATTGGTATCTCCTTTGGATAGAGGTCCATAAACATTATAATAGGGAAGGATTCCCAAGAGATTGATTGAGAAAATTTTAGTGAAATTTTTATTTATGGAGTATCCCACATTGGGTGAACCACGTAAATTGTGGTGTCTCTATTGTGTATGGTATTTTATGCATTGCTTGATTACTTTTGTTGATATTTCTATCTATTCATTTCATAATATTGATTGGGAAAGAAAAGTAAAAAGTGGTCTTATACTATTCACCCCCCCTCTCAGTATAAGCTTATGTTATTCAAGTTAGAGGGAGATATAAAGTATGTTCATAGAAAAAAAACCTCACTATAATTTAATTGAACTGAAACTAGATACAATGATCTAATATTTCAATGGAAGAGGTAACATGGTACTAAAACATATCATACCTATATTACATCATGAGCACATAGTGATATTACAACACTTTAACAATTATCCATGTAGTGCATGGAAATATTCAAACCTAAAATTTTAATTGAAAGTCAAGGTCTTTAATCAATTCAACTCATGGTCCCTAGGGGACAGTGCAATTGTTTAGGCTTTGGCTCTTTTTCAGGAGGTCTAATGTTTAAACCGTAGCATGTGTGAGTGTGTGTGGGGGTAGGTGTATGTATGGTTGTGTTTGAACCCTATTAATAAGCTTGAATTTTTCCCTTATGAGAGGTTATGGTTGGGATGGGGACGCCCAACCTTGAGCATCGATCGTAGGGGTTTCTTGCACTACCTACAATAAAAAAATCAATTCAACTCATGTTGTTTGATCACATATAGTATTTTAAAAAGATAAGTTTTAAAATTTTATAATAATAAGTTAAACCATTATGTAAATTTATGAAATATAAGATTTGCAAGTTGCTTCAAATGGAGGAGGCAAATTTACCAAAACTTATCTAGGGATGTCTTTATTTGAGGGGAGAATGAGGATATATTTATAGAATCCATTTATTAGTAAAGTTCATAATAAACTTCCAGATTGTAAATATTATAATATATATGTAGATTAAAAATACACGCCAAACAAAAATAAAATCACAATGATAGAGTACAGAATAATTGCACAAAAACAAACGATTTCTATTAATCGGTGGAGTTTAAAAACTCCTTTTTGAATACAACTGGGCCTGTAACCCTTTATTTGTGATACACAGTTATAAATTATGCTAGGGTTCTCCGAAACCCTAGCTGGCACGAATGGTGGCTCTTTCGAAGAACGTATCTTCAATCCCAACAGAGTGAGTGGGCTTTGTCGTATCCCTTGCTTGGACCACTCCGACTTAATCAGCTGCCATCAATAAACTGGATCTCGTTATCAAAAACATGCACACATTAACACTATCAAGGAGTTAGAAATTAATGAGAGGGCTCCATCGCGTGAGCCCTCAGAAACAATCTAAAACCCTATAAAAATGGAATGCAGGAAATCAATAACAGATTAATACATAAAATACGGCTACTTGCTTTAAACTAATTTATACCAGTTCTTTGTTAACGCAGCTAGACCAGGCGACACCTAGAAGTAATGTTGTTGTCAGAATAAGCTGCGGAAGGCGCCCTGGTGCACTCGCCGAACGCCCGCGTGCTTCTGGATCTGGGTTACAGATGCCGGTCTGAGTCTGTGGCTATAGGTAAACGCCCGCGGACACTTGTTAAACGCCCGTGGGCACTTGGTAAACGCCCGTGGGCACTTGGTGAAGGGGTAAACACCCGCGGGCACTTGCGACAGGAATGGGAGATTCTACAGAATGCTGCAGAAGGAATGGCGGTGAAAGCGACGACGGAAGCGGCGATGGATGCGGCAAAAGGGTAGCGGAAGAGAGGAGATAACGGTAGAAGAATTAGAATCAGAGATAGAAGTAGCAAAAGACATCGGGTTTGAGCCATCAAAGTGACTCAATTTATAATCTACTCTTAGGGCACACTTTAGGGTTTTAACGACACTTTGAACGTGTGGCTAAGATTAAAGTGGATCCAAGGGTAGAGAATAAATCTTGGTTGTGAAATGGATTAAGATGGATGGATGGATGAGATTAAATGAAGGATGGGCGGCTCAGATCAAATCACTTAAACCATTATTTAAATATATATATTAAAATATTAAAATATTAAAAAATATATATAAATATTAATTTAAATAAATTTGGGGATGAAAAATGGCGGGAAAGGTGAAATTGGGCCAAATAATGGCGAGAAAGGTGAAATTGGGCCAAATAATGGCGGGAAAAGGTGAAATTGGGCCAAATAATGGCGGGAAGGTGGATGACCGACACGTGGCTGACAGGAAGGTATAGATGACTTGCAAGTGGCTGGATTTTGGTGTCTACAATATATCATTGTATTTTATGCTAAAATTAGTTTAAAAATTTCCTTCAACTTGGGTGTTGTTTGGAATATTTTTAGAATTGGTACCCTATTTTATCTTTGTAAGTCTTGGAATAAAGTTGTTTTTCCTTAGCAAGATGTTGGATGTGTCTTCTTTGTTGTTGATAAATATGATATATTCTTTGATTATTGGTTACAGATTCAAGTACAGGTTGAAAAAGTACATGTGGAGCTACAATACTTATGTACCCTCATGGAGCATTGGGAGAATGTGATATTCACACAATGACACTGAGAGGGGGGGTGAATCAGTGTAGCTATTAAAATTCAAATCTACAGCATTTAAAACTGAAGCAAAGAGAACTTGAAAACCAGAAAAGCAAATTGAACAAGAGAGCACACCACAACACACAATATAACGAGGTTCACCAATTTGGCTACTCCTCAAAAATGACTGCTTGGACTCCAATCCAAATCCAGCCTTTGCAAAATACCAATTTTACAAACACTTTACCAACATCTACCGGAAGGAGCACCAACCCCTTAATTTTTTGCTGCAATGGATAGGAGCACCAACCCCTAGTACCAAGCACCAACTTAGACTGCAATTCCGAGCAATTATAATGACATAAAAATGTCTTCACTCGTTTACACGACCCGACTGGTCTGCAATTAAACAAACTCTGCACACACTCACGGCTCTGCTTATTTCTCTCTTGGCCCTCTTCTAACCCTCTTTTCACAGTAATTTCACTCTAACAGCAGCAACCTGAATCTCTGCACGACTGTACTTTTATAACCCCTTTTCCTCATCGAGACTCCTCGTCTTCTATGACTTTTCTAATTCTGCATGCAGTCGAATGACATACTCTGACTGTTCGAATTCCTTTCTCTGCGTGCATGCAATTTTTATTCTTCTTGTGCGACTGTTCGAATTCATTTTCTATTCTCCATATGCGGTTGTTCAAATTCTGCAAATACGACTATTCGAATGCTTTTACGATTCTGCATATACGGCTTTTCGAATGCATTTTCGATTCTCCATATGCGGCTATTCGAATTCTGCAAATACGGCTGTTCGAATGCTTTTTCAACACCTGTCACTGTGTAACTGTAGATCTGACTCTAGTTAACTCTTACGTAACTGGCTGCATGATTTTTCCTTTACACTTTTTCGACACCTCACCGTGCATGCTCCTTCGCTTTTACCCGCCAAACTGTTACCTGTCGCGATATCACGACATTTCTGCCCATTTGACTTTTTCTGGACTGTTGATCATGAAAACCTGACCTGTCGTGATATCACGACATTTTCATCCTCCTCAACCTTATCATGGCATACACCCACAAAAATAGAACATGTCACAAAATCGTGACGTTCTCCCTTCCATACAACTCTCCTTCGCTAGCACCCACAAAAATGGAACATGTCACGAAATCGTGACACTTTGCGCTTCCCTGCACTCTGCTTCGCTTGTAGCCACGAAAATGGAACATGTCACGAAATCGTGACACTTTGCGCTTCCTACACTCTCCGAACACTTTTCTTCCTCCTTTAGCCACGAAATCGGAACATGTCACGAAATCGTGACACTTTTTGCTGCCGTACACTTTTCTCCGCAAGCCTCAGCGAAATCGAAACATGTCGCGAAATCGTGACGCTTTTCTGCCTTAGCACTGTTCTTTGCTATTCACCCACGAAAATGCAACATGTCACGAAATCGTGACATCTTTCGCATCCGTACATTTCTTGCTTCATGCACTAGCGAAATCAAGACATGTAGCGAAATCGCTACAACTTTGTTGCCTTGCATTTTGACATGCAGCGAAATCGCTACACCTTTGTTGCCTTGCATTTTGACATGCAGCGAAATCGCTACACCTTTGTTGCCTTGCATTTTGACATGCAGCGAAATCGCTACACCTTTGTTGCCTTGCATTTTGACTTGTAGCGAAATCGCTACACCTTCTTGACTTAGCGATTTTCTTTGCTTCTGCCAGCGAAACTCCGACATGTAGCGAAATCGCTACACTTTTTTGCCTTGTTGCTTCTACTCCGATCCTGTCATGAAATCGTGACACTTTTCATTGCCTGCGCCTTTACCCGAAACATGTCGTGAAATCGTGACAGTTTTTCAACTTTGCTTCTTTCCTTCCAATATGTCGCAAATCGTGACAGTTTTGTCATGCCTTCTCTCTCCTCATTTTTGTCATGAAATCACGACATTTTCGGCTGTGCCTTCTCTCTCCTCATTTTTGTCATGAAATCGTGACATTTTCAACTGTGCCTTCTCTCTCCTCATTTTTGTCGTGAAATCGTGACATTTTCGGCTATGCCTTCTCTCTCCTCATTTTTGTCGTGAAATCACGACAGAAAACATGTCGCGATATCGCGACAGTTTTCTTACTTGTCTTTTTCTGCAAATTTTTGAATCTGGGTCACTTCTGTTTTCTTGGAATTTCACTGTACTTGATCTGACTGACCTCTGAATTCTTGTCCATTGCTTCAACTGCATCAATTTCTGTCTGTGTTGACAACAATGACAATACTTTTGCTGCACCTTGCTCAACAATCTCCCCCTTTGGAATTGTTGGCAACACTTATGCACTCTCCTGTAATTCTTCTCCCCCTTTGACAATAATACCAAAGGGTCGTTGCAGACTCCCCCTGAGTCTATGCACACCAGTCTAAGACAAATATTGTTATAGTTAGCAAAAATCATAAATATAAGCAAAACTATAAGCATAGGCATAAATGCACCCCCTGAGAATGTGATCCCAAATGATAGTCAATTCTTGGGAATTGTGACCACTCCCAACTTATTTCGAAGGTACTCAAAAACTTCCTTGGGCAATGGTTTTGTGAATATATCAGCTACCTGCTTTGTAGTTGGAACAAAATCCAATTTGACCTCTCCTTCAAGAACTTTATCCTTCAAGAAATGATACCGGATCGCAATATGTTTGGTTCTAGAATGCATAACCGGATTCTTGGATATGTTGATAGCACTAGTGTTATCACATTTTATTGATATTGGTTCTTTGAAGTGAATACCAAGATCTTTCAACGTTTGTCTCATCCATAATATCTGTGTACAACATGTTGTTGCTGCAATGTATTCTGCCTCTGCTGTGGATAGAGAGACTGATTCTTGTTTCTTGTTGTGCCATGCTACCAGCCTGTCTCCAAGATAAAATGCTCCTCCACTGGTACTCTTTCTGTCATCAATACATCCCGCCCAATCTGCATCAGAATATGCAATCAAAGTGAAGTCTTTACCTTTTGGGTACCACAACCCATAATCCATAGTACCCTTGAGGTACCTGAAGATCCTCTTTACAGCTGTCACATGAGTTTCTTTGGGACTAGCCTGAAATCTTGCAACCATGCATACTGCCTCGTAATATATCTCGGTCTAGTGGCTGGTAAATACAGCAGGCTTCCAATCATAGACCTGTACATTGTTTGATCTACATCCTGGAGATTTGTCATCCTTGCTCAACTTGTGCACTCGTTGTCATGGGAGTGCTAACAGAGTTTACTATCTTCCATTGTGAACTTTTTCAGCATTTCTTTTACATATTTAACTTGAGAAATAAAAATGCCCTTTTCATTTTGATTGACCTCCAGTCCTAGGAAATAAGAAAGTTCACCAATCATAGACATCTCAAATTCTTTCTTCATTTTAGTTGATATGTCTTTGCAATATTCATCCATGCTGCTGCCAAATATTATATCATCTACATAAACAACAAGAACAATAAGATGGCCCTTCTCTGTTTTGACATATAAATTGCTGTCCACCAAACCTTTCTTGAACCCTTGTTTAATAAGATAGTTATCCAGACCTTGCATACCATGCTCTGGGTGCCTCGTTTCAAACCATATAATGCTTTCTTTAACCTTGCAAACAAAATCTGGATTGTCACCAAGTTGGAAGCCATCCGGCTGTTCAATGTAAACCTCTTCTTCCAGCTTTTCCATTCAGAAATGCTGATTTTACATCCATTTGATATACTTTGAAATTTTTATGGACTGCTAAAGCCGAAACATTCTGATTGCCTCTAGTCTGGCTACCGGTGCAAAGGTTTCCTCAAAATCAATGCCTTCAACCTGAGCATAGCCTTTACAGACCAATCTTGCCTTATTTCTGACAACCTGTCCATCTTCATTTAATTTATTTCGAAAAATCCATTTAGTGCCAATTATGTTTTTATTTGTTGGCCGTGGTACTAATTCCCAGGTTTTGTTTTTCTCAATCTGATCTAGTTCTTCATTAATTGCCTTCATCCAACTTTCATCTGTGCTTGCTTCGGCAACATTTTTAGGTTCAATGCTAGATAACAGAGAATAGTTCCGCACTATCGCTCTTCTTGTCTGAATACCATCAGTGGGGTCCCCAATAATCTGTTCACTGGGATGATTTTTCTGCCAGCTGCCTGTTTTAAATTTCTTGTTTTCTTCTTCTTCTGAGTCAGTTTTTAAAACATCTGGATCAATTTTCTGATTCTCTTCTATTTCCTTTTCATCATCTCCTTCAATGACTTCTTCATAAATAGGGTAGTTTTCTTGATAAGTAATTTCTTGCTCTCTACCTTCATCAACTTTAACATCAGCACTCTCAACAATTTTCTTTAGCCTCTTGTTGTAACATGTGTAGGCTTTGCTTTTTGTTGAGTAACCAAGAAAAATACCTTCATCAGCTCTATCTTCAAATTTATCGAGATTATCTTCAGTCCGTTTGATGTAGCACTTGCTGCCAAATACTTTGAAATATCTTGTTGTTGCCTTTCTGTCGAACCACAGCTCATAAGGTGTTTTGCTTTCATGCGGTCTTAGCATGCACCTGTTTTGAATGTAAACTGCAGTATGGACTGCCTCTTTCCAAAATCTGTCAGCTATTTTGTTCTCAGCCAGCATTGTCCGTGCCATTTCCTGCACTGTCCTGTTCTTCCTTTCTACAACACCATTCTGCTGAGGTGTCCTTGCTGCTGAAAACCGTCTTCTTATCCCATATTTTTGATAGTATTCTGCAAATTCTTCCGAAATAAACTCTCCTCCTCTCGTCTGATCTTAGGCATTTAATCCTCTTTCCAGTTTGATTTTCAACCTATTTTTTAAAAATCTTAAACATCTCAAAGGCATCTCGATTTAAGCTTTAAAAATAATACCCATGTCATCCTGGAGTAGTCATCTATGAACAACATAAAGTATTTGTCACCATTTATGCTTTGAGTTCTCATGGGTCCACACAAATCAGTATGAATTATCTCCAACGGTTTGCTGGTGAAGTATTCCTTTGATTTAAATGTGGATCTGGTTTGCTTTCCTTTTTGACATGAAGCACAGATGCTATTTACTGGTTTGCCAATGGTTGGTATATCTCTTATTGCTCTTTTTGAACTTATTTTTGCCAGATTGTCAAAACTAATATGACCGAGCCTCTTGTGCCATAGCCAATTTTCATCTTCCTGTCCAATCAAGCATGTTCCTTCTGCAGTTTCTGAGAGAGTATATAGATTACCGTAAGTCCTTGATCCAAGTAGGCTATCAGCTTCCCACTGTGTGCTTTTCTCACTTCACAGCCCTCCTTCTTAAAAATGACTTCATGACCTCGATCACAGATTTGACTTACACTCAGCAAGTTATGCTTCAGACCAATCACAAACAAGACTTCTTTTGATTTTATCTTTCCATCACTGATCTTGACTGATCCTTTTCCAACTATCTTTGCTCCATCATTATTTCCAAATTTCACAGAACCACCTTCATAATTCTCGTAACTTCTCAAATTTTTGCTTGTCACCTGTCATGTGATCGGAGCATCCACTGTCAAGTATCCATGGTGCAGATTTGTTCTGTGCTTTAAAAGCAGTCTGAACAATCAAAGATTCCTTTTCTTTCCATTCTGGTTTGATGATAGATTTGGCTACTTGTTTTGCCTTTGCCCTTTCATTAGCATGTGCCTATTTTTCAGGAAATTTCTTGTTTTGTTTCAACCCATTTGGTTGAGATTTTCTACCCTGATAATTATTTGATGCAAAAGTGCTTCTATAGTTTCTTGCAATATGTCCAAAATTATGACAATTATAACATTCAACTGCATAATTCATTAAAGGAGAAAAAACATTTCTACTCATGAAATTCCTTTGAGATACATTATGACTGCAATCTGAAATCTTATGGCCATAAGCATTGCATTTAAAACAATAACCAGAAAAAGAATGATTAAACCTGGGTGCAGGTCTTTGCCACTTGAAGTAGGAGCCATGAATCTTCTCCTTCTTGGATGTGTGACTTTTGTGAATCCATCTTTGTCAGTACTCTTCTTGAGTCTGGCATTATTGCTTTCTTTGGCATGATTTGTTTTTTCTTGATCAACCCCGATCTTTTCTTCTTTCTTTATGGGTTCTACATTTAAGGCCTTTGAACCCTTTGATGATTCTCCTTCATCGAAGCCTAAACCAAATTTGATGCCAGAAGGCCTTTGGTTATTTAACATTTTATCCAGACTTTACAGTACTTTCTTCAAACTTATGAAAATAGCTCAATTTCCTATTCATCTCCTCTAGTTGTATCCTTAACTTAACAATGTCTTCTTCTAGCTTGTTGCATTCAACTGTCTTTACAGTTAATTGTTCATCAAGAACTTCAGATATTTTCTTGAATTCCTCTGTCTGTATTTTCAAACTGTTTATTATGTCAGTGGCATCCTCTAGTTTTCTTGAAAACTTTTTATTCTTTTTCCTTTCTACACTCAACTCTTCAAGTGCAGCAACCAATTCTCCTTCCAGATATACTTCAGCCTCATCCTTAAAGTTTTCATCACCTTCCTGATTTTCTTCTAGTTCTTTCTTCTTCAAGTGCCATGAACAGAAGCTTCACCTGTTTCTTCTTCGGAATCCTCACCCGAGCTTTCTTCGAAGAGCTGACATTCTTGGATATGAAGCTTTTCTTCTTGAAGTTGTTCTTTCTAAAATTTTGTTTCTTCTTCCAATCACCTTTTTCTTGGTGTGACCCTTCACCATTTTTGGTTTTCTCATGCATTGGACATTTGGCCGCAAAATGACCGACTCCTCCACAATTGAAGCACTTAAATGGTAGCTTTCCTCTATATTTTCCTTTTCCCTTTGTGAGTTTTCGAACAAAATTAGCTTCCGTTTCATCCAATGTCTCTTCATCCTCAGATTCATGTTCAGCTTTTATATTCTTGTGTGCTTTAAAAGCAGCCTTCTCTGTCTATAGGCTTAGTTTGTCCTATTATCATTTCGTATGCAATCAAGGAACCATGCAGCTCATCCATGCTAAAATTGTTTAGATCTTTCGCCTCTTCTATTGCAGAAACTTTGGAGTTAAATCATTTGTGAAGAGTTCTGAGAACCTTTTTCACGACAACTGCATCATCAATTTCTTCATCGAGTCCTCTGATTGCATTAATGATTCCATTGACTCTCAAGCATATAAGCCTCTATGTTCTCATCTTCATTCATTTGTAATGCTTCGAACTGAGCTCGATGAGTTTGCAGCTTGGCTTCCTTGATCTTGTTGTCTCCTTCATGGATGCTCTTCAGTTTATCCCACATGTCTTTTGCCGATTTGCAGCTCATGACTCTTATCGCTTCACCTGTCTACAAGCCCACACATTATGGCATTCTTTGCTTTGGAGTTGTTCTCAATTTTTTTTCTTCTTAGCAATATCTGTTGGAGGAGTAGTGGGTGTTGTGTATCCACTATCTACAGAATCCCAAATGTCGTATCCCAACGCACTCAGATATGTCTGCATCCCGAGTTTCCAGAAAGTGTAATTAGTTCCATCGAACAAGGGAGCTTTGTTGGATGAGAATCCTTCACCACCTGCCATTGTGTTTCTTCCAAGATCACCTTAGCTGATTAAGCTTGTTCAAGAAACCTTGCTCTGATACCAATTGATATTCACACAATGACACTGAGAGGGGGGGTGAATCAGTGTAGCTATTAAAATTCAAATCTACAGCATTTAAAACTGAAGCAAAGAGAACTTGAAAACCAGAAAAGCAAATTGAACAAGAGAGCACACCACAACACACAATATAACGAGGTTCACCAATTTGGCTACTCCTCAAAAATGACTCCTTGGACTCCAATCCAAATCCAGTCTTTGCAAAATACCAATTTTACAAACACTTTACCAAAGCATCTACTGGAAGGAGCACCAACCCCTTAATTTTCTGGCTGCAAACAAGATAGGAGCACCAACCCCTAGTACCAAGCACCAACTTGGACTGCAATTCTGAGCAATTATAATGACATAAAAATGTCTTCACTGTTTACACGACCCTGACTGGTCTGCAATTAAACAAACTCTGCACACTCTCACGGCTCTGCTTATTTCTCTCTTGGCCCTCTTCTAACCCTCTTTTCATAGTAATTTCACTCTAACAGCAGCAACCTGAATCTCTGCACGACTGTACTTTTATAACCCCTTTTCCTCATCGAGACTCCTCGTCTTCTATGACTTTTCTAATTCTGCATGCAGTCGAATGACATACTCTGACTGTTCGAATTCCTTTCTCTGCGTGCATGCAATTTTTATTCTGCTTGTGCGATTGTTCGAATGCATTTTCTCTTCTCCATATGCGGTTGTTCGAATTTTGCAAATACGACTGTTCGAATGCTTTTACGATTCTGCATATACGGCTGTTCGAATGCTTTTTCGATTCTCCATATGCGGCTATTCGAATTCTGCAAATACGACTGTTCGAATGCTTTTTCAACACCTGTCACTGTGTAACTGTAGATCTGACTCCAGTTAACTCTTACGTAACTGGCTGCATGATTTTCCTTTACACTTTTTTGACACCTGTCACTGTGCATGCTCCTTCGGCTTTTACCCGCCAAACTATTACCTGTCGTGATATCATGACATTTCTGCCCATTTGACTTTTTTTGGACTGTTGACCGTGAAAACCTGACCTGTCGTGATATCACGACGTTTTCAGCCTCCTCAACCTTATCATGGCATACACCCACGAAAATAGAACATGTCACAAAATCATGACGTTCTCCGCTTCCGTACAACTCTCCTTCCACCCGCGAAAATGGAACATGTCACGAAATCGTGACACTTTGTGCTTCCCTGCACTCTGCTTCGCTTGTAGCCACGAAAATGGAACATGTCATGAAATCGTGACACTTTGCGCTTCCCTGCACTCTGCTTCACTTGTAGCCGTGAAAATGGAACATGTCACGAAATCGTGACACTTTTCGCTGTCGTACACTTTTCTCCGCAAGCCTCAGCGAAATCGAAACATGTCGCGAAATCGCGACGCTTTTCTGCCTTAGCACTGTTCTTTGCTATTCGCCCACGAAAATGCAACATGTCACGAAATCGTGACATCTTTCGCATCCGTACATTTCTTACTTCATGCACTAGCGAAATCAAGACATGTAGCGAAATCGCTACAACTTTGTTGCCTTGCATTTTGACATGCAGCGAAATCGCTACACCTTTGTTGCCTTGCATTTTGACATGTAGCGAAATCGCTACACCTTTGTTGCCTTGCATTTTGACTTGTAGCGAAATCGCTACACCTTTGTTGCCTTGCATTTTGACTTGTAGCGAAATCGCTACACCTTCTTGACTTAGCTCTTTTTCTTTGCTTCTGCCAGCGAAACTCCGACATGTAGCGAAATCGCTACACTTTTTTGCCTTGTTGCTTCTACTCCGATCCTGTCGTGAAATCGTGACACTTTTCATTGCCTGCGCCTTTACCCGAAACATGTCGCGAAATCGCGACAGTTTTTCAACTTTGCTTCTTTCCTTCCAGCATGTCACGAAATCGTGACATTTTTGGCTGCGCCTTCTCTCTCCTCATTTTTGTCACGAAATCGTGACATTTTTGGTTGCGCCTTCTCTCTCCTCATTTTTGTCGTGAAATCGTGACATTTTCGGCTATGCCTTCTCTCTCCTCATTTTTGTCATGAAATCGTGACATTTTTGGCTGCGCCTTCTCTCTCCTCATTTTTGTCATGAAATCGTGACATTTTCGGTTGCGCCTTCTCTCTCCTCATTTTTGTCGCGAAATCGCGACAGAAAACATGTCGCGATATCGCGACAGTTTTCTTACTTGTCTTTTTCTGCAAATTTCTGAATCTGGGCCACTTCGTTTTCTTGGAATTTCACTGTACTTGATCTGACTGACCTCTGAATTCTTGTCCACTGCTCCAACTGCATCAATTTCTGTCTGTGTTGACAACAATGACAATACTTTTGCTGCACCTTGCTCAACAGAATGTGTCCTGTGCTATGAGTCGTGTGCCTCTTACTTCCCCTTCTAGGTCCCGGTTGTCGACTTATCAGGGGATCTATCATCAGCCACAACTCTCTACTACCAGACACTGGTACCAACACCCCCCCTCACCCATAGCACAAATATGGAGAATCTGGAGCTGGAGGTCTATCTTGCCCAGCATCTGACTGGGATGTTAGGCCTCTTGAGCAATATGATGCCCTTGGTTGGGGTGAAATTGTACCAAATGCACAAACTTGTATTATTAGTGGTACTATTTTTGATGGATGGGGGGCTCCGATTTCTTCAACCGTTGGATGGACTTATGACCTTATGGAGGAAAACTTTAGGCCTTCCACTTGGCAATGATTTCTTGATTCCTTTCTTTTTGAATGCATATTTGACACTATTTTGGTGGTTGTTATATGTATTTTTGTGGATTTTTTCTGACACTTTTGTGTACTCCTAACCACGGTGGTTAGTGTGTTGGTTTACGGGGTGTGCTAATCCCATTCACCCTTTTTTGTATGATTAGATATTATTTTATTAATATAATAATTTTTCATCAAAAAATAAAATTAGTTGAAAAATGTTTAATCTATATTATGCGATCATTTTTATGGTCAAAAAGAAATTTTCTTTGTTGAAATGGAGCATGTTGTGTGATGATAAAACTAGGGAAGGTCTTGGTTTAAGAGTTCTTATAGATGCAAACTTAGCTCTTAGGAGAAAAATTCAAAGACAATGAGTAGGAATTCTTCTAAATATGTTGATCCCAATGATCTAAGTTTAATATTTACTACATTCTCTCTACCAAATGGTTCTGCTCTTTGGAATGTTTTAAAAAATCTATTGATCTTATGATTAAAGGTTTAAGATGGGTGGTGGGAATTGGAGAAAAAATTCTATCTGGATGGATACTTGGTGTGATAAAAAACCACTCAATTTAGATCCAATTATGAAACCTTAGATGAGATTGCTTCAAGGTAATTATGGTGATAGGGTTTCAAATATTTTTTACAAGGATGAAGAAGGAAGATACAAATGGAAAGAATATTTTTTTACAAGTATATAAGACATTGATGCTAGGAGGCAATTGAGTAAAAATATACCTATGATTATTTGGAGTGGATCCAAGGATAAGTTGATTTGGTATTTGAATAGCTAAGGAGAATACACAATAAGAAGTGTATATAATGTACAACAACAACAAAATAATAATGTCACTAGAATATGGAGAGATATTTGGGATAGCCCAAGATTTTTTTACAAGTATACAAGACATTGATGCTAGGAGGCAATTGAGTAAAAATATAACTGTGATTATTCTGAGTGGAGCCAAGGATAAGTTGATTTGGTATTTGAATAGCTCAGGAGAATACACAAAAAGAAGTGGATATAATGTAAAAAACCATTAAAATAATAATATCTCTAGAATATGGAGATATATTTAGGATAGTCCAAGCATTCCTAAAGTTAAAATGTTTGTCTAGTTGGTCATAGAAGAATTTTATCCTGGGATAACCTTATGAAAAGGGCTTTTCATAGCCGCTCTCAATGTGTTTTTTGTAAAAATTAGAAGAGTATAGACCATATCTTGGATCATTTCTCAATAGTCTAGAATCTATGGCAATGGATTCTTAATATGTTTGGTAAATGCATGGTGATGAATAACATAATTGAATACTGGTTAAAGCAATGGAAAATAACTTATAAAAGTGAGGCTTTACAGACAATATGGGATATATCAAAAGATACAATACTTTGGACTATATGGCTAGAAAGAAATAGAAGAATATTTAAAAGAAAGGAAAACAGTTTAGAGGTAATTAAAAAGAAGATATGCTTATCCATAGAGGAGTCTAAACCAACCCTATCAACTCACCCAGTACCTAATATAGAAGCAAAAAACCTTGATAGATGGATTCAAGTCATTAAATGTAATAATGATGTTGAGAACAAGAGAAGCAACAAGAAGGAAAATAATATAAAGTGAAATCCACCAGATGTGGAGTGGGTTAAATTGAATTTTGATGGAGTATTTAGAAAAATCTAGGACTAGTAGGAGGGGGAATAATTAGAAATAATAGAGGAGATATTTTGTCTCATTATGCTTTCAATAGTGGATTTAAGACAAATAATGAAGCTAAAGCTTGGGAAGCTTTATAAGGGCTAAAAATATGCAAAAAAATGAAGTGGAATAGATTATGGATGGAATATGATTCTCTCATAGTAATAAATAAAATTTTGAGGAAAACAAAGGCTCCATGGAACATACAAGAGATAATTGTGGAAATTCAATATCTTGCTAAAGAGTTTGAAGAAATAAAATTTACACATATATTAAGGAAAGGAAACAAATGTGCAAATAAGCTAGCCAATAGAGGGGTTTTTATTGAGGATCGTGAAGTTAAATTCTCCTTTTTATGGTTAGAGGAAGTAGTAAGTTTAGTTGAAGCTGATAAGAAAATGTTGATTGTCTAATTCAATTAATTATTAATATTTACTTTAATGTTTTTCATGGCAATATCTACTTTATTTTGTAAAAATAATGTATTTTCATTTAGACTATTTATTATAATGTTTTGGTTGCACTTATGTTTCAAGAAGGAAACTAGCAATCCAGATTTGGTTAAGCGAACTATGATAATGCAATATTTTGGAAATCTTACTCTACTAAGATGCAAGACATAGATAATAGAGGTGAAGTTTTGATATTGTGAAGGTTTCTATAGGACAATGTCAAGAAAGATGCTAAATTATGGAATAATTATATTCATAGAAAAAATTGAAAAGATCAAGAAAATGATAATCAAGAATTCAAACATTTTATGTAAAATAATACAGGTTTCTAGCTATAGCATCTCAATTGAGATGAAAAGTGTATTTATTTATAAACTCTCAAGCTCTAAAGAATAGAGTTGTAATTATCCGCCCATGTAGAGGAGTTGGAGAGCAAGTGGGTAGTTAAACCTCTCTAGTTGCTGAGAGGCCCAGGTTCAAATCTCTCGCCTCACATGTTGCGGATATGTTATGTAATGGTTCCCTCGTGGTCACAGTCTATTTACCCCTTGTGGCCACCACCAAAAAAAAAAAAAAAGAATAGAGTTGTAATTTGTCAAGGATGGAGTGTATTTATTTATAAACTCTCAAGCTCTAAAGAAGAGAGTTGTAATTTGTCAAGGATGGGGGACCCGAGTACCCTCTTATTATCCAGTCAAAAAAAATTATGAAAAATAAGGAAATTATTAAAATATTATAAACTTATAAAAAGATAATTTAATTTTGACACAAAGACATGATTCCATTATCAAGTATCCTATTATATAGAGTTATAATATTCAAACATAAAGGTACTCTAATGGGTGTTGGTCATTATACTTATTGTCTTCAATATATATAGAGAGAGGTGTTTGGTTAATATTGGGGTCTAGCTTATACTTATAAATAATGTCTTATGAGAATATCTTGTCTAGAAATTTCTTCATTTTAGTTTTTATTGGCTTAAAACTACAACTTAATTGTAAATAATATTGTATAAGGGACTTTCAAAATATATAGTATATATAGGACTAATTGTTTTTGTTCATATAGAGATGTTCATATTGAAAGTAAATACAATATAACTATGTGATAATATTTAGGTTCAATGATCTTTTCGAAAAGTTACCTTTTCCTTTTACATAGAAGTCACATTGAGTTATTTTATGGTGTTGATATTTGAACCTATCTTCAACCTTGGAATGGGTTACATCAACTATTTCTCCCATCAACCAAAAACCCATTATTTTACTAATGATATTTTTGTTTAAAAAAAATATAATAATAAAAAATATTATATTTAATTTTTTAAAATAGTATTATTATTATTATTATATATATATAATTTGGTTAGTGTGAGAAACCCTTACTACCAAGGTAAAGGGTTGAGTAATCTCCTCCCAACCATGACTCCTTGTAAAGTCGAGAGCTATGCTTATAAATAGAAAATTCAATACAATACACCACACACTCAACACTGCTCACACACTCACCCACACCACGGTTTGAACCTTGGACCTTCGAAGAAGAACCAAAGCCGAACTGTTACTCCGTCCCCCTCCGATAATATTAGTTTATATAAATTCAAGATATAAAAATATTTCAATTTGAGTTCTCATTAAAGAAACTTAAGTTTAAATCATGAGAATGATGATTTTTTTACCATCAATTATCACTTCACATAGTACTTCAATAATTTATATAAAACAATAATAATTAATTTAAATTTATAAATAATTCCATTCAATTGCTTGTATAATAGAAGCCATATCCATCAAATTTAAAGTTTGGTTTCTCTAATATCTCAATATCTCATCTACTAATACGTTAACTTGAAGTTTTCAACTACTTTAAATGATAATATATTACATAGTGAATAATATTGTAAATGGGGCATCATTATACTTTTCTTTAGGTATCCATCTTCAGATAAAACATCTTCAAAATAAATACACTAACTTTGATAATTTATAAATTTTGGGTTGAAGATTTTTACGACAAATTAAAAGTAATACTTTTAATTTTTTAAATATCATATTTACTTACCATAAACAATAATATTAATAATAGTGATTAATTAAAAATAAAATTAAATTATAAGATATTTTAATAGCTTTTTTTTATTAAAGATAAGAATTTTCTTATTAAACGTATATAGTTCATAATACCATGTATATTTATCTAACATAAAAAGAAATATTAATAGTAATATTTGATTAATATTTTTTAAAACATTGAATATAGTGACTTATATAAGAGAAGGTCAATCCATTAAATTTAAACTTTGGTTTATTTAAAGAAAAGATGTTAATGAAATATCTAATTTAACATTAACCACTAAATATTTGTGAGGTATATTATTAATAACTTTATTAAAAAATCTATAAGTAAAATAAAGTATTTTCTCATTCATTAATAATTTAATGTTACTATTTTAAAGCTTGATAATTTAATTAATGTCATGTTTAATGAATTTTCAATCATGATATCTACTTTAATATTTTAATTTAGTAATTATAGTTTTCTTAAACCTAAGACTTAATTGTGGGAAGACATTCCACACATGTACATCTATATTTTTAATGCATGTTGAAGATGAAGATAAAGTGTATCTCAGCCTCTCAAAATCCTATAAAACTTCATCCTCAAATTATATAAAGACCAATGTGCTTAGTATAGGCACTAATATTATCATTAAAGTGGATATATTTTAACTAGGGACATATTGAAGATAACTATTAATGTTGTAAAAAAAAATTACTATAAGGATTATATCAACAACAATATTACTTTCTAACATGTTGGAGTTTTTTAGAAAATATTGTGTAACTATTCATAAAACCAAGCATTGGATGGCCTCATTAGTCACATGCTACTTTGGAGATATTCATTTCATCCTTATCAATGTCTACGAACCTACAACTTAGTCAAGAAGGCTAGAAGTATGATTGAATCTTTTATGAGAAGTAAATACCAAGAAACCTAATTCATGATCATATGATATTTTAATGCCATAACCAAGCAAGATGAAAATTTTAAGAGAATTAGAAAAATAACCTAGAGTATGGGAGATTTAGTAGCTTTTATTCAAAATAATGATCTATGGGATATTGATTTCAAAGAGGATAACTATAAATAGACTAACATCAAAAGAGGATAGAACCTAATAGTAGAAAAATTAGATAGAAGCATATGAAGGGACTTTGGTTTTTGTATTGTAATCACAACAAAATCCACGATGAATTCCTAGTCCACAATCTTTACCTTTTGACGCATTAAGAATCCTTTCATCTCAATACCATATTAGTTTGTGCCATATAACTTAAAATCTAGAAACTACAAAAATGGAGCCCCAATATCCTTCCATGTCTTCTCTAACAACACAGTCACACTTGATCCTTCATCAACAATGACTTATATCAACATATGGTCTAGTATCTCGCTATGAATCAATGCTAGTTTTTTTACAATATTGATCATCAATATTGTCGGATCAATAAAATGATCCTTCCTCATTACTTTTTTCTCTTCTAACTAGCTCTGCATGTGGTTACAATTCATTACTTATAACTGCATACACCATATATATACCGCTAAGTAAACTCACCACTTTCACCTTTATCATCATGTTCAACACTTGTGCTTCCAATTCCCAAGTCAATGTTTTTCCTTCTAAGCTTGATCACTTCTTCATATTATTTTGTTCCATTAGCCTTTCCTACTTAGGCTTTTCTACCTCTTCTTGTATTACTTTTTGTGCTTCCTAACATCTTTTATTTTCTATGGTAGGTTCGAGGTACTAATCCTTTTTGCCTGACCCCTTGTAACAACAAGCACATAATTCTCCATTGGCTTATTTTATGTGGGAGGTTCTTTTATGTCAAGAAAATTAGTATTTTATAGGTTGTTTGTACTCACCTCCTTTGAAAAATCTACCTCATTATTTTTTGGTCCACACCATTGACACATTTGTGGAACGTTATTTCTTGCTACTCATCCTACTTGAGTAGGATAATTTTTTACAAAGTGTCCTCATTCTTGGAAATTGCAACATTGTATGATTAGTATTCCATCTAATTCATACCACAATCAACTTTGACCTCCCTGTTGATTGACTTGTTGGTACTACCTACCTTGGTGGTTATTCCTATAGCCATCCTTGCTCATGCCTTGTCCATTCTCCAAGGTATAAGGTTTGTCTTATTCCTCCTACATTATCATGGTTTGGTGCCTTGCTCCTCTCAAATTGAATGAACAATCACTAATCACATGTATTGGTACCTTGCACATGTTACAATATGCACTTTTTGGATGATTCACATTAGTGTCCTTCAAACTTGTAGTCTAAACACCATATGCCATTTCTATATTTTTCACTTCACCCTTAACTTATTTAATCATTTTATCAAATTCCTTCCTCATGGGCAAGATAGCATTCTAAACCTTATCCTTTCTATCACTATCTGAGTCATCACTCCTAGTATATATCCTCCAATTCTAGTTTTTGTTTGATTTCTCTCACTTTCAAAGTTTCTTACCCTATCATATGCTTCTTCATGTGTCGAGAAATGTGTGATTTTCATATTCTTCTTATATCAAGGTAATAGTCCATCAATGAACCATATCAACCTTTATCAAGTAGTTTCAACTCCATTTTATCTATGAGTTATTTAATTCTTTGGTTATAGGTCTTGATATCCTCATCCTTATTTTGTTTTGTGGAGTAAATTTATGATAGTATTTGTATCATCCCTCAAAGGTCATAATTCCTTTTTGAATTTTTCTACCAGGGTCTTCCATGTGGTGAAGGATTCTGTAGCTTCTCTTTTTTAATGTCAATCTATTGTTATTCCTCACAATGTACAAGGAAATAATTGTAACCATTCACTGGGTTGTCAAACCCCGTTTGCCTTCCAAATGGTTGTGCAAGTGCCTATGTGCATTGTAGGATCTTCTTTCCCTTCTCTTGTAAAGAGTGGACATTTTTTTGCATGATATATTTGTAATATTTTTCATTAAGTAAAATAAAGTATTTTCTCATTCATTAATAATTTAATGTTACTATTTTAAAGCTTGATAATTTAATTAATGTCATGTTTAATGAATTTTCAATCATGATATCTACTTTAATATTTTAATTTAGTAATTATAGTTTTCTTAAACCTAAGACTTAATTGTGGGAAGACACTCCACACATGTACATCTATATTTTTAATGCATGTTGAAGATGAAGATAAAGTGTATCTCAGCCTCTCAAAATCCTATAAAACTTCATCCTCAAATTATATAAAGACCAATGTGCTTAGTATAGGCACTAATATTATCATTAAAAATGGATATCTTTTAACTAGGGACATATTGAAGATAACTATTAATGTTGTAAAAAAAAATTACTATAAGGATTATATCAACAACAATATTACTTTCTAACATGTTGGAGTTTTTTAGAAAATCTTGTGTAACCATTCATAAAACCAAGCATTGGATGGCCTCATTAGTGACATGCTACTTTGGAGATATTCATTTCATCCTTATCAATGTCTACGAACCTACAACTTAGTCAAGAAGGCTAGAAGTATGATTGAATATTTTATGAGAAGTAAATACCAAGAAACCTAATTCATGATCATATGATATTTTAATGCCATAACCAAGCAAGATGAAAATTTTAAGAGAATTAGAAAAATAACCTAGAGTATGGGAGTTTTAGTAGCTTTTATTCAAAATAATGATCTATGGGATATTGAGTTCAAAGAGGATAACTATAAATAGACTAACATCAAAAGAGGATAGAAACTAATAGTAGAAAAATTAGATAGAAGCATATGAAGGGACTTTGGTTTTTGTATTTTAATCACAACAAAATCCACGATGAATTCCTATTCCACAATCTTTACCTTTTGACGCATTAAGAATCCTTTCATCTCAATACCATATTAGTTTGTGCCATATAACTTAAAATCTGGAAACTACAAAAATGGAGCCCCAATATCCTTCCATGTCTTCTCTAACAACACATTCACACTTGATCCTTCATCAATGATTACTTATATCAACATATGGTCTAGTATCTCACTATGAATCAATGCTAGTTTTTTTACAATATTGATCATCAATATTGTCAGATCAACAAAATGATCCTTCCTCATTATTTTTTTCTCTTCTAACTAGCTTTGCATGTGGTTACAATTCATTACTTATAATTGCATACACCATCTATATACCGCTAAGTAAACTCACCACTTTCACCTTTATCATCATGTTCAACACTTGTGCTTCCAATTCCCAAGTCAATGTTTTTCCTTCTAAGCTTGATCACTTCTTCATATTATTTTGTTCCATTAGCCTTTCCTACTTAGGCTTTTCTACCTCTTCTTGTATTACTTTTTGTGCTTCCTAACATCTTTTATTTTCTATGGTAGGTTCGAGGTACTAATCCTTTTTTCCTGACCCCTTGTAATAGCAAGCACATAATTCTCCATTGGCTTATTTTATGTAGGAGGTTCTTTTATGTCAAGAAAATTAGTATTTTATAGGTTGTTTGTACTCACCTCCTTTGAACAATCTACCTCATTATTTTTTGGTCCACACCATTGACACATTTGTGGAACGTTATTTCTTGCTACTCGTCCTACTTGAGTAGGATAATTTTTTACAAAGTGTCCTCATTCTTGGAAATTGCAACATTGTATGATTAGTATTCCATCTAATTCATACCACAATCAACTTTGACCTCCCCGTTGATTGACTTGTTGGTACTACCTACCTTGGTGGTTATTCCTATAGCCATCCTTGCTCATGCCTTGTCCATTCTCCAAGGTATAAGGTTTTTCTTATTCCTCCTACATTATCATGGTTTGGTGCCTTGCTCCTCTCAAATTGAATGAAAAATCACTAATCGCATGTATTGGTACCTTGCACATGTTACAATATGCACTTTTTGGATGATTCACATTAGTGTCCTTCAAACTTGTAGTCTAAACACCATATGCCCTTTCTATCTTTTTCACTTCACCCTTAAATTCTTTAATCATTTTATCAAATTCCTTCCTCATGGGCAAGATAGCATTCTAAACCTTATCCTTTCTATCACTATCTGAGTCATCACTCCTAGTATATATCCTCCAATTCTAGTTTTTGTTTGATTTCTCTCACTTTCAAAGTTTCTTACCCTATCATATGCTTCTTCATATGTCGAGAAAGGTGTGATTTTCATATTCTTCTTATATCAAGGTAATAGTCCATCAATGAACCATATCAACCTTTATCAAATAGTTTCAACTCCATTTTATCTATGAGTTATTTAATTATTTGGTTATAGGTCTTGATATCCTCATCCTTATTTTGTTTTGTGGAGTAAATTTATGATAGTATTTGTATCATCCCTCAAAGGTCATAATTCCTTTTTGAATTTTTCTACCAAGGTCTCCCATGTGGTGAAGGATTATGTAGCTTCTCTTTTTTAATGTCAATCTATTGTTATTCCTCACAATGTACAAGGAAATAATTGTAACCATTCACTGGGTTTTCAAACCCCATTTGCCTTCCAAATGGTTGTGCAAGTGCTTATGTGCATTGTAGGATCTTCTTTCCCTTCTCTTGTAAAGAGTGGACATTTTTTTGCATGATATATTTGTATATTTTTCATTAAGTGGTTCTTTCCTCTCACTTCTTCCTCACTCTCTAATGGTTTCAACAACACTTTAATGTTGCATGCTTTCATTCTTGATGGTTCTACTCATTATTCTTCTCTAGGTGCTTCAAAATTAGGCACCTCATATCCTCATGGTTCCTCTTGACCTTTAGTTCTTCCTTCAAATAGTCTTCTTCTAAAATCTAGTGCACCCTCACTTTGTGACCTCCTCTGTGAATATACGAGAGTTGGATTAGGTCTACTCACCCAAAAAATCACGTGCAATTGCTCTAGTTCTTGACTCCTATCCTTTGCACTCCTCAATTAACTCCTTCCTACTTGTTTAGGTGTCACCATCCACTCCTTGTATTCTTGTGCACTCTCCATATTGACATCTTCACTTACACACACATTCTATTCCACTATTTAATGTTGTTCCTATTGCTCATCATCCTTCGTTGTCAACAACAATGTCTACCACATTTCACTATTTTATTCAAGAATCAAAACTAGAAGAAAAATCTAAATGTAATCTAATATTTGTTAGACAAAACTAAATACATATTGGTTTTAAGAGGAAATTCAAGAAATATAGTTGGGCAATATATTTTCAAAAGTCTCAAAGAGAAGCTCTTGCATCCTTTAAGGATAAGCATATTATATATATAAATAAATGGTAGCTCTAGAGCTGGGAGTGAGTTGGATTCAAAAGTAAGTTAAATATAGGAGTAAGCCTCACTATGTAGCAGGGAAGGAAAGGTATATTTGAAAGGCTTGATTATAATTAATGATATCCTTGTTGGAAGTATGGATACACAAGCTGGTGATAAGAAAAAAAGCATATATAAGACAAGTTTAATCTATGGAGAATATGTTATACCAAAAGTGATTATCAAGGATGATATGATCAACCATGATATAATGGTTCTTAAAAGTAATATGTTAATGTGTAAGTTCCATCAATACTAGTTAGGGTTATCACATATTCAAAATTGGATCAAGTGGAAGAGGGGATTGAATTTAAATTAGTCCATAACATTTATTCCTAATTTCTTTTGTCATCATTTTTTCCAATTAAAAATTAGGGATAAAATAACAAGTGGTGGTCCATGATTTAGGAGAAATACTCTTTATTTAAGGCCATAGAATGATTTTTTTCTTTTGAGATAGAAATTACTAAAATTATTCTATTATATGTTAGGACGTTTGGAATTCCATATCATCTTATAAATAAACATATTTTAAGGAATATTTGAAATACCCTAGGGAAGTTCATCAAGGAGGGGTCAACTACAAGGGAGTGAATGCATGTTATATATACTTGGATATGTATTGCTATGAGTATTTCAAAACCTATTCCACAAGGTATTTATATTAAATCTAAATTAAGATAAAGGTATGAACAAGTGGATTATGAAAATATTACATTTTGATGTTCTATATGTTATGAGACTAGACACATGGTAACATATTGCAATGTAAAAGGAATGAAGAAAGAGAGAAAATTTGCTGACAAAAAAAAATTCAAAATGAAAAACAAAAATATTATAGTATGGGTTGGAATATACTAAGAAAATTCAACTACAAAATAATAGGTAAAGAAAACTTATTTAAAACATCAAATGGAAAAAATAATCATCCAATAGAAGAAATAAATATGGATACAAGGGATGAGAAGTATAATATGCAAGTTCAAATTCAAGGTAAATAAAGGTAAACCATCTTCATTTTCCTAAGTAGTATAAAATCCTCTCCTACCATTAGAAATGAAATTAGTGTATAGGTTATCTCATGCACTTTAGGGTTTAAAGAGAAACATAATAAACAAATGAGGAGGGAGGATATCATAGCAATTTAGGATTTTTATGGTAGCATAATAAAGTAGTTGATATGAAGAAACATCCTAGCACCTTAGAGTTTCTAAGGCAACATGAATAATAACACGTGTTTGATGTTATTCTTTGCACTTCAAATCCATTATAGCAAGGGTGTTTATTTTCATCCTGGAAAAACTTAAATTTTAGAAGGCATTTGGATGAATAAGATTTTATCTCTTACTTTACAGTCCTATTGACCTCTTTTGGTCACGGATAGACATTAATACAAAATTCAAATTCAAATTCTTGATAAAAATAATATCAATGATTTAATTGCAAAAATGCAATCTTTTAAGGAAGATGATGAATATTTTTTTACATAAAAGAAAATGAAAAATATCTTTGATAAGAGATAAATTTGAATGTGGCTTAATTAACCTCACAATAATGCAAAATTTCATCATCTGAATGGAACTAACCCAAATAGAAGCCGCAAATAGCTTATGATTTTTTTAAAAATAGTAGCTCTAGATGAAATATAGTTTACAAAGAAAAAAGAAGAAGAAATAATTTACATATTATGATTTTTTTAATATTATAAGAGTTATAAAATATGGATCTAGTTTCAATTTAATATCCAATCAAATTATCAAGTATTATATTAGCTAGAGTTATAGACTTTAACATTAAATATCCTTTTATTTATTCTTAATTATGTTTATATCTTGAATATGAAAGAAATTGGATGTGTATAAGAAGATTAATGACTTAATTATTTAGATAATGTTGAGATTCAAATGGATACAAATAAATATTTTTAAGATAATTTATCACCTAATAATGCCTTCAATTTAACTTTCCATAAACTTATAATATATTTATCCCTTTGTAGTCTCACAATCCAATCATTAGGCCTAGTCTAATGCCTTGGTATACCAAGTGGTGAATGAGGGGTGATCTTTATTTATAGCTAAAATGTTTGAGTGTCCTTGGTACTGGATAGTGCCTTTTCTAGTTTGAGGTTCCATATACATACATAACATCTCTAAATATAAAAACTACTTTACTCTTTACTTTTAATACCATGAATAAATTATATATTGAACTTTATTAGTTGCAATATTAGATGTTTTTTATATGAATTAATATTGAAAACACAAACATTATATTCATTAAATTTTATTAATAACATTTAATATCTTTATTTATATATAAATCCATAAAATTTGAGCTTTAATTTTTATATAGAAAACTTTGACTTATAAATTCATAAAAAATACTATACATTTTAATTAATTCATAACAAATTTATTTTGTTCATAAATAAATAATTAAATTCTCTTTTCCCATGCAAGTGAGTCAAAGCCTCGATATCATTAACATCCTTAGGTTTTGAGCCCACAAGCAATCTCAAAGCCTCGAGATCATTAGTATCCTTAAGTTTTGATCTTACAAGCTATCACAAAGCCTCGAGATCATTAGCATCCTTAGGTTTTGATCCTATAAGCTTTCTCTAAGCCTTGATATCCCTAGGTTTTGATTTACAAGTTATTTTAAAAATAAAATTTAAGTTATCAAGGAAAACTTCCATAAAATCAAAAATAAATCCTAACTTAATTATACATATAAATTTCGCATATTTTAATATAAAATTATTGTAGTATATTTTATAAATATGTTATTTTCACGGATAATTAAGAATAACAATAAAATCATCCAGGTGTTGTAAGTGAGTTGGGGAGGAGAGGCAATCCTCCAAGGCATAATGTTGAATTGGGTACCCAAAATTTATAAAATTATTGTAGATGTATTCCATAAATATGTGATTCTAACCAATAATTAAAAATAACAATAAAATCAGCCAGGTGTTGTAAGTGAGTTGGGGAGAGAGGCAATCCTCCAAGGCATAATGTTGAATTGGGTACCCAAAATTCAATTGATAAAGTTGGTGTGAGCAGGGTCGGACACGACTCCCGAGTGGCTTTGACGGTGTAAAACCCCCTGTCGTGGTCTCTTAGACCAAGGCAATCCCTCAATATGTTTTCCACTTTAAAAAACAATAAAATCTACTAAAATAATTATTTTATATTACAATATTACAAAGTGGAGATACCATTAATATTTGACATAAAAGATGTTAGGTAAGCAATCAAATTTATCATAACAATTAAACGTTTATAAAATATATCATTATACTCAGGTTCAAATCTCCACCCTAACAAAAAGTTGAATTGGGTACCTAAAATCCAATTGATAATGTTGGTGTGGACAGGGGGTGACTTTGACGGTGTAGAACCCCTTGTTCATGGTCTCTCAGACCAAGGCGGCCCCACAAGGGGTTTTTCGCTTTATATATATATATATATATATAAATTTTATTGTAAAAATATAAACAAATACACATGCTTGATTTTTTTGTCACTACTTTCTCTATTTTAATAAATATATTCCATACTTTTTCATTAAAATTAATATAATAATAATTTAATTAACAAGATTGTAATATGTCTTTTTGGATTACATGGTAGAGTTGGTTATAGTCACACTATTTTTAGTAATTAAAAAGTGCAAAGTTCAAACCACATAAGTTGCTCCAAACAAACCCATTTGTCTGGTTGATGATTGGTCAATGAAGGCTGATCCCAAGATGATTCTAATATATAATTAGATATTTTAAATAGTTGCTAGTCTTCCTTCATTTTTACCACCTGATTTGTGGGGAGAAAAAAAATGTGTATCTTGTTCCATGTTGAAGATAAATATGCAATTGTTGATGTTGGGATAGGGTAGTAGTATGTTTTTAGATTTTATTTAGGAAATCCAGGTTCAAACGATTGCCTAAAGAACAGGAAAAGAACCCTTTCTACAAAACCCTCATTTTATGTTAAAAAACGAAAAAGTTGATAACGATATCTACCCGTAGGCTGCCCTGATTTCCATAACTTTCTTTTTACCCAAGGAACAAGGTTAAATCCCTCTTATATTAAAAAAATTGAATCATTCTAAGATATCTCCAAACAAGATATGTCATTATTATTGTTGGAAGCAGTAATTAAGCACGAACATCAAATGCCATTAAAAGTGTTCCACGCACATTCTCGGCGAAAAATAATTAATAAATATTTTATTATTTATAATAAATTAATAAATGCAACCAGACCTCGTCTAGGTAGAGCATTTATTTACACTCTGCACCCTGGATTGTGGCAAAAAAGATGCAAGTTTTATAAACGACTATATCGCCGTTTTTAGTAGGCCTCCTAGAAGAGAGATCCAAGTTTTTTTTTCTATTTTAACATTAATGTGATGATATAACGTTCATATAAATCTAGTAACATAAAATTCCTTTCTAATTATTTATCTAAATAATATCCGTTTGCTAACCAATGAAAAAAAAAATTATATATATATATAGTCAACTCATAGATGAGTATCAATAAAAGGTTCGTCCGTCCTTCCTTTGTTCTTGGTTACCACCCAGTTGTCCATTGAATCCGTGTGTAGATGCATTGAATTTTCTCCGTTGGAAGAGTCTTATAATCGAAAATTTTGACCATTTATTTCTTGTAAGAATTCATTGAAATATTTTTTAATTGAAAAGAAAATCAAAACCGCATTTTTCCGTTAAAAATGTATATCAATATGAACGGTGGCGGAATCTTAAAAATTCGGCTTCACGCTATCCTTATCCATATCCCCATGTGAGCACCCTAACACAGACTAGCGGAATATTATTCTTTCGTGGGCAATCTTAGTCTATTTAATTGGTGAAACCCCGCTATAGAACGACAGTGTTAGTAAAGGCCTTATTGTCCGCCTCGTTGTAGCCTCTGATCAGAAATGGTATACTACTATTGAATGCTCTTGAGATTTCCTTAGTTTCTCTTTTAAATTCAGCGTTGTAGATCAGAAATGGTATACGATTGAATGCTCTTGAAATTTCTTTTTAGTCTATCTTTTAAACTCAGCTTTGTAGATCAGAAATGGTATAGGATTGAATGCTCTTGAGGTTTCGTTAGTTTCTCTTTTAAACTCAGCGTTGTAGAAATACATTAACGTCTTGAGGTTAGCTAAGTATTTTCTTTTTAAGGTTGTCTTACACCTTAAGAGTTTTGAAAAGAGATTGCTTTTAAAAGAAGGCAGTCTTGATTTGTGGAAACTTTGGCACAAATTAGCAGCACGCCATGGAAGACTTGCATGGAAACAGATCAGGCATAGCACAAATGAGGAGGCGGCCCAACGAAGATGAGGAAGAGCAGATTGGGAGAAAGCAGTCCCGTCGTTACACTCCAAGACAGGTTCAGGAGATGGAGGCGTAAGATCACACAACTTTAAACCTTGTCTCTTGATTTGCAGTAAAGAAAAAAAAAAAATAAGCATCATGTTTTTCTAATGTTTTGTTTTTGTTGTTCCTATGTGCAGGTTGTTTCAGGTGTGCCAGCATCCGGATGAGCAACAGAGGGATATGCTCAGTGATAAACTGGGCCTTAAACCCATGCAAGTCAAGTTCTGGTTCCAAAATCGGCGAACCCAAATGAAGGTTAGCATCTATTTTGTTATTTATTTTATATTTTTTTTTTATGTATGTGATGTTGTAATATATTTTATGATTAAAATTTTGTCACCGTTAATATTTATCTATTTACCCATGTAAAGGGATATTAGTGATATTTATCTATTTACCCACTTTAAGAGGTAAAGAGAGATTAGTGGGCTTTCCTATGGCTATAGATTTGGTTTTTAGTGGGCTTTCTTATGGCTATAGATTTGGTTTTCTTGTTTTAGGTTCAGCAGGATAGGACAGATAATGCCCTTCTCCGCGCGGAGAATGAGAAGCTCCGGATTGAGAATTTGGCTTTAAGAGAAGCTTTAAAGAATGTGGTATGTGCAAACTGCGCCGGACCATCAATGATGGGAGACATGGCCTACAAAGAACAGCATTTACGTCTTGAAAATGCTCGCCTAAAGGAGGAGGTACGCCATAAACAATAGTTTATTATGGTAGGGTTTATCCAACGGATATTTGTTTATTATGGTAGGGTTTATCCAACGGATCTCCCAGTTTCCCATGGCGTTGGAGATTATAACTTGCGTTGGATGCATGTAACGTGATTGTTTGGGTTTTTTGTGTGATACTTTTCAATGGTCATTTTAGTTTATTTTGTTATTATTTTTGTCATGTAGATCAGAAGGATGTCAGCAATTGCATCAAATTGCATAGGAAGACCGCTAGTCCATTTGGAACCCACGGCAGAACCACTTATTAATTCGTTGGATCAAGGAATTGGAAGCCATGGAAGACACAGTGGTTACGCCTCCAATGGAACCATGGCCTCCCCTTTAGCTGACGTTGGGGCTAGCTCTGAGGTCTTCATGAGCTCAGGAAAACCCCCGGCGGCTCTGGAAGCTGCATTGAAGGCCACCGAGGAATTGATCCTCATGGCTCAGACTGACGAGCCCCTTTGGGTGAAGACTGGTGACGCCATGAATGAGGTTTTGGATTCAGTGGAGTATACCAGAATGGTTCCCTGGGGCGTGGGGCTCAAGCAAACGAATCTCAAGACAGAAGCCACCCGGGATAGCGCAATTGTTGCCGTCAAGGGGGTTGAATTAGTTGATTTCTTCATGGATGTGGTAAGTATAATCCCCTACAAGGTAATTCTCAAAGTTAAAGTCTAACACAGTTGCTGCGCTGAGCTTGCAACAAACTGACTTTTTTTGTTACAGAACAAATGGATAGAGATGTTTCCCACCATTGTAAGCAGGGCTAAGACGCTTCAAGTCCTGTCTCCCGGCGTGGATGGTCACAGGAATGGCTCCCTTCAAATGGTATGCGCCTCACCAATAATGACAGATTTTATTGTTTCATGATGATGAAATCGTTCCTAAATTAGATAATCAATAGCTTGGCATGTGGGTTACAACATTAATGGAGTAAAAGTGTTTCTTGGAATCCAGGTTAGAATATTAATGAAGTAAAATGTGTGTGTGTGTGTTTTATTGCAGATGTATGCTGAGCTACATGTTCTTTCCCCTCTGGTTTCCACAAGGGAAATACATTTTCTTCGGTATTGTCATCAGCGGGCGGAGGGATTGTGGGTGGTCGTGGACTTTACGATAGACGGCTCGCAAGACGGTTCCTCCATGTCCACTGCACACTACCGAAAACGCCCATCAGGCTGTCTGATCCAGGAATTGCTTAATGGGTCATCAAAGGTATGGGCTTTTCAATTCAACTAGACTCCAACTCCAATGTTCCATAAATGAGATACCTGAGGGTAAAAGAAATGTTTTTCACTGTAATTATGACCTTTCCCAAAGAATTATAGATCTAACCAAGGTGAGAATTTTTCAGGTCACCTGGGTGGAGCATGCTGAGGCCCAAGATAGATTGGTTCATTCATTATATCAGCGTCTGATGATGAATGGAATGGCCTTTGGCGCACAACGTTGGTTGGCTACGCTACAGAGGCAGTGCGAGCGATTGGCCAGTATCAATGCTTTTTTCCATGAACGTGAGTATTTCGTCCTGAAAAGTCCATTGTTTTTCATGTTTAAAGAATAAAATAGGATAAACACGATGGCTGGTTAAAGCCATCACCCAAAAAAAAATTCTTATCAAGCAAATAAACTACAATTATTCAATATATACTAAAAAGTACACAATAGTATAGCAAAATAAACTAAAAACCTTAAATATATACTTTCACTTATAGGCAATCGATGTATTTATATATATATATAAAATGTTGGCAGCTGGTGCAGATGGAAAAAGGAACATGATGAAGCTAGCCCAAAGGATGATCAACAACTTCTGTGCAATTATAAGTGCATTGGCTAGCCATTCATCTGCAAATTCCTCTGGACAGAGCGATGACAACGTTCGAATCACAACGAGAAAAAGCGTTGAACTAGGGCAACCTAATGGAGTTATTCTTTGTGCTACAACTTCGGTCTGGCTTCCGGTGTATCCTCACCATTTATTTGATTTTATCAGGAGTGAGGGAATGAGATTAGAGGTATTTTGTAGGAAGTCATTTTCTTTAAATCCCCGAATGCTACATTTTTCCTGTTTTTAAGTCCTTTGTCTAAGATTCCCTTGTTTTGTAAAGGTTGATGCCTTTTCTGGTGGAAGCACTATGCAACAAATAACAGACATTCAATATGGATCCCAACGTGGAAATGACATTTGTCTTCTCCATGTAAATAATGTAAGTAGTAAAAACCCTTTATAAAATCATTGGAAAGACTTTGTTTTATGAGTCTATTGTTAGGCTGTAATTTCTAACATTACTTTTCAAATTTTGCAGGCATCCAGTTCAAGCCCAAACTCTGATCTCATACTGCAGGAGAGCTGCACCGACTCCTCAGGGTCTCTTATTGTGTATTCACCTACAGATGTTCAGGCTATAAACACTGTAATGAATGGAGGGGATCCTTCTTCGGCAGGTCTTCTTCCTTCAGGATTTGCTATTCTTCCTGATGGTTCATGTGACATGACAACTGTTGCAATGCATGAAGCAGCTTCTAGCAGCAACAACCCATATAGTGGAGGTGGAGGTGGAGGCTCCTTACTTACCATAGTCTATCAAGTTCTATGCAGCAACGCGCTTCAAAACAAACTTAGTCCTGAGTATTACACTGCCATGAACAATCGTATATATAAGAAAGTGTTGCAAATCAAAGCTGCATTCAACTGTGCAGACGTCTAAATGCCCAAAGGATGACATCTCATGCATTAATCAGGCCAAGCAGTGCCAAAGGAAATTCTAATTTGCTGGGATAAGAAGACACAAATACTAGGAGATCCCTAAAGAAGTTTAACCTTGATGTCTAGTGATTAGAGTTTAGTTTAATTGTTTTCATTTAAAATACTTATGGGAAGAACAAAGAAGTCAAGAACGCACCATAGGTACCTCCTTGCTGTGTGGTGAAGTGATTGCCATTATTCCATGATAACATGTGTATCTGTGCTCCACCACCTAGCAAGGATGAAGGTTCGGGAATTAACTTTTGTTCTATGGATATATCACATATCCATGCAAACATAACGTTGGTGTACTTTTGGACAGTCAGCTGACATATCAATCTGATATTTGAGTTTTTCTTTTACGTTTTTCACCCTTAAATTATTGTGAATTGTTTTTTATTTGTCATAGAACTATATATATATATGCCCGAGCTTTCTCTACCTGTAATGTAACTCGGTTATCAAAGAAAATTTATTTAGATTTTTATCCTTTGAATTCTTTCCAGGATTAGTTGATTGGATTTTTGAGTTTTATTAATGATAATGGTGGTGTTCTCTATCTTATATGTTTGAACAAAAAGGATTAGTTTCTCTTTTATATTTCAATCATAAAAAATAATAAACATGTTTAAATACGGTGATATTAGAAAGCGTTAATCACAATGAAAAATACAGGTTTGGGTGAAGGTAAGAATAATGTGGTAGTGTAAAATTTTTTGATCTTTTGATAAGAATAATAGTAGAACAAGAATAAGAAATTTTTAAAATTTTTTAATGATTTGAAATTGATGGTGGATTGAGTTTCAAGATTAGTAGGGATGCAAAGCTTAATAATTAAATTTTATTATAAGCAAGTAAAATTGTTGGAAGCATCATTTGTAGAGATGTCTTATAAATATATTTATAAAATATTAAATTAGGAAGCAGATGGTCTATCAAAATGTAGTTGGATATTCAAGTTGTACTTAGTTAAAGGAAGTAGTAGTGTGTGGGACTGTGATGTTACTACAGTCTCCGTCCTCCATCCCTTGAAAGAAATCATGGTTTATGATATTTTTTGTGTACTTTTTTATGTCTTTTATAATTAAGGTCATATCCATAATATGGTTGATGGTTATAGGGTTGAAGTACTAAAATGATAGATGATTGAAACCTTGCAATAAGTTGTTTTTATCATAACAGGTATGATAGACTTTTCAAAGACATTTGAGTCATTGTTGAAGGATTCTATAATAGCTCTAAATGAGGTTTTTTAGTAAGGCCTATATAAGGGTATAAAATACCCATTTCATTGTAATTTTTCACTCTTAAATTAAAGTTATTGATTTTTTCCAAGAAAAAATACGATGGTATTAGCTTGTATTAAAACAACCTTAATTTTATCTACTTATAATTTTATATATTTTTTAAACAATAAAAATACTACATGCTCACAAAAACAAGAAATAAAATGAAGTAATGAATAACTATTGTAATAAGAGTTGTAGTATAAATTATAAAATGATATTAAATCAATTGATAAGTCCCTTAGCAATCAAGGATGAGACATAGGTTTGAATCTTGCAAGTGATACATGGATAGTATCCAAACTTTGTTGTAATACCACTATGTGACGATTGTGTAGTAGAGGTGGGATTGTTTCAATAGATTAAAAATAAAAGGAGTTGTATAAGTTATAAAAAAGATATCAAAATAGTTTAAAGTTAATAAAAAAATAAATTTTATTTACATGAAAGAAGAATAAAATAGAAACAAGAATAACATAATGTGTTTTTGTAAATGTTAATATTGAGTCATTATGGTGGTGGTAAGTAGCACGATGAAACTCCTGCTATGAATGGTGGAAAAGATGACAGAACCTGGTATTGTTTATTTCTTCAACAAAGCAATTCATCAGACATGCATTGTTTGAGACCCAAGGAAGCAGTCATGGCGACCATTGAAGATCCATCTACAATATTTTGTGCATGTGAACAACAGTTTGAAGAAGTTTGTTTGGCTAGAATTGTGGAGTGCACGCAGTAAATGTAGGGTTTGGAAAGTGAAGCACATATAAAAAAAAAAAAATACAAGTGATAGTAATTTATTTTTTTGAAAAATCTTTTATTTTTTAGAGGAGGAACAAATTTGGGGGAAGACAAAAAACCCTAGCATCAATCAATTTTTCTAGGAGAGATTGTGAGTATCATTTCAGGTATGGTACTTCTTTGGCTTTAGCTTTGAAAATATTTCATTGGCTAGGGCTTTAAAAATAGGGACCTCTTCTTTGGAAAGTGATTTATGGCAGTCCGTTGGTTGCAATGACGACTACAACCTCACTTTTTAAACAAGCGGGTAATGAGGTCTTCTTCATGTTTTCACAATAGTTTCCCTTTGAAGAGGATAATCTAGATCATATACATCGAGTACTTAAAACGAGAAAAACACCCCATCCAAAACCACCTAATCACTCTAAAAATGGTACCTTTGTGCCCAAGTTACATGAGTCTTCTATAATTGAGGTGCCTCTAGCCTACATCCAGTAGCCTTTGCTCACACTTTCCACCCAAAGGCCTTGCATACAAATTTGTGGGAATATGGCCTATTGCGATCATAATCCATAAAAGGATTAACACACACTAGGGGTAAAGTCACCTCTTATGAATTCATGATGATATTTAGGGTATAATTTTTCATTAAATTTACCTCTATGGAGGACAAGAGCACTATTTTTCATGGAGGTCCTTGGTTTTTGGGATCCAGCGCACTCTACATGACCCCATGGAGCACGACATTTAATCCTCAAGAGGAGGAGCCTGAAAAAGTTTTTATTTGGGTGAGATTACCATTTTTGCCACTACATCTATGGAAAAAACCTTCAATGAAATTAACAGGAAATGCTATTAGAACATTCATTGATTGGGTTCCTCCAAAGACCAATAATGCTATATGTGCAAGAATTTGTGTGCAAGTCAATCTGAAAAATGGTTTGCCTAAGCATATTGCAATAAATGTGTTTGATTGGATACATAACCAACCCATTTACTATGAGCATATACCATTCAAGTGTATAGCATGCCATGAGAATGGGCATTTCTCTCAAAAATGCCCAATTAAACAAGCACAAGAAAAAAAAAAGGAAGAACTAGGATTCCAAGAAGTCAAAAGGAGACCACACAGATCAAGAAGCAAGAATCGACAACCTCAACCACATGATCAAAAAATATTCCAGCACAAAAATAAAATTGCATGTCTTAATGAAGGAGAAAAGGAATTCACATCTCTATATGTGATGAATCATAAATATATAGAGAAGATACCTACAACTAAAGTTGATAAGTCACCAGATATCTTAGGAGATACACCAGATAACATAATAATTGGAGAAGAAAATATTGGAAACTCAGAGGAAGAGGTAGAATATTCTTGGGGGATTGCCAACCACATGATATGGATCTAAGGGAATAAAATCAAACCAAAAACTCATAAATGAGAAAGCACAAAAATACTTACAATCCAAAACACAAGTTGGAATTGAGGAGAGCTTTGTAAAAATAAGAAGCAATCCAAAAAATGAAGATTATGTCATGGAACTGTAGAGGATTGGAAAGTCCTCTAAAAAAACTATCTCAAAGTTATAATATAGGAGTTAAAGCCAACAATAGTTTCTATTCAGTAAATAAAAATAGTAGAGGCAACACTGACTACATAATGGCAGAAGATATGAGCACAATCAGAACTGATAATTTTTGATCCTATGGGAGCTTCAAGGGGACTAGCTTTGGCTTGGGATTCACAATAATTAGTTCATAGCTTACAACATAAGCATAATAACTGGATAGGTATAAATTTTGTCTTACTAGATGGAACTAGTGTAGCAGTAATAAATTTTGATGGTCCAAATCATCCTATCCAAAAAATATAAGCATGAAAAAACTTAGCACAATGGTTAGAAAATGAAAATTTTGACAACATAATACTGGGAGGAGATCTCAACATGATTCTCTACCACTGGGAGAAGGCCGAGGGAAGTTTAGCAAGATATACAAATAAATATCTACTCAATTAAATTATGGTATATGAAAGCTTACAAGACATTCAACTGACCAAAGGAAAGTACACTTGGAGCAATAGAAGAGCAGGGGTAAACTATATTATAGATTGAATAGATTTTTGATCAATTAAAATATCCTAACACACTTTCCCCTCACTTCCAGTCACATCATTCAAAATTCTATCTTAAATCATAAGCTAATTCTCTTGGATAGCGACCAAAGCCTACAACCCAAAAAATTTATTTTAAATACAACTCTAAATGGGTGGCATAAGAATATTTCAGTGAACTTGTGGAAAGCACTTGGAACCAACAGGTCCAATCCACTAACCCTCAAGAAAAGTGGAAAAGCAAAATTAAAAAATTGAAGCAAGGAGGATAGAAACACCAAATATTTTCATATAAAAATAATGCAACGCTGCCAAAGGAACACAATAAATAATATAGAGCATGAAGGAACCACTTATACAGATATGGTAAAATTAATGAACTTACCAATCAACATTACTCAGCTCTGCTCTCCAGATAAAATGGTAACCCTCATTCCCAAGGAATACTACTACAACATATGCCAACAATATTAATTTTGGAAGACAAATAAGATCTTAGTCAACCAGTCACTATGGAGGAACTTAAGGATATTATAGTAGCTCTACCAAAGGATAAAGCTCCTAGACTTGATGGATTCACAAATAACTTTTTCCAGCAATACTTACACGTCATCGAAGAAGATTTTCTATGCATGATTGAGGATGTTAGGGTGAAAGGTAAGCTTCTTGGAGCTATCAACTCCACCTTTATAGCACTTATTCCTAAAGAAATAAATGCCACTACTTTATCTATATTTAGACCAATTTCTCTATGTAACTCTTCCTATAAAATTATTACCAATCTATTGGCCAATAGAATAAATAATAAACTTGACAAACTAATATCAGAAGAGCAAGGGGGTTCATGCCTAGAAACGATATATATGATAATATCATAAAAGTGCATGACACCCTCCACATTAGTAGAAAATAAAAAAAGAAACAAATTCTTATAAAACTTGATATGGCAAACACCTTTGATCGAGTTAATTTACAATTTGTAGAACAAGTCCTACAAAAGTTTGGATTCCCACATCAGGTCATCAAGTGGATCAGATATGCATAAAAAAACCCATTGATAGCCCCCTTAATAAATAGATAAATAACAAATTTCTTTCAGGCTACAAGGGGAATTAGACAAGGATGTCCACTATCACCATACCTTTACATCATTTTAGCTGAGACTCTTGGAAGATTAATTAACCATCTTCGAAGAGAAAGAAAAATAATAGGGATAGAGGCTGCAATAGGATGTAAAGTTGTAACACATACCCAATTTTCATATGATATCATTCTTCTAGGTGAATACACCAAGCAAAATGTTAAACAATTAAAGCAATGCCTAGATCGGTTCACACAAGCTATTGGAGCTCATATAAACACTCAAAATAGTCAGTTCTGTACATAAAATATTGCAACAATATGAGTCAAACTCTTTTGCACTATCCTAGGATATTGGTTTGGCACATAAAAATACTTCAGATATCTAGGAGTGCCCATGAGCTTCCACCTCAAAGCCTTAGATTCTTGGACCCCAATATTGGACAAGATGGTTAGGAGGATACAAAGTTACAGTAATAGTTGGCTCAATATTTCAAGAAGTGTAGTATTGATCAAATCAGTGTTAGCTTCTCTTCCAGTATACCAACTATTAGTATATCATGCTCTCAAGTTTATTTTGCAAAAGGTAGATGGAATCATATGCAACTTACTATGGCAAGGAGGTAGGCAATCATAAAGAAAAAAGTTCCACTTGGTCAATTGGGAGATGGTCACCAAAAGTAAAATTCAAGGAGGATTGGGAATAATAAAAATGGATATGGTTTTAAAAGCACCAGGAGAAAAAATTCTTGGGAAAATACTTAAACACAATCGATCATGGCAATGCATACTAGTCAACAAGTAAGTAAATAATCATATAGGTATTCAAATTCTCAAACATGTAGATAAACTTCCCAAAGCCTCATTGGTTTGGAAACATATAGTGGATGCAAATATCATAATAGAGGATAGAATTTCTTGGCTATCGGGATATGGTAAGTCAATTAATTTATGGAAGGACCCAATCCTAGGAAATCCACCATTAAGAGAGAGAACTCCAATCGAATTGCAGAATCACTTGAAAAGCCAAAGAATACTCAAATTAGGTAACTTGGTTTATTGGACCTCAAAAACTTTGAACCGGATCTCCCCTCACATTCCATCTTAGCTTCAAGGATATTGGTATTATTTTAAGTCCCATATGGCGAGCATTATACCTCTTCATCCCATGATGCTAGACAAACTTATTTGGGGTAGCATCAATAGTAATGGGGAATACTCAGTGCATCTAGGATTCCAACATCAGTAGATTGGTCCTACCAACAAAAAACTACCAATATTATGGAAAACTAGAGCACCACCTAAACTACAAGTATTCATATGGCTAGTATCTCAAAATAAAATCTTAACAGGTGATAATATGCAAAATAGGAGTATAGAAGGACCTCATTTTTGTTACGGGTGCATGTAGAACAGTAAAATAATTTTTCATCTTTTTTTTTAATACCCAAAGGTAATTTCAATTTGGTTAGGAATAACCAAAATTCCTGGTATGTCCTACTTTGGAAGGCTAACCATAGGCACATGTTTTACCAAGTGGAACAAATAATATAAAGGTAAACTAGTAGGTAAGCCCCTCCAGAAATATATGTGGAGTTCTATACTATATTTTGTTATCTATCACATCTAGTTGGACAGAAACCAGAGGATTTTTGAAGGAAAAGATAAGGACAATAAAAATCTAATACAAAGGAATGAAGAAGAATTAATCTTAATTGTCAAATCTAGTTTTTGTCAACAATAGTATGAAGAAGATATGTCACCCACAGAAAGAAGAATGATCGACCAACTTAACATCCAAGCTTTCCTGACACATGAAGGATGCAAAGCAAACAATTCTTTGCTTGACATATGTTTTTTGACACTCTTATTTGATGGTGTCTCCAAGTCCAACCCCGATCAAGCAACAACAGGGGGATTGATTCTTATAGGACCCTGTGAGATCCTGCTCAAATACATGATCAACTTGGTAATAACATCTAACAATATGACAGAGGCTATTGGATGTGAAATCGGCTTAAAATTGGTGGCAAAACAAGGAATCACTCAAGTTATAGTTTATGAGGATTCTAAATTGATAATAACAACTCTTACCAAAAATAAATATTTTAGATCTTTACAATTGAATATTATTCAAGACATGATTAGACAACTAGGCAAGATAATTGGTAAAATATCCTATCAACACATAAGGTGGGAATTCAACAAAGAGGTCGACACACTAGTGAATCAGGTAATAAATATAGTCCCTGGTTATTGCTACCAAATAATCAAGAAGCAAAAGGGTAGGGGTGGTATGCGAGGAAGACGAAGACTCCAATAATGAGGTTATTTTTTTCTTCATATTTTGCTTTTTAAAATGCCCTACTCACTTTGATCTCTCTGATTAGAGAGTTTTGTACATTTTTTTAAGTAAATAATTTTTTTCATTTAAAAAAAAGGAAAGAAGAATAAATAATATTATTTAGTGATACTTTGGATTATGAGAACTAAATAAATTAATAATTTAGTTATAAAAATAAATTGTAATAATGTTTGAAATTTAGTGGCATACTCTCTCTCTCTCTCTCTCTCTCTCTCTCTCTCTCTCTCTATCTATCTATATATCTATAATTTTTCTTCTTTTATTTTATAATATTATTGACACATATACACACATCCCATTGTGGTTTGAACTTGGATTTCATCAAAGAGATACCAAAGCCCTAACCACAAAGTTATCCCTAAGGGACATAATTGTTTCTTTAATAATTATGATTTGAATTTTATAATATTATAAACTTTCTAAGCTAGTTTGAATTAATTATATTCTTTCTTAAATTGTTGTAATTAATTATTTGGATTTGGATAGTGTGAGAAATCCCTACAACCAACACTTAAGGATGATCATTTCCATCCTAGCCATGACCCCTCATAAGGCCAATAGCTAAGCTTATTAATAGGGGATTAACACCCACCCCCACACACACACACCCATGTCATAATTTAAAACTTGTGCCTCTCAAAGAAGAGCCAAAGCTTGAATCATTGCGTTGTCCCCCTAAGACTTAAATTGTTGTAATTATAAATATTTATAATTGTGATATGAAATAAGAACACTTAAAAGTGTAAATGAATATTATATAATAATTTTAAATCCAAATATTTTAAGGAGGCCATGTAGGCCTTTTTTTTTCTAGAGAACAAGGGGTTATACTTGGGTCCTCCACCCTTGACAAATCATAACTCTCTCCTTTAGAGCTTGAGAGTTTACAAACAAATTCAATTCTTATGTCAATTGAGTTGCTATAGTTAGATACCTATATCATTTTACATAAAATGTCTAAATTCTTGATTTGCATTTTTTGGATCTTCTTTAATTTTCTATGTGATTACAAATATTTCAAAATTCAACATCTTTCTTGATATTTTCCTATATTACCCTTCATAATACCAAAATTCCACCTCTACTATTTATGCATTGCATCTTAGTAGAGTAATATTTTTTAAATATCACACTATCATAGTCTACTTTATTAGGTCTATATTATTAGTTTCCTTCCTGAAGCATAAGTGCAACCGCAAAAATTGTAATAAATGGCTTATGTGAAAACACATTAACATTATAAACTAAATAAAATAATACCTATGGAAAACACTAAAGTAAATCTTAATCATTATATGATTCAAGTAGTCAACATTTTCTTTTCAACTTCAACTAAACTTACTACTTTCTCTAACCATGAAAAAAATAATTTAAATTCATGATCCTTAATTAAAACCTCTCTATTGGCTAGTCTATCTGCACATTTTTTTCCTTTCCTTAACATATGTGTAAACTTGATTTCTTCAAACTCTATAACAAGGTCTTATATTTCGACAATTATCTCTTCTATGTTCCATGGGGATTTTGCTTTTCTCAAAATTACATTTATTACTATGAGTGAATCACCTTCCATCCCTACTTTACCCATTTCATTTGTTTGCATATTTTTAACCCCTCCAAAGCCATCCAAGCTTTAGCTTCATTATTTGCCTTCTTTACTAGACAAAAAAATACACTGTGAGGGGCCATGAAAGCCCCTTTTCATAAGATTATCCTAGGATAAAATTCTTCTATAACCTACTAGCCAAACAAACATTTTGACTTTAGTAATTCTCTAGCTATCCCAAATATCTCTCTAAATTCTTGTGATATTCCTATTTTATTGGTACTTACATTATACCAACTTCTTGTTATGTATTATCTTGAGCTATTCAACTCCCAAATTAGGTTATATTTCACTCTCCTCAAAATAATAATTGTTGTTATTTTTCTGCTCAACTGCCTCCTATCATCAATTTATTATATACTTGTAAAAATATATTCTTTCCATTTGTACATTCCTTCTTGATCCTTGTACAAAATGTTTGAAACCTTATCACCGTATTTATATTGAAGTAATCTCATCCATGGTTTCAAAATTGGATCTATATTGAATGGTTTTTTATTACACCAAGTATTTATCCAAGTAGAAATTTGTTCTCCAGTTTCCATCACCCATATTAGACCTTTAATTACTAGATCAATTGATTTTTTTAAACTCTCCATAGAGCAAAACCATTTGGTAGTGAGAATGCAATAAATATTAAGCATGGGTATTTAGGATCAACATACTTAGAATAATTCTTGCCCATTGTATTTGACTCTCTTTGTATAATCTCCAAATTACTTTTCCTCTAAGAGCTAAGTTTGCATCTATAAGAACTCTTAAACCAAGACCTCCCTTAGTTTTATAATCACACACCTTGATCCATTTCACCAAAGAAAGTTTATTTTTATCATGTAATCTTGACCACAAAAATTACCACCACAATATAGATTAAACTCTTTTCTATTAATTTTTGCATAGTATATAATGATATATAATATATTGGAATGACCTATAAGACTAATTTAATTAGCTACACTCTTCTTGATAATGATAACCATCTACCTTTCCATACAAGTAGTCTATTATGCACTTTACTTATAACTAGATTCCATAAGCTTATCCTTATTCTCCCCTAAAATAAAGGCATCCCTAGATAAGTTACTCGTAAATTTACCTCCTCCTTCTGAAGTAACCTACATATCCTTGCTTTGATTCTAGCTTAGGGTGTTTAAGAGGTAAAATGTGGATTTTGTCCTATTAATTATATAGCCTCATGTTCTTTCATATTCCTTAAATAAGTGATTCAAATATCTAGCCTCATTTATCCTTGCCCTCCCAAAAAGGGTTGTATTATCTACAAACTGTAGATGGAGGATGTTATTGATGTTATTACTAGCATTAAGTCCGCTTATAAGCCCATGTTTTTTAGCCTTCTTTAAGTTCCTACCCAAAACCTTTGCCATAATAATGAACATATGTGGTGATAGAGGATATCCTTATCTAATAACTCTCTTGGATTTAAATGATTTTTTTATTAACTAGTTGACCATCACTAAATATGAAAATGTAGATAAAAATTTTTAATCCATCTGACTCATTTCTTCCTAAATCTAAAAAATTCTAATACTACAAAAAAAATCCCATTTAACACTATCATAAACTTTACTCATATCATTTTTTAAGATCATTTCTCTATCTTTTCATGAATTTTTTGAATGTTTAACTTCATGAGCTACTATGATCTTGTTTAAAATCTATCTCTCTTTCACAAATTCTCCTTACTTTTATGAAATAATTGTCTAACAGTGGTCTTAACTAGTTCTCCATCACTTTGGAGATATTATTATATGTCATATTACATAGGCTTATGGGCCTAAATGAATCAAAATAATTTTGCATCCTTTTTGGGAATCAAGGTAACATATGTTACATTTATTTAATAAGGTATGTATTGTTTTACCCTAGACTATTCCACTGCCACCAATAAAAATCCTTCACTATATCCCAATTATGTTGATAGAATGTTGCAAAGATCCCATCCAAACCTATATATTCATCCTTATAAAAAGATAAAATATATAAATGAACGTATTCCAAAGTAATAGTCTCCATCAGTTTTCTATTATCTTCATCTATTATAACTAAAGGTACTTCTTGTAGAATTTTATCATTAAGAACTTCAAACTCCTTGATTCTTAGAATATTCTAGTAAATAACCAATCCTCCTTTTTTATTTCACCCTAGTATTAAATCCAAATCCCTTCTACTAATTATGGATGTTGATCTCTATACTATTGTCATCATATGAAAAACTTTGTATTTTTATCTCCTTTTCTTACCCAAGTTTGTCTCAACTATAATCTCCAAAAAAATTCTTCCTTACTCAAAATAGTATGATTTTCACTACGAAACTCACTTTCCTCCAATCTTATTACTATAATCAACTTTTTGAAAATTTGAAAGTCTATATTTTAGTTCTTTCTTCTCAAAAATATTTCTAAAAGTGGTCTTATTCCATTATTTTAACCTAGATGCCATTGATTTAATTTATTTAGGAAGTGTATACAACCCACTGTTTCCTAAAGAGTTTTACATTTGTATTATCATATCAAAAAATTGACGATGGTTTTCCCACATTTTATCATATTTAAAATATGATCTTTTTTTGAACTCACTTACCACCATTTTAACTCTTATTGGCGAGTTATCTAAACCAATCCTTGTTAAGGTATTAATTTTAGCACAAGTCCCTTCATCTGGCCAATGATTGAAGAGTATGCATCTATCTAAAAAATTTTACTATTAGGTTATGACCTCTCCTAATGTTGGTCCATGTATAGTTGTCTTCTTAAAACTTAACCTCCCCTAGATTATTTTTTTGAATAAAACCTGAGAAATCTCTCATACTTTGGGTTAATTTCCTAATTCCACCAAAATTTTCATCTAACTTGGTTATGGTATAAAAATATCCTATGATCATGAATTGATTTTCTTGGTCTTTACTTCTTATAAAGGCTTCAGTCCAACTCCATATTTCTAATCAACTTGACTGAGTTGTAGGTCCATAGACATTGATAAGGGTGAAATAAATATCTACAAAATAGCATATGATTAAAGAGGCTATCCAATACCTAGTTTTATGAATGGTTACACAAGAGGTTCTAATATGATTCCAACATGTTATAATTCCCCCTACTAATCCTTTAGAATCCATAGAATCCCATTCACATCTTGACCATACCACTTTCATAGTTTTGGAAACTTCTTCCTTTGTCATTTTAGTATCCTAGAAACAAATAATATTAGGCTTATTACCTAAATAGAGGTCCCTAATACAACTCTACTTTGAAGGGGCATTAGAACCCTTAATATTTTATGAGATGGTAATCATGTCTTATTAGGGGCTATTGTCCCTACCTATAAATTACTAATATCATTTCGTTGTTTGGTAAAGAGAATTTCAACCAACTTAGTTTGTGTTCCTTTCTCTATGTTTGTTCTTTCTTCATTGGATCTCGCCTGATAATTTAAGTGTTTTTCTCTTTTTTCCTTTATTATATTAGGAGTAGGTCATATTGTTCCATTCCTTAATATTCTTTCACAACTTTATTTTTCATCAGATTTAACCTCTCTTGTCTCTACTACAAAATCTTTTGACTTGTCTTGCTCATTTTTAGTATTTCCTTATCAATGGTAGAGGTATTAACATCTAACACTAAATTTTATCTATCCCGATAGGGACACTATAATAAAAATATATTGGAATCTCCTAGTGGAGACCCAAGTTCAAATCATAAGAAGGGTAGCCCCTGATATGCCTTGCTTTTCAACCTCTTAAAAAAAACATTACATTTTCTCTATCGATTTTCTTCTCCTGAATGGTTCATGGTACTTCAAGATATTCTTGAAAATATGACGAGACAGATTCCTTAGGTTCATTGAGAATTTTTTTCCCTAAATCAAGATCATACTAAATAGGCAATTCCTTGTTAATATTCTAATTTTTTTGTATTATGTCCCCTAAGCTCTTATCTACTTTTTCTTCATATACTAAAGCCTCAAAATATTTGGTATTTCTTCCAATATCATTCCTTACTAGTCTCCAATTTTTTTTTTTGAATTTACATGGTGCAATTGGTAGCGGCCATGAATCCGAGAAGTCTATCTGGTAGTCTCCAATTTTTATTTACTTTCATTCATCTAGATATATTTTTTGGAAGTTGGAAACCATCCTCATCCATATCCATTTATAAGTTTCCCTTGCGATTTTCTACAATCATTTCTATTTGAAACTTCTTAGGGCACGATATCTCAATATGACCCACCTCTTGAAATTTTCTACATCTAAAATATATATTTTTATAATCTATGGTTTGGGTCCAAAACTTACCCCCACAATTAAGAATGATTGATTTTGGTAAAAGTTTACTTATATCAATCATGACCAATATTTGAGCATAAATAGCCAAGAATCCATCTTTTGTAGTTTCTAAAATATTAAGGAATTCTCCTAGAGTTTTTCCTATTTCCTTGAAGGTATCCATTTCCTAAAATTTAATGGGAAACCCATACATCCTAACCCATATTATTACTAGGGATAGATGTACATTTTTAAGTTCAAATTTTTCATACCATAAGGTAAGAAAGAGTCTTGATCTTTCCATAAACCAAGGACCCCCTTTTTGGGGAGAAAGGATAGAATCACTTTTGGAGACTTTCAAACTCTTTCAATATATTTTCTCAAGGCTAAATCCCCTATCCAAGACCCATTAAATTTACCAAACATTACTCTATATTTGAGCAACAAGGATTGATTCTCTATGAGAACCTCACTAACCTCAACTGCTACAAATAATTCTAAGGATTTAGCTATAAATTGGTCCATAAGAAGGAAACTAAAACTCAAAATCTACTAAAATTTACTGGTATGTCCTATAGCAATTATAATATTTGATAAAAAAACCTATAATAATTTGCAATACAAAATTTTTAAGATAAATAAGGGGAAAAATAAACTTAGCTAAAAAATAATATGTGTAGACATAATGTCTTTCCTCACTGAAGCCCCGAAATTTTTTACTCTTCCCATCATCTGAACCCTAGTTGATAGATATCTACATTTTTATTTTTTGCAACTTGAAAAATCATTATTTACCTTGTTTTAGATGGATGAGTTCACAGGATCATATCTCCCTCATATTATGTATATTTATTTGTATGACCATTCATTTTAAAGCTCTTCAAATTCTAAAAAAATTGGTCCAATAATTAGTTGAATTGAATAAACTTTAGCAAATATATGGTTCCTAAAATATGAGACATTTTTTCAAAAAAAATTACCCTAATGATGCCCTAGTTTTGAATGACTATGTTCACATGGTCATATCTTGATCAATAAAACTTGGATTATTTTGAATGGCTACTCATTTAAAATATTTTTAAAATATGGATAAAATGACATAAGAATAATCTAAATTAGACAACTCTTTGCAAAGATATGGATATTGAAATACTAATCATTTTTTTTTTAAATTGCCCTAGCTCTGTCAATTCATAGTTTCCATCCATGTAGACCATATTAAGTATAAACGACTAGGGCATATATTTAGGAGGAATTTAATTTATTGTTTGGCATAAATTTATTGTAATATGTTTAGTTTTTGGTATGCTATAGAAAGACACAATATTTTACCTATGCTCCATGTGTCTAGACCCAAGGAATACAAGTATGACTTGAACTTTAAGGTAATATTGTCAATTTTTAATTTTCCTCTAATTTAGGTGATATTCAAAATCTAGACATATTTGAGAATAATGAATCTAAAGGAACAATGGAAGAGGATATTTATGCCTTATGCATGACTCAACACACATATATCTAGGTAATTTATGGGTTAGTAGTTATCTAGTAGGCTAAGTTCTTTTTTGTATGATTAAATGCATGGATAATTATAGTCCCTTATTTTATCCATGGTGATAATAAACAAATGGGTCTCCTTAAATTAATATTTTAACTAGTCTTATAGGATAAGTTTTTCACTACATGTTTGAAGTCATTTTAATGCATACTAAAGAGGTTAATGATCATAAGGGAAATTATAAATGAATTTACAATTAGGTGTTTGCTTGATACTCATAATAGGGATTTTATGATTGGTTAGTGTTGTCATATTTGACTATCCCTTGTGGGGTAATCATGCCTTACGAAGAGTGACATAGTGGGGCCACGACTAATACTATGAGTTTTGGTTCAATCTAGAGTCTCTAGAAGTTTTTACAAGGTTGGATTCTTGTTATGATGTGATCTTCAAGGCACACTTGTGCTCAAAAAAAGGAAAAAAGATGCAAGATATTAAAATAAAAATAACTCAACAAAATGGAAGGAAGGTTATGATCCAAGAGATTCACTAATATCTTCCTACAAAAATAGGCTTGAACACTATGTTCCAATGATGAAAACTTCCTCTCCTTGATGCAATGAAGCATATATGAGAGTTACCAGTTATATGCATCCATAGGAAGGTGGGTACTATAGGAGAGCCAATGATATATGAATGGTCCAAAAATATATTCAAGCCCCTCACACATGCATACACTTAATAAAATCCAAAATCAAACAAAAGATCACAAACAAATACATACACATAAAAATGGGTTAATAGGAGACCATAAATGGCTATACCAAAAATTGACACACACACACACACACACACACACACACACACACACACACACACACACACACACACACACATATATATATATATATATGCAAGCAATATTTGACATAGATTTTTACAGAAGTAGGGGTTCGAAATTACCTACAAATCGCTTAGGAGCCAACTTTTTTTACAAAAATAAATGAAGGGAAGGCCTAAAAAATAATACAATTGTAAAGTTGTTGATCCTTTACAAAGTTATTGCTACTCCTATTTATATATTACAATGGGATGTTCTTCCCTTCAAAACTCATGCAAAAACTTCTAGGCGATTGCCAATTTTGATACCGAGCCATGTCCCATTTGATTATCTATCCCTTTGAGGTTCTTTGGGTTTGAAGTTATGAATTTCAAATGGTCTTGAGACTTTGGATGATCAGCTACCATATTTGTTGCCATCTACTCATTTCTAGGAATTCCCATCACGTAGGCACAAAATATTTATTCATTTAATGTTTTGGATCTATGAGATGCTTCTACCATGTCTCTCATATTGTTGTTATAATGAACCTCTTTTCTCATTTCATAAATAATTCAAAAATTTACATAAATATTCAACATGCATCCACAAATAAATTAATTTCACAATAAATTGCTCAATAAAATAGAGATTGATATACCCTTGAGGTGGAGCAACACCATAGAATGCTCCTTTTGGAAGGAAGCCACTCCACAAGATCTCTAGTTCCACGATACAAGAATTCTCCAATAATACATCATAGATTTATAGCCTCCTTTTACAATGGGATGCATCTCTCTTTATACTAGAGTGTTATGGTTCACCTTCCATGAGTTACAAGATCACCCATGTGGAGGTTCACCTTCCATGAGTTACAAAGTGCATAACAATATTTATTGCGGTTACATATGATAATATTCCCACAATAGTTAAAAGTATGATTCTATGACATACCTATTTCTATTTTGACATTTGGCCTTCCTTAATAATTAATTTATGGCTCACACCATTATACAATACAATATTAAATTATTCAATATTAAATACCTATCTTGGTACCTAACATTCCATCCCCCTAAAAATGTTTCATCCTTGAAACATTAGAAGAGTCTAAATAATATGATATTTTGATCCATGTTGAATAATGGTACCAATCTCGATCATCCAACCATCCAAGTGGAACTATGATTGGTGGTGGTCTTCTTCGATGCCATGTGTTGAAAGCATAAATTTCATATTTTTTTCCCATACCTACTTGCATTTAAAACTTGTAGCATACCCAAATTTTTTGCTCATTGGGTTCCTTATATGTCCCTCATTGTTCTTATGTGACATTAAGCCCTATCGCCATGATTGTTGCCTTTCATGGTAGTGTGGATGGAGATATACTCCAACCTTAGCATGATGTTCAACCTATTTTTGCTCTTTTTTCTTATTCTCTTCTATTGTTTTTTCCTTTACTTTTGTTTCCTTGATTTTTTCTATAGTCTCTATTTTCTCTTCACTTTGTTCCTCTACAATAGTTACATATTTATCCTTACACTGAGAAATGTCTTGCAATGTTATATTCTTCTTTTGGTACCATAATTTCATTAATTTCTTTTGCCATTAAATTTTATAGTACCCAAACAATGCAACCAAGGATAACCAAGAATAATATCTACATCCTCCATCTCAATAGCATACAAATATGAATGTAAAACATATTTATCCATGGTGAGCTTTAAATATTCAAAAATTTGAACATTGTCTCCCTCAATTTGTATGTCTTTGATTTTCTTCGTTTTAACTTTCAACCTCTTAGTCAAATATATATTGATAAAATTATATTTTCTACTAGGATTAATGGAGACAATAATATTTTTATTTTGAATGCATCCATGTACTTGCAAAATAGATTTTTTACATTCAAACAAATCTCTTTTACCATTGTTTGGCCCTAACACAAAATATGTAGTTTCTTTAGCTTGCACATTATGATCATTTTTCTTTAATCCCCATTTGCTTAAAAATGCAACTTCAAATTATTTTTGTGTAAATGTATCATTATGAGCAAAGTCCTCCTCATACCAAGAGTGAGCTTTCCTTTGCAAGGAAATAAAAATATTAAATCTCCAAAAATAATGAGAAGAATATAAATATTTAAAATTTTCCACCATTCCTAATGAAATATATAATCAAAATGGAGGGGAAAAAGTAGAGATGGGAGGGTCTCGATCCCTTCCCTGCTCCCCCTCCCCTGGTTCCTGCCTAGTCCCTGACTCATCCTAGGTCATCCCTCCTTGGGATTGTTTGTTGCAGATGATCTCCTTGAGGGAGATCCTTCTCCTCTTTCTGCACCTCTCCCAGTCGGTCAGGGTTCCCTTGTTTGAGTTTTTGGCCTGGTGCTTCCCAGGGTTCCTTGCTATTTTTGGGATCCCTTCCCTTTTTTTTCCCTCAGGCTTCCCCCTAGGGTTTTTTGTAGGTTTTTGGCATGGATATGGTTCCCTACGATTCTCTAGGTGGTGGGGGTGATTGGATGGGTTTTTTGATGGCTTCCTGGGGTTTCCTTTGAGGTCCTTACTACTTTGGGGGTGGTCTGGGGGGGCCTCTTTCCCCCTTTTGCTAGTGAATCCTCTCTGGGATCCTGTGGCTGTTGTTGGTCCCGTCCTTGTGGGGAGGGCCCTCTTCGATTTCCCGCTTGGAGGCTTCTTCGTGCTGGTTCTGCTCCTTGGTGGACACCCTAGGCATTTTTTTGGCCTTGGGGGGGTCTTTTTCTTTGCTTAGGTTGTTCCCAGCCTCATTCACAGTTCCCTAAAGTTTCTCCTGTGCAAGGATGGGATTCTTGGCCCCTCCTGTTGGGGTTCTATGGGTTCTGTTGCATTTTTTAAATCATGGGGGGATCTGATCTATGCATGCAGACCCTGGATCCCCCAGGCTAGGCTCCTAGGGATCTCATCTTTGTGGCTGTTACCTCTTCCCACCTGGGATCCCCAGTCCCTATATCCCTGGTCCCTTAACCTGTTGTCTTTGCCTGCTGGTTGTCCTGGGGGCGGGATTCTCTTGGTGGTGCTTTCTGGCTGCTTCTCGATGGGTGGGATCTCCTCTTTGTTGGTTTTTAGCTGCTTCCTTCTGGGTGGGATTCCCCCTTTTTCTAGGCAGGATGGTTTCCCACTGGGCGGGATGGTTTCTCGTGGGGCGGGATTCTCCAGAACTAATGGGTTTATCGTTGGGCGGGTTTTTCTCATTTCCTGCTGGTTTTCTTGGGAGGCGGGATTCACTTGGTAGAGGTTTTTGCTGCTTCCCGCTGGGTGGGATCTACACTAGGATGGATTTCAGCTGCTTCCCGCTGGGTGGGATTCACTCTTTGGTGGTTTTTTGACTGCTTCCCGCTAGGCGGGATTTATATTATAATGGTTTTTTGCTACTTCCTACTGGGCAAGATTTACACGATGGTGGTTTTCAGCTGCTCCCCACTGGGCGGGATCTTCAAACTTACCTTCCTTCGAAATTGGTGGTTTCCCGCTAGGTAGGATTGTTCAAATTTACCTATTTTCGCTAGGTGGGATTTCTGTTTGTTTTTCATTTTTAGGGTATTGGTGCCTTGGGACCAAAATTTTGTTGTAATGGCTTATTCTCAGTATGTTATTTCCAACTCTTATGTAATCAGGTTATGGGATCCTAGTTAAATACCGTTGTAAATACAATAACTACTTATAAAAAAAAAAAATTCCCACCATTCCCTAGCATCAATATCATCTTCTCTAGAAAATTTTGGCAACTCCATATTTTTTTTTAAATACTTAGGGTTTGAATAACCAAAAATCAAAAAATTAAAATTTTTAAAATATCATCCATTTCCTTCTTCAATAATTAAATTTGTACTTTGTATTAAAAAAAAAAATGGTAACTGATTTGCTTACACAGATTGAAAGTTATGATTTTTTTTCTTTTTGACGGCAACCCAAAAAACAACACCAAATGCCCAACTTGCAATAGCTATAACTCCCTCATTACTTATCAAAATTTAACAAGTAGTCATTTTTGTAGTACTCAAAATAACCTGCATGCTGATGCAAAAATATTTTGAAAATGACTGCTAAAGAATTTAATATGAATTTTTTCTTTTTGAAAAAAAATAGTGCAGCAAAAAAATAGCTTAAACAACCCAACTTCAAACAGTTGTAACTCTCTCAAAAATTATCATAAATTCACAAATGAGTAGTCGTTTTTATAGTACTCAAAATACTCTATATTCTCGTGCCAAAATCATCTACAAATGACTGCTAAAAAATATTAAACGAATTTTTTATTTTGAAAAACAATTCATGCGGTCAAAAAACAACAAAAATAACTCAACTTCAAATAGCCATAAATTTCTAAATACATATCATAATTTGAAAAATATCAGTCATTTTTTTAGTACTCAAAAATAACTACACTATGGAGCAAAAACCTTCTAAAAATGACTGCTGAAAAAAATATAGGCTCCGCAAAATGTGACATTTTTTTCTGAAAAACATGCCCTAGCTCTACAAAAACAAACCCACTTTGTCCAAATCACTGCTCTGATACCAAATGTAATGAACCTCTTTTCTCATTCCATAAATATTTCAACAATATATCAAAATATTCAACATGCATCCACAAATAAATTAATTTCACAATAAATTTCTCAATAAAATAGAGATTGATTATACCCTTGAGGTAGGGAAACACCATACAATGCTCCTTTTGGAAGGAATCCACTCCAAAATATCTCTAGCTCCATGAGCCAAGAAATCTCCAAGAATACATCATAGATTGATAGCCTCCTTTTACATTTGGGTGCATCTCTCTTTATACAAGAGTGTGATGGTTCACATTCCATGAGTTACAAGATCACTCATGTGGAGGTTCACCTTCCATAAGTTACAAAGTGCATGAAAATATTACTTGCGCTTACATATGATAATATTCCTCCAACGGTTACAAGTATGATTCTATGACATACCTATTTCTATTTTGACATGTGGCCTTCCTTACTCAATAATTAATTTATGGCTCATACCATTATACAATACAATATTAAATACCTATCTTGGTACTTTCACAGAGATATGATACATTCCTTTATAGAAAATTATGATATTCCTCAAAGAACATATACCTTATTATTTTGACTTTTAGGACATCAATGTTTCCTTCTTCGAGAGTTTTCTTCACCACTTGGGTTGCTTGAATTTAGATCTTCAAGACTTTTCATCATGGGTATCTTTATCAAATATTTTGCTTCTCATCATATATCCACAGCTTAGAATTTTTTTACGTTTGTACATTCTTTGCTCTTAAGATCTAACCTTTGATCTTCGAACCTTTTTGATTGAGGTTTTATTTTATTTTTTCTGCAACTCAAAATTTCACTTTAAAAAAAAGTGTAGTGATTCATCACTACAATTAGTTATAACTTTTTAAACAATTTTGTTATGTTTAAGGAGTAAGTTGAAGAAAAATAAAAAAAATATTTTATTGTGATTTAGGGCTAGGTTATGGAAGAGTGGTACATCTTCAATTACAAATGACAAGAAAATATTTAGTCTCCTATAGTGGAGACTCTTATATGAGCTTGCTTAATATCTTTAAATATGGTCATGGAGTACTAGTCTATGGAATAGAAAGAAAAATCTTTAATATTCTTAAAAAAACTAGAGGCTACATATGAAGATATTTTTTTTGGGTTGAAAATTTCTTTGTATTATGAAAGAATAATAGTTAAACTTATCATAAATAAAAAAAAATGTGGATGTTATGAAGGCACACCCCAAAATATCAAACTAAAAATCCACCTAGAATTGAAAGAAGGGGATCTAGGGATTAAATTGTCAAACAATTAAATTGAAAATAGAATAGATAAAATAAAATGAAGCCCTAAATTTTTAATATAAAATACTACCAAGGACAAAGAAGAAATCTATAGATATTTCAAATGCTTGCTCGAAAACAAGGTTCTCTCATCGTCAAAGAATGCCAAAGGATTAAAATTGTTGGGAACTCACCTAGAGTAAAAATTTGTGAAATATATCCTTAGACATAATAGAAGCATAGGTCCACTATAAGATAACTAGCAAATATATTTGTAAGTACCATGGACCATGTTAATAAACAACTGAAGGGTCAGAGAAATAGAAAAGAAAGAAATCCTTGGTAAGTTTTGTACTAGTTCAACCTTGAAACTATGAGGGACCCAATTTAAAGTGATCCAAACCCTCAGGATCAACTCATTATGTCTGATAAAATAGCCTACCAAGGTGTGTATCTCTAGCCAACTGCATGCAATTTCTACAAACTATGGAGGGAAAGCAACATCAAGGTATGAACCCTTATCTTAAGAAAATATATCAAAATCCATTTATGGGGACACCCCATGGGTTCCATTGACAAGATCTATCTCCCCTAGAGCACCAGTGTAACTATTGGGACATTAGTGTTGGGAGCCATGGAAAACCATAATAAGCTAAGAAAACCCTAACTCAACTCACACCAAAAATTCTAGAAGAGCAAAATCCAAGAGAAATTAAAAAATATATGGTTTAAGGGTGAGAACAAGGATAATAATGGTTGTATATTAATTTCTATTGTCATGAAAAAGGATAAATTGAAATAATAGAATTAAAAGTGCAAACAAGATGTGACTATCAAGGAGCTATGGAAGGAGCACTCCATTAGTTGATCCACCATAAAAATCAACATGGATGTAGATAGTAGTGCATGGCCTAGTTGTATCATGCAACAACATGATTACTTTTGGGGCAATCAAAATTAATTTTTATTTATGACATTTGTATCCATCATATCACACAATTCCACAATCCAAATTTGTCAAACAACTTGTGGGTTTCATATATTTCATCATTCACCCACTTGCCGCTTGAAGGAGTAAGCCATAATCAAAATTTGTAAGATTCATTTGGTCCTTGTGCTAGAGCAACAAAATCAATTCCTCCATCCCAATAAAGCCAGGTGTCTTGTTTTTGCACTACATTATACTTTAGGTAATGTGGTACAAAAAGAGGCATCTATAGAAACCAAATCCTAACCCTTCACAAAACCGACCCATTCCATAAATTTGCATAATAAAATAACATACCTAAGTTTAAATTTTGGTATATTCTCCTACACATTATCCTATTTTCTAGATTTTTTAAAATCTAGAAAATCCCCCTAGGATACCCTATCTTCCCATTTGACATGTGTCCTAACCACCAATACCCCTTCCCTTACCACATATCACACACCTCACTTCACTCTCACCTACCCACATGCCACCACTCCACCTAACTAAGACACCTTGGGTGACTCACTCTAACTACCCAAGATAGGTGGTTGTCCAGTCCCTACCACTTGGTAACCTTGGCTTACCACCTATCCTTCCTCTCCTCATATCCCAAAGGCCTATAAAGGTGCCATCATTTGATCAAGTAAAGGAGGACTAAATAGAAACTATTATGCTATCCAAATTACACTAGGAGGACATATGTATTCTTGAGGATCGAGCCATTAGATTCGAGGAGAGAAAAACTCTAGCCTTATGCAACTCATTCCTAAATGTAGACCTACATTTACATAGTCACAAACATAGCTCTATGGGTAAAAAACATAGCCCTGCATTTGACCAGTCCCACAATTAGCCCTACATTTTCTCTAGAGTAGTTTCAACCATCAGCAGATCCAGATCAGAATAGGTAAATAAACAAGGTATCAAATTTATTGGTTTCTATATTTTTGTGCATCGTTTAACATTTTGTAAGCATTTATGATAGGGTTTTTATAGTAATACTGTATGCATATCAAACAGGTGCTACTAATCCCTTTTATTGTTTGCATCCATACATGTGCAGGTGATAGGTCTTTGAAGAGATGTTGAAGCAAGGATGGCCCACAAGGATATTCAATCCCATCCAACAATCTGATTGGAGCAACAAAGATTCATCACATCCACATTCCATTGATATGCAAAAAGAGGTTTATCCTTTTTTTTTATCATTGTATTCTAAAGCAAGTATGCTTTTAAAACACCTACAATTTGGGGTATATTATCATTGTAACAGAGGAGACTAAGGATCCCAAAAATTTAATACAATGATCATTCTTTTATTGCACTTGCTTGTTTCAGTATTTATTTTTGTGGGTGTGTAGATATCTAAAACACATCATTTTGAGGATACTGCCTATATGGACACCTTTTTAGGCCATATAGCCCACCTTGGACAACATCAAGGTTTAATAGTGATTTTTATCACTCTAATAGGGAGTATTTTCCCTTTATAGCTTGGACCTTCCCACCAAGAGATGGCCTCTAGAGGTCGCTTTACCTTAGGGTGGTCAACAGTCAGGGTCGTTCCACCCTGGGATGGTCATGGTTGTAACAAGTCTTGGCTCTAGCACCATGGGAAAAAATGGTTTCATCAACCAATAAAGTATAACAACATTTATAGTCAATTATAGGAAGCTTCTAGAATGTTTAGTTTCCTTTCTAGATCATAAGCATTTCTTGGCTTCTCCTACAAGCCATAGACTCCTATCGGGAAGTCTATTTAAAAACACCTAGCCATAATTAAAAAATCTAGCAAATTCCATACAATGAAGTGCTATTGGATTGAATACCATAGATATCTCGCTCTCCTAAGAAATGAAGTACTGCCAAATCCAACCATGGAGCTTCAAACTATGAAAATGAACCACATCAAAGGCTAAAGATCAAATCAGTACTTCTTGCATCATTGAAAGCTCATACTTCATGTCAAATCCTTAGAATATTTGGAATTCTCAATTATTCACAAGCCATGGGGAAATATCCATTATAGTAATGGGTTGAATGAAACTCATATAACAATGGAGTAGCCTTACACATGGTGATATGCCTGTCATATTAGCGACATTTTGTACATTCCAATGTTAGGTTATGGTTGAGCTAGCTTTTGGTGACTTGTATATCCTACTAGTCTAGTCCAACTACATACAAACTCAGGATAAGAGGACCATAGGATGATCCTTATTACAACAATAGGTTGCATGAAACTTACCTGACAATGAGGTAGACTTATGCATCATTTAAATACATTCACTTGGTACACATAGGGATATTGAATATCTTGATATTATTAACAGAATTATATATTTCATAATTCTTGTGTAGTCAGTATACAACTTTTGATCAATCAACTAGGATGTTTGAGTCTCATGAAACACCTCAAAATACCATCATAGCACCTAATTGTCTCATTATCATTTACAGTTTTCCTTATGATATTTTTCTTATTAAGGGGTCCTCATAAGATAGGATAGATACCATATGAATATCAACAATGATATTTAGATGACCACTGACTATTTTGTGCACACCTTTTAGTTTGCAAAAGATCACAGGGAAGACCCCCACATCTCACACATTCACATACAAATATATAACTTTTGTGATAAAGTTAACATTTTAATTCATGACTTTTATACATTATGTGGTGTAGACCATTAGTTTTTTAAACACAATTAGATTCATTTATTATGTTTTAAGCAATTAAAACATACATTCATAATTTGCACTAGAACATCAATATAAATTTAATGCATCTCATATACAATATATTTGTCATAATAACAACATGAATTCATATTCATAATCAAATAAAAAAATCTACAACATGCATCTAACATTAGATATCACATCCATACATACATACATCTAGGCATACATCTATGCATTCATACTACAATGTCTAGGTATACATACATCATCCATAATTGCATCCATCATTGCATCCATACCATAAAAATAAAAACATAATGTAAATACAATACGAGTCACAAATAAAAGACATGATCTCATGTATATATATAATAAATAAGTCTAATACATCAGGGTACAAAAGTACCTATAGGCTACAATCATGTAGGTCCTCAGACCTTTACACTAAAAGAGATCAATGTATAGATTTAGATCATGCAATGCCTACTCCTCTAGAGTCACCTCCACCCTCAACATCTAATCTACAATGTTATTCTAATTCATTGGCCACTGATATCTCTAGCCTATCTTATGACCTGTGACTAAGCCTCACTAACGACCTATGACTCGATCTAGCAAATAATTATCCTAACTCTATGGTTTAGGTTTATTGGGATCCTCCTAGCGAAGACCGCTTAGGTAAATGACCACCAAGTAGTGCTACCTTACCTTTCAACTACAAGATATAGGCTTCATCAGATTGACATCGAGCATCATACTCACTCAATAGGATCCAAATTCTGGCTATCTCTACCTGTAACCCTACCATATCCCTTGTAGCCTGGGTAACTACTACAACCTACCCCTAACTTACAATCAAAGCTACCAACTGCACCTATAGAGAATCTCTCTTTGCTATCCTACATACTACATATACTTGTAGAGAATCACACTATGTTATCCAAGTAGTCATTTATGTCTACAGAGTATCTTGCTCTACTATCACTTTGTCCCTCTTAGTGATCACCCTATCTATCTTTGTCTGGGTAGTGTCTACCTAGACCTTGAGGAGATACCTCTCCTTGGATAATTCCCTCTACTACTGCTACCCCCTATTTAGTTGACTCTATAGTACTATGAGGTTAGTGTCTCACTTCGCCAACCATCCTTGCAAGATCTACACCTATACTCTCAACTGAGCCATCTCATCCTGAGGATCCTCCTCATCCTTACCCTCTTCCTGTGGCTCATTTGCCCACTTTTTGGGTTGGCCCCTCTCCCTTAGTTCCATGACATACTCTTCACCTTCTCTCACCCACCTCATCTCCAAAGGCCTCACCTACTACACCCTCAACCACTACAACCTCAGTAGGCCTACCCATTGGTCCACCTCCTTGTCACACTGATTCATCCACCAGGTTTTATACTCTACCGTAGTACTTGGATCCTATAATATTGGAAAGGCTAGTGGCTCATCCTCCTCATCTTCTAGGGGCACAAATCAAGGTGGATATAAATGTGTCTCTACCCTCAACGATGATAGATAACAGTCTCCTTAGTGACACCCTAGAAGATCCCAAAATGATGAGTCACACAAGAATATTATAAGTACTCTCGCTCTATGCCATATCACCCAATCAACCATTATTTGTTCCTCACACACCCTGACTATGCTGCTACCTCAACCTAAGGAGGAAAATAAATGTATGGTCTCTAAACCACCTATCCTAGAATTAGTCCCTCGAGGTACCCTACATAATGTGTCAACTTACCTACATGAGGTCAGCTCCAACATATCTCCAAGGCTCACCTCCACCAAGTCAAATATCTGATATCGACATCCTCCATATCTACTCATAATATTGGTAGTCCCTTTGGTTAGTCTACTCGGATGTGCTCCCATCCTCAAACCTGAAGGATATTGTAGCCTAATCCATGTTGATCCTAATGTTGGATCTCATATAACTCATCATATAAATGAGCAAGCAAGGTACTCCCACATGCCATAATCAATGGCTTGGACATCATGCTCAATAAAGTTCTATACCAAGTCAAGGAGATTTCATGGGAACCTCGCTCTTGAATAACCAGGTAGTAATATGTTCAATATGATGTACATCAATACTATATATATTTGAGTGAATACCTGTGCATCATATCATGCTCTGATCAACACCCTACCACTATCCATGCACTGCCTCACCAACTCAACCTCTACACCAAATATTCTCTATTATACTCTATCCTTCTACAGAAGGGGAGTCGAGATGATCGAGAATTCCTCAATGGTAACACAAAATATTTGATACACATCCTCTAATGTCACTATTATATCACTAGTCATAATATAGAGTGTGCTTGTTTGGCTATCCCAACAATCATCCAAGACCATCAAAAATTCTTGATCTAACCTCACCGCCTCTAGGTGAGTCACCTACTTAAGGCTAATCACCTTGAGCCATGCCCACTCCTCATCAGTTAACTTAGATCTCAAATCCTCAAAAAGAGTTTGCACTCTATGGTAGGCCTTCAATAACTGAAGCCCAAAAATCACAAAAAAATAATAAAAATCCACAACAAAATACAAAAATTATCGTCATCTAGGGCCAATAAGATCTTTTGGCACAACCATATCACCCTAGGATGGCCGCCCCAATAGCCAAATATTTGAATATTTTTTTTCAAATGTAGTCATCCCACTCTAGGACATCCCCCAAAACCCCAAAGGGGAACCACATTTACTTGATATGACCCCGAAATAGGGGTAAAAACATTAAAAAATCCAATAAATAAATTAAAAAAAACAAGTAAACTTAAGATAGCCTACACTACATCCTAATATAATATTAGGTTCATTTTTCCCATTAATTAGTGAGGTTCAATTTGTTGCATTACTTAAGGAGGTTCATTTTAATCACCTAATGACACAAGCAAGAGTTAAGTTTCTACCTTCTTCGCTCTAGCTCCTTCGCTTGATGTTTCAAATGGGTCCATGACAGAAATGATTAGATAGTTTGGCAGTGCTCCACATCATAAAATACTCTCCTCATTCTCACCTCTCCTTTTCTCTAACTACCAGCAGTGCAAATGACATCAAAATTAGAAAATGTGTTTTTATATTTTCAATTTTTTTATGATCATCCCTCTGTGAGGCACTCACATTCAATGCGACCATCCTAACCTAAGATGGCCCTGCAATTTGCAGAATACAATCGTTCTACCTCAGGATATCCCCAAAATCACACAAATGCAAGCATCACAATAACATATTTAACACCAACTAGGTCACTAAAGGTATCACACCTTACCTAATGAGCATTCAAAAAATAAAACAACATAGGATAAATCAAGGTAGCACACTATCCTGATCAAAAGTCTAATTCAATTCAATTATTGATCAAAACATCAACTATAAGGTTCAAAAGGTTGCACCCTTTTCTCTACATTCAATCAATCAATACTTCAACTACTAGGATCAATGGTTGTGCCATTTTTCATCGCATTAAATAAATTAATACATCAACTACTTGGTTTAAAAGGTTGCATCCTTTACCTCACATTTAATCACTTAACAAATCAACTGCTAGGTTTAAAAGGTTACACCCTTTGCCTTGCATTTAATCACTCCAAACATTGTTTCAAAAAGCTCTAAATAAAACTACACCTTTGGTCACATCAATCCAAATATCTTGGTCAAATGACTCATCGATTTCATCACCTTTCATCTCCTCATCGACTCGTTGCTTGAGGGGGTAGTCAATCATCACAAAATTTATAATCATAGTCAATAATAAAACACTCAATCATGCAGATTATTTTCATCCAAGAATCATTTCCAAATATAATCATACCTATTTACTTTGTGTAGGCAACAATAAAATATTTCAATGAAACACATAACATGGATTGATATTGTAAATAGGATAATAAAATATATTTAGGTCATGTGTGCCTGAGAGAAAGAAAGGATATTCAATAAGGGATCTAAGTGTGAAGACAAATCATCTGATTAGCTTGGAGACTTTCCATATTGAAGTGTGGAGTCAAGCCTATAGGAGAGCCAAGGTGAAATTGGTCAAATAAGAGAAGCCAATTCCTATGAGACAACCAAAGTGAATTCATCCAAATAAGAGAATAATAGTGCCAATGAGAGAGAAAAAGTGAAATTGGTTAGATAAATTATCTAGCACATGTGGAAGAGCTAAGGTGAAGCCAACTAGATAAATCAGCTAGTGCCTATGGAAGACCCAAGGTGAAATCATCTAAATGGAACCTATGAAAAACTTATAAGAAGGTGAAGCACCAAAAAAGTGTGCATGATAGTTACCTAAGAATACTAGATATAGTTCCAAAAGAGGAGCAATTTCAATTGCTAAGGTGGTAGGTTTGGAATGTCTAAATATTACTCACTTGTGATACTCATTCGCCATGATGATCTTGACATTTCCTAATAATATCAATGTATCCTAATGAGTCTGATGCACTCTAACATTGTTTTATGTCTTTGACAAAGACCATTTTGGAAAATATTACATTATTTAGCACATGCAAATGTACCCCCATGGTATATTTATGGTATAAATTTAAATATGCAATAGATTATGGTTTGAGTCTATATTTTAGGAGAGTGATTTATATTTATGTAAGGGTGTAATATGCAGGATATGCACAAGTGTCATGCATATTAGTGAGAAAGTGGATAATGAGAGAAAGTGAATAAGTTTCATGTACTAGGAGTTCATGTAGGAGAGTAAGTGTCATAGATAAGTGTGCAAGTGTCATAGAGTTAAGTGTGGATGTAACTAGAGAGTGAAGAGTCTTATATACAAGTGGCAATATGAGAAGACAAAGGACATGAGAGTCTTGTTATATGTAAATAATAGGAAAGGTTGCAACTCCTTGATATATGAGGGATGCAATAGTCAAGTATTAAAGACTGACCTTTGTATGTCTATATTATGAGGACAAAACTCCATATAATGTATAGGGAAAATGGTGTATAAATGATCACCATAGAAATCATTTATATTGAAGCTTTTGTACATATTTTGAGCAGTATTATTGTAAATATTTGTCATGTTAATACATGAATAATTTTGGCCATTTACATTCATATTTGATGATATAGTTGAATGTTATTATAATTTATATTAGACAATATATACATTGATTGCTCCTATATTTAAATCTACTCTTGATTATTTATATTAATACACAAGAAATTATGGCTTAATTATACTGGAACTTCAGATAATTTGGCTTAAAATCCAATAGTGGTATTAGTGCTACTACTTAATTCTATCCATTTTTGATAGATTTATATTTAGAGCTACCTTCATATATGCAACTATCCACTTAAAATGTTTGAAGGAGTAGATATTGAGGAGAAAATTAAAATTCACCTTGATTTGGATGCTAGGGTCTATCCACTTAGTTTAAGAAAAACCAATGAATATAAGGACTCAACCATAATAGATTAAGAGCCAACTCAAAGAAAATTTGGATGTGAGGGCACATTCATAGTAACCCTAATATTGATTTGAATTATCTAAAAAATAGGAGAATCATCTATGAATATTTATTGCATTTGGGCTAAGACCTGAGTGGAAGAGAAGAAAAAATATTGAATGCACTCAAATTAGAATCTGATAAAGAGAGAGTATAGAAGAGGAAATTAAAACTCAGATAAAATCTAGAGTATAGTAGAAAGGAAAGTATTGAAGCTTTCTACTAATATATTGAAAAATTATTGAGTGGCCATTCTATTCAAGATAGGCAAGAAAAATTTAAAGTAGAGAAAAGAGTGACCAGTTAAAATTACCTGAGTGAACCAGCTAAAGTGCCATTCAATTTCCAATTTCAAAATATTAACCAACATGGTGACGAAGTTGGAAACAGAGACAAGTTGACTAAAGTGACTATGTATGAAGAACACAAGCTTATACTGATAGAGAGGGTGAACAGTATAAGACCAATTTTTATTTTTCTTTCACAATCAATGTTATGCAATGTATAGATAGCAATATCAACAATAGTAATCAAAGAAATGTATAAAACATCACACACAATAGAGACACCACAATTTATGTGGTTCACCCAATATGGTCTACTCCACGAAGAAAATATTTCACTAAAATTTTCTTGATCAATCTCTTGGTAATCCTTTCCCTATTACAATGTTTATGGACCTCTATCCAAAGGAGATGCTGATACCCTACATAAAGTTTGTGGATCTCTATCCACAGGTGAACTCCTTATCCTCTGCTTTGGCTAGTGATCCTCTAGAACACTACTGCCTCCATTGCACTAGCTTGTGGATATATCTCCACTGAATACTCTTGTCCCCATTCAGAAGACCTATCCTCACTGTCTTGGATTATGGATCTCTATCCACTGGAGACCACTGTCATCTTTGCTCTATCACCTCCAAAGATCTATCTTAAACACAATCCTTAGATCTAGCACAAATTTGCTCAATATCTATCTCTAGTCTGGCACAAACTTGTCCTCAAATCTGCACCAAACTCTGCTCCACAAGTCCACTCAAAACTTGCTCAAATATGCTCAACAAGTCCAATCAGAACTTGCTCAAATCTACTCAACAAGTTTACTCATAACTTTCTCAAATATGCTCAACAAGTCCACTCGAAACTTGCTCAAATCTGCTCAACAAGTCCACTCATAACTTGCTCAAATTTGCTCAACAAGTCCATTCAGAACTTGCTCAAATATGCTCAACAAGTCCACTCATAACTTGCTCAACACTGTTGAACAAGTCCACTCAGAACTTGCTCAACACTGCTGAACAAGTCCACTCAGAACTTGCTCAACTTTGCTCAACAAGTCCACACAAAACTTGCACAACTCTGCTCAATAAGTCCACTTAGAACTTGTCCAAATCTGCTCAATAATTTCACACAGAACTTATCCAGATTTGTTCAATAAGTTCACACAAAACTTATCCAATCTCATAGAAACATAAAGAGAATTGTTAGAGACCCAATATGTTCTACACTCAATTCTCAATCACCTTTTCAACTCAAATAATAATATAGAATAGTTTTTTTTATGGAACTTGAACAATCACTACCCACATCCACTTGACTAGGCTCAACCAACTCTAGTCAATCAATCACTTAATGAAACAACCCTTGCTTAGAAGCCCTTGTCCAATTATTTAACCATCAACTCAAAATGTTTCCAATAATGCTCAACAACAAATCTCACATAACAATGATACACATGTTCTTTTCAAACCCTAATTCAAGTTCTTTGCACAACAACTCACTTCAACAACAATGCTTATAAACAATCTTCACATAACAATGATACTCATGTTATTTTCAAAACCCTAACTCAAGTTCTTCACACAACCAATGGCTTCAACAAAAATGCTTATAAAATAAGGTTTTAACAACTCTTTATTCTAGAAAACCTTAAAGTATTAACTCAAACACTCTAAAAAATGAAACCCTAATCAAGTCCTTTTCGCTCCAAACTTATTTTCCAAAAAAACAATCAATCAATTCAACTATGGGAGAATGTGCTCATACCTTTTTCTTGATGGTGAAGGGATATTGTAAATCTGTCACAACCACAATCACATCTATTCCAAACTTAAAGAGATTAGAAGATAAATCTTTCTCACAATATAATACAAAAACTCAATTACACCTTATCACTCCATATTTCAAAAACAACCAACAACATACATAAAATATTTATCCAATAACACCTTATAAAATCCCAACTAAAATAATTTCAACTTCCACCAAAATAACTCAAAACCTCTTTAATCAATTTTAATGGCAAAAATAACTTTGGCAAGAATCAAATCCTTTTTCCTTAAAATAACATAAATCACTTCTCAATAAAATATTCTTTCAAAAACCTTTGAACTCCAAATGGCACAAAATAATTTTGAATAAAATAATTCTTTACAAACCCTTATAACTCCTAACAACACAAATTAATTACCAAAATTAATTCTTCACCAAACCCTTATAAATCCAAACAACACAAACAAATAATTCTTCACAAACCCTTATAACTCCTAACAACACCTTAGAAAAAACTTTGGGCAATATAAAAATTTAATCAAAAATTACCTTTGCCACTTAGTGGGATTCAAACCCACAAACTCTACTCCCATGAGAACTCTAGCCATGGACTTAGCCACCGTGTGAACTAGACGCATGCTTAACACTCCACGAGCACCTTGTGATCCTTCTACCACACCTGGCGCTCAAAACTGAACACGATAAAAACTTTTCTTTGGTGCTCAAGTCAACCACGCCAATCGTCCATGCAAATTGATCATGGAATCCTCAACTCCCAACACCTCTGCAAAATGTGTGCTGCCAATGGACCACCGTGTCCTTTTTTATTTAACCAAAAAGCTCTTTCCCTTTTGTCTTTTACCTAGATCTAAAGACAAGCAAATCCTTGTCTTCTTCCTCAACAATCACGATTTCACCAAAAACATTTCAAAATTATCGCATGCATTAATAATTTCAAGGGTAATTTTTGAATGCCTCTTTGGCATTAATTTATACACGAGCTCCCTTTTTTGTTTAGATGTCAGTGCTCCCACTTGTTTGATGACGTTGGCGCTTTCCAACCTTTATAATTTATAAATTATTTAAATTCTAAGGAATTTTAATTTTATAAATTATATTTTTAAACTTTAGCTTTAAGGAGATTAAAGCCTTCCTTGGGTTTAAACTTAAACCTTTAAATTTGTAAATAATTCTTCCACCATGGGTCTTTTTAAAATCTTAACTGCCATCTCAATGTGTGAGGAGACTTGTATATCCTCATAATGAATTTAATAAAACCATTTAATCTTCCACCATGAGTTTACCATAAACCTTCATAAAACAATATTTTGCCAACATTTTTCTTCAACTCTTTGCATTGTTCCTAGTGCTATTAATGGTGTGATCCATGATATTAATGACAACTTTTCACCTTGACATCAATGACAACTAAATAAGCTCAAAATGTCCAACAATGTAATCCTAAAGGGTTGCAGTCAAGTTAACTTGAGAGAATAAATATTAAGAAAATTTAGGTGCTAAATAATAGGATTTGTGAAAAGGAATCAATTTAGCCAAGATAAGTCCAATGTCTAACCATAGGAGTAAGTAAAAATAGTGTTTAGCTAGCATCTATCAAATAATTTAGCACAACCAAGAGAAGACCAATATCTGACTAGAAGATCAAGTGTATCCAATAGAAGAAAATATGGCTAGATTCTATCCAAAACCTACCAAAAAATAAAGTGCAACTAGATTCTAGCTAGCATTGACCAAAGAAGAAAGCATAGATAGAATCTAGACAATACCTACCAAATAAGTAAGTGAAGCCAACAAACGCCTACCAGAGGAGCCAGTGGAGCAATATAAAACATAAGTAACCATATAGAGAAGCTAGCATAGTTTGTGTCACAATAATTTAGAGAAGCTAGAGTAGTATGTGTCAAACTAGAAGAGCCCAACATCTACTAAAGGAGCCTAAATATGAATAGTTTGATAGTGCACTTCCCAAATACAAAGTAGTGCCTAATCAAACAAGCATGGGAAATTTTTGAGAGAAAAAGGAAGAATATTCTCTACTTATTTTACATTGTAGCAATATATTTGAAGTGTTACATTTCTATTAAAATTTCTGCCATGAGAAGAACAATAATTTTACAAGTGTAATGTCTTGATTTGAAGTATTTTTCTAGGCGGATACTAAGGAAAGTGATACTAGATTTATTGATTAACTAATTAATGTCCTAAGTGAGATATTATTTAAGTTTTTAAATCTTAGGAACTTTAATTATTAAGTGGGAGTTAAAAGGAATACAACCTTTTTAAATGAAGTGAATTTAGGTGGGAGTTATAAGGACTTCTACTATATATTGAAATTGATATTTCAAATTTTTAAATTTTTAAGTTTTTAATATTTATTAAAGTATGGAGTGATAATTTTTTCTACTTCAAATAGTATTGAGAATAGTTTGAATTTTAAATTTTAAGAGTTAGTAGATTTGAACATTTGAAGATTTGAAATTTGGGGAAATTTTGAAATTTTAAGTTTTTTGGATTTTCAAATTTAATTAGTAGGGAGATAAAAGGTTTGCTACTTCAAAGGATCTGAAGTATTTGGAATATTTTCATTTGAAAATTTATTATTTTATTTAGGTTATTTGAAATTGAAAAGATTAAACTTTGGAGTAAAAAGGATTTCAACTTCAAAGGAATTGAATCATTGAATTACAAACTTTATTTATCATGGAAGAAGATTTGAAGTTTATAATAAGAAGGAAAATGCTAGAATTTATAAAATTTGGCATAGGAAATTTGATAGAAAATGAAGAAAACAGGCTTATACTAAGAGGGGGGGTGAAAATTATAAGGTCAACTTTTACTTTTCTTTCCCAAAAAATATTATCAAATATTATAAATGGCAATATCAATAACAATAATCAAAGCAATGCACAAATAATCACACACAAGAGAGACACAAATTTAATGTGGTTCACCCAATGTGGGCTACTCCACGGAGAAAATATTTCTTTTAAATTTTCTCAACAAATCTCTTGGGAATCAATTCCCTATTACAATGTTTATGGACCTATGTCCAAAGGGGAAACCAATCCCCTATTTTTTGAATTGTGGATCTCTCTCCGTAGGAGAACTGTATCCCCTTGCTCTTTTTTGTGGATCTCTCTCCATAGGATAAATATTTCCCCTTTGCTCTAGTTCATGGAAATTAAACCAGGAGAACTCTATCTCCTGAATTGGTTTGTGGATATCTCTCCATAGAAGAACTCTATCTTCCCAACTGGTTCATAGATCTTTCTCCACAAGATAAATATTTCCCATTGCTCTAGTTCATGGATCTCTATCCATAGGATAACTCTATCCCCTCTGCTCTGGTTCATGAATCTCTATCCATAGGAGAAATCTATCCCCTCTACTCTAGCTGATAAACTTCTAGAATAATTTTTCTCTCACTACTCTGTCTTGTGTATCTCTCTCCACAGGAGACCTATGTCCCCACTGCACTAGCTTATGGACCTCTATCCACTAGAGACCTCTGTCCTCTCTACTTTTTCATCTCCAAATTTTGCTCTCAACTTTATCTCAAATATACACCAAATTTTGTTCTAATTCTACCATAAATCTGCTCTAACTCTGCTTACAAATCCACACCAAAACTCCATCTCAAATATACCCCAAGCCTTAACACAAATCTTGAATGAATCAGCAATCAAACCTGCTCTTAATTCTATCTCAAATCTAACCCAAGCCTTAACACAAATCTTGAACAAATCAATAATCAAACTTGCTCAAAAGACTTGCTCAAATATACCTTCAAGCCTTCTCAAAATACTTGCTCAAATCTACCTTCAAGCCTTCTCAAAAGACTTGCTCAAATCTACCTTCAAGACTTCTCAAAAGACTTGCTCAAATTGCCTTCAAACTTTCTCAAAAGACTTGCTCAAATATACCTTCAAGTCTTCTCAAAACACTTGCTCAAATTTACTCTCAATGTTGCTCACAAAACTTAGTCAACGAACTCCAAATATTACATAAAAAACACAACTTAAATATATTTAAAAAATCTTTCTTCACATAGAAAAATTCTACTTAGAATTCATTTAACCTCTGTAACATATAGATAATTATATGCACTTGCCAATAGATCAATATATTCTACTCAATCATTAAGTATGTAGCTTTCACATGTCTCACATTTATTACTCTTTAAAGGTAGCTCTAGTCTAGCACATGACGCCTGACCTTCTGATGCACACACTTGCTTCACAAATCTAATTTCTAATGCTTGCACATCTACTTTCAATATCACTCAAAACCAATTCCCAAAATCTTCACACATTCATTCAAACAATGAAGCACAATTTGCTCACAAACCCTAACACAACTTTTTCCAATTTCTTTTAACAAAGATACACAATGTAGGTCTCAAACCCTAACTCAAATATTTTCAATTTATTTCAACAAAGATGCACAATGTAGGTCTCAAACCCTAACTCAAATATTTTCAACAATGCTTATCAAACAACCCTTTTATATCATCCAAAAATATTTACTCAACCAAACATATTAACCAAATAATGATGTGTTCATACCTTTTATTTTTCTCTGATGGAGATATTTCTTCAAAACCTATCTCACAGACAACTATTTTTTCTAGTGCCACTTCAAGTATTAGATTGCAAGATATCTTCTTTAAACCTCCATATAAATTTTCTTCTCAAAAAGATATGCTCAATGAAATCTGAAATTTATGTTTAATCACTCTTCCCTTGTTCTCAAAAGATAGGGCATTAATAATTCAAAAACCTTCAAACTCACTTTCACCATGCAAGCATTACAATAAAATATCAAACCATTGTAACACCTTATTACTCCTATTATTTCATGCAAAACACATTTTCCATTTATTCACTTTTCAAAAATTAAACTATATAAAATACTCTCAAACTTTATTGAATTACACCCTTATAACTCCCTATGAGTAAATTCAAACTATATAACCTTAACTCTTATGAATCCCAAAGTAAAGCATCATATGCATACCTAACAAAAAAAAAATCCAAGCATTGTCGTTACTACTCGAACCTGCAACCTCCCTGGCCCTCGTACCCTACCACAAGGGCGGATACCATGTGGGCTAGCTGCCCACACAAGTCCAAAGGAGCACGTTCTCCTACTTCTCTACTAACATCGGTGTAAAATCCTCGACCAAGCAAAAATGACTCCATGTGATTCGCATTTCGAACCTGCTACCTGTCATGCGCTCTGTAAGCCAAGCTTACCAACTAAGCTATCCACCCACGTCGGATGGAATCGAGCACCCTTCATCTTAACTCCACATTTTCCTCAAAATATGCAAATACTTTATCTGCCTCCATCGCATGCCAAATGAAACGAACAATGAGATATATTTTGGGGATAAAAATTAACTTTGGCATTGTAAAATGTTTACCCTTTTATACATGTTTTGCCCTTTGACTTATGACGTCGGCTCAACTTTGAAACATGCCTCCATGCACATTCAAATTTTGGCACCTTATAATAATTTGAATTTTACTTTATTTTTTATTTAATATTTAACCTTAGTGTTAAATATTAATTATTTATATTATTTAACCTTGGTGTTAAATAATATATCAACTTAGTCCTTTGCCAACTTAACTTATTTTTGAAATATTTGCCCACAACACTTTCAAAACTCCTTTTTAAATGACCCTTTTTGGCCAAGATATTATAATATTAAAATATTATAATATTATCCCCTTTGAGCCTTAGACACTTGCTTTCTATGCACATAGACTTAAACTTGGGCCTTCAAACTTTCTTCAAACCTTTTATACATTTACTTAGAATTCATGGTCCAAAATTATTTGGAGATAACCTTGCCTTGCTTTCATAGCACATTAAATTTTGACATCAATGACTATGTACTTTTGACATTAATGACAACCAAAGTACTCAAATTTCCAACGAAAATTTCTAAAAGCTAGATATAGCAATGCAATTCATCTATAGATAAGCAATCGATGAAATATTTGAAATATTTGAATATTATTTACATTCAAAGCTTACTTAAGCAATTAATAATGCAAAGGATGTTAGTACAATGCCTGTTGATATAAGTAGTATATTGTACAAGGCATTACTTTCACTTGAACCTCATATAAATGAAATTCAAAAGCAAAAGGAATTATTTGAAACTCTAAAAAATATAGTGATTGATCATTGATGCAATTGAGTCAAGTTAATCAACCCTAAAAGCAATGTTTTATTCCTTCTTGTTATATTGACATTCCAAGCTCATCAAATTCAAGAAATAATTATGATGGTCTAAGTGAATATTTAGAGGTGATAGGACAACATCAATATTGGAATAAGTTAGAAATAAAAGAAGCACATGAACCAAAGGCCAAAGAAGAAGTTCAAGAACATTCATGAGAAGTGCATAGCAAAGAAACAAAAAGTAAAGAACCAAAGAAAGAATATGAAGAAGAATTCATAGTAGAATATCATGCACAATGTAAAGTTACTGGATTGGAGATGAAGATAAAGAATTAAGACTAAAGTCTTCAATAACTAAATAATGTAATATAGGGGGTTGTTGAAGAATATTCCATTATTTGAGACATGTAAATTTAACCCCATGGTAAATTTATGGTACAAATGTAAATATGTAATAGATTAGGGTTTGAGTCTATAGTTTAGGAGAGTGATTTATATTTATGTAATGTTGTAATGTGCAGGATATGCACAAGTTTCATGCATGTTAGTGAGGATGTACATATATGTAATGTGAGAATATGCACAAGTATCATGTATTAGGACTACATGAAGGATATTAAGTATCATATAGAAGTGTTCAAGTGCCATAGAGTTAAGTGTGCATGTAAGTATAGAGTGAAGAGTCTTGTATACAAGTGGCAAGATGAGAAGCCAAATGACATGAGAGTCTTGTCTTATGTAAACAATAGGAAATATTGTGAGGAATGTTATAGTCAAGTATTGAAGATTCACCTTACTATATCTATATTATGGAGACAAAGCTCCATACAATGTATCGGTAAAATAGTTTGTGAAAAATCACCATAACAATAATTTATATTGAAGCTTGTATACAAATTTTGAGCAACATTATTGTAAGTATTTTCTATGTTATTACATAAATTATTTTAGCCATTTATATTCATATTTGATGTTATAATGAATATTATTATAATTTATATTGGCTAGTATATACTTTGATTGCTCTTATATTTAATTCTACTCTTGATTATTTATATTGAGACCTAAGATATTGTGGCTTAATTATACTAGGACTTGAGATAGTTTGGCTTAAAATCCAACAAACCAAGTATAGAGAAAGTGGGAGGTAAGTTTTTTCAAATCAAATATTTGGGTGAATATCATTTTTTATTGAGCACTAAGGTTTCTAGGATTTACAAGATGCAAAAATAAATTATTTATGTGATTAATTATTTTAGAAAAGATAAGGTGAATATTTCAATAATTATTGAATTGAAATTTTGAATTAAATTAGAGAGATAAGAATTATTTGAATTTGAAATTTGATTGTTGATGAAAATTGAAATTTGATTTTTCAAAAAGAATTTGGGGGAATTATAAGTAATATTGAAATTTGAAAATCTGAAATTTGATTATTGGTTGCATGATTGATTAATTGCTATTTGAAGATTATTTTTTGATAAACTTTGGATAAATAAGGTTTTCTACTCCAAAGGAATTAATTTGAATAATTTGGAAATTTTAAAAATTGAAAAAAAAAAAAATTATTTGAAATTTGGGAGTTATAAGGTATTCAACATAGAAGCATTTCACTATGGAAGAAGTTATTAAAAATGCATTTTTATATGACAATAAATAAATTCTAGAAATTGTAAAAAATTGTACTCAAAGCATGATCAAGAATGCTAAAAAATAAAAAGATACAAAATTGAAAAAATATTACAAACAATCTTCAAAGAAGCTAGAAATTAACAATATGGAACTGACTAACAAAATCATTTGAAGATTCTAAAAAGGTAATCATGTGAAGCTAGATAGTATATATGGGATTACTTTCATTTGAAATTCAATCTCATGAAAAATGAATTCTTAAGTATGTGATTTGAACGATAACAAGGATTATGATAAATAATTTGATGACAAAGGTGAATCCTTATATCTAAAGTTATATCAACACTAGTATCTCAAGGAGTACCAAAGCTAAAACAAAAGGACAAATGCAAGATTCCAATATTGAAGACTAAAGTCTTTATTAAGCAAATAATGTAATTCAAGGGGTGTTGAATAATATTACATTATTTGGTAGAAGTGAATGTATCCCCATGGTACCATTGTACTTATGTAATTATTATATTTGGTGTGTGATTTATATTTCCCCTAAAGTATGTGTATAAGTGTCATGTAACAATGTGTGCAACTATGTAGATTGTGAGAATGTGCAAGTGTTGTGTAATTAAGTGTGCAAGTGTGTGCAATATGTCATATAGACTAGTTAAGAGTATACTGTGTATGTGTCAACTATGCAAGTGAAGAATCACATGTATGTGGCAAGATGTAAAGTTAAAGACATCACCTTCTAAGGTTATATTATGGAGAAAAAGCTCCATGTATTATATCATTGAAGAATATCATAGAAGAGATATTGTATGTTTGATTCATAATACATGTTAGAATTAATGTGTACTTTATATTTTGCATGTTAAGACATGTGTCCTTGACACTTGTCATGTTTTCATATAGGCCTCCTGCCTATATATTGTATCAATTATACATCATTCTATTTCAATCCCTACATACTACGTACATATTTTGAGGAGATTTTTCATGAGGATGACTTGAGGAATCTTTGCTAGCTAACCCTTGAATTGGCACAAGAAAGATAAGTTTTTAAGGGCACATATTCATCAAGCATTTTTAGGTATGGTGGTTTAACTCTTTCTATAGGTGGTTGTGCTTTGAGAAAGTAATTTTAAGGTGGAGATAAAAGGATTGATTAGTGTGTATTGTTGGAAATATTTGAGCTAGGATTTGAAAATAAACTATGCATCATTGATTAGTGAAATTCAAACACTAGTGCTAGATTTTTTGAGAACAATCTATGCATCAGGGTTATGCATAAGGGGTCAGCCCCAAAATGTAGTTATAAAAATTTGGCGAATTAGTTTCAAAATCCAGGTGAATAGTATCAAAATGCATGTAGAAGGTTAACTATTATTAGGGGTAATGTTGGAAATTTAAACTTAAAATGGTCAAATTATTATAAATTTAGGGCAAATCTACCCCCCAAAAAATATTGCACCCAATTTTTTTGGTTAATGGGCCTTGTTCAAGGGTCCAAAATATTAGCCAATTCCAAATTTTAAAAATCCTAATTTTAGCCAATTGGCTATAAATAGTCGTTATGCATAACCCTGCTGTGCATTCTTGTTGAAAGAATTTATAAAGAATTTGGGTAGAGATGTGAGTGACATTGAATGTGTTTGGGAAAGTTTTAGAGACCATATTTGTGAACCAATTTGTGCATTATTGTGTTTGATTTTTTAGAGTAAATTTGCAAGGAACACAAACTAGTTTTTTGAGGTAAAGTTATGCACTAGCTTGATTTGATTTGAAAGGAATTTGCAAGAAGTAGAGATCTGATTTGATGAATGCAAGATATGTGAATGTATTGGGTATTTGATAGCACATATAATTCTCTATATTTTTAAGAGGTTAAAAAATTTCTAGGTAGAATATAATTAAATTGCCTAGTTGAAGAAAGCATTTCTAAAAGAGATATAAGCATTGTTTTGATTTGGGATTGGTTGAGCATGTGCTATAAGTTATTTTGATGCAAATTTGAGAAATTATTGTGAGAAGACTTGAAGTAGGTTTGAGGAATATTTGAGCAAGTCTTATGAGAATATTTCAAGTATTTTTGAGGTTGTTATGAGTAAGTTTTGTGAGAAGACTTAAAGCAAGTTTGAGGTAAAATTGAGTAAGTCTTGTGAGAAGACTTGAAGTAGGTTTGAGATAGATTTGAGCAAGTCTTGTGAGAAGACTTGAAGTAGGTTTAAGGTAGATTTGAGAAAGTCTTGTGAGAATACTTGAAGCAGGTTTGAGATATATTTGTGCATGTAAAATGTAAAAATTTGGTACAGAGTTAAGACAGATTTGTACATGTAACATGTACATATTTAGGATAAAGTTGAGATAGATTTGTGCATGTAATGTGTATAGATTTGGGACATAGTTAAGATATATTTGTGCATGTAATATGTTCATATTTGGGATAGATTTGAGAGTAGAATTATGAGCAAACATGAGTAAGCCTTATGATTAGGCTTGGAGTAGAATTAGTAGAGTAGTGTAGGCATTATAAGGAAGTTCTTAAGAGGACTTGTAGATAGATTTGAGATAATTCTTGGTGAAGACTTGAGAGTATATTGAGCAAGTTATTGAGAGGACTTGTAGGTAGATTTGAGGTAAATATTTATGTACTTGAGTGCAGATTGAGCAAGTTCTTAAGAGGACTTAACGATAGATTTGAGGTAAGTCTTTGTGAAGACTTGAGAGCAGAGTTGATTTATTGATTTTTTCAAGCTTTGTGTTAAGGCTTGGGGTAAATCTAAGTAGATTTGATTTATGATTTGTTAAAGCTTTGTGTTAAGGCTTGGGGTAAATCTAAGCAGAGTTGATTTATGGTTTTATTAAGCTTTGTGTTAAGGGTTGAGGATAGATTTGAGGATAGAGTTTGGTGCAGATTTAAGATCAGATTTATGCTATACCTGAGACAGAGTTAAAGAAAATTTGTACTAGACTAAGAATAGTGTTTGGTACAGATCCAAGATAGAGTTGAGAGTAATCTTTGGAGGTGAAAGAGTAGAGGATAATAGTCTCCAGTGGATAGAGATCCATTATCCAGGCTAATGAGGATAAAGGTCTTCTAAGTGAGGACAGAGGTCTTCTATGGAGAGAGATCCATAAGCTAGTGCAATGGGGGATGTAGTCTTCTAGAAGATCACCAGCTAGAGCAGAGGAGAAAGAGTTCTTCTCTGGATAGAGATCCACAAATGAGAGCAAGGGGAAAGATTTCTCCCATGGAGTGTGATCCATGAAGCAGTTGGGAATATAGGGTTCTTCTGTGGAGAGAGATCCACAAACCAATTGAGGATAAAGAGTTCTCCTGGGTCAAGTTCCACGAACCAAAGAAAAGGGGAAAGAGTTTCTCCTGTGGAGAGAGATCCACAAATTAGAGCATAAGGGGATTGGTGTCTCCTTTGGATAGAGGTCCATAAAAACTGTAATAGGGAAGTGATTCCAGAGAGATTTGTTGAGAAAATTTTAGTAGAAATATTTTCTCCGTGGAGTAGCCCTCATTGGGTGAACCACGTTAAATTGGTGTCTCTATTATGTGTGATGATTTGTGCATTGATTTGATTACTGCTGTTGATATTTCCATTGATTATATTGGATAATATTATTTGGGAAAGAAAAGTAAAATTTGGTCTTATACTATTCACCCCCCTCTTAGTATAAGCTTGTGTTTTTCAATTGGTATCAGAGCGGGTTTCTTCAAAAGAGTTTAATAACTTGAAGGAAAAGCTTATAGGAACACATATGGAATCTCAAAGTGGATCTTCAAGAAATAAGGTACCATTGTTCAATGGGAACAATTATGCATTTTGGATTGCAAGAATGAATATTTACCTAATGGCACAAGGATATGAGACATGCCAAGTAGTTGAGGATGGGTACACACCTCCAGCTAATCCTCCATATAAATATGGTAAGTTCCTACATCTAAATAATTTAAAGGCAATGAATATAAGCTTGAGTGGTTTACGTGAAGCAATTTTTGTAAAATTTATGCATTACACATTAGCAAAAGATATTTTGGAAAATCTAAAGAAAACATATGAGGGATAAAAAAATCTCAAGATGGCAAAATTGCAAAATCATAAGAAAATATTTGAAGACTTGAAGATGAAGGATGAGGAATATATTTCTACATACTTACTTCATTTGGATGAGGTTGCTAACTCCATGCAAGGACTTGGGTTTAAAGTTGAAGAATTAGATGTTTGTCAAATTATTTTAAGGTCACTCCCTGAGAGGTATAGTGAAAAGGTTTCATCCATAGAAGAAACAAGATATATTGAAACTTTGAATAGGGATGAGTTGCATGGAACTCTCACATATTTTGATATGAGAATAAGAAAGGATCATTTCCCTAAGAAAGAGACAACCTTCAAATTAGCAAATAAAACAAAAGATAAGAGATAGATTCAAGTGATGAGTCATCCGGGAGAAGAAGCAAACAGGTGGAAGGAACAAGGCAAAAAGCACAAAGGACTAAAAAGTAAGGTATTGTGGAAATATGGCATATGCATCTAAATATCTAGAAGTTGATGTTGTAATCACAGTGACACTGAGAGGGGGGTGAATCAGTGTGATCTTTAAAATTTCTAATATATATAGTTTTAAATCCAGCAACTATTTAAAACTGATAAACGAAATATCAAATGCGGCAAGAAAGCATGACACACAACACAACAAATTAACGAGGTTCACCAATGTGGCTACTCCTCAAAACGATTGCTTGGACTACCATCCAAATCCAGTCAATGCAAAGCTACAACTTTACAAAATCTTTTACCAAGCACCAAGCTGGAAGGAGCACCAACCCCTTTGCTTTATCTGTTTCAAACAGAATGGAGCACCAACTCCTAATTTACCAGCACCTACTGGAAAGAGGCACCAACCCCTTATGCCAAGCTGCAACTTGGAAGTTAAAAATGATTAAGAAAATTATAGAATAAAATTCTCATATTATTTCTTACAGTTTGTTGTTTCTCTGCAGTCTGCTACTTCTGCACAACATGCTTCTCACTGTCCGACACTTCTATGAACTTCTTCGCACTCTCTGCAGCAATCGGATGATCGTCCACTTCTATTGTCTGGCCGCTATCACTTCGCACTCATAACTCCACCTCTGCACATTGCGCTCTTATTTCACACAATCACGATATGCACACTTCGCTTCAACTCTAACTACGACTTCGCACTCTGCTCAACACGAATTTCACTTGCGCAATCACTCTGCTCGCATTCACACTCAATATTCATGCCACCTCTTCAAACTCGAAGTAACCCTCCTTTTATAGAAGAAATCTCAGAGACAAACCCTAAGAAATGTCGACTGTGAAACCCTAGAAAATGTCGGCTGCCAAACCCTAAAATCCGTCGACTGTAACCCTAAGAATGTCGGCTGCAAAACCCTAGAATTTGTTGGCTGCAAAACCCTAAAATTCATCGGCCCAGATTTAACTTTGTCGGCCTCAAACTCTTCTGCCACCTTTGTCACCTTCCTGTAGCTTATTGTCGTGAAATAATAACATGTCGTGATATCGCGACACTTTTTGTGGCCGTACGCCTTCTTGTCCTTGTTGTCACGAAATCGTGACCCTTTTGGCCGTTGATAGTTTTGCCATCGTTCTTGTCGCGAAATCGTGACACTTCAAACTTTTGCTGACGTCATCCTCATCCTTGTCACGAAATCATGACGCTTTCGGCTTCCAGCGGCTTTCCTTGCACCCTATCACGAAATCGTGACACTTTCAGCTTTTGCTGACGTCATCCTCAGCTTTGTCGTGAAATCACGACGCTTTCGGCTTCCAGAGGCTTTTCTTGCAGCCTTTCGTGAAATCGTGACACTTTCAGCTTTTTCTGACGTCATCCTCATCTTTGTCATGAAATCGCGACACTTTCGGCTTCCGTACATTTCTTGCTTCATGCGATGGCGAAATCGCTACAACTTTGTGCCTTGTGCTTCCAAATTTGCTTCTACCCATGAAATTTTGACTTGTAACGAAATCGCTACACTTTTGAGTTCTACGCTTTTGACTGGTAGCAAAATCGCTACACCTTCGCGTTGTGCACTTTTGACGCATAGCAAAATCGCTACACCTTCGTGTTGTGCTTTTTCAACTCGTAGCGAAATCGCTACACCTTCGTGTTGTGTTTTTTCAACTTGTAGCAAAATCGCTACACCTTTGCTTGAGCAGTTTTGACACGTAGCGAAATCGCTACACCTTTGCTTTGTGCACTTTTGACTCGTAGCGAAATCGCTACAACTTTTCACTTAACACTTTCTCCCTACTTCGGCCAGCAAAAATTCAACATGTAGCGAAATCGCTACAACTTTTCAACTTAACGCTTTCTCCTTGCTTTGGCCAGCAAAATTTCAACATGTAGCGAAATCGCTACAGTTTCTCGACTTAGCTTCTTGGCCTCCAGCATGTCGCGAAATCATGACAGTTTGCCTTGCGCCTTCTCTCTCCTCATTTTCGTCGTGAAATCATGACATTTCCGGCTACGCTTTCTCTCTCCTCACTTTCGTCGTGAAATCATGACAATTTCGGCTGCGCTTTCTCTCTCCTCACTTTCGTCATGAAATCATGACATTTTCGACTGTGCTTTCTCTCTCCTCTGACCTATCCCGAAATCGCGACAGAAAACATGTCACGATATCGCGACAGTTTTCTAACTTGTCTTTTTCTTCGAATTTTTGAAACTGGGTCACTCTTGTTTTCCTGGAATTGCACTTTACATAATCTGACTATCCTTTGAATTTCTGTTCTCTGCATCTGAATGGCTTCTGAACTATCTATCCACTGCATCATTGGATCTAACTGCTTGTGTTGACAACAATGACAAACTTCTTGCAACACCTTGCTCAACAATCTCCCCCTTTGGAATTGTTGGCAACACCTGTATACATTCATGTAACTCTTCTCCCCCTTTGTCAATAATACCAAAGGGCTACTACAGACTCCCCCTGAGTCAATCCTCACACTTCTCAGGCACAATTTGTTGCATCTGGCACAAATTATGATCATGAGCAAAAGAATAGTCAAATACTCAAATGCTCCCCCTGAGAAAGTGATCCCTGTAGCTAGTCACTTCTTAGGAAGTGTGACTACTCCTAATTTGCTTCGAAGGTACTCAAATACTTCCTTGGGCAAAGGTTTTGTAAAAATATCTGCTACTTGTTCTGTAGTTGGGACATAGTCCAATTTAACTTCTCCTTCTGCAACTTTCTCCTTCAAGAAATGATACCTTATAGCAATGTGCTTTGTCCGTGAGTGCATTACTTGGATTCTTAGAGATGTTGATTGCACTGGTGTTATCACACTTTACTGATATTGGTTCACTAAAATTAATACCTAGATCTTTCAAAGTTTGTTTCATCCACAAGACTTGTGTGCAACATGTTGCTGCTGCAATATATTCTACCTCAACTGTAGATAAAGAAACTGACTCTTGCTTCTTACTGTGCCATGCAACCAATCTGTCCCCCAAATAGAATGCTCCTCCACTGGTACTCTTTTTGTCATCAACACATCTAGCCCAATCTGCATCTGAATATGATATAAGAGTGAAGTCTTTGCCTTTTGGGTACCACAACCCATACTCCATGGTGCCCTTGAGATACCGAAAAATCCTTTTAACTGCTGTCACATGAGTCTCTTTGGGACTGGCCTGAAATCTAGCTACCATGCAAACGCCTACAGAATATCGGGTCTAGTGGTTGTTAAATATAGTAGACTTCCAATCATAGATCTGTACATGGTTTGGTCTATAGGTGGAGATTTGTCTTCTTTACTCAATTTGTGACTGTTGTCATGGGAGTCTTGGCGGCTTACTAGTCCTCCATAGTGAACCTTTTTAGCATTTCTTTCACATATTTGATTTGGGAAATGAATATGCCTTTCTCATTTTGATTAACTTGTAGCCCAAGAAAGTAAGACAGTTCACCAATCATAGACATTTCAAATTCATTCTGCATCTTATTTGCTAAGTCTTTACAAGATTCATCTTTTTTGCTGCCAAATATGATATCATCTACATAGACAACTAGAACAATGAGATGCCCACCTTCTATTTTTACATACAGATTACTATCCACTAAACCTTTCTTGAATCCCTGTTGAGAGAGATAATTATCTAGCCTTGCATACCATGCCCGTGGTGCTTGTTTTAATCCATACAGTGCTTTCTTTAATTTGCGGACAAGGTTAGGATCTTCACTAATTTGAAAGCCATCATGGTTGTTCAATATAGACCTCTTCTTCAAGTTTCCCATTTAGGAAGGCAGATTTTACATCCATCGAAAAAAACCAAAAGTTTTTGGGAGCCCGGGTGCCAAAAACATTCTAATAGCTTCTAGTATGGCCACTGGTGCGAAAGTCTCTTCAAAATCAATGCCTTCGACCTGTGCATAGCCTTTGCAAACCAGTCTTGCTTTGTTTCTAATGACCTGACCGTCTTCATTTAATTTGTTTCGAAATATCCATTTGGTGTCGATTACATTCTTATTTGCAGGTCTAGGTACCAGTTCCCAAGTTCTATTCTTTTCAATCTGATCTAACTCTTCATTTATTGCTTTCATCCAGCTATCATCTTTGCTGGCTTCATCTATGTTTTTGGGCTCAATGCTTGATAAAAGAGAGTAATTACTTATTACTTTCCTTCTTGTTTGAACACCGGCTGTGGGATCTCCAATTATTTGATCTGTTGGATGATTTTTTTTCCAGCTGCCAGTTTTAAATTTCTTATTTTCTTGTGCTTCTGAGTCATCGATTAAGTCAACTGAATCAATTGTAGGTTTGTTTCCTTCTTCATGTACCTCATCTCCTTCAAAAACATCTTCATAGATTGGGTAGTTTTCCTCAAAGTCAGTTAACCGTGTTCTACCTTCATCAAATTTAACATCTGCACTATCCACAATTTTCTTGAGTCTCTTGTTGTAGCATTTGTAAGCTTTACTTTTTGGAGAATATCCAACAAAGACACCTTCATCTGCTCTATCTTCAAATTTCTCGAGATTGTCATCAGTATTTCTGATATAACACTTACAGCCAAATACTTTGAGATGTTTTGTTGTTGCTTTTCTACCAAACCACAACTCATAAGGAGTTTTGCTTTCATGAGTCCTTAACATATATCTATTTTGGAGGTATACTTTTGTGTGAACTGCTTCTTTCCAGAATCTGTCTGCTATTTTATTTTCTGCCAGCATAGTGCGTGCCATTTCCTGAACAGTTCTGTTCTTTCTTTCTACTACACCATTCTGCTGGGGAGTTCTAGCTGCTGAATATTGTCTCCTGATGCCATGATTTTCACAGTATTCTAAAAATTCATTTGAAATGAATTCTCCTCCTCTATCTGATCGTAAACATTTAATCCTTTTTCCTGTTTCATTCTCAACTAGATGTTTGAAGGATTTGAACATTTGAAAAGCTTTTGTTTTGTCTTTTAAGAAAAATATCCAGGTCATTCTGGAATAATCATCGATACATAACATAAAATATTTGTCTCCATTTATGCTTTGTGTTCTCATGGGTCCACATAAGTCCGTATGTATAAGTTCCGGAGGCTTGCTAGTGTGGTACTCTTTTGTTTTGAATGAAACTCTGGTTTGCTTTCCCTTCTGACATGAGGCACAGACAATATTTGAAGGTTTTCTAATGGTTGGAATATCTCTCACTGCTTGTTTTGAGCTGATTTTCACTAAGTTGTCGAAACTTATGTGTCCAAGCCTCTTGTGCCATAGCCAGTTCTCTTCTTCTTGTCCAATGAAGCACATACCTTCTGAAGATTCTGAGAGTGTGTACAGGTTGCCAGACGTCCTTGAGCCGGTTGCTATTAATTTCCCGCTGTTTATTTTTCTGACTTCACATCCCTGCTTCTTGAAGACTACTTCATGTCCTTTATCACAGATTTGACTCACACTTAATAGATTGTGTTTCAGACCATCCACAAACAGAACTTCTTCTGACTTAATTTTCCCATCACTAATTTTGACAGATCCTTTTCCGATTATCTTGGCTCCATCATTGTTTTCGAACTTTACAGAGCCACCCTCATATTTCTGTAGTTTTTCAAACTTCTGTTTATCACCTGTCATATGACTTGAGCAACCACTATCAAGAATCCATGGAACACATTTATTTTGAGCCTTGAAAGCTATCTGTACTATTAGAGATTCCTTTTCTTCTCTGAGTTGTTCTTTCTGTTTCCATTCTGTTTTGACCGTGGTATTGGATTCTAGCTTGGATTTCCCCTTTTCAGACTCTTGCACATATCTTTCAGAATGATTTCTACTTTGTTTTGCCCTATATGGTTGAACTCTTCTTTTCTGAATTTGATTTGAAACAGAGGTACTATGACAGTTTCTAGCAATATGCCCAAAGTTGTGACAATTGAAGCATTCTACTACATAACTTATTAAAGGAGCAAAAGCATTTCTACTAGTGAAACTTCTTGGTCCTACATTATACTTGCAGTCAGCAATTTTATGTCCATAAGCATTACATTTGAAACAGAAACCATAAAAGTAATGATTGAACCTGAAATATGGTCTTTGCCAAGTTTGTTGCAGGAGTCATAGATTTTCTTTTCTTTTGATGTGTGACCTTGGTAAAACCATCATTGTCAGTCCTCTTTTCAGGCCTGGCATCATTTCTTTCTTTTGCCTGATTAGTTGTTCTTTCAACAGCCTGTTTCTTGTCTTCACTCCTTTCAACATTTTTGGCTGATGATTCTCCTTCAACAAAGCCTAGACCAAATTTGATACCTGCGGGTCTTTGATCGCTTAAAATTTTGTCCAGCTTCATCGAACTTTCTTCACGTTTGTAATAGCAGCTAATTTTTTGATCCAGCTCTTGTATCTGTATTCGAAGACCAACATTTTCTTCTTCCAGTTTACAGCAGCAATCTATCTTCATGGTCACCTGAACTTCAAGATCTTTGGACATTTTCTTGTACTCTTCTGACTATATTTTTAAACTTGTTATAATGTCATTTGCATCCTCAAGCTTCCTTGACAGTTTTTTATTTTTTCTCTTCTCAGATTTCCATTCTATAAGAGCAGAAACTAGTTCACCTTCTAAATCAACTTCAGCCTCAATTTTTTCAACAGTCAGTATAGAGTTCATACCTTCTTCCTTCTCTGAGATTTCTGCCTTTTCAGAATTTTTGACTTCAAATGCCATGAATAGAGCTTCGCCTGTTCCTTCTTCAGAATCCTCACTAGAGCTGTCTTCTGAGGAATATGCATTCCTGGATATAAAGATTTTCTTTTTGAAATTGCCTTTTCTGAAGTTAGATTTCTTTCTCCATTCACCCTTTTCTTGATGTGAAGTTTCCTCACCTTTGTCCTTCTCATTGAGAGGACATTTGGTTGCAAAGTGTCCAATTCCCCCATAGTTGAAACATTTAAAAGGTAGTTTTCCTTTGTACTTTCCTTTGCCCTTTCTCAACTTTCTAACAAAATTTGCTTCCATTTCATCTGAAATTTCTTCTTCTTCAGACTCTTGTTTTGTGTCTTTACCTTTTTGGGCTTTAAATGCTGCTTCTCTGTCTGTAGGATTAGACTTTCCTATTCTCATTTCATAAGCCGTCAAGGAACCATGCATCTCATCCATACTTGAAATGATTTAAGTCTTTAGCTTCTTCTATGGCAGAGACTTTAGAATCAAACCTATGAGGAAGCGACCTTAAAACCTTTTTCACAATAGTAGCATCATCCAACTCTTCGTCGAGACCTCTCATTGAATTAGTGATTCCATTTACCCTTTGCATGAAGGCTTCTATGTTCTCATCGTTGGTCATTTTTAGTGATTCGAATTGAGCTCGATGAGTTTGCTACTTAGCTTCCTTGATCTTGTCATCTCCCTCATGAATATTCTCCAGTTTGTCCCACACATCTTTTTCTGAAACATAGTTTATGATTTTGACCAACTCACTTGTCCACTAATCCACACATGATGGCATTTTTAGCTTTAGAATCATTTTCAAACTCCTTTTTATCGGTGCTATCGGTTGGAGCGATAGCGAGGAGTCGTGTAACCATTGACTACTGCATTCCGGATGTCAAATCCCAAAGCTCGGAGATATGTTTGCATTTCGATCTTCCAGAAAGCATAATTTGTTTCGTCAAACAGTGGTGCCTTGTTTGAGGAGAAACCTTCACCACCTGCCATAATGTCACTTACTGGGATCACCCTAGCTGATTGAGCCTGTTCAGGAACCTAGCTCTGATACCAATTGTTGTAATCACAGTGACACTGAGAGGGGGGTGAATCAGTGTGATCTTTAAAATTTCTAATATATATAGTTTTAAATCCAGCAACTATTTAAAATTGATAAACGAAATATCAAATGCAACAAGAAAGCATGACACACAACACAACAAATTAACGAGGTTCACCAATGTGGCTACTCCTCAAAACAACTGCTTGGACTACCATCCAAATCCAGTCAATGCAAAGCTACAACTTTACAAAATCTTTTACCAGCACCAACTGGAAGGAGCACCAACCCCTTTGCTTTATCTGTTTCAAACAGAATGGAGCACCAACTCCTAATTTACCAGCACCTACTGGAAAGAGGCACCAACCCCTTATGCCAAGCTGCAACTTGGAAGTTAAAAATGATTAAGAAAATTACAGAATAAAATTCTCATATTATTTCTTACAGTCTGCTATTTCTCTGCAGTCTGCTACTTCTGCACAACATGCTTCTCACTGTCCGACACTTCTGTGAACTTCTTCGCACTCTCTGCAGCAATCGGATGATCGTCCACTTCTGTTGTCTGGCCGCTATCACTTCGCACTCATAACTCCACCTCTGCACATTGCGCTCTTATTTCACACAATCACGATATGCACACTTCGCTTCAACTCTAACTGTGACTTCGCACTCTGCTCAACACGAATTTCACTTGCGCAATCACTCTGCTTGCATTCGCACTCAATCTTCATGCCACCTCTTCAAACTCGAAGTAACCCTCCTTTTATAGAAGAAATCTCAGAGACAAACCCTAAGAAACGTCGGTTGTGAAACCCTAGAAAATGTCGGCTGCCAAACCCTAAAATCCATCGGCTGTAACCCTAAGAATGTCGGCTACAAAACCCTAGAATTTGTTGGCTACAAAACCCTAAAATTTGTCGGCCCAGATTTAACTTTGTCGGCCTCAAACTCTTCTGCCACCTTTGTCACCTTCCTGTAGCTTATTGCCATGAAATAATAACATGTCGCGATATCGTGACACTTTTTGTGGTCGTACGCCTTCTTGTCCTTGTTGTCGCGAAATCGCGACCCTTTTGGCCGTTGATAGTTTTGCCATCGTTCTTGTCACGAAATCATGACACTTCGAACTTTTGCTGACGTCATCCTCATCCTTGTCACGAAATCGTGACGCTTTCGGCTTCCAGTGGCTTTCCTTGCACCCTATCACAAAATCGTGACACTTTCAGCTTTTGCTGATGTCATCCTCAGCTTTGTCGTGAAATCATGATGCTTTCGGCTTCCAGAGGCTTTTCTTGCAGCCTGTCACGAAATCGTGACACTTTCAGCTTTTGCTGACGTCATCCTCATCTTTGTCACGAAATCACGACGCTTTCGGCTTTCGTACATTTCTTGCTTCATGCAGTAGTGAAATCGCTACAACTTTGTGCCTTGTGCTTCCAACTTTGCTTCTACCCATGAAATTTTGACTTGTAACGAAATCGCTACACTTTTGAGTTCTGTGCTTTTGACTGGTAGCAAAATCGCTACACCTTCGTGTTGTGCACTTTTGACGCGTAGCAAAATCGCTACACCTTCGTGTTGTGCTTTTTCAACTCGTAGCGAAATCGCTACACCTTCGTGTTGTGTTTTTTCAACTTGTAGAGAAATCGCTACACCTTTGCTTGAGCAATTTTGACATGTAGCAAAATCACTACACCTTTGCTTTGTGCACTTTTGACTCGTAGCGAAATCGCTACAACTTTTCACTTAACACTTTCTCCCTGCTTCGACCAGTGAAAATTCAACATGTAGCGAAATTGCTACAACTTTTCAACTTAACGCTTTCTCCTTGCTTCGGCCAGTGAAATTTCAACATGTAGCGAAATCGCTACAGTTTCTCGACTTAGCTTCTTGGCCTCCAGCATGTCATGAAATCGTGACAGTTTGCCTTGCGCCTTCTCTCTCCTCATTTTCGTCATGAAATCATGACATTTTTGGCTGTGCTTTCTCTCTCCTCACTTTCATCGTGAAATCGTGACATTTTTGGCTGTGCTTTCTCTCTCCTCACTTTCGTCACGAAATCGTGACATTTTCGGCTGTGCTTTCTCTCTCCTCCGACCTGTCGCGATATCGCGACAGTTTTCTAACTTGTCTTTTTCTTCGAATTTTTGAAACTGGGTCACTCTTGTTTTCCTGGAATTGCACTTTACATAATCTGACTATCCTTTGAATTTATGTTCTCTGCATCTGAATGGCTCCTGAACTGTCTATCCACTGCATCATTGGATCTAACTGCCTGTGTTGACAACAATGACAAACTTCTTGCAACACCTTGCTCAATAATATCTAGTGATGAAGAATCAAACTATGGCAAAAGGAACAAGGACTTCAAAAATTACAAAGGTACAAAAATATTTAAGTGTTTCAATTGTGGTAAATATGATCACTATGCATCTAACCATCTGGAAGTTGAAAGTAGCAGTGATGAAGAGAAATAGGATCATAAGAACAGGGAAGTATAAAAATTCGAGTACCAAAAGAAACATAGGTATGGATAAAACAAGCATGAAAAGAAGATTTTCCAGAGGCATAAGAAGAGTTTTTATGCAGATAAGATAGGCAAGATTTCAAGTGATGGTGATGGAAGATCCTTAGGTAATAAATAAGAATAAATTCTCTTCTTGGAAATAGAGGAAGAAGGAAGTGCTTCTATTGAAGATAAATCTGAAAGATATGAGGATGCTCTTGAAGATAAAGGAGTAGAGGAAGAATCAAAAAATGAAGTGGAAGGAGAAGTTGATCTTGATGGTGACCTTATCCCTTCTCTTAAGGAATTAAGAAAGGTAAAAAAGTAGAACTTAAAACTCACGCTTCAATTTCAATAATATGATGAAGAGAAAGGAAAGCTTATACAAGATCTGACAAACTCAATAGCTAAGACAAGGATATTTAAAGAGAAGTTAGAAGCAAAAGTCTTAGAATGTGAAATATTAGAGCATGAGGTAGCTTCACTAAGGAAGGAAGTGAAAGAGTCTAAAGACAAGCTACAGAGGTTTGGAAGAAGCTCAAATACCTTGGATAAGATTATCAAGGTATAAATATCTTCATCAAACAAGACAAGACTTGGTTTTGAAGAGGAACAAAGAGAACGAGGAGAGGAGTCAATCTCAAGCTCCAAAGAAGAAGAAGCTTTAGAAGAAGAGAGTGGAAGAGAAAGTGAGACTTATGAGGATAAGTTGAAAAAATAGAAGGTTCAACAAGGAAATGAACAATGCACAAATGAGGAACTATAGGAAATATCACAAGGAAGAAAGGACTAAGAGACCAATGGGATCAAGGCAAGATTTCTTCAAAGGACATTGCTTCTCATGTCACAAGTTTGGTCACAAGGCTATGCAGTGTAGGACACATGAAAAGAAGGAATATGGTTTCACTAAGAGAAATTTTAGAAATGGACATCTCTTTCAAGGGTATTGTCACTCTTGTAATCATTTTGGTCATAAAGCAATTGATTGTAGTATTCATGATAGGAATGGATATGGCTTCACCAGGAGGAACTTCAAGACATTTGCACCTTCAAGGAACCACAACATTAAGTGTTATAAGTGAAATAATGTTGGGCATATGACTAAGTGGTGTAGAAAAAAATTTCTAGAGTCAAGCAGGAACAAGGTTACTCAAAAGAATCAGAAGGATCAATTGTGGAATAAGGTGGACAAATAAAAATAGCATTGTATGCTGGCAGTAGAGATACTCCCACCCCAAAATTAATCACCTCAAGGAGAGGATGTGGGTAGGGGGTTGAGCTAAGAGTCTTATATTTAGCCCCAAAGGTGGCCCTTTGCCATTGATGTCAAAGGGGGAGAGATTTGAGTTAGGGGGAGAGCATTTAGTCAGGGGGAGCAGTTTCTTAGGGGAGCATAATTGGAAAAAGGAATGGTTAAGGAAAAAGGGTTGCCATCAATGACAAAGGGGGAGATTTTTGGAAATTTTGAGTAGTTATGTTGTCATTGATGTCAAGAGACGTTGTCTGTGATGTCAAAAGTCAATGCAAGGAATTGACAAAAGGAGGGTTAAAATATTTATATTTTAAGCCCAAGAGATTTGGTTTAAAGCTTCACATGATTGGTCAAAATATTGGCTAAACACCCCTAAGGAAGGAGATACCTAGGCCCAAAGGAAATAATATTATAATATTTATTATTATAATATTAAAGTATTAAAAATAAAGGCTAAGGTTACTTATAAATTAATTATAATATTTATATTATAATTAATTTATAGTATAAATTAATTAAACCCTAAGTAAGGGTTGGACGCAAAATATTAAACTTGATATTTTCCAAGTCGACGTTGAAGCAAGGAAGGATATGGTATTTATACCATAATGTTTGGATGGCATAAGGTAAGTCTCTAAAATCCATATGCGAAAAGAAAAATAATCGATGCGATTTTCATGAGCAAGGCATAGACAAAGCTTTTTATTTTTGAAATCTTAAGGTGGATTGTGAATGAATAAATGGAAGAGAGTGTGCACTTCTATCACCATCCACATGGGTGGCCTAGTGGCAAGTATTGGTGCATAAGACTTTGACGGAATATAGGTCCTGTGTTTGATTCTCGATGGTAGCGAAGGGAAGAGTTTTGTTTTGATTCAAATATTTTTGGCACCTGTGGAGGTTACAAAATATCGAAAGTGCATACTGGTATTGTGTTGACGTGCAACCCAAGCGGTAGCCTAGTCATGGCTAAGGCGCTAGACGGGCGATGAAAAAAAGTTTGATTCGCGTGGAGTGCATGGTGGTGATTAAGGCATGCAAAATAATTTTTTATTAAAGTGGCTAAGGTATGATTAAAATACTTATTATTTTTGTTATATGTTGATTAAGAACTAGATATTAGAAGGTGTGTGCAAATATTTTTGTTGGTGTAATTTGGTATGTATGTTGGGTTAAGAATTGGAGAGTATAAGGTGTATTCAAAGGACTTTATTATTGTAATTTGAAATTTATTTTGAGTTAGAATATTAAAGTGTTTGGAAGGTTGAAATTTGGTTGAAATATTCATATTTTGAGTTGGAGTTAAAAGGAGCCATAGGGATATTGTTATTTTGCTTGAGTGAGTGAATGATCTATTGATTGGGGATTTATTTTTAAGAAAGGAGTAATAAGGTGTATTTGAGTCTTAACATTTTATTGTATCTTTTGTATGGTGAAATATTTGTTGAGGTAAAATATTCTTGTGGAGATTTTGAGAAAGGGTTTTGTTGCAAGTAAAACAGGTTTTGAAGACATATCCCCATAAAAACAAAAAGGTATGGGCACATCATCTCTTGATTAAAGTATTGTTGGATTGAATGTTGTGAAATATAAGGTGGAGTGAAAAGGATTATTTTGGTAGAACATTGTTGGAAATATTTGAGTGAGTTTTTATGTGCATGATTGGTGAATGTTTACGAGAACATTGGAGATAGATATTGAAGATTATTTGAGTTAGGGTTTGAGACCCACATTGTGCTCTTTTTTTGAAGAAGTATGAAAACACTTGTTTAGGGTTTGTGAGCAAGTTGTGTTTCATTGGTTGAATGATTGAGTGAAACTTCTTGAGCATTGGTTTTGAGTGATATTGAAAGTGAATGTGCAAACATTAGAAATCAGATTTGTGAAAGCAACATACTTAATGATTGAGTAGAACATATTGAGTTTTTGATAGAGTACATCATTATCTATATGTTCCAGAGGTTAAACAAATTCTAGAATAAAATATGTCTAATTTGCTTGAAGTTAAAGGAATTACTTTGAATATTAGACAAAGCAATTGATAGCATTGTGTGCAAGATTTGAGTTTGATTGAGCATATCTTGTGAGTTATTTTGAGCATGTGTTTGAGAAAATTTGGTAAGCTTTTGTAAAATATTAAGGACAGATTCGAGTAAGCTTTTGTGAAAGCTTAATGATAGATTTGAGTAAGCTTTTTTGAAATCTTAAGGACTAATTTGAGTAAGATTTTATGAAATCTTAAGGACATATTTGAGTAAGATTTTGTGAAACCTTAAGGATAGAGTTGAGCAAGCTTTTGTGAAATCTTGTAGGTAGATTTAAGGTAAGTTTTGGTGAAGACTTGAGATCAGATTGAGCAAGTTCTTGAGAGGACTTGTAGGCAGATTTGAGGTAAGTCTTGGTGAAGACTTGAGAGCATATTGAGAAAGTTATTGAGAGGACTTGTAGGTATATTTGAGGTAAGTCTTGGTGAAGACTTGAGAGTAGATTGAGCAAGTTCTTGAGAGGACTTGAGGGTATATTTGAGGTAAGTCTTTGTGAAGACTTGAGAGCAGAGTTGATTTATTGATTTTTTTAAGCTTTATGTTAAGTCTTGGGGTAAATCTAAGCAGAGTTGATTTATGATTTTTTCAAGCTTTGTGTTAAGGCTTGGGGAAAATATAAGTAGAGTTGAGTTATGGTTTGATCAGACTTTGTGTTAAGGCTTGATGACAAATTTGGGGATAGAGTTTGGTGTAAATTTGAGAGTAGATTTATGCTAGACTTGAGACAGAGTTAGAGCAGATTTATACTAGACTTGAGGATAGTGTTTGGTGTAGATATGAGATAGAGTTGAGAGCAATATTTGGAGGTGACAAAGCAGAGGATAATAGTCTCCAATGGATAGAGATCCATTAGCTAGCACAATGAGGATAGAGGTCTTCTAAGTGAGGACAGAGGTCTTCTATGGAGAGAGATCCACAAGCTAGTGCAATTGGGTATGTCATTTTCTAGAAGATCACCAGCTAGAGCAAAGGAGAAAGATTTCTCCTATGGATAGATATCCATGAACCATAGCAAGGGGAAAGAGTTCTCCTATGGAGTGTGATCCATGAAGCAATTGGGAAGATAGAGTTCTTCTGTGGAGAGAGATCCATGAACCATTTGAGGAGAAAGAGTTCTCCTAGGTCAAGTTCCACGAACCAGAGAAAAGGGAAAGATTTATCCTATGGAGAGAGATCCACAAATTAGAGCATTAGGGGATTGGTGTCTCCTTTGGATAGAGGTCCATAAACATTGTAATAGGGAAGTGATTCCCAAGAGATTTATTGAGAAATTTTTAGTAGAAATATTTTCTCCGTGGAGTAGCCCACATTGGGTGAACCACATTAAATTGGTATCTCTATTGTGTGTGATGATTTGTGCATTTCTTTGATTACTGATTTTGATATTACCATTGATTATATTGGATAATATTGATTGGGAAAGAAAAGTAAAATTTGATCTTATATTGTTCACCCCCCTCTCAGTATAAGCTTGTGTTCTTCAATTGGTATCAGAGCGGGTTTCTTTGAAAGAGTTTAATAGCTTGAAGGAAAAGCATACAGGAACATAGATGGAATCTTATAGTGGATCTTCAGGAAATAAGGAAAAAAATTTCGATGGGAACAATTATGCATTTTGAAGTGTAATAATGAATATTTACCTAATGGCACAAGGAAATGATACATGGGAAGCAATTGAGGATGGGTACATACCGCCAGCTACTCCTCCTACATATAAATATGGTAATATCCTAAATCTGAATAATTCAAAGGCAATGAATGTAATATTTAGTGGTTTATGTGAAGCAAAGTTTGTAAAATTTATGCATTGCACATTAGCAAAAGATATTTGGGAAAATCCGAAGAAAACATATGAGGGAGACAAAAATATCAATATGGCAAAATTGCAAATTCAAAAGAAAATATTTGAAGACTTGAATATGAAGGATGAGGAAGATATTGCTACATACTTACCTCATGTGGATGAGGTTGTTAATTCCATGGAAGGACTTGGGTTTAAAGTTGAAGAATTAGATGTTTGTCAAAATTATTTAAGGTCACTCCCTAAGAGGTATAGTGAAAAGGTTTCAGCCATAGAAGAAATAAAATATATTGAATCTTTGACTAGGGATGAGTTACATGGAACTCTCACAACTTTTGATATGAGAATAGGAAAGGATCCTATCCCCAAGATAGATACAACCTTCAAAGTAGCAAAGAAAACAAAAGATAAGAAGACAGATTCAAGTGATGAGTCATCCAGTGATGAAGAAGTAAACTATGGTAGAAGGAACAAGGACTTTAGAAAGCACAAAGGTACAAAATAGTAAAGTGTTTCAATTGTGGTAAATATGGTCACTATGCATCTAACCATATAGAAGCTGAAAGTAGCAGTGGTGAAGAGAAACAAGATCATAAGAATAGGGAAGCAAGAAAATCTTAGTACCAAAAGAAACATAGGTATGGATAAAAAAAGCATAAAAATATTTTTTTCCAGAGGCATAAGAAGAGTTTTTATGTAGATAAGATAGGCAAGAGTTCAAGTGATAGTGATGGAAGATCCTCAAGTAATGAAGAAGAATAAATTCTCTTCTTGGCAATAGAGGAAGAAGGAAGTGCTTCCATTGAATATAAATCTGAAAGATATGAGGATGCTCTTGAAGACAAAGGAGTAGAAGAAGAATCAAAAAATGAAGATGAAGGGGAATTTGATATTGAATGTGAGCTTATTTCTTCTCTTAAGGAATTAAGAAAGGTAAGAAAGAAGAACTCAAAACTCAAGCTTCAATTTCAAGAATGTGATGAAGAGAAAACAAAGCTTATCAAAGATCTAATAAACTCAATAGCTAAGACATGGAGATTTAAATAGAAGTTAGAAGAAAAATTCTTAGAACGTGAAATATTAGAGCATGAGGTAGCTTCACTAAGGAATAAAGTGAGAGTCTAAATACAAGCTACAAAGGTTTGGGAGAATCTCAAAGACCTTGTATAATATTATCAAGGTACAAATATCTTCATCAAATAATACAGGACTTGGTTTTGAAGAGGAACAAAGAGAATGAGGAGAGGAGTCAATCTCAAGCTCCAAAGAAGAAGAAGTTTTAGAAAAAGAGAGTGAAAGAGAAAGTGAGACTTATGAGGATAAGTTGGAAAATAAGGTTATGAGGAAAGCAAAAGATGAAGGTTCAACAAGGAAAGGAACAATGCACAAATTAGGAACATGAAACATCACAGGGAAGAAAGGACTAAGAGACCAATGGGGTCAAGGCAATATTTCTTTAATGGACGTTGCTTCTATTGTCACAAATTTTGTCACAAGACTATGTAGTGCACAACACATGAAAAGAAGGAATATGGTTTCACTAGGAGAAATTTTAGAAATAGACATATCTTTCAAGGGTATTTTCACTCTTGTAATCAATTTGATCATAAAGCAATTCATTGTAGGGTTCATTATAGGAATGGATATGACTTAACCAGGAGGAACTTCAAGATATTTGCACCTTCAAGGAACCACAACATTAAGTGTTATAAGTAAAATAATGTTGGGCATATGACTAAGTGGTGTAGAAAAAAAATTTCAGAGTCAAACAGGAATAGGGTTACTCAAAAGAATCATAACGATCAATTGAGGAAGGTGGACAAAGAGAAAGAGCATTGTATACTGGGAGTAGAGATACTCCCACCCCAAAATTAATCACATCAAGAGAGGATTTGGGGAGGGTGTTGAGCTAATAGTCTTATATTTAGCCCCAAATGTGACCCTTTTGCATTGATGTCAAAGGTGGAGAGATATGAGTTATGAGGAGAGCATTTAGTTAGGGGGGGCAATTTCTTAGGGGAGCAGAATTGGAAAAAGGAAAAAGGAATGGTTAAGGAAAAAGGGTTACCATTAATGACAAAGGGGGAGATTGTTGGAAATTGTGAGTAGTTGTGTTGTCATTGATGTCAAGAGACAATGTCTATGATATCAAAAGTCAGTGCAAGGAATTGACAAAAGGAGGGTTAAAATATTTATATTTTAAGCCCAAGATATTTGGTTTAAAGCTTCACATGATTGGTCAAAAGGTTGGCTAAGCACCCTGAAGGAATGTGATACCTAGGCCCAAATGAAATAATATTATAATATTTATTATTATAATATTAAAGGTATTAAGATAAGGCCTAAGGTTAAAAAGGAAAACACCTAGGCCCAAAGGAAATAATATTATAGTATTTATTATTATAATATTAAGTATTACATCTGCTTGTTGTGGTGCACTGGTAAATGCCTTGGGTGTTGGTAGAGGCCGACCCAGGTTCCATTCCCCTTATCTCCATCCTACATATATATGGTATAGTAAAGAATATCCTATGTGTTGGTAGAGGCCGACAAGGCTCCATTCCTCCTATGCCCAACCTGTTGAAAGTGGCACCTTGAAAGGGGTTTTTTCCACTATAAATTAGTTTTTAGTTGGAGAGGAGAGGGTAATCCTCCAAGGGAGGTCCCAGGTTCAAATCTCCACCCTACCAAAAAGCTGAATTGGGTATCCAAAATCCAATTGATAATGCTGGTGTGGGCAGGGTCGAGTTGTTGAGCAAGGTGGAACAACAGTATTGTCATTGTTATCAACATAGTCAGACAGATCGGTTGATGCAGTGGACAGGAGTTAAGAGGTTCTTTAGAGTATGTATAGTGATTTTCCAAAATATTGAAGTGGCCCATATGCTAAAAATCAAAAGAAAATCACAAGGAAGAAAACTATCGTGATTTCGCGACATGTTCGAAGAGAAAGTGCAAGCAATAAAAATGTTCGAAAAGAAAGTGCAAGCAGGAAAAACTGTCGTGATTTCATGACATATTGCAAGAGAGATTGTACGGAAGAAAAAGTGTCATGATTTTGTGACATATTGCAAGAGAGATTGTACGGAAGAAAAAGTGTCGTGATTTTGTGACATATTGCAAGAGAGAGAGTCCGAGAGAAAAAGTGTCGCGATATCGCGACATGTCGCGTTTTCGCGACCCGAAGGCAAGAGAAAGAGCAAAGGAGAAAAAGTGTCACGATATCATGACATGTCACATTTTTGTTACTCAAAAAGGGCATCCAGGCAGAGAAAGAAAAGGTGTCGCGATATTGCGACATGTCGCATTTTTACGACTCAAAAATGGTAGGTAGGCCGAGAAGAAAAAGTGTCATGATATCGCGAAATGTCGCATTTTCATGACTTGAAAAGGCCAGGCAGGCAGTGAAACAAAAGTGTCACGATATCGCGACATGTCACATTTTTGAGACTCAAAAAGGCCAGGCAGACAATGAAACAAAAGTGTCACGATATCGCGACATGTCGCATTTTTGCGACTGAAGACCAAGATGGTAAAACTGAAGACTACATAGTGATGTGGACCCATAAGGAATATTTAATGATTTTAAATCATTTAAGATGGTCGTTACACGTGGAAAGAAATAGATGCATGCCCATGTGGAGAAAATGAACAGTCGTGGAAGGAGAAAATGAATAGTCGTTAAAATAGAAAATGAACAGTCGTAGAAGGAGAAAATGAATAGTCGTTAAAATAAAAATGAAAAGCTTTTTCGGAAATCAAAATGCATGCATGCACAAAAGAGAAAATGAACAATCATGCAAGGAGAAGACGAACAGTCATGATCGAGAAGACGAACAGTCATGACCGAGAAGACGAACAGTCATAGTAGGAGAATATGGTGTCAATTCGTTGCATGTAATGTGTTTGACAAAATGCCCACTCTATATATACAAAAGGAGTTACATAAAGAAGGCATTACAATTGACAAGTGGCATATGAGAAATGAAAGGAGTTACAACTGGAGTTATGAAGAGAAAGGATGGTTATAAAAGGAGTGTTGCTCAAAGAATTTTAGTTGGGGATTTTATCTTGCGAAGAGCGCGAGAGGAGAGCGAGAGGTGTGCGACAGGCAACCAAGAAGGGTGTGTGCTATGTGAATTGTGGGCGATGTTGAGTAAGCAATAGACCAGTCAGGGTCTTGTAAAAGTGAAGGCATTTTATGTCAATCTTCTAGCTTCAAAAAGTCCAAGTTGGTGCTTGGAATCAGGGGTTGGCGCTCCTTTTTGTTGGTGCAGATAAATCAGGGGTTGGTGCTCCTTTCTGTTAGTGTAGATAAATCAAGGGTTGGTGCTCCTTTCAGTGGGTGCTGGTAAATTGATTGTAAAGTTGTTACTTTGCAAAGGCTGGATTTGGATGGGAGTCCAAACAGTCAATTTTTGAGGAGTAACCAAATCTGGTGAACCTCGATATATCTTGTGTTGTGTGATGCTATCTTGTTATATTTGCTTTATGTGGTTTTAAGTTTTCATTGTTTTGGCTTTAAGAGTTGAATATTTAAGATCAGAAGAGCTACACTGATTCATCCCCCCCTCTCAGTGTCATTGTGAGACTAATAATTGGTATCAGAGCTAGTTTCCCTTATTAGGCTAAATCAGCTAGGGTTGATCTTGGATTAGTATGCAATGGGTAAGAAGAATAGATCCTCATCCAATAAGGCATCTCAGTCAGTTTTAGTTCCTGTGGAAGAGAAAATTGAACTAGAAAAGGTTGAAGAAGTGAATTCTAAAGTATGTGATGAAAACCTTGAGGCTGAAGTGTATCTAGAAGGTGAGTTGATCGCTGCACTTGAAGAGTTGAATAAAGAAATGAAAAATAACAGAAGATTGTCCAAGAAGTTGGAATAATATGGGGATAAGATCGAAGATCTCTTCTTACAAATTCATAAAGCCAAGAAAATAGAAGAAGCCTTGAAGTCACACCTGGATGATAAAGTTGATGTATGTAGCAAACGTGAAGAGGAATCTAACAAAGTTTGTAGTGATCTAAAGCTGCAAGTAGAAGAGTCCAAAAGGATTGAAGAAACTCTCAGGTCACAGATCAATGAGAAAGATATTAATTGCTGCAAACAAGAAGAGGAGATTGTTTTATTGAGGAAACAACTAGAAGAGGCCAATACAAATCTCAAATTTGAGAAGAGCACAGATTTGCTAGATAAAATGATAAGGCAACAAAAAAGTCCCATGTGTAAGCTTGGTCTTGGATGTGAAGCTGAACAACCTTCATCTTCTAAATCTACAGAAAAGAAGAAGTCCACTGCTGAAGGATCAAAGCAAGAAAAGCTTGAAGCTGAATCCTCAAAAGGAAAAAAATCTCAAATGAGATCTACAGCAAAGCAACCACAACAAAATAGGTTCTATCACTCTCATTTTATTCATAATAATGCTTTTAATGGCTATTGTTTTAGATGCAACCATTATGGTCACAAGGCAATTTATTATGGATTGAATAATAGATCAAAGAGTTATGTTGGTAGAAATACATCTATTATTTCGATTGAAAACCATGTGCAATGTTTTAAATGTAATGGTCATGGGCACATAGCAAGGTCTTGTCCAAGAAATTTTGTATCTAATCTAAGGCAAGACAATATATTTCATCAAACGCAAAGAATGCAACACAAACACGGAAGAAATCATGTGCATCAAAGAAAGAAAAATAATCATCCATCAAGGATGTACAAGAGACAACCACCCAAGAGAAATGTTCAAGTTCACAAAAAGGTTCAAAATAGGGATGCAGTTGAAAACCTTCAACCTAAGTTCAAGAAAGATTGGAGAAAGAAAGAAGAGAGGAAATCGTGTCTCCTTGGACTGAAGGAGATTACTCCTCTATTGCACTAAGCAGCTCCAGGTAGCACATCCTCAGGGGGAGCAATGTTAAAGTTTTATTTTAATGCTCCTATGTATTTTTTTGGTTATCTGAGGATGAAAGGAAAGTAGTCGGGGAGTTGTCGTATAGTTGCCAAAGTGTGGTTCAATTCATGTCATTTTTTGTGGCGGTACCGTGAAGGGTGGTGATTAAATTGAGATTTGTCACCATTGGTAGTATTGCTATATGTCAGTGTTGTACTTTTGATGGTTCTTACTACCATTTTTCAAAGTTACGAAAAATTACAGTTCTGATAATTTGGTTTAGTGAAAGAGATGCAAAAAAAGTTCACAATGGAGGATTGTAATCCAGTTAGCACTCCCATGACGACAGGTTGCAAGTTGAGCAAGGATGAAAAATCTCTAGATGTTGATCAAACCATGTACAGATCTATGATTAGGAGCCTACTATATTTGACAGCTACCAGACTAGATATCTTGTAGGTAGTTTGCATGGTAGAACGACTTTAGGCTAGTCCTAAGGAGATTCATGTGATAGCAGTGAAGAGGATTCTTCGGTATCTTAAGGGTACTATGGAGTATGGGTTATGGTATCCAAAAGGTAAGGAATTCACCCTTATTACGTATTCAGATGCATATTGGGCAGGATGTGTCGATGACAGAAAGAGTACCAGTGGAGGTGCATTTTATCTTAGAGACAGGTTGGTCGCATGGCACAATAAGAAACAAGATTCAGTCTCCTTATCCATAGCAAAGGTAGAATATATTGTAGCAACTACGTGTTGTACGTAGGTCTTATGGATGAAACAAACCCTAAAATATCTTGGAATTAACTTCAGTGATCCAATTTCAGTTAAGTGTGATAACACCAGTGCCATTAACATCTCAAAGAATCTGGTTATGCATTCTCGCACAAAACATATTGCTATCCGATATCACTTTTTGAAGGAGAAAGTTGCGAAAGGTGAGGTGAAGTTGGATTTTGTCCCAACTACAGAGCAAGTAGTGGATATCTTCACAAAACCATTGCCCAAGGAATTTTTTGAGTACCTTCATAATAAATTGGGAGTGGTCACGCTTTCCAAGAACTGACTAGCTATCGGGACCACATTCTCAAGGGGAGCATTTATATATTTGATTATCTTTTTTCTCATGTTTGTAATTTTTGCTAACTATAATAATTTGTGCCTGAGAATGTTGTGCATGGACTCAGGGGGAGTCTGCAGTAGCCCTTTGGTATTATTGTCAAAGGGGGAGAAGAATTACAGGAAATTGCACGTGTGTTGCCAATAATTCCAAAGGGAGAGATTGTTGAGCAAGGTGCAGCAACCATATTTTCATTGTTGTTAACACAGTCAAACAGATTGGTTGATGCAGTGGATAGGAGTTAAGAGGTTCTTCAGAGTATGTACAGTGATTTTCCAAAAGATCGAAGTGGCCCATATGCTAAAAATCAAAAGAAAATCACAAGGAAGAAAATTATCACGATTTCGTGACATGTTCGAAGAGAAAGCGCAAGCAAGAAAAATTGTTGCGATTTCGCGACATGTTCGAAAAGAAAGTGCAAGCAGGAAAAACTGTCATGATTTCGTGACATGTTTGAAGAGAAAGCGCAAGCAAGAAAAACTGTCACGATTTTGTGACATGTTCGAAGAGAAAGTGCAAGCAAGAAAAACTGTCGTGATTTCGTGACATGTTGGAAGAGAAAAAGGCAAGTAGAAAAAGTGTCACGATTTCGTGACATGTTGGAAGAGAAAAAGGCAAGTAGAAAAAGTGTCACGATTTCACGACATGTTGGAAGAGAAAAAGGCAAGTAGAAAAAGTGTCACGATTTCGTGACATATTGCAAGAGAGATAGTACGGAAGAAAAAGTGTCGCGATTTCGCAACATGTTGGAAGAGAAAAATGCAAGTAGAAAAAGTGTCGTGATTTCACGACATATTGCAAGAGAGATTGTACGGAAGAAAAAGTGTCATGATTTCGTGACATATTGCAAGAGATATTGTACGAAAGAAAAAGTGTCACGATTTCACGACATATTGCAAGAGAGAGAGTACGAAAGAAAAAGTGTCACGATATCATGACATGTCACGATATCGTGACATGTCACGTTTTCACGACCCGAAGGCAAGAGAAAGAGCAAAGGAGAAAAAGTGTCATGATATCGTGACATGTCGCATTTTCATGACTCAAAAAGGGAAGCCAGGCAGAGAAAGAAAAAGTGTCACGATATCGCGACATGTCATATTTTTGCGACTCAAAAAGGGCAGGAAGGCCAAGAAGCAAAAGTGTCACGATATCGCGACATGTCGCATTTTTGTGACTCAAAAAGGCCAGGCAGGAAGTGAAACAAAAGTGTCATGATATCGTGACATGTCACATTTTTGCAACTCAAAAATGCCAGGCAGGCAGTGAAACAAAAGTGTCATGATATCGCGACATGTCGCATTTTTGCGACTGAAGACCAGGATGGTAAAACTGAAGACTACATAGTGACGTGGACCCATAAGGAATCTTTAATGATTTTAAATCATTTAAGATGGTCGTTACACATGGAAATAAATGGACGCATGCCCATGTGGAGAAAACAAAAAGTTGTGGAAGGAGAAAATGAACAGTCATTAAAATAGAAAACAAACAGTCACAGAAGGAGAAAACAAACAGTCGTTAAAATAAAAACGAAAAGATTTTTTAGAAATAAAAATGCATGCATGCACAAAAGAGAAAATGAACAATCATGCAAGGAGAAGACGAACAGTCATGACCGAGAAGACGAAAAGTCATGACCAAGAAGACGAACAGTCATGACCGAGAAGACGAATAGTCATAGTAGGAGAATATGGTGTCAATTCATTGCATGTAACGTGTTTGACGAAATGTCCACTCTATATATACAAAAGAAGTTACATAAAGAAGGCATTACAATTGACAAGTGGTATATGAGAAATGAAAGGAGTAGTTACAACTAGAGTTACGAAGAGAAAGGATGGTTATAAAAGGAGTGTTGCTCGGAGAATTTCAGTTGGGGATTTTATCTTGTGAAGAGTGCGAGAGGAGAGCGAGAGGTGCGTGACAGGCGACCGAGAAGGGTGTGTGTTATGTGAATTGTGGGTGATGTTGAGTAAGCAATAGACCAGTCAGGGTCTTGTAAAAGTGAAGGCATTTTTATGTCAATCTTCTAGCTTCGAAAAGTCCAAGTTGGTGCTCCTTTCTGTTGGTGCAGATAAATCAGGGGTTGGTGCTCCTTTCTGTTAGTGCAAATAAATCAGGGGTTTGTGCTCCTTCTAGTGGGTGCTGGTAAATTGATTGTAAAGTTGTTCCTTTGCAAAGGCTGGATTTGGATGGGAGTCCAAACAGTCAATTTTTGAGGAGTAGCCAAAACTGGTGAACCTCGGTATATCTTGTGTTGTGTGATGCTATCTTGTTATATTTGCTTTATGTGGTTTTAAATTTTCATTGTTTTGGATTTAAGATTTGAATATTTAAGATCAAAAGAGCTACATTGATTCACCCCCCCCTCTCAGTGTCATTGTGAGACTAACAACGGGTGTGACTCTTGGGTGACTTTGATGGTGTAGAACCCCCTATTCGTGGTCTCTTAGACCAAGGCGGCCCCTCAAGGGGTTTTTTGCTTTAAAAAAAATATTAAGTATTAAAAATAAAACCTAAGGTTACTTGTAAATTAATTATAATATTTATATTATAATAATTTCATAATATAAATTAATTAAACCCTAAGGGTTGGGCACAAAATATTAAACTTAATATTTCCACGTCGATGTTTAAGAAAGGAAGGATATGGTATTTATACCATAATATTTGGATGGCATAAGGTAAGTCTTCGAAATCCATATGCGAAGGGCAAAATAATTGGTGCGATTTTCGTGAGCAAGGCATAGACAAAGATTTTTATTTTTAAAAGCTTAAGGTGGACTGTGAATGAATAAAGGGAAGAGAGTGTGCACTTCTATCACCATATGCATGGGTGGCCTAGTGGCAAGGATTGGTGCATAAGACTTTGACGAAATAGAGGTCCTGCATTTGATTCCCGACAGAAGCGAAGGGAAGAGTTTTATTTCGATTCAAATGTTTTTGGCACCTGTAAAGGTTACGAAAGGTCGAAAGTGCATAATGGTGTTGTGTGGGCATGCAAACCAAGTGGTAGCCTAGTTGTGGCTAAGGTGCTAGGCAGTAAGTGAACATGAGTTTGATTCGCATGGAGTGCATGGTGGTGATTAAGGCATGCAAATTAATTTTTTATTAAAGTGGCTAAGGTATGATTAAAAAACTTATTATTTTTTTTATATGTTGATTAAGATCTGGATATTATAAGGTGTGTGCAAAGAGTTTTGTTGGTTTAATTTGGTATGTATGTTGGGTTAAGAATTGGAGAGTATAAGGTGTATTGAAAGGACTTTATTATTGTAATTTGAAGTTTATTTTAAGTTAGAATATTAAAGTGTTTGGAAGGTTGAAATTTGGATTGAAATATTCTTTGTTGAGTTGGAGTTAAAAGGAGCCATAGGGATATTGTTATTTTTCTTGAGTGAGTGAATGATCTATTGATTGGGATTTATTTTTAAAGGAGTAATAAGGTGTATTTGAGTCTTAACATTTTATTGTATCTTTTGTATGGTGAAATATTTGTTGAGGTAAAATATTCTTGTGGAGATTTTGAGATAGACTGTTTCTATCTAACCTAGAATTGGCAAGAGGGTTTTGTTTAAAGTAAAACAGGTTTTGAAAATATATCTCCATAAAAAAAAAAAGGTATAGGCACATCATATCTTGATTGAAGTATTGTTGGATTGAATGTTGTGATATATAATGTGGAGTGAAAAGGATTATTTTGGTAGAACATTTTTGGAAATATTTGAGTGAGTTTTTATATGCATGATTGGAGAGTGTTTAGAGAACATTGAAGATAGATATTGAAGATTATTTGAGTTAGGGTTTGAGACCCACATTGTGCTATTTGTTTGAAGAAGTATGAAAACACTTGTTTAAGTTTTGTGAGCAAGTTGTGTTTCATTGATTGAATTATTGAGTGAAACTTCTTGAGCATTGGTTTTGAGTGATATTTAAAGTGAATGTGCAAACATTAGAAATCATATTTGTGAAAGCAACAGATTTAATGATTGAGTAGAACATATTCAGTTTTTGATAGAGTACATCATTCTCTATATGATCCATGGTTCAAACAAATTCAAAATAGAATATGTCTAAACTACTTCAAGTTAAATAAATTACTTCGAATATTAGACAAAGCAATTGATAGCATTATGTGTAAAATTTGAAATTGATTGAGCATATCTTGTGAGTTGTATTGAGCATGTGTTTGGAAATATTTGAGTAAGCTTTTGTGAAATATTAAGGACATATTTGAGTAAGCTTTTGTGAAAGCTTAAGGATAGATTTGAGTAAGCTTTTGTGAAAGCTTAAGGACAGATTTGAGTAAGATTTTGTGAAAGCTTAAGGACATATTTGAGTAAGCTTTTGTGAAATCTTAAGGACAAAGTTGAGAAAATTTTGTGAAAGCTTGTAGGTATATTTAAGGTAAATCTTGGTAAAGACTTGAGAGTATATTGAGAAAGTTCTTGAGAGGACTTGTAGGCAGATTTGAGGTAAGTCTTGGTTAAGACATGATAGCAGATTGAGCAAGTTCTTGAAAGGACTTGTAGGCAGATTTGAGGTAAGTTTTTATGAAGACTTGAGTGCAGATTGAGAAAGTTTTTGAGAGGACTTGAGGTTATATTTGAGGTAAAGTATTTATGAAGACTTGAGAGCAGATTTGATTGATTGATTTTTTCAAGCTTTGTGTTAAGGCTTGGGGTAAATCTAAGTAGAGTTTATTTGTGATTTCTTCAATCTTTGTGTTAAGGCTTGGGGTAAATCTAAGTAGAGTTAATTTATGGTTTGATCAAGATTTGTGTTAAGGCTTGAGGATATATTTGAGTAAAGAGTTTGTGTATATTTGAGAGCAAATTTATGCTAGACCTGAGACAAAGTTAGAGCAAATTTTTACTAGACTAAGGATAGTGTTTGGTGCATATCTGAGATAGAGTTGAGACCAAGATTTGGAGGTGACAAAGAAGAGGACAATAGTCTCCAATGGATAGAGATCCATTAGCCAATACAATGAGGATAGAGGTCTTTTGAGTGAGGATAGAGGTCTTCTGAGTGATGATAGAGGTCTTCTGTGGAGAGATATCCACAAGCTAGTGTAGTGGGGGTTGTATTCTTCTAGAAGATCACCAACCAGAGTAGAGGAGAAAGAGTTATCCTATGGATAGAGATCCATGAACCAGAGCAAGGGGATAGAGTTATCCTATGGAATGTGATCCATGAAGTAGTTGGAAAGATAGAGTTCTTCTATAGAGAGAGATCCATGAACCAATTGATGAGAAAGAGTTCTTCTAGGTCAAGTTCCACAAACCAAAGAAAATGAGAAAGGTTTCTCCTATGGAGAGATATCCACAAATTAGAGCATTAGGGGATTGGTGTCTCCTTTGTACAGAGGTCCATAAACACTATAATAGGGAAGTGATTCCCAAGATATTTTTTGAGAACATTTTAGTGAAATATTTCCTCCATGGAGGAGCCCACATTGGATGAACCACATTAAATTGGTGTCTCTATTGTGTGTGATGATTTATGCATTGCTTTGATTAATGTTGTTTATATTGCCATTTATTATATTGGATAATATTGTTTGGGAAATAAAAGTAAAAGTTGATCTTATATTGTTCACCCCCCCTCAGTATAAGCTTGCGTTTTTCATTATTTTTAGTTTCACTATGCACATATTTTGAGGATATTTTTCATGAGGATGACTTGAGGAATTTTTTTCTAGCTAACCCTTGAATTGGCACAAGAAAGATAAGTTATTTTTAAGACAGGTTTTTAAGGGTACATCTTCATCAAGTATTTTGAGGTATGGTGGTTTAACTCTTTTTCTAGGTGGTTGTGCTTTGAGAAAGTAATTTTAAGGTGGAAATAAAAGGGTTGATTAGTGTGTATTATTGGAAATATTTGAGCTAGATTTTGAGAACAAATTGTGCATCATTGATTAGTGAAATTGGAATACTAGTGCTAGGGTTTTTGAGAAAAATCTATGCATTCTTATTGAAAGTATTTGTAAATATTTTGGGAATTTATGTGAGGGACATTGACTATGTTTGGGAAAGTGTTAGATACCAACTTTGTGAAGAAATTTGTGCATTATTGTGTTTTATTTTTGAGAGCAAATTTGCAAGGAACACAAACCAAGTTTGTGAGGTAAATTTATGCACTAGCTTGATTTGATTTGAAAGGAATTTGCAAGAAGTAGAGATATTATTTGATAAATATAAGATATGTGAATGTATTGGGTATTTGACAACACATATCATTCTCTATGTGTTCAAGAGGTTAAAAAAATTCTAAGTAGAATATAACTAAATTGCCTAGTTGAAGAAAGTATTTCTGAAAGAGATATAAGCATTATTTTGAACATCATTTGTGTGCAAGATTTGGGATTGGTTGAGCATGTGCAATAAGTTGTTTTGAGGTAGATTTGAGAAAGTATTGTGAGAATACTTGAAGCAGGTTTGAGATAGACTTGAGCAAGTCTTGTGAGAAGACTTGAAGCTGGTTTGAGGTAGATCTGAGCAAGTCTTATGAGAATACTTGAAGCAGGATTGAGGTAGATTTGAGCAAGTCTTGTGAGAAAACTTGAAGTAGGCTTGAGATAGATTTGAGCAAGTCTTATGAGAAGAATTGAAGTAGGTTGGAGGTATATTTAAGCAAGTCTTGTGAGAATACTTGAAGCAGGTATAAGAAATATTTGTGCATGTAACGTGTACATATTTGGGACAGTTTTGAGATAGATTTATGCATGTAACGTGTATAGATTTGGGACAAAGTTGAGATAAATTTGTTCATGTAATGTGTACAAATTTGGTATAAATTTGAGATAGATTTGTGCATATAATGTGTGCAAATTTAGGAATGACTTGAGAGCAGATTTATGAGCAAACTTGAGTAAGCCTTGTGATTAGGCTTGGAGCAAAATTAGTAGAGTAGTGTACTAGATTTGGAGGTGACCAAAGTAAAGGGGATAGATTTCTCCCATAGATAGAGTTCCATGAACCAGATCAAAGGGGATATAATTCTCCTATGGATAGAGTTCCACGAACCATAGCAAAGGAGAGGAGTCTCCTATGGATAGAGTTACATAAACTAGATCAAAGGGGATAGATTTATCCTATGGATAGAGTTCCATGAACTAAAGAAAAGGAGAGGAGTCTCCTATGGATAGAGTTCCACCAACCAAACCAAAAAGGGGATAGAGTTATCCTATGGATAGAGGTCCACGAACCTGATGAGAGGATAGGTGTCTCCTATGGATAGAGATCCATGAACTTGAGCATAGGTGATTGGTATCTCCTTTAGACAGAGGTCCATAAACATTGTAAAGGGAATTGGTTCAAAAGATATTTATTGAGAAAATTAATAAGGAATATTTTCTCTATGGACGTAACCCACATTGGATGAACCATGTTAAATCTATGTCTCTTATGTGTGTGATGATTTATGCATTGCTTTTTTACTACTATTGATATTGCAATTGATAACATTATATTATATTGTTTGGGAAAGAAAAGTAAAAGTTTACCTAATACTTTTCACCCCCCTCTCAGTATAAGCTTGTGTTTTTCATTCGCTCCCTGCTACGTGAATTCATAGATTGTTGGTTCTGCGAGTGAAATCATTGCTTTGAAAGTAAAATTGCAAGGGACCTACAAATTTTCAAATAGAACACTAAAATTCAAAGTTAGGGTTTGGGAATCTTCTTAGGCCATTGTAGATTTGATCTTGATGGTGTAGCTCATATCCCTTTGGTATTTTTAACCAACTGTACATAAAATAAGGAAATCATAAGATATGTTTATAAATGATAAAATTGTGATACCATAATTGAAAAATGTAATATATGATGTAATATGCAATACAAAATAATATAGATCTAAGATGTAAGATAAAACAATAGATCTGAAGACACAAATTACCCCCATATTTCTATTTGTGTAATTTCACTGGATCTGAAGTGATTTCACTTCCAAGTGAGTGAATTCCCTCTATAGAGAGCGAATTCATTGGCTATAAGAGTTATCCCATGAATTTACTTTATTTTTATCAATGCGTAAGGTTTTATGTAAAATTGAACTACAAAAATTTTAGAGCATAACTTCGCTTACAATGCTCAATTTGTTCGACGTTGCAAGGTGAAGGTGATGAGGTAAGGTAAGTCACTGATGAAGCAAGCTCCAGGAATGTGCCATTCAGGAATCAATTTTTTAACTTCACCTACAATAAAAAAATAGTTCAAAAACACCATCACGGTCTTGTGGAGATCTAGAGAGCTCATTTTATATTTTCTCACCAGTGTGGGAGGACAAAATTAGCTAGGTTAACTTGGGCTACCATTTCAATTGTTAACCCAAACTGGGCAAATTGCCAATCTGGGCAGATTTGTAGGCCAGTTTAGGGAGCCGATGCAACACATATCCAAGAATATATTCCATTGTAACAAAATCCTGGCAGGTTGCCAAATTTAGGTAAACTGTCGGATATGGTAATTTTTCTCTCGAGTGCACAAATTCACTCCCAAGTGATAAAATTCACTAGAAGGAATGAAAATGATAGACGCTCAGTTAGGAGCATTGTACCAAATGGAGAGAGATCGATTGCAGTAGGTGGGGTTTCTAGATATAGCCAAGATTCCCTGAGTTTATGTGGGTATGACTCTACTGATAGCTTTAGCAGAGTGATGGTACCCAAAATCATCTACAACCTGACTACCAATAGAAGAGGTGACAGTTACCTTAGAGGATGTATGGTGCATCCTCAAGATTATAATTAAAGGGATGGGGGTTTATCAATTTTTGGCATAAGTGAGATCTATAGAGCAACTGACCAGAGATCCATAGTTTTTATTCAATCAGAGTCGTATTAGTGTGAACCTCTTTGTAGAGACACGCTGTGTTTCTACACTTATAGTGGTGCTGAGTGGAGTCGTTGTTGGACTGATAACTAGCAACATGAGTAGACGACATCTACCATGGGCCTTGGCTGGGACTGTTGTGAAGATGAGGTATACAAGGGGGTACTTTGTGTGGGGATAATTTGCTTTATGTCACCTATACAAGATATTATGGAATGTTGTGTATAAGAACCATAGTTGCATTGTATTCACCACTCTACTCCAAGTATTGTTTTGGGAGCACATTACAATGAGGAGGCCCAATGGACTGACTTGAGAAGAGATATATGATGGTCATCCAATTGTGTATTAATGGGTGCCCTTAATAGGAGGTCATAGAGGGTGAGGGATATTGGACTCAATAAAGTGAGAGATCAAAGAATTGCTACCTTGTTAGGTTATATGGAGGCATTGGAGGGTACATCCAAGGTGGGATGCTAATGGTTTTGAGTTAGTTTGGGTATAGTGGATATGATGGCTATAGTTTGAGAAGGGAGATATGGAGCTATATCGCTTTGATTGGGTACATAGGTAGTTTGGGTTGGTACATGGTATACTAGTAGTGAGATATATTTGGTTTCATAAGGTTACTAGAGATGCTAATACTATAGGAGGAGAGCCAAATATCACCCATTTTTGGGAGCTAAAGTTGGATTATCATCTTTATATGATTCTTGGGGTGGATGACGTAGGGGTTGAGGATGTATACATGGATTGGTACGATAGGATTAGACTTCAAAGGATTACTGTAGATCTACCAGGTGATCCTTGGATAGTATAGGTAGTTGGGTAGGTTGCTTTTTAGAGGGCTAAGTAGGGGGTTGCCTTGAGGTACAGTCTATTATAGAGGTTTAGGGTGGTGGAGATACCTAGATGGAGGTGAATGAAGGAGTTTGAGTGGAGCAGGAGTAGTGGGTCTGGGGTGATGCCAGAGGTAAGATCTAGTCCTAGATAGAAGGTGATCTTATAGAAAATAGAGGAGGCACCTCAACCAACAGAGGAGGTATCTTAGTGGATATATTAGGCTCCTCAGCAGATGGGGGATGAGCCCATGCCTGAGGAAATGGATATAATTATTGTTAGGAGAGAGGGAGACCAGTAGTGGATTACCATATTAGAGATAGAGGTGGCTACTTTGAGGGCTCAGGTAGTAGTTGATAGTGCTTGAATCTAGGATTTGGAGGCTGTCACAAGCATGAGCTAATGTACAACATCTTAAGAGTGCACCTTGAAGAACACAAGCTTATACTGAGAGGGGGGGTGAACAGTATAAGACCTCTTTTTACTTTTTCCTTCAATTCAACTTTCAATTCAAAAATATGCAGTGTATAGATAGCAGATTCAAAAGCCGTAATCAAAGCAATGCACAAAAAACCATCAACAAAGAGACACAGCAATTTACGTGGTTCACCCAATGTGGGCTACTCCACGGATAAAATATTTCACTAAATTTTATCAAATCATAATTCTAGGAATACCTTTCCTGATTGCAAAGTTTATGGGCACAAACCCAAAGGAGACACCAATCCCCTAGCTCTATTCTGGCTGGTGATCCTCTAGAAGACCTCTGCCTCTGCTGCCCTTAGCAAATGGAACTCTATCCATAGAAGACACCTGTCTTCCCTACTCTGGCTGGAGACCTCTGTCCTAAACTCTATCATCACCAATATGGTCCTCAAATTTGCACTAGACACAGTCCTTCGGTTTAGCGCAAATATCCTTGTTATCTATCTCTGATCTACACCAAACACAGTCCTTCGGTCTAGCACAAATGTCCTCGAATCTGCACCAATCTCTTTCCTCAACTGGTCCTCAAATCTGGTTCACAAAAGTGGTTCACAAGCTTTCACTAAATCTTGCTTGATCTTCACTCAAGTCTTCACCAAGACTTGTCTCAGATCTACTTTGCAAGTTCTCACTAGAACCTGCCCAGACTGCTTCACAACATACACAACTTCTTGTGCTTTTATAGTCGCACTTTGTCTAACTCCAGTATTTGCACTGTCTGCGCAATCATAGTGGTACTCATCTATCGACGATCGAACTTCTCCCCCTGCACTCTATCTGTGAATATTGCAATGCCAACAACTTCTGTTCCTTTTTGCAAACACAGCAGCACCGTATTCGTGCACTCTGATTCCTTGTGATCTCTCTCACTTAGACGATTCAACAAAATGCACTCTATACCCTACTATCGAATTTCACACTCTATCTACGAACGTCACACTTTGAACGCATACTCTAATAGATACATAACTCTCCAAGAATCCCTCCTTTTATACTAACACTTTCAAGATTAAAACCTTGATCTTAGTCGACTACAAACCCTAATATTTGTCGACCCAAATTTAACTTTGTCGGCTTCACTGCTGCTGCAAATTTTCTGTAGCTTCTGCTGTGAAACTACAACATGTCGCGATATCGCGACACCTTTGCAACCGTACACTATCTTATGGCTTTTGTCGCGATATCGCGACACTTTAGCCTTTGACGACTTTGACTAAGCTCTTGTCGCGATATCGCGACACTTCTCACTTTCTTACCCTGTAGCGTCCCCCCCTGGTTCTGCGCTTTAGATATTTGGGAACTCTAATAAATCTCTCCTAGTTTTTTTCTTGATTCTTGCTTGCAACAAAAATATGACAAATGATAATGAAGCATTACAAATTATAAATGTTACTAATGAAACTGATAAATGAATCAGCATGCATAAATTTGTTATTGCAACAATATAGCAAGTTTCATTTTATTCATTCATATTCATGAAAACTGCTCCATATCAACATGCAAGAAATATGTATATAAATGATCTGGGAATGAAGCATATTACATATTATACTGCAGGTCTGAACCTATTTATGGATCACTGTATATGCACTTTGGTGTCTCTATTCCCCATAAAGCATAATCACAAGTCTGTTGTAGCTGTTGTTGCAACTTATCATAGTCTGATTTTGGTTTGTAAGGAACCTCAAGAGCAGGAACAAGGTCCCCTTCAATTATAAACTCCTTCAACTGATGGACACCTGTACCAACTTGCAAGCTGATTTCATTGTTCACCGGCAAATCTGGAACTACACTGTGGACTGTTGTAGCTGCACTCCATATTCATTCAATGATGTTTGACAGATCTGAAACTAAATGGTGGACTTTTGTAGCTGCACTCTGCCTACCCCTTTCATCAATAAATTAACCAGCACTCTCTCAAATGAGATAACTGTATCCCACAGCCAAAATTCTACAGATTCAATGAAGGGTTTAGAATCTGCTTCAGACCTCTGTAACTGTTAATAGTGTCCAAAGGACAGGCAGCACCATCTTGAAGATTACCAGCAATTTCTTACAATAGTCTGTCTCATGCAAACACACTAAAAGCCTCTCCACAAATGATTAAACTGATTGGGAAGGGTTTCCAGTGATCAAACCTATACAACCCTGTCCAATATATATAATTTCCTTCTCATGAAACACTACGAACTGTTAAGGTAATATGGCATCAAGAAATGAATACACCCACCACTCAAATATCCCAAACAACAGCTCAAAATGGGACACCCAGCAAGGAGTTGACAGTGAAACAAAATCAATTTCAAATAATTAATGTTCAAACTACAACTTTTTCACAAAAGGTACAGTTGGTACTGTAGCGCGGTACTGTAGCAGTACGGCTACTGTAGCAATGGCATAAAAATATGCAATCTCCAAAACAAACACACCAAATTTCCTTCTACAAGTCTGTCAATTAAACCCTCAAGAAATTATACTCTTCTAATCAAAACAAATACCTCTGTGAATCTTATTGAAGTGTTGATCCCGAACTCTGAATGAATCCGGCAGACTGATTGCCTAGGGGTGATCTTTCACACCCGAAAGCAATGTTACTGAAGGAGGTTTTCGTCCCCAACAGCCGATAGAGTCTCAAATGCTGATGAAACCCTAGTTGCTCCGTACTCTATAAATGATGATGAAGGCTCAGCCCTTCTGATGTGAATACTGTGTGGTGTCCTAGCTCCAAATATTCCCCGTATAATCTCTGAATGACCCTGTGTGGTAACCCAACTCTAGAAGTCTTTAAAACTGAAGTCCAACTGCAATCCCTGTGTGGAAATGCCTAGATTGACCTGAGGGTAATCTTGCAACCCCGAAGCCAATGTCCCTGTAAGAGGTTGCCGTCTCTCACAAGCTCCAGAATCTCTATAAATGGCTCTGCCAGAGAGTCCTCCAAAAAACCAGAGAGAAAAATAATAATCTTCGCATAATCCAAATGATCTCCCAAAAGCCTTTTTAATATTCCCTTTTAGGGTTCTCCCAAATTAGGGCAAAATTAGGGTAGTGCACACAAAATAATTTAATTTCTAATTTTCTCTTATTTTCCCTCACCAGGCCCCCTTGTGCACTAGGTTCAACCACTTAAAGTTATTTTATAAAGTGGCCCCCCTTTTACAACGTTATAAGTGACCCTTTATAATATAAAGTACAAACTTTATAAATAATAAAATAATGTCACTTAATGAAATTAACTTTGGCCATTAAAATACTGGACCTCCGCTTATCAGAATGAAAAACTGTGAACAGTTTTGGATACCCAATTTGCCAAAGTGTAATCCTGCAGTTGACTCGTTGACCGAAACCATAAAAATGACCACTGCTAAAAATAGAAATCTCGTCAAACGACCTCCGAACGAGCCCAAACGACAGTCAATCAAAAGCTCTCTGGGTTTTGTCAAAGATTCTGATATCTCCAAAGGCTCCCCTACATCCGATTTAGCCTACGGGAGCTCATGTATAGGCTAATCTGCTCTGCACACTGACTGCCTAGAAAAGGGGACATTACAGTCCGCCCTTCCCAAAGATTGCTTGTCCTCAAGCAATATGCATACATACTCCAGTCAAGTGTCTGCATCCTGGTTGAGGTCCATCAAATCCCTGGATCCCATAACATCCTCAAAAAGAAACCACCACGTTCACGCTGCGCCACTCTGATCACATCTGGAAATCCACTGTGCACAATTAGCTCAAGGCTAAACTATAGCACCATAATATGATCATTCTCCAGCTCGAAAATAAAATGTCTGTCTAATCTAGAATGAAATATCTCACACCAAGTAATATCTGTGAAATCTCCATCATAGGCAACTACAAGAACAACTCTGAAACTGTCTTCATAATCACCATCTAACAATCTCAACTCAATGCTTGTCCACCTGACGTAAATTGGGCGATCCCATGGCCCAAAATCAACTACAACCAACAAAGCATCCTCTGAAAAGATAGCGTCCATCATCATAACTAGATTGTAGTGATCGCTACTCAAACAAGTGGGGTGTAAATTAAACTGCATGTCACCTAAAAAATTACCCACACCCATGACGTCCCAATTGAGATGCAAATCAATCTCCATCAAGTGGCTGATAATGTAGTGGACAACAATGCTAAATCTGAAGATAACCATTCCATTAATGCACCTACTATCAAAATCTGAAAATACTCTGTAAACACTTAGTCTTTCATTGTCCAAACAGCTACCCCGAAATAACCATTGCTCCAAATCAGCAACAAGCATGGGAGCATCATTACAAGATGTATCATTCAGAAACAAAGAGTGACTGCAATGACACATTCTGGAATCCCAAAAACTCATCCAAAACTGGATTGAGTTAGCACGAAACACATGTTCGCTGCAAATCTGAAACATAACAGCTAAAAAACAAAGCTTGGCCATGTCCCAAACTGAAGAAGCCCTCCAAAAAGTCATCAACTCAACAAGTTTCCTATTTTCGCTCATGATTTCTCTCCAGTCCATGTGTATGATCACAAATGTATATATATGTTGGCTGATTAAAAGAGGAGCAGCAACGTACCTTCCATTCTTTTTTTCAACCATCTCCCAAGGCACGCACCTTCCATCATCCTCGATGCCCAGAAACATAAGCATGCGATCCTGGGTGTAGAAATTCATCTTCCCAAAGGCTCTGTCATACTGGAGCTGCATCATACCATACATCATATGAATGTTAACTATGGAAGATGTAGAAATATATGTTGGTACAACACAAAGCCTCTCCATCACATCAGTTGCTGGTTCATTATTAATCTCCTCTCTTTGTGGTGTGTCCACAAGATCCCTCACCATGCCACCATGATCATGACGCATCTCAAACAGTGGGTTATCAAAAGATGTCTCATGATCCATTTTAAATAATGGATTGTCGACCCACTGAAAACTGTCATTATCCTTATGCTCATCCCAATTAACCTGCTGATCCAAATTTACATAATCTGATTTCATTGGACAATGGACTAACTCAAAGTCCTCCTGAATGCTATCGAGCTCATCAACCAACTGCCCAATCTCCATGGCTCTATCCTTATTCTCTTGTTCTCTAGTTTTTATAACAGCAGCAAGTTCCCTTTCAGTTTCATGCAATGTCATGTGAGCATCCGATAATGAGACTCTAGTTGACTCAAGCTCAAGAGTGAGCCTATCAACTTCTTCCTCTTTACCCTTTAATGCACCAAGGGTCTCTTCAACAAGCTTGATAGAATGATCCCTGTCTGTAAGTATATTTATGAAATCTGATTTCATGGTTTCCAAGGCTACTTTCAATGTTTGTAAATCAGCAATAGAGATTATCCCTTCAACACCCTTTTGCCTCCTCTCAATATGAGCCTTCCAATAAAGCTCTTCAACAAATTTATGAGTGTGATCAACATGGGATAGGGCTGCAACAATTGTGTCTTCAGTAGTCCTTGAATTAAAATCAGATTTTTGCATTAAAATTTCAGAATTATATACCTGGCAATGGTCTTCAAAAAAATCATTTGCCTTGGCTTCCTCTTTGCTTATCATTCGCTCTATCGATAGTTCATCACTTGGGGCAAGAGGAATTTCATTCCCAAGTGGTTGTTCGTCAAACTTAGGTGCCAACACACCCGGATCCCATGGTACAATAAGTTGATCACCATGTTGAGAAATCAAATGAACATTGTAATCTTCATGAGGAATTACCTTACTGAATGAGTTGCTCTCCGGATCAAGGAAGGTGTGACTGTCCCAAACTCCCTTATTGACATGCTTTCTCTGTTGCCCATTCTGAAACACATCAGTCCTATGGTCATCTGAAAATGCATCAAGGTTCTTATCAACATAGGTAATTGTGTCATCAAGCATTAAATCTGAAAATGCATCATAATCAGCAATAACCCCATTATTCAGTGAATTTTTATGGCTGTCCTGATGAGGTAAAACATCACTGAAATCTGATTGGAAATCAGCAAAATAATCAACTTTGTCAATGTATGCATCATCTCCCTTAGACTCATCAAGGCAACTGTCGAACTTAGAGTCTTCAATAACTTGCTCCATAATCAGATCCAATGTTGCTGATTTAATGTTCTCATTAGATGCAATCTCATCATATATCGGTGCATGCATGTCCATGGAATCAATCTGTGATTCTACTACACATACCTCATGTAATGGACCATTGTCTTCAACACAATCTTCTGATTTGATTTCTTCTTCAACAGTAGTCTTTGAATCTTCAGCTCCATCAACATTGTGTTTTGATTTTTTGTTCATCTTCTCAAGAAGCCTCATTTTTTCATCTCCGTTTGGTTGTTGCCTCATACGCATATCAATGTAATCTTCATAAGTCATAAGGGCATGATAACCCTCATCAAGAGCTTCCCACTCCTGTTGGAACTGATCAAGTAATTCAATGACTGTAGGCTCAACCTTTACCTGAGGAGGAATTCTAAGTGGAGAATTTGTCATCATAGCAGCCAACTGATTGATGGATTTCTGCAACTCTCTCTGACCCTGCCAAAACTTATGCTGAAACTTATTCCAATCACTGAGTGACTTCATCTTCATACCGGACTAACCAACTCTCAGCTGAAGAAGTTATGAAAAACAACACAAGATATGAACCCAAACAGGCTGGCAGAATAAGCTAAGCTCTGATACCACTGTAGCGTCCCCCCCTGGTTCTGCGCTTTAGATATTTGGGAACTCTAATAAATCTCTCCTAGTTTTTTTCTTGATTCTTGCTTGCAACAAAAATATGACAAATGATAATGAAGCATTACAAATTATAAATGTTACTAATGAAACTGATAAATGAATCAGCATGCATAAATTTGTTATTGCAACAATATAGCAAGTTTCATTTTATTCATTCATATTCATGAAAACTGCTCCATATCAACATGCAAGAAATATGTATATAAATGATCTGGGAATGAAGCATATTACATATTATACTGCAGGTCTGAACCTATTTATGGATCACTGTATATGCACTTTGGTGTCTCTATTCCCCATAAAGCATAATCACAAGTCTGTTGTAGTTGTTGTTGCAACTTATCATAGTCTGATTTTGGTTTGTAAGGAACCTCAAGAGCAGGAACAAGGTCCCCTTCAATTATAAACTCCTTCAACTGATGGACACCTATACCAACTTGCAAGCTGATTTCATTGTTCACCGGAAAATCTGGAACTACACTGTGGACTGTTGTAGCTGCACTCCATATTCATTCAATGATGTTTGACAGATCTGAAACTAAATGGTGGACTTTTGTAGCTGCACTCTGCCTACCCCTTTCATCAATAAATTAACCAACACTCTCTCAAATGAGATAACTGTATCCCACAACCAAAATTCTACAGATTCAATGAAGGGTTTAGAATCTGCTTCAGACCTCTGTAACTGTTAATAGTGTCCAAAGGACAGGCAGCACCATCTTGAAGATTACCAGCAATTTCTTACAGTAGTCTGTCTCATGCAAACACACTAAAAGCCTCTCCACAAATGATTAAACTGATTGGGAAGGGTTTCCAGTGATCAAACCTATACAACCCTGTCCAATATATATAATTTCCTTCTCATGAAACACTACGGACTGTTAAGGTAATATGGCATCAAGAAATGAATACACCCACCACTCAAATATCCCAAACAACAGCTCAAAATGGGACACCCAGCAAGGAGTTGACAGTGAAACAAAATCAATTTCAAATAATTAATGTTCAAACTACAACTTTTTCACAAAAGGTACAGCTGGTACTGTAGCGCGATACTGTAGCAGTATGGCTACTGTAGCAATGGCATAAAAATATGCAATCTCCAAAACAAACACACCAAATTTCCTTCTGCAAGTCTGTCAATTAAACCCTCAAGAAATTATACTCTTCTAATCAAAACAAATACCTCTGTGAATCTTATTGAAGTGTTGATCCCGAACTCTGAATGAATCCAGCAGATTGATTGCCTAGGGGTGATCTTTCACACCCGAAAGCAATGTTACTGAAGGAGGTTTTCGTCCCCAACAACCGATAGAGTCTCAAATGCTGATGAAACCCTAGTTGCTCCGTACTCTATAAATGATGATGAAGGCTCAGCCCTTCTGATGTGAATACTGTGTGGTGTCCTAGCTCCAAATATTCCCTGTATAATCTCTGAATGACCCTGTGTGGTAACCCAACTCCAGAAGTCTTTAAAACTGAAGTCCAACTGCAATCCCTATGTGGAAATGCCTAGATTGACCTGAGGGTAATCTTGCAACCCCGAAGCCAATGTCCCTGTAAGAGGTTTTCGTCTCTCACAAGCTCCAGAATCTCTATAAATGGCTCTACCAGAGAGTCCTCCAAAAAACCAAAGAGAAAAATAATAATCTTCGCATAATCCAAATGATCTCCCAAAAGCCTTTTTAATATTCCCTTTTAGGGTTCTCCCAAATTAGGGCAAAATTAGGGTAGTGCACACAAAATAATTTAATTTCTAATTTTCTCTTATTTTCCCTCACCAGGCCCCCTTGTGCACTAGGTTCAACCACTTAAAGTTATTTTATAAAGTGGCCCCCCTTTTACAACGTTATAAGTGACCCTTTATAATATAAAGTACAAACTTTATAAATAATAAAATAATATGTCACTTAATGAAATTAACTTCGGCCATTAAAATACTGGACCTCCGCTTATCAGAATGAAAAACTGTGAACAGTTTTGGATACCCAATTTGCCAAAGTGTAATCCTGCAGTTGACTCGTTGACCGAAACCCTAAAAACGACCACTGCTAAAAATAGAAATCTCGTCAAACGACCTCCGAACGAGCCCAAATGACAGTCAATCAAAAGCTCTCTGGGTTTTGTCAAAGATTCTGATATCTCCAAAGGCTCCCCTACATCCGATTTAGCCTACGGGAGCTCATGTATAGGCTAATCTACTCTGCACACTGACTGCCTAGAAAAAGGGACATTACATCTGCTTTGTTTTTGGTAATGCTTGGTATTTTGTAATTTTTTTGTAGTTTTTTCAATATATGTTTTTTTTCTTTTGAGAATGATAACACACAGTTGGAAATGAATACTATCGTAATTTTCAAACTACTTAACCAAATACAATGAAATTTTTACAGAAACTTATTTTTATCAATACATAAACCCAATGAAGGAAAATGTAGAAAGATAAGTTTACCCGAAAAAATCTTTGGTCTGATATTAAACTGAAAATTTGCATCAGCTATAAAAAAACATGTTTTGCTCATAACTTATAAAATATTGACTTCTCCATTGATTGGAAAATAGTTACAAATACCCCTTTTTGCTGCTTAACAAATTCCACTAAGTATCTCCAGTGCAATCGATGAGAAATGGACCCAAACACCCACATGGAGTTGCAAATGTACGACCCAATGTTGCAGAGGCACAGCTACCCTGTAGGTTATTTGCTGCTCTTAAAATGCTTCTCAAAACTGACTTAGAACCCTCATTACAGTCTGCAAAACTGCTGGTAAGCAATGCCAATGTCTTTCTTGTGATATGCAGCTCGAACTCACCAACCAACATGTAGTCCCATACATCTCCAACTCTGTCCCAAAATTCATCACAAAAAAAGTCCTAAAAGATAGAGAAGATGCAACCTCAAAAATTAGTGAACAATCAGTCCAAGTTTCCCTTAGAAAAACAACCTCATTAGTTATGAAAGAAGCAGACCAAGGCGTCTCAAACAGAGACAATTATGCTCAATTATTACAGCTTCCACTTCTATATAAAAATCAAAACAAAAATCTTAGTGTGAGGCCAAGATGCAAATCAACAATGCATGGACCCAAGGTTGCCTCAAACATTCATCCAAGACTGTTCCCAAACCTGCTTCAAGCTGACCAAAGATTGTCTTCATGCTATTCCAAAACCTGTCCAAAGGCCGCAATTGTGCAAAAGCCGAGTGGAAAAAGGCTCAAACTCTCACAAACCAGATATGAGGTGATGCATAGCAGTTCTGATTTGTCATGTACAACAATGGTAAATAACTGTTTAATCTCTTCAAAGATGTGTAAACTCAATTCTCCTTTATTTATAATGGCTATACTATGCAAGAGTGTAATAAAATTAGCAAAGGTAATGAATGAATCAACACCAAAGAGAGTGAAAAGGAAATTATAATCAACAAACTCTGGCTCTCCATATCCATAAGTCAAGTACATCAACTCTTCCTTTCCCCAAGGGAAATCCAATACTCCCCAACCTTGAGAAACATTATCAACATCATAAATATCAAGTTTTATGACCAAAATACTCCTACATACCTCACTCCATGCTTTTCTTAATTGCTGTTCCAAAATGGGACTGAAAGTGCATGTCAATGGCTGAAGCTCTACTTTTCCCATGTTTCCAACTCCAAAACAACTTGCCCCCAAATGTATAAAAACTGAAAATGCAACTTTATCTCCATTATGTGCCATCAAATCCAAGTGTAACAGCTGCTCCAACTTCCTCAAAAACTAACAATGCTCCTTCTTCATGTATTACAAGTGAGCATACCTATAAACTACTAACTTATGCTCATACTTAGCTCTAAGAACAGCCTTTAACATTATGAAAGACACCTTATTATATCTCCCAAAATGGACTAACACAGGCCTCATACAATTCTCACCCAAAACTGAAAACACGTGTGGTGTAGCAATTCCTCTTGTCACCAAAAACTCAACGAATGTAAGTAAATCAGACCTGATGTGATGTGCAATCGTTGGTGCCTTACCGATCAGTCTATGTGAAACCCATATTGTCTCCAATTTTCCCTCTGAATGAAGACAATCAAAATCCAATAGAGCTGATCTTTCACAGCCATAGTGGATGTCCTTGCCGAGAGTTTCCATTCTCAACAAGCTCGAATCTGCAAGCAAATTCTCTAGAATGCATCAAGCAATATAATCAATGTTCAAGGATCAACCATCTCAATGTCATTTCCTTTGCATGATTTCTGAAATAAATTTTGGCCAGCTCCTTGTTCAAGATGAAATTCATCCCAAATCAGTTCCTCATCATAACTAGGTGCTAAAATACTTGGATCCCATGCGTCTAATGGTTGATGTATTTTTGGTGTTGCATGCTTATTGTAAATCTCATGTTCATTTTCCAAATCAAACCAATACTCACCAACTCTATCATTACTGAAATCTAATTTGTAAACTCCTATGTGTTCACTCTCATCATACTCTCCATCATGCTCTTCAAGGGCTTTGAATGTCACTTGTGTTTCACTAAACACATCAATGTCCAAAGCAGAATCCGATTCCACAAAGTTGTCTACTTCATATTCATACTGTTGTACTATGCCATCAATTTGTTGCCTTGCTAATTTTTCATCAATTGCATTTGGTACTAATATCTGAGACAAAGGAGCTGAACTTGTAAGGTATCCAAAAGAAATATTATTTTGCTGCAAAACAAAATTTGTTGTATCCATATTTGATAGAGGTCCTACGACCTGTAAACAACTAGAAACCATTTCTTTTTCTTTCAACTGCCTTCTAAAGTTTCCTGGAACAACAAGTTCTTCTTCTATCATCTCGACCTTCTTGGACCCAACAACGTTTCTTTGTATAGGAATTGAGGTGGGAGACATTGGTTCATCTTTTCTCTCCTTATTATGCAACTTCTGTTGATGATGATTACCTCTCTGATTAGGTTGTTGCCTCATCCTCATGTCCACCCAATCATGAAGAGACATCATTTATTTGAATTTTCCACTAGCATTGGTCCATTCCTGAACAAATTGATCCTGTAACTCTGAGATGGGGGGCTCAACCTTAGCCTTAGAGGAAACCGTAGGTGCTGACTTAGGTGACATAGCAGCTGTCAACTGCTTGAAAGTTTGTTGTAACTCTCTGACCTTGCCAAAACTCATGTTGAAACCTATCCCAATAACTGTGTGGCTCCATCTTCACATTGAACTAACCAACTCTCAGCTACAACTATTATGAGAAAACACACTAGATAAAGAACCCAGACAGGCGGTCAGAATCTTTGGCTCTGATACCACTGTAATGTGCTGCCCTAAATTGAATTTGGCAAACCCTAGCTAATGAAATAGTAATTTTCTTGCAATAATTTAGGAATCAATTAAATCACACTCATATCTATCTGTCTAACACAATAATCATGGAAAAACACCATAGTTTTTCATTAAAACACTGCTTTTATTGAATCTGAAAAGAGGGAAATCACAACCAATATTTTAACTCACAAATTTGATCAATGGGGAACTGCATAAGTCTCTGAAATGCAAAAAATAATAACTGATGAAGAACAGGTCCAAAATTTGTTGCAACTTGAAGTTCCTGTGCGCGCGATATTAGAAATCTGGACTGGCAAGCGAACTTCAAAATGCCATAACTCTTTCGTTTCTTAATGAAACCATGTCGTGTAACCTGTCAAAATGAATGGCATGAAATTCTCTATCCGATTCAAAATTCGAATCAACAATATCTAGCCTGTGGAAAACGAAATCCCTCCAAACAAATGCCAAAAAACCCTGAATGCTGATTTGGATATCAATTTCTGATATAAAACCCTCAATGGCTGAAATGTTGAAACTCCGCCCACAAATGCTGATCAATACAAGCTCATATGCAAACCCTGGATGAGTTTGCACCTCTAAGACAAAAGGGTTTTCGTCCTCTGCCTCTAAACCAAGAGGGTCTCCGTCCTCAAGGCTTTACTCTTGCAGGTTTTTGTCCACAAGAGTTCACTTCTGCAGAGTTTCGTCCATAGAAGAATTGCAAATGACTTTGCAGCCAAATACAAGAGAAAGAGATCAATTACAATAACAATGGATGTGTAGAATGAAGCCCAAGCCTCCTTTTATTAGCCAAAACCCTAATTCTCCATTGAGAATTATATTTTATTTTGTTTTAATAAAATAGCTAAATTAACCTTATAACTCCCTAATGTGGCGTTAACCCTTATAACCCCTTTTTTTTTTTTCTTATCCGAGCCACATAAACATTAACACACCACATTATATGTATAATCCTAATAATTAAAAATTAGGGACACTACAATACATCCCCCCCTGAGATTGCTTGTCCTTAAGCAATCGAACACAAACTCCATCAAATCAATTCAGAGTCATAAGCAAGAATGATTCCAGGGTCCCAAATTAACTTCAAGAAAATCTTACCATACTGCCACAGTGTTGATCCAAGGGTGAATGCAAAGGACAACATCATAATTATTTTCCCAAAATGTCCAAACTTGGTTTCTTACCAAAGAAGAATGCAAAACCTATACGCTGCCCAAATAATACTTCACCAAGGCTGTATAGAAATTGTCTCAAATGTACACATACATCCAAGCCAAGTGAAAACCCAGCTAATTCTTTGTTGCCCAACCAATCCTGAACAAGTAACAACTCTGATTTTTTGATGAAAGTAGCAAAAAAGGTCTGTTCATATTCCCAAAATGCATCCAAAATAAGTGCTATATCATTCCTTACAGCTGTACCATGTATGAGTATTAATAAACCAGCAATGATGATGGATGAGTGACAGAAAAGTGAGTTCAAAAGGTCTGATTTCTTCAATACAGCACTGAGAAAGACATCTAAACTTTTTCCCTCATCATCTCTATTAGTCATATCATGCATAAATGTGGCCAAACCAATAATAGTGATGAGTGCATCCATGAAACATGGACTGAGAAATGGAAGTACAGCAATCATACTATCATAATTTTTATGGCCATAAGTGAAATCTATTAACCCATGTGTTTCTACCAAGTCAAGAAGGATACCAAGAATTTCACCAATCCATCTACATACCTTCTTGATCACCTGGTGATGCTGCTCCAATAATTCTTTACTAGGCCTGTATAGAAACTTTCCCAAATGTGCACATTTATCCAAGTCAAGTGAGAAACCAACTGTTTCTTCGCTGCCCAGTTCAAACGGTATGTGGAGTAAGCCTGATTCTTTAAGACCAGCCTTGTAAAAAGCTTGCCCAAATGAGACTTTCTCAAAGCTGTGTGAAGACTATCTCAAGTGTGCACAAAAATCCAAACCAAGTAAGAAGCCAATCAATCCTTTGCTTCTCACCAACATAATCTTGCCAAAGTTGCCCAAAAGCCTTTTCCAAACTGAATTTTGCTCATGCAGGGATATCTCTAAACTATCTCCATGATGCTCTATGCCTCCACGTTCATCCAAACTGAACAAGAACAAGTTTGATATAGCTCTTACCAAATCTGATTTGGTGTGAGTAGTAATAAAATGAATCTTCCCAATTTTTCCCAATCCTCCTAGGATCATTCCCACATCATTCTCAACAAGAGTATCATGTAAAAGAGTGATGGAATTGCTAAAAACATGACTGAACACTGAGCATAGAAATTCTGATTTCGTCATGAGGCATATCAAGAAAAGAACTTCATGAATAGCAATGAGTGAAAATTGCCCAGTTCTTCCAACATCGACCAAACCCAGTCCACCATCATTGTTTGAAACTGAACTACATAGGAAATGATCAACAACTGTAAACATAATGAAAGAGAAATTTAATTTTGAGTCAAAAAACTTTGTTTCCTTTTGATAATAGCCATTATTTATTTTCCCAACATCAAGATCTACACACGCTTCTTTCTGAAGTATCTTCTCCGCCTTTGTGTTGTGCAAGCATCCATACTCTCTAACTTTCATTAAAATAGGCTTGGATCTGAAACAATCTACAGTTCTATTTATGGCAGGGCAATGCACTAATTCTTCAAACGTTCTTTCAAGTGCAACTTCTTCCTCTAAGGCCAATTTGCATGAACTTATATGCTGTTGTTCCGTGACTGTACCAAATACATATGAGGACTGAATTTTGCTTAAGTACTTAAAACATATAATGTCCACGTGTCTCATGGCTGTAGGTGGAATTCTAGACATCAAAACTGAAAATACATTTGCCATATTTACAATACTAGGCTGAATGTGAATTAAATCTTTCAAGGGATAGATACTCAAGATATAGAAAATTTCTTCAATATTAGTCCATTCATTATTATTGAAAAGAAAGTATGGCTGCTCTTGCTACTGCGCTGCTTGATTAAATACCTCACTAAAGATGATATATTGTTCAGAAGGTTGTATACTAGTGACATCTTCATAAAGGTGATGTTTATGACCATTGGAGATTCTCTTTTCATGTTCAAAATGAAAATCTGACCGTTCTGGCTCCTGAAGTGCTATCAGAGCTCAGCTTATTCTGCCAGCCTATTTGGGTTCATATCTTGTGTGTTTTTTCATAACTTCTTTAGCTGAGAGTTGGGTAGTCTGGTATGAATATGAAGCCACTCAGTGATTGGAATAAGTTTCAACGTAAATTTTGGCAGGGTTAGAGAGTTGCAAAAATCCATCAATCAGTTGGCTGCTATGATGACAAATTCTCCACTTACAATTCCTCCTCAAGTAAAGGTTGAGCCTACAGTCATTGAATTACTTGATCAGTTCCAGCAGGAGTGGGAAGCTCTTGATGAGGGTTATCACGCCCTTATGACTTATGAAGATTACATTGATATGCGTATGAGGCAACAACCAAACAAAGATGAAAAAATGAGTCTTCTTGAGAAGATGAACAAAAAATCAAAATACAATGTTGATGGAGCTGAAGATTCAAAGACTACTGCTAAAGAAGAAATCAAATCAGAAGATTGTGTTGAAGACAATGGTCCATTACATGAGGTATGTGTAGTAGAATCACAGATTGATTCCATGGACATGCATGCACCGATATATGATGAGATTGCATCTAATGAGAACATTAAATCAACAACATTGGATGTGATTATGGAGCAAGTTACTGAAGACTCTAAGTTCGACAGTTGCCTTGATGAGTCTAAGGGAGATGATGTATACATTGACAAAGTTGATTATGTTGCCGATTTTCAATAAGATTTTAGTGATGTTTTACCTCATCAGGACAGCCATAAAAATTCATTGAATAATGGGGTTATTGCTGATTATGATGCATTTTTAGATTTAATGCTTGATGACACAACTACCTATGTTGATAAGAACCTTGATGCATTTTCAGATGACCATAGGACTGATGTGTTTCAGAATGGGCAGCAGAGAAATCATGTGAATAAGGGAGTTAGGGATAGTCACACCTTCCTTGATCTAGAGAGCAACTCATTCAGTAAGGTAATTCCTCATGAAGAGTACAATGTTCATTTGATTTCTCAACATGGTGATCAGCTTATTGTACCATGGAATCCGGGTGTGTTGGCACCTAAGTTTGATGAAGAACCACTTGGGAATGAAATTCCTCTTGCCCCAAGTGATGAACTATCAGTAGAGCGAATGATAAGCAAAGAGGAAGCCAAGGAAAATGATTTTTTTGAAGACCATTGCCAGGTATATAATTTTGAAATTTTAATGCATAAGTTTGATTTTGATTCCAGGACTAGTGAAGACACAGTTGTTGCAGCCCTATCTCGTGTTGATCACACTCATAAATTTGTTGAAGAGATTTATTGGAAGGCTCATATTGAGAGGAGGAAAAAGGGTGTTGAAGGGATAATCTCTATTGCTGATTTACAAACATTGAAAGTAGCCTTGGAAACCATGAAATTAGATTTCATAAATATACTTACAGACAGGGATCATTCTATCAAGCTTGCTGAAGAGACCCTTGGTGCATTAAAGGGTAAAGAGGAAGAAGTTGATAGGATCACTCTTGATATTGAGTCAACTAGAGTCTCATTATCAGATGCTCACATGACATTGCATGAAACTGAAAGGGAACTTGTTGCTGTTATAAAAACTAGAGAACAAGATAATAAGGATAGAGCCATGGATATTGGGCAATTGGTTGATGAGCTCGATAGCATTCGGGAGGACTTTGAGTTAGTCCATTGTCCAATGAAATCAGATTATGTAAATTTGGATCAGCAGGTTAATTGGGATGAGCATAAGGATAATGACAGTTTTCAGTGGGTCGAGAATCCATTATTTAAAATGGATCATGAGACATCTTTTGATAACCCACTTTTTGAGATGCATCATGATCATGGTGGCAACTATTTTTCCAACCAACCTAGCTTAGATTCAGTCTTGGACAAAGTTGAGAGTACATCTTCAGTTTTGGGGTGTTTGGATGAGAACGGTCGCCACTTGGAGTCATCTCTACATCCATTGGGATCATGGATCAGCCATGATATTACTCCCATTAGGTATGAGCTTCATCCTGATTTTTATAGCAGCAGATTAAGATATTTTGGCACTCATGAATTAGTGGCAACAATGCGTTTGATAAGACTAGTGATGTATGAGAAGTATGGGACTCTTGCACCACATTCTTCCATGTTGTTAAGAATCATATGGGCTGCATGTTTTTGGATATTTGGAGCTCTTGATGGGACTGTATTAACAAAGGAAGCACTCACAGTTGGTGATGATATGATGCTTTTGTATAAAACTGATTACATGAATGAGGAGACAAAGATTGTTGACTCAAAATTTAAACTCTTTCTCACTCATTTCCCCTCAATGTTTGATGTTTCTATTCATTTTTTGCATAGTATAGTATTTGATAGAAGTAGTAAACTGAGTTCGGTTGATGTTAAGGACATTGAACAACTTTTACACATTACTATTCATGGGATTCACAATGAGCACACTTTGTCAAGAGGAAGGCATCAGCCCTTAAATGCATGGAATCCAGGTGTAAAATTCAAGTATGTGTTAGTAGCAGCCATGTATATATATCAGTCTTCAGATTTGTTCATCACCATCGCTGATTTTGTAAGAGTTTTACATTTCACAGCCATAGGAAATGATGAGGAAAGATGTCACATTGTTGCTAGAAGGTTTGTGCCACATATGAAGACTGTTTATGATACACAAAAGATACAATATTTGCTTATTTTAGAGGATGCATTTGCAAGAATAGTCTTAGCAGAGGCGTTGGGTCAATTGGAACCTTGTATCACTCAACTTGGCACACTACATGCCTATGATGAGACGTTGTTGTATAGGAGTTATTGGATGGTTGTGTTGGAATTTGTTACATTACTTGGTGCAATTTGGGCTACACATGTGAAGACAACTGAGGAGGCAGTATACAAGGAGTTTTGTGCAGCTTTGTGGAGGAAATTTGATGACCAAACAATGTTGTTTTGGACAAACACTTCGCTGATTTTCAAGATTGATTTTGGGACTGTTGTGAGGGAGAATTTTGGTACCAATAGGACTGATTGTCTGCTGATTTCAGAAGCAGCATTTGGGAAGGCTATGAAGGAAGGAACGATGGAGAAATTGAGGTCTCATTTGGCAAAAAAAAGAGTTACATCTTTAACAAATTGTGAGACAGAATTGGAGACAGTATGGGTTTCATGTAGACTGATCGTTAAGGCACCAACGACTGCACATCACATTAGGTTTGATTTACTTACATTCGTTGAGTTTTCGATGACAAGAGGAATTGCTACACCACAAGTGTTTTTAGTTTTGGGTGAGAATTGTATGAGGCATGTGTTAGTCCATTTTAGGAGATATAATAAGGTGTCTTTCATACTGTTAAAGGTTGTTCTTAGAGCTGAGTATGAGCATAAGTTAGTAGTTTACAGGTATGCTCACTTGCAAGACATGAAGAGGGAGCATTTTCAATTTTTGAGGAAGTTGGAGCAGCTGTTACACTTGGATTTGATGGCACATAATGGAGATAAAGTTGCATTTTCAGTTTTGATACATTGGGGGGCAAGTTGTTTTGGAGTTGAAAACGTGGGAAAAGTAGAGCTTCAACCATTGACATGCACTTTCAGTCCCATTTTGGAACAACAGTTAAGAAAAGCATGGAGTGAGGTATGTAGGAGTTTTTTGGTCATAAAACTTGACATTTATGATGTTGATAATGTTTCTCAAGGTTGGGGAGTATTGGATTTCCCTTGGGGAAAGGAAGAGGTGATGTACTTGACTTATGCATATGGAGAGCCCCTCTTCTCGGATTGCACTAGCGAAAATGAAACATGTCACAAAATTGCGACACTTTCGCTTCCTTGCACTCTTCTTGGCTTGCACTAGTGAAAATAGAACATGTCGCAAAATCGTGACGCTTTCACCTTCGAGCTCTTCCTTATTTAATTCATTGTGAAATCATGATGCTTCTTCTATTGAAGACTTTTTAACTGTCTCTGTCACAAAATCATGACACTTTCTCCAACTAAATGCCCCCATCTCAACCTGTAGCAAAATAGTGACACTTTCTCCAACTGAATGTTGCCATCTCAACCTATCATGAAATCATGACACTTTCTCCAACTGAATGCTGCCATCTCAACCTGTCATGAAATTGTGACACTTTCTGCATCCGTATGATTTCTTTGCAGCCTATCGCAAAATCGCGATGCTTTCAGCTTTTGTACATCTTCTTTGCAACCTGTTACAAAATCATGACAGTTCTCATTTCTGACTCTTCCCTTTGTTGCATGTCATGAAATCGTGATAGTTCTCACTTTGAGTTCTGTAGCATGTCATGAAATCATGATAGTTCTCACTTCAACTTTTGTAGCATGTCACGAAATCGTGACACTTTGTCTTGCTACTTTCTCTCTCTTCGAACTTGTCACGAAATCATGACAATTCACACTACGGACTCTCTTTTTAGCATTATGTCACGAAATCATGACACTTTTTCTTTTGGACTCTCTCTTTTGCAACATGTCACGAAATCACGACACTTTTTCTTTCGGACTCCCTCTCCTACAACATGTCACGAAATCACGACACTTTTCCATCCGTACAATATTCTTTGCAATATGTCGCAAAATCGCAACACTTTTTCTTCTTTGCCTTCCTACACTTTCTAAGTCGCAAAAATGTGACATGTCACGAAATTGCAACACTTTCCACCTTGCTCTTCTTTTCTGCCAACATGTCACGAAATCACGACAGTTTTGCCAGCTCTTTCTCTCTCCTCAAACATGTCGCGAAATCGTGACAGTTTTTCTAGCACTTTCTCTCTCCTCTAACATGTCGCGAAATCACGACAGATTTTCTTTCCTGCTGCATACCTTTTCTTACTTGTATTTTTCTTTGATCTTTTGCAAATGGGCTACTATGATCTTCCTAGAAACTCACTGTCTATGCTCTGAATAATCTGACATTAAATCAAATTCCTTCAAGAGCTTCTTGACATCAATGACAACTTCTACACTTGAGCAAAGGCAATGTACCCAATGTACCCAAAATTGCCAACAATCTCCCCCTTTTTCATTGATGGCAAACCTTTACTAAAAACACATCTCAAAAGCCAAAACTAAAACCAACTGTGCTCACAATTGAGAATCTGCCTTTGAAGTTTTGCTCCCCCTGACTTGAAGCTCTTCTCTTCACTTGAAGCTCTCCCCCTTACTCATATATCTCCCCCTTTGTCATCAATGGCAAAGGGTCACCTTTGGGGATCGAGACTAAGAATGAGCATATTAGCTTAGTCCCTCCCCCACCTCATGATGAGGTGATTAAAACAAGGGTGGGAGTAAAACTCCCATTAGGCACTGATCATCATCAGCGTCTACAATTTCCTTGTCGGGCCTTCTCTTGAACTCTTTGTCAATATTCCTGTTCTTGTTCCTGTCATTGTTCTTATCCATGCCTTGATCCTTGGACCTATTCATACTACTGTTTTTGTTCCTGTACCTTGGAAGTTCAGCTCTACACTGTCTAGCTATGTGACCTTCATTGTTGCACTTATAACAAGTAACAAAGTTATTTCTTTTAGGCATACCTGCTTTTTGAATCCACCAGTTCTAACCAAACCTGTTCCTGTTATTTGCCTTGCAATAAACTGCCTTGTGCCCAAACTATTGACAAGAGTAGCAATATCCTTGAAAGAAACTAGCACTTCTGAAACTGTCATTTACCTTCTTCACTTGAGCCATGCAATGTGAAGCCATGTGACCAAACCTGTGACACGCAAAACATCTACCTTGAAATTTTCCTTTATTTGACCTCTTGGGTCCCGAAAACTTCTTCTTCTCATTTTGAATTCTGTTTTCTGTTTCTGCGCATATATCATTCAAGGACTCATGATCTGAAATACTTTTCTCATCATAACTCTCTTCCTTTTGGAGTCTCTTACTAGACTCTCCAGCTTGTTCCTTGTGAGACTTAACAAAACCAAGGCTTGTTTTATCTGTTGTCTTTATTTGACCTTTGATGAGTGACTTAAACTTTTTGGAGCTATCTTGAAACCTGTAAATCTTATACTTGTACTCTTTAGTTTCCTCTTTCAAAGAAGCCATTTTCTGTTCTAACTCACTAAACTCAAGAACCTTAGACTCTAACTCATCCTTGAGTTCTTGTGTCTTAGCTATAGAGAAGTCAAGACTCTCTATAAGATCATATCTCTCCATACAAAATTCATCTAACTTATCCTTGAGTCTAGCATTCTTCTTTCTTTCCTTTTTCAAAGCACTTAGAGCATTAGAAAGTTCACTTTCAAGATCCTTTATTTGATTGCTTTCTGTATCATCAAAGCCTTTTTAGTTTTCTTATCGCTAGAGGTGCTACCCTCTTCAAAAACCATACATGCATCTTCCTTATAGTTTTCTGAAGCATCCTCATACATACTGGAAACCAAATCATTATTTGTACAATCATCCTCAAGGTGACCAAAATTTCCACATCTAAGACATTTCATGATAATGAATCTATGTTTCGGTTCTTCCTCTTTTTTTGAAATAAACAACATCTCATTTTCATCATCACTCGAAGAACTTTCACTATCACTACTCGAACACTTAGTTGCTTTGTATAGGTAGAAAATCTTCTTGTGCTTGTGATAATACCTCTTTTCTTGATTGTTGTGCTCATCTTTGTATTTCCTGTGATGCTTGTGCTTTTCAGATTCCTTGCTCTTAGAATCCTGTTTATCTTCATCACTTTCATTCTTGGAAACAGTACAGTTAGTAGCATAATGACCAAACTTTCCACAATTAAAACATCTTATATTTTTCATGCTTTTACTCTTTCTAGAGAACTTGTATTTCTTGTTGTAATATGCTTCTTCATCACTAGAGGACTCATCACTCTCTTTAAGCTATTTGCCTTTTGATTTTTTGGTAGCCTTGAAAGCTGCCTCTTTCTTGACATCAACCTTCACTTGAGTTCTCAACTCAAATGTTGTAAGTATACTATGGAGCTCATCCTTTTTCAACTTATCCAAATCTTTAGCTTCCTCAATAGCAAAAATATTTTCACTAAATCTATTAGGAAGAGATCTTAAAATCTTATCACAAACATCATTTTCAGCAAGCTCAAGACCTAAGTCTTTCATGGAGTTAACAACCTCATCCATACAAAGCATGTAGTCACTAATATTTTCATCATCATTCATCTGGAGTTGTTTGAACATACCTTTGAAGTGTCTCAACTTGGCCTTTCGAACATTTGCATCACCTGTATTAACCACTTTTAGCTGATTCCACATTTCACTAGCTGTCTTGCAGTGAATCACTTTGGTGAGATCTACTTTCTGTAAGAATTTCAATATTGCATTCATTGCTTTTGAATTGCTATGATGTAGGAACCTGTCTTATTTAGTATAAGGACCATGTTCAAGAATAGTGTACTCATCTTCAATCACTTCCCATACCTCATTACCAAGTGCCATTAGATGAACCTTCATTCTTGCACTCCACAGACCAAAATCTGATCCATCAAGAATAGGTGCTGCATTGCCACTTGAATAATCCATTGTGTTCTTTGCTAGCTTTTCCTTCAAGTTGTTAAACTTTTCGAAGGAACCTGCTCTGATGCCAATTGAAGAACACAAGCTTATACTGAGAGGGGGGGTGATAGTATAAGACCTCTTTTTAATTTTTCCTTTAATTCAAATTTCAATTCAAAAATATGCAGTGTATAGATAGCAGATTCAAAAGCCATAATCAAAGCAATGCACAAAACACCATCAACAAAGAGACACAACAATTTACATGGTTCACCCAATGTGGGCTACTCCACGGATAAAATCTTTCACTAAATTTTATCAAATCATAATTTTGGGAATACCTTTCCCGATTACAAATTTTATGGGCACCAACCTAAAGGAGACACCAATCCCCTAGCTCTATTCTGGCTGGTGATCCTCTAGAAGACCTCTACCTCCACTGCCCTTAGCAAATGGAACTCTATCCATAGAAGACACCTATCTTCCCTGCTCAGGCTGGAGACTTCTGTCCTCAACTCTATCATCACCAAGCTGGTCCTTGAATTTGCACTAGACACAGTCCTTCGATCTAGCACAAATGTCCTCGTTCTCTATCTCTGATCTGCACCAAACACAATCCTTCAGTCTGGCACAAATGTCCTCGAATCTACACCAATATCTGTCCTCAACTGGTCCTCAAATTTTGTTCACAAAAGTGGTTCACAAGCTTTCACTAAAGCTTGCTTGATCTTCACTCAAGTCTTCACCAAGACTTGTCTCAGATCTGCTTTGCAAGTTCTCACTAGAACCTACCCAGACTGCTTCACAACATACACAAATTCTTATGCTTTTACAGCTGCACTTTTTCTAACTCCAGTCTTTGCACTATCTACGCAATCACAATGGTACTCAGTTGTCGGCAATCGAACTTCTCCCCTTACGCTCTATCTACGAATATTGCAACGCCAACAACTTCTGTTCCTTTTCATAAACACAGCAGCACCATATTCATGCACTTTGATTCCTTGTGATATCTCTCACTTAGACGATTCAAAAAAATGCACTCTGTACCCTACTATCGAATTTTGCACTCTATCTACGAATGTCGCACTTCGAATGCATACTCCAATCGATACTTAACTCTCCAAGAAACCCTCCTTTTATACTAACACTTTCAAGATTAAAACCTTGATCTTAGTTGGCTGCACACCCTAAACTACATCGATTGCAAACCCTAATCTTTGTCGGCCCAAATTTAACTTTGTCGGCTTCACTGCCTCTGCAACTCTTCTGTAGCTTTTGTCGTGAAACTACATGTCGTGATATCGTGACACCTTTGCAACCGTACACTATCTTATGGATTTTGTCACGATATCATGACACTTTAGCCTTTGACAAATTTGACTAAGCTCTTGTCGTGATATCGCGACACTTCTCACTTTCTTACCCTCTTCTCGGATTGCACTAGCGAAAATGGAACATGTGAAATCGTGACACTTTCGCTTCTTTGCACTCTTCTCGGCTTGCACTAGCAAAAATGAAACATGTGAAATTTTGACGCTTTCGCCTTCGAGATCTTCCTTCTTGAATTCATCATGAAATCATGATGCTTCTTCTGTTGAAGACTTGTTTACTATCTTTGTCGTGAAATCGTGACACTTTCTCCAACTGAATGCCCCCATCTCAACCTATCGCAAAATTGTGACACTTTCTCCAACTGAATGCTGCCATCTCAACCTATTGTGAAATCATGACACTTTCTCCAACTGAATGCTGCCATCTCAACCTATTGTGAAATTGTGACACTTTCTACATCCGTACGATTTCTTTGCAGCCAGTCACAAAATCGTGACGCTTTCAGCTTTCGTACGTCTTCTTTGCAACCTGTCGCAAAATCACGACAGTTCTCATTTTTTACTCTTCCCTTTGCTGCATGTCATGAAATCACGACAGTTCTCACTTTGAGTTCTGTAGCACGTCACAAAATTGCGACAGTTCTCACTTCGACTTCTGTAGCATGTCGCAAAATCGTGACACTTTGTCTTGCTACTTTCTCTTTGAACTTGTCATGAAATCATGACAATTCACACTACGGACTCTCTTTTCAGCATTATGTCATGAAATCGTGACACTTTTTCTTTTGGACTCTCTCTTCTGCAACATGTCATGAAATTGCGACACTTTTTCTTTCAGACTCCCTCTCCTGCAACATGTCACGAAATCGTGACACTTTTCCTTCTCTTCCTTCCTTCACTTTTCGAGTCACAAAAATGCGACATGTCACAAAATCGTGACACTTTCCACCTTGCTCTTCTTTTCTGCCAACATGTCACGAAATCACGACATTTTTTCCAGCTCTTTCTCTCTCCTCAAACATGTCACGAAATCGTGACAGTTTTTCCAGCTCTTTCTCTCTCCTCTAACATGTCGTGAAATCATGACAGTTTTTCTTGCCTGCTGCATACCTTTTCTTACTTGTATTTTTCTTTAATATTTTACAAATGGGCTACTATGATCTTCTTGAAAACTCACTATCCATGCTCTGAATAAGCTGACATTAAATCAAATTCCTTCAAGAGCTTCTTGACATCAATGACAACTTCTACACTTGAGCAAAGGCAATGTACCCAAGGTACCCAAAATTGCCAACACACCTTCTACTAGCAGGCCCACACTTTCGAGTAGTAGTAGCTTGCAACATCATCAACATAAGGAGCTAGTGAGAGCCTTCCATTGGGAGACCTTTTACCGATACTTATACTACCATACAGTTCTAGAGGGTTAAAGAGTACCTTTACCTTTGGATATGGTTCTGAGTCAGAGTTAGAGTGGCATGTGGTCTAGTTCATGGATATTTACTCAGTATGTGAACATGTCTCTACCTAGGCCGCCACTAGGAGATGGAGGAAATGACCAAGAATCTAGGTTTTAATCCATCTTTATGGTATACTTTCCTAGTGACTGAGTATACCAATTATTTTTATTGTGGCATACCAGTTGACTTCTATGTATCTTTTTACGATATTAATACCATACTACTATTTTGTGTTTTATTTTACGTGTCATGAAAATGTATTCTATTTTTATTGTTTTTTATGATCTTACATAATGATGCTTATAGTCATGTTTTATTTCTAATGCACTTTTTATCATGCTAGTCATGATACAATTGTAGGATAATGAGATGTGGTTTGATGTAAAGTGATTGATATTTGTAATGTAATGTGATTTAATTTTTATAGAAAAAGTGTGTTGGGAAATATACCCTTACAATTTTGATCAATCAGCAATAGACCTCGAGGATGTGTGCTTGCATATGACCATAAATGGATGGTGCCTCTCACGTGTGGTCATGAAGTAGATCATGTGTGAGGTTTTGATGTTATGTTGACATTGAAGGGTTATGATCCAAAATTAGTTTTAAAATTATTGATTATTGATGATATGGTTTGATGATAAGAAATATGTGATCTTAAAAGGTAAATAAGACATAGTATGAGTGACTAAACATGAATAATGGGATAGAGGGCTTGTGCTAGGCATAAGAGTCCTAGTGTGAAGTAAATATAAGAAAACCTTACTAGGGTTATCTCATGCCATCATCACAAAGTCCTTATGCAACTACATGACCAAGCAATTGTGTATGATCAATGTAAATTTTGTGTATGACAAGCAATCATGAAATATGATGAAACATATTACTGATAATGCATTGTACTAAGGTGATGGATATGAAATACAGGACTTAATTGGTTTTTTAGCCTCAATTATGTATGCTAACAGTCATACAAATCCATGAAGATATAGTGGACTTATATATGTAGAACACAAGCTTATACTGAGAGGGGGGGTGAACAGTATAAGACTACTTTTTACTTTATTTTCAAATAAATATCAATTAATGTCCTTAATTGTAATAACTAAATATAGCAATGTGCATTAATAACTCAGATAGCAGTAGTAAGCAAGAGCACAAGTCACCACACACAATTGAGACACAATATTTAACGTGGTTCTCCCAATGTGGGGTAATCCACAAGATAATTTCCTTATAACATTCCACATAGAAATAAGGATCCTTATCCAATACAATGATTTATTTGATCTTCTCAAAGCTAGGCAATAACAAGTTCACACAGAACTTGTCCAAATATGAATAACAAGCTCACACAAAACTTGTCCAAAACTGAATAACAAGCTCACACAAAACTTGTCCAAAACTGCTCTAGCAAGCTCACCAAGAACTTGCCCAAATCTGCTCTAGCAAGCTCACCAAGAACTTTTCCAAATCTGCTCTAACAAGCTCACCAAGAACTTGTCCAAATCTGCTCTAACAAGCTCACCAAGAACTTGCCCAAATCTACTCTAGCAAGCTCACCAAGAACTTGCTCAAATCTGTCCACAAATCTGTCCCAAAATTGTCCATAAAGCTATCCACAAAGCTATCCCAAAACTATCCACAAAAGTTGTCCACAAAGCTGTCCAAAACTGTCCACAAAGTTGTCCCAAAACTATCCACAAAGTTGTCCCAAAACTGTCCACAAAGTTGTCCACAAAGCCTTCTCAAATGCTCAATCAATCATTCTCAAGTAGTACTCAAATCTCATCCACAAATATATCAAGGCAAAGCTCAAAGATGAAATCAACAATGAATTGCAATGTACTCTTTAATGGATGACAACAATGATCCACAATGATCTCAACTCAACTCAACTCAAATCAACTCATAGAAGCATAAAGATAATTGTTAGAGACTCAATATGTTCTAAGCTCAATATAAACTCCACTCAACTCAAATCACCACAAGGGACTACTCTTTCTCACAAAAACCCTAGTCCAAGCATGTATCTACCAACTCAAATATTTCCAACAATGCTCAACCAAAAATCTCACACAACAATGATACTCATATTCTTTTCTAATTCTTTCATAACCAATGGCTTCAACAACTATGCTTATAAAACAAGGTTTAAACACAACTCTCAAACCAAAAAACCTTAAATCATTCAACCAACCACTTTCTAAAAGGAAACCACAATCAATCCTTTTCACTCCAATGATATTTCAGAAATCAACCACCATAAACAATCAATAGGAGAATGTGCCCAAACATTTTTGATGCCAAGAATTTATTCACAAGATATGCCACACTAAATACAACTTTCCTTTCCAATCTCAATAAGGGTTAGTGGACTTCAAATAATAATCACAAGATAAGCATAACTCAATTTACACCTTTTTACTCCAACTTAATAAACACATCCACCAAAGTCCTTTTAATAAAAAACCCTTACCAAAAATAATAATCAATTAGGCTCTCAAACTATTTTATAACAACTCCTTATTTCTCATAAATCTTAATTTTCAATTTCATGAATATCAAATTTAAATCAACAACTCATCTCCTCTGAAATAATAATTACAGCCCTTATAAAAATAAAGTTTAATTAAAACTTTAATTATTCCTTAACCACCTTATAACTCCTATCCTAGGGCATCAACGAAATTAATTAGAGAAAAAAATAATTACCTTCTCAAGGGGATTCGAACCCCCAACTTGCCGACACCATGAATGCCTTAGATGTGGCTAAGGTTGCCATACGAGATAGCTACTCGTTCAAAAGGAAAAGGCATGATGTGCCTTAAGTCCTTCCTCCATTCCACGTAAACCAAAAGTGCTTTGAGCACTTTCCTTCCAATGCCTTCGAATGCAATCAAGGATATTTGAACCTTGACGTAAAGCACTGCCACACACCTTAACAAAAAATCCAATTGCCAATGTGCCACTCTGCCCACAATGTCTTGGAATTTCGATCAACCTTGGATTTATTCACTGTCTCCCTTTTCAAAATGATTTTCGCACGAGCTCTCTTTGGATGCTTAGCCAATGATTAACACAAGCAAGGATAAATTTCAAATGAACCTTAGGATCCCCCTTTATATAGTCTTCTCCTCATTTTTGATGACATCGATGCATTATTTATTTTTCCTCTTTCTTTAGATGTCGGCGCTAACTTTAATTTTAATTTTAAAATAAAAATTTAAATTTTAAATAATTTAAATTTAAACTAAATATTTAAAATTAAATATCTCCATCACCGGGGCACCTTTTTCGATGAAACGAAAGGCCAACCTGGGTTTTAAGAAAAAACCCATTTCAAATATGCCATCCATGGTTTTAAATAAAACCTTTTATTTTGCCTACCTTGGTTTTCACAAAAACCCTGAATTTATCCATGCTTTCCAAAATATCATTTGCCCATCAAAAATCAATGTGATCCATATGACATCAATGATTCATGTGACATCAATGAAAACATAAAATAACTCAAATTTCTAACAAGATAATAAAAAATCAAGGAGAATATTGGTTATTTCTGAGATGAAGTCAAGTTTATCAAGAACTGGTGTGTGTGATTCATGCATTCTTTTCCCATATTGATCTTAATTATGATGCAAATATCTCAAGGATCAAATGTGTGTGTTGATGAACTTTATTTACCAATTTTGGGTGAGTTAATTATGCAAACCAACTTAAGAACCATAGTGTGTGCAAATTATGATTTTTTTTACCTTGATTGTGTACATGGTTGGACTTAACTACTTTGTAATACAAGCCACCAGGAGCTAGCTCATCCATACACAAACATTGGTATGTACAAAATAAGGTCACTAATATGATAAACATGTAACCATGCATAAGACTACCCCATTGTGAGGCAGGTTTCATTCAACCCATTGTTGTAATGGATATCATACCACAAATTTTGAATAATTGAGGATTATAGGGATTCAAGTTCATTACCCTATTATTTTCTTTTGATTCCTTTGATTGGGGATTTTTGCTCAATTTTGATGATGAACAATGGATTTTTCTTTTGAGGGGTACTTACTCATATTTGTGGAAGAGTAGGGGTTTTTATTGCTTTGGATAGGGGGGAGCTTGTCCTTCTATTATTTCTCATCATTCTAGACCATGCACATAATAGGATAGCAAGGGAAACATTTTGCTTAAGGAGCAAGGACTATTATATAGTATCATATTTCTTTGTGCAAAATCTTATTTAAAATGTGTAAATATGTTTTGATTCAAAAGTGGTTGAATCGATTCCCCAAACTCAAAATTTTCTTATTGAAGAGATAGTGGTGTTGGTTCAAGAGATTTTTTTAATCAATACCAAGAATCAAGATTATATTAAAATATAAATTATGTGAGTGGTTCGAGATAGGCTCTTAATCACTCAATAAAAGACCAAGATTGACTATGAATCTTATATAGCATCTATTTGATATTTAAATAAGATAATAATTGGATGTGACTATTTGACATATGTAATTGGACCAAAAATTAACTTATGGATGTGCAAAAAATGTAGCTACATGATAAATGATTTATGTAAGGTAATTGAAATTATAGCATTATAGATACGAAATTGAACAACACCAAATAACTAAATTTAAATAAATGAACAATTAAAGTGAAATAAACACATGTGATTGCATAGAAATAAATTTAATTTTTATTATCGGGTGGATTTCTAATATTACAACCAATATGCCCCAGATTGGTTTTTACAATTTTTTATTGTTCAATACAATAATATCAATATGCTAGGGTTTTCCAAAACCCTACCCAAAAAATTAGTGTGGTGTCTTCATGCTCAATCGATCCCAACAGTAGGGTGAGAGGGATTTTAGCTATCCATTGACCAGACCACTCTAGCTTAAGAATCTATCAAATGCTTGTGTATCTCCAAATATGCAAACAAAAAATGACAAAAGAGGATTAGTAGTAACTGTGAGGGCTCCACTATGTGAGACCCTAAGAAATCAATAAAATCCCTAAATATCAAATGATAAACTACATGCAAATATGTAAATATTAAATGAATACAATAATGGAAGACTTACCTTATAAAATTGTTGCTTTATGAATGGTCATTATCGTCCTTGTAAGAAAAAGGTGCACAGATGCCCTAGAGACACTGAGGGTGTGCTAGTCAGTAGGACTAGGGTTTGAGATATCCACGGGTGCTTGAAAATAGTGGGAAGCACCCAGAGGTACTCAAGGATTATGGAAAGCATCTAGAGACACTCGACGATGAAGAGAAGGCATCTATAGGTGCTCGACGGTAACATGAGATACCTAGAGGTACTCAAGAACTAGCATAAAATCTACAAAATCAAATCTGGTACAATGAAGCAAGTGGTGGTAGATGCGGAGGCTACGATGAGCGAGGGAAAATTGGAAAATACTTGGATGCTCGAGGACTTAAAAAAATTAGGGAAAACCTTAGGGTATAAATTTCTTAGGATTAGACTTAGCATTCAACGATTGAGCCATCAAAATGACTCCTATTTATAATCTTCCCTAGGGCCCATTAGGGTTTCAATGAAACAATTTGTGTGGTCAAGATTAAAATATGATGGAGGGTGGAGATTAAATCTTGGTAGGTGGCATGGATTAAGGTGGATGAATGGATAGGATTAGAACAATATGGATGGCTGAGATTAATTTACAAATATATATACATTTTTAAATATATAAAAATATAATATAAAATATTAATATTTAAATATATTAAACAAATATATATAATATATGTAAATAATAGGTAAAAATGGTGGGAATACTTGGATGTATGACAAGTGGCTAGATTTTGGTGTATATAGATGCCCTTTTTGTACCATGTTGTGTGAAACACAATGCAGTGCAAAAATATGAGACACCTATTTTGGCTTGTTGGTGAAGCAGCTTTTTTGAGATGTGGACATGACCTTGGAGACAAAAGAATTTTGATTGTGTAGCTTACCCCCTAAATTGGTAAATTAGTTTGTAGATGAATCTCACAAACCAATTAAAAAATGAGTGCAAATTATTCTATGAATACATGGTGTAATTATGGGCGATATGAATGATATAAAATGATTTAATTTTTGCCCCAACGATGGAAGGAGGTTGGTGGAAGATGCATGTGATTGACTCTATTTTTTCCCTAATAGAGAAAAGGATTTTTACCAAGTGTATATGCCATGATTATGTAAGATGTATCCCATTGTGGGAAAGATCAAAACCAAATGTGGTTGCTCCAAATTTGGGGTGATTAGATGTTGTTGAAGAATGTGCCTTATGGTGTTATTTATATGCAAATATGAAGATGCAAAAATAAAAGGAGTCAACTTCGAAGGGCTATATAGTGACTATCAGATAATTACTATGGTCAAAACCAATCACCCTAGCTAAGGCCAATCACCATGATGACTATCAAGGAAATGAGAAATTATGAAATGTGATTTTATCCATGTTTCAAACCCCACAAACTAGGCCATCAATGACAACTTTTGTGCAAAATCTTCTTGTCATGGTTGCACTCAAAATGTGAAGTACCAAAAGTGATAGTGATTTCTAACAAGTAGATATGGAATAATGAATATGGCCAAGTGTCTTTATTGTAGTGTATTCAAATTACCAAATTGCATGGATGCAAATCACTGCAATCACCAAGGGGATAGAATAGACCACTAGATATGAGGTTCACTTGAATTTTTGTTTGAACTTAGAAAATATGCAAATGTTATGATTGATGATTGAAAATAATGTAAAAATAAATAATTCATGATAAGAATGATGATTAAGGTCATTTTATGAAAATTTGAACCATTTTGGAGTGTTTTGAAATTTGATAAGTGATTTTGCACCTTTTGGGTGCACACTAAAATTATACGTCCAAATCAGTTTATTCCTTCACAAAATCTGATAATATGATGATTTGGATGCATGTATGCAATTTGGTAGGGATAAGCCACTATTTTGATTTAATTTTATCTTTTGTCGATTCTGACTCCAAACATCTGTGGGAGCTTATTGCATGCACAAATGCCCACCAAAACTTGACACATTTCTAAATGTGGGTAGGCACTTTTGTGTGTCAGGAAACACCCATGGGTGTTTACATGTGCCTAAAACATCTATATAAGGCTTGCAGAGGAGAAACCAAGCTCATTTGTGCATCAAAAAATTTTAGAAGTTGCATCTGAGGGAATGGAGTGAAGTGAGCAGAGTGGGGTGAGTGGTTCGTGAGTTGTGGAAGCTATGGCGATGGAGGAAGTGGATGCAAGAGCAAGAGCAAGTGTGTGTTTTTCCAAGGTAATTTTTTGTACCTTCTTTCATTGTTGTGCAAAAAAATTCCTTTGCTTTTTTTAAGTAATGTACATGTATTAATATTAGTGTTTTTGTGTTGTGTTGTAGCTAAATATTTTAGAGGCTCAGCATCGGTTCTCACCTCTCATCCCTGGGATGAGAAAGGTATTGTAGGATGAGGATTGGGATTGGTTGGAGGTAGTGGGGCTAGCAAGAGCAGCGTAGATAGATGTGGTAAGGTTTGATGAGGGGTACCTTTCAGCCTTGGCAAAGAGGTGGGATCTAGATAAGAGGACCTTTCATCTCCCTATCGAATATATGACTGTGATAGAGGATGTATATCACATCCTCAAGTTATTAATGGAGGGCTTGCATGTCAAGGTTGGACATGATAAGAAAGCTAAGTTGAGCCGCATGTTTAGGTATGGATGGGAGGCTATGGAGGTGACAAGTGGAGGGATTACTTACTTTTCCATGTATGTGGACAAGAAGTTGGAGGTCCTTCCTACTTTCATGATGTTCATGTTGGCCAACATACTGGCCCCAAACAACATCAAATATTGGTTCACTTGGAACCTTATCGGGTTGGTGTGCAACATGCTCGCTACACCATAAGTGTATGCATAGGCTCCTACTTTATTGGTGCAGTTATATCGAGAGCTATATGAGGTGAAGAGGTGGAAGCACCAGGGATTAGGTTGTAGTGTGCTATTGCAATGCTAGGATTGGGAGAACTTTAGTGTGGCTTGACCTATGGGCTTGCTGATGAGGCGATGGTATAGGGAGAAACCTTATGCTATGAGTTGGCCAATGGTAGAGGAGGTGTAGTCAATCCATCCTGCTCAGATGAGGTAGTGGTATAGGGATCTATGGACTGGACTGATGATAGCTCAGGTTATATGGAGGCTATGGAAGGGTTCCATGTGGACAAGTGATGGAAAGCATATGTAGTAGGTGTGGCAGGATATATGGGTGGTTGCAAGGTGCACAAAGTAGGTGGAGTTGATATAGTTCCCATGGGTGCTATGATAGTTCATATTGAGTTAGGGAGTTCCTAATGATCCTATGTTCTATAGTAGGTATCAATATGAGATAGTATTATCATGTATTAAGGAATGAAGAGTCACACTTGAGGATGATGAGGAAATCGATCTCCTCGATGTGTATGATGCAGGGACTATGGAGGAGTTTGATACATGGTTAGTGACTCAGCTATTATAGGTATTGAGTCTAGTAAAATATGGTGGAGATGGATATGGGGATGAGGTTAAGGAATCCAAGGAGGATCCTATGCACTGGATGTGTCTTCGGGCTAGTATTCAGGGGAGGCATACTAGGAGGGTTATGGAGCAAGTTCCAAAGGATGGAGGAGATGGAGGGAATATGATGGAGTAGGTCCCTCAGTTTGGAGAATAAGGGAGGAATATGGAGTATATAGATGATATTCTAGATGGACCCCCTAGTCAAAGTGAGGATGATCAGGTGAGGCTAAAGCAGTAGGTGGTAGAGCGAGACATTATGATAGTGGCTCGGGATACAAATATAGCTTGACTGTGAGGTACTAAGGTGATTTGGGAGGTAGAGATAGCTTGGTTACATACAAAGTTTGAGGTATGATCGATAGTAGGTGGAGGTGAGGATAGGATCATGAGGATCAAAGAAAAGCTACTAGAGGGACATTGTAGGCAAAGACATGATGTACATAGCCTGTGAGCTCAGGATGGATATATTTATTTATTGGATGATCGATTTATGGAGCACAATATTGGCCTTATAGAACCACCCTCTTCATCTATATATGTGTCTTCTAGGCGTAGTGATTCTAGGCATAGTTATAGGTCTAGGGCTCCTTCAGATTCACATGGGCCCTCTCATTGGGATTAGCTAGTTCTCAGATGCACTTTTGTATATGAGCCTTTGTGCTCCATTGTGTGTAGACTTTTTGGGCACTAATTGTACATGTGATATTTATACATACATATATATATACATGGATTTTACTTTTGTGTTATGCTTTTGTGTGAATTTTTTTATGTGAATACTTTTGTGTGCTTGCATATGTATATGGATGATTAATGTAAGTGGTAATGTGTTGTGGATGATTAATGCAAGTGGTAATTCAAATATTCTAATGATAATTTTTAGTTTAGAATTTTCTTGGCCAATATTTTAACATTGTTTTTTAATTAGGGGTACCAAAATTGGTGATATATCGGGTTAAAGACTCATGAACTGGTATGGATGTTGACATGAAAGAAGATATGGATTTTGATATGGAAGAAGATATGGATGTTGATATGGAATACTGACTAATTTGCAAAGACTCAAACATACTAGTGGCATCAAACAAACTCACTAAAACTGCCTAATCCCTCTAGGACCAAATGTGTGTGCAATGAATTCATTTACCGAATCATGAACATGGTCATGACTCAAGGCAGTCAAGATCCAATTTGTGTGCAAGTGAGTTTATTAACTCATATTGAGTAAATTGGGTGTGACCTATTATGGATGAAATCAAGAAGCTAGCTTGTTCATATGTGCAGTCAGAGGTTTCTTTAAAAGAGACGTGTTGCCATGCATGAGTGTACTCCACTACCAGTCAAGCATCTATATCTCCGGTGGAGACTAGCTTTATAGTTCAAGAATTTTGATCTCTCAAGTTTTGGGAATGACTACCTAATCGTCTGACTAGAAATGTAGTACGATCCTTACAACCCAATGATCAGTGGTGTGTTGTGTAAAAGATTTAGACTTTTTTAGGGATTTTTCCCTACTCTTTCTTTTATTTTTAAATTTTTGACGATGGTGAAAACCACTATTTTTGTGGACTATGTTGCATGATGGGACATAAAGGATTACCCTTTTTGCTTCGAGGTTCAAACCAAGTCTGGTGTTATCCCTCTTTGACACAAGATCTTTTTAATATGTGAAATTGTATTTGGTTCAAGAATGTTTTGGAGTCAATTTGTAGAACTCAAGATGTGTTTAGTGAAGATGTGTAATGGTCCTAAAAAAAAATTGATATGTATTTATGGTTTACTTAAAACACTGGAGTGGTTGAGTGATTGAAAAAACCTACGAATTATGGATATATGGAGTCAAATTATAATTTGACTTGGTGGAATTATGTGGATGATGTTGTGAAGTTGCCCCTGATTAAGGGAACATGACTTTATTGGAACAATTAATATCTTGAACTGAATAAATGATCCCTAATATGAAATGTGAAATGTGGATGGAATGTATGAAATATAATTTACAAAATGGAGTGTATGAATGCATTTGTTGTTAAATGAAATGAAATGTGTGCAAATGAAATGCAATGTTTTTGTGTATTAGCCATGTATATATACATATATAAATATCATTAAGCATAAAATGCTTTGTAGTGTATAACACTAAGTGGTTCGGATTCTTCCTCTCCCTCTAGAATTGCAAGCCTATAGGTACCTTTACCTACTTTTTGAGTGATAATATGTGGACCCAACCAATTAGCCACAAATTTCTCAAGAAGATGTGGAAATGCATTGGTGTTTTGTTGATTCTCTTTAAGGACAAAATCTCCTACTTGGAATTCATGTAGATGAAATTTGGTGTTGCAAGCACACTTTAGGTGATATTGATAAACTTGTAAATGCTCTAAATCATTGACTCACCTCTCATAAAGAAGTGTGATTTGGTCAAGATGTGCTTGTCTAGCAGTGTTGTCATCTATGAATTCCTACAAAGAAATTTGCAAGGAGGGGATCTCAAGCTCAAGAGGCATGATTGCTTCAACTCCATAGATCAATGAAAATGGTGTTGCCCTAGTAGGCATGTAGATGCTAGTTTGATAAGCCCATAATACCAAGGGAATATTAGTATGCCAATATCTATGATTTTCAGTAACCATTTTCTTGAGAATAGCAATTAAGGTCTTATTGGTAGCCTCAACTTGTCTATTTTCTTGTGGATAATAAAGAGTCGAGAAACTGTGTTGGATGTTATATTTCTTGCAAAGTGCTTGAGCATCCTTGTTATTGAAAGACTTACCATTGTCGAAGATAATTTTTGAGGGATTACCAAAACAAAAAATGATATGGTGAAGTATAAACTCCACAATTCTAGGTCTTGTTGTATTGGTTAAAGGAATTGCCTCAACCCACTTTGTGAAATATTTGGTGGTTGTGATGATGGATGTATGTTTTCCTAAGGAAGGAGGTGAGATTTTTCCAATTAAATCAAGACCCCATTGTGAAAAATGTTAAAGGCTTTGAATAGTTTATAATGCTTGTGATGGTACATTAGTTAAATTAGCAAGCTCTTGAAATTGCTTACAATGTTTGACATAAATGCAACAATTTCATTCCATGGTGGACCAATAATAATCCATGTATAGAATATGCTTTGTGATGGCCATCCCTAAAATGACCATTAGAAGTACCATCATGAGATTTATCTATGGCTCTTCGTGCCTCAACAACCTGGAGACATCGAAGGAGGATTCCATCATAACCATGTTTATACAACATGTCCCCCAAGAGAATAAAACAAGCTACTTTTTGCTTGAAAGTGCATTTAGCAGTTCAAGACATGTCATATGGGAGTGTTTCAAATTTGAGAAAGGCTACTATTTGGCTTGAAAAAGGCTCATATGGATCCAAATGGATAAAACAAACATCATTTTCATCCTTAAATTTATCGGATAATCATAAATTTAGATATTTTTGTGATACTTAGAGGTTGTACCTCTCCTAAGGAGTATTTTGGAATCAATGATCCAATATAGGTCATAGCATTCACAAATATATTAGTCTAACATGGTAAATTATCGATTTCATACCACTCAAATGTAGAGAGCAATTTTATTGCTACTTTATGATAAAGTTTAATGGTAGGTTCTTTACATTGGTATTCTCCGTTAATTTTCTTGACAACAAGTTGAGAATCACAAAATATCCTGATATGCTTAATGCTCATAGCTATAGCTAATTGAAGGCCTAATATTAAGGCTTCATACTCCGCAGTGTTTTTTGTGCATTGGAAGCCAAGTTTGAATGATAAGTGAATAGGTACACCATGGGGTGTATGAAACATGACTCCAACACCTTGATCTTTCACACACTTAGATCCATCAAAGAATAGTGTAATATCAATGTCTTCCTCTGAAATGACATCTTCTTCTTATTCGATGATAGTGAATACAAAATCATCTGGGATCTCAATAATCAAGGGATGTTCACTAGGTAATGGAACTTCTACAAGTGGATCGGCTGTGACCTAACATTTGATGGATTTTTGGCTAATGAACTCAATATCAAATTCAGTAAGAAGCATTATCTATTTAGCAGTGAGGGTGTCATTGTAAGTGTGAGATATCTATTGAGCAAGGTGCAACAGTAGTATTGTCATTATTGTCAACACAGTCAGATAGATCTATTGATGTAGTGGATAGGAAGTTCAAAAGCCTTTCAGATACAGAAGATAGAAGTTCAAAGGTTACTCGGAGTATGTACGGTGATTTTCCAAGAAGACCAAAGTGGCCCATATGCTAAAGATCAAAAGAAAATGACAAGGAAGAAAAGTGTCGCGATATCGCGACATATTGAGCAAGAAAGAAAAACTATCACGATTTCGTGACATGTTGGAGAGAAAGAGAGCAAGAAAAACTGTCATGATTTCGTGACATGTTGGGAGAGAAACAAGCAAGAAAAACTGTCATGATTTCGTGACATGTTGGAGAGAAAGGCAAGTAGAAAACTATCACGATTTCATGACATGTTCGAGAGAAAGAAGAAGAAAACTATCACGATTTCGTGACATGTTGAGAGAAAGACAATGGAAAAACTGTCATGATTTCATGACATATTGAAGAGAAAGAAGAAGAAAAATATCACGATTTCGTGACATGTTGGAAGAGAGAAAGGCAAGTAGAAAAAGTGTCACGATTTCATGACATATTGCAAGAGAGATAGTACGGAAGAAAAAGTGTCACGATTTCGTGACATGTTGGAAGAGAGAAAGGCAAGTAGAAAAAGTGTCACGATTTCATGACATATTGCAAGAGAGATAGTACGAAAGAAAAAGTGTCACGATTTCGTGACATATTGGAAGAGAGAAGGCAAGTAGAAAAAGTGTCACGATTTCGTGACATATTGTAAGAGAGTCTGAAAGAAAAAGTGTCACGATTTCATGACATATTGCAAGAGATATTGTACAAAAGAAAAAGTGTCACGATTTCGTGACATATTGCAAGAGAAAGAGCAAAGGAAAGAAAGTGTCACGATATCATGACATGTCGCATTTTAGACCCAAGGAGAGAGAAAGAGAAGAAAGTGTCACGATATCGTGACAAAGCAAGAGAAAGAGAGGAGTGAAAGTGTCACGATTCATGACATTAAAGAAGAAAGAGAAAGAGGGAAAGTGTCATGATATCGTGACATGCTTTTCATGGGTACAAGCCAAGAAAAGAGGCAAGGAGGTGAAAGTGTCATGATATCACGACATGAAAAAATAAAGAGAAGAAAAAGACAAGAAGAAAAGAGGAAGGAGGGAAAGTGTCACGATATCGTGACATGTTGTTTGGTAGCAAGAAAAAGAAGAGAGAAAAGTTGTCGATATCCGACATGTATTGTTGGGGCCAAAGCAAGGAGAAAGAGAGAGTAAGAAAAAGTGTCACGATATCATGACATGTTATTTTTCAGGTTGAGTTGAAGCCGACGAAGACCAATGACAACCGACTAAGATTAGGGTTGATGAACCAACTAAGATTAGGGTTTACAGCAGACTAAGATTAGGGTTTTGATCATGAAAATTTTGTTATAAAGGAAAGTTATTTGAAGAATCATGTTGTTGAAGTGTGCGAAGTTCGATCGTAGTGCAAAGAGTGAAAAGAAAAAGACAGATCGTAATGCTCCAAAGAGTGCGAAGTGATTGCGTAGAGAAAGTAGAGTGCGCAGAGAGGACAAAGGTGAAGAAAGACCAGTCGGGGTCTTGTAAAAGCGAAGGTATCTTTCTGTTAATCTTCTAGATTCATAATTCAAGTCCAGGTTGCAGCTTGGCATCAGGGGTTGGTGCTCCTTCCAGTAGGTGCTGGTAAATCAGGGGTTGGTGCTCCTTTCTGTTGGTGCAGATAAATAAGGGGTTGGTGCTCCTTCCAGTGGGTCGTTGGTAAAGTGATTGTAAAGTTGTTGCTTTGCAAAGGCTGGATTTGGATGGTAGTCCAAGCGGTCATTTTTGAGGAGTAGCCACATTGGTGAACCTCGTTAAATCTTGTGTTGTGTGATGCTCTTTTGTTATTCTTGTTGTATCTAGTAATTAGTTTTAATTGCTACTATATTAAGAGCTGTAAATTCAAGTTTAAAGAGCTACACTGATTCACCCCCCCTCTCAGTGTCATTGTAAGACTAACAATTGGTATCAGAGCTAAGTTCCTGTACAAGCCTAATCGGCTAGGGTGATCTTGGAACTAACACAATGGCAGGTGGTGAAGGTTTCTCATCAAACAAAGCACCATTGTTTGATGGATCTAATTACGCGTTATGGAGAATCAGGATGCGGACATATCTCTGTGCTTTGGGATATGACATCTGGGATTCGGTAGTTAGTGGATACACAATACCCATCACTCCTCCAAAAGAGGCTGACGAAAAGAAACTATTTGAGAGTAACTCAAAAGCAAAGAATGCTATCATGTGTGGATTAGCAGACGGTGAACTAGTAAAGATCATGAGCTGTAATACTGCAAAAGAGATATGGGACAAACTGAGGAGTATTCATGAAGGAGACGATAAGATCAAGGAGGCCAAATTACAGACACATCGAGCTCAGTTCGAAGCATTGAAAATGAACGACGATGAAAACATTGAGGCATATATGTTGAGAGTCAATGGAATCATTAATGCGATCAGAGGGCTCGGCGAGGATATTGGAGACTCTGCCGTCATGAAAAAGGTACTAAGATCTCTTCCTCAAAGGTTTGATTCCAAAGTCTCAGCGATAGAAGAAGCTAAAAATCTAAATTATTTTAGTATAGATGAGATGTATGGTTCTTTGACTGCATATGAGATGAGGATAGGAAGATCTAAACCCACAGACAGAGAAGCGGCTTTTAAAGCCCTTAAAAATAAAAACACAAAACAAGAGTCCGAGGAAGAAGAGACATCGAATGAAATGGAAGCAAACTTTGTTAGAAAACTGAAAAAGGGAAAAGGAAAATACGAGAGGGAAGCTACCATTTAAATGTTTCAACTGTGGAGGCATTGGGCATTTTGCGACTAAATGTCCACTTAAAGAGAAGAACAAAAATGATGAAGGATCGCACCAAGAAAGAAGTGACTGGAAGATGAAAACGAATTTCAGAAAAGGCAACTTCAAGAAGAAAAGTTTCATCTCCAAGAATGTCGAGTTCATCCAGAAAACAGCTCCGGTGAAGAGTCCGAAGAAGAAAAATATGAAGCTCTTTTCATGGCATTTGAAGAAGTTAAATCAGAAAAGGAAGAAGGAGTGACCTCTCGAAGTTTGTGGTGAAAACCTTGAGGCTGAAGTAGATCTAGAAGGTGAGTTGATCTCTGCACTTGAAGAGTGGAAGATAGAAAAGAAAAAGAATAAGAAACTTTCAAGAAAGCTTGAGGATGCAAATGGAATCATAACCAGCTTGAAAGTACAGATAGAAGAATCTAAGAAAATCTTCGAAGATCTCGAAGTGCAAATAACAATGAAAATAGATTATTGCAGCAAGCTAGAAGAAGAGATTGTTGGTTTAAGAATGCGGCTAGAAGAGATGAATAAGAAAATTAGTTGTTATCACAAACGTGAAGAAAGTTCTATGAAGGTGGATAAGATCATAAATGACCAAAGGCCTACAGGCATCAAATTTGGTCTAGGTTTCATCGAAGGAGAATCATCAAGTGGATCAAAGGCCAGAAATGTAGAATCCATAAAGAATGAAGATAAGAGACAGGTTGATCAAGGAAAAATGTCTCATGCAAGAGAAAGCATTAATGCCAGGCATGAAAGGAGAATTGACAATGATGGATTCACCAATGTCACATATCAAAGAAGAAGAAGACCTATGGCTCCTACGGCAACATGGCAAAGACCATCACCCAGGTTCAATTATCCTTTCTCTGGTTTCTATTTTAAATGCAATGGCTATGGACATAAAATCTCAGACTACAAATATAATGTAAGACCAAGGAATTTCACCGAGTAGAAATGTTTTTTCTCCTCTGATGAATTATACAGTAGAATGTTATAGCTGTCATAATTTTGGGCACATTGCAAGAAACTGTAGAAATACATTTACATCAAATCAGTTTCAGGGAAGAAAATTTCAACCATACAGGATGAGACAAAATAGAAAGCTTCCCGAAAAACATGCTCAAACTACTGATAAGGGAAAGGCAAAACAAGAGCCCAAAACTACTATCAAAATAGAGTGGAAAGGAAAAGAGCGACTGAAGGAAGAAAAGGAATCCTTAATCGTACAAACTGCATTCAAAGCACAGAATAAATATGTACCATGGATACTTGATAGTGGATGCTCCAGTCATATGACAGGTGACAAACAAAAATTTGAGAAGTTACAGAAATATGAAGGAGGTTCAGTAAAATTTGGAAATAATGATGGAGCTAAGATAGTTGGCAAAGGTTCAGTTAAAATTAGTGATGGAAAGATTAAGTCAGAAGAAGTCTTGTTTGTGGATGGTTTGAAACATAACTTGTTGAGTGTAAGTCAGATTTGTGATAAAGGTCATGAAGTAGTTTTTATGAAGCAGGGTTGTGAAGTCAGAAAAATAAATAGTGGAAAATTGATAGCAACTGGATCAAGGACATCTGGAAACTTGTACACACTCTCAGAGAATTCAAAAGGAGCTTGTTTTATTGGACAGGAAGAAGAAAACTGGTTGTGGCACAAGAGACTAGGGCATATCAGTTTTGATAATCTGGTAAAAATCATCTCAAAAAGGGCAGTGAGAGATATTCCCACCATCAGCAAACCTGCAAACAACATTTGTGCTTCATGCCAAAAGGGGAAACAAACTAGAGTCACATTCAAAACAAAAGAATACTACACAAGCAAACCTTTGGAACTCATACACACTGATTTATGTGGTCCCATGAGAACTCAAAGCATAAATGGTGACAAATATTTTATGTTGTGCATTGATGACTATTCCAGAATGACATGGATATTTTTCTTGAAGCATAAATCAGAAGCTTTTGATATGTTCAAGATTTTCAAAAACCAGGTTGAGAATGAAACAGGGAAAAGGATCAAATGTTTAAGATCAGATAGAGGAGGAGAATTCATTTCGAGAGGAGTTTGTAGAGTATTTTTTGAAAATTATGGTATTAGGATACAGTTCTCAGCAACCAGGACACCTCAACAAAATGGAGTGGTAGAAAGAAAGAACAGGATAGTGCAAGAAATGGCACGGACTATGTTGGCTGAAAGCAGAGTAGCAGACAGATTTTGGAAAGAAGCAGTCCATACTGCGGTGTATATCCAAAATAGGTACATGCTGAGAACACATGAAAGCAAAACTCCTTATGAATTATGGTTCGGTAAAAGGGCAACAACAAAATACCTCAGAGTCTTTGGCAGCAAGTGCTATATCAAAAGAACTGAAGATAATCTTGGTAAGTTTGAAGATAGAGCAGATGAAGGTATTTTTGTTGGTTATTCATCTAAAAGCAAAGCTTACAAATGCTACAACAAAAGGCTAAAGAAAATTGTGGACAGTGTTGATGTTAAATTTGATGAAGGTAAAGAACGAGTAATTAGCTATGAAACGAACTACCCAATTTATGAAGAGGTTATTGAAGGAGATGAGGAAAACGAAATGGAAAAGATACAGAAAATTGACTCAGATGATGTAAGTTGTGATTCAGAAGTGGAAGAAAATAAGAAATTCAAAACAGGCAGTTGGCAGAAAAATCATCCTAGAGAGCAAATAATTGGAGACCCCAAAGTTGGTGTTCAGACAAGAAGAAGAGTAGTAAGTAACTACTCTCTATTATCCAACATTGAGCCCAAAAATATTGCTGATGCAAGCAAAGATGAAAGTTGGATGAAGGCAATAAATGAAGAATTAGATCAGATCGAGAAAAACGAAACTTGGGAGTTAGTACCTAGACCTGCGAATAAAAATATAATCGGGACTAAATGGATCTTTCGAAACAAATTGAATGAAGACGGACAGGTAGTCAGAAATAAAGCAAGATTGGTATGAAAGGGGTATGCACAAGTTGAAGGCATTGACTTTGAGGAAACGTTTGCACCAGTAGCTAGACTAGAGGCAATTAGAATGTTTATGGCTTTAGCAGTCTACAAGAATTTCAAAGTTTATCAAATGGATGTGAAATCAGCGTTTTTGAATGGGAAACTTGAAGAAGAGGTTTATATTGAGCAACCAGATGGGTTCCAACTTGGTGATGATCCAAACTTGGTTTGCAAGTTGAAGAAAGCATTATATGGCTTAAAACAGGCACCCCGAGCATGGTATGCAAGGCTAGACAACTATCTCACTCAACAAAGGTTTAAGAAAGGTATGGTGGATAGTAATTTGTATGTCAAAATAGAAAATGGGCATCTTATTGTTCTTGTTGTATACGTAGATGATATCATATTTGGCAACAACAAAGATGAGTCATGCAAAGATTTAGCAAATAAGATGCAGAAAGAATTTGAAATGTCAATGATTGGAGAACTTTCGTATTTCCTCGGGTTGCAAGTTAATCAAAGTAAGAAGGGCATATTTATTTCTCAAGTTAAATATGTAAAAGAGATGTTAAAAAGTTCACAATGAGGATTGTAAGCCAGTTAGCACTCCCATGACGATAGGTGGCAAGTTGAGCAAGGATGACAAATCTCCACCTATTGATCAAACCATGTACAGATCTATGATTGGAAGCTTACTATACCTGACAACTACCAGACCAGATATTTTGTAGGCAGTATGCATGGTAGCATGATTTCAGGCTAATCCCAAGGAGACTCATGTGACAGCAATGAAGAGGATCCTTCGGTACCTCAAGGGTACTATGGAGTATGGGTTATGGTATCCAAAAGGTAAAGACTTCACCCTTATTTCGTATTCAGATGCAGATTGGGCAGGATGTGTAGATGACAGAAAGAGTACAAGTGGAGGTGCATTCTATCTTGGAGACAGATTGGTCGCATGGCACGAGTAAGAAACAAGAGTCGGTTTCTTTATCGACGGTAGAGGCAGAATATATTGCGAGCGACAACATGTTGTACGCAGGTATTATGGATGAAACAAACCCTGAAAGATCTTGGTATTAGCTTCGGTGAGCCAATATCGGTTAAGTGTGATAACACCAGTGCCATTAACATCTCCAAGAATCCAGTTATGCATTCACGCACAAAGCACATCGCTATCGGGTATCACTTTTTGAAGGAGAAAGTTGCGAAGGGTGAGGTTAAGTTGGATTTTGTTCCAACTACAGAGCAAGTAGCGAGATATCTTCACAAAACCATTGCCCAAGGAAGTTTTTGAGTACCTTCGCAATAAATTGGGAGTGGTCACACTTCCCAAAAATTGACTAGCTACAGGGATCACATTCTCAGGGGGAGCATTTCAGTATTTGATTATCTGTTTGCTCATGTTCATGATCTTTGCTAAATGCAATAGAGTGTGCTTGAGAATGTTGTGCATGGACTCAGGGGGAGTCTGCAGCAGCCCTTTGGTATTATTGTCAAAGGGGGAGAAGAGTTACAGGAAATTGCACATGTGTTGCCAACAATTCCAAATGGGGAGATTGTTGAGCAAGGTGCGACAACGAGTATTGTCATTGTTGTCAACACGGTCAGATAGATCTATTGATGCAGTGGACAGGAAGTTCAAAAGCCTTTCAGATGCAGAAGACAGGAGTTCAAAGGTTACTCAGAGTATGTACAGTGATTTTCCAAGAAGACCAAAGTGGCCCATATGCTAAAGATCAAAAGAAAATCACAAGGAAGAAAAGTGTCACGATATCGCGACATATTGAGAAGAAAGAAAACTGTCATGATATCATGACATGTTGAGAGAAAAAGAAAAACATGATTTCAGACATGTTCGGAGAGAAAGAAGAAGAAAAACTGTCACGATTTCGTGACATGTTGGAGAGAAAAAAGCAAGTAAAAGCTATCACGATTTCGTGACATGTTGGAGAGAAAGGCAAGAAGCAAAACTATCACGATTTCATGACATGTTCGAAGAGAAAGGAAGAAGAAAACTATCATGATTTCATGACATGTTGGAAGAGAGAAAGGCAAGTAGAAAACTGTCACGATTTCACGACATGTTGGAAGAGAGAAAGGCAAGTAGAAAAAGTGTCACGATTTCGTGACATATTGCAAGAGAGAGTATGGAAGAAAAAGTGTCACGATTTCGTGACATGTTGGAAGAGAGAAAGGCAAGTAGAAAAAGTGTCACGATTTCGTGACATATTGCAAGAGAGATAGTACGGAAGAAAAAGTGTCACGATTTCATGACATATTGGAAGAGAGAAAGGCAAGTAGAAAAAGTGTCACGATTTCACGACATATTGAAGAGAGAGAAAAAAAAAGTGTCACGATTTCATGACATATTGCAAGAGATATTGTATAGAAGAAAAAGTGTCACGATTTCATGACATATTGCAAGAGAAAGAGCAAAGGAAAGAAAGTGTCGCGATATCATGACATGTCACATTTTAGACTAAAGAAAGAAGAGAAAAGAAAGTGTCATGATATCTGACAAGAAAGAAGAAAAGAGCCAAGGAGGAAAGTGTCACGATATCGTGACATGTCGCATTTCTGTACCAAGGCAAGAGAAAGAGGCAAGGAGGCGAAAGTGTCACGATATCACGACATGTGTTTAGTACAAGCCAAGAAAAGAGGAAGGAGGTAAAAGTGTCACGATATCATGACATGTGTTTTTGTAGGTACAAGCCAAGAAAAGAGGCAAGGAGGCGAAAGTGTCGCGATATCGTGACATGTATTTTCGGGGTACAAGCCAAGAAAAGAAGAGGAGAAAGTATCTGATATCGCGACATGTATTTTCGGGGCCAAAGCAAAGAGAGAAAGAGAGTAAGAAAAAGTGTCACGATATCGCGACATGTATTTTCACGGTTGAGTTGAAGCCGACGAAGACCTATGACAACCGACTAAAATTAGGGTTTAATATTAGGGTCATGAAAGCGACTAAGATTAGGGTTTACAACCAACTAAGATTAGGGTTTTGATCATGAAAATGTTGTTATAAAAGGAGGGTTGTTTGAAGAGTTAAGTGTCGAAGTGTGCGAAGTTCGGTCATAGTGCAAAGAGAGAGAGTGCAAAATGAAGAAAGTGCGAAATGAAGAAGAAGAAAATCGTTCGATAAAGAGAGTGCGAAGTGATTGCGCAAAGAAAGCAAAGTTTGTAAAGAGCGAAAAGGTGAAGAAAGACCAGTCGGGGTCTTGTAAAGACGAAGGTATCTTTCTGTTAATCTTCTAGATTCATAATTCAAGTCCAGGTTGCAGCTTGGCATCGGGGGTTGGTGCTCCTTCCAGTAGGTGCTTGGTAAATCGAGGGTTGGTGCTCCTTTCTATTGGTGCGGATAAATAAGGGGTTGGTGCTCCTTCCAGTGGGTCTTGGTAAAGTGATTGTAAAGTTGGTGCTTTGCAAAGGCTGGATTTGGATGGTAGTCCAAGCGGTCATTTTTGAGGAGTAGCCACATTGGTGAACCTCGTTAAATCTTGTGTTGTGTGATGCTCTTTTGTTATACTTGTTGTATCTAGTAATTAGTTTTAATTGCTACTGTATTAAGAGCTGTAAATTCAAGTTTAAAGAGCTACACTGATTCACCCCCCCTTTCAGTGTCATTGTAAGACTAATAATATCATATAACACAAAGGATTTTCTCTAGCTATGACATATGTTGTGTGACTAAGCATGTAATATCTGAGTTTCTTAGTGGAAAAAACCACTACTAAGAACAATTTTTCCACATAAGCATATCTGGTTTCATAGCTTACCAATGTTCGACTAATGTAATAGATAGCTTGCTCTTGATTTTATTCATTCTTTTGTTCAAGCATTGTCCCTAATGAGGAGGAGGTAATATTTGTGGAGAAGCTATATATTGCTTAATGTCATCAAACACTTTTTGGCACTCATCTATCCAATAAAATGGCACCCCTTTTATAGCAGGTGATTGAATGATCTACATTTATCAAAAATTTGCATAATAAAATGACAGATTGATTGGATCTTTCCTTGTAAACTACACAATTCCTTTAAATTTGTTAGGGGAGGCATCTCCATGATAGCTTTGACCTTGTTTAGATCCATCTCAATACCTCTTTTGGAGACAATTAACCCTAGTAATTTTCCAGAGGTAACACCAAAGACACATTTCTTGGGGTTCAATATTACACTATGCTCTATAAGTCATTCAAAAACTTTCTCCAATACACCAATGTTCTCTTGTCGATTTTTGGATTTTTCCAAGAGATCATCCAAATAATATTTGATAATTTTATGCATATATTCATGGAAAATGTATGTCATTACATGTTTATAAATGGCACCTGCATGTTTAAGGCCAAAGGGCATCACCTTGTAACAAAAATGTTTCCCAAGGTGTAGTGAATGTTGTTTTATGTTGGTCATCAAGATCTATTTGAAGTTGGTTGTATCCTAAAAAACCATCCATGAGAGAAATAATTTCATGGCTAGCACAAGTGTCGATAATAGTATCAATTTTTGGGAGAGGAAAATCATCCTTAAGACACATTTTGTTAAGATCTTGAAAATCAGTGCAAACACGTATCGTAATGTTAGATTTATGAATGGGTACCATGTTTGAGAGACACTCAAGATAATCAATGGGTTCAATGAAACCCACATCTAATAGCTTTTGAAGCTCTTCTATGACCAAGAGGGCAATGGTAGGATGTATCCTTCTAGATTTTTTTTACCGACTTAGCATTAGGATGCGAGGTGATATTATGGACAACCAACTTAGGATCAATACCAGGCATGTCTTTAGAGGACCATGCAAAAATTCCCTTCTTCCTCTTGAGGAGATCAATCAATTTATCTTGTTCATATTTGGATAATATTTTTCCAAGATTGACAATTTGGGGATTGTCAGTGTCTAAACTAAGGTTCACATCGATAGTATCTTCAATAGACTTATGAAAACCTTCCTCAAGTTGATGGGGAGTTGGAATTATATGAATGTCATCTAAGATGTCATCAAAATCTTCTGACTTATCCTCATCTCCATATGCTTTTAAAATCTCAGGGTTTGAATATGAAGGTGAAGGTGAATATGGAGGGGATGGAGGAATGTAGTTGGCTGAAGTCCTTAAAAATTCCTTGGATAGGAAAAATTTGGAAAAAAATGGTGGCAAGGAAATCTGATCCATATCTATAAAACTCATGTTAATAGGAATTGGCTTTGCCAAATTGTATGGATTATGGAGTGGGATGAATTAGTCAGCAAGATTCATGTTGAATTAATGGAAAAATAGAGGAGGTGAAATGGATGGGATGGATAGAGCCTAGGAACCGATTCTAGGACATTAGTAAACCTATACAACAACAAGCAACAAATGAATGCGCTTAACTAAATGCTATATACATGAAATGCAAAAAAAGAAAATGTTTTGTTTGTTTTATTTTTTTTCTTTTTTTTTGCATTATATACATGTGTTATAATTTTTGTTGATGAGATGGATTAATGAGATGGAGGTGGTGGTTTACCAGTAGGTTTTGCTCACTCTTGTGGAAGAAAAAAGAAAAATATGGGCTCATGGATGGGGAACATGAAGAACACAAGCTTATACTGAGAGGGGGGGTGAACAATATAAGACCACTTTTTACTTTTCTTTCCCAATCAATATTATGCAATGAATAGATAGCAATATCAATAGCAGTAATCAAGCAATGCACAAAACACCATACACAATAGAGACACCACAATTTACGTGGTTCACCCAATGTGGGCTACTCCACGGAGAAAATATTTCACTAAAATTTTCTCAATCAATCTCTTGGGAATCCTTCCCTATTACAATGTTTATGGACCTCTGTCCAAAGGAGATACCAATCCCCTAAATCAAGTTCGTGGATCTCTATCCATAGGAGAACTCCTTCTCCTCTACTCTGGTTGGTGATCCTCTAGAAGACTACTACCTCCACTGCACTGGCTTGTGGATCTCTCTCCACTGAAGACTCTTGTCCCCACTCAGAAGACCTATCCTCACTGCCCTGGCTGATGGATCTCTATCCACTAGAGACTACTGTCCTCTCTGCTCTATCACCTCCAAAGCTCTATCTCAAATCTGTACTAAACACAGTCCTTCGGTCTAGCACAAATTTGCTCAATATCTATCTCTGGTATGGTACAAACCTATCCTCAAATCTGCACCAAACTCTGCTCCACAAGTCCACTCAGAACTTGCTCAAATATGCTCAACAAGTCCACTCAGAACTTGCTCAATCTGCTCAACAAGTCCACTCAGAACTTGCTCAAATATTCTCAACAAGTCCACTTAGAACTTGCTCAATTCTACTCAACAAGCTCACTCAAGAACTTGCTCAAATCTATGCTCAACAAGTCCACTCAGAACTTGCTCCAAATATGCTCAACAAGTCCACTCAGAACTTGTCCAAATATGCTCAACAAGTCCACTCAAAACTTGTCCAAATATTCTCAACAAGCTCACTCATAACTTGTCCAAATCTACTCAACAAGCTCACTCAGAACTTGTCCAAATATGCTCAACAAGCTCACTCAGAACTTGTCCAAAATCTCATAGAAACATAAAGAGAATTGTTAGAGACCCAATATGTTCTATACTCAATGCTCAATCACTTTCTCAACTCAAATCAGAATATAGAATAGTTTATTTTATGGAACTTGAACAATCACTTCACACATCCACTTGACTAGGCTCAATCAACTCTACTCAACCAATCACTCAATGAAACAACCTTTGCTCACAAACCCTAGTCCAAGTATATATCAACCAACTCAAAATGTTTCCAACAATGCTCAACAACAAATCTCACATAACAATGATACTCATGTTCTTTTCAAACCATAGTTCAAGTTCTTTGCACAACAACTCACTTCAACAACAATGCTTATAAAACTATCTTCACATAACAATGATACTCATGTTCTTTTGCAAAACCCTAACTCAAGTTCTTCTCACAACCAATGGCTTCAACAACAATGCTTATAAAACAAGGTTTTAACAACAACTCTTTATTCCAAAAAACCTTGAAGCATTAACTCAAACACTCTCGAAAAGGAAACCCTAATCAAGTCCTTTTCACTCCAAACTTATTTTCTAGAAAACCAATCAATCAACTCAACTATGGAAGAATGTGCTCATACCTTTTTCTTGATGATGAAGGGATCTCATAAATCTGCCACAACCACAACAACTTCTATGCCAATCTCAAAGAGGTTAGAAGATAAATATTTCTCACAATATAATGTAAATACTCAAATACACCTTATCACTCCACCTTTCAAAACAACCATCAACATACATAAAATATTTATCCAATAACACCTTATAAACTCCCAACTAGAATAAACTTAACATCCACCAAAAATTAATTCAAACCTCTTTAATTTATTTTAATGGCAAGAGAAACTTTGATAAAAATCAAATCAACTTTCTTTATGGTTCCAAAGATATAAATCACTTCATCAATAAAACAACCTCACATTAATCCTTATTACTCCACAATAATAAAAATCAAATATCAAATCAACAACCTTTCTCAAACCCTTATAACTCCAACAATAATATAAATCAAACACACAATCAAACCCTTATTACTCCAACTATATCCTTTTCAAAAACCTTAGGCAAAAATTAATTATCAAAAATTACCTTTGCCTCTTAGTGGGTTTCGAACCCTTAACCTCTGCCTCCATGAACGCCCTAGCCATGGGCTCAACAACCACATGCGCTAGACGCACGTTAAGAGCTTAAAAGCTCTTCATGCAATTTATTCCTCTCCTGGCACCCGAACGAAAAATGCAACCCAAAAACTTTTCCCTTTGGCACTACCACTCCACGGGATTCGATCGTAGGCTATTTCTCCACCAACGCCTTCACAAAAATATGCACTGCCAATGGACCACCATGTCCAATGTGTCTTAAGCAATAAACCCTCTTTGTTTTAAACTTGGCGCATAAGACAAAAACCTTTTTGTCTTCTTCCTCAACTGAAACAACGAATCGCACGAAATAGTTCACCTTAGTCGCATTAATCAAATCGATGAGGGATAAATTTGAAAGTCTTTTGGCCACCATTTATACATGATTCCTCCATAGGCTTCGAACGTCGGTGCTCCAATATTCTCGATGACATCAACATTTCCTTTTATTGCATGATGTTGGCGCTCCCACCTTTATAATTTATAAATTATTTAAATTCTAAGGAATTTAAATTTTATAAATTATTTTTATAAACTTTAACTTTGGGTTTAAACTTAAACCTTTAACATTGAATATTATTCTACCATCGTGGGTTTACCATAAATCCTCATGAAATATTATTTTTCCAACTATAAGTGGTTTTAATGAAACCTAATTTAATCTTCCATCATGGGTTTACCATAAACCCTCATAAAATATTATTTTTCCAACTTTCTCTTCAACTCTTCGCATTGTTCCTGGTGCTATTGATGGTGTGCTCCATAGTATTAATGATGAATTTTCACCTTGACATCAATGACAACTAAATAAGCTCAAAATGTCCAACAATATCCCCCTTTGTCATTGATGGCAACCCAATTTCCTTTTACTAAAAACTTGACTTTTCCTTTGTTCTACTCCCCTAGGACATTGCTCCCCCTGGCTCAATGCTCTCTCAAATCAAATCTCTCCCCCTTACTAAAATATCTCCCCCTTTGACATCAATGGCAAAGGGTCACCTTTGGGGCTTGGGGCTAAGAATGAGCCTCTTAGCTTAGCCCCTCCCCCACCTTCTTTTGAGGTGGTTAATTCTAGGGTGGGAGTATTTCTACTCCCAGAAAGCATTGTTCTTTACCTTTATCATCTTTTCTTCTTATCTAAATTTTTTGATTCCTCTAACTATTTCTATCCATGTCCATGTTCCTGTCCATGTCTACATTCCTGTTCATGTCCATGTTCCTATTCTTATCCATGTTCCTATTCTTGTTCCTATTCTTGTTCATATTCATGTTCCTGTTCATATTCATGTTCATATTCATGTTCCTATTCATACCTATTTCTGGAATGTCTGCTCTACACCACTTTGTTGTGTGACCATCATTATTGCACTTATAACACTTAATGTTATTATTCCTTGGAGGTGCAAATGTCTTAGGATTTCTCCTAGTGAAGCCATATCCTCTTCTGTCATGAACCCTGCAATTCATTGCCTTGTGACCAAACTGATTACATGAGTAGCAATACCCATGGAAAGGTTGTTTGTTCCCATATTCCTATCTTTCATGTGTCCTACACTGTGAAGCCATGTGCCCAAACCTGTGACATGAAAAGCATCTTCCATTGAAGTTTCCTTGTCTTGACCTCATTGGTCTCTTGGTCTCTTCCTATTATGATTGTTGTTCCATATGTATCTTCTTTGTGCATTGTTCCTATTTTTGTTGAACTCTCTATTGTCCAACTCATCCTTAGATGTCTCACTATCTTTTACACTATCTTTTCTGAAGTATCTTCATCTGAAGTTTCTTCTCCTCCAAAACTTGAAGTTGACTCTCCTTCCCATTTCTTTTGAACCTGTTCAAATCCAAGACCTATTTTGCTTGATGTAGGCTTTTGTATCTTGATGAACTTATCCAAGTTCTTTGAGCTATTTTTGAACCCTTTCATCTTGACCTTGGAGTCTTCTAAATATTCTCTTAGTAGTGCCACTTCTTGTGCTAACTTCTCACATTCCAAGATCTTTGCTTCTAACTTATCTTTGAACCTCTTTGCCTTAGCCTTTGATTTTTCTAAATCCTCTATAAGCAATCTTCTCTCTTCATCACATTCTTGAAACTGAATTTCAAGTTTAGAGTGTTGCTTTCTTACCTTATTTACCATGTCAAGGGCATAGATAAGTTCTCCCTTGAGATCATAACCATTCTTTTCTGAATATTCCTCTATTTGTTTACCTTTGTCCTCATATTTATTTTCTATTGGCTTGTCTTCTATAGGATCACTTTCTTCTTCTTCTAATGCCATTAGAATATTTTCATCTGGTCTTTCAAGTGCATCTTCATATTCATCATCACTAAAACTATAACCATCCCTTGTACAATCATCTTCAAGATGTCCAAAGTTACCACATCTAAAACACTTGAGAATTACTGGAGTCCTTTTCTTAACTTGCTCTTTTTCTTCAATCATAAATAAGACTTCATCTCTATCATTGTCTGAAAAACTAGCATCACTATCACTTGAGTACTTACTTGCCTTATCCGCATAGTAGCTCCTCTTTTGCCTTTGGAAGAACTTATTTCCTTGTCTGTTTTGTCCATCCTTGCTTTTCTTTTGATGCCTGTATCTTTCTGATTCCCTGTTCCTGTGATCCTATTTTTCTTCACCATTGTTGTTCTTGGGTTCTTGACAATCTGTTGCAAAATGTCCATACTTTCCACAATTGAAACACTTAACAGATCTTAGATCTCTGGATCTTCTGGAATCTTTATCTTTTCTACCATAATTAGCTTCTTCATCATTGGATGACTCATTGCTTGATTCTGACTTCTTACCTTTTGCCTTATTGATTGCTTTGAAGGTTGCTTCCTTCTGGGGAATGGGATATTTTGTTCTTATCTCAAAAGTTGTAAGCATACCAAGCAACTTATCTCTTGTCAAAGTATCACCATCCATTGACACTTCTATAGCAGAAACCTATTCACTGAATCTTTTTGGAAGAGTTCTTAAGACTTTATCACAAACATCTGATTCATCAATCTTCATTCCAAGTCCTTGCATATCATTAACAACCTCATCAATTCGAATTAGATAAGCACTAATATTTTCCTCTTCATTCATTCTTAATGCTTCAAGTTGTCCTTTGAGATTTTGCATCTTTGCTTTCTTGACACTTTTATCTCCTTCATATATATTTTGCAATTTATCCCACATCTCTTTTGTAGTTTTACAATGCATAACTTTCATAGACTCTATTCTACGCAAACCTCTCACAAGTGCATTCATTGCTTTTGAATTATAGTGTTGTAAAAGCTTACCTTCCTTATCTGTAGGAGGATTGATTAAGGGATCGTATCCAAATTCCATTGATTCCCAAATTTCATTGCCAAGTGCCATCAGGTAGATCTTCATCATCATACTCCAATACATATAGTCACTTCCATCAAATACTGGTGCTGAATTATTTGAGGACACCTCCTTAGGATCCATTGTGTTCTTGTTAGCTTTTCCTTCAAGTTGTTAAACTCTTCTGAAGGAACCCGCTCTGATACCAATTGAAGAACACAAGCTTATACTGAGAGGGGGGTGAACAGTATAAGACCACTTTTTACTTTTCTTTCCCAATCAATATTATGCAATGAATAGATAGCAATATCAACAACAGTAATCAAGCAATGCACAAAACACCATACACAATAGAGACACCATAATTTACGTGGTTCACCCAATGTGGGCTACTCCACGGAGAAAATATTTCACTAAAATTTTCTCAATCAATCTCTTGGGAATCCTTCCCTATTACAATGTTTATGGACCTCTATCCAAAGGAGATACCAATCCCCTAAATCAAGTTCATGGATCTCTATCCATAGGAGAACTCCTTCTCCTCTACTCTAGTTGGTGATCCTCTAGAAGACTACTGCCTCCACTACACTAGCTTGTGGATCTCTCTCCACTGAAGACTCTTGTCCCCACTCAGAAGACCTATCCTCACTACCCTGGCTGATGGATCTCTATCCACTAGAGACTACTATCCTCTCTGCTCTATCACCTCCAAAGCTCTATCTCAAATATATACTAAACACAGTCCTTCGATCTAGCACAAATCTGCTCAATATCTATCTCTAGTCTAGTACAAACCTATCCTCAAATCTACACCAAAATCTGCTCCACAAGTCCACTCAAAACTTGCTCAAATATTCTCAACAAGTCCACTCAAAACTTGCTCAAATCTGCTCAACAAGTCCACTCAAAACTTGCTCAAATATGCTCAACAAGTCCACTCAGAACTTGCTCAATTCTTCTCAACAAGCTCACTCAGAACTTGCTCAAATCTATCCAACAAGTCCACTCAAAACTTTCTCAAATCTACTCAACAAGTCCACTTAGAACTTGTCCAAATATACTCAACAAGTCCACTCAAAACTTGTCCAAATCTGCTCAACAAGCTCACTCAGAACTTGTCCAAATATGCTCAACAAGCTCACTCAAAACTTGTCCAAATATACTCAACAAGCTCACTCAGAACTTGTCCAAATCTCATAGAAACATAAAGAGAATTGTTAGAGACCCAATATGTTCTATACTCAATGCTCAATCACTTTCTCAACTCAAATCATAATATAGAATAGTTTGTTTTATGGAACTTGAACAATCACTTCACACATCCACTTGACTAGGCTCAATCAACTTTACTCAACCAATCACTCAATGAAACAACCTTTGCTCACAAACCCTAGTCCAAGTATATATCAACCAACTCAAAATATTTCCAACAATACTCAACAACAAATCTCACATAACAATGATACTCATGTTCTTTTCAAACCATAGTTCAAGTTCTTTCAACAACTCACTTCAACAACAATGCTTATAAAACTATCTTCACATAACAATGATACTCATGTTCTTTTCAAAACCCTAACTCAAGTTCTTCACATAACCAATGGCTTCAACAAAAATGCTTATAAAATAAGGTTTTAATAACAACTCTTTATTCTAGAAAACCTTGAAGCATTAACTCAAACACTCTCGAAAAGGAAACCCTAATCAAGTCCTTTTCACTCCAAACTTATTTTCTAGAAAACCAATCAATCAACTCAACTATGGAAGAATGTGCTCATACCTTTTTCTTGATGATGAAGGGATCTCATAAATCTGCCACAACCACAACAACTTCTATGCCAATCTCAAAGAGGTTAGAAGATAAATCTTTCTCACAATATAATGTAAATACTCAAATACACCTTATCACTCCACCTTTCAAAACAACCATCAACATACATAAAATATTTATCCAATAACACCTTATAAACTCCCAACTAGAATAAACTTAACATCCACCAAAAATTAATTCAAACCTCTTTAATTTATTTTAATGGCAAGAGAAACTTTGATAAAAATCAAATCAACTTTCTTTATGGTTCCAAAGATATAAATCACTTCATCAATAAAACAACCTCACATTAATCCTTATTACTCCACAATAATAAAAATCAAATATCAAATCAACAACCTTTCTCAAACCCTTATAACTCCAAAAATAATATAAATCAAACACACAATCAAACCCTTATTACTCCAACTATATCCTTTTCAAAAACCTTAGGCAAAAATTAATTATCAAAAATTACCTTTGCCTCTTAGTGGGTTTCGAACCCTTAACCTCTACCTCCGTGAACGCCCTAGCCGTGGGCTCAACAACCATGTGCGCTAGATGCACGTTAAGAGCTTAAAATCTCTTCGTGCAATTTATTCCTCTCCTGGTGCCCGAACAAAAAATGCAACCCAAAAAATTTTCCCTTTGGCGCTACCACTCCACGGGATTCGATCGTAGGCTATTTCTCCACCAACGCCTTCACAAAAACATGCGCTGCCAATGGACCACCGTGTCCAACGTGTCTTAAGCAATAAACCCTCTCTATTTTAAACTTGGTGCATAAGACAAAAACCTTTTTGTCTTCTTCCTCAACCAAAACAATGAATCACACGAAATAGTTCACCTTAGTCGCATTAATCAAATCGATGAGGGATAAATTTGAAAGTCTTTTGGCCACCATTTATACACGATTCCTCCATAGGCTTCGAACGTCGGTGCTCCAATATTCTCGATGATGTCGACATTTCCTTTTATTGCATGATGTCGGTGCTCCCACCTTTATAATTTATAAATTATTTAAATTCTAAGGAATTTAAATTTTATAAATTATTTTTATAAACTTTAACTTTGGGTTTAAACTTAAACCTTTAAATGTACATATATTCTGCCACCGTGGGTTTACCATAAATCCTCATAAAATATTATTTTTCCAACTATAATGGTTTTAATGAAACCTTTTAATCTTCCATCATGGGTTTACCATAAACCCTCATAAAATATTATTTTGCCAACTTTCTCTTCAACTCTTCGCATTGTTCCTGGTGCTATTGATGGTGTGCTCCATAGTATTAATGATGACTTTTCACCTTGACATCAATGACAACTAAATAAGCTCAAAATATCCAACAAAAATTCTATGATAAAACTCATCTTGTTCGATGTGGGAAATGATGGGCTCTGATTCCTTATAATATTCATCAGAAGCTATCGACATGAGGTCGAATTCTTTATATATTTCCTCTTTAGAGTCATCGGGGTGGAGGGTTTCTTCTTCTAAATTTAGATTAAGCCTTTGTAAGGCTTGTTCAAATGAAGAGATGGTGGGAAGTGGGTGATAACCTAGACCTGAACGATTGTGTACTTCTTGATATGGGACATCAATAAGCTGAGGCACCCCATGTTCATATCGGTCTAAGCCATGTCTTTGCCAATTATGTCTATGAAAATAACGGGGTGGAAAACCCATCATTTTTTGGATATTGGTAGGTGGTGGTTGTTTGGGTTCTTCTTGGGAAGTAGGATTAGATAAATATTATATCCCCCCATACATAAAATTTATGCTATTAGGCACTGAACCCATATTGTATACCACTCCTATAGATAAAGGTGGGTCACATGGGTGACCAAAATCCTTGGTAGTTGAGATATTGAGCAGTGTGATTGTGATGTCTTGGACCACATATTCACCAATAACAAGGTTGGTGAGGTGGACCTCAACTTGGGATGATGAGGATGAAGTAGATATGAGAGGCTCATGGTTGGATAATGACTTGGATTATGGGGAAGATATGGGCATCTCATAGTTTTATAATTCGACTTGTGAAACATTTACTAATGAATATGGATTTGGTTGTGAAGGAATTGTTGTGACCCATGAAGGGTATGCTGATGTGGGTGGCATGGATTGGGTTAGACCACATGTACATGTAGTCAATTATGATGATAATGAAGGTGTAGAAGTGGATTCTTGGTTGGAGTTTGTAATGGGAAGATCCTTAAGAATGAGAGTTTTTGATGATGGATTTGATGGAATGATTGATGATGTGGTGGATGATTTGAGGAAAATATGAGTAGAAGAAAACATGGATTCATAAGGATTTGAGATGAAGTTTCAATAATTAAATGGCTCAACATTCGCTGGTATGCAATGTACTTGCCCTTCATGTACATATTTCATACATTGATGTAATATGGAAGGGACACATCTCATTTCCCTCATCCAAGGTCTTACAAGGAGTATATTGTACACCATGGATCCTTCTAATATGTGGAACAAGATATGCAACATTGTTATCCCTACTTCAATGGTAAAAACATCAATTCCAACTATAGAGCAGTGAGCATCGTTAAATGCTTTCAATGTGAAGGTGTATTTGGTTATGTGAGATGAAGTAATATTGAAAAGATGGAGGGCAGTTGTGGTGATGATGTTAATGGAGGAGATGGTATCAATTAAGACTCTTTTGAATGGCTTCCTATCAATTTTAGCCATTATATGCAATGGAGTGTCCACCGATTCTGATGAGATTAGTTTAAGCTCAAAATTATAAAACATTATGGAAGGCTCCATGCATGATTCAATACTCCCCACAATGTTATTAAAGGTATTAAAATATTGAGATTGGATTTCAATGGATTTATAATATCCATTAATGCCTCATGATGTTGGGGAGATTGTTGAATTAGATCATAAATAGATAGTTTTTATGAATCTATTTTTAAACTCATGGTTAACCAACTACTTAGAGAAATTATTGGCCTCTAGGGGCAGTTGATGGGATGAATAGAAGGATTATAATGGTTGGGAATGTGGATTCGTAGAGAATAATTTGAGAAATTTTGAATGGGTTGTGATGGAAAAGGTTGATACTTCCTTGCTTGTGAGTTTATGGGCTATTGAATGGGTTTCTATCATGTATCTTGTTGATCATTTTGTCATTGTTGACATCAGGTCGCCACATGAATGACACCTAAAAAATCTTAGTACTGTTAAAAATGGTTAACTTGATTGGGAGGGGTCTTGATGTTAGACCCTCCCATTATGGATTGCACCTCCTCATGATGAGGAAGTGGTGTTTGGAAGATACCAAGATTTTGTATTTGTTGAGCTAGGGAGTTGTCAAGCTTGATGGCTCCCAAGTCAATGAGGTCTTGTACTATATATTTAAATACATGATAGCTATTTATGTCAAGTCCATTTTGTCTATGATAAGGGTAAAACAAATGTCCCCTATATTTTTTACCATGTCTGGTGGGATCATCTGGTTTAACCTTAGGTAAAGCAAGTCTATTGGTGTCATACAACATTCAAAATATGGAGGCATAATATTTAGATAGATGGGTGAATTGATGAGTTTGTCAAACAGATTGTCAATGTTGGAAATTATCCATAGTTGGCACTATGTTTTGCATAGATTGGGTTACTGAGGGCACCACATGATAGGCAATTTGTTGCGATGGTTATTTCATTGGTTTTTATTGAGCCATTATCGGCTGGCTCATGACCACTTGATTTACATGATTGGCTTGATTGGTTAGATTGGCCTGTGTTGATTTGGTTTGGCCAGATTAATTGCTTTTGTATTGGCCCTTAATTTGCCATTTCTTATTTCTTGGCTTAAGTATTCCCTATTGGATTTTTATGTCTTCGATGACATTAGCTTGGGTAAGAGCTTCCTCAAATGAGTGATATGTTTGCAATTGAAGCATCCAAGAAATGTGTTTGAGACAACTCTTAGTTAATATCTTAATAAGCTCTTCCATTGGTAGGGTGAATTTCATTTTGGTTATGATGGCCCTCTAACAGTTTCCAAAATCATAGATAGACTCATCATCATGTTGTCTTAGATCATATATATCAGACAATGAAACTTTACTTCTTATATTAAGGGTAAATAATTTAAATAATTGGTCAACCAATTGTTTTAAAGTATAAATACTATGATTGGAAAATTGGTTATACCATTCTATGATGTCCCCCCCTAATGTTCAAGAAAATGTGCAGAGCATGAGAGTATTATCATTTTGAATTCTAAAGCCTGAGTGCATGAATGTGTTGACGTGTTCTTTAAGGTCTTCAGTTCCTTTGAACTTGTAAAAACCTTGGTACCATGAAGTCTGTCGAATATGTTGGTGATGGTACTAAAGGGTGAATTTGTTTATTGATTAATTGACGTAATGTTAGCTTCTGATTATTGTAACTAGGAGTATGTTGTATCAAATTATCAATTTGTTGTTACATAGCCTTGATTCTAGGGTCTTTCCTAGGAATGTGAAAGCCTTGAATCACTTGATGATTCTATGAAAGGGTGGAAATATGTTGTGGAGTAACAAGATGATGATGGATAGGTGGAGTGGATTGGAATTTATTATGATGAGATTGATTGAGAAATGATGGTGACTATTGAAAAGGGGACAATGCATGAGGACTGTGGCTGGGTTGGCCTATGGGAATGGAATGGGTATGGGTGGATGGAGGTTTAGGGATGGAAACCACCGAAGTTTTTGGTACCCATGATGGAATTTGTGTGATTAATGTGGTTTGAGTGGAAATTGGCTAAGGCCTAGGGTTCACTTGAAATTGTTGTTGAGTGTTCTACCGCTTCTTAAGCATTTTTTTTCAAATGTTTCCATGCTTCATGAATTTCCATATCATCATTGGAAGGCATGGATGAAAATGGAATAGAAGATGTGTATGGGATAAAAGTGGCAATGGGAATTGTAACTTGATTGGATTAAATGGGTACTTGTGAAGTAACATTGACTTGTACTTCATACAAGGGATTGATATAAGGATCTTAATATGGGATATTATGGTTGGGCTGCAATACATAATTAGCTAATTTATAGAAAGTCTCTACTTGGGCCATGTCTATGTGGGTAATGGTGTGGTCAATTGTGGGTGAATATGATTCGATTTGCAGAAGATATGTGGAGATGTATCTGTGTGGTACATCATTAGTCTACATAGTGTACAATGGGCCTACAAAAAAATTTATGCAATCTATATGAACCATACTAACAAGATTTACCATAAAAGTGGTAGGAAATGAAGATGAACAGTTAATATATATATTGTTTTGGTTTAAATATATATTTTTATTTCTTGTTAATAACATAAGCTACTAAACCAAATGTAAAATGTGTTGTAAAGGAAATACAGAAACGAAAATTCATAGAAATCAAATGAAGATAATCAATGCTATGTTTATAAATTGTGTCTTACCTCATTCATTAATTATCTCCTTTTAATATTTTTTTATTATTTTGATTTTTATTTTGTGTGTTTGATTTTTATTATCTCATTTTTATCTGAAATTAAAATGGATGAATACTATGGCTAGGAATGGGCAACAAGATTATTACTAGTGATGAAATTTAGCAAGTTTTCTCGAGGGTAACCTATGGTGTCTGGGGGCAGATATTTGTGGATGGAGATGAAACCTATCGTCACCATATCTCAAGCAACGATTGGTGATGAAATCCAACCATTACTGTCAAAAGTGCCACATGCAGTGTGTGATTCCTTTTAAAAATTTTAGTTTTCTATTGTGCTCATACAATGTCATAAAATAACTACTTTCATCAATATAAATTATAATCCAACATTAAAATACCAATTTTCCCAAAGGATGTAGAGTACACCGCTTAATACCACTCTCTAAATAGAGGAGGGTTTGTCTACTCCTCCACCTTGAATCACCAAATGTAGGGATACTTTTGATATTTTAAATATTTTTCCTACTTAGATTAGTAAAAAAAATTCTAACCCTAGAATGCACACTACTTTATGCTTTTAATATTTCATATGCAGACAAAATATACAGCACACTAGAACCATGAATTCTTTTTAAACGAAAAATGTGTTATGTGTAAATGCAACTATATGCAAAAACTACATTGATGCCTAAATGCACACTAGAATGATTGTTTCTAATAGATATATATTATGTTATTTTTAATCCAATATCTGAAAGAAAATAAAGAAACATAAAATGTATAAATACGTAAAATAGATATTAGGGTTTCAAGGTAAGCTTATAAAGAAGCCTACGTATTTTCCCTCTTATCCACAAAATACACCTGGGCACCTGTGACACCTATGAAATGCACCTGGGTATTTTTTGAATGTCGCAAGGATTATGTGCACCTTCTGCAACTTCTACATTGTTCTAGAAATCTAGATTCTATGAAAATTGTGTAATCTGTGCTTCCAAAAACATGCCATATAAAATAGAAAACAACAAGTTAGATCACAAGATGAATCAAATTATGGAAACCTTAGGGGTTCCCACTATGATCGCCATTTGTAGATACAAAATTGAATAACACCAAATAACTAAACTTAAATAAATGAATAATTAAAGCTAAATAAACACATGTGATTGCACATAAATAAATTTAATTTTTATTAAGGAGTGGATTTATGACATTACAACCAAATATGCCCTAGATTGGGGTTTTTACAAAGCTTTATTGTTCAATCCAATAATATCAATATGCTAGGGTTCTCTAAAACCCTAGCCAAAAAATCAAGGTGGTGTCTTCATGCTCGATCGATCCCAATAGTAGGGTGAGTGGGCTTTTAGCTATCCATTGAGTGGACCGCTCCAGCTTAAGTAGCTATAAAATGCTTCTGTATCTCTAGATATTCACACAAAAAATAACAAAAGAGGATTATTAGTAACTGTGAGGGCTCCACTATGTGAGATCCTAATAAATTAATAAAAACCCTAAATGCCAAATGATAAACTGCATGCAAATATGGAAATAATAAAAATGAATACAATAATGGAATATTTACCTTGTGAAATTGTTGCTTTTTGATTGGTCATTATCATCATTGCATGAAATAGGTGTGAATATGCCCTAGCGATACCCGAGGGTTCACTAGTTAGCAAAACTAGGGTTCGAGACACCCACAGGTACTTGACAGTAGTAGGAAGCACCCATTGGCACTCAAGGATGATGGAAAGTGCCCATAGGCACTTGATGATGAAGGTAAGGCACCTAGAGGTACTCAATAATAACCAGAGATATCCATAGGAACTCGAGAACTAGAATTAAATCTGCATAAGCAGATCTGGTTTAGCAAAGCAGACGACAGTGGATGAAGAAGCTATAACGAGTGAGGGGATATGGTGAAAATGCTTGGATGCTTGAAGACTTCAAAAAATTAGGTAAAACCTCAAGACACAAATTTTTTAGGCTTAGACTTAGAATTCAACGATTGAGCCATCAAAATGACTCCTATTTATAATCTTTCCTAGGGAACATTAGGGTCTCAATTACACTATTTGTATGGTCAAAATTAAAATATGATGGAGGATGGAGATTAATCTGGGTAGGTGGCATGGATTAAGGTGACTGAATGGATAGGATTAGAACAATATGGATGGATGATATTATTTTAAACACACACACACACATATATATACATTTATTAAATATATATAAAAATAATATAAAATATGGATATTTAAATATATATTAAACAAATATATATAATATATTTAAATAATAGGTAAAATTTGTGGGAAGACTTGGATGGATGACAAGTGGCTAGATTTTGGTGTCTAAAAGCATGAACTAAATGCAACACATGATTTATGTACAAAGTGAAATATTGTTATGTACAATGGTGAGACATGATTTTATGCATAGTACTTTTTGAGATGCATTATTTTCATTGGATCCTTAAGATATTTTCCATGTAATGTGGCCAAATGATATGCACCCGATCCAAATTTAGCAGTGATGATGAATGGTCCTAGACAAATTGGTTGAAATTTACTTTTAAGATATGTTCGAGCATTAGTGTTTTTCTAATTTTTTTAAGAACTAAGTCACAAAATTTTAAAGACCTATTATGAACTTTATTTGAATAGGATATTTTAAGTTTTTCTTGATAGGCATGAAGATGTTATAAATCATTTATGCACTTTTCATCTAATAATTCTAGTTGACTTAATCGTCGAGCATGATATTCATCTCCTACTTCAGGATCTTGAAGTAGAAACCCTAAATAAGGTACTTCAAGCTCAAAGGAAAAAATGTAATTGGTGCCATAAACCAAGAAAAAAGTGAAAGCACCTGTAGAGGTTCGAACACTGGTCTAATAAGCCCATAAGGCTAGATATAACTAGATGTGCCAGTCTTGGTCTAACTTATTACCCAATTTTTTTAAGATCTTGATTAAGGTTTTATTAGATGCTTCTGCTTGGCCATTGCCTTGTTTATAATAAGGAGTAGACCATATGTGTTGGATTTTATATTTTTCACAAAGTTTTTTTATATATTTATTTTTTAGACAAGTTCCATTGTCGAAAACAAGTGTAGAGGGGATCCCAAATCAGCATATGATTTGATTAAAAATAAATTTAGAAACTTGGTTCCATGTACAAGAAGACAATGACATGGCTTCTACCCATTTTTTGAAGAATTTAGTTGTGATTATTATAAACTTATGGCCATCATATGAAATGGGATTGACCTTCTCAATGATATCTAGGCCCCATTTGGAAAAGGTCCAAGGGGAAGAAATAGCTTGAAGGCTTTGAGGAAGAGCATGGATAATATTTGTGTGTCATTTATACTTGTCACATCGATGCAAATAATCATTTACATCCTCCATGGAAGGCCAAAAATAACCCATTCGTAGGAGCTTTTTGGATATGGCACTGCCACTAAAATGGCCTCTGCAAGATCCATCATGCACTTCTCTTAATACATTTTTAGATTATTCCAGGTTGAGTCATCTTAGGATAATACCTTCAAAATAACTCTTATAAAGAGTATTTCCTACAATAACAAAGCGAACGACTCTTTTACGTAGAATTCTACACTGATTTCTATCTAAACCATCTAGAAATGAGCTAGTTTGGAGGAAATTAATGATATCTATATACCAAGATTCTGATGATGTTTCTCTAATTGTAAAGACATCCAAAGATGTTAGGCTAGATTCTAGCAAGGTGGGTTCTAAGACTTAATTAAATAAAATAGTGGTATTATCATCATCCAACTCCAAGGGGATGAGGGAAGCAGTTGTTGCCATGGCATCTATAGAGCAATTTCTAGTATGAGGAATAGATTCAATGGTAACATTTTAAAATAGAGACAAGCTTTTGGAAAAATTCTTTATAAGGATGGATTTTATCATCTTGGTTTTGGTAGATATTATTAATTTGGTTTACCACAAGTTGTAAGTCTTTGAAAATAGACAAAACTATAATTTTTAGGGCTAGAGTTGTGTGTAATCCAAGGATTAAAGCTTCATACTCTGTTGTGTTATTGGTTCAAGCAAATTGGATCTTAAATGATAAGGGAAATAATTATTTTGTGGAGACACTAATATAATACCTGCACCTACACCACTCATGTAGCGAGCTCCATCAAATAATAGAGACTAAGAGTTTGAATGATCTTCCTCTAAATTAAGACATTCATTTGGAAATTCAATTGTTAAAGGATGAGTAGATTCAAGGGGAGCAGCAACAAGTTTATCTGCTATAAATTTTTATTTGATGGAATTTTTACCAATAAAGGTTAAATAAAATTCACTTAAAGCAAGAACCCATTTAACTGCTCCCCCTCATAAGTAAGGTCTACTCATAAAATAATGTAATGGGTCAAATTTTGCTATGATGAATGTTCTTTGACTAAGCATATAATGGTGCAATTTTTATGTAGAGAACACAACAGTGAGAAAAATATTTTCAAGGGGTGTGTAGTGAATCTTATAACTCACTAGGGTTCTACTAATGTAGTAGATTGCTTGCTCTTTATTTTCTTCATCATGTTTGGTGAGCATTGGCCCAATGCTAGCTCTGAATCAGATATGTACAAGATAAAGGGTTGGTCTAGTTTAGGAGGGACAATCATAGGTGGTGTAAGTAAGTATTTTTTAAGAGATTCAAATTCTTCTTGATACTCAACATACCAATTAAATGAGGTCCCTTTCTTAAGAATCTTAAGACAAGGTTGGCATTTATCTACTAATCGGTCAATGAAGTGATGGATATATTGAATTTTGCCTTGCAAACTATGAAGCTCAGTAAAATTGTTGGGTGGTGGCAAATTCATAATGGCCTCTATCTTAATTGGATCTATATCTATTCCTCACATGTAAATAATAAATCCTAGAAAATTTCCCAATTTGAATCCAAAAATGCACTTGTCCAAATTTATATGAACTTTGTACTCACAAAGTCTATCAAATACTCGAAGTTTAGGAATGTGATCTTCCTTCTTAATAGAATGTGTTATAATATAATCAATATAATCATGCAAAATTTCATACATCATATCATGGAACACATAAGTCATTGCTCATTGATAACTTACATCTACATTATTTAAACCAAAGGGTATTAATTTCTAGCAAAATTTTCCCCATGGTGTGATAAAAGCAATTTTGGATTGATCTTCTGGTGCTATGCGGATATAATTACATCCTCAAAAATCATCCATGAGGGATAATTGTTGGGATTTAATAATAAGGCACACTGTATTTACAAGTTGTGTTACAATATATAGGCATAAATCCTATGAGGGAGATATGATAAGTGTCATAATCTCCACTCCAAGTGTCAAATTAGAAGACACAACTTTAACTCCAACTGAAGATATAAGAACACCTAGAAAAATAAAAGTGTCAAACTACCAAGTGTAGGTATAGTGCACATTATAATAATATTCTAAAATTCCCCCTTAATGTGGACTATCCTAACTATAGAAAAAAAAAGTCAACATTAGATAACATTCCCCCTTAATGTTTACTTCTATTACATAGATAGAATAATTTGCTAAACTGATAAAACTTGTCTTGCCTAAGTGACTTGGTAAAGATGTCAACCACTTGATATTGAGTTGGTACATACTCCATGTGTATAATGTTTTCTTGGACCATTTCTCTGATGAAGTGATGATGGATATCAATGTGCTTTGTTTTGGCATGGAAAACTAGATTCTTGGTCATCTTGATGGTACTTTGATTGTCACAATATATATATATTGGACCATGTATGAATAGCCCAATGTCATGAAGTAATTGCCTCAACCAAATTGCCTCCTTAGTTGCCTCAACTACTGCTCTATATTCAGCCTCTACTAAAGATAATGATATTGTGTTCTACTTCTTTGTTCTCCATGACCTGATGTGGACCTCCTAGTTTCAGGACAACTAGCCCAATCTGGATCTATGTATCCAATCAAAGAGAAATCATCACATGATGTATACATAAGGCCATGGTGAGGAGTGGCCTTTAGGAATCTCACAATCCTCTTAGCTACTATCCAATGGCTCTTCTTAGGATGTTGCATGAATCTTGAAATAAGGCCAATTGAATGGGTAAAATATGGTCTAGTTGAAGTTAAGTAGATCAAAATTCCAACTAGCTACCTATAAAGGGTGCCATCAACCCTTTCTTCATCATCATTATTAACCAGTTTTAATTTGGTTTCCATGGGAGTGAGGTAGGGCTTACACTCCTCCATGTGAAACCTCTCCAAAATAGACTAAATATATTTAGCCTGTGAGATAAAAATATTATCAGGTTGTTGCCAAACCTCTATGCCTAAGCAATAGTGGAGGAGGTCTACATATTTCATCTCAAAATTCTTGCATAAGTCCTCCTTGAGCAACATTATTCCTTCTGTGTCATCACCTGTAATGATAAGATCATCCACATACAATGTAACCAAAATGATGTGATTCCTCTAATGTTTCACATAGAGAGTAGATTCTGCTGCAGATCTAGTGAAACCAAGGTTGAGAAAATAGGAGTCAATCTTCGCATACCAATCTCGGGGTGCTTGCTTAAACCCATATAGAGCTTTCTTCAATATAAGGACTTTGTTTTCTTGTCCTTCAACTGTGTATCCTAGTGGTTGTTTTACATACACTTCCTCCTTCAAGTGACCATTGAGAAATGCACTTTCGACATCCATTTGATATATGGGCGAATGCTTTTGAGCTGCTATAGCAATAATTGTATTGATTGTGGTAATTTTTGCCATAAGAGCAAAGATCTCCTCATAATCAATTCTCTCTTGTTGCTTATAGCCTTAAGCTACTAGGCATACCTTATAGCAATATAATGAGCCATATGCTTTATATTTTGGCTTGTACACCCATTTTGTGCCAATGGTATATTTACCTTGGGGTAAATAAACCAAATCCCAGGTGTGATTCCTTTCAATGGAATCTAATTATTGATCCATGGCAAGAATCCATTTAGGATCACCAAGTTCTTCTTTGACATTAGAAGGTTTTAGTTGGCTAAGGACTTTGGCCATTAGGGCATAATTCACTTGGTGTCTTAGGACTGAAGGCCTTTTACCTATATAGGTGGGAAAATATCTTTGTGCTTCATATATTATGGTTTAAACCCACTTAGGTAAAGGATTGGATGATGTGGCTTGATCATTAGATGGAGGAGTAGGAGATGGAGGACATGGATCATTTGTGGGAAGTTCTTCTTGTGGATGAATTTCTTGATTTAAGAGTGAAGGGGAAAGACTAGAAGATATTGTATGCATTAAGGAAGCAACTATTTCATTAGTTATTTCTAAATTTGGGGCCTTAGGAGGATAATATGGGGGATACTCATGAAAGGTAACATCCCTAGATAAAATGATTTTTTTGGAAACAGGCTCATATAACTTATATGCATTGGCACTATCACTACAACCAACAAAGATGCATTTTTTGCTCTTATCATCAAAATTATTCCTTTTTTTATGAGGAATATGAGCATAGGAATCACATCCAAAGACTCTCAAATGGCCCACATAGGGTGTCCTTCCACTCCATGCTTCTTCAAGTGTTCTTTCATGTAAGGCCTTTGTGTATGACCTATTAGTCAAGTATGCAGCAGTAATAACAACTTCTCCCCAAAATGAGTTAGGTAATGTAGTAGCATGTAACATTGATTTTGCCCTATTTGTGATTGTTTGATTCATCCTCTTAGCTACTCCATTTTTTTGTAGGGTATAAGGGATTTTGAATTACCTCCTTATCCCATGGTACTTAAAAAAATTGAAGAATTCATTGGAGAAATGTTCTCCACCATTATCTGATCTTAAGGTGGAGATTTCATAGCCACTTTATCTTTCAACAAGTGCCATGAATTATTTTAACTTACAAAGGGATTTCTACTGTAATCATCAATGAAAGTGATGTAGTATTTAGCCCCAGTATAATATTGAACAAACATATGCCCACAAATGTCTAAATGAACCAATTGCAAAGGTCTATTGGCTCCCCAAACATTTCCTATTTCAAAAGGTTGCCTATGTTGTTTGGCTATTACACATGTCTCACAAAAAAAATTTGACTTCTTAAGATGTGGAAGTATTTTAACTAATCATTTTCTAGCCATCATTTTAATATTATTAAAATTTAAATGTCCCAATATTTCATGGCACATGTACTCCAAAGAGAAAGTAGTTGTTGTATGCAAAGATGTTTGTGTTACAGATTTTTTAAGGAGGTAGTAAACACCATCCTTTTTTACTCCCATGGCCTTGACATTACCATTGGGTTCCTGAATGTAGCATTTGTATTTTTCAAAATAGACAGTTTAGTCCTTATCTTTAAGCTGCCCAATAGAAAGAAGGATCCTTTTAAGACCAGGTACATACAAAATATCTGTTGCAGGAATATTATTCCCATCATGCAAAGTAAGTGGTGCCTCCCCAACACCTTCAATGGAAAGAGCACTTTCATCACCAAAAGTAATGAATTTATTTGAAGTAGGTTGAACCTTGGTCAACCAATCTTGCCTTCCTATCATGTGCTTTTCTGCTCCAGAATCAATATACCAACATTCTTTATATTCAATATGAACTTGGTTTGTTGCATGTAATGTGTTGAGATTATCATTTTGTGGACCCCCTTGATCTATTTACCTTTGATAGCAATTAGCAACATTATGATTTTATTTTCCATAATATTCACACTCTTTATTGTTGTTTTGACCCCCTTGAGGTCTTGTTTGCCATCTTGGTTGTTATTGGTACTGTTGCTGACATGGCTACTATTGGTACTACTGATTTGGTTGCTACTGGTACCGTTGTTGATGTGGCTACTACTAGTACTGCTTATTTGGCTACTATTGGTACTTTGGGTATCTCTGATATTGTCTACCCCTCTGATTATGATTATGCTGATTTTTATCCTTGTTTTGTTTAGGCTGTAAAGATGCCTTGGTGGCAAAATTTGCTGATGTGGCTTCAATTTATTCATATTTGATTAGGGCTTGATCATGTTTCTTAAGTAGGATATGAATGTCCTCAAGTGTGGAATTACTTTTTTTACCACTCAGATATAACATGGTAGCATAGGAGTGAAATTTTGAAGGAAGACCATGCAACATTATTGGAATTAACTCATTATCATCAAAATTTTTACCAGCAGCTAAGAAATCATTCGTAATAGACTTAACTTCCATAAGATAATTGGTATGTGAGCCATTCATACATATATTGTGCAATTTTTTTTTTAGACACAAAATATTATCTTGACTTAGCCTATCAAATAATCTATTGAGAGCATCCCATGCTTTTTTAGGTGTTTTCGTAGCCCTTACAGTTTCTTTGCATTGAATTCTTGTTTCTAGCTTGATTAGAATTAAATATATATTGGAATTCTTTTCAAATTATATTTTTTCTTTAGGGTATATAGGTGCAGTGAGTGGGTCTTCATCAGCCTTCCTATCTCTCACAAAATCCCACATGTTTTTTTATCATTAATATAGATTCCATCTCATACTTCCAATTTGTAAAAGTTTGTGCTCCTTCAAGTTTCTTTATGAGTCCATTTAATAGATTTGTAGTATCCATGATTTAGAAAATAATAAAAATAAAATGGAGCACAACAAAGAATGAAATAAGAACCACAAATGCCAAATTAGAGCCCTAAAAAAAATCTAGGGTACACCGCTGAAAATCTAGAGGATGGTTCGCCTAGTTTTTCCACTCTGAATCTTCAAGTGATTCCAACAGTAGGAAGGTTAACTTGGACATAAGTGCCTTTTTCTATCCAAAGAGAGTAAGAATTGGAATTTTTCCAGACCTTTATATCAAACTTCTCAATATACCTGCCCTTACGTGAGGGATACTATAAGTATTTGAGTAGTCAATACGTGGAACATAGGCAATTCCGAAGGGAAAAAACAAGATAGAACTTTGTACCAAATTCTCAATAACCCGCCCTTATGTGAGGGAGACTATAGGTATATGAGGAGATCAATACGTGGAACATAGGTATTTTTGAAAGGGAATAACCTGCCAAACCTTTATACCAAACTTCTCAATAACCTACCCTTACATGAGGGAGACTATAGGTATATGAGCAGATTGATACGTGGAACATAGGTGGTTATAAAAATGTGATGCTTATTTTTTGAGAATAATGTGCCAAATTTTTAGGTGCTTTATGACAAGATGCTTGTTTATGTTTGCTTGCTTGTATATGGCATAGTGTCAAGTGTGTATGCAATGGAACTACACTTGATTACAATTATAAAACCCAAATATATGCAAGGGTAATAGCAAGCATAAAAAATAGACAAAGCCCAAATAATGATATGCAAGCAACAAACACCAAGTGGCCAAGAGAGTGCCACAAAATGACTCCACCATTAAGGGACAAGGGACCCTAAATCACCCCTTGAGTTGATGATTTGTATTGGAAACTTGGCTAAAAAATAGCCCCAAATGTGCCTGAAAAATGATACAAGATCAATATATTCAAAGATCAAATTGCCCCCAATCTTGCCAAATTCAATGAATTACTTGGCCTAATGTCCCCCCCAAAGACTTAGAATTGATCCCCTCACAAGTATGCCAAATTGTTTACTTAAGAGTGTTGGATGCAATCGAAAATGCACTATGTTTTACAATGAGAAATTCAAGTTAAATTTCAACATAGAAAATGGTTTCAAAACTTAAAAATGACTACATCATAATATCCCCCTCGAAAAACTCTTTCCAACAACTATATATAAGCCTATAGTCGGATACAAATTGATGCTTAATAAAGCAAAAAATAATGACCCTCAAAAAATATGTGCAACTCCGGGACTTCCCAAGTGGCCACCCCTCCGAGTTGTGCTCTAGAAAAATTATGCTTGACTTGGGAGTTTTTATAAAACTTGCTATCAACAAAGCAGCCTTTAAACTTAGAATTTGAGATATCAAAAAACGAAATTTAAATCTTCAAAGTCCCTTTATTTTAAATAAGGCACCCCACTTGCTTTAACATTAATATATTATCTCCCTTATTCGATCTAAGCCAAATAGAATTTATACCACACAAACATGCTTCTCTCCTTCCTGGCGTCACGATGGGCTCTACCAATGGATCTGAATCCGCAATCCGAGGGAGAATGTTGTAGAAAAAATCTTCTTGAGTGCGCACCAAATGCACAAAGCAACAGTTCGTTAATTTAAAACACAAACTCCACGAAAACGCCCGCGAGCCACATAACTGAACTGCAGGTTACAACTGTGCTAATTTTCTGTAACTGTAGGTTGCAATTATAACGATATATATCATGTTGAGGAGCACGGGTTTTCCACTAAATATTTTATTTAACCTTCCTTAGAAAACTCTCGGATGACTCCAAAATTGTCTGTGGAATGAACATCCCGCGCGAGTTATTGGGCATTAAAAAAAATACAATAAAATGAATTGAACGTAGGCTTCAAAGTAGAGTTTCAAGCGGATGGGGATACACAATGGGTGGATGGAGCTTTAATTTGTATACAAATAAAACATATATTATTACCTTTGTCTAAATCGAAGTAAACTGTTAAACAAAAAAAGTCCCAAACAGTTTATGACTTTTGAATAAAGGCATCAGGCAATGTAAATGTCATGCAAACCCCAGATCGAACAAAAAAAGGAGCAGCCCTTGATTATGTTATTTCACGTGCACTTTTAGAGCTGAAACTTGTGGCTGATGTGAGAGCTCCTTCTGTAGGCGGCAACATAGCCAAAGCCGGTAACATTAACATTAAAAACATGATACATATTTGTTCTCTTCTCCCAGCTACTACTCAAGCATAGGTGGAAAAAAATAGGATGGTAGCTTTGTATTACAATTAACAACATGTCAAACTGAGGCTCCAATTTTTAGATCCACGCATCAGTTAAGACATTGGTTTTAAAAAAATAGCATAGAGAAAATATAACGCAGAATTACGCAACTTTATCTCGCACAGAATAAAAAAATGGTTCATCTTTGACGAGCTTAAATGTAGAAAGCACTGTCGGTGATCTTAAAAAAAATATGGGCAAAAAAACACAGTAGAGACCTCAAGCACATGCTAATCAACACGTCTGGATTTTTGCAACTTAGATCCAATGGAAAAAATGTAGAACTTCTCTGGCTTAGCAGCAACGCTACACTCTACTCAAGAAATTTTGACAGTTCAAATCTCTTTCTGGCTTTCATTAAACTGCTGCAATTAAAAAATAATAATCTCCCACTAGCAAAAACTATTCAATCAAATCTAGTTCATGAATTTTTTTATGCATGTCCTTGGATGGCAAGGATTGTCCTCTAAAAAAATAGGGAGCTTCTGGTTTCTAATCCACTCAGTGAGTGGAGAGCATACTCCTTGACTCCATATCCCATAGGTGATCTCACCGCTCTGATACCAAATTTTGGGACTGAATAATAAGGTACAATATATTTACAAGTTGTGTTACAATATATAGATATAAAGCCTATGAGGGAGATATAATAAGTGTCAAAATAGAAGACACAACTCCAACTCCAACTGAAGACATAAGAACACCTGGCAAAAGACAAGGGTCAAACTATCAAGTGTAGGCATAGTGCACATTATAATAATATTCTAACAATAACATCCCACTTCTAGTTGTGAAATCAACAATTTGCTCCATATTAGGAAGGGGAAAGTCATCTTTGGGACATACAACATTGATGTCCCTAAAATCAGTATATACTCTGGTTTTTTTAGCCTCTTTTTAGATACTAGAATGATGTTGGATATCTAGTTTGAATAATCAATGACTTGGATGAAATCCACATCCAAAATCTTTTGGATATCTTCTTTGACCAATAAGGTGATTTTAGGGTGCATTTTTCTAAGTTTTTGTTTCACAGGTTTAGCATCAGGATGGACCACTAAAATGATGCATTATTATGGAGGGGTCTAAGCTAGGCATATCCACATAATTCCATGAAAAAACATCAAGATATTCTATGAGGAGGCTCTTATATTTAGCTTGTGCTTATTTACTCAAAGTAGCTCCAATTCTAACCATGCAAGGATTGGATTCAGTTCCAATGTTAATCTTCAAAATGTCTTCTATTACAATGTTTGGATCCCTTTCGAAATTGGTAGGAGCGAGCGAGACGTCCATTTATTTAAGTTATTCTAAGAATAAATTTGCTAATTCATCATGTAGATTTATCATTTGAATGTGCGTTATACATGGTATGGAATCATCGAAGAAGAATTCGTTTTGCATGATCTCATACAACACGATATCATAAAATACATCTCCTTCCACACATTCATCTTGAGTGGAAATTATTTCATGATGAATTACCAAAAGAATATTATAGTAATTATCGGAGAAAATGGAAATTCTATTGAGTGATAATTTTACCCAATTTAAAATCATAATCACAGTCAAGGTACTGTTATAAAATCCTCTCTTACAAAAAAAATTAAAATTTCTCCAAGGTTCTTGTTTTCTTAATTGCTTAAAACTGTTCTTGAATTCTTGTGAAGCATGTACAAATTTGTGTTGAATACCTTAAAGGTGCAAGTAACAGTTAACAAGGAGCCTATGGTTTGGTATTGATTTGATTTACAATATTCTTTGTTGTTCATGAAATTTGTGAAATGTGATTTTATTGATCAACTATCTACTTTAAAATTTGATAAACATTTAATTTGCATCTTGAAATGGTGATTTAATTCATTTTATCTCAAATTGTTAAACCTATTTTATCTTTGATTGTTAACAAATTTAATCTTCTTTTGTTAAACATATTTTAACAAATTTTATCTTCATTTGTTAATATTTGTTTGAGCATGAAAGAAAATAACTAAAATCTAACTTTGCAATGTAGGAGCTTTGGAACATCACCTTAATTATTCATTTTAATGAAAATTTAGAATTTATTAAAATTTCCATTTCTACATAAAATGAAATTAATTTTCTTGTTTGAAAAAAATACAAAGTTTGAAATTTAGAATTCTCCTTTAAAAATGTGAATTTATGTAAAACTTTAAATTGCAAATTTCCTTTAAAATGTGAATTTGTGTGAAATTTGGAATTTTGAATTTCCTTTAAAATGTGTAAAATGAGAATTGAAAATGTAACTTTGTAATTGCCATGCTTCCTTCTTTTATTTTTTTTGGACTTTAAATATATATATATATATATATATATATATATATATATATATATATATATATATATTATTTGATGAGATTAAAAAAATGTAAAAGGGCTAGGGTTAGAGAAAAATAAAATAAAAGGAACAAGTTGCTGAAACCCTTAAAATTTCAAACCGAACCTACAAACACAAATACCCTGCACTAAACCAACATTAATGTGACCCGTCTTCACACAGTCCAACATTTAATGAGGTGCAATCTTCTAAGAAAAAAGGTGCAATATATTAAAAAAATGGTAAGTTTACCCTCTGCATGTATAAAACTCACTAAAATTTCCAATATATTACCAATAAAAAAATAAATAAATGAAATACATGTGCTGAATATCGAGTTCCAATGGCTTCCAATGTGAAATTTGGTGTAGTCCAGCAACTTGGGAGGATAAAATTTCTTCCAAAGAACACTGGTTTCCAACCTGTAATTCTGCTAAAATGTCTCTGACACTATTTATGTGTATTGAATGGATATTTAAAATTGCACTATTGGCTATTCAGTTTCATTTCGTAATGTTTTCTCTTCCATTCATTTTCTAACGTTGTTTGCAACTGAATCCATTCTACTCCTTTATCTCCCTCCACTTGTAACGACTGTGTTTTGAATATGTTATCTATTTTGATGACCCTTATTTTAGGAAGCATTTTGTTGTATATTAATAACAAAGTCATGTGCATTATGTAGGTGCCCAACAGTGTAATAATCTATCTTGAGTGTAATATAGTGATTATTCTTTTTATACTCTGAACTTATTTCATATTTCATTTACTAAAATTTCATGATCACACACAAATTGTATTTGTTTGGAAAAAAGGCATATTTTCATAGTCAACCAAGCCCAAGATCTAGCAGTTCCTTAGTTCTTCTAGCTCTACTTACATCAGACCTGCAACATAGTTAATGATGGGTTCTAGCCCCTACTAGTGGAACCCCACATCAACCTAAATTTTTTTTTGTCTATAACTTGTGATTCACTTTGCAGGTGCAATGAATGTCTATGACATCGCCATAGCATTAGAAACCTCGTCTACCACATATCGAGCTCTTCCATATAACAAGTGGCACCACTCTATCACCTAGATATGGTTTTTGAAGAGGCAATGATATCATTGTTAAGGTAGCCATATTCTGATCTGCAATTCCCAAACACCCGAGGTTGAACACATTATATGTGAATGAGCTCCTCATCAACTAGATTTTAGCTCTCAGGCGATATTCTTTATACATTATTGCTCGAATAAATTTGTATTATACCTTCTTATTCCACACCAGCTGCCCATATTTTTTTGATATGGTGAAATGGATAGTGTAACTCTATGCATTGTGAGTGACCATATGGAGTTGACCTGTTATAGCCTATCCAACCATTACATATAAAGGTTAGGATGAGATACAACGAAGTTGATACTAGTGAGTTTTTGGAGCGCTAGATCCAATGGTAAGCCATCATTGCACACCACTTCCATTAAAAATAACATCAAACTAGTATGCAAGGTCATGGACTCAAGTACCAGCAGATGTAGTAAATTTCAAAGGAACGTCAATTTCATAAAGTTCTTCTATTTGATTTATAGCCACATCGTCTTTTAATTTTATTAGTGATTATACCTCATGTTATGTGAGATAGAACTCCACCATCAACAGATAGCAGTTGTGCAATGTGTGTGACCACAACTTGATATCGCTCATCGTCGATGAAGTCTACCATAAAAAAATAATGTACCTTGCAATAAAATAAATATTTCTACTTCTTGATATGAGGGGCTTTATTGCAAAAGTCCTAGACAATCGTGACTAGATCTACGATAGCAGAATAACCCCATGTTTCTTTTGGTGGAGTATATTTTCACTAGTCCCTTCTTCTACTTACATCGTAATTGTATTTCAAACATTGTAATCACATGAAATGGTCATATTTTTCACTAGTACATTTATGTCTAAATTAATAGTATTTACATATGTGGTGTCAGGTTTGGCAACTCTATTTTGGTGTAGATAATCATGGTAAATAATGACAAAGTTGAAACATCTTGTGTGGTTTTTTTCTTGATGCTCAAAGCCACCTTCTAATGAAATAACATTAGCTATTACCTGAGTCTCATTATAAAATCATGCAGGGAATAATGAACAAATCAATAACATGAACACATAAAAGTTCACACTCCTATGGGGCACCTTCTCTTTGCATAAAAATGTTTAGAATATTTCCTTGTGCATATTGTTTCTCATAATAGTCAACCTTCACAGAAAACACACAAAGGTCATTAATTTTAGAAACAACTATTAAGCAAGGTGCAATGACAATATTGTCAATTGTTGTCAACACACTCAGATGGACAGGTTGATGCAGTGAATAATTTTTTGAAGGTTTTTCGAAGTATGTACAGTGGTGTTCAATGCTTATGAGGATTTTTTTGATATTTGGGTGAATTTGTTACAAGTTGTTTGTGCAAATTTACAATAGTTGCAAAAATCATCAAGAAGTTGTCAAAGTAGCAAAATTGTCAAAGTTGCAAAAATCGTCAAAGTTGCAACAACATCAATGGAATATGTTGGAAAACCCGAGATACTATTTGGAGGTTTTTTTATCATTAGAAAGTGTGGTTGCAATGTTGGAACGGTCGGTTGCTTTTCCGGTGCATTGTTGGTCAGTTTCATGCTTTGTGATAGGTGTAAAATCTACGTTGTAGATCACTTTGCGAGAGGAATATTAAACAATCCATGACGCATTGGACCTCAAATATTTTACTGGAAGTATCTGGATATACTAAGAGCTTAATTTTTAAATTTAATCCCAAACAAAGATCGAAAGAAGAAACGGTGAGCTTTGCAAAATGGCTCTAGAGCACTTTTTCTAGTCTGTGACAGGTGTAAAATCAGCATCAGAGGCCACTTTGTTAGAGGTACTGCGAATAATCCATGAAGAGTTAAAATATGAAATTTAAACTGAAGGTATTCATTTTATTCAAGAATATATGCTTCAATTTTTAGCCAATTTTGAAATTTGATGAGGAAGTTATGACTGTTACAAAAAGCCCTATCAGCTCTTTTTGGCAATTTTGGCAGTTTCTAAAGAAAAGGGAGAAGTGGGTTTTTTTGGAGAAAGGATTGTCGGTGTATGTTGTGAAGAATTGTTTTCTTTGGCATTTTGATTGAAAAATTGTGCAAGGTGTGATATAATCAATGTGCAGAGTTGAGAAGATTGAAAAGGGTAGACAAAATATTTTAGAGGAGAAGATTTGTGAGCTAGACCACTCACGGTATTTTGATTATATTTAAAACTTTTATCAGAGATTTTTAAATTTTTCGGGTCGATGCTTTGCAATAGGGGTCGGTGCTTTGCAATAGGGGTCGGTGCTGCTTGCAGTTGGTGCTGCTAAATTCTGAGTTGGTTGGTGTCATTCCTTGCAATTGGTGCTGCAAAAATATTGTAAAGACCAAATATTTTTGAGGCTGGATTTAGATGGGAGTCCAAACAGTCCATTGGCACAATGGTTTTTCCACATCGAATTTCCACTATAAATATAGTGTTATGTGATGCATGTTTATGTGATTGCTTGTTTTGATTTGATTTCATAGTTGGATTAAATTTTTAATACACACTGATTCACCCCCCCTCTTAGTGCCACGCTGAGTTCAATAATTGGTATCAGAGCTAGGTTCCTGAATAGGCTTAACCGACTAGGGTGATCTTGGAAGTGACGCAATGGCAGGTGGTGAAGCCTTATCATCAAACAAAGCACCATTGTTTGATGGAATGAATTATGCATTTTGCAAACTCAAGATGCAAACATATCTTTGTGCTTTGGGATACAACATTTGGGATTCAGTAAACAATGGATACACAATACCCACCACTTATCCAACCGATGTTGTTGGTAAGAAACTATTTTAGAATGACTCAAAATTAAAGAATGCTATCATTTGTGGATTAGTGGACAGTGAACTGGTAAATATTATGGGTTGTAAAACGGTAAAGTAAATATGGGATAAACTAAAGAACATTCATGAAGGAGATGATAAGATCAAGGAAACAAATTTACAAACACATCAAGCTCAGTTCGAAGGATTAAATATGAATGAGGATGAGAATATAGAGGCATATATGCTAAGATTTAATGAAGTCATTAATGTGATTAGAGGACTCAATGAGGATATCGAAGATTTTGTCATCATAAAAAATGTATTAAGGTCCCTTCCCCAAATATTTAATTCTAAAGTTTCAGCTATAGAAGAAGCTAAAGATCTAAATTCTTTTAGTATGGATGAGATGCATGGTCCTTTGACTGCATATGAGATAAGAATAGGAAAATCTAAACCCATAGATAGAGAAGCTACTTTTAAAGCCTAGAAAAATATGAAAGCAAAACAAGAATCTGAGGAAGAAGATATATGAGATGAAATGGAAGCAAACTTTGTTCAAAAACTAAAAAGGGGAAAAGGAAAATACAGAGGAAAATTACTGTTTAAATGTTTCAACTGTGGAGGCATTGGACATTTCGTAGCTAAATGTTCACTTAATGAGAAGAATAGAAATGATGAAGGATTGCATGGAGAAAGAAGTGATTGGAAGAAAAAATAAATTCTAAAAAAAGGTAACTTCAAGAAGAAAAGTTTCATCTCCAAGAAGGTTCATTCATCATAATATAACTCCAGTGAGGATTCTGAAAAAGAAACAAGTGAAGCTCTTTTCATGGAATTCAAAGAAGAAAAACTAGAAAAAGAACAGGAATGTGATGAATAAGAAATTGACACATAAGTGAATTTGGAAGAGGAACTAATTGTAGCTCTGGATGAATTGAAGACAGAAAGAAAAAGGAATAAGAAAATTTCAAGAAAGCTTGAGGATGCAAATGAAATCATAACAAGTTTGAAAGTGCAGATAGAAGAATCCAAGAATATCTTTGAAGATATCAAAGTGCAAATAACCATGAAAATAGATTATTGCATCAAGTTAGAAGAAGATATTGTTGGTTTAAGGATGCATCTAGAAGAGATGAATCCAAAAATTAGCTTTTATCACAAACGTGAAGAGTTCTATGAAGCTATATAATATCATAAAGAACCAGAAGACTACAGGCATAAAATTTGGTTTGGGTTTTGATGAAGGAGAATCATCAAATGGATCAAAGGCCACAAATGAAGAATCCACAAATAATGAAGAAAAGAAACAGGTTAATCAAGAAAAAATGAATCATGCAAAGGAAAGCAATAATGCAAGGCACAAAAGGAGAATTGACAATGATGGTTTCACCAATGTCACACATCAAAGAAGAAGAAGATTTATGGCTCCTACAACAACATGGCAAATACCACCACCCAGGCTCAATCATCCCTTTTCTGGTTACTATTTTAAATGCAATGGTTATTGACATAAGATTTTAAATTGCAAGTATAATGTAGGACCAAGGAATTTTTCCAGTAGAAATGCTTTTTCACCTTTGATGGATTATGTAGTAGAATGTTATAACTATCATAAATTTAGGCATATTACAAGAAATTATAGAAGTACATTTGATCCCAAAAATGTAACTACTCTTTACTATCCAGCATTGAGCCCAAAAATGTTGTCGAAGCAATCAAAGATGAAAGTTGGGTAAAGGAAATAAATGAAGAATTAGATCAGATCGAGAAAAACAAGACTTGGGAGTTAGTACCAAGACCCGCAAACAAAAATGTAATTGGTACTAAATGGGTCTTTCGGAACAAATTGAATGAAGACGAACAGGTAGTCGGTAACAAAGCAATATTGGTATGCAAAGGGTATGTGCAAGTTGAAGGTATTGACTTTGAGTAAACCTTTGCACCTGTGGCCAGACTAGAGGCAATTAGAATATTTCTTGCTTTAGCAGTTTACAAGAATTTCAAAGTTTATCAAATAGATGTGAAATCAGAATTTTTGAATGGGAAACTTGAAGAAGAGGTTTATATTGAGCAACCAGACAGTTTTTAGCTTGGTGATGATCCCAAATTAGTTTGCAAGTTGAAGAAAGCGTTATATGGCTTAAAAAAGGTACCCCGGGCATGGTATGCAAGGCTAGACAATTATCTTACTCAGCAAGGGTTCAATAAAGGTATGGTGGATAGTAATTTGTATGTAAAAATAGAAAATGGTCATCATATTGTTGTTGTTGTATACGTAGATGATATCATATTTGGTAGTAGCAAAGATGAGTTGTGTAAATATTTAGCAAATAAGATGCAGAAAGAGTTTGAAATGTCAATGATTGGTGAACTTTCATATTTTCTTAGATTGCAAGTTAATCAAAAGGATAAGGGCATATTTATTTCTCAAATTAAATATGTGAAAGAGATGCTAAAAAAGTTTACAATGGAGGATTGCAATCCAGTTAGCACTCCCATGATGACAGATTGCAAATTGAGCAAGGATGACAAATCTCCACCTGTTGATCAAACTATTTACATATCCATGATTAGGAGCTTACTGTACTTGACAACTACTAGACCAAAAATTTTGCAATTAGTATGCATACTAGCACAATTTCAGGCTAGTCCCAAGGAGACTCATGTGATAACAGTGAAGAGGATTTTTTGGTACCTCAAGGGTACTATGGAGTATGGGTTACGGTATCCAAAAGGTAGGGACTTCACCCTTATTAGGTATTTAGATGCAGATTGGGTAGGATGTGTAGATGATAGTAAGAGTTCTAGTGGAGGTGCATTCTATCTTGGTGATAATCTTGTTGCGAGGCATAGCAAAAAGCAGGAGTTAGTCTCATTATCCACAACAAAGGCAGAGTATATTGCAGTGACATCATGTTGTACATAGGTACTTTGGATGAAATAAACTTTGAAGGATCTTGGAATAAATTTTAGTGAGCCCATATCGATCATGTGTCAATACAAGTGTAATCAATATCTCAAGAATTATGGGTATGCATTATCGCACAAAACATATTGCTATCTGGTACCATTTTTTGAAGGAGAAAGTTGTGGAAGGTGTGGTTAAGTTGGATTTTGTTCCAAAAACAAAGCAAGTAGTAGATATCTTCAGTAAAAAAGTTTCCAAGGAAGTCTTTGAGTACCTTCACACAAAATTGGGAGTGGTCACACTTCCCAAGAATTGACTAGCTATTAGGGCCACATTCTCAAGGGGAGCATTTGTGTCTTTGTTCATCTTTTTGTTGATGTTTGTGATTCTTGCTAAGTGTAATAATTTTTTCTTGAGAATGTTGTGCATGGAATCAGGGGGATTTTGTAGCAGCCCTTTGGTCTTGTTGTCAAAGTGGGATAAGAGTTACAAGAAATTGTGTGTGTGTTGCCAACAATCCCAAAGGGGGAGATTGTTGAGCAAGGTGCAACGATAGTATTGTCGTTGTTGTCAACACACTCAGATTGATAGGTTGAAGCAGTGGATAGTTTTTCATAGGTTGTTTGGAGTATGTAAAGTGGTGTTCAATGCTTATGAGGATGTTTTTGATGTTCGGGTGAAGTTGTTATAGGTTGTTCATGCAAATTTGCAAAAGTTGCAAAAATCATCAGGAAGTTGTCAAAGTAGCAAAATTGTCAAAGTTGCAACAACGTCAATGGAATGTGTTGGATAGCCCAAGATACTATTTGGAGGTTTTTTGATCATTATAAAGTGTGGTTGCAGTATTGGAATGTCCGGTTGCTTCGTTGGTGCATTGTTGGTTAGTTTCATGCTTTATGTGACAGGTGTAAAATCTACATCGGAGGTCACTTTACGAGAGGAATATTAAGCAATCCATGAGGAATTGGACCTCAAATGTTTTACTGGATGTGGCTGGATATACTGAGATTAAATTTCAGCCCAAAAGGATTCTGTAAGAAGAAATGGCGAGTGTTGCCAAATAGATCTAGAGCACTTTTTCCAGTCTATGTGATAGGTGTAAAATTAGCTTCAGAGGCCACTTTTTTGGAGGAACTGTGAATAATATGTGAAGAGTTAAAATCTAAAATTTAAACTGAAGGTATTTGATCTATCCAAGAATATATATTTCAATGTTTAGCCCATTTGTAAATTTGAGGCGAAATTTTGAATGTTACAAAAAGCCCTGTTAGCTCTTTTTGGTAATTTTGGCAGTTTATAAGAATATAACGGTTGAGTGGTACTTTTGTGTAACTGAAAAAAAAAGGCTGCATTTTTTAATGTGAAGCATATATATATATTTTAAAATAAAAGGGATAAGTGGGTTTTTTGGAGAAAGGACTACCGGTGCATGTTGTGAAGAATTTTTTTCTTTGGCATTTTGATTTAAAAAATGTGCAAGGTGTGAGATAATCAATGTGTAGAGTTGAGAAGATTGAAAATGTTAGACAAAATATTTTAGAGGAGAATATTTGTGAGCTAGACCACTCAGGGTCTTTTTATGAGATTTAAAACTTTTATCATAACTTTTTAAATTTACCGGGTAGGTGCTTGGCAACAAGGGTCGATGCTCCTTGCAGTTGGTACTACTAAATTCCGGGTTGGTTGGTGCTATTGCCTGTAGTTGGTGCTACAAAAATATTATAAATACCAAATATTTTCAATTTTGGATTTGGATGGGAGTCCAAACAGTCCATTGGCACAGTGGTTTTCCCACATTGGGTTTCCACTATAAATATGGTGTTATGTGATGCATGTTTATGTGATTTCTTTTTAAAATTTTATTTCGTAGTTGGATTAAATTTTTAATACACACTGATTCACCCTCCCTCTTAGTTTCACGACTAGTTTAACAACAACATATTCATGTTTACATTGATTCTTCAAATATTAAAATACACCCCAGTACGGAAGCATACACAATACCCTACCCTTTTGTTTTCTAGAATTAAGATATTCTTTATGCCACATAAACTAAATACCAATAACCAAACACAAAATAACACATCATCACTCCCAAAATTTGAATGAAAGTTGGCAAGCCTGAATTTACCTTGGAATATGATCACTTTAAGATGCCAAAGAAAAGACCATATCTATTAAACATAATACTATATTTAGTTGCCCAATACATTATTCCAAAATCATCATCCACAAACAAAATGAACTTGAACAACATCAACTAGAAGCACACCAAATCCAATTAATTTTCTCAAATGAAATTCACTATAAAGGTATTAGTAACTCTCTCAAAGAAACTAAAGTGAATAGAATCATATTATCTACATTGTGTATCTCTTATCTTACCTCTAGATAAAATGATAGACGATTAAACTAAAATAAAGGAACATGGAAGTTGTTTTCTTTTAGTTGATATGCAAAAAAGAGGTGTTTTGAATGATATCAATAAGACAAATGTTGAAAAATTCCAATCAAATGAACAAGAGTTGGACAACTCCAATATAATTCTTTCCTCTATATATTGAAACCATGTGTAAACTTTGAAGTGGAAGTTCAATTTTCTTTTGCCCACTACCATAAAGTGTTAGAGACAATTACCAGGCTAAGAATAGTTTTTTGCAAAATAAAACCTAGTACATGGAAACTACTTTAAAATTGAGCATGTAAATAGATAATTCAAAAAAAAGAAAAAAAAATCCAACTTATGTTCAACTAATGAAAATTTTTGATATAGATAAATCGACAAATCAATAAAAAACAAACAAGCCTCATATGAACTTCACAATTTCAAGTGGGTTCCCAAATTTGGGGTAGTTGTGCAATAGCCACAACAAATGGCGACTCTGCTCGGAAATGCTCCTAAGCATTTCGGATGAAGAACCCGATCTGAAAATAATAAAATCAAAAACTAGAGAAATAACATCACCTAGCAATATCCAGAGAAAGTGGGTAAATAGCTTCAAATAAAATAGATAAACCATTTACTTCAACTCAGTGTGTAAACTGTGATTCATTTTGCATTCTTGAAACAATATGAATTCCATCATTTGTTTTGTATTTTATCTATAAAATATCACTCATAAAGATGTACCTCTGCATTGCTCCACTGCCATCCAGGCATCTATAGCCCCGGTGGAGATGACCTTAATCTCTTCTAGACCTTGCTCTACTGCCAACCAGACATCTATAGCCCTAGTAGAGATTATCTAAATCACCTAGGCATAAGATTGATTTTGCTTATTTTTTTATCAAGCATTTAATTGCTTTGCAAAATTTTTATGCCAATTGGGTTAGAGACCACTTAAGGCTAAATATGGAGTGTATTAGATTTTTAACTTAATTTGCAAACCATAATTTTTTCATCCTTCAAGGTCTCAAAGAATACCCTTTAATATAGTGAGCTACATGTGGAGATTTAGCGAAATGTTTCATTGTTCCAAAATCCACTATCTTAGTCCAAAATCCAATATTGATAACTAAACAATTCATTTCATTTTCATCAATTTCACCTGATTCCAAACTAGGTAATTCATCCTACGTGACAAAGGAAACAACTATCAACAAAGAGACCAAAATTTAGTAGCTATCACAAAACACCACCTCAATCAATAGAATACACCTAAAAGTATGAAAATGCCCAAAAGTAAAAAAATCAAAATGGAAGCAAACCAAAATATGTTGTGAAAGAGAAGAAACAAAATTTGAAAACCGAAACACCTATCCTAACATGAATTTGCATCAACATAAAGCCTAGAAAACAAAACAAAATAAAAATTTCAAAATCAAATATGAAAAAAACAAAAAAAACAAATGAAACTGTGTCACCACACAAATAGAAAATCATGCACTAGGCATTGCAAAAAAAAAACAAAGAACTATGTACAAAGTTATTTACATTGCAAGACTTGGGATTTCCCATACATAAAATTTTCCAGGACTCCAAACATGATTACCATAATCTGATACATGCCCATAATGATAAGCATGTTGATTTCGATGGGTATCATCCCATATTAGCATTAAATATGAAAGCTCAATGGCCTTTATTTTACCTCTCTCACCCCACTGGTTTGATTTAGTTTCATTAGAACCCTAATAGTTAGTTTTTGATTCATTTGACTTAATATTCCACGACTAATCTTCAATTAATTTCCTTAAACTATGTGAGATATTAATTATTGAACTTTTATCTTCAATCATGGTTTCAACGAGCATGATGTGAATTCACATTATTGATTTAGTGCTCAAAATAATATCTTCATTGTTATGATTAGACATGATATTTTCCAAGATTGACCTTATTTTTGAAAATTTGATTGTCAAACCATCATTCATAGCTTCAGCCCAATCATAATGATGCAATAATTTACAAGTATATAAGATATCTAACATATGAGGATCATTATAACTCTGTATCCTAGATTCAATTGTCAATTGTTGATGAACTTGATTCAATAACACAAAAAAATCTACTTTTGTCTTGTTCAACATAGCCACCTTATTACTGGTATGAGTAGGAGTCAACTCTAGTCTTTGTTAACCACAAATGGTATTTCATTATCAATAGCATTCAAATCCAACAAACAATTATGTAAAATTTTACCTAGAATTCAAATGGTTGAACAGAAAGGTTGAGATTCTACCTTTTGTACATTTCTATTTACCAAGACTTGAGGAGCCTTTGTAATTCCTTATTTTTCCTCATGATCTTCATCATCTTGTAGTTCTTCATCTTCATAAATTACCTATTTTTCAAAAACACTAAAATTAGTCACAAAGTTAAACATATGCCCATCCTTTTCAAACCATAAATCTTAATGGTCAAGAGATTTGTTAAATAACAAATCTTTCTGATCAATAACCTGAGTAGTCTCAAATAGAGAAACAATTTTCTTTGGGTCCTTAATGATATAAAATTCAAACCATTCATGTTCTGGAGATTTCTCTATCTAAGGTAGCATAGGCATTATAGTATTATTAGGTGGGACACGGATTTCAATTTCTTGCACATCAAGTGCAAAAAATATGAGTGATTCACCTTATTTGTATTGAATAATGTAATAATTATCTTTCTAAAATATGTAGTGATATTCCATCCCTTATTTCATGTCATCTTCATATTCACCTATTGATTCCTTTTCAAATTTACTTTCAACCACTTATGATGGTTTTGATATTTCTAAAATTGAATCAATACCTGCATTCAAGTTAACTTGATTACCATAATCCTCATTTATAAGTATTGACTCTAATATCATAATTTCTTTTTGGTCATCATTTGGAACATTTTGGATTGCTTTACAATCAGTTTTACCATGTTAATTTGAGTCTATAGAATGTCTTGAATTATCATATATTTCAATGCTAGTTAGATCAAGTACTCTTCCATCATTTGATAGAATATCATATTGAGTATCGTTGAAATCCATATCTTGAACACAATTTGTGAAATGATATATATGTGTATTTTGAGCATCTTGCTTTTGTGACTGAACCAAGTTCCCACCAATTTAAACAATTAACCTTTGTAAAATATATTTTTTAATTGGTGTTATTAACCTAAGTTGTAGTAGCATAATGTAAAGGTATTTGGGTATTATGAACTTGTGTAGAACTTGGAATGATGGTTGATTCTAAGTGATATATTAAGATGAAGAAATGGTTGGGTGGGTAAGGGTGGTATTAAATGGTTTTTGATAACATGATCCAAGTTATCCATGTGATGATATTTAACTCACACTAAAACCTTGAAAAGTCAATTGTTGTTCGAATGCAATTGCTTCACTATAAGCCTTGGACAAAGATGTGATTTGAGGAATCCTTTGCAAATACATGGAAAGCTATGGTTCAAGTGTGTTGAAATATATTTGGATAGCCTCTCCCTCAGTAGGAACAAAAGGTGAGTATATAACTTATGGAAACTTTCAGTGAATAACTTCAAATATTCATTTGGTTCTCTATGAGCAGTGACAAACTGATTGTATATGAGCATTTGGTTAACTGGTATTTTATTAACATGACAGAAAATTTTCCTCTAGTTGAACCTAGGAGGTGATAGAACCTAAAGGTACATTGGTAAACTAGTCATATGCAAACCTATATAAAGTGCAAAGGAATATTTTACAAGCAACGTCTTCATGCATTATTTGTAAACGAATCATACTATATTTGAATGCATGAATGTGTGCTTTAGCTGACCTCATTCCATCATGCCTAAACTAGGTTAGATAACACATAAAATCTATAGGTATATCATGTGAAGGCCCAAGTATGTTTAAATGGCTATTGCCTACCATCCAAGGAGTAAAAACTTCCATTAGTGGATCTTAAATAATATGATTTTTAGTATCAAATGAATCCACTCTCCTCATTTATCTCCCTCCACTTGTAACTACTATGTTTTGAATTTGTTATCTATTTTGGTAACCTTTTTTTAAGGAAGTATTTCATTGTATATTAATGACAAAGTCATGTACATCATGTAGGTGTCCAGGAGCGTAATGATTTATCTTGAATGTAACATAGTGATGATTATTTTTATACTGAACTTATTTAATTTTCTATTTACTAAACCTTCATGATCGCATGCAAACTGTATTTGTTTGGACAATAGGCATATTTTCATAGTCAACCAATCCCAAGCTTTAGTAGCCCCTTAGTGCTTCTAGCTCTACTTACATTGAACCTCCAACATAGTTATTGATGGGATCTAGCCCCTACTGGTAGTGTCCCACGTCAACCTAAAATTATTTTTCCTATAAGCGATTCACTCCACAGATGCAATGAACATCTATGATGTCATCATAGCATTATAAACTCCTTCTATCGTATACCAAGATCTTCCGTATTGGCATCACTCTATCACCTTGTAACACCCTAAAATTGGCACAGTTAAACCTTAGTAAAAAGATAAAAATTTGAATTTTAACTCCAAAACCATCCGTTAACTGCCCGCTACCCGCTCCTCTTGTTTTCCATGCCATTTTTAGGATTTGTTTTAACCGTTGGACGATATCGTCGACGATCAGAAGAAATCATCCCAGATCTGATGAATTCGTCTGGAACAAAACGTCTAGACGATTTCGTCCCAAAACTAATTTTCACAATTAGCTTATATTTCAACAGCTTCTCTAACTTGGGCACAAAGCGTGTCTGTGCGGTTAGAGTCTCCCCGTTGGAGATCTCCCAAATTGGGATGATCTCCAACCTCCTAACCTCCCCCTAATCCTATATAAACTAGGATTTTCTTAGTTTATCCCCCTGGATGACTGATTTCTCTGCAACTTTAACTTTTCATGCATTAGAACATCTTCATACCATCGTTTGCATTGTGTATTTCAAGTTTTCTTCCAGGAATTTTACTATTTTTCAGTCAAATCAAGCTCGGATCGTCGCTGACGATTCCAGATGATTTCGGATGATCCTGTCATAGATCGATGATTATATCGTACGATTGGAGGCAATATCAACTACAGTCCATATTGGGGGTAATCAAAGCCTAGAGTTTGCATTTTCTTATCTTTTCTCTTCATTTCTTTATGCATTAAATTAGCTTATTCTATTTTTGCATTTTGGAGTTCACCTCATTTAGCATAGATGCATGATAAAGTTAAAATAAATTATTAAATTAATGTATTTCTTTTAGTTGTTATATGGACCTATCATTTAGGTAGGTTTACTACTATTTCTATCGTTTTCCCTTGCTTTTGTAGTTGTATTTTGGTTTTTGGTATCTGTTTCTATGATTGCAGGTTTCTGACGAATTCGTTTGACGAATTCATTCAGGTCGATGACGATATCGTCTGATCTTAGATGAACGACTATGATATGAGATGATTCGGTGAAATTATAGATGATTATGTAAGATTTGAGATGATCTGGACTTCTACAAACCTCAGAATCTTCATCAGACATCCAAAATCAGGTATATTCTATCTTATTTAGCATGCTTTATGTGTTTAGCACTCGTTCATGTTTTCTGTATCCATATAAATCAGCATTGGCATATATAATAACTTAGATTCATCTTGGCCAAACCTAGGATATGAATGATTAAAGTACAAAGTGAACATATCAAACCCATTTTCAACCTAGGCGTGGGAATTGCCACTCTAAAGTTTCCTGGTGAACCCACCATCCATAAAAAATTCACCCTTATACCCCTCCCCGAGAGGCACGACCTTCAAAAGGCCTCTCAGTCCGAGGTATTGTCCCATCCTTCTTGCATCCCCCTTCTTGACACAGATCCTATAGCCTGAAGGTAAGGATGCAAAAAATTTGGAGCGATACACACCTAACTATGATTTTAGAGCAGAAGGTGACGATGTCATTGTTAAGGCAAGCATTTTTTGGTCTGCAATTTCTAAAAACCTAGGGTTTAACATATATTCTGTGTGATTTATATCCTCATCAACTCAAGTTTTGATCTCAGGCGATACTCTCTACACATGCTTGCTCAAAGAACTTTGCAATATACCTCCTTGGTCCACACTAGCACCTCATAGTTTGCTGACATGGTAATATGGATAGTATAACTTTGTGCACTATGAGCGACCATATGGAGTTGACTTATTATAGCCTACCAAGCCATTATATACAAATTCTAGGGTGAGATACAATGAAGCTGATACCAGTGAGTTGTTGAAGCACTAGGTCCAATGATAAGCCATTTTTGCACAACACTTCCATTAAAAAAACATCAAACCAACATGCAAGACCATGGACTTGAGTAACAAAAGATGCAATAAAGTTCAAAGGAACCTCAATTTCATAAATATCTTCTTATGTTCAGGCCATAGCCACACCATTATTTTGATTTTATCAATTATTATATCGCACGTTATGTGAGACAAAACTCCACCATCAACAGATAGTATTTGTGTAATGCATGTGATCACAAATTGAGATCGCTTGTCATCAATGAAGTCTACCATCAAAAATAGTGTACTTTGCAATAAAATAAATATTTATACTTATTGATATGAGGGACTTTATTACAAAAGTTCCAGATGATTGTGATCAGATCTACGATAGAAGAACAATCCTATGTTTCTTTCGGTGGAGTAGATTATCACCAGTCCCTTATTTTGCTTACATTCTAATTGTATTTCAAATGTTGTAATCACATAAAATGATCATTTTTTCACTAGTGCATTTATGTCTAAATTAATAGTATTTACATCCGTGGTGTTAGGTTTGGAAAATCTATTTTGATGTAGAAAATAATGTAAATAATGATGAATTCCAAACATCTTGCATGGTGTTTTCCCTTATTCTCAAAGCCACCATATGATGAAAGAACATTAGCTATTACCTGAATCTCATTATAAAATCTTGTAGGGCATAATGGCCAAATGGATTTATCAATAACATGAACACACAAAAGTTCACGCTCCCATGAGGCACCTTATCTTCACATAAAAGTGTTTGGAATCTTTCCTTGTGCATATTGTTTCTCATGATAGTCAACCTTCAAAGCAAACACATCGATGTCATTAGCATTAGAAATAGCATATTCATATTTACATCAATTCTTCAAATATTAACAAACACCTTGGTAGGGAAGCATACACAATACCCTACCATTTTATTTTCTAGAATTAATATATTATTTATACCACATAAACTAAATGCCAATAACCAAACACAAAATAGCACATCATCGCTCTCAAAATTTGATCGAAAGTTGGCAAGCCTGACTTTACCTCAGAATCTGATCACTTTAAGATACCAAAGCAAAGACCATCTCTATTAAAAATAATCCTATATTTAGTTGCCCAATAAATTATTCAAAAATCATCATTCACAAATAAATGAACTTGAACAACATCAACTAGAAGCACACCAAATCCAATTAATTTTCTCAAATGAAATTAACTATAAAGGTACCAGGAAATCTATCAAAGAAACTAAAGTGAATAGCATCATATTATCTACATTGTGTATCTCTTACCTTACCTATGGATAAAATTATAGAAGATTAAACTAAAATAAAGGAACATGGAAGTTGTTTTATTGTAGTTGATACATGAAAAAGAGGTGTTCTGAATGATATCAATAAGATAAATTTTGAACAATTCCAATCAAATGAACAAGAGTTGGATAGCTAAAATACAATTCTTTCCTCTATATAATGAAACCATGTGTAAAATTTAAAGTGGAAGTTCACTTTTATTTTCCCCACTACCATAAAGTGTTAGAGACAATTACCAGGCTAAGAATTGTTGTTTTTCAAATAAAACCTAGTACACGAAAACTGCTTTAAAATTGGGCATGTAAATAGACAATTAAAAAAAAATCCAACTTATGCTAAAATAATGAAAATTCTTGATATAGATAAATTGAAAAATCAATAAAAAAAAAACAAATTTCAAATTAACTTCACAATTTCAAGTGGGTCCCAAAATTTAAGGTAGTTGTGTGATAGCCACAATAGAGTCCTTCTCTCTTTTTGATCTATTTCAAACATTGTTGAATTTCTAAATATTTTGCATATGTGATTAGATGATCATCATCATAAAATGGAAAAGGTTGGAATTTTATGGGGATATAGCCAATACCACATCGTGCAGGCCATTCTTTAGTATCAAGGGGCTCACGTATGCCATTTTCTAGGCAACCTAGGTATTTTCCCCTATTACCCATATCACACATGATTTGTTTGGAAATTGTGTATTTATATAAAAAGTAACAATGGGTAAAATTACTCTCGTAAAAGAATAATTTTATTCTATTAATGATAACTTCATATTTAGAATATCCAATAGAAATGAATGTACAATTGCCCACATGATATATATTTCCTTTCTTACAGGGTAACTGATGCAGGAGCATCCAATGAAAGGCAAAATACTGCAAAGTAGAAAAAGTGTCACGATATCGCGACATGTCGGCAAGAGAGAAAAGTGTCGCGATATCACGACAAGTCGCATTTTCGTGACCTAAAGACGAGAGGAGGCGCAAGAGAGAAAAGTGTTGCGATATCGTGACATGTCGCATTTTTGTGACTCAGGAAGGAGAGAGAACGTGCAAAGAAAAAATGTTGCGATTTCGTGACATGTCGCGAAATCGCGACCGAAAGAAGACAGGAAAGGCCAGAGAAGAAAATGTCGCGATTTCATGACATGTCGCGAAATCATGACCGAAGGAGCAGAAAGAAATCAAGGAAGAAAATTGTCACGATATCGTGAAATGTCACGATTTCGTGACCCGAAACAAAGAGAGAAAGCAAAGAGCAAAGTTGTCGCGATATCGCGACATGTCACGATTTCGTGACCCGAGAGGCGAGGAGGAGGCAGAAAGGAAAGATGTCGCGATATCGTGACATGTCATGATTTCGCAACCAAAAAGGAGAAAGAAGAGCTAGAAAGGAAATATGTCACGATATCGTGACATGTCGCATTTTCATGACCAAAGGACGAGAGAAGGCGCAAGGGAGGAAAAGTGTCGCGATATCGCGACATGTCACATTTTCGTGACCAAAAGATGAGAGAAGGCACAAGAGAGAAAAAGTGTCACGATATTGTGACATGTCACATTATCATGACTAAAATAGAAGAGGAAGAGCAAGAGGGAAAAGGTGTCACGATATCGCGACATGTCGCATTATCACGACTACAAGAGAAGAGAAAGAGGAAGGAGGAAAAAGTGTCACGATATCGCGACATGTTGGCAAAGAAGAGAAAAGTGTTGCGATATCACGACATGTCGCATTTTCATGACCAAACAAAAGAAAATAAAGGGTAGGCGGTTACAGGGGCCATTACAGAGGAAATTATTGAGCGGTGGGTATACCGAGCGTCATCATTGGTTGACAGGCGGACAGAGTCTATAGTGGTAGCACTGGACAAGCACGTGGCACCAAGGTGCAATGAAAGCAGATGAAGATCAAGAGTCAAAAAGAAAGACATTTCGAAAGCCAAGACAATGAAGAGGCATGGGAAATGAAAAAAAGGGTTAGAAAAGGAAGACGGAGAATCATGCCAGAGATTTTAAAAGGGGAAGTGAAGGCATGCACAAGGGGTCGAAAAACTGCTGCGACAGAGTTGCAGACGTGAAGGCAAAAGGAGAGGGCCATTCTGGACCTGTTTGGGCTATTTTTCTTCTAGAGTTGGAAATTTTGTAATGTAATAAAAAAAATAAACTATATTTTAGGATAAAGGAGTTTATTTGGCAGACTGCTGCCATTATTGTAAATTTTTCCAAGTTTAATGAATGAGAATTGAGAATTTGGCATGAGCGATTTTGGCTCCCCATCAAGTGGTATCAGAGCGGGAGTTCCTAAGTGTGTGAGTAGATCACCGAAAGTGAGGTAGTTTGCACCAGGATCTATGGAAGAGTGGAAGTTCCTAAGTGTGTGAGCAGATCGCCGAAAGTGAGGCAATTTGCACTAGGATCTACGGAAGAGCAGAAGTTCCTGAGTGTGTGAGCAGATCGCCGAAAGTGAGGTAGTTTGCACCAAGATCTGTGGAAGAGCGAAATTTCTTGAGTGTGTGAGCAGATCATCAAAAGTGAGGCAGTTTGCACTAGGATCTATGGAAGAGTGAAAGTTCCTGAGTGTGTGAGCAGATCACTGAAAGTGAGGCAGTTTGCAGTAGGATCTATGGAAGAGTGGAAGTTCTTGAGTGTGTGAGCAGATCACCGAAAGTGAGGCAGTTTGCACTAGGATCTATGGAAGAGTAGAAGTTCCTTAGTGTGTGAGTAGATCGTCGAAAGTGAGGCAGTTTGCACTAGGATCTGTGGAAGATTTGTGAGAAGAGAGCAAGGAAGAATGCCTCCACAAAGAAATCATGGTGGTGGGAGAAATGTGGTACCTAAAGAAGATTTTAGAGCTTTGCAGAGGCAAGTGCAAGCCCTGCAAGAGGAGTTGCAAAGAGGGGTTGAGCCAAGGAGAGAAGACCATAGTGAAGATGAAGCTTGGGAGGTTGATAATCCATCGAATGAAGAAGAAGCAATGGATCCTATAGAAGCTAGATTAGTTAGGGCCATATCTCAGATCGAGAAGAATCCAAAGTTTGATGTCTCCACGTATTCTAGGAATCTCAATCTAGAGGAGTTGATTGATTGGATCAATGATTTGGAGGAATATTTTGAGTATGAGGAGGTTGTAGATCCAGATCGAATAAAATTGGCAAAAATGAAGTTGAAAGGCCATGCTAGCATATGGTGGAAAGAAGTGCAACTAGAAAGAAATAGAAGCAAAAAGGAAAAGATAACCAGATGGGATCGAATGGTAGAGAAGTTGAAGAGACGGTTTATTCCTACAGATTACAAATTGGATATGTTGAGGAAAATGCAAAGTTTGAGACAGTCAAACAAATTTGTCAAAGAATATACAGAGGAGTTTTACCAGATCTTAATCAGAACTGGCCATTCTGAGGCTAACAAGGAGAAGGTAGCCCGTTACATCAATGGATTGAGAACCAGTATTCAAGAAGAGTTGAGTTTGGTTAGGATGAGCACCATTGAGGATGTTTACCAGTTTGCTCTAAAATTTAAAGAGAAGATGAACAGAAGGTTTGAGGGTAATCAAAAAGGAAGAGGTCATGGAGAAAGAACTGGTGGAAGAATATATGGAGGATGAGATGAGAAGAAAGAAGAAGCTAGCAGTAGTCAAGATCAAAAGGGAGACAATGATTACAGATCCCATGGTCAGAACAACTACCAAAGAGGAAGAGGTAGATATGGAAGAGGAGGATTTAGTGGAACCTGTTTCCATTGTGGATAAGAGGGACATCGGGCATATGAGTGTCCCCAACACCAAGAGAGGATGAATAGGAGACCTGAGGGTCATGCTAGAGCTACTGTAGTAGATGAAGGTGCTGAATCAGAACATTCTGAGGAGGCAGAGAGAGAAGTTATGGTCATAAGGAGAATCTTGTTGAATGAGGAGGAAGAACCAGACCAGAGGAGGAGCCTATTTCACACAAGGTGCAAATGTTTAGGTAAGGTCTGTAATGTTGTTATAGATAATGGTAGTACTAATAACTTAGTCTCTGAAGAAATGGTTACTAAGTTACAGTTAGAGATGAGGAGACACCCACACCCATACCGGATTGCGTGGTTGCGAAAGGACCATAGGGCATTGGTCAGTGAATAGTCCTTAGTCAAGTTCAATATTGGGAGATACCAGGATGAGGTCCTGTGTGATATCCTACCTATGGATGCTTGCCATATGCTATTAGGAAGACCATGGCAGTTTGATCACTGTGTATTCCATGATGGGCGTACCAACACTTACTCCCTAACAAACAAAGGAGTGCGCCATAAACTAAAGCCACTGAAGGGGATGGATGAAAAGAGGTTGCTGACAACAATGAGAGTGGAAGTTGTGGGGTTTGAAGAACTTAAGGGTTTGTACCTTGTAGACCCAGATTTTTTTGAAGCTTGGAGAGCTTGTACAGCCCCAGTTAAAAAGAAGGTGACAAAATAGTATAGAAGTGAAGGTCACTTCTCAATCCACCTCGGTTGTCTGATGCAGGAGCATCCAACGAAAGGCAAAATACCGCAAAGTAGAAAAAGTGTTGTGATATCGCGACATGTCAGCAAGAGAGAAAAGTGTCGTGATATCATGACATGTCGCATTTTTGCGACCAGAAGACGAGAGGAGGCGTAAGAGAGAAAAGTGTCACAATATCACGACATGTCACATTTTTGCGACTCAGGAAGGAGAGAGAAGGCACAAAGCAAAAATGTCATGATTTCGTGACATGTCATGAAATCGTGATCGAAAGAAGACAGGAGAGGCCAGAGAAGAAAATATCATGATTTCATGACATGTCGTGAAATTGGGACCGAAGGAGTAGAAATAAAGCAAGGAAGGAAATTGTTGTGATATCGCGACATGTCATGATTTCATGACCCAAAACAGAGAGAGAAAGCAGAGATCAAAGCTGTCGCGATATCACGACATGTCGCTATTTCATGACCCGAGAGGTGAGGAGGAGGCAGAAAGGAAAGATGTCGCGATATCGTGACATGTCATGATTTCACGATCGAAAAGGAGAAATAAGAGCCGGAAAGGAAATATGTCATGATATCACGACATGTCACATTTTCATGACCAAAGGACGAGAGAAGGTGCAAGGGAGTAAAAGTGTTATGATATCACGACATGTCGCATTTTCATGACCAAAAGACGAGAGAAGGCATAGGAGAGAAAAAGTTTCACGATATCGCAACATGTCTATTATCGTGACTAAAAGAGAAGAGGAAGAGCAAGAGGGAAAAGGTGTCGGGATATCATGACATGTCACATTATCGTGACTACAAGAGAAGAGAAAGAGGAAGGAGGAAAAAGTGTCGTGATATCATGACATGTTGGCAAAGAAGAGAAAAGTGTCGTGATATCGTGACGTCATATTTTCACAACCAAACAAAAGAAAAGAAAGGGTAGGCAGTTACAGGGGCCATTATAGATGAAATTATTGAGCGGTGGGTATACTGAGCATCATCATTGGTTGACAGGCAGATAGAGTCTATAGTGGTAGCACTGGACAAGCACGTGGCACCAAGGTGCAATGAAAGCAGACGAAGATCAAGAGTCAGAAAGAAAGACATTTCGAAAGCCAAGACAATGAAGAGGCATGGGAAATGAAACGAAGGGTCAAAAAAGGAAGACAAAGAGTCACGCTAGAGATTTTAGAAGGGTAAGCGAAGGCATGCACAAGGGGTCGAAAAACTATTACGATAGAGTTGCAGACATGAAGGCAAAAGGAGAGGGTCATTTTGGACCTGTTTGGGCTATTTTTCTTCTAGAGTTGGAAATGTTGTAATGTAATAAAAAATAAATAAACTATCTTTCGGGATAAAGGAGTTTATTTGGCAGACTGCTGCCATTATTGTAAATTTTTCCAAGTTTAATGAATGAGAATTGAGAATTTGGCATGAGCGATTTTGGCTCCCCATCAGTAACCCTGTCATGCACAAAAATGGTGGTAACTGAGATAAAATGAAGGAACCTTGCATGATAAATTGTTTATGTTTAGATGATGATAGTATGGTAGAAAAATCAATTAGCACCTCATCCACAAGAGATATGTGGAGGGATCTGTTGTATGTGTGTCAAAATATGTGGAAAGGGTATATGAAGAGAGTGGATTTTACATAGATGAAGGTAGAAAAGGAGTAGAAGGTGATGCCAATGATAATGCGGGATAGAAAGGGACATTGATTGGTTTAACCATCGCACAAAACTCAAAACATCTGGGGTCACCATGGATTGTGACCAATTGATTTTTGAACTCAAACTTTACACATTGATGTAAGGTATAGGGAACTACTCTCATTGAATTGATCCATAAAATAATATTGTACGATGATGGACAGGAGACAACATAAACAAATGTGTTTAAAATTCTAGTACCAACCTGTAGTGGGATGGACATCACACCACATGTGTCTTAAGTATAATCATTGAATGCTTTAATGATCATATATGTTCTTAAGTCTTCATTTTTGAACCCAAATATTATGAAAAAGTCATAAGTACAAATGTTCAAGGATGACCCATTGTCTATCAACACCCTTTAACACAAACATATTCAATAAATGATGTTATATAGAGAGGATTATTTCTATGTATACTTTGAGGGAGGATATCCTTATCATGGAAATCAATGTAATCCACTCTACGAGAGGCTAGAAAAATGACAATGGTAGTTGGATTTATATCTTGAGGCACCAACATTTGACTTAGGATATTCATCAATTCTTCCCTATGAATGGGGGAAGATTGAAAGAAGTTTCAAAAAAAAATATTCTAGCTGTTGTACTAGATAGTTGTTCATTAATACCAAAAGGTATTTTTGTTACGGTCTAGTTATATTATTATGCTTATAAGGTGCTTTCAATATTCTAGGTGGTTGTATGGGGTTACTTGACTAAGTTGTAGGTGTTTGAGATTAAGAATTTTGATCTTGCGCCTATTGTCTAGTTATGGATCCAATCATACCCACTATATTATTTAGTTGGATAAAAGTTTGTATAGTAATGAGAGCATGGGTTAAATTGAATGGGGTGAGTCCTAGAATTTCTACTTACTATAGAGGGATTATTTGATGCGAATATGGGTGAGTTGTCAACACTCTCGAAAAGGGTTCCTTAGGAACTAGAAAATGTGTAATAGGTATTATAAGTTTTGATTCATCTTCCAAGCTATCAGAGTGAAGGGAACTAATATCTACCTCATATTCGGATTCAATTTCCAAATAATCAAGAGATAAGGATTGATATTCTTGACATATCTCAATTGTAACAGTTGATTGCATAGGCATGAATTTACTTCATGAAGGTTATGATGCTAGAAATTTATCAATCATACCCACATAGTGTGTTTTATGGGGTACGTATTTATAATCCATTTGATTTATTGCTTATTTACCATGGTTGGTAATGGGTTTTGAAATATATCTAAATTATGGTTTGCATTCCGTGGTTTTTGTGTAGGAGTTTTCATATTCACCAGAGTATTGGGGTTTTTAGGAGAACCTTCTACCTCCAACTTACCATTGTCAATTAGATCTTGCACTAAGTGTTTTAATATCCTACAAGTATTTTTTGGATGGCCATCAACTTCATGAAAATTATAATGCTGATTTGGTCTATACCAAGACTGAGAGGTGTTTGGTTTTTGTATTTTTGGTAATTCTATCAAGCCTCTTTCCACCAATTTTGGCAAGACCATCGTCAAGGGTTGATTTAATCTTGTGAAATTGCGTGGTGGAGGTTTTTTGGTGCTTTCAATAAAAATTTCTTTGCAAAATTAGTAGCATTAACATTATGGGATCTGCTATCTGTGACCTCGTCTTCCACCATATTTTTATTTTTATATTAGTTTTTGGAATTCTTATCTTCTTTTCTTTTTAATTGACCTCTTCTAATCAGGGCTTCTTCTAGTCTTATTGCAAATTCAATGGCTTGATCAAAGGAAGTTAGAGTGGCATTTGCCAATTCATATGAGAGTTATTCTTGTAATTTTCCAATAAATATGTCTAACATCTCCTTAGGTGGTAAGGCAAAATGTAACTTTCCTACCATTTTTCTCCATCTTGCTAAAAATTCAGCAAATCTCTCATCTTTGCTTTGTTTGAGGTTATACAAATCCTTGACTGTTACATGTCTTTCAATGTATGCCCCAAACTGATGCACAGAAAACTCAACTATTTCATCAAATTTTCTTAAGGAGTGTGTTGGAAATTGGTAGTAAGACTCTAAGGCCATACCTCCAAGGCTCTTAGGAAATATTTTCAATAACAACATGTTAGCGTATGCAATATCATGACATGTTGTACAGAACATCCTAAGATATTTTTAGGATCCTTAGTCCCTTTATAGATGGGTAGGACTAGAATTGGAAAATGTTTGGGGTATGGCTTAGTGGTAATAAAAGGATCTAAATGTTAGTTACACATCTCTTTGTAACTGTATGTTGGACGATATGGGTCCATATGATTCAATCATTATTCCAATTATTTTACTATATTTTCTAAATGATGTGTTTGTGTGTTATGGACACTTGGTGCTACTAGGTTTTCATAGGGAGGATAGTAATTGGATTGCATAGTTGTATGAGAGTATATATTCGGTATACCAATAATATTGTGCATGGGATTAGGAACAGATGAATGAGATTGTTGGTATGGATATGATATGTTGTACAAAGAATGTGGAATGTAAGAGGAATTCAAAAGGGTTGTGATTGCAAAGGAATGGAAGTATTTGGAGGGAGTTATTGGAACCCTTATTATTGAATGGGTTGAGAAGAGAATTTTGGTTGTGAAGTAGGAATTAATGAGTATGGATTGATAGTGGTAGTAGTGGTATAAATAGGATTATTTGGTAACACATTCTGAGCATAAATTTGTGAATGATCATCAGCTACTTACATGGATTGAATGTTTTAAAAGGGTTGAGAAGAAGTGAGGTGAGATAAAAAAGGGGGTTCACAAAAAGTCTCACCCTTTCAAGGCAATCTGAATTTGTAAAAGCTTACATGAGAGCACCACAGTTAGACTTCAGAAAGTTCCAAAAGTGTTCCATAGTATGAAAGAGAATACCTCCTATGGATTTTGAATTGGGTACAAGATGAGTTCATCTAGTACAAATTTTTTTCTCAATTTGTTCCTCCTGGTTCCTTTGGTCTTCTTGGTTTTCTTGATTTTTTTGATTTTATTCTTCTATTTCAATGTCTTCTTCATTAGGATTACTAGTATCAAATTCATCTACAATAGGTCTTGCGGCCTCCTTGCTATTTATTAAATTTATAGGCCTCTCTCAACGATCTTTTTGCCCTTTTAGGATTATAAAAACTTTAATTAAATCCTCCTCTAGGATTTGTCTTTTGTTGTTGTTTTTTTTTATATTAATTTTTTTTCTAATTAAGACTTATCACTAATGTTGATCACAGTTTTTCTTCACTAATCCTATGTGCCACACTCAATCTTCTATAAAGATCTTATGGATATCATTAATTAGTTCAAATTTTTCTGGACTCATATAATGCTCTTCCTCAAAGGTAAAATTTATTTTCAATAGAGTGACTAGATGGACAATAGAGAATTTCCCCTCAAAAAAAATGGGATGTTGAAATTATAGATCATAGCAAAATTTCCTAAAAATTACAGCTCTAGGTGCTTTTTTGTATCTTCTTTTTTATTCTAAAGTCATCTCTTTGTATTCTATATATGCCAAGAACTTGTGAGGGGTTATAGCATCCTCAAAATAACTCTCAAAAGAATACATTGTTGAATGGATACCTGTTCTTTTATCTGCTAACCAACATTCACAACTCCTTTGGATGTCAAAGTAAGGTGAGTGATGATCGACACCTAAAAAACTAGCTATGATGATTCTCCTATTTTTTCCTAACTCTTTTGACCTTTTATTAATGATATAAAGATGTCTCCAAAGAATGTCCCACTCTTCTCTAGATGGAATGTGTCTTTGTTCAACAATTAGAGTAATATCTTGTTAAGATAACAATATTTTAAGGTCTATAAATGTTTATTTCAGAATGTTATTATCCACCATTTAATTATCTCATTTTGTATTTTTTTAGAAAAATAAAATTAAAAAAAAAGAACAATACTAAAAAAAATTCTTCTTCTAACAATAATCCTTTCTTCAAAATGTGTAAAAATTTGGAGGTCTAGTTGTCTCATTTCAAATAAGGCTTTCACTTGGATGCTCGCATGCAGATTATTGGTGATGAATTCCAAGCCATGATGAAGCCCAGGTCCTACCAATCCTCACCCAATTCATCGTGGTCAATCATACACTCTTTGAAGATAAATGTGTGCTCTATTCCACGGTTATGAAGGTTGTTGGATCAACTAAATTTTAAATCTTGATTAAGGTTTTAAGTTTTTTGGGCACAGGTGAAAGGATAATCCATTTCCAAAGGTTCATAGGTGTGGCTAACCCCCTTCACTATGTATTCTCGTTATGTCCAAACCATATTTATTGCATAGGACCTTTAAGGTATATTTCCCACAACTAAAGTGACATCCTGGTTATGCAACTCGATTGCGAAATAATACATTGGATTTTATTTTTTAAGGAATGATGTATAAATTTTTTTATGTGAATTGATCCAATTTAAAAAAACTTATTTTTGTTTTCTTATGTAAGCACACAAGTTTAAAAGGTATGTTTAGTTTCTTGTTTAAAACAAAATAAAAACATAAAATAAAAGTGGTGGTGTTTCACGTCGGGTTCACCAAAGAATGTAGACTCAAAATTTTTGCATCCCTTTCCCTTAGGCTAATGGATCCATGCCTAAAAGGGGGATGGAAAATAGGGGATCTACACCTCAGATGAGAAGTACTTGTGTCATACCCTAATGACGAGTATGACACAAGTACTTGGTGGTTATCAACAAATTTATGGTGGGTTCACCAGGAAACTTTTAATGACGGTTTTCGCATCTATGCAATATGAAAGTTTGATGAGTTCTTTGTTTAACATACACCTAAATTTTGGATAAAGTGAAACTATACTTAGACTACATGCATTTCAGTTTTTATGAAAGCAACACACAATGAACGAGAAATTTTCAAAATCAACTATAATGCAACAAATATATAAATGCAAGATGATAATTCTATTCTACCTATATATATATATATATATATATATATATATATATATATATATATATATATATATATATATATATTTGTATTTTTCTTACATTTTAGAGATTATCTACAAATGAAATATATAAAATAGATGGAGAATTGAAAAACTAAATCAAAACTAGAAAGATCAAATATTTACCCAATCTAGATGATTGGAAAAGATATATTTATTTCCTGTGAAGTGAATTTGCTCCCTGCTACGCAAACTTATGGATGTTGGTTCTGCAAGTGAAATCATTGCTTTACGAGTTAACTTGCAAGGGACCTACAACTTGTCAAATAAAACACTAAAATTTGAAGTTAGGGTTCAGATATCTACTTAGGCCACTATAGATTTGATCTCGATGGCATAGTAGTCAGATCCCTTCGATCTCTTTAACCAACCTTACACAAAATAAGGAAATCATAAGATCTATTTATAAATGATAAAACTATGATACAATAATTGAACAATTCAATCTATGATGTAATATGCAATACAAAACAATGTAGATCTAAGATGTAAGATAAAATAGTGGATTTCAAGACACAATTTCCCCCCAAACTAATATTTGTGCAATTTTTTTGGATATGAAGTGATTTCACTTCTAGGTGAGAAAACTCACACTATAGTGAGTGAATTCGCTACCTACGGGAGTTATCCCATGAATTCACTTGATTTTTATCAATGCCTAAGGTTTTACGTAAAATATAACTATGAAAAAATTTAGAGTATAACTTCGCTTACATTTGTTCGAAATTGGAGAATGATGGTGGCAAGGTGAGGTAAGTAAATGATGAAATAATCTCCCTAAATGTGCTATTCGAGAATCAATTTTGTAACTTCACCAACAACAAAAATATTTTTCAAAAATAAAAAAATAACAAGATAACTCAATCAAATTTCCACCATCAAGGTCTTCTATAGAGAAAAGGAGCTCATTTTATCTTTTCTCATCAATGTGGGAGGGTAAAATTATCTAGGTTAATTTGGGCTACCATTTCGATTGTTATCCTAGACTGATGTTTCTTCAACTTCTATTTTATACGAGGGCTATAGTAGGATGATGTTTCCTCAACTTCTATTTGACTAGCTTAGCACTAGAGCTCAGTGTGAGGCTATGGATGACAAGGTTTGAATCAAGTCTATGCATGTCTTTATAAGACCATACGAATACCTCTTGATACTCTATTAGGAGTGTGACAAAACTTTGTTGCTCTTCAATTGAGAGAATATTCCTAAGTTTGATCATTTTTAATATATTTGGGTTTGTACTAATGTTGATGCTGATGGTTTCCTCGATGAGCATAAGGGAATATTTATCAAGATGATGAGGGGTGGTAATGATATGGATATCATTTATGGAATTATATAGGATGGATGATGTAGTCTCATCGACTTCAATATTATAAATAAAAGAGGGAAAAGAAAGGGGTGAAATAGGAAGGTAAATTTTTGAGTCCCTAAGCAATTGATCTAAGGTATAGAAATCTGAGGTAGTTGAAGAGGATAAAATATGCTCAAATTCAATGATATTGATATCAATGGGGATAGGATACCTAGAATCATGTGTATTATGGAGGTGTGTGTATAATTCAATAGAAATTTTATTAACTTAGGGAAATGAAAGGGGTGAAAGGGGTTGTGGATCATATTTTGTATTCCATTGCATATGCTCTCAAGGAAGGAGTTGATTGAGAATAGGTGGGTGAGGATTAGGTAGAGGTTGCCAAGGTGGAGGTGGAGGATTTATGGATGCATATGATTGCTCCAATAGAAGTAGCAAGGGAAAAATATGTAGCGGATGAGGGAACATACACAAATAAAAGTCATCTTCTTTTGTGATATGTATGATAGGATATGATTCATATTTAGAGCTATAATAGGTAATCAAAAGTACCTTGAATGACTCATACAATTCATCATCTAAAGTGTTGTATGAAATGGTATGGATGGTGGCAACTTGGTAGAGATTTATTGATAATTTGAGAGCATGCTCAAGATCAGGGTGTTCATCCTCAATTTCCTCGTTGAGACCAAGGGTGATATAGTGAAGATCATCTTTGAGGAGATCTATTGGAGAATGTTGATCATAGTCTAAGCTAGATTTATCCTAAGGAGGCTATGAATGGGACTCCAAAATAGTCTATATTACTTACCCATAGTGGACAAGACTACATCCTCGCCAATTGAAATGATAGAAATACTTCATGGAAAATGAAGGATTATCCAAAAATTTAGAGTTACCAAAAAATAATGCTTTAGGATCTTTGTCAGGAGGTTTATCTGATGATGAATCAATTTACCCATACATAAAATTTGTGTGATTTGAGTAAGATCCCATTAGGACAATAGTTTTTATGGATAAAGGGGTATGACTAGGATAACCAAAATCCCTAACCGATTCTATGACTAGAGGACAAAACACTATATTATATACAAGGTACTATCGTATGCTGTGAGTGGTCATATGTACAACCACACTGGGAGACTAGAATGAGAATGCTAGAGAGGGGTGGAGGAGGATAACTCTACATTATCCACAAAAGTGGATTGAGGTGCAAAGGGTGGTAAAATGGGAGCGGATGTCCCTTGATCCATGTCAAGAATGGGTGTATGTGCCTCATAGGAGTTTGGTGGTGGGGTGGATCAGGTTCCATATAATATGCAATTTAGGATGCATGTGTGTGAGTAGGTATGGAGGAGATAGAAGGGATTATGGTGGTAGGAGTTATGGTGGTAGTAGCCTGTCTAATGGGAGAAGTTATATGAGTGGATAAAGAAGCCCTAAGATGGTGGTTGGGATTAGTGGAAGAAGTAGAGGGGTGTGATCTAGATGAAGTTGGTGGATAGTGATTGACAATAAGATACAAAGGTGGAGGATGATTTGGTATGAGTGAAATGGTTAGTATTTAATGTAGATATTGTGCCATCGAGGATGAAAGAGAGTTATAGCTAGCGTATCAAGGATGAAGAGTTTGAGGATGGGTTAGATCAACATGAGTGATAGATAAAGGTTGAACAAGTTGAGCATTAGGATAAGGATAAGAAGAAGGTGGGTAATATTGAGGAGGAATGGTGAATAATATGAAGAATATCATTAATTTTGATTTGAGGAATGATGAGAGGTGTAGGTGGTACCCAAGGATGAAGAAGTGGGAATCATATAGGTTGATATTGAGTGGGTGGGTTGCAGGTTGACACTATGAGGGATAGGTGATGGAGTAGAAGATGATATTGGATGGTATGATGAGCTGAGTAGGTAATGGATGAGAGACAAGTGTGTTGAAGGCAAGAGGAACTCATGCATACATGTGACCATGTGGTAATACTTGAATGCTTTAACATCTACTAGAATGTAGTGAATGTGACCCTCATGTGTGTATTTAAGGCAATGGTTCAAGGTTGAGGGTATGCACTGCATATCCCATATCCATAATATTCCTTGGAGTACATTGTATTTCATATCTCCATCCAAGACATGACATAGAGTATGGATAGTACAAACCCTTACCTGGATAGGTAGGATGATTGTTCCTAGCATTGAGAATAAGGCATTATTAAATATTCATAGAGTGAAGGTAGATTTGATGATATAAGTGGGTGGAAGATTAAGTGTTTGAGGGTGGATGATGTGATGATGTTGATGGAAGAGCCTATTTCAATGAGAACACATGTGAAGATTTTTTTGTAAACAGTGGCCATGATGTGCAAGGGTAGAACTGGTCCTTCCATTGGGAGTCTTAATCTCAGTGTCATAAAATGTAATGGCCGATGAGGTGTAGGTTTGAATGTTGCCCATAAATTTGTAAAAGTGTTAGTTCATGGGTTTACAACTCTATGTATTTGAGTATATCCATTAGTGCATATCAATGGAAAAGTGATTGTTGGATTAAATCATAAATTGAGAGCTTAGTCGAGGCTATTTTAAGGGTATGGGTAAGCCTACTTTTGAGATGGATGACTAGTTAGGATTAAGGCATAATAGTGATTTGCACTAGTGGAGGTGGCATTATTGATGAGGATGACACATTTGATGGGTCAATTATTTGTGAAAGTGCATCCGAGTATCATCATTTTTTGGTGACAACATGAATCATGCCAACAAAACCCAAATGATTGGGGGTATTGTTGACATGGTTAACTTGCTTTGATTGAGAGGCAGTCATAGTTTCTCTAATGTTTGGTTGTGTTGGCCCATGTTATGGTAATGGGGTTTGATAGATACCTAGATTTTTATTAGGGGAGCAAAAGGGTTGTCAACTTTAATAAGCCCCCTCTCAGTCAAATCCTACACTTTGTGTTTAATTTGGATGCACCTATCAATATCATGACCCTTTTTTGATGGTAGAGACAATATCAATATTCTATATACCCTCTTCACCTAGGTTTTTTTAATATTTAGGTTTTATCTTCGGTAAGGAGATCGATTATGTGTACATAAGTTCTTGAAGGATGCTATATAGGGGATTTGGGAAAGATGTGAAATTGTGTTGGGGTTGTTGAGGGCACACCACTTGATGAGTGTATTTTAATTTTGGATAAGAGGTGCCATGATATTGTATGTCAGCTATTGTGGTGGATGAGAGGATTTTTGGTGCGGAGAGTGAGATTGTCGTTGGGGAGGTTGAGTGGTCAGGCTACTCAACACTACCTAGTTAACCTAGGCAAGTTTGGATTGATTGTTTATGTTGTTTCCCTTGGCATTTTTACCTAGCTATTCATTATTTTAGAGCTTGATTTCTTCTTCTTGGATATTAATATCCTTGATCATTTTGGCTTGAGTGAGGGCCTCATTAAGAGTTCTATATTGTTATATTTGAAGAAGTTATATTTATTTAGAACAACTCTAAATGAACATTTGAGTTAGATCAATGATGGGGATAGAGAAAGTTAATTCAGTTAGTAACGATCTCCATAGATTACCATAATAAAGGATAGACTCATCGTCAAATTGTTGAAGGTTGGTGAGATCCATCAAGGTAGTCTTCTTAATTTTTAGATTGAAGCACTCTAGGAAATTATTGGCCAACTATTTGAAATTATACAAGTTGTATCTATGTAAATGGTTATACCAATCCAAAGCTCCTCCCACAAGGGATAGTGAAAAGGTACAAAGCATGAGGGGGTCTATCTCATTTATGAGATAACAAGCATTAATGAATATGCTCAAATGATCCTAAGGATCCTCTTTGCCCTTGAACTTTTCAAATTTAGGAATTTTGAACAAGGGAGGATAAGGTAGCGCTAGGACCAAGGGGTTTATGGGGTAGTTTTTGAAGAACATGGACTTATACTGAGAGGGGGGGGAACAGTATAAGACTTAACAAATTAATATTTTTAACTTTAGATAGCAATGGCATCAACACAACATTAATCAAGACAGAAAGCATCACACATTGAAAGCCCATTTTTAACGTGGTTCACCCAGAATGGCTGGGCTACGTCCACAAAATTTTTCTCTAAAAGTTATCTCAAAGTTCTTTTGGAATCCTTCCCAATTACAATGTTTATGAGCCTCAGCCCAAAGGAGACACCTTCCCCCAATCTGAATTTATGAGCCTCTGCTCAAAGGAGATACCTTCCCCTTTGCTCTGGAAATGATCCCTTAGAATATCAACTACCTCTACCTCTTGCCAACACGTGGAACTCCTTTCCATCGAAGACCTCCTGTCCTCAATGCTTAGCCTAAGAGACCTCTGCCTTCTATGATCACATCCATAGTAGCTCAGCTACTTGTACCAAACATAGTCAGTCGATCTAGTACAAGTCTTCCTCTGTCTGTCAGATCTGTCCAACTCTTGAACAAATCAATCCTCTACACACAAGCCTTCTCAAAGACTTGCCAAATCTATCCTCAGGTTCTTCTCAAAGAACCAATGCACCTATGTCCTCAAGTTCTCTGATAGAACTATCAAAAACTCAGCTCACAAATCCTCTGCTAGGACCTGTCCAAATCTGCTCATAAGTCCCTACCAGAACCTGTCCAAAACCTGCCCACAAGTCCCCACCGAAACCTGTCCAAAACCTTAGCAAGCTCACCAAGAAAAACTTGCTTAGCATGAACCCACAAAGAGAATTGTTAGAGACCCAATGTGATTCATAAACCTCATAGAAGCATAAAGAGAATTGTTAGAGACTCAATATGTTCTATACTTAACTCCCAATCTCAATCTCAAATCTCATAGAATAAGATAGATGTAGTATGCTTTTCTCTAGAATATGAAACACAACCCAACAATTGCCAACTATGCAATATCTCATATAACAATGATACTCATATTCTTTTCACCAACAACTAGGGTTTCATCATCTCAATGCAAGTAGCAATACTTACTAACATAAACCCTAGTGCAAAAATGCTTCCTCTTCCTCAACCAGAATTATGCATTCACCCAAAAACTCATCAATGATTTTAATGCATAAACAATCTTCAATATCCAGAAAATAAGATTTACACCAAAAATACCTAGTAGACAACCTTTTCACTCCAAACTCAATTTCAAAAAATATACCATCAACAACATACATGGAAGAAGTTGCCCATACCTTTAATTTTATGAAGAAGGAGAACTCAAAATCTTTCACAACACTAACTCTCAATTTGCCACCAATTAGAGTTAGCAACTATACAATAATAAACAATATTAAAGATCCAAATTAACACCTTATTTCTCCAACTTAATAAAAACCACCAGAAGTATAATATACATACAAAGTAAAACCTCTTTACACCTTATTACTCCACATTAACATTAAGCATCAATAAAACAATGTCAAAGCAAATATGATACCTTAACCTTATACCTCCAGCGCATTCACAGCCACTATCCTTTGCACACCGCAACCAAAATAAAATTACCAACGAAGAGAATCAAACTCGACACCTCTGCCTTCTAGCGCCTTCGCTAAAAAGCCACCGTCATTGGGTCACAAGTGCCCAACGAAGAAATTCAGTGTTGCCCTGTATTTTATCTTGCTTTGATGCCAAGAAACTGGAAAATGTAAATGTCTTCCACAAGCCACATGCAAACTGGTGAGCGCTGTCCAAAACGTAAGTCACTGAATGCTTGCATTAATCATCTCACAGCACAATCCGAAAAAACACAGTTCGGGTGCAATTGCCAATCCACTAATGTCAAGCAAAAAGTAAGGATGCAGCCCAAGCTCAAATCCGAGTATGCCAAGCACGGTTTCCAAGACACAAATCAAGCACGATTTCAAAGACATCAATTAGAGATTTGAAGACATAGAGCTAGCTCAAATTGAAGACACCAAGTGCTATTCGAATGATATAGAGCAAACGCAAATCGCAGACGCCAAGTGCTATTCAAAAGATACAGAGCAAACGCAAATCATAGATTCCAAAATAATCGGTGGTGCTCACTTTAGAAAATCATCCCCACTTATATAGCCATTTCTCCTTAATTTTTTGACGTCGGCGCTCCTCCAATGATGGCAACATATCGGCGAAAGAATTCTTTTTCCTCCGTTGCTTAAGGGTTGAAAGACCCTTTAATAATAATTAAAATAATTATTATTATTATTTTATTAATAATAAATTAAACTTAGACCCTTGTCAAAGGTTTGAGTTAATTTAATTATTAATAATAAACATGGACCTTCAAGGTTTTTCAAGAAGTAAAAACCTTTGCATTAAGTTAAACTTGGTTTTAATAAAAACCCTTAATGAGTCCAAATGGTTTTAAGAAAAACCTTTAACCTTGTCACCATGGTTTTAATAAAAACCCTTTAACATTATGAAGCTTCTCAAGATATTTTTGACATCACACTCTTTTTGATATCAAAACAAAAATGCCTTTTGACATCAATGACAACTTATACACTTGAGCAAAGGCAATGTACCCAAAGTACCCAAAATTGCCAACAAGTTTTGAAGTTGACTCAAGGTTGGCCTTTGATATCCAGTAAATGTAACTTGTGATTCCAAGCTATTAAATTTGTTGACCAACTATTGGAATGCATATAGAGCAGCTTTGGGAGCTGAGTAATGGGTGTCATGATTAGTCAAATATGATGGATCAATGGGGTATGATTGGTGTGAATGGAGGTCATGGTAATGGTGATGATTAGGGTTAGAATATGGCACTTGCAAGACCTAGGATCCCAAGGATGGATATTGATGATGTTTATGAGAAATATTATGTTGATGATGTTTATGTGGATGTGGATTATGCAACTATATCATAGGCCAATGATGAGAGTCATGAGGATGAGAATATATTATATGCATAATGGGTAGATAGGAGGCCCAAGATGGTGATTGGCGAAAGAATGATCCCTAGGCTAGTGGATGAGATGAAGGATGAGGAGTTTGAGGTGGTTGTTGGGGAATGTGGGAGGTGTGAGAAGAATTGATGTGATAATATGATCAATGATTAGAAAGTTATTTATGGGAAGACAACTAATGATAAGATACCCTAGGATTGTAGGATGATGGAGGATAAGTAAAATATATGGTATAAGAATACGCAATGTGTGCACTAGTGATATGAATGGTAGAGGATGAAGGGTAAGTGGTGGAAGGAGCAAGATGGATAATCATGGATTGAGGAGGTAGGTTAGAAAATTTTAAATAAGAAGATCTACTGGATGAGTGTAGTTGGAAAGTGATACAAAATTGGACCAAATAATATGGGTGATAAGTGTGCATTATGTAAGGAGGTGATGTAGAAATGTACGGGTATTGTGATGAGTGGAAATGATTGGGGGAAGATAGATGACTAAGGTTGATGGTCATAGATATTTGTTGTATGGTGTGCTACAGAGGGGTGGAACTAGTTCCCCCAGGTGGTGAGAACACCAACAACATTCTAAAAGTTTTCATACTCGATGTATGGTGAAACCTAGAAGATGTAGGAGGGGATGAAGGATGATAAGACCTATAAGTTGGAACTTAGAAAAGGATGCAGTTAGTTTAGATTGGAATGTGTATAAGGGGAAAATATGGAGGGAATGAACTAGGCAGTGGAATATGTGATGCAAAAGAGTCCTAGGGAGCATGAGCTGATTGGCCATAATAGATTGAGTTGGTGAAAATGAGGCAAGGGGTATCAAGATCAATGGTCATGATATTTGGCTCATGTGGATAAAGGGAGTATTAGGATTAGGGGACTTAGAAGGGATGGTATGCATGGTATGATGGTTTTTACCTTTATCAGACCCAATGTGATGAGTCTCAGGTGGGGGAGAGATGTAATGATGGACATCATCAAACATGATACCCTGATGGATTTGAGATGCTTCCCTTGGATAAGTTGGGGGATTTATTGAAGAATGGGTGGAGTGAACTGAATGGTCCATGGAAACTTGGGTTTGGGAATAAATCCTTGGTTTGACTGTGGGTCATTACCATAGGCTATTTGGAAATGAAATAGTATTGGCAGATGTTCTCTTTTCTTTTATTGTTTATATTCTTTTAAGAAATAACACACTATTTATACAAATATAAAAGCAAACAAACAATGAATTTTTTGAGGTTTTCATTTTGAAGTTTTTATTTTGATATTGTTTTTGATTAATTTTTTTATTTTTAAAGATTTTTTTTTATTTTTGTTTTGTGTTTTGATGTTCCTTAGACCTAAGAACTCTAAAGGATGATGGAATGAATTCTAATACGATGTATTTATGCCTACTTCCCTAATGAGAAATAAGACACAAATATTCCTAGAATGGTGGGTTGGCTCCATGTATCCTAATAGAGTAATACAAACCTCTCAAGAGTGGATGTGTTGTCTACATCCTGCTACTGGTCCAGTCGAGCTTTCGCTTCACCCTAATTTGGGTTTGGATATAAATGATAGTTGTGAATCCAAAAATTATTAAGCCCTATGAATGAAATGACATCTAACCTAAAAATTACCTTGATATAGCCACAAGGGTAACCAACTTCTTGGTGATGAAACCCAGGAAACTATGTGATCTAGCTATGGTGTCTAAAGGGGCTCAACTGATGGTTGGTGATGAGATCCAACATTATTGAGAGGTTTTTTTTGCAAGATATTTATGGAATGTAACATGTGAATGTGTGTGATTTGATGTGATTTTTTATTTTTATTTTGTCTTTTTTGTTTTTTTATGCCTATTTACCATGTAAATCTAAAACTAACCCTAAGGATGCAAAGAAAACAATGATCTAGGGTGCCTTTTGAAATAAATTTTGATCTAAATGAGCTTTATGAAAGCATGCACAAACTAATCTACTAAGCTTGGAAAGGAAATGACAACCTAAGTTACTGAGTTTGGCAAAGAAAATGATAATTAATCAAAGTCTTTGAGTTTTTGAAAAGAAATAATAGCTTAATCTAATGCACCTTGAGTGTTTTGAGAGAATAGAAAGAGATAAATAAGGTATTTTGCCTTTAATAAACAACTAAAATAATGTACCTTTGAGGTTTTTAGAAAGGAATCATAAAACAACTATGCTAATGCTCTATTTTTTTTCTTAAAATTGGCATGGATAAGGGGAGGAAAGATATTCAAACAAACAAATTAAAAGAACTATGCTACAATTTTTTATGCAAAATTAGAAGGTACAAGCAACCATCCTATGAGCCTATGCTAAAAGGAAATTAATCTAAGCATACCATGTCTATCAACCTGAGCTTAAACCTGTGCAATTATTTTTTGAGTTTGAGGGCTACCTTGGGTGGTTATGACTAAGCATGAGAACCGCCATGGGTGGTTGAGATGATATTTGAGAACTACCATGGGTAGTTGATAATGAGCTTGAGAACTACTATGGGAAGTTGACACTAAGCTTGATAACTACCACATAAATTTGAAACTAAGCTTGAGAACTACCACAAACAGTTGATACTTGAGCTTGAGAATTGCCCTAGGCGATTGTGCCTAAGCTTGTGAGGGTAGATCTTGCAAGATATAGCCCTAATATGAGAAGTGTGGTTATTTTTATCTTTACCTTGAGTTCCTATAACTTGGAAAAAAAGTAGGATTTTAATGAATCAAGATAAAAAATCATGCAAACACAAATAACCCTTAACAAAATACATAAGGCATGTTATACCCAATGCAAGTGCCAAAGCTCATACAAAATGACAAGTGTCAAATGTATTGTGGTTAAATTGTATCATCATGATTGCCATTTGTATGAAAGAGAAAATACACCATAATAATTAAAATGAAGCAAAAAGAAAATATTTGATATTAATATGGATAAAAAAATTTCTTGTTACAAATTGGCCTTTTTTATTACAATAGACCTCCCAAAAGAGAGGGTTTTCTTAGCAAATGAGTTCTATGGTGCTGCAAGTTATCTCCTTGAGTGCACATTGGGATGTGGGATGGCTTAGAGGATGTTTTTCTTGACATCCTAAGCTTACATGTGTATCTAATACCTATACACAATATCACAATGATATAATCAATAGCATATTTGTCATGAGACCCAAAATCATGAAAGAAGGTTACAAAAAGTGACTAAAATGTTATAAAACTTCACAAAATTGAGTGCAAAAGTTATAAAATTGCATGAAATATATACAAAGCCTTTAAAAATACCTAATTTATATTTATGTGCAATTTGAGGTTGATTTAAAGTTTTTTCTAGCTTTGATGCTCAACCGCCCATGGTGGTTGTGCTTTTGGTCAACTGCCTTGGGCAATTGTGCTTCTGGTCAAGTACCCTAGGAAGTTGTGCTTCTAATGAACTACCCTGGGTAGTTTTTATTTAGGTCAACTACCTTATATAGTTGCACTTCTAGGGAACTACCCTAGGTAGTTGTGCTTCGGTTCAACTTCCCTATGCGGTTGAGACTATTATCTGATAGAGGGTTTTGATATTGAATTTGAGCCTTCAAAGATTTATTTTAGGGTCCTTGTTGTATATTTGGTGTAATGTCTATTATTTATGTGGCTACAAAAAAAATGTTATTTAATGAACCCAAAGGCATCCATAGTTTATGCCTTTGAGCTTCACCAATGGTAAACCTACAAGCATAATGTCAAGCAAAAAATATAGTAATATCAAATGAGATTTGAGCAAAGTTTTGTTATAATCTTGTGCACACATAAACATGAAAATAGAGACCTATTTATAAAGTATCCCATAGGTTGATGAGAGTGGCGATGATGGAAGATAGGGAGTGACAAGTGACATGGGTGCGTAAGAGGGACATCTCAGAGATTTCCCACTTGGGGTGGATAAATGTGCAACTTTCCTAGTTTGGCCTATGACATCCTATGATACCTTATGACATGCGATAGCACCTTATGATATGCCATGCCAAAATATAATATGGCATAATGCTTTATGATGTGCCACATTAATACCTCTTTTATGGAGAGATTCCTCACCCACTAAATTAGCATTTCTTATCAAAGTGTTGAGTGGAGGAAATCCTCACCCAAATGCATATAATTTGCTTGGAAAATGGAGTAAAGAGGGGAAATAAATGCCAACCAAAGTTAATTTGAATAAAATTTAAATATAGTGGAGTGGTATCATGATGACTGTGATTAGGTGTAGGAAGGGACCAAAGTGGGTCAAAGGGACTAGAAAAGGTTCAACGAGGATAAAATAGCACATAATAATAATTTCTAAGGTTTGCAATACATTAATTAAAATTTATTAAATTGAATAGATGCCCTATGGAACAATATCTCCATAATATAGCAATAGTAATGTGGTTATTCAAGTACTTGACTATTTCTCTCCATATGCCAAGTCTTGTGACTCTTGGCTTATCAACTTGCCACTTGCATACTTTATTAACACTTGACTCTATAATATTTGCACACACTACATGACTCTTGGACTCCTACAAGCACTCCTAATATAGTACACTTGTGCACATATTTACATTACATATTTGTACTCTTACATACAAAACACTTTTACACATTTAATCAACCTACACTTGAACTCTAACTTACATGAAAGTTGTGTATTTCCTGCACATTTCACTTTTACATGACGTTTGTGCATTTCCTTCACATTCACGCTTACATAAAAAAGGGGAAATATAAATCACACTCTAAACTATATACTCAACCCTAAACTATTATATATTTACAAATGTACCATTAAGTTACCATGGGGTACATTAGCATGTACCAAATAATGTAATATTTCTTAGCAGTTTGTCCCTTATCTATTTGAACTTTTGTTATTATTATCTTCTCTATTACTTGTATCAATAGGAGATTTTTATCTTCTATTTGCTCCTTTTTGTTTCTACTACTTATTCCTACTATATATTCTACTTTGATATGACCATACTAATGTTAGAACCACATCAAAATGGGACTCAAATATAGTCTAACTTTTATGTTGAACACTATCTTCCTGTTAGAAATTCCATGTTCTCATATAATCATAGAATTAGGTCCATATCCACTAAGATTTGAGCTACTTCATTTTAAATGTCATTTAATTTTTATGAGTCCACGTAGAGGAAAAATCCCAAATATTTCATCTTCTTGTTCTAATATTCAAATGGTAATGTAGGTAAATTGACCCAAATATAGTGGATGGTTATCCTCTTAGAGAAAGGATCAAACCCATGTGTCCAATTGTTTAGAGTAAGGGTATAATGATCCCATATCTATCTTCTAATTTTTATAGTTGTAGAATGATTTTTGGAATACAAAATTTATCCAACATTTTTGTCATTGCATGATATGTTAGGATACATCCCAAAAACTCCAACCATATTGACTTTATATAGTCATGATTTTTTTTTTCATCAAGCATATCGTGAACCTTTCTAGTAGAGCATTATATTTTAATGGTAAATCTTGTTCAAGAATCAAATCTTCCTCCACCATCATTTTAGCTATATCCTTTTATTTTTTGATAAAATATTTTCTCTTACCTCTTCCCTTATTTAGATGAGAGAGATTTATATATAGAAACTCCTGGCCTTAGATCAGTATTGAGTTTAGGATATTTATTTTATATCTACTTCTATTCTACTTTCCTTGACTTCTTTTAGGATCTAGTTTGTGGAATCCTTGGTCCTTCTATTTCAAATTTCCATACAATCCTCTTGGGAGACAAATATTGATTTCTTTGAATGTTCATCTGGTCCCTCTATATAATCCACAACTTATACATTTTTCCATATTACTCCATACAATATTCCTTGATCCAATATTCTCTTTGCTCTACCCTTGTTTAGGTGTTCTACTCTAATTTTTTTTGAAAAATATGATTGCTCTGTAAGTTTTTTACCATTGGACCCCATCTCATCTCCTTCATTTTTCTTCTAGCTCACATCTTCACAACATGCCCTTACTTCATATTGTATCTCCTTGTAGTCATTGTTTGTTGTGTTGTTAGCTTTCCACTATTGTTCTATTTTCTTCTTTCTAGTTGTCATTATATTCTCCAACTCCATTTTTCGTTTAATATCTCCACTCTCATTCCCTTCTAAAAGTCTCTCTCTCTCATATATATATATATATAGAAAAATATATATATATACATATATAATACACACAAACACACACACACACACACACACACACACACACACATATATATATATATATGTGTGTGTGTGTGTGTGTGTGTGTGTGTGTGTGTATGTATATATGTATATATATGGCATCAAACGTATCATATATTTTCATTCCTTACATATAACTACTCTAAAAATAAAACACAAGAAATGAGCAATTTTATGTTTTCAATTACTAGTGAATTGTTTTGGTAATGAAACCATAGCAGAGCCCTGTAAATTTCCCTGCACCTAGATTTATTTATTCATAGGAAAATCTAGCCTTTAATCATAGAGAAATGCTACCCCAAATCCTAGATCCCTCCCACCTTGCCCTGCACCTAGCTTTATTCATGCATATAGGTAATGTCTACCTTCAACCATTTAGAAATGTTACCCCAAACATGAGCTCCCTTCTAAATCACCCTATACCTAGATTTCTTTATGCATAGGTAATTTCTACCTTTAGCCATAAAGAAATGTTGTTACAAATCTTAGATTCCTTCCAGCTCACCCTACTCCTAGCATTCTTCATGCATAGGTAATGTATTATTTTAGCCATAGAGAAATGTTGCCTTAAATCAAATATTTTTTCATGCAAAGGTAATGCTTATCTTAATTCGTAGAAAAATTCTACTCAAATCCTAGCTTCCTTCCCATTACCTAAAAATTAATGAATTTTATTGCAATGAAACCATAACAAAGTTTAATAAATTTTCCTACACCTATATTTCTTCACATAAAGGTATGTTGATTCAGAATTCCCTTTATGGCAATATATACATTCAAATACAAAGAAATTTCTTCCCCTGTAGATAATGTCCAACTTCAATCATAGAGAAATGCTACCCCAAATCCTGGCTCCCTTCCAACTCGCCATGTATATTTTTCTTCATGCCTAGGTAATGTCTACCTTCATCCATAGATAAATGTTGCCCCAAACCCTAGATTATTCCAACTCTAAAGGGATTGAAATAGGTCTCACCAGTATTACATTATCACCACATAGTGGTATTACAACAAAGTCTAGATATTATTCATGTATCACTTGGCAAGATTTGAACCTGGATCTTCTCCTTGAATATAGATTTACACATCCTCACCATTTTATTAGGGCCTTTGAACCATTGAAAATATCATCCAAATATTCCTTTAGGAGGTAAACTAGGTACATGGGTCCAAGGCTCTCTCTATATACACACACACTATAAAATATTTACTAAAAAAAAAAAAAATGTAATTAAAAAATTATCAACAAATTGTATTTTTATTTTTAATTATTAATGATAATAACCATACCCTCTTTTAAATTAATTCTAAGAAACAACAATGTCCAAAGAAAGAACATGTCATATATGAGATTTTGTTATTATATGAAATTATGGATACAAGAACAATAAGATCGTTTATCATTTTATACATGGGTGCATGCATATACATAAAAAAACTTCATAATACAATGTAACATGATTCTATTTCATAATATAAACAAATAAATAACATATCAACTATGTGTGTTGTTTCGTTATATTAAATTTTTTTTTTAATAATGTTATACAAGTGTCATATACTCACTTGTTCTTGCTATAAAGTTGTAATTTTTAAAAGAAAATAAAATAAAAATAAGAAAATAAAAAAAGAAGATTTGTTACTTGTATGGACTCCAAACGAATATTTGTTGGTTATAGACATAGAATAGTAGTGGCTTATGTATGGAAGTCAAGAGAAATAGAGTACTATTTAAGCAATGAAATCTTAGATGAAGGGAATTTATGGTATTTCTCTCAACAACCAAACTATAACATCAACAATAAAATAATTGTAGTGTACAATCTGTAGACACCTAAAAATATCACATTTATCCTTGTGCAGTGATAATGACTGACTAATTTACAAAAACCAAAAAATTTAAATATATTAGCCTAAATTTACTATTCATCTACATAAGCCACCTTGGCCACTTAAGCTCTTTCCTATGCTAAGATCCTAGTCACCACATGACCACCCCTTTAGCCTAAACTAGGGACACATAACCTAGTCTGCCATTTTGACTATTCAACATGCCACATAAGCCTAGCTCACTCTAGCCTAACCTTGGTTAACTCGTAATTGTGGTCAAACTCCACATCATAGTCAAACTTAAAACCATGGTGTAGACACCTAAAATAGATAATATCAAAGCGACTACTCATATGGGCATGCTAATAGGCCATATGAATTATCTTGGACAACTCCAAGATGAAACAATGGTTTTAATTACTCAATTTAGGTAGTCTTGGCCTAATCAGTCTTAGTCGTGGCTAACACCAGCGACTAACAAAGCTAGCCATGCCTCAGAGTTGTAGCTAGCATCAAAACTATTTTGAATCCTGAGTTGAGCCAAATTTGGTTGCACTGGCCTAGGCAATGAGAATTCAAATGGTTTTGGGTGAGGAAGCTTCGAGAGCTTTCCTCCCAACTGATCCAACCTCCTGGATCTTAATATTGGCTTCCCAAGCAAGCCAAGATTAGAGATTAGGAATCTATAAGAGCCCCCTCCAAATTGGGGAGAAGTCTAGAATATTCTTGATTTGAAACATAGTGAAGCTCTGCTGAAATTGATAGTGAGTTGACACCCCTTTGAGGAGAGTCAAAATATCGCTCAATTGTAGAGTGATAAGCATGAATTTTTCAATGGAGCTTTCAAAGGACTAGGAAGCATCAATCACAAAATCAAGCCAATCAAATGCAAATATTATCAAATTCAACTACCAATCCATCCTGGAACATAGAGGTGACCCTTTATCATCAATTCCATGGACGTAATCAGAGATCCAAGCCCTGATTACAAGAGCAAATACATGTGTGCCTCAGTCACGACTATCAGTTGTGGCTAATAGTGCTAGTTATGCCTCAGACCCATGGCAAGGGTTTGATATTTATTTTCCTTTGTTTTAGCCATATATTTTCATTTTCAGTTATGCACTTAGCTTAATCTAGCATAGATTAACATTTTAGTAGATATTTGACCGATTAATTTATGATTTAGAGGTAGAATTGCTTCCATTTCCTTGCAATTGTCAATTTAGACTAGTTTCATGCTTTTCAAATTCTAATGGCTAATTAGGCTTCCTAATTGCTAGATTCATGCTTTCTTTACATGCTTTACAGTAATGATTTCTTACATATCTTCATAGATTTGCATGTTTTATTACTTTCTTTATCATCGATTTATGCAATTTTCTCAAAAGCCTCATAAAGAGAGGTCTCCTTTGTCATTAACTCCTTTCATGTTGTTTGTTGAACGTAGGGTTTATAGGACCTAATAATTTTCAATGTATTCAAGGAAACATATACCTCTAACCAAAGGAGAAGGCTATCTTTGGCCTTGAGTAGTTTGTGTACCTTTTAAAAATTTTGTGGATTACACCTCCCCCTCATTTAGAGGGTTCAATATTGTATCAATTATATCAAAAATTTGAGTATCCCTGAGAGGGACGTATATGTAATTTGGATTTGACAAAGTTTTAATAAAAGGAAACCATATTTTCTAGTTAAATTCATTATTGTCTATTTCGTTATTGCTTTAATGCTCAATTTTAATTGATGCACTAGTTGGGTGCATGCTTTTTAGATCGTTACATATGGCGATCACGATGAAAACCCCAAAAATTCTACAAAAATTGATGGATTTTTGAACATTTTTGTTGCAGGTGTTAGTCGCGCTTGATAGCTGTGATGCACAGTCTCAGCCACACTTGATAGCCATGACTAGCAGTAGATCAGAAAAACAAACAAATATCAGACTATCTCTCCATCAGATGAGAACTCCAGGTAATTCTGATCCTCTATGTTTCTGATTTTTATTGTGTTTCTAGTTTTTATCTAATTAAAATCACATATAAAATAGTAGAAGGAAAAGAATCAATGAAAATTAATGTTGTCTATCAACTGTGACTGACATACATGGCTAGATATTTTAGCTACGCCTATCAAACATGGCTAAATTCTTGGCTCATGGATCTGTTCTGCGGTGAGCACTATTATCTACAGTTTTGTCCCACAACTAACAATTAGAGTATGTTTGCAGAGTTTTCTTGTTTTGGCCCAATCAGAGGTCTATTAGAAAATTTAATGTGCATTCTCTGAAACATCATAAAGATTATGTAGATTCATCTTTTTGAATGTTAAACATATTTATTATCAAGCATTTAGGAAAGAGCATTGAGTACTTGGTGTTGCATTTTTACTTTCATGTAAAATTTAAAATAAACAAACACACACCATGCACTATTTAAATGTTGGTGAATTGGAAATCATATCCAATCACTAGTAGGGTTCAATGATGGTGGTAGTGATTTCCATCCGTTGGCCCAACTCCCTCGAACCTTGTACTATTGGCCAATACCGGCTCCAAGATCTATCCTAACCATTCAAAATAGCATACATTACTCTTACAAGGAGTGTATCACTACGCACGGGATGTTGGGTGAGGATCGACAGGACCTGTGCTCCCTTCCCGGGTGTGGATTTCATCCCCACATTCTAGGGGTTTTACGTGTGTTGGACATTTTGAGTAGATAAGTTGTCATTGATGTCAAGAGTGAGTGGTCATTAATGACAAGATTTCAACACCAGTTAGTGGCAGTTTTAGTGGGCAACATCAGTTTTAGGTTCTCTAGTTTCAGTTGATCAAGACCCGATTCCAGGAAGTTAGATGAGGTCCAAAGGGCAAAGAAGAGGCCCAAGCAAATAATATTATAATATTAAAAAGGAGATTTAAATTAATTATAAATTAATTAATATAATTTTATTATTAATTAATTTAATTAACTCTTATGTTACTTAAGTTAATTTTAATTTAATTATAAATTAATTTTTATTAATTTAAATAAACCCTAAAATGGTTATAAAGTAAAGTTTATAAATAAAATTTTTAAAATTTTATTTGGGCACCGACATATTATAAACATCAAGGCACTACATATAAATCAAGGTAAAAATATTTACCTTAGGTCTAACACCCCATGCAATTATTAATTCGAATGCCCCTAAGTTAAAAATGTTCATAGAAGAGAAAGCAACGATTCTTGTTTGAAAAGACTTTGATATAAGAGAACAGACAAGTAGGAGCCATACTCCACTCACATTGCACAAGTGACATTTAGTGCAACTAGCAATGGCAGAAGGAGTTAATATGCTTGTTGGCAAGATGCAGGTTCGAATCCCGCGGGGTTCATATTTTGCAAAGAGGAAGGTAGTCATTCTTTTTGAAGCGGTGCCTAGCGTGGGGAACAAAGGGAGGATAGCACCTTCCATTTCTTGTGGGAGTGCTTAGACCACGTGGTGGGCTAGCACCTTGGTAAGGTGCTCGGCATTAGAGAGGTTTCGAGGTCGAAATCCACTGAGGCCCTTTTGGTAGTTGAAGAGGTATGCACTGATGTCATATGCTTGGTTGCTTGATTAATTTCGGGGTTGCTTTATTAATTTTGGAGATGCTAAAGTTTGAAAAATAAAAATATTTTTGTGCCTTGTAAAGTTTATTTTGCCTAAATAAAATTGATGATTAAGTGTTGTTGAGGGAGATAAAAGGGTAGGCAATTATTTTTTCTGAAGGGTCATTTTTGAAAGTTTAATTAATTTACATATTATAAGGAGGATCTTGAGTGATTATTTTTATGTGTAATTTGATTATTTCTAATTTCAATAAGGAGTAATAAGGTGTATTTTTTATTGATTATTTTTGTGTTTGAAAAATATTTTAAAGAGAGTTAGTGTGATATTTGTCATCTAACTATTGAAATTGGCAAAGGAGAAAATTGTGATTGAGACAAGTTTTTCTAAGGTAACTTCTACATCAAACAAAAGGTATGGGCACATCTTCCTAGTGAGTTATTATAGAATATTGTGAATGCAAATTTGGAGTGAAAAGGATTGTTTGGTAAGCATTATTGAGTATGCTTTGAATTAATGCTTCAAGGTTTTCTAGAATAAAGAGTTGTTGATAAAACCTTGTTTTATAAGCATTGATTTTGAAGTGAGTAATTGAGTGAATAACTTGAACTAGGATTTGCAAAGATCATGAGTATCATTGTTATGTGAATATTATTTTATAGGCATTATTTTTGAAGTAATTAAGTTGAGTGAACTTGAACTAGGGTTTGCAAAGATTGTGAGTATCATTGTTATGTGAGATTGGTAGGAACCTAGTTCCTAGTAAACTAGAAATAATGAAATGAAGTGCAAAGACAATGAAATGGGATAGAATCACTATTTTAATAGAATTACTTTTTACACTGGAGGATAATACCAGCCAATAGATAAATAAATATTTAATTGTTCTTTGATGGATGATTTCGTACAAAATAACTACTCCTATTTTATATCTATCTAGGGTTATTGTGAAAGGACACAATGGTCCAATTGGAAATTAAAACATGAATGATTAATTAATTAAATGATTAGGAGTTAGGATATTGAATCCTAACATGCCACCCTTCTTGAAAGCAGCTTTGTCCTCAAAGTTGGGACTAAGGAAATTATTGTTGAAATTGATGAGGCACTTTCCAAGTAGTATTTGCACAAGTTCTTGCACAAATTTAATGTCACTTTTTTGGAGGTAGGGATATCTTGAAGGTTGAAGATTTAGTGGTGGCTTTCCAGTAAAAATTGAAGGATCGTAATGACAGTGGGCTTCCACTTTAGCTGGTTCTTCCTATGTAGAATGAAGGGAAAATAAATGTGCACTCACTCTTTTGCCTCCTTTCTAAATTAGTTTGTTCATACGATGAGAACTCATAGTTGGTAAGGAAATTGTATGTAGGTCTTGTAGAGTGCATATCTGACCTTCAGTGGTCACTTCTTGTATGTCTACCTCATATTTTCCTGGTGCATCGATCACTTCTTGCACATCAATCTTATTGTCTTCATGGCTGTGATCAGGTGTTTTGGTCACTTCTTGCATATCGACCTTATTGTCTTCATTATTGTGAGTAGGTGTGTCAATCACTTCAGACATGACTACCTCATATTCTTGCTCTATGGAGTGATAGACATCAACTAAATTCAATAATTGTACATCTACCTCATCTTCGCTTGTTATTGATTGATAAGGATCAACTTCCTTCAATAAATACAATGTTAGTGTAGCACATTTATGGTGGAGTCCAAATTGCTCATCACAATTATCGCAAAGGTATTTTGCTCGTCATTCCTTCATCTCCTCAAAGCTAAGATGTTTAATTGGTAAAGTTTGGTTAGGTTTGGGGGTGGTGTAAGTGGTTTGTGATTTCTCCATAGGTGGTTTTCCTAATCGATGTTGAACATTGAGTTTATCTTTGGCTAACAAAGCTAATCCAAAGGTCTGCATTAGGGTGTGGGGATTGAATATTTCCACCTCCTTCCTAATCTCATATTTTAATCCACTGACAAAGTAACTTATGAGAAACAATTCATCTAACCCTGAGATGTGATTGAAAAGATCCTGGAACAAATTTCGATACGCACGCACAAAAGTGATTTGACGAAGCGTGGTGAGGTTAATCGGTGAAAGCATGTTGGATTCGTGAGATCTTTCATCGTTGGTCATTTTTGTAGTTGTCGTTGGAAGTTATCACTAAATTTGTTAAAAATTATCACAAAAATTATCGCAAAAAATCATCGATGAAAGTTTTTGAAAGTCGTCAACAATTTTTTTGGTAAAAAGTCATCATCAAAATTGTGCAGCAAAAAAATTTCAAAAACTTGTAAAATTTTGCAACAAAAAATCATCATCAAATTTTGTTGCATAAATCATCGCAATTTAAAATTTTGTCGTCAATAATTGTTTGCAATTTGCAATTTTTGCAAATTTTGCAAATTTTGCTAGAAAAGGTTGCGTAACAAATTTTTAAAAAAATTGTTGTAATTATGACATTTTTTTTGCTAGCAAGATTTTAAAAAAATGCTTAGCAAGAATTTATTGACAACAATATTTGCAATGCGGGGCGGCATGCAATGAGACGACTATTCAATGCGGGGCAACACGCAATTGGATGATGAGGCAAGCGGTAGGTGATTGCGACGGGTGGGTTGGAAAGCAAAATCTAGTAAGGTCGGAGCGGAAGGTAGGGGTCAAGGTCACTATTACAGGTGTCATGCCTTGGGGTGGTTTCGATCGTGTGAAGGAGGTTGGGCCAGCATGAAAGAAGTTACGATATGCTTTGTACCACTTTCTATCTTTAAACAAGAATAACCCTTACTTCCCCGCAAGTGTGGGATAATATTTTTGAACTTCTTTTTTTAAAATTAATTTTCGGTCGTCGAAGAATCGGGACTGCCACAATGTTTTTTCCAGCATCCCTAAAACTTTATATTATAATTACCCTTTTTATAAGAACTTGCTGAATTTCTCCCAGCTTGCCAGAAAACGCAGAATTTTTTTTTTTGCTACAACGAATTTTATCATGATTTTAAGTGTTGATTGGTTTTCTTGTCGAACTGGGGGTAACGAAAATTTTGTGATGTCTTCCTTGAAAGTATTTAGGTACAATTTGAGCACCTTTATTTTTTTGTATTTCCTCTGATTATTCTTGCACCGTCTGTCTAGTTTCAAGCAACAACAATCTACTGTGCCTTTCTATGTTTGTAGTATACCAAGATCGGTTGTAGGATTTTGAAGCACCATAGAAAGTTAGTCTGACCCATGAAGAGCACCACGTAAAATAATATCTTGATAATAACCTTAAATAGTCTTGCATGATTTGTCAATTTCAAGTGTGTTGGGCGTTGTTGCAGAAGTGAAGACGTAACCATAAGTTGTCCTATTACCTGATTTGTGATTAACTCTCCTTACATAGCTTTTCTGGGAGAAGAAGGATGGTGTTCTTGCTTTGAGGGAATAATTGTGCTGAGATGTTATAGTAGGTATGGCTCAATGATTCTTGTTAAAAGCATAACACTTTAAAGGAATTGATTATTATGAAAATTTTAAATCTTGACTTGAGTGCTGATTTTTGGAGAGGATGAACTCTATTGCTAATGCAAGGGGAATGAAATCACCACCTTAGAAATGTTTATCTAATTTCTCTGCTCCAATATCAGTTTTCTATGTTGCAATTCGCATATGAGAAACATGAAACCATGATGGTTTGGAATTTCTTTGATCAAATATCTAAAATATCTGTAGTAATTCCCGATAGTTTGCTCATCCTGTGGGATGATGAGTAATTTAGGACTGAAGTAATAAACCAACGGTCGTACAACTACACGGAAAAATATATGATCTGAACTACGTCAAATTTTGTGATCTGGTGACACAAAATGTGGTGGATTTTCTGGTTTACTTCCTTGGTTTGCAGATACAATTGTATTTTAGTGCAGTGTGAGGCTATTTTTTTTTAAAATAATTCTTCTCTGGCTATGTCTATGAAGACGTATTTCTTTTCGTAGGTAATTCTATTCACAGATCACAACAGATGTTTTATTATTTTCCTATGTTGCAATTGGTTGTGTTATCTGTGTTTTAATTGGGCACAAATAAACCTTAGGATTTTTTGTGAAATTTATCTTCGCTCTTTGTGTAGACTCCAATGGTATGTTATATTTTTCTATCCACCAAATAATCGTCAAACTTTTAAACTTTTTAAACCCAAATTATTTGTTCACAGATTTCTGTCCATCAAATAATCGTCAAATAAATATGATTTTGGTGTTTGAAGTAACACTTAGGACCTCAATTAAATTAAAATGATATATTTGTTTATTTTTGCTACTTGCAAGTAATGCGACTTGCTGTTTTTGCCACCTATGGGATACTCATAAATTTTATATGAGAAATGTATTCAAATGGTCGTGGGATCAAAATTTTCTCAACAAATTTACGCTTGTCGAAGAAATATCGATGTCTTTTACTCATGGATTCTGGTGTCAAAAAGTAGAAGTCGATGATCGGAGAAGAATTTAAAATTTAGCTTAAATTTTAATTTTTAATTTTATCATCGGGTTCCTAGATTTTTCACTGGTTTCTTGGTTGTTCACTGGAGAACGACGCCGGTAAGGACTACTTGTGCAAGCTTAGATAAGTGGGTCACTAAAAGGATCAGCCAAAGCTTAGAAGTGATACAATGCTTGAACTGCAAGGATGATACCAAAAAAAAAGATATTTGGACGCCAATCTACGAGGACAGCTACTGAAACAAATTTTATATAGTGGATATTGAGATGTATGATTATCGTGGAGACTAGGTAATGTATATTGAATTATTCACCTAGAATTTTGTAGAAATATTAAACATCAACGATTAATGAGAGATGGACAGAGAATTCCTAATTTGGCACTGTGTTCTAGAGAAGTTGTTGGTGTCAACACTAGAGGATGTGCTTCGCTTCTGGACCTTCTGGGATGTGGAGAATATCTTTCGCCTGATGAAGGATTTTTTTTTTGTCTATGTAGATGATTTGAATCAATGAACGTTGAAATTATTTTAATATTATTATGAGTTGTGTCCAAGTCAGAAAAAAAGCTTTGTTGCAAACGCCAGGAATTAGTATTGAATAAATATTCGTAGTTCAGCAAACAGAAGGCGAACGGAGGATATTTCTTCGAACATAAATTGTGTGACCCTAAGAAATTACTTTGATACCAAATGATAGGAACCTAGTTCCTAGAAAATTGGAAATAATGAAATGAAGGACGAAGACAATGAAATGGGATAGAATCATTGTTTTAATAGAATCACTTTTTACACTGGAGGATAATACCAACCAATGGATAAATAAATATTTAATTGTTCTTCGATGGATAATTTCATAAAAAATAGCTACTCGTATTTTATACCTATCTAGGGTTATTGTGAAAGGACACAATGGTCTAATTGATAATTAAAACATGAATTATTAATTAATTAAATGATTAGGAGTTAGGATATTGAATCCTAACAGAGATTGATTGATAAGCATTGTTGGAAATATTTGAGTGAGTATTCATATGCTTAGACTAGGGTTTGTGAGTAAGGATTTTACATTGAGTGATTGGTTGAGTAAGAGTTGGTTGAGCCTAGTCAAGTGGATGTGTTTAAGTGATTGTTTAAGTTCTGTGAAATAAATTACTCTATATTCTGAGTTGAGTTGAGAAAGTGATAGTTGGTGAATGTGAAGCATGTTGAGTATTTAATAGTTCTCTATATGTTTTTGTGATAAAAGAGAGATTGAAAGTGATTGAGAGGTTGTGAGTGTGAAGCATATTGAGTCTCTAATAATTCTCTATATGTTTATAAAGGAGTGATTGAAAGTAATTGAGCATTGTGATTAGTGTGAAGCATATTGAGTCTCTAACAATTCTCTTTATGTTTCTATGAGTTTGAATAAATTCTTGAGAGGAATTATTGAGCAGATTTAAGGCAAGTCTTTAAGAATACTTGTGGACTACTTTGTGTGAACTTTTGTGGAAGCTTACAATATATATTGAGAGCATATTTATTGAGCAAATTTGTACAAGTTCTGGTGAGGACTTGTTGAGTAGATTTGAGGTAAGTCTTAGTGAAGACTTGAGAGCAGATTTGGCAAGTTCTAGAGAGGACTTGTGAACAGATTAGTGTGAGCTTTTGTGAAAGCTTATAAGGCATATTTGAGATAAGTCTTTGAGAAGACTTATGAGAATATTTGATTATTTTTTTTGTTCAAACCTTGAGTTAAGATTTGGGGCAGATCTAGCAGAGTTGATTTGAGATTGAGTCAAGCTTTATGATAAGGCTTGAGGATATATTTGTGCTAGACCGAAGAACTGTATTTAGTGCAGATCATAGGATAAATATTGAGGATATATTTGTGCTATACTAAAGTACTATGTTTAGTGCAGATCAGAGGATAGATTTTGGTGTAGATTTGAGGATAGGTTTGTGCCAGACCATAAATAGAGATTGATCAGATTTGTTCTAGACCAAAGGACTATGTTTAGTACATATTTGAGATAGATATTTGAAGGTGATATAGTATAGAGGATGATAGTCTCAAGTGGATAGAGATCTATTAACCAGGGCAGTGAGGATAGGTATCTTCAGTGTATAGAGATCCGTTTAGCTAGAGCAGTGGGGGCAATAATTCTTCTAGAAGATCACCAGTTAGAGCTAAGGAGAAAGGAGTTCTCCTATATATAGATATCCATGAACTTGATTAGATGATTGGTATCTCCTTTGGATAGATATCCATAAACATTCTAATAGAGAAAGGATTCCCAAGAGATTTATTGAGAAAATTTTAGTGAAATATTTTATTCGTGGAGTAGCCCACATTGGGTGAACCACGTAAAATTGGTGTCTCTATTATGTATGGTGATTTATGCATTGCTTTGATTACTTTTGTTGATATTGCTATCTATACATTGCATAGAATTGATTAGGAAATAAAATTAAAAAGTGGTCTTATATTGTTCACCCTCCCTCTCAGTATAAGCTTATGTTCTTCAATTGGTATTAGAGCAGGTTCTTTCAAAAGATTTTAACAACTTGAAAGAAAATCTTTCAAGAACACAATGGATTTTAATAATGTACCCTTAGATAATTCAACACCAATTTTTTATGGAAGTGATTATATATTGGAGTATAAGAATGAAGGTTCACCTGATGGCACTTGACAATGAAATTTGTAAAGTAGTTGAAAATGGATACAAACCACCAGTTTATCCACCTACAGATAAAGAAGGTATGCTTCTAAAGTATTGCAATTCAAAAGCAATGAATGCAATTTTGAGAGGTTTACATAGAACAAAATCTATAAAATTTATGCATTGTAAAGATGCAAAAGTAATTTGGGATAAGTTGCAAAGCATATATGAAGGAGATAAAAGTGTCAAAAAGGTAAAGATACGAAATCTCAAAGGACAATTTGAAGAGTTAAGAATGAAGAATGAGGAAAACATTAGTACTTATCTACTTCGGGTAGATGAGGGTTTTAATGCTATGTAAGAACTTGGGCTTAATTTTGAAGAATCAGATATTTTTGATAAGATCTTAAGGCCTCTCCCAATAAGATTTAGTGAAAATATTTTAGCTATAGAAGCAAAGGATGGTGATTCTTTAACAAGAGATATGTTTCTTGGTATTCTTACAGTCTTTGAGTTAAGAACAAAAGAGGAACCTAATATTTGAAAGGAAGCAACCTTCAAAGCAATTAAGAAGAAAAAGGGTAAGAAGTCAGAATCGATAAATGTGTCATCTAGTGATAAAGAAGCTAATTATGGCAGAAGGAATAAGGATTTAAGAATATTTAAAGATGCAAAATTTATTAGATGTTTCAATTGTGGAAAGTATGGTCACTATGCAACTGATTGTCAAGAATCTAAAAATAACAATGATGAAGAAAAATAGGATCACAGGAATAGAGAATCAGAAAAATACAGGTATCGAAAGAAAAGTAAGGATGGACAAGGTAGACAAGGAAATAAGTTCTTTAAAATACAAAAGAGGAGCTACTATGCAAAAAATGCAAGTAAGTACTCAAGTGATAGTGATAATAGTTTTTTAGATAATGATAAAGATGAAGTCATATTTCTGATTGAAGAAAAAGAAGTCAAGAAAATGTCACTAATAATTCTCAAGTGTTTTAGATGTGGTAATTTTTGACATCTTGAAGATAGTTGTACAAAGAATGGTTTCAGTTTTAGTGATTATGAATATGAGGATGCATTTGAAATACCAAAAGAGAATATTCTAATGGTACTAGAAGAAGAAGATGATGATACTATAGAAGACAAGTCAAAATAAAATGAAGATTCTTACAAAGGCAAACAAATAGAGGAAGAATCAGAAAAATGAGGAGTTGATCTTAAGGGAGAACTTATTTATGCTCTTAAAACTTTAAATAAGGTAAGAAAGTAAAACTCCCAACTTAAGATTCAGTTTCAATAATGTGATGAAGAAAGAGAAAAGCTCATAGAGGATCTAAACAAGTCAATGCCTAAGACAAAGAAGTTCAAGGATAAGCTTGAAGTAAAGGTCTTAGAATGTGAAAAGTTAGAACAAGAAGTAGCTCTACTAAGGGAAGAGTTAGAAAATTCCAAGGATAAGCTACACAAGTTAAGAAAGAGTTCAAATAATTTACATAAGATGATCAAGATACAAAGAAGGTCAACAAACAAAATAGGTCTTGGTTTTGAATAGGCTCAAAAGAAACAAGAAAATTCAACCTCAAGTTCTGAAGAAGAAGAAACTTCAAAAGAAGACAGTGTAAGAGAAAGTGAGACTTCTGAGGATGATTTGGACAACAAAAAGTTAGACAAGGAAAGGAATAATGCACAAAGAAGAAACAGGTGGAACAGGAACCAACATAGAGAAAAAAATACTAAGAGACCAATGAGGTCAAGACAAGGAAATTTCAATGGAAAATATTTCTCATATCACATATTTGGGCACATGGCTTCACAATGTAGGACACATGAAAGACAAGAATATGGGAACTTTAGGAATAGGCAGCTTTTTCATGGGTATTGCTACTCATGTAATCAGTTTTATCACAAATTAATGAATTACAGGGTACATTATAGGAATAGATATGACTTCACTAGGAGAAATCCCAAGATATTTGTACCTCTAAGGAATAATAAAATTAAGTGTTATAAGTGCAATAATGATGGACATACAACAAAGTTGTGTAGAGCAGACATTCTAGAATCAAGCATGAACAGGAACAAGAACAAGAATAGGAATAGGAATATGGATATGGACATGAACATAAATAAGAATATGAATAGGAACAGGAACAGGAATATGGACAGGTGTAGCAATCTAGGATGCATACACCTAAGCTAATAATAACTGAAAATCAACATAAAGCATTAAAGATAGAAAATTTTGTAAATGACCATAAATAAGGGTTTCCTTTATTAAATGTACAATGAAAATTGATTACAAATCCATCCCTCTTAGGGATACCCAATATGATACAATTATTACAATCAAGAAAAGTTCCCACGCAAGGGTAGGTATAATGCACAAGCTTCCTAGGTTGACACGAACTGCTCTAAGGTAAATGTAGCCTTCTTCTCCATGATTAGAGGTCTTTGTTGCTTTGAATTTCAATATCCTGTTAACCTACATTCAAGAAATAACAAGAAGCAATTAGAAGCAAAGGAGGCCTCTCTTGATGAGGCTTTTAGAGGAAATTATATACAATATTGTCATGAAAGCTTGAAATCAAGAAAGTACATAAAGCATAAAAATTTACTCTAAGAATGATAATTGACCATCAAGAATGTAAAGGAAGCATATATCAATCCATATAATATCCTAATTAAACCATTGAAAGCATGAAAACATGAAAAGTAACAACTATTGTCCTAATTTTTTAAATGACAAAATGCAAGGAAAGAGAGCTTTAAACTATGATTCTACCATACAATTGTCTCTAATAGAGTAAATATAAATCAAATGTATCTAATATAAAGTAGCTAAAATATAAACTACTACTAAAACCAGGGAAAAAAGAAAATTAAACCTTGATTGTGGGTCTATCGTGCGGTTGGCATTGTTAGCAACGGCTGAAAGCCATGGCTGAGCTGGAAATGAAATTGCCCTCAAATGCCAGTCTTAAAACTCAAATTATCCTTGATGAATTGATGATAAAGGGTCACCACAATGTCCTCTGATAGATTTGGTGGTCGAATTGCTCAAATTAGTGATGGAATGGGCTCAATTGTTTTTCTTGATTTCTCCTAGCCCTCCATAGCCTTCTTGGTTCTAAATGTCATTTGATATCCAATTGGGTAGCAAAAGTGTTCCTATCAATGTATGCAAGTGAGTATGTAATTCGACAGGGCTTTGATACTCTTCAACTCAAGATTCGTCTCTCTATTTCCCAATTTAGAGGGGGTTCTTATAACATTTGAGTAGGTCATGTCTTAGCTTCATGGAGAAGCCAAGATCAAGAAAGAGCAGTTGAGGGAGTTGGAGGGAAGTTTTTGGAACTTTTCGCTCTCAAACCACTCTGATATGCAACCAATTGGTCGTTGAAACTAATTTTGGGTTGACCAAGGTCAAACTAATTTTTGAGGCTAGCCACGACTCTGAGGCACGGTCAACTCTTTTAACCATGGGTGTCAACTGTGGCTAACACTAATTAGGCCAAAATGCCTAAATGAGTGGTTAGAACCACTACTATACCTTGGAATCTATCCAAGATCTTCCATATGATCTTCTAGAATGTCCCATATGAGTAGTTGCATTGACATGACATGTTTTAGGTGTCCACAGATACCCCTTTTGAGATGCATTATGATATTGAATAATGTTGAGCAAAAATAGACCTCCTAAAATGATGTTGTAGGTTGGATGATGATCATTAGTCTAATCAACATTAGATGCCCAAGGTCTAATAAAATGATGCACATCCTAGAATCATTACTTCCAACTAGATGGAAGGCTTAAATTGAAAGAGCTTGCACTTGTTATCAGACATTCGTGTAGCTTTAGTGCTATTATAGGTTTTTGAGCCTATATGTCCAAAAGGAAGAGATCTACAAACTAAACTATCATATTTTCTTTTTGCCTCAGTAAAGGGTAAGCTTATGATAGTTGTTGGCAATGATTCATAATAAAAACACAATTTTGACAAGATCAAGGGATATTCTATTGACTTTGATTATGATTATGATATTATGACTACCCCCCTCAAGCGACGAGTCGATGAGGGTAATGATCATTAAATGAAGTGATGAGTCACTTGACCACTATAAATGACTTGAACAAATTAATATTTAGCCTTTGATATTGTGATTAGGCCTAATCAGCTATGATTGCAACTTAATAGTAATAGTATCTTTCTATCCCATGGAGCGGTCCAACAACAAAGGCTTTCTTAGGGAATCAAAATTATAACAATTCCAATTAGGCATGTTTTGAATCATAATGTTGATGATCTACTTGATGTAGGAGCATCCGAGGGCAGCAAAGCAATCGAGCATCAACCAAACTTTTTGTTGTTATTTTTTTTCTAAGTGTTGCAAAGAAAAATATGTGTCACGATATCGTGACACAAAAAGTGTCGCGATATCGCGACCAAAACAGGAGATAGAGAAATGGCGGACAAAAGGTCGCGATATCGCGACATGTCACGATTTCGTGACATGTCACGAAATCGCGACCAAAGCAGGGGGAACAAAGGTGCAAAGGACCAAAGGTCGCGATATCGCGACATGTCATGATTTCTCAACATGTCGCGAAATCACGACCAAAGCAGGGGAACAAAGGCGCGGAGGACCAAAGGTCACGAAATCGTGACCAAAGCAGGGATCAAAGGTGTGGAAGACAAAAGGTCGCGAAATCATGACATGTCGCAATTTCGTGACCAAAGCAAGGAGCAAAGGCACGAAAGACAAAAGGTCACGAAATCGTGACATGTCACGATTTCGTGACCAAAACGGGAGAACAGAGGCCGATAGAAAAAATGACGCGATATCGCGACAAGTCGCGATATCACGGCCAAAACGGAGAGAGAAGGCTTGAAGGAGGAAATGTCACGATATTGTGACATGTCACGATATCGCGATGGGAGAAGGAGAGAGAAGGAATGGAAAGAAAATGGTCGCGATATCATGACATGTCGTGATATCGCGACCAAACAGAAAAACACGCACTCCCAGCTTTCATAAAGGCGTCCCTTCGTGCACGAAAAGTTAGCGACAGTGAAGCAACAGTTTCAAAGGAGGATTTCAACGGGCATGTTGGCCACTCGCGCAGGATATCTAGAGATGCGTTTATAGCAACTAATAGTAAGCAGCAGATTGAGAAGAAGATTCTGTTGGGTATGGCAGCCAGTCGTGCACCTCACCTAGAGTCTCATCAATGCGACTTTCCAGTATTGTTTCAGGTGGCAATTGTAGATCGTGGGAAGTTTGAAAACACATAGGATCGGGACCTCGATAAAAACCCATGGATTGTAAGGAGAAGGGGTTGGCAAATGGTAGATTGCTGTATATTCTTGTAAAATTCTTTCGAAGTATTGAATAAGAAATTTTGGGCTCTTGTTTTTTTGGTTTCCTGTCTTGTGTTAGAACTATTCTCCACCAAGTGGTATCAGAGCTAGAAGTTCCTGAGTGTGTAACAGATCGTCGGACGTGAGGCAGTTACACTAGGATCTATGGGAGGGCTTGTGATTTGGTGAACATAATGCCTCCAAGAAGAAACCCTATTGGTGGGAGAGGCATGGCGACAGCGAAAGATGTCCGAGCTTTGCAATGGCAAATGCAAGCCCTGCAAGAAGAAATGTGTAGAAGATTGGAACCAAGAAGAGATGAAGGTAGTGAAGAGGAAGATGACGAAGAAGAAGACCAACCTGAGGAAGAAGAAGAAGCAGTAGATCCTACTCAAGCCAAACTATACAAAGCCATATCCCAGATTGGGAAAAGGCCAAATATGGAGGTTTCCACGTATTCTGGGAACCTTGATCCATAGGAATTGATCGACTGGATCAATGATCTGGAAGAGTACTTTGAGTATGAGGAGGTTGAAGATCCTGATAGGGTCAGATTCGCAAAGACCAAACTGAAAGGTCATGCCAGCATTTGGTGGAAGGGAGTGCAGCTGGAGCGAAATAAGAGAGGAAAAGAGAGAATAAAAAAATGGGAACGGATGGCAGAAAAGCTAAAGAGGTAGTTCATCCCTGGTGATTATGAGTTAGACCTGCTAAAGAAAATGCAAGGGCTGAGGCAAGCAAGTAAGTCTGTAAAGGAATACACAGAGGAGTTTCACAAAATTATGATTAGAACAGGTCACTCAGATGTCAACAAGGAGAATGTAGCCCATTACATTAATGGGTTACGAGCAAGTATTCAGGAAGAATTAAGTCTGGTCCGGATGCCCACCATAGAGGACGCTTACCAATTTGCCTTAAAGGTTGAAGAAAATCTCAATAGGAGGTTCGAGAACAAGCAAAGAGGAAGAGGTCATGGCGGAAGGACCAGTGGAAGGAGGAATGAAGATTCTTAGAAGAATGGAGAAGGTAGCAGCAATCAAGAACAAAGGAGAGAAAATACCTACCGCCCCCGTAATCAGAATAATGATTACCGAGGAGGAAGGGGCAGAGCTGGATGTGTCCAGGGAAGAGGAAGATTTCATGGAACTTGCTTCCAGTGTGGGGAAGAGGGACATCACCAATATGAGTGCCCACAGCAACGAGAAAGAAATAATTGGAGGCCGGAAGGAAATTCCAGAGTCGTAGTCACTGATGAAGATGTTGGATCTGAGCATTCTGAAGAATCTGAGAGAGGAGAAGTAATGATTGCAAGGAGAGTCCTACTGAATGAAGATGGAGCCACAGATCAGAGGAAAAGCTTATTTCGCACAAGGTGTAAATGCGTGGGTAAGATTTGCAATATTATTATTGACAACGGTAGCACGGATAACCTAGTTTCAGAGGGAATGGTTACAAAGCTACAACTAGAGAGGAAGAGACACCCGCATCCATATCGGATTGCGTGGTTGTAGAAAGACCATAAGGTTTTGGTCAATGAGCAGTGCCTGGTAAAATTCAGTATTGGGAATTACCGTGATGAGGTCCTATGTGACATTCTTCCCATGGATGCGTGCCATTTGCTATTGGGAAGGCCATTGCAGTTTGACAAGTGTGCGGTTCATGATGGTCGTGCCAACACCTATTCCATGACAAAGAATGGAATGTGTCATAAGCTAAAACCCCTGAAGGAGGTGGAAGAAAAGGTATGTGGTAGTGCAAGAATTTTCTTGGTTGACGAAAGAAAATTTTTAGATGATTTAAAGCATGAACATATGTGTTATGCATTAATTCCTAGAGTCAGGGATACAGAATGCAAAGATACCCCAGCAGAAGTCCAAGATCTGTTGGAGGAATTTCCAGATATCATATCTAATAATGTGCCTGAGGGTTTATCCCCAGTAAGGAAGATCAGTCACCATATCGATTTGGTGCCAGGATTAAGCTTTCCCAATAAAGCTTCACATAGAATGACGCCTGTAGAAACTGAGGAGCTAAACAGGCAGGTCCAAGAGTTGCTAGAGAAGGGACTGATTTGGGAAATCTTGATTCCATGCGCAGTACCGACAGTGCTAGCACCAAAGAAGGATGGAGAGTGGAGAATGTGCACAGACTCTCGAGCCATCAACAAGATCACAATAAAATACATATTTCCATTGCCAAGGATGGATGACATAATGGACTGTTTGAGTGGAGCCAAGTACTTCACCAAAATTGACCTCAAGAGTGGTTACCACCAGATCCGTGTCAGGGAAGGAGATGAGTGGAAGACAGCCTTCAAGACCAGAGAGGGCTTGTATGAGTGGTTGGTCATGCCATTTGGGCTATCCAATGCACCAAGTACCTTCATGCGACTGATGAATGAGGTACTAAAAGATTTTTTAGGAAAATTTGTCATTGTCTATTTATATGACATATTAATATTTAGCAGAACCCTGGAGGAACACCTGATGCATATCAGAAGGGTTTTTGAGAAGCTGCGGTAGGAGCAGTTATTAATAAATCTGAAAAAGTGTAATTTTGTAAAGAAAGAGTTAGTATACCTAGGATTTGTAATCTCAACAGAAGGTCTAAAAATGGACCCAGAGAAGGTGAGAGCTATCATGGAATGGCCTACCCTGAGAAGCACAACAGAGGTAAGATCATTTCATGGTCTAGCCAGCTTTTACAGAAAATTCATTAGAAATTTTAGCAGCATTTGTGCAGCCCTCACATAAACAATGAGAGGGGATAAGAGAGAATTCAAGTGGACCTTAGGGGCTGAAAGGAGCTTTGATGCATTAAAGAAAAATGTCACAGAACAGCCTGTTTTGGCACTTCCAGACTTTAACAAAGTATTTCGGGTAGACTGTGATGCCAGTGGCAGTGCAATAGGGGTTGTATTGAGTTAGGAAGGCAGACCTGTTGCTTATTTTAGTGAGAAGCTCAATGATGCTCGAAAAAAGTATTCAGTTTATGACCAGGAATTTTATGCTATAGTTCGGGCTCTAAAGAAGTGGAGGCATTATTTGTGCCAAAAGAGTTTGTTCTATTCACTGATCATCGGGCATTACAAGTACATTAACGACCAAAAAAATTGAATCAAAGGCACTTGAAGTGGGTTGAGTTCCTCCAAAGCTATACCTTTGTGTTGAAGCACAGAAGCAAAAAATCAAACAGAGTTGCAGATGCCTTAAGTAGAAGGCAGAATATACTGATTGAAATGACAATGGAAGTGGTAGGATTCAAAGAACTGAAGGGTCTTTATCCTGAAGATCCTGATTTTGCAGAAGCCTGGATGGCTTGCTTGGCACCTGTTATTATGGACAGAAAAAAATGGTTGGATTTTCTAATCCAAGATGGAATGTTGTTCAGGGGAAGTAAATTATGCATTCCAAGGAGTTCAATGCGGGAGAACTTAATCAAAGGAAAAACACAGCGGGGGACTGGCTGGACATTTTGGTCGGGATAAGACCATTGCCCTGGTGAATGAAAATTACTACTAGCCGCAACTTCAGCAAGATGTGAAAAGGTTTGTGCAAAGTTTCAGAATATGCCAGATGGCAAAAGGCGTGAGGCAGAACATAGGATTATACCAGCCGTTACCTGTACCTAAGAGGCCATGGGAGGACATCAGCATGGATTTTATTCTTGGGTTGCCAAGAACACAGAGGGGAAATGACTCTGTATTTGTGGTGGTTGACAGATTCTCCAAGATGGCACATTTTATTCCCTGCCAAAAAATAAGTTATGCGGTTCCATTGCAGGGTTATTTTTCAAAGAAGTGGTACGACTTCACGGTCTACCAAAAAGCATAGTTTTTGACAGAGATACAAAGTTTATTGGGTATTTCTAGAGAACATTGTGGAAGAAGCTGAAGACAGATCTAAAGTTTAGTTTTGCATACCACCCATAGACCGATGGATAGACAGAGGTGGTAAATAGAAGCCTGGGTAATTTATTAAGATGCTTGATAGCAGATAAACCCAAGGGATGGGATTTGGTTTTGCTGCAGGAAAAATTTGCATACAACAATTCTGTCAATAAGAGTACAAACAAATCTCCATTCCAAATCATATATGGAAACAGTCCAAGAAAAGTTTCTAAGCTGAGGAAATTAGATAAAGGAGAAAAGTGCAGTGCAGAGGCTGAGGAATTTACGAAACAGATGAAAAGCCTGCATGAAGAAGTGAAGAAACAAATTACAAAAATGAATACTCAGTATAAAGCAAGAGCAGACCAAAAGCGGCGGTTCAAATAGTTCGAAGTGGGAGATGAAGTCATGGTCCATCTCAAAAAAGAAATATTTCCAGCCAAAACTTATAACAAGTTGAAGATGAATAAGTTTGGGCCATGTAGAATACTGGAAAAACGGGATTCAGGCAATGCATATGAAGTGGAATTGCCAAGTGGGCTTGACATTTCACCTGTTTTTAACATATCAAATTTAGTGGAATACCATGAGGGAAAAAATATAGAGGCACCAGGTACAGAATTGTGGAGCATTCCAGAGTCTAACCCAACCACAGAAGAGATCGAAGAAATATTAGATACTCATGAAGGCAGAAGCACAAGAAACAAACAGTATTCTGAATATTTGATCAAGTGGAGGGGCAGACCTATAGAAGATGCAACTTGGCTGTCAAAAATAGAGGTTGACCGCCTGGGTCTTCCTCTCAAATATCGAAGTGAGGATCACTTCTCAATCCACCTCGGGTGTCTGATGCAGGAGCATCCGAGGGCAGCAAAGCAATCGAGCATCAACCAAACTTTTTGTTGTTATTTTTTTTCTAAGTGTTGCAAAGAAAAATATGTGTCGCGATATCGCGACCAAAACAGGAGATAGAGAAACGGCAGACAAAAGGTCGCAATATCGTGACAAGTTGCGAAATCGCGACCAAAGTAGGGGGAACAAAGGTGCAAAGGACCAAAGGTCACGATATCACGACATGTCACGATTTCGCAACATGTCACAATTTCGCTACAAAAGCAGGGGAACAAAGGCACGGAGGACCAAAGGTTGTGAAATCGTGACATGTCGTGAAATCACGACCAAAGCAAGGAGCAAAGGCACGAAAGACAAAAGGTCACGAAATCGCGACATGTCATGATTTCGCGACCAAAGCAGGGAGCAAAGGCACGAAATACAAAAGGTCACAAAATCGTGACATGTCACGATTTTGCGACCGGAGCATGGAGCAAATGCACAGAGGGCCGAAGGTCGTGAAATTGCGACATGTCACGATTTCACGACCGAAATGGGAGAACGGAGGCCGACAAAAAAAATGGCACGATATCGTGACAGGTCGCGATATCATGGCCAAAACGGAGAGAGAAGGCTTGAAGGAGGAAATGTCATGATATCACGACATGTCACGATATCACGACGAGAGCAGGAGAGAGAAGGCATAGAAAGGAAATGGTCGCGATATCGCGACCAAATAGAAAAACACGCACTCCCAGCTTTCATAAAGGTGTCCCTTCGTGCACGACAAGTTAGCGGCAGTGAAGCAGCAGTTTCAAAGGAGGATTTCAATAGGCATGTTGGCCACTCACGCAGGATATCTAGAGACGCGTTTATAGCAACTAACAACAAGCACGAGATCGAGAAGAAGATTTTGTTGGGTATGGCAGCCAGTCGCGCACCTCACCTAGAGTCTCATCAATGCGACCTTCCAGTATTGTTCCAGGTGGCAATTGTAGATCGTGGGAAGTTTGAAAACAAAGAGGATTGAGACCTCGATAAAAACCCATGGATTGTAAGGAGAAGGGGTTGGCAAATGACAGATTGATGTATATTCTTGTAAAATTCTTTCGAAGTATTGAATAAGAAATTTTGGGCTCTTGTTTTTCTGGTTTCCTGTCTTGTGTTAGAACTGTTCTCCACCACTACTAAAAATATCATAGAATAAGTGATATGATTGCTTCGTTCCCATGGAGTAGTCTGACCATCAAGGACTTCTTCAGGATTAAAATGAAGCATATCAATTCCACAATGATGAAGTTTACCCCAAATGTCCTTATGGTAATTTAATCATATTTCCAGATTGCATGGAATGCCAATCGCTACAACCACAAAGTGTAGAGGGTAAATCACTAGATATGAGGTGCATTTGAATTTTGAATTATTTGTTTTTTTTGTTATTTTTGATATTTTTGATAATTTTGGTTAGATGGGTATTTTTAATTTAGCATTTTGAAACTCCTCATGGTAGGATTTTGGAGCATTTATTGTAGGTTGCTAGCCACACTTGGAAAATATGGCCAATTTTACAAATTTTCTTAGCTGCGACTCTGACCCGTGGTCGAAAAACTCTAATTCTAAACTCATGGGTGTGAGCCACGATCATGGGTAAAATAGAAAATATTTAAAAAATTTCAGTCATTTTTTATGTCATTTTCCAACTGAAAGTTTCCAAAACCTGAGGGCTTTTAGAGGTGAGTTATCAAATTTGACGTGAAGTGCTACCACAAACTTAACCTCTCTACCACCTGATCTGATGGTAGACCAACCTGAAGGAGATGGTGCAACTAAGGTAGAAGCACACGAAACCCTTGACCATTATTTATTTTTACCAGTTTAAAATTTAACCTCACTAAGTAATGGGTTAAATGAACATCATTAAAATATCGGTAATTACCTCACCATAGGTATATTTAGCTTAGGTTAGATTAGGGGAGGGTTTTTTAATTTTTGGGGGTGTCTCGGGGTAATGAATAACCTTAAAAAGGTCTTTTTTCTTAGTCATGGCTGGTAGGTGCAGTCCCCAATTGGCAAATTGGGGGCCACGACTGTTAGCCACGGGGATTCAAATCCCAACGGTCAGTAAATTGACTACCATCCCAACTGTAGTTCTGAACCGCGGTTAGGCCACTTTGGAAAAAAAATTAAAATTTTTCATTTTTTTTAAAGCAATTAATTGATTTTTTTATTTTTAAGTACTTTTTCCATTTTTTAATTTGTTGAGTGCATTTTTCAATTTTTATGTGTTTTTGTGATTTTATGATTTTGTTTGTCATTTTTAAGACATTTTTTAATGTTTTTGGTTGATTTTTAATTTGTTTTTTCCTTATTACTCTCATTTTGACCAGACTCTAACTACGAGGGTGAGGGAATCAAAGATCCTTCGTAACCTACGTGGTGCCTTGACTCAGGCAGAGCAGGATTGGTTTGATGGCATTGGTTTGATGCTGGGATGCATGAACCAACACATTTCACCTACCTATGGGTGAAATTACTATGACTCTAGAGAATATATATTACAGCTTTTGACTCCCTCTAGATGGCGATTCCATCACATCTTCATTGATCAAGGCCAAGCAGGAAGTATTTGATCATATCTTCAATGATCACAATGCTAAGGTGCAATGACACTCAAGCCATGGAGGGATCCATATTGAGCATTGGTTCACACAGCGGATCATCTCTTAGCGAGAAGTCATATTCATGCACCTAATTGTATAGATCGTTCCCCCTGACACTTCTAGAGCGATGTTTCCCTAAAACATCCTGGCTACGATGTAGGATATCCTAGTGAGAAACACTGATCAACCCCTGATCCTATCCTGGGGGAATGCCCTACTAGCGTAGCTCTATAATTATTTGTATCATATCACTTAGAGGAGCAGAGTGGGTATAAGCTGCAACTTACTACTTTAGATCTGTGGGTGGTAGCACATAAATATTGAGTGCCCTACTAGCCTACCACTTGAGATTGGCACCATTGAGGCAGTGTACCAGTGTTATGCAGCATGCTGACCTCATGAGGAGGGATTTTTGAGTAAGTCTCATTTAGGGGACCTAGACTACTACATTGGGTGATTCGCATGATAGTAGATAGGACATATTGAGTGGTGCTACTAACTATACTTCCCTCTATGGATGAAGGTTGACAAGTATCTACGATGGGTACACAGAGACAGATGGCTTCTCAGATGGAAGTTCGAGGTGCATGAGTTCTTCTACTTCTCTCGCATCACCAAATAGTTCGATATTAGGCAGGACATTCTAGAGCTACCTACTATCTACTATTACCTCACCTTAGAGAGAGACTTGACATGATCCGAGGTGACTCCACTAGGTGATGAGGACGATGATTTCTAGGAGTTAGGCTTGATATATGTAGGGACTACACCTGACTACGATACCTAGTTGACTACTAGGGTATGGTGGGGCATGGAGGGCCCCTTGGGTAGGATAACAGATGGCACTATAGCAGAGGGTGCAGAGGACGTAGAGGTTGATCCTCATGATCGATGGGTCCTTTAGAGGACTAAGGGTAGATGGGGTGAGAGATCCACATAGGAGGCACCCCCATATGAGGAGGAGGATGACACTATTGAGGAGGGTGAGGCACCACCTAACAATGAGATTGAGTAGCTCTGGGCCTGGCTTGCTATCCTACAGACTCAGGTAGGCACACTATAGACTCAGATGCTAGGGAGAGACACTTCTATAGCTACTCTAGATGCATAGTCTAAGGACCTCCAAGAATAGCTCACAGTAGGGTAGGATCAGTGGTGCAAGTATGTAGAGGATAAGGCTCCTCTTCAGGCATATATTACTACTATACACTAATATTTAGAGGGCTACAGGGCAACATATTCTCTTACAATCACAGTTAGATGCCATGACCATAGATTGGAATTCGCTTAGGGCTATGAGGGAGGATACCTTAGCTTCACATATCGTATTAGTGGCTCAAGCTGATCTTAGAGCCTAAGAAGTACCAACAGTTATAGCAGTGCAAGGATTATCAAGATTAGCAGTGATGGACCCGAAGACACAAATCAAGAGACTACAGGATCTATTGCAACAACACATCAGTGATAGATCATTAGATTTTGCATGCATCTCTACCCTAAGGGGAGAGATTGAGCTACTTAGGGATCAAGTTTTGGAGAGGACCATAGCTTCAGGATCTTGTAGGATGCAAACCAGGGAGACAGGGTAGTCCTCATCTCGTTCCAATCATCAATCACACAGGTCAGAGAGTACCTTAGGTGCCAGCTCTAGATGGACTCACAAGGAGGGTGGAGGCTACGATAGAGCCTCTCATACTGGGGGTGTAGGCCCTGCTTAGTACAAATATATGCTAGATGCTTTTGTACCATTTTTTGAGTGTAAGGTAGAGGACCTACACAGTTGTAGCTTACGAGAATTTTGGACATATGTCGATATACGCTCTCTATATATATATTTTTGATACGCATACATATATATGATCCAAATTTTGAGACTTATTATATGTGCAATTTTTATTTGTTTTATGTTTATGAGATGCATATGGATGCAATGTTGATGTTGTGTTTATTTGTATGCTATATGATGTGATGTATGTATGACATGCACTATATAGCTATACAATGTATATGATTAGATGTAGTAATATATATGTGTGGATGTTCTACTTATGATGAATGTATATGAATGCAAAACTGGATGTTAACTACATGTTCAATTTACAGTACTTGTATGCATTTACCCTATGATTTTATGATATAATTCATGCCATATATGCATTGCATAATTTTATGATCATATTTTACTATAAATAGACATGTATGCTTTAATTGTTTAAAACATAATGTATGAATGCAGTATGAGTTTGAAAATTTAATGGATGACACCACAGAATGTATGACAATCATGAACTATAATTGCTATATCTTATTATAAGACTTAATCAATTGGACACCCATTTGTGAGATGCAATGATGCATTGTTTCTGTTCACAAGCTTTTTTAAATTAAAGAGTATGTATAACATTATCAGTAGTCGTTTAAATATCATTTCTGACATCCATCTGATATCTAACCTATATTACAAATATTTCTAATAAACAAACTCTCATAAAATAAATTGACATTTTATGATTGCAATTTGAATGATTGTTGCTATTGGGAAATTTTTGAGGTTTTCCATGAGACTAAAACACCCTAGTTGACTTATCCAAAGTTGTATACTGACCATACTAGATTTCTGAAACATAAGGTTTTCTCTAGGAAAAACCCTACTATTCATTACCCCTATGTGTGCAAATGAGTATATTCTATAAGGCATAAGCATACCTCGATGTCAAGCGGGATTCTTTCAACCCATTGCTAGTATTGGGGATCCTCAAATTTCTATCCAATCCTAGGTTTGAATTTTAGTTGGATTAGACCACTAGGTGATACAAGACACCTGAAGCTATCTCTTCCACATTAAAACATTGGTCTGCACAAAAACTAGATGTTAATGTATCAGATATATCATCATGCATAACGTGCGATAGTACTGATAATTCTAGGGATTCAAGTTCACTCCCTTCTTTTATTCTATTTATTGGGATACTTTCTCATATAAAGTGATAATAATCACTGTTTATTTTGTACTTCTCTTTTAGTCATAAAAAAAATTGTTTATTTTGTACTTTTCTTTATTTTTTCTCTTTGAGCAAGGGATTTGATACTAATTTGAATTTTGTTTTTGAATTTGATATTGATTTGACTTGATTTTAGGGATTTCACTCTGGGATTTGATTCAGGAATTTCTTATTTTGGGATTTTTCTTTAGGGATTTTTCTTCTTTGAACATAAGCAAGGGATTCATATGGCTAGGGGAAACTTGTCCTTTTGCCAATTGTCAGCATTTCTCGGATTGTTCGCATAGGGGGATAAGCAAGATAAAATTTTCACCTTAGGATACCTTGTCCTGCTTCATAGCTTTCATATTTTCCTTGTCCTAATTAGTATTGTTTAGTTTGTGAATTAGTGATAGAATTATGATATGCTAAGTGATATCAAAACTAGAATTCATCTACAAAAATAAAGAAATTTTTCTACCAACTCTTGAGAAGACCTCTAGGTATGGTTGAATGATAAAAAAACCTTAGTATATTCTTCATAGCAACAGGAAGGGTTGTTTTGAAAAACACAATTACTCACAAGGGTGATGAATAAAAATGATAATGCATAGATGCATGATTGAAACACAAACATGGTGTTGTTTGTAAGATTGTAAACACAACTTATTCTAAATGCAAGTGCAGCGGATGGAAATGCCTAATACAATGCAAAATGAAATACATGTGCAAAAATGAGATGCATGCAGTAAATGTAATGCAAATGAAATTCAGTGATGCAAATGAAATGCAAATGCAATGTTTTTAAATTTTTGTATATATTCTATTTTTTTAGATTTTATAACTTTTTGATTTGACCAAAGGGTTTACATACGCCTTTGGAGCCTTTTCCTGGATGAACAAAGGGCTTATAGATACCTTTGGGATATTTTGATGGTTTTTAGGCATAGAATGCTTTAAGATGAAGGATATTGAGAGGTTTAGGCTCTTCAACCCCTTCAAACAATGTTAAGTGATATGTCCCAGGTCAAACCTTCTCAAAGATGATATAAGGACCTAACCAATTAGCTGTAAATTTATCTCGTAGTTCTGGTGGCAGACTTGAATTATCTTGGTTCTATTTTAGCACAAGATCACCAACCTCAAAGTCTCACATATGGACTTTGTTATTGTAAGCTCATTTTAGGTGCTCTTGATAAACGCAGAGATGCTCAAGAGAATTCACGCGATGTTCATTAAGTAGCATCAATTGATCTAGGTGAGCTTGTCACGCAGTGTCATCATCGATGAACTCTTTCAATATGATGCGCATCGTTGGAATTTCCAACTCTAAGGGCATAATGGCCTCAGTACCATATACTAGTGAAAATGAAGTTACCCCAGTGGGTATCTGAATGCTAGTCCTATAAGCCCATAATGCAAGGAGCAACTAGATGTGCCAATATTTGTGGTGCTCCTGTACCATCTGATGAGGCCTAGAAATGCCTCATTCATAACATGTTTTGAACACTAAAATTGCCTATAAACTCTTATGTTTAATCTAATATGCTAGTTAAGTTGATTCAATATGCTGTGTATTAACTATTTGCATGATGAATGTATTTGAAGTACTATATTCTGATTTTTACAACTTTTTGTATAAGTTTTATGTTGTTTTTGTGACTTGCTAAAATGAGATATGCTTAGATTAATAGCAGCACTTCACTAATCATGTTTTGATATGTCTCAAGCATTCATTTTACCTAAATCTGGCAACAGTTCAAGGAAACTATTATCGTGCAAAGAAAATCGGGTTTTCCCATGTAAATTCCAGCCACTCGCCAATGAATGGCAAGGCATGGAATTCACATGTGGAAAGAGATGAAGACCATTGGGATCTGATCCTGAGAAGTAACCCACATGAGAAATGCAGAGGAAATCATTTAAGGAGCCCACATTTGTTCATTTCGAAGTCTCTTCGGAATGAACAGATATCTTCGAAATGAGAAAACACAGTGTCTTCGAAATGAGCGGATCTTCGAAATGAGAACTGTAGTGTCTTCGAAATGAGCGGATCTTCGGAATGAGAACTGTAGCGTCTTCAGAATGAGCGGATCTTTGGAATGAGAACTGTAGCATCTTCGAAATGAGCGGATCTTCGGAATGAGAATTGCAGTATCTTTGGAATGAGCCACTTATCTTCGAAATGAAGACAGAATGTGCTTTTTGACTTATTGACCGAATTTTGACGCTGGAAAAAGGGGAATAAAGGTTGAAAAGGATAAAAGGAAATATCTCAGATCTGACTTTGCCGTCCTTGCCGACCAAAGTCACCATTTGTGGAAAGATCAAAAGATGATCTTCTTCTAGGATAAAAACCAGGAATTGTTGCAGCATAATAGGATTAGATCTTTTCAGCTTGTTAGTAAATCTTAGGACATCTATAAATAGGGCTCCCATTCAGGTTGAGCTAGTAAGAGAGGAGAGGAGTAAGAAATAGAAAGTGAGACCAGTAATAGGTGATAGTCAGAAAGTGACTATTATAGTCCTGTAACAGTTTTCAAGCAACATTATTGTAATCATGTTTCTGAATCAATAAAAGTATATTGTTTCTATTTTATATTGTCTGTAAATGAGTGTGATTAAGATCTAAAGAGAGAGAGACTCATACCTTCTTCTGGACAAAGAGGTTGGCCACTTCTAGACCTAGGAGGAGGACTAACAGCAGGTTTTTATTCTGATTTTGCTACAGCAGAATGAGTTGTAGAACTTGTCCTTTCATTCCTTTGTAAACAACTAATGATATTTGCAATCTTAGTTTATTTTATGTTTTGTGATTAATGATTTGGTTGTAATCCTCACTTTCAGCAAAGCTTTCAATTTAGTGCAGACTTTCATTCCCATAATTTACTATTTTCTGTAATTTCCTGCATTTTATGTTTTGTTGTCAAACCCTGCACAGAAGATTGACAACCTTCTATTACAGAGCCTTGACAGTTTTCATTTCCATATTAGAATTAGATTTTCATTACTGCAAAAGTAATTAGATTTTCCTTCTGCAATTAGAATCAGACTTTCAATTCTGCAACTGTTATTTCTGCAACATAATTAGGTCTCATTCTGCAATTGTAATTAGGACTTCATTTCTGTAGTTAATGATTAGTTTTCAATTCTGCAACTTAGATTAAGGTTTAATTCATGCAATTTAGAGATAGGAATGTCCTAAAACCCCCCACACAATCGGTTTCACCAATAAAACCTGTTGCTCTAGATTGACCTAAGTTATAGCCCTGTTTGCCCCTTCTTCCATAGATAGCCTTGTACACAGCCCTGGATTGACAAATTCATTGAGAATTAATGATGTGTATAATGACAACGCATCATTTTGGCACCGTTGTCGGGGATACGTGTTGCTAGAAGGTAACAACAGTCCAATAGTTGTTAGTTAGATTGAACTGTGAAAATTTAGGATAAAATCTGAATAGAACGATTGGTTAAAATAACAACTATTGACATATAATTTATGTCATTTAGAGTGAACATGAATGAGTAAGTCTAGGGATGAAAAAGGTAGAATTACCCAAAAGGATCCCTGGCTTGTTCCATTAAGGAGATCTTCACGCCTAAGGGGTGAATCACCTGTGTTTGAATTACCAAAAATATTGAAAGAAAAATCACCAGTCTCACCATCATTAGAACATTCTGAGAAAGGAAAATCACCAGTTTCACCATCACTAGAACATCCTGAGAAAGAAGAATCGTCAGACTCATTATCAACAGAGGGTCTTGGACCTCTTGAGAGAGAAATTTGGATAAGTTTAACTAAGAAACAGAAACTATGGTAGAGGGAGGCAATGGCCAACATGGCTATGTCCATGATGAAGGAGATGATCAGGATATTCCCCAACCTTCCAGAACATTTGAATATCCTATCCATTTGAATCCAACACAAAACTCTCCCATGAAGACTATTTCACCTTTAGTACTTCCAACCTTTCGAGGTGTTGTATCTGAAGATCCTGATCAGTTTTTATTTGAATTCAAGGTAGTGTGTCAAACCTATGATTATGTAAATGACAATCAGAAACTTAAGGTTTTTCCCTCAACACTCAAGGACTCAACATTACGCTGGTTCATGAGTTTAGAGCCAAATTCCATCCGAACTTGGGATCAAATGGAAACTATGTTTTTAGACAAATATCAGGAGTATTGTCGTGTAAGGAACAGGAAAGATGAGTTATTCAAGATTAAACAGGAAGATGATGAAACATTAGAAGACTATCTTGATAGGTTCTCCTTTGTTCAAAGGAGATGTGGACTTGTAGAACCAGAGTTATACAAAACCATCTTTTTGAGAGGATTGCAAGATGAATCCAGAGATGTATTGGATTTGATGGGAAGAGGAGATGTAAATACTCTCAATAATGAGGAAATTATGGATCTCTGTAGGAATTACTCTCGCAACAAGCAAGGAAGAAAGAAAAAAAATACAAATGGCACTGATGTGAAGGAACTAATAGAAGAACTTGCAAATTTTAAAACTGATATTCTAGTGCAATTAAACACAACTTTGGGGGAAATGTCTGCAAAAGCAAAAAACACAGAACCTTTGGCAATTTATTGCCCAAGATGTAGAAATAAACATGCTTTGCAAGAATGTCCTTTGAATAAAACATCTATCTCAGCCATTTGTAGTATCTGTTCAAAAAGGCATTCAACTGATCAATGCCACCTCCTACCACAACTCAAAACTGTGTTAGAAAATCAGACTGAGGAACTCAACTATATTGGACCAAAACAAGGGGGAAATTTCTCTCAATACCAAAATCCCCCTCGTTTTCCTACAAATTGGGGGCATAATCCCGGTACTATGCCTTGGGGACAATCAGAACCACCCCAACGTCCTTGGAATTATCCTCAATGGACAAATTCCCAAGAATGGCCACAAACAAATTGGAGTAATTCAGCCTGGAATCAGAATCAAAACAACCCATCTTGGAATCAAAGCAACCCATCATGGAGTCAAAACAATCCACCCTAGAATCAAAATCAGACTAATCCACATTGGATGCAAAATCAACCACAGTGGAATCAACAATACCAGTCCTATCCAAGACAACAAAGAAATCAAGGTCAGAATCAACATTTGCTGCCTGCACCTACTCAAAACTTTCAAGACAAACAAAACCAACCACAACAAACACAACAGGTGAAACAACCTCAACTTCCAGCTCAATCAGTCACTAATCCAAACAACATGAGACAGGCATCCCCTGTCTATGTGGTTAAGTCGAAGAAAATATTGAAATCAATGTTATTGATTGTAGTAACATCCAACTTCGTTCAGGAAAAATTGTACCTGAACCCATTTCCAATAAAAGCAAAGAAAATGAAAAACAAGAACCCTCAGAACCAATTATAGTGGAACCAACAATAGAGAAAGAAGAAGAAAAAATAGAACCACAGGCAGAACAATTACCTTCATCAAGGATAATTCCATATCTTGAAAGATTCAACACCACAACAAAAAATTCTGAATCAGACCTGGTCAAGGAACTTAAAAAGTTAACTATATCATTGCCCTTATTGCAAGCCATTAAGGATATACCAGATGATTAAAAGTACTATCCGAGATTTGTGCATTAGAAGAGCAGGAAGGAAAAAGAAGGCATTTCCCAAGACTGTTCAGGTTGAAGGAAAGATAGCTGATCTCTTATCTGGGAAACTATTACCTCCAAAGTATAGTGACCCAGGAAGTCCAGATTATCATAGTTACTATAGGTTCAAGTACCAATATCAAATGTCTTAGTAGATCTAGGAGCTGCAATAAATGTCATGACCAAGGATATAATGAAACAATTACAGCTCAAGCATCTCAGCCCCACATTTATAGTTTTAGAAATGGCTGATAGGTCAGTTGCAAAACCTGAAGGTATCATTGAAGATGTTCCTATAGAAGTTTCATCTTGGGAATTCCCTACAGATTTTTTGGTTTTACAACCAAGAAATTCAACACATGGATATCCCATCATTTTAGGAAGACCTTGGCTTGCAACTACAGTAGCCTTCATAGACTACAGATCTAGAAAAATGACTATTTCAAATGGTATTGATCTAAAATAGATATCTCTGTATCCTCCTACAAGACCCTCCAGCAATTTCTCAGGTCAGTTATGGTTTCCTGATTCAGATGAAGAATCAGAGGAGGTTATTTCCACACTAGCCACCTTGGTAGTAAGGGAACACACGGAAGACCTCCATGACACATAAAACTCAAAAAATGAAACTATCCTAATGAATGTTCTGCATGAACAAGGGTTAGAAGAAGAAGCATTAAATATCTAGCAATTGTTAAGGAATGAGGAGAACCAAAATTTCGAAGGTGAACCATCTCGTACTATCACAGGAAAACTCTGTTTCACTACCACATGGGTGGCACCATCACTTGATTTTTCCTTCTCACTGTTCCATACAGGATATGCTTCCATCAAAAAATAATGAAACAAAAATTTCTTACTTTCTCCCATCTCAGTAGTGTCCTCTTAACTCCCTAATCACCAGGTATGAAGAAGTGAGTTCAGTCCTTCCAAATACAAAACAAATAGAAGTCCAGCCAGGAAAATTTTTAAACATTTACAGCTGGCTTACTAGGGAAGAGGAAGACAAATTGATAGTTGTCTTGCAGAAGCATGTTCATGCTTTTGCTTGGAACTATAAAGATATGTCAGGAGTTCACCCTGATATATGTACCCACAGAATTTATACTGAAGAAGTCAAGCCAGTAAGACAACTCCAGAGAAGACTGAATCCTTGCCCTAAGGGATATTGTAAAGGAAGAAATTGAAAAACTTTTGGAGGTAGGATTCATTTACCCAATTTCTGATAGCCAGTGGGTCTCTCCATTGGTTATAGTTCCTAAGAAAAATGGAAAAATGAGAATATGTGTAGACTACAGAGAGCTGAATAAGGTGACATACAAAGATCATTTTCCATTACCTTTCATAGATCAGGTGTTAGATACCCTTGCTGGAAAAAGATACTTTTGTTTTCTTGATGGATTTAGTGGATATAATCAAATTCAGATTGCACCTGAAGATCAAGAGAAAACAACCTTTACCTGTCCATGGGGAACATTTGCCTATAGGGTTTTACCTTTTGGTTTGTGTAATGCCCCAACAACGTTTCAGCGAGCAGTTTTAGCAATATTTTCTGATCTAACTACCAACAGTGTTGAGATATACATGGATGATTTCACAGTGTGCGGACAGACTTTTGACTTTACATTGGAAAACCTTGACAAAGTTTTAGGTCGCTGTGAAACATACCAGTTATCCTTGAATCCAGAAAAATGTTTTATGATGATGAAGGAAGGAATAGTTCTTGGTCATCACATCTCTCCTCAGGGAATCCAAGTTGATCCAAAGAAGGTGGAAATTATCAAGAATCTTCTTCCTCCAAAAACTCGGACTAATGTCAGAAGCTTCCTAGGACATATTGGCTTTTACCGCAGGTTTATTCCCAACTTTAGCACAATAGCCAATCCCATGTTTGCCCTATTGACTAAAGATTCTAAATTTTCCTGGACTGTAAGATGTCAGGAATCATTTGAAGCTCTGAAAGAAAAATTAGTAACTCCACCTGTGTTAAGAGGCCCTAATTGGACATTACCATTTCACATACAGATCGATGCTTCCAATACTACAATTGGAGCAACATTAGGACAAATTGACAATGGTGAACACTATGCCATCTACTACATTAGCAAGAATTTGATAGGAGCCGAGAAAAATTATACCACAACTGAAAAAGAATTCTTAGCAGTCATTTATGCCATCAACAAATTTAGGCATTATATCACAAGTTATCAAATATTTATTCACACAGATCACACAACCATTAAATATTTGATGAATAAACCTATGGTAAGTGCAAGAATTATTCGCTGGTTATTGTTGCTACAAGAATTTGATATCACTATAATCAACAAACCAGGAAAAGCTAATGTTGTAGCAGATTTCTTGTCCAGACTACAGAACACAGATGAAGGGGAATTAGTTGAAGACACCTTTCCTGATGAAAAACTATTTGCTATATCAGTCCAATCACCTTGGTTTGTAGATATAGCCAATTACTTGGTCACAGGGAAAGTTCCTCCACATTTCACTTCAAAATAGAAGAAACAATTAATCAGACAGAGTTCTTCTTTTGAATGGATCAAGGGTATACTCTTTAAGTGCAGTCCTGACCATGTGTTACGTAGGTGCATCCGAAAGGATGAAGTGTATGATATCCTTAGGGCTTGTCATGATGAACCCTCAGGTGGACACTACTCTGTAAAAATCACAATTAGAAAAGTCTTAGGGACAGGATATTATTGGCCATCTCTTCACAAGGATGTGAAAAAGTACATCAGGCATTGTGATGCATGCCAAAGAATGGGGAAACCCACTCATACAAATGAAATGCCACTACAGCCTCAATTGGTTTTAGAGCCATTTGAGAGGTGGGGGCTTGATTTTGTAGGACCTATTGATCCACCTTCTCAAGGAAAGGTGCATATTCTAGTATGCACTGATTACTTGACAAAGTGGGTAGAGGTGCGTGCTTTCAAACATGCTCGTGAAGAGAAGGTCGCTGATTTCTTGTATACTCAGATTTTTCAGAGATTTGGAGCTCCTCGGTCTATCACCACAGACCAAGGACCCCAATTTGCATCCAAAGTCATTGAGGTATTTACAGAATTATACGAAATCAAACATAGAAAATCATCACCTTATCACCCACAAGCAAATGGCCAGGTTGAGGTAACAAACAGGGAACTGGAACGAATTTTAACAAAAATAGTAGCTGTTCATAGGAAGAATTGGCTAGATAAATTACCTGAAGCAGTATGGGCTTACAATACTACTTGGAAATCCACTACTGGATTCACACCTTATGAACTAGTCTTTGGCAAAAAGCCCCTCTTACCTATTGAATTTGAGCTACTAACACTGCGCACAGCATTGGAAATTGGAATTGAATTGTCACAGTACAGACAGACAGGATTCTATAGCTGAATGCATTGGATGAACTTAGGTTGGATGCTCTGCACCAAACTGAAGTAATTCAAGAGCAGAGAAAATTGTGGCATGACAGTCACATTCAGCAGAGGAAACTTCAACAAGGAGATTGGGCTTTACTGTTTGATTCTCGCTATGAAGACTTCCCTGGAAAGCTGAGAACTAGATGGCTTGGACCTTACCAGATTGAGGAGGTATTTGACAATGGAGCAGTCCATTTATCTCCTATTGATGGGTCACAGAGAAAGTTGGTAGTGAATGGACATCGCCTCAGGGTGTACCATACACCTCTGACTAAAGAGGAATTCTTGCAACAGCTTGACAGTTTGGATACACAACAGGTGGAAGAAATTTCCTCTTCCACTTCAAAACAATCAACATGATCATGGATTTCAAGAAAAAAATAGAAAAAATACAAAAAAAAATCAAAAAAATAGAAAACAAAAAGATGAATAAATTCTGATTATGAATTCCTTCATGGGCATGATTTCAGGGAAATCATGAAATTCCTTCATGGGCATAGTCAGAATCAAGAAAAAAAAAGAGAAAAGGAGAGGTAAAAGAAAAAAAGAAAAAAAAAAAAAGAGAAAAATGAATAACTCAGCAGTGAAAACCTTTTTCAAGGCACTACTGGGTTGGTATGCATGAAAACCAGTTTTTTGGCATGCATAACCTTGAAAATTTCTGAACCATCATTGTACAAATTCACCAACTGCACTTGTTTTGAAATGTTGCAGAAATTCTCAGCAGAACATCAACAGAAGCAGTCATATTTCAAAAACTTGCATTAACTTGTTTTAATCAGGTATATATTTCTTACATTTCTTCATTGTAAATGATTGATATATAGTATATAACAATTAACCATTAGCATAAAAGATATCCATAAGAGTTGGCATACTTAAAACATGTTTTGAGAATGGGAATATTGATTTTTGCCTAATCTTCGAAACAAGAATGCCAAAAATAGTACCTGCTATCTTCTTCAGACTAATTGTTGTGTTGTCTTCGGATTGAAATTGTCTTCGGAATGACAGCAGATTGTCACACTTCATCTTCGAAATGACAATTTGTCTTTGGAATGAAGCTTTGTCTTCGAAATGAAGCTTTGTCTTCGGAATGAAGCAGGATTTGTCTTCGAAATGAAGCAGGATTTGTCTTCAGAATGCAGCAGGATTTGTCTTCGAAATGAAGACCTGTCTTCGGAATGAAGTCATAATCTTCGGAATGAAGTTATAATCTTCGGAATGAAGTCATAATCTTCGAAATGAAGTTATAATCTTCGAAATGAGGATTTGTCTTCGAAATGAAGACTCATCTTCGGAATGAAGTTTTGTTTGCGCAATAAGTTATAATCTTCGGAAAGAACATTCAATGTAATATCTCCACGTGGCATCCAGAGAAGGAAAGAAATACAATCAAGTGAAAATTCTTTTGATGCATACGATAAAGGAACACGTGTCAATTAGCATATGGTTTGTTTTTGCACCCATTGGAAAATACCAGAATCATGGAGGACATGACCAACCGTATGCCACCAATTTTTGATGCTAATAAACATGCACGTGAGAATCTACAGAAAAAAAAAAACTAAAAGCGAATAAGGTGGATCTGATGGCAAGGACATTTGTGTAATCATTGATGGACATGTGTTCGAAGCAAAAAGTAGAAACGTGTGCCACTCTTCTTTTCGAAGACGTATTTGCTAACACAAAATTATTACGAAGTACAGTGCTCAGAGATTACGGTTCATTTCGAAGAACAAAAATAGAGAAAAACCTTGCATGACACAAAAACCCTGCAAAGTTGCAAACGCCAGAAATCAGAGATCCAGCAGAGGAATAGCGGCAGAAGAGAGTAGTTTGTGATGAACCAAGACAGGAAAATGGGGTGAAAGACAAAAATGGAACCGACAGACACCACCCATCTCCGAGAAAATCCAGAAGTGGTGCAGATTTTTGAAGATGGAGGGCTTATGCCATTTTTGGATAAATTTAATGGGTCCTCTGAAGACTTGGCCGGCATGTTCACCCACACATTCAGAAACAACCGAGCACACGTTAACGACATGACTATTGAGGTAACCCCTGAAGTTTTGAGTCAAATTATTGAGCTGCCATTAGAAGGTCTTCCAATTTCTAGGTCTGGCAAAAATACATTGGTAAACACAATCAATCAATTTTTGGAAGAAAATGATAGGGCACCTGAGTATTTAACACATAATAACACATGCAAGGGGGTAAAAAGGGCCAGCCTGCAGGAACCCTGGGATGAAGTAGCCACATGGGTAATCAAATTTCTAACCTGTGAAGGGCAGTATGTACTATTGTCAGGGCATCACATAAAAATTCTAAATCATCTCAGACATGGTAGGCAACAACCAGAGTTTAGGGTAAATCTTCCCCTATACTTGCACCAAGAATTAAAAAACATGGCAAAAAGATATCAGGAAGGAAAAGGAAGTCTTCGCCACCATGGTCTTATCAAACTAGTTTGCCAGCACCATTTTAGAGGAAACCCTAGGAGTTTTGAGAGGTTTTACTCCACCTTAAATGATGTAATTTTTGGAGATGAGGGTGAAGAGGAAGAAATAGATACTACTGATGTTGCTGCAGAAGAAGAAATAGCTGCTGCAAAAAATGTTGCAGAAGATGCTGCAGAGGAAACTGTAGAAGGTGCTATAGAAGTTGTTGCAGAGACAGAAACACACCCAACAGCAGTAGCAGAACACCTTGCTCTAGAACCTTCAACTTCACAAGCAAAAAGACAAAAGAGAAGAGGATCTGGAACTGGAAGCAGAATAGAAAGATAGAAAAAGGTTCATTTTTTTGAAGTTGCAACTGATTTGTCAGAACAGAGAAATGAAGCACCTAGCCCAACAGGGGAAGAAACAACAAGGGAAATAGAGGCATCTGAAACTGACCCCATAACCCCTACTGTCACCAAAAAATAGAGCAAAAAGAAGAAGTTTGCATCTAGAACTCGGAGGTCTACAAGACTCCACTTGAGGGAAATGACAGACCAAGTCATAGAACAAGAAGATGGACAAAGCAGTCCAGATGTCACAGAGATACAACCAGCCTCTGAAAACTTCCCAGAATTCCCTGAACAGATAATTGAGGAAGAGGCTGGGCAGGATAATATGGAGGTGGCTACAGTTCAACAAGCCACACAAATAGTAGATGCAATTATAGATAACTTCATAGAGCCTACTGAACAGGAACAAACAGATGTTGCAGAGGAGGAACCAGTTATTGAGCAGCCTGCTATAGCTGACCTGTCTGCATCTGATTCTGAAGCAGAAACAGAGGAGGAAGATATCACAGAGCAGCTGAGAGCAGCAAGGAGTGTTGTCAAGACACAGACTAGATGGATTTCAGAGAAAGAAAACATCATTGAGATGCAGGAAAGAAGAATTACAGAGTTACAGCAGGAAGTGGCAGAACTGAGAGAGAAGTTGTCACAGTCTAAAAAATAGCCAACTGTATCCAATGATGAAGATGATTTGGCTCAACTGCTTGTGGATTTATCTAGGGCAGATGACTCTACTGAGGCAGACATAGGAGATCATTCTTAAGAAGCACCCTTTCATTCTGAAGATGCTTCAGAATTGGCAAAAAGCATAACAAAAAACATTGGAGATGAGTCACCAGCACAGGAACAGTCCAAGCAACAGCATGAAATAGATCAAGTAAGTACTCCTATTGATGTCCCTGTATTTCAAAATGTTACACCATCAGTAGAAGTAGCAGATAAGGGGGTGCAAGTAGAATTACTATCTGATGACAACCCAATAGAAATAGCACATAAGGGGGTGCAAGTAGAGTTATTGATAGATGAACAACCAATGGAAGTGGCAAAAAAAAGGGTTCAGATAGATCTGCTACCTAGAATTCCACCTGTAGTCAGACCACCTAATACTGTGTCTTTAGAACAATACAATGCAGACATAGCTAGCTGGATGATTAGGTATGAGAAGCTTGCCACTAAAACTGAAAAGTTCAAAGTAGAAGCAAAACAACTAGAAGCCAAGGAAACAGAAATTCAGGCATTGAAAGAAAAGGTGTCTGATTTATGTCAAATTGCTGAATTTCTAGTCCAATTCAGATGGCCAGCCAGATTCTACAGTCTTATTCTGAAGGAGAAATACCTCAGATGGTAGGTCATGAGGATTAGTTCAAATCTTTCATATAAATTGGACACCACTGCAGATTTCCTGGAAGCATACTTTGACAACCCTTTTGAGCAGAAAAATCTCCTGTGTGAGCTGTTTTTACATAGTTTCTTTATTCCGAAAGAAGTAGAGTTTCATCCACAGATCTACATTGGAGATGTTCAATTGAGGGCATTCATGTCCACCTTGCAGAATCAGTTTTATTGGGACCAAGAAAAGAAGCAGAATAAGGAGATTGAAACAAGAGCTGAATTGTTAGTCAGAGCAATTCAGCCAAATCACCCCATTATCACAAGACAACACTTCACCATGATGAACAGGGATGATGTGAAGAGAATGTACTTGATAAACTTGAGGGACTATGTGAACAGATTCCATAATTTTTGTAATGACAATTTCTTTCCAACATTATCAGTTTGTAGAAACAGATGGGCTGAACTTCCCATGTCTTTGCAGAAAAGAGAACCCATTTCCCCCATCAATTTAGAATGGTCCAGAAGAAGGGCAGAAGGGGTAATACAGTTGATTGAACTCATGCAACATAATTGGATAGGTCTCAGATTTAGGCCTCCAACCATCATCACTCCAGTCCCATTCTACTTTGAAGATGATGCCCAACCTGATGAACAATTTGAAGAATGGCTCAGGGACCTTCAGAAGAATAGGGGATTTTATATAGGCAAGAAGTTGTTCTACAGGTCATGGAATTTGACCATGGACATATGTGATTCCATAGCCCAACGGAATGCATGAGGACATGCATCAATATAAGTTGGGGGGAAATGATGAGGCCTGGAAATGCCTCAATCATAACATGTTTTGAACACTAAAATTGCCTATAAACTCTTATGTTTAATCTAATATGCTAGTTAAGTTGATTCAATATGTTGTGTATTAACTATTTGCATGATGAATGTATTTGAAGTACTATATTCTGATTTTTACAGCTTTTTGTATAAGTTTTATGTTGTTTTGTTGTGACTTGCTAAAATGAGATATGCTTAGATTAATAGCAGCACTTCACTAATCATGTTTTGATATGTCTCAAGCATTCATTTTACCTAAATCTAGCAACAGTTCAAGGAAACTGTTACTATGCAGCAAAAACTAGGTTTTCCCATGTAAATTCTAGCCAGCTGCCAATGAATGGCAAGGCATGGAATTCACATGTGGAAAGAGATGAAGACCATTGGGATCTGATCCTGAGAAGTAACCCACATGAGAAATGCAGAGGAAATCATTTAAGGAGCCCACATTTGTTCATTCCGAAGTCTCTTCAGAATGAACAGATATCTTCGAAATGAGAAAACACAGTGTCTTCGAAATGAGCGGATCTTCGAAATGAGAACTGTAGTGTCTTCGAAATGAGCGGATCTTCAGAATGAGAACTGTAGCATCTTCGGAATGAGTGGATCTTCGGAATGAGAACTGTAGCATCTTCAAAATGAGCGGATCTTCGGAATGAGAATTGCAGTATCTTCGAAATGAGCCACTTATCTTCGAAATGAAGACAGAATGTGCTTTTTGACTTATTGACCGAATTTTGACGCTGGAAAAAGGGGAATAAAGGTTGAAAAGGATAAAAGGAAATATCTCAGATCTGACTTTGCCATCCTTGCCGACCAAAGTCACCATTTGTGGAAAGATCAAAAGATGATCTTCTTCTAGGATAAAAACCAAGAATTGCTGTAGCATAATAGGATTAGATCTTTTCAGCTTGTTAGTAAATCTTAGGACATCTATAAATAGGGCTCCCATTCAGGTTGAGCTAGTAAGGAGGAGAGTAGAAGAGTAAGAAATAGAAAGAAGAAAGTAATAGAAAGTGAGATCAGTAATAGGTGATAGTCAGAAAGTGACTGTTACAGTCCTGTAATAGTTTTCAACAGCATTATTGTAATCATGTTTTTGAATCAATAAAAGTATATTGTTTCTATTTTATATTGTCTGTAAATGAGTGTGATTAAGATCTAAAGAGAGAGAGACTCATACCTTCTTCTGGACAAAGAGGTTGGCCACTTCCAGACCTAGGAGGAGGACTAACAGCAGGTTTTTATTCTGATTTTGCTGCAGCAGAATGAGTTGTAGAACTTGTCCTTTCATTCCTTTGTAAACAACTAATGATATTTGCAATCTTAGTTTATTTTATGTTTTGTGATTAATGATTTGGTTGTAATCCTCACTTTCAGCAAAGCTTTCAATTTAGTGCAGACTTTCATTCCCAAAATTTACTGTTTTCTGTAATTTCCTGCATTTTATGTTTTGTTGTCAACCCCTGCACAGAAGATTGACAACCTTCTGTTACAGAGCCTTGACAGTTTTCATTTCCATATTAGAATTAGATTTTCATTACTGCAAAAGTAATTAGATTTTCCTTCTGCAATTAGAATCAGACTTTCAATTCTGCAACTGTTATTTATGCAACATAATTAGGTCTCATTCTGCAATTGTAATTAGGACTTCATTTCTGTAGTTAATGATTAGTTTTCAATTCTGCAACTTAGATTAAGGTTTAATTCATGCAATTTAGAGATAGGAATGTCCTAAAACCCCCCACACAATCGGTTTCACCAATAAAACCTGTTGCTCTAGATTGACCTAAGTTATAGCCCTGTTTGCCCCTTCTTCTGCAGATAGCCTTGTACACACCCTGGATTGACAAATTCATTGAGAATTAATGATGTGTATAATGACAACGCATCACCATATTTTTCAATTTGGATACCACTATATTATTTGAAGCCTCAACTTGCCTATTTACCTACAGATAGTATAGAGTCACAAAATTATGTTTGATCTTATACTTGGACGTCAAAGCCCTCATAGTTTTATTTTTAAATGGCGTTCCATTATCTGAAATTAACTTGGATGGTATCTCAAAATTACTTATGATATTGGTGAGTATGAACTCAATAATACGTGCTCCAATTGCTGTTATTAATAAGATTACTTCCACCCACTTAATGAAATACTTAGTAGCCATAATAATGAATGTATGTCGACCTGATGACAGAGGAGATATCTTCAAGATTAGATCCAGACCCCACTGAGCAAATGACCAAGCTACTTGAATGGGTTGTAAGGCCTATGATGAAAAGTGTGCAATATTAGCATGATGTTGACATTTAACATATTTCTTGACATACACATTGCAATCCTTCTTCATAGTAGGCCAAAAATAGCCCATGTGAAGGATGTACTTGATGATAGCTATGTCGTTGAAATGGCCACCGCACATACCATTGTGAGCTTGCAACATTGCCCAATATGATTCTTGGGGCTCAAGACAATGAAGGAGAACTCCATCGTAGCTTTGACGATATAAAATATCTCCTAACAAGACATACTTTGTCACTTTTTGTTTAAATGTGTATTTCACAACACGCGATAATCCCTAAAGGATTACACCAAGATTTAGGAAGTCATGTATCTGTGACATCCAGTTCTAATAAATCTCAGCCTCAACTGACAAGACAACATGTTCCTCCTATGGTTTAACATTTGCAAATGCAGACTAGAAAACAACCTTATGGGGAATGGTGGTACCATTACCCGTAGGACTCTACGAGATCAATGACCCCCAGGGCGCTCTCTTGATAAAGTCTCTAGCTCTGTAGAACCATTCTTGGTTTGGTTCTACATAAATCATGTTGATTGACTCTTTGTTATACAAAGCTTTAGACTTCACAATATATTTTGACAATGTTTTTACATGGATGGTAGTAAAATCGGTAGATAGATTTTAAGGGATTAAGGATCCCAAAGATTTCATAGTGTTTATGAATCTATTTGACAAATGAGGGATTGCCTCGATGTTGTACCACTCAAACTAAGCTAGATAAGTATCAACAAGATCTTTGTAGACCTTCAAGATAGGACACCTACATTGAAATATTCCCTTCACTTGGTTGACAATGAGAAGGGAATCGTAAAAGATACCTTTTAATCTTCATGGTGATAGTTGTTTGGAGGCCCAATATTAGGGCTTAATATTCAGCATTATTGTTAGTGTAAGGAAAGTCTAACTTGAATGACAAGGGCATGGGAGCACCTGGCAGTGTGAACAACACTATTCCTACACCACCTCCTTGCTCACACTTCAAACTGTTGAAGAACAAGGCCATATCAGCTTTGTTATCTAGTTTTTTGGGTTTATGTTCTTCTGATAAGGTAAAAACCACATCATCAGGTAGCTCTATGGTGAGGGGTCTAATATTATTGAGAGGTACCTCAACCAGTTGATCAACTATGACCTGTCCCTTAATGGACTTTTGGCTAATGAATTCCAGGTCTAATTCTATCAATAACATGATCCACTTTGTCATATGTGTATTATGATACATCTTGCTCATCATATACTACAAAGGATTTTGTTTTGATATGACATACATCGTATGACTTAACATATAATACCATAATTTCTTTGTAATGAACACTACCGTTAAACATAAATTTTCCACGTAGGCATATCCTAGCTCGTAACTCATCAAGGTTCAGCTAATGTAGTATATGGTTTGTTCTTTATTTTACACATTCTTTTGGGCTAGCATGGTTCCCAATGCAAAATCACTTACCAATATATATAGCAATAATGGTACATCTAGTCTTGGTGGAGCTAGTACTGGCAGTGTCGCCAGGTATTGCTTAATCTTATCAAAGGATGCTTGACAGTCCCCATCCCAATTGAATGGGACCCTCTTGTGTAATAATTGATTCATGGGTCAACATTTGTTTAATAATTGTGTGATAAATCACTTTATGGATGCTACTTTACCTTGCAGGCTTCTTAATTCCTTGATATTCATGGGGATGAATTTTTAAAACAGTCTCGACCTTTGTTGGATCAACTTTGATCCCTCATTTTGAAATGATGAATCCTAAGAGCTTTCTTGAAGTTACACCAAATACGTACTTATTAGGATTCAACCTAACATTATGCTCTATCAGGTGATCAAAGACCTTCCTGAGGACCTTTGCATACTCAATGCAATAATGAATTTGCCAACAAGTCATCGATATAATCTTCCAAGATCTCATGCATGTAGTCATGAAAGATATATATCATAGCCCGCTGATATGTAGCACCAGTATTCTTAAGACCGAATGGTATAGAAAAATTTTCCCCATGTTTTTATGAATGTGGTTTTATATTGGTCTTCAGGTTTAATCCAAATTTGGTTGTAACCAGAAAAACCATCCATTAAAGAGTCCATTTCATGACCCATAGTTGCATCTATGAGAGAATCTATGTTTGGTAAAAGAAATGAATCTTTTGGTGTTGCCCTATTGAGGTCTCTAAAATATGTACAAATATGAATCCTTCCATTAGGTTTTCCTATAGCCACCATGTTTGATACACATTTCGGATAGTCAATGGAAATGACAAACTTTTTTTTTGCATATTAAAAGTGGGTTTTTGTCAAGGATCCCAAAACCTGATTACAATGGATCAAATTGCAACATAATACATCAGATTAAATCAAGGCAAGGACAGCCAAAAGGAACAAAAAAGGAACACGCTAGAGGACCAGAAAAGGAAGGTGCCATCCTTTGTACCAGGGAAAGGCACTTTACTTTGCACCAAAGGAATACGGCTCCCTCTGTGCCAAAGGAAAAATGGATAGGAAGGGAAGGCCCGCCAGAAACCAAATTTGAATCAAAAGGCATCAAACAAGAATTTTAAGCAAACAAAGGGTGGGAGAAAGTGCCAGACCACCCCAACCACTAAAAATAAATTTGAACCTTTCCCATAGGAAGGAAAATAAACAAAGCCAAAAATTTAAAATTTGAAACATCCCAAGGGCAGGAAAACCAGAAACCACCCTTGGGAAATAGAGAACTGAAGGAAAATAAGCATCCCATGCAGGGGAGCCTAAACAGAAGCAAATATGTAACAAAATCTTGAAATGTGGAACTATAGTGGTTCAGCAGCAAAGGAACACCCCAGGCCACAGGGTCCTTATGTAGAAAAGGAAGCCTTCAAAAACACCTACCCAGCAGAGGAAACAACAACAACAAAATAGCACTTCTGAAGGAAAGGATAGGAAAGTGCCATATGAATTCAAGAGAAAGGAGTCATGAAGATGCATGTCTATAGATGTTAGAGAACAAATCAAAATACAATAGCCATGCATCCTAGACAACCTTCAACAGCTTCAAGGTCACAGAAGAGGAAGTCTCATAAGGAATCAACGACAAGAAAAATAGAGGCCCTCGAAAGCCATGAAAGGAACTGAAATCCTGTAAGAAACACCACCTCAAACCCAAAGAGCAGAGTCACAATAGAAAGCACATGGAAAACCCATAAAAAACTAAAAATATGTTGTGCAAAACTTCTCATGAAGCCAGAATTTCTTAGACCCGCCAAAAAGTAACTTCAAGGAAACGAGGAAAACCTACAAGGATTCAACAGCAAAAATACCAGAGGCTACAAAGCCATGAAAGGAACTAAAATCTTGCAAGACCCACCACCTTGAAACCAAAGAGTAGAGTCACAATATAAAGCACATGGTCCTACTCCCATAATAAAAGGATGTTGTGAAAAACTGATCAGACCCAGCCATTTGCAACTGAAGATCCTCAATGAGCAGATGTCAAGAAGACTTACTGAAACAACTTGAAAAAAAACCCCAAGAAAAGTCCCAGGGAAAAACTTGAACATATCCCAGAACCCAAGCATCAAAGGAAAAATGTGGAATAGTGGAACAAAAAATGGGACAAAAATTTTCCCACCTTAGGGCAAGGAAAGGGGTAGAACAATGGATCAAGGATCTCCCCCCCAAAGGAGATCGTCTGCAACACCTTCCTTCCATGAAGGATGGGAAAAGGTGCCAAGGAAACTGGGAAAGGAATAGGGTCCTAGGATAGGGATGAGGAAAGGATGCAGGTAAGAGGAATAGGACTTCCATGGGAAGTCACCCTGTAGAGCCCCCTCCCAAGCAGTTTTTGGTCTTGCAAGACCTATGATTAGACTCTACATCCAAAAACTATTGCAATTTGTCTTTAACCATACAAAAAAATTTGTAATTTATCTTTAACCATTAAGGCTACTATTGGATGCATCTTCCTGAGTTTTTGCTTGAGTGGCTTCATCGAGAGATCTAGTGAAATAATATGAGTAACCAATTTTGGATCTAGACCTAGCATGTCCTTATAAGTCCAAGAAAATAGATCACATCTCTATTTTAGTAGAGATATGAGGTTGGAATGCTCATCGGGAGATAAACTTTCTCCAAATTTAACCTTCCTAGGATTCATGGGATCGTCATTAATATCAACTTCAAAGGTTTCCTCTACTGACATGTGGGATCCATCCTCAAGCTGGTGAGGCATAGAAATCAAGTGGATGTCATCTACTAGGTTTATGGGTTCTACGTTGGAAGCATCCTTAATATTATAAACATCATGTGCACATCCTAGTGCAAAGTGAAAAGGTTGCAAGATTTCTTCTTTAGCGAAGAAATATTCAGTCTCTAGTGGCGAGTCAGTGTGATCCCAATCAATAGCATCTATATTAAGATGCAATGGTTTTGAGGGGTCGGTTGGATTGTGAAGTGGAGTGGTCAAATAAATGGAGATCATATTTATAGAATGGATCATATCTACAAGACCACATGCATGTGACTCTAAATTTATATAACTTCCATCCTCGAGATGTGGTTCTAGGGGTATGGGGATCTTTGGATCTGATATATGGACAAACATGAAAATAGGATCGCTATGCTGAATGAGCTCTTTGAATTTTTATGGATTCGGGAATACCATATGATAAATCCTATCCAAGTTAGGAGCTCTTCCTCTGAGGCATGGATGAATATTGATATCTATATACATATCCACCGTAGTGTATGGTGCATTACGATGACGTAAGTAGGGAGGCCCCATATAGGCTCTCTCTATTTCATCATTGTTGTCATTGTCATAATGAAAACCCTCACTACTACCTATTGGAACTGGGAGATTAGGAATATGGGGCCCCATGAAATACCACTCTCGATAACTACTATCATTTATGGAAGAATGCTCATCCTCAACGACTATCCCCAAGGGTAACATATGATGCAAATTAAGAGGGCCCAAGTAATCTAACTTAGTCTCATCCTCAGGTTGCTCATTTTTTGAGGAATCATCATCATTATCACTCTCATACATGCAACTTGGTCCATCTAGCTCAAATATGAACTATGCTATGTCCTTGTCAGCATGATATTCTAACTCAGAATCTATATCTATGATAGCGATGTGAACCTATAGGTCTGTATCATCTGCTACCTCATGGATTTGTTCATATAAGTTCTCTTGGGATCTACTCTATACCGGTCTCCACCAAGATGTCTTCGTTATAATTCTCAGGTGGTTGTATAGTGATGTAAGACACTAATTGGTTATCCCTTCGAAAGGCAGATAGATTGGGGTGATAAGGATTGAAGTCGACTTCACCCCCCAAACTGAGGTATAGGTAGTCTAAAGATACCGTAAGAAGTTCATCCTGTCCATTGATATAATATCCTAACTCAAACCTATCAGTAGCCAACTAATACTACAATTCATAAGGCCTCCTACGTCCCTACTCAAATAATCTAAGATCGTAACCATGCCAATGGTAACGCTCAAAATATTGTAAGGCATATTCTAGGTTAGAGAGATAATGAATATTCATGATGAATGGTTCATCATTGTCCTCATCCATAGAAGTGTGAGATGCAAGTTGGTCGAGCCCTTCATAAATGAAATTGGTTTGGTTAGGAGGTACCCCCAGTGGTACCACTGTCCCTATGGGTAGGCGATGGGCTTGTGGGCAGCCCATGTCTTGTGTAGTATCGATGATCAACATAAATATCACATTCTGCACAATATATTCCTCTAATATAGGATTAACCAAATGAATGGTCACCTATGGTGCAGATGACCTTGCTGAAGACGTAGGTTAAGCAGGCTAAGGTGCCTCTTCGACTTCTCCTTGAGCATCCTCTACTTCCTTGGGATTAGGGACATCGATGATAACTGGTTTGGGTGTTCACTTTATCTCTTTTTTGCCCATATTTACCTTTGGCTTCCTATCATCTCGATGCATTGTGGATGCATACAGTTTAGTAGAAGCAGCTATCGTATGCTCTAATCATTGAGATATGAATTTTATAGTTTTGGCACACACTTCTTTCATTTTACCTCCTAGCTCTTTGATCGGTGACACTAGTCGTATGTCCAAGTGCATTTATGGGAGCACAAACTCCCTTGACAAATCTTCTAAGTTCACGTATTTGAATGGTTCTTCATCTGAAGGCACCACGTGAACTTGTCCCTCATGCACGTATTTGATGCATTGATGGAGAATGGAAGGGACACAATGTATTTCTCTTATCCAAGGCCACCCTAGAAGTATATCATACTGCATAGCACCTTCAATCATATGACACATCATTGGGATGGTCTTCAGTCCCACCTGAATGGGTAAGACTATAGTATCGACAGTTGAGCATAATACATCATTAAAAGCTCTCAATGTGAAGGCTGAAGGTATGATATGCATCTTTGGTAACTTCATGTATGTCAATGCTTTGGTCATGATTATATTGATCGATGATCCTATATCAATCAACACCTGCTTGAAATATTTGTGGTTTACACATGCAATGATATGAAGCGGTAAGTCTGCTATGAAAGTGGAAACCATATTAATTTTATGATCATAAAATTATATAATCGATTCTTGACACTGTTGCACGTGTCCCACAAAGTGTGTGAATTCTTTAGTATCCTCGGAATGCACTTCTATGGACCTTAGAATGTCCATAAGTGTCTCCCTGTGCATGGGAGACTACTGAATTAGCTCATAAATAGACAACTTTGATGGAGTTATCTGTAGGTTTTGAACTAACCTACTTTTAATTTTCACCACCAGTCTAGTTGGTGGGCCTATCACATTTTGGGCAGGCCTTGGAGGAGGCACAACTTGGACTCTAATGGGAAATGGAGGTTAATTTAGTCTTTCATACCTCACATGTCTTGTGATATTGTTGACCATTCTGACGAACCCATGGGTTGGTGGTTCGATGCGTACTTGATTAACCTGACCAACATTGTTCCTTGGTTCCTCATGGTTGGGCAGAGGATTCTTTTAAATCCCCATATTTTGATTGTCAGGTGCTTGTGGGTTATCCACAAGAAGCGTACCTCTTTTGATCATATTTTGCACTAAATATTTGAACAACCAACATACCTCTATGTTGTGGTCTTTTGTTCGATGAAATATGCAATACTAATCATCCTTATACCCCTTAGGCTTGGGTTGATTAGGGTCCACTAGTTTTATTTTTGGTAAGTTTATTGCCTTTGCCTCACACAATTTATGGAAAATCGATGTCAATGATTTTGATAATTGAGTGAATATGCGAGGAGGGCAACTTTCTTTATCCTTACCCTTATGGTTGTTGTTGCACTACTCGTACTGCACAAAAGGATGTTGGGCTTAATAATTTCATTGTTGCTGCCCCTTATCCCCTTTCTGAAGGTTTAAAACCACCTGATTAACATAGGCTAGCTTGGCCTATTGTTTCTCAATGCTCTTATTGTTCCATTCCTTCTTATTCCTAAGTTTCAAGTTACCCTCCTGTAACTTAATATCCTCTATCACTTTGGCTTGCACCAAAGCCTCCTCGAAGGTATGATATTGCTGCAACTGTAATAATAACGAAATGTACTTTGTGCAACTTTTCATAAATATTTTAGTTAATTCAAAATCAGGGATGGAGAACAATAACTTTACCATCATCTTTCTCCATCGTTTTCCATAATCCATAACTAGCTCATCATCATGTTGCATTAAAGCATCCATATCAGATATGTTTTCCTTTTTCTTGATGCCAAAGGATAAGTGTTCAAGAAATGCATAGGCCAGTTGTTCAAAACTAATGATGCTATACCTCTTGATTTAATTAGACCACTCCTAGGCTGGGCCTAAGAGGGTTGTAATTAAGGTCTATAGGAGCAAGGTATCATTGCTTTCGATCTGAAAGCACGTGTCTATAAAACTCATAACATGCTCCTAAGCGTCTTTCTCTCCTTTAAACTTTTCCAGCCTAGGCATCTCAAAATGCTCAAGATAGGCCGGAATAGGCACTTATGGGCATAAAGGTTCATTATGAATTTTTTTCAAGGTAGGATTTTGATAAGCCATATATTTATTCTTGATAGCTCTAACCTTTTATACCAAGGCCTTATAGGCCTACAAATATATGAACTCCTCTTCTCTATATTGCCTTGGAGGCACTTTTGGAGGCATGTTCCTCTTCGGTTGAGGTGGAGGACTAGGCTCATCATCCACTTTGAATTGGAAGATTTTAGGATATTTTTGGTCTAGTTCCTCTCCCACTTCTTCTCTATACTACCTATGCCCATGATATTCAGATGTAGGGCACCGATCTCTATGTTGGGTCGTACGACGAGTATGGGTGTCTATATGGTCAGGATGAAACTCTGGCTATGAAGCAGCTCGTCTGTCAATGCTCTCCATGTACTCACTATAGGGAGGTAAAATGACACTAGACAATTGTTCCTCCCTATGAAAACACTCCTTTTGATCAAGGATGTGTTTCTCGCGCATGTGTCGTTTGTAAAAGCATTGTATTATGAACCTTTGCCTCTGAGTGTTCTCATTTTTGAGGCATTACCGCTCTGCATGAACATCCTCCAATTGGTTTTGGAGAATTTGATATCTATACTCTAACACCATTTTGTGAGATCTATCTATGTGATCAGTCGTATGAGGCCTTTGGTGTATGTGCTTAGTTTGAGTGGCTTTGTGAGTGTGTCCTCCAATGGACTAATCTGCTACGCTCTTGCCATTGTCTATAAATATGGCATTTGCATTTAGTGGTCACCTATACTCTGTGCCCATATGGTATGTAGGGGCATGCATCTCATGAGAAAATTAGGAGCACTCTCCAGGTTATCTGATGGTCCTAATGGTACTACCGCTACACACGCTCGTAGAATGAGAAGACACAAAAGTGGGCTTATAACCTAGCTATCCTAAGACTTTGTCTAGACTATCTAACTATCTACTACACCATGGCTCGTGAGGTGGCATACCATTTACTCCCACTTTATACATGTCTATGGTGATCTTACAAGGTTCACCTCTATGGGGAGTTTGCATGGGTCTATGCTTGGAAGCATACCCCTCTGTTTACCCCTGAATGGGTAGATATCGGACTTTTCTATACTCATATTGTGGGGTATTTGAGCCTCTCTTAGCTATAGGTCAAAGGAGTACCAATCTGGATCTCTCTATGACATACTCTTCAACAGATCCTATGGAACCAAAGAATGCAATCACGATAAATGCTAACCTATTCGGGACCACCATGCTTTGATCTATGTCTTGAGGAGTGTCTAGTGGTTCCTCTAATTGGGGTATTCTCAATAGGATCCCCGCACGTAGAATTATCCCCTCTAATACTTGTCGAATGATGTTTAGGAGGATTCTATGGTTGAGGGCTTTCTGTGTCTTGATGTGCATTGGGTGGAGCTTCAGCCTTGACCTCAGTTCTATGCCCGAATTGGCCTCTCTGTGTACGTACCATGATATTATATTATCTTGTATGTAATTTTTAAGGCAAAAAAAGCAAACAATAATGATTATCTCTTTTAAATTTTTTTTTGTGAGCCCTAAACTGTTTTGATGTGTTTTGATATTTGTTGTATCAAAAATTAACTCTCATCATTTTTTCAATATGTTGATGATATAGTCAAATGTTTAATGGCTTTCACATGTATGCTCACAGCTTGACAACCTAGAAATGAACTCCAGGCCATGTAATCCCACCTATAATGTGTGGTAATAAAGTCCACACATGGTCAAAGAGCACAGGTCCTCCCGGTCCTCACCTTGTTCACCCGTAGTTAGCTATATATCTCTCTAAAGAGAGATACATGCAAATTTTCCATGGGTTATATCGGCATATTGGATCTGATATTGGTCTAGTAACAAAAGGATTGAGGAAGTTGGGCAAATGGATGAAAATCACTGCTACCATCATTAAACCCTACTCGTGGTTGGATGTAACTTCCAACTCACTAGCATTTAAAGTGTGTCATGGTGTGTGGGGTTCTTTTCACTTTGCATGAAATAAAAATGCATAAAGTAGCACTCAAATGATTTTGCTACATGCTTTTCAAAAGAACGTTTCACTTTAAAAGAATGCATGACTATGCTATGTGATTTTTAGAGAATGCAATTATCTATGAAATAATGGCCACTGATTGGGCCTCAAGCATGCAAAATCTAAAATATGAAATGTCCTAGACCGTTGGAGACTAGGGCAGACTGCAATTAGAGATCCTCTATTCATAGCAACGACTAGTAGAAAACTAAAAAAACATCTAGGATTTCCCCATTTTACTTTTCGCTATGTTTTCTATTTAACATCCATATATTACATTCTGATTCTATAAAAACATAGATAAAAGCAGAAAGATAGGGGAAAATGATCCTACCTCAGATCCAAGTCTGATGAAGGTGTCTGATATATAATTTTTTCTATTATTTGCTGATTGTGTATGTTAGGCGTGGTTGCAACTCTTGCCCATGGGTGTCAGCCACAGTGACAACTATTAACCATGAATTTCAAAAATAGCTAAGTCCTAACATCAAAAAATAGAGTAAGTTATATTGCAAATCACTTAAATTATAGAGTTTCACCGTGATCGCCTTCTATAGCAATCCAGGATGCATACACCTAAGCTAATAATAACTAAAAATCAACATAAAGCATGAAAGATAGACAAATTTGCAAATGAACATAAATAAGGGTTTCCTTTATTGAATTTCCAATGAAACTTGGTTATAAATCCATCCTTCTTAGGGATACCCAATGTGATACAGTTATTACAATTAAGAAAAGTCCCCACGCAAGGGTAGGTATAATTCATAAGCTTCCTAGGTTGACATGAACCGCTCTAAGGCAAATGTAGTCTTCTTCTCCATGATTAGAGGTATTTGTTTCTTTGAATGTCAAGAAATTTTTTAACCCCGTGTTCAAGAAACAACAAGAAGCAATTAGAAGCAAAAGAGGTCTCTCTTGATGAGGCTTTTATTAGAAATTATACAAAATATTGTCATGAAAGCTTGAAATCAATAAAGTACATAAAGCAAAGAAATTTACTCTAAGCATGATAATTGACCATCAAGAATGTAAAGGAAGCATAGATAAATCCATATAATATCCTAATTAAACCATTGAAAGCATAAAAAAATGAAAAGTAGCAACTATTGTCCTAATTGTATAAATGAAAAAATGTAAGGAAAGAGAGCTTTAAACTATGATTCTACCACACAACTGTCTCTAATAGAGTAAATATAAATCAAATGTATCTAATATAAAGAAGCTAAAATATAAACTACTACTAAAACCAGGGAAAAAGAAAATTAAGCCTTGACCACGGGTCTGTCGCGCAGTTGGCACTGTTAGCCACGATTGACAGTCGTGGTTGAGCTGGAAATGAAATTGCCCTCAAATGTTAGTCTTAAATCTCCAATTCTCCTTGATGAATTGATGATCAAGGGTCACCATGATGTCCTATAATAGATTTAGTAGTTGAATTGCTCAAATCGATGATGGAATGGTCTCAATTGTGTTTCTTGATTTCTCTTAGCCCTCCATAGCCTTCTTGGTTCTAAATTCTATTTGATATCCAATTGGGTAGCAAAAGTGTTCCTCTCAATGTATGCAAGTGAGTATGCAATTCGATAGGGCTTTGTTGCTCTTCAAATCAAGATTTGTCTCTTTGTTTCCCAATTTAGAGGGGTTCTTATAGCATTTGAGTAGGCCATGTCTTAGCTTCATGGAGAAGCCAATATCAAGAAAGGGTAGTTGAGGCAATTGGATGGAAGTTTCTAGAACTTTCTACTCTCAAACTGCTCTGATCTGCAACCAATTGGCCATTGAAACCAATTTTAGGTCAGCTAAGTTTCGAATTATTTTTGAGGCTAACCATGGCTCTGAGGCGTGGTTAGCTCTATTAACAGTAGGTGTCAGTCACAGCTAACACTGATTAGGCCAAAATGCCTAAAGGAGTTTTTAGTTTCACTGCTATACCTTGGAATCTATCTAAGATCTTCCATATGGTCTTCTAGCATGTCCCATAGGTGTAGTCGTCTCGACATGACATGTTTTAGGTGTCTACAATAGGAACAAGAATAGTAATATGGATAGGAATAGGAACAGTCAAAGGAATCAAATAAGAAGTAAATAGGATAAATATAAAGAACAATGATTGTTGGGAGTAGAAATACTCCCACCCCAGAATTAACCACCTCAATAGGAGGTGGGGGAGGGGCTAAGCTAAGAAACTCATTCTTAGCACCGAGCCCCAAAGAGGACCCTTTGCCATTGATGTCAAATGTGGAGAGATTTGGTTTAAGAAGAGAGCATTGAGTCATGGGGAGCAATGTCCCAGGGGGAGTAGAACAAGAAAAAGGTCAAGTTTTTGGTAAAAATAATTTGGGTTGCCATCAATGACAAAGGGGGAGATTGTTGGACATTTTGAGTAGATAAGTTGTCATTGATATCAAGAGTGAGTGGTCATTAATGACAGGCTTTCAACACTAGTCAGTGGTAGTTTTAGTGGGTAGCATCAGTTTTAGGTTCTCCAATTTTAGTTGATCAAGACCCGGTTCCAAGAAGTCATATGAGGTCCAAAGGGCAAAGAAGAAGCCTAGGAAAATAATATTATAATATTAAAAATGAGATTTAAATTAATTATAAATTAATTAATATAATTTTATTATAAATTAATTTATTAATTAATTTAATTAACTCTTATGTTACTTAAGTTAATTTTAATTTAATTATAAATTAATTTTTATTAATTTAAATAAACCCTAAAAGGGTTATAAAGCAAAGTTTATAAATCGAATTTTTAAATTCGATTTGAGCACCGACGTATTATAAACATCAAGGCACTACATATAAATCAAGGCAAAAACCTTTGCCTTAGGTCTAACACCCCATGCAATTATTAATTTGAATGCCCCTAAGTTAAAAATATGCGCAAAAGAGGAAGGAGTGATTCTTGTTTGAAAAGACTTCAATAGAAGAGAAGGAACAAGTAGGAGCTAGGCTCCACTCACATTGCATGAGTGACACGTAGCGTAGTTGGTGATAGCAGAAGGAGTTAAGATGTTTGTTGGCAGGATGCAGGTTCGAATCTCATGGGGTTTGATTTTTGCAAAGAGTAAGGTAGTCGTTCTTTTTGAAGTGGTGCCTAGCACTGGGAATAAAGGTAAGCTAGTGCCTTCCCTTTCTTGTGGGATCACCTCTCCCGCATGGTGGGATATAACCTTGGTAAGGTGCTTCGTGGCAAAGAGGTTTTGGGATCGAAACCCACCGAGGCCCTTTTGGTAGTTGAAGAGGTATGCGTTGATGTCATATGCTTGGTTGCTTGATTAATTTCGGGGTTGCTTTATTAATTTTGGAGATGCTAAAGTTTGAAAAATAAAAATATTTTTGTGCCTTGTAAAGTTTATTTTGCCTAAATAAAATTGATGATTAAGTGTTGTTGAGGGAGATAAAAGGGTAGGCAATTATTTTTTCTGAAGGGTTATTTTTGAAAGTTTGATTAATTAAATTGGATATTATAAGGAGCATCTTGAGTGATTATTTTTATGTGTAATTTGATGATTGCTAATTTCAAGGAGTAATGAGGTGTATCTAGGATTGATTATTTTTGTGTTTGAAAAATATTTGAAAGAGAGTTAGTGTGATATTTGTCATCTAACTATTGAAATTGGCAAAGGAGAAAATTGTGATTGAGACAGGTTTTTCTAAGGGCACTTCTACATCAAACAAAAGGTATGGGCACACCTTACTAGTGAGTTATTGTTGAATGTTGTGAATGCAAAGTTGGAGTGAAAATGATTGTTTGGTAAGCATTGTTGAGTGTGTTTTGAATTGATGCTTCAATATTTTTTGGAATAAAGAGTTGTTGATAAAACCTTGTTTATAAGCATTTATGTTGAAGTGACTAATTGAGTGAAGAACTTGAACTAGGGTTTGAAAAGATCATGGGTATCATTGTTATGTGAATATTATTTTATAATCATTGTTGTTGAAGTAATTAAGTTGAGTGAAATTGAACTAGGGTTTGCAGATATCATGAGTATCATTCTTATCTGAGATTGGTTGATAAGCATTGTTGGAAATATTTGAGTGAGTGTTCATATGATTGGACTAGGATTTGTGATCAAGGATTATTACATTGAGTGATTGGTTGAGTAAGAGTTGGTTGAACCTATTCAAGTGGATGTGTTGAAGTTATTTTTCAAGTTCTATAAAATAAATTATTCTATATTCTGAGTTGAGTTGATAAAGTGATTGATAGTTGGTGAATGTGAAGTATATTGAGTCTCTAACAATTATCTATATGTTTTTGTGATAAAATAGTGATTGAAATTTATTGATAGGTTGTGAGTGTGAAGCATATTGAGTCTAAAAAATCTCTATATTTTTATAAAGGAGTGATTGAAAGTAATTGAGCATTGTGATTAGTGTGAAGCATATTGAGTCTAACAATTCTCTTTATGTTTCTATGAGTTTGGATAAATTCTTGAGAGGAATTATTGAGAAGATTTAAGGTAAGCCTTTAAGAAGACTTGTAGATAGCTTTGTGTGAGCTTTTGTGGAATCTTACAATACATATTGAGAGCATATTTAGATAAGTTCTAATGAGGAATTATTGAGCAGATTTGGACAAGTTCTAGTAAGGACTTGTTGAGTAGATTTGAGGTAAGTTTTAGTGAATACTTGAGAAAAAAGTTGGCAAGTTCTAGAGAGGACTTGTGAATAGATTAGTGTGAGATTTTGTGAAAGCTTACAAGGCATATTTGAGACAAGTCTTTGAGAAGACTTGTGAGCAAAGTTGATTGTTTGATTTGTTCAAACCTTGGGTTAGTGTTTGGGGCAGATCTAGTAGAGTTTATTTGAGATTGAGTCAAGCTTTGTGATAAGTCTTGAGGATATATTTGTGCTAGACTGAAGGAATGTGTTTAGTGTATATCAAATGATAGATATTGAGGACATATTTGTGCTATACTATTGGAAATTTTGAGTCTTTAAGTCAAGTTGTCACTGATGTCAAGGAATGAAGTCATCATTAATGTCAAGGAATTTGTCAAGAAATAAAGTTGTCATTGATATCTAGGAATAAGCCACTGATGATGTCAAAGGTCAAGAGGAACAATGTAGAGGTTAAAGGTAAAAGGGCTTCATAATATTTTTAATATTATGTGGAAGCATAAGTTAAAAGGTTTTTCATAAAAACCCAAGGAATATTATTGCAATAAAGGAAGGTTTAATATTTATTTCATAAAATATTTAAATTCAAAGTGAATTTAAATTTTATAAATAGATATTATTTATACCAAGTTGTACAATGAAATATGACCTTAATAAAACCAAAGTGTTTTAAAGAATTAATATAGTTTAAGTTCAAATGAATTTAAATAATTTATAAATTAATAAGTTCAAAGGGAAATAAAAAGCATCGACGTCTAATTTATTGGAGGAAATTTGAGCGCCGACGTTATGAATGAAGGAGGAAAATCAATATATATACCAATGCCTTAATGACATTAAAACTTATCCTTTTTCTCGATTAATGAATGTGTGCAATTGTGTTGAATTCATGTGGAATAAGAGAAGTGACTTTTGTGTTTTAGCGCCAATGAATAAGGTTTAAGGGGAACAACACCAAATTACCAAGCACCAACTGGGCAGCATGGCCTAGTGGCAAGAGGATAGCGGTTAGAGTGTTTGGGCACTAGGAGACCTACATTCGAAATGCATCGACAACATTTTTGGTGGTTGCATTAGTGTTGGAAGCGCCAAAGGAAAGGCACATGTTTTTGTGCAAGGCAAGGTAGGGAGTCTTTTGGAGCACATGGTGCTCCTTAGTCCCCAAGCAAGCGCCTAGCTCACATGGTGGTTGGAGCCGTGACTAGGATGTTGGTTGAGGTTGTGCTATGAGTTCGAATCCCTTCCAAAGCAGGTAATAAATTTTGATTATTATTTTTTTAGGTTGTCTAAATTTTGGAATTAAAAGGGTTTCTTAAAAGGATTGTTTGTTGAAAATTATTTTTGATAAGATGGAGGAATAAGGTGTTAGGTTTATTTTAATAAAGTGTTTTTGTCACATTGATTTGTTGAAGTATTAAAATGATAGAAGTAACTTCTAGCATTGAGTTATCTTGAAAAGAAGAGTGCATCGAATATAATTTTAATTGGGATATTATAAGGTGTAAGTGGTATTATTTTTTGTAAAATATTGATGAATGTTTTCTTAAATATGGAGTGATAAGGTGTATATGTGTCTTGATATTTACATTGTATTTTGAGGAAGTTTATTATCTAATAGTTTCTTTGAACTTGGAAAATAAGTATTTATGGTTGTGGTAGATTTATGAGATTCCTTCATCATCAAGTAAAAGGTATTATCATATTCTTCCATAGTTAAGTTGATTGGTTGGTTTTTTGAAAAATAATTTTGGAGTGAAAAGGACTTGATTAGGGTTTCCTATTGAGTGTGTTTGAGTTAATGCTTCAAGGTTTTCTGGAATAGAGAGTTGTTTTATAAGCATTGTTGTTGAGCATTGTTGGAAATATTTTGAGTGAGTGATCATATGCTTGGACTAGGGTTTGTGAGCAAGGGTTGTTTCATTGAGTGTTTGGTTGAGTATATTTGGTTGAGCCTAGTCAAGTGGGTGTGTGAAGTGATTGTTAAAGTTCCATAAAACAAATTATTCTATATTCTGATTTGAGAAAGTGATTGAGCATTGAGTTGAAATTGAAGTATATTGAGTCTCTAACTATTCTCCTTATGTTTCTAAGAGAGTGATTGAAATTAATTGAGCATTGTTATATGTATAGAACATATTGAGTCTCTAAAAATTCTCTTTATGGATCTATGAGATTGGACAAGTTTTGTGTGGACTTGTTGAGTAGATTTGAGGTAAGTCTTTGAGGAGACTTGTGGACTAATTTTGTGTGAGCTTTTGTGGAAGCTTACAATACATATTTTGAGCAGATTTGGATAAGTTCTTGAGAGGACTTATTGAGCAGATTGGACAAGTTCTAAAGAGGACTTGTGGACAGAGTTTGGTGCATATTTGAGGACATGTTTGTGCCAGATCAAAGACAGATATTGAGAAGAGTTGTACTAGATCGAAGGACTATGTTTAGTGTAAACTTGAGATAGAGCTTTAGAGGTGATAGAGAGTAGAGGATAGTAGTCTCCAGTGGATAGATATCCATTATACAGGGTAGTGAGGATAGGTTTTCTGAGTGAGGACAAGAGTCTTCAATGGAGAGAGATCCACAAGCTAGTGTAGTGGAGGCAATAGTCTTCTAGAGGATCACCAATCAGAGCAGATATTAGGAGAAGAAGTTCTACTATGGATAGAGATCCACAAACTTGATTTAGGGGATTGGTGTCTCCTTTGGACAGAGGTCCATAAATATTATAGGGAAAGGATTCCCAAGAGAATTTATTTGAGAAAAAATTATAAGAAATATTTTCTCTATGGAGTAGCCCACATTGGGTGAACCACGTAAAATCATGTCTCTCATGTGTGTGATGCTTTATGTGATGTTTACTTCTTTAATATTGATAATGTTATTATTTGGATTAAAAATAAAAAAAAATTATTGTATATTGTTCATCCCCCATCTTAGTATAAGCACATGTTCTTCAATTGGTATCAAAGCGGATCTCTCCATGAAAATACTAACAGCTTGGAGAAGGATCCATCAGTAGCACACATGACTTCAGAAAATGAAGAATAGACTATGTTTGACATAAAAGAGGAATTCTTTGCTACTCTAAAAAAGTTAGAAATACTTAGAGAGAAGAATTCAATCTTGAAGGAATAAGCTCAAGAAGATGAAGAAGCAAGGATGAAACTTTTACAAAATCTCATAGAACTCAATATTAGGGTGGAAGAAGGAAATAAAATTGAGAAGGACATGACAAATATGTTGAGATCTAGGAAAACATAATGTGAAATATTAGAATCAAAAATTGTCCACCTAAGGAATGAAGTTGAAAGGATCAAGGTACTACAAGATGTAGAATATGAGAAACAGAAAGAGGAATCAAGTCTTAAAAATGCAGAAACCTCAAACAAAGATAATCAAGCAAAGGAAGAAAGCAACGGAGAACCCTGGATAAGATTTAATCACAAGAGGAATATTACTGCACCACAAACTTCAAGACATCCAAATAGGTTACATAATTTCTTCCATGGTCATTGTTTTTCTTGTAATAAATATGGTCATAGAGTTGTCTACTTTTTTCATCATGCAAAAAACAATGTCAATAGAAATTTTAATTCCTTTGCACCTCTTATGGATTATGATATTATATGTTACAAATGCAATAATTTTGGGCACAAGGCTAGATGGTGTAAAATGATACCTCCTGAGTCTAGAAAAACAATTTCAACAACTAGGAAAGATGAAAGGGAAAATGTTAAGGCTAGGTCAATGTTAGTTCAAACCACCCTTCATGCTCAGGATAAAGAGGAACAATGGTATCTTGATAGTGGTTTATCTAGTCACATGACAAGATAGAAAAATTCATTGAACTAAGAGAAACCAATAGAGGATCAGTAAGTTTTGGTGATAATGGATTAGCAAGGATTTGTGGAAGAGGAAATCTAAGTTTAGATAATGGGAAAACAAAAAAATAAAATGTATTTTATGTTAAAGGATTAAAACACAATCTTCTGAGTATAATTCAACTTTGTGATCAAGGGTGTATGCTTACTTTCCATCCAGATAGATGTGAGATAAGAAAATCATATACTAGAAAAATCATTGCCAATGCAAGAACCCCAAACAACTTATACGTGCTCAATGATATCAAAGGGAAGAAGTGTTTTCTATCACAAGAATATAAGAGTTGGTTATGGCATAGAATATTGGGTCACTTGAATTTTGACAACATAGTCAACATAAGCAATAAATAGGTAAAACCCAAAATAAGAAGACCTCAAAACACAATTTGTGCACCCTGTCAACATGGAAAGCAAACTAGGACAACCTTTAAGTCAAAAGGATATATGTCATTTGAGCCATTGAGCCTAATACATACTGATCTATGTGGTCCTACCAGGACACAAAGCATTCAGGATGAGAGCTACATTATACTATTTATAGATGATTATTCCAGAATGTTGTGGGTACCCTTCCTAAAAGATAAGTTAGATGTCTTTGAAAAATTCAAAGAATTTAAGGAATTTGTTGAAAATAAAATTGGCAAAAGGATTAAGTGTTTAAGATTTGATAGAGAAGGAGAATTTACTTCAAATTAATTTGTAGATTTTTGTGAACAACATGGTATCAAGAGAGAGTACTCAGCAGAAATAACTCCTCAACAAAATGGGGTAGTTGAAAGGAAAAATAGGACTGTTGAAAATATAGCTAGAGCTATGTTAAATTAATATACGCTATTAGATGGTTTTTGGAGAGAAGCTATAAACACAATAGTATACATAATCACTAGGTCTCAAATGAGGGTAAATCATCACAAGACTCCATATGAGCTTTGGAAAGGAATATCTACCACTGTAAAACACTTTAGAATTCTTGGAAGCAAATGTTACATAAGACAGGAAGATCAAAACTTAGGCAAGTTTGATCCAAGATGTGATAAGGGAATTTTTATTGGTTATTATACAAGGAGTAAAGCCTACAGGTGCTTCAAAAAAAGAACACGCACTATGGTGGAAAGTATAAATTTAACAATTGATGAGAAGATATATTCAAGAGAACCAGTTCAGAAAATTATGTATCAAGAAGATGGATGTTATCAAGAAGAATTTTGTGAGGAATTAGATAAAGAAGAAGAAGAAACACAAAGATTTTTTCTTGAAACTCCATCCAGGTATGTACAGAAGCATAATCCAAAAGAGCAAATCATTAGGAATACAGATGAAATACAGACAAGGAGAAGAATAATAAAACCATCTCAACAAGAAAATTTTTCTTTGCCATCTAATATTGAGCCAAAAGACTTCACTCAGGCAAGTGAGGATAAATTTTGGATTAAGGCAATGGATGAGAAATTAGATAAGATAGTGATGCAGGAGCATCCGACGACAGTAGAGCAATCTTGCATCTTTCAAAACTTTTTGCTTCAAATTTTTTTTCTAAGTACTTTTCTTTAGTTTTTCCCAAGAGGGAAGTTTTTGTAAAGCATGGGGGAAGGGGGTCACGAAATCGCGACCTCAAAGGCTGCATTGTGACATTAGCAAGTTTCGTCGCGATATCGCGACGTCGCGATATCGCGACAATATTTCAAAGCGGAGGCAAAGGGCTGCAGTCGTCGTGATATCACGACAGTATTACAAAGCTAAGGCGTAGGGGGAGTCCTGTCATGATATCATGACCAGTAAAAAGTTGCCACATGGCGTGGTCTCGAAACAGGTAAAACTAAGCAAAGTTCGGCAAAGAGAAGGCAAGGGGGATCGTGAAATCATGACCCCAAGGAGCTTCAGCAAGGCAAAGGCAAGGGGGGTCACGAAATCATGACCCCAAAGGGGTTTCAGCAGGGGAAGGCACTTTTGGTCATGATATTGTGACATGTCACGATTTCGCGACCTGTTGCAATATCGCGGCCAATAAGAAGACAGGGCAAAGTTTACACGCGGATGGCTAGACAAGGTGGAGATAAACACGCGGCTACCACGTGTGATAAAGCGACACAACCAGTCAAAGTCAAATTCAAAATTGGACACGAGGAAAGGCCCGCGCATGGGAAAGGAGGTAGCGAGGGCAGTTAAAGTTTTTTTTTTTTTTGACAAGATAATAGCTCCCGAGGGACAGTCTGGAAAAACAGCGATTATAGGGTAAGGGCCTATTGATTACATGCCTTCATGGCAGATCGGGAGTGGTTGGCCAATAACAGGTGGAAGATCGAAGACTCGACGGGAAAGGCCGATTTTGCATTTTTTTTTAATTGTTTCTTCGTGCGGTGGAACATTAATTGCGAGAGGGCCGAGACCTCGATAAAAACATGATTTTTATGTATTATTAGGGGTGGTGGACTGGAGAATAGGTGGAGAAGAGTGATACTGGAAGAACCGAGCTGAGCATCGTTTAATGTAAGCCTGTGGGCTGTAATGTATAAGAATTTTCTAAATTAATAGATGAAAAGTTTGAAATTTTGCAGGAGTGTGTATGCGTCTATCTTCTGGTCCCCGTCAGTGGTATCAGAGCCAGGTTGTTCCTGAGTGTGTGACAAATCGTCGAACATGAGGCAGTCACACCAGGATCTGTGGGAAGGCTCATGAGAAAGTGAGAAGATGCCTCCGAGAAGAAACCCCATTGGTGGGAGAGGCATGGCAGCAGCAGATTTCCAAGCTTTGTAGCGGCAAGTTCAGGCCCTGCAAGAAGAACTACACAGAGGATACGAACCAAGAAGAGATGCAGACAGTGAAGATGAAGTAGATGAAGAAGAAAACCAGTTTGAAGAAGAAGAAGAAGAAGCTGTAGATCCAGCACAATCCAGACTGTACAAAGCCATATCCCAGATCGGGAAGAGGCTGAAGATAGAAGTTTCCACATATTCCAGGAACTTGAATCTAGAGGAATTGATTAATTGGATAAATGACCTGGAAGAATACTTTGAGTATGAAGAATTTGAAGATCCCGAGTGGGTCATATTTGCCAAAACCAAATTAAAAGGTCATGCCAGCATATGGTGGAAGGGGGTACAGCTAGAACGAAACAAAAGAGGAAAAGAACGGATAACAAGATGGGAACGGATGGTTGAAAAATTAAAAAGGCAGTTTATTTTGGCAGATTATGAGTTGGATCTGCTAAGAAAAATGCAGGGTTTAAGACAGATGAATAAAACTGTTCAAGAATATACGAAGGAATTTTATAAAATCTCCATCAGAACCTGCCATTTAGAAGCAAGCAAAGAAAATGTGGCCCGTTATATTAATGGGTTGAGACCCAGTGTCCAGGAAGAGTTGAGCTTAGTGCGGGTGAGCACCATTGAAGATGCTTACCAGTTTTCTTTGAAGGTTGAAAAAAAACTGAACAGAAGGTTTGAGAGCAAGCAAAAAGGAAGAGGGCCTGGAGGAAATACCGGTGGAAGAAAAGAGGAAGGAAAGGAAGAGAAGAAAGAAGAGGTTAGCAGCAGTCGAAATCAGAAAGAAGATGAAGAACTCAAACCACAAGTTTAGAACAATGGCTATCCAAGAGGAAGAGGTAGATCTGGACGCGGGTATGGAAGAGGAGTGTTTCGGGGAACATGTTTCCACTGTGGAGAAGAGGGGCATCGGGCATATGAGTGTCCCCAGCACCCCGAGAGAGTGAACAAGAAATAAGTGGGTCCTGCCAGAGTTGCTGTGGCAGCGGAAGATGCTGAATCAAAACATTCTGAAGAAGCTGAGAAGGGAGAAGCCATGATCATGAGGAGGACCATGCTGATTGATGAAGACAAACCTGAGCAGAGAAGAAGCCTGTTTCGCACATGGTGCAAAAGTGCAGGCAAAGTTTGTAATGTTATTATAGACAATGGAAGTACAGATAACTTAGTCTTTGAGGAGATGGTTGCTAAGTTACAGTTGGAGAGAAGGAGACACCCACATCCATACCGGATTGCATGGTTGCAGAAGGACCGCAAAGCATGGGTCCGTGAACAGTGTTTAGTCACATTCCAGATTGGGAGATACCAGGATGAGGTCCTGTGTGATGTTTTCCCCATGGATGCTTGCCATTTGCTATTGGGAAGGCCATGGCAGTTTGATCGGAGTGCAGTGCATGATGGTTGTGCAAATACGTACTCCTTGATGAAAGATGGAGTGCGGCACAAGTTGAAGCCATTGCAGACAGTGGATGAGAAGGTGTGCAGCAATGCCAGAATTTGTCTGGTAGAGGGCAAAAAATTTTCTTGCCAGGAAATGGGATTGGAACAGGTTGTAAAGGTTGATGAGTGTTCGGAGATATTACAAAGGACGTGGACCGAACAACATAGAAGTGAAGATCACTTCTCCTTTTTACCCGGGGTGTCTGATGCAGGAGCATCCGGTGACAGTAGAGCAATCTTGCATCTTTCAAAACTTTTTGTTTCAAATTTTTTTTCTAAGTACTTTTCTTCAGTTTTTCCCAAGGGGGAAGTTTTTGTAAAGCATGGGGGAAGGGGGTCGCGAAATTGTGACATGTCACGAAATCGCGACCTCAAAGGCTGCATTGTGACATTAGCAAGTTTCGTCATGATATCATGATAATATTTCAAATCGGAGGCAAAGGGTTGCAGTTGTTGCGATATCGCGACAGTATTACAAAGCTAAGGCATAGGGGGGAGTCCTGTCGCGATATTGCGACCAGTAAAAAGTTGCCACGTGGCGTGGTCTCGAAACAGGTAAAACTAAGCAAATTTCGGCAAAGAGAAGGCAGAGGGGGGGGATCACGAAATCATGACATGTCATGATTTCGTGACATGTCGCAAAATCGCGACCACAAGGAGCTTCAGCAAGGCAAAGGCAAGGGGGGTCGCGAAATCGCGACATGTCACGATTTCATGACATGTCACGAAATCACGACCCCAAAGGGGTTTCGATAGGGGAAGGCGCTTTTGGTCACAATATCGCGACATGTCGCGAAATCACGACCCCAAAGGGGTTTCGGCAGGGGAAGGCGCTTTTGGTCGCGACATCGCGACATGTCACGATTTTGCAACCTGTCGTGATATCACGGCCAATAAGAAGATAGGGCAAAGTTTACACACGGATGGCCAGACAAGGCGGAGATAAACACATGGCTGCCACGTGTGATAAAGCGATGCAACCAGTCGAAGTCAAATTCAAAATTGGACACGAGGAAAGGCCCGCGCACGGGAAAGGAGGTAGCGGGGGCAGTTAAAGTTTTTTTTTTTTTGACAAGATAACAGCTCCCGAGGGACAGTCTGGAAAAGAAACGGTTGCAGGGTAAGGGCTTATTGATTGCATGCCTTCATGGCGGATCGGGAGTGGTTGGCCAATAACAGGTGGAAGATCGAAGACTCGACGAGAAAGGCCAATTTTTTGTTTTTTTTTTGAATTGTTTCTTTGTGCGATGGAACATTAATTGCGAGAGGGTCGAGACCTCGATAAAAACTCGGTTTTTATGTATTATTGGGGGTGGTGGACTAGAGAATAGGCAGAGAAGAGTGAGACTGGAAGAACCGAGCCGAGCATCGGTTAATGTAAGCCTATGGGCTATAATGTATAAGAATTTTCCAAATTAATAGACGAAAAGTTTGAAATTTTGCAGGAGTGTGTATGCGTCTATCTTCCGGTCCCCGTCAGATAGAGAAAAGCAAAACTTGGGAACTTGTTCCATGACCAAAGGACAAAAATTTGATTGGCACAAAATGGGCATTCATAAACAAGTTAAATGAATATGGACAAGTGATCAGGAATAAAGCAAGGTTAATATGCAAAGGTTATGCACAGGTAGAAGGAATTGACTTTGATGAGACATTTGCTCCAATTGCATGACTTGAAGCTATAAGGATGTTTTTAGCATTTTCAAGTTTCAAAAATTTTAAGGTATATCATATGGATGTCAATTTAGAATTTCTAAATGGTGTTCTAGAAGAAGAAATCTATATTGAACAACCAAAGGGATTCATATTAGCAGATAAACCAGATCATGTGTGCATATTAAAAAAGGCACTGTATGGTCTAAAGTAGGCTCCGAGAGTATGGTCCTCAAGATTGGATAAGTATATTCAAGAATAGGGATTTAGAAAAGGAATAGCAGACAGTAATTTATATATCAAAAATGAAGGAAGTGATCTACTAATAGTGGTTTTTTATGTTGATGACATCATTTTTGGGGGAAACAATGATAATATGTGTAAATAATTTGCTAAGAACATGCAAAATGAATTTGAGATGTCTATGCTTGGTGAATTGTCCTTCTTTCTTGGACTTCATATTTCACAATAAGAAAGAGGGGTGTTTCTCTCACAAGTCAAGTATATAAAAGAAATGTTAAAAAAATTCAGGTTAGAAGATTGTAAACCGGTAAGTACCCCCATGGTCACAGGATGCAATTTGAGTAAGGATGATGAATCTCCAGAGGTAGATCAGATATTATATAGATCTATGATTGGCAGCTTATTGTATGTTACAGCTACAAGACCAGACATAGTACAGTTAGTGGGATTAGTGGCAAGGTTTCAGACAACACCTAAGGAAACACATGTGGCAGTAGTAAAAAGAATTTTTAGGTTTCTAAAAGGGACTATGTATTTTGGGCTTTGGTATCCCAAAAGTGAAAATTTCACACTAATAGCATATACATATGCATATTGGGTTGGTAGCATTGGTGACAAAAAAGTACAAGTGTTTTTTTTTTAGACTGTTTAGTCTCTTGGCTAAGTAAGAAGCATGTTTTAGCTTCTTTATCTACAATAGAATAAGGATGCATTGCAACAGTAGCTAGTTGTACACATGTTTTATGGATGAAAAGAATTCGAGAAGACTTCAAGATAAAGCATGATCATCGTATTCCTATACTATGTGATAATACAAGTGCCATAAGTATCACAAAAAATCCAGTAATGCACTCTAATACAAAGCATATTCTGATTAAGTACCATTTTCTGAGAGAACAAGTGACATATAAATAGGTCAGGTTAGAATATGTTACTACAAAGGAATAAATAGCAGATATTTTCACTAATCCAATTTCAAAGGAAACTTTTGAGTATCTTCGAGGAAAATTGGGCTCAAAATAAGGTGGAGTTAGGGGCTAATCTAAGAGGCTCATTCTTAGCCCCAAGCCCCAAAGGTGACCCTTTGCCATTGATTTCAAAGTGGGAGAGATTTGAGTAAGGGGGAGAGATTTGGTATTTGAGTAAAAGGATAAAGCATTGAGCCAAGGGGAGCAATGTCCCAGGGGGAGTAGAACAAAGAAAAATATGAGTTTTCAGTAAAAATAATTTGGGTTGTCATTAATGACAAAGGGGGAGATTGTTGGACATTTTGATTCATTAAGTCAAGTTGTCATTGATGTCAAGGAATGAACTCCTCATTAATGTCAAGGAATTTGTCAAGAAATAAAGTTGTCAAAGTTGTCATTGATATCCAGGAATAAGCCACTGATGATGTCAAATATCAAGAGGAACAATGCAGAGGTTAAAGGCAAAAGGGCTTCATTATATTTTTAATATTATGTGGAAGCATAAGTTAAAAGGTTTTTCATAAAAACCCAAGGAAGATTATTGCAAAGCTAAATGAAGGTTTAATATTTATTTGATAAAATATCTAAATTCAAAGTGAATTTAAATTTTATAAATAAATATTATTTATACCAAGTTGTACAATGAAATATGGCCTTAATAAAACCAAAGGGTTTTAAAGAATTAATTTATAAAATTTAAATTCAAATGAATTTAAATAATTTATAAATTAATAAGTTCAAAGAGAAATAAAAAGCACCGACGTCTAATTTATTGGAGGAAATTCGAGATCCGACGTGATGCATGAAGGATGAAAATCAATATATATACCAATGTCTTAGAGGCATTATAACTTATCCTTTTGCTTGATTAATGAATGCATGCAATTGTGTTGAATTCGTGCAGAATAAGAGAAGCAAATTTTGTGTTTTAGCGCCAACTAATAAGGTTTAAGGGGAACAACACCAAAGTACCAAGTGCCAACTAGGCAACATGGCCTAGTGGCAAGAGGACAATGGTTAGAGTGTTTGGGCGCTAGGAGACCTACATTCGAAACGTGGTGGCAACATTTTTGGTGGTTGCATTAGTGTTGGAAGTGCTAAAGGAAAGGCGTACATTTTTATGCTAGGCAAGGCGAGGAGTCTTTTGGAGCATGTAGTTCTCCTTGGTCCCCAAGCGAGCACCTAGCTCACACGGCGGTTGGAGCCATGACTAGGGCACTGGTTGAGGCTACGTTGTGAGTTTGAATCCCTTCCAAGGCAGGTAATAAATTTTGATTATTATTTTTGTGGGTTGCCTAAAGTTTGGAGTTAAAAGGGTTGCTTAAAAGGATTTTTTGTTGAAAATTATTTTTGATAATTTGGAGGAATAAGGTGTTAGGTTTATTTTAATAAAGTGCTTTTGTCACATTGATTTGTTGAATTATTAAAAGGATAGAGGGAAATTCTAGCATTGAGTTATCTTGAAAAGAAGAGTGCATTGAATATTATAAGGTGTAAGTGGTGTATTATTTTTTGTAAAATTTTGATGAATGTTTTCTTAAATATGAAGTGATAAGGTGTATGTGTGTCTTGATATTTACATTATATTTTGAGGAAGTTTATCATCTAATAATTTCGTTGAGCTTGGCAAAGAAGTATTTATGGTTGTGGCAAATTTATGAGATTCCTTCATCATCAAGAAAAATGTATGAGAACATTATTCCATAGTTAAGTTTATTGGTTGGTTTTTTGAAAAATAAGTTGAAGTAAAAAGGACTTGATTAGGGTTTCCTATTGAGTGTGTTTGAGTTAATGCTTCAAGGTTTTCTGGAATAGAGAGTTGTTTTATAAGCATTGTTGTTGAGCATTGTTGGAAATATTTTGAGTGAGTGATCATATGCTTGGACTAGGGTTTGTGAGTAAGGGTTGTTTCATTGAGTGTTTGGTTGAGTAGAGTTGGTTGAGCCTAGTCAAGTGGGTGTGTGAAGTGATTGTTCAAGTTCCATAAAATAAATTATTCTATATTCTAATTTGATAAAGTGATTGAGCATTGAGTTGAAATTGAAGCATATTGAGTCTCTAACAATTCTCCTTATATTTCTAAGAGTGTGATTGAAAGTAATTGTGCATTGTGATAAGTATAGAACATATTGAGTCTCTAACAATTCTCTTTATGGATCTATGAGATTGGACAAGTTCTGTGTGGACTTGTTGAGTAGATTTGAGGCAAGTCTTTGAAGAGACTTGTGGAATGATTTTGTATGAGCTTTTGTGGAAGCTTACAATACATATTTTGAGTAGGTTTAGATAAGTTCTTGAGAGGAATTATTGAGCATATTGGAAAATTTCTAAAGAGGACTTGTGGATAGAGTTTGGTACATATTTTAGGATAGGTTTGTGCCATATTAGAGATAGAGATTTAGCAGAGTTGTACTAGATCGAAGGACTATGTTTAGTGTAGACTTGATATAGACCTTTGGAGGTGACAGAGAGTAGAGGATAGTAGTCTCCAGTGGATAGATATACATTAGCCAAAGTAGTGAGGACAAGTTTTCTGAGTGAGGACAAGAGTCTTTAGTGGAGAGAGATCCACAAGCCAGTGCAGTGGAGGGAGTAGTCTTCTAGAGGATCACCAACTAGAGCAGATATTAGGAGAAGGAGTTCTCCTATGGATAGAGATCCATGAACTTGATTTAGGGGATTTGTGTCTTCTTTGGACATAGGTCCATAAACATTGTAGGGAAAGGATTACCAAGAGAATTTATTTGAGAAAAATTTATAAGAAATATTTTCTTCGTGGAGTAGCCCGCATTGGGTGAACCACGTAAAATCATGTCTCTCATGTATGTGATTATTTGTGTGATGTTTACTACTTTAATATTGTTGATGCTATTATTTATATTAAAAAGCAAAAAGTTTTATTGTATACTGTTCACCCTCCCTCTCATTATAAGCACATGTTATTCATAGACCTAAAGACTGTGTTTAGTGTAGATCAGAGGATAGAGTTTGGTGCAGATTTGAGGATAGGTTTATGCCAGACCAAAAAAAATATTGAGCAATTTTATGCTAGATAGAAGGACTATGTTTAGTATAGATTTGAGATAGATATTTGAAGGTGATAGAGTATAGAGGATGACAGTATCCAGTGGATGGATATCCATTAGCCAGGGCAGTGAGGACAGGTGTCTTTAGTGGATAGATATCCATTTAACTAGAGCAATGGGGGTAGTAGTTCTTCTAGAAGATCACCAATCAAAGCTAAGGAGCAAGGAGTTATCCTGTGGATAGAGATACACAAATTTTATTAGGGGATTGGTGTCTCCTTTGGATAGAGATCCATAAATATTGTAATAGGTAAAGGATTCCCAAGAGATTGATTAAGAAAATTTTAGTGAAATATTTTCTTCGTGGAGTATCCCACATTGGGTGAACCAAGTAAAATTGGTGTCTCTATTGTGTATGGTGATTTGTGCATTGCTTTAACTATTTTTTTTCATATTGCTATCTATACATTGCATAATATTTATTGGGAAAGAAAATTAAAAAGTGGTCTTATATTGTTCACCCCCTCTCAATATAAGCTTGTGTTCTTCAACATGACTGTGACTTTCATTATCGATTGTTGAGTTGCGAGCATACAGGTGAAAACCCTTAAACTATTGAGCATTACATCAACAATTTCAAATACGATGAGATTATTTTAAGTTTTCAACAAATTTCAAAATGCATCAAACTAGTGTAGGGCTCAAAAATAAAATTTAAAAGAGATAATCATTCTTTTTGCAAAAATATACATATGAGATAATACACATCATGGTAATAATACAGAGAGACCAATATCAGTTTAAAACCCTCAAGCTCCACCTAATGCATAGCACAATGTGTCAAACCCTCAATCACAAGATCCTCTTGGATGACATTCAGTGAGCATTAGATGGGAAAACTCTATGCACAGGGGTTCTCATTAGAATACCCCACCTAGAGGAGGTAATGTACATACCGCGTGAGATAGATCCAAGTATGGAAGATCCCAACATGGGGCCTTCGAGCATGGGAGAATATATCACGATCATACACCTCATGGATCCACTATATCAGTTGAAGAGTACATCACTGAGGAAGGAACTATAACTAAGTTAGTGCCCATACGTACTCGAGCTAAGGGAGGCTCCAGGCCCTTGTCAATTCAAAATAGACAAGTAGAAAATATACCCATTCAGGTGTAGGAGGAAAGGGCTACTTCAAATCATAGGCCCACAAAAACTCCAAACAACAATAAACTTTGTAAGTTCATATTTGATATGTCTAAAGTCAGAATCAATGGCATGCCACCACATGAGCTTCGATGCACTAGAAAATTAGATGGTTTGGATAGGGTCCTAAGGTAGCTAGGTTACAAACCCTTAGTTGCACACTATCATTCTATGAGCTCTCATAGTGATAGAACACATAGGACCATCGAAGAACTAGGATAATGCTCTAAGCATTCTCATAGTATACTTTTCCTATCAACCCATGCAGGCATAGAGCACATACAATACTAGAACATGAATTTCATCTACACAAACAAAGAAAAGAGCGTTGCAAAAAATTCTATTGGAGGTCATACCGATAAATTTGCTCGAATATAATATATACACCAAATACCACATACGATCGATCTTATAGATCGATCACAGAAACTTGTGTCAGAACAATGACAGCATATCTTCCAATACCAATTGGAATATGTTCATGTAGAGTGTGATCACCTTGAAAATGAGGATACTCATAGGCAGAGGTTTCTAAGGCACCATATTTTTGAGCAACGCATGCACGAGAAATGCATCCTTGATCAAAAGGAGTGTGTTGAGTGATAGGATGAATTTACTCATACCAATTTACTCTCTCATAATGAATACAGGGAGCGCACTCATAGACGAGCTACTTTATAGCCCAATTTATGCCTTGAGCACATTGAAAACTATACTCACCACATGGCCCAAAACATGATGTAACACCAAGAACTCGAACATCATGGGCATATGCAGTAAAAGAAATGCATCCTTGATCAAAAGGAGTGTGTTGAGTGATAGGATGAATTTACTCATACCAATTTACTCCCTCATAGTGAATATAGGGAGCGCACTCATAGATGAGCTACTTTGTAGCCCAATTTATGCCTTGAGCACATTGAAAACTATACTCACCACATGGCCCAAAACATGATGCAACACCAAGCGCTCGAACATCATCGTCGTACGCAATACAAAGAAGTAGCAGGAGATGACCAAGAATAGGAATATCCTAAGATCTCCTTCATGGATGTGGAGGATTAGCCTAGTCCTCCACCTTGATTGAAGAATAATTTACCTTCAAAGGCTCCTCAATGACCTCTTAGAGAAGAGGAAATTCTATCTTTGAAGGCCAACTAGGCCTTTGCAGACAAGGTTTGAGCTATAGAGAAATAAGGGATGGCTTATCAAAATCCTACCTTGAACAAGATTCATAATGAACCTTTATGCCCTTCAGTTCCCATTTGAGTGTATCCCAAGCACTTCGAGATGCCAAAGTTGGAGAAGTTTCAAGGAGAGGAGTATGCTCAAGAATATTTTATGAGATTTATGGATATGTGATTTTAGATAGAAATTAATGATTGTTGAGAACCTTCATCACAACCCTCTTAGGCCCTGCTCAATATTGGTTCAATCAACTTAAGAGGTACAACATAACCAGCTTCAAACAAATGGCTAATGTGTTTCTTGAATGTTTCTACTTTGGCATCATGAAGAAGGTAAACCTATCTGATATGGATTCTTTAATGCAACATGATGATGAGTCAATCATGGATTATGGGAAATATGAAGAAAGATAATGGTAAATTTACCATTTTCCATTCTGACCATAGAGTTAATGCATATATTTATAAAGAGTTGTATGAAGGATATGTCACTACTACTGTAGTTGCAATAGTATCAAATATTTGAGGAGGCCTTAATGCAAGCCAAGGTAATAGAGGACATTAAGTTACAGGAGGGTAACTTGAAGCTCCAAAACAAGAAGAAATGGAACAAGAAAAAAACCCACAATCAGAAGGAACAAGCCAAGACAGGTCATTTCAACCAAGTGGTGTTAAACCGCTAGAAAGGGAATAAGGGGTAGCAACATAATTATAAAACCCAACCTCCTCCTACGCGATATGATCAACACAACAACAAGAAGGGTAAGAAAAAATAACACCCACCTCACTAGTTCACACCTTTATTGAAATCAATTACATTGATATTCCATCAACTGTGTGAGGCCAAGACCTTAAACTTATCGGAGATCAAGTTAATAGACCCTAATCAACCCAAAACAAAGGGGTATAGGGATGATTTGTATTGCACTTTTCACAAAATGAAAGGACACGACATCAAAGGATGTTGTATTTTCAATTATGTAGTGCAAAATATAATAAAAAAAGGTGAGCTGATTGTAGACAACCCTTAGGTTCTAGACAACCAAAATATGAGGATCTTCAAGAACCCTTTATCGAATAATGAGCCATCAAGGAGCATTGTTGGTCATGTGAATCAAGTGTAGGTTAAATCACCAACTCAAGGATTCATCAACATGGTTAATGTTGTCATGAGACAAGGAAGATATGAGGAGCCAAATACACCTCTATCTCCAATTAGGGTTCAAGCTATACCCCCTCAAAGGCCAGTGTAAAATATTCCAGGTCCACCAACTAGATTGGTGGTGAAAATCAAGAGTAGGCTATTTTAAATCCTGTAGAAAACTCCAGTGAAGTTGAAAATCTATGAACTAATTCAGTAATCTACTAAGCATAGGGAGATACTCATAGACATCCTAAGGTCTATCAAGGTTCTTTCATAGGACCCTAAAGAATTCATAAACTTAATGGAACATGTGCAACAGTGTAGTGAACCAGTAATTCAATTCAATGATCACGAGATTAATATGGTCTCCACTGCTATAGCGGACCCACTGCTACATATAATTGCGTGTGTAAATCACACACCATTCAAATGGATTTTGATTGACACAGGATCATAAATAAACATAATTACTACCAAGGAATTGTCACATTTGAAGTTTCCAAAATCAGATATCATACCTTCTACTTTCACCTTGAGAGCATTCAACGATGCACTATGCTCAATGGTAGGTACTATAGTTCTTCTAATTTAATTTTTATTGAAGACCATCCTTATGATGTGTCATGTGATCCAAGGTGCCATGCAGTATAACATACTCCTAGGGAGGCATTGAATTAGAGAAATGTGTTGCATTCCCTCAATCTTACATCAATGTATTAAATATATACATGAGCTACAAGTTTACATGGTCCTTCTAACGAAGAGCCATTCAAATATGTGAACTTAGTAGATTTTCCAAGAGATTTAATTCTCCCATTAATGCATCTAGATATACAACCGATATCACCAATCAAACATCCAGAAGGTAAATTAAAAGGAGTGTGTAGGACCTTCTACAATGGCACCTCAAATATAAGAGCACACAACAACTTCAACAAAGCCTAGAACATCCAAAATGCTTAGGAATGACAAGAAGCTTAAGACAGTTATGGGCAAAAAAAAGCTAAATCAAGCACCCAAGGTAGCAACTGTTGAGGTTCCTAGTGCTATGGATGAAGGGGACGCTCAAAATCAAGTCGACCAGGCACCTCAACCTACCTTACCTGCTTCTTTAGTAGGGTCATTTACATCATAGGTGACCGTGTATTTGGTTAATCCCAGATTAGTAGAATATATCATGCAAAATGTGACGTTCACGCCATTTATCAAAACTACATAGGATATGGTCTGACCTCAAGTCCATTGCTTTCCCATGGGAACAATGGTACCACTGGGGGTACCACCTAACCAAACAAAATTCATTTATGGAGGGCTTGATCAACTCATATATCGCACACCCATAGATGAAGATGATGATGAACCATTCATGGAAAATGTTCATTATTTATCTAACCCTAAATTCACCTTACACTATTTTTAACATTACCATTGGAATGGTTATGGCTTAGTCTTATTTGATCAAGGGCGTCGAGTTTCCATCGAACCATAATATCATCTACCAACTGATAGGTTTGGGTTAGGCTACCACATAAGAGGACAAGATGAGCTCTTGGTAGTATCCTTAGATCATCTGAACCTCAGGTTGGGGGATGATGTGGATTGGAAGCCTTATCACCCTAACCCTTCTCCCATACGAAGGGGTAATAGGCTGGTAACCTACATCTCTATTGAGCCACTTGAGATCTATCATGACAACATCATGGTAGATATTAATTCAAGAGACAATCCAAGAGCCAACTTGGACATTGAAAGATGTCAAGCTACTAACGACACTGGTATGCAGATCTATAATATGGATATAGCAATCGACACTGGATCAAATTTTACTTTTGAGAAAGTGCAAGAAGAGTCTATTATCGAAAGTGATGGACCCAATTGTGATTTTGGAACATATGACAATGAGAAATTCTCAAGCAATGAATAATATGAGGACGATACTGAGTTGGATTACTTAGGTCCTCTACATTTATGTCACCTATTGCCCATGGAGATGATGGGCAAGAATAAGGGAGACCTCATTGATGAAAGTGGCTATGAAGTGTGGGCCTACCTTGGGCCTCATTTTGCTAATCACTCGATTCCTATCAACCAAGGTGAGGGACTCATATACGATAGTGATGATGAGGATGAGACTAAGAGAGCCTATCTCAAGACACACTACTTATGTCATCATCATGAACTGGTCGACATCGATGAGATGTATCGGAGAATCTATCCTAGCCTACACCTTAGAGGGAGACCACCCAATTTGGATATGATTTATCATATAGTCTTCCCTAATCTACTAACATACATGCAACTCCTCAAGCCAAGCGATCCCACTTTCGAGTCTGTTTATAGACTAAATTTGGAGATCCCCATACCCCTAGAACCACATCTTGGATATGCAAACAACACAGATAACATAGAATTATACATATGTGGTCCTGGAGATCTAATTCATTATGTCAATATGATCTCCATTGGTTTGACCACTCCAATTTGCAATCCAGCTGACCTCTCCAAGCCATTGTATCTTAATGTAGATGTTATTGATTGGGATCATGTTGATTCATCACTAGAGCCTGAATATTTATCCCTAATGAAGAAATGTTACAAACTTTCCATTTTGAACTAGGCTGTGCACATGATGTTTATCACGCTGAGGTAAATTTTGATGTAGGAACTTTAAACCCAGCTGAGGGATCACATATATCAGTAGAGAAAACCTTCAATGTGGATATCAATGATGATCCCACTAATCCTAAGAAGGTTAAGTTTGGAGACATTCTATCAGCAGAGGGATGAGATTGGCACCCTCATCAGGAGATAGAATCTCTCCAAACTTAACCTTCTTAGGATTAGTGGGATCATCATTGACATCCACATTGAAGGTTTTCTCTTGGGATTTATTGTTTCAAAACGAGGGATTAAAGTTGACCTAGTGAAGGTCAAGACCATATTAAAAATGCATCCTCCTACAAATATCAAGGAGTTAAGAAGCCTACATGGCAAAGTAGCATCCATTAAATGATTTATCACACAATTATCAGATAAATGCTGACCCATGAATTGGTTGCTACATAAGGGGATCACGTTCAATTGGGATGAGGACTATCAAGCAGCCTTCACTGAAATTAAGCAATAGCTCCACCAAGACTAGATGTGCCTTGTATATATCGGCTACTGATTTTGCATTGGGAACCATGTTAGCCCAAAAGAATGTGTAATACAAAGAGCAACTGATATATTACATCAGTCACACCTTGGTGAGTTATGAGCTTGGGTATGCATACACGGAGAAGTTGTGTTTAGAAGTAGTGTTTGCAACAAAGAAGTTGCATCATTACATGCAAAGTAATACGATGTATGTGATATCCAAACAAAATATTTTGTAGTATATGATGAGCAAGATATATCATAATACACGTATTGCAAAGTGGATCATGCTATTGACAGAATTTGATTTGGAATTATTAGCCAAAAGTCCATCAAGGGATAGGTCATAGCTAATCAGCTAGAAGAGGTGCCTCTCAAGAATAGTAGACCTCTCACCATTGAGCTTCCTGATGATGCAATATGCATTATTAGAATATCCTGAACCTGAAGAACCAGATAACAAATATGACATGACTTTTTTCTTTGGTGGTTTGAAGTGTGAGCAAGGGGGTGGTGCATGAGTTGTCTTCTTCACACCACAAGGTGCTCCAATGCCCTTGTCATTTAAGTTGGACTTTACTTGTACCAATAACAATGTTGAATATGAATCCCTAATCTTGGGCCTCCAAAAAACTATCACCATGAATATTAAATGATTAAACATATTTGGTGATTCCCTTATCATAGTAAATCAAGTGAAAAGACTCTTTCAATGTAGGTGTCCTATCTTGAAAGATTACAAGGATCTTGCTAGCACTTATCTAGCCTAGCTAGAGTGGTACAACATCAAGGAAATCTCTCGTTCATTGAACGGATTCATAAAACTATGGCATCTTTGGGGTCTTTAATCCCTTAAAATCCATCTATCAATTTTATTACCATTCATGTAAAGATGTTATTGCATGTTGTGATACAACATGAGGCTTTCTATAACAAGGAATCAGTAAGCATGATTCATATAGAACCAAACCATGAATGGTTCTATAAAGCCAGAGACTTTCTCAAGAAGGTATCTTAGGGGTCTTTGATCTCGTAGGGTCCTATGGGGAAGTACACCACCATTCACCACAAGGTTGTATCCTAGTCTATATTCATGCACAGCAAAATTCCAGGGAAACAAATCATCTTGTTAATCAAGTCAGAAGCTTATCAGGACTGAATGTCATAATTACATGACTTCCTCAAGCTTGTTTTAATCCCTTAAGGATTATCATATGCCACAAAGCACACATTCAGATAGAAAGTGATAAAGTATGTCTTGCTTGGAGATATTTTGTACTGTCAAAGCTATGATGGAATTCTCCTTCATTGTCTTGAACTCCAAGAGTCAGCTTGGTCAATTTTGTAGGCTCATGATGGTACATGTAGTGGCCATTTTAGTGGCATGGCCATTGTCAAGCACATCCTTCAAATGGATTATTATTAGCCCATGATGAAGAAGGATTACAGCGCATATGTCAAGAAATGCGTTAAATTTCAGCATTATGCTAATCTTACGTACTTGCCATCATAGGCCTTACAACCCATCCAAGCGGCTTGGCCATTTCTCAATGGGATTTGGATCTAATTGGTAATATTTCTACCTCCTCATTGGGTCAACATACATTTATTATAATGGCTAATGAGTATTTTACAAAGTGGGTGGAAGCAATCCCTTTAACAACGACAACTGGAGCACGTATGTGGAGTTCATACTTCATAATATCATTAGTCATTTTGGGATACCATCCAACATAATCTTGGATAATGGAACATCATTTAAGAACAAAATTGTAAGGGCTTTGATATCCAAGTAAAATATACAGCACAGTTTTACGACTCCATACTATCTGCAGGAAAACAAGAAAGCTGAGTCTTCAAATAAGACAATGGTAGTCATTTTGAAAAATATGGTACAAGAAAACCATAAATATTGGCACATATAGTTACCCCTTGCATTATGGGCTTACAGGACTAGCATACGGATGCCCATTGGGGAAACCCCATTTTTGCTAGTATATGGTATTGAGGCCTTAGCTTGTATCTTTATTAAGTTGCAATCTATGATCCTTTGCATGTTTCCAACTATAAATCATGCATCTCAATTTTTTTATTTACTCACTACTATTTCTGGTAGCACTGGCTCAATAAATGGAAATTATGTTATCCAATCAGGCTAAAATGATTTGTTAATTGTCCACCTAGATAAACTTACACGTTTATATTTTTTAGATGAATATTCTTCGGAAGTAGGGACTGCATAAGAACTATTATTTTCTTTTCCACTTGACGTGTTAGATTTAGGAATCTCTTCATGTTGTTGTTCCATTTGATTAAGAATATTTTCATCCATGGAATTTTCATTAACGAGGATATGTGGAAGTGGAGGCATAACAGGGTCAACGATATTTTTTGTAGAGATGATACTAGTGTCAATAGTAGGGTCATTATCACTATGACATTTAAAAGAATACCTTCTATAGATAAAAAATGGAGAAAGCCCTCAACCAAAAAGCACACTTATTTATAAATGAAGATATTATATATAAAATTAACAATGTTAAAAAATTAACTAGTAAGTAAAGGCATTCAGACCTTCAGTTTGTGTAGATGTTGATGGCTGACTAGATTTCAAAATATTATGAAAGTATTTGAGGATACTCCTCTTATCTGAAGACTAGCCTCCCTTATTTCCACTACCATCAGTTGAAATTTTACCTGTATGAATAGAAGATTACCATGAACAATGTACATCATTTTTAAAAATAAAAATAACTGGTATAAAAGAGAACTACTTCTAGAGACAATATATTATATGTCCCAAGCAGAATAAACCTCCTTATTGAGTGTCCATGAAAAAAATGTTAAAAAAGGAAAATTAATGGTAAAATAAACTTACTGGTAAATGGTGATCACTATATACTATCAGTCGCTTTAAGCCAGTCGTCTTATATCAGTTTCCTTATGCCACTCTGATGTGGATTAAGCCAAGCTACAATATTATTTTATTTACAGGATTAAATAGCCAACTAAAACAAATAAAGTCGACAGAAGAAGATAAGAATCTGTCGACAAATGAAAACAAGGAATGTCGGCAACTGCCGACATGACGAAGCTGCCGACAATAAAATGTCGGCAAATACAAAACTTTAGGAAAAACAAAAATTAAACCTAAAGTCTAATTAAACCTCATCACTCGTCCCATAAACAAAAGCATTGGACTCCAATGCTTGTAAGAAAGCGAGAAAATCCCGAGACATGAGGTGAGCAGAAATCTAGCGAGCTTGGTGTGGAAACTGGCCATGACGGGCCACCAGATATGAAGTAGAAGTACCCTGGCGAGTTTGCCTAGTCTTCATATCAAAAAGTGTATCTTCATAAAGCGGAAGTTGTGCATCAGGAACCACATAAACCAGATGACTGATAGCTGGATCAGATTCCAAGGTGGAATCATAGTACGGCTTAAGAAGATCAAAATTGACGACATCATGAATGCCTAGATGAGCTGGAAGATCCAGGTGAAAGGCATTCTTTGAAATCTTCTGAACAATGGTATAAGGACCATAGCGTAAAGGTTTGATTTTGCTATGGGTCTTATCCACAAATCTTCGCCTGTCGAGGTAAAACCATACTTTATCACCCACTTGAAAGTGATGAGGAATACGATGTTGGTCCATCTGTTGTCGTTGTTTCTGCTGAGTCTTCTGAAGAATTTGAACTACTTTGGACTGAAGGCTCTGTAGATGTTGGATGAAAGAGTTCGCCTTGTCTTGCTCCTTTTGAATATGCATAGTAGCTAGTGAGGGCAAGGACAAAGGCAACTCATAAGGAGCCAACGGCTGAAAACCAAAACAAACCTCAAAAGGAGAGTGCCCTGTCGAACTATGAACAGCTCTGTTGTACACATGCTCAATGTGAGGCTTAAGTCCCACTTGGATGGAGTGGAATGATGATAAATCCTCAAACTCTGCACAAGCATACGATTAACTACCTCAGTCTGCCCATCGGACTGTAGATGATAGGCAGTAGAGAAGTTAAGTGAAACACCCAAGATCTTCCAAAGGGATTGCCAAAAGTGACCCACAAATCGGGAGTCATGATCAGAAACAATGCTAGTAGGAAGACCAAAGGAGCACCACATTGTCTCAAAGAAGAGCTGAGCCAAGTCCTGAGCAGTACTCGTCTTACGACATGGAATGAATTTGGCCATCTTGCTGAATCTATCCACAATGACGAAGACACAATCATGTTGTCGGACTGTCATTGGGAAACCGCTCAACAAGTCCATGGAAATGATCTCCCAAGGATGAGAATGAATGGGCAAAGGCATTCTCATACCTAATTTTCTGTTGGTGGATTTAGAGCGGTTGCAAACGGCACATTGTCACAAGAAGTGAAGGACATCTCTCTGCATATGGGGCCAAAAGAAGAACCTCTGAAGATGATGAAGATTTTTCTGCTTGCCAAAGTGTCCTCCATAAAGTGTAGAATGAGCCTCCTTCAAAAGGGACTCTCTATGCTCATGAGGAACATAAAGTTTATCCAACTTATACAACATTCCATCCTGCATGTGAAAGTCTTGAAGACCTCTCAAGTTGGAAGAAGAAGGATGAGAAAGTTGTTGAATAACTTTGGCAAAATCAGGATCTGATGAATACTGAGAAGGCCAAGTCTGAAAACCAACATGAGACATAATCATTACAGTCAAGGCACGAGCTGATGGAGGTCGACTCAAACAATCTGCCACTGCATTATTTTGTCCTTTCCTGTATTTGATCACCAAATGGAACTGCTGCAAATAGGATGCCCACTTCATGTGTCGAGCTTCTTCAATTTTGGATTGAGATTGAAGAAACTTAAGGGGCATGTGATCAGTATGAACTACAGTCTCTTTACCCAGAAGGTAATGTCTCCAGTATTTGATGGCCTGCACCAATGCATACAACTCCTTATCATAAGTGGAGTAATTCCTCTTTGCCTCCGAAAATGTTTCAGAATGATAGGCCACTGGATGGCCATTCTGCTTAAGCACGACACCAAGTGCATATTATGAAGCATTTGTCTCAATCTCAAAATTTTGTGCAAGATCTGGCAGCACAAGAACAGGTGCACTACACAATTTACGTTTCAAAGTGTCAAATGCCTTCTGCTGGTCCTGTGTCCACTTAAACTGGATCTTGATCTTGGTTACAAAATGAAGAGGAGCAGCGATAGTGGAGTATCCTGCAATGAACTTGCGATAGAAATTAGCAAGTCCAAGAAAACTCCTCAACTCTGTGATAGAAGTAGGAGTTGGCCATTTGACAATGACTTCAATTTTGGCAGGATCCACTTGAACTCCTTTTTCATTGATTACAAATCCCAAATAGGCAATGGAAGTTTTCCCAAAAGAACATTTGGAAAGATTGGCATACAATTGATTCTTCTGAAGAGTTTGAAGAACATATTCCAAATGCTCAAGATGACTTTTCCAAGAGGAAGAGAATACAAGGATGTCATCCAAATAAATAATTACAAATTTGTCCAAACAATCACGAAACACTTCATTCATTAGCCGCATGAATGTGGCTGGAGCATTCGTAAGACCAAAGGACATGACAAGCCACTCAAAGAGTCCCATCTTAGTCTTGAATGCTGTCTTCCAAGTGTCCTCTACTTCAATTTTGACTTGATGGTATCCACTTTTGAGATCGATCTTGGAAAAGAACTTAGCTCCTTGGAGCTGATCCAAAAGATCATCAATTCGTGGTAGTGGATAACGATTTTTGATGGTGATCTTATTTAATGCTCGAAAATCAATGCATAGTCTCCAAGTGCCATCTTTCTTCAATACAAGAAAAATAGGTGAAGCACAAGGAGAAGTGCTAGGTTTGATGAAACCTTTAGACAATAAGTCTTGAATTTGTCTTTTAATTTCCTCCATTTGCACTATTGATTGTCTATACATTGGAGCATTAGGAAGTGAAGCAGTAGGTACAATATCAATAGAATGATTCATTGTTCTTTGAGGAGGAAGACTTGTGGGTTCTTGAAACACACCTGAATATGATTGCAACAAAGAATTAACTGAAGCATGCTTGTCTTGTTTGGGCTTGAATGCTTGCTTATGCTCATTATGTGGTCTGATGAAGATGAGTGTCAATTCCCTTGCTTGATTTACAGCCTTACGTGCTTGTCTACAACTTATCATTAGATTTTGATGAGTTTTTTGAGTGCTTCTGATTATGTAGGCTTTATCATCTTTGTGCAAGGTGTATGTGTTTTTAAACCCATCATGAATAGACCTCCTATCATATTGATAGGGTCTTCCAAGCAATAAACCACAACAATCCATTGGAGTAACATCACACACAACTGTGTCAACAAAAGAGGGACTAAAAGAAAAATTCACAGTGCAAGTGTGTGTGATGTTCGATGAAATCCCATTATCCTTCCACCCTAAAGGATACAGATGAGGATGGGGTTTCATGGGAAACTTCAATTTTTCGACAACAGACCTCGCAATTAGATTCTTCTACGAGCCGCTATCGATGATACAATCAACTACAAAAGATGCATCAAGGTGGACCGTGGTCACAAACAAGTTTTCTCGATCCCCTAGTGAAGTGTTCATGAGGGTCAATTTGTTCAACCCAACCAATTCTTTGTAAGTCTTTCGTTCCCCTGTAGCCTCAATGGGACCTTCTTGAGGTTCCTCATTGGAAGGCTTTATAACTAGGGACTTCTTTTTCAAATTTTTCAACTTAAAACATTGATGCTTTTGATGGCCCTTCTTCTTACAATATGTACATTCCACAGAAGATTTGGAAGAATTTGGAGAAGAAGAAGAAGAAGAAGAAGAAGGAGAAGGAGAAGAGGGAGAAGAAGAAGACTTAGCCGCCTTGGATTGCTGATTTGAAGCCTTCGAATTTCCTCCCGATGACGAAGAGCGAGTCCCGCGCGATGAATCTCGTAATTCCTCCTCCGCAAGAATGGCTTGATTGAAATCCATATCAATGCTCAAGATGGTTTTGTATTTCAACTTGCGATAAAGTGGTTCCTGCAGTCCACTTTTAAACTTGGTAACAAGTTGAATTGCAGTATCCTGCATAGAATTCAGAATTCTCAATTTATTAAATTGCAACACATAATCATGAACACTCATGTGAGCTGTTTAGCGAAGACGTAACCACTTAATTTGAAGGTCTTCAGCATAATTCGAAGGGTAAAAAATACTCTTCAAAACACGTTGCAATTCGTCTCATGTATCAATGGGATTCTGAGTTTGGTGGCAATCTATGACAAGGATTTTAGCAAGACCCGTCAACTTGAGTTTGACAAAAGCAACTCGTTGGGCCTTCTCCAGTTTGGTATACTCGAACCAACTATCCATGTCAAGAATCCAACTATTGAGCACTTTCGGATCCTGCGAACCATCATAGTTGGCAACATCACAATGTGGTTGTATGTCTTGAGTGGTGACTTTATCGGCAAAAACACTCACCAATTGTGTGAGTTGAACCATTTTGTCAGCCAACTCGACAGCCATTTGAGCCCGAGTACACGCCAGTAAGGATCTTACAAATTGAGATTACAGAGGAGTAAAGTGCTCATATAATTGCAAATTAAAATGCAATTTTACAATTTAAATAGAAAAGAGCACTATTTAACATAGTTTTGACAAAGGCAAAATACTTGAAATGACCTTTTGACAAAACTTAAAATTGAACATCTCCTTAAAATCGCCTTAAAATTTGAAAATTCTCTCTTAAATTCGAAAAGTCTCTTGTTGACAAAAATGAAAGTAATAAAATACCTTCAAGCAAAAAGCTGGGAATGTTACAGAATTCGGGCAGTCAAAGTCAACTGGCGAGTCACCACCACGCTACAAAGCTGGAAACAACATGTGCTAACAGTTTACCAGCGGCCAATTAACTTACCAGCAAAAGTGCCTCAAACGGCCAATACAACCACCGCACGTAGCCAGCTACGGCTGGCTTAACTTAAGAACAACGGCCTTCCCTAAATAAAGGTCACTATGATCTATAGCCCGCACGGGGTGGGATTTTATCTTCACAAATCCCATGCAAAGACTTTTAATCCTTCGTTTTACAAACCTTCTTCAGCAATCGAGTAGAGCGACGTTCCTCCAAAGGTAGTTGCACAGGGAAAATTCGTAGAATCTCGTATAAGCCGTAAAAGACACAACTACGTTGTGTATGAGCAGCAATGCCTCGATCGAGAATTCTAGAACAACAACCGATCGTGCATCCGAAGTAACTTATCATAAAATCCACTGGTTCGATTCTAAAAAAAGGTTTATCTGTTCCTTCGAATCGAGACGCGCTTCGATAGCTTAGTGCAGAAGCTAAGAAAAATAGAATTTTGCATGTGATATAGTGTCGAAATTCATAGAACTGCATCTACTGCAGTCGTCATCCTCGTTCAGGGTAGACACGGGTAATCGTGCTAGCAAACACATAAAAAGATGCCACCTTAGGAAGCCCATGCAAAAAGAGTTTTTGCAGACTGTTCGACTGGGTGCAGGCTATTGCAGCGAACGTCTTGCAATTGGTAAATCAATGTTTGTTGTACTGTACTTCGAATCCCGTAGGCATATGTGGTCATCAAAAGATGTATGCCTGGCTGGTGGTTTTGAGAAGCAAACAGGGCAAGCGTTCTTTGGCAGGCAGGCAACAACGTTTATTAGCTAACACAGTCAGATCGTGTAGGCAGAAATCAACATATGCAGGTGCAGAAAATCATCGCAATTAACAGGATCTCTCAACTGCCAGAAACATAGGGCATAAGCTGCAATCAAATTTCTTGTTACTAAAAACTTGTGATTCAACACAATAATACGCAGTAACACAGGGCTTCATACAAGACTAAAGGTGGGGTCAAAAATGACCCAAAACCACCACCAACTTCAATTGCTCTGATACCAATCTGATGTGGATTAAGCCAAGCTGCAATATTATTTTATTTACAGGATTAAATAGCCAACTAAAACAAAGAAATTCGACAGAAGAAGATAAGAATATGTCGACAAATGAAAACAAGAAATGTCGACAACTACCAACATGACGAAGCTACCGACAATAAAATGTTGGCAAATACAAAACTTTAGGAAAAACAAAAATTAAACCAAAAGTCTAATTAAATCTCATCACACTTGCCTTCTACCACTCGCCTTATGGCACTCGCCTTCTACCACTCACCTTATGCCACTCACCTTCTGCCACTTACCTTCTTCCAGTTACCTTATGCCACTCATCTTCTGCCAGTTGCCTTATTCCAGTCATCTTATGCCACTCACCTTCTACCAGACACCTTATGTGAGTCACCTTATACCACTCGCCTTCTGACAGTCACCTTCTACTAGTTTCTTTATGCTAGTCACCTTCTACCAGTCACCTTATGCCACTTGCCTTTCACCAATATCCTACTACCACTCGCCTTCTACCACTCACCTTATACCACTCACCTTATTCCACTCACCTTATACCACTCACCTTATTCCACTCACATTTTTCCAATCGTCTTCTGCCAATCGCCTTCTGGTAGTTACCTTTCGCCATTCGCCTTATGCCACTCACCTTCTACCACTCACCTTATACCACTCACCTTCTGTCAGTTTCCTTTTTTCAGTTGCATTTTACCAGTCCCATTGTGCTAGTTTCCTTGTTTCAATCATGGACTCATGTTTTTTCAGTCATATGCCTTCTATTGCTCGTTAGCCAAAAATAATAATGTTGTAATTATATGAGAGTCGTTACGAGGGTTAGCTTAAAAAAAAATGGTTACAAGGGGCGAATTGGGTGGGATATTTTTATTTTTTATAAATTTAAGGTAAAAATTAGGTGGTAAATATTATGATAGCGTGGTGAATTTACCCTTAAAAAAATTGGATCCTGAAATTTTTGGGCGAATGGGCTGACCTATATGGTCCCAAAATTTTCAAAATCAACATTGTGAAAATCCGAATATTCCCCCTAAAATATAAAATTCACCATTATGCAAAACCATGGACTTCAAAGGTAAAACTTCTAAAAATGACATCTTTGTAACCCTCCTTTGAATATTAATCCAAAGTATCACATTTTCCATGTATACATTTATGGCGATCATGGTGGGACCACCCACTTTTTGTATGTTTTAGCTCATTGTTTAGCTTGCTAACTGGCATATTTACCATCTTTCTATGCTACAATTACCACAAAACCAACATAGGACATCTCAAAACCTTGAAAGAAACCTCATATCCAAGGTAGAAGTCTTTCTAGTCTACAAGAGAGGATCACTAGTAAAGGTACCACTATTTTAGTCGCAAGGCACTCTACAACCAAACCAAGTCCTCCAATAATTGGATCTACACCAGATAGGTACCAATTTCTACATAGCCATAAAAAACTACAATGTTGCAATTAAGTTGGGGGATAGTTTTTCCCTCATAAATATTGTTATCTCCCTTACCACCTTGCCTTCTTATGTCAAACTGCCTGATGAAAATGACGTCCCTAAGATGTAATTGGTCACATTTATCTCTTTTCAAGTTTTGCAAAAATTAGTTATCTACCACCTTGCAAACTTCTATTCAGTAATTCAATTTTTATTTCATTTGCATAGGATTATTTCATGAAGATATAAATTTTAAATTTTGTTGTTATAGATACCTATACAAAAACTAGTCACTATAGCACAAAAATAGCCAACACCTACAAAATCCTTCAAAAACTCTACCTTGCTTTTGGTCACAAGGAGAGTTGTGACCAAAATAGTCATAGGGAGGGTTGTGACTGGATCTGATACATAGTTCTAACTTGGAAAACCACCCAGATAGAATTCTAGAGGCTAGATAGCACAAGTAAGCTCTAAAAACCCTATATATCTAGTTTAAAAACAAAAAAAATTTATTTTTTCCAAAAGCAACAAACAATTTGATATCAATCTTCACCTTTCCATTTACAAAAGCCCTAAATTGCTTTAATAATTCTTACATAACGCACTTTATTTATTTATTTATTTACATAATACCCCAATATCAATTAGGTCAATTGATTAGATGCTTTTCAAAGTTTATTTCATCAGTTTTGATTTAAAGCTTCTTTTGTATTTGTTGCTTCTTAAGTTAACATAAAAAATGTGCATAAGGTATGAAGAATACCTCTAAAATTTTTTATCTCATTTATATGGGAATAAATTTTTGATCTATATCACATATAAAGATCTCAAGAGACATCTGGTCATAGCCTTAAATGGTATATCTTGACTAGTATAGATAGATTTACGTTCAAGCAAGTCTTAGAATAGTCTTCACTAAAATCAAGAAACCTTTTCTTGTTTTTCCTTAGCATAGAATTTTGTTTCCCAAAATTCAAATATTCTTACTTTTTTACCATACTTATACTTCAAAAGGGCACTTTCTTTCACAAAACTCAAAAGGGTATTACTTTTGTTTAACTAGAATAGTTTATTTTCTGTATTCCAATTTCCAAAAGTAAAATACACCCACACACCGAAACATATTTCACACATTGGTAAGGTTGGACTTCATCACAAACCCCCAATTGAGACCAACAATATTGGGTTTCACCTCCAACCATTGGCTCACCCCCTAGAGACCATAGTAGCCCCCACAAGTTATTTTTTTGACTTCATCACTAAAAAATCCACTATCCTTGAGATATCCTTAGGGTAGGTTAGCATTAGAAGTCCCTACTCATAGGGCTTCAAATAATTAGTGAGTGTGCAACTGTTGCTATTGACTAAGCTTGATCGAGGGTGAAGCAAAAGTTAGATGGCCTACATAGGTCTTATATAATGCCACCTATTTTATAAGAGGTTTTATATTATCCCTTTTGGTTACCTCGAGCCATATACCTTCATTGGAAGTTATTTACCCATTTGTGCATAGTTACTCCTTGCATACCTTTGGGTATATGGAAAATTGTACATGAATATCCCTTAGTACATCACATCCATCACCCTTTATTTTATTTTGTTCTAGGTTTATCAAAATCAAAAACACAAAAAATATAAAAATCAAATAAAATCACACTTACTATCTATCTTATCAAATTCCAACACACCAACAAACAAGCACTTTTCATATTTTTTATTTGAAAACATTATGATTTGTTTGTTGTAACTATTTGATTAGTTCGATTTCTGTAGAGGGGAAAACCGCCCTAGCATGTACAATTTCCAAGAGGTTGGATCAGCAAGAGAGAAGAGAAACCTTATGGGGTGAACTGTGGAGGCTGCATTGTTCTCTATACTCGGTGCTAAGGGAAGAAGGGTTCACCAAGAATGGCTTTAAGGACTCGCTCCAAGTCCACAAGAATTTTAGGAATCTTTGATGTATGAGATTCAAGACAACCACCTAGATTTGGCCTTTCTAGATCTATGCTATGAAATATAAAGGACAATGTAGAAATACAAAAATGTAGGAATACAAGAGCTAACCCTAGTATGATTATTTCTTTGAATGCTTTTCTAACCTAGGGTTCTAAACAAACAACCTTTAAGCAAGGGCTCAAGAAGAGATGCACAAATAGAATTAACCCTAAGTGCACACTATATGTTGTTTATCTTTCAAATACCTAGAAATTAATTAAATATATTTTTATTAAATCATATCTAGGGTTTACAACAAAAATATAAAGCACTCAACAATCAGACTAAATACTAATCATAACACTTATCTTATCCAGTGAGTTATCCTTGCTTTTATCTCTTTGTCCAATGTTATCAATAAACCCTGTTCCTACAAGATAACTTGATAAACACTTGAAAAATGTGATTAGTGTTAGGGGACCTACCTAGGCCATTGTACAATAATGCTTGGAGGTGCAGTATTCAAGCCCCCTAGGTCCTTTTTAACCTTTGGAAGATGAATAAGCATAATAGAATATAGCAAAACATAATAATAAAAACAGAGTGCAAAATGCCCTAATTTGGTCTAAATTCAATCTACAACATAGATCTAGGGTTTTGGAGTAGCATATTAACTCCAAACATGGTCTATGCAAAATCATACCCCGTATAGAGTGACCGCGATATCGCACAGCGAAATCGCACTCCATAGAGACTTGGGTGCGATTTCTCATAAGCTAGGAGAAAAATCAGAAAATAAAATTAAATAGATGCATAATTAAAAACCTAACTAATATATAAATTATAGAAGAGCAAAATCAACCTGGTGGTAGTGAAGAAGCAAGTGAAAGGAATGTAGATCTCCAAGTAGTATATTCCTCCTTAGGGCTTCAACACTTGTCCACCAAGAGTAGCAATACACAATCCAACGCAGTAGAAAATAAAGCTTCAATAGATCACACTTCACACTTGAGAGTTAGCTTTATTGCAAAATAAAAATAAGGCCTCAATAAAATATAGCTTGAATCAAGAATTGTTATCATGAACTTGCTTGGTGAGAAATGAACTTGCTTGATGAAAACTTGATTGAAAACTTGGGAAGAAATGAATTTCAAACCCTCCTTATATAGTGGATTTGAAAGAGGAATGGGTGGGAAAAACCAAGCACAACTGACCTTTAAAATATCAACTTTGAAAATTAGGGTTTTATTAAGAGAAAACAAAAAAATATAGGATTGTGCTCCATAAAAGACGAACCGCGACATCACACTAGCTAGATCCCCATACGATTTTAATGCATTTTGGAGGGTCAAATTGAGTCAGAATGGGTCATATCATATACCTTTGTAAAGCTCTTTTTGATACTGATCCAATGATATAGGATAAAATAGAAATGGATAAGATTTATTAGGGGAAAATTTGGCTCAAATATGACCCTACATTTCCAAGGAGAAAACAAAGGATCTAGGGAAAATTACTCACCTTAGTGGATCAATTTTTTGTATCTACATTTTACCCCTTATTTTATGTATTTAAGGCCAAGTAAATGCATCAAATAAATATGTAGACTCCTATGGTAAATAAGAAAACAAACACAAAAAATATATGGCTAGGCTAGCGACAATATCCACCTTCTATAGGCAAAGCTATAAAAGGTAGGGCAGAGGCTGGAGGTGGCCATTCAACGGGCTATTTTTTATGAGACCGTGTACTACCAGGTAGTATCAGTGGAGTAGAGAGAGAAACTTCCTCTATCCCTCTAATTAGCTAGCATGTCACTATATCAGTCATAAATATTCTTGACTTCACCGTTTGTGGGTATGCGGCTTCCTGGACCACCTCATCCTCCAGGTGGAGCAAAGGAGATAGGCTCTCAGAGCTAGGATAGGGATCAGGATGACATACCAATTTTGATTTTGGTATACACCCCTAGGGATTGGTTGAGTGTACTAAAACAAGACTGTGGTACACCAATCGGACATGACTGTATCTCTCTCTTTGTCATTAAGTAATACATAGATGCTTTCTCTTTTTGTATTTTATGAATGTGTGCACATGATTTTAATTATTATGTTGATCTAATGTTTTATGAATGAAATCTATCTTAAAAGCAAGGCTATATGAAATGCATGGGTGAAAATAGATGGAATAAAAAAAAGAGAATGAAAGAAAACCAACGATATGAATAAGAAGAGAGAGAAGACAATCCAAAGGCCAACCTTCTAAAACAGAGAAATATGGGTGAAACATAGTATTGAATTTAGCGTAGGTCACAAGGGACCAATGTGACTTAATACTATGAATCGTACTAGAAAATAGGGGAGCTAAACCTTCACCAAGATGGATGGAGGTGTTGGAGTCTGACCCTCTATGGATGGTTTCTCTCTTATTTACTGTTGTAGGATGATTACCCACTAGGATGTATGTTGAGGCATGTTGAAAATGGCCAAGGAGCTTATCCTATAATGGGGTGTTGAGCTCGCTGAGTCAAAAGAGAGTATAACCTGATAGAATATCATATCCAAGAAGATACCCACTAGGATGTATAGTTATCCCATATGGGCTATAATATAAGGATAAAATATATATAGTAGGCAAGTTCTACTCTTGATAGGTGTTTAGAGTAGAAAACAAGATAGTGAGTGTGTGCAATTGTGCTGAGAAGACAACATAAAAGACAAAGGAAGAAACTCATGTATTTCCTTGTCAAAAGTAAAGGAAGATAAAAAAGAAGAGCAACTAAAAATTTATAAGGAAACATTAATAATTATAATACTTGATCTAAGAGATACTCTCACTATTTACAATATTAAGAAAGATATTTGAAGAAGGAAAAAGCAAGAAAGAATATTGAATATTGAAGAAGAAAACCCTAGGTGGGTATCTTACTAGGCATCAAAACCCTAGAGAGAGTACAATACATGTGAGTTATGACCTAACTAGGTATCATCACATGCCATTGTCACAAGATCCCCAAAATATATATGATCAAGGAGTCATGAACAAGCAATCATGCAAAATATGACATTCAAGCATGCAAGTTGAATTAAATGTCAGGAAGACAATGCAAAAGGATGACAAGCAACAATGCAGTATGAGAAAGAAAATGGATGCAATGAAAATGCAAATGCATAGCTAAATGATGATTAATTTATTTTATGTAATTTTTATTTATTTTTATGTTTTTAATATTAATTAATTTAAGCAAGCAGAATGAAATTTGACACAACATCTAAGTGTGCCATATTTCTTACCGAAAAGAACAGGTGTGTCATGGATTGTTTTGTCAAATAAATATCTAAAAGGTAAGCCTTATCGATAATTAGAATTATGGAGAGGCTCCTTCATAGCTCTTTCTTTGGCAGCCATAGCACGATAATCAATGCACTTTCAAACATAACCATTATTTTTAATATAAGGAGGATCAATTCCTAACTTCACAAGATCTCTGTAGGACAGCAAAGTAGGGTCCTATTTTAAAACAAAAGGCTTACTTTTAGAACACACACAATCAATAATATTGCAAAACAATACATAAAAATAAAAAGAGGGACTCATCATCCACTCCTGACTTTTGATAATCCATATATTCAGCATAAGTCATAAGATGATCATCATTGTTAAATGGTAAAGGTTGGTCTTTGCTAGGTATAAAACTTGTGCCACATATCCCATGCTAGATCTCGACATCCAAAGTCTCTTGAATACCCTTCTATTGTGGCCCCAAGCCTTTACCAACATATACCATACTAGATAGGATCTGTTTAGGAAGTGGGTAATCATTGTAAAGGTAACAATAAGCAAAATAACGCTCAATAAGAGAGGTATTGATACCACATATCTTATCCTCGAAGGTAGTTCCTACAAATACAAAGGTACATGTACCAAAGTGTACACCATCACCTTTATTATGGGGTAAACCCATGGTTCTTTGTGATGATGGTAGATTAGATAGATCCAGAAGAGGTTATTGAATAAATTGAATATCATGAATTTGAGATGAAAAATTTAATATATGTTCCTCACCTATTTTTAAATTTTAAAATTGTTCTGATATTTTAGATGAGGAACACACAGAAACCATTGAAGATATTGAGGGACATAGGTTGAACTCAGATCGAGCTTGATCTATATTTGAACAAAACTTAAATGGTCGAGGGTCACCCAAAATGGTGATAACTTGGTTTTTAAATTTAAACTTGATATATTGATGAAAATTAGAAGGAATGGCCTTCATTGCATGGATCCAAGGTCATCCAAGAAGAAAATTAAAATATGCATAATAATATACAACATAAAAAAGTATCCAATGTTTTAGGCCCAACTTTGAGAGGAAGGTATATGACACCACAGGCTTCTTGGGACTCATTGTTGAAAGCTATTATAATGATATTGAATTTTATTACGTCTTCTTATTTTAATACAAATTTTTGAAAGAATTGATATGTACACAAATTGAGGGAAGAACCATTATCATTCAAAATTTACTTAATAAAAGTATCCCCAATAAGTGCAGTGATGTAAAGTGAATAATCTTCTTGCAAGTTTGAGGAAGGTTTATCATCATCCGAAAATGAGATATGATGTATCCTAAGAGAACCTACGGCATAAACTATAGCATTTGATGAAATATCTAAAGGAACTAATTGTTGCTTTAAAAATTCTATCAAAGCATCTCTATGGTTGGGAAAATTTTGAAGGAGTTCTAAAATTGAAATCTTTGTTGGAGTACTAGCCAAGTGCTTTTAGATATCAAATGAAATTTTAGGTTGTGGTCTCAATATAATAGGTGGAGTCCCTGTATCTGAAACTTTTTCTTGATTATTATTCAAAACTAAACTGGGTTGCAACACAAAATTTTGTCCTTGCTGAGGATACTAAGCCTGAGCTTGTCTTCTTGTAGTTATCCCAACCATACCAACCATATTATCATAGGGAGGGGGCTTAATATGCTAAGCCACCTGATTTTCTACTTGTTGATCATGTTTTGGCAATAAATCTTTAAATATTCCCATATCTTGAATGGTAATAAAAAATTGTTAGACAGGTACTTGATTATTCACTGCCTGAGAATTTCTTAAGTCAATGCATCCCACATCAATAAAATCTTGAACTACATATTTAACTTCTTACAAGAATTCATCCAATGTTCTTCCACTCTATGATACACACAATGCTGACCTATCTTATACCAATGAGTCATAGTATATGGTTGTCTTATAGGAGATAACTCATTTACCTTATTTTCTAAGAGTTGTTTCAAACTGCTTCCATAGACATATTAAGCCTTGTACAATTCCTTTGTGGAGTTTTCTGAAGTACTATTTTTTGTAGGTTGTTAGTAACATTGTTAACAGGTCTACTATCCATTCCATTATCACCTCCTATATATCTATTTTTATGTTGAGACATAGTAGGTTTCTCTTCCTTAAATTTGAGTTGACCTATCCTGATGAGAGCCTCTTCTACTTTCCTTACTAAATCAATTGCTTGATCAAAATATGTAACATTAGCAGTATCTAATGCATAAGTTAAATTATTCTTGTAAATTATCAATAAATATCTCAAGCATATATTTAGGAGGTAAAGTATATCTCAAGCATCCAATTAAACTTCTCCAACAAGCCAAAAACTCTGAAAATATTTATTATTTACTTTTTTATAAATTATAAACATCTTTCATTGTTATTTATTTCTCAATGTAAACACCAAATTGCTGAACAAATAATTATGTTGTCTCTTAAAAAATCTTTAAGGAATAATTAGGCAGCTGATAATACCATTCTAATGCCATGCCACCAATGATCTTAGTGAATTTTTTAAGCAACAACATATCATCATAAATGAGATCATGGCAGGTTGTTCTAAATATTCTTAAATGCTCTATTGGATATTTTATCCCCTTATAGATAGGTAAAACTAGCATAGAAAAGTGCTTAGGATAAGGTCTAGCAGCAACAATATGATCCAATGGCTGATTGCAAATTTTTGTATAACTATAAGTAAAACTTGAAGGCTGAATCATCTCAACTTTTGAAACCAACTGCTTCACCATATTTGCCAAATTTTGTACTTTTGAATTACTGTTATGCATTGTTCCTAGATTCCCATGTGTGTTAAGGAACCAATGCTTGATTCACATTGGAAGCATGGATATTATTGTATTTTGTGGCACCTTGTGAAAGTGGATAGCTAACATTGGGAAGAACAAAAGTAAAAGTGTTGATATTAGAATATCGAGGAAGAAATTGAAAACACTTTTGAGTGACACTACTAATTGGATGAGCTTGCATATTCCTTCCAAAGTTGGTGGTAGTTGTAGTATCAATAACTGAGTTCAACTTATAAATATGTACTAATTTAGGAAAGGGGTTTTACTGGTTAAGCATAGGGGAACTTATTGGAGGAGGTGGAAGAGCCTTATCTCTTTTGAGGTGAGCTTCTCTCTCCATGACTACCAATATCCTATCCCTATTAGCCTTAATAAAGCCCCAAATATGCTCAAATGATGAAATTATAAAGCTACCATTAGGTCCCTAATAAGGATCAAAACTCATCTCAATATCCATGTTGTCTTGCTCTTCTAGATCTATGTTAGGATCCTCTCTATCAATCTATTCATCTTCCAGAGGAATACAATCAGATTCAAGATGCTTTCAATAACTTCTACGGACAAGAGCCATTAGAAAAGTGAAAGGATAGAAGAGAATTCTAACAACAAGAACAAAAATATTTTTAAAGATATTATTAAGATTCTCCAATCACAAACAAATTTACTAGTCTTTTTTAAAGGTTTTAAAATAAAAGGAGGTGTTCACATCGGATTCACCAAAGATGTATATGGGGAAAACCACCCTAATGCATACAATTCCCAAAATGTTAGATTCACAAGAGAGAAGAGAAGCCTTATGGGGTGAACCTGAAACGGGTGGAAAGTGGTATTTGATCTAACAACATAAACACAAAGTATGCTAAACAAGAAAGTTGTATTTCATTTATATTCAAATATGACATAGGTTACAATAGGGACAAATTTCCCTTTCATGATATCATTTTCAATAAACTTCACAATAATCTTGATACCACCTTCTATCGTCCCTCAATGTAGGTGGGTTTGTGATCCACCGCCAGGTTGTAGTTGATGGTGTTCTTTCTCTTTTAACCTATGAAGAACCTGTGAAAAGGGGTTAGTTGGTTGGGGAGATTGCCTTGGTTAGACCCCTTGGTTATGAAGACTAAATAAACACAAAACCATATTGAAATTTACAAAAAATAATGCTAAACACTTGGGAATAGTAAATGGGAGTTTACCTTCCAAATCTAAGGTGATTTGGGCTTTATAGACTGAAATCGCCACCCAGGGGGTGAATTAGAACTAGATTCGCGGGGCAGGGGGTGAATCCTACTGTGAGTTGTATTTTGCTAAAATGCTCTGGTAGGGAGGCTCCTTGGCTGCTATTATGCTTTTGTTTGCTATAAAATTTGATTGTTCAGACTTCAGTGTTGAATTTGACATAGTTTCTATACTTATGTCATTAATGGAGAGAGATAATTAGGGATTTTGGACCCACTATATATAGAAAATGGAAAGGTGTAGGGGGAGAGTTAAGGAAACTAATCCTAGGCTGAAGTTTGACTAGAGTTAGGTTAGGGTTTGTGAGGTGGAAGCCTCACATTCCTCATAGGAAATATCCTATCCTCACACGTGTGAGGAAGGATTAGGTCTAATCAGGATTAGGGAGTCCTAAGTCTAATTAGGGTTTGATTAGGGAAATATCCTAACTAATCCTACTTACACACATGTGGGAGGGTGCAATTAGTGTTAATTAGGGATTAAAGCTTAATTAATCAAATTGGCCCTAAAAGGGAGACTTAAGTGAAGTCAAAATTAAATTAGATTTTAATAATTGACTTGGTAATTGATTTTGTCAACTAATACCTTGTGGGGGCCTCAATTGAATGCAAATAGGTTGCATATCACCTCGAAATATTTTTGGAGGATATCCCAATGCACGAGATGTTATTTTGAAGGCTTATTAGGATTTTGGACCTAAAAGCTGATGAAGTGGTATACGGAAGTCTACACACTTCTACAGAAAACTACGATAATCTACGCATGACTATGCATGACTACGCATGACTATACCTCACTACGCATGACTAAAATATCCTATAATAGCCTATAATAACCTAGGGATGTCTAGAATTTCCTATGGATACATAGAGACAACAACGTGTGACTTTTGGGTGTCTACATTTTACCCCTTTTGTACTATACTATGTGGAACATAGTTTAATACAAAAATGTGAACGGTTTGTATAGGAGGAAAGGGATAGAATGGGAATGGAATCCAATCAAAGGTATGTAGCCGCTCAAAGCATGACCATAAAAAATTAACTAGGGATCTAGGGAGAGAATATAAGAGAATGGAATCCAATCAAATATATGTCACTGCTCGAAGCGTGACCTTACAACATTAACTGGATATCCAGAGAAAAAAAGAAGAGGAAAGAAATAAAAACAATGTTGGTGAATGAAAATGGATGATTGTGAATGCAATGCTGTGATTTTATTGAGTTCATATGACATTTTCAATGCCATACCAGTTGCTTGAGAATGGCAACTTTTGATTGCTTTTCTTTTACGACTAGATCAACGTGGTCCACAAGTATGAATATGATAAAATCCTATCTAAATCTTTGTTGTTGATTGATTGATGAGAACATGATGACAAGTGTCAAACCATTTGATCTAAAGGGATATTTGGATTATTCAAACGTGACCAGTTCAACGTGGTCGAGAAATCCTTTTCCAAATGTTGCACTAGGATTACATCAAATGTATCATTCATTATGTACTCGACATACTTGAATTCTTAGATTGATTTCTCCATAGAAATGCATAGCTCTCATGATATAACCCATGTCTAGTTGATATTGAGATTATTTCATAAGATAATCTTCAAAAAAAAAATCATAGATAGATGTGCTACTCGTACTTTTGGATTTTTAGTTGTGTGGTTGCATGCAAAGCTGAATTTGGATATGAATACCCCCTTAAACAAGGAATCAGCAATGAGGTGAATGAAATGTGGTGATTTTATGATGCAATGATTGATAAGATACCAATGCATGATGAAATTGATTGAAAATTAAAATAGAGGATAGTTTGAGAGAGTTCCTAGGGTTTTAGAAGAAATTTACCTAATTTCCTAGGGTTTTGGGAGTAGTTTGACTAATTTTGGGGCTTATGAGCTGACTTCGCCACACAGGGCGTGATTTTGACTTAAATCGCCACCCGAGGGGTGATTTTGCCTTAAATCACCACCCGAGGGGTGAATTGGATCTGAACTCGCCACTCAGGGGGTGAATGCAGGTTTGAAGCCTATTTAATCAAGCATTTGAATTGAATTGGTTCATTTTGACGATGGGAAGAGTTGGAAAGTGATTTGGAGGAGCATTTGATGATGCACAAAAGGTGTGGTTGGTGATTTCGAGGGAGAATATGATGAGGGTGTGTAGCACAGCTGACAGAAGATGCGAGGATCCATCGGTAAGCATCATTTCTCTTTATTTTGAATTTGTTTTATTTTTCTAGAGAATTGTGAATGGGAGGGGTTTCATCTTATTTTAAAAAAATTTATGGATTTCAATTGAAATTGGAATACGTAGTGATAAACAAGCCAAATGGGTACTCAAAAATATAGTATGTTTTTAGGTTTGACCAGTTTTGGCATCAGTTTGACCTATGAGTATGTAGGATAAATTGCGTTATTTGAATTTACAATTTAGAAGACGTTATATACTATTTTTGACTTCTATCTGATTTATATCTGTAAAAGTGGGAAATGGGTATCTAAAAATATGATTATTATTTTTTTGCTTTTGTTTGGTGTTGTGGCTGCTCCACAACGTACCCCAAAATTGGGGACCCACCTTTTTGCATATTTTCCAAGAAGACCGAAGTGGCCCATATGCTAAAGATCAAAGAAAAAGCAAAACACCGCAAGGAGAAAAAAGTGTCACGATATCGCGACATGTTGCATTTTCGCGGTCCAAAGCAAAGAGAAAAAGCAAGGAGAAAAAGTGTCGTGATATCGTGACATGTTGCATTTTCGTGGCCAAAGAAAAGAGAAAAAGCAAGGAGAAAAAAGTGTCATGATATCGCGACATGTTGCATTTTCGTGGTCCAAAGAAGAAAGAACAAGAAGGAGAAAAGTGTCGCGATATCGCGACATGTTGCATTTTCATGGCCAAAAGAGAAGAGAAAGAACAAGAAAGAAAAAGTGTCGCGATATCGTGACATGTTGCATTTTTGCGGTCAAAAGAGAAGAGAAAGAGCAAGAAGAGAAAAGTGTCGCGATATCGCGACATGTTGCATTTTCGCGGCCAAAAGAGAAGAGAAAGAACAAGAAAGAAAAAGTGTCGCGATATCGCGACATGTTGCATTTTCGCGGCCAAAAGAGAAGAGAAAGAGCAAGAAAGAAAAGTGTCGCGATATCGCGACATGTTGCATTTTTGCGGTCCAAAGCAAAGAGAAAGAGCAAGGAACAAAAGTGTCGCGATATCGCGACATGTTGCATTTTCGTGACTCAAAAAGGGCAGGCAGGCAGAGAAACAAAAGTGTCGCGATATCGCGACATGTTGCATTTTCGCGACTCAAAAAGGGCAGGCAGGCAGAGAAACAAAAGTGTCACGATATCGCGACATGTTGCATTTTTGTGACTCAAAAAGGGCAGGCAGGCAGAGAAACAAAAGTGTCGCGATATCGTGACATGTTGCATTTTCGCGAAGGGAACAGAGTAGTGGACAGTGCATCTGATATTAGTGATGAACACCAGGATAGTGAAACTGAAGACTGCATAATGACGTGGACCTATAAGGAATAAATCGAAGATTGAATAAGGTAATTTGTCACATAAGGACAAAATCCAATGAATAAGACAAAACGTTACATAAGGAATATTTAATGATTTGAAATCATTTAAGATGGTCGTTACACATGGAAGGAAGCGGACGCATGCCCATGTGGAGAAAAGGAAACATTTTTTTTAAATCAAACGAAAAGTGAAGAAAACCAAACAGAGGAAGCCAAACCATGGGAATGAAACGAAGGGCCACAAAATAGAAACGAAAAGCCTTTTTGGAAACCAAAACACATGCATGCACAAGGGAAGGTGAAACGAACGACCATTGGAAAATGAAACGAAAAGCTTCCTAAAAATTTTAAATACGCCGGGCAAGGATGTTTTGAGGGGTTGGAAACTGTCGCGAGTAGAGTTGCAGATTTGAAGGCAAGAGGGCCATTCTGGACCTGTTTGGGCTGTTTTTCTTCCATGGACTGGTTTGGGAAAACCAAAAATTTCTGTTATTGTAAAATGACAAATTTTTAATACGGAAAGTTTCAGAAAGTTGCATCTTATGGACAAGAAAGAAGGAGTCATTTTCTGCATGCAAGATTAAATGTCTATTTTTCCCCTTTTCATATTTTAGGCTTGTAAATGGAGTTTATGCAAGTTTTCTTGGTTGCTTCATGCGAATGTTTAAATCTGAAAACCTCATTTAAAACCCTAGGAGCCAAGCACTTAGCTTATCCGGATTGTGCTTGTTTTGCAAGTCCAATAGGTTAGGTTGCATGCATGAAAACCTCACATCTTCGGTTTTGTCGGAATAGGATAGCATCAAACTGAATGTATCTTGTGTTCCATTTTCTGCATTTCATTTTCATTTTTCTGCATTTTATTTTTCCAGAAATTTTAACTTTTTTTAAATTTTCAGGCATTAAAATAAACATTTAAAAAATTTCAAAATCCAAAAATAATTTCACCATTGCGTAGGTTATACTTCAGACTTCCAATACGCACTTTGAAATTTCATTTTCGGAGTTGTTTAGTATTTTTAAAAATTCATCGAAGTTGTTGTTTTATTGCAGATTTTAAAAAATCCGAAAATAGAAAATTTCCATTTTAAGGTCAAATTTCATTTTTTCAGTTTTGTTTTGCACTCATGAGCCTATGATGACATTCCCTTCATGAAAATTCCAATTTCATTGAAGGAGTTATGTTTTATGGCATTTTCACAAATTTCCATTTTTGGAGCCTAAAATTGCCCTCTCTTCATAAAAATTCTAATTTTACGAAAGAGGGGTAATTTGAGCATCACATTGAAGGCTATTTTTCAGAATTTTGGTCATATGAGGGCCAACTCACATTTGCTTTATTTTGGTTCAATGAACAATCACTAAAGTTTCATGGTAAAATAAACCAACATTGCCCCTTGTTTACAGCTTACTTGCAATCACTAAGGTGTTCCAAGCATTTAAATTGAATATCTTTATTTGAGATTACTAATACACATATGCAAATGCTAATATAGCGGAGACCTTGGAGAAGTTGTTTGTTTAACTTCTTTGCAAGAGGGGATTTGGAACCCAAATCCTAAGGGAGAGTGTACTTTCACAATTGGGTGAAAATACCACTCAACATTTTGGCGCTAGAAGGAGGGCCTTCTTTATTGCTTTGTGATTGCGATTTGTTCTAACGATTAACGTGGGTAGTTTTGTTTCCACCTATTGTGCTTACAGGTATAACATTTATTTGTTTCATTTTGCGAATGAGTTGAGAAAAGTCTTTTAAAGTTCTAGAGTTTTCAAGTTGGCCCAACCTGAGTACATAGCTACTAGGTCCAAAACCATAGGGGAAACTATTTTCCAAAGCCTTTCTCCCACTTCTAGGAAGCCGAGAAACAAAACATTAGAGATCGAAATACCACCCAGTGTACTTGAGTTAGGAGCTTCTTTAGACTCAAGTACGTCTAGTGGGCCTGAGCCCACAATTTCAAATGTGACAACTACACCAAGTGCATCTGTCCCCATCATTACAAGTGTCGCCATTGTTCCTATAGGGTCGATACCTTTGAATAACATGGCCCAACAACAACAACAACAACAGCCACCTGCCCTTTGGTATGGTGCACAAAGTTCTCCCTTGGATATCCCTGGGGTAGTCCATGACTTGCCTAGAAATATTGAAAGGGGATTGCCTAAATTCGTGCATGATGGTCCCATAATAGCCGAAGAGCATGTCCAAATTTACAAGGATTACATGTTTAGACAAGGAGTTACCCATGAAGATATCGCTTGTCAAATTTTCCCTGCTAGTCTAGACAATACGGCCAATGAATGGTACAGGAATCTTCCCGTAGGGTCCATTACTTCATGGGCCCAATTAGAAACTGCCTTTATTAGCCAATTTCGAATGTTGTTGGATCCTTCCATAATTTATAATTTATTCGTATCATGCAAAAGGTTACCCAATGAGCCCATAAGAACATTCAATCAGAGGTTCCAAAAGTTGTATACAAATTTGACTCGCCACTTTGCAGTAGATCCTGCGGTGGCCCTGCAACTATACTTTGGAGCTTTAGATCCGTTAACATCCTTGTTAACTAGAAGGAATCCTCAGGTTACGACGCTTTCGTTAGCTTATGCGGAGACAATGACCCTTGAACAACAAATGAATTTACCAGGAGTAGGGTTGTCTCAATTGACTGGGATGGGACAATATGGTCCATACAATCAATTCGCCATGATGAATCAATTAATGGCACCACAAGTTCCAACAATGAACAATTTCCAACAACCATCTCAAGTCGCATCATTTCCCACTTATCCTAATGCCTCTGTTCCAACACAGGCATTGATTCCAAATAACCCGATGACCTTGCCTAGGTTCAGTATGGGCAATAACTTGTTGACCATACCTGGGTTCACTCCGATTAGTACGCCAAGCCCAATGACTTATCCAACAATCACTCCTATTCAAAGTGTGAATCCAGGATGGAATCAAAGTGCCCAGACCCAAGCCTTTGTACCTGTTCCAGAGGTGGCTAATGCAGCAAATACAACTGGGCCCGGAATTACAGTGCCCCAACCACATGGGCCTGAATCCGTGATAGAAGACATGAAGGAAACATTGGCCAAAGTTTTGGTAACTGTGGGAAATGTTAATAAAAAATTTGACCAAGTTATGGGTCATAACCGACCTCATAACCATAGAGGAAAAGGAACATACAACACACATCCTAATAATGGACGAGTACCCAATCCCGTAGCCAATCAGGCAGATGTCTCGAAATATTTTGGAGAGTTAGGATCTTGTGATAATGATTGCCCACACTGTTGCCATGGAAAGCAGGAGTCTATATTGACTGAAGTTATACATTCCCAAGAAAGTGAAGAAGAGGAGGATGTGGAGTTTTTTGGAAAAGAAGATGAAGAAACATTGGAAGTTCATGCCAATAAACATTTTGGGAAAGGAAATCACAAGTATTACACAAGGAGTTCTAAGGATCCCAAAACTTCCTCTACCCCTCCAAACAACCCATTACTTCCTCCTGATTTCAAAGGAGATGTTAATCCACCTCCTCCATCAATGGTGGAGAAGTCTAAGTTGGTGCAAAACATGTCAAATTTGGAAAAACCCACTTATGACTTGATAGAAGACATGAAGAAAACTAAGGCCAATGTCTCAATGTATGATATGTCCCAACTTTTAGGCCAAGAAGTAAGTCCACCAAAAAGTTTGGATCCACCTACCCAAGTTCATGAAGCTAAGGGTGTTGAATCCCAAGTGGTTTTGAAAAGGGAAAAGTGAGACGTACCCCCATTTCTTATAACCATTAGAATTGCTGGTAGAAATCTACACAATTGTCTAATAGATTCAGGGGCCTCTGCTAGCATTATGCCCCTAGAAATCTATCAAAAATTGGGACTTACACCAAAACCTTCTAAAAGCAAGGTGGTGCAACTGGATAGATCGGCCATGGAGGCAATGGGAGAATTAAGTGATATTCTTATTCAGGTCAACTCAGAACCTAGGGTTCAACATCACATAGATATATTGGTACTTAACATTCCTATCAAGTATGGCATGGTGTTGGGAAGAGATTGGAGCAAGAACTTAAATGGATACATTGTAATAGACTCTTCACATATGTGGTTGCCTTGGAGAGGAGTGGCCAACCAAATTCGAATTGATAGTGAACCTAGGCTCAAGGAAATGATAACAGAATACAACAAACCTAATGAGATTCAATACATTGAAACTGAATTAGGAGCCTATTGCTTGGACGTAGAAATTCCTGAGAATTCTCAAAATGGAAGTATTGGATGCAATGATTCTGAAGAACACCATAAGGTTTGGACTTTAAGATTTGATGGATCCAAGTCCAAACAAGGGGTGGGAGCTGGTATTGAACTTTCATGTCTAGACAGAAAACCTATGTTGGCTGCATATAGATTAGAGTTCCAGCCACCAACAATGTGGCAGAATATGAGGCCTTGATTTTTGGACTGCAATTGGCCCTTCGGAAGAAAATCAAATGTATCAAGGTCTTAGGTGATTCTGAATTGGTGGTAAAACAAGTTAAAGGACAATATGCATGTAAGAACAAGCGGCTCAACCTTTACCAAACCAGAGTTAGAGATTTAATAAACGAATTTGATGCTTTTAACATATCTCTAATCTCTAGAAAAGGCAATCATTTGGCAGATTCTTTGGTCGTAGTTGCTAGCATGCTTAAACCAACGGATCACAAGAAGTGCAAGAAATTTTCCATAGAATTAGTCCCTTGCCCCTCGATACCTGATAACGTCACGAATTTCCAAGTCTTTGATAGTGACAGACATATATTCAACTTTGTCACTAATTCTGGTATCTTTGAAAATCAGGTCATTGATGAAGACGAGAGGGGGCAAGAAGAAGCAGAATTGAAAATGGAAGCTACTGGAAAATGGAATGAGATGCCGAATGGGATGGCCTCATTAGAGAAAATGTTTGATATTGGATACCAACCGAAAGGAGGGAGAAAAGTTCCACCTCCCAAAGAGGCTTGTGAATCAGTCAATATTGGAAGTGCAAGAAAACCCTCGTGAAATACTCATTGCAAAGGCATGGTACCGAACATGAAAAGAATTCCATTGCCAATGCATTGAAGGAATACATAGATTGCATAGCTTGGAGCTATAAGGAGTTGAGAACTTATGATCAGAATGTTATAATGCATACAATTCCTTTGAAGCCAGACTCCAAACCTTTTAGGCAAAGACAGAGGCCAGTCAATTCGTTACTAGAGCCCTTGATAGAAAAAGAGGTAAAGCGACTATTAGAAGCTAAAATCATCTTTCCTGTTAGGCATTCCACATGGGTTGCTAACTTGGTCCCTGTGAGGAAAAAGAGTGGAGAGATAAGGCTATGTATTGATTTTAGAAATCTGAATAAGGCCTCACAAAAGGACAATTACCCTTTACCTACCATTGACGAAATCCTTCAAAAGGTAAATGGGTCAGAAATGATGTCATTCCTAGATGGCTATTCAGGATACAATCAAGTCCTCATCCATCCTAATGATAGGATGAAAACCGCCTTCACCACAAAGTGGGGCACTTTTGCATATAGGAGAATGCCTTTTGGATTATTGAATGCAGGTGCCACATTCCAACGAGCCATGGACTTTGCCTTTAAGGGGCTCATCGGTAAGTGCATTATTGTCTATGTAGATGATATTCCCATATTTTCTAAGAACAGGGAGAACCATGTCAAAGATCTAAGGAAAGTTCTCCAAAGGTGTAGGGAACATGGCATTTCACTCAACCCAAAGAAGTGCATTTTCGGGGTAACGGAAGGAAAATTATTGGGACATGTAATATCCAAAGATGGAATTTCCATTGATCCTGAAAGAATAGATGCCATACAATAGATTCCTTTTCCCAATAGCAAAAAAGAATTGAGATCATTTTTTGGGAAAATTAATTTTGTTAGAAAATTTATTTCAGGTTTTTCAGAAATTGCAAAACCCTTGAACGATATGTTGAAGAAAGAGGCCCAAATCAAATGGACGAATGAAAATAGGGATGCTTTCAAAAGAATCAAGGATGCGATTTCTAGAGCCCCGGTTCTAGTGAGTCCTGATTATGTGAAACCTTTCTACATCTACACATTTGCTTCAGACCATTCCTTTGCGAGTGTTCTAACTCAGAAGAGTGAACGCAACATTGAAAATCCTATTGCATTCCTTAGTACTCCTCTCAAAGATGCGAAATTGAGATATTCCATCTTGGACAAACAAATGTATGCCCTATTTAAGACTGTAAAAAAATTTAGACATTATATAGTCCACAGTAGGGTGTTTGCTATAGTCCCAGATCCTGCGGTTAAAGCCATGTTTATACAGAATGAACTGGGTGAAAGACGAGGTAAGTGGATCTCAACTCTTCAAGAATTTGATCTTGAAATTCAACCTATGAAGATAGTGCGGGGACAAGGGTTGGTTAAGGCCATGGCGGAAAATGATCCCTTAGTTTCATGTCAGCATTATGAAATAGCAGATATAACTGAAGATGAGTGGTATGTAGATGTTGTGTATTTCTTACTAAATGGTAAGTGTCCACCACATTTAAATTCTACTCAACGAAGAGCCTTGCATCTAAAATCTGCTAATTTTCTAATCAGATCCGGTGCGTTATACAAGAAAAACCATGAAGGAATTTACCTTCGTTGCGTTGATCGAAAAGAGGCAGCTCAAATACTCGAGGAGTTCCATGGTAAGTATGGGACAAGGCATGGGTCTGCTAATGCCACAACCCATCAAATCCTTAGAGCTGGTTACTATTGGCCTCAATTGTTCAAAGATGCTCATGCTCATGTGAGGTCATGTCATACTTGTCAAATTGCGGCAAATAGAGAAAGGGGTGCTTCTATGCCATTACAATCTGTAATTGAGTCTAGACCTTTTGCCCAATGGGGTTTGGATTTTGTTGGGATCATCAGTCCCAATTCATCCGATTCCCATAAATACATTCTCACAACTACATATTATTGCACAAGGTGGACGGAAGCTATTCCCACTAAAAATGCCACTTCAGAAGTTGTTATTAAATTCTTAGAGGATAACATTGTCACTCGATTCGGAATGCCTAACTCCATTGTAAGTGACAACGGTTCCGCTTTCTCCTCTCTGGAATTTGCAAATTGGGCATTCGACAACATGGTGAGTTTGAAGTTTTCTTCAAATTATTATCCACAAGGTAATGGCTTGGCTGAGTCTTCTAATAAGAATTTGTTATGTGTCATTAAAAAGTTGCTTGAAAGAAATCCTAGAGATTGGCATAACAAACTTAAGTTGGCTCTTTGGGCTGATAGAATCAGAATCAAGGAATCATTAGGAACATCTCCTTACCACTTAGTTTATGGACAAGATCCTATTTTTCCCACAAATCTTAAGCTACAAACATTACATTTCATGAAATATTACCTTGGAACTGATAATAAACTTGAAACTAGACTAACACAATTGATGCATCTGGATGAAAAGAGGGATGAGGCTATGCTTCACTTTAGTAAACACCAAGATGTAGTAAAAAGGTGGTTTGATAAAAAGTCTAGAGTCAAAACATTTAAAGTTTCAGATTTAGTGTTGTTGTGGGATAAGAGACATGAGAGGAAAGGAGATCACGATAAATTTGATTACTTGTGGTTGGGTCCTTACCAAATTTCAGAAGTCCTAGGTGAAAACAGCTTTAGATTAAAAACCTTGGACGAAAAATATTTGGCTTTACCCGTCAATGGGCTGCATTTAAAACACTATTTCCAGGCCTGAAATGGCAAGGCCTTGTATTATATGTAAATTTGTCATGCTTTGTTTTGTGTGTGCAGATTTGATTTTGTTTTGGTGTGTTTTAGGCTTTTGCCTTCAACCTTTATTTTAGCATGATGAGGTTGTTCTGAACAAGGTTTTGAGGCATTTTGATTGCATTGTTCTTTTCTTAGCTTGGTGTGTTGGTCATGGGACCAGTTTTGGGCTTGGTATATAGTAAAAAAAAAAAGGAGAAAAGCGAGATGTCAACTTATGTCCTTATGAGTGTTGACTAAGACTAAGAGAATATGAAACATTGGAATTGTATTGCAGAAAGCTCCACGAGTATCGCAAACACATTAAAGAATATCGTTTGGAACTTGTGATGCATGAAGTTGTCAGTTTTACAAATTATGGCAAAGTAGGTGATATACTCCATCCGCATTTCAAAAAGAGCAACGCATTCATCCATATCTCATGTTACATTCCACATTGCATATACGTTTCATCTCAGTTGCATCTACATTTCAAATACAATCATTGAAAAGGTGTCGAATCCTCTTAGGGTTATTATATAACATATATTAAAAGGATCCTAAGGTTGGGAACTGATGCCCGAACTATCTTGAACCAAGCACGTTCTACACATATTAAAGAGGATCTTGAGCAAAATGGTCAAAACCATACTTGGAAGAAAAGGTGAGGCGAAAGGAGTATTTCGTGTCTATCCTATCATGCAACATAATCCTTAAAACAGTGGTTTTTACCACTCCCATAGTGCTTAAAGCCTAAAATTAGAGTAGTAAGGATAGGGTTAAATCCCCATCGAACTTAGGTTGAGGATCCAATTCCCCAAAGCTCTGATTTGATCTTCATGGAGTAGTAAGGATAGGGTCTAATTCTCATCTCGCTTAGGTTGAGAATCCGATTCCCCAAAGCTTCTATTTTGCCTCCATCACGCTTTAAGAAATTAAAAGCGTGATCTACACTCAAGAACTTGAAGTTCCAAAGCAAATATTTTTCATTCTACTTTTATTGCATCATTGATATTGGATTGGAAGGATCGTACTACATGTCCCTTGCAAGGATGGGTAGTCATCCCCAAGGTTCAAGAAATCAAAAGTAAAGTCAAATCCTGGATTATGGGGTTGATCTCCATCGGGGCTATAGACGCCTGACTGGCAGTGGAGTATGCTCATGCGTGGCAACATGTCTTGTCTAAAAGCAAGACCACTGACTGCTCAAACGGACAGGCTAGCCTCGACAGATTTCATCCATAACAGAGTTAAATCATTTTGTTCAAGATGAGGTAATGAACTCCAGATCATAGTAGTAAGGATAGGGTTAAATTCCCATCTCGCTTAGGTTGGGAATCCTATTCCCCAAAGCTCTGATTTCACTTACACTTGCACATGGGTTCAAGATGGTAGTGACACATAACCAACTTTGGGATCTAGTAAATTAATTCAAGTATACTCATATTTGGTCCTAAGAGGATTTGACAGTTTTAATATGTTTGTTCATGGTACTAGAAAGTTTGAGCCTTTGCAAAGCTTGTTATATCTCTAGCATCTTCACCATACGTTAAATCCTACAAGAATCATCCATAACTTCTCATACGCATGAATCATAAGTGAAAATGATAATGGAAAGTTGAACGAGTTTCAAACGATAGGGAATGAAGCACATTGCACACACCGAGATGATGCTTAATAATTCTAATGCTTCATGTATTTCTCGTCTAGTTTCATTCTTGGGATATTTGTTGACGCTTGTGTTTGAGTTTTGAAGGTGTTCAGGTTGAGTTCTCACCGAAATGCTCAGGAGCATTTCCAAGTAGAGTCACCATTTGTTGTGGCTGCTCCACAACGTACCCCAAAATTGGGGACCCACCTTTTTGCATATTTTCCAAGAAGACCGAAGTGGCCCATATGCTAAAGATCAAAGAAAAAGCAAAACACCGCAAGGAGAAAAAGTGTCGCGATATCGCGACATGTTGCATTTTCACGGTCCAAAGCAAAGAGAAAAAGCAAGGAGAAAAAGTGTCACGATATCGCGACATGTTGCATTTTCACGGCCAAAGCAAAGAGAAAAAACAAGGAGAAAAAGTGTCGCGATATCGCGACATGTTGCATTTTCACGGTCCAAAGAAAAGAAAAAGCAAGAAGAAAAAGTGTCGCGATATCGTGACATGTTGCATTTTCATGGCCAAAAGAGAAGAGAAAGAACAAGAAAGAAAAAGTGTCGCGATATCGCGACATGTTGCATTTTCACGGCCAAAAGAGAAGAGAAAGAACAAGGAGGAAAAAGTGTCGCGATATCGCGACATGTTGCATTTTCGCGGCCAAAAGAAAAGAGAAAGAGCAAGAAAGAAAAAGTGTCGTGATATCGCGACATGTTGCATTTTCACGGCCAAAAGAGAAGAGAAAGAGCAAGAAAGAAAAAGTGTCGCGATATCGCGACATGTTGCATTTTCGCGGTCCAAAGAAAGAAAAAAGTGTCGCGATATCGTGACATGTTGCATTTTCGTGACTCAAAAAGGGTAGGCAGAGAAACAAAAGTGTCGTGATATCGCGACATGTTGCATTTTCGCGACTCAAAAAGGGCAGGCAGAGAAACAAAAGTGTCGCGATATCGCGACATGTTGCATTTTCGCGACTCAAAAAGGGCAGGTAGGCAGAGAAACAAAAGTGTCATGATATCGCGACATGTTGCATTTTCGCGAAGGGAACAGAGTAGTGGACAGTGCGTCTGATATTAGTGATGAACACCAGGATAGTGAAACTGAAGACTGCATAATGACGTGGACCTATAAGGAATAAATCGAAGATTGAATAAGGTAATTTGTCACATAAGGACAAAATCCAATGAATAAGACAAAACGTTACATAAGGAATCTTTAATGATTTGAAATCATTTAAGATGGTCGTTACACATGGAAGGAAGCGGACGCATGCCCATGTGGAGAAAAGGAAACGTTTTTTTTAAATCAAACGAAAAGTGAAGAAAACCAAACAGAGGAAGCCAAACCATGGGAATGAAACGAAGGGCCACAAAATAGAAACGAAAAAACTTTTTGGAAACCAAAACACATGCATGCACAAGGGAAGGTGAAACGAATAGCCATTGGAAAATGAAACTGGAAAATGAAACGAAAAGCTTCCTGAAAATTTTAAATACGCCAGGCAAGGATGTTTTGAGGGGTTGGAAACTGCTGCGAGCAGAGTTGCAGATTTGAAGGCAAGAGGGCCATTCTGGACCTGTTTGGGCTGTTTTTCTTCCATGGACTGGTTTGGGAAAACCAAAAATTTTTGTTATTGTAAAATGACAAATTTTTAATACAGAAAATTTCAGAAAGTTGCATCTTATGGACAAGAAAGAAGGAGTCATTTTCTGCATGCAAGATTAAATGTCTATTTTTCCCCCTTTTCAGATTTTAGGCTTGTAAATGGAGTTTATGCAAGTTTTCTTGGTTGCTTCATGCGAATGTTTAAATCTGAAAACCTCATTTAAAACCCTAGGAGCCAGCACTTAGCTTATCCGGATTGTGCTTGTTTTGCAAGTCCAATAGGTTAGGTTGCATGCATGAAAACCTCACATCTTCGGTTTTGTCGGAATAGGATAGCATCAAACTGAATGTATCTTGTGTTCCATTTTTCTGCATTTCATTTTCATTTTTCTGCATTTTATTTTTCCAAAAATTTTAACTTTTTTTAATTTTCAAGCAAATAAATAAACATTTAAAAAATTTCAAAATCCAAAAATAATTTCACCATTGCGTAGGTTATACTTCAGACTTCCAATACGCACTTTGAAATTTCATTTTCGGAGTTGTTTAGTATTTTTAAAAATTCATCGAAGTTGTTGTTTTATTGCAGATTTTAAAAAAATCCGAAAATAGAAAATTTCCATTTTAAGGTCAAATTTCATTTTTTCAGTTTTTTTTACACTCATGAGCCTATGATGACATTCCCTTCATGAAAATTCCAATTTCATTGAAGGAGTTATGTTTTATGGCATTTTCACAAATTTCCATTTTGGGCCTAAAATTGCCCTCTCTTCATAAAAATTCTGATTTTACGAAAGAGGGGTAATTTGAGCATCACATTGAAGGCATTTTCTAAGTATTGGTCATATGAGGGCCAACTCACATTTGCTTTATTTTGGTTCAATGAACAATCACTAAAGTTTCATGGTAAAATAAACCAACATTGCCCCTTGTTTACAGTTACTTGCAATCACTAAGGTGTTCCAAGCATTTAAATTGAATATCTTTATTTGAGATTACTAATACACATATGCAAATGCTAATATAGCGGAGACCTTGGAGAAGTTGTTTGTTTAACTTCTTTGCAAGAGGGGATTTGGAACCCAAATCCTAAGGGAGAGTGTACTTTCACAATTGGGTGAAAATACCACTCAACATTTGGCATGTTTTCTAAATGTGTGCTTTTGGGTGTAAGGTAGTAAACTTTGACTGCGAGATTTGCCACCTTAGAGATAGTGTTCTTAGAAACCGATGATACTTTCACCATAGAAGGGTGAAATGGGTATCCAAAAGTGTAATTTTTTTTTGTAAATGTTTTCATTTAGCCTATGTTTGATTTGCGTGCCAAGGTGTAGGTAATGTTAAATTTGAAATTAGTTGTTGGGAGCCCAATTTGTACTATTTTCAACATCTGTTTGAACTTTCACCTCAAATAAATGGTGAATAGATGGAAAATGATTGATTTTGTGTGTTTGTGTGTTTGTGTTTTTTGTTTTTTGTGGTTCAAAAAGTGACCTTTTTTTGTTATTGTGGGTTTTGGGGGTGGTTTTTTTTTGGGAATATGAAGGTGAGCTTGAACTCCATGTTGATTGGCGTACTATTTCTGAATATTGTCGATATTTTTACCGCTAAATGGGCAAATGGGTATTCAAAAATGCAGTTTGTTTTTGTATGTCTGATAAGTTGAATTGGTTTTGAATTTCGTGCCATAGTAGGTATGTGGGAATTTTATTTTTGATTGTTGGAAGCCAAATATGTATTATTTTTCGCATATGTTTGAACTTTTACCATGAAATGACAAAATGGGTATCCAAATATGTGATTGTTTTTGCATTTGGTCATATAGCTTGCATTGTATGTGATGATGCCTCGTAATGCGTGCCAAATTGATATGATTAATTTGTATGTAAAGTTTATGTGATTTTTGGATTTTGAATGGATTGCATCACTGTATGGATGTCTAATGCATGTTTTATTATTTGTTATTTGAACAGGTGAAGATGCTTGAGCCTTGCCATCGTGTGCTTAAGATGAATAAGGACTTTGATGATCTGATGAAAAATGAGGTTGATGAAGCATGGTTGGATGCAGTATGGATGAGAGGGGTGTGGGAATGTAAGAGTATCCATGCAAATAGAGCTTACATATCTACACTATGTGAGCGGTGGGATGCGGACCGCAATACTTTTTACTTCCCTACAGGCGAGATGACCATCACCTTGGAGGACATGTACAGGATATACAAGTTACCAATCGAGGGTACTCCAGTTAGGGCAGCACCAGATAATGCTAAGACAGCTATGTTGGAGCACTTCTTTGGTGATGGGTGGGAGGAGATAGATGTGGGGAAGATTGATTATGAGGATTTGTGGCTTAATGATAAGATATCTAAGTGTCAGTGCGCAGTGATGATGATGATATCTACTTACGCATTGCTTGATACTTTCGGGGTACTATTTACCTGGAACATGTTGGATGTTGTGAGTGACATGGTGGAGCGGAATGTTGTGTTCGCATGGGCACCCATATTGTTGGTGCAGGTGTATAGGGAGTTGCATGATGTAGTTCATGTTGGGAGGACAGGATTGAGCTGGACTCCTTTGCTACAAGTGTGGGCGTGGGAGCATATATCCATTGAGAGGCCTACATTTTTGCCTTGTAGGGTGCATGTTGAGGGCAAGGAGTATTTACCCTATGCTCTGAGGTGGAGGACGGATGAGGAGAAGGGTGTGAAGAGACCTTTTGAGGGTGATCCCCTACATTGGAGGGTCAAGTTTGGGGAGTTGATGTCTAATAGTATTACATGGAGACCATGGTTGGGTGGAGTGACATGGGAGCAGGATGGTGAGTAGTTGAGAGCTATTCATCAGGGGTGGTGGGTAGTTGGTCGTTACACTCGACAAGCTGAGTTCTTTCAGTTTAGTCGAGTGAAGTGATAATTTGGGTTACAATAGGATATTCTAGATGCACCTATTATCTATTTTAGGCAATGAGGCGATAGGGGAGCTCGACCTATGGTTTTGCCTTGGGTTGGTGAGAGTGACCCACCTATGGTTATCCTTAATGTGGATAACATTAGGATGACACCAAAGTTTGATGCCTGGTGGGTGATGCAGTAGTGGGAGCCTGGTAGAGGCATGACTGATTTAGGGGTACCATCGATGGAGAGGAGAGTGGGTCATGGTACTCGAGCTAGGTCAGAGGAGAGATCCAGTAGTGAGAGGGAGGTGCCTCTACGATGGTCTAGGATATGAGTAGGTGGTGCTTCGAGTTCATAGGCAACAAGAGTCAAGGAGGTTCCCATGATTTTTGAGGTAGATCCTATGGAGGGAGGGATGGCCACAAGATAGGTAGTTGGAGTAGCAGAGGAGGTCGATGGATTTGTTGCTATGGGTGGTGTGGAGGACACCATTGATATTGGTGTGTTTGTAGGTATGGGGGAGGTTCCCTTTGAGGTTCAAGAGAGGTAGGATGTAGAGGAGGAGGCTCGAGGGCTATGGGATAGAGTTTGGTAGTTGGAGGTTGAGCTTCACCAGGAGGAGGAGAGGCACAGGGTAGATGTGGAGTGGATGAGGGCAGAGATGCAATCTGCTTTGGATGCTCGAGATGTGGGGATGCGAGCTATTATGGATACTCGAGATGTAGATATTGTAGAGCTACGAGTTGCACTAGCTAGACAATCATAGGCACAAGAGGTGGTCCAATAGGCTATTGTGGTTGGTGGGGTGTCTGTAGATGTAGTTGCTTTGAGGGCCGAGTTAGAGGAGGTGCGATGTAGCATTGAGAGGGTGAGTGACATGGTGGTTGTTGAGTCTGCTAAGAGGTCACTGTGTGAGACTTATTTGATGGTACATGGGATTGTAATCCCTAATTATGATCGGGTGGTGTCTCAGTCTGAATCAAGATTATGTATACAGGCACCTTCATAGCATAGTCAGTGTAGTGTTGCTTCAGTGGGTCAGACAAGTTCTAGGACTGAGGCACATGGTGTTGCTTCGGGTGTGATTGTGGCTGCTAGTTCAGAGTGAGTTGTTCCTCCTATGGGAGTTCAGGCTTCAAGAGTGGTAGTGGAGTCTAGTAGAGCTGCAGAGGTGTGGGCTATCCATGAGGGGAGTGGAGAGACTCCTAGTGGTAGATAGGCTTTGCTTATGATTGTAGCCTATGGGCATGTTGATCTCTTTGGATGAGGGATTATGGGCATGGTCCCTTTTTTGTAGCCTTTTGGCATTTTGATTGATGATTTATATATATACACCTTCTTGGTTTTGGTTGTTATATATACATGTGTCGTAATCATGATTTGACTATGTTTTCTTTGTGTGTACATAGATAGTAGAACATAATTTGTAAATGTATATAATGAATGAGTGTAGAAATGTGGTAGGGTGTGGATCTATGATTATGATGTAGTATGGATACACTGTAGAATAGTATGCATGATTTGATTTTGAATGCAATGTGATGTGATGTAATGTGAGATGTAATTTGTAGTGAATGCATGTAGGATGGATGCAATGATATGATGTAAAATGTGATGCATGTAAGGGGATGCACAAATGTAATGTTTACTAACTGTATGTGACATAGATGCATGGATGCATGTATGAGCGGAACAAAATGTGCAAAGGAAGTACTTGTATCATGGCATGTACCTGTGTGGATGCTATCCATTCCATTATCTTAGGGTATAGAATGGTGTAAGGCATATGTAATGACTTTGACCAACATAGTTGTGACAATCAAATCTCAGACCCATAGCTATACAAGCGTTTGTAACAAGTCATAATCCACCTAACTGGTTCAAAGTCTATCACAGACCTATGTGTGTTAATGAGTGAGGTTCATTTATCCATTTTGGGGGAGGTAGGATTAACCCATTGTAGACATAACCGGACTAGCTAGCTCATCCATAAGCAAGCAGTGATCTATACAAAAGTAGGATGCTAATGTTATAGATATGTTGCCACTTGTAAGATTATTCCACTAGTAGGCAAGCTCTTGGAGCCTATTGCTAGCGATGGAAATCATCCCATGGTGTTATGTTTGACCTAAGGACCAAAGGCGATAAGCATAACACTGGTGATATCAGGAGGCAATTCCTTTTGTTTTCTGCCCCTCATCTATTGTTAACCTATTTATTGTGGTGCTCTTTTTTTTTTTTTTTTTTTTTTTTTTTTTTGTTTTTTTTTTATTTTTTAGAAAGAATATACAAACATGGAATGAAGTTTTGTTGAAAAACATATGTCTATATGCAATGGATGTAATGTAAAAATGCAAGTGGGGAATGCAATATCTACAAGAGGACATTCATGATGTTTTAGAAGGAGAATTTTGGAAGGTTTATGTACAACTGAATAGTATTGTTTAATGATGGCCAAATCAATATGGCATAATAAAGGTTGCCCTAATGTGTGGGGTGTGTAGAAACTATAATATATGGTGCTACATGCGGTAATGCCAAAAAAGATAGAGGAATACGATGATGGAATATACGGTTGGAAGAAGATAGAAGAAATATACTTTGGTAACCAACAAGACCAAGAGGATTACCAAAGTTGAGGAATGGTAGAAGAAAGGGGTTAGATCAATGTAGGTATGTAGCCACTCGAAGCGTGACCATACAACCACACGAAGAGGTGAGAAGAAGTAGAGGAAGAAGTAGGGGAGATGATAGAAGAGAACCTACTGATGGGAAAAATGGTGCGGGTCAGGATGCGCATGAGAGGATGAAGTAATGGTGGGGCATGGATAATTTGCCCTATTATGGATGTAATGGGAAGGTGGTATCATGGATTCCCAGGATAGTCGAGTTTGTGGAATGCTGCAGTATGGAGGACTGAGCAGTCGGGTGGCTCGAGGGGTTGGCTCAGGTGATGTTGGGTGAGTACCATGTAGCATGTTGTGTACCAGTGTTTTGAATGATCTACACTCTTCGATATCATGGCCTGGCTGGTGGTGGTAGATGCAGTATTCACTCTCATGGTAGTTGCATGGTTTAGGGCATGATGGATCTATAGGTCGGGTCTCTGGCAGAGCTAGAAGGCCTTGGTGCATCAGGTGGTAAAACATCTCAGATAGTGGGGTAGGAAAAAATTTCATAGGGTAGGTATAGTACTCTCTCTAGGGTGAGGGAGTACAAGGTGGAGTGAAGTCCGATGAGGGAGGCCTGGGTCGAGAGTTCGATGTAGGTCAAACCCTGGGGCGAGGAATGGATCTATGAGGTGGCGATGAGGTATGTGGTGTTACAGGTTGATGAGCAAGAATATGGCACTAACAGTGACTCATATGGAGCTCTAGGGCTTCCACATGGGTGAGGATATGTTGGAGTTCTTGGTTAGGTGATAATGGAACTGGTGAAGGTGGTGAATGAGCCTCTAGTGTGAAAGTGGCATCGCGATGTGTAGGGATGGATGGATGGGGTCATGATGAGGAGGTAGTAGGGTGAAATGATCTAGGAGGCTATGAAGCTCGGTGAAGTGGTAAACCTCATAATGGTGAATATGGGGCCTGCAAGATGGGTGGCATGGGAGATGGTCCTGGATGACGACATGAATGGGATGGGGGCATGTGTGCATGGCCAGCTTGGGTAGCTTGGGCCATGCGGGCTTGCAAGGCTTGGGCATAAGAAGATTCTCCACTTGAGAGTGGAGGTGGTAGGCCTAGAGGGAGGGCTTGTTGAGGAGTGTATCCTCTATTTGGTGGATGATAGGTGCCCATCGGATGATGTGGAGAATTAGTTGGGTAGTATGGGTTCCTTGCCTCCCTAGATAAATGAGGAGGAGACCCACATGGATGGGTGTTGGAGGTTTCCTCCTTCTCATCGAAGGAAGACATGGAGATCTGGCTATCTCTAGAATGGGGTGAGTAGGAAGAACCTCGATGATGAGGTGACACATGGTGGGGTGGTGTGTGATGATCCGAGTGTGATGAATGTGACGTCTACCTAGGGTGAATGATAGGTAATGGTTGGGCTAGGTCAACCGGTGTGATGGGTACGAACTATGATGGTGGAGGGTTCTACATGGTGATGCATGAGGATGTTGTAGTACTCTCCTACTGATGATGTAAATCCTACAAAAGGAAAAACAAATACCCATAGCATAAAAATGACATAAAGATGAAAGTACATGTATAGTGAAATATTAAAGCAAAATAATATACCTACATGGTGATGTGCTTAGTGACTTGTAAATAGTAATGTGTGCTACTTGTGATGATGAATGCCTTTGTGTATTAGGCATTGAATGCACGAAGATGCAAGATGTTGATGGGTTCAAGCTCATTAAGGCCTTCAATATTGGCTAGATGATATGCTCCTAAACCATATTTATGTGTAACAATGAATGGGCCCAACCAGTTTGGGGTAAACTTGTCTCGTTGTTGGCGAGGCTGACTCATGATTTGTTGGTTTTCCTTGAGAACCAGGTCACCAATTTTAAACTCATGTTGATGTACCTTACTATTGTAGGCATGATGAAGGTGATCTTGATAGACTCGTGTGTGCTCGATTGCATGAATGCGACGTTCATCAAGAAGTGTTAATTGATCTAAATGATCTTGGCGAGTAGTGTCATCATCAATGAATTCCTTCATAGATATCCTTAAGGAAGGTATCTCAAGCTCAAGGGGCATGATAGCTTCAGCCCCATATACAAGTGAAAAAGGTGTTGCCCCAGTAGGAGTACGGATGCTCGTACGATATGCCCACAAGGCTAGGGGTATTTGGTTATGCCAATCATGGTGAGATTCTGCTACAGTTTTACGAAGGATGGAACAAATGGTTTTGTTCATGGCTTCTACCTAGCCATTGCCCTAAGGGTAGTATGGGGTAGAAAAACTATGATATATATGGAATTTGTCACACAAGGCTCGGACAATTTTGTTCTTAAAGGATTTCCCATTATCAAAAATGATTTGGGAGGGAATTCCAAAATGACATATGATGTGGTCTATGATGAATGCTGCAATTTTAGCTCCTGTGGTTTGGACCAGTGGGATGGCTTCGACCCACTTTGTAAAATACTCTATGGCAATGATGATAAATTTGTGGTTGCTTGAGGAAGCTGGTGTAATCTATCCAATTAGATCTAGGTCCCATTGGGAGAAAGTCCACATGGACTGGATAGGTTGAAGTGCTTGGGATGGGAGATGTGTTAGGTTCACATGTTGTTGGTATTTGATGCAATGCTTCACATACTCACAGTAGTCATGCTCCATTTTGGGCCAGTAATAACCCATACGGAGGATGTGTTTGGTGATTTCCATGCCACTAAAATGGCCACCACAAGTACCATCATGGGTTTCTTGTACAACCCATTGTGATTCTTGTGGTTCTAGGCAACGCAAGAGCATGTCATCATAGCTGCGGTGATAAAGGATGTCCCCCAACAAGGTGTAGTGGATTACTCTCTGCTTGAATGTTCGGCATTGAGCATGGGGTAAATCACATGGTAGGAAACCTAACTTGATGTAATCTTTAATTTGTGAAAACCATGGGTCATGGGGTTCAGTGTTTACCACATACACACCACCATCATCTGTAGGAGGTGTGGGTGATATGGCAGATCGAGTGAGCATATGGATGGATACGGATGTTGTGTTAGATGTTGGATTTTGTGGAATGAGGGATCCTAAGGAGGCCATGGTATCTACAAAATGGTTTGATGATCATGGAGTGGCTTCGAGATCATACCACTCGAATTGAGACAAGAGTTGTTGTGCAATTTTCTTATATTATTGGAGGACTGGGCAATTGCATAGCCAGAGTTCCTACACTTGATTGACTATTAGGAGTGAATCACCTATGATGTGGAGGCATTTGACGTGCATGGAATGTGCTTGTTTTAGTCCTAGGATTAGGGCTTCATATTCTGCATTATTGTTGGTACAGGGGAAGTCGAGTTTGAATGAAAAGGGGAGTGGTTCTCCTTTAGGTGTGAAAAAGACAATGCCTACACCCCCAACATGAAGACATCTAGAACCATCAAAGAACAAGGTGAGGTCAACTATAGCTTTGGGTTCAACATATTCTTTAGCTTCGGTTATGTGGAATATGGAATCATCTGGAAGCTAAATGAGGAGGGGTTGATCGTCAGTCAAAGGGGCTTCAACCAGTTGGTCTACAATGACCTACCCTTTGATGGATTTTTGGGAAATGAATTCTAGGTCAAATTCAGTTAAGAGCATGATCCATTTAGATGTGCGAGAATTGTGATAGCTCTTGTTCATCATATATCGAAGGGGATTATCTCGAGTGATGACAAAATTTGTATGATTCAACATGTAGTGGCATAATTTTTGAGTGGTGAATACTACCATTAGGCATAATTTTTCCATGTATCCATATCTTGTTTCATAACTGACTAGCATATGACTAATATAATAGATAGCATGTTCTTTGTCGAGTGCATTCTTTTGAGCTAGGAGTGTACCTAGCACAAATTCTATGGCTAAAATGTATAGAATCAATGGTAATTTTGGATGTGGTGGTGACATAACTGGTGGTGATGTAAGGTAGGTTTTGATAGCATCAAATGCTCCTTGATAGCTATCATCCCATTTGAAGCTTACTCCCTTTTGTAGGAGGTGGTTAAATGGCTTGCATTTGTCGGATAATTGTGCTATGAATCTACGAATAGAAGTGATCTTGCCCTGGAGGCTATGCAATTGCTTCAATGTGGTAGGAGGGGGCATCTCGATGATGGCTTTCACCTTACTAGGATCAACCTCAATGCCTCATTGGAGCCCCCCCCGGGAGACAATGAATCCTAGTATTTTCCCGGGGGAAACACCAAAAACCCCCTTCAAGTTTTGGGTTCAAGCATACGTTGTGTTCTAATAATCGATCAAAAATCTGATGGAGATCTTCGAGATGGTCTGCACGTTTCTTGGATTTGGTGATGAGATCATCTACATAGTCTTCAATATTTTTGTGCATCAAGTCATGGAAGATATAGGTCATTGCATGTTGGTAGGTTGCCCTAGCATTTTTGAGTCCAAAAGGCATGACTTTATAGCAAAAAGTCCCCTAGGGTGTTGTAAAGGAGGTCTTGTGTTGATCGGTTGGGTTGATCCTGATTTGATTGTATCCTGAGAATCCATCCATGAGGGAGATCATCTCATGGCCTACGATGGAGTCAACAAGGGAGTCGATGTTAGGTAGGGGGAAGTTGTCTTTGGGATAAGCTTTGTTTAAATCATGAAAATCTATGCAGACATGAACTTCATCGGATGGCTTAGGTATAGGGACCATGTTGGATACCCATTCGGGATAGTCGATGGGTACAATGAAATCGACATCTAGGAGCTTTTGGAGCTCGAACTTCACTATTAATGTGATAGTTGGATGCATGCATCATAACTTTTGTCTCACCGATTTGGCATTAGGATCAAGTATGAGATTATGAACCACTATGGTAGGGTCAAGTCCTGGCATGTCCTTGTATGACCATGCAAAAACTTGAATGTACTTGCAAAGGAAGTTTGTGAAGGCAATGCACTCCTCGAGTGAGAGGCTAGTGGCTAGTTTAAGGATGTGGGGATTTTTGGGATCATCACCAATGTCAACATCGATAGTGTCCTCAATGAGCATGTGAGATCCATCATGTAACTATTTGGGAATGAGGATGAGGTTAAGGTCATCGATGGCCTCGTTGAACTCATATTCATCATCTACGTAGATGCCCATGTGATATACCTAAGGGACTTGGGGTGGCATGGATGAGGAAGGAGCATTTACCACCCATAAGACATGTGGTGAAAGAAGGAAATCTCAAGGCATTGGTATGGGTGATATATGCATGAGATCTACAAAGTTTGGATTTGGGGTATCATCCCGAGTCTGTTGGTGACTGTAATGAAGGGGAGAGAACAAGTCTACCTCAACCATGTTGATCGATGTTGTAGGTGAAGTGGGTGGGGAAGAATCTGGTGAGTAGGGCTTGGTGGTTCGTGAGCACCCTAAAAGACTCAAGGGAGGTCATAGAACAACTGGAGGTGAACGAGAATGAGCAACCACTCTCTATAGTTGCCTATGTATAGGTGGGAACATGGCTAAGTGTGTCGGTGATGACTCAGGAGGGACTGTATCAGGCTTCATTGGTGGTGCATCTAAGGATAAGGTAGTGAATTGGTTTGTCAGTCTATCAACATGATAGAATGAGGAGGTGTCGAACATGGAGGATTCCTAAAAGAAGTCATAGGGGACTACAATGGTAGAATGAGGTGATGAAGTGTCCTCCATAATATCCATGTTGACATATTCTTCTAGGGTGTGCATTGGAAGGGGAGTAGGATAGAGGGATAGGTCTTGGAGTTCATCTTCTAAGGTATGAACTGCTCTTGGATTGTAGCCTATACCAGATTTGTCGGTCGATGACTAAACCCGAGGATCGATAGGCATGCGCAATCCTTATTCATAGCGGCCAAGTCTGAATCCATGCCAATGAAAATGCTATAGGTAGCGCAAGGTGAAGTGAGGGTTGGCCATGTGGTCTAGCATACCACAAAAGTTGGATTATGGTGGAGGAGAAGCTGGTGGGGGGATCGAAGAGTCGACTCCTACATAAACAAAATTGGTATGGTTTTTGGGACATCCTAATTGTATGATGGTTCCGATGGTAAGGACCGAGGCTGAAGGGTGACCAAAGTCATGGGTAGATTGGATAGGGGGATCACGTACGTGGGCATCACATACATTATAGTCTCCTAGGCTAGAATGTGTCATGAAAATAGATATGTGTGGTGTGGCATGCTCTAGAGACTAGGGTGGGGTATCAAAATCAGATGACGAAGGTGAAATCTAAGATTCTCTGATGGTAGCAGCTAAAGGGTGTGGGAGTTGTTCATCTAAACTGGGTGTGGGTTGCTCATGTTCATGGCATTCAGTTGTTGTAGCTTGAATAGGATGTTTGATCTATGTGGTCTGTGAGGGGGAAGGTATCGGTATAGGTATTGGGCTACATGGGGAAGTGAATGTCCTAGGCCATGGGTGAAAGGGAAGGAGAGGTGTTTGTGGCATAGGAAGGATAGGGGCTTCCATAGGCAAGGATGGGGGAGGTAACGTGATAGGTTGTGTAATGGGTGGCGATGGTGGTTGTGGTACCGTAGGTGGAAATTAGAATGGTAGAGGCTGGGATGATTGTGGAGGCCATAAGGATGGTGATGAGAAAGGTATGCTAGAGGTTTTGGGTCCCATAGAATATGGTACTAACGGTGCGGACATCGAGGCTTATGCTCTTGATGAACACTGGGATGTTGAGGTGGAAGTTGAAGAGGATGTCGATGCTCCTACCGACTGATGAGAGGACATGGGGAATAGTTGGGAGGATGAAAATGATGGTGCAGGGGGAAGGTCTACAATGTTGCAAAACTTAAATGGATCCCCATCGATTGGGACATAGTGAACGAGTCCATTGTGGATGTACTTGAGGCAATGGTGTAGTGTGGAAGGGACACACTGCATGTCTCTAATCCATGGGTGACCGAGGAGAATATTGTATTGTATTTCCCCTTGGATGATGTGAAAGAGGATGGAGATGGTATGGATGCCTACATGGATAGGTAAAACTATGGATCCTATGGTAGGTCTCATGGAGCCATCAAATGCATGCAGGTCAAGGGAAGGTGTGGTAAAATGGGTTGGTGGGATATGCAGGTGATGTAGAGCTATTGTAGATATAATGCTAATGGATGAGCCCATGTCAATGAGTACCCACTTGTAGGTGATATCATTGATCATGGCTTGTATGTGGAGAGGGGGATCTGCTCCTTCTCCAACGAGTTTCATTATCTCATGGTCATGGAAGCTAATTGAGGGCTAGAGGCATCATGGGATATTTCCTAAAAAATTGACAAAGGTATTTGTATCATGTGTCTCTAGGTCAATGGAGCGTAGGATGTCATTCAATGCCTCATGATGGGGTTGATATTGCTGTAGGAGATCAAATATGGATAGCCATGTGGGGGCATTACGTAACTGATGGGTTAGGCTACCATGGATGGTAATCACATTTTGAGGTGGGGGTGGTACGATAGTAGGCATTTGAGGGACTTGTGGTGATGTAAACTAGGTTGGTGGGGAAATGATAGGTGTTGTCTGGCATGATGGGTACCATTGGTTCCTCGTAGTAAGGTTGATCATGCCTACTACACCACATGATAGAGGATCATGCTGGACACTATTCACTTGGTGAGGTGGCATTGGGGGATTATTTGGAGGTCTAGAAGGATTGGGTCCTCTATGATCTAGTAGAGGGTTTTGGAAAATCCCTAAATTTTGATTCTATAAGGCTAAAGGGTTTGCTACCTAGATGATGCCCCTATCGATTAGGTCTTGAACTTACCCCCGAAAGGAGCGACATGAATCGATATCATGGCCACGTTGCCTATGGAAAGGACAAAAGAGTTGCTCATTGTATCCATGAGGCTTGGGTGCATTTGGATCCAGTGGGTGGATCTCGGGTAGGATGAGATGGTTGCCCTCATACAATCTATGAAATAGAGTTAGTAATGGTTTGGACAATGGTGTGAGGTTGCGTGGTAGACCCTATGGGTGCATGCCTCGGGACTATTGTGGTCTAGGTGGAGTGGGAGCATTGGTCTGGAACACTCATGGCTGTGGTGTATAGGGTGGAGGAGTCGATGTTGGTGCTAGGGTAGCGGTTGTGACTTGGTTGGCTTGTGGTGGCTGAGGGTAAGGTTGATTTGGTGCATTCCTATTGAAGCGGAAGTTGGGGTTATAGTTAGGTTTGGCTCTCAACTTAATTTTCCCAGATTGAACCTTGATGTCTTCAATAACTTTCGCTTGTGAAATGGCATCTTCAAAAGTGCGGCTTTGGTGAAGTTGGAGGGATGTGGAGATGTGTTTGTGGCAACTCTTGGAAAAGAGTGTCACAAGCTCGATAGTGGGGAGGCTATGGGTGAGGTCATGGATAATCACTCTCCATATGGAAATGAACTCAGTAATGGGTTCATCGTCAGCTTGTCATAAGGCGTACACATCAGAAAAGGTGGTCTTTTTCTTGATGTTAATGGAAAAGTGTTCTAGGAAGGAATTGGCCAGCTACTCAAAAGTATACAGGCTATGGCATGGGAGCATGTTGTACCAGTCCAATGCTTGCCCTATGAGCAAAAGGGAGAAGGTACACAACATGAGGGGGTTACTACTATGAAGCTGGTAGCAGGATGAGCGGTAATTGCTCACATGCTCTCTAGGGTCTTCCTTACCTCTATACTTGTCAAATTTTAATATTTCAAAGTGATAGGGGTAGGGAGGAATGGGAACTGATGGGTGAACTGGCTCGTTGCATAGTTCATCATAACAAGGCTTTTGTGGCCCATAGCTAGAGGTGCGTAGGTTCAACATTTTGACTTCATCTCATAAGAGTTGAAGTTTGGGTGTCATAGGGGTGGGAGGTTGTGCTATGGTAGGCTGAGCCTATGAATGTGGTGGATACTGGTATTGTTGCTCTTCCTAGTGTTGTGAAGGGTACTGCTACACCTGGTCCTGATAAGGTGGGTACTAGGTGACATGTGCTATCGTATCTATAAGTACACTAGGTTGTGGGGTAGGTGCCTATTGTGGGTAATAGTACTACTATGAGGCATGTGATTGTGGCATGGGTACTTGTTGGGTTGGAGCCTACTATAATGGTTGGGCCATGGGTGGTGATGACCAAGATGGAGGAGGCATAAAGAAGTTGGGTGCAACTGATAATGGTGTAGGTGTTGGGGTTATCGATACTAGGGGTGGTCGAGATGAGGTATCAAAATATGGGATCTATCTCTATCCTGGAGGGTAGGAAGTGGGGAAGTTAAACTGCATGGAATAGCTTGGTGGGGTGGGTGGATAAGCTATCGGTCTTGATCCATAGGTGGGAAGGGCACTGGTAGTGGGAGCTTGGAAAGGAGGAGGTGACGGTATCCTAAAAGTCATCATGGACAAAGGTGGTGCTAAAGGTTGGGTATCGTACACTCTGGATACCTGGGAGATAGGTGGGAAGGCCATAGAAAAGGTAGGGTAAGCTATCGAAGTAGGAGCTTGGGTAGAGGGGAAGGTGTATGTGTACACTCCCACTTGGGTTTGTGTATCTTGTGTCTGAAGGGGATGTTGGGAGATATCTTCAGATATGGTGAAAAATGGCTCTTGGGAGGATGATGGTTGGGACTCCTATGAAGAGTACAGGTGTGAGGTTTGAGGAAATGCTTGTGGTTCCTATTGGGGAGGAAGCTATTGCATAGTTTGGAAGGATGGCTTCTGGTTTCCTACAGTAGAGGAAGATGGGTCGGACACCATTCCTACGATAGGGGCGAATGATGCGACCTCGGGATGGGTGTGGTTTAGGAGTGATGAATCATTCTCAAATAAGGATTGAGATAGATTTTGGAAAAAGGGATGTGAGAAGGTAGGGGATGTGGGGGAAGTCGGTGCAACTTCCTCATCTAAAGTGAAAAAGGGGTAGGATTGTCCTAGGGTCCATGTAAATCACGTGGTCATAGAATGTAGTGGGTGAGTTGGGTGAATATGGAGGTGATAGAGGTGTGAGGTCCTCTATGAATGAAGTAGCAAAATATTCACTTGATGTGGACATCTCGCCCTAGGACGTCGTGTGTGAATATCATGGATCAAACTCAGTGAGTAGGTCCAACGTGTCTACTATTTTCCCCTTCATTATCGAAGGAGGAGGGGTGGACTGACTAGAGGGAGCACTGGATGCTTCCTCCATACGGCATGCTTGTTCACGCGCTTGGCTTCGGGTGACGACCGACATAAGGGTACATGTGGTGTCATGGGGACTTGGCATAGTACAAAAGTAAGTTTCTATAGTTCCAAGTGTGTGATGTGAAGGGGTTAGGTATAACCCTATGTAATATGGAAGTAACTGTGTCTACTGTGTGAATAAAGTGATAGAGTGTCATGCGTAGCTAACAATATAAAGTGTCACGTGATGTGTGATGTTGAAACCAGTTTGTGAGCAAGCAGTCAATGGTAAACTAGAATCAATGCTAAGTACAAGAAATAAAAGTGTTATATTCGGTTTGTGTGATGTTTTAATGTTGGAACCTCCTATGTAGTATCACGGGTAATGGAGTGAATCAACTAGAATATCAGGAGTGTCATCAATACGAAACCTTCTGCAACACCCAAGGATGCACATAATAGAACGATATTGCAACGTGTGAGAGGTGACCTGTATGGAAGGTGCAGTAAAATGATAACCTAGTAGGGGGGAACTCACTATGCTAAAGTGAGTTCACAAATTCCTCTCACGAAGAGAGGTGGCACTATCTAAGACCTGCTACTAGCATACCCATGCTTTCACTTCACCCTCGAGTGGGCTTAGTCAAGAATGACAGTTACCAATTCCACTAATTATACTAGCCTTGTGGATGAAGGTGCTAATCCTATCCCACTCTACAGGTAACCACTGGTGATGAAATCCAGGGCCCAATCACAAAAGTGGGGGATTTTTCGATGATGAAATCTAGAAAACCACTCCTATGGGGCTGCTAGGTGTCTAGGGGGGTGAGTTGATGGAGAGTGCAACTCGATCCACACCAATCTCGAGCGATGGATTGGGGATGAAGTCCAATCTCACCACTTGTTTAAATACCACGTGAGTGTGTGTGGGTTTGTGTTTTGCTAATGGTGTATGCAAGGTAAGAAACTAACTAGTTGCCTTTTCAAAAGAGAGACTAACCCTAATGCCTTTTTGAAAGCAAATGATTAGATAACCATATTCTTTGCAAAGAAATAGTCTAGCCCTAAATGCCTTTGTGAAGCAAATTAATCTATTTTGCAAAGCGTGGAAACATGCAATCCAAGTGTGTGGAGTAAGGGGATTAGGAAACCCTAATTTTCAACTTTAGAATGCAAAATTCTTTTGAAAATTAAATAGCATACAAGAGGTTATTAGGAACCCCTAATTTTAAAATTAAAATGTGCACTTCTTTTGGTAAGAAACGCTATAGAGAAAGGGGGAAATAATGTAGGCTTATACTACATGCAAAACAAAAAGGGGAAATGCAAATTTATTTGAAAAGTAAAATAAATGAGGTTGCTGGAAAGTTGTAGGTTCTGCAACTTCAAAAAGATTTAACGATCCTACAAGCTTGAAATGAAAGCAAATTTACACCTAGAAATTGTCATTTAACTAGTGAACGCTTTATGCTTTCCAAATTGACCAAACAGAGGTATGAATGGGAAATACCTACATTCTAATGCTATGGGGGGTTTTCTTGGCCCCTGAATAGATCACCCCTATGGATTTGGGTGTTTTTGAAGCTTCTGTGCTCAAATCACCACCCGAGGGGTGAATTCGGTTTTGGAGGTGCAAATCTGGTATCTGAAGGTTCAGAAGGCTTCTGTATGTTGCAAAGAGTTCTGGAAAACCAATATTTGTAGGTTTTGAGGCTCTGGAGTGCAAATCGCCACTCGAGGGGTGAATTGGGAACTGGTTCATGGGGCAGGGGTGAATCCAGTTTAGAGGCTTCAGATTTGGGATCTGATGGCCTGGGGTGGTTCCCAGGGCTTTGGAGGTCTCTATGGCAGACATATTTGGTACCTGCAAACACAGAAAATAGAGGGTAATGTTAGATTCATGAAAGAATAGTTAGCCTAGCATTATCCATTGTGGGGGTCCCATCGGGCGTGCTAGAATGAAATGGGTGGAAAGTGGTATTTGATCTAACAACATAAACACAAAGTATGTTGAACAAGAAAGTTGTATTTCATTTATATTCAAATATGACATAGGTTACAATAGGGACAAGTTTCCCTTTCATGATGTATTTTCCAATAAACTTCACAACAATCTTGATACCACCTTCTATCGTCCCTCAATGTAGGTGGGTTTGCGATCCACCGTCGGGTTGTAGTTGATGGTGTTCTTCTTCTTTGAACCTGTGAAGAACCTACAAAAGGGGGTTAGTTGGTTGGGGGGCTTGCCTTGGTCAGGCCCCTTGGTTATGAAGACTAAATCGACATAAAAACATATTGAAATTTGCAATAAATGATGCTAAACACTTGGGAATAGTAAATGGAAGCTTACCTACCAAATCTGAGGTGATTTGGGCTTTGTAGACTGAAATCGCCACCCAGGGGTGAATCAAAATCGAATTCATGGGGCGGGGGGTGAATCCTGTTGTGAGTTGTATTTTGCTAAAATGCTCCGATAGGGAGGCTCCTTGGCTACTGCTATGCTTCTGTTTGCTATAAAATCTGACTGTTCAGACTTCAGTGTTGAATTCGATAGAGTTTCTATACTTATGTCATTAATGGAGAGAGAGATAATTAGGGGTTTTGGACCCACTATATATAGAAAATGGCAAGGTGTAGGGGGGAGAGTTAAGGAAACTAACCCTAGGCTGAAGTTTGACTAGAGTTAGGTTAGGGTTTGTGAGGTGGAAGCCTCACATTCCTCATAGGAAATATCCTATCCTCACACATGTGTGAGGAAGGATTAGGTCTAATCAAGATTAGGGGGTCCTAAGTCTAATTAGGGTTTGATTAGGGAAATATCCTAACTAATCCTACTTACACACATGTGGGAGGGTGCAATTAGTGTTAATTAGGGATTAAAGCTTAATTAATCAAATTGGCCCTAAAAGGGGGACTTAAGTGAAGTCAACATTAAATTAGATTTTAAGAATTGACTTGGTAATTGCTTTTGTCAACTAATACCTCGTGGGGGCCTCAATTGAATGCAAATAGGCTATGTATCACCTCGAAATGGTTGTCGAAGAATATCCCAATGCACGGGATGTGATTTTGAAGGCTTATTAGGGTTTTGGACCTGAAAGCTGATGAAGTGGTATATGGACGTCTACACACTGCTATGGTGAACTACGGTAATCTACGCATGACTACGCATGACTATGCATGACTATGACTACACATGACTAAAATATCCTACAATAGCCTACAATAGCCTAGGGATGTCTAGAATTGCCTATGGATACGTAGAGACAACAACGTGTGACTTTTGGGTGTCTACATAACCATGGGTGCTACATTATTCTCTACACTCGGTGCTAAGGGGGAAGGGTTCACCAGGAATGACTTTAAGGACTCAGTCCAAGTCCATGAGAATTTTAGGAATGTTTAATGTATGAGATTCATGGCAACCACCTAGATTTGGTCTTTCTATATCTATTCTATGAAATATAAAGGACAATGTAGAAATATAAAAATGCAAGAATACAAGATCTAACCCTAGTATGATTATTTCTTTGAATGCTTTTCTAACCTATGATTCTAAACAAACAACCTTTAAGCAAGGGCTCAAGAAGAGATACATAAATATAATTAACCCTAAGTGCACACTATATGTTGTTTATCTTTCAAATGCCTAGAAATTAATTAAATATATTTTTATTAAATCATATCTATGGTTTACACAAAAAATATAAAGCACTCAACAATCATCCTAAAAACTAATCATAACACTTATCTTACTTAATGATTTATCCTTGCTTTTATCATTTTGTCCAATGCTATCAATAATCTTTGTTCTTGCAAGATAACCTGATAAACGCTTGAAAAATATGATTAGCATTAGGGAGCCTACTTAGGCCACTGTACAATAATTCTTAGAGATGTAGCAGTCAAGCCCCCTAGGTCCTTTTAGCTGACCTTTGAAAATAGAAGCAAAAATTGACCTTTGGAAGATGAATAAGCATAACAGAATATAGTAGAATAGAATTATAAAAATAGAGTACAAAATTCTCTAATACGGTCTAAATGTAGTCTACAACACATATCTATGGTTTGGGTGTAGCATATTACCCCCAATCATGGTCTATGTAAAATCATACCCCATATAGAGCGACCATGATATTGCACAACGAAATCATGCCCCATAGAGACATGCGCGCGATTTCACAGAAGCTAGGAGAAAACTCAGAAAATGAAAATTAAATAGATGCATAATTAAAAACCTAGCTAATATGTAAATTATAGAAGAGCAAAAGCAACCTGGCAGTAGTGAAGAAGCAAGCAAAAGGGATGGAGATCTCCAAGTAGTATATTCCTCCTTAGGGCTTCAACACTTGTCCACCAAGAGTAGCACCACACAATCCAACACAGTAGAAAATAAAGCTTAAATAGATCACACTTCACACTTGTGAGTTAGATTTCTTGCAAACTAAAAATAAGAAGACCTCAATAAAATAGAGCTTGAATCAATAATTGTTATCATGAACTTGCTTGGTGAGAAATGAACTTGCTTGATGAAAACTTGATTGAAAACTTGGGAAGAAATGAATTTCAAACCCTCCTTATATAGTGGATTTGAAAGAGGAATGGGTGGAAAAAACCAAGCACAACTGACCTTAAAAATATCAACTTTGAAAATTAGGATTTTCTTAAGATAAAACCCTAAAATGCAAAATCGTGCTCCATAAAAGACGAACCGCGACATCGCACTAGCTAGACCCCATACAATTTTAATGCATTTTGGAGGATCAAATTGAGTCAGAATGGGTCATATCATATACCTTTGGAAATATCTTTTCGAGTCTGATCCAATGGTATATAATACATGAGGAATAGATAAGATTTAGTAGGGGAAAATTGGCTCAAATATGACCCTATTTTTCCAAGGATAAAACAAGGGATCTAGGGAAAATTTGAAGAGTTTATAACCAAACTTATTCCAGAATAATAAGGTAAAATTAAATAAATCAGAAAAAAATAAAACTCACAAAATACATACACATAGAACACATGATATTTACCTCGGTTCACCCAATATGGGCTACTCCAGCAAACAAGAGCCACACCTCCTTTGATATTATTTTTCACTCCTTTCCCGTAATGGGACATTACAATCAATATTAAAGGAAACTCTTACAACCCTAAACCATAATACCATGGGCACAATACCATGGGCTAAAACCACCCATACCCACCAATCATGGGAATCTCAAAAACTGCTCCACAAATCACTCCTAAAAAAGAGGAAATTTTTGGGGGGGGCTACGCCCCCCCTTGGACCTCGAGCTACTCACCGGTGATCAAGACCACCAAAACGAGGGTTTGCTATATAGTACTTCCTCTAAAAAGTATGAGACACATCCAAAATTCTTCCATTTATTGAATACTTTGCATAAAGGCTATAATCAATGTTAGTTCCAACACTTGGTATTGCCAGACCCATTTCAACTGTACAAAACATGAATATTTTTGTGCTAACTGCCTTGGTTAAAGCATCTACAACATTTTCCTTGGTATCCACTTTTTCTAGAAACACTTTCTTCTATTCAATCATATCCCTAATAAAGTGGTACTTTGTATCAATGTTCTTTGTTCTTGAATGGTAAGCAGGGTTCTTTACCAAAAATATAGCACTCTAGCTATCACAATTTATCTTCATAGCTCCTTGAAAGAACCCAATATCAGCACATAGTCTTTGTAGCCATACTACTTCCTTACTTGCATCAGTGGCTACCATGTACTTAGCTTTAGTGGTTGAAAGAGCAACAACAATTAACCTTTTGCTCATACAACTAATAGCCCCTCCAAACAAGTTGAATACATATGCACTAGTAGATCTTCTATTGTCAAGATCTCCAACCCAATCTACATCAACAAAACCTTATATATCCAAGGATTTGTTTTCTTTACCTGTACCTTCAAAATAGATTGAAAAATTAGATGTACCACACAAATATCTAAAAACCCTTTTTACAACATTCCAATACTCTTTACCAGGTTTAGACATATATCTGATCAAAACTCCCACTACACGGGCAATATTTGGTCTAGTACACACCATGGCATAAATCAAACTCCCTATAGTATTAGCATAAGGAACATGGGATATGTTGGCAATTTTGGGTACATTGGGTACATTGCCTTTACTCTAAGTGTAGATGTTGTCATTGATGTCAAGAAGGTCTTGAAGCAATTTGGTTTGATGTCAAAGAATGTTTCTTGATGAAGGTTTCAACATGGACAGTGAGTTTCCAAGAAGATCAGGGTAGCCCAGTTGCAAAAGATCAATAAAAAGACAAGTAAGAAAAAGTATGCAGGCGGCTGGAAAAACTATCGTGATTTTGCGACATGTTTTAGGAGAGAGAAAGTGCTGGCAAAACTGTCGTGATTTCACGACATGTTTGAGGAGAGAGAAAGTTCAGGCAAAAGTGTCACGATTTCGCGACATGCTGGAAGACAGAGACAAAGCAGGCAAAACTATTGCGATTTCATGACCTGTTGGCAGGGAAGAAGAGCAGATGGAAAGTGTCACGATTTCACGACATGTCACATTTTTGTGACTCGAAAAGTGTAGGAAGGTAGAGAAGGAAAAGTGTCACGATTTCGTGACATTCTGCAAAGTAAGTTGTTCGGACAAAAAAGTGTCACGATTTCGTGACATGATGCTGAAGAGAGAGTCCGCAAAAAGAACTGTCGTGATTTTGCGACAAGTTCGAAGAGAGAGAAAGTTACATGTAAAATGTCACGATTTCGTGACATGTAGCAAAGGGAAGAGCCTGAAAGGAGAAGCGTCGCAATTTCGCGACAAGCTGCAAAAGAAATCGTACGGAAGCTAGAAGTGTTGCGATTTTGTGACAGGCAGTACAGAAAGCTTTCGGAAGCTGAAAGCGTCACGATTTTGTGACAGGCAGTAGAGAAAGCTTTCGAAAGTTGAAAGCATCACGATTTCGCGACAAGCTACAAAGAAGTTGTACGGATGCAGAAAGTGTCACGATTTCACGATAGGTTGAGTTGGCAACTTGCAGTTGGAGAAAGTGTCACGATTTCATGACAAAAATAGTTAGCAAGTCTTAAACAGAAGAAGCGTCGTGATTTCGTGATGAATTGAAGAAAGGAATAGCTCAAACGCGAAAGCGTCGTGATTTCACGACGGAGTTGCAGATGACGTCAGTAGAAGCAGATGTGTCATGATTTCATGACAAAAATAGAGAAGAAGGCATTGTAGACTAAAGCGTCACGATTTCGTGACAGAGTGCAGATGACATCAGCAAAATTCATAAGTGTCACAATTTCACGACAAAAGCTGAGAGGAAGGCCATGAAGACTAAAGTGTCACGATTTCGTGACAGAAGTGTGATGACGTCAGCAAGAGGCAAAGGTGTCATGATTTCATGATAGAAGCTGAGAGGAAGGCCATGAAGACTAAAGTGTCACGATTTCATGACATAAGTGTTATGATGTCAGCAAGAGGCAAAGGTGTCGCGATTTCGTGATAGAAGCACAAAGGAAGTCAACAAAGGCCAAGGTGTCACGATTTTGCGATAGCAGGCTATAGAAGGTGTACGGCTATAAAAATGTCGTGATATCGTGACATGTTGTAGTTTCGCAGGGACAGCTATAGAACCAGAGGCGATTGAAGGACAGAGTTAACTTTGAGCCGACAAAGTTAAAATTTGGGCCGACGTAGCGCAGGGTTTTGCAGCCGACATAGTTGAAGAGTAACAGCCGACTAAGATTGAATGTAATGATCTTGAATCTTACTCTATAAAAGGAGGGTTGCTTGAATAGTTTTTACATCGATCAAGTGTGCGTTCGAAGTGTGACTTTCACAGAAACAGAGTGCAGGGAGAAGTTCGATCGTCGAAGAGCAGAGTGTGCGAAGACATTGCTACTTTGTTTGCACAGAGGTGCATAAGTGGAGATTTGATCAAGTGTTGTAATTGCGCAGAGGTGCGAGTTCGAGGACAATAGTGCCAGATCGAAGGACTATGTTTTGGTGTAGATAAGAGGACCAACTGTGCAATGATAGAGTTGAGGACAGAGGTCTCCAGCCAAAGCAAGGAAGACAGGTGTCTTCTGTGGATAGAGTTCCACTTGCTAAGGGCTGCAGAGGTAGAGGTTCTCTAGAAGATCACCAGATTAAGCAGAGCTAGGGGAAGGTATATCCTTTGGGTTGGTGCCCATAAACTTTGTAATCGGGACATGTTTTCCCAGAATTTGAGGTGATAAAATTTAGTAAAAATTTTATCCGTGGAGTAGCCCGCGTTGGGTGAACCACGTAAATTGTTGTGTCTCTTTTGTGGATGATATTCTATGCATTGTTTTGATTTTTTTTTTGATACTGTTATATATTCACTGCATAATTTTGAACTGCAAGTTGAATCGAAAGAAAAAGTAGAAAATAGTCTTATACTGTTCACCCCCCCCTCTTAGTATAAGCTTGTGTTCTTCAGGATATTTCTTCTACCTCTTCTTCTATTTTTGGATATTGTTCAACAGATAATTTTTCACCCAGAGGAATAGGTACCTTCACTGGTTTGCAATCCTGCATACTGAATCTCTTCAAAATTGTCTCAACATACTTTTTTTTATTCAGCCACAACTTTCTATTTGAAAAATCTCTGTTTATTTGCATACCTAAAATAAAATTTGCAGAGCCAAGATATTTCATGTCAAACTGTGATGCTAACTGAGACTTCACTTCCCTGATTATTTCCTTACTGTTTTCAATTAATATCATATCATCAACATACAAAACTATAATGACAAGTACATTACCAATTTTCTTTGAGTATACATAATGATTAGCATTGCTATGAATAAAATCAAGTCCTAAGACATAAGTATCAAATTTTTGTTTCTAGTAAATAATAAAATTTCAGCCCCGACAAGTTCCATGAGCCCTTTTCTTTCAATGGAAGAATTCTCCCTGGTAGGCAAGTTTTTGGGAGGTAGGTCGGACATGGAGACTATCAAGGCTTGGGTGACGGGTAAATGGCGATCGGTAGGTAGCTTGAAGTTGGTAGCTCTAACTCAAGGGTTCTTCATTATCCATTTTAAAAATATGGAGGATGCTAATTGCATTTTAATAGGAGGTCCTTGGTTTTTGGGCAAAAGGAGCATTTTTCTCAGATGATGGGGTGAAGATTTCGACCCTGAAAAGAAAAATATTAACATTGCACCTATTTGGGTTTGTCTCCCGAGTCTACCTGCCCAATTCTTCAATGAATATTGGTTGTAGGGCATAGCCAGAACTATAGGGGACCTGATCTCCATTGACCATGTGACCTTGGCTAGGACAAGGATGACTCATGCACAAATCTACGTAAATGCTAATTTGGATAATGAATTGCCAAGGTTTGTGGAGTTAGAGTATGGAGAATACTATCAAAAATAGCTGGTAGAATATGAGAACAGATCGGTATTTTGTGCATAATATAAAAATCAAGGACATCTATGCAATCAGTGCCCTAACCTAGGAATGAATAGAGAAAAGTAGAAGCAGGGAATGCTAGACAGAGGAAATTTGAGGAGTTTCCTTGGAAGAGGTGATTTCAATCAGGAAAACTATGTCTACCAAAAAAGGAAAGAGAGGGTGCAGGGTCCTAACAAGACAAAGGAAAATAACAGGTTGTTGGCAACCAAAATACTCAGGTATCCTAACAAGACAAAGGAAAACAACAGGTTGTTCCAATCCTCTAGTTTCAAATAAATTTTCAATTGTATCCAATATGGGAGTAGGAGGATTATCGAAAGACATGGAAGCCCAGAACCTTCAGGCTAACCTTTCTGACTCTCTAGAATCCCCATCCAAGTTAGGATCCTCAAACCCTAATGCTAAAATTACTATAAGCCCCGTGGGCATCACAAAGCCAAATCCTAATGCCCGATCTCTAGAATCCCCATCCAAGTCAAGATCCTTAAACCCCAATGCTAAAAATACTTCAAGCCTAGTGGGCATCCCAAAGCCAAACCCTAATGCTGAAGAACTTAGGAAGAAATTTGAGGCATTAGAAAATAAAAAATCTCATCTCGCCAACACCATCACTAGGAGCCAGGTGAATCCTACTAAGGGGTCATCGCGCAGACCAGGGGAATATAGGAAAAAGAGATAATATTTGGATGTAGGAGTGGAGATATGTGAAACCCTTCAGACTGAGGATATGGCAGTCTGGTTCTGCAACAAATTGCCTCCCCCCAGTTTAGTCCTAAACAAACCAGGAGCATTGTGAAGTCTCCTATAGATTTTGGCAATGAAAAACAAGAGGGAGAATATCAAATGCTAAGCATCAAAAAATTAAAACTGATAATGACATTGCTAATGGAAAATAGAGAACCTTGTTTCAACAGGTTATTTCGGGTTCTAAAGACAATAAATTAGGAAAAACCCCTCAAGGGATGGGGAGAGGAAGAAATCCCAAACAATATAAATGAAGTTCCTCTCATGGAACATGAGAGGCCTCAATGGCGTACCCAAACACAGGGAAGTCACTACAATAATAAATCAAGTGAATCCAACTATTATCATGTTGCAAGAAACAAAAACTGATGATATTCGATCAAAAAAAGTAGCAAAAAAAATTTGGAATCAATGGAATATGGTTTGTAAATCATCCAGAGGAGTGTCTGGAGGCCTTATGACTTTGTGGGATCCCCGGATAGTAGAAGGCACCATTATTAATAAATATGATAGGGTTCTTAGTGTTTTATTTAAGGAAATAAATAGCAACAGGTCATGGATCCTTTCAAATATTTATTCCCCGACTTCAATTCAAGGGAGAGCTCTACTGTGGGAGTACTTAGGAAATCTGAGTGAAATCTTCCATAATGTCCCCTGGATTTTGGCTAGGGATTTTAACACTCCTATTTACCCTTCAAAAAAAATGGGTGGAAATGGACCACCTATTAGGAGCATGGATGAGTTCAATGACTTTGTGAACTCCAACATGTTGATGGATTTAAAACTTAGAGGAGCAAATTATACCTGGAGTAATCGACGGATAGGGTGTCATCTCATTCAAGAAGGACTTGACAGGTTTTTTCTATCAATTGAGGCTACAACTCTGTTCGGTGATTCTAACCTTCAAGCCCTTCCTAAAATTACCTCTGATCATAATCCTATTTTGTTGGAGATCCCTAACTCTCTATCCTTCAAGAAACCTTTCAGATTTCAATCTATGTGGATCAAACATTCCAGTTTTAGAGATAACTTAATTCAATGGTGGCAGCAGCCTGTCAGGGGTAGTGCAACTTTTAAACTTGCTGGCAAATTAAAGTTTGTTAAGGAAAAGCTTCAAAATTGGAACAAAGAGGTATTTGGGAACCTCTTTGAAAATAAAAAATAGGTTTTTTAAAGTTTGAAGATAATTTATCAAAGGATTCAACATGGTGATGCTGATGAAACTACTAGGCAGGAGGAACGAACAAAACTAGCAAAGTTTCATAATATTTTGGCCTGTGAGGAAATATATTGGAGGCAAAAATCAAGGGCTCTTTGGTTGAAATATGGAGATTCAAATTCCAAGTTTTATCACATCACCACGCTTAGAAACAGAAGAAATAGCAAGATAAAAAATTTTAAAAAAGCATATAGTTCTATTACTCAGGACTTAACAGAAATCAGAAAGGAGGCAGTAACTTATTTCAATTCTATCCTTGGTCAGGAATCACAGTGCAATGAGGAGGCCAAATATATTCTCTTGCAATCCATTCCTAGCATAATAAATGAGGATATAAACCTTAAGCTTCTAGCTCCATTTTCTGATGAGGAAATTAAGGAATCCTTATTTAGTATGGAGCTAGACAAAGCCCCAAGACCCGATGGCTTTCCCCCTCATTTCTATCAAGATTTTTGGGACATCATAAGTGAGGATGTAATTTTTGTTGTTAGATAATTCCAAGCAAGCAATCATATCCCAAAAGGTCTCAACTCTACTTTTATTTCTCTAATTCCTAAGAAGCAAACCCCTGAATCTATGGCTGACTTCAGGCCAATCAGTCTGTGCAATGTTTCTTACAAGATCCTAACTAAAACCATTACAAATAGAATAAGAGATGTTCTACCCTACATCATAGATATGTGCCAAGGAACCTATGTCCAGGGTAGGTCAATAGTGGATGGATTTATCATAGTTCATGAAGCTCTGCACTCTGCTCATAAGACTAACAGGTCTATTTTTGCCCTCAAGCTTGATATGAACAAAGCATTTGATAGGCTAAATTAGGACTTTTTGATTGTTGTCCTTCTTAAGTTTGGTTTTCACCACCAATGGGTTAATTTTATCAAAGAATGCATTTCTAAAGCATGGTTATCGATTTTGGTTAATGGAACAACTGCTGGTTACTTTCAAAGTCATAGAGGAATTCGGCAGGGGGACCCTATCAGCCCCATGTTATTCATCATTGTGGCAGAAGCTTTAGGTAGAACCATCAAAAATGCTTGTAGTTCAAGGCTAATATCAAGAATCAAGGCAACATATCTCACTAGGGTTGTTTCTCACCAACAATTCGTCGATGATACCCTTCTATTGACTAAGGCATCGGTGGTTGAGGCCAAAAGAATTAAATACATCCTACAACTCTACGAGGATGCTGCTGGTCAGAAAGTTAATTTTAGTAAAAGCAAGTTATATTTCTTGAACACCCCCATTCATAGGTAAGGAAGAATTACAAAAATTTTAGGGTGTGATATAGTAAACCTCCCCACTTCGTATCTTGGTCTCCCTCTTTTCATTGGTTCTTTGAGAGAGTCAATGTGGGACAGGGTTATTGAAAGAATTCAAAAAAAACTTGCTGGATGGAAAGGTCATCTTCTATCTCAAGCAGGAAAGCTAACCCTCACTAAGGCCTCTCTTCAGAGCATTCCAGTATATTTCCTCTCCATTTTCAAAGCCCCTGTGAAGGTTTTCCAAAAAATTGAGAAACTCCAAAAAGAATTTTTATGGACTAGATCAGAGGAGAAAAAAATGATACACCTTGTAGGATGGACCAAAGTGTGTAGACCTAGGGAAAATGGGGGCTTAGGTCTGAGGAGAATTGCTCATATGAATTTAGCTTTACTAGATAAGCAGGCATGGCACCTCATTTTTGGTGAAGAAAATGAATGGACAACTATCATCAAACGAAAGTATCTTCAAAATATGGAATTTCTAAGTGACTCAGTTCCAATCAGAGGTTCTACTTTTTGGAAAGCAATTCTCAATTGTAAGGAAATCATCAAAAAAGGTTTAAGATGGGTTTTAGGCAATGGTGAGAGGATAAATTGCTGGAATGATAGGTGGGATAAGGATGAACCACTAACGCAATATCCTAACTTAGCCCGAATTAGAGATATCACGGAAGAACTCATTGGCAAAAAAGTCTCCGATTATATGGTTGAGGACAGAGGCAGAATGAAGTGGAAACAAATAAGGATTCGGGGATTTCAAGTGGAATCAAATGATCTTTGTAACATTCTCGAGCAACAGTTTATCCCCATGAGACCCAAGGAAGATCAAGTGACCTGGGCTCCTACGAAAAATGGGTAGTTCACTATTAAATCAGCTTACAAGCTTTGCTTGATGACGAGGATTTTGTCCTCCAAAAGGACTTAGTTTGGATAAAAAATTTAATTCCAAAAATTGCAGTATTTTCATGGCTGGTTATCCAAGGAAGAATTCTAACCATTGATAATATGATGCTTAAAGTTATTTGTATCACTAATCATTGTTATCTATGCAGGGCTAATTGGGAGACCATTTATCACATTTTCCTTGAGTGCCCTTTTTCCTTGACTATCCTAAGTGGGGTTTTTCAGGCCTTCAATATTTCTTGGGTTAAACCAGCCATCGTACTTGATTTGTTCATCTAGTGGCCTTACCCCTTTTCAAGCCAAAGACTTAGATACATGTGGAAAATTTGTCTCAATCACTATCTTTGGTAGGTGTGGTTAGAAAGGAACCATAGAGTCTTTAATGAGTCTATCCATGATCATCAAACTATCATTTCTAGGATCCTATCCTTTGCCAATGAGAATGTGAACCTTATCCCTTTTGATAGCCATAAACCTCATCTGCAAGAGACCATGATTGCTCAATATTTAAGCTTAACCTTGTTAGATGAGTCTGTGCCTAGGGTAGTCAACCCCAGAGCCAATGTTAAGTGGTCCCCACCTCCTACGGGTTGGTTTAAGCTTAATTTTGATGGAGCGACTAAGGAAAATCCTGGCAGAGTAGGTTCTGGTGGCATTGTGCGAGATCATAATGGGAATATGATGCTTGCATTTTCTGAATATTTGGAAACAAGGATGAACAACGAAGTTGAAGCTAGAGCTATGTGGAGAGGCCTTCAAATGACTCAAGACTTAGAAGGCAATTTTATCATAGAAGGAGACTCTATGCATGTTATAAATCTCCTTAATAATTGGAAAACACCTCCTTGGAGGATTAAAACAATTGTTGAAGAGACTAGGATCCTTTTCCAGGGAAGACAGGACAGAAAAGCCCAACATGTCTTTCGAGAAGCTAACAAAGTTGTTGATAAGCTAGCCAATTTGGGTGTCGATGGTGACAAACTTTTCAAATGGGAACACGGTGTCCCAAGAGAAGTAGAGGAGCTTATTCAACAAGAATTCCAAGAATGATAGTCAAATTTACCAATAGGGAAGGCACTGTAAGTTTGAAGGCTATGAGTATTCCCATCTCTTTTTTGAAATGGACTCATAATAAAAATTATCTGAGCTATCAGTCTTGGTGGATGTTGCTTGGAAATACCACAAAGACTAATGGGGATAGTCACATGTTAGATAACATGGCTCCTAGTCATCTTAGTAATTTGAGGTTGGTTGATAATCATAGGGCAGGAAAGAAACGGTAATATAAGACTTCGAACCAGAGCCACGTGGACCACCAGATAGCCACCGCCATAAATCTAGCCAGCAAGTTCACTTCTCCAAGGCTGATTGGCCAAGATGGGATGTGGTCCCAAAGCATGTCATATATGGAAGAAAGCAATTACCAAAGAATTATTAAGAGTAACTATCAATACAGAGCTTGTGGGAGTTTTTTTTAGTACTCTGCTATGTGTGTCTGTAGCTTTTTGTTTCTCCATTGTTTCAAGGAAGGGATCTATGTCTGTTTATTTTTTTGTAATTATGATGCAGGTGTGTTTTCTTGAGGTATACCCAAAATTTTGTATGGGAAGTTTCTTTTTTATAATAGGCTATGTGCCTTACCGGATGTAATGGCTTTGGCGGCATGTAGATTTTACATATATAGGATCCTTAGTAAGGACATGTTCATCAATAGCCATGGGCTGATTTTTGTAAAAGGTTTTGGGTCAACCTATAAAACCCGGTATTAATGCTATAGTATCTTATCTACCAAAAAAAAAAATTTTGATACCACATTCTAGGTGACTATTTTAGTTTTTACAGATATTTCTTTAACTTACATACAAAATCCTCCTTTCCCTTAACAATGAACCCTTCAGGCTATTTCATATAGATTTATTCCTCCAAATATCCATGAAGGAATGTAGTTTTTACATCCATTTTCTCTATTTCAAGATCAAATGTAGCAGCCACAGATAAAATAAATCTTATTGAGGTTAGCTTTACAACAGGAGAAAATACTTCACCATAATCAATTCCCTCTACCTGAGAATAGCCTTTAGAAACTAGGCGAGCATTATATTTCTTCACTTTTCCTTCAGCGTTTTGCTTCTTCTTGAAGATCCATTTGCAACCTATAGTTTTCCTCCCACCAGGTAATTTTACTAGATCTCATGTCTTGTTCTTTTTTAGGGCCATCATTTACTCATTCATGGCTTCTTCCCAAAGGTTTACCTCTTTGGAATTAATAACTTCTCTAACTGTTCTAGGATCTTCATCAGTAATAGATAAAATAAAGGTAGAAGGAAAATTAGATGGACTATACCTATCAGGTTGCCTTCTTTCTCATGTTGATCTCCTTACCACAGGTGTATGAACCTCTGGTTCATTCTCTTCTTATTCTTCTAAGTAGGATTCTTCTTCCATGAGATAAAATTACACCTTTTTAGGTTCTTCTTTTGTTACTTCCTTCTTGTGATCACTTTTCATTTCTCTAAACACCACATCTCTACTGTAAACTGTAATTTTAGTTTTTGGATTCCAAATTTTATATCCTTTAACACCATCTTTATAACCAATAAAGATACATTTAACAACCTTATTATCAAGCTTACTTTTTTTCTCCTTTGGAATATGCATGTATGCATCACATCCAAAAACTCTAAGATCTAAAAGAGAGGGTTTATTACCAAACCATGCTTCAAATAGAGTTTTATCCAAAAATGATGATGTAGGAGATCGATTTTGGAAGTAACATACCGCATTCACTGCCTCTGCCTAGAATTCCTATGCCAAACCTGCACCACTGAGCATACTTCTAGCCTTTTCCATTAGTGATCTATTCAATATCTCAGCAACTCCATTCTATTGGGGTGTATATGGAGCAGTATTCTATATTTCAATACCACTTTGCTTACAAAAATCCTAAAATTTATTTGAACAATACTCTCCTCCATTATCAAACCTCAACACCTTAATCTTTTTCCCAATTTGATTTTCAACAAGTACTTTAAATTCTCTAAACTTATCAAACACTTCATCTTTACTTTTAAGAAAATAAATCCATGCATATATTGAAAAATCATCAACAAAATAAGCATAGTACCATGATTTTCCAAGGGATGGTATACGAAAAAGACCAAAGATATCACTATGAATCAGATCTAATACCGCTTTTGATCTTGTAGCACCAGATGGAAAACTCACACGATTTTCCTTGCCATAAAAACGATGTTTACAAAAATAAAAAAAACCATTGAGCAATTAGGGATACCTTGAACCATACCTTTCGTGTATAGGGTATGCAATCCCTTTTCTCCAATATGTCCCATTCTTTAATGCGAGAGTGTTGAAATTTTATCTAATTCAGCCTTAGGAATAATTGAGCTATTTCACTCATTTTTCATAGTGCTTCCTAATAGCTTATACAATGTTCTAAGCTAAACTCCTCTTTCTAACACCATAGATCCATGAACCATTTTGCATGAATCCTTACTAAAACTGACGTTTACTACTGCATCAACCATTTTGCTTACATAAATTAAATTTCTAGCAAGGCTCAAAATATGCATCACACCTGGGAGGGTTTTAACCCTACCATCCTACAATAATATTTTCACCCTTCCATCACCAATGATTCTAAGTGGTGAATTATCTTCTAAAATTACCTCCCCTCCATCATATCTTTCATATTAACTGAACCACCCCCTATGAGGAGTCATATGAAAAGAGGCACTAGTATCGATCAACCAATCATTTCTATCTGAACGTGTGGAGCAAGATACCATATATACATACCCTCCTTCATAAATGGATTTATTTATCTCTATGGAAGTGGATTCATTAGATTTCTTTCTAAAATAAACATTCTTTGATCTATAATCCTTCTTCATGTGTCCAATCTTACCACATTTCCAATATTTTCTCTCAAACTTTCCTCGAGACTTGGATCTACCTCTAGAATTTGATCTATCACCAAATATCATTTTATATTTTTCTTTGGCATGCCCTCTCACTGTTAGGGCATCCTTTGATGTGCCCTCCATGGTTTTTCTCCTTATATCCTCTGATAATAGAGATGCCACAACATCTTCAAACTTCAGTGTGGTTGAATTTGTACTACCAATTGCTACAACCAGGTTATCCCATGAATATGGTAAAGAGCATAATAAAGTAATACATTTATCTTCCTCGCTCAACTTAATTTCAATATATGTAAGTTGACTTACCATCGTATTGAATACATTAAGATGATATGCTACTAAATCCTCTTCATTCATCCTAAGATTATACAGTTTCTTCTAGAGGAATAATTTGTTCACCAAGGACTTAGATTAATATAGAGCCCCTAACTTATCCTAGAGATCCTTTGTAGTATCTTCTCTAGAAACATTTATTAGGATCGTGTAGACACCAAAACAGCACCAATCCGATTATGTGACTACAAACACTGATCACATTAACACACACAGCCCCCAGGGTAGCCCCCAGAGGTTAAACAATGGTTCTAACCACTTACACAACAGTTTTGCAAGTCAAAAATCAGTTTGGCACCTTTTAGACACTTTATTTCTTATTCGTCCCACCCAGGGACGAGTGCGAATTTGTACTCGTCCTACCCAAGGACGAGTATGGATTTGTACTCGTTTCACCCAGGGACGATTACTAGCGCTCGCTCCGGGTGGGACGAATGCCAGGTTTGACTGACAAAAAGTCAGATCTTGACGCATGACAACTCGTAACTACCACTCGGCTTTTCATGCATGACATAGGAGTGCGAGTGAGTTCTTTTGACAACACACATCTGCCAATTGACTTTCCCTTCACTGCATGGGAAGGAGAGTAAGCTTTTTAAGACAACTCAGATTTGCCACTTAGCTATCCCTTCATTGCATGGGAGTGCAAGTGAGCTTTGCTAAAACATGCAAAGACATGCACAGAGGCAATTAAGAAGCCCTTGATCAAGAAGAAGTCTTCTCTTCACAAACAAAAGCATTCATGCAAAGAAACACTTTTGCATGTTAATTCAAAAAGACCCCTTGGGTCTATAAAAACGGTGAGTTTTCTCACCCAAAAAGATATACAGAGAAGGAGCATTTTGAGCGACGAAGTGCTGCTAGTTCACTTACTGGCGATTTGTGCTTTCATAATCGTGGTATTTCTTTTAGTTTCATGTTTATGCTTTTGTCAAGTTTTTCATTTCATTTAGATTCATTTCAACCATCGTTAGATTCATCTTTTATTTTTCATACACAGGTGCTACTGACTTTCTTGTTTGTTTCTTTGAGTGCAGAGTTGCAACATTAGAGGAGCGGCGAGGAGTCTACCTTACCAACGCAAGCGGCGGCAACATTTGGCCCGCCCATTCCAAACGTGGGCATGCGGAAGGAGGAAGACTAAGTCACAAATTGTAACAAAGACCAATTTAACGCTCCTAGCCCCTAAAAAGGGAGGAGACGTCTATGTAACCGAGGATAAGAAATTTGAATAAAGAGGGCTGTGATTTCCTTACATCTTTTCTTTCGTCTCCAATTTATCTCCTTTCCTTGTTTTTGTGCATAGGATTAAAGCGTTACATTTCGTCTTATATTGCATAGTTATAGTTTTCCTTTTGCTTCCGGAATCTCGTGCTTTCAATGGCGATCACGGTGGGACCTCTCGTCCTCTGTTTTTGTTTAGGTTAAATTACTCGATCTAAAATTGCTTGTTTTTTTACAGGTACCTATTTTTCAACAATCGGACTGTTATTCGTCTCTGCAAGTGACGATTATAGAATTGTTACTCGTCTCACCCCGGGACGAATAAATTATTCGTTCCACCCTGGGACGATTACGGTTCCGTTATTCGCCTCACCCAGGGACGATTATAGGTTCTGTGCAAATTTTCAGAGCAAATCAGAAATTCCGATTAGGCAGAGAAGAGGTAGGGGTTTTTACAGCTTCTGTCAAATTTTTGTTTTTCTATTTTTTGGTTTTCAGTTTGAATGGCTTAGGGAAAGATTTCTTTTCGTTTGCTTGTTTCAATTTTGCAAAATTAAAACGAACCCCACACATCACGTTACATTTTAAACCAAGGCGTTGGTCGTAAGACCCCAACCCTTGAGCAAGACCAACGGTGGGTTCATCACCACCTTGGCTTAGCTTTGCATCCATTCCCCGATTGTCAACTGTTGTTAGGCGTAAATCCCGACGAAAGCCGACCGAGTGTCCGCTTGGGGTGATTCCCATGCGCGCGAGGATAAGTCTTCTATGGTAGGTGCCATTAACAGACACGATCCCCCTTCCTTACCACCTACGTACCACGTACCATCTGCTCTCACGTACCTATAGTTTCCCTCTCGTAAGGGCAGGTATATAGAGAGGTTGGTATATCGGCCCCGGCTGGTATATTGAAGGGGCGACCATTTTGGGAGTTATAAGAGCCTACATAATGCATTTAAACGTTCTACAAAATCTTCAAAAAACAAAACAAAACAACAAAAACACACTAAACCAGATTTAGGGCACACTATTAATCTTTAAAAGAGATAAGCATTGCTTGTGTGTGTATGCTATTTTCTGTTTAGACAAAAAAAATAAAAAATCATAAACAAAGATAAAAATCTACGCATTTTGTCACTCGCTCCAAAAAGCTCCAAGGATTCCCGCAATCGCTTGGTCACTCCAAAATGCCCCAAAGGTGTCCATGAACCCTTTGGTCAACCCAAAAGCGCCCCAAGGTTCCCATAAGTGATGCAAGACCATCCAACAAAATATGGGAAATTTTATATTTTTCTCTAAATTTTAGTGCATCTTGCCGGGGCCATAACTTCTCAACCGTAGCTCCGATTGACTTGAAATTTTACAGGGAGTTAGGTGGGATAATTTTAAACAAATATAATTCCCTAGAATTCTATTTGCCCAAAAAAGTCAGTTTTTGGGGCCAAATTCCATCATCTAGTGCCCCAAAATTAGGTTTTAAAATTGGGCACGCAATTTTATGCACTTTTTGAGCTGTTCAGATGTCAATATCTCCTAATGTATTTAGAGTTAGGACTTGAGACTTCATTTTTGTCTTATCTACTATAAGAGGGATGCGCACACCAATTTTGAGCCCCATCTGAATCATTTCAATTTTTAGGGTTTTTAGAGAGACATCGCCATGGTATTCACCCGTAGTCAAGCCCACTCATGGGCAGACGCTGTGAAGAATGTCCAAAGAAACACGAGTCACATCCGTTATAGTCCCCAGGATTTGGTCATACCACCTTGGCGACCTAACACACAAGGCAGTCCCCTACACACCTTAACGGAAAGGGACTATAGGGGCACCTCTTCTAGGGGCACTCCTGTCAAGCATAGCACCCAGCACGCATCCTCCCATGAGGGGTACATCCGTAGGAGAGCTCCCTTAGATGCTCGCTATGAGTGGTCACCATGCAATGAAGCACTAGGTCAACATAGGGTTCGACGGGAGGAACCACATGATTACACTATCCCTCCTTCACCCCCTCTAGTTGTCAGGACTACAAGGACAAATACAGAGCACAAGGCTCCTCAGGCGGGGCGAGCCAACTCTTCCCATTCCTCTTTCACTTACAAAAGAGAGCACGAGGAAAACCTTTACCTTCCTCAAGAACAATATACATCGCAAGAGCAACACGCCTCCGCAATTGCTAGCTTTCAAGATTACCTATTGAGGCCAAAGCCTCAAGGGAATGCCGCTACCCCCAATAGAGGGAGGCGACCTATAGAGATCTCGGATCACCATGACCGAGATAGATATCTAGGAGAGGCATCTAGGCCTTCTAGACATGAGACGACAGGACCAACTATCTTAGAATCTGCCAAGCATATTGCATGTCGGATGCAACTCACGATACTTGAGCTGGAACAACAACAGTTAGAGCAACAATATCTTTTAAATCAAGAGTGCATTCAGAGCCAGGAGGATGAGTTGTTCCAACACACTATGCAGGTGAAGACTCCAACCCATCGCATGCATAAGACAAAACATTATGAGAGACACAACTGGGTGCAAGACAGGTCTCTACGACCTTATCAAACATCGCCCTCGATGCCTCCTAGACTTGAGCGGGAGGCCAATCCTAATACCAATGACGGGTGCCTTCTTCAGGCGCCCACCCAGGTTCATGGACCACCCCTAGAAATTCTTCAAAAAGCCTCTAAGGAACCTGAGCGAAAAGAAGAGCCGGATGAAATGATATACCAAAGCATGGGGGGTGCTATCCAGCCACCCCTCCCAAGGCATCAAGTTTCCCATAACTTGCAACGGGAACAAATCAAACAGGAGGAGCTCAAATCCCCCGATACAAGCAATGCGCTGCCACAACACTTAGAGTTGGTAGAGATCAAGATTTTGGGGTCCCAAATGCCCAACTCACATGAAAATCCTCTCAAAGAGGATCAACCCCTAGTTGTAGAACTACCTAATGACGAGGTCTTCCATATCTCAGAATCACCAAAATTTGATGAGCCTGACTCTCTCGCCAAAGACGAGTCAGCATATGCAATAGTGCCATGGGACCCGTTCGAGTCTGACAGCACTAATTCACAGGTGGTCCCCATGGATGAGCATCACAAAATTCTCCTAACATTATTCCCTTTGGAGGCTCCCATCGAGCCTGTGCCATTACAAGAAAATTCGGTCCCCCCACAAAGCGCGAAACAACCCCATCAAGACCATGTCAATTTGCTCGAGTCGGACGAGCTTAGCATGTCGCAGATAGCTGTCGAGGCCAACGAGGGCCTTTGGATCATCAACAATGATTACGAAGATGAAACTGAGATGGCATATCTCAATCATGCACGACGACACAATCACCCTGTAACCCATGACGAACTAATGGCCCAATTAGGCATAAGACTAGGGCATGAGTGGCGCATAGACCCAGCCCACTGGCATCACATGTTGATCCCACTCCTTTGGGAAGATCGCGAGCACCTTCCACCCAGAGATATCATAGCACCATCAGTGCCGAAGGCAGACCTTGCCCTCCTATCCGTGCATAAGGCCGATCCATTCGTGCCAATTCCTACAGAGCCAGATCCGATGCACAAAGATCATCACGCTGGGGTACCTCTATTCCCCGAAGAGCCAAGTGGGTTACACCAAATGCTCCAAAGGTGTCCATAAACCCTTTGGTCAAACCAAACGCTCCAAAGGTGTCCATAAACCCTTTGGTCAAACCAAACGCTCCAAAGATGTCCATAAACCCTTTGGTCAAACCAAAAGCTCCAAGGATTATCGCAATCTCTTGGTCATCCCAAAAGCTCCAAGGATTATCACAATCACTTGGTCACCCCAAAAGCTCCAAGGATTATCGCAATCTCTTGGTCACTCCAAAAGCTCCAAGGATTATCGCAATCTCTTGGTCATCCCAAAAGCTCCAAGGATTATCCAATCTCTTGGTCATCCCAAAAGCTCCAAGGATTATCGCAATCTCTTGGTCATCCCAAAAGCTCCAAGGATTATCGCAATCGCTTGGTCATCCCAAAAGCTCCAAGGATTATCGCAATCTCTTGGTCATCCCAAAAGCTCCAAGGATTATCGCAATCGCTTGGTCATCCCAAAAAGCTCCAAGGATTATCGCAATCTCTTGGTCAACCCCAACAGCTCCAAGGATTATCGCAATCGCTTGGTCATCCCAAAAGCTCCAAGGATTATCGCAATCGCTTGGTCATCCCAAAAGCTCCAAGGATTATCGCAATCGCTTGGTCATCCCAAAAAGCTCCAAGGATTATCGCAATCACTTGGTCACCCCAAAATCTCCAAGGATTATCACAATCTCTTGGTCATCCCAAAAAGCTCCAAAGGTATCTATCACAAACCCTTTGGTCATCCCAAAAGCTCCAAGGATTACCACAATCGCTTGGTCAACCCAAAAGCTCCAAGAGTTACCATAACTGCTTGGTCAACATAAGTATTCAAAAATCAACAAAAACAACACAAAAATCAAAATCACAAAAACATTTGCATTTCAATTCCATGCATTCTCATAACACATCAAAATTACAAAAACAATTGCATTTTCCATACATTCTCAAAAAAAAACAAAAATCAAAATCACAAAAACAATTGCATTTCAATTACATGCATTCTCATAAAAAAAACAAAATCACAAAAACATTTGCATTTTCCATACATTCTCATAAATAAATAAAAAACGAAATCACCAAAACATTTGCATGCATTTTCATAAAAATCAAAATACAAAAATATAGGTTGCATTAAACATTGCATCCATCCCTTGCATACTTCGATAGGTCATACAAGTCAAAAGCACCATAGGCTGTCATTACTTGGCAATTCCATCATTTCCACCTCAAATCCATTTCCATAAACGCATACATCCAGCATATCACCTTTTTATTTTAGCATAGTCAGTTGTTTCCTAATGTATATAGGGTTTTCGTCATTCAGATGTCTTTAAATTTCTAGCCAAAAACTGTACACAGTTAAACAGATTTTACACGGGAAAGTTTTACTTGGATCACACCTTGTTACGTCACGTCCCAACACAAATTAACACACATAAAAATTCCTAAGTTGTGTGAACGAAAGATGAAACCTGCACCGTAATCCAGGTCACCATAAGCGAAACGGCTATCTTGCTTATCCCCCTGTGCAATTGACCCTAGAAATGCTGAGAGTTGGCAAAAGGACAAGCTTCCTCCCTACCCAATTCCCCATGAATCCCAAGTTCTCAAAAGTTGCAAAAACATCAAAAATTTGCAAAACGTCAAAACATTCAAAATTGACATCCTACAGTGCACACATCAAAAGGCACGTACAATAGTGATTCTCGTCACTCCCTATCCCTTGCTCAAAAAAAAAAAAAAAAAAAAACATCAATAAAACAAAATAAACAGTGATCTTATCACTATAAAGAGCAAGTATCCCAATACAATTGAAGAAAAGCAGGGAGTCGAACTTGAATCCCTGGAATTCTCAGCATTTCGACAGGTCATGAGGCAAGCTTCAGTACCGGTTTGGTTGATAGCCTATCAGTCACTGATAGTAAACCTCCCGCATGACGATATATCTGTCACATTAACTTGTGTATAGATCAATGTTTGCATGTGGATGAGCTAGCTTATGGTATCCTAGATAGCATCGCAGATTAATCTAACCAAACACAATAAAGGAGTTAGTGGAGCTAATTAGGTGATCCTCAAGACAGGTTCGGTTGAAAGCCCATCTAGCACTGGCGGTATCCTGATGAATAACACATAAACGAACTCAATTGCACACACAGGGATGTGAAATAACTTGGTTAAATTCAAGTCGAATTTATACCTTGTTCAAAAGTCTTGCGAGATAAATGTACAGCCTTGGCTAGTTAGTTAAAATATCTGAATCTAAGAAAAGCTTAACTACATTTTAAAAACAACTCGTCACATTTTATTCCGTACATCACCATCAAAATATATGCAAAATACAAAAACAAAGTTTTCACATGCAAAGTCATTCCACAAAGTCATCCCATTAGTATAGCAAGTCAGTCAAATCTTGTACAATCTATGGTGCATCGACACATCATCAACAACTCATTTCATTCATTCCATATCCATACATCATACAAATTAGAAACATCACATTCATAATCACCTCTGCATACATCAAACACATACATAAAAACACGCCACAAAAAAAAAAAAAAAAAAAAAACAAACAAACACAACAAAACAACCAAAATATAAAAATGACAAATGCCAACAAAAACACTAAAAATTGCTGGACAAAAGTGCTCTTGCACTTAACCTCTTCGCATTAGAAAATTGATGTCGGGGTCTACCTTGTCGTTATCCTACTCCCCAAGAAGGCTACCATAGCCGGACCGCTCCACGGGAAGACGGATTTTCGCCAATGTTACCCCCAAATGGCATCCCAAAATGGGTTCACACCCACCAAAAATAGGTCAAAAGAATCGAGAAATTGCTCGCGCATTCAACGGACAACATCTAAAGGCACCCTCACTTAAGTCATCTTGGGTCAAGCGACTCGTCGCTTTTCTCATGGCAGTCATTCCTTCATCGATTCGTCGCTTGAGGGGGTAGTCACACTTAAGTCACCAATCAACAAAAACACACCCAATCAAGGCAATGGCATGCATTCAAAGAATCATTGACAAAGACAATCACGCTCCTGCTTGGGGCAGCAAACAAGCAATTATCACAAAATTGATCAAACACTTGGCATTCCCGAAGCATGAACACAAGGTTCCCCCGTGGATAAAAGGTTGCGCCCTTTGCCTATTCATGACCGATCAATGTCCAAGCTCAAGTCACACCTCACCAAAATAGGTTAATACTTGAAATCAAATTCCTTAGCTCGTAGAAGCAAGGATTCAAGAATGCATGCCCTTTCCATGCTTGGGGCATCAAGAGTTGGTTAGGTTACTGAGAAACCCTAATCATTAGTGCTTTGGTTATCTATTTTTGCTCGACGCTGTGCCATGCACAACGCTTCCCAAAAAGGGGCATCTGAGAGACACCAAAACAGCACCAATCCGATTATGTGACTACAAACACCGATCACATTAACACACACAGCCCCCGGGGTAGCCCCCGAGAGGTTAAACAAGTGGTTCTAACCACTTACACAGCGAGCTTTGCAAGTCAAAAATCAGTTTGGCACCTTTTAGACACTTTATTTCTTATTCGTCCCACCCAGGGACGAGTGCGAATTTGTACTCGTCCTACCCAAGGACGAGTATGGATTTGTACTCGTTTCACCCAGGGACGATTACTAGCGCTCGCTTCGGGTGGGACGAATGCCGAGTTTGACCAAAAAAAAGTCAGACCTCAGCGCATGACAACTCGGAACTACCACTCAGCTTTTCATGCATGACATAGGAGTGCGAGTGAGTTCTTTTGACAACACACATCTGCCAATTGACTTTCCCTTCACTGCATGGGAAGGAGAGTAAGCTTTTTAAGACAACTCAGATTTGCCACTTAGCTATCCCTTCATTGCATGGGAGTGCAAGTGAGCTTTGCTAAAACATGCAAAGACATGCACAGAGGCAGTTAAGAAGCCCTTGATCAAGAAGAAGTCTTCTCTTCACAAACAAAAGCATTCATGCAAAGAAACACTTTTGCATGTTAATTCAAAAAGACCCCTTGGGTCTATAAAAACGGTGAGTTTTCTCACCCAAAAAGATATACAGAGAAGGAGCATTTTGAGCGACGAAGTGTTGCTAGTTCACTTACTGCGCGATTTGTGCTTTCATAATCGTGGTATTTCTTTTAGTTTCATGTTTATGCTTTTGTCAAGTTTTTCATTTCATTTAGATTCATTTCAACCATCGTTAGATTCATCTTTTATTTTTCATACACAGGTGCTACTGACTTTCTTGTTTGTTTCTTTGAGTGCAGAGTTGCAACATTAGAGGAGCGGCGAGGAGTCTACCTTACCAACGCAAGCGGCGGCAACATTTGGCCCGCCCATTCCAAACGTGGGCATGCGGAAGGAGGAAGACTAAGTCACAAATTGTAACAAAGACCAATTTAACGCTCCTAGCCCCTAAAAAGGGAGGAGACGTCTATGTAACCGAGGATAAGAAATTTGAATAAAGAGGGTCGTGATTTCCTTACATCTTTTCTTTCGTCTCCAATTTATCTCCTTTCCTTGTTTTTGTGCATAGGATTAAAGCGTTACATTTCGTCTTATATTGCATAGTTATAGTTTTCCTTTTGCTTCCGGAATCTCGTGCTTTCAGACTAAATCTACAAGACAATCGAATTAGACTCCTCGCTTTTCGATTCAACTTTTCCTAATCTTCATCGAATGTACTGGCAGGTTTTATTTTAGAGATAACATCCCAATGATATCTATCCATGAGCATATCCTCCATATTTAAATTCCATAGCTCAAATATTTTTCCATAAAACTTCTTAATATCTATCCTTGATTGATTTCTCATCATTTTTCTTCAAGCTCCTTTTGTGTAATACTCCCAATCCAGAATAGGTTTTCTCTAACTCCTAGAAACCCTAGATCCTATTCAAATGAAATAAAACCCTATCAATAAAGATGTCCCTCTATGTCTAAAAACTTGGCTCTGATACCAAATGAAGAGTTTATACCCAAACTTATTCTAGAATAATAAGGTAGAATTAAATAACTCAAAATAAAATAACACTCACAAAATACATACACATAGAACACAAGAGATTTACCCTGGTTCACCCAATATGGGCTACTCCAGCAAACAAGAGCCACACCTCCTTTGATATTATTTTTCACTCCTTAATCGTAATGGGACATTACAATAAATATTAAAGGAAACTCTTACAACCCTAAACCACAATGTGGTATTAGAATACCATGGGCACAATACCATGGGATAAAACCACCCATACCCACCAATCACGGGAATCCCAAAAATCACTTCGTAAATCACTCTGTAAAAAGGAGAAAATTTTTAGGGGGGCTACACCCTCCCCAAACCCCCTCCCTTGGGCCTCGAGCTACTCACTAGCAAGCATGACTACCAAAATGGGGGCCTTTTGTACAATACTTCCTCTACAAAATATGAGATACATCCAACAAAATTACTCACCTCAGTGTGTCAATTTTTCATGTATACAATTTCTACTTTAAAAACTATAATAGAACCGATGAAACACACTTCTAAACACCTAAAAATTATTTTGACAACTTTTCTACCCTTGTAATCTATTTTTCATAGGATCATAGGGATAGGTGCAACCATTTTGGTCATATGGAGAGTTGCGAATGAAATCCCTATTACACAGATAGATCCAAAACCATATAAGAACTCCCATAGCTATCATCTTTGCCTAAAACTAGTAGAAACTTGATTCCTTAACCAATTACATTTCAAGCAATTGTTCACAACTATTTCCAAGTGCAAGAGCAAGAGCATATTGCAATGGAGGCTTCTCATGCAATCCCTCCTACATTTGCAATTTCCTCTATGAAAACATCAATTCATACACATGGCCAATCCCAAATAGATACATCATAGATTGACACCTCAATTCATAATCGAGACAGTGCAACAAGTCACTTCTAACCTACCTCAAAAAAATAATTTTGAGCAAATCCTCTCACAAACATTTTTTTTGGGTATTGTGTACTTTCATCCACACACTTTTCAACCTAATGTATCCTACAATAATTCTTACTCATCTTCTTCCCCTCATCCATCACATCCATTCTTGCAACCACCTTCTCAACCTCTTCTTGATCATGATATTCATCACACTCCTCTAGAAACTAATGTGATAAACCAAATCGTAGCTATGGTGTTCACCACCCCCACTCCCCTAATTTTAATGCAACTTCTTCAAATGTTTCCTCCTCACAACATCATCTCAAAAACCACCCATCATCTACATCCATAAATTCTAACATATTTTTTAATCCATGTTTGGGGATCCCTTCTCATTCCATTTCTTCAAACCTATGTACTAATTCCTCTTTAACCAACCCTCAACCTAAATTTTACCTATTCAATGTTATTCCTCCTACTTCCAACATTCCTCTTCAAATCTATACCAAGCTATCCAACTTTTCTTCCTCCCACATATTTCACACTTCCTTGACCTCCTTCCTTTTGACCACTTTATTTTACTCCTCAAATCCTTTTCAATCTACAATTCCATGTTTATATTCAAAACCCCCTCACCTATTCTTCTTATCAAAAATACACACCTTCATCCTCCCAATATCATAGGCCTATGTCTTCTCAAGCCAGATCCTTCACATATCACCCTTATAATCAAGGTACTACACACATATCCACTCTCCTCCAGATCAAAGTGGCTTCTTTACTTCTCCATCCATGTGGAGTTCAACCATCCCTATTGCACCATCTTTTCATCCTCCTCCAACATCACCTTATGAATGGCCAATATTTTTTAGGTACCAATCCAAAAGCATGGTCAACTTCCAAATCAAGGGTATGTTCAACACCCATATCAAGCATCTATTCAAGACCCAAGTTATAGCTACGAATAAATACCAACTTATAGATGATAGCAAGTGTCCTCTCACATGTACCATTCATTGTATCACCAAATTCTTGTCAATCCAAATCATCCTACAAGTGCCCAATCAAATCAATGGTTTAGGCAACAACAACAATAAATCTCCCTTCATTTCTTTTCTTATCTTTCTCACCCTACTTCTTTCACCCTTCCCCCACAAACGTCTTTTACTCCAATCTATCCCACAACCTATCATGCTCAAACTCCTAATTATTACACTCATCCACCACCATATCATTATAATTACCCCTATGATTATTATAAAAAAATTAACATAGAACCACCTATCTATCCTACCCATACATCATAAGTATCATTTTATGAGATCCAAATGAAGAACACAAGCTTATATTGAGAGGGGGGTGAATAGCATAAGATCAAAACTTTTACTTTTCCTTCCAAATGATAGCAACAATAATATCAATGCAGTAAATGAAACAATACACAAATTATCACACACATGAGAGACATAGATTTAATGTGGGCTACATCCATGAAGAAAATATTTCTTATAAATTTTCTCAACCAATCTCTTGGGAACCAATTCCCTATTACAATGTTTATGGGCACCAACCCAAAAGAGACACCAATCCCCTATGCTCAAGTTCATGGACATATATCCACAGGAGACACCAATCCCCTCTGCTCAAAACTTCTCATAAAACTTGCATAAATCTACCTCAAACAGGCTCACACAACCTGAAAAAATCTACCTCAAACTCTACTCAAATATGCTCACAAAAATATGCTCATAAACCTGCTCAATTATGCTCATGAACCTGCTCAAAACTGCTCATGAACCTACTCAAATTTGCTCATAACATTCCCATTTCTTGCATGTAAACAATGCTCATATATACCCAAAACCAATCATATAAAATATGCAAATATACTTCACAAATCTGATATTTAACCCTCGTACATTCATTCACAATTTTATTCAAAGCAATTTATAAGTTTGCTCACAAAATTGACTTACAATCTTTCCACATTCAATTCCAATTTCATTCAACACTAATGCACATCAATTTTTCTTTCAAACCCTAGCACATATATTTTCAATTTTCAATCAAAGCAATGCACATAAAATTAATCCTTATATCTCCACCTTAAAATATTCCTTTCAAACAATCCACCTTGAGAAGGAGTTAAAACACCATACCTCTAAAATCTGCCTTGATGAAGATGTGCCCTCAAAAACCTATCTAAGAATAATCTTCTTTCTTTTGCCACTAGAAAAACTTGGTTAGAAACTTTTCTTTTTCAAATCATCCACAAAAAGTCGTTCCAAATATGTCCACAACAAATCTGAAAATAATAACTTCTTCCCCCTTTTTAATTTCTCAAAATAAAGCTTTTAAAAACCTTTACAATTTATTTTTCTACAAGGCAAAATTACAATTAAATATAAACCATATCACACCTTATCTCTCCTCTTTAACACACAACAATTACAAATATCAAATAGTCCACTCTACACCTTATTACTCCTATTATGAAATAATTATACACATAAACCTTTGCCCTTACAAATACCAAATAATCCACACTACACCTTATTACTCCTATTCTGAAATAATCATGCACATAAACCTTTGCCTTACCCTTAATAATTAAATCAACAAATCCAACAATTATTTCTTTGTCAAATAAATCAAACAAGCCCAACGAACACGACGATCAAAATTTCCTTTGCAATTTAAAACTTATTCAAAAACTTTCATACCTCAACCAAGCACATGAGATTTGAACTCACAACCTTTGCTTGCGCAACATCCTAGAAACAACTAGGTAGTCGCGTGAGCTAGCTGCCCACATGAAACTTAAAGCATTTGAATGGGTTCTTCAATACCCTTATGTGATTTCTTCTTTGCTTAAAACTTTAACAAAATGGAGTCACCATGATTTGACCTTCTGACCTCGTGTTTGCCAATACCTTAGTGCAGGCTAGTCTACTACCTGAGCTAGACACCCAGTTGGGATCACAAATGCACTCACTTATATTTGTCTTTTAATTTCTACCTCTTCCTCAAATGACGTGCATGCTCCTCCTTTCTCCTCTTCTGCCCTCTACCGCTTTGTGCGAATGAAATTGATTTTTCTTCTTACCTTAAGTGAAATATTTTTCCCTTTTAAATATGCAAATTGATTTCACATGGAGACATCAATGCGATATTAAATTCGAATTTATTTTCTCCATATGCATTTTGGCGCCTTTCTCTTTTTAAAACCTTTATATTATAATATTTAAAAATATTATAATATTGATTCTAAAACCTTGGTCTATTGCATTTTAAATATTTTTCTCCTCTTGGAATATTTTATTCCAATGTCTCTTAAACCTTGGTCCATTGCATTTTAAATATTTTTCTCCTTTAAACCTTGAATAAACCTTTCTCTCTTTAAAATTTTGTCCCAAGCAAACTTAAATAAACCTTTCTCTTTATTTATAATATTTAAATTTAAATTTAAATATTATAACCCTTTTCTGAATATTATCTTTGCTTTGCTTCATGCTTGCCTTGGATAAATGCTATTCTCTTTGACCTTAAGGATATTGTCCATCCTTATAATCTTTCCATCCTTGAAGAATATTCCTGCCTTATGAACTTTTGACATCAATGACTATACACCTTTGACATCAATGACAACTCAATATGCTTAATATTTCCAACAATCTCCCCCTTTGTCATTGATGGCAACCCTTACCAAAAAATCTTCTTTTACTTGCAACTGGATTCCAAAAATTGCTCCCCTAACAAGCTGCTCCCCCTCACTGAATTCTCTCCCCTTTGACATCAATGGCAAAGGGCTCCTTGGGGCTAAAAATAAGATATTTAGCATAGCCCCCTCACCACCTCCTTTCCTTGAGGTGATCAATTTTGGGATGGGAGTAAAACTACTCCCAAATTTTCTCTGAGATGCTCAAAAGTTTCCTTTGGAAGTGGCTTGGTAAATATGTCAGCAATATGTTCTTTTGTAGCTACATATTCCAATTTAACTTGTTGATCCATTACCTGCTCTCTCAAAAAATGGTATTTTATGGGAATGTGCTTGGTCCTTGAATGCATCACTGGATTATTTGAAATACTTATGGCACTTGTATTATCACAAAGTATGGAGATGGGATGATCATGCTCTATTTTGAAATCTCTTAAATTTTACTTCATCCATAAAACCTGTGTACAACAAGCAACTGTTGCAATGTATTCTACCTCTGCCATGGATAGGGATACTGATGCTTGTTTCTTGCTTAGCCAAGAGACTAAACAATCTCCAAGAAAGAATGCTCCTCCACTTGTGCTTTTTTTGTCATCAACACTGCCTACCCAATCCGCATCTGTATATGTTGTGAGAGTGAAATTATTGCCCTTGGGATACCATAAACCAAATTCCATAGTTCCTTTTAAATACCTAAGGATTCTCTTTACTACCTGTACATGTGTGTCCTTTGGTGTTGCTTGAAATATTACCACTAATCCCACTACCTGCATTATATTTGGCCTTGTAGTTGTGACATATAGTAAACTTCCAATCATGGATCTATACAATGTCTGATTTGCCTCAGGAGACTCATCATCTTTACTCAACTTGCATCCTGTAACCATGGGGGTACTCACAAGTTTGCAATCCTCTAGTTTGAATTTTTTCAACATTTCTTTTATATACTTGGTCTGAGAGAGAAATATACCTTTATCTAATTGTGAAATTTGTAAACCAAGAAATAAAGACAACTCTCCAAGCATTGACATCTCAAATTCATTTTGCATACACTTTGCAAATTTTTGACACATCTTATCATTATTACCTCCAAAAATGATATCATCCACATAGACTACCACAATCAATAAGTCATTTCCTTCATTTTTGATGTATAGATTGCTATCATCTATGCCCTTTTTGAAACCCTGTTCTTGAAGATACTTATCCAACCTTGAGTACCAAGCCCTAGGTGCTTGCTTTAATCCATAGAGAGCCTTCTTTAATTTGCATACATAGTCTGGCTTATCTGTCAGGTTGAAACCATCTGGTTGCTCAATGTAGACCTCTTCCTCTAGGTAACCATTAAGAAAAGCTGATTTTACATCCATTTGATATACTTTGAAGTTTCTGAAACTTGAAAATGCCAAAAATATTCTTATGGCCTCAAGACGTGCAACAAGAGCAAATGTCTCTTCAAAATCAATTCCTTCAACTTGTGCATAACCTTTGCATACCAGTCTTGCTTTGTTTTTGACAACCTGACCATCTTCATTCAACTTGTTTCTATAGACCCATTTGGTGCCAATTACATTCTTGCATTTTGTACGTGGGACAAGTTCCCAAGTCTCACTCTTTTCTATTTGGTCTAGCTCTTCTTCCATTGCCTTGATCCAATATTTATCTTCTCTTGCTTCATTGAAATCCTTGGGCTCAACTTTAGATAGTAAATAAAGATTTGCATGTTCATATGTTCCTATTATCTTCCTCCTTGTTTTTCTCTCATCTAGATTCCCAATAATTAGATCTCTTGGATGATTCTTTTGTACATATTTGGATGGTGTCTTAGGTGGTGCCCTTTGTGTCTCATATTCATTAGTGTCTTCTCCTTCTTCTTCTCTGCAACTTTCTCCTTCTTGATACACAATCTCTTGAACTGGTTCTCTTAGATCTATTTCTTCATCAACTCTTACATTTGCACTTTCCACCATTGTATGTGATCTTTTATTGTAGCATTTATAGGCTTTGCTCTTAGTGGAGTATCCAAGGAAGATACCCTCATCACACCTGGAATCAAACTTGCCCAAATTTTTCTCTTCTCTTCTAATGTAGCATTTGCTTCCAAAATTTTTGAAGTACTTTATAGTAGTTGGTCTTCCTTTCCAAAGCTCATATGGGGTTTTATGGTGATTTACTCTTATTTGAGCTCTATTGATAATATAAATAGTTGTATGAATTACCTCTTTCCAAAAACCATCAAAAATATTTGACTCATTTAACATAGCCCTGGCCATACCCTAAACTATTCTGTTTTTCCTTTCAACTACTCCATTTTGTTATGGAGTTCTTGCTACTGAGTATTGTCTCTTAATTCCATGTTGTTCACAAAATTCTACAAATTCACCTGAAGTGAATTCTCCTCCTCTATCTGATCTTAGACATTTGATCTTTCTACCTGCTTTATTTTCTACTAGTGCTTTGAATGCCTTGAATTTTTCAAATGCTTCTGATTTTTCCTTTAAGAATGTTACCCAAGTCATTCTAGAGAAATCATCAATAAATAACATGAAGTAGCTCTCACCTTGTAGGCTCTTTGTCCTTGTAGGACCACATAAATCAGTGTGAACTAATTCCAAAGGCTTGGATGAAGAAAATTCTTTTGATCTAAAATTGGATCTTGTTTGCTTGCCATACTGACATTGTGCACAAATTGTATTTGGGGGTTTTGTTATCCTAGGTAAATATTTGACTACCTGTTTGTTGCTTATTTTCATTATGTTGTCAAATTTCAAGTGACCCATCCTTCTATGCCATAACCAACTCTCATCCTCTTGAGATAAAAAATATTTTTCTCCTTTAATCTCACTTAACACATAGAGATTGTTTGTAGTTCTACCGGCATCTACAATAATCTTTCCTATTTTGGATTTCCTAATCTCACATCCATTTGGGTGAAATGTGACTGTGTGCCCTTGATCACAAAGTTGACTAACACTTAGTAAATTGTGCTTCAATCCTTCAACATACAACACATTTTCTGTCTTTGATTTTCCATTATCCAAACTCAAAGTCCCTTTTCCAACAATTTTTGTAGAAGCATTATCACCAAATTTTACTGTTCCTCCATTTATTTTCTTGAGAGAAAGAAATTTACTTTTGTCACCTATCATATGACTTGAACAACCACTATCAATGTACCACTGATTTCCTTCATTTTGCACATGAAGAGCTATTTGTACCAACATAGATTTTTCTTTTTCTTGTTCCTTCTTTTTCCAGACTTTTGAAGATATCTCCTTTTGAACTGTTTGACTTTCCTCCTTCTTGCTTGACTTAGGAAGTTCAAGAAACACTATTTTACACCATTTAGCTTTGTGCCCAAAATTTTCACATTTGTAACACATGACATCATTGAGTGGTGCAAATGAATTTCTATTGATGATACCAACATCATTTTTTACATGGACCATGCAATATGCTGCTTTATGACCATATTTGTTACATGAAAAATAGTAACCATGAAAGAAGTATTGAAACCTATTTGATTGCCTTGGATGATATGGTTGTATGCCATTTCTGTGATTGACTTTTGTCCATGATGATTCTCTGCTTTCTTCCTTCTTATTCCTTAATACATCAGCATAGGTCATGGGATTTGTCTCTTTTGAGCTTGATTCTTCCTTTTGTAATATTATATTTTGTTGTGACCTATTCTTAGACTTTTCAACTTCCTTTCTTAGAGAAACAACCTCATGTTCCAATTTTTCACATTCCAACTCTTTTGCCTTTAGTTTCTCAATCATTACTTCTTCAATTTTCTTTGCCTCTTCAACCTTTACTTTTAAGTTTGTGAGATCTTGTAGAAACTTTTTCAATCTTGAATTCTTCTCTCCTACCCTTTTTAATTCTACAAGAGTAGTAGTAAGTTCCTCCTCTATGTCAACCAAACCTTCCTTTTCATTTTTTGGATTTCTTTTGTTGATTTCAAACCTAGGAGCAACTTCTATCACTTTAGTATCCATGTGTGTTCTTGTAAGATATTCCCTCAAGTTGTTAGGCTTCCCTAAAGGAACCTACTCTGATACCAATTGAAGAACACAAGCTTATACTGAGAGGGGGGGTGAATAGTATAATATCAAAACTTTTACTTTTCTTTCCAAATGATAACAACAATAATATCAATGCAGTAAATGAAACAATGCACAAATCATCACACACATGAGAGACACAGATTTAACATGGTTCACCCAATGTGGGCTACGTCCATGGAGAAAATATTTCTTATAAATTTTCTCAACCAATATCTTGGGAACCAATTCCCTATTACAATGTTTATGAGCACCAACCCAAAGGAGACACCAATCCCCTATGCTCAAGTTCATGGACCTCTATCCACAGGAGACACCAATCCCCTCTGCTCAAAACTACTCACAAAACTTGCACAAATATACCTCAAACCTGCTCACACAACCTGCATAAATCTACCTCAAACTTGCTCAAATTTTGCTCAATACTTCGCTCAAATCTTCTCACAAAAATTTGCTCATAAACCTGCTCAATTCTGCTCATGAACCTGCTCAAATATGCTCATAACATTCCCATTTCTTGCATGCAAACAATGCTCATATATACCCAAAACCAATCATATACAATATGCAAATTTACTTCACAAATATGATATTTAACCCTTGCACATTCATTCACAATTTCATTCAAAGCAATGTATAAGTTTGCTCACAAAATTGACTTACAATCTTTGCACATTCAATTCCAATTTCATTCAACACTAATGCACATCAATTTTTCTTTCAAACCCTAGCACATATATTTTCAATTTTCAATCAAAGCAATGCACATAAAATTAATCCTTATATCTCCACCTTAAAATATTCCTTTCAAACAATCCACCTTGAGAAGGAGTTAAAACACCATACCTCTAAAATCTGCCTTGATGAAGATGTGCCCTCAAAAACCTGTCTAAGAATAATCTTCTTTCTTTTGCCACTAGAAAAACTTGGTTAGCAAATTTTTCTTTTCAAATCATCCACAAAAAGTCTTTCCAAATATGTCCACAACAAATCTGAAAATAATACCTTGTTCCCCCTTTTTAATTTCTCAAAATAAAGCTTTTAAAAACCTTTACAATTTCTTTTTCTACAAGGCAAAATTACAATTAAATATAAACCATATCACACCTTATCTCTCCTCTTTAACACACAACAATTACAAATATCAAATAGTCCACTCTACACCTTATTACTCCTATTCTGAAATAATTATACACATAAACCTTTGCCCAAAAAAACTTTACCCTTAATAATTAAATCAATGAATCCAACAATTATTTCTTTGTCAAATAAATCAAACAAGCCCAACGAACACATGATGATCATGATTTCCTTTGCAATTTAAAACTTATTCAAAAACTTTCATACCTCAACCAAGCGCATGGGAGTCAAACTCACAACCTCGCTTGTGCAGCACCCTAGCAACAGCTAGGCAACCACGTGAGCTAGTTGCCCACACGAAACTCAAAGCATGTGAATGGGTTCTTCAATTACCTTCTGTGATTTCTTCCTTGCTTAAAACTTTAACAAAATAGAGCCACCGTGATTTGACCTCCTGACCTCCTATTTTCCAACGCCTTAGCATAGGCTAGCCTGCCACCTGGGCTAGCCACCCAGTTGGGATCACTAATGCACTCACTTATATTTATCTTTTAATTTTTGCCTCTTCCTCAAACGATGTGCATGCTCCTCCTTTCTCCTCTTCTGCCCTCTGTCGCTTTGTGCGAATGAAATCGATTTTTTCATCTTTCCTTAAGTGAAATATTTTTCCCTTTTAAATATGCAAATTGATTTCACATGGAGATGTCGGTGCGATATTAAATTCAAATTTATTTTCTCCATGTGCATTTTGGCACCTTTCTCTTTTTTAAAAACTTTATATTATAATATTTAAAAATATTATAATATTGATTCTAAAACCTTGGTCTATTGCATTTTAAATATTTTTCTCCTCTTGGAATATTTTATTCCAATGTCTCTTAAACCTTGGTCCATTGCATTTTAAATCTTTTTCTCCTTTAAACCTTGAATAAACCTTTCTCTCTTTAAACTTTTGTCCCAAGCAAACTTAAATAAACCTTTCTCTTTCTTTATAATATTTAAATTTAAATTTAAATATTATAACCCTTTGTTGAATATTGTCTTTGCTTTGCTTCATGCTTGCCTTGGATAAATGCTATTCTCTTTGACCTTAAGGATATTGTCCATCCTTATAATATTTCCATCCTTGAAGAATATTCCTGCCTTATGAACTTTTGACATCAATGACTATACACCTTTGACATCAATGGCTATACACCTTTGACATCAATGACAACTCAATATTATTAATATTAACAACACCAAATCATGATAGAGAAATTCAAGAATTTAGAGTTGAAAACTAGCGGTTATGGGCAATAAAAACCCACCTACAACAAACTCTCCAATGACCCCATTCATACCTCAATGGACCTTCATACGTATCCATACAAATACGAGATACCAAAGTTTACAAATTTTAGGGGTAAGGAAGATCCTCAGGAGCACTTGTGCAATTATCGATATTCTTGCCACCTACTCCAAGGTAGTGATTCCCTCATGCTCTACATTTTTTTATTTTCTTGGAGGTTAGGCCCTAGATTGATTTAATAACCTTCTTCAACATAGTTTGTTCACCTTTAAGCAATTTATCAACATGTTTTTGGAACATTTCTCTAAAATAAGATGTCACTACATAATCTCTATAACTTGCGATACTTTGATGATGAGCCTATTAATGATTAAATTTCTAGGTGGTGTGGGGTCATCCATGATTTAACATTTTGATCTTACCCTCAAAGTTGGTTAAAATATTTGTGAAGAGTTATGCTAAGAACATCTTGGCAACACACCAAATACAACAACACCACTCTCTCAAAGAATTAATTTCTTAGGTCAAGGTGATTGAGAACATAAATCCCAATGAAAACTTAAGCTTCACAAGAAGACTAAATATACTCCAAACACTAGATTCAACAGAGGTAGCTCCAACCCAAACCCTTAAAAATCATCCTAAGCAAACTAGGTCACGTTGATTACAACCCTTGTCCCACTACAAAAATATCCCCAACAAAAAACAATAAGGGTCTCAACAATTTGGGCCTCCTCCCCCACCTAATCAACCTCTCACCCACCAAAAACATCCTTCACATCCACCCCATAATTGGACCCCTCTATCAAATCCATTACCCAACATATTCCAAAATTTGTATGATGTTGAACATATTACTCTAACTAAAGTTAGCCTAGATGACACCAACCATCCCAAGTTGAAAGGATACAATGAGCATGTGTTCTATGAATATCATAGGTAGAGAGGGCATGACATTAATAACTGTTATCAATTTCAACACCTATATCAAGACCTACTTGATCGAGGGACGATTAAAGTTGACAATCCTTTGGCTCCTCCCAATCAAAACTTGGATATTTAAAGGAACCCTCTCCCTAAACATGGGGTAAAACCAGATCAAGTTGATGCCTTAACATCACAATCCCCACCTCAGCAAGTCAACCATGACAATCGTGTCCCATATCAACAAAAATTCATGGGCACGATTAATGTTACAACATGAAACCAATGCTACATTGCATAACCTAATCCACCATTGAATACTTTCAACATACCCCCTTCTTCTATAGTACCTCCTATGCAAGGTCCTCCTCCTCTTATACCTTACAATATCATCACCATACATAGTAACCTAACCCAACAATTACATATAGCACTAGTAAATTTATCCCTCTATGAATTGCTACAACAGTCATTGCTTCATCATGAAGCTTTTAATGATATTCTACAATCTTTAGATTTGGAAACTAATGATAATAAAACTTTCATAAGTTTTATCAGTGATATAAAAATATACTTGCAACCTTTGATTATCTTCTATGATCATAAGCTAATAATCCTTAAATTTGTAGGGGTAGACCCTCCTATGCACATCATGGCATGTGTTGATGGCATCAAATTTAAATGTGTCTTGATCAACAGTGGCTCCTCCATTAATATCATTTCTACCATTGCCTTCCAACACTTAAACCTTCCTCTAAGCCATCTAGACACCCCAACCCTTAACTTACACTCATCCAATAGTACCCTATATTTTGTTGTGGATACTATCATCCTCCCTATTTAGGTAGGTGTGAAGACACTACCCATTCTATGCCATGTAAGAGCAAGATATGCAATATAACCTTCTCCTTGGATAATCATGGATTTGTGATATACAATGTGTCCCTTCAACTATTCATCATTGTTTAAAATATCTTCATGAAGGACAAGTGCATCGTATTCCTACAGATGATGATTTTTTTAGATTCTATAACATGGTCATGTTGTGGGAATTTCCTACTTATCTCTTTATAACATGTCACATTACATGAATCCCGAGAATAGCAACTAGTTTGTAGACTCTGGTGGGTCTACCTCTTTGACCCAGGAATAGATTATCTAAGTGACTCTAGAAAGACTAGGTTGGATAAGGAAATCCTAGATAATTGGTTTGGATGTTTACCATTATGATACAATCATCCATGTATTACCAGATTCGATGATATTATATTAGTTTTTTTATTTTTTTGACCAAACCAAGCAATATTAAAACCATCAAGACCAGACCAGTGTTGTGTCCATTGGGTAGTCATAGCAAACTTATATTTCTCATGAACCAAGAAAGGAATAGGAAAGAAGAACTAGTTCATCCACATTCATTCAAATGATGTAATCAATAAAAATGATTAAACTAGTGATGGAAAGCATCATCCACACATTCAGATCACTGTAACATGTAAATAAGCTAGACACATACCAAGAACACAGAAAATTCCAGGAATAGAGTTGGAGTTTGTATTCATATAAAAATATTTACATATGAAAAGCCCAACAAAGTGCTAAGGTATTATATGGTAATAATTACAAAAGCACCCCGATTTGAATATCGTAATAGGGGGCTATTTCTCTCCATCTTGAATGTAGTGATGCGAGAGTCTCCAACTCTGGCGCATTAATAGGAAATGATCTCAATGAATAACACTTCCTGGATAGTTCCTGGAAAATGGTAGAAGAAAGGGTGAGGTAAGAAAGACAGGAAAAACATGCACAAAGGAAAATACGACTAACTTTTAGACACAACTATACCTAGACTCAAATTTTCTCTCTAGGGTTTGATAAAAAATATCGCTACTACGATGGTCTTCTATATAGGGTCAGATGCTCGAGTTGGGCCATAACTATTTTTCATAGACCCTCCACCTGGTTGGATCTTCTCTCTCATAAAATATGTGGCAGGAGGAAAAATTAACATGTGACCCATGCCTTCCCCCCTATGGTTGATGTGGTTGTTGTTGTGTGCCATATTTCCTGCTATCTTGAGCGAGCAGCTCTATCGTGCTTTGATCTAGAACTTCCTTTGGTGTGTTGGGCCCCACTCCATATCCTTCAAGATTATACAAACTCTTATCAATATAAACCCATGCCTCATTGTGAAAGGTCAAGGTGAAAATTAGTAGGTTGACATCCTGTGTGACTTTATTTACCCATTCCTTGGACCATTCCATGGTGTTCTTAGTGAAGACACATAGATTGACATCTTTTGTGACTTTATTTACCCGAATACCCATCTAATTTTATCAGCTATCAACTTGAATACTACCTGATTTGCATGATCTCAGATAGTCCTATTTTTGGAATCATACGCTATCGCCAACCATGCTAGGAGGTCTAAGGAGTGGTAGCCCTAGGGCAAGTTAACTTGCCAAGGTTGGTATTCCATTTATTACATATAGGGCTCAGCTCACTATGGTCTATATGCACCCTCATGAATAGACCCCTCAGTAGAGTAGGGTGCCACTGATTATCCTCTTTTGTTGATCAAAACTATATATCATTATGTTTTCCACATATTTTTGTTGACTTGGTGTGATATCTATTCTTGAATCGAGTAGGTTGGTTAGCTCCTTTGGGTCTTTGGCCCTTTCTATATTTTTATTCACCAACCAAGCCCCTATCAATTTTTTGATTTGAGCCTTTACATCCATTACTCTCATTGTAGCTACACTCATGGAAACCATTAGTGGACTGGTGATACTTCTATGCCACGGTGCTCAGTTCTTTCAATAGTTTAATTTTTCCCCCTCAATTGATATTTGAAATGCATTCTATATGCGCATATTGAATCCTCTTGCATCGACGTTGTGAGGGAAGTCTACCATATTCTTTTTAAAGAGCCTATATTAATTTCATTAGGTGGAGAATTATTTCCTTATTGGTAGGGAGAACCTTATTAGTTGTGCCACAAGGGCTTGATACATGAATTAATTCTCTACTATGTGTTGATCAGACACCTCTTGGGCCTGTATGGTTGGATCTCCATTAGGTGAAATTAGGGTTTCCCACATGTCTACTTCTCATTGGCTCGAGTGGGGCATGCTTTTTTAAGGCACACAACTTAAGGAAAGTGTGCACAAAATTCATGTGCCTTTAATTCACCTATGCGCTTCATAAGTAGTCGCATGACTTGGAGTAGGGTGCTTTGGATTTTGCATGCCTTTCAAACCTTTGTGCACTCCATAGGAAGTGAAGCACACCAACAAAATTAGGGCATGCATACTAGCATACCCCTTGAATACCTCATGCACTCCACTTAGAGGTGGGATGCACAACCCAAAAGCAAGGCGTGTGGACTAGCGCACCCCTTAAAAACTTCATGTGCTCCACATAGAGGTGGGGCACATGATCCAAAATTGGGGCACGTGGAATACTGCGCCCCTTGAAAACCTTGTGCGCTCCACTTAGAGGTGGGGTGCATGACTAAGAGTGGGGTGCACGGACTAGCACACCCCTTGACACTTTGTGCACTCCACTTAAGAGGTGGGGTGCATGATATAAAAGCGAGGTGCACGGACTAGCGCACCCCTTGAAACTTCGTGTGCTCCACTTAAGAGGTGAGGTGCATGACCTAAAAGCTGGGCGTGTTGCGCTCCACTTAAGAGGTGGGGTACACGACCCAAAAGTGGGGCACGCAAACTAGTGTACCCCTTGAAAACATTGTACACTCCAATTAGAGGTGGAGTGCATGATCCAAAAGTGGGGCACATAAACTAGAACACCCCTTGAAAATCTCGTATGCTCCACTTAGAGGTGGGGCACACGATACAAAAGTGGGGCACGTGGACTTGTGTACCCCTTGAAAACTTTGTGCACTCCACTTAGAGGTGGGGTGCATGACCTAAAAGTGTGGCGTACAGACTAGCACACCCCATGAGAACCTCATGTGCTCTACTTAGAGGTGGGGTACATGACCCAAAAGTGGGGTGCACGGACTAGCGCACCCCTTGAAAACTTCATGCACTCCACTTAGAGGTTGGGTGCATGACCCAAAAGCAAGGTGTGTGGACTAGTGTGCCCCTTGAAAACCTTGTGCACTCCACTTAGAGGTGGGGTGCATGACCCAAAAGTGGGGTTCACAGAATAGCGTACCCCTTGAAAATTTTTGCTCTCCACTTAGGGGGTGAGGCACATGGCTCAAAAAAATTGAGTTCCCTAAAAAAAATTAAACAAAACTCTGAAAACTAAAGATAAGGGGAATTTGCTTACTAAGACAACATGTCACTCCCCAACAAGCTCCCCCTCTTCCATCAACCTATATTGATGCAATACTACTCACCCCACTAAGCCATCACAACCAATGCACCCCATCCTAATTTATCCTACCCCCGTGATATCAACCCACTCTTTGCCACCTCATCCAAGATATCATTATTCTAATTAAACCACCCAACCCTAATTCAATTTTCAACCACCACTTTTCCTACACCATGTAATACTTATAAATCAACAATAATTGCTAAGCACATCTGACCATCATCCCTTCATTACCTCTTTTGTAATATGCACTACCTAATTCCCTCATGCTACTCATCCCTTCTCACTTATGCCTAGAGAGTGTCATTCATGGGAGTGACATGCTACTCATCTTGATGTGTGGTTCATGACACCTGCCCCTCCAATCCTTCTAATACAGTTCACCTTCCTTCATCATCATGACCATCCTCATTATCTTCTTTAAAACCTAACCATGAAAAATAGAGGGACATCCTACAACATCTACACCAAGGGAGTCTTCATATTTTAATTTTGATGACCAATCCTGGTCTAAGGGAGTACAATATACATAATGTGCATATTTACTCCCACTCTCTAAACTATTAAATATTTTTTTGTCCATGTAATTTCCATCTAACCATAGGCACATTCATCCCTATTGGACCTCCCACAAACCAAAAAAAAAATTATATGCATACATTGATGTCAAATCTAAGCAAACTCCACCCAAAGAGCCTAAAGCTCAATTTTACGAAGATCTTACTTATATGTCCAACCCTTGTTTTACCATTTAAATTTTTGAATGCTTCAATTGGTATGGGTTTGGCCTTGGGTAATATGAATAGGGTACTCAAACCCTTATTAAACCCCAATATCAAAAACCAAGAGATAGATCTAGTCTAGGCTATTCTCACACCCACACAAATCTCCTCACATATAAAATTAATGGCCTCACTCTCGATCCTCCAACATATGATCTTGATGAGTACTTGATACCAAAGTATGATACCCTCTCCTTTAATTCCTCTCCACATTCTATGGTGGATATCCCTTGCACCTTTTTCCATGCACCCTCACATGACATCCTTTCTATAGATACCTTGTCTAATAAAAATCTCTCCCAATATTTGATGAAATCATTGATCAAATCATATAGTTTAGACAACACATCTCCTAATATCATTACACTCCACCAAACCACATCTACATCCTAAAAAAAGTCTTCCTCAACCACCCCTCCTCATATTGTAAATATGATATCGTTAGACCTCTTTGCTTCACTCAATTTTATAGCTCATCCTGACCATATCCTTAGCATCAATTCCAATTACATGAATTTTAAAAACATATCTCTCAATCCATCATCAATCACCTTACTCCTATTTGCACACATTTTACATCATTTAAACACCCCTATTTCTCCTTTGTCTATTTTTTCCATCAAGCAAATATCCCTCATAATGATAACATATATGTGGAGAATGGAATTTATTATTTGCATATCCTCCCTACCCATCTTCAACTCAAATATGGTTCCAAAAATGCTTATGGAAGATACCATCGATGTTGATATCAATTATGACCCCTGCAACCCTCGTATTATCAAACTCAACAAGACTATATCTCTCAAAGAGCATATCCAATTCATAGACCTCTTTAAGTAGTACAAGGAAGTTTTTCTTGGTCATACACTGATATTCCTAGAATAGACCCATCTCTTGTGGTTCATAACCTTACCCTTGACAATAGTGTAAAGTGATTAAAATAAAACCTTAAAAATATGCATCATATAATTACTTTAATGGTTAAATAAGAGTTACAAAAACTCTTGTATTTGAGATTTATTCAATCAATAAATTACCCTGAGTGGGTTTCCAATATGGTACCCATTGGAAAACCAAAAGGAGGGATTCACATTTGCACAAATTTTAGAGATCTTAATAAATCATTTCCTAAAGATAAATTCCATTTTCCAAACATTGACACACTAGTTGATTCCACCATAGGTCATGAAATGCTCTCCCTTATGGATGGGTTTTTTAGATACAACTAAATTTGAGTTAATCCTTATGACCAACACAAAACATCCTTCACCACTCCCTGGGTAAATTTCTGCTACAAGGTCATGATATTTGGCCTTAAGAACACAAGCACTATGTATAAAATTGCCATGACCTACATTTTTATGATTACATGCATGACATCATGGAAGACTATGTGGATGATATTTTGGCTAAATCAAGAAAATGATATCATCACATTGATGTCTTACACAAAGTTTTTGATATTCTTCTCGAACACAACATGAGGTTAAATCCCAAGAAGTGTGTCTTTGGTGCAACCTCAAGAAAACTCTTGGATTTCATTATCTTTCAATGAAGCATTGAAGTAGACCCACAAAAGGTAATGACAATCATAGAAATGCCACCCCCATAAACCTCAAGAAATTGCACAACTTGCAAGGTAAGATACAAGCAATTAGATGCTTTATCATCCAACTCTCAAACAAGTGTAAGCCATTTAACCATATTCTACAAAAAGGGGTAGCCTTTGATTGGAATCAAACATGCCAAGATGTTTTTGTGGATACTAAGAGATATCTCATTTCGTCCCCACCCTGACTAGAATTCGCATTCTATTTGTACATATTGGCTACTAATTGTGCTAAATGGATAATGTTATTAATGGAATTTGATATTGAATTCATAATTCAAAATTCCATCAAAGGTTAATTCATTGCTAATAAACTCGTAGACGCTCCTCTCAAAAATGAAAAACCACTTTTCAATGAGCTTCTTGATAATTTTATCTTCAACATTACTAAAATAGAAGAACACATTGAACCTAAAACACAAGCTAAACTAACCCTTTTATTTAATGGTTCCCAATGTGAAAAATGAGGAAGTACAAGGGTCGTCTTCTTCACACCACAAGGGGCACCACTCCCCTTCACAAACAATAATATCAATTACAAAGTGCTCATCCTTGATTGCAAAAATACATTTATGATGCACATCAAATGACTATAAACTTTTGGGGACTCCATTTTAATTGTTAATCAAGTCAAGAGAATCTATTAATGTCGATGCAAATTTCTCAAACAATACAAACAAGTTGTAGAAACCTTGTTGTCCAAATTTGAATGGTCTGACATTGAAGCTTTCCCAAGATCCATGAATAGGTTTGCTAACACCATGGCCTCTCTAGGCTCTCTCATTCCATAAAATTTGCATCATAAAATCACCCACGTATATGTAAAAACTCTCCAAAAATATTCTATCTACCCAAATACCTCACCTGATGAGGTGAACACAAATTTTATTCAATTCAAGCCTTGCAATCCTTGGTTTTCCTAAATTAAGGATTACATCAAATTGGGAATATTTCCCCATGATTTGCCTAGTACCAACAAATGCACATTCAAAAAAAAACAAGGTGTACCCTACTAGGGGATATCCTCTATAAGCATAACTATGATGAAATCCTTCTTCACTATATAGAACTCAACGAAGTCAATCATGTCATTGTTGTTGCCACAATGGTACTTGTGGTGGCCACTTTAGTGGAATGGACATCACTAAGCACATATTACACATGGGTTATTATTGGCCCACCATGGAACATGACTATTGTACCTATGTCAAGAAGTGTTTCAAATATCAACAATATGCTAATTTAACCCATTTACTATCCCAAGCATTGCATCCTATTCAATCAATATGGTCATTTTATTAATGGGAACTAGATCTATTAGGTAAAATTACTCTCACCTCATCAGACAAACACAATTCATTATCACATCCATAGAATGCTTTACAAAGTGGGTAAAAGCCACTCCTCTCATCCAAACGATTGGAACTAGAATTATCAAGTTCAGCATGCAACATATCATGTCATTTTGGCATTCCTTCTTGAATCATTTCTAACAACGAAACATCATTTAAAAATAAGGATGTTTGTGCACTATGTGATAAATATAACATCTAACAAATTTTCTTGACACCTTATTACCCTCAAGGTAATGGCCAAGTAGAAGCCACAAACAAAATAATATGTGCCATACTTCATAAAATGGTTGCCAACTCTCATCATGATAGGCATAATCAAATTCTTCTAGCACTTTGGGTATACTAAACTAGTATCATAACACCTACTAGGAAAACTCCTTTTTCCCTCATTTATGGAACTAAAACCATTATTCCCCTAGAGTTAGAGATCCCTTATTTTATGAATATCACTACGAGAATTCATCGACAATGACACTGCTCATCAGACTTATTTAGACCAAATTAAATTGCTTGATGAACATCAAATAAATGCCATTGATCATCTTCATATTTACCAAGATCATGTTCAGCGTGCATACAACACTAACGTTCATAAGTGAAAATTCCAAATTGGATACCTTGTGCTCAAATAGAACCAACAAAACCCAAACCAACCATGTCATTTATGAGATAAATTCACCCCCAATTGGTTGGGTCTATACATCATCAAACAAAAATTTAGCTCTAGAGCTTATTGACTAGCCAATCTTGAAGGAATAGAGGAACCTGAATTCCTTAATATCATTCATATCTATTCATTCTATGCATGATGACCTTAACCAAGGATTTTATCTTCTTGTACATTCAATATCAGATATTACACAAACACAAAAAATAAAAACAATAACAACAATAATAAAAACAAAAACAACCAAAATGCATTCAATGGCACTACTCAATTTAAAATTTAAATAGCTACTTAATGCAAGTGACTTGAGAATTTAGCACCACTTTTTATTCTTTCTATATATCTTCTACCTCATTTTGACATCCTCCTTTTCTAACTTTATGCTATCATGTCCTCCCTTAGATTTCAATTTTTGTTGTATGGTCACGCAAGAGCGACTACATACCTTCGATTAGTTCTATTTTCCTTTCTTCTTCCCTTCTTTGCTAAAAATTCCCTCTTTGTATTTTTTTCTTTATTTATAGAGTACCTATCAATGTTTTATGGTCATGCATGAGTGGCTACATGCCTTTGATCAATACCTTTCTCCTTTTTTCTTTTCTTCTTTCTCTTCTTCCTCTCTTCTTATTATCTTTCTTATTCTTTTATTTTTCTATCATTTCTCTCTTACTACCTCTATCACAAACATTTGCATTTCTTTTTCATTATTTAATTATGTTGATACCACTAAACATTGGAATTCCACTCAATTATTCACATTCATAAATTACTCAATAAAGTTCCCAATGTGCTAACTTGGTCACCTTTTGGATGCATGAGTCTATGTTAATGTATTTCACTTAATTTCCTTAATCAATGATTTGTAGGTCATATGTTAGTCCATATCCATAGACATTAGGTTATTCCATATCATTTTGCATACCACTCACTTGCATTCTCCATTATCATGTAGTCATGATAATTTTCTTATACATCTATACCTATCATTTTGCATGCACAGCACAAGGAGATAAATATGCACTAGTTAGTGCAACTATAGTTATGTCCAATCATATTATTTGGTGGCTTAATAAATAGAGATATTTTCTATTATTCAACCATTTTTAATTGATCCAATAACCCTTTGTTGAACATCGTCATGTTCTAAAGCACTTCAAGATCTCTCCTAGCTAACTTGAGTTATTTCATAAACTAATCACACATCAAACACTAAGCAAAATTTTAAACATAGGAAGGATGACACCTTGAGTAGCCTTGCCATAAACTGAATGGTTTCCCCTACTCATCCTATCATTCATATAATCCAAGCCTAAGGATATAGACAAGGGAAAGCAACAAAAAAAAGCAAAATAGAAAGAGTACTAAAGCTTCAAATGAGAAAATAATAAAAAGAGCACTACCAAACAACTTGAATCCTTGGCATCCTAAGGTATTTTAGACATATCCATCGAGGCTATTTTAGACACTTGGCTAGCAGTGGAGCAACACTGATGGGTTATGGGATAATCTCCACCAAGGCTATAGACACATGTCTTGCAATGGAGTATGTATTATGAGTGGTGATGTTTCTATCATATTAGCGACCTTTTTTTGTACAAACCATTGAACGCTTATGGATGAGCTAGATTCTGGGTAAGTATAACAACCCTCCTTGGTAAAACTTTTGAGGAAATAAACTATGTTTTGGATGTGATTATGTGATGGCATAGTTTATTTTATGATGATTAAATAATAGAATGATTATTTTCTTTAAAAAAATGGAACATGGTACTATTGATGTATTTGTGGGTGTAGGATCAAGTACCTCCTCCTTGGTGGGACTATGGAAAAACCACCTACCATGAAGGATACCTAGGAAAATGATGATGATGACTCATTCATCGATAGCTTAGGGTAACAAGGAATATTTCCCTTCATGTAGATGCATTGCATTTTGCTTATGTTCTAAATCACACCATTGGATCAGGACATTGCTTGCAATGAGTCTCCTTAATAAGATGATGATAGTATAAGACTATCTTAAAAAGGACCACTTATTAAAGGATAAAACAATGGTGTGAAATATCATTAAATGAAATCTATGTTTGTGTTTGGTGTGCATAGATTTGAATTAGGTTTTGTAATGCTTAAAACCTTAGACTCTTGAAGTATTATTTAGTTTTGGACATTAATATTTGGAGTTATAAAATTAATTAAAGAAAGGATCTAAAAATACTTTAGAATAAAAAAATTTGCTTGTTTTTAATTAAGGAGCAAATTTATTTTTTGATTTTTTGGAAGAAGGGGTTTTGAAAGGAACCCCAAACCTTTTACAAAATGGATCCAAATATCTTTGAGAGATTAAGGGAGGCCCATAGGCCACCAAAATATAAACTAGGATCTAGAGATCCAACAAGATCAAACCCAAAAAAAGCTACCAAAATAGTTCCATACAAACTCCTAAAATTCTAATATAGCCTAAGGTAACTCAATCCCATGCAAGGGAGAGCAAATTCCGTCAAGCTAACTAGACTAAAAAAACAAAAAGATCAGGACAAAAAACATTCCCAAAAAACCACCCAAAACTAAAACCTAGTTCTTGGTTTTGCTAGGTTTAGCTTCTTTCCCCATCTCTTCATCCTTCAGTTCCTACTATTCCCACCCCAAAAATACCATAATATCCTCTTGTTTGAATTAAAAAAAATGGTTCCTAAAATTTAAAAAGTATTGCAAAACCCCCCTTGAATAGAGTTGAACTCTAGCCACCAAATAAGTAGCAAGCAAATTACCTTCTTCTGACATCATTAGCTAGTTGGATTAAGCATTTCAAAAACTCCATGTTCCAAACTGTGATTTCATTTTGAGATATACCTAGGTTAGCCAAAATATTGGCTGAATTATTACCCTCTCTAAACACATGGTGGTACTAGACAATTTCAAATGTTTGGGCCAATATATGCACTTCCTCCCATAGGTTTAAGATTGTTCAAGTTGGATTATGCATCCCTCTAACCATATTAATGATATTGAGTGAGTTAACTTCGATTATGGTTTTTCTAAAGCCCAAATATTCTAACTACAAGACTCCTTGAAACAGAGCTCTAGCCTTAGCTGCATGGCTAGTTTGGGTTCCAATATTTTCAGCAAACACCAAAAAAATTCATCCCTTTGCATCCCTAATGACACCACATTCTCCAACCCGTACTAGATTACCCTTAGATGCACCATCAATATTTAATTTTATCCAACTAGGAGGGGACAATTTTCAAATAGTGTCTACTCTTACTAGATGATGGATTCTCAAGACCGAAGCAAGAGAAGATTTAAAACCTAAATTATTTTCTATCCCAAATTTTGTACCAGTGTTCCTTGCATCCAAGTATAGAAGATCAACATTATCCACCACGACAAGGACAATCTTAATGAAAACTAACTTTGGGTGATGAGAAGTGTTCTTAAAATCTTTGGAATTTCTTTCCTTCCATATCCACCACCATAGATGAGGGAGGACAAAGGATGTGAATGATTGAATCCAAGGTGACAAATAGGGAGTGCTCCATTGCTCCACATGGGTATTTAGCTCTTTTTGGAGAACCCAATCCATTCCCACTAGATGAAGCAGCATCCCAAAAATTTCTTTAGAATAGGAACAAAAGAAGAATAGATGCTTGGGAGATTCTTCCACTAGTCCACACAGATAACATATATTGGGTAAACTAAGACCTCTCTAGTGTAAATTATCCAATATTAAGCACTTTCCATGCACAACCAACCAAAAATATGTGTGAGACCTTTGCACCAAATTTTCTTAGCTGGGAACCAAGGCTCGTCATGATAATCAAGGAGTGCATATGCCGATTTGATCGAGAAACATCCATTATTTTTAGCTCCCTAAACCAGCTTATCTTGTTTATCTTCAGAGACTATATCAATGTATTTTATAAATTATGAAAGGGATTTACAAGTGTATTCCTAATCTTGAGACCAGTCAAGGAAGGAAAGAGGTTTCCAATATTTTTTTCATTCACCATCTCAAAGTAATCACAAACCCTTGATCCGAAAGCCTGTGTTGTGATAAATTCAGCCTAAGAGAAGGTAGGAATGGAGTTTAAAGGTCTATCTACTACCCACCTATCTCTCCAAAAATTTATCCTCTGACCATTACCTAGAAGCCAAAATCTACACCTAAGAACATATGCTCGACTTTTAACCACACTTTTCCAAAACACAGATCCTTGGTATGGGCTGGGATTAGAAAAAATAAAATCCTTATTCCCCAAGTATTTGGATTTTAAAATTTTTACCCAGTCTGTATTAGCATTTTGGGCCAACTTACACCCTTGCTTAGCTATAATGGCTTTATTCATTAAACTCATTTTCCTTAGACCAAGTCCTACCATATCCTTACAGCTACAAACTTGATCACAAGCTACTAAGAAACACTTCTTTTTGTCCTGAGATCTAGACCAAAGAAAGGAGCGTTGAATCTGCTCTAATTTTATAATAACTATCCTTGGCACCATGAATAGAGAAAGGAAATAAATAAGAATGCTTTGTAAAGTATTTTTAACCAAAAGGGACTTACTAACTTGGCTCAAGAGTACCCCTTTCCACCCTGCTAGCTTCATTTGGACTCTCTCCACCACCAATTCCCATAATGTCACTACCCAAATTTTACCAACCATTTTTTTTAAAAGGGATCAAGGTTCAAGGAATCCTCTAGGTATGTCTTATGACCATCACAATATTAAACTCTACCATACACTCATATATATCCAACTACACAAGTGTACTAAGTGGTCTTCCTACTACAAGCTATCACTCTCATTTTATCCTTCAAATGAGCTAGATTGCATGTATCACTTCATTCCATAGAAGGAGATATACACTCAACCATACCACCTACATAAGTCCTTCTATGTGGATGGCTATGTGCAAGGGTCAACTATCTTTCTCATCACCATGATGAGCTAGTTACCTTCCAAGAGTAGTTCATACTCTTTATGGTAAATATTGTTAGATATTTTACCCACCAATGAGACACAACATAATTTACTACGATAATCTCCTAATTGGCTCTTAAAAAATAACTTGTTGACTAATAAAGGTGTTCTTCCTCAGTTTCAAGATCAAGACTCTATAGTCCACTAAGTCTCTAAATTTTTTTGGTAAACCGAAGCTATCTTTGTTCAATCAAAGATATTACTTCAATCAACTATTTAGACACTCTCTTCTTTCACTCAAACTAAGAATCAACATTAATTAAATTCCTATCTTTGCTACTCGATGATGAAGCATCCAAAGGAAACATCCATACATAGCGCAGAGACAAAGGTTTACTCTATTAGAATTCTCTCTAATTATTACTTAGTCTAATTCAGTCCCTTCACTTATTACAAAGCAATTATTATTCCAAATATCTCCTTTATGTAATCCTATTAAAAATGAGAGTTTAGTGGAAGTAAAACAATTCATAGTAAACATACATTTACTTATTATACAAGAATAGATTGTGGTAACAACTCACCATGAACACTTTCAAACATTCAATACAATATGATTCAATAATAACATAAGGAATTATCTTGTTGCTAAATTGTTAACCACATCATACAATTTAGTGTTTTCTCATCACTGAATTTACATAAAATCTTCTTCTATCATTTACATAAGAATAAGTACTCAATATACTTCTCATATTTCTCTAAGTACAACTTTAGAGTTGTTGTAGATACAAATACATAGGCATTCATGGAGGACAAACCGTAGCTGAATATGTCAACATGATATTTAACTCAAGGGTAACTTGAACTAGAGAGTATAAGATGGTATTAGAGATCAAGACAACTTCCCTACTGATGAAATGTATTTTAAAAGCAATTCACATTTTTCCATAGCATGCAACCAAATGAAATTCACTAAAGTAACATTATATTTCTTCTTTGTTAAGATTCTTTTGTACTTAAAATTACACGTAAATCTCAACAAGCTTATTCATTTGCCATTATTACTCTTCACAATAAAATCAATTCCATTCCAAAGCTTTGTTCATTAGCAATATATTTTAACAAGAAATTGAATACATATATACACAGCTAACACTTTCAAATAGATCATTCTGGAAATTGAGTTCAAGCAATACATAACCTTCCCAAACTCTAAAAAATAACAAAATAATCACACATTCTTACCATGGTTTTACAAGCATTCTTATATCTCTTTCTCAGGAAAATACTGTTCAATGATAACATTAATAAGGTGCAACCAAAAATTCATCAGCCAAAGAAGGTCCAAAACAAAACCAAAGGATAATTAAAACACTCATCAATTATCTCTTCATACCTCTATCTCAAATACAACACCAATCAAACTCATACAGTTAAAAAACATGTCTTTATTCACTAAAGACTCTTATACATAAACATCTAAATTTCTCACATGGTAAGGTGCAACTACAACCAAAAAAAGGTATTTAAAACAACTACCACTAGTGTTATTGGCTTACTAACTTAGCTAGAACAAAATACCATTGTTGTATTTCCCTACAGTAGCTCAACCTTCAAAGATCAAATCGAGAGCAATAACAAAAAAGAAACCATAACAGAGGTGTTAACAATCTAGATGGTCAACAATGGTGAGAATTGAAAGTAATACATCTCAGCTATGAAACTATCGATATTCCAAAACACAAAGATATTTCTAGCTATCCACAAGCAATGTAATGATACAATCCTGGTGCAATTTGAACATATAAAACATGGTAACCACACAAAGACACATATGTAAGTCTTTTGGCAATATTGGCCACATAAAATCTTGCAAAGTAAAACTCCAACACATTTAATCAAACTCTATTTGCAAGAGGTTTTTCCTACAACTCCTATATTAAATTCTTTACTAAGTTCTTGGGTAAACCCACCCATAAAACCATTCAACAATTACAGGTTTAGCACTGGAAGAAAAGCATGTAAAATAACATCTTCCAAGAATCATACATCTATATAATCATAAAAGCAAGCTTAGTGTATACCAGAATAGAGCTACACTAATCAATATTTCTAGAGCCTACCTACAACTAAAGAAAACAAGATTATACTGAGAGTGGGGGTGAACAATATAAGACCACTTTTTACTATTCTTTCCTAAATAGTATTATCCAATATAATCAATGGCAATATCAATAGCAGTAACTAAAGAAATGCACAAATCATCACACACAATAGAGACACCAATTTAATGTGGTTCACCCAATGTGGGCTACTCCACGAAGAAAATATTTCACTAATATTTTCTCAATAAATATCTTGGGAATCCTTTTCGTATTATAATATTTATGGACATCTCTACAAAGGAGACACCAATCTTCTAATCAAGTTCATGGATCTCTATCCATAGGAGACACCAATATTCTTAGCTAGTTTGTGGATATCTATACATAGGAGAACTCCTTTCTCCTTTGCTCTAGCTGGTGTTCTTTTAGAAGAATTGTTGTCTCTATTGTACTGGCTAATGGAACTCTATCCACTTAAGACACCTGTCATCACTACCCTGGCTAATGGATATCTATCCACTAGAGATTTTTTTCCTCTATACTTTGTCACCTCTAAAGCTTGCTCTTAGCTCTATCTCAAATCTACACTAAACACAGTACTTCGATCTAGCACAAATATGCTCAATCTCTGTCTTTGGTCTAGCACAAACCCGTCCTCAAATATGCACCAAACTCTATCCTCAAATTTGCACTAAACAATGTCCTTGGGTCTAGCACAAATTTGCTTAATATCTATCCTCTGATCTGCACTAAACACAGTCCTTCGGTCTAGCACAAATTTATCCTCAATATTGTACTCTAATCTGCACTAAACATAGTCCTTCAGTCTAGCACAAATCTATCCTTAATAATTGTCCTCGAGTCTTAACATAAAGCTTTATCCAATCATAAATCAGCACTGCTAGATCTACCCCAAACCTTAACTCAAGGTTTGAATCAATCAAATCTGCCCACAAGTCTTCTCAAATACTTGTCTAAAATTTACCTTCTAAGCTTCCACAAAAGCTCACACTAATCTATCCACAAGTCCTCTCTAGAACTTGTCCAATCTGCTCTACAAGTCCTCACTAGAACTTGTTCAATTTGCTCAACTATCTCTGTCCTAAAACTCTGCATTGTAAGCTTTCATAAAATCTCACACAAATCTATCCACAAGTCTTCTTAAAGACTTACCTCAAATCTGCTCAACAAATCCTCACTAGGAATTTTCCAATCTCATAGAAACATAAAAATAATTGTTAGAGACTCAATATGCTTCATATTCACCATAATGCTAAATTACTTTTAATTTCTCTTTTTATCATAGAAACATATAGATAATTTTTAGAGACTCAATATGCTTCACACTCACAAAATATCAATCACTTTCAATCTCTCTTTTATCACAAAACATATAGAGAATTGTTAGAGACTTAATATGTTTCACATTCATCAACACTTAACCTATTTTTCAAATCAATTCAAAATATAGAACATTTTGTTTTATAAAACTTGAACTATCACATAAAAACATCCACTTGACTAGGCTCAACCAACTCTACTCAATCACTCACTCAATGAATTAATCCTTGCTCACAAACCCTAGTCCAAACTTATGAACATTCACTCAAATATTTTGAACAATGCTTATCAACCAATCTCACATAACAATGATACTCATGATCTTTGCAAACCCTAGTTCAAGTTCTTCACTCAACCAATCACTTCAACAAAAATGCTTATCAAACAAGGTTACTTTTCTTAGCCTCTATTCTATAAAACCTTGAAGCATTAATTCAAAATACACTCAACAAGGAAAAATTAACAAAGTCATTTTCACTCCAATCTTATTTTCAAAAAAACCTCAATCAATCATTTCAACCAAAGAAGAATATGCCCATACCTTTTATTTGATGTAGAAGTGACCTTAGAAAACCTGTCTCAATCACAATTTTCTCTTTTGCCAATTTCAATAGTTAGATGATAAAATATCATACTAACCTCTTCACAAAATAATCCTCAATTACAAAAATTAATCAAACTTAATTGCACCTTATTTCTCCTTCTTAAAATAATATCCGACACCACAAATATTTAATCAAAATACTTCTTCCAAAATTCTAACTCATCAAAAGAACATCTTAATAATTCAATTTCATCATAATCCTTTTCCTAAAGATATCTCAAAAATAATCCAAACTCTACTTATGACTCCCTACTTAATATTGCATTAATTAAATAAATCACTTTATAAAATAATGCAATAAGTCAATCTCTCACTTTTCTAAGGTAAAATAAAATTACCCTAGCTTTTACTTTAGCAACAATTAACCCTTCATATAAAAATATTTCCTCAACACACAACTTAACTTCCACCTTATCTCTCCTAAACCTTAGGAAAAAAAATTAAAAAAATTTCCAAAAATTATTACCATTTTTCACAATCTGTGGGGCTCGAAATTTGCACAATACTCCCATAATGCCTTCATCGTGGCCTCCACTTCGTGTGAGCCACGTGCTCTACATAGAGCCTCAAATTACAACATGCGCTTTGAATCCTTCAACCCTTAAGAGCCCTTGGCTCTTCCTTCGATGCTGAGGAAAACACACACTATGCTATTCAGGAGGCACACATTTCAAAATTCACATGAGATTTTTCACTTAAGGTAGATGCAATGAAAATGATACCAAACCTTAGGAATTGTTATGGTATTTATACCATATGCCTTCCTTGTCACACACGTTAGCAAAGAGGAAATTCATTGAGGAAACAATGAGGTTGTCGGTGCTTTCAATTGATTTTGCTTTCTCATCTTCTTGAGCTTGAACTCTTAATCTTGAGTTCTCCCTTTTTAATTATTCAAGAGTAACCATAAGTCTTTCACATTCTATCTATTTTAACTTTGACTACTTAACCATACCTTTTTCAACTCTCCTTGCATTTTCAATCTTATCTTTCAAGTTAGAGAGATCTTGTAGAAGCTTTGTCTTACATTTCTCATCCTCTTGTATTTGAGCCTTTTATTCTATGTTCTCCCTTTTCAACTCAACAAGTTCCTTAAGAGTGACTTCCTCCTTTTCTCTTTCTAAATTTTCTCTTTTCTTTGGTCTTCAATTTCTTCTATTATTAAAAGTAGAGTTTCTTCTTCATACATATTTTTATTGTCCTTGTTATCATTTTCTGAACCATCCTCTAGGGCTTCAATTCTGAAAGTATCATATTCATCTTCATGACTACTAAAACCATTGCAATAACCTGCATCATGACCGAGTTGACCATATATAAAATATTCTTCACCTTCTTGTGAGTAATGAGCTGCAAGGTGACCTATCTTCCTACATTTGGTACAAAACTTTATCAATCTGGTTATCTCTCCACTGCTTGATTCATCTATTGAGTCTATTTATATTTTTCCTTCCAAAACAACAACATTAAATTCATCTTCCTTTTCTTTCATGACCATGTGTATTCTTTTCATCTTATGTCTCATGGTTCTAATTTTGCCTTTTTTTACCATTTGTTTTCTTGTAAGATCTTCCTTCAAGATGTTAAACCATTTCTGAAGGAACCGGTTCTAATACCAATTGAAGAACACAATATTATACTCAGGGGGGTGAACAGTATAAGATCACTTTTTACTTTCTTTACCAAACAATATTATCCAATATAATCAATGGCAATATCAATAGCAGTAACCAAAATAATGCACAAATCATCACACACAATAGAGACACCAATTTAACATGGTTCACCCAATGTGGGCTACTCCATGGATAAAATATTTTACTAATATTTTATCAATAAATCTCTTGGGAATACTTTCCCTATTACAATGTTTATGGACCTCTATCCAAAGGAGACATCGATCCCATAATCAAGTTCGTGGATCTCTATCCATAGGAGACACCAATCTCCTTAGCTGATTCATGGATCTCTATCCACAGGAGAACTCCTTTCTCCTCTGCTATGGCTGGTGATCTTCTAGAAGAACTGCTACCTCCACTACACTGGATAATATATATCTATCCATTGAAGACACCTATCCTAACTACCCTGGCTAATGGATCTCTATCCACTAGATACTATCATCCTCTATATTATGTCACCTCCAAAGCTTAATCTTAGCTCTATCTCAAATCTATACTAAACATAGTCCTTCGATCTAGCACAAATCTGCTCAATCTCTATCTCTGGTCTAGCACAATCTGTCCTCAAATATGCACCAAAATCTATCCTTAAATTTGCACTAGACACTGTCCTTCGGTCTAGCATAAATCTACTCAATCTCTATCCTTTGATCTGCACTAAACACAATCATTTGATGTAGCACAAATTTGTCCTCAATATCTATCCTCTGATCTGCATTAAACACAATCCTTTAGTCTAGCACAAATATATCCTCAATCTCTGTCCTCAAGACTTAACATAAATCTTGATCCAATCATAAATCAACACTGCTAGATCTACCCCAAACCTTAACTCAAGGTTTGAAAAAATTAATCAATCAACTCTGCTCATAAGTCTTCTCAAAGACTTATCTAAAATCTACCTTGTAAGCTTCCACAAAAGCTCACACTAATCTATCCACAAGTTCTCTCTAGAACTTGTCCAATTTGATCAACGAGTCCTCACTATAACTTATCCAATATTCTCAACTATCTCTGTCCTCAAACTTTGTATTGTAAGCTTCTACAAAAGGTCACACAAATCTGTCCACAAGTCTTCATAAATACTTACCTCAAATCTGCTCAACAAGTCCTCACTAGAACTTATCCAATCTCATAGAAACATAAAGAGAATTGTTAGAGACTCAATATGCTTCACATTCACCACAATGCTCAATTACTTTCAATTTCTCTTTTTACCATAGAAACATATAGATAATTTGTAGAGACTCAATATGCTTCACACTCACAAACTCTCAATCACTTTCAATCTTTCTCTTATCACCGAAAAATATAGAGAATTGTTAGAGACTCAATATGTTTCACATTCATCAAAACTTAACCTCTTTCTCAAATAAATTCAGAATATAGAACAATTTTTTATATAGAAATTAAACTATCACATCAACACATCCACTTGACTAGGCTCAACCAACTCTACTCAATCACTCACTCAATTAATTAATCCTTGCTCACAAACCCTATTCCAAACTTATGAATATTCACTCAAATATTTCCAACAATGCTTATCAACCAATTTCACATAATAATGATACTCATGATCTTTGCAAACCCTAGTTCAAGTTATTCACTCAACCAATCACTTCAACAACAATGCTTATCAAAAAAGGTTACTTTTCTGACGAAGACGGGAAAAACAGGGACCTTACAAACTCTGCATTCTCATTCCCATTTCAAATATTTACATGCATTAAAATAAAAATAGCCCACAGGCTTACAATGGCCGGTCTCGACTTCGGCTCTGTTCTCCCCTGTCCTCCTTCCTCCAATCCCGAACTCCCTTTTTCTTTCTTCTTTTTTTTTACAAGAAATTTTCGACGAAGATGGGAAAAAAAAAAGATAAACAGGGACCTTACAAACTCTGCATTCTCATTCCAATTTCAAATATTTACATGCATTAAAATAAAAATAGCCCGCAGGCTTACAATGGCCGGTCTCGGCTTCGGCTCTGTTCTCCCCTGTCCTCCTTCCTCCAATCCCCGAACTCCCTTTTTCTTTCTTCCTTTTTTTTTTACAAGAAATTTCCCAGTTTTTAACGAGGCCTCCTCCCCCCAGGCAATCAATGCCTCCACCAAATATAATTTCAGATTCAAATTTCCCTCCTTCGGGATTTTTGAAATATCAGTCTTAAACGGCCATCTACCCGATCTACCAAGGTACCGACATTAATGGTCTTCCTGCACTGGCCGCGTCGTTCTGACCATCCTTGCACTGTCAGCTCCTCCATTAAACCATCACCTGTAAATGCTTCGATGCCAGTAAAGCTAAGACAAAAAGAGCACGGTCAACACCTTCCTTAACAGCTTAAGAGACCCCCAAATTAAATTTGCATACACGTGGTCGGTTGCGATCCATCCAATATTTCTCCTTGTTGCAACATACTCGACCCACGTGTCCTTCACAACTGCCACGTGTTTGGTTTGGTCTATCCCGACCGTTCGCTAATCACCCCTGGTCTCGTTCTCTCTCTTTTAACTTTCACCACTATTGGAATATCGGCCATGTGTCGGCCTTTAACTGGCCATGATATCGTGACGTCTGAAGCCCTTCCTCTTTTCTTTGCATTACCGTCACGATATCACGACGTCGCGATATCGCAACGTCTGAAGCCCTTCCTCTCTTTCTTTTCATTACCGTCGCGATATCACGACGTCGTGATATCGCGACATCGCGATATCGCGATGTTTGAAGACCTCTCGCCTCCTCCTCATTACTGTCGCGACATCGTGATATCGCGACAAAACTTCACCAAAGATGCAACGCTGCGTTGGGGTCGCGATTTCGCGACCCCTCCCTTCCTTGCCTCTCAAAACCTTCCAAACCAAAACTTGCTTCACAAACCTTTCACAGTACTTGAAAATAATAGATCTAAGTGCAAAGATCTTAGAAAGGAAACTAAAAATATTTGGAAGATGCAAGATTGCTTTTCCCTCACCGGATGCTCCTGCATCATTTTCTTAACCTCTATTCCAAAAAACCTTGAAGCATTAATTCAAAACACACTCAACTTGGAAAACTTAACAAAGTCCTTTTCACTCCAATATTATTTTCAGAAAAACCTCAATCAATCATTTCAACCAAAGAAGAATATGCCCATATCTTTTATTTGATGTAGAAGTGACCTTAGAAAACCTGTCTCAATCACAATTTTCTTTTTTTCCAATTTTAATAGTTAGATGATAAAATATCACACTAACCTCTTCACAAAATAATCCTCAATTACAAAAATTAATCAAACTTAATTACACCTTATTTCTCCTTCTTAAAATAATATCCAACACCACAAATATTTAATCAAAACACTTCTTCCAAAACTCTAACTCATCAAAAGAACATCTTAATAATTCAATTTCATCATAACCCTTTTTAGAAAGATATCTAAAAAATAATCCAAACTCTACTTATGACTCCCTTTGCTCTTCCTTCGATGTCGGCGGAAACACACATTGCACTATTTGGGAGGCACACATTTAAAAATTTGCACGAGCTTTTTCACTTAAGGCGGATGCAATGAAAAGAATACCAAACCTTAGGAATGGTTATGGTATTTATACCATATGCCTTCCTTGTCACACACGTTGACAGAGAGGAAATTCGTTGGGGAAACAATGTTGTCGTCGACGCTTCCAACTTTACCTTCGAAATATATTTATTTATAATTATTTAAATTCAAAAGAATTTAAATATTATAAATTAAATATTTAGATCTTCTTTGGGATTTTTAAAATAAAATCCTCCTTAGGTTTTAGAAAACCTTTTTTATTTTATTTATAATTATTTAAATTCAAAAGAATTTAAATATTATAAATTAAAAATTTAAATCTTCTTTGGGCTTTTTAAAATAAAAGCCTCCTTAGGTTTTAGAAAACCTTTTTGATTTGCCCAACCATGGTTTTAATAAAAAAACCTTTTATTTTGTGCTTCACATAAAAAATAAATATTATGAAGCTCTTTTGCCACCAACCTTTTGCATTACTCATTTTGACCTTTTGACATCAATGATAATTCATCCTTGACATCAATGACAACTTCATCCACTCAAAATGTCTAATAGCAACTCTAGATCCTTTCGATCCAAAACTTCTTTCACCAGCGTGTTGACTTCTTCCTTTGAATTCTACCTTCTCCCCTTCCTTTTCTCCACACCTTCCCTTTCTTGCTTCGTTGATCTTGCTAACCACTTTTCCACTCCCTCTTCTGCATTCCAAGACCATGTTGTTTTCACCCCTCTCTCAAACTCACCTTCTATTACATCCATAGAGTATGGTAATGAACTCACCAACGTTCGTGCATCAAAGAGCATGATAACACCCACAAGCATTACCATTTGGTAAACAAATAATCTATTGTTTTATTTCAATGTTCTTCTAAGGTGAAGAGTGCTTCATTAATTTCTATATTGCTCAAGAGTGAAATATCTAACAAGATATTTTCATCAAGAAGAAGACTTAACATAGAATGCATTTATTTAAAAGAAATTTCTATAATAAAGGTAGAAAAGAACACAAACAATCAAATAGAAATCAAACATACAAGTAACTTTTCCAAAGTTAAATCCACATCCCATCAACTCCTTTGCCTTCTACTAGAAATCTCATTATTGATGGTTTTTTTACTAAGTACAAAATACAATGCAACTCTATGAGAGGAATATATATTTTCCTTGGATTTATCACCTTTAAGAGCTAACATCCTTTCCCATCTAGGCATGTTGCTATCGGTGGTCGAACCCTCATTCATTTTCAAGAGTGACTATTCCTGCACACATGTGATTCTATTAGTAGTATCATATTCCTCTTTAAAATATACATTTGCAAAAATAAAACATGCATTTATTAGTCATTCCATAGAATAGATATAATTGGCATAATCAATTATGAAATAATCAACATTCCATTGAATAACACATCATTGCAAAACAATGATCCATCCAAATAAAATTTTACCAAGGAAGGTTCACGACATACTATCCCCCTTAGGCTTAACACAACCCTCGGTGTTTAAACATTACAATCATGAAATAATGTTTACATATAATTTTAAAATATAAATGAAATTTTTTTTTGCATGTTTTCTACTTTTTCCCAAGTAGCATTTCTCTCAGAGTAGCGATCCCACTAGACCTTGCATTTTCCAAAGTTCCTTTCCTCATCAATTTGGATTGGAACTCAAGGATCTTTACTGGTCAAACCTCTATAGCCTCTAGATTCTCCATATGTAGATTAGAAAAGTCCCACACATGATCAAGGTTAGCAACATACGTTCTAATCAAAGAAATGTGAAAGATATCATGAATCTTGGACAAGCTAGGTGGTAAGGCAACTCGATATGCCACAAGACTAATCTTCTCCAAAATTGTAAAGGGTCCCAAAAAATGAGGGTCTAATTTTGTGGATTTATTAGAACTTTTCCTTGGTCTCACCCTTAGAAACACCTTATACCCTACTGAAAAATCTTATGGTGATCTCTTAAGATTGATATAACTCTTTTGTTGATCTACAACTTCCTTCAATTGTTCCTTGATTATCCTTAACTTTTGCTCCGTCTCTTTGACAATGTCTAGACCAAGCACAATATGATCCTCTAGATTATCCCATGACAATGGTGTCCTACATATCCTACCATATAGTGCCTCAAAATATGCCATGCCTAGAGTTGAATGGTATCCATGATTGTAGGTAAATTCTACCAAGTGCAAGTAATCCTCCCATTGGGTCTTCTAATCCATACAATACATGGGAAGCATGTCCTCTAACACTTGATTAACTCTTTTAGTCTATCCATTGGTTTCTATATGATAAGCAGAAGTTTTATTTAGTATAGTACCAATGGCTCGATGTAAGGCTTACCAAAAATCAGAGGTAAACTTTGAGTCTCTATCCGGCATAATTACTTCCAAAAATCCATGAAGCCAAAATATCTCCTTTGAAAATCTATTAGCCATACCCATAGTGTCATATCTAGTATTTTTATGTATAAAATAAGCAATCTTGGTCAACCTATCGACCACCACTAGGATTGCATCATGCTAAAACCGATTTTTAGGCAACCCCACAATAAAATCCATTGAAATTACCTACCATTTTTGCATAGGTATATCATGCAGATACAACAATCATGTAGGATGTTTGTTTTTTGCCTTTACTTTATGGTATTCAAGGTATTGATCAACAAATTCAGTTATGTCTCATTTTTTCTACTCCTGGGTGAGCACAATATGGAATTATGTGTACCTTGTTCATGATCATTTTCCTTAGATAACCAGTCTCAAGAATTACCCTCTTGTCATTGAAGCATAAGAAAATATATTTGAAACTCAAATATTTATTTTCATTCAAATTATTTTCCATATTTTCCCTAATTTGATTGCAGTATACATCCTGATGTTGCATTTATCTGACTTGTTCCATCAATTCAACATGGATACGAGATAGAACAACTAAATATCTACTTCTACTCAGTGCATCAATGACTTTATTCTCCTTTCCTTTAATATACTCAATACCAAAATTGTATTTTATGAGACATCCCATCCACCTTCTTTGCCTAACATTGAGTATAGGTTGATTAAATATGTACTACAAAATCTTATGGTATATTCTCAGCTCAAACAGTCTTCCTACCAAATAGTATCACCAACTCTTGAGAGAAAACACCACTGCTGCTAGTTCTAGATCAGGGGTCGTATAATTGACCTCGTATCACTTCAGTTTCCTTGACCCGAAGGCTATCACTACTTCTTCCTAATAGAGCACCCCACCCAAACCTTCTAATGATCCATTCATACAAATAAAAGAAATCCCTTGAGGATCATGTACCTTTAATATAGAGGGCGTAGTAATATTTTGCTTAAGTAATTCAAAAGCTAACTCACATTTATCTGACCACTTTAAATCCTTCCCTTTTATCTGTAGGTTAGTCATTGGAGAGGTAATCTTGGTGTAGTCTTTTACATAACTCCTATAGTATCCAGTCAACCCCATGAATCTTCGAACCTCTGTCACATTTGTGGGTGGTAGCCAATTCAAAATAGCTTCTATTTTGTTAGGATCTACCATGATCCCTTTTGCCAAAATAATGTACCCTAAATATTGTACTTCTGACATGAAGAAAACACACTTGGAAAAATTTCCAAACAACTAATTTTCCATTAATAGCTCTAGCACAAACCTAAGGTGTCTATCATGTTCTATCTTATTCTGAGATTATATCAATATATCATCCAAAACCACCAGAACAAATTTGTCCAATTGATTTCTAAAGATACTACTCATAAAATTCATAAATATCATTGGAGTATTTGTTAAACCGAAATGCAAGATAATAAACTCATAATTCCCATAATGAGTTTTAAAGGTTATCTTGTAAGTATCATCCTCTTGGATCCTCAGTTGATGGTATCCTGATTTCAAATTAATCTCTAAAAATATTATGACACTCTTAAGATGATCGAAAAGGTTTTTGATTCTAGGTAGAGGATATCTATTCTTGATAGTTTCCTTGTTTAACATTATATAGTCTATACATAGTCTCAAGGAACCATCCTTCTTAAAAAATAGAATTGGTGCACCCCATGGTGACACACTTTGTTTGATCAATCGCTTCTCCAACAATCCTTGCAGTTGCACGTTTAGCTCTTGCATTTCTATGAGATCCATTCTGTAGGGAGCTCTATGTATAGGTTTTGTTCTAGGTTGGAGCTCAATTATGAATTCAAACTCACGTTTGGGTGGTAATCTAGGTAAGTCCTCTAGAAATACATCTCTAAACTCCTACAAAATTGGGTATTTCTCGAACACTTCTTCCTTCTTTTCTTCATCCATCTCATTTAACTTAACTAAAAAAACCATTCCTCCTTTACTAATGGCTTTCTTGAGTTGTTGCGAAGGATTAAAAATACAACTGAGAATTTTATATAATGTACAAGTTTAAATAGGCATTCGTAGATGCTAAATACAATATCTACTAATAAGTTGATGACAAGATGAATATATTAACCTAAAAATATCGATAAACCTAAAAAATATGCTAACTTTCTAAAATGTCAACATAATAATAATAAAAAAAAAAATTAGGATAATAATCCTAAAGTAATATCCTATGCCTATAAATATCCATATCATCTCTCTCCACCATAGAATCATTGGACACCAATGCTTGTACAAGGAAGTGGAAGAGAGGATATTACAAATAGAAGTACCCAAAATGAAATCCTCCAAAGTGGTTCAAAAAAAAATAAAGATAGATGATGTACAAGAAGCCCAAGGAGATCACCACAACTCCACTAAAAAACTGAGCAAAAAACATGCTCAAAAAAGGTCCATTGAGGAAACCCAATGGAATATCTAGGTTTGTTTTATCTTGGGTCAGTATTTAGCATGTAGGAGTGAGAACTACTGTGCCTTGAATGTAGGAATGAGCACTACTATGCTTAAAAAGGGTCTTGTAAAAAAATGTCATTCAATATTCGAAAAGTTGCAACTCTTCACACCAACCATGTTGAACCATAAGCATGCACCCAAAACTTAGTACAAATGATCCTACTAAGAAAGCATCTTGTAACTATAGTCAGTGGAGGAAGAGTGGAGGAAACAAAAGGCACAAATATGGGGATCATTCAAAACAAACATAGAATATAATGTTTGGTACCACTGAACTACACTCCTTATTACAAAAGCATAATATTGAGAAGAAGAAGCTTTTGAAGTGTCAAGGCTCTGTAGTCTTCAAAATTGGTTGTGGTTCGAAGTGTCAAAATCTCTGTAGTCTTCAAAATTGGTTGTGGTTCAAAGTGTCAAAATCTCTATAGTCTTTGGAGATGCAAAAGTGATGTTTGATGTGGTGTTGGTAGCTAAAAAATCCACAAAGAGATAAGCCTACTAGGGGCAAAGACAACTCCAATGTGTGGAGTACCCATGTGATATCCCCTGATCACATAGAAGGGGCCAACAGTATTTATGAAGAAAATACTTCGAAAAATGGTGGGTGAGGGAAGAAAGCAGAGAGGGGAGGGCTCTGGTCCCTTCCCTGCTCCCCCTCCCCTGGATCCTGGATCCTGCCCAGTCTCTGGCTCAACCCAGGTCATCCCTCCCTGGGAGTGGTTGTTTGCAGATGATCTCCTAGGGGGAGATCCTTCTCCATTTTCTGCGCCCCTCCCAATGGGCTCGAGCTTCCTTGGTTGTTCTGGTGGCTTGGTGCTTCCCAGGGATCCCTATTTTTTTGGGGATCCCTTCCCTTTTTTCCCTTAGGCTTCCCCCTGGGGTTTTCTTGTAGGTTATTCGCATGGATCTGGTCCCCTGCGTTTCTCTGAGCGGTGGAGGTGATGGTTTAGGGTTTGACAGCTTCCTAGGGTCTCCCTTGAGGTCCTCACAGCTTTGGGGGTGGTCTGGGGGGGCCTCTTTCCTCCTTTGCTTGTGAATCCTCGACGGGATCCTGTGGCTGTTGTTCTTCCCGCATGGAGGCTTCTTCGTGCTAGTTTTGCTCCTTGGTGGACACCCTGGGCATCTGGTTTGGCCTTGGGGGGGCTTTCCTCTGCCTGGGCTGTTCCCATTCCCAGTCCTAGTTCCCTGAAGCTGCTTCTGTGCTTGGACGGGATCCTTGGTCCCTGCTGCTAGGTTCCTATGGTTTATGCTGCATGTTTCTTTCTTGGGGGGGTCTGATCTATGCACGCAGACCTTAGATCCCACTTGTATGGCTCCTTGGGATCCTTTCCCTGTGACTGTTTTCCTCTTCCCGCTCGATATTCCTAGCCCCTAGATCCCTATTTCCTTAACCTGCTTTCCTTGTTTTCCTAGGGCGGGATCCTCGTGGTGAAGTTGTTTGTGTGCTTCCCGCTGGGCCGAATCCTGGCTCTCGGCTTCTTGCTGGGCGGGATCCCCCTGTCGCTGGGCGGAATGGCTTCTCGCTGGGCGGGATCCTCTGGGCGGGATCCACCTTTTTCGCTGGTTTTTCGTTGGGCGGGATCCTCCAAATCTGCTGGGCGGGATCCGCCAAATCCATTGGTTTTCCCACTGGGCGGGATTTTCACCTTTTTGCTAGTTTCTCGGATGGCGGGATTTTCCTGGTGAAGTTTTTTTGATGCTTTTCGCTGGGCGAGATCTTCTCTGAGGTGGGTTTTAGCTGCTTCCCGCTAGGCGGGTTTCTCTCTTTGGTGGTTTTTGACTGCTTCCCGCGAGGCGGGATTTTATTGTAATGGTTTTTCTATGATTCCTGCTGGGCGGGATCTTCTCGTTGGTGGTTTTTAGCTTCTCCCCGCTGGGCGGGTTCTGTTTTATTATTTAATTGTCTTTGGTGGGATCGTCTGCTATGTCAAAAAATTTTGTAATTCGGTCTGAGATGTGGTTTCCTAGCTCAACCTTGCAGCCCTAAAGGTGCTCTCCTTCTATTGTTATAAGGTTTTGGGATCCTCTTAAAAAACCCGCTATGTATATAATGTTACTTACCAAAAAAAAAATACTTCGAAAAATATCTCAAAATATAATGGTGGATTAAGGAGTGTCAAATTCAACCAAGAATGCACTCCATCTTACAAGAAGTTGTTTATGAAAGAAGGTTTAGACAACATAATCTTCCAAGCACCATAAGGTCAAGAAGACCTTTACAAAATAGTAAAATGATAGTCCTATTGGAACCATCTTGAAAAGATCTTTTCAACAACTATATGCAAGCCTAAACTTGCAACAATATCAAACCTCAAAAATTTAGAAAAACGACCTCTCTCATAGAGAAATAAAAGGGGATCATGGCCCTTTACAATATTTTTCTAAAGGTTTAAAAACTAAAACCTTCAAATATATATATATATATATATATATATATATATATATATATATATATATATATATATATATATATATATATATATATATATATATATATATATATATATATATCTAAAGCTACATTCAATCAACATGGAAGTCAATGTAGGTGAAAAGGTATTCAAGCAACATAAGTACAAACTAATTCTACTACCATGTGGTAGTATCCAGCCAGAGAGGGCGAACGCAAATAACTATATATATATATATATATATATATATATATATATCTAAAGCTACATTCAGTCAACATGGAAGTCAATGTAGGTGAAAAGGTATTCAAGCAACATAAGTACAAACTAATTCTACTACCATGTGGTAGTATCCAGCCAGAGAGGGCGAACGCAAATAACCAACCTATCGCCAACACCATGAGCTAGCTATAAATCCTTTGACAAGAAAAACCTTTTAAACAAATGTTTTGCTACCACACAAGTGAAGTGGGATTAAATCCTACACTAAAAAAATAAAAATTATGTTTTATCAAAATACACCAAGTTCGAGTTAACTGTAGCTCTATTTGCTTACATATGGAAGTGTATCTATGACATGTGGTGGTCGAATACGACATCAGGTAGCATCATTTCTCCATGTGGGGTTGTGATAGTCAGTGAAGTTGTTACCTACATAGTGAAGCCATTGCCACCATAACTACCATATCACCACAATGAAGGCAAATTGTTACCACAACGATGATGATTATTTGGGGAAAATGATCCCAAAAACTAGGCAATGTGAGTATTTGAGGTTATTACAAGCTAAGAGGAAATAAAATCAAGATAAGAGTAACCATGGAAAATGATCATTATCTGGTTATTTTATCTCTATCATGGTATTAAAATTTGGTTCAAGCTAGATGCTGCTCCATGTCGAATCTACCATCAACTGTCAATGCTGCTACCAATACACCCTACCACAGCCAAGATTGAAATACTGCTCTGTTGTCCACTATCACTCTAGTTGAGCTACAAAATTAAATATAGAATCACCAAAGTGCATTAGACTGGATGGGCTCCTATGGCCTCAAACTGGAACAAACAAAAACAAAGTGCCACATAATTTGTAATATGGGCCTTAGTAGAAAATACCCTGCACTAGGCTTTGAATCACTATGCATTGATCTATGTTAGTATTGGCAAGGAGATAAAAACCGAGTAGTGATAGTAATTTTATGGCTATGCTTGAAAATAGGAGGGACATGTTGCATTGGATAATTACAAAACTTGTGGTTCCTATCGGCTCCCTCGAGCAAAGCAAATCTCCATAGAAGATCATTGGCCATGATAGGGAGGTATTAGAATATTAATGTGCACTAACCTAGTCAGTGAACAACGAGAGGTAACATCCTCTGAGGATGACCTGCAAATACAACACACCCAGAAGTGGCTAACCCTGAGGCACCCATGATGACCTTGAGGTACTTAGATGGCTGACCCAGAGGCAACATATCCAAGGAAGTGTCTGACCTTGTGGCAATAGACCGAGATGTATACACCGTTGATCTAGCATTATTTATAGTTGGAGAGCCAAGTGCAAAGAGCATGAGCCTAGACCAAATCATGTAATAAAAGAGGATGTTTAGGGTTCTTTTAGAGAATTCAACATTAAGAGGGAATGTTACCTAATGTTGATTTGTTTTTTTCTATAGTTAGGATAGTGCACATTAATGGGGAATGTTAGAATATTCTAATGTGCACTATGCCTTCACCTTGACACTTGTCAATTTTAATTGACATTTGTCATGTTATCATATAGGCCTTCGGCCTATATATGTAATCTCATTTCTTGTATAATACATCTCAACTTCATTTCATAAAGGGAGTATATTTGGACTATTTTTTTTGTTGCCTAGAGGAGCATATTGGTTTTCCAACAGATGAAGACCCCTTTGAGAATGAAACATAGGGGTGTTTATAGTCATCGAAAAGGTTTTTTCGAGATGGAAACATTGATGGTGTCCATTTGTAATTTTGAGATTGTTTCAATTAAGTTTTTTAGCCTCAAGGTTGTTGTACCTTAGAGTGCACTCTCGATTATACCCGATACTCCCAAGGCAAATTTGTAAGTGATCCTAGTATCTAGTCACCTTCTCTATAGCACCTAGTGGATGCAGTGGTTGGTTATCCATGCATTCTGATAGGATGAGGAGGTCACCATAAGGACACCTACTCTAGGGACTACAAACATAGACACCCTAGACTCTATTCGAGGACTTTTTTGGATCAACTTCTGAAGACTACAGACAAAGACACTTCATAAGATTCTCTTATATTCTCTTATTTCTTCTTCTCCTCCATATTTGGATTCTATGGTTCAACATTTTATTGTATTTAATGGCTCATATTTCTTTTGTATTAAGGTATTTATTTGGCAGAGATCGACACCTTCTAGATTGAGTTCACCATGAGGGAGGATAATATTTATGGTGGATCTAGTTAGTGACTTACGAGAGGCAACATACCTAGAGGATGACATGTAGAGGCAACAGACCCAAAAGTGGCTGATCTTGAGGCACACAGGATGACCCTGAGGTACTTAGACGGCTAACCCAATGGCAACATATCCAAGGAAGTGGTTGACCCTATGGCAACATACCGATATGTATACATCGTTGATCTAGCATTATTCACAGTTGGAGAGCCAAGCGCAAAGAGCATGAGCCTAGACCAAATCATGTAATAAATGAGGATGATAGGGTTTTTTTAGTGAAGTACACATTAAGGGGGAATGTTACCTAATGTTGACTTGGTTTTTTTCTTTAGTTAGGATAGTGCACATTAAGGGGGAATGTTAGAATGTTCTAATGTGCACTATACCTTCACCTTGACACTTGCCAGTTTCACTTGACATTTTTCATGTTATCATATAGGCCTTCTACCTATATATGTAATCTCATTTCTTGTATAATACATCTCATCTTGTTTCTTCCTAAAAGCTCTATTAGAGTGTATTCCTCTAAAATACTAATATTTCTTTCCAACCATATGTGCCTTTAAATAAAGCATAGCCCTAAAGACCAACCCAACTAAAATGATTTATTTTTTTAACTTTTTATTTCCATAGCTTCCATATATTAGAAAGTGTTAACTATTGGTTGAGATAGGCCTTGAAGAGATCAACCCATTGGCTCCACAACTCTAAGGCAAAGCCACAATGAAAGAGCTAATGATCTATTGTCTTCCCCTGGGTATTGCACGATTTAGAGGGGCCATGAAAACCTCTCTTCTATAAGTTATAATAGGTAAGAAATTTTCCATGCATAACTTTCAAGGCAAAGAAATTAATTTTTAGCCAACCCTTTGCCAACCATACTCTATCCCATGGAACATAAAAACACACACGAGGAGGGAATAATTCATTATAACCTTATTGAATTGTATATATGCCTAAATTCCCATGACCCAAAGCTATCTTATCCTCTTCCTCCTCTCCTATAAGGTGATGTTGCTTTAATATCCTCTCTAATAGCAACCCAAAATTCAGGGAGATTGGGGACTCACCACTCTTCCCACCACTTTAGTTGTATAAGAGAGAAGGTCCCGATCTACCTTGTATGTAGATATCATGTTGTCTTAATCCAACCTATAGCCTCGAGACTCTACTAAAGGGGCTACAACTTTAGAAATTCTATAGTTAAGGGGGGTATTGTTCCCAAGAATCAGTCCAAAAAAATTCTTTATCCCTTCTACTCACTTTCCAAAATAGTTTTGGTTTTACCACTTTCTCTCCTAATTTTAGCACCTTCCAAACAACATAACCTTGATCACCCATAGGGATGTGACCTACTTCCTCATGGGGAATGTTACCCAAGTACTTACTAGTAATGACTTTGCTAAACAATGTTTCTTGATTAGAGATCCATCTGCATTACAACTTGCCTACTAGAGCTTGGTTATTCAATACTACTTTTCGAATTCCTAATCCACTACTTGTTTTAGATTGGAAGATTTTATCCCAACTTACTAGATCCCATTGCTTACCCATCCTTGGGCCATCCCAAAGAAATTTTTGCATGAGCAATTCCAACTCCTTTAGGATTCCAATCTGACCAACAAGGATAGAGAAGTTGTAAACTGGCATTGCTTGAACCACTAATTGAAGAAGAGCCACTCTTCCTACAAAATAAATTCAATGATGAGTCTAATGATTTATCTTCGCACCAATTTTACCCACCAATATTTTCCATTATGCTTCCTTCAGCTTCTTATATTAGAGTGGAAGCCCCAGGTAGTCTAGTGGGAGGGAGCCCTGAGAGAAGCCTAAGATGTTTAAAATCTAATATTGGATCCCTTTTTTAGTATTAAAGAACACTACCTTGGACTTGGTTGCATTCACTTCCTAGACTATGGCTTCTAGAGATGTATTTAATGTAATTTTGAGTGCTCTTACCTCCTTGACATTAGCCGCTCCAAGGAACCTTGTGTCATCCACAAATTGTAAATGGGTCAAATTTATTGCTCCCATTTGCACTCCTAATATAACTTCTTGTTGTCTATTCCTTCTAATAAATCTACTCAATTCTTCAATTATAATAATAAATAGGTATAAGGATATAGAATTTCCTTTCTAGATTCCTCTAGAGGCATGAAATGGGGCCTATGGAATACCATTGATGAGGATTGAGGAGGTCGAAGAGACACAACTCATGATCCACTCTCTCTAGCCTTGAGAGAAACCAAATTTTTCTAACATTCGATCCAAAAAGTACCAAGGGACTCTATCATAGTCCTTAGACATTTCTATTTTGATAAAAATACCTCTTCAACCTTTCTAATGCATTATGTGAAATTCTTCTTATGCCAATATTACTCTATCTAGAATTTTTTGTTCATCCAAAAATCCTCCTTGCTCTAAAGGGATAATACTATCTATTACCTTCTTAAGCCTTTCAACCATCAATTTGGTAATTATCTTGTAGACTATATTGCAAAGTGAAATCAAGAGAAAGTCTCCAAGGTTGGAATGTTGAGCAAGGTGCAGCAAAAGAATTGCAAAAGTATTGTCATTGTTGTCAACACAGTCAGATTGATGCAGTTGATGCAGTTCAGAGGTCAGTCAGATCAAGTGCAGAAAGTTTCAAGGAAAATGAAGTGACCCGTATTCATAAAATGGCAAAAAGAGACAAGGAAGAAAACTCGCCGCGATATCGCGACATGTTTTCTGTCGCGATTTCGCGACATGGTCGAGGAGAGAGAAGGCGCAACCGAAAATGTCGCGATTTCGCGACATGTCAAGTTTTCACTGAGGAGAGAGAAATGTGTCGCGATATCGCGACAAAAAGTAGGAGAGAGAAAATGCACGCCAAATTGTCGCGATTTCGCGACATGATCGAGGAGAGAGAAGATGCGAGCAAAACTGTCGCGATTTCGCGACATGCTGGCAGAGAAGGAAACAAAGGTGTAGCGATATCGCTACATGTTGAAATGAAAGGAAACAAAGGTGTAGCGATATCGCTTCATGATGAAAATACATGAAACTAAGGTGTAGCGATTTTGCTACATGTTGAAACAAGAAGAAACTAAGGTGTAGCGATTTCGCTACATGTTGAAACAAGAAGAAAATAAGGTGTAGCGATGGCGCTACATGTTGGAATAAGGGGAAACTAAGGTGTAGCGATTTCGCTACTAGTCAAAAGTGTAGATCTGAAAGATGCAGCATTGATATTACAAGTTAAAATTTCATAAAAAAAGACAAGGCAAAAAGTTGTAGCGATTTCGCTACTGCATGGAGAAAGAGCGTACGGATTCCAGAAGTGTCGCGATTTCGCGACAAGCAGGATGATGACGTAAGCAAGAAGCGTCGCGATTTCGCGACAAGAAGGATGATGACGTCGAAAGCCGAAGTGTCGCGATTTCGTGACATGTTCCATTTTCACTGGCCGGAGTTGGCAAGGAGAGTTGTACGGAAGAACAAAGTGTCGCGATTTCGCGACATGTTCCTTTTCAGCTGATGCAAAGAAAAGTGTACGGAAGCCGAAAGTGTCACGATTTCACGACAAGCAGGATGATGACGTCAGCAAAGTTGAAAAGTGTCACGATTTCGCGACAGGATGAAAGGAAAGCCACTGGAAGCCGAAAGCGTCGCGATTTCGCGACAAGATTGAGGATGACGTCAGCAAAAGCTCAAAGTGTCGCGATATCGCGACAAGATGCAGGGAAAGCTTCCGAGGGCCAAAACGGTCGCGATTTCGCGACAACCTTCGTGGTGACGTCAGCATAAGTCAAAAGTGTCGCGATATCGCGACAGTAACACCGTGCAGTAAAACCCGCAGAACATGCAAGGTGACACGTGTCGAAAAAGCAGACAGGAAAATCATGCAGCCAGTTACGTAAAAAGTAACTGAAGTCAGACAGACGGTTAATTGTTGATAGGTGTTGGTCATGCATTGCAAAAGACAAACATGCATAATTTAAACGCATTCGAAAAGCCGAATTTGAAGGATAATAAACGCATTCGAAAAGCCGAATTTGAAGGATAATAAAAGCATTCGAAAGGTCGAATTTGCAAGCATTCGAAAAGACGTATTTGAAGCATACAGAAAAGCCGAACATGAAGAATCGAAAAGCTTTCGCGTAATCATACATGGAGTTTCGAAAAAGCATTCGAAAAGCCGTATTTGAAGAAATCGAATAGTCAAAGTACATGAAACAAAATTGCCGTATTGCATGGTTTCCGAAAGACGTATTGTAGGGTTTCGAATAGTCGAAGTGCATGGAACCGAATAACCGTATTGCATGGATTCGAACAGTCAGAGTATGTGATTCGATTGCATGCAGATTGAAAGGTTATAAATGAATAACCGTACAGAGAATAAAGTTGCTGCTGTTAGAGAGAAATTGCCGTAAAAGGAGAGTTAGAAAAGAATCAAGAGAAAAATAAGCAGAGCCGTGAGAGTGTGCAGAGTTGAGTTAATTGCGCACTCGCCAGTGGTCGTGCATAAAGTGAAGACATTTTTATGTCATTCAAAATTTATCGTAATTGCAGTCCAAGTTGGTGCTTGGTACTAGGAGTTGGTGCTCCATCTCGTTGCAAAGAAAAATTACAGGGGTTGGTGCTCCTTCCAGCTTGGTGCTGGTAAAGTGTTTGTAAAATTGATTTTGCAAAGACTGGATTTGGATTGGAGTCCAAGCAGTCATTTTTGAGGAGTAGCCAAATTGGTGAACCTCGTTATATTGAGTGTTGTGGTTTGCTCTCTTGTTCAAGTTTTTTTTTATTCTCTTTATTTCATATTAAATGTCGTAGATATAAAAATTTAATAGCTACACTGATTCACCCCCCTCTCAAGTGTCATTGTGTAAACATCAATTGGTATCGTAGCACAGTGTTCCTTGTACAAGCTTAATCAGCTAAGGAGATCTTGGAAGAAACAATGGCAGGTGGTGAAGGATTTTCATCCAACAAAGCTCCGTTATTTGATGGAACAAATTACACCTTCTGGAAACTCGTAATGCAAACATATCTCGAGTGCATTGGGATACGATATTTGGAATTCTCGTAGATAGTGGATACACAAGACCCACTACCCCTCCAACAGACATCGCCGAGAAAAAGAAATTTGAAAACAACTCCAAAGCCAAGAATGCCATAATGTGTGGGCTTGTTGACAGTGAACTAATAAGAGTCATGAGTTGTAAATCAGCAAAGGACATGTGGGATAAACTGAAGAGTATCCATGAAGGAGACAATAAGATTAAGGAAGCAAAACTGCAAACTCATCGAGCACAGCTCAAGCACCGCAAATGAAGGAAGATGAAAACATAGAAATTTATATGCCGAGAGTCAACGGAATTATTAATGCAATCGGAGGACTTGGTGAAGAAATTGATGATGCAGCTTGTGGTGAAAAAGGTTCTCGTAACACTTCACAAAAGATTTAACTCCAAAGTCTCTCGCAATAGAAGAGGCAAAAGATCTAAACGACTTCAAAGATGGATGAGTTGCATGGTTCCCTCGACAAAGATATGAAATGAGAATAGGACAAACCAAGTCTACAGACAGAGAAGCAACTTTTAAAGCACACAAGAATGTAAAAGCTGAATATGAATCCGAGGATGAAGGAACACCGGATGAAAAAAGCCAATTTTGTTCGAAAACTCACAAAAGGAAAAGGAAAATATAGAGGGAAGCTACCTTTTAAATGCTTCAATTGTGGAGGAGTCGGTCATTTTGCAGCCAAATGTCCAATGCAGGAGAAAACCAAAAATGGTGAAGGGTCACACCAAGAAAAAGGTGACTGGAAGAAGAAACAAAATTTCGTAAAGAATAACTTCAAGAAGAAAAGCTTCATAACCAAGAATGTCAGCAGTTCTAAAGAAAGCACAGATGAGGAGTCTGAAGAAGAAGGAGGTGAAGCTCTGTTCATGGCACTTGAAGAAGAAAGAACAGAGGAAAATCAGGAAGGTGATGAAAATTCCAAGGATGAAGTTGAAGTGTATTTGGAAGGAGAATTGGTTGCCGCACTTGAAGAGTTGAGTGCATAAAGGAAGAAGAATAAAAAAATTTCAAAGAAATTAGAGAATGCCACAGACATAATAAACAATCTGAAAATACAGATAGAGGAATTCAAGAAAATGTCTGAAGTTCTTGATGAACAATTAACTCGTAAAGACAGCTTGAATGTAGCAAGTTAGAGGAAGACATCCTTAAGTTAAGGATGCAGACTAGAGGAGATGAATAGAAAATTGAACTGCTTTCATAAGTTTGAAGAAAGTACAGTAAAGCCGGATAAAATGTTAAATAACCAAAGGCCTTCTGGCATCAAATTTGGTTTAGGCTTTGATGAAGGAGAATCTTCAAAGGATTCAAAGAACTTGAATATAGAACCCACAAAGAAAGAAGAAAAGATCAGGGTTGAACCGTAAAAACAAAATAATGCAAAAGAAAATAATAATGCCGTATTCAAGAAGAATACCGACAAAGATGGATTCACAAAAGTCACACATCCGAGGAGGAGAAGAGTCATGGCACCTACTTCAAACCGGCAAAGACCGGCACCCAGTGTTTAATCATGCATTTTCTCGGTTATTGTTTTAAATGCAATGCTTATGGCCATAAAATTTCAGATTGCAGCATAATGTATCTCAAAGGAATTTTACCAACAGAAATGTTTTTTCTCCTTTAATGAATTATGCAGCTTGAATGTTATAATTGTCATAATTTTGGACATATTGCTAGAAACTGCAGTAGCACTTTTTCATCAAATAATTATCGTAGCGTAAAATCTCAGCTAAGTGGGTTGAAACAAAACCAAAAATTTCCCGTAAAACAGGCACATGCTAATGAAAGGACAAAGGCAAAACAAATAGCAAAATCTGCTATCAAACCGTAATGGAAAGAAAAGGAATCTTTGATTGTCCAGACCGCTTTTAAAGCTCGTAACAAATCAGCACCTTGGATACTTGATGATGGTTGTTCCAACCACATGACAGTGACAAGCAAAAGTTTGAGAATTTACAGAATTATGAAGGTGGTTCTGTGAAATTTGGAAATAATGATGGAGCAAAGATTGTTGGAAAGGGATCACCAAGATTAGTGATGGCAATATAAAATCAAAAGAAGTCTTGTTTGTAATTGGCCTCAAGCATAACTTGCTAAGTGTAAGTCAAATATGTGACAGAGGTCATGATGTAATCTTCAAGAAGGAGGGTCATGAAGTAAGAAAGACAAAAAATGGAAAGTTAATAGCCACTGGACCGAGAACTTCAAGAAATCAGTATACACTTTCGTAAACCGCAGAAGGAACATGCTTGATGGGACAGAAGATGAAAACCGGCTATGGCACAAGAGGCTTGGGCATATTAGTTTTGACAATCTGGCAAAAATCAGCTCAAAAAGAGCAGCTAGAGACATACCAAACATTGGCAAACCTCGTAAATAGCATCCGTGAGTCATGCCAAAAGGGAAAACAAACCAGAGCCACTTTCAAAGCAAAAGAATACTTCACTAGCAAGCCATTAGAACTAATTCACACCGATCTATGTGGACCCATGAGAACCGAAAGCATAAATGGACACAAATATTTTATGCCGTGTATAGATGACTACTCAAGAATGACATGGGTACTATTTCTGAAACTCAAGTCGAAGCCTTTGAAATGTTTAAAACCTTCAAAAATCTTGTTGAAAATCAATCAGAAAAAGAATTAAATGCCTAAGATCGGACAGGGAGGAGAGTTTATCTCCGAAGAATTTGCAGAATACCGTCAAAAACATGGGATAAGAAGACAGCTATCAGCACTAGGACACCTCAACAGTAATGGTGTTGTAGAAAGGAAGAATAGAACAAAGGCAGGAAATGGCAAGGACAATGTCGGCATAAAACAAAATAGCCGACGTATTTTGGAAAGAGGCAGCTCATACTCGCAGCTTACATTCAAAACAAAGTGCATGCTGAGACCACATGAAAGCAAAACAACTTATGAGTTGTGGTTTGGCGTAAAGGCAACTCGCAAGACATTTCAAAATATTTGGCAAGCAAGTGCTACATAAAACGGATAGAAGATAACCTTGGTAAATTTGAAGATAGAGCCGATGAAGGTATCTTTCTCGGCTACTCAACAAAAAGCAAGGCATACACATGTTACAACAAGAAGTTGAAGAAAATTGTTGAAAGTGCTGATGTAAAAGTTGATGAAGGTAGAGAACAAGAAACTACTTATCAAGAAAACTACCCTATGTATGAAGAAGTCATTGAAGGTGATGATGAAAAAGAAACAGAGAAGAATCAAAAAATTGATCCAGATAGTGTAAAAACTGAATCTGAAGAAGAAGAAAACAGAAAATTTAAAACAGTAACTGGCAGAAAAATCATCCAAGTGAACAGATTATTGGGGATCCCACAGATGGTATTCAAACAAGAAGAACAAAGAAGTGAGGAACTATTCTCTCGTTATCTAGTATTGAACCTAAAAATGTTGTTGAAGCAAGCACTGATGAAAGTTGGATGAAGGCAATCAATGAAGAACTAGATCAGATAGAGAAAAACAATACCTGGGAATTAGTACCTAGACCAACAAATAAAAACATAATTGGTACTAAATGGGTTTTTAGAAATAAATTGAATGAAGATGGGCAAGTTGTCGTAAATAAGGCAAGATTAGTATGTAAAGGCTATGCTCAAAGTTGAAGGCATTGATTTTGAAGAAACTTTTGCACCGGTAGCCGACTAGAGGCAATCAGATGTTTCTGCATTAGCAGCTCATAAAAACTTCAAAGTATATCAAATGGATGTAAAATCAGCATTTTTGAATGGAAAACTGGAAGAAGAGGTTTACATTGAACAACCCGATGGCTTTCAACTTGGTGAAAATCCAGATTTTGTTTGCAGGTTAAAGAAAGCTTTATATGGATTAAAACATGCACCCGGAGCATGGTATGCAAGGTCGGATAATTATCTAATTAAACAAGGGTTTAAGAAAGGTTTGGTGGATAGCAACTTATATGTCAAAACAGAGAAGGGTCATCTTATTGTTCTTGTTGTTTATGTAGATGACATAATATTTGGCAAAGCAAGATGGATGAATACCGCAAAGACATATCAATTAAAATGAAAAAAGAATTTGAGATGTCAATGATTGGTGAACTTTCTTATTTCTTAGGATTGCAGGTCAATCAAAATGAAAAAGGCATTTTTATTTCTCAAGTTAAATATGTAAAAGAAATGCTGAAAAAGTTCACAATGGAAGACAGTAAACCGGTCAAAGACTCCCATGACAACAGTCGCAAGTTGAGCAAGGATGATAAATCCCCGGATGTAGATCAAACAATGTACAGTGTCTATGATTGGAAGCCTCGCCGTATTTAACAACCACTAGACCAGTATATATTACAAGCAAGTATGTATGGTTGCAAGATTTCAGTGCCAGCCCCAAAGAAACTCATGTAACTATCGTAAAGAGGATTTTCGGATATCTCAAGGGCACTATGGATTATGGGTTGTGGTACCCAAAAGGTAAAGATTTCACTTTGATTGCATATTCTGATGCCGATTGGGCAGGATGTATTGATGATGTAAAGAGCACAAGTGGAGGAGCATTTTATCTTGGTGACAGTCGGTAGCATGGCACAAAGAAGAAACAAGAATCAAGATCTCTATCCACTCGCAGAGGCATAATACATTGCAGCAACAACATGCTGTACTCAGATATTATGGATGAGACAAACGTTGAAAGATCTTGGTATTCATTTCAATGAACCAATTTCAATTAAGTGTGATAACACTAGTGCTATCAACATATCCAAGAATCCAAGGAATGCATTCAAGAACCAAACATATTGCAATCCGATATCATTTCTTGAAGGATAAAGTTGCGTAAGGAGAGGTTAAATTGGATTTTGTTCCAACTACAGAGCAAGTAGCCGATATATTCACAAAACCTTTGCCTAAGGAAGTGTTTGAATACCTTTGGAAGAAGTTGGGAGTAGTCACACCACCCAAGCACTGACTAGCTATGGTAAACACATTCTCAGGGGGAGCATTCAAACCTTTTAAGTCTGAGAATGTTGTGCATAGACTCAGGGGGAGTCTACAGCAGCCCTTTGGTATTATTGGCAAAGGGGGAGAAGAAATTAAGCAAGGTTGCAAGTGTGTTGCCAACAATTCCAAAGGGGGAGATTGTTGAGCAAGGTGCAGCAAAAGAATTGCAAAAGTATTGTCATTGTTGTCAACACAGTCAGATTGATGCAGTTGATGCAGTTCAGAGGTCAGTCAGATCAAGTGCAGAAAGTTTCAAGGAAAATAGAAGTGACCCAGATTCAAAAAATGGCAAAAAGAGACAAGGAAGAAAACTGTCGCGATATCGCGACATGTTTTCTGTCGCGATTTCGCGACATGGTCGAGGAGAGAGAAGGCGCAGCTCGAAAATGTCGCGATTTCGCGACATGTCAAGTTTTCGCTGAGGAGAGAGAAAATGTGTCGCGATATCGCGACAAAAAGTAGGAGAGAGAAAATGCACGCCAAATTGTCACGATTTCGCGACATGATCGAGGAGAGAGAAGATGCGAGCAAACCGTCGCGATTTCGTGACATGCTGGCAGAGAAGGAAACAAAGGTGTAGCGATATCGCTACATGTTGAAATGAAAGGAAACAAAGGTGTAGCGATATCGCCGCATGATGAAAATACATGGAACTAAGGTGTAGTCAAGAAGAAACTAAGGAGCGATCGCTACATGTTGAAACAAGAAGAAAATAAGGTGTAGCGATGGCGCTACATGTTGGAATAAGGGGAAACTAAGGTGTAGCGATTTCGCTACTAGTCAAAAGTGTAGATCTGAAAGATGCAACATTGATATTACAAGTTAAAATTTCATAAAAAATACAAGGCAAAAAGTTGTAGCGATTTCGCTACTGCATGGAGAAAGAGCGTACGGATTCCAGAAGTGTCGCGATTTCGCGACAAGAAGGATGATGACGTGCAAGAAAGGACGAAGGAAGTGTCACGATTTCGCGACATGTTCCATGATCGAGGAGGTGGCAAGGAGAGTTGTACGAAAGAACAAAGTGTCGCGATTTCGCGACATGTTCCTTTTTCGATGTTGCGGCAAAGAAAAGTGTACGGAAGCCAGAAGTGTCGCGATTTCGCGACAAGCAGGATGATGACGTCAGCAAAGTTGAAAAGTGTCACGATTTCGCGACAGGATGAAAGGAAAGCTGCTGGAAGCCGAAAGCGTCGCGATTTCGCGACAGCATTGAGGATGACGTCAGAAAAAGCTCAAAGTGTCGCGATATCGCGACAAGATGCAGGGAAAGCTTCCGAGGGCCAAAACGGTCGCGATTTCGTGACAACCTTCAGGGTGACGTCAGCATAAGTCAAAAGTGTCGCGATATCGCGACAGTAACAATCTGGCAGGTAAAACCCGAAGAACATGCAAGGTGACACGTGTCGAAAAAGCAGACAGAAAATCATGCAGCGGCTACGTAAAAAGTAACTGAAGTCAGACATATAGTTAATTGTTGACAGGTGTTGGTCATGCATTGCAAAAGACAAACATGCATAATTTAAACGCATTCGAAAAGCCGAATTTGAAGGATAATAAACGCATTCGAAAAGCCGAATTTGAAGGATAATAAAAGCATTCGAAAGGTCGAATTTGCAGGCATTCGAAAAGACGTATTTGAAGCATACGTAAAAGCCGAACATGAAGAATCGAAAAGCTTTCGCATAATCATACATGGAGTTTCGAAAAAGCATTCGAAAAGCCGTATTCGAAGAAATCGAACAATCAAAGTACATGAAACAAAATTGCCGTATTGCATGGTTTCCGAAAGACGTATTGCAGGGTTTCGAATAGTCGAAGTGCATGGAACCGAACAGCCGTATTGCATGGATTCGAACAGTCAGAGTATGTGATTCGATTGCATGCAGATTGAAAGGTTATAAATGAATAACCGTACAGAGAATAAAGTTGCCACTGTTAGAGAGAAATTGCTGTAAAAGGAGAGTTAGAAAAGAATCAAGAGAAAAATAAGCAGAGCCGTGAGAGTGTGCAGTAGTTGAGTTAATTGCGCACTAGCCGTGGTCGTGCATAAAGTGAAGACATTTTTATGTCATTCAAAATTTATCGTAATTGCAGTCCAAGTTGGTGCTTGGTACTAGGAGTTGGTGCTCCATCTCATGTGCAAGAGAAAATTACAGTGGGTTGGTGCTCCTTCCAGCTTGGTGCCGGTAAAGTGTTTGTAAAATTGATTTTGCAAAGACTTGGATTTGGATTGGAGTCCAAGCAGTCATTTTTGAGGAGTAGCCAAATTGGTGAACCTCGTTATATTGAGTGTTGTGGTTTGCTCTCTTGTTCAAGTTTTTTTTTATTCTCTTTATTTCATATTAAATGCTGTAGATATAAAAATTTAATAGCTACACTGATTCACCCCCCCTCTCAGTGTCATTGTGTAAACATCAAAATATTCTTTTGTTTGCATAGTATTCTTCCACTACCTTGGTTACATCCTCCCTTATGTCATCCCAAAAAAGCCTAGAAAATTTCAATAGGGAACCCATTAGGTCTTGAAGACTTTTTAATTCTCATGTTGAAAACTATATCTCTCATATCCTCAAGATCCACGGTTTTGAAGAGGGCATAGTTTTGTTTGGATATTATAATCAATAGAATACAGTTAAGTATCTCTTGTTGTGCTGCAATATTAGGATGGAAAGAAGCAAAGAAAATATTTTTAAAATAGATATTTATAGCTTGTTGAAGAAGCTTTCAACAGGATAAGATAGTTTCCATCACATTAACATGAAGGTCTTTTAGGTTGTGCAGTGTGTTGGAGTATCTTCTTTTCGAGGCCAAGCAATGGAAGAACTTAGTGTTTCAGTCCCCCTTTAGTAGCCAAGAAAATTTTGGCCCTTTGTTTTCAATAAATCTCATGTTTGTCTATACTCTATAACTCTTTCTTGACTAGTTCATCTTCCTATTTCAAGTCATTTGTGCTTTTTTTGATCCAAAAGAGTGTGGCCAACTCCTCCATCCTAAAAGCTAATAGAACCCTCTAAAGCTAAAAGTCTAATTTATTATTTCTTTTCTAGAACTTGAGTTCTGATTTGACATGTTGGAGTTGTTTAAAAAATCCAAACAATGTTGTCCAATGGGCAGGGCACCCCTCCTCCCACCAAACTAGGATTTATCAAACTATCTCCTCATTTTTCAACCAAAAATTCTCAAACCAAAATGGTCTAGAGAAATATTTTTGACCCATATCCCATTCCAAGAGAATTGGAAAGTGGTCTAATTATGTACGACTAAGGATTTCCATCCTGAGTAAACAACATAAAAAATCCTCTTTAGACACTAAAAATATATCCAACTTTAACTTCTTGTTTGCCAACCCTGCATGTTTGTTTGTCCAAGTATGAGAAGGACCCACACACTAGACATCAATCAAATTGAGTTTATTTTATTTAGAGATAATAAATCTATCCCCATAATCTAAATATGGGATTCCCTCTTATTTATCCCTAGTTGAAAGCTTAATATTGAAGTCATCAACCACTATCCAATTCACCTCTTACGTTCCTATACTACTTTCTTATAGAACTATCCATTAGAGGTATTGCTCTAAAAAAATTGACCCATATAAATTAAAAATAAAAAATAAATTCCCATGAACTCTTACTCTTTAAGAGAGGTGTGAGAACCCCCCTTATTGCAACATGATCAATTGTTGTCCAATTTAGAGGATTCCACAAAGTCATTATACCCTTTAAAGCACCCTAGGATGCAACTACCATATGCTCTGCTTATCTCCATATTTTCTTGGCTATTTTATCCATCACTTGTATTGAAGATTTTATCTCTTGAAGGAGAATGAAATTTGAATGATGAATTTAAATTAAACTATAAATAATAATTTGATGAGACCTTTTGTTTAAGCCTCTAACATTCCATGATTGTAAATTCATTGGGAACCTAGAATCTAGTAAGTATCAATCTACTTAATGCTCCCTTGGTTTACTAGTTAGTCACCCTCCATTACCAGCTATTCCTAGTTTGTTTTTCTTCCCACACTATTGTCTTGAGTGTTTTTTAATCTTTTCTCTACTTTTTAAATTCTAAGAGCAGGCTTACCTTTGTATTTCATTGAGACATCACTATCAACCATGACCATAGCTAAATTTAGATCCTTTAAAGCTATTATGGCAATATGGTTTGGGATTGGTTGGTCTTCGATGTTGGTTGAGTTATCCTCTACTAGACTACTACTTTTTTGAGGGAATATTTTCCCCTCGGGGTTCCCCCATTATAGTTATTTTATTTTCCATGTCTATTAGGGTATTAAGAATTTCATACTTGTTTAGGTTTCTCTCTTCTATTTGGTTTGATAGTATCACTTTCTTCTTTTGTTTCTTCTTCCTCTTAGATGCTTCAAAACTCTCTTCTAGTTGCCTCAAGGTTGTGGGTTGAGCTTCTGCCTTCTTCTCAAGCATCTTATCATCATTACCATTAGCCTTTGATGGGATGGGATCCTTATGAATAGTTTTAGAGTAGAAATAAACAATATGTTCATGCTTATGATAAATCCTACACTAAAAGCGGGTTGCATCATAGTATAATTATTGAATCTAGGTTAAATACTCCATATTTATTTCTATTTTAGCTGGTAGCATGTGATTAAGATCCATCTCAACATATATTTGAGCATAAACGACTAAATATGCCATCATTGTATTTTTGGATACTCGTAAATAACATCCTATGAAATTGCCCAATCTCTCAAAATTTGGTTTACATAAATATTTCTTTGGTAAAGCATATAATCAAATCCAAACAACCACTATAGTGGGTTCCATTCGTGGATCAAATCCTAGCTTCCAAGGCTACACAAAAAGACTTGTTGCTCCATAGCTTCTCTTCCCTAATTCAAAAGCTTTGTCCCTATCTACTCTTGAAGATATACTCATTATATAGTATCCATTACTAATGAGGAATATTGAAATATCCCCTAATGACTCCCAATAATTTCAAACCTAGGAAGTTATAAACCTTAGAGATTATTTCATGCTAATAAATTTATAAATTAGGTCATGATTAATCCTGTACAAAATATTTTTAGCCACTGGACTTTATTCAATAACAAGCTTGGGGCAGTAGGCAACATAGAGAAGACAACCATTAATTTTGGACCAAAAATCTTTATCCATTGGCTTCTTAGTGGCAGCAATAGAGAAGATGGATTTTAAAGCATCACTTCTTAAGGATTCATCTTCATCTTCTTGTCTCTCCCTCATTGTGTATGCAAAGGACCGCTTGAGAGAAAGGGACAAAGGGAGGGCTCTGGAAGAGCCCTCACATGTAACCATGGGTAGGTAGAGAGAATTTTCAAACCCCACTTAGAGCATTACAATGAAACCCTTTGCTTCTAAAACAATCTCTTAACTAGACTATTTTTAGACATCTTCCTATTAAGGATGTATAGATGAAGCTTTAGGATTTGTGATCAAATATCAAATCTAAAAGAGTTTATCATGGACATAGTGTCATCGATAGTCTTGTTAATGTTCAAAACTTTAGTTACTTATGTAATTTAAAGAGATAAAATACTAATTTTTTGCATCCATACTAACAAAAGTGTGTAGGCCAATGTTTAGGAAAGTTCTCTCATGTTTATTGGTTATATAAACTTTTATGTTTAGTTTTGTTTAGGCTAGTGTTGTGCTTTTAGCTAAGTGTAATGGTTTATGAGAAGGGTAGTTGAATTTTATTATTGTTTTGCTATAGTTTTAACAGGAGAAATATTGTTTTAAGCTATTCATTTAGAGTCAACTTTGGGTCTTAATGTTTTTATGCTTGCTTTGGGCATTTTTAACCTTTTCAAGATGTTTACCTCTTTTTGGTCTAATATGCATGACAATTTTAATGTATCTAGTTATATTTTTTTATGTGGCCAAGTTTGGTATTGGGCTTTAACCTTTAGAAGTGATTTTTAGGCTTTAGAAGTATACTCTATTGGTATTTAGAATTTTGCTATATATATTTTTAATGGAAACCTAACGGGGCCACTCACACTTAAGCTATTCATTTGTAGTCAACTTTAGGTCTTAATGTTTTTATACTTGCTTACTCACACTTAAGCTATTCATTTGTAGTCAACTTTAGGTCTTAATGTTTTTATACTTGCTTTAGGTGTTTTTAATATCTTTAATATGTTTACCTCTTTTTAGCCTAATATGCATGAGAATTTTGGTGTATTTGGTTATTTTTTTATGTGATCATGTTTGGTTTTGGGCTTTAACCTTTCAAGATTTAGAAGCATACTCTATTGGTATTTAGAACTTTGATTATTTTTTTTAAAATGAAAACCTAATAGGATGACTCACCCACCTTGTGGTTTCAACTTGGGTCTCTTTGATGAGAACTAAACGATATACCAATCCAATTTCCCTATAAGGATGAATTTTGTAAATTTTATCAATAAGAAAAATATAAAACATTCTCTTATCCATCTCTTAATAAGCTTGATTGAGGATGCTTTTAAAGAAGGATGACCATATTATAATTTATCTTAAATTATTTTCTTATCACCATTTATTCTTACAAATATAAGTGTTTTTTAAGTATTATTAAAATTAACCATCTTTGAAAATCATATCTCATGTGATCAAATATTTAAATTCAATTCTTTAACTCTTATTAAATATAATATAATAAAATAATTAATATCAATAATTTGAATATATAAATAATTTACTTATAATTTTTAAATATATCAAAACATAAATAAATATAATAAATAATTTTAAATATTATTTAATATCTTTGAATTTTATTTACAAATTATTATCCTTAAACTTATTTGTTTTAATATAAAAAAACCAAACCATACTAAGCAATCATTTCCATTGATTTCATTCATCTTTAGTAAATACAAATATAGCTGGAGAGATAAGTGATTGGTAGCTATTATACTTGTTAATAGACTAGACTGGTCTAATTTCATTTTCTAGAAGACTGGAGTGTCATTATAAATGTTTCCTATACAACCAACAAAAGTTTATCTATAAAAAACATTATGTATTATTTAAAATTAATAACAATTAAATAGTATATTAAATATTTATTTAGCTAGAACAATAGTTTTGAATATAAATCAGGTTGACGTAACATTAGTCTTTCGAGATACCAAACTAATTTTATAATGTAAAACCATCTAGTTTGGGTTGACTTAAAGACCTAGACTCCTAATATGTTGTCAACATCCTATTCTCAGCAAAGAGATTAAATAATAAAATTAAAAATAAAAAGTACTTTTGACATTTGCAACCCTGAAATTTAGATAATAATTTCACTCTTTTAAAGTGGTCTTCTTATTTAAAAAATAAAAATCGCTTTTGACATGTGCAACGCTGAAATTTAAATAATAATTTCTCTATCCTAAAGCAGTCTTCATATTGTACGATTCAAATTATGCAAACGCGTAAAATGTCGTCTAGATATTCAAACCAATTCTAGAAATCACTAGAATTAGATTTGTCATTCCTCTAAGGAAAACTAAAATGCTAATCATTAAGATTTTCCCAATAAAAGAAACTATTTTTACGATATACAATATAGAACAATGGATTCATCGTCTGCTCTCCGTTGTTGATTAAAATAATAAATAAATCAACTTATGACGAGCACAAGTAATTAATAAGGGGAGACCCACGACGTCTGAAATTTATTTATTAGATGGGCTCTGCGGACCGCGTGTGCGGAAAACGCAGGACTATCTTTCTGCAATGGCGTAATGTCCCCATGTCCTGGATGATGATTATTAACTCTGCACGGAAATAGATTTAGTCACCGTTGACTTCGATTAAGAAAAGTGGAGGGGCGATAATGGCAATTACCCGCTGTTGGGGGAACGGAAGCGCGGTGAACGGAATGGCGCATTTAAGTGGGGATGAATCCGTTTCCTGGACGGCGAGCCAGGCAGTAAATATGCATTTAACCTCGTATGGGATTAGGTGAAACGGGTCATTTAAGAAAGGTAGCGTTGGGGGAATCCGAGGTCAGAGAGCGGGGATTTAACCTTTTTAACCCTTTAAAAAACATTATTGAGGGCTATACGGAAAGATAGATAGATAGATAGACTGGTTTGGAAAGGGCCTGCTTTCTCCCGTGTGGTGGTGGGAATGAATGAGGTGATGGTGAAGTTGGTGGAGAGCAATGACAATGGTACCACAAAGACTGCAGAGGCATTCTGAGCCAGAGGTGGAAGACTGGAGCGGTGACGTCATCGACTTTGAGATCTTTATTCCCTTTTCATCTGCTGTCCTGTCTGCGCCCTGTCCTTTTGGAAGAATCCAACAAAATTTTTAACCTTTTTTTTTAATTTTCAGAGCTAGTAGTTGGGGGTTAATGTTGTTGGCGTCTTAAAAGCATTGGTTTGTCTGGTCTGCATTTGTGTTGGGGGGATGATGACCAACGATATCCGATTTTGTTGGGCAATTTTGGGCCAGTAGAGTGGTGGAAGGAAGGGAGGGAGAGGAGACAGAGCGAGAAAGGAGCGCCAGTGTGCCATTGACGGCCTTCATTCTCTCTCTTTCTCTTTTTGGGAGAAGGGATTGCTGGAGGCTTAAATCGGTGGGGATTAAGCTTCTTAGGTTTTTGGGTGATCAAATCTGTAATTTTTATGACGAATATGTGAGGAATGTAGTTCGGGGGGGAGGGAGGGATAGGGAGCAAAGAAAAAATGTATGGAGATTGTGATGTTCTGGTTGGGAATGGTATGGGAGGGAATCTAGATTCGTTAATGTCGTCGTCGAGTCTACTGGCAGCTCAGAGGTTGATTCCGAGTATGCATTTGCAAAGCCAAGGGATTTTCTCTCCCTCCTCTGATGGGTTGTCTCTTGCGCCGGTGAGTTTGGTGGCTCACTGTGTATGTGTCTTTTTTTTTTCAGATATTAGGTTATGAAAACTTGGATATTGACTGTTTTGGGTTTGGTGTTTTTGTTTTTGGGTTTCACATGATGCAGCCCAACGGAGTGCGAGAAAGAAACCAGATGAACGAGAATAGTATGCAGTTGAAGAGCAAGGAGGATGAGCATGAGAGCAAGTCTGGGAGTGGGCACATGGAGGGAGGGTCCGGTGAGGACCAGGACGCGGATCAGCAGCATACAGGGCGGAAGCGCTATCATCGGCATACTGCGCGACAGATTCAGGAGATGGAAGCGTAAGATGATTTAATAGTCTTGCTCAAGATTTAGAATGCTAGAATAAAAAAAAAAAATGCATTTTTTTTTTTTTTAAATCGTTGCTGTGTGGAAATCTGAATCCCCCCCTCCCGATGCCCTAGATATTCGGTACTAATTTAATGATTTATTTTGACCTTGAAGTTTGTTTAAGGAGTGTCCGCATCCCGATGATAAGCAGAGACAACGACTGAGCATAGACTTGGGCCTCAAGCCCCGCCAGGTTAAGTTTTGGTTTCAGAATCGACGCACACAGATGAAGGTGAGGAATATGCTCTTTTACTAGTGCCGCCGATCGATTTGTTCTATGTTCTGCGGGCATGGATGACAGGTTGATGTTGTTGTTGTTGTTGATGAATGTTGTGTTGGGTGGCGCAGGCTCAGCAAGATCGCCATGACAACACTGTGCTCCGAGTCGAGAACGAAAATCTCAGGAGCGAGAACCTCTCGCTTCGAGATGCAGTCAAAAATATAATTTGTCCCGGTTGTGGAGGGCCTGCTTTGGTTGGAGAAATTGCTTATAGCGAACAACATCTGCGCCTGGAGAACAACCGCTTGAAGGAAGAGGTCTGTAAATCACTTACATTCAATTTTGGTCTATAAGTTTTGAATTGAAACTCCATAGGAGGATCTACTTTGAACTCTCACGAAAAACATGGAGAAAATTAGACACAGAATATGTATGGCTTGTGGTTGTTCAAATACTTTTGCAGCCACCCTTCTGATACTTATTTAAAATGAAATGGTCTAAGTTGATGGTATATGGCGTTTTTTTTTTTAATAGCTTGAGCGAGTAACAGTCATTGCTTCCAAGTATTTGGGAAGATCGATCCCCGCACTGGCTCCTAATCCCATAACAACAGCACCGGGGCTGCTGTCGTCCTCGTTAGATCTGGGCATGGGGAATTTTGGGAAGCAGAACTTACTACACTCCTCAGACATACTTACATGCCCTCCTTTGTCCGATGTTGCTGTCGGTTCTGCAAATTTCATGGACGTCGATAAGAGCTTGGCGTTGGATCTTGCCATGACTTGCACTGAAGAATTGATCCAGATGGTTCAGACCAACGAGCCTCTTTGGATGAGGATTAGCAATGGCATGAAAGAGGTTTTGGATTTAGAAGAATACGGTAAAATATCCCCATGGGGAAAGCATTCCACCCACCTCAGGACAGAAGCCACAAGGGAGAGCACCAATGTTATAATGAACGGAGTTACGCTGGTAGAAGCATTCATGGACGCTGTAAGTGCGTCAGTGATTTTAATGAATTTTCTGCTACATACAGTGACAACTGCTCATTTTAGGAGCTGTCCAAATTTAATTGCATTAACTACTCTTGCAGAATAAGTGGACGGAAATGTTTCCGTGTATAGTGACCAGAGCCAAGACGCTTCAAGTACTGTCTCCCGGGTTGCCAGGTCACAGGAACGGGTCCCTTCAATTGGTAGGTGTGCCTCCTCACAAACGGTTTCGTTATATGCAGACATGACATTTCATAGAGTAGATATGAACTTAAAAAAAAAGTTATGTATTATTATTTCCTGGCAGATGTATGCGGAGCTGCAGGTTCTGTCGCCTCTTGTTTCCACTAGAGAAATACAGTTTCTCCGTTATTGCAATCAGCGGGTTGATGGGTCTTGGGTAGTTGTAGATTTCTCGTTGGAAGGCTTGCACGGCAATCCTTCGCCCTCTTCTGTACGCTACCGTAAACGTCCATCAGGCTGTGTTATCCAGGACAGGCCTAATGGATACTCAAAAGTGCGTTATCCTGGACAGGCCTAATGAAATCAATAGAATTCATTCATGATCATAGATTATTGAATAATTTTTTCATGGTTTTGGTTTATAGAATTCATGATAGTAGATTTTATTTGTTGCAGGTGACTTGGGTAGAGCATGCCGAGGTAGAAGATAGGGCGGTTCACAGAATGTATCAGCAGCTCATCAACAGCGGAATGGCGTTCGGTGCACAGCGTTGGGTCGCCACACTTCAGAGGCAATGCGAGCGTTTGGCCAGTCTTATGGCTTCTAACATTTCTGCCGCAGAACTTGGAGGTGTATATCCATCCCTTCATAAGATTAGTACTAATTTTCTTTTATCTCCTTGGAATTAGTAGTAGGCATTTAATTTTTTTTTGCTTGAGAGCTTTTGCAGTCATACCTAGCGCAGCCGGAAGGAGAAGCATGATGAAGCTGGCCCAGAGGATGACTAACACTTTCTGTGCAAACGTGAGCGCATCGAACAGCCATCACTGGACCACTATTTCTGGATCCAGCGACGAAAACGTACGAATCACTACGAGAAAGAGCACAGAACCAGGGCAACCCAACGGTGTTGTCTTGTGTGTCGCAACTTCAGTCTGGCTTCCCGTTTCTCCTCAGCGAGTATTTGATTTCCTCAAGGATGAAGAAAAACGACCACAGGTATGTATATACATCTCTACATTGCGCAATGATTTGATTTATTTCTCTTTGGATTTTAGGGTTTTTTTTTTTTTGACTTGGCTTGAATTCCCACGTCTGGTGAAGTGGGATGTGCTATGCAGCGGAAACAATGTGCAAGAAGTAGCACACATGGCTAACGGGTCACACCCTGGAAATTGCATTTCTCTTCTCCGCGTAAGTGTAAGCACGGAAACCCTTTTCCCTTTTTCTAATGCCCATAGTACTACTAATTTTATGCTATAAATTCTTAATCCTTGTTCTTAATTTTAATTTGCAGGCAGGGAATACAAGCCAAAATGTAGAGCTGATACTCCAGGAGAGCTGCACCGATGCATCTGGGTCTATCATAGTATATGCACCTGTGGATGTTCCAGCAATCCACACTGCAATGACTGGGGAAGATCCTTCATACATAGCTCTCCTTCCTTCCGGAGTGGCAATACTACCAGACGGTCCAAGCGGGAACCAGCGAACCAGTTCATTGCACGAATCAGCAGGCAGCAACAGCAACAACGTATGCGACAGCCCTCGCACTGGAGGGTCGATGCTTACATTAGCCTTTCAAGTGCTGGGCAGTACCCTGCCAACAGCAAAAGTGAACATGGAATCCATTGCAACCATCAACAACCTAACCTGTAACACGGTGCAGCAAATCAAAGCTGCATTGCACTGTGCAGATGTCTGAGAAGAGATATGGACGAAATATGCCTCTACCCAGTAGTAGTAGTAAAAGTATTTGGATCTCTTATGTTTAGTTAGTTCAATAGATAGGCTTAAAATTTAGGTTGGGTAGGAGCCACGAGGAAGTCAAGAACGCACCATAGATGCCTCCTTGCTGTGTGGTAAAGTGGATGGAACTGTCCTTGTTCATGCTCTCTAGTGTGTGTGCATTTCCAACTTAGAACTAAGTTGGGGGCGTCCACACTATGAATGAGCATGTGCTTCACCACTCAGCAAGGGTAGTGGTTCGGGAATTGACTTCTCTTCAGGCTGTGTTAGGATGACAGGTCCTGATCTGTGTGTTTTAAAACCTTAAATCGGCTGTATTTTTTTGAAATCTTTCTATGTAAAGCACATTGCTCTTGTGCCAAATAGAAGTTTTTGTGGAATTTGCAACGACAGGTTTTTGGTGGTTCATTGAAACTTTCGTGCTAATTCAGTACTGGAGAATGATTTCGTGCTAATTCCAATCACAATGAATGCATTTCTGTAAGCTGGTAGGAATTCCTAGTTTTGACAATTCGATGGATTTAAAGGTGTTTGTTGCTTCGTTTCAAAGACTAAGACATGGCACAACGATGGAGGTTACAGTTTCATAGGTTTTAAAAGGTTTTGGTGGTTCATTAAAATTTTCGTGATTCAGTACTCGAGAATGATGTCGTGCTAACTCCAATCACAATAAATGCATTTCTGTAAGCTGGTAGGAATTCCTAGTTTTGATAATTCGATCGAACGGATGGAGGATTTAGAGGTGTTCGTTGCTTCGTTTCAAAGATTAAGACATGGCTCAACAATGGAGGTTATAGTTTCATAGGTTTTAACAGGTTTTGGTGGTTCATTGAAACTTTCGTGCTAATTCAGTACTCGAGAATGATTTCGTGCTAATTCCAATCACAATAAATGCATTTCTGTAAGCTGGTAGGAATTCCTAGTTTTAATAATTCTGTCAAACGGATGGAGGATTTAGAGGTGTTTGTTGCTTCGTTTCAAAGACTATGACATGGCACAACGATGGAGGTTATAGTTTCAGAGGTTTTAATTTCTAGTTTGCTGCGTGTTTTGGTGCTGACAAGTAATTTATTGGATAGAATGCAAAATTGGGATGGGAGATCAAGTAAGTCTGGTTTATGGCATTTAGCTTGGTCAATGAAGGTCACGGGAAAACCTATTCAGTTCCCCACCTTGAACATTCTAGAGAGGCGCCATCCAAAGGAGATGCTTAAAAAAAAGCATTTTACAAATTTAACCCAAAAAAAGCATTGTACAAATTTAACCTACCTATAAATATTTGATTTATTGGTTATGTTTTTCCTTTTTTTAATGGGATATATTTTTATTTATTTTATAAAAAATTTAAATAATATTAGTGTGAGTGGTTTATTGGTAAGGAGGCCATTTACATATAGATGATGTAAGTCTGATTCAATCCCCACAGATTTAAAAAATCTAAATTATTAATATATTTAATATTTATTTTATATATAAGGACTAATAATTTATTATAATTTTTAAGTTATTACTTGCAAATTATTTATATATATATTTTTAATGAGGTACCTATGTTTAAATTATTAAATCTCAATATTTTATGATAATAAACTTTATAAGCATATATCAAATATATTATGTATGATTTGATGTAGTTATGTTTGATTATTTGTATATTTGTAAGAATGTTATTTAAGATTTAATGTAATTTTTATGTAAAACTTTAAAGCAACAAATATTTATATATTTTTAAGAATGTTATATAGGATTTTATGTAGTTATTGTTAGTTTGGTTGTAAATAAATTTTGAAGTGTGAAATATCAAAGGTAATTTAAGGGTACCTTATTATGTAATATTATATTGTAAAAAGTTTGTGTATGGTTTGATGTAGTTAGGTTTGATTATTTTTTTATTTTTAAGAATGTTATATAGGATTTTATGTAGTTAGGTGTTGCCTTGTTTGCATAATTTTTTTATGCATGGTTTGATGCATAAGTGTGTTGTAAAAAAATTATGTATGGTTTGATGCAGTTATGTTTGATTATTTGTATATTATTAAGAATGTTATATAGGATTTTATGTAGTTAGGTGTTGGATTGTTTGCATATAAAAACTTTAAAGTGTGAATTATCATGACAACCTAATCAATCTAACTGCATTATGTAATATTGTATTTTGAAAATTTTATATAAATATATGTTACCTATAAAGATATACTTTTGTAGCTCCTATTATATTACTAGTCCCTCTCAAGGTGTATTGTTGTATTTGTGCTTTCCAATTTTAATTAACAATGAGTAAAATCCTTAATCATATGAAATTAAATTTTTACAAGCCAAATTTTTATTCAATTATCTTGTTGAGATTTGATTGAGATATTGGATCACAATGAGACATTTTTTAATGACGTGTCAAAGGAATCTTGCAAGTAAACAACTAACTTTATTGGTTTATAATTAACTAAGTTTTTTATTGAGATATTGGATCACAATGAGACATTTTTTAATGACTATGTCAAACGAATCTTGCAAGTAAACAACTAACTTTATTGGTTTATAATTAATTAAGTTTTTTCGATATTAGAGGGTAGACAATTTTATATTTTTTTAATAAACTACTAAGCCTAACTACTATAATGTTGCTATTAGATCTTGTTTTAGGTTAAGTTAATTTTTAGGTTGTAGGCCTACTTCAATGCTTTTGATTTTGAATAGTCAATCCCAAAGGATGCACACATCTTATCCTCTTGTTGAGTTAGGTTTAGATAAATGACTAATGTTCAATAGTACTTAACTACATTCTACGTTATTTTTATCTTGGTTACCCTTGGATTGAAACCATTTTTTAGTTATAATTGTCTAGTCTAAAGATCATGCTTTTCAACATGGTTGTATGAGAAGCATGTGGGGTTTTTCTTTTTGAATGCAAACAAGCGGCATTCTATTTAGGAGTAGCAATAATTTCTCTTTTATTTATATCCTATCTAGTTGCTAATGTAGTAGGTGGATGTATAAATTGAGGGTCTGTATAGGACATTGAGAATCATTCTATGAATAAGCAAACTTCCAGGGATTCTCTCCTACTTTCATGGTATCATGTCTTTGTTCTATATATTTTTTTATACATAGGGGAGTTGGTTACATCCACACTATTTTTAGTAACTCGCAAAAAATATTTTAGGTTAGAAAGAAACCTCAAGAGCCGCTCTTAGGTGGTCGACAATGTCCCATCCAGGTATACCACTATCTAGAGGGAAGCCAAAAGAGATTTTTTTGTGTCCCCCTTTGCATTGCAAAGGTTTGAACCATGAACCTCTCGTTCAATGGGGCTAGACTCGCCTTCTCCACTTGCACTATAAAGGTAAACTAAAAAATTTTTAGGTTAGAAAGAAACCTTGAGAGCTACTCTTAGGTGGGCAACAATGTCATCCCAAAAAATTTTAGGTTAGAAAGAAACCTCGAGAGCTACTCTTAGTTGGGCAATAATGTCATCCCATCTGGGTATACCACTATCTAGAGGGAAGTCACAAGAGGTTTTTTGTGTCCCCCTTCACATCGTAGAGGTTTGAATCGTGGACCTCTCGTTCAATGGGACCAAGCTCACCTTCTCCACTTATACTACAAAGGTAAACTAAAAGGATTTATGGTAAACTAGTGTGATTTGAACTAGAGTTGTGTGGATCCGCACCATACGAATCACGTTCCTCAACTGGCCACCTCACACCAACTCAAATGTGCACTCAAAATTTAAAGGGTTTATGGTAAACCATTGTGATTTGAATTGGGGTTGCATGGATCCATATTGTATTGATCTCGTTCCTCAACTAGTTGTCTCACACCAACTCAACTACGCATTCACCCTTAAAATTCTAAGGGTAGAGAGAAAATCTCGAGAGCTACTCTTAGGTGGTCGATAATGTCATTCCCTCCAAGTATATCACTATCTAGAAGGAAGCCACAATAATTTTTTTTTGTGTCCCCCTTTACATGGTTCAAACCGTGGACCTCTCATTCAATGGGGCCACCTTCTCCACAAGCTCACCTTCTCCACTTGCGCTACAAAGGTAAACAAAATACTTTTAGGTTATAAAGAAACCTCTAGAGCCACTCTTAGGTGATCGGCAATGTTGTCCCATCCGGGTATACCACTATCTAGAGGGAAGCCACAAGATATTTTTTTGGTGTTCCCATTTGCATTACAGAGGTTCAAACCGTGGACCTCCCGTTCAACGGGGTCATTCTCACCTTCTCCACTTGCGCTATAAAGACGAACAAAACTTTTAGGTTAGAAAGAAACCTTGAGAGTCACTCTTAGGTGGCCGACAATGTCATCCCATCCGAGTATACCACTATCTAGAGGGAAGCCACAAGAGATTTTTGTGTCCCCCTTTGCATCGCAAGGGTTCAAATCATGGACCTCTTGTTCAACAGGGCCAGGCTCGCCTTCTCCACTTGCATTACAAAGGTGGACAAAAACATTTTAGGTTAGAAAGAAACCTTGAGATCTGCTCTTAGGTGGTTGACAATGTTATCCCATCTGGATACCACTATCTAGAGAGAATCCACCAGAGGTTTTTGTGTCCCCCTTCACATCGCAGGGGTTCAAATTGTGGACCTCCCGTTAAATGGGGTCAAGCTCACCTTCTCTACTTGTGCTACAAAGGCAAACCAAAATCTTAGGGTAGAGATAAAATCTCGAGATCCACTCTTAGGTGGCCGACAATGTCATCCCATCCAGTTATACCACTATCTAGAGGGAAGCCACGAGATTTTTTTTTGTCCTCCTTTGGCATCGTAAAGGTTCAAACTGTGGACCTCATGTTCAATTGGTCTAGGCTCGCCTTCTCCACTTGTGCTACAAAGGTGAACATATTTGTTCTCTATACTAATTATCATGTACATTTAGACATCTAAGGGAAATCAGAGGATCATAATTCTTTGATAAATAGTTATATTTATATCCTATAATGAAAATCCCAAATTCTTTAACTACAAGTGATAAAACTAAAATAAGTGTGTTTGATTATAACTAGTGCTTTTGGGCATAATAATAGGATAATATTAGTTGTGGTGGGTGTCTACCTTGTTGATACTTGGTGCAATGTACAACAACCATTTGAGGATTTCGTGTTCATTTACTTGGCATAAATTTCTATGGGTTGGAGGAGTGTTATATTTTGTTCATTACATGTCAATTAAATCCATGATTACATCATACAACAAGAATAGAAGAGGATTTTCCAGTACTAAAATATGGAACATTAGTGATGTTCCAACTCTTTCTCTTTGTACATGACCATTAACCATTAAAAAAAAATGTTGAGTGAGATTTTCTTAATATTTCAAGGTTTGTATTCTACGTGTTCTTTCAAATAATTCATGTTAGTTAAGAGATACATTTAAAAGTATGTCTTGCTAATATTTAATCCTTCTAGATTAAAAATCCTTAAAAGTATCCATCGATACCCTAAAGGGCATATATTTTGCTATGAATTCAATAGGGACTGGATTTAAGATACTTTATCATTTCCAATTAGTATCAAATTATGGCTTCAACTAGTAGAGGGGAAAATTATGTTAATCTTACTATTGAGATTACCTGGACATGATATTATTTCCACTCATAACTTATTGTAAGCAAACAAAGGTCATTTATTTTTTCTAGCTTAGTGTTAGCATCAACCAAGAGAACATGATTGAATCTGTGTAATTTCCCCTTTCTAGGATTTTCTTCAATCAAATTTTGCCTCATTAAGGAAACCAAGAATTTCTATCCTCACCATCTAGCTAGTTTTATGGATTGGTACCCTTTAGCATCATGAGACTACAAGTACTCTTGATTACAAATTAAAATTATAAGCTAGTCTTATCAACCATAAGCCCTAGGCACAATATCCAAAAATACTCAAGAACATGATTTAATAGCTTTGCAGATCAACAAGCTCCCAAATTTGTAAAAAATGATTATAAGAATATTATCTTTGTCATTCACAAGAAGGCAACAACTACATGAATTAGTATTTCCCTACAAATCAAAGTTATTTTCTAATTTGAATCTTTGAAGAGAACACACATATTCTCTAAAAGACATTAGGTTCTATATGAGGCCATAAGCTTCTTGTCTATTTTTCTTTATATATAAGAGTATAAATTATCATGAGTTAATCTATCCATTAAGCTATAGGTTTGAGCATTATGGTGAATTCATTTTAACCTTTCAAAAATATCAACATTCAAGAAGACCATTTAGGACCATGGCATCGAATTTTTTATTTGAGTTCTTAGTGAAAACAACCTACAAACATTTATTTTCTATTTTTTGCTACTCACAATAATGCCACCATTGAAAGGGGAAGGTTTGAATTACATAATTTAAGAATGCATGTGCATACAAAATCAAACCAATTATCATTAGCTAAAAAAAGGCTTATGCTTATTGAATAACACAATATTATACTGAGAGGGGGGGTGAACAGTATAGCGCCCACTTTTTACTTTCTTTCCAAATCAACATAAATTAGTTTCCTTAATTGCAATAACCAAATATAGTAGTGTGCATTAATGACATAGATAGCAATAGTAAAAAAGTGCACAAATCACCACACACAATTGAGACACAAGATTTAACGTGGTTCCCACAATGTGGGGTACTCCACAAGATAATCTCCTTATAATATTTCACATAGAAATAAGGATGCTTATCCCAATACAAATGATTACTTTGATCTGCTCAAAGCTAGGCAATACACTAATATGCTTAGGTAGGCAATCCACTGATCTGCTTCAGCAAGCTCATCAAGAACTTGCCCAAAAATGCTCTAGCAAGCTCACTAAGAACTTGCCCAAAAATGCTTCAGCAAGCTCACCAAGAACTTGCCCAAAATTGCTCTAGCAAGCTCACTAAGAACTTGCCCAAAATATGCTCAACAAGCTCACCAATAACTTGCTCAAAATATGCTCAACAAGCTCACTAAGAACTTGCTCAAAACTGCTCAACAAGCTCACTAAGAACTTGCTCAAAATCTGCTTATCAAGCTCACCAAGAACTTGCTCAAAATCTGCTCAACAAGCTCCCTAAGAACTTGCTCAAAATATGCTCAACAAGCTCACCAAGAACTTGCTCAAATGTTGTCCCAAATCTGTCCACAAATCTGTCCCAAAAGTCTTCTCAAAGGCTCAATAAATCATCCACAAAAACTGCCACAAATCTATCCACAAATCTATCCCAAAAAGCCTTCTCAAAGGCTCAACCAATCATGCTCAAGTAGCACTCAAATCTCATCCACAAATCTATGAAGGAAAGGCTCAATGATGAATTCAACAATGAATGGCAATGCACTTTACAATGGATGACAACAATGATCCACAATGATCTCAACTCAAATCAATATCAACTCAACTCAAGTCAATCTTAACTCAAATCAAATATTATAGAAGCATAAAGAGAATTGTTAGAGACTAAATATGTTCTAATCTCAAAGCTCAATCTCAACCCAAATCAAAATTATAGAATTGTTTATTTCATGGGACTTGAACAATCACCTCACACAATCACTTGACTAGTCTCAATCAACTCAACTCAACCAATCACCACAAGGGACAACTCTTTCTCACAAAACCCTAGTCCAAGAATGTATCAACCAACTCAAATGTTTCCAACAATTCTCAACCACAAATCTCACATAACAATGATACTCATGTTATTTTCTAACTCAAGTTCTTTGCATAACCAATGGGCTTCAACAACTATGCTTATAAAACAATGTTTAAACACAACTCTCAAACCAGAAAACCTTGAAGCATTCAACCAACCACTTTCAAAAAGGAAACCACAATCAATCCTTTTCTCTTCAATGATATTTCATAAATCAACCACCATAAACAAAGTCAATGGAGAATATTGCTCATACCTTTTGATGCCTTATTGGATGTCCGCTAAATATACCACTCTCAAAAAACTTCTTTTTCAACTTTCAACAAGGGTTAGAGATCATGAATAATATCACAACAATAATTCTTTCTTGAAATAATTTCCATATCCATTCCTTTCCTGAACCCTGTTTTGTGAAGTTTTGTTTTCATGACCATTATGACCATGAATTTTGATTTGTGTAGCTCTAAAACCAAAACCATGTTGCTCATTTTATTTGCACTGAGAATCTCTATGACCAATCCTATTTCATAAGAAGCAATTTTCCTAAAAACCATACCTTCTTCCTTTGAAGTTTCTTCTAGCAAAATCAAACTTCTTTGATCCATGGATCCTGCAGTGTATAGCCCTGTGTCCAAATCCATTACAAGAAAAAAAAATGTCCTTGAAAAGCCCTTTGTTCATGCCTTGGTTCCTCATACCTTTCTTGACCATTATCCTTGTGATCATTTTGTGCATTGTATCCTTGAACCTTCTTTGTAGTATCTAAATCCTCTTCCTTAGTTTCTTCCTTTCTTTCCTCTTCAAGAATTTCTTTTCCTTTTGAACTTGATTCACCTATCTCAAAAAAAGATCCAAACTAAATGTTTGAATCCATAGAAACTTTGGAACTTTCTTCATAAAACTTATGTGCTTCCTTGCTTTCATATTTTAGAACTTCCTTTCCTTTTGAGTGTGAATTTTCTTGGAAATAGGATACAACTTTAAAATAAGTTTCCACTCCTTTTTGAACCTTTCATCTAATGTGTCATGTCTTACCATTATTACCCTTAGTTCTTCATTCATCCTTTCCTCTATTCTTTTTTCATTTTGAAGCTCATCTCTTAGATCACTGATTGTCTGAAGTTGTTCTTCTATGATTTTTACATTTGTTCGAATCTTGTTTTCAAGATTCCTGATTTCTTCTTTTAGTCTTTTGACTCTTATTTTTGTTTTCTTGGCTCATCCTCTTCTTTTTCTATTACCAAAAGTGGGACTTCTTCATCTTCACTTTCACTAAGATCATTATTATATTCTATAGCAAACAAACTCTCATGATTTCTTTGACCATGCATGTTTCCTTGACGTGTCATCTCATCTTCACTATCACTGAAACCATTGCAATATCCTGATCTATGATATTTTTGACCACACACAAAACACTGTTGTCTTTCACCTTCTATTCCAAGGAATAGATGTTCTTCCTTTTCATCATATGACTTGTCTCTATCACTGTGATCTGAGCTATCACTTGCTTTTGCAATGTAGTAAGTTTTATTTATCTTATGAAAACTTTTCTTTTTCTTATATCTGTTTTGCTTGAATCTTATCATCTTTGTCATGCTTATGATTTCCATCTTATTTTCTTTTGTGACCCTATTTTTCATCATTACTATTTTCTTCATGTGGACACTTGTGTGCATAGTGACCAAAATCACCACACTTGTAGCATTTTAATTTCTTCATATCCCTAAAATTTCTTAAGTCCTTTTTCCTTTTGATGAAGTTAGCTTCCTCATAATTATCTAAATATCTATCTATCTCTAGAACTTTCCCTTTATTTTTCTCTTAAGCCTTGAATGCAATTTATTTTATTGGAACCTGATGCTTACTCACCCTCATCTCATAAGCTTCGAGAGTTCCTTGTAGTTATTCCATTGTTAGCTTGATGATATCCATAGTTTCTTCTATTGCTGAAACCTTTGCATCATTCTTCATGGGAAGTGGTCTCAAAGTTTTTTGAGTAACTTCTGATTCTTTCATCTCAAATCCTAGGCCTCTCATGGTGTTAGTAATCTCATCAAATCGAAGTAAAAAATTTGCAATATCTTCAGAATATTCCATTTTCAATTCCTCAATTTCACTACTTTTTCTATGAGTTTGTAGTTTTGCCAACTTTACCTTTGAATCATTATTTTTGAAAAAAATAATTGTTTGCTTTCTAATATCTTCTTCCTCAATATTTCTTCCATCTAAAGTTAAATTATCTTTGATTTCTATAAGTTTGTATTTTTGCCAACTTTGCCTTTGAATCTCCTTCATATGTATTCCGCAACTTGGTCCACATTTCATTAGTTTAATTACATACCATAACCTTTATAAAATTTGTTTCACGTAGCCCAATAAAAATATAATTAATTGCCCTTGCATTGATCTCAACCAATTTCCTGATAGTCTTATCTTCATCGGGATCACCTTCAACCTTATACTCTTTTTCAACCATCTGCCATACCTCATATCCTTATGATATCAAGTAGTTCTTCATTATCATGCTCCAAAAAGCATAATTGTTATCGTTAAACAATGGAGCCTTATTTGTAGATAATCCATTATGTGAAGCCATCTGTGTTCTTGTATAATCTACCCTTAAGCTGTTAGCATTTTTGAAGGAACCTACTCTGATACCAATTGAAGAACACAAGCTTATACTAAGAGGGGGGTGAATAGTATAGTGCCCACTTTTTAATTTCTTTCCAAAACAACTTCAATTAGTGTCCTTAATTGTAATAACCAAATATAGCAATGTGCATTAATGGTATAGATAGTAATAGTAAACAAGTGCACAAATCACCACAACCAATTGAGACACAAGATTTAACATGGTTCCCGCAATATGGGGTACTCCACAAGATAATATCCTTATAATATTTCACATAGAAATAAGGATCCTTATCCCAATACAAATGATTACTTTGATCTGCTCAAAGCTAGGCAATACATTGATCTACTCAGGTAGGCAATCCACTGATCTGCTTTAGCAAGCTCACCAAGAAATTTCCCAAAACTGCTCTAGCAAGCTCACTAAGAACTTGCCCAAAACTGATTTAGCAAGCTCACCAAGAACTTGCCCAAAATTTGCTCTAGCAAGCTCACCAAGAACTTGCCCAAAATTGCTTCAGTAAGCTCACCAAGAACTTGTCCAAAACTTCTCTAGCAAGCTCACTAAGAACTTACCCAAAATCTGCTCAACAAGCTCACCAAGAACTTTCTCAAAATTTGCTCAACAAGCTCACTAAGAACTTGCTCAAAACTTCTCAACAAGCTCACTAAGAACTTGCTCAAAATTTTCTCATCAAGCTCACCAAGAACTTGCTCAAAATCTGCTCAACAAGCTCACTAAGAACTTGCTCAAAATCTGCTCAACAAGCTCACCAAGAGCTTTCTCAAATGTTGTCCCAAATATATCCATAAATTTATCTCAAAAGTCTTCTCAAAGGCTCAATCAATCATCCAAAAACAATACCACAAATCTGTCTTAAAAGCCTTCTCAAAGGCTCAATCAATCATGCTCAAGTAGCACTCAAATCTCATCCACAAATCTATGAAGGCAAGGCTCAATGATGAATTCAACAATGAATGGCAATGCACTCTACAATGGATGACAACAATTATCCACAATGATCTCAACTCAAATCCATCTCAACTCAACTCAAGTCAATATTAACTCAACTCAAATCTATAGAAGCATAAAGAGAATTGTTAGGGACTCAATATTTTCTAATCTCAAAGCTCAATCTCAACCCAAATTAGAATTATAGAATTGTTTGTTTCATGGGACTTGAACAATCACCTCACACAATCACTTGACTAAGGTCAATCAACTCAACTTAATTAATCACCACAAGGGATAACTCTTTCTCATAAAACCCTAGTCCGAGCATGTATCAACCAATTCAAATGTTTCCAACAATTCTCAACCACAAATCTCACATAACAATGATACTCATGTTCTTTTCTAACTCAAGTTATTTGCATAACCAATGGACTTCAACAACTATGCTTATAAAACAAGGTTTAAACACAACTATCAAACTAGAAAACCTTGAAGCATTCAACCAACCACTTTTGAAAAGGAAACCACAATCAATCATTTTCTCTCCAATGATATTTCAGAAATCAACCACCATAAACAAAGTCAATGGAGAATATTGCTCATACCTTTTGATGCCTTATTGGATGTCCACTAAATCTTCCACACTCAACAAACTTCTTTTTCAACTTTCAACAAGGGTTAGAGATCATGATTAATATCACAAAAATAATATCCAAATAACACCTTATCACTCCTACTCAATAAGATACAACATGTCCCCTCATGAAAGAATTAATGACCTTTGAAAAAGAACAAAAGAACCTTCACTTTTGAAACCCTTTACAAAAATAGAAATATCTCTTTACATACACCTTATTTCTCCCTCTAAGCAAGTTAATAAAATAGCCCTTGAAATAAGCTTTCCAACGATATATAATATGATATACTTTCAAAAGGAGAAACACCAAAAATCTCTCTTTTTCTAAACATGCATCACAACCCTTATTCCTCCTAGGGCAACTTTAGAAAAATAAAATATATTAAAAAATTATTAACTTGCCTCTGTCCTTGATGGGATTCAATCTTGTGACGTCTCCTTGCTCAACACTTTAACCACAACCAGCCTACCATTGGGCCACATGCCCTCATGTGTCCAAAGGGACACGAACAAAAACTTATATCATAAACTTCTGCACCCTTCGAAAAACTTAACAACGCTTCGAGCGCTTCAACAAAGCAAATAACCACGGTGGGACTTGATCGTAGGACCTCCTGTGTAACACAAAATGCACGAACCACTAGGCCAAAGATACCTATGCATCTTATTAAACTCCGTGAACGATTTTTCAATAGACCAAAGTCACACTTCTCTCTCTTTTCGCAATTCATTCCCCAATCGCAAGCATTCAAAAAATAAGCGTTGGGATAATGAAGTCTAAGATTTTGTTGGCATATATATGTCTTTCCTCTTTCTTTAGACATCGGCGCTATAAATTAATATAGCCTTTTCTCCTTTATTTAGTCGACGCTAAAATTAATATATTTAATTTTAAAATTAAAATTAAAATTTTAAATAATTTAAAATATAAACTAAATATTTAAAAAATATCTCCATCACCAGGGCACCTTTTTGGACGAAACAAAAATCCAATATGGATTTTAAGAAAAACCCATTTCAAATCTGCCATCCATGGTTTTAAAGAAAACCTTTTATTTTACCTGCCTTGGTTTTCACAAAAACCCTGTATATATCCATGCTGTCCAAAATGTCATAAATGCTTATTTATGAAATGCTTTGGCCACCAAAACTCAATGTGATCCATGTGACATCAATGATCCATGTGACATCAATGACAACATAAAATAAATCAAATTACCAACAATCTCCCCCTTTGTCATTGATGACAACACCTCTAATGCAAAAACCACAATCACTACAAAAACCATCTCTGAGAATCAAAGTTGCTCCCCCTGACTCAATGCTCTCTTTAGAGGCTGCTCCCCCTAAATCAATGCTCTCTTTGGAGGCTGCTCCCCCTAACCCAATGCTCTCCCCCTTACTCAAATCTCTCCCCCTTTAACATCAATGGCAAAAGGGACACCTATGGGGCTAAAAGATGACTCTTTAGCTTAGCCCCCTCACCACCTTATCTCTTGAGGTGATTAATTTTGGGGTGGGAGTGCTTTTACTCCCATATTACATTATTTATTTCCTCTGTAAACTTCCTTCCATATATTTTTGATATCCTTCTCTTGATGAATTACTTGATCTTCTTGTCTTGAACCTGTTTGAACTTCTTTTCTTGAACCTGTTTGACCTTCTTGTCTTGAACCTATTTGGAATTGAGTCCTACACCATTTTGCAATGTGTCCAAAGTTATTGCAATTAAAACACTTAATATTGTAGCCTTTTTATGGTGCCATATCCTGAATTCTTTCTTGAAATAATTTCCATATCCATTCCTTTCCTGAACCCTGTTTTGTGAAGTTTTGTTTTCATGACCATTATGACCATGAATTCTGATTTGTGTAGCTCTAAAACCAAAACCATGTTGCTAATTTTATTTGCATTGAGAATCTCTATGACCAATCCTGTTTCATAAGAAGCAATTTTCCTAAAAACCATACCTTCTTCCTTTGAAGTTTCTTCTAGCAAAATCAAACTTCTTTGATCCATGGATCCTGTAGTGTATAGACCTGTGTCCAAATCCATTACAAGAAAAACAATGTCCTTGAAAAGCCCTTTGTTCATGCATTGGTTCCTCATACCTTTCTTGACCATTATCCTTGTGATCATTTTGTGGATTGTATCCTTGAACCTTCTTTGTAGTATCTAAATCCTCTTCCTTAGTTTTGTTGGCAATTTTGGGTACATTGGGTATAGTGCCTTTGCTCAAGTGTTGATGTTGTCATTGATGTCAAGAAGTGGAAGGGTTTTTGTGAAAACCAAGGCAGACAAAATAAAAGGTTCTATTTAAAACCATGGACAACAGATTTGAAATGGGTTTTTCTTAAAACCCAAGTTGGCTCTTCGTTTCGTTGAAAAAGGTGCCCCGATGATGAAGATATTTAATTTTAAATATTTAATTTAAATTTTATTTATTTAAAATTTAAATTAAATTAAAGTATTTTCCGACGTGTTTGGAAATTCCGACGTGTTTGGTAATGCATCGAAGTGCATATAAAATGTGGCAATGGAATTCTTTAAAGCAAGTAATGTTTTCAATATGAATCCTCGTGCAATTTCGATTTAGTCAGAGCCCCTGCGCTAACGAAGAAAGATGCTCGGGAGCAGCGCCAAAGAGGAGGGCTCGCGGTGGAGATTCAAATGATGCTCGGGAGCAGCGCCAAAGAGGAGGTTGAATATTGGTAGAAAATATGACTTGTGCTTTAGACATGTTGAGATTGATCAGTGAAAATAATACCATGCTCACTGTTATAAATATGCAGACGAAAACCTTTTAAAGACGTCGAAAACCCCTACACGATCATCAAAGCTAATATTGTGAAATCTTTTGATTACACAAAAATCGAGAAAGTGTTACTGGTACACATTTCGAAGGGTACAGAGAATCGAACTGCTATTGTAGTTTCATCCACCATGACAGTAGCGTTAGGTGTTGGTTTCAATGAAGGGTCTTCGAATAAATAGGTCTCGAGATCGAGACTAAGTGACAATTGAGGATTAAAGTTTTTTGTCTCCATGCACCAATAAAAAATAGTGAAGAAAAAGTAAATTGCTCCTTGGTTCACGCGGGCAGCTTAGCCCACATGGTTGAGGCCCTAGTGCTAGGGCTTGCACGACTTGAGAGGTCGTGGGTTCGAGTAGTGACGAAGGCTTAAAATGCTACTAAGGTATGCCCCACATTTTTATTTAATGATGATAATACTTTGTTGTTTGAATTATTAGAATTTGGGAGTTATAAGGTTATGCAATGTGGTGATTTATTTTACTTTTATGGTATAAGTGGTTTTGGGAGTTATAAGGTTATGCAATGTTGTGATTTATTTTATTTTATGGTACAAGTGGTTTTAGGAGGGATAAGGAAGTTGTGCAATTAAAGGCTTTGGTGATGATGATTGAAAAGTGGAGTAATGTTGATTATTTTGTGATCTACTAACCTTTGTGAAGATTGGCAAAAGAACTTTGTGATTGTGGCAGATTTCCAAAGGGGTTCCTTCACTTCAATAAGGTATGGGCACATTCTTCTTATGAGTACGATTGGTGTATGTTTTTCTGAAATAAGCTTGGAGTGAAAAGGGATTCTACTAGGTTTCCTTTGGTTGGGAATAAGTCCTAGTTTCTAGTTTGTTGAAGACTACTTATGCATTGTTATCATTGATGAGAGTTTTGGTGAATGCATAATTCTGGTTTGACATAGTGGAAGCATTGTGCACTAGGGTTTATGTTTGTAAGTCTTGTTACTTGCATTGAGATGGTGAAACCCTTAGTTGGCTGTTTTGATATTGATGGATGAGTTGCTTCCATAGTGGTTGTGTTGATGAAGTTAGTGCTTTACTTGATTCATGATATTGGGCTTACTCCATTAAGTTGATTTGAACAAGTTATTCTTTGCATTTGGTGATATTGTGTGGGTGGATGTTTTGTTCAAATATATTTGGAGGGAAAAGGATTTCTACTTGTTTACTTTTCTTGTGATGATTGGTTGAATGCTTCAAGGTTAACGTTGAATTGAATGATGTTGGTTAAACCTTGTCTTTGAGCATTGTTGTTGAAGCCCTAATTGGTTGAGAAAAGATATTGGTTGTTGGAAAGAACATGAGTTTCATTGTTATATGAGATATTGCATGGTTGGCAATTGTTGGGTTGTGTTTCATGTTCTTGAGAAAAGCATACTACATCTATATTATTCTGTTGAGATTGAGATTGAGTTGAGATTGAGATTGGGAGTTAAGTATAGAACATATTGAGTCTCTAACAATTCTCTTTATGCTTCTATGAGGTTGATGAATCACATTGGGTCTCTAACAATTCTCTTTGTGGGTTCATGCAAAGAAAGTTTTCTTGATGAACTTTAGAACAGGTTTTGGATAGGTTCCATTGGAGACTTGTGAGCAGGTTGTGGACAGGTTCTATTGAGGACTTGTGAGCAAATTTGGATAGGTCCTAGTAGAGGACTTGTGAAGCTGAGTTTGATAGTTCTATCAAAGAACTTGAGGACAGAGGTGCATTGGTTCTATGAGTAGAACCCGAGGACAGATTTGTGCCTGACCAAAGGATTGTGTTTGGTGCAGATCAAAGACATAGGAAGAGGACATTTGTGCTAGACCAAAGGACTGTGTTTAGTGCAAATTCGAGGACCAAATTTGAGGTGATAGAGTTGAGGACAGAGGTCTCTAGCCAGAGCAGGGAAGACATGTGTCTTCTGTGGATAGAGTTCCATTTGCTAAGGTCAGAAGAGGCAGAGGTATTCTAGAGGATCACTAGCCAGAGCAGAGGAAGGGGAAGGTATCTCCTTTGAGCAGAGGCTCATAAATTCAGATTAGGGGAAGGTATCTCCTTTGAGCCGAGGCTCATAAACATTGTAATTGGGAAGGTTTCCCAAAGAACTTTGAGATAACTTTTAGAGAAAAGTTTTGTGGATGAACCACGTAAATTGCTGTGTAACTTTGTGGATGATCTTGTGCATTGCTTTGATATTGCTTTGGATATTTAGCTTTACTGTTTTGAAGTATAAAGAAAAAGTAAAAAGAGGTCTTATACTGTTCACCCCCCCCTCTCAGTATAAGCTTGTGTTATTCAAGTTTCTTCCTTTCTTTCCTCTTCAAGAATTTCTTTTTCTTTTGAACTTGATTCACCTATCTCAAAACAAGATCCAAACTAAATGTTTGAAGCCATAGAAAATTTGGAACTTTCTTCATAAAACTTATGTGCTTCCTTGCTTTCATCTTTTAGAACTTCCTTTCCTTTTGAGTGTGACTTTTCTTGGAAATAGGATACAACTTTAAAATAAGTTTCCACTCAAATTTGAACCTTTTCATCTAATGTGTCATGTCTTACCATTATTACCCTTAGTTCTTCATTCATCCTTTCCTCTATCCTTTTTTATTTTGAAGCTCATCTCTTAGATCACTGATTGTCTGAAGTTGTTCTTCTATGATTTTTACATTTGTTCGAATCTTGTTTTCAAGATTCTTGATTTCTTCTTTTAGTATTTTGACTCTTATTTTTGTTTTCTTGGCTCATCCTCTTATTTTTCTATTACCAAAAGTGAGAATTCTTCATATTCACTATCACTAAGATCATTATTATCTTCTATAGAAAACAAACTCTCATTATTTCTTTGACCATGCCTGTTTCCTTGACGTGTCATCTCATCTTCACTATCACTGAAACCATTGCAATATCCTGATCTATGATATCTTTGACCACACACAAAACACTGTTCTCTTTCACCTTCTATTCCAAGGAATATATGTTCTTCATTTTCATCATCTGACTTGTCTCTATCACTGTGATCTGAGCTATCACTTGCTTTTGCAATGTAGTAAGTTTTCTTTATCTTATGAAAACTTTTATTTTTCTCATATCCTTTTTGCTTGAATATATCATCTTTGTCATGCTTATGATTTCCATCTTATTTTCTTTTGTGACCCTATTTTTCATCATCACTATTTTTTTCATGTGGACACTTGTGTGCATAGTGACCAAAATCACCACACTTGTAGCATTTGACTTTCTTCATATCCCTAAAATTTCTTAAGTCCTTTTTCCTTTTGATGAAGTTAGCTTCCTTATCATTATCTGAATCTCTATCTGTCTCTAGAACTTTACCTTTCTTTTTCTCTTAAGCCTTGAATGCAATTTCTTTTATTGGAACCTGATGCTTACTCACCCTCATCTCATAAGCTATGAGAGTTCCTTGTAGTTCTTCCATTGTTAGATTGTTGATATCCACAATTTCTTCTATTGCTAAAACCTTTGCATCATGCTTCATATGAAGTGATCTCAAAACTTTTTGAGTAACTTCTAATTCTTTCATCTCAAATCCTAGGCCTCTCATGGTGTTAGTAATCTCATCAACTCGAAGTAAAAACTTTGCAATATCTTCAGAATCTTCCATTTTCAATTCCTCAATTTCATTACTTTTTCTATGAGTTTGTAGTTTTGCCAACTTTACCTTTGAATCATTATTTTTGAAAAAAATAATTATTTGCTTTCTAATATCTTCTTCTTCCTCAATATTTATTCCATCTAAAGTTAAATTATCTTTGATTTCTATGAGTTTGTATTTTTGCCAACTTTACCTTTGAATCTCCTTCATAAGTATTCCGCAACTTAGTCCACATTTCATTAGCTGAATTACATACCATGACCTTTGCAAAATCTGTTTCACGTAGCCCACTCAAAATATAATTAATTTCCCTTGCATTGATCTCAACCAATTTCCTGATAGTCTTATATTTCTCGGGATCACCTTCAACCTTATACTCTTTTTCAACAATCTTCCATACCTCATATCCTTATGATATCAAGTAGTTCTTCATTCTCATGCTCCAAAAAGCATAATTGTTACCATCAAATAGTGGAGCCTTATTTGTAGATAATACGTTCTGTGAAGCCATCTATGTTCTTGTATAATCTACCCTCAAGCTGTTAGCATTTTTGAAGGAACCTGCTCTGATACCAATTGAAGAACACAAGCTTATACTGAGAGGGGGGTGAATAGTATAGTGCCCAATTTTTACTTTCTTTCCAAACCAATATCAATTAGTGTCCTTAATTGTAATAACTAAATATAGCAGTGTGCATTAATTACATAGATAGCAATAGTAAACAAGTGCACAAATCACCACACACAATTGAGACACAAGATTTAACATGGTTCCCCAAATGTGGGGTACTCCACAAGATAATCTCCTTATAATATTTCACATAGAAATAATGATCCTTATCCCAATACAAATGATTACTTTGATCTGCTCAAAGCTAGGCAATACACTGATCTACTTAGGTAGGAAATCCATTGATCTGCTTCAGCAAGCTCACCAAGAACTTGCCCAAAACTGCTCTAGCAAGCTCACTAAGAACTTGCCCAAAACTGCTTTAGCAAGCTCACCAAGAACTTGCCCAAAATTTGCTCTAGCAATCTCACTAAGAACTTGCCCAAAACTACTTCAACAAGCTCACCAAGAACTTGCCCAAAACTTCTCTAGCAAGCTCACTAAGAACTTGCCCAAAATCTGCTCAACAAGCTCACCAAGAACTTGCTCAAAATCTGCTCAACAAGCTCATTAAGAACTTGCTCAAAACTGCTCAACAAGCTCACTCAGAACTTGCTCAAAATTTGCTCATCAAGCTCACCAAGAACTTGCTCAAAATCTGCTCAACAAGCTCCCTAAGAACTTGTTCAAAATATGCTCAACAAGATCGCCAAGAACTTGCCCAAATGTTGTCCCAAATCTGTCCAAAAGTCTTCTCAAAGGGTCAATAAATCATCCACAAAAACTGCCACAAATCTATTCACAAATATATCCCAAAAGCCTTCTCAAAGGCTCAACCAATCATGCTCAAGTAGCACTCAAATCTCATCCACAAATCTATGAAGGCAAGGCTCAATGATGAATTCAACAATGAATGGCAATGCACTCTACAATGGATGACAACAATTATCCACAATGATCTCAACTCAAATCAATCTCAACTCAACTCAAGTCAATAATAACTCAACTCCAATATTATATAAGCATAAAGAGAATTGTTAGGGACTCAATATTTTCTAATCTCAAATCTCAATATCAACCCAAATTAGAATTATAGAATTGTTTGTTTCATGGTACTTGAACAATCACCTCACACAATCACTTGACTAGGCTCAATCAACTCAACTCAATTAATCACCACAAGGGATAACTCTTTCTCATAAAACCCTAGTCCGAGCATGTATCAACCAATTTAAATGTTTCCAACAATTCTCAACCACAAATCTCACATAACAATGATACTCATGTTCTTTTCTAACTCAAGTTATTTGCATAACCAATGGGCTTCAACAACTATGCTTATAAAACAAGGTTTAAACACAACTCTCAAAATAGAAAACCTTGAAGCATTCAACCAACCACTTTCGAAAAGGAAACCACAATCAATCAATTTCTCTCCAATGATATTTCAGAAATCAACCACCATAAACAAAGTCAATGGAGAATATTGCTCATACCTTTTGATGCCTTATTGGATGTCCACTAAATCTTCCACACTCAACAAACTTCTTTTTCAACTTTCAACAAGGGTTAGAGATCATGATTAATATCACAAAAATAATATCCAAATAACACCTTATCACTCCTACTCAATAAGATACAACATGTCCCCTCATGAAAGAATTAATCACCTTTGAAAAAGAACAAAAAAACCTTCACTTTTGAAACCCTTTACAAAAATAGAAATATATCTTTACATACACCTTATTTCTCCCTCTAAGCAAGTTAATCAAATAGCCCTCGAAATAATCTTTCCAACGATATATAATATGATATACTTTCAAAAGGAGAAACACCATAAATATCTCTTTTTCTAAACATGCATCACAACCCTTATTCCTCCTAGGGCAACTTTAGAAAAATAAAATATATTAAAAAATTATTAACTTGCCTCTGTCCCTGACGGGATTCGATTTTGTGACGTCTCCTTGATCAGCGCTTTAACCACAACCAGCCTACCATTGGGCCACATGCTCTCATGTGTCCAAAGGGACATGAACAAAAACTTATATCATAAACTTCTGCACCCTTCGAAAAACTTAACAACGCTTCGAGCGCTTCAACAAAGCAAATAACCATGGTGGGACTTGATCGTAGGACGTCCTGCGTAACACACAGTGCATGAACCGCTAGGCCAAAGATGCCTATTCATATTATTAAACTTCGTGAACGATTTTTCAATAGATCAAAGTCACACTTCTCTCTCTTTGTACAATTCGTTCCCCAATCGAAGGCATTCGAAAAATAAGCACTAGGATAATGAAGTCTAAGCTTTTGTTGGCATATATATGCCTTTCCTCTTTATTTAGATGTCGATGCTATAAATTAATATAGCTTTTTCTCCTTTCTTTAGTTGGCGCTAAAATTAATGTATTTAATTTTAAAATTAAAATTAAAATTTTAAATAATTTAAGATTTAAACTAAATATTTAAAAATAAATATCTCCATCACCGGCGAACCTTTTTCGATGAAATGAAAATCCAATTTGGGTTTTAAGAAAAACCCATTTCAAATATGCCATCCATGGTTTTAAATAAAACCTTTTATTTTGCCTGCATTGGTTTTCACAAAAACCTGTATATATCCATGCTGTCCAAAATATCATAAATGCTTATTTATGAAATGCTTTGGCAACCAAAACTCAATGTGATCCATGTGACATCAATGACAACATAAAATAATTCAAATTGACAACACTTGCATACAACTTTTGCAACAATATAGTTAATTAGAAAACATATTAAGTTGCTAAGTTCCTAAACCTTATTTATTAAAGGTTCCATGTAATAACTAAAGGTAATTGAAATTATTCTCATCCAACTAATTTAATACAAGATCACTTCACCACATCATTCACATTGAATCTATGTGTTGCCTTCATAGTATTATTTTTAAGAATACAAAACAAAATTCTAATTCTACTCATAATGTCAAAATCCCAAGACAAATTCATTACTACCTTGTTATAAATTGAGTTAATATTTTGGAAGAGAAAACCAGGGCATCAGTTGGGTAGACAAAGTACTTTCTAGTTGCTATAGAATTGAAGACAAGATTTTTGTCATAGGAGGATCCAATGGGGACACCTTTAGATCCTATTTTAGAGAGACAAAGTTATTTTGTAGATTTATTGAAGGAAAAATCCCTAGTAGAGACTGAAGAAGCACAAAAACCTACATTAAAAATGCTCTTTATGGCTGTTGGAAAAATATCAACATCTCAAAGAGTCAATGGATGCTTATCATAGTTAGAATCAAGGCCAAAGCTTGTCATTGAGCAGAGGATGGTATAATAAATAGTCTTATATAAATCCAATCATGATATAATCTATAAATTCATGGGTATTTGCCCTACCCTAAATTTTTTGCATTCCCAGGTTTGACAAAATTGAGAGCCTCTTGGTGATTATTCTTTGTGGTTTATTAGTAATGAATATTTTATTGTTATTTTTTCCTCACTTGTTGATAGAAATAGGGATTTCGAATTTAAAAATAGGAATCATGGTCCAAAAAGATTATTTTTTAGCCTTGGAGAGTTGGATTTGATCATCGAATTGAACCCATTGTTGTCCCAGTTTGGATTAATTTGTATGCACTTCCAATTGAGTTCTAGAGTGAGCAGGTATTAGAAATAATTGATAATTCTATTAATAGATATTTGGATTATTCTAGAGACACAATTGAAGGAAACACAACCGTTTATGCTAGATTATGCATGGAAATGTATCTCAACCAACCTTTGTTAGCAAAGGTTGAACTCAAATATGTAGAACTATATTGTATTCAACAACTAGATTATGAGATATTTCCCTTCAAGTAAAGAGTTTGCCACAAATATAGGCATTTGGATTGGTATGAACACAAAAATAGAGTCTCCTCTAGGAATGTCAAATCTTCTTGAGGGTAATTCGACAATTAATAAAGAAACAACCAAAATTTTTTATGGTAGAGAAGCATAGGGAGATGGTTTTGAATAACCCAAAAGAAGGTAAAATAAAAATAATGGTAAATAACAAACCCAACTCAAGCCCTCAAATAGGTATGAGATCTTCAAGACACTAGTGGACCAAGAAGAAAAACAATTCATGGAAGGATTATATGGGAATAATGAAAACAATAATAGGCATGTTCAAGCCCCTCTTTCACCTCCTACCTTAGAGTAGGTAATAGGCTATAGTAAGTTACCAAAATCAGATATTGTAGCGGTATTGACAGTGCATAACTGAGAGTAGTCAATAATAAATGATGTCATCATGGGTATAGTAGAAAAGAACAAATAAAATCCAAATCTAGGGATAACTTAGGTGGAAAAGAGATCAAAGAATATCAACTCTCAGGGAGTGGGTAGAAAATACAATAAGGAAATAAATATTGTTCAAGGAGATAAACTGATCACAGGGGGATTGGTGAGGCCAATAGACTCTTACTGGTCTCAAGGTAACCAATGACTATACAATCATGGAATATTAGGGATTTAAATAGTAGAACCCATTAATCCATTGTTTGAAAACTCTTAGAAAAAAGTAAAACAAATTTTTTGCTTATCCAAGAGACAAAAATATTGTGGGATCTTAAGTGTAAAATAGTAAATAGACTTTGGAGGAATGCTGGTCATATGTAAGTGGTTTCCCAAGGGGCCTCAAGGGGTATAGTTACCTTTTGTAACTCTCTTGAATGGATGACAATAGAACATATAGCTTTGAGGGGTGTCCTCACATCACATTATCTGAACAATGTGATATCTAAACAAGTTTTAATCATAAATTTTTATGGGTCTCAAAACCTAGATGGTTAGATTCGTCAATAGAAAGTGGTGCTTAATATGAGAGTCTCGAGGGAGGAGTTAGACTAGATTGTTCTTGGGTATTTTAATGCTAAATTATCATCTAGAGATCAAGAAGGGGGAACCCCAATTTTGTATCCAGGGGATCAACTTATGATTGCCCAAGTCCATGCATTACACTTGGTAGATATTAAATGTCATGGAACCAACTATACTTGGACAAATAAGAGGAGGGAGCCACATAGTAGAAAGGTGAATTTATATCATTTTTTGGTTTTAGAGGAGGTATTTGTGAAAGAATATAAAATTTTAGATTTTGAAGGATCCAGTTTCAGATCACTTCCCCATTCTATTGGAAGGGGGCATCAAGACAAGGCAACATCACAAACCATTAAGATTTAAAAACTTTTGGTTATAAAAAGAGGAACTTCAAAAGAAAATTCCATAGTGGTGGGAAGAGAGACATCCAACATATGGGATAACAATGTTTAGATTCCATAAGAAGCTTCATTATATCAAGGATCAATTGAAACAATGGAGGTGAGCTAACAAGATAAACTTCCAGGTCCAAAGAGATCCATTGGTAGCTAGATGGGATGAGGTTCAAAAGACTTCAATAAATGAACAATTATAGAGTAGCTCAAAGAAGATGATGATGCATTACGTAAAGCGATTGAGGATATTAACAACCAACAAGAGATCTATTGGAAACATAAAGAAAGAACCACTTGGTTATTAGAAGGTGATAAAAACACCAAATTTTTCCATAGGACTACTTGTTCTAGGACATAGATGAACAATATGGAATCTCTTTAGGATGAGAATGGGCACTCCTTTTATACAATCCTAGGTATGCATTTCCATTTAATGGATTATTTTGCTAAATTGTTTAAGGAAATTATGGTGTAAGATGAAGAGGCTCAAAAAGAAGTTCTTGTTGTCATACCATTTATTACATTTGAAGAAGAAAATCAGGCCCTACTTAAACCCATTGATAGAGAGGAATTGAAGAAAGTAGTCTTTGGAATGGGTACTAGAAAAACACCAATACTAGATGGCTTTCCAATTGAGTTTTTTTACACCTTCAGGGATAGCTTGGAGGAGGATGTAATGGCTATTATAGAGGAGTCCAAAGGTATTAAAATAATTCTTAAAGTATTAAATCATACATTCATTGCCTTAATTTTGAAAGTGGAGGAGGAGGTACATATTTCATATTATAGACCTATTGCCTTATGCAATGTCATATATAAAATAATCACAAAGGTAATGGCTGAGTGGCTAAAACCTCTCCTACATAGAATTATCTCCTTAGACCAAGAGGGTTTTGTAAAGGGTAGACAAATCTTGGATGGTGTGGTTCTAGCTCAGGAGGTAATCCACTCAATGAAAGAAATTAGCAATAGAATAATGTTCATAAAACCATATATGTCAAATGCTTATGATAGGGTGGAGTGGAGCTTCTTGTCAAGGATTATGGTAGCCTTTGGTTTCTCTCAATACTAGATAAAATGGATCATGAGTTGTGTTTCTACTCTAACATACTCAGTGTTAATCAAAGGTCTTCCCTTGCAACCATTTGGAGCTACTCGAGGCCTTAATTAAGGAGATACTTATCCCCCTTATATTTTTCTCATATTGGCTAAAATCTTGGGTAGACTCATCTTGAGGAGAAGACAACAAGGTTTGCTAACAAGTATTAAGGTGGGTGAGGAGGTTTTGACTCACCTATATTTTATGGATGACATAGGATTTGTGGGAGTGGCCAAATTCAAGGAAGCAAGAATGATTAGAGATACTCTTAATGTTTACCTTAGGGCCACAAACCAACTCATCAATGGTAAAAAATCCAAAGTGGTCTTTTTTAATATTGAACGAAGGCTTCAAGATAAAATTTTAGAGATCTTGGGATTCATGAGGACTTCTCTCCCAATTGTATATTTTGGGGTCCCTTTGCATTTAAAAAAAACAAAAATAGATATCTAAAGTAATATTTTGAATTGTATCAAAGAAAGAATTAATCATTGGTCTCACAAATGGTTAATCTTTGGGGGTAGATTAAAATTTTTACAGTTAGTCATTCGAGGCCATGCCAATTTATAAATTTTCTATCCTTAATGCCCCACATACCATATGGAAAGAGTTAGACAAGATGGCTACCAAATTTTTATGGGGAGGAGTAAAAGGAGAGAGGAAATAGGCCTTCGTAGGTTGGGAGAAAGTAAGTCGACCTAAGATAATGCTAGAGAATATTACATTATTTGGTACATGTCAATGTATCACCATGGGTACATGGTTAGATTAGGTTAAGTTTCTTAAGTTAGTATTTGAGTCTTTATTTTATGTAATGTAATAATGTGCAGAAAATGCACAAGTGTCTTGTAGTTAGGTGTGCATGTGCACAAGTGTCTTGTAGTTAGGTGTGCATGTGTACAAGTGTCTTGTAATTAGGCGTGCATGTGCACAAGTGTCCATTATGTAGAGTGCACATGTGTCCTTAGAGTAGGAAAGTGAATATTTACATACTATTATATATTTGTGACCAAGCACTGTAATAATTTATCAAAAATATATTGCTCATAACATGTGATAGTAGACCTCCATTTTATATACTATTTTCATGAGCTTTCACTAATGACATTTTTATGAGTAGTTGCAGAAGTTTCTTATGAGTTTTACATGCTTAATATATTTCAGTTATCTTATACTTAATATTGCATGCTTATTTTAGATCTTGTGGTTGCTTTTCATTAAATATATAACATCAAAAGTTAACAGTGGTATCAAAACCATAAGGAAGATTATGTTAGTCTTACAATGGCACTCGAGAGGGGGGTGAATCGGTGTAGACTTTTAATCTTAAATTCACAGCTCTTAAAACTTAAATAATGAAACCTTAAAACCAGATAAAGCAAGTATCACAAGAGAACATCACACAACACAAGATTTAACGAGGTTCACCAATTTGGCTACTCCTCAAGAATGACTGCTTGGACTACCATCCAAATCCAACCTTTGCAAAGAAACAACTTTACAAACAATTTACCAGCACCCATTGGAAGGAGCACCAACCCTTGATTTATCTGCACCAATAGAAAGGAGCACCAACCCCTGATGCCAAGCACCAACTTGGACTTCAATTCTAAAACTAGAAGATTGATAGTAAGATACCTTCACTTTTACAAGACCCTGACTGGTCTACTTCACCTTTGCATTCTCTGTGCACTCTGCACTCTCTGTGCAATCACTTCGCACACTCTACTCCGACACAGTCGAACTTTACAATCGTCTTCTCTCTTTTGCGCACTCTGCACCTTCTGCTTTCTTTACGTAATCACAGTCGCACTTAAGACAATTCGATACCACTCTTCACTCACTTTGTGCACTTCACCATCATCACGCCGCTTCTACGCTTTCTACGCTCTTACGACCACATTTCACACTTCGACATGCATTCGACGATGCATTCATCACTTCACAAAATTCTCCAAATAGCCCTCCTTTTATAACAGTATTTTCATGATGAAAAAACCAATCTTAGTCGGTTGTAAACCCTAATCTTAGTCGGTTGTAAACCCTAATCTTCGTTGGTTGCAAACCCTAATCTTCGTCGACTTACATCGGTCTTCATCGGCTTCAATTGCCCCTGTAACTCTTCTGTTGTTGTTGCCGTGAAAACACATGTCGCGATATCGTGACACTTTCGCCTTCGTACGCTTTCTCTTAGCTTTGGCCCACGAGAATACAACATGTCGCGATATCACGACACTTTTTCCTCCGTACGCTTTCTCTTAGCTTTGGCCCACGAGAATACATGTCGCGATATCGCGACACTATTCTTCTCTCTCTCTTTCTCTTTGCTTCGGCCCGCGAAAATGCAACATGTCACGATATCGCGACACTATTTTCTCTCTCCTCTTTCTCTTTGCTTTGGCCCCAAAAATACATGTCGCGATATCACGACACTATTTTCTCTCTCCTCTTTCTCTTTGCTTTGGCCCGCGAAAATACATGTCACAAAATCGTGACACTATTTTCTCTCTCCTCTTTCTCCTTGTATCGGACCGCAAAAATGCTACATGTCGCGATATCGCGACACTTTCACCTCCGACACTTCGTCTCTGCTTTTGTCACGATATCGCGACACTTCTGCTTCCGTACTTAGCTTCTTTGCTTTTGTCACGAAATCGTGACACTATGCACTTCGAAGCTTCTTCTCCTTTGTCAGGAAATCGCGACACTTCCTTCGTACGCTTCCTCTCTTTCATTTGTCACGAAAATGCGACATGTCGCGAAATCGTGACACTTTTCCTTCTTTGCCTTCCTACTTTCTTCAAGTCGTGAAAATGCGACATGTCGCGAAATCGTGACACTTTTTCTTTCTCTTCCTTCCTGCGCTTTTCGAGTCGCGAAAATGCGACATGTCGCGAAATCGTGACACTTTTTCTTTCTCTTCCTTCCTGCGCTTTCGAGTCACGAAAATGCGACATGTCGCGATATCGCGACACTTTTTCTCCTTAGCGCTTTCTCTTGCCTTCGGGTCGCGAAAACGCGACATGTCACGATATCGTGACACTTTTTCTCCTTAGCGCTTTTTCTTGCCTTCGGGAGGTGAAAACGCGACACTTTTTCTCCTTAGCACTTTCTCTTGCCTTCGGTCGCGAAAATGTGACATGTCGCGATATCGCGACACTTTTTCTTCCTTAGCACTTTCTCTTGCAATATGTCACGAAATCGTGACACTTTTTCTTCTTGCCTCTCTTTCTTGCAATATGTCGTGAAATCGCGACACTTTTTCTACTTGCCTCTTTTTCTTTCAATATGTCGCGAAATCGTGACACTTTTTCTACTTGCCTCTTTCTCTTCCAATATGTCGCGAAATCGCGACACTTTTCTTCCATGACTTTCTCTCTTTCAATATGTCGCGAAATCGTGACACTTTTTCCACTTGCCTTTTTCTTTCCATCATGTCGCGAAATCGTGACAGTTTTTCTTTCTTCTTCTCTTTCTTCCAACATGTCGCGAAATCGTGACAGTTTTTCTTTCTTGCTTCTTTCTCTTCCAACATGTCACGAAATCGCGAAAGTTTTTCTCTCTTCTTCTCTCTTCCAACATGTCGCGAAATCGTGATAGTTTTTCTTTCTTCTTCTCTCTCTTCCAACATGTCGCGAAATCGCGATAGTTTTTATTTCTTCTTCTTTCTCTTCCAACATGTCGCGAAATCGTGACAGTTTTTCTTTCTTCTTCTCTCTCTTCCAACATGTCACGAAATCGTGACAGTTTTTCTTTCTTCTTCTCTCTCTTCCAACATGTCGTGAAATCGTGACAGTTTTTCTTTCTTCTTCTCTCTTCCAACATGTCGCAAAATCGTGACAGTTTTTCTTGCCTGTTGAATATGTCGCGATATCGCGACACTTTTCTTACTTGTCTTTTTCTTTGATCTTTTGCAAGTGGTCCACTTCGGTCTTCTTGGAAAATCACTGTACATACTCTAAGTAACCTTTGAACTCCTGTCTTCTGCATCTGACTAGCTTTTGAACTTCCTGTCCATTGCATCAACAGATCTATTCTGACTGTGTTGACAACAATGACAATATTGTTTGATGTACCTTGCTCAACAATCTCCCCCTTTGGAATTGTTGGCAACACATGTGCAATTTTCCTGTAATTCTTCTCCCCCTTTGACAATAATACCAAAGGGCTACTGCAGACTCCCCCTGAGTCTATGCACAACATTCTCAGGCACAAATTATTACAGTTAGCAAAAATTACAAACATGAGCAAAAAGATAAACAAATACACAAATGCTCCCCCTGAGAATGTGATCTCGATAGCTAGTCAATTCTTGGGAAATGTGACCACTTCACAATCTATTCTTGTTGGAATAAAAATCCAACTTAACCTCACCTTTCTGCAACTTTCTCCTACCCGCATACAACATGTTGTCTGCAATATATTCTGCCTCTACTATGGATAAGGAAACTGACTCTTGTTTCTTACTGTTCTATGTGACCAATCTGTCTCCAAGATAGAATGCACCTCCACTGGTACTCTTTCTGTCATCTACACATCTTGCCCAATTTGCATCTTTAGGATACCATAACCCATACTCCATAGTACCCTTGTGATATTATAGAAGACTCTGTCTCTCTGTTGTACTGACTGGTGGACCTCTTCTTCACTTGAAGAATCCTCACTCAGATCTATCTTCAACTGTGTTGGCTGCTAGATTTCTATCCATTGAGACTCTGACCTCTGTACTCTGTCACCTCCAAAGCTCAGTCAATAGGCTCACTAAGAACCTGCTCAATAGGCTCACACAGAACCTGCTTAACAAGCTCACATAGAACTTGTCCAATGCTGAATAACAGGCTCATAAAAAACCTATCCAAATCTGCTCCACCAAGCTCACTAAGAACTTGTCCGAATCTTCTCTAGCAATCTCACCAAGAACTTGCCCAAATCTGCTTTAGAAATTTGACCCAGCATTGTCCTTAAATATTTCCCAAAGGCCTTCTCAAAGGCTCAATCAATCATGCTCAAGTGACAACTCTCTCTCACATAGCCCTAGTCCAAGTATGTATCAACAAACTCAAATAATTCCAACAATGCTCAACCACAAATATCACATAACAATGATACTCATGTTCTTTTCTAACTCAAGTTCTTTCACAACCAATGGGCTTAAACCACTGTGCTTATAACACAAGGTTTAAACACAACTCTCAATTCAAAAAACCTTAATGCATTCAACCAACTACTTTCCAAAAAGGAAACCACAAACAATCATTTTCCCTTCAATGATATTTCAGAAATCAATCACCATAATGTTGTCACATGAGTCTCTTTGGGATTAGCCTGAAATCATGCTACCATGCATACTGCCTGCAAAATATCTGGTCTGATAGCTATCAGGTACAGTAGGCTTCCAATCATAGATCTGTACATGATTTGATCAACAGGTGGAGATTTGTCATTCTTGTTCAACTTGCACCCTTTCTTAAGCCTTTGTTGAGTGAGATAGTTGTCTAGCCTTGCATATCATGCTCGGGGTGCCTGTTTCAAGCCATATATCTTCAACTTACAAACCAAGTTGGGATCATCATCAAGCTGGAAACCATCTGGCTGCTCAATATAAACCTCTTCTTCAAGCTTCCCATTCAAAAATGCTGATTTCACATTTGTCAACAAAATTGACAAGTGACTCACACTTGTACCAACTTTTGTCCAACACTGTATCGACACTACAATTTTACTGCCAACTCTGTGCAAGCATCAAACACTGTATCACAACACCAACCAAATCCCTTTTTACATTTTCAACTTGGTCTATGTTTTCTACAGTCACCGCTGGTCACACCTTACTTTCAACTGTTCGAATCAGGAGACAATATTTTGTTAAACACTTCACGACCAACTATGGTGCACCTTACTCAAACTCATACTTCTGGACCTCGGATAGGTAAGATTCACAAAGCAAAGTTGCTCATCTTGATGAGCTAAACATGAATCAATGATCAGACTTCAATATTTTTCACCGCAACGTCATAATAGATCTAACAATCTTCACGTCAATGTGTAGTTCAAATACATACTACTTTTATCGAAACACATAGATGCGGCTAGAGCAACATTCTTTCACTAACCAAATTATCTGAACTGCTATAATCCTTAACTTTGGATAGTGGCAGTAAGAACCATCACCAGTACAACAATGACATATAGCAATACTACCAATAAGGACAACTCTCAATTTAATCACCACCCTTCATGGCACTTCCACAAACTATATGAACTGAAAACACACTTTGATAACTATACGACAACTTCCCTGACTACTTGCCTTTCATCCTCAGGTAATCAAACAAATACATAGGAGCATTAAAAATGAAACTTCAAGATTGCTCCCCCTGAGGATGTGCTACCTGGAGTTGCTTAGTGCAATAGCGGAGTAGTCTCCTTCAGTCCAAGGAGACACGATTTCCTTTCTTCTATCTTTCTCCAAACTTTCTTGAACTCGGGCTTGGATTTTTCAACTACATCCCTGTTTTGCACCTTTTCGTGAACTCGAACATTTCTCTTGTGTGGTTGTCTCTTGTGCATCCTTGATGAATGATTATTTTCCTTTCTTTTATGTACATGATTTATTCCCTTGTATGTGTTGCGTTCTTTGTGTCTGATGAAATCTATTGTTTTGCCTTAGATTAGATACAAAAGTGCTTGGACAAAACCTTGCTATGTGCCCATGACCATTACATTGAAAGCATTGTACATAGTGTTCACTCAGAAACGTAGATGTATTTCTACCAACATAACTCTTTGATTTATTATTCAATCCACAATAAATTGCCTTGTGACCATACTGGTTGCATCCGAAACAATAGCCATTAAAAGTATTATTATGAATAGAGTGAGAGTGATAGAACCTCTTTTGTTGTGGTTGCTTTGCTTGTAGATCTCCTTTGATATTTTCTTCCTTTTGAAGATTCAGCTTCAAACTTTTCTTGCTTTGATCCTTCAACAGTGAACTTCTTCTTCTCTGCAGAGATGGAAGATGAAGGTTGTTCAGCTTCATATCCAAGACCATGCTTATCCATGGAGCTTCTTTGTTGGCTTATCATTTTATCTAGCAACTCTGTGCTCTTCTCGAATTTGAGATTTGTGTTGGCCTCTTCTAGTTGTTTCTTCAATAAAACAATCTCTTCCTCTTGTTTGCAGCAACCAATCTCTTTCTCATTGATCTGGTGACTCGAGAGTTTCTTCAATCCTTTTGAATTCTTCTCGCCTGTACTTTCAAACTGGTTATTATTTCATTTGCATCCTCAAGCTTTCTTGAGATTTCCTTATTCCTTTTTCTTTCTATCTTCAATTCATCCAGAGCTGCAATTAGTTCCTCTTTCAAATTTATTTCTGCATCAATTTCTTCTTTATCACATTCATGTTCTTCTTTTGTTTCTTCTTCGAGTGTTATGAGAAGACCTCCACCTGTTTCCTTTTTAGAATCATCCTCTATGTTCTCATCGTCATTTAACTTTAAAGCTTTGAACTGAGCTTGATGAGTTTGTAACTTGGCCTCCTTGATCTCATCGTCTCCTTCATGAATACTCCTCAGTTTGTCCCACATTTCTTTTTCCGTTTTACAACTCATGATCTTTACCAGTTCACTGTCTACTAATCCGCTCCTGATAGCTTTCTTTGCTTTTGAGTCATTCTCAAATAGATTCTTATCGACAGCATCGGTTGGAGGAGTGATGGGTATTGTGTATTCACTATTTACTGAATCCCAGATGTAGTATCCCAAAGCACAAAGATATACTTTCATCCTGATTCTCCAGATCACGTAATTTGTTTCATCAAACAAAGGTGCTTGGTTTGATGAGAAGTCTTCAACCTTTTCTGGTTCAATTTTCTCTTCCATAGGAACTGAAACTGACTGAGATGCCCTTTTGGAGGAGGATCTATTCTTCTTACCCATTGCGTACTAATCCAAGATCAACCCTGACTGATTTAGCCTTCGAAGGGAACTTGGCTCTGATACCAATTGTTAGTCTTACAATGGCACTGAGAGGGGGGGTGAATCAGTGTAGACTTTTAATCTTAAATTCATAGCTCTTAAAACTTAAATAATGAAACCTTAAAACCAGATAAAGCAAGTATCACAAGAGAACATCACACAACACAAGATTTAACGAGGTTCACCAATTTGGCTACTCCTCAAGAATGACTGCTTGGACTACCATCCAAATCCAGCCTTTGCAAAGAAACAACTTTACAAACAATTTACCAGCACCCACTGGAAGGAGCACCAACCCCTGATTTATCTGCACCAACAGAAAGGAGCACCAACCCCTGATGCCAAGCACCAACTTGGACTTCAATTCTAAAACTAGAAGATTGATAGTAAGATACCTTCGCTTTTACAAGACCCTAACTGGTCTACTTCACCTTTGCGTTCTCTGTGCACTCTGCACTCTCTATGCAATCACTTCGCACACTCTGCTCCGACACAGTCGAACTTTACAATCGTCTTCTCTCTTTTGTGCACTCTACGCCTTCTACTTTCTTTGTGCAATCATAGCCACACTTAAGACAATTCGATACCACTCTTCGCTCACTTTGCGCACTTCGCCATCATCACGCCGCTTCTGCGCTTTCTACGCTCTTACGGCCACATTTCACACTTCGACACGCATTCGACGATGCATTCATCACTTCACAAAATTCTCCAAACAACCCTCCTTTTATAACAGTATTTTCATGATGAAAAAACCAATCTTAGTCGGTTGTAAACCCTAATCTTAGTCGGCTGTAAACCCTAATCTTCATCGACTGCAAACCCTAATCTTCGTCGGCTTACATCGATCTTCGTTGGCTTCAACTGCCCCTATAACTCTTCTATTGCTGTTGCCGTGAAAACACAACATGTCACGATATCGTGACACTTTCACCTTCGTACGCTTTCTCTTAGCTTTGGCCCATGAGAATACAACATGTCGTGATATCATGACACTTTTTCCTCCGTACGCTTTCTCTTAGCTTTGACCAGTGAGAATACAACATGTCGCGATATCGTGACACTTCTTTCTCTCTCTTTCTCTTTGCATCGGCCCACAAAAATACATGTCGCGATATCACGACACTATTTTCTCTCTCCTCTTTCTCTTTGCTTTGGCCCACGAAAATACAACATGTCGCGATATCACGACACTATTTTCTCTCTCCTCTTTCTCTTTGCTTTGGCCCACGAAAATACAACATGTCATGAAATCATGACACTATTTTCTCTCTCCTCTTTCTCCTTGTATCGGATCGCGAAAATGCTACATGTCATGATATCGCGACACTTTCACCTCCGACACTTCGTCTCTGCTTTTGTCGTGATATCGTGACACTTCTGCTTCCGTACTTAGCTTCTTTGCTTTTGTCATGAAAATGCGACATGTCGCAAAATCGTGACACTTTTTCTTCTCTGCCTTCCTGCTTTCTTCAAGTCATGAAAATGCAACATGTCGCGAAATCGTGACACTTTTCCTTCTTTTCCTTCCTGCACTTTTCAAGTCGCGAAAATGCGACATGTCACGAAATCGTGACACTTTTTCTTTCTCTTCCTTCCTGCGCTTTCGAGTCGTGAAAATGCGACATGTCGCGATATCACGACACTTTTTCTCCTTAGCGCTTTCTCTTGCCTTCGGGTCGCAAAAACATGACATGTCACGATATCACGACACTTTTTCTCCTTAGCACTTTTTCTTGCCTTCGGGTCACGAAAACGCGACATGTCGCGATATCGCGACACTTTTTCTCCTTAGCGCTTTTTCTTGCCTTCGGGTCGCAACCGACATGTCACGATATCGCGACATGTCACGATATCGCGACACTTTTTCTCCTTAGCACTTTCTCTTGCAATATGTCGCGAAATCGTGACACTTTTTCTACTTGCCTCTTTTTCTTTCAACATGTCGCGAAATCGTGACACTTTTTCTACTTGCCTCTTTCTCTTTCAACATGTCACGAAATCGCGACACTTTTTCTACTTGCCTCTTTTCTTTCAAGATGTCGTGAAATCGTGACACTTATTTCTTCCGTACTATCTCTCTCGCAATATGTCGTGAAATCGTGACACTTTTTCCACTTGCTCTTTTTCTTTCCAACATGTCGCGAAATCGCGACAGTTTTTCTTTCTTCTTCTCTTTCTTCCAACATGTCGCGAAATCGTGACAGTTTTTCTTTCTTCTTCTTTCTCTTCCAACATGTCGTGAAATCATGACAATTTTTCTTTCTTCTTCTCTCTCTTCCAACATGTCGCAAAATCGTGATAGTTTTTCTTTCTTCTTCTCTCTCTTCCAACATGTCGCGAAATCATGACAATTTTTCTTTCTTCTTCTTTCTCTTCCAACATGTTGTGAAATCACGATAGTTTTTCTTTCTTCTTATCTCTCTTCCAACATGTCGCGAAATCGCGACAATTTTTCTTTCTTCTTCTCTCTCTTCCAACATGTCACGAAATCGTGATAGTTTTTCTTTCTTCTTCTCTCTCTTCCAACATGTCGCGAAATTGTGACAGTTTTTCTTTCTTCTTCTCTCTCTTCCAACATGTCATGAAATCGTGACAGTTTTTCTTGCCTGCTATATATGTCGCGATATCGCGACACTTTTCTTACTTGTCTTTTTCTTTGATCTTTTGCAAGTGGTCCATTTCGGTCTTCTTGGAAAATCACTTGTACATACTTCGAGTAACCTTTGAACTCCTATCTTCTGCATCTGACTAGCTTTTGAACTTCCTGTCCACTGCATCAACAAAACTATCTGACTGTGTTGACAATAATGACAATACTGTTTCTGAACCTTGCTCAACAGATTGATAGGAGATAGGGAGAATTACAAGAGAGATGGAGAGGATATAGGGAGATTTAATAATTTTTAAAATTGCTTTTTGTCTAGAGTCTTTTCATAGATTTGAAAGAAAACTCATGAAGACTAGGACTCAACATAGATCTCTTTCCACTAGATTGAAGGATAACTAGTGAAGTTTATTTATTTTTAGAGATCTAGAGATTTAGATGCATTTGATTGCTACAGTCTAAATTTTATTGCAAGAGATTAGTTTTTGAGTTGCAACAATAGTAAAGATATTGAAGATTGAAGAGATCCAAGAGAAGAAGTTCACATTAAATATTTAGAAGAGAGAAAGAGGTCAAAGGAGTCCTATTGAATATTGAAGAAAAAGGAAAATCAAGAAAGAGGTCACTATAGAATATTGGATATTGGAGATTAAGGAGATCCAATAAGGAGATCTCCATAGAATATCAAAGACTGTAGATTGTAGATTGAAGAAAGAAGAAAGCAACTCTATTACAGATTGAGAAGGAGGAGACCCAAGAAAGAGGTCCCATTTAAGAACTTCTAGATTTGGAAGATAGAAGACTAAATATTAAAGATAGAGGAGTACTAGGATAAGTCCTATTAAATATTTGAGAAGTTGTAAAATTTGAAGACCCAAGAAAAGAGGTCTCAAGCAAACTTGGAAGGAGAAAGAAGAAGGCTAGAGAATCCCTATTGAAGAAAAATAAATAAGTGGCCATTGGAGAATATTTGAAGAAAGCTCAAGGTAGAATATTGCAAGCAAGGATAAGCTCTTGATAAGAAGGATTTGGGACAATTATTGCCATCCGACAATAAGCCCAAAAGGAAAAAGGATTTGGCAAGAAGTTTGCCAAAATTTGGAAAGGATTTTTAAAGATCTCAAGACATTCATATTATTGAGGAGGAGGCCAACAAATAGGCCCAATTTTAAGTAAAAATTTGAAAAGAATATTGGAGAATAAAGAAGCTAGAAGATACCATCAAATTTAAAATTTTTGAAAATAGCCATAAAGGATTTTAAGGCTGACTTGCGAAGAAGATTGCTTATTTTTATAGTAGAAGTTGAACAGTCACAAGACAACAACAATGAGCTGCAATTTGAAGAAAAATTGAACATATTTCAAAGTACACTTGAACAATGAATTGAAGGAAGGCTTGACAATAAAGAAAGGCAATAATTTGGATGAATTGAATGTTGTTTTTGGAGCAGCAAATTAAGAGTTTTGAATCAAAAAATTAGGCAGCATTAGAAGGAGAATAGAGAGTTGTGTTTTGGAGATTTTCAAGGCATATTTGGGAAAAGTATTGGACAAAATTTAGTCAAATAAAGGTGCTGCAAATTTCAAAATTTGAAGGCAGAATATTGGATAGATTTATAGTTGCAAAATTATACAGTTTTGGACAACAAACTAAAGGAGAAGGATTCATATGATTGAATATTTTTTGAAAGCAAATATTGGGAAGCAAATTGGAGGAGTCATAGAGCTACAAATTGGAGGAGTTTTTGAGCTAATTGGCAAGATGTTTTGGACAACAAGAAGACAACAATTAGATCTGCAATATTGACAAGTTTAGGGCAGCAAATCAAAGGAATTTAAGCTACAAAAATGATAAGTTTAAGGCAACAATTGAGTAGAAAGGAGAGTTGTAATGTTGACAAGTTTTAGGGTAAGAAATTAAAAGGAATTGGAGCTGCAAATTTTACAAATTTGGGATAGAAAATAGGTGAACCAAATCACCAAGAAAACGAGCTACAAAATGATACCAAAAGGTTTGTAAAAGTGGTGCTATGAAAGTTCATTATTTAAGCATTAAAACTAGTTCATTATAAGGTTTTTGAAAGCACCATATTAGAATTATTTAAGGAGAAAAATCTAGTTTAAGTTGAGTATCTCCAAGCCAAGGAAGGATACATCATTTTCATAATTGAACCTACAAAATACAACACCAAAATATATAATTAAAAGGAGAAATAAGGAGGAAATATTAAAAAGTGAAGGTAATAAAATAAGAAGTAAGTTTTTAGAGTGTCTAAAGACACCAAAATTAGCATAGTAAAAGTTGCAGGAGATTAGTTGAGAAGAAGAACCACCAGGTTTGGAAAATTTAAGCCACCATTGAGAGGTGGAACCATCGAAGCTGAGGAGTAAGAGTAAGCACCACTAAATCTTGAAAGAGCAACCAAGTTCAAGGAAGAAGGCAACCAACAAAGCACCAACAAGATATCTATATGATAGCATCATCAAAGCATTAAAGGAATTAAAAGTGCCATTAGCACCACCATAATGCCACTAGAGAGTTGAAGCACCAAGGTCATTTGAGTGCTAAAAGCCATAGACATTGATTAAAATATCACCAAGGAAATTCGATCATCACATAAGAGATTGAATGCCAAGTTTATATGCTTGAGGTTTTGTTGTCAATTTTGGGTACCTTGGGTACATTGCATTTGCTCAAGTGAATAAGTTGTCATTGATGTCAAGAAGCTGTTGAAGGAATTTGAATTGATGTCAAATAATTTGTTTTGATGAAGGTTCGGCATGACAGGTTCGAAAGTAAGTAAGTTTGAAAAATGTCACGATATCGCGACATGTCGCATTTTCGTGACTTAAGCAGGAGAGAGAAAGCTTTTTAGAAAAGTGTCGCGATATCGCGACATGTCGCAGTTTCGTGACTCAAAGAGGAGTGAGAATGTTCGAAGTCAGAAATGTCACGATTTTGCGACATATTGCAAGGAAGGTTGAACGGATGAAAAAGTGTCACGATTTCGCGACATGTTGCAGGAGAGAGAGTCCGAAAGAAAAAATGTTGCGATTTCATGACATAATGCAGGAGAGAGAGTCCGGGAGAAAAAGTGTCACGATATCGTGACATGTTGGGTTTTCACGACCCGAAGAAAATAAAAGCGCTAAGGAGAAAAAGTGTCACGATTTCACGACAAGTCAGAAGACAAAGTGGAAGCAAAGATAAAGTGTCGCGATTTCGTGACATGCTACAGATGAAAATGTTCCAAGTAAGAACTGTCATGATTTCACGACATACAACAAAGGGAAGAGTCTAAAATGAGAAGCGTTGCGATTTTGCGACAGGTTACAGAGAAGTCGTACGAAAGCTAAAAGTGTCACGATTTCGCGATAGGCTGCAAAGAAAATGTACGAAAGCTAGAAGTGTCGTGATTTCATGACAAATTCAAGGAGGAAGAGCTCAAAGGCGAAAGCGTCATGATTTCACGACATGTTCCATTTTTGCGGGTGTAAGGCAGAGAAAAACACAAGGCAGCGAAAGTGTCGTGATTTCGTGACATGTTCCATTTTTTCTAGTGCAAGCAGACAAGAGTGCAAGGAAGAGAAAGTGTCACGATTTCGCAACAAATTGAGATGGTAGCGTTCGGTTGGAGAAGGTGTCACGATTTCATGATAGAAACAGAATGCAGGTCTTCTATAGGAGAAGTGTCATGATTTCGTGACAAAAGCAGAGAGGAAGGCTATGAAGACAGAAGTGTCACGATTTCGCAACAAAAGTAGAAAAGAGGTCAACGAAGGGAGAAATGTCGCGATATCACGACAAAAGCAAAGTTGATGCTGACTAAGTCAAAAGTGTAGCGATATCGTGACAAGAGCTTAGTTGAAGTCGACAAAGGCTGAAGTGTCACGATATCATGACAAAAGCCAAAAGAAAGTATACGGTTGCAAAGGTTTCGCGATATCGCGACATGTAGTTTCACGGCAGAAGCTACAGAATAATTCCAGAGGTAGTGAAGTCGACAAAGTTAAAATTTAGCCAAAAAAAATTAGGGCTTACAGCTGACGTACATTAGGGTTTTTTTTTGGTATAACAGTCGACTAAGATTAAAGTTTTCATCTTGAAATTTTTGATATAAAAGGAGGGATGTTTGGGCGATTGGATGAGTAGTTGAGGTGCGACGTTCAGAGATAGTGTGCAGTGCAAGAAGTTCGATCGCTATGAGCAGAGTATGAATTCGATTGTAGTGTGCAGAGTGCATTTCGTCGAATCATTCTAAGTGTGAAAGATCGAAAAGGAAGAAGAGTGTGTGCAGACAGTGCAAGGGTTGAATTTCGACCAAGTGCGGGTGTGTTTGTGTAGAGAGAGAAGAGGGCGTAGAAAGCAGACAGGAAAAGACGAACGAGGACATTTGTACTAGATCGAAGGACTGTGTTTAGTGCAGATTCGAGGACCAGCTTTGGAGGTGATAGAGTTGAGGACAGAGGTTTCCAGCTAGAGCAGGGAGGATAGGTGTCTTCTATGGATAGAGTTCCATTTGCTAAGGGCAGCGGAGGCAGAGGTCTTCTAGAGGATCACCAGCCAAAGCAGAGCTAGGGGATTGGTGTCTCCTGTGGGTTGGTGCCCACGAAGTTGAGATTAGGGGATTGGTGTCTCCTTTAGGTTGGTGCCCATAAACATTGTAATCGAGAAAGGTATTCCCAGAATTTGGATTGATAAAATTTAGTGAAAGATTTTATCCGTGGATGTAGCTCACATTGAGCGAATCACGTAAATTGGTGTCTCATGTGTGTGTGATGATTTATACATTGCTTTGGTTTATGCTATTGATATTGCCATTGATATAGTGTATATTTTTGATTGGGATAAGAAAATTGAAAAGTGGTCTTATACTTTTCACCCCCCCTCTCAGTATAAGCTTGTGTTCTTCAATTGGTATCAGAGCGGGTGCCTTCGGAAAGTTTAACAACTTGAAGGAAAGCTAGTAAAGAACACACTGGATTATTCAAGTGGCAATGCAGCACCTATTCTTGATGGGTCAGATTTTGGTCTTTGGAGTGCGAGGATGAAGGTTCATCTAATGGCACTTGGTAATGAGGTATGTGAAGTAATTGAAGATGAGTACACTATTCCTATACATGGTCCAAATACTAAAGAAGAAAGGCTCATACATCACAACAATTCAAAAGCAATGAACGCAATCCTGAAAGGCTTACAGAAAGCAGATCTCACCAAAGTAATTCACTGTAAAACAACTAGTGAAATGTGGAAATAGCTGCAGGTGGTTCATACAGGTGATACAAATGTCAGAAAGGCCAAGTTGAGACACTTCAAAGGTATGTTTGAACAACTCAAGATGAATGATGATGAAAATATTAGTGATTACATGCTTTGTATGGATGAGGTTGTTAACTCCATGAAAGACTTAGGTCTTGAGCTTGCTGAAAATTATGTTTATGATAAGATTTTAAGATCTCTTCCTAATATATTTAATGAAAATATTTCTGCTATTGAGGAAGCTAAATATTTGGATAAGTTGAAAAAGGATGAGCTCCATAGTATACTTGCAGCATTTGAGTTGAGAACTCAAGTGAAGGTTGACGCCAAGAAAGAGGCAGCTTTCAAGGCTACCAAGAAATCCAAGGGTAAACAACTTCAAGAGAGTGATGAGTCTTCTAGTGATGAAGAGGCATATTACAACAAGAAAGGCAAATTCTCTAGAAAGCACAAAAGCATGAAAAATATAAGATGTTTCAATTATGGAAATTTTGGTCATTATGCTACAGACTATACTGTTCCCAAGGATGAAAGTGATGAAGATAAACATGATTCTAAGAGCAAGGATTCTAAAAAGCACAAGCATCACAGAAAGAAAAAATATGAGCATAGCAATCAAGGAAAGAGGTATTCTCACAAGCACAAGAAGAGTTTCTACCTAGACAAAGAAAGTAAGTGTTCTAGTAGTGATAGTGAAAGTTCTTCAAGTGATAATGAAAATGAGATGTTGTTCATATCAGAAAAAGAGGAAGAACCGAAACATAGATTCATTATCATGAAATGTATTAGATGTGGAAATTTTGGTCACCTTGAGGATGATTGCACAAATAATGATTTGGTTTCTAGTATGTATGAGGATGCTTCAAAAAACTATAATGAAGATTCATGTATGGTTTTTGAAAAGGGTAGCACCTCTAGTGAAAAGAAATCTGAAAAAGGCTTTGATGATTCAAAAAGAAAACAAATAAAGGATCTTGAAAGTGAACTTACTAATGCTCTTAGTGTTTTGAAAAAGGAAAGAAAGAAGAATGCTAGACTCAAGGATAAGTTAGATGAATTTTGTATGGAGAGAGATGATCTTATAGAAAGTCTTGACTTCTCTATGGCTAAGACACAAGAACTCAAGGATGAGTTAGAGTCTAAGGTTCTTGAGTATAGTGAGTTAGAATAGAAAATGGCTTCTTTGAAAGAGGAAATTAAAGAGTACAAGGATAAGCTTTACATGTTTCAAGATAGCTCCAAAAATGTTAAGTCACTCATCAAAGGTCAAAGAAAGACAACAGATAAAACAGGCCTTGGTTTTGTTAAGCCACACAAGGAACAAGTTGGAGAGTCTAGTAAGAGACTCCAAAAGGAAGAGAGTTATGATGAGGAAAGTATTTCAGATCATGAGTCCTTGAATGATAGATGCGCAAAAACAGAAAACAGAATTCAGAATGAGAAGAAGAAATTTTCAAGACCCAAGAGGTCGAATAAAGGAAAATTTCATGACAGATGTTTTACGTGTCACAGGTTTGGTCACATGGATTCGCATTGCATGACTCAAGTAAGGAAGGTAAATGACAGTTTTAGAGGTGGTAATTTCTTTCAAGGGTATTGCTACTCTTGTAAACAGTTTGGGCATAAGGCAATGTTTTGCAAGGCTAATAATAGGAACAGGGTTAGTCAGAACAGGCGGATTCAAAGAACAGGTATGCCTAAAAGAAATAACATTGTTACTTGTTATAAGTGCAACAATGAAGGTCACATAGCTAGACAGTGTAGATCTGAACTTCCAAGGTACATGAATAGGAACAGTGGTATGAACAGGTCCAAGGATCAAGGCATGGAAAAGAACATGAATGATAACAGGAACAGGAACAGTGACAAGAACAGGAATAGGAATATGGACAAAGAGTTCAAGAGAAGGCCCAAAAAGGAAATTATAGACGCTGATGATGATCAGTGCCTAATGGGAGTTTTACTCCCACCCCAGAATTAATCACCTCATCAGGAGGTGGGGGAGGGAGTAAGCTAAGAGGCTCATTCTTAGTCTTGAGCCCCAAAGGTGACCCTTTGCCATTGATGACAAAGGGGGAGAGATATGAGTAAGGGGGAGAGCTTTAAGTGAAGAGGAAAGCTTCAAGTCAGGGGGAGCAAAACTTCAAAGGAAGATTCTCAGTTGTGGGCACGGTTCAGTCGCTTTTAAGCACGATTGGTTTCAATTTTGGCTCTTGAGAAGTGTTTTTAGTAAAGGTTTGCCATCAATGACAAAGGGGGAGATTGTTGGAAATTTTGGGTACCTTGGGTACATTGCATTTGCTCAAGTGAATAAGTTGTCATTGATGTCAAGAAGCTATTGAAGGAATTTGAATTGATGTCAAATAATTTGTTTTGATGAAGGTTCGACATGACAGGTTCGAAAGTAAGTAAGTTTGAAAAATGTCGCGATATCGCGACATGTCGCATTTTCACGACTTAAGCAGGTGAGAGAAAGATTTTTAGAAAAGTGTCGTGATATCGTGACATGTCATAGTTTTGTGACTCAAAGAGGAGAGAGAATGTTCGGAGTCAGAAATGTCACGATTTTGCGACATATTGCAAGGAAGGTTGAACGGACGAAAAAGTGTCACGATTTCGCGACATGTTGCAGGAGAGAGAGTCCGAAAGAAAAAATGTCGTGATTTCATGACATAATGTAGGAGAGAGAGTCCAAGAGAAAAAGTGTCACGATATCGTGACATGTTGGGTTTTCACGACCCGAAGAAAAGAAAAGCGCTAAGGAGAAAAAGTGTCACAATTTTGCGACAAGTCAGAAGACAAAGTGGAAGCAAGATAAAGTGTCACGATTTCGCGACATGCTGCAGATGAAAATGTTCCAAGTAAGAACTATCGTGATTTCACGACATACAGCAAAGGGAAGAGTCTGAAATGAGAAGCATCATGATTTCGTGACAGGTTGCAGAGAAGTCATACGGAAGGTGAAAGCGTCGTGATTTCGCGACAGGCTGCAAAGAAAACGTACGAAAGCTAGAAGTGTCACAATTTCACAACAAATTCAAGGAGGAAGAGCTCAAAGGTGAAAGCATCAAGATTTTGTGACATGTTTCATTTTTGTGGGCGTAATGCAGAGAAAAAAATAAGGCAACGAAAGTGTCACGATTTCGTGACATGTTCTGTTTTCGCTAGTGCAAGCAGACAAGAGAGCAAGGAAGAGAAAGTGTCATGATTTCGTGATAGATTGAGATGGCAATGTTCGGTTGGAGAAAGTGTCATGATTTCGTGACAGAAATAGAATGTAGGTCTTCTATAGGAGAAGTGTCACGATTTCACGACAAAAGTAGAGAGGAAGGCTATGAAGACAGAAGTGTCACGATTTCTAAAAAAAGTAGAAAGGAGGTCGACGAAGGGAGAAATGTCACGATATCATGACAAAAGAAAATTTGATGTTGACTAAGTTAGAAGTGTCGTGATATCATGACAAGAGCTTAGTTGAAGTCGACAAAGGCTGAAGTGTCGCGATATCGTGACAAAAGCCAAAAGAAAGTATACGATTGCAAATGTGTCACGATATCGCAACATGTTGTAGTTTCGCGATAGAAGCTATAGAAGAATTCCAGAGGCAGTGAAGCCGACAAAGTTAAATTTTAGCAAACAAAAATTAGGGCTTACAACCGACATAGATTAGGGTTTGTGGATGAACCACGTAAATTGCTGTGTAACTTTGTGGATGATCTTGTGCATTGCTTTGATATTGCTTTGGATATTTAGCTTTACTATTTTGAAGTATAAAGGAAAAGTAAAAAGAGGTCTTATACTGTTCACCCCCCCTCTCAGTATAAGCTTGTGTTCTTCAAGTTTCTTCCTTTCTTTCCTCTTCAAGAATTTATTTTTCTTTTGAACTTGATTCACCTATCTCAAAACAATATCCAAACTAAATGTTTGAAGCCATAGAAAATTTGGAACTTTCTTCATAAAAATTATGTGCTTCCTTGCTTTCATCTTTTAGAACTTCCTTTCCTTTTGAGTGTGACTTTTCTTGGAAATAGGATACAACTTTAAAATAAGTTTCCACTCAAATTTGAACCTTTTCATCTAATGTGTCATGTCTTACCGTTATTACCCTTAGTTCTTCATTCATCCTTTCCTCTATCCTTTTTTTATTTTGAAGCTCATCTCTTAGATCACTGATTGTCTGAAGTTGTTCTTCTATGATTTTTACATTTGTTCGAATCTTGTTTTCAAGATTCTTGATTTCTTCTTTTAGTATTTTGACTCTTATTTTTGTTTTCTTGGCTCATCCTCTTCTTTTTCTACTACCACAAGTGAGACTTCTTCATATTCACTATCACTAAGATCATTATTATCTTCTATAGCAAACAAAATCTCATTATTTCTTTGACCATGCCTGTTTCCTTGACGTGTCATCTCATCTTCACTATCACTGAAACCATTGCAATATCCTGATCTATGATATCTTTGACCACACACAAAACACTATTATCTTTCACCTTCTATTCCAAGGAATATATATTCTTTGTTTTCATCATCTGACTTGTCTCTATCACTGTGATCTGAGCTATCACTTGCTTTTGCAATGTAGTAAGTTTTCTTTATCTTATGAAAACTTTTATTTTTCTCATATCCGTTTTGCTTGAATATATCATCTTTGTCATGCTTATGATTTCCATCTTATTTTCTTTTGTGACCCTATTTTTCATCATCACTATTTTTTTCATGTGGACACTTGTGTGCATAGTGACCAAAATCACCACACTTGTAGCATTTGACTTTCTTCATATCCCTAAAATTTCTTAAGTCCTTTTTCCTTTTGATGAAGTTAGCTTCCTTATCATTATCTGAATCTTTATCTGTCTCTAGAACTTTACCTTTATTTTTCTCTTAAGCCTTGAATGCAATTTCTTTTATTAGAACCTGATGCTTACTCACCCTCATCTCATAAGCTATGAGAGTTCCTTGTAGTTCTTCCATTGTTAGCTTGTTGATATCCACAATTTCTTCTATTGCTAAAACCTTTGCATCATGTTTCATGTGAAGTGATCTCAAAACTTTTTGAGTAACTTCTGATTCTTTCATCTCAAATCCTAGGCCTCTCATGGTGTTAGTAATCTCATCAACTCGAAGTAAAAACTTTGCAATATCTTCAGAATATTCCATTTTCAATTCCTCAATTTCATTACTTTTTCTATGAGTTTGTAGTTTTGCCAACTTTACCTTTGAATCATTATTTTTGAAAAAAATAATTGTTTGCTTTCTAATATCTTCTTCTTCCTCAATATTTATTCCATCTAAAGTTAAATTATCTTTGATTTCTATGAGTTTGTATTTTTGCCAACTTTACCTTTGAATCTCCTTCATAAGTATTCTGCAACTTGGTCCACATTTCATTAGCTGAATTACATACCATGACCTTTGCAAAATTTGTTTCATGTAGCCCACTCAAAATATAATTAATTTCCCTTGCATTGATCTCAACAAATTTCCTGATAGTCTTATCTATCTCGGGATCACCTTCAACCTTATACTCTTTTTCAACAATCTTCCATACCTCATATCCTTATGATATCAAGTAGTTCTTCATTCTCATGCTCCAAAAAGCATAATTGTTACCATCAAACAGTGGAGCCTTATTTGTAGATAATCCGTTCTGTGAAGCCATCTATGTTCTTGTATAATATACCCTCAAGCTGTTAGCATTTTTGAAGGAACCTGCTCTGATACCAATTGAAGAACACAAGCTTATATTGAGAGGGGGGTGAATAGTATAGTGCCCAATTTTTACTTTCTTTCCAAAACAATATCAATTAGTGTCCTTAATTGTAATAACTAAATATAGCGAGTGTGCATTAATTACATAGATAGCAATAGTAAACAAGTGCACAAATCACCACACACAATTGAGACACAAGATTTAACGTGGTTCCCCAAATGTGGGGTACTCCACAAGATAATCTCCTTATAATATTTCACATAGAAATAATGATCCTTATCCCAATACAAATGATTACTTTGATCTGCTCAAATATAGGCAATACACTGATCTACTTAGGTAGGAAATCCATTGATCTGCTTCAGCAAGCTCACCAAGAACTTGCCCAAAACTGCTCTAGCAAGCTCACTAAGAAATTGCCCAAAACTGATTTAGCAAGCTCACCAAGAACTTGCTCAAAATTTGCTCTAGAAAGCTCACCAAGAACTTGCCCAAAACTGCTTCAACAAGCTCACCAAGAACTTGCCCAAAACTTCTCTAGCAAGCTCACTAAGAACTTGCCAAAAATCTGCTCAATAAGCTCACCAAGAACTTGCTCAAAATCTGCTCAACAAGCTCACTAAGAACTTGCTCAAACTGCTCAACAAGCTCACTAAGAACTTGCTTAAAATTTGCTCATCAAGCTCACCAAGAACTTGCTCAAAATATGCTCAACAAGCTCACTAAGAACTTGCTCAAAATATGCTCAACAAGCTCACCAAGAACTTTCTCAAATGTTGTCCCAAATCTATCCCAAAAGTCTTCTCAAAGGGTCAATAAATCATCCACAAAAACTGCCACAAATCTATTCACAAATCTATCCCAAAAGACTTCTCAAAGGCTCAACCAATCATGCTCAAGTAGCACTCAAATCTCATCCACAAATCTATGAAGGCAAGGCTCAATGATGAATTCAACAATGAATGGCAATGCACTCTACAATGGATGAAAACAATTATCCACAATGATCTCAACTCAAATCAATCTCAACTCAACTCAAGTCAATATTAACTCAACTCCAATATTATATAAGCATAAAGAGAATTGTTAGGGACTCAATATTTTCTAATCTCAAATCTCAATATCAACCCAAATTAGAATTATAGAATTGTTTGTTTCATGGTACTTGAACAATCACCTCACACAATCACTTGACTAGGCTCAATCAACTCAATTAATCACCACAAGGGATAACTCTTTCTCATAAAACCCTAGTCCGAGCATGTATCAACCAATTTAAATGTTTCCAACAATTCTCAACCACAAATCTCACATAACAATGATACTCATGTTCTTTTCTAACTCAAGTTAATGGGCTTCAACAACTATGCTTATAAAACAAGGTTTAAACACAACTCTCAAAATAGAAAACCTTGAAGCATTCAACCAACCACTTTCGAAAAGGAAACCACAATCAATCATTTTCTCTCCAATGATATTCCAGAAATCAACCACCATAAACAAAGTCAATGGAGAATATTGCTCATACCTTTTGATGCCTTATTGGATGTCCACTAAATCTTCCACACTCAACAAAATTCTTTTTCAACTTTCAACAAGGGTTAGAGATCATGATTAATATCACAAAAATAATATCCAAATAACACCTTATCACTCCTACTCAATAAGATACAACATGTCCCCTCATGAAAGAATTAATGACCTTTGAAAAAGAACAAAAAAACCTTCACTTTTGAAACCCTTTACAAAAATAGAAATATATATTTACATACACATTATTTCTCCCTCTAAGCAAGTTAATCAAATAGCCTTCGAAATAATCTTTCCAACGATATATAATATGATATACTTTCAAAAGGAGAAACACCAAAAATCTCTCTTTTTCTAAACATGCATCACAACCCTTATTCCTCCTAGGGCAACTTTAGAAAAATAAAATATATTAAAAAATTATTAACTGGCCTCTGTCCCTGACGGGATTCGATTTTGTGACGTCTCCTTGCTCAACGCTTTAACCACAACCAGCCTACCGTTGGGCCACATGCTCTCATGTGTCCAAAGGGACACGAACAAAAACTTATATCATAAACTTCTGCACCCTTCGAAAAACTTAACAACGCTTCGAGCGCTTCAACAAAGCAAATAACCACGGTGGGACTTGATCGTAGGACATCCTGCGTAACACACAGTGCATGAACCGCTAGGCCATAGATGCCTATTCATATTATTAAACTTTGTGAACGATTTTTCAATAGATCAAAGTCACACTTCTCTCTCTTTGCACAATTCATTCCCCAATCGAAGGCATTCGAAAAATAAGCACTAGGATAATGAATTCTAAGCTTTTGTTGGCATATATATGCCTTTCCTCTTTATTTAGATGTCTATGCTATAAATTAATATAGCCTTTTCTCCTTTCTTTAGTTGGCGCTAAAATTAATATATTTAATTTTAAAATTAAAATTAAAATTTTAAATAATTTAAGATTTAAACTAAATATTTAAAAATAAATATCTCCATCATCGGCGCACATTTTTCGATGAAATGAAAATCCAATTTGGGTTTTAAGAAAAACCCATTTCAAATATGCCATCCATGGTTTTAAATAAAACCTTTTATTTTGCCTGCATTGGTTTTCACAAAAACTCTGTATATATCCATGCTATCCAAAATATCATAAATGCTTATTTATGAAATGCTTTGGCCACCAAAACTCAATGTGATCCATGTGACATCAATGACAACATAAAATAATTCAAATTGACAACACTTGCATACAACTTTTGCAACAATATAGTTAATTAGAAAACATATTAAGTTGCTAAGTTCCTAAACCTTATTTATTAAAGGTTCCATGTAATAACTAAAGGTAATTGAAATTATTATCATCCAACTAATTTAATACAAGATCACTTCACCACATCATTCACATTGAATCTATGTGTTGCCTTCATAGTAATATTTTTAAGAATACAAAACAAAATTCTAATTCTACTCATAATGTCAAAATCCCAAGACAAATTCGTTACTACCTTGTTATAAATTGAGTTAATATTTTGGAAGAGAAAACCAGGGCATCAGTTGGGTAGACAAAGTACTTTCTAGTTGCTATAGAATTGAAGACAAGATTTTTGTCATAGGAGGATCCAATGGGGACACCTTTAGATCCTATTTTAGAGAGACAAAGTTATTTTGTAGATTTATTGAAGGAAAAATCCCTAGTAGAGACTGAAGAAGCACAAAAACCTACATTAAAAATGCTCTTTATGGCTGTTGGAAAAAGATCAACATCTCAAAGAGTCAATGGATGCTTATCATAGTTAGAATCAAGGCCAAAGCTTGTCATTGAGCAGAGGATGGTATAATAAATAGTCTTATATAAATCCAATCACGATATAATCTATAAATTCATGGGTATTTGCCCTACCCTAAATTTTTTGCATTCCCAGGTTTGACAAAATTGAGAGCCTCTTGGTGATTATTCTTTGTGGTTTATTAGTAATGAATATTTTATTGTTAGTTTTTCCTCACTTGTTGATAGAAATAGGGATTTCGAATTTAAAAAGAGGAATCATGGTCCAAAAAGATTATTTTTTAGCCTTGGAGAGTTGGATTTGATCATCGAATTGAACCCACTATTGTCCCAGTTTGGATTAATTTGTATGCACTTCCAATTGAGTTCTAGAGTGAGCAGGTATTAGAAATAATTGATAATTCTGTTAATAGATATTAGGATTATTCTAGAGACACAATTGAAGTAAACACAACCGTTTATGCTAGATTATGCATGGAAATGTATCTCAACCAACCTTTGTTAGCAAAGGTTGAACTCAAATATGTAGAACTATATTGTATTCAACAACTAGATTATGAGAGATTTCCCTTCAAGTAAAGAGTTTGCCACAAATATAGGCATTTGGATTGGTATGAACACAAAAATAGAGTCTCCTCTAGGAATGTCAAATCTTCTTGAGGGTAATTCAACAATTAATAAAGAAACAACCAAAATTTTTTATGGTAGAGAAGCATAGGGAGATGGTTTTGAATAACCCAAAAGAAGGTAAAATAAAAATAATGGTAAATAACAAACCCAACTCAAGCCCTCAAATAGGTATGAGATCTTCAAGACACTAGTGGACCAAGAAGAAAAACAATTCATGGAAGGATTATATGGGAATAATGAAAACAATAATAGGCATGTTCAAGCCCCTCTTTCACCTCCTATCTTAGAGTAGGTAATAGGCTGTAGTAAGTTACAAAAATCAGATATTGTAGGGGTATTGATAGTGCATAACTAAGAGTAGTCAATAATAAATGATGTCATCATGGGTATAGTAGAAAAGAACAAAGAAAATCCAACTCTAGGGATAACTCAGGTGGAAAAGAGATCAAAGAATATCAACTCTCAGGGAGTGGGTAGAAAATACAATATGGAAATAAATATTGTTCAAGGAGATAAACTGATCATAGGGGGATCGGTGCGGTCAATAGACTCTTACTGGTCTCAAGGTAACCAATGACTATACGATCATGGAATATTAGGGATTTAAATAGTAGAACCCATTAATCCATTGTTTGAAAACTCTTAGAAAAAAGTAAAACAAATTTTTTGCTTATCCAAGAGAAAAAAATATTGTGGGATCTTATGTGTAAAATAGTAAATAGACTTTGGAGGAATGCTGGTCATATGTAAGTGGTTTCCCAAGGGGCCTCAAGGGGTATAGTTACCTTTTGTAACTCTCTTGAATGGATGACAATAGAACATATAGCTTTGAGGGGTGTCCTCACATCACATTATCTGAACAATGTGATATCTAAACAAGTTTTAATCATAAATTTTTATGGGTCTCAAAACCTAGATGGTTAGATTCATCAATAGAAAGTGGTGCATAATATGAGAGTCTCGAGGGAGGAGTTAGACTAGATTGTTGTTGGGTATTTTAATGCTAAATTATCATCTAGAGATCAAGAAGGGGGAACCCCAATTTTGTATCTAGGGGATCAACTTATGATTGCCCAAGTCCATGCATTACACTTGGTAGATATTAAATGTCATGGAACCAACTATACTTGGACAAATAAGAGGAGGGAGCCACATAGTAGAAAGGTGAATTTATATCATTTTTTGGTTTTAGAGGAGGTATTTGTGAAAGAATATAAAATTTTAGATTTTGAAGGATCCAGTTTGGATCACTTCCCCATTCTATTGGAAGGGGGGATCAAGACAAGGCAACATCACAAACCATTTAGATTTAAAAACTTTTGGTTATAAAAAGAGGAACTTCAAAAGAAAATTCCATAGTGGTGGGAAGAGAGACATCCAACATATGGGATAACAATGTTTAGATTCCATAAGAAGCTTCATTATATCAAGGATCAGTTGAAACAATGGAGGTGAGGTAACAAGATAAACTTCCAGGTCCAAAGAGCTCCATTGGTAGCTAGATGGGATGAGGTTCAAAAGACTTCAATAAATGAACAATTATAGAGTAGCTCAAAGAAGAGGATGATGCATTACGTAAAGCGATTGAGGATATTAACAACCAACAAGAGATCTATTGGAAACATAAAGAAAGAACCACTTGGTTATTAGAAGGTGATAAAAACACCAAATTTTTCCATAGGACTACTTGTTCTAGGACATAGATGAACAATATGGAATCTCTTTAGGATGAGAATGGGCACTCCTTTTATACAATCCTAGGTATGCATTTCCATTTAATGGATTATTTTGCTAAATTGTTTAAGGAAATTATGGTGTAAGATGAAGAGGCTCAAAAAGAAGTTCTTGTTGTCATACCCTTTATTACATTTGAAGAAGAAAATCAGGCCCTACTTAAACCCATTGATAGAGAGGAATTGAAGAAAGTAGTCTTTGGAATGAGTACTAGAAAAACACCAATACTAGATGGCTTTCCAATTGAGTTTTTTACACCTTCAGGGACAGCTTGGAGGAGGATGTAATGGCTATTATAGAGGAGTCCAAAGGTATTAAAGGAATTCTTAAAGTATTAAATCATACATTCATTGCCTTAATTTTGAAAGGGGAGGAGGAGGTACATATTTCATATTATAGACCTATTGCCTTATGCAATGTCATATATAAAATAATCACAAAGGTAATGGCTGAGTGGCTAAAACCTCTCCTACATAGAATTATCTCCTTAGACCAAGAGGGTTTTGTAGAGGGTAGACAAATCTTGGATGGTGTGGTTCTAGCTCAGGAGGTAATCCACTCAATGAAAGAAATTAGCAATAGAATAATGTTCATAAAACCATATATGTCAAATGCTTATGATAGGGTGGAGTGGAGCTTCTTGTCAAGGATTATGGTAGCCTTTGGTTTCTCTCAATACTAGATAAAATGGATCATGAGTTGTGTTTCTACTCTAACATACTCAGTGTTAATCAAAGGTCTTCCCTTGCAACCATTTGGAGCTACTCGAGGCCTTAATTAAGGAGATACTTATCCCCCTTATATTTTTCTCATATTGGCTAAAATCTTGGGTAGACTCATCTTGAGGAGAAGACAACAAGGTTTGCTAACAAGTATTAAGGTTGGTGAGGAGGTTTTGACTCACCTATATTTTATGGATGACATAAGATTTGTGGGAGTGGCCAAGTTCAGGGAAGCAAGACTGATTAGAGATACTCTTAATGTTTACCTTAGGGCCACAAACCAACTCATCAATGATAAAAAATCCAAAGTGGTCTTTTTTAATATTGAACGAAGGCTTCAAGATAAAATTTTAGAGATCTTGGGATTCATGAGGACTTCTCTCCCAATTGTATATTTTGGGGTCCCTTTGCATTTAAAAAAAACAAAAATAGATATCTAAAGTAATATTTTGAATTGTATCAAAGAAAGAATTAATCATTGGTCTCACAAATGGTTAATCTTTGGGGGTAGATTAAAATTTTTATAGTTAGTCATTCAGGCCATGCCAATTTATAAATTTTCTATCCTTAATGCCCCACATACCATATGGAAAGAGTTAGACAAGATGGTTACCAAATTTTTATGGGGAGGAGTTAAAGGAGAGAGGAAATAGGCCTTCGTAGGTTGGGAGAAAGTAAGTCGACCTAAGATAATGCTAGAGAATATTACATTATTTGGTACATGTCAATGTACCACCATGGGTACATGGTTAGATTAGGTTAAGTGTCTTAAGTTAGTATTTGAGTCTTTACTTTATGTAATGTAATAATGTGCAGGAAATGCACAAGTGTCTTGTAGTTAGGTGTGCATGTGCACAAGTGTCTTGTAGTTAGGTGTGCATGTGCACAAGTGTCTTGTAGTTAGGTGTGCATGTGCACAAGTGTCCATTATGTAGAGTGCACATGTGTCCTTAGAGTAGGAAAGTGAAGATTTACATACTATTATATATTTGTGACCAAGCATTGTAATAATTTATCAAAAATATATTTCTCATAACATGTGATAGTAGACCTCAATTTTATATACTATTTTCATGAGCTTTCACTAATGACATTTTTATGAGTAGTTGCAGAAGTTTCTTATGAGTTTTACATGCTTAGTATATTTTAGTTATCTTATACTTAATATTGCATGCTTATTTTAGATCTTGTGGTTGCTTTTCATTAAATATATAACATCAAAAGTTAACAGTGGTATCAAAACCATAAGGAAGATTATGTTAGTCTTACAATGGCACTGAGAGGGGGGTGAATCAGTGTAGACTTTTAATCTTAACTTCACAGCTCTTAAAACTTAAATAATGAAACCTTAAAACCAGATAAAGCAAGTATCACAAGAGAACATCACACAACACAAGATTTAACGAGGTTCACCAATTTGGCTACTCCTCAAGAATGACTGCTTGGAATACCATCCAAATCTAGCATTTGCAAAGAAACAACTTTACAAACAATTTTACCAGCACCCACTAGAAGGAGCACCAACCCTTGATTTATCTGCACCAATAGAAAGGAGCACCAACCCCTGATGCCAAGCACCAACTTGGACTTCAATTCTAAAACTAGAAGATTGATAGTAAGATACCTTCGCTTTTACAAGACCTTGACTGGTCTACTTCACCTTTGCGTTCTTTGTGCACTCTGCACTTTCTATGAAATCACTTCGCACACTCTGCTCCGACACATTTTAACTTTACAATCATCTTCTCTCTTTTGCGCACTCTACACCTTCTGCTTTCTTTACGTAATCACAGTCACACTTAAGACAATTCGATACCACTCTTCACTCACTTTGCACACTTCACCATCATCACGCCACTTCTACGCTTTCTATGCTCTTACGACCATATTTCACACTTCGACACGCGTTCGACGATGCATACATCACTTTATCAAATTATCCAAACAACCCTCCTTTTATAACAGTATTTTCATGATGAAAAAACCAATCTTAGTCAGCTGTAAACCCTAATCTTAGTCAGCTGTAAACCCTAATCTTTGTCAACTGTAAACTCTAATCTTCGTCGACTTACATCGGTCTTCGTCAGCTTCATTGCCCCTGTAACTCTTCTGTTGTTGTTGCCGCGAAAACACATGTCGCGATATCGCGACACTTTCACCTTTGTATGCTTTCTCTTAGCTTTGGCCCACAAGAATACAACATGTCGTGATATCACGAAACTTTTTCCTCCGTAGGATTTCTCTTAGCTTTGGCCCGCGAGAATACAACATGTCGCGATATCGTGACACTTCTTCTTTCTCTCTCTTACTCTTTGCATCGGACCGCGAAAATGCTACATGTCACGATATCGCGACACTTTTTCCTCCTTGCATTTTCTCTTTGCTTCAGCCCCAAAAATACATGTCACGATATCGTGACACTATTTTCTCTCTCCTCTTTCTCTTTGCGTTGGCCTACAAAAATACATGTCACAAAATCGTGACACTATTTTCTCTCCTCTTTCTCCTTGTATCGGACCACGAAAATGCTACATGTCGCGATATCGCGACACTTTCACCTCCGACACTTCGTCTCTGCTTTTGTCACGATATCACGACACTTTTGCTTCCGTACTTAGCTTCTTTGCTTTTGTCGTCAAATCACAACACTTATGCATTCGAAGTCTTCTTCACTGCTTTTGTCATGAAATCGTGACAATTCTGCTTTTGTACGCTTCCTCTCTTTCGTTTGTCACAAAAATGCGACATGTTGCAAAATCGTGACATTTTTCCTTCTCTGCTTTCCTGCTTTCTTCAAGTCACGAAAATGCGACATGTCACGAAATCGTGACACTTTTTCTTTCTCTTCCTTCCTGCGCTTTTCGAGTCACAAAAATGCGACATGTCGCGAAATCGTGACACTTTTTCTTTCTCTTCCTTCCTGCGCTTTCGAGTCACGAAAATGCGACATGTCGCGATATCGCGACACTTTTTCTCCTTAGCGCTTTCTCTTGCCTTCGGGTCACGAAAATGCGACATGTCACGATATCGTGACACTTTTTCTCCTTAGCACTTTTTCTTGCCTTCGGGTCGTGAAAACGCGACATGTCGCGATATCGCGACACTTTTTCTCCTTAGCGCTTTCTCTTGCCTTCGGGTCACAAAAATGCGACATATCGCGATATCGCGACACTTTTTCTCCTTAGCACTTTTTCTTGCAACATGTCACGAAATCGTGACACTTTTTCTACTTGCCTCTTTTTCTTTCAACATGTCATGAAATCCTGACACTTTTTCTACTTGCCTCTTTTTCTTTCAACATGTCACGAAATCATGACACTTTTTCTACTTGCCTCTTTTCTTCCAGGATGTCGCAAAATCACGACACTTATTTCTTCTGTACTATCTCTCTCGCAATATGTCATGAAATCGTGACACTTTTTCCACTTGCTCTTTTTCTTTCCAACATGTCACGAAATCGTGACAGTTTTTCTTTCTTCTTCTCTTTCTTCCAACATGTCGTGAAATCGTGACCATTTTTATTTCTTCTTCTTTCTCTTCCAACATGTCGCGAAATCGTGACAGTTTTTCTTTCTTCTTCTCTCTCTTCCAACATGTCGCGAAATCATGATAGTTTTTCTTTCTTCTTCTCTCTCTTCCAACATGTCGCGAAATCGTGATAGTTTTTCTTTCTTCTTCTTTCTCTTCCAACATGTCACGAAATCATGAAAGTTTTTCTTTCTTCTTCTCTCTTCCAACATGTCTCGAAATCGTGACAGTTTTTCTTTCTTCTTCTCTCTCTTCCAACATGTCATGAAATCGTGACAGTTTTTCTTTCTTCTTCTCTCTCTTCCAACATGTCGCAAAATCATGACAGTTTTTCTTGCCTGCTATATATGTCGCGATATTGTGACACTTTTCTTACTTGTCTTTTTCTTTGATCTTTTGCAAGTGGTCCACTTCGGTCTTCTTGGAAAATCACTATACATACTCTAAGTAACCTTTGAACTCCTGTCTTCTGCATCTGACTAGCTTTTGAACTTTCGGTCCATTGCATCAACAGATCTATCTAACTGTGTTGACAATAATGAAAATACTGTTGTTGAACCTTGCTCAACAATATCCCCCTTGGGAATTGTTGGCAACACATGTGCAATTTCCTATAACTCTTCTCCCCATTTGACAATAATACCAAAGGGCTACTACAGACTCCCCCTGAGTCCATGCACAACATTCTCAGGCATAATTTATTACACTTAGTAGAAATCATGAACATGAGAAAAAAGATAATAAAATACTTAAATGCTCCCCCTAAGAATGTGATCTCTGTAGCTAGTCAATTCTTGGTAAGTGTGACCACTCCCAATTTATTGCGAAGGTACTCAAAAAATTCCTTGGGCAATGGTTTTGTGAATATATCTGCTACTTGCTCTGTAGTTGGAACAAAATCCAACTTAACCTCACCTTCCGTAACTTTGTACTTCAAAAAATGATACCTGAGAGCAATGTGTTTTGTGCGTGAATGCATCATCGAATTCTTGGAGATGTTAATGGCACTGGTGTTATCACACTTAACTGATATTGGCTCACTAAAGCTAATACCAAGTTATTTTAGGGTTTGTTTCATCCACAATACCTGCATACAACATGTTGTTGTTGCAATATATTCTTCTTCTGTTGTCGATAGAGAAACTGACTCTTGTTTCTTACTGTGCCATGCGACCAATCTATCTCCAAGATTGAATGCACCTCCACTGGTACTCTTTCTGTCATCTACACATCTTGCCCAATTTGCATCTTTAGGATACCATAACCCATACTCCATAGTACCCTTGTGATATTATAGAAGACTTTGTATCTCTCGTTGTCTTGATCGGTGGACCTCTTCTTCACTTGAAGAATCCTCACTCAGATCTATCTTCAACTGTGTTGGCTGCTAGATTTCTATCCATTGAGACTCTGACCTCTGTACTCTATCACATCCAAAGCTTAGTCAATAGGCTCACTAAGAACCTGCTCAATATGCCCACATAGAACCTGCTTAACAAGCTCACATAGAACTTGTCCAATGCTGAATAACAAGCTCATAAAAAAGCTATCCAAATCTGCTCCACCAAGCTCACTAAGAACTTGTCTGAATCTTCTCTAGCAATCTCACCAAGAACTTGCCCAAATTTGCTTTAGAAATTTGACCCAGCATTGTCCTTAAATATTTCCCAAAGGCCTTCCCAAAGGCTCAATCAATCATGCTCAAGTGACAACTCTCTCTCACACAGCCCTAGTCCAAGTATGTATCAACAAACTCAAATAATTCCAACACTGCTCAACCACAAATATCACATAACAATGATACTCATGTTCTTTTCTAACTCAAGTTCTTTCAAAACCAATGGGCTTAAACCATTGTGCTTATAACACAAGGTTTAAACACAAATCTCAATTCAAAAAACCTTAATGCATTCAACCAAATACTTTCCAAAAAGGAAACTACAAACAATCATTTTCCCTTCAATGATATTTCTGAAATCAATCACCATAATGTTGTCACATGAGTGTCTTTGGGATTAGCCTGAAATCATGCTACCATGCATACTGCTTGCAAAATATCTGGTCTGATACCTATTAGGTATAGTAGACTTCCAATCATAGATCTATACATGATTTGATCAACAGGTGGAGATTTTTCATTCTTGTTCAACTTGCACCCTTTCTTAAGCCTTTGTTGTGTGAGATAGTTGTCTAGCCTTGCATATCATGCTCGGGGTGCCTGTTTCAAGCCATATATCTTCAACTTACAAACCAATTTGGGATCATCATCAAGCTTGAAACCATCTAGCTGCTCAATATAAACCTCTTCTTCAAGCTTCCCATTCAAAAATGCTAATTTCACATTTGTCAACAAAATTGACAAGTGACTCACACTTGTACCAACTTTTGTCCAACACTGTACCGACACTGCAATTTTACTGCCAACTCTGTGCAAGCATCAAACACTATATCACAACACCAACCAAATCCCTTTTTACATTTTCAACTTGGTCTATGTTTTCTACAGCCACCACTGGTCACACCTTACTTTCAACTGTTCGAATCAGGAGACAATATTTTGTTAAACACTTCACAGCCAACTATGGTGCACCTTACTCAAAATCATACTTCTAGACCTCGGATAGGTAAGATTCACAAAGCAAAGTTGCTCATATTGATGAGCTAAACATGAATCAATGATCAGACTTCAATATTTTTCCTCGCAATGTCATAATAGATCTAACAATCTTCATGTCAATGTGTAGTTCAAATACATACTGCTTTTATCGAAACACATAGATGCGGCTAGAACAACGTTCTTTCACTAACCAAATTATCTAAAATGCTATAATCCTTAACTTTGGTTAGTGGCAATAAGAAGCATCACCAGTACAACAATGACATATAGCAATACTACCAATAAAGACAACTCTCAATTTAATCACCACCCTTCATGACACTTCCACAAACTATATGAACTGAAAACACACTTTGACAACTATACAACAACTTCCCTGACTACTTGCCTTTCATCCTCAGGTAATCAAAAAAATACATAGGAGCATTAAAATGAAACTTCAAGATTTCTCCCCCTGAGAATGTGCTACCTGGAGTTGCTTAGTGCAATAGCGGAGTAGTCTCCTTCAATCCAAGGAGACACAATTTCCTTTCTTCTATATTTCTCCAAAATTTCTTGAACTCGGGCTTGGATTTTTCAACTACATCCCTGTTTTGCACCTTTTCGTGAACTCGGAAATTTCTCTTCTATGGTTGTCTCTTGTGCATCCTTGATGAATGATTATTTTCCTTTTTATGTACCTGATTTATTCCCTGTCTGTGTTGTGTTCTTTGCGTCTGATGAAATCTACTGTTTTGCCTTAGATTTGATACAAAACTGCTTGGAAAAAACCTTGCTATGTGCCCATGACCATTACATCAAAAAAATTGTACATTTTGTTCACTCAAAAATGCAGAAGTATTTCTATCAACATAACTCTTTGATTTATTATTCAATCCACAATAAATTGCCTTGTGACCATACTGGTTGCATCTGAAACAATAGCCATTAAAAGTATCATTATGAAAAAAGTGAGAGTGATAGAACCTCTTTTGTTGTGGTTGCTTTGCTGTAGATCTCATTTGATATTTTCCTCCTTTTGAAGATTCAGCTTCAAACTTTTCTTGCTTCGATCCTTCAACAATGAACTTCTTCTTCTCTGTAGAGATGGAAGATGAAGGTTGTTCAGCTTCATATCCAAGACCACGCTTATCCATGGAGCTTCTTTGTTGGCTTATCATTTTATCTAGCAACTCTGTGCTATTCTCGAATTTGAGATTTGTGTTGGCCTCTTCTAGTTGTTTCTTCAATAAAACAATCTCTTCCTCTTGTTTGCAGCAACCAATCTCTTTCTCATTGATATGTGACCTGAGAGTTTCTTCAATCCTTTTGAATTCTTTTGCCTATACTTTCAAACTGGTTATTATTTCATTTGCATCCTCAAGCTTTCTTGAGATTTCCTTATTCCTTTTTCTTTCTATCTTCAATTCATCCAGAGCTGCAATTAGTTCCTCTTTCAAATTTATTTCTGCATCAATTTCTTCTTTATCACATTCATGTTCTTCTTTTGTTTCTTCTTCGAGTGTTATGAGAAGACCTCCACCTGTTTCCTTTTTAGAATCATCCTCTATTTTCTCATCGTCATTTAACTTTAAAGCTTCGAATTGAGCTTGATGAGTTTGTAACTTGGCCTCCTTGATCTCATCGTCTCCTTCATGAATACTCCTCAGTTTGTCCCACATTTATTTTTTCATTTTACAACTCATGATCTTTACCAGTTCACTGTCTACTAATTTGCTCCTGATAGCTTTCTTTGCTTTTGAGTCATTCTCAAATAGATTCTTATCAATAGCATCGGTTGGAGGAGTGATGGGTATTGTGTATTCACTGTTTACTGAATCCCAGATGTAGTATCCCAAAGCACAAAGATATACTTTCATCCTGATTCTCCAGATTGCGTAATTTGTTTCATCAAACAAAGGTTCTTGGTTTGATGAGAAGTCTTCAACCTTTTTTGGTTCAATTTTCTCTTCCACAAGAACTGAAATTGACTGAGATGCCCTTTTGGAGGAGGATCTATTCTTCTTACCCATTACGTACTAATCCAAGATCAACCCTGACTTATTTAGCCTTCGAAGGGAACTTGGCTCTGATACCAATTTTTAGTCTTACAATGGCACTGAGAGGGGGGGTGAATCAGTGTAGACTTTTAATCTTAACTTCACAGCTCTTAAAACTTAAATAATGAAACCTTAAAACCAGATAAAGCAAGAATCACAAGAGAACATCACACAACACAAGATTTAACGAGGTTCACCAATTTGGCTACTCCTCAAGAATGACTGCTTGGACTACCATCCAAATCCAACCTTTGCAAAGAAACAACTTTACAAACAATTTTACCAGCACCCATTGGAAGGAGCACCAACCCCTGATTTATCTACACCAACAGAAAGGAGCACCAACCCCTGATGCCAAGCACCAACTTGGACTTCAATTCTAAAACTAGAAGATTGATAGTAAGATACCTTCGCTTTTACAAGACCCTGACAGGTCTACTTCACCTTTGCGTTCTTTGTGCACTCTGCACTCTCTGTGCAATCACTTCGCACACTCTGCTTTGACACATTTGAACTTTACAATTGTCTTCTCTCTTTCGTGCACTCTGTGCCTTTTGATTTCTTTGCATAATCATAGCCACACTTAAGACAATTCGATACCACTCTTCGCTCACTTTGCACACTTCACCATCATCACGTCGCTTCTGCGCTTTCTATGCTCTTACGGCTACATTTCACACTTCGACACGCATTCGACAATGCATACATCACTTTACCAAATTCTCCAAACAACCCTCCTTTTATAACAGTATTTTCATGATGAAAAAACCAATCTTAGTCAGCTGTAAACCCTAATCTTAGTCGACTATAAACCCTAATATTCATCGGCTGCAAACTCTAATCTTCGTCGACTTACATCGATCTTCGTCGACTTCACTGCCCCTGTAACTCTTCTGTTGCTGTTGCCATGAAAACACAACATGTCACGATATCGTGACACTTTCACCTTCATATGCTTTCTCTTAGCCTTTACCCGCAAGAATACAACATGTCACGATATCGCGACACTTTTTCCTCCATACGCTTTCTCTTAGCTTTGGCCCGCGAGAATACAACATGTCGTGATATCGCGACACTTCTTCTTTCTCTCTCTTACTCTTTGCATCGGACCGCGAAAATGCTACATGTCGCGATATCGTGACACTTTTTCCTCGCATTTTCTCTTTGCTTCGGCCCCGAAAATACAACATGTCGCGATATCGCGACACTATTTTATCTCTCCTCTTTCTCTTTACGTTGGCCCATGAAAATAAATGTCATGAAATCATGACACTATTTTCTCTCTCCTCTTTCTCCTTGTATCGGATTGCGAAAATGCTACATGTCATGATATCACGACACTTTCACCTCCAATGCTTCGTCTCTGCTTTTGTCACGATATCGTGACACTTCTGCTTTCATACTTAGCTTCTTTTCTTTTGTCGCGAAATCGTGACACTTCTGCCTTCGAATTCTTCTTCACTGCTTTTGTCGCGAAATCATGACAGTTCTGCTTTCGTACGCTTCCTCTCTTTCGTTTGTCATGAAAATGTGACATGTCGCAAAATCATGACACTTTTCCTTCTCTGCCTTCCTGCTTTCTTCAAGTCATGAAAATGCAACATGTCGTAAAATCGTGACACTTTTTCTTTCTCTTCCTTCCTGCGCTTTTTGAGTCGTGAAAATGCGACATGTCACGAAATTGCGACACTTTTTATTTCTCTTCCTTCCTACGGTTTCGAGTCGTGAAAATGCGACATGTCGCAATATCGCGACACTTTTTCTCCTTAGCGCTTTCTCTTGCCTTCGGGTCGCGAAAACGCGACATGTCATGATATCGCGACACTTTTTCTCCTTAGAACTTTTTCTTGCCTTCGGGTCGCGAAAACGCGACATGTCGCGATATCGCGACACTTTTTCTCCTTAGCGCTTTCTCTTGCCTTCGGGTCGCGAAAACGCGACATGTCGCGATATCGCGACACTTTTTCTCCTTAGCACTTTTTCTTGCAACATGTCGTGAAATCGTGACACTTTTTCTACTTGCCTCTTTTTCTTTCAACATGTCGTGAAATCGCGACACTTTTTCTACTTGCCTCTTTTTCTTTCAACATGTCGCGAAATCGCGACACTTTTTCTACTTGCCTCTTTTCTTTCAGGATGTCGCGAAATCACGACACTTATTTCTTCCGTACTATCTCTCTCGCAATATGTCATGAAATCGTGACATTTTTTCCACTTGCTCTTTTTCTTTCCAACATGTCACGAAATCGCGACAGTTTTTCTTTCTTCTCTTTCTTCCAACATGTCGCGAAATCGTGACAGTTTTTCTTTCTTCTTTCTCTTCCAACATGTCGCGAAATCGTAACAGTTTTTCTTTATTCTTCTCTCTCTTCCAACATGTCATAAAATCATGATAGTTTTTCTTTCTTCTCTCTCTTCCAACATGTCGTGAAATCACAACAATTTTTCTTTCGTCTTCTTTCTCTTCCAACATGTCACGAAATCACGATAGTTTTTCTTTCTTCTTATCTCTCTTCCAACATGTCGCGAAATCATGACAGTTTTTCTTTTTTATTCTCTCTCTTCCAACATGTCACGAAAGGAGTCCTATTGAATATTGTAGAAAGAGTAAAATCAAGAAAGATGTCACTATAGAATATTTGATATTGGAGATTAAGGAGATCCAATAAGGAGATCTCCATAGAATATCAAAGACTGTAGATTGTATATTGAAGAAAGAAGAAAACAAATCTATTACAGATTGAGAAGGAGGAGACCCAAGAAAGAGGTCCCATTTAAGAACTTGCAGATTTGGAAGATAGAAGACTAAATATTAAAGATAGAGGAGTACTAGGATAAGTCCTATTAAATATTTGAGAAGTTGTAAAATTTGAAGACCCAAGAAAAGAGGTCTCAAGCAAACTTGGAAGGAGAAAGAAGAAGGCTAGAGAATCCCTATTGAAGAAAAATAAATAAGTGGCCATTGGAGAATATTTGAAGAAAGCTCAAGGTAGAATATTGCAAGCAAGGATAAGCTCTTGATAAGAAGGATTTTAGACAATTATTGCCATCCGACAATAAGCCCAAAAGAAAAAAGGATTTGGAAAGAAGTTTGCCAAAATTTGGAAAGGATTTTTAAAGATCTCAAGACATTCATATTATTGAGGAGGAGGCCAAAAAATAGGCCCAATTTGAAGTCAAAATTTGAAAAGAATATTGGAGAATAAAGAAGCTAGAAGATACCATCAAATTTAAAATTTTTGAAAACAGCCATAAAGGATTTTAAGGCTGACTTGCGAAGAAGATTGCTTATTTTTATAGTAGAAGTTGAACAGTCACAAGACAACAACAATGAGCTGCAATTTGAAGAAAAATTGAACATATTTCAAAGTACACTTGAACAATGAATTGAAGGAAGGCTTGACAATAAAGAAAGGCAATAATTTGGATGAATTGAATGTTGTTTTTGGAGCAGCAAATTAAGAGTTTTGAATCAAAAAATTAGGCAGCATTAGAAGGAGAATAGAGAGTTGTGTTTTGGAGATTTTCAAGGCATATTTGGGAAAAGTATTGGACAACATTTAGTCAAATAAAGGTGCTGCAAATTTCAAAATTTGAAGGCAGAATATTGGATAGATTTATAGTTGCAAAATTATACAGTTTTGGACAACAAACTAAAGGAGAAGGATTCATATGATTGAAGATTTTTTGAAAGCAAATATTGGGAAGCAAATTGGAGGAGTCATAGAGCTACAAATTGGAGGAGTTTTTGAGCTAATTGGCAAGATGTTTTGGACAACAAGAAGACAACAATTAGATCTGCAATATTGACAAGTTTAGGGCAGCAAATCAAAGGAATTTAAGCTACAAAAATGATAAGTTTAAGGCAAAAATTGAGTAGAAAGGAGAGTTGTAATATTGACAAGTTTTAGGGTAAGAAATTAAAAGGAATTGGAGCTGCAAATTTTACAAATTTGGGATAGAAAATAGGTGAACCAAATCACCAAGAAAACAAGCTACAAAAGGATACCAAAAGGTTTGTAAAAGTGGTGCTATGAAAGTTCATTATTTAAGCATTAAAACTAGTTCATTATAAGGTTTTTGAAAGCACCATATTAGAATTATTTAAGGAGAAAAATCTAGTTTAAGTTGAGTATCTCCAAGCCAAGGAAGGATACATCATTTTCATAATTGAACCTACAAAATACAACACCAAAATATATAATTAAAAGGAGAAATAAGGAGGAAATATTAAAAAGTGAAGGTTATAAAAAAGAAGTAAGTTTTTAGAGTGTCTAAAGACACCAAAATTAGCATAGTAGAAGTTGCAGGAGATTAGTTGAGAAGAAGAACCACCAGGTTTGGAAAATTTAAGCCACCATTGAGAGGTGGAACCATCGAAGCTGAGGAGTAAGAGTAAGCACCACTAAATCTTGAAAGAGCAACCAAGTTCAAGGAAGAAGGCAACCAACAAAGCACCAACAAGATATCTATATGATAGCATCATCAAAGCATTAAAGGAATTAAAAGTGCCATTAGCACCACCATAATGCCACTAGAGAGTTGAAGCACCAAGGTCATTTGAGTGCTAAAATCCATAGACATTGATTAAAATATCACCAAGGAAATTCGATCATCACATAAGAGATTGAATGACAAGTTTATATGCTTGAGGTTTTGTTGGCAATTTTGGGTACCTTGGGTACATTGCATTTGCTCAAGTGAATAAGTTGTCATTGATGTCAAGAAGCTGTTGAAGGAATTTGAATTGATGTCAAATAATTTGTTTTGATGAAGGTTCGGCATGACAGGTTCGAAAGAAAGTAAGTTTGAAAAATGTCACGATATCGCAACATGTCACATTTTCGTGACTTAAGCAGGTGAGAGAAAGCTTTTTAGAAAAGTGTCGCAATATCGTGACATGTCGCAGTTTCGTGACTCAAAGAGGAGAGAGAATGTTCGAAGTCAGAAATGTCACGATTTTGCGACATATTGCAAGGAAGGTTGAATGGATGAAAAAGTGTCGCGATTTCGTGACATGTTGCAGGAGAGAGAGTCCGAAAGAAAAAATGTCGTTATTTCGTGACATAATGCAGGAGAGAGAGTCTGGGAGAAAAAGTGTCACGATATCGTGACATGTTGGGTTTTCATCACCCGAAGAAAAGAAAAGCGCTAAGGAGAAAAAGTGTCGTGATTTTGTGACAAGTCAGAAGACAAAGTGGAAGAAAGATAAAGTGTCACGATTTCGCAACATGCTCTGAGATGAAAATGTTCCAAGTAAGAACTGTCATGATTTCGCGACATACAACAAAGGGAAGAGTCTAAAATGAGAAGCGTTGCGATTTTGCGACAGGTTGCAGAAAAGTCGTATGGAAGCTAAAAGTGTCACGATTTCACGATAGGCTGCAAAGAAAATGTACGGAAGCTAGAAGTGTCGCAATTTCATGAAAAATTCAAGGAGGAAGAGCTCAAAGGCGAAAGCATCACGATTTCATGACATGTTCCATTTTTGCGGGCGTAAGGTAGAGAAAAACACAAGGCAAGAAGTTTGATCGCTGTGAGCAGAGTGTGAATTCGATTATAGTGTGCAGAGTGCATTTCATCGAATCATTCTAAGTGTGAAAGATCAAAAAGGAAGAATAGTGTGTGTAGACAGTGCAAGGGTTGAATTTTGACCAAGTGCAGGTGTGTTTGCGCAGAGAGAGAAGAGGGCGTAGAAAGTAGACAGGAAAAGATGAACGAGGACATTTGTGCTAGACCGAAGGACTGTGTTTAGTGTAGATTCGAGGACCAGCTTTGGAGGTGATAGAGTTGAGGACAGAGGTTTCCAGCCAGAGAAGGGAGGATAGGTGTCTTCTGTGGATAGAGTTCCATTTGCTAAGGGTAGCAGAGGCAGAGGTCTTCTAGAGGATCACTATCCAAAGCAGAGCTACGGGATTGGTGTCTCTTGTGGGTTGGTGCCCATGAAGTTGAGATTAGGGGATTGGTGTCTCCTTTGGGTTGGTGCCCATAAACATTGTAATCGGGAAAGGTATTCCCAGAATTTGGATTGATAAAATTTAGTGAAATATTTTATCCGTGGATGTAGCTCACATTGAGCGAATCACGTAAATTGGTGTCTCATGTGTGTGTGATGATTTATACATTGCTTTGGTTTATGCTATTGATATTGCCATTGATATAGTGTATATTTTTGATTGAGATAAGAAAATTGAAAAGTGGTCTTATACTTTTCACCCCCCCTCTCAGTATAAGCTTGTGTTCTTCAATTGGTATCAGAGCGGGTGCCTTCGAAAAGTTTAACAGCTTGAAGGAAAAGCTAGTAAAGAACACAATGGATTGTTCAAGTGGCAATGCAACACCTATTCTTGATGGGTCAGATTTTGGTCTTTGGAGTGCGAGGATGAAGGTTCATCTAATGGCACTTGGTAATGAGGTATGGGAAGTAATTGAAGATGAGTACACTATTCCTGTACATGGTCCAAATACTAAAGAAGAAAGGCTCCTACATCACAACAATTCAAAAGCAATGAACGCAATCCTGAAAGGCTTACAAAAAGCAGATCTCACCAAAGTAATTCACTACAAAACAGCTAGTGAAATGTGGAAATAGCTGCAGGTGGTTCATACAGGTGATACAAATGTCAAAAAGGCCAAGTTGAGACACTTCAAAGGTATGTTTGAACAACTCAAGATGAATGATGATGAAAATATTAGTGATTACATGCTTTGTATGGATGAGGTTGTTAACTCCATGAAAGACTTAGGTCTTGAGCTTGCTGAAAATGATGTTTGTGATAAGATTTTAAGATCTCTTCCTAATAGATTTAATGAAAATATTTCTGCTATTGAGGAAGCTAAAGATTTGGATAAGTTGAAAAAGGATGAGCTCCATAGTATACTTGTAGCATTTGAGTTGAGAACTCAAGTGAAGGTTGACGCCAAGAAAGAGGCAGCTTTCAAGGCTACCAAGAAATCCAAGGGTAAACAGCTTCAAGAGAGTGATGAGTCTTCTAGTGATGAAGAGGAATATTACAGCAAGAAAGGCAAATTCTCTAGAAAGCACAAAAGCATGAAAAATATAAGATGTTTCAATTGTGGAAATTTTGGTCATTATGCTACAGACTATACTGTTCCCAAGGATGAAAGTGATGAAGATAAACAAGATTCTAAGAGCAAGGATTCTGAAAAGCACAAGCATCACAGAAAGAACAAATATGAGCACAACAATCAAGGAAAGAGGTATTCTCACAAGCACAAGAAGAGTTTCTACCTAGACAAAGCAAGTAAGTTTTCTAGTAGTGATAGTGAAAGTTCTTCAAGTGATAATGAAAATGAGATGTTGTTCATATCAAAAAAAGAGGAAGAACCGAAACATAGATTCATTATCATGAAATGTCTTAGATGTGGAAATTTTGGTCACCTTGAGGATGATTGCACAAATAATGATTTGGTTTCTAGTATGTATGAGGATGCTTCAAAAAACTATAAGGAAGATGCATGTATGGTTTTTGAAAAGGGTAGCACCTCTAGTGATAAGAAATCTGAAAAAGGATTTGATGATTCAAAAAGCAAACAAATAAAGGATCTTGTAAGTGAACTTACTAATGCTCTTAGTGTTTTGAAAAAGGAAAGAAAGAAGAATGCTAGACTCAACGATAAGTTAGATGAATGTTGTATGGAGAGAGATGATCTTATAGAAAGTCTTGACTTCTCTATGGCTAAGACACAAGAACTCAAGGATGAGTTAGAGTCTAAGGTTCTTGAGTATAGTGAGTTAGAATAGAAAATGGCTTCTTTGAAAGAGGAAATTAAAGAGTACAAGGATAATCTTTACAGGTTTCAAGATAGCTCCAAAAATGTTAAGTCACTCATCAAAGGTCAAAGAAAGACAACAGATAAAACAAGCCTTGGTTTTGTTAAGCCACACAAGGAACAAGCTGGAGAGTCTAGTAAGAGACTCCAAAAGGAAGAGAGTTCTGATGAGGAAAGTATTTCAGATCATGAGTCCTTGAATGATACATGCGCAAAAACAGAAAACAGAATTCAGAATGAGAAGAAGTTTTCAAGACCCAAGAGGTCAAATAAAGGAAAATTTCATGATAGATGTTTTACGTGTCACAGGTTTGGTCACATGGCTTCGCATTGCATGACTCAAGTAAGGAAGGTAAATGACAGTTTTAGAGGTGGTAATTTCTTTCAAGGGTATTGCTACTCTTGTAAACATTTTGGGCATAAGGCAATATTTTTCAAGGCTAATAATAGGAACAGGGTTAGTCAAAACAGGCGGATTCAAAGAACATGTATGCCTAAAAGAAATAACATTGTTACTTGTTATAAGTGCAACAATGAAGGTCACACAGCTAGACAGTGTAGAGCTGAACTTCCAAGGTACAGGAATAGGAATAGTGGTATGAACAGGTCCAAGGATCAAGGCATGGAAAAGAACAGGAATGATAACAGGAACAGGAACAGTGACAAGAACAGGAATAGGAATATGGACAAAGAGTTCAAGAGAAGGCCCGAAAAGGAAATTATAGACACTGATGATGATCAGTGCCTAATGCAAGTTTTACTCCCACCCCAAAATTAATCACCTCATCAGGAGGTGGGGGAGGAACTAAGCTAAGAGGCTCATTCTTAGTCCCGAGCCCCAAAGGTGACCCTTTGCCAGATGACAAAGGGGGAGAGATATGAGTAAGGGGGAGAGCTTCAAGTGAAGAGGAAAGCTTCAAGTCAGGGGGAGCAAAAATTCAAAGGAAGATTCTCGGTTGTGGGCACAGTTCATCAGTTTTTAAGCACAGTTGGTTTCAGTTTTGGCTCTTGAGAAGCATTTTTAGTAAAGGTTTGCCATCAATGACAAAGGGGGAGATTGTTGGCAATTTTGGGTACCTTGGGTACATTGCATTTGCTCAAGTGAATAAGTTGTCATTGATGTCAAGAAGTTGTTGAAGGAATTTGAATTGATGTCAAATAATTTGTTTTGATGAAGGTTTGACATGACAGGTTCGAAAGTAAGTTTGAAAAATGTCGCGATATCGCGACATGTCGCATTTTCACGACTTAAGCAGGTGAGAGAAAGATTTTTAGAAAAGTGTCATGATATCGTGACATGTCACAGTTTCGTGACTCAAAGAGGAGAGAGAATGTTCGAAGTCAGAAATGTCACGATTTCGCGACATATTGCAAGGAAGGTTGAACGGACAAAAAAGTGTCATGATTTCGCGACATGTTGCAGGAGAGAGAGTCCGAAAGAAAAAATGCCGTGATTTCGTGACATAATGCAGGAGAGAGAGTCCAAGAGAAAAAGTGTCACGATATTGCGACATGTTGGGTTTTCACGACCCGAAGAAAAGAAAAGCGCTAAGGAGAAAAAGTGTCACAATTTTGCGACAAGTCAGAAGACAAAGTGGAAGCAAGATAAAGTGTCACGATTTTGTGACATGCTGTAGATGAAAATGTTCCAAGTAAGAACTATCGTGATTTCGTGACATACAACAAAGGGAAGAGTCTAAAATGAGAAGCATCGTGATTTTGTGACAGGTTGCAGAGAAGTCATACGAAAGCTGAAAGCGTCGTGATTTCGCGATAGGCTGCAAAGAAAACGTATGAAAGCTAGAAGTGTCACAATTTCATGACAAATTCAAGGAGGAAGAGCTCAAAGGTGAAAGCATCATGATTTCGTGACATGTTTCATTTTTGTGGGCGTAAGGCAGAGAAAAACACAAGGCAATGAAAGTGTCACGATTTCGCGACATGTTCTGTTTTTGCTAGTGCAAGCAGACAAGAGTGCAAGGAAGAGAAAGTGTCATGATTTCGTGATAGATTGAGATGGCAGCGTTCGGTTGGAGAAAGTGTCATGATTTCATGATAGAAACAGAATGCAGGTCTTCTATAGGAGAAGTGTCATGATTTCACGACAAAAGTAGAGAGGAAGGCTATGAAGACAGAAGTGTCACGATTTCGCAAAAAAAGCAGAAAGGAGGTCGACGAAGGGAGAAATGTCATGATATCACGACAAAAGCAAAGTTGATGCTGACTAAGTTAGAAGTGTCGTGATATCGTGACAAGAGCTTAGTTGAAGTCGACAAAGGCTGAAGTGTCACGATATCGCGACAAAAGCCAAAAGAAAGTATACAGTTGCAAATGTGTCACGATATCGCAACATGTAGTTTCGTGATAGAAGCTACAGAAGAATTCCAGAGGCAGTGAAGCCGACAAAGATAAATTTTAGCAAAAAAAAATTAGGGCTTGCAACCAACGTAGATTAGGGTTTGTTTTTGGTATAACAACCGACTAAGATTAAAGTTTTCATCTTAAAAATTTTGATATAAAAGGAGGGTTGTTTGGGCGATTGGATGAGTAGTTGAGGTGCGACGTTCGGAGATAGTGCGTAGTGCAAGAAGTTCGATCGCTGTGAGCAGAGTGCAAATTTTATTGTAGTGTGCAGAGTGCATTTCATCGAATCATTCTGAGTGTGAAAGATCAAAAAGGAAGAAGAGTGTGCATAGACAGTGCAAGGGTTGAAGTTCGACCAAGTGCGGGTGTGTTTGCATAGAGAGAGAAAAGGGTGTAGAAAGCAGACAGGCAAAGATTAACGAGGACATTTGTGCTAGACCAAAGGACTGTGTTTAGTGCAGATTCGAGGACCAGCTTTGGAGGTGATAGAGTTGAGGATACAGGTCTCCAGCCAGAGCAGGGAGGACAGGTGTCTTCTGTGGATAGAGTTCCATTTGCTAAGGGCAGCAGAGGCAGAGGTCTTCTAGAGGATCACCAGCCAGAGCAGAGCTAGGGGATTGGTGTCTCTTGTGGGTTGGTGCCCACAAACTTGAGATTAGGGGATTGGTGTCTCCTTTGGGTTGGTGCCCATAAACATTGTAATCGGGAAAGGTATTCCCAAAATTTGGATTGATAAAATTTAGTGAAAGATTTTATCCTTGGATGTAGCTCACATTGAGCGAATCACGTAAATTGGTGTCTCATGTGTGTGTGATGATTTTTACATTGCTTTGGTTTCTATTGATATAGTGTATATTTTTTATTGGGATAAGAAAATTGAAAAGTGGTCTTATACTGTTCACCCCCCCCTCTCAGTATAAGCTTGTGTTCTTCAGGTTTGGTAGCTGAGAGATGTAATAGAAGTGTAGGTGATAAGAACCACCAATTTTTGAAGAGAAGCCGCAAATATTTGGAAGGAAGTGCCACCACAAGAAATCAAAACGTAGTCATGTACCACTTGGAAGTCATCTTAAGAAGCCAGAATATCAATCAGTCGTGATAGAGGAGATAGAACATCATTGACAAAACATATAAAACATAGTCAAGGGAAGGCAAAGTATTTTGGTTGGAAATAAATATATTATGAAGGACATTGAAAGAAGATAAATACCAAGTTTACAACAGTTATACAACAAAATTGGAGTGAAGAAGGAATACAAATAGAGCATAAAAATGAGGAAGGTCAAAAGCTTGAAATATTTAAAAGGAGATTCATGGCATTCATTGGTAAAAGGTATCAATTTGTAACATTCATTTTTGGAGTGTGAATCAAGGTTAAGTCTACCAAAAGGTTTATTCAAATGACCAATAATGAACCAAAGTGTAGTAATGATGCCAAAGTAATGGTGACTGGAGATCTCGTATTTTATCTCATTGTATTTTGTTATTGCCTTAGCAACAACGAAGAAAGAGGTCATCAAGATATTTTTAATAAAGACTATCCATTAAAAAAACTAAGATGTTGAATACCAAATTAGGGTGAATTAGAAGCATCAAAAATGAGTTCAAGTGACACATGGAGGACGTTAGGTTTTCTATTGGAATAGAGGCACATAACAATCAGGTGGAGTGCCATAAGAAACATCCATTGGAGCACAAAAGATCCTCTATGCCATTTGGCACATAAAACGTAGATCACTAATAATTTATGGAGGAATTTGAAGTGTCTTGAAGTGCCTATTAATGAAAGAGCTAAAAATAGCATCATATCAAGCACATTCAATAGTTTGAATTCAAATTGATCACCTTCAAAAGAAGCCTAAGAAGGTCAATAAATTAATCAACATGGAGCAGTGTGAATTTCATAGCAATATTTGAGTGCACAATTGTTAGAAATAGATCATATTACATTATTTGGGTCATGTAAATGTATCTACCAAGGTACATACTTAGGACATTATATTACTTTAGGGGGAATTTTACTTAGTTTCTTCATGCAATTTAATAAATGCACAAGTGTCAATGTGCAAGTTGTACATGTGCAAGTTATCCCTTGCATAGCTAGATAGAGTGTTGGTCAAGGAACCTATCTTCCTATATAATGGTCTTCTTGTCATAGTCATAGAAGAGATACACATACACATACAGAGAAGCTCATAGATCATCATAGGGCATAGATAAATTTACCCATATTAATATGGGTGCAATCTAGTTTAGTACCATTATTCATGGAGTGTTCATTTCCTCCACAACTACATTGTATTCATTTCTATCATTTGTATTTATAGTATATTTCAGTCATCTCATAGATTTACTTTCTTTCCTATTATTATTTCTTCATCTTGTGATTGCTATCTCCCATTGCATACAACACAAAAATATAATAGTGGTATCAGGGATACAATAGATCTAGCCATCGAAAAGCCACCATTATCAATGAGCCTGAGTTTATTTGTCAACCTAATGCGCCTTTGGACTAGTCACTATCAAAAAATCTCAGAAGAGTCTAGGTGGTAGGAAAAAGAAGAGCCACAATGAGGAGTGAAATAAATATTAGTTTTAGAAATACTGAGATTAATTTTGGCTAGAGTATTCCCACAGAGTTGTAGGAAAAACTCGTGAAGACTAGGACTTAGCATTCAATCCACAAGATTGAAAAGTCAACCAGTGAAGTTAATTCAGGATATTTGGAATTTATTAACTATTAACTATAGTTTATTTTTGTTGCAAAAATATAATTCTCATAATATTAGGACTCCTACAACAGAAAGCTAGGATACTTCAACTTCGTTGCTCGAAGGTCAGTGTATCTTCATATTGCAGAGGTTAGTTTCTTGTCCAATAAAAGAATACTATAGAAGAAGACTTCTGGAGAATATTTATGGTGAATTTAGGAGACAAGAGATCTCCATTACTAAATTGAGAACTTCACATAAGAAGAAAAGGCCATAGAAATCTTGATCTAGAAGAAAAGGCCATAGAAACCTTGATCCAGAAGAAAAGGCCATAGAAGCCTTGATCAAGAAGAAAAGGCCATAGAAACCTTGATCCAGAAGAAAAGGCCATAGAATCCTTTATCAAGAAGAAAATAACATAGAATCCTAAATCTAGAGGAAAAATGCCATAGAAGCCTTGATCCTAAAAAAGGCCACAAAAGCTTTGATATTGAAGAAAAAGACCACAAAAGCCTTGATCCTGAGAAAGGCCATAGAAGCCTTGATATTGAAATTAGGCCATAGTAGACTTGATCCTAAAGAAGAATCTAGAAGAGAGTATCTAATTTAGAAGGAGATTAATATTTTAGTACTAATACTTTGTTACAGGGAAAGGAGATTCACTGAGTCAAGTACAATTCCTACAAAAAACTAGGATGAGTATCTTCTTCAGAATAAATCCAACACCTATAGGTAAAGATATCAAGATAATATATCATTAAAGAACTTCCAACCTTGGAAGAAGAAGGACTAGGAAAGTCCTGCTCGAATCCAAAATAAGCAGAAACAAAGATCCAAAGGAAGATCTCACCACCAAAACTTTTAGGAGCATAAGGTTGAAGAAAAGGTTTCAAGGAAGACCAGAAGAAGTTGCAAGATAAAAGAACTTGGGAAGGTCTCAAAGAGCATCCAATAAAAGGCTTGGAGAGCCTTACTGAATAAATCATCAAAGAAGAACTCATTGGAGAAATACATTACCAAGGAGAAGCCCTTGATAGTGAAGGACTTGGGATAATTATCATCATCCGACAACAAACCCAAGAGGAGAATAATTTGGCAAGGAGTTCCAAATACCAGAAGATAAATCCAGTGAACACCTCAAGACACTCATAATCCTGAGAAGAAGATCTTTTTTGACTTTAAAATTCAACAAGAAGCCTGAAGGAAGATTCATACATAAGAAGCCTACCAAATCTAGGATATTTGGAGATTACCTCTCACAACAAGAAGGCACCACTTAAAAAATGAATATCTATTTAAATATACAGAAAAAGAAAGATATTACAAGAGGAGTACAAACCACCAAAATCCTAGGCTCATGAAAGAAAGTTTGAGATCATATTTTGGTGAATACAAAGTTGTTCAAGGCAACCTACAAACAACTACAACATCTTACACAAGGCAACAACTTGGTGATCCTAGACACCAAGATCTACATACTCTATAGAAGTGGCAAAAGAGTTTTTATAAAAAGGTATATAATTGATGGTGCAAGTAGATTTATTAATTGGATTACTTATCAGATTTGTTTAAGCATATTAATTAGAATTGAAGTTGCAAAAAGGAGAATTCAATAATAGTATTCAAAAGTGCAAACATAGAAAGGTTCCTTTTAGGTTCATTTTCACTTTAGGAGTTGATTAGTATTTAGAATTTCAACTATCTATCAATTAACTATCATCTACTTTGGAAAGCAAAAGAATACTAGCTCCTACTACCTTTGCTTCTAATAACATTGTAAAATAAGTCTTGAAGATTCATTCCAGATTATTCTTGATTAGTTGCAGTAAAGTGATTGAGTGCATTAATTTTTGAGAGTTAATTGGAGTGATAAGGTGAAATTGTTAGTGCATTAAAAGTGAAAATTTATTAAATTTATTTGCACTATTATATTGCTCTCAAAATATTGTTATTTGTGTTCTTGAGAAAGGCACAAAAATAGAAATTTTCAAAGTGTCTAAAGACACTATTAGTGCACATAGATCTACAACTTTGAGTAGCCTAAGGAAGCCACAAAATCAGCTCAATCCTCCAAGCATTTGAGAAGAAAGTAACCACCTAAAAAGCAAAAAAGAAAGCCTCGAATGAGACTTGGTGAGTCTCAAGGTCTAAGCTACAAAAGAAATAGTGCAAAAAAATACATAAAAAGAGAGCTTCTATCAAGTGGTTACAAGCTTGTATCCATCTATAAAATATCCAAGAAAAATGAGGAGGTGTATAATCAAAGAGACAACCTCGAAAACCCCTCATATTGCATTCAACATTTTGCCACAAAACTAGAAAATCAGACCTTGAAAAAGAGGTGTAAAAGAAGGTGCAATAAGGCATGTTTTATACTGTAATATGTTACATTTCATTGCACTATCATAATATGGTTTATACAAAAAATGAAGGCAAATTTTAAGGTGTCTCAAGGTCTCAACATTAGTTGGAAAAAATAGCCGAAGGTGGTTGTTCACTAACATCCGTCCAAGCACATCAACAGAGGTAGATTTAAAGGAGTCTCAAGGGCTCAACTTTCACTGGAAAAATCAACCGAAGGTGGTCGTTCATTATCGTCCCTCCAAGCACATCAAAGGAATAACTTTAAAGACTCTTACTCCCTCATATTGTATGATCGAACTTGTAGGAGACAAGACAAAGAACTAAAGGGAAAAAATAATATTATAATATAGAGCAACACTGTCTACAAGGAGGACGTATAACAAGTTAGTTAAGAGTAAAATAGAAGCATCATTGGAGCATTCCAGTCTCCACATATTTGAAGCAAAAATTTGGTGCTCAAGACTTCAGATCGATGCTCCTCAACTTAGCCTGAAACAACCTACAAACAAGTGTAATTGATTGAAATAGGATCTATGGATATCATAGGGTTTATAGAATCTTCAAAAAGGATACGTTGAAGGAGCATTAAAGAAGATGCCCATGAACAAGGAGGAAGTGATATTTATCACTTGAAACAAGACCCTAACACTCCTCACTCAAGCACTCATCATCAACAGTAAGGAAATTACAAGCTACAAGTTGGTACAATTATTATATTAGGAACACTTGTCCAAAGAGAAGACAAGTGTTTTGTAAAAGAACGTAACATTTGTACGTTACTAAGTATTATCAAGCATCCTCAACTCCTCAAGCGCTCATAAAGAAACGAATATGCCATGTTAGGATCCTCAATCCTAACATTATTAGTTAGTATTAGTTAGTATTATTAATCATTTAATTATTATATTATTAACTTATAAAGTGAACCATCACAACCCTTCATAACGTGAACCATCACGTCTCTTCATACGTGAACCATCATGTCTCTTCACCAACGTAGCTTTAGGGTAGATATATATATTAGGTTGGCCATCCATATCAAATCATCCATGAATAATAAGAAGAAGAATAATATAGATTCTAAAGGAGGGAGCCCCCTATAGTGGCAAAGCGATTACAAGGGAGCCCCCTTTGAGTGGCCTGCGATTACATTTACATTAATTTGTTAATAATTTTATAGTAAGACCTTGGGGTCTTACCATTTGGTATCAGAGCCATGTGGGACCCAGTCATGTGGGAATTGCTCAAAGATCTTCATCAAATCACTTATGTGCATGAGTATCAAACTCGGTTTGAGGATATCACCAAACACAACACAAGATTGGATGAATCAATTCTCATCAATGGCTTCATTAGGGGATTAAAAGAGGAAATTAGAATGGAGGTGACAAGGTTCAATCCCTATACCATGATGCAAACCTATGGATTGGCAAAATTAGCTGAAGATAAAATCAATGCACAACAATGATTAGAGAAATCACTTATGGAAAAATTGTCGACCACTTACATCGCTCCCAAACCTATGCATAATGGAAGGGCACAAAGCACTTACACAACCCCCAAATCTAACCAAACTTTACGAATTAAACATCTTAGCTTTGAGGAGATGAAGGAACGATGAGCAAAAGGACTCTGTGATAATTGTGATGAACAATTTGGACCCCACCATAAATGTGCTACACTAACATTGTATTTATTGAAGGAAGTTGATCCGTGTCTCTCCATAGAGCAAGCAGATGAGGTAGTTGTGTCCGAAGCAACTAGTGCACCTACTCACTGCAATGAAGACAATGAGGTCGATGTGCAAGAAGTGATTGATGTACCAAGCAGGGATGAGGTAGACATACCCAAAGTGATCAATGCTAGCCAAACATGCACTCTACAAGACCTACACATACCTTACTCACCAATAGTGAGTTCTTGCCATATGACCAAACCTATTCGAAACCAACGCAGAGTGACTACACACTCCTTCTCCGTTGGCTCTACCAAGGAACCAAAAAAGGATATGAAATCATTACCATCACTTTTGATGCATCATTATGAAGTATTTGAGGAACCCCAAGGGTTGCCCTCCCATCGTCATCATGATTTTCCTAAGGAAGATTCTACTATTGTTCTTGGCAACCCCCCGCTAATGCTTCATCCTTCTCGATATCCCTGCCTATGAAAGGATGCCATTAAAAGAGTCCAAGAACTTACACAAATCCTTCTTGGAAAACAAAGGACAAAGCTTCTCAATTTGAGCTTTGAGGACAAAGATCTTTTTAAGGAGGGTGGCATGTTAGGATCCTCAATCCTAACATTATTAGTTAGTATTAGTTAGTATTATTAATCATTTAATTATTATATTATTAACTTATAAAGTGAACCATCACAACCCTTCATAACGTGAACCATCACGTCTCTTCATACGTGAACCATCATGTCTCTTCACCAACGTAGCTTTAGGGTAGATATATATATTAGGTTGGCCATCCATATCAAATCATCCATGAATAATAAGAAGAAGAATAATATAGATTCTAAAGGAGGGAGCCCCCTATAGTGGCAAAGCGATTACAAGGGAGCCCCCTTTGAGTGGCCTCTGCGATTACATTTACATTAATTTGTTAATAATTTTATAGTAAGACCTTGGGGTCTTACCATGCCACTTGGCAGCCATACCAATATTATCCTCCAATTTAAGAGCATCAACGATCAATGCATTGAACAAGAGATAATTTACATCCAAGGTCTACAAACATAGGGTGAAGCAGTAACTTAGAATTAAGGTGTGAAAGATCCTTCAATGCTCTAAAGAAGGAAGGTCAAGAGTAGACGTAAATGGTGGCAAATTTAAAACATCTAAAGTTCCAAGAAAATAATTTAAGGAAGATCCACATTTGGAATGTCTATTGCCACTAAGGTTCCAAGAAAATCATTGAAGGAAGATCCACATTTGGAATTTCTATTTACCACTAAGGTTCCAAGCAAATCATTGAAGGAAGAGCCAAAGAATCAAAGCCCATATTGCAACGCATGCACATCAAATACAACCTTGAATATTGAATGATATAAGATAAGCTTTATTCCCACTATAATATGCTTTCTCTTTCTTGGGAGTTATAAGGTTGAAATTAGAGAAATTCAACTACATTGAAAGCTATATCTTAAAGGGGAATAATATATCATATCAATAAATATTTGCAATATTAACATAGGAGCAATAAGGACTTCTACTAGAATTTATTTTAAAATATTTGCATATATTATTGTGATCTAATTTTCCAACATTTGGGAGTTAAAAGGGTTACTACTTCAAATTGACTTATCGGAAATTAGATACACTTTAATAAAAATCATAAGGGATATTTAAAAGATGTTATTAAAATATTTAGGCTAAGGTTGGAAACTTATACATACATATATATATATATATATATATATATATATATATATACATATATCTACTTGTCTCAAACACATCAAAAAGAGACAAAAGAAATCCAACATTAAAACCTCTACATATTGAGAAAAAGTTCTTAGTTCAATAGGAGCAATAAGGGATAGATAAAAGTTGTTTTTTGATATTTACAAAGCCTTACAAAAGCAACCAAAAATTAAAATATATTTTCAAAAGCACTATATTATATTCCTAGGAAGACAAAAGAATTGATATTAGGAAAATGACATCAAAAAAATTCTTCCTTGCAGAATCTCAATTACTCAAAGGTCCTAATTATTTCTCTTGGAAGAACAAAGTGAAAACAATCTTGGTATATGAAAAACTTTAGGAAATTGTTAAAATAAAATTATAGAGACCTACCTAAGGTGATATTGAAATCCTAAAGTTTGAGTAAAATGATTCAATAATGATAATAACCTTTGCTATCACTGATGAGATACAACCCTATATCATTTCAGTAAAATCATCCTCAGATGTATGGACAAGCCTAGAGAAAATATTTGAAGAAAATAATAAGGCAACCATTCTAAATATTCAGACTCAACTTCACTCATTAAAAATGAATAGTGGAGAAGGCATAGAACTGTTTCTAAGCAAGGTAGCAGATATTAAAGGAAAATTATTAACCTTGGGAGAAATAGTTAAGGATGAAATTATTAATCAAGTAAAACCATGAGAGAAATTCTATAAAGCTACAAGCACTTGGTAATATCTTTACAAGTTTTGAGTAAAGATACTTCTTTTGATGACCTAATCAATATTTTACAGGAATATGAGGTGGAAAATACAATCAAATATGAAATGACTAACACTGCATTGTCATCTAAAGATAATCCATAGGGAAATATTACCTCGTCATCATCAAAAGGATGAAAACCATAGTACAATAGATATTTTTAGATATGCAGGAAGAAATGTCATAGTGCCAGCTATTGTAGATTCAATCCCAAAAATTAGAATTGATGAAATCAGATGAACAATGGGAATCAATATCAGCCACGACAATATTAGAATCCTCATTAGCAATATTTTTAGCATCCAAACAATTATCCCCAATTGGAGTATCACAAAAGAAATAAAATAGGACATCTAGCTTAGAGGATAGAAGGAATCAAATAACTACAAGGATCCATAGATGATTATGAATTCAAAGCTCTTTCAGCAAGGATGACAGGTTATGAAGACACTAACTACTTTCTTGAACAAGTTACAAAAAATAGAAAAGAAGAATTTGAAGTTCAAGATCATTCATTGGAGGAAGATCCACATTGAAGACTAAAAGTCTTCAATACCCAAATATTGTAATACAGTGGGTGTTAGAAATAGATCATATTACATTATTTGGGTCATGTAAATGTATCTACCAAGGTACATATTTAGGACATTATATTTATTTAAGGGGAAGTTAGTTTCTTCATACAATGAAATAAATGCACAAGTATCAATGTGCAAGCTATACATGTGCAAGTTATCCCTTGCACAGCTAGATAGAGTGTTGGCCAAGGAATCTATCTTCCTATATAATGGCCTTATTATCATATTCATAGAAGAGATACACATACACACATAGAGCAACTCATAGAGCAGCTCATAGAGCATCATAGGACAGATAAAGTCACCCATATTGAGATGAGTGCAATGTAGTTCAGTAGCATTATTCATGGAGTGTTCATTTCCTCCACAACTACATTGTATTCATTTCCATTATTTCTATTTATAGTATATTTCAGTCATCTCACAGATTTAATTTCTTTCATATTATTATTTATGCATATTGTGATTGTTATCTCCCATTGCATACAACATCAAAATCTAACACCAACATAGTGGAGGTAATATTTATTTTAATATTTTATTTTCTAAAGGTTGGAGCTATAAGGGATATATAAAATTTGATTTTTCAAAGGTATTAATTAATTATTTCATTTTTTTCATTTGACTAATTGAACTATTAGAGGAATAAGGTATAGAAGTGAAAAATCAAAACCCTAGAAACTTCATTAATGCAATTTGAAAAGTTTTATAGGGATTTGAAAAATTATTTTTAAATTTTTGGGAAGATTTATAATTGGATTATTAATTTTTTTAAAGCTTTTTAATATTTATATTTTTTTTGAAATTTGGAGAGATAAGGATTCCTACATCAAATTAGGGTTACAAAATTGCAAATATAGTTTACAAAATTCTAAATTTCTTATTTGGAGCCATAAGGACTTCTACATCAAATTAGGTTTTTAAAATTTAGAACCTATTTAATCATATACATGAAATTTGGGAGATATAAGGATTACAACATAGTTTTTTTTCAAAATTAAAATTGCATTATTCAAAAGTAAAGAAATAAAGTTTGAATTTTTTTTTAGAAATGAAACTACTTCAAAATTATTGTTTGAAAATTCTAACTATGGAGTGTTAGATTTTGATGCACATGTAATGGGAGATAACAATCACAAGATGCAGAATAATATGAAAGAAAGTAAATCTGTGAGATGACTGAAATATGCTATAAATAGAAATGATGAAAATGAATACAAAGTAGCTATGGAGGAAATGAACACTCCATGATCAAAGCTACTACTCACAAATGAGCTCTAAGCTTATCACTCACACACTCTATCACACACTCTCTATCTATATCACTCTATCTATGTATGGCCCTTTATATAGGAAAATAGGTTCCTTGGCCAACACTCTACCTAGTTGTGCAAGGGACATCTTGCACATATACAACTTGCACATTGACACTTGTGCATTTATTACATTGCATGAAGTAACTAGATAAATTCCCCCTAAAGTAAATCTAATGTCCTAAGTATGTACCAAGGAAGGTACATTTACATGACCCAAATGATGTAATATAATCTATTTCTAACACCCCCTTGTATTACATTATTTGGGTATTGAAGACTTTAGTCTTCAATGTGGATCTTCTCCTTGACCTTGAGATTTTTATTCTTCTTCTCTATTTTTTGTAACCTGTTCAAGCAAGTAGTTAGTGTCTTCATAATCTATCATTCTTTTTTAAAGAGCTTTGATTTCATAATCGTCTATCGATTCTTCTAGTTCTTCAATTTCTTCTATCCTCTGAGCTAGATGTCCTTTTTTATTTCTTTTTCGATACTCCAATTGGGGATAATTGGTTGGACGCTAAAATTGTTGCTGACGAGGATTTTGATATTATCATGGCTGAAATTGGTTCCCATTGTTCATCTGATTTCCTTGATTCTAATTTTTGGGATTGAACCTGCAATAGTTGGTACTATGGCCTTTTCTCTTGCATATCTGACAATACCTATTGTACCATGTTTTCCATCCTTTTGATGAAGAAGCAATGTTTCCCTGTGGATTATCTTTAGATGCCAATGCAATGTTAGACATTTCATCTTTAACTGTATTTTCCACTTCATATTCCTGTAGAATATTGACTAAGTCATCAAAAGAAGTATCTTTACTTAGGACTTGTAAAGATGTTACCAAATGTTTATAGTTGTCTGGAAGTGCTCTCATGGTTACTTGAGTAAGAAGTTCATCCTTAACTATTTCTCCTAAGGTAAATAATTTCCCTTTAATATTTACTACCTTCCTTAGGAATAGTTCTATGCTTTCTCCATTATTCATCTTTAATGAATGAAGTTGAGTCTGAAGATGAAGAATAGTTGCCTTATTCTTTCCTTCAAATATTTTCTCTAGGCTTGTCCATGCATCTGAAGATGATTTTGTTGAACTGATATAGGGTTGTATCTCATCAATGATAACAAAGGTTATTATCATTAGAGCCTTTGAATCATTTTCTACAAACTTTAGGATTTCAATATCATCTGTGGTAGGTATTTGTGTTTTCCCTTTGACAATATCCCAAAGTTTTTCATATACCAAGATAGCTTTCACTTTATTCTTCCAGGAGAAATAATTAGGACCCTTGAGTAGTTGAGATTCTTCTAGGAAGAATTTGTTTGATGCCATTTAAATTCCCTAATATCAATCCTTAGATTTTGTAGAATGCCTTATGACTCCCTAGTATGTTTTGGATAAGATGAATATAGTGCTTTTGTAAATTGTAGTTCAATTTTGGTTGATTTTGTAAAGTTTTTGTAAATACCAAAATCAACTTCTATTATCCCTTATTGCTCCTATTGAACTAAGCACTTTTCCCAAATTTAAAGAGGTTTTAATGTTGGATTTCTTTTGTCTCTTTTTGAGAAATTTTGAGACAATAATATTATAAATTTCCAACCTTTGAAATGCTTTGATAAACCTCTCTTTTTAATATCCCTTTAGGATTTAATTTAAGTGTATCTAATTTCCAATAAATTAATTTGATGTAGTAACCCTTATAACTCCCTAATTTTGGAAAAATTAGACCACAATAATATTTGCAAATATTTAAGATTAATTTCTAGTAGAAACCCTTATTACTCCTAGGTTTTATATTGCAAATATTATATTAATTTGATAAATTATTCCCTTTGAGGTATGGCTTTCAATATGATTAAATTCCTCTAAGTTTAACCTTATAACTCCCAAGAAATGAAAGCACATAAAAATGGGAATAAACCTTACCTTATATCAAGCAATAATCGATGCTGATTTTAGATGTGCAAGGGCTGCAATATTGATGTTGATGCTTTGACTGTACCCTCCAATAGAATTGCTTGGAACTTTCCTTGTATTTAATGTTCCAAATATGGCACCCTTTAGTCTCTGCCTTTGACCTTGCTTGACCAGAGCATTGAAGGCTCTACCACCTTCCTTACATGTTGAAACTCAGCCCTATGTGCGTAGACCCCAAAGTGTTGAATGTAGAGACGTAAATGCTATTTGAATGCTTGGTCGTTGATGTCCTTAAAATGGAGGAGAATCTTGTATTAAGTTCCAAGTGGCACATCCATTTTCTTCTTGAGCACTTGAGGAGTAGAAGGTGCTAAAAAATGCTCATTTCTTCCTTTGAGTAACGTATGGATGTTACGTTCTTTAGCAGAGTGCTTGGTCTCTTTATGGACAAGTGTATCTCATACACTCAATGCACCAACCTGTTGCTTGTAACTCCTTTCTTGATGAATATGAGCGCTCGCGTGAGGAGCGTTAGGATTTTACCTCAAGTGACAAATGTCACTTCCTCCTTGTGCATGGATGTCTTCTCTATCACTACTTCAATGGACCCTTTGGAGGTTCTTTAACCCTATAAAATCCCTAACTCCTCTTTCATTCAATTGCAATGTTTTTAGCTGGGATGTGGAGCAATGATTTGGAGGCTTGAGCACCGATTTTGAGCAATGTGTATGTGGAGTTTGAAACACTCCAATGGTGCTTTAATATTCTTCTTTTCTCACCTGTTATACGTCCTCCTTTTGTAGATAATGTTGCTCTTGAATAACATTGTTTCTCCTTTTGCTTTTGCTCCTTGTATTTTGTAGGTTTGACCATCCAATATGTGAGGAGAATGAGCCCTTAGAGTGGCTCATTTTGCTATGCTTGGATAGATGCTAGCATTCGACCACCTTCGACTAGTTTTTCCAACGAATATTGTGCCTTTGAGGCACCTTCAAATCTACCTTCTTTCCCTGTATAAACTAGATTAGGATAGTGCAATGCAATGTAATGTATTTATATATAAAATATCCTTTATTGCACCTTATTTTGCACTCCTTTCAGGTCTGAATTTCTTGTTTTGTGGCAGAATTTTGAATGCAATGTAGGGATTTTGAGGTTGTCTCTTTGATTAGACACCTTCCCCTTTTTGCTTGGATATTTTACAAATGAACCCAAGCTTGTAACCACTTGATAGAAGCTCCTTTTTTTTGTATATTCCTGCACTATTTCTTTGTAATAGAAACCTTATTGTGCTTTGAATTTGAGACTCACCAAGTCTCGATTTGAGGCTTCCTTTGCTGATATTTGGTGGCTACTTTCTTCTCCAATGCTTGGAGGATTGAGCTGATTTGGTGGCTTCTCTTGGCCATTGAATGTTGCAGATTTTTGTGCACTAACAATGTCTTTAGACACTTTGACAATTTTTGATTTTGTGCCCTTCTCACGAACACAAACAATAATATTTTTGAGAGCAATAGAATAGTGCAAATGAATCTAATAATATTTCACTTTTAATGCACTAACAATTTCACCTTATCACTCCAATAAACTCTCAAAATAATGCACTTAATCAATTTACTGCAACTAATCAAGAATAATCTGAAATGAATCTTCAAGAATTATTCTGCAATTTCCTTATAAGCAAGGTAGTAGGAGCTAGTCTTCTTTTGCTTTCCAAAGTAGATGATAGGTAGTTGATAGATAGTTGTAATTCTAAAATCTAATCAACTCCTAATGTGCAAATGAACCTTAAAAAGAACCTTTCTCTTTTTGCACTTTTGAAGACTATAATTCAATTCTCCTTTTTGCAACTTTAATCCAAATTAAGGTGCTTTAACAAATCTGATAAGTAATCCAATTAATGAATCTACTTGCACCAATAGTTGCTTACCTTTTCTGAAAGCTTTTGTAGCTCTTTTTCCACTTCTGTAGAGGATGTAGATCTTGGTGTCTAAGATCACCAAGTTGTTGCCTTGAGTAAGATCTTGTAGCTCTTTGTAGGCTATCCTAAACAACTCCGTCTTCACCAAAATATGGTCTCAAACTTTCTTTCATGAGCCTAGGATTTTGGTGGCTTGTTCTCCTCTTGTAGTCTCCTCATTTTGCTATATATTTGAATAAGTATTTGTTTCTGAAGTGGTGCCTTCTTGATGTGAGAGGCAATCTCCAAATCTCTTAGATTTGGTAGGCTTCTTCTATCTGAATATTCCTTCAAGCTTCTTTTCAAATTCTGACTTCAAACAAGATCTTCTTCTCAAGATTTTGAATGTCTTGAGGTCTTCTGATATTTGGTACTCCTTTCCAAATTCTTCTTCTTCTTCTTTTGGGATTGTTTTTAGATGGCGATAATTGTCCCAAATATTTCACTATCTCCTATAGTGAATTTCTCCAATGAGTTCTCCTCGGAACTCCTTTGATGATTTCTTTAGTAAGGCTCTCCAAGCCTTTTACTGGATGCTCGTAGAGACCTCCCCAAGGCCTTTGATCTTGCAGCTTCTTCTAGTCTTCCTTGAGACCTTTTCTTCAACATTCTGCTTTTGGAAGTGTTGGTGGTGAGATCTTCTTTGGATCTCTGATTCTACTACTTCTGGATTCAAGCAGGACTCTCCTAGTCTTCTTCTTCTTCCAAGTCTGGAAGTTCTTCAATGAGATCTTCTCCTGATATCTTTTGCTTCAGGTGCTGGATTGATTCTAAAGAAGATACTCTTCCTAAATTTCTTGTAGGAATCTTTCCCAACTCACTGAATCTCCTTTTCCTGCAACAAAGTATTAGTACTAAAATATGCTTCTGAATTAGATACTCTCTTCTAGAGTCTTCTTCAGGATCAAGGCTTCTGTGGCCTTTTTTAGTATCAAGGCTTCTATGGATTTTTTTAATATCAAGGCTTCTATGGCCTTTTCTTCAATATCAAGGCTTTTGTGGCCTTTTCTTCAATATCAAGGCTTTTGTGGCATTTTATTCAATATCAAGGCTTTTGTGGCCTTTTCTTATGGATCAAGGCTTCTATGGACTTTTCTTCTGGATCAAGGCTTCTATGGAATTTTCTTCGATCAAGGCTTCTATGGCATTTTTTTGATTAAGGCTTCTATGGCCTTTTTTCTTTTGTGAAGTTCTCAATCTAGAAATGGAGATCTCTTGTCTCCTAACTTCACCATGATTCTTCTCCAAAAGTCTCTTTTGTAGTATTCTTCTCTTGCAACAACTAATATTTGCACTATGAAGGCACTTCGACCTTCGGGAAACAAAGTTGAAATCTCTTAGCTTTCTATTGTAGGAGGTGTCCCAATCATCTAAGAATTAATTCCCTACAATAAAATAAACTTCAAGTAAACTTTTCTAGATCTCTTAGATGAGCTTCACTAGTTGATTCATCAAACTAGTGGATCAAATTTTGAGTCCTAGTCTTCACGAGTTTTTCTGTAACTCTGTGGAAAGACTCTAGCCATATGCAATATCAATATTTCTAAAACTGATATTTCTTTTAGTCCTCACTCATGGCTCTCCCTAATTCTACCACCTAGACTCTTTTGAGAGTTTTTGATAGTGGTTGGTCCAACAATGCATTAGGTTGACAAAAAACTTAGGGTCAATGATAATGGTGGTTTTCCTATTGATCTACTGTAGCTTGATCTACCATAGCTCTGATACCACTATTAGATTTTGATACACATGTAATGGGAGATAGCAATCACAAGATGCAGAATAATATGAAAGAAAGTAAATCTATGAGATGACTGAAATATGCTATAAATAGAAATGACAAAAATGAATACAAAGTAGCTATGGAGGAAATGAACACTCCATGATCAAAGCTACTGCTCACGAATGAGCTTTGAGCTTATAACTCATACACTCTATCACACACTCTCTATCCATATCTATCTATCTATGTATGACCCTTTATATAGGAAGATAGGTTCCTTGGCCAACACTCTACCTAGTTGTGCAAGGGACATCTTGCACATATACAACTTGCACATTGACACTTGTGCATTTATTACATTGCATGAAGTAACTAGATAAATTCCCCCTAAAGTAATATAATTTCCTAAGTATGTACCAAGGAAGGTACATTTACATGACCCAAATGATGTAATATAATCTATTTCTAACAAGGAGATACAAGAAATTTACAAAACATAAGAATTGAAATCTTGTCAAAACTAATATTTGATCATATACTCAAATTCAACTTACAATTTAGAAGTTGAAAAAGATCTTATCAAATTGATCATATATACAAGATTTAGGAGAAATAAGGAATTAACTTTAAAGAATACAAATTGAAGATTATATTCAAAACTAAGGAGAATCAAAGATTGAAAATTTATTATCTTAAACTAGGGAGTCATAAGGTAGTCAACCTCAAAAGGTTTAAGAATTGATAGGTTTATTATTTAAAGTGAAATGGAAGAGAAAATGCATTTAATGAAAATAGTGAAGAACTATTTCATAAGCTTAGACCTGATAGACACCTTTGATGGATTCACATATTTGTTTACTGATTTGAAAGAAAAGTTCTCCTTGTTTCTCAAAGAAGCTAAAGAAGGAAAATTTATGACACTAATTGGATATCTTCATGAATTTCTAATTAAGACTTGGTGGAATGATCAAAACATGATTTTTATTTCATTAGAAGAGTGTTTAATGGTATATTTATCATTAATCATTTTTTAGTCCTGTTGGCATTTTTGCCACATTGATTCTCATTGATGAATGCATTGATGTATTGTTGGGGATCTGACCTTTGATTGATGCAGCTTGGGCGAAAAAAGGAGAAAAATTGAGCAAAAAATGGTTAAGTCTGAAAACTGACGACGCGGCGACATGTTGCGGAATCGCGGTCCAACGCGATCCAACGCGAGCGGGTTGGCGGAACCGTCGCGATATCGCGACGTGTTCCGAAATCGCGAGTCGGCGGGCAAAAAAGCATTAAGTTGAAAACATGCGGCGATTCGCTGACATGTCAGCGAATCGCGACCCGGGCAGCGTCGAAGGCGTTAAGTCAAAATTTGCAGCGCGTCGCTGACATGTCAGCGAATCGCGACCGAAAAAGCGATTGGTACGGCGACGGAAACATGTAGCGAAATCGCTACATGTTCCGATTTCGCGGGGCAGAGCGCAGGGAGGAGCCAACGGCGGAAACATGTAGCGAAATCGCTACATGTTTCGATTTCGCGGGTCAACGGTGGTCAAAGCGTACTGCATGATAAGACGTCGCGATTTCGCGACCCGTCGCGATTTCGCGACCCGTCGCATTTTCGCGACCTGTAACTATTTTCCCGCCAAGTGCAATATGAACGGCCGAAAGGGTTTTTTCGATTTTCGATGATTTAATGCTAACCCGAATTAAATATTTTGCGGATTTCCGATGCGGTTAAGGTCGAAGAGTGCCCAGGCCACCAAAATTAAAGGGTTTATTGGTTCAAAGCTACGGTTCGTGGATTATTTTAACGGCTTCATGCACATGTTTGAAAAAACGAATTTAATGAAGGGCCGCGAACGTTTCATGGTATTTAATTTTTATTTCCTCGAGGCCGCTATTAAGGGGATCGTGTTCCTGATTTCCAAGATATAATTGTAGATCACGAGGAAGTTGGTTTTAATTTTTTAATGCTGCAAAGAGGACGGACCTCTATAAAAACCAATGTAATTTTCATTTACAAAGGTTGGAAAAACTTCTCTGCTAGAAGCTGGAATTGTATTTGCGGGAATACAAGGATCGACTTCTAATTTTTCAAGCGTCGCATGGATGAATTTGCTTTACGTTTTCTGCATTTCTAATAGCATTCGTACTCTTGCATTGCTATTACATTTAAATTCTGCATCTTGGATTTAAATACTGCGGTCGAGGTACAATTCTGGAATGTGGGTTTGGAGGGATTTGCGGCATGTGATTGTGCGAGGATGAAGCTGATTTCTTGTGTTACTTCTCTGTTGTTGCGTTTGTAGTTTCTTGCTTGTTGTTTTCTGATCCCATCACTTCGGCCTGTGGCCATATTTCCCATTTCTTTCTGCAACCTTTTAAATCTCTTTCCAGCAACCCTATCTTAAACCCATTTTTAGAGTAGTGAAGGGAACCGACCCACTCTGGAGATTGGTGCAGGAGCCATTTCTTGCTTCCAGCCTTTCAATGTTGGCCCGGGTCTAGGGCGCAATTGTAAAAATCCTTTCTGTGGCGATTCGTGACCAACGATTTTTGGCACGCCGGTGGGACAGATTGTTTGTCTCCAAGAATTCATAATCGGTGGGATACGCATAATTTTCCAAAGTGATAACCCCACCGGTGCCAACGATTTTGGCACGTTTTAACACCCGGAGGTCTCAAGATTTGATGAGTTTGTCTTGGCCTCACGGCGGAGATTTGTAAGTTCATCGGCGACTTTCTTGAGTTGAAGATCCGTTCGTGGACGCCTATTGTTTTAATTAAAAAAAAAAAAAAAAATTCAAAGAATGTTTATCTGGCGACTCTGACTTAATGGCGATGGCAGTGATTCCATGAGACCATTGCTACAAAGGCGAGGGTTTTTCTAGATGGGATGATCCTGGCCCTATGAATCTCCAAGTTCGGCATGAAATTCCCGAAGGTGCCCTGAAAAATCTGGCAAAATATGATGGTACCGAAGGCATGGCTCTGACACATGTTGAAGATATTGCTATTATGTCCATGATCCATGTCATAGAACACGAAGATGTCATGATCCGACTTCGGTTCGAGTCTTTGGAAGGAAGAGCATTGCAGTGGTACAGACTGCTCAAACGTCAAAGCATCAGCTCATGGGATGATCTAGCGGGAGCACTGATCAAAAGATTTGATGAAGATCCTTTCTACAGTTCTTTGGATCTCTACCAATTTTTCATGTACATCAAGAGAGCACCTCAAGAAAGCATCACGGACTTCAATGTCCGATTCTTGATAAGTTGGAAGAGAATTCCAGAGAAGATCCGTCCATCACCCACCCAAGCCCACCTCTTTTATGTTCGAGCTTTTAACTCTGACATAGGTCTCTTTTTCCTGCAGTCAGGTGAACAACGCTTCCCACAAATCTTTGAGGAAGACAGTGCGAGCAGAACAGTTGTTGCTCTTATCAAGAAAGTTACCGTGGGGAGAAACTCCATTACCTTCTCCGGTGGTTCCTTGCTCCTGTTTACCCTGCACATTCATGCCAGATCCCTGAGATGCAGTCATGTGGAGTTCAAGGGACAGATCTCGTCCAAAGTCAAGGATTGGGACATGCAAGCACTTTTCCAGCAATGAACAATATGGTTGCTTGCAGTTTTCATCAAGAGATGGGCCAAGTAGAAGAACAAGTGCAAATTTCAGAGCCTGAGGAGATCCCAGAATCAGAGTTCTCACTTGAAGAGCCCTGTGATCACATCAAGGAGTTAGAGGAGCCTGTACTCAGCCCACAGCCAGTAAAGTCTGCAAAGTGGTGGTGTTGGTTCCAGCCACTACATCCGATACCTGAAGAAGTCTTCCATGTGGGTACTAGTAAGAAGGATAATCTGTCTGAATTGCATCCTATTCGCACCATGGAGAACTTCGGGGAAGGAGCCGACCTAATTTCAAGGACCGACTTAAGTATGATCGGATCCGGTCGGGACATTGCAGATTACCGGATAACATTACGAGATTGGGTGTACGGTGGCGACATGCCAATCATGTCGTGCATTATTGTATATAGTATTTTGAAAAAAACAAAAAAAAATAGAAAAAGAAGAAGAGAAAAAAAAAAAAACTGGTATTGTTTTTATTTGTTCATCTCGGTTCTTGTTGCCTGCGAGCCGTAGATGCTTGTTTTTTCCTTTGTTTTTCTCCTCCCAACAGTTTGGTGGCTTTCTAGCACTTTCTTCTTTTCCCTTCCCCGTTTCCTCTCCTTTCCTTTCTTCATCTTCCTTCTTTTACTTCTTTTTCTTCTGCATTAAAACAAAATGAGCCACGGCTGTTGTTTCTTTTTCCCTTTTCTGTTTTTCCCCGTCCCTTCTTATCCCTTTCCTCTAAGTTTAGTCTTTTACGCATTTGCTAACAGTCTAGTTCATTTCATTTCACGACTTTCCTAGTTCCATTCCCACTCCATAACTTCGTTCATTTTCATTTCATCATTCCATTGCAGTCACCGCTTGCGCAATCGCAAGAGCTCACTCCATCATCGCATTCCATTAGTCGTTTCATAATCAGTTATATGCAAGTTTTTCAGTTTCAATTTTTCAGCAGAACATGTATTGCAGCATCCAGCTTCTGTTCGGATATGACTCTGTGCCCAATGGACTAAGGCCTGGATTCTTGCATACAGTGAGTTGTATACCCCATGAGCCGCCAAGAATGTTGGCATTTTTGCCACATTGATTCTCATTGATGAATGCATTGATGTATTGTTGGGGATCTGACCTTTGATTGATGCAGCTTGGGCGAAAAAAGGAGAAAAATTGAGCAAAAAATGGTTAAGTCCGAAAGCTGCGACGACGCGGCGACATGTTTGCGAGAATCGCGGTCCAACGCGATCCAACGCGAGCGAGGTTGGCGGAACCGTCGCGATATCGCGACGTGTTCGAAATCGCGAGTCGGCGGGCAAAAAAGCATTAAGTTGAAAACATGCAGCGATTCGCTGACATGTCAGCGAATCGCGACCCGAGCAGCGTCGAAGGCGTTAAGTCAAAATTTGCAGCGCGTCGCTGACATGTCAGCGAATCGCGACCGAAAAAGGCGATTGGTACGGCGACGGAAACATGTAGCGAAATCGCTACATGTTCCGATTTCGCGGGGCAGAGCGCAGGGAGGAGCCAACGGCGGAAACATGTAGCGAAATCGCTACATGTTCCATTTTCGCGGGTCAACGGTGGTCAAAGCGTACTGCATGATAAGACGTCGCGATTTCGCGACCCGTCGCATTTTCGCGACCTGCGCAGTTTTCCCGCCAAGTGCAATATGAACGGCCGAAAGGGTTTTTTCGATTTTCGATGATTTAATGCTAACCCGAATTAAATATTTTGCGGATTTCCGATGCGGTTAAGGTCGAAGAGTGCCCAGGCCACCAAAATTAAAGGGTTTATTGGTTCAAAGCCGCGGTTCGTGGATTATTTTAACGGTTTTCATGCACATGTTTGAAAAAACGAATTTAATGAAGGGCCGCGAACGTTTCATGGTATTTAATTTTTATTTCCTCGAGGCCGCTATTAAGGGGTCGTGTTCCTGATTTCCAAGATATTATTGTAGATCACGAGGAAGTTGGTTTTAATTTTTTAATGCTGCAAAGAGGACGGACCTCTATAAAAACCAATGTAATTTTCATTTACAAAGGTTGGAAAAACTTCTCTGCTAGAGACTGGAATTGTATTTGCGGGAATACAAGGATCGACTTCTAATTTTTCAAGCGTCGCATGGATGAATTTGCTTTCTGTTTTCTGCATTTCTAATAGCATTCGTACTCCTGCATTGCTATTACATTTAAATTCTGCATACTGGATTTAAATACTGCGGTCGAGGTACAATTCTGGAATGTGGGTTTGGAGGGATTTGCGGCATGTGATTGTGCGAGGATGAAGCTGATTTCTTATGTTACTTGCTTTTGTTGCGTTTGTAGTTTCCTGCTGTTGTTTTTCTGATCCCATCACTTCGGCCTGTGGCCATATTTCCCATTTCTTTCTGCAACCTTTTAAATCTCTTTCCAGCAACCCTATCTTAAACCCATTTTTAGAGTAGTGAAGGGAACCAACCCACTCTGGAGATTGGTCTGGGAGCCATTTCTTGCTTCCATCCTTTCAATGTTGGCCGGATCTAGGGCGCAATTGTAAAAATCCTTTCCTGTGGCAGATTCGTGACCAACAAGTCCTTTAAAGGAATAAAACAAAAGAAAGAAGAACATACTAGTAATTGAACTTTGAATCCAAGTCATTATTATTGTGATAATATACTAACTCTTTGTAATGAAGATATACCTATACTAAATATGAAAAAATGAATAATAAGAACAAGAAGAAATAAGAAGAGGAAGCATGTCAAGAAAGAAAATATGGAACAAGATGAAAATCCATATTAATGAACTGAAGGAACAAGATGAAAATCCATATTCTACATATCAATTTACAAGAGGTAGATCAAAGTGAACTGAAGGAACAAGATGAAAATCCATATTGAAGACTAAAGTCTTCAATAACCAAATAATATAATATAGGGGGTGTTGGAGAATACTACATTATTTGGTACATGTCAATGTACCACCAGAGGTACATGGTTAGATTAGATTAAGTGTCTTAAGTTAGTATTTGAGTCTTTATTTTATGTAATGTAATAATGTGCAGGAAATGCACAAGTGTCTTGTAGTTAGGTGTGCATGTGCACAATTGTACATTATGTAGAGTGCACATGTATCCTTAGAGTAGGGAACTGAATATTCGCATGCTATTATATATTTGTGACTAAGCATTGTAATAAGTTATCAACAATGCATTGCTCATAGCACGCATTAGTAGACCTCCATTTTATAAAATATTTTTGTGAGCTTTAATTAATGGCAGTTTTATGAGTAGTTGCAAAAATTTCTAATGAGTTTTACATGCTTAGTATATTGCCATTATATTATACTTAATATTGCATGCTTGTTTTAGATCTTGTGATTGATTTTCATTAAATATATAGCATAAAAAGTTAACAGGTAAAGGGAGGTTTGGGATTGAGGATATCAGAGTTAAATAATAAAGCTTTGGCTGGAAATATTTATTAGAGGTGGATCTCCCAATCGTAGAGTTTTAACTAGTAAATATTTGGGACAGGTGAACTTGAATGAGGTGAGTCATTTCATTTTGGATGGTAATGGATCCTTAGTGTGGCAGGCTCTAAAGTTAGGATCTCAGGTAGTGAAAAATGGATTATTTTGATAAGTGGGGAGAGGAGAGAAGGTATAATTTTGGATATATTCAAGGGATGAATAGCCACCTATCATTTTTGAATTCCCAGAATTACAACCAGTAAAAATAGCCATGGAAAGCAGGGATTGGATCCAAATTTATAGCTATTTCAACACTTAACAACTAGGGGATTATAATTTTAAGCATTTTAAGAAGTTGGATGAGTGGCCAATTCCAATCCCTCCATATTTGACACCCATCATGACTAAAATCTTGGTAGAAATATTTATCATAGGTAGAGGTGAAGAGGATGATTTAGCTTGGGGATATGGGAGTCTTGGATTCTACACAATGAAGGATGGATATGATAAGATACTTTTAGAACCTCCTTCTCATGCATATCAGGTTGAGGATTGGAGAAATATTTGGCAATCCAAGGGTTGGTCAAAAGTAAACTTCTTTGCCTAGTAGTTCATGCATAATGTAATTTTTACTTTTTATAATTTGAGATGTAGGGGAATCACTAGTCCATATCAACATGTTTTATGCTACATGAGTGAATAAACATCTAACCACTTGATGCTTAAGTGCCCATTCACATGCCAAATATAGTAGCAATGTTTTTTATCTTATAAAATTCAAGGTAATGTTGATTTGAATTAGATTAATATTTAGGAAATGTGGAAGAGGGATATATTTAAATATAAAGCTCTTTGTATCAGTTGGAATATTGAATTAAACTTCACTTGGTATCAAGTGTGGTTGGAGAGAAATGGAAATTATTTTAGAGAAACCTTTTCATCCTTAGATGGTGTTTGACAGGTCATTTGGAGCAAAGTCATAGAAACTATGGGAGTGTATGCTAAAGAGGAAACTCATGATAATATAGGGAAAATGGAGAAGGAAATTGAAGTGAAATAGGAGTAAGATAAATCTAGTTGGAAACTACCCCCATAAGTTTGGATTAAATTTAATATTGATGGAGTTGCAAAAGGTAATCCGGTAGAGCTAGAATTGAAGTGGTCTACAGTAATCATGTTGGGATAGTGCTCTATTGGAAATTTCAAGGCTTGGAAAGGGCCACAAACAATGAATCAAAAGCCTTAGCTATAAAATATGTTATCTAGGCCATAAGACAAGGTTATAGGAGGATAATCCTAGAATCATATTCTCAAATTTTGGTAGGAGCTATGGATTACATGAGGAACTTTGGTTCAAAGACATGGAGGTTGAGGATACTTATCACCCAAATTAAGGAATTATGGAAGGAATCAGATGATGTAATCCCATTTTATGTGAGTAGAGATCTAAATAAAGTGGAAAAACTCTTGGCTAAGATGGGTACTAAGAAGTAGGTAGGGGTTCGGTGGAATAGTGGCATGGCTATTGAGGATGAGAGGATTAGGTATTTTGGTGAGAAAATCTAGTGTTTAGCTAATTTGGAAAACCATTTTAGAAATATGGTTTAGGAGATTTGTCTCCAATGCATATCTTCTTTTACTATTGTAAACATGTGGTCAACCATTGTAGAAATATGATTTAGGAGATTTGGATCCAATGCAAATCTTCTTTTACTATTGTAAATAGGTGTTCTCATCGACTAATACTGGGAGGAGTCTCATCCCAACTTGTAAATGATATTGTTTTAATATAAGTTTTTCAAATTATTTAAAATAAATAAATAAATAAATAGAGTCAGTATTTATTACACATTAAGATTCAATAGTATTCATCATAGGTTCATTAATAGACTAAGTCTATAAACTATAAAACTATAGTATGAATTAGTGATTGGTTGAATTCCCATTAACTACAATTGGTTTCCTCAGTTTTTGTTAAGGATTGATTCCATATTTTAAATAGATCTTAAACATAGTCATTGTTCATTCATAACAATCAATGAGAAAAAATGCAATAGAAATTCATGTACTCAACTCTTTAACTTACAAGTTGTAATTTTCATAACAAGTTCAAAAGGATGATTTTACATTAGTCATCTTATTAGAATAAATTTAGCTATAATAATGAATAAAGTATCATAATAGCACATAATAATTTGGTACATCATAGAAGAAATCTAGATGAGATTACAAGATAAAGAAAACCTACATATATCTCTTATTACCATACACAATATAATGATGAAGTAACAAGGATATCAAAATAGTCTTATCCACCCTTTAGAATTGAACAATGGCACCAATTATGAAAACTGGAATTTGAATGATAATTTACATAAAGTGTTTAAATTCTAAAAAAACTATTCCATATAATACCTTGTGTTTCTACCTTCCAACTCACCATATGACTAGGTCCCAATCACTCAAGTAGAAAAAATAAACAAGTATTACATTGCTGCAAAGCACATGTTGGGTTATAAAAAAATTAAGCATGCATTTATTTCAACTCATAAATACCATATTACATATAAGATTCATACTAATCCATCATATCTATCGTACTATCAATCCACAACATAATTGTTAGTACTACTTAGAGCATTGATAGGAATATGTTTAAACTATTACAAATGTCTATGAAGTCCACCATGCATTGGATTTTAGCTATACATAGACATACAACAAGTTGCATATCACACCAAATTGCACATATAAAGTATTTGATCACACAAATGTTTTTATACATGATAGAGAATATCAAAAAATATTCTCATGAAGTATTATATAATTCATAAAATTATTACAACTACTATGCATTTTTCATTTTTATGACAAACATAATATTTATATCCATCAACCACCAATGGGGGTTTAAGCATCCAACAATGAATACAATCATCATTGATGATTAAAAAATATAAACATTCCACTCATGTATAGTGTTGAGCTTTGTAGAGATATATCACCATAAGGGTAATTTACCATCCAACCATGGAATTCTTGTGAGCAATTCTGTAAATTCTTTTTCCTACTCAAGAGATTTGATCCTTCTACCCAAAAATGCAGACATAGGACATTACCATAACAAAAATAAAATTATGGTTGTGCAACTATGTCTACATGAAGTCACCTTAATTCATATAATATTTCAAGTAACCATATAATCATTGAAATTTATGCAATCAATTATTGAATATTCATCCTAAATCATGTAGTTATGCAATAAAATTTTCATCTACATAAAGTCACCTTAAATTAAAAATATTACAATAAATATTACATCTATATGAAGTTACTTTAAATCACACAATCAAGTGAAAAAATAACTATATCAATCATAGCCTGGCTAAATAGTTTTTGTATAGTTTGCTTGATTTGTATGGTCCTATCGTCACATATCCATGTTATACAACATGCCATCTCTTTTATTCACCTACTCAAGACTAGATTGAAAGTTCTTTTGAAATCCATCCATGCCCTAACTCTTTGTTTTGGTCCATCCTCTCAACACATACATGGTTTCCAATTCTATATATGTAGATAAATGGTATAAGCATGCATACAAATAAATAACACCATCATGTAAATCCATGGCCTAATACATCATGCTTATAGATTTTATAATAAACAACACTATCTTATGGGTTGTAGAAATGCTATCAAGCACATACGTTCCAACAATTATACAACCTCTTATTATTTATGTCACAAATATATCTAACACTTATCAATAGGGTAATCATGCATCATCTCTTAATACCAAAATAGGGGTATCAAGCACATGCATCATCAAATTAATTCTAAAATAAAGATATCTAGTAAATACCAACATACACATGCATTAACATTTAGTGTAACAAACACATGATAATCACTTTCAATGCTAATAGAGAGGTATCAAGTGATTACTAATAACACACATATTCCCATGCATCAATATTTAAGCACCAACTTGACTTAAACATCATATGCCTAAAATAAACTTTAGCATCATATACCTAAAACATACTTTTTCCTCAAACAACTACCATCTATCCATAAATACTTCACCAATATCATAGAGTGCTACCATGTGATCACCATAATAGGTCACCATAATATAAGTGATCACCATGATAGGTCACTATTAATGACATATCCTTATTCTAGCCAAGAGATTTAATAGTTTTATTTGAGGGGATAGGAAGTTGTTTTAGTAGTCATCTTAACCAATGAGTAATGTTTTAAAATTATCCAATGGTGAAGTTTGTATAATAAAATTTGTAGTTCTATGTTTCCATGTTTCATCAACATGCAAGTTTCCTGATTCATGATTAGATCATAAGAGTAAAGTGTAAGTAAATATAGGTTTCATAACTCAAAATTTTCTTTTTTACCAAAACTTTCTTTGGCAAAGACTTGACAAAATCTACCTCAACTTAGAACTTGTTTATCCAACTAAATACTTGTTTTCAACCAAGACATGTTAAAAAAAAAATCTAACCATAAATTTTTGAACTAGGGCATGTGTAATTCACTCAAACATTCATATTTTAAATTTTATTAAAGTGATTGTATAAATAGGACATGTGTAATTTTAATCAACCATTCATATTTCTATGATATAAAAGTGTTTCAAAAGTAATTTTAATCAACCATTCATGTTTCCATGATATGCAAGTGATTATAGAATCATGGCATATGTAATTTTTGACAAAACCTTATATTCCTTCATGGTTCAACCATTCTTATGCATTCGACTAAGATTCATTCTAGAGGGTATAGCATCAATTTTAAAGGTACCAAAAAAATATATCAAATTACATAGGTCAAAATAAACTCAAGTAACCCATATTTTTGTTTTAATTTATATTCAAAACCCACTCCTTAAAAATGCACAAGGATATGTAATTTGCATTAGCTTGAATTCCTAGAACCCTTTTTTCTGTTTCTTTATATTGCACTTAGGTATAAAATTTTCAAGGGGAAAAATTCAATATATCATTTACCAATTTATACAAGCATAGAGCCAATAAGTTTTACCTTTCTATTTCAAACCACAAATACCAAATTTAAAAACCATGAAGTTATCACTCTTTGTCCCTCATGCCCTTTAATCCTTTTTGCTTAAATATCCCTATTTGTAGGCTTCTAAATAGGTATATAATTCTATTCCATCACTACAAAGCCCAAGGGATTTTTAAATACTTAAGTAAACTTCTGGATTTGAATCAACAAGCTCAAAATCCAAATCTACTTCACTCTCATAATAGAAATAGATGAGTGCAACCATGTATAAAATTTCCCTCGTTCAATTTGCACATCAGGTTCCACTTTACCACTAGTTCATATTCCATTCTTGATTGACATGATAATATGATGCTCTTCAAAGGGATTTAGATTTTTGTAAAGGTAGTTTTGGATTCGATGCAAAGCATGTAATTCCCTTCTAAGTGAGCTAAAGGAAAGAATTAAAAAAAAAAATGTTTTTAAACTTGGGACACATGGTTTTACACTTTGGATTGTTAGCTTTTGAAGCTATAAACTTAAAGTAAATGCAATCACAAGTAATGAAATAAGCAAGCAATGTTATAGCTATGATAATGGTAATCTAAGAAATATGTAAACAACATAAGAAACTTCTAGAATAACTCATACAATAGCCATTAATAGAATATCATAAAAATGGTACAAAACTTTGTAATTATCAAGTAAGAATCACATAACTCAAGGATACAACATGTATAAATAGCATTTCTACAATGAATCTTGGATGACGATGACTTTTCCATTCATGCTTGAGCTTCATCTTTTTTCTTGACTCTGTATTCTGACTTTAGCACTATTACTGGTTTCCTTCTGAATCTATTATCGAAGAAGTTCATACCTTTCTTGTGCCCATATCTATACCTTGAGAAATATACTTGAGAAAATTCACTAATGAAGTTTCTTGTCATTGTATATATCCAATCAAAGAAATTATTTTCTTTGTACCAACAATATATTTGTGAATGATTGGTTCCTCCACAAATTTTACAACTATGGAGATTCCAACATCTCTCTATCTTATGCCCATATCTGCTATAATGACTACATCTATTTTCTGTAACCAAATACCTTTGACAATTATGTCCTTCATAGCAACTATTTTTATCAATTTCTATCACGAATTTGATATCACTCTTTCAACTCATTTCCTTTCTCATTAGTGCTGACCTAATCTGTATATCCAATACCTCCATATTTTGAAATGATTCCTAATGTAAGTGGTTCTTTAATTCCTTGCTCATGGTTTCTAAATATGTATATTCACGTCTCATTAGCTTTGAAAAAAAACCATTAGTATGATCAATACAATAATTAGAATGATCTTCATCAGAATCAATATAATCTTGAGCATGATTATCTACATTCATGTCTTCATCAATGGAGCAATCATGAACTATATTCAAATCACTTGTATCACATATGATATCAATATTTGCAATAGGTTCTTCTATAGATTCTAAATCACTAGTATCACAAGATGCATCAATCATCAATGGTTTTGATTCTATAGTATTGCAACATGAATCTACCATCATGGGTCTTAAATCATATGTATCACTAGAAGCATATTTCATATCTATTTTGTTCTATTGAAAATTTGAGCACTTTGGTTTTTGTTGATGTCAAAGTTGCATAGGTGATTGATGTAAAAGGTTAATGTGCTATGAAAGTAAGGCAAGGTTCTCTCTAAAGCACTTGGGACCATGGGTTCTAAGTTAATGAATAAGAGGTTTGAAGGAGGCTTGAAGACCCAAGTTTAAGACTATGTGTAAGAGAGTAAGAAAAATATAATATTATAATATTTTAATATTATAATATATTGGCCATCAAGGCTCTTCAAAGAGGAGATTGGATAATGCATTGGTCAAAGAGTTTATGAAGGAGCTAAGTACATTATTTAAAACTAAGGTTAAATATTAATAAAAATAATAATTAAATTCGAAGTGCCAATTTTGAATTTCAAGTGAGCCGACGTCAAAATACAAAAAGGTATGTGTATTTATAGGCTAAAGCTTAGCCTAAGTAAAGTGTGGTCAAAATAATATTTACTCTCAAATTATTTCCTTGCTCAATTTTCATTTGAACACGGTGGAGGAAAAAGATAAAGTTCTCACAATTTTTGGAGTAGCACATTGGTCAAAGGTGGAAGGAATTTGGTCCCACCCAAAGTGAGGTGGTAGCCAAGATGGCAAGCTTGGCTTGTGCAGTGCATGGAGGATAGAAGGAGCCATGTTAAATTCACATGAAGGCCCTTTTTCTTTGTGTGGCCAAATTTTAATTTTAGCACTGGAGGTGGAGAATATTAAGGAGCTCATGCTCCTTTGGTTCATGTGGGCAGCTAGCTCACACGGTGATTTCCCTTGTGTTAGGGCATGGTGGCCAATGATATCACGGGTTCAAGCAATGGCAGAAATTATTTATGTGCTTTATTTTGGAGTAATAAGAGTTGATTAGATATTTTTATGTACCTTGGTTTGGGATTCATAAGAGTTGATTAAATATTTTTGATGTGCCTAGCTAGGGAGTCATAAGATTTTTGTCATTATTTTTGATGTGCTTGGCCAGGGAGTTATAAGGGTTAGATAATACTTTTTGTGAAATGGTTAAGGAGCTATAAGGATTAGTAGGATATTTTGAATATTATTTTTCAAGGGTTGAAAAGTGAAAATTCAAATTGTTGAGAGAATTTTGTTGAGATTTAATGCATTGTCTTTGAGAACAAAAATAATCTTAGAACATTATTTTAGAAATTTATTGAGGGAAACTTTGTGTGGATATTCTAGAGATATAATATTGCTATATAGCCTTGAAGTGGCAAAAAAGAAATTGGTTATTGGTAAGATAGGTTTTGAAGACATATATCCATCAAAGCAAAAAGGTATGGGCACATCAGTCTTTGTTTAAAGTGTTTTGTTGAGTGAATGTTTATGAACATAAGGTGGAGTGAAAATGATTGTTTGATAAGCATTTTTGGAAATATTTGAGTTAGGGTTTGAAATCTATATTGTGCATCCTTGTTGAAAGATAGTGGAAACACCTTAGTCAAAGTTTGTGAGCAGGTTGTATTTCATTGATTAGGTGAAATTATTGAGCATTGGTTTTGAGTGATATTGTAAGTGAATGTGCAAACATTAGAAATCAGATTTGTGAAATCAAGTGTGTGCATCTAGAGGGTAGGTTTCATATGCTAGAAGAGCAATAAATGTGAGATGTGAAAGTGATAGACTTAATGATTGAGTAGAACATATTGAGCCATTTGCAAGTGCATATCATTCTCTATATGTTCCAGAGGTTAAATGAATTTTGAGTAGAATATATTTTATTTGAAGAAAGAATTTCTAAAAAAAAATAAGTTTTGTTTGTGTACAAGGATTGGAAATATTTGGTACAGTTTTTATGAGAAGTACTCAAGACAGATTTGAGCAAGTCTCTTGAGAAGACTTGAGGGTAGATTAGAGCAAGTCTTTTGAGAAGACTTGAAGGTAGATTTGAGAAAGTATTTTGAGAAGACTTGAAGGAATATTTGAGGAAGTCTTGTGAATACTTAAGATAGCTTTAAGAGCAGGTTTGGTTGTTGATTTGATCAAGCTTTATGTTAAGGCTTGAGGATATATTTGAGAGCAGGTTTGATTGCTGATTTGATCAAGCTTTCTGATAAGGCTTGAGGATAGATTGAGAGTAGGTTTGATTTGATAAAGCTTTGTGTTAAGGCTTGAGGATAGATTTAGGATAGAGTTTGGTGTAGAATTGAGATAGAGTTAGAGAAGATTTTTGCTAGACTTGGGATAGAGTTTGATGTAGATTGAGACAGAATTAAGAACGAGCTTTAGAGGTGATAGAGTAAATAGGATAGTAGTCTCCAATGGATAGAGATCCATTAACCAGTGTAGTTGGGATAAAGGTATCCTATGGAGAGAGATCCACAATCCAAAGTAGTGGGGGTAGAAGTCTTCTAGAATATCACCATACAAAAAAAAGGTGATAGAGTTCTCCTATGGAGAGAGATCCATGAACCAGAGTAAGAGAAAAGAGTTCTCTTATGGAGTGTGATCTATGAACCAGCTGGGAAGATAGAGTTCTTCTATGGAGAGATATCTAAAAACTAGTTGAGGATATAGAGTTATCCTGGACCAAGTTCCATGAACCAAAGCTAAGGGGATTGGTGTCTTCTTTGGATAGAGGTCCATAAAAATTGTAATAGGGAATTGATTCCCAAGATATTTGTTAAGAAAATTTAGTAGAAATATTTTCTTCATGGAGTAGCCCACATTGGGTGAACCACATTAATTTTGTGTCTCTCTTGTGTGTGATGATTTGTGCATTGCTTTGATTATTGCTATTGATATTGCCATTGATAATATTGGATAATATTATTTGGGAAAAAAAGTAAAAGTTGATCTTATACTGTTCACCCCCTTCTTAGTATAATCCCATGTTCTTCAATTGGTATCAAAGTAGGTTCCTTTGGAAGAGTCTAACAACTTGAAGGAAGAATTTATCGAAACACATATGGCATCTCAGAATGGATCTTCATAAAATAAGGTACCATTTTTTTATGAGAATAATTATACTTTTTAGATCATAATAATGAGGACTTACTTGATGTCACAAGGATATGAGACATGGTAAGCAGTTGAGGATGGTTTCACACCTACAAAAAATCCTTCCATAGATAAATATGGTAAGATCTTACATGTGAATAATGCCAAGGCTATGCATGCATTCCTAAGTGGATTACATGAAACATAATTTGTGAAAGTTATGCATTACACATTAGAAAAATATATTTGGGAAAAATTGAAATAAAAGGGTCAAGATGGCAAAACTTCAAAACCACAAGAAAATGTTTGAAAATTTGAATATGGAAGGAGAGGAAGAGATTGCTACACACTTACTTCATATGTATGAGATTGTTAATGCCATGTGTTGGATTGGATTTAAAGTTGAAGAATCTGATGTTGCTTAGAAAGTTTCAAGGTCACTTCCTATAAGGTATGATGGAAATGTTTTAGCTATAGAAGAGATGAAATATATTGATCAGTTGACTATGTATGAATTACAAGGAATTCTCATAGCCTATGATATGAGAATGGTAAAGGATCCCAACTCCAAGAAAGAGGCAGCCTTCAAAGCATAAAATAAGACAAAGGATAAAAACCAAAATCAAGTGATGAGTCAAGTAGTGATGAAGAAGCTAACTATGGTAAAAGAAACAAGGACTCAAGAAAGCACAAAGATATGAAAATAGTGAAATATTTTAATTGTGGAACTTTTGGTTACTATGCATCTAATTATCCAAAAGCTGGAAGTAGTAGCAGTGAAGAGAAACAAGATCATAAGAAAAAGGAAGGAAGAAAATCCAAGTATGAAAAGAAAACCATGTATGGTCAAAACAAGCATGAAAATAAATTCTTTCAAAGGCAAAGAGTTTCAATATTGATAAGGGAAGCAAGACTTCAAGTTATAATGATGAAAGACATTCAAATAGTGAAGAAGAAGAAATTATATTTTTTGAAATAGAAGAGGAAGGAAGTGCTCTTGTTGAAGATAAATTTGAAAAGTATGAAGATGCTATTGAAGACCAAGAAGTAGAAAAATATTTAGAAATGAAGAGGAAGGTGTAGTAGACCTAGAAGTAGAAATTATTGATGCTTTTAAATAATTGAAAATGTTATAAAGCATAATTTAAAATTTAGGGCTCAAGTTCAAGAATGTGATAAAGAAAAATAAAAGCTTATAGAAGACTTGACAAACTCAATAGCTAAGACAAGGAGATTTAAATAAAAGTTATAGGTAAAAGTATTAGAATGTAAAATATTAGAACATGAGGTAATATCACTAAGGATGGAAGTGAAAGTGTCTAAGGACAAGCTACACAATTTGGGAAAAAGTTTAAAGACTTTGGATAATATTATCAATGCACAAATATCCTCATCTATCAAAATAGGACTTGGTTTTGAAGAAGGACAAGGGAAAAAAGAAGAAGGATCAAGCTCAAACTCAAAAGAAGAAGAAATATTAGAGGAAGAGAGTGAAGTAAAAAATGAGACTTATGAAGATAAGTCAAAGAATAAAAGCTTCACTAAGAAAGGAAACAATGCAAAAACAAGGTACAAGGATAATCACAAAGAAGAAAGGACTAAGAGACCAATGGGTTTAAGGCAAGATTTCTTCGAAGGATGTTGCTTTTCATGTAGCAGGTTTGGTCACAAGGCTATGCATTGCAGGAATCATGAAAATAAGGAATATGGTTTTACTAAGAGGAATTTCAGAGATGGACATCTCTTTCAAGGGTATTCCTACTCTTGTAAGCGATTTGGTCATAGAGCAATCCAATGCAGGCTTCATGACAAAAAGGAGTATGGCTTCGCTAGGAGGAAATTAAAGATATTTGTACCTTATATAAACTACAACATTAAGTGTTACAAGTGCAATAATCTAGGGCATAAGACTAAGTTACGCAAAACAAAGTTTCCAAATCTTCAGTGTCAAGCAAGAATAGGGACACTCAAAAGGATCAAAAGGGTATGTTGAGAAAGAAGGTTGACAAAGAAAAAGAGCATTATATGTTGGGAGTAGAAATACTCCCACCCCAAAATTAATCACCTCAAGGAGAGGAGATGGGGAGGAGGCTAAGCTAAGAGTCTTATATTTAGCCCCAAAGGAGTCCATTTGCCATTGATTTCAAAGGGGGAGATATTTGAGTAAGGGGGGAGAATTCAATCAAGGGGAGCAGTTTCTTAGGGGGAGAAAATTTGGAAAAGGAAAGGAAAAAGGAAATTTTAGAAAAGGGTTGCCATCAATGACAAAGGGGGAGATTGTTAAAAATTTGAACCCTTTGGTTGTCATTGATGTCAAATTTGCATAGGTAATTTATATCAAAGGTTAATGTGCTATTAATAAGAAAGTATGAAGGAGAAGACAGGAGAAGGTAGGAGTCTAGGCTCTACAGGAAAATATGAAGGAACCAAGGATGGTACAAGCAAAAAACTTCCTGTAGTTAGGATGGAAAAAATCAAGTGACCAAGGACAACAATGAGGATAAGGATGAAGGTTCTAAGGACAAAGGAGACACAAATGATGTTACACCAAATACAGCCAAATGTTGGGATCAACAGACCTCTTTATGGGGAGCTCATCATCTTGACATTGAGGCCCCTATTAAGGGTCCCACTAGCGATAATACCAAAGCTATATCCTATGCTAACATATTATATGGATGAGGCTCCCTTAAGAATCCTAGCACCACAATCGTCTCAAAATATCAACATCCCAGGTAACATTGTAGATAGCTATATAGCCATGGAAAATTTTATTTTGGTTGGGAAGTTTGTAGGAGGAAGGCCTAACATTGAAACCATCTGTAGGTGGGCCGTAACCAAATGGAAAACCCTGGGAGATATGGAACTAGTCATCTTATCCAGAGGTTTTTTCACCATCATATTAAGTAATGATGAAGACGCAAAGTGCATCCTCACTAGTGGCCCATGGTTCTTAGGTCACAAAATCCTGTTCCTTAGGAAATGGGACCTAGATTTCAATCTGGACACCTAGGACATAAACATTGCCCCTATTTGGGTTCACATTCCTAACTTACCCTTTCAATTTTTGCATGATGATATCTTGCTCTCAATTGCAAATGTCATAGGGGTTCTCCTAGCCATTGACCCATTTACCAGAGTACGTAAGAGGATGAATGTGGACAGGATCTACGTTAACACTAATCTAGCATAAGAATTGTTGGCAATTTGAGTTATTTTGTGTTGTCATTGATGTCACATGGATCACATTGAGTTTTGGTGGAAAAAGCACTTTATAAATAATCATTTATGATATTTTGGAGAGCGTGGATATTTACAGGGTTTTCATTATATTAATGGTTTTTATTAAAACCAATGGTAAAGGTTTTTATTAAAACCAATGGCAAGGGTTTTCATTAAAACCGACGGAAAGGTTTTTTTATTAAAAACAATGAAAAGGGTTTTCATTAAAACCATTGGAAAGGGTTTTTTATTAAAGCCACTATGCTAAGACTTCTACAAATTATGTGGATGAAAAGGTTTTCCAATAAAACCTAGGTGCAAAAAGTTTCATGACAAAATTCAAAAGAATGAAGGAGATATCCCAATTCAAAGTTAAAAGGTGAATTATTAAATTTTTATTTAATAATTATAAGGTCTAAGGTTGTATTATATTATCCGCCAACGTGCAAAGGTTGGGGAGATTAATAAATATTCACCGACGTCATTCGAAGGATGGAGGTGCATATAAATAAAAGGTGAAAAACCTTTGTTTATTTAAGACCAGAGATAGCGCATGAGAGAGAGTCAGCAAAAGGGAAGAAACGAAGAAAGATAGATAAATAACTTTTGATTTGAGAGCAAGGTCAAGTAAACAGTGCAATAAAGTGACGTCACACAGGAGCCTATAGTGTAGTTGGTAGCGCACGAACTTTGCACAAGGCAGGTTCATTGTTAGAATCCTGCCAAGGGTAAAGTGTTTTGATAAGAAAGTAAAACCGAGTTTTAGATATGAGCGCAGGTTAATGTTTTGTGTTTGGGATTAAAATCCCAACATGGGCTAGTGCCCACGTGGTAAGTGGTTCATAGCGCTAAGCAAGAGGAATGAAGTTTGACTCCTACGAAGGTGTGATGGTGCATTAATTTTGGCAAGGCATTTTGGCGACGATTTCGAAGGTTACAAAGGCATCAAATTTCATATAAAGGTATTTATCTCTAGTGCATGGTAATATTTGTTATTACCAAATTTTTGGTGCATTAAAATTATTTCTCTGATAACTAGGGAGTCATAAGGAGTTTAGGGAAATAAATGCTTAATGCATGTGTTAATGTGCTTAGGGAGTTATAAGGTGTAGATTTAAACATTTGTTATTGATGTGTGTTATTAGGGAGATATAAGGTGTGGAAATAAATATTTGTGATTTTTGTATGTGGAGCTATAAGGTGTGGAATTAAAAATAAAAGCATAGGTGCTTGTTGTATGTGTTAATGAAATTAGGGAGTCATATGGTTGAAAAGTGTTGAACTTGTTATATGTCCTAGTGCATGATTTAATTATGAAATTAAAATAGGAACTTGAGACCTACTTAATTGATACCTTGAGTTAGAAGACATGCACATGAGTTAGGGTTTGAAGTTGAAGACAAATTTCTTGATTATGTGCCTTGGCTATTGATAGGAAGTGGATAGATTAGAAAATCAATTTTATGGATAAAATTGATGCTTGAGTTCCATGATTGCTTTAGTGGAGTTCATTGAGAGTATTGCCATTATTGAGGAGGTTTTTGCTATTTCTTTGAGGAGATTATTTTTTTGGTAGATAAGATACTATAGCATTAATACCGGGTTTTACAGGTTGACCCAAAACCTTTTACAAAAATCAGCCCAGGGTTGTTGATGAACATGTCCTTACTAAGGATCCTATATATGTAAAATCTACATGCCGCCAAAGCCATTACATCCGGTAAGGCACATAGCCTGTTATCAAAAAGAAACTTCCCATACAACATTTTGGGTATACCCCGAGAAAACACACCTGCATCATAATTACAAAAAAAGAAACAGACACAGATCCCTTCCTTGAAATAGTGGAGAAACAAAAAGCTGTAGACACACATAGCAGAGTACTAAAAAAACTCCCACAAGCTCTGTATTGACAGTTACTCTTAATAATTCTTTGGTAATTGCTTTCTTCCATATATGACATGCTTTGGGACCACATCCCGTCTTGGCCAATCAGCCTTGGAGAAGTGAACCTGCTGGCTAGATTTATGGCGGTGGCTATCTGGTGGTCCACGTGGCTCTGGTTCGAAGTCTTATATTGTCATTTCTTTCCTGCCCTGTGATTATCAACCAACCTCAAATTACTAAGATGACTAGGAGCCATGTTATCTGACATGTGACTATCCCCATTAGTCTTTGTGGTATTTCCAAGCAGCATCCACCAAGACTGACAACTCGGATAATTTTTATTGTGAGTCCATTTCAAAAAAGAGACGGGAATACTCATAGCCTTCGAACTTACAGTGCCTTCCCTATTGGTAAATTTGACTATCATTCTTGGCATTCTTGTTGAATAAGCTCCTCTACTTCACTCGGGACACCGTGTTCCCATTTGAAAAGTCCGTCACCATCGACACCCAAATTGGCCAGCTTATCAGCAACTTTGTTAGCTTCTCGAAAGACATGTTGGGCTTTTCTGTCCTGTCTTCCCTGGAAAAGGATCCTAGCCTCTTCAACAATTGTTTTAATCCTCCAAGGAGGTGTTTTCCAATTATTGAGGAGATTTATAACATGCATAGAGTCTCCTTCTATGATCAAATTGCCTTCTAAGTCTTGAGTCATTTGAAGGCCTCTCCACATAGCTCTAGCTTCAGCTTCATTGTTCATCCTTGTTCCCAAATATTCAAAAAATGCAAGCATCATATTCCCATTATGATCTCGCACAATGTCACCAATGCCTACTCTGCCAGGATTGTCCTTAGCCGCTCCATCAAAATTAAGCTTAAACCAACCCGTAGGAGGTGGGGACCACTTAACATTGGCTCTGGGGTTGACTACCCTAGGCACAGACTCATCTAACAAGGTTAAGCTTAAATATTGAGCAATCGTGGTCTCCTGTAGATGAGGTTTATGACTATCAAAAGGGATAAGGTTCACATTCTCATTGGCAAAGGATAGGATCCTGGCAATGATAGTTTGATGATCATGGATAGACTCATTAAAGACTCTATGGTTCCTTTCTAACCACACCTGCCAAAGATAGTGATTGAGACAAATTTTCCACATGTATCTAAGTCTTTGGCTTGAAAAGGGGTAAGGCCACTGGATGAAAAAATCAAGTACGATGGCTGGTTTAACCCAAGAAATATTGAAGGCCTAAAAAACCCCACTTAGGATAGTCAAGGAAAAAGGGCACTCAAGGAAAATGTGATAAATGGTCTCCCAATTAGCCCTGCATAGATAACAATGATTAGTGATACAAATACCTTTACGCATCATATTATCAATGGTTAGAATTCTTCCTTGGATAACCAGCCATGAAAAGACTACAATTTTTGGAATTAAATTTTTTATCCAAACTAAGTCCTTTTGGAGGACAAAATCCTCGTCATCAAGCAGAAGCTTGTAAGCTGATTTAACAGTGAACTGCCCATTTTTCGTAGGAGCCCAGGTCACTTGATCTTCCTTGGGTCTCATGGGGATAAACTGTTGCCCGAGAATGTTACAAAGATCATTTGATTCCGCTTGAAATCCCTGAATCCTTATTTGTTTCCACTTCATTCTGCCTCTGTCCTCAACCATATAATCGAAGACTTTTCTGCCAATGAGTTCTTCCATGATATCTCTGATTCGGGCTAAGTTAGGATATTGCGTCAGTGGTTCATCCTTAGCCCACCTATCATTCCAACAATTTATCCTCTCACCATTGCCTAAAACCCATCTTAAACCTTTTTTGATGATTTCCTTACAATTGAGAATTGCTTTCCAAAAAGTAGAACCTCTGATTGGAACTGAGTCACTTAGAAATTCCATATTTTGAAGATACTTTCATTTGATGATAGTTGTCCATTCATTTTCTTCACCAGAAATGAGGTGCCATGCCTGCTTAGCTAGTAAAGCTAAATTCATATGAGCAATTCTCCTCAGACCTAAGCCCCCATTTTCCCTGGGTCTGCACACTTTGGTCCATCCTACAAGGTGTATCCTTTTTTTCTCCTCTGATCCAGTCCATAAAAATTCTTTTTGGAGTTTCTCAATTTTCTGGAAAACCTTCACAAGGGCTTTGAAAATGGAGAGGAAATAGACTGGAATGCTCTGAAGAGAGGCCTTAGTGAGGGTCAACTTTCCTGCTTGAGATAGAAGATGACCTTTCCATCCAACAAGTTTTTTTTGAATTCTTTCAATAACCCTGTCCCACATTGACTCTCTCGGAGAACCAATGAAAAGAGGGAGACCAAGATACGAAGTGGGGAGGTTTGCTATATCACACCCTAAAATTTTTGCAATCCTTCCTTACCTCTGAATGGGGGTGTTCAAGAAATATAACTTGCTTTTACTAAAATTAACTTTCTGACCAGCAACGTCCTCGTAGAGTTGTAGGATGTATTTAATTCTTTTGGCCTCAACCACCGATGCCTTAGTCAATAGAAGGGTATCATCGATGAATTGTTGGTGAGAAACAACCCTAGTGAGAGATGTTGCCTTGATTCCTGATATTAGCCTTGAACTGCAAGCATTTTTTATGGTTCTACCTAAAGCTTCTGCCATAATGATGAATAACATGGGGCTGATAGGGTCCCCCTACCGAATTCCTCTACGACTTTGAAAGTAACCAGCAGTTGTTCCATTAACCAGAATCGAGAACCATGCTTTAGAAATGCATTCTTTGATCAAATTAACCCATTGGTGGTGAAAACCAAACTTAAGGAGGACAACAATCAGAAAGTCCCAATTTAGCCTATCAAATGCTTTGTTCATATCAAGCTTGAGGGCAAAAATAGACCTGTTAGTCTTATGAGCAGAGTGCAGAGCTTCATGAACTATGATAACTCCATCCAAGATTGACCTGCCCTAGATAGAGCTTCCCTGGCATGGATCTATGATGCGGGGCAGAACATCTCTCATTCTATTTGCAATGGCTTTAGTTAGGATCTTGTAAGAAACATTGCACAGACTGATTGGCCTGAAGTCAGCCATAGATTCAAGGGTTTGCTTCTTAGGAATTAGAGAAATAAAAGTAGAGTTGAGACCTTTTGGGATATGATTGCTTGCTTGGAATTCTCTGACAGCAGAAATTACATCCTCACTTACGATGTCCCAAAAATCTTGATAGAAATGAGGGGGAAAGCCATCGGGTCCCGGGGCTTTGTCTAGCTCCATGCTAAACAAGGCTTCCTTAATTTCCTCATCAGAAAAGGGAGCTAGAAGCTTAAGGTTTATATCCTCATTTATTATGCTAGGAATGGATTGCAAGAGAATATCTTTGGCCTCCTCATTGCACTGTGATTCCTGACCAAGGATAGAATTGAAATAAGTTACTGCCTCCTTTCTGATTTCTGTTAAGTCCTGAGTAATAGAACCATCTACTTTTTTAAAAATTTTATCTTGTTATTGCTTCTGTTTCTAAGCGTGGTGACGTGAAAAAACTTGGAATTTGAATCTCCATATTTCAACCAAAGAGCCCTTGATTTTTGCCTCCAATAGATTTCCTCACAGGCCAAAATGTTATGAAACTCTGCTAGTTTTGTCCGTTCCTCCTGCCTAGTAGTTTCATCAACATCACCATGTTGAATCCTCTGATCAATTATCTTCAAACTTTCAACAACCTATTTTTTATTTTCAAAGAGGTTCCCAAAGACCTCTTTGTTCCAAGTTCGAAGCTTTTCCTTAACAAACTTTAATTTTCCAGCAAGTTTAAAAGTTGCACTACCCCTGACAGGTTGTTGCCACCACTGAATTAAGTTATCTCTAAAACTGGAATGTTTGATCCACATAGATTGAAATCTGAAAGGTTTCTTGAAGGACAGAGAGTTAGGGATCTCCAACAAAATGGGATTATGATCAGAGGCAATTTTAGGAAGGGCTTGCAGGGTAGAATCACCGAATAGAGTTGTAGCCTCCTTTGATAGAAAAAACCTGTCAAGCCTTTCTTGAATGAGATGACACCCTATCCGCCGATTGCTCTAGGTATAATTCGCTCCTCTAAGTTTTACATCCATCAACATGTTGGAGTTCACAAAGTCATTGAACTCATCCATGCTCTTGATAGGTGGTCCATTTCCACCCATTTTTTCTGAAGGGTAAAGAGGAGTGTTAAAATCCCCAGCCAGAATCCAGGGGACATTATGGAAGATTTCACTCAGATTGCCTAAGTACTCCCACAGTAGAGCTCTCCCTTGAATTGAAGTCGGGGCATAAATATTTGAAAGGATCCATGACCTGTTGCTGTTTATTTCCTTAAATAAAACACTAAGAACCCTATCATATTTCTGAATAATGGTGCCTTCTACTATCCGGGGATCCCACAAAGTCATAAGGCCTCCAGACGCTCCTCTGGCTGATTTGCAAACCATCTCCCCTTGATTCCATATTTTTTTGCTACTTTTTTTGACTGAATCTCATCAGTTTTTGTTTCTTGCAACATGATAATAGTTGGATTCACTTGATTTCTTATTGCACTGACTTCCCTGTGTTTGGGTAGGCCATTGAGGCCTCTCACATTCCATGAGAGGAACTTCATTTAGATTGTTTGGGATTTCTTCCTCTCCCCCTCCCTTGAGGGGGTTTTCCTAATTTGTTGTCTTCAGAACCCGAAATAACCTGTTGAAACAAGGTTCTCTGTTTTCCATTGGCAATGTCATTATCAGTTTTAATTTTTTGATGCTCAACATTTGATATTCTCCCTCTTATTTTTTCACTACCAAAATATATAGGAGACTTCACAGTGCTCCTGGTTTTTTTAGGACTAAACTAGGGGGAGGCAATTTGTTGCAGAACCGGACTGCCATATTCCTCAATCTGAAGAGTTTCACATATCTCCACCCCTACATCCAAATATTCTCCTTTTTCCTGTATTCCCTTGGTCTGCGGGACGGTCCCTCAGTAGGATTCACCTGGCTCCTAGTGATGATGTTAGGGAGATGAGATTTTTTATTTTCCAATGCCTCAACTTTCTTCCTAAGTTCTTCAGCATTAGGGTTTGGCTTTGGGATGCCCACTGGGCTTGAAGTATTTTCAGCATTGGGGTTTAAGGATCCCGACTTGGATGGGGATTCTAGAGATCGGGCATTAGGGTTTAGCTTTGTGATGCCCACGGGGCTTACAATAATTTCAGCATTAGGGTTTGAGGATCCTGACTTGGATGGGGATTCTAGAGAGTCAAAATTTTGGGCTTCCATGTCTTTCGATAATACTCCTACTCCCATATTGGATAGAATTGAAAATTTATTTGAAACTAGAGGATTGGAACTTGTTGTTTTCCTTTGTCTTGTTGGGACCTTGCACCCTCTCTTTTATTTTTTTGGTAGACATAGTTTGCCTGATTGAAATCACCTCTGCCAAGGAAACTCCTCAAATTTCCTCTGTCTAGCATTCCCTGCTTTTGATTTTCTCTATTCATTGCCAGGTTAGGGTACTGATTGCATAAATGTCCTTGATTTTTACATTCTGCATAGAATGTCGATCTGTTCTCGTATTCTACCGACTATTTTTTATAGTATTATCCATACTCTAGCTCCATAAACCTTGGTAATTCATTATCCAAATTAGCATTTACGTAGATTCATGCATGAGTCATCTTTGTCCTGGCCAAGGTCGCATGGTCAATGGAGATCAGGTCCCCTATAGTTATATCTATTCCCTACAGCCAATATTCATTTAAGAACTAGGTAGGTAGACTCGGGAGATGAACCCAAATAAGGGCAATGTTAATATTTTTCTTTTCAGGGTCGAAATCCTCACCCCATCGTCTGAGAAAAAGGCTTTGTTTGCCCAAAAAATAAGGTCCTCCTATTAAAATACAGTTAGCATCCTCCATATTTTTAAAATGGATAATGAATAACCCTCGAGTTAGAGCTACCAACTCCAAGCTAACTACCAATCGTCATTTACCCGTCGCCCAAGCCCTGATAGTCTCCATGTCCGACCTACCTCCCAAAAAGTTGCCTACCAGGGAGAATTCTTCCATTGAAAGAAAAGGGCTTATGGAACTTGTCGGGGCCAAAATTTTATTATTTACTAGAACTAGGGGAGAAAGAGAGAGAACCTCCTTTATTTTTCCTCTAAGAGTCTCATCAAAAGACAACCACTTCTTGGGCCATGCATTGTCCTTCGTATTATTTTTGTCGAGGTCTTTCTTAGGAGGGTCAGGCCCCTGCGTGATGCCTGCCTCCAAATCTTCCATAGCCTGAGCGCCTTCCTCTGGATCCTCGCTTGATCCATGCTCGAGGTTCCCACTTGCCCCTTCCATACCTACTCTACCTTTGCCTCCTTGGCTGAGATTCATCATTGAGCCTTGCCTTCGTTGATTTATGGTTGAGATTTGAGTTCTACTTGAGAGTCACTAGTTGAGCCTTTGGGAAGGCTTTTGGAACAGAATTTTTGGATAGATTTGAGACAATTTTGTGCCTGATTGGTTGAGCCTTTGGGAAGTCTTTTGGGACATAATTTCTAGACATATTTGAGACAACTTTTATGCATGATTGGTTGATCCTTTGGGAATGCTTTTGGGATAGAATTTTTGGACATATTTAAGACAACTTTTATGCATGATTGGTTGAGGATTTAGGAAGGTTTTTGGGATAAAAGTTATAGACAGATTTAAGACAACTTTTGTGCATGATTTTTTGAGCCTTTTATGAAGGATTTGAGAATGGATTTGGGACAACATTTGAGCAATATTGTTTGAGCCTTTTGTGAAGGCTTTGAGAATATATTTGGGACAACATTTGAGCAAGATTGTTTGAGCCTTTTGTGAAGGCTTTGAGGATAGATTTGGGATGGTATTTGAGCAGGATTGTTTGAGCCTTTTGTGAAGGCTTTGAGAATAGATTTGGGATAGAATTTGAGCAGGATTGTTTGAGCCTTTTGTGAAGGATTTGAGGACATATTTGGAACAACATTTGAGCAATATTGTTTGAGCCTTGTGAGAAGGCATTTAGACAAATTTATAAGTAGTGAAAGAGATAGAACAAAAATAGAAAACACATCAACACCAGTTGCCTAGCTGAGCATATCAGTGGATAGCCTACCTAAACAGATCAGTGGATAGCCTAGTCGAGCAGATCAATGGATAGCCTAGCTGAGTAGATCAGTGGAGAGCCTAGCTGAGAAGATCAGTGGATAGCCTAGCTGAGCAGATCAGTGGATAGCCTAGCCGAGTATATTAGTGGAGAGCCTAGCTGAGTAGATCAGTGGAGCCCACCTGAGCAGATTAGGACAACCTAGCTCTGAGCAGATCAAAGTAATAATTTGTATTGGGATAAGGATCCCTATTTATTTGTGAAATATTATAAGGAGATTATCTTGTGGACTAACCCACATTGGGGGAACCATGTTAAATATTGTGTCTCAATTGTGTGTGATGATTTTTGCACTTGCTTACTATTTTTATCTATGTTATTAATGCACACTACTATATTTGGTTATTGCAATTTAGGATACTAATTGATATTGGTTTGGAAAGAAAGTAAAAAGTGGGTGCTATACTGTTCACCCCCCCTCTTAGTATAAGCTTGTCTACTTCAAGAAATTCCAAATTATGTCAGCCTCATGCATAAAAATTTCTTCAAAAATTAGCCACTAGAGTATAAAAACAAACCACCCTTCTGTGTGGAATTCCATACCCAAGGACACCTGAGGTCTCAATGTCTTGTCCTTAAAGCTTATACCATTATAGAGAAATTTAGAGATAAGGTGCAGAAGTACCTCATAATGAGGCTAACACAAATCCTCTTAGAGGCGGTGCTCCCAAACCCCAAAATAAAAGGCAACAAGAATATCAAGAAAATAAAAATCATTAGCATCAAAACAAATCCATTTTAGTCCCTCTCGAAGGACATCAGTCTTTCAAAGAAAAGGAAACGATGAGCTCAGAGCGAGATCAAGTAAGTTCCCCCTTCACTACTCCCAATATATTTAATATCTTAAATAAATCTAATAAATTGCTAGAGGGAAACACCTTGAATTCCCTTAATCTTAAACATCCTCCTAAATATCCTCTAAATAAAGTTGCTATTTCTCAAATCCCTTTACCCACCAAGACCAGTCAACAAGAGGAAAACCCTTCTCCATTGCATCCCCAAGCAAAACCCAAATCCCAGTCAAAAACCCTTCTTAAACCAAACATTGACCTCAGTTTCCTTAACACTCTGTCCAAGTCAAGACCGTCTGGCAACCCCCTAGATGAAATTGCAGCCACTTCCAATATTTTAAAGGCAACATCTTCACCAAGTCTAAGTCATGCTATGATACCACAAAGCCCTATCTTGGAGTAGATCATTCCCTACAAACTCAGCCTTAAGCAAACTATAAGTTCTAACAAATCCCCCATTGATTTTGGGAGTGAAAAGAAAAGAGGGAGATATTCCAAAGAGGAAAATAAGAATTCTCGAACAGTGGATGATATTGCAAATGGAATCCTGAAGACCATTTTTCCTAATATTACTTCTCAACTCAAGGAAGTGAGCAAAAGCTCCAAATCCTCTCACCCCAGTGGAAAAGGAGGCAAAAAACTCCTAAATATTCTAAATGAAGATTCTCTCATGGAATGTGAGAGGCCTCAATGGGGCATCCAAGCAAAGAATTGTAAAGTCTTTGAGGAAAGATATCAGACATTCAATCTTCATCATGTTGGAAACTAAAATCAATACCAACAGTTCTGTATCGGTAGCTAAAGCAATATGGAAAAACGTAGGATCCATATCAAGTGATGCTAGAGAAACTTCTCGAGGTCTTATGTGTCTATGGGACAAATAGAAATTTGAAGGACGTCTTCTTAATTCTAACAAAAGACTTCTAAGTGTCTTCTTTCATGACACCAATACTAAATTGTCATGGATTCTCACCAATGTTTATGCTCCCAACACCATTGCTGGGAGAGCTCAGTTATGGGAAACCCTGACCAGTATGAAATATTCCTTTCAAAACCTTCCTTGGATTGTGGTAGGGGATTTCAACACCACCCTCTATCCCTTAGATAAAAAGGGAGGATCTGAGACCCCAACCAAAAGTATGGATGACTTCATTGAATTTGTCAATTCGAACAGTTTAATGGATGTAAACCTCAAAAAGGTCAAATATACATGGAGTAATAGAAGAATTGGGGCACAACACATCTAAGTCAAATTAAATAGAGTTATCTTCTCCCAGGAAGTTGTTCAGGTATTTGGTGATGCGACTCTTTATCCTCTCCCCAAAATTAAATCAGACCATAATCCCCTCATTCTATACATTGACAGACCTAACACCTTCAAAAAGCCCTTCATATTTGAAAATATGTGGCTTCATCACCAAAATCTAAGGTAGAATTAGCCACTGGAGTATGAAAAAAAACCACCCTTATGTGTGGAATTCCATACCCAAGGACACATGAGATCTCAATATCCTGTCCTTAAATATCAGACCATTATAGAGAAAGATCAGAGATAAGGTGCAGAAGTACCTCATAATGAGGCTAACACAAATCCTCTTAGAGGCGGTACTCCCAAACCCCAAAAGAAAGGGCAACAACAATATCAGGAAAATAAAAATCATTAGCATCACCAAAAATCCATTTCAGTCCCTCTTGAAGGACATTCATCTTTCAAATAAAAGGAAACGATGAGCTCAGAGCGAGATCAAGTAAGTTCCCCCTTCACTACTCCAAATATATTTAATATCTTAAATAAATATAATAAATTGCTAGAGGGAAACGCATTGACTTCCCTTAATCTTAAACATCCTCCTGAATATCCTCTAAATGAAGTTGCTATTTCTCAAATCCCTTTACCCACCAAGACCAGTCAACAAGAGGCAAACCCTTCTCCATTGCAGCCCCAAGCGAAACCCAAATCCCAGTCAAAAACCCTTCCTAAACCAAACATTGACCTCAGTTTCCTTAACACTCTGTCCAATTAAAGACCGTATCATAGCCCCCTAGATGAAATTGCAGCCACTTCCAATATTTTATAGGCAACATCATCACCCAGTCCAAGTCAGGATATGAAACCACAAAGCCCTATCTTGGAGCAGATCATTCCCTACAAACTCAGCCCTAAGCAAACCAGGAGTTCTAACAAATCCCCCATTGATTTTGGGAGTGAAAATAAAAGAGGGAGATATTCCAAAGAGGAAAATAAGAATTCTCGAACAGTGGATGATATTGCAAATGGAATCCAAAAGACCATTTTTCCTAATATTACTTCTCAACTCAGGAAGTGAGTAAAATCTCCAAACCCTCTCACCCCAGTGGAAGAGGAGGCAAAAAAACTCCCAAATATTCTAAATGAAGATTCTCTCATGGAATGTGAGAGGCCTCAACAGGGCATCCAAACAAAGACTTGCAAAGTCTATGAGGAAAGATATCAGACCTTCCATCTTCATCATGTAGGAAACTAAAATCAATACCAACAGTTCTGTATCCGTAGCTAAAGCAATATGGAAAAATGTAGGAGCCATCTCAAGTAATGCTAGAGAAACTTCTCGAGGTCTTATGTGTCTGTGGTACAAATAGAAATTTGAAGGACATCTTCTTAATTCTAGAAAAATACTTCTAAGTGTCCTCTTTCATTACACCAATACTAAATTGTCTTGGATTCTCACCAATGTTTATGCTCCCAACACCATTGCTGGGAGAGCTCAGTTATCGGAAACCTTGACCAGTATGAAATATTCCTTTCAAAACCTTCCTTGGATTGTGGCAGGGGATTTTAACATCCCCATCTATCCCTTAGATAAAAAGGGAGGATCTGAGACCCCAAACAAAAGTATGGAGGACTTCATTTAATTTGTTAATTTGAACAGTTTAATGGATGTAAACCTCAAAAAGGTCAAATATACATGGAGTAATAGAAGAATTGGGGCACAACACATCCAAGTCAAATTAGATAGAGTTATCTTCTCCCAGGAATCTGTGCAGGTATTTGGTGATGTGACTCTTTATCCTCTCCCCAAAATTAAATCAGACCATAATCCCCTCATTCTATACATCGACAAACCTAACTCCTTCAAAAAGCCCTTCAAATTTGAAAATATGTGGCTTCATCACCTAAATATAAGATAGAATTAGCCACTGGAGTATGAAAAAAAACCACCCTTCTATGTGGAATTCCATAGCCAAGGACACCTGAGGTCTCAATATCATGTCCTTAAAGCTCAGACCATTATAGTGAAATATCAGAGATAAGGTGCAGAAGTACCTCATAATGAGGCTAACACAAATCCTCTTAGAGGCGGTGCTCCCAAACCCCAAAAGAAAGGGCAACAAGAATATCAGAAAAATAAAAATCATTAGCATAAAAAAAATTCATTTCAGTCCCTCTTGAAGGACATCAATATTTCAAAGAAAAGGAAACGATGAGCTCAAAGCGAGATCAAGTAAGTTCCCCCTTCACTACTCCCAATAGATTTAATATCTTAAATGAATCTAATAAATTGCTAGAGGGAAACGAATTGACTTCCCTTAATATTAAACATCCTCATAAATATCCTCTAAATGAAGTTGCTATTTCTCAAATCCCTTTAGCCACCAAGACCAGTCAACAAGAGGCAAACCCTTCTCCATTGCAGCCCCAAGCGAAACCCAAATCCCAGTCAAAAACCCTTCCTAAACCAAACAATGACCTCAGTTTCCTTAACACTTTGTCCAAGTCAAGACCGTCTCGCAGCCCCCTAGTTGAAATTGCAACCACTTCCAATATTTTATAGGCAACATCTTCACCCAATCCAAGTTAGTCTATGAGACCACAAAGCCCTATCTTGGAGCAGATAATTCCCTACAAACTCAACCCTAAGAAAACCAGGAGTTCTAACAAATCCCCCATTGATTTTGGGAGTGAAAAGAAAAGAGGGAGATATTCCAAAGAGGAAAATATGAATTCTTGAACATCGGATGATATTGAAAATGGAATCCAGAAGACCATTTTTCCTAATATTACTTCTCAACTCAAGGAAGTGAGTAAAAGATCCAAACCCTCTCACCCTAGTGGAAGAGGAGGCAAAAAAACTCCCAAATCTTCTAAATGAATATTCTCATGGAATGTGAGAGGCCTCAATGGGGCATCCAAACAAATACTTGCAAAGTCTATGAGGAAAGATATCAGACCTTCCATATTCATCATGTAGGAAACTAAAATCAATACCAACAGTTCTGTATCCGTAGCTAAAGCAATATGGAAAAATGTAGGAGCCATATCAAGTGATGCTAGAGAAACTTCTCGAGGTCTTATTTGTCTATGGGACAAATAGAAATTTGAAGGATGTCTTCTTAAATCTAGCAAAAGACTTCTAAGTGTTCTCTTTCATTACACCAATACTAAATTGTCTTGGATTCTCACCAATGTTTATGCTCCCAACACCATTGCTGGGAGAGCTCAGTTATGGTAAACCCTGACCAGTATGAAATATTCCTTGGATTGTGGCAGGGGATTTCAACACCCCCCTCTATCCCTTAGATAAAAATGGAGGATCTGAGACCCCAACCAAAAGTATGGAGGACTTCATTGAATTTGTCAATTCGAATAGTTTAATGGATGTAAACCTCAAAAAGGTCAAATATACATGGAGTAATAGAAGAATTGGGGCACAAAACATCCAAGTCAAATTAGATAGAGTTCTCTTCTCCCAGGAAGCTGTGTAGGTATTTGGTGATGCGACTCTTTATCCTCTCCCTAAAATTAAATCAAACCATAATCCCCTCATTCTATACATAGACAAACCTAACTCCTTGAAAAAGCCCTTCAGATTTGAAAATATGTGGCTTCATCACCCAAATATAAGGTAGAATTAGCCACTGGAGTATGAAAACAAACCGCCCTTCTGTGTGGAATTATATACCCAATGACACCTGAGGTCTCAATGTCCTATCCTTAAAGCTTAGACCATTATAGAGAAATATCAGAGATAAGGTGTAGAAGTACCTCATAATGAGGCTAACACAAATCCTCTTAGAGGTGGTGCTCCCAAACCCAAAAAGAAAGGGCAACAACAATATCAGGAAAATAAAAATCATTAGCATCAGCAAAAATCCATTTCAATCCCTCTTGAAGGACATTAGTATTTCAAAGAAAAGGAAATGATGAGCTCAGAGCAAGATCAAGTGAGTTCCCCCTTCACTACTCCCAATAGATTTAATATCTTAAATGAATCTAATAAATTGCTAGAGGGAAACGCCTTGACTTCCCCTAATATTAAACATCCTCCTGAATATCCTCTAAATGAAGTTGCTATTTCTCAAATCCCTTTACCCACCAAGACCAGTCAACAAGAGTCAAACCCATCTCCATTGCAGCCCCAAGAAAAACCCAAATCCCAGTCAAAAACCCTTCCTAAACCAAAAATTGACCTCAGTTTCCTTAACACTCTATCCAAGTCAAGACCGTCTCACAGCCCCCTAGATGAAATTGCAGCCACTTCAAATATTTTATAGGCAATATCTTCACCCATTCCAAGTCAGGCTATGAGACCACAAAGCCCTATCTTGGAGCAGATCATTCCCTACAAACTCAGCCCTAAGCAAACCAGGAGTTCTAATAAATCCCCCATTGATTTTAGGAGTGAAAATAAAAGAGGGAGATATTCCAAAGAGGAAAATAGGAATTCTCAAACAGTGGATGATATTGCAAATGGAATCCAGAAGACCATTTTTCCTAATATTACTTCTCAACTCAAGGAAGTGAGTAAAATATCCAAACCCTCTCACCCTAGTGGAAGAGGAGACAAAAAAACTCCCAAATATTCTAAATGAAGATTCTCTCATGGAATGTGAGAGGCCTCAATGGGGCATCCAAGCAAAAACTTGCAAATTCTATGAGGAAATATATCAGACCTTCCATCTTCATCATGTAGGAAACTAAAATCAATACCAACAGTTCTGTATCCGTAGCTAAAGCAATATGGAAAAATGTAGGAGCCATCTCAAGTGATGCTAGAGAAACTTCTCGAGGTCTTATGTGTCTGTGGGACAAATAGAAATTTGAAGGACATCTTCTTAATTCTAACAAAATACTTCTAAGTGTCCTCTTTCATGACACCAATACTAATTTTTCTTGGATTCTCACCAATGTTTATGCTCCCAACACCGTTGCTGGGAGAGCTCAGTTTTAGGAAACCCTGACCAATATGAAATATTCCTTTCAAAACCTTCCTTGGATTATGGCGGGGGATTTAAACACCCCCCTCTATACCTTAGATAAAAAGGGAGGATCTAAGACCCCAACCAAAAGTATGGAGGACTTCATTGAATTTGTCAATTCGAATAGTTTAATGGATGTAAATCTCAAAAAGGTCAAATATACATGGAGTAATAGAAGAATTGGGGCACAACACATCCAAGTCAAATTAGATAGAGTTCTCTTCTCCCAGGAAGTTGTGTAGGTATTTGGTGATACGACTCTTTATCCTCTCCCCAAAATTAAATTAGACCATAATCCCATCATTCTATACATCAACAGACCTAACTCCTTCAAAAAGCCCTTCAGATTTGAAAATATGTGGCTTCATCACCCAAATCAAAGGTAGAATTAGCCACTGGAGTATGAAAACAAACCACCCTTCTATGTGGAATTCCATACCCAAGGACACCTGATGTCTTAATGTCTTGTCCTTAAAGCTCAGACCATTATAGATAAATATCATAGATAAGGTGCAGAAGTACCTCATAATGAGGCTAACACAAATCCTCTTAGATGTGGTGCTCCCAAACCCTAAAAGAAAGGGCAACAACAATATCAGGAAAATAAAAATTGTTAGCATCAACAAAAATCCATTTTAGTCCCTCTCGAAGGACATCAGTCTTTCAAAGAAAAGGAAACGATTAGCTCAAAGTGAGATCAAGTAAGTTCCCCCTTCACTACTCCCAATAGATTTACTATCTTTAATGAATCTAATAAAATTCAGAGGGAAACGCCTTGAATTCCATTAATCTTAAACATCCTCCTGAATATCCTCTAAATGAAGTTGTTATTTCTCAAATACCTTTACCCACCAAGACCAGTCAACAAGAGGCAAACCCTTCTCCATTGCAGCCCCAAGCGAAACCCAAATCCCAGTCAAAAACCCTTCCTGAACCAAAAATTGACCTCAGTTTCCTTAACACTCTATCCAAGTCAAGACCGTCTCGTAGCCCCCTAGATGAAATTGTAGCCACGTCCAATATTTTATAGGCAATATCTTCACCCAGTCCAGGTCAGGCTATGATACCACAAAGCCCTATCTTGGAGCAGATCATTCCCTACAAACTCAGCCCTAAGAAAACTAGGAGTTCTAAAAAATCCCCCATTGAAAATTGGGAGTGAAATGAAAAGAGGGAGATATTCCAAAGAGGAAAATATGAATTCTCGAATAGCGGATGATATCGCAAATGGAATCCAAAAGACCATTTTTCCTAATATTACTTCTCAACTCAAGTAAGTGAGTAAAAGCTCCAAACCCTCTCACCCCAGTGGAAGAGGAGGAAAAAAAACTCCCAAATATTCTAAATGAATATTCTCTCATGGAATGTGAGAGGCCTCAAAGGGACTAATGTGTTGTCGTTATGCACATCATTAACTCTCAATGAATTTATCAATCCAAGGCAGTGTATAAGGCTATTTGCGAAAGGAGTGAACAGGGTTATAACTTAGGTCATCTTGGAGCAACAGGTCTTATTGGTCAAATTGATTGTGTGGGGGATTTAGGACTTTCCTATCTCTAATTTGCATAAATTAAACCTTAATCTAGTTGCAAAAATGGAAACTAATCATTAACTACAAAAATGAAATCCTAATTACAATTGTAGAATGAGACCTAATTATGTTGCAGAAATAACAGTTGCAGAATTAGAACTCTGATTATAATTGTAGAAAGGAAATCTATTTACTTTTGTAGCAATAGAAACCTAATTATAGCATGGAAATTAAGCCCTGTCAATGCTCTATAACAGAAGGTTGTCAATCTTCTATGCAGGGGTTGATAGCAAAACACAAAATGCAACAAATTGCAAAAAATAGTAAATTCTAAAAATGATAATTTATAGTATATTGAAAGCTTGCTGAAAGTGGAGATTACAACTAAATCATTAATCACAAGATCATATCAATCATAAAATAAGCTAATATTACAAATACTATTAGCTGTTTATAAGGAAATGAAATGACAAGTTCTACAACTCATTCTGCTACAGCAAAATCAGAATAAATACTTGTTGTTAGTCCTTGTCCTAGGTCTGGAAGTGGCCAGCCTCCTTGTCCAGAAGAAGGTATGAGTCTCTCTCTCTCTAGATATTTTTCACAGTTATTTACAACAATATGAATAGAAATAGTGCATTTTATTGATTCAAAAACATGATTACAATAATTTTGCTAAAAACCTGTTACAGGACTGTAACAGTCACTTTTCTGATTATTGCCTATTTTATTGTATACTTACTTCTCTATTCTCTACTTCCCTACTTACTACTGCTCAACCTGAATGGGAGCCATATTTATAGATGTCCTAAGATCTACTTACAAACTGAAAAGATCTAATCCTATTATGCTGCAACTTTTCCTAGTTTTATCCTAGAAGAGGATCAAACTTGATCTTTCCATAAAAAGGTGGCTTTGGTCGGCAAGGACGACAAAGTCATATGGGAGATATTTTACCTTATCCTTTTCAATCTTTCTTTTCCTTTTTCCAGAATCATAAATCGGTCAACAAGTCAAAAAGCACATTCTATTTTCATTCCGAAGATAAGTGGCTCATTCCTAGGAAATGGAATTCTCATTCCGAAGATCTCGCTCATTCTTAAGAGACTGTGTTTTCTCATTTCGAAGATGTTTGTTCATTCCAAAGAGACTTTGGAATGAACAAATATGTGCTCTTTAAATTATTTCCTCTACATTTCTCAGGTGGTTTATCTCTTAGGATCATATTTCAATGGTCTTCATCTCTTTCCATGTGTGAATTCCATGCCTTGCCATTCATTGGCAGCTGGCTGGAATTTACATTGGAAAACCAGTTTTTGCTGCATAGTAACAGTTTACTTACACTATTTGCTAAAATTAGGTAAAATAAATGCTTGAGACATATCAAAACACAATTAGTGAAATTTTGCTATCAACCTAAGCATATTTCTCATTTTAGCAGGTCATAACAAAATAACATAAAACTATGCAAAAAGCTAAAAAAATCAGAATATAATATTTCAAATACATTGATCATGCAAATAGTTAATACACAACATATTGAATCAACTTAACTAGCATATCAAATTAAACATAAGAGTTTTTAGGCAGTTTCAATGTTCACAACATACTATGATTGAGGCATTTCCGGGCCTCATCATTTTCCCCCCAACTTATATTAATGCATGTCCTCATGCATTCTGTTGGGCTATGGAATCACATATGTCCATGTTCAAATTCCATGACCTGTAGAACAATTTCTTGCCTATATAATATCCCATGTTCTCCTAAATATTTTTGATCCATTCTTCAAACTGTTCATCAGGTTGAGCATCTTCTTCAAAGTAGAATGGAACTAGAGTAATAATGGTTGGAGGCCTAAATATGAGACCTATCCAATGATGTTGCATGACTTCAATCAGCTGTATCACTCCTTCTGCCCTTCTTCTAGACCATTATGAAATAAAATATGGATCAATTTGTTTATTATTCAGCAGGGTTTAAATAAAGTTTACAATGCCGGGAATAGCACCCCTAGTGTAACTTAATCGTTACAAGAGTTGTAACAGTATGCTAAATAATGTAATATAAACAAAAATAGTAACAGTACGCTAACATCCCCCTTTATTACATTATTTGGGTAATGTAATAACTAATAGCTATACTAACATCCCCTTACATCATTTTGCAATACAAAGTGAGCTGCGAAACAATTCAAATTTGACACGTCCAAGTGCCTTAGTGAAAATGTCTGCAACTTGAGCATCGGTGGGAATGTGTTGAAGCTGAATTCGGTGCTTTGGAACTTCATCTCGAATGAAATGACATTGTGTGTCAATGTGCTTTGTTCTTTCATGATGGACTCGGATTCTTGACGAGGTTCGTAACACCCTGATTGTCGCAAAACAAGTGTATTGGAGATTTTGATGGATGGCCCATACTTGTCAGAATGCGACGTAACCATATCACTTCGCACACAGCTTCACGTGCGGCGCGATACTCTGCCTCTGTTGATGAAATAGCAACCACCTGTTGCTTCTTGCTGTGCCAAGAGACAGGACCGGATCCCAGATGAAAAATGTATCCATAAGTTGACTTGCGATCATCAAATGATCCGGCATAGTCGGAGTCCGTGTATCCTTGCAAGAAGAATTTGTTGTTCCTCTTGTATTCTAGGCCATATTCCATAGTACCACGGACATAGTGAAGAACACGTTTTGCCGCTTTCCAATGAGTAGTCTTAGGCTCCTGCATGAACCTCGAAAGATAGTTGACAAGAAATACGAGATCTGGCCTAGTATTGGTCAGATATATGAGACTCCCAATCAACCGTCGATAGAGAGTACCATCTACCCGAGGTGAATCATCATATCGCGATAACCGAAGTCCATTCTCCATCGGAGTTGCCATTGGCTTGCAATCAATCATGCGATATTTTTCCAAAGAATGTCTTGGCATATTTTTTCCGAGACACTTTGATGGAGTGCTCCTTCCGGCTGAATTCCGCACCAAGACAATAATGGAGAAGTCCGAGATCCGTCATCTCAAAATATTTGCACAAGTTTCTTTTGACAAGAGAGATCATAGTTTCGAACTCCCCGTAATGAGCAGATCATCCACATAGAGTACAAGCAACACTATCTCGTAACCCTGTTTCTTGAAATAGAGGTTTGCATCCGACGGACATCTCTTAAATCCATGCCGCATAAGGTGATTGTCCATTTTTATATACCAAGCTCGAGGAGCTTGTTTCGGACCATATAAGGATTTGACCAATTTGCAAACCTTCTCGCTCTTGGCCTTCCACTTCAAATCCTTCTGGCTGAGTCATGTAGACTTCTTCTTGGAGATCACCATTTAGAAAGGCACTTTTGACATCCATCTGGTGAACTTTCCACCCATATTGTGCTGCCATAGCACACATAACCCGAATTGTGGTCATCCGAGCAATAGGTGCAAAAGTTTCCTCGTAGTCAATGCCTTCCTTTTGAGCATAGCCCTTTGCAACAAGACGGGCCTTATGCTTATCAATTGTTCCATCTCCCTTGTACTTGACTTTATATACCCATTTGCAGCCAATGGGTTTCTTTCCATGCGGCAGATCAACAAGCTTCCAAGTTTTATTTTTCATCAAAGACTCATACTCAGTATCCATAGCGGCCTTCCACTGAGGCTCACTGAGAGCATCTTGCACCGATGCAGGTTCAAGATCATCTATGGTAGACATGAACGCCCTGTCATCATCAATATCCATATCCTCTACTTCGTACTTGGAGTTACGAAAGTTCCTCAAAAGATTGACAAAGATCATCAACCTCACCGATTTCTTTGGCTTCTTTTTCCTTTTGAGCCATACTCCGTGTACGAGGTCTATCCAAGTTCAAATTGGGAGGAGTGGATAAATTTGCGTCTCTCGATTGTATTTGTACACCATTTTGGATTCTTCTTCGATGGAGTTGAAGAAGATGTAGAAGGACCTCCCGTCTGTGTTGACGAAGGAATCTTCTCTTCCTTAGATTCCACAATATCTAGGTGTACTTTAGATGTGCTCTGTGATGTGAAAGCTTCATCAAAGACAACATCTCTCGCCGATATGAATTTTCTTGGTCAAAGGATCTATCAAACGATATCCTTTAGAGTGCTCATCATAACCAAGAAAAATACATCTCTGTGTTTTCTCATCTAGCTTCTTCCTTTTCTCTTTCGGTATGTGCATGAAAGCGTGACATCCGAAAATACGTAGATGAGATATGGAGGGTTTTCGACCACTCCATGCTTCCTGTGGAGTCATTCCTTTTAGGGCCTTTGTGGGTGCCCTATTCAACAGATATACCGCAGTGGTGACAGCTTCTGCCCAATATTGTTGCCCAAGAGTAGCTCCTGTGAGCATACAACGAACCATTTCCATGATAGAACGGTTCCTTCTCTCAAAAACTCCATTTTGCTGAGGAGTATAGGCAGTTGTTAACTGTATCTTGATTCCATGATTATCTAAGAATGCAGAAAATTCATTAGAGGTAAACTCTCCCCTCGATCTGAGCGGAGGGTTTTAATAGAAGCTCCTGACTCCTTCTCAACGGATTTCTTGAACTGCTGGAAGAATGCGAAAGCTTCAGATTTCAGTTGGAGAAAGAAAACCCACATCTTTCGTGAGTAGTCATCTACGAATAACTGAAAGTACCTCTTCCCTCCACAACCGTTGGGTGTGAAAGGACCGCACAGATCGGTGTGAATTAACTCCAGAGGTTTTCGTGCTCTTGTTGAGCTCTTCTCAAATGGTACTCTATGCTGCTTTCCTGCTAAGCAGTCAGAGCACACTGGCAATGTGGCGAAAAGGGAAGGAAGACCCTTTACCATCTCATACTTACCGAGCTCAAGTAAGTAGCCGTAACTAAGATGCCCATATCTCTTGTGCCATAGGGAAGTTGCCTCCTTGGTAGAGACAACCATGGCAACATGTGGAGTAGAGATAGCATCTAGTGCAAATAAGCCGTGCTTATATGAAGTCGTTGCAATTGCTTACCCTTCCTGGTAATAGTACAACACTTCTTTCCATTCTCAACACGAAAGTTGACAACCATATTTCTATCCAAGATTTGTGTGACTGACAACAAATTGTTGGCCAATCCCGAACATAGAGGACTTTGTCAATCTGACACTTGCCATCGTGAAGAGTGACTGAAACCGTAACCTCTCCCCGAACCCCGTAGGTTTTATCATCAGCAATGGTGACAGTTTGCCCTCTTTGGCCACAAATGATTCAAACCACGATCCGTCGCCATCATATGTTTGCTAGCTCCGTAATCGACATACCAAACAGGATCCCTCTCTGTGGAATCTGTGGTAGTCATGAGCACCTTGTGTGCCCATTCGTAATCCGAGTCGATTCTTCAACAACAACATTCACCTCGGGGTTGCTTGTTTTTATTTTGTGGTTTGTTTTGGCCTTTTCGCTTGTTCTTATGCCAACACCGTTGGTGTCATGGTTGTCTTTCTCACTGATCTTGCACCACCTCTTCTTCTCTTGAGGTTGTTTGCCTTTTCCTTTCGTATCCCGTTGAGAATTTCCTCCTTTCGGAAAGTTGCCTCCTTTTTGCCCATTACCTTTCTTCCTAGAACCCCGCCTCGTTGGTGTATAGGGCCGTATTGGAAGAATCATCCTTGTGAAGTTGGCGTGCCTCCCGTTGTTGAAGCAGATTGACCAACTCGATGTAGGTAATTTGTCGTTGAGACACCTGGATGGAGGTTATCAACATATCAAATGAAGAAGGTAAAGCTCTCATCACAAGTGAAATGAGAAGCTTTTCGTCCACAGTATCTCCCAAAGAATTCAATTTCTCTTTCAATTCGTACACTCGCACGTAAAGAGTTCAACTGTTTCACCCTGTCTCAAACTCAAGTTATGAAGTTGTTGTTGAAGATGAAGAATGGTGGAATCATTCTTTCCCTCATAGATGGTTCTAAGGGCATCCCATGCCTCTTTACCACTTGCTTTGTCAACTATATGAGGTTGCACTTCATCTGAAACAACAAACAAAATGAGCACCTTTGCTCGACCGTCTTTCTTGTCAAAAGCTATCTCGATCTCGCGAAGGACCCGTGGATCCCGCTCGTTGGTGAAGGCCTAGTTGCTACTCCAAAGAATAATATCCCACAAATCTTCCATTTGGAGAATTGCCTTCATCTTATGTTTCCATGGTGTATAATTTGGACCTTTCAATAACCGATGCGGATCACCATCAACTTTGCAACAACGGCCATAGTGAAGGTTCCTTATATCACCAATTGGTCCCCCTTTCGATATACCTTTTGCTAGGCCGTTATACCATACAAAATACCCGCCCTTACGTGAGGGAAACTATAGGTATTTAGAAAGATCAACAAAAATCACCCGCCCTTACGTGAGGGAGACTATAGGTGAGTTTTAGAGATCATACGATACGTGGAACATAAGCGGTACTGAAAGGGAATCGCCTTGTTGATGGCACCTACCATAGAAGATTCTTCTCATGCGTGGGGCGTAACTTCCCCTAAACACTATGAAGAATACTTCGTCAGGATTTACGCCTAAACACAAGTGCGATAAAGGGTAGTGGATGGAGTAAAAAAATGCAAAAATGGCTAACTTATCTCTCCCCGACGATTTATAGAGAACAAGCTCATACGTCGTTGTAGCAGCTATATTAGGCGGCGGATACAGAAGCCAAATCACGACAGCTTTACCCGTAAGTGCCGGCCGTAGGTATCACAAATACCGAACGCTGTAGTGCAATAAATTGCACGGATGGGTTTTAATTATTCCGGGACTTAGGGAGTGTTTTGATTTTAATTTTTAATGTTATAGTGCAAAAATGAAATATGCAACATACAACAAAAAAAATGCCCACAAGAATAACCCACAAGGTGTCGGTCACAGCCGAAAATGCACCTTTTACAATTCGCCAAATTGCTTTTTTCAAAAAATTACTCACATTCCCCCTTTGATTTTTTGAAAAAATATCCCCCTTAAAAAAAATCTCTTTAACAAAGCATTTTAATAATTATTATATATTTAAAATTAAAATAAATAATTTTAATTTATATAGTTTTAAAACTTATGAAAAAATAAATTAAAATTAAATTTTAATTTATAAAGTTTAAAAACTATAAAAAATAAATTAAAATTAAAAATTTTAATTAAAAAATAATAATTAAAAAAACTTTGAAAAAAAAATTATACCTTAGGGGGAGTCGGCGGGATTTGAACCCCCGACCTGCAGGCTCCCCGAGCCTTACCGCACAGCTCACTGCCAAGTGAGCTAGCAGGCTGATCCATTTGGAACAGTGGAGCTCCTCTCCTTTATCAACCTCAGTCTGCCCGTCGCACGCTGCTGCTCACTGTGGCTGGCCTCCTCTGCAAGTCGCGCAGGGTCCGCCTGCTCTTTTTCGTCCTCCAACGTGCAAAAATCACGTCGAACCCGTCCTCCAACGTGAGGGGGGCGAAGCGAAGCGTGCAAATCACGCTGGGACGGGTTGCCGGGGGGTTGCGGACTCCCCTCCTGCGCGTTCGCGATGCGCGCGCCTTTCGCTCAACGGGGGGGGTTGCGGGCTCCCATATTGCATCGCGACAGACGTCTGCGCGTGGACATACCGTCCTATCGCGACTGTGCACGACCTGTACGTCGCGACAGACATCTACACACGGATGTCAATCCGCGTCTGCGAACAGGGATGCGGGGGGTCTGCGTTGAGCGCAGTCCTTCCATTTGCGCATTCGCAGCACTTCCAGCGCACGCGGCGTCCTGCAGGGATGCCTGCGTTGCGTCCTAGAAAATATATATATATTTTTTAATTCTTCTCCCTTTCGTAGCTACGCGACAAATTTTTTTTTCTTTTAAAAATGCACGGCGTGATTCTTTTCTCCAGGCTTTGCACGCAAGAAAAAAAATCTCTGCAAACAAAAATTCCTCTGCCCAGAAGAAAAATCACAGAACTGGCTCTGATGCCATGAAATAAAATATGGATCAATTTGTTTATTATTCAGCAGGGTTTAAATAAAGTTTACAATGCCGAGAATAGCACCGGCGTAACCAGAACTGTTACAGGAGTTGTAACAGTACGCTAAATAATGTAATATAAACAAGAACAGTAATAGTACGCTAACACATTCTAAGTTGATGGGGGAGATGGGTTCTCTTTTCTGTAAAGACATGGAAAGTTCAGCCCATCTATTTCTGTAGATTGATAATGTTGGAACAAAATTATCATTACAGAAATTTTGAAATCTGGTCACACAGTCCCTCAAATTGTTCAAGTACATCCTCTTTACATCATCTCTGTTCATCATGGTGAAGTGTTGTTTGGTGATAATTGGGTGATTTGGCTGAACTGCTCTGAATAACAATTCAGCTCTTGTTTCAATTTCTTTATTCTGCCTTTTCTCCTGGTCCCAATAAAACTGATTTTGCAAAGTGGACATGAAGGCCCTCAATTGAACATCTCCTATGTAAATTTGAGGGTGAAATTCTACTTATTCTGGAATAAAGAATCTATGTAAAAACAGTTCACATAGGAGATTTTTTTTCTCTATAGGGCTATCAAAATATGCTTCCAAGAAATCTGCAGATGTGTCCAATTTATATGGGAGACCTAAGCTTATCCTCATGACCTGCCATCTAAGGTATTTCTCCTTCAAAATAAGACTATAAAACCTGGCCGACCGTCTGAATTGGACCAAAAAATCAGCAATCTGACATAAATCAATCATTTTTTCTTTTAATATCTGGATATCTATTTCCTTTGCCTCTAGCTATTTTCCTTTCAACTTGAATTTTTCAATCTTAGTGGGAAGCTTCTCATATTTAATCACCCAACTGGCTATGTCTGCATTATATTGTTATAGGGATACAGTATTAGGTAGTCTAACTACAGGTGGAACTCTAGGTAGCAGATCTGTCTGAACTCCTTTTTCTGCCACTTCTACTGGTTGATCATCTATCATCAATTCTACCTGTACCCCATTTTTTGCTATTTCCATTAGTTTGTCATCAGAAAGTAATTCTACTTGCACGCCCTTATCTACTATTTCTACTGAAGGTGTAACAGTTTGAAATACAGAGACCTCAATAGAAGGAGTACTTACTTGAACAGTTTCATGCTGCTGCTTGGACTGTTCCTGTGCTGGTAACTCATCTCCAATATCTTTTTCTATGCTCTTTACCAATTCTGAAGCATCTTTAGAATGAGAAGGCAATGCTTCAGAATGAGAAGGCACTTCTTCAAAATGAAAGGGTGCTGCTTCAGAATGAGCACCTATGTCTGCCTTAATAGAGTCATCTTCCCTAGATAAATCCACAAGTAATTGAGCCAAATCATCCTCATAAATGGATACAGTTGGCTATTTTTCAGATTATGACAACATTTTTCTTAGTTTTGCCACTTCCTGCTATAATTCTACAATTTTTCTTTCCTGCATCTCAATGATGTTTTCTTTCTCTTCAATCCATCTAGTTTGTGTTTTGACAACACTTCTTGCTGCTCTTAGATGTTATGTGATGTCTTCCTCCTCTGTTTCTTCTTCAAAATTTGATGCAGAAAAATCAGCTGTAGTTGCTACTCAACAACTATCTCTTCTTCTACAACAGCTTTCTGCTCTTGTTTAGGATTCTCCATGAAATTGTCTATAATTGCATCTACAATTTCTATGGCTTGTTGAACTGTAGCCACTTCAAAAATACCCTGCCCAATCTCTTCCTCAATTATCTGTTCAGGAAATTTTGGAAAGTCTTCAGGGGCTAGTTGTATTTCTATGATATCTGGACTGCTTTGTCCACTTCCTTCTTCTATCACCTGTTCTACCATTTCCCTCAAGTGGAGTCTTGTAGACCTAGTTCCTGATGCAAATTTCTTCTTTTTGCTTTGTTTTTTGGTGACAGCAGGGGTTGTGGGGACAATTTTAGATGCTTATGTTTCCCTTGTTGTTTCTTCTCCTATTTGGCTAGGTTCTTCACTCCACTGTTCTGATAGATCAGTAACAACTTCAAAAAATTGGACCTTCTTCTATTTTTATGTTCTGCTGCTAGTTCAAGACCCTCTCTTTTTTTGTTTCTTAGCTCGTGAGATTGAAGGTTCTAGAGCAAGGTGCTTTGTTGCTTCTGTTGGGTGTGTTTCTTTCTCTGCACCAACCTCTATGATATTTTTTGTTTCTTCTTCTACAATAGCCTCTACAACAGCTGTTTCTTCTTCCTCCTCATCTTCATCTCCAAAAATTACATCATTTAGGGTAGAGTAAAACCTATCAAAGCTCTTAGGGTTTCCTCTTAAATGGTGCTGGCAGACTAGTTTAATGAGACCATGGTGGCGAGGGCTTCCTTTTTCTTCTTGATATCTTTTTGCCATGTTTTTAAACTCCTGGTGCAGGTATAGGGGAAGATTTACCCTAAATTTTGGTTGTTGCCTACCATGTCTGATATGGTTTAAAATTTTGAGATGATGCCTTGATAACAGTACATACTACCCTTCATAGGTTAGAAATTTTATTACCCATGTGGCCACTTCATCCCAGGGTTCCTGTAGGCTGGCCCTTTTTACCCCTTTGCATGTGTTGTTATGTGTTAAATATTCTGGCTCCCTATCATTTTCTTTCAAAAATTGATTAACTATATTCGGCAACGTATTTTTGCCAGATCTAGAAATTGGAAGACCTTCTAATGGAAGCTTAGTAATTTGACTCAAAAATTCAGGGGTTACCTCAATTGTCATGTCGTTAATGTGTGCTCGGTTGTTTCTGAATGTGTGGGTGAACATGTCGGCCAAATCCTCAGAGGGACCCATTAAAATTATCCAAAAATGGCATAAGCCCTCCATCTTCAAAAATCTGTAGCACTTCTGGATTCTCTCGGAGGTGGGTGGTATCTGCTGGTTCCATTTTTGTATTTCACCCCATTTTCCTATTTGGGTATGTTAAAAACTGCTCACTTTTGCTACTATTCCTCTGTTGGATTATTGGTTTCTAGTGTTTGCAGACTTGCAGGGTTTCGTTCCAGGTTTTCAATTGCCCTGTTCTTCTTCTTAGGAATGAACTATAATCTCTACACTGTTCCTCGTAATCATTTTGTGTTAGCAAATATGTCTTCGAAAGGAAGGGTGGCATGCATTTCTATTTTTTCTCCAAACACCTATCCATTAATGGTTGCACAGATGTCCTTGTCGTCAGATCCACCTCACTTGTTTTTAGCTCCTCTGTTTCACTCGTAGATTCTTACGTGCATAATTATTAGCATCAAAAAATGGTGGCATATTGTTGGTCACGTCCCCCGTGATTTTGGTACTTTTTAAATGGGTGAAAAAACAAACCACATCCTAACTGACACGTTTTCATTTATCATATACAGTCAAAAGAATTTTTACTTAATCGTATATTTTCCCTTCCTTGGATGCCACATGGAAATGTTATATTGAATGCTATTTTTGAAGATGATGATTTATTGCAAAAACAATACCTCATTTCGAAGATTATGATTTTATTCTGAAGGCAAGTCTTCATTTCGAAGATCATGCTTCTTTGCAAATTCAAATCCTTATTTTGAAGATAAATCCTCATTCCAAATATCAGGCTGCATTGCGAATACAAATCATCATTTTGAAGACAGAACTTCATTCCAAAGACAAATCCTCATATCGAAGACAAAGCTTCATTCTGAAGATAAAGTGCAACATTCATTCTGCTGTCATTCTGAAGACAAAGTGCAACATTCATTCTGATGTCATTCCGAAGATAATTTCAATCTGAAGACAAAGCTTCATTCCGAAGACAAAGTGCAACATTCATTCTGCTATCATTCTGAAGACAATTTCAATTCGAAGACAATACAACAATTAATTTGTAGAAGATAACAAACACTATTTTTGGTATTCTTGTTCCGAATATTAGGCAAAAACCAATATTTTCATTCTCAAAACATGTTTTAAGTATGCCAACTCTTATGGATACCTTTTGTGCTAATGGTTAATTGTTATATACTATATACCAATCATTTACAATGAAGACATGTAAGAAACATATACCTGATTAAAACAAGTTAATGCAAGTTTTGAAGAATGACTGATTTTGTTGATGTTCTGCTGATATTTTTTGCAATATTTCAAAATAAGTGCAGTTGGTGAATTTGTACAATGATGATTCAAAAATTTTCAAGGTTATGCATGCCATAAAACTGGTTTTCATGCATACCAACCCAGTAGTGCCTTAGGAAAGGTTTTCACTGTTGAGCTATTCATTTTTTTTTTTTTTTTTTGTTTCTCTTGTTTTTTTTACCTCTCCTTTTCTCTCTTTTTTTTTTGATTCTGACTATGCCTATGAAGGAATTCATGATTTCCCTAAAATCATGCCCATGAAGGAATTCACAATCAAAATTTATTCATCTTTTTGTTTTTTGCTTTTTTTTATTTTTATTTTTATTTTTTTGCTTTTCTTGAAATCCATGATCATGTTGATTGTATTGAAGTGGAAGAGGAAATCTCTTCCATCTGTTGTGCATCCAAATTGTCAAGCTGCTGCAAGAATTCCTCTTTATTCAGATGTGTATGGTATACCCTGAGGTGATGTCCATTCACTACCAACTTTCTTCGTGACCCATCAATAGGAGATAAACGAGCTGCTCCATTGTCAAATACATCTTCAATCTGGTAAGGTCCAAGCCATCTAGTTCTCAGCTTTCCAGGGAAGTCCTCATAACAAAAATCAAATAGTAAAGCCCAATTTCCTTATTGAATTTTCCTCTACTGAATGTGACTGTCATGCCACAACTTCCTCTATTCTTGAATTACTTCAGTTTGGTGCAGAGCATCCAACCTAAGTTCATCCAGTGCATTCAGCTACAGAATCCTCGTCCGTTCGTGCCTGTGACAATTCAATTCCAATTTCCAATGCTATGCGCAATGTTAGTAGCTCAAATTCAATAGGTAAGAGGTGCTTTTTACCAAAGATTAGTTCATAAGGTGTGAATCTAGTAGTGGATTTCCAAGTAGTATTGTAAGCCCAAACTACTTCAGGTAATTTATCTAGCCAATTTTTTCTATGAAAAGCTATTGTTTTTGTCAAGATTCTGTTGAGAAGCAACACCCCCCCACTAAAAAATAAATTTTCATCCTTTGAAAACATTGAGCTTTTATTTTGCAGTAGGGACCCTCTTGATGATTTTCAGTTTTAATCCCAGATCTTTACTTGCATCTTTCTTCTTCAAGTTTTTTCCTGTGTCAAAGTATCCAAGTATTCTTGCATTCTGGCTTTGTTATCTCATACTTCACTTTTACATGCTAGAATCATTCATGGATAAAGAAAATCTTACCCCTATATGAAAAAAATGCAGAAAATAGACAGATAAATTCATTGAAACCAAAACTTTCTTTTTTTGAAAGTGTCGCGATATCGTGACACTTTTATTTTTGGAAATGTCACGATATCGTGACAGGTTTCAAGAAAATCAGCTAAGTCATAAAAATGTAGCGAAATCGTGACACTTCCATTTTTGGAAATGTCGCGATATCGCTACCGGTTAGGAGAGAGAAAGCAAGTCATACGGAACGTCGTGATTTCGCGACATGTCACGAAATCGTGACAAGTTTGGAGAGAGAAGGCAAGTTGTACGGAATGTCACGAAATCGTGACATGTCGCATTTTCAGAGAGAGAAAAATCGACTAAGGCATGAAATGGTCACGATTTCGCGACATGTCATCATTTTCGCGGCAAGCAAGGTGAAAAGAAGCTAAGGATGAAATGGGCACGATTTAATAAGAAAAGCGAGCAAGTGAAAATCGACTCCAAATCGTGAAGTTTTTGAAGAAAGGCCCCAAGATGTACAGACTGTCGCGATTTCGTGACATGTCGCAAAATCGCGACAGGTCCAACCAGCAAGAGGAATCACAAGGCAAAGTTCAAAAATTGACTAAGGCATGAAGGATGTCGCAAATCGAGACAAAGGGAGAAGAAGGCAAAAGAAGGAGTGACGAAGCAAGAGAAATGAAGTAAGCAATTAATTGAGAAAATGCTAAGTACAAATGTCGCGATTTCGTGACATGTCTGAATCGAGAAATAGACATGTCACGGAGAGAAAAGTAAGTGCAGAAGAGGGATGTCGCGATTTCGCGACATGTCGCGAAATCGTGACATGTCGCATTTTCGCGACCTCGAAAAGAGCCCACAATGCAAAAAATGAAATGGACACGTGTCGCGATTTCGTGACACGTGTCAAAGCACCGCACCCACGATAAATAGAGGCCGACATGCAAGTAAACATTAGGCTTTTTAATCCGATTTAATATTAAAGTTCTGATTTAATATTTTAAAATACTAATCCATCTTTTGTTCTTTCATGCAGAAGCCATCCCGCACTTACATGATAACGGAGAAATGGCCATAAAGACAAAGTCGAGTGCAAATTAATCAAAGACAGCCATATTGAAAGAAAAGATGCCGGGAATTGTTGTTTCATCCAATTTTTACAGATCTGGCCGCAAAGAGACTTTACGGTGACTAAGTAGCTGCCCATTTAATGGAATATGTCGAGAATTGGCCGAAAAATGGAAATATCTACACACGCTACCGAAATTTGCCGATGAATGCATTTAATGAAAATTTATGGCAGAATTAATAGCTTGCAGAGATTTTCAGCTCAGGGATGGCTCTCACGGAGATGAAATGTCGAGAAGTGGTGACTCATCCAAATTACCCGAGGGCATTAATGAGGGCATTTATTTACAGCTAGGGTGAATGCAAGTGGCATTCGAATTCTATCTTCTCCATTTATGGCAAGTGATCGCACCGATTTGCGGAATGGTTAAGTTTTATCCGAACTTTGTTTTAAATGGCTTTATATTGTAAAACCCGGGTCCTAGGGTTTGAGATGATAAGATTTAGGGTTTGAGAAGAAGATATTTCTGAAAAGATCAGGGTCTGTCCTGAGTCTATAAATACTTCTTCTCAATGTAATCGCAGGAGGCGGAAACTTAGAAATAAAAGGCTATTGAAGCAATTTCTTGCAAATATTGTTAAATACTTTGTTTCTGGACTTGGAGTTGATGTGCTTTTGTTTTCTGTGATAGCATGGCCAGGAGCCTAATCTTTTGCAGATTGTGATAAGTTCATCTTCTTTTGTTATCCGTTTCTTTAAAGTTTATTAAATATATGTTGTGAATCTATGTTATCAAGATTAAATATGTTGTTAGGCTTCATTTGTTCTATTGTATGCTAGGGAAAATTACAGATTTAAGGTTCAAGTCTGTTCTAATTGCTCTGTCCTCACTGTGCGAGCTAGGCTTCCGGTGAAAGATATCAATTTTAACCGACTTCCCTTCGGTTTATAATTTTCTGTTAGATCTGTTCCATCTCTGCCTTATGCTCTTAGTAGGAAGTGATCTTAGAAAGCTGGACACTTTCTTCTTTGATTTGTTCCGTTGTGAAGCTGATAGTATAAATAAAATTGGTAGTTTTGTTTTACAGTTAAATTTGATAAACTTCTCTTTCTGCCTTACCCTACCCTCTTTGTTTTACCGTGAAATGATCCATTTTTATTTTCTTTTAATTTTGTCTTTTATTTAAATCTACTGACCCATAAGAGCTAGATCAAAGAATTAATTTTAAATCTGATTGTCAACAAGTGACAACTTCTGAACATTACCGAGCAAGTTCAGTGAGCCCGTTGTAAGGTACAGACAGTCCATATTGAAATCTATTCCGTAAGCGGAAAAGAGTGAATTGACATTCGACCCGACTCAGTAACTCACACCTTGGATAACCAGCTAGATCCTAAAGTGAGTGGGATTTATCCCGTATAAGTGTTATCATAGTTTTGTGCTCATCCTTCACAGGGTGTGTATAAAAGTCGGACCAACATTTAAAAATGGCGCTAGAAGGAGGGCCTACTAAAATTCGATCAGTATTGTAAGTTGTCAGTATAATTTTTTAAGATTGCCAGAAAAGAAGACCTCAAGTTCAAGTACTTGCTAAGGATTGTAAGTTTGTAAGTGCTTGTGAAAAGCCGGATTCTACATACAGGGTAACAAGGTCCCACCCCAGGAGCCGGAGAGCTCCTTGTCCCCGAATTAGAAACTCCGAGAAGAAGTAGCCTCGTAAGGGCCAAGTCTCTCGTCTGAAACAGCTTTATCACCACCGATAGTTACCCCAACCACAACTCGTAATATCACTAACAACCAAGTAGTAATGGCAAATTGGTTGGGCTCCACCGCTTTGAATATTCTGGGTATAGCCCATGACCTGCCCATAAATCCGGAAAGATATCTCCCCAGATATAAACATGATGGGACAAGAACTGCAGAAGAACATTTGGTTGCATTCAAGAATGCTTTGAAATTATTAAATGTACAGCATGAGGATGTTGCCTGCAGACTATTCCCGTTCACTCTCCAGGAGGGAGCTTATGATTGGTTTCTAAACCTCACTAATGATTCTGTCACCAGCTGGAATGACTTAGAAAAAGTTTTTGTGTCACAGTTCGGAGAAGTGATAGATCCTAGTATATTGTACCAACAGTTTTCTAGCATCAAAAGAGAATTAGGTGAATCTATCAGGTCTTATAATGTTAGATTCCATAAAGCTTATGGCAGACTTACTGGGTATTATGTACCGAATGCTGACTCGGCATTAGAGATCTTTAGAAACTCTCTGGATCCAATGACCTCTCGTCTTTTTGAAGAGAGATCCCACTGTTACTAATTTGACAGAAGCTTATAAAGAAGCTTTGATTCTAGAAAGACAGTTGGGACCCCAGCCTTTAAATGCCCAGCAAGTTCCTCTGGTTACACAAGCTGCCCTTGTGTTCAATCCCATTCCACATCAGATGATGCTGCCAGTTTGTTCGACTCTACCATCAGTAAATCCATTGGCTGTAGCACCTGTTGAGAATGTACAAAACCCAGGCAAAGAGGCTGACAATGCAAGAGTTGAAGAAGTCTCCAAAATAGTTCAGAAGCTGGCAAATGATTTCTTGAGTTTTAAAAGGCAAGTTTCTACAGGGGACAACTCCAACAGATATTCATATCAACCGAACAGATTCAACCGGCCCCCGTATGAACCTAATAAATATTACAAGGGTAAGGCTCATGATGTGAATATTTGCGATTTAGCTCTGCCTAACTGGTGCAGAATACATGCCACTTCTCAAAGATGGGGAGTTGGATTGTCCAGAATTTTGCAATGCATTTGAAGCTTTGTCTGGAGATTTGATCTCCCCTGAAAATCAAAGAACCGTTGATGGCCCAAGTTCATCCGGCCACAATGCAGCCATGGTCCTGGATTCTTTCACTTTCCCGGATGAATCTGAGAATGTAGTTGAAATGCCTATGGATGAGGTGCAGGCTTTCCAAAGATAGAAGAGATAATTACAACCTGAGGAACAGGAATCCGGAGCCTAATACTACATCAACCCCTCCGGACAACTCTCACAATGTTCCTCCCGACCCCTCTCCAAGCAATAATCCATCTCCACCAAAGGGAGGAAATCTGATGAGAGGACCAGATGCTTTTGTCCCTCCACTTAATAAAGGATATAACATAGTGGAGGATATGAAAAATATTAAGGCCAACATTACTCTACATGAGTTGGCACAGATTTCAGAGCAGAGAGACAACCTGATAAAAACATACTCTGGCCCTGCTACTAAACCCGTGGACAAAGGAAAGAAAATAGCAAATGCCAATCTAGCCATGTACAAAGAAAAACTGAAGTTCCCCCTTTTTACCGACCGTCCGTATTTTTGGGAAGAACTTACATAATTGTTTGGTAGATTCAGGTGCATCTGCTAATGTTATGCCTTTGGCCATTTGTCAGCAGTTGGGTCTCACCCCAATGAAGTCTGAAAGGAGAGTTGTCCAATTAGACAAATCAGAGGTTAAAGTTGTTGGAGAGCTTCAAAATATTCATATCCAATTAGCATCTGAGCCAAGGGCTCAACATAAAATTGAAATTCAGGTTGTGGATATCCCTGTGGGGTATGGGATGCCGTTGAGTAGAGATTGGTCTAGATCTCTGAACGGATACTTGGCAACAGATTTTTCACACATGTGGTTGCCGTGGAAAGGAGTGGCAAATCAATTACGGGTTGAAAGAGAACCCAGGTACAAGCATACAATTACTGAGTACAATGCAGAGAATGAAACTGTAAATATTGCAGAGGTAGATATTGGAGTCTACAATTTAACAACGGGACAGATTAACAAGTTTAATAAAGCTCATCCTGTACATACTAATGAAGTCTGGACACTTCATGTGGATGGGGCTAGATCTAAACAGGGTTCTGGAACAGGGGCAGTCCTTAAAGGGCCTGAAAGTCAGACATATTTTATGTCTTACCGCCTACAGTTCCCTTGTACAAATAATTTAGCAGAGTATGAAGCTCTGATTTTAGGTTTGAAATTTGCATTGGACAAAGAAGCAAGAAATATTCAAGTTTTTACCGATTCAAAATTGGTGGCAAATCAAGTCAAAGGTAAATTCCAAGTGTAAAGCATCTTATTTAAAAGGATACAAACATCGGGCTTGGGATCTTGTAGAAGACTTTGATGCTTTTAATCTGACACACATACCCAGAGAGCAGAATTCACAGGCAGATGTCTTGGCTTCTTCAGCTGCAAGTTTAAAACCATTGGAAGAATTTAAATGGAACAAGTTTTCAATTGAGTTAGTCCCTTGTCCTTCAGTTCCAAACAATATAGATAATTTTCAGGTTTTCTCTGATGATCAACAGATTGTAAACTTTTTGTAGAGTACTAACACATTTGAAAATGCTATAATCGATGAGGGCCAAAGGGATACCCTCTCGGAACAGTTAGATGATGACAGGGGAATAATGAGGTTGAAGGACAACAGAATTCCAAAAGGGATGGTGGAGCCAGAGCGGCTCTTTGATGTTGACAAAATCAAGCAAAAGATGAATTCTGAGGATTATGTGGGTGCCACATGCATAGTGAAACTGAAGACCTGAACATGGGGACTGAAGAAGATCCCAGGCACATCAAGTTGGCTAAGAACTGTGATCCAGAAATAAAAAGAAGTATGATTGATTTTCTTCACAGGTCCAAGGATGTTATGGCCTGGTCATACAAAGACTTAAAGGTATTTGATCCTAAAGTTTATACTCATATTATACCTTTAAAAGAATTCTGCAAACCTTTCAAGCAAAAATAGAGGCATGTCAATGCTCTGTTAGAGCCCCTCATCCAAAAAGAAGTAGAAAAGCTATTGAGTGCAGCCATTATTTTTCCCATCGTGCATTCTACTTGGGTGGCCAATCTGGTGCCAGTCAGAAAGAAAAATGGAGAGATCCGCCTGTGTGTGGACTTTAGAAATTTAAACAAGGCATCTGAAAAAGATAATTACCCTCTACCTTCCATGGATGAGGTGCTGCAGATTGTCAATGGCTCGGAGATGATGTCTTTCCTGGATGGTTTCTCAGGGTACAATCAGATTTTGGTTGAGAAGGAAGACAGAATGAAAACTGCTTTCACAACTAAGTGGGGAACTTTTGCTTACAAGAGGATGCCATTTGGATTAATAAATGCCGGAGCTACATTTCAACGAGCAATGGATCATGCTTTCAAGGGCCTTATGGGTAAATGCATTGTTGTTTACATGGATGATTTAACAGTCTTCTCTAAATCTCGGTTTGACCATGTAAAACACTTGGAGTCTGTGTTTAATAAATGCAGGGAGTTTGGTATTTCTTTGAATCCGAAGAAGTGCATTTTTGGTGTAACAGAAGGAAAGCTCCTTGGGCACTTGGTCACAAAAGATGGCATTTCCATGGATCCGAGCAGAGTTGAAGCCATATCCGGCATACCATTTCCCAACTCCAAGAAAGAGTTGAGGTCCTTCTTTGGAAAAATTAACTTTGTCAAGAAGTTCATCTCCGGTTTTGCAGAGATAGTCAAGCCAATGAATGACATGCTAAAGCAAACTGCTCAGATTGTCTGGACCACCGAAGCTAAAACAGCCTTCCAAGAAATCAAGACAACCATCAAACAAGCACCAGTTCTGGTAAGCCCAGACTTCAGTGCAGATTTTTATCTGTACACCTTTTCTTCTGAACACACACTTGCTGCAGTTCTGACCCAACGGAGGGAAACTGGAGAACATCCAATTGCTTTCAAGAGTACCAATTTGAAGGGGGCTGAGCTGAAATATTCTCGTTTAGACAAACAAGCTTATGCCTTGGTGAGAGCGGTTAAGCGTTCAGCACTATATATTAAGAAGTAGAATTCATGCTATAGTTCCAGACCCAGCTGTTAAATACCTTCTAAGTCAGAATGAATTGGGTGAATTGAGGGGTAACTGGGTTACAAGGCTGCAAGAGTATGATTTAGAAATTAGGCCTGCAAAATTGATCAGAGGACTTGGTTTGTCCCGACACATTGCCGAAGTACCTGTACGGGAAGAAGTTAATCAGTTAAATTCTGAATCTGATGACTGGTATGGAGATATTATCCATCTGCTACAATTTGGAATTTGCCCGTCTCACTTGAACAGAACCCAAAGGAGAGCATTAAAACTGAAAGCTGCTCATTATCTCCTCAAAGCAGGTAATTTGTACAGAGAGAATTATGCTGGCATTTTCTTGAGATGCATTTCTCCGAGTGAAGTCAATGAAGTCATGTCCAGTTTTCATGAAAAGTTAGGGGCAGGGCATTCATCAGGATCTGCTACTACGCATAAAATATTGAGAGCAGGCTATTACTGGCCTACACTATTTAAAGATGCACATCAGCATGTAAGAACCTGCCATCAGTGCCAAACTTTTGCAGCCAAAGAGGCCAACCGGGCTCTACCATTGCAACCTGTTGTAATAAATAAACCTTTCATGCAATGGGGACTTGATTTTGTGGGAGTGATTAATCCAAATTCTTCAACAAGGCATAAGTATGTTCTAACAACTACCGATTACTGCACAAGATGGGTTGAAGCAAAGAGCCACCACAAGAAGTACAGCTCATGAAGTGATTGAATTTCTAGAATCAAATGTCATAACTAGGTTTGGGGTTCCTCCGAATTTGGTGTGTGATAATGGACCAGCCTTCCAATCATTGGAGTTTGCAGAATGGGCATACCAGATGGGGATAGTTATCAGATTCTCATCCAACTATTATCCCCAAGGCAATGGACTGGCTGAGTCCACAAACAAGAATTTAATGAATGCCATTAAGAAATCTGCAGCAGACAAACCCAGGCAGTGGCATACATTATTGAAATATGCACTTTGGGCTGACCGGATAAAATATAAAGTGGCTCTTAAAACTTCTCCTTTTGCTTTGTTGTATGGTACCCAGCCAATTGTTCCCATCTCTCTGAAGTTACCTACTTACCAATTTGTCTTAGACTATTTTGAGGATCAAGATGATGTAGAGGCTCGTGTTTTAGATCTAACTAACTTGCAGGATGAAAGACTCCAAGCCCTGGAACACTTCAGCCGGCACAAAGAAACCGTCAAGCGTTGGTTTGACAAGAGGGCCAAAGTGAAAGCTTTCGAACTGGCAGACTTGGTGCTTCTATGGGACAAGGCCCATGAGAAGAAGGGTAAGCATACAAAGTTGCAACCACTATGGATAGGCCCCTACCAGATTGCTGAGATTCTGGGTAGTAATGCATTTCGTTTACAAGACCTTGATGGTAATTTTCTGGACCTCCCTGTTAATGGTCAATACTTAAAACATTATTTCTCGGCTGTCCCATCCAATATATCATTTGAATGAGTCATAAAGAAGTTGTAACATGTGTATACATTGTGAATAACTCGCATAGCTTTATTTTTAGTTTAGTTTACCTTTCATTGTCTCGTACGTTTTTAGTTTAGTTTACTTTTAATGTCTGTATTGTTTTAGTTTTAGTTTACCTTTCATGTCTGTATTTTAGTTTTATTTTTTCATTTTTATAGTTGTTTATCTATTTACTTTTAATTCTTATTTTTATTTATTTACTTTTTCTATCTTTTTTAATTTTTTAGTTCTCTACTTTTATTTCTTTTGTTTTATTTCTAATTGTCTCATTTTATCTTCTTTAATTTTTATTTTATTTCCTTTGTAAATAACCCTTCAGTTTTATTTCTTTTTCTGTACTTTTTTTTATTTCCTTTGTTTCTGTATTTTTTATTTTAAAGTCTATACAGTTTTATTTTATTTTGTTCTTAAAGGCCTGTGTCTATCCTTGGAAGTCTGTACAAAGTTCTTTGGCTTTTAAAATTCTGTTCTTTAACCTTTGCCTGAGCATCAATGAAAAGTCAGCCTTCTAAAAATTGTTTTATTCTGAGCTGATCAATCCAGTGTTCATTATCACAATTGTGAGATAGTCTGCTTGAACCGAATAGTGGAACTATTTTTTTAGTCGAACAACAGTGGAAGGATGATTGGATTTTGTGTCTTGCTTGCCACAGTTGTTTTAATTATAAAGAAACTGCTATGCTGTTTGGTTGGAGAAACTCCCGAGGAATCCAAGAAAAGTTGGTTATAAGAGGGGACTATGATTCATGTAATTATTTGAGTATCCATAGAGGCTATCAGTGCCTAGGCTGAAGCAGTTCCAGATTGATGAAATATTAAAAGAACATTGTTATTCTTTCCAAGGCTTTTCAGATGTTGATGTATTTCAAAAGAAAGAGATGAAAGTTGAATTGGCACTCTGTTATTTCCAATATATATATAAAAAAAGAGAAAAAAGAAAAAAAAAAAGAGTTATATAATGAAAGAGGCAGCCAAGACTTCAAAAGATGTTTTTCTTCTACCAAGTTGTAGATTCTACCTTACAGTTGTAAATATGGGTCATATAAATCTAAAGGGCAACTCTGTCGGGTCAGTAAAAGGCTAAACTAGTAAACAGAGCTCTACTCGGTTTCCCTTTTTACAATCTAGAAAAGCTGATCAATCCAGTAGTTCAACATTCGATCCAATCATTCTTGAAGAAAGTTTTATACGCTTGTAATTGCACATCGGAAATCTTCCTTAAGTAATTCAGCCTAGTATGTCCTTGGGAAATTTTAACAACTATCGGTTAGTAGTCAATTTATTTTGAAGAATATCTCTGGCAAGGCAAGATACATGGTCTATGTTGTTTTGAAACTAGAGTCCTGGGTTCTAAAATAATGCTACTATTTTACCCGCAGATATCGCCATTTGTTGAGAAGCAACACACCCCCACTGAAAAATGAATTTCCACCCTTTGAAAACTTTGAGCTTTCATTTTTGCAAGTAGGGACCCTCTTGATGATTTTCAAGTTTTAATCCCAAATTTTTACTTGCCTCTTTCTTCTTCAAGTTTTGCCTGTGTCAAAGCATCCAAGTTTTCTTGCATTCTGGCTTTGTTATCTCAGACTTCACTTTTTACATGCTAGAATCATTCATGGATAAAGAAAATCTTACACCGATATGAGAAAAATGCAGAAAATAGATAGATAAATTCATTAAAAATCAAAACTTTCCTTTTTGGCAAGATGTCGCGATATCGCGACACTTCCATTTATGGAAAAGTTTCGACGAAAATCGGCTAAGTCGAAATCGACAACACCTACAATCTTGGAGAGAGAAAGCCAGATCGCTATCGAACGTCGCGATCGTTCGGACATGTCGTCGAAATCCGTGACAAGTTTGAGAGAGAAGGCAAGTTTACAATGTCGCAAATCGCGACATGTCGCATTTTCGCTGTGGCTGAGAGAGAAAAATGACTAAGGCATGGAATGGTCACGATGAAATCCGACATGTCACGAGAAGTTGAAAAGAAGCTAAGGATGAAAGCGAAAGAAGAAAGGATCGATCGACATGTCACGAAATCGCGACAGTCCAAAAGAAGAGGAATCCAAGCAAAAAAAATTGACTAAGGCAGGGCGATTTCGTGACATGTCGCGAAATCGTGACATGTCACGTTTCGCGGCTAAGGAGAAAAGAAGCGAGGTCACATCATTCATACGTTGGGTCAATTTCACGACATGTCGAATCCGACATGTCGCTTTCGAAGGGAAAGTTGTGAGCATGTCGCGATTTCGCGACATGTCGCGAAATCGTGACATGTCGCATTTTCGCGACCCTGCCAGAAAAAGCACACAATGGAAACAGCTGAAATGGACACGTGTCGCGATTCTGTGACACGTGTCAAAGCACTGCAAGCCACGTATCAGATAAATAGGGCCGACATGCAAGTAAACATTAGGGTTTTTAATCTGATTTAATAATTAAAGTTCTGATTTAATATTTTTAAAATACTAATCCATCTTTTGTTCTTTCATGCAGGAAGCCATCTGTCACTTACGGGATAACGGAGAAAGGGCCATAAAGACAAAGTCGAATGCAAATTAATCAAAGACAGCCATATTGAAAGAAAAGATGCCGAGAATTGCTGTTTCATCCAATTTTTACAGATCTGGCCGCAAAGAGACTTTACGGTGACTAAGCAGCTGCCCATTTGATGGAATATGTCGAGAATTGGCCGAAAAATGGAAATATCTACACACAGTTACCGAAATTTGCCGATGAATGCATTTAATGATAATTTATGGCAGAATTAATGGCTTGCAGATATTTTCAACTCAGGGATGGCTCTACGGAGATGAAATGTCGGAGAAGTGGTGACTCATCCAGCTTACCCGAGGGAATTAATGAGGGCATTTATTTATAGTTGCGGGTGAATGCAAGTGGCATTCGAATTCTATCTTCTCCATTTATGGCAACTGACTGCACCGATTTGCGTAATGGTTAAGTTTTATCCGAACTTTGTTTTAAATGGCTTTATATTGTAAAACCCGGGTCCTAGGGTTTGAGATGATAAGATTTAGGGTTTGAGAAGAAGATATTTTTGAAAAGATCAGGGTCTGTCCTGAGTCTATAAATACTTCTTCTCAATGTAATCGCAGGAGGCGAAAACTTAGAAATAAAAGGCTATTGAAGCAATTTCTTGCAAATATTGTTAAATACTTTGTTTCTGGACTTGGAGTTGATGTGCTTTTGTTTTCTCGTGATAGCATGGCCAGGAGCCTAATATTTTGCAGATTGTGATAAGTTCATCTTCTTTTGTTATCCGTTTCTTTAAAGTTTATTAAATATATGCTGTGAATCTGTGTTATCAAGATTAAATATGTTGTTAGGCTTCATTTGTTCTATTGTATGCTAGGGAAAATTACAGATTTAAGGTTCAAGTCTGTTCTAATTGCTCTGTCCTCACTGTGCGAGCTAGGCTGCCGGTGAAAGATATCAATTTTAACCGACTTCCCTTCGGTTTATAATTTTCTGTTAGATCTGTTCCATCTCTGCCTTATGCTCTTAGTAGGAAGTGATCTTAGAAAGCTGGACACTTTCTTCTTTGATTTGTTCCGTTGTGAAGCCGATAGTATAAATAAAATTGGTAGTTTTGTTTTATAGTTAAATTTGATAAACTTCTCTTTCTGCCTTACCCTACCCTCTTTGTTTTACCGTGAAATGATCCATTTTTATTTTCTTTTAATTTTGTCTTTTATTTAAATCTACTGACCCATAAGAGCTAGATCAAAGAATTAATTTTAAATCTGATTGTCAACAAGTGACAATTTCTGAACATTACTGAGCAAGTTCAGTGAGCCCGTTGTAAGGTACAGACAGTCCATATTGAAATCTATTCCAGAAGCGGAAAAGAGTGAATTGACATTCGACCCGACTCTGTAACTCACACCTTGGATAACCAACTAGATCCTAAAGTGAGTGGGATTTATCCCGTATAAGTGTTATCATAGTTTTGTGCTCATCCTTCACAGGGTGTGTATAAAAGTCGGACCAACAGATTCATTCTAGTTCCCTGTTTGTTACCTTAACCTGGCCATTTGCTTGTGGGTGGTAAGGTGATGATTTTCTATGTTTGATTTCATATAATTCTATAAATGCCTCAATTAATTTAGATGAAAATTGGGGTTCTTGGTCTATGGTGATAGACCGGGGAGCTCCAAATCTCTCGGTGACCTTCTCTTCACGAGCATGTTTGAAAGCATGCACCTCTACCCACTTTGTTAGGTAATCAGTGCATACTAGAATATGCACCTTTCCTTGAGAAGGTGGATCAATAGGTCCTACAAAATCAAGCCCCCACCTCTCAAATGGCTCTAAAACTAATTGAGGCTGTAGTGGCATTTCATTTGTATGAGTGGGTTTCCCCATTCTTTGGCATGCATCACAATGCTTGATGTACTTTTTCACATCCTTGTGAAGAGATGGCCAATAATATCCTGTCCCTAAAATTTTTCTAATTGTGCTTTTTATAGAATAGTGTCCACCTGAGGGTTCATCATGACAAGCCCTAAGGATATCATATACCTCATCCTTTCGGATACACCTACGTAACACATGGTTAGGACTGCACTTAAAAAGTATACCCTTAATCCACTCAAAGGAAGAACTCTGTTTGATCAATTGTTTTTTCTATTTTGAAGTGAAATGTGGAGGAACTTTCCCTGTGACCAAATAATTGGCTATATCTGCAAACCAAGGTGATTGGACTGATATAGCAAATAATTTTTCATCAAGAAAAGTGTCCTCAACTAATTCCCCTTTATCTCGTGTTCGCAACCTGGACAAGAAATCTGCTACAACATTAGCTTTTCCTGGTTTGTTGATTATTGTGATATCAAATTCTTGCAGCAATAGTAACCAACGAATAATTCTTGCACTTACCATAGGCTTATTCATCAAATACTTAATGGCTGTGTGATCTGTGTGAATAAATATTTGATAACCTATGATGTAATGCCTGAATTTGTTGATGGCATAAATTACTGCCAAGAACTCTTTCTCAATTGTGGTATAATTTTTCTTAGCTCCTATCAAATTCTTGCTAATGTAGTAGATGGCATAGTGTTCACCATTGTCAATTTGTCCTAATGTTGCTCCAATTGCAGTATTGGAAGCATCAGTCTGTATGTGAAATGGTAATGTCCAATTAGGTCCTCTTAACATAGGTGGAGTTACTAATTTCTCTTTCAGAGCTTCAAATGATTCCTGACACCTTGCAGTCCAGGAGAATTCAGAATCTTTAGTCAATAGGGCAAACATGGGATTGGCTATTGTGCTAAAGCTGGGAATAAACCTGTGGTAAAAACCAATGTGTCCTAGGAAGCTTCTGACATTAGTCTGAGTTTTAGGAGGAAGAAGATTCTTGATAATTTCCACCTTCTTTGGATCAACCTGGATTCCTTGAGGAGAGATGTGATGACCAAGAACTATTCCTTCCTCCATCATCATAAAACATTTGTCTGGATTCAAAGATAACTGGTATGTTTCACAGCGAGTTAAAACTCTGTCAAGGTTTTCTAATGTAAAGTCAAAAGTCTGTCCACATACTGTGAAATCATCCATGTATATCTCAACACTTGTTGGTAGTCAGATCAGAAAAAATTGCTAAGACCGCTCGCTGAAATGTTGTTGGGGCATTACACAAACCAAAAGGTAAAACCCTATAGGCAAATGTTCCCCATGGATAGGTAAAGGTTGTTTTCTCTTGATCTTCAGGTGCAACCTAAATTTGATTATACCCACTAAATCCATCAAGAAAACAAAAGTATTTCTTTCCAACAAGGGTATCTAACACCTGATCTATGAAAGGTAATGGAAAATGGTCTTTGTATGTCACTTTTTTCAGCTCTCTATAGTCTACACATACTCTCATTTTTCCATTTTTCTTAGGAACTATAACCAATGGAGAGACCCACTAGCTATCAGAAATTGGGTAAATGAATCCTACCTCCAGAAGTTTTTCAATTTCTTCCTTTACAATATCCCTCAAGGCAGGATTCAGTCTTCTCTAGGGTTGTCTTACTGGCTTGAATTCTTCAGTATAAATCCTGTGGGTGCATATATCAGGGTGAATTCCTGACATATCCTTGTAGTCCCACGCAAAAGCATGAACATGCTTCTGCAAAACTGTTATCAACTTTTCTTCCTCTTCCCTAGTGAGCCAACTGTTAATGTTCAGTAATTTGCCTGGTTGGACTTCTATTTGTTTTGTATTTGGAAGGACTGAACTCACTTCTTCATACCTGGTGATTAGGGAGTTAAGAGGGCAATAAGAAGTTTTTGTTTCATTGATTTCTAATGGAAGCATATCCTGTATGGAATAGTGAGAAGGAAAAATCAGGTGATGATGCCACCCATGTGGTAGTGAAACTGATGTTTCCTATGATAGTGCAGATGGCTCACCTTCAAAATTTTGGTTCTCCTCATTCCCTAACAACTGATGGATATTTACTACTTCCTCTTCTAACCCTTGTTCATGCAGAACATTTATTAGGATAGTTTCATTCTCTAAAGTTTCTATGTCATGGAGGTCTTCTATGTGTTCCCTTACTACCAAGGTGGCTAGTGTGGAAATAACCTCTTCTGGTTCTTCATATGAATCAAGAAACCATAACTGACCTAAAAAATTGTTGGAGGGTCTTGCAGGAGGATACAGAGAGATCTATTTTAGATCAATACCATTTGAAATAGTCATTTTTCCAGATCTGCAGTCTATGAAGGCTGTTGCAGTTGCAAGCCAAGGTCTTCCCAGAATGATGGGATATCCATGTGCTGAATTTCTTGGCTGTAAAACCAAAAAATCTGTAGGGAATTCCCAAGAAGAGACTTCTATAGGGACATATTCAATGATACCTTCAGGTTTTGCAACTGACCTATCAGCCATTTCTAAAACTATAAATGTGGGACTGAGATGTTTGAGCTGTAATTGTTCCATTATATCCTTGGTCATGACATTTATTGCAGCTCCTAGATCTACTAAGACATTTGATATTGGTATTGAGCCTATGGTAACTGTGATAACTGGACTCCCTGGGTCACTATACTTTGGAGGTACTAGTTTTCCAGACAAGAGATCAACTATCTTTCCTTCAACCTGAACAGTCTTAGGAAATGCTTTCTTTTTTCTTCCTGCTCTTCTAATGCACAAATCTCGGATAGTACTTTTAATCATTGGTATATCCTTAATGGCTTGCAATAAGGGCAATGATATAGTTAACTTTCTAAGTTCCTTGACCAGGTCTGACTCAAAATTTTCTGCTGTGGTATTGAATCTTTCAGGATATGGAATTATCCTTGATGAAGGTAATTGTTCTGCCTATGGTTCTATTTTTTCTTCTTCTTTCTCTATTGTTGGTTTAACTCTAACTGGTTCCAAAGATTCTTGCTCTTCATTTTCCTTGATTTTAATTGAAACAGGTTTAGGTACAACTTTTCCTGAACGAAGTTGGATGTTACTACAATCAAGAACATTTATTTCAACATTTTCTTCAGCTTCAGCCACATAGACAGGGGATGCCTATCTCATGTTGTTTGGATTAGTGACTGATTGAGCTGGAAGTTGAGGTTGTTTCACCTATTGTGTTTGTTGTGGTTGGTTCTATTTTTCTTGAAAATTTTGATTAGGTGCAAGCAGCAAATGCTGAGTTTGACCTTGATTTCTTTGCTGCCTTGGATAGGACTGGTATTGCTGACTCCATTGTGGTTGATTTTGCATCCAATGTGGATTATTCTGATTCTAATTCTAGGGTGGGATGTTTTGATTCCATGATGGATTATTCTGATTCTGATTCTAGGTTGGATTACTCCAACTTGTTTGTGGCCATTCTTGGGAATTTGTCCATTGAGAATAATTCCAAGGACGTTGGGGTGGCTCTGATTGTCCCCAAGGCATAGTCCAAGGATTATGCCCCCAATTTGTAGGAAAATGAGGGGGATTTTGGTTCTGAGAGAAATTTCCCCCTTGTTTTGGTCCAACATAGTTGAGTTCCTCAATCTGACTCTCTAACATAGTTTTGAGTTGTGGTAGCAGGTGGCATTTATCAGTCAAATGCTTCTTTGAACAGATACTACAAATGGTTGAGATAGATGTTTTATTCAAAGGACACTCCTGCAAAGCATGTTTATTTCTACATCTTGGGCAATAAATTGCCAAAGGTTCTGTGGTTTTTGCTTTTGCAGACATTTCTCCTAAAGTTGTGTTCAATTGCACCAAAATATCGGTTTTAAAATTTGCAAGTTCCTCTATTAGGTCCTTCACATCAGTGCCATTTGTATTTTTTTCTTCTTCCTTGCTTAGTGTGAGAGTAATTCCTATAGAGACCCACAATTTCCTCATTACTGAGAGTATTTACATCCCCTTTTCCCATCAAATCCAATACTTCTCTGGATTCATCTTGTAATCCTCTCAAAAATATGGTTTTGCATAACTCTGGTTCTACAAGTCCACATCTCCTTTGAACAAAGGAGAACCTATCAAGATAGTCTTCTAATGTTTCATCATCTTCCTGTTTAATCCTGAATAACTCATCTTTCCTATTCCTTACACGGCAATACTCCTGATATTTGTCTAAAAACACAGTTTCCATTTGATCCCAGGTTCGGATGGAATTTGGCTCTAAGCTCATGAACCAACGTAATGCTGAGTCCTTGAGTGTTGAGGGAAAAACCTTAAGTTTTTGATTGTCATTTACATAGTCATAGGTTTGACACACTACTTTGAATTCAAACAAAAACTGATCAGGATCTTCAGATACAACACCTCGAAAGGTTGGAAGTACTGAAGGTGAAATGGTTTTCATGGGAGAGTTTTGTGTTGGATTCAAACGGATAGGATATTCAAATGTTCTGGAAGGTTGGGGCATATCCTGATCATCTCCTTCATTATGGACATAGCCATGTTGGCCATCCCTATCTAGATTGCCTCCCTCTGCCATAGTTTCCTATTCCTTGGGAATAGTTAAACCTATCCAAATTTCACTCTCAAGAGGTCCAAGATCCTCTGTTGATGATGAGTCTGATGATTTTTCTTTCTTAGGATGTTCTAATGATGATGAAGCTGGTGATTTTTCTTTCTCAGAATGTTCTAATGATGATGAGACTGGTGATTTTTCTTTCAATATTTTTGGTAGTTCAAACACAGGTGATTCACCCCTTAGGCATGAAGATCTTCTTAATGGAACAAGCCAGGGATCCTTTTGGGTAATTCTACCTTTTTCATCCCTAGGCTTACTCATTCATGTTTACTCTTGAATGACATAAATTATAGGTCAATAGTTGTTACTTTAACCAACTGTTATATTCAGATTTTATCCTGAATTTCATAGCTCAGTCTAATTAACAACTATTGGACTATTGTCACCTTCCAACAACACTATTCCCTGACAACGGTGCCAAAATGATGCATTGTCATTATGCACATCATTAATTCTCAATGAATTTGTCAATCCAGGGCAGTGTACAAGGCTATTTGCGAAAGGAGTGAACAGGGCTATAACTTAGGTCATCTGGGAGCAACAGGTCTTATTGGTGAAACCGATTGTGTGGGGGATTTAGGACATTTCTATCTCTAAATTGCATAAATTAAACCTTAATCTAGTTGCAAAAATGGAAACTAATCATTAACTACAGAAATGAAATCCTAATTACAATTGTAGAATGAGACCTAATTATGTTGCAGAAATAACAGTTGTAGAATTAGAAATCTGATTATAATTGTAGAAAGGAAATCTATTTACTTTTGCAGCAATGGAAACCTAATTATAGCATGGAAATTAAGCCCTGTCAATGCTCTGTAATAGAAGGTTGTCAATCTTTTGTGCAGGGGTTGACAACAAAACACAAAATGCAGCAAATTGCAAAAAATAGTAAATTTTGGAAATGATAATCTACAGTATTTTGAAAGCTTGCTGAAAGTGGAGATTACAACCAAACCATTAATCACAAGATCATCCCAATCATAAAATAAGCTAAGATTACAAATACTGTTAGTTGTTTACAAGGAAATGAAATGACAAGTTCTACAACTCATTCTGCTGCAGCAAAATCAGAATAAAAACCTGTTGTTAGTCCTCCTCCTAGGTCTAGAAGTGGCCAGCCTCCTTGTCCAGAAGAAGGTATGAGTCTTTCTCTCTCTAGATCTTACTCACACTCATTCACAACAACATGAATAAAAATAGTGCACTTTTATTGATTCAAGAACATGATTACAATAATTTTGCTAAAAACCTGTTACAGGACTGTAACAGTCACTTTTCTTATTATTGCCTATTTTCTCCTATACTTACTTCTCTATTCTCTACTTCCCTACTTCTCTAGCTCAACCTGGATGGGAGCCATATTTATAGATGTCCTAAGATCTACTTACAAACTGATAATATCTCATTTCTATCCTAAATATCTAATCCTATTATGCTGCAACTTTTCCTGGTTTTATCCTAGAAGAGGATCAAACTTGATCTTTCCATAAATGGTGGCTTTGGTCGGCAAGGACGACAAATTCAGATGGGAGATATTTTCCCTTACCCTTTTCAATATTTCTTTCCCTTTTTCCAGCGTCATAAATCGGTCAACAAGTCAAAAAGCACATTCTATTTTCATTTCGAAGATAAGTGGCTCATTCCGAAGAGACTGCAATTCTCATTCCGAAGATCCGCTCATTTCGAAGAGACTGTGTTTTCTCATTTCGAAGATGTCTGTTCATTTCGAAGAGACTTCGGAATGAACAAATGTGTGCTCTTTAAATGATTTCCTCTGCATTTCTCAGGTGGGTTATCTCTCAGGATCAGATTTCAATGGTCTTCATCTCTTTCCATGTGTGAATTCCATGCCTTGCCATTCATTGGCAGCTGGCTGGAATTTACATTGGAAAACCAGTTTTTGCTGCACAGTAATAGTTTGCTTGCACTGTTTGCTAGATTTAGGTAAAATAAATGCTTGAGACATATCAAAACATAATTAGTGAAATGTTGCTATCAACCTAAGCATATTTCTCATTTTAGCAAGTCATAACAAAATAACATAAAACTATGCAAAAAGCTATAAAAATTAGAATATAGTATTTCAAATACATTGATCATGCAAATAGTTAATACACAACATATTGAATCAACTTAACTAGCATATCAGATTAAACATAAGAGTTTTTAGGCAATTTCAATGTTCAAAACATGCTATGATTGAGGCATTTCTAGGCCTCATCATTTTCCCCCAACTTATATTAATGCATGTCCTCATGCATTCTATTGGGCTATGGAATCACATATGTCCATGTTCAAATTCCATGACCTGTAGAACAATTTCTTGCCTATATAATATCCACTGTTCTCCATGTTTCAATGTTCACAACATACTATGATTGAGGTATTTCCAGGCCTCATCAGGGGCATCCAAGCAAAGACTTGCAAAGTCTATGATAAAAGATATCAGACCTTCCATCTTCATCATGTAGGAAACTAAAATCAATACCAACATTTCTGTATTTGTAGCTAAAGCAATATGGAAAAATGTAGGAGCCATCTCAAGTGATGCTAGAGAAACTTCTCGAGGTCTTATGTGTCTCTAGGACAAATAGAAATTTGAAGGGCATCTTCTTAATTCTAGCAAAATACTTCTAATTGTCCTCTTTCATGACACCAATACTAAATTGTCTTGGATTCTCACCAATGTTTATGCTTCCAACACCATTGCTGGGAGAGCTCAGTTATGGTAAACCCTGACCAGTATGAAATATTCCTTTCAAAATCTTCCTTGGATTGTGGCAGAATATTTCAACACCCCCCTCTATCCCTTAGATAAAAAGGGAGGATCTGAGACCCCAACCAAAAGTATGGATGACTTCATTGAATTTTTCAATTCGAACAGTTTAATGGATGTAAACCTCAAAAAGGTCAAATATACATGGAGTAATAGAAGAATTGGGGCACAACACATCCAAGTCAAATTAGATAGAGTTCTCTTCTCCCAGGAAGCTGTGCAGGTATTTTGTGATGCGACTCTTTATCCTCTCCCCAAAATTAAATCAGACCATAATCACCTCATTCTATACATTGACAGACCTAACTCCTTCAAAAAGCCCTTCATATTTGAAAATATGTGGCTTCATCACCCAAATCTAAGGTAGAATTAGCCACTAGAGTATGAAAACAAACCACCCTTCTATGTGGAATGTCATACCCAAGGACACCTGAGGTCTCAATGTCCTATCCTCAAAGCTTAGACCATTATAGAGAAAGATCAGATATAAGGTTCAGAAGTACCTCACAACGAGGCTAACACAAATCCTCTCAAAGGCGATGCTCCCAAACCCCAAAATAAAGGGCAACAACAATATTAGGCAAAGAAAAATCTTTAGCATTAGCAAAAATCTATTTCAATCCCTTTTGGAGGATATCAGTCTTTTAAAGACAAGGAAATGATGAGCTCAGAACAAGATCAAGTAAGTTCCCCTTCACTAATCCCAATAGATTTAATATCTTAAATGAATCTGATAAATTGCTAGAGGGAAACACCTTGACTTCCCTTTATCTTATGCATCCTCCTGAAGATTCTCTAAATGAAGTTGTTATTTCTTAAATCCCTTCTCCCACCAAGACTAGTCATCAAGATGCAAATCCTTCTCCTTTGTATCCCCAAGAAAAACCCAAATCTCAGTCAAAAACCCTTCCTGAACCAAACATTGACCTCAGTTTCCTCAACACTCCATCCAAGTCAGGATCGTCCTTGCATCCCCCTAGATGAAATTGCAGCCACCTCCAAAATATTTTATGGAGGCAACATCTATCTCCTAGTCTAAGTCAGGCTATGAGACCTCAGAGCCCTATTTTGGAGCAAATCATTCCCTACAAGTTTAGTCCTAAGCAAACTAGAAGTACTACCAAATCTCCCATTGATTTTGGGAGTGAAAAGAAAAGAGGGAGTCCTTCCAAAGAGGAAATGTGGAACTGCCGAACTGCAGATGATATTGCAAATGGAATTCAAAAAACCCTCTTTTCCACTATTACTTCTCAATTCAAATAAGAGAGTGAATGTTCTAAACCCCCTCACCATAATGGGAGAGGAGGCAAAAAAGTCACCAAATCTTCTAAATGAATATTCTCTCATGGAATGTGAGAGGCCTCAATGGGGCAGCCAAACAAAGACTTGTAAAGTCAATGAGGAAATATATCAAACCTTCCATATTCATTATGCAAGAAACAAATATTAATGCCAATAGCTCTGCAATAATTGCTAAGAAAATCTGGGAAAAGGCAGGAGTATTTTTTAGTGATACTAGAGGAACTTCTGAGGGTATCATGTGCCTATGGGACAAGCAGAAAGTTGATGGGTGCCTTCTTCATTCTAGTGAAATACTTTTAAGTGTTCTCTTTCATGACATCAATAACAACTCTTCTTGGATCCTTACCAATTTTTATGCTCCTAACACCATTGTTGGGAGAGCTCAGTTGTGGGAAACCCTGACTAGTATGAAATATTCCTTTCAAAACATCCTCTGGATTGTGGAAGGATATTTTAACACCCCCCTATATCCCTCAGATAAAAATGGAGGATCTGAGACCGTAGATAAAATTATGGAGGATTTTAATGAATTTGTCAATACCAATAGTTTAATGGACATAAATATCAAAAAGGCCAAATACACTTAGATCAATAGAAGATCTAGGGTACAACATGTTCAAGTCAAATTAAATAGGGTTTTCTTATCCCAGGAAGTAGTCCAACTATTTGGTGATGACGTTCTCCATCCTCTCCCCAAAATTGGATCATATCACAATCCTCTTATCCTGGACATTGAGAAATCAAATCCCTAAAAAAGACCATTCAAATTTAAGGCTATGTGGCTACATAACCCAGATCTAAGGTAGAGAGTTTCTCATTGTTGGAAACAAGACTTCCAAGGGTATCCTTCCTTAAGACTAGCTCAGAAGCTTAAAACCCTCAAGGAAGACCTAAAAATTTGGAATAAAGAAGTTTTTGGCAATCTTTTCGCCAACAAACAATCTCTCAAAGAAAGACTTGAACAAATTGAGTCCAAAATTCAAAATGGGGTGTTAGATGTCCAAATTAGGAATGAAGAGAAATAGATCCTTTCTGAGTACCATAATGTCCTTACTTGCGAAGAGACCTTTTGGCGACAAAAATCTAGAGCTCTTTGGCTCAAGTAAGGAGACTCTAATACCAAATTTTTTCATGTGTCTACCCTTAGAAATAGAAGCAACAACCACATCAAATAACTAACTAAAAGTGATGGCACTCCCACATCTGATCTCGAGGAAATCAGGAATGAAGCTAGCTCTTACTTTCAGAAATATTCTAGAGGATGATAATTCTTGCTCAGCCTTAGCCCAAGATGCTTTAATTCATCACATCCCTCCTAATTCCATTCCTGATACTGTCAATTCCTCTCTCATTACCCCATTTTAGGATGAAGAAATCAAATATGCCCTTTTCTCCATGAATTCTAACAAAGCCCTAGGACCAGATGGTTATCCCCCTCAATTTTTTCAAACCTTCTGGGATATCATTGGTCCTGATGTTTGCCTTACCATCAAAGAGTTCCAATCCTCCAAAAGGATCCCATGAGGGTACAATTCCACTTTCATTGCCCTCATCCCTAAAAACCCAGTTGCCAAGTCCTTAGCCGACTTCAGACCCATTAGCCTTTGCAATGTCGTCTATAAAATCCTCACTAAAATCATGGCCACTAGAATGAAATCCATTTTGCCCTCCATCATTGACCCTTGTCAAGGAAGTTCTGTACAAGGTAGGTCAATCCTTTATGGAGTCATTTCCATCCATGAAGCCCTTCATTCAGCCTCCAAGACCAAAAATCCCACCTGTGTCCTCAAGCTTGATATGAATAAAGCTTATGATAGAGTTAACTAGAACTTCCTCTTAGCCATCCTACACAAGTTTGGTTTCCATATTGAATGGGTTGACCTCATCAGAAATTGCATATCCTCCCCTTGGTTCTCTATTCTCATTAATGGCTCCATATCAGGTTATTTCAAGAGCAACAGAGGTCTCAGGAAGGGGGATCCCATTTCACTCCTATTATTCATTATCATAGCCGAGGTCTTAGGTAGAACCATTCAAGCTATGTGTAGAGTTGGCCTACTATCAGGTGTTAAAGCCTTCTCCAAGACCATTCCAATATCTCACCAACAATTTGTGGATGATACCATATTGTTGACCGCCGCTTCTATTTTTGAAGTAAAGGTGATCAAATACATCCTTTAGATATATGAAGTAGCTTCTAGGTCAGAAAGTTAAATTCAACAAAAGTAAATTGTACTTCCTTAATACTCCCATGTAGAGACAGATCAAGATTGCAAGAATCCTAGAATGCTCTATAGTTGACCTCCCGACCACTTACCTTGGCCTCCCTCTTTTCTATGGCCAACCAACAACCTCAATGTGGCACAATGTTATAGAGCACATTCATAAAAGGCTCGTAGGATGGAAAGGAAATCTTTTGTCCCAAGCAGCTAAATGTACTCTCACTACTGTTGCTCTTCAAAGTATCCCTGTCTATTTCTTATCTATTTTCAGGGCTCCAACTACAGTTTCATTAAGGATAGAGTAAATTCAAAAAAATAAATTATGGATTGGAGCTGAAAACAAACAAAGAATTCATCTTGTGGCCTGGGACAAGGTTTGTAGACCCAAATATAGAGGAGGAGTAGGTCTCAGAAGGATTCATTCCCTCAACACCGCTTTGATTGCCAAGAAAGCTTGGAGGTTGGTTTCAAGAGACATAAATGAGTGGATTTCCATCACCAAAAGGAAGTATCTCCAAGATGATGATTTCTTTAGTGAGGATATTCCCAACAGAGGGTCAGCTTTCTAGAATTCCATCACAAGCACTAAGTTCCTCATTAAGAAAGGAATAAGGTGGAAACTGGGAGATGGAGGAAACATTGACTTATGGAATGATAAATGGATTACCCAAGAACCCCTCCTAAATGACCCTATTCTTTCCAAACTCAAACCTTTCATTGATGATGAAATAGGACACAATATCTCTGACTTCCTATCATTCATAGAAGACCTCCTAATTGGATTTCCATTACTTGTCCTGCCTTTCCTAATTGAATCTAACATCTTGAATTCCCTCCTCCTTTCCACCATCATTCCCTCATCCATGTCTTTTGATTAGCTCATTTGGGAACATTCTAAAAGTGGAGAATTTTCTGTCAAATCGGCCTATCTCCTCCTCGTTGATAATGAGGATATTTTTCTACCCTTTGATCGTGTTTGGGTCAAGCATCTCATTCCTAAGGTTTCTTTCTTTTCATGGCTTGCCATCCAAGAGAAAATCCTTACCATAGATAATCTCATCAAGAAAGGCATATCCATCCCCAATAGATGCTATCTTTACCAAAATTCTTGGGAATCCACGTCCCACATTTTCCTCCATTGCCCTTTCTCCTCATCCATTCTTGATTCCATTTTCCATTCCTTCCATATCCAGTGGGCCAAACCCAGAACCATAGGAGACTTGTTTAACCATTGGCTTTCTCCCTTCCATGACCCTGCCTCAAATTATTTTGTAAGATCTCCCTCCAACATTTCCTTTGGCAAGTCTGGCTTGAAAGAAATAGTAGAGTTTTCTCCCTAAAGCCTAAAGTCCCCAAGCTTATCTCTTCTACAATCTTGGCCTTTTCTTTGGAGAACACTTTCCTCAATCCCACCTCTTCCAAGCCAGCCTCCAAGTATGAATATGATCTTGGCAAGGAGCTTGGTATGTCCTTAAAGGATTTCCATCCTCCTTCCAACATCCATATTGGATTAGTCCAGAATCCTCCTCCGATGGGATGGTTCAAACATAATTTTGATGGAGCAACTAATGGTGATCCAGGGAAATCTAGAGCAGGAGGTATTTTGAGAAATCACCAAGGAGAAATAATCCTTGCTTTTGATGAAGGGTTAGGTGAGCATACTAACCATGTTGTTGAAGCCAAAAGTATGTGGAGGGGTTTATGCCTTGTTAAGAACCTAACCACCAATCTGATAGTTGAAGGTGATTCCCTCAACATTATCAATTACCTCAAGAATAGGAATTGCAATCCTTCTTGGAGAGTCAAAGACTATATTGAGGAAGCAAGGACCTTAGTCCTTGAAATGCAGGAAGTTATCTTTCTGTATGCTTATAGAGAATCAAATAGGGTTGCTGACAAGTTAGCTAACCTTGGGGTCAACATGGTTAATCTCCAGATTTGGCATAATGACATCCCCGAGGAAGTTCAGACCATTGTTGATCAAGAGAAATCTCAAAGAGACCTTCCTCAGTAGGAGGTCATTCCCTAGGTCATCTATCCTTGTCCTCATGTACAATGCCACCATTAATCCTTGTTGGCTTGCCTCGTTTCATGTGGTATTTACCATGTTTCAAAATAAGCGGGAAGGTTTGTCTAATCGACGTAAAATCAACTCCCACGTGTCCTTTCGCTCTTCTCACCACCATCATTAGCAAAATGACCAATTTCCCTAGTTTATTACCCCTACCCATCGTCAGCTTAAGTCCCATGTTTCTACCAACTTCATCACCCACTACACCTTCTCCTTCCATCACTTCATCCCTACCCACCCTCAACATCTGTGTCTTTATTATTGGGAAATCCTTGTTGGAATGCATGCTAATGATATTGTCAGCTACTGGCACCTCTTTTCCAACCTATGCAGGTACTAGAAAGCAGTTCCCAATGCTGAAAGCATAATATCCTCTAAAAATCTCCATTTTTTTGTTTCATTGTAGTAGATCTGGAGGCAGAGACCCTTGATTCATGGACCTTACCTTTCCAACTTCCATACTATGCCAGATGATCAAGCAGTGATTAATTACCATGCCCCAAGAATGCAAACATGGTATACTATGGAGGAGACCACCTCAGCTAACTTTTTACAACTGAAGTCTCGTATCCTACTTTTATCGACCCAAGAAAGCTATGGATTATGATTTTTCATTTTAGTTTCTCAAGATTCTTCTCGATGGATTTTCATGCCAATCGCATGCTCCCAATGCCCTCTTTTTATGTTGATGACCACACCTATTTGTTTGGTTTGGCCTTTCCTACGTGTGAGCCTCCTTACCTCCACTTGTCTCTACCTCATCGTTCTCATGCCTGGCCTTTCCTTTCCCCACCTTGCTCAGCCCAGTTCATTGTCAGCACTCCCCATCCATTCTAGACCTTTCTCCTCAACCCCCTTTTAATCATCGTCCTGTTCACCCTTGCCTTCCCTTTCATGATCGCCCATCTCTATCACTGCCTGTCCCTATCCCGCTTCTCCTTCCCTTCTCCACCTGGTTTTCCTTTTACCAAGTCCCTCCTCGCCCCCACCATGTCGAGTGACTATCTTGAGCCGAGCGCTTTTGCTTGTGACCCTATGGCAGAGGATATCCTTCAAGATAGGCGCTACCTTCCTTTCCTCCGCATGTTCTCTGGAGATGAGCTCAAGATAACCATGGCCTTCCTCAAAACCTGGGACAATGGGGTGGTTACTGTGCATGGGAGAAATTTTATAGTTGATGTCCATCTTCTCGCTTCCATAACTGGCCAAAACCCTGAGGGTCAGTCCATCCATCGCCATAAGTACAATTGGGAGGTCGAACTGGAGCACTTCAAAGGCAATGAAAAAATCTTGAAAAAAAGCCAAAAGCCCTGGCATCTTTAGAATTGATCTCTCTCCCCTAGAATTCTATTATGAAAACCATTCTAGAATTTATTTGTGTTGATGACCCTGAGAAAACCCTGAAAACCTATCACCTTGCTTTTGTTAACCACTTCAGAGACATAAATCCCCTCAGTATTCCTCTGTTCTTCCTTAATTCCATGAACCATTCCATTTCATCTTGCAGAGATAAGAAAAATCATGATCTCCCTCATCACCAAGGCATGTTTAAGGTCATTTACACTTACATTGTGGCCAATAGTCCTAAACGTAACCTTGTTCCCGCAAGCCCTGCTAAACCTAAATCTTCCTCGAAATGCCTATCCCTCGTTGAAAAAAAGAAAAAGGCCATTGAAGTTGTTACTAAATTAAGGGCAAGGAAGAGCATAAGTTTCGATAGTACTGAAGAACCAGTGAGGAAGTCGAAAAGGATCCAAAATATGGCTACCAGGAGCAATGTGATTGAAATTAAAGATGATAATGAGGAGAAAAAAAACTCAAGGACTTCATCATTGCTTCCACCATGGCAATGATGAATATGATGCTTAACTGCACCATGGACATCAAGGAGGGACTTCAAAAGCTTTTCTATGGTCAGGATAGTCAAGAAGGTGATGGAGCTACTAAAGCGGCCATGGAACTATTGTGAAAATCGAACCTAAGGAAGATGAACCTAAAGAAACTAAGGAAGAGGATGCGAAAGAAGAAAGCAAAGGTACAACTGAGGACTGATTTCCTCGTTTCTTGGTTTTTTGTGCTTACGGATACCCTGCGTGGAGCCTGGTGTCTACCCATTAATAGGCTTTCCCTGTTTCTTTGTCCTTCCAATGTGAAGGAACTTACTTTTTTAGGTTTAGTTTCCTATTTTAATTTATGTCTCTTTTTGCTAGTGGCCTTTGGCCTAAGGCTGCATCCTCATATTCTCATTTTCAAGGACTATATATGGTTTTTCAAGGTTGAGGTTGCGTCCTCTATTACGGCCTCTATTAGTCAACGTATTACTAGGAATCCTCGGTATATCCTACAACATGATACAACTATCTTAGCTGATTTTGTAACCAGGTTCTGGGTTCCTTAAAACCCATTTTGTAATATAAATCCTTTATTCAACAAAAAAAATGTTAACGTGCTATGAAAGTAAGGCAAGGTTCTCTCCAAAGCACTTGGGACCATGGGTTCTAAGTTAATGGATAAGAGTTTTGAAGGAGGCTTGAAGACCCAAGTTTAAGACTATGTGCAAGAGAGCAAGTGAAAAATATATTATTATAATATTTTAATATTATAATATCTTGGCCATCAGGGCTCTTCAAAGAGGAAATTGGATATTGAAGAACACAAGCTTATACTGAGAGGGAGGGTGAACAATATAGCTCTCACTTTTTATTTTCTTTCCAAACCAATATCAATTAGTGTCCTCAATTGCAATAACCAAATATAGCAATGTGCATTAATAACATAGATAGCAATAGTAAGCAAGTGCACAAATCACCACACACAATTGAGACACAAGATTTAATGTGGTTCCCCCAATGTGGGGTAGTCCATAAGATAATATCCTTATAATATTTCACAAACAAATAGGGATTATTATCCCAATACAAGTGATTACTTTGATCTGCTCAAAGCTAGGATGTCTTGATCTGCTCAGGTGGGCTCCACTGATCTACTCAGTTAAGCTCTCCATTGATCTGCTTAGCTAGGCTATCCACTGATATGCTCATCTAGGCAACTAGTGTTGATGTGTTTTTTGTTTCTATCCTATATCTTTCATTGCTCACAAATCTACCTCAATGCCTTCTCACAAGGCTCAAAAAATCCTGCTCAAATGTTGTCCCAAATATGTTCTTAAAGCCTTCACAAAAGGCTCAAAAAATAATGCACAAAAGCTATCTCAAATATGTTCTCAAAGCCTTCACAAAAGGCTCAAACAATCCTGCTCAAATGTTATCCCAAATTTGTTCTCAAAGCCTTCACAAAAGGCTCAACCAATGACTCTCAAGTAGCACTCAAATCTCAACCACAAATCAATGAAGGCAAGGCTCAATGATGAACTCAATAATGGATAAAAAATTAATGATGAAAATACCCAACAATGTGCTCAAAAATGAATGGCAATGTACTCTTCAATGGATGACAACAATTATCCATAATGATCTCAACAATGTATAACAAATTATCTCTCAAATGGATGACAATAATGCTCAAACAGGTACTCTCAAATGGATGACAAATGATCTCTCAAATGGAAACCTCTCCAAGAAATAACAATGAGGAATTCAACCAACCAAGGATAATCTCCATAAGTGATAGCAATAGGTTCTCAATAATATCTTCCTCATGCAATGTCAATAATCTCTCAAGAAACAAGCACAACTCCCTCAAGAAAAAAGCTCTCAAATAGCCAACAATGATCTCCTCAAATGAAATACAAATGTATCCACAAGTGACTAGCAAATGATTTCCTCAATGGTCTCAACTAATGGCAATGTACTCAAAAAGTAACCAATAATATGCTTCTCAAGGCAATAGCAAAGATCTCCTCAATAATGGCAATACTCTCAATGAACTCCACTAAAGCAATCATGAAACTCAAGCATCAATTTTATCCATAAAATTGATTTTCTAATCCATCCACTTCCTCTCAATAGCCAAGGCACATAATCAAGCAATTTGTATTCAAATTCAAACCCTAACTCATGTGCATGTCTTCTAACTCAAGGTAGCAATTAACTAGGTCTCAAGTTCCTAGTTTAATTTCATAATTAAATCATGCACTAGGACATATAACAAGTTCAACACTTTTCAACCTTATGACTCCCTAATTTCATTAACATATACAGCAAGCACCTATGCTTTTATTTTTAATTCCACACCTTATAAATCCAAATACAAAAATCACAAATATTTAACTTCACACCTTATAACTCCCTAAGCACATACGTCAATCATTTATTTTCACTAAATATCTTATGACTCCCTAGTTATAATAGAAATTATTTTCAATGCACCAAAACTTTGGCAATATCAAATATTACCATGCGATAGAGATAAATATATTTTTTACAAAATTCATAGCCTTCGCAACCTTAAAAATCATTAATTTCTTTGCCAAAATTAATGCACCTTCACCACCTTCGAAATCGTTAATGCTTTAACAAAAATCAATGCGCCTTCACACCTTCAAAACCATCAATGCCTTGCCAAAAATCAATGTGCTTTCACACCTTCGTGGGAGTCTAACTCTATTTCTCTCACTTAGCACTGTGAAGAGCTTACCACATGGGTGCTAGCCCACATTGAGATTTTAATCCCAAACACCCAAATTTAACCTGCACTCAAATCTAAAACTAGATTTTATTTTCTTAGCAAAACACTTTGCCCTTGGCGGGATTCGAACAACAAACCTGCCTTGTGCAAATTTTGTGCACTACCAACTGCGCTATAGGCTCCTGCGTGATGTCACTTTCCCATGCTATTTACTTGACCTTGCTCTCAAATCAAAAGTTATTTATCCTTCTTTCTTCGTTGCTCCCCTTTCGATGACTCTCTCTCATGCGCTATGTCTAGTCTTCAATAAACAAAGGTTTTTTCGTCTTTTATTTATATGCACCTCCATCCTTCGAATGACATCGGTGAATCTTTATTAATCTCCCCAACCTTTGCACGTCAGTGGATAATGTAATTCAACTTTATACCTTAGAATTATTAAATAAAAATTTAATAATTCACCTATTAACTTTGAATTAGGATATCTCCTTCATTCTTTTGGATTTCACCATGAAACGTTTTGCACCTAGGTTTTATTGGAAAAACTTTTCATCCATCATAATTTGGAGAAGTTTTATCATAGTGGTTTTAATGAAAAACCCTTTCCAATGGTTTTAATGAAAACCCTTTTCATTGGTTTTAATAAAAAACCCTTGTCATTGGTTTTAATAAAAACCTTTGCTGTTGGTTTTAATAAAAACCTTTACCATTGGTTTTAATAAAAACCATTAATATAATATTTAAAAAATTAAATATTATATGCCTCTTGTGCCACAAAACCCTATATATATCCATGCTCTCCAAAATATCATAAATGATTTTTTATGAAGTGCTTTTGCCACCAAAACTCAATGTGATCCATGTGACATCAATGACAATACAAAATAACTCAAATTGCCAATAATCTCCCCCTTTGTCATTGATGGCAACACCTCTAATTCAAATCACCACAATCACTGCAAAAGATATTTTTTAAAATCAAAGCTACTCCCCCTGACTCAATACTCTCTATGGAGGCTTCTCCCCCTATCTCAATGTTCTCTTTGGAGGTTGCTCCCCCTATCTCAATGCTCTCTTTGGAGGTTGCTCCCCTAACTCAATACTCTCCCCCTTACTCAAATATCTCCCCCTTTGACATCAATGGCAAAAGGGACACCTATGGGGCTAAAATATATGACTCTTAATATTAGCCCCCCTACCACCTTCTCTCTTGAGGTGATTAATTTTGGTGTGGGAGTACATTTACTCCCATATTACATTGTTCCTTTCCTTTGTCAACTTCCTTCCACATCTTTCTGGTCTTCTTTTCTTGATAAGTTACTTGATATTCTTGTATTGAACCTGTTTGACCTTCTTTCCTTGAACCTGTTTGACCTTATTACCTTGAACCTATTTGGAATTGAGTCCTACACCATCTTGCAATATGTCCAAAGTTATTGCAATTAAAACACTTTATATTGTAGCCTTTGGATGGTGCCCATGTCCTGAATTCTTTCTTGAAACCATTTCCATATCCATTCCTTTCCTGAACCCTGTATTGTGAAGCTTTGTTTTCATAATAATTTTGATCATGACCTCTGAATTGTGTAACTCTATAATCAAACCCATATTACTCATTTCCTTTGCACTGAGAAGCTCTATGAACAATCTTATTGCATAAGAAGCAATGTCCTTGAAAACCATACCTTCTTCCTTTGAAGTTCCTTCTAGCAAAATCAAACTTCTTTGATCCATAGACCCTGCAGTGTATAGCCTTGTGTCCAAATCCATTACAAGAAAAACAATATCCTTGAAAAGCCCTTTTTTCATGCCTTGGTTCCTCATACTTTTCTTGACCTTTATCCTTGTGATCATATTTGACTTGTGCATTGTATCCTTGATCCTTCTTTGTGGTATCCAAATCTTCTTCCTTAACTTCTTCCTTGCTTTCTTCTTCAAGAATTTCTTTGCCTCTTGAACTTGATTCACCTATCTCAAAAAAAGATCCAAACTGGATATTTGGATCCATAAGAGCTTTGGAACTTTCTTCATGAATCTTAGGTGCTTCCTTGCTTTCATATTTTAAAACTTCCTTTCCTTTTGAGTGTGACTTTTCTTGGAAATGAGATACAACCTTAAAATATGTTTCCACTCATTTTTGAACCTTTTCATCTTATGTGTCATGTCTTTCTGTCATTACCATTAGTTCTTCATTCATTATTTCCTCTATCCTTTTTTCATCTTGAAGCTCATCTCTTAGATTACTGATTGTATGAAGTAGTTCTTCTCTGATTTTGACATATGTTCGAATCTTGTTTTCAAGATTCCTGATTTCTTCTTTTAGCCTTTTGACTTCTGATTTTTGTTTTCTTGGCTCATACTCTTCTTTTTATTTTACCAAAAGTGAGACTTCTTCATATTTACTATCATTGATATCATTATCATCTTCTATAGCAAACAAACTCTCATGAATTCTTTGACCATACCTGTTTCCTTGATGTGTCATTTCATCTTCACTATCACTGAAGCCATTGCAATATCCTGATCTATGATATCTTTGACCACACACAAAGCATTGTTATCTTTCACCTTCTATTCCTAAGAATATATGTTCTTCCTTTTCATCATCTGACTTGTCTCTATCACTATGATCTGAGCTATCATTTGCTTCTTCAATGTAGAAAGTTTTCTTAGTATTATGAAAACTTTTCTTCTTCTCATGCTTGCTTTGCTTGTACCTATCATATTTTTCATGCTTATGTTTTCCTTCTTCTTTTCTTCTGTGACCCTATTTTTCATCATCACTATTTTCTTCATGTGGACACTTGTTTTCATAGTGACCATAATCACCACACTTGTAGCATTTGACTTTCTTCATATCCCTGTAATTCCTTGAGTTCTTTTTCATTTTGACGAAGTTAGCTTCCTCATCATTATATGAATCTTTATCTGTCTCTGGATATTTCACTTTGTTTTTCTCTAAATCTTTGAATGTAATTTCTTTATTTGGAGCCTAATGCTTATATATCCTCATCTCATAAGCTGTGAGATTTCCTTGTAGTTATTCCATTGTTAGCTTGTCAATATTCATTGTTTCTTCTATCGCTGAAACCTTTGCATCATAATTCATGGGAAGTGATCTCAAAACCTTTTTAGTAACATTTGATTCTTTCATTTCAAATCCTAGGCCTCTCATGGTGTTAGAAATATCATCAACTCGAAGTAAAAACTTTGCAATATATTCAATATCTTCCATTTTCAATTCCTTAAATCTTATTCTATGAGTTCATAGTTTTTCCAAATTTACCTTGGAGTCTCCTTCATAGGTATTATGCAACTTGGTCCACATTTCATTATCTGAATTACATACCATGACCTTTGCAAAATCTGTCTAATGAAGCCCACTTAGAATACAATTCATTACCTTTGCATTGATCTCAACCAATTTCTTTATAGTATTATCTGTCTCGGGATCACCTTCAACCTTATACTCTTTTGCAACCATATGCCATACCTCATATCCCTGTGATATGAAGTAGTTCTTCATTCTCATGCTCTAAAAAGTATAATTGTTACCATAAAACATTGGAGCCTTACTTGTATATGATCTATTCTGTGAAGCCATCTATGTTCTTGTAGAATCTGCCCTCAAGTTGTTAGCCTTTCCGAAGGAACCCGCTCTAATACCAATTGAAGAACACAAGCTTATACTGAGAGGGTGAGGTGAACAGTATATCATCCACTTTTTACTTTATTTCCAAACCAATATCAATTAGTGTCCTCAATTACAATAACCAAATATAGCAATGTGCATTAATAACATAGATAGCAATAGTAAGCAAGTACACAAATCACCACACATAATTGAGGCACAAGATTTAACATGGTTCCCCCAAGGTTGGGTAATCCACAAGATAATCTCCTTATAATATTTCACAAAGAAATAGGGATCCTTATCCCAATACAAGTGATTAATTTGATCTGCTCAAAGCTAGGATATCTTGATATACTCAGGTGGGATCCACTGATCTACTCAGCTAGGCTCTCCACTGATCTACTCAGCTAGGCTATCCACTAATCTGCTCAACTAGGCTACTGGTGTTGATGTATTTTCTAATTATGTCCTATATCTTTCACTACTCACAAATCTACCTCAATGCCTTCTCACAAGGCTCAAACAATCCTACTCAAATGTTGTCCCAAATATGTTCTCAAAGCCTTCACAAAAGGCTTAAAAAATTTGTTATTCTTACAATGGCACTGAGAGGGGGGGGTGAATCAGTGTAGACTTTTAAACTTAAATTCATAGCTCATAAAACTAAAATAATGAAACCTTAAAAATAGATAAAGCAAGTATCACAAGAGAACATCACACAACACAAGATTTAACGAGGTTCACCAATGTGGCTACTCCTCAATAATGATTGCTTGGACTACCATCCAAATCCAGCCTTTGCAAAGCACCAAATTTACAATTAATTTACCAACACCAACTAGAAGGAGCACCAACCCCTGATTTATCTGCACCAATAGAAAGAAGAACCAACCCTTGATTTACCAAAACCAACTGGAAGGAGCACCAACACCTGATTTATCTGCACCAATAGAAAGGAGCACCAACCCTTGATTTACTAGCACCAACTGGAAGGAGCACCAACCCCTGATTTATCTTTGCTTTTACAAGACCCTGACTGGTCTACTTCACGTTTGCATTCTCTGCACACCCTGCTCACTCTGTGCACTCACTTCGCACACTCTGCTTCATCACAGTCAAACTGCACAATCGTCTTCTCCCTCTCTGCGCACTATAACCAAACTTCGCACACTCTGCTTCACCGCGATCAAACCTCACGATCGTCTTCTCTCGTTTGCGCACTCTGCTCTCTCTACACACTCACAAACACACTTAGGATAATTTGACATGAATTCTTTGCTCACTGTGCACACTTCACCATCATCTCGCCGCTTCTCCACTTTTTACGCTCTTACGGCCACATTTCACACTTTGACACGAATTCGACGACACATTCAACAACACTCTATTCTCCAAATAGCCATGCTTTTATAACAACATTTTTAGGATGAAAAAATCTAATCTTAGTCGGCTGTAACCCTAATCTTAGTCGGCTACAAACCCTAATCTTCGTCGGCTTCAACTGCCCCTGTAACTCTTCTGTTGTTGTTGTCGCAAAAACACATGTCGCGATATCGCGACACTTTTGCCTTCTTACTTTCTCTCCTCCTTTAGTCGTGAAAATGCGACATGTCGTGATATCGTGACACTTTTTCTCCTTAACGCTTTAACTTGCCTTTGTGTCATGAAAATGCGACATGTTGTGATCCTTAGCGCTTTATCTTGCCTTTGGGTCATGAAAATGTGACATGTCGCAATATCACGACACTTTTTCTCCTTAGCGCTTTTACTTGCCTTTGGGTCGCGAAAATGTGACATGTCGCGATATCGCGACACTTTTTCTCCTTAGCGCTTTTTCTTGCCTTCGGGTCACGAAAACCCGACATGTCGTGATATCGCGACACTTTTTCTCTTGGACTCTCTCTCCTGCAACATGTCACGAAATCACGACACTTTTTCTCTCGGACTCTCTCCTACAGCATGTTGTGAAATCGTGACACTTTTTCGTCCGTACAACCTTCCTTGCAATATGTTGCGAAATCACGACACTTTTTTGTCCTTACAACCTTCCTTGCAATATGTAGTGAAATCGTGACACTGTTTCGTCCGTACAACCTTCCTTGCAATATGTCGCGAAATCATGACACTTTTTCTTTTGTACAACCTTCCTTGCAATATGTCGCGAAATCGTGACACTTTTTCGTCCGTACAACCTTCCTTGCAATATGTCGCAAAATTGTGACACTTTTTCTTTCTTCTTCTCTCTCCTCCAACATGTCGCGAAATCATGACAGTTTTGCTTGCTTCTCAACATGTCGCGATATCACGATAGTTTTTCTTTCTTGCCAACTTGTCGCGATATCGCGACAGTTTTTCTTTCTTGCCAACATGTCATGATATCACGACAGTTTTTATTTCTTGCCAACATGTCGTGAAATCGCGACAGTTTTTCTTTCTTTCCAACATGTCGCGATATCACGATAGTTTTTCTTTCTTGCCAACATGTTGCGAAATCGCGACAGTTTTTCTTTCTTCTTCTCTCTCTTCCAACATGTCACGAAATTGTGACAGTTTTTCTTGCCTGTTGTATATGTCGTGATATCGCGACACTTTTCTTACTTGTATTTTTATTTGATCTTTTGCAAGTGGTCCACTTCGGTCTTCTTGGAAAATCACTATACATACTCTAAGTAACCTTTGAACTCCTGTCTTCTGCATCTGACTAGCCTTTGAAATTCCTATCCACTACATCAACAGATCTATCTGACTGTGTTGACAACAATGACAATACTGTCGCTGCACCTTGCTCAACAAAATCATGCACAAAATTTTTCTCAAATATATTCTCAAAGCCTTCACAAAATGCTCAAACAATCCTACTCAAATGTTGTCCCAAATATATTTTCAAATCCTTCACAAAAGGCTCAACCAATGACTCTCAAGTAGCACTCAAATATCAACCACAAATTAATGAAGACAAGGCTCAATGATGAACTCAACAATGGATAACAAATGAATGATGACAATACTCAACAATGTGCTCAACAATGAATGGCAATGTACTCTTCAATGGATGAAAACAATGATCCACAATGATCTCAATAATGTATGACAAATTATCTCTCAAATGGATGACAACAATGCTCAATAAGGTACTCTCAAATGGATGACAAATGATCTCTCAAATGGAAACCTCTCCAAAAAATAACAATGAGGAATTCAACCAACCAAGGAAAATATCCACAAGTGATAGCAATAGGTTCTCAATAATATCTTCCTCATGCAATGCCAATAAGCTCTCAAGAAACAAGCACAACTCCCTTAAGCAAAGAGCTCTCAAATAGACAACAATGCTATCATCAAATGAAAGACAAATGTATCCACAAGTGACTAGAAAATGATTTACTCAATGGTATCAAATAATGGAAATGTATTCAACAAGTAACCAACAATATGCTTCTCAAAGCAATAGCAAATATATCAATAATGACAATACTCTCAATGAACTCCACTAAAGCAATCATGAAACTCAATATCCAAGACACATAATCAATCAATTTGTATTCAAATTCAAACCCAAACTCATGTGCATGTATTCTAACTCAAGATAGAAATTAACTAGGTCTCAAGTTCCTAGTTTAATTTCATAATTAAATCATGCACGAGGACATATAACAAGTTCAACACTTTTCAACCTTATGACTCCATAATTTAATTAATACATACAACAAGCACCTATGCTTTTATTTAATTCCACACCTTATAACTCCACATACAACAATCAAAAATATTTAACTTCACACCTTATAAATCCCTAAGCACATACAACAATCATTTATTTTCACTAAATACCTTATGACTCCCTAGTTATAATAGAAATGATTTTCAATGCACCAAAACTTTGGAAATATCAAATATTACCATGCGTTAGATATAAATATATTTTTACAAAATTCGTAGCATTTGCAAACTTTGAAATCATTAATGCCTTTGCCAAAATTAATGTGCCTTCACCACCTTCAAAATTGTTAATGCTTTGCCAAAAATCAATGCACCTTCACACCTTCGAAATCGTCAATGCCTTGCCAAAAATCAATGCGCTTTCACACCTTCATGGGAGTCGAACTCTGTTACTCTCACTTAGAATTGTGAAGAACTTACCACGTGGGCACTAGCCCATGTTGGGGTTTTAATCTCAAACACCCAACTTTAACATGCGCTCAAATCTGAAACTCGATTTTACTTTCTTAACAAAACACATTGCCCTTGGCAGGATTCGAACAACGAACCTGCCTTGTGCAAAGTTTGTGCACTACCAACTGTGCTATAGGCTCCTGCATGATGTCACTTTCCTACACTATTTACTTGACCTTGCTCTCAAATCGAAAGTTATTTATCCTTCTTTCTTCGCTGCTCCTCTTTCGACGACTCTCTCTCATGCGCTATGTCTAGTCTTCAATAAACAAAGGTTTTTCACCATTTATTTATATGCACATCGATCCTTCGAATAACGTAGGCGAATATTTATTAATATCCCCTACCTTTGCACGTCGACGGATAATGTAATTCAGCTTTAGACCTTATAATTATTAAATAAAAATTTAATAATTCACCTCTTAACTTTGAATTGGGATATCTCTTTCATTCTTTTGAATTTCGCCATGAAACTTTTTGTACCTAAATTTTATTGGAAAAAAATTTCATCCATCGTAATTTAGAGAAGTCTTAGCATAGTGGTTTTAATGAAAACCCTTTCCAATGGTTTTATTGAAAACCCTTTTTGTTGGTTTTAATTAAAAACCCTTGCCATTGGTTTTAATAAAAACCTTTGTCGTTGGTTTTATAAAAACCTTTACCATTGGTTTAAAAAAAAACCATTAATATAATATTTAAAAACTTAAATATTATATGCCTCTTGTTCCACAAAACCCTGTATATATCAATGATCTCCAAAATATCATAAATGATTATTTATGAAGTGCTTTTGCCACCAAAACTCAATGTGATCAATGTGACATCAATGACAACACAAAATAACTCAAATTGCCAACATATATTGCATTAGTGAAAGAGTTTATGAAGGAGGTAAGTATATTATTTAACACTAAGGTTAAATAGTATAATTAATTTATATTTAAGCCTAAGGTTAAATATTAATAAAAATAATAATTAAATTTGAAGCGCCAATTTCGAATTGCAAGTGAGTCGACGTTAAAATACAAAAAGGCATGTGTATTTATAGGCTAAATTTTAGCCTAAGCAATGTTTTTTCAAAATAATATTTACTCCCAAATTATTTCCTTGCTCAATTTTTGTTTGGATGCGGTGGAGGAGAAAGATAAAGTTCTCATGATTTTTGGAGTAGTGCATTGGTCAAAGGTGGAAGGAGTTTGTTCCCACCTGAAGTGAGGTGGTAGCCGAGCTGGCAAACTTAGATTGCATAGTGCGTGGAGGGTAGAAGAAGCCGTGTTTAATTCATGCGAAAGCCCTTTTTGTTTGCATGGTCAAATTTTTATTTTAGCGTTAGAGGTGAATAATATCAAGGACCTCATGCTCTTTTGGTTCACATGGGTAGATAGCTCATGCGGTGATAGCCCTTGTGTTAGGGCATGGCGGCCAACGAGGTCACAGGTTCAAGAAATAGTGATAATGGTTTGAGGAGGATTAAAATTTTTTAAGGTATGTATTATGCACCTTGGTTTGGGAGTCATAAGGATTGATTAAATATTTTTATGTGCCTTGGTTTGGGAGTCATAAGAGTTGATTAAATATTTTTGATCTACCTAGCTAGGGAGTCATAAGGGTTTTTTTATTATTTTTAATGTGCATGGCTAGGGCGTTATAAGGGTTAGATAATACTTTTTGTAAAATGGTTAAGGATCTCTAAGGATTAGTAGGGTATTTTGAATATTATTTTTTAAAGGTTGAAAAGTGAAAATTCCAATTGTTGAGAGATTTTTTTTGAGATTTAATGTATTGTCTTTGAGAATAAAAATAATATTAGAACATTATTTTCAAAATCTATTGAGCACTTTATTGAGGGAAAATTCATGTGGATATTCTAGGGATAGAATATTGCTATCTAACCTTGAAGTGGCACAAAAAAAATTGGTTTTTGGTAAGACAGGTTTTGAAGACATATCTCCATCAAATAAAAAAGGTATGGGAACATCAATCCTTGTTTAAAGTATTTTATTGAGTGAATTTTTTTGAACATAAGGTGGAGTGAAAAGGATTGTTTGATAAGCATTGTTGGAAATATTTGAGTTAGGGTTTGAAATCTACATTGTGCATCCTTGTTGAAATAAAGTGGAAACACCTGAGTTAGGGTTTGTGAGCAAGTTGTATTTCATTGATTAGGTGAAATTCTTGAGCATTGGTTTTAAGTGATATTGTAAGTGAATGTGCAAACATTAGAAATCAGATTTGTGAAAGCAAGTGTGTGCATCTAGAGGGTAGGTGTCATATGCTAGAAGAGCAATAAATGTGAGACATGTGAAAGTGATAGACTTAATGATTGAGTAGAACATATTGAACCATTTGCAAGTGCATATCATTCTCTATATGTTCTAGAGGTTAAACAAATTTTGAGTAGAATATATTTTGTTTGAAGAAAGCATTTCTGAAAAGATATAAGTTTTGTTTGTGTGCAAGGATTGGAAATATTTGGTACAATTTTTATGAGCAGTATTCAAGACAGATTTGAGTAAGTCTCTTGAGAAGACTTGAGGGAATATTAGAGCAAGACTTTTGATAAGACTTAAAGGTAAATTTGAGCAAGTATTTTGAGAAGGCTTGAAGGTAGATTTGAGGAAGTCTTGTGACTTAAGACAGATTTAATAGCAGGTTTGGTTGTTGATTTGATCAATCTTTGTATTAAGGCTTTAGGATATATTTGAGAGTAGGTTTGATCAAGATTTGTGTTAAGGCTTGAATATAGATTTAAGAGTATGTTTGATTTGATCAAGATTTGTGTTAAGGCTTGAGGATAGATTTGGGATAGATTTTGATGCAGAATTGAGATAGAGTTAGAGAATATTTGTGCTAGATTTGGGATGGAGTTTGGTGTAGATTGAGATAGAATTGAGAGCAATATTTGGAGGTGATAGAGTAAAGAGAACAACAGTATCCAATGGATAGAGATCCATTAGCTAGTGTAGTGGGGACAAATGTTTCCTATGGATAGAGATCCACAAGCTAGAGCAGTGGGGGTAGAAGTCTTCTAAAATATCAACAACTAGAGTAGAGGGGATAGAGTTCTTCTGTGGAGAGAGATCCTTGAACCAGAGCAAGATAGAGTTCTTCTATGGAGAGAGATCCACAAACCAATTGAGGATATAGAGTTCTCCTAGATCAAGTTCCATGAACTAGATCTAATGGGAAAGAGTTCTCCTATGGAGAGAGATCTACAAATTAGAGCATAGGGGATTGGTGTCTCCTTTATATAGAGGTCCATAAAAATTTTAATAGGGAATTGATTCCAAAGATATTTTTTGAGAAAATGTAGTAGAAATATTTTCTCTGTGGAGTAGCCCACATTGGGTGAACCATGTTAAATTTGTGTCTCTCTTGTGTGTGATTATTTGTGCATTGATATGATTACAGCTATTGATATTTCCATTGATAATATTGGATAATATTGTTTGGAAATGAAAATTAGAAGTTGATCTTATACTGTTCACCCTCCCCTCTCAGTATAAGCCTGTGTTCTTCATGTTCTTTGCCTCTTCAACCTTTTATGTTATCTCATCTTGGAAATATTAAGAGTGATAATTCCTTTGTAGATTATTCTCCATAGATTGATAGGTATTGTAACAAAGTCTTCATAGCAATCATTAGCATTGTTAAGAACACTTTGCATGTATTTTTGAAGTATAGAATAATCTCCTTTTTCTGCTTCACTAGTAATATCAACAAGCTTACTGTTCAAAATATTTTTTTCATCAATAAACTTGTTCTTCAGTTCTTTAATCATGTACTCTTGTCTTCTATTTTTTTCCTTTAGAAATTCATTACAAAGTAATGCCATGTACACTACTTTTCCTATATAATTAGGTAATGATAAAACATCTTTTAAGTTTATTTCTACTTCACCAATTTTTAAATTTAAATAATATTCTAGTTTGGAAAACCTTTCATGTTTGGCCTCTCTCATGATTGATTGCAAAACCCTCTTTTTCTTTATTGATGTATTCTCATAAATTTCAAAATTTTCTCTTATCCTTTGTGTGCAACCTTTTAATAATTGTAACTGTTGCTTAGTCTTTCCTAGTGAGTCATTTTGAATGTAAATTTATTCTTCTTGAAAAACTAATTCTTTTTCAATGTCAATTAGTTCTTCTTGTGGATATAGGTTTTCTTCTTCAACTAATTCTAACAACTCATGAAGTTCTAGTTTTTGAGCCTCTAATTTTGGAACACCTATTTTCTTGTTTATTTGCTTTTTCTTTTCCATGTTCCTTTTATGTAGACTACCTTATGACTCCCTATATTAAATATAAATAATAATTTTCACAAAGAACTAATAATAATTTGGATGCAATTTTAATTTTCCAAAACCTATGTTGTATACCTTATATATCCCAAATAATTAATTTGCAAAAATATTTTATAATATTCTAAATTTCAACTAAACTTCAAACTTCAAATATTTATCTACTTACTACTCCTTTTGAAAGCCTCTATAGCAAAACTTTAAGTAAACATTAAAAACTTTACTTAAGCCTTATTTTTCCAAAATAGTTTCACTTTAACCTTAATGTCTCCTATTACCTTCTTATACCTTACTGCACCCTTATACCTTCTATTACTTTATGAACTAATTAATTTAACCTTAAAAATAATTTCTCAGATTTATGACTCCCAATGTTTAAAAGTTATTGAATTTATAAAAGTTACCTCCACGCGTGCAAAATATATCGTAGAAGAAAATTTTTAACTTTAGTTTGACTCGATGGTGCTTTCTTCAATGGTAATTAATACTCATGCTCAACACTCAACCTAGTGACTCATTTGCATGACCTGATGCTCAATTTATCTTGCATCTGCAAGGTGTTGAAACTGACCATTTTCTTCTCCACGTGGGCTGAAAAACTATTATGTCTACCAGAATGATGTAGATCAGTGTGAACATGTTAAATAACACTTGTACTCACAATGCCTTGGGAGCGTTACAAATTTTTAATGCCTCCCCACATTGTAATATTTATCTATACTCAAAAAACATCTCAACGTTCATTCACCTAAAATAGATCACTCCGTTACTGTAACAATTCATCTGCTCGAAATGACTACCTCTGCTATTCTCAATAATATGTGTTACACAAACGACTATGCAACTTCCTTTTTATGGGTGACAATATGCTTGTTTTACTAAAACTAGATGGTTGATGATAACCTCATTTTTATATCCTTGAATTATGATGGTTTTTTTCATCTACAACCCTAAATAATTGCACTTCCTATTTTTTGGATTCCATAGTCAAAATTTCAATTTGTGACACTCTAGGATGACTTATATCTGCATCCATTCTATTTCAATCATTCTCATCTATTATAAATTCCTTCTATTAGTTGGTCACAATTGGCTAGAAATTTTGACTATGTACTCGTCTCTTACTCCTCAAAACTCGACTTTATTCCTTCTTCCTCGATGTATGGCTTTACGTAGTATTTGTCTCTTGGTGTGATGTCTCTTTGGTTACATATGCATGCCACTCAAACTTGGTGCTCAATATTTAGACTGATGATGGTTTAAATTTGACAACTCTTCAACTCTTTTTCAATGGTTGTTCAACCCGCACTCTAACTCCTTTTATGGCAAGTTTTTTTTTCTTGATGTTTTAGCTTCCTTTTCTCCTTTTGTTTGCTTGGCTCTTGGACTAAACTTCACCTTGCAAATCATATCGGTTCTCCATTTTAATGGTAAATATATTTCTGCAACTTTTTATAGGTTTTAATGATGATAAAGATGCTTTTATTCCAAATTGAAAAACTTAAACTTCAATGCATCCTTATTTTTGCCTTCAATATTGGCTATGGTTCACACTTATCTTGTTATAAATGAGATTTAACAAGATACTTTTAAACAATAATTTTGCAGTCCTTTTATAAGATTTCTTACTCGCTTATTTGATGTCCAAAAAATCTACAATTTACAGCTTCAATTGCTACCAAATATTCCTTTTATTTGTTTTTAAAATCTCCCTCAAATATACCTCAAACTTCTTTGAAAATGTGGCTCTTTTTTCTCTTCTTGATGCTACTCAAATTCACAATCCAAAACTCTAAAATATGTAGCTCCTAATACTACCTTCTTTTTTTGTCAAGCCTTCCTTCAATTTGCTATTTTGTGACCATTTAACTTATCCCTAAAAAATTAGCAACCTCCTCCTTCGCAAATAAGCCTTCAAAAACTTTGTTATTATCCTCTCTTCAATCTATTTCCTTCTCCTTACATCTCACTGAATTTTACCTTAAAATTTTGACCTCCTTCATTGTCTTATTCCTCAAGAATATGAATGTCTTGAGGTCTTAAAATCCTTTCTCCAAAATCTATCAAAATTCTTTCCAAAATATTCTTCCTCTTGGGCTTGTTGTCAGCTGATGAAAATTGTTCCAAATTCTTCTTTTCGTGAGCTTCTCCTACTTGCAATCTTTTATCATGAACTTTTTTTCAAATCTGCTCTAATGGCCACTTCTTCAACTATACATTGAGGCTTTATCTAGCCTTCTTCTTCTTCAAATTATCTCGAGACCTCTGCCTTGGGTCTTCTAATTCAACAACTTCTCAATTATGCAATAGGATATTTTTAGTCCTTCAAATACTTCAATCTTCAAATTGTTGTTGCAAGTACTAGATCAATACCAAAGATTATATTCTTCCTATCTATTTTAGGAATCTTCTTAAATTTCTTTGAATCAAATCTTCTCTACAAAAAAGTATTAGACGATGATAATGCAAATTCCTCAAATCTAAAAGATAAAAATTTACTAGTTGATTTTTCAAACTAGTGGAATCAATGTTGAGTCCTAGTCTTCACAAGTTTTACTGCAACTCTATGGAAATACTCTAGACAAATCAATTCTCCAAATTTCCTATAATGGATATTTCCTCTCTCCTATCAAATTACCTTGTGGCTCTAATACCACTGTTAGATTTTGAAGTTATAAACTTAAAGGAAATGCAACCACAAGTAATGAAATAAACAAGCAATGTTATAACTATGATAATGGTAATCTAAGAAAGATGTAAACAACATAAGAAACTTCTAGAATAACTCATAAAATAGCCATTAATAGAATCTCATAAAAATGGTACAATGCTTTGTAAGTATCAAGTAAGTATCACATAACTCAAGGCTATAACATGTATAAATAACCTTTCTACAATGACTCTTGGATGACTATGACTCTTCTATACCTTGTGACTCTTGGCTCTCTTTTGCACACATATGGAGCTCTATTTGATGTACACTTGTAATATGACTCTTCACTATATTTTCCTAATCTATGGACACATGTACACATGGACTAATGTGCACATTTATATTATTGAATATTATGCACACTTGTGCATTTATTACATTGCATAAAGTAAAGACTCAAACTCTAATATAATCATGTACCAAATAATGTAATATATTCCAACATGGGTGTCCCATGTAAATTTTAATAAAATTTTAACAAGGCATATTAGATCAAAAACAAGGAAGAAATATCATGGTATAAAAAATAAATGTATCAAACTAAGCTCACTTTATTAAGGCTTTTGTTTTTTTAACCTTCATGGAAATAAGGCTTCATTAGTTAAGCTTTAAAAATATTATATTTTACAAGTACTCTATTTTTATGTAAGAACCATGCTTATGCTAACATTCATACAATTTTAGCACTCAACCATAATTTAATGTCTACTTATGAAAAATAATTCAATGTAAATTAGAGGAATGAGTGAGCTGAGGTTTAGCGAGTGCAGCGAGAGTGAGAGTTTAAATTTTTTGGGCAAGAATATCATCAAAGGTGGTAGAGATAGAGCAGGTATGGAAGGGGCAGGTGGGAACCTTGAGCATGGATCAAGTGAGGATCCAAATGAAGGTGGTCAGGCTACGACATATTTGGAGGTGGGCATCACGCAAGGGCTCGACCCTCCTTAGAAAGAACCTGACAAAAAAGATATGAAGGACAATGCGAGGCCCAAGAAGTGGTTGTATTTTGTTGAGACTCTTAGAGGAAAAATAAAGGAGATTCTCTCTCTTCCACCCCTAGTTCCAGTAAATAATAAAATTTCAGCCTTGGCAAGTTCCATGAGCCCTTTTATTTCAATGGAAGAATTCTCCCTAGTAGGCAAGTTTTTGGGAGGTAGGCCGAACATGGAGACTATCAAGGCTTGGGCGATGGGTAAATGGTGATCGGTAGGTAGCTTGGAGTTGGTAGCTCTAACTCGAGGGTTCTTCATTATCCCGTTTAACAATATGGAGGATGCTAAATGTATTTTAACAGGAGGTCCTTGGTTTTTGGGCAAAAGGAGCCTTTTTCTCAGAAGATGGGGTGAAGATTTCAACCCTAAAAAGCAAAATATTAACATTGACCCTATTTGGGTTCATCTCCCGAATCTACCTACCCAGTTCTTCAATGAATATTGGCTTCAAGGCATAGCCAAAACTATAGGGGACCTCATCTCCATTGACCATGCAACCTTGGCTAGGACAAGGATGACTCATGCACGAATATACGTAAATGTTAATTTGGATAATGAATTTCCAAGGTTTGTGAAGCTAGAGTATGGAGAATACTATAAAAAATAGTTGGTAGAATACAATAATAGACCGACATTCTATGTAGAATTTAAAAATCAAGAACATTTATGCAATCAGTGCCCTAACCTGACAATGAATAGAGAAAATAAAAAGCAGGGAATTCTAGACAGAGAAAATTTGAGGAGTTTCCCTAGCAGAGGTGATTTCAATAAGGCAAACTATGTCTACCAAAAAAATAAAAGAGAGGGTGCAGGGTACCAAAAAGAGAAAGGAAAATAATAGGTTGTTGGCAACCAAAATACTCAGGTAAGTTCCAATTCTCTAGTTTCAAATAAAATTTCAATTTTATCCAATATGGGAGTAGGAGGATTATCAAAAGACATGGAATCCCAGAACCTTTAGGCTAACATTTCTGACTCTCTAGAATCCCCGTCCATGTCAAGATCCTCAAACCCTAATGCTGAAATTACTATAAGCCCCATGGGCATCACAAAGCCAAACCTTAATGCCCGATCTCTAGAATCCCCATCTAAGTCAGGATCCTTAAACCCAAATGCTGAAAATACTTCAAGCCCAGTGGGAATCCCAAATCCAAACCCTAATACTGAAGAACTTTTGAAGAAAGTTGAGGTATTGGAAAATAAAAAATCTCATCTCCCTAACATCATCACTAGAAGCCATGTGAATCCTACTGAGGGGCCATTCTGCAGACCAGGGGAATACAGGAAAAAAGGAGAAGATTTGGATGTAGGGGTGGAGATATGTGAAACTATTCAGACTAAGGAATATGGCAGTCCGGTTCTGCAACAAATTATCTCCCCCCAGTTTAGTCCTAAACAAACCAGGAGCACTGTGAAGTCTCCTATATATTTTGGCAATGAAAAAATAAGAGGGAGAATATCAAATGCCGAGCATCAAAAAATTAAAACTAATAATGACATTGCCAATGGAAAACAGAGAACCTTGTTTCAACATGTTATTCTAGGTTCTGAAGACAACAAATTAGGAAAACCACCTCAAGGGAGGGGGAGAGGAATAAATCCCAAATAATCCAAATGAAGTTCCTCTCATGGAACATGAGAGGCCTCAATGGCCTGCCCAAACACAGGGAAGTCAGTGCAATAAGAAATCAAGTGAATCGAACTATTATCATGTTGCAAGAAACAAAAACTGATGAGATTCAGTAAAAAAATAGCCTAAAAAATCTGGAATCAATGGGAGATGGTTTACAAATCATCCATAGGAGCGTCTATAGGCCTTATGACTTTGTGGGATCCCCGAATAGTAGAATGCACTATTATTCAAAAATATGACAGGATTATTAGTGTTTTATTTAAGGAAATAAATAGCAATAGGTCGTGGATCCTTTCAAATATTTATACCCCGACTTCAATTCAAGGGAGAGCTCTATTGTGGGAGTACTTAGGTAATCTGAGTGAAATCTTCCATAATGTCCCCTGGATTTTGGCTGAGGATTTTAACACTCCTCTTTACCCTTCAGACAAAATGGGTGGAAATGGACCACCTATCAGGAGCATGGATGAGTTCAATGACTTTGTGAAATCCAAAATGTTGTTGGATGTAAAACTTAGAGGAGCAAATTATACCTGGAGAAATCGGTGGATAGTGTGTCATATCATTCAAGAAAGGCTTGACATGTTTTTTCTATCAAGGAGGCTACAACTTTGTTCGGTGATTCTACCCTACAAGCCCTTCCTAAAATTGATTTTGATCATAATCCCAATTTTTTGGAGATCACTAACTCTTTGTACTTCAATAAACCTTTCAGATTTCAATCTATGTGGATCAAACATTCCAGTTTCAGAGATAACTTAATTCAGTGGTGGCAGCAGCCTTTCAGGGGTAGTACAACTTTTAAACTTCCTGGTAAATTAAAGTTTTTTAAGGAAAAGCTTCAAAATTGGAACAAAGAGGTCTTTGGGAACCTCTTTGAAAATAAAAAATAGGTTGTTGAAAGTTTTAAGATAATTTATCAGAGGATTCAACATGGTGATGCTGATGAAACTACTAGGCAGGAGGAACGGATAAAACTAGCAGAGTTTCATAACATTTTGGCCTGTGAGGAAATATATTGGAGGAAAAAATCAAGGGCTCTTTGGTTGAAATATGAATATTCAAATTCCAATATTTTTCACATCACCACACTTAGAAATAGAAGTAATAACAAGATACAAATTTAAGAAAAAGAAGATGGTTCTATTACTCAGGACCAACAAAAATTAGAAAGGAGACAATAACTTATTTCAATTCTATCCTTGGTTAGGAATCGCAGTGCAATAAGGAGGCCAAAGATATTCTCTTGCAATCCATTCCTAGCATAATAAATTAGGATATAAACCTTAAGCTTCTAGCTCCATTTTTTGATGAGAAAATTAAGGAAGCTTTATTTAGCATGGAGCCAGACAAAGCCCCGGGACCCGATGGCTTTCCCCCTCGTTTCTATCAAGCTTTTTGGGACATCATAAGTGAGGATGTAATTTCTACTATCAGATAATTCCAAGCAAGCAATCATATCCCAAAATGTCTCAACTCTACTTTTATTTCTCTAATTCCTAAGAAGCAAACCCCTGAATCTATGGTTGACTTTAGGCTAATCAGTTTGTGCAATGTTTATTACAAGATCCTAACTAAAGCCATTGCAAATATAATGAGAGACGTTCTTCCCCACATCATAGATCCATGCCAGTGAAGCTCTATCCAGGGTAGGTCAATATTGGATGGAGTTATCATAGTTCATGCAGTTTTACACTCTACTCATAAGACTAACAGGTCTATTTTTGCCCTCAAGCTTGATATGAATAAATCATATGACAGGCTAAATTGGGACTTTCTGATTGCTGTCCTCCTTAAGTTTGGTTTTCACCACCAATGGGTTAATTTGATCAAAGAATGCATTTCTAAAGCATGGTTCTCAATTTTGGTTAAATGGAACAACTACTGGTTAATTTCAAAGTCACAGAGGAATTCGGCAAGGGACCCTATTAGCCCCATGTTATTCATCATTGTGACAAAAGATTTAGGTAGAACCATAAAAAATGCTTACAATTCAAGACTAATATCAGGAATCAAGGCAACATATCTCACTAGGGTTGTTTCTCACCAACAATTCATTGATGATATCCTTATATTGACTAAGGCATCGATGGTTGAGGCCAAAAGAATTAAATACATCCTGCAACTCTATGAGGATGTTGTTGGTTAGAAAGTTAATTTCAGTAAAAGCAAGTTATATTTCTTGAACACCCTCATTCAGAGGCAAGGAAGGATTGTAGAAATTTTAGGGTGTGATATAGCAAACCTCCCAACTTTGTATCTTAGTCTCCCTCTTTTCATTTGTTCTTCGAGAGAGTCAATGTGGAACAGGGTTATTGAAAAAATTAAAAAAAAACTTGTTGTATGGAAAGGTCATCTTCTATCTCAAGTAGGAAAGCTGACCCTCACTAAGACATCTATTTAGAGCATTCCAGTCTATTTCCTCTCCATTTTCAAAGCCCTTGTGAAGGTTTTCCAAAAAATTGAGAAACTTCAAAAATAATTTTTATGGACTGGATCAGAGGAGAAAAAAAGGATACACCTTGTAGGATGGACCAAAGTGTGCAAACCCAAGGAAAATGAGGGCTTAGGTTTGAGGAGAATTGCTCATATGAATTTAGATTTACTAGCTAAGCAAGCATGGTGCCTCATTTCTGGTGAAGAAAATGAATGGATAGCTATCATTAAACGAAAGTATCTTCAAAATATGGAATTTCTAAGTGACTCAGTTCCAATAAGAGGTTCTGCTTTTTGGAAAGCAATTCTCAATTGTAAGGAAATCATCAAAAAAGGTTTAATATGGGTTTTAGGCAATGGTGAGAGGATAAATTATTGGAATGACAGGTGGGATAAGGATGAACCACTAATGCAATATCCTAACTTAGCCCAAATTATAGATATCACGAAAGAACTCATTGGCAGAAAAATATTCGATTATATGGTTGAGAACAGAGGCAAAATGAAGTGGAAACAAATAAGGATTCAAGTATTTCAAGTGGAATCAAATGATCTTTGTAACATTCTCGAACAATAGTTTATCCCCATGAGACCCAAGGAAGATCAAGTGACCTAGGCTCCTATGGAAAATGAGCAGTTCACTATTAAATTGGCTTACAAGTTTTTGCTTGATGACGAGGATTTTGTCCTCCAAAAGGACTTATTTTGGATAAAATATTTAATTCCAAAAATTGTAGTCTTTTCATGGCTGGTTATCCAAGGAAGAATTCTAACCATTGATAATATGATGCATAAAGGTATTTGTATCACTAATAGTTGTTATCTGTGCAGGGGTAATTGGGAGACCATTTATCACATTTTTCTTGACTACCCTTTTTCCTTGAATATCCTAAGTGGGGTTTTTTAGGCCTTCAATATTTCTTGGGTTAAACCAACTTTCGTACTTGATTTGTTCATCCAGTGGCCTTGCCCATTTTCAATCCAAATACTTAGATACATATGGAAAATTTGTCTCAATCACTATCTTTGGTAGGTGTGGTTAGAAAGGAACCATAGAGTCTTTAATGAGTCTATCCATGATCATCAAACTATCATTGCCAGGATCCTATCCTTTGCCAATGAGAATGTGAACCTTATCCCTTTTAATAGTCGTAAAACTCATCTGCAGGAGACCACGATTGCTCAATATTTAAGTTTAACCTTGTTATATGAGTCCGTGCCTAGGGTAGTCAACCCTAGAGCCAATTTTAAGTGGTTCCCACCTCCTACGGGTTGGTTTAAGCTTAATTTGGATGGAGCAGCTAAGGACAATCTTGGTAGAGCAGGCATTGGTGGTATTGTGCGAGATCATAATGGGAATATGATGCTTGTATTTTTTGAATATTTGGGAACAAGGATGAACAACGAAGCTGAAGCTAGAGCTATATGGAGAGGCATTCAAATGAGTCAAGACTTAGAAGGCAATTTGATCATAGAAGGAGACTCTATGCATGTTATAAATCTCATCAATAATTGGAAAACACCTTCTTGGAGGATTAAAATAATTATTGAAGATGCTAGGATCCTTTTCCAGGGAAGACAGGACATAAAAGCCCAACATGTCTTTCGGGAAGCTAACAAAGTTGCTGATAAGCTGGCCAATTTGGGTGTCGATGGTGACAAAATTTTCAAATGGGAACACGGTGTCCCAACCAAATTAGAGGAGCTTATCCAACAATAATGCCAAGAATGATGGTCGAATTTACCAATAGGGAAGGCACTATATGTTCGAAGGCTATGATTATTCCCATATATTTTTTGAAATGGACTCACAATAAAAATTATCGAGCTGTCAGTCTTGGTGGATGCTGTTTGGAAATACCACAAAGACTAATGGGGATAGTCACATGTCAGATAACATGGCTCCTAGTCATATTACTAATTTGAGGTTGGTTGATAATTACAGGGCATGAAATAAATGATAATATAAGACTTTGAACCAGAGCCACGTGGACCACTTGATATCCACCACCATAAATCTATCCAGCAGGTTCACTTCTCCAAGGTTGATTGGCCAATATGGGATGTGGTCCCAAAGCATGTCATATACAAAAGAAAGCAATTACAAAAGAATTATTAAGAGTAACTGTCAATACAGATCTTGTGGAAGTTTTTTTCAATACTCTGCTATGTGTGTCTACAGCTTTTTGTTTCTCCACTGTTTCCAGGAAGGGATCTGTGTTTGTTTCTTTTTTTGTAATTATGATGCAGGTGTGTTTTCTTGGGGTATACCCAAAATGTTGTATGGGAAGTTTCTTTCTGATAACAGGCTATGTGTCTTAGCGGATGTAATAGCTTTGGAAGTATGTAGATTTTACATATATAGGATCCTTAGTAAGGACATGTTCATCAACAGCCTTGGGCTGATTTTTGTAAGAGGTTTTGGGTCAACCTGTAAAACCCGGTATTAATGCTATAGTATCTTATCTACCAAAAAAAAAAATTATGCCTAAATGCAATGTAATTAATATGGTGTGTACATGATTTCCATTCCTTTATCATGCTACTAATATGAAATCTCAAATACCTCTCCCTCATGATGCTTTCACTCTTGAAATTGGTTGAAGGAATTTTCTATCAATCACTCCATCCATAACAATTTAGCTAGTAATGTTACATACACAATAAAATGTCTTATATATAAATTAAAATAATCATGAAATCATCAATTATTCTATCGGAATCTAAATGCATATAGATCACATGATAAAAATAATTAAATTTTAGGTCACCATGGCCACATTTCATCACAATAATAGTGGAAAATTGGCAACTCGTGATAAACTCGACAACCTAATTTTGGAGATTTTATTGACAACTCGTAAAAATTCAACAAAGAAAACCAAAGAAAATTTCTAATAAAAAATATTTTAAACAATAATTGAAGAGCCAAAATTTTATTTTTCTATTATATATTCACAAAAAGAGTACAATTACAATTCATGAATCAATCAATCCAACAAAATACATCATAAAACTACAACATTCCAAAATATGAAGTAGTTTTTAAACTAATTTTTTGTTTTCCCTTCCTTTCCCTCACACTATATGGTTGGTCTTAGCTCTAAATTGGTGGATGAATTGGAGGTTCCTCAAATATAATATCATCGTGGTATATCTACTCCAATCCTATTAATCATTTTTCTTCCCCCTTAATTACCTTAATATCCTCTACAGTAAACTTGGTATCCATAGGACTTAGTAATCTAGTCATATAGTGGATCTAGCTCATTCAATTCAATTGCTTTAAATATACTTAAACCAGTGTTTAAACTTTTATGTGATCTCAAAAAATGGTTTAAGATTATTATTTTTGTCTCTTAGAAGAATTTCCACACAATTGGAGAGAAGGAAAAATGAGAAAATGAGAAGAAATAGGTTTTTGAAAAAAAATTCTATGTTTTTCTTCTGTTTGTGACTATAGCCAATTTTCCTATAAAAATAAATGAGTTTTTGGTGGAATTATTGTTGTGATTCAACGAGTTTATTGATACCAAAAAAAAAGTATTTTGGGTCATGATTTCTCACAAGTTTTTCAAGAAATTATAGGTTCATGATGCTTTTTTTAACTATGATCACAATTCTATCACATGTTAAAATCAAATTATTATAAATAAATTTAAGTTATGACATTTATTTATCTTGCCTTGTTGAGATTTCAACTCACAATAAGACCTTTTTCAATGACATGCATTCCACAAATCCTACAAATATTGTAAACAAACAATTAATTTTACTATTTTTTTTGTTTATGGTTACAGAAGGGGTTTTGAAAGGGTCCCTGAACCTTTTGAATCTTAAGAATTTACAAGAAGATCCCATAATTGGAACAAAAAATATCCATACAAAGAGACCAAGCACTTTCCAAAAATTACCTCAGGATAAAATACGAACATAGATATGAGATTTACAAAAAAAATAAAGCAAGGACCACAATCCTACACAAAATATCAAATATTAACAAAGCAAAAAGATAGAAACAATAGAAGTTATGTTAGGAATATTAATCCAACATGCCTCTAATGACCTTCTCAAAAGACTCCATCTCCTCATTGAAACTCAAATCCATAATCTTATTTCTTAAATATACAATATGGGCTACCACTTCCTCCATTGAGTTTACCATCATTCTATTTATCCTCCTCATCTATTCATTGATATCCCTTAATATGACATATTTGCTTCTCAGACTTGTAATAATGAAGGAATTTAGAGGACATTCCATGACATATTAACCTAGTTTAACTAGTTACTAATGATGTATTAGCCTAGTTTAACTAAAAATTTCTAAATGTGATGCTAACAATTAGGTAAGTTATTAGTTTTTTTGTGTTGAGTCTTATTTAATACACTGAAGACATGCAATTCTCTATTTTACAAATAAATTTATTTGAAGCTCACACTTTGTGCTTCAATATACTCTTGTGTGTCTTATATCTTATGTATGGAAGATATTTCTATTTGTGATTAGTCCAATAGGTAGGTTACATGGATCTGCCATGGGCTTGGAACTCCAATTACTTTTTATTGATTTTGACAAAGTTAACTGTTGAGATTCATTTCCACACCACCACTCACATCTATCACTTGATAATTACACCAAGGCCCTCCATAAGGCATTTATGTTCTCTAATGCTTAGAGATATAAGTTTAAAACCCAATGTTTAAGATGGAAAATATCTACTTTTATTGTAAATTCCATTTTAATTTCTTTATCATTATTGGATTACATTAAATAATTAGGTATATATATATATATTGGTTAAAAAGAGATCTTATTCAATTAAATAAAAAAATTACAATTCCTGCCATACTAGGTATAAAAACTTATGGCCTAGATTTTGGCATCTGAAATAAGAATTGACTTTCTCAAATCTACTTTGCTGCAAAAGCAATAAATCATGAAAACCAAAATAAACCCAAAGGACCTAGATACTTCCACTATTACTATCATCTAAGGAAAGAATGAAAAATATGTCTTCCCTAAGATTTGAAGGCCACCAAATTGGAGGCTAGCCATAATAAAGAACATCAACTCTACCCAAAACCCAATTTTCAAAAGCATCAACCACCTTGTTGAGATGTCGAGGAACATATCTAAACTCAACAAGGTCAATTTTTCCTTAGGGAGTTGTATTTTTCTAAAATCCTCACTATTCACCAATCTATGGAAATTGTATGATTTTTCTCTATCAAAATATGAATCTAAATTTTAGAATCAGACTCTAATTGGATATTCCTCTAGCCTAGTTCTCATGCCTCCTAAATACCCCTCAATACTGTAGATCCTTCAACTTTATTATTAGTTGTTATACCTAACATTTCTAAAAAAAGGAAGGCCATAGAACCATATGAAAATTTACCAATACCACCCATATAGGCAAGACCTAGATTTTCCCTATAGGCACCATCTGTATTTATCTTTCCTATACCATCAGGGGGGATACCAATGATCATTACAATTCTATCTTCTAGATTGCATATTTAAGGAATGAAAAGAAGGCAAGGACATATTTAATCTTTGTAAAATTTGATCCCACCTTTGAGAAGGAACAGGGGGATGTTTCAACAAGTATTTAATAGATTCTCTTAAATTATTTAGAGTCCTTTGCCATATATAATATCTATCTCTATAATTTTATTGAAAACCCCTGCTATTTTTTTTCTAGATATTCCAAAGCAAAAGAGATACCCTTGCCCAAATAATTTGATGAGAATATTTATCAAATTGAAAATATGAGTCCACTCTCTAAAGGGCTACTCCAAATAAGTGATTCCCAACCATTGAATACCGAGAAGAGTAACCAAATTTTGCCATAGTTTGGTCACTGTAGGACAAGTTAAGAAAATATGAGAAATTGATTCTTCCTACTCCCAACAAAGCTCACATATAAAGGGACTATTAATACTTATTTTCATCAATTATTCCCCTAGAATAAATTTCCTATGAAATAATAACCAAATAAAAAACCTTACTTTAGGCCATAAATTCTTATTCTAGATCTTCTTAGAAATATATTTAAGAAGACTAGACATTGGCTGGTGTTGAGTGGTGTTTTCACCCAATTGTGAAAGCACACTCTCCGGTAGGATCTGAGTCCCAAAATCCTCTGCTTGCAAAGAAAATAACTTTCTCCAAGGTTCCTGTTATGTTTAAATGATGCTGTTCAAATGAAATGCCAGGAATGTCTTAGGGTTTGCAAGTGGATGTTAACAAGGGGCACTGATGGTTTATTTAATTTGAATTTCTAGTGGACTCAAAGTGAATAAACCTATTCTAATCTTGGATTCTGATGGATTTTCAGTTGCTTATTCAAATACAGTAATTAAACTGCATGAAATAAAGTAAGGGTTTGAAAAATAAAACAAAGTAAATGGAAATAAAACTAAACTACAGTCATAATGCTGTCATCAACTCGATGAAACCGAAGATAATGAGGTTTTATGCATGCAACCTAACCTAATGAACCTGCAAATTCGCACAATCCAAATAAATTAGGTGCTGGTTTCTAGGGTTTCTACTGTAATTCCAGATTTAGGCATTCGCATGAAGCAACCAAGCACACTTGCATTAAACTTCACCTAAAAGCCTTAGAAATCTGGAATGAATGATAAAACATTAAATCATGCATGCACAAAATGACTCCTTCTTTCTCATCAATGAGATGCCAATACTCTGTATTTCTGTATTAAATGATGTATCAATTACATTTACAGATTGTTCCAGGCATAAATGTTCCAGAACAAAAAGAAGGAAATTGCCCAAGTGCAGGCCCAGAATGGCATAAAGCCTTTGTCTCTGCAACTCTGCAAGCAGCAATTTCCAACCCCCTTCTTTCAATCTCGCGCTCTTGACTTTATACTAACTGAAATGGCTCTTCGATTCTCCCTATGTCGCTTTGTTTCACCTTTCAGCATGTGACCCTTCAAATTCCCCTTCTTTTCCTTACTTTCAATTCATGCTGGATGCCCAAACGTGCGAAATCTTCCATTGCATGTAACGCTTCTGCAACTCCGACACCTGTACGCCACGTGTCCTACATTTTCTGTGCCTTCTGTAACGTTTTCCTGTGCAAATCACGACAAAAACTGCAAGCGGCCTGTTCACCTTCTTAGCCGCAAAAACGTGACATGTCACGAAATCGCGACATGTCGCGATATCGCGACGCCTTCCTCGTTCGTATGCCTTCGGTAGCTACTTGTAGCGATATCGCGACCGCTTTTCACCTTCGACCTCTCCTTCCACAATTCGTAGCGATATCGCTACTGCTTCTATTTTAAGCCTCCTTTCCACAAACCGTAGCGAAATCGCTACCGTTTTCTATTTTGAGCCTTCCTTCCACAAACTGTAGCGATATCGCTACCGCTTTTGCCTTTGGACCTTCTTGCCGCAAACCGTCGTGATATCGCTACCGCTTTTGCCCTTCGTACGTTTTGCCGAAACATGTCACAATTTCGCTACCACTTCTTCATCCGTACACTTTCGCAGCAACACATCGCGAAATCGCGACCATTTTCTCCTTCGGGCCACTTTGCCAAAACATGTCGCGAAATCGCGACCACTTTTCATCATCCGTACGCTTCGGAAAAACACGTCGCGAAATCGTGACACTTTTCATCATCCGTACGCTTCGGCAAAACACGTCGCGAAATCGTGACACTTTTCATCATCCGTACGCTTCGGCAAAACACGTCGCGAAATCGTGACCATTTTCATTCTTTTCCAGCGCATGTCGCGATTTCGCGACACCTTTTCTTTTCTTCTCAGCGACATGTCGCGATTTCGCTACATCTTTTCACTCTTTTCCAGCGATATGTCGCGATTTCGTGACAACTTTCAATTTTTCTCCTTTTCGGCAGCGATGGAGCTACATGTCGCGATTTCGCGACACTTTCCTATTTTCGGCAGCGATGGCGTGACAAGTCGCGATTTCGTGACACTTTCAACACTTATGCATTTTTTCTCTTTTCTTCAATTTTAGCATCTGGGTCACCGAGATTCTTCTTTGCAAGCCTGCAAAAAGGTGGGTCCCCAATTTTGGGGTGTGTTGTGGATCAACCACAACAAATGGCGACTTTGCTGTCAAATGCTCTTGAGCATTTTAGTAAGAACCCAACCTGAAACATATCACAAACTCGCAAACATATGTTAGCACATAAGCAATATAACAAATGCCCAAAGATCAGAAGTACATGAATCATCAGAATCATCAAGTATTAGCTCAGTGTGTGCAATGTGTTTTCATTCCCTATCATTTGAAATTGATCAACATTCCATTATCAGTTTTGCATGAATGCATATGTGGGATGGTGAATGATTTGTGTACCCTAATGAATGTGCAAGGAGATTTTGCTTTCATAAAAGGCATGGTCATTCTTCTATTATTATGTACAAGCATTCAAGATTGCCAAACCCTCTTAGGATCCACTAATTCATTACCTTATTGTATCCCAAAGTTGGTTATGAGTCTCTACCATCTAGAACCCATGTGCAAGTGAATGTGAAATCAGAACTTTGGGGAATCAGACTCCCAACCAACCGAGATGAGAGTTTAACCCTATCCTTACTATTCTGATTTAGAGTTCATTACCTCACTTTAAGCAAAATAATTAAACCAGTTATGGAAGAAATGGTCATGCTAGTCTAACCCTCTAGACAATCAGTGGTCTTGTTTTTTAGGCAAGACATGATGCCATGCATGGGCATATCTAACCCCACAATCCAAAACTTATCTCCATTTCTTTGGACCTTGGGGATGACTACCCATCCTTTGCAGAGGACAAGTAGTACAATCCTTACAATCCAAAATAAAGATGAGATGGGAAAAATTTATTTTTTTTACTTCTTGGACCTTGGGGATGACTACCCATCCTGGCTAGGGACATGTAGTACGATCCTTACAATCCAAACTTTAGATGAAAATCATTAATTTTGTTGCTTAGACCTTGGGGATGACTACCCATCCTTTGCAGAGGACAAGTAGTACGATCCTTACAATCCAAGATTTATTATGAAATGAGACATAAGAGCTTTGGGGAATCAGATTCTCAACCTAAGCGAGATGAGAATTTATGCCTTATCCTTACTACTCCATGTAGGTCAAATCAAAGCTTTGGGGAATTGGATCCTCAACCTAAGTTCGATGAGGATTTAACCCTATCCTTACTACTCTGATTTTAGGCTTTAAGCTCTATGGAAGTGGTCAAAACCACTGTTTTAAGGATCATGTTGCATAATAGGATAGACATGAATAACTTCTTTCGCCCAACCTTTTCCTCCAAGTTAGGTTTTGATCATTTTGCTCAAGATCCTTTTTAATATATGAGACGTGCTTGGTTCTAGATATCTCAAGACTCAGCTTCCAACCTTAGGATTTACTTACATATATGTTATAACACAACCCTAAGAGGATTTGACATACTTTAATGGCTTGTACCTAAGATGCATATGTAACTAAGATGAGATGTATGTAAGGTGAGATGGAACATGAATGCATTATTTCTTGAATTGCAAATGAAATGATTTGTCATGCAAAACTGACTCTTTCATGTATCACAAAATCAAACAATATAACTTAAAATGTTTTATGTTACTTGTGGAGCTTTTACAAGATAATTCCAATATTTCATATTCTCCTAACCTTAAGCATAAGTTGACATCTCAATTTTTTATTTTTATATTTATTTATATATTTATATATATATATATATATATATATATATATATATATATTTTTTTATCAAAATTAACACACATGTCAATTGAAATCAAATCCATAATCAAAATCCTAACTAGACTAACAATCCTAAACAATAAAAACAAAATCTGAAAATCCCCACCAAAACCAAAAGAATAATATCAAAATCTCACAACCTAAGGGCTAAAATAATGCTTTAAAATCTGCCCATTAACCGGTAGCATGAAATCTCTCCCTTCTAAGGTTTTTAGCCTGAAGGTATTCTTCCCAAGAATCTCTGAAATCTGATATGGGCCTAACCAAAGACAATCAAACTTTTGATGATTCCCTTTTTCCTCATGTCTTTTGTCCCATAGTAATACCAAATCTGAAATTCTGAATGATTTAACTTTGGCCCTTCTGTCAAACCATCTCTTGATAACTTCCTGGTGTTTATTCATGTGATTCATGGCCTCTTCTCTCTTTTCATCAAGGTGCAACAACTGGCTCAACCTGGCTTCAACTTGATCATCTGTCCCCAAGTACTCTTGTATGAAATGTAAGGTCTGCAACTTCAAATTTGCTGGAAATATCGGGTCTTGCCCATAGACCAAATGATAGGGAGTATTCCCTATGGACTCTTTCACTCTGGTCCTATCTCCCCAAAGGGCAAACTTTAGTTGGTCGTGCCAGTCCCGAGGGTTCTTTTCCAAGAACTTCTTAATAGTATTCAACAAATTCTTATTTGAAGACTCGGCCAACCCATTTCCTTGAGGATAGTAATTGGATGCAAACTTTAAGCTCACTTTGTTATCATATGCCCAATCTGCAAATTGTGTAGAAATAAAAGCTTTACCATTGTCACTGACAATAGAGTCGGGCATTCCAAATCTTGTTATAATTTGATCCTCAAGAAATTTAATCACAACATCTGTGGTGGCATGTTTAGTAGGAATCGCTTATGTCCACCTTGTACAGTAGTCCGTAGCTGTCAAAATGAATTTATGAGAATCAGAAGAATTTGGGTTAATAACCCCGATGAAATCTAGTCCCCACTGTGCAAATGGTCTCATTTCAACTACAGGTTGCAACGGCATGGCTGCATTTCTCTCTCTATTTGCAGCCACTTGACAGATATGACAAGATCGTACATGGGTATGCGCATCCTTGAAAATATGTGGCCAGTAGTATCCTGCTCTCAGGATTTGATGTGCTGTAGCATTGGCTGCACCATGACCAGTTCCATGTTTCCCGTGAAATTCCTGCAACACCCTGGCAGCCTGGAAGCTTCTTCTTTGTTCAAGCACCTCAGGTAGATACCTTCATGATTCTTCCTGTAAAGCACACCAGATTTTATCAGATAATTGATAGACTTAAGCCTTAAGGCTCTTCTCTGTGTTGAATTCAGATTAGAAGGACACTTACCAATCAATAAAAATTGCACAATATCAACATACCAGTCATCCTTAGCCATGTATTACGTATTTGAGCATTGACCTCGTTATTTGCGGATTATTTTCTCGCGATCGCCTTCGCCAGTCCCTGTCCTCGAACTAGTTTCATTGGTTGGATTTCGAGATCAAATTCTTGGATGGTTGAAATCCATTTTCCTCTCTTCTCACCTAGTTCATTCTGTAAAAACATGGTCTTGACAGCAGAATCGGGCACGATGGCAATAACTCTGCTATGTACGATGTAGTGCCTAAATTTTTTCACAGTTTTGAAAAGTGCGTACATTTGCTTATCAAGGATTGAATACCTTAATTGAGCATCTTTCAGGGGGGCACTTAAAAATGCTATGGGTTTTTCGGCACTATCCTCGCCTTTTTGGGTTAATACACTCGCAAAGGAGTGTTCTGATGCAAAAGCATAAATATAAAAAGGCTTGGAGTAGTCTGGACTTATAAGGACAGGGGCTCTGGAAATGGCATCTTTGATGTTCTGGAAGGCCGCTCTGCTTTCCTCGTTCCATTTTACATCCACATCTTTCTTTAGCATCTTGTTCAGAGGCTTGGCTATCTCAGCAAAGCTAGAGATAAACTTCCTCACAAAATTAACCTGCCCAAAGAAAGATCTCAATTCTTTCTTACTACTCGGGAGAGGTAGGTTTTGGATGGCTTGTATCCTTTCTGGGTCGATGGATATGCCCTCTTTCGAAATAATGTGACCCAGCAATTTTCCTTCTGTCACTCCGAAAATGCACTTTTTGGGATTTAAGGAAATTCCATGTTCTCCTGCATCTTTGAAGCACTTTCTTTAAATCTTTGACATGATCCTCTCTCTTCTTCGAGAAAATTGGGATATCATCCACATACACGATGATGCATTTGCCTATGAGCCCTTTGAATGCGTAATCCATGGCGCGTTGAAAAGTTGCACCAACATTTAACAGTCCGAACGACATTCTCTTATATGCAAATGTCCCCCACTTGGTAGTGAAGGCTGTTTTCATCCTGTCATCTGGATGTATAAGAATTTGGTTGTACCCGAATATCCATCGAGAAAGGACATCATTTCAGATCCATTTACCATTTGTAGAATTTCATCGATTGATGGCAATGGATAATTATCTTTTTGAGAGGCTTTATTAAGATTTCAAAAATCTATGCACAACCTAATCTCTCCACTCTTTTTTCTCACTGGAACGAGGTTAGCCACCCAGGTTGAGTGCCTAACAGGAAAAATGATTTTCGCTTCCAATAATATTTTAACCTCCTTTTCGATCAACGGCTCCAATAGCGGGTTAACAACTCGTTGTCTTTGCCTAAAAGGCTTGGAGTCTGGCTTCAAAGGGATGGTATGTGTGATAATGTTTTGGTTGTAAGTCTTCAGCTCATTGTAGTTCCAAGCAATACAATCTATGTAATGCTTCAATGCCTCGTATTATATTGCTCCTTTCTTCCTCTCTACATGCCTTTGCTATGTACACCTCCTTTGGATTGTCTGCACTCCCTAGATTAATTGAATCACACGCATCTTTGGGGAGTGGGACTCTTTTTCTTTTCTTGTTCTTGCATTCCATGTCGAACATCTTCTCCAATGAAACCACGTCTTTAGGAATTTTGTTGGATTGATACGCAGTTTCACTTTCATCTTCTGTTCCATCCTGCCACCTTTGCTCCTCATCAATCACCTGATTTTCAAAAATACCCGAGTTCGTGACAAATTTGAAAATATGTCTGTCACTTTCAAAAACTTGGAAATTCTTTACATTATCGGGTATTGATGGACAAGGAACCAGTTCAATGGAAAACTTTTTACATCTTCTTATATCAACCGGATTCAACATGCCCGCGGCGACTGCAAGAGAGTCTGCTATTCGATTTCCTTTCCTAGAAATAAGGGCTATGTTGAATGCGTCGAACTCTTCCATGAGGTCCATAACCCTAGTTCTATAAAGGCTCAGTATTCTGTCATGGCATGTATACTGTCCTTTGATTTGCTTGACTACCAACTCAGAATCTCCCAAAACCTTCAAGCATTTAACATGTTTGCTCAATGCTAGACGTAAACCATAGATCAATGCTTCGTACTCTGCCACATTGTTTGTGCAAGGAAATTGCAGTCTGTAAGCAGCTAGCAATGGTTTGCCTCCTGGACCAGTGAGCTCGACTCCAGCTCCTGCTCCCTGTCTAGACTTTGATCCATCGAACTTGAGCAACCACGTGTAATCATTTTCTTCAGAAGAATGACCATGACACATTTCTTCTTTAAACTCTTCAACAACTTCCTCAACATCAAGTGCATAGACTCCTAAGTCTGGCTCAGAAAACTGAACTTCATTCGGCTTGTTAAAATCTGTTATAATCTCTTTAAGCCTCGGTTCGTTTTCCACTCTTATTTGATTTGCAATTCCCTTCCATGGTAGCCACATATGCGAGCAGTCTGTTGCAAAATAGCCATTCAGAGTTTTCATCCAATCCCTAGCAAGTAACATTCCATACCTGCTTGGGATATTAACCACCAAAATGTCTACAACCTGCTGAACCCTGGGTTCAGAATTCAATTGAATCTTGACATCATATAGAGTCCCTATCACATTTACCTTCGATCTGTCCAGTTGCAGGACTGTACATTTGGATGAAACAGGCTGCAGACCTAGCATTTTACATATTTTTGCAGGCATGAGGTTGCTCGTGGCACCTGTGTCCACCAAAAAGTTATGCAAATTCTTACCCGCAATTCTCAGAGTCAGTAAGAATGGCGGGACATCCCTTCTCTCCTTTCGCAAAATAAGATGGGATTCAACTCTTTTTTCCTTCCACATCGGATCAGGTGAGTTCAAAGCTCTTATCAACGCCTCCTTTTGACCAGGCAATCTAGCTGCGTCCAGGAATGAAAGGCTAGATTTGGACTTCTTCATATCCTCCACTACGTCATAATTTGGTTTTTCGAATTTGACTGTCTTCTGGACGTCATTAGACATTTCTCTTCTGAGTGGAGGGGGAGGGTTGTTACTTGCCTTTGTATCTGGAGGAAGAATAGAATTGTTTGGAGGTGTTGATGAGGTTTTAGGGGCTTTAGACTTACTTCTCAAATGGTATCCATGGTTCCCCTTTCTGAAATCTCGAAAAGCTTGCACCTCCTGTTCCAGAATTTCGTCTTCTTCTTCCTCACTCTCACCTTCTTGATGATATACAGTTTCCATCACCATAACATTATCATCTTGGTGTTGTGATGGACTCTCATTTGATACCAATTCCAAATCATCAACTTGTGCTTGAAGACAATGAGTGTATCTAGCAATCTCAGGACAATTCCTCTCATTGTGTTCTTTTGTGTTATGTAACCTGCACCCCCTTTCCCATGCCAAATCTGAAAGATTCAAAAGAGAATTGGATTGGCTAGGGCCTGAGGAAGCATCTAATTGATTAGCAATGGGAGAAGGAACTCCCCCATTGTTTGGCTTGGTGTTCCAGTGCCTCCCTCTATTGTTAAAATTCTGATTTGGGTGAGGGGCATGGGACTCATACTTCTGCTGTTGAACCCTGTCATTGCTCAGTTTAAGCACTAGTTTCTTGAGCTCCTCGACTTCTGAATAAACATATTTTGGTGGAATCATATTGTTGTTAACCCCCGTTGGATTCGCATAATTAATGGGGTCTTGATTCAACACTGGGGTCGGGTTCTGAGGAATTGGATTCCCGTATGGGTTGACACTTTGAATCGGGGTTGGATTTGGAAATGGAACTATGGCCTGAGGATTGGCTTGACTAGTTCCTTGCATAGTAGGTTGACTGCTCTGCAAAAATGCAGGGACAGGTGGAATGGCTGTGATTGGTTGGATTGGAATGGGTGCATATGCGGGTGCTGGTGGATACGGCTGCTGATATGGAAAGGCGTTCATGCTTGGCATTTGTGGTGCCAAGAGTTGATTTGCCTGGGGAGCTTGACCATATGGAGCATACTGTCCCATCACAGGCATCTGGGTAAACCCGTAGCCTTGTGGTGTCATTTGCTGCTCGATAATCATGGCTTCATTATAGGCCAAAGCCAACGTGGTAACCTGAGGATTGCGCCTTGCAAACATGGCTGTCATGGGGTCCAATGCCCCAAAATATATCTGCAAAGCCACTACGGGATCAATAGCAAAGTGCCTGATTGCTCTGTTATAGCACTTTTGGAATCTCTGATTAAACATTCTGATTGGTTCCCCTTGGTTCCTTTTGCATGTAATAAACTGATTGTAAATAGTTGCGGGATCTAAGGGTGACCTAAATTGATTGACAAAGGCATTTTCCATTTGTGTCCAAGAGGTGATTGAACCAGTTGGCAAGCATATATACCATTCATATGCTATTGGATCTAAACTCATAGGGAAAAGTCTGCAGGCCACATCTTCATATTGAACTTGCAGCCTAATTAAAACATCCCTATAGGCTTGGATATGTTCTTCTACTGTTCTTAGGCCATCTGGCTTGTATTTAGGCAGAAATATTTCAATGTTCTTGGGGATTTCATGGATATCCCTAGCAATATTCAAAGGAGTATTGTTAGCTCCATACCAAGGAGTCGCTGGAGCTTGAGCCATTTGACTCAGAATTGATGAAGACAGACCTACAATAGCAGAGAGAAATATTACTAACTATAGGCACACTAGGGGCAACGGATATTACTGGCGTAGGTCCACTCGACGTTCCCGGAGAAAATAGGTCTTTTGTGACTGGTGTGCTTACGACTTGCTTGGCTTTACTCTTGGGAGTACCAGTAAGGTCATGAAAAATGGTTTCTCCGGTTGTTTGAGACCTGGTCGCAATACGGCGTGGTGGGTCCAGCCTGCCTGAGGAAACCCTCGGCTATTTCGAAGAAAACCTGCAACAAAAACAAAAATAGTGTTGCAGTTTAGCCGTAAATGATTTCAAAATTAAGTCAAAAACAAAATATTCAGATATGAAAATCAAAATCAAATAAACCAGTTCGGGCCCTCCTTCTAGCGCCAATCTGTTGAGTGGTGTTTTCACCCAATTGTGAAAGCACACTCTCCGGTAGGATCTGAGTCCCAAAATCCTCTGCTTGCAAAGAAAATAACTTTCTCCAAGGTTCCTGTTATGTTTAAATGATGCTATTCAAATGAAATGCTAGGAATATCTTAGGGTTTGCAAGTGGATGTTAACAAGGGGCACTGATGGTTTATTTAATTTGAATTTCTAGTGGACTCAAAGTGAACAAACCTATTCTAATCTTCAGTTCTGATGGATTTTCAGTTGCTTATTCAAATACAGTAATTAAACTGCATGAAATAAAGTAAGGGTTTGAAAAATAAAACAAAGTAAATGGAAATAAAACTAACTACAGTCAGAATGCTGTCATCAACTCGATGAAACCGAAGATATTGAGGTTTTATGCATGCAACCTAACCTAATGAACCTGCAAATTCGCACAATCCAAATAAATTAGGTGCTGGTTTCTAGGGTTTCTACTGTAATTCCAGATTTAGGCATTCGCATGAAGCAACCAAGCACACTTGCATTAAACTTCACCTAAAAGCCTTAGAAATCTGGAATGAATGATAAAACATTAAATCATGCATGCACAAAATGACTCCTTCTTTCTCATCAATGAGATGCCAATACTCTATATTTTTGTATTAAATGATGTATCAATTACATTTACAGATTGTTCCAGGCATAAATGTTCCAGAACAAAAAGAAGGAAATTGCCCAAGTGCAGGCCCAGAATGGCATAAAGCCCTTGTCTCTGCAACTCTGCAAGCAGCAATTTCCAACCCCTTTCTTTCAATCTGCGCTTTTGATTTATACTAACTGAAATGGCTCTTCGATTCCCTTTGTCGCTTCGTTTCACCTTCCTGCAAGTGACCTTTCAAATTCCCGCTTTTTCCTTACTTTCAATTCATGCTGGATGCCCAAACGTGCGAAATCTTCCATTGCATGTAACGTTCCTGCAATTCCGACACCTGTACGCCACGTGTCCTACGTTTTCTGCCTTCTGTAACGTTTTCCTGTGCAAATCATGACAAAAACTGCAAGCGGCCTGTTCACCTTCTTAGCCGCAAAAACGTGACATGTCGCGAAATCGTGACATGTCGCGATATCGCGACGCCTTCCTCGTTCGTATGCCTTCGACCGCTACTTGTAGTGATATCGCTACCGTTTTACCTTCTGACCTTCATTCCACTCGATATCGCGACCTTTTCCCTTCCCTTTCCACTCACGATATCGCGACTTTCCTTCGACCTTCTACATATCGCTACCTTTCTTTTCTCCTTTTAATCCACCTTTAAATCGCTACCTTTCTACTTCGGACCTTCTTTCAACTATCGCGATATCGCTACCGCTTTTCCCTTCGACCTCTTTCGCAACTCTCGTCACGAAATCGCGACCATTTCTTCATCCGTACACTTTCGCAGCAACACGTCATGAAATCGAGACCATTTTCATCCTTCGTACACTTTGCCAAAACACGTCACGAAATCGTGACACTTTTCATCATCCGTACGCTTCTAAAACACGTCGCGAAATCGTGACACTTTTCATCATCCGTACGCTTCGCCAAAACACGTCGCGAAATCGTGACACTTTTCATCATCCGTACGCTTCAGCAAAACACGTCGTGAAATCGCGACCATTTTCATTCTTTTCCGGCGGCATGTCGCGATTTCGCGACACCTTTTCTTTTCTTCTCGGCGACATGTCGCGATTTCGCTACACCCTTTCACTCTTTTCCAGCGATATGTCGCGATTTCGCGACAACTTTCAATTTTTCTTTTCTTTCTCCTTTTCGGCAGCGATGGAGCTACATGTCGCGATTTCGTGACACTTTCTTGTTTTCGGCAGCGATGGCGCGACAAGTCGCGATTTCGCGACATGTCGCGATTTCGCGACACTTTCAACACTTAGGCATTTTTTCTCTTTTCTTCAATTTTAGCATCTGGGTCACCGAGATTCTTCTCTGCAAGCCTGCAAAAAGGTGGGTCCCCAATTTTGGGGTGTGTTGTGGATCAACCACAACAGCTGGCAAAATGAAAGATAACCTCTAGCTATTGTATAATCTCCATACTGCTATCCTTCCCAATAAAAGGTATCCACTTTATTTGAAAAAGATAAGGATCTCTTCTAAAATATGTGGCTCAACTAGCTTTTTTGGTTTTCATGCATTATATTAGGTCATTCCTTAGGATGGATCCATTGACAACTCACCTCCCAAGCACTAGAATGAGGCCTAAAATAGTTATCCACCTTTATCTAGTGAACCCTATGAAGCTTCTCCATAAAAAATTGGAAATTAGGAAATTGATCAATTAAAGGAGGAAACCCATCCCAAGAATCCATCCAAAAATTTGCTCTTTGGCCATTATTAATCACCCAAAAAAATATTTTATTAATAACTTCTTCGATTTTTAGGACTGCTAAAAGAGGAGATCCTCATGAAGGAAGAGGAAATCTAACAATCTAATCAAGATATTTATTTTTTACATATTTTGCTCTCAACACCTTAGCCCATAAAACCATTGGGGTGTGTAAGAGTATCCAATAAAGCTTTGTTTCAAAGGCTTTACCATTCTTCATAGTTGGGCAAAACCCTAAACCTCCATCATATCTATGAAGGCATAATGTTTCCCATTTGACCAAATCCTGCTTCTTTTCATTTCTAACACCTTTCCATAAGAAGTTATGGCTGATTTTATCTAACTCCTTAAAAATATATCTAGAAATATTAGAAATAGAAGAGGAGTAGATTGGAAGGGTTTGAAGAACCCCACAAATCAAAGTGACTCTACCCCCCATGGAAAGCCAACTATGAATCCACTTTCCAAGATTTTGTTTCACCTTATCAACTAACTAATCCCAATCCTTTAATCTATATTATTTTAAAGGGATGCCCAAATAGGATAAAGGAAGGACAACCTTTTTAAAATGCAGCTTATCTAAAACCATGGTTTCTTGTCTTTGTGAACAATGAAAAAAATTATCTTAGATTTATCCTCATTAATTAACTATCCTATAGCTATGGTAAACTACTACAGCCTCTTATTGAATATTGATACCTCTTGAAATGATCCCATGTTTTTCCTTCCATTATCTAAGGGTTTACATTTTTCTTTCATGCCCATTTAGGTGGGTTTTTCTCAAATTGGCTATGAAGCCCACATTTTGTGGAATGTTGAGAGAAATATTCATAATATTCTAGAAATTCATTGATTTGATAAATTTTTTCCAACTTTTGAAAGTAACCATGATAATGCATTGTATTATGAGTGGTTATATTACATTCATACAAGTGCTAGGTCTAATATCTCCAATAATGTTGTGTATGGCTTATATGAAGAACCTACTACCAAGTTTATTATTCTAAAAGTGTTAGGTATATCACCCTATAGTTTATTTAAAGAGTTTAGGATGAAGAACCACTCAAATTGGCTTTTTATCATTCCCTCATAAGTAGTCCTAATAAGAATATTTTATTTTAAGTAATTCATTAAATAGGAAATCTTCATAACTATTTTCTCCCTGATGTTGAGGTAAAAAACTAGTGTTAAAATTGCCTAGATTACTAATATACATTAAATAATGTTATTTATAATTTGATAGTAATTATACCATATTGCAATGTATATAGGAATCATATTTTGTGGTATAAATGAGTCATATAATAGACTTCTATATTTGAGATAGATTTTATGAAAATTACACAAGATAATAAACATGGTTTACATTCTAAATAAGTTTCTTTATTTTAGTTATTGTTTTGAATTGGAAATAATTATTCATTAATATTTGATGTATTATTTTTCTTAGATTTATTTTATATTTTACTTTATTTTAGATTAGAAATATTTGATCCCCTTTGATATGACTTAAGTTCTAGGGTATATTTTAAATGATATACAAATGTGAATGATATGTATCTGTAAAGTAAAAATGAACAACACCAATAAAACAATAGATCAAAGCAAATGATAATATATGCACAAAATGATAGATCTACTTTATTATGAATCAATGAGCCTAGATCTCAAAATCGTACAATAGATTTGCTTCAAATCTGGGGTTACAATACACTTTATTGCTTTTGATACAATATTACAATGAGAGGGTTTGAAACCCTCATTAAAATGAATGTTGGTGTATCTTGATCATCTTCACTCCAAAAAAATTGTGAGTGGGCTTTGTGTATCCCTACAGGACCACTCGAGTTGCAACATCCATTTAATAAATATGTTTCCTATAACCTACACATAAATCACAACATAAAATGTTAGTAGTAGGTGTGAGGGCTCCACTATGTGAGACCCTCTTAATAATCAAATCTATAAATCCTAGGTACAGTAATCATGAAATGCAAGTAAAAAACAAAAAAAGTAAGTTAAGAAGAAATTATACCTTGTACCTTTTTAGAATATACCAGATTTATCTGATTCACACTCTGATCTGATGGTGCAAGAATATCGACAAGCATTTGAGAGTTTATTGGTAGCAAACCAAAGGCTGATAAATGCCCTAGAGCATTCTACAAGGGCTATGAAAACCCTGTACAATTATTGGAATGCTCAGTAGCATTTGGAAAACACTCTAAAGTATTTTGGAGTGATGGGGGTGCTCTACAGAACCTATATCTAGTTCGTAGGAGTTTTCGATGATAGAAATGGAGGATGAGGTGGTGGTAAAGGAGGAAGGTGTTAGCAAAATGCTAGGGTTTTGGGTAATGATGGATGCAAGGGCTCTGATGATATCTCACCTTAGGAATCAATAAATTAACCACTTAACCGATCAACCTTTATTCACAAGAGTGAATGATGTTTTATATCTTGCCTTCAACATGTTAGGGTTTTGACGATAATAACCGGCGATCAAGATTAAAATATGATGGAGGGCTAAGATTATAACTCTGATATGTGACATAGATCAAGTTAAATGGATGGATGAGATTAAAACATAGTGAGAGGTTGTGATTTATTCATATATATATATTAAATATATAAATATAAATATAAATATATTAAATATTTATATTTATATATAAAATATAAATAAATATACATATATACAAATAAATAATGGACGGTTGTGATTGGATGATGCATGGGTAATAGGTGGCTAGGATTTGGTGTCTATAATATCATCAAGTGTTATGATATATAATATGCTTAATTACAAATTGGGTGATTGATATGATTTACTTATGCTAAAATCTATTTTATGTTCTATGGAAATGTCACCATGACAATGCATTTTTCCTTTACATATTAGTAGCTATTCCTTTAAAAATATAGTAACCTAGTGAGGATATCTTGCTTGTGTCATTGTTTGTCTAATTCAAGAATAATAATAACTTGGTTGGTGGATTTTATGATGCATGATATGCCATCAAATTCAATTCTCCCTAGTGCATTTGCTATGACTATTTTTAGTTGCAATTTCAATGAGTATAGTGCCAAGTATGAAGCTATAGGAGATCTCATGTATGTTAAAGATATAATTAATGGGGAAAAATTCATTTCTTAAGATATTTAATTCATATTACAATGATATTGATGTGATCTATGCTTAGGTACTTCTAAGTTACAATCATTTTACATTAATTAGTGTCATGAGGGTTTGATGCTTGTTTTTACCTCTTATTTAGGAGGCGTTGCAATATTACTCATATATTTTAAAATTTCTTACAATATTACTTGGAGATGCATTAAAACCACATTGTTTAAATTTTAAACACCTAAGTCTAATTACACAAATCCATATGAATAGCCTCTACAAACCTTCTTTTAAATCTAAACCATTACTAAATAATATGCTAGTGCTAGTTGAATCTATTTTATTAAATTAAAGGCTACTTAAGAACACCTAATGAAGTTATTCACTATTCCTTCATATCATTTTCTATCTTTGAATATTTCTTTCATACCATGGATTTATTTCACGTGTTCTAACTACTGATCAATTTTCTATTTTGATTTTATTAATGTGTATCTCTAACTCTTAAGTACTATAATATTCAATGAATTATAGACAAATTGAATGGGAGTATTGACCAATTAGAAGAATATGGGGAATATTACCTTTTATTTGGGTTTCATTTTTATTTACATGCTTGTGTATAGGTTATTTTCTCATAGAATATTGATTTTATGTTTATTTAAATTAATATTGATGTTTTACTCAAATATTCATGTGTATTTATTCCTACAATTTTAGAATGATTATTTGTTTTTGTTCAATATTGTCAATAAACAAATTACTATAATTCTCTAGATACTTTATATTTAAAAATTGATACTTTATCCTTTTTTTCATATTCACTAGATAATAGGTACTTCTTAAAATATGATGAAGAGATCGATCCATAATTCTAACAACTCCAACATGTCATACTCATATCATCTACAAATGAGTCCTAAATAAGGTCAAATATTCTTTCACTACTTTCACCACATGTTGATCTAATTTTTGGAAATGCTTATATTATTGTATAGGATTAAACAATATTCCATTATGGTTGTAACCATATTGAAAAAAATCCTTGTCCAATTATTCCAAATTTTTAATTTAGATTATGATTCAAGTTCAAGTTTATATCAATATAATTTATTCATGAATTATGAATACATGGAAAACATGTTGCTTTGCATTAATATTCAAAGGAGGATTACAAAGATATTCTTTAAAGAAAAAATACCTTTGAAGGCTACAATATTGGTCTTTCCAAGAGGGAGTCCCTCTTTTAGTAAAGTGGTCAAGCAACACCAAGGTCTTTCATGAACACCTCAAAAGGAAGTGGGCTTATTGCGCATGGGCCACTGCTAGTCACACCAATCATCTAAACCTACATAACCCTATAAAAATTGTTAGTAATATTTGGGGGTTTGTTTCAATTAGATCCCTTGTAATTAGACAAAATACCAAAGTAAATTAGCCTAATTCATTGCAAAATCATTAAGGGAAGTTATAAAATTGGTTAGGATAGTGATACTTACTTTCTTGAAAGGTTTGTTGGCTTTCTAGTTGTTGAAATAGATTTCTATTTGGATCGTAACCCTCATTGTGACTGTTTCGGTTACAACCTTCCTTGCGACAAAAAAAGTATTACCCAAATAGAAAGTTGGTTTGTTTGGAGGGTTCCTTTGATGCTCCCAGATATCCTATCTTCATAGAATTACCTTTAGAACCTATACCTATGAGCATTTTTTTTTATACAAAAAGGGTATAAAAGAGATGCCATGATGGTCTTCCAATATAGTTGATTGTGAGTGATGGTTGAGGATAGTGAAGTCTAGGTTGATTTTCGTAAATTCTAGGTACGTGTATAATTGGTTGATAAAAATGGAGGATATGACAACCTATTTATGAAATTTTCCAAGATTAGGGGGGCTAAGGTGTCCCCTAAGGTGTCATGCCTCATAAGTGCATTTGGATGAGAGAAGCCCTCACCCATCTGCATGTAGTAAATAGGCATGGGTGAGCCATACCTCATAAATACATGGTGGATGGTGACTCACCAATGCCTTCAATACCTTGAATGCCTTGATTACAAAAAGTATCCAAATATCATTTACGATATTGAATACACATGGAGATGTTGAGGGGAGCAAGAGTTAAAGCCTGACCATAGTTAGGTTCACCGCAGATTTAGGGTTGACTAAGGTGAGGTGAAGGATGACTCACCCATGCCTTGAATATTTTGAATGCTAAAAGTATCCAAATATTATTTATGTCATTGAATACAAATGGGGATGTGCGGAGCAAGAGAAAAATTTGACCATGGTTAGGTTGACCATGGGTTTAGTTGAGGTTAAGTGGGTGAGGTGGAGGCTAGGCTAGTCAAAGGGTAGACTAGGTGATGTGTCCATTGGTTAGGTTGACCATGGGTTTGAGTTTGACTATGATGTGGAGTTTGACCAAGGTTAGGCTAGGGTGAGCTAGGCTTATGTGGCATGTTGACTAGTCAAAAGGGTAGACTAGGTGATGTGTCCCTAGTTTAGGCTAAAGGGGTGGTCATGTGGTGACCACGGGCTTAGCATAGGAAAGGGCTTAAGTGGATGAATAGTGTTTTTAGACTAATTTATGCAAATTTTGTGGGTTTTACAAATTAATCACTCATTAGCATTGTACAAGGATAAATGTGACATTTAGGTGTCTACATTTACCTCTTTTTTAACCACATTGTGTGAATACACAATGCAGTGCAAAAATTTATAACATTAGATTGGTGGTTGATTGTGAGAGATGAATTGATGGTAGGTGGTTGTGCATGATCTATGATTGATTATGATTGATTACAACCTTTGGCATACTACATCATTGTCTAAGGAAGGGTATGTAAGATTATATTACTATCATGATCAATGTAGAATACCCTAAGTTTGTAAGGGGTAAATATTTTTAAAATTTGGCCTTTGACAAATTTTTGAGTTAGATTTAATTTAGTAAACGATTCAGCCATTGGTAGGTATGCTCATGATATTTTGATCATCTTATCAAATCCATAGTGTTTATAGTCATAGCATTTGGGTATACCAAATGTTTGTTTTGAGTTGGAGTTTGATTGATAAGAGAAATTATGCTTTTTGTTTGTCCTAACAAATGAGGGCTTAAGATGGTCTCTAGAAATTTTCTTGGATGATCACAAATTTCAAAATGGAGTGTTTGATTATTTATCATGTGCAAGGTAGCTTTAGTGTATGATGTCTACGCCCTCAAGCAATGAGTTAATGGGTGAAGAAACAAAAAATAGTGATGAAACGCTTGATAAAGTAGTTATTGATCGAGTGTAATGAAGACACAACATGAGAAATGGATGAGAATCACAATTTTATGCTTTGTGATAAATTTTGAGGAAATTTTATTTGGTTATAGGGTGGGTTACGATTTTTTGGGTCACAAGGGTCCTTGTGATCATACATGGTTGCAACTCTCCTTGCGATCGTACAGTGCATACCTATAAAGGTACAATTGCAAGGCACACAAGTCATTTGTTGCTTGTAAGGGATGAGAATCATGAGGAGGGTAGTAGTTGAGGGTTAAGTTGTGACGTGAAGTGTTACTAGATTAAGGAGAAAATCTAATGAGATGGTGGAGGGTGTGGCAAGAACTATCACAGGAGGGTGTGTTGTTTTTATTAGTAAGCTTTATGCCATTTTTTTAAATATTGGAAGTAAAATGAACCCTAGGGCTCAATTTATAGGGAAAAGAAACTGTAGAAAAGTAATAGGCTAGTCTAGGTTGTTATTGTGAAAAGGTGAATGAGGGTGGGGCTTGGTGCACATGTATGTATGTATTTTTTTGAAGGTATGGTTTTTAGTGTACTTGCACATTTGTTTGCATGGGTTGTTTTTGTACTTTTGAGAGAAATTGGAGGGTTTTCTACAAAAGGATTGGGATATTGACCAAATGGGTAATATAATATACCCTCTTACATATGATAATAATGTGGGTTGTGATTGTATGGATTGTAAGGAGGATTTAACTGATCAGGTCATACGGATCCATATGACTCATATGGATCTGTATGAAATGTACGATCTATTTTGTTTTGGTATTGAATGAAATAATGTTGTATAGGTCAAGGAGGTGGTTTCAAGGCATCAATTTTGACCTTTGATTGATAATTTGAAGAAGCTATAGGGGATGGGAACATTGAATGGTTGAGGAAGACAGACCTATATGGAGTGGCAGAGATGGTTCTGGTCCACTATGATCACTCATATATATCAATGCTTTGTGAGCACTAGGATCCTGATCATAACACAAAATGATGATGATGATCACCTTGGAGGACATCTATCAAATATAAAGGCTACCTATGGGGGGATTGACAATCAGAGTATCTAGGAGATGAGATAAGAGTGAAGTATTATAAAGGATATTTGGGGATGGATGGCAAGTAGTGAAGGTCAGTAGTGAAGGTGTGGTATATGAGGATTATATGGTGATTGAGGAGTTATCACTGAGATATTATCTGGTAATGGTTTTGATATATAGCTATGTATTCCTATATTTGTTAGGGGTAGGTTTTTCCTAGATAATGATGGGAGTAGTATGTGACATGGTGGATGGGGGTCTATGATTTGTATGGACATCCACACTATTGGCATATACATTCAATGAGTTGCATGGTGTCCATATGAAAAAATGGATATGGTTGAGTTGCAACTTGTTGGTACAGATTTGGGATTAGGAGCACATAGTGGTGATGTGGCCAAAGGGCTTTTCCTACAGGGTACATGAGCTAATGGGAGAGAATGTGCCACATGCCTTGAGGTGGAATACAAATATGGAGGAGTGAGTAAGGGGAAATTATGAGGGTAGGCTATTATATTATCAAGGAGTGTTTGATAGCTTACAGGCACAAGATATTATATGGTGTCCATGGAGAGGAGCACCATCATATGGAGATGATGTACAGGGGCTATTTTCAGGGATATATGGTAGGTGGTTGGTTGGTTGGGATAGGACACATATTGAGTTATTTCCATTTTATCATGTGCTCAGATATTTTGGGCTATATTAAGGATTTTTTGATCCACTAGTAGTGATCTGGAGGGTTAAGGAAGATTGGATGCAACTAGAGGTGGATCATTTGGACATGTGATTGGATTAGGATTTGGTGCTACTAAATGTATATGATATGAGAACCATATAAAAGCATGATGGATGGTGGATGACTCAAAGTTGGGAGCTCAGTGTAGGAGTGGTGGATGGTTTAGAAGAAGCAACAATAGTAGCGACTAGGGGATTAGAGTGGACCATAAGTGAGGTGGTAGCCATGGCTAGTGGTTTAGGAGTAGGAGTAGGAGGGTAAACATAGCCATAGATGTAGATAGTAAGGAGAAGGATGAGGCTAAGGAGGTGTTAGCATTAAGGTAATGGATGTGATGTCGAATGGACAATGGAGTAGGCCCATCCAGGGTATCAATTAAGGGAGCTTCAAAGATGTTGATATATGAGACATCAATACTTGAGTTTAGAGGGCTAGGTGTGGATACCATCATATAGATATAGGATATTTTGTATGCCATGGATGAGGCTAACATGTTGAGATAATGGGTGTGACAAGTGGAGGTACGAATGGCCAATAAGAAGGCAACTTGGATCTTGGAGATATTTAGGATAGTAGGAGAGATAGATGTAGCTTTAATGAATAGGGAGATACTATAGTATAAGTTTGATGTATCGAGTGTTGAGCAAGGTGTTGCAAGAAGTTTGTCATTGTTGTCAACACAGGAAGTTAGATCTAATGATGCAGTGGACAGACAGTTCAGGAGTCATTCAGATGCAGAAGACAGAAGTTCAAAGGACAATCAGATTATGTAAAGTGCAATTCCTGGAAAACAGAAGTGACCCAGTTTCTAAAATTCGAAGAAAAAGACAAGTTAGAAAACTGTCGCGATATCGCGACATGTTTTCTGTCACGATTTCTGACAAGTCGGAGGAGAGAGAAGGCACAGTCGAAAATGTCATGATTTCATGACAAAAATGAGGAGAGAGAAGGCGCAGCTGAAAATGTCATGATTTCGTGACAAAAATGAGGAGAGAGAAGGCGCAAGGCAAACTGTCATGATTTCGCGACAAAAATGAGGAGAGAGAAGGCGCAAGGCAAAATGTCGCGATTTCGCGACATGTTGGAGGCCAAGAAGCTAAGTCGAGAAACTGTAGCGATTTCGCTACATGTTGGTTTTTCGCTGGCCGAAGCAAGGAGAAAGCGTTAAGTTGAAAAGTTGTAGCGATTTCGCTACATGTTGAAATATCGCTGGCCGAAGCAAGGAGAAAGCGTTAAGTTGAAAAGTTGTAGCGATTTCGCTACATGTTGAAATATCGCTGGCCGAAGCAAGGAGAAAGCGTTAAGTGGAAAAGTTGTAGCGATTTCGCTACATGTTGAGATTTCGCTACTGCATGAAGCAAGAAATGTACGAAAGCCGAAAGCGTCGCGATTTCGCGACAAAGATGAGGATGACGTCAGCAAAAGCTGAAAGTGTCACGATTTCATGACAGGCTGCAAGAAAAGCCTCTGGAAGCCGAAAGCGTCGTGATTTCACGACAAAGATGAGGATGACGTCAGCGAAAGCTGAAAGTGTCACGATTTCATGACAAGTTGCAAGAAAAGCCGCTGGAAGCCGAAAGCGTCACGATTTCACGACAAGAATGAGGATGACGTCAGCAAAAGTTTGAAGTGTCACGATTTCATGACAAGAACGGTGGCAAAGCTATCAAAGGCCAAAAGTGTCACGATTTCACGACAGCAAGGACAAGAAGGCGTATGGTTACAAAAAGTGTCACGATATCGCGACATGTTTCTATTTCGCGGCAATAGTTACAGGAAGGTGACAGAGGTGGCAGTAGAAGTTGGATCTGGGCCGACAAATTTTAGGGTTTTGCAGCCGACAGATTTTAGGGTTCGCAGCCGATAATTTCTAGGGTTTGCAACCGACAAATTCTAGGGTTTTACAACCGACTGTTGTTTAGGAAAAGTTGAGGCCGACAAAGTTGAATCTAGGTCGACAAATTCTAGGGTTTTGCAGCCGACATTCTTAGGGTTACAGTCGACTGTTGTTTAGGATTTGTTCCTAAAATTTCTTCTATAAAAGTAGGGGTACTTCGAGTTTGAGGGAGTGCTGTGGAAGATAATGTGCGAATGCGAGCAGAGTGATTGCGCAAGTGAAGTTCGTGTCGAGCAGACTACGAAGTCGTAGTTCGAGTCTGCATATCGTGATTGCGTGAATGAAGAGCGCAAGGTGTAGAGGTGGAGTTCTAAGTGCAAAGTGATAGCGCGCAGACAGCAGAAGTGATCGATCATCCGATTGCAACAGAGAGTGCGAAGAAGTACATAGAAGCGGTCGAACAATGTGAAGTGTTTTGCACAGAAGTAGCAGAATGCAAAAAAATAGCAGACTATAAGAAACAACGTGAAAGTTTTATTCTGTCACTTTTATTATCTTTATTGACTTCCAAGTTGCAGCTTGGCATAAGGGGTTGGTGCCTCTTTCCAATAGGTGCTGGTAAATTAGGAGTTGGTGCTCCATTCTGTTTGAAACGGATAAAGCTAAGGGGTTGGTGCTCCTTCCAGTTGGTGCTGGTAAAAGATATTGTAAAGTTGTAGCTTTGCATTGGCTGGATTTGGATGGTAGTCCAAGCAGTCATTTTGAGGAGTAGCCACATTGGTGAACCTCGTTAAATAACTGTGTTGTGTGTGTCATGCTTTCTTGCTGCATTTGATATTTCTTTTATCAGTTTTAAATAGCTGCTGGATTTAAAACTATATGTATTAGAAATTTTAAAGATCACACTGATTCACCCCCCTCTCAGTGTCACTATGATTACAACAATTGGTATCAGAGCCAAGTTCCTGAATAGGCTCAATCAGCTAAGGTGATCTTGGAAGTGACGCAATGGCAAGTGGTGAAGGTTTCTCCTCAAACAAAGCACCATTGTTTGATGGAACTAACTATGCTTTTTGGAAAATAAGAATGCAGACTTATCTCTGTGCATTGGGTTTTGACATCTGGGGTGCAGTAGTAAATGGTTACAAAGCTCCCGCCACTGCTCCAACAGACACTACCGGTAAGAAGGCATTTGAAAATGATTCGAAAGCAAAAAATGCCATCATGTGTGGATTAGTGGACAATGAGCTAGTCAAAATCATAAACTGTGAATCCGCAAAAGATGTATGGGATAAACTAGAGAACATTCATGAAGGAGACGATAGGATCAAGGAGGCCAAGCTTCAAACACACCGAGCTCAATTCGAATCCTTAAAGATGGACAATGATGAGAACATAGAGGCTTTCATGCTAAGAGTCAACGGAATCACAAATTCGATCAGAGGTCTCGACGAAGATATGGATGATGCTACGATTGTGAAAAAGGTATTAAGATCTCTCCCTCCAAGGTTTGATTCGAAAGTCTCAGCCATAGAAGAAGCTAAAGATCTAAATCATTTTAGTATGGATGAGATGCATGGTTCTTTGACTGCTTTTGAAATGAGAATAGGAAGATCTAATCCCACAGATAGAGAAGCAGCCTTCAAAGTACTAAAAGGCAAAGACACAAAACAAGAGTCCGAAGAAGAGGATGTTTCAGATGAAATGGAAGCAAATTTTGTCGAAAACCGAGAAAAGGAAAAGGAAAATACAAAGGAAAGCTACCTTTTAAATGTTTCAATTGTGGAGGCATTGGACACTTTGCTACCAAATGTCCTCTCAATGACAAGAACAAAGGTGAAGAAACTCCGCATCAAGAAAGAAGTGAATGGAGGAAGAAGACAAACTTAGAAAAGGCAATTTCAAAAAGAAAAGTTTTATCTCCCGAAATGCAGATTCTTCAGAGGACAGCTCTAGTGAAGACTCTGAAGAAGGAACAGGTGAAGCTCTCTTTATGGCGTTTGAAGTAGAAAAATCAGAAGAGGCAGAAAACCCAGAAAAGAGAGAAGGTATGAACCCTAAAGTATCTATTGAAAAAGCTGAGGCTGAAGTTGATTTAGAAGGTGAGCTGGTTTCTGCTCTTGAAGAATGGAAATCTGAGAAGAGAAAGAATAAAAAACTTTTAAGAAAGCTTGAGGATGCAAATGACATTATAACCAGTTTAAAAATACAGATAGAAGAATACAAGAAAATGTTCGAAGATCTGGAAATTCAGGTAACCACGAAGATAGATTATTGCTGCAAATTAGAAGAAGAAAATTTTGGTCTTCGAATGCAGATACAAGAGCTGGATCAAAAAATTAGTTGCTACTACAAACGTGAAGAAAGTTCAATAAAGCTGGATAAAATCTTAAGTGATCAAAGACCTGCAGGCATCAAATTCGGTCTGGGCTTTATTGAAGGAGAATCATCAAACGGACCAACGGCAAGCAATGTTGAATGTGAAAAGAGTAAAAACAAGAAACAGGCTATTGAAAGAAAAACAAATCAGGCAAAAGAAAGCAGTAATGCCAGTCCTAAAATAGGAACTGACAATGATGGCTTTACCAAGGTCACACATCAAAGAAAGGGAAGATCTAAAGCTCCTGCAACAACTTGGCAAAGACCATCTTTCAGGTTCAATCATTACTTTTATGGTTTCTATTTCAAATGTAATGGTTATGGGCATAAAATTGCTGACTGCAAGTATAATGTAGGTCCAAGAAGTTTCACTAGTAGAAATACTTTTGCTCCTCTAATGAGTTATGCAGTAGAATGCTTTAATTGTCACAACTTTGGGCACATTGCTAGAAACTGTCATAGTACTTCTGTTTCAAATCAATCTCAGAAAAGAAGAACTCAACCATATAGGGCAAAACAGAATAGAATTATTTTTGAAAGATATGTGCAAGATTCTGAAAAGGGGAAATCCAAGCTAGAGCCCAATACCATAGTCAAAACAGAATGGAAATAGAAAGAACAGCTCAGGGAAGAAAAGGAATCTTTAATAGTGCAGACAGCTTTCAGGGCTCATAATAAATGTGTACCGTGGATTCTTGATAGTGGTTGCTCAAGTCATATGACAGGTGATAAACAAAAATTTGAAAAACTACAGAAATATGAGGGTGGCTCTGTGAAGTTTGGAAATAATGATGGAGCCAAAATAATAGGAAAAGGATCTGTCAAAATTAGTGAAGGGAAAATCAAGTCAGAAGAAGTTTTATTTGTGGATGGTTTGAAACACAACCTATTAAGTGTCAGTCAAATCTGTGATAAAGGACATGAAGTAGTCTTCAAAAAGCAGGGTTGTGAAGTCAAAAAAATAAACAATGGGAAATTGATAGCAACTGGTTCAAGGACGTCTGGAAATTTGTACACACTCTCAAAAACTTCAGAAGGTACGTGTTTCATTGGACAAGAAGAAGAGAACTGGTCGTGGCACAAGAGGCTTGGACACATAAGTTTTGATAATTTGGTGAAAATCAGCTCGAAACAAGCAGTGAGAGATATTCCAACCATTAAAAAACCTTCAAACAATGTTTGTGCTTCATGTCAGAAGGGAAAGCAAACCAGAGTCTCATTTAAAACAAAAGAATACCACACTAGCAGTCCCTTGGAACTTATTCATACGGACTTATGTGGACCCATGAGAACTCAAAGCATAAACGACGAAAAATACTTTATGTTGTGTATCGATGATTATTCCAGAATGACATGGATATTTTTCCTAAAAGATAAAATAGAAGCTTTTGAAATGTTCAGATCCTTCAAACAGCTAGTTGAGAATGAAACAAGAAAAAGGGTCAAATGCTTACGATCAGACAGAGGAGGAGAATTCATTTCGAATGAATTTACAGAATACTATGAAAAACATGGTATCAGGAGACAATATTCAGCAGCTAGAACTCCACAGCAGAATGGCGTAGTAGAAAGAAAGAACATAACTATACAGAAATGGCACGCACCATGCTCGGTAAAAAATAAAATAGCAGATAGATTCTGGAAAGAAGCAGTTCACACTGCAGTATACATCCAAAACAGATATATGTTAAGAACTCATGAATGCAAAACACCTTATGAGTTGTGGTTTGGTAGAAAAGCAACAACAAAACATCTCAAAATATTTGGCTGTAGGTGCTACATCAGAAAAATAGATGACAACCTTGGGAAGTTTGAAGATAGAGCAGATGAAGGTGTTTTTGTTGGGTATTCATCAAAAAGCAAAGCTTACAAATGCTACAACAAGAGACTCAAGAAAATTGTGGACAGTGCAGACGTTAAATTCGATGAAGTTGGGAAACGATTAGCTGACTTTGAGGAAAACTACCCAATCTATGAAGAAGTCGTTGAAGGAGATGAGGTGAATGAAACAGAAAATAAATCTACGTTTGATTCAGATGAATTAGTCGATGACTCAGAGGTGCAAGAAAAAAAGAAATTCAAAACAGCAAATTGCGAGAAAAATCATCCAAGAGACCAAATAATTGGAGATCCCACAATCGGTATTCGGACAAGAAGGAAAGTAATAAGTAATTACTCTCTTTTATCTAGCATTGAGCCCAAAAACATAGATGAAGCAAGCAAAGATGATAGCTGGATGAAGGCAATAAATGAAGAGTTAGATCAGATTGAAAAGAACAGAACTTGGGAATTAGTACCTAGACCTACAAATAAGAATGTAATCGACACCAAATGGATATTTCGAAACAAATTAAATGAAGACGGATAGGTCATTAGGAACAAAGCAAGACTGGTTTGTAAAGGATATGCACAGGTCGAAGGCATTGATTTTGAAGAGACTTTTGCTCCAAAGTGGCCAGATTAGAAGCAATTAGAATGTTTCCGGCCTTAGCAGTTCACAAAAACTTCAGAGTTTATCGGATGGATGTAAAATCTGCCTTTTTAAATGGGAAACTCGAAGAAGAGGTCTATATTGAACAACCGGATGGATTTCAAATTAGTGAGGATCCTAACCTTGTCCTGCAAATTAAAGAAAGCATTGTATGGATTAAAACAAGCACCACGGGCATGGTATGCAAGGCTAGATAACTATCTCTCTCAACAGGGATTCAAGAAAGGTTTAGTGGACAATGAATCGTATGTAAAAATAGAAGGTGGGCATCTCATTGTTCTAGTTGTCTATGTAGATGATATCATATTTGGCAGCAACAAAGATGAATCTTGTAAAGACTTAGCAAATAAGATGCAGAATGAATTTGAAATGTCTATGATTGGTGAGCTGACTTACTTTCTTGGGCTACAAGTTAATCAAAATGAGAAAGGCATATTCATTTCCCAAATCAAATATGTGAAAGAAATGCTAAAGAGGTTCACTATGGAGGACTGGTAAGCCAGTTAGCACTCCCATGACAACAAGCTGCAAATTGAGTAAAGAAGACAAATCTCCACCTATAGACCAAACCATATACAGATCTATGATTGGAAGTCTACTATATTTAACAGCTACTAGACCTGATATTCTGCAGGCAGTTTGCATGGTAGCTAGATTTCAGGCCAATCCCAAAGAGAATCATGTGACAAATAGTTAAAAGGATTTTTCGGTATCTCAAGGGCACCATGGAGTATGGGTTGTGGTATCCAAAAGGCAAAGACTTCACTCTTATATCATATTCAGATGCAGATTGGGCTGGATGTGTTGATGACAGAAAAAGTACCAGTGGAGGTGCATTCTATTTGGGGGACAGATTGGTTGCATGGCACAATAAGAAGCAAGAGTCAGTTTCTTTATCTACAGCTGAGGCAGAATATATTGCAGCAACATGTTGTACACAAGTCTTGTGGATGAAACAAACTTTGAAAGATCTTGGAATTAATTTCAGTGAACCAATATCGCTTAAGTGTGATAACACCAAGTGCAATTAACATCTCCAAGAATCCAGTTATGCACTCACGGACTAAACACATTGCTATAAGGTATCATTTCTTGAAGGAGAAAGTTGCAGAAGGAGAAGTCAAATTGGATTTTGTCCCAACTACGGAACAAGTAGCAGATATTTTTACAAAACCTTTGCCCAAGGAAGTGTTTGAGTACCTTCGAAGCAAATTAGGAGTAGTCACACTTCCTAAGAAGTGACTAGCTACAGGGATCACTTTCTCAGGGGGAGCATTTGAGTATTTGACTATTCTTTTGCTCATGATCATAATTTGTGTTGGATGCAACAAATTGTGCCTGAGAATTGTGAGGATGGACTCAGAGGGAGTCTGCAGCAACCCTTTGGTATTATTGACAAAGGGGGAGAAGAGTTACAGGAATGTACACAGGTGTTGCCAACAATTCCAAAGGGGGAGATTGTTGAGCAAGGTGTTGCAAGAAGTTTGTCATTGTTGTCAACACAAGCAGTTAGATCTAATGATGCAAGTGGATGAGACAGTTCAGGAGTCATTTAGATGCAGAATACAGAAGTTCAAAGGACAGTCAGATTATGTAAAGTGCAATTCCTAGAAAACATAAGTGACCCAGTTTCTAAAATTCGAAGAAAAAGACAAGTTAGAAAACTGTCGCGATATCGCGACATGTTTTCTGTCACGATTTCATGACAAGTCGGAGGAGAGAGAAGGCACAATCGAAAATGTCATGATTTCATGACAAAAATGAGGAGAGAGAAGGCGCAGCCAAAAATGTCATGATTTCACGACAAAAATGAGGAGAGAGAAGGCGCAAGGCAAACTGTCATGATTTCATGACAAAAATGAGGAGAGAGAAGGCGCAAGGCAAACTGTCACGATTTCGCGACATGTTGGAGGCCAAGAAGCTAAGTCGAGAAACTATAGCGATTTCGCTACATGTTGGTTTTTCACTGGCCGAAGCAAGGAGAAAGCGTTAAGTTGAAAAGTTGTAGCGATTTCGCTACATGTTGAAATATCGTTGGCCGAAGCAAGGAGAAAGCGTTAAGTTGAAAAGTTGTAGCGATTTCGCTACATGTTGAAATATCGTTGGCCGAAGTAAGGAGAAAGCGTTAAGTGGAAAAGTTGTAGCGATTTTGCTACATGTTGAGATTTCGCTACTGCATGAAGCAAGAAATGTACGAAAGTCGAAAGCGTCACGATTTCATGACAAAGATGAGGATGACGTCAGAAAAATTGAAAGTGTCACGATTTCATGATAGGCTGCAAGAAAAGCCTCTGGAAGCCGAAAGCGTCATGATTTCATGACAAAGATGAGGATGACGTCAGCGAAAGCTGAAAGTGTCACGATTTCATGACAAGTTGCAAGAAAAGCCGTTGGAAGCCGAAAGCGTCATGATTTCATGACAAGAATGAGGATGACATCAGCAAAAGTTTGAAGTGTCACGATTTCATGACAAGAACGGTGGCAAAGCTATCAAAGGCCAAAAGTGTCACGATTTCATGACAACAAGGACAAGAAGGCGTATGGTTACAAAAAGTGTCGCGATATCGTGACATGTTTCTATTTCGTGGCAATAGTTACAGGAAGGTGACAGAGGTGGCAGTAGAAGTTGGATCTGGGTCGACAAATTTTAGGGTTTTGTAGCCGACAATTTTAGGGTTCGCAGCTGATAATTTCTAGGGTTTGCAGCTGACAAATTCTAGGGTTTTATAGCCGACTGTTGTTTAGGAAAAGTTGAGGCCGACAAAGTTGAATCTGGGCCGACAAATTCTAGGGTTTTGTAGTCGACATTCTTAGGGTTACAACTGACTATTGTTTAGGATTTGTTCCTAAAATTTCTTCTATAAAAGTAGGGGTACTTCGAGTTTGAGAGAGTGCTATGGAAGATAATGTGCGAATGCGAGCAGAGTGATTGCGCAAGTGAAGTTCGTGTCGAGCAGACTGTGAAGTCGTAGTTCGAGTCTGCATATCGTGATTGCGTGAATGAAGAGCGCAAGGTGTAGAGGTGGAGTTCTAAGTGCAAAGTGATAGCGCGTAGATAATAGAAGTGATCGATCATCCGATTGCAGCAGAGAGTGCGAAGAAGTACACAGAAGCGGTCGGACAGTGCGAAGCATTTTGCATAGAAGTAGCAGAATGCAAAAAATAGCAGACAGTAAGAAACAACGTGAAAGTTTTATTCTGTCACTTTTATTATCTTTATTGACTTCCAAGTTGCAGCTTGGCATAAGGGGTTGGTGTGCTGGTAAATTAGGAGTTGGTGCTCCATTCTGTTTGAAAAAGATAAAGCTAAGGGGTTGGTGCTCCTTCCAGTTGGTGCTGGTAAAAGATATTGTAAAGTTGTAGCTTTGCATTGGCTGGATTTGGATGGTAGTCCAAGCAGATCATTTTGAGGAGTAGCCACATTGGTGAACCTCGTTAAATAACCGTGTTGTGTGTGTCTTGCTTTCTTGCTGCATTTGATATTTCTTTTATCAGTTTTAAATAGCTGCTGGATTTAAAACTATATGTATTAGAAATTTTAAATATCACACTGATTCACCCCCCTTCTCAGTGTCACTGTGATTACAACATCGAGGGAAGTCCTAGAGGGGTAGTTGTCAACATTGGTGGCTAAGTAGGAGATGGATAATATGAAGTGAGAGGATATACAAATATGACTATCTATGATGAGTGTAAATAAAAAGAGATCTCAGGTTGAGTGAGAGATATTACAAAGCGTGTGGGATGCAACACTAGTAGAGATGGAAAAAATCTAAGAGGAGGTGGGATATTTGAGGGTATAGGGTGCTTAGATGAAGGAGGTAAAATGAGCATGAGAGGAGGTCAAGGTATTATATGTTCAATATAATACCATGATAGTTGTTTTATATTTGGATTTGGTGGGATAGGGGTTTCTAATTTTGCTATAGTTAGAGTATCATTCTTGGTCATACTCATGATGAATATAGAGGAGTACATAGTCAGTTATTCCCATAGCACCATGAGTGGTGGAGACTATAGTATCATATATAGAGGGATCTTCTCCAACACAAGATGTTAGGAGACCTCAAACGAGTGGCAATGAGCTACCAAGAGAATATAAGGGGAATGGAGAGACTCCTAGTGAGGGCATTAGAGATGTTGCTAGATGAGGCCTCAATACCTAATATCATTATTTTGGTGTGGTGAGTATACAACCATTTTTGTATATTATGATAGTTTTATATGTGGTGATGTACAACATGATATATGTGATGTAGCCTACAGGAAATTTTGATTATGTATATACATTTTAGATATATGATATATGATTATGTAATGTGCATTTCTTATGTATGATGTATGCTTGTAGAGATGTTATACATGCTATTATGTATTTATGATGTGTTGAATAGATGGTACATAAGATGTAGCAATACTTTATTATTGTTTTTAGGAGGTAAAATGTGTGGACGTGAAAAATGTATCATATGTACACTTGATATATGAGAAATGATATTTTTGGATGAATGTATTTAGATTAGATAATCTTAAATGATTTAATAAATCAAGGACACCAGAGTAGTCTCATAGATATACTATCCTAAAATGATATAAACAAATATGCAATGCATATGATGAATGCAAAAGCGACTAAATAGAGATAGGTAAGTGTTGCAAATGATGTTTAGTAAATGTCGCTAATGAAAAAATATAATGAAGTGATAATCTAATACTTTTGTGGGATGGCAAGTGTTAGGACCCCATCCTAACACCATTTTGTAATTCCAACACGGGGATCCCTTTATAATGTTATATTGTAATATTTTATAGTGGTATGTGGCAAGTAAGATGCCTATATAAGTAGGTCCATTTCATGTAACCATTATCAAGAATGTAACCACTATTTGGTAGAATATTAGATCTCTAGTGGCATTTTGCATGTAACCCAACTCTTGAGCTTAGGGTTAGGGTTGCATGAAGTGTATCTTTAAAAGACATGGATCCATGTACAAATGTATATTTTTGCAAATTAATGAAGTATTGAAGGAGGTTGCCCCCTTGAAGAGGCCCGTGATTATGTGATTGTTGTGAGAGTGTTTAATTTTGCATTTACTTTTTACATTGTGATATTTTATTATTGCATGAATCTCTGTTTATTTTTAGTATTTTGTGTGAGTGAGTTTATTTTTAATAGTAGGTTCCTAACAAGTGGTATCAGAGCACTTTCCAGGGCTGAATTTTGTTGTGACTGCGATAATTCTTGCCCATACATTATGACTATTAGGTATAATTTTCCTATTTTTTTCTTTTTTGTTTGTCCTTTATCTAAAAAAAAACCAATTAAAACCAACAAAAATAGTCTTTTATTTTTCTATAGTAGTTGTGTAGGTTAGAAACCCTGTGTTGAGGGTTTTAAAATATCATGGAGGAGTTATCATTATTGGCTAAGCTAGATAGCCCATAAAGTATCTAGTGAAGTGAGGGGTTATCGGGCTCCAATACCCAAGCCTCAGACAACACCCACGCATAGAATTGAGCTCCCACGTATCTTCGGGTATTTAGGGAGACCACCTAGGATTTAACAAACCTTTATCCCTAGGAAGATTTTTTGGCCTTGTATTATCCATAGTACATCAAACACAACATCCAAAAATATTACCCTCCCATACTATCAGAGAGGTAGGTAGTGTGCTCAAGGGTATGTGTGGAATCCTCCTTGAGTAGTGGCCTAAAATATTGGTCCGAGCACTATCGTTCGTCACTATGGTATAATAGAGGGCCTATGGGTATTACATACTCCTTGGCTTAGAGTACCTAGTTTTGTCCACCTACAAACAAATTTTTATATTTTTGTAAATCTTACAATCACAAATATCCCACAAAAATTGAGCATATGGAGGAGACTTCCCTATCATGAAACAAATTGCATGCACAAAGGAAAGAATTGGGGAACCAAATAGAAACAGTCAAGGTAGAGTTTGCAAGTGTCTTAATTTAGTAACAGTTAGGTCAGGATTGTTAGTTGGCAGTAATAATTATCTATAATAATATATAATTATAGAGTTGTTAGTGACCAAAATATAACAAATAGTGTTAGTATAGGGAGCCACAAAACAATGTCAATATTTGTAGTACAGGTGACCATATAGTGTTAGTGTAAATAACTACATAATAGTGTTAATATTCATAGTATAGGTGATAGTATAGTGTTAGGAGTGGTCAGTAGTTAGAATATATAGGGTAGAGTTGGCTGACATAGAACCTAAATTTTGACATCAATTTCTAGAGATAAAACCGACCACACCAATAGACTCGACAAAACAACAGATAAAAAAATTTGGGGTGTCCAAAACTAGTGTTGTGGGACATAGCTCATTGTGACCATATTTTTGAGTTGATCAATTTGATATATAACACCCAAGAACTTTTTTGGACTTCTTACTAAAAATAGTAACCCTTGAAACCACACTTCTATTTTTAGTAAGTCAGTGAAAGAGGTTCAAAACTCACCAAAATGGTTGGTGGCACTCATGGACATCAAAAAGAGGTAGAACATGCCACTTCAATGTTGGATCAAATACAAAGCACACTTAATACCCTTCTCCATGATAATCAAGCAATAAGGGAAGACATTCAATGATTTAGAAGTGAATACATCAGCTCCAAAGCCACCTTTGAAGAACACCTTGTAGAGGTTGAGTCCAAACTTGACGATGTCCCAAAGGTGTTTGAGCATTATGATACTAAACAATCAAGGTAGGGAAAAGGAACCCATAAGGAAAGGGAAGGCTCTCACACTCTTTTTGACCATGATACTCCCTTTAAGATGCCTAAATTAGAATTTTCTAAGTTCAATGGGAAGGATGCAGATGGGTGGTTATGTCATGTAGATCAATTCTTCAAACTCCACAATGTCCCTAAATATTTATGGATCCAGATGGCTTCTTTCAATTTTGAGTCTAAAGCCTTACAATGGTACCAGTGGTTACAACACACAATTCTTGACCCCTCTTGGGAAGTTTTTGAGTCCCAATTACTCACTCGCTTTGGCCCTAGTGAGTATGATGACTTTCAAGGAGCACTAACCAAGCTGAGACAAACCTCTACAGTTCGAGACTACTAGACCCAATTTGAAAAATTAGCTAATAGAACCAAGGGGTTGAATGAAAGGTTTTTTATGAGTTGTTTCATTAGTGGCTTGAAGGATGATCTCCAGGCCAAGGTCAAGATGTTCAAACCATAAACAATGATGTAGGCCATAAGCTTGGCATGGTTGGCCAAATCCAAATTCTTAGCTCAAAGGAGGACATCTAAATTTCCACAAACTAAACCCTCCTTTCCTCCCAAGTTCCCAACTAATAATGAAAATAAAATTATTTCCCACAAACGCTTGACTATAGAAGAAATGGATGCTCGATGCGCTCAAGGTTTGTGCTACAATTATGATGAAAAATATGTTTGAGGGCATAGGTGCACCCAAAAGAAGTTATTTCTCATAGATGTCAAAGATCCAATCAACAGTGAACAAAGTGATGATGAAATAGAACCAGTAGAAGAACCACCTCAAAATGAGGAAGAAATACATGAAGAACCACAAGTAAAAATTTTTATCCATGCTCTTGCAGGGATTACTACTCCACAAACCATGAAAGTTGTGGGTTTTTTCAAAGGCCAACGTCTTACAATCCTTATCAATTTTGGAAGCACACACAACTTTATTGATCCCTGAATTTCCAAGCAAGCCAATTATTACATACACACATGTAATTCCTTTGAGGTTATGGTGGAAAATGGAGGGACTTTGCCTTGCAAAGGTAAATATCATAATATTAAATTGAAAATAGGGGATTATGAGCTCAAAATTGATATGTTTGCTCTACAATTAGGGGGATGTGATATTATGTTGGGAGCTTAGTGGTTAGGTATATTGGGAACCATCACATGGAATTTTAAGAGTTATGGATGCAATTTTCACATAATGGAAGGTCTTACACTCTTTGAGGTTCACAAGCAGGGCCTCCTCAGATTATCAGCTCAAACCGTATGGAGAAGTTGTTGAAAAAATCTTCTCATGGGGTCATCACTCAGATATTTGCAATCCAACCACCTACTTCAGAGGTGGACCAAATTCTAAAATATTTGCAACTTGTTTTGACAAAGCACAATGCAATTTTTGTCGAACCATCATAATTGCCACCACGTTGCTCCCATGACCATTCCATTCCATTGGTACCTGGTAGTGTACCACCTAACATTAGGTCATATCGATATCCTCATGCCCTTAAGTTAAAAATAGAGAAGTTAGTACAAGAATTATTAAAAGCTGGAGTCATTCAACCTAGTAATAGTCCTTACTCTTCTCCTATCTTATTGGTGTGAAAGAAATATGGGTCTTGGTGATTATGTATCAATTTTTGTGAGCTCAATAAGCTCACCATTAAGGATAAGTTTCATATCCCTATAGTGGATGAATTACTGGATGAGATGCATGGGGATATGTTTTTCTCCAAATTAGATCTTCACTTCAGGTACCATCAGATCAGGCTCAAGGATGAAGATATTCCCAAAACTACATTTCATACTCATGAGGGTCATTATGAATTCTTGGTTATGCCATTTGGATTGACCAATGCACCTTCCATATTTCAAAGCCTCATGAACAACATTTTTTACCTATTTATTCATAAATTCATCTTAGTTTTCTTTGATGATATCTTGGTTTATAGTTATTCTTGGGAAGAACACCTCATCCATGTGGACCAAACTCTACAACTTTTGGCACAACATCAACTTTATGCTAAGAGGTCCAAGTGTTCTTTTGGGTTGACTAAAGTAGAGTATTTGGGACACATTATCACCAAGGATGGAGTTAAAGTTAATCCTAAGAAGATTCAAGCCATTCAAGATAGTGTTTGAAACCTCACACTCTAAAGGGTCTTCATGGATTTTTGGGTCTCATAGGGTATTACCACAAATTCATCCACAACTATGGCAAAATTGTTGCTCCTTTAACAACCATGTTAAAGAAGAATTATTTTACTTGGATGGGTTTAGCTGAGAAGAATTTATTTAATTGAAGTATGATATGACAACCACTCATGTCTTAGTGATGCCCAATTTTTGCAAGTCCTTTTTAATTGAAAGCATTTATTTCAACAATGGTATTGGAGTTGTGTTGATCCAGGAAGGGCATCCTATGGCCTTCATTAGTAAAGCACTTTCAAGAAAAAAATCTATGAAAATCAACTTATTCTAAGGATATGATTGCAATTCTTCATGTGGTTACTCATTTATGGCCTTATCTCATTGGATAATATTTCTCCAATAAAAAAGAATCACCAAAGTCTTAAATACTTCCCAGAGCAATGAGTTGCTACCCTTGAACAAAAAAGTGGATCTCTAAGCTCATGGGCTATGATTATGATATTACCTATAAAAAGGGCAAAGAGAACATTATGGTAGATGCTCTCTCTCACCAATTTGAAGCTCAAAGTATGTTGTGTCATTTTTATGCCCATACCACAATGGATAAATCCTCTTTGAGATGAGGTGCTTTAAGATTAAAAATTATAAACTTTAGGTTACCTCACTTCAAATGGAGCCTACATCGTGTCTAGGGTACACTTGGGATGGACAATATTTGTGCTATCTCTAACACCTTTTTTTCCCTTGCACATATCCAATTTAGGAACTCATTATGATGAAAATGCATGCTTCACATGCTATGGGCCATTCAAGGTTCCTACAGACATATGAAATGATTAATCAATTTTTTGGAAGGGTATGAAGAAGGAAATTTAGATTTTTATGGTTGAGTGTGACATTTTTTAATAAATGAAAGGAGAAACAATGCCTTCCTTGAGCACTCTTCAAACCTTACCTATTCTTGAATAGGCTTGGACAAATATTTTCATGGATTTTATTGAAGGTTTACCTAAATTGGGAGGCAAATCAGTTATTTTTATGGTAGTGGATTGTCTCATGAAGTAAGTTCATTTTTACCCCCTCTCCCATCCTTACATGACCTTTGTAGTTGCCTAAGTTTTTCTTGATTCTATATTTCATCTTCATGGCATGCCCACCTCCATTGTGTTTGATCGTGATCCTACCTTCACTAGTAATTTTTGGTAAAAATTATTCAAGTTGTAAGGAACTCAACTCAAAATTAGTTCATCTTATCATATGCAAATGGATGGTCAAATAGATATTGTTAATAAATTTTTGGAGACCTATCTTCATTGTTTTACCTTTGATCATCCTACATAGTGGGTGAAGTGGCTTCCCTTGACCAAGTGGTGGTATAACACTTCTTATCACATTATGACCAAGGTCACCCCTTTTGAAGTAGTTTATGGTTGGCCTCTATCAACACCCTCATCCTATATTCTAGGTAGCTCCAAATTCCATGCTATTGACACTACACTCCACCAACATGCCGAAGTTCTTCATCAACTGAAGCTAAATCTAGAATTGGTCCAAAATTGAATGTGCTAACTATTATAATATGAAAGCCAAAAAAATTGTACCACATAAAATGAACACAAGCATATAAAGCAATAAAATAAATTTTTTATTAATCTATGTTCAATATTATAAAGAGAGTCCTCAGAAGAGGATCTTTTCAAATGATACAATGATTACACAAATTAGGGGTATGATTCCCTTCTCTTCAACAAGTAAGGTATCTAGGTGCAATGTAATAAATCTCCTTGCTAATGTAGTTCATGAGGGAGTGGGTTTTATAAGACTACTGCATGAGTGTTGTATCTAAATTATTTTTCTATCCTCCTACCTATAACATGCACACAAGGGAATAACAACAAATTAATAGCATGTGCGGGGCCCACTGAAGTTGGATTTGTATTGAATCAAAAACTAGGAAATGAAGAAAAAGCAAGTGCATATATGCGATGAAAGAAATCTAAACTATTTTAGAACAATTAAATAAGTAGATATATCCTAAAATACCATAAAAATTATAAAATAAAGCACCTGATTGTGACCATATCAAGTCAAGATGTTTTCGTCTATGGACCATCTCAGGACGAGATGGTCAATGTTATAGACCTGTGTTTCTTTATCACCAAGCCCAAGCAGTGTTTGAGATGACTTGGAGAGTATCGTCAATGTATTTTCATAGTGGGAATGTGAGTTTAATGAACTTGAATAGTCACCATAGTGAGGGTATTGGTTATGCAAGGTAAGGAAGTGTAGCATTCAATCCTATACAATAGTCCAACACCATGGTCTTGGTAGAAAAAAAACCTAGGGATTGATTTTGATAGAACTTCATGGCACAAAAAATTGATTGCAAGATCTTTAAAACTAAGGGGTGAGTGCCATTTTATAGACCTCTTTACCAGAGGCTAGGGCACTTTGCATGAAAAAGAAAAGGGGTAGTTTGCATTGAGAAATTAGATGCATGTCCTAAAATAATTGATTGCATGTGATTGATTCAAAATTATCTCATGTAGGGCATCCAAAATTAGCATGAGATCATGCACGGTGCTAAAATTTAGTTTCAACTGCTAGTTGTTATTTTTATTATTTTTAATTTTGATTTTTTGTAATTGTCTCAGGTCAAGACGATCGTGGTTTTGAGATTGTCTCGGGTTGAGACAGTTAGGCAGCTTATAGGAAAAGTTGTTCAATGTTGATAAAAACCATCAAAGTAGCCCTAGGGCTACCCAAGTGTTGTTGCCATTGCACAACTTACCCCAATTTGGGAACCACTTGAAGTTTTGGTTTTGATTTGAGATTTTTGCTTGCATCAAAACCTTTGAAAATATTTGCTTGCATTTGAGAATTTTAACGTTTTGATTGCATTGAGGTTTTAAAATTGCTGATATTTTTACATCTTAAATCCTTGGATTTGATTGCAATAATTCAAATTGAATATTTTTTAATATTTATATTTTAATTGCATTATTCTGAATTAAATATTTTAGAAAAATCAAATTCCAATAGTTTTTCGAAGGTCCTAAAAACATTAATTATAGGGTTGTTCAAATCTTGTCACTTTTACCCTAAAATTGAAGTAAAATTGAAACGAACATAAATTACGCTAGACCAAACCATTTGAGCTGATTCAAATCTGGTAGAAAGAGGTTAATCTCCTCTCTGCAATGATACAAAATTTTCAGAATTTTAGGTGTCAATTATTTCCAAAAATAGCAATTTTCCAAAGTATCCTGTGAAATGGACATAACTTGAACTAGATAAATCTTTTTGAGATAATTCAAAAGCTGGTAGAAAGAGGTTAATCTCCTATCTACAATGATACTAAATTTTTAGAATTTTAGATGTCAATTCTTTCTAAAAATAGCAATTTTTTAAAGTAGCCCGTGAAATTCTAAATGCAATATCTCACAATTCAAAGTGAAATTTTGAATTTCATTAATATATTTGGATACCTATTTTCCTCATTTAGAAGCATGAGAAGTTTCATTAAAATATGGAAACGTTGAATTTTAACTCAATTTTAGGCATAACAGGAAGTAAAGTTTGAGCTAAGGTCGATTTTGCATGTAAACCCTAAATCATTTGGTATATTATCAATGGGATATTTTTTATGATGTTTGGCCAAGAATTTTTATGGATTCATCCTAACTTAGGGAATTTTAAACTTTACCCGAAACCATTGAAGAACACAAGCTTATATTGAGAGGGGGGGTGAATAGTATAATACCACTTTTTACTTTTATTTCCCAAATAGTGTTATCCAATATAATTAATGGCAATATCAATAGAAATAACCAAAGCAATGCATAAATCATCACACACAATAGAGACACCAATTTAACGTGGTTCACCCAATGTGGGCTACTCCACGGAGAAAATATTTCACTAAAATTTTCTTAATCAATCTCTTGGGAATCCTTCCCAAATACAATGTTTATGGACCTATATCTAAAGGATACACCAATCCCCTAAATCAAGTTTGTGGATCTCTATCCATAGGAGAAATCCTCCTCTGCTATGGTTGGTGATCCTTTAGAAGACTACTGCCTCCACTACACTAGCTTGTGGATCTCTCTCCACTAAAGACTCTTGTCACCACTTAGAAGACCTATAATCACTGCCCTTGTTGATGGATATCTATCAACTGGAGACTACTGTCCTATCGAATTTGTCACCTCCAAATATCTATCTCAAATTTGAACTAAACACAGTCCTTCAGTCTAGCACAAATATGCTCAACAATTCCACATAGAACTTGTTCAAATCTGCTCAAAAAGTCCACACAAAACTTGCTTAAATATGCTCAACAGGTCCACTCAAAACCTGCTCAAATATACTCAATAGGTCCACTCAGAACCTACTCAAATATTATCAAAAGGTCCACTTAGAACCTGCTCAAATATGCTCAACAGGTCCACTCAAAACTTGATCAAATTTGCTCAACAGGTCCACTCAGAACCTGCTCAAATCTTCTCAACAGGTCCACTTAGAACCTGCTCAAATATGCTCAATAGGTCCATTCAGAACCTACTCAAATATACTCAACAAGCTCACTCAGAACTTGCTTAATTATGCTCAATAATTCCACATAAAATTTATTTAGATCTGCTTAATAAGTTCACACAGAACTTAACCAAATATGTATTGTAATCTTCCACAAAAGCTCACACAAAATCAGTCCACAAGTCTTCTCAAAGACTTACCTCAAATCTACTTAACAAGTCCACACAAAACTTGTCCAATCTCATAGAAGCATAAAGAGAATTGTTAGAGACTCAATATGTTCTACACTCAATGCTCAATCACTTTCTTAACTCAAAATAGAATATAGAATAGTTTGTTTTAAGGAACTTGAACAATCACTTCACACAACCACTTGACTAGGCTCAATCAATTCTACTCAACCAATCACTCAAGAAAGAACCCTTGCTCATAAGCCCTAGTCCAAGCATGTAAACATCAACTCAAAATATTTCTAACAATGCTCAACAACAAATCTCACATAACAATGATACTCATGTTCTTTTCAAACCCTAGTTCAAGTTCTTTGCTTAACAACTCACTTCAACAACAATGCTTATTAAATAAGGTTTTAACAACAACTCTTTATTCTAGAAAACCTTGACGCATTAGCTCAACCACTCTCAAAAAGGAAACCCTAATCAAGTCCTTTTCACTCCAAACTTATTTTCCAGAAAACCAGTCAATCAACTCAACAATGGAAGAATGTGCTCATACCTTTTCTTTATTGGAGAAAAATCTTCAAAACTACCTGCAAACAATACCTTCTTCTTTACCAAGTGTCAAGGGTTAGCTAAAAAATATTATTCTTCATAAATTACAATGATAACTCAATTTTGTAATATACCTTATTACTCCATCTCAATTAGCAATATTCAACCACAATAATTTTATCAAAATAAATCTTATGACTCTCTAAACTTTAACTCATCAAGAATTATTTCATAAATAATTCACACTCTGCATATGACTTCCTAAATTATTAATATCTACTATAATCTCCAAACATTCAAATCTCAACATCACAAATTAAAACAAACATATTTTAATTTTCCTTCACCTTATAACTCCCTTTATTTCTTAACAATCACTCCAAGCACTCAAACCTTAATATCGAAAAATAAAATTATTTTCCTTCACCTTATAACTCCCTTTATTTCTTAGCACTCAAACCTTAATATCGAAAAATAAAATTATTTTCCTTCACCTTATAACTCCCTTTATTTCTTAACAATCACTATAATCCCAAGTGCTCAACTTTCAACATCAAATATTAAATAGCATACCTCTTATTTGTCTTGACCACCAAAAGGAAGCTCCAGAGATATAATCATGGGATTTATGTTCTCTCAACACCTTAGCTTCAAATCAAACCACCAAGTCAGCTGCACTCCCACGTGAAACTTATGCTCACGCTGTTTGATTTAACCCTACCGTCTCACGAAGATCCAGGAAAAACAAATAGTGGAGCTCTTACTCTAAAAATGTTGATCACGGGATTTGAAACGTGGTTTCTCCAAGCAAGCCCTAACACATTTCTCACTTCCTATATGTGTTATCCGATGGATAAGGTCAGTTATCAAAGACGTGAGTCTTCTTTCTTCTGCACAGAATATTTTGATATGCAAACTTTACTATTTTTCGAAACACTACTCAAAGCCTTCTACCTTAGCCACGTTTCTAAATCTCTACTCCAAAATTTAGACCTCTATAGCATTCTGAATCGTTGCACCAAACTGTGTGCCTTTCAAAAATTTTGCGTCATTGTTCGTTAACTACTCCGTCGAACACGCTGGAGTTTCTATCTTTATTATAGTGCGCTCGAAGGTTGCATTACCCAAACCTTTGCTCATCTAACAATTTGTATCACTTTTACCACACTCCTTCGTATAGTGCTCGAATCATGGCGTCTTCACCTCATTAATGCCTATCTTTTTCTTTCTTCAATAGGTTCCCTTATATACACAATTAATGGCTTTTTAAACATCGACGCTTAAACCTTTTTCCATTCGATCGTCGGGCACTCTTGAAATATTTAATTTAATTTTTGATATATGCCTTCAATGAAACTTTGGCCCATAGTACATGATGGCATAATATTTAAATTATTTAATTTTAAATTATTTTAAAAAATAATTTAAATATTAAAGAATTTAAATCAATTAATCAAATTAATCTCTCTTTAACCTTGGGCCATTGAACATTGTCTTTTTATGTTACCCAACCATGATTTTTGACTTATGCTTCATATAATAAATATTTATGAAGCTCTTTTGCCAATAACCTCTTACCTTGCTCCTTGAAATCAATGATAATTTCATGCTTTGACATCAATGACAACTCGATGGACTCAAAATGTCCAACAACCATTCACCCTAAAATAAAAATGGTATGAGACTTACTTCTTCTACCGAAAGGTAATATTTTGGTAAGCTAATTTCATCGGCTGAGAGAATGCTTTCATCGGCCTACAGAATGCTTCATCAATCGAGATAATATTTTTGTCGATCGAGAGAAGAGAATGCTTCGTCAACAGAGAGAATGTTTTCATGATTAAAGTCGATAAGTTTAGCCTTGGTTATTTCAATTCGTGCATTACATTTGATAGGAAATTTCAAGGTTAAATCTAATAATTTCAAAAGTGAGTTTTAAAGGCCTCAACATTAAGATTTGGATTCGAACATTAAAAAAGAAACATTAATATTGAATGTAATATTGAAGTGGAATGTTGGATTTAACACTTTGGAAGCCCTAATATTAATTTTAATATTTGACATCAAAACTAAAATGAAAACCTTAGCATATAATTAAATAATATTTTGGAGCTTCAAAGAAAGAGTTTAACATCCACTTTAATATCTTAGAATTGAAATTAAAAAGCATAATATTAGAAGATTGATTTAATAATCACCAACGTAAATAATAATAATAATAATAATGAATTAATATCAATGAATTTTGACATTAAAGTTGGACTTAATACATTGGCATTAAAATTGAAATTCAACCTTAGTGTCAAGGATTAATAAATTGAACATGGAAATTAAAATCTAAAATAAAACTTAAAATGAGATATGGTGATTAAACCTAAGGAAGTCATTTAATAAATTTAATAATAATAGATTTGATTTTCTATTCCCGCCACAAAAACTAATTTTGGTTTATCATTTAATTTACAAACAACAAAAGAAATAGAGCATAATACTAGAAGGTGAAAGTTGAAATTTTAGATGACAAAAATTTGTAGATCTACAATTGTAGAAACAGTCACGAAAGGGTAATCGAATCAGAAGATGATACATCATCATTTACCATTGCAAATTATAGGCAGTTGAATAATGTAAGGTTATAAATAGCCATTGAGAGACGATTCCAAATGGTCGGATGCTATTTTAGTGATAGAATTTTAGGAATTTATTTTCTTAGTTGATGAGAATATATGCCCTTGTCATTATGATTGGATAATATTATGCCTTGAAGTCATCTAATGCAAGTGATTTTGAGAATTGTAATCACTGAATACTTTCATTAGTACAAATTCTATAGTTTCTTGGTGTATTTTGTGTATGCTTATGGTGTTTACATCTGAGAAGATTCTATTGTTTGTATTTCTCCTTTGAAGATAACACCGCTTGGTCTTAAATTGTGTAAAGATTGGTTGAGTCAGATTTGGTTAAATTCAAAATGCTTCCTTCTATAGATTTAACATAAGGTTTCAATTGCATTGGATTGTTTTCTTTTCTCTTTAACCTTGTCCTTTTGACTTTTTTTGTGAATCAATTAAAATTAGGAGTAGATTAGCAAAATTTTCATCTATGAAACTTGATTTCATAATATTGTGTTTTACCCCTGTAGGTTTCATATAAATGAATGATTATAATGCTTTCATAAATTTTGATGCTAAATGCTCATATCTTCATGATTTACTATACAATTAAGCAAAATCCTAAGTTATTCATATCAAGACAATCAATTAATTAGAACTATAACTAATAATCCCCTTGTGATGGCTACATGAAGGCCCTAAATATTCCAAGTATTTCATTATTTTCCTTTGAACTAAAATATTAATAAATATTACCAAGTTAGACCAACCTCACTCGAACCTTGATGAGATCATGAATCTCCTTTCAAGAGAGGACATCCTGCATTAGTCCTAGTTGTTGCTATGTGTTTGTTATCCAACAAATACATCACTCAACACCAAGGTGGATTGTGGAGAGGGATGGAAAGGAGACCTTTTAGGGAGTCTTCTTAAGATAACACATTTTAGGTGTCTACAGAATATATTAAATTATTTGATACATAAGAAGATCAAGGGTTAGCTAGATGCCTTAATGGGGATATCAAAGGTCATTTATGAAATCTATATTATGGACTCCAAGTCCCATATCTGATTGTACAATTTCTTTCAATAATCAAAATATTCTATGCATTGTTTCTCATGTGTTATGTAAGTTCTATTATTGTTTCATTAGCTCATTATATTGCAACTTTATTATAATCAATCATGTGATTATATTTCTATGAATTTCATATTAAGTATAAGGATTCAAAAGCCATTAGTGGTATTAGAACTACATCAAGATTACTTACATAGGTTTTGAAGGCAGAAGGAGACCCTTTAAAAAATATCTCATTGAATAAATATGATATCCACTAAAATAGGTCCCATAGAAGTCAAATATAGAGATAGGAGACCCAAGCAAAAGAGTTCTCATATAATTCAATGAAAAAAATAGGAGCAAAAATAGATAATCTAAAATGGTGCATTGATTATGGATGATGTTTATTTGAACAAGTTGATGTAAAATACCCCAATTATGAAAAGGGTACACATTTTTGAGTCATTGCTTCCAACATATTGATGGACTTAGGTTTGATCTTAGTGATGTTTTTAGCTATCGATAGACATTATTAGTCTACGAGGCTAGGCTTTAGGTACACCATTGGTATAATCTTGGTACCCTTTCAATCATCGATAGATATTAGAAGTCTACAAGGCTAGGATTTAAGTATACCAAGGGTTTTTTTTATTGAGGCTTTTGCTTTTACCCCAACAAGAAGGGTGTATGATCATTTTTGGCAATGATTCTTGGACAAACGCGATTTACACTTTTGAGTGTTTGATTATTGACTTGATATTGAAACATGAATCTTACATTTATCTGACTACTCCCTCAAGTGGCGAGTCAAGAGAGGATATGTAAAATGATGATAGCAAGGAGTCACTTGACCAAAATGCTATTATTAACTTGGGTGCCTTTGGAAATTGAGGAATTTTTGAGACTATCTCAACCCAAGACTGTGGTATTTTAACTATTTATTTTTTCAAAATCATGGCCATCCTAGACGATCACATGGCATCATATGATCATCTAATATAGCCATAGCCACGTAGGGATATAAATAGAAAATTGCATGATTTTAGGATTATTTTCATCATGTAAGATAAAGAGTGAGCAAGACATGGAGGAGGAGAGTGAAATTGTGAAGCAAAGTGCTACCAAAAATCTAAACAATCGATAGGACTGACCCATATGATGCCTCAGCAAGTGAAGGATCCGATGCTAGGAGGGTAAGGACGATAATCCTAACTTTTCATTATTAGTAAAATGAACCCAAATTAAGATTAATGGTAAATGAATGGGTGGGATGGGTAGCCTAGGTGAATGAAAATATGGGTAGATAGATTTTAATGCTTTTTTCTTCTCCTTTCTCTCTTGGTTTGCTTGTGATGTTTGATTTTCTTATTATTATTATTATTATTATTATTATTATTATTTATATGCTTTTTTATGGGCTTTGGTGACCATCTCAGGTGGATATGGTTCCATTTTGTGATTGTCTCACCCAAGAAGATCATATTTGGTGACCATATCGATTCGAGACAGTTGCACTCCATGACCATCTTGGGTAGAGATAATTGCAGTTGGAGATCATATCGATCTAAGATGGTCATTCTTAGAACTTGTTTTTATTTGTGATTTTTTTATTAATTTTTTGCCCTTGTAGCAGCGTATTAGATCCTGATATCGCTTCACAAACATCTTCAAGGAGGCTCATGCGATGGTGCTAAACAATGAGGATGACTAGACATGGTTGAGGGACTTGGGCTTGCTACACATAGTTTATATGGAGTCTATCCATCCCGATCAAGCATATCTAATAACCCTCATAGATATATGATACCTATATATAAAGACCTTTGTTATGTCAACCAAGGAGATTACCATGACTCTTGAGGATGTATATCAAATTTTGTAGGTCCCTGTTGAGGGAGATCCCATTGTAATGGCCTTGACCAACCAACAAGAGGTAGTACTAATATGAGTCTATGAGATCATTGGAGATGTGTAGACTATGACTTGGATAGTAGTGGGGTGAGGGTCAGTGTTAGATATACCACTATATTATTGATAGTGAGGCATGCAGTGCTCATGTTACTGAAATCAAACTTCATCCTACTAGATTCTTCTAGCTCGAGGTTCCCTTGCAACCTGTTGGTCCTTGTGTAGTATTTGGTAGAGTATCTTAGGATAATGGATTGGGGTACTACTTTGTTGGGATAGCTCTACCAGGAGCTTTATGAGATCTAGGAGAGAATTTGACTAGGCTTTGTATGTAGCTTCCTCCTACAGGTATGGGTATGGGAGAAATTTAGTGTTGATAGATCAAATGGGCTATCATGGTTTGTACATCGAGATATGATTTATCAAGATATTCCTTATACCATGTGGTGGTTGCATGAGTGCGATTGGAGCAAGAGCCACCCCTTTCAAGGTATCATCAAGCACTACTCATATTCTTTTACTAGATTGTAGCTAGGAGAGGTGACATGGAGGCCTTGGAGGGGAGCTCTAGCCTAGACTAAGGAGGGTGTGCACCTAAGATAGGTGTGACACAACAAATGGCTTACTAGCTACCATGGTACAAAGCATGAGTACTCTCAATACTCATGAGTGACCCACCATTTTGAGGTGAGATAGGATGTTTCTAATGAGCTAGTTGTATACATGTGGAGGACTAGTGAGATACATCTAGCATGGCCTCAACTTTATCTTGTGGGTGATGACTTAGATTAACGATTGATAGATGACAATGCAAAGGATTTAGGTACCATTATTGAGTATGACATCTATCTTGTAGACTAACGTTTTAAGGGAGGTGTAATGATTGGAGAGGCAGGGGCTAGAGGGACTAAGGCTAGTATTTCATAGCAATGACTATATCACTATGTGGATAGAGATGTGGAGGCAGTCGTAGCATAGGGAGGTAGTGGGGGTTTAGAGACTCCTATGGAGGGTGATGGGGGTGATAGTGTGTATGAGGATGATCCTCAAGAATATATAATTTCCTTGAGAGAGCAGGTGCATATCCTCTAGGGTCAGTTGACTAATAGGGACTCTACCCATGCTATAGCTTAGAGCCAGTGGGACACTGCCAAGGAGAGATGGTAGGGTTTGTCAGAGGAGAGATACACCCTATGATCATAGGTACAAAACACACATGAGAATATTGGTAGAATTACAGTAGAATGAGATGCTTTACAAACTAAGCAAAATTCTCTTTAGGTTATGGTATATCAAATATCATTAGGTATTCAAGGTTTATCTACCTTTATGGCCCATCTAGAGTGAGAGAGAAACTATGTATGACTACTAGAGAACACCTTATTGCTTAATGATATTACCATCCCTACACGTCAATCTACTTCTTAGTCATCATGAAGTTAGTAGAATGGGGTCTTGGGAGGGTCATTAGTAGCACCACTTGCTCCATAGTTTTTAGCTTTAGGTGCATCCCAAAGGTTAGAAGCCAATGGATCTAGGCAGCATCATAGAGATGAGGCTGAGGCAACAGTGCGAGTGATGGTGCAAGGCCAACGTGATCCTTGGTCTCTGTGTAGTAGCTACTTATTTTTGGATGTGAGGTCTGAGGACTCACTATTATAGCCTACAAGTATTTTGTAGCATTGATGTACTTATTTCATGATATATATATGATATTACTTTCTTTGGTTCCTATCATGTGCTCATTATTTGTGTAATGATGTATAATTGTAGATGCATGGATGTATGATAGATGCTTATAGGTGTATGCCTAGATGTTGTGTTAATGTTACATGAATGGATGCTTTTGATATGATGATGTATAGAAGTAGGTATACCTATGTTGTACTAACAACATATGAGAATGTAATTAATGCAAATTGTTAATGTATACTTAACTAATGAAACATAGTGGATGATTTTATGATGTAATAACACACTAAGTATATGCATTATAAAAATGTACTAGAGTCACAAATCAAGATGTAAACAATCCTCATCAAGAGCATACACCTGAATGGGAATCCAACAAGAAATGATAGGTGATGAAGGATCATGATAATTATGGATTTTGAACAATGAGAGGTTACAATTAATACTAAGGTTTTTCATGAGATTTAAATACCCTAGTTGATCAATAAAAATCCATGTACTAATCATGCAAGCATCTGAAAGATAAAAATTTGCTAGGAAGACCAAGATATTCCATATCCCTGTGTGTGCATAGTGAAGTTCATTACCTCAATGTTGGACTTGGTTGGACTTAACTACTCGGTAATGAAAGCCACCAAAAGCTAGCTCAACCATAAGCTAGCATTGGTATGTACAAAATAAGGTTGCTAATGTGATAGACATATTTCCACACATAAAGCTACTCCACTGCTAGGTCGGTTTTTATAGCCCATTGTTGGTGATGGAGATCACCCCGTGGTTGTAAAAAACTAAGAGTTCTAGGGATTCAAACTCTTTTTCTTCTTTTTGTTTGGGATTTTTGGGAATTTTATTTATTTTATGGAGGAGCAAAGAGATTTTATTGCTTTGTGATACTTAGTTGGGATACTTACTCATTTTATCAAAGAGCAAGGTATTTTTCTCTTTTTTTTTGGGGGGGGAATACTTGCTCATTTTGTAGGGGAGCAAGTTTTTTTTTTTTAATTATTTTTGGGGGGGGATGAGCTTGTCATTTTGTCAATTCTTAGCTTTTTTAGACCATGCACATAATGGGAAGAGCAAGGGAAATTGTTTGGTTTCAAGGAAGAACTTACGTTGTAGTGTCATCCTTGTCCAAAATCATATTTAATATTATGATTGTGCTTGGGATTTTGAAGTAAAAAAAGTATGACCAAAGCAATATTCTAACATCAAAAATCAAGATGATGTGCAATGAAATCTAAAATACCAACTAGAGACGGCTAAATGATCAAAATACCCTATTAGACACCTTGTAACCACTACTTGGGATCAAGTAAGGGGTGGATAGAAATTATGGATATGTGGATGTATGATAAAGATAAGAGATGTTGCATCAAGTGAAGTGACTCTTTTACAAGCATGAGGCTATATAAAGTATGAAATTCAAGACTAGATGGATGCATCTATAGTGAACAAAATGCTTAATGTACTAGAATAAAACATGCAACTAGCCAAACTCATGACTAAGACTAAATGCAAGGTGTTAGGATTATGTACCTAAAATTAATTATTATTCAATCACTATTTTTATTATTTAATTAGAAATCAAAATAGCGCATCCTTTAAACTTTCACTTTATCATTCATATACATAGGGAATAACATGGATGTATTTTATCATCCAAGAAAATAAATATTTAATTGATGCAGTGGGTGGTTATACTCCATTGAAAAAGTGATTCAATCCTCCAAAACTAATTTTGACCTTAAATTGCATTATTTAATTTTTTAAATTTATTATCTAACTATTAGGATCTGAAGCTCCTACCATCTTGTATCAGAGCGATTCAAGTACATGTACCTTCTTACATCCTTCTCACACTACTCACAGACCTCTAAAATACATTAACCACTATAGAAAACAATTGAACTATTCTAGATCATTATCTATGTGACCGTCTCCAACTCTGTATCGTGTTCAGTGTCCTTGACAGATCAATCTTAAAGCATCAATTTTTTCTTTTTCCAATCACCTTGCTCAGCGTCATCTCTTACGACAGATCGCTATCAACAACACTGTCAAAATAGTGAAAATTGGTGCAAGTGACAATCTATTCTTAGAGGCAATAAAATAAGAAAATCATGCTAAAATTCTCCATATCCTTCCAAGAGGACATCATCCTTTGGTCTAAGCTTAGATCGACGAATGAAATCAAACAACAAATTGAATTCATCAATCAAAATACTACATCATGACGTCTCTGTTTTACCAAAAAAAATTACAGGAAGGTGGTGTTAAATCATAACAAATAGGCTAAAAAAATCCCAAACCAGATAAATAAAAATACCTCCTGAATATTTCTAGGGAATTTGACCAAAATTCACAGTGAAATATCAAAGGAAGAACACATAAATCAAAATTTTAAACACCCTGAATCATTTTTTGGTGAGTTGTAGAGTTTCACAATAGAAAAATATAAAATTAATGTTATAAACCAAAGTTTAAAAAAAAAAATCTGATCACCGGTTCAAAAGGAATGACCACAAAAAAAAAAAAAAAGGTTAAGAGAAAAAGGGGATTAATCCCACATCTACCCGACTAGCAACAACAACAGGGTTTAAAAGAATTAGCAGGCATATTAACGTTTTTCTAGAATGCTAGGCATATGCACCCGTACGCTATACCATGGTGTCAGTTGGGGTACGTAGCATTAGGCTCACTCGAGTTGACTTAGATCACCCTTGATTATTGTGCTTTGTTTCCCAACTATCCATCGTTCATGTCGTGCCACCGTCACTTCCCCTCTGCTCGACCTTTGTTCAGCCTCCGCCCCGCTCCTCTACCACATCTACTCTTCTGTTGTTGTTGTTCTGTTACTCGCCACCCACTCCCCCCACCCCCCCAAAAAAAAAAAAAAAAAAAAAAAAGACCAATTTTTAAAATAAACAAAAAATATATATATTGTTAAAAAATTGCACAATTTTTGCAATTTCTACCCAAAGAAAGGAAAATTTGCACAAATTTTGAAATTTTTTTCCAAAAAGGAAAAATTTGCACAATTTTTGCAAATTTATAGAACCAAATTTTATACAAAAGTTGGCACTTTTTTTAAGAAAAATTTCAAAAACTTGAAAACCAATACAAGTAAATTATAAACTCACCACAACCCACCATGATAGAAAGGAGAATATTACAAGACCTTGTAAAAGAGATTACGAAAGAGGTCTCAAAAGAGGTTTCCAAAGAGGTTACAAAAGAGGTCCTGCAAGGAATGATGTATTGGAAAGATGATTTTGAAACAAATATAGCAACAAAGATAGCAGAATTAACTGTGAAATTTGATGCCACCAATACAGAGTTATCAACAAAAATGGACACAACAAATCACTTTGTAGACTTGGTGCAACAAAACATGGCATTAATACAATTCGGTCAGCAAAACATGATGCCCCTACAACAAGCGTCACTAGGGGGACCACACACATCAATCTTACCTTGAACCACAAAATTGAATTTCCCAAAATTTGATGGAGGTGACCCCATAAATTGAATATATCGAGTGGACTAGTATTTCTCCTTATATCAAATTCTGAAAATCCAAAAAGTATGCATCACCTCTTTTCACTTAGAGCAAGTCACTACACAATGGTACCAGTGGTATGAAAAAATAAAAGGTACTCCCACATAAACTGAATTTACAAAGAACCTAATGCTACGATTCATCCCCAGCAAATTCTAATATTTCACAGGAGCCCTCATAAAACTCCATCAAACATCTACAGTAAGAGAATACCAGGTGTAATTGAGAAATTGGTAAACCTGTGCCTATTCTGAAACTTTATTTTCTTCATGATCATAACTGTGCCTATTTTCCTCTTCATGATAAATTCTTACTTGAGATTCCTGCTTTTGATCTTCAGTAGGAGCTTCTTATTTTTCACTTACTGAGAGACTTTCATTATTGCTGCTAGAAGCACCGATTCTTCTTCCATATACAAGCTCTTCTTGTCATGCCTGCCTTTTTCATACATGTTTTCCTTTTCTTTTTTATTCTTGCATTCATCTTCACTATTTTGATTGTGCCTGTCTTCCTTGAGTTCCATTTCATCTTCACTATCACTGAAGCCATTACGATAACCTGAGACATGATCGAGTTGACCACAAGCAGAATATTCTTCTTTTGAAACCTTGAATGTTGCCTTTTGAGCAACAATATCTTTGAAAATCTAGTCAAGTTCCATTTCCTCTCTATTGTCTGCTATACCCATTTTGTGGACAATAAAATGCCCTGTGACCAAGCTTACCACACTCAAGACATCTTACTAATTTTTCTTCTTCCCTTCTTAGAGCTTCAAGATCAGATTCATTTTTCTTCTTAGATCTCATGGTTCTTCTTTTGCCTTTCTTTGCCATGTGTGTTCTTGTAGAATCTTCCCTCAAGTTGTTAGCCTTTCGAAGGAACCCGCTCTGATACCAATTGAAGAACACAAGCTTATACCTGAGAGGGGGGTGAACAGTATAAGACCACTTTTTACTTTTTCTTCCAATTCAATATTATGTTGTGTAAAGATAGCAGTATCAATAGCAGTAATCAAAGCAATGCACAAAAACCATACACAATAGAGACACCACAATTTACGTGGTTCACCCAATGTGGGCTACTCCACGGAGAAAATATTTTACTAAAACTTTCTCAATCAATCTCTTTGGGAATCACTCCCAATTACAATGTTTATGGATCTCTGTCCAAAGGAGATGTTGATCCCCTAATCTCAAGTTCGTGGATCTCTTCCATAGGAGAACTCTTTCCCCTTCTACTCTAGCTATGTGATCTTCTAGAAGACTATGTCTCTCTACTGCACTAACTGGTGGACCTCTCTCCACTTGAAGACTCCTCACTCAGATCTATCTTCAACTATGGTGGCTATTGGATCTCTATCCACTGAGACTCTATCCTCTATACTCTATCACCTCCAAAGCTCTATCAATAGGCTCACTAAGAACCTGCTCAATAGGCTCACACAGAACTCTCTTAACAAGCTCACATAGAACTTGTCCAATTCCAATAACAAGCTCACCAAGAACTTGTCCAAATCTCTCTAGCAAGCTCACCAAGAACTTGCCCAAATCTGCTCTAGCAAGCTCACCAAGAACTTGCCCAAATATGCTCTAGCAAGCTCACCAAGAACTTGCCCAAATCTCTCTAGCAATCTCACCAAAACTTGCCCAATTTCCAATCCACAAATCTATCCACAAACTTTCCTCAAAACTATCCCAAAGGCCTTCTCAAAGGCTCAATCAATCATGCTCAAGTAGCACTCAATTCTCTATCAACAAAGCTCAAAGATGAACTCAACAATGAATGGCAATTCAATAAACCACAATATCTCAACTCAACTCAACTCATAGAAGCATAAAGAGAATTTTTAGAGACTCAATATGTTCTAATCTCAATCTTCAACTCAAATCAACTCATAGAAGCATAAAGAGAATTGTTAGAGACTCAATATGTTCTAATATCAATCTCAACTCAACTCAACTCAAATCAATCTCATAGAAGCATAAAGAGAATTTTTAGAGACTCAATATGTTCTAATCTCAATCTCAACTCAACAAAATCAACTTAATTAGGCTCAATCAACTCAACTCAACCAATCATCACAAGGGACAACTCTTTCTCACACAACCCTAGTCCAAGTATGTATCAACCAACTCAAATATTTCCAACAATGCTCAACCACAAATCTCACATAACAATGATACTCATGTTCTTTTCTAACTCAAGTTCTTTCACAACCAATGGGCTTCAACAACTATGCTTATCAAACAAGGTTTAGACACAACTCTCAATTCAGAAAACCTTGAAGCATTCAACCAACCACTTTCGAAAAGGAAACCACAAACAATCCTTTTCCCTCCAATGATATTTCAGAAATCAACCACCATAAACAATCAATAGGAGAATGTGCCCATACCTTTTATGAAGATGAAAAAACCTCTTTGTAAATCTGCCACAATCACAAAATTCTTTTGCCAATCTTCACAAGGGTTAGTAGATCACAAAATAATCAACATTACTCCACTTTTCAATAATCATCACCAAGGCCTTTAATTGCACAACTTCCTTATCTCTCCTAAAACCACTTGTACCATAAAATAAAATAAATCAAAACATTGCATAACCTTTTCACTCCCAAAACCACTTATACCATAAAATAAAATAAATCACAATATTGCATACCTTGTCACCTCATGAAAGAATTAATCCTCTTGAAAAAGAACAAGGCAAACTTCACTTTTGGAACCCCTTTGCAAAATCAGAAATATCTCTTTACACACACCTTATTTCTCCTTCTAAATAAGTTAGTCAAATAGCCCTCGAAATAAGCTTTCCGACGATATATAATATGCCCCATTTCCGAAATAAATTGAAACCTTTACATATATATATATATGCCAACCTCCATTAATTGCACATAGGTCGGCCCTCCATTAATTTAAACTTAAACTTTAAACTTTAATATCTTCATCACCGGAGGTCCTTTTTCGATGAAACAAAATTCCACCTTGGCTTTTAAGAAAAGCCCTTTCCACATAAGCCCACCATGGTTTTAAATAAAACCTTTTATTTTGCCTACCTTGGTTTTCATAAAAACCCTGTAAATATCCATGCTTTCCAAAATATCATAAATGCTTATTTATGAAATATTTTGGCCACCAAAACCAAATATACATGTACATCAATGATCCATGTGACATCAATGACAACATAAAATACCTCAAATTAACTCAAATTTCCAACAATATCCCCCTTTGTCATTGATGGCAACACCTCTAATGCAAACACCACAATCACTGCAAAAACCATCTCTGAGAATCAAAGTTGCTCCCCCGACTCAATACTCTCTATGGAGGCTGCTCCCCCTAACTCAATACTCTCTTTGGAGGCTGCTCCCCCTAACTCAATGCTCTCCCCCTTACTCAAATCTCTCCCCCTTTGACATCAATGGCAAAAGGGACACCTATGGGGCTAAAAGATATGACTCTTAAGCTTAGCCCCCTCACCCCCTTCTCTTTTGAGGTGATTAATTTTGGGGTGGGAGTACTTTTACTCCCATATCACTTTGTTTCTTTCCTCTATCAACTTCCTTCCATGTTTTTCTGATATCCTTCTCTTGATGAATTACTTGATCTTCTTGTCTAGAACCTGTTTGACCTTCTTGCCTTGAACCTGTTTGGAATTGAGTCCTACACCATCTTGCAATATGCCCAAAGTTATTGCAATTAAAACACTTGATATTGTAGCCTTTGGTTGGTGCCCATGTCCTGAAATCTTTCTTGAAATAATTTCCATATCCATTCCTTTCCTGAACCCTGTATTGTGAAGCTCTATTTTCATGACCATTATGACCATGACTTCTGAATTGTGTAGCTCTAAAACCAAAACCATGTTGCTCATTTCCTTTGCACTGAAAAGCTTTATGACCAATCCTGTTACATGAGAAGCAATGTCCCTAAAAATCATACCTTCTTCCTTTGAAGTTTCTTCTAGCAAAATCAAACTTCTTTGATCCATGGATCCTACAATGTATAGCCCTATGTCCAAATCCATTACAAGAAAAATAATATCCTTGAAAAGCCCTTTGTTCATGCCTTGGTTCCTCATACCTTTCTTGACCATTATCCTTATGATCATCTTCAACTTGTGCATTGCATTCTTGAACCTTCTTTGTAGCATCTAAAACCTCTTCCTTAGTTTCTTCCTTGCCTTTCTCTTCAAGAATTTCTTTTCCCTTTGAACTTGATTCACCTATCTCAAAACAAGAACCAAACTGAATATTTGGAGCCATAGGAACTTTGGAACTTTCCTCACAAATCTTAGGTGCTTCCTTGCTTTCATATTTTAGAACTTCCTTTCCTTTTGAGTGTGATTCCCCAAACCTGAAATATGGGACCTTTGGTGCTTTGAAACCTTTCCAAAACTTGTGCAACTTATCCTTGGAGTCTTTCACTTCCAACCTTAAGGAAACAACTTCATGTTCTAATCTTTCACATTCTTGCTTCCTTACCTTTAATTGTTCAAGCATATCTTCTTCAATTTTATTTGCCTCTTCAACCGTGATTTTTAGATCAATGAGATCTTGTAGGAGCTTTACCTTTATCTTCTCATCCTCTTGTGCTTGAGCCTTTAGTCTTGAGTTTTCTCTTTTCATTTCTTCAAAAGCTTGTTCTGACACTTTATTTTCTTCATGATCATAATTGTGCCTATTTTTCTCTTCATGATAAATTCTTACTTGAGATTCCTACTTTTGATCTTAGTAGGAGCTTCTTCTTTTCACTGACTGAGAGACTTTCATTATTGTTGCTAGAAGCACTGATTGCTTCTTCCATATACAAGCTCTTCTTGTCATGCCTACCTTGTTCATACATGTTTTCCTTTTCTTTTTTATTCTTGCATTCATCTTCACTATTTTGATTGTGCCTATCTTCCTTGAGTTCCATTTCATCTTCACTATCACTGAAGCCATTGCAGTAACCTGAGACATGATCGAGTTGACCACAAGCAGAATATTCTTCTTTTGAAACCTTGAATGCTGCCTTTTGAGAAACAATATCTTTGAAAATCTAATCAAGTTCCATTTCCTCTCTATTGCTGCTATACCCATTTTGTGGACAATAAAATGCCATGTGACCAAGCTTACCACACTCAAGACATCTTACTGATTTTTCTTCTTCCCTTCTTAGAGCTTCAAGATCGGATTCATTTTTCTTCTTAGATCTCATGGTTCTTATTTTACCTTTCTTTGCCATGTGTGTTCTTGTAGAATCTTCCCTCAAGCTGTTAGCCTTTCTGAAGGAACCCTACTCTGATACCAATTGAAGAACACAAGCTTATACTGAGAGGGGGTGAACAATATAAGACCACTTTTTACTTTTTCTTCCAATTCAATATTATGTTGTGTAAAGATAGCAGTATCAATAGCATAATCAAAGCAATGCACAAAAACCATACACAATAGAGACACCACAATTTACGTGGTTCACCCAATGTGGGCTACTCCACGGAGAAAATATTTTACTAAAACTTTCTCAATCAATCTCTTTGGGAATCACTCCCAATTACAATGTTTATGGATCTCTATCCAAAGGAGATGTTGATCCCCTAATCTCAAGTTCATGGATCTCTTCCATAGGAGAACTCTTTCCCCTTCTGCTCTGGCTATGTGATCTTCTAGAAGACTCTGTCTCTCTACTGCACTAACTGGTGGACCTCTCTCCACTTGAAGACTCCTCACTCAGATCTATCTTCAACTGTGCTGGCTGTTGGATCTCTATCCACTGAGACTCTATCCTCTATACTCTATCACCTCCAAAGCTCTATCAATAGGCTCACTAAGAACCTGCTCAATAGGCTCACACAGAACCTGCTTAACAAGCTCACACAGAACTTGTCAAATATGCTTAACAAGCTCACAAAGAACTTGTCCAAATTCTCTAACAAGCTCACCAAGAACTTGCCCAAATATGCTCTAGCAAGCTCACCAAGAACTTGCCCAAATATTTCTCTAGCAAGCTCACCAAGAACTTGCCCAAATCTGCTCTAGCAAGCTCACCAAGAACTTCCCACAAATATCCACAAATTCCACACAACTATCCACAAAACTATCCACAACTTCCTCAAACTCTATCCCAAATGCCTTCTCAAAGGCTCAATCAATCATGCTCAAGTAGCACTCAAAACTCATCCACAAATCTATCAAGTCAAAGCTCAAAGATGAACTCAACAATGAATGGCAATGTACTCTTCAATGGATGACAACAATGATCCACAATGATCTCAACTCAACTCAACTCATAGAAGCATAAAGAGAATTGTTAGAGACTCAATATGTTCTAATCTCAATCTCAACTCAACTCAACTCAAATCAACTCATAGAAGCATAAAGAGAATTGTTAGAGACTCAATATGTTCTAATCTCAATCTCAACTCAAACTCAACTCAAATCAATTTCAACTCAACTCAACTCAACTCAACCAATCATCACAAGGGACAACTCTCTCTCACACAACCCTAGTCCAAGTATGTATCAACCAACTCAAATGTTTCCAACAATGCTCAACCACAAATCTCACATAACAATGATACTCATGTTATTTTCTAACTCAAGTTCTTTCACAACCAATGGGCTTCAACAACTATGCTTATCAAACAAGGTTTAAACACAACTCTCAATTTAGAAAACCTTGAAGCATTCAACCAACCACTTTCGAAAAGGAAACCACAAACAATCCTTTTCCCTCCAATGATATTTCAGAAATCAACCACCATAAACAATCAATAGGAGAATGTGCCCATACCTTTTATGAAGATGAAAAAACCTCTTTGTAAATCTGCCACAATCACAAAATTCTTTTGCCAATCTTCACAAGGGTTAGTAGATCACAAAATAATCAACATTACTCCACTTTTCAATAATCATCACCAAGGCCTTTAATTGCACAACTTCCTTATCTCTCCTAAAACCACTTGTACCATAAAATAAAATAAATCAAAACATTGCATAACCTTTTCACTCCCAAAACCACTTATACCATAAAATAAAATAAATCACAATATTGCATACCTTGTCACCTCATGAAAGAATTAATCCTCTTGAAAAAGAACAAGGCAAACTTCACTTTTGGAACCCCTTTGCAAAATCAGAAATATCTCTTTACACACACCTTATTTCTCCTTCTAAATAAGTTAGTCAAATAGCCCTCGAAATAAGCTTTTCGACGATATATAATATGCCCCATTTCCAAAATAAATTGAAACCTTTACATATATATATGCCAACCTCCATTAATTGCACATAGGTCGGCCCTCCATTAATTTAAACTTAAACTTTAAACTTTAATATCTTCATCACCGGAGGTCCTTTTTCGATGAAACAAAATTCCACCTTGGCTTTTAAGAAAAGCCCTTTCCACATAAGCCCACCATGGTTTTAAATAAAACCTTTTATTTTGCCTGCCTTGGTTTTCATAAAAACCCTGTAAATATCCATGCTTTCCAAAATATCATAAATGATTATTTATGAAATATTTTGGCCACCAAAACCAAATTTCCATGTGACATCAATGATCCATGTGACATCAATGACAACATAAAATACCTCAAATTAACTCAAATTTCCAACAATCTCCCCCTTTGTCATTGATGGCAACACCTCTAATGCAAACACCACAATCACTGCAAAAACCATCTCTCGAGAATCAAAGTTGCTCCCCCGACTCAAAACTCTCTATGGAGGCTGCTCCCCCTAACTCAATACTCTCTTTGGAGCTCTCCTCCTAACTCAATACTCTCTTTGGAGGCTGCTCCCCTAACTCAATTCTCTCCCCCTTACTCAAATCTCTCCCCCTTTGACATCAATGGCAAAAGGGACACCTATGGGGCTAAAAGATATGACTCTTAAGCTTAGCCCCCTCACCCCTTCTCTTTTGAGGTGATTAATTTTGGGGTGGGAGTACTTTTACTCCCATATCACATTATTTCTTTCCTCTATCAACTTCCTTCCATATTTTTCTGATATCCTTCTCTTGATGAATTACTTGATCTTCTTGTCTAGAACCTATTTGACCTTCTTGCCTTGAACTTGTTTGGAATTGAGTCCTACACCATCTTGCAATATGCCCAAAGTTATTGCAATTAAAACACTTGATATTGTAGCCTTTGGATGGTGCCCATGTCCTGAAATCATTCTTGAAATAATTTCCATATCCATTCCTTTCCTGAACCCTGTATTGTGAAGCTCTATTTTCATGACCATTATGACCATGACTTCTGAATTGTGTAGCTCTAAAACCAAAACCATGTTGCTCATTTCCTTTGCACTGAAAAGCTTTATGACCAATCCTGTTACATGAGAAGCAATGTCCCTAAAAATCATACCTTCTTCCTTTGAAGTTTCTTCTAGAAAAATCAAACTTCTTTGATCCATGGATCTTGCCTTTCCCCCCCTTCCCTTTGTTCATGCCTTGGTTCCTCATACCTTTCTTGACCATTATCCTTATGATCATCTTCAACTTGTGCATTGCATTCTTGAACCTTCTTTGTAGCATCTAAAACCTCTTCCTTATTTTCTTCCTTGCCTTTCTCTTCAAGAATTTCTTTTCCCTTTGAGATTGATTCACCTATCTCAAAACAAGAACCAAACTGAATATTTGGAGCCATAGGAACTTTGGAACTTTCCTCACAAATCTTAGGTGCTTCTTTGCTTTCATATTTTAGAACTTCCTTTCCTTTTGAGTGTGATTCCCCAAACCTGAAATATGGGACCTTTGGTGCTTTGAAACCTTTCCAAAACTTGTGCAACTTATCCTTGGAGTCTTTCACTTCCAACCTTAAGGAAACAACTTCATGTTCTAATCTTTCACATTCTTGCTTCCTTACCTTTAATTGTTCAAGCATATCTTCTTCAATTTTCTTTGCCTCTTCAACCGTGATTTTTAGATCAATGAGATCTTGTAGGAGCTTTACCTTTATCTTCTCATCCTCTTGTGCTTGAGCCTTTAGTCTTGAGTTTTCTCTTTTCATTTCTTCAAAAGCTTGTTCTGACACTTTCTTTTCTTCATGATCATAATTGTGCCTATTTTTCTCTTCATGATAAATTCTTACTTGAGATTCCTGCTTTTGATCTTCAGTAGGAGCTTCTTATTTTTCACTGACTGAGAGACTTTCATTATTGCTGCTAGAAGCACTGATTGCTTCTTCCATATACAAGCTCTTCTTGTCATGCCTACCTTGTTCATACATGTTTTCCTTTTCTTTTTTATTCTTGCATTCATCTTCACTATTTTGATTGTGCCTGTCTTCCTTGAGTTCCATTTCATCTTCACTATCACTGAAGCCATTGCAGTAACCTGAGACATGATCGAGTTGACCACAAGCAGAATATTCTTCTTTTGAAACCTTGAATGTTGCCTTTTGAGAAACAATATCTTTGAAAATCCAGTCAAGTTCCATTTCCTCTCTATTGCTGCTATACCCATTTTGTGGACAATAAAATGCCATGTGACCAAGCTTACCACACTCAAGACATCTTACTAATTTTTCTTCTTCCCTTCTTAGAGCTTCAAGATCGGATTCATTTTTCTTCTTAGATCTCATGGTTCTTATTTTGCCTTTCTTTGCCATGTGTGTTCTTGTAGAATCTTCCCTCAAGTTGTTAGCCTTTCTGAAGGAACCCGCTCTGATACCAATTGAAGAACACAAGCTTATACTGAGAGGGGGGTGAACAGTATAAGACCACTTTTTACTTTTTCTTCCAATTCAATATTATGTTGTGTAAATATAGCAGTATCAATAGAAGTAATCAAAGCAATGCACAAAAACCATACACAATAGAGACACCACAATTTACGTGGTTCACCCAATGTGGGCTACTCCACGGAGAAAATATTTTACTAAAACTTTCTCAATCAATATCTTTGGGAATCACTCCCAATTACAATGTTTATGGATCTCTATCCAAAGGAGATGTTGATCCCCTAATATCAAGTTCATGGATCTCTTCCATAGGAGAACTCTTTCCCCTTCTGCTCTGGCTATGTGATCTTCTAGAAGACTCTGTCTCTCTACTGCACTAACTGGTGGACCTCTCTCCACTTGAAGACTCCTCACTCAGATCTGTCTTCAACTATGTTGGCTGTTGGATCTCTATCCACTGAGACTCTATCCTCTGTACTCTATCACCTCCAAAGCTCTATCAATAGGCTCACTAAGAACCTGCTCAATAGGCTCACACAGAACCTACTTAACAAGCTCACACAGAACTTGTCAAATTGCTTAACAAGCTCACATAGAACTTGTCCAAATGCTCTAACAAGCTCACCAAGAACTTGCCCAAATATGCTCTAGCAAGCTCACCAAGAACTTGCCCAAATATGCTCTAGCAAGCTCACCAAGAACTTGCCCAAATATCTCTAGCAAGCTCACCAAGAACTTGCCAAATTCCAAATTCCCAAATTCAAAACTATCCAAAATTCCACAAATTCTCAAATCTATCCCAAATGCCTTCTCAAAGGCTCAATCAATCATGCTCAAGTAGCACTCAAAATCTCATCCACAAATCTATCAAGGCATAGCTCAAAGATGAACTCAACAATGAATGGCAATGTACTCTTCAATGGATGACAACAATGATCCACAATGATCTCAACTCAACTCAACTCATAGAAGCATAAAGAGAATTGTTAGAGACTCAATATGTTCTAATCTCAATCTCAATCTCAACTCAACTCAAATCAACTCATAGAAGCATAAAGAGAATTGTTAGAGACTCAATATGTTCTAATCTCAATCTCAACTCAACTCAACTCAAATCAATCTCATAGAAGCATAAAGAGAATTGTTAGAGACTCAATATGTTCTAATCTCAATCTCAACCCAAATCAATCTCAACTCAACCAATCATCACAAGGGACAACTCTCTCTCACACAACCCTAGTCCAAGTATGTATCAACCAACTCAAATATTTCCAACAATGCTCAACCACAAATCTCACATAACAATGATACTCATGTTCTTTTCTAACTCAAGTTCTTTCACAACCAATGGGCTTCAACAACTATGCTTATAAAACAAGGTTTAAACACAACTCTCAATTCAGAAAACCTTGAAGCATTCAACCAACCACTTTCGAAAAGGAAACCACAAACAATCCTTTTCCCTCCAATGATATTTCAGAAATCAACCACCATAAACAATCAATAGGAGAATGTGCCCATACCTTTTATGAAGATGAAAAAACCTCTTTGTAAATCTGCCACAATCACAAAATTCTTTTGCCAATCTTCACAAGGGTTAGTAGATCACAAAATAATCAACATTACTCCACTTTTCAATAATCATCACCAAGGCCTTTAATTGCACAACTTCCTTATCTCTCCTAAAACCACTTGTACCATAAAATAAAATAAATCAAAACATTGCATAACCTTTTCACTCCCAAAACCACTTATACCATAAAATAAAATAAATCACAATATTGCATACCTTGTCACCTCATGAAAGAATTAATCCTCTTGAAAAAGAACAAGGCAAACTTCACTTTTGGAACCCCTTTGCAAAATCAGAAATATCTCTTTACACACACCTTATTTCTCCTTCTAAATAAGTTAGTCAAATAGCCCTCGAAATAAGCTTTCCGACGATATATAATATGCCCCCTTTTCGAAATAAATTGAAACCTTTACATACATATATATATGCCAACCTCCATTAATTGCACATAGGTCGGCCCTCCATTAATTTAAACTTAAACTTTAAACTTTAATATCTTCATCACCGGAGGTCCTTTTTCGATGAAACAAAATTCCACCTTGGCTTTTAAGAAAATCCCTTTCCACATAAGCCCACCATGGTTTTAAATAAAACCTTTTATTTTTCCTGCCTTGGTTTTCATAAAAACCTTGTAAATAGCCATGCTTTCCAAAATATCATAAATGCTTATTTATGAAATATTTTGGCCACCAAAACCAAATGTGACATCAATGATCCATGTGACATCAATGACAACATAAAATGCCTCAAATTAACTCAAATTTCCAACATGTGCCCTCAACAAAATAACTATCAAGGATAAATTTCCTATTCCAGACATCGATGAATTACTAGATGAACTTCATGGGGCTACATATTTTTTCCAAACTTGATTTACAATTAGGCTAACACCAAATTCAATTTAAAGAAAGTGATATACCCAAAATGGCATTTCACACTCATGAAGGACATTATGAATTTTTGGTGATGCCCTTTGGTATTACAAATGCCCCTTATATATTTCAAAGTCTAATGAACAAGGTATTTCACCCTTTCCTTCAAAATTTTATTTTAATTTTATTTGATGATATTTTGATTTACAGTAAAACATGGGAAGAGCACTTTACCCATATAGATCAAGTATTAAAAACCTTGGAGTATAATCAATTATATGCCAAAATATCAAAATGTTCCTTTGTAAAATAATAAATTTAATACCTTGGACATATTGTATCTAAAGAAGGAGTTAAAGTAGACCCTTGTAAGATTGAAGATGTCGAAAATTGGACTATTCTAAAAATATTAAAAGGTTTGCATGGATTCTTAGGACTAACATGTTGTTATCAAAAAATTGTCAAGGATTATGGAAAATTGTAGCTCCCTTAACAACACTACTTAAGAAGAATGTTTTTTTACCATCTCCAAAAGTTGATGAAGCCTTCATTACCTTAAAAAATGCCATGTGTACCAACCCTGTCCTAGCCATGCTTGATTTTTTCAAACCATTTATTATCGAGAGTGATGCTTCAGGATTAGGAATATGAGTTGTACTCATGCAAAATGAAAAACCTTTAGCCTTCACTAGAAAAGCATTCTCCAAAAATAATTTAGCATGTTCCACATATGAAAAAGAAATGTTAGCCATTGTTCACGTTATCCAACATTCGAATCTTACCTTATTGGAAAACATTTTATTATTTGCACCGACCACCATAGTTTGAAGTACATTCTTGAGAAACGAATAACCATACCAAAACAACAATGAATAACCATACCAAAACAACAAAAGTGGGTTACAAAACTACTAGGGTACAATTATGAAATAATATATAAAAAGGGAAAGATAACATGGTTGCTAATGCCCTCTCAAGAAAGTTAAATAAAGTCCCCAATTACGCAGTTTTTCCTCTCTTATTCTGAACTAGATAAACCAAGTCAATGAGGAATGGTTTAATGACCCTACCACACACACCTTAATTCAACAACTTCAACAAAATACCATGAGCAAACCTCACTATTCTTGGAGAGATATAATACTATGATATAAAGAACGTATTTTCCTCTCTCCTACATCATCCTATCGTACAAAGCCTCTCCATGAATTACACGCTACACCCATCGCAAGGCACTTGAGATTCCTAAAAACTTATAAAAGAGTGACAAAATATTTTTATTGGGTAGGGATGAAAATTATATCAAGAAGTTCGTAAAGGAATGTGAGACATGCCAAAGGCATAAGGGAGAAACAGTGGCTATGTTGGGTCTTCTTCAACCTCTTCCCATACCAACAAAAACATGGGCTGATATTTTGATGAATTTTATTGAAGGCCTTCCAAAATCTGTAGGAAAAACAACTATTCTAGTTTTGGTAGATATTTTATCTAAACATACCCATTTTTGTCTGATGGGCCACCCTTATACAACTAGTACTGTCGCTCAAATTTTACTTGCTAATATCTTTAAATTACATGGCATGCCTTCCACTATAGTTAGTGATCATGATCTCACTTTCACTAGTAATTTTTGGAAAGAATTGTTTAAACTCAAATGCATCAAACTTTGTATGAGCTCCGCTTACCACCCTCAAACATATTTTCAAACTGAAGTTGGTAATAAATGCTTGGAAATCTACCTTTGTTGTTTTATTTCTACTCAACCCCTTCACTGGGTGAAATGGCTTCCATTAGCTGAATGGTGGTATAACACCACATATCACACAACCATTAAAATGACCCCATATGAAGCTTTATATGGCCAAAAAACACCATCTCTTACCTTGTATATTCTAGGAAGTACAAAATTTACAATAGTAGAGATGGAACTTTCTACTGGATATAATATTATTTACACTCTTAAATAAAATCTACACACCACCCAACACCGTATGAAGTAACAAGCAAACCAACATCGAATTGAGCATACTTTCCAAGAAGGGGATATGGTATTCCTTCACCTGCAACCATATCACCAAACTTCACTAAAAATCAAAGGCTCTCAAAAGTTAGCACCCAAATTTTATGGACCCTATAAAGTTCTACAATGTATTGGACCAGTTGCTTATAAACTTGAGTTACCCGAGTCTTCCAAAATTCATCTTATGTTCCATGTCTCTTGTCTTAAACCTATAATAGGCACACACATCACTACCCAAACTCAACTTCTAGAGTTTACCGAATATGGGACACTCATGGTTGAACCCAAAGCTATCCTAGATCGCTGCATTCATCACCTTCACAATTGCACCATCATCGAAGTTTTGATTCAATGGAAAGATCTACCTCTAGAAGATGCCACATGGGAGACACTCCATCATATCCAACAATAATTTCCTCATTTTCAGATTTGATGACAAATCTCATTTTAAGAAGGGTGGCATGTTAGGATTCTATTCCTAACATTAATTATTATTTAATCACTATTTTTATTATTTACTTAGGACTCAAACCATCGTGTCCTTTAAAATTTCACCTTATCATTCATATACATAGGGAATAGCATGGATGTATTTTATCATCCAAGAAAATATATATTTAATTGACACAGTGGGTGGTTATCCTCCATTGAAACAGTGATTCAATCCTCCAAAAGTGATTCTTTACCTTCAATTGCATTATTTAATTGTTTAAATTATTATCTAATTTTTAGGATTTGAAGCTCCTACTACAATAGAAGGTGTTAGTCCTTATGATTATTATTTATTATTTTCTTAAGAATGGTAATGATTATTTTTTTTAGTGCATCAACCTACCCATTAGCCTACGAATACTAGGGTGTTGAAAATTTATACTGGATATGATACTTGTTGCACAAAGCTCTAACATCATAATTTTTAAATGGTGTCCCATTATCTGAAATTATCTTTGAAGAACATGTGCTTATACTGAGAGGGGGATGAACAGTATAAGATAAAAAAAATTATTTTCAATACAAATTATAACATCAAAAATATTAAAGCAGTAAACATTACACAAAGCATCACACACATGAGAGACATGATTTAATGTGGTTCACCCAATGTGGGCTACTCCATGGAGAAAATATTCCTTAAACTTTTCTCAAAAAATTCTCTTGGGAATCCTTTCCCTATTACAATGTTTATGGACCTATGTCCAAAGGAGACACCAATGCCCTAATCAAATTTGTGGATCTCTTTCCATAGGAGCCTCTTTCTCCTCTACTTTGGTTGGTGATCCTCTTAGAAGACTACTTCCTCCACTACATAAGTTTGTGGATCTCTCTCTACTAAAGACCCCTATCCTCACTCAAAAGACATTTGTCCTCACTACCCTAGCTAATGTATATATATCTACTGGAGACTATTGTCCTCTACTATCACCTCCAAAGTTTTATCTTACTCTATTATTTCTCTATCTTAAATCTATACTAAACATTATCCTCTACCCTACACAAATCTGCTCAATATTTGTCTCAAATTTGCACTAAACACTATCCATTTATCTAGCACAAATTTTATCAATCTCTATCTCAAATCTGCCTAATAAGTCCTCACTATAACTTGTCCAATCTACTCAACAAGTCTTCACCAAGACTTGCCTCAACTCTGCCTGTCAGCTTCCACAAAAGCTCACACAAATCTATCCTTAAGTCTACTCTAGGACTTGCTCACATTTGTTGTTGATGGATATATGTATTCAAAACCTTTAATTTATTTTGCTCACCAAAAATATCTTCGGAAAAATTCAAACACATGATGTAGCCTTTCTATCAACCTGAAGAACACAAGATTATAATGAGGGGGGGGTGAACAGTATAAGACCACTTTTTACTTTCTTTCCAAACCAATATCAATTAATGTCCTTAATTGCAATAACCAAATATAGCAGTGTGCATTAATAACTCAGATAGCAGTAGTAAGCAAGAGCACAAGTCACCACACACAATTGAGACACAAGATTTAACGTGGTTCCCCCAATGTGGGGTACTCCACAAGCTGATCTCCTTATAATATTTCACACAAAAATATCCAATACAATGATTTCTTTGATCTGCTCAAAGCTAGGCAATAACAAGTTCACATAGAACTTGTCCAAATCTGAATAACAAGTTCACACAGAACTTGTCCAACTTTGAATAACAAGCTCACATAGAACCTGTCCAAAACTAAATAACAAGCTCACACAGAACTTGTCCAATGCTGAATAACAAGCTCACATAGAACCTGTCCAATGCTGAATAACAAGCTCACATAGAACTGTCCAATGTTGAATAACAAGCTCACAACTTGTCCAATGCTGAATAACAAGCTCACACAAAACTTGTCCAAATCTGCTCCAACAAGCTCACTAAGAACTTGTCCAAATATGCTCTAGCAAGCTCACCAAGAACTTGCCCAAAATCTGCTTCAACAAGCTCACCAAGAACTTGTCCAAATATGCTCTAGCAAGCTCACCAAGAACTTGCCCAAAATTTGTCCAACAAGCTCACCAAGAACTTGTTCAAATCTGTTCCACAAATCTGTCCTCAAATCTGTCCCAACACTATCCTCAAATGTGTCCCAAAACTATCCACAAAGGCCTTCTCAAAGGCTCAATCAATCATGCACAAGTAGCACTCAAATGAACTCAACAATGAATGGCAATCTCAACTCAAATCAACTTCATAGAAGCATAAAGAGAATTGTTAGAGACTCAATATGTTCTAATCTCACTCTCAACCCAAATCAATCTCAACTCAACTCAAGTCAACTCATAGAAGCATAAAGAGAATTGTTAGAGACTCAATATGTTCTAATCTCACTCTCAACCCAAATCAATCTCAACTCAACTCAAGTCTTATAGAACCATAAAGAGAATTGTTAGAGACTCAATATGTTCTAAACTCAATCACCACAAGGGACAACTCTCTCTCACACAACCCTAGTCCAAGTATGTATCAACCAACTCAAATGTTTCCAACAATGCTCAACCACAAATCTCACATAACAATGATACTCATGTTCTTTTCTAACTCATGTTCTTTCACAACCAATGGGCTTCAACAACTATGCTTATAAAACAAGGTTTAAACACAACTCTCAATTCAGAAAACCTTGAAGCATTCAACCAACCACTTTTGAAAAGGAAACCACAAACAATCCTTTTCCCTCCAATGATATTTCAGAAATCAACCACCATAAACAATCAATAGGAGAATGTGCCCATACCTTTTATGAAGATGAAGAAACCCCTTTGGAAATCTGCCACACTCAACACACTTTGAAAAGAACAAAACAACCTTCACTTGAACCCCTTTACAAAAATAGAAATATCTCTTTATGTACACCTTATTTCTCCTTCTAAGCAAGATAATCAAATAGCCCTCGAAATAAGATTTCCAATGATATATAACATGATATACTTTTATAAAAGGAAAAACCAAAAATATCTCCTTTTCTAAAAGTGCACTATAACTCTTAAACTTGCCTTCCGATTAAATAAAAAATATTTAATCAAACATTTTCCTCAACCACACCTTATTCCTCCAACATTAGGCAATAATAAAAAAATATTTTAATAAAACATTTACTTGCCTCTAGAGGGAATCGAACCCTTGTCGCTGCCCACACAACACCTCAACCACGACGCCAAAGACCACGCGAGCTACTCGCTCGCATAAGATGGAGAGCGAAGACTCTCCCCTTATCTCGCTGCCCTCTTGCTCACGTCAAAATGTGGGCCAAGAATTTCCTTCCTTACTCCTCGCAATTCGCAGACGGTGGGAATCGAACACATGCACATCCACTAGCAAAAACCTTAACACTCCCAAGCTCACCATTGGACCACGTTGTCACGTCGAGGAAATTCGGTGCCTACGAATAAATGTTCTCTTTGAATCTTGCTTAGGGGCTTTAAAACAAAAAGCCCTTTGCATATATATATGCAATCTCCTTTGTAAGATAATAAATTTCAGCACTTTTAACTTTTAATAATTACCTTTGATAGCGCATGAACTTTATGATGTCGGCAATAATTTTAATTTTAATTTTAAAATTTAAATTTAAATTTTAAATAATTAAAATTTAAACTAAATATTTAAAATCAAATATCTCCATCACCGGGGCACCTTTTTTGACGAAACGAAAGCCTAACTTGGGTTTCAAGAAAAACCCAGTTCAAATATGCCATCCATGGTTTTAAATAAAACCTTTTATTTTTCTTGCCTTGGTTCTCACAAAAACCCTGTATATATCCATGCTCTCCGAAATATGAATGCTTTGGTCATCAAAACTCAATGTGTTCCTTGGGACATTAATGTGACATCAATGACAACATAAAACAACTCAAATTTCCAACAATCTCCCCCTTTGTCATTGATGGCAACACCTCTAAAGCAAAAACCACAATCACTGCAAAAACCATCTCTGAGAATCAAAGCTGCTCCCCCTGACTCAATAATCTCTTTGGAGGCTGCTCCCCCTAACTCAATGCTCTCTTTGGAGGCTGCTCCCCCTAACTCAAATCTCTCCTTGGAGGCTGCTCCCCCTAACTCAATACTCTCTTTGGAGGCTGCTCCCCCTAACTCAAATCTCTCCCCCTTTGACATCAATGGCAAAAGGGACACCTATGGGGCTAAAAGATATGACTCTTAAGCATAGCCCCCTCACCACCTTCTCTCTTGAGGTGATTAATTTTGGGGTGGGAGTACCTTTACTCCCATATTACATTGATTCTTTCCTTTATCAACTTCCTTCCATGTTTTTTTGATATCCTTCTCTTGATGAATTACTTGATCTTCTTGTCTTGAACCTGTTTGACCTTCTTGCCTTGAACCTGTTTGACCTTCTTGCCTTGAACCTATTTGGAATTGAGTCCTACACCATTTTGCAATATGCCCAAAGTTATTGCAAATAAAACACTTGATATTGTAGCCTTTGGATGGTGCCCATGTCCTGAATTCTTTCTTGAAGTAATTTCCATATCCATTCCTTTCTTGAACCCTGTATTGTGAAGCTCTGTTTTCATGACCATTATGACCATGACTTCTGAATTGTGTAGCTCTAAAACCAAAACCATGTTGCTCATTTCCTTTGCACTAAAAAGCTTTATGACCAATCATGTTACATGAGAAGCAATGTCCCTAAAAATCATACCTTCTTCCTTTGAAGTTTCTTCTTGCAAAATCAAACTTCTTTGATCCATAGACCCTGCAATGTATAGCCCTGTGTCCAAATCCATTACAAGAAAAACAATGTCCTTGAAAAGCCCTTTTTTCATGCCTTGGTTCCTCATACCTTTCTTGACCATTATCCCTATGATCATCTTCAACTTGTGCATTGCATTCTTGAACCTTCTTTGTAGTATCTAAATCTTCTTCCTTAGTTTCTTCCTTGTTTTCCTCTTCAAGTATTTCTCTTTCTTTTGAACTTGATTCACCTATCTCAAAACAAGATCTAAACTGAATATTTGGAGCCATAGGAACTTTGGAACTTTCCTCACAAATCTTAGGTGCTTCCTTGCTTTCATATTTAAGAACTTCCTTTCCTTTTGAGTGTGATTCCCCAAACCTGAAATATGAGACCTTTGGTGCTTTGGAATCCTCCTCTTCTTTCTCTTTATTTGTGTCAAGTAGCAAATTGGCATACATCTCTATAGCCTCTGAAATACAAGTATCCATTTCTGCTGCTTCTTTTTCTTTGGGAACTGGTTCTTCCTTATAGATTTCTGAAACAAAACCTCCTGATACAAATATAGGACCTTGTGTACTTATTTTCGATTTCCCTTCTTCATAACCAAGCCCTATCTTTATAAATGGATCTCGTTGTAAATCCAAAAAATTATCCAGAGTTTTTGAATTCCTTTGAAATCGTGCTAACTCATTTATGTAGGTCCCCAAACTTTTCTGATCTTCTTCTTCTAACTGATTACATATTTCTTTCCTCTCCTTCAATTTCTCAGAAATAGTGATGCCAAGCTCTTTTGTTTCTTGAAGCTCTTTTTCAAAATCTTGAATATGTTGATTAAGCATCATATTGACTTTTTCATTTTCTTGAACCTTATTTTCAAGCCTCTTGATTTTATTTTTCAACCTCCTGATTTTATTTTCTTGTTTTGTGGAATCCTCTTCTTCATCATCACTGTTGCTGGAATTGTCACTAGAACTGCTGCTTTCTTTTTCAAATAAACTTTCCTTGTTGCAATTGTTGTAGTATGTGCAATCATCATCTATATGCCCAAAATCTCCGTATATGAAGCATTTTAGTATCCTTAGACCTTTCTTGTACCTATCTGCTTGCTCAATGGCTATGGCAAGCTCTTCATGTCTTTCTTCAATAGATTTATCCTCTTCTTTAACTTCAATACCTAGGAATAGGTGTTCTTGCTTTTCTTCATTTATTCCAAAGAATGTACATTCTTCTTCATCTGACTGATCTTTATCACTGTAATCTGAGCTATCACTTTCTTCTACAATGTAGTAAGATTTCTTTGCCTTACGAAAAATTTTCTTCTTCTCATACCTGTTTTGCTTGAATCTGTCATCTTTGTCATGCTTATGCTTTCCATCTTCTTTTCTTCTTTGACCCTATTTTTCATCATCACTGTTTTCTTCATGTGGACACTTGTATGCATAGTGACCAAGATCACCACACTTGTAGCATCTGAATTTCCTTATATCTCTAAAATTCCTTGAGTCCTTATTCCTTTTGATGAAGTTAGCTTCCTCATCATTTTCTAAAACTCTATCTATTTCTAAAACTTTCCCTTTCTCTTTTTCTGAAGCCTTGAATGCAATCTCTTTTATTGGAACTTGATGCTTACTTACCCTCATCTCATAAGATGTGAGAGTACCTTGCAATTCTTCCATTGTTAGCTTGTTGATATCCATTGTTTCTTCTATTGCTGAAACCTTAGAATCATATTTCATGGGAAGTGATCTCAAAACCTTTTGAGTAACTTTTGATTCTTTCATCTCAAAACCTAGGCCTCTCATGGTGTTAGTAATCTCATCAACTTGAAGTAAAAACTTTGCAATATCTTCAGAATCTTCCATTTTCAATTCCTCAAATATTTTTCTATGAGTTTGTAGTTTTGCCAACTTTACCTTGGAATCTCCTTCATAAGTATTCTGCAACTTGGTCCACATTTCATTAGCTGAAGTACATACCATGACCTTTGCAAAATCTATCTCACGTAGCCCACTCAAAATATAATTCATTGCTCTTGCATTTATCTCAACCAATTTCCTGGTAGTCTTATCTTCCTCGGGATCACCTTCAACCCTATACTCTTTTTCAACCATCTACCATACCTCATATCCTTGTGATATCAAGTAGTTCTTCATCCTCATGCTCTAGAAAGCATAATTGTTACCATCAAATAGTGGAGCCTTATTTGTAGATAATCCATTCTGTGAAGCCATTTGTGTTCTTGTAGAATCTGCCCTCAAGATGTTAGCTTTTCAGAAGGAACCCGCTCTGATACCAATTGAAGAACACAAGCTTATACTGAGAGGGGGGTGAACAGTATAAGACCACTTTTTACTTTCTTTCCAAACCAATATCAATTAATGTCCTTAATTACAATAACCAAATATAGCAGTGTGCATTAATAACTCGGATAGCAGTAGTAAGCAAGAGCACAAGTCACCACACACAATTGAGACACAAGATTTAACGTGGTTCCCCCAATGTGGGGTACTCCACAAGCTGATCTCCTTATAATATTTCACACAGAAATATCCAATACAATGATTTCTTTGATCTTCTCAAAGCTAGGCAATAACAAGTTCACACATAACTTGTCCAAATCTGAATAACAAGTTCACATAGAACTTGTCCAACTCTGAATAACAAGCTCACATAGAACCTATCCAAAACTGAATAACAAGCTCACATAGAACTTGTCCAATGCTGAATAACAAGCTCACACAGAACCTGTCCAATGCTGAATAACAAGCTCACACAAAACCTATCCAATGCTGAATAACAAGCTCACACAGAACCTGTCCAATGCTGAATAACAAGCTCACACAGAACTTGTCCAAATCTGCTCCAACAAGCTCACTAAGAACTTGTCCAAATCTACTCTAGCAAGCTCACCAAGAACTTGCCCAAAATCTGCTTCAACAAGCTCACCAAGAACTTGTCCAAATCTGCTCTAGCAAGCTCACCAAGAACTTGCCCAAAATCTGCTTCAACAAGCTCACCAAGAACTTGTCCAAATCTGCTCTAGCAAGCTCACCAAGAACTTGCCCAAAATCTGTCCAACAAGCTGTCCTTAAATCTATCAAAAACACTATCCTCAAATGTGTTCCAAAACTATCCACAAAGGCCTTCTCAAAGTCTCAATCAATTATGCTCAAGTAGCACTCAAATGAACTCAACAATGAATGGCAATCTCAACTCAAATCAACTTCATAGAAGCATAAAGAGAATTGTTAGAGACTCAATATGTTCTAATCTCACTCTCAACCCAAATAAATCTCAACTCAACTCAAGTCAACTCATAGAAGCATAAAGAGAATTGTTAGAGACTCAATATGTTCTAATCTCACTCTCAACCCAAATCAATCTCAACTCAACTCAAGTCTTATAGAACCATAAAGAGAATTGTTAGAGACTCAATATGTTCTAAACTCAATCACCACAAGGGACAACTCTCTCTCACACAACCCTAGTCCAAGTATGTATCAACCAACTCAAATGTTTTCAACAATGCTCAACCACAAATCTCACATAACAATGATACTCATGTTATTTTCTAACTCATGTTCTTTCACAACCAATGGGCTTCAACAACTATGCTTATAAAACAAGGTTTAAACACAACTCTCAATTCAGAAAACCTTGAAGCATTCAACCAACCACTTTCGAAAAGGAAACCACAAACAATCATTTTCCCTCCAATGATATTTCAGAAATCAACCACCATAAACAATCAATAGGAGAATGTGCCCATACCTTTTATGAAGATGAAGAAACCCCTTTGGAAATCTGCCACACTCAACACACTTTGAAAAGAACAAAACAACCTTCACTTGAACCCCTTTACAAAAATAGAAATATCTCTTTATGTACACCTTATTTCTCCTTCTAAGCAAGATAATCAAATAGCCCTCGAAATAAGCTTTCCAACGATATATAACATGATATACTTTTATAAAAGGAAAAACCAGAAATATCTCCTTTTCTAAAAGTGCACTATAACTCTTAAACTTGCCTTCCGATTAAATAAAAAAATATTTAATCAAACATTTTCCTCAACCACACCTTATTCCTCCAACATTAGGCAATAATAAAAAATTGTTTTAATAAAACATTTACTTGCCTCTAGAGGGAATCGAACCCTTGTCGCTGCCCACACAACACCTCAACCACGGTGCCAAAGACCACGCGAGCTACTCGCTTGCATAAGATGGAGAGCGAAGACTCTCCCCTTATCTTGCTGCCCTCTTGCTCACGTCAAAACGTGGGCCAAGACTTTCCTTCCTTACTCCTCACAATTCGCAGCTGGTGGGAATCGAACACATGCACATCCGCTAGCAAAAACCTTAACACTCCCAAGCTCACCGTTGGACCATGCTGTCACATCGAGGAAATTTGGTGCCTACGAATAAATGTTCTCTTTGAATCTTGCTTAGGGGCTTTAAAACAAAAAGCCCTTTGCATATATATATGCAATCTCCTTTGTAAGATAATAAATGTCGGTGCTTTTAAATTTTAATAATTACCTTTGATAGCGCATGAACTTTATGACGTCGGCAATAATTTTAATTTAAATTTTAAAATTTAAATTTAAATTTTAAATAATTAAAATTTAAACTAAATATTTAAAATCAAATATCTCCATCACCGGGGCACCTTTTTCGATGAAACGAAAGCCTAACTTGGGTTTCAAGAAAAACCCAGTTCAAATATGTCATCCATGGTTTTAAATAAAACCTTTTATTTTGCCTGCCTTGGTTCTCACAAAAACCCTGTATATATCCATGCTCTCCAAAATATGAATGCTTTGGTCATCAAAACTCAATGTGTTCCTTGGGACATTAATGTGACATCAATGACAACATAAAACAACTCAAATTGCCAACACAACCTAGAAAAAATCTATGCCACCATGTGGGCTACGTGCCCACATGAAACCATAGGCCCACGATCCCCTCCATATGCTGCCTCATGAAAACGTCAAACGAAATGAAGGACTATTTCCTCTAGAAAAATTTCAATCGCATGGATCGAACCCATGATATCTTCCTTGCAAAGCCCTAACTCTTTCAAAATTTCAACATGTGCTACTACTACCAGTGAAACTTTCTATCTGTGTTGTTATCCTTACACACTTGTCTTCCTCCAATACTTCAAAATACAAATTTCTCTTCTTCCTAGGTAATGCAACGCATGATTTCCTCTATAGCATTGCATTCAAAGTTATATATTTTATATCTTAGGAAATGAAAATTATTTCCTTTATAAATACACATGCTTCTTGTCTTTTACACGTCGACCAATTTCAAATTTTAAAATTCGAATTAGATTTTAAATATTAAATTTAAAAACCTTTGGCACTCCTTATTAATTTAAATTTAATTTTAATCAAGGATTAAAATATTTAAATTTAAATTTAATCTTTTGCAAACTGCTCATGGGTCTTTTCAACTTGAATTTTGTTTTTCTTCACGTTGTTATTTGGCCTGAAATATTATAATAATATAATATTATTATTTAATTTAAACTTGCTTCTCCTTCCTTGGGTCTTCAACCTTTTGGGCCTTTTTAGGTATATAATATTAAAAATAAATATTATATCCTATTCCTTTTCAAGACCTTCTTACTTTTGGAAAAACCACTTGATGTCCTTAATGATGACAAAATTGAGACAACACTCTCTTGACATCAACGACAACAAAACTATTCAAAATGTTCAACAATCTTGGATGGAACACCAAAATGACATATGATGTTATGGAGTATGAACTCCACAATATGTGCACCTATCATAGTGGTAAGGGGAATAGCTTCCACCTATTTTGTAAAGTACTTTGTGGTCGTTATAATGAATGTGTGTCAACACAAATATGGGGGTAAAATTTTACCAATTAAATAAAAATCCTATTGCAAAAAAGGCCATGATGAATTAATCGACTGTAAGGCCTATGAAGGTATGTGCAATATATTAGCATGTTGCTGACACTTAACACACCTTTTTACTTAGGTGCAATAGTCCTCCATTGTAGGCCAATAATAGCCCATTTGGAGGATGCACTTTGTGATGGCCATGCCACTAAAGTGGCCACCACAAGTACCATTGTTGTTAGTCTTACAATGACACTGAGAGGGGGGGGTGAATCAGTGTAGCTCTTTAAACTTAAATTTATAGCTCTTAATACCGTAGCAATTAAAACTTATTACTAGATACAACAAGTATAACAAAAGAGCATCACACAACACAAGATTTAACGAGGTTCACCAATGTGGCTACTCCTCAAAAATTGACTGCTTGGACTACCATCCAAATCCAACCTTTGCAAAGCACCAACTTTACAATCAATTTACCAAGCACCCACTGGAAGGAGCACCAACCCCTGATTTATCTGCACTAACAGAAAGGAGCACCAACCCCTGATTTACCAGCACCAACTGGAAGGAGCACCAACCCCTGATGCCAAGCACCAACCTGGACTTCAATTTGAATCTATAAGTTTGACAGTAAGATACCTTTGCTTTTGCAAGACCCTGACTGGTCTTCTTCACCTTTGCGTTCTCTGCGCACTCTGCTCTCTCTGCGCAATCACTTCGCACACTCTGCTTTGTTACAGTCAAACTTCATGATTGTCTTCTCCCTTTTGCGCACTCTGCTCTCTTTGTGAATTTTGCACTTAGCATGATTCGACATGACTTGCTCTCTATGCACAACGACCATATTTCACACACATTTCACCTCACTTCAATTCTCCAAACAGCCCTCCTTTTATAACAATATTTTTATGATGAAAACCCTAATCTTAGTCGACTATAAATCCTAATCTTAGTCGGCTTTCATAACAACTGTAAACCCTAATTTTAGTTGGTTGTCATCGGTCTTCGTCGGCTTCAACTCGGTTTATCCATCGCTTGATGATTTCATTCTGGATAGACCCTGTAACCGCCATAGTGATGTCGGTCCACTGTCATACTTCTCATTTCAGTCGGGTTCTCCTTCTTGACTTGCGTATTTATGACCTGTCACGAGATCGTGACATTTCTGCCTCTGTAGCTTCTTTTGTTGTTGTTGCCATGAAAATACATGTCGTGATATCGTGACACTTTCTCCTCCGTACGCTTTCTCTATTCTTTTGTCATGATATCGTGACATTTCTGCCTCCATAGACTTCGTATTTTCTTTTGTCATGATATCGTGACATTTTCGCCTCCGTATACTTCGTCTTTGCTTTTGTCATGATATCGCGACACTTCTACTTCCATAGACTTCGAATTTGCTTTTGTCATGATATCACGACACTTCTGCCTTCGTAGTCTTCAACTTAGCTTTTGTCACGAAATCGTGACACTTTACCCCTCTTTGCTTGCAGATATCGCGACACTTTGCCTTCGAAGTCTTCTCTCTGCTTTTGTCGCAAAAATGCGACATGTCGCGATATCGCGACACTTTTCAAACTTACTTTCTCTCTCCTATTTTAGTCGCAAAAATGCGACATGTCATGAAATCGTGACACTTTTCCAACTTACTTTCTCTCTCCTATTTTAGTCACGAAAATGCGACATGTCGCGAAATCGCGACACTTTTCCAACTTACTTTCTCTCTCCTATTTTAGTCACGAAAAATGCGACATGTCGTGAAATCGTGACACTTTTCCAACTTACTTTCTCTCTCCTATTTTAGTCACGAAAATGCGACATGTCACGAAATCGTGACACTTTTCCAACTTACTTTCTCTCTCCTATTTTAGTCGCGAAAATGCGACATGTCATGAAATCGCGACACTTTTCTTACTTGTTCTCTTTCTTCGAACTTGTCATGAAATCGTGACACTTTTTCTTGCTTTCTCTTTCTCTTCCAACATGTCACAAAATCGTGACAGTTTTTCCACTTGCCTTTTTCTCTTCCAACATGTTGCGAAATCGCGACAGTTTTTCCTGCTTTTTCTCTCTCTTCCAACATGTCGCAAAATCGTGATAGTTTTTCCACTTGCCTTTTTCTCTTCCAACATGTCGCGAAATCGTGATAGTTTTTCCTGCTTTTTCTCTCTCTTCCAACATGTCGCGAAATCGTGACAGTTTTTCCTGCTTTTTCTCTCTTCCAACATGTCGCGAAATCGCGACAGTTTTTCTTGCCTATTGTATATGTCGCGATATCGCGACACTTTTCTTACTTGTCTTTTTTTTTTGATCTTTTGCATATGGGCCACTTCGGTCTTCTTGGAAAATCACTGTACATACTCTGAATAACCTTTGAACTCCTGTCTTCTGCATCTGAATAGCTTTTGAACTTCTTGTCCACTGCATCAACAGATCTATCTGACTGTGTTGACAACAATGACAATACTATCGTTGCACCTTGCTCAACAATCTCCCCCTTTGGAATTGTTGGCAACACATGTGCAATTTCTTGTAACTCTTCTCCCCCTTTGACAATAATACCAAAGGGCTACTGCAGACTCCCCTTGAGTCCATGCACAACATTCTCAGGCAAAATTTATTACACTTAGCAAAAATCATGAACATGAGCAAAAAGATAATCAAATACTTAAATGCTCCCCTTGAGAATGTGATCCCTGTAGCTAGTCAATTCTTGGGAAGTGTGACCACTCCCAATTTATTATGAAGGTACTCAAAGACTTCCTTGGGCAATGGTTTTGTGAAGATATCCACTACTTGCTCTATTGTTGGAACAAAATCCAATTTAACCTCACCTTTCGCAACTTTCTCCTTCAAAAAGTGATACCGAATAGCAATATGTTTTGTGCGAGAATGCATAACCGGATTCTTTGAGATGTTAATGGCACTGGTGTTATCACACTTAACTGAAATTGGCTCACTGAAGTTAATACCAAGATCTTTCAGGGTTTGTTTCATCCATAATACCTACGTACAACATGTTGTTGCTGCAATATATTCTACCTCTATTGTGGATAAGGAGACTGACTCTTGTTTCTTACTGTGCCACGCGACCAACTCTGTCTCCAAGATAGAATGCACCTCCACTGGTGCTCTTTACGTCATCTACACATCCTACCCAATCTGCATCCGAATACGAAATAAGGGTGAAGTCTTTACCTTTCGGATACCATAACCCATACTCCATAGTACCCTTGAGGTACCGAAGAATCCTCTTCATTGTTGTCACATGAGTCTCCTTGGGATTAGCCTAAAATCGTGCTACCATGCATACCGCCTACAAAATATCTAGTCTGGTAGCTGTCAGGTACAGTAAGCTCCCAATCATAGATCTGTACATGGTTTGATCAACAAGTGGAGATTTGTCATCCTTGCTCAACTTGCAACCTGTCATCATGGGAGTGCTAACTGGATTACAATCCTCCATTGTGAACTTTTTTAACATCTCTTTCACATATTTAACTTGAGAAATAAATATGCCCTTCTTATTTTGATTAACTTGCAACCCGAGGAAATACGAAAGTTCACCAATCATTGACATTTCAAATTCTTTCTGCATCTTATTTTCTAAATCTTTACACGACTCATATTTGTTGCTGCCAAATATGATATCATCTATGTATACAACAAGAACAATAAGATGCCCATTTTCTATTTTGACATACAAATTACTATCCACCATACCTTTCTTAAACCCTTGTTGAGTGAGATAGTTGTCTAGCCTTGCATACCATGCTCGGGGTGCCTGTTTTAAGCCATATAATGCTTTATTCAACTTGCAAACCAAGTTGGGATCATCACCAAGTTGGAAACCATCTGGTTGCTCAATATAAACCTCTTCTTCAAGTTTCCCATTCAAAAACGCTGATTTCACATCCATTTGATAAACTTTGAAATTCTTGTAGACTGCTAAAGCCATAAACATTCTAATTGCCTCTAGTCTAGCTACTGGTGCAAAATTTTCCTCAAAGTCAATGCCTTCAACTTGTGCATAACCCTTACATACCAATCTTGCTTTATTTTTGACTACCTGTCCGTCTTCATTCAATTTGTTTCAAAAAATCCATTTAGTCCCGATTATATTTTTATTTGCAGGTCTAGGTACTAACTCCCAAGTTTCGTTTTTCTCGATCTGATCTAATTCTTCATTTATTGCCTTCATCCAACTTTCATCTTTGCTTGCATCAACAACATTTTTGGGCTCAATGCTGGATAATAGAGAGTAGTTACTTACTACTCTTCTTCTTGTCTCAACACCAACTTTGGGGTCTCCAATTATTTTCTCTCTAGGATGATTTTTCTCGCCACTACCTGTTTTGAATTTCTTATTTTCTTCCACTTCTGAATCACAACTTAAATCATCTGAGTCAATTTTATGTATCTTTTCCATTTCGTTTTCCTCATCTCCTTCAATAACCTCTTCATAAATTGGGTAGTACTTTTCATAGCTAATTACTCGTTCTCTACCTTCATCAAATTTAACATCGACATTGTCCACAATTTTCTTTAGCCTCTTGTTGTAGCATTTGTAAGCTTTGCTTTTTGACGAATAACCAACAAAAATACCTTCATCCGCTCTATCTTCAAACTTACCAAGATTATATTCAGTTCTTTTGATGTAGCACTTGCTGCCAAAAACTTTGAGGTATTTTGTTGTTGCCCTTTTACCGAACCACAACTCATAAGGAGTTTTGCTTTCATGTGTTCTCAGCATGTACCTATTTTGGATATACACCATAGTATGGACTGCTTCTTTCCAAAATCTGTCTACTACTTTGCTTTCAGCCAACATAGTCCGTGCCATTTCCTGCACTGTCCTGTTCTTTCTTTCTACCACTCCATTCTACTGAGGTGTCCTGGCTACTGAAAACTGTCTCCTAATACCGTATTTTTCACAGTACTCAGTAAACTCCTCCAAAATGAATTCTCCTCCTCTATCTGATCTTAAACATTTGATCCTCTTTCCTGTTTCATTCTCAACTTGGTTTTTGAAAGTCTTGAACATTTCAAAAGCTTCTGATTTATGCTTCAAAAAAAATATCCATGTCATTCTAGAATAGTCATCAATGCACAACATAAAATATTTGTCACCATTTATGCTTTGTGTTCTCATGGGTCCACATAAATAAGTGTGTATTAGTTCCAAAGGTTTGCTTGTGTAGTACTCTTTTGTTTTGAATGTGAATCTAGTTTGCTTCCCCTTTTGGCATGAAGCACAAATGTTGTTTGCAGGTTTGCTTATGGTGGGAATATCTCTCACTGCCCTCTTTGAGTTGATTTTTACTAGATTATCAAAACTGATATGACCGAGTCTCTTGTGCCACAACCAATTTTCTTCTTCCTATCCAATAAAATAAGCTCCTTATGAAGTCTCTGAGAGCGTGTACAGGTTTCTAGATGTCCTTGATCCAGTTGCTATCAATTTTCCATTGTTTGTTTTTCTGACTTCACAACCCTGCTTCTTAAAAACTACTTCATGACCTTTATCACAAATTTGACTTACGCTCAACAAGTTATGTTTCAAACCATCCACAAACAAGACTTCTTCTGACTTAATTTTTTCGTCACTAATTTTAACTGAACCTTTGCCAACTATCTTAGCTCCATCATTATTTCCAAACTTTACTTGAACCACCTTCATATTTCTGTAACTTCTCAAATTTTTGTTTGTCACCTGTCATATGACTGGAGCATCCACTATCAAGTATCCATGGTACATATTTATTCCGTGCTTTAAATGTTGTTTGTACGATTAAGGATTCCTTTTCTTCCTTAAGTCGTTCTTTTTCTTTCCACTCCGTTTTGATAGTAGTTTTGGGCTCTTGTTTTGCCTTTCCCTTATCAATAGCTTGTGCATGTTTTTCGAGAAGTTTTCTATTTTGTCTTATCCTATTTGGTTGAAATTTTCTTCCCTGAAACTGATTTGATGCAAATGTACTTCTACGGTTTCTTGCAATGTGCCCAAAATTATGACAGTTATAACATTCTACTGTATAATTCATCAAAGGAGAAAAAACATTTCTACTGGTGAAATTCCTTGGTCTTACATTATATTTGTAGTCTGAGATTTTATGTCCATAGCCATTGCATTTAAAATAGAAACCAAAAAAGGGATAATTGAACCTAGGTGATGGTCTTTGCCATGTTGCCGTAGGAGCCATAGGTCTTCTTCTTCTTTGATGTGTGACATTGGTGAATCCATCATTGTCAATTCTCCTTTCATGCCTGGCATTATTGCTTTCTTTTGCATGAGACATTTTTCCTTGATCAACCTGTTTCTTATCTTCATTCTTTATGGATTCTACATTTCTGGCCTTTGATCCATTTGATGATTCTCCTTCGATGAAACCCAGACCAAATTTGATGCCTACAGGCCTTTGGTCATTTATAATCTTATCCAACTTCATAGAAATTTCTTCGCGTTTGTGATAGCAACTAATTTTGTGATTCATCTCTTCTATCTGTGTTCGTAAACCAACATTCTCTTCTTCTAGTTTGCAGCAATAATCTATTTTCATGGTAATTTGTACTTCGAGATCTTTAGATATTTTCTTGTATTCTTTTGTCTGTACTTTCAGACTGATTATGATTTCGTTTGCATCCTCAAGCTTTTTTGAAATTTTCTTATTCTTTTTCCTCTCTATTTTCAACTCTTCAAGTGCAGAGATCAACTCACCTTCTAGATCTACTTCAGCCTCAAGGTTTTCACCACATACTTCAGAGTTCACTCCTTCTTCCTTTTCTGATTTTACTTCTTCAAATGCCATGAAAAGAGCTTCACCTGTTTCCTCTTCATAATCCTCATCGGAGCTATCTTCTGATGAACCGGCATTCCTGGAGATGAAACTTTTCTTCTTGAAGTTGCCTTTTTTGAAATTCATTTTCTTCTTTCAGTCACTTCTTTCTTGGTGCGATCCTTCATCATTTTTGTTCTTCTCATTAAGTGGACATTTAGACGCAAAATGCCCCATGCCTCCATAGTTGAAACATTTAAATGGTAGCTTTCCTCTGTATTTTCCTTTTCCCCTTTTTAGTTTTCTAACAAAGTTTGCTTCCATTTCATCTGATGTCTCTTCTTCCTCGGACTCTTATTTTGCGTTTTTATTTTTAAGGGCTTTAAAAGTCGCTTCTCTATCTGTGGGTTTAGATCTTCCTATCCTCATCTCATATGCAATCAAAGAACCATACATCTCATCTATACTAAAATAATTTAGATTTTTAGCTTCTTCTATCGCTGAGACTTTAGAATCAAACCTTTGAGGAAGAGATCTTAATACCTTTTTCACGATGGTAGAGTCTTCGATATCCTCACCGAGTCCTCTGATCGCATTAATGATTCCATTAACTCTCAGCATATATGCCTCAATGTTTTCATCGTCATTCATCTTTAATGCTTCGAACTGAGCTCGATGTGTCTCTAACTTGGCCTCCTTGATCTTATCGTCTCCTTCATGAATACTCCTCAGTTTGTCCCATATTTCTTTTGCCATTTTACAGCTCATGATCTTTACTAGTTCACTGTCTGCTAATCCGCACATGATAGCATTCTTTGCTTTTGAGTTATTTTCAAACAGTTTCTTTTCGTCAGCCTCTTTTGGAGGAGTGATGGGTATTGTGTATCCACTAACTACTAAATCCTAGATGTCGTATCCCAAAGCATAGAGATATGTCTACATCCTGATTCTCCAGAACACATAATTAGATCCATCAAACAATGGTGCTTTGTTTGATGAGAAGCCTTCACCACCTGCCATTGTGTTACTTCCAAGATCACCCTAGCCGATTAAGCTTGTACAGGAACTTAGCTCTGATACCAATTGTTAGTCTTACAATGACACTGAGAGGGGGGGGTGAATCAGTGTAGCTCTTTAAACTTAAATTTATAGCTCTTAATACCACAACAATTAAAACTTATTACTAGATACAACAAGTATAACAAAAGAGCATCACACAACACAAGATTTAACGAGGTTCACCAATGTGGCTACTCCTCAAAAATTGACTGCTTGGACTACCATCCAAATCCAGCCTTTGCAAAGCACCAACTTTACAATCAATTTACCAAACACCCACTGGAAGGAGCACCAACCCCTGATTTATCTACACTAATAGAAAGGAGCAGAAGGAGCACCAACCCCCGATTTACCAACACCAACTGGAAGGAGCACCAACCCCTGATGCCAAGCACCAACCTGGACTTCAATTTGAATCTATAAGTTTGACAGTAAGATACCTTTGCTTTTGCAAGACCCTGATTGGTCTTCTTCACCTTTGCATTCTCTATGCACTCTGCTCTCTCTACACAATCACTTCGCACACTCTGCTTTGTTACAATCGAACTTCACGATCGTCTTCTCCCTTTTGCACACTCTGCTCTCTTTGTGAATTTTGCACTTAGCATGATTCGACATGACTTGCTCTCTACGCACAACGACCGTATTTCACACACATTCCACCTCACTTCAATTCTCCAAATAGCCCTCCTTTTATAACAATATTTTTATGATGAAAACCCTAATCTTAGTTGGCTGTAAATCCTAATCTTAGTCGGCTTTCATAACAACTGTAAACCCTAATTTTAGTCGGCTATCATCGGTCTTCATCGGCTTCAACTTGGTTTATCCATCGCTTGATGATTTCATTCTGGATAGACCCTGTAACCACCATAGTGATGTCGGTCCACTGTCATACTTCTCATTTCAGTCGGGTTCTCCTTCTTGACTTGCACATTTACGACCTATCGCGAGATCGTGACATTTTTGCCTCTGTAGCTTCTTTTGTTGTTGTTGCCGTGAAAATACAACATGTCGCGATATCGTGACACTTTCACCTCCGTACGCTTTCTCTATTCTTTTGTCACGATATCACGACATTTCTGCCTTCGTAGACTTCATCTTTTCTTTTGTCGTGATATCACGACATTTTTGCCTCCGTATACTTCGTCTTTGCTTTTGTCGCGATATCACGACACTTCTGCTTCCATAGACTTAGACTTTGCTTTTGTCGCGATATCGTGACACTTCTGCCTTCATAGTCTTCATCTCTAGCTTTTGTCGTAAAATTGTGACATGTCGCGATATCGTGACACTTTTCAAACTTATTTTCTCTCTCCTATTTTAGTCACGAAAATGCGACATGTCACGATATCGTGACACTTTTCCAACTTACTTTCTCTCTCCTATTTTAGTCGTGAAAATGCGACATGTCACGAAATCGCGACACTTTTCCAACTTACTTTATCTCTCCTATTTTAGTCACGAAAATGCGACATGTCGCAAAATCGCGACACTTTTCCAACTTACTTTCTCTCTCCTATTTTAGTCGCGAAAATGCGACATGTCACGAAATCGTGACACTTTTCCAACTTACTTTCTCTCTCCTGTTTTAGTCGCGAAAATGCGACATGTCGCGAAATCGTGACACTTTTCTTACTTGTTCTCTTTCTTCGAACTTGTCACGAAATCGTGACACTTTTTCCTGCTTTCTCTTTCTCTTCCAACATGTCGTGAAATCGCGACAGTTTTTCCACTTGCCTTTTTCTCTTCCAACATGTCGCGAAATCGTGACAGTTTTTCCTGCTTTTTCTCTCTCTTCCAACATGTCACGAAATCATGACAGTTTTTCCACTTGCCTTTTTCTCTTCCAACATGTCACGAAATCGTGATAGTTTTTCCTGCTTTTTCTCTCTCTTCCAACATGTCACGAAATCATGATAGTTTTTCCTTCTTTTTCTCTCTTCCAACATGTCGCGAAATCGTGACAATTTTTCTTGCCTGCTGTATATGTCGTGATATCGCGACACTTTTCTTACTTGTCTTTTTTCTTTGATCTTTTGCATATGGGCCACTTCGGTCTTCTTGGAAAATCACTGTACATACTCTGAATAACCTTTGAACTCCTATCTTCTGCATCTGAATAGCTTTTGAACTTCCTATCCACTACATCAACAGATCTATCTGATTGTGTTGACAACAATGACAATACTATTGTTGCACCTTGCTCAACAATTGTGAGCTTGGAAAATTTCCCAAGTGGATTCTTGGGGCTCTAAGAAATGAATGAGAAGACCATCATAGCTTTGATGATATAGTGTCTCCTAGAAAGACATATTTTTTCATATTCATCCAAGTTTCAAGAAATATCTTAGTTGTAAAAACTAGTCTTGATATATCTTAGTTTGGACTAAATGAACAACTTGCTCTTCTCTAGGAGCATCTCACACAAATACGGATTGAGAGAGAACCTTAAGATAAATGGTTGTGCCATTATCAAAAGGCATCTGTGGGACTAGGGATTCCCAAGAAGCAAGTTTCAAAAAGTCTTGAATTTGAGAAAACCATTCTTGGTATGGTTCAATCTGTATCATGTGGATGCTTTTCTCTTCTTTAGAATTATCTCATGAGATTATGGATTGTGAGAGAATTTTTATATGAATGGTGGTGACATTATCTGATGGGTTCTAAAATATTAAGCATCCTAAGGAAGACATTATATCTACAAAACAATTAAAAGAATGAGGGACAACCTTGATGTCATATCATTCAAATCTAACAAGTAGTTTATCTACAAGGGCCTTGTCAGATTTAAATATTGGTCATTTACATTGATATATTTCCTTAACCTGGTTTATGATGAGCAAGGAATCACCAAATATAAGCTTCTTTATCTTCATGGCGAGGGCTATTTGAATATCAAAAAGGAGGGCTTCATATTCAACATTGTTGTTGGTGCATGGAAAGTCGATTTTGAATGAAAGAGGAAATGAGCCCCTTGTGGCATGAAAAATATAATTCTTGCACCATCTCCTTGCTCACATTTGGAACCATCAAATAATAGCATTAGATCATCTTTGTTTTTTGTTTTTTGGTTCTCCCAAGTCTAATAATGCAAAAAATGCATCATAAGGCAACTCGGTGGTAAGAGGCTTATCATTGAGAAGAGGTACTTCTGCTAATTGATCAGTGGTGACTTGACCTTTAATATATTTTTGACTTATGAATTACAGGTCAAAATCTATTAAAAGCATGATCCTGGTATGACACTGCTCTAAGGAAACAATATAATGCAAATAAAAGATAAATGAATCGTTGATAATAAGAATCGCTTTTTTAAATATTGAGTTTAACCTGCAATATTGAGATATAATAAAGAATGTATATTTGATGATTAAAAAGAATATGGTGATGCACCATATATATGAAGGATGGGGTGCGATTGGAAAGACGCACCCCGGATAATATAATTAAAATATGTTAGGAGGGTCCTAACATGCCACCCCCCTTAAAGGAGCTTTGTCCTCAAAGCTGGAAATTTGGAAATTGCTGCTGGATATCGTGAAGAGTTTCCCACGTTGCGTCTTCTAAAGGTAGACCTTTCCAATGGATTAACACTTTCGTGATATCGCGAGTACGAAGGTGACGAGAGCGGCGATCCAAGATAGCTTCTGGCTCGACTAAAAGTACTCCCTCCTCGGAGAATTCCGGAAGAGTGGTTTGTGTCGTGATATGTGTTTCGACTGCGAGCTTAAGGCAAGATACATGAAATACGGGGTGAAGTTTGGAAGAGGGAGGAAGCTCAAGTTTGTAAGCAACGGTCCCAATACGTTGGATAACTTTATACGGCCCGTAAAATTTGGGTGCTAATTTTTGAGAACCTTTTTGTTTAAGAGAGGTTTGCCGGTAAGGTTGGAGACGTAAGAAAACCATATCACCCTCGTGGAAACTACGTTCGCTTCTATGTTGATCGGCTTGCTGCTTCATGCGATGTTGGGCGGTGTGTAGGTTCTCTTTTAGGGTCCGTAGTATGTCCTCTCGATTAGCAAGTTCTGTTTCTACCGCATGGACTTTGGTAGTCCCTGGAATATAGGAAGTGAGGGATGGTGGTGTTTGACCATATAGTGCTTCGTAAGGAGTCATTTTGATGGATGTATGGTATGAAGTGTTATACCACCATTCCGCTAGTGAAAGCCACCTTACCCAATGGAGTGGTTGAGTAGAGACAAAACATCGAAGGTATGTTTCCAAGCATTTATTTACAACTTCGGTTTGGCCATCGGTTTGAGGATGGTAAGCGGAGCTCATACGAAGTTGAGTACCTTGTAATTTGAATAATTCCTTCCAAAAGGTACTAGTGAAAGTTGGGTCACGATCACTAATAATTGTGGAGGGCATACCATGTAATTTAAAGATGTTATCGAGGAAAATGTGGGCTATAGTGCTTGCGGTATAAGGATGAGCCACTGGACAAAAATGGGCATATTTAGATAAACGATCAACAACTACAAAAATGGTTGTTTTGCCGCCTGATTTAGGCAATCCTTCAATAAAGTCCATAGAAATATCTGCCCATGTTTTGGTGGGTATAGGAAGAGGTTGAAGTAATCCGGGAATAGCGATGGTCTCCCCCTTTTGTCTTTGGCACACTTCACATTCTTTTACAAAGTTTTTGATGTAATTTTTCATTCCTACCCAATAGAAGGAGGTAGTGGCCCTTTTATAGGTTTTTAAGAACCCTGAGTGGCCTGCAATGGGTGAGGTATGTAACTCATGAAGAAGTTTCTTTCTATAAGTTGAATTGGGGGTGAGGACCATCCTCCCTTTGTATCTTAATATATTGTCCTTCCAAGTGTATGGAGGTTTGCTACTAGGATTATGTTGAAGTTGTTGAATTAAGGCGTGGGTAATAGGATCATTTATCCATTCTTCATGCACCTCATCTACCCATTTAGGAATAAGGGAGGAAAGAGCATGGACTTGAGGCATATCTTCAAATTTTCTAGAAAGTGCATCGGCTGCCATGTTGTCCTTGCCCTTTTTATATGTAATTTCATAATCATAGCCAAGAAGTTTAGTAACCCATTTTTGTTGTTCCGGGGTATTAGTCCTTTGTTCCAAAAAATATTTCAAGCTATGATGGTCGGTGCGTATAATGAAATGTTGGCCAATAAGGTAAGGCCTCCAATGTTGAATAGCATGGACAATTGCCAACATCTCTTTTTCATATGTAGAGCGAGCTAAATTTTTAGGAGAAAATGCTTTGCTTATAAAAGCTATAGGTCTTTCATCCTGCATGAGTACGGCTCCCATTCCTATTCCTGAAGCATCACTTTCAATGATGAACGGTTTAGAAAAGTTGGGCATGGTTAGAACAGGGGTGGTACACATTGCAGTTTTCAAGGTGATAAAGGCCTCGTCCGCTTTAGGCGACCATTTGAAAGCATTTTTCTTAAGTAATGTTGTTAGAGGAGCAGCGATTTTACCATAATTTTGGACAAATTTTCTATAATATCCCGTTAGTCCAAGAAACCCACGTAGAGCCTTTTACGGTTTTTGGAATAGGCCAATTTTTCACTTCCTCGATTTTGGAAGGATCTACCATCACGCCTTCCTTTGAGACAATATGCCCTAAGTATTCAATTTCTTGTTTCCCAAAGGAACACTTTGATCTATTTGCATAAAGTTGATTTTCCTTCAAGATTTGGAACGCTTGTCTAACATGGTCCAAATGTTCTTCCCATGTTTTGCTATAAATCAAAATGTCATCAAAGAAAACTAATATAAACTTACGAAGGAAAGGGTGAAATACCTTATTCATTAGACTTTGAAAGGTAGAAGGAGCGTTGGTAAGGCCAAATGGCATCACCAAGAATTCGTAGTGCCCTTCGTGAGTGCGAAAGGCCGTCTTAGGAATATCCTTTTCAGCGACTCGTATTTGGTGGTAGCCTGACCGTAAGTCCAACTTGGAAAAGTAAGCTGCCCCATGGAGTTCATCTAGTAGCTCGTCTATGACCGGAATAGGAAATTTATCTTTGATGGTCATTTTATTTAGCGCTCGAAAATCGACACATAAACGCCACGATCCATCCTTTTTCCTAACTAAAATAATTGGAGAGGAGTAAGGGCTTTTGCTAGGTCTAATGACTCCTGCTGTAAGAAGCTCTTGTACTAATTTCTCTATTTCGGTCTTTTGGAGGTATGGATAATGATAAGGTCTAATATTAGGAGGTTGATGCCCTGGAACTAGTGGAATAGTGTGATCATGACTTCGTTGAGGAGGTAGTCCTTTTGGTTCGTTGAATACCGCCTTATGGTGGTCTAAAATTTTTTGTAACTCTGGTGTCTCGTCGTTTTGGTGACTAGGTTGAATTGAAAATAATTGGGCGACCATTCCTTTGTTTCCTTTTCGGATAATTTTCTCCATTCTATGCGAGCTGACGATTTGGGAAGGTCCTGATTTCAGGCCTTGGATAGTATAGGTTTGGTTCTTTGCTGTGAATTTCATCCATAGTTCATCAAATTCCCATTGGACTACGCCCAAGGTTCTTAACCATTGTACGCCTAGTACAATGTCGCATCCCCCTAGGGGTAAGACGTACATGTCGCTTTGCATGGTATAAACTCCCATAGTTAATTTTATATTTCTGCATTTTCCTTTGCATGCAATTTTTCCGCCATTTCCAATCATCACTTCGAAGTTATTGCAAGGGTATATGAAACAATTTGCTTGTTTAGCCACTTTTGGATCGATAAAATTGTGCGTGCTACCAGAATCTAGGAGCACGGTAAGGTTTTGTTTCTTAAAATACCCTTTTACTCGCATTGTTTGAGGGGCAGAAAATCCGGCAAGGGCGTTGAAGGAAACCTTTGGTGTATTTTCTTCGTCACTTTCAAGTGTGTTGGATAATACCTCTACTTCGAGTTCGGGTTCCTCTTCAGTAGAATTCCCTTCCTCTGTGGCATCGAGAATATATAATTTCCGTGAGGCACATTTATGATTTCTATCAAATTTCTCATCGCAATGGTAGCAAAGACCTTTAGCTTGTCTTTCCTTCATTTCCTCGAAACTCGGACGTTTAATTGGTAGAGCGGGGTTAATTTTAGGGGTTGTGTAGGAGTTTTGGGTTCGTCCATTTTGCATTGGCTTGGGGTTGGTATAAGTGTTTGATTGTTTCCCCCAAGTTGGTTTCGTGAACCGATTACGTGCCTTGATTTTGTCTTCCGCTAATTTCGCTAAGCCGATGGTCTCTAACATGTTTGTAGGGTTGTACATTTGTACCTCAATTCGAATTTCTTCTTTTAATCCGCTAACGAAACATTCTTGAAAGAAGGCAGCGTCTAATCCGGATGTTCGATTAGCTAACCTTTCAAATTCTCGCTTGGTACTCGCTTATCGAAGTGATTTGGCATAATTTAGTGAGGGCCCCTGTGAAGCTTTGAAACTTGCTAGGGCCAAATCGTACTAATAGGTTCTGTGTAAAGGTTGACCACGTCGGAGTGCCATTAGTTTTCTCGAACCATTGGTACCATTGGATGGCGTCATTTTCCAAATGGAAGGAGGCGATATGCACTTTTTGTATTTTCGGAATTTGATTTAGTGAGAAATATTGCTCTGCTCGGTAGATCCAGTTTGTAGGGTCTCCGCCTTCAAATTTTGGGAAGTCTAATTTGGTCGTCCGTGGTAGAATGGAAGTTTGTGGACCTCCTAACATTGCTCGGTTTGATGACCCGTTGTTGGTTGAGTTTGCTTGTGTTGTTGCCTGTTTTTGACTGATGGCATCAAGTTTAACATCCATTGCAAATATTTTCTCGAAGAGTTCTCTTGTGTTACGGGAATTCTCCTCTCTTTCCTGTTTAACTTCTTCAGCGAGCCTTTCGTGTTTCTCGTGGATGGAATCCAGTGATCGTCGTCCGTCGGCCATTGCGGTTGGTGTAGGTAACGATCAAAGTGACTAGGTAATGATCAAGGTGAGCAAAAATTTAAAAAATAATATTTATTTATTTATTATATATATTTATTTTTTTCAAAAATTTGGTGGGCAATGCCCTATCAACTTTTAGCGGCAGCCGGGCAATTCGACTGACAGAGCCGGACGTAGGTACGGCAAGCGATGCGGTCGAGGGCGGCAGGCGACGAGTCAAACGGTAGGCGAGGTGCGGCGAATGCCCAACTGACAGAGCCCGGACGTAGGCACGACAGGCGAGGTGGTCACGGGCGGCAGGAGAGGAGTCAGATGGCAGGCGAGGTGTGGCGAATCAACTGCTAGGCATAGGCGCAGGTACGACAAGTGACAAGTCGACTGACAGACGCAGGCGCGGCAGGCGAGAAATGCGAGGATCGGCGGACAACTTCGCACGGGCGCGTGACTACCGTAAGGTAGTCACAAGCTTCACTTGTTTGAAGTTGTTTTTAAACCTCCTTTTGATTTTAACCTTGCCAATGTGGGATAATTCCCCTGGCCGAAGAAAAAAATGATGCCGGATTTAACCTGCTGGAAATGTCACGCCGCGAAATAATGTAAATTTTATAAGGTTTCTATTAATTTCTTCGTCGAAATTATTTAATATCGCAAAACCGTTGTCCCACGGCCTGGACTTTGACGAACTTTAGACCGCAAGATCGTGAAGAACTTGAAAATGGCAGAAATTTTTATGAAACTTGCTCTTTTATTTCTAATCGTGTTGAATTTCGACGAATTTTAGACCACAAAATCGTGAAGGGAATTATTTTATATCGTAAACCCGTTGTCCCACGGCCTGAACTTGTTAAAAATATATATATATAATACTCGGTCCAGACCGCCTGTGACACTAATCCGGATGCAGACCGTTAAATCGATGCAAATGGCAGAAATCTTTGTTGTGATTCTCTGTGTGTTACAGTGCAGGTGTGGTGGACGTCGGCGTTCACTCTGCAGGTGCGGCAGACGTATGCAGGTGTTAAGGTTGGTGGTAAAATCTCTACTGAGAGAGACGTCGTCAGTATGATTTCCGTTAGTGACTAAGGTTGTGGAAAAAAAATTCCTGTCTTGTTGGCTCTGATCCAGATGGTAAGACACTGCTCGAAAGGAAACAATATAATGCAAATAAAAGATAAATGAATCGTTGATAATAAGAATCGCTTTTTTGAAATATTGAGTTTAACCTGCAATATTGAGATATAATAAAGAATGTATATTTGATGATTAAAAAGAATATGGTGATGCACCATATATATGAAGGATGGGGTGCGATTGGAAAGACGCACCCCGGATAATATAATTAAAATATGTTAGGAGGGTCCTAACAGATCCACTTTGCGGTACAACTATTATGATATGTGCTATCAACTCATCATATACCGCAAGGGGTTTTCTTTAGATATAACATATATGGTCTGATTAATCATGTAATTATGCAATTTCTTGGTGGCAAAGGCCACTGCTAAGTATAGCTTCTTGACATAAACTTATTTTATTTCATAGGTGACCAAGGTGCGACTAATATAGGAAATGGCACGCTTCTTATTTACCTCATTATTTTGGGCCAACATGGTCCCTAAGGTAAAATTAGTAGCTGAAATGTATAATAAAAATGGTACACTTGGTTAAGGAGGAGCTAATACTGGCAAAGAGGCTAGGTATTATTTTATGTCCTCAAATGATTTCTTTATTCTTGGTTCCAATCAAATGTGATCCCCTTTTGTAGAATATGATTGAGTGGCGAACATTTATTTGAGAGTTGCGCTATGAAGTGTCGAATGATCTAAATATTTCCATTTAAGATATGAAGTTGCTTAAGATTGGTTGGAGGAGGCATTTCCATGATTACCTTGACATTTTTTGGATCTACTTCAATGCCTTTTTTAGAAATGATATAGACTAAAATATTTCTCAAAAGTTACTTCGAAAACACATTTTTTAGGATTTAATCACACGTTGTGCTCCAAGAGGCAATCAAATACCTTACGTAACACATCGACATGCTCAATACGTTGTAAATATTTAGCCAACAAATCATCGACATTGTTTTTAATAATCTTATTCATATATTCATGAAAGATGTATGTCATGGCCCATTGATAAGTCACCAACATTTTTGAGTCCAAAAGGTTTGACTTTGTAATAGAACGTCCTCCATGGTATTGTAAAGGCCATTTTGAGTTGATCCTTGGGGTTAACATGAATCTAATTATACCTCAAGAAACCATCCATTAGGGAGATAATTTAATGACCTACAGTTGCATTTACAAGAACATCGATGTTAGGGAGGAGAAACTCATACTTAGGATTCACTTTGTTAAGGTCTTGAAAATCGGTGCATATGCGAATCCCTGCATTTGGTTTCCTGATAGGTACCATGTTAGAAACCCATTCAGGATTGTTGATGGGTTAGATGAATCCTACATCCAACAATTTTTATAGTTCATCTTTGACTGTTAATGCTATTGCATCTTTCTAAGCTTCTACTTGATCGACTTGACTTTTGGATTGAGCATTAAGTTGTGAAAAACTAAGTTGGATCAAGACCCAACATGTCTTTGTATGACCAAGTAAAAGTGCTCTTATATTTTGTTAAGTAGTGAAATTAGAACATTATTTAGTTAAGAGGCTTTGTCCCAATTTTACGATCTAAAGATTTTTAGGATAAATTTTGATATCAACATCAATTATTTTTTCAATTGACATATGAGATCCCTCTTCTAATTGATGAGGAGTAGGGATCAAATGAATGTCGTTGGTTGGATTGGGAGAATCAAATATATCATTAGGCTCTATATTAGCTTGAAGAACATATTTTAATGTACATGAGGAAAAGTTAAATGGTTGCAACATTTTATCACAAGGCGGGAACTCGAACGATGATGGCAAAAATACAACACGATCAAAATCAATGGCCTCAATATTGAGGTGCAAAGACTATGAAGGGTTTCTTGGATAATGGAGTGGTGTGGTGAGGTTAATGGAGATCATATGGATGGATGGTGGATGAATTCCATTCTCAAGTGGTAGTAGGTGGTTGATTATTGGTAGGCACAAATATGTAGGAGGTGGCTAGGGTGGAATCGGGAAGATCGGATGGGCACGAGATAGAGCAAAGATGATTAGATATTCTAGGAGAAGTATTTACGGCCAAATGGACTGATGTGTAGAGGAAATACAAAGATAAAAATCATATACCCTTATGAGTGAGATAATGGAGGAGGACTCCTCCTTCAAATTGTCTAAAGTGATGGATAAAGTTTCAATGAAACTAACTTCATATTCATCATCTGATGAGTCAATGATATCATTTTCATAGTCATCATCTAATGAAATAAAATATTTTTATAATCATCATCTTATGAATCATAATGATCCATCGATAGCATAGTCATCTATAAATGATCACTAATAAAATGAGCATAGCCTATATTAGCATACTCATTGATTTTTATATCCCCCGTGAAGCCTAGGGTAAGGCATTGGGGATAATCTACAAGTATCTTGTCAAGCATTCTTACAAAATATCCTAATCCAAATTTATCCATAGGAAACTGATAGCATGGCTTTAAAGGGGTCCAGAGACTTTTTTCATACCAACATAGGCCATTCCCACACCAATGGTAATGATCAAAGTATCGTAAATCAAAGGATGGCTTTGAAATATAATTGATATTTTCTTGAAACAGTTCGTCCCCTTTTAGTAGGAGATGTGTGTCTGTGGAAACACCAATACCCCCATAAACAAAATTTGTTTAATTTGGGGGAATCCCTAGGGAAATTATGGTGCCACTAGGTAATTTTGTACTATGAGGTCGATCCAAGTCTCTAACTAATTTGTTAAGTGGGGTAAATGTGATATTTTGTTCAAGATACTCATCGAGTCCTAGGTTGGTCATGTGGACAATGACTTAAGAAGATGTGGATGATGATGATGGAAATATGGTTAGGATTGAGGATTTATGATGAATGGTAGTTCTTATCCTACAGGTAATTATTTATAGATGTAGTAGTAATTGTTGAGATTGAAGGTGAAGGAGAAGGCCTTGGTGATTACGATGGATGACAATGTTGTGTCTTGAGGTGATTTCATAGGTGCATTCGATGGGTTTTGAATTGAGATATTTGATTCAATGGATTGAGATGGAACTCATAAGGAAACCAATGATGAAGGTTGGCGTGGAGGTAGTGGTGATGAAATTATTGATTATGGTGGTAAATTTAGAGATTGGTTGGGGTCATTGGGTTGAATATCTATATGGGTGGAAGGCAAGGTGTACTCATACGAATGTTGAACCACATTGTAAAACATGAAGGGCTTCGAGTCTACTAGGGTGCAATGAACTTAACCTTCATGTATATACTTGATGCACTGATGCAATATGGATGACACACATATCATGTCTTGAATCCAAGGCCTACCAAGTAATAGATTATACTGCATATAACCATCCAAGATATGGTACAATGTATAAATAGTGTTTAGTCCAACCTGAATAGGGAGGGCAATCATGCCAATGGTAGAACACATGTCATTGAAGGCACAAAGAATAAAAGTGGAAGATACAATGTGTTATGGTGGTAGGTTGAGATGTTGGAGGAATGCAGTTGTGATAATGTTAATTGAGGAGACTATATCTATCAGGACACATTGTAAGGAATCCTATCCACATTAGAAATGATATGTAAAGGTGGGTCAGCTATTTCTATAGGTATAATCTTGATCTCATGATCATAGAATGTAATCATAGTCTATTTGCATGTTTGAACATGTCCCACAAAGTTGGTGAAACAATTAGGGCCTTGGGCTTGTAGTTGAATCTATTTTGAAATCTCAATTAGAGCTTCCTGATGTGGGGTTGATTGTTGTATAAACTCATTTATGGATATTTATGCCGATGTCATTTTAAGACTTTGAGTAAGTCTACTTTGTAGTGTAAGCATCAGGTGAGGTGTACGAGGTATGATCGGCATTGGTTGTGATGGTGCTTGTGATGTTGAAGGCATATTGGAGGGTCCCACAGTTTGTATGGGTTACATTGGGTACCATCTATTCCTCATCAATATGTTAATCATCTCCACAAAACCTTGGTTAGGTGGGGTATGATGAACCTAATTTACAAATTTTGGTTGCTCTATTGTAGTGGCCAGTGCTATGTTTGGTTCACATAGAGGTAGAGGGTCTTGATATACCCCCATGTTTTTATTATTTTTGGCAAGAGGATTATTGATTTGAATTTTTTACCTTTCAATCATGTCTTGCACTAGATTCCTAAAGTTGTAGCATTATTGAATGTCATACCCTTTTTATCTATGGTATATGTAGTACTAATCCTCCATGTACTATTTATATTTAGGACAATTCGGGTCCAAAGGGAAAATCTTAGGAAGGGTTATTACTTATGCCCCTTAAAACCGATGAAAGATTGTTACCAATGTTTTTGGAAATGGCATGTATTGGTGTGGTGGACACATTTATTGAGTGGGATATTGATTTATTGGGGATGTTGTGCTTGTTGATTATGATATTGCAAGAATGTTGGTTGGGATTGATAATTCAGTGGTTGAGGCATGTTTCAATTTGAGGTCCCAAAGACACTCAAAATAATTTGGTTCACTAGGGCTACCTATTTTTGGGTTTGATTTTGACCCTCTTTAGCATTTTTTCTAGACAATTATTTCTTTCGTAGTTTAATATATCCTTGTAAATATCCTCAATTACTTTGGCCTAGGCTAGGGATTCCTCAAAAGTCTTGTATTATTATAGTTGTAAAAAAAGTGATATATGTTTTGAGCAACTCGTAGTGAACATCCAAGTAAACTTTATGATGTGTAAGGTGAAGGGTAGTTTTGACATAATTTTTCTCCACTTGTTTCCATATTCCATGACTAGCTCATCTTCAAATTAACAAAGGCTAGATAAGTAAGTCAAGTTTACCTTTTTCCTAACACTAAAGGCAAAGTGTTACAAAAATGCATTTGCTAATTGCTCAAAGGTGTATATGCTATGATGTGGTAGATGATTGTACCATTCTAGAGCACCCATAGCCAATATTATAAGGAATGTTCTTAACATTAAGGAGTCATATTGAATATGAAAGCACATATTTACGAATCTAGTCACATGCTATTGTGTGTCTTCATCTCCTTTAAAATTTCCAAGTTTAGGCATCTAAAAATGTGGTGGGTATGGTGGTGATGGCACTAAAATATGGAGAGGTTGATTTCTAAGTTTCCTTAGTGTGGGGTTTTAATAACCTGAGCTTAGAGCTTTTTTTTATAATGAATAAATCTAGTTAGTCAGCACTGTGTATGCCTCTGGTGAGATGATATGATCTACCCACCTTTACCCTTGATTAGGTGGAGGTGGTGGGTTTTGATGTTGAGGTGGTGGATGATAAGTGTGATCAATAGGTACTTCACCATAATTTTATTTAGAATAGGTATCAACTTGTTCCTAATAATATTGCTAGGGTTCTCCATGGAGTTCATCCTCCTATTGATATTTGTACTATTGAGGAGTAGAAGGTTCTTGATGATGAACAATTGGAGATCTCTGATTTTGGGTGCAAGATGGATTCAGGCATGGATGAGGGAGAAGGTTTTATCACTATGGAGGATTATGCCATTGAGTTGGGCATTTTGGATGATGTTGAACTTGTTGCCTTTGGTGTGTAGGCATTGGAAATCTTTGGTGCATCATCCTGTACAACCGTTGTTGGTTCTTAGGGTTTAGCCTACGTACCTGATGAGATCTATTCACCTATTTCGTTATGTAATCACATGTATTGGTAATGCAAATAGGTGTGACTTGCTCTTTAGACTTGGAAAGATCAATGACTTGCTTCCCATGGTCTCAAGAGGTGGTATTAACTTGATATTGATGTCATAGGGTAGGCTCTATGTAATCAGGAGGTGCCAAAGCACACCATCCTTACCCATACTATCTATCATAAGGTGTAGTGGAAGGATAAAAGTGACCATACCTGGGCCTACAAGCTGACATGAAAAATGCATGAATCGATATGGTAATTTTGTTATGACCCTGAGCAGTGTACACATTCATATAATCATACTTGTGACTTATCAATTGATGATCAATTGGTATGGCTTTAACGTCCATGTCTTATTGGGGAATGTATTATTGATTTTGATCTAGGGGAGTCATAGGCCAAGCAAGGATTCAAATGTATGGTAGGGACTTCCTAGATGTTTTCACTTGAATGTAATTATCCCTATATATAGCACACAAGGTGTCTTGATATGAATAATCTATATCCTGACCATGGTCAAGACTTGTAGGCTGATTCTGAGCTGCAACTCCTGACATGTCAAGGTTAGTAGGATGCTTAGGGATATTTGAGCCATGGGGGTCACGTTTCCACTCAAGTATTATAAGGTCTTGTGGATTAATTCAAAAGTGATCTATATTTTCTTGTATTGATTTAGTAGTGTTCGCTTAGATTGAGTTTGACTTCATATCTCCACCATAAGTTAAGCAAGTGGTGTGTTCATTCTAAACTACACAAACAATGCAAGTAAAATAAACAAGTGATTTTAATTTAAATCATTGATATTATCATTTTGTACAATCTTTTTTTTTTTTTTAATTTATGTGTGTGTGTATTTTGATGAACCTAATCCTAAAAATATGAATGGTAAATGGTGAAATGAAATCTAAAAATGTGTGTTTGACCCCACTCCTTTAATGAATGGTAAACCACACTAATAAGGCATTCTAGATGGAGGATTGGTAATGGGCTAGGGTAACCAAAATTACCTCCCAAAAGAGACCATTCTATCTGATCCCTGCTACTTGCCCAACTAGGCTTTTTCTTCATCCTTGAGTGTGCTTGGATAGTAACGATAGTTGTGTTCCACAAATTATTAAACCATGTGTGTTTTCTGCATTTTTGAGGCTGAAGGGCATAACCCTGAAACAAAATTTTCCCCACGGTGTTGTGAATATCATTTTATGTTGGTCATCAGTATTTATTTGAATTTGGTTTTATCCTAAAAAACCATCCATCAGGGAAAGCATTTCGTGGCATGCGTAGGTGTCGAAAAGAGTATCAATGTTTGGAAGAGGGAAGTCATCCTTAGGATACACTTTATTTATATCTCAAAAGTCATTACACATGCATATCATTCTGTTGGGCTTGCAAATGAGAACCATGTTTGATAGCCACTTAGGATAGTCAATAGGAACGATAAAATGTACATCCAATAGCTTTTGTATTTCTTCTTTGACTATGAGAGCCACAGTAGGATGCTTCTCCTAAGTTTTTGTTTGATCGACTTGGCGTCACGATGCAAGGTGAGATTATGGAAAACAAGGTCAGGATCAAGGCTAGACATATCCTTGTAGGGCCATGCAAACACCTCTTTATTTTTATTTAGGATAGCAATGAATTGCTCCTGTTCATCGGGTGTTAAAATTTTGCCAAGCTTGACAATTTGTGGGTTGTTGGGATCAGAACTAAGGTTCACATCGATGGTATCTTCAATGGACATATGTGAGCCTTCCTAAATTTGGTGTAGTGTTGCAATTAAATTTATGTTGTCTAATATGTCATCCAACTTTTCCTACTTATCGCTGCCTAACTCTACCTAAAAGACCTCAGGACCTCTAGTGGAAGGTGATGTGGGTGAATATGGCGATGAAGGAGGAATGTAGCAGGCCGAATCTCTTAGAAATTCCTCAGATAGGATGAAATCCAAAAAGGAGGGTGAGGAGGAAATCTGGTCCAATTCAATAAGGCTAATGTCAATTGGAATTGGCTTAGCCAAATTCTATGGGTTGTGGAGCAGTGTGAATAAGTCAATAGGGTTCATATTGACTTAGTGGAAGGAAGGATGGCGTGGATGGATGAATGGATGGAATTATTGGAGCTGAACTAATGTTGAATGGTGTTATCCCTATAATAGACATGGCATTAACATGAGTAATGCATTTTTTTCTCATTTTTTTTTTTGAAATATGTACATATGTTACATTTCTTGGCTTATGTATGGGGCTCAAGGTGGATTTCTTGGCGGGTCCGCTTGCTCTTGTGGAAGAAGTAAATGGAATATGGGATGATGGATGGGGAACATTCGGAGGTAAAACTCTTCCTGTTGGGTGATGGTGACAATGGGATGTGACTCCTATTTAGAATCGTCAGAAGCGTTTGACATGACTTCAAATTCTTCATAACTTTCATTGTCGAAATCAAATATAGGATATGAGAAGTTGATGGGGTCATCCTCATTTACTTCGTTGATGCAAATTTATTGAAGGGCTTTTTCAAGAGAAGATTTTGAGGGTAATGGGTGGATGGGGTGATCTTCATAATTGAGGCTAAGCTTTTTAAAGGCTTGCTCAAGATATTCAGTGGAAGAAAATGGGGTATAGCCTAAACCAGAATGATCATGGGTGCCTCTATATGGGATCTCTAAAATATCATGCATCCCTTGCTCATGGGAACCAAGGCCTTGACCTTGCCAATTGAACACGTTAAAGTAGCGAGTGGGAAAATCCTCTATGTTAGACATTGGCATGCCTAGGTTCTTATGGTTCTTTAGGTGGGTTTACCTCAGTTAAACAATCCAACCCTCCATAAACAAATTTAATGTTATTTGGAGCTGCACTCATGTCGTAAAAAATGCCTATGGATAAAGAATGGTCTCGAGAACACCCAAAATATTTGGCTATTGGAATGGCTAAGGGTGTGATGGTGACGTCTTGGACCACATATTCACCTATACCAGAATTGGTGATGTGGACTTTGACTTGGGTTGGCATGGTTGATGGTGGGGATTCAGATGGCTCTGCATTTATTATGGGTGTTGGTGAATTAAATATGTCACAATCCAAGAGTTTGACTTGTGAAACATTAGCCGATGGAGTGGGATTGGATGGCGGTGTGGAATTAGAATATGGAGGATGGGATAATAATGAAATAGAAGAAGCGGTTGTAGAAGAAGGGATATATATGATGTATGATGCACTAACAGTAGACTTACTATGACCACATGTACAAGAAGAAATGGATGTTTGAGGAGGTGATGTGATGGGTAGCTCCTCTATGATAGGATATTTAGAAGAGGATGTAGATGGGTTGGAAGAAGGCAGATTAAGAGATGATGTGGATGTATTTTATGATGGTAATAAGAATAAATGGATGGAAGGTAACATGGATTCATAAGGATTTGAAATAAAATTACAATACCTAAAAGGTTCAACATCCACAGGGATGCAATGGACTTGTCCATCATGAACATATTTCAAGCATTGGTGTAGAATTGAAGGAAAACATTTCATTTCCCTCATCCAAGGTCTACCGAGGAGTATATTATACACCATGGCTCCTTCCAAGATATGAAACATGGTGTGTAACATTCTGGACCCTACTTCTATAGGTAAAACAATAGTGCTAAATGTGGTACACAAAGCATCGTTAAATGCTTTGAGGGTGAATGATGATTTGGAAATGTGGGATGGAGGTAACTTGAGGTGGATAAGGATAGCGGTAGTAATGATATTTATTGATGAGCCAGTATCAATAAGGACTCTTTTGAATGGCTTTCTATCTATTAGGGTCATTATGTGCAATGGAGGGTCTATTGATTCTGAACTCATTGATTTTACCTCAAAGTCATAAAAGGTAATGGATAGCTCCATGCATGTTCTAACACTCCCTATAAATTTTTTGAAGGCATTAGAGTCTTGGGATTGTAACTAAATTGACTTGATTATTTCCATTAAAGCTTATCTATGCCTAGGGGATTATTGGATAAGCTCATACACAGAAAGCTTGGTTGATGCCATTTTCAAACTAGTGATTAACCATCTGGTTAAAGTTACCGTTGGACTTATTGCATGAAGTATGGGCTGATTGGATGGATTGGATAGATTTATTGGCGAAGATAGATTTGGTGATGTTTGTATGGGAGGTGGGTTCGTAGGTTTTTGAGGATTTTGTTGATTTTTCCTTTGCCCTCTAGTGACCACATGAATAAATCCTACAAATTTTTGGTATTTTTGGACATAATTTACTTGATTAGGATGTGGGTGTTGATTGTTACCTCCTACATTATGTTGGACCTCCCCATGGTTAGGTAGAGGTGCCTTATATATACCCAAATTTTGATTTTGTGGAGCTAAGGGGTTATCCACGTTAATTACCCCTAGGTATATGAGGTCTTGCACTATGTTTTTGAACATATGGGAGGAATTGATATCATGTCCATTTTGTCGATGGTATGGGCAAAACAAGTGCTCTTTATAATTTTTAGATATTTTGGTGGGATCATCAGGCCTAATGTCTGGCAAGGCTAATTTATTGGTCTCATACAACATTTGAAATATGGATGAATATGATTCCACTAAAGGAGTGTATTAACGTTGGGGCTGATTGAATTGGTGGCGGGTAGGTTGTTCCACAGTTGGAATTGTGTTTTGTATCATTGGTGCTTGGGTTACTGATGGGACCGCATGATAGGTAATTTTTTGTTGCACTAGTTTTTGAGCCATTACGGGCTAGTTCATGACCACTTGATTGACTTGATTAGCTATGTTAGCCATTGAGGCTTGTGTTGATTTGGTTTGGCTAGTTTGATTATTTCGGTATTGGCCCCTCTTTTACCATTCTTTCTTCTTAGGCTTAATGACACCCTCTTGGATTTTTATCTCCTCAATGACACTAGCCTGTGCTAAAGCTTCCTAAAATGTTCTATAAGTATTGATATGTAACATCCAAGGGATGGGTTTCTGAAATAAGCAACTCTTGGTGAAAAGTTTAATAATTTCTTCCATTAGGAGGGATAATGGCAACTTGGTTATGACTGCCCTCCATCAGTTTTTGAAAACATAGATAGGTTCCTCATCCCATTGTTTCAAATAATATATATCCGATAAGGACACCTTCTTTTTAATATTAAGGGCGAAGAATTCCAAGAATAGATCTATCAATTGATCAAAAGTATAAATACTATGTGTAGGCAATTGATTGTACCATTCAATGGTATCTCCCCCTAATATCTGAGGAAATGTTTGGAGCATAAGAGCATTATCATCGCTAATATAAAAATATACATGGATAAATGAACTCACATGCTCCTTAGGATCCTCAGTTCCCCTGAACTTGTCAAATTTTGGTACCATAAAATCTGTCAGATATGGTGGTGATGGTACCTATGGATGGATTGGTTGATGAATCAGTTGGCTTAATGTGAGTTTTTGGCTCGTTATCCCTGGTGAGTTTCGCATCAACTGATCGATTTACTTTTGTATTGCCTGGAATATAAGATATTCTTTTGGAATATGAGGACCTTGGATTATGTGATGGTTGGTTTATGGGCTGGATGATAGATGTTGGGGTGTGACCAACATGGTGTTGTGGAATATAATGGGTTGAGTATGTGGAGAAGATTGATGGTTGAGAGATGGGAATGATTGATGAGGATGATGATGGAGAAATGGATTGTGTTGTTGGTTAGTGGCAATATTTATTGGTATGGTGGATGTGTGGAGTGGTGGTGGATTGGGGATGGACACTATGGAAGATTGAGGGACCCATGCTAAATTTTTATTGGTGAGTGGAGGTTGATTTGGAAATCCTTGGGTCATAGGTTCTATGTAACCTGACTATTTTTCTTTTGTTTGTTGTGAAAGAAATTTGTTAATGAGCCCTAATGTATCCGTAAGTTCCTAATTTTACCATGTGTCAAATTATGGGGTTGTGGTTGGATGAGACGATGTATGGGTAGATGATGATGGATGATTAGACATGGTCATGTTGATTAGGTGATATGGTGGAGATGTGGATGACACAGTCATGTTGGCTAAGTTATATGATAGAGGTGTGGATGATTATGGATGAGAGGATATGGGTATGGTGCAAGTTGCATTTGATGTTACAACTTGGAAGCTAGGGACTTATGAGGAAGCATTGAAATACTCGTCATACAAGGGGTTGGTATAGGTGGATGTGAGATATGTGTTTGGAAAACTTGGGCTTTGTGGTTCAGATTATTCAAAATCTTCTTGTCTAAGGGGCTCTAAGACATAGTTAGAAGTGTTGTAAATGGCTTGCACTCTATCCATTTCTATGTAGGTGGTGGTTGTCTCCACATTGTATGAATGTCTCCCTACTTGAGAGTGGGGTGGATGGGATGATCCAAAAAAAGTAGTCTAAACCATATTGGATGGGGCTACCGAAGTAGTGGGCTCATGGGAACTATTTTCCATTAAACTACTCTGGTTTATTATTTTCTTTTGTTGTCATGTTAGCACCATAAAATAGTTAATCCAAAGATTAAAATCTTTAATCTAAATCACACAAACTAAAAAAAAAATTAGAATTTAAAATAAAGAAGACAATCAGTCCTAGGTTTCACCGTGTGTGGCTTACCTTGTTCATTAATTATTTTCTTTCATTAACTTGAAGTTCCTTTTAGAATTTTTGGCTTATGTGTTTTGATGTAACTTAATCTTGTTTAATAAAAAAAAAAAGGTAAAAACTATGGTTGGCCAAGGTAACCAGATTCTTGCTGGTAATTACCTCCAAAAAGTTTGCTCGAGGGCAGTCCTATGGTTTCTAGTGCAGAGATTTGATGTATGGAGATGAATGCCACCGTCACCAAACCTCAAGCAATAGTTGGTGATGAAATCCAACTATTACTATTAAAAAGTGCAGCGTGCAGTGTGTGATGTAAATTTTATATTTCTTGTTCTCTATGGTGTTCAAACAATGTTAAATATGACTAATTTTACTAATCTAAACCAGAAGCCAACACAAAGACACAAATTTCATCTAAAGAGCGTAGAGTACACCCTTAAAATCCCCTGCCTACAAGTGATTAAAATCACAAGAGCAACCGGAGGTTTCGTCCACCTCTCTGCCAAAGGGTCCAACCTAGGGTAGGATTACTTTATGTGTCAAGATGTTTTTCCTATTTAGATATGCAAAATTAAAGTGATCTTTAACCCTAAAATACAAAATCTAGGATGTTTTTTTGTTTCATATGCACTCCAAATGCAAACAATCACCTAGATCTACAACTTTGGAACAAGAAATGAATTTTGTGTAACTAAACACACACAAACCCTAAATGTAATTTGCTAAGGATTATTTCCCATATTACTTAGTGTTAAACCCAAAAATAGCAAAAAATAGTAGCAGAAAGCAGAATACGTAAATCGCTAAATGGTAAACCAGGGTTATGGGACTTACTTGGAAGCCTTAGCTTTGCTCCAAATCAAAGCCAGGTGTAGCTGGGCACCTATGTAGGCATACCAGAGTGCCTATGTAGGTGCAACATAGCACCTGTGGTTGTCTGCAAATGCTTTTGAATGCTCTACAGATGCTCCCGAACGCCTACATAATCTCTAAAAATAATGTAGACTACTTCAAAAATCCTAACAACAAAATTGGTGACCTCTACGCTTCTAAAAATTATTATAACAGACAAAAATAAAATTAAGTTAGCAAGATAGATCTATTAAATAATGAAACCCTTGTGGGATCCCATCGTGATCGAAATCTACAAATCATGTAACATAATAAAACCAATAAAGATATACCTTGCTTGTGATGATGCCTCATTTTGTTGTTGCAGTCGTGATAGCAGATGGTGTGATGCAGCAGGATTGGACACACACTTGGTAGGCTCTAGTTCAAGCTTCATAGGCTCTAGAGTGATCCCATGATACAATAGGCTCTGGTGATCGCCTGACAAGCTTTGTCGCAAGCTTTGCAAGCTCTACAACAAGCCTAGCAAGCTCGAGAGGGCGCCTACGGGTAAGAGTAAATCTACCGAAGCAAATCGAGTGGGTGGCGATGAATGAGGCAAATTGATGAGGGATGTGACAACAATGGAGGATGAACAATGGATGGCTGGAACAGTAGATGAATTTTTGACTAGCTAGGGCTTTAGATCGTCAAACTCTATCTCTCTCTGCTTTGCTAGGGTTTTAATAATGACTCCACCAGGGTACAATTTCTAATATCAAGGATCCAGGGTTTGGGCATTTACAAATGCCCTTGTTTATAATACAACGTAGGATTTTCTTAGGGTTTTAGCCTTACACTTTTGATCGTGTGGCTAAGATTAAATTAGATCCTAATGTTGAGATTACTTTTTAGACATGGCATGGATTAATGAAGATGGATGGTGGGGATTAGATTGGATCGGACGACTGTGGTTAATTGAGTTTATAAATATATATATTATAATAAATATATTATAATATAATATTAAATATTATATTAAATACAAAATAATATTAAAATAATCTCAATTGGGTTAGGAAATGACAGGAAATGTGGAATTGGGCCAAATAATTGGTAGAAAAGGTGGAATTGGGATTTTTGAAGGTGGAAAAGGTGAAATTGGGCCAACTAATTGGCAGGAAAGGTGTATGGTGGACAAGTGGGTTGTGGAATGGTTAGGATGGAGGATTAGTGGCTGTAATTTGGTGTCTACACCAACTAACCAATGTTTTAGATATCTCATGAGAGTGTGTGTGTAGGTTCCTTTTAATTTTGCAAAAAAAAATCAAATAACAATCTGTGCTCTTTCACTAATGCAAATTTTAACCCTAGAATGCAGTAATTCCCAGATAAAGAATAGCATTTTAGTACGTATAAATACAAACAAACCAAAAAACTATGTACAAAGACCATCTCTCACTGATATGGTTGCAAACAGGGGACCATATTGACCTGAGACAATCACAGATAAAGATCGTCTTGACTTTTGATGGTTGCTATCTGACAAACTTAAAATTGAAAGCTTTTCAAGTATGCTATAAGTGGATACTTTCTACCTTTATTTTTAGAAATTAGAAAGAAAAATATAGAAAGCTAACCTTGAAAGCCTAAGTTCGATGGATTTTTATAGATATTCTACAGTTTGGCCTTTGATTAGAGATTGTAACGACCTAAGACAATTGCAACACAGGGATCATCTTGACCTGAGATGGTTACGTTTGAGTACCTGTAAATAATAGAAATAGAAAATCAATCATTTAGAAAACCTTCATTAGTCATAAAGGGACTTGGTCCCATCGTGATTGCCATATGAAAATAAAAAATTTTGCACCACATAAAATGAACACAAGCGCATAAAGTAATAAAATAAACTTTTGTATTAATTTGTGTTCAAGGTTACAAAGGGAGTCCTTGAAAGAGGATATTCCCCTTTGTTCAACAAGTATCTGAGTGTAATGTAACAATCTTCTTGCTAATGCAGTTTGTGAGGGAGAAATTTTTCTAGGATCGCTACGTGAGTGTTGTATCTAAATTTGCTTACTATCCTCATACCTATAACCTGCATACAAGGGAATAATAGCAAATCAATAGCATGTGTGGGGCCCACCAAAGTTGGATTCATATTCAATTGGAAATTGGGAAAGGAAGAAAAAGAAGGTGCATGTATGCGACGAAATAAATATAAACTATTGTAGAATAATAACATAAGTAGGTCTATCCTAAAATGCCATAAAAATTACAAAACAAAGCACCTAAACATGACCATATTGGGTCGATATAGTTTAATTTTTATACCATATCAGGATGATATAGTTGCTATCTTAGACATGTGTTTATTTGTCATCAAGCTTAAGCGGTGTTTGAGATGACCTAGAGAGTATCGTCGATATATTTTTGTAGTGGGGAGGTGAGTTTAATGAACTTAAATAGTCACTGGAGTGAGGGCATTGGTTATGTAATATAAGGAAGTGCAATGTTCAATCCTATAGGGTAGTCCAATGACATGGTCTTGGTAGCAAATAAACATGGAGGATTGATTTTGATAGCATTTTGTGGCATGAAAATTTGATTGTAGGATCTTTAAAACTGAGGAGTGAGTGCCATTTTATAGACCTCTTGACCAAAGGCTAGGTCACTTTGCATGAAAAATCAAATGGGCAATTTGTACTAAGAAATCATATGCATGCACCAAAATAATTGATTGCATATGATTGATTCAAAATTACCTCATGCAGGGCATCCAAAACTAGTGTGAGATCATACACAATGCTAATATTCAATTTTGGCTGCTAGTTATCATTTTTATTATTTTTAATTTTGATTTTTTGCAACCATCTCAGGTTGGTACAGTCGTGGTTCTAAGACCATAGCGGGTTGAGACGGTTAGGCAAATTATAGAAAAAGTTACCCAATGTTGGTAAAAACCATCAAATTAGCCCTAGGGCTACCCAAGGTGGATTGTGGGGGGTAGAAAGGAGGCCTTTTGGGGAGTCTCCTTAATATAATGCATTTTAGGTGTCTATATAATATATTACATTATTTGATATATAATAAGATCAAGGGTTACTTAGCTAGATGTCATAATAGGAATATCAAAGGTCATTTATGAAATCTATATTATGGACTTCAAGTTCCATATTTGATTGTACAAGTTCTTTTAATAATAAAAAGGCTTTATGCATTGTTTGTCATGTTTTATTTAAGTTCCATTGTTTTTTCTTTAGCTCATTATATTGCAACTTTATTATATTTGATCCTGTGATTATATTTCTATGAATTTTATATTAAATATAAGGTTTGAAAAGCCATCAATGGTATCAGAGCTACATCAAGATTGCTTACACAATATTTGAAGATAGAAGGAGACCTATTAGAAAATATCCCATTAAATAAATAGTATACCCACCAAAATAGGTCCCATAGAAGTCAAAGATAGAGATAAGAGACCCAAGAAAAAGAGGTCCCATAGAATTCAAAGATATAAATAGGATACGCAAGTAAAAGTGGTCCCATATAAGCTAGAGATAAAGAGGAGACCTGAGAGAAGAGGTCCTAGAATTGGTAGAAATAAGAGACACAAGAAAGAGGTCCCATATAAGCCATAGAAGTTAGAATAAGATACTCAAGCAAAGAGGTGCTATTGACTATTGAATATTGAAGAGTGGCCATTAATCAAGTTCTAAAGTAGAAATAAAACAGAGAAAGAAGAGCTCCAAAAAAGGACGCTTACACCAAGTTTAGTATAATCATCACCATTTGACAACAAGCCCATAAGGTATAGTGGGGACGCATTGAAGGAGATTCTAAAAGCATGTGGAAGTTAAGTATATTGCCAAATCTTGAACAATATGGATAGCATGTTTATAAAAATAGAATTGATATAGGTTGCCATTGGACAGTAGAATTGAAGGACACTATTGAAGTTTGATAGAGGACAACATTTTGTCAAATAATATTTAGTCTAAAGAATTAATTGTTTGTTTTGAGCAAGGTTAAACCTATAATACATAAAGTGTATTTGATTAGAATCCAAAATAGGAAAGATAGTGCTTAGATAAATGCTTGAACAATAAGCATAGACTCACCTAGAGAAGTGCTAGAACATGCAGACAAAGATAGCGCTTAGATAAGTGCTCAAACTACAAGAAAATATACCTAAAGAAAAGCATTAGAATAGATAAGCAGAGTTGCAAAGATCAGAGAAGTACACAATGAATGCCATCACCTACACAGAGAGAATAGGAAGTTAAAACCAAAGAGATAAGAGCATTCTAGCGAGAGAGAAATGGAAGAGTCACAACATAATCACAATGCTCTCTAACTTCATATCCACCAAGAATCAAAGAGAAATGAAATTAGGAGGAATATCAAGAACCACCCAAGAGGAATATAGGATCGTTTGTAAGAAAATCAACCATCATCTATTCAAAAGAAACCCTAGCATTTTTCAAATGGGATCAAGCATTGTTTTAAAACTACCATTTGTTGAAGAGAAACCTAAGCATCATTGGATGAACCATCAATGGACACACTAGATGATAATAGGGAATTATAATTGAAACATTACAAGTTTAGTATAATTTTTTTGAGCACAGGGCAATTGGAATCAAAGGAGCACCATGTTGAAGAAGACCAATCATTTGAGATAGTCAAAATACTTTTTTTGGCAGTGTAGAAGGATTTCTTAAAATAAGTTTATTCATGATTGTTTTCATACACTTCAAGGTATTTTATTGAAATACCCAATCATTAGGATGTTGGATAGTGAGCAGGGACAGAGTTGAATGAGACAAGGGAGAGTTGAATGTGTCAAATATAAGGTATTGAGGTTTAATTTAAATTTAAATCTTTCTAAGGTTTTAAAGGAGTAATAAGGTTATTTTTTTATTATTCTAAGGTTTAATTAGATTAAAGGAGAGATAAGGAACTTAATAGGATAATTAAAGCCTTAGTTATTTTAATTACATTTTTAATATTTGGAGAGATAAGTAGATATTTAATTTGAAGTTTTATAAGGTTATTTACTTTATTGCCTTATTATTATTTGAATTTCAAGACATAGAATTTTGCAAATATTCTTATTTTCTTAATTTCTAATTAAATAGAGAGTCATAAGGAATTCAACATCAAAAGCTTTTTGAAATTTATTAGTCAAAAAATAGGGAGCCGTAAGAAACACTATGTCTTAGGTATAGAAAATTGAAGAAAATTTATTATGGATTATTGGTATAGCATAATCCAATTCAAGGGTAAAAGGAAAATATGAGAAACTAGTTGCTATAGGAGATAGTAAGACTTATAAAGTGAAAAGGAATAGGAAATATTCTAATCAATATAATAAATGGAAAATGAATAATTAACAATGTCTTATATATTCTTGGATAGATTACCAATATTATTTCAGTTGCTCAACTCATGGACCAAGATATGACAATAGAATTTAAAGTTATCAATGGAAGAAAATAATGCCATATTATCAAACAAGGGAAAATGATAGCTTCAGGTTCCTATAAAGATAATCTATTTACTTTAGACACTACTACAAATTTGGCTCTTTTAGTGAAAATATTAGAGACTAAAGAACTTTGGCATAAATGTTTAGGACATACTAGTGCATCATCTTTAAATGAGATGGTTAAATATCAAATGGTAGAAGGAATACCAAAACTTTCTTGGGAGTCTATTGTATGTCTAGAATGCTTAGCAGGAAAACAACATAGAGTACCTTTTGAACTTCATCAACATAGATCTCAACAACCATTGGAGTTAATATATATAGATTTATGTGGTCCAATGAATGTTACTAGTATTGGAGGACATAAGTACTTTCAATTATTTGTTGATGACTACACTAGAAAAATGTGGGTATACTTTATGAAGTACAAATCTAAAGCATTTGGTTGTTTTAAACAATTCAAACTTCAAGTAGAAAAGGAATCAAGAAATACTATCAAAACTCTTCGTTTAGACAAAGGAGGTGACTTTTTTTCAAAAGAGTTCAATTTATTTTTAGAAGAAAATGGAATAAAAAGACAACTTACTACAACATACTCACCACAAAAAAATGGAATTACAAAAAGAAGAATTAGGTCTATAATGGAAATGGTGATATGTATGATAAAATAAGCTCATCTTGATCATTAGTAATAGGTAGAAGTAGTCAAAACAACTGCATATTTACAAAATAGATTGCCTACAAAAATACTCAAGAATGTTACACCATAAGAAGTATGGTCAGAACAAAAGATGAATATTAAAAAATTGAGAATTTTTGGATGTAAAGCATATATGCATATTCTAAAAAAAAAAAGGACAAAACTATATGAAAAAACTATCTGGTTAATTTCTTGGTTATGATGATGAATCTGCAAGATATAGGATAATTGATCCAATTACAAAGAAAGTCTACATAAAGAAAGATATATTTTTTGATGAAAAAATAAAGAATGAAACTAAAGAACAGAAAGATGATCCAAAAATTCTTCTAAAATTTTTAAAATAAAATTTATCAAATGAGAAGGCCGAATCGAAATCTCAAGATGAATAAAGTGAAAATACAAAAACCTACAATTTTCCAAAGGAACCAATATTGGTTAGAAATACATTCAAAGAATCAAATCTATAACAAATGCCAAATATTACTACTACGAGACCTCAAAATTGTAGTCTAAGTAGAATAAATAGAGGATTGCTAAGTACCATGATAGAACCAACAATGACACTTCAAGCATTAAATCATTCAAATTAGAAGGTAGCCATGGAATCAGAATATTCATCATTGCAAAAGAATAAAACATGGAATCTAGTAGAATTACCTCTAGGAAAGAAAGTAGTAGGTTGCAAATGGGTTTATAAGATTAAGTATAAATCATATGACTCACTTGAAAAGTACAAAGCTCAATTAGTAGCAAAAGGATATACTCAAACAGAGGGAATTGATTATGAAGAAATATTTGCACCAACAACTAGGATGACTACTATCATAATAGTGTGTGCTTTGGCAACACATCATGGTTGGAAACTTCATCAGGGATGTAAAAAGTGGATTTCTTAATTGTGATATAAAAGAATAAGCCTACATGTCACAACCATGGGGATTTGTTGTTAAAGGTCAAGAACATAAGGTTTGCAAATTGAACAGATTCTTATATGGTCTAAAGCAAGCTCCCAAAGATCTGCTTGTTGTGGTGCAGTGTTAAATGCCCTGGGTGCTGGTAGATGCTGACCCAGGTTCCATTCCCCTTGTCTCCATCCTACAAATATATGGTATAGTTAGGAATGTCCTATGTGCTGGTAGAGGCCGACAAGGCTCCATTCCTCCTATGCCCAACTTGTTGAAAGTGGCACCTCAAAAGGGGTGTTTTCCACTATAAATTAGTTTTACCCAGGTGTTGTAGGTGAGTTGGAGAGGAGAGGGAAATCCTCCAAGAGAGGTCCCAGGTTCAAATCTCCACCCTACCAAAAAGTTGAATTGGGTATCCAAAATCCAATTGATAATGTTGGTGCGGGCAGGGTCGAGTGCGACTCCCGGGTGACTTTGACGGTGGAGAACCCCATGTTCGTGGTATCTTAGACCAAGGCGGCCCCGCAAGGGGTTTTTCGCTTAAAAATAAAAGCAAGCTCCCAGAGCATGGTATATAAAAATCAATAATCACTTGTTACAACATAATTTTAAACAAAGCTTATTAGATCCAAATCTATATACAAAAAAGTTGGAAATGATATATTAATTCTCATAGTATATGTTGATGATATAGTGATTACAATATTCTCAAATAATATAATAAGTGAAGTAAATAAAGATCTTGAAAATGATTTTGAAATGACTGATTTACTTATGCATTATTGTCTTGGTCTAGAAATTCTTCAAAATATTTATCATTGCAAAAGAATAAAATATGGAATCTAGTAGAATTACCTCCAAAAAAGAAAGTAGTAGGTTGAATATGGGTTTATAATATTAAGCATAAAGCAGATGACTCACTTGAAAATTACAAAGCTCGATTAGTAACAAAAGGATATACTCAAATAGAGGGAATTGACTATGAAGAAATATTTGCACCAATAGCTAGGATGACTACTATCATAATAGTGTGTGCTTTGGCAGCACATCATGGTTGGAAACTTCATCAAATGGATGTAAAAAGTGCATTTATTAATGGTTATTTAGAAGAAGAAGTCTACATGTCACAACCAAGGGGATTTTTTTTTAAAGGTCAAGAACATAAGGTTTGCATATTAAACAAATTCTTATATGGTCTAAAGAAAGCTCCTAAAGCATGGTATATAAAAATCAATAATCACTTGTTACAACACAATTTTAAACAAAGCTTATTATATCCAAATATATATACAAAAAAAATTGAGAATGATATATTAAATCTCATAGTATATGTTGATGATATAGTGATTACAGGAATCTCAAAGAATCCAATAAGTGAAGTAAAGAAGGATCCTGAAAATGATTTTGAAATGATTGATTTGGGACTTATGCATTATTGTCTTGGTTTGGAAATTCATCAAAATGAAAATAATATTACAATTACACAAATAAAATATGCAAAAAATCTACTTGAGAAATACAAGATGAATAATTGCAAGTCTAAAGATACACCTATGGAACAAGGACTTCAATTATCCAAAAATGATGAAACACCTTTTATTTCAGCTACAACTTATCATCAATTAATAGGAAGTATTTTGTATTTAATAAATACTTGGAATAATCTAGTTTTTGCTATAAATTATCTTTCAAGATTCATGCAATAACCAAGAGAGAGTCATTGGAAAGCTACAAAGAGGATACTACAATATATCAACAAAACTATATATTATGGACTAACATATATGAAGAATGTTAAATATTTTTTTCTAGAAGGTTATTCAAATTCTGACTATGTTGGCTCTATTGATGATAGAAAGTCTCCATCATGGTACATTTTTATATTGGCTCAAGACCAATATCATGGCATAGTAAAATAATATGAAGTAGCACAATCATATACAAAAGTAGAATATCATGCATCAAGGGATGCAACTTGTGAAGCTTTATGTCTACAATATATACTACCAGGCATGGGAATTAAAAGAACTTCAACTTTAATACACTATGAAATCAAGGAGTACTAAATCTAATTAAAAATCCAATGATACATAAATGAACTAAACATATTGAAGCTCAATTCCACTTTATTAGAGATCATTTTCAAAATAATCATATCATATTGAAACATATTTCTAAAGAATAACATATTGCAAATATTCTCACAAAGGCTTTAGGTCGAAACAAGTTTTAGATCTTTAGAGATCTATGCATATCAAGAGAAGTTCATCTCAAATAATGTAATATAGGGGGTGTTATAATATATTACATTATTTGATACATAAGAATATCAAGGGTTACTTAGCCAGATGTCATAACAAGAAGATGAAAGGCCATTTATGAAATCTATATTATGGACTCCAATTTCTTTTAATAATCAAAAGGATCTATTCATTGTTTCTCATGTGTTATGTATGTTCCATTGTTTTTTTTTAGTTCATTATATTTGATCTTTTTATTAAGTATAAAGCTTCAAAATCCATCACCAACAAGCTAATTAACACCATACAAACTGTAGTTTTGAATTCAATGATATGGTCTTCCTCTGATTCTAGTTGTATAAATAGTCATCTCTCTAGCTACATAGGTACCGAAAGCTCACTACCAAATATGGTCCCTACCAGGTCTTATAGAGGATTGGTACCACTACCTATAAATTGGCCCTACTTTCTACATCCAATATTCATACTATCTTTCATACATCCTCTCTCAAGAAGGTACTAGGAACTCATGTACAAGTTCAATATTCTTTACCTGAATTGGATGAAGAGGGTTCTATTTTGCTCAAGCCAAACTAGATTTTGGATCGTAGGATGTGTAATCTTCACAATCGGGTCATCATTGAGGTTCTTGTTTAGTGGTGAATATTATAGCTAGAAGATCTTCCGTTAGAATCCCTCCAATAGCTACAACAACAATTTCGTCATCTACAACTTTGAGGACGAAGATTTATTGAAGAGGAAGGGTATGTTAGGACCCCATCCTAACACCATTTTGTAATTCACACTTTATTATTGTAATGATCCACTTCTAATCTGGGGATCAATTTTTAATGTTATTTTGTAATATTTTGTAGTGGTATGTGGCAAGTAAGGTATCTAGGCAAGTGGATCCATTTCATGTAACTATTATCAAGAATGTAACCACTATTTGGTAGAATATTCTAGCTCGAGTGCATGTTGCATGTAAGCCAACTATTGAGCTTAGGGTTAGGTTTGCATGAAGTGTATCTTTAAAATGAATGGATCCATGTACAAATGTATAATTTTGCAAATTAATGAAGTATTGAAGGAGGTTGCCCCTTGAAGAGGCCCATGATTATGTGATTATTGTGAGTATTTAATTTTGCATTTATTTTTTGCATTGTGATATTTTGTTATTGCATGAATCTCTATTTATTTTTAGCATTTTGTGTGAGTGAGTTTATTTTTAATAGTAAGTTCCTAACACCAAATAAATAAAGAGAGCACTTGTGTTTGGAAAAACTAGATGTGATGTTGTATGTTCCTATTTCTAAGTGACTTTAGATACTAGAGGAATTTTTAAAAATTCAAACACCATAGTTTGAGCAATCAAACTTCTATATTAGTCAATCAATATCTTATAGAGTTTTTATTATCCCGACTAAAAATGAAGCTTTTCATGGACCAATGTGTGTACAATTATGTGCATTTATCCATTTTGAGTAAGATTGGCATAACTAGTTGTAAACTTAGTGTAATAACCCAAAAACTACCAACCCATTTTTTTAAGAGCACTTACAAAAATAGGCTCTCAAGAGATCTACCATTGTTAATTTATTTTTAGAAAATAAGGCTTCACCACATTTGAGTTTCCAAGTCACTGTAGATGACACTCAGTGGATAGGAGAGACCAACTCCAATATTATTTTGGGTTTTACCTTACTAAACCTGCATGCTTAGAAGGATGCCATAAGTGGTCCCCCACATTTCCTATGCCCTTCTCAATATAGGATCATGTGACCATGGTGTAGGGATTACCCTTTAAGACCCATAAAACTTAAATGGGAATGCCAATTCCCTAACCTAACTCTAGCTACTCTTAGATAGGTTATTTTATATAGAGTCTTTATGCTTAGTTACCATGCATCCATGGGCTAACTAAGGTTATTGCCACTTTTATGACAACTAACATGATCCCTTGATCCTATGTGATCAAGGAGTCACCATTGCAATCTTGTGAATAGGTTTCCCCACACACTTGCTCCTACTCGACCAAGGTGTGACTACTCACAAGTATCCTAGCTATTGTATACACACAACTCCTTCCAGGATCAAGATATCCTAGCTATTACATTCTCGCAACTCCTTCTAGGACTCTTGGCTACCTAGCTATTGCATTCACACAACTCCTTCTAGGATTGGATTTCATGGTTAAAAAGAGGAAGTTCTACCCACCCCAAGGATAGATAACAAAATAAAACTATAACAAAGTGATTAAGCATAAAATCATATTGCATTAACCATCTCAAATGAAAAGCATAAGAATAATTCCTCTTATCCATGAACTAAGCTCTTATCAAAACTTGAATCTTAAAAGCTTTCCATCAACATATAAGCATTAACAAGTTAATCAATATCTCTAACATCATCATGCATTTCAGAAATATAATGAAATATAATCCATCTAACTCAAGAGATTACTTCAGAAGGCATGAAAATGCAACCCCAAGTTTCCATTAAACAATGTAATCTTATATTGCACAAAACCAATATTCAGGGTTTAAATCAACCACCACATTTAAAGCAACATCATACATCAGGATTAAAGCATCTCTTCATTGCATAAAAATAACATCATAAACCATCTTCAAATATTACCCAGGATTTTAAATCCAAGATAGCAATATAAACAACATATTAAAAAGCTCAACTCAATACAAGATCCTAGGTATCCATACTCAAAGCAAAACCATTCCACAAGTTTAAAATAACTCTTCATTACATTGAGGAAATCAACAAACTATCCCTGAAATCATGATTCATATTACAATACTTTCAAGCAAGACATAACTTTTCTTATTTACAACAATATCAACTTGAAGGATTTACAAACATCTTCCAAGGTCTTCCACCAACTAATTCCACAAGCTTCTTTTATGGAAACCACCCACCAATTATGGAGAATACTTAGGGATCAGAACAAATCTATATGCAATGCAACTTAAATTATATCTTTCTCTAATATGCATCAACCATGCACATAACAAGTAAGCTTAAGAGAAGAGAACTCCTACATCTCACAAAAGTGATCCCAACACTCTTTCAAATAAACCATTAACAAAACATCCCATAACAAAACTTGGAGAAGCCCATACTTCTCTTTATAATGATCCTTAATCCACATAGATCTTAGGATACATTATAAATAAAATTCCTTCTTACAAACCAAAATAAACAATTCATATTGTAGATGCTGAAAATTGATCCACTTGAGTGATTCATTTTCCCTATATCCTTAGAGAGACCCTCCAAATTGCCCAAAGCAAGTTTGGGTCTCTTTCCTTGTAGACACCTAAAACACGTCATGTTGAGGAGACTACCTATATGGACCCTTTTTTAGGCCATATGACCCACCTTGGGAAGCCCTAGGGCTTAACAGTGGTTCTCACCACTCAAACATGGAGGAATTTCCCTTTGCAGCAGCGATCATCTTACCATGATATGACCCCCAATTACGACTGTCCTACCACAATATGACCCACAATCATGACTATAACACCTTGATATAGTTGTGCCAGAAGAAAGTTCTCACACCAAAATTTGAATGGTTACACATCAACCAAGTATAATAGTTTCTTGAAAATAGTTTCTTGATAATGGTTTTTTGAATTCAACCATTTCTTGGTTTCTTTAGCAAGCTTTGGACTCCCATTGGGAAGTCTATTTAAATGTGCCTAGCCTTAAATGAAGATATCTAAGTTTTTATGTGTTGAATTTTTATAGAACTAAAGATTCAAAGAGCTCTCATTCTCAAAGCAACGAAGTGCTTCTAAAATTCAACCATGAAGTTTCCAAGCATGCCAATGGATCATCCCAAATATTGAATATCGAATTCATACTTCTTGCACCATCCAAAACCCTTGTTTCGATGTTAGATTCTGCCCCTAAGTTATTCCTCATGAGCGCACCAAGAATTTCAACCAATCCACAGATCAAACCCAGCATTGCCTTGCATCGACCATAAGGAAATTACTCACTGTTTAGTGATAATTTCTCTCAGATATGGCCTCTAGGTACAATAATCTCATCTCGATATGGTCAGCAAGCATGATCGTCCCGCACAGAGATGATATCCTAGGTTGAGATCCATTCCCTATTTTCTTTCTTTTATTAGATTTAACAACATTTCAATTACTATTTAGTATAGTTAAATTTCATTTTCATGCATCTATTTATCGTATTTCAGCTTCTTTATCCCTTTATTTATCATTACTATGGGCCTTATCTTGGAAGGCTCTTCATATGCTTTTGATGCTCTTTATATTTTCTTGTGTGCATATTATAGGTCTTTACAAGGAAGAAATGACATAAAGATTCACATTCCATCATAATACATCACAATAGTCATGAAAAACCTGTCAATAATAAGTTTGTGAGATGCAAGAAAGATCTTGCGAGATACACTTGGATTACCTTTCTTTATTGTAAATATTTATTTCAAATCGATAGCAGATCCCTCAATGGGATCTTATTGTAACCTCTTTTAAAGGACATAATTGATATTAATAAAAGGGTACCATTATTTCATATCTTGTTTTGTCATTATGGTTACATAGTTTTTCTATCTAGTTTATTATTTATTTCATTGCATAGGTGTATGATATTTTTAGTATTTTTAGTAGTGATCATGGCCAAACCTTGTTCACATTGTGCATTCACATCACTAATTCTTGTTTCTTGGTGTTTGTGAATTGCAGGTACCATCATCCCCTATAGAGATGATTAAGAGTCACAACTATCCCTATGCTAGATGGCCAGTAGATGCAACCGTCCCTCCCAGAGATGACCTCAAAGCAGAAGGTAGAAACAACAAAGAACAATCATAGTAAATAAAAATAGATTTTTCATGCTTAGGTAAAGGAAATACAAAGTTCTTTTAAGCTTCAAGATATGATCTATGTTTGGCTGCTTTTTGGTCTAATTATCTACTACCTAACCATAGGCTACTCATGTAGGGTTCTACATCTGATAGGTTTCTAAAATTAAAATGTTCATTATTTATATATCTTAATTTTAAACTTTATTTCTATGCATTAGTGAAATAACATCAAATGTTCTATGATTTTACTTTCATTTGCATAAATAATAAGAACCCCACACACCATATTTTATTTTAAACATCAATGAGTTAGACTTCATCACCATCTATTGATCAAAACTAGTGACGGTGGGCATCATCTCCATCCATTGGCTCACACCTTAAAAACCTAGTGGCTTTCTAGAATTCATCACCATAAGGTCCCCTAATCTTGGATGCACATGGAGTGGGAAGGTTAGTAGAGATATTTTACCATGGGGCTCTTTAAAATACTCAGTGGATGCAGTTTTCGTTACTATCCATGCCTTAAACATAAGGATTAAGGGAAAGTGAGGCTTCACCAGTACCAGGACATTAGATAGTGCAACCCCTTTAAAAGGTTAATTTATTCCCTTAAGGTTGCCTTGAGCCAAATATCCAATAGGAAGACACTTTTTGTCGTTTGAGTCACATCCCTTGATAGGGGGGTGCTTGAACTACCTTTTAGTAGTTTTCTATTCTGTTTACCCTTAGTTTTATAGAAATAGAGGTTTTTCAACATCAAAATGCACAAAATAGTATAGGGATTCACAAAGAAAATTTTAAAATATATAATCACATTGTATACTTTATTTGTTTTTTTACTGTTTACATAATCAATATCATGGTAACTACACGTAGTCGAGCTCACTCATAAGTCGATGATGCAAAAAATTTACAAGGAGGCACAAAATACCTCTGATTCAGTCTTAAGGACTTGGTCATTCCCAAATGGCATCCTAGTATCCATTGTAATGTTAACACCATATATAGGTAATAATACCTTCAATATGTACCAATCCAAGATGTATCTTTAGATCCTTAAGATAATCAAGAAGATAAACTTCTTGGTTGAAGTATATCTCATGCCACTACTAGACATAACCTACCCATCGAGAGGCCGAGTAGGATAGTGTCATGGATTCACATCCTAACCTAATCCATACACCATTATGAGTATGAGAAATATTATATGCCAACGCCTAGCCTAGACGAGTGGGACACTCTACTTGATTGACCATGGATGAGCCAAACATTTTCTCACCTGGACAAATATGACCCTCATTGTCAAGATAGGAACATAGCCTCATCTGCTAACATTTATATTTAATATGAAAAAGAGGAAGGCCCAAGTCATCTTGATTTTCACCATGGATATTGTTTTATGTAAGCATGTGGTACCTCTACACCATCTAAGTATGAATACTTGACCTTCAAACTTGAACACCAGGTTAACGTGGTTTCCCTTGATTAAGGAAAATGAGTAGCCAACCTTGTTGGGCTCATAGAATAAATGAAGTCCCTTTGCATTGATGCAAGGGCTCATTGGCCTCACATGATTGATCCACTACCTAGGTCAAACACAAACCATCTATGGTTGGATAGGTTTCAAAAAAATCAAGAACTCCTAGATTGTGCAAAATTAGAATAACATAGGGTGCATCAACAACGGTTGTGTCAGAAATATTTTCACCAATAAAGATTACAAAAATAAGGTCATGAGGAAGTTCTTACACCTAGAATGTATAGGTAGGAATCCTACCAAAGATGTGTTATGCAACACCATGACCTTCCTCCTAGGTCTAATAACCCTCCCTATGTGTCCACACAAATGCATAGGTCTCAACAGCTTCAAAATCATCAACCCAATTATGAGGTTTATGAAGACCTAGAACCAAAATATCAAGACCAAGGAAACCTCGAGTCACTTTATGAGGATATAGTAGATGATTATGACTAGCAACATAGCCCCATTATGAAGCTTCCACCTTCCCCTCCTCAAGGGCAAAGGTGAAGATATGACATATTTTCTTTTAAAGCTTACAAGGTGCTCACCGATCACATTCAATCACTAGAAAGCTTCAAGATCAGGTCACAAGAAACCCACACTAATTCAACTTTTCAATAAACCACTCCACACTTATATCCCATGTCCCCTATATTTGGAGCACTTTGAAATGCCCAAGATAGATAAATTTAAATGGGATGAGGATGCACAGGAGTATGTCACTAGTTTCATGAACCTATGCTTTCAAATTCAATGTGATGATGCCTTGTTACTTAGAACTTTCTTGATAATGCTCTCGAGCCTAGCCATAGAGTGGTTCAATCATCTATCAAGGCACAACATTCATAGCTTTAAGCATATCACAAAAACCTTCCTAGAGTGCTTTTCATTTGGTGTGAGGAAGAAAGCCAACCTAATTGACTTGTCTAACCTTAGATAATTTGATGATGAGCCAGTCATAGACTACAACAATAGATGGAGAAAGGTGATGTCCAAATTACCTTTCACTCTACTTGTAATAGAATTAATTTGAATGTTCATGAAAAGTTATTCAAAGAAAATGTTTCTTCTCCTACAACTACAAAAATATCAGATATTTGAGAAGACTTTGACACAAGCCAAATTTATAGAATATATCAAGGTCCAAGAGGGGAACATCAAAATTCAAAAGTATTGGAACAAAAACTCTATAGGAAACAATACACAACAAAGACCGGATTTGATCAATCAAGTTATCCAAAGTTTTCCTAGGACTAAAAATCAAGTAGTGTCGTAACGACCTAATTATCAAGCTCAACCCCTCTCATACAATACCATAATAAGCCTCCATGAAATCAGGCATAGGATCAACCACATTGTCCTCCTTGTAACTATATGCCATTACCTGAATATTTGGCATCGCTCTTAAATCACTTGCATAAGGCAAAGGATGTTACCCTACCTAAAATTTATGCCCTTGATCCTAATCACCCAAACCTAAGGGGCATAGAGAGGACCTGCACTTCCTATATCATTGGCAACATGGACATGATATCCATGCATGTTATTCATTCCATAATTTAGTACATGAGATCCTTGATAAAAAAAAAATACAAATTGATAATCCTCTTGCCTCCAATAATCAACAAATGGGCATCTTCAAACATCCCTTACCAACACATGAGGTTAAGGAGGATCAAATAAGGTAGGTAAATGAAGTGCATATGACCTCACCCAATCAGGGATTTGTAGGAATGATCAACATTGTGATGAGGAATCGAATATATAATCAAGTTGCACCCCCTACAACTCTTGTTAGCATTCCTTATACATCACAAACCTTGTCGCTTCAAAATCCTATCCAAGGTCTACCACCTCAATAGGTGATGATGATCAGGAGTAGGCTTACTCAAATCCTATGTATGGCATCATATAAAGTGTCCATATACGAGCTAATACAACAATCACCAAGACATAGAGAGGCTTTGATAGAAAATTTAAAGTCAATCAAATTGTAGCCCTGAGATCCCAATGTTTTTACTAATTTTATGGGGTATATTCAAATAGGTAAGGATCCTATCATAACCTTCCAGGATTATGAGATCAAACCAGTAACTATCAACATAGTTGATCCTCCTTTGCACATCATTGCGTGCATAAATAGGATTTCTTGTAAGTGGATGTTGATTCACATGGGTTCCTACATAAACATCAACACCACTTCCGCACTCAAACATCTTAGTATTTCATCATCACATATTGTGGCATCCACCTTCATGATTTGAGCATTTAATGATGCTCTTTTCTCCATAATTGGTACAATAGTCCTTCTTATCCAGGTTGGACTAAATATGATTCTGGTATTGTACCATGTCTTATAAGGTGTGATGTAATACAACATATTACTTGGATGACATTGTATTAGAGATATGAAGTGCATCCCATATATATTGCACTAGTGCATAAAATATGTCCATGAAGGGTAAGTTCATGTAGTCCCTTTAGACTTTAAACCCTTAAAATACGTTAATCTAGTTAGTAATCCATGAGAATTTATCTTAACATCTACGCATATGGACATACATCCTGATAGGCCTATCAAACATCTGAAGCTTCCATCAAAACCATCATTCCTATACATTGATCCATCCACATCGGCACCCCCATAAACTGATCCATCCACATTGGAACCACTATCCACCAATCCATCTACATCATCACCTCAAACTCCTCCCTCACCATTTTTTGCTTCTAACATCCCTTCTTCGTCATCGAGTCCTCCGAGAAAGAAGAAGTTGAAGGCACCAAACAAGAAAACCCCATCATTCAACCCCATTGTCTCCATAGCAAAAATTCCTATTCCCATGGAGGAATAAGAATAATCTACTACATAGATGAACCATCTCATATCACACCTCCTTCACCCCCATCATCCACATTATCCCCACCCCAAGTCACAATCCACTTGGCCAACCCCAATCTCACTGAGTGCCTGGTAAAAAATATCACATTCACACCACTCATCAATTCTATTCAATATATGGGTAGATCTCACCTCCCACCATTACCAATTGGTACCATTGTACCCTTGGGGGTCTCCTCAAATCAAAAAATTTTTGTCTATGGGGACTTTGACGAATCTATAGATTAGTTTCCCATGATGTACCATGGTGATGAACCTTTCTTAGAAAACATCTATTATATTTCAAACCCAAAATTTTCCCTGTGGTGCTTTTACCACTACCATTGGCATGGAATGACCTTGTTCAATAAAAGCATGGTCATCGAACAAACTATCAAACACAATACTAGTTTTTCATCGATAGATTTGGCCTAGGCCCATACGTATGCCAGATGAACTCCTCGTAGACTCCCTTCAATGTCTAACCATAGGATTTGAGGAGGAAATTGATGAGAATGATTACACTAATCTAGGATATTTCCATATGTAAGGTGACCATCTCCCCATTACAATAGTTTTTTTAGCCTTTTGACTCTCTTAGTGAGACATCAGAAGAGTATGATAACAATACAAAACTTGCATATCTAGGTCCTCATCATAGTCGCCAACCTCCTGACTTTGTGAATGAGGTTTTAGAGTAATACGAGAACAATATGGAATTGACATACCTTGGTGCTTGCCATAGTTGATAGCCTCTTGATCCTTTTAGTGAGGAACCATAAGAATATGAGGATAAAACAAAAATAGCATATTTGGATCCTCACCATATTCAATAAATTAACAATGAAAGAATAAAATTTATCCCCATAAACATTGATGAGCTCTATCATAGGGATTTTCCTCCATGATGGCCCACCTGGAGAGACCTTATGGCCCCAGAACATCCAATCATCCTGACTCCTCCTAGACCTCACCCATTCATCCCACTACCACATCAGGTGCCCTTGACATATCTAGGGCTTCCCATTTCTGATAGGCATCTCTCATCCATAAAAAGAAACTATCCATCCATGAATATGGTTTTCATAGATTTGACTGCACCAATCCATAATCCTAGCAACCCCTCAAAACCTTTGCACCTCAATCAAGAGGTAATTGATTTTGATCATGCTACATTACCACCCTCACCTGAAGATTTTTTCCCTTGTGAAAAGATATTACAGCCATTTCATTTCTTCCAAGGGCTATCCAAAGATGTTTGTCATGCTGAGATCGAATCAAACATGATCGTTTCTCCAAATATAGCTGATGATATCCATTTGATCCCTACATCTAACCAGCTCAAGGAGGGGTCCCATATTTCAATAGAAGAAACAATTGATGTAGACATTGACATTGATCCTTGAGCTCCCAAAAATGAAAAATTGGGATAAATTTTATCCCTAGAAGAGTGAGCCATCTACACATTTCTACTGATAGAGAAGATATAATTTTTGCTTGGTTGTACAAAGACATGTTGAGTCTTGACCTAAAATTGGTCACGCACAACCTTACACAAGACCCAAATATTAAACCAATCAAGCAAAAGCTTTGTAAAATGCATCCAAAAATCACCGTAAAGGTAAAATATGAATTTAAAAAAAAATTGAATGTTGGATTCATCCAACCCATTGATTATTCTGAATGAAATTCCAATATGGTACCCGTAGGAAAACCTGATGGGAGGATTCACATATGTACTAACTTTCAAGATCTTAAAAAAGTGACTTCAAAGGATGAATTCCCCCTTCCAAACATTGACATGTTAGTTAATCCCACCATAGATCATGAGATGTCCCTCATGGATGATTTTTCTAGATAAACTCAAATCCGAGTCAAACCTGAAGATCAACCAAAAACAACCTTTACCACCCCTTGGGGAACTTTTTGCTACAAAGTAATGCTATTTGGCCTTAAAAATGATGGTGCAACATATCAGTGGGCCATGACATATATATGTCATGACTACATGCATAAAATCCTAGAGTATTACATAGATGATTTGCTAGCCAAATATCTGTTACATCACGATCATGTTGATGTTCTAAGGAAGGACTTCGATCACCTAATTAAAGATAATGTCAGACTTAATCCCAAAAAGTATGTCTTTGGAGTCACATCTAGAAAAAAATTAGGATTTATAGTCTCCAAGTGAGAGATTGAATTTGATCTTGCCAAGGTCAAAACAATACTTGAAATGTTCCCCCTACCAACCTTAAGGACATTTGTAGCTTACAAGTAAAGGTAGCATCTATCTAATGCTTCATAGCGCAACTCTCAGATAAATATCGACCCATGAATGACCGTTATAAAAGTGGGTCCCATTCCATTAGGATGATGAGTGCCAAAAGGCCTTCACTGAGATCAAATAATACCTAGCACCACTACTAGTTTTAGCTCCACCTCAACCAAGTGTGTCATTCTTGCTATACATTTCAGCCATCGATTTTGCCTTAGGGACCATGTTGGCCAAAAATAATGAGGTAAATAAGGAACATGCTATATATTACATTAGTCACACCTTGGTGAGCTACGAGCTCAAATACGCATACATTGAGAAGCTTTGCTTAGCAGTGGTATTCACCACCAAGAATCTTTGACATTACATGTTAAATCATACAATATATATAATTTCCAAAGAGAATACTTTGCGGTATATGATAAGTTGCATGTACCATAATAGTCAAACCACAAAATGGATTATGTTGTTGACCGAATTTGATCTAGAATTCATAAGTCAAAAATCTGTTAAAGGTCAAGTTATTGCAAATCAGCTAATAGAGGATCCTCTCTAGGATGTTAAACCTCTCACTATTGAGTTGCCTAATGATGCAATCTTTGCATTTTCAAACTTTCCAGAACTAGAAAAACCTGGAAACCAAGCCAACATGACTCTGTTCTTTGATGGTTCTAAGTGTGAGCAAGGAATTGGTGTAGGAGTCATGTTTTTCACATTGCAAGGAGCTCCTATGCCCTTGTATTTTAAACTCTATTTTCCATGCACCAACAACAATGCTAAATATGAGGCCCTCCTTTTAGGCCTTCAAGCAACCATCACCATGAGAATTAAAAAGCTCAATATATTTTGTGATTCCTTACTCATTTTCAACCAAGTCAAGAAAATCTATCAATACCGATGTTCGATTTTAAAATTATACAAAGATCTTATGGATAAGCTATTGGCTAAATTGGAATGGTACAACATTGAGGTAGTTCCTCACTCATCTAATAATTTTGCAGATACAATGGCTTCTTTGGGATCCTTAATTCCGTAAAATCCTTTCGATGATATAACAACCATCCATGTCAAAACACTTTTACAATCAGTTATTTTCCATGAAGCTTCAAGCGATGAAGAATATGTCCACATGATTCAAATTGAACCAAACCAAGAATGGTTCTCTCAGGTACATGAATTTCTAAAATAAGCATCTTAGGGGTCCTTAGTCCCACAAGGTCCTTCTGATAATGGCATGACCATTCATCTTAAGATTCTCTCCCAATCTACATTCATGTATGATGAGTCACAATGGGAGCAAGCTGTTCATTTAGTTGAGACCCAAGCATATCATGATTGGCTCACTCAGCTAAAATATTTCTTGAAACTTAGCAGTATCCCTTTAAGATTTTTGTATGTTGCAAAATGAGCATTAAAAAATAAAGTGATCAAATATGTCTTGTTAGGAGACATCCTTTATCGTTGGAGCTATGATGGTCTTCTCCTTCATTGTTTAGAGCCCCAAGAGTCTACTTGAGCAATTTCACAAGCTCACGATGGTACTTGTGGTGACCATTTTAGTGGCATGGCTATTGCTAAGTGCATACTCCAAATGTGTTATTATTGATCCACTATGGAAAAGGACAATTACACTTACATTAGGAAGTGCATGAAATTTTAGTATCATGCTAACTTTTCACACTTACCTTCTCAGGCCTTACAACCGATTCAATCAGTATGGCATTTTTCGTAGTGGGGCTTTGATTTAATTGGGAAAATATCACCCCCTCTTTAGGTCATCACATGTTTATCTTAACGGCCATAGAATACTTCACCAAGTGGATGGAAGTTATCCCTCTTACCACTATGACTCAATATCGTATTGCGGAGTTCATACTCCATAATATCATATGTCATTTTGGTATTCCATCCAAAATTATTTTGAATAATGGAACCCCATTTAAAAATAAGTATGTGTGTGCTTTAACTTATAAGTATAATATCCAACACAATTTTTCTACTCCCTACTACCCGTAGGCAAATGGATAAGCAGAGGCATCCAATAAAACTGTAGTTGCCATCCTTAAGAAAACCATTAAGGAAAATCACAAAGACTGGTATCTTCAATTGCCTTTAGCTTTATGGGCTTATTGCACTAGCATTTACACATCCACTAGGGTAACCCTATTTATGCTAGTATATGATGCTAAGACAATTATGCTCTTAGAGTTGGAAATTCCTTCGTTGCGCATATCACTCCAATATTTCATTGACAATGATACCGCACGATAAGCTCACCTTGACCAATTGATCCTTCTTGATGAATGTTGCGTTAATGCTCTCAAGCAGCTCTGGGTTTATCAATATCACCTTAAATGAGATTAAAATATGAAATTCCACTTAAGGGATTTCAAATTTGGAGATCTTGTGCTCAAGAAAAATCAACAAAACTCTAACTTACCATCATAGTTATGAGATAAATACATGGTAAATTGGTTAGGTCCTTTTATCATAATGTAGACACCAAAACAGCACCAATCCGATTATGTGACCACAAACACTGATCGCATTGACACACACGACCCCAAGGGCAGCCCCCAGAGGTTAAACAGTGGTCCTAACCACTCTCACAGCAGTTTTGGGAGGTCAAAGATAAATTTGGCACCTTCTAGGCACTTTGCTCAGAATCCATCCCTCCTTGGGACGAATTCAAAATGGGATCCATCCTCCCCTAGGACGAATACAGAATCCGCTCCAGGGGGGACGAATTCCAGGTTTGACAAGCAAAAAGTTAAATCTTGACAAATGGCAGCTCAGATCTGCCACTTAACGCTTCCTTCATAGCATGGGAGTGTGGGTGAGTGTTTTTGAGCGTTAGAGGTTGTTACAAGGGCAGTCATGAAGTCCCTATTCAGGGAGGAATCTCCCTCCCCCTAGGAAGGCATGATTGCCAAGTGGCGCCTCTGCATGCCCAATTCAAGAGACCTCCAGGTCTATAAATTGGTGAGTTTCCTCACCCTAGAATATATAGAGCAAGAGCATTTTGGAGCAACGAAGTGTTGTCGTTTTGCTTTCACACCTATTCCCCTTTTGAATTGTGTCTTTCACATCCTTGATATCTTTTGGAGAAGAGGTCATTGGGTGGTCATTGGAAGCACAAATCTGGAACCAAACCCGACATTTGGCCACATTATCCCACCCAATTTTCCGATAACACATTACAATAGATTTTGGGACCATCCCAAGTGGATTGGTGCCAAAATCAGGTTCCAACGGTGGGCGGCCCGCCCGGGTGCCCCGCACTGCTGTGAGCCTAATGTTTCTTTTTAGGAACAATTGGGGATTCATGGCAGATTGTTCTTTTTGTCATTTTTTATTTTGCATTCCATATTATGCTGCTTAAATAGCTTGTAATTCTGATTTCATAATGCTTTGATCAAATCTTATCATGTTTTATCGCTTTTGTTGTCCTCACTAACTTGCAGGTAGTAGCGTCAAATTCCCATTGATGGAGGTCAAATTGGGGAAATCTGACCATCTGGGTCTTCCCAAAATGCCTCCAATTAGCTAACCCCAAGTTTGCAGGTCTTTGGGAGCTCCCTAAACATGAAATTTGGGGCAGTATCACTTCGGCGCTTTGTTGCAGGTGAATTCGTTCTACCCCGGAGCGAATTACAATCGAATCCGTCCCGCCCTGGAGCGAATTCAAATCGGTGAGGAATTTCTTGACTGTTCCTCTTGTAATGCCTTCTTGGTGATTTTTCTGTCCTTGCCAAGTTTTCATGTCATTTGGATAAGTTTTAGTTACAGTTTAATTCATTTTCTCATCCGCTTATTGTAGGTTTGAGGATCGCATGCTTTGTCTTATTCGTAGGTGCTACTAACGGTTTCTTGTTCCTTTGAATGTGAGTTCTAGACATCGGAGGAGCAGCAAGGAATCAACACTCGTATACACAAGCGGCGATGACGTTTGGTCCACCCATCTTACATGTGGGCACGCGAAAGAGGGATGGGTTTCCATTGATGTGACCAAGAGACAAGTTTGATGCTCCTCGCCCCTAAAAAGGGAGGAAGTGAATTGTAACCGAATTTGAAATACATCAATAAAAGAAGAGGGTTGTTTCGTTCCATTTGGGTTCCAATTTGTCTATGCTTTATCCATTTTACGCATTTTTAATTTGTAGCATCAAGTTTAGTTTTGTTCTTGCATCGTGTTTGGAGTTTTTCCCTTTTTGTTTTCGTATCCTCGTGCTTCCACATAACACAGAAGATAGGGCCAGCTTGCCTTGACCAATTGATCCTTCTTGATGAATGTTGCGTTAATACTCTCAAGCACCTCTGTGTTTATCAATATCACCTTAAATGAGCTTACAATATGAAAGTCCACTTAAGGGATTTTAAATTTGGAGATCTTGTGCTCAAGGAAAATCAACAAAACTCTAACTTCCCATCGTAGTTACGAGATAAATTCATGGTAAATTGGTTAGGCCCTTTTATCATAACATAGATGATAGGGCAAAGGAATTTCCACCTTGATTATCTTGAAGGTGTTGAGGAACGTGAACCTCTCAACACTCTTCATTTGCAGTAATTTCAAGCATAACAAAAATTAAAAAAAATTAAAATCACAAAAACAAAAACAAAAATCAGAAAACATAAAACACAAAAACAATACAAAACATCAAAAAATTGTATTATGTCATCATGTATTTCATTGCGTTCATTGATTAGTTGCATTATGCATATTCATCCATTGCACTTGCACTATGACAAGTTGTTTTTGCATTCTTACGAATGACACCATGTTTGTATGTCAGTCATGAGTCTTAAATTGACCTTATTCATCATCATCATTTGCATTTTTTCTTATGATATTTTTACTTATTAAGGGGTCTTCGTAAGATAGGGTAGATACCGGATAATCATCAACAATGATGTTTAGATGACTACTGACTATTTTATGCATACCTTTTAATTTACAAAATATCATAGAGAAAACCCCCACATTCACACATCACATCATCCACATTCCCCTTTGTGAGTAACTATGTTTTTTCAACACAACCAATAAGTTTCTATAGGGTGTTCACTAGGGTTTTTGGTCATTCAACCATTCCTAGTTTTATTTTCAGATTTTGTAGAAAGCTATCTTAGCTTTTAGAAGGTAGGTTCTTGCTTTGATAGTACCTTGCATGTATCAAAATCCTAACACAATTTCACACATTTAACACCTGAGTTTGAACAAGAAATGATGACACTACAACGTAATCCTTGCTCCCTTAAGCAAAATTTTTTCCTTACTCATCCTATTATGTTCATGGTATAGGATGCTGATAATTGACAAAAGGACAAGCTCCCCCCTACCCAAGCAATCCCCTTTGCTCTTAAACAAGAAAAGTCCCCCACCCCCCCAAAAAAAAAAAGGAAGAATGGTTCTCACCACATAAAATCCCTTACTCCTAAAAAAAAATGTTTTCACCACTAAAAAAATGAGCAGGTATCCCAAGAAATCAAAAGAAAAGAAGTGGGATGAGCTTGAATCCCCATAATCCTTAGTTATTCAAAAGCCATGGGACTATCTCCATTACAAAAATCGATTGAATAAAATCCACTTGGTAATGAAGTAGCCTTACATGTGGTGATATGTCTATCACATCAGTGACCATATTTTGTACAAACCAATGTTGGTTTATGGACGAGCTAGCTTTTGGGTGACTTGTATTTCCTAGTAGTCTAGTCCAACTACATCGAAACTCAATATAATACGACCATAGGGTGATCCTCATTACAACAATGGGTTGCATGAAACCTGCCTCGCAATGAGGTAGTCTTATGCATCATCTAATACATCCACTTTGCACACATAGGGATATTAAATATCTAGGTCTTCATAGCAGGCTTGTATCTTTAAGATTCTTTTGTAGTCAGTAAAAAAACATTTGACTTGTTAACTAGGGTGTTTGAATCTCATGGAAAACCTTAAAATTCCCTCATAGCACCTAACTATCTCATTATCATCTGCAGTTTTCCTTATGATATTTTGCTTATTAAGGGGTCCTCATAAGATAGGTTAGATACCAAATGAATATCAACAATGATATTTAGATAGCCACTAACTATTTTATGCACACCTTTTAGTTTACAAAATATCATAGGGAAAACCCCCACATCCCACACATTTCATCTCACACATTCACATCCAAATGTATGACTCTTGTGACATGGTTAACATTTAGATTTATGACTTATATATTTTTTGGTGTCTAGCATTAGTTTGTTAAACACATTTAGTTGTATTCATCATGTTTTAAGCAATAACATACATCCATAATTTGCATTAGAACATCCATATAAAAATTAATGAATCTCATACACACTAGATTTTTCTTAACAAAAACATGAATTCACATTCATAATTAAATAAACAAATCTAAATCATACATCTAACATTAGATATTGCATCCATACATACACATATCTAGGCATACATCTATGCATCTATACTACAATGTCTAGGTATTGCATCCATACATCACATAATCTAAGCATACATCCATCATTGCATCCATACATAAAACAAAAAAATAACACAATTACATGATAAGCCATAATGAAAGACATGATATCATATATATCATAAATAAAATCCAACACATCATGGTATAAAAATAACCGTAGGCTACAATAGTGTAGCTCCTTAGACCTCACTCCCAAAAAAGAGTAGTACAAAATAAATCCATCTCAAGTAGGCCCTGCACCACTGCTATCAGCTCTACCCTTAGCCCCACTCTGATGAGGTTGAGAAGACCCACTAGCCTCTAACCTCTGAGAAGGATCTCAGAATCTAGTACCTGCTACCTCACTAACAACTACCCTAACTTGGTGTTTCAACTCTGATGAGAGGTACCTGATGAATATTGTGTGGGTAATATGCCACCACATTGCTCCACCTCATCCTCAAAGCTCATAATATATGCTCGATCTGACCACTGAAGAGAGGAATATCAATCCACCTGTGCCTACAGTATGACCACATCACCTGTGGTCTGCTTGCCTATACCTATCTTACCCTGAGCCATGGTCAATATTGCAACTTGATCCTATAGAGCATCTTGCTCTACTATCCTAATAGTCAAATAACCATGTAGAGCATCTCTTTCTACTGTCTTGTCTGCCACCTATGTTTGTAGAGCATCTTGCTCTACTATCACCCTATCAATCATTTCCTAGGAAATATCGACCTGGGCCTTAAGCATTTCCCTCTTCTAAGATAATCTTCTCCACTTCTACCTTCCCTTGACTAGTTAGATATAAATAACTACCACTATAGTGTCCCACTCTACCAACTATACCTGAAGTGACTAAACCTATACCTTACGTTGAGCACCCTCATCCTCAGGATCCTCCTCATCTCCATCCTCATCCTCTATATCCTCCACAACCTTTGAGGACTGATCCCACTCCCCCTTCATATGATGATATACTCATTGCTCTCTCTTATATGCCTCATATCCTAAGGCCTCCCCTACCACATCCTCCTCTATCATAGTCCCAACTAGCCTACCCATAGGTCCATCCCCCTACCATAGCCAAGTTACCCACCATACATTATACACTGTTATTGTGCCTACATCATCGATACATAGATCCACTAGCAGTTGATCTACCTCATCCCCCATAGGCACTACTTGCAATCACTCTAGTTGAGTCTCAGCCCCTCGATATCGATAGATGATGGGCTCACTAGGTACATCTGGATGAAACCTAAACTACCAAGTAACATGAGAGTACTAGAAGTAATCCCACTCCATCCAATGCCACCCAATCAACCACCACTTGCATCTCACATGCCTCAACTACTCAGCTACCTCTGTCCATGGTGGGCAATCTCAATATGGTTGCCATATCACATGCACTGGTCTCAGTCCCTCAATTAATCCTACATAATGAGCAAGCCTATCTAAATGAGGTCGACTTTAACCCACCTCCTAATCCTACCTCCATTGAGCTACATATCCTATCTTCTGGTCCTCCATCAAAGATCGCTCTGAACAAGGATATCCATTTGACCTATCAACTTGAATATGTTATCAAGACCAAATATAGAGTATGAAACTAGAGCCCAATCCATGCTTTCCTCGATTATGGATCTTGTATAACTCATCATACAAATGGGCCAGTAGAGTACTCCCCCATGACATGACCAATAGATCTTGAGTGATGCACTCCACCAAATCATGTACTAGGTTGAGGAGGTTTTTTGGGAACCTCACTCCTGAAGAATTAGGAAGTAGGATGTTAGACATGAGTGACATCAACACTACATATCTACTGGTAAAAACCTGTGTGGTATAACATACCTCAATAAGAACTCTACCGCTCTCCTTGAAATACCTCACAACCTTTGTGTTATCACCAAATATCCTTTGTAGCACTCTACTCTACTCAACAAAGGGAGTGGAAGTGATAGAGCATCCCTAAATCAGAATGTGGAGAATCCAATACACATCCTCCAATGTGACTATTATCTCACCAATCGAGAGGTGGAAAGTGTTGGTGTGGCTATCCCATCGGTCAACCAATGCAGTCAGATAGTCTTGGTCATCCATCATTGCCTCTAGCCTTGTCAAGTACTTAATGCCAATGGCATTACAACACCTCTAATCATCCCTTGATAGGTATCCTTGCACTATCCCAAAAACTATGGGAACTCTATGGTGAGCCCTCAAAATTTGAGTGTACCAAGAAAACAATCAAACAATCAAAAATTGCAAAACAAAAAAATTCAAAAAAACAAAATAAAACTCTATAAACAAAATACTTACAACCATCAAATCCAAAATTTTGAGTGAACCTTGTATTTAGTAATTTACCCTATAAACCTAGTGGTTGCAGTGACTAATTAGCCATACAATCCAGTCAGATGGGTAGGTTACCATAAGGCCACTTGAACAAAAATAACTCCCACACAAATCAAAGCATTATAATCTCAACTCCCTAAGAAAGGCATATGGTTGGACTGCTCTAAGGGATAGAGGTGTATATTTCCTTCTTCCACTTAGCCTCAAGTGATTCTCATATACATTGATTTACCTTTGGAACAAATTGAATTATTATCATATTGACTCCCTAAGAAAGTTATGTTGTTGGAATGCTCAAAGGGATAAAGGTGTACAATTACCAATAATGGTCAAAATCATAGTTGTAATGAGATTTTCCCCCCTTCTATTTACAAAAGTACTACAAAACCAAAAACAAATCATCTTGGTCAAGCAACTCAATGCTTTCACCATTTTCCATCTCCTCATCGACTCATCACTTGAAGGGGTAGTCATATATCATAAAATTCATAATAAAAATCAACAACTAAACACTCAATCATGCAAGTTGTGTTCATCCAAGAATAATTGCCAAAGAAAATCATGCCCTTCTTGCTTGGGATAGGCAACAAACTAAAAAAAACTAATTGGTATGCTTGAAGTCATCACATGTGGATTAAAAAAGTCTACCCATGGATAATAATTATACTACCATTGCATGCGGACTAATAATGTCTACCCATGGCTGAAAATTTTACCAAAAACTCAAGTTCTTCAACTTGTTGGAAGCAATGATTCTTTGACTTCTGCCATTTCCATTATTGGGGTATCTAACATTGATTAGATAAATGAACACCATTAAACCTAAACTTAAATTTAGTTCATCTATTTTTGCTCCATGTTGTGTTCTCACACAAAAAATCCCAAAAAGGTGTATCTTTAGACACCTAAAACATGTCAAGGAGACTACCCATATGAACCCTTTTTTAGGCCATATGACCCACCTTGGGCAGCCTTAGGGTTTAATAGTGGTTCTCAACACTCAAATAGTGAGGAATTTTCCTTTGCAACAATGATCGTCTTACCACGATATGGCCCTCAATCACAATCATCCTACCACAATATGACCCGCAATCATGACCATCCCATCCAAAGGTGGTTATGCCAGAAGCAAGTTCTTGCACCATAGTTCAAATGGTTACGTGCTAGCCAAGCATAACGGTTTCTTGACAATAATTTATTTATAACAATTTCTTGAATTTAACCATTTTTTGGTTTCTCTAGCAAGATTTGTACTCCCATTGGGAAGTCTATTTCAAGGCACCTAGCCTTCATTGAAGATATCCAAGTTTTTATTCATCGAATTGCTATCGAACTAAAGATTCAAATAGCTCTCATTCTCAAAGCAATGAAGTGCTACCAAAATTCAACCATGGAGTTTCCAAGCATGCCAATGGACCATCCCGAAGGTTGAAGATAAAATTTGTACTTCTTGCACCATCCAACTCCCTTTATTTGGTGTCATATTCTACCCCTAATTTATTTCTCATGAGCACACCAAGAACATCAACCAATCCATGGATCAAACCTGATATCACCTTGCATTGGCCACAAGGAAATTACTCATTGTTTAGCAGTCATATCTCTCAGATATGGTCTACAAGTATGACCATATCACCCCAATACGACCAGTAGGAAAGACTGTCCTTCACAGAGACAACCTCCTAGACTGAGATTGTTGCAAAACTATTATTATTAAACATGAACCATTCATAAATATATAGAAATATCAAATCATTCATCCACAATACATTATCCACAATAACAATCCACAAATGAGAGAGAGATAGATAATACCCTTAAGGTAGGGCAACACCAATAATAATCCTTAAGGAAGTAATAACTCCACAAGATCTCCCAAGATGAGAGGCCACTTCGTGGGTACGATGATTACATAAGATTCTTCTTCAATGATATGAATCATTACAATGACAAATATCTCTTCTTTATATATATCCATATTCTTATTCTACTTTGGAGAGCCTAATACTAATATAATATTATATTATAATATAATATAATATTATAATACAATCAACCTTGGGTTATGTGTGGCCCATGACAACCCTTATACAATATAATAATATATCCCCAAATATCTATTCCTAGGTACCCTACCATGCCACCCTCCTTACAAATGTTTCTTCCTCAAAACATATGAAGAAACCTAATAGTATGATTTGCTAAGCAATGTTAGTAGTTGGTACCAATCTCGATCATCCATCCATCCAAGTGAAACCCGATGATGCTGGTATGCCATTTTGTTACTTGAGTATCCAAATCTGCTTTGTTGGCTCCACACTTCTATTGTTGTATTTTGATAACTTGAATGATGGGTCCACTTGTTCCTTGATGCTGATGAACCATGCTAAAAACCATGATCACTATGCTTTCTTTGCCAAACACTGCCATAGTTGGTGCCCTTCTGATTACATGTAGAACCATAATATTGTTGCCTTGAACCATGCCTCCAATATTATTTCCGCTCATGGTGGTGTGGATGGCGATATGGTGCAACCTTTACTTGATGTTCAACCTTCTTTGACTTTTCAAACTTTGGCTCCATTGTTTTAAATTCTTCTACACCTTGTTCTTTCATGTTATCTTTGTTTGGTGTGTCCTTGTGCTCTTCTATCAAAGCTTCCTTGGACTTTGTTACTGTTATTTCCACTGAATTAGTTATTTCTACTTCTTCCATGGACTCTGTTGTTGCTATTGCCTTCTTGGATTCTGTTTCATGTTCTTCAATTTGTTCTTCTACAACCACTTCTTGATTTTCCTTGTATCCTTGCTCCTTAAGTTGAGAAATATCTTGCAATGTTATCTTCTTTTTCCTGTACCATAAATTCGTAAACTTATTTTGCACATTAATGTTAATAGTACCCAAAGAGTCTAACCAAGGATAACCAAGAACAATATCCTCCTCATCCATCTCAATAGCATAGAAATCTGAATGTAAAACATATTTATCCATGGTGATCTTCAAATATTCAAAAATCTGAACATGCTCACCCTCTAGCTGTATGTCCTTAATTTTTGTTGCTTGAACTTGCAACTTCTTAGCCAAAGCAATATTAATAAAATTATATCTTCTACCAAGATCAATGGAAATAATAACTTGTTCCTTTTGAATGCTTCCATGAACCTGCAAAATAGACTTTTTAGATTTAAACAAATTCCTTTGTCCATTTTCTAATTTATCTTCTACCAAAGGTATGGTTTCCTCTGTCTGCATACTGACATATTTTTTATCTTCCCTGACCTTTTCCTCTTTCTTCTTGAGTAATTTTATTTCTTTTTCATAATCTTCATTCTGTTTCTTGAAAACTTCCCATTCTCCTTTTATTTCATTTCGCTCATTTTGAAATCCTCGTAGTTTCTTTTTAAGGTTTGTGATGACATCCATCAAGCTATCTATATTTTTATCCCTTTCCTCAACCACTTCCTTAAAATATATTTTTAGTTCCTCTACATCTTCCATCATATTAGCTATCTTTTTATAGGGGTTCCAATCACTTAAGAATGCATGCTCCACTTCTTCCCAAGACAACTCATTATGGGTGCCATTAAGACTATAAAACCAAAGGAGAGCAACTTTATCAAGAAATTGATGAAGCATATTTTTCCAAAGAGTATGTCGATGATACAAGGATTTAAATTTTTTCCACCAATCCCTAGCATCAATATCATATGCTCCAGAAAATTTTTGTAGTTCTATAGTTGATACCCTAGTGCAAACTAGGGTTTTTTTAAAATATATATCATGCCCTAATGCAAACTAGGGTTTTATGGAAATAAATATCTTACCACCACATTGAAGCTAAAAATCCACATAAACAACTAGATCTGCAATTTTTCTTCCAAACAAAATAAAGTGCAACTGATTTGCTTCCCCGACCTAAACAAATTTCATCTTTTGAAAATTTCGTGACTTGAAAATTTGTCACTACCCTTTTTCCAAAGGGCTGACTTCATAAGATTGTATCTCCCTCAATACTACTTGGATTCCTTCATATGACAACTCATTTTAAAGCTCTTTAAATTCTGTACAATATAATTCAAGAATCAATTGAATCGGATAAACTTACATAGAGATATGGATCCTGAAAGATGAGATGTTTTTCCAAAAAAAAATTGCCCTAATTTTGCAATTTCACACAAAAATCTCCACTTTGTCAAAATCGTTGCTCTGATACCACTTGTTGCATAACTATTATTATTAAACATGAACCATTCACCAATATGCAGAAATATAAAATCATTCATCCACAATACATTATCCACAATAACAATCCACAAATGAGAGAGAGATAGATAATACCCTTAAGGTAGGGCAACACCAATAATAATCCTTAAGGAAGGAATAACTCCACAAGATCTCCCAATATGAGAGGCCACTTCATGGGCATGACGATTACATAAGATTCTTCTTCAATGATATGAATTATTACAATGACAAATATCTCTTCTTTATATATCCATATTCTTATTCTACTTTGGAGAGCCTACTACTAATATAATATTATAATACAATCAACCTTGGGTTATGTGTGGCCCATGCCAACCCTTATACAATATAATAATATATCCCCAAATATCTATTCCTAGGTACCCTACCATGTCTTGTTGCATAACTTTATTATCATTAACATAAACCATTCACCAATATGCAGAAATATCAAATCATTCATCCACAATAACAATCCACAAATGAGAGAGATATAGATAATACCCTTAAGGTAGGGCAACACCAATAATAATACTTAAGGAAGGAATAACTCCACAAGATCTCCCAAGATGAGAGGCCACTTCGTGGGTACGACGATTACATAAGATTCTTCTTCAATGATATGAATCATTACAATGACAAATATCTCTTCTTTATATATCCATATTCTTATTCTACTTTGGAGAGCTACTACTAATATAATATTATATTATAATATAATATAATATTATAATACAATCAACCTTGGGTTATGTGTGACCCATGCCAACCCTTATACAATATAATAATATATCCCCAAATATCTATTCCTAGGTACCCTACTAGAGATCCGTTCCCTGTTTTCTTTCTTTTATTAGAGTTAGCAACATTTTAATTACTATTTAGTTTAGTTATATTTCACTTTCATGCATCTATTTGTCATAAATAGTTATATTTCACTTTCATGCATCTATTTGTCATATTTTATCTTCTTTATCATTTTATTTATTATTACTATGAGTCTTATCTTGTAAGGCTCTTCATATGCTTTTGATGTTCTTTAGATTTTCTTGTGTGCATATTACAGGTCTTTACAAGGAAGAAATAGCATAAAGATTCACATTCCATCATCATACATAATGACTGTCATGAAAAACCTATCAATAATTATTTTGTGAGATACAAGAAATATCCTATGAGATACACCTGGATTACCTTTATCTATTGTAAATCTTTGTATCAAATTGGTAGAAAATCCCTCAATGGAATTTCATTGTAATCTCTTTTGAAGGACATAATTAATTTCATATCTTGTTTTATCATTATGGTTACATAGTTTTGCTATCTATTTAGTTATTTATTTCATTGCATAGGTGTATGATATTTTTAGAATTTTCACTCCCCATCCTTTTCCCTCTTTTTTCCTAGTTTAGGCAAAATCGTGATCAACCCTTATGGGGCACAATTTTGCCTAGCTAGGATTTTCTCTTATAAAACCTTAATTTTCCAAATTGACCTCTTTGATGTTAATTTTCCCTTGGTTTTCCTACCCATCCTTGTTTAAAATCCTTATAAATAAAGGATTTGAAGACTTTGTTTCCCTCAATCCAAGAAGGAGCTAACTAAGAGGTCAAGAACAAGTTTTAGACAAGTGCCAATAATATTATGTTGCAAAAGTGCCAAGTGATTTGTTGAAAGTTGTTAATCTTTGTGGAGTTCTCTTCTACCGCATTGATTGTATGTTGTTACCCTTGGTGGATAAGTGTTGGAGCCTAAGGAAGAGTCTTCTATCTTGGAGGTCTTCATCATTTTGTCTGCTTTTTCACTACCACCAAGTTTTTTTCACTTATTTGCATTCATTCATTGTTATTTTTGTATCTTTCATTGGTTTATTCATTTTATTATGTTGTGTTCTATTTTTTTTGTGAAATCATACCCTATAATTACAGTGTATGATTTCATCATCATGAAAATTGTAGCTACCCTGTGTAGGGCACAATTTTGTCTATGTTAACTTTGGAGAAATAATTACACCTCCAAACCCTAGATTTGCATTTCATGTTATATTTAGAGAATTATAGCATAATTTGCACTCTGATCATCATACTCTTCTACTATATTGTATTTTGTTTATTCATTTTCCAAAAATTTCAAATTTCACTTTTGCATTCTAAAGGTTAGCTAAAAGGAACTAGGAAGCTTGACTATTGTGCCTTCAATTAGAGTCATATAGCAGCCTAATTAGCCCCCCAATGCTGATCATATTTTGTAAGGGTTTTGTGAAGTTATTTTGCTGGATATAAGTCCTGGGACATTGTTGGATGCAATATAAAGCTTGGAAAAACCACCTATTTACATAATTGCCCTAATAGATCTCTAGGTATTTTTTGATTACTTTATATTCATTTTTTGTTCAAAATATAGATCACAAGTAAAGAAAAGTATTTGATAAAATTTCTAGGTATTTGAAAGAATAAAAGCATATAGTGTGCATTTAGGGTTTTAACCTTATTCGTGCATTTCTCTTGGACCCTTTCTTAAAGACTTTGTTTTGAAATCCTAGGGTTAGTGATAATTTAATTAAAGAATCATTTTAGGGTTGTAGCTCTTATCTTCTTGCATCTTGTATCTTGCATTGTTCTTTTCCTTTTCATAGTTTAGTTGTAGAAAGGCCAAACATAGGTGCATGCTTAATTGATACATCAAAACACATTCCATCCTAGACTTGGAGCGAGTCCTAAAAATTTTCCTAGTGAACCCTCCCCCTTGTTGCCCATCGAGTGTAGAGTTATAACATACCCCCATGACCACCTCAAATCCTAGTAGATCTAACCAAGAATCATATGTTGTAGGGTAGTTTTCCCCCTCTACATATTTGGTGAACCCAACATGACCGTGCATCTTAGTGGCCAAATTAGGAAGCCTCTTCCTTGTTTACTTTTCTTTTAGAAACTTTTAACAAGAAAACTAATTTTTTTATTTAGAATTAGAAGAATATTATTAAATATATTTAAAATCTTCTTGTGTGTCTTTTGTTAGTTTTGTCTTATATCCTTTCGCTTCTTCTAATGGCTCCATTCCTTAAAAGTCAATGAAGGTGTCTAGAGTTTGATCATATTTCACAAGAATATGATCATATTGATAGAGAGAACCCTAAACTTGATGCACAAGAGCAAGAAAATATTGAAACTGAAATAAACTATGATCCCCTTGAAGGGCCCGACGGTGGCTACTTATTTAAATTATTTGATCATGTTTGGGTTTTCATGCAACATTATAGGGTAGACTTACTTAAAGCTATGGAATAGGAGGCTCAAATCGAAATAGGTGAGACTCCCCCTCCTCTAGTTAGTCCCTCCTAGACGTATTCATACTAACCTTTTATTTGAATATTTGAATCATGGTAATCTTGTCCCTCAACCAACTTATGTCATTACTAAAACCACAAACATTGGACAAATTTTGCAAGTTTTTCCAACCAGTAGTGCCACTCGATATTGTGTTCAATTTCCTCCTCATTCTGCTAAAATCAACATTCTTACTTTTGTTCCACCAACTATTAATTATCCTCTCCAGAAAGATACCACATATCATAACCCATACCATAATGGTATCAATACCTCTAACATGGGCCAAGTATCCTTTCAACAACCTACCTATACCCCTCCCTTAGGGAATTTAGGGGTATTGCACAAAAACAATTATGAGGTGCAAAGTTTAACTAATATGGTAAAACAATTGGTTTCAAGATTGGATATGATTCAACCCCCTATTTTCACCTACAATTATAGAGAAATGTTCAATCAGCCCTTAGATCCTATCGTTATCACTAGACCCTATCCTAAGAATTTTTTCATTCCAATTTTACCTATATATAAGGGAACAAAAAATTCAATTGAGAATTTAAGAATGTTTAGAATAGCTTGCCATGATATCATATATGATGATATGTTATTTATAAATATGTTCCCTAAGAGCCTTGGTGGTATGGCATTAGAGTGGTATTATCGATTGTCCAACCATTCTTCAAGAAATTTTGAAGAGACAACTAAATTATTTATTCAACAGTTTGGTGCTTTTTTTGAAAAGAGTGTGACCATGCAAGATGTTTACATGTTAAAACAAGGTAAAGAGAGTTTTTTATAATTTTTGTCTCGTTGGAGGAGTCTAGTTGGATTCTTGAGATATGTCTTACCTCCTCGAGACATGCTTGAAATATTTATTGGAAACTTGCAAGAACAATTGTCTTATGCATTGGAAACTACAACTATCACATATTTTGATCAAGCAATTGAACTAGCAAGAAAAGTAGAGCAAGCTCTTATTAGAAGAGGACATAAATTAAAATAAAATAAGATAGGACCACTAAAATTAGTATAAGAACAAGCATGTTATTGGTGATGGGGTAACAAATAGTAGGCCAGTTAATAGTATTGTTAACAACATACAAAAGATGGTGCTTAACCAACCACTAAAACTCCCATGAAGGAATTTAATGAGATTCAACATGCCTATGAATGTAGTCTTAAATAAAAACTAATATGATTGAGTTATCTCCTATAAGGTAACCAGATACCGTAACTGATTGGTATAAAGCTAGTCAAAACTCTGAATATCATAGAGTGGAGGGCCATTGGATAAATTCTTATAAGAGATTGAAACATGTGGTTTGGGACCTAATTGAAAAAGGTCACCTTGTCATAGAAGGTTCTCATCCTCCAAAAAATTAACCTTCTCCTCAAAAAACACCCACAACTAATCAAGATATGGAAATATTTCAACATCCCCTACCTAAGCATGGGTAGCAAGCAGCTAATCAAGTATCATATTAGAATGTGCCACCTTCCTATGATATAATGGTTGGTATGATAGTAGTAAATACAAGGCAACAAGCTCAATCTCAACCAACTCAACATTATCAATAAGAGATGATATCTTCATCCAACGCACCCTCGAAACCCATCCTAGTTTTGAAGAATGCTCAAGGAGTGTGGAAGTAAAAAACCCACCTTTAGTGTTGAAACCTCAACCTAAAGTCTCCTTTGACATTCAATAGTAGTTATATAGTATCCCAACTAGGATCTCTATCTTATAACTCTTTCAAAATTCTCCTATTCATAGGGAATATTGTTGGAACTTCTAAGACAACAATCTATCCCTGTAGAAATTTCCTCTAGTGTTGTGGCTAATGTCGTAGGTTCTCTTGGGATACATCACATCACATTTTTGGATGATGATTTGCATTCCTCAAACTTGTGAGGGGATTATTCTCTTTACATCACAACATTTATTGGGAGAACTTTTGTGTCAAGAGAATCTTGATTGACAATAGTTCTTCCCTTAATTTATGCACTTATTAATTTTACCAAAATTTAGATTAAAAGAGGAAAACCTAATTAAATCTGATATTATCATCAAGTATTTCAACAATGAGTTCCAAGAGGCCAATGGCATTGTGTCTCTCCCTATTAGGTTTGGACCTCAGATATTAAATACCTTGTTCTATGTGGTATCTTACCCTGCATATTTTATTCTGCTTCTCAAATATCCTTTGTTCCATGCGATGAAGGTTGTCCCTTCTACCATTCATCAATGTTTGAAGTTCAAATTTAAGGATCAGTTTGTCACTATTTTGGGTTAACCTCATCCATTCAAATATTATTTTATGGTAGAGCAATCTCGGTTTGGTCTCAACATTTGTCCTTCAGTTTCATCATATGCTCCTCCAAGTTCCTCATATCAAACATTTGAGAAACCTAAAATTCTAAAATTGAGTGAGGAACCTTGAATCAAAGTTTCATCACAGGATCAATTTAATATTTTTTTTCAAGAGCCTATTTTGGATATAGCCAAGCTACCATCTTCACCAAGGACTATGGGTTTACCTCATAAGAAGGGCAAAGTTATACAAATTGGTACACATACCTTTATCTTTATAGAAATAGCCTTCGAAGAAAAAATCTATGGTAGCAACCCTTATCTTGTGGAGCATTATTTTGCTCACTATACCTTATCCAATGATTACCCACTCCCAAAAAATATCATATGTGGCATGATATATGTTGGTAAAGGTTTGGGATCCTACTAGAAAGGCATTCAAGAGCCTTTGGGTGTCAAAGTTGGTCGAGGAGGTGTGGTGTAGGCTACATTCCTAACAAAACCTACCTTTACCATTCAATAATGATGATCACCTTAAAACTTATGTTGAATATTTAGATCATCAAATATTGGAGTGGAGTGATGAGGATGAAGGACCACCTTATCCTTCTAACATTTTTTTTGTAATATGGTAAATTTTATGTACTCTAACAGTAAATGTTTTGCTTCTCAAGGATATCCTACTCACTATCTTATATAGATCTTGTAAAATTAGGGATAGCACCTCCTTTTGTTAAGAAATATGGTTCAGTTAGGGTTTATGAATATTTTTGTGCAAATGCTACCATAGAAAATGCTACGAAGGATATTCCTTATGATTATCAATATGATACCTATTCTAGATTTTTCTTTGATGGATCAGTCCCTTGTATGTCTGTTCTTTTTGTTAAGATATGAGGCACAATCAAAATATGTTTCAGCTATAATTTTACTCGATTACATTAACAAACTAATACTAATAATAATAAATCACTAGTTAGGCATTCGTTGAGAAATTTTGAAGAGACAACTGAATTATTTGTTCAACAGTTTGGTGCTTATTTTGAAAAGAGTGTGACCATGAAATATGTTTCCATTTAAAACAACGTAAAGAGATTTTTAGAATTTTTTTCTTGTTGGAGGAGTCTAGTTGCACGCTTGATATATGCCTTACCTCCTCAATACATGCTTGAAATATTTATTGGAAACTTGTAAGAGCAATTGTCTTATGCATTGGAAACTACAACTATCACATATTTTGATCAAGCAATTGAACTAGCAAGAAAAGTAGAGCAAGCTATTATTAGAAGAGGACAACTTAAAATAAAAGAAGAGAGGACCACTAAAATTTAGTATAAGAACAAGCATGTGATTGGTGATGGGGTAACTGATAGTAGGCCTGTTAATAGTATTGTTAACAACCTACAAAATATGGTGCTTAGCCAACCACCAAAATCCCCATAAAGAAATTTAATGAGACTCAACATACCTATGAATGTGGCCCTAAAGCAAAGCTAATATGATTGAGTTACCTCCTATAAGGCAACCAGATAACACAACTGATTGGTATAAGGTTGGTCAACACTTTGAATATCATAGAGTGGAGGGGCATTGGATAAATTCTTGTAAGAGGTTGAAACATGTGGTTCAAGACCTGATTGACAAAGTTCAACTTGTCATAGAAGATTCTCATCCACCAAAAAATCAACATCCTACTCAAAAAGCACCCACAACTAATCAAGATATGGAAATATTCTAAGATTCCCTACCTAAGCATTGATAGCAAGAAACTAACCATCATATCAAAATGTGTCACCTCCTTATGATAATATCGTTTGTATGATAGCAGTAACTACAAGGCAACAAGTTCAAGCTCAACCGACTCAACATTCTCAGAAATAGATGAGCTCTTCGTCCAACCCACCCTTGAAGTCCATCATAGTTTTTAATAATGCTCAGAGAAGGAGTATGGGAGTAAAAACCCTACCTTTAGTGTTGAAACATCAACCTAAAGTCTCCTTTAACATTCAATAGAAGTTATCCAGTATCCCAACTAGGATCTCTATCTTATAACTCTTGCAAAATTCTCCTATTCATAGGGAAGCTTGTTGGAACTTCTAAGACAACAATCTATCCCTGTAGACATTTCCCCTAGTGTTGTAGCTAATGTCGTAGGTTTTTTTGGGATACATCACATCACATTTTTGGATGATGATTTACCTTCCTCAGACTTGTGAGGGGATTATTACCTTTACATCACAAAATTTATTGGGATAAATTTTATCAAGATAATCTTGATTGACAATAGTTCTTCCCTTAATTTATGCACTTATTAATTTTACCAAAATTTAGATTAAAAGAGGAAGACCTAATTAAATATGATATTATCATCAAGGCTTTCAACAATGATTTTCAAGAGACCAGTGGCATTATGTTTCTCCCCCTTAGGGTTGGACCTCATATCTTAAATTTCTTATTCTATGTGGTGTCTTACCTTACATATTTTATTCTACTTCTCAAATATCCTTGGTTCCATGAGATGAAGATTGTCCCTTCTACCATTCATTAGTGTGTGAAGTTCAAATTTAAGGATCAGGTTGTCACTGTTTCGGGTGACCCTTTTCCATTCAAATATTGTTCGATGGTTGAGCAAGCTTAGTATAGTCTCAACATTTATCCTTCAATTTCATCATCTGATACTCCAAGTTCCTCATCTCAAACATCTGAGCAACTCGAAAGTCTAAAAGTGAGTGAGGAACCTTGAATTAAATTTTCATCATAGGATCAATTTAATCATTTTCTTTAAGAGTATATTTTGGATCTAGCCAAGCTACCACCTTCACCAAGAAATATGGGTTTACCACTTAAGAAGGGTGAAGTTGTACACATTGGCACATGTACCTTTATCTTTACAAGAATGGCCTTTGAAGAAAAGATCTATGGTAGCAACCCTTCTCTTGTGGAGCATTATTTTGATCACTGTAACTTATCCAATGATTACCCACTCCCAAAAAATATCCTATGTAGAATGAGATATGTTGGTAAAGGTTTGGGATCCCAATAGAAATGCATTCAAGAGCCTTTGGGTGTCGAATTCTAGTCGAGGAAGTGTGGTGTAGGCTACATTCGCAAAAAAATCTAAAATTTACCATTCAATAATGATTATCACCTTAAAACTCACATTGAATATTTATATCATCAAATATTGGAGTGGAGTGATGAGGACGAAGGACCACCTTATCCTTCTAATATTTTATTTTGTAATATAGTAAATTTTATGCACTCTAATGGTAAATCTTTTGCTTCTCAAGGAGACCCTTCTTTGCTATCTTATAGAGATCTTGCAAAATTAGGGATAGCCCATCCTTTTGTTAAGAAATATGGTTTGGTTAGGGTTTATGAATATTTTTGTGAAAAGGCTACCAGAGAAAAGGCTACGAAGGAGATTCCTTATGATTATCAAGATGATACCTATTATAGATTTTTCTTTGATGGATCAGTCCCTTGTATGCATGTTCTTTTTGTTAAGATAGGATGCATAATTAGACTAAGTTTCAACTATATTTTTTCTCAATTGCATTAACAAACTAATAATAATAATAATAAATCACTAGTTATGCATACCTTTCATTTTCATCCACTGCATTCATTTGTATGTTCATACTATATGCTTGTCTATCATATTTTGCATGATTTTCTTGACATTTCATACATTTGCATCTCTACTTGTCATAAGTCCATTGCTTATTTCTGATGACTTCTTGATCATATAGCTTTTTAGGGACCTCACGATAATGGCATATGATGACACCTATTTACATCATAGCTCACATGCATTGCACTCTCACTAGGACTCTGATGCCTAGCAAAGTCCCCAACCTAGGGCTTTTGCTTCTTTCTTGCTCCTCTTGTTTTTTTTTTTCTTTTTCCTTTATCTTTGCTTTTTGCGGTCCTTGACCTTGAAATTTTTTACTGATGACCATCAATTTCTCTTAAGGTTAAGGAACACAAATCTTCCTTATTTTTTTTGCTTTCTTCCTCTCTTTTCTTCTAGCATGTGCACACACTCACCTCTTGTTTTGATTGCTTTTTCCATACACATTTTTGCACACACCACACCCCTATGGGGGGTACTCACTTTGACTCATCACACATACACAACACATTCTTGTTGGAAATATTAAGTATTTTGAGTTATCATTCATGTCAAAGGATTGATGTCAATAGGTTGATGTCAAATAAATATTGGTATGATAGAAATATTCTTCAAGGTTGAAATATTAAAGTGCAAGGTAAAATATTCAAAGGATGCATGAGGCAGTGAAAAAGGTACAAAAGTTGTTAAGGCTTCAATATTGCAAGAAAAGGACAAGACCCTACCTTCCTTCAAAAAGATTTAAATTTTAGAATTGGAGGCAAAAGTTCAAAATTTTAAAAGTTATTATCATAATATTTTTTAAATATTATAATATAACTTATGTTAAATTTTTAATAAAAAGGGCGCCATTCAAAATTAATTTATCTCCACCATCAAAATTTGATAAATTATAAAATTACATATTTATTGAGGACTAACTCATTGGATCTAAGGAACATGTCGCGACAGGTTTTGCCTTCTCAGCCTTAGAAAGGAACATGTCGCGAAATCACGACATTTTTGGCGCAGGGATGATAAGGAGGATTATCGTCGCGATATCGTGACATTTTTGGTAAACTTGAGCAAAGGGCACATTTCGTCGTGATATCGCGACATTTTTGTCGATCGGAAGCTGCATGGTAAAACTGTCGCGATATCGCGACAGTTGGGGCACACTGGCGTCATCTGGATTTCTTGTCGCGATATCGTGACAATTTTGAAGACTGGCTGCAATGAGGATTATCATCGCGATATCGTGACTTTTTTGGTGAACTTGAGCAAAGGGCACATTTCGTCGCGATTTCGCGACATTTCTGTCGATCACAAGCTACATGGTAAAATCATCGCGATATCGCGACAGTTGGGACACACTGGCATCATCTGGATTAATTGTTGCGATATCGCGACAATTTTGAATACAAGTTGCAATGAGGATAACTTGTCGCGATATCGCGACAGTTTTGAAGATTGGGATCTGAAAGGAAAATTCATCGCGATTTTGTGACACTTTTGGCACATTCATGGCTTTGGTAAAAATTGTCGCGATATCGCGACACTTTTGTGGATTGGGAGTCAAGATGAGAATATGTCGCGATATCGCGACACTTTTGCTGGCTGGGCGCTTCGAAGAAATTCCGTCACGATTTCGTGACCCTTTTGGAGATTTGATGCTTCTTGGAGTTCTTGTCGCGATTTCACGACGCCTGTGATGATAGACCGTCGGAGGGAGTTGCTGTCGCGATTTCACGACTTTTTTGGTGATCGAACGCGGAGGGATTTGTCTGTCACGATATCGTGACATGTCACGTTTTCATGACTGATGGCGCTGCTACGGCCGCGACGGGGTTGATTGCCGTGATTTCGTGACATGTCGCGATTTCGTGACATGTCACGTTTTCGTGCCTTGTTGTCTTTTGTGCTCTGTGGGGGTTAGCATTGCCTTTGTGCTCTCCGGTTGTTGTCTAGTTCTCTACTATTGGTTGGGATGAGTTTTATCCCTTGTGTAATTGCCTTTTGTATTAATACAAGTTTTTCAATTTTTTTCCAAAAAAAACTCATTGGATCTAAGGTCGTCATGTATAAAATCGTCGAGCGCATCGAGTACATCCAAAATTTGCAAGGGAGAGGAATAAGACAACATGTGTATGCTTTTCAAGGAAGAAGCGAAGGGTCAAATAGAATGGTGCACCTTCATTATTCCAAGCTAGCAGGCTAGCACAACTGGTCGATTGAGAAGCACTAAGGCACTGGAAGAGAGGAGGTCAGGTGGTTGATTCATAGTGGTTCCAATTTTTGTTTACATTTTGGTAAAGGATAAACAACGCAAAAGCAATAAAGTAGATATCATAGACTTACATTTTGTGTGGGCGAATAGCTCACATGACGACTTAGTCGAAGCTAAGGCGCTAGCAAAGAGGAGGTCAGGGGGTCGATTCATGACAGCTGCATTTTTTGTAAGGGTACATTTTTTTAATTAATATCCTATGGTATGCGTTGCTTAGGGAGTCATAAGGTTGGTTTAGTTAAAATTTATTTTTCCTTAGGGAGTCATACGGATATGCTAAGAAATTGAATATCTTGCATTTTGGGATTTTCAAGGGTGTGTTAAAGGATGTGTTATTTTCCAATTAGGAGTTATAAGGGTATGAGTGATAAGGATGCTTTTAAAAGACTATTGTCTTGCAAAAATTATAAAAATGAAATATAAAGGAATTATTTTTTGCATGTAAGAACTAGGAGTTATAAGGTGTTTTGTGGTCTAAATATTATGTGTAAATCTACATGGTGAAAGAAAGTTTGAAGATCTTTGTTCATTGTTTAGAAAAGCCTTGTTTTGGGAAATTAAAATTAGTTGTAAAGCAATATCTTTGTGCACATATTTTTGAGAAGAAAGTTCATGTGGATGATTTGATAAAAGTGATTTGCTATCTAACCCTTGAAGTGACACTAGAAAGATAAGTTATTTGTGAGATAGGTATTTGAGGGCACATCTTCATCAAGCTTTTTTAGGTATGGTGGTTTAAGTCTTTCTCTAGGAGGTTGTGCTTTGAGGAAGTAATTTTAAAGTGGAGATAAAAGGGTTGATTAGTGTACATTTTTGGAAATATTTGAGTTAGGGTTAGAGACCTACTTGTGCTTCATTTTTTAATAAGATTGGAAATATTTGAACTAGGGTTTGTGAACAAGTTACGCATATTTGATTAGTGAAATTGGAATCACTTGTGCTAAGGTTGAAGAAGGAGTTTGTACATCTTTGTAAAGCATTTTGGGCATTGGTTTGAGTGACATTGAATGTGAGTGGGAAAGTATTAGAGACCAGTTTTGTGAAGTAAATTTATGCACTGGCCTTAATTGATTTGAAAAGAATTTTGTAAGAAGTAGAGATCTAATTTGTTGAATGTGAGACATGTGAAAGTAATAGATTTAATAAATGTGAAAAGAATATATTGAGCATTTGCATTGCATATTTTTTTTTTTTTTGAATTTACATGGTGGAATCGATAGCTGCCATGAATCCGGGCAGGATGTCTAGCTTTTATGGCTGCCACAGTATTCTGCATTGTCTTCCCCAGAAGCCACCACACAGATCTTCACGCAGTCAGCCCCTATAACCACCATGCCACAATCATTTTAAACCTTTTACACTGTTGAAAGCACTAGGAAAGGGACAAGCGTTCAGTCCGGCAAGGCCCAAGATTTGAACCTTGGACCTCCGCCCCCTTATGGAGTTTGGATGAACCAATTGGTCTACACCATTTGCATTGCATATTACTCATATGTTCTTGAAATAATTTTGGGTAGAATATGTTTGAATTGCCTAGTTGAAGAAAGCATTTCTAAAAGAGATCCAAGCATTATTTTGAACATCATTTGTGTGCAAGATTTGGGATTGGTTGAGCATATTCTATGAGCTATTTTGAGCATGTGTTAGAATAGATTTGAGCATGTAATTTGAGCATGTGTTTGAGCAGTCTTGAGCAGAGTTGAGAACAAAGTGGTTAGTTGTTTTGAGTAAGCCTTGTGAGAAGGCTTAAGGCAGTTTTGGGTAGATTGTATGAGCAGGTTTGATTATTTATGTGAGTAAGCCTTGTGAGAAGGCTTAAGGTAGTTTTGGAAAGATTGTATGAGCAATTTTGAGATAAATTTATGCATGTAATGTGTGCAGATTTGGGACAGATTTAAAAATATATTTGTGCATGTAATATGTGTAGATTTGGGACATAGTTGAGATAGATTTGTACATATAATATGTGCAGATTTGGGACAAATTTGAGAGTAGATTTGTGAGAAGACTTGGAGCAGGTTTTGGAAAATTTTCTGAGAAGACTTGAAGTAGATTTGGATAGATTGTGTGAGCAAGTTTTGATACATATTTGTGCATGTAATGTGTGCATATTTGGGGTAGTGTTAAGCAAGTGATTTGAGTAGATTTTGGTATAGATTTGAGCAAGCATTTTGTAAAGGCTTGGAGTAGTTTTTGAGAAAAGTATTGAGCTAGCTTTGGGGAAGACGAGAGAAAAATAATAGAGTTCTCCTATGGAGAGAGATCCACAAACCAAATTAGAGAGGATAGAGTTCTCCTATGGAGAGAGATCCACAAACCAAACTAGATGGGATAGAGTTATCCTATGGAGAGAGATCCATGAACCAGAGCAGAGGGGATAGAGTTCTCCTATAGATAGAGATCCACAAACCAGAGTAGAGGAGATAGAGTTCTCCTATGGATTGATATCTATGAACCAGAGAAAAGGGGATAGAGTTCTCCTGTGGATAGAGATCCATCAACTTGAGTATAGGAGATTGATTCCTCCTTTGGACAAAGGTCCATAAAAATTGTAATAGGGATTTGGTTCCCAAAAGTTTTTTTGAGAAAATTTAGAAGAAATATTTTCTTTGTGGATGTAGCCCATATTGGGTGAACCACATTAAATCTGTGTCTCTCATGTGTATGATGATTTATGCATTGTTTATTTTACTGCATTGATATTCTTTTTATTATCATTTGGAAATAAAAGTAAAATTTGATCTTATATTGTTCATCCCTGTTGAGGTGTGATTTTTTCTAGTTACAAAATCACCCTACAATTAGGATTGAACTCCTCTCTTTTAAATAAAATGTATTTCTCCAAGGTTCTTTCACTTAACAAGTTATGTCTTTTATAGTAATATGTCAACTAAGTGCATAGAATATCTCAGGGATTAACAATCAATTGTTAACAAGGGGCCTAGCATAACAAATATTTTGATTTTGAAATCATTACTTGCATGTCTTCAATATAACTTACTTTCCCAAATGAATGAATTTACCTCTAACACAGATTTTGAGAATGCAAATTTATCTTAAGATTTTAAACACGAATTTTAATTAAAAATGCTTTTAACCTTATATTAAACTTGCATGAATGTTTTAAAGCATTTTAATTCAAAACTTACATTTATTTCATGAATGAAGCTTAAAATCAGATCTAATAAATGATGAATAAAATAAAAACTCTAATTATAAAATGTGAAACACTTTATAATCCCTATGTTTGGGCCTTTAGAATATTCTAAGCTTTATAATATTTGCTTCTTTTCATAGAATATGAATAATTAATGTGTATGAATTCTAATTATAAATTTTTGTACTTTATAATATGAAAATTAGAACTCACATAATCTTCCTTAATGTAATGTTTATTTATTCAAATATTTATTAAATTAAATATTTGAAATAAATAAATTTGATCTTTTCAATAGTAAATTTTAGACTTTATGATTTGAGATTTAAAATTCTAATAAATCAAACTTTATAAACATAAATAATCTCAATTATGGATTTTAAAACTTTATGACATTAAAATCAATAATCCATATCATCTTTCTCTTTCTCTGAAATTTATTTGTCAAATATTTATTAAATTAAATATTTGACCTAAATAAATTTTGCAACCCTTTCTGTAAATCTGAATATTTAAAATTCAAATTAGGGCTTTAATAAATAAATTCAATGAACTTATAAATTTTATGAAATTTAAAATCAAAAGTTCATATGATTTATTCCATTGTGCAATTTATTCACCTGAAATATTTATGGGATTAAATATTTGGGTGATAAATTCAACTTCAACCTAGTTATAAGACTGAAAACCTTTATCAAATAAACTAGGTTTAATTTTAAATCTTAATGCCTGAAATAAATTAAAAAGGACTTAGGTAAAGAAATAAATTTAAATAAAACTTTCGGACAACTTGCTACAGTATAAAAGAACAAAACTTTTGAAAACCAAACTTAGGCAAACCAACATTCACACAGTCCTACCATAAATTTGATGCTATCTTCTACGAAACTTTTGATTTAAAATTATATCAAACAATTTACAAATTAAAACACCACAATAGTGCTTGTTTTAACAAAAATTGCATTTGATATAATTGGCAGATATTACAAAATAATGCTCAAAGTCTCTGTATCCTTCAATAGTAGCTTTCTCTGCAACTTGGTCTTCTATTTGGCTCCTTTTAATATTTGCTTCTTTTTCTCCAACCTATCCGACCCCCTTTTCCTCTTACCAATAGCCATTTATAGCTTTATAATTTTATTTCATTCATTTTGTTTTTCAGGTAGTTTGGGTAATGGGTTCACAACAAATTTCACCAAACATAATTTTCTTTCAAAACTTCCCTTTAATTAAATCATATATCCTCATTTCATATCATATTAACCAGCTATTCCCATTATATTATTGTCATAAGCCTTTTAATAAAGTTCACTTCTTCCTATATTTCTTTATAAAAGTTTTTCCAAAAATATTCGATGAATTTCTCTGAGTTCATGACTAATTTTTTTAACAACATTCTTAAATTCTTCTAAAATAATATTTTGCCATCCATGTAGTTAATTTTTCCATTACCATCCCTTGCACCCTGCTTGTAATTCATCTTTTCAATTGCATTCGAGGAAACATTTGAATGCTAACACATTCCACATTATATCCTTTACCACACCATATTTTCTTATACATCTAACGATTTTCAATACCTTATGTGGAAAAAATGAAGTGATTAATTAACACATGAACTCATATTATCTTCATATTTTTGAATAAGGTGTCACTGTTGAAATTATCATGGAATAACACCCCAATGTTTGTTGATGCAAGTCTATTTGAACCAGCATGAATAGCAAGACAACAAAAATATTTATGCAATAATTATATTCTATTGCCAGCATGCTATTCATTTCCAACACTCCTGCCATCAATGTCACTTCGTCGTTAGAAACTTTCGTGAACATAGAGCATGTTTTACTCTCATATTAAAAACCCAATATTGTCACACTCACAAGCTTGATCGACCACTTTATCTACCTGTATCTTCAACATACTAACCACTTTTGTATTCCATGTTGCTTAAAACTTCCCTTATGTTCTACACCTATGATAAATGCAATATTAGGGATTTTAATAGATCTTGTTGTGGGACAGTGGCTTTTGTGTTTCTATTCATCACATTGGCATATAGTAAGGAAGCCTATGCAATTTACTATGTACTATAAAACTTTGGCGATCATATGATGAACAAAGAAATATAAACCTTTTGATTCATTGGGAATGCTTCAGACTATAACCATTGGCGATCGTCAAAGAAATCCAACAGTAACCACATCAAGCAAACTATGCGATATGGCCTACTATTAACACTATCTCACTTTACTCACTATTTGCGATCCAACCTATGCCATCCATGTGTACTAACATTCACAAGAATTGTCATTATGGTCATATTATCAAAAGCCTCATTAGAGATAATACCTGTTTTAATCTCATAAATCACTATATACATATTCAAATTGCAATTGAAAATATGTCATCTATGCATCTTTTCAAATATGCCCTAAAACCAATATTTGGCTTACACACGACCATGCTTGATTTACGTTAACCTGCACCATCCACCCTATGAACCAAATGGTCTCATTTATTATATTCATTGTACCATGACAAAATTAAACTTAACATTATGTGGCATGCGCTGGATAGAAACCACAATATCCCCATATTTTTTTAAATGACTGCTTATTATTATCATCTATAATTATGAGCTATGAAAACTAATGACCAACAGGTGTCATCCTTAGCTTCCTTGACCACTATGCCATCCAAAATTACATTGATAGTGTACACCATGAATACATGATAATCCAATCAAAGCATCCTTCATTACAAAGCACCTGGTTACTGCTTTCACATGTCCCTTCAGCGCAAAGGTAATTTTTATGAACCACCATGTCGATATACATGTATGTTTCATCGTTATTTTTTCCATGCATAGTTTAACATATTCAACCTACCTGCTCGAGAACTGACCATTCAACACATCTAGTGGTATACTTGGTCATGTCCATGCTCTTGTTGATGTTTCAAAAACTTGTTTTCGAGACCACCCTGGATCTGTCTCGTAAACCGCATTGGTTGCCTTGAATAAACCTAAAAAAAAAACATTTTATTTAATTTCTATTTTAAAAGATTCAAATATATATTTTCCTTTTACTTTAAAAGAAATAATTAAATGTTTAAAATATTTTAAATAGTCTTTTTTTTTTTTTTTTAAATATCAAAACTTCAATATATTTTATGATCCTATCACCAAAACTTTAACATAAAATTAAAAACACATAACACAAAATAAAATAACAACACACTAAACAAAATGAAGCTTGAACTTTAATCATCTACAATGTTACGAAAGACTCCTAATGAATAAAAACATAAAATCCAACAATATTAAAATTAAAAAAAATTATGGTGGATCCCCAGTTTTGGGGTCATTGTGAATAGGTCACAACAACTCCCCCTCTTAGTATAAGCTTGTGTTCTTCAATTCTATATAGGATAGATTCATGGCCACATGCAAGAGGTAGACTCCATATCAGTCATTTATGAGGATACATCCTAGCGGGTATCTCTTTTCTTTTGTCCATCTTAGCAAGCACTACACCCATAACATGTTTTCACTCCACTTTATGATCATCTTAATGAGTACTACACCCATAGTGGGTATCACTCCACTTTTCTATCTTCTTTTTGCTTGATGTATGTATGGTGGTCATATTGATCTGATACGATCTATGTTGACCTAAGCATCATACTCCAAACCCCCTTTTTTCTTCTTTGTTGACCTTTTTCTTCTTCTCTTTCTTCATCTTCTTTTTTTTCTTCTTCTTATTCTTCTTCCTTCTTCTTATTCTTATTCTTCTTCCTCATTTTCTTCTTTTTCTTCTTCTTCTTCTTCTCCTTTTTCAAAATTGTACATCATCTTTACGGGTCATGATTTTGCTCTGTGAAATTATTGTGCTCTATTTTTATGGGGCACATTTTATCCAAAGTTGTGTTTTTTTCTCTTCTTCATTCTTCCCTCTCCTTCTTCTCTTCTATTTTTCCCCTTCTTCCATCCATGCATTTTCATGCATTGCATTCATACATCTACATTTTAGGTTTAGTGCATTCCATAGTTAAATCATACCATGCATAAAAATTAAAAACATTAAAATAACATTAAAAACACCATAAAAGGAAACACATAAGCACACACATTGCACTAAAATATAGCATGATATTACTCAAGAGGTAGAAAAGGTGCATAAATATACCTGGTTGGTGTACCATAGTCCAAACCCAATACACTAAAACATACCTAGGGATGCATACCACACTAAAACATTGGTATGTCATTATGATCCCTTCCCTAGCTCTAGGAGCCTATCTTCTTTGCTCTTCCCACCGAAGGTGGTATTGGTGGGGGTATGTTAACGAACCGTGAAACTATACATGATCTAGAATGAGTTCAACTCGATGTTTATAGTAATTATGGTGGAGGTACTTGCTCCTCCACTAACACTACTTGGTAGTACACCATCTGGTAGAATATCACCCTCTAAATAGCTACCTCCAACATCTCTCCAACATTCTATAGCTCCACCTATAGTAGGCATATCCTATCACCCTACTAGCTATTTCTAACCACACCATCCCCTCTACCTAATCATGTTGTTGCTGTTGGCAATTTTGGGTACCTTGGGTACATTGCATTTGCTCAAGTGTTTAAGTTGTCATTGATGTCAAGAAGCTTTCAAGGAATTTGATGAAGGAATTTGATTTGATGTCAAATACTTTGTTTTGATGAAGGTTTCGGCATGACAGTTTCAAAGGTCTCTGGCAAACTCCAAGCTGACAGGTTCGAAAGAAAAGTGTAAGTTGGAAAAATGAGTAAGTTTGAAAAAGTGTCGCGATATCGCGACATGTCGCATTTTCGTGACCTAGGCAGGAGAGAGAAAGCTTTTTGGAAAAGTGTCGCGATATCGCGACATGTCGCAGTTTCGCGACTCATAGAGGAGAGAGAATGTTCGGAGTCAGAAATGTCACGATTTCGTGACATATTGCAAAGAAGATTGTACGGACGAAAAAGTGTCACGATTTCGCGACATGTTGCAGGAGAGGAAGTCCGAAAGAAAAAGTGTCACGATTTCGTGACATGTTGCCGGAGAGGGAGTCCGAAAGGAAAAGTGTCACGATTTCATGACATAATGCAGAAGAGAGAGTCCGAAATGTGAGTTGTCACGATTTCATGACAAGTTCGAAGAGAGAGAAAGTAGCAAGATAAAGTGTCACGATTTCGTGACATGCTACAGAAGTCAAAGTGAGAACTATCACGATTTCATGACATGCTACAAAACTCAAAGTGAGAACTGTCACGATTTCTGACATGCAACAAAGGGAAGAGTCAAAAATGAGAACTGTCATGATTTTCGCGACAGGGGAAAGAAGACGTACGAAAGTGAAAGCGTCATGATTTCATGATATGCTGCAAAGAAATCGTACGGATGCAAGAAGTGTCATGATTTTGTGACAGGTTGAGATGGCAGCATTCAGTTGGAGAAAGTGTCATGATTTCATGACAAAAATTGGAAGCAGGTCTTTTATAGGAGAAATGTCATGATTTCATGACAAAAGCAGAGAGGAAGGCCATGAAGACAGAAGGGTCACGATTTCAAGTGAAGATGACATCAGAGGCAAAGTGTCACGTTTTCATGACAAAACAAAGAAGAAGGCCATGAAGACAAAAGGGTCACGATTTCATGACAGAATTGAAGATGACGTCAGCAGAGGCAGAAGTGTCACGATTTCATGACAAAAGTAGAGAAGAAGGCCATGAAGACAGAAGGGTCACGATTTCGTGACAGAAGTGAAGATGACGTCAGCAGAAGCAGAAAGTGTCGCGATATCATGACAAAAGCCATAAGATTGTGTACGGTTGCAAAGATGTCACGATATCGCGACATGTTGTAGTTTCACGAGAAAAGCTATAGAACCACAGAGGCGGTTGAAGCCGACAGAGTTAAATTTGAGCCGACGTAGTTTAGGGTTTTGCAATCGACGTAGTTTAAGGGTAACAGTCGACTAAGACCAAGGTTTAAATCTTGAATGTGTTAGTATAAAAGGAGGGCTGTTTGGAGAGTTAAGGCATCGATTTTTAAGTGTGCATTCGAAGTGCGACATTCACAGATAGAGTGCGGGGAGAAGTTCGATCGCCAAGAAGCAGAGTGCAAAATTCGATAGCAGTGTACAGCATTTCATCGAATCTTCTAAGTGAGTGAGATTGCAAGGAAGCAGAGTGCGCGAAGACTATGCGGCTGTGATTGCGTAGAGGTGCAAAGGTCAAAGTTTGATCAAGTGCAGTTGTGCTTGCGCAAAAAGAGCGAAGGACTATGTTTTTGTGCAGACCAGAGAAAGAGGACAAGGACATTTGTGCCGGACCGAAGGACTGTGTTTGGTGCAGATCAGAGAAAGAGATCGAGGACATTTGTGCTAGACCGAAGGACTGTGTTTAGTGCAATTTCGAGGACCAGCTTTGGAGGTGATAGAGTTGAGGACAAGAGGTCTCCGACCGGAGCAGGGAAGACAGGTGTCTTCTGTGGATAGAGTTCCATTTGCTAAGGGCGAGAGGAGGCGAGAGGTCTTCTAGAGGATCACCAGTTAGAACAGAGCTAGGGGATTGGTGTCTCCTTTGGGTTGGTGCCCATAAACATTGTAATCGGGAAAGGTATTCCCAGAATTTGATTTGATAAAATTTAGTGAAAGATTTTATCCGTGGAGTAGCCCGCATTGGGTGAACCACGTAAATTGTTGTGTCTCTATTGTGGATGGTGTTTTGTGCATTGCTTTGATTACTGCTATTGATACTGCTTTCTATACACTGCATAATATTGAATTGAAAGTTGAATTGAAGGAAAAAGTAAAAAGCGGTCTTATACTGTTCACCCCCCTCTCAGTATAAGCTTGTGTTCTTCAATTGGTATCAGAGCGGGTGCCTTCGAAAAGTTTAACAACTTGAAGGAAAAGCTAGCAAAGAACACAATGGATTATTCAAGTGGCAATGCAGCACCTATTCTTGATGGATCAGATTTTGGTCTTTGGAGTGCAAGGATGAAGGTTCATCTAATGGCACTTGGGAATGAGGTTTGGGAAGTGATTGAAGATGGGTACACTATTCCTGTAAATGGTCCATATACTAAAGAAGATAGGCTCCTACATCACAACAATTCAAAAGCAATGAATGCAATCCTGAAAGGTTTATAGAAAGCAGATCTCACCAAAGTAATTCACTGCAAGACAGCTAGTGAAATGTGGAAACGATTGCGGAGTGGTTCATACGGGTGATGCAAATGTCAGAAAGGCCAAGTTGAGACATTTCAAAGGTATGTTTGAACAACTCAAGATGAATGATGATGAAAATATTAGTGACTACATGCTTCGTATGGATGAGGTTGTTAACTCCATGAAAGACTTAGGACTTGAGCTTGCTGAAAATGATGTTTGTGATAAGATTTTAAGATCTCTTCCTAATAGATTTAGTGAAAATATTTCTGCTATTGAGGAAGCTAAAGATTTGGATAAACTGAAAAAGGATGAGCTTCATAGCATTCTTGCAGCATTTGAGTTGAGAACTCAGGTAAAGGTTGACGTCAAGAAAGAAGCAGCTTTCAAAGCTACCAAGAAATCCAAGGGTAAACAACTTCAAGAGAGTGATGAGTCTTCTAGTGATGAAGAGGCATATTACAGCAAGAAAGGCAAGTTCTCTAGAAAGCACAAAAGCATGAAAAATATAAGATGTTTCAATTGTGGAAAGTTTGGTCATTATGCTACTGACTGTACTGTTTCCAAGAATGAAAGTGATGAAGAGAAACAGGATTCTAAGAGCAAGGATTCTGAAAAGCACAAGCATCACAGAAAGAACAAAGATGAGCACAACAATCAAGGAAAGAGGTATTCTCACAAGCACAAGAAGAGTTTCTACCTGGACAAAGCAAGTAAGTGTTCGAGTAGTGATAGTGAAAGTTCTTCGAGTGATGATGAAAATGAGATGTTTATTTCAGAAAAAGAGGAAGAACCGAAACATAGATTCATTATCATGAAATGCCTTAGATGTGGAAATTTTGGTCACCTTGAGGATGATTGTACAAATAGTGATTTGGTTTCCAGTATGTATGAGGATGCTTCAGAAAACTATAAGGAAGATGCATGTATGGTTTTTGAAAAAGGTAGCACCTCTAGTGATAAGAAATCTGAAAAAGGCTTTGATGATTCAGAAAGCAAACAAATAAAGGATCTTGAAAGTGAACTTATTAATGCTCTTAGTGCTTTGAAAAAGGAAAGAAAGAAGAATGCTAAACTCAAGGATAAGTTAGATGAATGTTGTATAGAGAGAGATGATCTTATAGAAAGTCTTGATTTTTCTATGGCTAAGACACAAGAACTCAAGGATGAGCTGGAATCGAAGGTTCTTGAGTATAGTGAGTTAGAACAGAAAATGGCTTCTTTGAAAGAGGAAACCAAAGAGTACAAGGATAAGCTGTACAGGTTTCAAGACAGCTCCAAAAAGGTTAAATCACTCATCAAAGATCAAAGAAAACCAACAGATAAAATAGGTCTTGGTTTTGTCAAACCGCAAGTTGGAGAGTCTAGTAAGAGACTCCAAAAGGAAGAGAGTTCTGATGAGGAAAGTTTTTCAGATCTTGAGTCCATGACTGATAGATGCACAGAAATAGAAAATAGAATTCAGAATGAGAAGAAAAAATTTTTGGGACCCAAGAGGTCGAATAAAGGAAAATTTCACGGCAGATGTTTTGCGTGTCACAGGTTTGGTCACATGGCTGCACATTGCATGACTCAAGTAAAGACAGTAAATGACAAAATCAGAAGTGCCAGTTTCTTTCGAGGGTATTGCTACTCTTGTCAACAGTTCGGGCACAAGGCAGTCTATTGCGAGATAAATAATAGGCTCGGCCAGAACAGGATTAATCAGAACAGGTTTGGGCAGAACTGGCGGATTCAAAGAACAGGTATGCCTAAAAGAAATAACATTGTTACCTGTTATAAGTGCAACAATGGAGGTCACACAACTAGACAGTGTAGAGCTGATCTTCCAAGGTACAAGAACAGGAACAGTGGTATGAACAGGTCCAAGGATCAAGGCATGAACAAAAATAGGGATGAGAACAAGAACAAGAACAGTAACAGGAACAGGAAAATGGACAATGAGTTCAAGAGAAGGCCTGGCAAGGAAGTTATAGACACTGATGATGATCAGTGCCTAATGGGAGTTTTACTCCCACCCCAGAATTAATCACCTCATCAGGAGGTGGGGGAGGGACTAAGCTAAGAGGCTAATTCTTAGTCCCGAGCCCCAAAGGTGGCCCTTTGCCATTGATGACAAAGGGGGAGAGATATGAGTAAGGGGGAGAGCTTCAAGTGAAGAGGAAAGCTTCAAGTCAGGGGGAGCAAAACTTCAAAAGACGTTGGTCAGTTGTTAGCTCAGTTTGTTTCAGCTTTTGCTCTTGAGAAGCATTTTCAATAAAGGTTTGCCATCAATGACAAAGGGGGAGATTGTTGGCAATTTTGGGTACCTTGGGTACATTGCATTTGCTCAAGTGTTTAAGTTGTCATTGATGTCAAGAAGCTTTCAAAGGAATTTGATGAAGGAATTTGATTTGATGTCAAATACTTTGTTTTGATGAAGGTTACGGCATGACAGTTTCAAAGGTCTCTGGCAAACTCCAAGCTGACAGGTTCGAAAGAAAAGTGTAAGTTGGAAAAATGAGTAAGTTTGAAAAAGTGTCGCGATATCGCGACATGTCGCATTTTCGCGACCTAGGTAGGAGAGAGAAAGATTTTTGGAAAAGTGTCGCGATATCGCGACATGTCGATCGACTCATAGAGGAGAGAGAATGTTCGGAGTCAGAAATGTCATGATTTCATGACATATTGCAAAGAAGATTGTACGGACGAAAAAGTGTCACGATTTCGTGACATGTTGAAGGAGAGGAAGTCCGAAAGAAAAAGTGTCACGATTTCATGACATGTTGCCGGAGAGGGAGTCCAAAAGGAAAAGTGTCACGATTTCATGACATAATGCAGAAGAGAGAGTCCAGAATGTGAGTTGTCATGATTTCACGACAAGTTCGAAGAGAGAGAAAGTAGCAAGATAAAGTGTCACGATTTTGTGACATGCTACAGAAGTCAAAGTGAGAACTATCACGATTTCGTGACATGCTACAAAAATCGAAGTGAGAACTGTCATGATTTCATGACATGCAACAAAGGGAAGAGTCAAAATGAGAAGCTGTCACGATTTCGCGACAGGTGAAAGAAGACTACGAAGAAAGTGTCACGATTTCACGACAGGCTGTAAAGAAATCGTACGGATGTAGGAAGTGTCACGATTTCATGACAGGTTGAGATGGCAGCATTCAGTTGGAGAAAGTGTCATGATTTCATGACAAAAACTGGAAGCAGGTCTTTTATAGGAGAAATGTCATGATTTCATGACAAAAGCAGAGAGGAAGGCCATGAAGACAAGGTAAGTGTCACGATTTCACGATAAAAGTAGAGAAGGCCATGAAGACAGAAGGGTCACGATTTCATGATAGAATTGAAGATGACGTCAGCAGAGGCAGAAGTGTCACGATTTCATGACAAAAGCAGAGAAGAAGGCCATGAAGACAGAAGGGTCACGGTTTCACGACAGAAGTGAAGATGACGTCAGCAGAAGCAGAAAGTGTCACGATATCATGACAAAAGCCATAAGATTGTGTACGGTTGCAAAGATGTCGCGATATCGCGACATGTTGTAGTTTCACGAGAAAAGCTACAGAACCACAGAGGCGGTTGAAGCCGACAGAGTTAAATTTGAGCCGACGCAGTTTAGGGTTTTGTAGCCGACGTAGTTTAAGGGTAACAGCCGACTAAGACCAAGGTTTAAATCTTGAATGTGTTAGTATAAAAGGAGGGCTGTTTGGAGAGTTAAGGCATCGATTTTTAAGTGTGCATTCGAAGTGCGACATTCACAGATAGAGTGCGGGGAGAAGTTCGATCGCCAAGAAGAAGAGTGCAAAATTCGATAGCAGTGTACAGAGTGCATTTCATCGAATCTTCTAAGTGAGTGAGATTGCAAGGAAGCAGAGTGCATGAAGACTATGCGGCTGTGATTGCGCAGAGGTGCAAAGGTCGAAGTTTGATCAAGTGCAGCTGTGCTTGCGCAAAAAGAGCGAAGGACTATGTTTTTGTGCAGACCAGAGAAAGAGGACAAGGACATTTGTGCCGGACCGAAGGACTGTGTTTGGTGCAGATCAGAGAAAGAGATCGAGGACATTTGTGCTAGACCGAAGGACTGTGTTTAGTGCAATTTCGAGGACCAGCTTTGGAGGTGATAGAGTTGAGGACAGAGGTCTCCAGCCGGAGCAGGGAAGACAGGTGTCTTCTGTGGATAGAGTTCCATTTGCTAAGGGCAGAGGAGGCAGAGGTCTTCTAGAGGATCACCAGCCAGAACAGAGCTAGGGGATTGGTGTCTCCTTTGGGTTGGTGCCCATAAACATTGTAATCGGGAAAGGTATTCCCAGAATTTGATTTGATAAAATTTAGTGAAATATTTTATCCGTGGAGTAGCCCGCATTGGGTGAACCACGTAAATTGTTGTGTCTCTATTGTGGATGGTGTTTTGTGCATTGCTTTGATTACTGCTATTGATACTGCTTTCTATACACTGCATAATATTGAATTGAAAGTTGAATTGAAGGAAAAAGTAAAAAGCGGTCTTATACTGTTCACCCCCCCTCTCAGTATAAGCTTGTGTTCTTCAGTCGCTCCTCATCCAACTAGCTCACCTCTCCAAATGTTGCATCCATCTTTGCCTTTATAGTTCTTAGTGCACTCCTCGGTACCTCTATCATCTTGGCCATATCCTCTCAAAGTTGGTCCATATCCCTCTATAGAGTTTCTATCTATGATTTTAGTACCTCTATCTTCCTCCCTAGGTCTCCTTGACATGTAGTCCCACTCAGGTGAACTGTTGCTAACATGGAGGTCTCTCAAATTCCTCTGCTCGATCCTACTCTAGCCATCATGGTGGAAACTCTAGTCGCTCCTACCTCCCTCATCCCAATAGTAGTGGTGGTAGCCACCACTATCTCCACTTGAACCCATGTCTATATTTACCATGGAAACTCTTAGCCCTATTACTATTGCTCGATGGTGCATCGTGTGGTCCCTCATAGTGCTAGTTGCATACACTAGCTCATGATCTAGCACCTCTGCACGAACACTGGTGGGGATATCCTTAGGGGTATAAAACCCCTATACCATATCTAGTACCCAAGAACTATCTCAACATCATCCATCCCTTGATCCACATAGAGTGGTTCATCCATGTCCTCCTCTACAAGTATCCCCACATTGGGATCCCCTTCAACTCCTGATGGATCTTGGTACACCCACCTATACATGTAGTCACCCAAGTTTGAGATCTCCTAGAAGATACCGAACTACCACTAGACTTGGTTAAACTTGAAGAGCTCTAGATCCCCCTTATTTGTAGAGAGCCACATGATCCTCCTATCTCTATCTAGATCCTTCACGTCCTCAACCCATCTAGGGTGTAGACTCCATGATAACCATATGATCTTAGACTGTAGACACCAAAACAACACCAATCCGATTATGTGACTGCAAACACTGATCGCATTGACACACACAACCCCAAGGGCAGCCCCCAGAGGTTAAACAGTGGTCCTAACCACTCTCATAGTAGTTTTGGAAGGTCAAAAATCAATTTGGCACCTTCAGGAACTTTTCTCAATATCCGTTCCACCCAGGGATGAATTCAAACTGGGATTTGCCCCACCCCGGGATGAATTCCAAATTCGCTCCAGGGTGGGGCAAATTGCAGGTTTGACGGGCAAAAAGTCAAATCTTGAAAAATGGCAGCTCAGATCTACCGCTTAACACTTCATTGCATGGGATTGTGGGTGAGCATTTTCGAGCGTTAGAGGCTATTACAAGGGCAGTCATGAAGTCCCTTTTCAGGGAGGAATCTCCTTCCCCCTGGGAAGGCATGATTGCCAAGTGGCACCTCTGCATGCCCAATTCAAGAGACCTACAGGTCTATAAATTGGTGATTTTCCTCACCCCAAATGGACAGGAAAAGGAGCATTTTGGAGAAATGAAGTACTTTCATTTTATTTTCACACCTATTCCCCTTTGAGTTGTGCCTTTCACATCCTTGATCTCTTTTGGAGAAGAGGTCATAGGGTGGTTATTGGAAGCACAAATCCGGAACCAAACCTGACATTTTGCCACAATACCCCACAAGAGGTTTTGGACCCATCGCAAGTGGATTGGTACTAAAATTAGGCCCTAAACGGTGGGCGACCTGCCCCATGGGCGCCCCCTCCCACACTGTTACAGTCCTAATCATCCCTCTTCATAACAATGGGAAATCTATGACATATCTACTTTCTTTCATTTTTGCATTCAGTTCTATGATGCTTATATAGGTTGTCGTTTAATTTTCACCTTGTTTTGAGCAACTTTGATCATGTTTCCATATTCGTTCGCCTTCACTAACTTGTAGGTAGCATTGTAAAATTCCCATTTATGGAGGCTGAATTAGGAAAATCTGACCATCTGGGTCTTTCCAAAATTCCCCCAATTAGCTAACCCCAAGTTTTTAGGTCTTTTGGAGCTTCCTAGGCAGGACATTTGGGATAGTACCATTTCGGCGTTTTGTTGCAAGTGAATTCGTCCCTCCCCAGAGCGAATTCAAATCGGTGAGGAATTTCTGGACTGTTTTTTTTGTAGTGCCCTCCTGGTGATGTCTTGATGTCCCTCTCAAATTTTTAGAGCATTTGGATTCATTTTAGTCATAGTTTAATTTAGTTTTCTCATTCGCTTATCGTAGGCTTGGGGATTGCATGCTTTATTTCATCCGCAGGTGCTATTGACCGCTCCTTGTTTCTTTGAATACAGGATCTAGACCTCAGAGGAGCAGAAATAATCCAATACTCATCCACGCAAGCAACGGCTATGTTTGGTCCACCCATTTTTACATGTGGGCACGCGAAAGAAGGAACGACACACATCGATGTGACTAGAACGCATGTTTAACGCTCCTAGCCCTTGGAAAGGCAGGAAGCGCATTGTAACCGAATCTTGAAACAATATCAATAAAAAGGGTTGTCTTATTTATTGGCTTTTGTTCAATTTTTTTGATTCGTTCATGCTTTCCCTCTTTTCAAGCACTTTTAATTTGTAGGATTTAGCGTTCATTCTAAGTTAGATTTGCATCGCTTATTTTCTTTCCTTTTTAGTTCTGTATCCTCATGCTTTCAGTGGCAATCATGGTGGTAGAGAGATAAAAACCTACATATCTTGTAGAGATAAAAACCTACATAGCTTGTAGAGAGATACCACCATGGTGTACACCCGTAGCCAAGCCCAAGCAAGGGCGGAAGCTGCGGAGAGTGTACAAGGGGGCACAAGTCACCTCCGCTATAGTCCCAAGGACTTGGCCATTTCGCCTTGGTGGCCGGGCCCACAAGAGAGTCCACATCATGGCATCTTAGAATGGGACTATAGGGGCACCCCTTTGAGGGGCACTCCCGTCCAGCATAGACCCTTTCAGGAGGAGTCCTTACATGTGGCACTCAACATAAACGGGAAAGCTCCCTTAGAAGCTCGATACGAGTGGCCACCGTGCGATGAAGTGCTAGAACATAGGGTCCATGAGGCGAGGCCGCAGGAGTATGTCATCCCTCCATTGCCCCCTCTCATTGTCAGAAACAATAGGACAAATTCGGAGCACAAAGCTCCTCTGGCAGGGCGAGCCAACTCCGCCCGCCCCTTTCACACTTATGAAAGGGAAAACGAGGAAGACCCCTACCTTCCTCAAGAGCAATATAAAACATGGGAGCAATGCGCTTCCGCACTTGCTATTTACCAAAATCATCTTTCGAGGCCAGAGCCTCGAGTGAATGCCGCTAACCTCGATAGGGGGAAGTGACCTATAGAGATCTCGGATCACCATGACCGAGACAAATGTGTAGGAGAGGCATCTAGGCCTCCTAGGCTCAAGATGGCAAAACAGATCGACCTGGTAGTCACCAGACATGCCGCCCACCAAGCATAGATTACGCAGCTTGAGCAAGATCAATAGTAGCTAGAGCATCTATACCGCCTTAGCAAGGAGCGCATTCAATGCCAAACAGATGAGCTGCTCCACAACACGGTGCCTGAGAGGCTTCCAACCCCTCGCACCCAAAGGGTAGAACCATATGAGAGGCACAATCCCTTGGTATAAGACAGGTCCCCATGACCCTACCAAGTGCTGCCTCCAAGACCTCCTAGACCCGAACGGGAGGCCACTCCCCGAAACAACGATGGGTTCCCTCCGCGGGGACCCACCCATGGTCATAGGTCTCACCCAAAAACTCCTCGAGAAGCCTATGAGGAGTATGAACAAGAAGAGGAGCGGGCTGAAATGCCCTATCAAGGCGGAGGGGCTACTATCCGGCCACCCCTCCATAGGCCTCAAGTCTCCCACAACCCACAACGGGAGCAAACTAAAGAGGAAGAGATTAAGTCTTTCGATGCATATAAAGCACTTCTAGAGCATTTGGAGTCTATGGAAACCAAAGCTTTGGGCCCCAAAAGCCCACGTTACGCCAACTCCGTAGTCATCCTGTGCATCCGTCAGTGCCTACACCCCCTTACCCTGAACACTTTAAGCTGCCTTAGTTGGCAATATTCAAGGGTGAGGAGGATGCCCAAGAGCATGTGACGAGGTTCCTGAGCCAATGCTTTGGCATTCAAGACAATGATGCTTTGTTGCTGAGAACCTTTATAACTACATTCACGGGCCCTGCCTCGGATTGGTTCACATAATTACCAAAACACAGCATCAGTAACTTGGATCAGTTAGTGGATGCATTCCTCGAATGCTTCACCTTCAACACCAAGAAGAAGGCATCACTAAGTGACCTGGCCAGCCTCAGGCAATATGAGGAAGAGACTATGGTGGCCTACGGGAATCGATGGAGGACTCTGCTTTCCAAGCTACCCTACCTCCCTCCTATGTCCGACCCGACACAAATGTTCTCAAGAAGTTGTTTGAGATCGATCTCTGTGCTATTGTAGCTATAGCAATATGCCACCTTAGAAGAAGCTCTGGCACAAGCTAGAATTATCGAAGAGATCAAGATACAGGATGGCGAGATTGCCAAACCTAAGAAGAAAGAATGGAACAAGAACACAAAAATAGGGACTATGCAACAAAAACCCGCTGCGGTAAATCAAGTTGCTATAAATGTCCCTAAGCCTGCACAAGAAATACAGCCTCAAAAGGCTAACTATCAGGCAATGCCTCCTAATAATTATGAAAGAGAAAACCAGAAGCAGGAGCAAAATCAGCAGCGTCACCCTCGGTGATAGTACACACCTTATACGGAGTCTAGGGACTCCCTATTTGACCGCTTGTCAGTGGCGAACTTGATCAACCTTCCAGAAATTCAAACCATAGATCCCAATGCGCCGAAGCCTAAGGGATACCAGGAGGACTTGTATTGTAGGTTCCATAGGCGGAGAGGACATGACCTCAATGCATGCTGGAAGTTCAAGGGTTTGATACAAGACTTAATTGACAACAAGACGTTGGCAGTGGACAACCCCGTAGCACCAAACAACTAGTAGATGGGAGTCTTCAAAGACCCCTTGCCTACCCATGAGGCATAGGAAAAACCCCTTCAAGTCAATGAGGTGCAACAGAATTGCCCCATGCAAGGGTATGTAGGAATGATAAGCATAGTGACGAGGAACAAGAGATACCCAGGAGTTGCTCTCGAGGTAGCCACAAGAGAGGTTCCATCGACGTCACAACCTCAACAACACCCTACGCAACTTCCCTCGCCTAGACCCGCGGCCATGATTCGGACCAAACTCACTCAGAGTTTGAGGACCACGTCGGCTAGGCTCTCCATATATGAGCTTATACAACAATCAACGCCCCATCGGGAGGCTCTAATGGAGATATTGAAAGCCATCGAGTTGCAGCCCCAGGAAGCGAATTCCTTCAACAACTTTGTGGGGCATGTAAAATGATGCACCGAGCCTGTCATCACCTTTCGAGAGGATGAAGTGAAATCGATAGCTGATGACATGGCGGATCCACCCCTGCACGTTATCGCGCGGGTCAATGGGATCCCGTATAAGAGGGTGTTGGTAGACACTGGCTCGTCTAGTAACATCATTACTACAACGGCATTGAAACATCTAAAGTTGTCGGCATCTCATATCACGGCCTCCACATATACACTGCGAGCATTCAACGATGCAATCTGCTCGACAGTTGGCACAATCATCCTACCTATTCAAGTAGGACAAAAGATGATACCTACATTGTGCCATATTTTGGAGGGTGAGATGGCTTACAACATCTTGCTGGGGTGGCCGTGGATCAGGGACATGAAGTGTGTCCCTTCAATAGCTCATTAGTGTTTGAAATATACATTTGAAGGGGAAGTACATGTAGTCCCGATGGACTTGGAACCCTTCAAATATTGCAATGCGGTGTAGTTGATGCCGCAATCGACCCTTCCATCGACGCATTTGGATTTTTAGTTAAATCCATCTAGACAGGGTCCGATCCCGCAAGCATCCCCGGTGACAAATCCACCAAGACCCCAGTCAGGTACATCTTCAACGTCAGGTCCTTCACCAAAGATGCCACCTATCATGGCCAAACAGAAGGACAAAGGGAAGAGACCCATGGAGGAGGCGCAACCTCCGGAAGAGGCACTGCCAACAGTATCAACCATCTCTACTAAAGAGATGCCTAGTCAAATGGAAGTGGAAGCTCCTAATTCACCCAACATGGAGTGGATTCAGGAAGGGCTTCCATTCCCTCCCCCTCAATCGCCAACAATCACTGTTGAAATGGCCAATACGGGCCTGGGGGAGTATCTGGTGCAGAATGTTGTAGCAACGCCCACACTAGAGTCCATGCAGGACATGGGGAGACCTCACCTCCCCATCGGTACAATTGTTCCTTTAGGCTGCCCGCCAAACCAGACCAACTTCGTGTATGGGGGCCTTGATCATGGTACTGAGCCATGCATGCAAGAGGACGAAGATGAAGAGCCCTTTGCAGAAGATGTCAACTATCTATCTAACCCAGACTTCGCTCTGAGATATCTCGGCCAATGCAATTGGCATGGATATGGGTTAGGTAGGTATGAGCAAGGAGTGCATGTCCTTTGCCAACCAAGATACCAAATGCCTTATGACAAGTCAGGAGTAGGGTTCAATCACCCCCTACCCTTAGACATCTTGGTAGAGGACATGCAAGGCCTAGGGATAGGCAACAAGGGTGGATTGGCATCAGATCCTTATGCCAACCCTAACACAACGTATAAGTTGGGGGATTACCTCCCATGGTCAACAACCACCCTTGTTAACCTCAATAACCCTTTCCCTTTGCTAGAGAGAGGCGAAAGTTTGGGGACTCACTTTCAAGGAGGTTATAGACAGTGTCAAGAGGGATCTTCGGAGGATGAATCAGAGTATGAACCAGCATCATATGACCCCTTCGAATCAGATAGTAATCACTCTCAAGTGATCCCCATGGATGACTATCAAGAGAGCCTCTTGACAATGTTCCCCCTAGAGGCTCCAATCGAGCCAGTGCCACGTCAAGAGAATCAGGTCCCCCCACGGAGAGTGGAACAACCACAATGGGGCCAGATTAATTTGCTCGAACAAGACGAGCCTGTAATGCCTCAAATAGTTGTCGGAGCCAACGAGGGCTTTTGGATCTCCGATAGTGATTACGAAGATGAGACAAAAATGGCATATCTTAATCACATGCGGTAGATGCAGCATCGATACCCCTTGGAGATTAATGACATATTTGAACAGATGAACATAGTGCCAGGGCATGAGTGGTACGTAGACCCAATGGGGTGGGACCAAGTGTTGGATCCGCCGCTCCAGGTATACGAAGAGCACCTTCCACCCCGAGACCCTAGAGTGATATCAGTGCCGAGGGCAGACCCTATCCTCCTATCAACACATAGGGCCGATCCATTCGTGCCAATCCCTACAGAGCCAGATCCAGAGTGCAGGAGTCATCTAGGATGTTCAAGTCACCACACCCATGGTAATGGAGATCAAAATCATCTCATCAACATGATCTCCATTGACTTAACCGCCCCCATCCACAATCCGGCCGATCCAGCATGGTCATTGCATCTAGACATAGATGCCATAGACTGGGATCACGTCAATTCACCTCCATCCCCATCATAGTACTGGCCTTTTGGTGAGATGCTTCATTTTACCCCAGGGCCAACTCAGGATATCTTCCATGCTGAAGAGGAACCCGAGGTTCCCAACGCAGATTTAAACTCAACAAATGATATCCATTTGATCCCGACTCCACACCAGTTGGAAGATGGATCCCACATGTCGATCGAGGAGACGACTGACGTAGACATCGGCTCAGATCCAATGAATCCATAGGTGATCAAGTCGGGGGTAAGTTTATCCCCTAAAGAGCAAGCCGACTACATTGCCCTTCTCAAAGAGAAGAAGGAGGTTTTTGCATGGTCATACGGAGACATGTCGGGGCTAGATCCGTAGCTAGTCATGCATAATCTAACGCTTGATCCGACAAGTCAAGCCGCTTAAGCAAAAACTATGCAAGATGCACCCAACAGTGGCCTTGATGGTCAAAGATGAATTGCAAAAGTTGTTGGATGCACAGTTTGTCATCTGCGTGGATTATCCGCCATGGTTGTCCAACATGGTGCCCATCAAAAATCTCGATGGGAGGATTCGCATATGCACTGATTTTTGAGATCTAAACAAAGCGAGTCCTAAGGATGATTTTCCCTTGCCTAGCATCGACGCATTGGTAGACGCTACAGCGGGCCATGAAATGCTATCCCTCATGGATGGTTTCTCGGGATACAATCAGATTCGTATCAATCCCGAGGACCAACTAAAAATGGCGTTCACAATGCCTTGGGGGACATTTTGTTATAAGGTCATGCCTTTTGGCCTTAAAAATGCTGGCGCCACCTACCAACGTGCCATGACGTACATCTTCCATGATTACATGCATAAAACTTTGGAAGATTACATGGATGATTTGTTGGCCAAATCTCTTTTGCGCCTAGATCATCTCGATGACTTAAGCAAGATCCTCGATCGCCTCATGGAGCATAAAGTCAGACTGAATCCCAAGAAGTGCGTCTTTGGCATCACATCTAGAAAACTCTTGGGTTTCATAGTCTCAAAGCGAGGCATCGAGGTGGACCCCAATAAAGTCAAGGCAATCCTTGAAATGCTTCCCCCAACTACCATCAAGCAGCTCAGAAGCCTGCAGGGAAAGGTCGCGTCAATCAAGCGCTTCATAGCGCAGCTATCTGACAAGTGCCGACCCATGAACAAATTATTGCACAAGGGGGTAGCATTTCACTGGGATGACGAGTGCCAGTCAGCCTTCGATGACATTAAACAATACTTGGCTTCACCGCCAGTATTGGCACCACCGAGACCAGGAGTGTCGTTCTACTTATACATCTCAGCTATTGAGGTGGCATTGGGCGCCATGCTAGCCCAAAGAATGAACTTCACAAAGAGCAAGCTACTTACTATCTTAGCCGCACCTCGGTCAGTTATGAACTTAACTATGCATACGTTGAGAAACTCTGCTTGGAAGTGGTGTTTGCTACCAAAAAGCTATGCCACTACATGTTGAGCAACACTACGTATGTTGTGTCTAAGGAGAATCCATTGCGATACATGATGAGTCATACTTATCATAGTAGCCGCACGACGAAATGGATCATGTTGTTGACGGAATTTGACATAGAGTTTATTGGACAAAAATCCATCAAAGGACAGGTCATAGCCGATCAACTAGCAGAGGCTCCTCTTGAAGACGATCAGCCTCTAGTCATAGAACTACCCGATGATGGGGTCTTCCATGTCTCAGAATCGCCATATTCTGATGAGCCTGAGTCACAGGCCGACATAACCCTATTTTTTGATGGTTCTAAATGTGAGCAAGGTGGTGGCATGGGAATTGTATTCTTCACACCGCAAGGGGCTCCAATGCCTCTATCATTTAAATTAGACTTCCCATGCACCAACAATAATGTAGAATATGAAGCCTTGCTCATAGGTCTTCAGACAACAATCACCATGAACATCAAGCGATTAAACATTTTTGGTGATTCGTTGTTAATTGTCAACCAAGTCAAAGGGGTATTCCAATGTAAATGCCTAGTTCTGCAGGCCTACAAAGCCCTTGTGGACAAATTCTTGGCAAATCTTGAATGGTACGACATCGAGGCACTCCCTCGGTCATCGAATCATTTTGCGGACACTATGGCCTCCTTGGGGTCACTAATCCCGCAAGACCTTTCTGGTGATATGACAACCATTCAAGTCAAAACACTATCGCAATCCGTGATGGAGCGTGCAAGCTCTGATTTAATGCCAGGAATCCACATGATCCAGATTGAACCACCTCAGGATAGGTTCTCTCGAATCCATGATTGTCTGAAGCACGCCAACTGGGGGTCCTTGTTCTCCCCTACTCCCCTTAATAGCAACACAACGCTATTCTTACAAGTTCTTTCCCGCTCAACTTTTGCTAGGGATGAACTTCAAGAGGGATTGGTTGTTCATACCATCGAGGCTTTCGATCAGCAGGATTGGTATTCACCCATAAGGGACTACCTCAAGTTAGGTAACCTCCCACTTGGATTGACGCATGCCACAAAATGAGCATTCAAGCAGAAAGCGGCAAAGCATGTCTTGTTAGGAGACATTTTGTACCATCGTAGCTATGAAGGGATCCTCCTTCGATGCTTGGACCAGCAAGAGTCCACTTGGGCGATCGCCCAAGCGCACGATGGTACATGTGGTGGCCACTTCAGTGGTATGGCTATCGCAAAGCGCATTCTTCGCATGGGCTATTATTGGCCATCTTTAGAGCGAGATTGTAGCGCATATGTAAGGAAGTGCGTGAAGTGTCAACATCATGCTAATTTGATGCACGTACCTTCCTAGGCCTTGCAGCCGATCCAGTCGGCTTGGCCATTTTCATAGTGGGGCTTAGACCTAATTGGAAATATTTCCCCTACGTCGTCAGGCCATCACACGTTCATCGTAACGGCCACAGAGTACTTCACCAAGTGGGTGGAAGCAGTTCCGCTTACCTCTACGACAGGAACCCGCATTGCGGAGTTCATTTTGCATAACATCATATGTCATTTTGGTATTCCATCCAAGATAATCTCGGATAATGGGATGTCATTCAAGAACAAATATGTGCGTGCTTTGACCACAAAGTACAAAATCCAGCATAGTTTTTTGACACCCTATTATCCGCAGGCAAATGGGCAAGCAGAGGCGTCGAACAAAATGCTAGTCGCCATCCTCAAAAAGACAGTCATAGACAGTCATAAATATTGGCACATTCAGATCCCACTTGCCCTATGGGCTTATCGCACTAGCATTCGGACACCCACTAGGGCAACTCCATTTTTGCTCATGTATGGCTCCGAGGCTGTCATGCCTCTCGAGTTGGAGATTCCTTCCCTACGCATATCAATGCAAGAGTTCATCGATGATGACACTGCATGGCAGGCCCAGTTAGACCAGCTTACGTTGCTCGATGAATGACGCGTTAATGCTCTCGAGCATTTACGTATCTATCAAGAGCGACTGAAGAAAGCATACAACATGAAAGTTCACCTGAGGGACTTTCAGGTTGGTGACTTGGTCTTGAAAGAGAACCAACAGAACTCTAGCTTGCCACCCCATCTAAGGGACAAGTTCACGGCAAACTGGTTAGGTCCCTATGTCATTGATAGTAAAATAGGACCTAGAACATACCGGCTAGCCTCTCTTGATGGAATCAAGGAACTAGAACCCTTGAACATCAGTCATTTGAGGCCATTCCATATCTAGAAGAGCCACAGCCCAACCAAAAGGCTCCAAGGATTCCCATAATCGCTTGGTCATCCCAAAAAGCTCCAAGGATTCCCCTAATCGCTTGGTCATCCCCCAAAAGTGCTCCATTACCCTCTTGGTCAAACCCAAAAGGCTCCAAGGATTCCATCTTGATCACCCAAAAGCTCCAAGGATTCCATACTCCAAAAAGGCTCCAAGGATTCCCATAATCGCTTGGTCATCCCAAAAGCTCCAAGGATTCCCATAATCGCTTGGTCATCCCCAAAATGCCCCAAAGGTGCCCATTACCCCTTTGGTCAAACCAAAAGCTCCAAGGATTCCCATAATCGCTTGGTCAAAAATAAGAAAATCCAAAAAAAAAAACAAAAAAATCATCAAAAATAACAAAAATTTGCATCTCATTTCCATGCATGCTCAAAATCACCACAAAGATAAAAAGTTCTCTTTGCATCTCATCTCCATCCTCATGAAAATCAATCCATCAAAAACACAAACATATAGTTGCATTAGGCATCGCATACATACATTGCATATTTGTGGTCATCCAAGTCAGGGCACCATAGACTGTAATTACTTGGCAAAGCCATCTTGTTCCATATTTCTCCACTTTATAATAGTCCACCACAAATAAATGCCATTCACATATTTTCACCATACCATAGTCAGTTGACTTTTAATGTATCAAGAGTTTCTGTCATTCAGCTGCCAATAGCTTTTTAGCCAAATACTATACAAAGTCAGACAGATTTTACGAAGGTAGAGTTCTACTTGGATCACACCTTGTTACGTAGCATCCCAACACAAATTAAAACATATAAAAATTCCCAAGTTGTGTGAACGAAAGATGAAACCTGCAAAGCAATCCAGGTCACCATAAGCGAAACGGTTATCTTGCTCATCCCCCTGTGCGAATGACCCCAAGAATGCTGAGAGTTGGCAAAAGGACAAGAATCCTCCCTACCCAATTCCCCAAGAATCCCAAGTTCTCAAAAGAAGTTGCAAACATCATAAAAATTTGCAAAAACGTCAAAACTCCAAAACTTTGACATCCCAACCAAAGTGCATACATCAAAAGGCACAATAGTGATCCTCATCACTCATTATTCAAATCCCTTGCTCAAAAAAAAAAATAATAACAAAAATAAACAGTGATTTTTTATCACTACAAAAGAGCAAGTATCCCAATACAATTGAAGAAAAGAAGGGAGTCGAACTTGAATCCCTGGAACTCTCAGCATTCAGAAGGTCATGAGATAAACCTCAGTACCAGTTTGGTTGATAGCCTATTGGTCACTCGTGGCAAATCTCCCGCATGACGATATATCTGTCGCATTAACTTGTGTACAGATCAATGTTTGCATGTGGATGAGCTAGCTTACAGTAGCCTGGATCGCACCGCAGATTAATCTGACTAAATACAACAAAGGAGTTAGTGGAGCTAATTAGGTGATCCTCAGTATAGGTTTGGTTGACAACCTATCTGGCACTGGCGGTATCCTGACAAATACCACATAAACGAACTCAATTGCACACATAGGGATGTGAAATAACTTGGTCAAAAACAAGTCCGATTCATACCTTGTTCAAAAGTCTTGTAAGATAATAGTACAGTCTTGGCTAGTTAGTTAAAACATCTGAGTCTCAGAAAACCTAACTACATTCTAAACCAACTGTAATATCTTTCAACTTTGCTTCACCATCAGAAAATACAAAATACCATACCCAAAAATTCATTTACCACAGCAATCGCCTAGGACAAGAAGCCACAAGTTCTAGACAGTTTATGGTGCCACCGCCAAAGATCACAAATTCCATTCATTCATGTTCATTTGCATCTCAGATACATTAAGCAACCATTGCATTCATCATAACACATGCATCCATCAATGTAAATCAACATGCATACCCACACATTCATCAATCATTAAGGCATAACATCAAATCATGACATGCATAACAAAAATAAAGTCATCTATATATATATCATCAAAAATGCCCGTAGGCTACAATAACCGGTCATCTGACCCCGCAAGAATCCAAGAGCTCAAAATCTCCCAAGCCTAGGGCATCGGCCACCATGATCACGTAGGATCGGTGCGACGGGAACTACCCCCCGTGGTGTGGGTCCTATGGGACCCCGTAGGGCGGCTACTGCTAGCCCCCGCATCACGCCTACTCAAGCCCCCCTCATCCAGTCACCTACGTCGAGAGGATGCTGACTGCTCAGTATCGCTCCCTCTCGACGACGTGAAGATCCACCTCCGAACGTAGGGACCCGCCCACCGAGGCGGCTAATCTCTGCCTCCAGCTCCAACCGCTCTCAACCAAGTCCATCTCCCCCGATACGTAGCCAAGTTCTCATCATGCTATGCCAGTGTCCTCTCCCTCTCCACTAGCTACATCCGTAGGAGATCCCTCTCCCATGTAGCATCGGTATCCCCATCCTACCGATGGTAGGCAGCCAATGCATTCTCCCGCTCTGCTAGCTACATGCGTAAGAGATCCCTCTCCTAGCACATCCCCTAGCTCCTCATCGTGCTTCCATAGTAGCCCCTCTAATCATGCATTCTCAGTGTGTAACCCTGACTCCATGTCCTCTAAATTTGCCTAAGGCATGGGCATCTCTGGAACAGCAGCCTGCTCTAGCTCCCACTACTTCGCAATGTCCTGCGTCTCCGGCTGATCCAGAACCCCAAGATCCGCATCCATACCATCTACCTCCACCATGTCAGCATCCTCTAGCGGAGCTCCCCAATCATCTCCTGGTGCCTCTGCACCCTCCTCGCCTACTATTGCCGCCTCTGTGCCTCCTAGTGGCCCCTCGCCTCGCCATCGCCGTAGTGTCCACCACTAGTCATACTCTATAGTCCCGATGTCATCCACATCTGGGACGTCAATCACCGCATCTGAATCCTCGCCAAGTGGCGCGATGACTGGCCGGTCCAGAGTCCTCTCGTCCCCCCGACGTCGATAGACCACGGGTTCACCAGGAAACCCCTGGCGCACCCCAAACTGTCATGTCACCCGGCTGTAAGGGAAGAACTCATGCTCGGTCCCATGCCACCCAATCAGCCACCGCCCCTACGTACCCATCGGAGCCACTCTCCAGCCTCAGGCTAGGTTGGACAGTCCCGGTAGGGGCGCCAGAACACCTCCCCTAGAGCAAGCCGAGCGAAGGCATCGACATAGTGCCCTACAACACCTGCCCATCGTCGACTCTGTCCCTGCTCCTCAGACCGCCACCACATCGCGTAACCTATATCCTTATCCTCCATCTCCGCCCGCATCGTCCATGGCAACCCCATCGGCCTCTCCACCGCTATATGCTGCCAAGCCCAGCTCTGCAATAGATAACTACAACTGATCCCCTTCTACCTCCGATAGTGGACCTCGTACAACTCCCCATAGAGCTATGCTAACAGTGTCTGTCCCCACCTCATGATCAACGGTGCCTCCGTCGGGCACTCAACCAACCGGCAAACCACATCCAACAGGTTCCACGGGAACCTCGCACCTGACGAGTCAGGTAGCAGCATGTTGGAAATGAGGCCCATGAGTACTGCGTGCCTCACTCCCAACACCCCCTTCTCTAGCCACCATCGAACCAGAATCCTGCCCATCTGGCAGTCGCCCTCTGCCCTCTCCACTGGGCTCTCCACACCCAGCTCCTCCCCGTGCCCGAAGCATCGTATCAGTACAGCGGTCCGCTGATCACGCGACGTCGTCCTGATCGGCAGTCCATCTATCGAAATCCATAGAATTCGATAGATATCCTCCAAGGTCACTGTCATCTCCCCTATTGGGAGATGGAAGGTGTTGGTCCGGGGATCCCACAGATTGATCAGGGCCGTCAGATAGGCCCGATCCCCGACCACAGGCCCCAGCCGAGTCACCTGCTTGAGCCCAAGGGCATCAAGCCACTCCCAGTCAGCCATAGTTAGCGCCTCCCATGCTTCAGCAAAAGTAGTAGGCACGCGATACCGGCTCTTCACAACCTGCAAAAGAAAACAACACAAAAACATTAAAATCATGAAAACTGTACAACAAAAATATGAATATACAGCATTGCATAAAAAAATGTACAGCTCAAAAGCAACAAAAATTCACAAAAATTCAAAAACAATTTTTAAAAAGAAAAATAAAAATCCAACCAAGGTTTAAACTACGTTTTCCATTCAGTTTTAAGCTAAGTCTTGGTTCGTGTTCAGTTAAGTTTTAGGGTTTCAATTTTAAATTTGAAAAACAAAATAACAAAGAAAAATAAACAAATAACTTGCAACAACAAACAAAAGCAAATAAAAGAGGAGAAGCACTTACCGGTCTCGCTTCGGCTCCGCCGCTCGACCTGGTTTGTGCACTCATGGTGGCAGGAAAATTTTGGCAGTGCTTCGCTTCGCAGAATTAACCTCCTCCTCCTCAGAGCTCCAAATCGCAAGAAAATTCAAGTGCAAATGAGCCCAAACCCTAGATTTGGCCTTTAAATAGGTTTGTTGAGCTTATATTCATTCCTCCCTAGGATGAGCACTCTAGTTAGCACTCATCCCACCCTGGGATGAATACTTAACTGGTATTCGTCCCACCCAGGAACGAATTCAGAGCAAAAATTTCAAAAACAACAAAAAAATGAACAAAAATGCACCAAAACAACTAATAAACTTGCCCGATGCAAGTGCTTTTGCACTTGACATCCCGGGCATGCAAAATGGATGTCGGGGTCACAAATCCTCACTATCCTCCTCCCTAAGAAGGCTACCATAGCCGGACTGCTCCACGGGAGGACGGATTGTTGAGAATTTCATCCCCAAGCGACGTCGCCAAAAGGGTCAAAATCCAACCAAAAATAGCAATAACATTGCCGAACGAAGGCGCCTTGGCGCCTGACATTCTTGGCATCCAAAGTAGGCATTGGGGCCACAAATTGTCACTATCCTACTCCCTAAGAAGGCTATCATAGCCGGACCGCTCCACGGGAGAACGGATTTTTGACAATTTCAGCTCCAAAAAGCGTCGCCGAAAAGGGTTAACACCCACCAAAAATAGGTCTAAATGTCAAAAAACTGCACACACATTTAACGCTAAACATCTGAAGGCACCCTTGCACAAGTCATCTTGGGTCAAGCGACTCGTCGCTTTTCTCATGAAGGTCATTCCCTCATCGATTCGTCGCTTGAGGGGGTAGTCACACTTAGTCACCAATCAACAAATACACACCCAGTTAAGGAAAATGACATGCATTCAAAGAATCATTGACAAAGACAATCACGCTCCTGCTTGGGGCAGTAAACAAGCAATAATCACAAACTGATCAATCACTTGGCATTCGTGAATCATGAACTCTAGGTTCCCACAGACAAAAGGTTGCGCCCTTTGCCTATTCATGACTGATCAATGTCCAAGATCAAGTAACACCTCACCGAAAAAGGTTAACACTTGAATTGAGTTCCTTCGCTCGTCAGAAGCAAGGATTCAAGAATGCATGCCCTTTCCATACTTGGGGCATCAAAATTTGGTTGGGTTACTGAGAAACCCTAATCATTAGTGCTTTGGTTATCTATTTTTGCTCGGCGCTGCGCCTTGCACAGCGCATCCCAAAAAGGGGCATCTGTAGACACCAAAACAACACCAATCCGATTATGTGACTGCAAACACTGATCGCATTGACACACACAGCCCCAAGGGCAGCCCCCAGAGGTTAAACAGTGGTCCTAACCACTCTGACAGCAGTTTTGGAAGGTCAAAAATCAATTTGGCACCTTCAGGCACTTTGCTCAATATCCGTCCCACCCAGGGACGAATTCAAACTGGGATTCGCCCCACCCCGGGACGAATTCCAAATTCGCTCCAGGGTGGGGCGAATTGCAGGTTTGATGGGCAAAAAGTCAAATCTTGACAAATGGCAGCTCAGATCCGCCACTTAACGCTTCCTTCATCGCATGGGAGTGTGGGTAAGCGTTTTCGAGCGTTAGAGGATGTTACAAGGGCAGTCATGAAGTCCCTATTCAGGGAGGAATCTCCTTCCCCCTGGGAAGGCATGATTGCCAAGTGGCGCCTCTGCATGCCCAATTCAAGAGACCTCCAGGTCTATAAATTGGTGAGTTTCCTCACCCCAAAAGAGACAGGAAAAGGAGCATTTTGGAGCAACGAAGTGCTGTCATTTTATTTTCACACCTATTCCCCTTTGAGTTGTGCCTTTCACATCCTTGATCTCTTTTGGAGAAGAGGTCATAGGGTGGTTATTGGAAGCACAAATCCGGAACCAAACCCGACATTTGGCCACAATATCCCACCCAATTTGTCGACAATACCCCACAAGAGGTTTTGGACCCATCCCAAGTGGATTGGTACCAAAATCAGGCCCTAAACGACGGGCGGCCTGCCCCATGGGCGCCCCCTCCCACACTGTTACAGTCCTAATCGCCCCTCTTCGGAGTGATGGGAAATCTATGATAGATTTGCTTTCTTTCATTTTTGCATTCAGTTCTATGATGCTTAGATAGGTTGTCATTTAAATTTCACCTTGTTTTGAGCAACTTTGATCATGTTTCCATCTTCGTTCGCCTTCACTAACTTGCAGGTAGCATCATCAAATTCCCATTGATGGAGGCCAAATTGGGAAAATATGACCATCTGGGTCTTCCCAAAATTCCCCCAATTAGCTAACCCCAAGTTTGCAGGTCTTTTGGAGCTTCCTAGGCAGGACATTTGGGACAGTACCATTTCGACGTTTTGTTGCAGGTGAATTCGTCCCTCCCCGGAGCGAATTCAAATCGGTGAGGAATTTTTGGACTATTTTTTTTGCAGTGCCCTCCTGGTGATGTCTTGATGTCCCTGTCAAATTTTTAGAGCATTTGGATTCATTTTAGTCATAGTTTAATTTAGTTTTCTCATTCGCTTATCGTAGGCTTGGGGATTGCATGCTTTATTTCATCCGCAGGTGCTATTGACCGCTCCTTGTTTCTTTGAATGCAGGATCTGGACCTCAGAGGAGCAGCAAGGAGCCAAGACTCATCCACGTGAGTGGCGGCGATGTTTGGTCCACCCATTTTTACATGTGGGCACGCGAAAGAAGGAATGGCACACATGGATGTGACTAGAACGCATGTTTAACGCTCCTAGCCCTTGGAAAGGGAGGAAGCGCATTGTAACCGAATCTTGAAACAATATCAATAAAAAGGGCTGTCTTATTTATTGGCTTTTGTTCAAAGTTTTTGATTCGTTCATGCTTTCCCTCTTTTCAAGCACTTTTAATTTGTAGGATTTAGCGTTCATTCTAAGTTCGATTCGCATCGCTTATTTGCTTTCCTTTTTGCTTTCGTATCCTCGTGCTTTCATAGACCATCGTAGCTCATATATTACCCACCTCCCTAGTGGTAGTTTCTAGCATACATCCTCTAGACTTGCTCATAGGACCTAGACCATCTAAATTTTGTTGGCCACTTTGGGTTAGGTAATGGCCCTGGAAGTGTAAATGGTCTTCATCCTATTATGTGCTCCCAGCACCAGACGTGGAGCAACATCATACAAACTAACCTTGTATGCCATTTTTACTCGACAATGTATAATATCTTATACAATCGAGCTAACACATATGGATCCCATTTGAATATCACTCACTGATCCTAAATTTCTACTACTACACCCACCATGGTCTATGGTATATGTCACCTACTAGTATGACACATCAGTAATCCTACCACCACCCCATAGAGCATGGTCATCAAAGCATCAGCCCTATAGCACCCTACCATCTCATCAATCAATATCATACTCTCTCAAACCTAGTGGGCCCAACCTCCTAAAAATATCTACAATATGGCTTTCTTACCTCATGCCCTATAAACTACTCTTCCCCTAATGGAGATGCATAAGATGCACCACACATCCTCTAGTGTGATTTTCATCTCTCCTATGGATAACAAAAAGGTCAATAATTCTAGGTACCACCTCTCTGCCAATGATGTCATTAACACTTGATCTAACTCAACTTAGGGAATCTCTGCTAGGTGGTGTAGCCCCACTACCTCCAAGATACCTCTCTCTACCTATAAGAGTCCATCTAGATCTACCTCCAAGGAGCTCCATCACCACTCATGACTCTTTAGTACGTCATGTTGCATCCACAAACATAATAAATATTTTCATCAGCTTCTTATGTACATTAAAAATTCATAATTAATAAAATTTGTATCTTCTCTTCTTTTTTTTGCTAGCTTGCTTTGTCTTTTTCTCTTGTACAAAATTACTCTCATCTAGCCTCGACTGCGATTTCATTTTTCTTCCCCTTTTGCGAAATTGTGCCCTCTACCTTTGAGGTGTGATTTTTCAAAATCACACCCCATGTTTTTAGGGTGCAATTTTGACCACCACCACAAACTAGGGAAAAATTATAATCGTACCTTAAAATCACGCTCGGGTCACTCATGGCGATTTCTAAAGAAAAATAATAAAAAAAAGTAATGCTTCAAATGAGAACTAAAATCTAACATAACCTGGTATATGTTAGAGTTACTATGGTAATTCTATTTATTACCTCATTTGGATGTTAGGGTAGTTATTCATCTACCTAAGGTTTCGCTTAACTACTTTGTTAGCGAATATTTGTTGTTAATTAGTTAGCACTATTTAGTCATTAGTTAGCTATTTCTATGGGCTAACTATAGCCTGAATTGTATTATTTAATCTTTAGTTGATTAATGCAATATATCTCATTTCCTAACATGGTATCAGAGTCGCCTGATACTCTCAGCTCAATCATAGCTTGAGAGGTGATGTCCAACAAGATCGGACCCTACCATGGAGGTGGACTCTGGATTGGCGATTGTTGAAATTTCTTGTGTAAGACTACACAGATTTTGGATCAACCCGACGTAGCCTAAGTGGGACTTGGCTGCACAGACGAACCTAGCATAGTCTAAGCGGGAACCTAGTGTGACATGGACATGCCAGACTAATCGTTGTGTAACTTGAACACAACCTGGACACGTTAGACTGATCGATGTGCGACCTCGACATGTCGAGCTGACACAATCTAATGAAGGACATCTCTATGAATAGTGTAGCCCTAAACTCTTGACCTGGGACAAAAACCAACACCGGTGGTGACACCACTCCTATGTGTGAGTTAGGATAAACTATAAAACTAGTGAACTAACTTCGTTGGACGTCGAACACATAACCCTAGGTTACTAGGTTAGATGCAACAACACCAACATGGGTGGACGGGGACCACGAAGCAAGATCTGACGTGGATGCACCCCTGAAGAAGGATCTGGAGGACACGTCATGAAGTTGGATCTAACCTAGATGTATGGACGATTGGACACCAACCCTAACACGGGAAACTTACAAAAAAATGTCGAACAACTGTACAAGTTATGTGGCATACAGTGACTGTGGCATAGGATAAAATAAGGCTACAAAGGGATAGACTACCCAAAGGTAGTCAAGTAAATATGTGACCATTGCTATTTTTAAACCTTTGTTTTATCCCCAAATCAACACCAAATCCCGTGGTCTTCCATATGAGTTATGCACCCAGATCAGGTCGCGCTGCTAGATAGGCTAGATTTCCTCCAGTTGCATTTGCAACAAACAACCCACAATGGAAGCCTGATTGATGGTGTTTTAGCAGTATTCACAACTCAGATCTATGTGATTTTGTAGATGACTTCATTGTCTATGCCATAATGCACCTCAAAGTTGTATATCACAGCCATTTGCAGGTATTGTTCTATAGACAGACATTTTTTGAAAATGTAGGCCCAAATTGGCTAGAGAGAGATGTGATTGAACCCCTCGTACAATTTTTTTTGATGCAATGATAAACAACGTTGAATAAATTGTAGATGCACTGAAATAGCTTACAGGATTTGTCACTGAGAGATTTTCTATGTTTGATTGAGAAGATCCTGGTCTCGAACCCAACCCTCAATAGATCGTAAGAAATCGTATTCTGAGTGATCATGTTTTTGGTTGTAGCTAAAAAAATAGACAATCACCTGTTGCAGACGTCCCATTGCAACATCGTCCCCAGCAAGCAATTATTAACGATCGAAGTTTTAGACGACTGCCATAGAAGCTATAGTCCAGCTGAAGCGGAATTGCATCACACACCCAATTTTGGCCCAACGCAGTTGTGCTCAAATATCAAATTTCTTGCAGTCCAGGGAGGTTTAATGCAAACATTCTATAGGATTTGATGCCAACTGTTCATCGATGATGTCGTATGAAGTTTTTTATCATTCCAAGACATAGTGTTATAGAATTTTTGGCCCTGTTGGATTTTCGATCGACGATATCTGGTGAAATCCACCATGGAGAAACACATAGCTAATGCCATTGTCCAAAATAATTTTAGTGACGATTATTGGGTGAAAAAGCCTCGATATCGTATTGCAGGCGTAGGACGTGTTGCATTTGGAAAAACCATTGTTGTAGGAAAAATATTCAGTATTATCACTTAATACCCCAATATGGTTTCTAAGAATTTGTAGGCTTGTGTTGTGCTCGTAGGAGAGTTGTAGTGCACAGAGGATTTTGTGAAGATTTGCAGCGGACGCGATCCAACTGCCTGACAGATGGAAGCATATTCGATCTGATAAATGCCTATTTTTGATCGCAGTCAAAACAAAGAAATTTTGTAGGGTTTTATTGTTTTTCATCATAGAGTGATCTGCCAGTGGAGTAGCAGACCCCTGTGCTAAAGCAGCTGATGATCTAATTGTCGCCATGGTGGACGAGCTGCTCAGAGGAGCACCACCGAGGTGGACGAGTTGGAGGTGCACCGCATTGGCTTTACCACTAGTTTGGAGAGGTATACTCTTCACATAAGAGTTCATCATCTTCACTACCATCGACAGTGCTAGTCGATGTGGTCAAAGGCCTACCGATAATTCTTTGTCGAATGCTTGATCCGTGGGTCAAATCCTACCCACAAAAGCAATTTCTTTTTACTGCCCAATACCTACCTTGGTAAGGTAAAGTAAAAACGTTTTACAATTTTTTATTATTTTTATTTAATTAATTTTATAATAATTTAAATATTATGCTTATTAATTATTTTATAAGCATATTTTTTTATTATTATTGAAAGTAATTGATTAAATTTAATTATTTTTTGCAAATCTAAAGAGAGATAAACCTTGTCAAGGTAAGAAACAAGGCATAACATCATCAAAACTTCAACCTATTTTTTGGGGCTTTATAAATAGCAAATTGTTTGTTTGAAGTCCTTATAAGAGGGGGGCCTTACCTCTTTTTAGGTTTCATAAATAGAAAACATATTTTGTTTGAAGTACTTCACGGGGGGATTTTTTTTTGGTGACATATTGTGCTAATCTGCCTATGAGGCAAGCTTTGTAAGAGCCTTTTGAGGCTTCATAGTTGCATTTTTTTGCACTAAAGGGGGGGATAATTTTTTTCTCTACCATCTCCTATCTTGCACACAGGGGAGATATAATTTTGCAAAAACAATGGGGGAAGACTTATAAGGGTGCATTTTCAGCAATGACCGACACCTTAGTCAAATTATTTTGCAAAATTTCATTGTAAAATGTACATTTTTGGCAGAGACTGGCACCTTCAAGAATGGGCAGATCAAAGAAGAAAACTACCCCAAAATCAACTGATGTTCATAAATTAGTTAAAGGCCCATATTTTTCCCACACATGGATGGGATGGATTTTTATGAATATGGCACATTTCTCACACTACGAAATGGTGTAGATGCCATAATCAATGATTTTGTGTCTTATGAAGACATGCAAAAAAATGGTGTTCTAATCCCTATTGGCGCTATAATGGAAATGTTTGTCATTTTTTGCTCTTGACATTTCTCAAAGTAAAGTGAAAAGGGACATTAGTGAGGAAACAGAGGTCAAACCCCTAATGGTCGATGCTTGTAGTGACACATGTGACCTTGAGACCAATGCCTATTGTGATACAAGCGACCTCATACCTTCTATGGTAGATATCAGTTGTGGCATAGGTGATCTCATCACAGTAGCAGATTTTGCTTGTGATACTAGTGACTTAAAAATTAAACCTCCTAAAAAAGAGCACCATAATCTCATCAATAGTGATAAATGCCATATTGTTAAAAGCATTGATGAAGATGATGAAATTGAATATTTTGAAAAATACACAAAAGGATATGGATCCAAACTAATGAAGAAAATGGGATTCAATGGTGAGAGATTATGTAAATAGGAACAAGGCATTAAAACTCTAATAATGCTAAATGTCAGGGCAAAGCATGAATACCTTGGCTATTCTAGGCAAGCAAGTACCAGTAAAACCATGTTTGTAAACCCTAAATCTCCTCCATCTCCTAAAAAGCATTGTTACAATCATTGTGGAAAAATAGGACATGTTGTAGCTAAGTTTTAGAAATTACATCCTTATGATTCATGTGGATGTACGAATCACTCTTCTACAAGATGTTGGTACAAAGTGAAAATGGCTAATAAGGTTCATATTTACTGTGGATGGAAAGATCCCACATAATGGACCGTGATGAAAGAACTGTTGTATGGCTTATACCAAAAAGGTAAAACCTATGGTAGACCCCAAGGCAAATCCAGTGACATACCGAGTGGTATTCCCAGAGATAATGACCTAGAGACAGACCTAAAGACAGACCCAGAGATAAAGTTCCAAAGGCAGATCTACAGGCAGATCCAGAGGCAATGATCTAGAGGCATATTCATAGGCAAATCCCTAGATAGACCCAGTGGTATAAATCTAGAGGTATGCTTAGAGCCAAAGCCAAAGCCATGAGCCAGATCCAGAGCCGAAGACAAAGCACGAGCCACCATTCTTTCATTTCTCTTCTTCTTCACTATATTGGGACAGTTATATTATTACCCAAATAATGTAATAAGTGGGGATGTTAGAGTTACTATGGTAATTCTATTTATTACCTCATTTGGTTGTTAGGGTAGTTAGTTATCTACCTAAGGTTTCACTTAACTACTTTGTTAGCGAATATTTGTTGTTAATTAGTTAGCACTATTTAGTCACTACTTAGCTATTTCTATGGGCTAACTATAGCCCAAATTGTATTATTTAATCTTTAGTTGATTAATGCAATATATCTAGTTTCCTAAAAATATAGAGGGAATATTTTAGTACTTACCTATCCTCACTCCACTATTGCACCAGCCTCACCCCTCGCAATGGCTAAACGATGTGTAGGAAGCATCATTTCTAATTTTTCTCCAAAGTTCCTTTCTTCTCTTTTGCGTGATGAAAATAAATTAGGATTTTCACCTTGTGCCCATTTTATTCTTGTTTTTGCTTTTTCTCTCTCCTCTTTTTTTTATTTCGCTCTTCTTTATTCTACGTCTGCCATTTCGAGTTTCATCAAGAATTTTGCATTCCTTTTGAAACTCAAGGGGGCACCCTAGCTTGAGAGGCACTAATATACCTAGTAGCTCGATTTGCATGCAAACAAGAAAGTATCTGAAATGACACTATTTTTTCACCTCTCTTTTCTTCTAAATTAGCCACTCATTTTTTGTTGTTTTTTTTCCTCCACCCATAGGTGTCTACATCTTTCTTTGACGCATTTATTAATCCATAAATGCATTAAATAGGGGGTAAAATATAGATGCAAAAATTTGACCCACTTGAGTGAGTCATTTTCCCTAGATCCTTAGAGAGACCCTCAAACTTACCCAAAGTAAGTTTGGGCATCTCTCCCTCTCCTTTTCCCCCTTTCTTCCTAGTTCTAGTGAAAGCACGATCGACCCTTATAGGGCACGATTTTTACTAGCTAGGGTTTTCTCTTAGGAAGCCCTAATTTTCCAAATCGATCTCTTTGACGTTAGTTTTTCCTTGGTTTTACCACCCATCCTTGTTTCAAATCCCTTATAAATAAAGGGTTTGAAAACTTCTTTTCCCTTGATCCAAGAAGGAGCTAACTAAGAGGTCAAGAACAATTTTTAGATAAGTTTCAATAAGACTATGTTGAAAAAGTGCCAAGTGATTTGTTGAAAGTTGTTAATCTTTGTGGAGTTCTCTTCTGTTGCATTGATTGTATGTTGTTGCCCTTGGTGGATAAGTGCTGGAGACCTAAGGAGGAGTTTACTATCTTGTAGTTCTTCATACTTTTATCTATTTTTTGCTACCACTAGGTTGTTTTTGCTAATTTGCATTCATTCACTATTATTTTCACATATTTTGTTGGTTTATTCACTTTATTTTGTTGCATTCTCTTTCTATTGTGAAATCACACCACGTAATTACAGGGCATGATTTTCTCATCAAAAAAATTGTGGCTACCCTATGTATGGAATGATTTAATCTATGCAAAGCTTGGGGGTAAAGCTTCACCTCCAAACCCTAGATCTACATTTCATGTTATATTTAGAGCATTATAACACAATTTGCACTATGTTCATCATATTGTTCTATTTCATTGTATTCTATTTGTTCATTTTCTAAAAAGTTCAACTTTCACTTTTGCATTCTAAATGTTAACTAAAAGGACCTAGGGATATTGACTACTACACCTCCAAGTAGATTCATATAGTGGCCTAAGTAGGTCCCCCAACATTTATCATATGTTTTAATGGTTTTGTGAAGTTATTTTGAAGGATAGAAGTTGTGGAACGTTACCGGATGCAATATAAAGCTTGGAAAAACCACCAAATTAGATAAGTACCCTAATATATCTCTAGGCTATTTGCTAATTTCTTTATATTTATTTTCTTTTTAAAACATAGATCATAAGTAATTAAAAACATTTGATCAAATTTCTAGGCATTAAAAAGAACAAAATGATATAGTGTGCATTTAGGATTTTAACCTTGTTCGTGCATTTCTCTTAGACCCTTGCTTAAAGACTTTGTTTTGCAAACCTAGGGTTAGTGATCATTTAAGCAAAGAATTATTCTAGGGTTGGATCTTTTATTATTGCATCTTGTATCTTCCATTGTTCTTTCCCTTTTCATAGTTTAGCTATAGAAAGGGTAAACATAGGTGCATGCTTAATTGATACATCAAAACACGTTCCACCCTAGACTTGGAGTGAGTTCTAAAATTGTTCCTGGCGATTTCTTCCTCTTGTTGCCCACTGAGTGCAGATTTATAACATACCCTTACAATCACCTCGACTCCCAACGAATCCAATCAAGAATCGTACACGGTATAGAAGTTTTCCCCCTCTACACATATAATACAAGATAAGCTCATACTTCTCTTTATATTGATCCTTAATCCACATAAATCTCAAGAATCAATATAAATAAACTTTCAACCAAAACCACACATTTCCAAACACTCTAAGAGAAGCCCATACTTCTCTTTTATAAGGATCCCTTAATCCACATGGATCTCAGGAATAATTATAAATAGATTTCTTCTAAACAAAAGCACACATTCCAAACACTCTAAGAGAAGCCCATACTTCTCTTTTATAATGATCCCTTAATCCACATGGATCTCAAGAATCATTATAAATACAATTTCAACCAAAACCACACATTTTCATACTTCTCTTTATAAGGATCCCTTAATCCACATGGATCTCAGGAATCATTATAAATATATTTATTCTAAACAAAATATTACCTTATTAAAAACATTTAATAAACAAAGCTCTTAATTAAAATATATACAATGTGCTTAAGAATTCACCCAATAAAAGCACATAGTCAAAGTACTTGTTTTAAATATTGTAGACATAGAAAATTGACCCATCAAAATGAGTCAATATTTCCATAGATCCTTAGGAAGCCACCCAAGCATGCTAAGTGCAAAACTAGGGTTTGTTTCCCCTCTTACTTTGTCCTTTTTCCCTATCCTTCTCAAATTTGTCCTCGAAAATGAGGTATGAATTTAGCTTTTGCTTGCGATTACATTTCTTGCACAAGAATTTATCCTAGGAAACCCTTTCGAAAAAAAACCTAGCAAAAATATCTTCTTATTGTATAAACTTGATCATATCCAATACAATAATATCATTTCGTTCACTTTTTGTTTATGATTACATTTATTGCAAATTCCTTACCAAAACCTCATGCAAGTGTTGCTTTATATACCAACAACACAATAAGGGATTTTACAATACCATGGGTACAAAACCATAGGTCGATATTACATTAACCCAAAAATGCTCATATGGGTCTAAAAATATATTAAACCCCCAAAACAATTTCCTCAAGGAAATGTTTATAGAGTGTAAAGTGCTTTTAGAGTTAACCTCTCTTAAATAGCATGGAAAATATTTAACATAATTCCAACATTCTCCCACTTGTTGAATACTTTCCATAGGGGCTAATAATTACCATTGTCAACTGTCAAGGGCAACCATGCCCATAGATCTTCTACACCATGAAATTTTTTAAGCAGGTACAACCTTTTTTAATGAATCAATATTATTCTCCTCTGTATCAACATTCTCCAATATCACCCATTTCTCTTCAACTATATCTCTCACAAAATGGTACTTGATATCAATATGTTTTGATCAATCATGAAAACCAAGATTGTTTGCCAAAAATATTGCACTTTAACTATCACTATCAATTCTCACAGCCTTCTGCTTAATGCCAACTATTGAACACAACCTTTGTAGCCACACTACTTCTTTATAGGTATGAGTTGCTACAATGTACTCTACTTATGTAGTGGACAAAGCAACAATTGATTACTCTCTACTCAACCAACTTATTACCCCTCCAAACAGCCTAAACACATAAGCACTCATGGATATTCTCTTATCAAGATCTCTAGCCCAGTTAGCATCCACAAACCCTTGTAGATTTACAATATCATTATATTTAGATTTTCTTCATAACAGATAGCATATTCTATAGTTCCATGCAAGTATCTAAAGATCCTCTTCACAGTAGTCCAATGTTCCTTTCCTATATTGGACATATATCTGCTAACTACTCCCAATGCATGTGCAATATCCTATCTTAGGATAGACCATTGCATACATCAGACTACCCACAACACTAGCATAAGGAACATGATACATTCCTTTAATTTCCTCATATATTTTAGGACACTATTGAGTAGATAACTTTTAACCAACTAGATATGGAGTACAATACTAGTTTACAATCATGCATCCTAAACCTTCGTAGTGTCAAATCAACATATTTTATTTGATTTGACCATAAATTTCTATTTGTATGATCCCTTATTATTTCCATACCTAAAATAAATTTTGCAGCACCCAAATCCTTCATGTCAAATTCAGAAGATAACTAAAATTTTAGTAACTTTATCATCTCCTTATTGTTACCAATTAACATGTCATCCACATACAATACAATGATAACAAAATTTTCACCTTCCTTTTTGAAATATACACATGGATCTACTTTGCTTTTTCCAAGCCCAAGTGTCAAAATAAACCTATCAAATTTTTGGTTCCACATCCTTGGATACTGCTTCAACTTGTAACGAGACTTCTTTAACTTGCATACTAAGTCCTCCTTACCTTTTACCCTGAAGTATTTTGGTTGTGACATATATATATCTTCATCAAGTTCACCATGTAGAAAAGTTATCTTTACATCCATCTGTTCTATTTCAAAATCAAAAGTAGCATAAATAGCCAACAAAACTCTAATTGATGTTAGTTTAACCACAGGAGAAAAAATCTCACCAAAGTCAATTCCCTCAACTTGAGAAAATTCTTTTGCTACTAGGCAAGCTTTCTACTTCTCCAACTTTCCTTCTACATTGTAATTTTTCTTGAATAAAATATTACAACCAATAAGTTTTCTACCAAGGGATAATTTCCCCAAGTCCCGTGTCTTATTTTTATCTAGGGACTCATTTCTTCTTCCATATCCTTTTTTAAAGACTTATTTCCACTTGACTGAAGTGCCTCCTTTACAGTCTTGGATTCTTCATCAATAACAGATAAATTAGACACAGAATAAAAATTTGAAGAGCTATACCTTTCTGGGAGTCTTCTCATTTAATCTAATCTCCTTAAAATTGGAGTTCTAGGTTCCGCATCTTCAACTTCCTCCTCATCTTCTTCCTCTGAATATTCCTCTTTAGACTCTCTTTGTAATTCAGGTTCTACCATAGATTCTTCCTCCTATTCCAGTTTTACCTTAACTATTTTTTGTTCTTTGCTTGGTTGCATTTCCTATTTAGAACCCCTTTTTTTTCTCTAAAGATCACATTACAACTGTAACTAATCTTCTGTGTTTCTGGATTCCACAACTTATATCCTTTCACACCAGTACTATAACCTAGAAATATGTATTTCTTAGATTTATAGTCTAGCTTAGTCCTTTTCTCTTTTGGGACATACATATAAGCTTCACAACCAAAAACTCTTATATGACTAAGAGAGGGTTTCTTACCAATCCACACTTCCTATGGAGTTTTATCCACAAAATCTAAGGTAGGAGATCTATTGATGAGATAGCAAGCAGTTAACACAACTTTTGCCCAAAATTTCTTTTCTAACCTCGCACCTCTTAGCATGCTTTTGGCCTTATCCATCAATTTTTTGTTCATCCATTTTGCAACTCCATTTTTTTATGGAGTATATGGATTTTGTCTATGCCTTTATATTCCACAGTCCTTGCAAAACTCCTCAAATTCATTAGAGCAATACCCACCACCATAATCACTTCTCAAAACCTTTATCTTTTTCTCTGTCATATTTTCTACAAGAGCCTTGAACTCTTTCAATTTATTGAAAACATTATATTTGTACGGTAAAAAGTATACCCGAGTCTTTCTTGAGAAGTCATCTATAAATGTAAAAAAATATATGGATTTACCTAATGATGGTACTTTTGCAGGTCCAAACACATCACTATGAACTAGATGCAAAATTCTTTCAAATCTTGTAGCACTACTTTAAAACTTAACTCTGGTTTGCTTTACAAAGACATAGTGCTTACAAAAATAAAAATTTAATGGGCAATCAAAAATTCCTTCAACCATACCTCTCATTTTCAATTTTCAAAGGCCTTTCTCACCAATTTACCCCATGCACTAATGCCACAACATTGTCTTCATTATAGGAATACTTGGAACTTCTTCTACCATATTAATTTCCTCTACAACTAAAGAGTTATCGCAATCAATACTTACAGTGCTAACATAAAGTTTGAACAAAGTTCCTGTACAACTCCCCTTGCCAACAATAAGCATTCACAAACCGTATTGCAACTATCCTTATGGAATTCCACAGTCGCACCCATGTCATTCATCTTACTAGTGGATATCAGATTCCTTACCAAATGTGGAATATGCAGCACACTGGGAAGGATTTTAACTCTTCCATATTTTAACCTCAATTTGACTCTTCCTCAACCTATTATTTTTGTGTCAAATTATCTCCCAGTAAGACTTCACCTCCATTTATCTTTTCATATTAACAAAACCCCTCCCTATGAGGAGTCATATGAAAAAAAGCATTTGATTCAATCAACCATGAGTTATGGTGTTCACTTAAGCATGGTGCAGTTATGAATAGGTCCCCTGAAACTTCATTTATGGTCTTAATTCTTGTATATGTTCCTTCATCAACCTTTTTATATCTATAGTCTCTTTTATAATACCTTGTTTTACCACACTTCTAACATTTCCTTTTGTTAGGAATAACAAATTTTCCTCTAGATTTTGATTTCCTTTCTCCTGATTTATTTTTTCTTCTTTCTTGAGAATGACCTCTTACAACCAAGGCATCCTTATGATGATAATCCTCATAATATTTTATCTCATTTCCTTAGATAGCAATGTTCCTACTAAATCCTCTACTTTCAATTTAGAAGTGGTATTGACGATAGCCATAACTAGGTTATCCTAGGAGTCAAGCAATGAATAAAATAATGTAATACACTTTTCCTCTTCATCCATTTTTATATCTACAAATTTTAATTAACTTACCACAGTGTTAAAAGCATTTATATGTTTAGCCATAGAGTCATCATCATTCATCCAAAGAGAATACAACTTTTTTTGGGGAAAAAATATATTTACCAACGACTTTATCTGATACAGTGCTCCCAAATTTTCCAATAACAACTTTGTCATGGCCTCTGCCGATACATTCAATAATATTGAATTAGATAAGCACAATATGATAGAGCTCCTTGTCTTCCTATCAATATTTATATATTCTTCATCTATCTTTCCTATTGGTTTTACTCCTGAGATTGTGATCCACTGATCTTTATCCATGAATAGATCCTCTATCTTGAGTTTCTATAACTCAAAATTCTATCCATTAAAGTTTTTGATCTCTACTTGTGTGCTTCCCATCATTTTTCCTTCACCTAGATTCTTTTGTGCATTGCTCCCACTCAAGAATCAATTTATCCCAAGGTTGAAACCCTTATTCCTTGAATAAAGCTAAAACCTAGCTCTGATACCAAATGAAGAGAAATAATACCTCAATAAAATAAAATCTAAAAAAATAGTAATTGCATAATCAAAGTAAAAATAGAGAAGAAGAACACATTACACAAGAATTTATCTTGGGAAACTCTTTAGGAAAAAAACCCAACAAGAATATCTCCTTATTATATAAACTTGACCATATCCAATACAATAATATCCTTTTGCTTGATTTTTGCTTGCGATTACATTTCTTGGAAATTTCTTACCAAACCCTCATGCAAGTTCTGCTTTATATACCAACAACACAAGAAGAGGTTTTACAATACCATGGGTAGATATTACATTAACCCAAAAATGCCCATATGGGTCTAAAAATAGCTTAAACCCCTAAAACAAATTCCTCAAGGGCTAACGCCCATGTATCCCCAAACAAGGGTGAGAAAATATTTACAAAGTGTAAAGTCCTTTCAGATTTAACCCCTCTTGAATAAGATGGAAAATATTCAACATAATTCCAACGAAACTTTCATTTTATTTCTCTTTAACCCTCCAAACCTATTATAAATAAGGGATTGGATTCCCTCTTTTTCCCCATCTAGATCTAGAGAATGAAATCCTCTTGAGAACCCTAATCTTGACTTGCTCATTTGCTAACAAGTGCTCTTCTACTATGGATTGTTGTTTTACTATTTTTCTACTTTGGTGTTGGCTACCCTTGGGGATCAAGTGGAGGAGTCTTGATGGTTGGAGAAGTCCACCATTCTGGAGTGCTTCTTTCATATTCTCAATACTCATTGCTTCCTCCATTAGCTAAGTAGATTCTTCACTTGCATTAACAGTCATTAGCTCTATTTTTTTTGCTATTTTTCATCACAATTTTTGGCATTTGGGACCCAAAAAGTGCATCTAAAGCAAATTCATGCCCCGCCCATACAGGGTGCAAATTTGGAAAGCCATATTCACACCCCCTAATTACAGGGCATGAATTTGGTTAATTAGGACTTGGGGATAAAGTTTTGGTAATTGCAACTTGAATTCTTCCTGCTAAGGAAAGAAACTAAGTTGGCCAAGCATTAAATTTTTTTTGAGTCTTTCCATAACCCAGTTCCACATATCCTTCGGAGAGATATTAATCCCAAAGGGAATTCCCAAATAACGCACAATCATACCATGAGGTATGATCTTCCACTTAATCAAGGAGTTGCATCCACGAGGAGAGGAAGAGGTATAGAAGACTTTAGTTTTAGAGTCATTGATATGAGATCCAGAGACATCACAAAATAGTTGAACAATCTCTTTAGCCGTTTCCACCTCTTGTTGGGTATTTTGAAGAAAAATAAGGAAATCATCAACAAAATGTGAGTTAAAAGCACGTTTATCCCCAAGAAGCTTAATACCCTAAATGATACCATCAGAATAAGCCTTATGAAGAAGATAACCAAGAGCATCAACAACAAAAACATACAAAAAATAAGCAAGGGGCAACCCTATGTGATAAACCGTTGAAGAGAGAAAGTGGAGGAAAGAGCTCCATTAACGTAAACACAAGTTTAAGCAAGAGACTACCATTGGGTAAATTGAAATTGAACAACTGATGGATGGATATCCATTTTCCTTATATGATATACAAAGTGAACGATATCCGCCTTCTTGTTTATTCTACTGGGCTACAAAGTATGGTGATAATACTGTTAAAAGAAATATACAAGGTCCTTGGTAAGTAAATTTTGAAGCTCTCATAGTAACTTCAGTCATATTGATTTTTGAGCAATGTGGATGCTATACGAAATTTTTCTTGATAAAGAATTGATAGGCTTTAGTTGTACGAATTCGTTGACGATAACACCCTGAAACCTGTCTCGATGGATATCTAGGAACTGGCAATCCTCTTATGTGGGTAAAGTTAGACAAAGACTCTTTTTGGCACGTTCAACGTATGGCTCCCCACATAAAGTTAGACAGAGACTCTTTTGGGGACATTCAACGTATGGATCCGAGTTCATATATGTGGTATTAGGGAAGAGCTTATCAATCATCTTCCAATAAGCATACGTAAACAATAAAAAAGTATTTTTTTAGTCCATTAAAAAAGGCCTAATTGGAAAATGGCAAATAAAAAACAAAAGTGGACCTCTCTTCTCGGAGTTAGAGAGTCATATTGATTCGCCCCTAAATAGTGATTAGAATATCTGATAGCATCTAGTGAGAGGCTTAATGTGTCAACACTAGCACTCTGCCAGCCCACATCATAATTATAATAATTATATTCATATATTGTAATATGTATTTGGATGTCTTAATGAAGATGCCCTGTCCACTATCTGCAGTGTAGGGGACTTGGAAAGAATAAGTTCAAAACCATTTATTACTGCACCAACTTCCATTTTGAGGTCCTCTATGTATGGCAACATTGAACTGTCGAGCATATATGGCAAACTATCATCACACCTACTCTACGTTATAAACGTTTACCTAATCGAACTGTATGGTAAATTTCTATCAAAATCCCATGGCCTCCCAAGAAACATCAACACATAGATTTAAGATAGATGCCTCAAAATTTTACCACTTAATTGTGGTGAGCTATTTAGTCACAACTGTCAGTTACGTACAAGTTATAATTTGAATTTAGATATTAAAGTGGTACCTTTGTTCATAGTCATTAATCTTATTATTATCAATTTGTACATTCCCAATTAGTGTAGGTATCAGTGACACCAGATCTGGCTTCAAATGTTATGGTAAGTTGGGTCTTATGCACATGCTGATGCAAACAAATAATACTTTTGTGGCTTAAGCTTCAATTTTTTTTATTTTTTATTTCTTATGAAAAAAGTTATATTATATTAATTTATTAACAGGAAATGTGTTAATATTAGTCATTTAAAAAACAAAATAAGATGGATAAGGAATAAAGCATCCATAACTGAATATACATGAGAATAGAAGCTAATAGTAACAAAAGACTATAGCTATATCTTGTTATAATATACTAGATATCAGCACTCATATGCGAGAAAGTCTATTATATAGAAAAAATTTGGGTGTGTCTTCCATGATATCTTCTGAAGTATTCAAATAAGAAATAGAAGTAATCAAAATGTGAAGTTGCTCATCATTGTTAACTTTTTTTTTTAGTTTCCTGTTGGATCTTTTGAATATCCTGAATCATATGAGAAAGCTGATGAAGTTTGTCAATAACATCTTGTGGTGTGCTAGAAGTTCCACAAACTTGGGAATGAATGTGTCCCACATGTAACAAAATATCAAATGTCAAGTATGCTAAAACTATATCCCATTGAGGAGCAAATCTAGTAACACCTTTTTGCATATGCACTTCCAAATGTGCTTGAGAAGGATGAGTCTACAAACATCCCAAAGTTTGGGGCACTAATCTAGCTGAGAAAAACCAAGTAGAGAAAGCTTCTAAGATCTAGTGAAAGAGGGAAAAAGAAAAGTGTAGAAGATATCCCAAAATTGTTTAGCCATGTCACAAACCAAAACAAGTGAATAAGAGTTTCTATTAAAAAAATTGCATTGAGGGGAAATGTGTAAAATAGAAGCCTACTTTCAAAAGTTGAAAGTTTTATATGCAAAATTTGCCATCTAAGAAGTTGAGTTTTGGATTCAATAGGAACTTTCCAAATTTGAGTAGCAAGAGACTACCATTGGGTATCGATAAAATTCACTTGCCACATGGCATTGAGCTTAGAGTCTAAAGAAGGAGGACACAAAATATTTTTGTATAGCCAACTAGAAATAATGGAAGAGACTCTATGACCATTAATCCATATCGAGTCATTCCATATATTATGGGTAGTTGTTCCAAAATTTATAAGGACCTCACAAGGGAAGGAAGCCACAACTAAGCCATAAGACTCTTTGAACCTAGAGGGAAGGGAGCAATAACTTTCTTTAGATCTGGTTCCAAGTAAGAATTGAGCAGCTACCCAGATCCCAGATATCTCTAATTGTATCAATACCTTTCTTTAGAAATCTAGACCTTGAATAGCACTGCATAAAGCTAAAGGTTTATCATTATAGAGGATAATTTTATTCCACCAAAGATTGTTTAGACCGATGCTCATACCATGTCTCAAGGAGTCAGACTTCCAAGCCAATAAATGAGAAATTGATTGCCAAGCTTTCCAATTTTGGGTAGCTGGAATATATCCTTTAATCGTAAAGTAATGCCCATTAAGGACCTTATCCTCTCATGGGGTATCTTTCAATTTACCTTTGTGAGTAGCTAGAGAGGTTATATAACGAAATAGGTGTTTCCAATTTTCATCACCAGTGATGGCTCTAGGAACTCATTTTGTAGCCAGACTTTTGCTTTGGATAAGAGGATCAATGATGCCTAGACCTCCTAAAACCTTAGGTTGAGTACAAATTTTCGATGAGATGGCTATCATTCCCACCTCCCTATCCCATTTGATCCATAAAAATTTACAAATGGCCTAAGTTAATTTGTTATAGGCTACCTTGGGAGCTATCCGGCAAGAGGAGTAATAAACATGAGAGGCTAATATAACTTTATTTGCAATTTGAATGCTTCCTGCTAAGGAAAGAACCTGAGCTGGCCAAGCATTAATTTTTTTGAAGTCTTTCCATAACCCAGTTCCACATATCCTTAGGAAAGATATTAATCCCAAAGGGAATTCCCAAATAACATACAATCATACCATGAGGGATGATCTTTCACTTAGTCAAGGAGTTGCATCCACAAGGAGAGGAAGAGGTATAGAAGACATTAGTTTTAGATTTATTGATGCGAGATCCAAAGACATCACAAAATAGTTGAACAATCTCTTTAGCCGTTTCCACCTCTTGTTGAGTATTTTGAATAAAAATAAGGGAATTGTCAACAAAATGTGAGTTAAGAGCATGCTTATCCCCAAGAAGCTTAATACCCTAAATGAGGCCATCATAATGAGCCTTATGAAGAAGATAACCAAGAGCATCAACAACAAAAACATACAAAAAAGAAGCAAGGGGGCAACCCTATCTGATAGAACGTTGAAGAGGGAAGGTGGGGCAAAGAACTTCATTAACCTAAACACAATTTGAAGCATCACCAAAGAGCATACCAGTTTGATTACAAAATTTTGAATCGAAACCAAGCCAAGAAAGCATACTAAGAATAAAATCACATCTGATTCTATCATAAGCTTTGTCAAAATCTAACTTAACTAAGAGGGCATCTTGATTGGAATCGATAGTCCATTGCAAAGTTTCTTAGGCCATCATAAGATTATCTAAAATATAATGACCTTTAAAAAAAGCAAATTGTTCTAGGCGAATAATCTCTTGAGTAACAATTTTGATTTTTAAATTTATAGCTTTAGCTATGATATTGTACAAAACATTGAGGAGGGTAATAGGTCTCCAATTGGATATTTGGTTACGAATCATACCTTTAGGAATCAACTTGATAAGCCCTACATTGATATAAGCTCTAAAGGAACTGTTATGGAGAGCTTCCAGGTAAACATGATGAAGATTAGAGGAAAGAATATGCCAAATTTTTTATAAAACTCCACTGAAAGACCATCCAAACCAAGAGCTTTGTCATTCTTCAAAGAAAAAATAGCAGTTTGCAAATATTTCACATAAAGATGATATTTAAGTTGATCCAGAATAATGGGGTCTATTAGGGAGGGAATATGTTCCTGCACATATTCCATTAAGATACATTGGATGTCATCCCTTGGCTTCGCTGCAAAAAGTTGAGAGAAATGAGCTACAAAAATATTCATGATCTCTTTAGAGGCTGAAAGAGAATGACTTGAATATAGTTAAAAAAAATTAGTTTCGTGGAAGATACAATTAAAACGAGATCTAACATACGTCTCTAACAAAGTATGACTCATAATCTCATAATCTCTAGCCTGATTTGAGCAATGTGGATGCTATACGAAATTTTTCTTGATAAAGAATTGGCAGGCTTTAGTTGTACGAATTCGTTGACGATAACACCTTGAAACCTGTCTCCATGGAAATCCACGAAATGACATTCCTCTTTTTTGGGAAAAAATTTGGTACATTCAACGAGCAATCGTCCGTCCTAATGCAAATTTCAATGTATGGCTTCGAGTTCATATACCTATTATTAGGAAAGAGCTTATTGATCATCTTCCAATAAGCATACTTCAGCAATAAATAAGTAATTGTTTAGTCCATAAAGAAAGCTTAATTGGAAAATGGCAAATAAAAAACAAAAGTCGACCTCTCTTCTGGGAGTTAAGAGAGTCAAATTGATTCGCCCCTAAATAGTGATTAGAATATCTGATAGCATCTAGTGAGAGGCTTAATGGGTCAACACTAGCACTCTGCCAACCCACATCATCATTATAATAATTATAATATTATTGAGTTTCATATATTTTAATATGTATTTGGATGTCTTTAAGATGCCCTGTCCACTATCAGCATTGTAGGGGACTTGGAAAGAATAAGTTCAAAACCATTTATTACTACGCCAACTTCAAGTTTGAGGTCCTTTATGTACGACAACATTGAACTATCGAGAATATATGGCAAACTATCATCACACCTAATCTACCTTGAACGTTTACCTAATCAAACCGTATGGTAAACTTCTATCAAAATCTCATGGCCTCCAAAGAAACATCTACACATAGATTTCAGATAGATGCCTCAAAATTTTACCACTTAATTGTGGTCAGCTGTTTAGTCGCAATTGTCAGTTACGTACAAGTTATAAATTGAATTTAGATATTGAAGTGGTACCTTTGTTCACAGAGTCATTAATCTAATTATTATCATTTTGTACTAGGAATGCATTCCCAATTCTTCAAAACTTAGTGTGGGTATCATTGACACCATATCTGGCTTCAGATGTTATGGTAAGTTGGGTCTTATACACACGCTGATGCAAACAAATAATACTTTTGTGGCGTATGCTTCAAATTTTTTATATATATTTATGTTTAACCAGATAGCGACTAGGAAAGCTTTCAACTTCTATTAAAGCAACGGACTTCATCTGAATCCCAACAGACCATGAGACTGTTACCCAAACATGCAAGGAGAATGTGGAAATTGGAGAACATGCGATAAGAAACAATTGACCAATCTACCTTTGAAGCTTTGTTGTAAGGGTTGTAACTCTTGAAACTCATAGATTAAAGGGGATGTTAGTCCTAAGAATCACTCCAAAAGTTAGTTCTCTCTTATACCTACTTTCCAGAAAAGTCTAGATTTAACCAATTGTTCACCACCTTTCAGGACCTTCCAAATAACTAAGCCAAGGTCCCTTAGAAGAATGAGGTCAGTTTCTTGATGAGGGGTAGAATACAAATACTTAATAGTGATGACTCTACTAAAGAAAGCCTCCTTGTTGGAGATCTATCTCTAATAAAGCTTCCCAATAAGAGTTTGATTGTTTAAAGTTGCTTTATGAAAACAAAGACCCCTCGAGCTTTAGGCTAACATATTTTATCCCAACTAACAAGAGCCCACTTCTTACCCATCCTTGGGCCATCCTATAAAAAAAATTCTCATAAGTGAATCCAACTCTTTGAGGACTCTCATAAGGGTAGATAGGATGGAGAATTTATAAACAAACATGGCTTGGATCACCGATTGGATGAGAGTCATTCTTCCTCCAAAGGTAAGCCAATAGTGAGTCCAATGATTAGCTTTAGTAGTGATTCTATCCATTAAAGCTTTCAAATTAGTCACCCTTAGACTCTTAAAATTGAGGGTAATCCCTAGGTAAACAAGTGGAAGAGCACCTTGGGCAAAGCTCAAAATGAATAGAATCTGATCCTGGATTCTTTTGTCTATATTGAAGAAAACAACCTTATATTTATCTACATTCACCTGCTGACCAGTAGCATCCATGTAGGTTTTTAATATGGTTTTGAGCATTCTAGCCTCCCAAATGTTGGCCTTCCCAAAGATACTTGTATCATCCATAAATTGAATAAGAGTTACCATCTCCTCACCTAATTGCACACCTTCCAAAAGACCTTGTTGCTTATTTCTTCAAAGAAATCTGCTCAATTCTTTTGCTAGAATAATAAAAATAAATGGTAAAATAGGATCCCCTTGACGAATACCCCTAAAAGCAAGGAAAGGGGTTGAGTGGGGGCCATTAATGAGAACAAAGAAGGAAACCATTGAGACACAGCTCATGATCCTCTCTCCACTCCTAAGAGAACCTAAATTTCTCAAGCATTTGATCGAAAAAATACCAGAGGACTCTATCATAAGCCTTAGACATATCTAGTTTAATCAACACGCCTCTTCGACCAAAATGTTGCATAGAGTAGATAGCCTCATAGACTAGAATAACTCCATCCATAGTTTGATGCCCCTCCATAGCTCCTCCTTGCTCCTAGGATATTATGTTATCAATAATCATCTTAAGCCTTTCAACCATCAACTTAGTGATTATCTTATAGGTCATATTGTAAAGAGCAATCAGGTGAAAATCTCCAAGGCTGGTAGCTTGTCCCACTTTACGAATAAAAGTGAGGAAAGTATGAATTAGAGCCTGAAGCATAGTTTGTTTAAACAAGATTCTTCAACAAATTTGGTTAAATACTCTCCTATCACATCCCAAAAAGCCTTAAAGAACTCAATTGGAAAACCATCGTGCCCTGAAGATTTCCCTAATTTTATGCTAAAGACTATGCTCCTCACCTCATATTTATCCACTAGATTGAAAAGAGCTTGGTTTTGCTTAGCTGAAATAATCTAGGGGATATAGTTAAGTATCTCTTGTTGTGTTGCAAGATTAGGGATAACAAGGGAGGTAAAAATATTTTGAAAGAAATTATTTGTTGCATGTTGCATACCTGGTATGGTGTCCATCACTTGTCCATTGGAGTCCTAAAGGTAAGTCAAAGAATTTATTTGTCTACTTGTCGATGCACAGCAATGAAAGAAACTTGTGTTTTGATCCCCCTCCAATAGCCAAATAGTTCTCGCTCTTTGTTTCCAATAAATTTCCTCCTAAATGTCTATGGAATCTAATTCATTTCTAATCAGTTCATATTCATATTTTAGATCCTTTGTGATTGCTCTAGTCTTGAAGCAAGTGGCCAGATCCTCCATCTTTGCCAACAAAGGAGCCTTTTGGGATTGAAAATCATATTTGCTACTTCTTTTCTAGAATTTGAGATGATATTTGACATGTTGGATTTATTTGGAAAAACATACATAGCTCTCCCATGGGAAGGACGACCCTCCTCCCACTAAAAGGAGATTTTTTCTTAAGATCCTCCTTTTCTAGCCAACAATTCTCAAAATGAAAATGTCTTGGGGGGATTGTGGCCCAGCTTCCATTCTAGAAGAATTGAAAAATTATTAGAGTCAGTGTGATTAAGAATCTCCAACCTAAAAAACCAACGAAGAAAGGCCTCTTTAGAAACTAAAAATTTTTCAAGCTTGACTTTCCTACTTGCTAGTCCTAATTGTTTTTTTGTCCATGTATACGGAGACCCAACATGCTGAACATCAATTAAATCGAGTTGATTAATTTTGGACATCTTAAATCTATCCCCTTGGTCCAAAGAAGGATTTCCCCCTTCTTGATCCTTAAGAGAAAGTTTAGCATTGAAATCCCCTACCACTATCCAATTCACTTCCTCTTTTTGGTTCTACTATCCTATGAAACTGACCATTAGTGTTGTTGTTCCCCAAAATTTGTAGCATTGCAGAAATAGGAAACCAATAAAAGCTCTCCGAAGTTCTTGCTCTTGAAGAGAGAAGTGAGGATACCCCGACCAATAGAGTGATCTAAAGCCATCCAGAGAAGAGGATTCCATAAAGTCACCACTCCCCCTAAAGCCCCTTGGGATCCAACCACCATGTACTCAACCTGTCTTCAAATTTTCTTAACAATGATATCCATCCTCTAAATGGAAGCTTTAGTCTCTTGAAGGAGAATAAAGTTAGATGATGATATTTAATTAACCTTTGAACAACAATTCTATGAGGTTTGTTGTTTGGACCTCTTATATTTCAATATTAGATAATAATTGGGAACCTAGATTCCAGTAAGTGTCAATATGCTTGATCTTCTCTAGATGACTAGTTGGTCTCCCTCATTAACCAACTTCTCCTAGTTTGATTTTCTTCCTACACTCTTTGCTTGAGAGGTTTTTAACCTTTTCTCCGCTTGTTGGATCCCAAGGTCAGGTTTCCCTTTGTCTCTTTCTCTATATTTCATTGAAACATCATTATCCACCACAACCATTGCAAGGGTTTGGTTCCCTGGATTTATTAGTGCTAAGTGATTAGCCCCCAAATCTAAATTCAAAGAAACATGATGGGAAGTTTCCTCAACCCTTACAAGGGGAAGGTTATCCTTTTGAGGTTTATCTATTATGGTGGTCCTCCTCCATATCCAAGAGAGAATTAAGAATTTCATACCTGTTGAAATTTATTTTTACTAATTGATTGAAGCATGTTTTCTTGCTCTTTTTATTCTTCTTTCTCTTTGGATCTTCAAAACCCTCCCCAAGGGAATTAACATTTGAGGTTGTAGGAAAATTCTCTTCTTTATTTTTAGCAAACTTGCTATAGGAAATGGTTTCCTTTGGAGGTATGGGGCTCTTCGTGATGCCCTTTGGGCAGAAGCGGGCTAGATGATCGTGTTTGTGGCAGTTCCTACATTGAAAAGGGATTGCCTCATAGTCTACCTGTTGGATCGAGGATAATTCCCCCATGTTAATTTCTATTTCAGCTGGGAGAGGTTGGTTGAGATCCATCTCCACATAGATCTAAGCATAAACAATAGATTCACCCTTTATTGTGTCTCTGGAAACTCCTAAATAATGCCCCAAGAAGTTTCCCAATTTTTTAAAAATTGGTTCACACTAGTATTCCATGGGCAAGGCATAAAGACGACACCAAACAATCATCGGAGAGTGCTTCATCCGAGGGTCAAATCCCAGCTTCCACGGCTGAACAAAAAGACTCGTAGCACCATATGTTCTCCTTCCTGACTCGAAGGCTTTGTCTCTATCTGTTTGAGAAGAAAAACTCAATATAATAGCCATTGCTAATAAGAGAGATTGAGGTATCCCCAAGCGACTCCCAATTATTTCAGATCCAGGAGGACATAAATCCTAAAGATGAACTTATGCTGATAAACTTACAAATTTTGTCATGCTTTCTTATGTAGAGAATGTTATCAACAACGAGAGCTTGATCTATCACCAATTTAAGACGAAGGATCGTCTAGGGGAGGCAACCATTAACCCTTATCTGGTACGATTGTTGCTTCGGATTCTTGGTCGTTGCAAAGATAATAAAATGAAGATTTGAATATCTAAACAAGACGTCCTCCATGTCTTGTTTCCCTTTAACTATATTTGCAAACGATCTCTTAAGGAAAGGACCCGAGGAGGGGGCATAGAAAGACCCTCATTAGCACCCATAGGCCACTATGACCACTCCATAACCTACACAACACTTCGCTTAAAGGAAATATTTGCACGAAAAACCTGTATTGTGAACCCTTCTATAAAAAAATATCTACCTACACCTACAACTGCATCTCTAAAAAAAAATAGATTTCCCTCTTTGGCTCCTTTATTTTCTTTGAATAGTTGACATATACAATAAGATGACTCTTAAAATTTGTATATCCACTAATAGTGTATATAACTAATTATTTTATAATATATAATAATTATTCACGAGTGCTTAAATATTTGCAAGTATACAATTGTTAATGTGGAGGAAAAAGAAGAAATGGAGGGGTGTGTAACGGGAGGTTTAACGAATATCCGGTTCAGCGGGAATGTGTAACTGTGTATACGACGAAAGAAGAGGAAATGCATATGTTGAAGTTTTGAAATGCTCACAAAGGATGTGTAAATGTTTTGAACATCGTACATTGCTTTAAGCACCTGACAAGCATGGTCCGATAAGGTCAAACAGTCCCACTGGTCTGACAAATCCTTTTGTATTATCTATTTGTATCCATTAGATCATAACTTTTATTAAATAATTTATTTTAAAAACATTGGTCATGGTGTATGATTTATTTATAGAATGAATCTTAACCTCCTCTAACCTTCATAAAATTTCCAAAATCTGAGCCATTAAACCTAATAAATAAGGAGACTGTTTGACTGGTAACGCGGATACAATATAATAGTAGGTGACGCACAGGGCTTAGGGCTTAGAGTATTTACACCATGACTGTGTTGCGGCAATTGTTCATTGTGATGTCAATGTTAACAATATACTTTTGGATCCGGATTTGGAGCCTTGCCTAGCAGGTTTTGGGCTCACCGACCTTATTGATCCTGTAGAAATATAAACCTCTGATCGCGGTAGCCCTCATATCAATTGTAAAATTACAGAACAAACATAAAATAAAAGGATAAAATTCAAATAAATATAAACATAAATTGTTGTTATAATATATAAAAAAATATTTAGATTTATTGTTTATAATTTATTTTTTAATATAATATTTTTAGATTTATGAAAATATTTGGTATATAGGATAGTTGGTTACAGCCATACTATTTTTAGTAACTGATAAGCGAAGGGTTCAAACCTCAAGGGCTGCTCCCAAGAAGTCTATTCGTCTCTTTGTTATTGACCAGGTGAGAGGGAGCCTATGGGTGGCAGGTTCATACAGTCATCAGTGCCTACCCAGAGGATTCATATCAAACTACTACCTTTTCAAATTAGCATCCCCAAAGTTTAAACCCAAATCTCTTCTTAATAAATGTTGGTGAGACAAACATTTACCAATCCACCTAAACCTTGGAAACCCTTATTTTTATATATTACTCCATAGCTCCTGGTAAGCCTCCCATTGGATTTATGAGTGATGATATTGAGCATTTGATGCATGATATCCATTTTCCATAACTACGCTATCCTCCAGCCCCATAGCTCCTTGTTAGCCTCCCATTGGATTTATGAGTGTTGAAATTGAGCATCTGATGCATGGATATCCATTTTCCTTTTATGATATAAAAAGTGAACGATATCCGCCTTCTTGTTTACTCTCCTAGACTACAGTTAGAGGAAATAGACAAGGTCCTTCGTAAGTAAATTTTGAAGTCCTTCGTAAGTAAATTTTGAAGCTCTCATAGTAACTTCAGTCATATTGATTTTTGAGCAATGTGGATGCTATACGAAATTTTTCTTCATAAAGAATTGAGAGGCTTTAGTTGTACGAATTTGTTGACGATAACACCCTGAAACCTGTCTCCATGGAAATCAAGGAACTGACAATCCTCTTATGTGGGGAAAGTCTGAAACCTGTCTCCATGGAAATCAAGGAACTGACAATCCTCTTATGTGGGGAAAGTCAGACAAAGACTCTTTTTGGGACATTCAACGTTTGGCTCCGAGATCATATACCTGTTATTAGGAAAGAGCTTACCAATCATCTTCCAATAAGCATACTTGAACAATAAATAAGTAATTGTTTAGTTCATTAAAAAAAATACTAATTGGAAAATGGCAAATAAAAAACAAAAGTCGACCTCTCTTCTGGGAGTTAGAGAGTCAGATTGGTTCGCCCCTAAATAGTGATTAGAATATCTGATAGCATCTAGTGAGAGGCTTAATGGGTCAACACTAGCACTCTGCCAGCCCACATCATCATTATAATAATTATAATATTATTGAGTTTCATATATTTTAATATGTATTTGGATGTCTTAATGAAGATGCCCTGTCCACAATCTGTAGTGTACGGGACTTGGAAAGAATAAGTTCAAAACCATTTATTACTGCAGCAACTTCGTGTTTGAAGTCCTCTGTGTACGGCAACATTGAGCTATCGAGCATAAATGGAAAACTACCATCGCACCCACTCACGTTATGGATGTTTACCTAATCGAACCGTATGGTAAACTTCTGTCAAAATCCCAAGCCCTCCCAAGAAACATCAACAAATAGATTTCAGATAGATGCCTCAAAATTTTACCACTTAATTGTGGTGAGTTGTTTAGTCGCAATTGTGAGTTAAGTACAAGTTATAATTTCAATTTAGATATTAAAGTGGTACCTTTGAAGAGATGGGAACAAGAATGAAAGAATATGTGCGTGAGATGAGAGGTCGAGGCAGAGGGGTTTACGCGGGCGTTGGACAAGGATCTCGATTGGGATCCAATGTTGTGCTTGATCCAGGAGGTGAAGGAGCAGATTTTTTCATCGACAAGTCTGGTGATAAAGATTTCTTGCGTGATTTCAAGCTAAAGGAAACCGAGGAGATTGAATCATTGAGAGGAAGGGTTTTGCTCGAAAGGTCGCGCGAGGATTTACTGTCATTAAATCACGAGCAATCTGCATTAGGGATTGTTAATCCCTTGTTCGGAGATTCAAAAGATAGCCTCGAACATGACTCTGGCATTGAGTCGAAGTTGCATGGCGTTGGAAATGATAACGGCTCGATTGGTGGCATCTCTTCACAGGGCGAGAAAGGCAAAGAAAATGGTGTCGAGGTGTTTGAAAATAATGCAAAGACGATTGGTTGCCAGACAAGTGGGAGCCCGACAGGTGAAAATATTTTAGAGGGCATTTTTTCAGTCTCCAATGTAGCAGCAATGCGAGGTACTAAATGGGCCGATAGCGGGAGTAAAGAGGATGTTAATCATCCTGAAGGAACACGGGTTAGCGCAGATTCCCAAAGGTTTTTCAATCATGATTCGGCCATGCAAGGGCTGGCAAAAAGTTTTGCGGAGGTAACAAAAAATGGAGGACTGAGCAAAGAATTGCATGCAAATGCGGATTTATACAACGAAGATTTGTTGGAGGATGAGGCTATCAGATTAGACAGAATGGACTCCATGTTGGCAGATTTAGGTGAGGATGAGTTTACTTTTATGGCAGATGAACATGAAGAGTATTTGGCAGCAAGGAATAACCTCTTGAGAAATGGAGTTATTCTGTTTTTTCTTCGCAAAATGCCCTTGGAAGCTGATTTTCAAAAATGGGTGCGACTGAATTGGGAGGCTAAAGGATTTCATGTGCAATCCTACTGGGGTTTGGGAGGGCGCTATATTTCTATTCTTTTTTATTCTCCGAAAGCTGCCAAATTTGTGTTGCAATTCGGGACATGGTCTATTGCGGGTTCGGTTGCGTTTGCTCAATCATGGCGGCCGAATTTTGACCCTAAAGATGTTTCGTAGGCTAGATATCCTCTCTGGATCGAATTTGTTGCCATGAAATCAGAATTTCGAGGTATGATCCGTTCCATGGCTCAAATATTTGGATGGATTCTTATTGAACCCTCTTCAGGTATGTCTTTTTGATTTAGCCCAAGGGTGTGTGTAGAAGTTGACCTGCAAAGGAAGTTGCCGAAATGTTTGAAAATCATCACACAGGAAGGGGTAATCTCGCAGGAGGTTCGTTATTTAAATTTACCTAATGCCTGCTTTTTCTGCCAGTCTCAGGATCACTTAATCCGTGACTGTCCTTTGAGAAAACTTTGAAAGCAGAAAATGAGAAGGGTGTGATGGGACCTGACTCTTCTATAGCCAGTGGGAAGGTTCAACCCAACAAGGATACTAATGAGGAGACTCAAGAAATGGAGATGGATGCAGGGAACCAGGAAACGGGTAACAAAGAAGACACTGGTTGGAAGTTGGTTCAGAAGAGGCGAGAGGTAGAGGATTCACCAGATAGGCCCTCTAAATTTAAGAAGGGCTCCTCTTCCTCTAGGGGGAGATCTAGAGAGGTTAATGTTGGCTCCAAGGATACTCCTTGGGCTAACAAAATATCAGATATTGGTAGGAACCTCAATGAAGACTTGGAGGCTACGGAGGGTAGAAAGAATAGCAGAAGCTCAACTTTAGAAAGAAGTAGATCTCCAGTTGGTAGGTCTACGCAGGTCAACAATCGGTTTGAAGTCCTTAATACTGAGGTTTCTCAATGAAAGTGGACTTCAATTCATGGAATATCAAGAGAATGTCTATTCCCACTAGGAGAAGTTTGGTTAGTAATTTTTTGCGTTATGTTAGTGTTGATGTAGTTTGTCTTCAGGAGGTTAAGGTGGATGGCTTTGCTCTCCACAGTTGTATGGATAACAGTTGGTCTGGGGCCTGGTGGGCTTCTTCTCATGATAGAGGTTCTGGGGGGTGGTCCTTGCTGTCAGGTCTTGGCTAGCTGCATTGTTGATTGATCAGGGGGAGGACCCATTTGGTAGGATTTGTTGGGCTACTTTCATGATTGTTGGCCAGGTAATTGGTATTTGTTCTATTTATGCTCCTAATTCTTCTAGTGAGAGGACTACCTTGTGGGATTGGATGCAGATAAATTTACCCAATGCTAATTGGATCATAGGGGGAGATTTTAATATGGTGGAATGGGATGGAGATCGTGAAGGGGGGCATGGTGGTTGTATTGCAGGTGCTGAGAAGGACTCTTGGTGCAGCTTGAAGGCTTCTTTACAAATATTTGATGCTAATTTTAGGTAAAAGTCTCTGGAATCTGGAGGATGGTTCTCTTGGTCTAATAAGAGAAGAGGGGGAGACATAATCATGGCTCATTTGGATAGGATTTATGTGGACAGAAATGTGTTTACATGTATTGGTCGAGGGAGCAGAGCTATTTTTGTGGATCTTTCGACCTTCGGTTATGATCATTTTCCTATTAGCTCTTCCATTTTCTTTGGTGGAGTTGTTGTGGTGGATAAGAAACTTCCCTTCAAACTTAATGTTTCTCATCTAGATTCTAAAGCCTGTAGGGACCTGATTCATTGTGTTTGGAATTTGGAGCCACGCCCGGTTGGCTCTGGCTGGATTGGTTGGTGGGAAGCGGCTATCAAGTGCACTATCAAATTTTTGAGGGGTTGGGGCAAATTGGTTGCTAGGAGAAGGAAGGGAAGATTAAAACAGCTCAGGAAGGACTTGGAGGTAGCCAGAAGAGATCTTGAAGGTGATTCTTTTAATGTTCAGCTTCAGGAGAAAGCAGCTAAGTGTGAACATGAAATCAGGTGCTATGAGGATTACGTTAGCAGAGGTGCCCGTATTAGAAGCAGGATTCATTGGCTTCAGCAAGGAGATGCCCCCTCTCAGTTTTTCTTCAGTCACATTAAAAAGAAAATTGTTGCTGAGAGAATCACTACTCTTCACACTACTGATGATAGATTGGTGGAAGATGATGATAGTATCCGAGCCACTATTGAAGATCATTTTTGTAAGATTTTTTCCATTTATCCTTTGAGTCCTGAGGTTTTGGAGGCTAGAGAAGAGTTTAAGAAGTGTGTTCCTAAGAAGGTATATAGTTATGAAAATGATCGTCTAGCTGATTTCTTTTCAAAGGATGAATTGTTTGAAGCACTTAAGAAAATGAAGGATGGCAAATCTTCGGGCCTTGATGGCATTCCTGTTGAATTCTACAAATTTTTGTGGGATACTGTGGGTAATGACTATACTAAGATGATTCAGGAAGTGTTTGAGAAAGGCTCCTTTTTTGGTATGCTTAATCAAGGTTTGATTAAGCTTATCCCGAAGGCTAACAGGAAAGATACTATGGGGGGATGGAGACCTATCACTCTTTTAAATGTTTCCTATAAGATTGTGGCTAAGGTGTTGGCTCTTCGCTTCAGAGATGTTGCTGCTAGGATTGTGAGATGGGAGCAAACAAGTTTTATCAAGGGCAGGTTCATTCTTGATACGGTCCTGACTGCTTGGGAGACTTTGGAATGGGCACAAGAAAGTGGGCAGAAAGCCATTATGCTTAAGATTGACTTTGACAAAGCCTATGATCGGGTGGATTGGTCATTTATTTTTAGTATGATGGAATGGCTTGGCTTCAACAAATGGGTAGTGGATAAAATCAAGGTCTTATTCACCTGTGCCTCTGCTCAAGTTGTAGTTAACGGTAAGCTCACTAATCAAATAAGTCTTTTCAAGTCCATTAGACAAGGGTGCCCTCTTGCTCCCCTTCTGTTTGTTATCACTGCTGATGCTCTAGGTTATATGTTGGAATCGAAGAGAGGTGCGGGTTTAATCAAAGGGATTGATACTCCTGGAGGTCCTATTCTGAATAATCATTTTGCGGATGATTCCCTTCTTTCTTTTCAGTTGGATGCCTTGTCACTGCAGAATGTCAAAGGTTGCTTGGAGCAGTTTTGCAAAGCCTCTGGAGCCATCATTAGTGAAGAAAAATCAGACTATTGGTTGATTGGTAGTGACACTCTTCCAGATAATTTCTCTCCTAGTTGGCGACGGGTGAAGGATGGCGAAATTGTTAGATACCTTGGAATCCCGTTTGGCAAGGCCCTTTCTTTGAAGGGCATGTGGGATTGGTGTCTTGAGAGATTTGCAAAGAAAATTTAGTTCTGGAAAAATAAGCTCATATCCTTTGTTGGTAGAATAATTATTGTTGGAAAAATATTACAAGCTTGTCATATTTATTATTCTTCGTGTTGGTTGCCCAATGCTTCTCAGTTTGGAAGATTGGAAAGGCTTATTAGAGGCTTTCTTTGGTCTAATTTCGATGGCTCCAAGAGAATGCCCTCTATCTCTTGGAACTATTGCATTATTCCTAAGGAGGAAGGTGGTCTGGGTCTTTTGGACATTCAGATGCAGGGTAAGGTGTTGGCAGCCAAATGGGTAGTCAGAGCATTGGAAGGTGTTGATCCTTGGCAAAAACTCTTGAGATATAGAATTCAGAACTGTCTTCATGTTGATGGTGTTAAGGGGGATTTTCATATTGAGGATATTGTGGGTCATCCTGTTCAATTTAAAATACGGGGTTGTATCCTTATTAAGAGGATCTGGGAGGCATGGAAGACGGTTGGCTCTACGGTTTATTGGGCCTATATGGAAGAGCGTAGAGGTTGGGTGCTTCCATATAGGTCTATTTGGATATGGAAAGACAATGGGGTGTATGCCTCGAACCTTCCTCATCTTAGATGCAAGAGGTTGGTTAAGAGGGGAATTAAGAAATGGGTAGATCTGTGGGATTCAGGAGCCGCTGATTGGATTAAATGGGAGGATCTTTGCAATAAGTTTAAGTTGAAAGCTTCTGACAGGGATGCTATTGTTCAGATTCATTCTCTTCTTCCCTCTGAACAATAGTATAAGTTAAATGGTGGTTTTCCTAGCCCTATCTGGCGTGATTGGAGGTGGAACTTTCAGGGGAGCATCATTTCTTACAAATCCACTAAGATTTACAAAACTCTATTGCCTAAGACTTCTTTGCATATCCTATTAAATAGACGTTGGGACATTGTCTGTCTAGAGAAGAAGTGGAAGAAGAGGCTAAAGCAGGTTTGGAAATTTCGATTATCTGCTCAGCTCAAGGTTTTTCTTTGGTTGCTTATTTTCCAAGGTATCCATTGCAAGGCAAGGTTGGCAAGGTGGATGAATATCTCAGACCTCTGTAGTAGTTGTGGCAGAAAAGAAACTGTTAAACATATCTTTTGGGATTGTATTGTAGCAAGGAATGTTTGGAAAATATTGAAGTGGACCTATTATCCTATCCTAGGTGATAGGTGGAGTTGGAAATTGGTTCTTTTGGGAGATGCCTTTGGCTGCCCTCAACATCTTAGGGGGGTGTGGACTGTTATCAGAGCAACGACTTTGTATGCTATTTGGAAGGCGAGATGCAGTTTAGTTTTTCGAGATGAAGCTATTCCTGTTTCTGGGATTGTGTCCAATGTTGTTATTGATATTCAGTTCCAATGTAGAGCCTTTAAGAGGCTTATAATCAAAGATCTCAAAGACTGCTCTGCTGAGGACAAGTCAGATGGTTGGATGTCCTTGAGCAAATTTTTGTAATCTGCTGCGATGTCTTGTATTTTGATTTTTTGTATTAATATAAGCAATATTTTTTCAAAAAAAAGTGGTACCTTTGTTCAGTCATTAATCTTATTATTATCATTTTGTACATTCCCAAAGCTTCAAAACTTAGTGTAGGTATCAATGACACCATATCTGGCTTAAGGTGTTATGGTAAGTTGGGTCTTATGCACATGCTGATGCAAACAAATAATACTTTCGTGGCATATGCTTCAATTTTTTTATTTTATATATTTATTTTTTAATTATATGGAAAATGTTAAATTATATTAATTCATTAATGGGATGGTATGAAGCATCTATAATTGAATATACATAAGAATAGAATCTAATAGTAACAAAAAGACTATGGCTATATCTTCTTGTAATATACCATATATCAACGCTCATCTGTGGTAGAGTCTTTTATATGGAGAAATTTTGGGCATGTCTTCCATGATATCTTCTGAAGTCTTCAAAGAAGAAATATAAGTAATCAAAACCTGAACCTACTCATCATTGTTAATTGCCTTCTTTTTAGTTTCCTGTTGGACCTGAAGATCTTGAACCATATGAGAAAGCTTATGAAGTCTGTCAATAACATCTCGTGGTGTGCTAAAAGTTCCATAAACGTGGGACTGAATGTGTCCCACATGTAACAAAAAATAAAAAGTCAAGTTTGCTAAAACTATATACCATGGAGGAGCAAATCTACTAAACAAATTTTTGCATATGCGCTTCCAAATGTGCTTAATGATGAGTCTACAAACATCCTAGAGTTTGGGGCACTGATCCAACTAAGAAAAACCAAGCAAAGAAAGCTTCCAAGATCTAGTGAAAGAGGGAAAAATAAAAGTGTAGAAGACATCCCAAAATTGTTTAGCCATGTCACAAAACCAAAACAAGTGAATATGAGTTTCTAAAGCATTACAAAAATTGCATTGAGGGGAATTGTGTAAAATGGAAGCCAAACTTTCAAAAGTTAAAGTTTTTTATGCAAAATTTGCCATCCAAGAAGTTGAGTTTTGGATTCAATAGGAACTTTCCAAATTTGAGTAGCAAGAGACTATCATTGGGCATTGGTAAAATTCACTTACCACATGTCATTGAGCTTAGAGTCTAAAGGAGGACACAAGATTTTTGTATATCCAACTAGAAGTAATAGAAGAGATTCTATGACCATTAAGCCATCTCCAGTCATTCTATATATTACGGGTAGTTGTTCCCAAATTTATAAGGACCTCACAAGGGAAGTAAACCACAACTAAGCCATAAAACTCTTTGAACCTAGAGGTAAGGGAGCAATAATTGTAGATCTGGTTCCAAGTAAGAATTGAGCAGCTACCCAAATCCTAGATATCTCTAATTCTATTAATACCTTTCTTCAAAAAAGCTAGACCTTGAATAACACTACATAAAGCTAAAGGTTTATCATTATGGAGGATAAGTTTATTCTACCAAATACTATTTAAGATCAATGCTCAGACCATGTCTCAAGGAGTCAGAATTCCAAGCCAATAAATGAGAAACTAATTTCCAAGCTTTCTAGTTTTGGGTAACTGGAATATATCATTTAACTGTAACGTAAGGCAAATTAAGGACCTTATCCTCCAATGGGGTTTCTTTCCATTTACCATTGTGAGTAGCTAGAGATATTCTATAACGAAATAGGTGTTTCTAATTTTTATCAGTAGTGATGACTCTAGCAACCTATTTTGCAGCCAAACTTTTGCTCTAAGTAAGAGGATCAATGATGCCTAAACCTCCTAAAGCCTTAGGTTGAGTACAAATTTTCCATGATATGGTTGTCATTCCCACCTCCCCATCCCATTTGGTCCATAAAAATTATGAATGGCCTGAGTGAATTTGTTCTAGGCTACCTTGAGGGCCATATTGCAAGAGGAATAATAAACATGAGAGACTGCCATAATTTTATTTTCAACTTGAATTCTTCTTGCTAAGGAAAGAAACTGAGCTGGCCAAGAATTAAATTTTTTTGAAGTCTTTCCATAATCTAGTTGCACATATCCTTAGGAGAGATTAATCCCAAATAGAATTCTCAAATAACACACAATCATACCATGAGGGATGATCTTCCATTTAGTCAAGGAGTTACATCCATGAGGAGAGGAAGAGGTATAGAAGACTTCAGTTTTAGAGTCATTGATATGAGATCTAGAGACATCACAAAATAGTTGAAAAATCTCTTTAGCCGTTTCCACCTCTTGTTGGATATTTTGAATAAAAATAAGGGGATCATTAGCAAAATGTGAGTTAAGAGCATGTTTATCCCCAGGAAGCTTAGTACTCTAAATGAAACCATCAGAATGAGCCTCATGAAGAAGATAACCAAGAACATCAACAACAAAAACCTACAAAAAATGAGCAAGGGGGCAACCTTGTCTGATAGACCGTTGAAGAGGGAAGGAGGGGGAACGAGCTCCATTAACCTAAACACAAGTTGAAGCATCACCAAAGAGCATACAAACTTGATTACAAAATTCTAAACCGAAACCAAGCTAACAAAGCATACTAAGAATAAAATCCCATCTGATTCTATCATAAGATTTGTCAAAATCTAACTTAACCAAGAGGGCATCTTGATTGGAGTTGATAACCCATTGCGAAGTTTCCTAGGCCATCATAAGATTATCTAAAATATAATTAATTTTAAGAAAAACATATTTTTCTGGGTGAACAATCACTTGAGTAATATTTTTTATTTTTAAAGCTATAAATTTAGCTATGATCTTGTACGAAACATTGAGGACGGTAATAGGTCTCCAATTGGAGATTTTGTTACAAGCCGTACCTTTAGGAATCAACTTGATAAGCCTTGCATTGATATAAGCTTTAAGGTAATTGTTATGGAGAGATTCCAGGTAAACATGATGAATATTAGAGGAAATAATATGCTAATTTTTTTATAAAACTCCACTAGAAGACCATCCAAACCAGGAGCTTTGTCATTCTTTAAAGAAAAATAGCAGTTTACAGATTGTTCACAAAAAGAGGATATTTAAGTTGATCTCGAATAATGGGGTCTACTAGGGGGGGGAATTATTCCTGCACATATTCCATTAAGATACATTGGATGTTATCCCTTGGCTTCACTGCAAAAAGTTGAGAGAAATGAGCTATAAAAAGATGCGTAGCCTCTTTAGAGTCAAAAAGAGAATGACCTGAAGGGTCCTCCAACTCAATGATAGTTTTCAAAATATTCTTATGTCTTCCCTCGAGGGTTATGTGGATTGGTAAGTGCTTGCATGTCCAAACACTCACAAAGAAGACACGCAGGTTCAAATCTCAAATCTCAGGGGCAACCTGTTTGCAAAGGTATTAGCATGATCTGAATCCTATAAGTGCGTGCCAGACCAATGATGATGGTATAAATCCTGAGTGATCGATAATCCTCTTCACGTTAGATAAAAAATAATGAAGCAAAATAGATTTTGTGGGAGCAACCCCTGTGGTTTGAACCCTGTGCTTGTGAGTTACTAAAAATAATGTGGTTATGACCAAATCTCCTATGTAACCAAAAAAGAAATATTCTTATGTCTAAAATAAGATCCAATTGAAAGAGATCTAACATATATCTCTAGCATAGTAAGAATCATAAAATCTCGCCTTATTTGAGCAATGTGGATGCTATACGAAATTTTTCTTGATCAAGAATTGGCAGGCTTTAGTTGTACAAATTCGTTGTCGATAACAACCTGAATCCTGTCTCCATGGAAATCTAAGAACTACCAATCTCTTATGTGGGAAAAAAGTCAGACAATTTTTTTTTGGTACATTCAACAAGCAATATTCCATCATCATGCAAACTTCAATGTATGGCTCCGAGTTCATAAACCTATTATTAGGAAACATCTTATTAATCATCTTCCAATAAGCATATGTAAACAATAAATAAGTAATTGTTTAGTCCATCAAAAAAAGGCCTAATTGAAAAATAACAAAAAAAAAAAGTCGACCTATCTTCTGGGGGTTAGAGAGTCAAATTGGTTCACCCCTCAATAGTGATTAGAATATCTGATAGCATCTAGTGATAGGCTTAATGGGTCAACACTAGCACTCTCCCAGCCCACATCATCATTGTAATAATTATAATATTATTGAGTTTCATATATTTTAATATGTATTTCGATGTATTTCTATTGAAAAATGATGCTAACATGTGTGCATTTTCAGATTAGAAGGCACAAGAGAATATGTAACCACTTTGTAATAGTTTTGTACAAGTGTAGGTGTAGGAATATTGTAGTTGTAATAGTCTTGAACTGTTACCTTGTTTGTAACTGCCATAAATTATTTAGGTTTGAGTTCCAAGATATATTAATATTATTACTATTGCATTGTACAAGTTTGGTGTGTGAGGAAACATGAATTAAAGGTAAAAATTCTTTTTTTCAGCCTGCTGCATTTTCTTATATGTTGCAGTCTAGATTTTACAAAAAATCCTAAACTACCTAATTTGGAGGTGTATAACTTCTACTGCATTTTTCCATTTGCTGCAAGTAATACACCATTGGAAATCCCTTTCCAAGAGATTTCCAACCATATATCACACTCCATATTTTATTTAGTGGTCTTACTTTCACCTCTGAAAATCATGTTTTGTCCACTTTTTCCAGGCCCTGGGTAGACCTTGTACAACTACCTTGCAGAGCTCATAACGTTTGATTCAAAAATCTATTTTACATGTTTTTTATACCGTTGGAAAGATCTCAGAATAATTTTTCTATCCATATATCATTCACCTCTTTTTGATATCATTTGGACATTCATATTGTGACTGCAGTTCTCTATTGTTGAACTTTGGTGCTCTGTTTTAGCCTTCAAATCTTCTTTTGGAGCCTTCAAACTTCATTTGGTATCAGATCTTTGTTCGGTTGGAGGGTTAGAATCACCTGTGGTCTTGATAATAAATTTTTAAGTTGTTTTGTGAGGTTTATTACAGGTTCATAGTTGTGTGGGTGTAATGGCCAACAAAACTAACTCATTGTCAATCACTAAGTTTAATGGAGATGACTGAATATTGGAGCATCAAGATGAAGATATTGCTGATGGGAAAATGTCTGTGGGATATTGTAGAATATGGGTACACAAAACTAGAATATTGGACCACACTTGCAGCAACAGATAAAAAAACAAAGAAGGATGCACAAATGAAAAACTCCTTAGCCCTTTACCACATACAATCAACCTTGGACAAGAGTTTGTTCCCAAGGATAACTGACTGTAAGACAACTGAAGATGCATGGAAGTATTTAAAAGAAGGCTACGAAGATAGTGACAAGGTTAAAGAGGTCAAATTGCAAACTCTAAGGAGAGATTTTGAGAATATCATAATGCAAGAAACTAAGAATGTTGGTGACTATTATGTGAGGGTGAAGGCAGTTGTCAATAAAATGACAACTCTTGGAGTTAAGATAGAAAAAGAGGTCATTGTGAAGAAGGTTTTGAGGACTCTCACCTAAAAGTTGAGTCATGTAGCCATTATTATTGAGGAGAGTAAAGATTTATCTACTTTTGAGTTTGATAATTTGATAGGATCTCTTATGTCTCATGAGGAGAGGCTAAGGGAAACTATTACTGCAGTTTATGAGAAGGCATTTGCTTCTAAAGCTACAATTTCAAAGGGTGATGGAGTAAGCTCTAGTGGACATGGAAATGGCCAAGGAAGAGATCAAAATCAGAATTATTCAAGAGGAAGAGGTGGTAGAAGAGGAGGAGCAGTAGGTAGAGGAAGAGGTAAATTTGATAAAATAAACATACAATGCTATCATTGCAAAAAGTATGGATATTATGAGAAGGAGTGTAGGTTGAAGGCAGGAAATGAAGGCAAGAGGGCCAACTATGCTTATGAGAATGAGGCTACTACAAGCAACCTCTTCTTAACCTACAACAAGTCTGATCAAAACCTTCAAGAGGCTTGGATACTTGATTCTGGTTTCTCAAATCATATGACAAGAAATGGGGAGCTTCTTGATTCCATGGATGAGTCCTTCAAGTCCAAGATCAAACTTGGAGATGACAAGGCTTTGGAGGTGGCTGCCAAAGGTGTAATGGAAGTGAACACAAAAGAAGGTAAGAAACATGTTCATGATATCTATTATACACCAAATTTGAAACATAATTTATTAAGTGTAGGGTAGCTATGTGAAAAGAACTACAAGGTAGTCTTTGATGATAAGAAATGCACCATCTATGATAAGAACAATAGCAATAGGATTGTTACTACAATTCCTATGACCAACAATAGATTATTTTCTTTGAATTTTGGAGGACAAGGGGGCAGCCTTGCTAATGTTGTTGTTGAAAACAAGAGTTGGTTGTGGCATCTTAGGTATGGTCATTTGAATTTTGCAAGTTTGAGGTTGCTAACTTATCAAGAGATGGTTTATGATTTTCCAAAGGTAGAGGAGCATAAAGGTGTTTGTGAGGGGTGTGCATTAGACAAGCATGCAAGATAGAATTTTTCTAAATGGAAAGCATGGAGGGTCTCATACCCACTCTAATTGGTCCATTTTGATATTTTTGGGCCTATGCAAACCAAAATCTTGGGTAACAACTCTTACTTTATTACCTTTATTCATGATTTTTATAGAATGTGTTGGGTGCATTTTTTGAAGCATAAGGATGAAGCATTTTCTTGTTTCAAAGATTTTAAATATTTTGTTGAGAATTAGAGTGGTTGCAGCATTAAATATTTAAGGACAGATAATGGTGGTGAATTCTATTCTAATGAGTTTAAACAATTTTGCAAGAATATGGACATTAAAAGGTAATTCACAACTTCCTATAATCCACAGCACAATGAAGTGGTAGAAAGGAAAAATATGATAGTTGTTGAGATGGAAATAAGTATGCTACAAACTAAGAGACTTACCAATATGTATTGGGCTGATGCAATCTGTACAACAATCTACATATTGAATAGGAGTCCCACTAGCTCATTGGAGAAGATGACTCCTTATGAGGTATGATATGAAAAGAGGCCCAATGTTAACCACTTCAAAGTTTTTGGTTGTTTGGCTTATGCTCTTGTGGTTGATGAACTTGGAAAGAAGATTGATCCTAAGAGTGAAGCATGTATATTTATTGGCTACTATGAAAATACTAAGGCCTATAGGCTTTATAACCCAAAAACTCATAAAGTGGTGGTGTCTAGAGATGTGATTTTTGATGAAGGGGGAGTATATGGTCATCAAAAACGTTATGTTGATGATGGCAACAGTGGTAGAAGTTCTTATAATGTGCAGCCCAGTTATTCTAATGTGTTTCCTAGTTTAAAATTAGTCCCACCAAGTCCACCAACCAACTCTTCAAATAGTCCCAAACAAAGCAGTTATAGTCCCTCTTCAAGTGATGATTCTCCAAACATATTTTTAGATGTTATGAAGACAAAAAGGGGGAAAAAGGAACTTCAAATTCATCTTCCTACTCAGGTTTTGGATAGTAATTTCCATAGAAGAATTACTAGAATCCAATCTCAAGAAATTGACCAAGTTATTCAAAGACTTGATAAGGTGCACATGTATGGTGATGAAGATGAAGGTGAGCCAAAAGGAGATGTTAATTACACTTTGATGACTATTGCTGATTTTGAACCTTCTTTTTATGAAGAAGCTTGTACTAATGGTGTTTGGATGCAAGCAATGGAAGAGGAGATCAATTTTATTGAGAAGAATGATACTTGGGAGCTTGTAGAACTGCCCAAGGGAAAGAAACGTGTGGGCTCTAAGTGGATCTATAAGACTAAGTATAATAGTGATGGTGTAGACCTAAAATTTTCGCACTCCTTTCCTCTAGGCTGATGGATTCGCGCCTTAGAGGGGAATGGAAAAATAGTAGAGCTACACCTCGAAAGAGAGGCACTTAATTATGCTTTCTTGTGGTGATTTTTCGACGAATTAAGGGTTCACTAGGAAACTTTTGGCGGCAGTTTCCATACCTAGGCTTGGAAGATGTTTGATGTGTTCTTTTTATAAATCATTCTCATACACCTATGTTTGGACTTTATGCAACTAAACTATCTATATGCAATTTTGATATAATGAGGACAACAGACAGTGGATACAAAATGAAATACAATGCCTAAGATTGAGATTATAAGAAATTATAAACCTTACTTGAGCCGGATCTTTGATGGAGATTCTGAGGCTTGTAGGAGGACAATCATCTCTGTTATAGATAGAATCACCTCTGTTATAGATAGAATCACCTGTGTTCTAGACAAAATCACCCCCTATTTGACAAAATTGCAGGCGATTATGTCGTAATCCTATAGTAAAATAATTGACAGAAAAATAAGGTTTATTGTAAAATACGACAGTTTTCTTATATTCTAAATCATAAATATGTTTTAATTTCTATATGCAAATGGATATGAAATGACATGAGAACACTATGATGACAATTCAACCTAGTATGCCATGGATTTATGCAATTATGATCCTGATTTTACGATGCAGTTAATTGAAATTATGGTGAACACCAAGATGTAATATGCAAATTTAAGCAGTAAACTAAATAAATATTGAACAATGCATGACCAAAAAGGAAATAGGGAAAGAGATGCAAACATTGGTTTGAATCCTTGCCCCATTGTTGATCTGCAGACAAGATCACCTACCTTATGACAAAATCACCTCTGATCTGATGAAATCGCCTGCCATTTCTGACGAAATTGCCTAGCGTTTATATCGATCACCTGGCGATTATGTTGATATCTGGGCGATTGTAACTGGGACCTATAATGAAAAAATTAAACAAATGGGGACATTGAGGGATGGAATTGCATAGAAAACTGATGCGAGGGATACTTAAGGGAGTTTAGAAGCTATCTCAAGGAATGAGAATTCAACCTGCCAATCAGTTAGTTAGTCAGTCTGGAGGAAAAAGGGAAAAAGGGGTCTAGATTAAATAGGCCAAGGGGGGATTTGAGGGATTTGGGAGGTTAGGCTAAACATGGAGGAGGTTTTGATCCCTCCTATGTTTGCCATCTTCAATCTACTCGCCAACCTCCCTGATCCGAACGACGGCTAAACTAGGTAAGAGGTTTTAAATCAGATTTTATCTTTTAGCAAATTTGTTAAAATTCTATTTTAAGACAAAATCGCCTGACGATGTTGTCAATCGTCAAACGATTTTTTTGACCGTTGGGTGATTTTGCCCAATGGTCAAACAATTTTTTGTTTATTGGCATGAAAAACAAGGAAAATGATGTCAAAATTGGACATATTATATACCGTTGGAAAGCTCTTTTTGATCCCTATCCAATGGTATAAAATTTGATAATAATTGAGATGATTTGATAGGGTAAAAATTCTCTTGAATATGATCTTAAGTTTCTAGGAGAAAAACTTAAGGAAAATGAGTCAATTTTTCATGTCTACATTTTGCCCCCTCTTTGACGTATTTATGAACAATAAATGCGTCAAAGAAAAGTGTAGAAAATTGAGTAAAAATGATTATGATTTGACATGGGCAAAAATGGAGTAGATGGTTTAGAATGAATAGTTTATGTGAAATTGATGTTTTAGAAAAATAATTACTAATTTACTAACTAGGATGCCCCCTCGAGTTTTTACACCAAATTTTACATTTGGTGGAAAAATCGAATTTGATCTTCTTTGTTTTATGTAACTTTGTGTGATTTATTGGATGATTTATTACATTTGCTTATGATGGTTGTGTTACATAATTTCTTGTAATCATGCTTTTATTTTTGAACATTTTGATCATTACTCAACATAAAAGGAAAATGATTTTGTAAAGTGTGTTTTGAGATAGATGATTTTGTGTGATGATAGATTTGAGGGATTAGCAATGAACCTCGAAGGATGTTGTGTTGTTATATGAATGTTGGTGGAGTTCAAAGCTCGCTAAGTCATGAAGCTGATCCTGTTGTGAGGAATTTTTGTATTGCTAATACCAAAAGATTGTGTGCTTAAGAATAATATTAAGGCTTTATGATGAGAAAAAAATGTTTGATGTTGTTTTAGGACAAGATGTTCGATAGATTCTAGCAATAAACCTCAAAGGATGTTGTACTGTTATGAGACTATTGGTGGAGTTCAAAGCTCGCTAAATCTCGAAGCTAATCCTGTTTGTGAGGAATGTTTTTGATATTGCTAAGAATGATTGTATGCTTAAGAATAATATTAAGGCTTTTTTGGTAATAGGAATATGTGTGATGTTTGTTTGATAATAATGTATGTGGTAAATGTTTGTGAAATATATTGAGTAAAGCATGAAAAAATCGAAGGATGATTTACGCTAAGCATAGAATTCCTAAGTGTGAAATTATATGAAATAATTACTTAGGAATTATACCATCATCGTGAAAAATCAAAATGAAATGCATGATGATATAAAATTATTTGTTCTTTTAAAATGCAAAGTAATGTAAGATAAATCATTATGTCACATGTTTCAAAAAGATTATGAACTTTTTATGAAAATATATGGACTAATTTTGGGCATGGAAAATTAGAAATATGGTTTGCACTAGGTATAGAAATCTTAGTGTGAAAATTGAGCAAAATAATTCCTAGGAATTATACCATCATCGCGAAGTCATGAATGTTATGTATGATAAGTGATTTTGAACTACATGTTATTTTTTGCAATAAGTTGTTTTTGAGATTTTTGAAATTTTAGAAATATCTATGTAATGTGTTAATATGAAAGTAATGATAAACTAACGTTGTCCGAAAAATTTCAAAGAAATATTTTAACTTATTTCAAAGACAAATTCAAATTTATCAAAAACCAGTGTGTGATAAGTGAGTTCATTATCCATCTTGATTTGATATAATGATACAAAATCTCTCAAGGATCAAATGTGTGTGCTTTGTAATGTTCATTTATCACTTTTGAGTAAGGTAGTGATGCAAGCAAACTTGAATGAACCAATGTGTGTGCAAGTGAAGGGTTCATTAACCATGATTTTTGTGCATGAAACCATACCAGACTACTATGTAAGTCAAGTCATAAAAAGCTAGCTAATCCACAAGTGGACATAGGTCTGTACAAAATAAGGTCGCTAATGTGACAGACATGTCACCATGCAAAAAGGAATTACCCAATGTCAAGCAAGTTGGGCACAAATCACCTGTTATGGGGTTTACCTCATGATTTTTGAATAACTGAGAATTCCAGGGATTTAAGCTCATTCACCCTTCTTTTATTCACTTTCAAGGGGTAGGGATTTTTTTCATTTTGTTTTGAACAAGGGGATTTTATTGCTTTTATTTTTCTCTTTTCATTCTCTTTTTTGATTTTTTTCTATTTCTTTTTCTTTTGATTTTTGAATTTTTCTTTTCTTTGATTTTTCTTTTGGGATACTTGCTCGGATTGGCTGTAGAGCAAGGGATTTTTATGCGGGTAAGGGTGAGCTTGTCCTTTTGCCAATCCTCAAAAAATTCTAGACTATGCACATGATAGGATAGTAGGGGAAAATTTTCGCTCAAGATACTAAGACTACTAGGTAGTATCATTTTTTGAATTTGCAACAAATAATTTTAATGTGTAAAAGTGTACTTGGTTCAAGAAGTAGCAAGATCATTTCCCAAAACTCAAAATATTATTTAGTGAAATAGTGATCTTCGATACAAGAGAGATTTATAATCATAATGATAAAATCAAAATAATTAATTTGTTAAATTTAGTGTATGGTTCAAGATAACTTTTGAATTAATACGAAAAAAAGGAAAATATAGCTTCAAAATTTTGAAATACAAAAATTAATAACAATGCAGAATAATTTGAAATAATTTTGAGATTTTTGATACTTTTTGATTTTTTTAGTTGTTTTATTTTATTTTTATTTTTTTGATTTTTTACTTTTAATGATGGAATTGGTGGTATATACAAGATGATCTATATACATTATACAAGGTTATTTGAGTATAGCATGTCTAAGGTGGCTTAAAAATAAAAGGAGATTTTGAAGGATAATTTGGTTGTGGTGTATGTGAAGCTATTTGGTTGATAGTTGAGATTGTTGTGATGAAGAATGAGATGTAGATGAAGAAAAGTGATGGACAAAATATGACAATGATAAAGAGGAAAAGAATAGAGAACTTGATGTGATAATAATAATGAAAGAGAAAATGAAGAACAAAAGGTGATGAATAAAAGGTAGCGATAACAAAAGCTTTGTTATAATGTAGAACAATGTAGCAAAAGATTTGACTTTTATGTGTAAAATTGATCATGTTACAAAATAAAATGTCATAAGGATAAGAAGGTTCTTCATTCTTATCACTATCTTCCAAGTCTTGATAATATGGAGGGAGCATATGTGAAATATATGCATGGGTGTTATTTGGTAAACAAGGATGATCGGGTATGGATGAAGAAAAGTGATTTATAGGAGGTAATTGTGACAATGGAGAATGTATAGAACTTGATGTTTCAACTGTTAAAGATTCTTCAAATGGTGTTGGGTCATCATGTATGGTAACAATTTTATTTGTGAGTTTAAACTTCAAACATTGATGAAGAATGGAAGGGACAACCCTCATCGTATGAATCCAAGGACTTTTGAGAAGTAGGTTGTAAGGTGAAGGGCAAGATGCTACATAAAACAAAGTATCTAGGATCTTGGGTCCACTCTTAAGGGGAAGAATTATAGTGCCTCGAGCTTCTTGAATTTCATTGTTAAAATATTTTATAATAACATTTTTTTTGGTAAGTAGTGTTTGTATTTACAGCGGGTTTTAACAAGGATCCCAAAACCTGATTACATAAGCAATGGGCCTAGGGCATCAATCCCTTGAAACTGAACACCAAAACAGAAATCCCACCTAGCGGTAACAGTAAGCATGAAACAATTCCTCTCAGCGGGAAACAAAAAAATAAGAAATAAAGTAGTTTTGGAGATCCCGCCCAGCGGAGAGTAGCCAAAAACCACCATCGAGAAGATCCCGCCCAGCAAGAAGCAAAGAAAAACTGTTACAATAAAATCCCGCCTCATGGGAAGCAGTCAAAACCACCACAAACAGTCCCGCCTAGCGGGAAGCAACAGGGAAATCCCACCATCCGGGAAACCAGCAGAAAAGAAAGGATCCCGCCTCGCGAGAAAACCGACGGATTTTGCGGATCCCGCCCTGTGGAGAAACCAGCTGCCCATCGGGAAAACATTCCGTTCAGTGAGAGCCATCCTGCAGGAAGCCGACAGCCAGCACAGAGAGGATCCAACCCATCAAGAAGTGACCAGAGAGTTGCACCACAAGGAACCCGCATCGGGAAAATAGAAGAGGATCCCAACAGCAGGGACCAAGAATCTCGTCCAAGCACAGAGCCTGTCGAGGATTCACAAGAAAAAATGGGGAAGCTGTCCAAACCCTAAACCGTCACCTCCATCGCATCGAGAAACGTAGGGGACCAGATCCACGTGAATAACCTGCAAAAAAACCCCAGGGGGAAGCCTGAGGGAAAAAGGGAAGGGATCCCCAACCAAACAGGGATCCCTGGGAAGCACCAGTCCGAAAAAACAACCAAGGAAACCCTAGCCGACCGGGAGGGACGTAGATAGTGGAGAAGGATCTCCCCCCAGGAGATCATCTGCAAACAACCACTCCCCGGGAGGGATGACTTGGGTTGAGCCAGGGACTGGGCAGGAACCAGGAGCCATGGGAGGGGGAGCAGGGGAGGGACCAGAGCCCTCCCCTCTCTACTTTCTTCCCATTTTATAATAACATTTGATTCATTGAGATATTCTTCCTTTAATCCGAGTTTTTGGAATAATTGATAAGTGCATAAATTAAGAGAGGAGTCATTACCTACCATAATAGTTTTAATAGATATTTCTTTAATAAATCCTATAATGTAAAGAGAGGAGTCTTATTGAGGAGTAGATGAAGGAATCTCCTCATCATAGAATGAAATATGGTTAACCTCAAGAGGGCTTACACAATTAATTGTGTTCTTAGGGGAAATATCATGAGGAACAAATTGTTGGCTAAGTATCTTGAACAAAGTTTCCCTATGAACATGAGAACTTTGTAATGCTTCTAAAAGGGATATATTTGCTTGAGGATTAATCATTTGTTGTTGTCTATCAAAGTGGATTTCAGATTGATATTTTGATGTTAAATATGGGGTTTCTATGCTTACATTCCATTTTGTATCATTCTCTAGGGCCAAAGATAGTTTTGAAGGTTGGTCAAATGAGAAAACCATCTCTTGAATATCAAATTGAGTTGATTGAAATTGAGGTTGCCCATTTGTAGTTTCTATTACAATATTAGTAATATCACCATGATGGGACACATTAAGATGCAATATTTGATTGGTTTCCTGTTGTTGATAATTGAATAGGGGTTCTTGGGAGATCCCCATGTCTTGATTGATTATGGGTATTTTTTGTGTAGGAGTTTTATTATTTATTGGAGATTTATAATCAGTTGTAGATTGTAATTACTTTATAGTAAAAAGACCCTCATCAATCAAATATTGAATTGCACATCTTAAATATCTATATTTTTGTGTCATATGTCCATCCACTCTATGATATTCACAATATAGCTCAGGTTTATACCAATCTGTTGTGGTATTAGGTTGTCTTATGAAAGGTAACTCAATCCTATTTGTATCAAGTAAATGCTTGAGAATTATATCCATTGGTTGATTGAACTTAGTAAATTTACATGGTGAAGGTTTTTGAGAGGTTTTTGATAATTGCCTTAGGAATTCAGCCATAAAAGGACTTAATGGTTTTGTAGACACCAAAACAGCACCAATCCGATTATGTGACTGCAAACACTGATCGCTTTGACAAACACAGCCCCCAGGGCAGCCCTCAGAGGTTAAACAGTGGTCTTAACCACTTTCATAGCAATTTTGTGAGGTCAAGGAGCAATTTGGCACACTTGGACACTTTGCCCAGTATTCGTCTCACCCCGGGACGAATTCAAAATAGAATCCGTCCCACCCCAGGACGAATTCTGAATCCGTCCCTGGGTGGGACGAATTCTAAGCTTAACGGGCAAAAAGGCAAATGGTGCCAAGTGGCAGCCCAAAACAGTCAGTTAAGGGCTCCTACCTTGCACGCATGTGTAAGTGGACGAGAGGGGCCGTTAGAGGACTTGTTACAAGAAGCATTTATCAAAGTTCAAGTCAATGAAGGACTCCCCTCCCTCATGGGAAGACAAGACTGCCACATGGCGCCCATGGCCAACACTTGGCTTTTGTGCTTCCCTCCCAAAAGAGACCCCTTGGGTCTATAAAAGGTGGGAATTTTCTCACCCAAAACATGCAGGTGGAAGGAGTGTTCAAGCAACGAAGTGTTGCCGAATCGAAGACTCATTTGCATCCCCCTTTGTTCACCTTCCTACATCCATCAATCTCTTTTGCAAGGGAGGTTGTTGGGTGGCCTTTGGAAGCTCGAACCTTACTCAAATCCGACGCATGGACATCTGAACCTACCAATTCGCCGACCCCCAATCCTAAAAGGTTTTGGGCCCATCCTTGGTGGATTGGCTCCAAAATCGAGGGCCAACGGTGGGAGGCCCACTTGGGCACCCCCGCACCCCCAAGTTCTAATTTCAGTTTTTGAGCACTTTAGATTAATTTTTAGATTGCATTCTGTGTTACTAGGTCCGATTAGTCTATAATTGCAATTTTGTAGCTTTTGGTCAGAGTTTAGGGTGTTTTGTATTGCTTTGTCGTTTCGCTAACTTGCAGGTGTCAAGGTCAAATTCCCGAGGGAGGAGGCCAAATTGGGAAAATCCGACCATCTGGGTCGTCCCAAAATGGCCCCAATTACCTAACCCCCTATTTGCAGGAGTTTTGCGGGTCCCGGGATCCGACATTGGAGCAGCGACGGGTCGATTTCTCCTATTCAGAAGAATTCGTCCCACCCAGGGACGAATTACAGTCAGAATTCGTCCTGCCCAGGGACGAATTCCAGTTTAAGGTGAATTGGCCAGCTGCCTCAGTGGCAGTGGCCTTCTGGTGACTGTTCTTACCTTCTGTCAGATTTTGAAGCAATTTGGATTCACTGTTTTCATGGTTTCAGGCAAATATTCGTATGCATATTTTGTTAGTTTTAGAGAGAGAATGCTTTTCATTTGCAGCAGGTGCTACTAACGTCTTGATCATTTCTTTGTTTGCAGGAGAAGCAGCAGAGGCGAAGAACCCATCAACATCAGCGGCGGCATCATCTTAGCCCGCCCAGTGCAATCGTGGGCACGCGGAAGGAGGAACCATTCAGCGATTGTAATCAAACCTTATTTGCGCTCCTAGCCCCTGAAAAGGGAGGAGGCATTATTGTAACAGAGATCGAAAGAAATTAATGAAAGGGCTATTTTTCTTTATCTGATTGCGTCTCTTACAACATGTCTCTTTTCCGTTTCATGTAATTCATATTTCTAGGACTTAGGCGTGCTTAACTTTGAATGCAATTGCACTTGGTGTTTCCTTTGACCGGAATCTCGTGCTTTCAGTGGCGATCACGGTGGGACCCTGTTCCCCGGTTTTGAAATCACGAAACTGATTAAATTTTTGTGTTTGTGCTTGACAGGTACACTTTTTTTGTTGCAGACTGCTATTCGTCTCTGACAGGGACGAATCCTTTTCTGCAATTCGTCTGACCCTGAGACGAATTCAAATTCGTCTCTGGGTGGGACGAATTCTGTTCTGCAATTCGTCTCCCAGAGGGACGAATTCCTGTCTATGGATTTTCAGAGCAGAAATTCAGAGACAACAGGAGCGAGCAGAGAAGAGGTAGGGATTTTCATGATCTCTCGTTATAATTTTCTGTTTCGTTTCTGTTTTCGCTTCGTTAATTGTTTTCATTTAATCTTGCATTGCATTAGGAAAAGTCATGTATGCTAGTTTCATTTTGTTGGATAAAACGAATCCCACACACATCACGAGACAACTTTAAACCAAGGAGCTGGTCGTAAGACCCCACCCTTGATCAAGACCATTGGTGGATTTAATCACCGCCTTGGCTTGATTTGCATCCATTTCCCGATTGTCAACTGTTGTTAGGCGTAAATCCTGACGAAGACAGACCGAGCGTAGCTGGGGTGATTCCCATGCGCGCGAGGATAAGTTTTCTATGGTAGGTGTCATTAACAGGACAATCCCCCTTCCGTACCGCCTATGTACCACGTACCTTCTGCTCTCACGTACCTATAGTCTCCCTCTCGTAAGGGCGGGTATATAGAGAGGTTGGTATATCGGCTCTGGTTGGTATATTGAAGGGGCGACCTTTTTGGAGTTATAAGAGCCTACATGATGCATTTAAACGTTCTACAAAATCTACAAAAACAAAACAAAACATCAAAATGCACTAAACCAGTCTAGGGCACACCAAGAATCCTTAAAAGAGATAATCACGGTCTTGTGAATGTGTGTGTTTAATTCTGCTTAGTGTAGACAAAAAAAAAAAAGAGAGAAAATCATAAAACGAGATAAAAACTTATTTAGATAGCATAGAAGCACCGCAATGGTGTACACCCGTAGTCAAGCCCAATCAAGGGCAGAAGCTCCGAGAGGTACACAAAAAGCAGGCGCAAGTTGCCTTCACTTCAGTCTTGAGGATTTGGTTATACCGCCTTATCGGTCTAACCTACAAAAGAATCCAATTCAGAATCCTCGGTGGGGTATGCCTATTCAAAGCAGCCCCTTTCGGGAAGATGCCTTACATGTAGACCTTGACATAAATAGAGAATCACCTCTTGAAGGTAGGCATGAGTGGCCATCGTGCAATGAAGCGCTAAACGAGCACACCTGTCCATTTAGAGGGGCAACATGGATATGGCGTCCCTTATTTACCTATCATCGAACAGAGAGACCACATCCGGAGCGCAGGGCTCCTTACATAGGGCGACCTAACTCCGCCCATCCCATTTACACTCATGAAAGGGAGTATGAGGAAAACCATCACATTCCTCGAGAGCAACAAACAATGCGGGAACCTTGCATTTCCGCACCAGCAGGATATCATGATCACCCCTTGAGGCCAGAACCTCGAGCACATACCACTTACCTCGACAGAGGGAAGCGACCCATTGAAACCTTAGAGCATCAAAATCAAGGTAGACCCATAGGAGGAACATTTGAACCTCCCGAACAAAATAGGGTAGAACAAATTGATCCGGCTGTCGCCAGATATACCACCCGTCAAGCCCAAATCATGCGGCTTAAACAAAGTCAGCAAGAGATAGAGTATCAATACCGCTTGGATAAAGAACGCATGCAACGCGAAGCGGATGAGTTACGCTATGAAATACCTGAGAGGGGGCCAACCCCTCGCATCCAAAGAGCTGAACAGTATGAGAGGCGTAATCCGTTGGCGCAAGACAGGTCTCCACGACCTCGTCAAGCTTTGCCTCCAAGACCCCATAGATTCGAGAGGGAGGCAACTCCCCGAAACAATGATGGGTACCTTCAGCAAGAACTTGATCAGGGTCATAGGTTTCGCCTCGAGACTCCTCAAGAATTTTACGAGGAGTATGAACCAGAAGAGGAGTATATCGAAACTCCCCATCAAGGCGAGGAAGGATGCCATTCGGCCACCCCTCCATAGGCCTCCAGGTTACCGTAACTTGCAACAAGAGCGAACAAGAGAGGAAGAAATAAAATCTTCCGATGCATACCAAGCGCTATTGGAGCGTTTAGAGTCGGTGGAGACAAAAGCCGCTGGGCATCAAAAACCCACATTACGTCTACTCCACAATAATCTGGTGCATCCCTCAGTGCCTACACCTCTTTACCCCGAACACTTTAAGTTGCCTCAATTGGCGCTTTTAAAGGTGAAGAGGACGCACAAGAACATGTTACACGGTTTCTAAGCCAATGCTTCGGCATTCAAGATAATGACGCGTTATTGCTTAGAACATTCATAACCACATTCGCAGGCCCTACCTCGGATTGGTTCACACAACTGCCCAAACACAACATAAGCAGCTTAGATCGGCTAGTAGATGCGTTTCTTGAACGCTTCGCCTTCAACACAAGGAAGAAGGCATCACTTAGTGATCTTGCTAGCCTTAAACAATTTGAGGAGGAAACAATGGCAGCGTACGGGAACCGATGGAGAGCTTTGCTTTCTAAGTTACCCTACCGTCCTCCCATGTCGGACCTCACGCAAATGTTCGCGAAAAGTTGTTTAAAATCAATCTCTGGTCTATTGTTGTTGCGACAATACGACAGCTTAGAAGAAGCTTTGGCGCAAGCCGGAGTCATAGAAGAGATTAAGATAGGCGAAGGCGCAATTGCCAAGCCTAAGAAGAAAGAGTGGAATAAAACCACTAAAAGCGGGACAACGCAACCACAACACGCTGCAATCAACCAAGTTGCGATAAATGTCCCAGAGCCTGTGCAAGAAACGCAGCCTCAAAAGGCTAACTACCAGGCAGTGCCTCCTGCTTACGAAAGAGATAACAGGAGACAAGAACAGTATCAACAACGTCGCCCTAGGCGACAATTCACCCCGTATGCGGAGTCTAGGGACTCCTTATTTGACCGCTTGTCAGCGGCGAATCTAGTTACTCTGCCAGAAATCCAAATTTTTGACCCTAGCGTTCCTAAGCCTAGGGGGTATAGGGAGGAATTGTATTGCAGATTTCATAGACGCAGAGGACATGACCTAAATGGGTGCTGGAAATTCAAAGAACTAGTCCAGGATTTGATCGACAATCGAACATTGGTCGTGGACAACCCCATCGCACCTAACAACCAACAAATGGGGGTATTCAAGGACCCCTTGCCTGCCCACGAGGCGCAGACAAAACCGCTCCAAATAAACGAGGTGCGACAAGATCTTCCCGCACAAGGATTTGTGGGAATGATTAGCATTGTAACAAGGAACAGAAAATACCCAGCAGTTGCCCCCGAGGTACCTGCGAGGGAAGTTCCGTCGACATCGCAGCCTCAACAACGCCCAATGCAGTTACCTCCGCCTAGACCTGAGGTCACGATACGAACCAAACTCACGCAGAGTTTGCGGACCACGTCAGCTAGGCTGTCCATCTACGAGCTTATTCAACAATCAGCTCCACATAGAGAAGCTCTTATGGACATCTTAAAAGCCATTGAAGTACAACCCCACGAAGCTAATTCTTTCAACGCTTTCGTGGGACATGTGAAACAATGTACGGAGCCTGTCATCACATTCAAAGAAAATGAGGTCAAAACAATATCGAATGACATGCCGGATCCACCCCTGCACGTTATCGCGCGGGTCAACGGGATCCCGTACAAGAGAGTGCTGATAGATACTGGCTCGTCCAGTAACATTATAACCACTGCTGCGTTAAAGCATTTAAAATTGCTAGCCTCTCACATCACGACTTCCACGTACACACTGCGAGCTTTTAACGATGCAATTTGCTCGACAGTCGGCACGGTTGTTCTGCCTATACAGGTAGGACAAAAGTCAATACCCACACTCGTGCCATGTGTTGGAAGGCGAAATGGCTTATAACATACTGGCTGGGGCGGCCTTGGATCAGGGACATGAAGTGTGTCCCCTCGATCGCACACCTGTGCTTGAAGTATGCCTATGAAGGGCAAATACATGTAGTCCCAATGGACTTAGAGCCCTTCAAGTATTGCAATGCGGTACAATTCATACCTCAATCGACCCTACCATCAACGCATTTGGATTTTCAATTAAATCCATCTAAACAGGGTCCGATACCGCAGCACCACTGGTGGCCAATAAGGCAAAATCCCAACCGGGTGAGACGTCATCATTGGCTCCTTCATCATCAGCGCCACCTATCGTGGCCCAACAGAAGGACAAGGGAAAGCAAATCATGGAGGAGGTTAAGCCTCTAGAAGAGGGGTTGCCCACGATCTCAACAATATCAACAGAGGAAGCGCCCAACGCAACGGAAACCAAGATTCCTGAACAACCAAACATGGAATGGACTCAGGAAGGACTACCGTTTCCTCCTACCCAATCATCAACAATCACTGTTGAGATGGCCAGTACAGGCCTGGGAGAGTACATAGTGCAAAATGTTGTGGCAACCCCCACACTGGAGTCAGTACAAGACATGGGAAGACCTCGCCTTCCCATTGGAACAATCGTCCCTTTAGGCTACCCACCGAACCAAACGAATTTTGTGTATGGGGGCCTTGATCATGGTTCTGAACCATGCGAACAAAAGGAAACAGATGAAGAACCTTTTGTCGAAAACATCAATTATCCGTCGAACCCAGAATTTGCCCTAAAATATCTCGAACAATGCAATTGGCATGGGTATGGGCTAGGCAGATACGAGCAAGGGATGCGGATCCTTTGTCAACCAAGATATCAGATGCCATACGACAAGTCGGGGGTAGGGTTCAACCATCCCCTGCCATTAGACATCTTGGTTGAAAACATGCAAGGCCTAGAAATAGGCAACAGGGGGGGATTGGCACAAGACCCGTACGCCAATCCAAACACAGAATACACATTGGGGGATTATCTCCCATGGTCTACAAACACCCCTGGTAACAACAATAATCCCTCTCCTTTGCTAGAGAGAGGTGAAAGTTCGAGAGCAGTCCTCGAAAAGAACAACAACGGCTTCCAGATATTTTTCTGAAACTGTTCCCCTTAGAGGTTCCAGACGAAATAACGCAGTCTCAAAAGAATCAGGTCCCTCCACTAAGAGTGGAACAACCGCAATGGGATCAGATTAATTCACTGGAACAAGAAGAATCCTCAATGTCGGAAGCAACAGATGGTCGAAGAGGATGAGCAATTTTGGATCTATGAAAGCGATTCAGAAGACGAGACTGAGATGGACTATCTCAGACATGCGCGACGACATCACCGCGCTCTAACCCATGAAGATCTAATGGGACAAATGGGTATACGGTTGGGACATGAATGGCACTTAGACCCAACGAGGTGGGACCAAGTGCTAGGCCTATGGCTCCAAATTCAAGTTGAGCATCGTCCACCTCAAGATCCCATCAGGACAACAATACCAAGGGAAGACCCCGCCTTCCTTTCCGCACATAGAGACGAATTTGCACCTAGAGAGGATCCATTCGTGCCTGTTCCCGTAGAGCCAGATCCAGAGTATAGGGAACATCCGAAAGAATCAAGTCGTCACACCCGTGGTTCCGGAGACCAAATTCATTCCATCCACATGATCTCCATTGATTTGACCACACCCATCCGCAATCCGACCGATCCATCACGGTCATTACATCTAAACACGGATGCCATTGACTGGGATCGCGTCAACTCACCATTGTCACCATCAGAGTACTGGCCTTTCGGTGAAATGCTTCATTTTACCCCAAGGACAACTCAAGATATTTTTCAAGCTGAAGAGGGACCCGAGGTCCCCAACGCAGATCTTAACTCAGCTGATGATATCCATTTAATCCCAACTCCACATCAGTTGGAGGACGGATCTCACATGTCAGTCGAAGAGACGACTGACGTAGACATCGGCACAGATCCAATGAATCCACGGATTCTCAAGTCGGGGTAAGCCTTTCCCCGAAGAGCAAGCCGATTACATTGCCCTTCTTAAAGAAAAGAAGGAGGTTTTTGCATGGTCATACAAAGATATGCCAGGACTAGACCCGCAACTAGTCATGCACAATTTAACGCTTGATCCGAAAATCAAGCCGGTAAAGCAAAAACTAAGAAAGATGCACCCAACAGTGGCCTTGATGGTCAAAGACGAATTACAAAAGCTGTTGGATGCACAATTTGTCATCTGCGTGGATTATCCGCCATGGTTGTCCAACATGGTTCCCGTCAAGAAGCCCGATGGGAGGATTCGCATATGCACCGACTTTCGAGACCTAAACAAAGCGAGTCCTAAGGATGATTTCCCCTTGCCAAGCATCGACGCATTGGTAGACGCTACAACAGGTCACGAAATGCTCTCCCTAATGGACGGTTTCTCGGGATACAATCAAATTTGTATCAATCCTGAAGACCAACTCAAAACGGCATTCACAACGCCTTGGGGGACATTTTGTTATAAGGTCATGCCTTTTGGCCTTAAAAACGCTCGGCGCTACATACCAACGTGCTATGACGTATATCTTCCACGATTACATGCACAAAACTTTGGAAGATTACATGGATGATTTGTTAGCCAAGTCTAAATTGCGCTCAGATCATCTCGGTGACTTAAGCAAGATCCTCGATCGCCTCATAGAGCATAAGGTCAATCTGAATCCCAAGAAGTGCGTGTTCGGCGTCACATCCGGAAAACTCTTGGGTTTTATAGTCTCCAAAAGAGGCATCGAAGTGGACCCAAACAAAGTCAAGGCAATCCTTGAAATGGCTCCCCCAACCACTATCAAGCAGCTCGAAGTCTGCAAGGAAAGGTCGCGTCGATTAAACGCTTCATAGCGCAATTATCTGACAAATGCCGACCAATGAACAAATTATTGCACAAAGGGGTCACATTTCATTGGGATGACGAGTGCCAGCTAGCCTTTGACGAAATCAAACAATACTTGGCTTCGCCGCCGTATTGGCACCGCCTAGACCAGGTGTGCCGTTCTACTTATACATCTCGACCATGCGAGGTGGCACTCGGGCGCAATGCTAGCCCAGAAGAATGAACTTCACAAAGAACAGGCTACTTACTATCTTAGCCGCACCCTGGTCAGTTACGAACTTAACTATGCATACGTTGAGAAACTCTGCTTGGCGGTGGTGTTTGCCACCAAAAGGCTACGCCACTACATGCTGAGCAACACGACGTATGTTGTGTCTAAGGAGAATCCATTGCGATACATGATGAGTCGTACTTATCATAGTAGCCGCACGGCGAAATGGATCATGTTGTTGACGGAATTTGACATTGAGTTTATTGGACAAAAATCTATAAAAGGACAAGTCATAGCCGATCAACTAGCAGAGGCTCCTCTTGAAGACGATCAGCCTCTCAACTAGATGAGGTCTTCCATGTATCAGAATCGCCAGATTCGAAGAGCCCGAGTCTCAGGCCGACATAACCTTATTTTTTGATGGTTCTAAATGCGAGCAAGGTGGTGGCGCAGAATTGTATTCTTCACACCGCAGGGCGCTCCAATGCCCCTGTCATTTAAATTAAACTTCCAAGTGCACCAACAACAATGCGAGAATATGAAGCCTTGCTCCTAGGTCTTCGGACAACAATCGCCATGAACATCAAAAGACCGAACATCTTTGGCGATTCGCTGTTAATCGTCAATCAAGTCAAAGGGGTATATCAATGCAAATGCCCAGTTTTGAAGGCCTATAAAGCCCTCGTGGATAAATTCTTGGAAAAATTTGAGTGGTATGACATCGAGGCACTCCCTCGATCATCGAATCATTTTGCGGACACAATGGCCTCCTTGGGGTCACTAATCCCGCAAGACCTTTCCGGTGATATAACAACCATTCAGGTCAAAACCTTATCGCAACCCGCGATGGAGCGCGCAAGCTCAGACTTGACGCCAGGAATCCACATGATCCAGATCGAACCATCTTCGGATAAGTTCTTTCGAATCCGAGACTATTTGAAACACGCCAACTGGGGGTCTTTGTTCTCCCCCATTCCCATTAATAGCAACACAACGCTATTTTTACAAGTTCTATCCCAATCAGCATTTGTTAGGGAAGAACTCCAAAAGGGATTGGCTGTTCAAACCGTCGAGGTATCTGATCAACAGGACTAGTATTTGCCCATAAGAGATTACCTCAAGTTAGGTAATCTACCCTTTGGATTGACGCAAGCCGCAAAACGAACATTCAAACAAAAAGCGGCAAAATATGTCTTGATAGGAGACATTTTGTATCGTCGCAGCCTACGACGGAATTCTTCTTCGTTGCTTGGACCGACAAGAGTCCACTTGGGCGGTCACCCAAGCGCATGACGGTACATGTGGCGGCCACTTTAGTGGTATGGCCATTGCAAAGCGCATTCTTCGCATGGGCTATTATTGGCCATCTTTAGAGCGAGATTGCTGCGCATATGTCAAGAGGTGTGTGAAATGTCAACATCATGCCAATCTGATGCACGCACCTTCCCGGGCCCTACAGATACCCGATCCGCTTGGCAATTTTCACAGTGGGGCCTCGATCTAATTGGAAATATCTCCCCTACATCGTCAAGCCGTCACACGTTTATCATAACGGCCACAGAATATTTTACCAAATGGGTGGAAGCAATTCCGTTAACCTCTACGACAGGACCCCGCATTGCGGAGTTCATTTTGCATTACATCATATGTCGTTTTGGTATTCCATCCAAAATAATCTCGGATAATGGGCCATCATTCAAGAACAAAGACGTGCGTGCTTTAACCACAAAGTACAAAATTCAGCACAACTTTTCAACACCCTATTATCCGCAAGCAAATGGGCAAGCAGAGGCGTCAAACAAAACGCTAGTCGCCATCCTTAAAAAGACCGTCGCAGACAGTCATAAGGATTGGCACATACAAATCCCACTTGCCCTTTGGGCCTATCGCACTAGCATTCGGACGCCCACTGGGGCAACTCCGTTTTCACTAGTGTATGGCTCAGAGGCAGTAATGCCTCTCGAGTTGGAAATTCCTTCCCTCCGCATATCAATGCAGGAATTCATCGATGATGACACTGCGCGGCAGGCCCGGTTAGACCAGCTTACGTTGCTTGATGAAAGACGCGTTAATGCTCTCGAGCACTTACGTATCTATCAAGAGCGGCTTAAGAGAGCTTACAACATGAAAGTTCACCTAAGAGACTTTCGGGTTGGTGATCTGGTTCTGAAGGAAAACCAACAAAACTCTAATTTGCCGTCCCATATGAGGGACAAATTTGCGGCAAATTGGTTAGGTCCGTATGTCATTGATAGCAAAATAGGACCAGGAACGTACAGGCTAGCTTCTCTTGACGGTATCAAGGAAACAGAACCCTTGAATATCAGTCATTTACGACCATTTCATATCTAAGACAGCCATGTACCAAAAAAAAAAAAAAAAATTCAACAAAAACAAACAAACAAAAAGCTCCAAGGATTATCGCAATCTCTTGGTCACCCAAAAAGCTCCAAGGATTATCGCAATCTCTTGGTCACCCAAAAAGCTCCAAGGATTATCGCAATCTCTTGGTCAACCCAAAAAGCTCCAAGGATTATCGCAATCTCTTGGTCAACCCAAAAAGCTCCAAGGATTATCGCAATCTCTTGGTCAACCCAAAAAGCTCCAAGGATTATCGCAATCTCTTGGTCACCCCAAAAAGCTCCAAGGATTATCGCAATCTCTTGGTCAACCCAAAAAGCTCCAAGGATTATCGCATTCTTGTAAAAGCAAGGATTATCATCTTGGTCAACCCAAAAAGCTCCAAGGATTATCGCAATCTCTTGGTCAAACAAATCAATAAATTCAACAAAAACAAAACAACAAAAATCAACAAAATCAACAAAGATTTGCATCTCAATTCTAGGCATACTCGAATTCATCAAAATCAACAAAAACACCATGCATAAATCTTACCACACTACGATCGATGGTCCAGGGAACGTACTAGGAGTTTCGATTAATTCAGTCATCATTTTCCTCTTTAGCCATGTAGTGTACCAAGTCGAACGGATTTTATAAAGGTAGAGTCATACTTGAAATACACCTTGTTACGTAACATCCCAACACAAATCAAAACACTAAAATTCCCAAAATTGTGTGAACGAAAGATGAAACCTGCAAAATAACTAGGTCACCACAAGCGAAACGGTTATCTTGCTCATCCCCCGTGCGAATGACCCCTAGAATGCTGAGAGTTGGCAAAAGGACAAGCTTCCTCCCTACCCAATTCCCTAAGAATCCCTAAAGTTCTCAATAGTTGCAAAACACAAAAATTTGCAAAATGTCAAAACTCAAAAATTTGACAAACTACAGTGCAAACATCAAAAGGCACAAACAACAGTGATTTTCATCACTCCATATCCCAAATCCCTTGCTCAAAAGAAAAATCAATCAAAATAAACAGTGATCTTATCACTACAAAAGAGCAAGTATCCCAATACAATTGAAAAAAAGAAGGGAGTTGACCTTGAATCCTCGGAACTCTCAGCATTCTGTAGGTCATAAGGCAAGCTTCAATACCAACTCGGTAATAGAAGTAAACCTCCCGCATGACGATATATCTGTCACATTAACTTGTGTACAGATCAATGTTTGCATGTGGATGAGCTAGCTTATGGCAGCCTGGATTACAACGCAGATTAATCTTAGTACATATAACAAAGGAATTCGTGGAGCTAATTAGGTGATCCTCAGTACAGGTTCGGTTGAAAGCCCATCTGGCACTGGCGGTATCCTAACAAATACCACTAAATGAACTCAATTGCACACACTGGGATGTGAAATAGCTCGGTCAAAAACAAGTTTGATTCATACCTTGTTCAAAAGTCTTGTAAGATAAAGTACAATCGTGGATAGTGAGTTAAAACTGTCTGAATCTCAGAAAATCTTACACTCATCCCGAAAACCATCTGCGCTACTTATCATTCTTATGATACCATCAGAAAATACAAAAACAGCAAAGAAAAACCAGATAAATAAAAATAGCATTCATCCATTTTGCATATCACATAGGCATCTAAAAAAAAAATTCAATTCATCTGCATCCATCAAATAAATAAACATGCATAACAAAAATCAATCACATCATCACATGTACAAATCCAAAAATAAAACCGGTATATATATATATATCGTCAAAAAAAGATGCCCGTAGGCTACAAAAACAGGTCCTCAGACCCCGCAATCATATCCAAAACCCAACCTAAGGCGTCGGCCACCATGATCACGCAGGATCGGTGCGACGGGAACTACCCCCCGTGGTGTGGGTCCTACGGGACCCCGCAGGCGGCTACCGCTAGCCCCCGCATCATGCCTACTACCACCCCCTCATCCAACCGCTCGCGGCGAGATGATGCCGACCGCTCGTCCGACTATCCCTCGTCCGTCGAGAAGATCTGCTGATAGAAGGCTCAGGGAGCCGCCCGCCAAGGCGGATGACCTCCCTCTCCAAGTCTATCCGGTATAGACACCACTCTGCCTCCCGCCGATGATAGATAGACAATGCATCATCGCGCTGCGCCAAAACGCTATCCCGCTCTGCCAACTGAGCCCGCAGAAGATCCCTCTCTAGATCCCGCATCCGTAGCAGCTCTGTAAGCCGCGCAACCTCATCGCCTACATCCGACCCCACCCCCTCCGTATCGGTCGGACGCATAGGACTCCCGGGGACAGTAGCCTGCCCAGGCTCCAACTGCTCCTCCACATCCTGCATGTCCGGCTGCTCCGAACACCCAAGTACACATCCTCATCTCCCACATCCGCCATGTCTGCATCATCCAACGGCCCTCCCCAATCACCCCCTGTCGCCTCAGCATCCTCCACTGCCGCCTCCGCACCTCCCAGAGGACCCTCACCTCTCCAGCGCCGCAAAACCCACCACGAGTCATACTCAGTGGTAGTACCTACGTCATCCACATCCAACACCTCAATAACAGCATCCGACTCCTCGCCCAATGGCACGAGGACAGGTGGCTCCAGATCCCTCTCATCTCCCCGACGTCGATAGCCTACGGGTTCACCGAGCAACCCCTGGCGCACCCCAAACTGTCGTGTAACCCGGCGGTACGGAAAGAACTCATGCTCCGTCCCGTGCCGCCCGATCAACCATCGCTCCCTCCGTACCCGTCGGAGCCACTCTCCGACCTCGAGCCAGCCGGGACGGTCCCGATAGGGACGCCAAAACACCTCCCTGGAGTGAGCCGCGAAAAGGCATCAATGTAGTGCTCAACTGCACCTGCCCATCGCCGACTCTGCCCCTGCTCCGCAGACCGTCGCCACAAAGCTGCATAACCAATCTCATCATCCTCCATCGCCACCCGAGTCGTCCACGGTAACCCGGTAGGCCTCTCAACAGCTATGTGCTGCCAACCCCAGCACTGCAACAAAAAGCTGCAACTGACACCCTTCCGCTGTCGACAGCGGACCCCGTACAGCTCTCCGTAAAGCTGCGCCAACAAAGTCTGTCCCCATCTCAGGATCAACGGTGCCTCTACCGGGCACTCTGCCAACTGCCACACCAAATCCAGCAGGTTCCACGGGAACCTCGCGCTTGACGAATCAGGGAGAAGAATGTTAGAAATGAGGCCCATCAGGAATGCGTGCCTCACTCCTAACACCCCCCTCTCCTTCCACCAGCCAACCAAAATCCCGCCAGCCTGGCAATCCGCCTCGACTGTCTCCACTGGGTCTGCTACACCCAGCTCCCCCCCATGCCCAAAACATCTCGTGAGTATAGCAGTCCGCTGATCGAACGGAGATGTCCTAATAGGCAGACCATCTATCGGAATCCGAAGCAACCGATAGACGTCCTCAAGAGTCACAGTCATCTCCCCTGTCGGGAGATGGAAAGTATTGGTCCTCGGATCCCAAAGCTTGATCAGGGCCGTCAGATAGGCCTGATCCGAAACCACAGGCTCCAGTCGAGCCACCTGCTTGAGCCCAAGGGCATCAAGCCATTCCCAGTCGTCATCAGTCAAGGCCAACCGCGCCTCAGTAAAGGCAGCGGGTACACGGTACCGGCTCCTAACAACCTGCAAGCAAAAAAATAATAATAATAAATAAAATAAAAATAAAATTTTCAATTCTAGGGTTTCTAACCTTAGTTGTTAAACAAAAAACATCACAAAAAAAAATCTTAAAATTTTGAAAAGCGCAACACAAAAACAATGCATTCAGTTAAAGCAAAATAAGCCCTAGGGTCACTTACAGGACTCGCCTCGGCTCCGCCGCTCGAACCGTTTGTGCACTCATGATGGCTGAGAGAATTCCATGAGCGCTTCGCTCGCAATTACCTCCTCCTCCCGAGCTCCAAAATCGCAAGAAAAAATGACACAAATGAGCCCAAAATCAAGTTTTGGCCCTTAAATAGGCCTTTTGCACTGGAATTCGTCCTTGACTGGGACGAGCGCTTTGATTAGCGCTCGTCCCACCCAGGGACGAATTCTCCAGCTAGAATTCGTCCCACCCAGGGACGAATTCAGGCCAGACACAAAAATTAAGAAAAATGACTAAAAATGCACTAAAAAGACAATAAACCGCTCGACGGATTGCAAATGCAACTGACAACATGGGCATACAAAATCGACATCGGGGTCACAAATTATCAATATCCTACTCCCTAAGAAGGCTACCATAGCCGGACCGCTCCAGGGGAAGACAGATTTTGAAAATTTAATCCCAAAATGATGTCACAAAAACAACAAAAAAAATTCAACACAAACACAAGCAATAAACATTGCCAGACACAAGTGCTCTTGCACTTAACCTCTTGGCATAGCAAAATTGATGTCGGAGTTTGCATTGTCACTATCCTACTCCCGAAGAAGGCTACCATAGCCGGACCGCTCCACGGGAGGACGGATTGCCGACAATTCAATCACCAAATGGTGTCACAAAAACAACAAAAACAATACAAAATTCAACAAAAACACAACAAAAACATTGCCGGGCATAAGTGCTCATGCACTTAACCTCTAGGCAAAGAAAATCGATGTCGAGGTCCAAATTATCGCTCTCCTAGTTCCCCAAGAAGGCTATCATAGCCGGACCGCTCCACGGGAAATAGGTTTTCGACGATTTCACCTCATTATGACATCACCAAAAGGGTTAACACCCACCAAAAATAGGTCCATATGTTGGAAAAATTGCACACGCTTAACGGTAAACCCTCTAAAGGCAAACCTTGCACAAGTCATCTTGGGTCAAGCGACTCGTCGCTTCTCTCACGAAGGTCATTCCCTCATCGATTCGTCGCTTGAGGGGGTAGTCACACTTAGTCACCAATCAACAATCACACACCCAATTAAGGAAAACGACATGCATTCAAAGAATCATTGACAAAGACAATCACGCTCCCGCTTGGGGCAGTAAACAAGCAACAATCAAATCAATCAAACACTTGGCATTTCGTGAATCATGAACACAAGGTTCCCCCTGAGGATAAAAACGCCCTTCACTTGTTCATGACTGATCAATGTCCAAGTTCAAGTCACACCTCACCAAAACAGGTTAATACTTGAAATCAAATTCCTTAGCTCGTCAGAAGCAAGGATTCAAGAATGCATGCCCTTTCCATACTTGGGGCATCAAAAGTTGGTTAGGTTACCAAGAAACCCTAATCATTAGTGCTTTGGTTATCTATTTTTGCTCAAGATCTGCGTCACCCGCAGCGCTTCCCAAAAAGGGCATCCGTAGACACCAAAACAGCACCAATCCGATTATGTGACTCGCAAACACCGATCGCTTTGACAAACACAGCCCCAGGGCAGCCCTCGGAGGTTAAACAGGTGGTCTTAACCACTTTCATAGCAATTTTGTGAGGTCAAGGAGCAATTTGGCACACTTGGACACTTTGCCCAGTATTCGTCTCACCCCGAGACGAATTCAAAATAGAATCCGTCCCACCCCAGGACGAATTCCGAATCCGTCCCTGGGTGGGACGAATTCTAAGCTTAACGGGCAAAAAGGCAAATGGTGCCAAGTGGCAGCCCAGAACAGTCAGTTAAGGGCTCCTACCTTGCACGCATGTGTAAGTGGACAGAGGGGCCGTTAGAGGACTGTTACAAGAAGCATTTATCAAAGTTCAAGTCAATGGAGGACTCCCCTCCCTCATGGGAAGACAAGACTGCCACATGGCGCCCATGGCCAACACTTGGCTTTTGTGCTTCCCTCCCAAAAGAGACCCCTTGGGTCTATAAAAGGTGGGACTTTTCTCACCCAAAACATGCAAGTGGAAGGAGTGTTCAAGCAACGAAGTGCTGCCGAATCGAAGACTCATTTGCATCCCCCTTTGTTCACCTTCCTACATCCATCAATCTCTTTTGCAAGGGAGGTTGTTGGGTGGCCTTTGGAAGCTCGAACCTTACTCAAATCCGACGCATGGACATCCGAACCTACCAATTCGCCGACCCCCAATCCTAAAAGGTTTTGGGCCCATCCTTGGTGGATTGGCTCCAAAATCGAGGGCCAACGGTGGGAGGCCCACTTGGGCACCCCCGCACCCCCAAGTTCTAATTTCAGTTTTTGAGCACTTTAGATTAATTTTTAGATTGCATTCCGTGTTACTAGGTCCGATTAGTCTATAATTGCAATTTTGTAGCTTTTGGTCAGAGTTTAGGGTGTTTTGTATTGCTTTGTCGTTTCGCTAACTTGCAGGTGTCAAGGTCAAATTCCCGAGGGAGGAGGCCAAATTGGGAAAATCCGACCATCTGGGTCGTCCCAAAATGGCCCCAATTACCTAACCCCCTATTTGCGGGAGTTTTGCAGGTCCCGGGATCCGACATTGGAGCAGCAGCAGGTCGATTTCTCCTATTCAGAAGAATTCGTCCCACCCAGGGACGAATTACAGTCAGAATTCGTCCTGCCCAGGGACGAATTCCAGTTTAAGGTGGATTGGCCAGCTGCCTCAGTGGCGGTGGCCTTCTGGTGACTGTTCTTACCTTCTGTCAGATTTTGAAGCAATTTGGATTCACTGTTTTCATGGTTTCGGGCAAATATTCGTATGCATATTTTGTTAGTTTTAGAGAGAGAATGCTTTTCATTTGCAGCGAGTGCTACTAACGTCTTGATCATTTCTTTGTTTGCAGGAGAAGCAGCAGAGGCGAAGAACCCATCAACATCAGCGGCGGCATCATCTTAGCCCGCCCAGTGCAATCGTGGGCACGCGGAAGGAGGAACCATTCAGCGATTGTAATCAAACCTTATTTGCGCTCCTAGCCCCTGAAAAGGGAGGAGGCATTATTGTAACGGAGATCGAAAGAAATTAATGAAAGGGCTGTTTTTCTTTATCCGATTGCGTCTCTTACAACATGTCTCTTTTCCGTTTCATGTAATTCATATTTCTAGGACTTAGGCGTGCTTAACTTTGAATGCAATTGCACTTGGTGTTTCCTTTGACCGGAATCTCGTGCTTTCAGGTTTATTACTTTTTTTATTTATTATGGATAGAATGATGATAGGAAGATTGTGAAGTATGATGTGAGTGAATGGTAGGATTGGAAGAAGAAGTATTTTCTTGTTGAAATGAATGTGTTGTATTGAAGGAAGAATGTTCAAATGGTGGAGAAGGATTGTATGTGGATCGATAGGCATAATATGGATATGTGGGAGAAAAGATAATATCGTTATGAAGAGGATTGGAAAAGGGATTGTTTTGTTGGGGTAAGGATGAAAAATGAGAAAAGTGTGATAAAGGTGATGTTGAATATGGATGAGGTTGGTCATAATCAACAAATGCATTTGAGAGAATTTTCCCAACATTACTGATGGGATCATATTGATTAGAGTTAAGACTCATGGTTTCTTTAGTACTTCTAAAAGTAATATTTGGTATCTACCGTTTAGAATTTAATCTAAAACATACAAATTTGAAATGATTAGTTTGTTATTATTTTTCTTGTATACTTTATTTTATTTTGTTTATGTTTTTGAAATCAGAAGAAATACCTATGTATTCATGTCGGGTTCACCAAAGAATGTAGGCATAAAATTTTTGCACTCCTTTCCTCTAGGTTGATGGATCCGCACCTTAGAGGGGAATGAGAAAATAGTAGAGCTACACCTCGAAAGAGAGGCACTTAATTCTGCCTTTTTGTGGCGATTTTTCGATGAATTAAGGGTTCACCAGGAAAATTTTAGCGACAATTTCCATACCTAGGCTTGGAATATGTTTAATGTGTTTTTTTTATAAATAATTCTCATACACCTAAGTTTGTCCTTTATGCAACTAAACTATCTATATGCAATTTTGATTTAATGAGGACAACAGACAGTGGATACAAAATGAAATACAATGCCTAAGATTGAGATTATAAGAAATTATAAACCTTACTTGAGTCGGATGTTTGATGGAGATTCTGAGGCTTTTAGCAGGACAAAATCACCTTTGTTTCTGACAGAATCATATCTTTTCTAGACAAAATTGCATGTGTTCTAGACAAAATCACCTTCGATTTGACAAAATTGCAAGCGATTATGTCGCAATCTTGTAGCAAAATAATTGATAGAAAATAGGGTTTCTTGCAAAATACGATAGTTTTCTTGTATTCCAAATCACAAATATGTTTTAATTTCTATATGAAAATGGATATGAAATGACATGAGAACACTATGATGACAATTCAACCTAGTATGCCATGGATTTATGCGATTATGATCTTGATTTTACGATGTAGTTAATTAAAATGATGGTGAACACCAAGATGCAATATGCAAATTTAAGCAGTAAACTAAATAAATATTGAACAATGCATGAACAAAAAGGAAATAGGGAAAGAGATGCAAACAGTGGTTTGAATCCTTGCCCCCTTGCTTATCTGTAGATAGGATCGTGTGCCTTCTAACAAAATCACCTCCGATCTGACGAAATCGCCTACCGTTTCTAATGAAATCGCTTGGCGTTTCTATCGATCACCTAGCGATTATGCTGATATTTGGGCGATTATAACTAGGACCTGCATTGACAAAATTAAATAAATTGGGACGTCGAGGGATGGAATTGCATAGCAAACTGATGCGAGGGATCCTTAAGGGAGTTTAGAAGCTATCTCAAGGAATAAAAATTCAACCGCAGTCAGTCAGTTAGTCAGTCAAGAGGAAAAAGGGAAAAGGGACCTAGATTAAATTGGCCAAGGGGAGATTTGAGGGAGTTGGGAGGTTAGGCTAAACATGGAGGAGGTTTTGATCCCTCCTATGTTTACCATATTCAATATACTTGCCAACCTCCCTGATCTGAATGATGACTAAACCAGGTAAGAGGTTTTAAATCGGATTTTATATTTTAGCAAATTTATTAAAATTTTGTTTTAAGACAAAATTGCCTGGCAATGTTGTCGATTTTCAAGCAATTTTGTTGACCGTTGGATGATTTTGCCTAACGGTCAAACAATTTTTGGTTTATTGGCACGAAAAACAAGGAAAAAAATGTCAAAATCGGACCTATTATATACCATTGGAAAGCTCTTTTCGAGCCCTATCTAATGATATAAAATTTGGTAAGGATTGAGATGATTTGATAGGGTAAAAATTATCTTGAATATGACCTTACTTTTATAGGAGAAAAACTTAAGGAAAATGAGTCGATTTTTCATATCTACATATCGCAACATTGAAAGATCCAAGGCTAAACTTGTGGATAAAGGCTTCACACAAAGGTATGGAATTGACTATGAAGATACTTTTGCTTCTGTAGCTAGACAAAAAATAGTAAGGATGGTACTTTATTTGGTTGCCCAAAAGCAATGAATTGTACATCACTTAGATGTAAAAAGCACCTTTTTGAATAGGTACTTAGATGAGGAAGTGTATGTACAACAACCTCAAGGATTTGAGGTGAAAGGTAAAGAAGAATATGTCTACAGGTTGAAGAAGGCATTGTATGGCCTTAAACAAGCACCTAGAGCATGGTACTCTAGGATTTATGGATAATTTTAATAAAGTGGCTTCAAGAGAAGCAAAAGTGAACCTACCCTATACTTCAAGAAAGAAGGTAATGATATTTTTCTTGTTTGTTTGTATGTTGATGATTTGATTTATATGGGTAGTAGTTCCAAGTTGAAAGATGAATTTAAGGCTGTCATGATGAGTGAGTTTGAAATGAAGTTAGGATTGATGAACTATTTTATTGGCATGGAGGTGTATCAAAGTAAGGATAAAATATTCATTTGTCAAACTAAATATGCCAAGGATATGCTGAAAAAGTATGACATGGATAGTTGCAAACCAGTCCCTACTCCCATTGCTCATGGTGAATTTCTATGCAAATATGATGGGACTGAAAAGGTGATTGTGACCAATAGGAGCATTGTTGGAAGCTTGATGTTTCTCACAAATACCAGACCAGATATTGCATATGCTATCTCACTTATTTCTAGGTATATGAGTGAGCCATCTCTCTTGCATTTGAAGGCTGCAAGGTGAATTTTGAGGTATGTTAAAGGTACTATTGACTTTTGTAACAACCCTGATTGCTACTCCTTCTTATCCACAAGTTTTTTTTTTGTTCATGTGGCAAATACCTAATCCATAACCTAGATAGGCATATTCCATTTTGATTTTATCTTTCAAGGCATATAACTTCAAGAGCTATAGAGACTTGATCATAGTATCTTTAAGTAGAAGTGATCAGCTTCTACGAAATCTTCATACCCCACTTGGTATGAGTACGCTGGCCTAGCATACCGGTTTTATCCTCTTAAGAGGAGAAAATCATTAAATAGTCCATCCAGACCAAATGAATACCTTGAAGATGGTGAACCATGCCAATGGTAAACCATCATAGATGGAATAACCACACCTATGGTTATCCATAAATCTTAGCTCCGATTCAATCCATCTAGAAAAGAGTTCTAAGACTACTATATCACTATTGTGATAAGAATCCATGGAACATCTATCTTTAATCCTCCTTACACATTATTACACCTTATATTAGGCAATCCCTCTATTGAATTCCTTTTAAATGGACAATACTAGTCCCATGTGAATTTAATTCTTTAGTGTAGAGAGGAGGATCTATCTTGGTTTGTAAATCAAGGTCAAAGTGCCCTCTTGAGAGTTTCATTCCACAATATGTTTTCAACTAAACCATCTTGAGTGCAATTAATCCATGAAGCAAGATTCATTACATCTTATCCTTAGGTTTGAAGAATTATGTGAGACTCCTACTTAACAAGATTTGTGTTGCATAAATCCAAAATTTTCCCCTTAATATTTGGTCTCTATTGCATAATAGTTCTTGGAATCCAACAACATGAACATAATCAGTGTTGTATATGAAAAGGTGTATCATTCATAAATAATCATCCCACAATGCTATAATAAATTAGACAAATTCCTTGAATTATTAACGCATTTAAACAAACCTCCATTCTTCACATGAATTTATTATTTGAACAATACTTCTTACTAAAATCATTCATCATTACCCATTTAATTCCAAAAATAAATGATACAATTGAATCACATTAAATTGTCACTATATTAGAAATTGAGCATCCTTTTCTAGCATCCATACATCATTAACCTACTGAAAACTTAACATACATTATAGTGCATGAACATAAATATTACATCAAGCATCTAACATCTCATTAACATAAATCGTTCTCATTTTGTAAATAAAAGCAACATCCATAAGATATAATAAAACAAATCACAAATTAGAGTGACACAAAGATTTATCCTGGGAAACCCTGATGGGAAAAACCCAGCCTCCAAAATGCATTCTTTCCTCATATTCATAAACTCAATATGTATCAAATATTACAAGTTTATAAGGGTCACAATGTATCCCTTCATTTGTACAAATCAAGGAAAGCAATTGTTCTTGTTCATATACTTGATGCAATTAAGGAATTATCTGGTTCCTTTCTCCAGAGACATCAAAATATTGTTATGGTATCATCCATACCAGAAAGGAAAATACCTGTTTCATTATAATTTAATATGAAAGTAGGGAAACTATTGGTTCCTTTCTCCTAACAATGTATATCATTTGGTATATGTTTATGATAGTCATTGGATTTGCATTTGGAGATGACTTATTAACACTAGGGGAAATTATTTTATAAAATTCCCTCAAGAATGAAATCCAATTTCATCCATTTGGGTGGATAAATAATCGACCCTTACTTCCTAAATTAAAGTCCCATAGCCTTAATTTATGAAGCACTCATCACTTTTATATAACTAATAATTTCCTTTAATTTGTTAAATATTGTGTCTATGACTTCCAAATTAAATAGAAGGTGCTACCTCCAATTAGTTGAGAAATATTTTTCCTTTATCCCTTTTCTACCTCAAAGTTTCTTGTTTTTAATTCATAAATTTCCTAAAGATTTCCATATCATCTCACCAAACTTTAATACATACGTATGCCATACCCTTTAAGGTAGACATGTAAACCTATCTCTAAATTATAGTATAATCATCCCAAGCCAAACTCACTTTTCCATAATTATGGAATATGATTACCCTCATCTATAGAATACCTTTAGCCAAGTTATAGCTCTTACTTTCCTTATGGTCACACACTACCCAATGGTTATAGCTTTCTACCAACGATGATACGCTATAGATCAATGGTCCTTGGATTACCACTGATATAGGAGACAAAAGGTTTTTCCAACAGGTTCAAATAAATATATCTCGAATTCACCCGACAGACCTATGGTACTAGCACTCATATTTGCTATACATAAACTCACCGTCGAACGACCTTGAATGGTCAGAAGTGCACACTACTGGAGTTGCTGCCGTCAAGACAGTATTGCTATGAGTCATATCTGTGGCTAGGCTTGAATCTAACTCTAAGGTTCTTGCTCTCTTGTTTCGTACGCAAATCAAGGGTCACTCCTCCAATATCTTTTCATGGCTCCCATGACACTGGATGCGAAGGCACTAGTAAAGCCTAATGTGGGGTTTTCAGCAGTTCCAATTGACTTATGCGTTATGACCCCCGTAATGATATTGGGATAATCTTTCCTAGATTTGATTGAAAATGAAATCAAGCGATGCATCTTGACAGTGTTACGTATATAACATTTTGGGTTTGTCGATCCCCCAACATTGATCAAGAAAAACTTGAAATAGGTCAAATATCAAGGTTTACACAGACATGCCATGATCGCAACTAGGTGGAGTGTTCTGGGTATTACATATGTAGAGGATTATCGATCTTTTGGGTGCTCATTTCCTTTACATAGGGGACAAACTCCGACATCGATAATTCCATAATATGACCTTTCTCTCCCTTCATCATGGCTTCGAAGAAACCCTACTTGGATAATAACATTACTGGTTCATATTTAAACCACACTTAACTTTGAAGGCTCGGTTCACATCGTCCTGCGAAGGTTGTTGTGATGTATTCGACGATGCTAGAGTATTTAGTGTCCAAAAGGTTCATGGATCGATCTTTATCGAGATAAGTTTAACACATCGCGTGGGAGGTTGGAACATTTACTATTGATTTCACTTATCTCATCATGATGGCTAGGTCCAATACACAGAGATAAGGGTTTCAATCCAAGGGTGCTCTAGTTCTGTATATGACAAATTCAAATAATGCACTACATTCAAGATTATACAATAAATCTAGCGTAGAGAAATATCAGTCCAATACTAGGTTTGGACATACCTCCATCGCTTGATAGCTATATCTCGTACTTCAAAGTGGAGCGAAAAACCCTAGAACATGTCTACACATTGTTTATTAGGTATTCTAACATTTATGTATCCCACATTCGCTATACTATAGGTGTAATACAATATAGAACCATCTTCGCACCAAATAAGTGGTAAGCACTAGCCACGGGGCTCTGCTAATAATTCCTAGATGGTGGTTTGACTATTCTATAATTAGTGGTTGAATATTTGGCTTGTCATGGGTCTATGCTATCTCAGGGTATATTTCGAGGGCTGAAAGGTAGACTTTTTAACAATTTAATCAAAGGTGTCATAATTAAACAAGCAATTTATAACCATAGCCTCTAAATTTATAAACAAGCCACTATATCAAACCTCCTATTAAAGAATTATATTTCGAGGGCTGAAAGGTAGACTTTTTAACAATTTAATCAAAGGTGTCATAATTAAACAAGCAATTTATAACCATAGCCTCTAAATTTATAAACAAGCCACTATATCAAACCTCCTATTAAAGAAATAATATGAATTCCACCTTACTAAAAAAATATATTATGAAATTAGGTAGTATACTATTTTTAAGGCAGAAAGGGAGAAAAAATATATTATGAAATTAGGTAGCATACCATTTTTAAGGCAGAAAGGGAGAGAACCACTTGAAAGTTTTCTTCTTGACTCTTCAAAATATTTTCTCCTAGCCCCTCTCCATTTCCTCCATCCATTCTTCTAACCTCAAACATCCTTCAAAATAGAAATCTCTCAAAGGACTTCTGGTTTCTGATCCACCCAAGGGTGGAGAGCATACTCCCTAGTCCTCCCAAATTTCCTAGATCTCTACTATAGCAAGAAACCCTTTTCGGTCTTCTAGTTTCTGATCCACCCAAGTGGTGGAGAGCATACTCCCTAGACCATTATGATTTATCTTAGATCCTAGATGGCGATTTCTTCCCAAGATGCCTTCTATTTATAGGGAAATTCTCCCCTCATGGGCCAAATAGTGACCACATTATAATAATACTAAAAAGATGCCTAAGACCATTATGACTTCATCATGTCCTTCAAGGGTTCTCTAGGGATGAGGTGAGTGACAAAACTCATACTATTGAGGCATAAGATAGTTACAAGGGTGGAACTATTGTTGATAAGCTATGAGATCCTTCACCAATATCAGGCATCCACATGTGTACTTCCCAAAAGGTAGGATGACCCTTAAGTTATTTAAAAATTCCTTAGTTTTTTTTGGGTCCCATTCACATAGGGTCTACAAAATTTGCACATAATTTGCTATATGGTTATAATTTTATAAAATATAATTCTTCAAATTTATCTTTTACTAGACCCCATAAATAGCCCTAATTAATTAATATTTCTTATCCCTTAAAAAATTCTTCTATTAGAATTTTTGTAGGATTCTTTAGGGTCATGCCCCTTCTATTAGGCATTAATTGATCCTCCAAGATCAATTAATATTCTTTAAATAAGGTAGGAGGGTAACGGGTCATGACAACTTTGGTATACATTACTATCCCGCTGAAAAGATGGAGCTAGTTGGTTTCAATGACTCAGAGTGGGGCAACAACTTGGATGACCGAAAGTCTATGTCTGGTAATTTTTTTTCTCTGGGATCTAGGCTGATCACTTGGAGCTCAAGGAAGCAAGGATTAGTAGCAATCTCTTCAATAGAGGCTGAATATATTGTTGTTACTTTAGTTAGTGCTCAGGCCTTATGGCTTAGGAAAGTGTTGGAGGAGATAGATGAGAAACCAAGTGGTCCTACTATAATTTATTGTGACAATATGAGTGTCATACAGTTGGCAAATAACCCTGTCCACCATAGAAGATCTAAGCTTTGATATGAAGTACCATTTCATCCGTGATATGGTGGAAAAAAAATTAGTTGAGTTGAGGTATTGCAGCACCCATGATCAGTTGGCTGATGTTTTTATTAAAGGTGTTGCTAAGACTCAATTTCTTAAACTAAGAAAAAGTCTTGTGATCCCTTTTAGCATCAAGGAGGAGAATGTTGGAAAATGATGTTGATATGTCTGCATTTTCAAATTAGAAGGCACACGAGAATATGTAACCAATTTGTAACGATTTTGTACAAGTGTAGGTGTAGGAATATTGTAGTTGCCTTGTTTGTAATTACCATAGATTCTTTAAGTTTGAGTTCCAAGATAGATTAAGATGATTACTATTGCATTGTACAAGTTTGGTGTGTGAGAAAACATGAAATTAAAGGTGAAAAATCGATTTTTTCAGCCTATTGCATTTTCTTGTCTGTTGTAATCTAGATTTTATAGAAAAGCCTAAACTGCCTAATTTGGAGGTGTAAAAATTCTACTGTATTTATCTATTTGTTGCAAGTAATACACAACTCGAAAGCCCTTCCCAAGAGCTTTCCAACCATATATCACACTTCATATTTCATTTAGTATTCGTTCTTACTTTCACCTCTGAAAATCACGTTTTGTCCACTTTTTCCAGGCCTTGAGTAGACCATGTACAACTACCTTGCAGAGCTCATAACTTTTGACTCTAACTTTGTTTTGCATGTTCTTTACATCGTTGGAAAGTTCTCAAAATAAGCTTTATATCCATATATCATTTACCTCATTTTGATCTCGTTTGGACCTTCATATTGTGACTGCAGTGCTCTGTTGTTTAACTTTGGTGCTATGTTTCCGCCTTTAAATCTTCATTTGAAGCCTTCAAAACTTCAATTTCAGCAGCTTTTCTGTTGAGCCTGACTTTGTTCTAGATTGAAGATTGTAAGTTTTGACGATTAACTGACTCCTTTTAAAACTCTACATACAAGGTTGTTGGATCATTTGTAAACTATCACTTTTACCTACCCAAAAAAATGCCCTCATAGGGGACTTGGAAAGAATAAGTTCAAAACCATTTATTACTGCAGCAACTTCGAGTTTGAGGTCCTCTATGTACGGCAACATTGAACTATAGAGCATAAATGGCAAACTACCATCACACCTACTCTACGTTATGAATGTTTACCTAATCGAACCGTATGGTAAACTTCTGTCAAAATCGCATGCCCCAAGAAATATCAACGCATAGATTTCAGATAGATGCCTCAAAATTTTACCACTTGATTGTGGTCAGCTGTTTAGTCGCAATTGTCAGTTACGTACAAGTTATAATTTGAATTTAGATATCAAAGTGGTACCTTTGTTCACACAGTCCTTAAACTTATTATTATCATTTTGTACAAGGAATGCATTCTCAATGCTTCAGTGACACCAGATCTGGCTTCAGATGTTATGGTAAGTTGGGTCTTATAAAACAAATAATACTTTCGTGGCGTATGCTTCAAATGTTTTACATATCTGTGTTTAACCAGACAGTGCCTAGGAAAGCTTCCAACTTCTACTAAAGCAATGGACTTCATCTGAATCCCAACAGACCATGAGACTGTTGGGAATGTGGGAATTGGAGAACACGCGTTAAGAAGCAATTGACCAACTATTCTATATTATTATTATTTTTTAAAAAATGCTTTCCTCTGAACCTGTGATCCCATTATATCTTCAGTTGTATTTAGCATCTGTTTTAACCAAAAAAAAATTATTTACAACCTAAGAGTAGCATTCTACTTTAACTTTTATTTATTTATATATATAAATATATATTATAAACAATCTAATGGAAACCTCTACTAATTTTTACCTTCCCTTAAAAACTTGCTCAGCTGTGTTATACCTTTCCCTTAAAAACTTGCTCAGCTATGTTATACAGGTTTTGTTCAGTTTGTCTCATTTGAAGTTTATAAACCTGTATAATTCTTAAATTATTTTATTTCGTGTTTATGTAACTTAATGCTTCTTCAAAAGCTATAAATGAGATGTAGCATCATCATGTAATTTTTTAAATAATAAAATTGCATTCCTTAAACACTTCTCAAGTACATGTGAGTTTAAACAATTTTTTGATTTATTCCCCTCCTATGAGTTTTTATTCTTCCCATCCTCATCAACTATTCAAAGCACAATGGTCAATTGGTTCCAAGAAAAAAGTGGATTCACACACGGTAAAGGACTCTTTAAAATTGCTATAAATGTTATATGATTTTTTTAGTTAGATTATATTAATTTATTAATTGAATTTTTTTAAAAAGTTAATTACATTATTTTTAGTAATTGGTAAGTGTAGGGTTCAAACTAGAAAGGTTGCTCCTATCACACCTATTCCACTTTATTTTTGTTGATAGGATCTAGAGGGGACCACCTGTCATTCGGATTCGTGGGTTTGGCCCACACTCAATGGATTCAGATCAATATTACATTTGCAAACAACTACCCTGAGGTTTGAACCTAAATGCCTTCTTGGTAAATGCTTGGCCAAACAATTAATTACCAATAAAACACAACTGAATATATATAAACAACTAAATAAGGTCTTACCAATAACATTTATTAATGATAAACACTTACCAATAACACTAACATTATCCACCAACTAAAAAACAACGAAACTAATAGCAATATCTTATTGCTGCAATACAAGATATCAAGATATCAGGGACTGTTATATGGGCGTCTTCTCAAGAAGTGATATCTTCTAAAAAAGAAATAGAAGTAGTCAAAACTTGAACTTACTCGGTAATTTTTTTTGTGACATGGCTAAACAATTTTGGACTTTTTTTTTTTTCTCTTTTTCACTAGATCTTAGAAACTTTGTTTGCTTAGTTTTTCTCAACTAAATTAGTGCCCCAAATTCTCAAATGTACATAAACATTTAGAAATACAAATGCAAAAGTGTTTATTGGATCTACTTCTCATAAAATATAATTTTAAGAAACTTAACCTTCAATATTTTTTTATTACAAGTATAAAAACATTATAAAATATTGTCATCTAATGCCAAACTCGTCTAATGTCCAATTTAGTAAATTTTCTTCTATTACAAATTTCTATAAATTTTCACGTATCTTTCTTCACTTTAATTTTTTTTTCCACATTTTTCTTTCTTCTCAATTTATTTTTAACATGAGTACGAGATAGAAAATGACCAAATGACCTTTAGATCTATAATTCTGTGTGTATTTCAGCCGCAGATTTTTTTTCAAAATATCCATATCCATATCTATTCTGTCTAATTTGTTTTCGGCAGTATCGTCAAAAAGACTAGGAGCATAAAGCATTGGATCTTCAGCTTTTTCTTCAAATTCATTTTTCAAGTCATCTCCACGGGGCAAGAAATATCTCAGAGATATTCTTACTAATGGAATATAAGAGTCTGCTGCTAGACTTTTGACCAAATAGGATCGTCCAGTGTTCATAGGACCTATCAAGAAAATGCGTTTGGAAAAATAAGAGGAGGATGGTCCTAAGTTGAGTGATAGAGGGTGAGGGTTTACCTGGGAAGAGCTAAGACTCCCCCAGCAATCTTTTTGTAAAGAGGTAATCTTATTACAAAAAGCAAGGAAGACCGATCTTTCTGCTGAACCAAATTTATCAAACTTGTTTGTATAATTCATTATACCTTCTTGGTAAGTTTCAGCTAAATATCGTAAGTAAATAAGCCCCGGCTGCTCAGTGATATATCCAGCAACAGGGATATTTGGATCATCAGTAACAGGGAAAGTCCTCTTAAAAGAGAAATCCTTAGGATTGGTAATCAACTTCAATTCAAGTGGAGAGAAACTTTTTTCTTTAATTAAAAAATGAGCTAATTCCCTCTCTCGTTGATCTAGCTAGTTAAATTTTTAATTAAGGTAAAGATAATAAAAATCATTAACACCTAAGTATAGGTAGATTTCAATACTATTTTAGTTAACACATAAATGGTAATATATTGAAAAATTATGAATTTTATATGAATATAATTTTTTTAAAAATTATATAAATTATTATATATATTTTATCACAAATTTTATTAATATTATAAAAAATTATAGTTGTGTGCGTAAAATATTAAATTCATGGTGGATATAGTATATTGTAAGATTTCTTTTAGTGACCAAAATTTAAAATTCAATATACCAAAGAATTTAAAAAGATTGCTCTTAAATATTTTATAATAGCTTTAACAACACCTCATATAAATTGTTTTTACATATACTCAACAGTTTCAGTTTTAGTTTTCATATGACTTTTTACAATAACTTTTGTGAAAGGATTTACATTTGTAAAAAGAGTTATAAATTTACTTAAATTTTATGATCCATATCATATTTTTTAATAGGTAATGGTGCTTTTTATAGTGGAAAAGAAAGTTTGTTAAAAGGAAAATAAAATTTCGTAGATGGCATAGTAGGAAGGATATACAACATTGAAATGTAAAGATTTCACAGTTATGTAGAGTAGTTGCTCTCAAATTTTAATATTTAATTTGGAGATAAAAATTTTATTACATAAATAAATTTTAGATTGTTTTGGTAAATGGTATTAGGTTATAAGTTTTATTTATATTTCATTATAGTTCTAAAATCAATGCTTTTAGTTAATTGATTTCTTGTGAGTTGTAAAATTTTAGATTACTTATTGTTACTTATATAATGATCAAGACCATTATTATTATTTTTTATTTATTAAAAAAATACATCATATTAGCAAATAATCAATAAGGTACATCAACAGTAGACAAGAAACAAGCCTTCCAAACTTACATTAGCTTGCGCAAAAGCAACAAGCAATCCGCTCTAAGCCCCTTGTCAATTCTAAGGTAATATTTCAAGATATTAGACCTGAAAATTTTCAACTGCTTAGTAATTAAAGTATGGGCCCGAATTACAGTGAGAGCAACAACAAAGTCTTCATTATTGAAGTCAAATTACATCGATCCTTCCATAAAATGAACAAAACAGATAGTCTAGTAGTATGCCAAAAAATCCTTTTGAAAGCCGTACAATTGGGATGGTCCCCAAACAAAATCACCTTCCACCTAAGTTATTCCTAAATCACCAGACTATATATCCACTTTACCTCTTTCCACACCTTCCTTGCTCTTGGGCAACCCCAAAAAATATGTTTAATGGTTTCACTTCGTCCACAGCTGGAGCATTTATCTGAATAAAGTAGCCATTTAGCAAGTATAGCCTTACTTTGCAGGCCCTACATAATGACCAACCAAGCAAACACATTTAACTACATAGAGACTGGGAACCTCTGCACTCCTACCAAATGTTTCCTCCATTTATTGAAAGGATAAGTAATACCCCATCTGGCATTCAAAACATCCCCTAAGGGAATAGAAGGAGTCATCAAATGGTAAAGCTTAGGCGATTTGAAGCACCAAATTGGATTAACATAAAGCCATCTCCAGTCTCTCCAGATAGGACCAGGAAGACCATTTGTAAGCTTATAAAGTTACTCAGATGATAAAAAACCCTGAATTTGTTACACCGCAAATTTTTCTGAAGGCTTCAGTTTAAACTTAACAAGCTGATGCTGCCACAGAATCCATTGACCAAAATTCTCATCCTAGAGATCAGCCCGTCTAAAAATTCCTTTCTTACTCAATATTTTACACTAAAGATTAAGAATATCTGAAGTAAAAATATCATTCATCTTCCAAAGTCAAATTGCCTTGAAAGAGAGCGTCCATCCTTTTTTGTTATCCAAATAGTCCCAATTACGCCCTTTAACGACCACTTTCTAGGCTTCCTATTTTCTTTTAATCAAAATGCATCCTCTGATTTTGAATTTTTTAGGATGTCCAACAATATCCTCAAAGCTAAACTACCCACGAAAGCCATCAAGATTCACATAATTTTTTATCCTGTACCTGAGCATACGTTGCCATCCAATATCATCATCTAAGCATCTGATGATCCACTTTGAAGCAAGAATCTTACCTTGAAGATGAATGTCTAAAAGGCCAAGAAATCCACTTGCCTTAGGAATAGTACAATATTTCCATGTTATAAGAGGAACCCTCCTAGTACCATCCATATTGGACCATAAAATATTTCTAATGCATTTCTACAGCTTCTTATATTGAATGGAATTGGGCAACCAACAAGACGAATAATACATATGGTAAGCTTGAAGAATTTTGCTTACCATAGTAAGCTTTCCAGCAAAGGAGATCATCTTGTGCTTCCATATCTGAATCTTCTTCTCAAATTTGTCCATGCACCAGTCCCACATGGACTTAAGAGAAACCCTTTTGCCAAAGGGAATGCCCAGGTACCTTACAATCTCTCCATCCCCAATTCTCCTCCATCCAACACTAATTCCTCCAGGAAGAGAGTCAACTCCAACAAGCCAAAAATCAGACTTTGCTTCACTAAAAACTGCACCAGAGGCAAGACAAAACTATTGAATACAATTTTGCATATCCAAAACTGAGTTCTTATCTAGTTGGGCAATAAGAAAATAATCATTAGTAAAGTAAGTATTCAACAAATATCCCTCAGGAAGAGAGATCCCTCTAATACATCCAACCATACTTCTATGTTCCAACATGTAGCCCAAAGCATCAACGGAGAGAATGAAGAGCAGAGGAGCCAAAGGGCAGCCATGTCTAATGGATCTAAAAAACTAGATATCCTTAGATAATTTACCATTAATCACTACCTTGGCTGAAGCTGAAGAGAAGAGCATTTTGATTTTTTGAACCATAGCAATATTGAATCCAAGCTAGTCCAGCATATTAAAAATGAAAGTCCAGTCCACCCTATCATAAGCCTTATAGAAATTAATTAAAAAAAAAACCTATTGTCCAATCTCCTCAGCCCATTCGATAGCTTCCCAAACGGATAAAACTATATCAAGGATAAATTGACCTTTTACAAAACTAGTTTGCTCCTCTCTCACAATTCTAGAAGCAATATTCTTCATTCTCAGAGCAAGAGCTTTAGCTACAATTTTGTAAGAGACATTCAAGAGAGTAATTGGATGCCAGCCACCAATATTATCTTTATTTTTTATTTTAGGAATCAACCTAATGACCCCTTGATTTAACCATGGTGAGAAATCAACTCCATCAAAAACTTCTTTAATCAACTTAGTATAATCATCTCTAATACAATCCCACACATATTTATAAAACTTAGCTGGTAAACCATCAGAGCCAGGTGACTTACATTTTTAATTTTAGAGAGCGCATTTAAGAGCTCCTTTTTAGAAAAATCAGAAGATAAACAATCATTCTCATAGCTAGCAATCTTCTTAGGCACACATTCTTTGACCAACTCTCGAGCATGCTGTACAAAAATGAAATCTTCATAGGCAACAAAAATATATTTGAAATATCTCTCAAAAAGGTCCCTGATTTTAGTTTCATCTTCAGTATGAGTGCCATCTTCTTTCTGTAGAGCAAGAACTTTCTCAGTAGTATTTTTACTTTGAATATGGTTGAAGAAAAATTATGTCAGGGAATCACCCTCCTTTAGCCACTGCAACCTCTTCTCACTCTATCTCCTATGCCTATGTAATCCTCCAAATTTTTGATTTTCCCTTCTAGAGTCACAATTTTTCCTTGTAAATTCACATTGAAGAGATCAAGTTCCAATTTCTTCCTGTTCGTATCCAAATTCTGACGAAGAGATCTCATCTTTCTTCTTTTGCACCGTGCCAAAAGTCTGCCCCATCCTCTTAGAAATATGACAACTCTTTTTATAACTGCATCCCACCAAGAAATCCATTCTTTCTCAAAGGGTTTGGACTTAAGATTCTATACACATCTGATCAGCTCTCTACAATCACCAGATTCCAGATGAGACACGTTCAATTTAAAAAGAAATTTTCTTTTTTTCCACCATCATAGAACCAACATGAATACGCGAGTGAATGGATGCATTATCAGAACCAATTGCTCCAAGATCCACATCAATTGATCTCGTTCCTCTACCAAAACAAGTGAATAGACTGTCAACATACAACCTATCCAATATATCAAACACCTTATCAGTTCTTGCTCTCCTATTGGACCATGTGAACCAAGCTCCTGACTCCAAGTGCTTTTGTTTAAATTTAGCATCAAAAACCTGAAGAGTGGCCTTAAGTCTGGACCAAGAATATTTTTAGATCCAACAACACAACTGCCCGAGCCACCCTCCCTATCACCTTCCCATTCAACCATGTTGAAGTCACCCCCAAGAATCCAACATGCATCAGGAAGATTTACATGCATCCAATCCCATAAAATTTTCCTATCCATAACCAAATTAGGGCCATACATTGAACGAATACCAATAACTTGCTCGACCATAGCAAAAGTTGCCCAGATAATACGACCTTTCAGATCTTCACCCTAATTGAGTAAAAGAGAAGTAATCCATTGTCTAACAACTAAAAAAACTCCTCTAGATCCCTACCGATGAGAAGACCTCCACCAATATCCTTTCCAAGAATTACTTATATAATTTTGTAGCTCAAAACCAGAGATCTTGACTTCCTGAAGGCACACCACATCAACACAAACAATTATGAGATAACTACTAACCAAATTCCTATGAGTAGGGAGTGTCATACCCCTAACATTCCATAAAAATATGTCAAAATTCAGTGATTAACCAGGGAGTTGAGGTCCTAGAACCTATTGCTTCCACTATCAGCACTATCACTACCTCCCTACACCATAGCTATAATAGGAGTGTTCCATTACGGAGTACTAGAATCCTCCCCTACAACCGGCATGCCAAAAATCATCTCTCCTTCTGAAGAACCACCTTGCACAGGAATGTTATTCCCTTATGAAGCCTAATATTTACTTGACTTATTTGGTCTGAAAGGGGAACTCCTTAACTCACTTCTCTTCTAAACAATTTTCCATTTTTGCTAATCAGTAGCCATGGATGCCTTCAACTTTCCTTCTTGTTCCACTGAATTAGAAGTATCTTCTGCTTCATTATTTTCCTTGACATTCTTTGATTGCTGATTTTTGCAAAGTGGGCAATCCCTAATCATATGATCCAAGTACTGACATCTAAAGCAAGCATTGGGCAGGTTGAGATAATGCACCTCTTGTAATATTAGACCATCTAGAGTGAGAATCTTTAAATGCTTGGGCAACTTGCGCTATAGATCTACCTCAACACACACCCGTGGGATGAATTTGAGAGACATATTTCTAGAAGGGTCTAGTAGAATCCTTCCAAAAATTTGAGCCATTGATCGCAACATGCATCTAAGCTCTATTTTTATGGTTACAAGTTTTATCCATAAAGGATAACGGGCCTAAGAACCATTTTTTGGATCAAAATTAGGTCACCATGTCTGAACAAACACTATGGATCCTGTAATATTCCAAGTGCCAAATTGTAAAACATGTCTGGTAGCATCTGCCCTTTCAAAAACAATCAAAACATACCGTCCTCCTAATCCCCAGTAATATTTAATATGCAACTCTTTCGCTTCCCAATTGGGACGAATCTATTTCTAAAAATCTACTTCATCTGTAACCCTTCGAAGGAAGAATAAAATAATACCTTTAGACTCAAAATCCTTCTTAGCATTCTTGCACTCTGCATAGTCTTCAACATTGAATGTAAACTCATCATCCTCATCAACCATTTTTGAATCCAAGTGATCCATTTTGAGCACCAAATCCTCTTCCTGCTCCCATTTACTGAAATACATATGAACCCCATTGATGTCACCCTAATATTCACTCATGTGATAGTCTGCTGCGTCGAAACCCTTGATAGTAGCCTCACTAGGTTGGTTGTATTTTTTAAGCATTTATGCAAAAGAAGATTTCTTTGGTGAAATATATTGCATTCCCTCTTCTTTCCCAAATTTTAAATCATCAACAATTTCACCTTTCGCGCCATTCTCATGCAGTAAATCATCCACCCATGATGGTTCTAAAAAAACCATAGAGCCGTTATGACTGATCATCGACGTCTCTTTTTGCATACTGGGCGCGAGCTCTGTATTCTTTATCGATGAGCTTGATTTTGAAAATTTTTCCCTTTGGCTTCCGCTACAATCTCTACCTATTTTAACAAATAGGGTTTTGTATCTCCTTCACCATCCTTAAAAACACCCTCATCAAGCATCATCTTAGTAAATAAAGGATTATCGGATGCAGTAAACTCACGAATCAACCCACGTAGGTCTTAATGCGATCTATCTCTGGATATTCTACACTCATTTGTATGCTTATCCCTGTGTCTATCTAGAACAAATTCGTTGTCATCATCTATAATAGGGCTTGCATCGGATCCCATACGGGATCCACGTCCAAACCCTCTTTCTCTTCCACATGGATTTACCCTCCCTTGCGCACTCCTGTTTCCCTCCATCGCTCCAAAACTTCTTGGTAAGTACTTAGCCAATCAAACCTTTGCCAATTCACTAACCTTCAAGACCATTATTTTTAACACAATTTGCATTAGTCATTGCCTCAAGTGGTATAGTACGAACCTAATAGGGAATTGATATGAGCACCTAGGTAAACATGATAATAATACCAAAGACATGTCAAACTTGTCACTTCATATATATTGTTGATTTCAAAATAAAATGAAGTGGTTTGTAAAATCTAATGCCATAAATCAAGGATGTTGTAAAGACTAGGTATATTGAGACATTATGTGATTTAGTTTTCCATGTTTTTAATGCCATAAAGCAAGGATGTTGTATAGAGTAGGTACATTGAGACATTATGTGATCTAGTTTTCCATTGGGATGCCTTAATTGTGTGGGTTTACATTCGATGTACTACACAATATTCATTAACCAAGAATAACTATAGTAGTGAATCTATATATTTAGTGAATAGATGATGTTCAAGATTGAGAATTCTCTAAGCCATAATAAAAGTATGTTTGTTGAAAACGTAGTCTGAATTATTCCAACTTGTTTTCAAGTTTAACTAACATACGATTTGGATGTAAAGGAAGGTCAAAATCCTCTTGGTAGTGTTGCATTTTATTTCAAGAGGTTGAAGAGACAATGACTACATAGGAAACTCCATTGAATTCTTCTAATTTAATCCATTATAGGACTCCTTCCAAGGTAATATTTGATACCATGCAATAAAAGTATTTGTTGATTGTATATAATAGAAATATCACACTATATATTAAGTACAATCCAAATTCAATAACAAAACATCATATCATGATATTCAATATTATGCTTTTTTATTCTTAAATTTATAGCCTACTAGAAATTGCAATAATATCGTAGGATTGAAATTGTAATTTTGTTTGCAAAAACTTGCGATTATGATCTTGAAATCTTATTTGATTTGGTCACCACCACTCCAAATAATAGGCATTATTTCCTTATGTATGATAATGATCTTAAACATTGTGAAAGAGAATTTTCTTCTTTACAACTATGACAAAGGCCAAAAATATTACAAGCATGGTGTAGAATATCATGTGAAAGGAGCTTTCCATATATATTTTAAACATGAAACTATAGTTAGATCAGAGCCTCATGGACAATAATATAAATGAGAATCGTAATTTAGAGATATATGTGAATTAGAATAGTGATATTATTCTTCCAAGCAACACTACAATTATGACCACCTTTAGTTTTGTAAAAGATAATTTATCTTTGATAATTAGTGGTAATGACAATAGTGATTTGGATGATTTAGGATACACTCAAGATACATTCAATCAAGTTTGTGTACAATAGCCATAGCTATATGTCCTTAGGATAGAGATGCTCCTTATACTAAGAGGAAATGCAAAGTGTGATTGCTTTTTAAGCCTTGATACTATCACAAATATCACAAGTTAAATATCACATGATCAAATATAATAAAGCTGCAAAACAACAAGAAAAATAATGATAAGAATGAAACTTACAGAAATGACAAGAAGAAACAATATGTAGAATCTTATTATGCAAATAACTTGTACATTAAAGTTATGGACTTTTGTCTCCATAATATAGCTTTACAAAATGACCTTTAAATTTCTTATCTTGCCACCTATCTAGGAGACGTTTGATTTGTTCTTATAACATATATCAAATAATGCAATATATTCTAACACCCCCTTGTACCATATCATTTGGTGTGAGTTTATCTTGAACTCTATAGATGATTCCTAAATACCTGAAACTTATTTTGACTTAGAGCCTTTGTGAAAATATTTGCAATCTATTATTCTATAATAATATGTTTCAACTGAATGTGATGACTTTGAAAATGATCTCTAATAAAATGACATTGACCTTCAATATGTTTGGTTCATTCATGTATGTTTGTATTTTTGATCAAATTTAATGCTCATTGATTATCATAATTTATTATTGTTGGAGTTCTTTTGATTCCCATGTCTAATATTGTGTATTGTAACCATAATGGTTCATATACTGCATCCTTTGTTGCACGATACTCTGCTTCTATGGATGAAAGTGCTACTACATGTTGTTTCTTAGTGTACGATGAAATTGGTCCTGAACCAAGATAAAAATATGTATCTTGATGTTGATTTTCTATCATCTATAGATCCAACATAATCAAAATTTGAATTTTAGTAGACAAAAAATATTATCATCCTTTTTATATGTAAGTCCATATTTTGTAGTCCTATTGATATATTATAATATTATTTTTATAGCTTTCCAATTACTTTCTCTAGGTTCTTGTAAAAATATTGAGAGATAATTTACAACAAAAACTATATCTGGTTGCATATTTGTTAAATATAAGAGGCTTCCAATTAATTGATGATAGTTTGTGGATGTTTCATCATATCTAGGTAATTGTAGTCCTTGTTCCATGGGTGTATTCTTGGACTTACAATTGTTCATTCTATATTTATTAAGTAAGGATTTTTCATACTTTGTATGTGTTATTATAATATTATCTTCATTTTTATGAATTTCTAACCCAAGGCAATAATGCACAAGTCCCAAATCAGTCATTTCAAAATCCTTCTTGAGATTCCTTTTAACTTCATTTATTAAACCCTTTGAATTTCATGTAATCATTATATCATCAACATATACCACAAGTATTATTATATCATTTCCAACCTTTTTTGTATAGCGATTTAGATCCAATAGACTTCTCTTAAAGTTATGCTATAAGAAATGAATATTGATTATTATATACCATGCTTTAAACTATACAAGGAATTGTTTAACTTACAAACTTCTACTCTTGTTTCTTAATTACAAATCCTTTTGGTTGTGAAATATAAACTTTTTCCTTAAGATCACCATTAAGAAATACACTGCTCATCTTCTATATTTTTTTATATATAAGATATATATAAGACAATCAGTTACATCACAATCATTTTTTTACTACCAAACCTTGTTGTTGCTTAACCCATTGTGAGGTGGACCACTGTTTGCACGTACTCACCATCGTGAGGTGGACCTGCACATACTCACCAGGTTCAAGTCAGACTACTATCTTTGCAAACAGGCAATCAAGTACATCACAATCATTTTTTACTACCAAACCTTGTTGTTGCTTAACCCATTGTGAGGTGGACCACCGTTTGCACATACTCACTATCGTGAGGTGGACCACCGTTTGCACGTACTCGCCAGGTTCAAGTCAAACTACTATCTTTGCAAATAAGCATGCCCCAGGATTTAAACCTAGATCTCTTCTTAGTAAGCGCCACACTTTACCAATCCACATAACCCATGAAGACTCACATTTTCTGTACTTATTCTAGGTGCATAACTCTTCATATCGATTATGCATGAAAGTCCTTATGTAACAAACAAACATGTATTAACCTATTAACCTGGAATGAAATTCCAATCATGAAATATGCCACTAAACTTGTTTCATAACATAAAAAACAAAAAAACAACCCCAAACTTAAAATACAAGAGTGCCAACCCAAACTTAAAAGAAAAGTTGGTAGAGCTAGTTAGCTTGTTGTAGTTAGAGTTCAACTACCTTTATTGGATATTCCAATCACCTTTATTCTTGTCACCTTCACTGAACATAATTTCATATTCTCATGCATTCACGCCCACCGCAAAAATAAGCAAGGTCCCTGTAATTGGACGCGTCTTCATTTGTTAAATAAAGGAATGGGCACTGGTTAGACAGACTACAACGAGTACATTGGCCAGGTAATCCCTTGCACATGGGATGGTCAGCGATTACCTGGCCAAAGTACTCAATCGAACCGTATGGTAAACTTCTGTCAAAAATCTCATGGCCTCCCAAGAAATATCAACACATAGATTTCAGATAGATGCCTCAAAATTTTACCACTTAATTGTGGTCAGTTATTTAGTCGCAATTGTCAGTTACGTACAAGTTATAGTTTGAATTTAGATATTAAAGTGGTACCTTTGTTCACAGTGTCATTAATCTTATTATTATCATTTTGTACCAGGAATGCATTCCCAATGCTTACACCAGATCTGGCTTCAGATGTTATGGTAAGTTGGGTCTTATACAAACAAATAATACTTTCGTGGCGTACGCTTCAAATTTTTTATATATTTGTGTTTAACCACACAGTGCCTAAGAAAGCTTCCAACTTCTACTAAAGCAATGGACTTCATCTGAATCCCAACAGACCATGAGACTGTTGCCGAAACATGCAAGTAGAATGTGGGAATTGGAGAACACGCGATAAGAAGCAATTGACCAACTATTCTATATTATCTCGTTTTTTAATTTTTTTTTTTTAATTTCTTCCGAACCTAAATTTTAATTATAAGAAAGTGGTACCATTATGTCTTCAGTTGTATTTAGCATCTGTTTTAACAGAAAATATTATTTATAACTTAATAATAGCATTTTACTTTAACTTTTATCTTGCTCAGCTATGTTATACAGGTTTTGTTCAGTTTGTCTCATTTGAAGTTTATAAACCTGTATTCTTAAAAATTTTTATTTCGTGTTTATGTAACTTAATGCTTCTTGAAAAGCTATAAATGAGATGTAGCATCATGATGAAAGGTGGTAATTTTTTAAATAATAAAACGGCATTCCTTAAACACTTCTCAAGTACATGTGAGTTTAAACACTTTTTTTGATTTATTCCCCTCCTATGAGTTTTTATTCTTCCCATCCTCATCAACTATTCAAAGCACAATGGTAAATTGGTTCCAAAGAAAAATGTGGATTCACACACAGTAAAGACTCTTTAAAATTACTATGCTATAAATGGTTCACGATTTTTTTAGGGTTAGATTACAACAATTCTTAATTGAAATTTTTTTTAGGGTTACATAAAAGATGGTTGCAATCACATTATTTTTGGTAATTGATAAGTGCAGGATTCAAAGAGAGGCTGCTCCCATGGTACCTATTCCACTTCGTTTTTGTTGATCTTACCTGAAGAGGATCACTTGTCATTCGAGATTCACTCAGTGGATTCAGATCACATTATTACCTTTGCAAACAACTGCCCTGAGGTTTGAACCTAAGTGTCTTCTTGGTAAATGTCTGGCCAAACAAGTACTTACCAATAAAACACAACTATATATATAAACAACTAAATAAAGTGTTACCAATAACACTTATTGATGATAAACACTTACCAATAACACTAACATTGTCCACCAACTAAAAAACAACTGAATATATATAAATAGAAACTAATAGCAATATCTTCCTGCAATAAAGGAGATATCAGTACCTGTTATATAGGCGTGTCTTCTGTAAAATTTTCTTAAAAATAAATAGAAGTAATCAAAATGTGATCTTGCTCATCATTGTTAACTTCTTTTTGTAACATGGCTAAACAGTTTTGAACTTTTTTTTTTTTTCTCTTTCACTCTCTGGTTAGTTTTTCTTGACTCGACCGACCGTTGCCCCAAACTCTGAAATGTATATAAACATTTGGAAATGCAAATGCAAAAGTGTTTACTGAATCTACTCCTCTATAAAATATAATTTTAAAAAACTTAACCTTTTATCTGTTTATTACATAACATTATAAAATACTTGTCATCTAATACCAAACATATTCAATTTAGTAAATTTTCTTCTATTACAAATTTCTATAAATTTTCACGCGTTTTTCTCTACTTTGAATTATTTTGCCACTTTTTTCTTTCTTTTAAATTTATTTTTAAAATGAGTACGAGATTGAAAATGACCAAATGACCTTTAAATTTTTAATTCTGTGACCATCCATATTATTTTGTGTACTTCTTTTACCTAATTAAATTTTTAATTAAGGTGAAGATGATAAAAATTATTAGCACCCATTTTTTTAATCTAAATATAGGCAGATTTCAAATTTATTGAATTAATAAAATTATATAAGAAATAGAGAATCTCGAAATAATAAATTTTAAAAAGAAACTTCCAAATATCTAACAAATAACAACCAAAAAACCTAACAAACAACAACTTTAACTAAACATATAACAAACAACAATCTCAACGAGGAATATCATAGCAAACAAATTAACAAGATGACGAGAACAATCCAATGGAAACTGATCCCATTCCCATCATTCCTTAACATTGCAGTCTTCCTAAAACTCAAACATAAACAAAAAAGAATAAACATCAAATACAAATTTGAATGATCTACCCATCCACTAACGCGAGCTACCAATGAACATTAGAAAGATTATAAGTCTTCAACAAATTAATAATAATATGAGAGTCAGAGTCACAGATTAATAATATGAGAGTCTGACGCACAGATTATCTTCCGCCATCCCAAAGCTTTTCTAAAACAAGACGAATAGCAAGGCCTCCATATAATTTTTAGTTTGCTTCCCCTTATTAATTTGATTTCAATACTATTCTAGATAACATAGAATTTGATTAATTTTATTAATAATGATAACATATTGAAAAATTATAAATTTTATATAAATATCAATTTCAAAAAATTATATAAAATTTTATTATATATTTTTTATTACAATATTTATTAATACTATAATGTTTAAATATTGAATTCATGGTAGATATAGTGCATTGTAAGATTTTTTTTTACACTTAGTGTACTATTTTGTGATCAAAATTTAAAATTCAATATACCAAAGAATTTGGTGAGATTGCTTTTGGATATTTTATAATAGCTTTAAGAATACCTTATTTAAATTGAATTTAATTAGTAATAAGTTTTCCATATACTCAACAATTTAAGTTTTAGTTTTCATATGACTTTTTTTGAAATTGTGAAAGGATTTACATTTCTAAAAAGAGTTGCAAATTTACTTAAATTTTATAATCCATGGTCATGTTGTTTAATAGGTAATGGTGATTTTTATAGTGGAAAAGAAATTATTTTAAAAAAGAAAATAAAATTTCATAGATGGCATAATGGGAAGATGGATAACATTGAATCAATGTAAAGATTTCAAATTTATGTAGATAGTTGCTGTCAAATTTTAATATTTAATTTGAGATAAAATTTTTATTACATAAATAAATTTTAGATTTTTTTATAAATAGTATTAGGTTATAAGCTTTATTTATGTTTTATTGTGGTTTTAAAATCAATGCTTTTAGTTAATTGATTCCTTGTGAGTTACAAAATTCTATATTATTTATTGTTACTCATATAATGATCAATACCATTATTCTTAACATAATTTAAATTAGTCATTGCCTTAAGTGGTACAGTACAAACCTAATAGGGAATTAATATGAGCACGCATGTAAACATGATAATAATACCAAAGACTTGTCAAACTTGTCACTTCATATAAATAATGAAGGAGTATGTAAAATATACAATGGCTTTTGTTTTTAATGCCATAAATCAAGGATGTTCTAAAGAGTAGATACATTGAGACATTATGTGATCTAGTTTTCCACTGGGATGCATAAATTGAGTGGGTTTACATCCATATACTACACAATATTCATTAACTAAGAAGAACTATAGTAGTGAGTATATATGTTTAGTGAATAGATGATGTTCTAGATTGAGAATTTGCTAAGCCATAATAAAAGTGTGTTTGTTGAAAAAGTCGTATGAATTATTCCAACTTGTTTTCAAGTTTAACTAGCATCCATTTTGGATGTAAAGGAAGGTCAAATTCCTCTTGGTAGTGTTGCATTTTCTTGAAGAGCCAATGACTACATAGGAACCTCCATTGAATTCTTCTAATTTAATCCATTGTAGGACTCCTTCCAAGGTAACAAATGTCTTTGCTACCATGCAATGGAAGTATTTATTGAATGTATATGAATAGAAAGATCACAATATATATATATATATATATATATATATATATATATATATATATATATATATATATATATATATATATATATATATATATATATATATATATATATATATATATATATATATATGATGAGGATTGATGTTAGATCTTTCATATGACCCCTCTAGTAGTTCCTAGCTTAGGTTTGCTTAGTTTATTTCTAGCAAATTCATATTGTAAGTGAGTCTCTTTCTCACATGCACTTGTGGGCACTAGTTGTCTTCTAGTTGTCTTTTAGAGTGTTAGTTAGCAAGTGTGAACTCAAGTAGGAAGTGTGTGCTTCAAGTTAGCTAAAATGGATCTTCTAGTTAGCAATCTTAACTTAGAATTTTATGTGCATTCTCCTTTGCACCTTTGTAGCTTTTGGTTGAAGCGTATTGAATCAAATCCATGATTTCATGGGTTGGTTATGTATTTTGGGCCATTAGTGCCTATATAATGATTTGTAAATAATAGAACTCTTAGTTGTATTTTCAATCCTTTTCATTGGTATCAGAGCCTAGTTCATGTTTGCACTAGGGCTTGTGAGGTGAGAGGATAGGAGATAGAAATATTATGAGAAACGTATTCTCATTGAGGACTCGGTTTAAGCCCAAAGGGAGCTTGAAAACCATTCGAAGAAGGAAGTTCCTTCGCCGACAAACCCCTTGATCCAACTTTTTGCTTATGCTTAAGAAGTATAGGAAAAGTTTGCCCCAGATTTCTTCGTATACCGATCCTTGGAAGGGATTGGATCGTAGCTACGGTCCAATTAGGATTAGGGAGCCTTTTGACCCCTGTCGCCCCCCCATTTTTGAGTATTGAAGAGATTCGGGAGGACTCCAAAGCTAGGTCGTGTGTCGACTTAGAGCCGGGGTGCCTTTCAAACGCTGGTCGTGTGTCGATCGGATCTTGAAAGGAGAGCTATTGGTGGGAGCTGGTTGCTCACATTTTCATAATTTCAAGCTTTTTAAATTTTAGATTAACCCCCATGGTTAATTTTTAAATTTTTTTTATTTTTGTGTTAGAAAGCTTTCAAATTTGGTCAATATATTATTTTAATAATATATATTGTAGATCTGCTGCAAAATTGTAAAAAAAAAAAAAAAAAAGGCATTGTTATTTTTTTTTTATTTTGCAGCACTCGGCTCACCTCGGCTGCACTCGACAGCCTTTGGCTGCGTTCGGCAGGCAGCTGGCCAGCCAGGTTGCGGCACCCCGGCGCACGCATTTGCGGTAAGGGGTAGCCGAGGGCTGGCAGCCGACAGCCTTCGACTGTTGTTCCGGCGCGACAGCGTCCGGCTGGGCCGAGGCTGTCCAGAGACAGCACTGTGGCCGAGGCTATCCTGCGACAGCACTGCGGTCGAGGCTGTCCCGTGACAGCACTGCGGCCACGGCCCGCAGCGCGTCGGCTGACAACGTCAGGCTGACGCCTGACGTTTTTGTCAGGCGTGACAGCGCGCGCTGTCCAGCCGACGACGTGTCGGCCTCCCGCCAGCGCTATTTTTTGGCAGCAGATGGCCTACCGCCTGACAGCCAGGGTCAGCGTGGCCTGATAGCGCTGTCGCTGTCAGGGTCAGGCGGTCTGACCGGGCTGTCAGAAGAGACAGCACCATAGCCAGGTAGGAGGCCTGGCTACGCTGTCCTTCGGTAGTACTGACGGCAGTGCCTAGAGCAGCCACACGGGTGCGTGGCTTGGGAACCCGCACCAAGATTGTTTTTTTTTCTACCGCACTGTTGAAATTTTGAACTTCGGGACTGCACCTCTGTACCTGGACCTCGGGAAGTGTGCAGTGGGAGGTTTAGTTGCATGTCAAATTTTCATGCATAATGCAGTTTTGTCCAGTTTAACAGCAGAAAAAGGGTAACTTTATTGAAAAAATTTTAAATTTTTACTATTTTAAAGTGCATGTTAAAATTTTATTTTATTAATTTAATTTTTAATGACTTAATTAAATTCTTTAATCTTTTGATTAATTGCAATTTAATTTTTTAAGTTATTTTTAAATTAATAAATTTTAATTTTTGCACTTTATATTAGTTTAAGAATTTCAAAATTTATGCCTTAGGAGTAAAATTTCAATTTTAAGCAGCACTCCATTGTACCAAGGAAATTTTCATTGTACTTCCTTGATTTAGTGCTTTCTTAAACTTTACTTCTGGCTTATACCCGAGAACACATGGCTTCTGACTTGGCTGCCCAAGTGGCAGAATTGACCCATGTTGTAAACACTTTGGCAGATAAGGCTAATGACACTACAATGGCTGAAGTCCTTGGCAATCTTGCCATGAAGGTAAATGACATTTCTTTGCATAATACCTCCACTTCTGCTCATGATTCCCGTTTGAGAGTTCGTTGTGAAGTACCATTGTATGATGGATCCAGGAACCCTGATGTCTTGAATAGTTGGATTCTAGACATGAGTTCTTGGTTTGCTTTTTCTCAACTTTCAGAAGATGATGTAGTGCCTTATGCTAAGCTAAAACTTTCTGGATTAGCCAAAGTACTTATGGAACAAAAACGAGGGCAAGAACTCTCTACTTGGGAGGAGCTTGTACAATGTCTTAAGACCAATTTCTATCCTTCAAATTATTCTAGGGAATTGGTTATTAAATGGTTTCGTTTTCATCAAGGTACTAATATGTCTGTACAAGAATATATTTTCCAATTTAACAGGTTCAGAATACTTGTGAATGTGGAGGATGATGTTCCAGGTTTGATTCTCAAGTTTCAAAGTGGCTTGTTGGAGCATTTGTACAAGGAACTAATTTTTGTTTCTATGGAAACATTGGATAAAGTTTTCAACCAGGCGTAGCTTGCGGAGGACAAGTTCAAGGTGCAATCACAGGCATTCCGCACACCTGTTACTCAAGTAGTTGGAAACTCATCAAAAGGGAATAATTCTTTCTCACAAAAGAAGAATTTTGCTCAAAAGAAGAATGTGTCTTCTCCATCTCCTTCTTCTCCTTCCCCTTCCACTTCTACTCCTTCTTCTTCTTCTTCTAAATCTTCATATTCTTCTTCTAAGAAATTCTCGCAATTATTGTAAGAAGAAAGGGCATGAGAAAGCTGATTGCTTTAAGCTCAAAAAGAAGAGTTTAGTGATTACTACTCAAGAGGAGGATGCTTCCAAGGGTCCCCTTGAGTCTGTAGGAGAGAGTAGAGTATATACGGAATTACGAGGTAAGCTTAATGAAGTTACCTTAGTAAATGTAAGTTCTTCAGATGGAGCTCATGATGCTTTGTTCATCACTCGAGCCCACTTACTTCACAACTTTGCAACTGATTGTATAGTGGACAATGGCTCGCAAAAAAATCTAATTGCGAGGTCCATTGTCGAGCGTTTGAAGTTACCTATGGAGCCTCATCCTCAACCTTATTCTTTGGGTTGGAAGGATAGTGGAAGAGGCTCAAAATCACTCACACTTGCACTTTAAAATTTGCACTTGGCCCACAGTTCATAGATCAAGTCACTTGTGATGTGACTCCTATGGATTGTTGTGGGATTTTGCTTGGACAACCTTTTCAGTATGATAGGAGAGTCTGTTTATGATGATTTTAAAAGAACCTACACACTTCAAAAAGATGGTAAGGTCTTTCTCATTAAAAGCACCAACACTCCTAATATCATTCTAAGTTCCAAGCAAATGAAAAGAGTAATTAAGAAAGGTGGTGATGTTGCTCTAATTTTAATTCGCTCTCAAAACACTTCTACATCTACATCCATTACAAAGCAACACTCTTCAATGGATAAAATATTGCAAAGTTATTCACACAATATATATATATATATATATATATATATACAAAGTACAATCCAAATTCAATAACAAAACATCATATCATGATATACAATATCATGTTTTTTTATTCTTAAATTTACAACCTCCTAGAAATTGTAATAACATTATAGGATTAAAATTGTAAATTTGTTTGCTAAAAACTTGTGATTATGATTTTGAAATCTCATTTCATTTGGTCACCACCACTCCAACTAATAGGAATTATTTCTTTATGTATGATAATGATCTTAAACATTGTGAAAGAGGATTTCCTTCTCTACAACTATGACAAAGATCAACAACATTACAAGCATGGTGTAGAATATCATGTGGAAGGAGCTTTCCATATATATTTTAAACATGAACCTATAGTTAGATCAAAGCCTCATGGACAATAATTATAAATGAGAAGCCTAATTTAGAGATATGGGATAAGTCTAAAAATAAATCAATGTGAATTAGAATAGTGATATTATTCTTCCAAGCAACACTACAACTATGACCACCTTTAGTTTTGTCAAAGATACTTTATCATTGATAATTGGGTGTATTGACAATAGTAATTTGGATGATTGGGGATACACTCAAGATACATTCAATCAAGTTCATGTACAATAGCCATAGCTATATGTCCTTTGGATAGAGTTGTTCCTTCTACTAGGAGGAAATACAAAGTGTGATTACTTTTTAAGCCTTGATACTACCATAAATATCACAAGTTAAATATCACAGGATCAAATATAATATAACCACAATATAGTACGAAAAATAATGACAAGAATGAAACTTATAGAATTGACAAGAAGAAACAATTTGTAGATTATTATTATGCAAAGAACTTGTACATTAAAGTTATGGACCTTTGTCTCCATAATATAGCTTTACAAAATGACTTTTGAATTTCTTATCTTACCACCTATCCAAGAGACTGTTGATTTGTTCTTGTGACATATATCAAATAATGTAATATATTGTAACACCCCTTTGTATTACATTATTTGGTGTAAGTTTCTCTTCAACTCCGTAGATGATTCCTAAATACCTAAAACTTATTTTGACTTAGAGCCTTTGTAAAAATATTTGCAATATATTCTTCTATGGAAATATGTTTCAACTGAATGTGATGATAGACCTCTAATAAAATGATATTGACCTTCAATATGCTTGATTCATTCATGTATGATTGGATTTTTGATTAAATTTAATACTCCTTGATTATCATAATTTATTATTGTTGGAGTTATTTTGATTCTCATGTTTGATAGTATGTATTGTAACCATAATGCTTCATAGACTACATCCTTTGTAGCACGATACTATGCTTCTATGGATGAAAGTGCTACTAATTTTATTTCTTACTATACCATGAAATTGATCCTAAACCAAGATAAAAAATATATAACTTGATGTTGATTTTCTATCATCTATAGATCCAACATAATCATAATCTGAATATCCTTGTAGAAAAATTTCTTATCATCCTTTTTATATGTAAGTCCATATTCTATAGTCCTATTGAAATATTGTAATATTCTTTTTGTAGCTTTCCAATGACTTTCTCTAGGATAACTTACAACAAAAACTATATTTGGTTGCATAGTTGTAAAATATATGAGGCTTCCAATTAATTGATGATAGGTTGTCACTGAAACAAAAGATGTTTCATCATATTTAGATAATTGTAGTCCTTGTTCCATGTGTTTATCATTGGGCTTACAATTGTTCATTCTATATTTATTAAGGATTTTGCATACTGTGTATTCATTTTTATGAATTTCTAAACCAAGGTAATAATGCACAAGTTCCAAATCAATCATTTCAAAATCCTTCTTCAGATTCTTTTTAACTTCATTTATTAAACACTTTGAACTTCATGTAATTACTATATCATCAACATATACCACTAGTATTATTATATCATTTCCAACCTTTGTTTTATAGAGATTTGGATCCAATAGACTTCTCTTAAAGTTATGCTAGAATAAATGATTATTAATTATTATATACCATGCTTTAAACCATACAAAGACTTGTTTAACTTACAAACATTATACTCTTGTATCTTAATTACAATTCTATTCTTGTCTCTTAATTACAAATCCTCCTTGTTGTGACATATAAACTTCTTCCTCAAGATCAATTAAGAAATACACTCCTCATCTTCTATATTTTTTTATACATATAAGATACATATAAAGCAATCAGTTACATCACAATCATTTTTTACTACCAAACCTTGTTGTTGATTAACCCATTGTGAGGTTGCATGTACTCACTGTGAGGTGGACCTGCACATACTCACCACTCCCCAGGTTCAAGTCAGACTACTATCTTTGCAAACAAGCATACCTCATGATTTGAACCTAGATCTCTTTTTAATAAGTGTTAGACCTTACCAATCCACCTAACCCATGAAGACTCACATCTTTTGTACTTATTCTAGGTACATAACTCTTCATATCCATTATCCATGAAAGTTCTTAAGTAACAAACACAGATATGTATTAAAGTGAAAAGAAATTCCAATCGTGAATATACCACTAAACTTGCTTCATCACATTAACCCATCAGAAAACAAAAAGGCCAATCCCAAACTTAAAAAACAAAAATGCCAATATAAAGTTAAAGAAAAGTTGGTAGAGCTAGTTGCAGTTAGAGTTCATCTACCTTTATTGTATATTCCAATCACCTTTATTCTTGTCACCTTCACTGAACATAATTTCATATTCTCATGCATTCACCTCTCGAGAGGTGGAGCATCAGGCCCACCGCAAAAACAAGCAAATTCGCTGTAGTTGGACGCGTCCTCATGTATTAAATAAAGGAATGGGCACTGGGCAAATTCGCTGTAGTTGGACGCGTCTTCATTTATTAAATAAAGGATGGGCACTGGTTAGACACACTACAACGAGTACATTGGTCAGGTAATCCCTTGCACATGGGATAGTCAGCGATTACCTGGCCAATGTACCTAATCGAACCGTATGGTAAACTTCTGTCAAAATCGCATCGCCTCCCAAGAAACATCAACACATAGATTTCAGATAGATACCTCAAAATTTTACCACTTAAATTGCGGTCAGCCGTTTAGTCGCAATTGTCAGTTACGTACAAGTTATAATTTGAATTTAGATATTAAAGTGGTACCTTTGTTCACAGTGTGATTAATCTTATTATTATCATTTTGTACAAGGAATGCATTCCCAATGCTTCAGTGACACCAGATCTGGCTTCAGATGTTATGTAAGTTGGGTCTTATACACATGCTGATGCAAACAAATAATACTTTCGTGGCGTATGCTTAAATTTTTTTATATATCTGAGTTTAACCAGACAGTGCCCAGGAAAGCTTCCAACTTCTACTAAAGCAATGGACTTCATCTGAATCCCAACAGATCATGAGACTGTTGCCCAAACATGCAAGGAGAATGTGGGAATTGGAGAACACGCGATAAGAAGCAATTGATCAACTATTCTATATTATCTCGTTTTTTTTTTTAATGTTTTCTTCGGAATCTAAATTTTAATTATAGGAAGGGGTCCCATTATGTGTTCAGGCGTCTTAAAAACTTCCCAGCTATGTTATACAGGTTTTGTTCAGTTGTTCTCATTTGAAGTTTATAAACCTGTATAATTCTTAAATTCTTTCTTGAAAAACTATAAATGAAATGTAGCATCATCATCATGAAAGGTCGTAATTTTTTAAATAATAGAAGGACATTTCTTAACACTTCTCAAGTACGTGTGAGTTTAAACAATTTTTTTATTTATTCCCCTCCTATGAGTTTTTATTCTTCCCATCCTCATCAACTATTCAAAGCACAATGGTCAGTTGGTTCCAAGAAAAAAGTGGACTCTTTAAAATTACTATGCTATAAATGCTTCGGGATTCAGGTACAGAAACATTATAAAATAGTTGTCATCTAATGCCAAACTCCCTTAATGTCCAATTTAGTAAATTTTCTTCTATTACAAATTTCTGTATTTTTCACGCGTCTTTTTAATTTTTTTTTTGTTTTTAACATGAGTACAAGATAGAAAATGACTTTTAGATCTATAATTATGTGACCATCCATATTATTCTGTGTACTTCTTCTACCTAATTATATTTTTTATTAAGGTGAAGAATATGATAAAAATCATTAACTCGAACTTCTATTTATTACATTTTTTTACCCTAATTATAGATATATTTCAATACTATTCTAGTTAACATGGAATTTGATTGATTTTATTAATAGTTGTAGTATATTGAAAAATTATGAATTTTATATGAATATGAATTTCAAGAAAAAAAATTATATAAAATTTTATCATACATTTTTCATCATAATTTTCATTAATATTATAAAAAATTATAGTTTCATATGTTTAAAATATTAAATTCATTATGGATATGGTATATTGTAAGATCTCTTTCTTTTAAAGTTAGTGTACTATATTGTGATGAAAATTTAAAATTCAATATACCAAATAATTAAAAGAGTTTGCTCTGGGATTATTTATAATAAATTTAAGAACATCTCATATAAATTGTATTTAATTAGTAACACTTTTTCCATATGCTCAACAATTAAAGTTTCAGTTTTCATAATACTTTTTACAATGACTTTTGAAATTGTGAAAGGATTTGCATTTCTAAAAAGAATTATAAAATTACTTAAATTTTATAATCCATGGTCATAGGATATTCTTTTAAAGGTAAGGGTGTTTTTTATAGTGGAAAATAAAGTTTACTTAAAAAAAATAAAAACAAAATTTCATAGATGGCATAGTGGGAAGGATGGAAAACATTGAAATGGTAAAGATTTTAAAATCATGTAGAGTACTTACTCTCAAATTTTAATATTTAACATGAGATAAAAGGTTTATTATATAAATAAATTTTAGATTGTTTTGGTAAATAGTATTAGGCTATAAGCTTTATTTATGTTTTATTGTGGTTCTAAAATCAATGCTCTTAGTTAATTGATTCCTTGTGAGTTGTAAAATTCTAGATTACTTATTGTTACTCATATAATGATCAAGATCATTATTTTTAACACTATTTAAATTAGTCTTTGCCTAAGTGGTGGAGTGGGAACCTAATAGGGAAGGAATTGATATGAGAACCTAGGTAAACATGATAATACCAAAGATATGTCAAACTTGTCATTTCATATATATTGTTTGATTTTAAAAATAAAATAATGAATCAATTTGTAAAATCTACAATGGCTTTTGTTTTTAATGCCATAAATCAAGGATGTTGTAAAGAGTAGATAGATTGATACATTATGTGATCTAATTTTTCCATTGGGATGCATATATTGAGTGGGTTTAGATCCATGTACTACACAATATTCATTAACCAAGAAGAACTATAATGGTGAATGTATATGTTTAGTGAATAGATGATGTTTGAGACTGAGAATTTGCTAAGCCATAATAAAAGTGTGTTTGTTGAAAAAGTAGTGTGAATTATTCCAACTTGTTTTAATTTTAACTGACATCCAATTTGGATGTAAAGGAAGGTCAAATTCCTCTTGGTAGTGTTGCATTTTCTTTCAATAGGTTTAAGAGCCAAAGACTACATACAGACCTCCTTTGAATTCTTCTAATTTAATCCATTATAGGACTCATTCCAAGGCAATAAATGTCTTTGCTACCATGCAATGGAAGTATTTATTGAATGTATATGAATAGAAAGATCACAATAAATATATATATATATATATATATATAAAGTACAATCCAAATTAAATAACAACAAATCATATCATGATATACAATATCATTTTGTTTATTCTTAAATTTACAATCTACTAGAAATTGCAATAATATTGCAGGATTAAAAATTGTAATTTTATTTGCTAAAAGCTTGTGATTATGATCTTGAAATCTCATTTCATTTGGTCACCACCACTCCAATTAATAGGAATTATTTCTTTATGTATGATAATGATCTTAAACATTATGAAAGAGGATTTCCTTCTCTACAATTATGACAAAGATCAAAAACATTACAAGCATGGTGTAGAATATCATGTGGAAGGAGATTTCCATATATATTTTAAACATGAACCTATAGTTATATTAGAGCCTCATGGATAATAATTATAAATGAGAAGCCTAATTTAGAGATATGGGACTAGTCTAGAAAGAAAATCAATGTGAATTAGAATAGTGATATTATTCTTCCAAATGACCACCTTTATTTTTGTCAAAGATACTTTATCTTTGATAATTGGGTGTAATGACAATAGTAGTTTGGATGATTTTGGCAACACTCAGATACATTCAATCGAGTTCATGTACAATAGCCATAGCTATATATCCTTAGGATAGAGTTGTTCCTTCTACAAGGAGGAAATACTAAGTGTGATTGCTTTTTAAACCTTGATACTATCATAAATCTCATAAGTTAAATATCACGTGATCAAATATAATATAACCACAATATAGTACAAAAAACAATGACAAGAATAAAACTTATAGAATTGACAAGAAGAAATAATTTGTAGAATATTATTAGGAAAATAACTTGTACATTAAAGCTATGGACCTTTGTCTCCATAATATAGCTTTACAAAATGACCTTTGAATTTCTTATATTACCACCTATCCAAGAGACTCTTGATTTGTTATTATGACATATATCAAATAATGTAATATATTGTAACACCCCTCTGTATTACATTATTTGGTTTGATTTTATCTTGAACTCCATAGATGATTCCTAAATACCTAAAACTTATTTTGACTTAGAGCCTTTGTAAAAATATTTGCAATCTATTATTCTATAGGAATATGTTTCAACTGAATGTGATGACTCTAAAAATGATCTCTAATAAAATAAAATTGACCTTCAATATGTTTGGTTCATTCATGTATGATTGGATTTTTGATAAAATTTAATGCTCCTTGATTATCATAATTTATTATTGTTGGAGTTATTTGGATTCCCATGTCTAATAGTATGTATTGTAACCATAATACTTCATAAACTACATCCTTTGTTGCATGATACTCTTCTTCTATGGATGAAAGTGCTACTAATGTTGTTTCTTATTGTACCATGAAATTGGTCCTGAACAAAGATAAAAATATATATCTTGATGTTGATTTTCTATCATCTATAGATCCAACATAATCAAATGAATTTTAGTAGACAAAAAAATATTATCATCCTTTTTATATGTAAGTCCATATTTTGTAGTCCTATTGATATATTATAATATTATTTTTATAGCTTTCCAATGACTTTCTCTAGGTTCTTGTAAAAATCTTGAGAGATAATTTACAACAAAAACTATATCTGGGTGCATTTTTGTTAAATATAAGAGGCTTCCAATTAATTGATGATAGTTTGTGGATGTTTCATCATATCTAGGTAATTGTAGTCCTTGTTCCATGGGTGTATTCTTGGACTTACAATTGTTCATTCTATATTTATTAAGTAAGGATTTTGCATACTTTGTATGTGTTATTATAATATTATCTTCATTTTTATGAATTTCTAACCCAAGGCAATAATGCACAAGTCCCAAATCAGTCATTTCAAAATCCTTCTTGAGATTCCTTTTAACTTCATTTATTAGACCCTTTGAACTTTATGTAATTATTATATCATCAACATATACCACAAGTATTATTATATCATTTCCAACCTTTTTTGTATAGAGATTTGGATCCAATAGACTTCTCTTAAAGTTATTCTATAATAAATGAATATTGATTATTATATACCATGCTTTAAACTATACAAGGAATTGTTTAAATTACAAACTTCTAATCTTGTTTCTTAGTTACAAATCCTTTTGGTTGTGAAATATAAACTTTTTCCTCAAGATCACCATTAAGAAATACACTGCTCATCTTCTATATTTTTTTATATATAAGATACATATAAGGCAATCGGTTACATCACAATTATTTTTTTACTACCAAGCCTTGTTGTTGCTTAACCCATTGTGAGGTGGACCACCTTTTGCACGTACTCACCATCGTGCACATACTCACCATCGTGAGGTGGACCTGCACATACTCACCAGGTTCAAGTTAGACTACTATCTTTGCAAACAAGCAATCAAGTACATCACAATCATTTTTTACTACTAAACCTTGTTGTTGCTTAACCCATTGTGAGGTGGACCACCATTTGCACGTACTCACTATCTTGAGATGGACCATCGTTTGCACGTACTCACGAGGTTCAATTCAGACTACTATCTTTTCAAATAAGCATGCCCCAGGATTTGAACCTAGATCTCTTCTTAGTAAGCGCCACACTTTACCAATCCACATAACCCATGAAGACTCACATTTTCTGTACTTATTCTAGGTGCATAACTCTTCATATCGATTATGCATGAAAGTCCTTACGTAACAAACAAACATGTATTAACCTATTAACCTGGAATGAAATTCCAAGCATGAAATATGCCACTAAACTTGTTTCATCACATAAAAAACAAAAAAACCAACCCTAAACTTAAAAAACAAGAGTGCCAACTCAAACTTAAAGAAAAGTTGGTAGAGCTAGTTAGCTATTTGTAGTTAGAGTTCAACTACCTTTATTGGATATTCCAATCACCTTTATTCTTGTCACCTTCACTGAACATAATTTCATATTCTCATGCATTCACGCCCACCGCAAAAATAAGCAAGGTCGCTGTAGTTGGACGCGTCTTCATTTATTAAATAAAGGAATGGGCACTGGTTAGACAGACTACAACGAGTACATTGGCCAGGTAATCCCTTGCACATGGGATAGTCAGCGATTACCTCGCCAAAGTACCTAATCAAACCGTATGGTAAACTTCTGTCAAAAATCCCATGGCCTCCCAAGAAATATCAACACATAGATTTCAGATAGATGCCTCAAATTTTACCACTTAATTGTGGTCAGTTATTTAGTCGCAATTGTCAGTTACGTACAAGTTATAGTTTGAATTTAGATATTAAAGTGGTACCTTTGTTCACAGTGTCATTAATCTTATTATTATCATTTTGTACAAGGAATGCATTCCCAATGATTCAGTGACACCAGATCTGGCTTCAGATGTTATGGTAAGTTGGGTCTTATAAAACAAATAATACTTTCGTGGCGTATGCTTCAAATTTTTTATATATTTGTGTTTAACCACACAGTGCCTAAGAAAGCTTCCAACTTCTACTAAAGCAATGGACTTCATCTGAATCCCAACAGACCATGAGACTGTTGCCGAAACATGCAAGTAGAATGTGGGAATTGGAGAATACGCAATAAGAAGCAATTGACCAACTATTCTATATTATCTCGTTTTTTAATTTCTTCCGAACCTAAATTTTAATTATAAGAAAGTGGTACCATTATGTCTTCAGTTGTATTTAACATCTGTTTTAACAGAAAATATTATTTATAACTTAATAATAGCATTTTACGTTAACTTTTATCTTGCTCAGCTGTGTTATACCTTCCCTTAAAAACTTGCTCAGCTATGTTATACAGGTTTTGTTCAGTTTGTCTCATTTGAAGTTTATAAACCTGTATAATTCTTAAATTCTTTTATTTCGTGTTTATGTAACTTAATGCTTCTTGAAAAGCTACAAATGAGATGTAGCATCACGATGAAAGGTGGTAATTTTTTAAATAATAAAACGGCATTCCTTAAACACTTCTCAAGTACATGTGAGTTTAAACACTTTTTTAATTTATTCCCCTCCTATGAGTTTTTATTCTTCCCATCCTCATCAACTATTCAAAGCACAATGGTAAATTGGTTCCAAAGAAAAATGTGGATTCACACACAGTAAAGACTTTAAAATTACTATGCTATAAATGGTACACGATTTTTTTAAGTTACATTACAATAATTTTTAATTGAATTTTTTTTGAAGGTTACCTAAGAGATGGTTACAATCACACTATTTTAGTAATTGATAAGTGCAGATTCAAACTACAGAGGCTGCTCCCATCGTACCTATCCCACTTCATTCTTGTTGATCCGACCTGAAGGGGATCACTTGTCATTTGAGATTCACTCAGTGGATTCATATCACACTATTACCTTTGCAAACAACTGTAAACAACTGTCTTAAGGTTTGAACCTAAATGCCTTCTTGGTAAATGGCTGGCCAAACAAGTACTTACCAATAGAACACAACTGAACAACTAAATAAAGTCTTACCAATAAAACTTATCTATCTATCTATCTACTTATTGATGATAAGCACTTACCAATAACACTAACATTGTCCACCAACTAAAAAACAACTGAATATATATATATATATATATATATATATAAACTATTAACAATATCTTACTGCAATACAGGAGATATCAGCACTGTTATATGGATGTGTCTTCTCTAATATTTTCTCAAAAATAAATAAAATTAATCAAAACCTGAACTTCTCATCATTGTTAACTTTTTTTTTTGAACTTGCTCATCATTGTTAACTTTTTTTTTGTGACATGGCTAAACAGTTTTGGACTTTTCTTTTTCTTTCTTTGACTAGATCTTGGAAGCTTTCTCTGCTTAGTTTTTCTCAGTTGGATCATTACTCCAAACACTCTCTTTATATATATATTTGAGTAATACTTCTTATACACATCCACCATGGGGATTGAACCCGGGTCACATCAAGTGGCGTCCTTGCCAATAAACCACACTCACGAGAATAATACAAAAATAATTATTAAATCTAAAATATAATTTAAGAGACTTAACTTTAATCTGTTTATTACATAACATTATAAAATACTTATCATCCAATGTCAAAACTCCTCTGATGTCCAATTTAGCAAGTTTTCTTCTATTAAAAATTTCTATAAATTTTCATGTGTTTTTCTTTACTTCGATTTTTTTTTTCCACTTTTTTCTTTCTTCTCAATTTATTTTTAACATGAGTACGAGATAGAAAAAGACCAAATGACCTTTAGATCTATAATTATGTGGCCATCCATATTATTATTATTATGTGTACTTCTTCTACTTAATTAAATTTTTAATTAAGTTGTAGGATAAAAATCATAACACGCATTATTTTTTCTTTCTTTTTTAATGCAAATATAGGTAGATTTCAATACTATTCTGTTTGTTAATATGTTGGTAAAAACTTATTGAATTAACTATATTAAAAATAGAGAAACCCAAAACAATAATTCTTATAACAGTTACGATAAAGAAACCCAAAACAATAATTCTTATAATAGTTAGGATAAAGAAACCCTCAAAACCATCGAGCATCCAACCAAAAGACACCCAACAAACAATAACCTCAACCAGGCATATAACAAACAACAACCTCAACCAGGCATATTCGCACAGCAACCAAATTAACAAGATGAAGAGAACAATCAAATGAAAATTGATCCCATTCCCTAACATTAAAATCTTCCTAAAACTTAGAAGTTCATTTTGCCAAGCAATCAGTCACACCATTTCATTCCTCGGAAATATGAACAAAGGAAATAAACTCCAAATGCCAAAAAATTTGAATGATGTGCCAAGCCACTAAGGCCAGCTGAAAGATTATAAGTCTTCAACAAATTAATAATAATCTAAGAATCCGACTCAGAGATTGTCATCCCATAGCTTTTCCAAAGTAAAACTAATAGCAAGGGTCTCCATATAATTATTAGTTTACTTTTTCTTATTAATTTCAATACTATTCTAGTTATCATAGAATTTGATTAATTTTATTAATAATGGCAACATATTGAAAAATTATAAATTTTATATGAATATCAATTTAAAAAATTATATAAAATTTTATCATATATTTTTTATTAAATTTTTATTAATACTATACAAAATTATAGTTTCATGTTTTTAAAATATTAAATTTATGGTGAATATAGTATATTGTATTTTTTTTTTTTATACTTTCTGATTAAAATTTAAAATTCAATATACCAAAGAATTTAAAGAGATTGCTCTTAGATCTTTTATAATAGCTTTAAGAACGCCTCATATAAATTGTATTTAATTAGTAACAAGTTTTCTATATACTCAATAATTTAAGTTTTTGTTTTCATATGACTTTTTACAACGACTTTTGAAAGGATTTACATTTCTAAAAAAAATTATAAATTTACTTAAATTTTATAATCTATGGTTATATTATGTTGTTTAATAGGCAATGGTGCTTTTTATAGTGGAAAAGAAAGTTTGCTTATAAAAAAAAAAAAAAAATTCATAGATGGTATAGTGGGAAGGATGGACAACATTAAAACGTAAAGATTTCAAATTTATGTAGAGTAGTTGCTCTCAAATTTTAATATGTAATCTGAGATAAAAAGTTTATTGTATAAATAAATTTGGATTTTTTGGTTAATAGTATTAGGTTATAAGTTTTATTTATGTTCTATTGTGTTCTAAAATCAATGCTCTTAGCTAATTGATTTTTTTGTGAGTTGCAAAATTCTAGATTACTTATTGTCACTCATATAATGATCAATACCATTATTCTTAATACAATTTAAATTAGTCATTGTAAAAACATAATAGGGAATTGATGATATGAGCATGGAGGTAAACATGATAATAATACCAAAGGCATGTCAAACTTGTCACTTCATATATTGCTGATTTTAAAATAAAATAATAAAGGAGTTTGTAAAATATACAATGGCTTTTGTTTTTAATGCCATAAATCAAAGATGTTCTAAAGAGTATATAGAGTGAGACATTATGTGATCTAGTTTTCCATTGGGATGCACAAATTGAGTGGGTTTACATCCATGTACTACAGAATATTCATTAAACAAGAAAAACTATAGTAGTGAGTATATATGTTTAGTGAATAGATGATGTTCCAGATTGAGAATTTGTTAAGTCATAATAAAAGTGTGTTTGTTGAAAAAATAGTGTGAATTATTTCAACTTGTATTCAAGTTTAACTAGCATCCATTTTGGATGTAAAGGAAGGTTAAGTTCCTTTTGGTAGTGTTGCATTTTATTTCAAGAGGTTGAAGAGCCAATGACTACATAGGAATCTCCATTGAATTCTTCTAATTTAATCCATTATAGGACTCATCCCAAGGTAATAAATGTCTTTGCTACCATGCAATGGAAGTATTTATTGAAGGTATATGAATAGAAAGATCACAATATATATTAAGTACAATCCAAAGTCAATAACAAAACATCGTATCATGATATACAATATCATGTTTTTTTATTATTAAATTTACAACCTACTGGAAAGTGCAATAATATTGTAGGATTAAAATTGTAATTTTGTTTGCTAAAAACTTGTGATTATGATATTGAAATCTCATTTCATTTGGTCACCACCACTCCAACTAATATGAATTATTTCTTTATGTATGATAATGATCTTAAACATTGTGAAAGAGGATTTCCTTCTCTACAACTATGACAAAGACCAACAACATTACAAGCATGGTGTACAATATCATGTGGAAGGATCTTTCCATATATATATTTTAAACATGAACCTATAGTTAGATTAGATCCTCATGGACAATAATTATAAATGAGAAGCTTAATTTAGAGACATGGGTTCAGTCTAGAAATAAAATCAATGTGAATTAGAATAGTGATATTATTCTTCCAAGCAACACTACAACTATGACCACCTTTAATTTTATCAAATATACTTTATCTTTGATAATTGGGTGTAATAAAAATAGTAATGTGGATGATTGAATACACTCAAGATACATTCAATCAAGTTCATGTACAAAAGCCATAGCTATATGTCCTTCGGATAGAGTTGTTCCTTCTACTAGGAGGAAATACAAAGTGTGATTGCTTTTTAATCCTTGATACTGCCATAAATATCACAAGTTAAATATCACAGGATCAAATATAATATAGCCACAATATAGTACACAAAATAATGACAAGAATGAAACTTGTAGAATTGACAAGAAGAAACAATTTGTAGAATCTTATTATGCAAAGAACTTGTACATTAAAGTTATGGACCTTTGTCTCCATAATATAGCTTTACAAAATGACTTTTGAATTTATTATCTTACCACCTATCCAAGAGACTCTTGATTTGTTCTTATGACATATATCAAATTATGTAATATACTGTAACACCTCTCTATTACATTATTTGGTGTGAGTTTCTCTTGAACTCCATAGATGATTTCTAATTACCTAAAACTTATTTTGACTTAGAGCCTTTGTGAAAATGTTTGCAATCTATTCTTCTATAGGAATATGTTTCAACTGAATGTGATGAATTTGAAAATGACCTCGAATAAAATGACATTGGCCTTCAATATGTTTGATTCATTCATGTATGATTGGATTTTTGATTAAATTTAATGCTCCTTGATTATCATAATTTATTATTGTTGGAGTTATTTGATTCCCATGTTTGACAGTATGTATTGTAACCATAATGCTTCATAGACTACATCCTTTGTTGCACGATACTATGCTTCAGTGGATGAAAGTGCTACTGATGTTGTTTCTTACTATACCATGAAATTGATCCTAAACCAAGATAAAAAAATATAATTTGATGTTGATTTTCTATCATCTATAGATCCAACATAATCAGAATCTGAATATCCTTGTAATTTCTTATCATCCTTTTTATATGTAAGTCCATATTCTATAGTCCTATTGAAATATTGTAATATTCTTTATGTAGCTTTCCAATGACTTTATCTAGGTTCTTATAAAATTCTTAAGAGATAATTTACAACAAAAACTATATATGGTTGCATATTTGTAAAATATATGAGACTTCCAATTAATTGATGATAGGTTGTTGCTGAAACAAAATATGTTTCATCATATGTAGATAATTGTAATCCTTGTTCCATGGGTGTATCCTTGGGCTTACAATTGTTCATTAAATATTTATTAAGGATTTTGCATACTTTGTATGTGTTATTATAATATTATCTTCATTTTGATGAATTTCTAAACCAAGGTAAATGTAAAGTCCCAAATCAATCATTTCAAAATACTTCTTTAGATTCTTTTTAATTTCATTTATTGAACCCTTTGAACTTCATGTAATTACTATATCATCAACATATACCACTAGTATTATTATATCATTTCCAACCTTTTTTGTTTAGAGATTTAGATCAATAGTCTTTTCTTAAATTTATTATATACCATGCTTTTAACCATACATGGACTTGTTTATTTGGCTTATTATTATATACCATGCTTTTGGGGCTTGCTTTAAACCATACAAGAACTTGTTTAACTTACAAACATTCTACTCATCTTTTAATTATAAATCCTTCTTGTTGTGACATATAAACTTGAAACTTCTTTCTCAAGATCAATTAAGAAATACACTGCTCATCTTCTATATATATTTTTAATACATATAAGATACATATAAAGCATCACAATCCTTTTTTACTACCAAATCTTGTTGTTGCTTAACCCATTGTGAGGTTGCACGTACTCACCATTGTGAGGTGGACCTGCACATACTCACCACTCACCAGGTATCTTTGCAAACAAGCATACCCCAAGATTTGAACCTAGATCTCTTTTTAGTAAGCGTCAGACCTTACCAATCCACCTAACCCATGAAGACTCACATCTTCTGTACTTATTCTAGGTACATAACTCTTCATATCCATTATCTATGAAAATTCTTAAGTAACAAACAAACAAACAAATAAATATTAAAGTGGAAAGAAATTCCAATCATGAGATATGCCACTAAACTTGCTTCATCACATTAACCCGTTAAAAAGCAAAAAAACCAATTCCAAACTTAAAAAACAAAAAGGCCAACCTAAACTTAACAGAAAAGTTGGTAGAGCTAGTTGTAGTTAGAGTCTAGTTAGAGTTCATCTACTTTATTGGATATTCCAATCACCTTTATTCTTGTCACATTCACTGAACATAATTTCATATTCTCATGCATTCACGCCCACCGCAAAAAATAAGCAAGGTCGCTGTAGTTGGACACGTCTTCATTTATTAAATAAAGGAATGGGCACTGGTTAGACAGACTACAACGAGTACATTGGCCAGGCAATCCCTTGCACAGGGGATAGTCAGCGATTACCTGGCCAATGTACCTAATCGAACCGTATGGTATACTTCTGTCAAAAATCCCATGGCCTCCCAAGAAATATCGACACATAGATTTCAGAAAGATGCCTCAAAATTTTAGCACTTAATTGTGGTCAGCTATTTAGTCGCACTTGTCACTTACGTACAAGTTATAATTTGAATTTAGATATTAAAGTGGTACCTTTGTTCATAGTGTGATTAATCTTATTATTATCATTTTGTACAAGGAATGCATTCCCAATGCTTCAGTGACACCAGATCTGCTTCAGATGTTATGGTAAGTTACACATGCTGATGCAAACAAATAATACTTTCGTGGCGTATGCTTCAAATTTTTTATATATTTGAGTTTAACCAGACAGTGCCCAGGAAAGCTTCCAACTTCTACTAAAGCAATGGACTTCATCTGAATCCCAATAGACCATGAGACTGTTGCCCAAACATGCAAGGAGAATGTGGGAATTGGAGAACACGCGATAAGAAGCAATTGATCAACTATTCTATATTATCTCGTTTTTTTTTTAATGTTTTCTTCGGAATCTAAATTTTAATTATAGGAAGGGGTCCCATTATGTGTTCAGGCGTCTTAAAAACTTCCCAGCTATGTTATACAGGTTTTGTTCAGTTGTTCTCATTTGAAGTTTATAAACCTGTATAATTCTTAAATTCTTTCTTGAAAAACTATAAATGAAATGTAGCATCATCATCATCATCATGAAAGGTCGTAATTTTTTAAATAATAGAAGGACATTTCTTAAACACTTCTCAAGTACGTGTGAGTTTAAACAATATTTTAATTTATTCCCCTCCTATGAGTCTTTATTTTTCCCATCCTCATCAACTATTCAAAGCACAATGGTCAGTTGGTTCCAAGAAAAAAGTGGACTCTTTAAAATTACTATGCTATAAATGCTTCGGGATTCAGGTACAGAAACATTATAAAATAGTTGTCATCTAATGCCAAACTCCCTTAATGTCCAATTTCGTAAATTTTCTTCTATTACAAATTTCTGTATTTTTCACGCGTCTTTTTAAAAAAATTTTTGCCACTTTTTTCTTTTTCTGAATTTATTTTTAACATGATAGAAAATGACCTTTAGATCTATAATTATGTGACCATCCATATTATTCTGTGTACTTCTTCTACCTAATTATATTTTTTATTAAGGTGAAGAAGATGATAAAAATCATTAACTCGCACTTTTATTTATTACATTTTTTTTCCCCTAATTATAGATAGATTTCAATACTATTCTAGTTAACATGGAATTTGATTGATTTTATTAATAGTTGTAGTATATTGAAAAATTATGAATTTTATATGAATATGAATTTCAGGGAAAAAAATCTATATAAAATTTTATTATACATTTTTCATCATAATTTCCATTAATATTATAAAAAATTAAAGTTTTATATGTTTAAAATATTAAATTCATGGTGGATATAGTATATTGTAAGATCTCTTTCTTTTAAAGTTAGTGTACTATATTGTGATGAAAATTTAAAATTCAATAAATTTAAAGAGTTTGCTCTTGGATTGTTTATAATAGCTTTAAGAACATTTTATATAAATTGTATTTAATTAGAACACTTTTCCCATATGCTCAACAATTTAAGTTTTAGTTTTCATAATACTTTTTACAATGACTTTTGAAATTGTGAAAGGATTTGCATTTCTAGAAAAAGTTATAAAATTACTTAAATTTTATAATCCATAGTCATAGCATATTCTTTTAAAGGTAATGGTGCTTTTTATAGTGGAAAAGTGATGGGGGACGAGAAAGTCAGGTTCCACGCAAATTCAAAAATTTCTTAGCATTAATCTGATATCTTTTACATAAATAGATAAACAGCCCGTAGGCTTACAATAACCAGCGCTCCCCTGGTATTTCCCACGCACACTCTATCTCTCCGACCTTCCAATCCACCACCTCCCTATCTATTACATTCAACTGGGTTTTTATAGAGGCCCTAACCCTCTTAAACATTCTTCACGAAAATCGGTCCACCAACCCGATTTATTACAATCTCTGAGTTTTTACCGAGGTCTCGACCCTCTAGGCCATTAATGACCCACCTGCATGAAAACATTAAACAAAACCTGCAAAATCGGCTTCCCCCATCGAGTCTTCAATTTTCCCTCCGTAATTGGCCAACTCCCTGATCCGCCATGAAAGCACGCATTTAATAGGCCCTTGACCTGCAACCGCTATTTTGTCAGACTGTCCACCTGTGACTGTTGCCTCTTTTCCCATGCGCATGGCCGTCCGCGTGGCCATCCGCGTGTTCATTTCTTCTTTTCTTCCTTCTGGCCAATAGGTCGCGATATCGTGACATGTCACGATATCGCGACCATTCCGTCTTCGAGCCCCTTGTTTTTTGTTTGTGTCGTGATATCACGAAAGCTCTTGCCTTCGCCTTTGCCTTCACTTTTTGGTTGTCGCGATATCGCGACGTCGCGATATCGTGACATTGCAACGTCGCGATATCGTGACATCGCGATATCATGACAAAAACCCCGCCTTCGCCTTCGCCTCCAAACAATGTCGTGATATCGCGACAAAACCTCCGCCTTTGCCTTCGCCTCCAAACGATGTCGTGATATCGCGACGTCGCGATATCATGATAAAACTGCCGCCTTTCCTTTGCTTCCAAAGACGTCACGATATCGCGACGTCGTGATATCGTGACAAAACTGCCGCATTTCCTTTGTTTCCAAAATGATGTCGCGATCGTCGCGATATCGCGACAAAACTTCTGACTTGCCTTGATTTCCTTTAGATGCCATGATTTCGCGACAAAACTTTTGCCTTGGTAACAAAATAAAACAAAATACAAAATACTTAGAAAATTTGGTTGATGCAAGATTGCCTTGTTGTCGTCGGATGCTCCTGCATCAGACACCCAGGGTAAAATGGAGAAGTGACCTTCACTTCTGTGTTGTTCGGTCCGTGTCTTTTGTAACATCTCCAAACGGGCACCTGCCCCTACAGCCCACTTAAACCCCGTCTCCTGGTAAAAAAATTTTTTGCCTTCTACCAGACAAATTTTGGCATTGCTGCACACCTTCTCATCCATTGTCTGCAAGGGCTTCAACTTGTGGCGCACTCCATCTTTCATCAAGGAGTACGTATTTGCACGACCATCATGCACTACACTCCGATCAAACTGCCATGGCCTCCCTAACAGCAAATGGCAAGCATCCATTGGGAAAACATCACACAGGACCTCATCCTGGTATCTCCCAATTTTGAACGTGACTAAGCACTATTCATGGACCCATGCTCTGTGGTCCTTCCGCAACCACGCAATCCGGTATGGATGCGGGTGTCTCCTCCTTTCCAGCTGTAACTTAGCAACCATCTCTTTGAAGACTAAGTTATCAGTACTCCCATTGTCTATAATAACATTACAAACTTTGCCTGAAATTTTGCACCGTGTGCGAAACAGGCTTCTCCTCTACTCTGGTTTGTCTTCCTCAATCAGCATGGTTCTCCTCACGATCATTGCTTCTCCTCTCTCAGCTTCTTCAGAATGTTCAGACTCAGCATCTTCCTCTGCCACAACAGCTTTGGCTAGACCCACATGTCTCTTGTTCACCCTCTCGGGGTGCTGGGGACACTCATATGCTCGATGTCCTTCTTCTCCATAGTGGAAACAGGTTCCACAAAACACTCCTCTTCCATACCCACGTCCAGCTCTACCTCTTTCCCTTGGGTAGCCATTGTTTTGAACTTGGGGTCTGGGTTCCTCATCTTCCTTCTGATCCCGACTGCTGTTAACCTCTTCTTTCTTCTCCTTATTTCCTTCCTCTTTTCTTCCACCAGTCTTTCCTCCATGCCCTCTTCCTCTTTGCTTGCTCTCAAACCTTCTGTTCAGTTTTTCTTCAACCTTCAGAGCAAACTGGTAAGCATCTTCAATGGTGCTCACCCGAACTAAGCTCAACTCTTCCTGGATACTGGGTCTCAACCCATTGATATAACGGGCCACCTTCTCCTTGCTTGCTTCTAAATGGCCAGTTTTGATGGAGATCTTATAAAACTCCTCCGTGTATTCTTGGACAATTTTGTTCATCTGTCTCAAACTCTGCATTTTCCTTAGCAGATCCAACTCGTAATCTGTCGGAATAAACTGTCTTTTTAATTTTTCTACCATCCGTTCCCATTTTGTTATTTGTTCTTTTCCTCTTTTGTTCCATTCCAGCTGTACTCCCTTCCACCATATGCTGGCATGACCTTTCAGTTTGGTCTTAGCAAATCTGACCCTCTCGAGATCTTCAACTTCTTCATACTCGAAGTATTCTTCCAGATCGTTGATCCAGTCGATCAATTCCTCCGGATCCAGGTTCTCAAAATACGTGGAAACCTCCATCTTCGACCTCTTCCCAATCTGGGATATGGCTTTGTATAGTCTGGCTTGTGTCGGATCTACAACCTCTTCTTCTTCTTCAGACTGGTTTTCTTCTTCATCCACTTTGTCTTCACTGCCATCATCTCTTCTTGGTTCGTGCCCTCTGCGTAGTTCTTCTTGCAGGGCCTGAACTTGCCGTTGCAAAGCTCGGAAATCTGCTATTGTCGCCATGCCTCTCCCACCAACAAGGTTTCTTCTTGGAGGCATTCTACTCACTTTCTCATGAGCCTTTCCATAGATCCTGGTGTAACTGCCTCACGTCCGGTGATCTGTTACACACTCAGGAACTTCTGGCTCTGATACCACTGATGGGGGACCAAAAGTCGGGTTCCACGCAAATTTGAAAATTTCTTAGCATTAATCTTGGAAAAATTCATACAAATATAACCGTAGGCTTACAATAACCAGAGCTCCCCTGGTATTTCCCATGCACACTCTATCTCTCTGACCTTCCAATCCACCACCTCCCTATCTATTACATTCAACTGGGTTTTTATAGAGGCCCCGACCCTCTTAAACATTCTTCATGAAAATCGGTCCACCAACCCGATTTATTACAATCTCTGAGTTTTTATCGAGGTCTCGACCCTCTAGGCCATTAATGACCCACCTGCATGAAAACATTAAACAAAACCTACAAAATCGGCTTCCCCCATCGAGTCTTCAATTTTCCCTTCGTAATTGGCCAACTCCCTGATCCGCCATGAAAGCACGCATTTAATAGGCCCTTGACCTGCAACCGTTGTTTTGTCAGACTGTCCACCTGTGACTGTTGCCTCTTTTCCCATGCGCATGGCCGTCCGCGTGGCCATCCGCGTGTTTATTTCTTCTTTTCTTCCTTCTGGCCGTGATATCGCAATAGGTCGCGATATCGCGACATGTCACGATATCGTGACCATTCTGCCTTCAAGCCCCTTGTTTTTGGTTTGTGTCGCGATATCGCACGTCGCGATATTGCGACAGCTCTTGCCTTCGCCTTGGTACAACTTTTGCCTTCGCCTTTGCCTTCACCTTTTAGTTGTCATGATATCGCGACAAAAACCCCGCCTTCGCCTTCGCCTCCAAACGATGTCGCGATATCATGACAAAACCTCCACCTTTGCATTCGCCTCCAAACGATGTGATATCGCGACGTCGCGATATCACGACAAAACTGCCGCCTTTCCTTTGTTTCCAAAAGATGTCCCGATATCGCGACGTCACGATATCGCGACAAAACTGTCGCCTTTCCTTTGTTTCCAAAATAATGTCACGATATCACGACAAAACTTCTGACTTGCCTTGAATTCTTTTAGATGCCACAATTTCATGACAAAACTTTTGCCTTGGTAACAAAATAAAACAAAATGCAAAATACTTAGAAAATTTGGTTGATGCAAGATTGCCTTGCTATCGCTGGATGCTCCTGCATCAAAAAGAAAGTTTTCTAAAAAGAAAATAAAATTTTTATAGATCGGCATAGTGGGAAGGATGGACAATAATGAAATAATAAAGATTTTAAAGTTATGTAGAGTAGTTGCTCTCAAATTTTAATATTTAATATAAGATAAAAGGTTTATTACATAAATAAATTTTAGATTGTTTTGGTAAATAGTATTAGGCTATAAGCTTTATTTATGTTCTACTGTGGTTCTAAAATCAATGCTCTTAGTTAATTGATTTCTTGTGAGTTGTAAAATTCTATATTACTTATTATTACTCATATAATGATCAAGACCATTATTATTAACACAATTTAAATTAGTATTTGCCTAAGTGGTTCAGTGGGAACCTAATAGGGAATTGATATGAGTACCTAGGTAAACATGATAATACCAAAGATATGTCAAACTTGTCACTTCATATATATTGTTGATTTTAAACATAAAATAATGAATCAATTTGTAAAATCTACAATGGCTTTTGTTTTTAATGCCATAAATCAAGGATGTTGTAAAGAGTAGATACATTGATACATTATGTGATCTACTTTTTCCATTGGGATACATATATTGAGTGGGTTTACATCCATGTACTACACAATATTCATTAACCAAGAAGAACTATAGTGGTGAATGTATATGTTTAGTGAATAGATGTTGTTCGAGATTGAGAATTTGCTAAGCCATAATAAAAGTGTGTTTTTTGAAAAAGTAGTGTGAATTATTCCAACTTGTTTTCAAGTTTAACTAAAATCCAATTTGGATGTAAAGGAAGGTCAAATTTCTCTTGGTAGTGTTGCATTTTATTTCAATAGGTTTAAGATCCAATGACTACATAGGAACCTCCTTTGAATTCTTATAATTTAATCCATTATAGGACTCCTTCAAAGGTAATAAATGTCTTTTATACCATGCAATGGAAGTATTTATTGAATGTATATGAATAGAAAGATCACAATATATATATATATATATATATATATATATATATATATATATATATATATTTTAAGTACAATCCAAAATCAGTAACAAAACATCATATTTTGACTTAGAGCCTTTGTAAAAATATTTGCAATTTATTCTTCTATAGCAATATGTTTCAACTGAATGTGATGACTCTGAAAATGACCTCTAATAAAATGACATTGACCTTAAATATGTTTGGTTCATTCATGGATGATTGGATTTTTGATAAAATTTAATTCTCCTTGATTATCATAGTTTATTATTGTTGGAGTTATTTTGATTCCCATGTCTGATAATATGTATTGTAACCATAATACTTTATAGACTACATCCTTTGTTGCACGATACTCTGCTTTTATGGATGAAAGTGCTACTGATATTGTTTCTTACTGTACCATAAAATTGATCCTAAACTAAGATAAAAATGTAACTTGATGTTGATTTTCTATCATTTATAGATCCAACATAATCAAAATCTAAATATCATTGTAGAAAAAATTTATTATCATCCTTTTTATACGTAAGTCCATGTCATATAGTTATATCGATATATTGTAATATTTTTTTTGTAGCTTTCCAATGACTTTCTATGGGTTCTTGCATAAATCTTGAGAGATAATTTACAAAAAAACTATATCTGGTTGCATATCTATTAAAATTAAAGGCTTACAATTAATTGATGATAGGTTATTGCTAAAACAAAATATGTTTCATCATATCTAGATAATTGTAGTCCTTGGTCCATGGGTTTATCCTTGGGATTACAATTGTTCATTCTCTATTTATCAAGTAAGGATTTTGCATACTTTATCTATGTTATTATAATATTATATTCATTTTGATGAATTTCTAAACGGCAATAATGCATAGGTCCCAAATTAGTCATTTCAAAATCCTTCTTAATATTCCTTTTAACTTCATTTATTAAATCCTTTGAACTTCATGTAATTACTATATCATCAACATATACCACAAGTATTATTATACCATTTCCAACCCTTTTTGTATAGAGATTTGGATATTATAGGCTTATATTAAATTATTATTGATTATTATATACCATGATTTTGGGGCTTGCTTTAGACCATACAAGAATTTATTTAACTTACAAACTTTGTGTTATTGTACCTTAATTACAAATACTTCTAGTTGTCACATATAAACTTCTTCTTCAAGATCACCATTAAAAAAATATAATTTTTACATCTATCTAATGAAGTTTTCATCGATGATGTGTTGCTAATGCACAAATTGTTCTGATAGTAGTCATTCTTGTTGTTGGTGCAAAAGTTTCTTCATAATCAATTCCTTCTATTTGAGTGTATCCTTTTACAACTAGTCAAGCCTTGTACTTGTCAAGTGAACCATCTACTTTATATATGATATTATAAATCTATTTACAACCAATTATATTATTTCTTGGAGGTATGTCAAGTAGATTTAATTTTCAACAATGATGTATTTTTATATTTCATAGTTGTCTTCTATTTTGGATGATTTGAAGCCTAAAGTGTAGTTGTAGGTTCTTCCATAGAGCTTAACAATCCCCTTTTTATTCTAGTTAGAATGTGATTTTGAGGTCTTATAGTAGTAATATTTGGAATTTACTCTAGATTTGAATGTCTAAGTGTATTTCTAAGTCAGATAGGTTCTTTTCTTTGTAATTTTGTAGAAGTTTCTATATTTTTATTTTGTTCATGTTGAAATTTTTATTATGTGTCTTCATTTGATGATTCTTCTTCTAAATGTTTTTGAATAATTTCTTAATCTATTTTTTGTTCTTTAATACCATTTTTTTATTTTTCATCAAATACTACATCTCTACTTATATAGATTTTCTTTATTAGTGTATCAATTATTCTACATCCTGTTGATTCATCATCATAACCAAGAAATATACCACACATAGTCTTTTCATCTAATTTTGTCCTTTTTGGTTTTGAAATATTCATATAAAACTTACATCCAAAAAAATTTAATCACTCTACAGTTGGTTTTTATCCTAACCATACTTCTTCAAATATCACATTCTTAATTATTTTTGTAGGTATTATGTAAATATATATTTGTTGTAACTGCCTCTACCCAATACTAATGATCAAGTTGAGCTTCTCTTAACATACACCTAACCATTTTCATGATAGATATGTTTCTTATTTTTGCAATACCATTTTTTATGGTGAATATGTTGCAGTAAGTTGTCTTTTTATTCTATTTTCTTCTAAAAATAGATTGACTTATTTTGATAGAAATTTATCTCCTTTATCTAAGGAAATATTCTTAATAGTTTTTCGTGATTGATTTTCAACTAGAAGTCTAAATTATTTAAAATAACTAAATATTTTAGATTTGCATTTCATAAAGTATACCCACATTTTTTTGGAACATTCATCAACAAACAAATGAAAATATTTATATCCTTCAATACTAGTAACATTCATTGGACCACATAAATCTGCATATATTAATTCCAATGGTTTTTGAGCCCTATGTTGATGAATTTCAAAATGTATTCTATGTTTTTTTTCTGCTAGACATTCTTGACAAATTGTAGATTCCCAAAAGAGTTTTGGTAATCCTTCTACCATTTGACATTTAGTTATTTCATTCAATGATGATGCACTTGTATATCCTAGTCTTTTATGCCAAAGTTATTTTATTTCAAACATTCCTACTAAAAGAGCCAAATTTGTTATTATATCTAGAGTAAACAAACTATATTTATAATATCCTTAAGCTATCAATTGCTTGATAATATAGCATTGTTTTCTTCCTTTTATAACTTTAATTCCACTACCAAATTTTGATCCATAAGTTGAGACACTAAAAGAAGATTAGTAGTTAATCTTGGGACATATAACACATTATAAATTACTCCTTTTCTATTTGTTAGATTGACTAGAACATATCCTACTTCTTTGAATTCATAAGTTATACTATTTGCTATAACAATTGGTTTCTCATATTTTTCATAAAAGTATTAAATCATTGTTTGTTTTTAGTGATATGCCTAATGGATTTAAATCTATGTACCAATAATCCATAACGACTTCTAGATTTAAAAAATAGAATCGTAAATCTCATGTCTCCCTAGTTCTAGAAACTAAATGAATAAATTTTGTAAAATTTGTTTTTCCTAAGTTTTGGTGTAGAAATCCTTTTATCTCCCAAATGACTAAATTTGCAAATAATTAACCAATTCAATAATTTTCTATTTTCTCAAAAAAATATCAACTTAAATAAACTTCAAATTCAAAAAACTCTTAAAGACCTTATAACTCCAACCTTATAAGAAATTAAATTAATATCCTACTTATCACTCCAATAATCAAATCTAATAATTCAATGATAAACCTATTACTACTTATCACTCCTTATTTAACCTTAATAAAAATATTTAAATTTAACCCAGGTGTTGTAGGTGAGTTGGAGGGGAGAGGGCAATCCTCCAAGGGAGGTCCCAGGTTCGAATATCCACCCTACCAAAAAGTTAAACTGGGTACCCAAAATCCAATTGACATTGTTGGTGCGGGCAGGGCTGGGTGCGACTCCCGGGTGTCTTTGACGATGTAGAACCCCCTTGTTTGTGGTCTCTCAGATCAATGCGGACCCACAAGGGGTTTTTTGCTTAAAATAAAAATAAAAATAAATATATATTTAAATTTAATAAATCTTTATCCTTATCGCTCCTAAAATTAAAAACTTGAAAACCCTAATAATTCAAATTACCTTGTGCATGTCTTTCCACTTTACACTATTGTAAATGCTTTGAATGTTGCTACATGAAAGACTCATGTAAACTACTTTTAACCAACTTGACTAAGTACTATGTGCAACCAACTTGATTCACATTCAGGCATTTAAATTTAGGCATGCAAAGTTGAATGTTACACTTTCTAGTATTTTATTTCCAATTACCTTGTAAGGAATTTACTTCCAAGTGGCTTGCATGCATTACACTAGAAGTGTTACTCCTTGTGTTACTCATCTAAAACCCATTGTTGATTGACTCTACCAACCTTAAGTTAACTCTCTCCTTATAATAAATGTTCCTTCTATGTGGTTCTAATCCTTTTTTCTTCTAACTAATTTGTTTCTAAGTGCTTGGTATTCTTCTGAGTGTTGGTTTCCTTAGAATAATAAGTCTAAAATTGATGTTGCACTGCTCAAGAAAATTATTGATGATGCTCTTCTTGGATCTAGATTTTTCTTAATGTGCTTAACAACTTGCGTCACTCACCCTTATGCTTCAATTTTATTTTGTAATGTTATACTAACTATATTAGCTTGAGATTTTGACCTCAATTACTTTTCTTTTGACTTCTCCTATGAGATTATTCTATGTCAAACATGGTATGCCTTCATAGTGAGCACGATTGTATTATGACCATCTTCTATCATTTCCAATACCTCCTTTATTATCCCATGGTTTCTACATTCACACCTTGGATGTCTCCATTGTATACTTATACCTTGGGTGAGCTTTGAATCTTAGATGACTTATTGATATAATTAGACCTTTAGTAGCTAGTATTCTTGGAATTTGGTCCATATGCTTAAACCTTGACCCTTTAGCTACTTTCTATCACTCCTCGGGTGACCTCTTAAACTATGGTCAGTTGCTTCCTTGTATCCAAAAACCTTTAACATTTATCAGGTTTCTTTTTCATAATATTTTCTAATATGGTTCTTCTCTATGAACTTTTATTTCTTTGAAATATCTCTATTTTAGAAATCATTAAATTATTGTTCTTTCTGATGGATGCCTCTCTTGAACCAAATGAGGTTACCTTCTATTGATTTATACTATGCTATTTTTCTTTGAATTAATCCTAATAGCTTTCTCTTTATTCTATTGATGTTTTCTCACAATGCTTGTTTTCTTCTAATGATTGCACTATAGGATATTTTCTAGGAGTAAATATCTTCCATTGTATCTCGGTTCCTCTCTATATAAAACTTTCTTATGTCAAGATCTATCTTGAAGACCTGAAACTCTTCTTTCCCTTATGTCAAGATCTATCTTCAAGACTCAAAGGTTTTTGTCTCTTATGTCAAGGATTATCTTGAAGACCTAAATATTTTAATTTCAAGAGTTGGATATGTCCCAAGATTATTAACTATATAAAAGTTGATACACCTTCTAATATAACTAAGTCCTATTCTTCACTAGTTATAACCATGAAAAGACTTTATAGATGAGTCCCAGTATTCACTAGTTATGCTTCAATTATGGAAAGACTTTATAGTTGAGTCCTAGTATTTATTGGTTAGTCTCCAACCATGGAAAAACTCTAGCTGTTCTACTCACTATAACCTTACAATAGAATTTGAGTTACATTTTATTTAAAGTGGATAGACTCTAAATCAATATTATCAAACTAGACAAGGTAGAATTTTGTAAGTGGCTAAGAAACCCTATCAATATAGATAGAGTATGGTGGTATCTATGATACCACCAATAGATTTTTAAGCCTTAATACTACCACAAATATCATAGGTTAAATATCATAGGATCAAATATGATATAGCCACAATATAGTAAGAAAAATAATGACAAGAATGGAACTTACAAAATTGATAAGAAATAACAATTTGAAGAATCTTATTATGCAAAGAACTTTTTCATTAACGTTATGGAGCTTTGTCTCCATAACATAGTTTTACAAAATGACCTTTCAATTTTTTATCCTACCACCTGTTTAAGAGACTCTTGAAATGTTCTTATGAAATATATCAAATAATGTAATATACTCTAACAAAGTGGATCAAGAAGACTAGAAAGAAATTATTCAAATAACTTCAACTTATGATGGAGTTACCAAATATGTATAAAGCACATGATGGTTTTATAGCATCATCAATTTATAAGAATATAATCATGATTTTATGTTAAGAAGAAAATATTTATAAAATATTATCTCATAGTGGTAGCAAAGTGAATGTGACTTTGGTTACATTTAAGGATATCTTGGTTTGAAACCTAAAAATATCTATCATATTTGAAATAATTTAAATTGCTAAAATAATATTCAACATATATAAATGAAATTGATATTTTTAAGAGTTTGATCAATTATTTTATAATATGGTGAGTAAAGATTTTAATGTATTCCATATAATATTTTCATTGGATGTTCTATTGAAACTAGTTTATATATTTATATTAAATTATTATGTTATCACTTATTATAAAGATATATAGTAAAGTTATAATAGTAGTATTTATTTGTGTAGTAAAACCAAACAAAAATTGTTGCTTTAGTAGTATAAATTGATAATATTACAACAAATATAAATCCCACTTGTGGGATAATGGTTTTATAAAGAACATGTAGACTATAAATATAAACCATTTTTCATATTAATTAATATCTTTCCCAATATAAGATAAAGTAGCTAACTTTTAAATTTTATTTCAAGTTATAATCATATCATGCTAATTAATTTCATAAATTAATTTTGATGTTGGGTGATTTCCACTAGTATTTAACTTTCTATGCTTAAGGAAACCACTACCCCAATTAGTCCTCGAGATCCACTCTCTATCTAGATCTATTGAGGAAACCTCTATTTCCCATGACCATACTTGGCCCTTAGAGAAGAAGTCACCTTGAAGTAACAAATTATATGGGTACATGTACCCTTCTCAAATTCATATTATAACTATAATTGTTAGGTTGAAGGTATCTACAAGTAGTTATTTATTTTTGAAGTTAAGCTTAGACTCAAGTTTTTATTATGATTTTGAATGATTGCCTTACTTTGATCAATAAGACTTTAAAAAGGAGGTGTTGTATTTCACACCAATTTCTAGTAACAAATAAAAGCAGTCCATTCACTTAAATCTTATAAAGTATAAAAAATGATGAAAGAGAAATATAGATTATGGATTCCCTTGAGCACCATATAATCACTAAATTATCTCTAGATAATAACACTTTGTTAAAATGGATGGAGTGGATAGGGGTATTTATACCAATACCAAAAAGACCCCATACATAATCAAGTTATCCCAATTCAACATAACAAGTGGTCCTTAAGTTAATTACAAAATATAAGATGGGTTTTTCCATAACAAGGTTAATCATGACCCATAGGTATTAAATTAAATGAATAGTTAAGTATACAAATAAATAATTAAATACATTTGTACAATGATTTTTTATATGCTTGTACAAGAATATATCATACAATATTGACCTTGGTCATAACTCAGTATATACTATCAACACCCCCTCATTATCTAGCTCAAGGAGCCAAGGAGAAAAGACATTACTAATACTAAAATATTCCCCCCATAATGAACAATCTAATAGTCTCTCTGCTTGAGGAATATTGAGCTAAATTACCTCATCATATCAAATTCTACTTATGCAATGATGTCTCTACATAAGAATCTCCTCAAATTTAACTATAATCATCACAACCAATATTAGATACCCTTATACATATACAATGAAACCTTCTTTGCAAATCAATATGATGAAGATAATATAAGAATATCCCCTCTTAGAAGTTTCTCCAATATTCTAGAGTCACATAACATAATACTTGGAAGCATGACTTTAACCTTTACAACACACTTTACCTTATTTGGAAACTTTGACTTACCCATGGGACACTTGATTTATTTTTCTAAAATAGGTTTTGCATTTAATTATATATAGGAAGAGCTATTATAAAATTTTAGGAGTACGTGGAAAAAAGATAGAAGAGATAAGAGATCATGAAATATTATATCTTCATGTATAAATTGAAATAATAACCCAAGCATCTAATAGGAAGATAAGGGATTGAATAGAGCATAATATAAATCTTTTTTCTCTATACTTCCAAAAGATCTATTAACTAATTTTGATTCTATCTAGTTATCTCTCCCATGAATATAGACCAATGATTTTGATTACATAATAGTGTAAATTGATCCATTGAATAGAAACAATATGTTTTAAATACAATCATAAAGTGATATGTACCTCCACTTCTAGTAATTCCATGAACAAATACTTCCAGTACAAAAATATTCAAGAATTATACAATTTGAAAATAATGGGATCAAAATAGTTTCATATGCAGAAGTTATGGCCTCAAAAATTTGCACTTTAAAATAAACCTATAGTGAATTTTTTGAAAAGCATCACTTTTTACAAGAAAAAATAAAAAATAATTATTTATATTTTCTCCTTACATCATAAGGTAAAATTCCCTTTTGTTATGTCGCTCTAGCTTGACTATCACCAACATTGTTTTTCACCAAATGTGTTCCTTCTATATTAAAAAGGGTGTCATGATCTATAACAATAAGGAGCTCTAACCATTTAAATCTACATGGTGTATAGGATTTGAACTGAGGAAGGTGAACACACCTCCTTTTATTTTTTCTAGCCAAGACCTGAAATCTCCCAAGTGAGATAAAAACATCACAATTCATCCTCATTTTCAGTGATATTAAGTCCTCTTTATGAGAAAATAAAGTTTGATTCTCTACGAAGAATCCAAGATACCTCTATGAAGTCAAAATGATGATACTTCTTCTATTGTAAGTGCTTTGCATTTATGAAAAATACATAAAATATATTTCAATAATAATGAAATATAATTTGGAGTAGGAGAAATAAAAATTGGATCTAGCCCTTTCCTCTTTTGTGAAAGGTGCTTATGAATCTATAAGAAGTATTTCATATTAGAAGTTAGAAGAAATATCCAAGGTTATAAAAAAACATACTATGTGGCCAAGTTATGAAGCTCCATACCCATTCTAATACCATATTGGATTTCACACAAATTTCTAGTAATGAATAGAAGCAATCCATTCACTCAAATCTTATACAAAAGATGTAAATATAATGAGCAAGAGATATAGATGATGGGTTCCTTTGAGCATCCAATAATTACTATATTATCCATAGATAATAATCACAACACTCTGATATAATGGTAAGAGTTCCTAGGGGTATTAATAATACAAAGAATTTCCAATTGTAGATACCCAATTTTGCTCACCTATTGCATTTTAAGGTTCTAATAAATTACACCAATTTATCTAAGTCATCCTCTAGTATTCATCATGAAAATTAGGTGCTCAAAATAAGTTTGCTACTCACAAAAAAGTTATTAGGCTATGAATTCATCTCCTTGGCTACAAACCTTATTTACAACCAAAATAAAAAACAATCCCTTCTAATGGTTAAATGGATATATTTGTTGCCTAGAAAAGTTTGTAGATATAAATTTGTATAGACAACAAACTTGTATTTGCACCTAAAAATGGGAAGTTTTTTGATCTCATGATCATGCCTATCCATGCCAATAATTTTCCAATTCAAATTAGATTCCTTATCCCCAATCTCTTTTCAACTTGGCTTGATTTTTTTCTATATCAATTTGATCTAAACGTGTCATATTTTCAATGTATCTTTTTTTCTAAGTTAGACATAGATTTTTCCAATTCTAACTCTTGCATGTAAATATGGAAATCGTATTTTCTCGTCTTCTCCTACAAGCCCTAAAATTATATAAATTAGGTGCCTCACTTCCAAAATTAGGCATGATGATGATGATGATTATAAATGTATAACAATGACATAAAATTATTTAACACAACATGATACATGAGCACAAAATTGAGAGAATTTTATTGAGTGATTGAATCTTTTATTTTAGAATTCCATTGAAAATGTCCTTTCACCTTCGAGCATCATAGGATAGTGTATGCATAGACTTATATCTTATGATAGAAAGGGAAGTCTTCTTTTGCTGCACTTTTATTTTAGAGTCTTTGATTTTGTATCAAGCATTTCCTTTGATCTATCATATTGCATCTACATTTCTCTTACCTCTTTTATAGGGTCTTACTTTTATTTATAACTCATTTAACATATCGATTATTTTTACATTATATTTATCAAACTCGCTTTGGTTTCCTTGTAGGATTTATAGATATCTTACAAATTTTCTCCATCACCTTTCTATAGTAGGACACCAAATTCTGCCTTGACTTAGCCTCTGCAATAACAAACTATAAATTACAACCAAAAGGATTGGCATGCTATGAATTTATCTAGATAATTTTTTCCTAAAATTCTTCTTATTTATGGATTCCCTAACATCCAATTAGCCAATTTATAAAAAAATATTTTCAAACTCTTTAATTTCAGCCTCAAAATCAAATTCATAGGTTACCAACTCTATAAGCAATGAACCTATTTTAGGATATTAATTTCTCTATAGGTTGTGAATCTATTTTATTTAGTTAATCAATCAAATTTTAGCATCAAAACAATTATAAACCATGCCTAGGACATCCTAGAACTCTCTCAACTACTTCAATTTCGTTTTATATCAATTACATTTCTCTTTCATACGATCTATTTTCTTCCAAAGGTTAAAAATTAATTTTGTGAAAAACAATAAGGGGTTTGAATGCAAACAAGGAAGCTTAATACCTTTTGAAGCATCAAGTAGGATCCATAAAAGTAAAACCTCTATTATTTTTTTGTTTTCATTTTTTTCATATTCATAGATCAACAAGCGATGAACCTATCACATGTGATCAACTTATTTTCATGTGGTAAATTTGTCTAGGTGATAAACCGTATTTCATATATTGAAAGTGTCTTCAACAATATTTTGTGTAGTTTCATTTTAGTTTTTAATTTAACACTAATTTAAATTTAATGTTTAATTTATGATTAGTTGCAGTCATTCATTTAAAGCATAACAAAAATAAGGAACTAGTATTAGGATCTATTAATTCATTAAATTTTCTCTCTAGATCTCTATATCTCTCTTAATAATAATCATTATATATTGAATCACATTGAATACATCTTGAATATAGGCTAGAAATTTGTTTGTGTATTCCATCTTGCCCCCTTACTTTAAAGAGTAGAGATATTTCCTTTTGGTTTCTTATGAATTATGTTGTAAGTTTCATAATTCTTATACAGAGATGAAAAAAACATATAGGATTAGTTATTGCTTGCTACATTATTGTATTTTCTAGGTTGCATTGTATTTACATCTTTTTATATTTAGATATTTTATTATCCTAGATTCCAAAAACTTAGGTGCTTGCCTAATACACCCATCAAAACATAGGATTTAGAGTGAATCCAAAAAACATTTTTAGTGAACCCCCAATCCTCTCCAAATTACTCAAATGATAATGGGATTCAGGCAAAAATATTTATTTGAGTGTGAACCTCCAGGTTTGGAGACTAGTGTCCCCAAATCTAGGTTTACATATTTGGTGAACCCAACATGAACAACACACAGGTCTTGAAACCTTTGGCCTAAAATGTTTTCCTTAATCAAACTTAGAAAATTCCTACACTTTAATAGATGACCACCTAAATTTTTTTATTATCTCAAATCACATTAAACAAAGATAATAAGAACATAACAAAAAGTTAGTCCTTTTGAGGGAAGGTTAACTACCCCTTTAGAAAACCATCATTCAGACCATGGGGGTTATCTCTCTTGGAGAGTAAATAATGGTTGGCTAACAATAGTCATAAGGAGGGGCAATACTATCACAAACGGTATATAAGGATTTTTTGAAACATCTTCTTGTTCCTCTCTATTCAACTTTGCAAATAGAAAACTAATAAAATTGACTCCTCTTTTCCAAGTGTGACTAAAAAACAACCTACATATATAACCAAAAGTATACCTCATAAAATAGCCCATAGTACCAAACCTTTATCTCCCCTTCTTAAAAATTTGATAGTGTTCAAGAACATTGTATATGAACATGAGGAGGAACAAAGTTCCCCCTCTAGAAATCTTTCCCTAGTTCATAATGAAAGGGGAGAAGTTTTGGATCTATTGATCACTTTGCTACTTTTTCTCTAGAAAATATCAAACCTCTATTAATGATTAGGAACATTTAGACAAGTTATTTGACTTCATTGGTAAGATGTCTCATTTAGAACATATTGAACAAACTAAGTCAACTCCTACTTTTGATATGAAAAATATTTTCTATATGACCTTACATGTAAAGCTTAATACTTTCAGGTTGAGACCTCTTAATATTATTGATGAGCACCAAAAATGCTCATTTTACATACAATTTTTAAGGGCATCATTATTGGTTTAATTAGCATTTGAAATGTATTTTTATATAGATTTTGCATATAATTGGTAGAAAATGAAGTATTATGCTTGACTAGTGTTTTTAGTGGAAAATATGTGTAAATGAGGTTTTTGCTACTAATCTGGTGTTTTTGAGTCTACATCCCATTTGGGCTTGGCAATGCATGAAGACATATTGAAAATAACAATGGTAAATGGTGAAGGCAGGAACCCGACTTTTGATTATTGGTGGCGCCCAAATCCTGACTATTTGTGAAACCCGAATCCCTACTATTGGTGGCATCCAACTCCTAACTATTGGTGGCACCTACTTCTCGACTGTTGGTGGTGCCTGTTTTCTAGCTACAAGTTGTAGTTGACCAAGTCAATTTTGATCGATTGACCAATTCAACATTGACCAATTGACCATGCACTTTTGAAGGAGGTTGTTGCACAAAATATAAAGGAGAAATATTTGTATTCTTATGCATATTATATTTTTATGATTATAATAGAATAAAGCACTTTTATTCTAATTATTAAAAGTTGACCGGTTGACCGGTTGACCATGTAAGCTTTTAAAGCATTATTTTTAGGATTAGATTGTTATGTACACCTAAGGATTACTATATTTATCCTTTTGGTGAACGAACATGCTTTTAAATAGGAGAATAATATATGTGTGTAAACGTATTGTAACAAATCACATTATGTGATTGAAAATAGACCAATTTATTATTGTAATAGGATCTAGTTGTGTTCTATATAAGAATGCAAGCTAGATGAAAGGAGGAATCAAAGGATTTTTTTACACAATCAATGGAATAATTATATTTCTTTTATTCTATAGAGTTGTAAATACTCTTATTTTTTTAAAGTAATATTTATGTAATTAGTCGGGCGGACTATCTACGGGAGCCTGGGCCCACTCCCTGTAGTAGTCCTCCCCATTTTAATTTATGTTATTTATTTTCAATAGATTAGTTTCCTTCTTTATTTTAATTTAGTTGTGTGTTTATTTTCCTATACTTTTATTTCCTACACTTTTATTTCAACATTTTAATTTCAGCTTTAGTTTTAGTTTATTTATTTATTTTTCTGCACTTTATTTTATTTGGTTTGGCTGAAATGAAAATGAACAAACACCCCCACCAAACTAAATAGGTACAAAGAAATTCATTCCCCACACTACAGGCATATACTGTGCATGACACTCACAAGTTTACGAGTTGTCCTAGGTTGACAATTAAATGGAGATAATTAATTGAACCGTAGAAAACTAACCAATATTTTGCCCAACATTTTGGCATCATTGTTAAGGAGTGTCAAAATTGTAGTGTATGATCCATAGGTCAGTCGGTTTGAAAATTACATTCAGATTACCCTACCTGTAGATCCTCTACCTGAGAAGCATGAGTCCACAAAGGGCCTTTTTACAAGGCCAAAATAGTTACCGACACAACTAGAGCTGAATCTCATAGGCAACAGTTTAAATTTACCAGCTTATCAGGTAAATATGGGAATGAACCCGATGTACCATATTAAGTGTAGAAGTAGGAATAAATTGTGTTGTTGAAAAATTAGAAAATTAGGCAATGAAGGAATTTCATCATATTCTGAATGGTTTCAAGAAATCAAATAAATGGCACAACCCAGGTCTGATTGAAAATTTTAACGATGACATTAATAGCAAAAACAAAATTGATGAAAAAAAATAGAATTTAAAAAGAACATCTTGCTAGGAGTATGCTCTTCACTTGCGCTTAAGGCGATCGGGTGAATAAAAAACTAGCACATGTTTTTTTAGAATACTGCTACACCATGTTAAAAAAAGTAGTCATTTATCTGCCTGCACAATTTGCCAATGAGTTGGAAGAATTTTTTTGAGGCCATGCTCTTCTCATGCTGCAACATATCATACTAGTTGATGAAGAAAGAGATGATTTTTAGAGACTAGTTCAGTTGTAGGCATGGGGGGATCCCACCTTCATTATTGCCACCAATAACACAATGAACGTTGTTCATAGTGTTCAACCAAAAGAAAAATAAAAATAAAAAATAAAATAAAATAAAAAACTAGTTTAAAATTTTATTTTAATGCCATTAGTTTATAATTTTACTTTAATATCTTTAGTTTAGATGTTTTTATGTTTTGCAGGACAACATGAAGTGTGATGCAGATGAATAAGGAGTTGTCTATGAAGATTTCATAAAGTGAGATTTATATGTGGAGTTCATAATAACACTATACAAACCATCTTGTGTACCTCGATCGTGTAGCATCTAGTCCAAATAGGTGAAGCAAGCAGAGTTTGCCTTGATAACATAGACTCTCGAAGGTAGGCTAAGTAACCCTGATCAAGCAAAAGGCTTCCAACCCAAGGTGTTTGTGGAAATTAAGAAATTTTTTGCTACAAAGTGCATGACTATTATAGCATGAGTAGATGGTAAACAGAGTTAGAGATGCTACACCAAGATCGAAGTAGAGTGCAAATATGATGTTCGAGTAACAATTAATAGGATCCATTTAGAACCACCTCACATTTGTGAGACTGGATCAAACATTGACATGGGGGAGAACCCATACCATACCAATAGTTTTGAAAAAATTTCACACATTTGAAACAAAACAATGTGTGGAGAGGCACCTGAATCCCATATAGAGACACCTATCTCCCATATACATATGTCTAACTTCCATATACAAGCGCTTGTCTCTCATATACAAGCGTCTAACTCCCATGTAAAGGTTTTTGTCTCCAAAAAAAATAGCATGGAATCTGTTCTACTTAACATAGTTTTTCTTTTTGCTTTTTAGGAAATCATACCCTGAATGCAATCTATAGACAGCTTGGGAAACCTAGGTCTATCAGGCACAAGATCCATGATTCTTATTTTCTTGCTTTCATATGTTTAGTTTTGTAGGACACGACCTTGAGTACAATCTGTAGGCAATTGGCTTAAACTAGGCTTAACAGATACAACCATCCTATGCCTTGCTAGGAGTGCAATAATACAAAAAATATACTTACTTCCCACTAGGAATATAGTGCCTACAATCAGCCCGATGGAGAAGTGCCTTCTTACAACCTAGAGGAAGGCACCAATAAGTGGTGCCAATCTTCTACTAGGAAGAGCAATGCCCAGATTAAAAAAAAAATAGTGCCCATTCTTAGCTAGCTAAAATTTTCTGTTGAGAAGGCTTCAAGTTGAAGTGCAAATTAGAAACAAAGCTTTATTTTTGCTACTTTTTGGTAGAGAAGGTATCCTATTTTCCTATAACCAGCTTGGTTCAGAAGGGCAATAAGAAATCTCCAACCAATAGCAACAAAATAAAGCAGGGGAGGAGCCTAGAGTAGCTTGGTCCACTTTCAAATTCCAGTCGTTGTTTGCATATAGTTAGATCTGGAAAAAAATTAGTACTGCATGATTGTGCCATTTTCATAGATAAGCCATGGTAAGCGAAGAACTATCATTACCCGTCAACACCAGCAGAAGAAAGCTTAGGCTACAACTTTAAAAAAAAATCATGAAAGGCAGGGTAAAATAAAAAAATTGTTTCAAAGTTTGTTGAGACCAGACTTCAGTTTTCCATTGGCAGAATTTCCCAATATGTCAAGGAGATATGATACACCATGAGGGTTGGTATCGGTTCTTCCATATACATAGTAATTATCAAGGAATACTTGGTTGTTGAGAATTTCAAGCTTGCTAGAAAATGTAGATAGAGACAATAAGAAAACAAAGAGCTTGCTGGAAAATGGTGCCATATAGTATAAGAAAAAATATTACTGGCCATAAAGAAGGATGATGAGTTTTTGAAACTAATAACATGCATAATAAAAGATAGCATCGAATATTTGACAGGTGACATTTTGACATAATGATTGTATGAACACCGTAAATCATGATTTTATTTCCAACACTATGTTAATGAAAAACTAATGGCCAAAGCAGACATTGATGGAGCGATTGTGTTGGGAACTCAAAGTTTTACCCAAATTATGGAGAAGAGATAGCATGGTCATAGTGGAGAAATTTTAACAATGATCAAGTAATGAGATCCATTTTTGTGTTATTCCATGCAAGAAATTACTTGGTCTATAATTTTCTCTTATCTGATCAGTGCATCAAATGATGGATTTGGGCCTTCCACACAGTCTTCAAAGATATTTTTCCGCAATGTAAAAAAATGGTAAGCTATGGTTGGAGTGTCACATCAACATAGATGAGCATAGAGATTTCACATTCTCTGTTGCATTCTAGAAACTGTGTAGAAAAGATCATTGGTGGAAATTTAAAATTGTGTTATTTTCTAGATTTTCATAGTTTTAGAATTCACGGGAAATGATGTCTTCACTAAACTGCCAAGGGTTGTTGAATGAAAATTAGCTCAATCTACATTATTTTATCTAAGTTGTGAAGCTATGAGGAACAAATTGGTTGTAGTGGTGGGATCCATGTAGTTATAGTAAGAATTCAAATGGACCACATACATCGTTGCATAGCACTACCATCACAGTTTTTAGTGTACGCACTACTGGCTATGGTAATTTTTTGATATTGTACCAGTCCTAAAATTAATGCACCATATCAAGATGAAGGAAATATCAGTGTTGGAGGTCCCATGTCAATGCAGTTGTGGATGACAATTATGAGTTTAACTCTTGGAGGAGACAAATACCTACACTGCCTCATAATGACTATGATTTTACTGTTTGTGTTCAATTTACTAGCTTCACTACTAGTGTAGCAATGCTTAGAGAAAAAAAAATGTGGATGGAGTAACAGTTTTGTTCAAAATATTTTGGACCGACTTTTAGATGCAACCACCTGAAGAAGCTTTAGCAAATATGTGGACCGCACGAGTCAACTTGAATATCCTACTGTGCTAGTTGTCCACATCTTGGTTTTAGTGGAAGATCTATTCTGGTCATGCTTCCTCCCATGGAATAGATGATGGGTTGAGAAAAAAAAAGAGAAATACAAAGAGAAAAAAAAACTATCTCCAAGATGTGTCAATATCACAACAATCTCATTTTCTGGTACACCATGATTACAGGCAGCATGCATATGGTTCATACCATCAATAATTGTATACATTATGTTCTACAAAATTCACCCAAGTATGTACTAAGTTTTCTATTAATTATGTGCATAGTTATTTTAAAAATTATTTCTTTGTTAATACCAGTAGATGCCCCCATATTTCTCTTTAATAATTCTCCCATTAGAATTCAGCCACATGGCATGCCTCATACCTGAGAGTAATTTCATTACCCCAGGAATATTTAAAAAAAAAAAATGTAAGTGGCGAGAGGTGCCTCCCTTACACCTGACGACGACTTACTCCCAATGCCTTACTCCCGACGACACCTTACTTCCATATTAAAAAAAAAAAAAAATCTATACCGAGGGGCTGTGACATGAGGACATGTCAAATATTTGGCATGGGGGAATGATGAGCACCAAAAATGCTCATTTTACATACACTTTTTAAGGGCATCATTATTGGTTTAATTAGAATTTTAAAATGTATTTTTATATAACTTTTGCATATAATTGGTAGAAAATGAAGTATTATGCTTGACTAGTGTTTTTAGTGGAAAATATGTGTAAATGTAGGTTTTTGCTACTAATATGGTATTTTGAGTCTACATCCCATTTGGGCTTGGCAATGCATGAAGACATCTTGAAAAGAACAATGGTAAATGGTGAAAGCAGGCGCCTAACTCCTGACTATTTATGGTGCCCGAATCCTAACTTTTGGTGGCTCCCGACTTTCGATTGTTAGTGGTGCTTGCTTCCCAAATGTTGGTAGCACCTGCTTCCCAACTATTGGTGGTGCTTGCTTCCTGGCTACAAGTTGTGTTTGACCAAGTCAATGTTGATTGGTTGAACAATTCAATGTTGACCAATTGACCAATTGATCATGCACTTTTGAAGGAGGTTGTTGCATAAAATATAAACAAGAAATATTCGTATTCTTATGCATATAAGATTTTTATTATTATAATAGAATAAAGCAGTTTTATTCTAATTATTATAAGTTGATCTGTTGACCGGTTGACCATGTAACCTTTTAAAGCATTATTTTTAGGATTATATTGTTATGTACACCTAAGGATTACTATATTTATCCTTTTGGTGAACGAACATGCTTTTAAATAGGAGAATAATATATTGTGTAAATGTATTGTAACAAATCATGTTATGTGATTAAAAATAGACCAATTTATTATTGTAATAGGATCTAGTTTTTTTCTAAATAAAAACGCAATCTAGATGAAAGGAGGTATCGGAGGATCATTTTACACAGTCAGTGGAATAATTATATTTCTATTATTCTATAGAGTTGCTAATACTCTTATTTTTTTGAAGGTAACCTTTATGTAATTAGCTAGGCGAACTATCTATGGGAGCCTAGGCCCACTCCCTATAGTAGTCCTCCCAATTTTATTTATGTTATTTATTTTCAATAGATTAGTTTCCTGCTTTATTTTAATTTAGTTGTGTTTATTTTCCTATACTTTTATTTCCTACACTTTTATTTTAGCATTTTAATTTTAGCTTTAGCTTTAGTTTATTTATTTATTTTTCTGCACTTTATTTTATTTGGTTTATCTGAAATTAAAATGAATAAACATCCCCACCAAACTAAATAAGTACAGAGGAATCCATTCCCCACACTGCAGGATTATACTGTGCATGACACTCACAAGTTTACGAGTTGTCTTGGGTTAACAATTACATGGAGGTAATTAACTTAACCGTAGAAAACTAACCAATGTTTTGCCCAAAAATTACTATAGAAGTAGAAACTCCTAACCCAACAATTTTTATGGGGAAACAACCCCTATCACCTTTTATAGAGGAATTATTGAAAACAATTCCTAGTCATTCTACTCCAACTATAGTAGTAAATTAGTTAGAAATTTCCCTATCAAACCAATGCCTCAATTGGTATTTCCTAAATAACCATTTCTTTTAAACCCAAGAGAGCTATGCCTATAATTTGATCCTACCAACTTCCTTTGATACATTTGACCTTAGTAGTTTTAGTATGGCACCCATGCTTGATCCTACAAATCCACTAACTAATCCCTTCAACATTTACGCAAACCCTTTTGTTTCTCAATCATATACCTATTTTAATTAGACTTATCAAATGCATCCTTAGATTATATCGAAACATTTTCCTTAATTACAAGTTCTACTAATTCTTATAGTCAACCCTATCCTAAAGTCCAAGCCTTATATCCCAAGTACATTAGTTGAATTAGTAAATGTATTCACTCCAATTATTTTAAAGCAAATGTGTATATTTGATAATATGTGCTAACAACCATCAAACCCACTTTTAGCTAATCTTCTTATTTCACATCAATTTAATGTTTCTAAGTTGGCCAAGTAAGATGGATCAAGTAATGATTGCCTATGTGAATGTAGTGTATAATAAATAACTAGTACTAAACATGTTTCCATAAAGTCTTATTGGTTCAACGATAGAATGGTATTACTAGTTGCCTTGTCATTCTTTCAATAATTATCAAGAACTAGGTGAGAAATTCATCCAACAATTCACTAGTGACAGAAGAAATTGCTATCCTTGTTAATTAATATTAGTCAAAGCAAGGGAAGGAGAACACTTTATCAAGTTTCTTGAAATGGTAGAGGTCATTAGTGGAAAAATTAGAGTATAAACCTCCCCCAAAATACCTTCTTAGTGTCTTCAAAAAGAACCTTAATGAACACCTATCTTATCCTTTGGATATGTCCATAGTACCTTCTTTTGAATGCACCATTCAATTGGCCAAACAAGTGGAATCTTATTTCATTAAATAGGGGCAATTAAAACCCAAGAAGAAGGATAAGCCCTCATCTAATAAAAAATTGTAATATAGGAATAAACATGTTGTATAAGATATGGTCACTGACTCTAGATAAAACACAATATTAAATGTACTATAATAACCCTTTAGAGACTTGTTTTAAACAAATAAGAAAGGCCTAGGAGATAGTATGCTAGTTTAGACCTACCTTCCTCTATTGTTCTAGAATAGATTCTAGAACCAAAGATGATCAAACTTTTACCCATAAGACCTCCAAATTCTAAAAGAGAAAAATTGTTAGGATTTAATGGTATAGAACAATGTGCCTACCATCATATTACAAGGCATTCCACTAACAAATTTAAAAATCTAAGGGCCCTCATCCAAGATCTCAGTGATGAAGTATGAGTCACCTTTAGTGACTTCCAACCCTGCACATCTTCAAATCAATATCTGGATATTTTTCAAAATCCTATACAAAATCATAATCAAAAGACAACCAGCAATATTTAATATATGAATGTTTCACCACCTTATCAAAATATAGTTGGGATGATTCAAGAGGTGATAAGACAACAAAAAAATACCTCATCATCAAAATCCACCTGTTAACCCTCCTCTAATTATACTATCCAAAAAAAAACACGCTCTTGAAAAACCATCCATAATCCTTAAAGCTTAAGATAAAGGAAAAGATAACTTTAACCTCCAATAACAACTTGAATATATACTAACAAATATTTCTTTACTTGAGTTATTTAAAAAATATCTTGTTCATATATAAACTCTTTTCAAACTTTTAAATGAGTTGGTAGTTACCCAAGATATTAGTCTAGTTGATTTAACTCATGTGGTAGGGACCCTTGTCATCAATCATACAATTATCATCTTTTACAAGCATGATGTTCCACCTCCATCTATTATTAGAGAATGCCCACTTTATATTACCTATGAAATTAGTTATAGTTTCATCAAAATAATGCTTGTTGACAATGGATTTTTCCATTAATATTTGTAACCTCAAATTCCTCAATAAGAAAAGAAAAAAATTAGCAATACTTACAAAATTTTTATGTCATTATCAAAGCATATGATAATGAATAATGAGGAGTTGCATGAACATTGGTCCTTCCTATAAAAGTAGGACTTGACATACTCAACACCCTAGTCCATGTTTTTACTTATGACTTCAACAATAATCTTCTATTTGGATAACTTTGGATCCATGCTATGTAGGAAGTCCTATATACCTATCATCAATGCTTAAAGTTCAACTACCAAGGTTAACTTCACACTATACCTTTAGATTCAGACCCATTTGCTTATTTTCAATCCATAAAAAAAGAAAGACCAATTTTACATCTATGCCCATCCTTAAGTGCATCTTGTCTCATCACTAACAAGACCAAAAAACTGTATCCTTAGGGTCAGGTAAAAATGACCATGAAGCAAGCACTAGTAGTCAACCTAATAAGCAATAAGAACAAACCCAAGAAATTCAAAAATTAACCATATTAATACACAAAGTGAATTATTAATATTAGACCTAGCAAGATTGCTTCCCTCACCCCAAACCTTAGGACCACCTTCTCAGAAGGGAAATATAGTGGAAATAGGGAGTTGTATCTTTTTCTATAGCGAATAATAAAACTTTTCATGGAAGCAATGCTTTTCCAATTGAATAACAATATGCTTCTTACTACATATCAAATATTTTTCAAATACCTAAACAAATCCTGTGCAACTTGGATTATCATGAGATGGATCTAGAAAAATTAAACAAGGTGTTAAAGAACCTTTGGAACTCAAATCATTGATAAGGATATGAAGGTTAGAGTATAAACCATATTGTAATATGTATCAATAATTCTCATTGTCCTCTAATAGTGATAGTTAAAGTTCTTTCTCAAATATTATGAATATATCGTAATAATAAACAAGTTAAATTAAAACCATAACAAGGACCATGAGATATCTCTTCCCATCCATATGCTTAACATAGATGCCAAAGATATTGTTCATCCTAAACCCTATGTTGGCAATTTGAGTTATTTTACGTTGTCATTGATGTCACATGGATCATTGATATCACATGGATCACATTGAGTTTTGGTGGCCAAATGATATTTTGGAAAGCATGGATAAATACATGGTTTTTTTCATTGATGTCACATGGATCATTGATGTCACATGGATCACATTGAGTTTTGGTGGCCAAATGATATTTTGGAAAGCATGGATAAATACAGGATTTTTGTGAAAACCAAGGTAGGCAAAATAAAAGGTTTTATTTAAAAATATGGATGGCATATTTGAACTGGATTTTTCTTAAAACCCAAGTTGGCCTTTCATTTCATCGAAAAAGGTGCCCGGTGATGGAGATATTTAATTTTTAATATTTAGTTTAAATTTTAATTATTTAAAATTAAAATTAAATATGCAAGATTTTCATCGACATCATCAAAAATAATAAGGAGGATATATAAAGGGGATACCTAAGGTTCATAAACTAATACTTGCTCGTGGTTAATAATCATTGGCTAAGCATCCGAATTGAGCTCGTGCGAAAATCTTTTAGAAAGCAGAAGCAACGAATAAATGAAGGTTGGTCGAAGTCCAAAGTCATCGTGGGTAGAGTGGCGCATTGGTGGTTGGATTTTGGCTAAGGTGTGTGGTAGCACAAACATAAGGGTTTCAAATCCCCTTGAATGCGTTCGAAAGGCATTGGCAGAAAAGCACTCGAAGTGCTTTTGATTTGCGAAAAGAGAGGAAAGGTTTTAAGGCACGTTGTGCCTTTCCCTTTCGAACAAGCGATTATGTCGGGTGGCAACCTTAGCCGCAGCTAAGGCGCTCGTGATGTGGGTAAGTCATGGGTTTGAATCCCCTTGAGGAGGTAAATATTTTTTTGCTCTAATTAATTTTGCTAAGCCCTAAGTTGGAGTTATAATGTGGTTAGGAATAATTAAAGTTTTTAATTAAAATTTGTTTTTATAATGGTTGTGATTATTATTTCAAAGGTGGATGAGTTGTTAATTTAATTTTATGTTCATGAAATTGAGAATTAAGATTGAGGAGAAATAAGGAGTTGTTATAAAATAATTTCTGAGAGGTTTATTTATTATTATTTTGATAAGGGTTTTTATTAAAAAAGGACTTTGGTGGATGTGTTTATTAAGTTGGAATAAAAAGGTGTAAATTGAGTTATGCTTTATCTTGTGATTATTATTTGAAGTCCATTAACCCTTATTGAGATTTAAAAGGAAAGTTGTGTTAGTGTGGCAGATTTTGTGGAAAATTTCTTGGCATCAAAAAGGTATGGGCACATTATCCTATTGATTATTTATGGTGGTTGATTTTTGAAATATCATTGGAGTGAAAAGTATTCATTGTGGTTTCCTTTTTGAAAGTAGTTGGTTGAATGCTTCAAGGTTTTCTCATTTGAGAGTTGTGTTTAAACCTTGTTTTATAAATATAGTTGTTGAAGCCCAGTAGTTATGTAAAGAACTTGAAAAGAACATGAGTATCATTGTTATGTGATATTTGTGATTGAGCATTTTTGGAAACATTTGAGTTAGTTGATACATGTTTGGAATAGGGTTTTGTGAGAAAGAGTTGTCCCTTGTGGTGATTGGTTGAGTTGAGTTGATTGAGTCTAGTCAAGTGATTGTGTGAAATGATTGTTCAAGTCCCATGAAAGAAACTATTCTATAATTTTGATTTAAGTTGAGATTGAGCTTAGAACATATTGAGTCTCTAAAAATTCTCTTTATGCTTCTATGAGTTGACTTGAGTTGAGATTGATTTGAGTTGAATTGAATTGAGATTATATTGAATCATTGTTGTCATCCATTGTAGATTGCATTGCCATTCATTTTTGAGTTCATATTTGAGCCTTGCCTTCATGGATTTGTGGATGAGATTTGAGTACTACTTGAGCTTGATTAATTGAGCCTTTGAGAAGGCCTTTGGGATAAATTTTTGGATAGATTTGTGGTAATTTGTGTATGATTGATTGAGAAGGATTTGTGGACATTTTTTGGGACAGATTTGTGGACATTTTTAGAGAGATTTGTGGACATATTTGGGACAGATTTTGATGAGGTTCTGAGTGAGCCTATTGAGAAATTTTGAGCAAGTTCTTGGTGAGCTTGCTAGAGCAGTTTTGGACAAGTTATGTGTGAGCTTGTTAAGTAGATTTGGACAAGTTATGTGTGAGCTTTTTGAGTAGTTTTGGAAAAAATCTGTGTGAGCTTGTTATGCAAATTTGGACAAGTTCTATGTGAGCTTGTTATTGCCTAGATTTTATCAGATCAAAGAAATCATTGTATTGGATAAGGATCCTTATTTCTGCATGAAATATTATAAGGAGATTATCTTGTGGAGTACCCCACATTGGGGGAACCATGTTAAATATTGTGTCTCAATTGTGTATGGTGACTTGTGCTCTTGCTTACTATTTTTATCTGAGTTATTAATGCATACTGCTATATTTGGTTATTGCAATTAAGGACATTAATTGATATTGGTTTGGAAAGAAAGTAAAAAGTTGTCTGATACTATTCACCCCCCTATCTTAGTATAAGATTGTGTTCTTCACCCTATAACTCTTTGAACTAGTAGAAACTATGACCCAAATACAGAGTTATTATCTATCAATAACAACCATCAACAATTGTGAGGTCGATGCCCTAATCCACCATCCTTCTAGCAATCACCTTACCCTAGATGATTTCCATAACAAAAAGTCACATGTTCAAATAGACATTGTCAACACCTCACAATAATTTGATCATAATCATTTGTCCTTAGAGCTAGCATATTTTGTAAACTTAGGGTTACTTTCTACAACCTTAAATTTTGAGGATGAGTCTCACATCATCATTGAAGAAACAATCAATGTCAATATTGGAACTCAAGGAAGTCCTATAATCCTTAAATTAGGTAAAGACTTGATTCTTGAAGAATAAAAAAAATATACAAACATCCTAACTAAGTTCTACAATATCTTTGCATGGTTTTATGTCCACATATATCTAGATTAGATCCTTCTCTTGTTGTACATCACTTGGATGTTCGACCAAATGTCAAGCTAGTAAAGCAAAAACTGAGAAAAATGCTACTCATAAAAGAGGAACTTCAAAAGCTCCTCAAAGTTAAATTTAACAAAGACATTGAATATTCTAATTGGATATGTAATATAGTCCCTATCAATAAAAGGAATGCATAATTTATGTTTACAATGACTTAGATACATTAATAAGGCATGTCCAAAAGATGATCTCCCTCTACCTAAAATTGACATGATTATCAATTTCTCTACTAAATCGGGTATGTTATCATTTATTGATGAATTCTTTGGATATAATAAAATTAATATAGCACTAGAAGATCAACCCAAGAGAAATTTTACCACCCTATGGAGGACCTTTTTCTAGAAATTCATACCTTTTGAATTGAATAATGTTGAGGTAACTTACCAACATGCTATGCCATATATCTTGCATGATATGATGCATGACACTGTAGAAGTTTATGTCAACAATCTCCTTAGCCATTCTCTAAGATGAGAAGATCATATTAAAAAATTAATACAAATGTTTGAACACTTAAGGCAATATAAATTTTACCTTAAACACTCCAAATGTGTCTTTGGAATCACATATAGAAAATTGCTAGGGTTCATTATTTCTTGTTGAGGAATCAAAGTTGACCCATCAAATATTTTTGCTCTTACAAACATATCTCCATGTAGGACACTAATAGAGAACATAGTCTTCAAGGTAACTTGCAAGTTACTTGGTGAATTCTCTCTCAACTAGTTAGTAAATGCCAACCTTTCACTAGATTATTAAGAAAATACATCAAATTCAAATAGGATAATGAGTGTCAATAGGATCTTAATATCATCAAAACCTATTTTCAATCTCCTCCAATCATTATCCCCTTAAGCCCCTTCAAATATTTTTTATTGTACATCGTTGCAACTATGCATGCCCTAAAAGTCATGTTGTCCCAATATGATGACCAACATAAAGAATGAACAATCTACTACATTTGTAAAAGCTTAGTAAATTATGAAACCCGTTATACACCTTTGGGAAAACATTTTTCTAGAGGTAATTTTTACCTATCAAAAATCAAAAAGACCATTTTGATAGCTAAAATAGATACTTTAGGATATTTCATGTCAAAATTTAACATACCTCTTAGGTTGTACTATTAAGTGGGTAATGGTCCTCAATAAATTTGACCTTAAATTTGTAAAATAATAGTCCCTAAAAGGATAACTCATAGTAGAACTTCTAGCAAAAAAACCATTAGAGGCTTGTCAACCTATAGAAGATATTTTTATAGATGAAAATATTTACAATCTGGATGCAGATTAATCTAATATATGGTTCTTGTACTTTGATGGTACTATATATGCCAAGGGAATAGGGGTAGGGGTACTTTTAATCTCCTTGAAAAAAATTATTATCCCATTATCATTCAATATTTAGTTTTAATGCATAAAGAAAACTATAGAATATAAATCCCTAATCCTTGGACTTTGATGATAGATATTAGCATTTAATGGTATGTTTTATATTACAATTCGTATTTTGGCTAGCAATTAACATTGCATAAAATTTGTAAGCCAACTTTTTATTTTTTTTCAGAAGGATTTATTAAAAGTTAGGTGTATTGATTAAATTTATAATAGATAAGTTAATTTGATCCTATCCAAAATATTCTAGAAGGATCCTTCTTAGGCAGTGTATCTTACTATTTATAGCCAATTTTGGTAATGCAAATCTCAGCTTGGTTTGATTCATTCTTGCCCCTTGGTGTTCGTATTAGACTGGTATTTGAGTAGTTCACTCTTGTGGAGTCTACCTAAGGGGACCTAAAAATCCTCCCCTACCCCTCAAAACTATTGCAATTAATCCCTCAATCATTTTGTTTTTGTCTATCGATCTATTTGTTTGTCTGTATTTCTAGTTGAGAGACGATTATTTGTCTACAAACTTGTTTTCAAGTGAAACATGTAATAGTAGCAATGTATTGTAGGCACTCTCATTATCATGTATTATTTTCATACTATCATTTCTATTGGAGAGAATTGTCACCCAAAATGACAGGCTTGTTAATTATTGCACTCCTAAGTCCAAAAAATATCTTTTATTTTGTTATAGTAGAGTTCCCACCATCAATATTGAGAATTATTTGTAGAGTATTTTTAAGCACACCCATGTGATCCCATTTGTGTTTTTAGTGGAACATGTCTACATCAACATACTCTATGAATTATAGCCTCTTTTGAGTTATAATATAAAGAAACATTTAGCCCATGTGCCCCCTCTTCCAATAGATAAATTCACTTCTAGACATCACTTCTTCCTCCCATGACCTTAGTATTTTGCTACGTGTCATTCTTCCTATAAAATTTTAGTTTGGAGAATGAAAATAAGCCCTTGCAAATTAGTGATAGTAGGACCTCTAAAATTGTCCTTGGGGATTTCTATTTTCTAGTTTGTATACCAATCAAAGCATGAGTTTGAGTTCACTAAAAAGAACTTATCCATGCAAATTTTTCTACCAACTTGAAATCTATAATCACAATGTTTTTTTCTCAATTAACATGTGGTTGTTGGGCTATATTTTATTTGCTAAAGATATATCTTCCTTAAAACCACTTTAATAATTTTTGTTTTTCCACATATGCATTAATCATACATCATCTGGTGTATTATGACAATTTTAATGAGGTTACACAACCTATTTATGTTTTCAAAATTCTTTGCTTGTAAAAATGATTCGTCAACATTTTACTTAGCCTAGGATATTGATCCTAATGATATCATAGATACCACTATGGCTTGTCATATTCCACCACATTGACACCCTAACCTTCCAAATTTCTAGGGTTATCATGATCACTTACAACATAATATTTTGGATCATTTGGTCCACTCAACCCATAACCCATCTATGAGTTCATTTCATTCTACCTTCCTACGTAGGGTGTTGAATCTATAATAGCTACATTTTCCTAATACAAGAAACACATTTGTCTCACTTTCCCAAAGTTTTTTCATGTCATGACTGTGCTTCTGCTTTAGATATACTAGGGAGTCAATCTTGATGGCCTAATCTCTCATTACTATGTTACATATTTTTTGTGTCATCCAATAAAGTTCTTTATAGATGGTTGATTATTGTTTTCCTTCCAATTTAAATTGAGTGACACAAAAAAATGACGAAAAGTCCAAATTTGGAGGTAAAGAAATACAATTTAAAAAAACAAAAAAAATAGGAATGATGTGTAGATATTGGTCATGGTAGCTTGTTTGGTGGAGTTCAATGGTGTCAATTTAAGGGTTTTGTTGATACTGTGGCAAGCTCTCATATCGACCACATCATCATATTATCCCACACTATTTATGAGTTGCCATACCCCATTGTTATTTTCTCATCTAAGTTAGCCATTTGTCACTGGTATATTCTAGTCACATGACAAATTTCTATTTCAAGGTCTCCTTAAGCTCATGGCCATCTTCACTACAATTGATGATGGCAATACAATAATCCCATATTGAATATGAGAATGCATGTTATTTCTTTATTTTTAATTTTGTCAAGTTATTATAATGTGTAATGAAATATTAAAATTAAGGGCTAGCTAGTTATGATATTAAGGAATATTTGGTAGAATATTATTTGGTAATAATATTCTTTTCAAATTGTAAAGGAAACAAACCTTGTTTTTCCTTCTTTTGTTGCTTGGGAGACCACCTATTTTTTACATAAATCGAGGCTCTAGCCCATCACAAATGTAGAATTATTTATAGACATTGGAAATGTCTTTTTGAGTCAAATCTAGTAGAAGTATTGATTTTTTTATTCTGTAAAGGTTTGTTTCAACCTCTGATGCTCTAAAAATTCTAGTTACCTGAAAATACTTTCTATCACATGTATCTCAGAGTACATTTTTTGTTGTACCTGACACTCCTTTGTTCAAGCAATTCAATTCTATCAATAATCCACTTTTAACTTTTAAAATTAGAATGAGTATTATGGTAGTCTTATTCTATGTCCTATTTTGAGGCAAGTCCTATCACAAACTTGTTCTCACCTATCTATTGAATTGGATTCTATTTCCAATTACTATAACAGAGACTACCCTATAGACATGGCATAATTTTGGGGATGATCATAAGACCATGGAACTTCTACATGTGATCAATAGGCATCACATGGGGCACTCCTACCATTGGATTTATCTTAGCCCTCTAGTGGTATGTCTCTATTTTAGTCGATTTCAACATTTTAGCTTTTCAAATCAACTTATGTCTTTGCTAGTAAGACTCATCAAATTTCACAGGGTAACATTACATTATTTTTTAATATTATATATTTGATTCAATTAATCCTTAGCTATCTCCCCTCATACTCCTACTCCTGCTCTTGTTTGGTTGTTCTAATTGTTTTAATTCCCAATGGATCATGATTCTCCTTTCCTTATTGTATGCATTGGAGTCCAATTCTTCAATAGTGAGAAGGAATAATGATAGGGATTAAAATTTAATGTTACGTTGTGTATTGCATTTTATATTTTATCTATAAATTAATATTTCATAAAATTTGTAGGCCATCCTTTGATTCTCTATTAGAAATATTGATTAAAATGCTAAATGGTTGGATGAAATTTTTGACTGAGAAGTTAATTCGATCCTATCCAAAATATTTTAGAAGGATCCTTCTTTCACGTATTCTATCAAGCTATTTATAACCAATTTTGATAATGAAATTCTTATCTTAGTTCATTTCATCCTTTTCCCTTGGTGTTTGTATCATTTGAGGCAATCAATATCTAAAAATCACAATATTATCTATTTTTGGAGACTGTCAACTTAACATTAATAAAATCAATAAAAATTATCAAACCAAATATGATAAGTTAGAACCCTACAAAGATATTATCAACCATTTATTGACTACCTTTGATAAACTAACCAGTACTACCATCATTAGGTTAGGTAATCATCATTTTGATGCAATATAAACCATAGCTTCCCTAATTCCCCTAGAATTGGAGTATGAGCAAGCCACTATAATCATCTGATAAATTAAAAACTCAACATTTATTCATTTGATCCTTATCTATCTCCACTTCTACTCCTAATCCTACTATTGTTTGGTTATTTTCATTCTTGTTCTAATTGTTTCAGTTCCTAAAGGATCATGATTCTCCTTTCCTATTTGTATGCATTGGAGTCCAATGCTTCTATAGTGGGGAGGAATGATAGGGATTAAAATTTAATGTTATGTTTTATATTACATTTTATATTTTGGCTAGCAATTAACATTGCATAAAATTTGTAGGTCAACCTTTTTTTCTATTAGAAAGATTAATTAAAATGTTAAATGGTTGGATGAAATATTTGATAGAGAAGTTAATTTGATCCTATCCAAAATTTTTTGAAAGGATCCTTCTCAAGTAGTCTATCTGGATATTTATAGCCAATTTTTATAATGAAGTTCTTATCTTAGTTTATTTCATCCTTTCCCCTTGGTTTTTGTATCATTTAAAGCACTCAATCTCTAAAGATCACAATATTATCTATTTTTAGAGATTGTAAACTTATCATTAATAAAAATAATGAAACTTATCAAACCAAAGATGATAAATTAGAACCCTACAAATATATTATCAACCATATATTGGCCGCATTCGATAAACTAATGTTAGGAACCTACTATTGAAAATAAAATCACTCACACAAAATACTATAAAATAACTAAAATGCATCAAATAATATAATAACACTATGAAAAAAGAAAATGTAGAATTGAAACAATCTCACAAAATAACTCAAAATCACATGCCTCTTCAAGGAAGCAACATCCTTCAATATTTCATTAACTTGCAAAAAGATACATTCGTACATGATCACATACATTTTAAAGAAAAGACTTCAAGCAACCCTAACCATAAGCTCAAGAGTTGGCTTACATGCAAAATGCCATTTGAGCTAGAATTTTCTACCAAACATCAGTTACATTCTTGATAACGGTTACATGAAACAACTCCACTTGTCTAGGTGCCTTACTTACTACATACCATTACAAAAGTATTACAAAATAACATTATAAGTGGGTCCCCACATTGGATGTGGGTCATTACATAATCAATAGAGAATTACAAAAATAATGTTAGGATGGCATCCCAACATGTACTTCCCAAAAAAAAATTATCCTCAAAGTTGTAGATGAGGAAACTGGTGTTGGAGTTGGTGGAGAGACTCCCATGTAGCATCTTCCAATTGTATACCATGCCACTACACAAGGACCTCAATAATGGTGTGGTTGTGAAGAGTGCGAGTCCTATGATCCAATAATTGGTCTATCTTGAGTAAGATAGAACCTTCTTCATCCAATTATGGAAGCACAAATTAATCCTGTAACTAATTTCATATGACCTTATTAAGAGACGAGACATAAAAAATAAGGTGGAGCTTGGATGTCGATGGGAGGGTCAATTTTTAGGTGGTGGTACCAATATACTGTAAAGCTTGATAGGGCCCATAGTACTTGGCTATGAGTTTCTGGAACCTAAAAAGTTGGAGGAATTATTGTATGTACGACTACAAGTGAAGGAAGACAAAATCACTAACAACAAAACTATGCTTAGAACGGTGTTGATAAACTTGTTGGCGCATCTAGTTTTGGACTGCTTCCAAATTCATCTTTAGTTGATGGAGGACTTTGACATGTTGGCTGAGTGTAGTGTCAACTGCATGGACCTTAGAGTTGCTTGGAATGTAGGAGGGCATGCAAGGAGATCAACCATAAAATACTTCAAAAGGTGTGACCTTGGTCACCATGTGATTAGAAGTATTATACCACCACTCGGTGAAGGAAAGCCACTTTTACCATTGGGTAGGATGATTAGAGATAAAGCAATTAAGGTAGGTATCCAAATATTTATTGCTAATCTCAGTATGACCATCCATTTATGGATGGTAAGCTGAAATCATCTTGAGCTTAGTTACTTGTAACTTAAACAATTCTTTCCAGAAAGTACTAGTGAAGGTAGGGTCATGATCAAACATAATGGAGGTAGGCTTGCCATGAATGTGGAAGATAGAATCAAGGAAAATTTGGGTAAATATGGAGGTATTGTAAGGATGGAATAGGAAAAATGAACATAATTAAAAATATGATACACTACCACAAAAATAACTAATTTACCTTGAAACTTAGATAACCCTTCAATAAATTCCATTGAAATATCTATCCAAACTTGGTCAAGAATCGATAATGGTTGTAGAGTTCCTGGAGAATGCATTGTTTCACCTTTCATCCATTGATAGGTATCACATGCTTCCACAAAATTTTGTATGTCCTTCTTCATACCCTTCCTAGAGATGGTATGTGTAATCCATTAATATATTTTAAGGAATATTGAATGGATTGCAATGGGGGAAGCATGCATTTCCTTCTTGAGAAGTTCCCAAAGTGGTGATGTGTAAGGAACAAAAAGGTGTTTATGGTAGCATAAATCTTGTCCATCCCATGTGTAGCCGGGATATGAGGTAAGCTCTATTTTAAGGGAATCAACCAAATTTTGCAATCTAGAATCCTTAAGTGTCTCCTTATGAAGAGAATTGATCCATTGGGGAATAGGGGAAGAAATAGCACATAGCATACTATGAGCCTTAAATTATTGAGAAAGGGAATCCACCATAATGTTATAACCCTTTTATACGTAGTATCATAATCATAACCCATGATCTTAGAGACCCACTTCTATTGTTAGAAGGTGGCAACCTATTACTCCAAGAAATATTTGAACTTTGATGATCTGTTTTAATGAAAAAAATATGCCCAATGAGATAAGGTCACCAATGAGTGATCGCATGCAAAATGGTAAGCATTTCCTTAGCATAAGTGGATTTTCCTAAATTTTGGCTAGAAATTGCTTGACTACTAAAATCCAAGGGTCATCCTTCTTGCATCAACACTATGCCAATACCATTGCCTGAAGCATCACTTTCAATTACAGAAGGCTTCAAAGAATCAGGTATTGCTAAGACTAGATTTCTTGTCATAGCATGCTTCAAATTGAGGAAAGCTTATTCAAATGGACTAGTCCATGTAAAAGAATCCATTTTTAACATGTATGTTAAGGGAGTGGTAATTCTCCCATAATTATAGATAAATTTGCATTAATAGCTAGTAAGCCCTAAAAAATCCATGAAGACCTTTTAGAGTGCAAGGTTTCAACCAATATTGAACTACCTAAATATTTCTAGGGTTAACTTTAATGACATATTTGGTGATAATGTGTCCCAAATATTCCACTTTTGTCAACCCAAAAGAACACTTGGACCGCTTAGCATAAAGTTGATGTTGTGCCAATAGTTGTAGGGTTTGATCCACATGGATGAGGTGCTCTTCCCAAGAGTGACTATAAATCAAAATATCATCAAAGAAAAATATAGTGAATTTTAAAATAAATGAATGAAAAATTTTACTCATGAGACTTTGAAAGGTGGAAGGAGCATTGGTCAAGATAAATGGCATCACCAAGAATTCATAATGACCCTCATGAGTACGAAATATGATTTTAGGAATATCTTCTTCCTTGAGCCTGATTTGGTGGTACCCAAAGCAAAGATCTAATTTAGAGAAAAACATAGTCCCATGCAGCTCATCTAGTAATTCATCCACCACTAAAATAGGAAACTTATCCTTAATGGTGAGCTTATTGAGCTCACAAAAATTAATACATAATCACCATGACCCATATTTATTTTGTACTAATAAGACAAGAGAAGAGTAAGGACTATTACTTGGGTGAATGACTCCCACTTTCAACAATTCCTACACTAGATTCTCTATCTCTAACTTAAGGGTATGAGGGTATTGGTATGGCCTAATTTTATGTGGTACACTACTAGGTACCAATGGAATGACATGGTCATGTGAATGAAACGATCACAATTTTGTTGGTTCGATAAAAACAGCATTGCGCTTTGTCAAAACAAGTTGTAAATATTTAGGAATTTGATCCCCTACTATAGTAGGTGGATGGATTGCAAATATTTATGTGATGACCCCATGAAAATATTTTTTTAACAAATGCTCCATATGGTTTGAACTGATAATCTAAGGCAATGCTTTTGAACCTTGAAGAGTGTAATTTTATCCATTTTGTGTGAACTACATCCATAGTTATGCAAAATTCCATGAGATGGTGCCCAAAGTACCCAACCACTGAGTGCCTAACACAATATCACATCCCCCTAATTGAAGGGTAAATATATATTGTTTGATCTCATAATCCCCAATTTTCAATTTGACATTACAACATTTACCTTTGCAAGGTAAGGTCCCTCCATTTGCCACCATGACTTCAAAGGAATTGCATGTGTGTATGTAACAATTGGCCTGCTTGGAAATTTGAGGATCAATAAAGTTATGTGTGCTAATTGAATTAATAAGAATTTTAAGGCATTTTCCTTTGAAGAAATCCACAACTTTCATGGTCTATGGTGTAGTAATCCTAGCAAGAGCATGGACTAAAATTTCTACCTAGGGTTCTTCATGCATGTCCTCTTCATTGTGAGGTTGTTCGTCGGTTGTGTCCTCTTCATCATAACTATGGTCATGACTAGCGGGGTGCTCTACATCTATTTAAAATATATTTTTTTTGGCACACCTATGCCCCCTAACATATCTTTCATCACAATTATAACACAACCCTTGGGCTCACCGAGCATCCATTTCCTTAGTGATCAAGTGTTTTGAGGGAATAGATTTATTTTAATGATTGCTTACAAACTTGGGAGGAAAAGAGAATTTTGTTGGTTGAAATTTAGATGTCCTCCTTTGAGCTACATATTTGAATTTGGCCAACCATGCTAGGCTTATGGCCTGCATCATTATTTTTAGATTAAACATCTTAACCTCAACTTTAAGATCATACCTTAAGACACTAATGAAATAGCTCATAAAAAATTCTTCACTCAACCTCTTGGTTTTGTTTTCTAATTTTTCAAATTGGGCCTCGTAGTCTTGAACTATAGAATTTTGACACAACTTGGTCAACAATCCTTGGAAGTCATCATATGCACTAGGGCCAAAGCGAGTATGTAGTTGTGATTCAAAATCTTTGTAAGAAGAGTCAATAACAGTTTGTCAAAACCATTGGTACCATTGCAATGCTTCTAATTCAATATTTAAAGAAGCCATCTTAATCTAATAAAATTTAGGGAAATTGTGGAGTTGGAAGAATTGATCAACATGCCATAACCATCCCTCTACATCTTTCCCATTGAAATTTAGAAAGTTTAATTTAGGCATATTGAAGGTGGGATCACAGTCAAAGTTAACATGAAGATTGTACTACTCCTTAAAGGGTCCTTTTCCTATCCTTGATTGTTTAGTCTTAGGATACTCAAAAACCTATGGATCGATTTGAATCTTGTACTCAACGTTTCAAATTTGTTCATGGAGTTCAGTTTTGTGTGAAATGTACTATGTTATGAAATTCTTGATATTTGCCCAAATTGATTGATTGTCTTGATTTTTTTATGATGGTATCCAATGTTATGACTTGTTCCATATTTTCCTGGTGTCCAAGTGTATAAGTAGCTGTTATGGTCTATTTTGGATGACTATCAATGAATTACTAAAAATAGAAGTGTGATTTTAAGGGTTACTATTTTTAGTAATAAGTTCAAAAGAGTGCTTGGGTGTTAGATATCAAAATTATCATCTTGAAAAGACAATCACAATGAGATACATCCCACAACACTAATTTTGGGTATCCCAAAAATTTTTCTTTGTTTTTTTAGAACTTAGATTGAAACACTTATTTCAGGATAGAGACCACTTCAATGGTTGCACGATCTGAGTGCTCAGTGAGGAGATATATTGACTTCTTTGAAGTTTTGTGATATCCTAGTTTGGTGTAAGTCAATGTTAGGGTAATTTATTTAACTTATATTTAAAAATCGTAGGTGGGTCCTTGAGGGTTGTAGATATAGAAAATTGACCCGTTAATATGAGTCATTTTCCTTAGATCCTTAGTTTTCCTCTTAGAAAGTAGGAATATATTTGAGATGAATTATCCCCCATAAAATAATCACCATTCTTCCCAAAACATACACCATTTTATCAAACTCAAAAATATCTTTCCAATGGTATATGATATGTCCCATTTTGACACCGATTGACCCTCCAAAGTGCCAAAAAAATGCACATGGGTCTAGTTGTTGTGATTTCGCGGGTCATGTCATGACTTCACCGAATTTGCCCTAGGGAATCCTACATGTGTATTTTCTGAAAATAGAAAATTATTCAACCACTTGGATACCATTTATATTTTATCCAAAATTGGATGAAACTCATAACTTCTGCAAATACGTAGCTGGGAATCCTACTCGCGTATTTCCCAGCTTAGAAATTTGCCCAAATTGACTAACCACCCCAATTTGTTAACCCAAATCTCATAACTTCTGGTTCAACCCACATCAATTGAAACTTTAAAATATTTACTATAACTTCCCAAAAAGCTAATGGAGAACTGTGAAAACTAGTAAAAGAGTAAGCAATTGAGTTGAGAAAAATTAAGGACTGAGAGAGGGTGTTGTAGGTTGAATGTTGGAGCAAGTTTTTTTCTAATTGAAGAACACTTTGGAGACTTCTACTTGCTTCTTGAATCCATTTTTATACCATTAATATTTCAAACATAGGTGATCAAATCAAAAATCTCCCCACTATAAGCAAGTCATTTTACAATTATCTTAGCATCATCATTTCATTTTCTGCACTTGCATTTCACATTTAGCATATTTTTCCTCTTAGAAAAGTAAGGTCACCTTTGAGATAAATTTTCTCTAACCAATACTTCTCCATTCCTAATAAAACTTATACCATTGGATTAGGATCAAAATGAGCTTTCTAATGGTATAATAGTTTTCCCATTTTGACACCATTTGGTCCCTCAAAATGATAAAATTTACAATGGGTATGGTTGTCACGAATACGTGTGTATAATTTCCAGATGCGCATTCGCTTTCTAGATACGTATTCTCTTTCCTATCGTGTATTCACAATATTGAAATCTTGGGGGAAATTTTTTATTTCTAGATCTATCATTGCATCCTGCATCTTGCATATTGATCATATTGCATTGCATAACACTCTGATTTATGCATCTCTTCACTATTTCATTCCAGTTTTCATTTAATTTAAAGCATATTTCTGATTTCCATCATTTATGCACAATTTATTAAAGAGACCAAGGGGATTTGATTTTCATATTTCCAATACCAAACTTAATATGGCCTAAGCATTTCCTCAAATCCTAATTGTGATCTTTAGTGTCTCTTTTGTAGATGATTGCAGGTTTTCTATGATTCATGGTGTGTATTTGATTTCATGATGCATATTCACATTTGTGATGTGTATTCACTTTCCAAATGTGTATTCTCTCTACTCAGCCATTCGATTCAAGTAGGTACTTATTCAGATCAGTTTCAATTTCATTTCTCTATTTTCTATCTATTTTTATTTGTTTCATGCATAGATCATTCTGAAAACATATGAAAATATGAAGAAAAAAGCAAAATTGTAATGCATTTGTCTTAGAAGAACTTTGCTTGTTGTGTGTTATTTTCAAGAAAAAAAAATTTCATATAGTTTAGTTTTGAGTTGCATTTGGCCAAATATAGGTGTTTGTTAATCAAAAGAACATGATCTAAACATTCCCCATTGTCTATACTTAGGAATAGTCTCTACATATTCCTTGGTGAACCCTAAATCAATCAACCATCACCAAAGGACGTATAACACTAAGTACCCCTCACATCGAGGTGTGGGTTTTTGAATTCCCATCCCCTTCTAGGCATCGATCCATTCGCTTCAGGGAAAGGGTGTGAAATTTTTAGCCTACATTCTTTGGTGAACTCGATGTGAACTTTCATGTATTAATGGTTCAAAATATTATATCACACATGTCTTCTTTTCACTTTCTTTCCTTCTGGTTTTTCCTTTGGCTTTTCGTACTAACATTGTTCTAATTCCATCCCACCCGTGGCACCAGGTGGTGTCTAGCTTTGGTGTGGGTTTAATATCAAACCCTCCAACTTGTAAAGTTGGGTATTAAGTGGTGTACATATTTTCCTCCTAAGACAACTAGAGGTGACTAAGATTAGACAAATTTGGAGTAACTTGAATAGAGAATTTTGGTTAGAAGGAACATATTTCTTTTTACCACCTATCTTTCTTTTCAAATAAGTCAAGATCACCGGAGGTCCAAGGTTCAAATCTCGAGCCTCGTCGGACTGAATGCTTGTCCCTTTCATGGTGCTTTCAGTGACATAAAAGGTTTAAAATGATTGTGGCATGGTGGTTATAGGGGCAGACTGCACGAAGATCTATGTGGCAGCTTCCGAGGCGGACATCACAAAATACTGTGGTAACCATAAAATATGGAAAACCTACCTGGATTCGTGGCAGCTACTAATTCCACCATGTAAATTAAAAAAAAAAAAACTAAGTCAAGATCACATTAAAGAAAAACTAGTTGGTGAAGTGAAGAAAATATTTTGTGTGGTATTTTTTGAGTGATTTTTGTTCATTATTTCCAAAAATATGAGCAAATACATACCTGTTTATGTTACTTCCCCAATAAAAAATATTGGGAGAACTTCACAAAATACATGTATTGGTTATGATCAACCCTCTCAATATTTTCATCCATATTCAACATCATATTTATCAAAACCTTCTCATATTTCATCCTTTTCCACTCAAATAATTCCTCCACAACTTTCCATTTCATATGCTTCTCCACCATTATCGCAATCTTAGTAATTTTCTTATAATTATTCCAACACAACACATCCATTTAAATAATAAATACTTCTTCTTCCAATCCTACCATGCATCCACATCACACTTTACAGTCTTCTTACTATCATCATTCCACCTACAATTATGAAAAATAGGCAATCAACTGTTAAATCCTACTATTGCTAATACTTTGAGAAAAATGTTCAAGGTTCCTCAAAAACCTTCACCACATAAGTTCATAAAGATCAAAAAAACATTGACCTTAATACTCAAACATTTTCTAGATACAAACATGATTGAGATACCACCCATAAGGCAAACTGATACCACAAGATATTGGTATGATCCTGAGCAAAATTATGAATACCATAGAGTGGATGGAAACATAACACAAACATGTAAGAGTTGAGATATGTGGTTCAATATTTGATTTATGTGGGTATTTTTGTTATTGAGGATTTGAAACTCACTATTGGTTACAATTCTCCAACAAACAACCAATTTCATACACAACAAGTACCTACAACTGATCAAGATATGGGGATCTCCCAAAACCCCCTATTCAATCATCAACAATGGGAAACCAACCAAGTTTTATATCCTAGTGTATTTCATCATAATGATATTTTTGATATTGTAACAAATATTACAAAAAATAAAGCTCAATCTCAATAGATTCAACTTGACAACTAGGAGACAAGTTCATCTAACCAACCTTCAAGGCTTCCTTTAGTTTTGAATAATAATCAGAAAAGGAATACAACCATGTCCACCTCGATACTCAAAAATAGTTGGCTAATTCTCTAGCCAAGATACCACTTTTAGAAATTTTACAAACTTCTCCTACTCATATGGAAGCTTTGTAGAAGATTCTAAGCCAACAATTTGTTCCTCGAGATATTCTCCCTAGGGATATCACTAGTATTATAAGTTCTCTTGGGATGAATCATATTTCATTCTATGATGATGAAATTCCTTCCTCAAACTTACAATAAGATTCATCCCTTTATATCACATGATTTATTGGAGAAACATTTATCAAAAATATCTTGGTAGATAATGGTTCCTCACTTAATCTATGCACTTATCAATTTTTTCAAGAACTTGGATTGAAGGAGGAAGATCTCACCAAACCTGATGTCATCATAAAAGCTTTCAATAATGAATCCAAAATCTCTCGATACTATAGTACTTACCCTTAATATTAGATCCAAGATATTAGACACCCTATTTTATGTGGCATCTTGCCCCACACATTATAATCTGCTTCTTGGACATCCTTGGATTCATACGATGGGGGTTATCCCTTCAAATCTTTATAAATATGTGAAGTTTAAATTTGCAAATCAACTTATCACTATACATTTTGACACTAGGCTATTCGAGTATTATGAAATGAATGGACCATTAAATTCTTCATTCTATCCTTCTTTGTCATCATCGACACCTTCTATCCATCACCCATATTCATCTATATTTGATCATTCTTCTTCATCACCTTATGACCATTTTTATTCATCTACATCTGATCATCCTTCTTCACCATACAACACCAATTTAAATCCACCTAATTCATATTTCACAATCAACTCATTATCATACAAACCGAATTCTCCCATGGACCATCAAGGCTCGAAGAAGATTACAAAAGACGAGGGACCTCCTTATCCCTAAAATATTGTTTTATGACATGATAAATTTTTCACAATTAAATAACCAATCTCCTGTGTCTCAAGAAAATCTTGCTATGCTATTATATAAAGATCTTGCAAAATTAGGGATCCCCCCTCCCTATGTCATAAAAATAGTTTTTTTCAAGAATGCATAGATTTTTGTACAATGGCTACTCAAGAGAAAGATACAAAGGAACTTCTTTACTCAAAAACTCATTTTATTTTGAAGACACCTTAGAAATGTTATGCACAAATTATCTTGTATAGTGTATATAAATCATCTTGTATATATTATCAATTTAAAAAAAAAACAAAAATCAAATAAAATAAAAGTTGTGCATGGTATTGTATTTTTTTCTAGTTTTTATTTCCTTCATTGCATTATCTCATGCCATTTTACATCCCTTGAACTTGAACATATAAATTTATTAATTACATCTCCCCAAGACAAGGAATGTAGTTCTTCCTTTGTTCAATTGGCCTTGTCATATACTTTGGTGCACACCCTTATCAAGTAGTATTTTCCTTGGCAATATCATTCCTAGCACCCCATAGTGGATATCTTCATGGTCACGAGCAAGGAGAAGCCTCAATTTGACCATTTACAAGCATAAATCCTAGTGGGTATATCTTTGCTTCTCTTCGGCCATTAGCAAACACTACAACCATAGTGGGCTCAACACCTGACATCATTTTTCTTAAGTCTTTTGGAGTTTTTGCTTTCATTCACCCATGCATTTCATTTAGGTTTGTACATAATCCATTTTGCATAACCATTGCTTCTATATTGCATTACATAGTCATAGTTATGCATTTTATAGCTTACATGTTTTTAGACTTGATTAGCCTAATTGCTTGCATCATATAGTCATACTTATCCATCATTATTTTCTAGACAAGTGTCGACATGTTCATAGTTTATCTTGATTTTCTCAAGTATTAAGAATTCATATTGAACCAATCACATGCTTCATATTTAATGAAATCTTGAACCTTGATATTAATTAAAAATATTTCTTGAACCAAAGTGCACTTTTTTACTAAGGAAAAATTTTGAGTTTGGGGGCTGACCATGCTACTTTTGAACCAAACACATATCACATTTATTAATAAATTTTTTATGATTATATTGAATCTTGAAGCGAAAATCTTTCTTGCTTGTCCCATTATTCACATAGTCCAAAAAATCAAAATTATTTACACAATTCTACAAAAACAAAAAGAGTGGGTAGTAAGGATAGGGTAAAATTCTCATCAGTATTTGATTCGAGTGGTTGAGAATCTGATTCTCCAAAGCTCTAACTATTTTTACAAAAATAATATAATATAGAGTGGGTAGTAAGGATAGGGTAAAATTCTCAATAGGACTCAATTCGAGTGGTTGAGAATCCGATTCCCCAAAGCTCTAACTCTTTTCACAAAAACAATAATAAAGTGGGTAGTAAGGATAGGGTAAAATTCTCATCAGGACTCGATTCGAGTGGTTGAGAATCCGATTCCCCAAAGCTCTAACTTTTTTCACAAAAATAATAATAGAGTGGGTAGTAAGGATAGGGTAAAATTCTCATTAGGACTCGATTTGATTGGTTGAGAATATAATCCCCCAAAGCTTGGAGACCCTAATATTGGACTATAATCATGTGTGGTGACACATTTATCTTGAAGAGACCTCTAAACACACATAAGGACACATTTCTCTCTATGATTGGTTTACTCCTACCTTGCTCAAGATTGGACAAATAATTCACTTGCACACACATGGTTCCTTGATTGGCTTGTGTTATTACCTTACTTAAAATTGGTAAATGAAATTCACAACCACACACATTGGTTCTTGAAATATTTATGTAACATCTATATCAAGATAGGAAAAGAACTCACAAATCACACATTGGTTCTTGATACAATATGACTTGACTTTGAGAAACATCCAATATTTTCAATAAGCTTGAATAGCCAATGTTATAATATATTTATGGACATATATGACCATTCTCACAAGAATTTATCACCAAATAAATCATTAGTCTTGCATTTCATACCCATATCCATTACATATAAATGTTTCCATGATTTCTTAGCCACATTGTACAATACCCTCTTAAGGTTTAAGCATTTTTTATACTTTGCATATCCATTGTTTGATCATATAGTTGCATAGGGACTTTACGATGATGGCATGGGACAATACCTAGTTAGGTTTTTTCTCATATACACTTTGTTTCATGCTAGGAGTCTTATACCTAGCACAAGTACCCTACATAAGACAAATTGCATTCTTCATGCTAAGTCATTCACATCATTCTTCACACCCTTAATTTTCAATAAAAATTAATTTTAAGGGTATACACTATCCATCATCCACAATATCATATTGACCATCAATTTCAATCATCTTTTGGGTCATATACCTATGATGTTAGCATAAAAACATCCCTCATATAGGATTTGCTTCATGACCACAAGTGAGGAGCAACCTCCATTTAGGTCTTATGCAAGCATACATCCTCGAGGGTTATTATTAAAAACTCATAGTCATAAGGATATGCTACCCAACACATCATTATTATAATGTCCATTACAATTCATCAAATCACATTCCATGTCCATAGATCATACTTTGATAAGCATGATAGATGTGCATTAGAAATCATCTAATATAAATATAAGTATTCGAATATGCATTATCATTTAGATCATTCAACACATGCATTAACAAAAAGAAAAAAGAAAAAATTGGTAGTTGGTACACACAAAGCAATTTTCCACTTACCCAAATCCTCCCAGCTGCTTCATCATTGTCTCTACACCAAAATTCCACTATGTGTGTAGGAAGCATCATTCTCTTGAGAGCTCAAAATGAGAAAACTAAATAGTAAAATAATTGATTTATACAATCACCCTCCATTTTATTCTTTTTCAGTTCCTTTAGTTTTCACATTTTTCTCTTCTGTCAGTCATTTCAAGTTCCATTAGGAATATTGCATTCCTCATGAAACTCAATGGGGTACCCTAACCAGAAAATTCACTAATTATTTTTCTAATGGAAACACAAACCATCCATCCTAAACCATATACCTATTTTTTCCCACATCAACCTTTGTCACCTCTGCTCAAGTGTCTACATATTTATTTGATGCATTTATTGTTCATAAATATACCAAAGAGGGGGCAAAATATAGACATGGAAAATTGACCCATTAAGATGAGTTATTTTCCTTAGATCCTTAGTTTTCCTTGATACAATCATCATCATTATTCCCAAAACCATTACCATTGGATTTGGCTCATAAATATATTTTCAACGGTATGTGATATATCCCATTCTGACACTAATTGGCCCTCACATGAGTCTAGTTGTAGGGAATTCATGAGTCATGCCATGAATTCATTGAATTCATAGGTCATGCCATGAATTCATTGATTTTTTTCTAAGGAGTCCTATCCACCTATTTTTTATAAATAACAAACCATTCAACCATCTATATGCCAATGAGATTCAGTCCAAAATTGGTCGAAACCTGTAACTTTCACAAATATGCGATTGGGAATCCTACCTGTGTATTTACCTAGATTGTAAATTTATCCAAATTGACTAACCACCTAATCTATTACCCCAAATATCATAAATTTTGGTTCAACCAATTTCAATTGAAGCATTAAAATAGACATTTGTACCTTCCCAAAAAGGTAATGGAGAACTGTGAAAACTAGTCAAAGAATAAGCAATTAAGTTGAGATAAATTAAGGACTGAGAAAGTGTTGTAGGTTGAATGTTGGAGCAAGTTTGTTGTTGATTGAAGAACACTTTGGAGACTTCTACTTGATACTTGGATCCATTTTTCTAACCATTACTATTTTTACCATAGGCGATCAAATCAATAATATCCCCACTGTTAGCAAGTATATTTTATAATTATCTTAACATCATCATTTCATTTTTTGCACTTGCATTTCACATTTAGAATATTTTTCCTCTTAGAAAAGTAAGTTAATATTTGAGCTAGTTATTCCTTAACCAAATCTTCTCCACTCCTCACAAAAACTATACCAATATATTGAGCTAGAAAAGATATTTCCATTGATATAATATTTGTCTCATTCTAGATTATTTGGATGAATAATAATTTTGTAGACGATTGAATAAGTTTTTTTTGGGTAGGTAAAATTGCTTAAGTGCGAGGTTTAAATGGGCCCCAAACCCAAGTACATAAACTGGTAGCTAAAACAATAGCATAATATGACATAGGCCTACACATTGGCCAACTACAACCTGAATGAAAAGGACCAAACAACAATAGAGAAGGTTGAGTGGATGCTTAACATCATAAACATAAAAATACAACCCAAGCAATACCCACACAGGGGTTTCTTAAGAGAAGTAACTACTTGTAAACCTTGTAAATGAGCTATAACAAAAACCCACATAGGGGATGCTCATAAAATATCAGTAACAACTATAATAGATACCTAAACAAGAAGAAACATAAAGGTCCACACAGGGGTAAAAAAGAACTTAGAAATAGTAATGCTAAACCCTGGAGCTTAGGTTCCCAATTATGACGATCTCTTCGCACCGCTCACCCTTTCACTAAAAGTTTTGTCACCTCAACCATAAGATTAATAGTAAATCTCAAATGGAGGTTATGCACAACAACATAACCATTATTCCATGAATTGATAAAGGCTTTAGTGATATCTTACTCAGCCCCTTTGAACTTGCTAAGGAAAGGAATGAGACCATGAGCTTCCAAAAAGGTCTAAGATAGGGGATCAAGCTAAAGGCTATATGGATAAAGTAGGGCCTTTTTGGTAAGACTAGGAAAAAACGAAGATCATAGAAACCATAAACTACACTTCTTACTTCCTAGGACATACAATAGCGGATAAAACTAGATGGTAATGGATTGACATAGACCAGGGTTGTAAATATAGAAAATTTTGGCACAATAAATGACCTTTCTAAAAGCTAAGTTGGAGTGATTAGCGGACCACTTAGTAATTCTCCATAGGGAATAGACACTAGAAAATATAGACATGGCACAAGATATACTATGCAAAGGATAGTACTAGAATAATATTGGGAGTGCTAACTGACTGAAAAAATGATCCTCTAAATTTATAAGATGCCAAAAAGAGGATCTTGAGACTTGATGCATATTGACCTTGTTTGATAACATCCAATTACACTGTCTAGACCTACTAGGGGATTTGATATACTTGGAGAGGACCACCACAAGACAAACCCGCTGGAAAGGCCTACCTTAAGACATAGCATACTTCACAAAAAGGAAACAGGAGAAGCAACCACTTGTACTGATAGCAAGACTGCAAGTCACGCTAATCAGAAAATTTCCACTATAAGAATTGGAACCAAAGAAATAAATCATGCTGAAAAAAATAGAGTCATTATTGGAGAAGTTGTCCTGCAAAAACCTATGACCACATATTTCAAACCAAATAATTATTAGTAGCATTTAAAAATTCTTGGGGAAAACTTTCTTTCCAAATGGACAGTGATTTATGGATAACTCCCCAGTTGGCAAGAATATCTGCAGGTCTGTTAGATTCACGGTACACATAATTGATAGAGATATCATTGAAATTTTGGGACAACTTCTTAGCTTCCTGAACAATGGTTCTGACATCCCAAGATGAAACCCTATTGTTCTTGAGATCATTTATAATATTCAAAGAATATCCCTCATTAAAAAGGTTACCTTTATAATACTTGAGAAGATCTAGCCCTTTGCATAGTGCATGATCTTTAGCAAAATGATTAGTTTGACACCCCAGATACTCAATATAAGCCATAATAACTTGACCACTATGATCTCTGACAAGACCACCTACACTTGCATCCCATGGATTTCCTTTGGAGGTACCATAAAAGTTAAGTTTTAGCCACTCACTTGGGGGAGGAATCCAATGGGGACCCACTCTAGGATGGGAGGCTCGAAAACTAGAACTAGAGTTGTAGGGAATTTTTAAGGAAGAGAACATAATAGAATCCAATCTAGGATCAGGAGATTTGGGACAAGGGAAGAGCTAGGAGTTTTCTACAACAAACGCAATATATTTATTGGTAATAGATATGGGGTCCTTCAAGGAGGAAGAAAAAACCTTGATGTTTCTTTCAAGACACACTTGCCATAAGATATGATGAAGGGTCACTTTCCATAAAGAAGATAATTTGAGGTTTTTGAAAGGAGCTGGCCATTGGATGAAAAGGTGACTCAACAAATTAGGAGGAACCCATGAGATATGAAAAGTGGACATAAGGTGATCCAAAGATATCTTGGAGAAAGAACACTCTAGAAAGAGGTGATTTATAGATTCCCAAGCATTCATGCACAAATAGCATTTGTTAGGGATAATCATTATCCTTTTTATAAGATTATCAATCATTAGAATCTTATTTTGGATGTCCAACAAACTAAAATGATTAAATTTTAGAATGATATATTTAATCCACACTCAATCATAAGGTATTTGAACCACATGATAATAAATAGTCAAAACATGAGTAGATTTAACCATGAACAACCCAGAATCAGTCTCTTTCGAAAAAGGGGAGTCAGGGGAATTACCAATGGGGATGACTGTTGCATTTAGGATGGTTTTGAGAATAGCTGAAGCATCAGATATTTGGGCATTAGAATTTAGAATATAATTTTTTTTCCAATTCTTAGAATCAGATGAAACGTCAATAAAATATTCAACCTTGCTACCAGTTAAAGTGTCCAAGAAAGGTTGTAAAAAACAATTTCATTATTCTCTAAAAGAGGTTTATTAGAGATCCACCTGTCAGTACAGAAGTTAATTTTACTCCCTATGCCTAATTTCCACCTTATCCTCTTCTGAATTAGAGATCTGGTTTAGATAATTGATTTCCATAAAGTGAAGCTCTCTTTGGGTATATCATCTATGAAACAACAATTTTGAAGATATTTTCTATTTACAATTGAGAACCATTCAAGGTTGTTGTTGGTGAAAACCTTCCATGCTTTCTTGGCTAACGAGGTTGTGTTCATATTACAAACTCTTAAAATTACTAATCCCCCATAAATTTTGGGGGAGCGCATCTTGTCCCAACTGACCAAATGAAATCTTTTCCTATCCTTGGCACCCGCCCATAAAAATATTTTTTGAATTTGCTTAATTTTCATGTAGACAACAACATGAACTTTGAATATGGACATGAAATAAATAGGAAAACTTTGGATATAAACCATTATTAGGGCGGATTTGGATACTTGAGAGAGGTTCCATTTCCAACCTACAAGTTTTTTTTTAATCCACTCAATAATGTTACTCCACATGGATTCCTTTGGAGCACTGGTGAAAAGAGGGAGGTCCAAATATTGGGTAGGCAACTGAGATGTAACACATTGAAAGATGCGTGTAATATTAGCTTGTATCTCTTGGGGAGTGTTAATGAAGAAGATTTTACTTTTAACATAATTTATTTTTTTCCCTACAACATCTTCATAGGTATCAAGAATACTCTTAATGGCTTTTTCTTTCCACACAGAAGCATGAGTAGCAATGATGGTATCAATGAACTGCTAGTGAGACAAAGCTCTTAAATTAGATGCAGTATTAATGCCTGATATTATACCATTGGAGTAGGTATTTTTGACCGATCTACCCAAGGATTCAGCAAGAATGATAAAAAGGATGGGGGATAGAGGATCTCCCTATCTAAGACCCTTGTTACTAGGAAAAAACATTGGTGTAGATCCATTGACCAGAAATGTAAACCAGGGATTAGAGATGCAGTTATGAACAAGATCAACCCACTCTCTATGAAACCCAAATTTGAGAAGGGAAGCAATAAGAAAATATTTGTTAACTCTGTCAAAAGCCTTATTCATATCAATTTTGAAAAACATGGCAACTATTTTGTTATGATTGGAAAAATGAAGGGCTTCATGTAACATGATAACACCATTAGTAATATTTATTCCTTTTATAGAGCTACCTTGACAAGGGTCTATGATCTAAGGAAAAATCTCTTTGAGTCTTGTAGCCATGGCTAACTATTGAATAAGTTCATAGTTGGGAAAATAATTTGTTTAACGAACTATTGAAGTCCACCAAAGAAAAATTGAGACATAGATTATGTTAGAATATTTTCAAAATAGGGATATTCATAACAAGAACATGAATAAAACAATTGAAATAACCTATGTTCATACTTGAGACATATAAGAGAATGAGGAGAAATTATAGAGTAATTCATATTGTTCGAATACTAGATATCAAGATGTTGAAATAGAATGTCCAAAATACCTACATTTAATATCTATTAGTGTAACATCGCTATTATTATTATTTTTTTTTTGTTTTTGAATTTACATGGTGGAATTGGTAGCCGCCACAAATCCGGGCAGGCTGTCCAGCTTTTATGACACCACAGTATTCTGCATTGTCCTCCCTAGAAGTCGCCACACAGATCTTCGCGTAGTCCGCCCCTATAACCACCATGCCATAATCATTTTAAACCTTTTATGCCACTAAAAGCACCAGGAAATTGACAAGCGTTCAGTCCGACGAGTATTTTGCTATTATTAGAATGAGATATTGTTGATAAATTTTGTGAGTGCAGGAGCATGTGATCATTCTCAAGCAAGCAGATCAAGTACCCATATTCAAGTGAAAATATGGATTTGGTTTGTAAAAGGTAATTTGAGATATGATGTTTAGTGCTTAAAAGCACCTCGACCTATGAATACATTTAAGTTCACTGAAACAAATTCATTTAGGAAGCATCATACCTGCTAACTGCATAATGATTTACATGATAAGACAATTTGAATTATACTGTGTTGTAGGTGAGTTGGAGAGGGTAGGGAAATCCTCCAAGGGAGGTCCCTGGTTTGAATCTCCACCCTACCAAACGCACATCGGGTGCCCAAAATCTAGTTGATAATGTTGGTGAGGTCAGGATCGGGCATGACTTTTGGGTGATTTTGATGGTGTAGAACCCTCTGATTGTGGTTTCTCATACCAAGGCTGCCCTACAAGGGATTTTTTGCTAAATTAAAAAAAAATACCATTTGCATTATAAACCTATTTTATGAATTTGATCTTAATGTTTGAATGTTTGCCAAATGGATTTAGAATGTTATTATGAAAATAATTTAATAATATATATATGTTATATAAAATAATAAAGAAGAAAAATTAATTAATAAATATTGTTTATGAGACCCATGTTTTGTAGGTGAGTTGGAGAGGAGAGGGCAATCGTCCAAGGGAGGTCCCAGGTTCGAATTTCCACCCTACCAAAAAGTTGAATTGGGTACCCAAAATCCAATTGATAATGTTTGTGTGGGCAGGGTTAGTTGCGTCTCCCGTGTGACTTTGACAGTGTAGAACCCCATGGTCATGGTCTCTCAGATCAAGGCAGCCCCGCAAGGGATTTTTTGCTTAAAAATAAAAAAATATTGTTTATGAGATTTATTTTTAATTTAAATAAATTAATATTTAAAAAATATATAATAGTATACATATATTAAAAAAGGGGGGGTTTCATGGCACCATATGTGGCATTTCAGAAGGCAAATTTACTTGGTAGTTGTTCCTAAAACAATTAAACATGCAGAATTATCTATGTGGCATTGGCCAAATGAGTTTACCATTCTATAAGTAAAATATGAAAAGATTATTTTGTTGGTCAGAATTTGGTGTGAGGAATTGCTAGGAATTAGTGGATTGTGGAGTCTTTGAATCCAGATGAAGTCTTTTAACTATTATCATAATTTTACCAGGTTAATTTCTTATAAAATCTCTATTTGGTATTTCAAAATAATTGGTTGTGGAAATTTTTAGTTTGTTATGTATGGTCTGTTGGTGTTTATGTATGGTGATATATTTAACTTTTGTTATTCCATAGCCTGGTTATGTATGTTTTGTTGGTGTTTATGTATAGTGATATATTTAACTTTTGTTATTCCTGAGCCTGGTTATGTATGGTCTGTTGGTGTTTATGTATGGTGATATATTTAACTTTTGTTATTCCTAAGCCTGGTTATGTATGGTCTGTTGGTGAATATGTATAGTGATATATTTAACTTTTGTTATTCATGAGCCTGGTTATGTATGGTATGTTGGTGTTTATGTATGGTGATATATTTAACTTTTGATATTATTAATCCTGGTTATTGACTGAAACCAAAATAAGGGGATAGATCTTAGTTTATGAATGACACTATCTTTGTAGTAAACAGTTTGATATATTTACTTGATGTATACCTGTTGGCATTTTTGCCACATTTTTTTTTTGTTGTTGTTCATGCAAAATAATGCACAAATTGTAGAGATACTCACTCCTCTGTTTGTCCCTCCAAGCACCTCGAAAGGGATAATTAGTAAAAAACAAAAATCTCTACAAGTTTTGTGCCAAAGCAAAGTAAGTTAAAAATGTCGCGATATCGCGACATGTCGCATTTTCGTGACCTGTTGCGGTTTTGCGGCGTCCGATGCAAAAAAAGCTAAGCACAAAAAATGTCGCGAAATCGCGACATGTCGCATTTTCGTGACCTATTGCGGTTTCGCGCTAGAAAGCAGCAAAAGGGAGCAGTAAAGGCAAAGTTGTCGCGACATCGCGACATGTCGCATTTTCATGATCTATCACATTTTCATGGTAGACAGTGGCAAGAAAGCAAAGTGATAGGCGACATGTCACATTTTTGCGCAATACAGCAGCAAAGGGGAGCGCCAAGGATGGACTGTCGCGATATCGCGACCTATCACGTTTTCACGAAAGAAAGCGAGGAAGGAGCAAGATGATACGAAATGTCACGATTTCGTGACATGTCAAATTTTTGCAACGGAGGCGGCAACGAAGGAGAAGACAAAAAAATGTCATGATATCGTGACATGTCACGTTTTCATGGGGAGAAAGCAAAAAAGTACAAGGCGAGAGAAAATTGTCACGATTTCGTGACATGTCACATTTGAGTCTTGTTTTCACGGTGAGAAAGCGAAAAGGACACAAGTATGGAATGCGCAAAATTGTGACTTGTCACATTTTTGCGACAAGGAGCATGAAGGAACAAAATAAGGAGATGTCACAATTTATGACATGTCATCGACGAAGAAACAAAAGAGAGGAAATGTCACGATTTCAACATGTCACGATTTCATGACTTGTCACTTTTCGAACATGAAGACAAAAGCAAGAGGAGGATGTCACGATTACATGATTCATGACTTGTCACATTTTTGCAGAAGTGCATGAAGACAAGGAGCAAGCGAGAGGAGAATGTCATGATTTCGTGACATGTCATGATTTCATGACTTGTCACGTTTTCATGGAAGTGCAAGAAGATGAAAGCCAAGCGAGAGGAGGATGTCACGATTTCGTGACACGTCACGTTTTTACGACTGGTAGCAATAGGAGAAAGCAGCGAGGGAAAAATGTCACGATTTCGTGACATGTCGCATTTTCATGATAGAAGCGACAACAAAGGCCCAATAAAGTTCTATCCGCATTTTTCTTCATATTGCATAGGAGAACGTAAGGAGAAAATGAGGATCGAACGAAGTAATGTTTTAAAAGCTCTCCAATTGGTTTTGAGATCGAGGTCAAAGAGGCTCCAAAATTAAATGTTTCGCTATTTACCTATGTGCGCAAGATGGGAGAACGTGTTAAATCATGCAGTTTTCGAAGCCACCAAAATTAAAGATGCCTCCGGTATTAAAAGCTCTTGTTCGTGATCTCCTAACACTTCAAGCATGCCCCGAGAACAGTCATTTAATGAAGAAATGTGGTCCCTTGTTTTCGTTCGATTTTCAAACTTGATCCATAAAAGCAGGGAATGTGATTTCTCCGAGGCAGATTTAGGGGGATTGTTTCTCTTTTCAAGTGCATATTTTGTGGATCTCCTCTTCAAAATCTGTTTTATGTTTTAAATGTTGTGATTCGAAAGGGAGAGGGAAGACCTCTATAAATACTAATGTACATCTCAAGAAAAGGGGAGGACCTTTTTGCAAAAATTGAAGCAGAAATCCTAAACGCATTTTGCTCTGTTCTTAGAGTCTTTTGAGTTGGTGATCCAAACTGATGTTCATGTGATGCTTTCTGTGTAATTCACTTCTGCTTAGTCAAGTGCTAAAATATAAGTTGAATTCTGTTGTTCTGAATTTGGCTATGTTTTCATTTGAACATTTGAAGTATAATTGAAGGCAAACTTATGGTCAATGTTTGATCCAATTTATGTATGTGCATTCTAAGAATCAGTTTGTTGCTTATCTTCGAGATTTAGTTTGAGGTTATTTGCTATCTGAGGTTGTTCTCCCTATCAACTATCGGCTTCAGCCATATTTCCATCTCTTTCTATTATTTCTAACCCTAAACCTTGAAATCAGTTTAGATTAGTTTGGGAGCCAGCCCTCTCTGGAGATTGGCCCGGGAGACTTCTCTTTCTCTCGGCCTTTCAATGTTGGTCGGGTCTAGGGCGCATTTTATATGACTAGGCGGATTCGTGACCAACAATTTTTGGCACGCCCGATGGGATAGACTTTTCTGTCTCAATAAGATCCATAATCGATGGGACAAGTACTATTCCAAGTTGACAAACCCACCTATGCCAACAGTTTTTGGCATGCCCGATGGGACTCACAAGTCCCATATTTTGACACCCGGAGGAATCAAGATTTTGATGAACTGTCTTGACCTCAAAGCGGAGATTGTAAGTTCATCTGGTGACTCTGTTGGGGGTGACTGTATAGTACCTAGAAATCTCCAATCATGAAGCTGGTGAAAATATTTGCTTCATGATCATGAGATCAAGAGCCAAAGAATCGAAAGACCCAGTCGAATTCTTTGAGATCGATGTTCAAAACTAGAGGGAGCGCTCAAGATTGGTAAGTCCTATGAGCCCATCATTTGCTATCTCTTCATAGGTGGTGGGTCAGTTTGTGCCATCTCTGACTCCTCCCAGTACTGCTACGAGCTTGCTAGTACATCCAAATCCAACAGTGCAAATGGCTGGTCAACAACCTCCTCCACGTCAATTTCCTGCTTGGAACCATTCGGGAGCGTTGGACCTGCCTTTTCAAAATCTAGTTCCTACTGTAGCATTAAAGGCTTTGCCTACATACGATGGGACTGGAAAGACCATGTATGAGCATGTGTCAGATGTGGCATCCTTGGCTACAATTCATAATATCACAGATGAAGATGTCATGATAAAATTGCTCGTGTTGTCACTCCATGGTAAGTTATTGTCTGGTATAGATCCTTGTCTCCCAACTCCATAAATTCATGGGATCAATTAGCAGAGATGCTAATCAAAGGGTTCAATGAGCAAGCGGACCCATTTTCTTTGTTGCATCAATTTACTAATATCAAGAGGCATCCTCAAGAGGAGATAGTGGATTTCAATGTTAGGTTTGCCCGAACTTGGCAGAGAGTTCTTGATGGTCTCCGCCCTACTAATGACCAAGCGACATTTTACTATCTTAGGGCTTTCCACTCAGATATTAGTATGAACATTAGGATGTCCAATGTTCAAACCTTTCCTGCACTATATTCCCAGGCACAGAAGGCTGAGGCCGATCTGATTGCCATTGGGAAATTGCCTCCAAAAATGACTATGCCCATTTTTCTCGAGCTTCCGCAATACCAGCTTACAGGTGCAGCCTCCACATCTTACACTGCTCCATCCATGTACCCTTCATCTTCATGGAATCCTCCCACAACTTTGGTACCTATGATTCCCATTCCATAGTTAACCTCTCCAGTTCCAACTCCTGCATTACCTTCTCCACCAGTTCCATTACCTCTATCGGCACCGCTTGTGTCCTCAAGCCCAGATCCTCAATTGGCTATTTTGCAAGAAATTCAGTCGGCCATGAGAGCCCTCACTAACAAGATGACATCTATGGAGCGGAGAGAGGCGGAAAGGAACTTTCAGCCATGAAGATTTATTTCGACGGTAACTAGAGAGCAAGTTGCTCCTAGCAAGGTTATAGAGAAAGTACCTGAGAGGAACTCAACGATCCTGGTAAGTGAAGAGGCTGGCCCCTCTGAAGTTTCACATGAGCCATCTTACTGGTGTTCTTCATGCAACGACCCACATGATGAGTCCACTTGCATGGTCCACCAAAATTATTTACAAGTTCTTACGGGGAGCCGTATAAACATGATTCGAGAGGTGGATCATAATTTCGTGATGTCTCCTGAGGAATACATGGCAGTCTTGACATGCAACGGCAAGAAACCAATGGTGGTAGATCCAGCTAAGATGGAGCCATTGAAAGTGCCTCCTGCACAAGCAACAAAGCAACAAATACCTACAAAGACTCATGATCCTCCAGCCCCACAACAAGACCCACCTATTTTGTCGAAGGATTTGCTTCCACCACAAGCAAAAGAGAGGTTGCAAGCTAAGGCTTCTACCTCCCAGCCACAAGTGGAAATGAAGGAACAAGCTAGAGAGACGTTGCGGTATCCATCATTGACTAAACGGCAGTGAGTGGAGGCCACCCAACAATATAGAAGCAGATTTGAATCTGCTAGTGGAGGGAGAGAGCCGATTTCGATGGAGTACAACATCGTCGAAGAACTCAAAAGGATACCAGCCAAGGTAAGTCTGTATGACACCTTGCAGCTGCCTGGATAGGTGAATCTCTTACAGGAATCCCTGAAGACCACACAAAGTAAGGGGAAGGCTCCAGCCTAGGTAGTTATGGCTCAAACTCTGACCTCTTCAGTCACCAAAAAAAATAGACCACCACCTTTTTATCTTTCATTGAGAATGGAGGGACATGTGGTGCATAATTGCCTCATTGACTCAGGAGCAGCTACTACTGTCATGCCTAAGGCAGTATGTGATGTCATAGGCATGGAATATACAAGGACTAGCATGGGAGTTTTGCAGCTAGATGGTACCTCAGTAAAGACGGTGGGCGTAATTAAGGATGTTCCTATCTCCCTGCACGCCATGCCTCAGATTACTGTGATCCAGGAGATCATAGTAGTGGACCTAGAGCCATGTTTTGGTATGTGTCTCTCCCGAGAGTTCACGGCTAAACTCGGGGGTTACCTTTCTTTGGATTTTACTCATTTGGAGGTGATCCATAAAGGTAAAAAGGTGAAAATTTTCAATGAGAAGCCTTCCACATTTCATGTGGAGAGAATAGATGAAATGGACAGAGTTAGAAAATTCGGTGCACATGATGTCCGAAGAATTTGGTGAGCTTGACTTAATGGAAGAAGCTTTGGAAGAGCTCCGCCCAGAAAATGAATTTTCCATGGCCAATTTCAATGCCATGATGGAAACTGACTTGGGGTGTTACTCCATTTTTAAGCCTGAAAAGGCTAAAGAAAAGAATGATGAAAGTCAAGACCAGCTCTGGAAGCTCTATTTCGATGGAGCACGATGTAGAAATGGCGTTGGAGCTGGGATTGTTCTAGTATTACCTTCTGGGATTCAACGATCCTATTCATATCGTTTGACCTGGAGCTGCACAAATAATGCAGCAGAATATGAGGCTTTATGCCTAGGCCTCAAGAAGGCTGAGAAACTTGGAGCGCGATAGTTGCAAATATTTGGTGACTCCGAGCTGATTGTCAATCAGGTGACCAATAAGTGTGTGTCCAAGCACCACTATCTCAAGAACTATCGCAACAAGGTCTGGGACCTGTTCGAATCGTTCTCTGCTCTCAGCATGCGTTTCATTCCACGAGAACAAAATAGACATGCTGACCTGTTGGCTTCCTTGGGAGCAAATTTTTCACCAATCGAGCAGGTGGTGAGAAGGCCAAAAATAGTGAGAATGGTGTATAGGCCCTCTGTCCCAGACAAGGACACCTTTTGGCAAGTCTTCGATAGCGATGAGCAAATTGTTAACTTTTTGGTTCAAGAAGCTGCCACCATCAAGGGAAGGACCTTGGAGCATGAAGAAACTGAAGGCTTGATTCAGTTGTAGAATAACCACATTCCTAAAGGCCTCATTACTCTAGAAAGCTTGTTTGATCAGAATGATCGGTCCAAGAAGCATCGGATCGAGGTCGACGAGAAAGAGTACATGGAGCTTCAGTTGGAGGCTGATAAGGTCATCAAAATTGGGACTGATTCTACTCCCACTGAATTGCAAGAGATCAGACAATTGTGTCAAGAGTTTTCTGACATCGTGGCCTGGAGCTACGAGGATCTGAGGGGATATGATAAAGAGATCATTCAACACACTATCGAGCTAGAAGAAGGAGTCAAACCCTTCAGGAAGAAGTAGAGACCGATGAACCCAAATATTGAAGCCCTCATGAAGGCCGAACTTGCGAAGATGTTGCAGGCCAAGATTATATATCCGATTAAGCACTCGACTTGGGTTGCTAATTTGGTTTCGGTCCGTAAGAAAAATGGAGATATACGATTGTGTGTGGATTTTTGAAACTTGAACCGAGCATCCTTGAAGGATCACTACCCATTGCCTCGCATTGATCAGATCCTTCACGTTGTTGTTGGGGCTCAACGCTTTTCATTGCTAGATGGATTCTCTGGATACAATCAAATTTGGGTCAGGGATGAGGATCAGCACAAAACCGCGTTCACAACCAAGTGGGGTACCTTTGCCTATCAGCGCATGCCCTTCGGATTGTCCAATGTTGGGGCTACATTTCAAAGGGCCATGGACATCGCATTTGGGGAGCTTTTAAATAAGATCATTGTCATCTATCTCGATGATATGACTATATTTTTGCACAAATGAGAAGAACATTGTTCTCATTTGAGGCAGATATTTGAGAAATGTCGGGAGTTTGGCATTTCCATCAACCCAAAGAAGTCCATTTTTATAGTAAAGGAAGGTAAGCTCTTGGGACATGTCATCTCAGAGAACGGTTTGGCAATTGATCCATCGAGAGCTGAAGCTTTGAAGAAACTATCGCTCCCTACCAATAAGAAAGAGTTGCAATCTTTCTTCGGGAAAATCAATTTTGTCAAAAAATTTATTTTTGACTTTGCCCGAGTAGTCAAGCCCATGATTGAGCTATTAAAGAAAGATGCGGAGTTCAAGTGGACAACTCAGAGGAAAGATGCATTTCAGGAGATTAAAGATAGAATTGCACAAGCCCCTATGTTGATCAATCCAGATTATTCTAAGGACTTCATTATGTACGCAGTTGGAGAGGATGAAAGCTATGTTGCAGTGCTTACATAGAAAGGAGATGATGGGGATGAAAGACCCATTGCTTTCCTTAGCCAGGTTATCTTACCCCATGAGGAGAGATACAATTTCATTGAGAAGTAGGTCTATGCTATCATGAAGTCTCTCAAAAAGTTTAGGCACTTCGTATCTCAGAGCAAGACGATCGTCTACGTCATCCACCCCGATGTAAGGAACTTCATCATTCAGGGCGAGATGGGTGATAAGCGTGTCGGTTGGGTCACCAAAATTCAAGAGTTCGATGTTGAGATCCATCCAACCAAGTTGGTGCGGGGTAAGGCCTTATGCCAACAATTAGCAAAAACTATGGCCTCTGAGATAGTTGATCATCAAGTGAACGACCCTGCTGAAGAAAGGAATCTAGTGAACATCTTTGCACAAGGCCAAGATTGGGCAGATGACCTTGTTAAGTATTTTTCAATGGGTAGATGTCCCCCACAATTAAATGCTTCGCAACGGAGAAGGTTTCACCTACAAGCTCTTAGGTATGTATTGTTGCCCGAGGGATTGTTCTTCAAAAACATTGATGGAGTTCTCCTAAGGTGCGTTAAGGAACCCGAGAAAGCTAGATTCCTAGAGGAGTTTCATTCTAGCATGTCGGGAGGACATTACGTTGGTAGGCCTATGGCCTTAAATATTATTCGGGCTGGTTACTATTGGCCAACTTTGTTTGCAGATACTTTCAAGATTGCTCAAGCTTGCGACAAATGCCAAAGGTATACGGGACGGATCAGAAATGCACCATTGCCCCTACATCCAATTCAAGTAGAAGCACCTTTTCAGCAGTGGGGGCTAGACTTTATTGGGATCATTGATCCAAACTCTTCAGCCGGACACAAGTACATCTTGACGGCTACTGATTATTTTACAAGATGGTCTGAGGCCATTCCAACCAAGGCTGCAAATCAGGATGTGGTAATCACTTTCATTGAAGGACTGATCACGCGTTTTGGCATTCCTGATGCCATTATCATAGACAACGGAACTCCATTCATTGGAGCCAAGCTAGGAGAATTTGCAAACAAGTATGGTATTTTTTTGAAGACATCCTCTAATTATTACCCTCGGGGGAATGGCTTGGCGGAATCTACAAACAAGAACTTGCTACGGATTTTAAAGAGATCCTTGGGGGATAATAAGAGATCTTGGCACCTTTTGCTGAATCAGGCCTTATGGGCAGATAGAATTTTGATCAAGAAGTCTATCAAGACTTCACCATATGCCCTGGTATATGGGAAAGAGGCAAGATTGCCTATTCATTTAGAACTACCTACCTTGCAGCAATTGAAGGAATTCCTGGATGATGAAGAAAATATGGATCCTATGAACATACGATTGGCTCAGTTGTTGCAGTTGGAAGAGCAACGTTCTTTGGCCTATGATGAGTTTGCTAAGCATTCACAAGCGGTTTCAAAATGGTTTCACAAAGGTTCTACTGACCGCACATTCAAAGTGGGTGATTTAGTCTTAAAGTGGAATGAAAAGAAGGCCAAGCCAGGGATGCACAAGAAATTTGATGCTCTATGGGAGGGTCCATTCCGGATTGCCAGTACAAGTGCAGCAAATTCATTTTATCTTGAGGACTTGGAAGGTAATTCACTTCCTATCTCAATGAATGGCTTTCATTTGAAAGCCTACATTTCATGATGTGAAAACACAGTGTTACCTTGTACATAAAAAAAGAAGCACCACTTGTAGGAGTCCCCCTTTGTACAAAATTCGTCAACTTCGGCTCCTTTTGCACACGAGCCCGTAGGTATGTCTATTTCTCTCTCTTTTTCTTTTCCTTCCTAGCAGGTAGTGGCTTCCATCTACTTCTTTCTTCCACTTCCTTATTTTCATTCCCTTCCTCTCCCACTCCTTCTTCCACTATACATAATCAAGCCACTACTATTGTTTCTACTCCCCTCTCTGATGTTCCCATTTCTTCACTTCCCATTTCTTCCAATCCTTTGTCTTTTGAGCACTTCTCCACAGTTCCCACCACTTTCTCCATCCCATCTACTTCCATTTCATTATCTATTTTCATGGAATCCCAACAGCTGGTAGCATAGTAGCACCCTCTTCAGTTGTTGTATCTACCGCTTCTACTCCTCCATCTTCCACCATTCCATCATTCACCATTCCCATTCCATGGCCTGCACATCTGCCGGTCATCACCCCATTCATTCCCATTTTTGCAACCTAGGTGCTTCTCACCACTGCCATGGAGACCCTTTCACAGCACCTGGTGATTACCCAACTCAACCGAGCTAGGCAAAATGTAGTAGTTAAAGGAATAAGGGAAGTTCTGCTATTCCACAAATTTCTACTGAAAGTCCTATTTTAAGTGTCGAGCGCCAGCAAGAGCTTGTTGCAGCAGCCCATAGAAACGTCCAACATCAACCAACACTCACTTCTTCTGCTCCTCCAGCTTCTTGACTCTATTGCCCAATGAATAAAGGCCTAGGGTTCATGCATACAGCAGAACTGTATACCCCGAGAGCCACCAAGAATGTTGGCATTTTTGCCACATTTTTTTGTTGTTGTTGTTCATGCAAAATAATGCACAAATTGTAGAGATACTCACTCCTCTGTTTGTCCCTCCAAGCACCTCGAAAGGGATAATTAGTAAAAAACAAAAATCTCTACAAGTTTTGTGCCAAAGCAAAGTAAGTTAAAAATGTCGCGAAATCGCGACATGTCGCATTTTCGTGACCTATTGCGGTTTCACGGCGTCCGATGCAGAAAAAAGCTAAGCACAAAAAATGTCATGAAATCGTGACATGTCGCATTTTCGCTGACCTGTTGCGGTTTCACGCTAGAAAGCAGCAAAAGGGAGCAGTAAGGGCAAAGTTGTCGTGACATCGCGACATGTCGCATTTTCATATGTCACATTTTCGCGACAAAAAGTGGCAAGAAAGCAAAGTGATAGGAGGCATGTCACATTTTTGTGCAATACAGCAGCAAAGGGGAGCGCCAAGGATGGACTGATGCGATATCGTGACCTATCACATTTTCATGGCAGGAAAGCGAGGAAGGAGCAAGATGATACGAAATGTCACGATTTCGTGACATGTCAAATTTTTGCAACAGAGGTGACAACGAAGGAGAAGACAAAAAAATATCACGAAATCATGACATATCACGTTTTTGTGGGGAGAAAGCAGAAAAGTACAAGGCGAGAGAAAATTTCCGAATCAGACATGTCACTTCTCACTTGTCTTTCTCAGGGAGAAAGAGAAAAGTACAAAGAGAGAAATTGTCACGATTTTGTGACATGTCACATTTCACTTGTCATTTTAGAAGGGAAGACAAACAAGAGAGGAAAATGTCACGATTTCATGACATGTCACGATTTCATGACTTGTCATTTTCATGGAAGTGCATGAAGACAAAGCCAAGTGAGAGGAGAATGTCACGATTTCGTGACTTGTCACATTTTTGTAGAAGTGCATGAAGACAAAGCCAAGCGAGAGGAGAATGTCACGATTTCACGACATGTCACGATTTCATGACTTGTCATATTTTCACGAAAGTGCATGAAGACGAAAGCCAAGCGAGAGGAGGATGTCATGATTTCGTGACATGTCGCATTTTTGTGACTGGTAGCAATAGGAGAAAGCAGCGAGGGAAAAATGTCATGATTTCGTGACATGTCGCATTTTCGTGATAGAAGCGACAACAAAGGCCCAATAAAGTTATGTCCACATTTTTCTTCATATTGCATAGGAGAACGTAAGGAGAAAATGAGGATCGAACGAAGTAATGTTTTAAAAGCTCTCCAATTGGTTTTGAGATCGAGGTCAAAGAGGCTCCAAAATTAAATGTTTCGTTGTTTACCTATGTGCGCAAGATGGGAGAACGTGTTAAATCATGCAGTTTTTGAAGCCACCAAAATTAAAGATGCCTCCGGTATTAAAAGCTCTTGTTCGTGATCTCCTAACACTTCAAGCATGCCCCGAGAATAGTCATTTAATGAAGAAATGTGGTCCCTTGTTTCCGTTCGATTTTCAAACTTGATCCATAAAAGCAAGGAATGTGATTTCTCCGAGGAGATTTAGGGGGATTGTTTCTCTTTTCAAGTGCATATTTTGTGGATCTCCTCTTCAAAATCTGTTTTATGTTTTAAATGCTGTGATTCGAAAGGGAGAGGGAAGACCTCTATAAATACTAATGTACATCTCAAGAAAAGGGGAGGACCTTTTTGCAAAAATTGAAGCAGAAATCCTAAACGCATTTTGCTCTGTTCTTAGAGTCTTTTGAGTTGGTGATCCAAACTGATGTTCATGTGATGCTTTCTATGTAATTCACTTCTGCTTAGTCAAGTGCTAAAATATAAGTTGAATTCTGTTGTTCTGAATTTGGCTATGTTTTCATTTGAACATTTGAAGTATAATTGAAGGCAAACTTATGGTCAATGTTTGATCCAATTTTTGTATGTGCATTCTAAGAATCAGTTGCTGCTTATCTTCGGGATTTAGTTTGAGGTTATTTGCTATCTGAGGTTGTTCTCCCTATCAACTATCGGCTTCAGCCATATTTCCATCTCTTTCTGTTATTTCTAACCCTAAACCTTGAAATCAGTTTAGATTAGTTTGGGAGCCAGCCCTCTCTGGAGATTGGCCCGGGAGACTTCTCTTTCTCTCGGCCTTTCAATGTTGGCCGGGTCTAGGGCGCATTTTATATGACTAGGCGGATTCGTGACCAACAATACCACAAAATTAGGAGATAGTTTTCCTTCGATTTACTTTAAAAAAGGATGGTTTATTGTATTGGGACTGTAGTTGCGAGTGCATAATATTATTTGGATTAGAATATAAATATTTTATATAGCTATTAAATTTATGCTTGAATTTGCATATGCATCGTGTATTGTTTTGAGAAATATTTTCATGGTAGTTGCATACAATTATAAGATCAGGCTGATCCAAAACTTGCTCCCACTCCCTCTTTATGTAGATGCGTGCATCTGGATGTGAGTGAACAGATGGAATATAGAATATTGAGCATTACGTTACTTGGGGGCTAGATGAGCTACCTATTACCACCTCTAGTTTCTTTCTTTGACGAGTAATTATGTAAACTTTTGAATGGTACTGTGAAACTATTCATTTGATGTATTACCAGGTGAAGAAATAAACTTTTAAGATGTATAAATGTTTAATTAAATAGTTCAACATTTAGACTATAGTACTGTGTTCTATAAAACAACTTAATTTATGAATATTATATCTTTTAGCTTTTGTTTTTTCACATTCTATGAAGTTCTGTGTTCTATAAAGTAACTCATATATCAACACAGTAGATAATGGACCACCTAAACAAAGCAAGTGTTGGTGATCAAATCATCGACTATGTTTAAATAAAATATTTTTTTTGTATGATTGCTAGCATCTTTCTCACCTTGGAATACGTCTAGGAAGATGTAACATATAAATCTACAATCTACATAGTGCATAGTTGTCCAGTTGTAGAGGATGACCTAGTTCTCTTCTGACCACCGAAGATGCCTAATCTAAACCATTAATATTAAATGTACATGGGATCAATCGTTTCATATACCTACCAGTGAATTTGCCTACACAAGAGACCTTGGGCATGATAGATAACCTGGTTATTGATGTAAGGTAAAATATGTTTCCTATTTATTTTTTAAAATGATGTTTGCAACCATTCTTAGACCTAGAAATTCATTACAACAGTAACCAATTGAGCACAAGCGTGAGACTACGAAGTCTACCCTGAAAAAACTTAGTTTAACACATGTCCTTTAAGCATAATCTTCTATAGAATGAATATTTTCAAAGTAGAACGAGTAATCCTAGCTCAATGATATATGCTATGTTTACGTATGAAAATCATTCCTTATTAGATGAACATTTAGTGTGAGTAGGATTTTTTTTTATATGATTGGTATTTTATTCGATTCGTAGGTTAGTATATTTACTTTAAAACACTTAATTTTATGGTCTTAAGGTAAGTAAAACTAAATGATAGTATTTATTATGGCAATGTATAAATAGTTTATCATTAAATTTAGTTGAGTTTATTTTTATTGTACTATGAAAATATTATTAAATTTGGCCACACCAGAGTCTTTTTTCACCTTAAATATTTATCTAATGAATGGATTCATTGTCTACTCAATAGCAAATGATAAATAGTCTTCTAAATTTTTTATTATAAGTTTAAAAGCTATGAATTTAATATGAAACAATGTTAATGTAGTACATATTTTCCTCATAAATTATTAGATTATTTTATAAAAGTAAGAGTAGCATAATAAAGATACATGGTAGATGCTCATGACAGTCATTAGCAATATAGGATATTAGAATAGAGAATATAAGGATAACTAGATTCTAAGGATAGTTGTTTGATTTTAATTTATTGATGTATTTTAGAAATGCTTTAATTAGACATTGAGAGTATATCTGAATTATACATTTTATTTAAGTTCTTCTTAGATGATATTGATATTATAAAGACAATAATGGTATATTACGAAGGGAGTTAACTATAGTGTTTTTCTTTACAAGAATAAAAGATGAAAATTCTATTAATTAATATTGGTGGTATGTAAATAGAACTTTCAAATAATTAAACTAAAAAAATAAGCCTTAAGAACCAAAAACCAAGTTAAACACATATTATACATCAAGAAGGATGGTATTATTTTTGATGTTACATTAGTTCGGATGGGCACCCACCCAATACTGGTAGTTGCAGGTAGGGCAACTGTTGCGAATCTATTTCATTCGTTTTTTGACAATTCTACCCTAGATGAGTAGGTCCTATTGCCATGAACAAGTAATAAGGAGTGGTATGGGACACCTATCTAGGCTGATAAATAAGTAGTACATAAGGTTTCCCATGTTCTATGCTCATTTGAGGAATTTCTAGAAGACTACCAAGGTATTTATCGAAAAGCTAGACCTTGAAGCTAGAAGTTTTAGCAAAGAGTTGGTATGGGATAAATCTTTGTTAATCATTACATGGCTTAGGATACCTAGTCTTGAGCGAGAGTAATGGTGGGTCCTAGCTAAATATAAGGAAGGTGGACTATCAACTAAGCACTAGGCATACTAATTCTATACCCTACCATGGAGAAGATAAAAAATACATATGTGTCTCAGGCAGAATTTTAGGACAAGAATCCTAAACTCACTATGGGGTGGGTAACTATACATCCACCCTTTTAGGTGTTAAGGACCCTAGAAGGACAACTCCATACTATGAACATAGAACTCTAGTAAAGGATATGAATGTGTTCACAAGATGACACCTATTGTAGAATTTGGCCAATCTTGAAATTTTAAGGGATCATTTGCAGTGATTAAACAACTTGAGATAGATAATATTATGCCTAAGTACTAATTAATGTTGGGTGTTGCTTAAACCTATAAGAGTTTGTTAAAAAAAAGTTACTTCATATTTTGGACAACCAGGTGAGTATACCTGGGGTGTTACAATTGGCATCAGATCCTAGGTTGCAAAAATCTAGTCCATTTATATATGAATTATAAATACTTTCAATTAACATAGCTCTTGTTACACCCAGGAAAATGGTGGGCTCTTCCAAGAAGGCTGCATTGGCTCATAAAGAGGCACTTATTGAGAGTTTGAGAAAGGGATTAAGAAGGATTATAAGGGATTCAGATAGAGAAATTGGGTTAGAAGCACCCCATAGACTTGTCAAGAAGAACAAGGAACCTTTAGTAATAAAAAATCCTCAAAGGGAGGATAATTTGTCTAAAATGGTACAATTACTACAAGAACAAATAAATCAACAAAAAGAACATATGGAACAACAAAGGATTTAGTCACAAGAACAAATAAATCAGCAAAAGGAACACGTGGAACAACAGAGGGTCTAGTTTAATGAGCAAATGGAACAACAGAGGGCACAACTGGCTCAACAATAAGAACTGATAGTCCAACAATAGAAATTGGTTGAAAATTTTATCCAAAAGGAAGGAGCCAAAAGAGGTCAAGAAAATTTACCTGAAGGTTCCAATCAAGAAAGTTGGTGTCAAATTAAAAACATATTTAATAAAAATTGACATCACTAAATTTTATGGTAAGGGTTATGGCAATGCAGCAAAAAACTGGCTAAGTGAAGTTGAAGGGTATTATGCTATTACACCCTTCTATTAAGAATCCAAAATAGCATAGGCAATGGCTCACTTGAAAAGATCAACATTGGATTGGTGGACAACATATAAGAGAAACAAGCATGTCAAGGCTGCAGATGTACCATGGGATACATTCCTAAAGGAATTTAGAGATAGATTTCTAACTTGACAATTTTATGTAGAAAATTTTAGAGAGTTCACTAATTTGCAGCAAGAAAGCATGTTTGTCATAGAGTATTGCAAAATATTTGTTCAGTTGTTGAAATATGTGCATGAGTATGATCATAGGAAATAAATTAAGGTATAAACGTTCCTCATGGGATTACATACATGGATTGGATATTTTGTTAGTCTTACAATGGCACTAAGAGGGGGGGTGAATCAGTGTAGTTCTTTAAACTTAAATTCACAACTCTTAAAACTAAAATAATGAAACCTTAAAACCAGATAAAGCAAGTATCACAAGAGAACATCACACAACACAAGATTTAACAAGGTTCACCAATTTGGCTACTCATCAAGAATGACTGCTTGGACTACCATCCAAATCTAGCCTTTGCAAAGCACCAACTTTACAATCAATTTACTAGCACCCACTGGAAGGAGCACCAACCCCTTATTTATCTACACCAATAGAAAGGAGCACCAACCCCTAATTTATCTGCACCAACAGAAAGGAGAACCAACCCCTGATTTACCAGCACCAACTGGAAGGAGCACCAACCCCTGATTTACCAACACCAACCGAGGAGCACCAACCCCTGATTTACCAACACCAAATCGAAGGAGCACCAACCCTTGATTTACCAGAACCAACCCCTGATGCCAAGCTACAACCTGGACTTCAATTTTGAATCTAGAAGTTTAACAAAAAAATACCTTCGCTTTTACAAGACCCTGACTTGTCTATTGCTTACGCAATCTCTCTCACTATATATAGAACAAACACATCTTTTGCGATCTACAGCCGCACTTCACCTTCTTTGAGTTGCTTCTCTATGCACCCTCTACACACTATCTTCGTACACTCTATGCCCTTATAGCTGCACTTTGTGTTTGTCTTCGCCCTTTGCACTCTCTGCGCCTTCTTCTTTCTCTATGCAATCACAAACGCACTTGGTTGAATTTCAACCTTTTCGCTCTCTGTGCACTATTCTCTATCTGCACACTCACAGACGCACTTAGGACAATTTGACACGACTCTTTGCTCACTTTGCACACTTTGCCATCATCTTGCTACTTCTACGCTTTATGTGCTCTTATAGCCACATTTCACACTTTGACACACATTTGACGACTTATGCAACCACTACACAATTCTCCAAACAACCCTCCTTTTATAACAATATTTTCATGATGAAAACCCTAATCTTAGTCGGCTTACATAACAAATGTAAACCCTAATATTAGTCGGCTTTCATCCTTCTCATTTCCATCGAATTCTCCTTCTTGACTTGTGCAATTACGACCTGTCGTGAAATCGTGACATTTCTGCCTCTGTAGCTTCTTTTGTTGTTGTTGCCGCGAAAATACATGTCGCGATATCGCGACACTTTTTTCTCTCTCCTCTTTCTCTTTGCTTTGGCCCGCGAAAATACATGTCATGATATCGCAACACTTTTTTCTCTCTCCTCTTTCTCTTTGCTTTGGCCCACAAAAATGCAACATGTCGCGATATTGCGACATTTTTTTCTCTCTCCTCTTTCTCTTTGCTTTGGCCCGCGAAAATACATGTCATGATATCACGACACTTTTTCTCCTTGCTATTTTTCTTTTCTTAGGCCCACAAAAATACATGTCGTGATATCACGACACTTTTGCCTCCGTACGCTTTCTCTATTCTTTTGTCGTGATATCGCGACATTTCTGCCTCAATATACTTCGTCTTTGCTTTTGTCGCGATATCGCGACACTTCTGCTTCCATAGACTTTGACTTTGCTTTTGTTGTGATATCATGACACTTCTGCCTTCGTAGTCTTCAACTTAGCTTTTGTCGCGAAATCATGACACTTCTGCTTCTATACTTAGATTCTTTGCTTTTGTCATGAAATCATGACACTTCTGCCTTCGAAGTCTTCTTCTCTACTTTTGTCACGAAATCGTGACACTTCTGCCTTCAAAGTCTTCCTCTCTGCTTTTGTCATGAAATCATGACATTTCTGCTTTCGAAGTCTTGCTTTCTGCTTTTGTCACGAAATCACGACAGTTCTGCTTTCGTAAGCTTCCTCTCTTTCTTTTGTCGCGAAAATGCGACATGTCACGAAATCGCGACACTTTTCAAACTTACTTTCTCTCTCCTATTTTAGTCATGAAAATGCGACATGTCGCAAAATCATGACACTTTTCAAACTTACTTTCTCTCTCTTATTTTAGTCACGAAAATGCGACATGTCGTGAAATCGTGACACTTTTCCAACTTACTTTCTCCTATTTTAGTTGCAAAAATGCGACATGTCGTGAAATCGTGACACTTTTCCAAATTACTTTCTCTCTCCTATTTTAGTCGTGAAAATGCAACATGTCACGAAATCGTGACACTTTTCCAACTTACTTTCTCTCTCCTATTTTAGTCACAAAAATGCGACATGTCGCAAAATCGTGACACTTTTCTTACTTGTTCTCTTTCTTCAAACTTGTCACAAAATTGCGACACTTTTTCCTGCTTTCTCTTTCTCTTCCAACATGTCACAAAATCACGACAGTTTTTCCACTTGCCTTTTTCTCTTCCAACATGTCACGAAATCACGACAGTTTTTCCTGCTTTTTCTCTCTCTTCCAACATGTCACGAAATCATGATAGTTTTTCCACTTGCCTTTTTCTCTTCCAACATGTCGTGAAATCGCGACAGTTTTTCCTGCTTTTTCTCTCTCTTCCAACATGTCACGAAATCGTGACATTTTTTCCTACTTTTTCTCTCTCTTCCAACATGTCGCGAAATCGCGACAGTTTTTCTTGCTTTTTCTCTCTCTTCCAACATGTCATGAAATCACGACAGTTTTTCTTGCCTGTTGTATATGTCGCGATATCACGACACTTTTCTTACTTGTCTTTTTCTTTGATCTTTTGCATATGGGCCACTTCGGTCTTCTTGGAAAATCATTGTACATACTTTGAATAACCTTTGAACTCCTGTCTTTTGCATCTGAATAGCTTTTGAACTTCCTGTCCACTAAATCAATAGATCTATCTAACTGTGTTGACAACAATGACAATACTATTGTTGCACCTTGCTCAACAATCTCCCCCTTTGGAATTGTTGGCAACACATGTGCAATTTCCTGTAACTCTTCTCCCCCTTTAACAATAATACCAAAGGGCTACTGCAGACTCCCCCTGAGTCCATGCACAACATTCTCAAGCAAAATTTATTACACTTAGCAAAAATCATGAACATGAGCAAAAAGATAATCAAATACTTAAATGCTCCCCCTGAGAATGTGATCCCTGTAGCTAGTTAATTCTTGAGAAGTGTGACCACTCCCAATTTATTGTGAAGGTACTCAAAAACTTCCTTGGGCAATGGTTTTGTGAAGATATCTCCTACTTGCTCTGTAGTTGGAACAAAATCCAACTTAACCTCACCTTTCGCAACTTTCTCCTTCAAAAAATGATACCTGCGTACAACATGTTGTCGTTGCAATATATTCTGCTTCTGCTGTGGATAAGGAAGCTGACTCTTGTTTCTTACTGTTCCACACGACCAAACTACCTCCAAGATAGACTGCACCTCCACTGGTACTCTTTCTGTCATCGACACATCCTGCCCAATCTGCATCTAAATATGAAATAAGGGTGAAGTCTTTACATTTCGGATACCATAACCCATATTCCATAGTACCCTTAAGGTACATAAGGGTGAAAAGGCTTGTTTCAAATCTGCTTAACAAGATCACACAGAACTTATCCAATCTCATAGAATCATAAAGAGAATTGTTAGAGACTCAATATGTTCTATACTCAAATCCCAATCTCAACTCAAATCAATCTCATAGAAGCATAAAGAGAATTGTTAGAGACTCAATATGTTCTATACTCAAATCCCAATCTCAACTCAAATCAATCTCATAGAAGCATAAAGAGAATTGTTAGAGACTCAATATGTTCTATACTCAAATCCCATTCTCAACTCAAATCAATCTCATAGAAGCATAAAGAGAATTGTTAGAGACTCTATATGTTCTATTCTCAAATCTCAATCTCAACTCAAATCAAGAAAATAGAATAGTTTATTTTATGGAACTTGAACAACCACATGCATCCAATCACTTGACTAGGCTCAATCAACTCTACTCAACCAATCACCTCAATGAACAACCCTTTATCACAAACCCTAGTCGAAGCATGTATCAACCAACTCAAAATGTTTTCAACAATGATCAACCACAATCAATCATTTTCACTCTAATGATATTTTTAGAAATCAACCACCCATCACGGTACCTCCATAAAAAATTACATGAACCGAAACACACTTTGACAACTATACGACAACTCCCCCTGACTACTTGCCTTTCATCCTCGGATAACCAAAAAATATAGGAGCATTAAAATAAAACTTTAAGATTGCTCCCCCTGAGGATGTGCTACCTGGAGTTGCTTAGTGCAATAGAGGAGTAGTCTCCTTCAGTCCAAGGAGACATGATTTCCTTTCTTCTATCTTTCTCCAAACTTTCTTGAACTCGGGCTTGGATTTTTCAACTACATCCATGTTTTGCACCTTTTCGTGAACTCGAACATTTCTCTTGTGTGGTTGTCTCTTGTGCATCCTTGATGAATGATTATTTTCCTTTCTTTTATGTACATGATTTATTCCCTGTCTGTGTTGCGTTCTTTACGTCTGATGAAATCTACTGTTTTGCCTTAGATTAGATACAAAAGTGCTTGGACAAAAGCTTGCTATGTGCCCATGACCATTACATTGAAAACATTGTACATAGCGTTCACTCAAAAACGCAAATGTATTTCTAGTAGCATAACTCTTTGATTTATTATTCAATCCACAATAAGTTGTCTTGTGACCATACTGGTTGCATCTGAAACAATAGCCATTAAAAGTATTATTATGAATAAAGTGAGAGTGATAGAACCTCTTTTGTTGTGGTTGCTTTGTTGTAGATCTCCTTTGATATTTTCTTCCTTTTGAAGATTCAACTTCAAACTTTTCTTGCTTCGATCCTTCAATAGTGAACTTCTTCTTCTCTGTAGAGTTGGAAGATGAAGGTTGTTTAGCTTCATATCCAAGACCATGCTTATCCGTGGAGCTTCTTTGTTGGCTTATCATTTTATCTAGCAACTCTGTGCTCTTCTCAAATTTGAGATTTGTATTGGCCTCTTCTAGTTGTTTCTTCAATAAAACAATATCTTCCTCTTGTTTGTAGCAACCAATCTCTTTCTAATTGATCTATGACCTGAGAGTTTCTTCAATCCTTTTGAATTCTTCTACCTGTACTTTCAAACTGGTTATTATTTCATTTGCATCCTCAAGCTTTCTTGAGATTTCCTTATTCCTTTTTCTTTCTATCTTCAATTCATCCAGAGCTGCAATTAGTTCCTCTTTCAAATTTATTTCTACATCAATTTCTTCTTCATCACATTCCTGTTCTTTTTGTGTTTCTTCTTCGAGTGTCATGAAAGACCTCCACCTATTTCTTTTTTAGAATCATCCTCTAGGACTTCATTAACTCTCAACATATATGCCTCTATGTTCTCATTGTTATTCAACTTTAAAGCTTCGAACTAAGCTTGATGTGTTTGTAACTTGGCCTCCTTGATCTCATCATCTCCTTCATGAATACTCCTCAGTTTGTCCCATATTTCTTTTGCCATTTTACAACTCATGATCTTTACCAGTTCACTGTCTACTAATCCGCACCTGATAACATTCTTTGCTTTTGAGTCATTCTCAAACAGATTCTTACCAGCAGCATCGGTTGGAGGAGTGATGGGTATTGTGTATCCACCAACTACTGAACCCCAGATGTCATATCCCAAAGCATAGAGATATGCCTACATCCTAATTCTCTAGATCGCGTAATTAGTTCCGTCAAACAAAGGTGCTTTGTTTGATGAGAAGTCTTCAACCTTTTTTGGTTCAATTTTCTCTTCCATAGGAACTGAAACTGACTAAGATGCCCTTTTAGAGGAGGATCTATTATTTTTATCCATTGCATACTAATCCAAGATCAACCCTGACTGATTTAGCCTAAGAAGGGAACTTGGCTCTAATACCAATTGTTAGTCTTACAATGGCACTGAGAGGGGGGGTGAATCAGTGTAGTTCTTTAAACTTAAATTCACAGCTCTTAAAACTGAAATAATGAAACTTTAAAACCAAATAAAGCAAGTATCACAAGAGAACATCACACAACACAAGATTTAATGAGGCTAACCAATTTGGCTACTCCTCAAGAATGACTGCTTGGACTACCATCCAAATCCAGCCTTTGCAAAGCACCAACTTTACAATCAATTTACCAGCACCCACTGGAAGGAGCACCAACCCCTTATTTATCTACACCAACAGAAAGGAGCACCAACCCCTAATTTATCTACACCAATAAAAAGGAGCATCAACCCATGATTTATCAGCACCAAATGGAAGGAGCACCAACCCCTGATTTACTAGCACCAACTGGAAGGAGCACCAACCCCTGATTTACCAGCACCAACTCGAAGGAGCACCAACCCCTGATTTACCAGTACCAACTGGAAGGAGCACCAACCCCTGATGCCAAGCTGTGACTTGGACTTCAATTTTGAATCTAGAAGTTTAACAGAAAAATACCTTCACTTTTACAAGACCCTGACTGGTCTATTGCTTACCCAATCTCTCTCATTGTTTATAGAACAGACACATCTTCTGTGATCTACAGCCGCACTTTGCCTTCTTTGAGTCACTTCTCTACGCAACCTCTGTGCACTGTCTTCATACACTCTACACCCTTACATATGCACTTTGTGTTCGTCTTCGCCCTTTGCACTCTTTGCACCTTTTGCTTTCTCTATGCAATCACAGCCACACTTGGTCGAATTTCAACCTTTTCGCTCTCTGTGCACTTTGCTCTATCTGCACACTCACAGACACACTTAGGACAATTCGACACGACTCTTTGCTCACTTTGTGCACTTCGCCATCATCTCGTCACTTCTGCACTTTTTGTGCTCTTACGGCCACATTTCACACTTCGACACACATTCGACGACTTATGCAACCACACAACAATTCTCCAAATAGCCCTCCTTTTATAACAATATTTTTATGATGAAAACCCTAATCTTAGTCGGCTTGCATAACAAATGTAAACCCTAATCTTAGTTCGCTGTCATCCTTCTCATTTTTTTTGGGTTCTCCTTCTTGACTTGCGCATTTATGACCTGTCGTAAAATCATGATATTTTTGCCTCTGTAGCTTTTGTTGTTGTTGCCACGAAAATACATGTCACTATATCGCGACACTTTTTTTCTATCTCCTCTTTCTCTTTGCTTTGGCCCATGAAAATACAATGTGTCATGATATCACGACACTTTTTTCTTTGTCCTCTTTCTCTTTGCTTTGGCCTACGAAAATGCAACATGTTGCGATATCGTGACACTTTTTCTCTCTCCTCTTTCTCTTTGCTTTGGCCCACAAAAATACATGTGATATCGCGAAACTTTTTCTCCTTGCTCTTTTTATTTTCTTAGGCCCGCAAAAATATAACATGTCATGATATTACGACACTTTCACCTCCGTACGCTTTTTCTATTCTTTTGTCGTGATATCACGACATTTCTGCCTTAGTATACTTTGTCTTTGTTTTTGTCGCGATATCACGACACTTCTTCCATAGACTTCGACTTTGCTTTTGTTACGATATCGCGACACTTCTGCCTCCATAGTCTTCAACTTAGCTTTTGTCATGAAATCACGACACTTCTGCTTCCGTACTTAGCTTCTTTGCTTTTGTCACGAAATCGTGACACTTCTGCCTTCGAAGTCTTCTTCTTTGATTTTGTCACGAAATCGTGACACTTCTGCCTTCGAAGTCTTCTTCTCTGCTTTTGTCATGAAATCGTGACACTTCTACTTCTGAAGTCTTGCTTTCTACTTTTGTCGCGAAATTGTGACAGTTCTACTTTCGTACGCTTCCTCTCTTTCTTTTGTCGCAAAAATGCGACATGTCACGAAATCGTGACACTTTTTAAACTTACTTTCTCTCTCCTATTTTAGTCGCGAAAATGCGACATGTCACAAAATCGCAACACTTTTCAAACTTACTTTCTCTCTCCTATTTTAGTTGCGAAAATGCGACATGTTGCGAAATCGCGACACTTTTCCAACTTACTTTCTCTCTCCTATTTTAGTCACGAAATCGTGACACTTTTCCAACTTACTTTCTCTCTCCTATTTTAGTCACAAAAATGTGACATGTCGCGAAATCGTGACACTTTTCCAACTTACTTTCTCTCTCCTATTTTAGTCGCGAAAATGCGACATGTCACGAAATCGCGACACTTTTCTTACTTGTTCTCTTTCTTCGAACTTGTCGTGAAATCGTGACACTTTTTCCTGCTTTCTCTTTCTCTTCCAACATGTCACGAAATCACGACAGTTTTTCCACTTGCCTTTTTCTCTTCCAACATGTCGTGAAATCGCGACAGTTTTTCCTACTTTTTCTCTCTCTTCCAACATGTTGCGAAATCGCAATAGTTTTTCCACTTGCCTTTTTCTCTTCCAACATGTCACGAAATCATGACAGTTTTTCCTGCTTTTTCTCTCTCTTCCAACATGTCGCGAAATCGTGACAGTTTTTCTTGTTTTTCTCTCTTCCAACATGTCGCAAAATCGCAACATTTTTTCTTGCTTTTTCTCTCTTTTCCAACATGTCATGAAATTGTGACAGTTTTTCTTGTCTGTTGTATATGTCACAATATCATGACACTTTTCTTATTTGTCTTTTTCTTTGATCTTTTGCATATGGGCCACTTCGGTCTTCTTGGAAAATCAATGTACATACTCTGAATAACCTTTGAACTCTTGTCTTCTGCATCTGAATAGCTTTTGAACTTCCTGTCCACTGAATCAACAAATCTATCTGACTGTGTTGACAACAATGACAATATTGTTGCTGCACCTTGCTCAACATCTTTGAAGGTTTATTGAAACCTAAATATATGTTTGAAGCCCATGATATAGTTCGTTTTGAATATTTAAGCCAAAAAATAATAAGGCTTATTATTAGAGGACATAAAGGGACAAAGAAGAGACTAGGAAGAGGAGATATACTAGAACATCAAGAGGGGCCAAGGATCAGTATAAAAATTCTAAGGGAGGAGATCATTACAAAAGAGATGATAAGAATAAGTACAGAGGAATATTTCAGAACAACAAAGGTATACAAGATAAAAGGAACTTAAGGAATGATCATAATCCCTGAGTACAGAATTTAGGGAAGGAGTCTACATTCCAAACCTAAAATGAATAGGGTAGGAAGAAAAAAGTGTCCCTTGAAGGATGCTATATATGCATTGGATCACATTATGCTAATCAATTCCCACATAAAGCAGACAAAAAGAAAGTAATTGAGGAGGCTACACATAAAATATATTCAGCATGAGATAATTTTACACAAATTAGTCAATCTATACATTTTATTTTAAAAGGAAAAATATATGATAAAGATATCCATATTTTAATTTATAGTGAAGCTACCAATATATTTATTTCTGTTAGCTTGATAAAATATATACCAACAAGTTTTGGATATATGACAAATGGGTGGAATATTGAATATGGGTCAAGACAGACCTATACGGTCAATTAGTATCTATTTTATCCTCAAATTATATTATCTCAGAGAAAAACTAGATGTTATTTATATGCAGCTCCCTTACATACATTTGATATTGTCTTAGATGTAGATTAGCTTAGAGTGCATAAAGCACTATTGAATTTTGAGGAACGATGGGTGGATTTTATTGACGATACTAAGCAATGATTTTGAGTCCATTGTGGTCAAGACTCACTTAAATCATACTTTTTATCTGCTATGTAAGTAAAGAAAGCTTGGAAATTGAGTAAGCTCTATATAGTCAAGTTGAATAAAATAGAAGAGATTGAATCTACTTTAGGTTTGTTCTAGCAATATCCGGTGTTAAATGAATTTAGGGATGTATTCTTGAAATATTTTCTATTCTTGCCACCTCAAAGAGAATTTGACTTCTCTATAGAATTATTACCTGGCACAACACCTATTGGTCAGGCTCCCTATATAATGAACCCCATAGAACTACAAGAACTGGAGATCCAAGTATAATATTTGTTAGAAAAAGGACATATCAAGCTGAGTGTGTCTCCATTGGGTGTGCTAGTTCTTTTTGTGAAGAATAATGGGATATTAAGGTTATGTATTGATTATAAAATGCTTAACAAAATGACAATCAAGAACAAATATTCACTACCTAGAATCGATGACCTCTTTGATCAATTAAAAGGGGCTACGATATTCTCAAAAATTGACCTTAGGTTAGGGTATCACCAGTTGAGGATAAAAGAAGAAGATACTCACAAAACTATTTTCAGAACTAGATATGGTCATTATGAGTTTATAAAATTGCCCTTTAGTTAAACAAACACCCTTGTAGCATTTATGAATTTGATGAATAGTGTATTCTAGGAGCCACTAGACCGATTTGTTCTAGTTTTTCTTGATGATATACAAATTTACTCCAAGGACAAAGCGAAGCATGACTAACACATGAGAGTAGTTCTAGAAATTCTCAAAAAATCAGTTGTATGGGAAATTATCCAAAATTGAGTTCTATACTCCCTAGGTGCAGTACTTGGGGCATATAATTTCTAATAAGGGGGTTATAGTAAACCCTAAAAATATTAAGGCTATAATAAGTTGACCCGCACCTACTAATGTATCTGAAGTAAGAATTTATATGGGTATGGAAGGATATTATACGTGGTTTTTAAAGGGATTTAAAAAAATTACCCATCCTATAACCAATATTTATAGAAAAGGAAAAGCTTTCAAGTGGACTATTCAATGTGAAGAGTATTTTAAAGTGCTTAAGGAAAATTTAACTACAACACCTATCCTTAGAATACCAGATCTAGATAAGTCATTCATAGTCTGCACTGATGCCTCCATGGAGGGAATAGGAGGAATTTTTATGCAAGAAGTAGTTATAGCCTATGAGTCTAGTAATATTAAAAAGCATGAAGTAAATTATGCTACTCATGACTTAGAGCTAGATACTATTGTACATTCCCTTGAAATTTGGTGGTATTATTTACTTGGTAAGCCCTTCAAGCTTAGAACTAGTCATTAGAACCTTAGGTATATCTTTACTCAACCATTGTTGAATGCTAGGCAATGATAATGGATAGAATTATTAGCATAATATGATTTTGAAATTGAGTATATTAAAGGAAAAGGAAACAAACTAGCTGATGCTTTAAGTAGAAGAAGGCATATAACTACCATGAAATAATGTCGATTTTGACTAAGAGGTCATATTAAAGAAATGCAGAAGACAAATGACTTTGATCTAAAACACCAAGCACAGGTCGAGCAAGGACCTGGTAGGGACAAGAATTTCAATGTTAAAGGTCTGTTGTACTTTTTAGACCAATTCATTATTCCAAATAATGAAGAGTTGAGAAGAACTGTTCTTCAGGAAGATCATTGTGCCCTATACTCTACACACCTGGGAGGAGTAAAAATGCTAGATAATTTGAAGAAGGAATACTTTTGGCTTGGGATGAAAAAGATATAACAAAATTTGTAGCCAAATGTTTAGAGTGTCAAAAAGGCAAGGCAGAGCACCTACATCAATAGGTCGATTATACCCATATGAAATTACTACACAAAAATGGTAAGTCATTTCCATGGATTTCATAGGTGGTCTTCCAAAAACTATATTTAGGCATGATACCATTCTAGTTGTGGTAGATAAATTTAACAAGGTAGCTCATTTTATACTAGGAATTTACAATATGATGCACCCATGATAGCTCAAAAATTTTCCAAAGAAGTGGTCCATTTGCATGGCTTCCCTGAAGTGATTATATCCAATAAGGATTCCAAATTTACATCAAAATTTTGGTAAGTTTAACATTAGCATGACTTATCATCCTAATACTAATGAAAAAACTAAGAGAGTTAATTAGGTACTAGAAAATATGTTAAGAATGTATTGCATGTATTAGTAAATAAAATAGGAGGATTACCTTTATTTGGTTGATTTTACATATAATAATAGCTACCATGCCACGTTGGGCATAAATCTGTTTGAGGTCCTGTATGGGCGAAGGTGTAGAACACCTTTGTCATGGGATAATCCAAAATATTAGATAATGATCGATCCAAAAACTATCGAAAAATGGAAGAGCAACTAATTGAAATTTGCCAAAAATTAAAGGAAACCTCAAATCAGTAAAAGAGCTATGCTGATCTCAAGAGAACGCCAAGAGAATTATCTATGGGAGATAGAGTATTCTTGAGAGTAAAACCATTTAAAAGCTCAATCAAATCCACCAAACTCAGCCCTAGGTTTGTAGGACCATTTGAGATCATCGAAAAAAATAGTCTAGTCACTTATAGATTGGCCCTATCACCCAATATGTCTAAGATCCATGACACTTTCCATGTGTCTCTTCTTTGAAAATATATGGCTGATCCTTCACACATATGAAATGTTTTCCATTTGCAAATGTGTCTATTATGAAAAACAATTTCCATACTTTTTTGAACATTGATATATATATATATATATGCATATTTTTTATTTTATATACATGCTTTTGGTTTTATTTGTGGATGAATAAAGGTTTTAGCATAATTATGCTATTTATGTGAATATGCATAACTATTATTGCAAACACATGGACTATGTTTAATCTTGGCAGGGCAGAATGTAACATTCCCTCTATTTTGCTATTTATATGTTTGATATTATTAGAATGAGATAGTGTTAATAAATTATGTGAGTGTAGAAATAGGTGATTATCCTCAAGCAAGAAGATCAAGTACCCACCTTCAGGTTGAAATATGGAGTTGAATCTGCAAAATGTAAGGTGGGATATGATATTTAGTTCTTTAGAGCACCTCGGCCTATGATTACATGGAAGCTCACTGAAACAACTTCATTTAGGAAGCATCCTACCTGCTAACTACATAATGATTTGCATGACAAGATTGTTTGCATTATGCATCTTTTTGATGAAATTGATCTTAGTGCTTGAATGTTTGCCAAATGGATTTAGAATGCTATTAAGAGAATAATTTAATAATAAATATATATTATATAAAATAATAAAGAAGAAAAATTAATTAATAAATATTTTTTATGAGATTTATTTTTAATTTAAATAAAGTAATAATTAATATATATATATATATATATATATATATATATATATATATATATATATATATATATATATATATATGCTAAAAAAAGAGGGGTTTCATGGCACCATATGTGGTATTTTGAAAGGCAAAACCACTCGAAAGTTGTTCCTAAAAAAATTAAGCATGCAATATTATCTATGTGGCATTTGCAAAGTGATGTTACCCTTCTATAAGTAAAATATGTAAAGATTGTTTTATCAGTCAAAATTTGGTGTGAGGAAATTGTTGAGAATTGGTGGATTGTAAAGTCTTTGAATCTAGATGAAGTCTTTTGGCTACTATCACAATTATTACCAGGTTGATTTATTAGAAACTCTCTATCTAGTATTTCAAAATAATTGGTTGTGGAAATTTTTAGTTTGTTATGTATGGTCTATTGGTGTTTGTGTATGGTGATATATTTAACTTTTGTTATTCCTAAGCCTGGTTATGGATCGAAGCTAAAATAAGGGGACAAATATTAGTTGAAGAATGACAGTGTCTATGTAGTAAACAATTTGATATATTTACCATATGTATACCACAAACTTAGGAGACAACTTTCCTTCGATTTACTTAGAAAAAGGAAGATTGATTTTATTGGGACCGTAGTTGCCAGTGCATAATATTATTCAGATTAGAATATAAATATTTTATATAGCTATTAAATTTATGCTTGAAGTTGCATATGCATGGTGTATTATTTTGAGAAATATTTTCATGGTAGTTGCATACAATCATAAGGCTGAGCTGACCCAAAACTTTCTCCCACTCCTTTCCTTTGATGCGTGCATCTGAATACGAGTGAACAAAATGGAATATACAATATTGAGCTTTGTGTTCCTTGGGGGCTATATGAGATGGCTATTATCACCTCTGGTTTCTTTCTTCGGTAAGTAATTATGTAAATTTTTTAATGGCATTGTGAAACTATTTGTCTGGTGTATTACCAAGTGAAGAAATGAACTTTTAAGATGTATAATTGTTTAATTCAATAGTTCAACATTTAGACTGTAATTAAACTTATGCTTAAATTTCAATTTATTGATAACGTAATAAAAAAACTTTATTTATGAATATTATATCTTTTAGCTTCTATTTCATCACATTCTATGAAGCATTGTGTTCTGTAAAGTAACTCATATGTCAATACAATAGATAATGGACCAGCTAAACAAAAAAAGTGTTGGTGATCAAATCATCGACTATGTTTAAATCAAATAATTTTTTTGCATGACTGTTGGCATCTCTCTCACCTTGGAATACATCTGGGAAGAAGTAACATATAAACCTATCACCTACACGATGTACAGTTATCCAATTGTAGAGGCTGACATAGTTCTCTTCTAACTATCAAAGATGCCTAATTTTAACCTTTTAAAAATTATACGTAGATGGGGCCAATCGTCTCATATAACTTTCGACGAAGTTGTCTGCGCAAGAGACGTTGGGCATGATAGATAACCTAGTAATTGATGTAAGGTAAAACATTTTTATTATTTGATTTTTTAAAATGATGTTTACAACCATTTTTAGACCTAGAAATTCATTACAACTGTAACCAACTGGGCATAAACATGAGGCTACAAAGTCTACCCTAAAAAACATAGTTTAACATGTGTTCCTTAAGCATAATCTATTATAGAATGAATCTTTTCAGAGTAGAATGAGTAATCCTATATCAATTATATATGTTATGTTTATGTATGAAAATATTTCCTTATTAGATGAGCATTTAGTGTGAGTACGATGTTTTTTTAATATAATTGTCTTATTAAAGGGTGATTGGTATTTTATTAGACTTTAGATTATGTTCTTTTTAAATATTATTAATTTGATTCGTAGGTTAGTATATTTACTTTGAAACACTTAATTTTATGGTCTTAAGATAAGTAAAACTAAATGATAGTATTTATTATGGGAATGTATGAATAGTATATCTTTAAATTTAGTTGATTTTCTTTTCATTGTACTATGAAAATATTATTAAATGTGGCCAAACTAGAGTCTTTTTCACCTTAAATGTTTATATAACAAATGGATTCATTGTCTGCTCAATAGCAAATGATAAATAGTCTTCTAAAAATTGTTATTATAAGTTTAGAAGCTATGAATTTAATATGAAATAATGTTAATATAGTACATATTTTCCTTATCAATTATTAGACTATTTTATAAAAGGAAGAGTAACATAATAAAGATACATGGTAGACGTTCATGGTAGTCATTAGCAATATAGGATCTTAGAATAGAGAATATAAGGATAACTAGATTCTAAGGATAGTTGTTTGATTTTAAATTATTGATGTATTTTAGAAATGCTTTAATTAGACATTAGGAGTATATCTAAATTATACATGCTATTTAAGTTCTTCTTAGATGATATTGATATTATAAAGACAATCATGGCAGATTACTAAGGGAGTTAACTATAGTGTTTTTATTTACGAGAATAAAATATGAAAATTCTATTAATTAATATTGGTGGTATGAGTTCTAAGGTGTAGACCAATTGGTTTGACCAAACCCCATAAGGGGGTGGAGGTCCAAGGTTCAAATCTCAAGCCTCATCGGACTAAACGCTTGTCCCTTTCCTGGTGCTTTCAGCAACGTAAAAGGTTTAAAATGATTGTGGCATGGTGGTTATAGGGGAAGACTGTACAAAGAACTATGTGGCGGCTTCTGGGACGGACATCACAGATACTGTGGCAGCCATAAAAGAAGGACAATCTACTCCGATTCTTGACGGCTACAGATTCCACCATGTAAATTCAAAAACAATATATATATATATATATATATATATATATATATATATATATATATATATATATATATTGGTGGTATGTCAATAGACTTTTCAAATAATGAAACTATAAAACTAACCCTTAAGATCCACAAATAAATTTAAACACATTTTAGCCATTGAGAAGGATGGTATGATTTTTTATGCTACGTCAATTCATATGGGTACCCATCCAATATTGACAGTTGCAGGTAGGGAAATTATTTTGAATCGATTTCAATTGTTTTTTTGAAATTCTACCCTAGATGAGTAGATCCTATTACCATGAACAAGTAATAAGGGGTGGTATGAGACACTCTCTCTAGGATGATAAGTGAGTAGTACATGAGGGTTCCCACGTTCTATGCTCATTTTAGAAATTTCTAGTAGACTACCGAGCTATTACTGGGGAAGCTATAACTCAAAGCTAGAAGATCTAGTAAAGAGTTGGTATGGGAAAACACTTTGTCAATGGTTGCATAGCTTCGGATACCTGGTCCTGAGCCATAGTAATGGTGGGCCCTAGCTGAATCCAAGGAAGGTGGACTCTTAGCTATGCGCTAGGCATGTTAATGTTATACCCTAGCATAGGAAAAATAACAAATACATATGTTCCTCGATCAGAATCGTAGGAGAAGAATCCTAAACACACCATACTATGGGGTGGGGAACTATGCATCCACCCTTTCAGGTGTTATGGGCCCCAGAAGGACAACCCCATACCATGAACATAGATATCTAGTAAAGGATATGAATGTGTTTACAAGATGGCACCTATTACGAGATTTGGTCAATCTAGAATGTTTAAGGGACCATCTACAGTGGTCAGACACCTTGAAATGGATAATTGTATGCCTAAGTACTAATTAATGTTAGGTGTTGCTTAAACCTTTAATAGTTTAATTTACTTTGTGTTTTTGACAACCAGGTGAGTAGACCTGGGGTGTTACAATAAGTAGCAAGGAAAGGTTGGAATAACATAGCCAAAATACCTATGTTAGCAATAAAATAAGGATGATATACTATGGGTATAATACCTCTAACAAATAACTTTTAAATACAAATTTGGTAAAGATATTCATTTGAGTGCATGTGTTTTAATTATGAACATCATGAATTATTTTGATAAAGATGATTTTTTGAGAACTTATGCATCAAATATGAATGCCATCAAATATTATCACTACCTCATTGGCTCACTTTTCTAAAAAGTATTTTTAATAAAAGTTTTGAATATTTTTTTGAAAAATATTGATTAAAGGAGTTAAAAGAAATTTGAAAGGTTATAAGGTATTTGAGAGTTTTTTATGTGCAAATTGAAGCATATTATCATTTTATTAAAGGGTTTATAAGATAGTTTAGAGTTTTTTATTGATTTTTTGAAAAACATATTAAAAAAATAATTGTTTATACTATAATTTGAATGAAGGATTTGAGAGAATTTTATATAGTTGAGAGACCATATTGAATAGGGAGTTATAAAAATATTAAAAAATATTAATCCTAAACTATATCCCTCATAGCAACAATAATTAAAAGGTCCAAACATCATCCCACAGAAAAAAAAAATAGTACTTGCCTTGTGGTAAGAAAACTTTGGGATATTGTGTTGGGAGGTGAAACACATCATGATGAACCAATTATGCAACTGGACTTTGATGAAAAATATAATAGGATAAAATTAATCATTTTATTAGGCATAACGAATGAAATTTGGTCTCATATTAGTGAAACAAATACATTAAAAGAGGCTTGGGATACCCTATGTACTATTTTTGAACGTATAAATCAAACAACACATAATTTATAGGATCAACTATATATCATAGAAATGCAATACAATGAAACTTTAGAATACTTTATTTTAATGATTACAAAATTAAATACAAAGCTAAACACATTGGAAGAAATAATTTATGATAGCCTATTAGTAACAATTATACTACATGCTCTACCTAATTCATATAATGTATCAGTAACTTCTTTGCATGTTTCTAACTGTAGAGTATCCTTTGAAGAATTAATCAATATTATACAACAACATGAAATGGAAATACAATTAAGAGATGATTCTTTAATTAATGCTCTAATATCTAGAAAAATGTGCCAAATAAATCCTAGGATTTCCACTAATCCATCCTCATCTTCTTTACATAGACAAGAAAAATTAAGAAGTATTGTTAAACATATGAGAAATAAAAAATAATTATACTACATTTTGTAGGTATAATGCTTTGAATAAGTGAAATCATTCATGAAATTCTTCTCAAACAAGGCCACAAGAACATTGCCAATATGGAAATATAAATATTTTACTCAAATCAAATCAAGGGTATAGATCAAAATAATTTTCAAAATAAGGAAATATGGTAAAAGAAGTAGCACAACAAGAACCTGAATTAGATCATGATGATGAACTAAAAATAGCTTATAAGGTATTAATGACACACAAAAAAAAAAACAGGAATAATAACTGGTGTATATATTCTGGAGCTTGTAATATTATTACAAGAAACACACTTTGGTTTGATACTATTCAAGAAATACATTGGTGGTTAGTAAAAATGGTAGATAACACAAGATACCAAATAAATGGGATAGGAACTATTTTCCTCAAACTAAATTTAATAGAATGTAATATTATAAATGTGATATATGTTCTAAGACTTACACATAACTTATTTTCTATTTGCACAAATGATGAATAAAGGAGTTTCTATTGATTTTCAAGTTAGTGGATATAAAAGATGTTTTTCTCAAGAAAAGAAAAATTAGAAGGTACTGCATCCAACAAAAATGGTTTATTTGCTTTATATGTCATTACAAATCCACCCTAAGAAGTAAAAATATCATGTCAAAGTTAAAAAAAAAAAATAGAACTCTAATGACAAAAATGGAAAGAAATATAATAAAAAATCAAAATAGTTCAAAGAAAATAATAAAAAAATAAAGTGAAGATCTAATGTTTGACACACAAGAGGATGATGAATATACAATGCTTAAAACTTGGATATAATTTTTTGTCAAAAGAGTTGATGCTCCAAAATATTTACAATCAATATTTCAAGAGTCTAATGTTGAAACCTTCACTACACTTAAGACTTATATAGTTCTTGATCTTGACAAAGTAGTTAATGATGAGGATGAGATTCTTACACTTTTTATTAATTTAGTCAAAGATCATATATTTTTCACTTCTCACACTTGTTATATATATCTATAGATATTTATTTATTTATTTATGTATAGAGAGAGAGAGAAGAATAAAGACAAGATGAAATAATTGCATAGATAAAGAACAATCCCTTGATGAAAAATATCATGTTTAAAATAGGTGACCTTATCAAACAAAAATAAATTGGTTGTAATAACCCAGGTGTTGTAGGTGAGTTGGAGAGGAGAGGGCAATCCTCCAAGGGAGGTCTTAGGTTCGAATCTCCACCCTACCAAAAATTTGAATTGGGTACCCAAAATCCAATTGATAATGTTGGTGTAGTCAGGGCTGGATGCGACCCTCGGGTGACTTTGACGGTGTAGAACCCCCTGTTCATGGTCTCTCAGACCAAGGCGGCCCCACAAGGGGTTTTTCGCTTTAAAAAATAAATAAATAAATAAATTGGTTGTAATACACATAACTTGATGAAAAAGTCACATGTGATACAAGTGATCTTCTCATAAAAAAATAAATTTCTTGTAATACAAGCAATGTTCACACAAAGGACTTTAGTTATGACATTAATGACTTGAAGGTTGAAGCAAAAGAACATTAGTTGTGATACTAATTAAATGGAGGTTGTTCAATAAGACAACATTGGTGCATAGAATATTTTTATTATTGATTAAAAACCTATTATGTTGATTGATGACAAGCATACTAGCCATAAAAATAGGCAAAAAATAAACTACAATCTCACAACACAATATACGTATTCCCAAAGAAAAAAACTACAAAAAAACCAATTGAATTAGAGAAATATTGGAACACTCAAGTAAACTACAAAAAAACCAATTGAATTATGGATGGATGAACATCATGGAATGACATAAGATAAAAGAGATGTTTCATGTATACTATAAAAGAAAACCTAGTATTTTGTTGATCCAAAGGTAATTCACAAAGATGACTCAAGAGATCACAATGATAATGCCAACTTATCTCTAGATTTAGGGGTTAGTTATTCCATCATTTGATCTCTCAAATAATGTAATAAGGTGGGTATGTTAGGCTATAGTTTCAATATTAGGTTATAGCTTTGTAATAATTTATTCATATTAAATTACATACTAGGAAAATTTATATCAAAATATTTATCTCATTTAGGAAAGAACTTAAAGGAAATATTTTTGGTAGATATGTGTAAAGGGACAATTATGTAGAAGTTTGGTTCACCCCCAAGAGGTGGCGTCTTAGCCTAATTAATGGACAAGCACTTAGGTATAATTTAAATAATTAACCTTTAGGTAAAGGCCTAAAGGGAATTTTTTATTATATATGTCCAAAGTGATAAATTATATACAAGTGCAATCCATCCCTCAAATGTGGCCTTTTAACCTAATTAATAAACAAGTGCTTATGCAACTTGTAAATGATTAACCTTTAGGAAAGGGTCTAAACGGATTATTTTTTGGTAGATATGTACAAAGGAATAAATTATGTACAATTTTAATTCACCCTTAGGTGGTGGCCTCTTATCTTGATTAATGGACAAATTCTTAGGTGGCTTACAATCTATGTAATCAGTTTATTTAAGGGCACATAAATGATTGGCCTATTGAAAGATACATAGATGATTGAACTTTTTACAATTTAGTAATTTGTAATATGGATGATCAAATGATATATTTTTTGATGTATTGGCTTACCCCTAGTTAGAAGGTCCCATTACAACTTGATAAGTTACCCCCAGGTATGAAAGTATTGGGTGGGTAGATGATGGGACATTGATTGGGATATTAGCAATTATGTAATATTTTAATATTCATCATGTATCCCATGATGAGGAGAAGAAGAGATGATTGAGTTTACTATAAACACCTACAAAGTTTCATACTATTAATTATGTAGAACATTGATGAAATAGAAGAAAATGGATTGATTGGGCTATCATACCACAAATGATCTTGGTGTCAATCATGTAGCCTACTGATTAAATAGAACAATGAGATAATTTGAGGAGAGTTTTCCATTATATTTTATGAATTTTGGGGTGTTTATAATGTGGTAATTGATAGAAAAAGATTAAATTTTATTATTGATCATTCTCAATGTGTTCTAAACCCATGATGAAATGGGATATGTCAGTCCATAACCTATCGAGCCTATAATTTATCCAAGAATAGTAAAATTAAAATAAAAAAATAGATATGAAGATATTGTACCATCCATTCTTATTAATTGCATAGTAGACATCATTTGGAAAGATGATTTTGGTTCAAAATAATGGATAAAAGGTAGAAGAATAAGGGGATCATGCTTGGTACCTTGGAAAATACCTTTGGAATGTAACATAATTGCCTTATTGATTGGTTTAGTGTGTTTATTATAGTTTCTTCATTGCAGTCATGGGTGTACAAGGTAAGGTATTAACAATATTTTGTTGCATCTAAAAGGCATCTACATGGTGCCTATTGTCATCTATGAATGCACCTACCCATCCTAATTACAAGGCATGATGAGACAAAGGTGGCCATACCTCATGTAAATCAAAATAGTGGGAAGTGCCACAAATGGAATACTACCTATTGTTAGCATAGATTGATTATTACATTATATATTTATGCTCTTAACAACATGTATGCATACGCATATTATATGATTCAGTTGGTTATGGTTTGGTTAGGTTGGTTATTCAAACTACCTACGCAATGTATTATATATTGGCATCATTCTAATAAAACCTAATGTTCACGAAACTTCTTTATGGTATCAGAGCGCATGATATTTTACATATTTTTTGAGGTTGTGCATGATTATTGAGATGGAGTAGCAAGATTTTCAAGGAGTGGTTTGTTTTGGACATAGTCAGACTGATTGGGCACATATCCTAGAGTGGGACCTTTGGTGATAGAAGCATGGACACGAGGTTAACGTGGCATCGCTAACATGGACCTCTGCAAGCTGATGTGTGATGTGGCAAAAGGTTGACGTGGACACACAACTGACCTGGTGGGGTGGTGATGTGGCATCAATTTATGATTGGTCCACCTATGTTCTGACGTGGCACAATTCTGTTTGTTGCTACGGGTGGAAAAATAGTTTTCATCTCTGACTTTTTGAAGGAAATCGAAGTAAAAAGGGTGTCATTTTTATTTTAAACAACACAAAGTTATTTGTGGCATCCATGTGGGATTAAAATTCTTGATTTTTTTTTTAATCTTCAAGCAACCAGTCAAAAATATTTATATGATGGCTCTCCATTGTTTCCATAATTATTCTACATGGATGTTGAGTAATATGATACTAATGATCCTACCAAGAACCTTTGATGGATGCGTGTGACCTTAGAGCAGGCAAGCATTCCTCAATCCTATTGATCCAAAACTCAATTTTTTCATTAAATAAAATCCAAAATTTTTGAGCTATAGAATATCAATAAAAAGTGAAATTTAGCAATAATCCAGTATAACAATCTAGAACAAAAAAATATACAAGATAATAGTGTAATGATTTTATTGCTCATAAAATAGAGTACAATGCAAACAAACTATGAGAAGAGATATGAGACTAGAACAATACATTTACTAGTCATAATGTCTATATTCAAGGGTTCATATCTCTTCATACGATATGGTGTGTTGGAAAACCATAATATTGAATACGAAAGGTCACCCATATGCAAATGTAGTGGTTCACCTTCCAAGAATTGGAAGGTCACTCATATACAAATGTGATGATTAATCTTCCATCAATTATAAAGTGTATATTAAATAAAAATTATAGATATATCACTTATATTTTTATATGTTATCATCTATTGATGTGTCAACATGCCTAGAGATGTGTTTTGGCTAAAAAGATCCCAAAATAAAATAAAAAATACTATTTCTAGAAAATATCTTTGTTTGTACTTTTTAGGGACTTAAGAGTGTTTTTCATAAAATTATTGGAAACTATAGTTCTCAAAGAGTTATATGTTGAAATAAATTTTCTCCCTATGATATTTTCAATGCTTCTTGAATGGATCAAAATGGAGTCCTTAGCACAAAGTTATTCCCCACTCAACATGGTTAGGATTAGATAAATAAAAATATTGGTAGTTTTGGGCATAAAGTCATGTCTCAAAAAAGTCATATATCTATATCTTTCATCACCTTTGAAAATAACTGGTCCCCATTGCACCAACTTTTGACATTAGGTGCTAAAATCATTTCTTTATCTAACATTCTTATGAGGCATTCCTCTTGGTATCCAAGTCCTACCTTAAACACTATATATACATATGAATTAACTATCTTATAGTGGCATTAGATCATGTGCCAATAAATTTATCCTCCTACAATGGTTCTAAACTATCTAGACTGAGTTATTTAAGGTATAACGATTATGCTACTATAGCAGTGTCTAATAGAGGTGGGTGATACTGCTTGAAAAAATCAACAATAAATATTATATGCAAACCAAGATAAGGTGTAAGATTCAATTCAAACAAATTATCTCCCATGTCCTTTAGCATAGTGTATGGTTCATAGAAAAGAGCTCTAATATTCCTAGAGGGTCCTACAAGTCTATTTTTTAAAAATATAATAATTGACATGGGAAACCATGTTGGTTATTTCACCATTTGCATCTTTTATTTGTCTTTTGTAAGAGTTTATGGACATAATATTAAATAAGATAAATATATTCTACAAAGTTTCTTCTATTTTCTACTTCTTTGTATGTTTGAGGGGAGTTCTCCATGGGTTGCACAAGGAGAACTAGATCCCAACGGTTTAAATTCAAAAGAGATATAAAATCAATTATTTTTTGTAGAGATGTGCAAAGCTCAATTATACCCATGCTAAATATAGAGGAGGATCTCATCCTATGTATGTGGATATTTCAAATTATATATTCAAATAATATGTACAATCAACTAATTCACAACTCCTATCTAACCATCAATATGAGTAGGGAAGGTTATAAACATGGTCATCTTGGTGTCCATCATCCTCCATAGTTTATAATAACATTTCTCAAAAATTAGGTATCTTTATTAGATACAATGGACTCTGGAAAGTCAAATTTTGACCACATTTGAATAAAGTGGAGCTTAATAGTCTTCTCAATTGGAATGGATTTCTTAAAAGGAATTAGGATAAGTATTTCAAAATGATAAATTACTACAACAATGCAATCACTACCATGCTTAGGTGTTGGAAAACCTAAGAGGAAATCAATGGAGATAGGTTCCCAAGGCTTGTATGGTATTAACAATGGTGTATATAGCCCCTGCTTGTTGTTTACTCTATTTGTAACAACATAGGATTTATATGACTTGATGTGCCTCTTAACATTATTCTTCAGGTCAATAGAAGTACTTTTAAAGAAATACCAATGGTTTTTCCACCCCATAGTGACTTTCCACATCACTAAAGTGTGTTTCCCATATCATATTTAAGTGCTCACTAGCTTGTATACAAATGTGCGTCATGTGACAAAGTAGGTTATCTCACAAATAAAAATTAAAAATATGCTACCCACATGAAGATCTTAATATTCATATACAAAATCAAAATATACTTTGTACAAGGTGGACCAATTAAAAGCATAATGACCATAATAATAAAGAATTATGGTGAATGATATGATTAGAGATTGGCTCAAAAAATCTACTTCTTAATTATCACTCATTTTCTTATATTTGATGATTAAATGAAACTATTACATATATGTGGCCAACTTTTAAGGCCTTTTGTTCTTGAGTTTACTTTGTGCTTAAATAAAATCCACAAGTTTATGATCCTTATGGTTGATAGTTTTCTTGTCTAAGATGTAATGCTTTCAATATTTACATACTTATTCGCTAGCATAGAGCTCTTCATCCTATATGGGTTATTTCAAATTGCTTTTGTGAATGTTTCAATATGATAGGTAATTGAATACCCATGTCATGTGAGGATAGGTTCCAATATGTACTCTAATACATCAATTACTAGGTTAAAATATTGATGCAGATCAAGTAGGGAAATTGTAGGAGCTAAACACAATTGGTCCTTTAACCTCTCAAATACCCTCTATTGTGTATTTTTCCAATAGAACTTGAATTTGGAATTTTGTTTGGTCACTAGGTGTAGTGGCCAAGCAATGATTGAGAAACCCAATATACATATACATACACACACACACACACACACACACACACACACACACACACACACATATATATATATATGTGTGTGTGTGTGTGTGTGTGTGTGTGTGTGTGTGTGTGTGTGTGTATTCAATAGAAATTGGAAAGATCCAAAATATTGTGAATCTCTATTAGAGTTTTTGTAGTAGGACAATCTCTAATTACCTAAATCTTCTTAGGATTAATATGGATTACCTCATTGTCTATAATATACCCAAGGTATTGAACTTTTGTGATTCCAAATGAACATATATTTAACTTAGCATATGGATTATATCTTAAAAGAGTTTGAACTACCTATTGAACATGTTTCATATGTTCCTTGCATGATTTACTATAGAAGAGATTGTCATCCATATAGACTACAATATATGAGCTAGTATAGGAATGTAGGATATCATCCATCAACATCATGAATGCGGCAAGTGCATTGGTCAAGCCAAAAAGGTATAAGAAACCATACAAATAAACCCTCCTTGTGCTTGAATACAATATTCCATACATCATTAGGATCTATAGGTATTTGATGATAGCTAGATTTAAGATTAATTTTGATAAATAAATCTACACCATGGACCTATTTTAACAAGTTATATATCTAAAGAGTGGATAGTAGTCCTTCATAGAGATTTTATTTAAATTCATATAGTTGATGTAAAGTATTCATGTTTCATATTTATTTAGATCTAGGACAATTGGACTATAACAAGGTGAGGCACTTGGTTTAATGTGTCCCTTTTGAATCAACTCTCTTATCTACCTCTTGATTTTATCATTTTCAAGGACTAATATATGATAAATAGGTGTATTAGGGAAATGAGAACTATGAACTAAATCAAAAATTTCCAAAAAAAAGTAGTTACTGATTTGTAATAATCTACTACAATTTTAGTATATTAGTCTATTGGAAAAATGAGCAGATTTTGTTGTCATTGATGTCAAGAAGTCAGCACCAGTAAGCGTCAGTTTCAGTGAGTAGCATCATTTTTAGGTTCCATAATCAAGTGTAGAAGAAATATTACTTCCAGGTGGTTAGATGAGGTCTAAAGTGCAAAAGGAAGGCCCAAGCAAAATAATATTATAATATTTTATTATAATATTAAAAGGTCTAAGGTCAAGACCTAGAGATTTAATTTAATTATAAATTAATTATAATAATTTCATTATAAATTAATTTATAATTTAATTTTATTAACTCTAAGAGTTATTAAGTTAATTATAAATTATTTATAATAAGTTAATTATAAATTAATTTATGATTTAAATTAAAACCCTAAAAGTTAGGGTTAAGAGGGCATAAAGTTTATTTAATTCGAAATAATTTGAATTAATCGAAATCGTCGACGTCTATAATCTCATGGCACATTGCATATAAGAAGGGGCAAATACCATTGCAAATATTATCCATGTGAATTATTTGATGCAAGTGTAAATCATGCGCAAGGAAAGGTGGCAGATTCGCATGTGTTAAAGCATTTAAGAGGCAAGGACAAAGGACAAGGTAGATGGGATACCACATCACGTTCCAAGGCGTTGTGTAGTGACTGGAAGCCAAAGGCGGTACTAAGACTTTGGTAGGTGTGAGGTTGAGGGATTGAATCTCGTGGTCTACATTTTTGGCGAGCGAGGAAGGTTTTTTTTGGAAGCTATGCGTTAGGCAAAGGGCAAAGGGAAGGCACTAGCCTTTCCCTTTGTGTGGAGGCAAGTAGCCCATGTGGTGGGAGTGCACTTTGCTAAGGCACTCAGTAGGGAGAGGTTGTGTGTTCAAAACCCACTGAGGACATTTTGTGGACTAAGGTATGCACTAAAATTATTTGGTTCTAAAATTTGTGGAGGTTCCAAAATTTACAAAAAAAAAATTATTTAGTTATAAAATGGAAATTGCATGCTATAAGGTTTTTGTGAGGGAGATAAAAGGATATGCATTATTTTATTTTAGGGTTTGATTTTTGAGTTCTTTGAGATTATTGAGATGAGTAATAAGGTGTGCCAAAGGAGTTAGATATTTTTGTTGAAAATAAAGTTAATAAAATTGTATTGAAAGGAGAAATAAGGTTGAGTAAGTTTTGACATTTTGACTTGGTGAAATATTTTTGTGAGAAAATATTAAGGACAGATATTTGCTATCTAACCCTAGTATTAGAAAAAAGAGTGGTTGTGATTAATACAGGTGTTTGAGGTCAAATCGTCTTCAAACAAGAGGTAAGGATATATCTTCCTTGTGAGTGATTGTTGGATGTTGTGAATGCTAAGTAGGAGAGAAAAGGATTGTTTGATAAGAATTTTTTATTTTGATTGTTAAAGATTTTTTTTAGTGAAATATGATGATAAAAACCTTGTTTGATAAGCATTGTTGGAAATATTGAATGAACCTTCATATGCATGATTAGGGTTTGTACGATATCGTGAGTATCATTGTTATGTGAGGTTGAGAACTATATTGAACTAGGGTTTGTACAAGATCATGACTATCATTGTTATGTGAGATTGTTTGATAAGCATTGTTGGCAATAAATGAGTGAGTATTCATATACTTGGACTAGGGTTTATAAGCAAGGAATGTTTCATTGAGTGATTGATTGAGTGGATTTGTTTGAACCTAGTCAAGTGGAAGAGTTGAAGTGATAGTTCAAGTTATATAAAACAAATTGTTGTATATTCTAAATTGATTTGAGAAAGATATTGAAATTTTTTTATCATTGTTGTAAGTGTGAAGCATATTGAGTCTCTAACAATTCTCTATATGTTTCTATGATATTAAACAATATTCTGTGTGAAACTTGTTTATGATATTGAAGAGGTTTTCTGTAATAGATTGAGTTGAGTTGTATAAATATTTTGTGAAAGCTAGTGGATAGATTTGAGTAAGTCCTAGAGTGGACTTAAGGACTGAGTTGAGTAATATTTTGTGAAAGCTTACAAGCAGATTGGACAAGTTCTAGTGAGGACTTGTTGAGCAGATTTGAGGTAAGTCTTGGTGAATACTTGTTGAGCAGATTTAAGGTAATTCTTGGTGAAGACTTGTCAAGTATATTGGACAAGTTCTAGAGAGGACTTGTGGATAGATTAATGTGAGCTTTTGTGGAATCCTACAAGGTATATTTGAGATAAGTCTTTGAGAAGACTTGAGAGCAAGTTGATTAATTGATTTGTTCAAACCTTGGGTTAAGGTTTGGAGTAGACATAGAAGAGTTTATTTGTGATTGATACAAGCTTTGTGTTAAGGCTTGAGGATAGATTTGAGGATAGATTTTGGTATAAATTTGAGGACACATTTGTGCTAAACCAGAGATAGAGATTGAGCATATTTGTGTTATATTGAAGGACTGTGTTTAGTGCAGATTTGAGGACAGAGATTGAGTAGATTTTTTCTAGACCTAAGGACTGTGTTTAGTGCAGATTTGAGGATAGATATTGAGCATATTTGTGCTAGATCAAAGGACTGTGTTTAGTGCAAATTTGAGGATAAAGTTTGAGCATATTTATGCTATACTGAAGGACTGTGTTTAGTGCAGATTTGAGATAGAGTTGAGAGTAAGCTTTGGAGGTGATAGAGTATAGAGGATGGTAGTCTCTAGTGGATAGAGGTCCATCAGCTAGGGTATAGAAAATAGGTCTTCTGAGTGAGGGTAGGAGTCTTCAATGGATAGAGATCCATTAGCCAGTGCAGTGGAGGCAACGGTTCTTCTAGAATATCACCAACCAAATTAGAAGATAAATGAGTAGATTAGTGTCTCCTTTGGACAGTGGTTCATAAATATTATAATATAGAAAGGATTCCCAAGAGATTTGTTGAGAAAATTTTAGGAAAATATTTTCTCCATGGAGTAGCCCACTTTGGGTGAACCACATTCAATTGGTGTCTCTATTATGTGTGGTGATTTGTGCATTGCTTTGATTACTTGTTGATATATATATATATATATATATATATATTGTATAATATTATTTGGGAAAAAAAAAGTAAAAAGTGGTCTTATACTATTCACCCCCCTCTTAGTATAAGTTTGTGTTATTCAATTGGTATCAGAGCGGGTTCCTTCAGAAGAGTTTAATAGGTTGAAGGAAAAGCTTACAAGAACTCATATGGATTCTAAGAGTGGATCCTAAGATAATTCAGCACTAGTGTTTGATGGGAATGATTATGTATTCTAGAGTATGAGAATGAAGATTCACCTAATGGCACTTGGCAATGAAATATGAGAAGCAGTTGAAAATGGATACACACCACCAGCTACTCCACCTATAGATAAATATGGTAAGCTTATACATCATTACAATTCAAAAGAAATGAATGCAATTTTGAGAGGTTTGCATAAAACAAAGTTTATAAAGGTTATGCACTACAAATCAACAAAGGAAATTTAGGATAAATTGTAAGGCATATATGAAGGAGATAAAAATGTCAAAAAGGTAAAGTTGCGAAATATCAAGGGAATATTTGAAGACCTAAAAATGAAGGATGAGGAAAACATTAGTGCTTATCTACTTCATGTAGATGAGGTTGTTAACTCCATGCAAGGACTTGGACTTGAAGTTCAAGAATCTAATGTTTGTGATAATATTTTGAGGTCACTTCCAAAAATATTTAGTGAAAAGATTTCAGTTATAGAGGAATAAAAAAATAGTGATATTTTGACAAGGGATGAATTACATGGTATTCTTACAGCTTTTGAGATGAGAAAAAAAGAGGAACCTATTCTCCAAAAATAAGTGTAGACACCAAAACAGCACCAATCCGATTATGTGATTGCAAACACTGATCACTTTGACAAACACAGCCCCCAGGGCAGCCCTCAGAGGTTAAACAGTGGCTTTAACCACTTTTCTAGCAATTTTGTAAGGTCAAAGAGCAATTTGGCACACTTGGACACTTTGCCCAGTACTCGTCTCACCCCGGGACGAATTCAAAATAGAATCCGTCCCACCCCAGGACAAATTCTGAATCCGTCCCTGGGTGGGACGAATTCTAAGCTTAACGGGCAAAAAGGCAAATGGTGCCAAGTGGTAGCCCAGAACAGTCAGTTAAGGGCTCCTACCTTGCATGCATGTGTAAGTGGATAGAGGGGCCATTGGAGGACTGTTACAAGAAGCATTTATCAAAGTTCAAGTCAATGAAGGACTCCCCTCCCTCATGGGAAGACAAGACTGCCACATGGCGCCCATGGCCAACACTTGGCTTTTGTGCTTCCCTCCTAAAAGAGACCCCTTGGGTCTATAAAATGTGGGAATTTTCTCACCCAAAACATGCAGGTAGAAGGAGTGTTCAAGCAACGAAGTGCTGCCGAACTGAAGACTCACTTGCGTCCTCCTTTGTTCACCTTCCTACATCCATCAATCTCTTTTGCAAGGGAGGTTGTTGGGTGGCCTTTGGAAGCTCGAACCTTACTCAAATCCGACGCATGGACATCTGAACCTACCAATTCGCCGACCCCCCAATCCTAAAAGGTTTTGGGCCCATCCTTGGTGGATTGGCTCCAAAATCGAGGGCCAATGGTGGGAGGCCCACTTGGGCACCCCTGCACCCCCAAGTTCTAATTTCAGTTTTTGAGCACTTTAGATTAATTTTTAGATTGCATTCTGTGTTAATTGCAATTTTGTAGCTTTTGGTCAGAGTTTAGGGTGTTTTGTATTGCTTTATCGTTTCGCTAACTTGCAGGTGTCAAGGTTAAATTCCCGAGGGAGGAGGCCAAATTGGGAAAATCCGACCATCTGGGTCATCCCAAAATGGCCCCAATTACCTAACCCCCCTGTTTGTAGGAGTTTTGCAGGTCCCGGGATCCGACATTGGAGCAGCAACAAGTCGATTTCTCCTATTCGGGAGAATTCGTCCCACCCAAGGACGAATTACGGTCGAAGTCGTCCCGCCGGGGACGAATTCCGGTTTAAGGTGAATTGGCCAGTTGCCTCGAGTGGCGATGGCATTCGGTGACTTGTTCTTACCTTACGTCGATTTTGAAGCAATTTGGATTCATCTGTTTTCATGGTTTCGGGCAAATATTCGTATGCATATTTTGTTAGTTTTAGAGAGAGAATGCTTTTCATTTGCAACAGGTGCTACTAACGTCTTGATCATTTCTTTTTTTGCAGGAGAAGTAGCAGAGGCGAAGAACCCATCAACATCAGCGGCGGCATCATCTTAGCCCGCCCAGTGCAATCGTGGGCACGCGGAAGGAGGAACCATTCAGCGATTGTAATCAAACCTTATTTGCGCTCCTAGCCCCCTAAAAAGGGAGGAGGCATTATTGTAACAGAGATCGAAAGAAATTAATGAAATGGCTATTTTTCTTTATCTGATTGCGTCTCTTACAACATGTCTCTTTTCGTTTCATGTAATTCATATTTCTAGGACTTAGGCGTGCTTAACTTTGAATGCAATTGCACTTGGTGTTTCCTTTGATCGGAATCTCGTGCTTTCAATAAGTAGCCTTCAAAACTACTAAGAAGACAAAGGGAAAGAAGTCAGATTCAAGCAATGAGTCATCCAGTGATGAAGAATTAAATTATTGCAGAAGGAACAAGGACCAAGGAAGTTTTTTTTTTAAGTAAAAAAACCCTTGTGGAGTCACCTTGGTTTGAGAGACCACAAACAGGGGGTTCTACACTGTCAAAGTCACCCGGGGTCGCACCTGACCCTGCCTGCACCAACATTATCAATTGGATTTTAGATAACCAATTCAGCTTTTTGGTAGGGTGGATATTTGAACCTGGGACCTCCCTTGGAGGATTGCCTTCTCCTCTCCAACTCACATAAAACACCTAGGTGGGACTCAAGGAAGTTTAAAGGTATGCAATATATTAGATGTTTCAATTGTGGAAAGTATGGTCACTATGCATATGATTTTCAAGAAGCTAGAAATAGCAATGATGAAGAAAAATAGGCATAAGAATAGGGAAACAAAAAAATACAGGTACTAGAAGAAAAGCAAGGATGGACAAGGCAAGAAAGGAAAGAAGTTCTTCCAAAGACATACGAAGATTTTCTATGCAAACAAGGCAAGTAAGTACTCAATTGATAGTGATGATAGTTCCTCAGATAATGATAAAGGTGAAGTTCTATTTTTGGCAAAATAAAATGAAGTGATTAGGAAAAGATCACCAATAATTCTCAAGTATTTTAGATGTAGAAATTTTGGTCATATTGAAGATAGTTGTACAAAGAGTGGTTTTAGTTTCAATGATGATGAATATGAAGATGCACTTGAAAGGCAAAAAGAGAATCTTCTAATGACATTATAATAAGGAGGTGATCCTATAAAAGATGAGTCAGAAAAGAATGAAGATGTTTTCAAAGGCAAACAAATAGAGGAAGAATCAGATAAAGGAGAATTTGATCTTGAGGGAGAGCTTATTCATGCCCTTGATGCATTAAAAAAGGTAATAAAGCAAAACTTCCAACTTAAGCTTCAGTTTCAAGAATGTGATGAAGAGAAAGGAAAGCTTATAGAGGATCTAAATAAGTCAATGGCTAAGACAAGGAAGTTAAAAGGTAAGTTAGAAGTAAATGTCTTAGAATATGAAAGGTTAGAGCATGAGGTAGCTTTGCTAAATAAGGAATTAAAAGATTCTAAGGAAAATTTACACAGGTTTGGGAGAATCTCAAAGAAATTGGATAAGATTATCAAGACACAAAAATCTACATCAAGCAAAATAGGACATGGTTTTGAGCAGGTACAAAAGAAACAAGGAGAGGAGTCAACCTCAAGTTATGAAGAAGAAGAAACTTTAGAAAAATAAAGTGTAAGAGAGAGTGATACTTCTGAGGATGAGTTGGACAACAGAAAGTTCAACAAAGAAAGAAACAATGCACAAATGAGGAATAGATGGAACATGAACCAACATAGGGTAAAAGAGACTAAAATACCAATGAGGTCAAGGCAAGGAATTTTCAATGGATGATGCTTCTCATGTTACAGGTTCAGGCACAAGGCTACACAATTCAGGACACATGAAATACAGGAATATGGAAAATTCAAAAATAGGTAGCTTTTTCAAGGGTATTGCTACTCTTGTAATCAGTTTGGTTACAAGGCAGTGAATTGCAGGGTTCATGACAGGAATAGATATGGCTTCACCAAGAGAAATACCAAGACATTTGCACCTCCAAGGAATAATAATATTAAGCTTTATAAGTGCAATAATTATGGGCATACAACAAGATGGCGTAGAGAAAAAATTCTAGAAAGCAGGAACAAGAATAGTCAAAGGGATCAGAAGGATCAGATGAGGAGGAAAGTTGAAAAAGGTAAAGATCAGTGTATGCTAGGAGTAGAAATACTTCCACCCCAGAACTAACCACCTCAATATGAGGTGGGGGAGGGGCTAAGCTAAGAGTCTCATTCTTAACCTCGAGCCCCAAAGGTGACCCTTTGCCATTGATGTCAAAGGGGGAGAGATTTGAGTAAGGGGGAGAGATTTTAGTTAGGAGGAGAGCATTCAGTCAAGGGGAGCAATTTATCAAGGGGAGCAGAACATAAAAAGGTTAAGGAAATGGTAAAATGTAATTGAGTTGCCATCAATGACAAAGGGGTATATTGTTAGAAATATGAGCAGATTTGTTGTCATTGATGTCAAGAATTTAGTACCAATAAGCATCAGTTTAAATGATCAGCATTAGTTTCAGGTTCCGTAATCAAGTGCAAAAGAAATATTACTTCCAGGTGGTCATATGAGGTCTAAAGGGCAAAAGGAAGACCCAAGAAAAATAATATTATAATATTAAAAGGTCTAAGGTCAAGAGATTTAATTTAATTATAAATTAATTATAATAATTTCATTATAAATGAATTTATAATTTAATTTGATTAACTCTAAGAGTTATTAAGTTAATTATAAATTAATTTATGATTTAAATTAAAACCCTAAAAGTTAGGGTTAAGAGGGCATAAAGTTTATTTAATTCAAAATAATTCAAATTAATCGAAATCGTCGATGTCTATAATCTCATGGCACATTGCATATAAAAAGGGGCAAAGACCATTGCAAATATTATCCATGCGAATTATTTGATGCAAGTGTAAATCATGTGCAAGGAAAGGTGGCATATTTGCATGTGTTAAAGCATTTAAGAGGCAAGGACAAAGGACAAGGTAGAGGGGATTCCACATCACATTCCAAGGTGTTGTGTAGCATGACTGGTAGCCAAAGGTGACACTCAGACTTTGGTAGGCATGAAGTTGAGGATTCAAATCCCATGGTCTACATTTTTGGTGAACAAGGAAAATTTTTGTTGGAAGTTGTGCATTAGGCAAAGGAAAATTGGAAGGCACTAGCCTTTCCCTTTGTGTGGAGGCACGTAGCCCACATGGTGGGCACACACTTTGCTAAGGAACTTGGTATGGAGAGGCTACGTGTTCAAAACCTGTTGAGGACCTTTTTTGGACTAAGGTTGAAGAACACAAGCTTATACTAAGAGGGAGGGTGAACAGTATAAGACCACTTTTTACTTTTTCTTTCAATTCAATATTATGCAGTGTATAGATAGCAGTATCAATAGCAGTTATCAAAGCATTGCATAAAACACCATACACAATAAAGATACCACAATTTACGTGGTTCACCCAATGTGGGCTACTCCATAGAGAAAATATTTTACTAAAATTTTCTTGATCAATCTCTTTTGGGAATCCTTCCCTATTACAATGTTTATGGACCTCTGTCCAAATGATATGTTGATATCATAATCTCAAGTTTGTGGATCTCTTCCATAGGAGAACTCTTTACCCTTCTGCTCTGACTAGTGATCTTCTAGAAGACTTTGTCTCTCTACTGCACTGACTTGTGGATCTCTCTCCACTTGAAGACTCCTCACTCAGATCTATCTTCAATTGTCCTGACTACTGGATCTCTATCCACTGAGACTCTTTCCTTTGTACTCTGTCACCTCCAAAGCTCTATCTCAATACTATACTAAACATAGTTCAATCGGTCTACACAACTCTGCTTAATCTCTTGCACTAAAAATAGTACTTTCGATCTAGTATAATTCTTATCAATAGGTCCACATAGAACCTACAAAAATCTACTCAATAGGTCCACATAGAACCTGCTCAATATGTCCACAAAGAACCTGCTCAAATCTGCTCAACAGGTCCACATAGAACCTGCTCAAATCTGCTCAACAAGCTCATTCAGAACTTGTCCAAATCTGCTCAACAAGCTCACTCAGAACTTGTCCAAATCTGCTCAACAATATCACTCAGAACTTGTCCAAATCTGCTCAACAAGCTCACTCAAAACTTGTCCAAATCTGCTCAATAAGCTCACTTAGAACTTGTCCAAACCTGCTCAACAAGATCACTCAGAACTTGTCCAAATTTTCTCAACAAGTTCTCTCTAGGACCTACTCAAATCTGCATAGCAAGCTTCCACAAAAGCTTACTCAAATTCAATCCACAAGCCTTCTCAAAGACTTGTCTCAAATCAACTTAACAAGCTTACACAAAACTTGTCCAATCTCATAGAATCATAAAGAGAATTGTTAGACTCAATATGTTCTATACTTAATGCTCAATCAATATCTCAATTCAATATCATAGAAGAATAAAGAGAATTGTTAGAGACTCAATATGTTCTATACTCAAATCCTAATCTCAACTCAAATAAATCTCATAGAAGCATAAAGAGAATTGTTAGAGAATCAATATGTTCTATTCTCAAATTTCAATCTCAACTCAAATCAGATATAGAATAGTTTGCTTCATGGAACTTGAACAACCACATGCATCGACTTGACTAGGCTCAAATAACTCTAATCAACCAAACACCTCAAGGAACAACCCTTTCTCACAGACCCTGGTCCAAGCATGTATCAACCAACTCAAAATGTTTCCAAAAATGCTCAACCACAAATCTCACATAACAATGATACTTATGTTCTTTTATAACTCAAGTTCAAGTTCTTTGCACAACCAATTGGCTTCAAAAATAATGCTTATAAAACAAGGTTTAATCACAACTCTCAAACCAGAAAACCTTGAAGCATTTAACCAATCACTTTCGAAAAGGAAACCACAATCAATCCTTTTCACTCCAAAGGTATTTTATAATCAACCACCATAATAAATCAATAGGAGAATGTGCCCATACCTTTTATGAAGATGAAGAAGCCTATTTGGAAATCGGCCACAATCACAATATTCTTTTGCCAATCCTCACAATGGTTAGAATATCACAAAATAATCAACATTACTCGACTTCACAATAATATTCACCAAGGCTTTTAATTATAAAACCTTCTTAAGAATTAATGCACAACTTCCTTATCACTTCTAAAACCACTTGTACCATAAAATAAAATAAATCAAAACATTGCATAACCTTGTCACTCCAAAAACCACTTATACCATAAAATAAAATAAATCAAAACATTGCATAACCTTGTCACTCAAAAAACCACTTATACCATAAAATAACTCAAATATTTTATATCCTTCCTTTCAACACTTTTGCACTTAAAAAATAATCACAAAGCCTTCTTAGGAAATATCCCACATTAATCAAATATCAAACCTTAGCCATATGCAAAACTAAATCCACTATACTCTCCATGAAAATTGATGCTTAACACAATCTTAGAAAATTCAAAATATTTCATGCACCCAAAAATTTTGGTGATCGAATTATGGCATACCTTGCAAAATGGCTTCGGGTGGTTTCAACCCCGAGTTCCTCCTTGTCGTACGCCTTAGCGCACTCTCCGCCCATCGTGTGGGCTAGGCCTCCCACATGGAGGCTTTAAGCCTTTGAGACTTATATTTTCATCCTCTCCACCTATGCCTTGAAACTTGCTCCCTTGTTCCACGTGTAGTGCGCAAACGAAATCAAAATGGGGGAATCGACGATTGTGAAGGAGGGGATAATTGAATGTGGAAAATATTTTTTGTCCTCCTATTGATTGATAAAATCAACCCCTTTAAATATTCAAACCTTTGCATGATAAAATATATGACGTCGGCGGACATGGCAGGAAAACTCTTTTATTTAATTTTAAAATTTTAATTTTAATTTTAAATAAATTAAAATTTAAACTAAACCTTTAAAATTAAATTTCTCCATCATCGGGGTGCCTTTTCTGATGAAACGAAAAGCCAACTTGGGTTTTAATAAAAACTCATTTCAAATCTACCATGCATGGTTTTAAATAAAACCTTTCCTTGCCTTCCTTGGTTTTCATAAAAACCTTTTGCTAAGCTTCCCTTGAAGCTCCTTTTGGAACCGAATGCCATGCATCCCTTATTGAAATTTTGATCAAAACCTTTGCTTCTCATGAAGCTCTTTGTGGAGCAAAATTATAGTGCTTACTTACATAGTTCATTTTGACATCAATGAAAAATTTTAGCTTAGGGACTGAAAATGTCCAACAAAGGTATGGACTAAAATTATTTGGTTCCGAAATTTACAGAGGTTCTAAAATTTGCGAAAATATTTTTATTTGGTTATAAAGTGGAAATTGCATGCTATAAGGTTTTTGTGAGGGAGATAAAAGGATATGCATTATTTTATTTTGGGGTTTGATTTTTGAGTGCTTTGAGCTTATTGAGAGGAGTAATAAGGTGTGACAAAGGAGTTAGATAGTTTTTTTGAAAATAAAGTTAATAAAATTGTATTGAAAGGAGAAATAAGGTTGAGTAAGTTTTGAAATTTTGACTTGGTGAAATATTTTTGTGAGAAAATATTAAGCACAGATATTTGCTATCTAACCCTAGTATTAGCAAAAAGAGTGGTTGTCAGGGTTATGCATAAGAGGTTGGACTCAAAATGTAATTGTAAAAAAATGGTGAATCTTAATCAATATCAAGGTGAATCATGGGAGTTAATGATAGATAAGTAGGACTTTAGAGCTCTGCCAGGGTTTTATGAGGAAAAACTATTTAGCTAGGGTTTGATGAAGAAAAACTGCTCTGCGGGGATGGCAGCAGCTTCCGGAGGAGGTCTAAAAATTTGGAGGAATGTTGTGATGGCATCAAGTCTAGCACAGAGAGTGCATGCTCGTGATGTTTTTTCATCTAAAAATTACTGGAAGGAACAGGATTTTATAGTGCATTTCGGGAACCGCTTGTTAAAGAATAATGGATGTTTGGAACGATATGAAGCTAGGCCAGTTCTAGTGGTTCAAACAGAATCAGTGGTAGAATATGTGGAGTATCTAACCAAACATGCCCTTATTGGCAATTTTTGGGCATCCAAATTTCTCTCCCCTTTGTGGAGGCTTGGGTTAGGAAGACTTGGAATCCTAAAGGCGATGTGGAGGTGATGTTGAGTGCAAACAACTGTTCTCTTGTATTGTATATCATAACAAAGCATTTGAAGGGGGTCCTTATTTATATAATCAAGTGGGACTCTTTCTTAAACCCTGGCATGTGGGTTTCAACCCATCAGATGAGAGGTCATCGTGGGTTCCAGTATGGGTGCGACTTCCATGGCTCCTGTTGGAATTTTGGAGAACTGATATCTTGCATAAGATTGACCTTCTGCTTGGGAAGCTGGTTGGACCGTCACAACATACAATGGATAAAAAGGTAATCTCTATTGCTCGTATTTGTGTTGAAATTGACTTAAATAATCCTATTCTAGATTCTATTGAAATACAATTTGGATCAACTACATGGGTTCAAAAACTTGACTATGAAGCTCTTCCATTTCGTTGCCGAATTTATCGTGAATATGGCCACCTGCAAAGAAAATTCCCTAAGTTTTTCCTACCTATGGCTTCAAATCCTAGGCCCTCTCGGTCTGGACAAAGTTTGGATAAAGGAAAATCCCCGATAAAGGAAGGGGAATGGGATAAGGAAGGTTTTGCTTCGGTAAAAGCCCGAAACGAAGGACGAAGGACAAACAAAGACCTTAAGGATAGCCAGTTAGATGCTCTACTCAACCATTTTTAAATATTAGATGATCTTGATCAATGCATGGAGATACTTGAAACGTCGCTACCTGATGCAAATATAACAAGGTCGAATCATATGTCTCTTCTTGAGGGGGAACTTAAGGAATCATATCTAGGGGGTTTAAATGAAGAACAAAGGGCTTTGGATCTGAGTATAGGGGACATGGATGGGTCTAGACCTATAAGGGAAACTATTTTGAAAAGTGGTATAGATTTAGTTATGCCCTCTCCTAGTCAGGCACTGATGTAGTCATCCTTGGACTGCAAAACTCCTACGATGTTGGGATTGCAACAGAAAATAATTAAAAAAAGTTTTTCGGATAAGAATATGAAGGTGGGTCAAAATAAGGACTAGGATAAAATTAAGTTAATGGGAGAGACTTTGGTGGAGTCAGGCTTGGTGAACATTGGACTCCCATTTTTATACCCAAAAATTATTATCCTCTCATGGAATGTAAGGGGGTTGAACAACATCCCTATACAAAAAGTTGTTCGTGATTTGGTTCATGTGCATTCTCTGGATGTCGTGTTTATTCAGGAGACTAAATTGGCTTTTGATAGTATGTTCAATATTGCTCCCAAGTTATGGAGAAGGGGGCAATTCCAGTGTATTTGTGCATGTGGATATGTTGGTGGCATCGCTTGTTTATGGGATCCGGTTAAGATATCCTCTCTTACTTGGATTTCTAGCAGATGGTCTATTTCGATGGTCGGGCATGATAATGAATCTAGTGAAACCATCCTACTTACAAATGTGTATGCTCCTATTGATTACAATGGTAAATTTAATTTGTGGGAGCACATTTTCTTTGTGAGAAGTTTTATTCCCCTGTACCCATGGATTTTGGCTGGAGAATTCAACTCTATCACTTTTCTAGAGGAGAAACATAGTGGGGTGGACCATCTCAAGCCTTTTTCTTATATCTTCAGTTCTCATATCTAGGCCCTAAACTTGGTTGACATCAAGCCATATAATGGGATCCTTACTTGGCACAATAGAAGGTGTGGGGAAGCTTCTATATTAGAGAGACTGGATAGGATTTTGATATCCAGTTATTGGATGGGTAATAACAGAAGTGCTAGTTCTGTTATTTTGGAGGGTAGGGGATCTAATCATTGGCCTATCAAACTCTCTACTTTGGAGTTAGGGCTAAAAAAAATCCATCCTTTAAGTTTCAACTTATGTGGCTTCGTGATCCTAAGCTTCATGATTTCATGCGAGGCTTGTGGACCACTGGAAAACCTCCTCATGGCACCGCTATGTATTCCTTTATGAAGTGACTACAATTTGTAAAACATAAAATGAAGAGATGGAATAGACTAAATTTTTGGAACCTTTCCTTGGCTAAGATGGCAGCTCTTATGAGAATGGAAGAAGCTTCAAGGAATATTAGATATCATGGATTCATGAAGGAGCTTCTTGTTGAGGAATCTAAGGCTGCAAAAGACCTTGCTGAATGGGAATTGAGGGAAGAATTTTTTTGGAAACAAAAAGCTCGAGTAGATTGGATTTAGGAAGGGGATAGGAACACAACCTTATTTTATAATTTAGTTAGGGCTCACCGTAATGGTAACCTAATTACCTCTCTTGTGAATTCTCAGGGTGCCCTACTCTCTTCTTTCAGGGATATTTCAAAAGAGACTAAGAGGTATTTTTCCTCTCTCTTCAAGGAGGACTCCCTATCAGATGATGAGAATGAAAAGATTATTCTAAACTGTATTCTAGTGATTATTTCTAGAGATATTAATGAGCACTTGATGGGTCCACTTTCCCTTGAGGAGTTGGAAAATGTTGTATTCAAGATGAAAAAAGGAAAAGCCCCAGGCCCAGATGGATTCCCGATTGAGTTTTATCAGGATTTTTGGGATTTAATAAAATTTTATCTTTTGGAGGTGGTCCATGAGTCCTAAAAGAACAAATATATGCTAAGGGCCCTAAATGCTACCTTTGTGGTGCTTCTACCCAAAAAAGAGGGAGAAAATTCCTTGGATATGTTCAGGCCTATTTCTCTCTACAATGTTGTGTATAACAGCATCACAAAAATTATTGTTGAGAGGTTGAAGATATGGTTGAGCAAAATCATCTCTAAGGAGCAAGGAGGGTTTGTTTCTGGTCGACAAATCTTGGATGGGTTTGTTATTGCTATAGAATCTATTCACTCGATGGAAACTTCTAAGGAGAAAACTATGTTCATTAAATTGGACATGGCCAAAGCCTATGATCAGGTCAGATGGTCCTTTCTTCAGAAAGTTCTTGCTGCTTTTGGATTTGAGGAGGAATGGATTAGATGGGTGATGAGCTGTGTTTCTTATTCCTCATTCTCTATTCTTGTTAATAATGAGCCATCAAAGCTATTTGAGGCCTCAAGGGGATTGAGGCAAGGAAATCCTTTATCTCCTTATTTGTTTATCATTATGACAGAAGGTTTGGGAATATTTCTCAAGTCTCAAGTCATGCAGGGTCTCATTCAGGGGTGGAAGTGGGATAGTAGTTTGCCACCTCTTTCCCACCTTCAATTTGTTGATGATACTACTTTGTTGGGAGTTGCCACTATTAGGGAAGCTAGCAATATTAGACAGTATCTTGACATATATCTTGGTGCTTCTGGATAGTTGATTAATGAGGACAAGTCTTCTATTTTCTTCTTCAATACCCCTCCTCTTATTCAAGCTAGGATTGCTTTCATTCTAAGATTCCAGGTTGGGACTCCCCCCTTCATTTATCTTGGTATTCCACTTTCATCTCATCCTCTACCTAGATCTTCTTGGCAATCTATGCTTGATAAGTTTAGAAGGAAGGTGAATCACTAGACTTTTAGATGGCTATCCACTGCAGGTAGAGTGTTGCTTTTAAAATCTATTGTTCAATATTTACCCATTTATAGATTTTTTGTACAAATAGCTCCCTCTCACTTCATCAAGGACATGGATGCTTTGTCAAGATAGTTTTTATGGTCTAGAAAACTTTATCAATATAAATTGAGTTTGGTTAGGTGGGATTCTATATGTAGGCCGATGCAAGAGGGAGGCCTTGGGTTGCAATAGACAGCTCTTTTTGGGTAGGCTTTGGCTACAAAACTTTATTGGAGATGGTGTACCTCTCAAGATCAAATTTGGTCTAAAATATTATCTTTTAAATACTTGAGAGGTATTTCTAAGGCTGAGATCCCTAGAGTCATCTTGGTTGGGAAAGGTTAGGTTATCTGGGACACTCTAAAAAGAGGAGCTAATTTAATCAAGCAGGGTTTGTTATGGATTTGCAATCAGGGATAAAATGCTCTTTTTTGGGAGGATTCTTAGGATGGCTACCCTCCTATCTTGAATAAATATCCTAGGTTACGTTCCCTAAGGATTTTTTTGAAAGCAGGCTGGTCTCGTGTGGAGGACTTTAAAAAAATCTAGTCTTTTGGAAATATGGAGATGTACAGGTGGAAAGATCTACAAGAATGGCCACAAGGGGGACTGGACAAGGATAGAGAGGTGCTTTCTCTTATTCTTATGGGGAGGCCTTGTTCTTCATTGAGGGGTAAATATATTCTGTTTTGGAACCCTGATCCTAAGGGAACCTACTCGGTAGCCTATGGTTATCAGGTTCTTGATAAGAAAAATTATGGGAGTATTCCTGTCACTTGGTGGAAAAAGGTGTGGAACAAATTTGCCTCGCCAAAATGTAACTTCTTTCTCTGGTTGGTAGCTCGTAATAAATTTCTCACTTGGGATAATGTGAGGAATAGGGGATTTTAGGGTCCCTCTTTTTGTGTCCTTTGCAGTAAGAATGAGGATGACTCTTCTAATTTATTTTTCAAATTCTCTTTTGCCAGAGACATTTGGCACTATTGGTGGAGTGCCTAGAACCATCTATGTTTTCATGTGCTGTCCTTGGTGGAGTTTTGAAGTAGTGTAGGCAGACCTCCGACCAAGCCCCCCTTCCTTCGGGTAGCTTGGAATTTGGGCCCTTCTTGCATAATCTTATAAATTTGGCTCGAACAGAAGCGATGTATATTTTAGTGTAGTTATTTGGCTATTCAACAGATCTAGCAAAGGATCTTGTATATGGTTCAAGAAACCATCCATAGAAAATATGATGTGGACCCTATTTTGGATTCTAGGGAGGAGAAGTTACAACAAGCCCTTGGTCTCTTTACGAATGGTGTGAACTCTTCTAGCCCTAGTAGGGTTCCTCAGCTTAGCAAGAAGGTTAGGAGAGATGGTAGGTGGAGGCCACCCCCTAGAGGAGTTTTAAAAATTAATACTGATGGATCATCCAGGGGTAATCCTGGACATGCTGGAATTGGTGGTGTCGGGAGAGATTCTATTGGTCGTGTCAGTTTTTTCTTTTCCATTTATAAAGGTGTTCACTCCAGTAATTCTATGGAAGCTCTTGCAATTCTTAAGGCCTTGTGGAGGGGGTTTTCTCTTGGCTGGCATAGGATTATCTGTGAGTCTGACTCTCAAATTGTGGTTAATATTTTAAACAGTAAAAGGATGGAGGAATTTAATTAGCAGTTTGCCTCTGTAACCTTTCATATTCTTAGAATGAGTGAAGAGTTCAAATTTATATCCGTTGTGCACATTCCAAGGGAATGGAATGTGGTTGTTGATTACCTGGCCAAAAGGGCTTCTGAGCTACTGGATCATTGGAGTATTGATAATTGGGAGAGTCTCTCGTCTGGGGACTCTCAACGCCTGTGGGAGTTGATCTACAAGGATATACAGACTTAATGTGGTTTATTCTTGTTGTTTTTTTTAGGTGTCATTCTAGTCTAGTGTTTTTAGCCTATTTAGCTATTTATTTGAGTCATGGTTGGAAGCTCAGTTGTACTCTATAATCCAGACTTTTTATCAATAAATTTTTACCCCTTTATTTAAAAAAAAGTGAATCATGGTGAATCCAAAGAAAATAAAATCTATCATTTTCACACAAAAAGTTGGGGTATTTGAAGCCCTAAAAAGTAAGGTCATATTTGGGATAACTTTTGACCTATTAAATCATCTTATAATTTCATAAAAACACCACCATTATATCAGGCTTAAAAATTTATTTTCAACGAGTACAAATATACCTATTTTTGGATATATTGTGGCGAATTGACCCTAAGAAATACATTGGTCCTAAAAAATTTAGGTGAATGGGCAGACGTTGAGGGTCCTCATATTTGCCAATTTTCAATTTTTAAAATCCTAAGTTTTGCCCAATTGGCGAATATTTGCCACTATGCTAAGGGCATATCTTCCTTGTGAGTTATTGTTGGATGTTGTGAATGCTAAGTTGGAGAGAAAAGGATTGTTTGATAAGCATTTTTGAGTTTGATTGTTAAAGGTTTTTCTGAGTGGAATTTGATGATCAAAACCTTGTTTGATAAGCATTGTTGGAAATATTGAATGAACCTTCATATGCATTATTAGGGTTTGTACACGATCGTGGGTATCATTGTTATGTGAGGCTGAGAACTATCTTGAACTAGGGTTTGTGCAAGATCATGAGTATCATTGTTATGTGAGATTATTTGATAAGCATTGTTGGAAATAATTGAGTGAGTATTCATATGCTTGGACTAGGTTTTGTAAGCAAGGAATGTTTCATTGAGTGATTGATTGAGTGGAGTTGTTTGAGCCTAGTCAAGTGGAAGAGTTGAAGTGATAGTTCAAGTTCTGTGAAACAAATTATTCTATATTCTAAATTGATTTGAGAAAGATATTGAAAGTGTTTGATAATTATTGTAAGTGTGAAGCGTATTGAGTCTCTAATAATTCTCTACATGTTTCTGTGATATTAAACAAGATTATGTGTGAAGAACACAAGCTTATACTGAGAGGGGGGTGAACAATATAAGACCACTTTTTACTTTTCTTTCCCAAACAATATTAATCAATATAATCAATGGCAATATCAATAGCAATAACCAAAGCAATGCACCAATCATCACACACAATAGAGACACAGATTTTAACGTGGTTCACCCAGTGTGGGCTACCTCCACAGAGAAAATATTTCTTCTAAATATTTCTCAAATAATCTCTTGGGAATCTTTCCCAAATTACAATGTTTATGGACTTCTATCCAAAGGAGATGTTGATCCCCTAATCTCAAGTTTGTGGATCTCTTCCATAGGAGAACTCTTTCCCCTTCTGCTTTGGCTAGTGATCTTCTAGAAGACTCTGTCTCTATGTTGCACTGACTGGTGGATCTCTTTCCACTTGAAGACTCCTCACTCATATCTATCTTCAATTGTCCTGGTTGTTGGATCTCTATCCACTGAGACTCTATCCTCTATACTCTATCACCTCCAAAGCTCTGTCTCAATATTGTACCAAACATAGTTCAGTCGGTCTAGCATAGTTCTGCTCAATCTCTTGTACTAAACATAGTATAGTCGATCTAGTACAATTTTGCTCAATAGGTTCACATAGAACTCACTCAAATATGCTCAATAGGTTCACATAGAACCTGCTCAAATCTGCTCAAAAGGTCCACACAGAACCTGCTCAAATCTGCTCAATAGGTCCACACAAAACCTGCTCAAATCTGCTCAACAAGTCCACACAAAACCTGCTCAAATCTGCTCAAAAGGTCCAACAAAGAACCTCAAATATGCTCAAAGTCCACACAAACTCTCCAAATCGCTCAAAGGCCCCAAACTTATCTCAAATCTGCTCAACAGGTCCACACAGAACTTGCTCAAATCTGCTCAATAAGTCCTCTCTAGGACTTGCTCAAATATGCATAGTAAGATTTCACAAAAGCTTAACTCAAATCAGTCCACAAGCCTTCTCAAAGACTTGTCTCAAATCACATAGAATCATAAAGAGAATTGTTAGAGACTCAATATGTTCTAAGCTCAATGTTCAATCAATATCTCAATTCAATCTCATAGAAGCATAAAGAGAATTGTTAGAGACTCAATATGTTCTATACTCAAATCCCAATCTCAACTCAAATCAATCTCATAGAAGCATAAAGAGAATTGTTAGAGACTCTATATGTTCTATACTCAAATCCCAATCTCAACTCAATAGAAGCATAAAGAGAATTGTTAGAGACTCTATATGTTCTATACTCAAATCCCAATCTCAACTCAATAGAAGCATAAAGAGAATTGTTAGAGACTCAATATGTTCTATTCTTAAATCTCAATCTCAACTCAAATCAGAATATGAAATAGTTTGTTTCTAGGAACTTGAACAACCACATGCATCCACTTGACTAGGCTTAAATCAACTCAACTCAACCAATCACCTCAAGGAACAATCCTTTCTCACAAACCCTAGTCCAAGCATGTATTTAACCAACTCAAAATGTTTCCAACAATGCTCAATCACAAATCTCACATAACAATTATACTCATGTTCTTCTCTAACTCAAGTTCAAGTTCATTTCACAATCAATGGGCTTCAACAACAATGCTTCTAAAACAAGGTTTAATTACAACTCACAAACCAGAAAACCTTGAAGCATTAAACCAACAACTCTCAAAAATGGAAACCACAATCAATCCTTTTCTCTCCAAAGATATTTCAGAAATCAACCACCATAAACAATCAATAGGAGAATGTGCCCATACCTTTTTGATGCCAAGGAGTTGTCCACAAAATCTGCCACACTTAAACACAACTTTCCTTTCCAATCTCAATAAGGGTTAGTGGACTTCAAATAATCACAATATAAAGCATAACTCAATTTACACCCTTTTTACTCCAACTAAATAAACACATCCACCAAAGTCCCTTTTTAATAAAACCCTTATCAAAATAACAATCAATAAGCCTTTCAAAAACACTTTAAAAACAACTCCTTATTTCTCCTAAATTCAATTCTTAATAACCATCAAATAAATCATTAAACCCCTCAAGTTTTGCAATAATCAACATAGCCCAAATAAACAAAGTTTAATTAAAACTTTAATTTCCACTAACCACCTTATAACTCCAACTTAGGGCTAAATAAAATTAAATTAATGCAAAACGTAATTACCTCCTCAAGGGGATTCGAACCCCTGACTTGCACATGCCGCGAGTGTCTTAGCCATGGCTAAGATTCCAACCGAGCTAGCCACTCGCTGCTCATTTATCCTGTGCCTTAGCCAAAACCGATTTCCAATGTGCCATGCTGCCCACGATGTTTATTTCTTCGAACACTGCCTATCTTATTCGTTGCTTCACTTCTCAAGAAATTCGCACGAGCTCATAAACGATTCGATAGCCAACGATTTGACTCCATAAGCAAGGATGAAATAATAATCAATTGAAGCCCCCTTTATATAGTCCTTTAATCATATCGAAGACGTCGATGGAAATATGACTTTTTATTTGCTTGATGACGTCGGCAAAAATCTTGCATATTTAGTTTTAAATTTGAATTCAAATTTTAAATAATTAAAATTTAAACCAAATATTAAAACTTAAATATCTCCATCACCGGGCACCTTTTTCGATGAAACGAAAGCCCAACTTTGGTTTTAAGAAAAACCCAGATCAAATATGTTATCCATGGTTTTAAATAAAACCTTTTATTTTTCCTATCTTGGTTTTCACAAAAACCCTTCATAGATCCTTTTGACATTAAATGATCTTTTGACATCAATGACAACATTTTAGCTTAGGGACTCAAAATGTCCAACAATATCCCCCTTTGTCATTGATGGCAACCCAAATCCTTTTACTAAAATCTGACCTTCTTTTCTTCTCCCCTGGGACTTTGCTCCCCCTGGCTCAATGCTCTCTCAGATATCAAATCTCTCCTCATATCAAAAACTCTCCCCATAATACACAAATCTCTCCCCCTTTGACATCAATGGCAAAGGGTCACCTTTGGGGCTCGGGGCTAAGAATTAAGCCTCTTAGCTTAGCCCCTCCCCCACCTCCACATGAGGTGGTTAATTCTAGGGTGGGAGTATTTCTACTCCCCGAAAGCACTGTTCTCTGCCTTTATCTTTTCCTCTTCCTTTTTGTTGAATCCTCTCACTGTTTCTTTCCAAGTCATCATCCCTGTTCTTGTTCCTGTTCTTGTTCTCATCCATGTTCCTATTTTTGTACCTGTTCTTGTTCTCAATATTTTTTGAGTCTCTTTTCTTTTCTGAGTCTCTGTTCCTATTCATCTTCATGTTCCTATTCATGTTCATGTTCCTGTTCATGCCTATTTTTGGAATATTTTCTCTACACCATCTTGCTATGTGACCATCATTATTGCACTTATAACACTTAATGTTATTATTCCTTGGATGTACAACTGTCTTAGGATTTCTCCTGGTGAAGCCATATCCTCTTTTGTCATGAATCCTGCAATTCGTTGCCTTGTGACCAAATTCATTACATGAATAACAATATCCTCGAAAAAGTTGTTCTCTTCCATATACTTGTCTTTCATGTGACCTACACTATGAAGCCATGTGCCCAAACCTGTGACATGAGAAGCATCTCCCATTGAAGCTTCCTTGCCTAGACCTCATTGGTCTCCTGTTCTGATTGTTGTTCCATCTGTATCTTCTTTGCCCATTATCCCTGTTGGACTCACTGCAATCTGACTCATCCTTAGAAGTTTCATTTTCACTTTCGCTTACCTCTGAGAATCCTTCTTCTGAAGTACCTTCTTCTTCAAGACCTGAAGTAGACTTTTCTACCCATTTCTTTTGAACCTATTTAGAACCAAGACCTATTTTGTTTGATGCTCCTCTTTGTATCCTGACTATTTTATCCACATTCTTTTCACTGGTTACATACTTGTATAGCTTATTCTTGGAATCCTCTAGATCTTCCTTTAGTAGTGCAACTTCATGTGTTAACTTTTCACATTCCATAATCTTTGCTTCTAACTTATCTTTGAACTTGCTTGCCTTAGCCTTTGACTTTTCTAAGTCCTCTATGAGTAGTAATATTTCTTCATCACATTCTTGAAATTGACTTTCAAGTTTAGAGTGTTGCTTTCTTACCTTCTTTACTGTGTCAAGAGCATAGATAAGTTCTCCCTTGAGATCATAACCATTCTCTATTGAATAGTCCTCTATTTGTTTTCCTTTGTCCATATCATTCCTTTCTTTTGACTTATCTTCTATAGGATCACTCACTTCTTCTTCTTCTAATGCCATTAGAAGATTCTCATCCGGTTTACCAAGTGCATCTTCAAAATCATCATCACTGAAACTATAGCCATCCCTAGTGCAATCATCTTCAAGATGTCCAAATTTACCACATCTAAAACACTTGAGAATAACTGGAGTCTTTTTCTTAACTAGATCTTTTTCTTCAACCATAAACAAGACTTCATCTCTATCATTGTCTGAAAAACTAGCATCACTATCAATTGAGTACTTACTTGCATTATCCGCATAGTAGCTTGGCTCTCCTTTTTCTGCTTCTTGTCTCCCTTGTTCTTCTTTAGAACTAAGTCCTGTTATGGTGACTGATGATCTTTGTGCATTGATAGTCCTTTCCAAGGTCCTTGAATTTTCCTCAGACTTGTGTAGCTTATCCTTAGAGCCTTTTACTTCCATCCTTAGTGAAACTATCTCATGCTCTAATATTTCACACTCTAGATCTTTTATCTTTAATTTTTCAACCATACCTTCTTCAATTTTCCTTGTCTCTTCAACTTTGATTTTGAAGTTGGTGAGTTCCTGTAAAAACCTTGCTTTTGCTTTTTCATCTTCTTGAGCTTGGACCCTTAATCCTGAGTTCTCCCTTTTTAATTCTTCAAGAGTAACCATAAGCCTTTCACATTCTATCTCTTTTACCTTTGATTGTTCAACCATACCTTTTTCAACTCTTCTTGCCTTTTCAACCTTATCTCTCAAGTCAGATATATCCTGTAGAAGCTTTGTCTTACATTTCTCATCTTCTTGTATTTGAGCCTTCAATTCTGAATTTTCTCTTTTCAATTCAACAAGTTCCTTAAGAGTGGCTTCCTCCTTTTCTTTATCTGAATCTTCCTCTTCTTCAATTTCTTCTATTGTCCAAAGTGGAGTTTCTTCTTGATACCTACTTTGACTATTCTTGTTATCCTTTTTTGACTCATTCTTTAGAACTTCAAATCTAAGAGAATCATCTTCATCTTCACTACTATCAAACCCATTGCAATAACTTGCATCATGACCGAGTTGACCACAGACAAAACATTCTTCACCTTCTTGTGAACAATAAGTTGCATGATGACCTATCTTTCCACAACTGGTACAAAACTTTATCAGTCTGGATATTTCTCCATTACTTGATTCATCTCTTGAATCTATTTCCATGTGTCCTCCCAACACAACAATATTAAACTCATCTTCCTTTTCTTTCATGACCATAGGTGTTCTTTTCTTCTTGTGTCTCATGCTTTTACTCTTGCCTTTCTTTGCCATTTGTGTTCTTGCAAGATCTTCCTTCAAGCTGTTAAACCCTTTCTGAAGGAACCAACTCTGATACCAATTGAAGAACACAAGCTTATACTGAGAGGGGGGTGAACAGTATAAGACCACTTTTTACTTTTCTTTCCCAAATAGTATTAATCAATATAATCAATGGCAATATCAATAGCAATAACCAAAGCAATGCACCAATCATCACACACAATAGAGACACAGATTTTAACGTGGTTCACCCAATGTGGGCTACCTCCACAGAGAAAATATTTCTTCTAAATATTTCTCAAATAATCTCTTGGGAATCTTTCCCAAATTACAATGTTTATGGACTTCTGTCCAAAGGAGATGTTGATCCCCTAATCTCAAGTTTGTGGATCTCTTCCATAGGAGAACTCTTTCCCCTTTTTCTCTAGCTAGTGATCTTCTAGAAGACTCTGTCTCTATGCTGCACTGATTGGTGGATCTCTTTCCACTTGAAGACTCCTCACTCAGATCTATCTTCAATTGTCCTAGTTGTTGGATCTCTATCCACTAAGACTCTATCCTCTATACTCTATCACCTCCAAAGCTCTATCTCAATACTATACCAAACACAGTTCAGTTGGTCTAGCATAGTTCTACTCAATCTCTTGTACTAAACATAGTACAGTCGGTCTAGTACAATTTTTCTCAATAGGTTCACATAGAACCTGCTCAAATATGCTCAATAGGTTCACACAGAACCTGCTCAAATCTGCTCAATAGGTCCACACAGAACCTGCTCAAATCTGCTCAATAGGTCCACACAGAACCTGCTCAAATATGCTCAATAGGTCCACATAGAACTTCTCAAATCTGCTCAACAAGTCCACACAGAACCTATCTCAAATCTACTCAACAAGTCCACACAAAACCTTTCCAAATCTGCTCAATAAGTCCTCTCTAGGACTTGCTCAAATATGCATAGTAAGCTTTCACAAAAGCTTAACTCAAATCAGTCCACAAGCCTTCTCAAAGACTTGTCTCAAATCACATAGAATCATAAAGAGAATTGTTAGAGACTCAATATGTTCTAAGCTCAATGTTCAATCAATATCTCAATTCAATCTCATAGAAGCATAAAGAGAATTGTTAGAGACTCAATATGTTCTATACTCAAATCCCAATCTCAACTCAAATCAATCTCATAGAAGCATAAAGAGAATTGTTAGAGACTCTATATGTTCTATACTCAAATCCCAATCTCAACTCAATAGAAGCATAAAGAGAAATTGTTAGAGACTCAATATGTGTTCTATACTCAAATCCCAATCTCAACTCAATAGAAGCATAAAGAGAATTGTTAGAGACTCAATATGTTCTATTCTTAAATCTCAATCTCAACTCAAATCAGAATATGAAATAGTTTGTTTCTAGGAACTTGAACAACCACATGCATCCACTTGACTAGGCTTAAATCAACTCAACTCAACCAATCACCTCAAGGAACAATCCTTTCTCACAAACCCTAGTCCAAGCATGTATTTAACCAACTCAAAATGTTTCCAACAATGCTCAATCACAAATCTCACATAACAATTATACTCATGTTCTTCTCTAACTCAAGTTCAAGTTCATTTCACAATCAATGGGCTTCAACAACAATGCTTCTAAAACAAGGTTTAATTACAACTCACAAACCAGAAAACCTTGAAGCATTAAACCAACAACTCTCAAAAATGGAAACCACAATCAATCCTTTTCTCTCCAAAGATATTTCAGAAATCAACCACCATAAACAATCAATAGGAGAATGTGCCCATACCTTTTTGATGCCAAGGAGTTGTCCACAAAATCTGCCACACTTAAACACAACTTTCCTTTCCAATCTCAATAAGGGTTAGTGGACTTCAAATAATCACAATATAAAGCATAACTCAATTTACACCCTTTTTACTCCAACTAAATAAACACATCCACCAAAGTCCCTTTTTAATAAAACCCTTATCAAAATAACAATCAATAAGCCTTTCAAAAATACTTTAAAACAACTCCTTATTTCTCCTAAATTCAATTCTTAATAACCATCAAATAAATCATTAAACCCCTCAAGTTTTGCAATAATCAACATAGCCCAAATAAACAAAGTTTAATTAAAACTTTAATTTCCACTAACCACCTTATAACTCCAACCTTAGGGCTAAATAAAATTAAATTAATGCAAAACGTAATTACCTCCTCAAGGGGATTCGAACCCCCGACTTGCACATGTCGTGAGTGTCTTAGCCACGGCTAAGATTCCAACCGAGCTAGCCACTCATTGGAAAGGGAAAGGCACAACGTGCCTAATCCCCTTCTCCACCTTCCACAAAATCAAAAGCGCTAAAGCGCCTTTCTCACGCCTTCCAAAACGCCATCAAGGGGATTCGATCCTTGGTGTTTTCGTCTGTCCTGCGCCTTAGCCAAAACCGATTGCCAATGCACCACGCTACCCACGATGTTTGTTTCTCCGAACGTTGCCTATCTTATTCGCTACTTCACTTCTCAAGAAATTCGCACGAGCTCATAAACGATTCGATAGCCAACGATTTGATTGCACAAGCAAGGATGAAATAATAATCAATTGAAGCCCCCTTTATATAGTCCTTTAATCATATCGAAGACGTCGGCGGAAATATGACTTTTTATTTGCTTGATGACGTCGACGGAAAACTTGCATATTTAGTTTTAAATTTGAATTCAAATTTTAAATAATTAAAATTTAAACCAAATATTAAAACTTAAATATCTCCATCACCGGGGCACCTTTTTCGATGAAACGAAAGCCCAACTTGGGTTTTAAGAAAAACCCAGATCAAATATATTGTCCATGGTTTTAAATAAAACCTTTTATTTTTCCTATCTTGGTTTTCACAAAAACCCTTCATAGATCCTTTTGACATTAAATGATCTTTTGACATCAATGACAACATTTTAGCTTAGGGACTCAAAATGTCCAACAGTGTGAAACTTGTTTATGAGATTGAAGAGATTTTCTGTAAGATTTAGTTGAGTTGTATAAAGCTTTTGTGAAAGCTAGTGGATATATTTGAGTAAGTCCTAGAGTGGACTTAAGTACTGAGTTGAGTAAGCTTTTGTGAAAGCTTACAAGCATATTGGACAAGTTATAGTGAGGTATTTTTGAGAATATTTGAGGTAAGTCTTGGTGAATACTTGTTGAGCATATTTGAGGTAAGTCTTGGTGAAGACTTTTCAAGTATATTGGACAAGTTCTAGAGAGGACTTGTGGATAAATTAGTGTGAGATTTTATGGAAGCTTACAAGGTATATTTGAGACAAGTCTTTGAGAAGACTTGAGAGCAGAGTTGATTAATTGGTTTGTTCAAATATTGGGTTAAGGTTTGGAACAGATCTATAAGAGTTGATTTATGATTGATACAAGCTTTGTGTTAAGGCTTGAGGACAAATTTGAGGATAGAGTTTGGTGCAAATTTGAGAATAGGTTTGTGCCAGACCAGAGACAAATATTGAGCAGATTTGTGCTAGATCGAAGGACTATGTTTAGTGCATATTTGAGAACAGAGATTAAGTATATTTGTACTAGATTGAAGGATTATGTTTAGTGAATATTTGAGGATAGATATTGAGAAGATTTGTGCTAGATCGAAGGACTATGTTTAGTGCATATTTGAGAATAGATTTTGAGCAGATTTGTGCTAGACCAAAGGACTATGTTTAGTGTAGATTTGAGATAGAGCTGAGAGTAAGCTTTGGAGGTGATAAAGTATAGAGGATGACAGTCTTTAGTGGCTAGAGTTCCATTAGCTAGGGTAGTTAATACAAGTCTTCTGAGTGAGGGTAGGTGATGCAGGAGCATCCAGTGGTAGCAGAACAAATCGTGCAGAAAAAGAAATAAAACAGTGACAAAAAGAGAAAAAAACAAAAAAATGTCTAAGTGTGAAATGTGTTGCTATATCGTGACATAAAAGATGTCGTGATATCGCAACGTATTTTAAATAGTGCCCCAAGTGCTATAAAGTGTCGTGATATCGTGACATAAAAGTTGTTATGATATCGCGACTCACTTGAACAACGGCAAAGCAAACTGCAAATGGTCGTGATATCGCGACATAAAAGTTGTCACGATATCGCGACTCACTTGAACAACGGCAAAGCAAACTGCAAATGGTCACGATATCGTGACATAAAAGTTGTCGCGATATCACGACAAACTTGAACAAAGGCAAGGGTAAAACGCCAGTGTCGCGATATCACGACATAAAAGTTGTCGCGATATCGCGACGAACTTTGAACGCAGGGGAGGACAAATGAAAGTGTCGCGATATCGCGACGTGTTTTGAGCAAAAGCAAGAGCAAAAGGAAGTGTCGCGATATCGCGACATAGAAAGTGTCGCAATATCGTGACAAGTTTTAACAAAAGTTGCAGGCAAAGGAAAGTGTCGTGATATCACGACACATTGGCCAACAAGGACAAAAGCCAAAAAAGTGTTGCGATATCGCAACATATTAGCAGAGAATGACCAAAGCCAAAAAAATGTCGTGATATCGTGACAGATGGACTAAAGGGAAACAATGTCGCATTTTCATGACCCGGCTAGGAGAGAGAAGGGCGGGTTGAAGAGATGTCGCGATATGCTACTTTTTCACGGATAGTTACAAAATGACATTTGACAGTTCCAAAATTCGTTAAGGCAGTTCCAAGGAACCATTACAGCGGTTACAAGGATAGTTACGAATAGCGGTTGCAGCAAGAACCTGTGATTATAAAAAGAGATTATTTCGAAGGATTACGTAGGCTGAAGAGATGAAGACTACGGCTTCTTTTGGCATTTTTTTTGTACTGTGTAAATCTTCCATGGTTCGAAATTGTAATCTTTCCATGCTTCTCAATAAAAATTGAGTCTTTTTCTTTGTGTTAAAATTTGGCTCCCCATCAAGTGGTATCAGAGCGAAAAGATTTTGAGTGTGTAAGCAGAGCGCCGAACATGAGGTAGCTTGCACTAGGATCTGGGGTTAAGGGTTCTGAGAAAAAGTGAAGAAGAATGTCGTCGTGAAGAAATCATGGTGTTGGAAGGAACGTGGTTCCTGAAGGAGACTTCCAAGCATTGCAGAGGCAAGTGCAGGCCCTGCAGGAAGAATTACGAAGAGGAGTAGAGCCAAGAGGAGAAGACCAGAGCGATGATGAAGCTTGCGAAGTTGATGACCCGTCAGAAGAAGAATAAGAAGCGATGAGTTCTGCAGAAGCTCGAATTATTAAAGCCATTTTTCAAATTGAGAAAAGGCCAAAGATTGATGTATCCACATATTCTAGAAATTTAAATCCAAAAGAGTTGATTGACTAGATCAATGATATGGAGGAATATTTTGAATATGAGGAGGTTGAAGATCCAAATCAAATAAAATTTGCAAGAAAAAAGTTGAAAGGCCATGCTAGCATATGGTGGAAAGGAGTGTAGCTGGAACGAAATCGTAGAGGAAAAGAAAAGATCACCAGATGGGATCGAATGGTTGAAAAGCTAAAATAGTAGTTTATTCTGGCAGATTACGAATTAGATCTGTTGTGAAAAATGCAGAGTTTGGGATAGTCCAGCAAGTCTGTTAAAGAATATACAGAGGAATTTTTTAAAATTTCCATCGAACCGGCCATACAGAAGCAAATAAAGAGAGAGTAGCCCGTTACATTAATGGGTTGAGAACCAACGTACAAGAAGAATTGAGTTTGGTTCGAATGTGCACCATTGAAGATGCTTACCAGTTTGCTCTGAAGGTGGAAGAGAAACTGAATTGAATATTTGATAGTAAATAGAGAGGAAGAGGTCGTGGTGGAAGAACTGGTGGCAGAACCAGTGGAGGTAAATATGACGGCCCGTAGAAGACTGGTGAAACAAGCAATCACCAGGAACAGAAGGAGGAGAATGCATATCGTCCCCGTAATTATAACAATGATTATCAAATGGGAAGAGGTAGAGGTGGACGTGGATATGGAAGAGGAAGATTTCATGGAACCTGCTTCAATTGCGGGGAAGAGGGGCATTGATCATATGAGTGTCCCCAACACCAAGAAGCACCGAATAGAAGGCCTAAAGCAAATGCTCAAGCTACGGTCATTGAGGATGGTGTTGAATCTAAGCACTCTGAAGAAGAAAAGTGAGGAGAAGTGATGATCACAAGGAGAACCTTGTTGAACAAAGAGAGGGAACTAGACCAGTGAAAAAGCCTATTCCACATGAGGTGCAAATATTCAGGTAAAATCTATACTATTATTGATAATGGTAGTACAAATAATTTGGTCTCTGAGGAAATGGTAACTAAGTTAAAGCTAGAAAGAAGGCAGCACCCACATCCATACTGGATTGCATGGTTGCAGAAGGATCATAGAGCATTGGTCAGTGAACAATGCTTGGTCAAGTTACAAATTGGAAGATACCAGGATGAGGTCCTGTGTGATATTTTGTCGATGGATGCTTGCCATTTGTTGTTGGGAAGACCATGGCAATTTGACAGACGTGCGATGCATGATGGGCATGCAAATACCTATTCCCTGACAAAATATGGAGTGTGCCACAAACTGAAGCCATTGAAGGAGGTTGAGGAAAAGGTATGCAATAATGCTAGAATTTTTTTAGTAGATGGCAAAAAAAAATTTGATGGTCTAAAGAGGGATTCAATGTGTTATGCATTAATTCCTACTGTAAAGAGAGAAGATACTACAGACATTCCAGTAGAAGTTGAACATCTGTTAGCAAAATTTCTTGATATTATATCAGATAATGTGCCTGAGGGTTTACCACCAATGAGGAAGATTAGTCATCATATTGAATTAATGCCAGGATCTAGCTTACCCAATAAGGCTGCCCATAGAATGTCTCCTGTAGAGAATGAAGAGTTGAACCGATAGGTTCATGAGTTGTTGCAGAAGGGATTGATTAGAGCAAGTTTGAGTCCCTGTGTAGTACCTGTAGTACTAGCACCGAAGAAGGGTGGAGAATGGAGAATGTGCACTGATTCGAGGGCCATTAACAAGATTACCATTAAGTATCAATTTCCATTACCTAGAATGGACGATATAATGGACTATTTGAGTGGAACTAAATACTTCACTAAGATTGATTTGAAGAGCAGATATCATTAGATACGTGTTAGAGAGGGTGACGAATGGAAGAAAACCTTTAAAACCAGAGAGGGTTAGTTATGCCATTTGTATTAACTAATGCACCCAGTACATTCATGAGGCTGATGAATGAGGTATTGCGATACTTCCTGGAAAAGTTCGTGATAGTTTATCTGGATGATATTTTGATTTTTAGTAAAACATTGGATGAGCATTCGGATAGTTTTTGAAAAGCTACGAGAGGAGCAATTGTTGATAAATTTGAAGTGCAGTTTTGTATAGAAAGAGTTGATATACCTGGGATTTGTCATCTTGGAGGAGGGTCTGAAAATGGATCTTGAAAAGGTGAATGCTATCATTGAATGGCCTGCCCCAAGGAATGTAACAGAGGTCAGATCATTTCATGGTCTTGCAAGTTTCTATAGAAATTTTATTAGAGACTTTAGTAGTATTTGTGCACCCCTAACAAAAACTATGAGAGGGGATAAGAAAGAATTTAAGTGGACTGCCAAGGTAGGTACCGGTATGGACATATTGAAGAAGAAAGTGACAGAACAACCCATTCTGGAACTTTCAGATTTTAATAAAGTGTTTCAGAGTTGATTGTGATGCCAGTGGCAGTGCCATTGGAGCTGTATTGAGCCAAGAAGGTAAACCTGTTGCATACTTTAGTGAAAAATTAAATGATGCTAGAAAGAAATACTCTATTTATGATCAAGAATTCTATGCTATCATTCAGGCTCTTAAGAAATGGAGACATTATTTGCTAACCAAAGAGTTTGTTTTATATACTGACCATCAAGCTTTGCAGTATATAAATAGTCAAGGTAAACTTAACCAGCGACATTTGAAGTGGGTTGAATTCCTGTAGAGTTATACCTTTGTCCTGAAGCATAGAAGCGAAAAATCTAATAGAGTTGCAGATGCCTTGAGTAGAAGGCATAATTTTTTGATAGAAATGAGAATTCAAGTTGTTGGGTTTGATGAACTCAAGAGTTTATACCCAGCGGATCCAGATTTTGCAGAGGCATGGACAGCATGTTTGTCTCCTACTACTGTGGATCGCACTAAGTGGTTGGATTTTATGATCCAAGATGTGATGCTGTTTCAGAAGAACCAGTTGTGCATTCCTAGAGGTTCCATGAGGGAAAATCTGATCAAAGAGAAACATAGCGGCGGACTAGTAGGACATTTTGGTCGAGATAAGACCATTGCTCTTGTTAGTGAGAATTACCATTGGCCACAGTTGTAGCCGGATGTGACTAAATTTGTGCAGGGTTGTAGAGTGTGCTAGATGGCGAAAGGAGTAAGCCAGAATACAGGAATGTATCAGCCATTGCATGTACCAAAGAGACCATGGGAGAACATCAGTATGGATTTTGTTCTTGGTCTGCCAAGGACACAACGCGGACATTATGCCATTTTTGTTGTTGTTGACAGGTTTTCAAAGATGGCCCATTTTATTCCATGCCAGAAGACAAGTGATGCTATTCATATTGTAGGCTTATTTTTCAAGGAGGTAGTACGACTTCATGGTCTACCCCAAAGCATTGTCTCGGACAGAGATACCAAATTTGTGGGTTATTTATGGCAAAATCTGTGGAAGAAATTGAAAACAAAATTGTAGTTCAGTTTTGCATACCACCCACAGACTGATGGACAGATCGAAGTAGTCAACAGAAGTTTGGGTAATCTTCTACGATGTCTGATAGGAGATAAACCCAAGGGATGAGATCTGATTTTACCGCAGGAAAAGTTTGCTTACAATAATTCTGTCAATTGCAGTACTGGTAAATCCCCATTCCAAATAGTGCATGGGAACAGCCCGAGAAACGCTTCTGAGTTGAGGCCAATAGATAAAGGAGAAAAGTGCAGTGCTAAAGCTGATGACTTTGTAGCACACATGAAGAATTTACATGAAGAGGTCTAGCAGCATATCAGTAAAATGAATGCTACGTACAAAGCCAGAGCAAATTAGAAGCAACATTTTAAGGAATTCTAAATAGGAGATGAAGTCATGGTTCACTTGCGCAAGGAATTTTTTCCTAGCAAAACCTATAATAAGCTGAATATGAAGAGGTTTGGACCATGTTGGATCATAGATAAACGAGATTCAGTAAATGCCTATGAAGTAGATCTATCGAGTGAGCTGAATATTTCACCTATCTTCAATATCTTAGACTTGGTTGAATATCATGCAGGAAGTTGTAACGAACCACCCAGTCTGAATCTGTGGAAAATTTCAGCATCCACTCCAGACAAAGAAGAAATCGAAGACATACTCGACACTCGTGAAGGCAGAAGTACCTGAAACAGGCAATATTTAGAGTATTTGGTTAAGTGGAAGGGCTGACCTGTTGAAGATGCCATGTGGTTGTCCAAATCAAAGGTTGATCGCCTGGGTTTTCCTTTGACCGTCTAGAAGTGAGGATCACTTCTCAATCTACCCCGGGTGTCTGATGCAGGAGCATCCAGTGGTAGCAGAACAAATCATGCAGCAAAAGAAATAAAACAGTGACAAAAAGAGAAAAAAACAAAAAAATTTCTAAGTGTGAAATGTGTCGCGATATCATGACATAAAAGATGTCGCGATATCGCGACGTATTTTAAACATTGCCCCAAGTGCTGTAAAGTGTCACGATATCATGACATAAAAGTTGTCGCGATATCGCGACTCACTTGAATGGCAAAGCAAACTGCAAATGGTCGCGATATCACGACATAAAAGTTGTCACGATATCATGACTCACTTGAACAATGGCAAAGCAAATTGCAAATGGTTGCGATATCGTGACATAAAAGTTGTCACGATATCGCGACAAACTTGAACAAAGGCAAGGGTAAAACACCAGTGTCATGATATCGTGACATAAAAGTTGTCGCGATATCGCAATGAACTTTGAACGCAAGGGAGGACAAACGAAAGTGTCACGATATCGTGACATAAAAGATGTCGCGATATCACGACGTGTTTTGAGCAAAAGCAAGAGCAAAAGGAAGTGTCGCGATATTGTGACATAGAAAGTGTCGCGATATCTTGACAAGTTTTAACAAAAGCCATGGGCAAAGGAAAGTGTTGCGATATCGCGACACATTGGCCAAAAAGGACAAAAGCCAAAAAAGTGTCGTGATATCGCAACATATTAGCAAAGAATGACCAAAGCCAGAAAAATGTCACGATATCACGATAGATGGACTAAAGGGAAAAAGTGTCACGTTTTTGAGACCCGGCTAGGAGAGAGAAGGGCGGGTTGAAGAGATGTCGCGATATCGCGACATGCTACTTTTTGCGGATAGTTACAGAATGACATTTGACAGTTCCAGAAGTCGTTAAGGCAGTTCCAAGGAACCGTTGTAGCGGTTACAGGGACGGTTACGAATGACGATTGCAGCAAGAACCTATGATTATAAAAAGAGATTATTTCAAAGGATTGCACAGGCTGGAGAGACAAAGACTGTGGCTTCTTTTGGCATTTTTTATGTACTGTGTAAATCTTCCATGGTTCGAAATTTTAATCTTTCCATGCTTCTGAATAAAAATTGAGTCTTTTTCTTTGTGTTAAAATTTGGCTCCCCATCAGTAGGAGTCTTCAGTGGATAGAGATCCATTATCCAGTGCAATGGAGGTAGTAGTTCTACTAAAATATCACCATCCATAGCAGAGGAGAAAGGAGTTCTCCTATGGATAGAGATCCATAAACTTGATTAGGGGATTGGTATATCCTTTGGACAGATATCCATAAATATTTTAATAGGGAAAGGATTCCCAAGAGATTTATTGAGAAAATTTTAGTGAAATATTTTCTCCATGGAGTAGCCCACATTGGGTGAACCACGTTAAATTGGTGTCTCTATTGTGTGTGGTGATTTGTGCATTGCTTTGATTATTGTTGTTGATATTGCCATTGATATATTGCATAATATTATTTGGGAAAGAAAAGTAAAATGTGGTCTTATACTATTCACCCTCCCTCTCAATATAAGTTTGTGTTCTTCATAGTTTACTTTGGTATTGCTAATATTTTGTAATGATTGTTGAAATATCCTTTATGTAAAAAAAAATTGGGGACCCTATCAAAAAACCCACCCTTATAATATTATTTACTTGATAAAAAAAATGGAATGATTTACCTCAAAATGAAGTACGACCCTAGATGATGAATTAAAATGTTTGTAAACGTTGTTATACTACAATCTCATCCATTTGCTACTACTATATAGAGTCTATGATATATGTATAAATGATCCTCATTATGCCTTAGAACTTGATCATCATTAGAATGAATTTCCTTATTTTGACTATCATCTTTCTATATTGTTTAGCACTAATTAATAAAATATATGTTGGAGGAGATATCTTTGGTATCCTATAGTGTTGGACTATGACAATGATAATTATACTTTGGGACCTAGAATCATAAACACCATGTCTCTTCCACATAAATGGTTGGTGCAAAATCACATCATAGACATCCAAGGATAGGATATCACATAAAACTTCATCTTTCAAGTCCTATATGGAATAACATAGAAGATATTATTGAGTGACATAAATGTCTCTTACCAATTGTAATCATCCAGTATTTTATGGTTGTGGGTGTGGTGTAATAGGTAGATTCACATCCTTCTCCATATAAGATTATTTTCACTTTCACTTTCAACAATAAATATAATACATTACCCTTAATCACATGTTTATGAGTGAAATAAGATATTCATTCTCTGGTGACTCCATTGATGCAAGACATGTGGTGGTAATGGTCACATTTGGTTTAGCTTCCATGATCTACTTCCCTCTATCCTTAGCTTATGGATGTGGAGGTGGTGGTGGATTGGATGTAGAGGGTTGTAACATAGTAACTAATGATTGAATTGCTTAACACTCCTTCAAATAGTGGTTGCTCTTGTGATAGTCACACCATTTTTTAATCTTAGCCTTTGAGGAACTATTTTTTAAAAGTCATTTTTGATTAAAATTCTGATTTTTGGGTTGATCCTTTTTGTCTTGATTATTTTGAGAGTCACTCTTTACTTTATTTAGTTGATACTTAGTGTTGTAGTTTTTGTTACTTGCTCCTTTACTCTTTTTTATTGTGTGCTTTTGTTTTATTTTGAGTAAAAAATTGTATGCCTCTCCCAATTTCTAATTCAAGGAGGTCCATATCCTCTTGAATGTACCATATCAACCCACTATTGAACTTGAGGATTTAATGCCTTTCAATATCTTTAATACATAGCTTTTCTCCAATAGAATAGAAAGCATAAATATAATCTTTAACAGATTGGTCTTTACCTTAACACAAATGTTGCCATCATATGTATTGGTATTCATATGCTCCCACAAGATAATAGTGTTCCTTAACAAGCTCTATGAAGTAATCCCATGTGAAAATTACTTCATATTTTTTATCCTCCTTGACCTTATTACAATATGCTTCTCGATAATTTTGAATAGATAATCAAGATTTCAAAAGTACAAAATTTATTTATCATTATTAGTGAATTTATTTATTGAGAAGTATCAAGATAACTAATGCAACCAATTTTCTATGTATCAACAAAAAATTTTTCTTTAAAAGTAGTACTATTAAAATTCACCTATATCTTAAAATGTGTAGGAGAACATAATTGTTCTAGCATAGTGAGAGGTTGTGTGGAGGAGGTTGTAGAATATGTAGTAGGTATTCAATGAAGAATTTAAGTAAATTGATTCATCATCTCCTTACTTTGTTTCACAAGTGCTTCATTTAGCATATTCTTTAAAGGATTAGCTATATCAATGTTGTCCATTCTAGTTTCCACTTGAGATTGCTTAGAATGACAAGGGAGGTTACTAGAGAGATTTCACATCTAATAACTAAATTTTTCATATCCTAATATCATGTTTCTTGAAAAACACTCAAAATATGGACCACTCAAAATTTCAAATGATCTGTAACCTATAATTTCAAGGTATGAATGATCAAGGAAGAGTAAAATTCAAAAATAATGGAGTATAAAAAAATAAAACACAAAAATATAGAAGAAAAAAAGTATAATGATTTTTTTGCTCAAAAAATAGAGTACAATTCAACCAGTCATTGGCAAGAGGTATGAGGTTATAACATTTCATACATCACTCATACTTTTCAGAATCACAAATGAGTCTCTCTTTATACAATAGCTGACATGTTCAAAATACATCATATTAAATTTGGAATGCCACTCATATGATAATGTGTTGGTTCACCTTCCATGAGTTGGAATGTTTCCCATATGGAAATATGGTGATACACCTTCCATGAGTTACAAAGTACATACTAAATGAAATCTATAGAAATAGAAGTTGTCCCTTCATGTTATTTCTTGTATTGATGTGTCAACATAACTAAAAATGCATTTTAGCTACAAGAATCTAAAAGTTGAAATTTTTTAATTTTAGGGTATCATAAGAATATTTTCACTAAGTTGTTGGTAGTAATTTTTATGACTAATTTCCCTATTCAAGTTGTTGTTTTACCTCTAATATTTGTAATACTTCATGAATGGATTAAAATGGAGTCTTGAACACTATGTTATTCCCTTAGGATTTAAAAATACAATTTCAAGTATTTTGGACATAGCATCATGCCCTAAAAAGGTTACATGCTTTGATCACCTACTCAATCATTTTTCATTATAACAATAATATCACCATCAAACTTATCTGCAACAAAATGTTTCATTAGCATCCCTAGCACATTGGCATTTGGATGCACTATGTACAATGTTTTTATACCTAGATGATGGTCTATTCAATTCTTATGTTGTTATCAAAGTAGGTAGTATATATTTAAGTCAAACTCATGCTCAATATGTGGTAGCAATATTGCATGGAAAAGAGTTTCTAAAGTATGGATGACTATTAAGGGTCTCTCTTTATGTCCACTATTGATCTCAAGGTCCACTATTGATCTCAAGGGGAAATGTTAAAATATGTGGTGGTTAAGCTTCATTCAAGACCGTGACCGACTTTGTATTATATATTTATATATGTGCTTGGATCCTTGAACACCTTGTATAGGTAATTTTTGGTAATATATTATTATTTAACCTAAATTCCATATTCTTAACCTTGACTTAAAGGCTACTTGTAATTGGGTATAAATAACCCTCATACCACCCATTTTGATTATCAATTGGAATGTATCCTATTCTCCATTAGTTAGAAAATTTAATATTCATAGACACCATAATATGTCACATGTTTATTTTCTATCAGTTATCTCTAGATATCTAGGTAATGTGTTGATTCAATTTATTTCTAGAAAATATTGTAAATTCTAACAAGAGTGCCTTATGGTGAATTCAAATATGTAATGTTTATCCTTGAAATCAAGATGAATTTGCTTATTTTTCTAAATTATATAGATTTTATAAATATATATTTTAATTAAAAATAAAAAGCTAGATATTAATATTGGTGTTATACCTAAGTTTGATTAGAATAATATTTTTAAATTTTATTAATTCAATACTATTATTATTTGTTCTTCTCATTTTTCCATAATTAATAAATATAATTCTAATTTTACTGGAAACAAATTATGGCATGAAACATTAGATTACATTAATTTTAAGGGTAATTGTCTCATGAATAATCTTAAAATGGTTAATTATCTATTACAAATTACTACGGATAATAATACTTAGACAAGTTTTATGGATGGATAAATCCATAGAAATATTTTCCCAAACATAAAGCATGGTATATAGGTAAACATTATGTGTTTTTCATCATATCTTATCTGGAGCTATGCAAAATCTCTATCTTAATGGTAGTGAATATGCTCTTTGATTTTTTGATGATTGATATAGAATAACATAAATTTAATTTTTGAAATCAAAATATCACATTCTTTATTTCTTTACTAAAAATCATATGCTTTTTGAAAGTAGCTTGTATGCAAATTAAAAATCCATAGGATTGATAGAGAAACTAAATATGTTAACAATAAATTTTTTTGTTATTTAAATATAATAGAATTATGTACTATAAAAAGTTATCCATATACACCATATACAATTGTGTTAAATAAAGCATCACACAATTACTAAAATTTCTAAACATTCCTTCATGATGCAAATATATCTTTAGTTTTGGGATTGAAGCAATGTATTGTGTAGTGCATTTAATGAATTGAACTCTTTCAAATGATAAGAAAATGATTTTAAAAAAATTGGCATGGGAAGAGCCTAAATTTTATAAAGTCATGCATCTTTTGTTCACCAATTTTATTCATACTTCTAAGGAAAAATGTCAAATTAGAATCTAGATGTATCTCCTCATATTTGTACGGTTATGATGAACCATTAAAGGAATATGATTTTTGTAATGTTAAAACTAAAAAGAATAAATAAGAAGGGATGCTTGCATTCCTAAACATGGAGTACTTGATTGTTCTAAAGTTAGAGTTATTACATTTAAAAATTTAAATGATAATATTAAAAAAAAAGATAAAATTTTTAATGTATTAGATTTAAATGATAAGATTTATAATTTACATAGTGATTATTATTTATTTCTTCTACTATGCAATCTATTAAAAATACCATGTGGCTTAATATACTTATTAAATAAAATGGTGAATGATTGAGTAGACATACTCCAATTTAAATTAGGAGTAATTATTGTAATTATTCTTTGATATCCAAGCGACCATGTAAAGGAAAATCCCTTCATCATTGTAATAGTTTAGAATTCAAAGGATCTAACATTATGGGGTTCTAAGTAGTAATAATATCAATATTCTTCACAACAAATAAATACTACGAAGGAATGTTAAGAATTTTAATCTTTTCTTCTTGACTATTTGTCTATGTCTTGGGTAAATTTTTTATTATTCTCTTCTATAAAAATAATATTTTCAAGAGGAATATTTATCTTACATCCTACAAGTGATGTGTAACTCATTCATATATGAAGTAGTTTGTTAGAAACCTATCCTAACACAACTATCATTATGTAATTGTCTACTATTGATGTGTGTTGCACCTTGAGCACCTAGTGCATATGGGCTCATTATGATATAATTATTACTTTTACTATAATCAGGAGTTGGTGATGTTGTAACTATTACTTTTATTGTAAGTAGAATTATTATCGTAGGTTTCTTCTTGTATGTGGACTAACCTTTGAAAATTAGAGTTAGGATAAATAAGAGACTATATAAAGGTAAGGATAGAAATGGAATGTATAATCTCATATTTCATAAATTGTAACTGAGATCTATTTCCAAGGAGTTTTCCCCCTTGAAGAGGCTTACAATATTTTTTCCTCTTGAGTAATATAAGTTTGTTATGTTTTTTATCAATTATTTTCCTAAGCACTTATGTTATTTCTTTTTTGTATTTCTATTAATCCTTACATTGGTATTATGGTTATGCTTATTTCTATCTGTAGGTTCCTAACAAGTCTCAAAGCTCTTTCTATGGCCATGTTTTGAAATAGTAGCAACAAATTTTATCCTTCCATCTATTCTCTATTCTATAATTTTATTATTCTACTCATTTAACACTAAAAATATAGTACCAAAAAAACCATATTTTATTTTTGTTTTAGTGGATTAGGTTAAAAACCTTGTGTTGAGGGTTTTAAAATATCAAAGAGGAGTTATTCTTTTTGGCTAAGCTAAATTTCCCTTAAAGCAACTAGTGAAGTGATGGGTGATCAAACTCTAATACCCAAGCCTTAAAAAACATCCATACATGGTTGTGAGCTCCCACATACCCTCACATATATGGAGACCCCTAGGAATAGGATAAGCCTTCATCCATAGGAATATATCAATCATTTGAGTTTTATGGTAAACCGATAAATTGGACCTAAGAAGTTACTCTCATAGTACAATAAAAACGGATAGTGTAACTATGGGTATGGTTGAAATCTCTATAGTTAGAGCTCTAAGATATTAGGCTAGCCACTAATCATGATTGAGAACAAATATAAGAGAACAAATGAAACTAGACACACCTTAGCTTAGAACATCCTTATTGAACTTACTATTATTCTTTTCCTAGCCAAAACCAAAATAAATTTGAACATACTATAGAGGAGACTACTTCCATCATAGAGTAATAGTGCCCAAAATATCGCATAATGGTATAGAGAATAAACAATTGATAGTATAAAAATATACTAAAGCAATTAGTTATCAGCTATTAGAGTAGTTAGTTATCAATTACCATTATGATATTACAAAGAATACTAAGTCTAATATTCAAAGAAATTAGTAGGTAGTAGCCCAAGAAAAGGGTACATAAGAGCCATATTCATCATTTAGTAGTATAGTGCATTCTAATCCTCAATTTAAGCTAATAATTTTTATTCCCATAAGATATTTTGGAGATCCTAAGGTGCTTTAAAATGACTATAGGTACTAGAGTTATCCAAGAGCTAGTGCAACTAGCTAACCAAGTGACACAAATAGAAAACTAGTAGTAAGAATTATGTTAAATTTTAACCAAACTAAATAAATTTGACAAATTACATGACCTTGAGAGTTGTATAGTAGGCCTATATGCAAAATATGATGGTATAATGGATAGGGTATCAAGGATTCAAGAAGGTATATTTGAAGGTAGAGCATGAAATAGCTTACCTAATAATATAAATCATAGAATTCCCAAGCTAGGCTTCTTAAATTTTCATGAAGAGGATCCAACCAATTGGTTGTATTGGGTTGAATAGTATTTTACCCTTCATGCCATTCCCTATAGTCAAAGTCTTCCAATGACGTTATTGAACCTTAAAAATAAAGCAATTCAATGGTGCCAATGCTTGGAGAATATGCATTTGCACCTCACTTGGGTCAAATTTGAGACCAAATTAATTACCTATTTTGGACCCAACAAGTATGAGGATTTCACTAGAATTCTCACAAAATTAAAATAGACATCAATTGTACATGACTATTAGACACAATTTAAAAATCTAGAAAACCACATGATAGGATTGAGTGCCAAGTTTTTCCAAAGTTGTATCATTAGTGGAATGAAGGAAGATATCCATGTTGAAGTAAAAAGTTCAAATCACGGAGCATTATGGAAATAGTAGGTTTTATAAGGCTAGATAAAATTAAATTTTTAACACAAAGTTATACCTTCAAACCTTCACAAGCTCAAACACCATTTTCATTATGAACGTCATGAAACCTAGTCAATAGTCCACCCCCAATCAAATGTCTTACCTGAGAAGAAATAGATGCATGAAGGGCACAATAACTATATTACGAATGTGATGATAAATATTCTCCAGGCCACATGTGCATACAATAGAAACTATATTTAATTGATGTGGTAGACCTTCCACCAAGGAATCACATGATGAAAAAGAGAAACATAGAGAAGAATAGCAACTTGAAGAGTCAAAATTGACAAAGGACCAACCACATGAGATTTTAGTACATGACTTAATTGGTATTTCTACTTGTCATACTATGAAAGTGATAGGGCATTTCAAGGATCCACAACTAATCATATTTATTGATTTAGGTAGTACCCACAATTGTATTGATCTATGGGTAGCCAAAAAAGTAAACTATTATATATACTCATGCAATTTTTTTGAATTCATGGTGGCTAATGGGGGAGCCCAATCATACAAGGAAAAATGTAGAAATGTAAAAGTGTATATGGGTGACTACAACTTCATGGTAGACATGTTTACCCTTCCCTTGGAAAGATATGATATTTTATTGGGAACTTAATGGCTTTGTATACTAGGACCGATAGCATGAGACTTTTTTGAGTGATGGATGCAATTCACTAAGCACGGGAAGTAATAATTTTTTTATGGTATGCCTATAGGTCCTACAAAAATCATTATATCACACCAAATGGATAAAATTTTGAAGAAATCATCTCAATATATGGTGGCACAACTATTTACACTTACAAGCCTCGACTATCAATGATGCAATTAATCAATTGAATTACAAGAAATTATGGATAAGCATACAACCATGTTTGCAAAACCCCATGGTTTATCACCATGGAATACACATGGTTACACCATATAGCTCATCCCTAGAAGCTTACCACCCAACATTCATTCCTATAGGTACCCATATATGCAAAAGACTAATATTGAAAGGATGGTGAGGGGTTATTAGCAGGAAAGGTCATTTGGCCAAATGGCATCCCACATTACTCCCAAGTACTATTATTTTGTAATAAATATGGGTCTTGATGGCTATGCATAGATTTTCGAGAGCTCAAAAAAATTACCGTCAAGAACAAATTTCCCATTCCCATAATTGATCAATTATTAGATAAACTCCATGGTTATCACTGCTCAAAATTACATTTGCATTTAGGATATCATCAAATTGGATTGAAAGAAGAATATATTACCAAGAAAACATTTCAAATTCATGAATATGATTACGAATTAATTGGCATACCCTTTGATCTAACCAACATTCGTTATACCTTTCAAAGTCTCATGAATTCAATATTTTGGTCATTCTTATGCTAATTTATTTTGATCTTCATTGATAATATTGTAATTTATAGTTGCACATAGGTGGAACATTTGCAACATGTGGACTAGACTCTAAAAATCCTAGTTGATAACCAATTATGTGCAAAATAGTTCAAATGTTCTTTTGAAATGTAGGAAACGAAATATCTAAATCATATAAATTTAGGGGAAGAGGGCCAAGATTGTAATGTCCCCTTTTTTGTGTGTCTTGTGGACCCCACTCATCCTTATGTTATGTAATGTAAAATTAGACTAGGAAAAGTGGGATGCACTTTTGTATATTAGTAGGAGTTATTTTATGTTTTAAAATTGTGTCATAAGTTAGCAATAAAGTGGGTCCCATTTAATGAAGAACTAGAAGCTAAGGGAGAGGTGTGCCCCATTTGAGGAGGTTATTCAGTATTTGTGATATTGTATGAGAGTTAAGGGATGAATCCTTACTCATATTTTGCATATGTAGGTGATGTTCCCTAGTCTTCAGGAGAATTCAATCTTGTAGACAAGGTGATGTGCCCTTGCTCTTGATTGGTGATTGGTGGATCTACCTCAGGATTTACAATTTGTTCTTAAAATTTCAATGTTTTCAGTGTGCAGTTGTGCTTCGAGTGGGTTGCCCAATTTTGGGGGCTATATCTAGTGTGTTTTCAGATCATATTTACCCTAGAGGAGGGTCGCACAACTTTGGGTAAATTTCTTCTATGGTGTTTGGAGGGATTTTTTTGGAGTCTATTGTGTGCCCTACCTCCTAGAGGAGAACATCCAACCTAGGGCTTCTATTTCATGAAAATTTATGGTGAATTTGAGATTTTTTTGGGCTGATATATCCATTGCAACTTGAAAAATATTTTTAATAAATTCGTGTGGACACATTTGCCACTTTGGGGTTTCTTGTCTCAATTTTTTTTGCACATATTTTTAGATCTGATTTTTATTTGCATGGTACATAATTTTATTGGAAAAAAATAATATTTTTAGCTAGGGTTTGTAAATTTCAATTTGGGATATTACAGTGGTATCAGAGCTAGTTTCCTACCAGCCTATGAGCATTTTTTATGCAGCTAGGGCACGATTATTACACAAGGAAGAACTCAAATAAATCAGCCATCATGAAGATTAATGAGAAAATATTGGATGCAATGCTTGATGTGTTGACTAAATTGGATGCCAAGCTAGGTCAAGGTGGAAACCCTCAGCCACAAAAACCCACATCTCATGGGGTTATAAGAGATCATGGATGTGAGAGCTTAGCTTCTCATTGGACAAGAATTTTGAGAGGAAAGTCAAGCACTCATAGATCTACCATTAATGATGATGAGCTTGGAGAGAAGCAAGAAAAATTAGATCATGCAGTGAAAGTTTCATCAATTTCAGATTTGGAAGAAGATTCCTTGTCTCAAGAGGTATGCAAATATGAATCTACCACAATGCATGTGTCTTCATCCATGGAAGATAGTAATATTTTTGATAATTGGTATGAGGAAAAAATTTTATTTCCTAATACTAATACTTTAATGCATAATGGTGGTGTTTTTGATGAAATTTTTAGGAATAGGGGATCTCCAACTCCTAAATTTAATGAATAAATTGATGTTAGAGAAGATGCATCAGAATTGGAAAGCATCAAAAGGATGTTGGAAGGAGATTTTTCCAATAAAATTAACATTGCTGCAGATCAAGAAGATGAAATTAATTCATATTGTGCATCCATTACTAGAGAAGTGTTCAATGATGATGATATCATAAAGTTCCCTTATGTAGATATTGATAAAACAATAGTAGATGAGGAGTTTCAGCAATGGGATGATTCATTCGTTGAGCATGAATCTGCCCTAACTTCAGTGAACAAAATTGAAGAGTGTAATGTTGTTGATTTTGATCATTGTGCTGGTAAAGATAAATCAAAATTATTGTTTTATGGAGCGTATTTTGATCTAGGGCATAGCAATAAATATTTTGAAGAAGATGCACTTGAGTCTTGGGATAGCCATGAAGACATTGCTAAAAGGTATGAACTTATTTTTGGTTTTGATATGCATTATAACAATAGTTCATTAAATGGGCATAGTCTTGATATTCATGAGGATTGGAAGAAACAATTGTTAGTTAACACTAAAAAGAGGTGTATACCATGTCTAAGTTTGATGATGCTAAGAGATTTTTTGAAAATATGATCCAAAAGACACCTAAAAATCAGAATGAACAAACTATTTTTATTTTTGATTTGTAAAATATTAAAAGCATAATGGAGGATTTGAAGCTAGAAGATGAAAATAACTTTCAGTTTGTTGATAACCCACTATCTGAGATGGATGTTTAACTGTATTGTGTCAATAAAATTTTTGAATTAGATGATGTACCTCCTGATGTTAGTAACACAAGAGAAATATGGGATCCAGGTGTGATGTGTAGTCATGAGGAAGAGATAGCTAGAGTAAAAATTTATGAAGAATTTAGACTGAAAGTTGTTCTGAAAGAGGTGATAACATCAAATGGATAGACCATTCTCTTTATTGATGAAATTCATACAGTTGATGGATCAGGTGCTATGAGTGGAGATATGAATGTAAGCAAATTTTGAAGCCTATGCTTGGAAGAGGAGGGCTATGTTGTATTGAGAAGGATGTTGTTCTTGAATGGCAATTCCAACAAGTGGTTAAGTACACTTCAGATCGGTACTTTTGGAAGGAGGAATTTACTCTCATAGGGTGGAAGTACTACAAACAATATTTGGAGATAAGAAACTGTTGTGGACATGTCTTGCAATGTAGTTACTATATTCCATCCCCCTTTTCAGAAGACATGCCACTTGTGTTATTTACTGCCATGGAAATAGTGGCTATTGAGCATATACAAATGAGGCAGTAGTGATCCTTATACCTTCAAAATTAATTGTGTTCACTCTTGATTTATCTAGCTCAATTCTATGGAAATGTGAATATATGAGTCTCATATGGCATGAGAAATATGATCTTAAATCAATAGTTTTGTACTTGCATGTATATGGAAAATATTTCTTGTATTGGACTTTGGGGAAGATCAATGGGAGTTGTTACAAGCCTTGTATATAGAGTAGAAGACCCATTGATTGCTGGAATGATATTGGATAGCCCTTTCTCTAATTTATTTGATCTCATGATGGAATGGGTGGATAAAGCAGAAGCTACTGAGATATATTTCTATGCCATGATGTCCAAGACTACAAAAGAGGAAAGCTATAATGTAGTTTACCTTTGTGGGGAAATAAATATTGAAAATATTCCTACTCGTATTCTTGAAGCAAGGAAGATAGATTTTGTGCCTGTCTTTGAGCCTCGTCATAATTTCAAAAGCATGCAGCAGGAAATAAACCATGTGTCCAATTTCAAACATCCATTCAGTTATTTCAGATTTCTAAATGGATTGGTTGAAATATGGTTGTATACAAGAAAACATGAATTTGGGTCATTTATAAGTATCAAGTAGTGGAAGCAGTTATGGTTCTCAAGGTGACAATTTTGACGGGTATCCAGAAGTCATGAATGAATTTCATAATTCTAACCAATATTCCGAAGAACATGTGAGAGTTGTGCCTAATTTAAATCCTCAAAGTCTAGAACATATTCTAACATCATCAAATATAGCATAAGTATCTAGAAGCTTAAGAAAGCTAAACATTTCAAATTGGAATCCTAATGGAAAATGCCATTCTAAAATAAGAGATTTTGAAAGTATTGCATCCATGGATATCCCTTTGGGTGGAGAATATGTTGTGGTCAATATGCATATATCTAAAGTTCTTAGAGTGATTGGTGGCTCAAAGAATCCTACCATGAATGAGATTGACATGGACAAGAGATAATCACCCAAATAGGATCATTCAATGGTCATTGCTGGGAGACATATAGTGAATAGCAGAGTGTCCTATGGATGTCTGATTTAGCTATACACAACAGATCAAATAGTTGTTGAAGTCCCTTGGAGTTAAATTAGTCATGATCAAATTTTGTTCTCTCTGATCTTAAAACAGCCTTATGTAGCAGTTGTCTTTAATATTTTGCTTTAATTTTTGAATGATGGTTTCATATGTAAACCTAACATACTTGGATTTGCAGGCTTGACATATTTTCATATTGAAGCTTTCATGAGGAGTTTTGAATGTGTATTAGACACACTCACTTATGGCCCATGTTAGATTGGAGTGATATCATTCTTTCCAATTGAGATGATTTTTTCTATGGGATAAAAATTGGTTGTTATGTCTGCATTTTTAAGCTTTGATCAGGTGGCAAAAGAAGATGACATGCAATCACCTCTAAAATATATTGAAGGAGAAGCTATTTCCTATAACAATAAAAAATGTTTCAATGATGATATACCATCTATATTGGGTAGGAATGAGTTTCAGTTTGTATCAGATCTTATTGTAGAGACCCAACAAAAGAAAGTAATGAACAAATCTATTGTCAAATTCCTGATTCAGTGGAAGGGATTACTAGATTTAGTTTGCATTGCTTGAGGATAAGCAATTTGGAAGGGGCCACCTTGTAATATCCCCCTTTTTGTGTGTCTTGTGGACCCCACTCATCCTTATGTTATGTAATGTAAAATTATAATAGGAAAAGTGGGATGCACTTTTTATATATTAGTAGAAGTTATTTTATGTTTTAAACTTGTGTCATAAGTTAGTAATAAAGTGGACCCCCCTTAATGAATAATTAGAAGCTCATGTTATATAAGGGAGAGATGTTCCCCATTTGAGGAGATTATTCGGTATTTGTGATATTGTATGAGAGTTAAGGGCTGAACCCTTAATCATCTTCTACAAATTTAGGTGATGTACCCTAGTATTCAGGAGAAGCCAATCTTATAGACAAGGTGATGTGCCATTGCTCTTGATTGGATATTGATGGATCTACCTCAGGATTCATAATTTATGCTTTAGATTTCAATGTTTTATGTGTGCAATTGTGCTTGGAGTGGGTCGCCCAATTTTGGGGGCCATATTTAGTGTGTTTTCAAATCATATTTATCCTAGAGGAGGATCGCCCAGCTTTGGATAATTTTTTGTGTTTTTTGGAGGGATTTTTGTGGAGTCTATTGTGTGCCCTACCTCCTAGAGGAGGACTTCTAGCCTAGGGATTCTCTTTTATGCAATTTTGTGGTGAATTTGAGATGTATTTGGGTTGATATATCCATTGCAACTTGCAGAATATTTTTAATAAATTTGTGTGGCCATATTTGCCACTTTGGGGTTTCTTGTGTCAATTTTTTTGCACATATTTTCAGATCTAGTTTTTATTTACATGGTACAAAATTTTATTGGAGAAAATTTATAATAGTTTCAGCTAGGGTTTGTAAATTTTAATTGGATATATTACAAATATGGATCCAAAATCATTACTAACATACAAGAGTGGCCCAAGTTACACAGTCTCAAAATTCTTTATGGTTTTCTAGTCCTCATTGACTATTATAAAAAACTTATCCATGATTATGGAAATGTTACCTCTCCCTTGATGGCTATTTTACGGAAAAGCTCATTTCTATGGTCAAAATAGCTAAATGTGCCTTCCTAAATCTCAAATAAGCTATTCTTTCTACTCTCATGTTGGAAATACCTAGTTTTTGCAATCCTTTTATGGTTATAAGTGATGCATCAGGAAGTAGAATTGGTGCAATCCATATGCAAGAAGGATTACCATTGTCTTTCACTTATAAGGCATTATCAAGCAAAAGTCTTTGAAAATCAACTTATGAGAATGAGATGGTGGCGACCTTACATATCGTTAACTATACATGGCCTTATATTATTGGATAGCATTTTACCTCTAAAATGGACCACCATAATCTTAAATATTTTCTGAAGAAACTTATCTCCACACTAAAACAACAAAAATGGGTTACCAAACTACTTAGGTATGACTATGAAATAATTTATAAGAAGGATAAGAAAAATGTTGTTGCTAATGCACTATCCCACCAATATGAGGACCAAGGTATGTTATGTGTCATCTCTACTCCACTTCCTCAATGGATCCCCTAGCTTCAAGAAGAGATGATCCAAGATCCTACCTTGAAATCCTTGACTCAACAACTTCAAAATGATTCTCACTATTGGCTAAAATATACATGGGATGGCCAATATCTAAGGTACCACGTTTGCCTTATTATTCCTACAAATTCACCACTCCACAAAACTATACTACAAGAAATGCATGTTTTCATGACTATGAGATATTCTAGGTTCTTAAAGACATATGAAGAAGTTAATATATATTTTTTGTATAGAGATGAAAAGGGATATTTAGATTTTTGTGGTAGAATGTTATACTTATTAGTGTATGAATGTGAAAACTATATGCACACCAAGAACACTCCAACCTCCACCTATTCTAGAGATCATTTGTATAGATATTTCTATGGATTTTATTCAAGGGATCCCAATATTCAAAGGCAAAGCACTCATTCTCATGGTGGTGGATTTTTTCTCTAAGTGTGCTTACTTTTTCCCTCTAACCAACCCTTACAAGGTCTCAAAGGTTCCACAAATATTCCTTGATTCTATTTTCTACATTCATGGCATGCCCTAGTCCATCATTTTTTCTATGACTCCACCTCCACTAGTTAGTTTTAGAAAGAACTATTAAAGTTGCATGATAAAAAATTCAATATGAGCTTGGTATACCATCCTCATATTGATGAACAAATAAAAATCATTAACAAGTTCTTATAAACATATCTCCATTGCTTTGCATCTGAGCAACTGACTCAATGGATCAAAATTTTATGTCGGCCAAATGGTGGTATAATATTGTATATTAATACACCACTAAGATGATACCATATGAAATGGTTTATGGACATCATTTATCATCACTTTTGGCATACCTCTTAGATAATTCCAAGGATCAACGAGTGGATTATACTCTTAGGAAGTGTGCACAACTCCATCATCTCAAACATAATTTAGTTATGGTATATGATTGTATGCGATAAAAAGTTGATCAACACCACTTGGAAATTAGTTTTAATATTGGATACTTGGTGTCCCTATGTTTATATGCATAAAAGAAATAATCATTAAAACTCTATGGTCATCAAAAGCTAGCAACAAAATTCTATGGACCATGTAAGTTGTTATAGCACATTTTCCTGTGGCCTCCAAGATTGAATTATCATTGGTAACTATATATAGGTTCAATGAACACAAACTCAGTTGGAAGAAGACTCAGTAATCTTGGAACTTAGGAGTATTCTAAACTAATGAACACACACTTTGCAACCATACACACATTGATATTTTAGTACAGTGGTAGGGATTATAGCAAGAAGATACCACCTAGGAATGACTACATCAACTCCAATAGTAGTTTCCTCATCTAAAATTTTGAGAAAAATGCTTCTTGAAATGGAAGGACATGTTAGGACCCTATTCTAACACAACTATCATTATGAAATTGTCTAGTGTTGGTGTATGTTGCATCTTGAGTGCCTAGTACATATGATCCCATTATGATGTGACCATTATTTTTATTATAAATGGGAGTTAGTGATGATGTAACTATTATTTTTATTATGATTAGGATTTATTAGATTGGATCCCCTCTTATATGTGGACTAACCCTTGAGCATTAGGGTTAGGGTAAAAAAGAGGCTATATAAAGGTAGGGGTGGAAATTGTTTGAGTATATTACATTATTTGGTACATTCTAATGTACCTTATGGTACCTTCATAGTACATATGTAAAAATTAGATTAGGTTTGAGTCATAGTTTAGAGTGTGAGTTATATTTCACCTTTTATGTAAGTGTGAATGTGCAGGAAATGTACAAGTATCATGTAAAGTTGTAATGTGCAGAAAATGTATAAGTGTCATTTGAGTTAGTGCAAGTGTAAGTGGGGTCTATGTGCACAAGTGTCTTATATGTAAGAGTGAAAATATGTAATTTAAATATGTGTACAAGTATCTTAGGTTATAGTGTGCAAGTTATAGATGTGTAAGAGTCATATATAGGTGTGCATACAATATAGAGTCAATTGTTCATCAAGTATGTAAATGTCAAGTAGAGAAGCGAAGAGTCATGAGACTTGGCATATGGAAAGAAATAGTCAAGTATTCAAAGAGTCACACTACTATGACTATATTATGGAGGCAATAGTCCATAACAAAGATATATGAGATCATCGTCATTATCATTAAGAGAAAGAGAATTAATAAAGATTGCATACAGTTTGAGCAATTAATATTGTAAGTTGTATTACATGCTTAGTACATGTTGATTCAGGCTATTTACATTCATATTGTTGTTTATTATTGAATATTATTTCAGTTATTATAAGCCTTGAAAAACATATTAATTTGCTATCATTATTCTACTCTTATCATCATCCTGACCTTATTATATTGTGGTTGTATTACATTATATCCTATGATATTTAACCTATGATATTTGTGGTAGTATTAAGGCTTAAAAAGCCATTAGTGGTATAAGAGATACCACCAAAATCTTCCTAATTTGATAGAGTTATTTCAGCCACTATTACAAAATTGATTTTATATATTTTAATAAAGTTGATTTGAAGTTTCTCCACTTTGAAGACAGTGAGACTCAGACTCTATTTGAAGTTCATAATGAGTATATACGCTAGGGTCTTTCCATAGTTGAAGAATAATCAATGAATACTAGGAATCATATATATTAATAGGTGAAACAACTTTGATATAGTTGATCATTCAAGGCCATTGCCAACCATTGACATTAATAGAGATTTAGGGACATGGATATCCCTTGACATTGATTATTACCAACTTAGAATAAATTTGAATATTTAGGGATATAGATATCCCTTGGCATTGATAGAAGATACAGGGACATTCAGAGTCACCTTGACATTGATAGAGGAATCAATGATATTCAAGTCACCTTGACATTGATAAAGGAACAAGGATGTTCAAGTTACCTTATCAATATAAAAGAAAATTTATAGCAGAGATTAAGCAATAGAAGTGTGAGAAGCTTCTAAAAAATGATAGAGAAGACTTTGAACTTCTAAGTGCAGAGAAAGAAGATTTAGGTCATAAAGAAATTGACCTTGGCATTCGCCCAAGAAGTAGACAATAAAGAGAATAGATAGATAGTAACAAATTGAGAAGAATGTAGATCTTCCTAAAAAGACAATAAATGGTTGTAGCAAAGTGAGAAGCATTCAGAACTTCCTAAGAGAAAGAGAGCAAAACATAAATATTTAGAAGATTCAGATTTTTGGAATAGACCTAAGAGGACAATATTGAAGGATACATAGAGGCCCTTATAAGTGAAAATAAAAGAGATAAAGGTTTTTTTAAGAGGAAAGAAAGCATCCATTCTTAAAATAAGGAGGTCCATATAAATACAGAAAGTGGTCATATAAAGAGAATCATAAAGAATAAATAAAGTCCAAAATATATTCAAATCATATAGAGAAAGGAAGAATTCATATCACTAAAGGAAAAGGTGATTTGGCACAAGAAATAAAAGAAGGCTCTATACTATTAAGGAGCCAAATTGCAGTTAGAATAGCTACAGAAAAGAATGGAAAGCCAATGGTTATTAGAAATAAACTAAGCATAAAGAAAAGACTGAGATACAAATAACAAGAGGTTGAGGTGGCCAACATAAAACAAAGGTAAAAGCTTTAAGATTTTTAAAGTTTTAAAGCAATCCATGGTAAAAGAAGACGACTCATGCTATAACAACTAGCGGTAACCCATACTACTAAAACCATGCAATCTACGTAAAGCTTTGAATGCCAAACAGCACTGAGAGCAACATAATAGAGACAACCATAAAATATAATTTATCATCTAGTTTTCTAAGTTAAAGAAGAAAAGAGAACTATTAAAGTTTTTTTTAATGAATGAATAGTATATGCTTTATTCAATGATTGAATAAGATTTTGAGTTCTTTTTCAAAAAAATTTAAATTCAAATTATGTTATAATATATAATATATAATATAAAATATATAATAATAAAAAATCAACCATAAAATGACTATCTTAAAAAAGCATATACTTATTTTTATAAGCTAGTACAAAGCCCTCTTAATGAACATAAGAGGGATGTCTCTTAAAAAGCCTTATAACTTGTTTTTATAAGCTGGTATAAAGCCTTATTAATGATCATACCTTCGCTCTCATGATAAAACCAGGAGGGGTGTGTGCGAGTGTGATAAAAAACAATATCTCCTCATTCTCATAGTGGGATATACTCGTTTTTATAAACTGATATAAAGCACTATTACTAAACATACATAACGTTCTCACGATGGGGAGTCAATCATAGAGGAAAGTGTGTGATTTGAGTTAAAAAAGCATGCCTCCTCGTTCTTGTAGTCAACGTTCTCACGATGGAGAATCAATCTTGTAGTAAACGTTCTCTCGATGGGGAGTCAATCATAGAGGGAGGGAAGGTGAGTGAGTGTGTTAAAAAAGCATGCCCCCATCTTATAATAAGGAATCAACTATAGAGGAGTATGTGAATCAGCCATAAAAGGGTGTGTTAGTGCGTTTGAAAAAAATGGTATATACTTGTTTTTTAAGTCCGTGCAAAGCTCTATTAATGAACATACTTTCTTGAGAATCAACCATAGGGGGTTTGTGTGAGTGTATATACTACATCTATTATGACGATGATCATTGGGTTTGTGTGAATGTATAAAAAAAAAAAAAAAAAAAACTATACAACATCTATTATCACAATGGTCAAGGAATCAGTGTAAGTGTTAAAATAATTTTGGTGTATACTCGGTGTTAAAATAATTTTGGTATATACTTGTTTTAAATAAACCGGCACAAATGAATAACTTTCTTGTTTTGATAATGGAGAATCAATTATAGAGGGTTTGTGAGTGTATATACTACATCTATTATGACGATTATCATTTGGATTGGGTTTGTGAGTGTATTAAAAAATATAGTACATCTATTACGACAGTGGTCATTGATTCTCAACATAAGGAATCAGTGTGAGTATTAAAAAAAATTGGTATATACTTGATTTTTATAAACCGGCACAAAGCCCAATTAATGAACATAATAGGAGCATATGTGCTAAAAACAAATTGGTATATACTTGCTTTTATAAGCTGAGACAAAGCCTTACTAATAAACATACCTCATTTTTCATGGGGAATCAATCATCAAGGGGTGTGTTGGTCCTCGTTTTTATAATAGGAAATCAACCATGGGTGTTAGTCTTCGTTTTCATAATAGGAAATCAATTATGTAGGGGAATCAATATTTTGGTTCCCAAATCCGCGCAGGAATACTAGGGTTTTCACTCAATTTCACTTTTTAGCTGATAACACACAACATACGCTGATGGTTGGAAAATTAAACATGGAACTATCAAAATTTTGATGTAGATATGCAAAATTGTCATACATCAAATATGTGTTGTGTACATGTCAGAGAATTCAATTTTTACATTTCTATGATTTGCTAAATGTGTATGTTTTCATTCTATATAGATATAGACGTTTAATTGCTCCCCAAATAGGTTAAACAAGATCGAACAGATAATACAAACCTTCGATCAGAATATATTGCTCTGAAAACTGAGGTCTTAACGCTTCGAGAAGCGCTCAACAATGTCGTCTGTACAAACTGCGGAGGACCTGCTCCCATGGGGAAGACGGCTTTAAATGAATGTAACTTGCTCAGAGAGAACTCCATTTTGAAGGAGGAGATTTGTTCATTGTTGGGCTTTGTACCCACTCCCTCCGTTAAGTTTGTGCTCGCGCTTGTCTTCCATTCTTCTGATCTGCAGCTCGAAATCTTTACTTCACAAACAAAACAAAAAGAGGAAGAAATAATGACAACTTTCTGTGCTGTGTTTGGAGTGATATAATTCATTCAAAATGTTCCCGACGAAGTCACCAAGCTCTACATGATATTAATATTGACCGTGTCCTTTGTTGTGTCCTTTGTTTAGTGAGGGTTCACGTGTCCTTTGTTTAGTGAGGGTTCACTTGCTGTCAATGTTCTCGATTTTGGAAATGCTTTTTTATGTCAATTTGTATGAAATAGATTTCCTACCCCATTGAAACTCTTTTGTAGATGAACGTGGATAATCTTCCATCTTTACATTTAATTACGATTGTTGTCAACCTGTTGATGGTATGAGTATCTTTAAAGTCAGTACGAAGCTCAAAATCCTTAAGCTTCAGCTCAAGAAAAAGGGGGTTTTTAGAAACATTTTTCAATCACGACAATTAATTTGCTCCTAACTAAAAAGAAATAGAAAAGTTGGTTCATAATGGCAATGTTACTGATAAAGTTTGATCGCAGGAAAAAGTATTGTTATGTGAATTTCATAAATTGTTGGTTAGGGAAGAAACATTTTGGCGACAAAAGTCCAAAGCCTTGTGGCTTAGGGAAGGCAACCAGAACACAAAGTTTTTCCACGCCACCACAATGAGACATAGAGGAGCAAATAAGATCAGATGCCTCCATAGAGAAGATGGATCGCTGATTGAATGCCCCGAAGAAATCCAGAATGAGGCAGTAGAACATTTTTCGTAATATCCTGGGCCCATCTCAGGCTTGGCCGGCCGAGGTGTCGGAATCCCTTCTTCAACACATCCCATCCCTAGTGTCTCAAGCTGATAATGATCTCATGTTGCAACCATTCTCTTGTGATGAAATTAAAGAAGCTTTGTTTTCAATGACAGCTGACAAAACCCCTAGCCCTGACGGTTTCCCTTCTAAGTTTTTCAATCTTGTTGGGATATTGTTGGAGATGATGTCTGTGAAGCCATTTTAGAAATCCAAAGAACCAAGTTTGTCTCTAGAGAGCTGAACTCCACATTCCTTGCTCTTATCCCGAAATCTCATGAATGTCGATCCATGTTCGATTTCCATCCTATCAGCTTGTGCAACGTGTTATACAAAATCCTTACTAAATCCATGACGAATAGAATGAAGTTCATTATGCCTAAAACCATTGATAAGTGTCAGCGCAGCTCTATCCAAGGAAGGGTCATTACGGATAGTGTGATCACTATCTATGAGCTTATCCATAGTGTCATGGTCAATAAGTCTCCAAGTTTCTTCTTAAAATTAGATATCAGTAAAGCTTTTGATAGAGTTTCTTGGGAGTTTCTTAATGTTGTCCTATCCCGATTTGGTTTTCACCACATATGGATTAGATTGACTAAAGCCTGCATGTCCTCTGCCTTGTTTTCGATCATAGTGAATGGTGCAGCTACAAGATATTTTAGGAGCAAAAGGGGAATAATGCAAGTGGATCCAATGTCACCCTTCCTGATCATCCTTGTGGCAGACAGCTTAGGAAGAGTGCTTAATGTAGCATGCTCCAAGGGCGGCATCTTAGGGATCAAGGCTTCAACCGGGCTACCTCCAATGTCCCATCAACAATTTGCTGATGACACAATTTTATCCAACCTCTCCAATATCCCTGAAGCCAGAGTTATCAAATCTATATTGGAAGCTTATGAGAGGGCTGTCGGACAAAGAGTAAATTATTTGAAAAGTAACATTTATTTCATCAATACTTCGACTGATAGACAAGTTAGAATAGCTCAGATCCTGGGATGTGCCATTGTTGAACTGCCTACAACTTACCTTGGCCTTCCTTTATTCCAAGGGCAACCATCTGTGAGGATGTGGGACGGTGTCATTCAGAGGATTATGAAGAAGCTTGTTGGCTAGAAAGGATCCCTACTCAGCAGCGTAGGGAAGTTCACTCTAGTCCAATTGTGTCTTCAGAGTGTGCCAATATACTTTATGTCCCTGTTTCGAGCTATGATTGTTGTATGTAATAAGATTGAACAACTTCAACGGAATTTCCTATGGTCAGGAGTAGAGAATAAAAGTAGATTTCTCCTTGTTGCTTGGGATAAGGTCTGCCTTCCAAAGTGCATGGGAGGACTTAGTCTGAGGAGGGTTCACCAAATGAATATGGCTATGATTTCAAAACAGGCCTGGAAGATAGTGTCTAACTACCTGGTCCAATGGGTTGACATTGTTAAGAACAAATACCTCAAGCAACAGTCACTGATGGACAATTTCCTCATGCCTATTGGGTCTCCATTCTGAAACTCGGTGTGCCAAAACCGATCTATCATTCAAAGAGGTGGACGTTGGAAGATTTAAGATGGATCACAAATAAGATTCTAGAAAGACTCATGGATTACAGCCTAGCCCTTGATTCGGGATCAGTCTGTAAGTATCCTTAAACCTATCATCGATTTGATTTTTGGTCCCAAAGTTGAGAATTTCATCAATAATGAAATTGTGGTCCCCTGTTGGGTTGACATACCTGCTGGCCTAGATTCCCCTGAGCTTTGATCAACTCATATTCATTTAATTGAACATCGTCGAACTCACTTGATCCCAAGTATCAGGCCACTTGATACTCTCTTTTGGCAATTTAGCCAGTCTGGGAATTTCTCAATTAAGACCGCATATATGGCTATAAATGAACCTAAAGATGATTGGTTTCCTTCCAATAGTATCTGGATCAAAAACATTATTCCCAAAATTACCCATTTTTTTGGCTAGCAGCAAAAAATATACTCCTCACCACCGATAACTTGATAACCCATGGTATGATCCTGTGATGCAGGAGCATCCAAGGCAGCACAGCAATCTTGCATCACCGAAAAGAAAAAAAGTTTGAAGTTTGAAAAATTATTCTAAGTATTAAAATGGTCGCGATATCGTGACACCAACAGCAGAACGGCGGGCGCAAACTTAAGTGTCGCGATATCGTGACACCAACAGTAGAACGGTGGGCACAAACTTAAGTGTCACAATATCGCGACACAAAGGTTGTCGCGATATCGCGACACCAACAGCAGAACGACGGGCGCAAACTTAAGTGTCGCGATATCACGACACAAAGGCGAAAAAGAACCAAAGGCCGAAAAGTGTCGCGATATCGCGACACATTGGCGAAAAAGAACCAAAGGCCGAAAAGTGTCGCGATATCGCGACACATTGGCGAAAGAGAGCCAAAGGCCGAAAAGTGTCGCGATATCGCGACACATTGGCGGAAGAGAGCCAAAGGCAGAAAAGTGTCGCGATATCGCGACACGTTGGCGGAAGAGAGCCAAAGGCAGAAAAGTGGCGCGATATCGCGACACATTGGCGAAAGAGAACCAAAGGCAGAAAAGTCGCGCGATATCGCGACACATTGGCAAAAGAGAGCCAAAGGCAAAAAAGTGTCACGAAATCGTGACATGTCGCGTTTTCGCGACCTAGCTAAGAAAGAGAAGGCGGGTTTTCGCGGACTGTTACAGAACGACAGTTGGCGGTTCCAGAAGCCGTTAAGGCAGTTCCAAGTGGCAGTTCCAGAAGTCATTAAGGCAGTTCCAAGTGGCAGTTCCAGAAGCCGTTAAGGCGGTTACAGGGACGGTTACGAATGGCGGTTGCAGCAAGAAGTCATGATGATAAAAGGAGATTTTTTTCGAAGGATTCGACTAGGCTGGAGAGACGAAGGCTGTGGCTTCTTCTGTCATTTTTTTGTACTATGTAATTTTCATGGTTTCAAATTGTAAAGCTTTCCATGCCGCGAAATAAAATTGCATCTTTTTCTTTATGATTAAAATTGGTTAAAATTGGCTCCCCATCAAGTGGTATCAGAGCAGCAAGATTCTGAGTGTGTGAGCAGAGTGTCGAACGTGAGGCAGCTTGCACCAGGATCTGGGGTTACGGGTTCTAAGAAATAATGAAGCAGAATGCCACCATGAAGAAATCGTGGTGTTGGAAGGAACGTGGTTCCTGAAGGAGACTTTCGAGCATTGCAGAGGCAAGTGCAGGCATTGCAGGAAGAATTGTGTAGAGGAGTAGAGCCAAGAGGAGAAGACCAAAGCGATGATGACGGAGTTGAAGACCCGTCTGAAGAAGAAGAAGAAGCAATGAGTGCCAAAGAATCTCGGATGATTAAAGCTATTTCTCAAATTGGGAAAAGGCCGAAGATTGATGTATCCACATATTCTAGAAATTTAAATCCAGAAGAATTGATAGACTGGATTAATGACATGGAGGAATATTTCAAATATGAAGAAGTTGAAGATTCAAATCGAATTAAATTTTCCAGAACAAAATTGAAAGGCCATGCTGGCATATGGTGGAAAGGAGTGCAACTGGAAAGAAACCGGAGAGGAAAAGAAAAGATCACCAGGTGGGATCGAATGGTTGAAAAACTGAAACGACAGTTTATTCCGACAGATTAGGAATTAGATCTGCTAAGAAAAATGCAGAGTTTGCGCCAGTCTAGCAAGTCCGTTAAAGAATATACAGAGGAATTTTTTAAAATTTCTATTAGAACCGGTCATACGGAAGCAAATAAAGAGAGAGTAGCCCGTTACATTAATGTGTTAAGAACCAATGTGCAAGAAGAATTGAGTCTGGTTCGAATGAACAACATTGAAGATGCTTACCAGTTTGCTCTGAAAGTGGAAGAGAAACTGAACCGTAGATTTGATAGCAAACAAAGAGGAAGAGGTCGTGGTGGAAGAACTGGTGGAAGAACCAGTGGAGGTAAATATGGTGACCAAAAGCAGATTGGTGAAACCAGCAATCACCAGGAACAGAAGGAGGAGAATGCTTAAAGACCCCGTAATCAGAACAATGATTATCAAAGGGGACGAGGTAGAGGTGGACGTGGATATGGCAGAGGCAGATTCCATGGAACCTGTTTCAATTGCGAAGAAGAGGGGCATCGATCATATGAGTGTCCCAAACACCAAGAAACACCGAACAGAAGGCCTGAAGGTAATGCCAGAGCTGTAGTTGTTGAGGATGGTTTTGAATCTGAGCACTCTGAAGAAGCAGAGTGCGAAGAAGTGATGATCACAAGGAGAACCTTGTTGAACGAAGAGAAGGAACCAGATCAGTGGAAAAGCCTATTTCGCACGAGGTGCAAATGTTCAGATAAAATATGTAATATTATTATTGATAATGGTAGTGCAGATAATTTGGTTTCTGAGGAAATGGTAGCTAAGCTAAAGCTAGAAAGAAGACAGCACCCACATCCATACCGGATTGCGTGGTTGCAGAAGGATCATAGAGCATTGGTCAGTGAACAATGTTTGGTCAAGTTCAAAATTGGAAGATACCAGGATGAGGTCCTGTGTGATGTTTTGCCAATGGATGCTTGTCATTTGTTGCTTGGAAGACCATAGCAATTTGATAGACGTGCAGCGCATGATGGGCATGCAAATACCTATTCCCTGACAAAATACAAAGTACGCCACAAACTGAAGCCATTAAAGGAGGCTGAGGAAAAGGTATGCAAAAATGCTAGAATTTGTTTAGTAGATGGCAAAAAATTTGTGGATGGTATAAAAAGGGATTCAATGTGTTATGCATTAATTCCTACGGTAAAAAGAGAAGATACTACTGACATTCCAACAAAATTTGAACATCTGTTAGCAGAATTTCTTGATATTATATCAGACAATGTGCCTGAGGGTTTGCCACCAATGAGGAAGATTAGTCATCAGATTGACTTAATGCCAGGATCTAGCTTACCCAACAAGGCAGCCCATAGAATGTCTCCTGTAGAGAATGAAGAGTTGAACCGCCAGGTTCAGGAATTGTTGAGGAAGGGTTTGATTCGAGCAAGTTTGAGTGCTTATGCAGTGCCAGAAGTACTTGCACCAAAGAAGAATGGCGAATGGTGAATGTGCACTGATTCCCGAGCCATTAATAAAATTACTATTAAATATCACTTTCCATTACCTAGAATGGACGATATAATGGATTGCTTGAGTGGAGCTAAATACTTCACTAATATTGATTTGAAGAGCGGATATCATCAGATACGTGTTAGAGAGGGTGATGAATGGAAGACAGCCTTTAAAACCAGAGAGGGTTTGTATGAGTGGTTAGTTATGCCATTTGGATTAACTAATGCACCCAATACGTTTATGAGGTTGATGAATGAGGTATTACGTGACTTCCTAGAAAAGTTCGTGATAGTTTATCTGGATGATATTCTAATTTTTAGTAAAACATTGGACGAGCATTTGTTGCATGTTCGGACAGTTTTTGAAAAACTGCGAGAGGAGCAGTTATTGATAAATATACAGAAGTGCAGTTTTGTACAGAAAGAGTTGATTTACCTGGGATTTGTCATCTCAGAGGAGGGTCTGAAAATGGATCCTGAAAAAGTGAAGGCTATCATTGAATGGCCTGCCCCAAGGAATGTAATAGAGGTAAGATCATTTCACGGTCTTGCAAGTTTCTATAGAAAGTTTATTAGAGACTTTAGTAGTATTTGTGCACCCCTAATAGAAACTATGAGAGGGGATAAGAGAGAATTTAAGTGGACTGCCAAGGCAGATACCAGTATGAACATGTTGAAGAATAAAGTGATAGAACAGCCCATTCTGGCACTTCCAGATTTTAATAAAGTGTTTCAGGTTGACTGTGATGCCAGTGGCAGTGCCATTGGAGCTGTGTTGAGTCAAGAAGTTAAACCTATTGCATACTTTAGTGAAAAATTAAATGATGCTAGAAAGAAATACTGTGTTTATGATAAAAAATTCTATGCTATAATTCAGGATCTTAAGAAATGGAGACATTATTTGCTAACCAAAGAGTTTGTTTTATATATTGACCATCAAGCTTTGCAGTATATAAATAGTCAAGGTAAACTTAACCAGCGGCATTTGAAGTGGGTTGAATTCCTGCAGAGTTATACCTTTGTACTAAAGCATAGAAGTGGCAAATCTAATAGAGTTGCAGATGCCTTGAGTAGAAGGCATAATTTGTTGATAGAAATGAGAGTGCAGGTTGTTGGGTTTGATGAACTCAAGAGTTTATACCCAGCAGATCTAGATTTTGCAGAGGCATGGACAGCATGTGTGTCTCCTACTACTATGGATCGCACTAAGTGGTTGGATTTCATGATCCAAGATGGGATGCTATTTCGGCAGAACCAGTTGTGCATTCCACAAAGTTCCATGAGGGAAAATTTGATCAAAGAGAAACATAGCGGAGGACTAGCAGGGAATTTTGGTTGAGATAAGACCATTGCTCTCGTTAGTGAGAATTACCATTGGCCGCAGTTGCAACCGGATGTGACCAAATTTGTGCAGGGTTGCAGAGTGTGCCAGATGGCAAAAGGGGTCAGCCAGAATACAGGAATGTACCAGCCATTGTCTGTACCAGAGAGACCGTGGGAGGACATCAACATGGATTTTGTTCTTGGTCTGCCAAGAACACAACGTGGACATGACGCCATTTTTGTTGTTGTTGACAGGTTTTCAAAAATGGCCCATTTTATTCCATGTCAGAAGACAAGTGATGCGGTTCACATTGCCGACTTGTTCTTCAAGGAGGTAGTACAACTTCATGGTCTACCCCAAAGCATTGTCTCGGACAGAGATACCAAATTTGTGGGTTATTTCTGGATAACCCTATGGAAGAAGCTAAAAACAGACTTGAAATTCAGTTCTGCGTACCACCCGCAGACTGATGGATAGACCGAAGTAGTCAACAGAAGTTTGGGTAATCTTCTACGATGTCTGGTAGGAGATAAACCCAAGGGATGGGATCTAATTTTACCACAGGCAGAGTTTGCTTACAATAATTTTGTCAATCATAGTACTGGTAAATCACCATTCTAGATTGTGCATGGGTACAGCCCGAGAAATGCTTCTGAGTTGAGACCGATGGATAAAGCAGACAAGTGCGATCGTTGAAGTTGAAGACTTTACAGCACACATGAAGAATTTACATGAAGAGGTATAGCAGCATATCAGTCAAATGAATGCTACATACAAAGCCAGAGCAGATCAGAAGCGGCATTTCAAAGAATTCTAGGTAGGGGATGAAGTCATGGTTCACTTGCGTAAGGAACGTTTTCCTAGAAAAACCTATAATAATTTGAAGATAAAGAAGTTTGGACCATGCTAGATCATAGGTACATGAGATTCAGGCAATGCCTATGAAGTTGATCTACCAAGTGAGTTGAATATTTCACCTATCTTCAATATTTCAGACTTGGTTGAATATCATGCAGGAAGTTGTAGCGAACCACCCAGTCCGGATCTGTGGAACATTCCCGCATCCACTCCAGACAAAGAAGAAATTGAAGACATACTCGACACTCACGAAGGCAGAAGTACCCGAAATAGGCAATATTCGAAGTATTTGGTCAAGTGGAAGAACCGACCTGTCGAAGATGCCACATGGTTGTCCAAATTAGAGGTTGATCATTTGGGTTTTCCTCTGACCGCCTAGAAGTGAGGATCACTTCTAAAAATCTACCCCGGGTGTCTGATGCAGGAGCATCCAGGGCAGCACAACAATCTTGCATCACCGAAAAGAAAAAAAGTTTGAAGTTTGAAAAATTATTCTAAGTATTAAAATGGTCGCGATATCGTGACACAAAAGTTGTCGCGATATCGCGACACCAACAGCAGAACGGCGGGTGCAAACTTAAGTGTCACGATATCGCGACATAAAAGTTGTAGTGAAATTTCATTTACTAATTTTGAATAGTGTCACGATGTCAAAGATCACGATGGCTCACAATGCGAGGCGAATTGTGGGACCTTATTACACTGATATGCCAAGGTGGCACATTGGCACTTGCAAAAGGAGGACAGGCTGTAGAACCTCATACTTTTCATTTGTGCCCATGGACAGTGTTGTAATAATCGAGGCTATTTTTTATCTTATGGACCATGTGCTTGGCCTAATTTTGACTTGTTCAGTAGGGAGTTGAACCTTCACAGGATCCTCCTTACAACTTGTATATAAGGTTTTGGGTCCCTTATAAAACCCGTTACTAATTAAAAAATAAAAAATTACGATTGTTGTCACTAAACCATTAGTTTATGATAAGTATTTATTAATGTAATACCATTAAAAAAACAAATTAGATCTTTTATTATCTTGTATAATGCAGAAAACAAATAATAATAAATTGAAATAGGGTTGTTAGGAGCAGTCTTTTTTATTTAAACCCGTACTTATTAAGTATTAATATGATTGTATATATAAAAAAATTAATTAATATATAAAATAAACCATTAAATGTTGAAGTTAATATTTAATTATATATATATAATAAACCATTAAATGTTGAAGTTAATCTTGTAAATAAAATTTAATTATATATATAAAGAAGGGATTAAATTTTGGAGTTAATTCTGTAAATAAAATTTAATTTAATTTTTATTTATAAAAATAAAGAAGGGATTATATGTTGAAGTTAAGGTTCAACTTATATACAAATTTAATGATGTCTTTGACTAATCCAACTGGATCTTTCATGTGTAATTGAATCTACCTTTAATTTTTAAGGTTGTTAGAATTTAAGAAGTTTATTACAACATAGAGATTAAGGGCATAATTTTATGCACATACATTTATTTTGGTAATGCATATGTTTTATAATTGCAATAAGTTTTATGTAGATTAATTTTATATTTAATTAATTTGTCTAAAAATTTGTTATAAATTAATATAAATTAGATGATAATAGTATTAAATTTAAAAAAATTTAAATATATTTTTTTGTTTGATAGGGGAGTTGGTTACAACCATACTATTTTTAGTAGCTAACAAGCGTACGGTTCAAACTATAGGGGTTGCATCCACCAAACCTGTTTCACCTCGTTGTTTTATATCCCGGCATGAAATGGACCACTCGGTACTCGGGATTCTTACCATCATCATTAGTTTAGCGTGAACTCAGAGGATTCGGATTAGAATACTACCTTTGCAATAGTCTTCCCTAAGGTCTGAACCTGGGTCTTTTCTTGGTAAGTGCCTAGCCAGACTAGCACTTACCAATCCACCTAGCCTTTGGGTGTAATTTAAAATTTTATTTTAAGCCATTAACATATAAATATTGGTCAAGCCATTGTTGACAAGGACCTTTTGATGCATTGCTTGTGAATGTGACATGTGGTGTACAAAGCAATTTCTCTAAGCATGAAATTAGGTGGAACATCATCCTTATAAAAGGATATGGTTGCATGATTTACACTAAGGACCTCTACCACGTTAGCAAAATATTCAAGGATAACATTTTTTAGATGATTTAGTCACTTAGGAGTTTAAAATAGTTTTTGCCATCAATAGGTGATGCCTTTAGTAGGTTGAGTATATCATCTTTGTGATAGTATCCTCCAATTGTTGTTGGATGTTAAAGATCATCTTGCCTTTGTATTGAGGCTTTAGAACCAAGAGTGGCTATTTGGGAGCAGAGATGCATCTAGACTAAAAGACCAAAGGGGGATCAGAGGGCGATTTTGAGGGTTGACTTTTCTCTTTAGATTGTTGTCTAGTAACAATGCTAATCTAAATCATCCCTTCCAAGTTTTGATCTGGTGGGGCAACATTCCTATATTGAACATGATTGGTAATATATTGATCATGTTTAGGCAAGGTGTCCTAAAAGATCCCCATGTATTGATTGAAATATGTTACATGTTCAAAACTACCAACCATAAGATAACATTCATAGATAAGGTCCTTCACAATATTCTTAAGGATTCTACACTTGTTAGTGTGATGACTATTTATGCGATGGAAAGTGCAATGCTCATCAACCTTAAACCAAGGGAGCTTCTCCCTTACTGAGTTGGCTGACCTGTAACACTATCATTTTGACTTCCAATAATTCCCCTATCACAAAGGATAAGGATTAATTTAATTGAGTAAACCTCCTCTAGGGATTTTCCTAGGACTTGGCTACAACAAGTTTCTATAATGCAGTGGAAATATTAACATTGCCTACTTTAACATTGTTGATTGAGTGAGAGTCAGTTATACCATCACCCATAACATGTTTTTTCTTGTATCATCACCCATAACATGTTTGTTCTTGTATTGTCCTTCTGTATTAGAGGAAGAGTAGTTTTCTCCCTCCTTCATAGTTTTCAATTGTCCCCTACATTGAAGAGCAACTCCTACTATTTTGCTAAGTCTATTGCATATTCAAAGAAAGATATACAGATAACTAATGGATAAGAAATGTGTTCTTGTGCATTGCATATGAAAATACATAAGATATATATTTGTGACAGGGTAAAGGAAGATTCATAACTAAAGCATGCCAGGGAGTTAAGAATTTTTTGAAAGATTCACCTTTATTTTTCTTAAGTTGATAAAGATCATTTATGATGCACTTCTCCATGATATATGCAAAAAATTGTTGGATAAACATTTCCACTAAATCCCCAAAGTTTTTAATAGAATGACATGTTATTTTAAAATACCATTCCAAAGCTTCTCCCCCAAGACCTTTGGGAAATAGTTTTAATAGAAGCACCTCATCATAAGCGATGTCATGGAAAGTGGTTTGAAAATTCCTAAGGTGATCCGTTGGGTCACCTTCTCCCTTATATATTCAAATTTTGGGAGCTATAAAGTTAGGAGGATAGGGTTGAATGGAAAGGAAAGGATCTAAGGGTTGGTTACAATAATCCTTATAGGAATATTTTCATCTTGACTCTCCTTTGAGGGAATCCAATTGTTGTTTAAATTCAATAATTTCCTTAACCAATTGTTCTAATTTAGTGTTTATATCTTAGAACCCATGATAAGTGGGTTGTCATGTTAAAAATTGTGGTTGTGAACTAATTTATTTTTTATTATTTTTAAACATTTACCACTAATTTACCTAAGGTGAAAAACAATTACTTCTTCTAAAAGTAAATATTTGGGGGTATCTTTAGCAAAATGATGCATCACCAAAGGTTACATACCTTTAACTATGCCTCTAATAAGCTTAGAAGGCTTCTAAATAGTATAGTGTGCCAGTACATGCAAAAATGTTGCTTTTCAAAATATTTACCTCAAAAAAGATACCTTCAAACTAACTTTGTTATCATCTAAGTGATTCACTCTAGTTTAACAAGTGAATCTTTTGCTTTTTGCAAGTGAATCACTTACATTGATAAACATATCAACACCTTTTGCTAAGTGAATTGGTGCATTTTTGTGAAGGAATCACTTATACAAGCCAATTGGTCCACTTTTTCAAATGAATCACTTTACAAGCCAATTGGTTCGTTTTTGCAAGTAGATCACTACTTGTGCAAACTAGTCCACTTTGGAGACTTAAGCAATGTTTTTCTATTTTGTAATCATTTTTTACCTTTTTACCTTATAATGTTGTTCACAATCTACAAAATTTATTTTTTATGACCAATTTCATGGAATTAGAAGGTAGTAGCTAATTTTATAGTTTACTTTTGTAAAATAACAATTTTGATAAAACCATTTAAGATACATTATTTAGATCATAAAATTTAAACACTTATAACACTCATTAATATATATAATTCAAATAGATCTAATTGTTAAATTTATAAAACTCATTAGAAGGTCCATAATTAAAATCTAATAAAAATAAAATTGTACATTGTGATTTTTGTAATAAAACTTGGTTTACTAAACACATATATGATAAAAATATATTATATTTTATTCCTTACACATTTATAAATGTTAAATAATATTTTATTTGTAAAATTCTTTGGTTAGATCCAAAATAAAATGGAACCTTGAAGAATTTTTTAGAGGCCTACCATCATCTATGAAGTTCCCATTTATAATATTTATGAATATTAAATTTTTTTTTGGTTAAATAGATGAATTGGTTACAATCACAATTTTTAGTAACTATCAGCGCAGCTGGCAGGGTTCAAACTATCAACGAAGGCTTCCAACACATCCATTGTCTTGTTAATGGTAATCCGACGTGAGATGGGGACCGTCGTACGCACAGGGTTCGCACCGTCTTCGTCAGTCTGGTTCAACACGTGGCATGAAGGGGACCACCGGACAAGCAAGAAACAGATCGTCGTCATCAGTCAGGTGCAACACGTAGAGGAGTCAGATCAGGCTACTGGCTATGCATGGGCATACCTATGAGATTGGAACCAAGGTCTCCTCTCGGTAAGTGCCCCAACTTACCAATCCACCTAGACCCACGGACTCAATATTAAAATTTATAACTAGAGGTATAATATTGTTATATTATAACTACCACCCTTTCAACATTAATTTCCATCCTCTAATTTGTTGCTTTATAATGTTGTTCTAGGTCTTAAAGGAGTTAATCATGATTTCTTATGTTAAAAGTGAGCAGAATTAGTCATCACTAAATAAGTGACTGAAGAGGTGGGCTATAAGGGTCATGCCACAACTGCCACACACTTAACAAGCCAAAATGATAGTGTCATTGATGAAATTCCTAACAACTACTAATTTCTTATAATCTCATGAGGACAAAGCACAATGTGGGTTTCATAGTGTAGCTTCAAATTCTCATGGTCAAAATATGAATCCCTAGTACCTATTATTTGTAAACATTTACCACCAATTTAGCTAAGGTGAGAAACAATTACTTCTTGTAAAAGTAAATATTTGGGGGTATCTTTAACAAAATGGTGCACCACCAAATTTTGCATGCCTTTAATTATACCTCTAATAAGCTTAGAAGGCTTCGAAATGGTATAGTGTGCTAGTACATGCAAAATTATTGCTTCAAAAACCACACCTTCATATTAAATTTATTATCATCTAAATGATTCACTCTAGTTTAACAAGTGAATTTTTTTCTTTTTGCAAGTGAATCACTTGCATTGATAAGCGGATCAACAATTTTTGCTAAGTGAATCGGTGCATTTTCATGAAAGAATCACTTATACAAGCCCATTGGTTCATTTTTGCAAGTAGTTCAACACTTGAGCAAATCGGTCCACTTTGGAGACTTGGCCAATGTTTTATATTTTGTAAACATTTGTTACTTTATAATGTTGTTCTTATTATATAAGATTTATTTTCTATGTCAAATTTTTTGGAATTAGAAGGTAGTAGCTAAGATACTACAATTTTAAAGTATTTTTTTATAGTTTACTTTTGTAAAATAATAATTTTGATAAAAATCATTTAAGATAATATTATTTAGATCATAAAATTTAAATATTTTTAAAACTCACTAATATATATAATTCAAATAGATCTAATTGTTAAAATTTTGTAACACTCATTAGAAGGCCCATAATTAAAGCTAATAAAACTAAAATTGTACATTGTGCTTTTTGTAATAAAACTTGGTTTAATAAACACATATATGATAAAAATATATTATATTATATTTCTTATAGACTTATAAATATTAAATAATCTATTATTTGTAGAATACTTTGGTTAGATCCAAAATAAATAGGAATCTTGAAAAAAATATTAGAGGCCAACCATCATCTATAAAGTTCCCATTTATAATATTATGAATATTGAAATTTATAACTAGAGGCATAATATTATTATATTATAGTTGCTACCCTTTCACCAATAATTTCCACCTTATAATTTTTTGCTTTATAATGTTGTTCTTGGTCTTAAAGGAGTTAATGATGATTTATTATGTTAAAAGTCAGCAGAAGTAGTCATCACTAAATAAATGAATGATAAGGTGGGCTAGAAGGGTCATACCACAATTGCCATACACTTAACAAACCAAAAGGATAGTACCATTGTTGGACTGTCTAACAACTATCAATTTCTTGTAATGTCATGAGGGTAAAGCACAATGTGGGTTTCATAGTGTAGCTTCAAATCCTCATGGTCAAAATATGAAAGCATTGAGGGCCCTAGTACTTATTGTAGACACCAAAATAGCACCAATCCGATTATGTGACGACAAGCACTGATTGAATTGACATACATAGCCCCTAGGGCAGCCCCCAGAGGTTAAACAGTGGTCCTAACCACTCCCACGATAGTTTGGAAGGTCAGAGGTCAATTTGGCACCTTTTTAGCACTTTTCTCCCTACTCGTCCCACCCTGGGATGATTACAAACTGGTATTCGTCCCACCCTGGGATGATTATCAGCATTCATCCCAGGGTGGGACGATTAGCAGGTTTGACTGGCAAAAAGTCAAACCTCGATAGTTCTGCCACTTAACTGCACCTTCAGGGCATGCAATTGCGAGGAACGGCTTCAAATCAAGAGAGAGGGACTTCAGTCATGCATGCCTTGATCATGGAGGCCTCATGCAAAGAGACTCTAAATCAGGGAATAATCTTTCTTCCCAAAATAGGGCAAGCAAGTCAAGTGGCGCCCTCGCATGCGCATTCAAAGAGAGAGACCCTAGGTCTATAAATTGGTGAGTCTTCTCACCCCAAAAAAAAGGAACAGAGAGGAGAATTTGGAGCAATGAAGTGCTGCCGAATTACACCCTCACCCTCATTTGTGCTTCTTACATCCTTGATCTCTCTTTTGGAAGGGAGGTTATTGGGTGATTATTGGAAGCACAATCCGGACCCAAACCCAAACATTTGGCCACAATACCCCACAAAATTTTTTGACACAACCCCATAAGAGGTTTTGGACCCATCCCAAGTGGATTGGTGCCAAAACCGAGTCCCAAACGATGGGCGTCCTGCCCTCGAGCGCCCCCCGCACTACTGTAGTTCTAATCGCCCCACCCCGAAGTGATTAGAAATCTGTGGTAGATTTCCATAATATTCTTTTTGCATTTGATTCTAGGTCACTTACATATGCTATCATTTAAATTTCATGTGATTTGGACAAGTTTTGGCTATGATTTTATCATTTCTCGCTTTCGCTAACATACAGGGAGCATCATCGGATACAGGGCAATCGAGGCCGAATTAGCCAAATCCGACCATTTGGGTCATCCCAAAATGCCCCGTTTTACCTAACCCCAACTTTTTAGGTGTTTTGGAGGCCTCTAGACCAGACATTTAGGAGGTGGCTTTTGGATAGCTTATGACAGTCCTAATCGTCCCACCCCGGAGCGATTAGAAATATGTGTAATATTTCTGGACTGTTCCTTTTGCAGTGGCTTCCTAGTAATGTTTTATTGCTTCTATCAAATTTTCAGCTCATTCTGATATGTTTTAGTTATCATTTTAATTATTTTATGCATGCACTAATCGTAGGCCTTGGGGATCGCATGTTTCTCTCCATCCGCAGGTGCTACTAATCCTTTTATGTTTCTCTGAACGTAGGATCTCGACACCGGAGGAGCAGCAAGGAATCATAGACACATTCATGCAAGTGGCGGCGACGTTTGGCCCACCCATTTTCCATGTGGGCACGCGGAAGATCCCAAAGGGGAATACCATTCATGGTGTAATAGAGCCCTACTTAACGCTCCTAGCCCCCGAAAAGGGAGGAGACGTATTGTAACCCAATTTTAAAGAAAATTAATAAAAAAGGGCTGTACTTGACATTTGCTTTATATCTTGTTTCAGTTCCCTTGTTTTTCCCTCTTTTCATGCATTTTCGTTCGTAGGACTTAGCGTTACGTTTTGCTTTTGCATACATTGCACTTGGCATTTCCATTTTGCTTTCGTATCCTCGTGCTTTCAGTGGCGATCACGGTGGGACCACTGTCCCTTGATTTTGAGATCAAATTTTTGATCAAAATTTGTGTGTTTTTGCTTGCAGGTGTCAATATTTCAAGCACTGGACTGCTGCTCGTTCCACCCTGTGACGAATACAGAGCTGGAATTCATGTCACCCAGGGACGAATAGGAATTTGTCTCACCCTGTGATGAATACAGATCTGTTATTCATCTCACCCTGGGATGAATAGCTCTCTGTGCAGTTTCAGAGTAGAAACTCAGAGGCATCCGATTTGGGCAGAGAAGAGGTAGGGGTTCTGAGCATCCTCTGTCATTTTCTGTTTTCTGTCTCTGTCATTTCTTGTTTCTTTGCTTGCATAGGAGAGTTTTACTGCATGTTTTTCTTTCTTTGCACAAATAAAAAGAACCCCACACACCACGTGGTAATCTAAACATCAAGGCGTTGGTCGTAAAACCCCAACCCTTGATCAAGACCAATGATGGATTTCATCACCACCTTGGCTTGAAATATTGCATACATAACCCCGATCGCTATTGTTGCTAGACGTAAATCCTGATGAAATCTGACCAAGTGTAGCTGGGGTGATTCCCAGTGCATGAGGATAAGTCTTCTATGGTAGGTGTCAAAACAGAGTGATTCCCCTTCCGTACCGCCTATGTTCCACGTATTGTTCTGCTCTCACGTACCAATAGTCTCCCTCACGTAAGGGCGGGTATATAGAGAGGTTCGGTATAATGGCCTGGAAGTGGTATATTGAAGGGGCGACCATTTTGGGAGATATAAGAGCCCTCATATTGCATATACAACAAAAATTTCTTTACAAGGTTTTCAAAACAAACATCAAAACACACTGAACCAGATTTAGGGCACACTTTTAATCCATAAACAAGATAATCATTGCTTTGATTGTGTGTTTCCTTTTGTTTAGTGTAGCATAAAAAATTGTAAAGAAGATAAAAATGTACACATCTTTAGAAAAACATCACCATGGTGTACACCCGTAGCCGAGCCCAATCATGGGCAGAAGCTATAGAAAGTGTACAAAGGGGGACAAGTCACCTCCGATATAGTCCCGAGGACTTGGTCATACCGCCTTGGTGGCCTGACCCACAAGATAGTCCACATCATGCCATTACAGAATGGGACTATAGAGGCACCCCTTTGAGGGGCACTCCCACTCAGCATAGACCCTTTCAGGAGGAGGCCATACACGTGGCACTCAACATAGACGGGAGGGCTCCCTTAGATGCTCGTTATGAGTGGCCACCGCGTGATGAAGCGCTAGAGAAACATAGGGTCCATAAGGAGGGGCCACATGATTACGTCATCCCTCCTTTACCCCTTATTACTGTCAAAAACAATAGGCCAAATCCAGAGCACAAGGCTCTTCAGATAGGGCAAGCCAATTCTGCCCGCCCCTTTCACACATATGAAAGGGAGCACGAGGAAGACCACTACATTCCTCAAGAGCAATACACAGCGTGGGAGCAATGCACCTCCACACCTGCTATGTATCAAGATCACCCACTGAGGCAGAGCCTCGGGTGAATGCCGCTAACCTCGACAGAGGAAAGCGACCCATAGAGATCTCGGATCACCACGACCGAGATAGACATGTAGGAGAGGCATCTAGGCTTCCTAAACACAAGACGATGGAACAAATTGACTTGGCATTTGCCAAACATGTCACCCGCCAAGCGCAAATCACGTAGCTCAAGCAAGACCAACAATAGTTAGAGCACCTGTATCACCTTAGCAAAGAGCGCATTCGACGTCAGACAGATGAATTGCTCTAGAACACTATGCCTGAGAGGGTCCCAACCCCTCGCACGCATAAGATAGAATTGTATGAGAGGCACAACCCCTTGGTGCGAGATAGGTCTCCGTGACCTTATCAAATATTACCTCCAAGACCTCCTAGACCTGAGCGGGAGGCCACTCCCAGAAACAATGATGGGCACCCTCCGCGGGCACCCACCCATGTTTATAGGTCTCACCCAGGAACTCCTCAAGAAGCCTATGAGGAGTATGAGCAAGAAGAAGAGCAGGCTGAAATGCCCTACCAAGGCAGGGGGGATGTTGTCCGGCTACCCCTCCATAGGCCTCAAGTTCCCCGCAACCCACAACGGGAACAAACCAAGGAGGAAGAGATCAAATCCTCCGATGCATATAAAGCGCTGCTAGAGCGCTTAGAGTCTATGGAGACCAAGACTTCTGGGCCCCAAAAGCCCACTTTATGCCAGCTCCGCAGTCACCCTGTGCATCCGTCAGTGCCGACACCCCCATACCCTAAACACTTTAAACTGCCCCAGTTGGCAATATTTAGAGGGGAGGAGGATGCCCAAGAGCATGTGACTAGATTCCTGAGCCAATGCTTTGGCATTCAGGACAATGATGCTTTGTTGCTAAGAACATTTATAACCATGTTCGTAGGCCCTGCCTCGGATTGGTTCACTCAATTGCCAAAACATAGCATCAGTAACTTGGATCAGCTAGTGGACGCGTTCCTCGAATGCTTCACCTTCAACACCAAGAAGAAGGCATCACTAAGTGACCTAGCTAGCCTCAGGCAGTATGAGGAAGAAACCATGGTGGCCTATGGAAATCGGTGGAGGACGTTGCTTTCAAAGCTGCCCTACCTCCCTCCTATGGCCGACCTGACCCAAATGTTCTCAAAGAGTTGTTTGAGATCGATCTCCATGCTATTGCAGCTGCAGCAATATGCCACTCTTGAGGAAGCCCTGGCGCAATCTAGAATCATTGAGGAGATCAAGATACAGGATGGCGAGATTGCCAAGCCAAAGAAGAAAGAGTGGCCTAAAAATGCCAAAATAGGGACCATGCAACCGAAACCCGCTATGGTCAATCAGGTTGCTATAAACATGCCTAAGCCTGCACAAGCAACACAGCCCTCACAGGCTAACTATCAGGCAGTTCCTCTTGACAGCTATGAGAAGGAAAATCATCGGCAAGAGCAAACTCAGCAGCGTCACCCTAGGCGATAGTTCACACCCTTCATAGAGTCCAAAGACTCCTTGTTTGACCGTTTGTCCATGGTAAACTTGATACACCTGCCAGAAAGTTGACCCATAGACCCCAATGCACCAAAACCTAAGGGCTATAGGGAAGACTTGTACTATAGATTTCATAGGTAGAAAGGACATGACCTTTATGCATGTTGGAAGTTCAAGAGCTTCGTGCAAGACCTAATAGACAACAAGACGTTGGCGGTGGACAACCCCGTAGCGCCAAACAACCAATAGATGGGAGTCTTCAAAGACCCCCTGCCTGCCCATGATACGCAGGCAAAGACCCTTCAAGTCAATGAGGTGACACAGAACTGCCCCATGCAGGGGTATGTAGGGATGATAAGCATAGTGACTCGGAACAAGAGGTACCCAAGCATAGCTGCCCCCACGGTGGCTATAGGAGAGGTTCCATCAACGTCACAACCTCAACAACACCCTATGCAACCTCCCCCGCCTAGACCAGTGGCCACGATTCGGACTAGACTTACCCAAAGTTTAAGGACCACGTCGGCTAGGCTCTCCATCTACGAGCTCATTCAACAATCATCGCCCCATCGGGAGGCTCTAATGGAGATATTAAAAGCCATCGAGCTGCAGCCCCACGAAGCAAACTCTTTCAACAACTTTGTGGGACATGTAAAACAATGTACAGAACCAGTCATCACCTTTAGAGAAGATGAACTAAAATCGGTGACTGGTGATATGGCGGATCCACCCCTGCACGTCATTGCATGGGTCAATGGGATTCCATATAAGAGGGTGTTGGTGGACACTGGCTCGTCCAGTAATATAATTACAATAGCGGCATTGAAACACCTCAAGTTGCCAGCATCTCACATCGTGGCCTCCACCTATACTCTTCGAGCATTCAATGATGCGATATGCTCGATGGTTGGCACAATTGTCCTACCCATCCAAGTGGGACAAAAGACTATTCCTACATTGTGCCACATCTTGGAAGGTGAGATGGCCTATAATATCTTGTTGGGCCGGCCTTGGATCAGGGACATGAAGTGTGTCCCTTCGATAGCTCATCAGTGCCTAAAGTACACATTCGAAGGGCAGGTGCATGTAGTCCTAGCAGATTTAGAGCCCTTCAAGTATTGCAATACGATGCAACTGATGTCGTAATCGACCCTTCCATCAACACATTTGGATTTTTAGTTGAATCCATCTAAACAGGGTCCGATTCCGCATGCATCCCCATTGTTAAGTCCATCAAATCCCTAGTCGGGTCCATCTTCATCATCTGGTCCTTCACCAACAATGCCACCTACGGTGGCCACACCGAAGGACAAGGGGAAGAAACCCCTAGAAGAGGCACCGCCATCAGTCTCAACCATCTCTATCGAAGAGATGCCTAGCCGAATGGAAGTTGAGACGCCTAGTTCACCCTACATGGAGTGGACCCAGGAAGAACTCCCATTCCCTCCCCCTCCACCGCCAATGATCATCATTGAGATGGCCAATACGGGCCTGGGGGAGTATCTAGTGCGGAAAATTGTAGCAACACCCGCACTTGAGTCCATGCAGGACATGGGGAGACCTCACCTCCCCATCGACACTGTGGTTCCTCTAGGCTACCCACCAAATCAGAAAAACTTTGTTTATGGGGGCCTCGATAATGGCATTGAACCTTACATGCAAGAAGAAGAAGATGAAGAGCCCTTTGTTGAGGACGTCAACTATTTTTCCAACCCAGACTTCGCTTTGAGATATCTTGGCCAATGTAATTGGCATGGATATGGGTTGGGCAGATATGAGCAAGGAGTGCGCATTCTTTGCCAACCAAGATATCAGATGCCATATGACAAGTCAGGAGTAGGGTTCAACCACCCCCTGCCCCTGGACATCTTGGTAGAGAACATGCAAGGCCTAGGGATAGGCAACAAGGATGGGTTGGCATTAGATCCATATGCCAATCCTAACACAACATATACATTGGGGGATTATCTCCCATTGCTAACAACCAACCTTGTTGACCTTAACAACCCTTTCCCTTCGATCGAGAAAGGAGAAAGTTTGAGGACTCACCTACAAGAGGGATATAGACAAGGCCAAGAAGGGTCTTCAGAAGACGAGTCAGAGTATGAGGTAGCGCCTTGGGATCCTTTCGAGTCTGATAGCAATCACTCACAAGTGACGCCCATGGATGATTATCAGGAGAGCTTCATGACAATGTTCCCTTTGGATGCTCCAATCGAGCAAGTGCCACCTCAAGAGAATCAGGTCCCCCCATAGAGAGCGGAACAACCCCGATGGGACCACATTAATTTGCTCGAGCAAGATGAGCCTCACATGTCGCAAATAGCTGTCGAAGCCAACGAAGGCCTCTGGATCTCTGATAGCGATTATGAAGATGAGACTGAGATGGCATATCTCAATCATATGCGACAACAACAATACCCCATGGACATTGATGACATGTTTGAACAACTACACATGGGGCCAAGGCATAGGTGGCACCTAAACCAGGCACAGTTGGACCAACTACTGCACCCACCACTTTAGGCATACAGAGAGCACCTTCCGCCCAGAGACCCTATAGAGCCATCAGTGCCAAGGGTAGATCCTATCCTCTTATCCGCACATAGGGCCGATCCATTTGTGCTAGTACCCATAGAGCCAGATCCAGAGCACAAAGATCACCAAGGATGTCCGAGTCACCACACCCATGGTAATGGAGACCAAAATCATTTCATCAACATGATCTCCATTGACTTAACCGCCCCCATCCATAACCCAGCCGACCCAACATGGTCATTGTATCTAGACCTAGATGCCATAGACTGGGATCACGTCGATTCACCACCATCCCCATCAGAGTATTGGCCTTGTAGTGGGATGTTCCATTTCACCCCAGGACCAGACTCGGGATGTCTTCCATGCTGAAGAGGGACCCGAAGTTCCTAATGCAGATCTGAATTCAGCAAATGATATCCACCCGATCCCAACTCCACATCAGTTGGAGGATGGATCCCACATGTCAGTTGAGGAGACGACCGACGTAGACATCGACTCTGATCCAATGAATTCACAAATCATCAAGTTGGGGGTAAGTCTATCCCTCGAAGAGCAAGCCGACTACATTGCCCTTCTCAAAGAGAAGAAGGAGGTTTTTGCATGGTCCTACAAAGACATGCCGGGGCTAGACCCATAGCTAGTCACGCATAATCTAATGCTTGATCCGACAAGCCAGTCAATCAAAAACTACGTAAGATGCACCCAACAGTAGCCTTAATGGTCAAAGATGAGCTACAAAATCTGTTGGATGCATAGTTTGTCATCTACGTGGATTACCCACCATGGTTGTCCAACATGGTACCCGTCAAAAAGCCAAACGCTTGAACATCTTTGGTGATTTGCTATTAATTGTCAACCAAGTAAAAGGGGTATTCCAATGTAAATGCCCAGTTTTGCAGGCCTACAAAGCCCTTATGGATAAATTCCTGGCAAAGCTTGAATGGTACGACATAGAGGCACTCCCTCGATCATCGAATCATTTTATGGATACTATGGCCTCCTTGGGGTCACTAATCCCGCAAGACCCTTCTGGTGAGATGACAACCATTCAAGTCAAAACATTATCGCAATCCATGATGGAGCGTGCAAGCTCTGACCTAACGCCAGGAATCCACCTGATCCAGATTGAACCATCTCAGGATAAGTTCTCTCAAATCCGTGATTGTTTGAATCACGCCGACTAGGGGTCCTTGTTCTCCCCGACCCCTCTTAATAGCAACACAACGCTATTCTTACAAGTTCTTTCCCACTCAGATTTTGCTAGGGATGAACTACAAGAGGGATTGGTCATTCATACCATCGAGGTTTTTGATCAGCAAGATTGGTACACACCCATAAGGGATTACCTCAAGTTAGGTAACCTCCCACTTGGATTGACACATGCCATAAAAAGATCATTTAAATAGAAAGTGGCAAAACATGTCTTGCTAGGAGACATTTTGTATCGTCAGAGCTATGAAGGAATCCTCCTCCGTTGCTTGGACCAGTAGGAGTCCACTTGGGTGATCACCCAAGCGCACGATGGTACATGCGGTGGCCACTTCAGCGGTATGGCCATCGCAAAGTGCATTCTCTGCATGGGCTATTATTGGCCATCTTTAGAGCGAGATTGTTGTGCATATGTAAAGAAGTGCATGAAGTGTCAACACCATGCCAATTTGACACACGTACCTTCTCAGGCCTTGCAACCGATCCAATCGGCTTGGCCATTTTTGTAGTGGGGCTTAGATCTAATCGAAAAGATCTCCCCTGCATCGTCAAGTCATCACACGTTTATCATAACGGCCATAGAGTACTTCACCAAGTGGGTGGAAGCAATTTCGCTTACCTCTACGACTGGAACCCGCATTGCGGAGTTTATTTTACATAACATCATATGTCATTTTGGTATTCCATCCAAGATCATCTCGGATAATGGGACGTCATTCAAGAATAAATATGTGCGTGCTTTGACAACAAAGTACAAAATTCAGCACAGTTTTTCAACACCCTATTATCCACAGGAAAATGGGCAAGCAGAGGCGTCAAACAAAATGCTAGTTGCAATCCTCAAAAATACGGTCACAGATAGTCACAAGGATTGGCACATTCAAATCCTGCTTGCCCTGTGGGCTTATCGCACTAGCATTCGGATGCCCACTGGGGCAACTCCATTTTCGCTGGTGTATGGCTCCGAGGCAGTCATGCCTCTCGAGTTGGAAATACCTTCCCTGCGCATATCAATGCAAGAGTTCATCGATGATGACACCGCCTTGGTTAGACCAACTTACATTGCTCGACGAACGATGCATCAATGCTCTCGAGCATTTACGTATCTATCAAGAGCGACTTAAGAAAGCATACAACATGAAAGTTCACCTGAGGGACTTTCAGGTTGGTGACTTGGTCTTAAAAGAGAACCAACAAAATTCTAACTTGCCGCCCCATCTAAGGGACAAGTTCATGGCAAATTGGTTAGGTCCCTATGTAATTGACAGTAAAATAGGACCTAGAACATACCGACTCACCTCTCTTGAAGGAATCAAGGAACTAGAACCCTTGAACATCAGTCATTTGAGGCCATTCCACATTTAGAGAGCCATAGCCCACCCCAAAAGCTCCAAGGATTCTCACAATCGCTTGGTCAACACCAAAATGCCCCAAAGGTACCCATAAACCCTTTGGTCAAACCAAAAATGCCCCAAAGGTATCAATAATCCCTTTGGTCAAACCAAAACGCTCCAAGGATTCCCACAATCGCTTGGTCAACCTAAAACACCCCAAAGGTATCCATAAACCCTTTGGTCAAACCAAAAGCTCCAAGGGTTCCCATAATCGCTTGGTCAAAAACAAATATTCAAAAACAAACAAAACAATAAAATAATAAAAAATAAACAAAAAAAAAAAATCAAAAATTGCATCTCACTTCCATGCATACTCTTAAAAAATCAAAACACAAAAAAATAAACTGCATTAGGCATCGCATCCATACATTGCATATTTGTTGGTCATACATGTCACAAACACCATAGACTGTAATTGCTAGGCAATTCCATCATTTTCCACATTTAATCCATTTTATAAACACATACATCCAGAATAACACCATCCACATTTTTAGCATAGTCAGTTGTCTCCTAATGTATTTAGGGTTTTCGTCATTCAGCTATCTTTAAATTTCTAGCCAAAAACTGTACAAAGTCAGACAAATTTTACAAAGGTAGAGTTTTACTTGGATCACGCCTCGTTACGTAACATCCCTACACAAGTTAAAACACATAAAATAATTCCCAAGTTGTGTGAATGCAAGAGAAACCTACAAAGCAGTCTAGGGTACCATAGGTGAAAGGTTAGCCTGTTCATCCCCCTGTGCGAATGGTTCGAGAATGCTGAGAATTGACAAAAGGACAAGCTCTTCCACATCCATCCCCCATAATCAACAGTGGTTTTCACCACTATCAATCATATCCCCAAACACCTTTGGTCCCCAAAGTCGTAAGGATTCATACTACACGCCCCTGACAAGGATGGGTAGTCATCCCCAAGGCCTAAAAGGATCAATGCCATTCAAAAGAAAAATCCCAACAATCCATCATCACAAACATCTCCAATCACCTTTGGTCCCCAAAGTCATAAGGATTCATACTACACGCCCCTGACAAGGATGGGTAGTCATCCCCAAGGCCTAAAAGGATCAATGCCCTTACATAATAATATCCCTAATCCCCTTTGGTCCCCAAAGTCGTAAGGATTCGTACTACACGTCCCTGAACAGGATGGGTAGTCATCCCCAAGGCCAAAAGGATCAAGGCCATTCATAAGCCAAAACCTATGAGCTCAAATTTGCAAAACCAAATAACAGTGGTTATCACCACTATTCAAATCCCTTGCTCAAAAAGAAAAACAAAAAGAGAAAAATAAACAGTGATTTTCATCACTATGTATGAGAGCAAGTATCCCAACAAGTTGAGCAACTAAAAGACGCCTGAGCTTGAATCCCTAGAATTCTCAGCATTCGAAAAACCATCTAGGTGATCCTCATTACGGGTTTGGTGGATAGCCTACCTGACAATGGTGGTATCCTAAACGCATGACGATATGTCTATCACATTAGCTTTGCGTGTGAGCAGACCAATGTTTGCATGTGGATGAGCTAGCTTATGGTACCTTAGATTGTCCCATGGATTAATCTTACTAAATACAACAACGGAGTTAGTGGAGCTAATTAGGTGATCCTCAGTACAAGTTTGGTTGACAACCTATCTGGCACTGGCGGTATCCTGACAAATACCACATAAACAAACTCAATTGCACACACAGGGATGTGAAATAACTTGGTCAAACTCAAGTCTGATTCATACCTTGTTCAAAAGTCTTGTGAGATAAATGTACAGTCTTGGCTAGTTAGTTAAAACATCTGAATCTCAAAAAACCTTAACTACATTTTAAAACAACTGGTACATTTCATTACTTACATCACCATCAAAAAATATGAAAAATACCAAAACAAAATTATCACATGCAAAGTCATTCCACAAAGCAATCACATAAGTACAGAAAGCCAGTAACTCCTATACAGTCTATGGTGCCATCGACAAGTTACCAACAAATCATTTCATTCATTCCATATGCATACATCATATCATTAGAAACATCGCATTCATAATAACACATGCATACATCATCATAAATAAATGTGCATAAAAAAAAAAATAAATCATGACAAGTGTATAAACACAAAGAAAAGTCATGTATATATATATCGTCAAAATGCCCGTAGGCTACAATAAGTCGGTCCTCTGACCTAGCAAAACAAAGCAAAAACTCAAAAACCCCCAAGCCTAGGGCGTCGGCCACCATGATCACGTAGGATCGGTGCGACGGGAACTACCCCCCATGGTGTGGGTCCTATGGGACCTCTCAGGGTGGCTGCTGCTAGCCCCCGCATCACGCCCACTAGCGCCCCCCTCATCCAGCCACCTATGATGAGAAGATGTTGACTGCTCAGTATCATTGTCTCTCGTTCGACGTGAAGACCCACCTCCAGGGAGCTCAGGTAACCGCCCATCGAGGTGGATAATCTCTGCCTCCAACTCCATCCGATGCCGAAACCAATCCACCTCCCATCGATGGTACGTAGCCACTACATCATCATGTTGCGCCAACTGAGTTCATAGGAGATCCCTCTCCCACACAACATCTGTGTCCCCATCCCACCGATGGTACATAGCCAATGCATTCTCTCACTCTGCTAACTGAGTCCGTAGGAGATCCCTCTCCTACAGAGCATCCCCAAGCTCCTCATCCCGTCTCTGAAGCAGATCCTCCATTCATGCTATCTCAACATGATGCCTCACCTCCACACCCTCTGGGACTGCCTGAGGCATAGGCATATCCGAGATGAAGGGCTGCTCCGGCTCCCACTACTCTAGGATGTCCTGCATGTCTGGCTGCTCCAGAATCCCAAAATCATCCCCCCAAAGCTGTCAACCTCCACCATGTCCGCATCCTCGAGGGAGACCCCCAACCCTCTCTCGATGCCTCTGCACCCTCACCACCTACTATTGCCACCTCTAGACCTCCTAGAGGCCCCTCACCTCACCATCGCCGCAATGTCCACCACTGGTCATACTCAGCGGTCGCCCCGACATTGTCCATGTCAGGGACATCGATCATAGGATCTGACTCCTCACCAAGCGGCTCGATGATCGGCCAGGCAGAGTCCTCTCGTCGCCTCGACGTCGATAGATCAAGGGCTCACCAGGCAACCCCTGGTGCACCCCAAACTATCGCATCACTCGAATGTACGGGAAGTACTCCTGCTCGGTCCCATGTCGCCCGATCAGCCATCTCCCCTTGTGCACCCATCGAAGCCACTCTCCAGCCTCAGGCCAGGCTGGACAGTCTCGATATGGGTGCCAGAACACCTCCCCTAGAGCAAGCCGAGCGAAGGCATCAGCATAGTGCCCTACGACACCTGCCCACCATCGACTCTGCCCTTGCTCCTCAGACTGCCACCATAGAGCCGCATACCCTATCTCCCTATCAACCATCTCTGCCCGAGTGGTCCATGACAAACCCTATGGCCGCTCCACAGCTATGTGCTGCCACCCCCAACACTACAATAGGTAGCTGCACCCAATCCCCTTTCACCTTCGGCAACGGACCTCATACAACTCATCATAAAGCTATGCCAGAAGCGTCTGTCCCCACCTCATAATCAAGGGTGCCTCCATCGGACACTCGACCAATCTGAACACTACCTCCAGTAGGTTCCATGGGAACCTCGCACCTGAGGAGTCGGAAGCAACATGTTGGAGATGAGGGTCATCAGTAATGCATGCCTCACCCCCAACACGCCCCTCTCTAGCCACCACCGCACCAAGATACCGCCAATCAAGAAATCCCCCTCTGCCCTCTCCATCGGACTATCCACCCCCATCTCCACCCCATGCCCGAAGCACCATGTCAGCATAACCGTCCGCTGATCACGTGGAGTAGTCCGAATCGGAAGCCCATCTATCAAAATCCGTAGAATCCGATAGACATCCTCAAGAGTCACCATCATCTCCCCTATTGGGAGATGAAAGGTATTAGTCTAGGGATCCCACAAGTTGATCAGGGCCATCAGATAGGCTCGATCCCCCACCATAGGCTCTAGCCGAGTCACCTGCTTGAGCCCAAGGGCATCAAGCCACTCCCAGTCAACCACAGTCAGCGCCTCCCATGCTTCAGAGAACACCGTCGGCACACGGTACCGACTCTTCACAACCTGCAAAAGAAAACAAATCAAAAACATTAAAACATGACAAAAACAAAAAACAAAACAAAATTGTACAACACTAAAACAATATACAGTAATGTATACAAATTGTACAGATCAATACAAACTGTACAACAACAGTAACAACACTGTACAGACAAACACATCACAAACATTTTAACCTAGGGTTTTTAACTCTAGTTTAAACTAAAAAAAAAAAACAAAATAACAAAAAACATTTAACCTAGGGTTTTCTTTTTAACTCTAGTGTAAACAAAAAACAACAAAAACAAATTCCAAATAACAATTTGTCAGTACCTAGGGTTTTTAACTCTAACATCAAACTGATAAATAAAAAAAAACAAAACATTCAAAAACAAATTTGTCAGTACCTAGGGTTTTTAACTCTAGTTCAAACTGATAAATAAAAAACAAAAAAATCCAAATAACAATTTTCAGTACCTAGGGTTTTTAACTCTAAATCAAACTGATAAATAACAAAAAAAAACAAAAACAAAAAAAACAATTAACCTAGGGTTTTCATCCTAGTCTAACAAAAAAAAAAAAAAAAAAAAAAAAAAAAAATTAACCTAGGGTTTTCATCCTAGTCTAAACTGACAAAAACAAAATACAAAATAAAAGTTAACCTAGGGTTTTCATCCTAGTCTAAACTAACAAAAATACAAAAACAAAATAAAAGTTAACCTAGGGTTTTCATCCTAGTCTAAACTGACAAAAATACAAAAACAAAATTAAAAAGTTAACCTAGGGTTTCACCTTAGTCTAAATCGATGAACAACAACAAACAAAATAAAAATAAACTAGTTTACACAAACAAAAAAAACATTACAAAACTCTAAGGTTTTTTACCTTAGTTTACAAAAATCAAATTTTAACCTAGGGTTTAAACTACAAAAAAATAAAACAAAATAACAACTAGGGTTTCTAACTCTAGTTAAACAAAAATAACACTTTAACCTAGGGTTTTCATTTTACTGTAAAACTAAAAAATACAACACACAATAACAAAGTTTTCAGTTCCTAGGGTTTAACCTTAATCTAATAAAAAACATAGAAAACAACATCAAAACATTTTTTTAAGTTAAGTTTTCAATCTTAGTTTAAACTAGGGTTTTCTTTTTTAGCTTACAACAAAACACAAATTCACACAAACAACACACATTTAACTAGGGTTTTCATTTTTAAATTGAAAAACAAAATACAAAAGAAAAAAAACGAATTGCGGTTTTAAACTGTAACACAAACCAAACAAAATACAGAGGAGGATCACTTACCGGTCTCGCTTCGGCTCCACCACTTGATGATCCGGTCCGTGAACTCATGGTGTCCAAGAAATTTGATAGCGCTCCGCTACGCGAACTCGACCTCCTCCTCCTCACAGCTCCAAAACGCCAGGAAAAACAAATGCAAATGAGCCCAAAACCTAGTTTTGGCCCTTAAATAGGCTTTTAGGCCTGTAATCATTCCCCCTAGGATGAGCACTCTAGTTAGCACTCGTCCCACCCTGGGACGATTACTAAACTGGTATTCGTCCCACCCAAGGATGATTACAGAGCAAAAAATTCAAAAACAGCAAAAACTGCACCAAAATGCACAAAAAATAGCAATAAACTTGCCGATCAAAGGGCCTTTGCGCTGTGATTATTGGCATGCAAAAAAGGGGGAAAATAATAAAGAAGGAAGAAGGAAAAAAAAAAAGAAAAAAAAAGAAAAAGCGATCAAAGGGGCCTTTGTGCCTATGATTCTTGGCATGAAAAATGACATTGGGGTCACAAATCCTCACTATCCTACTCCCTAAGAAGGCTACCATAGCCGGACCGCTCCAGGGAGGATGGATTTTCGAGAATTTCATCCCCAAACGGCGTCACAAAAAGGGTCAAAACCCAACCAAAAATAGCAATAAACTTGCCGATCAAAGGGGCCTTTGCCCTGTGATTCTTGGCATGCAAAACCGATGTTGGGGTCACAAATCCTCACTATCCTACTCCCTAAGAAGGCTACCATAGCCGGACCGCTCCACGGGAGGATGAATTTTTGAGAATTTCATCCCCAAACGACGTCACAAAAAGGGTCCAAACCCACCCAAAAATAGCAATAACATTGCCGAACGAAGGCGCCTTTGTGCCTGACATTCTTGGCATCCAAAATAGACATTGGGGTCACAAATTGTCACTATCCTACTCCCTAAGAAGGCTACCATAGCCGGACCACTCCACGGGAGGACGGATTTTTGACAATTTTAGCTCCAAAATGCGTCACAAAAAGGGTTCAAACCCACCAAAAATAGGTCAGAATGTTCAAAAACTGCATAAGCATTCAATGGAAAACAACTGAAGGCACCCTTACATAAGTCATCTTGGGTCAAGCGACTCATCGCTTTTCTCATGTCGGTCATTCCCTCATCGATTCGTCGCTTGAGGGGGTAGTCACACTTAGTCACCAATCAACAAAAACACACCCAATCAAGGAAATGGCACGCATTCAAAGGATCATTGACAAAGACAATCACGCCCCTGCTTGGGGCAGCAAACAAGCAATAATCACAGGCTGATCAAACACTTGGCATTCTAGAATCATGAACTCAAGGTTCCCATAGACAAAAGGTTGCGCCCTTTGCCTATTCATGACTGAACAATGTCCAAGATCAAGTAACACCTCACCAAAAAAGGTTAACACTTGAATTAAGCTCCTTAGCTCGTCAGAAGCAAGGATTCAAGAATGCGTGCCCTTTCCATACTTGGGGCATCAAGAGTTGGTTAGGTTACTGAGAAACCCTAATCATTAGTGCTTTGGTTATCTATTTTTTCTCAGCACTATGCCATGCACAGTGCATCCCAAAAAGGGGCATCTGTAGACACCAAAATAGCACCAATCCGATTATGTGACGACAAGCACTGATCGAATTGACATACATAGCCCCTAGGGCAGCCCCTAGAGGTTAAACAGTGGTCCTAACCACTCCCACAATAGTTTGGAAGGTCAGAGGTCAATTTGGCACCTTTTTAGCACTTTGCTCCCTACTCGTCCCACCCTGGGACGATTACAAACTGGTATTCATCCCACCCTGGGATGATTATCAGCATTCATCCCAGGGTGGGACGATTAGCAGGTTTGACTGGCAAAAAGTCAAACCTCGATAGGTCCACCACTTAACTGCACCTTCAGGGCATGCAATTGCGAGGAACGACTTCAAATCAAGGAGAGGGACTTTAGTCAAGCATGCCTTGATCATGGAGGCCTCATGCAAAGAGACTCTAAATCAGGGAATAATATTTTCTCCCAAAATAGGGCAAGCAAGTCAAGTGGCGCCCTCGCATGCGCATTCAAAGAGAGAGACCCTAGGTCTATAAATTGGTGAGTCTTCTCACCCCAAAAAAGGAACAGAGAAGGAGCATTTGGAGCAACGAAGTGCTGCCGAATCAAACCCTTACCCTCATTGTGCTTCTTACATCCTTGATCTCTCTTTTGGAAGGGAGGTTATTGGGTGATTATTGGAAGCACAATCCGGACCCAAACCCAAACATTTGGCCACAATACCCCACAAAATTTTTGACACAACCCCATAAGAGGTTTTGGACCCATCCCAAGTGGATTGGTGCCAAAACTGAGTCCCAAACGGTGGGCGTCCTACCCCCGGGCGCCCCCCGCACTGCTGTAGTTCTAATCGCCCCACCCCGGAGTGATTAGAAATCTATGGTAGATTTCCATACTATTATTTTTGCATTTGATTCTAGGTCACTTACATATGCTGTCATTTAAATTTCATGTGATTTGGACAAGTTTTGGCTATGATTTTATCATTTCTCGCTTTCACTAACATACAGGGAGCATCATCAGATATAGGGCAATCGAGGCCAAATTAGCCAAATCCGACCATCTGGGTCATCCCAAAATGCCCCGTTTTACCTAACCCCAACTTTGTAGGTGTTTTGGAGGCCTCTAGACTAGACATTTAGGAGGTGGCTTTCGGATAGGTTATGACAGTCCTAATCGTCCCACCCCGGAGCGATTAGAAATATGTGCAAGATTTCTGGACTGTTCCTTTTGCAGTGGCTTCCTGGTAATGTTTTATTGCTTTTGTCAAATTTTTAGCTCATTCTGATATGTTTCAGTTATCGTTTTAATCATTTTATGCATGCACTAATCGTAGGCCTTGGGGATCGCATGTTTCTCTCCATCCGCAGGTGCTACTAATCCTTTTCTATTTCTCTGAACGTAGGATCTCGACACCGGAGGAGCAGCAAGGAATCAAAGACGTGTTCACGCAAGCGGCGATGACATTTGGCCCGCCCACTTTACATGTGGGCACGCGAAAGAAAGCGTACCAATCCGTGGTGTAATAGAGCCCTACTTAACGCTCCTAGCCCCCGAAAAGGGAGGAGACGTATTGTAACCCGATTTTAAAGAAAATTAATAAAAAGGGCTGTACTCGACATTTGCTTTCTATCTTGTTTCAATTCGCTTATGTTTCTCTCCTTTCATGCATTTCAGTTCGTAGGACTTAAGCGTTACGTTTTGCTTTTGCATACATCGCACTTGGCATTTCCATTTTGTTTTCGTATCCTCGTGCTTTCACTTATTATTTGTGTAAACAAAAAATAAAAACACCAATATAAAGATAAAAGAACAAAAGCACAATAACACCATGGAATGCACAAAATTAATAATCTTTATTAATATAGTCAGATCTTCAAGTTGTACAATGAATGTGCCCTAATATGGAGTTACAAATTCTTTTGATACCATGATTACAAATAATAGGATTTAAAAACCCTAGTTCAATGAACATTTGATGTCTTCTAGTTCATCTTTGATTTAAACAAGTGTGTGGGTGGACTTGTGTATCACTATGAGATAACCCTAGTTGCAACAACTTCCAAAAATTTGGTTCCTACACCTGCAAACAAAAAACAACATAAAAGAGGTTAAAAGCATCTGTGAGGTCTCCACAGTGTGAGACCCTCTGAATGATAAAAACTTGTAAACCCTAAATGTTGCAATTTTAACTGAAAACAAGAATACAAAAATATAAAATGAAATGCAACAAATATCTCGCCTTGTCAATGTTGATTTGTCTTCCTATGTCTATGTTCGAAGGTCACACAAATACCCAAAATCATCCAAGGGCTTACGGCCTATAAAATCTATTGTAGGACACTTTGAAGCATTCGATGATGGTTGTGAATGTCCAACAGTGTTCCAAAAATGCTCAGTAGTGTTCTATGAACTCTGGGTAGCGTTCAGGGGTGGATGAGAGTGAGGCAAAACTAGATCTGGTTCGTGAGGATTTTATGGTAGGTGTGATGGTGACGATGAGGGAAGAAGATGATAGCAAAGTGGCTAGGGCTTGTGAGTGGATAGGTATTCAAATTCGTGAACCTTCCAAGACTTTCTAAGACCTTGATTCATCAAAATGACTCATATTTTATAATCTGCCCTTGAACATGTTAGGGTTTTGATGACACAAAATGGGTGACCGAGATTAAAACATGAGGAAGGTTGGAGATTAAGCTTGGGAAAGTGACATGGATTGATATGGATGGATGGTTGAGATTAAGTTGTGGCTGAGGACTGGGATTTATTGACATAAATACATATAAATTTATTATATATACATAAATAGAAATATTTAATATTTATGTATATATTAAATAAATACATATATATACATATAAATAATGGACGACTATGATTGGAGTGCATAGATGGATGACAAGTGGCTATATTTTGGTATCTAAAAATACTCCTTTTTGTATCGCGTTGCATGAAACACAATGTAGTGCAAAAATATGAGACACCTAGTTTGGCATGATGAAGCAGCTTTCTTTCCTTAGAATGCAAAGAGGATCTTGAAGATAGAATTTGTTGGTGTAGCTTACCCCCTTAATTGGCGAATGAGTAAAAAATGAGTCTCACGAGCCAATTGACATAATTGTGGAGAATGATGTGGGTGAATGGTGTAAGTGCAAGTGTATGATGTAAATGCGGATGATATGAATGATGTAAATTGATGTCATTTTTTCCCCAATGGAGAAAGGGGTTGTTGTAACATGGAAGTGGTTGATTTTGTTTTTTCCCCAACAGAGAGGGTTTTTTTCCAATTGTAGATGCCATGATCATGTAAGATGTATCCTGCTATGGAAAATAAAATAAAAAATTGGTTACCCAAGTTTGGGATGATTCCATGCTATTAAATAAAGTGCCTTTTAAAATCATTGAAATGCAAAGATACAAATGCAAAAAAAAAAAATAGTCTAGGGGTCACTCATGATTGTAGCTAATATTTAAACAAAATTTCTAAATAGTTGCTCAATCACTTTAACTGACCTGCATCCTCAAATACTGGTGTAGTTGCAAGGGATATGATAAAAGTTATCCATGATGGTAACAAGAATATGTTGAATTATGATCGAAAGTGTCCTTATGGTGGTTTACTCAGCTTACCGAATTGCATGGATAATCAATCACTACAATCACCAAAGAGATAGAATAGACCACTAGATACAAGGTTCGCTTGAAATTTATAGGTCAATGTGGTAAATTTTTGATGCAAATAAAATTGTTGATGGATTTGACTGTTTTGAAATATATTGTGAGGATGAGAAATGCATTAATGATTGGATTACATGATTTTGTGAAATTTTGTATTGTTTTGGAGTGTTTTGTAGAAGTAATTTTGGACAATTTTATGACTTTTTGGTCGTAAATAAAAGTTAACCACCCAAATAAATCTATGTTATCACAAAAGGTGACAAAATTATGTTATGGATAATTAGAATTATGAATATGGATGTTTTGTGAAAATTCAAACCGTTTTGATGCATTTTGAAGATTGTATGGCAATTTTACAACTTTTGGTCACAAGCAAAAATTAAGTGCCCAGATCAATTTTTGGTTTCACAAAACGTGATATGATGATGGAATAGATGCATGGATGCAATGTGGAGTGATTTCTGTTGAGGTAAGCTACATTTTGGTCTATCTACAACTTTTTTAAAGCCAAATGTTAGTAGCATCCACATCATGCGTAGACACAAGCGTTTGCCACTCTACAGATGTTGGTCAACATTTCAATGTGCTTGTGAACGCTCATGGACATTTCAATACACCAAAAATAGCTATAAATAGTATTTAGAGGTGAAATCGGATTTGTTCTTGAATTCACAAGTTTTAGAAACTACGTCTGAAGGAGAGTGAGTGAGTGGGGAAGTGAGGTGGAGTGAAGACTATGGCGATGGAGGGTGCGGATGCGAAAGTAGAAGTAGAGATGTAGGTGGCTGAGGTAAGCGCCCTTGGTACTCTTGTTTGGAATTTGCACAAATATTTTTTGAAGTATGCAATAAATGTGGTATGAATGTGTTTGCACTGTACGTGTGTTGCACTGTAGTTGAAAATATTAGAGGCTATACATTGACTCTCACTCCTCATACCCAGGGTGAGAAAGGTGGTGAGGAAGGAGCATTGGGATTGGTTGAAGGTTGTGGGACTGGTTGGGGTAGCTCGAGGTGATGTGTTGAAGGAATATGAGGGTTATCTCTATGCCTTGGTGGAGATATGGGATCCAAATAAGGGGATATTTCAGCTTCCTAATGGTGAGGCGATAGTGACACTCAAGGATGTATATTGCATCATTAGAATGCTAGTGAAAGGGTTACATGTTGAGGCTGGACATGATAATGGGTATGATATGAGTTGAATCTTTGGATATCGATGGTAGAATGTGAGTGTGACGGGTGGAGGGATTAGGTACTTTGCAATGTATTCCAAGAAGGTGTTGGAGGCATTTCCCACATTGTTCATGTTTGTATTGGCCGACATAGTTGCACCAAATAGCACTAGCTATAGGTTCCCTTGGAACATGATCAGGATAGTGTAAGATATGATCTTTTGGCCTTAGTTATATGTATGGTCACCTACTTTATTGGCTTAGCTATACTTGGAGTTGTACGAGGTGAGGAGATAGGGGAAAAATGGGTTGGAGTGGCCAATAGTATAGAGTTTTAAGGACTGAACTGACACTTGATCAGGTGCATTGGTGACCATGGCAAGGTACCACTTAGACTAGTAATGGGGAGCAACTATAGAGAGTTTATGGGTGGTTGGAAACATAGGAGTGAGGTGGATTTGATCTAGTTCTCATAGGTGCTATGATATTTTAGGCTACGATAGGGGATTCCTAAGGCACCAATTTTATATCGACATCATCAGGATGAGACAGGTATACCTTGCACTGAGATATGACGAGTGACCTATGAGGATGATGAGGAGATGGATCTCCCCAATGTGGATGATGTAGGTACTACCATTGACTATGATGCATGGTTCACTGTATAACCACCATGGGTACCCCTCAGGTGGTGTATGAGAATAGAGAGGATGAGGATGAGGTAGAGGCTAAGGTAGAGGAGGCAGATGAGGCTCCTAAACATTAGAGACATCATCAATCTAGTAGTTGAGGGAGAAAAGTGAGGGATGCAGTAGATAAGCCTCCAAATATTGGGGGTGATGGTAGTGGCCAGGATGATATGGAGGAGGTTCCTAAGAGCTCTTCAAGTCAAAGTGAGGAGTGGATGAGGCTCAAGCATATGGTGGTAGATTGAGACACAAATATAGCAGCTTGATATGCATAGATAGCTCGACTACAGGTGGAGATAGAGGTACAAGAAATTGTAGGTGGAGGTAAGTATAGGATCATGAGGCTCCAGGTAGAGCTAGAACAAAGGGACCATCATCAAAGGTAGGATGTACTACACCTTCAGTTTCAAAATAGATATATTCGAGAGTTGGAGGATCTATTGATGCAGCACCACATTGGGCTGCCATATTGACCCTCATCCTCCATAGTTGGGATTGTTAGGCATAGTGGTTCTAGGTCTAGGGCTCCTTTAGGATCACAAGGGTGATCCTATAGATATTAGCTAGTGCTTAGATGCATGTTTTGTGTATGATCCTTGGTGCTCCATTGTTTATAGCCTTTGAGTATTCATTGTACATGCAATATTTATATATATACATGGCTTTTACCTTTTTTTAATTCTCTTGTATGGATGCTTTTGTGTGAATGCTTTGATGGGTGATAATGCAATGATAATGTGTATGAATGCAAATTAATTAATACACTAATAATTCATAATTTAGATTTCACTTGACCATGTATAGCATTGTTGTTTAATCAGGGGTACCAAAATTATGGAATGTGAAATGAAAGACTCATGTAATGATATGGATGTTGATATGGAAAACTGATATCGATGTTGATATGGAAAACTAGTTTTTTTGCAGATACTCAAACATACTAGTGATATCAAACAAAAACTAAATTTTTTCTAATTTCTTTAGGACCAAATGTGTGTGCAGTGAATTCATTTACCGAATCATGAGTATGGTAATGACTTAAGGCAATCAAGAACCAATGTGTGTGCAAATGAGTTCATTAACCCATATTGATTAAAGTGAGATAAAGCCTATTATGGAGAAGACCAAGAAGCTATATTGTCTACATGTGTGATTAGATCTCTTTAAGAGAGATGTGTTGCCACATATGAGCGTACTCCATTTCCAGTCAAGCATCTATAGTCTCTATGGATATTAGCTCCATAGTCCAAGAATATTATCTCTAAATTTTGGTTATTCGAACTACCTAACTGTCTGACTAGAAATGTAGTTCTATCCTTACAACTTGAGGATCTATGGTGTGTGATGTGTAAAAGATTTAGATTTTTGGGAAATCGAATTCTCAACCGAAGTATGATGAGAATTTTGCTCTATCCTTACTACTCTTTATTTTGTTTGGAAGTAATTGTAATAGTGGTGAAGACCACTATTTTTTATTTGTAGACTATGTGCATGATGGGACAAGCAAGGAATACCCTTTTTGCTTTGAGTTTCAACCCAAGCATAGTGTTATCTCTCTTTGACACAAGATATTTTTAAGATGTGTGATTGTGTTTGTTTCAAGAGTGGTAGAGTCAATTCCCAAAACTCAATATTTTCTTAGTGCAAATGTGTCTTGGTCCTAGAGAAAAATCGACATGTATTGGAGGTTGCTTAAAAAACTAGAAGTGGTTGAGTGACCAAAAAAACCTAGGGATTATGGAAATGTGGTTTGCAAATGATAATTTGACTTTGTGGAATGGTGCAATGATATGGATGATGATTTGAAGATGTCCCTGATTAAGGTAGCAAAACTTTATTGGACCAATTATTATCTGAATTGAATAAATGACCCCTAATATGGAATGAAATGTGTGAAGGTGATTGTGAATGCAATGTATGAAATACAATTTGTGAAATGTAATGTGTGCAATGCAATGTGTGAAATGCAAAATAAAAAATTTAATGTGTGAAATGCAATGTTGTTTTTGTGTATTATTCATGTATATATACATATATATATAAATCACATTAAGCATAGAATTATCTCCAATGGATGATGTTAAGTTGTTTGGGCTCTTCGACTCCCTCTAGACTGGCAAGCCTATAATTTCCTTTACCCATAGTGACAATGTATGGACCTAGACAATTAGCTATGAATTTATCACAAAGATGTGGTAATGCATTGGTGTTTTATTGGTTCTCTTTAAAAACAAGAACTCATACTTGGAATTCATGTAGATGAGATTTGGTATTGTAAGCACAATTTAGGTGGTCATAATAAACTCATAAATCTTGTAAAGCATTGACCCACCTTTCATAAATAAGTGTGAGTTGGTCAAAATGTGCTTGTCTAGCAGTATCATCATCTATGAATTCCTGCAATGAAATTTGCAATGATGGGATCTCAAGCTCAAGAGGCATAATTGCTTTGGCTCCGTAGACCAATGAAAATGGTGTTGCCCTAGTAGGCATGTAGATGCTTTTTTTATAATCTCATAATACCAAGGGGATTTGAGTATGCCAATCTCGATGATTTTCTTTGACTAGATTCTTGAGAAAATCAATTAAGGTCTTGTTGGTAGCCTCAACTTTTTCATTTTACTATGGATAGTAAGGAGTCGAGAAACTGTGTTGGATATTACATCCTTGTTTTTGAAAGACTTGCCATTATCAAAGATAATTTTGAGGGAATACCAAAACAACAAATGATATGATGAATTATAAACTCCATGATTCGAGGTCCTATCGTATTGGTTAGAGAAATTGTCTCAACCCACTTTGTGAAGTATTCAGTGGTCGTTATGATGAATGTATGTTATCCCACGAAAGAAGGCTAGATTTTTCCAATAAAATCAAGACCCCATTGTGAAAAGGGCCAAAGAATTTGAATAGGTTGTAATTCTTGTGACGGCACACGATTTAAATTAACATATTGTTGACATTTTTGATAATGCTTGACATAAGTGCAACAGTTGCGTTCCATGGTGAGCCAATAGTAACCCATGTGTAAGATACACTTTGTGATGGCCATTCCACTAAAATGACCACCACAAATACCATCATGAGCTGTAGCTATGGATCTTTGTACCTTTGTAGGCCCGATACAATGAAGGAGGATTCCATAATAACCACATCTATACAACATGTCCCCCAAGAGAGTAAAACGAGCTACCTTTTGCTGGAAAGTGTGTTTAGCAGTCCATGATATATCTGATGGGAGTGTTCCAAATTTGAGAAAGGCTATTATTTGGTTGTACCAAGGCTCATAGGACTCTAAATGGATAAAGTAAACATCCTTATCATCCTTAGATTTAGCATGAACAATTGCAGATTTAGAGATCGTTGTGACAATGAGTGGTTTTACCTCTCCTACAGAGTTATTGGAAATCAATGATCCTAGAGAGTCCATCGTATCTATAAATCTATTAGTAAAACATGGCAAACTATTGATTTCAAAACAATAAAAATTAGCAAGCAATGTCATTGCTACTTCATGGTAAGGCTTTATGATAGGTTTCTTGCATTGGTATTCTTCATTGATTTGTCAAACAACAAGTTGAGAATCACCAAATATCTTGATACGCTTTATTACCATAGTTATGGATGCTTGAATACCTAATATTAGGGCTTCATACTTTACATTGTTGTTTGTGTATTGGAAGTCAATTTTGAAAGATAAGGGTTAATGTACCTCCTATGATGTATGAAACACAACTCTAGCACCTTGACCTTTTTGGTACTTAGAACCATCAAAGAAAAGTGTGATATCGACATCTTCCTCCAAATGACATCTTCTTGTTCAGTGACAGTGAATACCAAATCATATGGGAGATTAATAATCAAGGGTTGATCACTAGGAAGTGGAGCTTCCACAAGATGATTGGCTATGACCTGACCTTTGATGGATTTTTAGCTAATGAACTCAAGATCAAATTCAGTGAAAAGAATTATTCATTTTGAAATGTGGATGTTATTGTAAGTGTGAGACATCATATAACACAGAGGATTTTCATGAGCTATGATATATGTGGTGTGACTAAGCATGTAATGTCAAAGTTTCTTAGTGGTAAAAAACACTGCTAAGCACAAATTTTCCATGTAAGCATTTTTGGTTTCATAGCTTACCAATGTTCGACTAATGTAGTAGACAACTTGCTCTTGATTTTTCATTCTTTTGTGCAATCATTGTCCCTAATGCAAATTTTTTTGTTGAAACATAAATATGGAAGGGCACCCCCAAATGAGGAGTTAATACTAGTGGAGAAACCAGGTATTTTTCGATGTCATTAAAAGATTTTTGGTACTCATCTATCCATGAAAATTTCACCCCATTTTGCAGTAGGTGATTGAATGGCCTACGTTTGTCAAAAAGTTGCACAATGAAATGATGGATCGATTAGATATTTCCTTCTAAATTACACAATTCCTTCAAGTTTTTGGGGGGAGGTATCTCCATGATGACCTTGACTTTGTTTGGGTCCACCTCAACAAATGTGCTCTTGTCGATTTTTGGATTTTGCAAGGAGATCATCCACATAATATTTGATGATCTTATGCATGTAGTCATGGAAGATGTATGTTATAGTATGTTGATAAGTGGCACCTACATTTTTGAGGCCAAAGGGCATCACCTTGTAACAAATATTCCCCCAAGGTGTAGTGAATATTGTTTTGTGTTGGTCATCAGGATTAATGCAAATCTATTTGTATCTTGAAAAATCATCCATTAGAGAAAGCATTTCATGGCCAACACACGTGTCGACAAGAGTATCAATGTTTGGTAGAGGATAGTCATCCTTAGGACATGCTTTTTTAATGTCTCAAAATTCAATGCAAATGTGTATCACCCCATTAGGCTTGTGAATGGGTACCATGTTTGAAATCCACTCAAGATAGTCAATGGGTACAATGAAACCCACATCTAAAAGCTTTTGAAGCTCTTATTTGACCATGATAGCAATGGTAGGATGCATATTTCTCAATTTTTGTTTGACCGACTTAGCATCAAAGTGCAAGGTGAGATTGTGGACAACCAAATTAGGGTCAATACTAGACATATATTTGTAACACCATGTAAAAATACCCTTCTTCTTCTTGAGGAGAGCAATTAATTTCTCTTGTTAATCTACGGATAAAATTTTACCAAGTTTGAAAATTTAAGGATTGTTTATGTCTAAACTAAGGTTCACATCGATGGTATCTTAAATGGACATATGATAACCTTTCTCAAGTTTATGGGGTTTTGGGATCAGATGAATTTCATCTATGATGTTATCAAACTCTTCTAAATCAACCTCTTCTATGTCTGCCTAGAAGACCTCAGGATCTAAAAGTGAAGGTGAAGGCAAAGGTGGAGGTGAAAAAGGAATGTAGTTGGCTAAAGCCCTTAATAATTACTCAAAAAGTATGAATTCAAAAAAGTCTGGAGGTGAGGAAATCTGGTCCATATCAATAAGGCTCATGTCAATTGGAATTGGCTTTACCAAATCGTATGGATTACAGAGTGGGGTGAATAAATCAATATGATTCATGTTAACTTGAAGGAAAAATTGGTGGTTGGCAATGTGATGGATGAATAGATCATATCTTCTAGAACTGATGTAAGAACTCTAGGAACCTAAACAATAGTGATCAACACAAATAAATGCAACAAGAAAAAAATCATGCACATGAAATACAATGATATATTTTTTGTGTTTTTTATTTTTTATTTTTTGAATTATGTACATATATTACAAAATTGGTCGGTGAGGTGGATCAATGAAGTGGAGGTGGTGGTTCACCAGTTAAAACAACTCACTCTTGTGGAAGAAGCAAGCAAAAAATGGGTTGATGGATGGGAAAAATTATGAGGTAATACTCATCCTATTCGGTGAATGGAATGATGGGTATCGATTCATCATCAGATTCATCAGAATATATCGACATAATGTCATATTCTTCATAAATTCTTGCTCAAATCCATTGGTGTGATGAGTTTCTTCTTTTGAATTCAAATGGAGATTTTGAAAGGCTTGTTCAAAAGAAGTGGAAGGATGAGAATAATAGCCTAGACCTAAATGGTCATGTGCTTCTTAATATGGAGTATCGATGATCTCGTGCATTCCCTGTTTATGTCATCCTAGGCCATAGCCTTACCAATTGACTCGATGAAAGTATCGGGATGGAAAACCCGACATGTGTTGTATGTTGGCAAGAGTTGGTTGTTTGGGTTCATCTTGGGAAGATGGATTAGACGATGAATCAATCCCCCCATATACAAAATTGATATTATTGGGCATTGAACCCATGTTGTACATCGCTTCTATGGATAAGGGTGGGTCACGTGGGAGACCATAATCCCTAGTGGTTTGGATTTTGAGCGGTGTGACAGTGATGTCGGACCACATATTCACCAATGCCAGGACTAGTGAGGTGGATCACAACTTGGGATGATGCAAAGGTGGATGGCATCTCGTAATCCATTAATTTGACTTGTGAGACATTGGTTGATGTGGATGGAGGTGTATTTGGCTAGGGTGTTTGATGAATGGATGATGATGTGGATGGAGTAATGATGGGAGATGTTGATGTTGATGATGTGGATAATGTGGACTGTGCTTGACTACATGTGCATGTAGTCAATGATGATGATGATGATGACTACATGTGCATCTAGAAAGAAAAAAATAAAGCTTATTTTTTAAAATAAGTAGGTACTTTATTATTTTTAAAAGTGGTTTATTATTAAAGTGCTTTATTTTAAAAGAGGTCTTCTTTTATAAATTTGATTTAACCAATAATCCAATTTTTATTGTAAATAAGATGGATTATTGGCAAAGTCTAACACCTTTATTAATTTTATTCCACGTTTTCCAAGTTTTGCAGGTAATATTTTATAGCCATCCCTTTTGCAATGGCTCCTAAGTGGGATATCCATCATGAGGAGACTTTGAAGTATTAGTGAATATGAGTACGATCCAAAAAAAATTATAAGAGAGACAAAATCATTTTATGGAATCTCTTGTGGTAACTTCTCAAGCAATGCTCTAATATTTAGTACTTTGTGTCACTCATCAACCTACATAAGATAATATAGGGCAGTTGATACCCTCTGCTATCAAAAATTTGGTTGAGCATTACTTAGATGTGGAAACTTGTCTAGAATATAAAACTAAGGTAGCTATCTTCACTGATGTTATAGGTGTAGTTCTTAAATAGGGATAATAAAAACAATTACTCCTTCCTATAGGCAACACCATCAGGTGTAGTTCTTGAATAGTTGTACTTTTAGGTGTAACCATATCAACATATTTTGCACTAGTTTGGTCATAATCTTCAAACAACATAGGACAAGATGCAACAATAGTCGTATATTGGTCGATTATCATCATCACTATCATTGCATTTGTATGCTCAACTACTAGTTTTATAGCCTCATGTGCAACCACATCTAACCTCTAAAATGCAACAAGTTCCATTTTTTTTTTGAAATAATAGCCACATTTATTCCTACCTACTCTTCAATAATAGTCACCACAACTATCATATCCACACCAACAATTTCCACTACAAGCACAATCACCAACACAATAGCATCCACCATAATGCCATGCACTACCATTGTCTTGTTCTTCCTTATAGTCGCAACAACATCTAAGTACCACTACATACTTGGTTGGTCATATAGGTACACAAATAACCCAAGCATAGGGGGTCTCTATACCATATTTTTCATAGCCTTTTCCCCCTATTCTAGCAAAAGTGGGGACACAAGCACAAAGGATATTTGTGCCATATTTTTCACATCATTTTCCCCTCATTACAATGAAATTGGGGACACTTTAAACTAAAAATAAGTATTATGTTTAGTATTTTCTAAAAATAAGAAGCATGTTTTATTTTAAAAGCATGTCTTCTAAAATAAGCATTATTGTAGTCCTTTATAAATACTGGAGATCAATAATATTGAGTCTGTGAATTTTCATGTAGAAAATCCTCTCTTGTTCTTTTTTCTTGTTTCTTTGTTGAATTTTCTTCCTCCTTTATTACTCAAATAATTCTTGTTCATATAAAAATTTGCTTGAATCCCAAGGATAAGTTCTTCATACTCAATTGTGTTGTTGGTAGACAAAAATTTAGAGCTTAAATTATAGAGGGAGAACAATTTTTTGGGGTGATACTAGGACTATCCCTACCCTCATGCCTTTAACACATCTTGCATCATCAAAGTAAAGGGTCCAGGAATCATGTTGGGCCACTTTGAGGTTATATATCATTTCATCAAAGTATTCTATCGCTATGGAGTGACTATCCAACAAAGAGGTTGATTCCAACTAATTAGTTATCACTTGTCCTTTTATTGAATTTTGACTAATGAATTCAAGGTCAAACTCATTAAGGATCATTATCAATTTGGTTCTTTGACCTAAGAGATAGGATCTAGATATAAGGTATCTTAAAGGATCCACTTTGGCTATAACATAACTTTTGTGGCTTAACATGTAATATCTTAGCTTTTGAGAAGTGAAGACTACTACCAAGAAAAGTTTTTCTAAAGACGTGTATCAATTTTCATAACTAACTAGGGTTTGACTAATATATTACATAGCCATGTTGGATTTTTAAGACTTAATACTACCACAATATATCATAGGTTATATCAAAATATCATAGGATCAAATATAAAATAGCCATAATATAATAAGGTCAATATAATGATAATATGAGTAGAATAATATGAACAAATTAATATGTATATCAAGGCTTATAATAAATCAAATAACATTCATTTATATACATAAATATGAATGTAAATAGCTTGAATCATTCATGTACTATGCATGAAGAACAACTTACAATATTAATTGCTCAAAATATATACAAGCTTTATTTCTCCTCTTTCTATTACAACCAGACAATGAGATATATGAATTGTATTCAATATATCTTCTTATGGAGCATTGTCTCCATAATATAGCCATAGTAATGTGAATCTTTAGATACTTAACTATTGCTCTCCATATGCCAAGTCTCATGACTCTTGGTTTATCTACTTGCCACTTGCATACTTGATGAAAACTTGACTCTATAACATATGCACACCTATACATGACTCTTATACTTCTACTTGCACTCTCTAATCTAAGACACTTATGCACATATTTACATTACATATTTGCACTCTTGCATACAAGACACATGCACATTTACTAAACCTAATTTTGCACTCTAACTTACTTAACACGTGTACATTCCCTGCACATTCACACTTATATAAAGAGGAAAATATAACTTACACTCTAAACTATGACTCAACCCTAATCTAATATTTATAGATGTACCATAAATGTACCATCAGGGTACATTACCATGTACCAAATAATTTAATATACTCCAACAAGCCCTTTCCCTATGTTGATCGTTGTATTGTGCCAACATGGAACCCAAGGCATGGATGGTCATTATGATGTATAATAACAATGGGTTAAGGGGGTCAGGTGAGATAAGCATTGGCAGAGATAGAAGATATTTTTAAGGCATCAAAATCCTTTTGACATTCTTCATGCCAATTAAACTTAGTTCCTTTCCTCAATATTTTGGAAAAGGATTAACATTTGCCAAAAAATTGAGAGATAATTCTCCTAATGGCTGGTAATCTTCCTCGTAGAATTTAAATTTTATTTAGAGTTTTAGAAGTGGCATATTGGTGATGGTAGTTATCTTGTTTTTATCTACTTCAGTATATAAATCCTAACTTTCCCGAGGTTACTCCAAATATATATTTGGAAGCTTTTAGGTAAACTTTATCTTAGTTGCTCAAATAGACATCGAAAGTATTTAATATAATATTCACATATTATAGATTGTCCAAGAATATATTTGACACAATATTGGACAATATCATGTATCACATCATGAAATATGTATGGCATCACGTGTTGATAGGTTGCATCAGGATTCTTCAAGATAAAAGGCATGACTTAGTAGCAAAAGGTCCCCAAATGGTAAATGGAGGTTGTCTTGGATTGGTATTTTGTTGCAATTCAAGTTTAGTTGTATCTAAAAAACCTATCCATTAGGGATAACATCCCACATCATGTGGTTAAATTTATGATCATATCTATATTTGGAAAATGGAAGTCATCTTTAGGACATGCCTTGTTTATGTCTTAGAAGTCAATGCAGACATGCACAACACCTTCCTTCTTAGCCATGGGTACTAAATTGGAAATTAAATCAAATTAATCAATTGCTTTGATAAATTTAACTCCTAAGAGTTTTTGAAGCTCTTATTTAACAAGTAAAGCAACTTTTGAGTGCATTTTCCTTAATTTCTTCTTTACTAGTTTAGTGATTGTCTTACCAACTAGATGGTGGACTACTAAAGATGAATTTAATCTTAGCATATCTATATAATTCCATATGAAGATGTCATATAATTAAATCAAAATTTTAGTATATTCTTCACACTCTTTGAGATTGAGGATTTTTCCTAACTTTATAATTTTAGGATCATCTTGAGAACCTATGTTGATATCAATCATTTCTTCTATTAGTATGTGGGATTCATCTTCTAACTATGGAGGGGTAGGTAATACCCCTAAAATTTCAAGATCTAAAGTCCATTGTTCAAGGTTTGATGACTATGAGGGATGGGTAATTGATAAGAGAGACCCTTAACTCATGGTTTCTTCTTGATAAAGATAGTCAGTGTGGGTATTCCTAGAAGGATTGCATTGTAAAACTTTCACCTCATAGTCATTTACATTAAAGGTTTATAAGAGAGTTTTTTTTTGTTGTAGTGAAGCCCCATTGTCTACTTGAGGTAGAATTGAGTCATTCTTATCATTAGTGTTGCTTTTTAGACACTGTGTGAGATCCTTATCCAATTTTCTCGCTAAGTTTAAGGTGAACAATGTGTAAGTTGTTTATGTGAGCATATTGCAAAATAGATCAAAAAAGTGGAAAGAGGATGTTCCACTATCCTACTGAGATATATTGCATTGTTTGGTATATGCTAATGTATCCCCATAGTATCTTCATGGTACATTTGTAAATAATAGATTAGGGTTGAGTCAATAATTTATAGTATGATTTATATTTCCATTTTTATGTAAGTGTGAATGTGTAGAAAATGCACGTGTCATGTAAGAGATAATGTGCACACATGTTTTGTCTATAAGAGTGCAAATATGTAATGTGAGTATGTGCCCAAGTCTCTTGGATTAGAATTTCAAGAGTCTTGTAAATATGTCCAAGTGTTGAGAGTCAAGTTTTCTTCTTGTATATAAGTGGCAATATGAGAAGCCAAAAGTCATAGGAAAGCAATAGTCAAGTACTTGAAGAGTCATATCACTATTTCTATATTATGGAGTGAATGCTCCATTGGAAATAAATTCAAGTAATAAAAGTAATTCAAGCAATTTAGATTTGTAATAAAAATAGGAGCAATAAAGCTTGTACACATTTTGAACAATTAATATTGTAAGCCGTTCCATGCATAGTACATGAATGATTTAGGCTATTTACATTCAGATTTTAGTATACAAATTAATGTTATTTTATTTATTATTAGCCTTGATATACATATTAATTTGCTCATATATTATTCTACCAACCATAAGACCACCTTTAAATAAGCTCCTTCACAATATTTTTAAGGATTCTACACTTGTTTGTGTGAAGACTATTTATGTGATGGAAAACATAATGCTCATCAACCTTAAACCTTCTCCTTTAAAGCTTGGTCGACCTTATAGGTGGTAACATTATCATTTTGGGTTCCAATAATTCTCTTAGAAAAAATGATAATAATTTATTTAACCGAGTAAACATCCTTTGGGGATCCAATTGATTGGTTACAATAATCCTTATAGGAATATTTTGATTTTGAGTCTCCTTGGAGGGAATCCAATTGTTGTTTAAATTTAGTTTTTTTCTTAACCAATTGTTCTAATTCAACATTTATATCCTAGAACCTAGGATAAGGGGGTTGTGGTGTTACAAATTATGGTTGTGAACTAATCAATGGATAAAACTAAGAATTTGGTGAGGTTGATCCAAATGAGATGACCATATTTCCAACTCCATAACTACTTGGAAGAAAGGGGTTAGTGGAAGGAGTGCTAGTGGGAATTTGAGTTTGGTAAGAAGGTGTGCTAACAAAGGGACTAAAAGGGATTTCATTTGAAGGATTTTGCATTCTAGGAAAAAAATCATGTTTTGGACTTGTGGAATGCTTGTGGGCTGAGAGATAGGATAATTTATTTTGAATGATTCTATTTTTAGAGGTATGGATCCTTGATTTCTAAAAGAAGATAAGATACTAGGCAACCTCCCTTCTATAGTTGTTGTAATTATAGGGGGATTAGATCCTATACGGTTTATATTAGAAGGGTTGGCATTAAGGTATAAAGATATATAAGATGGGTCTCTCTACTAAGAACCCATAGAATTGGATCTAGGTGGCTATGGAAGATCTAAGAGGGATTCCTCCATAGAAAAAGTGGTCTCACTTGTTCAGTGATGACTAAAATTTTAACATATAAAATCAAAGGCATTAACACAAAAATGAATGACAATATGGGCTAAAAGGACCATGCCACAACTATTCCCCTTTCAACATTAATTTCCATTTCTAAGTATACCTCTAGTTATAATGTTTTGCTATAAATTTACTATTCCATCAAAAATAAAATAAAAAATATTAACTCTTTTTATATAACATATCTTAAATATATAAGATGTCTTAAATCTATATCATCAACATAAAAACTTAACATTTATAACTAGAGGTATAATATTATATTATATTATATCATATTATATTAAATTATAGCTACCACCTTTTCACCAATAATTTTCACCCTACCCCACGTGTTGTAGGTGAGTTGGAGAGGGTAGGGCAATCCTCCAAGGGAGATCCTTGGTTCGAATCTTCACCCTACCAAAAGCACAATGAGTGCCCAAAATTCAGTCGATCATGTTGGTGGTGCAACTTCGGGGTGATTTTGACAATGTAGAACTACCCCGGTCATGGGTTTTCATACCAAAGTGGCCCTACAATAATTTTTTCGTTAAATAAAAAACATTAATTTCCACCCTCTAATTTGTTGCTTTATAATGGTGTTCCTCGTCTTGAAGGAGATGATGATAATTTCTTATGTTACAAGTCAGCGGAAGTAACCATCACAAAACAAGTGAATGAATGATAAGGTGGGCTAGAAGGACCATGCCCCAACTACTATGCACGTAACAAACATGGTTTACTAAAAACATATATTATAAAATATATTATATTATATTGCATAATATTTCTAAAATACTATGGTTAGATCCAAAATAAAATGGATTTTTTTTTTTTTTTTTTTTTTTTTTTTTTTTTGAGGCCAGCCATCATCTATACAGTTCCCGTTTATAATATTTATGAATATTAGAATTTATGGATTAAGACAAATTATTGACTCTTGTGTTTTAAGTAAAGTAAAGTTCTCTTTAGAAGCAGTCTTCTATATAGAAAAAGCTATATTTTAAATCTTAAAATTGTCCTGCAAAGAAAAAGGAAAAAAAATGTCCCAATAATGCAATCCGAGGAAAAATAATGAAATGTTCAAAATTCTGATGCAAGGAAAAAGAAGAAACAAAAGTCCAGTAATGCAATCCAATAATTCACACAATTACGAGTAAAAAAATATTCATAGTATCTTTGTTTAAATTTTAAAATTGTCCTGCAAAGGAAACGGAGAAAAAAATATGTCCCAATAATAATGCAATCCAACAATCCACGCACAACAATAGAGGGAAAAAAAAGAAATGTTAAAAGAGAAACAAAACTCCACAAATGTAATTCAATAATTTAGGTGGATTGGTAAATATAAGTGTGGTTGAACATTTATCAACAAAAGACTTAATTTAAAGTTTGGGGAAGCAATCCTTTAAAGGTAGTAGTCTTCTTCGAATCCTCTGAATGCTCACCAGATCCAGACCGACTTCAGACAGACGATATGGTCCCCATCTCACGTTAGGTCAACAAAAAAGAGCTGGGTCAACAAGAAAGAGACAGATAAAATCCATATGGCTTAAACCCTACACTAATCAATTATTTTTAATAATTATAATAAAAAAACTCATCATTCCAAATAATTTAATCCAATAACCCACACAAAACAATAGAAGGAAAAATCCTCTGGTCTTAAGGAATGTCCCAATATAATAATCTAATAATCCACACAATACAAACTCATAGTTCCAAGAAATGTCACAGTAATTTAATCCAATAAGCCACACAAGACAATAGAAGGAAAAATCCTCCTAGTTCTAAGAAATGTCCCAATCTAATAATCTATAGAAGGAAAGGAAAATAAATAAAAATAATACTGATAGAAGTTCCTTTCCACTATGCTCAACTAGATTATTAAATTGCAAACATAACAAAATATTTATTCCACATACTCATACTTCACAAAAATATGTTACATAAATACAAGGGATATACAACCTATATATTCCTATATAATATCCAATCCTGACAAAAATACATTTCCCAGAACAGAACTAACAATTGAAGCAGTAATGGTTCCAAAATAAATAAATAAACAAAAATTATAATGTTTCCTGAGTCGTTTTGCATTGCAATAGCCCATAGTGGGGGTCAAAACTTAAGCATCTGCAATGTTCAATCCAACTTTGATTCGGTGCATCTGATTAAAGATAAGGTTGATGATGCTTATTAGAACTTGTCCGTCAATATTGCCTTCGGAAAAGTTCTGGTCAATGATTGGGAAGGCTGCTGCAAGCAATGAGCCTCCGGTACTTTGGATATTGAATCCACTACTACTACTTGCACCAGTTTCTGGCTGTAAGTTGTTTCCCCCTGCACTATCTGACAATATTACAAATCCAGTGTGAAGAAACTCTTTGACAGGAGATTCATGCCCATTTAGTGCAAGATGTATTTCCTCACGATCCACTGGGGCATACACTACAACAGAGGCAGATGCATCTGTCCAAGTCTCCTGTAGTATGAACTGTGCAATTTCTATTGCATTGGTTATCTATGAATTTATATATGAAGGGATATACTATTAAAAGTTTACAACCTGTCATAGATGAAGAAGATAAAGTAAATATATTAGGACTATAAAAATGGATACCTTGCTTTCATCTCCATAGAAAACAGAAATATTGTTGCCAGGATGCTCTCCATTTGAGATACTGAATAATTGTTTTACTGTCGCAGAGCTAGATGAGATGTCCCCCTTCACAAATCAAATAGTCGCTGAATATTATTTAGATAGCATGGAAACTATAATAAAGTGCAGAGTGGAGAGATGTATTACCAGTGATCTATTTTCTTCATTTCTTAAGTAATCAAATAGTCTCTGCGGAGAAACAGGAAGCCAAAGTGAAGTTGCAACATAGAGAATAACAGGGCTTAATTTTCGGAGGAGGGTTGTCATTCCAGATCTATCTATAACAAAATCTTCGCTGTATTCTGAGAACCTCTCCCATGACTTGCCAGGAGATGGACTGACACTTTCACAAAAGCTCCTGGTCATTCTTTCCGCCATTCTCATAATCATTTTCCTACCTTCGAGACTGAGTGGACCTGCCAATCCCCACTCCATATATCAACTGCCACTTCATAAAAACATATTTTACCATAAATATAATATGCACTCACCTTCAGAGTCTTTGGAGGATAGTCTTGAAGCCATGAGACTGTTCAGCTGCTCACATTGCTTTTGAAGTGTAGCAAGCCAACGTTGTGCTCCGAATGCCATTCCACTGCTAACATATTGCCCATAGATTCCGTCCGATCTCCCTTGGGACTCACCGTGCTCTACCCATGTGACCTTCATATTTTGTAACCATGATTAAATTTCTAGGTAATTTTAATGTAAGATTTTTTTAGGAAGGGATTTTGATTCGAATAAAAAAGTTTTGAAAGGGTTTCGAAATTTTTATAAAAGAGTTTTGGATAACCCAAAAAAAATCCAAAAAAAAATATTCAATAAGCGTAAACAAAGAAAACCAATTAAACTAAAGATTAATGATAAGTTCACCTTTTAAGTTATGTTAATGTAGTTATATGAATTTACCTGGCAGTATCCATCGAGTTGATCCTGGATGATACAACCTGATGGGCGTTTATGGTAGCTTCCTACTGCAGGATTCTGCTGCAAGCTTTCAGAAAAATCTACTATGATCCACAATCCTTTTCCATGAACATGGTGGCAATACCGGAGGAAATATGTTTCTCTAGTGGAAACCAAAGGGGTAAGAAATTGCAGCTCTGCGTACATCTTAAAACAAACACAACAAAAAAAAATAGAGTTTATTACTTTATTCTAGTGTCATATTGATAGCATAACTTTTCAATAATTTCAAGGAGAGTGGGTTATAGATACAAGTTGAAGGGAGCCGTGTTTGGTGCGCCGATGACCCGAATTCAGAATTTGGTGCGTTGTAGCCCTCGTTACAATGGGTGGAAACATGTTCACCCATTTATTCTATAGCAAGAATTTTAACTGTCAGTAGCATTCCCAACCAGAAAGAAATCATAATGTAAAAATCAGTATATGGACTTGGACTGGGCTACACACCACATTCATAAAATTGTCTACCAAAGCAGAGCCATTGATCATGATATGAGCGCTTGCTCGCGTGGCTTCTACGTTCAAGTTTGTGGTCGTCGTTGATGAGCCAAATCTTCTGCTGTACTCCTCCATGTTCAAGATATCTACACCATAAGAAGTCCTGAACCAGAGAGGCTCATTTAAATGTGCCATCTCTACCAGTTGCTCCAAGAAAACGGTGGCCAGCTCCATTGCAAGGACTTGGTCTCTGACTTTACCCGGCATGGCGGAAGTAGTGGTGGCCTCGGATCTTGTACTATATATTTGCGAGCCTCCTGCTTCAAGATCTGTAGACATCTTCAGCAGTGGTAGCGTTGCCCTTGCGCTCGCTGTTTGGCCTTGTTCTGAAAGTCTTCTAATCTGAATCCAAGAAAGTATTCTCAGAGTTAAAGAAGAAAAGAGAACTATTGAAGCCTTCTTATGCAATAGAATCATTTAAAAACTTATGTCAGTCTTTTTAAATGTAAAGGTGGCTAATGTCATCAGTTAAAAATTCTCTTAAAATTAGGGATTGCCTTTCTTGAGATGATTTCATAGTTAAATTTAAGCTTAGTCATTTTCACAAGGATACTTCTAGACTGTCAAGGCTGCTCTCTCTGTTATACAAGATTTTATACTTTTTTAAGTGAAAACACTAGAAGTGGTGTATGGATGGTTTTCTTCATTGCCTCCCAATGATTGATAAACTCAATCAATAGTGAAAGGGTGAAAGGTTTACTTCGTTGAGCATGTTTGGATAAGCAGGTTCCAGATTATTTGGGCTCTTTCTTGGAGTCTAAAATTTCCAGTTTTACCTCGAATTTTTTTGTACCAAGGAGCGTCTCTAATATTTATACATCTTTAACCCTTCTTGTTTTAATATGAAGACTTTGTTTATTTTTTTAGGTTTGTGCTTGTGCTTATTTTCTTTGGTTTTTTCCATTTTAAACCCTATTTCTTAACTACATTTGAATAGATGCATATCATTTTGTGAGACCCCATCACCTTCTTGCTGACTATTTTATTTAAAATGTGGTACTCGTTTCCTATAACAATCATATTAACATATGAATTCTAATTGATTATATCCAAAATTTAAAAGTGGTATATGCATCTGTGTTTGATAGATGTGCGTGTTATCACAATGTTTTTCTCTTTGGTTTTTATAACGGAGAATTCTATAGAAAGCTGTGTATAGGTGTCTTAAAAAGAAAGTGGATAGAAAAAAAATTATTACTTATGCCTAATAATTTAGTTGTTAATGGTTAAAATTTTATTATTTATATAAATATATTTATATATAAAATATATATATATTTTAAAATTATTATTATTTTCTTATGTCATATACTCACTTAAAATCTTATATCAAAATTAAAACGTCTCTTTTTTATAATGAAAAATTAACCGGTATATACCTCTTTTATAATCTTAAAGTGATATATACCGTTTTTTAATAAAAAATTAGGTATAAAAAGATTGTAAGTGTGAATGTGTTAAGAAAAGTATATATAAAAAAGTTTGGATAGTTTTCTAAGTTAAAAAACTAGCTTAGATATATATAAACACTGAGAGTTATCAATCTCCATGCCCTTATCTCATTTTTTGGGGTGTAATAGATAATCTCGAGGACCCTATATATATTTTAATATTGTTCACAGCGTGGCTGACCTTTCATTTGTAAATTTTCAAAAACGTAGTTCAAATACAAACTCTAACCACATATATAAATGCCAAAGTAAAAAAAAAAAACGTGCGACTTCTTAATACAAATAGAATATTAACGTGCAAAGAAAGTAAAATTGATTAATAAAAAATTATTTGTTCAATTTTTATTTTCATGGATATTAGAATAATTTTAATAACATCATTTGTTATAATATCATAATAATAAAAAATATATAAAAAAATAAAAGTAATTTTTAATGTTAGATGTGGTTATCTAAATGTTTATTTATTTACACAAAGTATGGTGTATAATTTCATTTCTTTAAATTTTAAAGTCTAGCTTAGATATATAAAATAAATATATTTATAAATGCCGAAGAGTTATCAATCTCGAGGCGCCTATCTCATTTCTTCGGAGTGTGATAGATAATTTGAAGACGCCTATATATATTTTAATTTTATATTAATATTGTTTAATGCGTGGCTGACTGCCATTGCAGTACGCAGATATGTAAACACTATTACAATTTTCTTATGCCGTAAACTCATTTAAAAACTTATATCAGAATTAAAATGTGTATATGTTTTTCTTCTTAAATTAATTATAAAAAAGTGTGCATGTAAAAAGAAAAAATAAATACAAAATTTTAATGTTATAAATTTATTTTAAAATTTATATTAAAATTAAAATATGATATATATTTTTATAATAAAAAATTAACCATTGAGTGAGATATGTCTTTTTATAATAGAGAATTAATTATAAAAGAGTGCAAGTGTAAATGTGTAAGTGTATTAAAAGAGAAATGTATGCGTGATAATTCTGAAGTTAAAAAAAAAAAAAATTATTACAACTCTCTTCCATTAACTCATTCGAAATTAAAATTTGATATATTCATCTATAATGAAGAATTAACCATAAAATGATATATGTCTCTCCTTACAATAGAGATGTGCCATATAAAAAAAAATTGTCTGCATGATAGTTGCCTAAGCTAAGAAGAAAAGAGAACTGTTATATAAAAAAAATTGCCAACATGATTGTTGTCTAAGCTAAAGAAGAAAAGAGAACTATTAAAGTTCTATTATGCGATAAACTCATTTCAAAACTTATATCAAAATTAAAACGTGGTATATGCATCCTGTTGGACAGCAATTGATACATATAAAATTAAGTAAGCTTTTGAGTTTTCTTTTATAAATTCATTTAAAAACTTATATCAAAATTAAAAAGTAGTAAATGCATTTCCGATCTTTCTTTCGAAGATGCATGTTCAAAATTTAAAAAGTGGTATATGCGTCTGTATTGCATAGTACTAGTTAGCTCTTTGGTCTCTTTCATTGAAGACTAAGACTCCGGTTCAAACGACAATACTTTATACTATAAGATCATTTAATAATTTATATCAAAACTTAAATCAAAATTAAAAGTTAGTATATGCATTTCTACTGGACTTTAGAAAACCCCTTACTCGAAAGCTCTATGGTGTGGTTAGTTGTTTTTTTTTTAAGTTAGATTATAGTATATCATTAATCCGAACATTACAATATTTTGGTGTTATTACAATATTTTGGTGTTAATAGTGTTCATCAGTTAAAAAATAAAATGAGGTGGATCAGGAATAAAGCATCTATAACTGAATATAGATAAGAATAGAAGCTAATATCAACAAAAAGCCTATAGCTATATGTTGCTGCAATACACCATATATCAGCATTCATATGTGGGAGAGTCTATTATATGAAAAAAATCTAGGCATGTCTTCCTTGCTATCTTCTCCAGTATTCAGAGAAGAAAAATAAGCAATCAAACCCTGAACCTGCTTATCATTGTTAATTTTCTTCTTCTTAGCTTCCCGTTGGACTTTCTGAAGATCTTGAATCATATGAGAAATTTGATGAAGTTTGTCAATAACATATCGAAGCGTGTTGAAAGGACCATAAACTTGGGTATGAATGTGTCCCACATGTAGCAAAATATCAAAGGTCAAGTTTGCCAAAACTATATCCCATGGATGAGCAGATCCAGTAAACACCTTTTTGCATCTGTACTTCCAAATGTGCTTGAGAAGGATGAGTCTACAAACATCCCAGAATTTGGAGCATTGATCCAGCTGAGAAAAACTAAGAAAAGAAAGCTTCCAAGATCTAGAAAAATAGGGAAAAATAAAAGAGTAGAAGATATCCCAAAATTGTTTAGCCATGCCACAAAACCAAAACAAGTGAATAAAAGTTTCTAAAGCATTACAAAAATTGCATTGAGGGGAATGTGTAAAATCACAGCCAAACTTTCAGTTGTTGGCAATTTTTGATGCAAAATCCGCCAACCAAGAAGTTGTGTTTTTGATTCAATAGGAGCTTTCCAAATTTGAGTAGCAAGAAACTGCCATTGGGCAATTGTAAAATTTACTTGCCACTTGACATTGAGCTTAGAGTCTAAAGAATCTAGACCCAAAAGATTTTTGTATAACCAACTAGAAGTAATGGAAGAGATTCTATGACCATTAAGCCATCTCCAGTCATTCCAAATATTATGGGAAGTTGTTCCCAACTTCATAAGGACCTGACAGGGGATGGAAGCCACAATTAAACCATAAGACTCTTTGAACCTAGAGGGAAGGGAGCAATTATTGTAGATCTGGTTCCAGGTAAAAATTGAGCATCTACCCGAATCCCAGATATCTCTAATTCTATTAATTCCTTTCTTCAAAAAAAACTAGCCCATTGAGAGCATTGCATAAAGCTAAAGGTTTATCATTATGTAGAATAAGTTTATTCCACCAAATACTGTTAAGATCGATGCTCAGACCATGTCTCAAGGAGTCAGACTTCCAAACCAATATAAATGAGAAACTGGTTGCCAAGCTTTCCAGTTTTGGGTAACTGGAATAGAACCTTTAATTGTAAAATAAGGTGCATTAAGAACCTTATCCTCCCAAGGGGTTTCTTTCCATTTACCTTTGTGAGTAGCTAGAGAGATTTTGTATCAAAATAGGTGTTTCCAATTTTCATCACCAATAATGGCTCTCGCAACCCATTTTGCAGCCAAACTTTTGCTCTAGGTAAGAGGATCAATGATGCCTAGACCTCCTAAAGCCTTAGGTTGAGTACAAATTTTCCAAGAGATGGGTGTCATACCAACCTCTCCATCCCATTTAGTCCATAAAAATTTAAGAATGGCCTGAGTTAATTTATTATAGGCTACCTTGGGGGCCATCCAACAAGAGGAATAATAAACATGAGAGGCTGCCATTATTTTATTCGCAACTTGAATTCTTCCTGCTAAGGAAAGAAACCCAGTTACCCAAGCATTAATTTTTTTTGAAGTCTTTCCATAATCCAGATATCCTTAGGAGAGATATTAATCCCAGAAGGAATTCCCAAATGATGCACAATATTACCATGAGGGATGATCTTCCACTCAGTTAAAGAGTTGCATCCACGAGGAAAGGAAGAGATATAGAAGACTTCAGTTTTAAAATCGTTAATACAAGAACCAAAGATATCACAAAACAAAACAGTTAAACAATCTCTAAATTAACTTTTTAGTCTTTCTTTTAGAAGACCCTCTTACTGTAATGCTTTATATTATAAACTTATTTGAAAAAAATTATATCAATGTTAAAAGTGGTATAAGCATCCTCTATTGAACAGCACACTAATTAGTTCTTTAAATCTTTTTTCAGAAGATCCATAGTCTTTTTTCAAAATATCTAAGTTAGTTCTTTGATCTTTTTAAAAAAAATTTGAGTTAGCTCTTTGGTCTTTCTATTAGAAGACCATGGTCTCTTTTTCCGAAGAGCAGGTTTAAACCACTTACAAAAATGCTCTTTTAACTCTTATAATGGAAAATCAATCATAAAAGAGGAGTATTTGAGTATGTGAGTGCGATAAAAAAAAAAACAAAATGGTATTTATTTATTTTATAAGGTGATAATTAATAAATATATCTTAACATAGCCTCTGTGATAAAAAAATGGTTTTGCTGTAAAATAGATATTAAAATCAATTATAAAAATGGATGTGTGAATGTACTAAAAAGTTTTTTAGTTTATGTGTTAATAATAGTTAATATATAATAAAAAATTAATTATAAAAAGTGGGTTTGAGTGTTAAAAAAATAAAAGTAATATATACATTTTACTTAAATGTTTTTTTTTTTTTTTTTTGTTCTTATGGAGAATCAATTATGTAGGAGTGCGTTTAAAAAATAAAATAAAATGGTATACAGTTGGTCTACTTAAAAAACGTTTGTGTATTAAAAAATATATATATATCTACTTTCAATGCTCTTGAACACGCCTCTCCTTAAAAAAAAAAAAATGTTTGTGAGTGTCTTAAAAAATATATATTTACTTTCAATGTTCTCGAGTGTTTTAAAAAAAAAAAATTGTCTATACTTGTTTTATTATAAGCTATTACAAAGCCCTACTAATGCACATACCTCCTCCTTTAAAATGGCGTTCTCTCTGAGCAAGTTCTGCTCAATAGAAGCCCTCTGCCCCACGGGAGCAGGTCCTCCGCAGTTTGTACAGACGACATTGTTGAGCGCTTCTTGAAGCGTTACGACCTCAATTTTGAGAGCATCTTTTTCTGATCGAAGGTTAACATTCTCCTTGCGATCTTGTTTAACCTATTTGGGGAGCAATACAGAGAACACAATCAAACGTTTACATCAATATAGCATGAAAACATACACATTTAGCAGATCATACAGATGTGAAAAATTAAGTACTCTGACATCAAATGTAAAATTAAGTATTCTAATATTTAAAGTATGAAATTTTTTGCAGATCTACATCAAAATTTTATAAGTTCTATAATTTCCAACCATCGCTCCTACAACCCAAACTAAACCAGAATTCTTATGATCAGCTAAAAAGTGAAATTGAGTGCAAACCTTGGTATTCGTGCGTCGATTTTGGAACCAAAATTTGACCTGCATTGCGGTGATTCCCAGCTTGTTGCTTAGCTGCTCTCTTTGTCGTTCATCTGGGTGCTGGCATTGCTTAAACAACCTGCGTACACAAATGATCATTTGCCTTTCCACACTTAAAAATGCATTTAAACTGAATGCACAAAATGTTTTAGAAAGAGAGAATATATATATATATATACTTACTCTTCCATCTCTCGAATTTGTTCTTCACTAAACCGTTGATAGCTTCTTTTCGGGGGTTGTTCCAGACTGTCATCCTGCCCACTCCTTCCTTCGTTAAGCTTACGCTTACGCTTGTCTTCCATCCTTGTGATCTGCAGCTCGAAATCAGTACTTCACAAACAATACAAAAAGAGGAAGAAATGATGGCCACGTTCTGTGCTGTGCTTGGAGTGATATAATTCATTCAATTTTGATTTGGAATGTTCCCAACTAAATCACCAAGCTCTACATGATATTAATATTGACCGAGTCCTTTGTTTACAGAGGATTCGTCAATGTTCTCAATTTTGGAAAGGCTTATTTGCCGATTTGGATGAAATAGATTTCCTAGCCCATTTGGATGAAATAGATTTCCTAGCCCATTGAAACTCTTTGTTAGATGAACGTGCGTGGATCATCTTCCATCTTTGTAAATCATCTTCGATCTTTATATTTAATTTGATTGTTTTTTTAATTTGGCATTGTCAAAATCAATTGGAAGCCGCGTTTAGTTTGGCCTTAAACGCACCATCATTATCAACTGAATTTTGGTATCTATGTGTTTTAATTGCACCATCATTATCAACTGAATTTTGGTACCTATATGTGTTTGGTAGGGTGGAGTCCTCCAGAACCGCACCAACAGTACCCTATATGCTTGCTTTTGGTAAAATGAAGATTCAAACTAGAAAATATTTTCCTACCCTCTTTAACTCACCTAATAAATATTTAATTCTTATTGTTATTACTAAACAAGAAAAGTATTTTTTAATGTGATAACATTAAAAAAAATAGATTAGATCTTTTATTATTATGTATAATGCAGATAAAAATTAATTATATACGTAAGGGATTAAATGTTGAAGTTAATCCTGTATAATGCAGATAAAATTTAATTATATATTTTTAATTATATACGTAAGGGATTAAATGTTGGAGTTAATTCCCTTAAATGTTGGAGTTAATTGTGTATAATGCAGATAAAATTTATATATATATATATGGAGGGATTAAATGTTGGAGTTAATGTTTTTTATACAAATTTAATGATGTCTTTCACTAATCCAACAGGATCTTCTATGTTTAATTGAAGCTACCTTTAACTTTTAGGTACTTAGAATTTAATATTACAACATAGAGATTAAGGGCATAATTATTTTGGTAATGCATAAGTTTTATGTAGATTAATATTATATTTAATAAATTTATCTAAAAAAGTTGTTATAAATTATTTAACTTGCATTTTTTAGAGTAATCAGATAATAAGAGTATAAAATTTAAAAATTTATATTAAGCCACTAACATATAAATATTGTCTAAGCTATTGATTCACTAAGTATGCATAACGTTAAGGTTTAACCATTTTCATGTTTTTTTTTTTATTAAAATAAATGTGTTATCAACGTTATTTTTTAAATAAATTTAGTTAGAGTTGTTAGACTTTTCTTATTTAAAATTATATTTTAATTATATTATAGATAACTTTGTTTTAATGTGAGTTACAATTTTTTATTTTTTTATTTTATAAATATGTTTAATTTTAAAAATAATAATTAACATCAATATAATTTAAATGCTATAATTTATCGAGTTATATTAAATCATGTGGGTGAGTGTGTGAGGGGATGGGTATGTGTCCGATTGTACATAAAAATAATAATAATAATAATAATAATAATAATAAAAATGGAGGAGATCAAGGTTTAAATCTTGACAAGTAATTTATGGATAATATCTCAGCTTTTTTTTAGTGATGACACTTTATGGTGATGATGTAATATAGGTGAGGTCCATTTCAACCCCGTATAACTAATTGAAAAAAATTAAGTGTTATAAATTAATTAAATAATCCTTTTGTAACATTATAGTGGTATGGTGCTTAAAAAGTTTAAAATGATCCTGGCACACGGTGGATAGGGTAGACTGCACGAATATATGTGTGATGAATTTTGGGATGAACAGCCTGTGGCGACCATAAAAGTTAGACAACCCGTGGGATTCATGGCCGCTACCTATTCCACCATTTAAAAGAAAATAAAAACATTATAGTAATATGTCTTTGGATTTTCTTTTAGAAACCCAAATTCAAATCACACGATGTATGAGTTTGCTTTAACAATAAAAATTTTAATAGTAATTTAAATAAATTAAAATTTAAAATATTATTTATCTTTACTACATAGTGCTTTTCTATTTGTAGTTCAAAAATAAAATAGTTTAACTTTTTTAAAAATTAAATTGGCACAATGTCTTTTTTTTAATTGAAAATCAAATAATAACATATTAATAAATTTAAATAAAAAATTTAAAATAAATAAATAAAACTACTATAAATAATGGTTTATATATACAGATAAAAATTGGTAATTGATTTTCTTATGCGCATTGAATCAAGAATTATATTTGGGAAGATTAATCCTACCCATTATCATTCATGTATAATAGGTAATTTATTGATATTATTTATTTATGCAATAATGTTTAAGAGATGGTTTACATGTTTCAATGGATGAAACAAAATCATAAATGAATAAAACGCTGGAAAATCAACATAAATAAATGCCCAAATGTCAACAGAGACATAAAAAAATTATGTGAATGAAAAGTTCAGAAGTGGAATGTGGAAAAATGCAAGCAGGAAAAGACAATATTATATTGCAAATGTTAACCCAATCGTATGACCACAAGGAAAATGTGTATATAGGCACTAAAATCAAGTGGAAGGAAAAAATACTCATTTCTCAGATAAGGACTAGCTCTCATAGGCTTAGATGTAAAACAGGGAGATGGACAACGCCCAAAGAACAATGGGAAGAAAGATATGTACTCTATGCAGCATAGGGGCAGTAGAGATAGAGAAACACTTCATTTCTAAATGCTCGAGTTTTTCAGATATCCGTGACAAATACAAAGAAACACTTGGGAATGGGTTTATGGAAGATTTATTTGAAGACAGTAAAATAAAAAAAGTTGGGGAATTGCTAACACAAATCAATAGGAGAAGGAACAACCTTCTCAAAGATATTAAATATCATATGATATTATTTGAGTAATTGTACTTCCATATTTAAGGTCCCATGGACCATATTTGGGTCTCGCGACGTAATTAAAATATTTCATTCATTCAATAGTTTTGTATATTGAAATAAATATTCCATACATATAACTCACCAAATTGTTCAAGTCAAGGTTCAATATTTCTACAAATTTAATGAAATCATTCTCTTAGTACCTTTCATTTGTATAATTTAAGCTACATTCACTATTATTATTATTATTATTATTTTAAAATACTTCTTATACACATCCGCCATGGGGATTGAACTCGGGTCACATCACCCATAATGCAAGTGGCATCCTTGCTAGTAGTGATTGTGGTCTTTTCTTTAATGTCCATAAAATATCTTTCAACAAACATTTTGGCAATGTCTTTTCTTTAATGTCCATAAAATATCTTTCAACAAACATTTTGGCAATGTCTTCAAAGTTCTTAAGGATATGATGTGGTATTTGATAATACATTCAATTTTTTTAGGTGATTAAAGTTTAATAAGTTTACTTCAAACATGTAGATTATGTGATTAACTTAATACATGTTCATTTTAGTAACCCATATGTTGTCTAATTATAATTAGCTCAAGGGAGTTTTTATTTTTATTTAATAAAAATACATTCAATTAATATCAATAGTTGAACTTGTAGAGCAATTAGAAGATAACAATATAAATTTAAAATCTTATATTAAGCTACACATTGGATAGCTTATCAATTTACTAAGTGTAACATTTTGATCTTTGACATTTTTCATGGATATTTATATTTAATTAAAATGAATATGGGTATGAATCCTTAGCAAATAGTTGTCCTCTTCACACCCAGTTATAAAATAACGAGGTGGTATAGGCTTCTTGGGGGCAGCCCATGTGGTTTGAACCCTAGACTTGGCAGTCATTAAAAATAGTGTGGATGTAACCAACTCTCTTATATATCAAAAACAATTAATCACCTATAAAGTCTCAATTTCTCATTCTCATTCTCATCAATTAGCCACCTTTTATGTACAAAATAATTTTAATTGTATGGTATTTAATAATTATTACTCATTTACTCATGATTGGAATTCTAGTTAATACCTATTTATCTATCTATCTAACACATTAGTTAATATAAGTTTAATTTAGTTTTAAAAACTAATAAATATTATGTTATAACAAAAATTTAAATAGAGAACCTCTTTATTTACAAATTAAGTTTTATGAATTAATTTAATTAAAATTTGTAAATAAATCATCTATGATCTTCACATTCACCTTACTATTCTATAATTTTAGTTCCAAGAAAAAAATAATTTACCTTCAATGTATTATTCAATGTATTATACTAAGCATGCTTAGCTTTAAAGTTCAACCATTTATGTATTTTCTATTTTTAATTAAAATAAATGTGCTATTAACAATTTATTTTTATGAATTTAGTTAGAGTTGCTAGATTTTTTTTTGAGAAAAACGTTTACAAATTACATCAACAACCACCTTCAAGGGGTTTTGAACACAAGACCACTTAAGAAACAACCACCATCTTAGCCACTAGGGCGAGACTACATTCTAAATATATTAAAGATAATTTTGTTTTAATGTGAATAGTAATCCTTTTTTACACAACTTGAAAAATATAAGTTTAGTTAATTTTAAAAAATTAATAATTTTTTAATTTATTTAATTTTAAAAAGTTAATACCTATCTATCTATAATAAATAATAGAATGTAAGGGTTATAATTTTTTTTTTTGTCATGTTCATCCCCTTACACACTCACCCAAGTTGTGGGTTGTGGTTTGAAGGTAAGAATTATAATTTAAATAAATTAAAATTTAAAATATTAATTGTTTTAATAATTTTCTATATTCTTAGTTCCAAGACAAAAACAATTTAACTTTTAAAAAAAATTAAATAACATAAAATAATTATTTTAATTTTAAAAAAATTCAATATCAAACAATAATTGTTCGATATATACATTAAAATATTGTTAATTTTTGCTTCTATATACCAAAAAAAAAAAATATTGTTAATTTTTTTTATTATATACATTGAATCAACCAATAAATTTGGGAAGATTAATCCTACACACTCTTGTTCATGCATTATAAGTCTTTATTAATGTTATTTATTGATGTAATAATGTTCAAAAGATGATTTACACATTTTTAATAGTTTTGTGTAATGAAGATAAAAGTATGTAAATGCAACCTAAATTGTTCTAGTCAAAGATCAACCTTTAATGAAACCGCTACCAAATCAGCAAGACCTTTCATTTGTGTAATTTAAATAAAGTTTAATTTTTAAGGTCATTAGGATTTGATGAGCTTACGTCAAACATGTAGCAGTTTATTTTAATAATTCTTATGTTCTTTAATTACAATTAGTTCAACGAATTTTTTTTTAATAAAAATATATTAAATGAATTTGTTTGAGAAAGAGTCATCATAAATAATTGAACTTGTTGCAATTAGAAGATAACAATATAAAATTTAAATATTATATTAAACTACACATTGCATATCCTAACTATTTATTAACTATGTATATTTATTAACTATGTATAATCTTTATGGTTTGAACTTTGACCGTTTTCATGCATTTTATATTCAATTACCCATCAAGGCTCAATTTCCTATGAATTAATTATTACTTATTATTATTAATTATTTTTTGGATGAAAAAGCCATTGTATTAATAAAATAATGTCTAGTCATAAAAAAAAATGGATGGGATTAGCGCACCCTGTAAACTAACACATTAACCACCGTGGTTAGGAGTACATAAGAGTGTCATAAACAGTCCGCACAAAGCTAGATAACAATCATCAAAACAGTGTTAAATATGCATTCAGAAGGAAAGGAGCCGAGAAATCACTATCAGGTGGAAGGCGTAAAGTTTTTCTCCATAAAATTATAAGTCCATTCAATTGTTGAAGAAGCCAGAACCCCCAACCATTAGCAGTACCACTAACAGTTCAAATCTGTAAATTATTTTTTGATTGATAAAAGGGGTTCTCAAACCTATCAATTATTTTAATTAACACTTATGTTCAAAATAATTTTGAGTGAGTAGAATTTTATTACCACATGAGTCGGATCCACCAAACCTATTTCAGTCATTATTTTATAGCTCGGTATGAAATGGACCACACGATGGCTAGCATGCACTCATAGGATTTCTGAGACTACAACCTTTGCAACAGGCTTCCCCAAGGTTTGAACCTAGTCTCTTCTTAGTAAGTGTCCAGCCAAACTAACACTTATCGAGTGACTAGAATATTTATTAATTATAATTTTTTTTAAATACTTTTAACAAATATAAGTTTTTAAAAACTAATGATTATTATATTATAACAAAAAAATAAATTGAGACCTCCTCAAATACAATTTAAGTTTTATAAATTAATTTGATTTAAATCTGAAACATTATTTTTATGGTAGATAAATCATTTATAGTCTTCACATTTTTTTTTTGAGTAATACTTCTTCTACACATCCACCATGGGGATTGAACCCCGCCTTCACATTTATCTTACTGTTATATTTTTTTAGTTTCAAGAAAAATATGGTTTACCTTATCTATATATACTACACAAATTTTTTTTTTAGTAAAAAGTAAAAAGTTTTATTTAAAAAAACTGATCAGCTTATACAAATCCATTTTGATATTCTGCATTTTTGGGCAAGGTTCAAAATGCAGTTTTTCTATTTTCTTTTATTTGCGCAGGATCTTTGAATCCCTTCTTTAAATTTTACCTCCTTCTTAACTGTATATGTCCTCTTCCAACAAAGATTATTAAAGCCCTTTTTGTTCTTTTTTCTATTTCTGATATCTTTCATGTTGCATTTGATTCCATAGTTGTGCCCAAATGTTTTGTTCTACCTCTATCATCGGAGATTCTTCTTGTACTTTGGTCTGCATTATTTCTAATAACTTCCTTGACATAATCCCCCAGGTCCTTTCTTCTGAACCAAATTCCTCTTTAAAAATTATGTTGTTAGTTCCAACCATATTTTCCAGCAGATGAAGTCAATCCCTAAATTCCAAGTTGTGCTTAGTGTTTTGGATTTGAAGGTGTTATGTGACCAATAGTCCCAAAATTACTACCGTTAGGAGGATACCATTCTGTTTGGCTAAATATGGAGTACCACCAATTTCAAATTATGTAAGCATAAGAGCAATAAAAAAGAAAGTGGTTTATAGTTTCTACCTCTTGGAAGCACATTACACATCTACTGGGTCCAATGAACCTCTTTCTCCTCATATTGTCCTGAGTCATAATGCTTTTGTGAGCAACCTGCCATATAAAACAATTAACCTTCGGCCAACCTTTTGGTTACCATATTTCTTTCCAAGGATGTTGTTGAGGTTGGTTTTTGTTACTTTGGTGAGTCTTTCGGTAGCCTACTTTCACTGTATAAGTGTCATGTTTCCCATATCCCCATGTTAGTTGGTCAGGTCCATATTTCCATAACCATGTTATTTTTTCTATAATATATACTACACAAAATATTTACTATTAATTTTTTATATCTTAATATTAAATAATTTAATATCTTAATAAATTAAAATATTATAAATAATTGTCAATATTTTTTTATATATATATACAATCAAACACACGTACCCACCCCCCACATATTAAATATAATTATCAAATAAAAATAATGCATTCAAAGGATGCTATCCACAAACTATATTAAGTTAAAATGATATAATAGTATTGTTAGTTGTAATTGGTTGATGAATATATTTTTTTTTGTTGGCCTACAAAGTTGAAGGTAGGTCTCCCACCCTATGTCATAATCAAATCAATTACAAAGGTGATTTTAACTTTGTGTGGTCTATATCATCCATATGTCTCAACCATTGAACCAAGACTTCATTGTAAAAGTCATTAATATTAAATATTTTATATAAATAATTTTTTTTTTTTTTTTTTTGTTTTGTTGTGTTGTGTTGTAATATTAAGAAAGATGGTTTGAAGGGAATCCCACAACCTTACACAGCAACTCGAACATAACCCAACAAACTATCTCCAAAAAAAAAAAAAAAAACTAACAGCCTATAAATAATATTAATATTATATATAAGATTTAAAATATATTTTTTATAATATCTAAAATAATATATATTATATTAATAATAAATAATATTAATATTATATATAATATCTAAAATATATATTTTTTATATTTTAAATAATTAATAAATACTAACAGCCGACCAACTCGTAAATACTTTATATAAATAATATTAATATTATATATAATATCTAAAATATATTTTTTATAATATCTAAAATAATATATATATTATATTAATAATAAATAATATTAATATTATATATAATATCTAAAATATATATTTTTTATATTTTAAATAATTAATATTTATGATGTAAATGTTAATGTAGGCAACTATGCTTACAAATAAATTTAAAATATTTCACACTACAATCAATCATATAAAAGTGTATGTAGGATTGAACCCATGAAGACGCAAGTAAAAATGAAACTAGTATATAAAAGATAAATTGGTACTAAAGATTTGTTTCAATTACAAAAAGTACATTTAATTGATATTTAATTTTTTTTATTATTTAAAAATATATATTTTATTCAAGTATCAAAAAGTAGATATGATTAAGTTGGGGCGCTTACCGAGAGGAGACCTAGGTTCCAATCCCACGGGCTTGCCCATGCACAGACAGTAGCCCAGATCCGATTCCTCTGAGTGGTGCGCCAGATTGATGACGACGGTGCAACCCTCGTGCGTCCGGCGGTCCCCATCTCACGCCGGGTTACCATGTACCGAGACGGTGGAAGTCCTGGGAGCCTTCGTAGATAGTTTGAACCCTACCAACTGTGCTGGTAGTTACTAAAAATCGTGATTGTAACCATTGCTTCTATATACCAAAAAAAAAAAAAAAAAAAAAAAAAAAAAAAGTAGATATGATTATTTAGGTGTTGCAGGTGAGTTGAAGAGAAGAGGGCAGGGAAGTTTCAGGTTCGAATCTCTACCCTACCAAAAATATTGAATTGGGTACCCAAAATTCAATTGATAAAGTTGGTGCAGGTAGAGGGTAGGGTTGAGCGTGACTCCCGGTGACTTTGATATTTAATTTACATTATTAGAGGATTTTATTACATTATTAGAGGATTTTATATTTAATTTACCTTTTGTGTATTATTTTAATATTTAGTGCATTTATATAAATTAACATAGACTAATGTATAATTTTACATATTTATTATTTAAAATAATTTTACATATTAATTTGAAATTAATTTGCAATACTAATAATTTTACATATTAATTTACCCTCTAATAATGTTATTAGAGGATTTTATATTTAATTTACCTTTTGTGTATTATTTTAATATTTAGTGTATTTATATAAATTAACATAGACTAATGTATAATTTTACATATTTATTATTTAAAATAATTTTACATATTAATTTGAAATTAATTTGCAATACTAATAATTTTACATATTAATTTACCCTTAAGGGTTAGGTGGATTGGTAAGTGCAAGTGTGGTTGGGCACTTACCAAGAAGAGACCTAGGTTCAAACTTTGGGGGAAGCCAACCCTTTGCAAAGGTAGTAGTCTGCTCTGAATCCTTTGAGTATATGTCAAACCGATGACAACGGTTTGAACCCCGAGCGACCGATGGTCCCCATCTATTTTATATCGGATCAACAAGAATGAATGGATAGGTTTTTTGGGAGCATATCGTTGTGGTTCGAATTCACCCTGACTAGTTACTAAAAATAGTGGTTGTAACGAACTCTCCTATGTAATCAAAAAAATAATTACATATTAATTATCATCTTGGATGACTTACATAATATCAAATATCATCTTGCAGTGCATAAAATGGAAAAATGTGTAATTGTTCAAATAAAAATATTGGCTATATACATCATAATTAATATTTTATCTTTAAATAATATATCTTTTCAATTGTATCATTTGATTAAAATAGTTAATAACATAAAAATTAATTATTTTTTACTACCACTCAAATAAACCTTTGTATCTTAATTCCACCTAAAAATTAAAAATTTTGAAATAGGCTTTGTCAAAAAGTAAAGAGAGCCAAAAATCCAGCTATCATCCATTCTAGAAAAATATGTGACTAAGTTTCCCTCTGAAAATTCAAATAAAATAAAAATAGGCCACTTGGAATTAAAATCCACCTAAAAATTTTAAAAAATATTTGAAACAGGCCATAAACTAGTTGTCAATCATTCCCAGCAATAGATGAATCTGGATCCAAAAGCTAGAAATAAAAACTAGTCAAATAAAACAAGAAAAAACTAGCGCAATATTCTTGAAACCTTGACTCCAACATCAAACGAGAAAAACCAAATTCAAACCTTGCAACAAGCCTAAGAAAACATCCATAATCTTGAGAAAGAAACCTAAACCACAACATAAAAACTAATTGTTTTGATAATAATACTTTTGACTAATTTTAGTTATAGTTGACCCTCTATAGAGGATTTTTATATACAAAGTATTTTTATGACATAGCATTAACATGGGACATTATATAATCTTAAATATTTTTATCATAAACGTAAAATTATCTATTTTTTATTATTAAAATAAAAAATTTGTACTTTGTACTTGCATTAACATAGAACATTATATAATCTTAAATATTTTTATCATAAAAAATAAAATTTTCCATTTTTTATTATTAAAATAAAAAATATGATCCAAACAAATTTTAGTCTTGAATTTTTTTTTTTGTTGTTAAAACCCACTCACACACCTGGTTTGGTTTGAACTTGGGTCTCCTAAAGAGTCCTATATTTCTTTAAACCTCATCTTTAATGGCTTAAGAACAAGAAAATATGTGATCTTATATTATATAAATTAAGGATTATGGTTTTTTCCTAAGAAAAAAACTCATTTTTTAGGAGCCATATCTTTGTGAAGAGTTATCCGATTCAGATGATTCTTGGACCAACTTGTGTAGAATTTGAATAACTTTAAAATGAGTAGTCATGTGCAAAAATTTGAGTAAAATTTATGGAGATACAACCCTGTGAATTCAACCATTTAGAACAAGGGCAGTGACGATTTTTCAAGTCGCAAAAAATGAAATTGCAATTATTTGCCAACTAGGGTTCAAATGATGGGAAGAGCAATGAAGGGCTAGGACTTCAGCGAGGCAAGACATTCTATCTGGAACAAAAATTTTCAACTAAGTTCTTTTTCCTTTATTTATCTTAGAAATTGTACATGAAAATTTTATAAAGTTTTTATCAAATATTATATTTGTTATAGAACTTTCAGATAAATTTCATTAAATATTGAGTTTTAGTTTTCTTTCCATGGATCGATTTATATTTAAATCCTTAGAATCATCCCTAGTGGTAGATATTAGTGAGTGCACCTCATAGAGATCCTCATTGCTCCAAGATAGGGCAGTTTTTGGTAAATTTAATGGATATTGGCTAGGGGCTTCAGCCTTGAGAAAATGGATTGATAGGAGTTGGAAGTCTCGAGGAGTTATTCTATCATTTCTTCCCAAAGGTTTCTTCCTAGTTACGTTTTATTCTAGGGAAGAAAGAGAAATAATCCTAAAAGAGGGTCCTTGGTTTATGGGAAGAGCAGGGCTCTTCCTTACCTGTTGGTATGATGGCTTTTCACCTGAAAATGTAAATCTATCCCTAGTATTAGTCTGGGTTAGGATGTTTGGATTATCCATTCAATTTTGTAAAATAGATACCTTCAAGGCAATAGGCAACACTCTAGTAGAATTCCTTGAGATTTCATGTACAACAAAAGATGGATTTTTGACTATGTATGCTCGAATATTAGTCATGATTGATATAACTAAAGCTTTACCAGAATCAATGATTCTTAAGTAAGGGGATAAGATGTGGATCCAAACTATAGATTATGAAAACATATCTTTTAGATGCAGAATATGTCATGAGGTGGGGCATATTGAGAGATCATGCCATAAGAAGAGCCTAGCAGAATCATTTGTAGAAAATTGTAAGAGAAATTTACAAATGGTTATGGATAAAGATGGTTTTCAACTTCCAAAAAATAGATCTAGGAAAATAAAATAAAATGAACAATGGATACCAATAAGAAAGGATACTAGAATAAATTCCAATTATTTTTAGGCTTTAGCCTATGAAGAAAAAATAGATCAAAATGTAGAGGATACAAGACAACAATTTCAACATATTATCAAGGAATCGTCTGTTCAATATGATCCTAATTTAAGGAAGAACATTCTCGATGAATCCAAGGAATGTGTTTCATCATATTTTGAAGACTCTCTTGAAGTACCATGCATCATTCAGGAGAAAAAATTAGTAAATGAAATGCAGTTTTAGAAGGTAATACCTGTGCCATTGATAAGGAAATACCAAAAAATGAGCTGGATAAGTCAAAAGCTTCTATAATAGAGCCAGGAGAGGATAAATATGTTGAAAAAAATGGTGAAATAATATTGAGGAATAGAATAATAAGACCTACTCCTGATATAGGCAAGGCAAAAAGAGGAAAACCCTCAAATTATCAAGCAAGATCCAGGGAAGCAAGAGCTAACATAGAGAAAGGAACACAAACTAAGTTGGTTGAACTTCTCTTTACCAAACAACAAAATGATAATGGTAATATGCAAGAGGGTCCAAAAGCCTCTAATGAGACATTATTATCATATCATGGAGTGCTAATGCCCCCTCAAAGCATAGGTGTATTAGGGACCTATGTTTAAATAATAAACCTGATATTCTCTGTATCTAGGAAACTAAAATGACAAAAAAAGAAGTTTCAAAAACTATGAAAGTAGTTTGGAAAAGATGTGAATGGGATGCTATGGATTTTGAAGGAGCAGCAGGGGGAATTCTAACTTGTTGGAATTCTTCTAGAACCTCTTATGTAACCATTCATAAAACTAGGCATTGGATAGCCTCTTTAGTCACTTGCTACTTTGTTGATATTTGCTTCATCTTTATCAATGTGTATGGTCCTACAACTCAGTCAGGTAGTGTTGGTCACGAATCTACCTAAGTACAAAATATTACTATTTGTGCACCCTAGACCCGACCAACATTGAAAGGCCGAAGGAGAGAGATGTCCTTCGGGCCAATCTCCAGAGAGGGCTGGCTCCCTTACTAATCTAATCCGGTTTAAAGCTTAGGGTAATAGGAAAGAAATGGGAAATGACAGAAAGAGATGGGAAATATGGCTATAAGCTGAAAAAGTGTAGTGGGGATAAACTAACAACAAGAAATCACATTAAGTGCTAATTAGCATGAAACATAAAGGTAAGCACAGGAACCACTCACAGTTTGTAGAGACAACATCCCAAACGTATTTCAGTGTTCATTCCCTTACCAACAGTAATTAAATTCAGATGCAAAATTTAAAAGCAGCTAATAATGGACATAAACATAAGAAAAAATGGTAAGCAAAAAGTGATCAACCACAAGACTACTCAGGGAACCATAAGCCGAATATCTTTCTATTGATGCAGAAAACTTAAAGTATTTTTCTATAGAATGTCTATCCTCCTTATTACATTGAAATGCTTAGTATTTATAGAGGATTTCACCTCTTTCATTAAATGCACAACACAACAAAATGTCGGCTGGTCAAAAATTTGCAATAGCAATTTCTTCCTTGGTAATGGCGATGCTCGAATCAGATTATTCTTCAAGGGACAACGATCCGACTTTCAGGGAGTGCACTTGGAAAATCAACAAAAATGGATGATAGAGAGAACATTCCAAGCATCGGTGCATTGAGACTCAACAAAGACACGCGACAATTGAGAGCTTGAATATTAAATCCTGGGTGCCATTACATTCTTCCCTACCTTGCCTCGGAATCTTACCCTTATTGGTTGAAATCAATGAAATTTAATTCTACTTTGAAAAGGAATGAAGTCCATGGAAGGCGCCTCAAAAATCATCGGGATCGCACCGAATTTGAGGACGTAGCATTTAATCCTTGCAAAAATTCTAGATCGTGGCTCTTTGCTGCCCCAAGCATTCAATTTTATCAATCTTCACTTTTCTCAAAAATATCTACTATTATGGCGCTTTTGAGAAGAACACTACGTTGATGGTTGCCTCCAAAGCTGGAATTTCGCCTTTCTATTTTAATGGATTTTACCCTTGACTTCTTTTAGTTCGAATGGCAGTCAAAAACATGAGTTTCACCCTTAAACCTACTTTTACCTGCTTCCTGGGTGATTTCGCCCTAAAAAATATAGAGAACGTCTTCTACAAAGAGGAGGGAAAAAGTAATTGATTTCACCCTTGGAAGGGGCGACAATGATTTTTGCCCCAGTCCAGGGGTGACGTTGACTTTGACCAACAAGAAGACTGCATTTTGGGGACTTTCACCTCAAGTTATTTCCTCTTGGATTTTTACCCCAAAGAGGGGTGAAAAGGATTTTCCCCCTCTGAGGGGAAAAAAGGATTTTCACCCCCTCTGAGGGGTGAAGTTGACTTTGAATTCCCCTTTTATGCTTGAACGATGTCATCCTCATGCTTGCGCTCCGAAAGCTACTTTCATTGGGATTTTGCCCCTGAAAGGGGCGAGGGGCGATCTTGATTTTGACTATGCCCAACTCATTCTCCTTTCTATTTTTGGCCCGAAGAAGCTATTGCTTGGATTTTTACCCCTGAGAGGGGCGAAACTGATTTTCACCCCTTTCTAGGGGTGACGTTAACTTTGACTTCTCCTTTACTTGCACATTTTTTCCTTCTCCACTTTCAACGGGTGAAATCACTTATCAAGATAGTTTCACCCCAAATGAGGGGCGCAAAGGAATTTTTCCCCTCCATGGGGTGAAAATGTCTTCACTTCAATTTTACTGGTGCCTTTACCTTGAAATGGAAAATACCAAAGTCGTAGTTGACTTTCTATCAATTCGTCTATTCTACAACTGTCCCGATATTGCCCCAAAATGCTTCTTGCATTAATCACTTCCTTCTTACATTTCATCTATGAGCGCCATTAATTTCTATCGGTATAATTTACCATGCAACATTTTTATTTTAATGGAAATGCTTACAGGAAGGAAACAAAATATTTCATTAAAATCATAAAAACAGCAAAATTGCATCATTCATCTTCTTCTTTTCCTTTCAAAATTTTACAACAAAATTTAGTGTGGTAAAATTGCCAACACTTTTGGTGGCTCTCGGGGTATTCAGTTCTTCTGAATGCAATCGACCCTAGGCCTTCATCCATTGGGCTCAGCTATTAGTACCATCGGCTGCATCAGATCCATTGGCTGTATTATATGGAGCATTTGATGTTGCAACCTCCTTCTTCTCTCTTGTCTCCTACTACTTCTCCTATCCTTATTCTTCTTGTTGTGCTTCCACCCGTACTTGGACTTCATGCTTGGTGAGGCTCTCACTTGTAGCTTTATACATGGCAACTGCTTCAGCCCAGGCATCATCTGTGAATGTTGAGAATGTACTCAGTGAATCTATGACAAAGCGCAACATCTCAACCTGATCCAGGCTGATGCGGTTAGCTCTCTGTTGTAGCTCTAGTAAGGAAGATTCGATGCGGGTGAGCCTCTCCATGCAAGGTAGTGCTTTTTCCTCTATTATTGGCTCCTCCCAGCCATCAATTTTTGAAGTATCTTCCACAAAATCTTGTCAGGTTGTCTTCAATTCTTTTGTTGGCAATGGCTCATCCTGCTCATCAATGAAGCTCAAAAACCCAACATCGGCTAGAACCTCAAAATATACGAGCGAAACACAATGCTCCTGCTCAAACATAGTTATCAACTTTTGGGCTTCTCTTGCTAGCTCCAACCGAGAAAAATAGTCGCGCAATATCATTCTAGCCTTGGACCAACCACGATCCATCCCACTCATTGGCTTAACCTAGAAATCAAAATTCACCAATGCTTGAATCTTTAGCACCATTTCTAGTTTTGGTTCTAGCCTCTCTTCAACATATTCCAAGGTTTTCTCTCCAATAAAAATCACTACTCGAGCCTCATGAAGGTACATGAGAACCTTGAGTGCATCCATCGCCAAAGTCATGCAATATTTCAATAAATGGCGATGAGTCTCTTTGATTTTTTCCTTGGAGAAACCTGCCGATTGCGTGGCTCTCTCAGCCAACTATTTCTGCACAACTTCAAGTTGGGTTGTTAGTGCTTGTACTTTTTATTTTGCTCCTACCCAAGTTGTCTGGTAGCCCTTGGCTTCTTTCTCCCAATTCTTCTACTTTCTTCTGCCAATGCTCTACCTCTGATTTTTATGTTTCCAACTGATCTCTACTTTCTGCTAGAGCGTTAGTCAACTCAATAATTTTCTCCTCAGCCTTGAAGAAGCTTTTCTTGTAATGCTCACCATGCAAGTAAAGAGAGCTCATGTCCACCTGCATATTCCCCAACTTCTTTGTGGTATCAATATTCGTTAGGTCCTCTGTAATGACTTCACAAGTGTAATCACTTGAAGTCATTTCTCCTTGAGGCTTTTGGACCTGGGGAATCATTCTAATAGTATGAGACTCCATTGTTTTAGGGTCAAAAGTGACCTTCTTTAATGCCTTTGATGGAGCCTGAGCTTCCTTTCTCTTACGGCTCTTCAGCCATTGAGATGCACTTAATCGAGCTTGGTTCATCTTCACCGCAATAGGATGCTCTGGTACAATCTCTATCTCTGGCTCTGTCAACACCTACAACTCAAGAAAAGGAGCAGGGGAAAGCGATCTTGCTGAAGTTTTGGCTCAGGAAGGGAAGTGGAAATGGGAATGGTTGATGTAACTAAAGTGGTTAAAGGTGCAGAAGTGAGGGTTTCAACTGTAGTTACACTCACTCGAGGAGGATCTTGCATACTTATAACCATGGTGGAAATAACTGGAATGGAGGATGAGGGGAGCAAAAATGGGTTAGGACCAGATGCGAAAGAACTGAAAGAAAGGGAAATAGTAGAAGCGGGAATAGAGGAAGAGGGAGCATCAGTGATTGGGGACTAGGAAATAGGAAGTGAAATGGAGGTGGTAGGTATGCCAAATGGAGGTGAAACAGAGGCAACAACTACAGAAATGGGTGTAACAGTCATCGAATGCTCAAGAGAAAGGGAAGGAGGTAAAGAAAACATACCTTTGGGCTCGAGCACCTTCCGATTCGATGATGGGGGTGATTGTGATGTCGGCTTACCCTTGTTTTGTCCCTCCTCTACCTCCTCTAGATCTATGATCTCCATGTGTTGGACAAAATATTTTTCTTGAACCAAAGGAGGCACTTCTGAAATTTTAACCTATGTGACTTCACTTGTGGGAGGAGGGTTCACCATAGATGAAGAAACTTCTCCTATTCTATAATTTTTAGATATCTTTGGGAAGGGAGGTACCTCACACTTACTTTTCTTCTTCCACTGTAGTTGTACTTTTGGTGACGATTGTCTTTCTTCCTCTACAAGTGGTGCTTCCTTGACCACACGTTGCTCATGTTCAACCACGATCTCTTCATTGTCAGACCTTTGAAAAGTTTGAGGTACGATATCGATGAAAGAGATTGGCTGGTAGCCATCATAGTACTCATCATAGACGTCCGAAAATACCTCATCCATTACCAGACCATAAGGTGACCCAGTTTTCCCTCTGTGGGCCCTCATAACCCACTAGTTGGTAATATTTTCTTTAGTCCAAGTTGGTAGTTGTTCTTTCATCCTATCAAACAAACCTGGAGGAGGAATTTGATGCTTGTGAACCATGGGGTTGTACTCAACCTCCATCTCATAATAATCATGCCATGGTGAAAGCGGAATCATCTAATCAACATACCATTCAATATTGTGCTCTTCTGGATTATTTTTGTGATGCTAAATATCAGGTCTGGGATAGCAATGAAAATTTTTAGCATTAATAAAATCTACAAACCGACCCAAAGGATCATATTTCCACCACTGAGGTAACTCCACCATGCCCATATCTGAGAGTGCTTCATTAAGCAATTTATTTTGGCTAACTTGGTCAACTTCGATCCCATCGAAGTGAAATGGCATGGTGCATGTGGTCCTCTTACCTCATCCTGCCCCATAAATTTTGTTGATGTAGTCGGTCTATCGGATGACTTCCATTGCAAAGAGGCACTCGATAGTGAAATAAGGAAGGAGAAACGACTTGCCAGTGAAGCCAAAAATTTGCACCACAATGCCCTGCATCAACAAAAATATATCTCCTCTCTCCTTAGTGACAATTTCTTCCCTCATTGCCTTGGGCACTCTTTCACTTGTGCAGTAAATGAGTTCGAGGGTGGGTCCCAGGAACATGCGGTTAAAATTGTAGAATGATTCCCCCCTTGACAAGCTTGAAGTCCATGAATATACTGGAAGCTTGTTATCTACCTCATCAGTCTATTTTACTGTAATAAAATAAAAATGTTGATGCATATGGAAGAAGAAATACCAGGCCAAAAATGAAGCATGCCTGAACAAAACTGCTTCTTCGCTCTGAATTCTCTCCAACTGGGTATGCATCACTCAAGCTACATAGTCCACCCAATCAAAGAAAATTGGATTTGTGCTTGCTTGCATGGTTGTAGGGGCATAAAAATCCACTTGGGAAATGCATTGCACCATCGTTGCTTGCCATTTATACACTGTGGTGTCAGTAGGAAGACCAGATACCCAAGCCAACATAGAATACATATCTAGGCTTTTGAATTCCATCAAGGGTTTTGGTAAAGCTGGCAACTCTTCGAACTAGGGTGCCTTTATAAGTTGATTCTCCATAAATTGGTGCAATGTTAAGGTTGATTGGTACCTTTCCTCTTGCTCCTTGAGATTCATATTCTTAAACATGACATCTGAGGAAGGCTTTAAATCTTAAGCAAAATCCTCTCTGATTGCATCGAAAGTAATGGTGAACAATTTATCTCCCTTTGCATTGCGGATGGCCCTTGTTGTAGGTTGGTAAAATTTCACAATTACCATAATCAGCTCAGGGTAAGGATGCACAGGTGTACACAAGTACCAGGAAATTTGTGCATGGTAAGCAACTATTAATGGGCTTTCCGACGTCAAACCCTGCCTAACTACATTCTCCACGTCCAGGCACAATTTTTCTACGCCTTTGTTCGAGATTGAACAATCTCCAATATTGGCCAGTGTATCTGAATATGGATCGAGCTCGGTATATTCATGCCACCTAACTTTCTTAGCTTTTTTACCACCTTGTGCTTTTTTTGGCTCTACAACTTTCTTCGGATCAGCTGTCTTCTTCCCCATATTCGTACCGTAGCTCCCACTGGAACAGTCTGGAAAACCTGCAACAAAACAATGCTTTGAATGGTAACCTTACAATACTCACAAAAAAATATTCTTGCTCTACAAGCTTCCACTTCACCTTTCTTATATCATTCACCCTCAACTATCAAATTTATTGTAGGTGGTGTGCTCAAGGGATTCAAATGAACATGCATCTTGGTTCGTGGACCCTGCATATTTTTTAATAATTTTTAAACTACCCCTTAACTATCAATAACTTCCTTTCACCTGAAATCCTCTTCGAACCTCATGCCTGGCCACCTTTAACTTCAAAGGGTGCAATCTGGATATCCAACGACTAATTTCGAGAAAGTAATTTGCCACGTGTGAGCAAAGGGTACTTTTAGGGATGAAAATGTTGAATTCTACTTCCCGAGGATGTCAAAATGTCAACCAAGGTGAAAATGGGTGAAATAAATTTGCTCTGGGTGCTTTAAAACTCTCAATGATGCCAATCAAGCATTCCAACTCGACTTTTACCGACAAAAATATTTTAATGGGTGAAACTGATTTGGCAATGCACTCCTCCTTTTCACTTGTGCTCCCAAGAACTGTCTTCTTTTACCTGCCTTGTGGAATTACATGCCCCTAAATCCCCTTTAAAAAAAATCACTTTCTTAATTCGTCCCAAAAAAATAGCTTTAATTGCAAGAGCTTTGCATGAAAAATAAGGCATAATTGCTTTCTTACTTCTTTCTTATCAGATTTAGCACCATCCATTGAATTTTGGAAAGAACATGCATTAATTTTTAATCCTTCTTTGGCATTTTTGCTCTGAAAATACCTGCTTAAGGGGCGCCATGGAATTTCGCTCTGAAAATACAAAAAAAAAATTACTTTGGAGGCGAAAATATAATTTTAAAATCCTCCTTGCTTTATTTTTTGCTTTTCTTAGCAAATTTTAAAATAAGTGGAGCAAAATTAATAAAAATGCTCCCTTTTCTTTATTTTTTTTCTTTATTTTTATATCTCCTCATATCCTCTGATTTTTCTTCTTTTATTTTTTCAGCAATGAATAATTGGGGCAAAATTAATTTTAATTCAAAATTTGCCCTCCTTCATTTGAAAACACTTTGCTAAAAAATATTTCACTTAATTTCACCCAAAACTAATAATGCACTTTATAATAACCTTTTCAGGGTGAAATTGATTTTTGGATAATGAGAGAACATTTTGGGGGCGAAAACGATGCTTCGGGGGTAGAACGAGCTTTGCCGACATAGTCATATATACATATATATATATATATATATATAAAAAAAAAAAAAAAAAAAATATATATAAAATATAAAAAAAAATATTTACTTTTTTATTATTTATATATTAAAGCAATAAAATACTTTCAAAAAAAATAAAATTAAAACATTTGTACATATATACATACTTGTTTCTGCAATTTTCTCAGTGATAATAGGCCTTCAAATGAAGATCGTTTACTAGAATTGGCAACTCTCGACCATCCATGCCTTGGAGATGATAAGCATTAACTGAGTTCACCCCCAAAATTTGAAATGGACCTTCCCAAATTACCTCAAACTTATGGTGCTTTCCGAGCTTTGCTTTATTCTCATTCCATTTGAGCACCAAATCACCAATTTTGAATTTTCGCTCAGTTGTCCTTTTTTCGAACCACTTCTGTGTCATCTTGGCATGTTCCATGAAAGCATTATATGCTTTCTCTCTCTCTTCCTCAAGTTGCAGAAGTTGGGCTAACCTTGTGCTCATAGGATCAGATTCATCATTTTCATCATTGAGCATTTGCAAGGTTCGGAGAACCGGGAGCTCGATATGGATGGGCAGGACTGCTTCCTTGCCATACACTAGGGAGTAGGGAGAAGCTTTGATCGATTTCTTAACCGATATGCGATCTGCCCACAAGGCTTGATTCAAAAGTAGATGCCAACTTCTCTTGTTGCTTCCAAGGGTTCTTTTCAAAATTTTGAGCAAGTTCTTGTTTGTGGACTCGACCAGACCATTTCCCTATGGGTAATAATTAGATGAAGTTTTCAAATATATCCCATACCAACCCACAAATTCAGTGATCTTCACCCCAATGAAGGGAGTCCCATTATCTATCATGATTGCATCTGGTACACCAAAATGGGTGATCAATCCCTTGAGAAAAGAGATAATCGTTTCCTTGATCTGCCTTCTTGGTTGGAATGGCCTCTGCCCATCGAGTAAAATAGTCAATTGTCATCAAGATGTATTTGTGTTTGGCAGAATAATGGGGATCAATGACCCCGATAAATTCTAAGCCCCACTATTGAAACGGAGCTTCCACTTGGATTGGGTGGAGAGGCAAAGATACCTTCTTGCTCCTGCCGACATACCGCTGACAATTATCGTAGCTCTGACTAACTTTATGTGCATCTACGAAAAGAGTAGGCCAGAAGTAACCAGCTCTGATGATATTCAATGCCATAGGCCTCCCTGCATAGTAGTCGCCTGATAAGCTAGAGTGGAACTCCTCCAAAATCTTCTGTTTTTTGGATTCCTTGATGCATCTGAGGAGTACTCCATCTATATTTTTATGAAATAAACCACTTGGTAGCAAGACATATCTGAGGGCCTGTAACCTGAATCTTCTTCTCTATGAGGAGTTCAAATGTGGTGGACACCTTCTCGATGTAAATAATTCGACAAGGTCCTCTGTCCAGTCATGGTCACCCATTTCTTGATTTGCAAGATTGCTCTCGCTGATAACTTCATCGTGTAGTGGTACCGTTAACTGAGAAGCAGCGCTTTTAGCCAGCTCCTGACAAAGTGCCCGACCGTGGACCAATTTGGTCGATCGAATCTCAACATCATACTCCTGGATCTTTGAAACCTAGCCTGCTCTCTTGTCACCCAGTTCCCCTTGAATAATGAAACTCCTGACATCTGGATGAATAATGTAGACTATAGTCTTACTCTGTGAGATAAAATATCAAAACTTTTTCAAGGATTTCATAACTACATAGACCTATTTTTCAATGAAATTATATTTTTCCTCATGTGGCTGAATAACCTGGCTCAAAAAAGCAATTGGTTGTTCATCTCCATCCTCTCCTTTCTATGTGAGCATGGTAGCATAACTTTCCTGCTCACCCACGGTGTAAAGGATAAAATCCTTTGAGTAGTCTAGATTGATCAAAATAGGTGCTTGGACAATTCTCTCCTTGATCTCCTAGAAGGCCTGCTTCCTCTGCTCTATCCACTTAAAATCTGTGTTCTTCTTAAGGATCTTGGTCATCGGCTTCACGACTTGAGCGAAGTCTGCAATGAATTTTTGGATAAAATTGATTTATCCAAAAAATGACTGTAGTTCTTTCTTATTGGCCGGTAGTGGCAGCTTCAAAAGAGCTTCAGATCTGGCAGGATCAATGGCCAACCCATCCTTTGAAATCACATGACCTAGGAGTTTCCCCTCTTTAACAACAAAAATCGATTTCTTGGGGTTGATAGAAATTCCAAACTCCTAGTATTTCTCAAAACCTATCTCGGGTGAGAACCATGTTCTTTCCTATCATGAGAAAAAATAGTCATGTCATCCAGATATATCACAATAATGTGATTCAACAACTCACCAAAGGCTACGTCCATTGCTCTCTGGAAGGTAGCGCCAACATTTGATAGACCGAAAGGTATTCATTGGTAGGTGAATGTACCCCACTTAGTGGTGAATGTCATTTTGTGTTGGTCTTCATCCTTCACCCAGATTTGGTTGTAGCCGGAGAAACCATCTAGCAGTGAGAATATTTGTGCTTCGATGACTACATGAAGAATCTGGTCGATCTACGGTAAGGGGTAGTGGTCTTTCAGTGACGCCTGATTCAAATTATGGAAATCCATGCACAAGCGAATGTCTCCATTCTTCTTTCGTACTGGGACCAGATTCGCCACCCAAGTTGAGTGTTTGATAGGATATATGATTTTTTCCTCTAGCATCTTTAGTAATTTTTCCTTCATTAGCACTTCAATCTTTGGATTAACATATCATTATTTCTATCTGAAGGGTTTTACTCCTTCCTGCAATTCAATGGTATGTTGGATCACATCTTTTTTGTAGCCTTTCAGATCATGATAGCTCCAGGCAACAATATCTAGGAACTCATAACATAACTTCTTAATTTTCTCGAGCTCATCTGGAGAGCAATCTGTTCCAACTTTGATTATCTTGTCAGGTTCCAACTGCAACTCAGTATACTCTTTATCATCTACTTTGATCCTATGCTTTTCTGCTCTATCATTTTGATCAAAGAGGTTCTCGAGTGTAATCAATCCTTTTGGGATATGATTATTCCTTAGTTGGATTAACCCTTTAGCCTCCTCCTCATCAAGCGTTCTCCCTTCCACCGTACTAGCTTCTCTTACCAAAAAATTCACAATATGTTCATCATTGTCAAACACTTGCCAAAAAATATTTTTATCAGGGACTGAAGGTCTGTAAATCAACCTCACAGTCTTAGGCTTTCTCACCACATGCTCTGCTGGGGAAAAAATAGCACCAAGGAAGGCTAGGATATTGGCATACTTGTTTTGCTCTTGCAAGATTGCTTGGATATTCAATATTGTGTAAGATTCAAAAATGTCCCATACCTTATTTTGGTATGCCTTCAAGTAATGTTGCTTGGAAACACACTTACTAGTTACCTAGTTGATGATTAGCTCAGAATATCCAAAGATCTACAGTTGCTTGATCCTGAGCATTTCTACCTTTTTGAGACCCAAATAGAGTGCTTCGTATTCGGTGATATTGTTCGTGCAGCTCCACATCAACCGGTAAGAGTATATTTTATGTATGCCATAAGGAGAAATGAGGACAATTCTAGCTCTTGCACCATTCTTACACCTTGCACCATCAAAGTATAGCTTCCATAATTGATCTAAAGTAGGACCTTCATCATCCATCACTTTCTCTTCAACCTTTTTGGGCTTAGTGATGGTATAGCAGCCAATTTTGGTCTCCATCATGGCATTAAAATCGAGCATTGAAAATTCATCTTCTATTTGAAGCTCATCTAAAGTCTCCTCCATCAGGTCCAATTCTTCCAATTCTTCAATCATAAAGTTGACTGAACTCATGGGTGTGTCTTCTTCTTCTATCTTATCTATATGATAATTTGAGGGCTTCTCATTATAAATTCAGATTCTCCTCCCCTTGATAGAAATTTCCAAATGAGAATAGTCAAGAGAAAGGTAGCCTCCTAACTTAGCAATAAACTCCTATGATAGGCACATGCTAAAGTAAGGCTCTAGATCGACCATGACCACTTCTTGGATCATAGTTATCTGAGGTATTTTATGCAATACGATGGGGATATCCTTGATGACTCCCACTATCCTGATAGGGGTTCCATCTAACTACAAGATTCCAGGGTTGCTCCTTGTATATTCCATACCCATAACATCGCATACTACCTTTGGCATGATAATCATTGTAGTTCCTGAGTCGATCATGCAATTATGCACAATCTAACCTTCCAATCTTAGGGACAGGTAGAAAGGGGAGGTCTATTTTTTCCCATGGAAGAAGTTGTCAATGTTTGAGCTAACACTATTTGAGTTGGATTCTTCCCCTTATATTTCATAAATTTTAGTGATTCTTGCAATAGATCCACTTGTCCAGGCAATTGTAGTGCATCATAGAGACTCACCTTGGTCGGGATCCTCTTCAGTTCTTCGACAATATTAAATATGGATGCACAAGACTCTTTGGCTTCATTAGCAGTCTTTCACAATTCCAAATGGAGACACATTAAACTATTATTCTCATTGTTGTTTATCCTCACTCTAATTGCACCACTTATCTACTTGTCCTCACCCTGTGATATAGGTTAGATGCTCAATACCTGTGTGGTTGATGTATGGCATAAAATAGTTGAAACCCTTTTGATTTACATGGGATGAAAAATACCACATTTATTGTGTTGGGGAGGTTTGACCGATGTAGGTTTGATTTGACTTCTTTACTTGTGGAGGTTTGACTGGTAAATATTGATTGGTTGGAAACCAATTACATAATTTGACTTCCTAAAACCCAACCTTTGGCAAAAAAACATTAAGTGATATTTTTTATTTTGCCAAATTATCTTTTACCATAGAGTATTTAGAGCTCTCCAAGACATCCCAAATAGATGGTGCATTTGATTACATCCTTAAAGTCAAATGTGGGGATATTTTGTGTGAATCTTAGGAATAAATTTGGGGAAGATTTATATGATTCTTTGGATAAAATTTTGGAATATTTGATAACAAATTGTGGAAAAATAGAATGCATTCATAGATCAAATTTTGGAAAACATTTTAAAGGGTTTGTGAAACATTTTATAGAAAAATAGAATGCAATATTAGATGAAATTTTGGGTAAATTTGATAGGATTCGTGAAACATTTTATGGAAAAATAAAATGCATTCATAGATCAAATATTAGGAAAAAAATTATAGTTTTTAAGTAGAACAATTTCATGGAGAAATTGTAGTGGATCTATAGGACAATTTCATGGAGAAATTGTAAGTGAACTATATAACATTTTCATGGAGAAATTGTAGAGTATCTATAATATACTTTCATGGAGAAATTGTAAGTGAACTATAGAACAAATTCATATAGAAATTGTAGAGGAACTATAGGACAATTTTGTGGAGAAATTGTAAGTTAAATTGCCTTAGCATGAATTTGTGAAAATAAATGAATGACTAAAAGAGATAGGAGCTTCTCTTAGTGTGCCTATTGGAAATTGGATAAGAAAATAATGGGTTTTTCTTATTTGATCTTTTGAAGATTAAATGGTCTATCTATGATGGATAGGTTAAATGATTTGTCTATGATAAAATATGGAAAGAAATAAATGTGGAATTTATTCCAAGAGAAGTAGGGGGTTCTCTCTTTGTGAATCTTGCTATTTGTAAACTTAAATGATTAAGGGGAAGAATGGAAGAGGAGTTCCATTCTTGAAGATATTATGGGGTCCCTTCTCGTAGATTGTTACATGTAAAATGATAGTGAAAACGTGACACCATGATGAGTGTTAGACTTATAGATATATTTGCAAACTTGTAATGTGAATGATTATAGAACTGTGGAGGTTCTAAAATCTTTTAAAAAGCGATTTTGGAAAAGAATTTTTATGGAGTTCATTCTTGGAGGGATTATGGGGTCCCTTCTTGATATTTGTTTTATACAAAATGATTGTTGAAAATATGATATCTTGTTGATGAAAACATGATGCTATTTTATGTATTTGGAAAGAATTGGTGTTCTTATATAACCTAATAATTATGGAAATTATTATGTATTCATATGGATGTTTTGGAAAAAGGAATCATGAAGATTCCTTAAAATGATTGTATTGGTGAAAATTATGTTAGAAAATAAAAGGATATCTTTGAGGCTGGGTTATTTCCTAAGGGGTTTCCTAGGATATATGATGTGTTATATATCGTCATTTTGTGATCTTGCCTTTGATGCTTTCTAGATCTAGTTATTGAAGTTATGTTTGCACTTCAATGAGATGTCTAATAGAATGAATCATGGATATGAGTTTCATTTGAATATAGATGCAATGTTTTATACTTTTATCTTACATGGAATGTTCAAAAAGGAAGTGCTTGATTATAAACATTTATGAATGAATATTATACTCCTTTTTACTTTGTTTAATGATGAACGGCTTATGTTTCTATGGAAATGACTGATTATCAGGAGATAATAACAATGATATTAATTAGGGATTAAGTTTCATGAATGAGACTTCATTTAATTAATTAAGTGCATAGAATTAATAAGCCCTAATTAAAAGAGATAATTAATCAAGGATTGATTGATAAGTTCAAATCCTAATGGAGTTGCAGGTATTCAACACCTAGGATCTATGCATAAGGAACATTTGAGTACAAAACTCAACAAGGATCCAAAGAGAGGAAACTTTGGAAAAGATATTAAATGGTGTAGTTTAGATCTTATTCTCTTCTGTAGAGTATAGGGAATTCTTATGCATGTAATTTTGGTGATAGGAAACAAAACATCTATGTGAGTTTTTCACACTGAGTGATGACCACCTTAGTTACCTCATCACAGAGATAAGGGTAACTAAGTACTTCAAAGTTAGATATTCCACCGTGGAGGTGCAATGTCTAAACTCCAATGCATACACCTAAACACCATCTTATATGGACTTAGAATGGGACTAACCTATATGGACTTATATTAGTATGGAAATTGGTGTTTCCATTCTTGGGTGGACTAATAATGGAGTAATCTCATACGCTATGGTCAAGACCTTATAAATTCAAGGAGAATGTAAGAAAAAAAGGGTGACCATTTGAAGGTATTCTCAAACTGTGGAGGTATACCATGGAGGTAAAAAGGTAAACCCGTTAGTCTCAAAAAGGATTTTAGCCACTTCTTTCCAAAAGAGAGACACTGACCACATCATATTTTAGTGTGTTGCCTTGTTGAGCTACAACTTATGTTGAATACAATTTCCAATTATCCTTGATTATAGTTTCTACTTATTGTGTAGTTATGATATTTATATTAAAAAAATTACTCTCTTGAGTTGGTTTCAAAATGAGGTTCATTACAGTTGGTATCAAATCCAGGCTAGCAAAAGGATGCTAGTAGAAGACCCAATATAGCAAGAGGTTGCTAGTATAAGAGCACAAGGTTGCTCGAATAGATTTTGGGGTTGGTTGAACCTGTAATACCAATGTCATAGTTGGGAAACCTAGATCAAGGGTTCAAAAATCCAAGGTTCAAGATTCTAGGTTAGTTGTTTAGAATAAAACTAAAATTAGACCTCGATGGGGTAGAGTATCTCACCACCATATTTTATAGACTATAAGATCAAGTAATCATTAAAAGAATATTTTATATTATTATTTATTTGCTTAGAGAGACTAAGTAGCCATTGATTACAAACATGGCCTTTGGCTAGAGAAAGAAGTTTAACATCTCAGCCATGGCAAAAAAATGTAGAGACAGATCCTACATGAACCTTAACCATGATGAAAAACCACCATATTTGAGATGTGGTCACTGTCCAAATACTATCATATATGAGATACCACCAAATAGCTATAGCCTCCCCAAATAACATCGTCACTGCATAATAGTATGCCATATAACCATTGGATGGTGGTCAAGTTTAATAGTGCATTGCACATTATTTAAATATGGGATTACACCACTACACAACACAATTGGTATTAATATCCTCACATGAGAACATTGTGTAAAAATATTCAATGATTTGTTTAAACATAAAGGCATCCTCTATAATAAATCAAAAGGAATTTAATTTTAATAGGATTGAAGTAGCAGTGTTGTAAATAATAACAAGAGGTACTGGAACCAATTAGGGTGGACCTACAATACTAGTAGAAGTATAGTCTTTGAAGATAATGAGACCAGAGGGGAACCTCTCAAAGAATAAGAGATTCTTTAGGATTGGGAACTTTTGTTAGGACATCTTGCATGGAGCAAGTATGATCCTAGAGAAATTAAATTATCAAATGAATGATAATAGATTAAGCATACCTAGGAATGGTATCTTGCATGGAGCAAGAATAACCATAGCCATTATCAAATAAATGATAATAAAATAAGTTAGTCCAAAAATATAAAGAACTAAATGTAAATAACTAAACTAAACTTTGTGTAATCTGAGTCATTATCGAATGAGTGATAATGTGTAATATTACAAAAGGACACCTTGCAGGTAGGCAAGCGTGATCTTGATCATTGTCAAAAAAGTGATAATGATCAGAATTGAAAATGGTACCAAAGGATAAAGTGCATAAATAGATATGTACATAACAAACTAACAGAGTAGACATCAAATGGGATAATATGCCAATGGAGGGACACGCGTGAAAAAATAATAGGATTTCAAGAGCATTGAAATACATTATTACCTCAAGAACTAAAGAGGAATAATTAGTCCATAAATAATTAATATGAAATCATCGATGGGTGGCATAAGAGGAATGAGGTAGCCTGAGATGATTGATATATGATATGTGAAGGATGAATGAGTAACCTCAAAGTAATTGAGATGTGACTGACTAAACGATTGAATAAAATCAATGTGTCTTAAACTAGTGAACAGTTAGGTATTTAACATTAATTGTTGAAGTAATTCTAACACCACAACATTGAGAAAATAGGTTGAAAATATCTTAAGGGATTTTTATTCAACACTGAAGAAAGGATTAACCTATTAACTACTCATGGAATTTAACACAATTATACTCATATTAGGATTTGCCTTGTTGATAGTGATTACAATCGTAGCAAATCCCATTATGAGCTTTATGATTCTTCTACTTTTAATTGTTGATCTACTAGTGCATATACTTTGAGGAGATGGCTTCTGGTGATGTTGGAACAAGCCAAGGAGGTAGTGTAGATCCATAATAAACAAGACCATTTAAGGTTATTAGACCACACCATACATATAGAGCAATCTTTCAAAATGCTAGGGATAAGTTACATGTTGATGACTAGCGATGGTTAAGAGAGATAGGCTTAGAGAGAGTGATGCATCTAGAGCCAATGCATGTAGATATATGTTATCTATTAACCATGATTAAAAGGTGGAATCCCAATAGGGGTACATTCCAATTACCCATTGGGGAGATGACCATCATCTTAGAAGATGTGTACCGAATATATCAATTACCAATAGAAGGATGTATAGTTATCATGGCAAATGAAGTAGAGAAGGGGCACATTTTGGAAAGAGTTTTAGGATCTAAGTGGAGACAAGTGAACACTGAAAAGGATATCATAATGTATGATTGGTATTATGTGTTTGGTAGACTGACATATAAATAGGCTATGATAATGGTGCTCATATCAAGAATCATCTTTCCTGATTCATCAGGTGCATGATTCCCTTGGAATATGTTGGAAATAGTGTAGGACCTCTTGGAGAAGTTAATTTTGTTTGCATGGGCTCTAACCTTGTTGGCTCAAACCTATAGAGAGTTGTTTGAGGTAAAAACGACAAAGCAAGCAACGATGAGTTGTAGTCTCAAACTGCAAGTATATGGGCACAAGAAAGGATAAGGTTGGAGGCTAAGGTAAATATTGTCATAGCAGAGTGAGATAGGCTCCGATTGGAGGTAGCACAAGGAAATAGCTAGATAAAAATAGTAGTAGGAGCCCTACATGAAAAAATACACAGTTGCACCAAGTAAAGGAAGACTATAGGGCTAAATTTTTGGCTTCCTATTTTGATGCATTGTTGAGCCATGGGTTGATCATTCCATCTTAGCTAGTTGTTAGAGCGCAACACGAGCATGAGATGACAACTTGAGCAGCATGACAAACAACATGAGGTAGGGCTTGGGCAACTTCTCAAGTAGTCTTTATGGCAACTTCTCATATACAAGGAGTAGGTCCAGCTTAGAGTGGTGAAAGGACCGAGAGGTAGTAACCATGATATTTGTTCATTGGGCATGGCTGAAAAGCCACTATTTTGTATGCTATAAGGATGTATAGCATGTACGCCAATGGATTTGGAAAATGTAATCAATAAACATGGTTTATTATATATATGTGTAAACATATTCTTGGTTAAGTTTTGATTATTCTTGACTAAACTTAATGAGAAGGAATAGAGATAGAACTTCTATTCTTAGTTAATTTTTAACTATACTTAATGGGAAATAATAAAAATGGAAATTCTATTATTAGTTAAGTTTGAAATATTCTTTAAGGGAGGAATATATGGGGAATATATTCTTGAGAGGAGTATGGTATCCTCTCTTAAAATTGATAAACTATATTCCAAAATATGAGGCTTATGAGTACTAGGAAGTACATAATTCCATCTTAGGAGCAAGTTTAATATTAAAATTGGAAGTTTAAAGAGATTAACTATGCAGCAAATGCATAAGTTTTCCTTGGTTCGCTCATCTTGGAGGGGCTAAGATGAGTATGATGCATAAAATAAATTTTCCTCTAGGAAGGTAAGAAGAATGAGGTCTTTAATTTTATTAATCAACATTGAGAATGATACCTTTATGGAGCAAGTGTGATCATTGATATTATCAGTGGATGATAATATTCTAGGAATGGTACCTCACATGGAGTAAGAATGACCATTGATATTATCAATGAATGGTAATATTCTTGGATTGGTACCTTACGTAGAGTAAGAGTGACCATTGAGATTACTATTGGATGATAATATTGATGTTATCATGTGTATGATAATATTTTAAGTCATAGGTAGGATTCTCTTTTTATGAGACATTTATTAGCTCAGTTGCATTTAGACTTGTTGTAGTTGATATGAATCCATGGTATTTTCCACCTAGGAACATGATGCTAATCCTATGCATATTTTAAAATATATATATATATATATATATATATACATACCCTTATGATGCAGATGATAGAACAAAGTAGAGTCCAATGGGACCATCATATTAACCAAAGTACCACTTAGAAAAGTGGAGGTTATGCAAATATATGTTCATATTTATGAATGATTTGTTTTACAGGGAACACACAGGAGTGTGTTTAGCCCAAGGGAGGAGTATGTCATAGCCCCCTTGGTAGGTCTCATCATTGATATAGATTATGTATGATTAATCTTGTTTGTAGTTTCAAATATGATGAATTTTTAAAAACATTTGATGTTTTGAATATGGTACTGCTGATGCATTGTTGATTGCAGATTCATTTACTTTGGAGAGTGGATGAGGGAATCACCCATAGAGAAAGACAAAGAAGAAATAATGGCTAATAATCCTTATTAGCTTTGATGAAGATTTAAAATTAATTACAAGTTTAGTAATTAATTATGATTAGCATTAACAATGGTCATTTAATTATTTAGCACATTTTTTAAATTAAGTGGGATTTTTTTGACAAAGACCTCTAGGGAGGAGGATTAGAATCTTTGGTGGTTGAATTAAAGTAAAATTTAGGTAAGAGAATCTGATCTAATGCATTCTAAACCAAGGGTAAAGGAGTAAGATCCAAATAAATTAGGTGGCATGACTTGGTTTGGACTTTATCCATTTTTGATGAAGAAAAAGAGGCCCAAATCATCATAAAAATATATAATAAAATAATAAAGAGGGGGATATTTTTATTTTTTTTAATATCTCTATTAAGGGGAATAAAAGGAAGGAAGGAAGGACTAAGTGAGGACATATTGGGGTAGTACGAGGAGGTAGGAAAATTTGGGAAAGCAAGAGAAGTAATTGGATATAAACAAGAAGGAGCTTAAGGAGCCTAGTCATTCAGGAGAACCAGGTTGGAGTATCAAGCTTTTGTCTTGCTTTGTTTGGAGACTTTAATGGCTTCCACTTTAATATTTATGCTTAATTTTAAGCTCTATATTTTCTTGTCATTCCTATTTCATATGCTTGGTTGGAGGCTCTTAGTACATGCAAATATTATGTGACTAAGATTTTAATGTTTTAAGCCTCTTCTTCTTAGAATAATGTCTTTATTGATTATGTCTTCAACCCCTAATTTTAGCAGAAGTGTGATCTATTAAAGGATATTTTCTCTTGCATTACAATTGCTTTAAAATGAGTGTTTCTATTGCTACTTATGGCCATGTTGAATTTTGCTTAACAATGGCATAGTATACCCCTTATTCACTTGATTATATGTAAGCATGAATTTTGCCCTATAACAGATGCTCAAAAGCTCTATTTTTAGCAGACCTATTAGCTATTAAATAAGACCTCCCCTATTGCATAATGATTGCTTTCAATACATATTGATATTTGACATATAGTAGTGGCAATATAGCTATAGGAAAGGGTTGATATCATGGGCATTGCAAAACCTATTAGCCACATAAATTATAGTGTAAGGATGCTTGTTATAGTCATCTCAATAAATCTCCCTGGGTTGCAACTAATCCCCTGATATATGCTCGAATTCAGCCCTATATTTTTATGAGTAGGGACACCTGAAAACCACCTTCAAGATGAAATAACTATGCTATAGCTAGATGCCTTTTCACAATCATGTTGAACTCATTTTAATAGACTTCCTCTACTAAGGAATTTTGAGTATTTCTAACATCTACATTTAGACATTCCTCTCTGCTTCGAATTGAGTCTCCTTGATATAAGTTTTATACACTTGCTTTGAATAAAACCACCTGGTCGGGTTGCCTGAGTCGGTGAAGATTTGTAGTGGATAAACTCTTGATATCAACCCTATAAAAAGCCTATAATAGCCACCCTATTATACATCTTCAGATTTGGATATCACATCACAAGTGGATAGAATTTGAATTCTAAGACCTTGATTTTCCCTTTTGTTTGTTTGAAAGCATCTTATGGTCTTTAGGTAAGGATTTTGCATGGGTTAGATCCACCTATTTTCACCCTGGAGTGGCTTATGCATGTTGGTCTGCACTTGAAACCACTTAGGTAGAAGCCTTTTTATAGGCTTTCATGAGCATTATCCCATATAGGATGTGCTCGGGTGGAGTAGGCCTTTAAAGGGACCTTGGCTCCCTAAGTTTTATTGACCACCAAGTGGTGGTCAAGGACCACACCACTTGGTGGCCGATCTAGTGCCATATGGAGGCACATTAGACTGTTGTTCTTGTTGGTGTTTGTCCTCACTCCAATAGTGCCACTTGACTGCTTGTCCTCACCCTGTAGATATATGTTAGATGATCAACAACTGTGTGGTTGATGTATGACATGAAATAGTTTAAACCCTTTTGATTTACAATAATACCACATTTATTATGTTGGGAAAAAAATAGATATTTAAAAAAGTATAAGCCAATGTTAAGTGAGCAATCACCACTCGGTGGTCACAGTGACCACTACAGGCCAACTAGGGTGCCTTGAGACATGTGTTGATCTTCCTAGGCTATGTTGGCTATTCACATGCCCAAAACCATTTGGAAGGCTTCAGGGTTATGCACAATAGTGAATATTTGCAAATTGGGTGAATATTTGGATTTCCAAAATTTGAAATTGGCAAAAAATGAAGACCCTAAATGTCATTCCATTTGCCCAAATGTTTTGGCTCCAAAACCTTTTAGGTTTCAATTCGCCGCACTGTTATAATAATATTATATGTTTTTAAAAAATTCTCCAGCACTCCTGCCTAAACTGAGGACCCTTTTTACCTTGAAATTATAATATTTCTAAATTATCCTGCCAAATTCACCTATTATAGTAGTATGTAAACGTAACATGACAATTATACCCATACAACTAAAATATTAGAGTGTGGTCCACATACACTGGATTGGGTACCATCCATACCAATTTCTAAATCTAACCCATATTCAAACCACTTTTTACACCCAACTCACATCCGAACCACTTTTTACACCTTGGTTCGAGTGAGGTGGAGCAAAATAGGTACAAAAAATGGTCCAGATGAGATGGAGTAGATCGGGTGTAAAAACGGTCTGGGTAAGGTGGAGTGGCAATGGTGCAGAAAATGGTCCAGATAAGGTGGAGCATATTGGGCACAAAAATTGGTCCAGGCAAGGTGGAACAGATCGGATGTAGAAAAGGGTCCGAGTGAGGTGGAGTGGATCAAGTGTAGAAAATGGTTTGAATGAGATGGAGCAAATCGGGTGCAGAAAATGGTTTGGGTGAGGTGGAGTGGAATGGGTGCATAAAATAGTTCGGGTGAGGTGGATCAGAATGGGTGCAAAAAATATTTTCGGTGAGGTGGAGCGGATCGGGTGCAAAAAATAGTTTAGGCAAGGTGGAGTAGATCGGGTGCAAAAATTGGTCTAGGTGAGGTGGAGTGGATCGAGTGCAAAAATTGGTCTGAATGAGTTGGAGTAGATCGGGTGTGGAGTTTTTTTTGGGAGAGGTGGAGTGAACCGGGTGCAAAATTTGGTTTGGGTGAGGTGTAGTGGATCGGGTGCAGGAAATGGTCTAGGTGAGCTAGAGCAGACTAAGTGTAGAATTTGGTCTAGGTGAGTTGGAGTGGATGAAGTGCAGAATTTGGTCCAAGCGAGGTGGAGCAAACTAGGTGTAGAATTTGGTCTGGTCAAACTGGAGCGGATCGGGTGTAGAATTTGGTCTGGACAAGATGGAGCAGATCGGGTGTAAATTTTAGACTGGGCGAGGTGGAGCATATCAATTGCATAATTTTATCCAAACGGGGTGTGAAAGCTGGTTTGGATGGGTTAGAGGAAACAAAAAGGGGGAAAATGGAATTTTAGAGGTTTCAATGTAAGCAACAAAAAATGACCCCTTTATTTTTATTTTTTAGACCCCTCACAACCACAACAAAAAATTCAAAAAACCAAGATGACATGATGTTTTTCAACCCATCAAAAACTCCACGGTAAAGCATGCTTGATTATAGTAGTACTCAAATGGGTAACCTCTTAGGAAGTCTCGATTTTGCACACTTCAAACTAATTTTTTTCCTAGGTTATAACTGTTAGAGTAATATTTCATTATTTGGTATATTTACTCTTTTTACTTTGATAGGTAAAATAGGTAGTACATTGCATTACACTACTTAGGTAGATTATTACATTTTCTTTTCTACTTTCTACCATGTAGATATTTGCTGTCTTAAATACCTAATGGTTAATTTCCTAAATATCCTAGGTGCAAGAGTTCTAAACCAAAATCTCTTCATCTTGGCAGATTGTTTGGCGTGATCTCCTGTTCATTCAGTTTGATTACTATTTTGTAACATATTTAAAGGATATAGTTTCTAAACTATATGCTAATGCAAATATTTCATTTATCAATCATTCACGAATTTCTTGGTCACATTGGAATCAGATCCATGGAGGAGCCACCGGTGATCTTGGAGCACTAGGTGAGAGGCCTGTAGCAGACCAGGTGCATGCTTCCCAAGGTAGCTAGAGGAGAGGTATGATTCCTGAGGAGGCCCACAATGGACCAGATACACGCTTCTCAAGGCAATCAAAAGAAAGGTATGATTCTCGAGGAAGCCCGTAGCTGACTCTGGACATGGATCCCAAGGTGAGGCACTGCCTGATCGACATGAAACTCGAGGAGTGACCTGCAATCGCTATAAAGCATGGATCTCGAGGAGCAGGACCTACTGACATGGTGGGACGTAGTCTGAGACCTGTAGACACATGGATCCCAAGGAGCAAGACCTACTAATGTGGCGGCCTGCAACCCAAGACCCATGTTGACGTGACCCGAGGTGATCTAAGATGGTGATGTGGCAAGCGGTACGATTATCAAGGCAAACACATGGCTAGATGATATGGTAAGCTTATATGTATTAAGCACGTGGATTGAGGCAACCCGACTGTTGATCTGGCGAGGACTGTGGACTACTGACTTGGCGTGGGTACGACTCTTAAGGATCGACTGTGGCGATGACCTAGCGAGGAGTTGACGTGGCGGTGTGTTACTGGATGAACCTTGAGGTGACGAGGTAGATGATGTGGTGCGACGAGCAAAGCTAGAGATAAATGATGAAGTCTGATTCATTTTTTGCAGCGTGATGTGACAAGCTCAAATTTGTTGTCTTGGGTGACAAAATATCTGGGTAGCTAGAGACTGCCCGCAGGAAGTCAGAATAACAAGGGGAGCACTTTTACTTTTAAAAAATCCTCTGATCGCTTCACAAGCGATGTGGGATTAATGCCACGAAATTTTTTCAACTTCCATTTGAAGCGCGAGGGCACTTCAAATACAAGCGCCCGCCCTGTGGCTATCGGATCAGCCACAAGGGTCGACTGGAAATTGATGTCATTCTAAGGCCCCAACTCGTGATAGGTCGCAAGTTCGAAGCCTAGCGGGGCTAAGCAAAATAAATTTTTTCTTAAAAAAAAAACAAAGGTATATTTTTTTATTTATTGTATTTTTTAATTCTTTTAAGCATTTTTTTTAATAATTTAATATTCTTTTGGTTTAAAATCATTTTTTTTTAAATGATTTTTTTTCAAAAATTGTTTTATTATTGATTAAATAATGCTTAAATTAATTAAATTTATACATTAAAATAGAAAATTACAAGGTTATTCTTTTTGCAACTATAAGAATTCATGTTATTTTGTTTTCTCCAACCTTGGGGATAAAAATACAAGACGTAAAGCACAATTTTGTTGCCAATTTGAAGCCTACAACTCTTCTCAAAAACCCTTGTTAATTTTGCAAAATAAAAGGGGGTGAATATCACATTTTGTGATTTTTCTTTTCCAAAATTGTAACACAAGGAGTCAAACAAAACTTGCAAAATTCAAAGTCAAAATTTGTGCAATTGTTTTCTCCAAGGAGGGATAAAATACAGGAAATTGTACATCTTATTTTTTGCAAACCGCTGAGCCGCTGCGAGCTTACCTTGGGTCCATTAAAACCAAGTCATGTGTCGACTAGTTCTGGAAGCCTTTTAAATGTGGTTCGTGTGTCGACTTGTCTTGAAAGGAGTGCTATTTGTTAAATTTGCAAATCAAAGGGGGGAAGACAAGAAATTGGATTTCTTTGCAAATTTGTAACACAAAAGTGAGGAGCACTTAAAACAAATCAAACTTGTTTATTTTGCAAAATCAGAAAAGATAGGCAATTGTTTATTGCCACATTATTTGCAGAATTGTAAGACAAGGAGGAGACAAAAATATATCAAGTTTTTGCACAACACAATTCCAAATTTTGTTGCAAAAGCTAAAAGGTGCATTTTCAATTTTACTCGACACCTTCATTGGAAAATTAGGTGCATTTTCGGTTGCATCCGACATCTAAGTGATAAGAATTTTGTGGGCATTCTTGTTTGATTATTGCATTATTTCTTTTGCAATTATAATTCATAGAATCAAGAACACTCCATACTCCAAAATTTCACAATAAATTTGTGTTAACCATTGCACAGATTTAAAGCCAATATTCACTTGATATTCTCTCCTACAAACAAAAACCCCTAATTCACTCTATTTTTTTGGCTTAATTTCCTCAAACTGATTATCCCTCTTCAAGAGGATTTTCAGGAAGGTGCCATTAAATATCTTTTTGAGTGAATTATCTTTCATCTCTTATTTTTTTGGCTTAATTTCCTCCAATTGATTATCTCTCTTCAAGAGAATTTTTAGGCAGGTGCCATTAAATATCACTTAAGAGTGAAAGAAAGATCCATCTTAGTACAAATACTAGGACCTTCATCATGGCAACTATCAACAAATACTTAAATTATACACAATTTCTTAAAGGTCCTAACTATTTAGCATGGAAAACTAAGATGAAAGCCATCCTGACTATAGAGAAAATGTGGGATTTAGTTTATGGCACTGAATAAAGACCTGCAACACCAGGAGCATATCAAAGAGCATGGTATAAAAATAACAATCATCTTCTTATGTTGATCCTCCTAGAAACTGCTGATGAGATCCAGCCTCACATAAGTGAAGCTAAAACTGGTAAATATGCATGGGATGCTCTTTGTACCATTTTTTAAGGCAAGAATCAAACACAACTTCATACACTCCATATGAAATCAGGTGAATCAGTAGAACTCTTCCTCTGCGGAGTGTCAGAACTGAAGTCTAAGCTCAATGCTTTACGAGCCAAAGTTGAAGACACCATTTTGACTTCAGTAATCTTGAGAGCTCTTCCTGAATCCTATAAAATGTTGATTACATCCTTTAATGTTTCACAAATATCAGTTAACTTTGTGGAGTTAGTCAATTTGCTTCAAACTGAGGAAGCAAATCAACTCCAAAGTGATGAAGTATCGAACAATGCACTTTACTCAAACAATCAGGGTGATAAGAAGAAAGGAAACTTTAAAAAGGGAGGATCATCCTCAAAAGGTAAGTGAAAGCAATCTCAAAAGAGGTTTTGCTTGCATTGTAAAAAGGATAACAATGACACCAATCGGTGTTGGAAACAAGAAAGATAAAGGCATAGTACAGAAGCAAAACAAAGGTAATATTGCCAGTGAAGTGTCTAGTTCTGATTCTGATTCAGGTTCAGATAAAGCTCATAGAGTGCTTATAGCTAAGACAGTATTGTAGAGGGACAACACATTTGTCACCTTGAGCAAGCACCATTTTCTCTCTCTCTTTTTTAGGCTTCATAAATAGCATAAGTTTTTGTTTGAAGTACTTGTAATAAAGGGGTGTTTGTACCTCTTTTAGGCTTCATAAATAGCAAACTCTCATTGTTTGAAGTTCTTGTAACAAAAGGAGGGAATTTTTTGGTGTAAAATTGCCTAGGAGGCAATCTTTGTACAATCCTTCACAAAGCTTCTTTAGTTGCACATCTTTTGCAATTAAGGGGGGATATTCATTTCTTTTCTTCACAATTTTTTGTAAAAATGGAAGAAGACTTATAAGGGTGCATTTTTGGTAGCGACCAACATCTTAGTAATACTTCTTTCAGAAATTAATTACAACATGTTTTGCAACAAGAAGGGGGGAACTTATAAGGGTGCATTCTCGACAACGACCGACACCTTAGCTACCTTATCTTTTGAAAACTCATATTGTAAATGAATGAACCTCGTATGAAGTGATCTATTCTACTACACCTAGCGATTGCAACGGTTGGTTACCCATGCAATTCGGTTGGATGACGATATTATTATAAGGACATTCATTGGTGCAAATATAAAATGAGGAATGACCTACTTTTTGCTTAGAAGCAGCAAGAGTACTATGACAGAGCAATAACCAACAGATCGACATTTTTCTCTACTATATTGGAGCAGTTATATACTTTACCCAAATATTGTTGTATAGGAGAATAGATATGTATTACCCAAATAATGTAATAAGGGAGGATGTTAGAGTAATATTCCATTCTTTGGTATATTTACCCTTTTTACTCTGATAGGTAAAATAGGTAGTATATTGCATTACACTACTTAGGTAGATTATTACATTTTCTTTTCTACTTTCTACCATGTAGATATTTACTGTCTTAAATACCTAATGGTTAATTTCCTAAATATCCTAGGTGCAAGAGTTCTAAACCAAAATCTCTTCCTCTTGGCAGATTGTTTGGTGTGATCTCTTGTTCATTCAGTTTGATTACTATTTTGTAACCTATTTAAAGGCTATAGTTTCTAAACTATATGCTAATGCAAATATTTCATTTATCAATCAGTCACAATTTCTTGGTCATAATAATCCAAGTTCATTCGGAGCCTATTTTGCACCCAGTCCACATCTAGGCTCTTTTTTGCACCTAGTTTATGGTCAAGCTCTATTTTACATCCGGTCTAATCAAAACTATCAAATTTGCCAATGTTTTATAATTTTTGATGAAAAATAAGGTAATTCGTCCTGCCCTCCTACATGAAGTTGGCTAGGATTCACCAGGGTTTTGAAATGGATTCACCATTTTTTTTAAAGTACATTTTGGGTCCAACCCCTTATGCATAATCCTATAAGGCTCTCTCTAGATACATGTCATGTTGTTGACCTTAACAAGTCCACTCGTTGGTTTATGAATGAGTTTACCTATTATAAAGTAAATGGAAATTATCCCACATATAATGTGGGAGGATTTGCATGTGGTTTATATAATTTAAGGTTCCTATGAATAGATAGCCAAGCCATAGTGCTTTATTGGTTAGACTAGTCGAAGAGACTAGGGCTTCAATTTCTAGGCACAAAGGTTTGATCGATGGAGGTTTTATTTGACTTGTTGACTTGTTGAGGTTTGACTGGTAGAGATTGATTGGTTGGAAACAGATTGCGTAGTTTGACTTCCTAAAACCCAACCTTCGGTAAAATAAACATTAAGTGATATTTTTTTATTTTTCTAGATTATATTTTATCATAGAGGATTTTGAGCTCTCCAAGACATCCCAAATAGGTGGTGTTTTGATTACATCCTTAAATTCAAATGTGGGGAAAATTTGTGTGAATCTTAGGAACACATTTGAGGAATATTTAAATGATTCTTTGGATCAACTTTTGGAAAATTTGTTAACCAATTATGGAAAAATAGAATGCATTCATAGATCAAATTTTGGAAAAAAAATTGATAGGGTTTGTGAAAAAAATTGTGGAAAATAGAATGCATTCATAGATCAAATTTTGGGAAAATTTGATAGGATTTGTGAAATATTTTGTGTAAAAATAGATAATGCATTCATTTGGGAAAGTTTGATAGGATTCATGAAACATTTTATGGAAAAATATAATGCATTCATAGATCAAATTTTGGGGAAAAAATTGATAGGTTTTTGGTAGAACATTTTCATGGAGAATTTATAGAGGATCTATAGGATAATTTCGTAGAGAAATTGTAAGTGAACTATAGAACATTTTCATGGAGAAATTGTAGAGGATCTATAGGATATTTTTGTGGAGAAATTGTAAGTGGATTATAGAACAAATTCGTGGAGAATTATAGAGGAACTATAGGATAATTTCATGGAGAAATTGTAAATGAACTTCCCTTAGCATGAATTTGTGAAAATAAATGAATGACTAAAAGAGATAAGAGCTTCTCTTAGTGTGCCTATTGGGAATTAGATAAGAAAAGAATGGTTTTTTCTTAGTTTACCTTTTGAATATTAAATGGCCTATCTATGATGGATAAGTTAAATTACTTTTCTATGATAAAATATGGAAAGAAATAAATGTGGAATTTATTCCAAGAGTAGGGGGTTCTCTCTTTTTGAATCTTGCTATTTGTAAACTTAAATTATTAAGGGGAAGAATGGAAGAGGAGTTACATTCTTGAAGGAATTATGGGGTCCCTTATTATATATTGTTACATGTAAAATGATAGTGAAAAAATGACACCATGATGGGTGTTAGGCTTATTGATATATTGGCAAACTCGTAATGTGAATGATGATAGAACTGTGGAAGTTCTAAATTAATTATAGAACTGTGCAGGTTCTAAACTCTTTTAAAAAATAATTTTGGGAAAGAATGAGCATGGAGTTCATTCTTGGAGGTATTATGGGGTACCTTATTGATATTAATTTTATACAAAATGATTTTTAAAAACATGATATCTCGTTGATGAAAATATGATGCTATTTGATGTATTTGGAAATAATTGGTGTTCTTTTGTAACCTAAGAATTGTGGAAATTCTTATGTATTCATATGGATTTTTTGGGAAAAGAAATCGTGCAAATTATTTAAAATAATTGTATTGGTGAAAATCATGTTATGAAATAAAAGGATATCTTTGAGGTTGGGTTTTTACCTGAAGGATTTCCCAGGATATATGATGTATAATGTATCATCATTTTGTGATCTTGCCTTTGATGCTTTCTAGATCTAGTTATTGAAGTTATGCTTGCACTTTAATGAGATATCTAATAGAATGAATCATGGATAGGAGTTTTATTTGAATATAGATGCAATGGTTTATACATTTATCTTAGATGGAATGTTCAAAAATGAAGTGCTTGATTATAAACATTTATGAATGAATATTGTACTCCTTTTTACTTTGTTTAATGATGAATGGCTTATGTTGCTATGGAAATGACTGATTATCAGGAGATAATAACAATGATATTAATTTTTCAAAAAAATAACAATGATATTAATTAGGGATTAAGTTTCATGAATGAGACTTCATTTAATTAATTAAGTGCATAGACTTAATAAGCCCTAATTAAAACAAAGAGAAATAATAAAGGATGGATTGATAAGTTCAAATCCTAAGGGAGTTGTGAGGATGCAACACCTAGGATCTATGCATAGGGAACATTTGAGTACAAAACTCAACAAGAATCCAAAGAGAGGAAACTTTGGGGAATATCTTAAATGGTGTAGTTTAGATCTTATTCCACCCTATGGAGGATAGGAAAGTCTTATGCATGTAAGTTGGGTGATAGGAAATAGATCGTCTATGTGATTTTACCACACTAAGTGATGACCACCTTAGTTACCTCATTACGAAGATAAGGGTAACTAAGTACTTCAAAGTTAGATATTCCATCATGGAGGTGTGATGTCTAAACTCCAAGGCATATGCCTAAACACCATCCTAAATAGACTTAGGATGGGACTAACCTAGATGAACTTGGGTTAGTATGGGAATTGACATTTCTATTTTGGGCTGGACTAAAAATGGAATAATCCCATATGCCATGGTCAAGACTTTCTACATTCGAGGAGAATGTAAGAAAGATAGGGTGACAATTTGAAGGTATCCTTAAATTGTGGAGGTATATCATGGAAGTAAAAATGTAAACCCATTGGTCTCAAAAAGGAGTTTAGCCACTCCTTTCCAAAATAGATAGACACTGACCACATCATCTTTTAGTGTGTTTCCTTGTTGAGCTACAACTTATGTTGAATACAATTTTCAATGATCCTTGATTATGGTTTCCACTTATTGTGTAGTTATGATATTTAAATTTAAAAAAATACTCTTTCGAGTTGGTTTCAAAATGAGGGTCTTTACAGTTGGTATCAAAGCTAGGCTAGAAAAAGGATGCTAGTAGAAGACCCAATATAGCAAGAGGTTGCTAGTATAAGAATACAAGATTGCTCGAACATATTTTAGGGTTGGTTGAACCTGTAATACCAATTTTATAGTTGGTAAACCTAGCTCAAGGGTTCAAAAACCTAAGATTCAAGATTCTAGGTCAGGTGGTTACAATAAAACTAAAATTAGACCTCTATGGGGTAGAGTATCTCATCATTATAGTTTATGGATTATAATATCAAGTGATCAACAAAAGAATATTTTATATTATTATTTATTTTCTTAGAAATGCTAAGCAGCCATTGATTATAAACATGGCCTTCGGCCTGGGGAGATGGTGAGGGAAGAAAGTAGAGAGGTGAGGGCTCTGGTCCCTCCCTTGCTCCCCCTCCCATGGCTCCTGGTTCCTGCCCAGTCCCTGGCTCAACCCAGGTCATCCCTCCCGGGGAGTGGTTGTTTGCAGATGATCTCCTGGGGGGAGATCCTTCTCCACTATCTGTGACCCTCCCAGCCGGCTAGGGTTTCCTTGGTTGTTTTTTCAGACTGGTGCTTCTCAGGGATCCCTGTTTGGTTGGGGATCCCTTCCCTTTTTCCCTCAGGCTTCCCCTTGGGGTTTTTTGCAGGTTATTCGCATGGATCTGGTCCCCTGCGTTTCTTGGTGCGATGGAGGTGACGGTTTAGGGTTTGGACAGCTTCCCCATTTTTCTTGTGAATCCTCGGCGGGCTCTGTGCTTGGACGGGATTCTTGGTCTCTGCTGTTGGGATCCTCTTCTATTTTCCCGGGGCGGGTTCCTTGTGGTGCAACTCTCTGGTCACTTCCTGATGGGCTGGATCCTCTCTGTGCTGGCTGTCGGCTTCCTGCAGGATGGCTCTCGCTGAACGGAATATTTTCCCGGTGGGCGGGATGGTTTCTCCACAAGGCGGGATCCGCCAAATCCGCCAGTTTTCCCGCGAGGCGGGATCCTTTCTTTTCTACTGGTTTCCCGGATGGCGGGATTTCCTTGTTGCTTCCCGCTAGGCGGGACTGTTTGTGGTGGTTTTGACTGCTTCCCGTGAGGCGGGATTTTATTGTAACGATTTTTCTTTGCTTCCTGCTGGGCGGGATCTTCTCGATGGTGGTTTTTGGCTACTCCCCGTTGGGCGGGATCTCCAAAACTACTTTCTTTCTTATTTGTTTGTTTCCCATCGAGAGGGATTGTTTCATGCTTACTGTTACCGTTGGCGGGATTTGCATTTTGATGTTCGGTTTCAAGGGATTGATGCCCTAGGCCCATTGCTTATGTAATCGGGTTTTTTTAGGGGTTACGATTTCTGTAATAGGCTTATACATAAAGCCAGGAGGCATGATGCAAGGCTGATTTTGTACATAAGGTTTTGGGATCCTCTATAAAAACCCTTTTTTAATCTACTATAATAATTACCAAAAAAAAACATGGCCTTCGGCCAGAGAAAAAAGTTGAACATATTATCCATGGCGAAAGAATGCAGATACAAAGCCAACATGAACCTTAACCATGATGAAAAACTGCCATATTTGAGATGTGGTCACCATCTAAATACTATCATATCTGAGATAACAAGTGGCTATAGCCTCCCCAAATAATATTATCATTAAATAATAGTATGTCGCCCGAGCACCTGGTGGTGGTCAAGTTTAATAGTGCATTGCACATTATTTAAATAAGGTATTACATCACTACACAATGCATGTGGTATAAATATCCTCACATGAGATCACAGTGTAAAAACATCCAATGATTTGTTTAAACATAAAGACCTCTTTTGTATTAAATCAAAATAAAGGAGAATCTAATTTTAAGAGGATTGTAGTAGCAGTGTTGTAAATAATAACAACAAGAGGTACTAGAACTAGTCATGGTGGACCTATAGAACCAACAGAAGTATAGTCTTTGAAGATCATGAGACCAAAGGGGAACATCTCAGAGGATAAGAGATTCTCAAGGATTGGGAAATTTTTTTAGGACATATTACCTGGAGTAAGTATGGTCCTAGAGAAAGGAAATTATCAAATGAATAATAATAGATTAAGCATATCGAGGAATGGTATCTTGCGTGGAGTAAGAAAAATTGTAGTCATTATCAAATAAATGATAATAAAATAAGTTAGTCCAAAAATATAAAGGACTAACTATAAATAACTAAACTAAATTTTGTGTAATATGAGTCATTATTGAATGAGTGATAATGTACAACATTGCAAGAGGACACCTTGTGGGTAGGCAAGCGTGATCTTGATCATTGTCAAAAAAGTGATAATTATTAGAATTAAAAATGGCATGTAATGATAAAGTGCATAAATAGATATGTACAAAATAGACTGACAGAGTAAACATAAAATAGAATAATATGTCAATAGAGGGACACATATGAAGAAATAATAGGATTTCAAGTGCATTGAAAGACATTATGACCTTGAGAACTGAAGAGGAATAATGAGTCCCTAAATAAATAATATGAAATCATCAATCGATGACATAAGAGTAATGAGGTGGACTAAGATGATTGAGACATGATCTTTGAAGGATGAATAAGTAACCTCAAGGTAATTGATATGTGATCGATTAAATGATTGAACAAGATCAATGTGTCATAAACTGGTGAATGGTTAGGCATTTAGCATTGATCCCTGGAGTAATTCAAACACCACAACATTGATAAAATAGGTTGAATATATCTTATAGGATTTTTATTCAACATTGAAGAAAGTATTAACTTGTTAGCTACTCATGGAATTTAACACAATTATACTCATATTAGGGTTTGCCTTGTTGATAGCGATTACAATCGGAGCAAATCCCATAGTGAGTTTTATGATTCTTCTACTTTTGATTGTTGATATACTGGTGCATATACTTTGAGGAGATGGCTTCTAGTGATACTGGAACAAGTCAAGGAGGTAGTGTAGAGCTAAAAGAAACAAGACTATTGAAGGTTTGTAGACCACACCATATATTTAGAGCAATCTTTCATAGTGTTCGGGATAAGTTTGATGTTGATAATTGGTGATGGATAAGAGATATAGGCTTAGAGGAAGTGATGTATCTATATCTAGTGCATGTAGATAGATGTTATCTATCAACCCTGATTAAAAGGTGGAATATCGATAATGTAAATTCCAGTTATCCACTAAGGATATGACCATCACCTTAGAATACATGCATCGAATATATCAATTACTAATAGAAGGATGTATAGTGATAACGATAAATGAAGTAGATAAGGGGCACATTTTGGAAAGAGTGTTCACATCTAAGTAGAGAAATTTGAATACTAAGAAGGGTAGAATAATGTATGAGTTGTATTATGTGTTGGGTAGACTGACACATAAACAAACTATGATAATGGTGCTCATATCAAGCATCATCTTGCCTGATTCATCAGGTTCATGATTCCCTTAGAATATTTTGGGAATAGCGTAGTACCTCATGGAGAGTTCAATAGTTTTTGCATGGTATCCAACCTTATTCTCTTAGACCTAGAGAGAGTTGTTCGAGGTAAGAATGAAAAAGCAGGCAATGATGAGCTTTAGTCTCTTACTGCAAGTATGGGCTTGGGAACATGTGGTCATGGCAATACCCTGAGGTTTACCCTATGATGCATATATATTGGTGGAGATAGAGGTTTCTTATGCATTTAGGTGGTAGAGGGGGAAATATTTGAATAGTAACAGACCACCAGAAGGTAATAGAGAGTGGTATCACTCTATTTCAAAAAATTTGCAATCCCAAGATGTGATCTAGAGACCATGGAGGAAGGACCCAGTATGTGTTATGATGGAATACAACTAGCTCATGTGCAATGAGCAAGGTGGTTGATTGGACGTGTGAGCATGCAATACGAGTATTTTTAATATACTTGAGTATTGTGATAGTTTGGTATTACACAAAGAATATCATATCTACCCATGATTATACAAGAAAGGGAAGAAAATGAGTAATACCACCACATATGGAATCCTTGACTTTAAAGACAAATGAGGTTATATGGACATCATATGAGGATGATTATGGCACTACCCTAGAATATGATAGATGGTGGGCCACATAGTGGTGGCAACGAGAGGAAGATATGAAAGAGTATGAGGATGCAGAAGATAGTGGAGAAATAGTAGAGACTATAGGAGAGAAGCTTACACTTGAGAAGGTAGTAGAGGAAGAGCTTCTTAGAAGACATGTACACCATCAAGTAGAAACAAAGTAGGCCCTTCAAATATTTGAGAATGTGATGAACGATATTCAAGGACTAATGAATTGCACAAGGTGGAGGGTTTAAGGGAGCAAGTTTGACTATTAGAAACACAATAGTTGTATCAAAAAGGTATACGGGCACAAGAAAGGATGAGGTTAGAGGCTGAGATAGATGTTTTCATAGCATAGTGAGATAGGATCTAACTGGGGGTAGCATAAATAAATAGCTATAGAGAAACATTAGTAGTAGCCCTACATGCTAAAAATGCACAGCTCCACCAAGTAAGGGAAGACTATAGGGTTGCATTCTTGGCTTACTATTTTGATGCATTATTGAGCCATGGGTTGCTCATTCTATCTTAGACAGCCGTAAGAGTGTAGCACAAGCGTGGGATGATAACTTGAGCAGCTTGAGCAACAACACAAGGTAGGGCTTGGATAACTTCTCAAGTAGTTTCTCTAGCAACTTCTCAGATACGAGGATTAGGTCCAGCTCAGAGTGGTGAAAGGACCGAGAGGTAGTAGCTATGAGATTTTTTCATTGGGTATGGCTGAAATACCACTATTTTGTATGCTATAAGGATGTATAGCATGTATGCCAATGGATTTGGCAAATGTAACCAATAAACTTGGTAAATTGTATATATGTGTAAATTTATTCTTGGTTAGGCTTTAATTATTCTTGACTAAACTTAATGAGAAGGAATAGAGATAGAAATTATATTCTTAGTTAAGTTTTAACTATACTTAATGGGAAAGAATAAACATGGAAATTCTATTCTTAGTTAAGTTTGAAGCATTCTTTAGGGGAGTAATATATAGAGAATATATTCTTGAGAGGAGTATGGGATCCTCTATCAAAATTGATAAACTTTATACCAAAATATGAGGCTTATGAGTACTAGGAAGTACATAAGTCCATCTCAGGAGCAAATTTAAGATTAAAATTGGAAATTTAAAGAGATTAACTATGCATAAAATGCATAAGTTTTTCTTGGTTCGCTCATCTTGGATGGGCTAAGATGAGTAAGATACATAAAATAAATTTTCCTATAGGAAGGTAAGAAGAATAAGATCTTTAATTTTTTAAACAACATTAATAATAACACCTTATATGGAGTAAGTTTGACCATTGATATTATTAGTGGATGATGATTTTTTGGGAATGGTGCCTTACGTGGAGTAAGAATGACCATTGATATTATCAATGAATGATAATATTCTTGGAATGGTACCTTACATAGAGTAAGAGTGACCATTGAGATTACTAGTGGATGATAATATTGATGTTATCATGTGTATGATAATATTCTAATTCATAGGTAGGATTCTCTTTTTATGTGATCTTTATTAGCTTAGTTACATTTAAACTTGTTGTAACTGAAATGAATCCGTGGTATTTTCCACCTAGGAACATGATGCTAATCCTATGAATATTTTAAAAATATATATACATACCCTTATGATGCAGATGATAGAACAAAGTGGGGTCCAATGGGACCATCATTTTAACCAAAGTACCATTTAGAAAAAGTGGAGGTTATGCAAATCTATGTTCATATTTATGAATGTTTTGTTTAACATGGAACACACAGGACAATGTTTAGCCCAAGGGGGGGAGTATGTCATAGCCCCTTTAGCAGGTCTCATCATCGATATAGATTATGTATGATTAATCTTGTTTGTAGTTGCAAAAATTATGAATAGTTAAAAATATTTTATGTTTTGAATATGGTATTGTTGATGCGTTGTTGATTACAGGACTAGGTACTTTGGAGAGTGGACGAGGGAATCACCCATGGAGAAATACAAAGTAACCCTTATTAGTTTTGATAAAGATTTAAAATTAATTACAAGTTTATTAATTAATTATGATTAACATTAACAATGATCATTTAATTACTTAGAACATTTTTGCAATTAGGTGGGATTTTTTTGATAAAGACCTCTAGGGAGGAAGATTAGAATATTTGGTGGTTGAATTAAAGTACCAGTTAGGTAAGAGAATCTTATCTAATGTATTATAAACCAAGGGTAAAGTAGTAAGATCCAAATAAATTAGGTGGCATGACTTGGTTTGGACTTTATCCATTTTTGATGAAGAAAAAGAGATCCAAATCATGATAAAAATATATATTAAAATAATAAAGAGAGGGATATTTTTATTAATTTTAATATCTTTATTAAGGGGAATGAAAGGAAGGAAGGACTAAACGGGGATATCCTAGGATAGCACGATGAGGTAGGCAACTTTGGGAAAGCAAAAGGATGAATTGTAGATAAACAAGGAGCTTAAGGAGCCTGGCCATTCAAGGGAGAACTAGGTTGGAGTATCAAGTTTTTGTCTTGCTTTGTTTGGAGACTTTAATGGCTTGCAAATCTTAAATATTTATGCTTAATTTGAAGCTCTATATTTTCTTGCCATTCCTATTTGATATGCTTGGTTGGAGGCTCTAAGTACATGCAAATCTTATGTGACTAAATTTTAATGTTTTATGCCTCATATTCGTAGAATAATGCCTCTATTGATTGTTTTTTCAACCCCTAATTTTAGCAGAATTATGATCTATTAATGGATATTTCATCTTGCATTACAACTACTTTAAAATAAGTGTTACTCTTGCTATTTATGGCCATGTTGAATGTTTCTTAACAATGGCATATTATACCCCTTAGTCATATGATTATATGTAAGCATGAATTTTACCCTGTAATATATGCTCAAAAGCTCTATTTTTAGTAGACCTATTAGATATTAAATAAGACTTCCCCTATTGCATGATGATTGCTTTCAATACACACTGATATTCGAATGATAGTAGTGGAAATCTAGCTATAGGAAAGGGTTGATATCATGGGTATTGCAAAGCCTATTAGCCACCTAAATTATAGTTATAAGGATGCTTGTTAGAGTCATCTAAATAAATCTCCCTGTGATACAACTAATCCCCTGATATATGCATGAATTTAGCCCTATGTTTTGATGAGTATGGACACCTAAAAACCACCTTCAAGATGAGTGAACTATATTATAGCTAGACGCATTTTCACAATCATGTTGAGATTGTTCTAATAGAATTCCTCTATTGAGACATTTTAATTATTTCTAACATATACATTTAGACATTCCTCTCTACTTCAAACTGAGTATCCTTGGTATACGTTTTATACCCTTGCTTTGAAGCAAACCACCTGGTTGGGTTGCTTGTTTTAGTGAATATTTGTACAGGATAAAATCCTTATATCAACCCTATAACAAACCTATAATAGCCACCCTGTTAGACATCTTCAAATTTGGATATCACATCACAGGTGGATAGAATTTGAATTCTAATATCTTTATTTTCATTTTTTTTTGTTTGAAAGTGTCTTATGGTCTGTACGTAAGGATTTTGTGTGGGTTAGAACCACCTATCATCACCCTTGAGAGAATGATGCATGATGTTCTATGCTCGACCCCGCTAATGTAGAAGCCTTTTTAAAGGCTTTCATGAGCATTGTCCCACATGGGATGTGCTTGAGTGGAGTATACCTTTAAATGGAGCTCGGCTCTCTAAATCTTATCGACCACCAAGTGGTGGTCAAGGACCACACCACTTGGTGGTCAACCTAGTGCCAGATGGAGGCATGTTACACTATTGTTCTTCTTTTTATTTATCCTCACTCAGATAGTGCCACTTGATTTCTTGTCCTCACCCTGCAAATATAGGTTAGATGCTCAACACCTGTGTGTGATAGCTCTAGTAGCATTCCATTACATCACAAGACAGAGACCAGAACAGTAAAGCATCTCATTACATGAATAGAGAGTGATACAATACGAGTAGAGATATGAGGCCCTTTATATAGGAAGAAGATAGGTTCCTTGGCCAACACTCTACCTAGTTGTACAAGGGACACCTTGCACATTTACAACTTGCACATTGACACTTGTGCATTTATTACATTGCATGAAGCAACTAGATAACTTCCCCTTAAAGTAATCTAACATAACCAAATGATGTAATATATTCTAACACCCCCTGTATTACATTATTTGGTCACATAGATGATATCTGAATGTTTGAAACTTGATTTTCCCAAGTGCTTTTGTAAAGATGTCTGCCAATTGATCTTATGTAGGAACATACTTGAGGATGATATGCTTGTTCTAAAAATGTTCTCTGATGAAATGACATTGAGCTTCAATATGCTTTGTTATTTCATGTATTATAGGATTCTTGATCAGGTTCAATACTCCTTGATTATCAGAGAATATCAAGGTGGGAGTCCATTTGATTCCCATGTCAGATAGTATGTATTGTAGCCATAGAGCTTCACAGGTTGTATCTCTTGTTGCTCGATATTCTTCTTCAGTTGAAGATTGTGCTATTGTATGTTGTTTCTTGTTGTGCCAAGATATGGGTCCTGATCCAAGATAGAAGACATAACCTAAGGTAGATTTCCTATCATCAATAGATCTAGCATAATCTGAATCTGAGTATCCCTCCAAAAAAAATTCTTTGACATCCTTCATATAAGTTAATCCATAGTTAGTAGTCTTCTTGATATATTGTAATATTCATTTTGTAGCTTTCCAATGACTTTCTCTTGGTTCTTGCATGAACCATGCAAGATAATTTACTGCAAATGCTATGTCTGGTCGATTGTTTGTTAAGTATAGAAGACTTCCAATTAATTGGTGATACATCATTGCTGAAACCAATGGTGTTTCATCATTTTTGGATAGTTGAGTCCCTTGTTCCATTGGTGTATCTTTGGGTTTACACTCTATCATTATGTACTTTTCAAGAAGGGCTCTTGCATATTTTGATTGAGTGATAACTATTTTATCCTTTCCTTGATAAATCTCTAGACTAAGGCAGTAGTTCATTAGCCCTAGATCTATCATTTCAAATGCCTTTTCTAGATCCTTTTTTATGTCACTTATTAACTTTTTTGAACTCCCAGTAATCACTATGTCATCAACATATACTATGAGGATCAAGATATCATTTCCAATTTTCCTGGTATATAAGTTGGGATCTGATGAACTCCTTTTGAAGTCATGTTGTAACAAATGATTATTGATCTTTATATTCCATGCTCTAGGAGCTTGTTTCAAGCCATATAGATATTTATTCAATTTGCATACCTTATTTTCCTACCCTTGAATGATAAAGCCTTCAGGTTGTGTCATATAGACTTCCTCTTCTAATTCACCATTAAGGAATGCACTTTTTACATCCATCTGATGAAGTTTCCACCCTTGATGTGCTGCTAGTGCACAGACTATTCGGATAGTAGTCATTCAAGTTGTTGGTGTGAATGTTTCTTCATAGTCAATTCCCTCTGTCTGAGTATATCCTTTGGCTACTAGTCAATATTTGTACCTGTCTAGTGTTCCATCTACTTTGTATTTTATTTTGTACACCCATTTACAACCTACTACTTTCTTTCCTAGAGGTAATTCCATGAGATTCCATGTTTTATTTTTTTGAAGTGATGTATACTCAGATTCCATGGTCGCTTTCCAGTGTGAATTACTTAGTGCTTGAAGTGTTGATGTTGGTTCTACTATATTACTCAACATCCCTCTATTCATTCTGGTTATACTATGGGTTTGTGGTCTAGTAGTAGTAAGATCTAGCATTCTTTCTAGATTTGATTCTTTGAGTGTATCTATGAGCCATATTGGTTCTTTTCTAGGAGGTACTACAAAAGCTTGCATGTCTTGTTCTTGAGATTCTAACTCTTCACTTATTGTGTCTTCTTCATATAGATTTAGAAGGACTTTTGTGTCTTCACTGGATTCTTCAGTATAGTTTTTGACTTTTTCATCAAAAATTACATCTCTACTAATGTAGACTTTCTTTGTAGATGGATCTAGTATCATGTATCCTGTAGACTCATTGTCATAACCAACAAATATCCCTACCATAGTTTTGTCATCTAGTTTAGTCCTCTTTTATTTTGGAATATGCATGTAGGCTTTGCATCCAAAGATTTTTAATCTTTCTATGTTGGGCTTTTGTCCTGACCATGCTTCTTCTGGAGTAATATGTTTGAGTACTCTTGTTGGTAGTCTATTTTGAATGTAGACTATTGTTTGTACTACCTCTGCCCAATATTGGTGATCAAGTTGTGCTTCTTTTAGCATACATCTCACCATTTCCATTATTGACCTATTTCTTCTTTCTACAATCCCATTTTTTTGAGGTGAATATGTTGTAGTGAGTTGTCTTCTAATTCCATTTTCTTCAAGGAATGAGTCAAATTCTTTGGAAATAAATTATCCTCCTCTATCTGAATGAAGTGCTTTTATGGTCTTTCCTGATTCCTTTTCCACTTGAAGTTTGAATTGTTTGAAATGATTGAATGCTTCTGATTTGTATTTCATGAAGTATACCCACATTTTTCTAGTGTGATCATCCATAAATAGTTGAAAGTATTTATGTCCTCCAATACTATCAACTTTCATTGGTCCACACAAATCTGTATAGATTATCTCAAGAGGTTGTTGGGCTCTGTGCTGACGAAGTTCAAAAGGAATTCTATGTTGCTTTCCTACTAAGCATTCCGGACATATAGTAGTCTCTGGAGATAAGTTGGGTAGCCCTTCAACCATTTGATACTTGAATAATTCCTTTATTGACGTCTCACTAGTATGTCCTAGACGCTTATGCCATAGATCTGAAGCTTTGGTTGAAAGAGCTGAGTGGGTAGCAGTGTCTAGAACAAATAGACCATTTCTATAAGATCCTGATGCTATCCTTTTTCCCTGTTTGGAGATGTAGCATTGTTTCCTGCCAGTGAGAACTTTGAATTCAATAGTTAAGTCTTGATCCATAAGTTGAGAAATAGAAATAAGATTAGTAGTTAATCCTGGAACATACAAAACATTTTTTATTATTCCTCTTCCATCCTTTAGATTTACTGGAATATTGCCAATTCCTTTTACCTCATATGTTTTGCTATCTGCTACAACAATTGGCTTCTCATTTACCTTCTTCAAAGAATTGAACCAGTGTATGTTACTTGTCATATGTTTGCTTGCACCTGAGTCTATATACCAATAATCCATGATGCCTCTTGACTCTCAAGTGTGTTTTGAAAGATAATATAGTGCTTTTGTAATTTGTAGTTCAATTTTGGGTTGATTTTGTGAAATTTTGTAAACATCAAAATCAACTTTTCTAACACCTTATTACTCCTATTGAACTAAGCACTTTTTCAATTTTGAAGAGGTTTTAATGTTGGATTTCTTTTGTCCCTTTTGTGAAATTTTGAGACAAGAATATTATAAATTTCCAACCTTAGTAAAAACCTTAATAACCCCTTTTAATATCCCTTAGGATTTGATTTTAGTGTATCTAATTTTCAATAAATTAATTTGGTGTTGTATTCCTTATAGCTCCCAAATATAGAAAATTAGAACACAATAATATTTGCAAATATTTAAAAATTAATTTCTAGTAGAAATCCTTATTTCTCCTATGGTTAATATTGCAAATATTATATTAATTTGATAAATTATTCCCTTTGATGCTTTGCTTTCAATATGGTTAATTTCTTCTAAGTTTAACCTTGATTTATCAACCTTATAACTCCCTTAAATGAAAGCACATTAAAGTAGGGAATAAATCTCACCTTGCAATATTCGAATATGTGTTATTTTCGGATGTGAGATGGCTGCAATGTGAGTGTCTTTGCCTTGACCATTCCCTCCAATGGAAATCTTGGATTTAATGCTTCAACTATGGTGCCTTTAATATCTGCCTTTGACTTCCTTTGACCAGAGCATTAAAGGCTCTTCCACCTTGCTTCCATGCTACAACTTGACCCTATGCACAAAGACTGTGAAGTGCCGAATGTGAATGCTTCTAAATGTTGCATTCTCCCTGGTCCAAGGCACCTTTAATAGGTGGTCAATATTTTGATGAGTGACAAGTGTCACAATGGTTACATTCAACGCTTCAAATATGCTCTTGGACATCTGTTACAAGTGTCACCCTTGCTTAAGTAACATCTAAAGCATTTTTATTCCTTCATAGTGTGTTGTCCAAGTATTAAGGCTTCCTTCTGTAACACCTATGGCTGAATGTAACTCCTCTTCCACGTGGACTATGGGTGCCAAAGAGATGTTGTAATGCTTTTCCTCACATGTGTGAAATTCCAATGTACCTTTGAGGGTGTTTAGGGTTTCTTTTGGAGAATGACAAGTGGCACTTGCATGCCCTAGTCTTATCAATGCCTTCTTGCAAGCTTTTCAACGTACTTTTCCACCTTCTTCCTTGTTGTATTTCTATGGTGCTAAGATGGTTCCAGCCAAGCAATGCTAATGGTGGAGCTTTTATGGAGACTTTGGTGGAGCCTTGGTGGTGCTTGGATAGAGTTTGAATGGCAGTGCTTTGGTGGAGACTTCTTGATGCTCATATGACTCCAATATTGATTTCTTTGATTTCTCCCTTTTTAACCTATTATGTTGCTTTGAATGTAATGTTATTTCTCCCTTGCTTTGTGCCTTGTATTTTGTAGGTTCGGTCATCCAAGATATGAAGAATATGAGACTTCTTGAGTGGCTCTTTTTCTATGCTTGGGAGAATGCTAGCTTTCAACCGCCTTTGGCTGGTTTACCTTGGAAATGTTGTGCCTTTGAGGCACCTTCAAATATGCTCTATTTCCTTCATAGAATGAATTAGAGAAGTGGAATATAATGTAACAATATTTGTAAATAATATGCCTTTATTGCACCCTTTCTTGCACTCCTTTTTGCAGGTCTGATTTTCTGGTTTTGTGGCAAATTTTTGAATGCAATGTAAGGGTTTTGAGGATGTATCTTTGATTAGACACCTTCCCCTTATTTCTTGGATGCTTTGATAACAAATCCAAGCTTGTAATGATGTAGATAGAAGCTCCTTGTTTGCTGTAATTTTCTGCTCTTTTCCTTTGCAACTAACCCTTGTATTGCTTTGAATTTGAGACTCACCAAGTCTCTATTTTGAAGCTTCTTTTTCTGATTTCAGTTAGTTGTCTTCTTCTCCAAATTTTGGAGGATTCTAACCTATTTTTGTGGCTTCCTTTGGCCACTAGATGTTGCAGATTTTTGTGCACTAATAGTGTCTTTAGACACTTTGACAAATTCTGGTTTTGTGCCCTTTTAAAGAAACACAAAAACTAATATTTTGAGAGTAATAGAGTAGTGCAAATGAATCCAATAATATTTCACTTTTAATGCACTAAAAATCTCACCTTATCACTCCAATAAACTCTCAAAATAAATTATTAATGCACTTAATCAATCTACTGCAACTTAATCAAGAATAATCTGAAATGAACCTTCAAGAATTATTCTGCAATTTCCTTACAAACAAAGTTGTAGGAGCTAGTCTTCTTTTGCTTTCCAAAGTAGATGATAGGTAGTTGATAGATAGTTGTAATTCTGAAATCTAATCAACTCCTAATGTGCAAATGAACCTTAAAAATGAACCTTTATTTTTACCCTTTTGAAGACTGTAATCCAATTTTCCCTTCTTGCAACTTTAATCCAAATAGGGTGCTTTAATGAATCTGATAAGTAATTCAATTAATGAATCTACTTGCACCAATAGTTGCTTACCTTTAATGGCTCCTGTAGATGATGTAGATCTAGCTACCTTAGATAGAGTTCTACAGCTTCTTTGGTCCTCTTCTTCCTGCTCTATGACTCTTCAAACAATCTCAAAGCAATGAAGTTTACATGCAACGGGTCCAAAGGTGCATCTGGTTTGCAAACAGTGTAGCAATGGTGATTGGCCCAATTGTGGCAATAGTACTTTATGACTTGCTCTACCACCTAGACTCTTCTGAGAGTTTTTGTAATGGTGGATTTCCCTATTCCTATCTAGGAACGACCGTGGCTCTGATACCACTGATAGCTCTAGCAGCATTTCATTACATCACAAGACAAAGACCAAAATAGTAAAGCATCTCATTACATGAATAGAGAGTGATACAATCCGAGTAGAGATATGAGGCCCTTTATATAGGAATAATATAGGTTCCTTGGCCAACACTCTACCTAGATGTACAAGGGACACCTTGCACATTTACAACTTGCACATTGACACTTGTGCATTTATTACATTGCATGAAGCAACTAGATAACTTCCCCCTAAAGTAATATAACATAACCAAATGATATAATATATTCTAACAAGTGTGGTTGATGTATGAATGAAATAGTTGAAACCCTTTTTATTTACATGGAATGAATAATACCACATTAATCGTGCTAGGAAAAAAGTAGAGATTTAAAAATATAAGCCCCCATTAAGTGAGCCATCACCACTCAGTGGTCACGGTGACCACTATGCACTGACTAGGGTGCCTTAATACATGTTTTGACCTACTTGGACTATGTTGACTATTCACATGCACAACACCATTTAGAAGGCTCTCTCTCTTAATACATGTCATGTTATTGACCTCGATAAGTTTGCTCATTGGTTGATGAATGAGTTTACCTCTTATAAAGTAAAGGGAAATTATCCCACATACAATGTGGGAAGGATTTGTATGTGGTTTATATAGGCTATGGTGCCTATGAATGGATAGCCAAGCACTAGTGCTTGGTTGGTCATACTAGTCAAGGAGACTACGACATTGATTTCTAGACATGAAGGTTTGATCAGTGGAGGTTTCATTTGACTTGTTGACTTGCTGAGGTTTGACTAGTAGAGATTGATTGGTTGGAAAGCAATTGCATAGTTTGACTTACTAAAATCCAACATTTGGTAAAACAAACATTAAGTGATGTTTTTTTATTTTTCCAAACTATCTTTTACCATAGAGGATTTTGAGCTCTCCAAGACATCCCAAATAGGTGGTGTATTTGATTACATCCTTAAACTTAACTATGAATAGAATTTGTATAAATATTAGGAACACATTTGGGAAATATTTGTATGATTATTTGGATCAAATTTTGGAAAATTTGATAACAAATTGTGGAAAAATGAAATGCATTCATAGATCAAATTTTGGAAAATTTGATAGGATTTGTAAAACATTTTGTGGAAAAATAGAATGCATTCATAGATAAAATTTTGGGAAATTTTGATAGGATTTGTAAAATATTTTATGGAAAAATAGAATGCATTCATAGATCAAATTTTGTGGAAATTTGATAGGATTTGTAAAACATTTTATGGAAAAAATAGAATGCATTCATAGATCAAATTTTAGGAAAACATTTATAGGTTTTTGGTAGAACATTTTTGTTGAGAATTTGTAGAGGTTCTATAGGAAAAATTCATGGAGAAATTGTAAGTTAACTATAGAAAAAATTTAATGAGAAATTTTAGAGGATCTATAGGATAATTTCATGGAGAAACTGTAAGTGAACTATAGAATAAATTGTTGGAGACATTGTAGAGGAACTATAGGACAATTTCATGGAGAAATTGTAAGTGAACTTCTCTTAGCATGAATTTGTGAAAATAAATGAACAACTATAAGAGATAGGAGCTTCTCTTAGTGTACCTATTGGAAATTGGATAGTAAAGAATAGGTTTTTCTTAGTTTATATTTTGAATATTAAGTGGCCTATCTATGATGGTAGGTTAAATGATTTGTCTATGATAAAAAATGGAAAAAAAATAAATGTGGAATTTATTCCAGGAGAAGTAGGGGGTTCTCTCTTTGTGAATCTTGCTATTTGTAAATTTAAATAATTAAGGGGAAGAATGGAAGAGGAGTTCCATTCTTGAAGGGATTATGAGGTCCCTTATTGTAGATTGTTACATGTAAAATGATAGTGAAAATGTGACACCATTATGGGTGTTAGACTTATGATATATTGGAAAACTTGTAATGTGAATGATGATAGAACCGTGGAAGTTCTAAATTAATTATAGAACTGTGGAGGTTCTAAAATATTTTTTAAGCAGTTTTGGGAAAGAATGAGCATGGAGTTCATTCTTTGAGGGATTATCGGGTCCCTTCTTGATATTTATTTCATACAAAATCATTTTTGAAAACATGATGCTATTTGATGTATTTGAAAATAATTGGTGTTCTTTTGTAACCTAATAATTGTGGAAATTTTTATGTATTCATATGGATGTTTTAAAAAAATGAATCATGGAGATTCCTTAAAATGATTGTATTGGTAAAAATCATGTTATGAAATAAAAGGATATCTTTGAGGTTGGGTTTTCCACAAAGGATTTCCTAGGATATATGATGTGTTATGTACCATCATTTTGTGATCTTGCCTTTGATTTTTTCTAGATCTAGTTATTTGAAGTTATTTTTGCACTTCATTGAGATGTCTAATAGAATGAATTATGGATATGAGTTTCATTTGAATATAGATGGAATGGTTTATACTTTTATCTTACATGGAATGTTCAAAAAGGAATTTCTTGATTATAAACATTTATGAATGAATATTGTACTTTTTTTTACTTTTTTTAATGATAAATGTCTTATGTTGCTATGGAAATGACTGATTATCAAGAGATAATAATAATGAGATTAATTAGGGATTAAGTTTCATGAATGAGACTTCAATTAATTAATTAAGTGCATAGACTTAATAAGCCCTAATTAAAAGAGAGAATTAATCAAGGATATATTGATAAATTTAAATCCTAAGGGATTTGCGGGGATGCAACACCTAGGATCTATGCATAATGAACATTTGAGTATAAAACTCAATTACTTAAAGAGAGGAAAATTTAGGAAAGATCTTAAATGGTGTAGTTTAGATCTTATTCCCTTTCATGGAGGATAGGGAAGTCTTATGCATGTAATTTGGGTGATAGGCAACAAATCATCTATGTGAGTTTATCACATTAAGTGATTACCGCCTTAGTTACCTCATGGTGAATATTAGGGTAACTAAGTACTTCACAGTAAGATATTCCACCATGGAGGTGCAATATATAAATTCCAAGGCATATGCCTAAACACCATCCGAGACGGTCTTAGGATGGGACTAACCTAGATGGACTTTGGTTAGTATGGGAATTGACGTTTCCATTCTTGGATGGACTAAGAATGGAATAATCCCATACACTATGATCAGTACTTTCTACATTTAGGGAGAATATAAGAAAGATAGGGTGACCATTTGAAGGCTTCCTTAAACCGTGGAGGTATACCATGGAGGTAAAAAGGTAAACCCGTTGGTCTCAAAAAATATTTTGGTCATTCCTTTCCATAAGAGATAGACACTAACCACATCATATTTTAGTGTGTTACCTTGTTGAGCTACAACTTATGTTGAATATAATTTCCAGTGATACTTGATTATGGTTTCTACTTATTGGGTAGTTATGATATTTATATATAAAAAAATAACTCTCTAGATTTGGTTTCAAAATAAGGATCATTACAAATAATAGAGCTAAGAGTAGAGGTAGGTCATCTTAATATAGAGTATAGGATATAATATGATTATAGTTTCCCTACAAAATTTTCATGGGCAGGTGATGGAAAATCAAAAAAACTCTCTAGGGTCAGTTAGCAGAGGTAATAGATGATAGGGATGCTACTAGAGTAGAGGTTGATAAATTGATACAAGAGGTAGCCTAGTTGCATAGGGAGTGAGATGATGTCCAATTTCAAGTAGTAATAGTAGGGAAAAATCATGATGTGATAGTATGATATCTAATGATCATTTGGATATTGCATAGGCAAATGTGAAATGGGTCAAGTATTATAGAGGATTATACCACCAGGTTGTGTATGATGTTCAAATATGACCCTCTCCTTCTAGGAGTTAGTATCAATCTCATAGAGATTTAGATCACATTAGTAGTTAATCAAGATTCCTATGTCACAATAACCACCACCACCTATATATGGAGGAGAGTCCATAGAGGGAATCTCCTAGATTTGAGATGATTTTGGGTATTTATGTGATGTATTTTTTTTATTAGATTCAAAAAAGGGATTTTGAAAGAATCCCCAAACCTTTTACATAAAGGACTAGTCTGGAACAAAAAATCATCGTCAAACCTTCATAAAAATAATAAGGGGTTAAGGATACCCCATGCCATCAAATATGACACAAAATATGAAATGAGCAAATAGAGACCCACACTTTGAGTGGATCTTAGAGTAAATAAATAGAAGAGCATAACAAATATCTGAAGATATTAGGTGCATAGACAAATATTAAAAAACATTAAATTATGACAAGATGGTATATTTCAAACACTAATCCTGCCCACCAAATTACTGTACCTAAAATTGAAATTGAAATTTGAAAAAGAGTGCATCTAAAAAATGATCGAGTCAGAAAAAAAAATGTCAAAAATTGGTATCTATCTTCACTTGAAATTGTAGGTTTTCTAGGAGATACCTGCAATTCATCCACCAATGAATCCCCTTAGGAAGGATAGCAGATTTTTCAATGCTTGCTACATCTAGCCTTAAAATCCGAAATCATATCAGGAGACAACAAAAGACCTTTAATGAGATCACCTTTGGTATTTGTATGATGTATTGTATATGGCTTGGTGTGCTAGTTTTTCTTATGTAGCACACAAGCCTAAGGCATTTATATATGGACAAATGTACCATTTTTTACTATTTTGGTGTACCAACATATTTATTAATATACATTATGATATTTTGATGATATATAGATCTATTACTGGCTATTTGATATCTCTTGTGTTATGGATTCTTTTCATGTGATGCAAATTATTTATGTATGATAAATAGGTGATTTATAAATATGTGTAATTGATGGTTTTTATGATGATTTATTTAATGTAATAAATGTATATGAGCATGATTTGGATAATTTTATGAAGATATAGGATTTTTTAGAAATGTAGGTTTATAAGGATTTTTTGTTGATAATGGTGATAATTGATTGTGAGAAAAAAGTAAAATTAAATAAATAAGTGGTAGATCTTTTGTGATGAGTGGATGTAAGATGATGTATTTGATATCATAAGCACTTATAATCATTAATTATCAAATTTTGTTAAGTAATATTCTTGATGAATTTTTTTATAAAATATTTTAGTTGATAAACATTTATATGTTTACCCAGGTGTTGTAGGTGAGTTGGAGAGGAGAGGGAAATCCTCCAAGAGAGGTCCCAAGTTCAAATCTCCACCCTACAAAAAAGCTGAATTGGGTATCCAAAATCCAATTGATAATGTTGGTGCGAGCAGGGTTAGGTGTGACTCCCGGGTGACTTTGACGGTGTAGAACCTCCTATTCATGGTCTCTCAGACCAAGGCGGCCCCGCAAGGGGTTTTTTACTTTAAAAAAACATTTATGTGGTAAAAATTCAAAATAAATAGATAATGATTTGATAATTGATTGGGGGAGGTTGTATAGTAATTAGATTGATGAAATGAAAGCATGTGGGTACTAATTTAAGGATTTTATCAATGATTGGTAATTTTAGTGAATTACTATTGAGGATGAATCAGTGATAGTTTTAATATATGAAATAAAGTCCAAGAAATTGGGGTGAAAGTGAAAAATGTATTAAAAATGGGCAATACAAATTAGTGGTAGTAAATTATACTTAATGTTGTATAAGTAGATGTGTTGTGTAATATTTATGAATGTTTGATGAATTGGTTTAATTGTTGGAAAGATTTAAAATTTAATGAACAGTATCAAAGAGGACAAATAATGTAGCTAATTTAACTATGCATAGCATAGGAGAAACATATGCACAAAGTCTAATGAAGGCCTAAGTTAGAGCCTATAATTATTATAATCTGTACAAAACAGTTATAATTTTTACAAGACTATGTACAACGACTAGTTAAGGTTTAAAAACTTAAATTATGATTAGTTGAGGCCAAAAAAAATAAACTATATTGAATGGCAACCAATTAAGATCTAAAAACTAAACAATTTTGAATAGTTGTTATTTAAGGCCTAAATTTGAATAGCAGCTATTTAAGGCCTAAAGTTTGAATAATTTATTTATAAAATTATGTACAGTGGCTAGTTAGGGCCCACAATTATTTACTATAGATATATACATTGTCCAACTAAGGCCTAAAGTGTTGAACAGTGGCTAGTTAAGGCCTAAAAGTTGAATATCATCCAATTAATACCTACAAGTTTGGACAAGTTTGAACAACAGCTAGTTAAGGCTTATAATCTGAACAAGTTTAAATAGTAGCCAATCAAGGCCTATAATTTGATCAGTGGCTAGTTAAGGCCTATAATTTGAACAAGTTTGAAGGACAACCAATTAAGGCCTATAATTTGAACAAGATCAAATGACAACCACTTAAGGCCTATAATTTGAATAGTGGCTAGTTGAGGCCTATAATTTTGAAGAAGTTTGAATAGTGATCAGTTAATATCTATAATTTGAACAAGTTTGAATAACAGCTAGTTAAGGCCTATAATTTGAACAATAGTCATTTTAGGCCTATAAATTGAACAATTTTGAATAGTGGCTAGCTAAGGCCTATAGTTTGAACAAGTTTGAATGATGGCCAATTAAGACCTATAATTTGAACAAGCAAAAATTTATTTATAAAATTATGTACAATGGCTAGTTAAGGCCTAAATTATAAAAATTAGCTTGATTATGTACAATATTTACAAGTAGTATGCACATTGACCAATCAATGCCTACAAGGTTTTGTATAGTGGCTAGTTAAGGCCTAGGACAACAATATATAGTTACTATCAAGAAGATTTCCCCAAGAAATATAGGAGAGAAAATAAATGAAATAATGGAGCTATCAGGGCTATATATGATTGCACTTTTCATCAAGTAATCTGGTTTGATGAAAAAAATAATTTTATTTGTGTATAACATTATTTCTCCTAATTTATGGTATGCTTATGAGGTAAGAAGACACCAATTTTACATGCCCTTTGAGTATTTTAAGATTCTTATGATAAAATGTGGTATGTCCTAGTTGATTCATATGTTAGGGAGAGAAGGTGATCACATCGATCTATCACTTGATGGATTCAAAAATAATTATGCATTTGCAAAGTATCATTCATTCATTTCCCATCTTATCGATGGTCTATAGATGAATTAGGATAAGTGAAGTTATATTTTATGAAAGTGAGTAGTAGATGTTGGATAGGTGGCCTAATATATCTTTATGAAGGCCAAATCTCATTCATAATTGCCTAGCGGATGTGTAAGATCCTACACACCTACTAGATAGAGGTCAATGAGGCTTGGTCCTCATGATGATGTATGAGGTAGCTCAAATAGTTTGAGAAGAAATAGGAAGATAGGAACAGAAAATTAAGGATATGCACATTTTCCTAGCACATTGACTAGGAGGTTTAGAACCCTCTATCCATTATCTAGCATATATGTAGATATTTGCAAGGTATTGGATATTAAGGGACTTGATCCTCTTGATGATGTATTAGATTTGAAATGAAAGAGAGAAGGTTTTTTTTTGTTACTTATTATTCTAATTAAGTCAAAACAATAATGGAAATGGGGTGATGGGGTCATCAAGGCCATTGATGATCATGTCATACATAACTTCACCCAAATGCTGAGATAGAAGAATATAGTCAATTAGATTTTTTGTGAAGGAGTTTATCCTAATGTCCTAAAGGAATATAAAAAAACATGAGCAATGTCAATTTATTTTATGGAGGAATGCCTATACATCCAATATGCTAATCATGAGATCTTACCTCGCTCAATGGTTCATAAGGACATGAGGGTTAACTTAGGTGACTAGGATTTAAGTAAATTAGAAGGAATTGTATCATTTATATATAATATAGGATAATTTAAGAGCTTATAAAGAGAAGTCATATGGGTATGATCAAAATGACCATATATATATATATATATATATGTCAATGAAATGATCAATCATGTTGAGCCATTATAGGACAATGTATACTATCATGTAGTGTATGTATATATATGTCACGTAGAAGCTCAATATTTAACTACTTTCATTGGCATGACTAAAGATAATTTTGTATTTAAATATTGATTAAAGATGATTGTTAGGTCTAGGTTGGAATAAGTACCTATGATAAGATGTGGCTAGCATTGACAATTCACTATCGAGTGTATAATATTATTATGTACTTGGCATTCATCAATCATCACTAGCCCCACCTCTCCAAAGTCCTATAGACCAACTAGGGGAATTGAGAGGATGATAAAGAGGGATTTGTATTACCAACTAGTATAAGGACCAAGGAGAGATGTTGATAGGATATTTTGATGCCAAGCAACATATATAATGATAATTTACTTGTTAGACACCCAACTTATCCTTCCTCATTATCTTGGGGACCCTTCAGCTAAAAAGGGGTTAAGTAGGAAGTAGAGGATGAGTTAGTAAATTTTTTTCTTGATGTAATATTTGTAAGGAAAATACTTCTAACTCAAATGGATATACAACCTTAGTCCCATGGACCAAGGCATAAGGTGTTGCACCAATAGGAGTTTGAACACTAGTGTGATAAGCCCACAAATCAGGTTAGAGTTGTAAATGCCAATCTTGAAAATTTTGTTGACAAGCTTCTTGAGAATTTTGTTCACATATTTTTTTAATGCTTTAGCTTAACCATTACCTTAAGGGTAATAGGGCATTAACCACTTGTGTTTAATATTATACTTAGCATAAATGCTTTGGATATATCTATCATAAAAATGTGTCCCACTGTCTAATATTAGGATAGAGGGAATTCCATAGTGATAGAGAATTTAATTAAGAATAAACTTTGAGATTTGGGCTCCAATGGCTAAGGAAAAAGGCATAGCTTCAACCCATTCGGTGAAGTACTTACTAACAATGATAATAAATTTATTGCTATCAGATAAAATAAGAATAGTTTTACCAATAATGTCTAGACACCAAATTGAAAAGGCCTAAGGAGAAGTAATAGGTTGAAGAGATTAATATGGAGCATGGATAATATGATCATGATTTTGGCACTTTTCACATTACTCAACATAGTTATGTGAATCATTATCCATGGAATCCCAATAGTAGCCCATGTGAAGCAACTTTCTTGTGATTGTAATTCCACTAAAATGGTCACCACAAGATCCATCATGGGCTTCCTGGATGATGGTATGGATTTCAAAATAATTTGGCCATTAAAGGATAATACCATCATAGGATGAGCGATAGAGGATATAACCAATGATGAAATATCTACAAGCACATTGTCTAAAATTATTATGTTCATTATAATTTAGGCTTTCAAATAATATGCTATCCTTTGGGAAATTGAATATCTCCTGATAGCAAGATTTAGTAGGTGAAGAAGATTCAATGGTAAATATTTCAAGATGGGCTTGGATAGACTAAAGGGTTGCTAGTTCTTGAATTTGATGAATGATAGTGGTAATAAATAATCTTCCAATTTTAAAGGGATAAGAGATGTGGCTATGGCCATAACATCGACATGACATTGGTTAGATCATGGGATGAAATAAATGATGACTTTATCATAGGAAGCCATGATTTTGTTGATAATTTCTATATATAGCTTCAACTTGTCATATTTTGTTTGATTGACACCCTTGATCTAGTTAAAAACTAACTATGAGTCACCAAAGATAGATAGAGTTTCATTAGAAGGCTAAAGCCACATGGAGCCCAAGGATGAGGACCTCATACTCTATAGTGCTATTGGTGAAAGAGAATTATGTCAAAGAAAAAAGGAATAAGTTGCTTTTGCAGAGTGATCAAAATGATTTCTTCCCTAGCTCCTTTGACACATCAAGCACCATTAAAGTATAGGGTCCAATAATTAGTCTAATTAGTTTCTAGGGTAAGAATTGAGTCATAAAAATTTATGATCAAAGGATGATGATCCTCTAAGGGTGCAACAGTAAACTAATCAGTAGTGACTTATCTCTTAATAGATTTTTGGCTAATAAATTCAAGGTAAAATTCACTAAGGGTGATGATCTATTTGGTAGCTCATCTAAAAAGGAGAGGTTTGGATATGAGGTATCATAAGATATCAACACTTGCAATAAAAAAGGTCTTATAGCTTAGCATGTAGTGCATTAATATTTGAGAAGAGAACACGACAACTAGGTAGAACTTTTTTAAGGATGAATAACAGGTTTCATAGCTAACCAAGGTTTTACTAATATAGTAAATTGCAATCTCTCAATGTTGGTTGTCATATTATACTAACATGGCACCTAGGGCATATGCAATATATATAACATAAATTACTACATGCTTAGACTTATCTATGGCTTTTTAAACCTTAATATTCCCATAAAACTCACAAGTTAAATATCACATGATTGAATATACTATAGCCACAATATAGTAAGATCAAGATAATGATATGAGTAGAATAATATGAGTAAATTAATATGTATATCAAGGCTTTTAATATATCAACTAACATTTAATAATAAACAACAATATGAATGTAGATAGCCTTAATCATACATGTACAAATCACATAGCACAACTTATAATATTAATTGTTCAAAATGTATGCAATCTTTATTACTCCTTTTCCTCTTACAAATATGATAAGGACTTTCATTTTCTCTATAATATGATAGTTATTGATTGATTTATTCAATATTTTGTATCCTTATGGAGTATATATCCATAGTAGTATGACTCTTTGGATACTTGACTATTTATTTCCATATGCCAAGTCTCATGACTCTTGGCTTCTCTATTGGACACTTGCATACTTTATGAACGCTTGACTTTATATTAAATGCACACCTAGACATGACTCTTGACCTTAACTTTATACACTGTAATCTAAGACACTTGTGCACAAATTTACATTACATATTTGCACTCTTAGATATAAGACACGTGTGCACATATACTCAACTTACACTTGCACACTAACTCACATTACACTTGTGCATTTCCTACACATTACAACTTTACATAAGACTTTTGTATTTCCTACACATACACACTTACATGAAAGGGGAAATAATACTCACACTCTAAACTATGACTCAACCCTAATCTAATATTTATAAGTTATACCATGAAGGTACCATGGGGGTACATTAGCATGTACCAAATAATGTAATATACTCCAACACCCCCTTATATTACATTATTTGGTTATTGAAGACTTTAGTATTCAATCATAGTCTATTAGAATTTGATGCAGTATGCAATGGGAGATAACAATCACAAGATGTAAAATATGAAAGAAAGTAAATCTGCGAGATGACTGAAATATGCTATAATAGAAATGATGGAAATGAATACAGTGTAGCTATGGAGGAAATGGACACTCCATGAACAAAGCTACTAGACTACATTGCATCCATCATCAATAAATGGTAATCTACACAACACGATGCTACTACCTATGAATATTCTCTAAGCTTCTATATTCTACTTGTTATAGTGAGGCCCTTTTTATATAGGAAGATAGGTTCCTTGGCCAACACTGTACCTAGTCATGCAAGGGACACCTTGCATATGTACAACTTGCACATTGACACTTGTGCATTTATTACATTGCATGAAGTAACTAGATAACTTCCCCCTAAAGTAATCTAATGTCCTAAGTATGTACCTAGAAAGGTACATTTATATGACCCAAATAATGTAATATAATATATTTCTAACACCCCCTATATTACATTATTTGGGTATTAAAGACTTTAGTCTTCAATGTGAATCTCCTTCTTGATCTTGAGATTTAGATTTTTCTTCTCTATTTTTTGTAACCTATTCAGGCAAGTAGTTAGTGTCTTTATAACCTATCATTCTTGTTGAAAGAGATTTGACTTCATAATCATATGTAGATTCTTCTAGTTCCTCTATTTATTCTATCCTCTGAGCTAGATGCCCATTTTTATTTCCTTTTTGATACTCCAATTAGGGATAATGGGTTTTATGCTAAAATTGTTATTGACGAGGATTTTGATATTGTCATGGCTGAAATTGGTTTCCATTGTTCATCTGATTTTCTTGATTCTAATTTTTGAGATTGAACCTGCAATAGCTGGTACTATGGCCTTTTATCTTGCATATCTGACAATACCTTGTTGTACCATGGATTTCATCCTTTTGATGAAGAAGCAATATTTCTCTGTGGATTATCTTTAGATGCCAATGTAGTGTTAGTCATTTCCTCTTTAACTATATTTTCCACCTCATATTCCTATAGAATATTGACTACGTCATCAAAATAAGTATCTTTACTTAGGACTTGTAAAGATGTTACCAAATATTTATAGTTGTCTAGAAGTGCTCTCATGGTTACTCGAAAAAAAAGTTTGTCCTTAATTATTTCTCCTAAGGTCAATAATTTCCCTAGGAATAATTCTATGCTTTCTTCATTATTCATATTTAATGAGTGAAGTTGAGTTTGAAGATGAAGAATAGTTGCCTTATTCTTTCCTTCAAATATTTTTTCTAGGCTTGTCGATGCATCTGAAGATATTTTTTCTAAACTGATATAGGATTGTATCTCATCAGTGATAGCAAATGTTATTATACTTAGAGCTTTTGAATCATTTTTCTCAAACTTTAGGATTTCAATATCATTTGTGGTAGGTATCTATGTTTTCCCTTCGATAATATCCCAAAGTTTTTCATATACCAAGATTGCTTTTAATTTATTCTTGTAAGAGAAATAATTAGGACCCTTGAGTTGTTGAGATTTCTAGGAAGAATTTGTTTGATGTCATTTAATTTCTCTAATATCAATCCTTAGATTTTGTGGACTTCCTTATGTCTCCCTAGTAATGACAGTATATACACCTAATGGAATTTTTGTTAGAAAGAGTATATTCTATCATTTGGGTTATGTAAATGTATCTTCCAAGGTACATACTTAGGATGTTAGATTACTTTACAGGGAAGTTAAATAGTTACTTCATGTAATGTAATATATGCACAAGTGTCAATTTGCAAGTTGTCCCTTACATAGCTAGATAGAGTGTTGGCCAAGGAACCTATATTCCTATATAATAAAGGCATTATTGCTATATATATATATGATAAGAGGGATATAGATAGATAGAGCTTCTTATAGCATAATCGTAGGTAGTAGTACAGTGTTGTGTAGATCACCATATGTTGGTGATGGGTACAATGTAGTTTCGTAGCTTCATTAATGGAGTGTTCATTTCATCCATAGCTACATTGTATTCATTTATGTTATTTCTATGCACAGCATGCTTCAATCATCTTGCAAATTCACTCTTTTTTATATTATTTAGCATCTTGTGATTGCTAACTCCCATTGCTCTTTACATCAAAAGCTAATAGTGTATCAGAGCCACGGTATATCTAGCCTATGTAAATCAATATGAAAACCATCATTATCATTTTATCTAAGTTTTTTAACAACCTAATGTGGAGCTAGACTAGACACTATCAAAAATTATCAGAAGAGTCTAGGTGGTAGAATTAGGGAGAGTCACAAAGATAGGACTGAAAGAAATCTAGCTCCAAAAATACTGAGATTACATTTGACTGGAGTCTTTCCATAGAGTTGCTAAAAAAAGTTGTGAAGACTAGGACTTGACATTCAATCCACTAGATTGACAAATCATCTAGTGAATATCATTCAAGATATTTAAATTTTTTTAACTATTACCTAAAGTTTATTTTCTTGCAGAAAATTAATTCTTAGAGGATTGGGATTCCTCCTACAATAGAAAGCTACGAGACTCCAACTTCATTTCCTAAAGGTCGGTGTGCCTTCATAGTGTAGATATTAGTTCCTTGTGCAAGAGAAGAATATTGTGAAAGAATATTTTTGGTGAAGAGTCGTGGTGAAGTTAGGAGACTAAATATCTCCATTACTGGATTTAAGAACTTCACAATTGAAGAACAGGCCATTGAAACCTAGATACAAAAATTCCATAGAAGTCTTAAATAAAATTCCATAGAAGCCTTGAAGAAGAATCGATAAAATTCTTGAATAAGAAGCCATAGAAGTCTTGATACTAAAAAGGCCATAGAAGCCTTGATACTAAAAAAGTCTATAGAAGTCTTGATACTAAAAATGCCATAAAATCCTTGATATTGAAAAATGCCATAGAAGCTTTGATATTGAAAATGCCATAGAATCCTTGATCTTGAAGAAGAATTTGAAGAGAATATCTAATTTAAAAGCATATTAAATATTTTAGTACTAATACTTTATTATAGGGAAAGAAGATTTAATGAGTTGGAAAACTTCCTACAAAAAAATTAGGAAGAGTATCTTCTTCAAAATCAATTCAGTACCTGAAGAAAAATCAAAAAGATCAAGAGAAGATCTCATTGAAGAACTTCCATTCTTGGAAGAAGAAGAAGAAGAAGGATTGGGCGATTCCTGCTCAAATTTAGAGATAATAGAATCAGAGATCCAAAAGATCTCACCACCAACACTTCTAGGAGAAAAAGGTTGAAGAGAAGATCTCAAGGAAGACCATTAGAAGTTATAAGATCAAAGACCTTGGGAAGATCTCATCAGCATCCAAAAAAATTCTAGGAGAGCCTTACAGAAGAAATTCTTGAAGGAGAACTCATTGGAGAAATCCACTACCAAGGAAAGCCCTGATAGTGAAGAACTTGGGACAATCGTTACCATATGACAAGCCCAAGAGAAGAAGAATTTTTCAAGGAGTGCCAAATCCATGAAGAATAATTTGGTAAGGAGTGCCAAATCCGTGAAGAAAAAATTTGTAAAGAGTAATAAATTTGAGAAGAAGAATTTGGTAAGGAGTGCCAAATCCCATAAGAAGATCCTACTTGAAGTCAAAATTCGATAAGAAGACTTGAAGATAAAATAAGCTCACAAAATCTTGAATATTTGAAGATTGCCTCTCATAGTAAGAAGGCACCGCTTCAAATACAAAGACTTCTCCAAATCTATAGTAGTACAATGCAAGAGGATAACAAACCACCAAATCCTAGGCTCATGAAAGAAAGTTTGAGATCATCATTTGGTGAAGGAATTGGTCAGGATAGTTTACAAAGAGCTGCAAGATCCTAATCGAAGCAGCAACTTGGTGATCCTAGATAGCAAGATCTACATCCTCTATAGAAGTGATAAATTAGATTCATTAATTCGATTACTTATCAAATTTTTTAAAGCACCTAAATTTGGATTAAAGTTGCAAGAAGAAAATTGGATTATAGTCTTTAAAAGTGCAAAAAGAGAAAAGTTTTGTCTAAGGTTCAGAGTTGATTAGATTTCAATATTACTTCTATCAACTACCTATCATCTACTTTAGAAAAGGAATAATAATACTAAGTCCTACAATATTAATTGTAGTGAAATTATAGAATAAATCTTGAAGATTCATTTTAGATTATTCTTGATTAGTTGCAGTAAATTTGATTAAGTGCATTTATTTGAGATTTTATTGGAGTGATAATGTAAAATTGTTAGTGCATTAAAATAAAGTCTATTAGATTTATCTATACTATTCTATTGCTCTCAAAAGGATTATTGTTTGTGTTCTCTAGAAAGGCGCAAAATAAAAAACTATCAGTGTCTAAAGACACTATTAGTGCACAAAAATATGCAACACATAGTGGCTAAGTGAAGCCACAAAAATAGGTTAGAATCCTCTAAAACTTGGAGAAGAATACTAACCAAAAATAAAAATAGAAGCTTCAAAGATTGAGACTTGGTGAGTCTCAAATCCAAAGCATTACAGGGTTAATTGCAAGGAGAAAATTGCAGAAAATTGCATTATATAAGGAGCTTCTATCTACTTCTATATAAGCTAGGATTCATCATCATAATATCCAAGCAAAAATGGGAAGGTGTCTAAGAAAAAATACCCTCAAAAACCCCTATACTACATTCAAAATTCTGCCATATAAATCAGAATATTAGACCTGCAAAAAGGAGTGCATGAAAAGGTGTAAAAGGCATCTATCTTACAAATATTGTTACATTGAGTTGCACTTATCTAACTCATTCTACATAGTAAAAAGGGCAGATTGGAAAGTGCCTCAAAGGCACACTATAATCAGGTTGAATCAGCCAAAGGTAGTTGAACGCTATCATTCTCCAAAGCATAGCAAAGAGCCACTCCTATTGGCTCATCTTCTATGTATCTTGGATGGCTGAATCTACAAAAGATAAGACAAAAATCTAGGGGAAAATCAAGTAGTGTATAAGCAAAGGAAATCAAAGCAAACATTCATCCAATTAAGGAGTATTCCTATCAAACCAAGCATACATCCAATTAAGGAGTATTCCTACCATTAGTGGAGCATCACAGAGTCTTCATCAAAGTGCTACCACATCTCCACCAAAGCTCCTCCATATCTCCACCATAATATTTGCTTGGTTGGAAGTCTCTCAGCACCAATAAAGTACATCAAAGAACAAGGTAGAATAACAGGTTGAAAGTCTTGCAAGAAGGCATTGATAAGATAATGGCATGCAAAGGAAAGAGGATACCACTTGTCATTCTCCAAAATAACCCTAGAAAACACCCACAAAGGAGACGTTACGGGATCATCTTGGTGGCAAAGTGTTGGAAATTTGAGCAAGTTTTGTTGTCATTGATGTCAAGAGGTTTGATGTCTAGTTTTGTCGTCATTGATGTCAAAAGGTTGATCTTCCAAAAGGCAAGGAAGTTGTTAAAAGAAGAAAAAGGTATAATATTTATTTTAAATATTATATGCCTAAAGAGGCCTAAAAGGTAGAAGACCCAAGCAAAGGGAAGCAAGTTTAAAAAGAAATAATAATATTATAATATTTAATATTATAATATTTGGACAAAAGGAAGAGGTGAAAAATAATAGGGTCCAAGGAATCATTAAAAAATATATCCCCAACAAAGTCCATTGAGCAAGGTTGGCAAAGGTTTTAATTTAATTTATTTAAATTAAAATATTTTAACCTAAGGTAAAAAATTTAATTTAAATAATTAAAGGCACCAAGTTTAAAGTTTTATTTCGAATTCAAAATTTGAAAGGGCCAACGTGTTTCAAATGCAAAGGAAGAGTATTAATAGGAAAAAAATTTCATTTCCTAAGTCAAACACCAATGCAATATTCGAATGCCCAAGTGATAAATAAAATAATGCACTCCATATACGAAAGGAAGAAGACACTTGTGAGTTTTGTTAAGGAGGCAGAACTACACTTAAGTTTGATTGGCATGACAGAATTATCCCATAGCACAGACGGTGGTCGAAGGTGTGGCTAAGGCATTGTGAAGGGCAAATCATGGTTTCGAATCCCACGTCATTCGCTTTTGTTGAAGAAGGGAAGCATTTTTGTTTTCATCAAAATTCATGTGGCAGCATTAGTAAGGGAGCATGGACCTTTTCTTCACATGTGGGTATGTAGCCTAGGTGGAAGCTTAGCCTTGGGCTAAGGCACTGCGATGGTATAGGTCACGGGTTTGATTTTGGTCGCTGGTCGTTGGGCGCTGGTCGTCGAAGACATGCGTAATATTTTTGGTGACGTGGGCCAACATTAAGGTATGCATTTTTAATTTAATTATTGCCAAAGGTTTGGAATGTGGAAAGAGTTTTGAGGGCACGTGATAATTAAAAAGGTATGTGTTAAATTCTTAGGAAGTCATAAGGGTTGTTGAAATAATATTTTATGCTTAGAAAATAAAATATTGGAGATTATAAGGTGTTAACAAAGGTATTTCATTTTTATGTATAGAATATTGTTTTGAGAAGATTGGAGATTATAAGGTGTTAACAAAGGTATTTCATTTTTATGTATTGAATATTATTTTAAGAAGATTGGAGATTATAAGGTGTTAACAAAGGAACTTCTTTTTTATGTATTGAATATTATTTTGAAAATATTGGAGATTATAAGGTGTTAACAAAGGAACTTTATTTTTATGTGTTGAATATTATTTTGAGAGTATTGGAGATAATAAGGTGTATTTATGACTTGACATTTTATTGTATTTCTTGAATGGTGAGATAATTATTGAGGAGAATATTTGTGTGGATATTTTGAGATAGACTATTGCTATCTAACCTGGAATTGGCAAAAGGATTTGATTGTGAGTAAAACGGGTTTTAAAGATATATCTCCATCAAAGCAAAAAGGTATAGGTACACTATCTTTTGTTTAGAGTGTTTGAAATGAATATATAAAATAGAAGGTGGAGTGAAAAGAATTGATAAGTATTGTTGGAAATGTATGAGCAAATTTAAGTGCACCTTATTTATGGATGATTTGATTTTAGATAGAGAGTGAGAAATGTTTGAGTTAGGATTTGATACCCACATTGTGCTTTTTGTTGAAGAAGTTTGAAAACACTTGTTAAGGGTTTGTGAGCAAGATGTGTTTCATTGATTGAATGATTGAGCAAAATTCTTGAGCATTGGATTTGAGTGATATTAAAAGTGAATGTGCAAACATTAAAAACTAGATTTGTGAAAGCGAAATACTTAATGATTGAGTAGAACATATTGATTTTTTGATAGAATACATCATTCCCTATATGTTCCAGAAGCTAAATGAATTTTGAATAGAATATATCTAAACTGCTTCAAGTTAAAGGAATTACCTTGAAGATTAGACAAAGCATTTGATAGCATTGTGTGCAATATTTGAGATTGATTGATCATGTTTTGTAAGTTTTTTTGAGTTTATATTGAGAGAAGTTTGAGCAAGTTCTTGAGAGGACTTGAAGGCAGATTTGAGGTAAGTCTTGATGAAGACTTGTAGGCAGATTTGAGGTAAGTCTTGGTGAAGACTTGTAGGTAGATTTAAGGTAAGTCTTGGTGAAGACTTGTAGGCATATTTGAGGCAAGTCTTGGTGAAGACTTGTAGGAATTTTTGAGCAAGTTTTGGTAAATACTTGAGACAACATTAAGAGCAGGTTTGATTTGTTCAAGCTTTGTGTTAAGGCTTGGGGTAGATTTGAGCAGAGTTGATTGGCGATGTGATAAAGCTTTTTGTTAAGGCTTGAGGATATATTTGAGGATAGATTTTAGTTCATATTTAAGAGCAAATTTATGCTAGACCTGAGACAGATTTGTACTAGATCAAGGATGGTGTTTAGTACATTTTTGAGACATATATTGAGAAGAGTTGAGAATAATATTTGGAGGTGATAGAGTAGAGGACAGTAGTCTCTAGTGGATAAAAATATCCATTAGCCAAGGTAGTGATAATAGAGATCTTATGTGGAGAGAGATCCACAATCCAGTATAGTGGGGGTAAAAGTCTTCTAGAAGAGCACCAGCCAGAGCAGAGGGGAAAGAGTTCTCTTGTGGATAGAGTACCACAAACTAGAGAAAGGGGAAAGAGTTATCTTATGGAGTGTGATCCGCAAACCAATTGGGAAGATAGATTTCTTCTATGGAGAGAGATCCACAAACCAATTGAGGAGATAGAGGTCTCTTGGATCAAGTTCCACAAAATGTTGGACATTTTGAGTAGATGAAGTTGTCATTGATGTCAAGGATGAATTGTCATTGATGTCAAAAGGTCAAAAGGAGTAATGCAAAAGGATGGTGGCAAAAGAGCTTCATAATGTTTATTTTTAAATATTATGTGAAGCACAAAATAAAAGGTTTTATTAAAACCATGGTTGGGCAAAATAAAAGGTTTTTATTAAAACCATGGTTGGGCAAATCAAAAAGGTTTTCTAAAACCTAAGGAGGCTTTTATTTTAAAAAGGCCCAAAGAAGATTTAAATATTTAATTTATAATATTTAAATTCTTTTGAATTTAAATAATTATAAGTAAAATCAAAAAGGTTTTCTAAAACCTAAGGAGGCTTTTATTTTAAAAATCCCAAAGGAGATTTAAATATTTAATTTATAATATTTAAATTCTTTTGAATTTAAATAATTATAAATAAATATATTTAGAAGGCAAAGTTGGAAGCACCGATGCAACATTGTTTCCCCGACGAATTTCCTCTCCATCGACGTGTGTGACAAGGAAGGCATATGGTATAAATACCATAGCCATTCCTAAGGTTTGGCATCCTTTTCGAATTGCATCCACCTTAAGCGAAAAAGCTCGTGCAATTTTTAAACGTGTGCCTCCCGAATAGCACAGTGTGTTTCCATCGACGTCGAAGGAAGAGCCAAGGGCTCTTAAGGGTTTGAAGGAGTCAAAGCACACGTTGTGCTTTGAGGCTCCAAGTGGAGCACGTGGCTCACACGGTGTGGAAGCCATGGCCAAGGCGTTGTGGGAGTATTGTGCCAAGTTTCGAGCCTCGTGGATTGCAAAAAGTGGTAACATTAATTTTTGGAAATTATTTTAATTTGCTTTGCTAAGGTTTAAGGAGGGATAAGGTGGAAGTTAAGTTGTGTGTTGAGGAAATATTGTTTTGATATATGAAGGGTTAATTGTTGCTAAAGTAAAATTATTTTACCTTAGAAAAGTGAGAGATTGACTTATTGCATTATTTTATAAAGTGATTTATTTAATTAATGCAATATTAAGTAGGGAGTCATAAGTAGAGTTTGGATTATTTTTGAGATATTTTTCTAAAAAGGGTTATGATGAAATTGAATTATTAAGATGTTCTTTTGATGAGTTAGAGTTTTGGAAGAAGTGTTTTGATTAAATATTTGTGGTGTTGGATATTATTTTAAGAAGGAGAAATAAGGTGTAATTAAGTTTGATTAATTTTTGTAATTGAGGATTATTTTGTGAAGAGGTTAGTGTGATATTTTATCATCTAACTATTGAAATTGGCAAAAGAGAAAATTGTGATTGAGACAGGTTTTCTAAGGTCACTTCTACATCAAATAAAAGGTATGGGCATATTCTTCTTTGGTTGAAATGATTGATTGAGGTTTTCTGAAAACAATATTGGAGTGAAAAGGACTTTGTTAAGTTTTCCTTGTTGAGTGTGTTTTGAATTAATGCTTCAAGGTTTTCTGGAATAGAGGTTAAGGAAAGTAACCTTGTTTGATAAGCATTGTTGTTGAAGTGATTGGTTGAGTGAAGAACTTGAACTAGGGTTTGCAAAGATCATGAGTATCATTGTTATGTGAAGATTATTTTATAAGCATTGTTGTTGAAGTGATTGGTTGAGTGAAGAACTTGAACTAGGGTTTACAAAGATCATGAGTATCATTGTTATGTGAGATTGGTTGATAAGCATTGTTGGAACATTTGAGTGAAGTTCATAAGTTTGGACTAGGGTTTGTGAGCAAGGATTAATTCATTGAGTGAGTGATTGAGTAGAGTTGGTTGAGCCTAGTCAAGTGGATGTGTTGATGTGATAGTTCAAGTTTTATGAAACAAATTGTTCTATATTTTGAATTGATTTGAGAAAGAGGTTGAGTGTTGATGAATGTGAAACATATTGAGTCTCTAAAAATTATCTATATGTTTCTATGATAAAAGAGAGATTGAAAGTGATTGAGAGTTTGTGAGTGTGAAGCATATTGAGTCTCTAACAATTCTCTATATGTTTCTATGGTAAAAAGAGAAATTGAAAGTAATTGAGTATTGTGGTGAATGTGAAGCATATTGAGTCTCTAACAATTCTCTTTATGTTTCTATGATATTGGACAAGTTCTAGTGAGGACTTGTTGAGAATATTTGAGGTAAGTCTTTGAGAAGACTTGTGGATAGATTTGTGTGAGATTTTATGGAAGCTTACAATACAGAGTTTGAGGATAGAGATAGTTGAGTAGATTGGACAAGTTCTAGTGAGGACTTGTTGAGCAGATTGGACAAGTTCTAGAGAGGACTTGTGGATAGATTAGTGTGAGATTTTGTGGAAGCTTACAAGGTAGATTTGAGATAAGTATTTGAGAAGACTTGAGAGCAGAGTTGATTGATTGATTTGTTCAAACCTTGAGTTAAGGTTTGGGGTAGATCTAGAAGTGTTGATTTATGATTGGATCAAGCTTTGTGTTAAGGCTTGAGGATAGATATTGAGGATATATTTATGCTAGACCAAAGGACTATGTTTAGTACAGATCAGAGAATAGATATTGAGGATAGATTTGTGCTAGACCAAAGGACTATGTTTAGTATAGATCAGAGGATAGATATTGAGGATAGATTTGTGCTAGATCAAAGGACTATGTTTAGTGCAGATTTGAGGATAGATTTTGGTGCAGATTTGAGGATAGGTTTGTGCCAGACCAGAGATAGAGATTGAGCAGATTTGTGCTAGATCGAAGGACTATGTTTAGTGTAGATTTGAGATAGAGATGAGAGTAAGCTTTGGAGGTGATAGAGTATAGAGGATGATAGTCTCTAGTGGATAGAGATCCATTAGCTAGGGTAGTGAGGATAGGTGTCTTCAATGGATAGAGATCCATTAGCCAGAGTAGTGGGGGCAATAGTTCTTCTAGAAGATCACCAGCCAGAGCTAAGGAGAAAGGAGTTCTCCTATGGATAGAGATCCATAAACTTGATTAGGGGATTGGTGTCTCCTTTGGATAGAGGTCCATAAACATTGTAATAGGGAAAGGATTCCCAAGATATTGATTGAGAAAATTTTAGTGAAATATTTTCTTCATGGAGTAGCCCACATTGGGTGAACCATGTTAAATTGGTGTCTCTATTGTGTGTGGTGATTTGTGCATTGCTTTGATTACTACTATTGATATTGCTATATATACATTGCATAATATTGATTGGGAAATAAAAGTAAAAAGTGGTCTTATACTGTTCACCCCCCTCTCAATATAAGCTTGTGTTCTTCAATTGGTATCAGAGCGGGTTCCTTCAGAAGAGTTTAACAGCTTGAAGGAAAAGCTTTCAAGAACATAATGGATTCTAAGAATGGGTCCTCAGATAATTCAACACTAATATTTTATGGAAGTGATTATATATTTTGGAGTATGAGAATGAAGATTCACCTGAAGGCACTTGGCAATGAAATTTGGGAAGTAGTTGAAAATGGATACATACCACCAGTTGATCCACCTACAGATAAGGAAGGTAAGCTTCTACAACATTACAATTCAAAAGCAATGAATGCAATTTTGAGAGGTTTGCATAGAACAGAGTTCATAAAGGTTATGCATTGTAAATATGCAAAAGGAATTTGGGATAAGTTACAAAGCATATATGAAGGAGATAAAAGTGTCAAGAAGGCAAAGATACGAAATCTCAAGGGACAATTTGAAGATTTAAAAATGAAGGATGAGGAAAACATTAGTACTTATCTACTTTGGGTAGATGAAGTTGTTAACGCCATGCAAGGACTTGGACTTGAGATTGAAGAATCTGATATTTGTGATAAGATCTTAAGATCTCTTCCAAAAAGGTTTAGTGAAAATATCTCTGCTATAGAGGAATCAAAATATGGTGATATTTTGACAAGAGATATGTTACTTGGTATTCTTACAACTTTTGAGTTAAGAACAAAAGAGGAACCTAATATCTAGAAGGAAGCAACATTCAAAGCTACTAAGAAGACAAAGGGCAAGAAGTCATATTCAAGCAATGAGTCATCCAGTGATGAAGAAGCAAATTATGGTAGAAGGAATAAGGATTCAAGAAGATTTAAAGATGCAAAATCTGTTAGATGTTTCAATTGTGGAAAGTATGGTCACTATGCAACTGATTGTCAAGAAGCTAAAAATAACAATGATGAAGAAAAATAGGATCATAAGAACAGGGAATCAAAAAAATACAGGTACCAAAAGAAAGGTAAGGATGGACAAGGCAGACAAGGGAAGAAGTTCTTTCAAAGACAAAAGAAGAGCTACTATGCAGACAAGGCAAGTAAGTACTCAAGTGATAGTGATAATAGTTTCTCAGATAATGATAAATATGAAGTCCTATTTTTGATAGAAGAAAAAGAAGAGGTTAAGAAAAGGTCACCAATAATTCTCAAGTGTTTTAGATGTGGTAATTTTGGACATCTTGAAGATAGTTGTACAAAGAATGGTTTCAGTTTTAGTGATGATGAATATGAGGATGCACTTGAAGAATCAGAAGAGAATATTCTAATGGCACTAGAAGAAGAAGGAGGTGATCCTATAGAAGACAAGTCAGAAAAGAATGAAGATGTTCTCAAAGGTAAACAAATAGAGGAAGAATCAGAAAAAGGAGGAGTTGATCTTGAGGGAGAGCTTATTTATGCTCTTAAAACTTTAAAGAAGGTAAGAAAGCAAAACTCCCAACTTGAGATTCAGTTTCAAGAATGTGATGAAGAGAGAGGAAAGCTTATAGAGGATCTAAACAAGTCAATGGCTAAGACAAAGAAGTTCAAGGATAAGTTAGAAGCAAAGGTCTTAGAATGTGAAAAGTTAGAACAAGAAGTAGCCCTACTAAGGGAAGAAGTAGAGAATTCTAAGGATAAGCTACACAAGTTTGGAAGAAGTTCAAAGAATTTGGATAAGATTATCAAGTCACAAAAGCCTACATCAAGCAAAATAGGTCTTGGTTTTGAACAGGCTCAAAAGAAACAAGAAGAAAAGTCAACCTCAAGTTTCAGAAGAAGAAGAAACTTCAGAAGAAGATAGTGTAAGAGAAAGTGAGACTTCCGAGGATGAGTTGGACAATAGAAAGTTCAACAAGGAAAGAAACAATGCACAAAGGAGAAACAGATGGAACAGGAACCAGAATAGGGTAAGAGAGACTAAGAGACCAATGAGGTCAAGACAAGGAAACTTCAATGGATGATGTTTCTCATGTCATAGATTTGGGCACAAGGCTTCAGAATGCAGGACACATGAAAGACAGGAATATGGGAATTTCAAGAACAAGCAGTTATTTCATGGGTATTGCTACTCATGTAATCAATTTGGTCACAAGGCAATGAATTGTAGGGTCCATGACAAGAATAGATATGGCTTCACCAGAAGAAATCCCAAGATATTTGCACCTACAAGGAATAATAACATTAAGTGTTATAAGTGCAATAATGATGGACATACAACAAAGTGGTGTAGAGCAGACATTCTAGAATCAAGCATGAATAGGAACAAGAATAGGAATATGGACATGAACAAAAATAGGAATACGGATAGGAACAGGAACATGGATATGAACAAGAATAGTCAAAGGAATCAGAAGGATCAGATGAGAAGGAAAGAGGACAAAGGTAAAGACCAATGCTTGTTGGGAGTAGAAATACTCCCACCCTAGAATTAACCACCTCAAGAGGAGGTGGGGGAGGGGCTAAGCTAAGAGACTCATTCTTAGCCCCGAGCCCCAAAGGTGACCCTTTGCCATTGATGTCAAAGGGGAGAGATTTAAGTAAGGGGAGATATTTAAGTAAGGGGGAGATATTTGATTTAAGAAGAGAGCATTGAGTCAAGGGGAGCTAGGACAGAAATAAGTTAAGAAAATTTGAAAAGATAATTGGGTTACCATCAATGACAAAGGGGGAGATTGTTGGACATTTTGAGTAGATGAAGTTGTCATTGATGTCAAGGATGAATTGTCATTGATGTCAAAAGGTCAAAAGGAGTAATGCAAAAGGATGGTGGCAAAAGAGCTTCATAATGTTTATTTTTAAATATTATGTGAAGCACAAAATAAAAGGTTTTATTAAAACCATGGTTGGGCAAAATAAAAGGTTTTTATTAAAACCATGGTTGGGAAAATCAAAAAGGTTTTCTAAAACCTAAGGAGGCTTTTATTTTAAAAAGGCCCAAAGAAGATTTAAATATTTAATTTATAATATTTAAATTATTTTGAATTTAAATAATTATAAATAAAATCAAAAAGGTTTTCTAAAACCTAAGGAGGATTTTATTTTAAAAAGCCCAAAGGAGATTTAAATATTTAATTTATAATATTTAAATTCTTTTGAATTTAAATAATTATAAATAAATATATTTAGAAGGTAAAGTTGGAAGCGTCGACGCAACATTGTTTCCCCAATGAATTTCCTCTCCACCGACGTGTGTGACAAGGAAGGCATATGGTATAAATACCATAGCCATTCCTAAGGTTTGGCATCCTTTTCGAATTGCATCCACCTTAAGCGAAAAATCTCGTGTAATTTTTAAATGTGTGCCTCCCGAATAGCACAGTGTGTTTCTACCGACATCGAAGGAAGAGCCAAGGGCTCTTAAGGGTTTGAAGGAGTCAAAGCACACGTTGTGCTTTGAGGCTCCAAGTGGAGCACGTGGCTCACAATGCATGGAAGCCACGACCAAGGCATTGTGGGAGTATTGCACCAAGTTTTGAGCCCCATGGATTGTGAAAAGTGGTAACATTAATTTTTGGAAATTATTTTAATTTGCTTTGCTAAGGTTTAAGGAGGGATAAGGTGGAAGTTAAGTTGTGTGTTGAGGAAATATTGTTTTGATATATGAAGGGTTAATTGTTGCTAAAGTAAAAGCTAGGGTAATTTTGTTTTACCTTAGAAAAGTGAGAGATTGACTTATTGCATTATTTTATAAAGTGATTTATTTAATTAATGCAATATTAAGTAGGGAGTCATAAGTAGAGTTTGGATTATTTTTGAGATATTTTTCTGAAAAGGGTTATGATGAAATTGAATTGTTAAGATGTTCTTTTGATGAGTTAGAGTTTTGGAAGAAGTGTTTTGATTAAATATTTGTGGTGTTGGATATTATTTTAAGAAGGAGAAATAAGGTGTAATTAAGTTTGATTAATTTTTGTAATTGAGGATTATTTTGTGAAGAGGTTAGTGTGATATTTTATCATCTAACTATTGAAATTGGCAAAAGAGAAAATTGTGATTGAGACAGGTTTTCTAAGGTCACTTCTACATCAAATAAAAGGTATGGGCATATTCTTCTTTGGTTGAAATGATTGATTGAGGTTTTTCTGAAAATAATATTGGAGTGAAAAGGACTTTGTTAAGTTTTCCTTGTTGAGTGTGTTTTGAATTAATGCTTCAAGGTTTTCTGGAATAGAGGTTAAGGAAAGTAACCTTGTTTGATAAGCATTGTTGTTGAAGTGATTGGTTGAGTGAAGAACTTGAACTAGGGTTTGCAAAGATCATGAGTATCATTGTTATGTGAAGATTGTTTTATAAGCATTGTTGTTGAAGTGATTGGTTGAGTGAAGAACTTGAACTAGGGTTTACAAAGATCATGAGTATCATTGTTATGTGAGATTGGTTGATAAGCATTGTTGGAACATTTGAGTGAAGTTCATAAGTTTGGACTAGGGTTTGTGAGCAAGGATTAATTCATTGAGTGAGTGATTGAGTAGAGTTGGTTGAGCCTAGTCAAGTGGATGTGTTGATGTGATAGTTCAAGTTTTGTGAAATAAATTGTTCTATATTATGAATTGATTTGAGAAAGAGGTTGAGTGTTGATGAATGTGAAACATATTGAGTCTCTAACAATTCTCTATATGTTTCTATGATAAAAGAGAGATTGAAAGTGATTGAGAGTTTGTGAGTGTGAAGCATATTGAGTCTCTAACAATTCTCTATATGTTTCTATGGTAAAAAGAGAAATTGAAAGTAATTGAGTATTGTGGTGAATGTGAAGCATATTGAGTCTCTAACAATTCTATTTATGTTTCTATGAGATTGGAAAAGTTCTAGTGAGGACTTGTTGAGCAGATTTGAGGTAAGTCTTTGAGAAGACTTGTGGATAGATTTGTGTGAGCTTTTGTGGAAGCTTACAATACAGAGTTTGAGGACAGAGATAGTTGAGAAGATTGGACAAGTTCTAGTGAGGACTTGTTGAGAATATTGGACAAGTTCTAGAGAGGACTTGTGGATAGATTAGTGTGAGATTTTGTGGAAGCTTACAAGGTATATTTGAGATAAGTCTTTGAGAAGACTTGAGAGCAGAGTTGATTGATTGATTTGTTCAAACCTTGAGTTAAGGTTTGGGGTAGATCTAATAATGTTGATTTGTGATTGGATCAAGCTTTGTGTTAAGGCTTGAGGATAGATATTGAGGATAGATTTGTGCTAGATCGAAGGACTATGTTTAGTACAGATTAGAGGATAGATATTGAGGATAGATTTGTGCTAGACCAAAGGACTATGTTTAGTACAGATCAGAGGATAGATATTGAGGATAGATTTGTGCTAGATCGAAGGACTATGTTTAGTACAGATTTGAGGATAGATTTTGGTGCAGATTTGAGGATAGGTTTGTGCTAGACCAGAGATAGAGATTGAGAAGATTTGTGCTAGATCGAAGGACTATGTTTAGTGCAGATTTGAGATAGAGCTGAGAGTAAGCTTTGGAGGTGATAGAGTATAGAGGATGATAGTCTCCAGTGGATAGAGATCCATTAGCCAGGGTAGTGAGGATAGGTGTCTTCAGTGGATAGAGATCCATTAGCCAGAGTAGTGGGGGCAATAGTTCTTCTAGAAGATCACCAACCAGAGCTAAGGAGAAAGGAGTTCTCCTATGGATAGAGATCCATGAACTTGATTAGGGGATTGGTGTCTCCTTTGGATAGAGGTCCATAAACATTGTAATAGGGAAAGGATTCCCAAGAGATTGATTGAGAAAATTTTAGTGAAATATTTTCTCCGTGGAGTAGCCCACATTGGGTGAACCACGTTAAATTGGTGTCTCTATTGTGTGTGGTGATTTGTGCATTGCTTTGATTACTACTATTGATATTGCTATCTATACATTGCATAATATTGATTGGGAAAGAAAAGTAAAAAGTGGTCTTATACTGTTCACCCCCCCTCTCAGTATAAGCTTGTGTTCTTCACGAACCGGAGAAAAGGGGAAAGAGTTCTCCTGTGGAGAGAGATCCACAAATAAGAGCATTAGGGTATTGGTATCTCCTTTGGATAGAGGTCCATAAACATTGTAATAGGGAAGTTATTCCCAAGAGATTTGTTGAGAAAATTTTAGTGAAATATTTTCTCCTTGGAGTAGCCCACATTGGGTGAACCACATTAAATTGGTGTCTCTATAATGTGTGATGATTTGTGCATTTCTTTGATTACTGATGTTGATAGTGCCATTGATTATATTAGATAATAGTAGGAAAGAAAATTAAAATTTGGTCTTATACTGTTCACCCCCCTCTTAGTATAATCTTGTGTTCTTCACAAAGGAGTTACGTACAACAAGGAGTGTTACATTCAAGTAAGTGTTGAAGCAAAAACGTCTTTTATAGTGCATGAAGAGGGAGTGAAAAGTAACATCTCAAGTGAAGGTACACTTATTACAAGTGTTGAGACAAGATTTATACCTGCACCAAACATCTAAAGCTCTCTTGGAGCATTTGAAAAAAATGGTCATGACACTTATCACATCTTTGACTGCTTATTAAAGATGACTTGGATGCAGCAATGGTAGCAAGAAATTTTGCAACAACGATAGCAAGTGCATCTAAATTGACTCAACAATATCGTAGTAGCATCTCAGTAGTAACATGGTAGTAGCTTGACTACTACATGGCAGCGGATTGATAGCAATCTAATAGCAATTCAGAGTATCCAAAAGCGATGAAGAACATTACTCCTGGTCAAACAGCTCAATGAAGCATTAAAGTGATGTTGAAGCAAATAGCAAGTGGAAGAATCTTCCATTACTCGTAGTTCCCAAGAAGGATAGTCTACCGCTGGTTTCATAAAGGTACAATTTCCCATCTAATTTGCTTTCCTTAAAAAGGGAGTTATAAGGTTATATTATAAGGTTGAATTATTGAAAGAAATCAATCTTCATTTGAAAGCAAAACTTAGGGAAATTAAATATCAAATTTGACTAATAATTGCAAAACATAACCTAGAATAAATAAGAGATACTACTTGGAATTAATCCATTTAAATTTTGCAAATATTAATGTGTTCTAATTTTCCAAATTTGGGAGTCATAAGGGCTACAACTCCAAACTAGGTTATTGGAAATTAGAAACAATTAAATAAAATCCAAGGAATATAAAAAAAGGTTATAAATATTTTTACTAAGGTTGAAAATTTATAATATTCTTGTCTCAAAAACTTCTCAAAAGGGATAAAATAAATCCAAAATTAAAACCCCTTCAAAAATTGAAAAGTGCTTAGTTCAATAGTGTTAAGAAGTTGATTTTTGATCTTTACAAAAATTATACAAAATCAACCAAAATTGAACTATATTTTATAAAAGCACTATATCATATTCCAAAATTTCTAGGGTTTCATAAGGCATTCTACAAAACTTGATAATGATAATATCCTTCAAATATTATCAAGTTGGGAAGATATAAGCTTTCTGCAAAAACCTAAAATTAGGTATTCATACTCTCATTACTAGGGAGACATAAAGAAGTCTACAAACCCTAAGGATTGATAAAGTTTTTATCAAATCAAGCTTATATACTTCAATAAGGTATCATATTGGAAGCTATAAGGATGTCTACTTCTTAAAATACCTATAAGAATAATTGCTTTAGAAAATAAAAAAGCCAATGCCATAAAACTTGGGATCATGAATCTTCTCAAGAAATTGGAAGGGAGGTTAGATCTAACTTCAAAAGTAATCCATAGTGAAGCCTCAAAAGATAATTTTGATACTATGGAATGCTATCTTCAATCCCATATCAATGAAGCAATTGATAATGGAAAAAATGATATTTCACTTTAATTAGATTTTGTGAGCATAAAATACATGGCATTTCTTACATGTAAACACTACAAGGCAGAAAATGTAGAACAAAAAGGATTGATAGAACTACTTAAAAAGAAGGCAAAACTCAATGAATCATATCTAGAAAATATTTTTCAATCCTCATATATCATCTGTACTTCATGTTCTGTTAACTCAAGATCTTATCATGATGCCTTAAGTGGTTTTTCAGAAACTTCTTACTCAAGTAACCATGAGAGCACTTCTAGATAGCTATAAAATTGTGGTGACATCTTTACAAGTTTTAAGCAAAGATACTTTTTTTTATGACCTGGTCAATATACTTCAAGAATATGAATTAGAAAATAATTTGAAATATGATATGACTAACACTTCATTGGCATCAACAGATAATCCACAGGGAAATATTGCTTCTTCAACAATAGGATAGAAAATGGTATTGTTAGATATGCAAAAAGAAAGGTCATAGTACCATATATTGTAGATACAATCCCAAAAATTAAAAGCAAGGAAATCAGATAAATAATAGAAATCAATTTCAAACTTAAAAATATCAAAGGAACCCTTATTAGCAGTAATTTTAGCAACCAACCAATTATCCTCAACTAGAATATCAGAATAGAAATCAGAAGGGACACCTGGTTCAAAGAATAGAAGAAATTGAAGAACTGGAAGAACCCACAGATGCCTATGAGGTGAAATTTCTATCAAAAAATGTTACATATTATAGAGACACCAATTATTTGCTTGAACGGGTTACAAATAATACATAGAAAGAGTACAAATATCAAGATAAAGAAGAATATTCATATTAAAAACTAAAGTCTTCAATACCCAAATAATGTAATACAGGGGGTGTTAGAAATAGAGTATATTCCATCATTTGGGTTATGTAAATGTATATTCCAAGGTACATACTTAGGAAATTAGATTACTTTAGAGGGAAGTTATCTAGTTACTTCATGCAATGTAATAAATGCACAAGTGTCAATGTGCAAGTTGTATATGTGCAAGTTGTCCCTTGTACAACTAGGTAGAGTGTTGGACAAGGAACCTATCTTCCTATATAATAAAGACCTCATTGTTAGATAGATATGAGAAGGGGGACATAGATAGATAGATTTTCTTATAGCATAGTCATAGGTAGTAGTACAGTGCTAGTAGATCACCATATATTGGTGATGGGTACAATGTAGTTCAGTAGCTTCATTAATGGAGTGTTCATTTCCTTCATAGCTACATTGTATTCATTTTTTATTTCTATTCACAACATACTTCAATCATCTTTCAGATTTACTTTCTTTTATATTAGTCTGCATCTTGTGATTGTTATCTCCCATTGCTCTTTACATCAAAAGCTAATAATTTTAGATTTTGTAAAAATCGTATATCTTCCCAATTATATAGAACTTGATAATATTTGGTAGATGCTATTATTATCAAGTTTTGTAGAATGCCTTATGACTCCCTAGTGATTTTGGAATATGATATAGTGCTCTTGTAAAATGTAGTTCAATTTTTGGTTGATTTTGTAAAGTTTTGTAAATATCAAAAATCAAATTTTCTAACACCTTATTACTCCTATTGAACTAAGCACTTTTTCAATTTTGAAGAGGTTTTAATGTTGGATTTATTTTATCCCTTTTGAGAAATTTTGAGACAAGAATATTATAAATTTCCAATCTTAGAAAAAATCTTAATAACCTCTTTTAATATTCCTTAGGATTTGATTTTAGTTTTTCTAATTTTCAAAAACCTAATTTGGTGTTGTAAACCTTATAGCTCCCAAATATAGAAAATTATAACTGTTGGTCACGAATCTGCCACAGGAAAGGATTTTCTAAAAACTAAGCACCCTAGACCCGGCCAACATTGAAAGGCTGGGAGAAAGAGATGTCTCCCAGACCAATCTCCAGAGAGGGCTGGTTCCCTTACTATTTCTAAACTTGATTTCAGATTAAAGTTGCAGGAAAGAGATGAGAAATACGCAGAAAGAAATAGGAAATTATGGAAAGAGATGGGAAATATAGCCGTAGGCCAAATTTGTTAGATCGGGGAAAAGAAACTCAGCAAGATGGAACTTCAAGTGTATAAACAACATATAATAATAGAAAATAGCATAATTCATTTACGACCTTGCGCAAACTACCTCCAGGATTGCATTCCAGAACTTACTTCCTTACTAGCAGTATTCAAATTCAAATGCAGAATTTAAATCTAACAGTAGATCAGAAAGACAAGCATAATCGAGAAATGCATGAAATAGAAGGAAATTACACAGAAATACGTTTGCAAAATCAGAGGCCAAATCTCTTTCATTCATGCAAGAACTTGAAAGTTTTCATGCAATCTGTCTCTCAAACTCCCGACCCTTTTTCTGAGATCTACATTGCTTTATATAGAGGTCTTGCCTCTTTACAGTCATTTAAAACTTGCGACGGACCTCCTCGAGATCTACAAAAATATGCAACAAAAACAAGGAAATCATCCCCTTAGACCAGCCTCGAAGAAACCAGACATTAAATGCAATAAGGAGTCGGTCGTCTTCATTAAATTGTCGTTCTTGAAAATATGCTTGAACCGTTAGAAACCACGAACAACAGCTTCGAATGATGGCGCATCTTTAATTCTGATGGCTTGGACGCGTTCTTCTACCTTGACCACATCGGAAAGCAGCAAAATATTTAATTTTGGTGTGCTTTGAATCCTCAAAAATCGCAACACGTCATCGGGCCGTTTGAACTACGTTCTGGTGCGAAACTGTAATAGGTCACGAAAACGCGACATATCGCAAAATCGTGACGTATTTCTGCTCCATACACTTTTGCAATTTAAAATTGCAAAAATCAACCATGTCGTGAAATCGCGACGTATTCGGCTTCTTTATCTCCTTCGCTACCCTGAACCACGAAAACGTGATGCTACGCGATTTCGCAATGTCCGTACAATTATACTCTTCCTCTGCTCTGTTGCCACGAAAATGTGACACTGCGCGATTTCGCTACATCTTTCCATCGGCACCTTCATCATTGTCTCCAGGTCGCAAAAACCACACCATGTCGCGAAATCATGACAATTTCTCTGCTGTTGCTCAACGCTCTCTTTCGTGTCGCAAAATCATGACAATTTTCTACACTTTGTCTTTCTTGCTCACTGTGTCACAAAATCGCGACGTTTGCTTGCTGCTAGCCTTTATCTTCATGAATGTCGCAAAATTGCGACACTAACTTCCTTCTTGGACTTTGCTGCTTTTCAACCACGATTTTCATCATGTCACGAAATCGCTACCATTTTCTGCACTTGGTCCTTCTTCAACAATGTGTCGTGAAATCGTGACATTTTTCTACGTTCTCCACTGCTACCACTTCCTGTCGCGATTTCGCGACGTCTGCTTCGTGCCTTGGTCTCATGTGTCGCAAAATCGCGACGCCGTTCGTGCCTTCAACTTTTTCATCCACCTGAACCGCGACCACGCAACACGTAGCGATTTCGCTACATCTTCCGCCTTTTGCGTTGTGTGCCATATTTTGTCGTGATTTCGCTACCAAGTTGAGTCTCATCGCCTGTCGCTCAGTTATGTCATGATTTTGCTACCTTTTTCTCTGCTCTGCTCCATGCCCATTGTAAGTCGTGAAAACGCGACATGTCGCGATTTCATGACGATTTTGCTGTGCTTCCCTCGTTGACCATTTTGACCGTGATTCTTCGACACGTCGTGAAATCATGATGGTTTTACCCCTACTGTCGTTGACTGTGCTGACCACGATTTTTTGACATGTCACGAAATCGCAACAGTTTTTAACTTTGCTCCTTTCTGCCATTTTACACTGTGAAACTGTGACAAGTCACGATTTCGTGATGGCTTGGGCTTTTGTCTTCTCTCTCCTCAGCAGACCCGCGATAACGCGACATGTCGCGATATCGCGATGGTTTTTAACTTTGGCTCTCCATGCTATGTTTTTGTCACGATTTCGCGACAGTCTTCAGACTTAGCTTGTTTTTGCATCAAAACCTATAAAGAAGTGAGAATTGCAACATCTAATGCATGAATAAATAGCAATCAACACAATGTGGCAAAAATGCCAACATTCTTGGCGGCTCATGGGGTATACAGTTCTGCTGTATGCACGAATCCCATACTCGAATCCATTGGGCAACAGAGTCAAGAAAAACTAAGAACAGAAAGCTGGCTGATGGGGTACATCTCGACGGACTGCTGCAACAACTCTTGCTGAATGACTAAAACCTCAAGTAAATCTGTATTCGACTGAACTGACCATGAAATGGAAATGATAAATGATGGAATAATGGAATGGAGGGAGTGATGTGGTAGATACAGTAACAGAGTGCTTCTATGAAAGAGGAAATGGAAGTGAATGGAATAATGGAATGGAAGTGATAAGATGATAAGAGAGGTGTGAACCGTGGATAAACTGTGATAAATGCTAAAATGACAAAGAACTTAGAAGAAAAGGATAAGAAGAAGCGGGAATAATAGGAAGGGAAAAAGAAACAACAGCAGTGGCTTGATTACTGCAGAAGAAAAAGGAGTAGAAGAAGAAGGGAATAAAGAAGGGAAGGGAAGAAAGAGTAAGGAAGGGGAAGGAAGAAATTAATAGGAAGCCACTAACTGCTGGGATAGAAGAAGAAAAAAGAAAGAAAAACACGTACCTACGGGCTCGCATGCAAAAAGAGCCGATGGTGACAAAGGAAAACAATACTTTTTTTTTTTTTTTTGTGTTTTTTTTTTTTACTATGTACAATAGTTTACGACATGATTGGCATGTCGCCACTAGAAACCCAGTCTCAGGGGTTATCCGATGAATCTGCAGTGTCCCGACCAGATCTGGTCATACTTGAGACGATCTTTGAAATTGGGATGACCTCCTCCTAAAGTTCTCAATGTTTCAGACACGGGCAAGTTATCCTGCATGCCAGTACCCATACAATCAACAAATAATGTGGCAAAGAAATTTGCCACATGGAGGGCTCCTGTAGGTACCAGTTGTAGTAATGACTGAAGCCAATACCACCATCTTGAAGGGTTCCCTGGTTGTGGACTGAGAACGGGTTCCTCCAACTCCTGGATCCGATCACAGAAATTGTCCAGCGACAGTCCTTTCTCCAGGATCTCTTCAGGCTCTTCCTCTTGATGAGGCATGTTCAACAGGTTCTGGCTAAATACTTGCATGCTGTGCATGGTTATGCCCTCCTTGTGCTCAGGTTCTGGAACTTGAATCTATTCTTCTTCTTCGCTTATATCCTCTTGATAAAAATTACAAGCAACCATATTATCTTTTGTTGGGACAATGCTTGCATATGCCCATTGTGGGTCTTGGATGAAAGCTGCCTCTTGAATTCCACACAACTGCATTTCAGGTCTCTGCATAGTATGTGGGATCTGCCATGATGAATATTGCACAGGGTAGACAGGAGTGGTGACTATCGGATAAGGAAATGGAGTGTCTCTCCACGATAATTTTCCTGATAGGAGCAAAAGCTGCTCCGCTTGTAATGCTTCCTCAAATATTTGAGGGAATCTATGTTCTCCTGATTGCAGCAAGAGGAGGCTTATGTCCGGATGGAAAGCTCGGATATAGAAGAAGTGGGCTTGGGCGGGTGTTGGTTGGATCATCTCTGGAATTCTCTTCCAACTTCTGCTGAATCGGACATTAAAGTCTATGATGCTCTCCATAGGTGATCTTGTGATGTACATGAAAAATTGGAAGGGATCCTGAGAGCTGTAAAAGAAATCCTCATCGAATCTTTTGATTAGTGCTCCCGCTAAGTCATCCCATGAGCTGATGCTTTGACGCCTGAGTAGTCTATACCACTGTAACGCCCTTCCTTGCAAAGACAAAACCAAAAGTCTGAGCATAACATCTTCGTGAACTATATCATGTAGGGTCGACAAAGCGGCAATATCTTCAACATGCTCTCGGGCCATTCCTTGGGTGCCATTGTATTTGGTTAGGGCTTTCAAGGCACTTTTGGGAATCTCGTGTCGAATTTGGAGATTCAGAGGGCCAGGATCATCCCATCTAGGACAGCTTACCCACGCCATTATCTCTTTTTTTTTTAGCTTTAAAAGGCGGGTGTCCACGATTCAGAAATTCGGATCTTCAACTCAGCAAAGTCGCCAGATGAACTTACAAATCTCCGCTATGAGGTCAAGACAGCTCATCAAAATCTTGATACCTCCGGGTGTTAAACCATGAAACTTACAATCTCATCGATTATGGATCTTTTGAGACAGAAGAAGTCTGTCCCACCGGGCATGCCAAAAACTGTTGGTCACGAATCTGCCACAGGAAAGGATTTTCTAAAAACTATGCACCCTAGACCCGGCCAACATTGAAAGGTTGGGAGAAAGAGATGTCTCCCAGACCAATCTCTAGAGAGGGCTGGTTCCCTTACTATTTCTAAACTTGATTTCAGATTAAAGTTGCAGGAAAGAGATGAGAAATACGCAGAAAGAAACAGGAAATTACGAAAAGAGATGGGAAATATAGCCGTAGGCCAAATTTGTTAGATCGAGGAAAAGAAACTCAGCAAGATGGAACTTCAAGTGTATAAACAGCATATAATAATAGAAAATAGCATAATTCATTTACGACCTTGCGCAAACTACCTCCAGGATTGCATTCCAGAACTTACTTCCTTACTAGCAGTATTCAAATTCAAATGCAGAATTTAAATCTAACAGCAGATCAGAAAGACAAGCATAATCGAGAAATGCATGAAATAGAAGGAAATTACACAGAAAGACGTTTGCAAAATCAGAGGCCAAATCTCTTTCATTCATGCAAGAACTTGAAAGCTTTCATGCAATCTGTCTCTCAAACTCCCGATCCTTTTTCTGAGATCTACATTGCTTTATATAGAGGTCTTGCCTCTTTACAGTCATTTACAACTTGCGACGGACCTCCTCGAGATCTACAAAAATATGTAATGGAAACAAGGAAATCATCCCCTTAGACCAGCCTTGAAGAAACCAGACATTAAATGCAATAAGGAGTCGATCGCCTTCATTAAATTGTCGTTCTTGAAAATATGCTTGAACCGTTAGAAACCACGAACAACAGCTTCGAATGATGGTGCATCTTTAATTATGATGGCTTGGACGTGTTCTTCTACCTTGACCACATCGGAAAGCAACAAAATATTTAATTCGGGTGTGCTTTGAATCCTCAAAAATCGCAACACGTCATCGGGTCGTTTGAACTATGTTTTTGCACGAAACTATAATAGGTCGCAAAAACACGACATGTCGCAAAATCATGACGTATTTCTGCTCCATACACTTTTGCAATTTAAAACTGCAAAAATCAACCATGTCACGAAATCGCGACGTATTCGGCTTCTTTATCTCCTTCGCTACCCTGAACCACGAAAATGCGACGCTGCACGATTTCGTGACATCCGTACAATTATACTCTTCCTCTGCTCTATTGTCGCGAAAATGTGACACCACGATTTCGCTACATCTTTCCATCGGCACCTTCATCGTTGTTTCCAAGTCACGAAAACCACACCATGTCACAAAATCGTGACAATTTCTCTGTTGCTGCTCAATGCTCTCTTTCGTGTCGCAAAATCGTGACAATTTTTTGCACTTTGTCTTTCTTGCTCACTATGTCACGAAATCATGACGTTTGCTTGCTGCTAGCATTTATCTTCATGAATGTCGTGAAATCGCGATGCCAACTTCCTTCTTGGACTTTGTTGCTTTTCAACCATGATTTTCCTCATGTCGCGAAATCGCTACCATTTTCTGCACTTGGTCCTTCTTCAACAATGTGTCATGAAATCGTGACGTTTTTCTACGTTCTCCACTGCTACCACTTCCTGTCACGATTTCGTGACGTCTGCTTTGTGCCTTGGTCTCATGTGTCACAAAATCGCGACGCCGTTCGTGCCTTCAACTTTTTCATCCACCTGAACCGCGACCACGCAACACGTAGCGATTTCGCTACATCTTTCGCCTTTCGCGTTGTGTGCCATATTTTGTCGTGATTTCGCTACCAAGTTGAGTCTCATCGCCTGTCGCTCAGTTATGTCGTGATTTCGCTACCTTTTTCTCTGCTCTGCTCCATGCCCATTGTAAGTCGTGAAAACACGACATGTCGCGATTTCACGATGATTTTACTATGCTTCCCTCATTGACCCATTTGACCGTGATTCTCCGACGTGTCGCAAAATCATGATGGTTTTACCCCCTACTGCTGTTGACTACGCTGACCGTGATTTTCTGACACGTCGCAAAATCGCGACAGTTTTTAACTTTGCTCCTTTCTTCCATTTTGCGTCATGAAACTGTGACAAGTCACAATTTCACGATGGCTTGGGCTTTTGTCTTCTCTCTCCTCGACAGACCCGCGATAATGTGGCATGTCGTGATATCGCGACAGTTTTTAACTTTGGCTCTCCATGCTGGTTTTTGTCGCGATTTCGCGACAGTCTCCAGACTTAGCTTGTTTTTTGCATCAAAACCTGTAAAGAAGTGAGAATTGCAACATCTAATGCATGAATAAACAGCAATCAACACAATGTGGCAAAAATGCCAACAATAACATAATAATATTTGCAAATATTATAAATTTGATTTTTCCAGTAGTAACCCTTATTTCTCCCAGGTTTATTTTGCAAATGTTATTTTTATTTTTTATATTTCACCCTTTTATTTTTTCTTTCAATATTGATATTTTCTCTAGGATTTGACTTTAGTTTACAATCCTTATATCTCCCTAATAATGAAAGCAATATTAAATAAAGGTTATTTCTTATATTTCAACACTATATTATTGTAATGTTCGGTGCTTTGGTTGTATATGACAGCAATGTATTGTTCTCATTTGGCACTAAAAACACTATCCAAGCTTTGGAATCTCCTTGCCTTCAATGCATGAACGTTGGCACTTAAAACTATGGGGTCTTTGACCTCCCTTGACTAGAGATTTTAATGCTCTCTTCTCCTTGTTTCCATGTTGCACTTTGGCTTACCTTGAATTTTCTATGAATGTTGACTCCTTAGACTTGGGCACCTTTTTAAGAAAGAGGAATCTTGGACCTTGTGACAAGTGTCACAACCATTTCTTATGAGCGCTTGAGAGAAGTAGAGATACCTCTTGCTACTTGTAAACCTTTTGTTAGGTTTGAAAGGAAAATTATATTCTAAGATGAGTGCTCATTCTTTTCCATTCCAAGTGTCTCTTTTCTTTCTAATGTTCCAACCTCCTTTGTGTAATGCTCCTTGGTCAATCTTATAATGGATGGGCACTTGTGTGAGAGCTTTTAGGGTTATCTTTAGATAACAAGTGTCATCACCTTCTTGTGCATGAGTATTCTATATAAAACCCTCTCAAAATGCCTTGTAAAAGCAGCAATGTACCTTGGCCAATTCTTTCTTTGTTGTGAATATTCAATGAGGTGGTTCCAGCTAATGCTTTTGGAGGCTTTTGAGTAGCTTTTGGTGGAGCTTTGGTGGTACCTTGGTGGAGCTCTAATGTTGTCATGGTGGAGCTTTGGTGGTGCCTTGATGGAGCTTTCCCTCCTTTTTTAACCTATTGTGTATGCTCCTTTGTAGATGATATTACCTTGGATGTAATACTCTTTCTTTACTTTGTATTGTATCTTCTTTTCTTGCAGGTTTAGCCATCCAAAATGGAGAAATTTTGAGCCTTATGAGAGGCTCCTTTCTATGCTTGGAGTGGATTGATATTCAATTTTTCTTGACTATAATAATGTGACCTTAAGGTACTATAGATTCTTCCCTAAGACCTGCATACAACTGATTAGAATGATGCACAATAATGTAATAAATTTTGGTTATAATAAACCTTCTTGCACTCCTTTTTGTAGATCTGATTTCTAGTTTTTATGGCAGAATTTTGAATGCAATGGGATATTTGAGGTTTTCTTCTTGAATAGATACCTTTCTCCTTTTTGCTTGGATAATTTGATAACAATACCAAGCTTATAATTGTGTAGATATAAGCTTCTCTTTGATGTAATTTTCTGCATTTTTACTTTGCAACTAACCCTATAATGCTTTGGATTTGAGACTCACCAAGTCTCAATTTTTGAAGCTTCCTTTGTTGAATTTAGTTAGTTGCTATTTTCTTCTCCAAAACTTGGAGGATTGAGATATTTTTGGTGGCTTCCTTTGGCCACTAAAATTTGTAGATTTTGGTGCACTAATGGTGTCTTTAGACACTTTATGCTAATCTGATTTTGTGCCTTTCTCAAGAACACAAACACTAAGCTTTTTTAGAGTAATATAGTAGTGCAAATGAACCCACTAATATTTCACTTTTAATGCACTAAAAATCACACCTTATCACATAAATCAACTCTAAAAATAGCTTATAAGTGAATTTAATCAATTTACTACAACTAATCAAGAATAATATGAAATGAATCTTCATGAGTTATTCTACAATTTCACTACAAACAAAGTTGTAGGAACTAGTCTTCTTTTTCTTTCCAAAGTATATATTTGGTAGTTAATATATAGTTGTAATTATGTAATCTAATCAAATCCAAAGCTAATGTGCAAATGAACCTTAAAAGGAAGTTTCACTTTTGCACTTTTAAATACTATAATTCAATTTTCCTCTTTTGCAACCCTAATCCAAATTAAGGTGCTTTAATAAATCTGATAAGTAATTTAATTAATGAATCTACTTGCACCAATAGTTGCTTACCTTTTTGAAATATTTTGTAGCTCTTTTGCAGCTTCTGTAGAGAATGTAGATCTTGGTGTTTAAGATCACCAAGTTGTTTCTTTGAGTAGGATCTTGCTGCTTAGTTTCTTCTTCACAAAAAAGTGGTCTCAAACTTTCTTTTAAGAGCCTAGATTTTGATGATTTGATCCTTTAAGAAATATTCTCCTTCTGTTGTAGATTTTGAGAAGTCTTCGTCTCTAAAACAGTGTCTTCTTACTGTGAGAGGTAATCTTCAAATCTCTTGGATTTGGTAGGATTCTCCTGTCTTCAAGTCTTCTTGTCAAATTTTTACTTCAAGTAGGATCTTCTTCTCAAGATTTTGAATGTCTTAAAGTCTACTGAGATTTGGCACTCCTTTTCAAATTCTTCTTCTTCTTTTGGGCTTGTTGTCGGATGGTGATAATTATCCCAAATATTTCACTATCTTCTATAATGAATTTCTCCAATGAGTTCTCCTTTCATGATTTCTTTAGTAAGGCTCTCCAAGCATTTTACTGGATGCTCGTTGAAACTTCCCCAAGTTCTTTGATATTGTAGCTTCTTTTGGTATTCCTTGAGACCTTTTCCTCAACCTTATACTCCTGGAAGTGTTGGTGGTGAGATCTTATTTTGGATATTTGATTATGTTGTTTCTAGATTCGAGTAGGACTCTCCTAGTCCTTATTCTTCCAATACTAGAAGTTCTTCAATGAGATCTTGTCCTGATCTCTTTACCTTCAATTTTGCTTCAGGTGTTGGATTGATTTTTAAGAAGATACTCTTCCTAACTTTCTTGTAGGAATTTCCCAACTCATTGAATCTCCTTTCCCTGCAACAAAGTATTAGTACTGAAATCTTAATATGCTTCTGAATCAAATACTCTCTTTTGGAGTCTTCTTTAGGATCAAGGCTTTTGTGGCCTTTTCTTCAAGATCAAGGATTTTGTGGTCTTTTCTTTAGTATCAAGGCTTCTATAGAATTTTCTTCTGGGACAAGTCTTTTGTGGCCTTTTCTTCAATATTAATGCTTCTATGGCCTTTTCTTCTGTATCAAGGTTTCTATGGCCTTTTCATTTGGAACAAGGCTTCTATGGCCTTTTCTTATAGATCAAGGCTTCTATGGCATTTTCTTCTAGATCAAGGCTTCTGTGGCATTTTCTTCTAGATCAAGTCTTCTATGGTCTTTTCTTCTTTTGTGAAGTTCTCAATATAGTAATGGAGATCTCCAATTTCCTAACTTCACCATGACTCTTCTCCAGAAGTATTCTTCCACAATATTATTTTCTTGCACAAGGCACGTCGACATTCGGGCAGTGAAGTTGAAGTATCCTAGATTTCTATTGTAGGAGGTGTCCCAATCATCTAGGAATTATTTTTTTGCAACAAAAAAAACTTTGAGTAATAGTTAACAAATTCCATATATCTTGATTGATCTTCACTAGTTGATTTGTCAATCTAGTGGATTGAATGTTGGGTCCTAGTCTTCACTAGTTGATTTGCAACTCTGTAGAAAGACTCTAGCCAAATGTAATCTCAGTATTTTTGGAACTAAAATTTCTTTAAATCCTCACTTGTGGCTCTTCCTAATGCTACCACCTAGACTCTTCTAATATTTTTTGACAATGGTTGGTCCAGCAGCACATCAGGTTGACAAAAAACTTAAGCGTAATGATAATGGTGGTTTTCCTATTGATCTACGATGGCTAGATCTACCATGGCTTTGATACCATTATTAGATTTTGATTCAAATAGCAATCACAATATGTAGAATAATATGAAATAAATTAAATTTGTGAGATGACTAAAATATGTTATAAATAAAAATGATGAAAATTAATACAATGTAGCTATGGAAGAAATGGATACTCTATGAACAAAGCTACTGGACTACATTGCACCCATCACCAATATATGGTGATATACATAGTACTATGCTACTACCTACGAATATTCTCTAAGATTTTATATTCTACTTTTTACAATTAGGCTCTTTTTATATAGGAAGATAGGTTCCTTGGCCAACACTCTACCTAGTTGTGCAAGGGACAAGTTGCACATTAACACTTGTGCATTTATTACATGAATAAACTAGATAACTTCTCCCTAAAGTAATCTAATGTCCTAAGTATGTACCTAGGAAGGTACATTTACATGACCCAAATGATGTAATATAATTTATTTCTAACATAGTCTTCATCTTGATCTTCATTCTTCAAGTGGCCTTGAAATGTAAGTTTTCATCTACTTGAGCTCCATCTGGTTCTTCTTCTTCTTGCTTGGTTTCTACTTCGTGTTCATCATCATCCTCATGTTCTTCAATATTTGTAGCTTCAATATTATTGTTGCTAGATTCTTGTATAAGAATATTTTCTTTCCCTTTACAAGATCTATTTTATTTTTAAGACAAATGTGGACCATATTTGATCCATATTATTTTTTCTTGTTTTTTGAATGTTTTATTTTCCTGTACTTTAGAAATTGTACACTTGGATCCATTGTTAGAAGTGTTGGTTGGAGAATCTATCTAATGAAAAACTTTGTACACCCATAGATCTTAACCAACATTGAATGACCAAGGATCTTGTGAAAACTACAACGGTTAATCTCCAGAGGAGGTTGGTTCCTTGAAGTCTCGGCTAATTATACCTAAATACATGGAGAAAAGGGTGTTGAAAGAGATAAAAGAGGCTAAAGCCAAAACTTACAGTGGTGTATATTAAGCAACATCAAGACATGTGTAAAAATAAGGATCATGCAACTAAACAATCAACTACCTAACAGACTAGCCAATTTTACAACAAATTATAGAACATTTAATTTTAATCTATTGTATCTTATCAGACCACAAATTCCAGATAAATGAATGATTACAACACAAATCTAGGATTCAGAATAAAACACCATAAAAATTCAACATGCTCAAATTAGAAATAAGCGGTCATCCACACATACATATGTTCTAAAAATAAATCAAACCAAAGGCTAGACAACAGTCACTTTGTATTAAGATGCAATATTCCATTTTACATATGAATTGTAAATGCCTAAGAGCCGACCATTTTTCATTTTACATTCTTGTATATATAGACATTTTATAATCCTATCATTATCAAAAGATATTATTCTTTAGAAATGAAATGTTGTGTCAGAGGGAGTGCCAGCTAATTGGATTATTTGGAAGTATGACCACTCCAACTGCCTCACTGTGGTCTGTTGATTTAGCTAAAATCTATGTTATGTTTAGTAGTTTTGAGCCTACTGCTTGCATATGGTTTGTTTTTTCATTGATTATTTCTAGTTGAGCCACCCTATCGCCTACATAATTCCATGAACATAACCAGCTTAATGAGATTCTTTTGATAGATGATCTTATCTTTCAGGTGTCCTTAGATGGTGGTAATCCCTGTGTAGGTGGTCCAATGTTGGATTTTATTTGAGTCGACTTCCAAGCTTATGCACTGTGAAGTCATGATATCATATGTTTGGGATCTTGGAGGACTATGATTGGGTAGAGGGGCTTAAATGGCATCAACACTTATTTTCCTTATCATCCTACAATATCAAGTATCAGGTTAGGGATTGAGCACATATCTAGGTGTTGACCAGGCAAAAATATTCTAGGCATCCAAAATTGGACTTTAGCAATAGGCTAGAGATTTGGCACCTTCCTAGGCTTCAATAAAGTACAAATCATTTAGTACCCTCTATAATTTGCTATTATTGACCTCTGGTATCTATGTGGAAAATTGGCAACCTTTCAAGTCTTTATTGAGTGTAAATCTTCCAGTGGCATTGGTACTTAGCCGATCCTTGCAATGCGGTATCCTTCTACCATGAGTTGGGCCTTTGGTATACTATTGGGCCTGATTCCTCTAGAACTTTTAAGACTTGATAATTTCTCTGTATGCATGTGCCAAAAATTTTACACCACCCCAAGCTTCAGTTGGGTGCAAAAATTTTAGTCTCTTCTAGTTAAGCCAAACATCTAGGATCTTATCAAGCTCTAATCAAATGCAATTATTCTAGCCACTATAAACTCCTTAGTTGGATCGGACATCTGAGTTTTTCTCAAGCCCTGATGAAGGAAAAAACTTTCACCCTCCCCTAGACTTGGTGGATTCATAATTCCTGGTCAGGTCGAATCTTTGGGACCATGTCATACCCCGATCAAGAACAAAACTACCAATCATCTCTAGACTTAGCCAAAAATGCTTAAATACTTTCACGTTATGCAGTGTATTTATTTTTAGTACTTCCTTATCAAAGTGTGTGTGGGTGGTGGTTAAAAACACCCACAATCTTGGTGGCTCCCAAGGGCTTTTTATCTTGTAAAGCTAGAACTCAGACTAACTCTTCATATACCATAGGCAAGTGGTAAGAACTAAGCTAGAACAGAAGATGAATCATCGAGTTCTTTGCAACTGTGCCAAGAATAGTGATCAAAATTATGGTGATGGACTGGATAATGGACTCCATTTTTAACTTGAAAAGTAGTAAATGATAGTGGTATGGAGGCAATAAAATCAAAATTGTGCATGGGGAGACCTAGAGATTGGAACTTTTTGAGGAGACTCAAGTTAGGTATCGTAGGATAAATTATGAAAACAAAATTGCAAACGAAAGTATGTATAGAAGTGGAAAAAGAAAAGCAAAAAACAAAATGGGGGATATCTAAAATATGATATGCACCCACAAAAATGGAACTTCATGAGTAAATCTAGCTATGACTACGGGTTGTTTCAGAACCAATATGGGAACCTTAGGAAATTACCATTCTTCTACTTGTTGTTCTTCCTGTTCTTTTATTTTTTCTTGACCCCACCTAGTAGGAAGCTTTTCATTATATCATCGACCAACCTCTAATTTCTTAAGCTCTTCCTCATTGTGCTTTTTCTAATGTTGAAGGATACTTATCAACGGTGGCCTAAAATAGGTGTATGTTTTGGAACTAATTTGTGCAACTTGTCACCTCATTATTACTTGTAATTTAGATAAATTTTGCAAGTATCATTGATTTGACCTGGGGTATTACAAACATTGATGTGTATTTGATCTCTAGTACTAATGATATGATGGTAATTTATTACTGCTACCTTCTTGTTTGTTGTGCCATACATGGATTTTACACCTGCCCCTCAATATTGCTTTACACTTATTCCATTGGGCTTCAAAGTCATTATTCTTAACAAGACATTATGGTACAATTGTACAAAAAGCACAAAAATAGTATAATACATGGATTTTTCTAATCACCCCTTGGTGATGTATGTTGTTGTGACCCTTATTTCTATGGAGGCTCCCTCTATGCAATTGTTCCTAATGATTCTTCATGTTGTGAAACAGCCTTAGATGGCTCGACTATGTGGAGCTATTAGCACATATTTTCCCAGATACCCAGAGGTAGTTCTAGAATTCCTTTTAGTTCTAAAATGAGTTTATTTACTCTACCAACATAGTAATAAGGAGGGTCATTGTACTTCTCAGCTAGGTGCTCTGCTTTTGACAAAATATGAGACAGTCTATAGAATAGTGTAAAAACTTTCTCAACATCTAGAGGCTTGGATAATGATTCAATCTCACTCTGGTCTCTCATATATATTTCAAATAGCTGGATGAGTATTTCTTGCTTATGCCAGACCAATTTATCATCCCATAAGCTTGGTGCACCTAGGATTTTTAGATCTTATATAATATCACTCATTTCATCAGCCTCTTTTCTGATGATGGTAAATCATTCTCTTGACATATTGATGAGATCATTTACTCAGTAGATCCAGTATGCCAGAAGCCTCTAATCTTCTACATCATTGGTGGACTATGATATGATAGTAGGTAAGTTGTTAGGATATCTCAAAAAAATTTGAGTTTCTATGCCTCTTAAAATATGGATGTGATACCCTTCTCTACCCTTTCTATCTCTTTCTAGCCGGCTTGGTAGCCACACTAATTTTTTAAGCTTCATATAGAAAGAGGAAAATGTTGGTAGAACCGCTCCTTTTATATTTACCCAGTAGAAATCCCAAACTTGTTTAAGTTTATCCTTAGCAATTACTGAGATATATGGCTTATCCTTTTTCTATTGTAACTCATTTGCAGTGATGGATAAGGCTTCCTCCCCATGTACTAATTTTCTCTTCACCTTGGCTAGTGTTGCACTCTATTGATCCTTTTCTTCTTGTGTCCTCTTCAACTCATCCTCCAGCTCCTTGATTTACTTTTTCTTCAATTGTACCTCTTTCTCAGAAGGGCCCTTATCAATGATGCATTTCAATCTGATGATATAATTTTTTAGGGAACCATTGTTTACCCTTTCCTTAGAAAGCTTGGCCTCTAGTGTATCAATTTTCTTCTTAGTAGATGCTAGACTCATGTCTGTATTTCTTGATTATACTAACAATGTGTCTATTTTTGCATGTATGGCCCATGTGGTTTCGGTCTTTGATATCGTAGATATGTCCCTTCTATATTCTTCTATATCCCAATCTTCCACTCTCATAAAGGAGGTAGGCTTCTTGAATTTTGGCTTGGAAAACACCTTGATCCTTTCTTCCTTGATGGGATCCACTATATCATAGCCCATAGCAACAACTATTTCTTCCTTCCCTTGTAAATGGTCAAATTGTTCTTCTTCCTCCCTCCATATTTGTTGGTTCTCCTCTACCAGCTGAACAGTATAGAAGATCTCTAATAATGGTTACTGGGTAGCGACTAGGAGTACCAGAGTGACCAAGAAGGTATACAATGAGGTGAGGGGATATGATAGTATAGACTTTACAGGGGGAGTACTTCCCTATAAATCTTACCATATTTAAGCTATGGATGGAGTGGCAAAGATAGGAGCTTGTGTTGGTGAAGCTTGGAGGATGTATTATTGAGATAATGGAGTGGACTCAATGAGTGATGATATAGTTGGTGGAGTCTGTAAGGCTTGTGAAATGGTGGGAAAACTAGAAGAAGGGTTAAATTCTACTTCAATTTCAATGATTGCAGGGATTATCCCTAAAGGGGGCCAAAATTGACAAGAGAGGAAATCAGGACTTCTAGGGGTGAAGGACTTGAGGGAATATGTAGTTCAAGAGACATACCTGTGTCTTGCACTCCCATATTTGGCTCCTCCATCCTCAAGGCTTCTACTAGTTTAGCTTTAGGTCTAGCTCTTTGTACCTATTCAACTTCTACCTGCACAACTGTTGCTTTGCACCTTAGTGCTTCCTGTTGTAGCTCGTCTCTTTCATTTATGCTCCTCCTTTTCTTTCTCTAGTCTTTGCTTCCTTTTGGCCTTATTGATTTTAGATATTCTTGAACTTAATCACTCTTTTCACTTCTTTCCTGATTTGGAGCTTTGGCTAGAGGATTCAAGTTGGACTTCGAAGGGTGTTTTGGATACCTTGTGTGGGGTCGGTCTTTAAATATTAGTTGCTAGTGGGTTTTGAGGCAAGTATTCTTCTTCTACCTTGATTTCATCTTTAGATCCTTCCTCTTCCACCCTTAGTATTTTTGAGAAGATTTCTTTCTAATTCTTCTATTTCCAAGAGATGTATTTAGCATCGAATTTAGTACTAAAAAAATCATTAGTGTTCTTATTGCACTTTACCTTTTTGATCAAATTACGTTTACAATGCATTACCCACAACTCTTCAATCTTATAATCTTCCTAGTCTATATTTTTGCTAACTATATTAATTAGGCTAGGATCAAGTAGTTGATTTGCATTTCTCTTCGAGTCATAAACCCACTCATACTTATAGCAGCTTATCCATGGTGGTCTTTTTGCTTCTCCATAAATTTGAATGGAGCCACCTCACCTTTGGCTAGGTTTTTATATTTTTCAATATGTGACTGCAGTAAATGCCTAAATTTAGGTAACTTTACATTATTTTTCAAATTTTTAGCCAAAATACCATCTGGGTCATTATGCCACATGTGTGGCACCACTGGTAGCTTCAAGGCAGTGAGCTTAGCTTCCAAATTTTTGTACTATAAGGGATCCTTTTTTATTGTGATATGCTCAATTTTAAGGGGAAATATAAACATGAAAGCCTTCTTGGCTCCTTGGACAAGACTCTACTCTATCAGATAGGCTTATTTACAAAATTCTAGTCCAAACACTCAATTAGTGATATAATAGGATAGCAAGTAAGGGAAATTAGAGAAACCAAAAAGTTAGATGATAGTCCCTTCTTCCAAAAAGTACCAATCCCCTTGTTATCAATATTTTCCTCTCAAAATATCTAGAATTTTTTCTAAAATGCAGAGGCAATTCAATTATCATAGATTGTTTCCAATGCTAGTCCTAGGAATTACCTATTAAACTCAAGATATGGACTACTATCCCTCAATACGTGAGTCCAGTCCAGTACTAAACAATCTATACCTTATTCATCTATCTTTCATAGCTCAATGTTGTGCTTATTCACTGAGGTCATGTAAAATAGGAAAATCTAAGCTATGAAGGAAGGGTATGTAGATAAATCATACCTCTTGTTCTTCATCAACTTCAATTGTTCATGTATGTTATGTACCAGTAGTTCGGCCCAATCCATGGTGACATGCATGAAGGCACATACGACTGCATTTTCTATACCCATTTGATAAGGGTATACGGTTACATCCATTCTCATACCCAAAATAATTGTCAGCATTAAGAATATCGATTATACTTCTTTGTTGAATTTTTTTACCCTTTTGTTCTTTACCATAGAATCATTTGGCAATTTACCTCCTTTTTCAATGAGCCAATCTCGAACTGAATCATTTTCCAGATATAATATCTGATCCTCTAGCATAATATTTTTAGAATGGTGCTTGAAATTTCATCTATTGTAAATGCATGCATCATAAGTTCCCTATTTATGCTAAAAAGTGGCTCAGAACGGGAATTACAGATAGTGGTCGTATTATCATCATAATACTTTACTACTACATGGATAAGTTCTAGACACGGGTGCATAGGCTCAAGTATGAATTTGTTGAGGTTCAAACAGAAGGGAGAATCCACCTTATGATTTTCAGAAAACCTCTTCCCCTTTTCTTCACAACTAATTCGAGCAATCCATATTTTGGGCTTGATCATCAGTATTGGGTCTTGGATTCCTACCAGGTCGTTAGATAATTCATTTTTGGTCTTCTATACAATGGTGCTCTTCTTTCCTCTACCCATTTATTTTTGGTTTCATCTCTGTTGTTGGTTGTTGCTTCTCTCTAAATTGGCTAGGGATTTTCTATTGTATTCAATACTCAAAATTGAAGGTGTAGTGAATTTATAAGATTTGAACCAACCTTTTACCATTCAAATATGTTAATGACCTTTTGAGCATACCAAGTAAAATCTATTCAAGTGATTTGTTACACATATTTGAAATTTGACATATAAACTAGGAAGGAGCCCTATAACATTCTGTTGCAATTTTTGACAACCAATAGATTCTCAACTTGGGACACATTTTGTCATAATTTTTCTTGATATTCATGGTTGTAGTTGCATAGTTTTATGGACCTACAATTTTTAAAATATCTTATCAGGATCACCAACCATTGTGAATTAAATGCTCCACATTGTATGTGGTAGTTGATCTAGCCAATGTTCTTGCTACATATATTAAATCGTGGGTGGCCTATGATTACTGATAACCATTAATCTAACAACTACATTGTGAGATGTACCAATAATTTATGGAACTCATTGATTAGTGGCTTAGTCAGGACAATCCAAAGGGTTGTACAACATAAAACACCAACTAGGAATATGATCTACCTACTTTTGGATATTAATACTAACAAGCACCATCTTGGATAGAAAAGACAAAAAAATCTATTTATAGGGAAAGTACACATGTGATATTTACATATGTACAAAATGTGTGCCATTGTTCTAAAAATAATGCTTTAAATGCTGGTTGTTTACTGGAATTGGTAGTAGACGGCCATCCAGGTCTCTCAATCCAAAGGCATTTAGATCCTTCTTTTGGTTATGATATATGGTTCAGACCTCAAAATCAAACTTTTCATGCACTCTAGATTTCACTCTACTTACATCTCATTTAAGATTGACATGGTTTTTCTGTTGAACTAATGTTCGATAGTTGTCTGATGGTGGTAAAAAATACTATCTTCCTTTTCATGTTATTCTTCTAATTGGACTAGCTTGGCCATATTTCTAACAACTATAGATAATTTAAACAATTTTCTTTAATAAATCATAGTGTCGAAAGCTCTAGGTTTATTGGTAACACAACCTCTTTGTCGTACACTAGGGCATATGGAGAATTTTTCAGGGCCCTCTTTACTGTGATCCGATCAACCTAGAGCACTTGATCCAACAATAGATGCCAACTTCTGGGATTATCTTGAATGCTCCTCTTGATGATTTTTAGCAAATTCTTATTGGTGGATTCTACCAGACCGTTCCCCTAAGGGTAATAATTCGATGAGGCATTCCAATAAATCCCATATTTTCTTGCAAAATCAATGGTTTTAGCCCCTATGAAATATTTGGTATTGTCTAATACAATGGTTTTTGGAACCCCAAATCTAGTGATTAATATTTCCATGAATTCAATCATGGTGTCTTGATCAACGTGCTTCAAAGCTTCTGCCTCAATCCATTTTGTGAAGTAGTTTGTTGTTGTCAGAATGTATTTATACCTGATGGATGAATTTGGATTAATTACACCAATAAAGTCTAATCCCCACTACTAAAAAGGTTCTTCCACAGTTATCGGTTGTAATGGCATTGTTGGGTGTTTACCTCTGCCTACAAATATTTGATAATTTTTACAAACTTTAACCCATTTGAATGCATCAGCAAAAATGGTCAACCAATAATATTTGGCTCTCAATATTTTTGTTGTGGTAGTCTATCTAGAGTAACATCCCCCTAAAAAACCCTTGTGAAATTGCTCTAGCACTTCTCTAGTTTTCTCCAGTGAAAGGCATCTCAATAGCACCCCATTAAATTTTCTTCGATAGAGGATATCCTCGATCAACGTATATTTTTGAGCCTGCAATCTGAATATTTATTTTTGGGATGAAGTCAAGTCATCCGGATATTTTCTTGAGGTAAAATAGTGATGTAACTATTCAATCCAATCTTCCGACTACCTTGTTTCCATTTTTGAAGCAATATCAACTTCAACCTAATTTGACATATTAGCATTTTAAGAGGTAGATTCTGCTAAATTTTGACATAGAGCTCTACCTCTTATCAATTTTGTTGGTTTGATCTCCACATTGTACTCCTATATTTTTGTCATCCAACCGGCCCTCTTGTCACCAAGTTCTCCTTGAGTCATGAAATTTTAGACATCTGGGTGTACTACATACACCAGGGTCTTGCTTTGAGAGACAAAGTGCCTAATTGTTTTTAGAGATTTCATGATTGTATAGAGTTGCTTTTTGGTGAAATTATATTTGTCTTCATGGTATTGAAATGTCTGACTTAAAAAGTTTATTGGCCTTTCATCATCTTGGTCCCTTTTCTGAGTTAGGACAATTGCATAGCTCCCTTCTACTCCAAATGCATAGAGGATAAATTCTTTGGAATAATATAGATTAATGAGGATCAAAGCTTGAGATATTGCCTATTTGATCTCCTTGAAATCCTTCTTCCAGGCATCCATCCACTTAAACTCTACTTCCTGCTTTAGCATTTCAGTCATTGGCTTCACAATTTGAGCAAAATCTAAAATGAATTTTTGGATGAAGTTAATTTACCCAAAAAATGATTGAAGCCCCTTCTTTTTGTGGGAGAGAGAGAGACCGAATAGCTTTCACTCTATCTGGGTCTATTTCCAATCCTATTTTTGATACCATGTGTCCCAATAATTTTTCCTCATGTACTACAAATATTGACTTTTTGGGATTCAAAGATATCTCAAATTCTCTGCATTTTTCAAATATCATCTAGAGATGCTCGATATGCTTCTTCTTATCATGGGAGAAAATAGTCATGTCATCCAAATAGATCAGGATTATTTTATTTACCAATTCACCAAATGCCAAATCCATGGCCCTTTGAAAGGTGGCACCTGCATTAGATATCCCAAAAGGCATGCATTGGTATGCAAAGGTACCCCATTTTGTGGTGAAAGTGGTCTTGTGTTGATATTCATATTTCACCCAAATATTATTAAAACCCAAAAATCCATCCAAGAGAGAAAATATTTTGGCTCTGGCCACAGTGCACAAGATCTAATCAATTTGTGAGAGGGTATAATGATCCTTTAATGAATCATGGTCCAGGTTCCATAATTCTACACACAAGTGGATATTTCCATTTTTCTTTCTGACCAAAACCAAATTAGCAACCCAAATGGAGTGCTTGATGGGGTATATGATCTTAGTAGTCAATAATTTCAATAGTTCTTGCTTCATTAATGTCTCTATCTTAGGGTTCACAGGTTGTTGCTTCTGTTAGAAAGTGTTTGTATCTAGAAACAACTCAATAGTGTGTTGGATGGTGTCTTTGTCATATGCCTTGATATCTTCATATGTCCAAGATATAATATCATTAAACTCTTTACACAATTCAATAGTAAGTCTAGTTGACTTCTTTTGAATAGCGTACTCCGATGTTGATATTTTTACCATGCTCAATTTGCACCCCTTTATAGCTCTTGCTATCAATCTTGAATTTGTGGGTATTTGATCTATCATTGTTATTGAATAGGCTTTCCAAAGTTATCAACCCCTTGGGGATGTGATTATTCTTTAGTTGGATCATTTCACCTTCTTCATCTTCTTCCTCTCCTTTCGGTAGTTGATTACTTACACAGTTCATTTCCTAAATTAGAAAATCAACTATTTGTTTGTCATTCTCAAATACATGCCAAAATATATCTTTGTTCGGCATGAATGGCCTTTAGACTAGCCTTATTGACTTAGATTTACAAATTATATTGGAACCCAGACAAAAATTTTCTCCAATAGAAGCTAAGATGCCAACATGAATGTTGTGTTCTCTAGGAATGCCCTTGATGTTTAAGGCCTCAAAATATTCCAACAAGTCCCATACCTAGTTTGTGTATACCTTGAGGTAATTTTGTTTGCTATTGCATCTCTTCGTGACTTGATTAACCACCAATTCAAAATCACCAAAGATTTGTAGTTGCTTGATTCTCATTTTTTAGCTTTTCTTAACCCTAGATATAATGCTTCATATTTTGCTACATTGTTTGTGCAACTCCATGTCAATCGGTATGAGAAGATATTTTTTGCTCTGGTCGGTGATACCAGCACTACTCCTACTCCAACACCATTCTTGCATCTAGCACCATCAAAGAATAACTTCCATATCTGCTCTTGATTGGGATTCTCATGAGCTAACACTACAAGTTTTGTTCCTTTTGGCTTTGTAATTGAATATGTGCCTATTCCAGTTTCAATCATAGCAATAAAATCTCTTATGGAGAATTGATATTCTATTTGGAGATCCTATAATACTTCCTCTATCAAATCCATTTATTGGGTGGTAACATTTACTGTGTCTATTTTTGGGTCCTCCTCCAACTTCTCTATATGAAATGAGGATGGTAGGGTTATGCGTAAGGGGTCAGCCTCAAAAAGTATTTATAAAAATTTTGTGAATATGTTTCAAAATCCAAGTGAATAGTTTCCAAACGCTTGTAGAAGGTTCACTATTATTAGGGGTAATTTTGGAAATTTAAACTTAAAATGGTCAAATTATTATAAAATTGGGGCGAATCGACCCAAAAAAAATTGCACCCAAAATTTTTTGGCTAATGGACCATGGTCAAGGGTCCCAAATATTAGCCAATTCCAAATTTCAAAAATCCTAATTTTAGCCAATTTGGCAATAAATAGCCACTATACATAACCTTGGAGGATGGCCTCTCAAAGAAGATCTTAACTCTTTTTCCTTTGAATGGTACCTCCATATGGGAGCAGTCAAGGGACACATAACCCCATATTGGTAGTAAATTCTCTTGATAAGCACATCCTAAAATAATGTTATAAACCCTTCACCACAATTTCTTGAATAATGGTAATTTGGGGCATTCTTTGTAGCTTCATGGGAATATATTTAATCACTCCCACCATTTTAACCAGTGTACCATCTAACTGCAACACTCTAGGACTGCTTCTTGTGTATTTCATGCCCATTATTTCATAGACTACTTTGGGCATAACAGTAGTAGCTTCTCCAGAGTCAATCATACAATTATGTACCACCCATCACTCCATCTATAAGGATAAGTAAAATGTAGATGGCCTATTCTTTTTGGTTATTGAAGTAGGGTGGCCTTGAGCTAGATTCTGTAAGGAACCTACTATTGAAATAAAGCTCACACACACAAAATACTAAAAGATAACTGAAATACATGCAATAACAAAATAATACTATGTAAAAAGTAATTATATAATTGAAACAATCTCACAAATAACTCAGAATCATAGGCCTCTTCGAGGGGGCAACCTCCTTCAATATTTCATTAACTTGCAAAAATATGTCTTCGTACATGGTTTTCTAGCTTTTTAAAGAAAGACTTCATGCAACCCTAACCCTAAGCTCAAGAGTTGGCTTACATGTAAAATGCCACTAGAGCTATAATATTCTACCAAATGTCAGTTACAATCTTGATAATGGTTACATCAAATGGCCCCACTTGGCTAGGAGCCTAACATGCCACATACATTACAAAATATTAAAAAATAACATTATAGATGGGATCCCTCACATTGGAAGTGGGTCATTACATAATAATGAGAATTACAAAATAATGTTAGGATGGGATCCTACAGATTCATCTTTGCTTGCTATTTTCCTTGGCTTTTAATTGATTTAAGAGAGGCTTGCAGAATATCTATTTGTCAGGGGATGAGGGGTACATCATATATGCTGATTTTGGATGGAGTTTTCTTTAGTTCTTCCATAATGTTAAAATTGAAAGACTCTGGTTGTTTCCTTAGCTCCTTTATTCGTTCCTCATATCTATCCTTATAATATTAAGTAGCTTCAATCCTCTAGCATTTGGTCAGGGAAGGATATCTTAGTTTATTTTTAGTCTATTCCCTTCCTTCACCCTCTTTGGTCCCTTTCTATTGATGTTGGACTACTATTTGAACTGGGGCAAGCAGAGGTACATCCTTCTTTGGAATAGTTTTTGATTCAAAAGGTGCCTTGAAAAGGTACAAAGTTTTAGGATCAATGGATAGAGATTTCTTTTTGGATCTTGTAAGAACTACCACTTGTTCTTAGACTAGAACAATGAGATTGTAATCATTTGCTTCTCTCATCATATTGACTTACCCCTTTTGTGCATTCTCTACTTTCTCAATGGTAATTTTATGGACATAGTGTTGATGCATCATGCACGTGCTTTCACCATGAGGGTCATTGTAGGTTGAGCACCAGTAAGTTGACTCAAAACCTGAGGAAGAAGGTTCCTCCTCCTGATTGGCATAAAGGGCATTAGATTTTTTGGGGGCTTGCTAGTGGAAGCAACCTGGTCTCTTATGATAGATAGGAACCTTCATGGCTGAAAGTTCCTCTCAGCTTCTCATCTCTTTAAGGCTATAATTTTATTCATGATATTTTGTAAAAGTTGTCATTTCCTAGAGTACAACTATCTTGGATTCTAGGGTGAGTAATGTCAAGACAATAGCAAGTTCTAGGAGTATTGGGACTACAAGTAGAGTAGGTAGTTCTTGTGGACTCAGAGTAGGTGGCTAGGATGGAAATTTAACTGGCGGAGTGTATGCCAGGAAAGAGCTTGTTAGAGCCAGAACCGATGGTTGTTGTTGAGGGAATTTTAGATATATAGGCATCACAAACTTTGGAGGCAGTCTTCCTATAACAATCAAGTTCTTCTCCACTTTTCGTGCTTCTTGAAAAACCTCCAAGAATGTGTGTATATTATATTACCTTATGTACATCCCGATATCAGATTGAAAGGCCCTTAAATAATAGTACATTACTTGTTCATCAATTGGATGCATACCTTGCGGTACTCTTTTCCATGTATGATTGAATTTAATGTTGAAGTATATGATTTCTTCTTATGGATGTCTTTGGATGCTATTAAACTTTGTTAACAGAGAGAAGGTGTATTCATGTTCATTGAATTCTTCAATCATTTTTTTGGTCAATCCACTCCATGAAGTTATGGTTAGATTCGGCAAGGTTCTATACCATCAGGTTATCTTTCTTTTCAATTATATTATCAATAACCTTATCATGATGTCCTCATATTGGATACTATACACGATGGCTAGTGTTTCCACATCTTGATAATGCTCGTATGTCATTTTTCCTATGCCATCATATGTCGATAGAGCTTTTAGGGTAGCTTAGGGAATGGGATTCTATATTGGTACATTTAGAGGTCTGATATGATTCCAGGTTGGGCCGTTTTGAGCATTCTAATTTGGATTTACAACCATTTTTGTTGGTGCAAGAGGATGGATTATCATAGTTGGGTTGATAGTAATAGGAGTGGTTGCACTAGTTAGATCTACAACTAGAACTAGGGAGGGTGTTGAAACATGTGGGCAATTTGGATGAAGTCTGAAGTTGCCAAATTGCAATTGTAGAAACTCAATTGATTCTTCTGATTTTCTAGTTGCTTGTCTTGTGATCATATATCTAAGGATCTAGGCAATATGGCTTCATAAAATATGGATATGCAAGTATTTCCTAGGTATCGATGGACAAAGTTGCCAGGTGATGGAGATTGTGGATCAAAATAGAGTATCACCAAGTTTTGTCAGACCTTGAAGGTAACTAGTTGTATTATATAATATCTAGATTTGGGCAGACTCGCCTAGGTATTTTTATGAGACCTGATAATAAAGGATATCACTAATCCTTATATTATCCAACTAAGGGACCTTCGGGTCCTATCAAACATGTCAAAAAAATTTGGTCGAAGAAACTACCTAATGGAAAGGTTTGTGTGCCCATAAACCTTGACCAACATTGAATAACTAGGGAGCTTGTGAAAACTGCAATGGTCAATCTCCAAAGAAAGTTGGTTCCTTGAAGTCTCGGCTAACTATACCTAAATATGAGGGGAAATTGGTGTTGAAAGATATAAAAGAGGCTAAATACAGAACTTATAGTGGTACAAATTAAGCAACATCAAGACATGTGTAAAAACAAGGATCATGCAACTAAACAATCAACTACCTAACAGACCAACCAGTTTTACAACCAATTACAAAACATTTAATTTTAATCTACTATATCTTATTAGACCATAAATTCCAGATAGGTGAATGAGTACAACACAAATCCAGGATTCATAATAAAACACCATAAACATTCAACATGCTTAAATTAGAAATAAGTGGTTATCCATACATACATGTTCTAAAAATGAATTGAACCAGAGGCCAGATAGCAGCCATATTATATTAAAATGCAATATTATGTTTTACATATGAATTGTAAAATCCTAAGATCTAATGACTTTTCATTTTACATTCTTGTATATATAGACAATGTACAATCCTATTATTATCAAAAGATATCATTATTTAGAAACAAAATAATGTTGTGTTAGAGGGAGTGCCAGTTGATTGGATTATTCAAAAGTATGGTTGCTCCAACTACCTCATCATGGTCTACTGATTTGGCCAAAATCTATGCTATGTTGAGTAGTGTTGAGCCTGCTACTTGCATTTGGTTCATTGCTTTTCATTGATTATTTTTGGTTGAGTCACCCTATCACCTGCATGATACCATGAGCATAACCACCTTACCAATATTCTTATGACAAATTATCTTATATTTTAGGTGTCCTAATATGGTGGCAATCTCTATGTAGGTGATTTAGTGCTAGATTTGATTTGAGTCGGCTACCAAGCTTACGCATTGTGAAGTCATGATATCATATGTTTGGGATATTTGAGGACTTTCTCTGGGTAAAGGGACTTCAGTGGCATCAATGCTTGTTTTTCTTTCCATCCTACAATATCCAGTATTAGGTTGGGGATTAGGCACCTATCCAAGCATTGACCAGGAAAAAATATTCTAAGCCTCCTAAATTGGACTTCAATAATAGGTCAAAGATTTGGCACCTTCCCAAGCTCTGGTCAAGTACAAATCATCTAGTGCCCTCTAGACTCTACTATTATTTACCTTTGATATCTAGGTGGACATTTTGCAACCTTCCAAGTATCTTTCAGGTGTAAATTATCCAACGGTATTGGTACTTAGCTGATCCTTGTGATGCAATATCCTTCTACCGTGGGCTAGGTATTTGGTATGCTACTGAACCTGATTCCTCTAACACTTCTGAGACTTGGTCATTTCTTTGTATGCATGTGTTGAAAATTTTACACCATCCTGGGCTTCAGTTGGGTGCAAAACTTTTGGTCTCTCCTGGTCAGGCCAGACATCTAGGAACTTATTAAGCTCTGATCAAGTGTAATTCTTCTATCCACTATAGAATCCTTAGTTGGTTCGAACATCTAGGCTTTTCCTAGGCCCTAATGAAGGAAAATACTTTTGGCCTCCCCTAGACTTGATGGATTCACACTTCCTGGTCAGGCTAGATCTCCAGGACCATGTCGAGCCTCGATCAAGCACAAAAATATTGGTCGTATCTAGACTTAGACAAAAATGCTTAAATACTTTCATGTTATACAGTGTATTTATTTTTAGCACTTTCTTGTTAAAGTGTGTGTGGGCGGTGGTCAAAAACACCCACAAGAAGATGCTTCAAAAATGAGTATTTGAAAAAGATAAACTAATTTGAATACTAATTCTCTTTCAAATCTTCTACAATACTTGTCCTTGTACCAACAAAAAATAGAATGAGCTTTTCTTCCACATAATTTACATGGATGTAGACTCCAATAATTTGCCTTTTCATGACCAACTCTATTACAATAAATGCATCTTGAAGATATTTTTATTGCTTTATTCATCCTTCTTAGAGTTTCAAGTTCATCTATCTTCTTGGTAAAATAGCATAACCATTTATGTACAACCAAAGCTATTCTTTCCTTATTTTCCATGTAGATAAGTTGTAGATGATGAAAATCTTCAATATTTTTTAAATTCCTATTTTTGTAGTAACAAGATCCAATTGTGTATCCTTGTGATTATTTTGTAATAACATTTCAATTTATTTACACTATCTTCATTATTGAATGCATTTTTAATTTCTTCCATGATATGCAAACAATTATTAAGATATATACCCTTTGATGTAGACAACCTTATAACTCCTAGGTTTAAATAATACAAAGTTTCTAATTTAGTTCCTATGTTTTAGAAACTAAAGAATTGATTTTGCAAATTTTTATATTTTCCTAAAGTTTGAGGTTGAAACCCTTTTATCTCCCAAATAACTAAATTTGCAAATAATTCAATAATTCAAATAATTTTCTATTCTCTCAAAAACTATGAAATCAATTTAAATAAACTTCAAATTTAAAAGGTCTTAAAAACCTTATTTCTTCAATAACTCAAATAAAATTATATTTTAAGAATCTACTTATCACTCCAAAACCTTAATAACATAAATAATTAAATATTCTCTACTTAACCTTATGGCTCCAAACTTAATATAAGCTATGAATTATTAAAACCCTAAAATCACCTTATCGAAATAAACTTTAATCTACTAAAAATAAACTCTTATCTCTCCAATAAACTTGAATAAATTTAACTCTTCATTAAATAAATCAATAACTATAAATTATACTTACTTACCACTCCACACTCTTAATAAAGCAAATAAATTTAACCTTATAACTCCTAATATCACTTTGAAAAAATAAAACCTTAGAATATGAAAAACCTACTTCAAACTCTTCTACTTTTGTGTGCCTCTTCACGATGTTGCTCTACGAGTATTGCACTCTAAATGACTCATGTAGATAGCTCTAAATGGGTTTAGTTGAATGAAGCATATTACCATGCATTCTAGGGCGTTTCTCTTTCACATAAGGTATGGCATTTCACTTCAGGCATTTCATTTCCAATCAAGTAAGGCATTTCACCTTTAGGCATTTTGCTTCCAAGCATGTGAGGTGTTTCTCCTTCAAACTGTAAGCATTATTCAACAATGATGTTGGAATTTTTTACTCTACCAACTAAATTCCAATGTTACCTTATCTTTCCTCATCTAACAACCTCTTTGTTTTCCTTCTCACGTGATCTGATTTCTTGATGTTAGAGAGCACTTGGTATTCTCTATGTATTGTTTCTTGCAGGACAAAGAGCTTCGATTACTGCTACTCATAATTTCCAAATATTTTTCATATATTGTAGATTGGCACCATTCAAACGTATGGTTGGTGATATTTGGAACTAATCAAATATTGATGTTGCTTAAACATTCTCAAGGCATCATCAAGATGTTGCTCTTGTTGCTTTCTTATTCCTTTATATATTTCTTTAGAACTCTAACCTATGGTCTTGCATTGATCTACATTTTGTATGTCTAATGACTCTGTATTCCTCTATTTTTCCCTTATTGTATGTTATCTCTATGTAGATGAGATGGCTATGGATGCTCTTAATACTGCAATCTAGTTTTAACTCCTCTTTAAGTTGAATTACTTAATCCTTCTCTACTTTACCCTGAGTCAAATGCTATTTATTTTTTTTTTGTTTTGGAGTTGCACTGAATGATCCTTCCCTTTTATATTCTACCTTGAGACTTTTCATGAACCTATATTTCCTCTTTTATATTTCTAACCTTGGACCTCTATCTTGGATTTTAAACTTCTAAGAATGAACCTTGAATGTATATTTTTTATCTTCTTCTTTATAATGGTCGCTTGAATTTCTATAGTACTATAATATAGAAGTCTCTTTCTTTCATTTAAACTCTTCTTTATGGTTGCTATATCTAGAGTCTTCTTTTTAATATTGTTGATGTATCTTGTTCTCTATATGGTTGCCTCTATCAAGCCTTCAAGAACCTTTGTCAAGGTCAATATCTAATGACCTAAAATTTCTAAATTTGGTATCTCTATATTCTTATAGACCATTTCTATTTTGAATAAAATTTTCAAAATAGATAACTGTTGGAACAAAATCTGCCTTTGGTTAATAGTGATGCGCCTTAGACTTTGCCAACATTGAATAGACAGATCTTGCTTGAGATCATCTGTCTAGTCTCCAGAGAAGGCTGGTTCCTTTGAAGTTTTTTAGAGAAAAGGGGAAACAAGAGATAAGGGAAATATAGCCTAAGCTAGAACTTTTATATGGTGCAAGTTAGACAACATCAAAGACATATTTACTTACTTCTATCCAAAGCATTTAAAAACACATTCCAAAGCAGAAATTATATAATTCCAGATATGATTTTTGATGTTTCGTTTAGCATGCGTATATATTAGATTCTTATTCCAAGCAATATGATTTATGTATTGCGAAAGTTTAGATACAAGAACAGACTCAATCTACAATTCAATATTGTGAGCAGAAATAAAGAACATTAATACATACACTTGCACGATATGAACCAGAAGCCAATGGGAGATGTGATTTTATTGCTTGTATTCGAAGTACGTACACACGTCTTGTAAACGTCCAAGAGCCGACCCTTTTTTTTTTAGTCGCTCACCCCTATATATACCCTAAAAGAGCATCTTCCTAAGTACATCTTACTTATTTTACAAGCAATCATCTGCAGTTTCTAACAATACACAACGGATTTCCCACAGATTGGATAGATTGGCAATCATCCAGTGGACCTGCCAAGTTATAATCAATAGACCATTCTTCAAAAATCGGCACCTGATGTCAGTGCTCATCTCCAGTTGCCAAAAATATACTTTATTCCTTTACAACTGGCATGTCGCGAAATCGTGACATTCTTTCCTTGCTTTGGTCTTCTACTGCTTCCAACTACGAAAATGAGACATGTCACGAAATCGCGACATTCTTTCCTTGCTTGGCTCTTCTTTCGCTTCCAGCCGTGAAAATGGGACATGTCACAAAATCATGACATTCGTCTCTTCCTTTGCTCCTTTGCTGCCTCCCATCGCAAAAATGAGACATGTCACAAAATCGTGACATTATTTCTTGCTTTGCTTTTCTGTCGCTTCCAGCCGTGAAAATGGGACATGTCGCGAAATCGCAACATTATTTCTTGCTTTGCTCTTCTGTCGCTTCCAACCACAAAAATGAGACATGTCGCGATATCGCGACACTTTTTCCTTTTGGCTCTTTCTCTTTGCTTTGGACCGCAAAAAAGCAACATGTCGCGATATCGCGACACTTTTCCCTCTTGGCTCTTTCTCTTGCTCTTTAGCCGCGAAAATGCAACATGTCGCGATATCGTGACACTTTTTGCCCTTTGCTCTTTCTCCTCACTATGAACCGCGAAACTGAGACATGTCACGATATCGCGACACTTTTTCTCTTTTGGCCGCGACAAAGCAACATGTCGCGATATCGTGACACTTTTTCTCTTTTGGCCGCGACAAAGCAACATGTCGCGATATCGTGACACTTTTTCTCTTTTGGCCACGACAAAGCAACATGTCGCGATATCGTGACACTTTTTCTCTTTTGGCCGCGACAAAGCAACATGTCGCGATATCGTGACACTTTTGCCACCTTGTGCCTTTTGCTGCTCTTAGCCGCAAAAATGAAACATGTCGCGATATCGCGACACTTTTGCCTCCTTGCTCCCTTTTGCTGCTCTTAGCCACGAAAATGAAACATGTCACGATATCGCGACACTTTTTCTCCTTGCTCCCTTTTTTGCTCTTAGCCGCGAAAATGAAACATGTCGCGATATCGCGACACTTTTTCCCTTTTGGCCGCGACAAAGCAACATGTCGCGATATCGCGACACTTTTTCCCTTTTGCTTTTCTTTTTTCTTTGAACCGCGAAAATGCAACATGTCGCGATATCGTGACACTTTTTCCTCCTTGCGGTGTTTTGCATTTTCTTTGATATTTAGCATATGGGCCACTTCGGTCCTCTTGGAAAATATGCAAAAAGGAGCATCAGATGTTTTTCTGTAGTTAGTCACTTTTTGACTAACATTCTTGGCGCCTTCCGAGGGATTTTTTGCTTGCAAAAATTTTGAACCAGGCCTTTATCCATTGGGTATCGGAGTCAACAACGCAGTTGTAAAAAGAATCTTTTAGAGAAAGACAAAGAACACAGGAAAATGCACTTAGATCAAATGTGAACATTACCTCGCCAAAACTCCCTTTATACCTTAGTATCTCTATTCAAAAAAAATGTCGACTTCGATTGGTCATGATTGAAAATATTTTTTTTGTGTTAAGGCCAAAAAAATGGTAATATTTACAAATATTGTCTGAATATGCTTATATTATATTGTACATATAATTCCTTTTTTGCTTTTGCCTAAAAGGCTTAGCTCCTTTTTTACGCACTTCTCTGATCTGGTTCCCTTCCTCTTCATCCTGCAGATCCTAGTTGGCTGAGCAATTCATTTCAGGGATTAAGAAATCCAGTACCTATTCATCATTTTCAAAAACTTGCCGAAAAATATTTTTATCAGGTATTGAAGGCCTGTATATAAGTCTAACAGTTTTAGACTTCTGAATAACATTACTTACAGGACAAAAATTAGCTCCCACTGAAGCTAACAAATCTGCGTGGGTATTCTGTTCTCTAGGGATAAACTTTATATTTAGGGCCTCAAAGGCCTCTAAGAGATCCCACACTTTGTTCCTGTAAGCCTTCAAATAATCCTGTTTACTTATACCTTTTTTGGTGACTTGATTCACAATAAGTTTTGAATCTCCATAGATGAGTAACTATTTGATTCTCAATTTCTTAGCCTTTCTTAACCCTAAGCACAGGGCCTCATATTCTACTACGTTGCTGGAGCAACTCTAAGTCAACCTGTAAGAGAAAACCTTTTCCTCTCTAGTGGGAGAAATCAAAACTATTCTGGCACCAGCTCCATTCTTGCACCTAGCCCCATCAAAGAAAAGCTTCCACAAATGATTCACAGAACCATCCTCTTCTAGGGAGGGTACCAATTTTCTTTTTGGTTTCTCAATAGAATAGTTTCCTATTTCTGTTTCTATCATGGCATTAAAGTTCTGTAGAGAAAACTCGTCCTCAGCTTGGAGCTCTTCTAATGTTTCTTCCATCAGGTCTTCTTCTATTGTTTCTTCAGTCATCATATTTACACGATCAGTTTCACCAATCCTTTCTACATGAAACGTCGATGGTTTCTCATTAAAAATCTTGACCCTTCTACCTTTGAAAGGTATCTCCAAATGAGAATAATCTAAGGATAAGTATCCTCCTATCTTTGTTGTGAACTCTCTGGATAGACACATACCAAAATAGGGCTCCAAGTCTACGACTACTACCTCTTGTATGACTGTCATTTGAGGCAAATTATGCAGCCGTATGGGAATATCCTTTATCACTCCTATAGTTTTTACTGGAGTACCATCTAACTGTAGGACGCCTGTGCTGCTCCTAGTGTACTCCATTCCCATAATATCACATACTGCTTTGGGTATCACAGTGGTAGCAGTGCTTGAATCTATCATGCAGTTGTGGACAACCCATCCTTCCATTTGAAGGGATAAATAAAAGGGGGGGGCCTGTTCTTACCAGTGGCAGATGTCAAGTTCGTTAGAACCATTTTCGAAGATGATGCAGTCCCACCTCCATTTTTCATTGTCCTTAGGGATTCCTGTAGGAGATTGATTTGACCTGGGATTTGAAAAGCATCATACATACTTGCCTTAGAAGGAGTCTTTTTCATTTCCTCCACTATACCTGAATATAGGTGAATCAACTATCCTTTCTCTTTCTTTGGCAAAAGTTTCACATTTATTTTTGTATCCCTGGGTAGCTTCAGCCCTTTGCCTTTTTGTCAGCGAGGGGAAACTCAACCTTTCCCTAGCCTGTTCTTGGGTTTCATTTTCCCCCTGGGGAAAAAATTCTTTGTGTGTTTCTTGCCCTTGAATTTTGGCTGGAAACTGATATTCTCTTTCCTGAGGGAGACTTCCTTTAGGATTTTCTTTGGGAACTTCCTTGGGAGTAGGGGAAACATCCAAAGGCTGAAGCTCTTTAGGGTCTGCTTGCAGTGGTTTCTTACCTGATCTTGTCAAAACTGAAACCTGTTCTACTGTAGGCATCATGAAGTTGTGGTCCTCCTCTCTAATTATATTTACACGGATTTTCATTTTTTCTTTACTCTTTTCAACTGCTATACTTTGTACATAATGTTGGTGTATTATACACGAACTTTCCCCATGTGGATCGTTACATGTAGTACACCAAGAGTTAGAATCAGTGGGAGGCTCATCGGCCTCCACTGTCTCATTTGTATATACCGTTCTCGGTCTTACATGTCCCCTATTGCTTGATTGTGCTGCATCTCCTGTTACCTGAGGGAACCTTCTTGGCGGAAAACTCCTTTCAGCCTCTCTCTTTTTCATGGATGCCATTTCATTTGACAATGCCTTCATTGTATCAATTATGGTCGTGTATTGATCATTGGGGGAGCTGATGCAAGGGGTGTGGCTGGTAATGCACGAAATGCAGGAGGTGCAGCTATAGCTGGGAGGGCCTGCATTGATGGGAGTACAGGCAGTTTAGAGATTGACGCTTGGGAAAACTCTGGTAAAATTGGCAATAGAGTTTTTGATGGATATATTTTTGTAGCGATGAGATCAGCTTCACCCTTTGCTGCCTCTACATAGATCCCAGGAAAAGTGGTTACACGGGATTGCCTTATTATCATACTAAGCTCTGAATCAAAAGCCCTTAGATAATAGCATATAGCTTGTTCTTCCATGGGCTTTAGGCCTTGTGGTACTCTATCACGAGTTCTGGTAAACCTGATGTTGAAATCTTGGATTTCTTCTTGTGGATGCCTCTCAATGACAGTGAATTGATTTAGCAATGTGAAAGGATCCGCATGTATATTGAATTCATCGACTAGACGGTCGGCTAGTACTGCCCAAGAAGTAATGGATCCAATGGGAAGCGCTTTATACCAATAGAGCATCTTTCCTTTCAAAGATATGATCAACAATCTGACCATTACATCTTCCTCAGTGATGTTATAAACAGATGCTAGCGCTGATACATCCAAATAGTGCTCATCTACTATTTTGCCTATTCCATCAAAGGTCGGTAAGGCTTTTAGCATAGCTTGTGGAATTTGGTGGTGTGTTCCCAAGTTCAAAGGGCCAGTTTGATTCCATACAAGATGTGCTGGGGCAGGGGCGGCTGCCATGATTGCTAAAGGAGTTACAACCGCTATAGGATTGCTTGCAGACACTCCTACAGCGGGCGTTAAAGAGGTGCTAATGGTGTCGGGCGGATTTGATCTTGCGGCTAGCACAGGGTGTGCTTTTAGGCTCTCGAGATGTAGTTCAAAAAACTCGATAGGTTCTTCAAAGTTTCTAGCTCGGGATCTGGTTATCATATGGCTATATAACCAGAAGGCTTTCTAGACAAGGTCTTTCTTTTATGGTCTAAATGCAACGGAGTCGCCAGGTGATTTTTCTTGAGATTTTGCAAACAAAAGGCTCTGAAGGTAAAACACCAAAACTTATACAATACTGTGGGATTGTTGGTCCCACCGGGCGTGCCAAAAACTGTTGGAACAAAATCTGCCTTCGGTTAATAGTGATGCGCCTTAGACTTTGCCAACATTGAATAGACAGATCTTGCTTGAGATCATCTGTCTAGTCTCCAGAGAAGGTTGGTTCCTTTGAAGTTTTTTAGAGAAAAGGGGAAACAAGAGATAAGGGAAATATAGCCTAAGCTAGAAATTTTATATGGTGCAGGTTAGACAACATCAAAGACAGATTTACTTACTTCTATCCAAAGCATTTAAAAACACATTCCAAAGCAAAAATTATATAATTCTAGATATGATTTCTGATGTTTCGTTTAGCATGCGTATATATTAGATTCTTATTCCAGCAATATGATTTATGTATTGCGAAAGTTCAGATACAAGAACAGACTCAATCTACAATTCAATATTGTGAGCAAAAATAAAGAACATTAATACATACACTTGCACGATATGAACCAGAAGCCAATGGGAGATGTGATTTTATTGCTTGTATTCGAAGTACGTACACACAGTCTTGTAAACATCCAAGAGCCAACCCTTTTTTTGGAGTCGCTCACCCCTATATATACCCTAAAAGAGTATCTTCCTAAGTACATCTTACTTATTTTACAAGCAATCATCTACAGTTTCTAACAATACACAATGGATTTCCCGTAGATTGGATAGATTGGCAATCATCCAAACGGACCTGCCAGGTTATAATCAACGAGACCATTCTTTAGAAATCAGCACCTGATGTCAGTGCTCGTCTCTAGTTGCCAAAAATATACTTTATTCCTTTATAGCTGGCGTGTCACGAAATCACGACATTCTTTCCTTGCTTTGGTCTTCTGCTGCTTCCAGCCACGAAAATGAGACATGTCACGAAATCATGACATTCTTTCCTTGCTTGGCTCTTCTGTCGCTTCCAGCCACAAAAAATGGGACATGTCGTGAAATTGCGACATTCGTCTCTTCCTTTGCTCCTTTGCTGCCTCCCACTGTAAAAATGAGACATGTCGTGAAATCGCGACATTCTTTCTTGCTTTGCTATTCTACCGCTTCTAGCCACGAAAATGGGACATGTCACGAAATCGTGACATTCTTTCTTGCTTTGCTCTTCTACCACTTCCAGCCGCAAAAATGAGACATGTCGTGATATCGCAACACTTTTTCCTTTTGGCTCTTTCTCTTTGCTTTGGACCACGAAAAAGCAACATGTCGCGATATCACGACACTTTTCCCTCTTGGCTCTTTCTCTTGCTCTTTAGCCGCGAAAATGCAACATGTCGCGATATCGCGACACTTTTTGCCCTTTGCTCTTTCTCCTCACTATGAACCGTGAAACTGAGACATGTCGCGATATCGCGACACTTTTTCTCTTTTGGCCGCGACAAAGCAACATGTCGCGATATCGTGACACTTTTTCTTTTTTGGCCGCGACAAAGCAACATGTCGCGATATCGCGACACTTTTTCTCTTTTGGCCGCGACAAAGCAACATGTCACGATATCGCGACACTTTTTCTCTTTTGGCCGTGACAAAGCAACATGTCACGATATCGCGACACTTTTGCCACCTTGTGCCTTTTGCTGCTCTTAGCCACGAAAATGAAACATGTCGCGATATCACGACACTTTTTCCCCTTGCTCCCTTTTGCTGCTCTTAGCCGTGAAAATGAAACATGTCGCGATATCGCGACACTTTTTCTCCTTGCTCCCTTTTGCTGCTCTTAGCCGTGAAAATGAAACATGTCGCGATATCGCGACACTTTTTCTCTTTTGGCCGCGACAAAGCAACATGTCGCGATATCGTGACACTTTTTCCCTTTTGCTTTTCTTTTTTCTTTGAACCGCGAAAATGCAACATGTCGCGATATCGTGACACTTTTTCCTCCTTGCGGTGTTTTGCATTTTCTTTGATATTTAGCATATGGGCCACTTCGGTCCTCTTGGAAAATATGCAAAAAGGAGCATCAGATGTTTTTCTATAGTTAGTCACTTTTTGACTAACAGTAACTTCAATCTTCTATTACTATTGTTGTAACTGTTCTTATCTTTATCTTCTTGCTATCAATATCAAGGTCTAATTGACCTAAAAATTTCTTTCTCTTATGTCAAGGTCCGTCTTCAAGACCTGAATCTATTTTATGTCAAGGTCTATCTCCAAGACCTAAATCTTTAATATCTTGCAACTCTTACTAATTTGTTGCTTGATGAAAACTTACTTTTCGACTAATATATCTATTTCAAGACTTGATATATCTTTATTTTATTCTTTCTCTTTCATTTAGAAGATGAAATTATTGTCTATCTATTGTAGGAATCTTCTCACACTTTTGATGATTAATCTCTATTGTAATGCTTTCTCAATAATATCTTATGTTACACCTAAGAATCCATAAATAATATCAAGGTGACTTAGATGTCCTTAATTCCTCTATCTCTAATGTCAAGGTGACCTCTGTTGAGCAAGGTGCAGCAAATAGTATTGTCATTGTTGTCAACACAGTCAGACAGATCTATTGATGCAGTGGACAGGAAGTTCAAAAGCTATTCGGATGCGAAGACAGGAGTTCAGAGGTTCTTCGGAGTATGTACGAGTGATTTTCCAAGAAGACCGAAGTGGACCACTTGCAAAAGATCAAAGAAAAAGACAAGTAAGAAAAGTGTCGCGATATCGCGACATATTCAGTAGGCAAGAAAAACTGTCACGATTTCGTGACATGTTGGAAGAGAGAGAAGAAGAAAGAAAAACTGTCATGATTTCGTGACATGTTGGAAGAGAGAGAAGAAGAAAGAAAAACTATCACGATTTCGCGACATGTTGGAAGAAAAAAAGGCAAGTGGAAAAAGTGTCGCGATATCGCGACATGTTGAGAAGAAAGAAAAATTGTCGCGATTTCGTGACATGTTCGAAAAGAAAGTGCAAGCAGGAAAAACTGTCGTGATTTCGCGACATGTTGGAAGAGAAAGAGGCAAGTAGAAAAAGTGTCGCGATTTCGTGACATATTGCAAGAAAGAGAGTCCGAGAGAAAAAGTGTCGCGATATTGCGACATGTCGCATTTTCGCGACCGAAGGCAAGAGAAAGCGCTAAGGAGAAAAAGTGTCGCGATATCGCGACATGTCGCGTTTTCACGACCCAAAGGCAAGAGAAAGCGCTAAGGAGAAAAAGTGTCGCGATATCGCGACATGTCGCGTTTTCGTGACCCAAAGGCAAGAAAAAGCGCTAAGGAGAAAAAGTGTCGCGATATCGTGACATGTCGTGTTTTCACGACCCAAAGGCAAGATAAAGCGCTAAGGAGAAAAAGTGTCGCGATATCGCGACATGTCACATTTTCGTGACCCAAAGGCAAGATAAAGCGCTAAGGAGAAAAAGTGTCGCGATATCGCGACATGTCGCATTTTTGCGACTAAAGGAGGAGAGAGAAAGTAAGAAGGCAGAAGTGTCACGATATCGTGACATGTATTCTCGCGGGCCAAAGCTAAGAGAAAGCGTACGGAGGAAAAAGTGTCGCGATATCGCGACATGTTGTATTTTGCGGGCCAAAGCTAAGAGAAAGCGTACGGAAGAAAAAGTGTCGCGATATCGCTACATGTTGTATTCTCACGGGCCAAAGCTAAGAGAAAGCATACGGAGGAAAAAGTGTCGCGATATCGCTACATGTTGTATTCTCGCGGGCCAAAGCTAAGAGAAAGCGTACGAAGGCGAAAGTGTCACGATATCGCGACATGTGTTTTCGCGGGTATAAGCCAAGAAAAGAAACAAGGAGACGAAAGTGTCACGATATCGCATTTTCCCTGCAAAGAAAAAGAGAGAAAAGGGTCTATCCGATAGTATTTCGGGAAAGCAAGGAGAAAAAAAATTTTTTTTGAAGCCGATGAAGACCGATGACAACCGACTAAGATTAGGGTTTACAATTGTCATGAAAGTCGACTAAGATTAGGGTTTACAGTCGATTAAGATTAGGGTTTTCATCATGAAAATTTTATTATAAAAGGAGGGTTGTTTGGAGATTTGAAGTATGTTGAGGAATGCATCGTCGAAGTGTGAAATGTGGTCGTAAGAGCACAGAAAGTGCAGAAGCGGTGAGATGATGGCGAAGTGCGCAAAGTGAGCGAAGAGTCGTATCGAATTGTCTTAAGTGTGGTTGTGATTACGTAGAGAAAGCAGAAGGCACAGAGTGCGCGAAAGGGAGAAGATGATTGTAAAGTTCGACTGTGACGAAGCAGAGTGTGCGAAGTGATTGCGTAGAGAGTGCAGAGTGCGCAGAGAACGCAAAGGTGAAGTAGACCAATCAGGGTCTTATAAAAGCGAAGGTATTTTTTGTTAAACTTCTAGATTCAAAATTGAAGTCCAGGTTGCAGCTTGGCATCAGGGGTTGGTGCTCCTTCCAGTAGGTGCTGGTAAATTAGGGGTTGGTGCTCCTTTTTGTTGGTGCAGATAAATTAGGGGTTGGTGCTCCTTTCTGTTGGTGTAGATAAATCAGGGGTTGGTGCTCCTTCCAGTGGGTGCTGGTAAATTGTTTGTAAAGTTGTTTCTTTGCAAAGGCTGGATTTGGATGGTAGTCCAAGCAGTCATTCTTGAGGAGTAGCCAAATTGGTGAACCTCGTTAAATCTTGTGTTGTGTGATGTTCTCTTGTGATACTTGCTTTATCTGGTTTTAAGGTTTCATTATTTCAGTTTTAAGAGCTATGAATTTAAGTTTAAAAGTCTACACTGATTCACCCCCCTCTTAGTGCCATTGTAAGACTAACAATTGGTATCAGAGCCAAGTTCCCTTCTCGAGCTAAATCGATCAGGGTTGATCTTGGATTAGTACGCAATGGGTAAGAAGAATAGATCCTCCTCCAAAAGGACATCTCAGTCAGTTTCAGTTCTGTGGAAGAGAAAATTGAACCGAGAAAAGGTTGAATACTTCTCATAAAACAAAGCACCTTTGTTTGATGGAACAAATTATGCAATCTGGAGAATCAGGATGCAAGTATATCTTTGTGCTTTGGGATATGACATCTAGGATTTGATAGACAGTGAATACACAATACCCATCACTCCTCCAACCGATGCTGCCGATAAGAATCTGTTTGAGAATGACTCAAAAGCAAAGAATGCTATCAGGTGCGGATTAGTAGACAGTGAACTGGTAAAGATCATGAGTTGTAAAATGGCAAAAGAAATATGGGACAAACCGAGGAGTATTCATGAAGGAGACGATGAGATCAAGGAGGCCAAGTTACAAACACATCAAGCTCGGTTCGAAGCATTAAAGTTGAATGACGATGAGAACATAGAGGCATATATGTTGAGAGTAATGAAGTCCTAGAGGATGATTCTAAAAAGGAAACAGGTGGAGGTCTTTTCATGACACTCGAAGAAGAAACAAAAAAGAACAGGAATGTGATGAAGAAGAAATTGATGCAGAAATAAATTTGAAAGAGGAACTAATTGCAGCTCTGGATGAATTGAAGATAGAAAGAAAAAGGAATAAGGAAATCTCAAGAAAGCTTGAGGATGCAAATGAAATAATAACCAGTTTGAAAGTACAGGTAGAAGAATTCAAAAGGATTGAAGAAACTCTCAATGAGAAAGAGATTGGTTGTTGCAAACAAGAGGAAGAGATTGTTTTATTGAAGAAACAACTAGAAGAGGCCAATACAAATCTCAAATTCGAGAAGAGCACAGAGTTGCTAGATAAAATGATAAGCCAACAAAGAAGCTCCACGGATAAGCGTGGTCTTGGATATGAAGCTGAACAACCTTCATCTTCCAACTCTACAGAGAAGAAGAAGTTCACTATTGAAGGATCGAAGCAAGAAAAGTTTGAAGCTGAATCTTCAAAAGGAAGAAAATATCAAAGGAGATCTACAGCAAAGCAACCACAACAAAAGAGGTTCTATCACTCTCACTCTATTCATAATAATACTTTTAATGGCTATTGTTTCAGATGCAACCAGTATGGTCACAAGGCAATTTATTGTGGATTGAATAATAAATCAAAGAGTTATGCTGGTAGAAATACATCTGCGTTTTTGAGTGAACACTATGTACAATGTTTTCAATGTAATGGTCATGGGCACATAGCAAGGTTTTGTCCAAGCATTTTTGTATCTAATCTAAGGCAAAACAGTAGATTTCATCAGACACAAAGAACGCAACACAGACAGGGAATAAATCATGTACATAAAAGAAAGGAAAATAATCATTCATCAAGGATGCACAAGAGACAACCACACAAGAGAAATGTTCGAGTTCATGAAAAGGTGCAAAACAGGGATGTAGTTGAAAAATCCAAGCCCGAGTTCAAGAAAGTTTGGAGAAAGATAGAAGAAAGGAAATCATGTCTCCTTGGTCTGAAGGAGACTACTCCGATATTGCACTAAGCAACTCCAGGTAGCACATCCTCGGGGGGAGCAATCTTGAAGTTTCATTTTAATGCTCCTATGTATTTGTTTGATTACCCGAGGATGAAAGGCAAGTAGTCGGGGAAGTTGTTGTATAGTTGTCAAAGTGTGTTTTCGGTTCATGTATTGTTTGTGGAAGTGTCGTGAAGGGTGGTGATTAAATTGAGAGTTGTCATTATTGGTAGTATTGCTATATGTCATTGTTGTACTTGGTGATGGTTCTTATTGCCACTATCCAAAGTTAAGGATTATAATAGTTCAGATAATTTGGTTAGTGAAAGAATGTTGCCCTAGCCGCATATATGTGTTTCGATAAAAGCAATGTGTATTTGAACTACACATTGACGTAAATATTGTTAGATCTATTATGACGTTGTGGTGAAAAATATTGAAGTCTGATCATTGACTCATGTTTAGCTCATCAAGATGAGCAACTTTGCTTTGTGAATCATACCTATCCAAGGTCCAGAAGTATGAGTTTGAGTAAGGTGCACTATAGTTGGCCGTGAAGTGTTTAACAAAATTTTGTCTCCTGATTCGAACAGTTGAAAGTAAGGTGTGACCAGCGGTGACTGTAGAAAACATAGACCAAGTTGAAAATATAAAAAGGGATTTGGTTGTGTTGTGGTACAGTGTTTGATGCTTGCACAGAGTTGGCAGTAAAATTGCAGTGTTGGTACAGTGTTGGACAAAAGTCGGTACAAGTGTGAGTCACTTGTCAATTTTGTTGACAGATGTGAAATCAACGTTTTTGAATGGGAAGCTTGAAGAAGAGGTTTATATTGAGCAGCCAGATGGTTTCCAGCTTGGTGATGATCCCAACTTGGTTTGTAAGTTGAAGATATATGGCTTGAAACAGGCACCCCGAGCATGATATGCAAGGCTAGACAACTATCTCACTCAACAAAGGCTTAAGAAAGGGTGCAAGTTGAGCAAGAATGACAAATCTCCACCTGTTGATCAAATCATGTACAGATCTATGATTGGAAGCCTACTATACCTGACAGCTATCAGACCAGATATTTTGCAGGCAGTATGCATGGTAGCACGATTTCAGAGCTAATCCCAAAGAGACTCATGTGACAACATTATGGTGGTTGATTTCTGAAATATCATTGAAGGGAAAATGATTGTTTGTGGTTTCCTTTTTTGAAAGTGGTTGGTTGAATGCATCAAGGTTTTCTGAATTGAGAGTTGTGTTTAAACCTTGTGTTATAAGCATAGTGGTTTAAGCCCATTGGTTGTGAAAGAACTTGAGTTAGAAAAGAACATGAGTATCATTGTTATGTGATATTTGTGGTTGAGCATTGTTGGAATTATTTGAGTTGGTTGATACATACTTGGACTAGGGTTGTGTGAGAGAGAGTTGTCCCTTGTGATGATTGGTTGAGTTGATTTGATTGAGCCTAGTCAAGTTATGTGTGAAGTGATTTTTAAAGTTCTATGAAGTGGATTTGATTTGAGATCGCCATTCATTATTGAGTTCATTTTGAGTACTACTTGAGCATGATTGATTGAGCCTTTGAGAAGGCCTTTGGGAAATATTTGAGGACAATGTTGGGACAGATTTCTAGAGCAGATTTGGGCAAGTTCTTGGTGAGATTGCTAGAGAAGATTCGGACAAGTTCTTAGTGAGCTTGGTGGAGCAGATTTGGACAGGTTTTTTATGAGCTTGTTATTCAGCATTGGACAAGTTCTATGTGAGCTTGTTAAGCAGGTTCTGTGTGAGCCTATTGAGCGGGTTCTTAGTGAGCCTATTGAATGAGCTTTGGAGGTGATAGAGTACGGAGGTCATAGTCTCAATGGATAGAAATCTAGCAGCCAACACAGTTGAAGATAGATCTGAGTGAGGATTCTTCAAGTGAAGAAGAGGTCCACCGATCGAGTGCAACAGAGAGACAGAGTCTTCTATAATATCACAAGGGTACTATGGAGTATGGGTTATGGTATCCTAAAGATGCAAATTGGGCGAGGATGTGTAGATGACAGAAAGAGTACCAGTGGAGGTGCATTCTATCTTGGAGACAGATTGGTCACGTAGAACAGTAAGAAACAAGAGTCAGTTTCCTTATCCACAATAGAGGCAGAATATTTTGTAGCGACAGCGTGTTGTATGTAGGAGAAAGTTGCAGAAAGTGAGGTTAAGTTGGATTTTTATTCCAACAACAGATTGTGGAGTGGTCACGTTTCCCAAGAATTGACTAGCTATCGGGATCACATTCTTAGGGGGAGCATTTGTGTATTTGTTTATCTTTTTGCTCATGTTTGTAATTTTTGCTAACTGTAATAATTTGTGCTTGAGAATGTTGTGCATAGACTCAGGGGGAGTCTGCAAGAGCCCTTTGGTATTATTGTCAAAGGGGGAGAAGAATTACAGGAAATTGCACATGTGTTGCCAACAATTCCAAAGGGGGAGATTGTTGAGCAAGGTGCAGCAAACAGTATTGTCATTGTTGTCAACACAGTCAAACAGATCTGTTGATGCAATGGACAGGAAGTTCAAAAGCTATTCAGATGCGGAAGACAGGAGTTAAGAGGTTCTTCAGAGTATGTACAGTGATTTTCCAAGAAGACCGAAGTGGACCACTTGCAAAAGATCAAAGAAAAAGACAAGTAAGAAAAGTGTCGCGATATCGCGACATATTCAGCAGGCAAGAAAAATTGTCGTGATTTCGTGACATGTTGGAAGAGAGAGAAGAAGAAAGAAAAATTGTCACGATTTCGCGACATGTTGGAAGAGAGAGAAGAAGAAAGAAAAACTATCGCAATTTCATGACATGTTGGAAGAAAAAAGGCAAGTGGAAAAAGTGTCGTGATATCGTGACATGTTGAGAAGAAAGAAAAACTGTCACGATTTCGTGACATGTTCGAAAAGAAAGTGCAAGCAGGAAAAATTGTCGCGATTTCATGACATGTTGGAAGAGAAAGAGGCAAGTAGAAAAAGTGTCACGATTTCGTGACATATTGCAAGAAAGAGAGTCCGAGAGAAAAAGTGTCGTGATATCGCGACATGTCGCATTTTCGTGACCCGAAGGCAAGAGAAAGCGCTAAGGAGAAAAAGTGTCACGATATCGCGACATGTCACATTTTCACGACCCGAATGCAAGAGAAAGCGCTAAGGAGAAAAAGTGTCGCGATATCGTGACATGTCACGTTTTCGTGACCCGAAGGCAAGAAAAAGTGTTAAGGAGAAAAAGTGTCGCGATATCACATGTCGCATTTTTACGACCCAAAGGCAAGAGAAAGCGCTAAGGAGAAAAAGTGTCGCGATATCGTGACATGTCACATTTTCATGACCCAAAGGCAAGATAAAGCGCTAAGGAGAAAAAGTGTCGCGATATCGCGACATGTCGCATTTTCGCAACTAAAGGAGGAGAGAGAAAGTAAGAAGGTAGAAGTGTCACGATATCGCGACATGTTGTATTCTCGCGGGCCAAAGCTAAGAGAAAGTGTACGGAGGAAAAAGTGTCGCGATATCGCGACATGTTGTATTTTCGTGGGCCAAAGCTAAGAGAAAGCATACGGAAGAAAAAGTGTCACGATATCGCTACATGTTGTATTCTCGTGGGCCAAAGCTAAGAGAAAGCGTATGGAGGAAAAAGTGTCGCGATATCGCTACATGTATTCTCGCGGGCCAAAGCTAAGAGAAAGCGTACGAAGGCGAAAGTGTCGCGATATCGTGACATGTGTTTTCGCGGGTATAAGCCAAGAAAAGAAACAAGGAGATGAAAGTGTCGCGATATCGCGACATGTTTTTTTTTCGCAGTCCGATGCAAAGAAAAAGAGAGAGAAAAAGTGTCGCGATATTACATGTATTTTCGAGGGCCAAAGCAAGGAGAAAGAGAAAAAAGATTTGTGGGTGAGTTGAAGCCGACGAAGACCGATGACAGCCGACTAAAATTAGGGTTTACGATTAGTCATGAAAGCCGACTAAGATTAGGGTTTTACAGTCGACTAAGATTAGGGTTTTCATCACAAGAATTTTGTTATAAAAGGAGGGATGTTTGGAGATTTGAAGTAGTTGAGGAATGCGTTGTCGAAGTGTGAAATGTGGTCGTAAGAGCGCAGAAAGCACAGAAGCGGCGAGATGATGGCGAAGTGCGCAAAGTGAGCGAAGAGTCGTATCGAATTGTCTTAAGTGCGGCTGTGATTGCGCAGAGAAAGCAGAAGGCGCAGAGTGCACGAAAGGGAGAAGACGATTGTAAAGTTTGACTGTGACGGAGCAGAGTGTGCGAAGTGATTGCGTAGAGAGTGCAGAGTGCGCAGAGAATGCAAAGGTGAAGTAGACCAGTCAGGGTCTTGTAAAAGCGAAGGTATTTTTTTGTTAAACTTCTAGATTCAAAATTGAAGTCCAGGTTGCAGCTTGGCATCAGGGGTTGGTGCTCCTTCCAGTAGGTGCTAGTAAATTAGGGGTTGGTGCTCCTTTCTGTTGGTGCAGATAAATTAGGGGTTGGTGCTCCTTTCTGTTGGTGCAGATAAATCAGGGGTTGGTGCTCCTTCTAGTGGATGCTGGTAAATTGTTTGTAAAGTTGTTTCTTTGCAAAGGCTGGATTTGGATGGTAGTCCAAGCGAGTCATTCTTGAGGAGTAGCCAAATTGGTGAACCTCATTAAATCTTGTGTTGTGTGATGTTCTCTTGTGATACTTGCTTTATCTGGTTTTAAGGTTTCATTATTTCAGTTTTAAGAGCTGTGAATTTAAGTTTAAAAGTCTACACTGATTCACCCCCCCCTCTCAGTGCCATTGTAAGACTAACAACCTCAATGTTCCTAATGATTCTATCTTTTATTTCAAGGTGATATTAATATTCCTGATGCTTCTATCTATGTCAAAGGATGGATATATCCCTAAATTATCAACTATCTATGTTAAGGGATGGCTATGTCACTAAATGATCAACTATATTAAATTTTATTCACCTTCCAATATAGTTGAGTCCTAGTCTTCACTGGTTATTCTTCAACCATGGAAATACTTTGTACCTGAATCCTGGTCTTCATTGGTTATTTTTTAATTGTCGAAGACTTTAGCCTATCTACTCACTATGATCTTATAATAGAATCTAAGTCGCACTGCCTTTAAAGTGGATAGACTTGATCAATTTTATCAAACTAGACAATAAATTTTTGTAAGCATCTAAATTAATTCTATCAACCTGAACATAATCTAATGGTAGCTCTAATACCATTGATGGTTTTTTTATCCTTAATACTACTACAAAACTCATAGGTTAAATATTACAAGATCAAATATAATAAAGCCACAATACAACAAGATCAAGATAATGATATGAGTAAAATAATACGATAAAATTAATATGTATATCAAGGCTTTTAATATATCAACTAAAATTCAATAATAAATAGCAATATGAGTGTAGATAGCCTTAATCATACATGTACAAATCATTTAGCACAACTTACAAAATTAATTGCTCAAAATGTATGCAGTCTTTATTACTCCTTTTTCCCTTACAAATATGATAAGGACTTTTCTTTTCTTTGTAATATGATAGTTATCGATTGATTGATTTAATATGTTGCATCCTTGTGGAGTATATATCCATAGTAGTATGACTCTTTGGATACTTGACTATTCCTTTCCATCTACTAAATCTCATGACTCTTGGCTTCAGCTTTGGAAAATTGCATACTTGATGAACACATGACTCTATATTGTATGCACACCTAGATATGATTCTTTTTTTTTGGTAGATAAGATACTATAGCATTAATATTGGGTTTTACAGGTTGACCCAAAATCTTTTACAAAAATCAGCCCAGGGTTTTTGATGAACATGTCCTTACTAAGGATCCTATATATGTAAAATCTACATGTCGCCAAAGCCATTACATCCGGTAAGGCACATAGCCTGTTATCAAAAAGAAACTTTCCATACAATATTTTGGGTATACCCCGAGAAAACACACCTGCATCATAATTACAAAAAAAGAAACAGACACAGATCCCTTCCTTGAAACAGTGGAGAAACATAAAGTTGCAGACACACATAGCATAGTACTGAAAAAATTCCCACAAGCTTTGTATTGACAGGTACTTTTAATAATTCTTTGGTAATTGCTTTCTTCCATATATGACATGCTTTAGGACCACATCCCGTCTAGGCCAATCAACCTTGGATAAGTGAACCTGATGGTTAGATTTATGGTGGTGGCTATCTAGTGGTCCACGTGGCTCTGGTTCGAAGTCTTATATTGTCATTTATTTCCTGCCCTATGATTATCAACCAACATTAAATTACTAAGATGACTAGGAGCTATGTTATCTGACATGTGACTGTCCCCATTAGTCTTTGTGGTATTTCCAAGCAGCATCCACCAAGACTGATAGCTCGAATAATTTTTATTGTGAGTCCATTTCAAAAAGAGACAGGAGTACTCATAGCCTTCAAACTTACAATGCCTTCCTTATTGGTAAATTCGACTATCATTCTTAGCATTCTTTTTGAACAAGCTCCTCTACTTCCCTTGGGATACCGTGTTCCCATTTTAAAATTTTGTCACCATCGACACCCAAATTGGCTAGCTTATCAGCAACTTTGTTAGCTTCCCGAAAGATATGTTGGGATTTTTTGTCTTGTATTCCATGGAAAAGGATCCTAGCCTCTTCACAATTGTTTTAATCCTCCAAGAAGGTGTTTTCCAATTATTAAGGAGATTTATAACATGTATAGAGTCTCCTTCTACGATCAAATTGCCTTCTAAGTCTTGAGTCATTTGAAGACCTCTCCACATAGCTCTATATTTAGCTTCGTTGTTTGTCCTTGTTCCCAAAAATTCAGAAAACATAAGCATCATATTCCCATTATGATCTTGCACAATGTTGCCAGAACCTGCTCTGCCAAGATTGTCCTTAGCCGCTCCATCAAAATTAAGCTTGAACCAACCCGTAGGAGGTGGGGACCACTTAACATTGGCTTTGGGGTTGACTACCCTAGGCACAGACTCATCTAACAAGGTTAAGCTTAAATATTGAGTAATCATGGTCTCCTGTAGATGAGGTTTATGGCTATCAAAAGGGATAAGGTTCACATTCTCATTAGCAAAGGATAGGATCCCGGAAATGATAGTTTGATAATCATGGATAGACTCATGAAAGACTCTATGGTTCCTTTCTAATCACACCTGCCAAAGATAGTGATTGAGACAAATTTTCCACATGTATCTAAGTCTTTGGCTTGAAAAGGGGCAAGGCCATCGGATGAACATATCAAGTATAGTGGCTGGTTTAACCCAAGAAATATTGAAGGCCTGAAAAACCCCACTTAAGATAGTCAAGGAAAAAGGGCACTCAAGGAAAATGTGATAAATGGTCTCCCAATTAGCCCTGCATGGATAACAACGATTAGTGATACAAATACCTTTACGCATCATATTATCAATAGTTAGAATTCTTCCTTGGATAACCAGCCATGAAAAGACTACAATTTTTGGAATTAATTTTTTTATCCAAACTAAGTCCTTTTGGAGGATAAAATCCTCGTCATCAAGCGAGCTTGTAAGCTGATTTAATAGTGAACTACCCATTTTTCGTAGGAGCCCAGGTCACTTGATCTTCCTTGGGTCTCATGGGGATAAATTATTTTTCGAGAATATTACAAAGATCATTTGATTTCGCTTGAAATCCATGAATCCTTATTTGTTTCCACTTCATTCTACCTTTGTCCTCAACCATATAATCGGAGAATTTTCTACCAATGAGTTATTCCGTGATATCTCTGATTCGGGCTAAGTTAGGATATTGTGTTAGTGGTTCATCCTTAGCCCACCTGTCATTTGAGCAATTTATCCTCTCGTCATTGCCTAAAACCCATCTTAAACCTTTTTTGATGATTTCCTTACAAGATTGCTTTCCAAAAAGTAGAACCTTTGATTGGAACTGAGTCACTTAGAAATTCCATATTTTGAAGATACTTTCATTTGATGATAGTTGTCCATTCATTTTCTTCACCAAAAATAAGGCATCACACCTACTTAGCTAGTAAAGCTAAATTCATATGAGAAATTCTCCTCAAACCTAAGCCCCCATTTTCCCTGGGTCTGCACACTTTGGTCTATCCTACAAGGTGTATCCTTTTTTTCTACTCTGATCCAGTCCATAAAAATTATTTTTGGAGTTTCTTAATTTTCTAGAAAACCTTCACAAGGGCTTTGAAAACGAAGAGGAAATAAACTGGAATGCTCTAAAGAGAGGCCTTAGTGAGGGTTAGCTTTTGTGCTTGAGATAGAAGATGACCTTTCCATCCAACAAGTTTTTTTTATAACCCTGTCCCACATTGACTCTCTTGGAGAACCAATGAAAAGAGGGAGACCAAGATACGAAGTGGGGAGGTTTGTTATATCACACCCTAAAATTTTTGCAATCCTTCCTTGCCTCTGAATGGGGGTGTTCAAGAAATATAACTTGCTTTTACTGAAATTAAATTTTTGACCAACAGCGTCCTCGTAGAGTTGCAGGATGTATTTAATTCTTTTGGCCTCAACCACCGATGCCTTAGTCAATATAAGGGTATCATCGATGAATTGTTGGTGAGAAACAACCCTAGTGAGAGATGTTGCATTAATTCCTAATATTAACCTTGAACTGCAAGCATTTTTTATGGTTCTTCCTAAAGCTTCTGCCACAATGATGAATAACATGGGGCTGATAGGGTCCCCCTACCGAATTCCTCTACGGCTTTGAAAGTAACCAACAGTTGTTCCATTGACTAGAATCGATAACCGTGCTTTAGAAATGCATTCTTTGATCAAATTAACCCATTGGTGGTGAAAACAAAACTTAAGGAGGACAACAATCAGAAAGTCCCAATTTAGCCTATCAAATGCTTTGTTCATATCAAGCTTGAGGGAAAAAACAGACTTGTTAGTCTTATGAGCAGAGTGTAGAGCTTCATGAACTGTGATAACTCCATCCAAGATTGACTTGCCCTCGACAGAGTTTCCCTAGCATGGATCTATGATGCGGGGTAGAACATCTCTCATTCTATTTGCAATGGCTTTAGTTAGGATATTGTAAGAAACATTGCACAGACTAATTGGCCTAAAGTCAGCCATAGATTCAGGGGTTTTCTTCTTAGGAATTAGAGAAATAAAAGTAGAGTTGAGACATTTTGGGATATGATTGCTTTATTGGAATTCTCTTATAGCAAAAATTACATCCTCACTTACGATGTCCCAAAAATCTTGATAGAAACGAGGAGGAAAACCATCGGGTCTTGGGGCTTTGTCTGGATCCATGCTAAACAAGGCTTCCTTAATTTCCTCATCAGAAAATGGAGCTAGAAGCTTAAGGTTTATATCCTCATTTATTATGCTAGGAATGGATTGCAAGAGAATTTCTTTGGCCTCCTCATTGCACTATGATTCCTGACCAAGGATAGAATTGAAATAAGTTACTGCCTCCTTTCTGATTTCTGTTAAGTCCTAAGTAATAGAACCATCTGCTTTTTTAAAAATATATATCTTGTTATTGCTTCTTTTTCTAAGCGTGGTGATGTGACAAAACTTAGAATTTGAATCTCCATATTTCAACCAAAAAGCCCTTGATTTTTGCCTCCAATAGATTTCCTCACAGGCCAAAATGTTATGAAACTCTGCTAGTTTTGTCTGTTCCTCCTACCTAGTAGTTTCATCAGCATCACCATGTTGAATCCTCTGATCAATTATCTTCAAACTTTCAACAACCTATTTTTTATTTTCAAAGAGGTTCCCAAATACCTCTTTGTTCCAAGTTCGAAGCTTTTCCTTAACAAACTTTAATTTTCCAGCAAGTTTAAAAGTTGCACTACCCCTAACATGCTACTGCCACCACTAAATTATCTCTGAAACTGGTATGTTTGATCCACATAGATTGAAATCTAGAAGGTTTATTGAAGGATAGAGAGTTAGGGATCTGCAAAAAAATGGGATTATTATTAGAGGTAATTTTAGGAAGGGCTTGCAAGGTGGAATCATCGAACAGAGTTGTAGCCTCCTTTGATAGAAAATACTTGTCAAGCCTTTCTTGAATGAGATGAGACCCTATCCATCGATTGCTCCAGGTATAATTCACTCCTCTAATTTTTACATCCATCAACATGTTAGAGTTCACAAAGTCATTGAACTCATCCATGATCCTGATAGGTGGTCCATTTCCACCCATTTTGTCTGAAGGGTAAAGAGGAGTGTTAAAATCCCCAGCCATAATCCAGGGGACATTATGGAAGATTTCACTCAGATTGCCTAAGTACTCCCACAATAGAGCTCTCCCTTAAATTGAAGTCGGGGCATAAATATTTGAAAGGATCCACGACCTGTTGTTGTTTATTTCCTTAAATAAAATACTAATAATCCCATCATCTTTCTGAATAATGGTGTCTTCTACTATTCGTGGATCTCACAAAGTCATAAGGCCTCCAGACGCTCCTTTGGCTGATTTGCAAACCATCTTCCCTTGATTCCAAATTTTTTTTGCTACTTATTTTGACTGAATCTCATCAGTTTTTGTTTCTTACAACATTATAATAGTTAGATTCACTTGATTTCTTATTGCACTGACTTCCCTGTATTTGGGCAGGCCATTAAGGCCTCTCACGTTCCATGAGAGGAACTTCATTTATATTTTTTGGGATTGCTTCCTCTCCCCCTCCCTTGAGGGGGTTTTTCTAATTTGTTGTCTTCAAAACCCAGAATAACCTCTTGAAACAAGGTTCTATGTTTTCCATTGGCAATGTCATTATCAGTTTTAATTTTTTGATGCTTAGCATTTGATATTCTCCCTCTTATTTTTTCACTACCAAAATCTATAGGAGACTTCACAGTGCTTCTAGTTTATTTAGGACTAAACTGGGGGGGAGGCAATTTGTTGCAAAACCAGACTGTCATATTCCTCAGTCTAAAGAGTTTCACATATCTCCACCCCTACATCAAAATCTTCTCCTTTTTTCTTGTATTCCCCTGGTCTGTGAGACGGTCCCTTTGTAGGATTCACCTGTCTCCTAGTGATTATGTTAGGGAGATGAGATTTTTTATTTTTCAATACCTCAAATTTCTTCCTAAGTTCTTCAGCATTAGGGTTTGGCTTTGGGATGCCCACTGGGATTGAAGTATTTTGAGCATTGGGGTTTAAGGATCCTGACTTGGATGGGGATTCTAGAGATCAAGCATTAGGGTTTGGCTTTGTGATGCCCATGGGGCTTATAGTAATTTCAACATTAGGGTTTGAGGATCCTGACTTGGATGGGGATTCTAGAGAGTCAGAAAGGTTAGCCTAAAGGTTTTGGGCTTCCATGTCTTTCGATAATCCTCCTAATCCCATATTGAATAGAATTGAAAATTTATTTGAAACTATAGGATTGGAACTTACCTGAGTATTTTGGTTGCCAACAACCTATTTTTTTTCTTTCTCTTGTTGGGACCCTGCACCCTCTCTTTTCTTTTTTTGGTATACATAGTTTTCCTATTTGAAATCACCTCTGCCAAGGAAACTCCTCAAATTTCCTCTGTCTAGAATTCCCTTCTTCTGCTTTTCTCTATTCATTGCCAGGTTAGGGTACTGATTGCATAGATGTCCTTTATTTTTGTTTTTTGCATAGAATATCGATTTGTTATCGTATTCTATCAGCTATTTTCGATAGTATTCTCCATACTATAGCTCCACAAACCTTGGCAATTCATTATCCAAATTAGCATTTACGCAGATTCGTGCATGAGTCATCCTTGTCCTGGCCAAGGTCGCATGGTCAATGGAGACCAGGTCCCCTATAGTTCTGGCTATGCCCTGCATCCAATATTCATTGAAGAACTGGGCAGGTTGACTCAGGAGACAAACCTAAATAGGGGTAATGTTAATATTTTGCTTTTTAGGGTCGAAATCTTCACCCCATCGTTTGATAAAAAGGTTCCTTTTGCCCAAAAACCAAGGACCTCCTATTAAAATGTGGTTAGCATCCTCCATATTGTTAAAATGGATAATGAAAAACCCTCGAGTTAGAGATACCAACTCCAAGCTACCTATCAGTTGCCATTTACCCATTGTCCAAGCCCTGATAGTCTCCATGTCCGGCCTACCTCCAAAAAACTTGCCTACCAGGGAGAATTCTTCCATTGAAAGAAAAGGGCTCATGGAACTTGTCGGGGCCGAAATTTTATTATTTACTGGAACTAAGGGCAAAAGAGAGAGAACCTCCTTTCTTTTTCCTCTAAGAGTCTCAACAAAAGACAGCCACTTCTCGGGCCCCGCATTGTCCTTCGTATCTTTTTTGTCGAGGTATTTCTGAGGAGGGTTAGGCCCCCGCGTGATGCCCACTTCCAAATTTGTCGCAACTTGACCTAGATATGATCATTGACCTTCACTTTGCACACTCTAATCTAAGACACGTGTGCACAACCTACATTACATATTTGCACTCTTAAATATAAGACACTTGTGCACATATACTCAACTTACACTTGCACACTAACTCACATGACACTTGTGTATTTCCTGTACACTACAACTTTACATAACATGAGTAAAATAATATGAGCAATACAACTAGGTAGAGTATTGGCCAAGGAACCTATCTTCCTATATAATAAAGACCTCATTGTTAGATAGATATGAGAAGGGGGACATAGATATATAGATTTTCTTATAGCATAGTCGTAGGTAGTAGTACAATGCTTTGTAGATCACCATATATTGGTGATGGGTATAATGTAGTTCAGTAGCTTCATTAATGGAGTGTTCATTTCCTTAATAGCTACATTGTATTCATTTGTTATTTCTATTCACAACATACTTCAATCATCTTGTAGATTTACTTTCTTTTATATTATTCTGCATCTTGTGATTGTTATCTCCCATTGCTCTTTACATCAAAAGCTAACAATTTTAGATTTTGTAAAAATCTTATATCTTCCCAATTATATAGAACTTGATAATCTTTGGTAGATGTTATTATTATAAAGTATTGTAGAATTCCTTATGACTCCCTAGTGATTTTGGAATATGATATAGTGCTCTTGCAAAATGTAGTTCAATTTTTGGTTGATTTTGTAAAGTTTTGTAAATATCAAAAATCAACTTTACCAACACCTTATTACTCCTATTGAACTAAGCACTTTTCCAATTTTGAAGAGATTCTAATGTTGGATTTCTTTTGTCCCTTTTGAGAAATTTTGAGACAAGAATATTATAAATTTCCAATCTTAGAAAATACCTTAATAACCTCTTTTAATATCCCTTAGGATTTGATTTTAGTGTTTCTAATTTTCAAAAACCTAATTTTATGGTGTAAACCATATAGCTCCCAAATATAGAAAATTAGAACTTAATAATATTTGAAAATATTATAAATTTGATTTTTTCAGTAGTAACCCTTATTTCTCCTAGGTTTATTTTGTAAATATTATTTTGATTTGTTATATTTCTCCCTTTTATTTTTTCTTTCAATAATGATTTTTTTCTCTAGGATTTGACCTTAGTTTACCATCCTTATATCTCCCTAAGAATGAAAGCAATATTAAATAAAGGTTATTTCTAATATTTCAACACTATATTACTGCAATGTTTGGTTCTTTGGTTGTATATGACAGCAATGTATTGTTCTCATTTGGCACTAAAAACACTATCCAAGCTTTGGAATCTCCTTGCCTTCAATGCATGAACATTGGCGCTTCAAACTATGGGGTCTTTGACCTCCCTTGACTAGAGATTTTAATGCTCTCTTCTCCTTGCTTCCATGTTGCACTTTGGCTTACCTTTACTATTCTATGAATGTGGACTTATTAGACGTAAGCACCTTTTTATGAAAGAGGAATCTTGGACCTTGTGACAAGTGTCACAACCATTTCTTATGAGCGCTTGAGAGAAGTAGAGATGCTTCTTGCCACTTGTAAACCTTTTGTTAGGTCTGAAAGGAACGTTATATTCTAAGATGAGTGCTCATTATTTTCCATTCCAAGTGTCTCTTTTCTTTCTAACATTCCAACCTCCTTTGTGTAATGCTCCTTGGTCAATCTTGTAATGGATGGGCACTTGTGTGAGAGCTATTAGGGTTATCTTTAGATAACAAGTGTCATCACCTCCTTGTGCATGAGTCTTCTATATAAAACCCTCTCAACATGCCTTGGAAAAGCTTCTTATTAGCAATGTACCTTGTCCAATTCTTTCTTTGTTGTGAATATTCAACGAGGTGGTTCCAGCTAATGCTTTTGGCGGCTTTTGAGTAACTTTTGGTGAAGCTTTGGTGGTACCTTGGTGGAGCTCTTTTGGTGCCTAGGTGGAGCTTTGGTGGTGCCTTGATGGAGCTTTCCCTCCTTTTTTAACCTATTTTGTATGCTCCTTTGTATATGATATTACCTTGGATGTAATACTCTTTATTTACTTTGTATTGTGTCTTCTTTTCTTGCAGTTTTAGCCATCCAAAATGGAAAAATTTTGAGCCTTATGAGAGGCTTCCTTTCTATGCTTGGATTGGATTGCTATTCGATTGTTCTTGACTGTAATAATGTGACCTTAATGTACTATATATTCTTCCCTAAGACCTACGTACAACCAATTATAATGATGCCCAGTAATGTAATAACTTTTGGCTATAATAAACCTTCTTGCACTCCTTTTTGTAGATCTGATTTCTGGTTTTTATGGCAGAATTTTGAATGCAATGGGAGATTTGAGGTGTTCTTCAATAGAAACCTTTCTCCTTTTTGATTAGGTAATTTGATAACAATACCAAGCTTATAATGGTGTAGATAGAAGCTTCTCTTTGATGTAATTTTTTGCATTTTTACTTTGCAACTAACCCTATAATGCTTTGGATTTGAGACTCACCAAGTCTCAATTTTTGAAGCTTCCTTTGTTGAATTTAGTTAGTTGTTATTTTCTTCTCCAAAACTTGGAGGATTGAGATATTTTTGGTGGCTTCCTTTGTCCATTAAAAGTTGTAGATTTTGGTGCACTAAAGGTGTCTTTAGACACTAGATGCTAATCTGATTTTGTGCCTTTCTCAAGAACACAAACATTAAGCTTTTGAGAGTAATATAGTAGTGCAAATGAACCCACTAATATTTCACTTTTAATGCACTAAAAATCACACCTTATCACACCAATCAACTCTCAAAATATCTTATAAGTGCATTTAATCAATTTACTACAACTAATCAAGAATAATCTGAAATGAATCTTCAAGAGTTCTTCTACAATTTCACTACAAACAAAGTTTTAGGAACTAGTCTTCTTTCTCTTTCCAAAGTAGATATTTGGTAGTTGATAGATAGTTGTAATTTTTTAATCTAATGAAATCCAAAGCTAATGTGCAAATGAACCTTAAAATGAACTTTCCCTTTTGCACTTTTAAAGACTGTAATTCAATTTTCCTCTTTTGCAACTCTAATCCAAATTAAGGTGCTTTAATAAATTTGATAAGTAATTTAATTAATGAATCTACTTGCACCAATAGTTGCTTACCTTTTTGAAATCTTTTTTAGCTCTTTTGCAGCTTCTGTAGAGAATGTAGATCTTGGTGTTTAAGATCACCAAGTTGTTGCTTTGAGTAGGATCTTGCTGCTTAGTTTCTTCTTCACCAAAAAGTGGTCTCAAACTTTCTTTTACGGGCCTATATTTGGATGATTTGATCCTTTAAGAAATATTCTCCTTCTGTTGTATATTTCGAGAAGTCTTCGTCTCTAAAATGGTGCCTTCTTACTATGAGAGGTAATCTTCAAATCTCTTGGATTTGGCAGGCTTCTCCTGTCTTCAAGTCTTCTTGTCAAATTTTTACTTCAAGCAGGATCTTCTTCTCAAGATTTTGAATGTCTTAAGGTCTACTGAGATTTGGCACTCCTTTTCAAATTATTCTTCTTCTTTTGGGCTTGTTTTTGGATGGTGATAATTGTCCCAAATATTTCACTATATTCTGTAATGAATTTCTCCAATGAGTTCTCCTTTCAAGATTTCTTTAGTAAGGCTCTCCAAGCCTTTTACTGGATGCTCGTTGATACTTCCCCAAGTCCTTTGATCTTGTAGCTTCTTTTGGTCTTCCTTGAGACCTTTTCCTCAACCTTATACTCTTGGAAGTGTTGGTGGTGAGATCTTATTTTGGATATTTGATTATGTTGTTTCTATATTCGAGTAGGATTCTCCTAGTCCTTATTCTTCCAATACTGGAAGTTCTTCAATGAGATTTTCTCCTTATCTCTTTACCTTCAAATGTGCTTTAGGTTTTGGATTGATTTTGAAGAAGATACTCTTCCTAACTTTCTTGTAGGAATTTTCCCAACTCATTGAATCTCCTTTCCTTGCAACAAAGTATTAGTACTAAAATCTTAATATGCTTCTAAATTAGATACTCTCTTTTGGAGTCTTCTTTAGGATCAAGGCTTTTGTAATATCATGGATTTTGTGGCCTTTTCTTCAGTATCAAGGCTTTTGTGGCCTTTTATTTAGTATCAAGGCTTCTATGGCATTTTCTTCTGGGACAAGTCTTTTGTGGCCTTTTCTTCAATATCAAGGCTTCTATGGCCTTTTCTTCTAAATCAAGGTTTTTATGGTCTTTTCATTTGGAACAAGGCTTCTATGGCCTTTTCTTATGGATCAAGGCTTTTATGGCCTTTTCTTCTAGATCAAGTCTTATGTGGCCTTTTCTTCTAGATCAAGGCTTCTATGGTCTTTTCTTCTTTTTTGAAGTTCTCAATCTAGTATTGGAGATCTCCAAATTCCTAACTTCACCATGACTCTTATCTAGAAGTCTTCTTCCACAATATTATTTTCTTGCACAAGGAACACCGACATTCGGGCAACGAAGTTCAAGTCTCCTAGCTTTCTATTATAGGAGGTGTCCCAATCATCTAAGAATTAATTTTTTGCAACAAAAGAAACTTTGGGCAATAGTTAACAAATTCTAGATATCCTGATTGATATTCACTGGTTGATTTTTCAATGTAGTGGATTGAATGTTTGGTCCTAAGAATAATAATGATTGAGTAATAATGATTGATCTTTATTACTCCTTTTTCCCTTACAAATATGATAAGGACTTTTCTTTTCTTTGCAATATGATAGTTATTGATTGATTGATTCAATATGTTGCATCCTTGTGGAGTATATATCCATAGTAGTATGACTCTTTGGATACTTGACTATTCCTTTCCATATGCTAAATCTCATGACTCTTGGCTTCTCTATTGGAAACTTGCATACTTGATGACTTTATATTGTATGCACACCTAGATATGATTCTTGACCTTCACTTTGCACACTCTAATATAAGACACTTGTGCACAACCTTAAATTACATATTTGCACTCTTAAATATAATACACATGTGCACATATACTCAACTTACACTTGTACACTGACTCACATGACACTTGTGTATTTCTTGCACATTACAACTTTACATAACACTTGTGCATTTCCTACACATACACACTTACATGAAAGGGAAAATAATACTCACACTCTAAACTATGACTCAACCCTAATCTAATATTTACAAGTTGTATGATGAAGGTACCATAGGGGTATATTAGCATGTACAAAATAATGTAATATACTCCAACATATATTAGGATGTACAAGCATAGGTAGTGATGTGATGTATGACTTTAAGGAGTCAAAGGCATCTTGGAATTCGACATCCTACTTGAATTATATGTCTTCCCTCAAGATCTTTGAGAAGTGTTGACACTTATTCATGAGTTGAGAAATAAATCTTTGAATAGTCTACAATTTTTATTGAAGTCTACAAAGCCCAATTAATCTCCTAGGAGGAGGCATATCAATAATAATTAATATTTTATCAAGATTGACCTCAATGCCCTGACATGATATTTTAAACCCTAATATTTTACTATAGGTGACACCAAAGATACACTTGGAAGGCTTTAGTTGCACCTTATATTATCTTAAGAATTAAAATATGTGATGAAGGTCATAGACATTGTCTTCCTATTTAAGATAACATTCAAGAATATCATAAACATAATCTTCCACAGTGGCATGTATCACACCATGGAAGATGTATGTCATGGCACATGGATAGGTTGCACCAATATTCTCTAAGACAAAGCGCATGACTTGGTAACAAAAAGTTATTCAAGTAGTGGTAATGGATGTTTAAGCTTGATTAGGAGATATTCAAATTTTATTATATCCTAAAACTTCATCTATGAGGAATAACATTCCACAAGTAGTGAAATTGAAAATCATGTCAATATTAGGTAGATAGAACTCATCTCTAGGGTGTACCTTGATAATTTCCTAGAAATTAGTGTAGATCTTAATAGTGCCTTTTTTTTGCAATTAGGACAATGTTGGAAATCCAATGAGGATAGTCAATGTCTTTAATGAATCCAACATCATGTATATTTTAGAGATTCTTTTTAACAAGGAGGGTGAATATGATGCATCTTGCAAAGCTTCTACTTGATAAATTTAGAATTTGATTAGAAAAATAGATGATGGACTATACTTTAACAGATTGGTATAGTCTTAAAAGTTGTACCATATCTTAAATGAGCATCATTCCTACACATACACAAAAATACGCGTAGAGTAACATTGATAGTTATTGATGTAAAAATACTTCAAAAAAGTACTTTAAAATATTGGGATGAGAACTTCACCTAGATTCAATATTATTGGATCCTCATTGGTTCTAATGTTAATGTCTATTATTTTTTAATGAGGATATGGGACTTATCCTCTAATCGAGGTGGAGTAGGAAGGACTCCTAAACTCTTAAGGCCCATGATATCTAATATTATTGGTCAATATCACTAGGTTCTAAGGTAGAGGTTGTGTCAATTTAGGAAAATATACTAAAAATTATAAATTAGTATGATCAATATAATTTATGGAATGATTTCAAGAATGGTTGTAGAGAATTTCATTCATTTTGCAATTATTCTCATTAGCAATAAGCTCGAGGTATTCTGAGATGAAAATATTTACACTAACAAGTTGGACTGAGTATAAGGAAGAAGGACCTAAAATAAGTTGTTCCCCACTCTCTGAGTCCTAATATAACTTGTGTAGTGATATAATATCATCATGAGACTCTCAAAAAGTAAAACATTTTTTTCTTTTTCTTTTTTGAAAGGGAAGTAGAAAATAGTTGACTATAGTTGGGGATATAGCCTATCCCATAATGTTCCAACCAAGCTTTAGCATCCAAGGGTTCTTAATTCATTATTCATAGAGGCCTAATAATTTTTCTTGATATCTCATATTCACAAGGATCTACTTGGGAATGGGATAGGATTCTAATAGGTAGCATGAAGTGTATTGTCGTTCAACCAGGTGAGGGTTATTGTCGATAATTTTTTTATTATTGATAGTACCAATACATATGAAGGAAAATTTTCCTACTTGTACCCTTTTACCCTTCATAGTCAAGAGACCTAAGGTTTGAAGAGAGTGAGGTATTCTATCTCAGTCTAGAAGAGATTCTTTGTTATCTTGGCTATTGATGAGATTAGTCTGGATATTGTTTTGAATATTTTTATCATACTAATCAGGTTATTTGAGTTGATAATTTAAATATTTTAATGTATCATAGGTCATAGAATGTGCAAAGGAAGAATAATAATAGATCTTAAGATAAGGGAAAATATGAGCCTTAGGTAGCTCAACCAAGATGGTTTTCCAATAAGCAAAATGTTCAAGATCAACTAGAATACAATAAGTCTTCCCTTAATATTCATATTTTAAGTAGTGATGAAAAGTTTATGGAATGAATTTCATGGCATGAATCCATGGATGTCCTGGGATAATATTATAAATTAGTTCATAAGGGATGACATGGAATAATTTATTTATAACTCTAGGCCCAACTCAAAGAGGTAGAATGGCAAATACACTAGCCTGTTATTGTTCATTGCCAAAGGCCCTTATGATACTATCATACTTTTGCAAATCTTGCTTGGTTAAGCCAAAGTTGCTAATAAATTTAAGGCTATAAATATTGGGGGTGGAACCATTATGAGCAAGGATTTTTTTGATGAATTTTTCACCAATGTATCTGGTGTTTTTTGAAAAAGAATTTGAAAAACTTATATTAAAACAAAGATCATTTACAATTTGGGATGAGACTCCTCCTAGTCTTAGCCAAAAAGAACACCTATTTACAATAGTAAAAGAATATATGCATTGGAGCCAAATCTCCTAAATCATATTTCTACAATGGCTATCCAAATTAGCTAAACACTAGATTTGATCACCAACCTGCCTAATTCTCTCATCCTCAATAGCCATGCCACTGAACCCCTACCTCATTCTCAGTACCCATCTTAGCCAAGAAGTCTACCACTTTATTTAGATCTCTACCCACATAAACTAGAATCACATCATCTAATTCCCTCCATAATTTATTTATTTAGTTGACAAGAATCCTCAACCTCCATGTCTTTAAATCAAAGTTCCTCATGTAATCCAGATCTCCTACAAATATTTGAGAATTGGATTCTAGGATTATCCTTCTATAACCTTTTCTTACCACCTAGATTAAAGTATATTTTATAGCTAATGTTTATATTTCATTATTCGTGGCCCTGCCCAAAGCCTTGTAGTTCCCAGTAGAGCATTGTTCCAACATGATTTCTACAAACCACTCCAATTCTAGCTCTACTTGGATTACCTTTTGTAGATCCATTAGTATTGATTTTAATCCAAACTTCTAGGATGGTTTCTAACTAGCTATGTTCTGTTCCTCTAGCACTTCAGATTCCTTCTTCATCATCCCTATATCATCCTAATTTTTCTCTTTAGCATACACTACCACAATTTCTACGACTTTACTCCAAACGACCTACCAAACACCATCTAAGGATGAAAAGGATTCTCTAAAAAAAATTCCATTTATCTCTAACCACACTTACCACCAATGAAGTTTAATCCAAGCTTCCAACTAATACAAAGAGCTTTAGATTTAAATCTACCCCTCTTTCATCTTTTCCAAATATAAATTTGATTCAAATCATTATTGGCTCAAATTTTACAAGATAAAAACCATCGCTTCCAAATCTGATGCATGAACGGGTATTCAAACATCAAGTGGTCAGATGTTTCCTAACTCTTGTAGTATAAAAAACATTGAGATGGACCAGTGATTCCACTACATCTTAGATTATCAAAAGTAAGAATTCCATTATGCATAAACTATGAGACAAAGAAGTTCACTTTTGATCAACCCTTGGACTACCAAATATTTCCCCAATCCTTAACCTAAAATGCATGAGGAGGAGGTTTTGGAAGGATATTATGATATCCATACTTTACTATGTATACTCCAAGACTCTCATAGCCCCAAGCTAATTCATCCTCCTTATCTCTACCTATGAGAAATCTTTCTGCCAAGATTTTAGTCATGATGGGTGTCAATTCTAGAGGGATTGAAATTGGCCACTCATCCAACTTCTTAAATTCCTTAAACTTATAATCCCCCAACTGACTAGTGTTGAAATAATTTTCAATATAGATCCAACCCATGCTTTCCATGGTTGTTTTTATTGGTTATAGTTCTAATAATTCAACAATGATAGGTGGGTATTGATCCCATGAATCTATCCAAAATCATGCCTTCTTCCCTCTCCCCACTTTCTAAAATAATCCATATTTCACTACCTAAGATTCTAAAAATAGATCTTTCCACACTATGGACTCATTACCATACAAAGGTAAATGACTCACCTCATTCTCATTCACCAATCCCAAATATTTACTAATTAAAACTCTACTTGAATAAAGAAGTTGGTTGGGAGATCCACCTCTAGTAAATATTTCCATATAAAGCTTTATTATTTAACTCTGATATCCTCAATCCCAAACCTTCCTTTACCTTGGGTTGGCTTATTTTATCCCTACCTACTAAGGCATATTTCCTCTCTCCTTTTACTCCTCCCCATAAAATATATCTAGCCATATTGTCTAACTCTTTCTATATGGTATGTGGGACAGCAAGGATAGAAAATTTATAAATTGGCATGGACTTAATGACTAACTGTAAAAAAATTAATCTACCCCTAAATCTTAACTATTTGTGAGACCAATGATTAATTCTTTCTTTAATACAATCTAAAATATTCCTCTAGATATCTATCTTCATTTTTTTAAATAAAAAGGGACCTCCAAATATACCATTGGGAGAAAAGTCCTCGTGAATCCCAAGATCTCTAAAATTTTATCCTAAAGACTTTTATCAAGAATGAAAATACCACTTTGGATATTTTATCATTGATGACTTGGTTTGTGGCCCTAAGGTAAACATTAAGAGTATCTCTAATCATTATTGATGTCCTAAAATTGGTCACTCCCACCAATCTTGTGTCATCCAAAAATTGTAGGTGAGTCAAAACCTCCTCACCCACCTTGATACCTATTAGCAAACCTTGTTGTCTTATCCTCAAGATGAGTCTACCCAAGCCTTCAGCTAATATGAAAAAAAGATAAGGGGAACAAAGATCACCATGGTGAAGGTCCTAAGTGGATCCAAATGGTTACGAGGGAAGGCCTTTGATTAACACTAAGTATGTCAGAGTAGAATGACAAATCATAACCCATTCTATCCAATCCTAAAAGAAACCAAAGGCTACCATCATCCTTTACAAGAAGCTCCATTCCACCCTATCATAAGCCTTTAACATATCCAATTTTATGAACATTTCCCTATTGCCAAATTTTTCATTGAGTGGATTTCTTCCTAAGCTAGAACCACACCATCCAAGATCTTCTTGTACTCTACAATAACCCTTGCTCTAAGGAGATAATGCTATGTAGGAGAGATTTTAGCCACTCAACCATTACCTTCATGACTATTTTATATATGAATTTGCATAAGGCAATAAGTCTATAATCTAAAATATGTATCTCTCCTCCCTTTTTAGAATTAAGATAATGATGTATGAGATAATTATTTAAGAATTATTTTACTACCTTTGGACTCCTCTATAACAATCATTACATCCTCCTCCAATTTATCCCAAAAGGTCTAAAAAAACTCAATTGGAAAGCCATCTGGACCTAGTGTTTTTCCTATACTCATTCCAAAGACTAATTTATTCAGTTTCTCTCTATGTTTCTTCTTCAGAGATAATAGAGGGTATGATAGCAAGAAATTATTTTTGAACCTCTTCATATTGCATTATATTTTCCTTAAACAATTCATCAAAATAATCCATTGAATGGAAATGCATACCTGAGATTGTATTAAAGGAGTGTCCATTCTCATCTTGAAGAGCTTCTATCTTGTTCATATGTCTCCTAGCACACTTAACCCAATGGAAAAAATTGGTGTTTATATCACCTTCTAATAACCAAGTGGTTCTTGATCTCTACTTCCAATATCTGTCCTCTTGATTTTCCATGTCCTCAACTGCTTTATGCAATGCATCATCCTCTTATTTGAGTTGTTCTATAATTGTTCCTTCCCTGAAATGTTTTTGAACCTCATCCCATCTGGCCACTAATGGAGATCTTTGGACCTATAAGTCCATAGTGTTAGCTCACCTCCATTGTTTTAGTTTATCCTTGACATAATTAAGTTGCTTTTGAAATCTAAACATTGTTTTCCCATATGTCAGGTGTCCATATTCCCACCATTGTGGAATTTTTTAGAAGTTCCTCTTTTTGTAATCAAAAGTTTTCAAATCTGAATGGTTTGTGATGTTGCCCTGTCTTGATCCCCCCTTCCAATAGAATGGGAAAATTATCTGAAATTGGACCCTCTAAAATCTAAAATTTTATATTCCATTTCACAAACGCCTCCTCTAAAACCAAAGAATAGACCAACTTCACCTTATTGCTATGTGACTATCTCCTCTTATTAGTCCAATTACAGTTGGTTCCAGGACATATAATATCCACCAAGTGTAATGCATGTACCTAGACAATCATGAGTCTATCCCTTGGATCCAAAATTGGAGTTCCCCATTCCTGATATCTAGATGATAATTTAGCATTAAAATACCCAACAAAAATCCAGTCTAACTCCTCCCTCAAGACTCTCATATTATGCATTTCTTTCCATTGATTATTCTGACCATCTAGGTTTTGAGCCCCATAAAAATTTGTGATTAAAACCTGCTAAATTGCCACATTGTTCCTATCATTGATACTAGTAAGAGTATATTGGTCTCACCAATCCCCTAGTGATCAGTTTATCTCCTTGAACTGCTATTAATTCCTTATTTGATTTTCTACCCACTCCTTAAGAGTTGATATTCTTTGATATATTTTCCACCTAAGTTATCCCTAGAGTTTAATTTTATTTATTTTTTTATTCCATACCCATGATGATATACTTTATTATCGGTAGCTCTTGGTTATGCACTATCGGTAGGAGGATGCTCTAATAAGCAATATAAGATCTTATTAGTCCAATGAGAGAAAATTTGACTAGAGTGTTTTCTAATTGTTGACAAAGATTAAAAGTACTAGACTTATTATGATTTTGGGATTGAAATATTAGATATTTCTTAGGATGAAGGACCAAAGGTGGTTGAGAAGGTTGATCAGAGGATTGATTCCTTTGTTGTTGTCGAGTAACAACATGAACTTATCCTACCATATTTTGGTAGGTGATATGATTGATATATTTTTTATTATGATTGGGTAAGGGATTTTGCAAAATACTAAGATATTTATTAGAAGAAGAAGATTTGGAATTGGATCCATTAAGTACAATGTGACCATCATCAATGAGTTCCTACATAACATGGTAAGGGTTTTACACTTATTATTAGTATGACCATCAACCTTATGAAAGTCACAATGCTCATTAGCATTATACCAATTATATATCCCTTTTAAAAGGTCCACAAGTTGAAATGGAAGAAGATATATCATTTTGGTTTCTAAAATATGTCCTAAAATAGAAGAAATAATTTTGTCTAACCTAGATAAATTGCATTTAGGATATTTTTGTTTGGTTAGGACAAGATTTTGTGAGTTTGCAATGGTATTTACATTATTGGTTTGATGAGAGTTCAAGACTCCATCACCAACAATATGTTTACTCTTATAGTAGCCTTTGGAGGGATGTTTGTCTTCCTCCTTCCTAGTTTCGAGTTGTCCTCTCCTCATGAGGTCACTTTCTACTTATTTAGCTAATTCAATAGCATTTTCAAGGGAAACGATGTTGGTTGTTTTCAACTCATAGTATAGTTGATCATGTAGGTTATGGATGAAAATTTTCAATAGATCCTTTGGGTGGGGATATATTTGAGTCTCCTCACTAGGGATTGCCATTTAGAGAATAATTCTATGAAGGGCTCATCCTTGACTTGTTTAAGCTAGTAAAGGTTATCAATTGTAACCTTTTCTTCAACATATACAAATTATTGTTGTATACATATTTCTACAAGGGTTTCAAATATCCTAATAGAATGACATGGTATTTGGAAATTCCATTCCAATACAAGGCCACTAAGGCTTTTTGGAAAAATCTTAAGAAGAAATATCTCATCATAAACAATATTTCTACAAGTGACTTGGAAAAGTTGCAAATGATTTTTTGGGTCTTATTTTCATGTGTACATTTTAAATTATATGTTTCAAAATTAAGAGGAAGTAGTCTACTCGATACAAGGGGATCTAAGGATTGATGACACATATCCTTGTAAGAATATATGTAGTCATTGGAAAATCCAAGAAGAGTGTCTAGTTGTTATTAAATTTGCTCATATTTAGAAGTGATATCAAAGGAAGTAGATTGGATTGTGCATGAGGTAAGGTTTGAGAGTTGATGTAGTAATAAGTATGAGATGTTTAGAAAAGTGATATTAAATATGGCATTATATGACTCACCCTTGTACCACTAGAAATAAAAGGATTGGTAGAAATGGCAAAAATATAAACTTGAGATGAGGGGACATTAGAAAAGGGATTAGTAGAGATAGGTATAGTTGTAGGAATCAATTGAGACACACCCTAAATATGAAGGATTACCTTGAGCTCCTCCACCTATGAAGATAGTGGGAAGAATGGTAGAATCTACATAATGTTCCCTTGATGTATTAAGGTTATATGTGGTTTTATTGAGATTAATATTTAGTTGATTGTCCTCATTTGACATACTAGAGGGCATAGGATTACAATTAGTTTGATGAGAGATATCCTCCCCCAAAGAAACATCTTGATTATTGTTATTATCACTAATTATGCCCATGAAGTCATATCTATTATTTCTTATAAACTCTCTTAAATGATCTATGGAATCGAAACTCATCTTATTCAAAGTGTCTATATTAGGAGGAGTATTATTGTATTCCTCCTCAAAGTTAGGGTTCTTAAAAGGACTTTATTCAAAAGGAGGAATATAAGAAGGTGTTTGGCATCCCCTACTATAGGGATTATATTGGTGTTCAACCATATGATAAGGTTTTAGAAGAGAAAAAATTAATTAATTATTTCAATAAGTAATGATAAGAAGGATATTTTGACTAAAAAAGAGTATAAGGTTCTTTTTAAACCTCTGCCTCCTCCTCTCTATATACCAAACTAGTCAGTATACCTTAGGAGGGTCTCTCAATATGCCTAAACCTTCTATATACTTACTCTCCTAGTATATTCTTTGATATTTGGAAGAAGCTCGGTCCCCTCAATATACATGGTCATACATGAGGGAAGACCTTGAGGTACATGGAGAAGGAAATAGCATGAGGATAAACCACACCAAGATACATGACTCGATGTTGATACATGAGAGGGTAAAGTTCCTTTTGTTAATCTTAAGTAATGTGAATCTAATCAAGCAATAATTAAGTAGTCTTATTTAAAATGTGTGCTAAAGTTTTATCTTTGATTAGATCAATGAAATATAGAATCCACTAAGTGTTCACATTGGGTTCACCAAAATGTGAGAGTCTAGCGCAAGAGCCTAAGAAGGTTCAAGTCCCATGTAGTAATTCTCACATCAATACATTATATGTTATATGGGTATGTGCTTATGTTTGATGGCTTGATTAAACACACACCAAGGATCCATTTATCTAAATTAGATTCCTTGACCTTATGAAATTGTGATTAAATGTAATAAAACAAGCACATGCATGTAAACAACTGATTATCCTATATAAAAAAATTTATTTTTGTGAGAATTACTAGAAGCTAAAGTAGGAGTTACAAGAAACTAAAATTAATTCCTTTTCCTTCAATCAAGGGTACATATTTCAGTGCCTAGAATAGAAATATGGAGACTAATGCTAAACCTAAGTTAAGATCCCTTTATTTTCTCATTTTAAGTGTTTGAAAGCATAAATAAAAGTTTGAGTGTTGTAAAATAGTAGACAAGCCTTATCTATGAAAAGGAAAATTATAGATATGGAAAGGGAGGTACTTGGTTTTGTATTTTTAACAAAATTGTCTCTTGTTACTAAGCACCAATAATTCTACTAGATCACTGCCTATGAACTACAATCAATGATATCATTCCAAACTTACAAATAAAGACAAAACATAAACTAGGATTCACTTTTAGGGGGTCTAACAAGATTATGAGAATTTGTAGCTTCCTATGTTGGACAATCATACCCCCATGTCATTTAGAAAAGCAATATTTTGCAAAAAAATAATGTAAATAGACATGTATCATGGAATCACAAACTATGGTTTAGGGGCAATGATAGTATTCTGTAAATAGAAATATAATAGCATGGTATCTTATATGTAAAATGTGACAAATAATAGAATGATAAATTAAATTATGGTATTTGCAATTATATTTGTGTTACAAATTGTATTCTAGGATTTCCTATTTGAGTTGGACTAACAAAGGATGGAATCGTCACTTGTAATTTATGACTAGCAATTTGTTCTTTGAGAAGAAATAAAATAAAACAAGGATAGGTCTTCGAGGAAATTTTTAGGGAGCAAGTGAAAGGGTTAGGTAGTGGGCTTTAGTGCAAAGGAATTTTTAAATTTATGAATATACTACTAATGTTACATAAAAGGTTATAGATGAGAGGATAATTACCTGCAATCAGTAAACAACAATTCCATTCTAAGAGGTTAAAACAAAGATATAAGAGGATAGAATTATGAAATATGGTTGTAATAGGATACATGAGGTGTCCAGAAGGTGAGTGCATTGAGAGATGATCCAAAAATATACAAAATAAGAGGGAAAATACTTGAAAGTATGGAAGGTGGTGAGTGCAAAAAATAGATGTTATAATCAAATTATAAAGGTAATTTATGCAACTAATAAAGCACGCTAAGTGAAAGAAAGCATAAAATCAAAGTGACCAAGAAGATAACGAAATAAATCAACAACTCAAGGAAATATAGGTTGAATATTCTTCTTTCCCCTAATCATGAAGTCCTCTAATCATGAAGATGAGAAGTAGAAAAGTAGTAAGAACTTAGATCAATGAGAAAACAAAATGGTAGAATCTTGTTAGCATAAACTTGTGTCTTGTGAAAGGCACCCAAGCCTTCAATTTATAGAGTTTTTTGGCCTTGGGAAAGGAGAAAGGTAGATTCATGGTGATGGTAATAGGAACATGTTGTAGCAAAATCTACCTTTGGTTACATTTGCACCCAAGACTTTGCCAACATTGAAAGATCAGGTTAAAACAGGGTTTACCCGGTTCAATCTCCAAAGGAGGTTGGTTCCTTTTTTCTTTGGGAAAAGGGAGAGAGAAGAAAATGCATAAAGAGAGGGAAATATAGCTATTTCTAGAAGCTTTTAAATGGTACAGATTAGATAACAACAAAACAACTTTAACAGCCTTTTACAAAGAAGCATCTATTTGAACCATCAAAATAGAGCAACTAATCCTCTAGCGTAAATCTACTCAAGCATAAGCCTATTGGAATGGTTAATTTTAGAGTTAGCAAAACTTTACCACAAAAATTTAGAATAAGAATTAAAGCAAGTTATATTCAACCTAACTTTACATAGCAATCAACAATCCATACATACTTGATAATACACTAGTGAGCCAGAAACCAGAATGAATGATATTTTATTAGCTTTCAAAAGTCTGTGTACATTGCCTTGTAAACATCTAAGAGCCAACCTTTTGTTTTGGTCGCTCATCCTATATATAATAGTTTTTACATAACAAAAAAACTAAAATTTGTTACAACAATATGCCCATAGGCTCATTCTGGTAGAGTGGCAGTTAGGAGAGTATGGGGCCTTCAATTGGAAATGGTTAAGATCTTCTTGTTATAGTGATCTACCTTTATCTCCATAAAGGTGTCATGGTCCAGTTGTCTTTTACTACAAAATATCGCGTTATCACAATAATTCTTCTTCACTTGGCCCTTCAGCTTCAAAATGTCATGTTGTCATGACTTTTGTTCTTCACTTGGCCCTTCGGCTTCAAAATTTTGCACTGTCACGACAATTTTGTTCTTCACTTGGCCCTTTGGATTCAAAATATCGTGCTATTGTGACAATTTTCCTTTTCTTGGTCCTTGGCCTCAAAATGTCACATTTTCGTGACAATTTTTCTTTGTTTGGCCCTTGGCTTCAAAATGTCACATTGTCGCGATATTTTTTATTTGCTTGGCCCTTGGCCTCAAAATGTCATTTTGTCACAACAATTTTTATTTGCTTGGCCCTTGGCTTTAAAATGTTACATTATCATGATAATTTGCCTTTGCTTGGTCCTTGGACTCAAAATATCATGCAATCATGACAATTTTCCATTTCTTGGCCCTTGGCCTCAAAATATCGCGTTGTTACGATAATTTTCCATTGCTTGCCCCTTAGGTTCAAAATTGTCGTGTCATCACGATTGTTTTCTATACTTAGTGAAATCTCAAGAATACTACTCCTTACTCCCCTAGATGTGGTCATTTACATAAGCTTTCAAATTTCTTATCTTGAGGACAAGGGAAGGTGAATCCCAAAAAGGCAACCATAGGCTTTGGGAACAAGTTGTAAGATGTCATGAATCAAAGAGGGATGCTATCATAAATGGTGGGAAGCTCAAAATAGAAGAGAATATAGGACTTTAATATTATGTATGTTAGAATTATTCACTATTGAGTTGTCATTGATGTCAAAGGTCAACTTGGTTGCTGGTAAACCATGGTGTTCTTGGGCGAATTATTCAAGGCAGATGGTTTACTTGATTTTAATATTTAAACCCACATACAGCCAAAGGTTGACATATTTAAATTAAAAATTTAAATATTAAAGTGATGTGTGTATGGGCTGACCTATTGGGCACCAAAAACAAGAATATGAAAGGTTGCATATAAATAAAAGGGCAGAGTTCATTTTGAATTATGTTTTTTGATTGAATGCCTTTGATATACATGAGCATCAAAGTTTGTAAAAGTTATGCACTGCACCTCTACAAATGAAATGTGGGACAAGTTACAAAGAACATATGAAGGAGACAACAAGGTTAAAATGGCAAAACTTCAAACCCACAGGAGGGAGTTCGAAGACTTAAAGATGAAGGATGAGGAAAATATTGCCAAATATTTGCTCCATGTTGATGAGATTGTCAACACCATTCATGGACTTGGAGAAAGTATTGATGACCCTAAGATTATTCAGAAAGTCTTAAGGTCACTCCCCATGAGGTTTGATGTGAAGGTCTCGACGATTGAAGAAATGAAGGATCTTAACACTTTAAGCATGGATGAGCTACATGGAATTCTTACAACCTATGAGATGAGGACTGAAAAAGATCAAACATCCAAATGAGAGGCCGCATTTAAATTTTTAAATAAGAAAAATAATAAGGAACCAGAGTCAAGTGAAGGATCAAGCAGTGAAGAAGAAGCAAACTTTGTGTGAAGGAATAAGAAGGGATCAAGTAAAGACAAAGGTAAGTATACTTTGAAATGTTTTAATTGTGGTAACATTGGTCACTATGCAGCTAAGTGCCCACAAGCAGAAAGTTGTAGTAGTGAAGAAGAAGAGGAATACAAGAAAAAGAAGAAAGAAACTATCATCATGAAAAGAAAAAGAGGCACGATCAAAGAAACCATGAGAAGAATATCTATCGAAGGCACAACAAGATTCTTTCTAGTTGAAGAAGCAAGCGGTTCTTCTAACAACAATGATGAAAGCCTCTTCGATAGTGAAAGAGAAAAAATCCTATTTATGGCTATGGAGGTGAAAGAAGATGTTTTTGTTATCGAAAACCAAGAAAATGAGAAAGATCCAAAAAATGAAGAGGAAGTCATAGTTGACATAGAAGAGGAACTTATTTTTTCTCTTGAAGAGGTGAAGAGGCTTAGAAAGAACTCAATATTGAAGACTCAAGTACAAGAGGATGAGAAGACAAAGGTAAAGTTTTTGCAAGATCTTGTCGACTTAAAAGTTAAAATTGAAGAGGCAAAGTGAATTGAAGAAGTTATGACTGAGCAGTTAAAGGCAAAAGTGTTAGAATGTGAAAAACTAGAATATGATATTATCTCTCTAAGTAAGTGGATAAATCTAATGATAAGCTACAGCAAAATATTAGGTTTGATAAAAGCACATAAATCTTAGATGATATTATCAAAGCACAGAGATCTTCGTTTATAAATATTGGACTTGGTTTTGAAGAAATTCAAAAGAAACAAAAGAAGTAGTTAAGCTCAAAATTAATAGAGGCATCAAAGAAATTAATTAAAGAAGAGCCTAAGACCTATACTGATATGTTGAAAAGTGGAAGCATCAAGAAGGAATAAAACAAAGCATCATCATGGACCAAGGTCCATCACAGAAATATCAATGAGAGAACCATGTGGCCATATCCTCCAAGGTAATCAAACAAATTTAAATATTTCTTTCGAAGTTATTGATTTTCATGTCACCAATCTAGTCATAAAGCTACGAATTGTAGGGTCCGTACTAAAAATGATTTTGGCTTCACCAAGAGGAATTTCAATTCATTTGCACCTCTCATGGACTGCAACATCATTTGTTACAAATGTAATAATTTTGGGCATACAGTTAAATGGTATAGAACAGTGATCCCTGAACTTCTAAAATCAAGTATGAAGGAGGATGGTCAAACTGTTCAAAAGGTTATATCCTCCAAAGTTTGAAAAAATAAAATGGAACAAGGAATTGAGACATTTGAGTTGGGAGTAGTTTCACTTTCATCTCATCATTGAACGCCTCAGTTAGAGCAGTTAGTAAGGTGGAGTTATCCAGTCCCTTATCATTTAGCCTCGAGAAACCTTTATCATTGATGTCAAAGGGGGAGAATTTCAGTAAGGGGGAGCAACTTGTAATTTTAGTAAGGGGGAGCAGCTTGTGATCCTGTTGTAGTAAAGGACAGTTTCTTTGTAGGGTTTTCATCAATGATAAAGGGGGAGATTGTTAGAATTATTCGCTATTGAGTTGTCATTGATGTCAAAGGTTGACTTGGTTGCTAGAAAACCATGGTGTGCTTGGGAAAATTATTCAAGGTAGATGGTTTACTTGATTCTAATATTTAAACCCACATACAGCCAAAGGTTGACATATTTAAATTAAAAAATAAAATATTAAAGTGATGTGTGTATGGGCCAACCTATTGGGCACAAAAAACAAGAAGATGAAAGTTTGCATATAAATAAAAGTGTAGAGTTCATTTCAAATTATGTTTTTTGATCGAATGCCTTTGATATACACGAGCAGTGCAATAAGCGAGAAGGCATAAGACTGCACAGGAGTGAAGAGTGTAGTAGGATTCACAAACAAGACTTAAGGGAACATTTGGAAAGCAAAAATAACATTGATTGAGAAGTTGCAATGAGAATAGAAATTCATTGATATGTCTTTGTCTTCGTCATATTTCAGCAAACCCGAAAATCTAAAAAGTTGCATGACGTAATTGTATTCTGGAACTTTGTAGTAATTTATCTGAGATTCATTGCAGTGCAAAGAACACTGTGTACTTCTCATTATACAAAAATTTGTTCATGGAATCTCTTGAATTTGGCTCTGTGTGGACCATAAGTACTTGAATATCATGATGTATTTCATGATTTTCAATCAAATCCAAGGCCTCAACCTTCAAGATTTCTTTATTCGAGCTCCTATCAGAATTTGTGTCACCTTTGTGCTACAAATTATCAAAGTGAGGTAAAATGATTACCCTTGAAATTAGAAACATGTATGCTGAGGGGCAAGTGAGAATCGGCTTCTCTGTAAAATGAATGGTCAAGAACGGAAGCTAGACTTGGCTCTACAGGAACTTCACATAGATTTTTTTCCAGGAGCTCAGTAATAATTTTCTTTTCGTAGATTATTTCAATGTTAGAGGGAAAAATTTCCTTATTGTAGGCTTTACCAGGAACTAGTGGCAATGAAATCCTATGCTCGGGAGGAGATTCTATGAGAGTGAGCAATTGTGGTTGGCCTATGGTAGTGATTCAACTACTACAGTGAAACCACAACCAAACCAAGCAATGTTGTTGTTAGGCTGTTGAGTGTAATGGCTACGCAAAATTAGAGGTAACATTTTAATTTGGGTTGAAAATTGGTCTCGATGAAGCATTGATTATTGTCTATCATCAGAGGTCTATCAAAGATGTTATTGATTAGAGATATCAAGAAAATATAGTGCATTTTTGGACGTAGAGCTATTCCAAAAGAACAATGGAGAGTACGGTACAAGTTAGTCATTTGTATTGAGTTCCAATGTCGGGTTCACTTGACAAAATGGTTGGATACATTCTACATTAAATCATGCCTACCGAGGAAGTAAAACAATGTTGATATGGTGAAGTGAGATGAAGAATTATAATGGATAATTAGAGGGTGCTAAAAGAAAATAGTGGAGGTGTGTCGAGTAAATTGTAGACACATAAGTAGTGATGGTTTCTTGCAGTGGGGTAGGAGCAGTCTTGTGAAGTATTTCTCCAAAGTTTTTGGATATATTTGTTCGAAGGTTGGTGCCTTCATATCTGAGGTTGGTGCCTCAAGGAGATTGGTGTCTCTTGTAGGTTGGTGCCTACGTATTTGTATAAGGAGATTGGTGTCTCCCGTAGGTTGGTGCCTACGTATTTGTATAAGGGGATTGGTGTCTCCTGTGGGTTGGTGCCTACAAATTTTTTGAAGAAATAAAAGCAATATTTTTCCATGGTTTTCTCTTGAAAGGGTGTTTCCACGTAAAATCCTTATATCTTGTGTGTGTGGTATTTTGTGCATTGATTCATTATTGCATTCATATTATTGCAGTTATTTTTTTGGAAGGAAAATTTTATCTTATACCATTCACCCTCCCTCTCAATATAAGCTTGTTTTTCTTTAATGTACTTGGTAGAATGAAATTATTATTGGTAGTTTCATAGTGGAAATTATGCAAATATAACTATTGTAGGTCAATGAGACAAGAAAGATTGAATTTGAGTGAATTTGGAAAGGAAAAATAGTTTGGACAAAAAATTTTCCTTCAAAATCACAAGTAATTTCATTCTAGAAAGTTGAAAGCTCAAATATTTGATTTAAAGTTCTTAATTGACCTTTATGTCTTATTAGTTGATGATTACAAATTGGGTGTGTCAAAGTTGGGTGTCTACAAGAATTAATGTAGAAGCCCTAAATGTCATCTCAAATGTATCATAAATCTATGACTTTATATCCTAAATCCAGGCAAGTAAACTTCCTATAATGAGAATATTATTCACATATAGCATAATTACCAAAGTCTCCCCATATTGACATTCGATGTAAACATCATATTTGGTCTCCCATCACTCAAAATCCTAATTGTGAAAGTATTGGATCTTCTCATACAAAGCATGCAAAACATGCTTATGTCCATACAAGAACTTAGACAAATGACACATCAAGGCGGTGTGACTCACAAACTCAAAACCAAGTGGCTACTATATGTAAATCTTATCATAAATATTTCCATGAAGAAATCCAATCTTCACATCCATTTGTGTACCTTCAAATTATAAGAGGATATTATGAATAGAATCATCCATATAGAATCCATCATTACAACTGGTGCAGAAATCTCCAATTAGTAAATCCCTATTTTGAGAGAAACCCCTAGTAGTAAGGTGTGTCTTATGCTTCTTCACCTAACTATCTACAGTAAATTTGGTATAATAGAGGAACAAGCTTTCAAGTCTGATATCAAAGATTCATACTCATCAAGCATGGCATCGTCCCATTCTAGTTTGTCATTGACTTCAAAATAGGTGAGAGGATTTCCATAACTATCAACCTTCAAGAAAAAAGAATGAGAGGAAGACTTCTAACGTTACTCCTACTTACATTATGTAAAATTCATAGAAAACCAAGGCACATCCTATGAGTAAGAAATATCAAAATTCTAAAACTAATGCATCCAAACCAATATCTCCACCTACCTCAACATCCATTGTTGTGGAACATAAAACTAAAGTATAAAGCTTGTCATTGAAAGACTAAAGGTGTTGAATATGGTTAATCTTGATAACATATCAAATCTATCAACATAATTTTAGGTCCTTCATTGGATGGTGAAGAGGGAAGGATCCAATACAAATAGTGTCATTAAGAATCTTTGAATAATCCACTAGAGCAATCACAAAAATGGAAGGATCTTTAGATAAAATAACTAGAGGGGAATCTAATGGAACTATTGGAAGGATCTCATCAAAAAATACCTTTCTTTGAATAAGAGCCTCATATATTTGAGGATCGTAGAGATGATATCCATTGTAGGTATTTGAATAACCTCAAAAATGCATATATCACTCTTTGGTACTTCTTTCTTCCAAAGATATTTGGATATGTGGTCTTATGTTGAAGATATAAGGATATAGAATTAAGACATATCAATATTATCATGTGCTAACCTTTTAAGGGTGTCATACCCTAGACTGCTTGAGTAGAAAATCTATTGATAATGTGTGCCACATAGCTAATTATTTCTCCTTAGAATTTATGCTTCACCCCATAGTATGAGGTATGCTACAAACCATCTCTATAATCACCATATTCTTTCCCTTGGCTACCTTAGTATGCTCTATAGTATAATAAAAAATCCTTTAGAATTAGTAATCCTTACTGTCAATAAAAATGAAAAGCATTTCTCACATGCTCATCTCCCCTATTTCTATCTAGAGACACTTCATATTCCATTCTAGTTGATTCTCTATGAGTGCTTTAATTTTTTTTATTTTTTCAAAAGCCTCATATTTGATATGAATAGTGTAAAACCATATACATCAAGATAAATCACCAATAAAAATAGAAAAGTACTTATTCCCAAAAGGAGTGGTATGCCCTTGCGTCTACATGCAACATTGTGAATGCGATCCAAATGAATTTTTATATATTTTATTATTCCTTTTGTAAAGAAATTTTTATGATGATTTATCAAAACATATCCCTCACAAGCACCATTAGGAGGAGTAATATGAGGAATTTCATTAGTCATATGATAATTACTTATGTATCTCAATGACCCATAGCTATGATGCCTAAATATTTGATGCCATCACTAACTCATCATTTGCTTGTACCACCATGGCCATAAAATCTCTCTATCAAGAGGAGGAAGTTGGAAGACTCTATCTCTCACCTAGATTGTGCCTATTATATCTCATTACAATACCTATATATAATTTCCTTGAATCCAACATCGATAACGTTGATCATCCATCAAGCATCTCAAAATTCCACCTTGTTATCTGTGTATGTGATGTGATATATAGATGAAATATAAGTCCTTATCCTTAGAACATGAAGAACCATATCAAGTGAATAAAATATAATACTAACCTCACCATAATATACTACCTATAAGGATCAAAATGCTTCTATAAGATCATGGATACTAGGGTTCCAATCCCTCAGATCCCTTAGTATTGGTGGGTGTGTCATGTTAGCGTAGTCGACTACATAAAAATTTTACCCGATGCAACTAGAGGTTATAGTGGCAACAAGGAGTGATATTCAAACCCACAAAGAGGCATAGAAAATTATAACGAGTTACTGATTCCTTTAGTATAATAAAATATATATATACTACCTATAAGGAGGAATCATTCCCATGACAACATGCTCTCTAGAAATATTTTTTGTTATAACATGTAGCTAGTGTTGGTTCTTGGTCATGTCTTGAGTTCCCTCTCAATCTTCAATCAACTCTTTGGAAAAGTTAGATGTCCAATATAATGAATAAATAACTACATGAGATCATGAGCCCTCACCATCATGATTACTATTGGTCTCGAAATCCATCTAAGGAAATTTTTGTGCACCCATAGACCTCGATCAACTTTGAATGGCCTGATCATCGTGAGGCTTTTAGGTCATTCTTTGGAGAAGGTCAATTCCTTATGGAGCCCTAGTCGACTACTTCCTAAACGTACAAGAAAAAGGTGCTGAAATAAATTAACCATAGTTGAATCTAGAACTTATGGTAGTGTAGATTAGGCCACATCAAAACACATGCAAGAGACCATGCCATAACACAAAGCAAAGTGCCTAACAGACTAGGTTATTTCTCATCAATTGCATAATGTTTTGCTCATACATATTTAGATGTATCTTATTAGACTACAAATTTTAGAACAAGAAAATGCATCATGAGCGAGAATCCAAAAAGTAGAATTAACATCATTAATGTTTAGTAAGCTAAAATTAGAAATAAGCAGTCACACATACATTCACATTCCACAACTAAATTGAACTAGAGGTTAAACAACAACTTCCTTTGTATTAATGTACAAAATCCTAGCTTACATGCAAATTGTAAAAGCCTAAGAGCTAACCCTTATGAATAACTTACATTCTAATATTTATAGCCTTTACAATGAATTTTATTATAAATAGTTATGATGCCAAGTCAAGGAATACGACTGTATCAGAGGAGTGGCCAAACCATATATCCCTTCTATCACCCTGCGCCTTGTGGTTGGATGTTGCTATTAGGTAGTTGTAGTCTTAGCTAGATGCATCTGAGCCCTTGATTAATCGAACTCATCTAACAATATTGTTGGTTCATGATCTCCACTCACATTCACCTACAAGTAGAGGATCATTAATGTGTGCAAGTTGTCTTTTGATGTTGAACACTTCCATGGGACTCCATTTCCATCCATTTCCTATCGAACAAGTGTCGGGCTTCTCCTCACCAACCATTTACTGCACATTCTCATAGTTGAATCAGTAGCTACTTTCTTCTTGGTGATGGGTGAAGATTTTAGCATCAGCAGATTTTTGGGGTATGTTCGATAACAACCAGTGTTCCAATATTTTACCACTAATCCAAAGTTCTTCCAGTGGCTCAAAATTCTATCAATGATACATATAGTCCTTTTGGATGGGCTTTTGGGATTTATTATAATACTTTGATGTTGGTAGACTTTTGGGACTCTTTTAGGATCTTACAGGTGCCCATTTTTCTTCCCAATCCAACACTTAGCTAATTTCTTGCCTGCACATGTGATAGGATTCATGGGACTCTTCTAGATTTCGTTAGTGACCCATTTCTTTACCAAATACTTATGTGGTAGACTTTTGGGATTCATCTAGCATCTGATGGTGGCCCAAAACTTTTTCAAGCTTCTAACACTTAGGTAGTGATCCAAAACTTCGTTAGGCCCTCCTCGAACCATGGTCACCCATTTTTCTGCCAGCTGTGATACTTAGCCAAATTTTCAGTATCCTTGGTCTTCCTTTATCTAGTCCTATCATTCTTCCATTGTAGTAGGATTTTTGGATATGCCCTAAGTCTAGCAGCAACCTATTTTTCTATGAGGGCTACTACTTAGTAAAATTTTGTATTTCTTTATTACGAGGGCTTTAGCAGTTGCTCAGAGGTTTGCAATCGCATACACAACAAGGAAATAGACAAGCACAACCAAGATGAAGCAAGAAACATCAATAATTTTAGAATTGTTACAACCAATCAAGCAAAGGAAATATTATAGAAGGATGATTTTTTGTTTATTGTACGAATAAACACCTATACATCCTATCCAATCAGACTTGTTGCAATCTAATTTGATATTTGAAACACATAGAATTATGATAATATGTTGGAAAATAAACCTCTACTATATTTGCTAATATATAGAAGCTTGATACTAAGTTGAGTAGTTAGATAAATTCCTATAAATAATGATGCATGCCAAAGGACAAAGGTCATTTGGAAAAGGTGAATGAGAAATTGAATTTATTTCAAATCAAAAATTGTCCTATTTTGTGCATGACTTTAATAAAGTAGTTTAGTCTTTGCTACCAAATTACTCTACCTCCCGCTAGACCTCAAATCAAGGGCCCACTCTTTGGAACAATGGAAGGAATCTTAAGTGTAGTGCAAGTTTTCCTTACCAATTTATTTTTATCTTTTATCTCAATAATAGAGTGATAGCTTATTTTCATTCAAATTTTTATTACAGTTTAAGCTTTGTTTTCATTCAAATTCCAATTCATTTAAGTTCAATTATATTTTCCTTTAAGTGAGCATTTTCATTTTAGTTTGTTTTATTCAATTATGGTTTATGTTAAATTCTATTATATTTCAGTTTAGTAATGCTTAATTCCGTTCAGTTCAAAAAGGATTATTATTTAAATTACTTTATGATATAGATTACAATTAGTTCTAGAATTTTCTTTATCACCAAAGTGTGGAATTAATTATATTTTATTAAAATATTTTTGCAAAGATATTTTAATTCCTTATTTTTGTAAAGTAATCTAGATAACCCAATAGCCAAAGTACAATTCATAGACCTCTAATGCATATAACCTTAGGACGTCACCCTAGATTGATAAGACTAAAGTATGATCATCAATGACACTCATCATATTTTTACATCGTTGTTGGGAAAACATTGACATTGTTAGAGAAAATTATTTGTTCAATGGTTATTACTTTTTTTTACAGTTGTGTGAAATAAATATTTAACACAATATTTAATTTTAATTCTAAAAAATAAATTAATAAATAAAATAGCTTTAGAAAAATCAACTTTGCATAAAGATAGTTACATTGTCAATAATTATACTTAAAATATTGAAAAGTTAGATTTACCTTTAGAAATAGAATGTTTGTGATTAGATAAAAGTTTTTATTATATAGGATGTATGAGTAGACCTAGATATGAAAGAGATAGATTTATTAGACTAAACACCCAATCAACCACAAGAATAAGATATCCATAATAAGAGGTTGCACCTATACCAATCTCTAAGCTGCCTGAAGTAGTGATTAGTGAGGATGCTAGAATTTTAGAAGGATCACAATCATCAACTTTTGGAACTACATAACTTCTTGAATTGGAATCACATGAGGAATAAACAAATAGTTCAAAACCACCTACTCTAGATCATCCTGTACCCCTAAAGTATTTAATAAATTTATAATCTATGTTGGGATAACATAATGGTAGAAAGACAATAATAAGTGGATAGGGATAGTAATGTGCACCATCATGGAGAAAATAGTAACCCTACAAGACTTTCCAATATCCTATCTATTTAGATCCTAAAATAGAGGTTCCAAAGAAAGTTATTTCTCCTTTAATTTTACCAACCTTCAAAGGAGTTGTGTCAAAATATCCTGATAAATTCTTGTTTGACTTTAAGGTTTTTTGTCAAATTTATTATACACACAACAACCAAAAACTCAAATTATTCCCTTCCACCTTGAAATAATATATAATGTAATGGTTCATGGGTTTAGAACTAGATTCAATTCATACCTAGGAAGAAATGGAAAGGGCACCCTTGGAAAAATACAAAGAATATTGTAGGGTAAATAATAGGAAGGATGAATTGTTTAAAATGAAACAAGAAGAGGATGAAAACCTAGATAATTACCTAGATAATTTGTGTTCATTCATAGAAGATGTGGAGGTGTAGATCCATAATTGAATAAGACAATATTCTTGTGAGGATTACAAGAAAAATCAATGGAAGCATTAGATCTCATGGGAAAAGGGATGTAAACAAACTTAAACTCTTAGAAATCATGGAGCTTTGTAAAAATTATTCCCGTACAACAGCAAGTAATTGATGACATAAACTTGGTAACAGTAGAAATGACATGAAAGAGTTAATGGAAGAATTTTCCAATTTTAGAATTAACATTTTAGTGCATCTCAACACAACATTTGATGAATGAATATAAAGAATAGGTCCATTAAACCTTTAGTTGTCTATTGTCTGAGATGTAGAAAGAAGCATGCTCTTCATGAATGTCCTTTGAACAAAACTACTATATGTAGTATTTGTGAAAAAGGACATCCTATTGATCAATGTCATTTGTTACCTAGATTGAAAATTTTAATGGAGAAATAAACTCATTTTATAGAAGAACTAAATTTTGTAGGATAGAGACAAGGGGGTAATTTTTCTAAAAATTCATATCAAAATGCTCCTCGAATGCCTATAAACTAGGGAACAAATCCTTGGTCTATGTCATGGTCCATTTCATTAGCCATACAACCTTGGGGTCAACAACCATGGATATCACCTCAAGAATGGTCCCAACCTATATGGACAAATCAACATTGGATTTAACAAAATCGATCATGGTTACCACCACAAATGTAAGGACAACAATGGACGCAACCATATCAACCTTACCAAGGGCAATGTTGGTATCAAAATCAACAACGAGATTTACTTGGACCTACCCATATTCCCTCTTAGGGACAACCATTTTAGGTTAAGCAACCTCATCTTCTAGCTCAACCTATGGAAATTCCTAATAATACTATATGGGTAGTGTTTGTCTATATTGTTGAATTAGAATATATAGCCATGCTTAATGCTATTAACTATGATAATATCTAATTATGCGTAGAAAATAAAATTTTTGATCTCACTCCACCTATTATTGTAGGGATGATAAATGATGAGAAATATCATCAAGAGCCATCCTCACTTGAGAAGCACCAACAAGAAAAAATAAACCATCATGAAAATAATTCTTCTTCTTCATCTAAAAAGATACTTTATTCTAAAATATCCTCTATGGAATATAATATGATAAAAGGAATTTAAATGCTTAAATATTATGATAGTTTTACCTCCAAGGTTTGAACTTGGGAAAGTGGTACAATTATTAACAAACTATTGTACATTGTGTTGAAGTAAGATGGCCATTCTCCTTGAAGTAAAAAGGAGAGGAATGATGGCGAGCAATTTTTTGAAATTTGTATATTCGACGAGCGAGAAGCAGAGAGGTGGCAGTAAGGTACTAGGGAGTGGTTCGAGAGCGCATGCAAATGGCACCAATGATGAATTGACCAGCCAAAAGAATGGGAATGGAACAACAGCTAAATCTGATTTGGAGGTCTCATAGGATGTGAACGATGACAGTGGTTGTGGGAGGAAGTACCCTTCAAACAAAGCATCGGTGGGAAGTAGGAAAACTCACTCAGCATCATTCACATAAGCGCTTAAGGGAAACCCCAAACCCTTACCAGTTGCACCACACACCTTTATCCCTCAGGGTTGTGATGTCATTCTACCGGATGAAGTCATGGAAGGGTACATTACCCTTGACTCTTTCTCCCTAGTTGGGAATTTTGTAGGTGGAAGACCCAATATGGATGCTATCTATCGATGGGTGGCAATAAAATGGAAAACCAGGGGATGCCTAAAACTGATAGCCATGTCTAGAGGTTTCTTCATGATACAACTCAACACCCAAAAGGATGCATATATAATTCTATCAGGGGGCCCATGGTTCTTTGGAAGAAACCTTTTTTCTATGAAAGTGGGGAGTGGATTTTGATCCAGAGACCTAGAATATCAATTTCGCTCCTATTTGGATCTAACTCCCAAATTTGCCCTCTCACTTATGGTACGAGGATATGCTTCAGGGGATTGCTCAAGAAATTAGAAAGCTCATCACTATCGATCCAACAATGCGCACCTGATCACGATTGTCCTAACCCCGTATCAGCGTTAATGCAAATTTGGAGACCTAGGTCCCGAACCATGTGAATTTGATATATGAGTCCTAGCGTCATTGTCAACCAATGGAATATGAGAATAAACCCTTATTTTGTATTGAATGTCACTCGTAGGGGCATATCCAAATCCAATGCCCAACACTAAAACCTGTGTAGAATGATTACCATAAATTACTTTGTTCACCCAACAGAGAAGCCTAGAAGATGAAAGCCAAAGAACACCTACGCTAGGACCTCAAAGGCAAGAAGCATGCTCCATCCTCTTTAATTGGTGATACGAGTAAGGCAAGTGCCATGTTTTCTTGTTCCAATAGGTTTAGTTTACTCAATAATACCAGTCTTAATACAAACAATAATGATGAGGAGTGTCCTTAAGAGAAAATTCTTGGATCAAACCAAACAGACCAACCATATTTGAAGGCAAGCCTTCCCCAAAAAACCTAATCTTCATGCCCAACCCCATGCTCTAATTCCCCATCCTCCAATACTCCTTATCCCCTGGGCTCACCAACTAAACCCCCTCGATCACCCAACCCTCTACCCAGATCCCCACCTCCCAACACGTCTGGCCCGCCCCACTCCCCATCCAAAACCTAGGATGACAAGGTTGACAGTGCTGAGTCATCCCATGAATCCCTAGAGGCTTAGAGCCCTAAATAGACTAGGAGCTTTAAAATATCCTAGATAGATGTTGGATGTGATCAAAAGAAGGGTAGACCCTCTAGTGCAGATTTGAGGAGTAGAGACACAGCAGAAGACATAGCCAATGGCACCCAATGAACTCTCTTCCAAGAACTGGGAATTTCCAATAGAGAAGAATCAAAGAGATCCAAACCTCCTCGCACAGCAAGGCAAAGGAGGCAAAGGACCTTCCAAAAGTTCTAAATGAGAATCCTCTCCTAGAATATGCGAGGGTTAAATGGGGCAGCAAAACAAATACTGGATGCTTCCATGCGGAAGGATTCAAATCCCACAATTTTTCTAATTCAAGAAATCAAATTAGGCATGCAATGTTCGCCTAAAGTTGCCAAGATTATTTGGATAAAATATGATTTTTCTTTTACCCCTGTGTCTAGAAAATTTGGCAGCCTCCTCTATCTCTAGGACCCAACCAAGGTGGAAGGAAAAGTAGTTTCAGGTGAAGGGTGAATCTCCAATATTTTCTTTCATGACTCTATTACCCAGCACTCTTGGGTTCTAATGAATGTATATGCCCCAAATAGTTCATAGGATAGACTGGCCTTGTGGAAAAATCTCACTTAGATGAGAGAAGCTTTCAAAAATATTCCCTGGATCCTTATTGGGGACTTCAATGCTTCATTATACCCCTCAGAAAAGATATGCGGGAAAGAGATCACTCCTAAAATCATAGGGGATTTCAGTCACTTCATGGATACAAATGAATTAATGGATGCTCAACTAAGAGGGTCTCATTTTACTTGGAGTAATAAGAAGGTGGGGGAAAACCTCATTCAAGAAAGTCTTGATCATTTCCTTATGTCATAAGATGTGCTCCCCATATTCGGAGATGCCAGCTTATAGGCTATGTCTAAGATTAGGTCTGACCACAGCCCCCTAATATTTGAAACTATCAACAAACTCTAGTTTAAAATGTCATTTCGCTTCGAAGCAATGTGGACCCAACATCTTGACCTTAAAGATCATATCCTTGAATGGTGGGGGGAAATTTTCCCTAGAACTATCACAAACCAGGTTGCTCATAAATTGCAATCTATTAAAGCCAAACTAAAGGTGTGGAACCAAGAAATCTTTGGAAACATATTAAAAAACAAGCAGATCATCAAATACAGACTCAAAAGGATTGAAAATCAGTTTTAGTAGGGCCTGGGGAATGACAGCCTGAGAGTTGAAGAAAAATATCTACTCTCAGAATATCACAATATTTTGCAAAAGGAATAAATGTTTTGGTGCCAAAAATTGAGGCATTTGTGGCTCAAAGAAGGAGACTCCAACTCCAAGTTTTTCCACATTTCCACTCTTAGGCATAGAGGATAAAATAGGATCAAGAGCCTAATCAGGTAAGATGGCACTTTCACTTCAGACATCCATGAGATCCATGATGAAACGATCTGTCACTTCCAGTCCCTCCTTCGCTCCTACCCCACCCCCTCTGGCCAAGCCATGGACTCCCTTCTTGAGCACATCCTTAAAACCATCTCTGATAGCATGAATACCTATTTTTTTAGCCCTTTAAGTCCTAAGGAGATCTACCAGGATCTTTTTTCCATGCAGCCAAACAAAGCCCCTGGCCCTGATGGTTTCTCCCTAAGGTTTTTCCAAGCTTACTGGAACATCGTCAACCCTGACCTTAGCCAAGACATCTTAGAAATGTAGAATTCTAGAGTTATTCCAAGGGATGTGAACTCCACCTTCCTTGCCCTCATTCCTAAAGGCCCCAACTCCAAATCCTTATCTGACTATTGGCCTATAAGTTTGTGTAATGTCATCTATAAAATTTTGTCCAAAGCCATGGCCAACAGACTTAAAGGCATCCTCCCATCCTTGATCGATCCCTGCTAAGGAAGTTATATTAAAGGTTTAAATATAGTGGATGGGGTCATAACCATCCATGAGCTCATCCATTCTATCCTTAGTTCTAACATATCATCTTTCTTTCTTAAACTCAACATGAGTAAAGTTTTTGATAGAGTTGATCGAGAATTTATGGCCAAGGTCCTTCAAAAGTTTAGGTTTCACGATAGTTGGGTTCATATGATTTTTAATTCATCTCATTGTCTTGGATTTCTATGCTGGTTAATGGATTAGCAGTAGGCTACTTCTCCAACACCAGAGGTTTGAGGCAAGGGGACCCCCTCTCCCCCATTCTTTTCATCATTCTGGCTAAGAGCCTCAGTAGAACTATTAAAGTCGCTTGCTCTAGAGGGCTAATATTGGGCATTAAAGTTACGTCCAACCTCCAACCCTTGACACACTAGTAATTCATGGATGACAACCTGTTGGCTACTGGTGCCTCTGTCACTGAAGCTAGAGTCATCAAATCTATACTCAACCTCTACGAGGAAGTTGCAGGGCAAAAGATCAACTTCACCAAAAGTAAGATTTATTTTACCAATACTCTGCTGACCCGGCAAGTCAAAATTATGAATATCCTGGGTTGTTCCATTGCAGTGCTCCTAGCCACCTATCTTGGCCTCTTAATATTTCAAGTTAGACCAGCCAAGTCGATGTGGAATAATGTCATTGAGAGATTTCATAAAAATTTGGTTGGGTGGAAAGGATCTCTTCTTTCTCAGGGGAGTAAGGTCACCTTAGTCATTTTTGTTCTTCAAAGTATCCCTGTGTATTTTTTATCAGTTTTCAAAATCCTCACAATAGTAGGGACAACGATTGAGAAAATTCAAGAGTGCTTCCTCTGGGCTAGAGTTGACAATAAAAAAAAGTTCCATATAGTGGCCTGGGATAAAGTTTGCACTCCAAAAGACAAGAGTGAGCTTGTATTTCACAGGATCAATAAGATGAATTAGTCCCTCCTCACTAAACAGGCATGGAATATCTTCACAACTGAAAACCTGGAGTGGGTCTCCATCATTAAAAGAAAATACCTGCAACACCATTCCTTTAGGGATGAAGGGATTCCCCATGTAGGGTCCCATTTTTTGCAATCTATAATCCAAACCAAACATCTGCTATAGCAAGGTACTAGGTCGCATCTTGGATATGGTAAATACATCAATTTTTGACATGATCCCTGGGCAAGGAATGAGCCCCTTATCAATGATCCTATCATCGATGCACTTAAACATCTCACTGACAATAGGTTTGTGTCTAAAGTGGTAGATTTCATTATGCAAAATTAAGACTGTCGTAATTGGAAGAAGCCCCACTTCAGAGTTAGAAACACAGTTCTAGACAGAGCCATTTCTTCTTTGTAGATAGTTCTTAGGGTAAAATTTATTCCTAAAATCCATAAAGAATACAAACCCTTATGGAAAGGCAATAACATTGGTCACTTTTCTATTAAGTCTATGTTTCTATTGATAGACACTTCGCAGAGGATGCACAATAACAAGAGCGCCCCTACTACAGTTAAAAGAATTTGGCTCAAGCATCTCATCCCGAAGGTGGCCCATTATTGCTGGCTAGCATTCCAAAACAGGATTCTCACCATTGACAATCTGATTAAGATGGGTATCATAGTCCCCAACAGGTGTTACTTGTGCTTACAAGCATGGGAGTCCACTCAGCATCTCTTGGTAGAGTGCCCCTTTACCTACAATGTTTTTTCCACGTTGGTAAGCTTGTTCCAGGTCAAATGGGTGTGGCCCCAGTCAATCACTGATCTATTTACTCAGTGGCCCAAAGTCTTTCATAATCCTAGGATCAAGTTCTTGTGGGAAGTATTGTTGCATCACACGATGTGGCAAATATGGCTCAAGAATAACAACAGAATCTTCAATGAACGCTCCAGGGACCCAGAAGTTATGGTCAACGAAGCCCTGTGCTTTGCAATTGAAAATGTAAACTTGGTCCCTTGTTCGGATATGCCTATGTCTAGGCTAGAAGCTTCCTTGTTCAAGTCCTTTGGAATATCTTCTGAATGCACCCACCTCCAAACCCATACCAGCTGCAGATCCAATGCCAAGTGGAACCCTCCCTCCCAGGATGGCTCAAGGTGAACTTCAATGGATCTTCTAAAGGTAACCCCGGGGATGTTGGGACTGGAGGAGTCATCAAGGACCATGAAGGTAAAATCATCAAAGCCTTCACTAAAAATATAGGGGTCTAGTCAAACAATTATGTTGAAGCCCAGGCTCTATGGAGAAGCATTGAAGTTAGCAAAGGTCTAACTAACCCCATGATTTTTGAAGGGGATTCTTTAAATATGGTCAACCACATCCAAAAAAACACCAACAAAGGATGGAACATTCAAAACATTATCCAAGAGTGTCAACTTACCCTCAGACACCACCCACCCAACACAATTCAACATGTGTTCAGAGAGGTAAATGTGGTGGTTGACCTATTGGCTAACACAGCAGTCAATTAGAACAACCTTACCATTTGGGAAGACTCCGTCCCTCAGAACATCATCGACGCTGCCAAAATTAATGTGGAGTGTATTTTCAACTAACAACAAGTGATACTCTAAAGGTGTTTTTATCAACACCAAGGTTGTTCAATTTGAAGAGAACTACAAAAAACTTATTCCAAAAATAAAGTAGAAATAAACAACTTAGAAGAAATGAAACCACACAATGCACATATGACACACGAGATTTACCCTGGTTCACCCGATGTGTGTTACTCCAACAAAACAAGAACCACTCCTTGATATTATTATTCTCTTTCTTGCCCGAAAATGGTACATTACAATAAAATATAAAGGAAACTCTTACAACCCTAAACCACTATGTGGTATTAGAATACAATGGGCACAACATCATGGGCTAAACCACCCACACCCACCAACCACCCACCAACCATGGGAATCTCAAAAATCGCTCCTGAAAAGGGGAAAAATCACCATAGATGAGTCTAAACCAACCCTATCAACTCAACTAATCCTTAATCTCGAAGAAGAGAGCCTTAATATATGGATTCAAGTCATCAAATAGAATTATGATGTTTGAAGAGAAATAACACCTCGAAAAATTAAATTTAGAAAAGCAGTAAGTGCATAATCAAAAGGAAAAATAAAGAAGAAGAACACATTACACAAGAATTTATCTTGGGAAACCCTTTTAGGAAAAATCTAGTAAGAATATCTTCCTATTGTATAAACTTGATCATCTCCAATACAATAATATCCTTTCGCTTGTGATTACATTTCTTGCAAATTCATTACCAAATCCTCATGCAAGTGTTGATTTATATACCAACAACACAAGAAGGCGTTTTACAATACCATGGGCACAAAACCATGGACCAACATTCACTTTAACCCAAAAATACCCATATGGGTCTAAAAATAGCTTAAACCCCTAAAAGGTTTCCCTGAGGGCTAACACCACCGTACCCCCCCTTGGGGCCCGACCTGGCCCCAAATCCCAGTAAGGATAGGGGTGGAGTGTAAATTCCTTTCAAAGTTAGCCCCACTTGAATAACATGGAAAATATTCAACACAAGTTCAACAATGTTGGGTATAGGAGAAACAAAAAGAAGGCAAAGAATATAAAGTGAAAACCACTAGAAGTGGAGTTGGTCAAATTTAATTTTTATGGAACATCTAAAGAAGATCTAGGACCAACAGTAGGAGGAGGAATAATTAGAAATAATAGAGGAGGAATTGTGTCTCATTACACTTTCAATAGTGGATTTAAGACAAATAATGAAGCTAAAGCTTAGGCGGCTTTGGAAGGGATAAAAATATGTAGACAAATGAAATGGAATAGAGTATGGATGAAAGGTGATTCACTAATAGTAATAAATGTAATTTGGAGGAAGGCTCCATGGAAAATACAAGAGATAATTGTTGAAATATAAGACCTTGCTACAAAGTTTGAAGATATTAGGTTTACACATGCGTTAAGGGAATGAAACAAATGTGCATATAGGCTAGCCAATAGAGGGGTTTTGATTGAGGATGGTGAGGTTAAATTCTCTTTTCCATGGTTAGAGGAAGTAAGTTTAGTTGAAGTTGACAAGAGAATGTTTATTGTCTTAATCAAATATTGATTAAGATTTTCTTTAATGTTTTCCATTGGTAATACTTGTATTTTATAACATTAATATGTTTTCATATAAAAATTTTATTACAATTCTTGTGGTTGTACTTATGATTTAGGAAGGAAATTAGCAATTCAGATCTTGTAAAGCAGAATGTTAGTGCAAATTTTTGGAAATGTTACTCTACTAAGATGCAATGTATAGACTCTATAGGTGGATTTTTGGTATTGTGAAGGATACTACAAGAAAATGTTAAGAAGAAGGATGCTATATTTTGAAATATATGTATTCGTTGTAATGTGTTACATTTGCTGATAGATCTTTCACCTCATAATATTTTGTGTGTTCCTCTAGTTCTTCAATTTATTCTATACTCAATTAATTAATTAATAGAGTTTGTGTGAAGAAATGGCAAGGAGTACCTAAGGACTGCCCAAACTACCGAACTCGTTTCGGCCATATCTCACTCATCCGGACTCGGATTGAGCTAAAATTTTGAGGGTAGATGCCTGAAAAACCCTAGAACGTCTCCACCAATTTTCATATCATTTGGAGCAACACAGATCCTAGCGCATCCCTATGTGTGAACGAGATATTTGGCAAGCGGCTATGCGAGGGTTTCATCCGGGTTGAGTGCAAGCGGCTCCGGAGGTTGGTTTTTAGGGCCTTCGGGCCCTAGCGGCCAATATTTTTGTGGTTTATGCTCAATATTTTAGCAGGAAATGTTGCGGGGGATCCAAGATGGGTTAGAAATTTGTCTTTCAACAGATCATACTGTGAACTTGAGTGACAACGGCTTCCAATTTGCTGCACAAAAGAAAAGTGAAAACCATACCTTTCCACGACGTCTAGGGCAAGGATTAAAGAGATCACGAAACAAGTTTCAAGCAGTTGATCAAAAAATGGCTCATATCTCAAGTGAATCTGGTGCTAAGGTGCACCCACAAAATAATTCTACTGTGAAAACCCCTGTCAAGGGTAAGAATTTCGAAGACTCGGTCCCAAAAATGAATTTTAGGGATGCCCTTCATGGTGGACAGCCTCAGCCCAATGCTAATATCAATCTTAGGGCTTCCCATAAACCTCTAAGAATGCCTAAGATTGATCCCAGGAAAACGGAGTCGGGATGTCTTAAAGAAGCTGATGGAACTCCTATTGTTAAGCTTGATATGGGTAACATTCAGGCGGCATTGAAGATTTGGAAAAAAGAGGACTAATTTGTCGGTTCGTGGGTTTTCGTCAGAGTCTATCTGCTTTCAAAGTATGGGCTGCAAAAAGCTGGAAAACTAAAGGTGAGTTACAAATCTCTATTTATCCAAATGGTTATTTTCTTGTTTTATTTGCTAATAATGAAGATAGAGAGAAAACTTTTCAAGGGGGTCCTTGGTTTTTTGGAAGGGCGGGGCTTTTCATGAAGCCCTGGCATACTAAATTTAAAGCCGAAGAAGAGATGCCTTCTATAGCTCCCGTGTGGGTTAGACTCTTTGGCCTCCCTATTGAATTTTGGAATCCTACTATTTTTTCTTCAATTGGAAACTCTTTAGGAACTTTTATGATGATTCTTGATTGTACTCAAAATTTTGAACATATTATTTATGCTCGGATTTGTGTTTTAATGGATTTTGACAAACCCCTACCTAAAAATATCACATTACAATTTGGGGAAGACACTTGGGAGCAAGTAGTGGACTATGAGAACATTCCTTTTCATTGTAGAATTTGCCATGAATATGGTCATTTGGCGAGTGCTTGCCCAAATAAAATTCTTGATCAAAAGAAAGAAGATATAAACTCGGTAGGTTTCCAAATACCTAAGAAGAAGAACACTCAGAAAAAACCAATTATGAAGGATCAATCAAAGTCATCTGCTAATATGTTTGAAATCCTTTCCACAAATGATGTCCCAAGTGAGGAAGAGGAAATAATGGAAACTGAAATCTTAGAAACACAATTTAAATATGAAGGGAAGAACTCGAGAGACAAACCAACAAATCAAAGGTTTTCAACAAAAAAAAAAGGAGAAAATTTACACAAGAAAAACAATCTTTCAAATGTCAAAACTTCAAATAATGCAAGTCCCAATATAGACTCCGTTGAACCATCTAGTAAAATTTTGGTTGTGTCACGAGCATTCTTCAAGGTTAGAAGCCATCTCGGATTCAATTGGAATAAGTCAAGAAACAGGGAAAAAAAATTGAAGATGGATTCTAATCAAAAAGCAAGTCGCAAGACCAATCAATATCATATGGTAAAAGAAGGTGAAAAGCTTGTAGAGGAAGGTAAGATTAATGCCCTTCCCAACTTTTTTAGCCCTGGTATTAATGAAGATCATCACTTGGAATATTAGAGGACTCAAAGGGAGTCTTTCAAAACAAAATGAAATTAGAAGAATGATTCTAGATAAATCATCCACATCTTGTTTTCCTTCAAGAATCAAAGATGTCAATGGAGGATATGGACTCAATTGCCGATAAAATTTGGCCAGTTGGAAAAGTGGTTTCCCTCGGTTCCCAAGGGACTTCGGGTGGCATTGCTTGTCTTTGGGACCCAAAAGAGGTAGTTATTCACCATATGGTTGGCGAGTTGGGGTTTGTTGGCTATAGCTATTCAAAGTAGACATTCCAACCAGATTATGCTCTGCATTCTTGTTTATGCTCCGACTTCTTTGGAGGAAAAAAGAAGACAGGTGGAAGGATATTACTCATATTATCTCTCATTTTCCTAAAGCTTGGATCTTGATCGGAGGAGATTTCAATACCATCCTCTCTCTGGATGAGAAAAGGGGGGAAATAGAAATTTGGACAAAAGCAACGACCTCATGAGCGAATATATTGCAAACCTCCATCTTGTGGATATCCAACCAGATAATGGCCTTATGACTTGGTCTAATAGAAGGCAAGGCTTAGCTTGTATAATGGAGAGATTGGATAGGTTTTTGCTCTCTAAAAATTTCTTAATCCATGGTCACATTCCTAAAGTGAAGACTCTTAATAATGCTTGTTCGGATCATTGGCCTAGTCATGGTGGAAATGTGGAAAACCAATGTGAGTTTCTCTCCTTTTTGTTTTCAATTAATGTGGCTTAGAGACATTTCCTTCAGACCTCGTGTGCAACAATGGTGGAAGGAAGGTAAACCTAGGCATGGGACTAAGATGTTCTGTTTTGCCAAAAGAGTGCAATACATTAAATCCAAAATCAAGACTTGGAGCTAGAAAGAGTTTGGGGATGTTCATAAAAAAAACATGAAGTTATTGCTCATCTTGAAAATTTGAATAAGAAAATCCGTTTAGATGGCCTCACGAGAGAAGAGAAGTGCGAGATGAAATTAAACTCACAACTGAGTTAGAGGAATGGGAAAAAAGAGAAGAAATCTTATGGAAGCAAAAATCTAGAATTCAATGGCTCAAAGAAGGAGATCGAAACACAAATTTCTTCCACAAATCTCTTCTAGCTCGAAGATCTCACAACTTTATTTCTTCCTTAAAATCAGATTATGGAGATGTTGTTTATACTTGGGATGGCATGAACTCTATTGTTGTTGATTACTTTTCCAATATTTTTGTTGCTACTCCTCTTGACTCGACTTCACAACAAAATGTTCTTCAAGCAATCCCTTCTCTTATCACTTCTGAGGAGAACTCTATTTTGACTGCTCCTGTTACTATCAATGAGCTTCAACAAGTAGTTTTTAAAATGCAAAAAGGGAAAACCCCAAGTTCTGATGGTTTTCCCATTGAGTTCTACCAAGAGTTTTGGGATATCCTTCATGTTGATTTATTAGAGGTGGTGGAAGAAGCCGGGAAAGCCAAAGAAATTTTGAAGGTTATCAATAAAACTTATATTACTCTTGTTCCAAAAGCTCAAGAGGTTGATCATATCTCAACTTTTAGACCTATTGCTTTATGTAATGTTCTTCTCAAAATCATTACTAAAATCATGGGAGAAAGGTTGAAGCCTCTTTTGCATAAGATTATTTCCCCAGAGCAAGGGGGTTATGTGGAAGGACGTCAAATAGTAGATGAGATAGTTCTTGCTCGGGAAGCCATCCATTCCATGGATATGCAAAATTCTCCTTCCATGTTCATTCGGTTAGACTTATCCAAAGCTTATGACAGAGTGGATTGGCACTTCCTTATCAAAGTTTTGAGGCAATTTGGTTTCTCTAAGGATTGGATGGATTGGATTATGGGATGTATCTCTTCAGTTTCCTACTTAGTTCTTATCAATGGCAGGCCTTCTCAGTCATTCCCAGCTTCCAGAGGTATTAGGCAAGGTGACCCGCTATCCCCTTATTTATTCATCATTCTTGTTGAATGCTTGGGTAGGACTATAACCAAAAAGAGGAAAACAAAACCCTTGAGGGAGTTACCATTGCTCATGGAGCTAGACCTATCTCTCATCTTCAATTTGTGGATGACTCTACTCTTTTAGGTAAAGCTACAGTTAAGGAAGCTTCTAATATTAAGCAAATCATTAGCTGTTTTTTTAAGGCTACTTGGGCGGTTGATCAATGAAGACAAATCTAAAGTTATTTTCTTTCACTGCTCTGCTAGACGGGGAATCCATGGTCTTGGATAAATTAAGATATAAGAAGACCTCTCTTCCAATCACTTATTTAGGTATTCCCATAAATATTCAAAGGCAGAAAAATAAAGATTGGAATTGGTTGTTGGACAAAGTCAAGAAGAAAATTGGAAAGTGGACCAACAAGTGGCTTTCTTCTAGGGGTAGAATCACCTTGGTAAAATCAGTCCTTCAAGCTATTCCTATTTATGTTTCTTCCATTTTGAATATCCCAAAGGTTGTTCTTCGAGAATTGGATCAAATCGAGTCATCGTTTCCTTTGGAGTGGTACTAAGGAGAAAAGAAAATGGGCCTTGGTGAAATGGGATACTTTATGTCTTCCTAAGAGTGAAGGGGGGTTAGGATTCCGGTCTTCTATTAATAACAACAAAGCTTTAGCTGCTAAATTATATTGGAGGATGTTGCATAACCCCAATGCTCTTTGGGCCAATAATCTTCGTGCTAAATATCTGAGAACAAAAGTCATGAAGACCTTGTTCGCTATCAACTTCCTACCAAAGGTTCTCCCATTTTAGCGAGTTCTTAAGACTGGTGAGGATTTGATAAAGAAAAAATTATTTTGGATCATTCATAATGGTCAACGAGGCAAATTTTTGGACAGATTCTTGGGATGGTCACAAGCCTTTGATAACTCGGTTTCCCGATTGGAGGCCTTGGATGGAGGAGCTTCACCAGAGCTAATTGGATAAAGGTGGCTAATTACTTGTCGGTACCATCTTGGTAATTCAAAGGTTGGTAGATATTGGATCCCTATTGAGGACTGGCCTATTCAAATCCCAGAAAGGCAAAGACAAGATATCCAAGGCATCCTTCATATGAGATCCCTCTCTTGGTCCCATGAAAAAGATTGTTTTGGATGGAACAACACTACTAAGGGTGAGTATTCGGTTGCTCAAGGTTATTTGACCTTATGCCATAATAATCCCAACCATTCTTCGACATATTTTCTCGATTGTGGGCTCAAAAGCTCTGGCCTAAGGTGAGGTTCTTTAATTGGCTTTTATTGCATCGTAGGGTGCTTATTGGTGAGCAACTTATGAAGCGTGGTTTTCATGGCCCTTTTAGATGTGAAATGTGTGAAGAGAATGTAGAAAATCTCAACCATATTTTTATTGAGTGTACTTTAGCCTCTGAGCTATGGAGGAGAATGGCCACTTTACTTGGCTTACAGGTGGTCCAATTTTTTTACTTTTGAACAACTTTGGAGGGATTGGCCTAATCAAGAGGGTGTTGATCATTTTATTAGGCGGTTAGTTTGGATGGGTTCTACCATTCTTCTTTGGAATATTTGGAATGAAAGGAACAACCAAATTTTTAATCAAGATAGGAAGGATATTCACTATATTTGGCAAAAGACCATAGCCAACTTAGTTGAATCGGTCCATCAACTCCTTAATCACCCCCAAAACTCCCACCAAAGATGGGATCAAGTGATGCAAATATTGAAGATTAAATCTTCTAAGGGCAACCAACTTAAAGGGAATGTGAGTATTAGTAAGATGGATAGGACTAGAAATTGGCAACCTCCTCCTAAGGATTTTGGAAAAGTCAATGCTTGATGGAGCCTCTAGAGGGAACCCTGGAAAAGCCAGTGTGGGAGGAATTGGTAGACTTTCAGATGGCTCCCTGGTTTTTACTTTTCTTGAGAATTTGGGTATTCTTTCCAATAACCTTCGTTGAGGGGTATGGTATCCTCCAGAGGCCTTCAGGAGGCTACTAAGGTTGGATGGGAAAAGGTGTTAGTTGAGTCGAACTCTCAACTTATGATTAATCTCTTGAAGACTCCTTCTAAGAATCATAAGGTGGATTGGAGAATAAAAAGAATTATTGAGAAGATTCAATTAATCCAGGATGGGATTTTTGAAAGTTGATTACAATCATGTGGTCAGAGATCAAAACAAGAGTGTTGATGCTTTAGCTAATTGGGCTTTGGACAAAGGTGATCTTACTTGTTATGGCCACCCTCCTATATGGTGGGCTTCTCAAATTAGGGAAGCTCTTCTTTCTATCATTTCTTTGGATGGCTCCAATTCTGAAGGTACCTAGTTTCTTCTTGTTTTTTTTTTTGCTTCTCTTTGGTTCATTCAGTTTTTTTAGTTCCCTAGCTCATTCTATTCTTTATTTTGTTTCCTCTGTTGATTCTTGCCTTAATAGTCTTCTGGTCTAGATAGGTCATTGTTATGTTCAATTTTTTTCTTTTTTCTTTTTTTTTTTTTGTTTAGTTTTTTAAGGTGGGTGGGTTCTTTTGTTTTGTTTTGTTTTTGTGTTCTTTGTGTTGTTTTTTGTTGTTCATGTGTTTTTGTTGTTTTTTTTTTTTTTATGTTTTTTGTTATTGTTCTTGTGTTTTTTTCGTTCTTGTTCTTGGGTTTCTCTTTGTTTGTGTTATTTCGTGTTTTTATGTGTGAGTGTTTTCTATGTTTTTTGTTTTTGTTTATTGTCTATTGTTGGTTGTTTTTATTTTTTTATTTTTTATTTTTTTATTTTTTTTAGGTTTTGGTTGTGTTTATTTTTCATGTTTTTTTTGGGTTATGTCTTTGTAGTGTTCTGTTGTTTTTGTCTTGTTTGTGTTTTGTTATGTGGTTCTTGTGTTTTTCTATGTGGTTTGTGTTGTGGTTTCTTTTATCTTATTGTGCGTGTTTGGTTGTGCTTTTGTTTTTGACACACTCAAGGAGCATGTTTTTTATTTTATTTTATTATTTTTGTTGTTATTTACTTATTTTTAAATTGGTTTTGTGTGTTTGTTTGCTCCTTGAGTATGTCAAAGGTGGTAGGCCGGTCCGAGTCCTGGGCATTTTTGGCGGAATGGATACCCCTGCCTCCTTGGGTCTTACCCGAAAGTGGCATCCCTTTTGGGATGTTTTCCACAAATAAAAAAAAAATATATGTATTCACACAAAAAAATGAAGAAGATCCAACAAATAAAAATAATAAATTAAGACTTCTTGTGAAAAATGATGTGGGTATCTAACTATAACAACATGAGAATTAAATATGTTTGTAAACTCTCAAACTCTAATGGAGAGAGTTGTGATTTGCCAAGGGTGGGGACCTAAGTATAATCCCTTAGCAAAAACAAAATCACTTCTAGGTTTTGGTAAATATTAATTGTTAGCTTTTGAGGATATATGCAGTGGGAGAGATCTAACACAAGTCTTAATAAGATGCAGTAAATATGAGAGAGTGATTCTGCAATATGACTGAAATATACTATAAATAGAAAGTGATGAAAATACAATGTAGTATGGAGGTAATGATCACTCCATTAATAGAAGCTAAAGAACTACATTGTACTCCATACAAGATTTCTACTACTATCTACTACTCTCTACTACAATGCACTTTATTTTGTGATATGTCTCTATGAGGCCCTTTACATAGGAAGATAGATTCCTTGGCTAACACTCTACCAAGTTGTACAAGAGGACACTTTGCACATTACAACTTGCACATTTACACTCGTGCATTTATAATATTACTTGAAGTAACTAGCTAACTTCACCCTAAAGTAATCTCCTACTCTAACTATGTACCAAAGGTGGTACACTTACATTACCCAGATGATATAATATGCTCTAACTCTAACATTAACATCACTTGGTATTAAAATTAACATCAGATCTTCTTATCACCATGAAATATATGGACAAGCAAAACAAGTAAATCAAGGGGGAATTTACTTGGAGTGTACTACATAGTTCAACGATACTAGTGGAAAGAATATGTTTCTCATAGAATTTACTAACGACAATTTATACCACTCCAACATAGGAATGGATTCATTTGAAGCATTGTATAATGATAAATATAGAACACCACTCAATTGGGATCAAGTGGAAGACAAATTGGTTGTGGGACCATACATCTTAAAATAAATGGAAGAATAAACAAAGCACATAAAACAAATATTAAGGGAGGAAATATATAGACTAACAAATTATGTTGATCATAATAGAATCCTAAGGTAGTTTAAGATAGGAGATAGCATTTTCCTCAAAGTGAAACCTATGAAATGTTTCAATAAATTTAGAAAATCAACTAAACTATCTTCGAGGTTTGTTAGGACTTTTGAGATATTGAAATTAGTAAATCTAGGAGCATACCATCTTGTTATACCTCCTACTCTTTTCCATATTTATGATATTTTTCATGTATCTTTGTTGAAACCATACCGTGTTGATGTTTTACACATTCTAGATTAGAAATCCTTGTAGGTTTAGGACTTAGGTATACTTTTGGTTGATCAAGTTAGAATAGTAGAGAGGCATACTATATGATTAAGAAATAGATAGGTGTTGCAATATAAGGTCTAATGGGAATATTATTATGAAGATAGTGCCACTTGGAAGAACATTGAAGATATTGAGAAACTCTACTCTCATTTACTTTATTGTGTAGAATTGCAAGAAATATTTATTTAGATTTTAATATGTACTTATTTGCATTTAGATGATGTAGAGAAGCAAAAAAATGATGTAATATTACTTATATTTTTGTTTGAATATGTATACATACTAATAGTTATTTTCTTCAAATTCATTGAGACAATGGCTCTTTTAAGTGGAGAAGTATGTCACATCCCAAAAATTGCTCTATTTATGAAATCTATTAATTTTAGAAAAGTAATTAAATATTAGAAATTAATTAAATTATATTTGTTAATTTTTACTTATATTTTTTTATCAATTTTATATACATGAAAATTGACTGACTTGCAATTTGTTGCAAGTGTTGACAAGCAAGAGGCAGAAGAAGGAAGGTATCATATGTGAGGAGGTAGATTGGGAGAAGCGACTATCAAAGAAGGATCGTATGCACCACATAAAAATTTGTCTTAGGAAAGGAGAATGTGAAGGACAAAAAGGAAAGAGGAAATCAAATAAAAAGTCAACAAAATCAATAGTAAAACTTAGGTCAAGTCCCTTTTTACTCCTACGAAGAATTGCAACCAGGTTTTTTATTATTTTAAATTAAAGGAAATATTTTTTTCTTATAATCATGGGAAGCATTGCTTACCTTAGAATAAAAATGGGAATGGGATATTTACATTTTTTATTATATCAATGGTGATGAAATGACCCTATGTTATTCAAAAATAGAGATTTCCATAGTTGCATGGAAGTAACTTAACCAATAATTGCATTTTTGTGTTTGCACTACATAGAAGGAATAAACCCTTTCATTTTTTTGAATGGGTATAAATAATTTCATTATCATATGAGTAACTCGTATGTTACTTACGGTTGAACCTACCCAGTAATATTTTACTAAACATGAGTGTCGTCTTAATATAATGGTGAAACTTGCTTAGTTTTGAAGTTTGTCATTGTATTATGTTTGAAGGGTATGGTGTAAATCAGTCTTGATGCCTAACCTCGTATAACATTCTTACTATAACTAGTTTGAATGCATGAAAGAGGGAAACATTTTGTATACCAAGTAATGAGTGATATGGTGTTGTACTAATTGAATGTGTGTTAATAGAAAATAATATCCTTGTTCTACCTATTTGTATGTATATCAACGAAGAAAAATATTTTTATGATAGTTTTGTATACCTAGTAGTGAATGAAATGACACTATATACAATTGATTAAGTGTTGATAGGGAAGAATTTAGTTGTAACTAGTTTACAAGCTTCAAAAGAGTAAGTAATACCCTGTACCATTTTGAATGTATGACTTGGATGAAAATGCTTTATACCCTAATAAGAAAGCATGGTTATACCTTGACTTGGAAGTGTAGTTGTGAAAAGAAACACCAAGTTGCACTTAGCTCTTTGTTGTAAGTAATTATATAGGATGCATCAAGTTGTACCTACCTTGTCCAAGCTTGGTTATAAGTTATGATGATATGTGTGGCTCAAGATGATTGTCTTATTGCACCCTGTTTAAACATTGTTGTTGGTATTGATTCAATTATAAGAAGGATTAGAGATAGTACAACATCTATTTTAGAATTGTGCTCATGCCCACCATATTTGGTGTGAAATGCAATAGTTATTTTATCTCGTACCAATTCCTATGATAAAGTATCAATTCTTATTGGGGATCAATCTAATTCCCAATCAAAAATTTCTTCTCTCCATTTCCAAGGAAGTCGCCATCTTTCATATATGGAAGACTCGATGTAAATCCATTTTTGAAACGGATCAAGAAGATATCTCTAATCTCTCATTAGTTAACATCTCTTCTATTATAAAATGTCAGTTGCAGGTTGATTCAGTAGGTGGCACTCGTAAGGAGAAAACACTTCAAGAAAAAATCACAGCTCTAAAGAGGTATATTTGTGAGACCTTGGCTCATAGCTTGAATGGAATTTATAGATTAAAGAACATAGTAGGTTAATTAACCGTGCAACATAGCTTGGTGATGCATATTCAGGTACACTTGATGAATCATCAACAACACTCATTTCAGTCCTTATATTAGGCTCCCATCACAATATGAGGTGGAGCAAGGTCACTTAGACTCTTCTCCTTAGCAGATATTTTCCTATCATGGTTGCTCCCTTGAAATTTTTGTTTTGGCAGTGTAGTAGTATCTTCTCAATAGATAGTGTGCAGGCCACCCATTAGAGGAAGAGACCCAACAGTCTCTAGTCATTCAAATTTATGTCAATATGTCTTTTGAAAGTCCTAGTGATGACATATTTTTCATCCCCATGACAACCACTAGGGATATCTTAGTTTTTGACATGTGTCAATAGGGGATCACTTGTGTGGTTGTTCACTTCCAATGCTTGTAGTTAGGTGCCCTAAGTATCACAATATTTCTCAGTTATCCTATGTGTTGGTCCTTCATGGCCTCATGTTGTAATACAATTATGGAGGCCTAAGTGTGGTCTCAATTGTGCTTATTTTTGGTGATGGGTGCCTTGTGTGGCCCTATGAATGCACATGTGTTTTCTTTGTCCTCTCTAAAGGGAAGTCTATCATGTGTCTGATGGATGTTAGGTGTTCAGACCTAGATTTAAGTACCCAAATCATGATTAGCCTTTATATTGTATTTGTTCCCTTAATATTTTGGCTAATATGAATCTGGAAACAATTTAAATAAATAAATAAAACATATAAGGATTGTAAATTGATGAAGGTACATATTTTTCTACTTTGATAAATGGTTGGAAAAGGGTATTCAAAATATTTAAGGTTTGGCATTATAAATCCCAACTATCACAGTTGTGAGTGCCATGTTTTGGCATTGAGTACTTTATTTTGTAGTTCAATTATGGTACAACACATAGGTTGAGATTGTCATGTATTAGACACCTGCTAAAAGTTAGTGCACCTAACTTAAATAACCATCCTACTAGAAAATTGAAAGTAACCATCCTACTAGAAAATTGAGGACATTCGACTAGTTATATGTTGTACTACAATAGAACTAAAACATTATTTGATTTGTCTATTAACAAATTAGAAGAGTGGTTAAACCCAATTGAAGATGATAATATTCATTTGGGAAGATATGTATTTAGACTTCTTTTATATGTAGACTATCTCATTTTAATTGCAAGGTCAACATAAGGTTTCAAAGAGCATCAAAAGGTCATAGAGAACTTTTGTAAGGGGTTAGGCACGTTGAATTTCACACCTATTTATATAAATAAGCATAGGCAAACAATTTACTCAAATATTATATAAAAAAAACATAAAAAGATAAAAATGTAAGCGAGAGACACAAACATTGTGGGTGCCCTTGAACACTATATATAATCACTATATTATATATGAATAAGGATCACAACTCTAAAACCATGAATGAGATTACTTCAAGATAAATTTAGTGGTAGGTTTTCAAACATTATGTACAAGGATCGGGAAGGAAGATACAAATGGAAAGAATAATTTTTTACAAGTATACAAAATATTGATGTTAGGAGGTAGTTGAGCAGAAAGATAACAACAATGATTATTCGAGGGGAGCCAAGGATAAGTTGATTTGGGAGTTGAATAGCTCATGAGAATACACAACAAGAAGTCGATATAATGTAAAGCACCAACAAAATAGGAATATCACAAGAATATGAAAAGATATTTGGGATAGCCCAAACATTCCTAAAGTCAAAATGTTTGTTTGACTAGTAGGTCATAAAAGAATTTTATCCAAGGATAACCTTATGAAAAGGGGTTTTCATGGCCCCTCACAATGTGTTCTTTGTAAAAAGGAGGAGGAGAGTATAGACCATCTCTTGGGACACTACTCAATAGTCTAGAATCTATGTGTCATGACCCTCCCCTAGCCAACTTTTTTCATAAAAAGGATTTATGAATATTTAATGATAGATTATATGGTTTTATGATATTTTAATGATAAATGGCATGTTACTAATAGACTTGTATTTTTTGCAGGAATAGACACCTTCACAAGTGGGCAAGAAACTAATGGTGTATATAGTCAAAATGATCTTATATATATATATGTGTGTGTGTGTGTGTGTGTGTGTGTGTGTGTGTTGTGTTTGAAATTAGTTTATGCCTTAGCAATATTGTCATGTTATTCCTGCACTTACATGTTAGTTGTGTGTTAATTTGACATTACTAACATGTTTTATGAAGGACTATGGTAAGAAGGTTTATTATTGCTTTATTATTAAAAACAAAAGATTTAATAATATGAAGAAAGGAAAATTAATATGTTAAACTTTAAGATAAATGAAAAATAAAGGCATTTATGAAATAATCTCACAATAGCTTCATTTTGGAAAATGAAATCCATTATGGTAGAATATTATTACAGGTAGTTATTGAGTTCATTACCCTGAGAGAATTTCTTTGAATGTTTCTTTAAACCCTGTTGGAATAGAAATAAAATGGGGTTGATTTTTACAAAAACAAGGAATATAGGATTTTTGGAGGATATCCATTACACACCAAAGGAGTGAAAGATTGCTTTTGAATCAAGTGGAGCTTGGTAACAAGGGTAGAACCATTGATGCACATTGCACTTGTTTCCCAATTGAATAACTCCATAATAAGGTACTTTGTGCACATCTCATCTTCGAATGAAGACTGTTTCATGAAAGTTCAATACAGTTTAAGGATTTATAGTTTACTATTTGACTATTGTTTGAGAAATATCCACTTGTTTGAGGGATATAGAATGGTATTGCTTTCAATAACCATAGATAATATAGATGGACTAAAATATCTGGTTTTAAAAACAAACAACTCTTCAGTTTGAGCACAATAGAGAATGTATTTAACATTACCATTAAAGCCTTGCATAGTATATTAAAAGGGAGGCCCACGTGTCCCTTCGGGGAAGTACGTTTGAATGGGTAAATATTTTGGATGTTTAAAGAAATATGTGGGGGGTTTATATTCGTATACTCGGGTGACTCCTTTCTTTACCCTTTTGAATAAAGAAAAAGTTACTTTATAGTTTTCATTTGGTTTATATTAGAGTTGTTTATAAATTCAAATGAAATATACATGTGTGTGTGAAGATAAGTGCACTTTTAACGATTTCAAGTTACAAGAAAGAGTTGTAGAGTTATGCAACATTCATTTAATTATGTTTGCTATTCTAAGGAATTCTTAAGGATTAATTAGAGAAGATTGAGAGTTATGAATTAATGTTGCTCAAACATTAGATTAATACATATTATGATTGAATTGAATTAGAATGTATTATGTGATTAATCTAATTAAGAATTCCCATGAAATAATCTTTAATTCATTTAAGATTGAAATGGATTAATTTATTATATGTGGTTTATATTAAAGGGGGTAAACTATGGATTAATCTCATTTTATTTAAGAATGAAATGAAATAATTATTATGAATCATGCTCATTCTATGAAAGAATAGAAAATAATAGTTGGTCCTTCTAAAAGATATTTATGTTCACCTTTTTGTTGGAACTAAAATGAGATTATTGAATTAAATTATTGGAATGCTTCTAAAGTTATGATAGCCTTAGATGATTAAAAATATGTAACTTTATTTTGTAATATTATATTAAGGTTTTTGAAAAATATTAGTGATGTTTTGTAGACTTTGCAAAAAGAACTAATTCATTATTAGAAAATGAATAGCTAGGTTTTGATTTACTGAATGGAATCATGAACCATTTGAGAATTAAAAATGTATATATATATATATATATATATATATATATATATATATATATATATATATATATATATATATGGATTTAGTATTCTTTTTATGAAAATATAAATATTTTTGTATTATGTAAATGAATGAGGTAATTGGGCGTGGGGCCTAGTTAAAAGAAAGGAACTTATGGGGGTTCCACAATTTCTCTTTTGTAAAAAATTACTCAAGGAGAGGACTCTTGAGTATTAGTGGATTGATGAATGAATGAGGTTTAATGAGAGAGAATTATGGGGTTCCCTCACTTTTGTAAAAAGGAATTTATAAATTCTTGTAATGAAGTCACATAAGAATTATGGAGATTCTTATGAAATAGACTGAAATTGTGGTAAAAGGAATAATGGATTCTTTTTTGTAGATTGGCTAATAGACTTGCAATGAAAATAAAGATGAACTATTTAAGGTTGGGTTTTTCCTGAAAGGGTTTCCCAGGATACATGACATGTCATTTGTGTATCTTTTGTAGAACTTGTTATAGAATCATGTTAAGCATTTATAGATATATTGCTATGAATTGTATATGAAAAAGAAATGGATTTGTTTATTTTATTATGCTTTTTATGGAAAGTAACATTGTAAAGAAATATAGATGATTAGCTTTCCTTTATTTCTTGCAATAGAATATGGATTATGCAATTGTGGCTTTTAAATTTGAAATGAATGAAATAAAAGGATAAAGTTATTTCTTAGATTTGCCTTAGGGTTTGGGAATTCTTTCTTAAGAGGATTTGTCCATAGAATACCAACCTAATTAGACCCCTAAGGTTAGGACCAAAACTAAGGGATATGTGATGTGACAATCCCTTAGGGTTACAATGGACACTTTAGTAATAGATCATTGAAGTGTGCTCCAAAATATGACGAGCTTCGAATTCCATTGTAACTAAATTCTTTGTGATGGATTCTCCAATAGATAGTGAGATACCCATGTGGGAGATGGCATGCAAATGATAGTCATAGGAACCCGAATGTTTGTGGAAAAATTCCTATGGGGGATGCCATTTGGTGCGGTAGTCATTAGAAACCCTAATTGAATGATGGGCAACTAGATGGGAGATACCACATAGATGATAGTCACCTCCATTAAGCTATCCAAATGATAGTTTAATGATGCACAATAGTTTTATACTAAATGAAGTGTGTGTAAAACTATAGGAAGCTTACCAAGTACTAGTAAGGAATGATTGACACTAGTAAGGGATTTGGCATCCCTTTTCTCAAACAAACGAGATAGGATTAACCCACACATTGTGGTCAAAATGTCCTTCAAAAGAGAGAAAGGAAATGGGGTGACCACTCAAAGGTATCCTTTAATATGTATGGGTAGTGTACAAGGTAAATCCCAAAATAGTTGTGGGAGTTTGGCCACTCCTGCCCACCCGAGGAATGTTGCAGCATTTGGAACTCGAAATGTGGTTAGAAGCTTCTATGGAATTTATCTGGATTGTCTTCATTAAACTTAAACCTTAGAAAAAAATTGGGTTAGATTTTAGGGTTGTTACACTATGGCAATGTATTATTAATATGTTTGGTAAATGCATGGTGATGAATAATAAAATTGAAGAATGGTTAAAGCAATGAAATAGCACTTTCAAAAGTGGGGCTTTACAAACATTTTGGTATATGTCGAAAGATACAATACTTTGGACTATATGGCTAGAAAGAAATAAAAAAATATTTAAAGGAAAGGAAAGCAATTTAGAGGTAATGAAAAGGAATATTTGTTTGGTCGTATAGGAGTCTAAACCAACCCTATCAACTCACCCAATTCCTAATCTGGAAGCAAAGATATTTGATAGATGGAGTCAATTCATCAAATAGAATTATGATGTTGGGGACAGGAGAAACAAAAAGGTAAACAATATAAAGTGGAAACCACAAGACGTGGAGTGTTGAAGAATATTATATTATTTGGTACATGCTAATGTACCCTCATGGTACACCTTGTAAATATTAGACTAGGGTTGAGTCTTAGATTAGAGTGTGAGTAAATATTTTATGTAATGTAATAATGTGTAAGAAATGCACAAGTGTCATGTGTGCAAGTATGCAAGTGTAATGTGAGTATATGTGCACAAGTATCTTATGTGTGAGTGTGCATAAGTGTCTTTAGATTAGAGTGTGCTAAGTGAAGAGTCATGTCTAGGTGTGCATACAAGATAGAGTCATGTGTATGCAAGTGTCAAATAGAGAAGCCAAGAGTCATGAGACTTGGCATAAGGAAAGGAAGAGTCAAGTAACCAAAGAATCATTCTACAATGGCTATATATTACTCCATGGAGGAATATCTCATACATAGCAAGCATAGTGATCATAGCAAGTATTGTGAGTATAGTTGTCCTTATTGTAACAAATTTTTATGATACATTTATAAGAGAAAGAGGAGTAATAAAAATTGCATACATTTGAGCAACTAATATTGTAAGTTGTGCTACATGCTTTGTACATGTATGATTTAGGCTATTACATTCATATTGATGCTTATTAATGAATGTTAGTTGATTTCTTTTAAGGTTTTAAATACATATTAGTTGGTTCATATTATTCTATTTATATCATTATCTTGATCTTACTATATTGTGGCTATCATATATTTGATCTTGTGATATTTATCCTATGAGTTTTACATTAATATTAAGGCTTCAAAATACATCATGGATTTGGTCAAATTGAATTTTGATGGAGCATCTAAAGGAAATCTAGGACCAAGAGGAGGAGGAGAAATAATTAGAAATAATAGAGGAGAGACTTTATCTTGTTACACTTTCAATAGTGGATTTAAGACAAATAATGAATTTGAAGCTTGGATTTCTTTGGAAGTGTTAAAAATATGCAAACAAATGAAATGGAGCAGAGTATGGATGGAAGGTGATTCACTCATAGTAATAATTGCAATTTTGAGAAAAGCAAAGGCTCCATGGAACATACAAGAGATAATTGTGGAAATTCAAGACCTTGCTATAGATTTTGAAGAACAAATGTGCATATAGGCTAGCCAATAGATGGGTTTTAATTGAGGATCATGAAGTTAAATTCTCCTTTTCATGGTTAGAGGAAGTAGTAATTTTAGTTGAAGTTGACAAGAAAATATTGACTACCTGAATCAAATAATGATGAAGATTTACTTTAATGTGTTTCATTGGTAATATTTGCTCTATTTTATAACATTATTATATTTTTTTATAAACTACTTATTACAATTTTTGTGGTTACACTTATGCTTCATGAAAGAAACTAGCAATCCAAATTTGGTAAAGCAGACTATAATAGTGCAATATTTTGAAAATATTACTCTACTAAGATGCAATGCAAAGATATTAGAGGTGGATTTTATGAAGGTTGCTATAGAAAAATGTCAAGAAGAATGCTAAATTTTGGAATATGTATTCACACAAAAAATTAAAGAAGATCTAGAAAATAAAAATCAAGAATTTAAACATTTTATGAAAATGTTGTAGATATGTATCTATAACAACTCAATTGATATAAGAATTGAATTTGTTTGTAAACTCTCAAGCTCTAATAGAGAGAGTTTTGATTTGTCAAGGATGGGGGACCCAAGTACAACTCCTTGGTCTCCAGCTAAAAAACAAAGTATCACAACACTTGATGAAATTGATGGAGCGGTGGGGGTATTTATACCAATAAGAAATCCTTAAATACATAAGTGAATTTAATCTTAGATAATATAACAAGAGGGCTTAAGATTAATTATAAGATGGTTTTAACCATAACAAGGTTAACCATGAGCCATAGTGCTTACATAAGAAAATAATACAATAAAAAATACATTTGTACAATGATCACTTGTAGGCCTATACAAAATTAAATCATACAATGTTCACCTTATCCATAAGTTAGATTACACTTTCAACACCCCCTCATAATCTAAACTAAGGTACCAAGGAGAGAAGGCGTTATTAACAATAATATCTTCCCTCCATAACAGATGCTCTAGTGGGTCTATGTAGTCAAGAAAGATCCTTTTGAATCCTTGTCATCTTCTAAAAGATGACCAACCATATTTAGGAACTCAACTTCAATTATTTGCAATTTTAGTAAGCAATTTTTGGTTGGATGGTCATTCCTTCTTACAATATCCACAAATGGTCATTAATTTTTTAAAGACTTAGCTTGGCCTTTAGGCCCTTGGGTCTTAGCCTCCTTAGGATTGAATTCCTTTGCAAGAGTTTGTACTTGTGAAGCACCACCACAATTCATTAATACTACCTAAATGTGAACTAGGAGATAAAATTTTGATTAAGAGAAAGAGCTATTTGTGTTTTCAAGAACATAGGAATCACATGAGCCATGAGGTTTACCATCTAAAAAAGAGAGATATTGGATAGGATAATTTTCACACATTCTTCATCATCTTTCTTTTTGCCTTTAAAAGATGCAATATCTAGTCTCAATACCTTGAATCTCATAATATAGTCCTCAACATTATAATAATCAACCAATTTGAGAGAAGAAAGATCTAATTTAAAGCGACTTACCTGCATTTTTCCCAAATAGCTCACACAATTTTGACCATACTTTATAGGTTCATTCTCTTCCATGATATGGAAAATAAATTTTGGTTCAATTATCAAGGAGGATAGGCCAAGAGCTTCTTCTTGCTTATGCTAGAGATTTTCTTCATCAAGGGTTGTTACTTTCTCCTCTTGAAAGATGCACCACAGGTTCTTGCTACATAGTAAACCAGTCATTTGAGCTAACCATATGCTATAATTTTACCCATTGAGGTAACATAAGCTTGAGGATACATCTTATACAATTTGAATCCTAACACTATAACTAATCCTTGAATTGATACCACTAATTTCTATAGCTCAAAAAATTGTATGATTTGAGAAAAAATGGGCTTAAAAAACTTCTGTATGCAAAAATGATGACCTTCAAAAGTTTTTTCCTAATGGACCTCAAAGAAAAAAAAAAAGAGCCCCAAATCTTGGAGATGCAGAAACCAATCATAACCTGCCACTTGACATTCTCTAATTTTTTGGTGTCCATTGATTTTTTGCCACTTTAGTGCCTTTAAACTACTTGATCATTAACAATTTCCTTCTTTTGATTGATTGACGGGGTATATATGTGGAAAAAAGGGCTAGGTGGCATTAAAAATGACCACAAAGCATCAAAAGGACTCAAATCGTGGTCTCTCAAGTGCCAAGCATAATGTGCTACCCGAGTTGCCTTCGAGAAGGGAAAATAATTTCCTTTAACACAAACCTTCCTCCATCGACAACAACAATGACAAAAATATTAGTTAGCACACAATTCAAATGTGTGACCCCAACTTCTAGTAAGCCTTCTATTGTCAAACAAACCATTGTACATGGAGACAATGAATTGACCAAACCTCCCATAGAAGACTGGTTGTTCGTTTGACTGTTAGAAAAGTAAGGGATGCAATTTGAACTTGTGCCCTTCTCTCTCGTATGCATAGTATGAAACACCACACCATGCTAGCAATAAAGTTGCAAATGGTGGCTTTAGAATTTGTTATCTTCATCTCAATATTAATAGCAAAAATCATGTCATCCCCTTTGACCAAAGACAACATGGAGTGGGTTTTAAACTTGGGCTCCTAAAGAGCCAAAACCTTAACACCCACTCCTCTAGTCACAATGGTTACCCTACCATACAAGTAAGGGTGTGCCCCTTCTTCTTGAAGAAGGATAATGCACACTCCTATTCACAAGGGCACCAAGCCAAAGTTTAAGGGTGGGAAACAACCCTTTCTTGAATTCAAATTTTGGTGCCCGCAAATCAATCTTCATGGACCTTTGAAAATGGTATTTTTGGGAGTCTAAATATATGAATCTTAAGCAACAACAAACCATTATCCTTCCTCTTTCAAATAAAGTATTTTTTAGAATAAAAATTTAGTTTTTTTCCCAATACTTTAAAAAAGACAAATAAAAAGGATAAGGTAAAAGCTCATTTTTGTCCCTTATGTAGAAATAGCTTATGAGACTTCAAGGAAAAAATTATCCCAAGGCTTGGAAGAAAATCAAAGGCTTTGAGTAGTTTTTTTGCCTAACCAAGCGAGGTAACTCCATACCCACTCTAATACCATGTTAGATTTAAATTCCATTTCCAAAAATGAATAGAAGCAAACTATTCACTCAATTCTTATACAAATAGGATGAAAAGGAAAGCTACAAACACATAAATTATGGGTGCCACTAAGCACCATAAATAATATTTGTATTATCCATTGATAAAGATCACAACACTCCAATGCAATGGATGAAGTGGTGGGAGGCATTTTATACCAAAACCAAATCCCCAATCATATAAATGAGTTTAACCTAAGCCTACATAACAAGAGGGCTTAAGGTTAATTACAAGTTATAAGTTGGGTTTAACCATAATAAGGTTAACCATGATCTAAAAGGCTTACATAATTAAATAATACAATAAGCTAATTAACTTTTTATAATGATTGCCCATAGGCCTATACAAAATTATATCATACAATGTCGACCTTGCCCATAAGTGATATTACACTTTGAACAAGGCATGCAGGTAAATACCAACAACACCATGATCACGGTCATATCTAATCAAAAGAAAAAGAATTCATCAAATTTATTTCAAGGGGTCTTTTTGAAGAAGTAACATAGTGTAAATATCTTAAGATAGACTTCAATAATATGCTTAGTTGGGAAACATGTATAATGAAAAAAACATTTGGATAATGGAGATCACTTTTTCCATTACAAAATAGAAGCAAAGAGACTAAATTATGAGACTAAAAACTATGCAAGTTTTATTTAGGTTACTAGTGGTATCAAATGATGTTGTGTGGATTTGAAGTATGGGTTAGAAACACATCAAACTCAAAATAAAGATAAATAAAGAGGATTTAAAAACATATTATTATAAACAAATACAAAATAAAAGAATCAATTCCATATGAGATTCTTTTAACAAAGACATTTACTTTTCCTATTGAAGATGCTGCTATAGCATCTTCTAGGATATTTGAAAAAAAATGAACAAATGGATGCAAACAAATGGTCTAAAGCTATAATAGAAGAAGATCTTAACAAAAGAAGAAATAATGTATGAAACAAAAAAAAGTGAATGAAAACATAGAATTCCAACTTGGATAAATGCCCAATGAATAACAAAGATATAAAGACATTTATTAAGAAGAAATCTAGAGCAATTATTTTGAAAAAAAAAAAGTTAAAAAGAAAAAACATTATTTGGCCAAATTTGACTCTACACATGATTGCCACCAAAAGGCCTATATAAGGATAAACACTAATTAAAAAACAAAGGTGCTCATGGTCTAACTAAGGATCAACTCTTATCATCTTAAATGTAAAACAAGCAAATGAAAGAGACCAAAAAAGAAATAGGAGGTGAGGATATGCACCTTTTGTAAATTAGGGACAAATAAGACAAAAAAACATTTTATTTTGGAATAAAAGGCATAAATTGACATTCAAACTAACCATTGCCTAGGATCTAAGAAAATTACTAATAAAAATTGTTTGAAGAGAAAAAAAGTTAAAGAAAGTAGAAAATTTATCATCAAAATCAATAGTATTAGTTCAACGTTATAAAAAGAAAATGATTAAATTAAATTTTACAAATAACAAAAATAATAAATCCCAAATGGACACCACAATGTCAGAATGCATTGGGCTCTCATAACAATGCATTGGGCTCTCATAACAAATACCCAAGTTCAATTTACTAGGAGGGTGTCCCCAACTTTTCAACCTACTCAAAAAAAAAAACAATAATAACAATTCTTTGTAAAGTATCTGCGTGCGTAGAGCAGTTGGTAAATGCCCTGGGTGCTGGTTGTGGCCGACCCAGGTTCCATTTCCACTACCTCCACCCTGTTGGATATGTAGGCATAGCTGGTAAATGTCCTATGTGCTGGTAGAGGCCGATAAGGCTCCATTTTCCCTATGCCCAACCTGTGGATGTATTAATAATTCAACCCCCTTGTGACTGATGCCATGTGGTATACCTGAGTGGGACAACTACGATTGGCCATAAAGCTAGGTTCTTAGGGCTTCTAAACTACCCAATTTTTTAGTCCGTGGGTCTAAGTGGATTGGTAAGTTGGGGCGCTTACCGAGAGGAGACCTAGGTTCCAATCTCACGGGTGCTTACCGAGAGGAGACCTAGGTTCCAATCTCACGGGCTTGCCCATGCACAGACAGTAGCCCAGATCCGATTCCTTTGAGTGGTGCGCCAGATTGATGATGACGATGCAACCCCTGTGCGTCCGGCGGTCCCCATCTCATGCCGGGTTACCATGTACCGAGACGGTGGAAGTCCTGGGAGCCTTCGTAGATAGTTTGAACCCTACCAGCTGTGCTGGTAGTTACTAAAAATCTTGATTGTAACCATTGCTTCTATATATATATAAAAAAAAAAAAAAACAATTCTTTGTAAAGTTCGTGGTCCATAAACTACTTTTAACCTTGTAAAGGTTAAAAATTTTCTATTATATATATATTTTTGATGGACACACACTCACCCATGCCGCAGTTTGAACCTTGGACCTCCTAAAGAAGAGGGAAAGCCCAACCATTGCGCTGCACTCTAGGACTTTTTATTATATTTTAATTAAATATTTTTTTATTGCAATCTTTTGCTCATAAACAATCATATAGACTAGCTTAGATATATAAAATATATATATCTATAAACGTCGAAAGTTATCAATCTCGAGGCACCTATCTATCACAACCCAAAAAATGAGATAAGCAAATAATATTAGAAAGTTTGGGCACCATTTTAGTTTAAATATTTTAAATCCACCGTAACCCTTAATGTCGGCGAATAATTTTCTTAATGTTGGCTTTTTTAATAAAATATTAATATTGTTTACGGCGTGGCTAACCTTTTGGCTGTCATTGTAGGACGCCTATCGGCGTAACTAGCTTAGATAAATAAAATATATATCTATAAACACCAAGAGTTATCAATCTCGAGGTGCCTATCTTAATGTCGGCTTTTTTAATAAAATATTAATATTGTTTACGGGCGTGGCTGACCTTTCTGGCTGCCATTGTAGGACGCCTATTGGTGTTATTATTATTATTTTTTAAGTAGGGTTTTGAACATCTAGTTCTTCCATAAACTGTTTTTAACCATGTAAAAATTAAAATCTTATTATTATTATTATTATTAAGGGTTACTTTTTTTTTACATTAATAGGGTTCAAATCATATGGGTTGCTTCCACCAAACTTATTCCACCTCATTGTTGTTGACCTGGCATGAAAGAGACCACCGATCACTCGGGATACTTATTGTAGTCATCGATTTGATGCACACTTAAAGGATTCGGACTACTATGTTTGCAAACAGGCTACCCCCAAAGTTTGAACCTGAGTGTTTTTTTGGTATGTGCGTGGCTAGACAAGCAACTACCAATCCACCTAACCCTTGAAAACATTTTACATCAACTTAACCACATTAAATTATTTTTGTAAGTGTTATTATTATTTTTTCAATAAATTTACAATAAATATTATTATTTTTTTCCAAAATAAAATTATAAAAGCATCCCAAATTTTAAACCGGGCCTTGGCTCAAGTGGACTGGTCACTTTTCGACCCACGTGAAATTTTCATGTTCGCTAACGCATTCACAAAACGTAAATTGCCTTCCCTTTGAACTTTTTCCCTAATAACCGTTAATTAAATATTAGCCAGAATTTTCGGAAAATCAAAGACATTTTATCCACGAACCCTAGGGTTACTATAATATTCCGATAAAACCCTTGACAAAAAATTATCAGAGGCAGCAGCATAAAACCCCATAGTAGACGGCAGCTCGTTGGCAACTGGAATCACCATTTTCTTCCGTGAAGGAACGAAGAAAGAGGTCTCAGCAATCGGTAAGTCCCTTCTTTCCCGATCATCAACGTACTTTGTATGTCCTTTCATTTGTTGTCCGCCTACGGTTCGTCACAGGTTCAATTCCGGGTACTCTTCCCTTGCAAAATAAGAGACCACAGTAAATTTACCCTAAAAATGCTCAGTAGTTTTTTACATATTTGCGCAAGTATGAACATTTCCTGTTTCTTCAGATGGATGCTCAAGTGACCATACACCTTGCACTGTGTCAAGGGTTATACATTTATTTTTGTCTATCTCTGTTTTTGTTCTTGTTCTTTTGAATGATCAACTAGGCACAGTTATGATTGTATCACATGTATAATTGCTAAAATTATTGCAGTGGATGAATGATAGCAATATATGAACCTTCTTCTCGCTACAGCCTTTAATAATAGCACTCTGGTCAAGACACACACTGCAAAAAGAGTCCACACATACATTGGACTGTTGCAAAATCATCTAGGGGTTTTTGAAGCAAAAAATGCCGCAGGGTACTACGAGTCGAGTCTCTCACGATACTCGTATTTGTTTTTTATGTGGCTTCATTTGGGAGAGGATGATCGTCCATGCTTATTAGAGTCGGGATCCTAACATCTACCAAGTATTTCCAGGGTACATTTTGCCTACCTCCATCGCCAGTAGTTGTTCCACTTGTTATCTGTCGTGTTTGCCAAGTCTGTAATTTTGTAGAACCATCCACCCTGTTACGTTGTCGAATGATTTAAAACTTGAAACCATAGTTACCAGAAACGTGAAACAAGAAACGCAACGGCAACGTCAACGTGGCGAGAACCAAGGATAACAGGATTTCCATACTCTATATAAACATATATATATTTTTTCCCAAAAATCAAATATTCATCAAACAATGTTATTACCTATGTCAAGAGTCCAGGCCTTTGCCATAACTCCGCAGCTGCATTGGCCTAAATTATACAATAATTTTACCTTTTAAACTGACTGTAGTAGGCCGAGCGTGGGCCTCGCCCTGTAGAGCGTCGACCTTACCTTCGCCTGATGGGTGAGCCATGAAGCTGGAAGATTTACCTGAAGTGCATTGTTTTTATAGAATGGGATTTTCACGTTGCCGGCTAGTCCTATTATTTAGAGCTGTTGAGAGAGGGAGTGCTTATGCTGCAGAGAGAGTCCACATCCATACCTCTCAGGAGACAGAAGGCAGCAAGTGTGATTTGGAATGGGAAAGGGCACAAGAAGATTACACACCCTGTCCTGGCTCCATTCATTTCTTCTTCCTCTGTCCCTCGTCATGGTAATTCTGACGGTTTGCTTGGTTATTTCTGTTTGGTACAGAATTGGTTTTTAAGAGTTGAAATAAAAGTGGGGCACTTCAAAACTTGGATATGGATGACCATCGTCAAATAAACAAGTGCTGCCCATCGTCCACTCCATCCATTTTCTTCCCCTATCAGACCTTTCCTTCACTTCAGTCCTCGGTGATGTGATTTTCCTTCACAGGTTGCATGATTGATTTTAACTTTGCAAGTTTGGTGAGCAGATTCAACTGTAATGTCACTTTAACCTAAAGGTGAAGAAAAAAGTTTTTGTGACAACAAAACAACAAATAACAGTTTTGGACTGCGTTGCATAAACATTGCAGATGGGAAAAAGTACATAAAATCAGTTCGTGATGCCTCTTTCCATCGTGTTGTGAACCGAAAACACAAAATAGGCTTAGACTATCACGTTTTTTGCAACTAGGGTGGAAACTTACAGAGTTACAGAATTGAACTAATGCTTAAGTTAAAGTGAAAAACATCCCTTGCTATCCCAAGAGGGAGCCTCATATGCCCAAGATGCATGTTGGATTGAATTTGGCCTAAAGAATCTGCATTATTTCCCAAGTAAAGAGTTATTTTGCCATGACTTTTTTGGGCTTGAATTCAAATTCATGAAGCACATTTGAAACTGGCAGCAAATCAATATTACAACAACAGGTTATGCCTTTTTGAACCTTGACATTCTACATTTCTAAGTTGAAAAAAGCGCCACTCTCGAATTTCATTTATTGGCCAAGTAAAAACTAAAAAGAAATGAAGGTATGCTGAATTGCAAAAGGACATAGAAAGGCTAAGTGGTAATATGCCTTTAAAAACCTCAGTAAGGGACCATACACAAATTTAAAACTTTCACAGCACTACATATGAAACAAAGAGTATTTATGACAGAGATTTGAAGTTCTTTATGTGTTACCAATGGTATTTCACCTATGATGGACATTCTTTTCAATTGATTTTATGGGTTTGACACAGGTCCCACCCGTATTACATCATCACCACATAGTGGTATTACAACAGCTTGATCATTATCCATGTACCACTTGGCAAGATTGGAACCTTGGTCTCCTCCTTGAAAGTTGAGGAATTTAACCAGTTGAGCTAATGCCATTTGATTCCTCTGATGGATGTTATTGAGGATATGCCTTTTGATTTTAAAATTAAAATTGTAAAATCAAAGGATTAAACATATAGCCGCTCAAATTGAGCAAAATGCATATATTAGAGAAATTAAGTTGAAATTTTAGAGTTAGGGAAAGGTTTATGGATTATTTTCTGCGCAATGACTCTTTTATTTCTTTTTAACTGTTTTTATATTTTATAGAATGTTGAGTTCACTGAATGATAATTTTTCTAAACGATTGGCAAATTCGATTACTGCTACCAAAACTTACACATATTATTAATAGATTATGAATTTGGAAGATTAACCAATTCTACGAGTATAAAACATTGAATTCCTGGAAACTTTCATTGCATAGAACACTTGAAGTGGGTAACAATGCGAGTATCTGCCACATCAAATACAATTGATGCTAATAGTTACGCTGCGTAAGTTGCTGGTTACAAGAGAGATATCATCCAGTTTAACCGAGTTATTGACTTCAATGTGCATAATGCAAATGGTTCAGGCAGCTTGGCTACCTCCTATTTTCTTGGTATAAAGGGGAGACTATAACGCTAATTTGAGAGTTTGGTTAAACATGGGCCAAAAACTATTGTAATTTGAGCATAGTGAAGAAAAACTGCAAGTTGATGACTTGAAAATCAAATGTTTTGTTTCTCCAGTTAATATCAACATGGTTTAACCTTAATGTTATATAGTAAAAAAACTTATACAATCATTTATAATTTTAGGACCTAGCTTTAGAAAGCGATTTTGAAAGGTTAACTCCTAAGCTAGGATCCCTATTTAAAAAGTCATCTGAGGGACAGGAAGACGTTGAGGCCCAGGGAGAAATATGGTTGGCAATGATAGTGACGATGTAATTAAGCAAATAGTGTTGACATATGGTTAGCAAGCAAATTTTATGATAGCTTTTTCTTCTCCATAAATGTGATGATCTAAGAATTTCAACTTGAGCTTGAATTATGGTCTTAGTAGGTTCCCACTAGTAGTCAAGGCTTGAATTTATTATTTTACACAAAATCATTTTGATTGATCAAGTTGTTGTTTGGACATAGTGAAAGGGCTGTGTACATGATGTGTAATATTGATGATGATCAATATAATGTCTTACTTCTCCTCTTTTTTTTTTCCCTGTTAATTCTTGTGGAGGTAAGTGCATATACTTCTTTTTTATTTTATTTAATATTAAAAAAAATTATTTAACACTAAATTACCAATAAATATGATAATCAAAGAAATTGTAGACCCGGATTTGGGGATGCTAGTCTCCAAACTCGAGGGTCCACACTTGGATGGAGATTCTTGCCTGAATCCCGTTGTTTGTTTTTCTTTGGTGGGGAGGAAGGGTTGACCAAGGGTATTTTAAAAATTTACCCTAATCACCTAAGTTCGGGATCTAAATGAGAATATGCTAAACGGAAATGATGCAAAATGCAATGCAGAATGAAAACAAGATGCAATAAAACAAATTGTGAAAACTAAACCAAGTTGGACTTTTATGAAAGGAAAACGAAGAGAAAAACCTTTGTCTTTTAGCAAGGGATCAAGAGATATATGCATTAAACAAGTTTTAACCTAGAGATGCAAGCTAAATGCTTTTCAAGATTCAATGCCTATGAAAAGAAATGTGATAGGATGCTGCAATTACAAATATGGGACTTCAACAACTCATAGACTGAATAAAACACTAACCAATTAACTTAAATGATGATTGTGATTGGTTTTAACTTTTTACTAGCTCTTCAGACCAAATAATCACTTGTGCTTTTAAATATTACTCCTATATACAAGCATATTGAGCAATAAGTTTGGATTGATAGTTCAACATCTTTTTATGGAGAATTTCATTAGTTAATAATGTATAGCATTGTTGTTGGTGGCTGTCAGATTCCTTCAAACTGCAAATAAATTGTTTTATTGTGGTAGTAGGTAGGCAAACACCTTTCTCTAGTTTGGAACAGGTAAAAATGAAGTAAAATGAAAATTAGTGTTTTCTCTACCCATGCAGATGCGGCTGATTTTTCCTCTCAAGAATCATGATTTTGTGAAAAAATCATGATTTCAAAAAAATCGGCAAAAGTTGCCTATTTTTCCAAAAAATTGATTTTTGCTGTGATTCATATCGGAATTCTGGCTGAATCAGAAAAATTCGGATCGACTCACAATTTAATTGGTTTTTTGCGTAACTATGACTGGGCCAGTTAATGCTGTAAAGAAACGATAGGGCAATAATGACTCAATGACGAGTGTTTAAAATGGATGTTTAATTTGATCTTACCATGAGGTGCAATGGACACATGTCTTAACCTGGAAGATAAAAAGATCTTTGTACCTGATATTGAGATAATGCAAAGTGCCTTCAACCTATTTAAGAGTTTGAATCAACTGATGATGATTACGAACAATGTCGAGGATTAGGACTTTATAATTTGCATTTTTGATTAAGGTATATCGCGTCCTTGATTGGATGACTTAAAGGGATTTTGTTGGATTATCGTTGACTCATGTTTTTACGATTTATGGAAAGGTTGGGTTATATCGATAGATTGCTTTTATGTGGGAAAGGATTGAGTTTGGGTAATTTAGAATGATGCATCCCTCCTTATCAAGTTTTGAAGAGCTTTGCATATGTTGGTCGAATGCTCGATGCTACGATGAAAAGCATAGTGTTGATGAGAGTGAAATGATGGAGGTTTCTTTCGGTTGGAGTTATTGGATTTGACAGGTGGCAATTGAACAGCCTAGTTGCTAGAAGTCTCGTTAAGATTGTGGAGGGAGATTGATTTAATTTGACAAGGAGTGGCTGGTGTTGTTTTGTTAAGTTTGGTTTAGGTGTTTAAGATTGTTCTTGCTTAGGGATAACATGAATATGATTGATGTGTTGAGAGTTGATGTCTTTACGATTCTCCACATGTGGATTTTGGGATTGATATGGTGGGTAAGAAGAAGGTTGCTCCTCTCTTTGAGAAGTATTGGTTTGTAGATGCTCTCTTTTCCGAAGGGCGACTTCTACCTTTTTGGCTCTCATTATGGCATGATCAAAAGATAATACATTGGCAATTTCCATGTGCTAGGCCGATCATTCATTGATGTTTTCTATGAATATGTCTAACAAGGCTTTAGTAGGGAGGGTATATTGAATATTCCTTACCATATCTTGTCATTTAGCTAAGAAGGTGATAAAATTTTCACCCTTTGCTTGTTTGAGATTAATGATGTCAATGATTGTGGCCTTTTCTTTAATGTCCATAGAATATCTTTCAACAAATATTTTGGCAATGTCTTCAAAGTTCTTAAGGGAATGCTGTGGTATTTGATAATACCATTCTACAGCAGGGCCACTAATGCTTTGGGGAAAGATTTCGAGCATTGTTATTTCATCATGCATGATTGTCCTTCAAGAAGCTCTAAAATGTCTAACATGGTCAAGAGGTCACCTTGGCCCTCACATATCCAAAAGCTAGGAATCTTAAAGTTGAAAGGAAAAGGATGATTGACCATGGTAGGATCTAGGGGTTGATTGAACAAATCCTCATAAGAATACTTGGGCCTAGATGAGGATTGTTGTATAGAAGTCACTTGCTTCTTTAATTGTTCTATTTGAGAAAGTAAATTTTGATATTCAGGGGGGTCACAAATGAGATTGAGAGTATGAATAAGATTGAGGTATTTGGGGATGTGATGCAAAGGAGGGTGTCACATGATTCATCCCTAAATTATTAGGAATATTGATGGATGCAAAAGGAGGAATAGATTTTGGAACAAAACTTGTATTGGCAGAGGGTTTATTGATACAAGGTGGTTGCTTGAGACTTTAGAATGTACTTCCAAACCTTTAGTGCAAGTGCTACAAGGTGGTTGCTTGAGACTTTAGAATGTATTTCCAAACCTTGAGTGCAAGTGCCTTTCATTGATGTATTTAGATTTGAGATTATTTGATTAGGGGATGAAGGATTTATATTAAATTGTTGAGGATGATTCACAAAAGAATCTTGCTCATTTCCATCAGTTTTGAAAATAGCTAGGATGACACCTTCATGGTTTTGTGAAGATGTCTTATTATTAAGGAGATAAAATACTGTTCCTTCTTGATCATGGGGGGTGGTTAGGGAATCCAAGGATGCAAAATCCTCATCTTCTTCCTTATGAGTTTCACGATTTTCTAATTGATAGGGCCTTTAAAAGTGGAAGGATCTTTTTGATCTTCCACTAAAGGTATGAAGGAAGGATCTATTTGAAGGTTATCACAAAAATTAGAGATTGTTTGTTCTTGATCATTCCCATAACTAAGGCTTTCAAAAAAGGGATGATCCTCATAATCCTTTACTAAAGGTTTAGTGTAGGGATCGAATTGATAAAAAATTATTTGCTCTTGACCAATGTGGCTCTCAAGGGTAGAAGGATTTTGTTGTTCCTCCATTGGAGATTTGGGATAAGGTTTTGGTTGAAGATGATTAAGGAAATCATTGATTATCTACTTTTGATCATTATTTAGGGGACCTAAGGGTGTATTATCCTCATGGTAAGGGTCCTTAAAGATAGATGGATTTTCATTATTCTCTATTAGAAGTTTAGGATAAGAGTCTAATTGTTTAAGGAAATCATTGATTGATTTCAGAGTGCAAAAGATGAGTCATGATGCAAAAAGCAGATGAACAGATCAATCTAATGTCAGAGAACTTAAGGAAACCAGAAAATCACTAAAATGCCAGACAAAACAGATTAAACAATTTTGTTGCCTGCAGGGCTAGTTCGCTGCCTGCAGGTTAGGTTCGCAGCTTGCAGAACCTATGAATGGCGAACCTAATTTCAAGGGTGCAACAGTAAGTTGTGGCGATGCAAATCAAAAGAAGTCAGAATTTCACCAATTTCAAACAAAGAGCTGTTAAAACGGATTCGCTGTGTGCCAGACCTGCTGGCAGCGAATTGACAGGGTGTGGCTGTAGAGGTACAATCAAATCTGAGTCTGAAGGATGTTGGCCCAAAGATGTTAATAGGAGGTCTTGATTGATACCTGCAAGTCTTGCAAGAAGATTAAGGTGAATTTGACATATTTGACACACCAGAAAGTTTGAGTCCCAAAACAAGATTGAATAAAAAGGTGTGTATTCTAAGAACAGGGGTCAAATAGCAAGAAAAAGCGTAAAATATAAGAATACTAAGCTTAATAGAGAATTTAAAAGCCTCCGAATGCAAAAAGCACAGCAAAAAGAACTGCCCTTCCGCTACAAGAACCACGCTCTTTCATGCAGTGTCTTGGGATGCTCGATGACATAAAAGCACCTTGAAAAAGAGGTCTAAGAGGTTGCAAAGAGAAGAGGGCAGCACTTAGCTGTGAGATCCTTCCTCGAGAATGTGTCTCCAAACTGTATTCTTGCATGTGATGCTCGAGGAGGCGTGGAGGCGAAAAAGCGTCTTGCTTGTTCTTAGAGTGCAACAAAATTTTGGCAGAGCTTCGCTATCGTTCAATCACTTGTTTTTGAGAGGGAGATGCCTCAATTTATAGATTTTGGAAAGGAGAGGGTGAAGCAAAGTTGCCAAGTTCACGTGCAGGAGTTTGGATTGGAAAAAGCTAATCCAAGTTGGAAAGAAAGCAGAGTTGGGAAGTTGGCAATATCAAGTCACGTTGGCATGAACAAAAGCGAGCTGATTTTGGAAAGATTTGGAGGCGTGCTGATCCAATTTGAGTTGGCAACCTGCTGGAATGGATAGGCATGGGCAACAAGATGGGAAAGTTTCCGTTTTGCAAGTTCGGAGACAAATTTGCTGCCTAGGCAAATTCGCCCATTTTGACCGTTGGAGGGAGGAGAAATTCAAATTTTATCCCCAAAATGGTTCGCAGCCAAGGGGACAAGTATGCTGTCAGCGAACTTGGCTGTGAGCGGCAAACTTGTTTTGAGCACTGCCAGACACTGTTTTATTGCATTTTGAGGCATTGATTGTCACAGGAGTATAGGCATATATATACTCGTTGGAAAGCTCTTTTCGAGTCCATTCTAATGATCGTGGTTTTGTGAAGATTTGATAGGGAAAATGATGTCCCAAAGATGATGTTACTTTTTGGAGTGATAAATGCTTCAAGTTTAGGTCAAAGAAAGGCTGATTTTGGTTGACTAGAGGGCTAATATATGGGGAATAATTGGTGGAATTGATGAACTTATGAGTGAGCTAGGTGTTCCAAAATTGGGTGTCTACAGAAATAAAATCTAAGATTAAATTATAGGTTGTAATTGATAGCCAACTCTCAAGTTATTCATTTACAGTATTTTGCAACTACCAGCCAACTCTCTAGTTATTAATTTACTCGAAATGAGAGTGAAGAGTCTAGTTATTTCTTGGAAAGAGTAAAAAGAATCTATGCCATATATGTAATATTGATGATTGTCATCAAATGACATTAGCTCAAGTAGTTAAATTCCTTGACTTTCAAGGAGAAGGCCCAAGATCGATTCTTGCCAAACGATACATGCATAATAGCTAAGTAGTTGTAATACCACTATATGGTCATGATGTAATATGGGTGGGGTTCATTTCAATCCCATACAACCAATTAAAAAAATATTGATGACTGTCAATATAATGGCTTACTTTTCCATCATTTTTTTCTGTGAAGAATATTGTATATGCTTCTTATTTATCGTAAGATTGATGACTGTCATTAAAATGGCTTACTTTTTTATTGTTATTTCCTGTGAGGAAATTGTATATGTTTCCCATTTATCTTATTTACTAATAAATTGAGAATTTGTTATATCCTCTCTTTCAATTTCATGTGCTTAATCTGTACATTTATTTTAATTTCACTATGTTTATATGCATGACAGTGTATATGTGTAAATATATATTTTTATATACATAGAAATATGGCATTTTCAAAAGTTAATATTTGTTACATGGAACGTTAAAAAACCCAACTATATGAAAGTAGGAAGGAGAGTATAGAGATCCAACCCTATCATCAGAGGGAATTTGACATGTTCTACTATTTTTTTCCTATAGTTATTGTATTTCATCGTTGCAATAAGCTTCTGCGTCTCCCATTTGGCTTCTTTATTTGATTTTGATGTCTGTTCCTTCCCTTCATGTAACGTACGTGATGAGAGGTATTTTGTTATGAACTTTTGAGGCACATTGAGGTTTTGGAAGCGCTCAGTATTTATACATTACATGGTCAAATTATGAAGTCAAAGTTTACATTGTCAAACATATAGCTCAGCCAACGTTATCTGTGCTGATATGGACTATATGACTCAACAAGGACCAGATTGGGATTACCGATTATACTACTGTTGTTTATCTGTTTGTCTGTAACTCATTTTTATCTCTGAATGTGGGATCTTTGGTGATTTTTATGACTTGATGATTTGATGTGATATGATACTTCAGATGGCAGGAAAGTCTAATAAGTCCAAAAACAAAGGAAGAGGAGGAACAATTTCAAAGAATTCTGCACACAATAATTCAGTGCTGGATGGAGAAACTGCTGCACCTGAAATTTCTTCAGGGCAAGATCAACTTGTTGATCAGTGTGGCCATAATTCAGATGCATCAAAAGATTGTAATTCTGTTGCAAATGGACCTGAACATTTAGTGGAAGGTACCCCCAGTAAAGATTCAGATATCTCTGAAAATGGAAAGGCTACAGATTCTAGTACAACAGTTAAGCAAGGAAATGGTAAGTTTTTCCGCTTTATGGAAAGTATAGAAGCATATTCTGAGTTTATGCTGTTCATAGCAGAGAAAGAAAGCATAATTCATGTTGGTAGTCCTCCTCTGAAATGCATTAATAGTGTGTGAGTTCAATTGCTTTTAACTTTATTCTTCTCAAAAGTATGGTAACAGTGATTTAAAGGATGTTACAAGTGAAGTGAAGCAATTGTGTCCGTTCACTTTATTATTTTGAACATTTGTTACTTGTTTGAAATCAGGGGAGCTTCACCTGTATCCTGTTACTGTCAAGGGACCATCTGGAGAAAAACTTGAGCTACAGGTAAATTATGATTCATAATGCTTTTCACATGTAATTATCAGGCCAATGCAATGCATTCTCTATGTTTCTCGAAAATAAAAAACATTTATGCTTCATTCGAACATGTACCAAGCATATCACAGTGGACACAATGTTGGACCTCAGTCTGTGAAGGTGAACTGCCTTTCTAGGAGTGTCTCGTAGCGCTAAAGCCTATATGTTGTCATTATTTTCTATTTGTTTCCAGTAATTTCTCTAAGCATATATTTCATTCTGACTTATTTTATGTCTACTGTCTTGGATGCATACATGATACTCAATTCTCTTTCATATACCTTGTGTGACAATCCATATTAGTTACACATGTTGCTTTCTGTGATTCTTTCAAATCTGCTTTGAGTTTCTGGAAAATGCTTGTGGCAGTTTGACGTTCATGAATTATAATGCATAAAATATTTAAATATGAATTAAAATAAGTAAACATCTTTTCGTGACAGACATTGCACATACTTTCTTGAATCATACACTATAAATTCACAGGGCTATCTCTGATTTGATGCTTAATGTAGTTTTCTCATATGCTTGAGTTAGTTTTTCACACATCTTGGCTTAGCTTAATGTGCACTGGCTAGGAATTTCATAAGCTGTTCGATGGAAGAATGTGTTATGAGGTTGAGTTGTCACTTTGTGCCTAAGCTGTGCTTTCTGACTCTATGTTTATATTTGTTTGTGAGCAAACTTTATGTAGGTAATATGAACCATATTATTGTCTAAGTCAGTGTTGAGCAATACTTATATTCAGGATGTTTAGCTATGTCTTCCATATAGGGCGTGATCTAATGTTTTCTTTACTATACTTATTCCCTAGTGTATTTGTTGCTTTAGTCGTTGCTTTAAGACAAGACCTTTGTGTCTTCTAAAGTCTGGATTCTTTCTCCACCCCAGAGTGAATGACACAGTTTTTCTTAAGTTATACATGTGTGAGATGGTATGGCAAAAACAGAAGGGTGCCTTTTTCTTTTTGCCACAACCGGAGTCACAGGAGAAGTGGGCTCAGGCAGAATCGGCCTTATGTTGACAAGGCCGTGAATGTGAGACCCGTTCAATAGCTTCAATCTTCATTCATTAATCATCTTTAGGAATTTTCAGTATAATGTTGAAATTGGTCTATTATGTTCTCCTTTTCTTAGACAGAAATCAGGAAGTTACTATGTGATACAACCATGCAGGAGCCCTTTTGTCTATAGTCATGTTTTTTTTTCTCTAAATATGTTTTTCCAAAAAAAGTATTCCTATTAAATTCTTTTTAGTACTTTTAACTGGATCTTATTCAAAAGTACTCATATAAGGAACTCATTTGCTGTACTAATGTTTTGTGGGTTTCTGAACAGATCAACCCAGGAGATTCTGTTATGGATCTGAGGCAGTTTCTTCTTGATGCTCCAGAGACCTGCTTTTATACTTGCTATGATCTGATTATGGTAATGAAAGATTGCTCTCGCTATCAGCTGGCAGATTACTTTGAAATCGGAGATGTTGGTGATATCACTACAGGTGGTTGCTCTCTAGAAATGGTTACAGGTAAGTAACATAATTTCTCATTACTATCAAGAATGTCTCAGTTTGAATAGCATGCACATATTCTTTAAATCCATGCAAATCTGATATTAGCATTTACCTTTTTAATATTGAAGAACAATGATACATTTTACCGGATTTTGTTGTGCAGCATTGTATGATGACAGGTCTGTGAGGTCTCATGTACGCCGTGTCAGAGATCTTATTTCTACGTCAACTCTATATTCATCTCTGTCAACAACTTTTGCCATGGAGTATGAAGCCAGTCGGCATGCCCCTGGAGGTATGTGTCGCATCCATGCATCTCACTTACATTTTCTTGCTCATTAGTCAATTCCAGTGTAGCTTTGTAAGCTATTGATTCTGGTTATCTTTTGGAACTGTTTTTTTTTTTGCTTGATAAAAAGGGGTTGTACTCGGGTCTCCCACCCTTAACAAATTACATCTCTCTTCTTTAGAGCTTGAGAGTTTACAAATAGATACACTTCTCATCTCAATTGAGATGCTATAGTTAGAAACCTACATCATTTTACATAAAATGTCTGAATTCTTGATTTTCATTTTCTGGATATTTTTAAATCTCTGTATGAATACAATTACTCCAGAATTTAACATTTTTCTTGAATTTTTTCTATAGCATCCTTTACAATGTAAAACTTCACCTCTACTATCTATGCCTTGTATCTTAGCAGAGTAATATTTCCAAAACATTGCACTAACATAGTCCACTTTACCAAATCTGGATTGCTAGTTTCCTTCCTGAGACACAAGTGCAACCTTGAGCTACTTCATTATTGTGCACCTAGATTCTCTTAAATAGACTAGGGAAAGATTCTTTCTTAAATTATAGTAGAGGAGGCTTTATTTATGGGTTAATGTGCAAATATCCTGAATAATGAAAAACTAGTCATTTGTTTCAAGATATCCTTTATGGAGGAGGCTGTGGTTCCCACTTTACCATCATATAATGGTGTGGATTAATCACGTTGCATACAGGCCACTGGCTGTTTTGTTCAGTACTTGGCAAAGCAATAATGGATTGCTAGAATTAGTTGCCATGCATTTGTTTGACACTCATCATACAAATGAGTTAATCTGTTACTGATTGTGTCAGGGGAGAGGAAATCAGAGGTGCCTGAACTTGAAGGATTGGGCTTCATGGAGGATCCCAATGGTTTGTTGGAGAATCTTGTTGTATCTCCATCTTCACAAGACATCAAATGTGTAGAAAGCATTGCGTTTTCTTCATTCAATCCTGCTCCAGGCTACAGGAGGCAAGTGTTCTTTCTATTACATGCTTCTTAATGTTTGTACATGTGTTGTTAATATTGTTTCATGAATTGTAGGTTTTATGTCTTATTTTCTGTGATTTGGGAAATTTGACTTTACATATGTTAAGGGATTTTTTGGTGACTTGAATTATATTTGTGTTTTATTGTCTGTAATTTGTGTTTAAATTTATCATTAAGTGTTATTTTATATATAGTCTGAAACACAGTTCCAAAAATCATTGATTTCCTGTTGTTTATTGCACAACTTGCACGATTTTAAGCCTGGTGAGAAAATTGCCCATTTTCTCAGCGCCGAGAAATGGCGAGAAAATAGCCGGCAGACTTGTGAGAAATTGTGAAAAACTCATGAGAATTAGCCAAATTTAAGTGAAAACTGTTTTTGTGGAGCTTTTGTCTGAGTTTCTGACCTGGAATTTTGTAGATTTTTATATATGAATTTAAATATTTTCTTCTTGTTTTTTTATGCTGAGTTACTGCTTTTCCAACTATGCTCTGAAACACTGGAAGAATTCTGTTTGGCTTGGTGGTAACTTTTTTTTTGTTTATCTTAGGATGGAGTTGTTTTAGATTGTGTGCAGCTGGGTGCTTTAATGTTATGAACCTCTTTTCTTTTTTTGTTCCTCGGATTATGAACCTCTTTTCTTATCCATAAAAATTATGAACAATTTGCAGAAATATTAAATAAACAGCCACAATGAATAATCCACATAAATTAAAACAAGACAAATATGTAAATTACTCCAATGTTTTTAATTTATAATTTAAACCCTTGAGGTAGGGCAATACCATATAATGCTCTTTATTGGAAGGAAGCCACTCCTTACTATATCTCAACTTGAGATCCAAACACATACAATATTCTTCTCTTCATATCTATATGAGTCTTTTGCCCACATTATATAATACTCAACTACCTACCACTACCACTTATCCATAAATGTGGGATAAATACATTTATGATAATAATATAATATTAAGTACAATATTATCATATTAAGTACCTATCTTGGGTACATAACATTTAAATTGTTTTTAATATTTGCTTAAAGTTGTTTAACTTATATGATTATATTGAGTATCTTGTAAAATAGAGAATGCAAACAAGATCATGCTTGGATTATATAAGCATGATCACCTGTCAAACAAATGAGGATGATGAAATTTTCTTGGTGCCATTCATTTTCCATTTAACCAGTTTGAGACAACATCAAAGCAATTCTGAATTACAAACCATTAGATGTCCATTCAATACTGAATCTTTTGGCATGTGGCCTGGTAAAATAGAAAAGTCTACATACAGAAAAATTTGAAGTACCCTTAAAGTACAAATGAAAGCTAATGATAAGGAGAAATCTCTCATGATATACACTTTCACCGATTAATTTTGTCTTGGAGTCAATATCATACCATTGTATTGCACTTGGGGATGATCACTTAATTGCTACGCTGGTCTTTTCCATGCAATTGAATGCTTATGTCATTGATTATACAAATTATATTTTTTTTGGCAAATGGGGGTTCTGTACGGGCCCCTTCCCAAAAAAGAAACTTGTATACATCAGAAAGCTGAAACAAATACCAAGCAGTGCCATAAGCACCCAATGGTAGCCAAATTAATTCATAAAACAACATACATCAAAAAGCTGAAACAAGATACATTAGTCGATAACCAAAACATATACTGATTAAGTTATTAACCCATATACCATCATTCCTGCCATCTGAAGAAACAAGCTGTAGGATAATCAGATAAAGAACCTCTCCTTGTTGCGCAGCCACTGGCTGGAACTGACCTGACATATCCACTGACTCGGCATAGCCATTTCCCATTTCTCGCCATTACGAAAGCTCTCCTACAAAACTTCCGCCAGCTATTCAATGTGAGAGCATAAATGGAATCTGACCAAGATCCAAGAACATCATGAGCACATCATCTGCACAAGCAACCCTCAACAACCAGGACATGATTGCTGTGCTCAAGCCCTCCCTTGATCAGGTCAAGATGAGTGTATTATGTGTAATAGATGAGAAGCACAGAACCCTCAAATATTTGAGGAGCGCCCATCTCCCCATTGTATCACAGCTGTGTGGGAATCCCCACTGAACACCATTTGCGAGCAACCGTCGGTAACTGAACCAAAGCCATGCTTAAGTCCTCCCCATATGTGAGCGGGGTGGGTAAAAATAATTGGTTGTGCTCAAGACGGGAAACACAATGCGAAATTACCAAAACAACCAAGCAAAAAGAGTCATTGCGAAGTGTTGGAAACCAGGGTTCGCATATCCACAAAGGAACTTTTAAGCACCACCTGCTGAAAAATGATGGCCGCAGCGTGGAAACCCCCTCTGAACACCATTTGTGCGAGTAGACATCAATAAACGGATCAAGGGAGGGCTGTTTCTTGTTGAGCTGCGATTGGGTTGGGTTAACCAGGTGTCTATGCCATCTTATAGAGGGGGTGGCCAGCGCACTTTGCAGATAATATGCATGACCTTTAATCTTGCATATAATGCACAGTATGTCGTTCTTTTATTCTGCAAAAGGAGTGTTTTATTTGGTATATATTTTTGATATTTGTAAAGATGGAGAGTGCAGTTAACATGAGAGTATTCTTGTAATGAGAGTTTAATGCACACCTTGATTTTGCTTTTGCAGGCTTCTTGGAGATTTAATTTACTTAGATGTAGTGACATTAGAAGGACAGAGCTACTGTATTACAGCACATACACGTGGGTTTTATATCAATGCGTCTACAGGAGACATAATGGAACCTCGGCCTGCAAAGTCTGCTCATGAGTCAACATCATTAGTTGGTCTTCTACGTAAAATCAGTAATAAGTTCAAAAAAGGTAGCATCCTATCCTTGATAAGAATGTGGGAAATTATGTAAATTACTAAATTTCTTATGTCTTTGTGTAAAGGATGAGTTTTTTTCTTTTTCTATTTAACCTTTTCATGATTAAATTCTACATGATTATATTCTGTTCTTAGTTTGTTTATGCTAGATAAGGAAATGCCTGGAATTCATTTTTTGAAATTTTTATTATTTGCAGGGTTTCATGAAGTTCTGGAAAGGAAAGCTGCTGGTCATCCTTTTGAAAATGTTCCGAGCTTATTGCCCTTGAATCCATGGCTGGGTGTTTACCCTCCCCCTGGTAAAAATTCTATCCTTGCATTTAGAAGTTGGCGTATGTTTTGAAGAATGCAAACAATTATTCCAGTCATTTTTTGCTAGATTACATAGCGTATGCATGATTGGATGGTTTATTTTTCTAACTACGATATTTATGTGCTCCTTTAAAAGTGGTGATGTTCGTTACATATGTTGCCTACTGAAGTATTCTTTGCTTTTAGCCAGTGAAAGTCAATGGTTTCCACTAATAAATGTTTTCTATATAATTTGTTGATTACCTGCTAAAACATGAAATGTAGGTTGAGTGCTTGGGCTAAAATTGTATCAGGTGAATGTACGTTATAGTCTGGACTCAGAATTCTTGATTTAGGTGTGGAAGTGTACATTGTATGACATTCAACCATTGTCTATCACTTTAGAAAGTGGAATTTACTTTTCCGAGTAATATTTGTAAGAAACAATGGTTCTATTATAAGTTTATGTGCGATTAGGTTTAGAAATACATTTCCACGTCTACTTTTTTCGCCTGTGAATGAATTGAATATTTTTTGTCATCAAAGAAAAATATCTGTTAGCAGATAGTTGTAATTGAGATGTCTAAATATGATTATTATATTAACGCCTAATTCATGTAATTTTAACATGCTTTATATCACAAAATTTTGTCCCTAATAAATAATGCTATTGATGGTCAGACAGCTTTAATAAATGGTGGCTCCGTGGACAGATTGACTTTGCCTCTCATTCTGAGCTACCTGCTGCTGGTGAACTTCTCTAATTTTCCACCCCATCCCTCCCATTTGACTGAAATTCCTGTGCTTCTTGTTTTGTCATTGTCTATTTCCCTTTCTAACTGGATTGTGTTTGGAGTCCCATCTGCTGTTGTTTGATGAGTACTTCTGTTTATGTGAGTTTGAGTAGGGTTTTTAAAAAAGTTCAGACAGGGAAACTTATAAAAGGATTAAATACTTTGGGTGCTGATTGTTAGCATCAAATTAACTAGGCAATTTCATGTAGAATTTTGTCGATGTTTTTCCGTTACAGGGAGCCAATTAGGGTCCATGATTCTTAAGCCATGATTTTCCAGTATCATGGGGAGCTATGATTATCTTGAGTACTTTATAAGAACATTTGTGGCATTTCTGAGAACTTCATGGTTGTTTGCAGGCATTCATGGCACATTCTTCCTGAGCACTTTGTGCATGTTTGTAAGCATTTATGGACACTTCTAATGGTGGGCTTTCATGGAATTGAAGCTTCCTGTCTGGAGAGCTCCTTCCTTTTGTCTTTCAGTGTGTTCCCTCATGGGTATCAGAAATTCTTTGAAAATATCTATTCAAAGTCTTAGAAGATCTTTAAAAAATTCTCTGTTCTGGGACACTATCTTTGGATGCCCTTGATAGAACTTTAGAAATGAAATGAAATATTATTAATGTCCGCGGTGGGCCAAAATAAGACCCAAGGGACTATAAGAAGGACAATAATGACTGCCAACTAGCAGGCTAAAAAGCCCAACAAAGAAAAGAACTAAGATAAATACAAGATGAAACTTGACAAACGTGCCAAAGAGAAAGGGAAAAGAAAAGAAAAGGGAGAGCAGAGGGGGGGAGGGCTGCAATCCAATAGAGAGTAGTGCAACGGAGAGAGAGAAGGAGGGGGGAGAGAACAGCCCAGGGGGGGCAAGCTCCAAGAACCCGCCAGAAACTAATCTCTCCTAACAGTCGAGGCCGAAGTACCGGAGCTGAAGAAGTCCATGATAAGTCTCTGCCCATTGCTAGTTCGGAACCCTGACAAACTGTTGGTGCGTTGGCTAGTGACCCTACTTCTGTCCGAACTGGATGATGTGGGGCGTTTCCGATTGAAGTCACTTGGTCCGTCGGAGTTGGTGAAGTATGTTGTGATGAGCCGATGTTGAGGAGGGTGAGATCCATTTGGAGAACTTTTATGTCGTCGAAGCTGAGTTATCTCCCTAAGAAAGAGTGCGAGACAACGCTGGTCCAAGTATCTGAAGAAGGTAGAAACAAATCGAGAGTTGTCCCTGCGAAGGCAATGGAACCTACCTCGGATCTCATAATAAATGGGACAACAAAAAATAAAGTGATGAAGGGTTTCAACTTCACCGAAGGAGCAAAACAAGCAAATCCGCTCCTCCATCGGAAGATGGTGATCTGACTCAATCCGGAGTTGATGAGAACACACCCTGAGTTGCCCAATAGTGATTCGAAGACCATGCATTGTGTGCTGCTGAAGGTATTGTGGAGGAACTATTTTGCCCTCCTGAATTTGTAAGAAGTGCTCATGGTAGAAAGACAACTTGGGGGAAAGAGGGGCAACAGGAGAGATCCATGTGCATCTGGTGTACTGGAGACTAACATCCTTCCGAATCTTGTGGAGCATCTTCTCCTTACTAAGCCGAGAGGGGGGGAGAACCCCCAAAGAATAAGGGGGGAGCTTGTCTATCCGTATCTGAATGCTGGCCAGGAGAGCAGAAACCTGAAAATACTAGCTCCTTCGGCCTCCCCAAGAACTTGGAGAGAGTTCCATCGAGGAGTGAAGGGCGAGGTAAGGGTAACGCTTGCAACCCTCAGGGGTATCTTCGAAAGTACGGATCCTATGAAGATAACCAATAATCAAGAAGATAATCTCAAGCTGGAGAGGAGAAGCCCCAAACTCTGCTAGAATAATAGAGCGGGGGACTGTGCCCTTGCAACGAATGAATCGTCGAAGAAAGAGTGTCCGGACTCTTTCAACCCGTGACCACTCAATCGGGCCAAGGCTAGGACCCCAAACCACTGACCCATAAGTAATAGTTGGCTTGACCAAGGCATCAAAAATCCTCATCTTTACAGGTATATCCTGAAAATGTGCTTTGAAGCAATTCCTCTCTAGCAAAGACAGAGCTGCATATCCCTTACACACTCGGGCCTGGGCGGCGGGTTTCATACTAAAAGTGGGACCCATGAAAAGAACCCCCAAGTACACATAAGAGGTGGTTATCTTGACCTCCCGACCTTGGAAAGAGAAGTGGAGATGAGATAGAGCCTCTTTGGTAGTATTGAATACCATAACCTTGTCTTAGAAAGATTCACCGTCAGCTGTCTCGAGTCACAAAAAGCGGAAAGCTTGTCCAGATGGCGCTGAAGTCCCTCAGGAGAAGAGGCCAAAAGAACAACATCATCAGCAAAGATGAGAATAGAAATCAGCACATAGTGAAGAAGGCAACCATCCTCTGCATATTACTATCAGCAAAGAACATAATAGAATTCAGAAGATTCTAGAATTCTAAGAAGGATATACTTGGTACAAGAGCCTTGTGTGGGAATTTTTATTTAACGTTTTACTGGAACTCTGAATAGAAATCCCTGAAGTATTGAACAAAAAATAATGAAAGCTCTAAAATTTTGAACAAACTACTTATAGGGAATTTTGTATAAACTGGGAACTGAACAGAAGTTAGATGTCATAATTATTGTTGGTGTTGTCAACTGACCTTCTTCCCTCCATGGTAACATGCTGAGAGAATTAGAAAACGTTTATAAAGGAGAGAGTGCGGGGGATGAAAACCATAGATTGTGAGGAATCGTCAAAAGGTGTATAGCCACCGTTTGGGGCTATGAGCCTTGGGATTGAGGATGATTCTTACATACAATGATAGTAATTTTCCATGCATACTCATAATTAGGACTTCAATAAATAAGACTTCCTCTAACATGCAAAAGAATTAGTGAGGCGGATAAAATAGTACTAATGAACTGATAAATAATCAGGATGTTTTGCTGGCGAGGATGTTTTGGTCTTAAATAACAGTGTAGTGCTTGCTTCTTGGGGTACAAATTCAGTCAAATTATTCACCAAAAGAAGATACTCAATTAGTAATTTTTTTTCCCTTCAGTAAAGGTTGGATATTTTTAGAGAGAATGCATGGATTGAATATAGAAAATTACACCTTATACAGGATGCTTCTCCTGGGATTCTCCTGGGATTCAGCTAAACCTTTTTTCCTTGTTTGTGCTTCTCCTGGGATTCTATGCTTCTTGGTTCAATTCAGCCTCCAATTAGAGTTTTAGCACGAGGCCTGAGGTTAAACATATAACATATTACAGATACAAAATGCTATCGTGGATTAAAGAGTTGTGGTTACGTAGATAAGAAGCTTAATAGCATACTGTAGGGAGCCTGAAAAGATATTTTACAATGTTGTCATCTTATTGTTGTACGGTGATTATGACTTTTTTGAATTTATTTGTTTTCTCCAGTTGCTTTTGGACCATGCCAGGGTTGACAAGTTGGTGATTTGGGTCTACACGGTATATGACTTGCAAATGTGGTTGTTGTCTAACATATAGAGGTTGTTGAATGTACTTTGAAATGATGTATGATATATTATTATGGTGGTTACAAGTCTAATAATCATAGGATTATTATGGCAGAGTAGCACGTGTGTATTTACTTTCATTGTTAGTATTTGTGCTAAAATTGATTGCATTGGTATTTTTAATTTTATGCTGGTATTTGTGCTAAAATTGATTGCATTGGTATTTTTAATTTTATGCTGGTACAAATATGTCTATTTCATTTGATATTGTTTCATTATGCATATTGTACCAATCATGTGTTTGTTCTCATTGTTAGCATTTTTGCCAAATCGGTTGCATTGGTTTGTTTTACTGCTACTTCATTTGATATAGTGATTTGATATTCATATAAATATGTATTTGTGTTGAATGAGGTTAATTTATGCCAAAGCTGCCTCTAGTATGACTATTTGTGAGTGCCATGGTGTTATGCATATTATCTTGCCATTCATCTCAATATACAAGCTAGGCACTTTTCAAATTGTAAATTAGCATGGGGTAAAAAATGATTTGTAGGGTCATTTTAGATAAACATTACCTAGTAACATGACTAATTGGATATTTTTGGTGAAGCCAAAGTAGAGAAACTTGGACACGACAAGGGCAATTTCTGATTCGGACCATAGTAGAGAAAATCAGAATCAGCTTGGAATCGGGTTGGAAAATGAATCGAGAAAAAAATGGCAAAAAAAGAAAACCTGAAGAAAACACAATTTTCCATTGATGTTTATTTGGTTAAAAAAGCTTTTGTATTATTTATTAGCAAATAAGATAGCTACATTGTCTACCCCGCCGTGCAAACAGGGCTTTCATCCAAAATTTTATAGAAGAGCAACAACCATGTCTTAAGCGTATTTATACAAGGACAGAGAAATCTATGACTTTCTTCTGAGTCACAACATATAGGAACTTGAGTTCCACGGGGACACGCCCCCCCCCCTTGGGGAATGCGTCCCCCCGTCCCCTGCGTCCCCAGGGACAGGGGACGGCATGGGGGACGTTTCCCCCCGTCCCCCTTTTGGGGGACAGCAGGGCAGCCGTCCCCGGGACGGCTGGCCATCCCAGGTGGCCGTCCAGGGATGTCCCTGGGGACGACCAGCCGTCCCCTGGGCGTCCCCGGGGACGCCCAGCTGTCCCCCCCAAAAAATAATTAAAAAACAAAATTGAAAAATAAAAATAAAAAAAAAGGCTGTCATATTTGAACAGTTAGGAGTAACTGTCATTGCTTACATGGTGGGAACTGAACAATGGTGGTTGTCAATGTTTAAATATCACTTTAGTGATTGGACAGCAGTGCAGAATTGCTAGAGACTGAACAGTAAAGCTGTCTTGCTTTTATAATTTATATTGAGGGTTGTAAACTGACAACTGTCTTGATTGACCAGTGATGGCTGAAAAAATAGATAATTATCTTGCCTGAACAGAGAAAAGTGAAAACCAATGACTATCTTGCTTGAACATTGATGGCCAAAAAGTAAAAACTGAGGACTGTCTTTGTTTGAACATTGGTGATTGAAAAAAAATTAAAAAATGGTCTTTGCTTGAACATTGGTGGCTTTAAAATTGATGATTGTTATTGTTTGAATGTTAAAGCTGAACAGTGTGGCATTCATTACTTGAGCAATAGGAACTATTTTGGTTGACTGTTATAGATTGCACTTGATATCCTTGGCTGAACCTTCAAGTTACATTTGTTGAAATGGCTGCACTTAGTAATAGGCTAATAGCTGAGTTCATTTCAGATTGAAACATGTTTTAAGAACATGCATACTTTTTAAGTTTTTAGTATTTTCCATTTTTGTTGTGTGTAGAATTTGTAGATTATTCTAAATTTCTAAATTTTTTTATAGTATTATACCAGCCGTCCCCTAAAATTGGCCTGCCGTCCCCCGCCGTCCCCGAAACGCGTCCCCTCATCCCCCAGGCTCGTGGAACCTTGATAGGAACCAAAGTTATCAACATCAATATGTAGAATACGGTATAGATCTTCCCTACTTTTCTATATCCACCATCGTGGAGGATCTTCATAACAAGTTAGATCCCCACAGTCTAAAGCCCAATTCGCCATAGCATCTGCAATCTTATTTTGTTCTCGAGGAGCATGAAGAAACTCTACTATTCTGAATCTAGACTGAAGTGCATGTATCTTGTCAATCACCCTTTGTAACCTCCAATCCTGAGAGGAGGTTTTGGTGGATGTCTTAAGTTGATTAATGGTTACTTGTGAATCTGATTCTACTTGTATTGCAGACCAGCCAACCTTAGCAGCTTCTTGAAGGCCACGAAGGATAGCACATGCTTCTGCTAGATTATTAGAGAGGATGCCAAGATTCTCTGCAAAAAGAAAAGCATGAGTACCATCTGAGAATCTTCCTATGCCTCCTATACTTGCCCTTCCTAGATTACCTCTTGATGTGCCATCAATGTTGATTTTCCCCATACCTTTGGGAGGGGCTTGCCATGGTCCATCCCTTTGAATAGTAGGCCGATGACCTTGTGGATGCCTACATCTCCATTCATCCACAGGGAGTTGAAGCTTGGAGAGTAAACTATGTCACTGTTGAGATACTGTGGAGGGGGGCTTCAATGTATGCAGAGTATTTTCCCTGATATTTGCTGCAATTTTTTCCCAAATATACTGAACATTATGCTGAATTGCTTTAAAGGTTCTTTTATTCCTTTCTTTACATAGATTCCAGAGCTTCAAAGATATACTGACCAAGGCCATCTATTTCGTTGAACTGTCCAACCCATTCACTCTGGGCCAAGTCCTCCATGCCTCCTCAAGGGGAGAGGTGAATTGCCAGAATCTTAGATCTAAAAAGGTTGCCAACCATTTCCACAATTGAATGGCCAAGGGGTAGAAAAAAAAGGTGGTCCCAGCTCTCGTTCTGTGGACAACATGACTCACATATGAACCGACCAAAAAAGCCCCTGTTTCATCATATCACAATAAATTAATATCTTAATACCTATCATTGTTTATTACGTTTTCCACGACATCTTCATAGACATTTCATTAAATAATTATAAATGTAAGTGTGGGTCTATAAAGTATGTAATAATATTTAAAATAAAATAATTTAGGTCGGGACATTTTAAAGGTATGTTTTGGGTTTTTATTTACGAAATCCAAATTTAAATTACATAATGTGTGTGAGTAGACTTCAACGACCAAAATAATTTTTTTTAATTAAAAATTGTTAAATATACATTTAAAATTTAATTAATTGTTAATTTTAGATGTAATAAATTAATAATATTTTTCTTATAACAATAACATCCATGTAATTTGAATGTGTTTATGTGTAGAAATTTAAACCCTTATCAACACCTTAATCCTAATTACATATATCAATGAATATATATTAATAATATATAAATATTTTTAACATACATCTCATTTATTATGTATCCTTACATTTTAATAAATATTTAAATTTTAAAACCACACATCCTATATTCATTAATTACATCTTTGCATAATCTTGCACTAACAATACAACCTTGAACAAAACATTAACTCAAAATTATTATAAATATATTGAATTTAATCCTTTTATTCTCTCATTCTATTGATTAAAAAATTATTGTGTGAATACAAGTCTTTGGACTCATGTCTAAAAAATATTTCTTTATGTTGCATGAAATTTAAATAACTTCTATGCATCATGCTTCTGTGCCTTTACGTGTATATGAAAATAGTTTGGTTGGTGGCCGTTGTGGTATCGGTTTTGGAGGAGACGTATTGTAGGTGGTAGGTGATGAAGAAGAGCCAGAGTTTGATAATGGAGAAAGCGTTCTATCGTGTGGGCTTTGATAATGGAGAAAGTATTATAATGAAGATAACTTGGCGGGATCGTAAAACTCACATGGCAATTCCTAATTAAAGCGTTCTTCGTGTGGGCTTTGATAATGGAGAAAGTATTATAATGAAGACAACATGGCGGGATCGTAAAACTCACATGGCAATTCCTAATTTCTACCACAAGTAGACAAGCATTCGCCATGCAACAAGGTCCACGTCGTCCTCACAGCTCCAGTGGAATTTCACCCAACTTAATCTAAATAATGTAATTGAGGATGTTCAACTCATTATACCTGGATGCCCATCAATCGAAAAATGCCAGATCATCATTGACAGACCGTCCAGGTCATTTACAACATGAAATACTTTTTTACGTGCATGCAACCGTCAAATTCCAGAGCTGCACGTGCCCGGTTAAGAGTAAATTTTTCCCCTCATGTGCGACTGATTTTTCCCATGGAGAATCGCAATTTTATGAAAAATCAGCCAAAAATTGCCAAAAAATCGGCCAAAAATTGAACAAATTCCATTTCATGCCAAGTTGACTTGGATTTCTAGCAGACTTGGAAAGAATCGGGAATCAATGATTTTTTGGCCAATTTTTTGCACCGCTGACTCAGACTTGGACTTGGCAAAAAAAACTCGGGAAAATTCTGCCAAAACAAAATCAAAGAAAACGCAAATTTTAATTCAAAAATAGATTTTTTTTCATTCAACAAGTCACAATTAATTCACATTATACATATCCAAAATTAATACTCTAAGTGGTAAAACCTTAAACTGCACATGAAATGCCTCATAGGCTCACTATAACAATCAACTCATCTATCTAGCATCAAGCAATGCCTTTGCCCATTTGACCTAGCTGAAGATCTGGTCCTCTCTCTTTGTGCCTGTGCCTCTTCCTCTGCCTTTGCTACCAACTCTTCCACCGTATTTCCAAAATGATCCTTTGAAAAGAGAGGCTTTGCTGCTCCTCTGTCTCTGGGATCCAATCAAATGATTAATTAATATCATCTAAATTAATGACCCCACAATTTTTTACGGTGGAGGCGAAGGTTGTAATGAACAAACATAGCCCTTCCAGCTTGTGCTACACGAGACTATTACACTTCTTGGAGTGAATGTTCTCAAACATGCTGCAATTGTGCACACAATCTGAAGCGTTGCATGGTTGACATAAATTTTTTATGGTGAATCATTGGAGATTGCGTGTGTAGTCATCGAAGTCCTCCTACCATAACTCTAGAAAATGCTCCCCCCTCCAAACAAACAAAAAAAAGGAATTTATGTAAATTGACATTATTTTTTAGAAACAAATTCAATATAAAGTCAATTCATATGGGTTACCTGACTTCCCCAAATACACTATGGGATCTTGTAAAGGTTACACTCAAACTCTTGTAATTATGCAACTAATCTTGTAGAAAACTGTGAATGTTTTAATCTGGCACCATCCGGTTAAGGCACTGTTGAAGGCCCGACATGACCTAATAGTCAGCATCAAAGGATTCATCATAAAAGAATTTAGGGTTGATGTAGTACCTCACAACATGTAGTGGCCTATGGAGCTGAGAAGTCCCTCAATGGTCAATTAGTTCCTAAATGGGAAGGTAATTGGACTTTAAATAATTATAAAATGAGACAATCACCTTTTTGGCCCTATCCTCAACCAAATATTGGATATCCGCCACAATTTCTTGAAGGAGAGGACCCTTAAAATCATCATAAGTGGGCACTTTAAATCTTGGGCCGCAAATGGTGAGAGCATTTACCATACCCAGCCAATATGGAGACCTCATCACATTGAAAGAGATGTTGGAAATTTACCAAAAGCTTGCACAAACCCATCTCATGTGAGATGACATGTGTGTAAGAGGCATGATGCAAGAGTGTATGTCATGAATAAAGTGCTGTATCTGAACACATGTGTATATATATTGTAAATTTTTAAAGGAGGTTGGATGTTGTCTAAGACTCGTAAGCATCCTTCAGACTTTTGGCAGGATATCTTTGCGCATCCTTGAGATTCCTAGATGTCTGTGAAACTCTTTAAAGGGGCTTCTTGATATATCCTTGCCATCTCAAGGACTCTTGGGCGCGCTTGGGACGATGTCCTCACCAAAGTGAGCTTCAGAAATGACTGTTAAAGCCTTGGAATGGTTGGCTTTTGGGCCTGAGGAGTGGAGATGCCCAGGGATGACTTGTACTTGTCCGGAGTCCTCAAAATGCCATGTAGAACAGGATGGGACCCTCAAGGTTTTAGGATAGGTCCTTGCGGAACACTTCTAATGACAACTATTAATCCAAAATTGTACAAATAAGTTTTAGATAGCTCTCAGCTGAGCCTAGTTTTGACAGGGAATGCAGTTTCACTGTTTTGCCACCGTATATGCTGTGAATGTGAAAAGGGTTTTTGATGTCAATTACATTTGCTTTTTCAACTGATTGTTAGTTAAGAAGATAGCAAACACCCAGGTTTTGACTGCAACTGCTTTCTTTTATTATGCTATGGTGTTGTGTGTTTTATGCATCATGAGAAATGGAATATTCATTTTTGCACTATGTAGTATGTAGCAAGTGAATTATAATGTCTATACCATATCCTAAACGAACCTTGTGGGGATGGATTTAATTTTGTGTTCTAAAATTAGAAGGGCATTGCTTTTTATGAATTTGTGCCTAGACCTTTTAGAATTGACATGCAATTACATGTAATGTCTAAACATCAATAACTTCGTACTCTTTACCATTGGATGTCAGCTCATAGGAGGGATGTTTCTAGAGCAGAGGATGCTATAGCTCTACCTTTTGGGACTGAGTCAGTTGGCATGCAGAGGGACTGGAACGAGGAATTACAGTCATGTAGGGAATTTCCTCGCAAGTCCCTTCAAGAAAGGTGCAATTTTTTGCCATCGTATGCGGATATTTGACATAATTGTATGGGGTGGATTGATTTTCTTGTTGTTCTTGTATTTGATTCAATTTCCATCATATGCTGTAAATGTTGACAGGTTTGTGTATGTTATGCAACAGGATACTACGTGATAGAGCTCTTTATAAGGTAAGCTGTGATTTTGTTGATGCAGCAATAAAAGGTGCAAAAGGTGTCATTAGTCGATGCATACCACCTATCAACCCAACCGATCCTGAACGATTTCATATGTAAGTACATCTTGACAGTTAGGGTCTTTGAAGTGAGTCATTTCTAAATCTGCTGGGGAAACAAAACAAATTATACACTATGGAATGTGTTGGAAAAAATGAAGAAAGTCACCATATCTCTGCTCGTTGAAAAATCGAAGTTTAAAATCTTAAGACACTCAAAATATTGAAGGAAGCCCAAGACAGCTAGAGAAGCTGGGATGAACATTTTCCTTTTCCTTGTCTGAGTGTCGCTAACATGATAATTTATTGATGAATAATACAAATGTTTTTCATTAAGTGCATTATTCTTTTCTTTTCAACAAAATTGTTCATTTATGAAGATAACTGACACCTTTGTTTTGGTTGAATTTATGTCATTGCATTGCAGTTTGCAATGTGAATTGCTCTGATATAACTGGCAGGTTGTGTTTGAAGTTGGGCAATTTAACAATTCTCATTGGTTTTACAGCCTTGTTGAAGTCTTGCAATATCAGTATATTACTATATTTAGATATATAAAAAAATTTGAGAGACATCTTCGCAATGTTGTAGGATTAATAAGTCATGTGGATCTGTCTTCAACTACATTGTCAGACAACTCTGTGAATGATGAACATTGGGAAGGAGTAGTTAGAGCTATGGCTTTGGTTAGAAGTCTTATGAAGATGGAAAGAACATTATTCTTCAGAATTTTACTTTGGTTCAATTATGTTGTTTTTACAACAGTGGACTGTAGTCAATTGAGCACTGTTTTCAGAATATACTCTTCTAGGTGGTATGAAATTTTAGACAACTTTGTTTTCCAAAGGTTCCTGCGTGGATCTCAATAATTAAAGATGTCTACTCATCATCTTACTAGGGTGGCATTTAGCTTACAAAAAACTATGCAGGAGCTTCATTGACACTTCTGCTTGTTGCCTAGAGGGAAATTTTTGAAATTCAAATTGTCTTTTGCCCTCCCAAATTCATTGAAATTTGAAATTGGAATATGGCGACAGGCTTGTTGCCTAGAGGGAAATTGTTGAAATTCAAATTGTCTTTTGCCCTCCCAAATTCAAATTTTTGAAATTTAAAATTGGAATATGGCGATGGGCGGGAATTCGACGGGCGGGAAGGCATGTGATTGGATGTGTTTGTGTTGTGTTGACACAGGCACACATCACAGGTAGGGCAAGGGGGGTGCATGGTTTTGTTATGCGTAATAAATATAATGCTTTGGTTTTCCTTCCCAAGGTGAGAGCATGGTTTTGTTATGCATAATAAATATAATGTACTTGGGAAGGTGGCTAGCACAATGAGTGCTAGCACTGCCAATGGGAGGTCCTGAGTTCAAACCTACCCCCCATCCATTTTGATGATGATGTCAACAGAAGACTAGATGTTGCCCATGATGACATAAGCATAAGTGATGATATGGCACCCTCGAATGTGGCTGATGACATGGCATGTTGAATGGATGCAATGTGGTAGTTTGTGACGGTCCGTACAATTGAGCGATGGTCTGTATAGTTGAGTTGGCACAAGGTGCACACATATTGAGGCGAGACATGACAGTTCGTACAATTGACATGGTTGTTCGTATTTGTGACTTAATGAGAATGTTAAAGTATCATGCATGATGAAGCGACACATGGCACACTGTGGTTGGGTTGACGTGGCCGTCTTTACAGTAGCTGGCATGGCAGTTTGTATGCTACTTGGCGTCTATAAAAACATGATCGATCAATCACATTTTGCCATCTCATTGAACTTGACAAGCAACTCGCACAGTAAGCAGTAGGCTTGGCAATGCACGAATTTCAAAGCAAATTAGACAACGGCAAATGGTGCAACGTGGTTTGTAGAAAAGATAGTAAATTAGATTGTGACAATTGGCATCGCGCGATTCATTGGTATACTGCACATTCAACACACAATTCTCACCCTCTTATCCAGTCATGCAGATACACATGGTGGCCTCCCCATTTGTTGCAAGTATTGAAATTAAAAAAAAAAATTTCAAGGGTTTTGAAGGCAATTTTTGCAATTTTAGGGTCAAACTTTCGAGGGCCATATGTTTTGCATACTGAAGCGTTTGGAGCGCCTCATTTTTCAAATCGAATGTTTTCTCGAGCTCTTTGCATTGGTGTTGTTTTTGGTCACAATTGCATTTAGATTTTTGAATTTTGGCAAAATAGTTATCTATCATCATGTGCCCTTGTTGAATGATCCTAACTATGTCACTTGGAAGCTCAAGAAGCTTTTCAAGAAGCCTACTTGCGAGTTCTGAAAAAAAAATGGACACAAGGTAGTTTTCTCTTCCTCTAGTGCAAGACAAGATGAGCAAGATGGTTCAGTTCGGAATGTTCCAACTTTGTGTGATGAGGAGAGTGGTGATGAGTTGGATTCTTCCATTTCAGTTCTTGATGTTGATATGGTGCAGGATACTTGTGCTTCTTTTGAACGTCCTACACCAAAGTGGGTTAAGATGCTTCTAAAGGATGCACAACTCATTTTGTCCCTTGGGTGGCATCGAAGGGCTCCTTCTTGAGCTTTGCTCTCAAATGCAGCTCATTCACAGGATCCTGTCACTTACTCCTAGGCTAAGGGCAAGCCTGAATGGGAAGATGCTATGGTAGCAAAATATGAGGCATTGATGAAGAACTGGACATGGGAGTTGGTACCTCTTCTAGTAGGGAAGAATGTTGTGGGGTGTAAGTGGGTCTACAAGACCAAGTATACATCGGATGGTCAGATTGAAAAGCACAAGGCACACCTTGTTGCCAAGGGCTTATCTCAGTAGGAAGGAGTGGACTACTCAAAGACTTTTGCACCTGTAGCCAAGATGGACTGCATCAGAATTATTCCTTCCGTTGCTACCTCCTATGGATGGAAGGTGCATCAGATGGATATGAAGAGTGCCTTTCTCCATTGAGAACTTAGGAGGAATTCTACATGCAACAACCACTCGGATTTGAGCTAGAGGGCCCTACTCCATTGGTATGTTGTTTGAATCGATCTTTATATGGTCTTAAGCAACAAGCTCGTCGTGCCTGGTATGAGAAAATCCATTATTTTTTCCTTTAGTTGTGGATTTCAGTGATGTGGAAACTTTGGCGATTGTATTGTATGTTGATGATCTTCTCATCACGGGCAACTCCACTACTTTGATTTAGGATATGAAGTCACGACTTTGTTCCACCTTTGAGATGACAAATTTAAGGCTTATGCACTATTTTTGGGGAATCTTGATTAATCAAATAGATTCTAGCATTATCATTTCTCAGTCTAAGTATGCTTTATATTTTCAATGGTTCAGGATGGAGGAGTGTAAGCCTGCTCGGACCCCTTTGCTTTAGGTTTGAAACTTCAAGTTGATTGTATCACACCTTTAGTTGATGCCACTCTATACAAGTCTTTTGTAAAAGGACTTCTCTATCTCACTCACACTACACCGGATATAGCCTTTGCTGTTAGCTATTGTTCTAAACTTCCAGGTACATGCGGGCTCCTTGGAAGAGTCATTGGACTGTAACAAAGTGGATTCTCAAATATATTAGAGGGACATTTCAAATGGGCATTCACTACTCAATTGGTTCTCGAATTTTGACAGGTTTTTCAGATGCTGATCGGGCAGGTGTTTTGGATGAGTGACGGTCCACCACAGGCTATGTGTTCTATTTGGGATCCAACCCGGTTTCATGGTGTTCCATATGCCAATCCACCATTTCTCAGTCCTCCATGGAGGCTGAATATTTTGTTGCCAATGAGGCAACTAAGCATCTCAGGTGGATGCTAATGATTATGGAGGAGATTGGCATTCCTTTAAGCTCTATTGTTACCATAGTTGAGAAAATCTGCAAAAATTCCCGATTCGATCCGATTTTTCCTGATTCATAGGCTAGCCGATTTTTGCTGATTTTTTCCCAAAAAATTTTGATATGCATAAAAAAGCTTTTTTTCCAATGAAAAAATGCCAATTTTTTGCCGATTATCCTCCAGATTTTTTTCCGATTCCTGATTTTTTTTCCGTTCCCGATTTTTTTCCAATTCCCGATTTTTTTCCGATTCTTTTCCATGTCGATTCCGATCCGATTCAACTATGCTGGTTACTGTTCATTGTGACAATCAAAGTGCCGTACAACTTGTTTGCACTCTTGTGTTTCATCAACAAACAAAGCACATTGAGAAATGGATGCACTTTGTGCAATGGCTTCATGCTCGTGGGATGTTAGATTTAGTATTCGTACGTTCATCAGAGCAAGCAATAGATATTTTGACCAAGATATGCTCGAGGTCACTTTTGTGCGCATGTGGGAGCTTCTTGGAGTTGGAGAGTGTCCTTTAAAGGAGGATCCAACGCAAGAGTCTCTCTATGTGTCCCTCATTCAGCTTAAGGGGGGATGTTGGAATATGTGGTGGTTAAGCTTATCTTGAGGCCATGACTGAATTTTTGTTATGTTTTCCCTTTGGGCCCATGTAAACCTTGAAAAAGGTATTTTTTTGGTAATTTTTTAATTATTTTATTCCTAAGGGTCAGTGTCGTAACTGTTATGGGACCTAGGAATATGTATATGGGGATATGATATTATATTGTATAAGGGTATTATGGATAGTTGGCATGGGCCACAAATAACCCAAGGTTGATTATACTATACGATACTATTATATTATAATATCGAGTGGGAAGAGGTTTTAGTAGTTGGCTCCCCAAAGTAGAATTAGAAGATGGGTATATAAAGAAGGGATATTGTCATTGTAATCATCATGGAGATCATTCATATGAAGTATTACTTGTAATCGTCTTTGCCTACGAAGTGGCTTATGAGACTTTGCCCTCTCTAAGTGGCGCTCTCATCTTGGGAGATGCTGTTGAGTTTTCTTTAAGGAGTATTATTGGTGTTGCCCTACCCAAAGGGTCTTATCTTTGTCTCATTGTGTGGAAAAAATAGGCAAAAATCGGCTAGCCTATGAACCGGGAAAAATCGGATCGAATCGGGAAAATTCGGATCGAATCGGGATGTTTTGCAGATTTTCTCAACTATGGTGTGGATTATTATTGTGGATGAATGATTTGATATTTTTGCATATTGGTGAATGATTTCTCTTAATAAGAATAAAGTTTCATAACAAATGGTATAAGAGTAATGATTCTAACAAGGTGGGGATTGTTTTTTGCGGATTGTAGAATTAGGGCAAATTTTTTTTCAAAACACCTCATTTTGAGGAAGCCATATCTTTGTGTAAAGTTGTCTAATTTAGATGATTCTTTCAAAAATTTGTTTGGAATTTGAAGAGCTTTGAAATGAGTGGTCACACGAACAAATTCAAGCAGTATTGCGGGAGATATGACCATGTGAAGACAACCGTCCAAAACAAGGGCAGCAATAGGGTAAATCTTTCTAGAAAAAATGTCTCATCTTTTAGGAGGCATATCTTTGTGAAAGTTTGTCCGATTCAGACGATTCTTTGATCATGTTATGCGGAATTTTAAGAGTTTTAAATTGAGTGGTCATATAGAGGAATTCGAGCAATATTGAGGGAGATATGACCTTGTGAAGCAAATCACATAAGCAGTATTGAGGAATCTAGAAAAATGAAATTTGATATATCTTTCAACTGCGGGTAAGCAAATCATTTGTTGTTGTGTTTGAAGGAGATCTTTTCTTTTGGAAGTTTAGCTTCAAATTAGTAGGGAGACATATTTTTATGAAACCCTAGTTCATAAAACCCTATTTTGCATTGTCTTTTTGTTGGGACGTGAACTTATGTAGCTATTAAATTTTTTTTTGGAGAAGATGATGTTGATGTTAGAGACTGGTGGAAATGTTTTAAATCCTTGTATTGTACTTGTTCTTGTTGGAACCTTATGCTTATTTATTTTCTTCGAGGAGAAGCTCTCTCTTGGTTTTATTGATTTTGTAGGGCCCGTAATTGTGAATTGACTTGTGAAAAAAACAATGCAAGCATTCTTGAGTCAGTGGGACCCATATAAAAAGATATCTAGTTTGAAGGTCACAAGCTTCAAGGGGAACAAGAAGTAATGAATAGAAATAAAAAGTCTTCAGGGGGAACAAAAAAAATGAATAGAGAGGACATGATAGAAGGTAAAAAAGATGTTAGTGTGCAGACAGAGGGAACCACACCTTGGGTGGCAGATAAGCTAAAAAGTGATCAAAAGGATCTAAATTCATCTAAAATTCAAGGTTCATGGATGCATTCAAAAGAAAAAAGTTATTATTTCCATTAGTCCTAGCAGTAGATGTAATTTCATATATAGTGCTTTGGCTAAGAGGTTGTAGGTTCAAGCAACAAAAATTAAGGACATACAACTTGAGGGTGAGAATGTTCAAATTTTTGAAGATTTGAAGATAAATATGTTCAAGTCAGATTTTCATTTTATTGAGACAGATGATGTGGATATTATTCTTGGATATCCTTGGTTGGATTGTTTGGGTACTGTTAACTTTAATACACAAAAGAAGTTTATGAAGTTATGGTATAAGAAAAGGAAGATAACATCACATGATATTTCTTGGCTTAAGGAGTAAGGATCCAAGGAGAAGCAATAAGTGATGATGGCAGAGGAGCAAGTTAAGGAACCCACAAAAGAATCAAAAGTCAAATCTATGGTAGCAACAGTAGTAGGAGTCCACGGAAGAAGCAACAACAAATTCCAAAGAAGCTTTGTTAGAAGTGTACAAGGATGCACCAAAAGGTCACAAGAGAAAAGATCATTAGGAAGAATTTAAAATAGAGAAACAAAATGTTGAAGAATCAAAAGAAGCAAAATGTCAATTTAAGATTTGCCACCCACACCATCCTGAGTGGTAACAATCTTGGAGGCATGGCATAGGGCATCAATATTATGGATCTACATGGAGTCAGAAAGGCATCAAGTATGAACGACAAACTATGAAATAAACTGAATGCAACCACCATCATCATGCGCAGATTGAACACAAAATTTTAAAGCCTATCTATTATGAAAGATATGACATGAATCATATACAACTTGAGATTCACCCACTTTAGTGAATTACGAGAACATAGCTCAGGAGCTGCACAAGGTTTGATTCAAAAATTCCATCTAGCTAGAACATAAGGCTAACCGAGAATGGACTAAGTCTAATGGGCCAACTAATGGATGGTTTTTGACCCTTCTGGCTGTTTAGTGGGCCCTTATTTATACCATTTGTTTGGTTCTTCACATAGCCTGACTTTTATAATTTTACTATTATATTCTTTCCAATGGGACTTATCAAATTTGGGATTTTATCTTTAGTTTGTTTGCAATGTAATCTTTTTGGGATCATATTCAACCATTTCTTATTAAATTGCTATTTGCATGAAGTCATGGGTCACTTATGTCAGATTTGTTGAATGATTTGACAATTGATCTACCAATCCCAACAAATGGGCTAGGTGTTAACTCCATTGAATTTTGACACTTTTTTATGTTTTTTGGCAACTTACATTTTGTTTCCCTATGGGCCGTTGATTTGTCGAGATTGGAAGGTTGTCGGGGTTTTTCAATGTTTGACCATTTATTCCTTCTTGCAATTCCTGTGGGTTGTTGATTTGCCTAGATCAGATGATTGGTGGGGTTTCTCAATATTTTACCATTTATTTCTCCTTCGAATCCTCTTGGGCTACTGATTTGCAGAGATCAGACGGTTGGCAAGGTTTCCCGATGTTTCATTATTTTTTCTCCTCCTAATCCCCATGGGCCATTGATTTGTGGAGATCGTATAGGTGGTGGGGTTTTTCAATGTTCTACCATTAATTCCTCCTTGCAATACTTGTGGGTCTTTGATTTGCTGAGATCAGATAGTTGGCGAGGTTTCTCAAGTATTTACCATTTATTCCTCCTTCCAATCCTCGTGGGCTGTTCATTTGTTGAGATCTGACGGTTGGCGAGGTTTCTCAACATTTTACCATTTATTCCTCCTTCCAATCCCCATGGGTTGTTGAATTGCTGAGATCAAATGGTTGGATGGATTTTGGGTGTGGCAATGTGGACAGCCTATAGAAAACAAGCAATTTTGGGCCTCCATTCTCAGAATTCACACAAATTTATATTTGTTGTAAAGCTCTATTCGAGCCGCATCCAATAGAGGTGGTTTCATGAATTTTCATTGAGTATTGTAGGAGATATGGGCCTCGAAAGCAGGCGCTATGGTGAAAAGGCAGGCTCCACGGTCAATAAGGCAATCAGACAGCATGTTGATAATAAGCCATTTGAGATGTAAATTCTTCTTGAAACCTAGGCAAATTTATATTTACCAAAAGCCTCTTTTTGAGCAGCATCCAGTGGAGGTGGTTTTGTGAATTTTCATTGAGTATTGTAGGAGATATGGGCCTCGAAAGTGATGCCATCCTTGTTGCCAAGGATGTTTGCCCGGTTTGTTGTGCTGAATTGAAGCCGATTTGGGGTTGCTACTGCTATGGGAATATAGGCATATTTGTACTTGTGGACAGATCTTTTCAATCCCGTTTCAACAAGAGTGGTTGTTTTCCATTCTAAGGACATTATAAAGCACAATTATAACAATAAGCACTACGACAAAGCAATTCCCCACTGAGCAACAAAGTTTTTTGAGTGGCTGACTCCTCATGTATGAGAAAAACAAAAGAAAATCTGCAACGATTAAAAAAATAATTGGGTCCGTGTTGTGCATGGGACACACATAACCCAATGTTGATTATGTTATTATATTATATTATAATAATAAGTGGGATGAGGGTTTAGTAGTCGGCTTCCCAAAGTAAAATTAGAAGATGGGTATATAAAGAAGGGATATTGTCATTGTAATCATCATGGAGATCATTCATATGAAGTATTACTTGTAATCGTCTTTGCAGTCCTAAGTGGCGCTCTCATCTTGGGAGATGTTGTGGAGTTTTCCTTAAGGAGTATTATTGGTGTTGCCCTACCCCAAGGGTATTATCTATCTTTGTCCCATTGTGTGGATTATTATTGTGGATAATTATTTGTGGATGAATAATTTGATATTTCTGCATATTGATGAATGGTTTCTGTTAATAAGAATAAAGTTTCATAACAGTAACCTTGACCTAAAGGCATCGTGTAATTGGGTATAAATACCCCTTCTCACCGATCATTTCATTATTAGAATGTAATTTTAATTCTCTTTGAGTGAAGATCTTTTGGTGTGTACGGACACCTCATCATATTCTATGTTTCATATGCTGTGTATTTCATTTGTTGAGCATTACTGAGTAATGATTGATTTGATTCATTTCTAAAAACTACTGTGAAATTTATAAAATGTTTGACCAAGCAGATACAAAAAGGATGTTATGAGCTGTTTATGATTTTCAAATTTTGATTACAAGTTGTTTTCTTACATTGTTCCACCAGATTTGCAACTCTGATCAAAACTCAATCAGATTGCTATGATCATCTTAAATATAGGATTCTTGTTTTGAACCTGTCAAAGAACTTTACATGTGAAGTGTCTATCCTTGTTCCTCCTGTTTGAAGATTCAACAATATAGACATAGCCTGTTGAAACAGGAAGTCATCTGTCATGCAATCTTTGACATCATCCTCATGAACTAGAGTTGATGTGTAAAATTATTTTTTTCCAGTCTTCGTTTCCTTAATTCTACCTTTACTAATTGCAGCACCTCTAACTCTTTAATTTTAAGCTATATGGTATAGATTCCTATAGTGATACTCTAAGCTATATTTTGCATATGTTGAATCTAGCAAAATATTAAAAAGTCATCTTTTTGTGTTATTTCTTCACTTATCTATTTTACTTCTTTGAATCATGATGTCCATTGCTAAGCAAGTTAGCTTTTTAATGACTTATTTGGGATTATACATAGAATTGAAGCCAATGAGAGAACAATTAATAGGGCATTTGCATCTTTCTCACTAAGAAAGAATGGTTTGTGACATTGTGGTGAACAAGCTGGATTGTTCATTTGAAGGCTAACTTAGAAACACATACAAATTTGACATGGAATAACATACACAAAACTATATAGAATATGGTGTAGAAAATAAAGCTATACAGATCAGAAAATTAAATTCAAAATTGTAAAAAACATAACATTCAAATTTGTATCTCATTGTTGAGCTTCTTTCCTATCTTTTTGTATATCAAATTTTGGACTGCATTTAATTTTGTTCATTTGTATAATTATTTTGGATTGTTTTCCTATCCTATTTGTATATGTAATTTAGCAGGAGAACCTTATAAGCTTTACTCTACCAAGAACATAGTTTTCTCAGCTTTGCTTTAAAATGAAGAGCAAATCTGCAATAATATTATCAATTGAACTGTGTAAATATTGCAGTTTCTTTTTATATTCTGATGTGCTAGTTGATTCGTTTTATGTCAGGTATGTTCACAACAACATATTCTTTAGCTTTGCTGTTGATGCGGACTTTACACAAATGCAACAGTCATATGAGCAGAGGACAAAGTTAGAGAGTGATAGGACATCAGTGGACTTTGAAGGTACTAGATGTGATCTCCTGGCAGATCAGAAGCATACAGACAATATTGAAAGTTCTAACGGAGACATGTCAGATCAAAAGGATTCTTCTGTCTTATTGGATCAAGTAAAAGGGGCTACAAGTGAGGAACCAGGATTGGAAGGTTCAGATGGCAAGGAGCAAACTCATCCTGAGGTGGATGGAAATTCTGCAGGGAATGATACCTCACAAATGACTGATAGTGAGCAGGCAACCTATGCATCAGCAAATAATGATTTAAAAGGAACAAAAGCATACAACAATGCAGACGTTCCGGGACTATATACGTTAGCTATGGCAATTGTTGACTATAGAGGCCATAGGGTTGTTGCACAGGTACAATTTTCTACATTTCCTGCTATAATTAATTTTATCCTTCCTTTCTCTCCCAACTGAATGCTTCTAACTGTACACTTGTTAATTGAATTTGCTTATCATAGATCGTTGAAGACTATCTAGGGAATAAGGGTGAAAAATAGATCTTACTTGGTCCTTAACTATTTAAGTTAAGACATGGTTTTGAGTTTAAATTTGATGCACTTTTTGTTTCTTCCACCATTCTAATTTGGTTACGATTACTATTTAGCTTTATTTACTCCTTTCTGTTCAGTTGAGAACATTAACGATATTCTTTGTCTTTTACAATAAATGCCACATGACGCCCTGTATTGCACAGCCTTAGATTATATTCGTCATAATAGATAAATTCCATTAGCATATTGATGTTTCTTGCTGTAGATCTTGTTTATTGTTTTAGAAGATCAGTTAGTTTCTGGGAGAGCATGATACATACACTTAAAACAGTTCTCTTAGGATAAGGGATTAGCATTTCTTATTTATCATCCAAGAGCCTTTAACAAAGCAGAATTGGATTTTTCTCTATTCTTGCAGAGCATTATTCCCGGGATTCTTCAAGGTGACAAATCGGATTCTCTTCTCTATGGTTCTGTTGACAATGGCAAAAAGATATGCTGGAATGATAAATTTCATGAAAAGGTAATAACTTGATTTAGGCATAAATGTTCTCATTAAACTTGCCAAGGCTTATCACAATCTTTTAGGAATTTACTTTAAGCATGTCTCTTGTATATGATTATGTCTGGAATGTATGTCTGCTATGCTTCATGAAACTCTTATTCATTTTTATGTTGTGCATGGGACAATTGTTATGCACAAACATAATCATTTTCCAGTACATATATGCAGGTGAATGAGAGATACATTAATAAAAACAATCAACATTCAACTGAGATCTGCTTTCTGAAACGGTTTCTGGAATCATAGCGTGATTAAATGCCAAATATGATATGCTTTGCTGATCTTGTAGCCGAGATGTTTGAATTATGCATTTTATATGATATGGTTCTACTTCTAACTATTGCACATGGTTATGAAAGAAGCATGATAATGGCTGTGAAAGAAACATAGAAAGGCTGTTAAGTTGAGAAATATAAAATATTTGATATATTGCATTGTGTGTATGTACAAAATGATGTCCCCTGGGGACATGAATCCGAGTGAGGTTTGCTCCAATATTTCCCTCTTCAATTTGCAACTGTTGGAGAAGAAAAGCTGAAGTTCATCACAAGCTGAACTTAAAGTTCTTTGAGGAAAACATGGATATTCAAGAAAGTCATGAGATGTGTAGCCACTTTTCTTCACATATGAGGCAGTATCTGAGTGTCTATCTGGGTTTTATCTTAAGTAAAGTACTGCAGGGGATCGATTATTGTGAAACACATGCCTTTGGGAATGCTTAAAACTAAGGGTCATGATCAACCATGTCCATCAAGAGCAGATAAGTCCAGTAGCCAAACATTCTAGTTGGTGCTGACAGTCCCAATGAACTGATTATGAACTGATTGTCATTGCGTGAACACTGAACTTTCCTTTATGTCGAAAAGCTGTCAAGCTATTTGACCAATCGAAGAAATTATTATATTGTCATTTCAAACACAAACATACTCAAATCTTGGTGCGATCCTTTTGCTGTGCTATAAATCCAAATATTCAGGTCCATGTTGGTGCGATCCTTTTGCTCTGCTATAAATCATCTTCGAAATGCCAAATGTTAAAGCTACAGCTAAATGCTCATGTCTAATGCTCGAATTTTGTAGAAATATGGCAAATTCTAGAGAAGTATGCCCCCAATTCTAAATCTGAATCAATGCAGAGATCAATCATAAACCTCTGATTAAATCTCTGAAATCTCTTTCAAATGGTATTTCATCTCAAATGCTGGAATCTGTTCTAGTATCTCTCAATGCAAATCGTTCCTCAATCACAAAGCTCCAAATGCTCAGATCTGCATCAAAATAATTTCCTCTCCAAATTACTCTTATTTTATGTGTGATATAAAATTATTATTCATAAACATAATCGTATTTCAGTACATATGTGAAAGTGCTTTACATTTCACATCTATATGCTATCCAAATAAAGATACATTAACAAATGCAAAAACAATCAACATTCTATGAGATCTACGCTGTGAAATGGTTTCTGGAATTGTAAAGTGATTAAATGCCAAATATGATATGTCTTGCTAGATGGTGTGCTTTGATATTAAATTGAATTTAGGACAACTGTCTTAACGCAAGGGATTAATTCCTCGATGGTGCGTGAATAACCTTGTAGTTAAGATTTATGATGGACTTATAACATAATTTACAATGTGCTTGATACAAAATTTGTAGAAAAAAAAAATTCCTGGGAACGTGAATGCGAGTGAGGTTGCTCCAACATTCCTAACTTCAAACTCTAGTTCTGGGAGACGAAAGGCCAAACTTGATCACAAGCAGCTGATGCTGAACTCAAATCACTTTGATGAAGTGTAAGGAAGATGGATATTCTGGAAATGCATGAATTGTGTTGCCACTTTTCTTCGCTCATGAGGCCAATAAGTGAGGCAGATACTAAGCCCAATGCGACTACTTATAGCTGTGAACTGAGCCCAGTTGTTCACGATCCTATACAAACCACATGTGATCCACCAGCCATCTGTTGAAAAGAGTATCATTTCTTTATGACATACCAAGTCCAATCTCTAGAACATCTCAAATCACAAACTCATCTCTGAATTTTACTAAATCTGAATATTCTCAATCAAACATATGTCAGCAATTATCATCGGCTAGCTAAATAGCAACCATTTTTGTACAAATAGAACTCAGCCATCTCATTCAATCAGGGAGCTATCGGTCACAAGTCGACCATCTGTGCTTAATCCAAACAAAGCACTGCAAGTGGGTTTCTATCTAGGTCACTTGTTGTGAATCACTTGCTTTTGTGGTCATTTAAAAGTTCAAAACTATGGATCATGATCCAGCAAGAGAAGATAAGTCCAATCAAGCTATCTAGTCACTGCTGGTCGTCTCATTAAACTCTGTTACTGTTGGATCTCTGAATATTCCTTTATGTCTAAAAGCTGTCAAACTATGTGACCAACCTGTGAAATTAATTCATTTTGTCTATCGATACTAAAGCATACTTAAATACCAAAGTGTCCTTATCCAAATATTCAAGTCCATGTTGCTGTGATGGTTCAGTTGAGCTGTAAATTATCTGCCTCACTGTTGCCATATCTGAATGTCTCTTAACAAATGCTAAATGCTAAAATTGAATGCCCATGTCTAAAGCAGTGCTCTCAACTCAAAATCTGAATCAATGCTGACATCAATGATAAATATCTGCTTAAATATGTGAAATCTATCTCAACGAAATCTCATCTCAAATGCTGATATCTACGCCAGTTTCTCTCAATACAAATCTTTCATCAATCTTGATCCCAAATGGTCAAATCTGCATCAAAATAGTCTTATCAATCTCCAAAATCTGTGAAACAAACATGAAAGAGATAGTAAAAGAAAGAAAAAGGGTATTTTATTGCAAGATATTAGAATGCATTGCACTGCAGTTAGGACAGGCTTCTTTATATAGAGAAATAAATCTCTTATGATGGTTGAACAATATTTTAATTTTATTATGTAGTCTTATACCATTGGAGTCCCTTTAGTGTTTATGGGAAATGCTTCTTGTAGTTGTTCGTTTTCTTAATGGCCTCCCCTCCTTCCTATGGTCAAGTAGATTCACTTGTTTCTTTCATGAAGGGGATGTGAATGTGGTATGCCCTTGCTTCATCATATTCATCACTTCCATGTCTTCACCCAGGTCTCACTAGCTATCCATGTAGCACTTTTTTTTTACTCATGCTACTTTCTTGCCATACTCTTCCGTTCCAACTTCTCATCCGATATGTATTCCCACATCTTTATCCATTTCGATGCAGAGTATGTTGATACCTTTACTACATGCCTCTTTTAGCTAATAATATGGTTTTAAACTTTTACTCCCTCTTCATGGCCCCAGTTGCATCCAAATATGACTATTTTGCTTACCTTATGGAAGATTGCCCTTGATTTGTTATCCATACTATCCATTTCTTGAAGCCACCTTGCTTTTTTGGATCCTGTCTTTTGAATACTTGGTAGGACAAGGATGTAAAATAAATCAAGAACATCTTACATGGACAATGTATCTTATTGGATGTTTTATGCATATATGCATTGCAATTCTCACTTGTATCTTCTTGTCAGTTATCTCCATTCTTCGAATTTCACTTTTATCTCTACAGTATTTAGGGTTTTGTTGCACCCATCTTGAGTTGAATGGCACGACTTAAGACTGTCTAAACCATGTAATGGAGTAGCTAATTTGCTGGCAAACATTGTCTCCAGTTCTTGATGGTGTGAATTTGTCATAATATAAAAATTGCCATTAAATTACATTTCCATTCTGGCATAGGCTTCACCAGACTTATCGATTTGTGCAATAACTGTTTTCTTGTGCATAGTTTATTCATTATAATATTTGGCCATATTTTGTTGTAGTTGGGTGGTGGTGACTTGGTATTAAAATATATATATATATATATATATATATATATATATATATATATATATATTTGAAGCAGCTCACATCCACCGTAGTGTGTGGTTGCTTGATGTAGGTTCACAGTGTAGCTGTATGAATCCTAAAAAATTCTTGCAGATTTGGTCTCAGTCGAATCATAAAATTCTTAATCACTCTTCACTAGGGTGTTGGGTATATGGCAGCCCCATTTTATGTTGAGAGCTTGTGACCAATGCAATAAAGTGTATTCTCTTGTTCATTTACAATGTTAAAAAACTATAAGTCATGGTAGATATTTAATTTAAAAAATAATGACAATAATATCATAGTGATTAAAATAATAAAATTAATAGTTAGTATATGCGTTTGGGCTCACCGAATATCAGTTGACTCAGCTTACTATTAGTCATATTCAAGTGAAGGTCCAATACAAATGATGTATGTTGGAATAATGTGTAATATTGAATTGAATCATCTGAATCATTGTAGTCTTTGTTTTTGACTTGTGACTTTTTAGGAAAAAACTTGTAGCCACTGTAGGCATATTGCATTTAGTCTTTTGCTTATAGTAATTCATGAAGTTTTACAGGTCTTGGAGGCTGCCAAAGTACTACATATAAAGGAACACGAGGTGCTTGATGGCTCTGGCAATCGAGTGAAAATTGCAGCTCCTGTGGAATGCAAGGGTATTGTTGGCAGTGATGATAGGTAAAATCTGAACTCTGATTTATTTTACCCTGTTTTTTGCTTAATAAATACACTTTAAACCATAGTACAGAAACTCAGACTTGTCAAAAACTTGGCAAGGCTGATTCTGACTTGGACCCTGATAAAATAAAATAAAATAGAAGTTTAAAATAATGCCTACTGCTGATTTTTGCTAGGTTTTCTTGCTGGCTTCTGTGTTTTAGCCGACTTGTGAATTTCTGGCTGAATTTTTTAACGATTGGGATTTTTAGAATTTGTTTTTAAGGCTTGGCAAGGCAAACAGGAAAAACTCATTTTTCTCTGACTTGGGTCATGACCTGGCGAGTTTTTTAACAACTCGCTGACTTTTATTACTATGCTTCAAACAATATTCTTTTTAGTCTATTGGAATTTAATTAATTCTTAACACATCTTTTTGCCTTTTTCAAATTTTTACAGACATTATCTGCTAGATTTGATGAGAACAACTCCAAGGGATGCAAACTACACAGGGCCAGGGTCACGCTATTGTGTACTAAGGCCTGAGCTTGTAGCTTCATTTTGCCAGGTGTTTGTTATGAATGGTTTTGATTTATGCAATCTTCCTCTCTGGTTTGAAAATGTCCTTATAGCAGGACACTAATGTGAGTATTAACTTGATTTTTTGGGCATGAAGGTTGAAAGTCAAGAGATAACAAAGAAAAATGATCAAAACAAGGGTAATGAAGAGAAGAAAAATGATCAAAACAAGGGTAATGAAGAGAAGAAAAATGATCAAGAGGAGGGTACTGATAGGAAGAAACATAATCAAGGGGAGGATACTGATAGGAAAAGACATGATCAAGAGGAGGGTTCTGATAGGAAGAAACACGATCAAGAAGAGGTTACTGATAGGAAGAAACATGATCAAGAGGAGGGTACTGATGGTTCAAGTTTGCAGGAGGTTTCAGCAGTACTTCTTAATCCCAATGTTTTGACCGATTTTAAGCTGGCTGGTGATCATGAGGTGAGCTTTTAGGAACATAATAATTGGTCAAGCCCCTTATATTTTGATTTATGTCTATACGTGGAAATCCACTATAATTTTGCTATATGTACAGTGTCATAATTTTTTTTGTTCTTTAATTTCATATTTAGATATCATGATTTCTTCTTCCATTAGTGTTTTTAAGGTCTTGTGTTGTGCTTGTATTTTTGTTGTTTGTCTCTCATCAGGAAATAGCCTCGGATGAAAAATTAGTAAAGAAGGCAGGAGTGTACCTTGTCGATGTTATTCTTCCTAAGTTTGTGCAGGATCTAAGTAGTCTTGAGGTTTCACCAATGGACGGTCAGACTCTCACTGAGGCACTCCACGCGCATGGCATCAATGTGCGCTACATTGGCAAGGTAAGCAAAAGAAATTGAAGGGTTTAAATACGCATATAAATTTCCTCAGCATGGAGTTCATCTATAGGTTCTGAAGTGATGTCTTCATTCTTTGAATGATAGTAATTTTCAAAAATGTCCTGAATTTTTGCACTGCTACTCAGGTGGCGAATATGGCAAAACATTTACCTCACATTGTTGATCTTTGTGTTGTTGAAATGGTTGTAAGGGCTGCAAAACATGTTCTAAAGGTAATTCTTAGTACTTTTTTGTGTTATGTTATAGATTTCTGATTTATACAGCCTTTGTGAGCTTTTTATGTGAATAAAGGTAAAGGGTGGTGGGGGGGTGAGGGATTTTGTAGGTCCCAGCCTGTCCAGCGCCTCTGCTTCTTATATGGTACACTTTTGGATGATTGCATTCCTAAGGTCTCGAATGCATGACAAAACATGGTAACAAACTAGGCCTTGCAAGAGAATAATCAACGTATTGAATTAATATCATCGGCATAATTCTCGTTCATGGTTACTGGTGTGAACAGTTATTTTTCATTGAACTAAGAAGAGTTATTCCTTCTAGAATGTCGAATAAGGGATAGAGTTTGACTTGATCCATTCTAATCATCGAGGCTACTGAGTAACATTGTAATAAAGGATTTGTATCAAGTTGTCACACTACATTCTCAAATTTTAGTTCCTGAAGCTACATCTTGGTTTAGAGCTTTCATTAGAATATCTTCTGATGTCATTAAGTTCTTAGTTTTTGAGCATTAATATTTTCTAGCAAAATTATTGGATGAGATAGGAATTCTGCAATTGCTTACATTCAAAGAACATATGGATGAAACAAAACTTCAAATCTATGAACAATAGAATTCCCAACCAATAAAAGGATATAAAAGTCTATGTTAGGGAAAAATTCAGGGCAGCAATGTGTAAAAGAGAGTTAAGATGAAAGAAGTGACACTATCTTGTTGAGTTCAATCCTGCATATGAGCACCATTAAAAGAATATGTAAATGCAGACATCAAACGGAGAGCAGCAATGATTATCGCGCAACTGAGGACTAGCTCTCATCAACTTAATTGTGAGACAGTCAGATAGAAGAGACCTAAAGAGGAATTGGAAGAGAGGAAATGCACCTTTTATATTTCAGGGTCAGTTGAAAAAGTGGAACACTACATCTTGGAATGCAAAGCTTATAATGATATCCAGGCTAGTGATGCTGATATACTAGCAGTGAATTCTACATTTGAATTTTTTGAAGAAGTGAGATTTAAGAAGCTAGGAGAATTTATCAACAATATTTCAGGGGCAGTTGAAAAAGTGAAACAATACATCTTGGAATGCAAAGCTTATGATGATATCCAGGATAGTGATGCTGATATACTAGCAGTGAATTCTATATTTGAATTGTTTGAAGAACGAGAATTAAGAAGCTAGGAGAATTTATCAACAGGATTAGTAGCAAAAGATAAGCACTTAAGAAAAAGAGAATGATCATTCAACCTTGATTTTTTACATAAACATGCTTCTCTTAAAAGAACAAGTGAGATAACTTACTGTGTGTGGTAACAAATCTTTGCTGTCTCATAGGCCGTTTTGTCTCATGGATATTAAAAGCCTTTTAATTTTATTTCTATATCTATTTGTTTACTTGTGATGAATCAATTCTTAAGAATTTATACACGCTTTGAATTGATGCTGTAATTGTTGTAATTGTTTAGGCACTGATATGTGAGCTTAGTGACTATTATGAGGGTCACAGTATTGTTCTCCAACATTTTCTTGATAAGCCCATGTACATAGAATTATATACTGTTGTCATGATTCTTTGGCCCATTTAGACTTCATGATTCTTCTTTTTGGAGACCACTATCTTTTTTTTAAATTGATTATATGAGATTGAAATGGACCTCCACCCATATGACATCATAAGCATATAGTAGTATTATTACAGTTTGACAATTATGCAATTATGCATGTATTGCTTGGTAAGATTTGAACCTGGATCTCCTTGAAAGATAAGGAATATAATCGGTTAAGCTAATGCCATTTGATAGATCACTATGAACGTTATATCTCAATGTCAGCTTTGTTTTAGACTTTGCTCTAACACAGTTATTTATGAGGGGTCCCGGTCCCCTCATATTGAGTGGGGTTTGAACCTTGGATCTCTCAAAGAGAGGCCAAAGCCCTTACCACTGCAGTAAGCTTGCAGCTTAAATTTTTTCAATGAGTTTACACAGGTTTTTATGAGGGGTCCTGGTCTCCTCATACTGAGTGGGGTTTGAACCTTGGGCCTCTCAAAGAGAGGCCAAAGTGCTTACTTTGTATGATTTTTTTTTTTTTTTTAAATTGGTTTTATGGGATTGAAATGAGTCACACTTGTATTACATAAACATATAGTTGTATTATAACAACTTGGCAAGATTCGAACCTGGGTCCCATTCTTAAAAAATGAGGAATTTAACCTGTTTAGCTAATGCTGCTTGATGTTACTTTTGTTTGATTTACATGTTAACAATATTTTATTTCCTTGAATTGTGCATATTACCTTGTTCTTTGTCATTTTGTAGGGTGTTTTTAAGGATGTCTTTTCTCATAGCAGGATATTCTTAATTTAGTTTCATGCCATAAATTGTTAAACTTCATTTGTATTCTTTTAATTGGTGTTTGGACTTGTTTGTATTTGTAATTTAACTTAAGGCATGCAGGATCAGTACTTTCATTTTTAGTTCAAATTTAAATCATAAGATCCAGATTTATGCTTCTGTTCGACAAGGATAAAATCTGGGAAAAAATCATGAGCGGAACAAATTTACCCCCAAAATAGAAAATATTTAGATCAAGTTTGAATAATAGTATTTTCAAAGAATGACTCTTACATCTTACTATGTCTTTTTTTATCTTATACATCTTACACGTATTTATACTTGAGGATATGGAGTAAAGGAGTTAGAAGGTTTACATCATGGCTTTGTACCTTCTTAGTGGTGTGTGTCTAAGTGTCCTAAAATTCCCTCCGTATGTAACATGGAATTACATAAGATGTGTCACTCTATAGAGTCTAAACTAAACTCATGACACTTATCTTAGAATTACATAATGTGTCATGTGTACCATAAAAGTTTTACGTGACAACTATCTATAAGAGGTGGGAAGACAACTCCCTCATCTATGAATGTGTGAATCTTATTTATTTATTTGTTTTGAAGTTTTCAAGTAAAAAAATAAATGCAAAAAACATGTTAACATAAATGAATATTTCTTTATAACTCAAAAATTATAAAAGAATATGGAGCAAAATTTGATTCAATCATATTATCTCAATTCGAGTTCAATGCCCTGTATTGTGATGGACCTTATTGTGATAATATGGTATGTTTTAATACCAGAAACACCACGATAATCCAGTAATGATGTAATACGTATAGGGGCTGTTTCAACCCAATACAACCAATTAAAATGAAATAAATATATGTGTTTGTCTATAATAATATGCAATTATTATAAATTTTATTAAAACTTGGAATTTAAAAGCCTGTGAAATATATTACTAATATTTTTTTCAAAAAAATGACAGTATTAAGCTCTTGAACTTTCCGCTGATTACTGTATTTAGTTCAGGCGGATAGGTGGGGCAAATATCACAAAAAAATTTAATTTGGGAGTTTTAGAAACATTCCAAATTCAAAATTGAAGTGCAAATTGTGACTTAAGTTTCATCTCTTCTGTAAAACATTTGTCATCATGATGTATCACATCTTGAATTACCATGTTAGTTTTAATGCTAGCATGTTGATATATAAAGGTTATATACTTTGTCTTATTATGGTATATATGACAAAACCTTGCTTGACATAAAGCATGTCACAAGGCTAATGAATCCGTTCAAGACTATGTAGAAATTCCATATAACCAACTAAAATAAATAAATATGTACATCACTCTTTCAACTACTATAAGCCTGTGAAATATTTTACTAGATATATTTTTACCAAACAAGTGACATCACCAAGCTCTTGAACTTCCGGGTGCTTACTATATTCGGTTCAAGTGGGGCAAATGTGGCAAAAAAATAAATTTAAGAAATTGAGACGGAATCAATGTTCATTTTTAAATTAAAGTGCACTGGATATTGTGAAATATGTCTCATCTCTTCTGTAAATAATGTGTCACATCTTGTATTCCCCTGTTAGTTTAATTCTGGCATCGCGAATCACATCTTGTATTCCCCTGTTAGTTTTAATGCTAGGACGTTGACATTTTCCTCATATTCTTGAATTGATTCATTAGCCCTCTGACGTGCTTCATGTCTAAGTAATGTTTCACACAAAGCTTTGATTAGTACTGTCTTGTCATTATCATATATACCATAATAAGACAAAGTGCATAACCTTTATATATTCAAGGGAGCATAACCTTTTTATGGTGTGATGTTGTCAAGTACTGTCAGTTAACTTTGAGTTATTAAGGGTTGTTGTCACCTTGACTGTTATGTTTCGTCATCACATCTATCCTTTCTTTTCCCTATAGATATGGATTATATCATTTTGTTCTCAGATATCCATCATGATTTTATTGTCATATCTTGTTTGATTCAGGCCTGCACTTGTATATGTTATACATCATATACAGGTATATTAACAAAGACGTTCTGTTTGCTCTTTTTTCCCTCCATTTATATGATGTAATTATGGTTGTATATTCTCATGGGTAGTTTCTGCTCTATCTATCTATCTATATATATATATATTACACTCTTCATTTTATAATTGTATACCTAAGTTTTTTTAATAATATTTGTGATGTCATTGCAATAAATAAAGTTTATTTTTCCAGCTGATATAAAGTATAAGTTGCACAACTGGGTCTCATGATTCTTTGTACATTCATTTAGATTAGGTTATATTTATTGTTGGAAGTCACTTGTAGTGGACATTGATATGGTTTACAGTCCATCTAATGTTATCAAGGTTCTTTGGCACTTTGGAATGGTTTATATATTGTTCTTTCTTTTAAATAGTTATGTTCTGGATGGTCTTCTGGAGAATTGTTTATGACACATGTTATTTCACCGAATCAATATGGTGATCTGAGCACATGGAATTGCATTCTGCATTCATGGGAGAAAATGTTTGCTTTCGGATCACCATCATCTCTTTTTTAATTTTTGTTTAGTTATATGGGATCGAAACAGGTCCCACCCATATTACATCATGACCACATATTGGTATTACAATAGCTTGGCAATTATCCATGTATTGCTTGGCAAGATTCGAACCCGGGTCTCCTTGAAAGTTGAGGAATTTAACCGGTTGAGCTCATATCATTTGGTATCACCATCATCTCTTTCACTTGTGTTGAAATTTCTATTTACTTTCTTGTAATTTGAGGATGCTTTAGTATGGCTAATTGGGTATATATATATATATATATATATTTCTAAAGAAAGAAAGTTATGGTGTCTTGAGCATAATGGCTTGTTGATTTTTGGAGTGGAATTTTTAGGAGCCTTATCTCATCTTTCTGCACCCTGGACCTTAGCATTATTTTCCTTTTTTTTTTGTCATTGTTACATGTTGCAGGAGAAATTCTTACTCAACCTTTCAAGAAGTTCTTGCACATAGTGATCTCTCATATGAGAGTATGTGCCTCTGTACCCCCTTGAATAGTGGGCTGTTGAATTTTCTTCTCCTCTTCCCATGTGGAGCCTTTGTTTAGAGCAATTGTGTACTAACACATCTCATTTACCATTTTATGGCTTTTTTTCCTCTCCTAGGGTCAGGAAATCTCTTGTCTCGTATTTTGTTTATTCTTTTCTTCTCCCATTCCATTCATATTTTCAGTGCGTTTCTTCATTGCTTTTCCCATTAGTACAATGATGCCTAACAAAATCCACATGCACATTCAAACTGCATCTTCATCTTGTAAAAATGTGGATCTTAAATTGAAAACTCAAGATGAAAAGAGTTGCCAACATAATCTGAGTTGCTATTACTCCTCGATGTCAGTTATTACTGGGGAGATCAACTGCTACTCAACTAATTATATCATTCTTTCACTCAATCTCTGTAGCTGACAGTAAGAAGCAAACGTTTGAAGCTACAGCTCTTCAAAATGTTAATGAACGATCTGTGCGCCCATTTCTGCATACAGGAGTGGCTTTAAGTTTTTCTTTTCCTTGCATATGGTGGGTAGGACTGCAGTTCTCTAGTGCCATGTTTTGGCCACCCCTTAGGTACTGAGGAGTTGCAGATGGACGCTGTTTATCATTTTTCAATTTTTTTCTATCGGTTCCATGTCTATGGAGGTTATACAAGCCTTGAAGGGTTGAACTCCATTTTATTCTTGGATTATCCAACTAGGCCCTCTTATTCGTGAGCATTCTTTTGGACCAGCTGGTGATGGAGATGATTGTGCTTCTACTTTATATCCCATAGCAGATTAGTGCTGGTGCTTGGATCCGGTGGAGCTCCTTTCTTTCTCTTTTACCTTGAGTGCAGGCTCTCTCTTCATCACTACCTTTAGCATGTTAACGTTTATCCATTTTGGGTAAAACTCAAGTTTGTAATTTTATGCCATACAGTTGTTCATCTTCATTGTAAGTTTGCATTATATTCTTTCCTCCAACCTAGCTTATATTTGTACTATCTCTTGGTTACAATAGTGCATTGTAACAGCTTTATTCAACCAGTCCGATTGGGCCTACTTTGGACATCCATGGATATCAAAATTATCTTATCTATTTATCCTCTCAATTATTGAAAGGCTTGTCTGTATCGCCCTTGAGACACAATCTTATATTACAAGCTGTTTCAATAGACCAGAACTTCACCCAATGACCTTAGTATGAACTCCTCCTGATTGCAAAATATTCTTCCCTATAGAAGAGATATCATGTTGTTCCAAGTCTTTTTGCTAGTACTGTTGCTTGGTCACCTTGTGTACTCCAGAAATGATTTTTATTTTCTCTGCTAAATTGGCACAAGGCCTTCATTCTTACTGAAAGATTAGTTTACAACTTTACATGGGTGAATAGATCGGTTTTGTTATAGATCTTGACAGTAATGTAATTTATCTTGTGTCTGCACCTCATTTAAAAAATTACAGATATTTTTTTGCTACCTGAAAGTGCTGTTTTATATTTCTTAGAGCTGACTTATATCTCCAAGTTGCCATTACATGAGTTTTTCATCACTACTCCATATCTTTCTGTATAAACGTTATGCAGATGATTCTATTTTTTTTTTTGTTGAACATACTTTAACAGCCGAAGCATACAGCGGGGGGCACAATGGGGGCCACCCTCCCTGTGATTCAAACTTGGGTCTCCGCAAGGTGAGCCCAAAGCCTTTACCATTGTAGTGTCCTGACAGGGACCAGATGCTTCTATTTGACATGTGATAACTGAATTAAACAACCACTTTGAGTTTGTACTGAAGACCTACCTTCAAATAACATATTTAGTTGAAGCATGTCATTTTAGCCTTTGTCTTGTGTACATTAAAGTCTAGCCATTTTGTACTGGTTATACCTGATATGACCTTTCTTATTTTTTCTTATTTTGCGTTTTGTGTAAATATCTCTACTGTAAAAGATCAGGAAATTGGAAATAAACTCTTCGAGTTGGTTCAAAATAACAATTTCAGTTATACCAGTATGACTTGTCGGATTACCTGCTTCTTGTTTACATTTTTGATTAGTAGTGAAAAAGTAAAGCCTTCACATTTTATGATGCCTATATTTGACGAGTTTGGCTTGAAGTATTTGTGACCATGCACGATACCATTAGTTGCTTGCAAACTTGGAGTTAGAATCAGGACATAGAGAAAATCATTGCAGAGAATGTTATGCAGCATTGAAGCAAAAATTTGGAGGAATTAGGATTTATTTGGTTTGGACCAAGGTCTTGCCAAAGCATGTTTACAGCATTGGTATCTCTTTGCAGTCTTTGCAGTCACAATCTAGAGAGAATCATTGCAGAGCATATTACGAAGTATCAAAGTGAAAAAATGGTCTTTTCAAAGCGTGTTTATGGCATTGGTATCTCTTTGCAGTCTTTGAATGGTTCTGAGTTTGATCCGGAAATTATTTTTAAACTGTAAGTTGCAGGGAATGGATACTGTATAGTTTATGAGTATAGTAAATTTTAAAGACCCCCTAATATGGATATCACCGTATACGACTTTATAAAAAGCATATATATATTAAAAGAAAATCCTATAACAGAGAAATTTTTACACAAATATAAATTTTATAGAGGATATTTTCATTAATTAAGAAGACAATTGTCATTGCTTTTTTTTTTTTGTTTTTAAATTTATTTTTTCAAAGTTGTTTCTTTTGCTAATTTTCTGGATATAAATCTAGATGTGTCTAGGCCATAAATGTTGACAAAATGGGGGCATGTATTCAGATACGTCTTAATACAGTACCTATGTATTTGGATACATCTGGATACAGTATCCAGGAAGTATTATGTTGGTAGTTGTATCTGATATGTGGATACAAGTATCCAAGTAGGAGAATTGCTGGATACAAGAATTCTGGTATAATAAAATGTTATTGTACACAAACTGCTAATTTCATTTTTTATTTTTTTTAAACTTAGATGGCAAGTTTGCATCTCTTTGTAACTTTGCATGGTCCTGAATTTGAAGTTATAGCCAATGTTAATGTCCATGGAATGCAAATAGTACATAAACGGATAAGGCTTTCTTTGTACTGAGACAACAAGCACAATACTGAGTAATATGTGAAAATAATTCATCTCTTACCATTGCATGGACTGTAATGCTCATTCATTAACAAACAATTAAGCAGCTTGACGGTGGATATATTCTTAAGATTGTTCTATATGCACCTTGCCTCTCTACTTGAATATTGTAGCCACTAAACATGATTCTTGTTACTACTTTTCCTTTATTATGTAGTCATGTCTATTGCTGTATTGCTTTTTGGATTTTAGGTGGATTAATGGTTGTATGATTGTTCCATTCCAGGGTGTTCTAAGGGAAACACAAGATTATGATGTGGGTGGTGCTATAGCACATTTCTTCAATTGCTTTCTAGGGCGTGATGCACCTGCAAGCACAAAAGCTGGCAGCTCAGCTGGAGAGAAACCTCGAAAGAAAGGAAAGGGTGGCCACTCAAAAAAGGTGGCCAGTCAGTTACAATCAACATCAGTGAGTTCTTAAACCTGCAATTTGCACACAAACGCTCCTGAAAAAATGTAAAGCAGTCGACAGTTATGATTATGACACTATATGTAGAGCAAAATTAATGAAGCCTTGAACATCAAGAGTTCATTGATATTTGTTTAATGGGAGATAATCTGTTGGTATTAAATTGGGCAAATAACTTATGAATATCTATAGGAGCTTTCTTGAAAGATAAATGGATTTCATTTTGGTTTAGCTGTTCCAGGTCCCTTTCCTTCTATAGGGTTGTCTCATTATTCTAGTTATACGCTTTAGGTGGTTTGACCTTTTAAAGTGTATTGGAGGGAAATGAAGGCGTTATTTTTACTTTTGAATGTTTATACATACGCGGAGCATCATCCTCTATTAACAACCAAATCTAAGGGTCCCACTTTATCAACATGTATTATGTTAACACAATATGGCCACTTTATTAACATGTATTACATACGACATTACCCCCTCTTAATGGCTAAACTAAATACAGCTCGAAGTTTATCCTGAAACTCGATAATTATTTTTGGGACCAAGCAATTTGCTCATTATTTTTTTTAACTTATTTTGCTGTATGCTAACGTTCTGTCTTAGGTTTGAACTGAGAAAGATAACTGACTGCAAAGAATAAATTAGGTCCAGTGGAAGCAGCAAACTCACTGCATATTGATTCCCTGATTGGTGGCAAGGCATGTTTGGCTGCTATTTTTAGCCCAACTTTCGTTGGTGCATTTGCTGGATTTTTCAAGCAAGAGTTTGGGATATTTTACAACAATAGCATGATTAAAATGTGAAAACTCTACATGTAGACACTAACATAGGAGGCGTAAATTAGTTGTGTTAAGAGCGGTATAAATATCTTACCTTCTTCATTGCATTGACTTTGCTATCAATGATGGCAAGCCATCAGTATGTACACTTAGAATAAAAATTCAAAATGTCATCACCATTGCTTTGACATAGAGATTTGAATCAACATGTTTTTGAATTTGGAATCTTGATGTTCCTAGAGTCCATACAAGGACTTAACTAACTTCCACACCAACCGAAAGGTTAGCATTTTGGCATTCAGGGCAAATGTTTCTTCATAACCTAAACGATCCTTTTGTGCATAATTCTGGGCAACTGTCCATGCTTTGCCCTTGTCCAAGGAATGGCTAGTCATGTATATCACCTTGTAGAACTATTTGCATCCATGGTGCTGAGTTCATGGTTCAAATTGACCAATTCCAAACATAATCGCATTTTACTACTCTTGCTTTTAGTTTGCTTCATTATAGGTATGAGGCACAAAAGTATCAACAAGAACAGAAGTAAGATCAAAGTTCACATTCTCAGAGGAAGTACTTACCACTCGCCTAGTTGGCCTTTTAGGTCTAATCTCATGTTACCAATGTTGAGAAAATGTAAACATCCTTAATCTGATATAATTATAATACCATTGAGGTCTTGTTTTTTGATAAACCTGTTGTAAATGAAGTTTGGATAGTTCTTGTTCATCGTCCAACTCCGTGGAACTAGTCTCCCCTAACATTAATAGTGCTTGGGCAGGCTATGAAGTACAAATGCAATAACTCTGTCCGTGTCTATAATATCATGAAAATGCTATGTGAACATTGAGAAATAATTTTTTTATCTATGATAACATCTCTACTAACAATGACCTTATTTGTGTTTATATTAAGCAACCTCTATGTCTTAGATTGCCCACTAAAGCTATGAAAGTAGGACATTTTTAATTTATTTTTCTCATTTAGTTATATCGGATTGAAACCGGCCCCACCCGTATTACATCTTGATAGTGTTGTTGTATTACAATAACATTTTAGGCAATTATGCATATATCGCCTTGCAAGATTTGAACCTGTGTCTCCTTATTGAAACTTGAGGTATTTAACCGGTTGAGCTCATCTTGTTTGACAAGTATTAGGGTCCCACCCATGGGATTGGAACCTTAGTCTATGGTGAGAAACTCCTTTCCCCACTTGCCCCAAAGCCCATGGGCAGGGCTTCAGATTCTTACTTATTTTTGCCTTGGAGTTAAAGCAAAAGCCACACAACCAATGATGTGAAGATGACTAGCCAGACATTTTCTGCTTGAGCATGCGTCTTTTGGAGTGAGGATTAAAATCCTTTATGAGGATTGTCGTTGAAAAGATATACTAGACTTCGTTGCTTCTGCCTAGCATCTGTACTATGCACCTGGCCACGTTTGCGTCTCCATCGATCCTCCTTTTCACAACTCTATATGCTGTGGGGTACAAGAAGCAATAAATTGCCCATGGATTGCACAAGACTTTTGTATTTTAAATGTGAAATGCATGTTTGTTGTTCCGAGTGCAAGAAATGAATGTCAAACACAAGAAGAACCAAGGACTCATTTGAATTTCTCATATCTTCCATGGCAACTTGGGCACCGCCATTTTCGTGCACATGTTTAATATGGATTGCTGCTTTCAATCGTCACATGTTTCGGTTTTCAAATTCCACAAACATGTCTCTTTCAACTGCAGTGACTTCTCTGATAGGGAAAACTGCAAACACTGCTACCTCTGGTCAGAGAGGGTAAATGACAAACAGCTCCATATAGGAACGAAAAACTTCTCAACAAAATGATAATCCTATATCCTTCAAGCGTTTTTGTTTTTCTCTTTGCAGGAGGGCTCCTAATAAAATATTCTTGGCCTTGTTGGCTTTGTCTTTCCTAGGGTTTGATCTTTGTTCCTGTAGATATTCGTGGGCTTTGTTTGTCGTTCATCAACATGAGACCTCGATCTTTGAATGGCCTGAATGAAACAGCTCCATACTCAGGTCTAGTTTCTCCTCTGTGGGGTTCTGATGCTTGTCCTAGTCAGTGGCTCAGCGCATTTTTCGTATTATTGAATTTTGTATTATATATATGGCTCCAGAACTAATGGCTCAAGTTTATTAACATGACTTGTATTAACATGGCTTGCCCACTTTATTAACATTTTTAACAGACAGAACTAATGGCTCCAGTTTATTAACATGACTTGCCCGCTTTATTAACATTTATCAGATATGGCATTATACTTCTGTATTGATTTTCAGAAATGAGATGGTTGGGAATAAACAGGTGGTCAGCTTATTCGAAATCTAGAAGGATATCTAGGACAATTCCAAAGTTTATCAGTTGAATTTCTGTTTCTTCCACTGGTATTATAAGGCTGTTCATTTTTAATGGTATCTATGAAAGGGACGTCTGTGACATTCAGTTGTACATGTTGACTTTTGTTTATGCTTTGGACCTTTTTGTATTGCCCTGCCACCTTCTAAAGGAATATAGATATTCAAGGGAATATTCTCTGATATCTTTGTTGTTTAGAGATCAATCTATTAAAAAATGTTTACATGATTGGCCCCCCCCCACCAAGAAGTTTTGCATTGATTTTAAAATGTATGAAAGATGCCCACAGGAGCTTCCTTTATCCTGTGCTACAAGGTTTTTGCTAAATTTTAAAATATTCTTTAACTAGACCACATTGAATTTGTCAATAAATGCAAAGGCTATATTCATCTGAAAGAATATTTGCTACAACAGAAACAAAGTAAACAAAATAAGTTTTGCCAGTAAATAAAACCAAATAAATATTTCTTCAATTGGTTATTTCCTATTTGGATATTCAGTGGTTTTATTGGACATTTTTCGCTTGTTTTCCCATTGTCCAAAAGAAGTTTGGCTTATTGAAAAGTGACCATAAACAGGTGGTTCAAAGATTTAAAATATTGATTGGTTGTGAATGTGAAGATTGTGCAGATGTGCCTCTCTTTCTTTTCAATATCTTAATTTTAAAGGTTCAAATATTATTTAAAATAGTTTGGGACGAAAATGTTGTTTTAACAATTATCACGGCTAAATCCATTAAATATAACCCCTCACAAGGATATTCTCTTATTCATTGTAATCGTATCTGATATCTAAGAGCTTGTTGACAAATAAGCCTGTGAAAGGATATGACATTCGGAAAGCATTTACAAAAAGTTGGAGTGCAAGCCAAAGACTTTTGTGTTTGAAGTGCAAAAGTGTGCAAAACCTTTTCTTTTCTCCTTGATTAATGAACTACTAAGGCTTGGATAGTTTTTACTATAGCTTGGAAGTAAATTGAGTTCTATTGTCAGTATTAATTCTAAACTCTTCAATGAAATCATCTGCCTCAGAAGTATTTGCAATGAAAGAAGACAGCATTTTCCCATAAATATTCCCAAATCAGAATCTTTGCTGGAAGAGTGTATCTTTACAGAATATCAAATACTTGTGTTTTTCAATGAAATATATCTCTGCTGATTTCAAACTTGTTTACAAATCACTTAATAAAATGATTTCCACCCACAACAGTCCTTAAAAAATTGGGGTTGAAGACCAATGCAGGTTTATCATGGTTGAAATGCCAAAAATAGGGTTATGCTCTTTCCTTTGTCGTGTATTTGCGAAGTAGACGTTCGTAATGACATCTTCAAAACTGAAATCAAATTCTAATTAATATTATACACAGATAACTGATTATAATTTGGAAGTGACTAAATTTAACTGACATTCCAGGAATAGGAATAATTTGCTTGAATTGTTAAATTTAAAGAATATTGACAATCTACCCGTACATAGTAGTTATTCAAGTATAGCATTCTATAACAGTGTCTCCTAAAACACACGTTTATATTTCTCAGGGGGGATTATTTATGCAGCAAAGGTGTAAACTTTAGTATTTTACAATATTTCCCTTTCATAATTTTTGTGTTAGTGTTGGTGCCTTGTTTTTGAATCAGAAATTTTGGCATTTACCATGGTAAAACGTGCTTGGTAAAGATTCATGGGGAAACATGTTTGTCTTACTCTTTGTGCGATCCTCTGTTCTTTTTGATTACTGATTGGCATCTATGGTCAACTTTTCATTGCTTCATAAGGGAATCAAATATTGGAGGAAGACCAAACTTGCCAGCAGTTCTTATATTTTAAATTAGTAGCATATTACCAATTTTTAGGTCCCACCCAGTAAATCCCACTAGTTTCCCTGGACCCTGACCATTTGGTGTGCTTACTGAACAAAACAATCTGAATGAAGTGGACAGGGGCTTCTGGGTTGTGATGACACTACTTCAAAGCTTGTTTTTTAATTACTTAATTTAGGAACAAAGAATACAAGTCTAATGCTATCTTTGCATGTTTGACAAATGGCATTACTTGGCTTGATATGTATGGTTGTGTTTAACTTTATTATTTTTGTTTTGAACAGGATAATGCATCTAAAGACATTGTAGAGGCTTGTACAAAGGATAATAAGAACTTATTGCAAGATAAAAGTGCTGGACAGAATCAGTCGTCGTATCTTTGTATAACTGCAGATCTAGTCTGGATTGATATTATGGAGTGCGTGAAGTTCAAGTATCAGGCAAGTTCTTTATTGATTGAGACATCCTACTTCCATGACTAGCTATGGTTTTCATAATGTTTAATTTTCCAAATTCTTGGTTTATGTGATGATATTCTGCAGTTTGAATTGCCTGAGGATGTCAAATCGAGAGTGAAGAAGATGTCAACATTTCGCAATCTTTGTCAAAAGGTATTATGGAAATCTTATTGTTATCATGCATGTGCTAGTGCCTCATAAAAAGGGTGAGAGAGAGGATATAACATTTAAATATAAACTAGAATTCACCTTTGGGATAGGTTGTATTAATCAATACATGCAAAACATTGAGTGGGCAAAAATTCATAGAGCTAGACATTTCAAATTACCATTTTCTGATTTTGAAACATAACTGAAAGAGAGAATTGCTGCAGCCAAGAATTCCGTAAAAACGTTTTCCAATGTTCAGGACAAAGCGGCTGAAACCCCTTTAAGTAGGAGCTCAAAAATGCTGGAAAATAGAGATGATTTGCCTCATTTTGTACTGTATGATTTTTTTTTGGTTTAATTTTTTAATTTAAATTGGCTATAGGGGATTGAAATGGACCCAACCCATATTACATCATGACCACATAGTGGTGTTACAACAACTTGGCAATTATGCATGTATCTCTTGGAAAGATTCAAACCTAGGTCTACTCCTTGAAGGTCGAGAGATTTAACCAGTTGAGCTAATGCCATTTGATTGTATAAGTTTTTCTTCTGCAAAATTATATTTTTGAAATATTTTGCCAAGAATTCCCTAAAGAAGTTTTCCAATGTTTGGGACAAAGTGGCCGAAATCCCTCTAAGTAGGAGCTCAAAACTGTTGTAAAATAGAGATGTTTTGCCTTACTTTGTACTGTATAAGTTTTTTTTTTTTTTAATAAATTTAAATTGGTTATATGGATTGAAATGAGCTCAATCCATATTACATCATGACCACATAGAGTGGTTTTACAACAACTTGGCAATTATGCACATATCACTTACTAAGATTCAAACTGGGTCTTCTCCCTGAAAGTCAAAAAATTTAACCAGTTGAGTTCATGCCATTTGACTGTATAAGATTTTCTTTTGGAGAATTATATTTTTAAAATATTTTGCTCTCTTAATTTGTGATGTAAGAGGGCTAGGATTTCTAATTAATTGTATCCAATATGCTTCTCAATACTTGATCCTTATCTAGATATGTATACAGCCCAAAAACATATTGGGGCTGTATTCGTCACATATGCAATTCAAATATGCATCAACTAATGGGAAACATGTGTTTGCAGGTTACGATACTCCAAACATATTGAGTATGACTTATCTATATTTTAACTCCAAATATGAAATTAAGGTGTTTAATTCTGGCTTTATTCAGGCACCCTGTTTATTGTAGTAAAATCATATTACTGCAATTGTAATATCTGTCTATGTTGTGCTGAGTAGGAGTTTGTGTCTAAATTTTGGTGTGCTATTGTGAATTTGTTGTCAACTTCAAAATGATTTGAAAAAATTCGTAATTCAAATCTGCTTTGGTGCAAATACCAAAATACTATAAAATCATATTATCAATATGACTTGCATGATTAGAATCAAAGAAATAATCAGGAAACAAGCAAATTAAATAGGGTATATTAGTAGTTCTGAAAATTACCTTTTCGGAACAAAAGTAAAACATGTTCTTAGTGATTGAGTATGAGAAATGCATGTATCTAGTAGATGCGTTTCAAGCAAGCAGAGATTGTGTGAAAGATTTTCTTTAGTATCTGTGGCAGACTGCTTATGCCTGAAGAAAAATAACTCATGCAACAGATTTAGAATTTAAAAGTGTTTGTCCAAAAGATATGAGGTTATGTATTCAGCAGGTTAATTTTCGTAGTTCTTTAAGTGTTTAATTTTCTCTTTCTGCATTATGTATCTGAAGAGTAAACAGAATGACATTGCAGACTTGTATTTCTGCTTGCACGTAGCTGTTGCAAAGGCAGTGTTGGAATTTCCAAATTGGCTATGTTAGAAACCTCTCTATTGTCACTCATGTTTTCGTTGGTTGAGCTGCATAAATATGCCTTCATTTATTTTTAATTCATAAAGCAATCTGTCTTTGACCATAATCTTGATTCTTTGTCATGCCTTATATTCTCCCTGGTTATGCAGGCTTTGGTTCGTTTAGAAATCTCACTTATATTAATACTGGGATTAATGACAATATATTAGTTTAAATGACTTTCCATTTAAGTATTATTGTTACAGTGGTTGAGACATAGGGGAGATTTGACCATTTCATGTTGTTCACAAAGTTCTTTATACAGCATAAGTAATGCTGCCTATGTTTTTCAGCTTACAATACCATGACATTAGTCATTAGGTTCCGAATCCTGAAATCAAGCCAAGACACTATGGAAGGAAGGGTTCTCAGAATCCAACCTCAAATGTTTATTGAAACATCCAACCTACATGATACATTGGGGATGCTGCTGTTGTACCTGTCTCCAACATGTCTAATACATGTCCAATGTGGATGCCTCTAATACTTATTGTATGTCTATTTTTCCACATACCACCTGACTTATGCTGTATATGGTGCTGCCATAGTTTGGACATATATGGATACACTGAGATCTGTATAACAAGGGGAAAGAAGGAAGAATTGAAGCAAATGAGTTGAAGTCACTGTTGGGGCAATTTCTCCTGCGAAATGGATTATGTAGCCCATGGTTGAGAATATAGCCTGTTCGAATCTTGACATCAATGAGGTGGTGTCGTAATACAACTCAATTTGGAAACCATCATAGAAGATACCAAGCACAACTTCTTGATGAGAAAAATAACATGGCAAGAGCTTGTGGTTATAATGACAGGATGGAGGAAAAACACACAAGAAAAGAGGATTTCGGAGTGGTTCTTTTCCATGGTTAGAAACAATCTCAAGCATTCAAACATTGTGATCAATTTGTATTTTCAACTCATATTTTAAACAGTTCTACCTACTTCAAATTTCTTCAATCACATTTGTCTTTATATGTACACAAACACATACAGGGAAAAAAGGTACCGCTATATCTGTGCTCTATCCATATCTTGATATTTGCGTATATATACAAAAAAGTACATAAACTAGAAGAGGTATTGTGGGCTTTAATATGCTCCAATTTGGGGAGTTTTATTGTGATGGCAGTTTTGGTCAGTTTAGAGAACCAGCTTACGGTGTGACTTAGGTTTAGCCTGCCTTGGACATGGTGATTATCCATGCTTCATGACAACTTCAAGTTTAATATGTAGGAGTGTTAAATATTAAATATTTTAGCATGTAAAGTTAAACTACTCCCATGCTTTCTGATGCCTTGGCACTCAAAATATTTTGGAGTGCTAAAGATTTTAATGTCATGGAGAAATGCTCCTACACATTATAAGTAGTCCCACCTTGCGATGCAGCATGATGGGAGACCTGACTGTGCTATAACCAGTTGCAGCATTGTTTCCACATCATCTTATTGATGCTTAGTTATGATATATACCATAGTTACCAGGTTTGTCTGAACGTGGACCAAACTGATTTGTTTCCGTTTAGTCTTTTTTTTTCTCTAGTCTTTTTCCCTTTTTAAAATTTTTTTATTGGCTAAGTATATATATATATATATATATATATATATTTTTGAGTAAATACTTCTTATACACATCCGCCGTGGGGATTGAACCCGGGTCACATCACCGATAATGCAAGTGGTGTCCTTGTCGGTAGACCACATCACGCAGATCTTGGCCAAGTATTTTACATATTTAAACATAAAATATGGGTCATAAAAGTCATCAAATATAACTTATATATTCATGAAGTATAAAATATACTTGAATGTAGAAAATATGGAAGAATATGATTTTTTCTATGTTTATTTTAATATATATATATATATATATATGTGTGTGTGTGTGTGTGTGTGTGTGTGTGTGTGTGTGTGTTAATTATTCGAACTTTTGGGGCCTTCTAAACCTTCAAGCTATACTGTACGTTGTAACCTTAGTTATCAAGTTCGAGTTCGTATTCGAGTTCGACACTTTTGAAGTTCGAAATAAATTCGACATGTTCAAAAATTCGGAATAAAATTCGATATATTATAAATGCCTATATATATCTTATAGCTTATCTCACCATTTAACTTGATTAAAAAAAAAATTGTTCCTTCCAATTCAAAATAAAAGGATATTAATTAATTAAAATTAACATTTCAAAATTAATTAAAGTTAATTAGGTCCTGATATTTAAAAATTAAACATATAATAAATTTCATTGAATAATTTTTTTAAATAATTATTAAAATAATTAAAATGTAAAATTACTATTTTTAACCAATGCAAATCTTCTTTTACTGTTGTAAACATGTGTTCTCTTTGGCTAAGGCTGGAAAAGTCTCATCCCAACTTGTAAATGATCTTTGTTTTAATACAAGTTTTTTCAAATTATTTTTCAAAAAAAAAAAAATACTATTTTTAATTGTAAAAATTTAAATTATAATTTTATTTTTTTTTCCAAATATTTTAGAAGTTTTACCCATAACCTAAATTGGAGCCCTGCAAATGCTTGGCAGCATAGCAATCTTCGTTACTGGAAAATCATGGCGTCTTCTTTTCGTTTCAGTGTAAACGATGGAAGACTCCAATCTCCTTGCATGCCGTAAAATATTTAATCAAAAAAAATTTGCATACATTTTTCCCTCGTCGCAGCCATATTTTTACCTGTTTTCTGCCATTTTTTTACATGCCGAATTTAAGGTTAATTCGTCGAATTTATTCGTCAGGGTTTTAAATTCGACGAATTTCGAATTTTATCTGAAAAATTCGACGGATTTGATAACTAAGGTTGTAACTATGATATATACTTTGCCCTTTTGGGGTTCATATTAAAGGTATGCAAAGATAGAGAACCTTTGAGATAGTGTAGTAGACAATTCTTTCGCATAGATTCATGCCAAAGCTAGTAAACCCTTGAGGTAGGCCTAGATGAAAAGAACTCCAAAAAAGAGGAAGATTTGACATGTAACATCTAAAAAAATCCAATTGTGTTGGATATACTTTACTCTCAATTAGGTGTTGCTTAAGAAAGATTGTTTGTGAACCCTTGAGATAGTGTAGTAAATAGGTCTTTCACATGGATGCTTGCAAACGATAGTGAACAATTGAGATAGGCCTATGTGAAAAGAACTCCAATAATAAAGAGGATCTGACAAATAACATCTAAAAAAAATCAATTGTGTCTGAGATGCTTTATTCTCAATTAGGTGTTGCTTGAGAAAGATCGTCCCAACTTTTTTATGCTGGAAAAGCTTAGTGTAGCACTATGGACCCAACCTACGAACATAAGTGGTTGTGAATGTTGGCAACAATAGTATGCACTATAAACAGACCCTCAAAACACAATTTAGGTTGTTGTGCCCCAATAAGCCTAAATCATGAGTATTTTTTGTTCCCATATAGGGAAAACAAGGTTGTGCGGAGACAGTTCCCCTTGGTCTTAAGAGATCACTCATCTCGGTGGCATGTTGAGGGCATTGGGAGAAGGACAAGGCATCTCAACATCCTTGAAACACAATCGTCCCAACTTTTTTATGCTGGAAAAGCTCAGTGTGACCCAACCTACGAACATAAGTGGTTGTGAATGTTGGCGACAATAGTATGCGCTATAAACAGACCCTCGAAAACACAATTTAGATTGTTGTGCCTCAGTAATCCTAGATCAGTATCTCTTGTTCCCATATAGGGAAAACAAGGTTGTGTGGAGACAGATCCCCTTGGTCTTGAGAGATCACTCATCTTGGTGGCATGTTGAGGGCACTGGGAGAAGAACAAGGCATTTCAAGATGTTGAAATGCGAGGGTGATAAGAAAGGGCATCTTCATTATGGTCAGCAGAGAGCTAGGATGTTTCCTCCTAAAATAGACATGTCTTGCGAATGACTTGACATCCTGGAGATGCCATTTTGCAAATGGGATACCTTGGTACCCCTAGTATAGTTAAGGTCATAGTTGAGAAACTCAAAACTCGTCAAAAACTAGACAAGGCCGACTTGGACTTGGACTTGGCAAAAAAACTCGGCAAAAGAAATAGAAGAAAATGCAAATCTTCATTGGGAAAAAGTTTTTTTTTCATGCATATCACAATCAATTAACATTATACGAATCCAAAATTAATATTGTAAGTAACACAAGCTTAAACTAGACATGAAAGTGACAAAACACACTTCAATAAAAGAAATTTTAATGCATCCAAAATTCAAGTATTCTTGTATTGCTTATAAATTATAATTTAAAAAGGTACAAATTACAAAATGTGTCATGACAATGCTTGAATAGGCTCACTATCCATGTCTTGCAATGCTTTTGCCCTTTGCCCTAGCAGTAGCCCTAGTCTCTCTTTGTAGTTGTGCCCATGCCTCTTCCTGTGCCTTTCCCGCTAACTCTTTCCCTAGGTTTTGAAAATCATCCATGGAAAAGAGAGGTTCTTGTTGCTACTCCTCGTCTAGCTCTGTGATCCATTCCGATGATAGATCAATCTCGTCTAGGTTAATGGCATCATAACTTGTTCTTGCAATTTTTTTTATGGTGGAGGTGAAGGTTGTAATGAACAAAAACATGATCGGTCAACTTTTGTTGTGCGAGTCTGTTGTGCTTCTTGGAGTGTATGTACTCATACTCCAATTATGCTCACAACCTGAAGCACTGCATAGTTGTCATAAAATTTTGATGGCGAAGCACTATAGAATGGGCGTATAGGCACCAAAAGACTCCTGCCATAATTCTAGAAAAATCCAAGATAAAGGGAATTTAAAAATTCATGTAAAATCATAAATTGAGATAATTTTTAAAACAAAATCAATAATAATTTGATGAGGGTTACTTGGCCTCAAAGTTGACCTTGCTGGAATGCACTACGTGGATGTGAAAAGGATGCACTCAAATCTCTTATGATCTTGCTCTTCCTATATCTTATTGCAGGTTTGATCATCTAGCACCATGCGGTCAAGGCATTGTTGAATGCCTGACAACACCTTATAGTCGGCCATGAAAGAATCATCATAAATAAATTTGGGGTTGAGGTTGTACCTCGTTGCATGAAGTGGGCTATGGGACTAAGAAGTCCATCGTTGGTCAATAATTTCCCAAATGGGATTGTATTTGGGTTTGGGATAATTATAAACCAAGGCAATTGCCTCTTTTGTCCTATCCAAAGCCTCATCTACATATCCCATTGGTGATTTTTCTCCATCAACAAGATGGAGAACCCTTAGTAAAGGCTTTGTCACTTGAATAAAAAAAGGGAAAAATAATCTAAATAAAAATAATTTACAATTCAAAATTTGCAAATGGAAAAATAATTTAAATAATAATAATTTACAATTCAAAATTTGCAAATGGAAAAATAATTTAAATAAAAATAATTTACAATTCAAAATTTGCAAATGGAAAAATAATTTAAATAAAAATAAATAATAAAATAAAATAAAATTTAACAAAAATAAAAACTTAGTCTTGTACCTTGATTGCCTCATCCATGGTTGTCTAGAAGGCCTCCTAAAAGATATAGTCATACACCTTCTGGCCGTCACTAGAGAGTTGGTATCTAGCAATTTCTTCGGCATTCCACTCCTTGCTCACAAACATCCTCTTAAATGCCCCCTTTCCATCAAAGAGGCTTTGTAATGTTACGAAGCTTGTGGCGAAGTGTGTAACTCTAGGCCGCACTAGCTCCCTCCTACCAGTAAAATGCCTCATTAGTTGGAGGACCCAGGTATGGTTGTAGATAAATGTTTTTATACATTTGACCTTTTGTACAACCTTCAACACCCAAGGTAATTTCCCAATGTCCTCAAGTAGCAAATTGAGACAATGAGCTGCACATGGTATCGAAAAAATGGTGGGGGTATCTCTCCTCCAAAATCCTACCAGCTGCTACATACGTCAAAAAATTAATTAATATTTGCTTCTTCCCATCGGTCCAGCCATAAAACATGATTGTGCAAATCCTCTTCCTCCATACCCTGCACTGTTCTTCAATCAATACCTGAATATCCCGTAGTGATTCACAAAGGAGAGGGCCCCTTAAATCATCAAAAGTTGGTGCTTAAATTCTTGCGCCACAAATTGTTAGGGCATCTACCATTCCCCGCCAATATGGAGACCTCTCCACATTTAAGGGAATGTCGGAAAAATACCAGAAACTTGCACAAGCCTTCCTTGCAGCCTTGTGCCTCTCCTTGTTCCATGCGGTCCCGAAAGCGTGGGTTGTGACCCATGGCCTTGATTGTTCTTTGTTTTAGTTTTTTTTCTCTCTGTGTAGTCTGACAAGAGGGCATTGCATTCCTTCTCAACCCCAGCAGCCACCTTTGAACATGGCCTGACATCATGGCCTTGTTTCCTCACCAAGTGGTATTTGAGGCAGTTTATGCCTCCATGAATTTTCCCCCCACAAAAATTACAGTTCACCTCCCCTTTCTTTTCATCCCTTGCATACTTCCATGCTGTGTCCCTTTTCCTCGTCATTTTGATGTGGCTACACATGGAAACAACAAACAATTAGTTAGAAAATTAAAAAATGTGCCCTAGGGTTTAAGCATTGACAGCTGAAACCGAGTTTTTCTACCTCAGATGAAACAGTTGGGTGGCTGTTGCAATTAGTTAGAAACTTAAAAAAAGAACAAAAGGCCCAAAACTTAAACAAAGAAAAAAAAAACTGACAGCTGAAACAGAGTTATTTTTACCTCAGATGAAAATGTTGGGTGGCTGTTAGACTGTTTAAAACTGTAAAAAAATTGGATGAAGGATGCAATCTTGTGTTTTTGTTAATCTGGTTTCAGCTTGTCTTTGCTCTTTCTGCAACTTAGAACAACAAAATTGAGGGCCAATTGAAAAAAAAGTTTTTTATGCCGTTTCCCTCTACACGTGCGCGGATGGCCGAGTTTTTTCTCGGGAATCAACGAGTGTTTTTACTCGCTAGTCCCGAATACTTGGCAAGTAAAAAAAAACTTGCTGAGTTTTGTAGAAGAGGTTGGGACCACTATTTTGCAATTCTTGTCTATCTTGAGGATATGCAAACATCCTAAATGGCCAGGACAACCATATCCAATGAAAAAGGTAAGCAAAAAGATTGTCTTAAAGCCATCCTTGACACCCTTGCATGTGGTTTCAATACGGTTTTTGTATGTGAACAATGACCTGGAATCAAGCTTACCAGGGTCGGCGGGTGCTGGTGTGATTCCTTATGGTTGCGGGCTTTGGGTGTGGCAAGTTACAAATCTGGCTTTGGGTGTGGCAAGTACTCGCTCGTGATGTGTTGTGCTTTTATTTATAGTCTATCTGGGTGCCTTAGTTGCGGCCAACCAAGGTTGTTAGATAGTCATTGCATGTCTACTTGGTATATATCAACAACATACAAAATGAAAAGCAAAATTCTATTAGGAAAATGATTGGGATATTACAAGGTTCCATTGGGGAGGTGTCCCCTGTCCCCCCCGTCCCCAGCACCGAGGGACGGCATCGGGGAAGTTTCCCCGCCGTCTTTGGGATGCTAGAGGCCTGCGGCCTTTCATCCCTAGGATGTCCCTTGTTTTGGGGCATCCTTGGGGACGACTGACAAGGTTCCACTGGGAACGCATCCCCAGCATCAGGGGACGGCATCGAGAACGTTTCCCCGCCATCCTTGGGATGCTAGAGGCTTGCGGCCTTCCATCCATGGGACGTCCCCTGTTTTGGAGCGTCCTCGGGAATGGCTGACAAGGTTCCACTGGGGACACATCCCCCGTCTCCCGTGTCCCCAGCATCAGGGGACGACATCACGGATGTTTCCCCTCTGTCGTTGGGATGCTAGAGGCTTGCGACCTTCCATCCCTGGGACGTCCCCTGTTTTGGGGTGTCCCCGGGGATGGCCAGCCATCCCCAGGGACAGCTGGGCGTCTTTGGGGACGGTCAGACCATCCTTAGGGACGGCCCAAGCGTCCCCAAAGATGCCCAGCCATCCCATGGCTGGGTGTCTCCAGCCAAACATAAAACATAAAAAATAAGTTAAAAAAAAAAAAAAAGACTATAGACATGTTAAGAGTTTATTAATATTACATTTCTGTTTACAGTACTATTAAGAGCTCCCACCTAGACAAAAAGACTATAGACATGTCATTGCACGGCATTATCAAGAGGGACTGAAAACAAATACTGTTAAGTTGCATGGTCCATAACTACCCAGGGCATCTTTATTTTAGACGACTGTCACATTAGTTACTGCAAAGAAACATCAGAAGCTGAAGACAATGTGCAATTAAATCAAACACATAATGAACAAACTACAGATGCTACAGGGGCTTTGTAACCAATTTGAAATTAAATCAAGCCCCCAGAGACTAAAACAAGGCTCATAAAATGTGAATTATAATTAAAAATCTAATGACAAAAACAAAACACAGGGCCTAGGAACATCATAGTCTGACACCTGCATTCAGACGTTAATATGAATGTTTTGCTGTAACTTGATCTTTCATGAAATACTGTTGGTGTTTTCCTTGATGCCTCTGTTACAGCAGTATGTTGATGATGCAGATGTCAAGTTTTATATTGTGGCAGTATGTTTTATGCTTTGTGTGACAGTCAAGGAACTGGCAGTGTGATGTGAGTTCTTGCTTGAGATATGAATGCTTGTGTGTGTATATGCATAGATAGTACTGAAGCAAATACAAAATTTGAGACTGTGTATCTATTGAGTGGATGAGCCAAACCAGAGACAGGGCATGGATGGATTGCAGAAGGACTTGCAATCCAGGCCTCAAAGTGGGTGGACAAAAGTGGTGGGCATGCTATATAGTGTTGATATGTGCCATAATAATTACATGGTAATTGACTCCGTGGTACAGAAAGGATAGACTATATTGAAATGCTTGGCCAAGCTATGACTAAGGAAATCATTTTGTTCATATGCTACATGATTTAATGTGACTTTGTGTAGATGGAATATTGATTGATTGACTGCATGATTTAAGATGACTTCATGTAGGTTGGATAAATTCAATGATTGTGTGACTGTTTGAATTGCTGCATGATTGAATGTGACTTCATGTAGGCATAGTTGCATTTCCACGATTTTCTCTTCCGTTATGCCAGTGCCCTGTATCTGCCTTCCTTGCAAAAGGGTCAGTTCTCTTGGCTAAGGAAAAGAACCGAGAGAATTCCTCATAAGAATTCCATGGTTGGGCAGTAAATCACCTTAATGATGCTCTCCCTCCTCTCAGTTGTAGCAGTGCTCAGTATATGCCTTCTTTGGCGATTGCAAATGGAAGGGTGCACAATGGGTGCAAGATTTATGTGATTGTCCAAGAATGCAAACGCCATTAGTAGAGTTACCAGGTATGATTGGCAGCAAAGTGAATGAATTTATGATTCATCAACTTCTGAAATTATCTTCCTGTTCATTCAACATGATGGTTTTAGCTATGGACTGCTTGCATATGATACATTGTTCTGGTTGGATGCATGGACCATTGTATACTTACCTTCTTACATGTACTTGGCTGGTTCTGTGAATGGTCATCACAGAAATGCAAGTTGGTATAGGTTTGGTGTAAATGTTGTGTGTAGAATCTGTAGATTATTCTAAATTTCTAAAAAATTTCATACTATTATACCAGCCGTCCCCTAGCTGTCCCCTAAAATTGGCCTGCCATCCCCTGCCGTCCCCAAAACCCGTCCCCCCATCCCCCAGGCTCGTGGAACCTTGGGATATTATTATCATATTTCAAATGAGAATTCTATGGTTTTGTAAGCCATATAAATATTTTAGCATTTCAATGCTAGTTACTATGATGTCATGTCGTTTTGTAAACAGTGTGTTTCGATAAATGTTTTAAGCATGAAATATTTTAGGAAACAAAGGCAGGACTTAAGCATACTTAAAGGAAATCACTATTATTAAAGCTAGAGAATAGAATAATATATAGTCAATAATGAATAATGGAGGTGAAAAAATGTTTGAATGTCAGTATCACTAAAACGCATCTGCTGAAGAATCTCTCTTTTATGTTGGCAACTGTTACTTTCATTGTGAAAAAGCAATATTGCATAAAAATGGGTGTGGTATCTTATAGATATGGTATAGGATACAGATATTACAGGTTTTGAAGAGTCCCCGCTATGGATATGGTTGGATATTACATTTTAGAAGGCATATAAATCCTATATTTTAAATTGACAAAACAGACCATAAAAAAGTTTACACAAACATTAGGATATTTAAATTTTCATTAATAAGAAGAGCTTGCGATTGCTTTTTCCCTATTTAAAAGCTGTTCTGTGACAAATCATTTGTCCCTTTTCTGACCTCATGTCATGGATATGGCTTCAAATGTGTTTAGCCTTAGACTTTTTAATCTTTTTTCATTTGGTAATATATATTATTCAGGTATTAAACTTTGTTTCCATCAGATTGGTATAACTATTGCAGCCCGCAAATACGATCTGGATTCGGAGGCTCCCTTCAAAACTTCAGACATATTGGACATGCATGCAGTAGTCAAGCACTCTGCTCCAGTTTGTACTGATGCTCGAGATCTGATAGAGACTGGCAAACTTCAATTAGCAGAGGTACACATATTAGTTAAAAATTCCAATGAACTGACTCTATGTTGTAAGAATATCTGTAGTTACTGGCATGTTGCTGCAATCAAATATCTGTCCACAAAGATGTATTAACGAACTATTTCAGGTTGCTTGTAACAATTCGAAAAGCACCGAATATCGAGCACTGGATATTAACGTTGAATTTGTGGACATATCGCAGGGAAAGCTTAATGAGGCATATGAACTTTTCACTGAAGCATTTGCAATTCTTCAACAGGTTTGTAACATTGTTCAACATTTTTATAAATTCATCTGCTTAGTGTCAGAGTAGGTATTCTTGGGCCAGTGGCTAAGATATCTTTTATGGCCTAGAAATCTGAAAGCCCATGCTAAACAAGCTTTTATGTAAATCAGGTGTCTGGTCCAATGCATCGGGAGGTGGCCAACTGTTGCCGGTACTTATTTTCTAGAAATTGGTTGTTAGCACTGGTTATTGCAATCATACATGATAAAGGAGGTAGAAATGGGTGGGATGGTTCTATTGATGCTTTATGAATATATTTTGTTCTAATGGTTAAATTTCTTTTATAAGTAATATACATGGGTTTTTATGAAGGCATTGAGTTCTGGTATTGAACGTAGTTCTTAATGGTGTTAAAGAGAATCCACAAAACTACGATTATGGAAATGTTTTAGTGGGTTCAGTTACATGGGGATGCATCCCTTGCCTCAGAAGCCATCTCAGAGACACATCCTGCTGTCACAGGAAGCCATCCCTCCACCCCAGAAACGTGGCTGCTTGTCCTAAAAATGCGCCCTGCTGTCTTGTGCAATCCATGTCCTTCAAACTTCATGGAACATAAAACTGAATATTCTAGGAATTGAAACAGTACAAGTCTTAGTTCATCATGACTGTTAAATTTTAAAGAATAGCTGAAAAGTTTTCCATCGGTTGATCTTCATGTTCTGGGCTTAGAGTGTATACTTTCTCCTCTCTTTGTGCTTGTGTCTTTCTAGGAATTCCATGCTTTGTGCATATAACCTTTCAATCTATAAAGGGACGTAAAACAGCATCGTCATGGGATTCTATAATATGACAGGCATGAGTAATAAAAGCAGGAAATATGTTAAGAGCGCAACTTCAACAACTCTCCCTGAGCATGCTTCTAAGTAATTATTGTACAGAAAAATGCAAGTTACTGTGTGCGCGCGTTCTGCCACAGTGAACTGTAACTGAATCTTCATCCAGGCCATTTTATTGAACATATGATCCCTTCGACATTATGGCCTTGTCTTGCTAGTCACAGTTTTTAGCTGCACGGTTTCATCCATGGTATCACATTCATCAATTGGAACTACCTTTGATAGGTTGCACAAAACATGCATGGTATCTGAAATGGAATGCGTCAGGAAACACAAGTCTTCAAATCCGTTGTAAATGCAGAAACAAAATTGTGACCAATTAAAACAGCTAATAGAGAAAAAGGTCTTTTTACAATTTATAGTCAAAATTAAATATAAGAGATCACAAATGGATGAAAAATATATTTTTAAATTTATACGATGTTTAATTTCAAAGGTCAGTTGTCATAGATAAAGCTATACCTGTCCATGTACAATTGAACCACATGGGATACATTATAAACTTAGCTGTAAATCTTCAAAGTAATGAAAATTAACACCAACAATAGAAGAAGATCCAACTCTATAGATTGAACAGAAGGTATATGTGAAAGATTTTCATTATCCTCATGATCAAGTGCAGCCAGGAAAATATATCAAGTGTGCATTTTCAATATCCACATCCAAATATTTTGATTGTCCTCTTCTGTATTTTTCTTGTTTGTGAGATGAAAGGTGAAGATAAAAATGCACAAAATCTAGATCCTCTTTATTAATCTCAGCCTGTTTCACTTCACCATGTAAATATCAATAAACGCATATGCCCTCATATCAATAAGCTGATATCTTTCCAGCTATTGATGGGTGTTTCTTCTTTGGGATTTGCACATAAATCTTTAATATGGGTATCATAAATTAGTTTCTTTTGTCTTGGAACAATCTAAATATGACTGAAAAGAGGTATAGCATGGGAGGCGACTATGCCTTTATATTAATCATCAGTCCTGTAGGATCCAAGCTAACTTGTTTGTAGCTCGATCAGCTTCACCTTATCATTCCATACCACTTTTGAAACAAAGACGGTAGCTGATAGAGAAGGGAGTGAATCCTTCAATTCAGAGGAATTTTCAATCATAATGCTTAATCACTACACTATTTTGACCCTAGGATGCCTGGAAACATGAATACAATGTCCATTATGGAGATGGTATTCAATATAGACGCGGAAAATGTTTAAGACCCCTAAAATGTGTAGAAATGGAATACAACACATTGCAATATAATTCCTTTACCACTTATATAAACAAAATACACACTGTGCACACAACATGAATCTTGCATAGCAACTATTTGCAATACATCATACAGTGAACAATCTACCAACAAGCAACTCTAGCCAACAATACACTTTGGCCAACAACAATCTCTCTCTCTCTCACTCACTCACACACACACATACACAAATATGCATGCTTATCGATAATGAGACTACAGGCGGTTGGCCACTACTCCCGAACCACCTGTACACACATAGATGCATACTTATAGATTTAACAGGATTGGTAGGCTATTGGCAACTACTTCTGAACTACCTTTTTACAAAAAACATTAAAATTACCTCGTAACATTACATTATTACAAACAATTTTCCATATGTGCATTATTACAAACATTGTCATCTACCCACACAACACTACATGACAAGTTGTCATGTAGTGTTGTGTGGGTAGATGACAATGTTGTCATTGACAACTTATTACAAACACTTTGTGAGCACATATTTGCACAATTACTCATATCTTCTTTCATTCATTCATGTAGTCTACACTTGTCGGCATCCTTGTTGACACATGAACTAAACACTGGGGATACTTGAGATTGAACGTCTATGAATGTACTCATTGATTTTGGCTAATAGATTGATTGGGAATGGGAAACGTATTAAATATTGTATTGGAATCAATTGTTGTGTTGCTTTTGCTTTCTCCTGTTCTAGGCATCTTTCGTAATTGACTTTACTTCAAACTATTGCCAATGAAACATTTCTTTCTAATTTCTTCCTCCACTTCATGCTATTGCTCGAATTACCAGCACAACAAGCAGTGTCCGTTGCTGCCTATGTCATGTGTCAAAGGGAGGGGAGCTCCCTTGTAGGGTCAAGCGACAATGCATTTGAAAACCTCATTGTCTAAACTGAATTTTTCTCCTAGTTTGCATTTTGGTGGCCTTTGCTCGGCTCACTTTTTGCATTCAAATCACTTCTCCAACAGCCTTGATGGCACTCCTCAGATGGTTCCCTCAGATAACATACTTCGAACAACTAGCCTAGATGGTTTAGCTCGACGACACACCTTGTCGACCAACTCTAGATGGTTGGGTTAGATAGACTTGTTTGCTAGCCCTAGACAGTTGGCCTAGACGACCCTTTGCTCCACTCAAACAACTTTTCCTAGCTTTGGATGACATGTCGTTGAATTCAAACCACCTCTTCTTAGCCACAAATGACCCTCTTTTGGCCTGAGATGACCCTCTTCTAACCCCAAACGACCTTGATTTAGCCTTCGACGGCTCGACTTGGTGAGACGACCCTGGCAAGTGATTAGATGACTGTGCACCACAATTCCTTCACTATTTACTTCTCTTTGATGACCTTACACAATTGGTTTTTCGCCCTTCATATCATTTCCATTCATCGAACTAGGGTTAACTTTGTCAAAACACTAAATTCCTCTTCTAATTGGTTGTTCATGTCGTACTGCTTGCCATGGCAAAGGACGACCCTCATCGAGGGTGGCATAGAGTTGTAGGCACTTCGTTAGTGATAGAGAGCGGATCAGCCAGCCAGATGATCAAACGATTTAGATTGACGACCCTTATTTCAGCCTAGATGACCCATGTAGCTAGACAACCCTTGTTTTGGCCTGGAGGAAATATGAAACTAGACGACTTACCTAGTCAACTGAATGACCTGGCCCAATGGTCAAACAACCTGGGTTGACTTGACGACATGAGGTCCATTTGGGGGCTAGACAATTTCCCTAGATAGCTGGTGAGTGCCCCAGATGGCCCCTCCCATTTTCCTGACCGTCGCATATGGCCACCCTAGACAGGTTGGGAGGTCGAACGACTGTCCCAAATGGCCTGGGAGGCTGTTTGACCATTGTGGACAATCTAGTGGTCTTGACGGTCCATCCAAATGACTAAGGGGATTAGACGATTGTTTCAGTGGCATGCCCAAACATCCCAAAAAACTAGACATTCCTTGTAGATACTTTGGCGCTCGTCGATGACTCATGATAGCGTTGTCATTGGGACAGATTTTTTTCGTGATCCTTGTCGCGGTCGCCTCTGTTGGCTAGGATTCCAAATTAATCTTACTCCTTGTGTCCACATTCGTCAACCTGTCTTCCTATTGTTTCTCCTTCCTGGCGCTTCTTCCAAATCTTTGTTTGAGATGCTTCTCATCCAAGGTTCAACCCAAATCACTGCTTGTGTGCTCAACTTATCTATTTGGCAAAAGGTCCACCAGTTCGTTGTCAACATATGTCAACATTATCATCCTTGTCACTTCCTAGCGGTAGTAGTTGCGCACATGCAATAATTGTTTGTAACAGTTATTGTAACTGCCTCGACGACTTGGTCTTCGTCTATTTAACCTCAAGCTAGAGATCATGCTACTCTAGTGTTCTTCACTTGTCGAGCTTATCAAGGTTACACTGATGCTCTCCATCGATCTGCGTGTTCCATTATCTGGGGAATTGTTACCATGCAAAAGGTGATGTGGTAAATGACTATCTGACAAGTTGCTGCCGCTATGCATATGGTTAGAATTGTTTGACACTTAGTGTACCTACCTCCAATCTGTTCCAGAGCTCATCGAACTTGCTTTGTTGCACATCATTGGTTTGTCTTGTCTCAGTACTTTCATATTCTCGTGCAAAGTGCACCCATAAATGGCATTGTAAACATTTTAGAATGGGCTTGCCCTTTGTATCATACCTAGTTCGTCATCTTTTACAGATTACACCATTGATGGCATCTCTCCTTGGTACAATCCCTCTTTGTATTGCGGGTACCTCTAGTGACGATTTCATGTCTATACATGTGTTCTCTGCATTACTCATCCTTGGAGTCATGTTTCTTCTCTTTACAATCTCTCTCTTCACTAACTTCTTGACTCCAATACTTTTATAATGCACTCAAATCATCCTCCAATTTACTATTGTTTTCAGATTCATCACTTTCGCTGCAAGAGTCACTCTCATCGTTAGTGTCACTTCCATCGTTGGGGTTGCTCATCTTCATTAACATCAACCCCTTATTTTAATGACATCTTTGCATCACTTTTGAAATTCAAGGCATGCGTGAAGGCCTTCTGATATAACATTAAGAGGAACCACCCTAATCTTCTTCCAATACACAAGAATAAGGTCCTTCACAAACCATCGTTTCTTCAATGCATCAATGGATCCTCCTCCAAATTGGTAAACAACAAATGTCATGAACGCAGTTTGGCTGCGATAACCTTTGTATTGATGTAATAATCAAATATATACAATCATGAAGGAGAGGTATCCGTTATAACTGCCCAAAACTGTCTACAAGATTTTGTAACAGTATGTAAAGATTAGTACGATTCTCAAAATCCAAGGTTCTTTATGGGTTTGTGAATTGAATCCAAAGTACTTTATGGCACCTATCGGCTGGGCAAGCATTGATAAGTTTCAAATTATCCTGCTTCAGCATATGATCCATTGTTAGCTTACAGTCCCTCAGTGCACATTGCAGTCCATGTTTGCATCCCAAATTGTCCATGTCAAGAGCATTTTTAGTCTCACCTCCCATATTGGCAAACTTATAGCCATGACAGATCATGCATCGGGATGGTCATGGGATCCATACTAGAGCCAGATTTGTAATTTAGGTTCTTTCCATGAACCCTTATGGTAAGAGATAAAACTGGTATTTGGAGATGTTTCCTTACTAAATTGGTATTTCAATAAGTCAATGACTCCTTCAGGTACTCATTGAATGCTTCTAAAAAAAAAGGTACTAATCAGTAAATTTGTAGAGAAGGCATCTACATGAAATAAACTCAGGTTACTCGGGTCTCTCCTCCAAAACCTTTCAATCCTAAGATGACGTTCTATTACAAGTATTTTTTTTCATATTGTTCATGACACCATTCTCATTATGACCATATGTGGCATCACTAGATCCATGTCGTCAGCATTCGTTATGGCCAAATGATTGTATGCTTCAACCAGTGTTGGTATGTGTAGGAAAATCCATTCTGCCAGGTATGCAATTGGTACTGAGTCAGTCTTTGAAACTCCTGGTTGTGTGGCAACACAACCAGGGTGGTGGGTCCTCCCTTTGGTGGCAATGCTTGTTTTGGAAAAACAAGAAAATTTGTTGCCTTTTCATTTGGCAAGAGGTAAAGATGGAGGAGCATTTTATTTTCAGGTGCGCCCTCTGCTACAAGATCAAATGAAGATTATTATTGCTTATGTAGGGATTTATGGAGGTCAACTCTTACATTCTTCCTCTATCCTAACCAAATGTGTTTGGTTTTGTACCTTTAAGAAGCAGTAACTCGTAGATGCCAGGCCTTATCGTGTCTTTGCATTCATCCTTTGCTAGGAGTTGGAGGTACTAAACGTCTGCTTTTTGACACGACTCATTTAGTTGATCACATTAGAGTTGTGATAATGTATCTTCCTTGGGGTATAGATATCGAGGGAATAACATCATAAATTCAAGTGCGCCCTCTGCTACAAGATCAAATGAAGATTATTATTGCTTATGTAGGGATTTATGGAGGTCATCTCTTACATTCTTCCTCTATCCTAACCAAATGTGTTTGGTTTTGTACCTTTAAGAAGCAGTAGCTCGTAGATGCCAGGCCTTATCGTGTCTTTGCGTTCATCCTTTGCTAGGAGTTGGAGGCACTAAACGTTTGCTTTTTGATACGACTCATTTAGTTGGTCACATTAGATTTGTGATATTGTATCTTCCTTGGGGTATAGATATCGAGGGAATAACATCATAAATTCTATGCAACTTGGAGTCGTCAAGCCTTAATTTAGATGCAAACTAAGGAGAAGGGGCCAGACTCAAAGTGGGGGCAAAACTTGACAATGATTGGGAAAATAAAAAAAAAGCCAAATAAAGCAAGATTTTATAAAAATAATAAAAATACATGACAATGATTGGGAGTCGAAAGTGGAAGGATGGAGAGAGAGGAGTGAGACTCTAGAAAGTATTTCTAGTTTATAGCCCCCTTTTTAGTTAATTCAAGTTACATGCTGCTTCCGCTCGTTCCTTCTTGACTCACAACCAGGACTTGCAAGTCATGGCAAGTATGGGTATTTTGGTTAGTGGCTCCTCTCTGACCTTGCAACTCAGCAAGTAATTGGTCAATTCGCATGAGTCTCAATACTATGATCAGGAGACTCACCTTCACCTCCTTTTCACATGCTAGGTAGTGTAGGCCTCACTATGTTTTGATGTATGTGAGAAGGTGCTAAAACAAGAATGACACAACACTAAGAGGATGGGAATATATATTTCATGTATTTCCTTTTTTTGTATTCTGTCAATGCTGTCCTCGAGATGGAATCTCACATACTTTTCCAATGCATGTTATGGGTATTGGTATAGCTGTTTTATTTGCTTTTTTTCCCCAAAATAACTGCCTTTCATTGTTTTTAATATTGTCTTGTAGGTATCTCGCAATGGTTCTGTATCATGCTGGAGATATGGGTGGAGCTATAACGCAGCAGCACCGAGAGCTTATCATAAATGAGCGATGCCTTGGTTTGGATCACCCTGATACTGCACACAGGTTTTAATTTCATGTCAACAAAAGATATATTATACTTCCCATTTTTGTGCAATTTATTGAATTGGTTGGTTTTCTGATTCTGTGCTTCACAGCTATGGCAATATGGCACTTTTCTACCATGGGTTGAACCAAACTGAACTAGCACTGAAGCATATGGCACGGACATTACTGTTACTCAATGTTTCATGTGGCCCAGATCATCCAGATGTTGCTGCTACATTCATTAATATTGCTATGATGTACCAAGACATAGGAAGAATGAATATAGCATTGCGTTATCTCCAAGAAGCCTTGAAAAAAAATGGGAGACTTCTGGGACCTGATCACATTCAAACAGCTGTTTGTTATCATGCCCTTGCAATTGCCTTTAATTGCATGGGTGCTTATAAGCTCTCTCTTCAGGCAAATGGATACTTTCTCCTTGGCAGTATCTTATCTAGTTTGCAGTCAATTATTTAAGATGAAGAAATATATAGTAATATTGCTAGGAATAAACTGAAATAGTGCTTATTATTGTCTGGATGACCAGCATGAACGAAGCACTTACAACATATTGGCAAAGCAACTTGGTGAAGAAGACTCGAGGACTCGGGACTCAGCAAATTGGATCAAGACATTCCAGATCCGAGAGGTTCAGGTACGTTTTGAGATTTCATATGTCGTGTTTTCCAACTGGTGGATACTTAGTTTGTGTTGTCTTTATACGTGCAGGTCAATGCACAGAAGCAAAAAGGGCAAACTGTGGATGTAGATGCTGCTCAAAAAGCTGTGGATGCTCTTAAGGTGAAAAATACTTTCCCTTACCATTCCCTGAATCTTTGATGGAATTCTTTAGTGGTTCCCCAAATATTTATGATCATTTCCTTGCTCCTTGCACCTTATATGTAGCTTTTGTGTTAAATTTGCAAGCCATAAAGATGGATACACTGCCGGGTTTCTGTTTTCTAGCATCAACCCATATTCATTTTTCAACTACCTTACAGCTTAGCAAAAATTTTGCCTTGTTTCCTACACAGCAAAGAACTATTCCCTTTTAATTCATTCAGTATATGTGTTGCCTTCTATTATTTGGGATTTTAGCTTATTCCTTTCAGTGAAATTTTTCATCAATCTCCAAAGATAGGTGGTTTTGAGATTAGAACTGAAGCTGGAAGCTATATCTTAGTGTATATCTTTATTGCTGCAAATTCCCATGAGGACCTGACTTGATGCCATTTGGGGTGAACAGGCTCGCCCAGATTTAATGCAGGCTTTTCAGGCAGCAACAGGGGGATCTGCTGGAGGTCGTTCACGTACATCCTTTAACAAGGCTGCAACTGCTGTTCTGATGGCTGACACGGTTCCTAGAGGCAGGGGTATGGATGAACGAGGAGCACGGGCAGCAGCGGAGGTCCGAAAGAAAGCTGCTGCAAGAGGTCTTAATCTTCGGCAACAGGGTGTCCCTTCACAGACTTTACCTCAATTGACTGAGCTTTTGAGTTTAATAAACTCTAGTATGGCAAGCAAAGCTTCAGCAGGTGATTCTCCTGCAACATCCAGTCAAGAACCAGGCAAGGAGAACGTTTCAAATGTTGACAATGAAACTAAAACTGTAGAAATTTCTCAAGAAGAGATAAAAGTAAACACATCAGTGGATGGAGTAGAAGATAAAGCTCCACTTGGGTTGGGTGGTGGCTTAACTTCTTTAGATAATAAAAAGCAAAAGTCTAAACCAAAAGATAAAGCAGAATGTTAACTGGTTGAATAAATCGGAAGACTAAATGTTCTGACATTTAGTTCAAATGAAACAATAAATGGCAAGGTATTACCACTTTGGAGTCAAGTATATAAGATGAAAGATTTGGTGTTCCACTCATTATAGAGTGACCCTCAATTTTGCAATGCAGTGTGATATGCTCGAAATATAATGGTGGTAAGGTCCTAATCTTCCTAAGAGGAGAGATTGTCAAAGTAAGCCTCTACCTTGTTTACTAAAGTTTTCTGCTGAAGAGATGTAACATGAATGCATCTTGTTTGTGTGGATGTGGCAGGCAATTTGTCAGTTCACCATGCAGAAATTGGAAGAAAATAATACCTAAAGGGCATTCAAAGGTAGGACTGACTTTTAGTAGTTGTGAAAGCATGAGAACTGTGGTCCATTCCATCTGAGCCTTCATTTTGTTGTATTTCTCCAAATCAATTAAAGAGTTCTAATTTTTTATTTCGAGGCTTCGAGTGACATGTTACAATGCACATGATGTAACAATTGCGTCAATTTTATTCTTCTGCTTATAATTCATCTTTTTGAACAACAATTTTGGACAGAATTGTCATTTTTTTGAGATGTGCCATTATTTTTGGCAAAAGCATCTCATGTTGTCGATGATTTCTAACATTTAGAGCATAGCATTAAATTTCTAGAGTTGTGCACAATGAGGTACTTTGTATGTCCTTTTCCATAATCATTGTTTGTCAGAGAGGAAATGCGATGCACAATGGCATTTCAGTGGTTTTCTGTGGCATTATTATTTATTGAGCATTTCCAACATGACAATATTTAGTCCATTAATTGGATTGCTAAGGCCTTTAGCATATCTGACTAAAGGCTTTCAAATGACATTGGAGCGAGATACAAAATTCCAGTATGGGATGAAATGCAGCGTACAGAGATTGGGTTAATTTTGAGGCATGTTTCTCTGGAAATACTTTTTTTGAAGCTTTTAAATTCGATACCAGTGATGTTAGTTTTTCAGTGTGTGCAAAGGTAACTTGAAGCTTCTAAATTCGATACCAGCGATGTTAGTTTTTTCAGATGTTTGCAAATGTAACTTAACGCACACGTGTGTGTGTGTGTGTGTGAGAGAGAGAGAGAGAGAAGATTTTGTGATTGAGAGCTCGATTAATTTACTTCCACTTTTTTATTTTATTTTTGGTAGTGTATGTACCCAAAATAACTTGATAGGTTATTTGGTTGGCATGGAATTTCAGAATGATTTAACTAAAGCCCATGCATTAATTTAGTTTGTTTGGGGTCAATGCTTTCTTGATTGGCAAAAATACCAAGAATTAGAAAACACCTTGGAATAGAGTTAATTTGGGGTCAAATTCGTCTTGATTGACAATAATACCAAGAGTTAAGAAAACAGGGAGAGGGAGAGGGAGAGAGAGAGAGAGAGAGAGATGGTCCTGTTAGGATTGATGTCCAAATAAAGTTGATTTAAGGCTCTGCTCTCTGGCTTCTACAAAAGAGGAGAGATCTTTGAGCATAGTACTGTTGGTTTTTAGAGTTAAACATTTTCAATATTATTTGCTTTCAGTTACGGGAAAATTTACAGTCCAAATGACTTGGGGCATGCTTTAGTAAGTTAAATGTATGCAATGATATGTTGACATTTTTTTCCTCATATGGTTTAATGATAGATGACGTTATCAATGTTTTCACTGTCATCATATATATGTTTGTGGCCTTATCAGAGTCTGGAAATTATATTTTAGTACATTGTTTCTGTAAATCATGCAAGTTAAGCATTGGTATTTTGCAATGCCTATCAATTGAAAGATCAGAACGTTCAAAAAGCCTGGAATTACTTGGAACAATTGTTGATAGAAGACTGCAGGTTATTATCAACATCAAAGTTGCCCTTGGGAGTTACTCTAGCAAAGTTATTATTGCTAATATTTTCAAATACACTTGGGCAATATACATTACTTTTTCTTATAAATAAAAGTTTGGATATTTGATGCTTTGAATTCTACTTAACTAACAAATTTAAGGAGACCCTTACAATTAGAAAGAGGGTGAACATTCTTATACCTCCAATTCCACCACAATTCGCTGATGACAGTTCAAGGCCACTGATGCATCAAGCTTTGAGAAGTAACAATAAGGAGGCGGGAGAAGACGGTAATTTGGAAGGTAACAAAGACATTAATAGAGAGAAAAGGAAATGATTTGTTTTTGAAGAAAAAGAGAGATTCAAAGTAAGGAGAAGAATTTAATTTAATTTGGATGAGGTGATTCTTCTTTTTATGTTTGGTGACTTTCAAGATTGTCTTGGAAAAACACGGTGAGACCTTAATAGTTCACTTATTGCTGTTCCTCCGCTAGGATTCTATGACTATTGTGTTTTAGTTATCATTCCAGATATATGAACTTTGACAAAGAATTCTTAGTTTAAGATTGTCAAGCCACTAACGAAGGTTGTGTGTATTAGTACTAACCTCAATTTTGAGGTATTTTTGTGGGAGCAATTTAAGATATCTGTTGCAACAAACAATTTAACAATAATTTAGAAGATCAGCAAAATGATTAGGTAGGTAACTCTAGGTTGTCCATAGATAACCCTCCTTTGCACTTTAAAGGGGTAGAAACCAAGAGTGGTATTTCTACATAGAGACCTTTGTATGGTAGTGAATTTGCCCAAGAAATTTAATATTGCATCAACCAAGTTGCTGCAACACTTATTATCTTAAAATTCTTTAGCTGGAACTTTGTTGCAGCTTCATCTAGATGTTACACCACATAATGCAGGTAGAATATTGGCGAGTATACCATGACTTGTATAGCTCAAACAAGGAAAATATGTGATATTCAAGGACAAGGATGACAAGACTACTTTTGGAGATGGGGGATGCCTTTTAGGTTGATGAGGCACATTTTTGGGATGTCGTGATGTGTCTTAAAGATAACCTCCAAATCCTAGGATGAGTTCCTATGGAAGATTGAAAATATGTCAATATTGTCCTTATATAATATTTCTTCTCTTGACCTATGAGGGGTACTGTTGTGGTAAGTCCTTGGGTTTTCATCCAAGAGACCCAAGTTCAAACCTTGGTACAAGGGGAATGTGACCCCTCATGAAAACCTGTGTAAACTCAATTTTTGTCTGACAAGGACAACACAGTGGTTTGGGCTTTGGCCTCTCTTTGGGAGGTCCAAGGTTCAAACCACGATGTATCCAAAAGGGGATGGGCGATCGAGTGTTTGTCGATTGGCTTTTATTTTTTATTGTTTGTTTGTTACATATAGTTCAAACCATGATGTATCCAAAAGGGGATGGGCGATCGAGTGTTTGTCGATTGGCTTTTATTTTTTATTGTTTGTTTGTTACATATATTTCTTCTCCATAGCAAATGCTTGACTTGATGTATTCTTTTGTTCTTACGTGCATGAAGGAACATAAAAAAATAACCATTGAGCTTTCTTTTCTTCTAGTGAGTTTATAAAATGATTTGGGATATTGTTGGTATCTCTCCCAAATAGGTTCATGCTAAAGCTCTTTTACAATGTTAACAATAATACAAAGAATAGGAGTAAAAACATCAAGGCTTCAAGAAAAGAAAAATCTACTTGTGAAAGCCTATTTTTAACACTACTTTTTGGCTGGAGAAGAATGAAGGTGACATTTAGAAGGCCAAGCTTGATGGAGGTCTTAATACATCTCAAGATAAAAAGGTAACTTCTTCTCATAGTGTACATGTTACAGTACACTTTGCTTGTTGGTGAGCCTCTTCTCAAGAGTGGATTGCCAATTCTAAAGATATTAGGCATATAACCAAGCATGATGATCTCCTTATTGATTATAGCCACAAACGTAGAGGAGGAGTTATTATTCGCGGTGATTCATCATTTTAGTTTTCATGTTTTGGTAACATCATTGTTGGTGATAAAAAGTTAAGAGTTGTTCCATGTTCTTAGAATTAGACCTTAGCTCCTTTCTATATATCACATCATTGAACTAATAAGGAGGTTGAGTATTGGCTAGATCGATAAGTTGTCAAGGACATGGATGTTTGCTTGAGGGTTACTACTCCTTATATGTTGTGATGTGACAAATCATATGTACAAACTTAGTTCTACTTTGACTTCCTTTGACAGGAAGAGTTTTTTTGCCATCGTGGCGGGGATGGTGCTGCTAGTGGTCTTTAGTATTAACAGTAATGGGGTATATACGTCATCAAATATAAGAATGAAGCATTTGCTATATTCAAGGATATTAAAGTACTCGTGGAGAAGCAAACTAAGATAAGATCAAATGATTGATGATCAATTGTGAAGGTGAGTTGGTTAATAATAAGTTTGACTTTTTTGACTACTTATGTCATCTTTTGACAACATATTGTTTGATATACACCCTAATGATGTAAGGTAATTGAATGAAAATTAGGGCCATGATGCAAATGCTATTAGAAATGCAATTGATGAATCATATTGATCATGATGCTAACTTTAAATACAATATTAAGGCTAAATATAGCCTTAGGATAGGTAGGAATAAATCCCCCCTTAATCAACGCTAACTATAACACGTTAAGCAAATAAAGCTAAAAACTAACAATAATATCCTAAAAATATAATATTCGTTAAATATAATATTTAACGAATATCTAACCTAGGTAAATAATAAACTAATCTACCCAGGAGAAACTACATATTACCAAATAAGGTAATAGTATTCTAACATCCCCCCTTATTACATTATTTGGGTAATATATATAACTGCCCCAATATAGTGAAGAAGAGAAATGAAAGAATGCTAGCTCTTGCTCTGGCGTGGGCTCTAGCTCATGGTTTTGGCTCTGGCTCCGAGTGTACCTCTGGGTCTATCTTTGGATTTGCTTGTGAATCTACCTTTGGATCATTGCCTCTGGATCTGCCTATAGATCTACCTCTAGAACTTTGTCTCTGGGTCTGTCTTTAGGTCTGTCTCTGGGTCATTGCCTCTGGGACTGCCACTCGGTTTGTCACTGGATCTGCCTCTGGGTCTACCATAGGTTTTACCTTTTCTGTAGAAGCCATACAACATTTCTTTCATCTTGGTCCATTGTGTGAGATCTGTCCATCCACAATCTATATGAACCTTGTTGGCCATTTTCAATTTGTACCAACAACTTGAAGAGTGATTTGTACATCCACATGAATTACAAGGATGTAGTTTCCAACACCTAGCTGCTACATGTCCTGTTCTACCACAATAACTGCAACAATGCTTTGTAGGAGTTGTAGGAGATTTAGGTTTTACAAACATGGTCTTACTGGTACTTGCTTGTCCATCATAGCCAAGGCCTTCATTCTTTGCCCTGACATTTAGCATTATTGGAGTTTTAATGCCTTGTTCATGTTTACCTAATCTCTCACCATTGAATCCCATTTTCTTCATCAGTTTGGATCCAAATCCTTTGGTGTGTTTTTCAAAACACCCAATTTCATCATCTTCATCAATGCTTTTAACAATATGGCATTTGTCATTATTGATGAGATTATGGAGCTCATTTTTAGGAGGTTCAGTTTTTAAGTCACTGGTGTCGCAAGCAAAATCTGTTGTTGTGACGAGATCACCTGTGCTACAACTGATATCTACCATTGAAGGTATGAGGTCGCCTGTATCACAACAAGCATTGGCCATCATGGGTTGTAGGTCACTTGTGTCACAACAAGCATCGACCATTTGAAGCTTGACCTTTGGTTCCTCACTAATGTCCCTTTTTGTTTTACTTTGGGCAATGCCAAGTGCAACCAATGACATGTATATTGCCCTTACAACGCCAATAGGGATTAGAACACCATTTGTCTGAATGTCTTCACAAGACACAAAATCATCGAGTATGGCATCTACACCACTGCGTAGTGTGAGAAATGTGCCATCCTCATAAAAATCTATCCCGTCCATCTCTAGTGGAAAGTAAGGACCTTTAACTGATTTTGCACATGCATCAGTTTGTGTTGGGGCTTGCTTTTTTTTTTATTTGCCCATCTTTGAAGGTGTTGGTCTCTGTCGAAAAATGCACCTTTTACAAAGGTTTTTTTGCAAAATAAATGATTAAGGTGGCTAAGGTGTCGATCGTTGCCAAAAATGCACCTTTACAAGGTTATCCCCCCTTTTGCAAAATATACTTTGACAAAATGTTGCAAGAAGTATGACTAAGGTGTTGGTCGTTGCCGAAAATGCACCCTTTTTAAGTCGTCCTCCCTTTTTAGCAAAATATTCTATGAGGGAAAATCATGTATTCCCCTTGTGTGCAAATTATGGTGGAGATTTTTTTTTTTTATCCCCCCTTAGTGCAAAAAAATTGCAACAATGAAGAGGCTTTTACAAAGTGTGTCCCTTAGGCAATGTGCAAGAATTTCTAATGAGTGGAAGCTTATAAAAATTTGCAAAAAAATTGAAGCGACTTGGGCTTTTACAATGTGCACTTTTGTTTTAAAATCCTCTAAATTAGAGAATTTACAAAAGGTTTGCAAAAAATGAAAGTTGCTAAAAAGTCGTCAAAAAAAACTTTTGAAGCAACTTTTTGAAGCAGTTTTGGCACAAAAATTGTCAAAAAACATTTTTTTTTGAAGCAAAAAAAATTGCATAAAATTTTGGAGCAAAAAGATTGTTTTCTCACCGATGAGATTTGAACCCGCGTCCTCTCGGGAATAATCTTTACCACTGCAGAGCCGACCATCTAAGCGTGAGGGCTCGATAGGATGAGGAAGGAAGTCTGCTAGTTTATTTTGGTGGGAGGAGCGATAGGCTTTGTGTGGCTCTGTCGTTCGATAGCTTGTCCGTGGGCTGCGATCAGAATCCAACTTTGTCGCAAAACTGACGTTCCCGCCTTTGTATGCATCGACAGCTAGCACGACGTCGTTGTCCTAGTTCTGTGTTGTTGTCAACAAAGGATGACAGAAAACTCCTGCAAAGTCACTCCAGGGCAAGCTGCCAATACCGCCGACGATCGGACTATGAGCAAACTATGGGAGAGAAATCCGATGTGTCGTCGAAGTTGTGTGTTGCAGTGGAGTATTTGCAAATAATGCAATCGTGATCTATTATGTTGATTTTCTGCACCTCTACTTCTACAAGCTAGAAACCAGTTAAAAAAATTCACATGCAAGAGAAATTTTGTTTGGGAGCACTGCACAGAGCTTCATCCGCGTTGTGAGAATTTTGTTAGTGCTGCAAAATGCCTTTAGATCGCCTCTATTACAACCTGAAACTGTTACGCACCAAGGACCGTTGGATGCTCTATGCGCACTGCGTCCTTCACAAGTGTGCCATTCGAAAAATGTTAGATTCGTAGAAACCTGCAACGTTATCTCGCGGATGCAATCAACGAAGTCGGCAAGCAATCGAGCTGTTCATTCGAGGTCGTCGCTGCTTGGCCTGAAAACGATCCGCTTCCCTTGCCCAACCATTAATAAACCACCAAGGATTTTTGTAGACCGCCTGAAGAACACATCTGCAGATTTGATCATCGCCCTCCCTTGCATGTCTTAACAGAGCTCCGCGATCATTGTCATGCTGCTACGCAAGAGTGTCGTCAGGTTCTATCATGAAACAAGATCGATCATCAAAAAACAGTGGATCGGCTCCTGTGTAACCAGATCCTCCTATACTGCAGTTTTCTTGCACTTTGATCGATAATGTCTCACCATTAGAATGAATAGACGATACACGCAAAAAATTGCATCTACTTCAATGGCATCGGGTAGACATTATCCCACATGCATGTCGTGAGAGTATTATCGAGGATTTAAAATTAGGAAATGACAAATATCCTTTCGATTGCCTTCGAGCAATCACTCCCTCCTGTGCCTTGTCTTACGCGTGAGCTAAGTAGATTGTTAGCCAATCAAATTTTGCTACGTAACTAGAATTTTATAGGTCCACATCAGTTACTTAACTGTGTGCATCACGAGCTACGTAGGTCTCATTTTGTGTCAATATTTTATCCCGTACAGTAGGTCAGATCTACGTCAAATCGTCAGATCTCCAATGTCAGATCGAGTCCACGTACCTAGGTCTAGCTGGTGGTCCCTCCTGACACGCTGCTGACCCCATGCAGTCATCGCGTAGGATCTGATATCAGCCATAGGCATCAGGGTCTAGTCACGTCACTAGGTTCTCCAGGTTATGTCCACGTCAGCCTAGTCTAGGTCAATCCACCTTAGGCCAAGTTATGTCCGCGTCAGCCTAGTCTAGTTGTCCATGTAGCCCAACGCGTCAGTCCCGACCCGTCATATTGAGCTAGCTTCAGCCAATGTGGCGATTCGTGTCGTCTAGCTAGGTAGTCCATAGGTCTCCCACCAGGTCACGTCCTAGTTCTTTGTAGGTGCCTGTGGTCTTGTGCATCCCGTCGAAGTTCGATCCAGTTTAGATTGGACTTCATGTCGTGTCTAGTCGAAGTTCGACAGACTTCACTTTAGTAATCGCTTGTGGGCACAACATCCATTCATCAGGTCAAGAGGCAGAGTCTGTCAGATGCCCATGCAGGACAGTCCACCCTTAGCCAAATGCCCAACCAGATTGATCAAGCCAACGAGAGCGAAACCTGCTCTGATACCATATTATAAATGCAATCAATGAATCATATTGATCATGGTGCTAACTTTAAATATAGTATTAAGGCTAAAGATAGCCTTAGGATAGGTAAGAATAAATTCCTCCTTAATCAACGCTAACTATAACGTGTTAAACAAATAAAGCTAATAACTAACAATAATATCCTAACAACATAATATTCGTTAAATAAAATATTTAACGAATATCTAACCTAGGTAAATAATACTAATCTACCTAGGAGAAACTACATATTACCAAATAAGGTAATAGTAGTCTAACAAATGCTCCATTGTGTTATCAACACAAGACAAGTTGATCTTAGCATTTGGGCAAATGAAGTACACTATGCAACTTATATTATCAACAAGACACTTGCTTATATTGCCAAAGTAAAGACACTTTGAGAGATGGACATGGGGAGAAGCCTATGGTTTCACATTTCTAAGTGTTTTGAGCACTTGCTTGGGTGCATATTCTTATTGAATTGCAAAATAAGCTTCATCTAGAGTCACTCATGCATTTTTGTTGGATATGACATTTAAAGACGTATTGACTTTATGATTCAATTACTTGTGAGGTTATTGTTTGGAGGTATGTTGAATTTAATGTTGATCCTTCTGCAACACCTTACCCTTTTTGATGAATTCTATCCATCCCATCATGTTCCTATTGATTTTTTTCGCTTGATCAAATTTACTAAATCTCGACTCCTTATAAATAGTGAAATGTTTCTAATGATATTGATTCTGCATCTATTGGTTCTGTGGTGGAGAGTGCTCCCCCTCTAGCTTTAGATGTTGCTTTATTCAATGAGTTCTTGACTCTTTCTTCTTCCAATTATAACCTAGAAATATAATAATTAGTCATCCTTTATATCATTTGCTATATTTCCAATCAATTCTACACGTATTTTGTATACAATATATAGAAACAAACAATTCAATCTTAGATATTTTTTTTTGAATTATTAGCCATGATGTAATTTATTTTTTAATGAGTTATATGGGATTGAAACATGCCCCACCTAAATTACATCATGACCACATAGTAGTATTACATGATCTTTACAATTATACATGTATCACTTGACAAGATTTAAACTTGGGTCTCCTCCTTGAAAGTCGAGGAATCTCACTGATCGAGCTAATGCCATTTGATATCCATGATATAACTTTTAATTAAATTCAAAATTATATATATATATATCATTTGCAAGACCATGAATATGTCAAGTCATAAGGTTTCTTTCCAATGAACTTTTAGATAAAAGAATTTTAAAAATGAAAAATACAAAATTAAAAAAATATACAACATCGAAACTTTAATTTCCCTTCTAGAAATTTAGAATGTCATTCTATTTTAGTGATTAATAAACACTAGCTAATAAAATATTGTAAATGTTATAGTTCACAAAGAATAATAAAAATGGGCAATTCTAAATTGAGGATAAAAGGAACATCGAAGAATTAAAGTTGATAAACCATTAAGGAATCAAGTGTATGGTTGAAGGTTGTATCTAAATTTTTGAAAGAAATATTATAGAACGTAACTTTATAAATGATTAATATAATTATCTAAGAATTACATAGAGGTTAATTTCATAAGATGTAGGATTAATAAACTCCTAAAATGTTGCAATGCAAAAGTTAATGAATGATTTTGTAGGGTTAAAAGAAAATGGTTTGATAAAGACACAACTAAAATACCTTTTTTCTGGTGTTGTTTTATATGTTTTATTATGTGTAAAATTTAGATATATTATATAAAATACCACGAGTATACTAGGTTAAATTTGAATTTCAAGGATATCCATGTTCAAATATTTTCAAGCAATATATGCATAATTACCAAGTTGTTACACCATGTGGTCATGTTGGTAATATAATATAATGTTGTACCTAGGGATAGGTACTAATAATATAATATTGTATTGCATTGTTATCATGAGTTATAATTAATTCAACTATAGTGTATAGTTGACATGAGGCATAAATAACCCAATTGTATTATGTAAATTGGATGGGTTAAAGTTTTTTTCTTGGAAATTAAATTATAATAATGAGTAATATAAGGACAAGGTTATGCCTTTTTCAAAATAGCACTAAAGGACAACTAAATAAAGAAGGGACCTAGTAATTTTAAATCATCTAATTGAATCCAACCTAACTAATCATTGTAAGAATCTTTGTTCGTGGAGTGACTCTCACCTTGTGAGATATTGTGGAGTGGTTCATTCCTTAAGGAATAACATTGGTGTTGCGCTACTTAAAAGGCATTTGCATATTTTATCTTTTATGTGGAGTATATTCTTTGTGGTTGATTTATTTATTACTCAACATATTTGTGGATGCTTTTATTGTATGAGTGTAAAGTTTTTTAACAACTACAATGCAAAAGTTAATGAATGATTTTGAAAGGTTGAAAGAAAATGGTATAGGGTAGACAACTAAAATAATTTACCTCGTGTTATTTTATGTTTTATTATTTGTGCACAAATTTTAGATATATTATTGAGATAAGCTCAATATATTAAATACTTCGACTTTCAAGGATACCTTGGTCCAAATCTTACCAAGTGATACATGCGTAATTACCAAGCTATTGTCATACCACTATGTGATCATGTCATAGTATAGATAGATGTTGGAATAGTGGTGATTAAGCTTCTCTTGAGGCTACTATTGGCTATTTGTACTTGTATTTATTATATTTACCCTTTGGGCCCATGTAAACCTTGAATAAGGTGCTTTTGTAATATTTTATTCTTGAGGGTTGATCTCACAACCTTGACCTAAAGGTGTCATGTATTTGGGTATACTTCTCTTGAGGGTACTTTTAATAGGAGCTAGCAAAGGATATTTTTGAAGGCTGATGATGTAATCTGAAGAAGAGTTTTTGATAAAAACCCTAGATGGACCTAGATTGCAAGGATCTTATTAGAATTAACAAATTTACTCCAAGAGGAATATTCATCAAGAGGTTCTTCCTTCCTCTTATTGGCATTCAATTTTGCTTTGTTTAAAATTTTTCTAGCCAAATGGATGCCCTAGTTTTAGGATTGAGTTCTTTGATGTTTTTTAGAATCTCATTTGTCTTTTATGATTTTTTCTAAAAAATCCATTTGCTTTTCTCTTTTGATATTTTTTGTCCAATAGTAGTATAAATGAGAGGGTAGACTACTTGTCTATTATGAAAGAAATAAATAAGCTAATTTTTTATATAGCCCCTAGTGCCATAGAAGTCATGGTCAGGCTTTCAAGCTTAGCAAAGACCTTCTAGCAACTTGACAAAGTTGCAAAAATGGGTTGACAATGTTTTTGTTGCATAGGCGTGAGAGAATGTTATGATTGGTTGTGTTGAAAAATGCTTTTGTACAAATCATAATAGATATAGATAAATTGTTAATATTTTTGGCTGCTTTGCAAATTTTAGGGGGGTCATAGTTGAACATGTTTTTCCATATTACCTCCAGGTACTCTAAAATTGCATTTGATAAATTTTATTATTTCCCTCCAATTTTTGAATTTTCAAATTAAAAAAGTATTTTTCCTAGAAAATTTTAGGGGATATTTCTTGAGCAAGGGACAAGTGAAGGGGCTACATGCATGCACATGCATTTGTGTATGACACCAAAATATAAGGGAAAGGTTGTTGTAACCGGTTTATCTATTTGCTTCTCATTTTTCTCCCAAACGTGATACTTGGGGAGATGAATAACAAGGAGGTGTTAGAGTGTTTTCCATGGGAGGTATCAAGTTCAAAATTCACCTCTTCTTAAAAACTATTTTTAATGCACAAGATGATATGGCAACCTATGATGACATGACACTAGATGATGTCACCTCATTATGCAACAATGATGACATAACATGATTGTATAGACACCTCATAACAGTCCATATGACTGATGTGGCAGTCCATATAACTAACGTGATGGCCAACTGATGTGGGCATCAAACCATTTTTAAAACTATCAAAAGGAAAGAGAAACGACACGATGGGGTAGACAAGAAGAGAAAATAATTGAGTTGAAAAATAACGACATGAGGAGAAAAAAAGAGTGGACACATTAAAGAATAAAAATAGACGTAGGAGAAGAGAGCAACAGAGAAAGAGAGTTCAAAGATGACCAATTTGAAGCAAAAAATGGAGTTAGAGAACCCCAAAATAATCATTGATAATTTTCTTTGCTGCAACTGTGTATCAATAAATAATTTACATTCCAAATTCCAAATTCTAATTTAACTCATGTTTGTACAAATGATAAATGTTTATATTGTTGGAATAGTGAATTGGAAAGTTTGGTGTGTGTGCAAGTCTACAAATTTGTAGAAGGGAAGGGTATCACCTAGAATGTGATGATTGAACTTGGAAGTTGAGTATTAGGTTGTTAAAATTTAGCAATCATCAAAGGAGTTTAACCTTATGCAATGAAGTGTTGTTATCTTATAGGGCTACAATCTTAAGACGTCATCATAGGACTTTGCTTGTTGATTGCACATGTGATTACCATGTGTCTTGAGGCCATGAATAGATAGGAAACTTGTGCTAGTTTGTTGAGCAAGGTGCAGCAAAAGAATTGCAAAAGTATTGTCATTGTTTTCAACACAGACAGATTGATGTAGTTGATGCAGTTAAGAGGTCAGTCAGATCAAGTGCAGTAAATTTCAAGGAAAACAGAGGTGACCCAGATTCGGAAATTGGCGAGGAAAAGACAAGGAAGAAAACTGTCGCGATATCGCGACATGTTTTCTGTCGTGCTATCGCGACAAAACAGAGGAGAGAGAAAATGCAAGAAAATTGTTGCGATTTCGCGACATGACCGAGGAGAGAGAAAATGCAAGAAAAATTGTCGCGATTTCGCGACATTGCCGAGGAGAGAGAAAGTGCATGAAAAATTGTCGCGATTTCGCGACATGGCCGAGGAGAGAGAAAGTGAAAGGCAAACTGTCGCGATTTCGCGACATGCTGGCAAAGAAGGAAGCAAGGTGAAAAGATGTCACGATTTCGCGACATAAATGGAGGAAAGGAGCTTGCAATGAAAAGTGTCGCGATATCGCGACACGTCGGGTTTTCGCGACCCGAAGAGGAGAGAGAATGCTCAACAACAAAGGTGTAGCGATTTCGTTGCATGATGGAAATACATGGCACAAAGGTGTAGCGATTTCGCTACAAATAGAAAGTGCAAAAAACAAAGGTGTAGCGATTTCGCTACAAGTGAAAAGGCACAAACAAGAAGATGTAGCGATTTCGCTACATGACAAAATGTATGGAAACAAAGGTGTAGCGATTTCGCTACCATTCAAAGTTGCAAAAATTAAAGATGTAACAAGTCAAAAGCACAAGGCACAAAGTTGTAGCGATTTTGCTACTGTATGAAGCAAAGAGTGTACGAAAGCAGTGAACGTCGCGATTTCGCGACATGTTCCATTTTCATTGAAGTTTGCAAGGAGGATTGTACGGAAGCCCAAAGTGTCGCAATTTCGTGACATGTTCCATTTTCGCTGTTTCTGGCAAAGGAGAGTGTATGGAATCCAAAAGCGTCGCGATTTCGCGACAAGAAGGATGATGACTTCAGCAAAAGCCAGAAGCGTCGCGATTTCGTGACAAGAAGGATGATGACGTCAGCAAAAGCCGAAAGCATCGCGATTTCACGACAAGAATGATGATGACGTCAGCAAAGTCAGAAAGTGTCGCGATATCGCGACAGGGTGCAAGGAAAGCTGCTGGAAGCCGAAAGTGTCGCGATTTCACGACATGCTTAAGGATGACGTCAGCAAATGTTGAAAGTGTCGCGATATCACGACATGAACAGAGGGAAAGCTTTCAAAGCCAAAATGGTCGCAATTTCGTGACAGCAAGGGCATGAAGTGTACGACTTCAAAAAGTGTCGCGATATCGCGATAGGTAACAGTATGGCAGGTAAAACCTGCAGGGGCATGCAAGGTGACACATGTCGAAAAAAGCATACAGAAAATCATGCAGCCTGTTACGTAAAAAGTAACTGATGTCAGATCGACAGTTACACGTTGACAGGTGTTGGACATGCATGGGAATAGATGTATATTTTTAATTGAAAAAGCATTCGATGCATCACATATGTAGTTTCGAAAAAGCATTCGAAAAGCCGTATTTGAAGAAATTGAAAAGTCGTATTTGAAGAAATTGAACAACCGAATATGATGGATCAAAAAAGCTTTCAAAAAGATGTATTTGCAGCATTTAAAACAACTGTATTGCAAGGAATCGAACCGCAGTATTGCAGGGTTTCGAACAGTCGAAGTGCATGGAATCGAACAACCGTATTGCATGGATTCAACAGCCGTATTGCAGGGTTTCGAACAGTCGAAGTGCATGGAATCGAACAGCCGTATTGCATGGATTCAACAGCCGTATTGCAGGGTTTTGAACAGTCGAAGTGCATGGAATCGAACAGCCGTATTGCATGGATTCGAACAGTCAGAGTATGTGATTCGACTGCATGCAGGATTGATAGGTTATAAAATAATAGTCGTACACAGATGTTGCTGCTGTTAGAGAGAAATTACTGTAAAAGGAGGGTTAGAAAAGAGTCAAGAGAAAAATTAGCAGAGCCGTGAGAGTGTGCAGAGTTGGGTTAATTGTAGACCAGTCAGGGTTGTGCATGAAGTGAAGACATTTTTATGTCATTCTAAATTGATCAGAATTGCAGTCCAAGTTGGTGCTTGGTACTAGGAGTTGGTGCTCCATCTGATTGTGCAGAAAATTGAGGGGTTGGTGCTCCTTCCAGGTAGATGCTTGGTAAAGTATTTGTAAAATTGATATTTTGCAGAGACTGGATTTGGATTGAAGTCCAAGCAGTCATTTTTGAGGAGTAGCCAAATTGGTGAACCTCGGTATATTGAGTGTTGTGGTGTGCTCTCTTGTTCAATCTATTTTTTCTTGTTTTCAAGTTCTCTTTATTTCATATTAAATGCTGTAGATATAAAAATTAATAGCTACACTGATTCACCCCCCCCTCTCAGTGTCATTGTGTGAATATCATAGTTGAGAAGGCTATCCATAGGAGGATTCCCTTCTCTCATATACATTATTGGGTATTAGAGTAGAATTTTGTGATACATGTTGGAGGAAGGTGTCACTACAAGAAAGAGGAAGACTGTGTGGTCTAGGACCCCAACCCACAAATATAGTAGAAATATTGAGAGGAATTACCACCAGGTTATATGTGATTGAGACTACCCAAATAAGAGGGGTTCATATTGAGGAGATTAACAACAATGAAGAGGAGAAAATTGATCATGAGAAAGTTCAAGATGAAGAGCAAGAAGAAGAACCAAAGCAATAATTGATTCAGACAATCTCAAATATGGGACATAGACCAAAGATGGATACTCCCAACTTTAATGGAAATTTGAATCCTAAAGAATTGATAGATTAGATAACGGACATGGAGAGATTCTTTGATTATAAATCTATGAAAGATCCAAAGTGGGTCAAATTTACATGTACGTGGCTGAAAGGACATGCTTTTATTTGGTGGTATCATGTCCAAATCGAGAGACAATGAAAAGGGAAGGATAAAATCCAAACTTGGGAAAAGTTTGTATCCAGGTTAAAATCTAAGTTTTTACCTACGGATTATCAAATTGGATTGTTTAGAAGACTCTAAAAACTCAAGAAAAAGGAGTTGGGAGTGAAATAATATACCAAAAAGTTCTATAAATTGACCATAAGAGTATATAATATTGAAGATGATGAGGAGAAAGTGGAAAGATACATAAATGGACTAAGATTGTCCATACAAGATGAGATTGGTATGATTCAAATTTGAATTGTTGAAGAGGCATATTAGTATGCGCTCAAGGCAAAGGAAATTTGTTGTGTAGGCAACAAAATAATGTGAGAGGAAGAGGACAAAACAACAACAAAAGAGGACAACAACGACAAAAAGGAGAAGCTAGTACTTATAAGAATAATAAAGAAAATAAATATTTATCAAGAGGAGGTTATGGTAGAGGAAGGGATAGAGGATTCCCCAAAATTTTTTATAGATGTGGAGAAGCTGGTCATTGGGCATATGAATGCCCTCAAACAAAACAAACCAACAAGTATGGAAAAGAAACCTGTAGCCATATTACATAAGAAAATGAAGAAAGTGTAGCCTCATCAAAGCACATGGTGGAAAAAGAACAAGGAGAATATCTTATGATGAAAAGGGTATTATTGAAACTAGCAAATGAGGTGCATGAACTTGAAAAAAGGAGGAACATGTTTAAGACAACTTGTAAATTAGGGGGCAAGTGTTGTAAGGTGATTGTAGATAGAGAAAGCACATACAACTTAGTGTCAACAAAAATGCTAAAGAAAATCAATTTAAAGGAGTATCCAAATCCTTACAAAGAAAATTGAAGAGACAAGTCGAAGAGCTATTGGGCAAGGAGTTGATTAGGAATAATTTGAGCCCATGTACAATACTAGTTGTACTAGCATTTAAGAAATGAGGAGAGTGGAATATGTGCACGGAATCACAAGCAATCAATAAGATTACAACAAAATACAAGTTTCCATTACCTCATATGGATGACTAATGGATTGTTTGGGTGGATCAGAGTACTTCAAAAAAATTGATTTGAAGAGTGGTTATCATCAAATTCAAATTAGAGAAGGAGATGATTAGAAGACTACGTTTAAAATCAAATAAGGCTTGTATGAATGAATGGTCATGCCATTTGGGTTGATTAATACACCTAATACTTTCATGAGGTTGATGAATTAAGTCTTGTAGCCTTTTCTTGGTAAGTTTTTTGTGGTTTACTTGGATGATATTTTGGTGTTTAAAAACACAAAGGAAGGACATCTGATGCATTTGAGATTAGTTTTACAAAAGTTGAAGCAAGAACAATTACTAATCAATTTGAAGAAATGTAGTTTGATGAAGAAGAAATTGGTATACTTGGGTTTTGTTATATCCAAGGATGGTTTGCAAATAGATGTAGCAAAGTTAAAGGCTATTGTGGAGTGGTTGTCAATAAGAAGTATGTTTGAATTCAAAAGTTTTCATGGTTTGACAAGTTTTTATAGAAAGTTCACAAGGAATTTTGGTGGAATTTGTGCTTCGATCATCGAAACAATGAAGGGAGGTAGACAAGAATTCAAATGGATAGACACAATAGAAAAAACTCTAAAATATTGAATAAGAAAGTCATGGAGTAACCCATTTTAGCATTTCTATATTTTAACAATGTTTTCCATGTATATTATGACTCCAATGAACTGCCATTAGAGGAGTTGAGTCAAGAAGGTAGACCCATTGCTAACTTTAGTCAGAAGTTGAATGAAGCTAAGAAAACATATTTAGTTTATGATCAAAATTTCTATGTTAGTGCAAGCACTTAAGAAGTGGAGGCCTTATCTATTAGCAAAATAACTTATGTTGTTCATAGATCATCGTGCTTTGTAGTTCATTAACAATCAAGAATAGTGTAACCAAATACATGAAATGGGTGGAGTATCTTAAAAGTTACTCATTTGTTTTGAAGCATAGAAGTGGTAGTTCAAATAAGGTAGTTGATGCCTTGAGTAGAAGAAACTTGTTGATGAATGCAATGAATATTGAAGTGGTAGGTTTTGATGCTATAAAAGAGATTTATGCTGATGATGTGGATTTTAAGGAAGATTGGAAAGTTTATAATGACCCTACTATGGGAGATATAACACCATGACTAGACTATTTTATCCAAGAAGGATTATTATTCAAGGGACAAAAATTATGCATATCACAGAGTTCAATGAGGAAGAACCTAATAAGATAAAAACATAGTGGATGACTGACTAGACATTTTGGAATGGATAAAACTTTAAAATAAATTTGTGGAGATATTATTGACCAATAATAAGCACAATTGTGTGAAGATTTTCACATAGTTGTCTAGTCTATCAACATGCGAAAGAAAAAAGCTAGAACATTGGGTTGTATTAGCCATTACCAATACTAGAAAGACCATGGGAATGCACAATTATGATTCAATTTTTGTTGTTGTTGATGGATTTTTGAAGATAACACATTTTAGATCTTGCAAAAAAATAAGTGATGCTACTCAGATTGTTGATTTGTTCTTTTGAGAAGTTGTAAGACTGCATGGTTTATCAACAAGCATTATTTTATATAGATATGTAGGTTACTTTTGGTATACCTTATGGAATAATTTGGGCATCAAATTAAGATTTAGTTCAACTTATCACCTACAAATAGATGGAAAAACCCAAGTGGTGAACAAAAATCTTAGGAATTTGCTACAATGTCTAATTGATAAGAATTCAAAGTTGTGGGATACCTTACTAGCATAGGTAGAACTTGCATTTATTAATTGAGTAAATATAAGTACAAAAAAGAGTCCTATTGGGAACAAAACTATGTCTAGCTCACACTTTGGCTTGGTGGCCACCTATTGTGGTTGTTGGGTGCATCCAATACCTGCACCTCATATGGAGCACATAGTTTTGGAAGTCTGGGGAATGTGGGAAGTGGATACAAGGATAACCTCTAGGGATTATTACCAAGGATGGCTTCTTATTTGGGTGTGATATTGGCACTCTTCTTCCTATATTAGCCTAGTCTATCAGGTTCTATCTGGGAAAAGGGAAGAGAGAAAAGTATGAAGAACATGTGCTTATACTGAGAGGGGGGGTGAACAATATACAATAAAACTTTTTGATTTTTAACCCAAATAATAGCATCAACATTATTAAAGCAGTAAAAATTACACAAAGCATCACACACATGAGAGACATGATTTTTATGTGGTTCACAAAATTTGGGATACTCCACAGAGAAAATATTCCTTATAAATTTTTCTCAAATAAATTCTCTTGGGAATCCTTTCCCTACAATGTTTATGGACCTCTGTCCAAAGGAGATGTTGATACCCTAAATCAAGTTCGTGGATCTCTATCCATAGGAGAACTCCTTTTCTCCTCCGCTCTAGCTGGTGATCCTCTAGAAGACTACTGCCTCCACTGCACTGGCTTATGGATCTCTCTCCACTAAAGACTCTTGTCCCCACTCAGAAGACCTATCCTCACTACCCTGGCTGATGGCTATCTATCCACTGGAGACTATTGTACACTATGCTCTGTCACCTCCAAAGCTCTATCTCAAATCTACTCAATAGGTCCACTCAAAACCTGCTCAAATCTGCTCAATAGGTCCACTCGTAACTTGCTCAAATCTGCTCAATAGGTCCACTCAAAACCTACTCAAATATGCTCAATAGGTCCACTCAGAACCCATCCAAATATGCTCAAAAAGTCCACTCAGAACTTGTCCAAATCTGCTCAACAAGTCCATACATAACTTTTCCAAATATGCTCAATAAGCTCACATAGAACTTATCCAAATCTGCTCAACAAGCTCACACAAAACTTGTCCAATCTCATAGAAACATAAAGAGAATTGTTAGAGACTCAATATGTTCTCCACTCAATGCTCAATCACTTTCTCAACTCAAATCAGAATATATGACAATTTGTTTTATGGAACTTGAACAATCACTTCACACATCCACTTGACTAGGCTCAACCAACTCTACTCAACCAATCACTCAATGAAACACCCCTTTCTCACTAACCCTTGTCCAAGCATATAAAAACCAACTCAAAATATTTTCAACAATGCTCAAAAATAAATCTCACATAACAATGATACTCACTCCTAACTCAAGTTCTTCACACAACCAAATGGCTTCAACGACAATGCTTATAAAACAAGGTTTTAACAACTCTTTATTCCAAAAAACCTTGAAGCATTAACTCAAACACTCACTAAGCAATGTAGCATCAAATCTCTTTTAGAAAACCACACTCATAAATTAACCTTCAATAAGACTCTCAAAAGGGAACCTAAGCAATTCCTTTTCTCTCCAAAGTTGTTTTCAGAAACCAACCAATCAACTCAAACAAGGAAGAATTTTGCCCATACCTTTTTGCTTGGTGGTAAAGAATAGATCTCAAAACCTGTTTCAATCACACTCAATTTTCTTTGAAGACTTCAATGGTTAGGTAGCAAAATATTCACTTTAAAACCCCTTGTAAATACTTGCACAATAATTATTTTTATACAAATATAACAAGTCTTATATACACCTTATAATCTCCACAATCTCAACATTAAATATAACACCCAAAATAAGCCTTTAGGAAACACTTTATAGATCTTCAATTCAAACTAATTTATCACCTTATTACTCCAATTTAAAAGAATATTTCTCTTTTTATAGATCACAAATCAACACATAAACAATTTGCTTTCACCCCTTATGTCTCCTTATCACTAATTTATTGCCAATTAAAAAACCTTTTAAACTCCCTTATAACTCCTAATACAATATTTAATCAAACCTTAGGCAATAAAAATTTATTTAAAAATTACCTTGGCCTCCATAGGTTTTGAACCCTTAACCTCTGCCTCCGTGAATGCCCTAGTCGCAGGCTCCACAACCACATGCGCTCAATGCACGTTAAGAGCTTAAAAGCTCTTAGCACAATTTATTCCTCTCCTGGCACCCGAATGAAAGAACACAAATCAAAAACCTTTCCTTTGGTGCTACCACTCCGTGGGATTCGAACACGGGTTAGTTCTTCCACTAACGCCTTTACAGAACGTGCGCTTCCAATGGACCACCGTGTCCAACGTGCCTTAAGCAATGAATCCTCTTCATTTTAAACCTTGAGCATAAGACAAAATCTTTTGTCTTCTTCCTCAAACAAAAAATGAATCACACAATAAAGTTTTCCTTGGTCGCATTAAACAAAATCGATGAGGGATAATTTGTAAAGTCCTTTGGCCATCCTTTTATACATGATGCCTCCATAGTCTTCGAACGTCGGTGCTCCAAATTCTTTGATGACATCGACATTAAAACAACTTTATAAATGGCGCTTTAATTTTGATGACATCATCCCATTTAAACTTTATAATTTATAAATGATTTAAATTCCAAGGAATTTAAATTTTATAAATTATAATTATAACATTTGGCTTTTAAGGCCTTCCTTGGGTTAAATTTGAAACCCTTTTAACTTATGCTCCCATATAATATTAAAATATTATGGAGCCCTTTTACCTTTAACTTCTGCACTGTTGAAGCTTCTTCTTGGATATTAGTGACAACTTTGATGACTTTATTTCTTTCTAAATTCCTTGACATTAATGATGACTTCATTTGGTGACATCAATGATAAATTTGACTTAGGGACTCAAAATTTCCAAAAATATCCCCTTTTGTCATTAATGGTAACCCAAATTATTTCTACCGAAAACTTAACCTTTCTTTTATTCTGCTCCCCTTGGGACACTGCTACCCCTGGCTCAAAGCTCTCTTCAAATATCTCTCACCCTTAATCAAATCTCTCCCTCTTTGACATCAATGGCAAAGGGTCACCTTTGGGGCTCGGGGCTAAGAATAAGCCTCTTAGCTTAGCCCCTCCTCCACCTTCTTTTGAGGTGGTTAATTCTGGGGTGGGAGTCTCACTCCCAATTTTCCTCGAAGATACTCAAAAGTTTCCTTTGAAAGTGGCTTAGTGAAAATATCTGCTATTTGTTCCTTTGTAGTGACATATTCCAATCTGACCTATTTATCTATCACCTATTCTCTCAGAAAATGATACTTAATTGGAATGTGCTTTGTCCTAGAGTGCATCACTAGATTTTTTGAGATACTTATGGCACTTGTATTATCACATAGTATAGGGATGGGATGATCATGCTTTATCTTGAAGTCTTCTAGAGTTCTCTTCATCCATAACACCTATGTACAACTGGCTATTGCTGCAATGTATTCTGCTTCTATTGTAGATAAAGATACTAAAACCTGCTTCTTGCTTAACCAAGAGACTAAACATTCTCCAAGAAAGAATGATCCTCCACTTGTGCTTTTTTTGTCATCAATGTTGTCGGCCCAATCTGCATCTGTATATGTTATTAGTGTGAAACTGTCACTTTTGGGATACCAAAGCCCAAAATCCATAGTCCCTTTTAGATATCTAAAAATTCTTTTTACTATTGCCACATGTGTTTCCTTAGGTGCTACCTGAAACCTTGCCACTAATCCCACTGACTGTACTATGTTTGGTCTCGTAGTTGTAACATATAGTAAGATGCCAATCATAGATCTATATAATCTCTGATCTGCCTCTAGAGATTCATCATCCTTACTCAACTTGCATCCTATGACCATGGGAGTACTTACCGGTTTGTAATCTTCTAACCTGAATTTCTTTAACATTTCCTTTATGTACTTGGCTTGTGAGAAGAACACTCCTCTTTATGATTATGAAATCTAAAGTCCAAGAAAGAAGGATAATTCACCAAGCATAGACATCTCAAATTCATTTTGCATGTTCTTAGCAAATTCCTTACACATCTTATCATTGTTTCCCCCAAAAATTATGTCATCAACATAAACAACTACTATTAGAAGATCACTCCCTTCATTTTTTATATATAAATTATTGTCTGATATTCCTTTTATGAATCCCTATTCCTAAAGATACTTATCCAATCTTGAGTACCATGCTCTAGGAGCCTACTTTAAACCATACAATACCTTTTTCAACCTGCATACCTGATCTGGTTTATCTACTAGTATGAATCCCTCTTGTTCAATATAAACCTCTTCTTCTAGAACCCCATTTAGAAATGCTGACTTGACATCCATCTAATATACCTTGAAGTTCTTGAAACTTGAGAAGGCTAAAAACATCCTTATAGCTTCAAGTCATGCAACTGGAGAAAAAGTTTCATCAAAGTCAATTCCTTCTACTTGTGCATAACCTTTGCATACTAACCTTGCTTTATTTTTGACCACTTGTTCGTCTTCATTTAATTTATTTCTGAATACCCATTTTGTGCCAATTACATTTTTGTCCATTGGTCGTGGAACAAGTTCCCAAGTTTTTCTTTTCTCTATCTGATCCAATTCCTCATTCATTGCCTTAACCCAAAATTCATCCTCACTTGCCTGAGTGAAGTCTTTTGGCTCAATATTAGATAGCAAAGAAAAATTTTCTTGTTGAGATGGTTTTATTATTCTTCTCCTTGTCTGCCTTTCATCTAGATTCCCGATGATCTATTATTTTGGATGATGTTTTTGTACATACCTGGATGGAGTTTTGGGAAGAAGTCTTTGTGTTTCTTCTTCTTCTTTATCTGATTCCTCACAAAATTCTTCTTGACAACATTCATCTTCTTGATACACAATTTGCTAAATTGGTTCTCTTGAATCTATCTTCTCATCAATTGTTACATTTATACTTTCCACCATAGTGCATGTTCTCTTGTTGAAACATCTGTAGGCTTTACTCCTTGTAGAATAACCAAGAAAAATTCCCTCATCACATCTTGGATCAAACTTTCCTAAGTTTTGATCTTCCCATCTTATGTAGCATTTACTTCCAAAAAATCTGAAGTGTTTAACAGTGGTAGGTCTTCCTTTCCAAAGCTCATATGGAGTCTTGTGATGATTTACCCTCATTTTAGCCCTAGTGATTATGTATATTGCTGTGTTTACAGCTTCTCTCCAAAAACCATCTGATAGCTTAGATTCATTTAACATAGCTCTAGCCATGTTTTCAATAGTCCTATTTTTCCTTTCAACTACCCCATTTTGTTGAGGAGTTCTTGCTACTGAGTACTCTCTCTTGATCCCATGTTGTTCGTAAAAATCTACAAATTCATTCGAAGTAAATTCTCCTCCTCTATCAGATCTTAGACACTTAATCCTTTTGCCAATTTCATTTTCAACAAATTCCTTAAATGCTTTGAATTTTTCAAAGGCCTTTGACTTCTCTTTTAGGAAGGCTACCCAAACCATTCTAGAATAATCATCTATAAACAATATAAAGTAGCTCTCACCCTGAATGCTTTGTGTCCTGGTAGGACCACATAAATCAGTATGTATTAGGCTCAATGGCTCTAGATGAAATATATCCTTTTGACTTGAATGTTGTCCTAGTTTTCTTTCCATGTTGACAGGGTGCACAAATTGTGTTTTGAGGTCTTCTTATTTTGGGTAAATCTCTAACTACCTGTTTATTGCTTATGTTGACTATGTTGTCAAAATTCAAGTGACCCAATATTCTATGCCATAACCAAATCTCATATTCTTGTGATAGAAAGCACTTTTCCCCTTTGATCTCATTGAGCATGTATAAGTTGTTTGGGGTTCTTCTTGCATTGGCAATGATTTTTCTAGTTTCTATTTTCCTTATCTCACATCTATCTGGATGGAAAGTAACCATGTATCCTTGATCACAAAGTTGACTTATACTCAAAAGATTGTGTTTTAACCCTTTAACATACAAAACATTCTTAGTTTTTGTTTTCCCATTATCTAAACTTAGAGTTCCTCTTCCACCAATCCTTGTTGATCCATTATCACCAAAACTTATTGATCCTCTATTTGTTTCTTTTAGTACAATGAATTTGTCTTTGTCTCCTGTCATGTGACTAGAGAAACCACTATCAAGATACCACTATTCTTCTTTATCCTGAGCATGAAGGGTTGTTTGAACTAACATTGATCTACCCTTAACATTTTTTTTTCATCTTTCCTAGTTGTTGAAATTATTTTTCTAGACTCAGAAGGTATCATTTTACACCATCTAGCCTTGTGCCCAAAATTATTGTATTTGTAACATATAACATCATCATCCATGAGAGGTGCAAAGGAATTGAAATTTCTATTGTATCTTGCATAATGAATATAGTGTGCAGCTCTATGACCATATTTATTGCAAGAAAAGCAATGACCATGGAAGAAATTATGTAACCTGTTTGGATGTCTTGGAATTTGTGGAGAAGTCATATTCCTCTTATGATTAACTCTTATCCAAGGTTCTCCTTTGCTTTCTTCCTTTCTAATATCCTTTGCTTGCTTATCCTTGTTTGAGGTTTCTACTTTCTGAAGACTTGATTCCTCTTTTTGCTTCTCATATTTTGAATCTTATAGTACCTTGGTCCTTTCAACTTTATTCCTTAGGAGAACAATTTATGCTTCCAATTTTTCACATTATGTTCCCTTGGCTCTCAATAGATCTGTCATATCTTGCTCAATCTTCTTTCCTTCTTCTACCCTAATCTTGAGTTCTATGAGATTTTGTATAAGTTCCATCCTTGCTTCTTCATCTTCTTGAACTTGTTCCTTCAAGCTTGAATTTTTCTCTCTAAGTCTTTCCAATTTTCTGAGAGCAACAAAGAATTCTTCTTTTATGTCAAACATAGTCTCTTCTTCAATTTTTGAAGTCATGTGTGCTATCGATGGATCCTCTTCCAAGATGTTAGTCTTTTTATGGAGAGACCCGCTCTGATACCAATTGAAGAACATGTGCTTATACTGAGAGGGGGGTGAACAGTATACAATAGAATTTTTTGCTTTTTAATCCATATAATAGCATCAACAGTATTAAAGTAGTAAACATCACATAAAGCATCACACACATGAGAGACATGATTTTACGTGGTTCACCCAATGTGGGCTACCTCCATGGAGAAAATATTTCTTATAAATTTTTCTCAAATAAATTCTCTTGGGAATCCTTTCCCTACAATGTTTATGGACCTCTGTCCAAAGGAGATGTTGATCTCCTAAATCAAGTTCGTGGATCTCTATCCATGGGAGAACTCCTTCTCCTCTGCTCTAGCTGGTGATCCTCTAGAAGACTACTGCCTCCACTACACTGGCTTGTGGATCTCTCTCCACTGAAGACTCTTGTCCCCACTCAGAAGACCTCTCCTCACTACCCTGGCTGATGGATCTCTATCCACTGGAGACTACTGTCCTCTCTGCTCTATCACCTCCAAAGCTCTATCTCAAATATGCACTAAACATAGTCCATTCGATCTAGCACAAATCTTGCTCAACAAGTCCACTCAAACTACTCGATTACTCAATAGGTCCACTCAGAACCTGCTCAATAAGTCCACTCAGAACCTGCTCAAATCTGCTCAATAAGTCCACTCAGAACTTGTCCAAATCTGCTCAACAAGTCCACACAGAACTTGTCTCAAATCTTCTCAACAAGTCCACACAAAACTTGTCTAAATCTGCTCAATAAGCTCACACATAACTTATCCAAATATGCTCAATAAGTCCACACAGAACTTGTCCAATCTCATAGAAACATAAAGAGAATTGTTAGAGACCCAATATGTTCTATACTCAATGCTCAATCACTTTCTCAACTCAAATCAGAATATAGGATAGTTTGTTTTATGGAACTTGAACAATCACTTCACACATCCACTTGACTAGGCTCAACCAACTCTACTCAACCAATCACTCAATGAAACAACCCTTTCTCACAAACCCTAGTCCAAGCATATAAACACCAACTCAAAATGTTTCCAATAATGCTCAACAACAAATCTCACATAACAATGATACTCATGTTCTTTTCAAACCCTAGCTCAAGTTCTTCACACAACCAATGGCTTCAACAACAATGCTTATAAAACAAGGTTCATTTAACAACTCTTTATTCTAGAAAACCTTTAAGCATTAACACAAACACTCACTAAGAAATGTAGCATCAACTCTCTTTCATAAAACCACACTCATCAATTAACCTTAAAACACTCTCGAAAAGGAAACCCTAATCAAGTCCTTTTCACTCCAAACTTTACTTTCTAGAAAGCCACTCAATCAACTCAACCAAGGAAGAATTTTGCCCATACCTTTTTGCTTGGTGGTAAAGAATAGATCTCAAAACCTGTTTCAATCACACTCAATTTTCCTTGACAACTTCAATGGTTAGGTAGCAAAATATTCACTTTAAAACCCCTTGTAAATACTTGCACAATAATTATTTTTATACAAATATAACAAGTCTTATATACACCTTATAATCTCCACAATATCAACATTAAATATAACACCCAAAATAAGCCTTTAGGAAACACTTTATAGATCTTCAATTCAAACTAATTTATCACCTTATTACTCCAATTTAAAAGAATATTTCTCTTTTTATAAATCACAAATCAACACATAAACAATTTTCTTTCACCCCTTATGTCTCCTTATCACTAATTTATTGCCAATTAAAAACCTTCTAAACTCCCTTATAACTCCTAATACAATCTTTAATCAAACCTTAGGCAATAAAAAAATTATTTAAAAAATTACCTTGGCCTCCACGGGTTTCGAACCCTTAACCTCTACCTCCATGAACGCCCTAGCCATGGGCTCCACAACCATGTGCACTCAATGCACATTAAGAGCTTAAAAGCTCTTAGCACAATTTATTCCTCTCCTGGTGCCCGAACGAAAGAACACAAATAAAAAACCTTCCCTTTGGCGCTACCACTCCACGGGATTCGAACGCGGGTTAGTTCTTCCACTAATGCCTTCGTAGAACATGCGCTGCCAATGGACCACCACATCCAACATGCCTTAAGCAATGAATCCTCTTCATTTTAAACCTTGCGCATAAGACAAAAACCTTTTGTCTTCTTCCTCAACCAAAACAGTGAATCACACAATAAAGTTTTCCTTGGTCGCATTAATCAAATCGATGAGGGATAATTTGTAAAGTCCTTTGGCCACCCTTTTATACATGATGCCTCCATAGTCTTCGAACGTCGGTGCTCCAAATTCTTTGATGACATCGGCATTAAAACAACTTTATAAATGGCGCTTTAATTTTGATGACATCAGCCCATTTAACCTTTATAATTTATAAATGATTTAAATTCCAAGGAATTTAAATTTTATAAATTATAATTATAACCTTTGGCTTTTAAGGCCTTCCTTGGGTTAAATTTGAAAACCCTTTTAACTTATGCTCTCATATAATATTAAAATATTATGGAGCCCTTTTGCCTTTAACTTCTGCACTGTTGAAGCTTCTTCCTGGATATTAGTGACAACTTTGATGACTTTATTTCTTTTCGAATTCCTTGACATTAATGATGACTTCATCTAGTGACATCAATGACAACTTTGACTTAGGGACTCAAAATGTCCAACAATCTCCCCCTTTGTCATTGATGGTAACCCAAATTATTTTTATCAAAAACTTGACCTTTCTTTTATTCTACTCACCCTAGGACATTGCTCCCCCTGGCTCAATGCTCTCTTCAAATATCTCTCCCCCTTCCTCAAATCTCTCCCCCTTTGACATCAATGGCAAAGGGTCACCTTTGGGGCTTGGGGATAAGAATAAGCCTCTTAGCTTAGCCCCTCCCCCACCTCCTATTGAGGTGGTTAATTCCGGGGTGGGAGTCTCACTCCCAATTTTCCTCGAAGATACTCAAAATTTTCCTTTGAAAGTGGCTTAGTGAAAATATCTACTATTTGTTCCTTTGTAGTGACATATTCCAATTTGACCTATTTATCTATCACCTGTTCTCTCAAAAAATGATACTTAATTGGAATGTGCTTTGTCCTGGAGTGCATCACTAGATTTTTTGAGATACTTATGGCACTTGTATTATCACATAGTATAGGGATGGGATGATCATGCTTTATATTGAAGTATTCTAGAGTTCTCTTCATCCATAACACCTGTGTACAACTAGCTACTGCTGCAATGTATTCTGCTTTTACTATAGATAAAGATACTAAAACCTGCTTCTTTCTTAACCAAGAGACTAAACATTCTCCAAGAAAGAATGCTCCTCCACTTGTGCTTTTTTTGTCATCAATTTTGTCGGCCCAATATGCATCTGTATATGTTGTTAGTGTGAAACTATCACTTTTGGGATACCAAAGCCCAAAATCCATAGTCCCTTTTAGATATCTAAAAATTCTTTTTACTGCTGCCACATGTGTTTCCTTAGGTGCTTCCTGAAACCTTGCCACTAATCCCATTGACTGTACTATGTCTGGTCTTGTAGTTGTAACATATAGTAAGTTGCCAATCATAGATCTATATAATCTCTGATCTACCTCTAGAGATTCATCATCCTTACTCAACTTGCATCATGTGACCATGGGAGTACTTACCGGTTTACAATCTTCTAACCTGAATTTCTTTAACATTTCCTTTATGTACTTGGCTTGTGAGAGGAACACTCCTCTTTCTGATTGTGAAATCTGAAGTCCAAGAAAGAAGGATAATTCACCAAGCATGGACATATCAAATTCATTTTGCATGTTCTTAGAAAATTCCTTACACATCTTATCATTGTTTCCCCCAAAAATTATGTCATCAACATAAAAAACTACTATTAGAAGATTACTCCCTTCATTTTTGATATATAAATTACTGTCTTCTATTCCTTTTTTGAATCCCTATTCTTGAAGATACTTATCCAATATTGAGTACCATGCTCTAGGAGCCTACTTTAAACCATACAATGCCTTTTTCAACCTGCATACCTGATCTGGTTTATCTGTTAGTATGAATCCCTCTGGTTGTTCAATATAAACCTCTTCTTCTAGAACCCCATTTAGAAATGCTGACTTGACATCCATATGATATACCTTGAAGTTATTGAAACTTGAGAAGGCTAAAAACATCCTTATAGCTTCAAGTCATGCAACTAGAGCAAAAGTTTCATCAAAGTCAATTCCTTCTACCTGTGCATAACCTTTGCATACTAACCTTCCTTTATTTATGACCACTTGTCCATCTTCATTTAATTTGTTTCTGAATACCCATTTTGTGCCAATTACATTTTTGTCCTTTGGTCATGGAACAAGTTCCCAAGTTTTGCTCTTCTCTATCTGATCCAATTCCTCATTCATTACCTTAACCCAAAATTCATCCTCACTTGCTTGAGTGAAGTCTTTTGGCTCAATCTTAGATAGCAAAGAAAAATTTACTTGTTGAGATGATTTTATTATTCTTCTCCTTGTCTGTATTTCATCTGGATTCTCGATGATCTGTTATTTTGGATGATGTTTCTGTACATACTTGGATGGAGTTTTGGGAAGAAGTCTTTGTGTTTCTTCTTCTTATTTATCTGATTCCTCACAAAATTCTTCTTGACAACATTCATATTCTTGATACACAATTTGCTAAACTGGTTCTCTTGAATCTATCTTCTCATCAATTGTTACATTTATACTTTCCACCATAGTGCATGTTCTCTTGTTGAAACATCTGTAGGCTTTACTCCTTGTAGAATAACCAAGAAAAATTCCCTCATCACATCTTGGATCAAAATTTCCTAAGTTTTGATCTTCTCGTCTTATGTAGCATTTGCTTCCAAAAACTCTGAAGTGTTTAACAGTGGTATGTCTTCCTTTCCAAAGCTGATATGGAGTCTTGTGATGATTTACCCTCATTTGAGCCCTAGTGATTATGTATTCTACTGTGTTTACAAATTCTCTCCAAAAACCATCTGATAGCTTAGATTCATTTAACATAGCTCTAGCCATGTTTTCAACAGTCCTATTTTTCCTTTCAACTACCCCATTTTGTTGAGGAGTTCTTGCTACTGAGTACTCTCTCTTGATCCCATGTTGTTCGTAAAACTCTACAAATTCATTTGAAGTAAATTCTCCTCCTCTATCAGATCTTAGACACTTAATCCTTTTTCCAGTTTCATTTTCAACAAATTCCTTAAATGCTTTGAATTTTTCAAAGGCCTCTGACTTCTCTTTTAGGAAGGCTACCCAAACCATTCTAGAATAATCATCTATAAACAATATAAAGTAGCTCTCACCCTAAATGCTTTGTGTCCTGGTAGGACCACATAGATTAGTATGTATTAGGCTCAATGGCTCAGATGACATATATCCTTTTGACTTGAATGTTGTCCTAGTTTGCTTTCCATGTTGACAGGGTGCACAAATTATGTTTTGAGGTCTTCTTATTTTGGGTAAATATCTAACTACCTGTTTATTGCTTATGTTGACTATGTTGTCAAAATTCAAGTGACCCAATATTCTATGCCATAACCAAATCTCATATTCTTGTGATAGAAAGCACTTTTCCCCTTTGATCTCATTGAGCATGTATAAGTTGCTTGGGGTTCTTGCATTGGCAATTATTTTTCTAGTTTCTGATTTTCTGATCTCACATCTGTCTAGATGGAAAGTAACCATGTATCCTTGATCACAAAGTTGAATTATACTCAAAGATTGTGTTTTAACCCTTTAACATACAAAATATTCTCAGTTTTTGTTTTCCCATTATCTAAACTTAGAGTTCCTCTTCCACCAATCCTTGTTGATCCATTATCACCAAAACTTACTGATCCTCTATTTATTCCTTTTAGTACAATGAATTTGTCTTTGTCTCTTGTCATGTGACTAGAGAAACCACTATCAAGATACCACTATTCTTCTTTATCCTGAGCATGAAGGGTTGTTTGAACTAACATTGATCTACCCTTAACATTTTCCTTTTCATCTTTCCTAGTTGCTAAAATTGTTTTTCTAGACTCAAGAAGTATCATTTTACACCATCTAGCCTTGTGCCCAAAATTATTGCATTTGTAACATATAACATCATCATCCATGAGAGGTGCAAAGGAATTGAAATTTCTATTGTATCTTGCATAATGAATATAGTGTGCAACTCTATGACCATATTTATTGCAAGAAAAGCAATGACCATGGAAGAAATTATGTAACCTGTTTGGATGTCTTGGAATTTACGGAGAAGTCATCTTTCTCTTGTGATTAACTCTTATCCAGGGTTCTAATTTGCTTTCTTCCTTTCTGATATCCTTTGCTTGCTTATCCTTGTTTGAGGTTTCTGCTTTCTGAAGACTTGATTCCTCTTTCTGTTTCTCATATTCTAGATCTTGTAGTACCTTGGTCCTTTCAACTTCATTCCTTAGGAGAACAATTTCTGCTTCCAATTTTTCACATTCTGTTTCCTTGGATCTCAATAGATCTATCATATATTGCTCAATATTCTTTCCTTCTTCTACCCTAATCTTGAGTTCTGTGAGATTTTGTATAAGTTCCATCCTTGCTTCTTCATCTTCTTGAACTTGTTCCTTCAAGATTGAATTTTTCTCTCTAAGTCTTTCCAATTTTCTGAGAGCAGCAAAGAATTCTTCTTTTATGTCAAACATAGTCTCTTCTTCACTTTCTAAAGTCATGTGTGCTATCGATGGATCCTCTTCCAAGTTGTTAGTCTTTTTATGGAGAGACCCGCTCTGATACCAATTGAAGAACATGTGCTTATACTGAGAGGGGGGTGAATAGTATACAATAATTTTTTTTGCTTTTTAATCCAAATAATATCATAAGAAATATTAAAGCAGTAAACATCACACAAAGCATCACACACATGAGAGACATGATTTTACGTGGTTCACCCAATGTGGACTACTCCACGGAGAAAATATTCCTTATAATTTTTTCTCAAATAAATTCTCTTGGGAATCCTTTCCCTACAATGTTTATGGACCTCTGTCCAAAGGAGATGCTGATCTCCTAAATCAAGTTCATGGATCTCTATCCACAGGAGAACTCCTTCTCCTCTGCTATGGCTGGTGATCCTCTAGAATACTATTGCCTCCACTGCACTGGCTTGTGGATATCTCTCCACTAAAGAATCTTATCCCCACTCAAAAGACCTATCCTCACTACCTTTGCTGATGGATATCTATCCACTGGAGACTACTATCCTCTTTGCTCTGTCACCTCCAAAGCTCTATCTCAAATCCACTCAACATAGTCCACTCGTAACCTGCTCAAATCTGCTCAACAGGTCCACTCAAAACCTGCTCAAATATTCTCAATAGGTCCACTCAGAACCTACTCAAATATGCTCAACAAGTCCACTCAAAACTTGCCCAAATCTACTCAACAAGTCCACACAAAACTTGTCCAAATCTGCTCAACAAGTCCACACAGAACTTGTCCAAATATGCTCAATAAGCTCACATAGAACTTGTCCAAATATGCTCAATAAACTCACACAGAACTTAACCAATCTCATAGAAACATAAAGAGAATTGTTAGAGACCCAATATGTTTCAACTCAATGCTCAAACACTTTCTCAACTCAAATCAGAATATAGGATAATTTGTTTTATGGAACTTGAACAATCTCTTCACACATCCACTTGACTAGGCTCAACCAACTCTACTCAACCAATCACTCAATGAAACACTCCTTTCTCACTAACCCTAGTCCAAGCATATAAACACCAACTCAAAATATTTCCAACAATGCTCAACAACAAATCTCACATAACAATGATACTCAACTCCTAACTCAAGTTCTTCACACAACCAAATGGCTTCAACAACAATGCTTATAAAACAAGGTTTTAACAACTCTTTATTCCAGAAAACCTTGAAGAATTAACTCAAACACTCACTAAGAAATGTAGCATCAACTCTCTTTCAGAAAACAACACTCATCAATTAACCTCAATAAGACTCTCAAAAGGGAACCTAAGCAAGTCCTTTTCACTCCAAACTTTATTTTCTAGAAAACCAATCAATCAACTCAACCAAGGAAGAATTTTGTCCATACCTTTTTGCTTGGTGGTAAAGAATAGATCTCAAAACCTATTTCAATCACACTCAATTTTCCTTGACAACTTCAATGGTTAGGTAGCAAAATCTTCACTTAAAACCCCTTGTAAATACTTGCACAATAATTATTTTTATACAAATTTAACAAGTCTTATATACAACTTATAATCTCCACAATATCAAAATTAAATATAACACCCAAAATAAGCCTTTAGGAAACACTTCATAGATATTCAATTCAAACTAATTTATCACCTTATTACTCCAATTTAAAAGAATATTTCTCTTTTTATACATCACAAATCAACACATAAACAATTTGCTTTCACCCCTTATGTCTCCTTATCACTAATTTATTGCCAATTAAAAAACCTTTTAAACTCCCTTATAACTCCTAATACAATATTTAATCAAACCTTAGGCAATAAAAATTTATTTAAAAATTACCTTGGCCTCCACGGGTTTCGAACCCTTAACCTCTACCTCCACGAATGCCCTAGCCATGGGCTCCACAACCACGTGTGCTCAATGCACGTTAAGAGCTTAAAATCTCTTAGCGTAATTTATTCCTCTCCTGGCGCCTGAACAAAAGAACGTAAATCAAAAACCTTCCCTTTGGCGCTACCACTCCATGGGATTCGAACGTGGGTTAGTTCTTCCACTAACACCTTCGCAGAACGTGCACTACCAATGGACCACCGTGTCCAACGTGCCTTAAGCAATGAATCCTCTTCATTTTAAACCTTGTGCATAAGACAAAAACCTTTTGTCTTCTTCCTCAACCGAAACAACGAATCACACAATAAATTTTTCCTTGGTCGCATTAAACAAATCAATGAGGGATAATTTGTAAAGTCCTTTGGCCACCCTTTTATACATGATGCCTCCATAGTATTCGAATGTCGATGCTCCAAATTATTCGATGACATCGACGTTAAAACAACTTTATAAATGGCACTTTAATTTTGATGACGTCAGCCCATTTAACCTTTATAATTTATAAATGATTTAAATTCCAAGGAATTTAAATTTTATAAATTATAATTATAACCTTTGGCTTTTAAGGCCTTCCTTGGGTTAAATTATGAAAACCCTTTTAACTTATGCTCTCATATAATATTAAAATATTATGGAGCCCTTTTACCTTTAACTTCTGCACTGTTGAAGCTTCTTCCTGGATATTAGTGATAACTTTGACGACTTTATTTCTTTTTGAATTCCTTGACATTAATGATGACTTCATCTAGTGACATCAATGACAACTTTGACTTAGGGACTCAAAATGTCCAACAAAGTGGTAAAGGAAAGCAAATAAAACTAACCAGACTAGACAAAGGGTGGTGATGCACAAGGAAATACAAGTGTTCTCCATGTATTGATGGGATGAATGAACACATGAGTCACCCATGCCAAGAAAGTGAACATGGTTGCATTACAACATACATATTTCTTCTTATAAAATAGCACAAGGGACAAATACTAGTCACGAGGTTCCCATGCAAATTTACACACACAAAAAATGAGGTAGAGAGTAAATAGCCATAAATCTCATATATATATATGTTAAAAATAGTGAAATACATATAGCATAATGAAAGTGAAGGGACCTATACATAGAATTAATTGGAGCTCAAGTCCAAATTAATAAACAAGAGAAGTGATAGAACTCTAATTGGGCTAGATATTAGGCACGAGGAACTATCATTTTTTCTCCTCCATATAAGATACAAAATTGGCTATTTATATAGCCTTAACGTAAATTTAAAATTCAAAATTCCCTCCAAGATATCCTTGAGTAGGAATACCTATCCTTCTTGGTGGCTATGTTTGAGGTGCCATACTGCATTCATTTATGGTAGATCCAATATTGATTTGGGGTTTAATCATTGCAAATTCCCACCAGACAAAGTGGCATCCTTTGGAGATGTCATCAATGGATGCTCCTCTTCGTGGAAACTTGAGCTTAGATGTCATCAAATTTCAATTGTTTGGGGAGTATTTTTGTAGATATGAGATGGTGTGGGCCCCACCTTTATTCTTTGCCTTGGCCATAAAGCCTTTGTTCCACAAAATTTTCCATTAGGCCTAGTTGGAATTTATATAATTTGATCTCTTCTTGGGTTTTTGATGACTGTGTCTCCTTATGTAATGTGGTCTTTAGGATACTATTGTTTTACTAGTTTTACCTTGTACTACCATCCTTTTTTCTTTGGGATAGATAATTGAAACCTAGGAGTAGCCTAAGTCTTGGTATTAGCTCCATGAGACTAGTTTCTTTGATAGTGCTTCTTTGTACATCAAATCCTTAGGACCAAATCCCTTCAATCAATATTTTGGTTTCTACCTTCTAGATGGTTCCCCTATCTAGTTGACACTATTTTTGCTACTATTCTTGCTGATGCTTTGGAGTTGCTTCTCGATAGGGGCTACAAAAGATTTTATTTGGGAAGTATACCCTAAGCTATCCTTTTTTTTGGTTTATCCAATTTGTTTTCCTATGTCTTTCACCATGAACTTTGGGGGGACCTTTATATGGCCTAGAAATATTTGACAAGTTTACTGACTCCATTCATGTAAACATTATTCTAATTTTATTACTCTCTGATCCTTAGTTTTTGTTTCATGGATATAATATTGGTATCATTCAATGACAACCCTAGGACACATGCCTATTTGAAACCCAATTCCAAAAAGAGGGTGGTTTAGTTCATATATCTATCCTTCTGGTTGAGGTACAAATATGGGTCTATTGAGCAAGTAGAAGTCCTACCAACAATGGATCACTTCTAGTTATAACCAAAAAGGCTCTAGGATCCTTGTTTGTGGTGGGGCTCAACTTAGTTACCACCAGAAAGGTTGAAGCTCTTCATCTGTCTAGTATGGATGGTTAACCTTACCTCATGACATGGGGAGATTTAAAATTGCTAATAGCTTTTAGTATGGACTCCCTCTTATATGCATCTTCAAAATATTTCTAGTATCAACTACTTTATAGGTAGAGGGAGCTTTTGATCCTCTCATATTGCTTAGCTTTGGTTAAAAATATTGCTAAAAAATCCTCCTTTAGGATGGGTTTGCTTGATGTAGTGAAACTTCACTATATTTTGGAAACTCATAGAGGGACGTTTATTTATAAGAGGCAAAGAACCCAAAATTTGTAGCCTTATCTATTGGGCACAAAGTCTATTTGAGGTAATTTATTAGAAATTTGAGCTCAGGGGATGGAAGGTGAGCCTCTTAAGAGGTAGTTGAGATTAGGATCTTATGATATGTAGCAAAGAGAGATCACCCCTTTTATATAATTCTCTCACTAGGAAAATTCACTTGAAGTCCTTTGCCCCTTCAGTCCTTGCCTAGAAATTTGATGTAAAGTGATCCCCTTGGTATGAATCAACAATAACATAATTTTTTGTTTTTTACCTTATGTTCATTTATGAAAGCTATCTTTTCTTGGGCTATTTTTCTAATTTTGGGCCTCTTAGTTTGTGCAACCCTCTTTCAAATGCACATGTGAATCACTTGGTGTGCTTTACAAAATTTGCTTCACACGAGCATCTTGACTAGCCTTCCTCTTATCACATGCCACTAACTACCTTAGCTAATGGCTATGTAACACTTTGATTTCACCCACCATATTTTAAATATCACATATTTACAATATAATACATGATCCTGGCATGCTTGGTGCATCAAGTTTCACATGGGGTTACTTTATTGAAACCTATAATGTATGAACTAGAATGAATTAAACTTACACTACTCCTATATATTTGTTGCTTTGAACATGTGACTTGTTGTACCTAGGAGTCAATGAGTACCAGTATTTTGTAGGTGATGAGTCTCCAAATATATGTGGAATATTATGTTAAAATGAAGCATGGGAAACTCATCCCCTATTTTTGGTTTACCTATTATATCTTCCAAGTTTTTTGGATGCTATTCAATCATTATAGGAAAACATCTAAGAATATTACCAGCCAAGTGGACACCTTGCTTTTCCATCTACTTCATGTGATAGGGGTTAGGCCACTCTATGCTCAGCTGAACCTTCCTTCCCTAGTGAGGAATTTTCATATGAGAATGGTTTGGGAATAAGTGGCCATTGAGTTCTCTTCTATAATCCTTTGGAAGGTGCAATAATAGAGGAAGATCCATTGCTATTTATCTTTCAATAACTAATATCTTTGGAAGCCTATGCAACACCATCAAAAGGTGTTTTTCCACTCTTGTAGCATGGACCATGGTATTGCCCATATTGGAAATCTATTGGCTTTGATCTATACAATGGATAAAACATCAAGGTCTACTCAAAATTTCCCTCTTTAGGAAATTTTTAGTGGTCAATAGAGCATCGTATACATCAAGTTCTAGTGAAGCCTCCTTAATCTCTTAACAATGCTAAATCTGATGAGCTTAGAGAACTCCTCTAGTTACTTTCTTGATATTACTGCCTAGTTTTTTTTCTAGATTTTTAATGGGGATACCATATTGTGCTTGCATTCTACCACTTATTGGAGCATTTGTCCTATTATAACTTATGTAAATTATGGATCCATACCACATTATCATTGTTTGTTCTAATAGTTAGATACTAGGACCTCAGGTAAAGTTTGAGGTAGGGATTTGAGTAGTTAGATTTAAGATTTGTAGGATGAGTTGGTGGTAGGTGGGATGGGCTATGGAATATGTAGTTGGTTGGGAGTTGTTATAGCTATACCAATGATGATTTGAAAATGAGTATTGCCAAGCATAAGGATCGTCAATAGAGTTGTTTTGAGTTGGTGCAATATTTGTGACCAAGTTGTGCAAGGATAGTTGCAAGGGGTCCAATGAAAATATGATTTTCTATTCCAAATATCTAGGCTTCCCAAACCTATGGAAAGGTTGAGGTGGGTACCATTGATAACAATTTGGTAGAGGTTGATGACCTTGGCTACCCAGTTGGAAGGAGGTGTTACGGGTACCTTGGTACAAGAATATTGGGGTGTTTTATTGATGCATAAGCATAATAATTTATTAGTAAATACCTTGATCTTGTTCTACAACTCTATATTTGTGGCTTGGGATTCATTAAAAAATTGACTTGGGGGAAGAGAGGGAGTCTATACTAGGACTAGGTTTCTAGGAGTGAATGGTTAAACCATGAGATGCATAGTGGATGAAATATAGTAGGGTGGTTGGATATTGGGGAATAATGGTATTGGGGGTCTAGGAGCCAAACTTTTAATTTGGATTAGGTCTCTTTCAGCTTGAATGACCGAATAGTAAGCTTTTGATAAGGTGTTCCCTCCTTTAGATTTTATCATCAAAGCTATATATGAATTAATAGCCTTTACATAGTAAATGAAAGCCATACCTAGAGGTGGCCTGATATCATTAGGGATATTGTACCAATTTTTATGGGACCTAGTATTGAAACATGTATGGCTTACAAGGGATATTTTTTTATGGTTGTTAACTACTCCAACAAGGATATCCTATCTATATTTTCCCTAGAGCTATATACCGATAGGTTGACAAGAATTTTTTAGTTAGTTATGGAGTGTGAAGGGAAGAATATGTACCATTCTCTTACCTTTCCTATGAAAGAAGCTACTAGTAGCATGAGTTCCATATTCTAGTGATCAATGTTATAAAGGTTGTATAGACTAACCAGGTGTTGGAGGTGTTCTATGGTGGTGATCGTGCCTTCCCTAATGAAGTGCAATAGAGACTTTAATTTCAAGATTAAAATCCATATTGTATGGTGGTTGGGACTCATGGTTACAATGGGCTTCTGTCATTCCATGTTGGTAGCCATATTTTCTATCAATTTTGTGATGCAACCATATTCTACTATTGTTTCTTCTTCTAGGCCTATGATTTAGTGATGGAAATAATAATATGGTTCATGAATCATTGGGTTTCTTTCCAAATAGTAGTCATCATGTAGTGATTTATTCAAACAATGGAGTCACCATGTGAATACAATATTTTCTCTTCAAGCTAATAGACTGGGACCTTCACTAGAATCCTAGTTTGATATTTTCCAAAGCAATTTATCTTGGATGTTTTCCTTGAGTAGAGTTGTTAAGTGAATAAATGATTCAATAGGTGATAAACCAAGAACTTTACCAAAGTATTAGATTAAGCTCATTTTTATGTTATTTGTCTCATCGAGCATGCTATTTTAACTATTGGAAACCAAGCTATGTCCAAATCACTCTCTGGCATGGGGACCATCCACTACGGTTGCTATATGCATCTGGTGCTTGTACCTCATATAAAGTGTATAGTTTGGAAAGTAGCAAAAGTGTGGGACACAACTTCTAGGATAACCTCTATTTTTTACCAAGGTCAAATTCTTATTTGGGTGTGATTTTGGCACTCTTATTCCTATCCTATCCTAGTTTAATAGGTTCTATTTGAGAAAATGGAAGATAGAAAGGCAGTAAAGGAAAGCAAATAAAAATGACTAACCTATAATATGGGTGGTGATGCACCAAGAAATACAAGTTTTCTCCCAAAATTTATGGGATGAATGAACACATGAATCACCCATACCAAGAAAGTAAACATGGTTTCACCCATACCAAGAAAGTGAACATGGTTTCACCCATGCCAAGAAAGTGAACATGGTTCTATTAAAATATACATACTTATAAAATTTGCACAAGGGATAGATACTAGTCATGAGGTTTCAATACAAATTTACTCATACACAAATAATGGGGTAGAGAATAAATAGATATAAATCTCATATATATATATATGTTAAGAACAATGAAATACATATGGTGTAATGAAAGTGCTCGAAGGGACCTATACATAGAATGAATTAGGGCTCAAGTCTAGATCAATACATAAGAGAAGTGAGAGAAGAAATATAATTAGGTTAGATATTAGGCACAAGGAACTATCATTATTTCTTCCCAACTAAGATATAAAATAGGCTATTTATATAGCGTTAGCCTAAATTTAAAATTCAAAATTCCCTCAAAGATCACCTTGAGTGGGAACACCTATCTTTCTCGGTTTCTATGTTTGAGGTGCCATGTTGGATTCATTTTTGGTATATCTAGATCTGATATAGGTCTAATAATTATAAATTACCACTAGGCAGAGTGTAATCCTTTGGAGATGTCATTAATGGATACTCTTCTTCATTGAAAATCAATTTCATATGTCATTAGATTTTGCTTGTTTGGGGGAGTCTCATTATTGATTTGAGATGGTGTGGGCCCTACATTTATTCTTTGCCTTAGAAACTAATACTTTATCTTTCTTGAATTCCCACCAAGTTTGGTTGGAATTTGTTCCATCTAATCCCTACGTAGGTTCTTGTTGATCGAGTCTCTGTATGTGAGGTGGTATTTAGGATGGGTTTGCTTGATATAGTGAAATTTCCCTACAAGTCTATTCTAAGTTGTGTATGGAATCTATCCAAGAGGTGTGGATGAGTTGTATAGATGATTTGTAGAAACCTAGTGCTATAGAAAAGGATTTCACTAAATATATGCAAGATTTACATCAAGAAGTGAAAGGCAATTTGGAAAATAATTATGTAAAATATATGCAACATGTTGACCTTAAGAATCAAACATAATAATTCTAGGTTGGGGATTGGTTTTGGCATATTTGTGGAAGTAAATATTCTTAAAGTGTACTTACAATAAGAATATTAGACCTTGTAAGGTTTTGAAGAAGTTTGTACCCAATGCCTATGAAATTAAACTCCTAGAAGTAGATATCTTACCTATTTTTAATATAGTATATTTCTATCTATACTATGATAAGCCTACAAAGAATGCCAAATATATCACTTTTGATTCTCTAACAAAAGAATGGATAAAAAAATCACTAAAAAAAGAATTAGATGAAATAAATATGGTGATAGACTCTTGGGTGTCCAAGAGAATGAGACATAAGGTCCATTATGAATGTTTGGTCAAGTGGAAGAACCAACTAGTTGAAGTGGTAACATCTTCAAATATTTCTAAGTACAAAATATCAATTTTAAACTTTGAAAATGTTCATGAGCTTCACTTATGAAACATTTTCTCTTACCTAGTGAGTATGATGCAAACATCAAACCATTTTTGAAAATGGTTGATGAATCATTTCATAAACTATTGTAAGGAAAGAGAAATGGCATGGCAAGACATGAAGAAGAGAAAATAGCTAGGAAGTTGAAGAAAAAATGGCATGAGGAGAAAATAAGAGCAAACACATTAAAGAATAAAAATAAACATAAGAGAAGAGAGAAAGAGAGTTCAAATATGACTAATTTGAAGCAAAAATTGGAGTTGAAAAACTATAAAAAATTTATTTATAATCTACTTTGCTACTACTATATATCAATAAATAATTTACACTCCAAATTATATCATGTTTATGCAGATGATGAATGTTTATATTGTTTAAATAATGCATTGGAAAGTTTGTTTTATGTGGAGGTCTCTAGATTCATGGAAGAAGGGAAGGACATTTATTGGAATGTGATGATTGGACTTGGATATGAGTATTGGATCATTATATTTTAGGAATAGCCAAAGGAGTTTCACCTTGTACAATGAAATACTATTGTCTTATAGGACTATAGTCTTAAGATATTATCATTGTAGGATTTTACTTGTTGAGTGTACATGATTACCATGCATCTTGTGTTAGGATTCTAATCCTAACCTTATTATTTAATTCATTAATTATATGGACCAACACGTCCTTTCATCAAACTCACAACTCTAGATAAGATATATATATGCAATGTGTTGGGTGTTATAAACCATCAATTGAATAAGAAAATATATTTTAATTGTTCTATTGGCAGGTTTCCTCCACTACAAAAGTGATTCAATTCAATATAACAGTTTAAATCTATTTTTATTAGTCTTGCATTCCATAATATCTGTTTCTCATCAATACAAGTTGCTAGGAACTACATTCCTACCATATGGTATCAGAGCCAACATCTTTACATCTCAAAAATTGAACAATAGTTTACATTCGTCACGATAAACAATAAGGAGACGCCAATCACTGAACCAAAGTTTTTTATTTGTAGTATTATTATATAATTAGAAAAGTGAAGCTTGGTTGGGAGCCACAAAACCAAAACACCGCCTCATCGTATGTGTGAGTAGAGTCCTCTATCGAACGTGCCCAAAACACACTCACATCGCCTTGTGTGGACCTCGAATCTTTGTTGCCCACTTTCTTACAACCACTCTTGTATGCCCCTGTGCTATTGTTATTCCTATTGTCTCATTACTGCTACCATAAAAGGATAAAACTCTGCACATATCACCGTATTCCTACTAACAAACAACTTCCTCAATGATATCACCAACACCATTTAAATGCTAACACAGTCTCAGTGAATAATCTATATGATGAATAGTTCTTAAACTATAATTTTTATCCAACGTAAAATTTTTTTGATCAATTTATAAATATTTTGATTATATCCTACGTGTTCAGTGTCAAATACAAATACAAGCTTTCAGCACTAGAGTTTATCGTCCAAGAATTCGTAAAATTTGAAGGAAAACTTTGACGATGATCATCATTTTCACGATGCTGACAAAGAAAACCAAGTACAAATTATAACTTGTGAATTATCCCACACGCGGTGAGAAGTTGGTATTAAAGGGTTTAAAAGGGTATTAGCCCATATACCCCAACATGAATTTGGTCATGCTAGGCCATACGACCGTCGTGCACCCAAAGCCATCTACACCTACCTCACTCCAACCACCTCGCTATTCATATCATTAGTTTGATCCACGTGTCCCCATCTACACCTACCTCACTCCAACAGCCTCATTGTTTGCATCATCAATTTAATCCATGTATTCCATATACACCTGCCTCACTCCAATTCTACACCTGCCTCACTCCAATAGCCTCGTTGTTCATGTCACCAGTTTGACCCACGTGCCCCCATATACACCTACCTCACTCCAACCTCACTCTAACTACCTCATTGTTCATGTCATCAGTTTGATCCATGTGTCCCATCTACACCTACCTCAATCCAATTCTACACTATCCTCACTCTAACCACCTCATTGTTCGTATCACCAGTTTGACCCTCGTGCCCCCATCTACACCTACCTCACTCCAACTGCCTCACTATCCTACCTCACTCCAATTCTACAACTACCTCACTCCAACCACCTCGTTGTTTGTGTCACCAGTTTGATCCATGTACCCCCATTTACACCTACCTCACTCTAACTACCTCACTATCCTACCTCACTCCAACCGCCTTGTTGTCCGTGTCACCAGTTTGACCCATGTTCCAGCATCACTATATGTGTCACTAGTTTGACCCACATGCCCCCCATCCCTGTCAACGTTGGTGTGTCAATTAATTTGATAGTATTATTGGTATTAACTGTTGGTTAAAATTTGAAAATCCGAGCACCGAAAGTAGACAAACCAATTTTTTGCAGCTAAAAATTGACGTGAAATTGTTCACCAAGTTGTAAAATTTTGTCATCAAAATTTGACAACAAAAACTTGACGATTTTTTTCGATGAATTCTAGACAATAAATTCGATGATAAATTTTGTCACCAAACTTTTTGCTGCAAACCTTGACGACAAATTATTGAAAAGAAATTGACGATTTTTTACAAGAAATCGTCGACGACTTTTTTGACAAGAAATTGAAAATAAATTTTTGACAAGAAATCATCGATGACTTTTTGACAAGAAATTGACGACTTTTTTCAGCAAAAATTGTTGATGATTTTTTGCGCAAATTTTATCGATGACTTTTTAACTTTTGTCGATAACTTTTTTGCGACGATTTTTGTGATGACTTTCAACCCTTTTTGTGTCACATTTTTGCCAAACAACTACACAAATGGTTGACAAAAGAATATCTCATGATCCCAGCATACTTTTACTGCTTAATCTCACCCACCTACGTCAAATCGTATCAATGAGTGCATATAAAATTTAGTTCAGGGATATCTCCAATCGCATCATAGGGTTGGATGAATCAGTTCTCATAAGTGGCTTCATTAGTGGATTAAAATAAGAAATTAGAGTGGCAGTCATGATGTACACTCCTTGCACCCTACAGGAAGCCATTAGATTAGCCTTGTTAGCTGAAGATAAATTCAATGTTCAACATTGACATAAGGAGCAACCTATTGATAAATCATCATTCCCGCCCGCTATCCCAAAACCTAAACCCTTTCCAGTTAAGTACCTTAGCCTACAAGAAATGGAGGAACGATGAGCGAAAGACCTCTGTTGTACTTATGATGAGCAACTTGGGCCTCATCATCATTGCACTACACCAACATTGTATTTATTAAATTTAGATGATCCTTGTCCCTCCATAGGGGCCAAATATAAGGTAGATGTACACTTTTTGAATTTAGTTGATCCCTATCATTCCATAGAGGGATAAGGTGAGGTAAATGAGCAAAACATACCTGAAATACCTTATCCCACCAATGACAACAATAGGGTTGATATACCAGAAGTGATTGATGCACCAAGCAAGGATGAGGTAGACATACCCAAAGTGATCAATTTTGATCAAACATGCACTCTACAAGACCTACACACACCTTCCTCACCAATAGTGAGTTCTCACCACATGACCAAACCTATTTGAAGCCAACATAGAGTGACTACACACTTCTTCTCCGTTGGATTTACCAGGGAATCACAAAAGGATTTGGAAGTGTTACCATCACTTTTGATGCATCATTCTAAAGTGTTTGAGGGATCCCAAGGGTTGCCCTCCCATCGTCATCATGATTCTTCTAAGAAATATTCTACTATTTTTATTGGTAACCCTCCACTAACGCTTATACCTTCAAGATATCCCTACCTTCAAAAAAGTGACATCAAGATAGTACAAGAACTTGCGCAAATTCAACTTGGAAAACAAGCAACGAAGCTCCTTACTTTGAGATTTGAGAACAAAGATCTTTTTAAGGAGGGTGGCATGTTAGGATTCTAATCCTAACCTTATTATTTAATTCATTAATTATATGGACCAACACGTCCTTTCATCAAACTCACAACTCTAGATAAGATATATATATGCAATGTGTTGGGTGTTATAAACCATCCATCGAATAAGAAAATATATTTTAATTGTTCTATTGGCAGGTTTCCTCCAATACAAAAGTGATTCAATATAACAGTGATTCAAATCCATTTTCATTAATCTTGCATTCCATTTTATCTATTTCTCATCAATACAGGCTTCTAGGAACTAGGTTCCTACCATCTTAAGGCCATGAATAGATAAGAAACTTGTGCTACTTCAAAATTCCATCCATAGGAGGACTCCATTCTCTTGTCTACATCACCAACACATGAATCTCAAGGTGACATGTCATAGTATATATGACTACTATGGTAGTCTGTACAAGTGACTTAGTAGTAGATGCATGAATCCCAAGGAAAAATATGGTAGCTAACATGGTTATCCATATAGATGATATGAAATGATACATGGTGGGTTATGGAGGTGTTGACATAGTTGTTGATGTGGCATGCATTTTGAGGCAATATATGGTAGATGATGTGGGGTATGATGAAGTAGTCGACATGGCATGCTTTTATTTGGTTGACATGGATGGCTATATAATAATTGATATGGTAGGCCATGTGGCAAAACATGTGCAATTTCCTGTAACTCTTCTCCCCCTTTGAAAATAATACCAAAGGGCTACTGCAGACTCCCCCTGAGTTCATGCACAACATTCTCAGGCACAATTTATTACACTTAGCAAAAATCATGAACATGAGCAAAAAGATAATCAAATAATTGACACAATTTATTGTTAGTCTTACAATGGCACTGAGAGGGGGGGTGAATCAGTGTAGCTCTATAAACTTAAATTTATAGCTCTTAATACTAAAATAATGAAACCTTAAAACCAGATCAAGCAAGTATAACAAAAGAGCATCACACAACACAAGATTTTAACGAGGTTCACCAATGTGGCTACTCCTCAAAAATTGACTTCTTGGACTACCATCCAAATCCAACCTTTGCAAAGCACCAACTTTACAATCAATTTACCAACACCAACTAGAAGGAGCATCAACCCCTTATTTATCAGCACCAATAGAAAGGAGTACCAACCCATTATTTATATACACCAATAGAAAGGAGCATCAACCCTTGATTTATCAGCACCTACTGGAAGGAGCACCAACCCCTGATGCCAAGCTGCAACCTGGACTTCAATTTTGAATCTAGAAGTTTAACAAAAAATACATTTGCTTTTACAAGACCCTGACTGGTCTACTTCACCTTTGCGTTCTCTGTGCACTCTGCTCTCTCTATGCAATCACTTCGCACACTCTACTTCGTCACAGTCAAACTTCACGATCGTCTTCTCCCTTTTGTGCACTCTACTTTCTTTGCGAGTTTCACACTTAGCATGATTCGACATGACTTGCTCTTTGTGCACTATGACCGAACTTCGCTCACTTTGTGCACTTCGCCATCATCTCGTCGCTTCTACACTTTCTACGCTCTTACGGCCGCATTTCACACTTTGACATACATTCGATGACTTATCCAACACACTTCAATTTTCCAAACAGCCCTCCTTTTATAACAATATTTTCATGATGAAAACCCTAATCTTAGTCGACTGTCATCGATATTAGTCGGCTGTCATGAAGATATTTGGTAATTCCACCGCTCGAAGATTTCAGTCGGTAACAGTCCCTATAGCCATCGCACTGACTTTTGTTCACACTTCATATTTTAGCTGCATGAATTCACTCTGTATCTACCCCTGTAAATGCCGTAGTGATGTCGGTCCACTGTCATACTTCTCATTTCAGTCAAGTTCTCCTTCTTGACTTGCACATTTATGACCTATCACGAAATCGTGATATTTTTGCCTCTATAGCTTCTTTTGTTACTGTAGCCGCAAAAATACATGTAGCGATATCGTGACACTTTCGCCTTCGTACGCTTTCTCTTAGCTTTGGCCCACGAGAATACAACATGTAGCGATATCGTGACACTTTTTCCTCCGTACGCTTTCTCTTAGCTTTGGCCCGTGAGAATACAACATGTAGCGATATCGCGACACTTTTTCTCTTTGCTCTTTTTCTTAGCTTTGGCCCGTGAAAATACAACATGTCAAGATATCATGACACTTTTTCTCCTTGCGCTTTCTCTTAGCTTTGGCCCACGAAAATACAACATGTCGCGATATCGCGACACTTTTTCTCCTTGCGCTTTTTCTTTGCTTTGGCCCGCGAAAATACATGTCGCGATATTGCGACACTTTTTCTCCTTGCATTTTTTCTTTGCTTCGGCCCACGAAAATACATCATGTCGCGATATCGTGACACTTTTTATCCTTGCGCTTTTTCTTTGCTTCGGCCCGCGAAAATACATGTCGTGATATCGCTACACTTTTGCTCCTTGCACTTTTTCTTTGCTTTGGCCCGTGAAAATACAATATGTCGCGATATCGTGACATTTTTTCTCCTTGCGCTTTTTCTTTGCTTTGGCCCACGAAAATACATGTCGCAATATCATGACACTTTTCAACTTACTTTCTCTCTCCTCCTTTAGTCGCGAAAATGCGACATGTTGCGATATCACGACACTTTTTATCCTTTGCTTTTTCTCTTGCCTTCAGGTCGTGAAAACGTGACATGTCGCGATATCGCGACACTTTTTTTCTCCCGGACTCTCTCTCTTGCAATATGTCATGAAATCGCAACACTTTTTCTTCCGTACAATATTTCTTGCAATATGTCGTAAAATCGTGACACTTTTTCTACTTGCCTTTTTCTCTTCCAACATGTCGCGAAATCGTGACAGTTTTTCCACTTGCCTTTTTCTCTTCCAACATGTCGTGAAATCGCGACAGTTTTTCCACTTGCCTTTTTCTCTTCCAACATGTCACGAAATCGCGACAGTTTTTCCACTTGCCTTTTTCTCTTCCAACATGTCGCGAAATCGCGATAGTTTTTCCACTTATATTTTTCTCTTCCAACATGTCGCGAAATCACGACAGTTTTCCTGCTTTTTCTCTCTCTTCCAACATGTCGCGAAATCATGACAGTTTTCCTTGCCTGCTGTATATGTCGTGATATCGCGACACTTTTCTTACTTGTATTTTTCTTTGATATTTTACAAATGGGCCACTTTGGTCTTCTTGGAAAATCATTGTACATACTCTGAGTAACCTTTGAACTCCTGTCTTCTGCATCTAAATAGCTTTTGAACTTCCTGTCCACTGCATCAACAGATCTATCTGACTGTGTTGACAACAATGACAAAACTATTGCTGCACCTTGCTCAACAGGCCATACAACACTTGGCATGTGTAAATATGGGTTTGGCCAATCACATTATTCTAACTCATTGATCTTGACAAGTAGCTCACATTGTTAGCAACATACATAGAAATGCATAAATTTCAAAGTGAATCAAATTGTGATAAGTGGTGTGATGTAATATGATGGTACATTATGTATTCAACACATGCTTAGAACCCCTTTAACAACTCATGCAATGACACATAATGACCTCTCATTCACTATAGGCATTAGTTTTTTTTTAACTTTTCAAAGGTTTTGGAGGTCTTTTTTTGTGTTTTTAGAAATTTGTTTTGGGATCCATAAATCTTGCATACAAAAGCATTATGAATCTATCTATTTCAAATCATATGGTTTTATGAGCTCTTTACATTGGTGGTGTTGTTTTTGGTTATAAATAAATACATATTTTTATATTTTGATAGACTAGTTATGGATCATCATGTGCCCTTGTTGCATGGTTCTAACTATGCCACATAGAATATCAAGATTGAAGCTCTGCATTGAAGTAAGGGGTTACTCAAATATGTGAATGAAAAACCTCATGATACTAATACTGAAGAGGTTAAGTAGATCTACAGGGAAAATAAATATGAGTATCATGGTGTCATTTCTCTTCATATTGATAGTGTATATGACACTAATGTTAGAAACACCATAGGTCCTAAAGTATTGCTTAAGAAATTCTAAGGTCCATGTGATCAAATTGATTCCATATAAATCAATAGATTGAAATCTGGGTTTGCAATCTTATCCATGGATTCATTTGATACAATTGATGAGTATTTGAGTTGGTTCAAGACACTACAAGAGGACATTTTATTTCCAAGAGGAATACCCAAGGAGAGAAGATGAGGACATGAAGCATTGGAAAAGGAAATGAACATTAAACTTCTCAATATTATCTTCAATAATGTGTTTAAAACATATGAGATAGTTGTTGTCTTAAATATTATTTATGTGTACTTTATATATTCTCCTACACCACCAATTTATGATAATGAGAAGCCTAAAAAGCCTACTTGTGAGTTTTACAAAAAGGAAAGGCACAAGGTAGAATTATGAAGACTTTGGATCAAGAAAATTGAAGCAAAAAAAAAAAGGAGGTGCTAATGCTACTCTCTTATATGCATAAGGTAAGGAAAATTTTGATAGAGAAACCTCATTACCTCATCTAGTGGTTCATTCAAAATATTTGACATCCACTTCTTTGGATGAGTGGATAGTAAATTTAGGGATAACTAGGCACATGAGCATAAGAATCACCTTCAAGGGTATAATAAAACACATATAAAGAAATATATTGTGATTGAAGATGAATATTCATTGTGAGTAGTAAGAAGTGGAGATATCATCATTATATCTTCATCATTTGATGATGTACTTCATGTTCCTAACATTATCCCCAACATTTTATCTATTTCTAGAATTACCTATACAAATAAGAAATAATTTTGTCCTAATATATGGGTAATTAAGGATATAGATAATGAGTTCAAATGTGTTGCTTCTGGTTAGGATGATGATACTGACCACATTTACAAATTGGAATTTTTGCTCCTCTTTTTAGGAAGACAAAATTTATTGCTATGGTTGCACATGTTGATAATGAGAGTTGAAAGTTGCATCATAGACTTGGGTATCTTAACTATGGTTCTTTGAGATACATGGGTCAACATCGAATGGCTATTGGGATTCCACACATATCTCCTCCAACTAGTTCATGTGAAGGGTGTATTTTGGGAAAGCATCATAGGGAGATATTTTTAAAAGGGTTGCAAGGAGAGCATCTCATTATTTGGAGATAATCCATAGTAATATTTGTGGACCTATGGGTACACTATCTCTCTAAAAAATAGGTACTTTTTATTAATAATTTCTCTAGATATATGTGGCTATATACTATCCACACTAAGGATGATGTTTTTGATATGCTTAAGACCTTAAAATCCCTTGTTGAAAATCAACTAGATAGGATAATCAAATGTCTAAGGAAAAATGGAGGTGGTGGATATGTGAGCTATATTTTTCATGATTTTTTGGCTTCTCATGGAATTGCACATTAGAGGAATGTTCATTATACTCTTAAAAATAATGGTATGTCTAAAGGAAAAAATAGGGTGATTATGGAGATGACACGATGTATGATTCATGTGAAGGGTATGGATCATAAGTTTTGGGGTGAGGTTATCACTTGTGCAACATACATCATCAATAGAGTTCTTACTAGGGTAATACAAGGTATGAAATATTTTAAGAGATTGACATGGGATAAGCTTCATGTATCCTAATTCTATATCATTAGGTCTTCAAAATGGGATCATATGCCCGAGGATCTTTAAAATAAGAAGGACCAAAGAGTCAAAAGTGTATCTTTATGAGTATTTTGATACCTCAAAGGTATATAATCTCTATGATCCTCAAAAGCATGAAGTTTTGAACTAGATATGTCATATTTTATGAGGTTATTCTAGGTAATCCTACCCCACCACTTGATATTTTTATTACTGATTCTTTTGACTCTTTAATTATTTCTAATTCAACTAGTTCTAAACTTTTGGTTGGCTCTATTCCTATTAGAGCATCATTTTCATATCCTTATTTATCTTATTTAAATGGTTTATCTTTGCCTATTGATTTATCCCCTTCATGGATAGAACCATAGGTAAATTTCTCTTCCCCTTCATGGATATAACCATAGGTAATTTTCTCTTCTCTAGAATCAAGGCAAGATGAGTAGGATAAATCACTTTAGAATGCTTCCATCTTGCATAGTAAGGTGAGTGGGAGTTAGATTCTCCAATTTTAGTTTTTGATTTTGATTTGGATTCACCTAGACATGAATCTTCACTTTGCACACTCTAATTTAAGGATACTTATGTACACTTAAGACACTTGTGCACATAAACTCACATTACACTTGCACACTTACTCATATGACACACGTGAATTTCCTGCACACACACTTACATAACACTTGTGCATTTCCTGCACATTATTACATTACATAAAATATTACTCACTCCCTAATCTAATATTTATAATATGTACCATGAAGGTACCATGGGGGTACATTAGCATGTACCAAATAATGTAATATACTCCAACGTACCCTTACCTTTAGGATTTGTATAACCATTAAGACAACATTATATGGGACTGAATGACCTTTAATGGATTTTTTTATTAAATAAATTGTCTATATGGGATTGAAAAAATCACCTTATATAATATCATAACCATAGAGTTGTGTTATATTAACTTGGAAATTATGCATATATTTTATGGCAAGATTATCCTCTATGAAACTTGAAGAATTTAATTGATTGAGCTTATGCTATTTGATAGTGAATTCTCTTGTCACTACCTAGAAAGTGTGCATGAAATATTAATTATTTTGGTCGCTCCAAATGACATCAAGTCCAATCCTCTTAGGAATTCATAGAAGTAGAAATATAAATGCATATATAACCTCTAATTTTTGTTCTAATTTCAAAACCACATATATTTGGAAATTGATAAAAAGTACTATCCCAAATAATATGAGGGGGTGACCAATATATTGAAGTGAATTAAAATGGAGTAGTTATTTTTTTTATGGAAAATAAAGACAAAAGTTTCAACTTAGTAGTAAGGTAGTTGAAAAATGCACATGGGGTAATTCTAAAAGATTGAAAAATAACACACCCATCCTTATAGCTTTTAAATATATCATATAGGTATATGTAAGGTAGAAGAAGCATGAAAATAATCATAAATATATGGAGAACAACTGATAACTTCCATCAATGTTTCACTTATGGAAGACTTATGGAAGTTAAGAAGTTTATTCCTCCCTAATTTGGAATTACAAATTAGTTTAAGGAAGTGAAGAAGTTTATATCTCTTAAAATTATAGTATATAGTCTTGCTATAGCTCTCTCTACTACAGGAGACTACCTAAAGTAAAAATTGATACCACTCCTCACTTGAAAACTTAAGAAAACAACCCACCAATCCATAAAATTACATAGTTGAATGAACATGTATTCATTAACTATGTGTTAGCCACTATATTCTCCTTGCTATTGGTATATGTGATATCAAATTTATACACAAATAAAAATTTCATTTTTTCTATTTATCATTTAGATTTGGTTGAATAAAATAATAATACATATTATGATGATACATTTTTAGTTCAATCAAAATTTTAGTAGGAAGCAACACTAAAAATTGGTAACTCTAAATAATATATAGGGCATTACAGCTCATGTTCCTTGAGTTTTCTACAATCATAGGCCATGAATTATCCATATTGCATTAATATTACATTTATTCCTTCTACCAAAGCATCTATACATATAAGAATACCTCATTTGGATGGATTACTACTTGGATACATGCATTAGTAAGAAGATCCTTAAACTTATAAAAATTACCTCACTTATAAGTCCACTTTATGCTTTTTTCATTTCATCTACATTAAAGTTATAGGATGGGCTATCCAAGAGATCCAAACACAAATCTCTAAAAATATATGACTAGATTGATGAGGTTTTGAACTTCAACAACATTGGAAACTTTTGGCCACTCCACTTTGGCTATAATCATGGAAGATTTAATAGATATACTATCACTAGGAAGTTTATGTCTTGAGTACTATATCCCAATATAAATAAGGAACATTTGGATATCTTGCCCTATATTGAGATTTTTGTAGACACTACAATACCAACTTTAAATGCTTTTCATTATCCTTTAGGGTATGAGGAAAAACAAAAATATCATTCAAAAATACCAATAAAAACTCATACAAATACCAACACAATAGGAATAACACAAGAATATGGAGATATATTTGGGATAGCTTGATCATTCCTAAAGTTAAAATATTTGTTTGTCTAGTATGTCATAGAATACTTTTATTCTAGGATAACCTTATTAAAAGGGGTTTTTATGGACCCTAACAATGTGTTATATGTAAAAATGAGGAGCGTATAAAACATCTATTGGGACACTTCTTAATAGTATAGAAACTATAGCAATGGATTCTTAATATGTTTGGTAAATGCATGGTGATGAATGTAGGAATTGAAGAGTGGTTAAAGCAATGACAAAGCACTTTTAAAAGTTAGGCATTATAGAAAATATAGGATATATTAAAATATACAGTACTTTGGGTTGTATGGTTGGAAAGGAATAGAAGAATATTTAAAGGAAAGAAAAGTACTTTAGAGGCAGTGAAAAGGAATATTATTTTATTCATAGAGAAGGCTAAAACAATCCTATCAACTCGCCCAATCCCTAATCTTGAAGCAAATATCCTTGATAGATGGATTCAAGTCATCAAATAGAATTATGATGTTGGTTATAAGAGAAGAACAAATAAGGCAAAGAATAAAGTGGAAACCACCAGAAGTGGGGTTGGTCAAGTTGATTTTTGATAGAGCATCTAAAGGAAATCTAGGACCAACAACAAGAGGAGGAATAATTAGAAATAATAGAGAAGAGATTTTGTATCATTATGTTTTCAATAGTGAATTTAAGACAAATAATGAAGCCGAAGCTTGGGTGGCTCTGGAAGGGTATAAATGAAATGGAATATAGTATGGATGGAAGGTGATTTAATAATAGTAATAAATGTAATTTTGAGGAAATAAAAGACTCCATGGAACATATAAGAGATAATTATGGAAATACAAGACCTTGAGATGAAGTTTGAATAAATTAGGTTTACACATATGTTAAGGGAAGGAAATAAATGTGCATATAGGCTAGCCAATAGAGGGGTTTTAATTTAGTATCATGAAGTTAAATTCTCTTTTGTATGGTTAGAAAAAATAGTAAGTTTAGCTAAAGCTGACAAGAAAATGTCGACTCCCTAAATCAAATAATAAGACTTACTTTATTTTTTTCCATTGGTAGTATTTGATTTTTTATAACATTAATATTTTCATATAAACTATTTATTATAATTCTTGTGGTTGTATTATGCTTCGATAAGGAAACTAGAAATCTAGATATGGTAAAGTGGACTATGAAAGTGCAAAGATTTGGAAATATTACTCTAATAAGATGCAATGCATAGACAACTATGGTGAAGTTTTGGTATTATGAAGGCTACTATAGAAAAATATCAAGATGAAGAATGCTAAATTTTAGAATATTTGTATTCACATAGAAAATTGAAGAAGATCCAAAAAATAAAAAACCAATAATTTAATATTTTTATGAAAATTAATGTAGGTGTCTAGCTATAACAACTCAATTGAGATGATAATTAAATTTATTTGTAAATTTTGAAGCTCTAAAGGAGAGAATTATGATTTTTAAAGGATGGGGGATGCAAGTACAACCATTTTTTCTCTAGCATAAATAAAAAACTCATCCAAATACAACCTAAATATACTATTGATCAATATCATGAAGGTTGTCAATGCATTGGTTAAACCAAAATATAATGATGTAAACTTATAATTCCCATATTTTATCTTGAATGTAGTATTATGAATACATTTCTAACTAATATGGATTTGTTGAAATTTTGACCTTAGTTCTATCTTAAAAATATTCCAACACCCCTAATACAATTCAATAAATCATCAATGGAAGGAATATGGTTTATTAATGATTAGTTTGTTCAATTACAAATAGTCAATATAAAATTTCATAGAACCATACTTCTTAATAAAGATAATTAGCTATCCTTATGGCAAAGCACTTGGATAGACTAATCCTTAATCCAATAGATTTTGTGATTGTATCCTTAGTTTACATAAATCTAGTGTAGTCATCATATAGAGTCCCTTGAAGACTACTAGGTATTGGAAAAAAGTTATATTATGGAATTTATTCCTCTTAGAGGAAATCCAAGTAGGTCATATGAGAAAACATTTCCAAAATCATTGATATTAGATAGGTATAAAGATAGAATCTTTCTCATCCTTGATCTCTATATCCTTATTAGTAATGGCATAAAGCTAGCATCTCTTCCAAAAATACTTGTTTATTTGCAAGGAAAATAAGAAGTGAAGGGAAATTGGATTTTAAACCCTACTAAGAAAGAATCCAACATCACCATCATCAATATATTTTGGTATATTTAATAATACTATATTATGCCTCAACGATCAAAGAGCAATTTCATTCCTAATATCGAATCATATGATCCTAAAGAAAGGGCATACAATTCATATTAGTAATTTTGTTCCCTAAATCAAAGGGAAAATTATAACAAATATGGATGGAGTTATTAGCCCCTATGACTATGTTGATTCTTCATAAGTCAATACATAGATTTGTCATCAACCTGCACTTGCATGTGGAAAATGACAAAATAAAAGTATTTATAGATCTAAAGATTAAATAAGATTAAAATCATATTACCATAAATTTTACCTAAGATATTTATCATTAAGGCTTGATGATTTTCTTGATGGTTATTACTATTATATAAACACAATGTATTATCCCATGTCATTGATGGTGAGTGTTTATACTTTGGGTTTCTGACTTAATAAGTCTTATCCCCATTAATATCACTCACTCTTGGAGTGATATCCACCACAAATGAAACATCCTCTAATAGATATTATTCCTAAGGATATATCTTAATGCCTATAATACTATTTTGACTACCAACTAGCGAGGAACCTTGATTTGGTGTTGGTAATTATCAATAAGGTAAAGCATGTCCTTTATTAGGAGGTTGCTTAATTTGGTACCTATCCCTATATTCACTAAAATTATTCCTTTAACCATTTGTTTGTAGGTGTGAGTGGTGGGATCAATGTGATGGTTGATAATTTTATCATTGCTAAGGAGGGGATATCCTAGGGACCTTGAATCTATACTATAAAATATATAGGATATTCCCTCATTCAGACTCTATATCCAATGGATAAGGTCCTATTATTTGGGTTCCTTGACTCTTACTAGCAAGAATTACCCTATGAGTTACCAAAGCTATAGTGACAATTCACTACATTACAAAAATCCTACTACAAAAGGTAATTTTGATCAAGAGTGTGATGAGGAAATTTAGACCTAGGATATTTTAAGTAGGACTTAGTATGCAAAATAATCAACGTGAGTTGTTTGTTTCCTCCGTTGAATGGTCTAGGTCTAGGTGTTTTTCTTTTCGGCATTTTAGGGCTTATATCTTTAGCCTTTCCATGATTGTGTACGTAAATCCTTGGAGCAGTTCATGATTTCTAGGATTACGGTTTTCCTTTTGGACTTATTTAAGTCCTATGTTTTTTTAATAATATTCAGCTTCATTTTATTCCCATATCAGAGTGTCATCTAGAAGCCAAAATGAAGGGGCCTAAATCCCCTAATACTTACAAAGAAATTGAATCTAGAGGATAGTCCAAGGTGTAACCCAAGAAAAATACATGATGCTGATAAATGCTAGACCTAAAGTTATCTATGCCATGAACCTTAGCTGACCCACTAGACTTGAATAGAAATTGTTCATCAAGCCTTTTTGATGGAATATAAGGTAAGTTTTACCATGAACCAAAGTCCTAAAGCCCTTCTAATGACAACTAAAGGGAATCTTCTCATGGTAGAACTCCACCACATCTAGAGCTTGTAGGCCTGTTTCATCCTTGGATAGTTAGGATCACTTTTCTAGGTTCTTTCCATGTCCTCTGGTGTTCGTGTTTCCTTGGTGAGGTCATAATTAATAATTAGTTAGAAACTTCCAAGGACTAGACCTAGTTACATGGGGGAAGAAAGTGTGGCAAATCAAGGTAACCAAGTAGTAAGGTAGCCATGAAAGCTACCTCTTTCTTGAGAGGAGCATGAAATTCAAATAATGGCTAGAAGCCTAGCATCTTGGAGATTCCAAGTTGTGAAACCTTTGTTGTGCTTTGTGAAGAGCAAAAGGCCCCGATAAACTAAATCTAGAAAAATAGTAAATACAAAATCAAAGGAAAAAAGAAGAAGAAGATAATAGATACACACATAACACAATATTTCACTTGGGAAACCCTTATGGAAAAAAACCCAACATAGTAATATCTCCTTATTGTATAAATTTAACCGTCTCCAATACAATAATGTTTATCTTCTCTTCTCACTTCAAACCCTGATGCAAGTACAATTAAATAACAACACAAGAATGCATTTTACAATACCATGGAAAAAATAATGGGTTCAAATATTTAAACCTAAACAACTCATATGGGTCTACAAATAGATTAAGAAACCCTAAAATTTTTATCAAGGGCTGTCACCCTTAGACCCCCATTTTTTGAGGTTCTAACCCCTAAATCCCTACTTGGGGCTTGACCTAGCCCTGAAACCTGATGAGGATACATAGAGTGTCTAGTGCATTTTAGAGTTAACCTTACCATAATAATATGAAAAAAATTCAACATATTTCCAACATAATCCTATTTGTTGAATACTTTGCATAGGGGCCAAAAATTGTCATTATCAACTGTTAAGGGTAACCATGGCCATAGATTTTCTACACCAAGAAATTTTTTAAGTAGGTACAACTTTTGTTAATGAATCAATAACATTATTCTTTGTTTCAACTTTCTCTAGCACCACTTAATTCTCTTCAACCATCTTTCTTACAAAATGGTACTTGATATCAATATGTTTTGACCGATCATGAAAACCATGATTGTTGGCCAAAAATATTACACTCTGACTATCACTGTCAATTCTCACAAGATTCTATTTAAGACCAAATGTTGAACATAACCTCTGTAGCCAAACTGCTTCTTTATAGGAATGAGTTACTACAATGTACTCTGCCTCTATTGTGGATAAAAAAACCGCTGATTGATTTTTACTCATCCAACTTACTACCCCTCTAAATAGTTTTAACACATAAGAACTTGTGGATCTTATCTTATCTAGATCTCCAACCCAGTTAACATCCACCAAACCTTGTTGATTTACAATATTACTATCTCCAAAATTTTCTTGGTAAAATATAGCATAGTCTAAAGTTCCACATAAGTATCTAAAGATCCTCTTCACAACAATCCAATGTTCCTTTCTTGGATTGGATATATATCTACTAACTACTCCCATTGCATGTGTAATATCAAGTCTAGTATAGATATTGCATACATCAAACTACCAACAATGCTAGCATAAGGAACATGATGCATTTCCTCATCTATTTTAGGACACTATTTAGCAGATAACTTTTGACCAATAGGATATGGAGTACATACTATTTTACAATCATGCATCCTAAAACTTTGTAGTATCAAATCAACATATTTCCTTTGATTTAACCACAAATTTCTATTTGCATGATCCCTTATTATTTCCATATCCAAAATAAATTTTGCAGCACCCAAATCCTTCATGTCAAATTTAGAAGATAACTGAGATTTTAGTAACTTTATCATCTCCTTATTATTACCAATCAACATGTCATCCACATACAAAACAATGATAACAAAATTTTCACCTTCTTGTTTAAAATACACACACATATTTACTTTGCTTTTTCCAAGCCCAAGTGTCAAAATAAACCTATCAATTTTTTGGTTCCACATTCTTGGAGATTGTTTCAAGCCATAAAGAGACTTTTTTAACTTGCATACCAAGTCCTCCTTACCTTTTAACCTAAATAATTCTAGTTGTGACTATATATATATATATATATATATATATATATATATATATATATATATATATATATCAAGTTCACCATGTAGAAATGTTATCTTTACATCCATATATTCTATTTCAAGATCAAATACAACAAAAATAGCCAACATAAATATAATTGAAGTTAGCTTAGCCATAGGAGAAAAAATCTCACCAAAGTCAATTCCCTCAACTTGAGAAAATCCTTTTGCTACCAAGCAAGCCTAATTCTTCAACTTTATTTCTATATTGTACTTCTTCTTGAATACCCACTTACAACCAACCAATTTTCTTCCATGGGGTAATTTCACCAAGTCCCATGTCTTATTTTTATCTAAGGACTCCATTTATTGCTCCATAGCCCTTTTCCAAGACTTATGCTCTCTTGACTAAAGCGCCTTCTTTACAGTCTTGGATTCTTCATCAGTAACTAATATATTAAATGCATCTTCAGTTCATCAGTAACTAATATATTAAATGCTCTCATTTGATCTGATCTCCTCAAACTTGGAGTTCCATGTTTTGCATCTTCAGCTTCTTCTTTGCCTTCTTCCTCTAAAATTTCCTCTCCAGACTCTTTCTGTAGTTCATATTCTTCTATATGACTAGGTTCTACCATAGGTTCTTTTTCTTGTTCCATATTTACTTGAACTATTTTAGGTTCTTTGCTTGGTTGCATAAACCTGTTTCAAGATCCCTTTTGTTTCTCTAAAGATCACATTATGACTATAAAAAATCTTCTGTGTTTATAGGTTCGACAACTTATATCCTTTAACACCAATACTATAACCCATAAGTATGCATTTTTTAGATTTATAGTCTAGCTTAGTCCTTTTCTCTTATAGGACATAAATATAAGCATCACAACCATTAATCCTTATATTATTGAGAGAGGGTTTCTTACCAATACACACTTCCTATGGAGTTTTGTCCACCAAAGCTAATGTAGGAGATCTATTTAAGAGGTAACAAGCAATTAACATGACTTCTACCCAAAATTTCCTTTTTAACCCTGCACCACTTAGCATGCTTATTGACTTATCCATCAATGTTTTGTTCATCCGTTCTTCAAATCCATTCTATTATGGAGTATATAGAGTTTTTTCTACCTTTCTATTCCACAATCCTTGCAAAACTACTCAAATTCATTACAGGAATGCTCACCACCATTGTCACTTCTCAAAACCTTTATTTTTTTCTCTATCTAATTTTCTACAAGAGCCTTAAACTCTTTAAAGTGATTGAAAAAATCATATTTGTTTCGTAAAATATATACCTAGGTTTTTATTTAAAAAATCATCTATAAATGTAATAAAATAGATAGATTTACCTAATTATGGTACTTTTGTAGGTCCAAACACATCACTATGAACTAGATACAAAATTCCTTTAGATATTGTAGCACTACTAGGAAACTTGACTTAGGTTTGCTTTCCAAAAACATAGTGCTCACAAAAATCAAAATTTGATAGGCAATTAGAAATTCCTTCAACTATATCTTTTATTTTTAATGTTCAAAGACCTTTCTCATGAATATACGCCATGCATTGATGCCACAACAATATCTTCATTATAGAAATACTCAAAGCCACTTCTACCATATTATTCTCCTTTACAACTGAATAGTTATTGTAATCAATACTTATAGTGCTAGCCTCAAGTTTGAATAGATTTCCTATACAAACTCCCTTTTCCAACACCAAGACTCCATGAACCATATTGTATCTATCCTTATTGAATACCATAGTCACACCCGTGTCATTCATCTTACTCATGGATATAAGATTCCTTGCCAAACCTAAAATATGCAACACACCAGGAGGGGTTTTAATACTTCCATATTTTAACCTCAACTTGAATATTCCTTGAATTATTATTTTATATATCGAATGCTTCACCTCCATTTATCTTTTCATATTCATAAAACCCCTTCCTATGAGGATTCATATGAAAGAAAGCACCTAATACAATAAACTATGAGTCATGACATTCACTTGAGCATGTTGTGGCTAAGAATAAGTCCCCTGAATCTTCATTTGTAGTCTTCATTTTTGTAGAAGTTCCTTCATTATATGATCAACTATTTTTAGTATTTTAAAATCTATAGTCTATTTTATAATGCCTTATTTTACCACTCAATATTTCCTCTTTTTTAGAGCAACGAATTTACCCCTCGATCTTGATTTCCTTTCTCCTGATTTATTTTTGCTTCTTTCTTGAGAATGACCTCACAACTAATGCATCCTTTTGATAATAATCCTTAGAATATTTTCATATCATTCCCTAAGATAACAATGTTCCTACTATAACCTCTACTTTCAATGTAGAAGTAGTATTGGTGATAGCCATAACTAGGACCTCAAGGTTATGCATAAGGGGTTGGACTCAAAATGTACTTGTAAAAAAATGACGAATCCTAATCGAAATCAAGGTGAATCATGGAAAATCCTAAGAAAATAAAATCAATCATCTTCACACCAAATTTTGGGGTATTTGAAGCCCTAAAATGTAAATTCATCTTTGGAGAAAATTTTGACCTATTAAATGACCTTATAACTTCATAAAAATACCACCATTAGATTAGGCTCAAAAAGAGATTTCCAAAAAGTACAAATATATCTATGTTTGGATATATACTATGGCGAATTGACCCTAAGAAACAATTGGTCCTGAAAAATTTTAAGCGAATGGTCCAACGTCGAGGGTCCTCATATTCACAAATTTCAAATTTTGGAAATCCTAATATTCACCCAATTTGCTAATATTCGCCACTATGCATAATCCTAAACTAGGTTATCCCATAAATTAGGTAGTAAATAAAGTAAAGTAATACACTTTTACTCTTCATTCATTTTTATATCAACAAAATTTAATTAGCTTACCACAATATTAAATGCATTCAAATGTTCAGCCACAAAGTTACCATCATTCATCCGAAGTGAATACAACTTCTTTTGAAGAAAGAGTTCATTTACCAATGAATTTATCTAATACAAAGTTCCCAAATTATCCCATAATGACTTTGTTATGGTCTTTGTCAATACATTCAATAATACTAAACTAGATAAGCACAATATAATAGAACTCCTTGCCTTCCTATAGATATTCAACCAATCCTCATCTATCATTGATATTAGTTTTATTATCAAGATCGCAATCCATTGATCTCTATCAACCAATAGATCCTCTATCTTGAGTTTCCATAACTCAAAATTTTATCCATTAAATTTTTCAATCTCTACCCATGTGCTTCCTCTCATTTTCATTCACCTAGTTTCTTCCACATATGGCTCTCACTCAAGAGTTAATTTATCATAGGGTTGAAACCCTTACTCCTTGAATAAATCTAAAAAACCTATCTAAGATACCAAATGAAGAGAAAAAGACCTTGACTAAATATAGAAAAATAGTAAATACATAATCAAAGGAAAAAATAAGATAACATGATACACACATAATATAATATTTGACCTAGGAAACCCTTACAAAAAAAACCTAGCACAATAACATCTCCTTATTGTATAAACTTAACCATCTCCAATATTTTTGTTCATCTTCTCTTCTCGCTTCAAACGTGCACTTAAATAACAACACAATAATGGATTTTACAATACCATGGGAAAAAAACCATGGGTTCAAATATTTAACCCTAAATAGCCCATATGGGTCTAAAAATAGCTTAATAAATCCTAAACCCAAACCTCGGTGAGAATACATGGAGAGTATCTAGTACCTTTTAGAGTTAACCTTGCCAAAATAACATGGAAAATATTCAACATATTTCCAACACTTTGAGGTTTTTTTGCACTCGCAATGTCCACCCTGAAACCTATGGTAAGAGAACGATAGAAGGCATAAGAGGGAAAGATCACCTAGAGACATGCCCACCTAGTCTCAAAATTTGATAGTCCCAATTATCATTAAGAAGTTAGTAAAATAGCAAGGGATGGACCTATGATGAAGTGCTTCTTTCTTGATAATACCAAAGGTGGCAACTGATGCGTAGTTGTTATACACATCATTAATTCTCAATGAATTTTTCAATCTAGGGCAGTGTACAAGGCTATCTACGAAAGAAGGGGTGAATAGGGTTATAACTTAGGTCAATCTGGAGCAACAAGTCTTATTGGTGAAACCGATTATGTGGGGGATTTAGGACATTCCTATCTCTAAATTGCATAAATTAAACCTTAATATAGTTTGTAGAAATAGAAACTAATCATTAACTACAGAAATAAAATCCTAATTACAATTGCAGAATGAGACCTAATTATGTTGTAGAAATAACAGTTGCAGAATTAGAAGTCTGATTATAATTGCAGAAAGAAAATCTATTTAATTTTGCAGCAATGGAAACCTATTTATAATATGGAAATGAAACCTTGTCAAGGCTCTGTAATAGAAGGTTGTCAATCTTCTATGCAGGGGTTGACAACAAAACATAAAATGCAAGAAATTACAGAAAACAATAAATTATGAAAATGACAGTCTGCAATAAATTGAAAGCTTTGCTGAAAATGGAGATTACAACCAAACCATTAATCACAAAACATAAAATAAGCTAAGATTGCAAATATTATTAGTTGTTTACAAAGAAATGAAATGACAAGTTCTACAAATCATTCTACTACAGCAAAATCAGAATAAAAACTTGTTGTTAGTCCTCCTCCTAGATTTGGAAGTGGCCAACCTCCTTGTCCAGAAGAAGGTATGAGTCTCTCTCTCTCTAGATCTTACTCACACTAATTTACAAGCAATATGAAATAGAAATAGTACACTTTATTGATTCAAGAACATGATTACAATAATTCTACTGAAAACCTGTTACAGGACTGTAATAGTCACTTTTTTTATTATTGCCTATTTTCTCCTATATTTCTCTACTCTCTGCTTTCTCTATCTCCTACTAGCTCAACCTGAACAGGAGCCATATTTATAGATGTCGTAAGATATAATGACAACTTAGAATATCTCAAAAGATCTAATCCTATTATGCTGCAACAATTCTTGGTTTTATCCTAGAAGAAGATCAAACTTGATCTTTCCATAAATGGTGGCTTTGGTCGGCAAGGACGAAAAAGTCAGATGGGAGATATTTTCCCTTACCCTTTTCAATCTTTATTTCCCATTTTTCAGCATCAAAAATCGGTAAATAAGTCAAAAAGCACATTCTGTTTTCATTCCGAAGATAAGTGGCTCATTTCGAAGAGATTGCAATTCTCATTCCGAAGATTCGCTCATTCCGAAGACACTGTGTTTTCTCATTCCAAAGATATCTGTTCATTCCGAAGAGACTTCGAAATGAACAAATGTGTGCTCTTTAAATTATTTCCTCTATATTTCTCAGGTGGGTTATCTCTTAGGATCATATTCCAATGATATTCATCTCTTTCCATATGTGAATTCCATGCCTTGCCATTCATTGGCAGTTGGCTGGAATTTACATGGGAAAAACCATTTTTTGCTACACAGTAACAGTTTGCTTGCACTGTTTCCAAATTTAGGTAAAATAAATGCTTGAGACATATAAAAACATGATTAGTGAGATGCTGCTATCAACCTAAGCATATCTCATTTAGCAAGTCATAACAAAATAACATAAAACTTATGCAAAAAGCTATAAAAATTAGAATATAGTATTTTAGATACATTTATCATGCAAATAGTTAATACACAACATATTGAATTAACTTAACTAGCATATCAGATTAAACATAAGAGTTTGTAGGCAATTTTAGTTTTCAAAACATGTTATGATTGAGGTATTTCTAGGCCTCATCATTTTCCCCCCAACTTATATTAATGCATGTCCTCATGCATTCTGTTGGGCTGTGGAATCACATATGTCCATGTTCAAATTCCATGACCTGTAGAACAACTTATTGCCTATATAATACCCCTTGTTCTCCAGAAGGTGCCTGAGCCATTCTTCAAACTGTTCATCAGGTTGGAAATTTTCTTCAAAGTAGAATGGAACTAGAGTGATGATGGTTGGAGGCCTAAATCTGAGACCTATCCAATGATGTTGCATGATTTCAATCAACTGTATCACTCCTTCTATCCTTCTTCTGGACCATTCTAAGTTGATGGAAGAGATGGGTTCTCTTTTCTGTAAAGACATGGAAAGTTCAACCCATCTGTTTCTACAGACTAATAATGATGGCACAAAATTGTCATTACAAAATTTTTAGAATTTGGTCACACAGTCCCTCAAGTTTGTCAAGTACATCCTATTTACATCATCCCTATTCATCATGGTGAAGTGCTATCTGGTGATAATTGGGTGATTTGGCTGAATTGCTCTGAATAACAATTCAGATCTTGTTTCAATTTCTTTATTCTGCCTTTTCTTCTGGTCCCAATAAAATTGATTCTGCAAGGTGGACATGAATGCCCTCAATTGAACATCTCCAATGTAAATTTGAGGATGAAATTCTACTTCTTCTAGAATAAAGAAGCTGTGTAAAAATAGTTCACATAGGAGATTATTTTGCTCTATAGGGCTATCAAAATATGCTTCCAGGAAATCTACAGTTCTGTCCAATTTATATGGGAGACCTAAGCTAATCCTCATGACCTGCCATCTGAGGTATTTATCCTTTAGAATAAGACTGTAAAATTTGGCTAGCCGTCTGAATTGGACTAAAAATTCAGCAATTTGACATAAATCAGACACTTTTTCTTTTAATGCCTGAATCTTTGTTTCCTTTGCCTCTAGTTGTTTTCCTTCCAATTTGAATTTTTTAGTCTTAGTGGCAATCTTCTCATATCTAATCACCCAAATGGCTATGTCTACATTGTATTGTCCTAGGGACATAGTATTAGGTGGTCTAACTACAAGTGGAACTCTAGGTAGCAGATCTACCTGAACCCCTTTTTTTGCAACTTCTACTGGTTGATCATCTATCAATAATTCTACCTATACCCCCTTATTTGCTATTTCTATTGGGTTGTCATCAGACAGTAATTCCACTTGCACCCCCTTATCTGCTATTTCTACTGAAGGTGTAACAGTTTGAAATACATGGACATCAATAGAAGGAGTACTTACTTGAACAGTTTCATGCTGCTATTTGGACTGTTCCTATGCTGGTGATTCATCTCCAATATTTTTTGCTATGCTGTTTTCCAATTTTGAAGCATATTTAGAATGATAAGGTAATGCTTCAGAATGAGAAGGCACTTCTTCAGAATGAAAGGGTGCTGCTTCAGAATGAGCACCTATGTCTGCCTCAACAGAGTCATCTACCCTAGATAAATTAACAAGTAATTGAGCCAAATCATCCTCATAAATGGATATAGTTGGTTGTTTTTCAGACCGTGACAACCTTTCTCTCAAATTTGCCACTTCCTGCTGTAACTCTACAATTTTTCTTTCTTGCATCTCAATGATGTTTTCTCTCTCTTTAATCCATTTGGTTTGTGTTTTGACAAAAATCATTGCTACTCTCAGCTACTCTGTGATGTCTTCCTCCTCTATTTCTGCTTCAAAATTTGATGCAGACAAGTCAGCTACAGTTGGCTGCTCAACAACTATCTCTTCCTCTACAACATATATCTGATCTCGTTCAGGAGGCTCTATGAAACTGTCTATAATTGCATCTACAATTTTTATGGCCTATTGAACTGTAGCCACTTCCAAGCTATCCTGCCCAGTCTCTTCCTCAATTATCTATTTAGGCAATTCTAGAAAGTTTTTAGGGGCTGGTTGTATTTCTGTGACATCTGGACTACTTTGTCCACCTTCTTCTTCTATGACCCATTCTGTCATTTCCCTCAAGTGGAGTCTTGTAGAACTCCTAGTTCCAGATGCAAACTTCTTTTTGCTTTGTTTTCGGGTGACAGCAGGGGTTGTGGGGACAGTTTCAGATGCTTCTGTTTCCATTGTTGTTTCTTCCCCTATTGGGCTAGGTGCTTCAATTTCATGTTTTGACAAATCAGTTACAACTTTGGAAAAACAAACCTTCTTCTATTTTTCTATTCTACTGCCAGTTCCAGACCCTCTTTTCTTTTGCTTCTTGGCTCGTGAAGTTGAAGGTTCTATAGCAAGGTGTTCTGTTTCTACTATTGGGTGTGATTATTTTTTTGCAAAAGCTTCTACAACAGTTTTTGTTTCTTCTTCTGCAATAGCCTCTGCAGCAGCTGTTTCTTCTTCTACAATAGCATCAACAACATCTGTTTCTTCCTCCTCATCCTCATATCCAAAAATTACATCATTTAAGGTAGATTAAAACCTATCAAAGCTCCTAGGGTTTCCTCTAAAATGGTGCTAGTAAACTAGTTTGATGAGACCATGGTGGCGAGGGCTTCCTTTTCCTTCCTGATATCTTTTTGCCATGTTTTTCAATTCCTGGTGTAGGTATAGGGGAAGATTTACCCTAAATTTTGGCTGTTGCCTACCATGTCTGAGATGGTTTAAAATTTTTAGATGATGCCCTGATAATACTGCCCTTCACAGGTTAAAAATTTGATTACCCATGTGGCCACTTCATCCTAGGGTTCCCCGGAGCTGGCCCTTTTTACCCCCTTGCATGTGTTATTATGTGTTAAATATTCTGGCTCCCTATCGTTTTCTTCCAAAAATTGATTAACTATATTTACCAATGTATTTTTGCCAGACCTAGAAATTGGAAGACCTTCTAATGGTAGCTCAATAATTTGACTCAAAACTTCAGGGGTTACCTCAATGGTCATGTCGTTAATGTGTGCCCAATTGTTTCTGAAGGTGTGGGTGAACATGCCAACCAAATCTTCAGAGGACCCATTAAACTTATCCAAAAATGGCATAAGCCCTCCATATTCAAAAATCTACAGCACTTCTGGATTCTCCCAGAGGTGGGTGGTATCCGCTGGTTCCATTTTAATTTTTTGCCCCATTTTCCTGTCTTGGTACGTTAAAAACCACTCACTTTTGCTGCTATTCCTTTGCTAGATCTCTGGTTTCTGGTGTTGTAGACTTGTAGGTTTTGGTTCTGTTGAGAAGCAACACACCCCCACTGAAAAATGAGATTTCATCCTTAGAAAACCCTGAACTTCCATTTTTGCAGCAGGGACCCTCTTGATAATTTTTAGGTTTTAAATCCAAATTTGCTTGCCTCCTTTTTAAAGTTGTGCTTTTTCTTGCATTCCAGCTATGTTATCCAAGAATTAACTTTCTACATGCTAGAATCATTCATGCACAAACAAAATCTTGCACCGGTACCGAGAAAAATCTAGAAAACAGTTGCATAAATTCATGAAAAATCAAACTTTCCATTTTTGGTAGTGTCACGATATCGCGACACTTCCATTTTCAGAAATGTCGCGAAATCACGACAGGTAAATCAAAAAGAAGCTAAGTCATTTAAGTGTAGCGAAATCGTGACACTTTCCATTTTTGGAAGTGTCACGATATCGTGACATTTCCATTTTTGGAAAGTGTCACAAAATCGTTGCCTGTCGAAGGAGAGAGAAAGAAAACGTACGGAAGGGCGCGATTTTGCGACATGTCGCGAAATCGTGACATGTCGCATTTTCGTGGTAGGAGAGAGAAAGTGGGCTGCAGAATGAAAATCGGCTAAGTCGCAAATGTGTCGCAAAATCGTGATCAACGCGGTCAACGCATGCAGCTACGGGAACTGTCGCGATATCACGACGTGTTCTATTTTCGTGGGTTGTTGATGAGTGCAAAAGGTGCAGCGCGTCGCTAACATGTCACAGAATCGCGACATGCGAGAAGAAAGTTGTGCGACAGCTGGCAGGAGGCACGATTTCGTGACATGTCGCGTTTTTATGGTCGATAGGGGAAGAAGCAGCGCAGCGCTGGGAACGTCGCGATTTTGCGACATGTCACGAAATCGCGACATGTCGCAGAATCGTGACAGGAGAGAGAAAGTCCTAAGTTGACCAGAAGTGCATTCCGGCGGGAAACAGAAGGCATCCTGGGGTAGCGACACGTGTCAAAGCGTGAGGCAGACAAACAGAAGCCGACATGCAAGCTTATTTTGCGGTTTTTAATCTATTTTTAATGTTTAAATGCTTTAATTTAATGTTTATTAAAGTGCTAATATAATCTTTTTGTCTTTCATGTAGGATTCCATCTGGCACTTGCGGGACAACCGGGAAAGGCCATAAAGTCAAATTTAAAGTGCAGATTTGATCGAGGACTGCCATGCTAGAGGAGAAAAGACCAGTAAATGCATTCAATGGCAAATTTATTGCAGAATTAATAGCATGGAGACCATTTCAACTCAAAGATGGCCTTGCGGAGAACAAATTGATGGATAAGTGGTGACTCATCCGGCTCACCAACAGAATTAATGGAGGCATTTATTTGTAGCTGTGGATGAATGCAAGTGGCTTTAGATTTTATCTTCTCCATTTATGGCAGATGACTCCCCTGATTTGCAGAAGGGTTAAGTTCTATCTGGACTTTGATTTTAAATGGATTTTTATTGTAAAACCCGGGTCCTAGGGTTTAGAAAGATAATATTTGCAGTTATGAGAAGAAGATATTTTTGAAAAAGATCAGGGTCTGTCCTGAGTCTATAAATACTTCTTCTCAATGTAATCGCAGGAGGCGGAGACTTAGAAATAAAAGGCTTATAAGCAATTTCTTGCAAATTTTATGAAATCCTTTGTTTCTGGACTTGGAGTTGATGTGCTTTAGCTTTTCTATGATAGCATGGCCAGGAGCCTAATATTTTGCAGAGTGTGATAAGTGTATCTTCTTCTGTTATCTGTTCCATTAAAGTTTGTTAGATATATGCTATAAATCTGCCATTATCAAGTTTAAATATGTTGTTAGGCTTCAGTTGTTCTCTTGTCTGCTAGGGGAAATTACAGATTTGAGGTTAAGTTTGTTCTAATTGCTCTGTCTTCACTGTGTGAGCTAGGCTACCGGTGAAAGATACCAATTTTAACCAGCTGCCCTTGGATTTATAATTTTTTGCTAGATCTGTTTCACTCTGCCTTGTGCTCTTAGTTGAAAGTGATCTTAGACTGACTGGACACTTTCTTCTTTGATTTGTTCTGTTGTGAAGCTGATAGCATAGATAAGATTGATAGTTTAGGGTTTTACAGTTGATGTCTGATGAACTTCTCTTTCTGCCCTACCCTACCCTCTCTTTGTTTTTGGTGAATGATCCATTTTTATTTTTTTTGTTTGTCTTTTATTTAAATCTGCTGACCCATGAGAGCTAGATCAAGAATTCAAGTTAAATCTGATAAACAACTTCTAAAACTACTGAACAAGTTCAGGAACCCCCTATAAGGTAACAGAGCAGTCTATATTGAAATCTATTCTAGAAGTGGAAAAGAGTGAATAGCCATTCGACCCAACTCTATAACTCGCACCTTGGATAACCAGCTAGATCCTAAAGTGAGTGGGATCCGTCCCGTGGGTGTCTCCGACGGCTTCCTGCCCATCCTTTCGCGGGGGTGCGTATGAAAGCCGGACCAACACCTAATTGGTGCTAGAAGGAGGGCATGAACTCAGTTCAAGTATTGTAAGGTATAAAAACAACATTTGTAAGGACCCACAGTGAACTCCGGACAATTTTGTAAATTGTCAGTACAATTTTTATAAGTTGTCAGTGCAGTGTTTTAAATTTCCAAATTTAGAACCTATTGAGAACTGCAAAGTTATAAGTGCTTGTGAAAACTGGATTCTACTTACAGGGTAACAAGGTCCCACCCCAGAGCCAGAGAGCTCCTTGTTCCTGAATTAGAAACTCTGAGAAGAAGTAGCCACAGAAGGGCCACATCTCTATCCCAGACAGTTTTATCACCATTGATAGTCACTCCAACCAGAGCTTAGAATATTTCTGTCAATCCATCAGCTATGGCAAATTGGTTGGGCCCCACAACTTTTAACATTCCGGGTATAGCCCATGACTTGCCTAGAAATCCGAAAAGGTATCTCCCCAGGTATAAACATGATGGGACAAGAACTGCAGAAGAACACTTGCTAGCTTTCAAAAATGCTTTAAAATTATTAAATATACAGCATGAAGATGTTTCCTGCAGATTGTTCCCGTTCACTCTCCAGGAGGGAGCTTATGACTGGTTTTTAAACCTCACCAACAATTCCATTACTAGCTGGGATGACCTAGAGAAAGCTTTTATATCACAATTTGGGGAAGTGATAGACCCTAGTGTGTTATACCAACAATTTTCCAGCATCAAGAGAGAGTCGGGAGAAACTGTCAGGTCTTTCAATATGAGGTTTCAAAGATCTTACGGTAGAATGACTGGCCATTACATCCCAAATGCAAATCTGGCCTTAGAAATCTATAAGAATGCATTGGATGCGGTGACCTCTATTTTCCTCAAGAGAGACATTAATATCACAACCCTGGCGAGGGCTTATAAAGAAGCCTTAATTCTTGAGAGATAGTTAGGGCCTCAAATTCGAAGCGATCCTTTGATAGCCTATGTTACACAGAACATGCCTATTCTAGACCCCATTCCACATCATGAGTTAGTGCCAACATGTCATGCTCTACCCAAGGAAACTTCGTTAACTGTGACATCCACTCAGCATGTGCAAAATACGAAGAAAAGTTTTGACAAGTTCAAAGTGGAAGAGCTTGAAGTAAACAGTTGTGATCTGGCATTACCCAAATCTGAAGTTTTTCCTGGTGAGTTAAATTTTCCTAGAGATCAAAGAAATATTGATATTTCTAGTTCACCCAAAAACAGTACAACCAGGGTTTCATATTCTTTCACTTTTCCTGAAGAGACAGAAAGTCTTGTACAAACTCCTGTGGATGAAATGCAATATTTTCAACAGTTCAAAATGGACAGTTATAATTTGAGATGTGAGAGTACAGAACTTAATAATGATCCTTCCTCATCAGAGGATGATGAAAGTAAGATTCAATGTCACTATGCAGAAGTAACTGAGGAGGATAACATCATCGAGGATATGAGGGAACTTAAAGCTGACATCACCCTCTATGAACTACCTCAGATTGTTGAACAAAAGGTTAACTTGATTGAGGCTTACTCTGGACCACCTGTTGGATTTCAAGAAAAGGAGGAAAATATAGTAAATATGAATGTGGTCAGCCAACTTGGAATTGATGAACTGTCTCAACATAAGCCTGCAACTTCTCAACATAATATCAAAGAAAAGGCTATAAACTGTGTTGATGCAGATATTGGATCTTATAATTTGGCAACTGAAAAGGTGGGAACGTTACAGCCCTAATCAATCACAACCATGATGTTTGGATATTACACATTGATGAGGTTAAATCTAAGCAAGGCTCAGGTGAAAAGGAAAATTGTAAACATTCTGCTAGAGGGATAAAAATTGAAGTCCTAGATATTGAAGCAGTACAGCAACCACAAAATGTTCAAGTTGTTAAGAACCAGGGCATACAGATAAAACATGATTTCTTTCAGTTGTCACATAATTTTGAAGATGTGGTGGTCTGGGTCTGTCAAGATTTTAAAGTATTTGATCCTGGGGGTTTTTACATTCAGTCCTTTTGAAAGAACTCTGCAAACCCTTCAATTAGAAGCATAAACATGTTATCATATGATTTGTTATTATATGATTTGTTTAATTTGAAGGAGTTGCATATTTGTTTTTCAAATGGGACAGGGAAGACAGTAAACACAAGTCTTTCCCAGATAGCAAATTTTTGAAGCACAGTCTGGAGTGCATTTCGTCAACAGGACCTGAAAGGTAATTTTTCTAAATTACTTGCACATGGTCAAAATTTTTTTAAGGCACCATTTCTCTGCTTTCCCAACTGCTGCATTTTTTGAGTATGAAGGGAAGTTGTAACATATGTATACATTGTAAGTAAGCTTTGAAGTTTTTCAGTTTTCTTTAATTGTCTGTACAGTTTTAGCTTGTGCAGTTTATTTCTTTTGTCAGTGCTTTTTGCTTCTTTTCTTTCCTTTCTTATGTCAGCTTGCTTTCTTTTAAGTTTGTACAATCTTTTGTTTCAGTATTTTTTGCTTTAGTTCTTTATTGCAGTTCTTTTTATTTAATGTATGTGCAGTTGCAGTTTAGTTTATTTCAGTTGCTTTAGTTTATTTCAGTGTTGTTGCAGTTTAGCTTTGCTGCAGTTGCAGTTTTAGTTGCTTTGCTTCAGTTCTTTTAGTTTGTTTCTTTTATTGCTCGTTCAGTTTTTATTTTCTTCCCTGCATTTCCTTTTCTTTGCTGTCTGTACAGTCTTTTGTTTCAGTTCTTTTCTTTGTTGTCTGTTCAGTTTATTTTATTCCCTTTTCCTGTACAGTTCTGTGCTTTAGTCTGTACATTTTTATTTTGTTTTGCTTTGAGGCCTGTGTCTGTCCTTGGAGGTATGTCCAAAGTCCTTTGGCTTCTGAAATCTATCCTTTAACCTCTGCCTGAGAAATCAATGGGATAGTCAGCCTTCAAATTGTTTTATTCCTAGCTGATCAATCCAGTTTCCATCCCATGCCCATGCTGTTCCAATTGAGATAGTCTGCTTGCACTGAACTGTAGAGCTATTTTGTTATTCAGGACAAAGGTAGAGAGATGATGGGATCTTGTGTCTTACTTGCCACAGTTGTTTTAATAATAGAAAAAACTGCTATGCTGTTTAGTTGGAGGAACTCCCGGGGAATCCAAGAAAAGCTGGTTATGAGAGGGGACTATGTCATGCAATTATTTGGGTGTCACCAGAGGCTATCAATGCCTAGACTGAAACAGTTCCAGATTGATCAAATGTTAAAAGAAAATTGTGATTTCCCTAAAAGCATTTCAGATATTGATATATTTCAGAGGGAGAGATATAAAAAAAAAAAAAGAGAAAAGAAAAAGAAAAAAGAATTACATAATGAAGAGGCAGCCAATATTAGATTCTGCCCTACAGTTGTAAATTTGGGTCGTGTAAATCTAAAGGGTAACTCTGTCTAGGCTGTAAAAGGTTAAACTAGTAAACATAGCTCTACTCGGTTTCCCATTTTACAATCTAGAAAAGCTGATCAGTCCAAAGTTTATCATTCAATCCAGTCATCCTTGAAGAAAGTTTATACCCTTTGAAATTGCACATCAAAAATCTTCCTTGAAGTAATTCAGCCTAGTATGTCCTTGGAAAATTTTAACAGCTGGCAGTTAGCAGTCAATTTATTGTGAAGAATGTCTGTGGCAAGGCATGATGCATGGTATTTTTATTTTGAAACCAGAGTCTTGGGTTCTAAAATAGTGCTACTATTTTACCCGTAGATATCGTCATTTGTCGAGAAGCAACACACCCCCACTGAAAAATGAGATTTCATCCTTAGAAAGCCCTGAACTTCCATTTTTGCAGCAGGGACCCTCTTGATAATTTTCAGGTTTTAAATCCAAATTTGCTTGCCTCCTTTTTAAAGTTGTGCTTTTTCTTGCATTCCAGCTGTGTTATCCAAGAATTAACTTTCTACATGCTAGAATAATTCATGCACAAACAAAATCTTGCACCGATACCGAGAAAAATCTAGAAAACAGTTGCATAAATTCATGAAAAATCAAACTTTCCATTTTTGGTAGTGTCGCGATATCGCGACACTTCCATTTTCAGAAATGTCGCGAAATCGCGACAGGTAAATCAAAAAGCAGCTAAGTCATTTAAGTGTAGCGAAATCGCGACACTTTCCATTTTTGGAAGTGTCGCGATATCGCGACATTTCCATTTTTGGAAAGTGTCACAAAATCGCTGCCGGTCGGAGGAGAGAGAAAGAAAACGTATGGAAGGGCGCGATTTTGCAACATGTCGCGAAATCGTGACATGTCGCATTTTCACGATAGGAGAGAGAAAGTGGGCTGCAGAATGAAAATCGGCTAAGTCGCAAATGTGTCGCAAAATCGTGGTCAACGCGGTCAACGCATGCAGCTACGGGAACTGTCGCGATATCGCGACGTGTTCTATTTTCACGGGTTGTTGATGGAAAAACGCTTAAGTGCAAAAGGTGCAGCGCGTCGCTAACATGTCGCAGAATCGTGACATGCGAGAAGAAAGTTGTGCGACAGCTGGCAAGAGGTGCGAAATCACGACATGTCACGTTTTCGTGGCCGACAGGGGAAGAAGTAGTGCAGCGCTGGGAACGTCGTGATTTCGCGACATGTCGCAGAATTGTGATAGGAGAGAGAAAGTCCTAAGTTGACCAGAAGTGCATTTCGGCGAGAAACAAAAGGCATCCTAGGGTAGCGACACGTGTCAAAGCGTGAGGCAGACAAACAGAAGCCGACATGCAAGCTTATTTTGCGGTTTTTAATCTATTTTTAATGTTTAAATGCTTTAATTTAATGTTTATTAAAGTGCTAATATAATCTTTTTGTCTTTCATGCAGGAATCCATCTGGCACTTGTGGGACAACCGGGAAAGGCCATAAAGTCAAAGTTAAAGTGCAGATTTGATCAAGGACCGCCATGCTAGAGGAGAAAAGACCAGTAAATGCATTCAATGGCAAATTTATTGCAGAATTAATAGCATGGAGACCATTTCAACTCAAATATGGCCTTGCGGAGAAAAAATTGATGGAGAAGTGGTGACTCATCCGGCTCACCAGCAGAATTAATGGAGGCATTTATTTGCAGCTGCGGATGAATGCAAGTGGCTTTAGATTTTATCTTCTCCATTTATGGCAGTGACTCCCACGATTTACGAAGGGTTAAGTTCTATCTGGACTTTGATTTTAAATGGATTTTTATTGTAAAACCCGGGTCCTAGGGTTTAGAAAGATAATATTTGCAGTTATGAGAAGAAGATATTTTTGAAAAAGATCAGGGTCTATCCTGAGTCTATAAATACTTCTTCTCAATGTAATCGCGGGAGGCGGAGACTTAGAAATAAAATGCTTATAAGCAATTTCTTGCAAATTTTGTGAAATCCTTTGTTTCTGGACTTGGAGTTGATGTGCTTTAGCTTTTACGTGATAGCATGGCCGGGAGCCTAATATTTTGCAGAGTGTGATAAGTGTATCTTCTTTCGTTATCCGTTCCATTAAAGTTTGTTAGATATATCTTTGTAAATCTGCCATTATCAAGTTTAAATATCTTTGTTAGGCTTCAGTTGTTCTCTTGTCTGCTAGGGGAAATTACAAATTTGAGGTTAAGTTTGTTCTAATTGCTTTGTCTTCACTGTGTGAGCTAGGCTGCCGATGAAAGATACCATTTTTAACCAACTGCCCTTGGATTTATAATTTTCTGCTAGATCTGTTTCACTCTGCCTTGTGCTCTTAGTTGAAAGTGATCTTAGACTGATTGGACACTTTCTTCTTTGATTTGTTCTGTTGTGAAGCTGATAGCATAGATAAGATTGATAGTTTAGGCTTTTATAGTTGATGTCTGATGAACTTCTCTTTCTGCTCTACCCTACCCTCTCTTTGTTTTTGGTGAATGATCCATTTTTATTTTCTTTGTTTGTATTTTATTTAAATCTGCTGACCCATGAGAGCTAGATCAAGAATTCAAGTTAAATCTGATAAATAACTTCTGCAACTACTGAACAAGTTCAGGAACCCCCTGTAAGGTAACAGAGCATTCCATATTGAAATCTATTCTAGAAGTGGAAAAGAGTGAATAGCCATTCGACCCAACTCTGTAACTCGCACCTTGGATAACCAGCTAGATCCTAAAGTGAGTGGGATCCGTCCCGTGGGTGTCTCCGGCGGCTTCCTGCCCATCCTTTCGTGGGGGTGCATATGAAAGCCGGACCAACAGGTTCCAAGTTTTCAATTGCCCTATTTTTCTTCTTCGAAATGAACCGTAATCTGAGCACTATACCTCGTAATAATTTTGCGCTAGCAAATATGTCTTCAGAAATAAGGGTGGCACACATTTCTATTTTTTCTCCGAACACATGTCCATCAATGGTTGCATAGATGTCCTTACCGTCAGATCCACCTTACTCATTTTTAGTTTTTCTATTTTTCCTGTGGACTTTCACATGCATGTTTATTAGCATCAAAAAAATGGTGGCATACTATTGGTCACGTCCCTCGTGATTCTGGTACTTTCTAAATGGGTGCAAAAACAAACCACATCCTAATTGACACGTGTTCATTTATCGTATGCAACCAAAAGAATTTTTACTTGATTGTATTTATTTTCTTCCTTGGATGCCACATGGAGATGTTATATTGAATGCTCTTTCCGAATATTATGATCTATTGCAAAAACAAAATCTCATTTCGAAGATTATAATTTTATTTCAAATACAAGTCTTCATTCCGAAGATCATGCTTCTTTGCGAAGTCAAATCCTTATTCCAAAGATAAATCCTCATTTCGAAGACAAATCCTCTTTCCGAAGATAAATCCTCATTTCGAAGATCAAGCTGCATTGCGAAGGCAAATCGTCATTCCAAAGATAGAACTTCATTCTGAAGAAAAATCCTATTCATTCTGAAGACAAATCTTCATTCCGAAGATGATGCTTCATTGTGAAGGCAAATTGTCATTCTGAAGACAAAGTTTCATTTTGAAGACAAATTGTCATTCCGAAGACAAAGCTTCATTTCGAAGACAAAGTGCAACATTCATTCTGCTGTTATTTCGAAGATAATTTCAATCCGAAGACAATACATCAATTAATCTGAAGAAGATAGCAGGCACTATTTTTTTTTTTCATTCTTGTTCCGAAGATTAGGCAGAAATCAATATTATCATTCTCAAAACATGTTTTAAGTATGCCAAATATTATGGATACCTTTTATGCTAATGGTTAATTGTTATATACTATATACCAATCATTTACAATGAAGAAATGTAAGAAATATATACCTGATTAAAACAAGTTAATGCAAGTTTTGAAGAATGACTGTTTATGTTGATGTTATGCTGAGATTTTCTACAATATTTCAAAACAAGTGCGGTTGGTGAATTTGTACAATGATGGTTTAGAAATTTTCAAGGTTATGCATGCCAAAAAACTGGTTTTCATGCATACCAACCCAGTAGTGCCTTAGAAAAGGTTTTCACTACTGAGTTATTCATTTTCTCTCTTTTTTTCTTGGTTTTTTATTTTATTTTATTTTACCTCCTTTTCTCTTTTTTTTTTCTTGATTCCCCTTTTTTTTTATTGATTCTGACTATGCCCATGAAGGAATTCATGATTTACCTGAAATCATGCCCATGAAGGAATTCATAATAAGAATTTATTCATCTTTTTATTTTTTGCTTTTTCTAATTTTTTTGTATTTTTCTATTTTTTTCTTGAAATCCATGATCATGCTGATTGTTTTGAAGTGGAAGAGGAAATTTCTTCCACCTGTTGTGTATCCAAATTGTCAAGCTGCTGCAGGAATTCCTCTTTAGTCAGAGGTGTATGGTACACCCTCAGGCGATGTCCATTCACTACCAACTTACTTTGTGACCCAGCAATAGGAGATAAACGAGTTGCTCCATTGTCAAATACCTCTTCAATCTGGTAAGGTCCAAGCCATCTAGTTCTTAGCTTTCCTGGGAAGTCCTCATAGCGAGAATCAAACAATAAAGCCCAATCTCCTTGTTGAAGTTTCCTCTACTGAATGTGACTGTCATGCCACAGCTTGCTCTGCCCCTAAATTACTTCAGTTTGGTGTAGAGCATCCAACCTAAGTTCATCCAATGCATTCAGCTGCAAAATCCTGTCTGTTTGTGCGTGTGACAATTCAATTCCAATTTCCAATGCTGTGCGTAATGTTAGTAGCTCAAATTCAATAGGTAAGAGGGGATTTTTACCAAATACTAGTTCATAAGGTGTGAATCTAGTAGTGGATTTCCAAGTAGTATTGTAAGCCCACACTACTTCAGGTAATTTATCTAGCCAGTTTCTCCTATAAAAAGCTACTATCTTTTTTAAGATTCGTTCTAGTTCCCTGTTTGTTACCTCAACCTAGCCATTTGCTTGTGGGTGATAAGGTGATGATTTTCTATGTTTGATTTCATATAATTCTGTAAATGCCTCAATGAATTTAGATGCAAATTGGGGTCCTTGGTCTGTGGTGATAGACCAAGGAGCTCCAAATATCTAAAAAATTTGAGTATACAAGAAATCAATGACCTCTTCACGATCATGTTTGAAAGCATGCACCTCTACCCGCTTTTTCAAGTAATCAGTGCATACTAGAATATGCACCTTTCCTTGAGAAGGTGGATCAATAGGTCCTATAAAATCAAGCCCCCACCTCTCAAATGGCTCTAAAACCAATTGAGGCTGCAGTGGCATTTCATTTGTATGAGTGGGTTTCCCCATTCTTTGGCATGCATCACAATGCCTGATGTACTTTTTCACATCCTTGTGAAGAGATGTCCAATAATATCATGTCCCTAAGATTTTTCTAATTGTTATTTTTACAGAGTAGTGTCCACCTAAGGGTTCATCATGACAAGCCCTAAGGATATCATACACCTCATCCTTTCGGATGCACCTACGTAACACATGGTCAAGACTGCACTTAAAAAGTATACCCTTAATCCATTCAAAAGAAGAACTTTGTTTGATCAAATTTTTTTTCTGTTTTGAAGTGAAATGTGGAGGAAATTTCCCTGTGACCAAATAATTGGCTATATCTGCAAACCAAGGTGATTGGACTGATATAGCAAATAATTTTTCATCAAGAAAGGTGTCTTCAACTAATTCCCCTTCATCTATGTTCTGTAATCTGGACAAGAAATCTGCTACAACATTAGCTTTTCCTGGTTTATTGATTATAGTGATATCAAATTCTTGCAGCAACAGTAACCAATGAATAATTCTTGCACTTACCATAGGTTTATTCATCAAATACTTAATGGATGTATGATCTGTGTGAATAAATATTTGATAACCTGTGATGTAATACCTTAATTTGTTGATGGCATAAATTACTGCTAGGAATTCTTTTTCAGTTGTGGTATAATTTTTCTCAGCTCCTGTCAAATTCTTGCTAATGTAGTAGATGGCATAGTGTTCACCATTTTCAATTTGTCCTAATGCTGCTCCAATTGTAGTATTGGAATCATCATCCTGTATATGAAATGGTAATGTCCAATTAGGTCCTCTTAACATAGGTGGAGTTACTAATTTCTCTTTCAGAGCTTCAAATGATTCCTGACACCTTGTAGTCCAAGAAAATTTAGAATCTTTAGTCAATAGGGCAAACATGGGATTGGCTATTGTGCTAAAGCTGGGAATAAACCTGCGGTAAAAACCAATGTGTCCTAGGAAGCTTTTGACATCAGTATGAGTTTTAGGAGGAAGAAGATTATTGATAATTTCTACCTTCTTTGGATCAACCTGGATCCCTTGAAGAGAGATGTGATGACCAAGAACTATTCCTTATTTCATCATCATAAAATATTTTTTTGGATTCAAGGATAACTGACATGTTTCACAACCAGTTAAGACTTTGTCAAGGTTTTCTAATGTAAAGTCAAAAGTCTGTCCACATACTGTGAAATCATCCATGTATATCTCAACAATGTTGGTAGTCAGATAAAAATTTTTTGCTAAAACCGCTTGCTAAAATGTTGTTGGGGCATTACACAAACCAAAAGGTAAAACCCTATAGGAAAATGTTCCCCATGGATAGGTAAAGGTTGTTTTATCTTGATCTTCAAGTGCAATTTGAATTTGATTATATCCACTAAATCCATCAATTCTGTGGGTGCATATATCAGGGTGAACTCCTAACATATCTTTATAGTCCCAAACAAAAGCATGAACATGCTTCTACAAGACATCTATCAATTTTTCTTCCTCTTCCCTAGTAAGCCAGTTGTAAATATTTAAAAATTTGCCTAGCTGTACTTCTATTTGTTTTGTATTTGGAAGGACTGAATTCACTTCTTCATACCTGGTGATTAGGGAGTTAAGAGGACACTGCTGAGATGGAAGGAAATAAGAAGTTTATGTTTCATTACTTCTTGATGGAAGCATATCCTGTATGGAACAGTGAGAAGGAAAAATCAGGTGATGGTGCCACCCATGTGGTAGTGAAACAAAGTTTTCCTGTGATAGTACAAATGGTTCACCTTCAAAATTTTGGTTCTCCTAATTCCTTAACAACTGATGGATATTTACTGCTTCCTTCTCTAACCCTTGTTCATATAAAAAATTCATTAGGATAGTTTCATTTTCTAAATTTTTTGTGTCATGGAGGTCTTCTGTGTGTTCCCTTATTACCAAGGTGGCTAGTGTGGAAATAACCTCATCTGATTCTTCATCTGAATCAGGAAACCATAACTGACCTAAAAATTTGGTAGATGGTTTTGCAGGAGGATACAAAGAGATCTGTTTTAGATCAATACCATTTGAAATAGTCATTTTTCCATACTTGCAATCTATGAAGGCTGCTGTAGTTGCAAGCCAAGGTCTTCCCAAAATGATGGGATATCCATGTGCTAAATTTCTTGGCTGTAAAACCAAAAAACCTGTAGGGAATTCCCAAGAAGAAACTTCTATAGGAACATCTTCAATGATACCTTCGAGTTTTGCAACTGACCTATCAGCCATTTATAAAACTGTAAATATGGGGCTAAGATGTTTGAGCTATAATTGTTTCATTATATCCTTGGTCATGACATTTATTGCAGCTCCTAGATCTACTAAGACATTTGATATTGGTACTGAATCTATAGTAACTATGATAACTGGACTTCTTGGGTCACTATACTTTGAAGGTACTAGTTTTTCAGACAAGAGATCAACTATCTTTCCTTCAACTTGAACAGTCTTGGGAAATGCTTTCTTTTTTCTTCCTGATATTCTAATGCACAAATCTTGGAAAATACTTTTAATCACTGGTATATCCTTAATGGCTTGCAATAAGGGCAATGATATAGTTAACTTTCTAAGTTCCTTGACCAGGTCTGACTCAAAATTTTTTGCTGTGGTATTGAATCTTTTAGGATATGGAATTATCCTTGATGAAGGTAATTGTTCTGCCCATCGGTCTATTTTTTCTTCTTATTTCTCTATTGTTGGTTTAATTCTAACTGGTTCCATAGGTTCTTGCTCTTCATTTTCCTTGATTTTAGTTGAAACAGGTTCAGGTACAACTTTTCCTAAATGAAGTTGGATGTTACTACAATCAAAAACATTTATTTCAACATTTTCTTCAGCTTCAGCCACATAGATAGGGGATGCCTATCTCATGCTGTTTGGATTAGTGACTGATTGATCTGGAAGTTGAGGTTGTTTCACCTATTATGTTTGCTATGGTTGGTTCTATTTTTCTTGAAAATTTTGATTAGGTGCGAGCGACAAATCGTTGAGTTTGACCTTGATTTCTTTCTTGCCTTGGATAGGACTGGTATTGCTGACTCCACTGTGGTTGATTTTGCATCCAATGTGAATTAGTCTGATACTGATTCCAAGATGGGTTGTTTTGATTCCATGATGGGTTATTATGATTCTGATTCCAGGCTGGATTACTCCAATTTGTTTATGGCCATTCTTGGGAATTTGTCCATTGAGGATAATTCCAAGGACGTTGGGGTGGTTTTGATTGTCCCCAAGGCATAGTCCAGGGATTATGCCCCCAATTTATAGGAAAACGAGGGGTATTTTGGTATTGAGAGAAATTTCCCCCTTGTTTTGGTCCAACATAGTTGAGTTCCTTAGTGTAATTTTCTAACACAGTTTTGAGTTGTGGTAGCAGGTGGAATTTATTAGTAGAATGCTTCTTTGAACAGATACTACAAATGGCTGAGATAGATGTTTTATTCAAAGGAAATTCCTGCAAAGCATGTATATTTCTACATCTTGGGCAATAAATTGCCAAAGGTTTTGTGGTTTTTGCTTTTGTAGACATTTCCCCCAAAGTTGATATCAGTTTTAAAATTTGCAAGTTCCTCTATTAGGTCCTTCACATTAGTGCCATTTGTACTCTTTTTTCTTCTTCCCTACTTAGTGCAAGAGTAATTTCTATAGATACCCATAATTTCCTCATTACTGAGAGTATTTACATCCTATTTTCCCATCAAATCCAATACTTCTCTAGATTCATCTTGTAATCCTCTCAAAAATATAGTTTTACATAACTCTAGTTCTACAAGTCCACATCTCCTTTGAACAAAGGAGAACCTATCAAGATAGTCTTCTAATGTTTCATTATCTTCCTATTTAATCCTGAATAACTCATATTTCCTATTCCTTACACGATAATACTCCTGATATTTGTCTAAAAATATAGTTTCCATTTGATCCCAGGTTCGAATGGAATTTGGCTCTAAGCTCATGAACCAACGTAATGCTAAGCCCTTAAGTGGTGAGAGAAAGACCTTAAGTTTTTGATTGTCATTTACATAATCATAGGTTTGACACACTACCTTGAATTCAAATAAAAACTGATCAGGATATTCAGATACAACACCTCGAAAGGTTGGAAGTACTAAAGGTGAAATGGTTTTCATGGGAGAGTTTTGTGTTGGATTCAAACGAATAGGATATTCAAATGTTTTGGAAGGTTGGGGCATATCCTGATCATCTCCTTCATTATGGACATAGCCATGTTGGCCATCTCTATCTAGATTGCCTCCCTCTGCCATAGTTTATTGTTCCTTAGTTAAACCTATCCAAATTTCTCTCTCAAGAGGTCCAAGATCCTCTGTTGATGATGAGTCTGATGATTCTTCTTTCTTAAGATGTTCTAATGATGATGAGACTGGTGATTTTTTTTTCTTAGAATGTTCTAATGATGGTGAGACTGGTGATTTTTCTTTCAATATTTTTGGTAATTCAAACACAGGTGATTCACCCCTTAGGCATGAAGATCTCATTAATGGAACAAGCCAGGGATCCTTTTGGGTAATTCTACCTTTTTCATCCCTAGACTTACTCATTCATATTTACTCTTAAATGACATAAATTATAGGTCAATAGTTGTTACTTTAACCAGCTGTTCTATTCAGATTTTATCCTGAATCTTCACAGCTCAGTCTAAGTAACAACTATTAGACTGTTTTCACCTTTTAGCAACACAATTCCCTGGCAATGGTGCCAAAATGATGCGTAGTAATTATACACATCATTATTTCTCAATGAATTTTTCAATCTAGGGTAGTGTACAAGGCTATCTGCGGAAGAAGGGGTGAACAGGGTTATAACTTAGGTCAATCTAGAGCAATAGGTCTTATTGGTGAAACCGATTATGTGGGGGATTTAGGACATTCCTATCTCTAAATTGCATAAATTAAACCTTAATATAGTTTGTAGAAATAGAAACTAATCATTAACTATAGAAATGAAATTCTAATTACAATTACAGAATGAGACCTAATTATGTTGCAGAAATAACAGTTACAGAATTAGAAGTTTGATTATAATTGCAGAAAGGAAATCTATTTACTTTTGCAGAAATGGAAACCTATTTATAATATGGAAATGAAACCCTGTCAAGGCTCTGTAATAGAAGGTTGTCAATCTGCTATGCAGGGGTTGACAACGAAACACAAAATGCAAGAAATTACAAAAAATAGTAAATTATGGAAATGACAGTCTACAATAAATTGAAAGCTTTGCTAAAAGTGGAGATTACAACCAAAACATTAATCACAAAACATAAAATAAGCTAAGATTGCAAATATTATTAGTTGTTTACAAAGAAATTAAATGACAAGTTCTACAACTCATTCTATTGCAGCAAAATCAGAATAAAAACCTGCTGTTAGTCCTCCTAGGTTTGGAAGTGGCCAGCTTCCTTGTCCAGAACAAGGTATGAGTCTCTCTCTCTCTAGATATTACTCACACTCATTTACAAGCAATACGAAATAGAAATAGTACACTTTATTGATTCAAGAACATGATTACAATAATTTTGTTGAAAACCTGTTACAGGACTGTAACAGTCACTTTTATGATTATTGCCTATTTTCTCCTATATTTCTCTACTCTCTACTTTCTCTATCTCCTACTAGCTCAACCTGAACGGAAGCCATATTTATAGATTTCCTAAGATATACTGACAACTAAGAATATCTCAAAAGATCTAATCCTATTATGCTACAACAATTCCTGGTTTTATCCTAGAAGAAAATCAAACTTGATCTTTCCATAAATGGTGGATTTGGTCGGCAAGGACGACAAAGTCAGATGGGAGATATTTTCCCTTACCCTTTTCAATATTTATTTCCCTTTTTCCAGCATTAGAAATCGGTCAAAAAGTCAAAAAGCACATTCTATTTTCATTCCAAAGATAAGTGGCTCATTTCGAAGAGACTACAATTCTCATTCCGAAGATCCGCTCATTCCGAAGACACTGTGTTTTCTCATTTCGAAGATATATGTTCATTCCAAAGAGACTTCAGAATGAACAAATCTGTGCTCTTTAAATGATTTCTTTTGCATTTCTCAGGTGGGTTATCTCTTAGGATCATAATCTAATGATCTTCATCTCTTTCCATATGTGAATTCCATGCCTTGCCATTCATTGGCAACTGGCTGGAATTTACATGGGAAAAACCAATTTTTGCTGCACAATAACAGTTTGCTTGCACTGTTGCTAGATTTAGGTAAAATAAATGCTTGAGACATATCAAAACATGATTAGTGAAATGCTGCTATCAACCTAAGCATATCTCATTTAGCAATTCATAACAAAATAACATAAAACTTACGCAAAAAGCTACAAAAATCAAAATATAGTATTTCAAATACATTTATCATGCAAATAGTTAATACACAGCATATTGAATTAACTTAAATAGCATATCAGATTAAACATAAGAGTTTGTAGGTAATTTCAGTGTTCAAAACATGTTATGATTGAGGCATTTCCAGGCCTCATCAGCAACCACAACCTTTGAGGAATACACTAAAAAATATCTTCAATAAAGGGGCCTATTAAGTATATAAAGGAGGCCAAGTGTTGATTATCAATAGGACAACTAGACTGACCCATAAATATCAAATGTGAGGGAAGAAATGATGATCTAGTTTTGTTCCTGGTATTCCACAACTAGACACTATCCTCTAGGTGATAATTAGAGCATTTAAATAGTGACTTGACAAACAACCCAAGAGGTAACACCAAATCCAAGGTATTGATGACAAATGAACCTAGGGGTCTACTGATGCGATGCATATCTCCTGGATGGTTGGCCTTGGGACATGTAGATATCTTGCCCAATGATTTTGAAATATGTTTAAGTGCTTCCAGATTTCCATCATGTGAGATGATGGTGTTGGCTTTGGCTGCTCCATGTACTTGCAAGTTGCGCATGTATTTTTGAGTCAATCGAGACACCTGCTTAAGTAAGGCACCAGAGTAAGGTGCCTACTTCAGTAAGGTGTCTACCTCAATAAGATTCCAATTAACTATAAATAACACTCTGGGGTGGCACCACTCCTACAAAGTAAGTCTTCGCTCCTCCAAAGTAAGTCACCTTCGATGGAGTTTTTCATTTTTTGAAGATGCCTCGAGGTGGCGCCTCCTTGGTGGAGCAAGGTGCCTTCCTCAGTAATGCACCTACCTTATTAAGGTGCCTACTTGACCATAAAGAATGCTCTGGGGTGGTGCCTCCTTGGTGGAGTAAAGCACCACTCCTCCAGAGTAAGGTGCCATAGTAAGGCACCAGAGTAAGGTTCCAGAGTAAGGCACCTCTCCTCGTACTGCCAATGAAAGAATACTCTAGGGTGGTTCCTCATTGGTGGGGTAAGGCACCGCTCCTTTGGAGTAAGGCGCTATAGTAAGGCATCTCCTTCATCATTGAAAATCCAGTAGAGGCTAACGTGTCTTTTGATGTGAGGTTGATCAATCCTCCTAAAGTCCTCCTCGTACTATGTCAACATCTACTTTGTCCAAGAATAGGGGTGGATAATTTTCTTTGCAGGGATTTTGTGCCCACTCCATGCCTAGATCAACACTACCCTACTATTGTTCAGGTTCATGGGTGTTGATCCGGTCTAAGCCTTGTTCCCAATATGCCTATTGTTCGAGCAATCATGCCATTTTATTGTAAAAAGAAAAAGAAAAAAAAGAAAAATGCAGTTAAACATAATATGTGCCTATTAGGCCCTAGCTATCAATATTCCTGGACCATGCATGCGGGCATTGTTACTACAAAACACATTGTAAGCTAAAAAAAATAAGGAAACAACACTAATTTATTCTTGGTGGACACCTCTGTGTCCACAATGTTGTTGAGAATTCTGGTGAAGTTTTACTTGGATGGGGTCTCCCCCATGCATGTTCTGGATTCCACCAACAAGATTTCGAACCTGTGGTATGGGCGTAACTGGTGGCCATTGGCTGTTAGAATGGTGTTGCTACCATCAATTATCTTGACTCGCACAACACCATTTCTAATTATTTCCACCACCTCATATGGTCCCATCCATCTTTGCATCAGTTTTCCCTTTCGCTCCTAGAACATGGAGTCATACAATAGAACCCAGTATCCCTCTTTGAACTATTTCATTTTAATGTGGTGGTCATGCCACTGCTTTCTTTACCTCTGCATGATTTTTTTTCATTGGAGGGTGTCTATTCTAAATTTACCCAGTTGGTTCAACTATCGAATTCATTCCCTCTATGCTTCATCCACGCTCAGGTCTAGTTCTACCACTGTTCTAAGTGTCTTAACCTCAAATTTTATGGGTATCATTGCATCCTTCCTGTATACCATTTGTAAGGGTGTGAAGCCGGTGTTTGATTTCCACATTGTGTTATATGCCCATAATACCTTTAGTAATATTGTAACCCAATCCTTCTTGTGTTGCTGCATGGTTTTCATCAGGATGTTTTCTATTTCCCTGTTGGTTACCTCCACCTGCCAATTTTCTAGCAGATGGTAGGGGATAGTTCTGTTGTATCATACCCTATACTGTTCCATCAGCTCCTTGATTAACCTGGAGGTAAATTGGGGTCCTTGGTCTGCTGTAATTTCCTTGGGCACTCCAAACCTCATGAAAATATGGGCAAATAGGAATTCAGCTACCGTCCCCTCCTTAGAATATCTCAGTACCTGGACTTTGACCCATTTGGTAATGTAGTCTATGCAGACTATAATATACCTCCTCCTAGTTGAAGGTGGGTTTATGGGTCCCACAAAATCCATACCCCATTTATTGAAGGGCTCAATGTGTACGTGAGGTTGAAGGGGTATTTCGTCCTTATGGGTCGACCTGTCCATTCTTTGGCATTCATCACACCTACTGGCATATACGACTACATATTTAAATAGTGTGGGCCAAAAATACCTAGTTTATAATACCTTATACGTAGTCCTTCTCCCTAAGAAGTGTCCTCCACATGTATCGTTGATAGGCTTTGAGTATCTCTAGGAACTCATGCTCCGCTACACACCTCCTCACAATCTGGTCAGGACCTATTTTGAATAGGATACTGTCAATCCATTGAAAGGAAGCACTCTTTTCAATCAACCCTTGCTTCTATCTATATGAAAGAGTAAGGGATGTTCTACCAGTGGCGAGATAATTGGTGATGTTCATATACCACGATGTCTATTCGCTGATGATGAACAAATATTCATCCGAGAACTAGTCCTCTTCTGCTACATGATCTGCTAGGATTAGTCTGGATAGGAAGTCCACGATTACGTTGTCCTTCATGGGCTTGTCAACTATGATGATGTCAAATTCTTGCAACAACAAAATCCACTTGATTATCCTACCACTGATCATTGGTTTACTCATTAGGTATCTGATGGTTGCATGGTCTGTGTGAATGAACACCTTGTACCCAATGATGTACTGGTAGAATTTGTTGATGATGTGTACCACTAAAAGAAATTATTTCTCTGTTACCATGTAATTGATCTTAGCCCCTACTAAATTCTTACTGACATAATAAATGGTGTAGAATTCTTCACCATCCTTCTGCTCGAGGACCGCTCCAATTGCATTATTGGATGCGTCACAATATATGTGAAACAACACTGCCCAATTTGAGCCCCAAAACACTAGGATAAAAATAAGCTTTTCCTTTAGCATCTAAAATGCCTGCTCGTAGTCCTCCATCCAGATGAATTCTATGTCCTTCATCAGCAAGTTGTGCGGCAGTTTGGCAATATTTCTAAAATCGGTGATGAATCACCTGTAGTACCCGGTAGATCCAAGAAAACTCCTCACTTCCCTCTACATTTTTAGGCTGGGTCGATATTTAATCACCTCTATCTTCTTTTGATCTACTTTAGTACCTTATTTCGAGAGATGATGTCCCAGCAGTATGCCCTCATGCATCATCATAAAATATTTCTCATTGCTGAGGGATAAGTTTTTTTCTTTGCATCTCTGGAGCACACGTTCCAAATTCATCATCACCTCCTCAAATGTTTCTTAGTAAATGGTGAAGTCATCTATTTATACCTCTACCGCATCCCCCATAATGTCCAAAAATATGCTCAAAACCATCCTTTGGAAGGTGGTTGGTGCGTTGCACAACCCGAAGAGTAGCACTCTGTAGGTGAACGTTCCCCAAGGGCAGGTAAACGTTACCTTGTCTTGGTACTCTTCCCCAATCTGAATTTGGTTGTATCTACTGAATCCATCCAAAAAGGAGAAGTATTTCCTCTTGAAAAATGTGTCCAACACCTGATCAATGAAGGGAAGCGAGAAGTGATATTTCTCAGTCACTTTGTTTAGTGATCTGTAGTCAACATAGATCCACCATTTCCTATTTTTCTTGGGGACCACCACAAGTGGTGACACCCACTCACTATAAAAAATTAGATAGATGAACCCTACAGACAAGAGCTTTTGTAGCTCAACTTTGATGATTTATTTCATGGTCGGGTTCATCCTTATCTGTGTCTGTTTGACTGGGATCACCTGCTCTTCGAGGTATATCCGATGGGTGCAGATTTCTAGGTTGATTCCCTTCATATATGAATAATCCTAGGCAAATGCTCATTGGTGCTTGGTTAAGAGCTATTTTAATTATGTCAATTGTGTGTGGGTCAGCCCACTATTGACATTCAACATTTTTCCAGGCTTAATATCAATTTTCCTAGTGTGGTGGTCTTGAGCACTGACCAACGGTGACTCAGGAGCTGAGAGGGAGGATTCCCCTTGAAGGAATCTCATGATGATGTCATATTCATAAGTTTCTTCCTCCATCTCTATTAATGCCATCACCGGCTAGAGCATAGATAACAAACTATCCTCCTAATTGGCCAATGTGGGTTCCCCTAGTGTGTCCATAGACTATGCAGGAGGGGATATTGTCAATCTCTTAATATTCTACCCATTAAAAATGATCATTAGTCCATCACAGTAGCTGATGTAGGTGTCAGCCACTACTAACCATGGTCTCCCCAGGATGAGTCGGTAACCATCCAGTTCCATTTTTTATTGTAGCATCAAGAATTTCATTGAGTATTCCCATGTATCAACTGTTATGATGATATCCTCGAGCATCCCTTTTGGTACTACGATTGACCGATCGGTCAACTACAACACCATCTTGATGGGTTTCAGGTTTGTAGGTTTTAGCTTCTGCATGGTATCCTATGGCATCATGTTGATGGTTGCACCTAGGTCAACTAAGGTGTTCACCAATGAATACCCTCCTATTTTTACCATCAACATCGGGCTGCTTGGGTCTACATATTTGGGATGATATGCATTCCCCATCATTAAATCAACCAATTTTCCTATGATATTGATGGTTTGTGCTACCTTACATCCTAGTTTCCTTAGACATAACTATTTTATCACCTTGGTGTATATGGGCACATATCGGATGGCTTGAAATAGTGGGATAGTGACTGTAAGGTTCCTCAGGCTAGAGAGGATATCAAATTCTGGTTGTGTCAGCTTCCTCTACTCCTACAACCGTTTATGGAATGGAGCTTCTATTTTTCAACAAATTTCTCTAACTCCATGTATTCTATCAAAGGAGAATCTCCTACATCTTCCTCCTCTTCTACCAAGGAAGGTGCTTCTACTCCTAGCTGCTTGCTTGTTCTAAGTTGAATAGGATTAAAACTAATATGATATATCATATACATATCTCCTTCTACTTGGTATGCTGGTTGGTTTATCTTATTATTCGAGTTCATCGTCGACTGTACTGGTAACTGCGTAGGACTCATCGTAGGTAGGGACAATAATCCATGCTGAGGTGGAACCTATGCCATGTTTTGTGGAGAGGAGTTCCATGGAACATGGTTCCTCCATTGCTACCCAGGATGCTGATATGGCATCCATGGTTACTGATTGGGAAATGCAGCCCCTAGAGGTACATTTTTCCAATATGGTGATCTCCACCATCCCATATTGAGTTGTTGTGGTTGCCTTTATGGCATGTATGGTCCTCCTACATAGGGCGACACCCCCATGGGCATGTTCCTTATAGGGGGTTGCTGCCAATTTCTTCGATTACCCATAAAATAGGGTTTAGTTACATCAGTCTCCTCCTTTGTATTTGGAAGCTGCGGGCACAGTTGGATCTTGTGGTTCTGTTGGAAAACTGCACATAATCTAACCTTATTCTCTAGGTACGCATTCCTAGCATTCCCTTTGTATTTTGGATAAAAATAGGTCAACTCTGCATCGTTCTCCTATTTCTTCTTCTCCAACAAGAGCATATCCAACTATAGTGCTGGAGAGGATAGCATTTCACTATTTAAATCTTCCAACATATTACCTATCTCTATTTTTGTGACCGATGCAGTCACCTACATAGTCCTAGGAGCCGGTTTGCCTCTCCTCCATGAGTAATTTTGACATAGTTGTCAGATATCTTCCATGGCATGCTAGTAAATTTCTCCTCTCGAAATCATGTTTAGCGCTTCCAGTGACTCATTATTGAGTCCTCTCAAAAAAATGCTCTTGAGAGACTTATCTCCTAGCTTTGCATGAGATCATTGTAGGTTGAAATTGAACCTCTCCTAATATTCGTCTAGGGACTCGTCCTCCTTCTGTGTCATATTGAGGACTGTCTCCCTAGAATCCTGTGCTCTACCAAATTTTTGTAACTGTTCTAGAAAGAGCTTCCTCATTTCTTCCCATGTGGTGATTTGCTTATTTTCCAATCTGATAAACCATCATAGAGCTGAGTCATCTAATGTTGATAGAAAGAGTTTCAGCTTTTGAATGTCTGATTTATAATCGATAGACCTGCACAACACATCAAATTTAAATAAAAATAGGTCGGGGTATTTGGTTGGGTATCCCCTGAAGGTAGGAATATGGGCAGGGGATATGTTCTTAATTTTGGTTTTCCCTGCTCCTTCCTCTATCAGGAAGCTAAACCCGGATGAAACTTCTTCGATCATTTTTTAGGAAATGTGGTCTCTAATGCAGCTTCTATGGCCTTTCGATCGCTCAAGACTTTTTGTTTTAGAGCCTCTAAGTTAGCTGGTGTTATAGTCTGATCCTCTATGAATTTCCACAATAGGGCTTCCTTTGAGGGTGTTCTTTTAAAAAATGGGTTTATAATGATCTATTCTTTCCTAGGTCGATGAGACGATGAGGCACTTTGCACGAAGTGAGGATCTTCACTCCAGTGGATTGCTAGTGATGAGTTGGGAGAATCTAATTCAAATCCTAGATCATCGGCTGACTCAGAATTTTCTAATGGGCTTTGTCTTATAAAATTACCATCGAGTCCTCTTTTTCTTGATGGACTTATACAAGGTCAAGCTGAAGGTTTTTAAGGGGTAATGTAATCAGTCTACTAGTGACGCTTCCCCAAAAATGACACCAAAATGTTGGGTGCCAAACACTGGTTAATTTTGTCCTAGATTTTTCATAGCACTCACATTTAATTTGTCAAACGAGGGAGCTTGTAGACTTTCAAAGTGCCACGATTGAGACCACTCACATTACCACTTTTGAGATGAATCCATTAACTACCATTGGGGGTGTTTATAAAACATCAGTTGATTCATCCACACCAAGAAGTCTTAAATACAAATGAAATGTGTAGAAGTAAATATACCACACTGAAAGCAATAACACACTTATGTAAAAAGAACACAACTCTAAAATAATTAAATTAATCTAGGAATTAAAACATACCATTGAGAAACAATGGTGAAATTGTTCTATTGATCAACAATGCATTACATAGTTTTATAGTTCTTGAAAGAACTAAAAATAGACATGGTGGTTGAGAGAAATCCTCTTAAACTTATTACAACAAACTAACTTAAAGATAGCTCTTATCCTAACAACATGCTAATCTTGGACTATGGTCAAACATTGATCAACCAAGCCAAAACCTCAACGTATGCTAATCAAATTAACTAGAAATATGTAAATCAAAACATTAAACTAAAACTAAATACTAGGACTTAATACTTAGGACTAAGGAGGCAATGTTGAAAATATTCCAACATTCTCCCCCTTGATGCTAAAGACACTCATGCAAGAGTTCTTTAAGCATCACAGAGTTGGAAGAAAATATTTCTCTTACGTTTCCTCCAATCTTGAATCAAGAAATCAGAATTTACAAAATACTTATGGTGGCACTCCTTCCACTCTTCATGTGGAATTTCCTGCAAATGCTTGAGTGCCTTCTTTTGTTGATTAGCTCCCCCTTCAACAAAAGTATCTCCTCTTGTGGTTTTCAGCAACCACTCTCTTACATCTTTATCATTATGGTCTTTAAACCATGCTCTCACATTTTGATCTTCTTTTACATCTTCAACACTAAACAATACTCCACATGAGTATTTACAATTAATCATCTCACATAGATGATTATACCATACAACTCTTTCACATATTTCCACACAAAATATCACAACAAATATGGCCATATAATGACCAACTACATATGCAACATAAAGTTGCTCCTCACACAAATATTCTCTCACAACAATGACTTTACAAGAATCCTTCTCCCAAGGAATTTTGAACACATCATTTTGATCCATGTGACCCAAGTTCTCCATCATTGTATTCTCTCTAAGAGGACTCTTCATCAAATTTGTCTCAATGAGACAATCCTCTTTATTTTCATTCCCTGCTCACAAAAAACAAATCATTAATCATAAAAACATTACCTTTAGTATGAGTAGATTTGGTGCTTCCCATAAAGCTATTTTGTAGCAGTTCTCCTTCATTGTATGGTGCTTCAAGATCAACCATCAACTCTTCACTAAGAGTTCTCCTCCTTTGTTCAATCCATGTTGGTGTGTTGAAACACCATTCATTCAAGCAATCATACATAGTTGCCTTTTCAAGACAACTCTCTTTCTGCAATGTAGTCACTCCAAGTGAGTGATCTTCATCCATGAGTGATGTTTCCTTTGCCCATTACGATAAGAAAATCAGCAATCTCATTTCCATTTTTCGTTTCTATCTCATTTTTCACATTCTTCTCCCCTTTTAGAGGAACTCTAACAATTTTATCTTCTCCTTGTAGGAGATCTTCATTTTCTCTGTCAAGAGAGCATACATCCATTCCAAGTGAATGGTCTTCAAGACAATGGTCTTCCATAAACATTGCTTCTCCATCAACATGCCAACAATTTTGGTTGATCCTATTATCTTCTTTATTCTCTCCCATGAGAATTTTAGGTGCATTATCCATAATACACTCTTCATTTATCTCCTCCATGAGATATTTTTTATCACTTTTTCTTCTATCAACAACAAATCCTCTTCTTCCTCCTCGTCCTCTTGAGGAATACACACCTCTTCTTATCTTTTCATCACAAAATTCAGCAACATATGCTTCCTCCATGAAGCATTCTTCATCTTGTTGGTTTTCTACATACAGGCCTTCCTCTGCAAGAAATAATTCTCCATTACAAAGCATGGCTTCATATGAGTCTTTACAAGACTCTTCAAAAACTCCTTCAAAAGGATCTAATTCAGAAACTGCTTCAAGGAAGCAAGGCTCCTCCTTGCTTAAACAATCTTCATGATTGTCACTCATGGCTTTATGGGTATCCTCATCAAACCCATAAGCATCCTTCAACACTTGCCATGCCATTGTAGCTGATCTACAATTGGCTATGAGAGGAAAAACATTCTTTTCCATTCCTCTCCTCAAATCCATAAGAGCTAAGCAATTTGCATATTGTTGCTCCTTCTTCTCTTTTCTCTCCTCACCTTGTAGCTTGCTCCAAGAGGGTTCCTCATAGCCTTCTTGAACTATATCCCATAAGTCTTGAGCCTTCAAGAAGGTCTTCATCATTATGCTCCAAATAGCATAATTATCTCCATCAAATTTTGGTACAACCAAGTCTGCATACATGGCTTCCTTTTATTTACCAAAGTCTCAAGCACCCAATTTATCATAAATCGGCCAATACTGATTGAAACAAACTGAAATTTTTCCTGTAGACTTCTGATATACTTATCTGAAAATCCACTAAATTTCAGATCCAAATTCACACAAATGAGAAATATGTGATCAATTTACTTTTGCCCTTTCTATCACAATTTCGGATCTAGGATTGTTGAAGGAAAAATAAATATTCACATACATTAATCAATACAGATCCAAATGACCTGAAATTTTGTCTGAATTATGATTTTATCTAAATAATATTTCTCCCAAAATTTGAGAAGCAAATACCCTGTATTCCACCTTATACAACCATTTTATTGAAAAACTCAAAATGCTAATAAAATCCGTAAATTAGCTCCAAATCACCTAAAATTTTGACAGCATCCTCTTGATACAATTATCTAACAACCCTCAAAATTTCATAATCAAATACCTCAGGATTCATGAGATATTAATGATTTACTCGAGCTCTTCCTTGCAAATCTGCTGAGTGCTGGCCACTTGAGTTTCTCTGACAAAGTGTGTGCTTCAGATCTCTTCACACCACTCTCCACAGGTTTTGATCCATTTGAGCAAACCTGCTCTGATACCAAATGAGAAACAATGGTGAAATTGTTCTATTGATCAACAATGCATTACATAGTTTTATAGTTCTTGAAAGAACTAAAAATAGACATGGTGGTTGAGAGAAATCCTCTTAAACTTATTACAACAAACTAACTTAAAGATAGCTCTTATCCTAACAACATGCTAATCTTGGACTATGGTCAAACATTGATCAACCAAGCCAAAACCTCAACGTATGCTAATCAAATTAACTAGAAATATGTAAATCAAAACATTAAACTAAAACTAAATACTAGGACTTAATACTTAGGACTAAGGAGGCAATGTTGAAAATATTCCAACAACCATCGCATGCAATTGAATACATGAAAAATAACTAAGAAGCAAGGGAAGAATACTAGGTTGGAGTGGGCCCAAGCTCCAGCAGATCTCGCCCGACAAAGCACACATACAACTCACTGATAAAGAACGCTAAAGCTTTTTATTAATAGTGCAATGAAATATTACATGCAATAATATTCTTAGAATTTTGCCTCCCTTGCTACATTGAAGTCCGTGTGTTTATATACCACACACATGATTTCTTGTTGCAGTTCTGTTACAACAGGCATCCCGATTACAGTTTAAACTAGGACAATTTAGTTACTATAGCTAGTGCACGATGACTAGCTCTTCGTCGTTTCCTTGTAATTGAGCGATTTCCATTTTATTATGGTTCTACTTTGTGAGTGGTTGTGCACTTGTCCATCCTAGCTAGGACATCTCATTCATCAATGGTTTAACACATATGATGTGTAACGATGGTCAACGGGGTCCCTCTTCAGTCGCTTGGTCAACACGCATAATCTAGGTATCCATCTGAGTAAGGCATCTTCCTCAGTAAGGTGCCTTTCTTAGTAAGGTGCCTACCTCAATAAGGTGCCTACTTGAGTAATGTGCCTACCTCAGTAAGGTGTCTACTTCAGTAAGGTGCCTACCTCAGTAAGGTGCCTACTTTAGTAAGCCTTCATTTGATTGAGAAAAATCGTGTCAGGTCCATGTAGGACCTCGACTAAGCAAAAGATAATAAAATCAAGGAAATAACTACACAAAATACACTTCATGAATGGATTAGATAATACACATGATTTGATTAAATAAATACATAATATTTCATAAAAATATACAACTCATAATATATTTTCGCACAAAATTTGTTAGTACATATACAAAAATATGAGCATATCTGGTGCTCATCAGGGTTCATGACAGGAATAGATATGGCTTCACCAGGAGAAATCCCAAGATATTTACACCTTCAAGGAATAACAATATTAAGTGTTATAAGTGCAATAATTATGGACATACAACAAAGTGGTGTAGAGTAGACATTATAGATATAAGGAGTAGAAATAGTTAGAGGAATCAAAAGGATCAGATGAGGAGGAAATTGGACAAAGGAAAAGAGCAGTGCATGCTAGAAGTAGAAATACTCCCACTCCAAAATTAACCACCTCAAGAGAAGGTTGGGGAGGGGCTAAGCTAAGAGTATCATTCTTAGCCCCAAGCCCCAAAGGTGACCCTTTGCCATTGATGACAAAGGGGGAGATATTTGAGTTAGGGGGAGATCATTCAGTTAGGAGGAGTAGTTTCTTAGAGGGAGCAGAACAGAAAAAGGTAAAAGGAATGGTAAAAGGAAATTGGGTTGCCATCAATGACAAAGGGGGAGATTGTTGGAAATATGAGCAAGATTTGTTGTCATTGATGTCAAAAGTCAGTTTCAGTGAGCAATGCAAGAAGAAGGACTTCAAAAGTTAGTTTCAAAAATAAGAAGGTGATCAGATAAGGTCTACAAGAGAAGTTAGAAGGCCCAAGAAAAATAATATTATAATATTAAAGGTCTAATGGAAAGACCCAAAGCAATTAAATTAATTATAATAATTTCATTATAAATTAATTTGTAATTTAATTTAATTAACCCTATGGTTATAAAATTAATTATAAGTTAATTATAATAATTTTATTATTAATTAAATAATAATATAATTTAATTTACCCTAAAGTTAGGGTTGCAAGGCAAAAATAAATGCGCCGATGTGATAAATAAAATTCCTCTGTCGACGCCTAAAAACTATGGTGGCATAGTGGTATAAATACCATATGCATTAGTGGCAAGAAACTAACCTTCGTTCGAATTCAAAAAGGCCTATGATTAATGTGATTTATGCAATTTTGTGCGAGGAAGAAGACAATTTTTTGTCTTGTGTGCACTAACGAAGGAATAAATTCAGCGAAGCTTTTAGCCTCATATCCATCTGACGGGTTGGCCTAGTGGCAAATGATTGTGACTTAGTGCTTTGGTACGTGGGAGGACTCATGATCAAATCTCAGTGGTAGTGTTTGTGAGTGTTTTGTTTGGGCGTCAAAGGAAGTAGTGCATTTTTGTTTATGTTCCAAGAGGGGAGGATATAGAGCACATGGTGTTCTTTGCTCCCAAGGTGAGTGCCTAGCTCACGCGACGGTTGGATCCGCCACTAGGGCGCTAGTGGAAGTGTAGCGTGGGTTTGATTCCCACCAAGGGCAAAAGGTATTTAAAATATTCCAATTTAATTTTTATCCTAAGGTTTTTAGGGAGATATAAGGGCTATGAAAATTGATTTTTATATTGTGATTTTTGGTGATTAGAATATTGAATGGAGTGATAATACATTAGATGGTTTTGAATGTTATTTCAAAATAAGGTTTTATTTTATTTAATATTTGAAAGGAGTAATAAGGTTAATTAAGTTCTCATGTTGTGAATGGTGGAAATTATTGATTAAATTTTGAGAAGTTTTTTACTACCTAACCCTTAAAATTGGTAAAGATAATAATTGTGATTGAGACAGGTTTTTAAGGGCACTTCTTCATCAAACAAAAAATTATGGGCACATCTTCCTTGTGAGTGATTGTTTGATGTTGTGAATGCTAAGTTGGAGTGAAAAGGGTTGTTTGATAAGAATTATTGAGTTTGATTGTTAAATGTTTTTCTGGAATAAAGGTTGAAGATAGAAACCTTATTTGATAAGCATTGTTGGAAATATTGAATGAACCTTCATATGCATGATTAGGGTTTGTGAAAGAACATGAGTATCATTTTTATGTGAAGTTGTGAACTATCTTGAACTAGGATTTGTGAAAGAACATGAGTATCATTATTATGTGAGATTGGTTGATAAGCATTGTTGGAAATAATTGAGTGAGTGTTCATATGCTTGGACTAGGGTTTGTAAGCAAGGAGTATTTCATTGAGTGATTGATTGAGTGGAGTTGATTGAGCCTAGTCAAGTGGAAGTGTTGAAGTGATGGTTCTAATTTTATGAAACAAATTGTTCTATATTCTAATTTGATTTGATAAAGATATTGAAAGCGATTGAGAATTGTGATGAGTGATGAGTGTGAAGCATATTGAGTCTCTAACAACTCTATATGTTTCTGTGAGATTGAAATTTTTTTTGTATGAAGCTTGTTTGTGTGATTGAAGAAGATTTTGTGTTAGATTGAGTTGAGGTGAGTAAGCTTTTGTGGAAGCTTACAATACAGATTTGAGGTAAGTCTTGGGAAGACTTGTTGAGTAGATTGGACAAGTTCTAGTGAGGACTTGTGGAGTAGAGTTGAGGTAAGTCTTGGTGAATACTTGTGGATATATTAGTGTGAATTTTTGTGGAAGCTTACAATGCATATTTGAGATAAGTCTTTGAGAAGACTTGTGAGCAGAGTTTATTGATTGATTTATTCAAAATATTGGGTTAAGGTTTGGGGCAGATCTAGCAGAGTTGATTTGTGATTGAGTCAAGCTTTGTGTTAAGGCTTGAGGACAAATATTGAGAAGATTTGTGCTATACTGAAGGACTATATTTAGTATAGATTTAAGGATAGATACTGAGCAAATTTGTGCTAGACCGAAGGACTGTGTTTAGTGCAGATTTGAGAATAATTGAGTAGATTTGTGCTAGATGAAAGGATTGTGTTTAGTATAGATTTGAGGATAGATATTGAGAAAATTTATACTAGACCGAAGGATTATGTTTAGTGGATATTTGAGGACAAAAATTGATTTGATTTGTGCTAGATCGAAGGACTGTGTTTAGTACAAATTCATGATAGAGCTAAGAGCAAGATTTGGAGGTGATAGATTATAGAGGACACCAGTCTATAGTGGATAGAGGTCCATTAGCCAGGGCAGTGAAGACAAGTCTTCTATGTGAGGGCAAGAGTCTTTAGTGAATAGAGATCCATAAGCCAGTGCAGTGGAGGTAGCAGTTCTTCTAGAAGATCACTAGCCAAAGCTAAGGATAAAGAGTTATCCTATGTATAGATATCCATGAAATTGATTAGGGGATTGGTGTCTCATTTGGATAGAGGCCCATAAACATTATAATAGGGAAAGGATTTCTAAGAGATTTGTTGAGAAAATTTTAGTGAAATATTTTCTCCGTGGAGTAGCCTACATTGGGTGAACCACGTTAAATTGGTGTCTCTATCATGTGTGGTGATTTGTGCATTACTTTGATTACTGCTATTGATATTGCTATTGATACATTGCATAATATTTATTTGGAAAGAAAAGTAAAAAGTGGTCTTATACTATTCACCCCCCATCTCAGTATAAGCTTGTGTTCTTTAGGTTCAGAAGGATCTTATGCAAGAAGTTGATGTTGACTCCAATGCACAAGTGGAGACAATGGTGGGAAGATATCAATGTCAGGATTTGGCACAGCTAAAATAGAAGCTTCTTGAGAAATAATAGTTTTTCTCTTGATGAAATGACCATCCGGTCCTTTGTTTTTAGGTGGACTCATTCAAAATTAAAATGGAACAGTTCTGTAGAAAGTAACCTAAACTAATTCTTATGCGCTTTCTTCAGAACTAGGTATTACAGTTGGTTTTTCCTTGGCAACAGTATCAAAATATTGGGTAAAATATTGGTTAATTCCTATGGTTTAATTCATTACCTCCATTTAATTATCAACCCGGGATAGCTCGTAAACTTGTGAAAGGTTGTGCATAATATATGTTTGTAATTTCTAATGATATGAGTCCTCCAGATTCAATGGTTTGGGGTGTGCATTGTTGCGGTGGAGTTCTTGTTATTTATCCAAACCATTAATCTATTCTATATTATCAAAGAAACAACTAAAATAAACTATAAAAATAAAAATGCACAGTTGCTAGAAATATATAGAAAATAGGGGAAAGCTACAAAAGTAAACTAATTTGCAAAAAACATAGAAAATAGGAAATAAATAAAATATTAGAAAGCAAAGAAAAATGTGGGAGGAATACTGTTGAGAGTGGGCCCAGGTTTCTAAAATATTCTGCCCAAATCAATTCATTCATCAAATGCTAGTTTGAGACTGATAAAATACTCAAATGAATTGTATTGTATTGCAGCTTTAGAAAAATTACATAGATAATCTAGGATTTTGTTTTAGGGGTGGTTTGTGCATTTATATAGTGCACGACCATCCCCGATTACAAGCTCAAGCAAGTCTATTTCAGACTTGTGGTTACAACAAACATGCGTAAAATAATCATAGACAATGAACGCATGCTAATTTTATCCTTCATAGGATAAATTAGGTGTGTTCTATTTATTGACGTAATATGTCTATAATTATATCGTAAATCAATATCAATATAATTGATTTGCATGTTTGCTCTATTTACATGTTTGTTTAGCCATTAATGAGAAATGGATAATTTATTCCAATTCACACAGTTGTCTTTCATCCACACATATCGTTGGAAACCACCATTCTATTTCTTTTAAAAATATGGCTATTGTTATACTTTTGCTCAATGAGAGTCAGACGTCGTCAAGCCTATCACTAGGAATTAGGTGTTGTTGACTTCGAGGTTGGAATTTAGGTACCGTTTACCCTGAAGTTGGAAGTTAGGCGCCTCTGGTACCGAAGTCGAGAGTCAGGTACCTTTGACCCTAAAGCTAGGAGTTAGGCACCTTTGATCCCGAAGTCAGGATTCAGGTACCTTAACTCAACATAAATATACTTTTTTATGGTCACCGTTGTCCTTATGTTTCCATCATAAATTGTGAAGTGCCAGGTCCACATGGGACCTTGACGTAAATATGCAAAAAATGTAGTAAAATCACTAAATCTACACACAAATCACACTAAAAACACATATTAGATAATATACCCAATTTCTATTAACTATATATAAAAATTTCATTAAAAAGTACATCTTAACAAAATAATGCCACACTATATATTATAAATCCATACAAAAATATGAGTTTTTTTGGTGCTCATCATCTATACTACAATAAATGCATGCTTCTCTGATTTTAGGACATTTAGGCTTCTTAAAGACATATGAATGTGATAAATGCACATTTTTTGGGTAAGGATGATAAAGGATATCAACTTATTTATTGTAAAATGTAACACTTGTCAACATGTTAAGGGTGAAATTATTGACACATCAGGAACACTCCATCCTCTTCTTATTTTGAAGATAATTTGGACAAACAATTTTATGGATTTTATTCAAGGGATCCTAAATTCTAGAGAAAAACATTATTCTTGTGGTGGTGGATTGTCTCTCTAGGTATTTTCTCTATAGCCCACCTTTACAAGGCCTCAAATATTGTCCAAATATTCCTTGATTTCTTTTTTTACCTTTATAGCATGCCCTAGTCCATCATATTAAATTGTGACCTCATATTGACTAGTCATTTTTTGTGGGAAATGTTCAAGCTACACAACACATAACTCAAGATGAGTTTAACATACCATCCCTAGACCAATGGAAAAACTAAAATTGTCAATAAGTGCTTAGAAACTGATCTTCATTGTTTGAGAAACCAACTCATTAGGTCAAATGGCTTCCTTTAGTTGAGTGGTGGTATAATTCTTCTTATCACTCCACAAAGATGACACCATATGAATCAATTTATGAATGCCCTCCACCATCACTCCTATCATAAATTCAAGGTAGTTCCAAGCTTCAAGCAGTGGATTCCACTCTCATGGAGCATGCACAACTACTCCAATGTCTTAATAAAAATTTATCCATGGCATAGAATTGTATGCAACAATAAGCAAATCCACCCATTTTTAGTATAGTTTTAACATCACATGGTTTTATTACACTTGCAACCCTACAAGCAATCATCACTAAAACTCCATGGTAGATAAAATATAGAACCAAGATTCTATAGACTCTATAAAGTGATCCAATAGATTGGCTTGATGGTCTACAAGCTAGAATTATTGCCTTCTTCTATGATACATCAATTTTTCTATGTATCATCTATTAATAAGGTCCTTAGAAATTGTATACAAGTCCAATCCTCACTACCTCAATAGGACGAGGAAGGCTCAGTCATATTAGAACCTACAAGTATTTTAGACCATCACACACACACACACACACACCTTGTAATCGCACTATCACTAGTGTTCTAGTATAATGACATGGACTACAACCAGATACCATCTAGGTGCCACTCCATCTATTATAATATTAGCTTCTTCACCTCAATATTTGAGGACAAAGCTTCTTGAAGGATAAGGGCACGTTAAGACCCTCTCCTAACACAACCATTGTTATGTACTTGTTTAGTGTTGATGTATGTTGCACCTTGAAGACCTAGTGTGTATGGGTCCATTATGATGTAATCTTGGGCACCTAAGAATTAGCACCTAGTGTCATCTATTTCATGTGGTTTGAACCTTGAGAATTATAGTTGGGGTAAATAAGAGTCTATATAAGGACATAGGTTGGAGTAGAATGTATCTCATATTTTTTCTCAAATTGTATTGGATCTTTGCTTCCAAGGAGGTTGTCCCCTAGCTTTTGAGGATATATGCAGTAGAAGATATCTAACACATGTCCTAATAAGATGCAATAAATATGAAAGCAAGTGAGTTTGCAATATGACTAACATATAGTATAAATATAAATGATAGAAATACAATGCAATAAGGAGGAAATGGTCACTCCATTAATATGAGCTAAAGAGATATATTGTACTCCATACAAGAGCATTACTACTATCTACCACAATGGACTTGATATGATCTTGATATTTGATCAACCACTATGAGGCCCTTTATATAGGAAGATAGACTCCTTGGCCAACACTCTACCTAGCTGTATAAGGGGACATCTTGCACCTTACAACTTGTACATTGCCACTTGTGTATTTATTACATTGCTTGAAGTAACTAGCTAAATTCCTCCTAAAGTAATCTCCTACTCTAACTATGTACCTAAGGTGGTACATTTACATGACCCAAATGATGTAATATACCCTAACTCTAACACCCTCGAAGCGACCTATGATTTTTGTTTCTCTTGATTAATATAATTTGAATTTCTAGTTAGTTATTTTTGTAAGCACTTATGTTATTTCATTTTCATGGTCATTTAGTTATAAGCATTTCCATTAATTTTTGTATTTCTATAACAATTATGCTTATTTTTATTAGAAGGTTCCTAATATGTACAAGGTTATGAGTTCATGATCTTCTTCAATCAAAAGAAGAAGAATCAATTAATTTTTATTTTGAAGGGGTCTTTTTGAAGAAGTATTGGAGTTCAAACATCTTGGGATAGACTTCAATAAAAAATCAAGTGGAAAAATATATAGAACGAAGAGAACATTGGAAGCATGAAGAGCACTTTTGGCATTACAAAATAGAAGCAAGGAGGCCAAATTACAGTGCTAGAAGATTACTTGTGTTTTATTTGGGCTACTAGTGGTGTCAATGATGTTGTATGGGTACGTAGTGTGGAGTAGAAGCACATCAAACTAAAGGAGGAAAATAGAGCGGATTTAAAAATATTTAATTATAAATAAATTTAAAAAAATAGTCATTCCCATATGATATTCTTCTAGAATAAATAAGTACCTTCCCTATAGAGAAAACTGTTATGGTTTGCCTTCTAGGATATCTAATAAAAGTCAAATACATTGATGTAAACAAATGGCCAAAAGTTGTACTAGAAAGCAAAACAGAAACTAGAGTATTTTTTAACATCTATGAGGTCATAGGCCATATTAGACAATGTAGTTATCCAAGTGTTTATCCACCCATACCATAGTAGGTGTACAATACTACCCCTTTTGGATTCGAACCTTGGATCTCCTTTTGAAGTTCCAAAGTCTTAACCACTAGGCCCACTTGAGTTGTACAAATAGAAGGAAAGAATGAACAAAAGAAAGAAAACATGGATGAAGCAAAGCAACAAGTGGATGAACAAATGGTTGTCAACTAGAATGAATACCCAAATAATAACAAAGACATAACAACATTCGTTAAGGCAAAATTTAGAGCATCTATATGAGAAAAAAAGTTAGAAAGAAAGAGAAGATATTATCTTGTTGAATTTGACTCTACACAGGATCACTATCAAAAGGCACAAATAGGGGCAAACATCAACTAAAAAGCAATCATCCTTATGGCCCAAGTGAGGACCAACTTACACAAACTTAGATATGAAATAGACAAATGGAAGAGACCATAAAGAAAAAAGTGAGGAGAAGATATATACTTTTTGTTCACATGGATAGTTGAGATAGAGAAGCATTTTATTTTAGAATGCTAGTTATATAGTGATGTATGCTAGAGTTAGCTATATTCATAGTCTAGCAGTGGAATCATTGTAAGGATTATTTAAAAAGGAAAAATAAAAAAATAAAAAAACTCATCATCAAAATTAGTAGCAAAAGATCAATGTTATAGAAAGAAAAATAATTAAATTAGATTTTGGGTTTGATACTATAATTGTTTTTGTAAAGTTCCTATCCTATAGAGTGTTTTTAATATCTAAACTTGAACTATCTTCTATTCTATTAAAAAACTACTATAAATAATATTTAAAAAATAAATAACTTACTAAATCCTAAATTAAAATTTTGATTAAAATTTTATATTTATAAATATAAAATTTTAAATTTAATTCTATTATTTTTAATAATAAAATATTTATTTAATTTATAAATAATGAGAAATTTTAAATGCGTTACATTTAAAATTTATAATTTTATGAAAAACGAAGAAAGTAAAACATGAAGTTGTATTATTCTACATTTCACTTTTCTTCTTGCTATGAAAATGTATTGCATAATTTATAACTTAATTTTTTACTAGGAATTATATATTACATAATTTATTAATTGAATTTTTTAAATAAAAAATAAAAAGTTTTAAAATATTTATGAAATTATAAGTTACATAATATTATTTATAACCAATTTTTTTTTTTGTTTACAAATGAATTGTATTTATAACCAAATTTAAGTTATTGAAATTTCTCTTATAATTTTATTTCTTTAACCTTTATTTAAAATTTAACTGCTATAAATCAAAATATCTATAACTGGCTGAACTTCGATAAATGTTTCTTTGAAGCATTAAACTCTTTAAAAATAATAATACTAATAATGAAAATTGATGCTGCTCTAACAAATATGTTTCATGTTAATGGATTAGTCAATGGAATAAAAGCTATGAAAATCACCCTAGGCAACCTGCAGGTGTTCAAACTGCGAGATCGGATAAATAAATGAATTTGATCAGGTAAGTACAGCTTCCAAGACATTGGCTTCCCCAAAGTCGTCGGTGCATGGGAATTCTCAGATCAAAAGCCATTTGAACTATGCCAGAAATCTCCCTAGATTTTTAAGGTCTATGATTGCATATGTTAAAGAAAATGATCTTTCAGATTTATGAGCATAGAGTATATCAAATCATTCTGTATTCCTCAAACAGGCCTTAATGTTGTGCAAAGATTCGAACTTTGAACCTATTCTTCACCGTCAGGCTATCAAAACAATCCAAATTCATCGGCTTCCTCTCCCTTGGGGAACCTGTCCACCCAATTCTGCTGATTCTTTTTTGCCTTGCAATGACAGGAACTCTTGGTGATGCTGTTGCTGCTGCATTTATTGATTTTAGTATTGATCCACTCTTCAATATCAATGGGAGTAGTGATATTTTTAAAAGTCTGTTGCAGAGAATTGTGTTGGAACAGAGGCACAAAGGGTGGCCTGGAAACATGGTGGATGGTGTCCCATTTGAGGTCCTTGAAAAAGGGGTGGGCCTTGATGTCTTGGGCCCCATTAAGGGCTCCCAGCCTCCTGGAGGGCTCCTTGTCAAGCAACCTGATCATCAGGTCCCTCAGAGGAGTCCAGGGCCCTGTGAAGTGGGGCTGGTTGATCAGAATGTTGTAGAATGTCAGCTTCCTTGTTGCACCCTTGAAGGGTGTTCTGCCATACACCATTTCATAGAGGAGAATCCCCACAGCCCACCAGTCCACTGCAAAGTCATGGCCCATGCCACTTAGCATCTCTGGGGCCACATATTCCTCTGTGCCCACAAAGGAGTTTGATCTGGTGGGAAGTGAGGAGATGATGTGTGTGTTGTGGGTTTGAGGGATTTGTGTTTTGGATGGTGGGTCTGTAATTTTGGGGTGGAGTGGATGGGATGGGTTTAGGCAGGAGAGCATGGAAGGAAGGTGTTGAAAGAGTTTTATGTGTTTTGAGCTTTTGGGTTTTGAGGGGGGTACCGTGAAATGCTTAGGTGAGAGGCGGATGGAGAGATCAAAGTCTGTGAGCAGTATGTGGCCGCTGGCTTGGATTAGGATGTTCTCCGGCTTCAGATCCCTGTATGCTATTCCATGGCTGTGTAGGTGCTCCAGTGCTATCACAATCTCTGCTGCATAAAACCTGAGAACAGACCACACCAAATGTTTAAATAAGTGACAATTTGTCGTCGTAAAATCATGCAAGAATGATCTATAAAAGGTTAGCAGTGAAGAAGACGACCAGAAAGCTAAAAAGGAATCATGACATGTCTGTTGTTTCTTAGGATGCAAGATGAAATGCAAAATCATAGAAACCATAATGTTTGCAGAAACCATTTTTTTTACTGAGATAACCGTCACAAAATGAACGGACCAGACCCAGATACAAATACAAATGAGCCACCAATGTTCTAACACAAAGGAATAAGAAGGGATCATTTTAAAAAAACACACATTTTTTATTCAACCAAACTTACATAATGAGAAGATCATGTCCAAAGTTGCCTTAAAATCAGTCCACAAATTAAAAAAAACAAAAAAAAAAGCACACATTGAGATATATTGAGCTGTAAGTTTACATAAGATATATTTCCACCGATCTACTGTGTGTTTTGATATCACTATTAGCTTTTTATGAGTATATTAGCTTTTGATGAGTATATGATATAGGAAATGCAACCACAAGATGCAAGATAAGCAAGTTTGGCTTAAAATCAGTCCATCATCCCTCTCCAAGCTATTGAATTGTTTTTCAATCTGCATTATCCTAATATTCCTCCGTTTGATTGGTACACTTTAAATATGATACGTTATGGAAAATGAATGATATTTCTTTTTTTATGCATAATAAGTGATCCTGTGATATATCAATCACCCTTAGGAAGATGGGATCTAAGGATTGGGAAGAAGCTTTTAACATGACTGCAGAAAAGTTCATGTTGTTATTTGATTTGCATGACAGAGGACTAGGTTTGAAACAAACCACTATATTTTTGGATTTTTTTAACCTTTCTACCTTATCCATCCACCACAATCAAAGGGAAAAAAAACCACAAAAAGAGTTTACTGAAATTGCCAATTATTACCTAATTGCAGACTCTGAAAATGTCTTCTCAGGCTGGTTATGTCTGAGACAATTTAGATTTCCTCCTGGACAATACTCCTCCACCATCCCAATAATCCTCTGAGTCTCCACAACCCCCAACAAAGATGACAGAAATGGGTGGTGCAGTGATGACAAGATATCTATCTCTATCTCAGTTCTTCTCAACACCTCAACCGCCTTGTTCTTCTTTGTCCCAGATTTGCTCACCACCTTCAATGCCAACAGCCTGTCACCATTCTCTTTGCCAACCAAGAACACAGTCCCCATGGCCCCTCGCCCCAACACCTTTACAGCCCTTAACTCCTCCAGACATATCTTCTCGACCTTCATCTTCATCTTCAAGAGATTTCTGAATGGGCAGAATCTAAGACCACACTATTAACTCCCAATATAAGTCCATGGACTACAAAATTCCAAAAAAAATCTAGGGAAGGATTCTGCAGATCTCCAGATTTCTGATCGTGCCCATTACCAGTTTTGTTTATTGGGGACTGCCCATATTAAATAAAACAATGCATGGGCATAAACATTGTGCATTCTCAGATGTCTGCCTCGTGAATACAACTTGGGCCTTAAGCGAGATGGATAATATTAATAACATTAACAATTAAAAAATAATGGATCATTAAAGATTCAAGGTTTTTCGACTTTATTTACTACTCCATCAAGTAACATCTAAAACAACACAATAATAATAATGTTGATGACATTAAGAAATCCTTCAAACGGCGGAGCGTACTGTGTTGTCGACTAATGAAAGAGTTGTTTTTGCACGCACGCTGTCGATCTGCATGGAAAATTCAAAATCCTTCTAACATGGACAAACCACCACCCACTCTAATTTTTTTAATATGATTTAAATATAAAAATTTCATAAAATTCTGAAATCCTGCGGTCACAACCATGTTATTTTTTTCTTGTAGCCTCTCCTCTTAAATTATACCCAAAGCCAAGTTGATGGTGGCACAAACCAATGGAATTTCTTGTCACTGTATATATAACTATACAAGATACATTAAACTAAATTTTAATTATAAAATAAAAAATTTAATGTTATATTGTTTCTAAGGTTCTCAATCTGTGTTATATGTTGACAAACTTTTATTTCTTTTTAGTGAAGTCTAGAAAAGAGAGTGATAAGTTATACCATTCTAGACATGCCTTAAAAGCAATCATCACCTGCTGGTAATGGAGGTGACCATTCCTACGTCCATATCTAGCCAGTGAAGCTGGACCATCACAAGTATATTTGTTTTTTACTTGAAAAGTTTTCAAAGCATAATTATAATTTGACTCTGAATCTTCCGTTCTTGACAGCCGACCTACCGTTTTTCATGATTACAGACCATGAGTTCATGTTTACTTTTTCTAAAAATTTGAATTTTAAGTATAATTATCTTGTAGACTAAATTACTTTAATGGAAATGACACAGCTTTGGTCATCTGCTTGTTGTTTTTGAAATTATGGAATGTAAGAAGAATGTATTGGCATTAGCCATATTCGTTGGATTGCTTCTCACAAACGAGTATTTGTCTTGAAGTCTATGATATGATGTGGAAGTTAAAACATTTCAAAAATCTACGCAATGATAATCCACCGTGATATGGACATCAGATCTACCACAGCAGTATTGGAAGAATGGACTCATGTAACATAAATGACAAAATGTGGCCATACCAATATTATGATACATCTTATATGGCAGACATATAAACATTTGAAGTATTTGAAGTGGGCACTTCTATAGATTCTATAAACAAACAAGTTATAAAACAAGGTAAGCTCACACAGAAAAAAACAGATGAGAATCTGACATTGAATATTAAGACACAACTGTATATTCTTTCGTATCATATTAAAAGCTCAACCATGATCGCATTCATTACGTGCACATGGAGGATTAAGCCAAAAATGTTAAATTTAATGGAGGATTAAGCCAAAACTCCTCATTAAACCATATTATATATGTTAAATTTAATGGAGGATTAAGCCAAAACTCCTCATTAAACCATATTATATATGTTAAATTTGAGAGTGATAAAGCGTGACGAGAGCATGGTTTAAGGTGAAGCTTAGCTTTCACACAGTATGTAATAAATTATTAAATAAAGGAAACAAAGATTCTTTCCTAGGGAAAGGTCTTTAGTGTACATGTAGATCGATGTACATTTGCTCTCTTAATTTCACGGCGAGTGATAACATGGATACTACTTTAAGGAGAAATGATATCCACATCTATCTTGGGAAGAAAGCATACCTAAAATAGGGTATATGAAGTTTTTCATTTTTTATATATATATAAACATAACTTTCCTTGATAATTTGTCTTATTTTTGAAATGTATATTTTTTAATTTATTATGTAGGATTGAAATAAGTTTAATATAGTGGCAAATATAATGACATGATAATTATGTATATATTATTTGTTTAAATTTGAACTTAGGTTTCTATTTTAAAAGTTGAAGAATTTAACCTGATTTTATTGATAAAAATTGTTAAGGTTCATCTATGAGATTTAGTTATAGATACTGAATTCTTCATTTCTTAAGTACTAGATTTCATGGGTATTTTATCTTTTAAAATAATAAAACATAAATTTCATCAAAAAATTTACTCAAGATAATTTTAAAATATTATGAATTTTTATTTTGAAAATGAGTATAAAAATATTAGGTTCCAAAGAGTTTTTAATTTCAAGCTTGATGGGATGGAAGGATTGAAGAATCATTATGCTTAATCTCTATTTAAGCCATTGAATATAGCACATGGAATGTGAACCCCACTCAAGATGTGGAAAGGAGTGGACTTCAAGAAAATAATGATTTTCTTTTTCTCAAGCAATATGGTGATAGGATCTATAATGATCTTTATGTCATGGGATTTCTTATGGGAAGTAGGATGATGGAATATGGAAATGTGCCAAGGTGGATAGAAGTTTGAAGCATTAATGGAAGAATATGAGATATGTTAGGCTGTACATGATATTAAACCTCTTAATATTGAATATTGGCCCTATAAAAAGGGGTTTTCTAATAAGTTTTTCTAATTTGACTTGTATAAAATATTTTTATTTGCCTCTTAACATGGCTTAGGATGACCATGAAATCTCATGTTGCCTCCTTTACTTTGGAATAGACACAAGTGCTATTACGTAGTGAAAGTAAGGATTCATTTCCTAATATGTAAGTGTTTAGTAAGTGATGTGTTGAAGAAACAATGGATGAATTGTTCTAGGATTTGTTGTGGCTAAATGAAGTTGGATTTATATAGGAGATTTTCCTTTTGAAAGACATTATAGAGGGAGATGTAGATTCAAGGGATTAATAGGAAGTTATAATGACTAAGATGAATTTCTAGATTGGTAATTTAATGTTGAGGCAACTTGAGATCTGCTTGAGCGAACTGCTAACATTGGCCTCCATAAATGAAGACAAGGCAAAGATAAGAACCATTGGCTATAAGTTTGGATATAGAAAATTTCATTCTTTTGTCAATATTAGGTTGGAAATTTATTAGATGAATGGATTGATAAGTTAAGATGATATGGTGCAATAGATAAGGTGATGAAAAATAAAGAATGAAAGAAAAAAGGATCTTCATCCCTCATTTAGATGAATATTACAAAATAATCTACTAGGTATGTGCAAAATATGGGTGGTTATTTGGACCCTCACATGGAAATTGAGACTGCAGTGGACTTGGTGAAAATTTTTAGATGTTGTCCTCCTTCATAGGGGTAGATAATGGCTATCATTAGGGATTGTAATTGTCTTTGTTTCTATTGTGCTTTTGGGAAGAATAGTGAGGGAATTATAACAAGAAAATAATAGCAGGTTAGGAGCATCCCTAAAGGTACATTTGTACTAAGATTTTGTATGAATGTAGTAATATGGAATGGTGGTTACTCTCTATTAATTAAAACTATAAATGTAGGGACTATAATTATTGTGATAGAGGAATAGCTATACATGGCGGTGAGTGATATGGTATGTTGGTAGTGTGATGATGACACAACATAAGAGATGGTGTATGGTGGAAAATGGTGGAGGGAATCAAGCAACAAAACTTGGAAGTGGAGATGTTGCTAGTGAAGGAAATGAAGATGGATCATACCTTAGAGAAAGGTAACACCTACATTACAAAAGTTATATGAATCATCAACTTCATAAATTGAGTTAAAATTTATACAAGGTGGAGGAATCCCTCATCACAATGTTTGAGTAGGATGAACTATAACAAATAATTAAGTTTGTAGTTGCTCATGTCATGGCTATAGAGGTACCAAGGGCATTCAACATGGCAATTTATGTGCAGTATGTTCTTTATGAGAAATCCATGAGATACTTGGCCACCTTTATAATAGTTGTGTGAGTTGTGATCTCAATTAGTTGTATGCTATGGGCTTTAATATGGTCTCTATTTGTATATCCTATAAGTAAAATTTATTATGGATGGATGTTTATTTCTCTTGGATTGAAATTTTATTTTTTTTGTTTCTTTTTTATTTTATTTATTGTTATACTTATTAAAGTTTATTTTTGTATAGTTAGCTTATAGGGTTATTATAGTTCTCAACTAGATAATATAAAAATATGATGCAAATATTTGACTCATTGTGTCAAGCAATTTTAGCATAATAGTTTTGTGATACCTTTATCAATCAAAAATAAGAATTTCAAGATGGATGAGAATTATCCATGTATTTGAAGAACAATTTCCTAGTTATTTTTATTGAAATACCTTTAACTAAAATGCATCAAGTTGTATGTTATTCATAATATTAGGTTTGATTCCAGAAAGGTGGAGGGATTCTAAAAATTTCCAAACATATCAGTGGATTATAAAATCTTTATGGTGGAAGATTTTTGCATTGTCTTTTTATGTTTACATCATCCCCATGAGATTTTTGTTTGTTTCATTTCCTTGCATTGGCTTCCTAATACGATGTGCTTCGTTGATCCAAACTCTCTTTCTATTGAACCTATCGCAGAAGCCATCCTTAGTGGCAGGGGTTTCATGTCGTTCTTCAAGCTTTTTTTTGGAACAGATTGGGACATCAACATGTCTTTTGCATCCACCTGAGAAAAGGGTATTGTAATCCTTCATAGCGTCAAATTTTAGGTTGTTGTGGGTATTCTAGCTGAAATTACAGGGCAACCACCGATAGGATGAACTGTGCGTAGGGATAAGCACAACTGGGATGTCGAGCTAAGTTAGTTCGAGCTTAAATCACCCCTGAGGAGGATTGTGAAGATGGGGATGTTCTGTGCAGATCTACCTACCCCTTGGAAAGAAGAGATGAAGCCCATTATGGAGTATATAACGATGGATGATCCTAATTCATAGCTCAGAAGCTTCCACATATCCTTCGTGAACCACTTTAGGGAGGTTAAGCAACTCAATATTCCTAAGTTTCTTTTTTATCAATGGATTATTCTATCACTTCAACACGTTCGAAGAAGGAGGAAGCATGGCCCTCTCATCAAGGGATTTTTAAAGTGTTGTATGCTTTTCTCTTGGAAATTTTTCCTAAGGGAAATATTTTTACTCAGGAACAACATGCGGACAACACTAAGGAGGATACTTCTTCTACTCCTGCCTTTAAGATTCATGGATCCAAAAGGAATAAGGTGGAGGAAAGACATCAAGTTTTGGATCTGGAAAAAAAGAGGACCAAGGCTAAGGTGACTCCCACAAGGAGTTCTCAACGCATAAAAAACAAGGAACTTCAGAGTCCAGGAAATTTGAAGGAAGCTTTTGAGGATGACTCGAACGATCCTTTGGAGTAGTTTCTCGAAAAATATATCATTAAGACCACCTCGATCACGATTGCTCACCTGGAGAGCACCATGTATGCGATTGGAGGAGTAATTTTACAAATGAAAGAGCACAAGAATGCTCTTAATCTACTATTTTTCTATGATAATTTTGTAGAGGATACTTCTGCTAAATCTACAACCGAAACTAAAAAATAAACTAAGGATGACGAGGTGGTGGAGATAGCTAAGGAAATATTCAAGGACATCCCTAAGGATGAAGCTAAGGACACCAAGAAGGAGGATATAAATGAATCTGTAATTACCTGCTAGGCTTCCATTTAGTGGTTTTTATCCCTTTTGAGGTTTTCTTTGTCTCTATTTTGGTTATTTTTTCTTTCCTTTCTTTTCCCTGGTTCTCAAGGATGCTCGTTGTTTTTTGTGGTCTATGCATCATTTTTATCTTCTGATGTATTAAGGCGTTAGGGCGCCTTTCAAATGCCCTCTTCAATGAAAATTTTTTAACTTACCAAAAAAAAAAATATTAGGGTTGATTTATTTATGCTTTATTCTTAGTTTATTGTGATCTAGAAAAAGAGAATATTGGTAATGTCTTTATTGATATTCATATTTTTTGTTTTAAAATCTAGTAAGAATAATTATTAAAAGCATTGTTAGGATTTGTTTATTTATTTTTATCATCTTGTTTGGTTTTATTTAAGATAAAAATAATATAATTTATGTACTAGCATAAGTTCATCCATACTTTTCTAAAATTCTAACAATATTGGCCTTTAAATTTATTTAAAAATTGTTTGAAAATTAACTACTATGCAAATATTTATATATAATTATTACTATATCTAAAATATTTTTGAAACAAATTACTCTTAATTTTTATAATTTTTTCATAAATACAATCCATGAACCATGAAATTTTTTCCTTTACATATCATCCCTAGATTGAGAATGATCGTATGTTCTAACATTTTTAAAAGTGAAGTAGATTTTAACATCCACAAGGTCATAGGCCATATGGGATGATCCTTATCAAGGATGTTGTTTGTTTAATATGTATTTATTCAGTAAGAATTGAGTTACTAAAGCATTATATATAACCCTACCCCACTAGATTCAAACCTTGGACCTCCTATTTGGAGTTCCAAAGTCCAACCATTAAGAATGATCTCGAGTAGCCTTGTATCGTTCCAAATTTTTCGCATCCCTACCTTCAGGCTATAGGATCCGCGCCCGGAAGGAGGATGGGAAAAGGATGGTGCGGTACCTCGGACTGAGAGGACTTTGCGAAGGTCCCGCCTCTCAAGGGAGGTGTATTTTGATGATTTTTCGATGGATGGTGGGTTCACCGGGAAACATTTAAGGGCAGTTTCCACGCCTAGGTTTTGGAATGTGTTTAGATGTGTTCGTTTTAACCTTAAGCATTCATATCCTAGGTTTGGCCGAATGAATCTAGATTAATCTATATGAAAATGCAAGTTCAATGAATACAGAAAACAGATTTAAAGACAAAAACAGAGAGATTACAGAATGCAAATGAGGAATACCGATCCGGATGTCTGAAGAAGATTATGATGTTGAAGTAGTCTGGATCATCTGAGATTCGACAGAATCATACGCAATCAGACAAGATCGTCTGAGATCTGACGAATTCGTCAGACGAATTCGTCAGAGACCTGCAAAACCGAAAACAGATGCAAAATACAAAAAATACTACAGTGCTAACGAGAGGAAATGATATAAAATGGCAGCAATGTTATCAAAGCGCAACTTAAACACGAGACAGAAATGAATCGTGCTAATTAGATGATAATTAGGAATTAATTATGCACTTAATCTAAATGGGTGAACTCCAAATGCAAGATAATATAAAACACTGAATAGATTATCTAATTTGCAGAATAAAATGACAAAAAAAAAGGTTGAGGAACGCAAACTTCAAGCAGCGATTGCCTTAATACGGACTGCGGTCGAGATCGTCTCGCATCGATACGAAATCGCCTCGAATTCGACGGGTTCGCCTCCGATCCGAACGAGGTTCGTTGGCGACGATAGGTGCTGGCTCCGGCTAAAAAATAGTGATGTACCTGCAACAAAATTAATGTGGAACTAGTGCAAATGCAAGATAGAGATGATTTAACGTAGATGGAATTGAATTGCGAGAGAATTTCGGCCGAGGGGTTGGGAAGGGAAAATCCTAGAGACTAAATAGGCTTAGGGGAGTAGTTAGGAGGTTGGAGATCATCCCAATTTGGGAGATCTCCAACGGGGAGAGGTCCCAACGGCGCGGACACGCTTACGCCCGGATTGGAGACCCGTTGGAACAAATTCCAACTTTGCAAAATCGGTTTTGCGACAAGATCGTCCGGACGTCCTAGTCCAGACGAAATCGTCAAATATGGGGCGATATCGTACGATCGGCGACGATATCGTCAAACGGTCAAAACAACCTCTAAAAATGGCGCGAAAAAGGGGGAAACGGATTTCTCGACGGTTAACGGGCGGTTTGGGAGGTTAAATTTGAATTTTAAATTATTTACTAAGGTGAATGTAATTATTGCATTTTTACTGCGCCAATTTTAGGGTGCTACATTTTGCCCCCTCTTTAGCGAATTTTCCGAAGAAAATGCGTTAAAGATGAGTTCTTCTCGATCTACGAGAAAGCAAAAATTATTCCCATTTTTAGGCGACGATTCTTGGTCGAATCGTACGACAACTTACTATGGTGCCCCCTCCGTGTTTTTACCCAAATCGAACGTTTGAGGTAAAAACGCGGAAAAGCAAAAAAATTATTTTTGAATAAAATTAAGAAAAATAGGGTAAAACCCTAATTCATTTTATTGTTCATTTTCTGGTTTTAGAGCTCTGGAAGCAAAAATGGTGGAGACGACGCACAGATCAACGGAGGTCCGGCGCGGTCTACGGGTAAGAGTCCAGACTGATCTAGAATGCTTTAATTTTAACTTTACATGTTTTTTAGATGAATTTTAGATGAATTTTGAGCATCGCGGCCGTTTTTGGGCCGTCGACGTCGTCGGGACGAAATCGTCCCGATTTCGACGAAATCGTCTCAATTTCGGCAATTTCGCCGGAGGGCGAAATCGTCGAAAGGGGACGATTTAGTCAAATTAGAGACGATTTCGAACTGCGAAATCGGAGACGATTATGCTCAAATTTGGGACGATATCGTCCAATAGTGGGCGATATCATCAATTGCACAAAGTTGAATTTTTAATTTGCATTATTGATTACTTGAATTGTTGATTAATGATTGTTTATTGTTTTGTTGTTTATGTTTGCGAGAGAGGATTACTAAAGAGCGAGGGAGTGGAAATATGGAGGTTTGAGAGATGACTTGGCCGCTACGACACGACAGAGCGAGATCAGCTGGCACAGGCCGGCTTACTGCATGTGGCAGAAATGCCACAAGTATCTACAGACATGGGGCTACTGACGGCCCTAGCAGAGAGGTGGTATCCGGGGTCTTCATGTTTTCGGCTACCGACAGGGGAGATGACTCCCACTCTAGAGGACGTATGGAGGATTCTAAGAATCCCCATACAAGGGCGGCTGATTACTCCTACGGCCAATCGAGGGCCGTGCTATGGGACAGTTATGCAGTGACCTGAGCTTCGCCCTGGAGAAGGGCAGAGTTAACATCGAGGCACTATGCCAGATGCCTAGGGCATCTACACTCACACGGGTGCTAACTGGAGTAGTTGGTGGACTTCTGTTGTGCCACCAGAGTGGGTGCAGGGTGCCATGGATGCTCGCAGATGTGATCTACGATATGAGAGACCATGGCTACAGGTTTGCTTGGGGCAGTTTTGTTCTATGCCGGTTGTACAGGATCCTGTATGGGGTCGTGTACAAGGGCGGCCGATGTCTGGTTATGACATCGCTACTACAGGTTTGGTGTTGGGAGCACATTGCGGTGCGGAGGCCGGTAGGGCTTCCTCTAATAGGGGTTGACGGGGAGAGGCCCCGAGTCTTCTACTGGTGGCTCCGAAGAGGGTCACAGCGGCGGATCGACCTATCGATGTCTCGGAGGCTATTGGATGACCTAGTCCCGGACCAGATCACCTGGAGGCCATGGAGAGAGCATCCAGGGTGGCCAGAGGATGGACAGAAGCTGGCTCGCATCAGGCGAGTTTGCTGGTTGAGGATGGAGAGGGGAGAGGTGGAGCTCCATAGGTACGACCGAGTTTTGAGGGAGTTCGGTCTACGGCGGGGGATCCCATCCCTCGGAGACTACGAGTTTTCTCGGACTGTCCGGGATAACACTACGGTTAGCGGGGCTCTCGACATGCAGCGGTTCTAGAGCCAGGACACGGATGATGCCCCCATCCGGCCAGTGGATGGGGACGATGCAGGGGTAGCCGATGGCTACGATGCCAGTACGTAGGCATCCGCCCTCCTCGGATGATGAGGGCACAGGGTCCGATCCATGCGGTTGTGCGTCGGATAGGGAGGTGGCACCAGGCGGTGATAGAGGCGGCCCAGGGTCACGGTGGGAGAGAGGTGAGGAGGCCACGAGGCACAGGAGCGGCCGTGGCAGAGAGAGAGGGAGAGGAGGGAGGTGAGACCCCCATCTCCATAGAGGCCACCATCGCCCGATAAGGGCAAGGGTGTGGACACAGGAGAGAGTAGCGAGATGGCTACTCTCCGGGCGGAGAGAGATCGTCTGCAGGCTCAGGTGCAGATGCTACAGGATGCGGTTGCACGACACCGGGCTGAGGTGTCACAGCTACGGGATGAGATTGCATGCCTCAGGGCACGGGGCGGAGGGGCGAGCACATAGGAGCTGGCACGGTCGATTGCTCAGACCGCGTTTTACCAGGGCATCTACTTCCAGATGGTGCCGGAGGGTCAGAGGGTACAGTGCCGGCCGGCATTGCGACCCTATCGGGATTGGGTCCTCGAGGACTTTGTCCCGATCGAGGATGAGAACTACACAGACGGTGATGGGGCCACCTCCTCCACCTCGGGGCGGGGGAGGAGATGAGGCGAGAGAGCTCGAGAGGCTCTCGAGGCTAGAGGGCGGGATTGACATTTGTATGATATGATTATTTTTGATAGAGGATTGAGTATGCCGAGAGTACAGATTGTGGCATACCAATCTAGTTTTGATGATGTACATATGTTGTTTATATATATATATATATGAGATATTTTTGATCATATGACTTGTGTCTTTGTGTATGTTTATGATGCTTTTAATGTTTTGATTGATTGATTTGATAATTGGATGTAATTATGTCATTGGAGATATTATAATTTGAATGTCATGGTGATATTTTTAAATGAAATAATCTGATGTAACAAATTGATTGTTTATGATGAAATGTGATAAAAATAAAAAATAAAAAGAGACTTCTAACAATAATTTCAAAGGACATTGTCGCTATTATAGACCATTTCACGGAGTCGCTGCTCACTCGGTCGTCAAGCTAATCCCAGGATAGAAATATTGTTTAAAAGTAAAAGCATGCTTAAGAGGCTGTCTTAAGACTTTGTTGTGATAGTGCAAATGATAATGATGATGATGGTTTGTTTTCAGATTTTCATAAAAAATGTTTGTGCATGAAATGATGTTTTAAAATGATTTTTGCTAGGCATAAATTCCTAAGGGTGATAAATTTTTTGGATAATTCCTTAGGAATTATACCATCATTGCAAAATTAAAGGTTGACATAATGACATGAAATAATGAAAATGTGTTTGCTTTTGAAAAGCATAATTTGTGTAACATAATGAATTAAGCCATATGGTTTTCATGATTTTTGAATAAATGGGGAATAAAAATTGTTACAATGGTTTGCGCTAGGCATAGAATATGTAGGTATAGACTTATACCATCATCGCGAAAATCCAAAAAAAAATAGTTTTATTGCATGGTTGATTTTTGATGAACAGAAAATATGAAAATGAGGACTTGCGCTAGGCATAATATTCCAATTTTGGGTTTTGAAACTATACCATCGTCGTGAAAGTCAACGAGATATATATGTATATGTTTTGTGTATTTTGAAAGAAATTTTTGATTTTTCTATTATATAGTTGTCTTTATGATAAACAACTGTACTTGATTTATTCCAAACAAGTTGCAAAAATAATATTTCAAATTATTTTGAAGACAAAAGTTAGATTTATAAGGAATCCCATGTGCATATGTGAATTCATTTCTGATCTTGATTTATCATAATGATACACGAAATCTCTCAAATACAAATGTGTGTGCAATTGCATTGTTCATTTACCAAGTTTTGAGCAAGATACTATGATACAAGTGATTTGAAGAAACCAAATAAGTGTTCATTAACCATGATGTAGATGCATATAACCATACTAGGCTACTATGTAGATCGGATTATCAAAAGCTAGCTAATCCATAAGCGAGACATAGGTCTGTACAAAAGAAGGTCGCTAATGTGACGGACATATCGCCACGCTAGGAGTTACCCAAGGCCAAGCGGGTTGGGCACAAACCACCTGTTATGGGGCTTACCTCACAGTTTTCGAATAATTGAGAATTCCAAGGATTCAAGCTCATCAACCCTTCTTTTCTTTTCAAAGGGTAGGGAAAGGGATTTTATTGCTTTCTTGCTTTCTTTTGAACTTTGCTTATTTTTCTTTTGCTTGTATCTTTTGCTAGATAATGCTTGAAATATTGTTGTAATGATATAGAATAACATTTTTCTTTTCTCTTTTCTTTTTCTTGAACTTTTCTTTTCTTTTTTTTTTGCTAGGGATACTTGCTCGGATTAGCTGTAGAGCAAGGGATTTTTATTCTGGGTAGGGGTGAGCTTGTCCTTTTGCCAATTCTCAAAGATTCTAGACCATGTGCATGATAGGATAGCGGGGAAACTTTTCGCTCAAGAAATCGGTTCTACTATGTAGCAAAACATGGAAATTACAAATATAATCATTTTATTGTGAAAAGATGTGCTTGGTTTAAGTAAATAACAAGATCAATTCTCTATGCTCAAACTTTATTTAATTGAATTTTGTGGACTTTGATATAAGAGAGATTAGTAATCATGCCAGATAAAATCAAGATATTTATTGTTGTGAGTGTGCAAGTGAGGGATTCAAAATAAATGCTAATTTATCCCAAAATAAGTTGAAACATATAACTGCAATAATTGTAAGAAAATATATATAAATGATTTTTGAGAAGTTTGGAGAATGTTGACTCTCTCTTTCTTCTGTATATTATTTTGGTTTCGAAAGAGTCAAGCATATAGCTATTTTTATCATTATTTTGATTTTTGTTTTTGAGTAAACAATTTAACAAGTGCTTTAAATAAATGCAATAGATAGTTTTGAAGATTTTTGGATGATTATGAATATTTTTGATGTTTTTTTGAATAAATTGAAAGAAATACAAGATAGTAATTTTGAACAAATATATACATGGATGAAATGACCAGATTTATGCATAGTAACGTTTAAGATGCAAAATATTCATGGGTTCTTTAAGTTCTTTACCATCTAAGGTAGATAATTTATATGCTCCTGATTCAAATTTAGCAGTAATAATGTATGGTCCAAGCCAATTGGGCTCGAATTTACCTTTAAGTTCCTTAGTTGCATTTGTATTTTTTTATTTTCTTTTAAAACAAGGTCGCCAATCTCAAAGGAGCGATGACGAACTTTCTTAGCATATGATCTTTTAAGCTTGTTTTGGTAAGCACGGAGATGCTCCAAAGCATTGATGCATTTTTCATCTAGGAGTTCCAGTGGACTGAGTCTGCCGACACGATATTCATCTCCTACTTCGGTATCTTGAAGTAGCGAGCCAAAGAAGGAACTTCCAATTCAAATGGAAAAACTGCTTGACACCATACACCAAAACAAATGGTGAAGTTCCGGTGGGGGTTCGAACACTAGTTCGATAGGCCCACAAGGCTGGATATAATTGAATGTGCCGGGTCACGGCCGGTTTTATTGACTAATCTTTTGAGAATTTTGATTAGGGTTTTGTTAGATGCTTCTGCTTGACCATTACCACGAGGATAATAGGGAGTGGACCAGCGATGTTGAATCTTATATTTTTGACATAATTTTTTAACATCTTTATTTTTGAAGCAAGTTCCATTGTCAGAGATGAGATTGGCGGGAATTCCGAACCTGCAAATGATTTGATTAAAAATAAATTTAGAAACTTGTGTGCCGGTGCGGGAAGCTAAAGGCATAGCTTCGACCCACTTCGTGAAATACTCGGTGGCGAGTTATGATGAACTTGTGTCCATCGGATGACATAGGATTGATTTTGCCAATAATATCCAAGCCCCATTTAGAAAAGGGCCATGGAGATGAAATAGCCTGCAGCTCTTGTGCAGGCGCATGGACAAGGTCGGCATGTTTTTGACACTTGTCGCAATGGCGCACATATTCATGTGCATCCGTTTCCATGGTAGGCCAAAAGTATCCTATCTGAAGGAGCTTTTTAGCAATAACACTACCACTAAAGTGTCCTCCACAAGATCCATCGTGGGCTTCACTCAAGGCTGATTTAGACTCTTCTAAGTTTAAGCATCTTAATAGGATACCTTCAAAAGATCTCCTATATAAAGTATTGCCAATTATTACGAATCGACTTGCTCGTCGACGTAATAACCGACACTGGTTTCTATTAGAATTGGCAGGGAAAGTCCCATTTTGAAGAAAATCAAATATGTCTGTATACCAAGGCTCGGGAGTAGTTTCATTGATTAGAAACACATCCAAAGGCTCTAAGCATGACTTATTTGAGGCGGGTTCCTGGAGTCGACGAATAATGATAGTGGCATATTCGTCATCTAACTCCAAGGGCAAGAGAGATGCAGTTGCGGCCATAGCATCAGCTGCACGGTTGCTAGTTCGAGGAATAGCTTCCAAGGTGACTTGATCAAATAGGGACATTAATTGTAAAACATAGGCCTTATATGGGCGCAGTTTATCATCTCTGGTTTGATAAACTTCATTAATTTGGTTTATAACCAGTTGGGAATCACCAAAAACTAAAAGATGTTTAATTTTTAGTGCTAGAGCAGCTCGTAATCCAAGGATTAGAGCTTCATACTCAGCGGTATTGTTGGTGCAAGCAAAGGTCGGTTTGAAGGACGAGAGGAATAAGATGTTTTTGCGGAGATATTAAAATAATACCCGCACTCTGACCCCACTCATGCATCGGGCTCCATCAAAGTATAAGGACCATTGTTCGGGATGGTCTGCCTCTAATTGAAGGCATTCATCTGGAAACTCGATGATGAGGGGATGGGTAGACTCTAAGGGTGCGGCGACTAATTGATCTGCTATGATTTGACCCTTAACAGACTTCTGTCCTATGAATGTGAGATCAAACTCGCTTAGAGCAAGAACCCACTTGGCTGTGCGACCCGATAAATAAGGTCGACTCATGAGATACCTTAAGGGATCATATTTAGCAATGACATAAGTTTTTTGGCTAAGCATATAATGTCATAATTTTTGCGTAGCAAACACGACTGCTAGACATAGTTTTTCCAATTCTGTGTAGCGGGTTTCATAACTGATGAAGGTTCGGCTAATATAATAATTAGCACGTTCTCGCTTTTCATCATCAAGTTGGGCTAACATAGCCCCTAAGGTAGAATATGAAGCTGAAATATATAGGAGAAATGGGCGATCGAATTTAGGTGGTGAAAGCACAGGTGGATTAAGGAGGTATTGTTTGAGAAGTTCAAAAGCTTCTCTACATTCGGTATCCCAATTAAAGGGGACATCCTTCTTAAGGAGTTTAAGAAAGGGACCGGTTTTATCCGCCAACTTATCGATGAAGCGACGGATGGCTTGAAGCTTACCTTGTAAACTTCGTAACTCAGATATATTAGTCGGTGCGGGCATATCGGTGATGGCCGCAATCTTGAGAGGGTCGATTTCAATACCACGTAAAGAAACTAAAACCCCTAATAGTTTGTCGGATTTAACTCCGAATATGCATTTTGTTGGATTTAATCGAATGAGATATTCTCGTAATCGATTAAAGACTTTCCTTAAATCATCTAAATGATTATTTTCAATAATAGAGCGAGCTATAATATCATCCACATAATCATGTAGGATATCATGCATCATATCATGAAAAATGTAGGTCATAGCTCGTTGATAAGTTGCACGGGCGTTCTTTAAGCCAAATGGCATCACTTTCCAGCAAAAGGTACCCCAGGGGGTAATAAAGGCTGTTTTAGCCTGGTCTTCAGGAGCTATCCTGATCTAATTATAACCGGAGAATCCATCCATTAAGGACATCATCCCACTTTCGGCAGTGAAGTCAATGATTTGGTCCATGTTTGGAAGAGGAAAGTCATCTTTAGGGCATGCGGCGTTAATATCTCTAAAATCTGTGCAAACCCTAACTTTGGTAGCTTCTTTCTTGGTGACTTGGAACTACATTTGAGATCCATTCAGCATAATCAATAGCTTGTATAAAGATAACATTCAGGAGTTTTTCTAACTCCCCTTTGACTAGCAGAGCCACTTTGGGATGCATTTTTCTAAGTTTTTGTTTGACAGGTTTAGCATCCGGATGGACCACTAGATGATGCATGACTACGGAAGGGTCTAGACCTGGCATATCTTCGTATGTCCAAGCGAAGACATCTTCATACTCTTTAAGGAATGCGATGTATTGTTCTTGTTTTTCTTGACTTAATTCTGATCCAATATTGATTATGTGAGGATTGTCCTCAGTTCCAATGTTAATTTTAATGACATTTTCTACCTCCATGTGTAGATCTCTTTCAAAATTAGGTGGGGCGGGTGAAACGCCCAATTCTTGTAATTCTTGTAAGGTTAATTTAGATAATTCATCTTGAGGATTAGTGGCCTCAAGTTGGGCTATAGTTGGTATAGAACCATCAAAATAAAACCCATTGTGTAACATCTCTTCAACAGAGACATCATGGAAGATATCTCCTTCCAACTCTTCATCGGGGTCGGCAATCATTTCAGGGTATGCTATGGACAGCATGTTGCATGAAAACGACTGATTTTTAAGAGGCAAATCAACATGCCTATCCAAATAATCTTGATAGCATATGAGATGATCATCATCCTCAAAAGGAAAGGGTTGACCCTTACTAGGAAATAGGCCCACACCACAGCGGGCAGGCCACGGTTCTACCTCGAAAGGTTCTTTCATGCCATTTTGGAAAGGTCCCAAGCCTTTCCCTTCATATCCCATTTTAAGCATCATGGGTTTAGCTTTAATATAATCATTGGTAAAATAACACCGAGCGTATCCTTCATGGTGAGTTTTGATATTCCGAGGGATTCTTCCCCGGTCATATCCTTTATAAATGAAGGCACAACTCCCGACTTGGTAAGTACTTCCCATAGGTTGTGGGAGGCCCAAAGTACGAGGAGATGGCGGCAAGTTATTTAAAAGGTTTGAATCTTGCATGAAAGCATTCATTTTTTCTGATATTAAGGTTGTAGATAAATCTGGTAAAAGTTCATCAGAAAGGGCATAAGATGTAGAAGGCTTATTACCTATGTCTTTAGTTGTGGAAGGTATGATAGATGTGTCTATAGGTCTTGAATTTATAAGGATAGAACTTGAAGGATTGGTTGTAGACTTAAGATCTGTTTGAGGTTCTAAAATAATTTGTTTAGAGGGTTGTTGATCTATATAGGAGGATGAAATTAATGGAGGGGAAATAGGTGAAGTTATGGGTGTATGTTTCACAGTTTTAGATGAAAAATAAGAACTAGGTTGTGTGGATGACAGAGCTGGGCAAAATTGCACTCCAACGGGTTCTACCAAAGCACACATATCAAAAGGTCTAGGGTCACCATGAATAGTGACCAACTGATTTTTGAATTCAAATTTAACACATTGGTGTAAAGTTGATGGGACCGCTCGCATGGCGTTGATCCAAGGGCGACCCAAAAGTATATTGTACGATCGTTGGGCAATGTACAATAAACACGGTTGTTTCTAGGGTTCTAGGACCAACTTGCAATGGGAGGGTAATAACTCCACACGTTTCTTGTGTTTCGTCATTAAAAGCTTTGATAATCATATCGATTTTCTTCATTTCATCACTTCTAAAGCCAAATCGTTGGTAGAAGTCAAAGGTGCAAATGTTTAGAGATGAGCCATTATCAATCAAAACTCGTTTGATGACTACATCTCCAATTAAAGCAGTAATGTATAAGGGATTGTCCTTATGTAAAGCTGTGTTGTGGGATATCTTTATCCCGAAAGTCAATACAATCAATCTCTCGAGTGATGATAGTATTGGCCATAGCTTAAGGTTGAATGTTTTGAGGTACCATCATTTGGCTCAATGTAAGCATCAACTCATCCCTATGGGTGGGAGAGGATCTTAATAAATCTAAGAGAGAAATTATGGCCGTAGTATTAGACAATTGCTCATTAATGTTGTAAGGGGGTTTAGATTGGATATTAGGAGCATGATTCCCTTTATTAGGGTTTTTCAGAACGAATGGAGCCGATCCATCGTTCTGGTTTGGTTCTTGTTGGGAGTTTTGAGCTTGTTGTCGAGTAACGACTCCAATGGTACCTACGATGTTATAGTGAAGACGTTGAACTGGTCTCGGTTGAGCATTAATGGCTTGTTCATTAGAAAGGAATATATTAGAAGAAGGTCGAGTAGTGACTCTTCTAGGGAATGGTTCTTACGGAACATTAGCATCTGTGATGGGTTGAATAGGATCTGATTCATTTTTAGAACTATTCGATTGGTTTGAAGTAATGTCTAGTTCACTTTCACTATCTGATTCTATATCACTAGAATCAGAAGTTTGAAAATTATGTAAGGGCCTGGTCGTAACCAGGGATAAGGTCGTGTCAAATATTTGAGGATCCTGAACAGGTAATTGTCCGCTAATGGTTCCTACATATCGGGTAGGAGGGGGAACATTATGATGTTCGATTTGATTGGCTACCTCTTTACCATGTCTTGGTAAAGGGTGTTGAAATATGTCTAGAGTTTGATTGGCATTTTGATTTTGATTTTGGGGAATGGTCTTTTGAGTATTATTAGGAGGGTTTTGTTTAGGTTGGAAGGCTTGTACTTCCATTTCATTATTGTCAATCAAATCTTGTATTTTATGTTTCAATCTTTTACAAGCGTTGGTAGAATGTCCAGGTCCTCTATGGAAATCACAGTGCAAGTCAGCTCTGTATCCGGGTATAGTTGGGTCAGGTTCCCGGATAGCTGGTAATTGGATCAAACCTCTTTCAAGTAATTGAGGTAAAATAGTTGATAAAGGTTGGTTTAATCTAGTGAATTCTCGAGGAGGCTTGTCAGGAGGTTTCAATATGAATTTTTCTGTTGTCTTCGTTGCATTGATATTAGCAACGTTTTCTGCTGTCAGTGACTCCGTCACCGACAACTTGTTTGTTTTTATATTGATTTCTGGATGTTTTCTCATCATCCTTCTTCCTAAGTTGGCCTCTCCTAATGAGGGCATCTTCTACTCTTCGAGCTAAATCTATAGCTTGATCGAAGGTAGTTAAAGTAGCGGTTGATAGCTCATAAGATATCTGTTCTTGTAAATTGTTGATGAAAATGTCCAACATTTCCCTATAAGGCAGCACAAAGTGCGGTTTTCCTATCAATTGCCTCCATCTAGCTAAGAAATCGGCAAAACATTCATCCTTGTCTTGTTTTAAATTGTATAGGTCTTTAATAGTTACATGCCTCTCGATGTAGGCACTAAATTGATGGACAAATGATTCAGCTGTTTCTTCGAAGTTTCTCAAAGAATGAGTGGGCAACTGATAGTACCACTCTAATGCCATCCCACCTAAACTTTTGGGGAACATTTTTAGTAATAGCAAGTCGTCATGCGATATGTCGTGACATGCTATCCTAAACATGCGAAGATGCTCTATGGGATCTTCGGTTCCTTTATATATAGGCAGGACGGGCATGGGAAAATTCTTAGGGTATGGTTGAACTACAACTATGGGATCCAAAGGTTGACTACGAGATCTCTCGATAATTATACGAGGGACGGTAGGGATCTATCTGGTCCATACGTGAAGCCAATTGTTTCACCATGGCTTCCAGATTACTAGTTTGCCCCCCATATTGGTTTGGTAGGGCATTGACATGGGTTTTATGGGCGTAGGATGGAGGAACATGCAGATTAGATGCCATGTTACTGTTGTGTAAAGTATTGGTAGGAAAAGTATTATGGAGGAATTTTGAAGTTGGATTATGTTGTATTCCGGATTGTTGAAAGTTTGTATTTGGCTTTGTTTTAGGTTTTTGTTTATTTGAAGCATATTGCTCAATAGTTTGACGGAATAAAGTAGTGAAGGAAGGTTTCTTTTGTGTGGGAGTGATTTTAGGTTGAATAACGGGTTCCTTAGGAGGTTGGGTAACCTGTTGTTTTGACATGTTTTGAGCCATAGTGACCATATCCGTATTGGATGGCCCAGCCTTGTCACTTTCTTGATCAATGAAAGACAAGGGATTAATGCGCATATTAAACGCCTGTTCTATAGCTGCTTGAGCGTCACTGATTTGCCCTTTATCAAGGCGAATTGCCACATTAAGGTCATCAATGTTATCTATGAGAAATTTCTTGAAATGCTCTGCATTGTCAAAGGCAATAGTTCCATTAGGAGCTACTCTAGGGGATGAGGATCCATCCTCTTTAACACTTCCTTCTTGTTCCTTATCTTCACCTAAGTCTTCATCTGATTGACCTAGAGTTTCTCCTTCCGGATTTGTATCTCCAAGAAGGACATTTGGGTCTTTAGTTGTATCTTGTAACCAATCTTCTCCTTCCCCTAAAGTTTCTTTACCATTCCTAAGTTTAGGCATGGTGCTAAGTTTTGATTTCAGCAAATATATATATATAAAATATATATATATATATATATATATATATGCAACAAATTAAGAGGTATATATTTACTATATACCTACTACAATATTTGAAAATGAAATGTTTAAGTTTTTGCTAAGTTTTTGATTTTTTAGTTTTTCTTTAATTTTTTGAAACAATACAATAAAGACAACAAATAACACAATAAATGCTAGAAATAATTACTGAAGTAATAATTTAATTTTCTATAAACAACTTATGAATATCATTGATAGGTTCAAGTTGTTCGGGAGTCATGAAGTGTTCTTCTTCAAATTGAAAGTTTTCTTTTAAAAATTTGATGAAAAGAGCTATAGTGATATCATGTATTTCGGATCTTTGGTTGATAAAAGTAAAGCTCGTGGCAATACTCTCGATATAACATAGCTCTAGGAACTCTATTCCATATTCTCCTAATCGTAAGAACAACCTCTTGGTCTTCTACACGACCTAGGAATGGGTGCCACAATTGTGTCGTTCTCGAGGTATTCCTCGAGGGTGAAAAATTTTGAAGATACTAGAGCTCTCCTATAGGCTAACCATCTATGGCAGGCTCTCTGAAGTTCATGATAAAAAACTAATTGATGAGGATCCGGGATTCTATCTAGGACTAGCCTCTTGATTTGCTTAAGTTGTGTGGACCTAGATGAAATGAGACTAAGTCTCCTATCAAGTTCGTTCCACAGGAATTGATTTCTACTTGTTTCAGGCACACTAAGGACAGAATTAACTTCTATGGCTGCCAATTGATTTTCTACGTTTATAGTAACTGCTAACCTTTTCTTAGGAGCTACCATCTAAACATGTTTTCAAACTTAAATGTTTAAAATGCATCTATGTTTCAGTTGTTCTATATATTTTTTTGTTTTTGTTTTTGTTTTTCAAAAGGTTATGATGCATTCACGTCGGGTTCACCAAAATGTATCGCTCCAAATTTTTCGCATCCCTACCTTCAGGCTATAGGATCCGCGCCCGGAAGGAGGATGGGAAAAGGATGGTGCGGTACCTCGGACTGAGAGGACTTTGCGAAGGTCCCGCCTCTCAAGGGAGGTGTATTTTGATGATTTTTCGACGGATGGTGGGTTCACCGGGGAAACATTTGACGGCAGTTTCCATGCCTAGGTTTTGGAATGTGTTTAGATGTGTTCGTTTTAACCTTAAGCATTCATATCCTAGGTTTGGCCGAATGAATCTAGATTAATCTATATGAAAATGCAAGTTCAATGAATACAGAAAATAGATTTAAAGACAAAAATAGAGAGATTACAGAATGCAAGATGAGGAATACCGATCCGGATGTACGAAGAAGATTCGATGTTGAAGTAGTCTGGATCGTCTGAGATTCGACAGAATCATCTGCAATCAGACAAGATCGTCTGAGATCTGACGAATTCGTCAGACGAATTCGTCAGAGACCTGCAAAACCGAAAACAGATGCAAAATACAAAAAATACTACGGTGCTAACGAGGGAAATGATATAAAATGGCAGCAATGTTATCAAAGCGCAACTTAAACACGAAACAGAAATGAATTGTGCTAATTTGATGATAATTAAGATTTAATTATGCACTTAATCTAAATGGGTGAACTCCAAATGCAAGATAATATAAAACACTGAATAGATTATCTAATTTGCAGAATAAAATGACAGAAAAAGGGTTGAGGAACGCAAACTTCAAGCACTGATTGCCTTAATACGGACTGCAGTCGAGATCGTCTCGCATCAGTACGAAATCGCCTCGAATTCGACAGGTTCGCCTCCGATCTGAACAGGTTCGTCGGCGACGATAGGTGCTGGCTCCGGCTGAAAAATAGTGATGTACCTACAACAAAATTGATGTGGAACTAGTGCAAATGCAAGATAGAGATGATTTAACGTATATGGAATTGAATTGCAGAGAATTTCGGCCAGGGGTTGGGAAGGGAAAATCCTAGAGACTAAATAGGCTTAGGGGAGTAGTTAGGAGGTTGGAGATCATCCCAATTTGGGAGATCTCCAACGGGGGAGGGTCCCAACGGTGCGAGACACGCTTCTGCCCAGATTGGAGACCCGTTGGAACAAATTCCAACTTTGCAAAATCAGTTTTGCGACAAGATCGTCTGGACGTCCTAGTCCAGACGAAATCGTCAAATCTAGGGCGATATCGTACGATCGGCGACGATATCGTCAAACGGTCAAAACAACCTCTAAAAATGGCACGAAAAAGGGGAAACAGATTTCTCGACGGTTAACGGGTGGTTTGGGAGGTTAAATTTGAATTTTAAATTATTTACTAAGGTGAATGTAATTATTGCATTTTTACTGTGCCAATTTTAGGGTGCTACAAGCCTAGTCAAAAGAATGCATTGATTCCTACCCTAAAGACTTGATTAGGATGAAGAAAGAAAGATTCTAAATTATAATGACAAAGAAGAAGAATTAAAAATTGTAATCCTTATTTTATGGGGTTAATAGAATAGAGAAATATAGTCATATTATTACTATATTTATTATTATAGTGATATCTTTAAAGTTGTCTTTAACATCAAAATATACCTTTTTTGTTTTTATTTTTTTTCAATACTATGATAGAGTTATATACATTAGCATGGTAATAAAGCATCAATAACTTTATGTAACACCAAAAGCTTACATTGGAGAAACATTAAAAGGTAGTATCAATATAATTTTGATGTAGAGTAATTCATACGTTACAATGAATTCAAATTATAAAAAAATAATTAAAATTGTTAAATATAATAATTAAGAACAATTAAAACTTAAGGTAATTATTAATTTATATTTTAGTGATTTTATTTAATTAATTCTTCTATGTAATTCATATACATGCAATTATTGATTTAATTTTAAGTGTTTCTAACATCATTACTTTCAATATTTATTGATTACACCCCCAAGGGCTAGGTGTATTAGTAGTTATATGTCTAGCTAGGCACTTACCAAGAAGAGACATATATTCACATGCTTGATACGTCTGAATCCTTTGAGTGCACACTAGACCGATAATGACGATACAAATCTTGAGTGATCGATGGTCCCCCTCACACCGGGTCAACAATGGTGAGGTGGTATATAATTTTTGGGAGGAACCCCCATGGTTTGAACCCTAGAAGTTACTAAAAATAGTGTGGACGTAATCAACTCCCCTATGTATCCAAAATAAAAAATAAAAAAAATAAAATTATATATTGATTACTAATGATAATTATATTTGACCATATGCATATAGTAAAAAATATATAATTGTGTGTATAATTGTAACAATATGTATTAAATAATTATTTATATATCATAAGATTCATAATGAGACTTCAAATGTGTATAAATAGTTTTCAAAAATATTAATTAATATAATATAAATATTAATCTAGCCTTATTTAACAAGTTCGATAGATGATGATGCAAGTTTATTCACATCATTTAATATAAGCCTACAAGCAATCTTATGTATACAATATTGATGTATTTATCTATAGAGGTTAATTAAACCTTTTATTAAAGGTTTGGTAACTTCACCTTGAGCCTTATGTTGACCATAGTTAATATTATTGTAATTTTAATTTGTAATTTGGAGATTAGGTATGTACTATAAATACCCACAATCCTTGATCCATTATATTAGTTTATTTATGAGTGTTTTGATATTATATTATAGGGTACCTATGGGCACCCACCCTATTATTTCATCTTCTTAATATTTTTATTTTGCTTTTCTATTCTCTTGCATATATTAGTGGTAAATTTTACATTTCGCATGATTTCTAGAAAGTATTATTGAATTCGACATTGTATTAAAGTGAATATAAAGTGATTTCGCTTGGTTATGTAGAGAGATTGTTTCTAAAGTAATTTTGAGAAAGATCTTGTTTGATAGTTTTTAGGGTTTTTCCTTAAAAACTCTAGTGGAAACTTGGATTGTGAGGATCTCTTGTGTGGCAATGGCTAATTGACTCAAGAGAAATATTGGTAAAACATTCACTATGATTTTCCTCTTTGACATTCAATTCATTTTTTTGATTAATTTTTTTTAATCAATAATTCCAGTGATGCCTTAAAGAAGTAGTTTCTACTGAATTTGGTGGATTAAATTTTTTGAAGGGTTTTAGAAACCTTAGTTGTCTTTTAAATTTTTTTATAAAAACAATCCATTTTCTTCTCTATTTTAGATTTTGCTTTGGCACTGGTGCAATATAGATAAGAGGGTAGTCTACATGAATTTCAAATTTACTACGAAGAGTCTACACATTTGACAAATCACCTCCTAATTGTTAAATAAACCTTGGGTAAGATTTAGTGCATGGCAAAGACTTTCAATCCAATTGATAGTTATTGAATGGTCTACCAACAATTTATGATGCTTATATTGGAGAGGATTGATTGATAGGTTGCATTCTAGTAAAGGTTGTATTGGGATATATGTACAAACCAAAAGTGATTTTGGATTCTTTGCAAAATTTTGGGAGGTCCCAATTCAACACTTCTAATAATTTTATTTTTTTCCTTGATAATAAGGGGTTGTACTCAGATCCCCACCCTTGAAAAATTACATTTCTCTTCTTTGTAGCTTTAGAGTTTACAAAGAGATAAACTTCTCATCTCAATTGAGATGCTATAGCTAGAAACCTACATCATTTTACATAAAATGTCTGAAATCTAGATTTTTATTTTCTAGATATTTTCAAATATTTGTATGAATAAAATTACTCCATAATTTAGCATCTTTCTTGATATTTTTCTATAGCAGCATTCACAATGCCAAAAATTCACCTCTACTATCTATGTCTTGCAACTTAGGAGAGTAATATTAGAAGTGTTGAATTGGGAGGTCCCAATTCAACACTTCTAATAATTTTATTTTTTCCTTGATAATAAGGGGTTGTACTCATGTCCCCACCCTTGAAAAATTACATCTCTCTTCTTTGTAGCTTTAGAGTTTACAAATAGATAAACTTCTCATCTCAATTGAGATGCTATAGCTAGAAACCTACATCATTTTACATAAAATGTCTGAAATCTAGATTTTTATTTTTTGGATCTTTTAAAATATTTGTATGAATAAAATTACTCCATAATTTAGCATCTTTCTTGATATTTTTCTATAGCAGCATTCACAATGCCAAAAATTTACCTCTACTATCTATGTCTTGCAACTTAGGAGAGTAATATTTCCAAAATATCACACTATCATAGTTTGCTTAACCAAATATGGATTGCTAGTTTCCTTCCTGAAACACAAGTGCAACCACAAAAATTATAATAAATAGTCTAAATGAAAACATATTATTGTTACAAAATAAAACATATATTACCAATGTAAAACATTAAAGTAAATCTTAATCATTAATTGATTTAGGTAGTCAACATTTTTTTTTAGCTTCAACTAAACTTTTTACTTCCTCTAACCATGGAAAGGAGAATTTAACTTCATGATCCTCAATCAAAACCCCTCTATTGGCTATATTATCTGCACATTTGTTTCCTTCCCTTAATATATGTGTAAACCTGATTTCTTCAAACTCTTTAGCAAGATATTGAATTTCCATAATTATCTCTTGTATGTTCCATGGAGCCTTTGCTTTCCTCAAAATTGCATTTATTACTATGAGAGAATCACCTTCCATCCATACTCTATTCCATTTCATTTGTTTACATATTTTTAACTCTTCTAAAGCTACCCAAGATTCAGCTTCATTATTTATCTTAAAACCACTATTAAAAACATAATGAGACAAAATCTCTCTATTATTTCTAATTATTCCTCCTCCTCCTACTGGTCCTGGATTTCCTTTAGATGCTCCATTAAAATTCAATTTAACCCACTCCACATATGGTGGTTTCCACTTTATATTATTTACCTTATTTTTTCTTCTCTTATACCCAACATCATAATTCCATTTAATGACTTGACTCCATCTATCAAAACTCTCTACTTCCAAATTAGGGATTGGGTGAGTTGATAGGGTTGGTTTAGACTCCTGTATGGCTAAACATATCTTCTTTTTATTACCTCTAAATTACTTTCCTTTCCTTTAAATATTATTCTATTCATTTCTAGCCATATAGTCCAAAGTATTATATATTTTGATATATCCAAAATTGTCTATAAAGCCTCACTTTTATAAGTGCTATGCCATTGCTTTAACCAATATTCAATTTTGATATTCATCACCATGAATTTACAAAACATATTAAGAATCCATTGATAAATATTCCAGAATATAGAGCAATGTCCCAAGAGATGGTCAATACTCTTCTCCTCCTTATTAACAAAAACACATTGATAGGGGCCATGAAAACCCATTTTCATAAGGTTATCCTAGGTAAAAATTCTTCTATGACCTACTAGAAAAACAAAAAAATTGACTTTAGGAATGCTTGGGCTATCCCAAATATCTCTCCAAATTCTAGTGATGTTATTATTATGTTGGTGTTGAACATTATATCCACTTCTTGTTGTGTATTCTCCTAAGCTATTCAACTCCCAAATAAATTTATCCTTGGCATCGCTCGAAATAATCATAGTTGTTATCTTTCTACTCAATTTCCTCCTAGCATCAATGTCTTGTATACTTGTAAAAAAATATTCTTTCCATTTGTATCTTCCTTCTCAATCCTTGTACAAAATTTTTGAAACCCTATCACCGTATTTGTGTTGAAGCAATCACATCCAAGGTTTCAAAACTGGATCTAAATTGAGTGGTTTTTTATCACACCAAGTATCCATCCAAATAGAAACTTTTTCTCCAGTTCCCACCACCCATATTAAACCTTTAATCATAAGATCAATAGATTTTTTTAAACCATTCCAAAGAGCAGAACCATTTGGAAGAGAGAATGCGATAAATATTAAACTTGGGTCATTGGGATCAACATACTTAGAAAAATTCTTGCCCATTATCTTTGACTCTCTTTGTACAATCTCCAGATAAATTTTCCCCTAAGAGCTAAGTTTACATCTATAAGAGCTCTTAAACCAAGACCTCCCCTAGTTTTATAATCACACAAATTGCTCCATTTCCCTAAAGGAAATTTCCTTTTATCATGTAAACATGACCATAAAAATGATCGCATGATAAAGACTAAACATTTTTCAACTTATTTTATCATAGAATACAATGACATATAATATATTGGAATGGCTTGTAAGACTGGCTAAATAAACTGCACTCTTCCTGCTAATGATAACTATCTACCTTTCCAAGCTAGAAGTTTATTTTAAACTTTACTAATAACTGGATTCCATAAATCTATCCTAATTCTCCACTCAAATAAAGGCATCCTAGAAAAGTTGTTGGTAAATTTACCTCCTCCATTTGAAGCAACCTATAAATTATTGCTTTGATATTAGCAGGAGTGTTAAGGAAGTAAATTTTAGATTTAGTCCTATTAATGTTTTGCATTGAATCTCTTTCGTACTCTTTTAAAAAGTTATTCAAATATCTGGCCTCATTTATCCTTACCCTTCCAAAAAGGGTTGTATCATCTACAAATTGTTGATGGGTGATGCTATCAATGTTATTACAAACCTTAAGTCCACTTATAATCCCACATTTGTAAGCCTTATTTAATTTCCTACTAAAAAATTTTGCCTTAATAATGAACAAATAAGGAGATAGATGATCTCCTTGTCTAAGGCCTCTCTTGGCTTTAAAATATTTTGTCACTAACCCAATGACCAACACTGAATAAGAAATCATAGAGACACAAAATTTAATCCATCTAACTCATTTCTTCCAAAAATCAAACTTATCTAAAATGAAAAAAATAAAATCCCATTTAACCCTATAATAGGCTTTACTCACATCAAGTTTTAAGATCATAGCTTTCTCTTTTCTTGAAGTTGTTGAATGTATAACTTCATGAGCTACTATGATCCCATCCAAAATTTGTCTCCCTTTCACAAATTCTCCTTCCTCTTCTGAAATTATTTGTATAACAATGACCTTAATCTATTCGCCATCACTTTGGAAATAATCCTATAAGCCATATTACACAGGCTTATGGGTCTAAAAGAATCAAATAATTCAACATCCTTATTTTTTGGAATTAAGGTAAGATAAATTGAATTTATTTTATAAAGAATGTATTATTTTACCCTATAATGTTCCACTACCACCAATAAATAATCCTTTACTATATCCAAATTATGTTGGTAAAAAGTTGCAAAGAACCCATATGGACCTGGGAATTAATCCTTATTAGAAGAGAAAAGAGCTAGAAAACTTCTAGAGTAATAGGATCCATCAGTTTCCTATTATCGTCATTTTTTCTAACTGAAGGAACATCTTGAAGAAGTGTATCATTAAGAACTTTTGTCTCCTTGAAACCTAGAATATTCTAATAAAACGACTTGCCTCTTTTCTAATTTCACTTTGATCTTCAATCCAAACCTCTTCTATTGATTTAATTCTACTAATTCTAGAAGATGATCTTTGTACTATAGCCATCCTATGAAAAACTTTGTATTTTTATCTCCTTTTAACCAAGTCTGTCTTGATTTTAATATCCATAATTTCTCTTCCTTACTCAAAATATTATGATAATCACTAAGCAACTCCCTTTCCTTTGATCTTGTATTATTTTCATCACCTTTTTGGAATTTTGAAATTTTATCTTTTAATTCTTCTTTATTCTCAAAAATGTTTCCAAAGGTGTTCTTGTTCCATTCTTCTAAGCTAGATTTCATAGCTTTAATTTGGTTTGGAAAAGAATACAACCCACCATTACATAAAGAATTCCATGTTTGAGCTATCATATCAACAAATTGAGGATGGTCTTCCCACATCTGCTCATATTTAAAATATGATATTTTTTAAATTCACTTACCATAATTTTAACTCTTATTGGCCAGTGATCTAAACTAATCCTTGTCAAGGTATTAATTTTAGTAAAAATTCCTTCATGTAGCCAATAATATGATAGAATGCATCTATCTAATTTTTCTACTATTAGGTTCCATTCTCTCTTGTTATTGGTCCAAGTATAGTTGTCTTCTTCAAACTCAACTTCCCATAGATTGTTTTTTTGAATAAAATTTGAGAAATATTTCATACTTGGGGTCAATTTTCTAATTCCCCTAATTTTTTCATTCAGCTTGGTTATGGCATTAAAATATCCAATGATCATGAATCGGGTTTCTTGGTCTTTACTTCTCATAAAGGCTTCAATCCCACTCCAAAATTCTAATCTACCTTACTGAGTTGTAGGTCCATAGAAATTGATAAGGATGAAGCAAATATTTTTAAAGTAGCAAGTGACTAAAGAGGCTATCAAATGCCTAGTTTTATGAATGGTTACACAAGAGGTTCTAGAAGGATTCCATTAAGTTAGAATTTCCCTTGCTGCTCCTTCAGAATCCATAACATCCCATTCACATCTTTCCCAAACTGCTTTCATAGTTTTTGAAACTTCTTATTTTATCATTTTAGTTTCTTGGATGTAGAGAATATCAGATTTATTACTTAAACATAGGTCCCTAATACACCTATGCTTTGAGGGGGTATTAGCACCCATTATATTCCATGAGATGATAATCATGTCTCATTAGGGGATTTTTGTCCCTCTTACATATTGCCAATATCATTTTGCTGTTTAGTAAATATAAGTTCAACCAACTTAGTTTGTGTTCCTTTCTCTATGTCAGCTCTTGCTTCCCTGGATCTTGCTTGATAATTTGAGGGTTTCCCATTTTTGCCTTGCCTATATCAGGAGTAGGTCTTATTAATCTATTCTTCAATATTCTTTCGTAGTTTTATTTTTTAACATATTTATCCTCTCTTAGCTCTATTATAAAAGCTTTTGACTTATCCTACTCATTTTATGGTATTTTCTTATTAATGGCAAAGGTATTGAATTCTAAAACTGCATTTTATTTACCAAGTATTTTCTCCTGAATGGTGCATGGTACTTCAATAGAGTGTTCAAAATCTGATGAGACACATTCCTTAGGTTCATCAAGAATGTTCTTCCTTAAATTAGGATCATATTGAATAGACAGTTCCTTGCTAATATGTTGAAATTGTTGTACTGTGTCCTCTAAGTTTTGATCTACTTTTTCTTCATAGGCTAAAGCCTAAAAGGAATTGGAATTTCTTCCAGTATCCTTCATTATTGGTATCCACTATTCATTTTCTTTTATTTTTCTAGATCTATTTTTTGGAAGTTGAAAATCATCTTTATCCATAACCATCTGTAAATTTCTCTTACGATTTTATAGATATTATGTTGGGCTCTTCATAGGGCATGATATCTCAATATGCCCCACCTCATGATATATTCTACATCTAAAATATATATTTACATAAGCTATAGCTTGGATCCACAAATTATCCCCATACTTAAGAATGATTGATTTTGGTAAAGCTTTACTTATATCAATCATTACCAATATTCGAGCATAAATAGCCAAAAATCCATCTTTTATTGTATCTAAAATATCAATAAAATATCCTAGAGTGTTGCCTATAGCCTTGAAGGTATCTATTTCCTAAAATTCAATGGTCAACCCAAACATCCTAACCCAAACTGGTACTAGGGATAGATTTATATTTTTCATGTGAAAAGCCTTCATACCAATGGATAAGGAAGAGTATTGCTCTTTCCATAAACCAAGGACCTCCTTTTAGGATTCTTTCTCTTTATTCCCTAGAAAAAAATGGCTAGGAAGAAAAATTTGGGAACAAATGATAGAATCACTTCTGGAGACTTCCAACTCCTACCAATCCATTTTCTCAAGGCTGAAGCCCCTACCCAATACCCACTAAATTTACCAAAAACTGCCCTATCTTGGAGTAATGAGGATATATTTGAGGTGCGCTCACTAACCTCTATCACTAGGGATGATTCTAAGGATTTGACTATAAATTGATCCATGGAAAGGAAATTAAAACTCAAAATATAATGAAATTTATCTAAAATTCCTATAGTAAATATAATATTTGATAAAAACTTTATAAATTTTTCATGCACAATTTCTAAGAAAAAGAAAGGGAAAAAATAACTTAGCTAAAAAATTATATCCAAATAGAATGTCTTTCCTTGCTAAAGTCCTAGCCCTTCATTGCTCTTCCCATCATTCGAACCCTAGTTGGCAAATATTTACAATTTCGTTTTTCGCAACTTGAAAAATCGTCATTGCCCTTGTTTCGAATGGTTGACTTCCTAGGATTATATCTCCCTCAATATTGCTCAGATTTTTTTATAGGACCACTCATTTTAAATCTATTCCAATGTTTCACAAGTTGGTCCAAGAATCTTCTGAATCATATAACTCTTCGTGAAGATACAGACCCTAAAATATGAGATGCTTTTTCAGGAAAAAACCCTAATCCTTCGCACTTTGCAATTCCATTTTTCACAACTTGAAAAATCGTCACTACCCTTGTTCCAAATGGTTTACTTCACAAGGTCGTGTATCCCTCAATATTACTCAATTTTTAATGATTTTATTGTTTTGATGGTTATTTTATATTAAAAATAGCAATTTCACTCCATAATTTAAAAAATAAATTCTTAAATTTGGAATATTCTATCAAATATTTTATTTCATAGTAAAAAAACTTGGATAAGTGGCATCATTTTTTTTGTAAACAGGTTTGGTTCTTTGGGGATATTTATTTATTTGATAGGGATAGTTTGGTATTTCAAATGCTAACAATGGTACAATGGCATTATTGCATTGTGCAAAGAGTTGTGGATGAGGGTAGTCCTAGGTTCAAAGTTTGACCATATTTGCATTTTACCTTTTTTAGACATATTAATGTCATGAGATATTAATTTCATGGACAATTATATTTCAAATAAGTTCATGGTGATATAGATTTTGGCATAGATATTAGCATAATGGGATCATAAAGAGGTTAATGCAATGGTACTAGTGACACGAAGCCTCTATGGTTTTTGTTTTCATTCCCATGGGCAATACTATGTTTTGAGGACTATTGCTCATGTTGATTCTAGGCACATACATGGAGATGTGGGCTAGCCCAAGCATCCTCTACATGATAGCTATAGTGTTCAAAATAATTTACTATCATCATTTGTTATGTAATGATGTAATGGGGAATTAGATCTCTTTGGATGGTTTTCATATAATGAACGAGAAAAATTCCTACATTGTTTAATGACCCTTTTGGCATGGCCAATACATCCATGTGAATGTTGAGCAATCCCATTCCTTCGCATATTTTTGGCTTGCTAGTCAGGGGAAGGATGCATAAGGTTTGGAATTCCTAAGGTTGTGGTTTCAAAACTCCATTTTTTCTATGTTGTGTTAGATAAAGAGTTTGTATAGGACCTCAAGACAATGTCTAATTGAGATGAAGTAGATCATTTATGGGTTATAATATAATTTTGCTAGAGGGTTTCATGGTGTGAGAATTTGAATGGTGTATGAGGTAATTCTCTATTGTTGAGGTGAGCACTTGAATTGTCATATCTTGGAATAACTTGATACAAAATAAAATGTTGTGGCATAATGGTAAAGCACATAAATATTTCTTGACATGACCATGTAAGGCCTTATATTGTATACTTTTGGAGAAGAGAGGTTGTGGGATAAAATCCCTCCTCTTATACCTTGGTCACTCATGTTCAAAGTATGGCTTTTATGGTGTTTGGATGCTTGGATTTATCATCATGTCTCCACTTTATTAGTGCTTGAAATTTTTCATTAACAATAGCATGGATGGACTTGATTGTTGGAAGAGGACTTATAAAGATTTACTGCCCTAAATGTCTTGAGTTCAATTCCCTTACTCACTTATTTTTAAGAGGCTTACTTATATGCTAGCATGGTATCCGACATGATGTCCATATGACCACCAATAAATCCTTTTGGCTATAAATAAGGAGAGTACCCAATCATTTGTAAACAAGTAGCTATATTGTATGCCTAGTCATTTGACCAATTAACAATAGACAAGTATGGATGGATTTTTTTGAATAAATGGATCTATGACATATGGAACCCTCTAATTCGTCATAGGTATATACAAATTTTTAAATTTAAAATTTTGGTGGCTTTGTCAATGCATGAAGGGGTAGTGTGAAGGGGAAGACTTCTCAAGGCTATAACTTGTATATACAGAAGTGTTTGGAGCCTATTTTTTTTATTATATATTTTTTTGAGATCTTAGTAATTGTTGTATTAAAAATTTATCGAGTTTATAGGATCATTATAGACCAATATGTGGCATCTATTTGATGACATGTTATAATTTTGGAGAGGTTATTTGGCTCCAAGAGGAGTAGGATTTGGATGATTACTATAGGGTATGTTGATGCAGGAGCATCACATTATAACCCTCTTTCTCTTAAATTCATAACGGTCATATTTTCTATCCATTAGTTTTCTATATTCGTTCCCCTGCAATGGCCTTCTCTCTACAACGGTCATATTGTAATGGTCAATTTTTTTTTAAATTCATAATGGTCATATTTTCTATCAGTTAGTTTTCTATTATTGTTCCCCTACAATGATATTCTCTCTACAATGGTCATATTTTAATGGCTAAATTTCTCAAAACCTATAAATGCTTGATTCAATCAGTACTTGGGGGGATTGTCAGCTCAGTACCACCTTGTGGTAGTCAAGGGTTGTTAAGATCAAGTCTTGGGATGTTCTGACATGGAACAACATTGACATATATACCTCTTGAGGAAATTTGTAGCACTCTAAATAGCGCATGGGTATATAAGTACTCAATAGAGTGGCATTGACATATCTATCTCTTAAAAAAATCTATAGCACTTTGAATAGTGTGTGGGTATAAAGTATCCAAAATGGAGCAACATTGACATATCTACCTCTTAAGGAAATTTATAGCACTTTAAATAGTTCATGGGTAAATAAGTACCTAAAATGGAGTGACATCAACATATATGTCTCTTGAGAAATTCTAGAGCACTTTGTATAGTGCGTGGGTATATAAGTACCTGAAATGGAGTAGCATCAATAGATATGTCTCTTGAGGAATATTGTAGCACTATGTGTAGTGCATGGATGTATAAGTGGCCCTTGAATTTGTAACGACATCTTCGAGTGCTTGTAATTTCAAGGTTTTTATTTAATAAAAAGCATTTTTTTATTATTTGTGTCACATCTATGTGTGTTGGTTGGTTTTGGCTATGGTGCTACCTAACATTAAGTGGTATCAGATCTTAGAACATTTCTTGTGGGGTTCTGTGCACATTTTCCTATTGATTAAGTGTGATGTTGTTAGCATCCTCCTAACATATCCTAATAGTTATATTTAATTATTAATTATATTAAATAGGGTCACGACCCTTCATATCACACCTTAGAATATGTATTTATTGCAATCCAATTATGGAAATAAATACATCATCGAAGACAATTACAACTAAGTCATTTACTGGTATTACCATCAATCTCAACAATGATTCAGTGTAAAAATTATTCAAATGTTAATTTCTATTTGTATTTTAATTTTTATCTCGCAGGAGTCATTCCAACTGGTATCAGAGCTAAGGAAAATAAAAAAATTTCTCCTCGAGACACCAAATGTAGTTATTTATTCCACTGTATCTGTTTTCATAAGCCCTTCGGCTACTACAAGTATTATTGCATTGCATTGCATCAAAATCGGTGTCCACCTTTGAACAAATGCATCGTTAGCGGTATAAAACTCTCGATGATTCCCATATCAATATCGCTATACCTACGTTGCAAACAAAAGCATTTTTCTCGATAAACAACTCGACAAAGCAAACTTGAAACCAGGCGTCCTTCGTGGCAATTCTGCCCTGCAAAAGATAAAAACTGAGTACAAGTGAATCTACATCTCTGGCGAGACAACATTGCAAGATAGGCAACGGTGAAAACAAGAAAATTTAGGTGACCAAAATTGGCATCAAATTGACGCAAGGACCCCCTTGTAACATTTTTTTGGTGACGTCTCAAGGCGAAGAAAATAATTTTCTGGTGATACCTCATAAGTTTTTTTTAAGGTTTAAAACAAATTTCCAATCATAGGGAAAAAGTACAGACATCAAAAAGTGAAGGATCGAAAATAAAATCAAATTTTGTGCCCAAAAATCAACCTACAACATAAATTTTGCATTGTCCAATGAAGGTTATAGTTCTGATAGAGAATTATAAGTTTTAACCAAGGTTCTAAATTTTTTGATCATCGACAGCCAAAACCTGACGTCGAAAGTAAGACCGAAAGAAAAAAAATGTGGATCATTATCCCACATTGGTTGTGGAAAGAACCAAAGGGATTTGATAAGGGGAAATGCATAGCTAGTAGATTGTCTAGCTCAGCTAGAAATCTCCCATGAACACGAAGGACAATAGTGTCAATGGTTGACACGTGGCCTTCGTCAATGTTGCTACCTTCCCGCTTAGTGCTTGCCCGCCTCCGACCAGTCCCACCTACCCACTCGCTTAACTACCATTCTGTCGCCCTTAATTTTTGCCTTCGCTAGCTTTGCTCTGCTACCTCGTGCTTTGTGTCACTTGTCTCCATCCACCTTTTAGTGCCACCTATTGGCACCTGCTTTCTACCCCCACCTACACCTTGTGCCTTATGCCACTTGTCTCCACCCGACCCTGCTCCTCGTGCCTTATGCTGCTTGTCTCCACTTGACCTTGCACCTTATACCTTGTGCCACTTGTCTCCACATGACCCTACTGTAGAGCGCCACCAAAATATATGTTAACACCAAATTTTTTAAAAAAAATTGCAAATATTTTTTACAATTAAATTCAATTTTTGCAAATATTTTTAACAATTAAATTCTTTTTTTGCAAATTTTGATATTGCCTAAATTAGACAAGTAAAATACAAAAATTTTGAAGACATCTACCATGATCGATGGACGAAGGTCACTAGATATGGATAAACTTCTTCAAGAAATTTGCCAAGGCAAAGAGGAGAACGTCGCTAAGACACAAGAACTCCAGGAAACAATACTCGCATTAAACTTAAAACTAGAATCTGTCAGTCAGAATATGGCACTAGCGCAAACAAATCAAACTAATGGAGGATCGCCACCTCGGACACCATTGGGAGGGCCACAAACATCCATCCTACCCAGGACTACCAAGTTAGATTTTCCAAAATTTGAAGGCGGTGATCCTACAAACTGGATTTATCGGGCAGAGCAATATTTCTCGTTGAATCAAATTCTTGAAAGACAAAAGGTGCATATTGCATCCTTTCACTTAGAGAATGAAGCCATCCAATGGTACCAATGGTTCAAAAAAACCAACGACACTCCTACTTGGTTCGCCTTTACAGAAAACCTATTAGTGCGGTTTGGACCTAGCGCTTTTGAAAATTTTAGAGGAGCTCTCACAAAATTATGCCAAACCACTTCGGTAAAAGAATATCAAGCTGAATTTGAAATATTGGCAAATCGGACAACCGGGCTAGATGCTTCCTTATTTCAAGATTGTTTCATCAGTGGATTAAAGGAAGAAATCCGAATAGAGGTACAAATGTATAGACCCACAAATATGATGGAGACCATAGGATTGGCGAAACTAGCGGAGGATAAAATTAGGGCACAACGTCGATTGGGGAAACCACCCATGGGGAAATCATCAAATAGTTACACTAACCCCAAAACCATGCAAAATGGAAGGGTACAAAATTCATACACAATTCCCAAAATTAACCCAACCCTACCAATTAAATGCCTTAGTTTCGAAGAAATGAAGGAACGACAAGCTAAAGGTCTTTGCTACCACTGTGATGAGAAATTCGATCGAAATCATAAATGCGCCTCACGAAAGTTGTATATTCTGGATGCTACGAACTGTGGCAATTCCTCCAAAGAAGAAACTGAGATAGAAGTAGAAGTAGTATCCGACACACCAGAAAGTGAAGAGGAAAATACACCTAAGGTTTCCTTCAACGCCCTTGCAGGATTTTTTGCTCCACAAACGATGAGGGTAAAAGGAAATTTTAAGAAATAAAACCTTATTGTGCTCCTAGAATCGGGTAGCACGCACAATTTTATCGATCCAAGGGTGGCTAAACAAGCTAATTGTTTTATATATCCTTGTAATAATTTCGAAGTGATGATTGGAAATGGAGGAAAAATTGCATGTAAAGGTAAATGCCAAAATATTAAACTAACTATGGGGGATTATAACATGAAAGGAGACATGTATGTACTACCCCTAGGAGGTTGTGACATCGTACTAGGAGTACAATGGCTATGAACATTGGGCATAGTTCAATGGGAATTTGATGAATTATGGATGAAGTTCATAGAGAAGAACCAAACTTATACTATCAAAGGATTAAAATCTGGACCTTCACAAATCATAAGTTCTCATAGAATGGAGAAAATTATCCGTAAAGGAAGCAAAGGAATGGTAGCCCAATTGTTCTCAATCCAAACCACTCACGAAGAACAGGAGGCGCCAGAGCTACAAAATATTTTAGAACACCATAAAGAAGTATTCAATGAACCAAAAGGACTGCCTCCACAACGAAGTCACGATCACTCTATTCAACTACTTCCAGGGCATCCACCCCCTAATATTAGGCCCTATCGTTATCCATATCTACAAAAGACCGAGATAGAGAAGCTAGTACAAGAGCTTCTTAAGGCAGGGGTCATTAGACCTAGCAGAAGCCCTTACTCCTCTCCAGTTATATTAGTGAGGAAGAAGGATGGGTCATGGCGTTTATGTGTCGATTTTAGAGCACTTAACAAAATGACCATCAAGGATAAATTTCCTATTCCTATAGTCATAGATGAACTACATGGGGCTGCCTATTTTTCCAAATTAGACTTACGATCGGGCTATCACCAAATTAGAGTTAACGAGAAGGATATTCCAAAGACCACCTTTCACACTCATGAAGGGCACTATGAATTCTTGGTGATGCCATTTGGCCTTACCAACGCTCCTTCCACTTTTCAAAGTTTAATGAACAAGGTATTCCACCCTTTCCTTCGTAAATTTATCTTAGTTTTCTTTGATGACATTCTGATTTACAACAAAACATGGGAAGATCATTTGAACCATATTAGCCAAGCATTGAAAATCTTGAAGGAAAATCAACTCTATGCGAAGAAATCAAAGTGTTCCTTTGGGAAGAAAGAAATCGAATACTTAGGACACATTGTCTCTAAAGATGGAGTTAAGGTAGATCCTCGCAAAATTGAGGATGTGAAAAGTTGGCCTATTCCAAAAACCTTAAAAGGTCTACGAGGATTTCTGGGGCTAACAGGATATTATCAAAAATTTGTCAAAAATTATGGAAAAATTGCAGCTCCTCTAACAACATTGCTTAAGAAAAATGCCTTCAAGTGGTCATCTCAAGCGGATGAAGCATTCACTACATTGAAAAATGCACTGTGTACCACTCCTGTCCTAGCTACACCCAACTTTTCTAAACCATTCATCATTGAAAGTGATGCCTCGGGGGTCGGACTAGGAGCCGTACTCATGCAAGATGAAAGGCCTCTAGCTTTTACAAGCAAGGCATTTTCTAAAAAGAATCTAGCCCGTTCTACCTATGAAAAAGAAATGTTGGCAATTGTTCACGCTATTCAACATTGGAGACCTTACCTTATTGGACAACATTTCATTATACGCACTGACCATCATAGCTTAAAATACTTCTTGGAACAATGTACTAATACCCCGGAACAACAAAAGTGGGTTACTAAACTACTTGGCTATGATTACGAAATTACATACAAAAAGGGAAAGGACAACATGGCGGTCGATGCACTCTCTAGAAAATTTGAAGACATGCCTCAATTCCATGCTCTTTCCTCCCTTATTCCCAAATGGTTAGATGAGGTATATGAAGAATGGGTTAATGATCCTACTACCCACACAATAATTCAACAACTCCAACATAATCCTAATAGCAAACCTCCATACACTTGGACGGATAATATATTAAGGTACAAAGGAAGGGTGGTCCTCGCCCCAAATTCCTCTTATCGTGAAAAACTTCTCCATGAATTACATACCTCACCCACTGCCAGACACTCAGGGTTCTTAAAAACATATAAAAGAGCAACTAGATATTTTTATTGGGTAGGTATGAAAAACTACATCAAAACATTTGTAAAAGCATGTGAAACTTGCCAAAGACATAAAGGAGAGACAATTGCTACTCCAGGATTACTTCAACCTCTTCCTATACCAACCAAAACATGGGCGGATATTTCTATGGATTTTATTGAAGGCTTACCAAAATCAGGTGGAAAAACAACAATTTTTGTAGTAGTAGACCGTTTATCCAAATATGCCCATTTTTGTCTGGTGGCTCATCCCTACACCGCTAGTACTATAGCCCATATTTTCCTTGATAACATCTTTAAATTACATGGTATGCCATCAACGATTGTTAGTGATCGTGACCCAACTTTCACTAGCACTTTTTGGAAGGAATTGTTCAAATTACAAGGTACTCAACTTCGTATGAGCACCGCTTACCATCCTCAAACCGATGGCCAGACTAAAGTTGTTAATAAATGCTTAGAAACTTACCTTCGTTGTTTCGTCTCTACTCAACCGCTCCATTGGGTAAAGTGGCTTCCATTAGCAGAATGGTGGTATAACACTTCCTACCATACATCCATCAAAATGACTCCTTATGAAGCATTATATGGCCAAACATCGCCATCACTCACTTCTTATATTCCAGGGAGTACAAAGGTACAAGCAGTGGAGACGGAACTCTCTACTCGAGATGACATTCTACGGATCCTAAAAGAGAACTTACACATCGCCCAAAATCGCATGAAGCAGCAAGCCGATCAACATAGAAGCGAGCATAGTTTTCAGGAGGGTGATAAGGTTTTCCTACGCCTCCAACCTTACCGTCAATCCTCTCTCAAACAAAAAGGCTCACAGAAGTTAGCACCCAAGTTCTATGGACCTTATAAGATTCTCCAACGTATTGGGGTCATTGCTTACAAACTGGAGTTACCACCAACTTCCAAAATTCATCCCGTATTTCATGTATCTTGCCTTAAGCCAGTGGTGGGAGCCAACATCACTATACAAACTAACCTTCCTGAATTTACCGATGATGGAGTACTTTTGGTTGAACCTGAAGCTATCTTAGATCGTCGCTCTCGCCACCTTCGTAATCGAGATATCATGGAAGTTTTGATCCATTGGAAAGGTCTACCTTTAGAAGATGCTACTTGGGAGACTCTTCACTATATCCAGCAACAATTTCCACATTTCCAACTTTGAGGACAAAGCTCTTTTAAGGAGGGTGGCATGTTAGGACCCTCCTAACATATCCTAATAGTTATATTTAATTATTAATTATATTAAATAGGGTCACGACCCTTCATATCACACCTTAGAATAGGTATTTATTACAATCCAATTATGGAAATAATGACATCATCGAAGACAATTAGAACTAATTCATTGACTAGTATTACCATCAATCTCAACAACGATTCAGTGCAAAAGCGATTCAATTGTTAATTTCTATTTGTATTTTAATTTTTATCTTGCTGGAGTCATTCCATATGCACATGTAAAATAGAATGTGTACGTGGATTACAGTAAGTGTAAAATAGAAATTGTCTAAGGATCTATGTGAGTGGTGAAATAGATACCCAATGTTTCATGGGTTATCATAAGTGTGAAACAAAACTTGCTTAAGGATCTACTTGAGTGGTGGAAAATATGCTTAATTTTTTTGCACGATGATAATGGCATATAGACACCCTATTGGTTGAGGTAGAGGTGGCAAACACATAAATCAAGCTATAGAAGATGAGACACAAAATCTAATAGCATGGTTGGAAACATTGAAAATAACTCAAAGAAGGGGCACCATTCTTGAAGATGTTTCAGATAATGAGCAGCCCGTAGTTGTTGATGTTGAGTCAGAAGCATTGAAATCACTCAAAGAAGGGGTATTGTTCTTGAAGAAATTTTAGAAAATGAGCAACCCATAGTTTTTTATGTTAAGCGTGGCAAAACAATTAAAAATCCCATGAGCAAGAGCTCATAAATTTTTAAAGTGTGGGAGTCTGATGCAAGAGCATCGCATTCTAGCCTTTTTTCTCTTAAATTCATAATGATCATATTTTCTATCAGTTAGTTTTCTATAATCATTCTCTTGCAATAGTATTCTCTCTACAATGGTCATATTGTAACAATTAAAATTTTCAAATCCCATAAATGCTCGATTCAATCAGTAGTTGGAGGGTTGTTAGCTCCATACTGCCTTGTGGCGGTCGAGGGTTGTTAAATTTGAGTCTTGTGATGTTCTAACATGGAGCGACATTGACATATCTACCTCGAGGAAATTTGTAGCACTATAAATAGTGTGTGGGTATATAAGTACCCTGGCATTGATATATCTACCTCTTGAGAAAATATGTAGCACTCTGAATAGTGTGTGGGTATATAAGTACCCAAAATAGAGCTACATTGACATATCTACCTCTTGAAAAAATCTTTAGCACTCTAAATAGTGCATGGGTATATAAGTATCTAAAATGGAGTGACATCAACATATCTATCTCTTGAGGAATACTGGAGCACTCTGTATAGTGCATGGGTATATAAGTACCTAAAATGAAGAGACATCGATATATCTGTCTCTTGAGAAAGTTTGTAGCACTCTTTATAGTATAAGTACCCTTTGAATCTCTAACTGCATCTTCAAGTGCTTGTAATTTCAAGGCTGTTATTTACTTAAATATATATATATTTATTATCTGTGTCACATCTGCATGTGTTGGTTGGCTTCAACCATGGAATTGCTAACATCATATTTTTTATTTCTATGGGTCCCTTTCTAACCATCAAGTATGATTGTGTGAAAACCTATATGTTGTTTTATGGTTCACTATTTTATTTTTTATATTGAAGGATAGATTGTGGTCACTATATTATATATTGAGTATCTTATCATGGGAAGCTCAACATCTTATATCAAGAATGTGGAGTCACAAATCCATGTTCTATAAGGGGTTGATCAGGTTTATGTACCTTTGGTAGGAGAAAATAGAAAGATTTATTTTCTCTAAACAATTATAAAATTTAACCCAAATCATGCCCAAAGTGCCATGAGAGCAATTGTAAGAGTGTCTTAGATTTGATACTATGTTCTTGATGAATAAATTGGCAATATTCCAAATGGAGATGGAGGTTCACCTTTTTGACATCTTGATATCCTTCTAGAGGGTGATGGAAGATCATTACTTGGTGACTTTATGGCCTTCTATATGATATGAGAGGCTTAAAAATTTAGATATTCTTTAGTTCACTTGAGCACTCATTATGGGGGGGATGATAACATCTCTAATGTCTTCTCTCATTGTACCTAAGCTCAAATTATGAGAAGTTGTTGGAAGATAGGGTAATATGATTATATTAGCCAAGTTTAAAAATTATTAATGTAATCCTATGGGAAACCTATGATGTAAGCCTACATGTAATAGTATGTAAGCCTATGGTAATCCTAATGTATTTACCCCTAGAGGGACTCATTAGACCAATTGATGGGTAGCCTTAATTAAACCTTTTAATAAAATTTTAGTAACTTGAGCCTTATGTCAGCCTCGATTTATGTAATTGTAATTATAATTTGAGGTTTATTATCTACTATAAATACCTTCAAACTACTGATACATTATCTCTTTTTTTTTATATAAATTTTATAATATTATATTGTGTGGTTCCTACAAGAACCCACCTCTATTATTTTATCTTTTTGATCTTCTATTTTACTTCTCTATTCTCTTGCATATGCTTATGGTGAATATTATGATTCGTATAATTTTTGGAAAGTATTTATGTAATACAACAATAAAATATAATCAAATAAGAAAAATAATAAAATTGTATTATAGATAATGTCAATGAGAAATAATGTATATCATAATTACATATAAATTAAAAATGTTGCGACTATTATATTGGTCATAGTATCACTCAATTGAAGAAATATATTTCAACAACTATTGAAGTTGTTTTCCACAATGTTGTAACTCTATTCTCTAATAATGTTATCATTTTATACATTAGTATAGAATATATATTTTTATATGATGATATCTTAACCTTTTTAAATCAGGATAACAACCGGATTTTGAAATGGCTCAAACCCTTTTACAAAAGCACAACTATAGACATGAAACTTCTTCTTACTAATGGTAACATGGGTCTAATATTACCTCCTAGATCACATGCCCAAAGAGTTCTAACTCACCCAAAACCTTAAAAAGAAAATTTTAATAAACCACAAATGTTTGAATCAAGCACAAAAATATTGAATCTAATTCCTATGGAAAAAAAAAAAAACTAGAAAACCTTGGATCCAATTCTTATGGGAAGCAAACCCAAAAAAAACTTGGGTTTGATCTCTATGGAGAAGAAAACCTAAAAACTCCTTGGCTCTAATTCCCAACTCTACAAATGAAATGAAATTATAACCTATGGCCAACCACCAAAAAATCCATAGGATCACCTTCTATAAATTGTCATCCCTTTGCTTTAATTCTTGGGAAAAAATAAACCTAGAAAACCCTAGCTCTAATCTCTATGGAGACACAAACCTAGAAAATCCTAGCTCTAAGCCCTATGGAGAAACAAACCTAGAAAACGTTGGCTCCAATTCCTATGGAGAATAAAACCTAGAAAAACCTGGGGTTTGATTCCTATGGAGAAGAAAATCCAAAAAATCCCTAGCTTCAATTCCCAGCTTTGCAAATGAAGTGAAATTGTTGCTTTTGGTTGACCATCAACAAACCCATAGGATCACCTTATATAAAAATTATCATTCCTTTTCTCCTATCCCTATGGAGAAACAAACCTAAAAAAACCTAGCTTTGATCCTTATGGAGAAACGAATATAAAAAACCATGGCTCCAATTCTTGAGGAGAAGCAAACCCAAAAAAACCTTGGGTTTTATTTTTATGGATAAGAAATCTAGAAAATATTTGGCTCTAATTCCTATCCAAAAAAACCCTAACTTTGATCCCTATGGAGAAGCAAACCCAAAAAAAACCCTACAATTAAGAGTTATCTATAAAATTAAAATACTCCAAAACTATGAAGGAATAACCCTATGTTGTAGATGTAATAAAATTATCTCCTATGTTTGACTACCAAAAAATCCATAGGATCACCTTCTACAAATTTGCATCCCTTTGCTTTAATCCCTATGGAGAAACAAACCTCCTACAAATTGTAAGTTTCTCAAAATATCAACTTGGTGTCCATTTACCATAGATCCTAGTGCAATGTCCCTTCACTCCCCATCCTTATGCAAGGACTATGTATTGTCTAGAAGCTACTCTTTCTAGAGTAATCTAAAACTATCTCAGTGGATATCCCTAGGTGTCTTCATTTTTATCCTCCTCTCATAGTGCTCCCCTATTGGCTAACATGTCTACTACCCTATTGCCTTCCCTATATATATGGCCTACTTCCACCTCAATAAAGGTTGGAGAACACACATGATATCTTGAAAATATTACTTATTTGCCAATTTATCTTTGCTTCTTGCTTAAGATAGTTAACAATATTTAGAGAATCTTCTTCCACTACTAAATTTATAACTCCCAAATCTCTTGCTAGTTCTACCTCTATCAATAGAGATTGAGCTTTTGTTTTATGTCTAGTAGTGATTCCTAAATATTCATAGGCTACACCCTTTATCCTCCCTTGTTCATCTTGAATAATAGCACCTATCCCTTCCTTCATCGAGTTCCCCTTTTTGGTCCCACTAAAGTTCATCTTAATCCACCCTTCTCAAGGTGATAGTCATTTAATCTCATCCCTTGATTGATTCTAAGCTACCAATTGGGTGTAATTTCTAGGTTCTACTCAGTCTAGCCTCATCTCCTAATTTAGGTTTGGTTGAAAACATTATTATTTTTACATTTATCCCATTTTCTTATACAATAATTTGCATGTTTCTCCTTGTTTTTTTTTCTCCTCCATAAATATTCTCTTGGTCCTTTCTAGTCATATTCCCCAAGCATAATGGAAAGAAATTATATTCCAAATTCCATTTATCCTAGGTTTGATGAAAGGCTTATCCCATTGATCTAACCAAGTTGGCATGGTATTTGATAAAACCCACACTACCCCCACCTTATTTATTAGTTCCTACAGTATATTTAGTGAGTAGCCACATTCTAGGAAGATATGTTTTAATGACTTCTCTCTATGCTCACAGAAGAAGCATCTATTTGGGTAGTGAATTCCTCTCTTTTGAAAAATTTTTATAGTTAGTATCTTATTTTGTGTAGTGAGCCATAAGAAGACCTAAAGGTGACTGTATAGTCTATATTAACCCTTTTACTAGCATAAATGTGACTTTATTTAAGTAGATCTTATAGAGGTATAATTGGGAATTTATGGTTTAATTTAGACAAATGTCCTTAGCAACCCATAAAATTAAATCAATATTGAATTGGATCTTTATGTAGTAAACAACGAAAAAAGTAAAAATATGGTTTTGATAATAATTTATAAGTTTTTATCTATGTATATATTCAATACTTTATCTCAATAGGTCATCTCAACATATATATTCCTCTAAAACTTAGATTAGTAATAATTAGTTACAATATGTGCTTGGCTATAGGTAGTGTTTAGTTGATAAATAATATTTTAGATATAGTGTAGATATAATAAAGGCCATGGTAATTTCATATGGTATTTAGACTACTATACACCTTAGCATTAACAAGGTTTAACTTGCTCTTAAAATTCTAGTTTCAATACACCCTTATAATAAGGTTCAAATTCACACAAAGAATCTATAGTCATGCTCTCATTCTTAATATTTAAATAAACTAATTTTTAAGGAATAGATTGTGTTTTTTATACTTGGACTGTGAGAGTATTATGTTGGTATTTGAATAGAGACCTATATCTCCAATATTTATTCCATTATACTATTATTTTTTTATAATTGAGTTGTGGGAGGTTTGTGTGGGGTGTATATTATTAGAGAATATTTGATTATAAAGGGTAAAGTATTTTTTAGGTCATAAGCCTAATCCAATTCTCTAGGTTTGGAGTATTATATCCTCTCCCCCCCTCCTAAAGGGACACACATATGGTAAATCATATATATTATCATATTTAAATTACCTTGATTTATGGAAGTATGAATGCTTATGAAATTATGTTATAAAGTAGTGTGGACCTATATAACTAAAGGATGATGATGATCCTACTACCATTGTTATTGATCCCTCACCTACACTTTTGTGTTGTTTAGGATTCTATATTTCAATATAGTTACAATACTTACACTATATTGTGTTTAAGAAGATAAATATTTAAAGTATTATATGCCCTCATATGCATCCAAAGAAAAAAATTCAACATGGCTAGTAAGCATTATAGATTTCATTTTTATCAATTTATAGTGATCTATTTAATGGATTTTATTAATGAAAATTTGATATGAGATAAATGGAAATCAACTTCAACCTATGCATGATAAACGTTAAGACAACTACCAAATATTAGCTATTTGACAAAATACATTTGTTGTATTTCATGAATGGTTTTGATTTGATAAAAAGACATTTTACTTAATCATAAGAACTCTAAATTTTATTGTTTATATGTATAGTTGTTATTAACAATATTTTCATGGAATATTGATATATTATATGATTAGTTGATGACAATCTTGAATTTAAAATTCTAGAAATAATATATAAGAGGTATTGTATTGAAGTTTTCATATATGAGAGTAGACATATTGAGAATGGTTTTAATTTGTACTAGGAATTGAGATAAGAAATTTATGGATCAATATGAAGATGAGATTAAATTGATACTTTTGAACTAACCTTAGTTTAACCTCCATTCCTTGTGTGAAAAATTAAAAAATATAGAATGAGTGGTTCATATGTTGATAGATCATAATACTACATAATGCATGATTGATTGTGGTTAGAGTACTTCTTGTATGAATTCTTGATTTAGAAATTTTAAGGAGAATACATTTTGTCATTTCATAGTTATATCATCACATAGTGAAACACAATTACTTGTTTCTACATGAGATTATAGTGACACTAATGAGCATTGTTAATAGGTCGTATTAGTTATCTAGTCATATACATCCTAAAAGTATTACATGATTTCATATATTTGACATAGCTCAAATGAAATGAATTGATTTCTATAGTACTATTAATTATATTGTGGAGGTGAGAGATTAAATGTATTTAAAATTAAAATAAGTTATGATAAGCAATCAATGGATGATAATAAGATCTTTCTAAAGTGTATGTGACTATGCAAACATACATGTGACTAAATAAATATTAATTTTGTATATTTTAAGTCATATTAGATGAAAATGTAGTATTATACCTATAGACATACAAATTTTAGCATATCTTTAAAGTCTCCAAACTTCCTAAAATCTTCATTAGTCAACCAATCAAGCATCCAAAAATAATCATCTCCACGCTTAAATTAGAAGAATTTGCTACAAAAGTGAAAGTGTTAGGACCTAAGTGATCATACAAGTGGCACTTTTTCTCCCTAGAAGCACCTTTGTATAAATTTGAATTTTTTTATTTCTTGCCCAAATTGACTGGCAATGGTCATCTTAGAATTAGTACTATTATAGACACTAGAATTATCTCCTCTAGTGCTACTAACTATTCAATACCAAAAGTAAAAAGGTTTATGATTAATACCTTCCAATCTTCTCACCAAAAATAGATTTGATCACATCATTTTGATCTACAATACTAGTAGAAATCCAATACCTAAAATTTACCATTTGTTATCTTCCATCCATTAATTGCAGATTGAACTCATTTCAAAATATTACCTTCAAAAATATTACCAAATTTCAATGAAACCATCCCCCAACGTACCATGGATTCCTATAAATCCAACACTTGGGGAGCTCAATTCATATCATCCATCTTCAATCATAGTAAAACTCTATTAAAATTATGATATCATCTTCTAAAGGTAGCAAAATTCTACCAATTTGGATGTGGACCTCATACAATAGTGAATCTCTCAACCATATCAAATAGAAATCAAGCTCATCTATGTCATTACCATAAAGGGATATCAAGCAAGGTATATTAAGGTTATAATTTTACTTGGTTGTGCTCTCTCCATTATTAGATTTTATTATTTACTTCATTTTGTAGCTTTGCAGTCTTTGATCATTGCACACTAAATTTATTTTTTCATCAGATTCACATCTACTTGTCTTCTTGATTCTTACATCCTTAGTTTAGATATTTTCTAAGCAATCATACTATCATATTTTCTCTATCATGGCTCTTCCACCTCTTGGTAAAGGATCCTTATTGCATCATTTATAAAATCATAAATCTACCATCTAAACACATTTTGTTGTATCCATAGATAAAAGTGTTGTTGAAGATGGATGTGTTCGTTGGATATCAAAAACGTGAAAAACCATAATAGTTAGGACATTATCATAATATACAAAGTTATCATGGTAATTAAGGCACCCTTGACATATCAAATAATGCACAAATGGTCAATAAATAAAATATATCAATAGGTGGATGTTACACAAAATGTAAATTATTACATTATTTAGTTTCTTATAGATAATTTAACTTTTTCCATCTAGAAGCATACATATATAGTCTAAGCTAGAATAGCCAACTTCTAGATGATATAGAATATTGTTAGTTTTAGATAAATATTAAGTTAGAGATATTCAATCTTGTTGTTCACTAAGTTTAGTTGAGTTGTTACTAGCTAATCTTAGTCAAATATAAGGTAATATATTCATGCATTTGGTTAATGAAATATTGAGTTCTTCAAACTACATTGGCATTAGAGCAATTTATAACATGTTCTAATAATTCTATAGTGGATGTCATACTTAAGGTTTCCATTGTGTTTGATCGGTGTTATTGGAAAAAGTTTCATTAATCATACGTCTTATTTTCTACTATGATTCATTAATAATATCATTGTCACAAATGATGTGGCATCAAGCCTAAGAAGACATTAAAATCTTGGAGTAAAGTGTATTTATATTCCCTCACTATTGATAAAAATATTAGCCTAAATGGATAAGAGCAACTTGACTAAGAGAAGCTGGCTTAACCACTTCATGAAGCAAAAATGTTCCAGGTGAAGTTGTCCTATGTGATGACCCAATGAAATCTAGTACAAAATATAGGAAGAATGAGTGTAGGACAATCCTATACACTCTTAATTCTATGTGCATTAATAGTATATTTTTGTATCGTATGATAGCATGATCCATAAACAAAGTGGGTTATTCAAAATAGAGTGGAATACAAGCTCTTAAATTCCATTATACATAGAGCTTTACCATATTCATTTAGAGTGTTCATCACTTCCATCCAAGTGGTAAATGGATGTCTCTTTTGAGGATTTGGCTAATTTTTCAATAAGAAGAAGCCACCAACAACTTGAGAGATCAATTGTCCAATAGTGCACTCATTACCAAGAAATTTGGCAACAAGAAACCACCATCAAGTTATTTTCAAAAGGATTCTTCCTCCAAGGGTTCTACCACCTCAACCTCCTCATAGAAGAAACCTCAACAAAAAAGAGAGGTGTTGCCATATTAATGAAAGAGAAGGTTATGACACCAAATAATTTTGGTACAATTCCTCAACTAAAGGTGAAAAAAAACCATCAGCTACAAAATAATAAGGCACAATACAAACCACATCTCCAATACAAGCAACCAAAATGGTATGTTGTCCTTCAAGAATCAAACTTAGATTCATATCAAGTACATAAGGTGCTCTTGACTAAGGCCAAACCCAAACAAAAGGACAATTTTTGGTACATTTATTTAGATTCTAGTAAGCACATGATAGGGGATAAGGAATGGTTTGATTTTTTTATGCCAAAGAAGAGGAACTAGTGACAATCATTTATGACAAAAACTATAAATTCAAAGGTGTAGGTGATGTCTTCCTTAATATTTTAAATTGGTCATGCCACATTGAAAATGTACTCTATGTACCAAGACTTGCCAATAATTTATTATCAGTTTCTCAAATTTTGGATAAAAATGTGGTGGTTGATTTCAAATTTGATGGACAAACGAGGTGCTTCATCATAAAAATGGAAAACATATAGCATCAAGTGCATAAAAACATGATTTATTTTCTCTTGATTCCCTAACTTCTCCTCATGTTGCCTTAGCTAACATGACCAAAGAAGCAATCTCTTTATGATACAAGTATTATGGGTATCTAAGTTTAGGATATTTACTCTAATTAATTAAACATGAAATGGTGTTAGGATTGTCTAACCTCTCACCAGCATTTCTAGTGTGCTTGGATTGCTTAGCAAGGAAACAACATAGTGTAGCTTTTGAATTAGGAAATTCTAAAGCTAAAGCACTACTCAAGTTGATACACATCGATCTATGTAGACCCATGCCAAATAGTTTTAGTGGAAAATGATGCTTTTAGCTATTTATTGACAACTACTTTAGGAAAATATGGGCGTCCTTTTTTACAATTGACATCTAAATCATTTGTGTATTTTTAGTAGTTAGAGTAGCATGTTGAAAAATAGTTGGTATGTTCTATTAATACCTCCACTTAGATCAAGAAGGATAATATACTTCCAATAATTTTTTAAGATTTCTTACACACCATGGGATAAGGAGATACCTTACTATAACTTGTACTCCACAATAGAATGGGATTGTTGAAAGGAGCAATTGTTCCATCATGGAGATGGTTTTTTATATACTTATTAGAGCTAAACATGGGTAACAATATTGGGCTAAATCTATCACCACTACAGTGTATCTCCTCAATAGATCTCCCACTAAAGCAACTTCAAGGAGTTACACTTGAATAGGCTTGGTCTAGAAGGAAACCACAAATTTCCCATCTAAGGATATTTGGAAGCAAAGCATATATGCATATTCATGAGAAGAAAATGACCAAGCTAGATAAGAAGTCCCTATAATGTAGATTTCTTGTGTATGATGATGAATCCAAAGGATATTGTTTTACTGACCCCATCACCAAGAAAAAATATATTAGTAGAGATGTGATACTTAATGAAGGAATCGCTCCCAAATCAAATACGGTAGATTCTAAAGAGTTTAGTAATAACACATATCTTATTGTAAAATTGAAATTTTATGAAATCCAATATTACATTCATGCCCTTGTTGATGATCCTAAAGTGGTTGCTCCCCCACAACAAAGTAAAATTCCAAAGTGGTATACAAGTACAATAAGATATGTTAAACTTGATGCACTTCCTGACCTCACTTCCATTTGGCCATGTACTTGAAGTATGTCATGCTAGGAATAAAATAAGGGATTGATGTATTTAGTCATGGAGAATACAAAATCTACATTAGTGAAGAATACACTTGGATTACCTCAATAGAAGGAATCTATAGAAGTTGGATGTAAGTCTCTATTAAAAAAAATATGTGGGAGTTGGTTGATATGCTTGATGGAAAGAACCCCATATGTTGCAAGTGGGTATTAAAAATAAAATATAAGGTATATGGATGTATTGATAAATACAAGGCTTGACTTGTTGCAAAGGTCTATGCTCAAAAATAAGGTATTTACTATGAGGAAACATTTGCACCAACAACAAATATGACAACCATTCATGTTCTCTATGTAATGGTAGCTCGTTTTGGTTGGAAGCTACGTCAGATGAATGTCAAGAGTGACTTCTTAAATGGTGATCTCAAGAAAGAGATGTATATAGTTTAACCTAAAGGTTTTTGTATTGAAGGGTAAGAACAAAAGGTTTGCAAATTGGTAAAATCTTTACATGGATTGAAGCATCCTAAAGCTTGGTATATTAATATTGGCAATCACCTCTTGCAACATGGATTCAAAACAAATCTCTCATATGCAAATTTCTATTTCAATAAAGTTAGATCTAAAATATTGATACTTTTTTATTGATAAAAGGGGTTTTGAAAGGATACTGAAACCTTTTACATCAGAGCAACAAGGATAGTTTTCCAGAAGCAAACTATCAAAAAGAAGTTAAAAAACTAAAAGGAAATTAGGACAGCCAGCTCCAAACCAAGTGGAGTAAAACAAATGAAAATAAAATACAAACAAAGACAAACGAGCAAACCAACAATAACCTATAAAAGACAAAAAATAATATACAGATAAACCAAACGAGTTACTCCATTTGGTTTGATGGATTTTTATCTTTGTCATTCTTGCTCTTAATTTGCTAAAATGGTTCGACAGGGACTCACAAGTTGACACAGTCCTACAGGTTTGTATAAATACCAAAAACAAGGTATAAATCCGCATTATACTTCATAAAACTAATTAGCCCAAGGGATAAAGCATTCAACTTTGGAACAAAGAAATTTGGAGTTACAATGAATAGTATTTTTCAAGGCTTGGTGATTACTATGAGCAACGTAAAGACTATAGGCGATTGGCAGCAATTTAGTTCTTTTAGCATAGTACCAAGAAGAGTTACAACAAATTAAGAGTTTACGATAGGTGAAAAATATAAAACCAAGACACTCAACACAAGAATTCACAATAGAAAGGCTCGTAAGAACATTGGAAATTATACAGTCACACTGATTAAGGGATTTGTAATTCTCCAATGGATTCTACCACCTATGATGATGATTTGTTCTACTTGAAGCACTTCTCTAGAAGGATTTATCACTGAGCTTCACATTTAAGATGAAATTCATGGGGTCATTGAAGCTTGAACAACCATTCTGCTGAAGAAAAATTAACTTGCCTATATATTTCTGCCATTTGGGATGGTGGTTATTGGTTTTACATGCAGCTCTTCTTTGGAAGTTTAACGCACGGGGGGTGATGCTGAGGCTGACATTGGAAATATGAAATTGGTTGTTTTCCAAAGGATTAAGCTGAGTATTACAAGGCTGAGTCAACTTTTTTGTAGGTATATTTGAGAGTTGATTACATATACTGGTCTCCATGTCATTATGATCATACCCAAACAATAGGACTAGTAACGAAAATTTAGAGATGAAGATTTCCATTTCTATTAGTGTGGGAAAGAACACTTTGGGGAAAATTCTCATACCAAACTTGGAAATTGTCCTGTTCAACCCCTTTATTGGCAAGAAGGTCAGCAGCTCTATTCCCCTCACGGTACACATATTGAATGGAAATGCTTCTAATGCCATCAATGAGCTTCAAAATTTCTTGGATCATGTTGAACATGCTCCAAGTGGGTAGTTAAGATTTTTGAATACGCCTAATTACATTCATAGAATCATTTTCAATAATGAGCTTCTCAAACTGAAAGTTCTTGCAAAGGAGAAGCCCAAGGTATAAAGCATGGGCTTTAGAAAAATTATTGGTTTTGGTGCCCATGAACTCGACAAATGCGCACAAAATTTTCCCAAGACTATTTCGTATGAGACCACCTCATGTAGCTCTATCAGGGTTTCCTTTAGCAACACCATCCACATTTAGCTTGACCCATCCATTAGGAGGGGGTATCCACTTAACCACTAACCTATCAATTTTTGGAGGACCCCGGGAGGAAAAATTAACTTGAAAATTAATAGTTCTAAAGAGAGACAATTCCAACTGGGAATTGGGTTTTTTCAACTAGATTAGACAAGCATTCTCAATGCCAAAAGATAGGGCTCAAGAAAATACTGACTTGGAATCATTTGCAATCAGACCAAAATTTATGTTGTTCCTTTCCATCCAAACCTTCCAGAGATAGTGAGGTAAGCAATAGGGCCAAAAAGCATGGATTTTTATGTTTTGGAATGGATTAGGACACTTTTGGCAGGCATCAATCAGATTTTTTGGGTAGACCCAAGAGATATTGACCAGCTTGAGAAAGGAGTACAAGACTTCCAAGGAAAAGGGGCACTCTACAAAGATGTGGATCAAATATTCCCAATTACATTTAGGGAGAACCAATCCTCTTTGCAAAATATTGTCAATGGTGAATATCCTATTGAGTGTGGAGATCTAGAAAAAATGGGCATTTTTTGAAATTAATAATTTCAACCACACATGTTTATATTCAGGCCAAGGGTTGACCTCTCTGCATTGGGCATAAAAAGCAGTTTTAACATAATAGAGCCCATTCTCAAAAAGGTGCCAAAAAGTATTATCTAACATGTTGGGATTATTGGGAATGATATTAGTGTGCAACATGCTAGTAATTATAGTAAAAGCATAGGCCTGGGTGATGTTAATATTAATATAGAGAAAGGGCTTCCATCTCACAAAATTAATATTTCTAGTACAAAAGTTATAAACCTTGGATCCAAAAAGACAGACAGTAATCGGCTAAACACAAGTTAGGTTTGCATATTTGATTAGAGGTTGATTACCAAGCCATTTTTCCTTCCAAAAGTTGATTAAAGCTCTATTTTCCAGCTGCCACCTGAGCCCTGACTTGAGGATAGATCTGGTTTTGATCACAAAATTACATAAACATGAACAAAAGGGAAGTGGATCATAACTTAGAAAAGGTTGTTGTTGAAGATATTTATCCTTTATGATATCAATCCAGGTAGATTATTTATTGTGAATGATTCTCCACCCTTGCTTGCTAATGAGTGTAGAATTCATTTTTCCAGCTTTCCTAAAACCCAGACCTCCTTGGTTATTCTTCAAGCAAATCTTGTCCCAAGCTACCAAGGGGATTCTATTGGTGTTTTCACTCCCTGATAAAAGAAATTTCATTTGTAGTTTTTCAAATTTCTTACAAATAGAAACAAAAGCTTTAAAAATAGATAAGTAAATTGATATGCCCTGTAAACATGCTTGGACTAGGGTCACTTTAGTCACTTGACTTAGAAGACACCCTTTTCATCCTACCAATTGTTTTTGAATTATTTCAAGGATATTTTTCTACATGTTTTTTTTGGGTTTACCATGGAAGAGAGGCATACCTAAATAGGTAGAAGGAAGGCTTGAGATGCTAAAGTCCAAAATTTTGGTAATCTTCTACTGCCTATCAATAGGGGTATTCAAAAATAAAGTTTGCTCTTCTGGAAATTAACCTTTTGCCCTATTGTAAGTTCATAAGAATTCAAGATAACTTTGATTGTCTTTACTTTAGGGATTGAGGCTTTGGTTGCCAAAATTATATCATCAATAAAATACTAGTGTGTAACCGACTAGGAAATTAAGGTCTTCATGCCAAAAATAGTGCCATTAGAGCATGTATATTTGATCATCCTTCTGAGAGATTTTGCAAGAATTATGAACAAGAACAAGGATAAAGGGTCCCCCTATCGGATGTCCTAATTGCTTTTTAAGTACCCATTTGTAGCACCAGGGTTATGCATAAGGGGTATACCCAAAAATATATATAGAAATATAAGGTCAATCAGTTTTGAAACCAAGACGAATATGGTGCAAATTCATGTAGAGGCAATGGTGAGTTTATTATTTTTTTCACAAGAAAAAAAAAGTAGGCGAATTCACCAAAAAATTTTACAAACGTACCATAAGATATAAATAATCACTAAACATGCTCTGATTCCCATGCATGATCATAGGGATGACCCAAGTGAATCAGTAGCTTTCATTCAAGGGATGATCCAGGTGATTCAGGGATGACCTAAGTGAGTTAGTAGGTTTCATTTGAGGGATGATCAAAGTGAGTCAGTAGGCTTCATTTGAAGGATGACCCAGGTGAGTCAGGGATGATCCAAGTGAGTTAGTAGGATTCATTCGAGGGATAACCAAAGTGAGTCAGTAGGCTTCATTCGAGGGACCACCCAGGTGAGTCAGGAATGATCCAAGTGAGTCAGTAGGCTTCATTCGAGAGATGGCCTAGGTGAGTCAAACTCAAGGACGACCCAAGTGAGTCAGTAGGCTTCATTCGAGGGACAAAAAGTTAGTAGGATTTGTTCTAAAGTAAGAAAATACAACAAATACAACAAAGCAATCCTATGTTAAAAACCAAATACAACAAAGCAAGCCAATAATTTTGAACAAAATATTTGACATTATATCCATCCAAAGAAAATTTCATATATAGTAGGGAAAAGCCTATAATTTTGAACAAAATATTTGACATTATATCCATCATTAAAAATAGTAAAATACTCATAGGGTAAAGCAAACATATAATTTTGAACAAAATATTTGACATTGTCCCTCCAAGGAAAAATTCTTATATAGCAAAGCAATCCTATGTTACAAAGCAAATATAGCAAAGCAAGCCAAATATTTTGAACAAAATATTTGACATTATATCCATCCAAGGAAAATTTGGCAAAGCCTATAATTTTGAACAAAATATCTGACATTATATCCATTTTTAACAATAGTAAAATACTGATATGGCAAAGCAAACACATAATTTTGAACAAAATATTTGGCATTGTCCCTCTAAGGAAAATTTCATATACAACAAAGCAATCCTATGTTAAAAATCAAATACAACAAAGCAAGCCAATAATTGTGAACAAAATATTTGACATTATATCCATCCAAAGAAAATTTCATATACAGCAGGGCAAAGCCTATAATTTTTCACAAAATATTTGACATTATCCATCCAAGGAAAACAAAATCATGTAACATCAATCCAAAACAAAATCATGCAATGGAATTATGTATGTGACATGTTGCAAAAATATGCAAACACATTAATCCAAACAAAACTTCATAATTCTGATTTCCCACATCAATATTATATAAATATCGTGCAATACGTATAAATTCCATCTATCAAAGGGACATATGTTGCAAAATGGTTGCAAATATTACATCAAAGGAAGTTGAAACGAACAATTTCGATCTTCAACATCATTTGTAGATGTAGTTGATCTCTTTGTCTCAACAATCAGATCACTGTTCTCAATTTCCTCATCATCATCATTATCAATATTCGTGATACCTCTTCTGCTTGTTATAGATTACCAATATGCCACAACTCTATCATAAGGAAAATTGTGCACCTCATAAGAAGAGACATATTTTCAAGAAGTTTTCTAAATTTTTATCCAGTCAGTTACGAACTTTAGATATCACAAATGTCAATGCACTAAAAACCCTTCCATCTTCCACTGATCCCAAAACCATTGTTTGACACAATTCATATAAGTGGAAATATTTGCTCATCATTTCCTGTAAGACAATACTAGGGTACAACTTTTCCACAAACGTATAATAGGACCTGGTTTGCTAGAATTAGTCAAAAGTGAAATTTTATCAAGCATTGTATTTCTAAAATATGAGGATTTTTTGGTCAAAATATATTTATTCAAAATACCATTGATCTTAGTATCGTTGAATTCCACACTTTTAGAAAAATGTTTGATAATTTTACCCATATATTTTATAAACAAGCTTTTTTAGCTATAATAATATGTTCCTGAGTCTCAAAATGCAGGGTTAACCACACCCATTGCTTCTAGCAACTCATCTCTTTGAAAATGACTTCTAATTTATTTTATCAATGATTATGCTATTTTTCTCAAATTAATCCTTATATTATGTAAAACTCCTTAAAATCTGTTGTATGTGATTGGCATTTGTTCAAAATATTCACTAACTATGTCCAATCACTTATCAAAATGATATAAAGGTATCTCTTTTCCATGAACATTAATACAAAGATGATCGTGAATGTTGAACTGCAACAAACTATTTTGTTCATTGATATTTGTTAGAGTTATCCAATCATCAAACACAATATCCATAAAGTTTTCAATTGATAAGTATAACGTATTGAGACGCACACAAATATGTTTTCTAAATTTTATGAAATCAACTATATAAATGGATATTTGTTGTGCAAGTTTTATCAATGTATTTATTTCATGCAACATTGGAAGAATACCACATAATGTGAGTAGTGTTTCCAGGTCTCTCATATAATATAACAAATCTTTCGCTTTATCAATTGCCCTTTGATTTTCATACATAAAGCCTACTATAGATTTATATTGTTTGAAAACTCTTTTTGTAGGTTGAAACAATGAAATCCACCTGGTATTCACATATTGCAACAATTTTTTACTTTTTGTAAGTCCTAATGTGAATTGTTGAAACTCTGCAAACCTTTTTGGACTGCACGAAAAATATGAATGTACCTCCTGGATGATTTCTTCAACTCTTGCAACATTTTGAAATGTGCTCAAAATTTTGTATGCAAGATTCATTCTATGAGCCATGCAGTGAATCAGGATCAAATATGGGGTAACAGATGTTTGAAGTCGAACACAAAGACCATTTTTGTTACCTTGCATTACAGCAGCACCATTAGCTCCAACACATATTAATTTATTGGCTATTATTGCATCATCCATTCCAAAATTATCCTTTAAGCTAGTAACAACAACATTGTAAATATTTTCAGAATTATATTTTTCCACCATCTTATGTGTTTATAGCAAATTAGGTTGCCTTACATGATTTTGAAAGGTGTAAACATACATGCAAATCCAATATGTATTGTCAACTGTAGTTACCTCATCAATAGAAAGTGAAATGAATTTAAAACTTTTAACATTCTCTTTCAAGTCCTCCATCTCAACTAGAGATAGACATTTTGCCATTTTCCAACCACCTCGATTTGACCAATGAGTATTAGGGAGGTTGTGTACATCATCTAGTCAAAAGAGATGCTTATAATCAATAAATTTTGACATAGCTCTACCTTTTTTAAGAATAGTAAATACAACAAACTACAATATTTTCAAAGCTAATGTGATTTTATGAATTTTTTGAAATTGTGCTATAATCATTCCCCCATGCTCAGATAGTATTTTTTTTTGTTTCATCGCTTTTTCATAATCTAGTGCATATCTCACATATGCGCATTCTAATGCATTCTTCCACCTGTGGGTTCTCTTAAATGTTCCATTATCTTATTTTACTTTAACATAAACCTTTCTACAATGTTTTTCTATTGTATCTATCTTAGGTTGCATTCTCTTATCTTTTCCTAATTTCCAACTGCAAATAATGCATTTAGCTTCTTTTGGTTTTGCATTACTATCTTCTTGCAGCACTGGTTCAAAAAATAGATACTTCGATGACCATTCAAACTAAAATGTCCTTCCAATAATCCATGTTGTTGAACTTCTACGTCTATATTTCTTAGAATTAATCGAATATTTCCCTTAGTGTACATTTCATTGGAAAGATCATTTTCATTTTGACTTTGTATGCCAATTTTAGGATTTTGTTCAAGTTGTTGCATGTCATTATTAATTAAATATTCCTGATGTGTTTCATCATGGGGCTGGGGATTATCTTCTAGTGGAGACATATCAAGATCAATTGGGTACTTTGCATTCAAGTAAGTTCTATATCATTTTATGAAATTACTTATTAAAATTACTATTAAGTAGGGAAAATGGGTATGTACCTTGTAACTGCTTAAGTTGTTCAATGTCATTGTTGAAATTTTTGTGATGTATTTCATCATGGGGAATATCTTCTAGTAGAGGCATATTAGGATCAATTGGGTAATCTGCATTCAAAGATGTTTTATATCATATTTTAAAATTATTTATTAAAATTACTAATTAAGTAGGTAAAATAGGTATGTACCTTTTAACTATGCAGGTTCTGCTCCCTCCATGGATTTTGATGCCTCTATGGATTTTGAGATATTGCTAAAATATTTTAGGATACTTTTTTTTTCAGAAATTTTTTCTCTTGTTTCCATTGCGAGTTGGAGTCATTGTACCTATGAAGGGAAATGTTATAAAAATAATAGTTGAGCAAAAATTCTGAGGCAAAGAAGCAAAGATGATAATGCAATGACAAAATCTAGGATTATCAGAGTGCAGTAAACAGAGACATCTTGGAAAGTCGTAAACATCATGCAAGGGATGACCTACATGAATCAGTAGATATCATGTAAGGTATGACCTACAAAGGATGACCTAGGTGCAAGGGATGACATGGGCAAGTTTGTATTCATCATGTGAGGGATGACCTGTAAGGGATGACCTAGGTAAGTCTGTAGACATCATATGAGGGATTACCTATATGATTTTGTACTCTGTAGATATCATGTGAGGGATTACCTACATGATTCCATAGACATCATGCAAGGATGACCTGCAAGGGATGACCTACATGAGTCTGTAGGTATCATGTGAGGGATTAACTATAAGATATAACATGTGTGAGTCCGTATACATCATGTGAGGGACGATATGCATGAGTTCGTAGACATCAAGTGAGGGATGACCTACACGGGATGGCCTTGGTGCAAGGTATGACTTGGGCAAGTCTATAGTCATCATGCAAGAAATGACTTGCAAGGGACGACCTGGGTGAGTCTGTAGACATCATACGAGGGAAGACCTGCATGAGTCTCTAGGAATCATGTGAGGGACGACCTATGAGGGACAACCAACATGAATCTGTAGATATCATGTGAGGTATGACCTGCATGAGTCCATAGATATCATGCAAGGGATGATCTACAAGGGATGACCTGGGTGTAAGGGATGATCTAGGCAAGTATTTAGGCATCATGTGAGGGATGACCTGCATGAATCTGTAGACATCATGCAAGGGAATACCTATGATGGATGACCTGCATGAGTCCATAGACATCATGCAAGTGATGACCTTATGTAGGGGATGACCTGGGTGGATTTAGGATGAGGAAGGAGTCTATATGGATGGAAGCATTGATGATAAAAAGTAAAACAAGGCATCAAAAAAAATTGTACCTAGAGTCTTTTCTCTATAGTCTTGTATTTTATCCTTCGTCTGTCGCCAATCGCTCTTTTTTTAGCTTCTCTGGTTCTATTTTTTTTGGCTTGAATTTGGGTTCTCCTTTTTGTTCAATGTATAACTATAACAAGTAATAGTATGTTTTCGTATACATAGTGGGCGAATTTATCTAGGTTAATAAAATTATATATAATTTTAAGGCGAGTCGATCCAGAATCTGGGTGGGAGGGAGGGCGATTTAAATTTTAAATTTTAAAATATTATAAATTTTGGGTGACCCGACCCAAAAAAATATATTTTTTTTAAATTTTTGGGTGAATGGGCCGATGACCAGGGTCCCAAAATTCGCAAATTTACATTTTGAAAAATGCCATTATTCGCTTGTTAACGAATTTTTGCCCCTATGCTTAACCCTGTGTAGTACCATTTACAATGATAGAAAACCACGTCGAAGATAAGCATTCCAAAATTAGGGTAATCCATTCCGGATGAAAGATAAACTTTACCAAAATAGCACATAAAAAATCCCATGAAACTTTGTCAAAATATTTGCTGATATTCCACTTAAGGAATAGGCTTGGTTTTTTGTTCTTAGAAGCATAATGGAGCAGTTCATGAATGTTTATGATGCCATAAGTTATAATTCTTCCTTTGATCAAACTACCTTGGCATAAATCAATGATACCAAGTAGAATATTCTTCATCCTGTTGGCAATAGTTTTGGTTAGAATTTTGTAGACAACATTGTATAAAATAATCAATCGATAGTCGTTTATGGATATGCAGAGTTGTGCCTTCAAAAAAAGGGTGAGGAAGGTGGAATTGAGGTATCAAGGGATGTAGTTGGAATATTGGGTGAATTTAATGGTTTTAACCACATCAGCATTGACAATGTCCCAAAACTGTTGGAAGAAACGGGGAGAGAACCCATCAAGACATAGCGCTTTATCAACAGACATAGAAAATACTACTTCCTTCACTTATTATGTAGAGAACTTAACCAATAGGATGTTATTATTTTTATTAGAGACCAAGCAAGGTATGTTCTAAATAAGAAGGTTGGTAGCTTGGGAATTGCTTGGTCAGGATGCTCCAAGAATAGTTTAAAAATGAGAAAAAACTTCACATCTCACCTCCTCCTCATTTTTCATAATAGTGCCATCCAATCTGATCAAGTCCCAAATTTTGTTGATGCTTCTGTGTCAAAGAGTAAGAGCATGAAAATATTTTGTATTATAGTTTCCCTGCTTCAGCCAGAGGGCTCTAAATTTCTATTGCAAAAAATATACCTCCATGGATAGAATGTTGTGAAACTTATACATGAGATCTCTCTCTTGATTTCTTAGTAGCACATCTTGTTCCCCATTGTGAATATGATTTTCAATGGCTTGTATTTTTCAACAATGATCTTCTTTGTCGAAGGTTTCCTTGTTCTAAACCTTGATGCTATTGTTGATATGTTGGAGCTTTTGTGTTAAACTTGCAATAGGATTTCTAGGGTAATATTTGCTCCACCATTCAAGAACTCTATTTTTGAAATTTGGGTGTTGGATCCACATGGGTTCAAATAAAAAAGGAGACTTGAAGGATACTAAAGAATTGAGCCCTTCCAAAACCAATATATTATGGTCAGACCCAATCCAAGAAAGCGTGTGAAAAGTGGAATCCCCGAAGGAAAGGAGAGCTTCTCAAGAAATCAAGATTCTATCAAGACATATTTAGATATATTGTACCCCTAATATTCTATTGGTCCAAGTAAATTTATTCTTTTGAAGGTGAATGTCCATCAGAACATTCCCATCAAAAAACTCAGTGAGATATTCAAAAATTTAAGGTGAGATAAGAATTCTACATTTTTTATCAGTAGGATAGAGTGGCGATTTAAATTCACTGGCGATCATCCATGTTGATTCTAAAAAACTTGGCCAATTTTTCTCATTGAAAACCATAACTCTCGATGACCAGAAAAGGTATTGGGTGCATAAACATTAGATAATACCCACTAATTTTTTGAATATTTATAAAAAAGAAATGTTGGTAATCCTATCAGAGGAAGACACAAGGTGCCCTTCCACTTTAGAAGGATCCCAAAGACACATGAGGCCACTAGAAGCTCCTTTGGTAGGGCTAGAAGCAACACCACAATTTTTCCACATTTTCCTTATAACTTTGTCTCGATAGTTTTCATCAATCTTGGTTTCTTGCAACAAAATTATGGTAGGCTTAATATCTTTTCGCATGGATGCAACAAGCCTTTGCTTAGTCCATCCATTAAGACCTCTCACATTCCATGAGAGAATATTCATTTGAAATATTTTGAATATTTCTTGCCTCCTCCACATGAAGGTGTTGGAGGGGGTTTGGTTCTTTTTCCTTCATATTTGGATACCTTAGTATGCCCCTGCTCAGATAAGGAAGATAGAATGGTTGATTGAACACCATTAGCAATCTCCTCATCAGTTTCTTTTTATCTTAGATCTTGCTTAGTAGGTCTCCTTTTTTTTCCATAGTCAGTGTCAGCTAAAAACTTCTTCTGATTTCTAGTATAATGTTTGGATGGATGTGGTGTTTGGTTGGGAGCCTCAGTACCCTTATAGGTTGGAGAACTAGATCCAGGGGTTGGAAAACCATATTTAAGGTCATCTTCACCTGTAGGGGAGAATATGGGGATAGAAACATTAAGCAAAGGATCTTGTTGGGTGGGGTTCAAATGTTGAACAAAAGTAGACTGGATAAGGTCTAGAGATTCAACTGAGAGAGGAAGACCTGAAGGGCCTGACTGAGAAGGAGATTACAAAAACCCTCGGATACTAGAATAGGGTTTCTAGGGATTACCTATGAATTCAATAATGAGATCATCTATAGAATCACATAATTAGGAAAAAAATGTTTACTTTAGAAAAAAGAGAGCAAACCTATTGAGGATCAAGGATTTTAGAAATAAGAAGTTTACCCTTTGGATCCTCTTCAGGGGTCTTCACTGTAGCACTGCATTTCCTAGAATACATAGCCATGGACTCCATTTGGGATGGTTTAGCTTGGTATAATTTATTTCCTTATGATGGGCTAGAAAGTGTATCATTTACTCTAGACATTGGTTGCTTTTGGAGCAGTTTTTTTTACAGTCTCATTTTTCAATGAAGGGCATTGGGCCTTTAGATGTCCTTTGGTGTGGCACTCAATGAAAAATGTCAGTTTTTTTTCATAAACAATGGCCTGACATATTCTTTGAGGACCACAAACAAGATCAACATAGGTAGGTAGCTCAAAATATAGATTTGCAAAGACACAACTTATGGCATATGTTAGTCTTGGCTGCACTTTCATTGCTGGATCTAGGGCAACGAAGTCTCCAACAGATTCAGTAATAAAGATAAAAATCTTTTCATCCCAATGATTAAATGGTAGGTTGGGAATCCAAAACCAAATGGGATCCATATTAACATATTGGGTTTTAGGTTCAAAATCCTATGCCCACCTTCAAAAAATAAGCTTCTATGACCATAAAACCAAGGCCCACTTATCAATATATGGTTGGTATCTTGAGCATTATTGAGGTAAATTAGGAAGAAGCCTTTGGTCATAGCCTTGATTTCCATGGATCCACTGGGTCACCATTTGATAAAGGCCCAACTCCTTATTGATTCAATATCATGTTAGCCTCCCACAAAATTCCCTATGATGAATAAGGAGCTTCGACTTATTATTGAATCCATACTACCAGGAGGAATGGAAACTTCCCTATATTTGTGAGTATAGGCACTGGATTATAATGAAAAGGGAGACACCAATCCCTAATATCTAACTTTATTAGCATAATACTTGAGGGGAGAGCCTCGAATCTAGCCATAAAGGGCATCGCTAATGGTTTGACCTTTGAGAACTGCTTGAGAAGCATGATCGCTAGTGGTTTGACCTCCAAAAAAGGGTTTACCTATATCACCTATGCTCGTGACCTCTAGACCACCATCCTTGTCATCTAGGGGGTTCTTCTCTAAATCATCGCCATCGTCAATACCAAATTCTTCTTTCCCACTCAAAATTTTTCCACCATCACCCATCGCATTCCTCCCTAAAATATTGATACTTGTGTTGTATGTTGATGATCTAATCATCAATGGTAGTTTAGATGAAATGGTGGATGCCATGAAAAGTGACTTTAAAATTTCCTTTGATATGATAGTTTTGGGACTTCTATATTATTGTCTTGGCTTGGAGGTTTAGCAAAAGAAGAATCACATTAGCATCTCATGGTCAAAATATGCTAAGACATTAAAAATATATATCAAATGATAGATAGTAAACCTAAGGAAACTTCAATGGAACTAGGGTTATAGTTTTCTATATATGAGAGATCTCCTCAAGTAGTTGGAACTCTCTATCATCAACTAATTTGGAGTCTCATGTATCTAACTAATATTAGTCTAGATATTAGCTTTACTATGAGCTATCTTTTGAGTTTCATACAAGAGCCTAAGGTCAATCATTGGAAAGTATAAAAGAGAATATTGAATTATATTTGTGGAATGGTATACTATGCCCTTGAACACAAGAAGAATTACAAGTTCTTTTTACAAGGATACATGGACTCAAATTATGTAGAATCACTAAATGATAGGAAAACAATGTCTAGATACATATTTCATCTAGGATCTAGACCTATATTGTGGCATAGCATGAAGTAGAAGATAGTAGCACTATCATCCATATAGGTAGAATATCACTTCACATGATGAGCTATGTGCAAAGCAATATGGCAATGTCTCATTATCTCAAGTACGAGACTTCAAAAAATCTACCAATACACTTGAAATGCAATAATCAAAGTGTTCCAAAATTATAAAAGAATCCAATGTTTCATGAAATAATGAAGCACATTAAAGCTCATTGTCACTTCATTTGAGACAAAGTTTAGAAGCACAAGATCTAGCTTTAGTACATTCCTATCGACAAACAAGTTGTGGATATTTTCACAAAGGCACTTGTATGTGTTTTGAAACTCTCTTTATATTCCAAATAATGTAATAAGAGGGTATGTTAGATAAAATGTAAATTATTACATTATTTGGTTGATTTTATATAATATAACTTTGTCCATCTAGAAGCATACATAGAAAGTCTAAGCTAGAATAGCCAACTTCTAGATGATATGGAATATTGTTAGTTTTAGATAAAGCTTAAGTTAGGGATATTTGATCTTGTTGTTCACTAATTTTAGTTGAGTTTTTTTTTGTTTGTGTAAAACAACCCAGAAGGGATGCCACTTTTGGGTAAGAACCAATGAGGTAAGGGTACCTCTTCCACAAAAAATGCCCAACTCTCACACCTGGTCTACCACCTTTGACACACGCAAGGAGCATACCTTAAACAACAAAAAGCAAGAACACACAAACACAAAGACACAAACAACTAAAACAAATAAAGCATACTCCTTGAGTGTGTCGACAAGATAAAGCACAACAAAACACATGCACAAAAAGAAGACAAAAAAAATACGAACCACATAGAAGAAACACACAAACAACATAACAAAACATAATCAAATAAAACACACACAAAAAAATAACACAGATGAAACACACAAACAACATAACAAAACACAATGAAATAAAATACAAAATAATAATAATAATAATAATAAATAATAATAATAATAAAATAAAAAATCGACAAAAAAAACATCAAAACATGAAACACACAAAAAAACCACAAATATAGCATAACAAAATACTATCACAACAAAAAGATACAAAAAAAACACAAACAAAAAACCACAAAACAGGAAACACATAGAAAAACCATAAAAACAACATAACAAAGCATAAACAAAATAGAAACAACAACATAACCCAAATACAGCACAAACAAAATCATGAAAAACACAAACTAAGCCAAAGGAGCTATTGACAAATAAAACAAAATACGGTAACACTAAAAATAAACCAAAGCTCAACAAATTACCAAACAAATCAATTTTTTTTTAGCAAAATAGCCAAAGCTTCCAACATTGCCATAAAGAGATTGAAGGATAACACCCATCCTATAAACCTTAGGATTATGGTATCCTTATCCTTTTATTTGTATCTTGCTTCATTCTAGTTGGGACTATAGGCTAGTTACTTAGAACCATGACACTACTATTGGAATTTGTATGGTCTTTTTGAGGATCCATTTTGTTTGTAGTTTGAATCTGCCCTTTTGTTTTGCACTTGGGTTGGTTTTCTACATTGTACTTTTTTTCTTTACTATTATTTCTCAGTATCAAGGCGCGTTCTTTTAGTTATTTCTTATCATGCAATCCTTCTTATTCTCTCTTCATCAAACTGTGTTTCCATAATAACTGTTGCCATTTGACCATCCTCATCATCATCTTGCTCATCCATGGAGATAATTTCAAAGGTGTTAGGTGAAATTACTATTTTCTCTTTTGTTGCTATTTTTTCTTTGTGTTTTTTTGTTTAGAGATTTGAAACCTTGCCAATTTCCTATCCTCTTTCTCTTTGTTAGGGACCTTATGTGGACAATTCTTGGCTAGATGGCCATATTCATGACATATTCTGCATATAAATGGAATATTTTCATAATATACTACTTGCTCCCATATTTCTTCCCCATATTGTAAAATAATCTTCTCTGGAAGTGGTTTGTCAAAATCAATCAAAACACAAATCCTTGCATAAATCATATGCTCTAAGTGTTGGGTGCTATCAGAAGTCATCATGTAAACTCCTAAAGAATATCCACTTGTTGCAAATATCTTTAGATTCCAATATTCTATCGGAAGACCAAATAAATAAACCCAAACAGGGGCAGTTGATGGTATTTCTTACTCAACTTTGAACTTCATATGCTAGGGCTTCATGAAGAGCGTTGCCCTAATAAAAAACCATTGACCCCTTGAAAAATGTTCTCCATATCTTTTTCATTAACAAAAAAATAAAAAAGTAGCCATTAGGATAAGTATAAATTTAGAACTTACCTTTAGTGCTTCAGTTTTTGGCAGCCCATTTCTTAAAGGTAGCAAGATTCGGTCGAAATCCTATGAATCGACAAGTTATACCTTTCCTCTCCACTGCATCTATTCCTTCCTAGATATTTTTTATTTCCAACTTTACTAATGGGGATCCATTAGTTGCTTTCAAGCAACCCATCTCTATTTTCCTTGAATCGACCTTTGGCATCCTCAATGGTTTCCTTGGCAATCATTGATTGTGTTCCCCTCCTGTTTGAGGTGGTCCTCCATAGATTACTTATTTAAATTTTATTTTTGGCTCAATACATGCATCTTTGTTTAAACCCTCCATCCTGGGATCCAAAAAATGAAGTTGTAGGAAACCCTAAATTTCCACCATAAACCCTAATGGAACTACAAATCTCTCTGATGCAACCGCTTTCACCCTCAAAGGTCATTCTGCTAAACTTAGTTTCTCCAATACTGTTCACTCCTTCCCTTGTCCATCCACACTCTACCACACTCACATTCACATGAGGACTAATGTTGCTATCACTAATTTTAGCTCCATATTTGTTGCAATAAACCTTAAATTTTTTCATGTCCTAGTTTCGCCATGTCTGTGAACAAAATCTCATATTCGCTCCTCATCTCATATTTTCCAGTTTCTAGTTTAGTTGAGTTTTTATTGGCTAATCTTAGCCAAATATCATGTATTATATTCATGCATGTGTTTAATGAAACATTGAGTTCTTCAAACTATAATGGATACCACTAAGCAAATATTTTCAAAAGTTGGTCAATCATAAATTGGGGCACACAAGCCAAATGTTATCATAAATCAATAAATGATAGAAGGCATCCATTTGAAAGTGAGATGCACTACCAATAAATAAAACCTAAAATAAATAAAAGGAAAGGAAGTGAACCTCTGATAGCTTATGCAGTCCCCCTTGAGGAACATCTAATATCTCCAAAAATAGAAAATTTGTCCAAGGAGGTCCCAAATATGATAATAGTGATCATTGATAGCCCTAAGAATTATTATTTCATATTGGTTTGCTAGACATATATAGCCCCATAACACTTGGATGGCACATATTTACTCCCATTAAAGTCCCCATTCATTAAATCTCTTTTTTTGCAACCCTAGGGATACAAGACATGCATCAATAAACATAACAAGTTAATCACCAAAATTAGACCTTATTTATAAAATTACAAGGCATATCCCAAATGTATTTTCACTTTGCTACTGAAAATAAAACTTCAATAGTATCAAGAAAATATCCATTGATATTAAATCATGAAGACTAGATGACAGAACAAGATTGGTGAATGGTAACAGATGTAATTGATTTGAGAAGTATGTAAACTATGTTAGCATATAATATAGTGTATGTGTATTATATTTATTTGTACCTAACACCATGTAGCGCATATTATGTTAGCGCTTACATTAGGTGGTTAGGGCTAGGTGGTTTGGTTGGTTATTCTGAATAACCACCTCTAAAATGTATTATTTATTTGTCTTGCATCATAATACAATGCTAACATGTATGCTACTCATAGATGGTATCATAGTAACTTGCACATGATCATCTAAGCATAGCAGGAGAAGGGCTTGTTCTTCAAGGCATATTTCTTGAGGTGCAATCAAGGTGTAAATCCCTAATATGGGACCCCTGAACAAGAATATATGCATGCACGTAGGTCGATATGGATAGGCTGACGATTGATTGACTAAAATCCATTGAATGATGATTGAAAATATCTTGTGCCTGTGCATCCTAACATTATGTGGGATATGATAACTCTTAAAATTCATTGAATAGTGACCATGATTCTTTGATAACCAAACAAGCACTTGTGAACAACACCATTGACATCACCGACTGCAATCGTACGAAACTCCACCTGCATGTGGATTGAGGTTGTTAACTTAGTGTTGATGTGGCACTACTAACTGGGTGTTGATGTGGCACTGTTGATTAGGCTGTTGACATGGCAGTGTTGATTGGGCACTAACGTGGAACTGCTGACCTAGCGGGCTACTGACATGGTGGTGTGATCTTCGAAGTATGCATGGTAGCTGATGTGTCATCTCCTTATTGGTTGATGGGGGAGTAAAATCTCTATCAAAGTGGATGATTTCCCAAAGGTAATCGAAAAACAAATCGAGTTTTTTCATTTTTAAAGCATAAAATTGCATCCACATGATGCATATGGGACAATAGTCCCAAAGAAATTTTTTTTCTTGTACTTCGATGGGGAAGGAAGTAAAATACGTGACATCCCCTTCACATCCCAATGAAGGCTCTAGCTGGGATGGTTGGGATGCGAGTGTACTATGCAGAAGGTCACGCGATCAAACCTTGACACAATAAAAACCTTATTTTGCTTAAAATAACGACAGATATAGGTATAAATTTTTTTATTTGCAGTTGTTTTTAAATTTAAATTAATATTATATATATACATATATAAGTTTATTATTTTTTTATTTTAATCAAATTATTTTATTTTTATGGAAAATTTTATAAATTTATTGAAATTATATTAATTTTTTTCAAAATTCTTTTGCAAATAACCAAATTGAGACAAATATTTTTTTGCAAATTCAACGGTCAATTGTGCAATTTTTTTTCTGAGGGATACAAAACAATAATTGCACATTCTTTTTTTTCTCTACAAATTTCGAAAAACTTGTTTATTTTACAAACAAAATGGGAGAATAAAACAGTATTCTTCTTTTGCAAAATTCTAACACAAGGGGGGAATTGTGAATATCAAATGGTCATTGCTAAAGCATAGTTTTAAATCTACCTAGTAGCAATGTTTTTTGCGCTAAGGGGGGGGATAATTATTTTCCTCCATCAAAGAATATTTTTTGTAAAAGGGGGGAAGACTTGTAAGGGTGTATTTTTGGCAAAGATCGACACCTTAGTCAAACTTATTGTAAAATTCTATTGTAAAAGGTGTATTTTTGGTAGAGACCGACACCTTAAAAATGGGCAGATCAAAGAATAAAAATGCCCCAAAACCAACTAATGATGTTGCAAAATTAGTTAAAGATCCTTACTTTCCAATAGGGATGGAAGGAATGGATTTTTATGAGGATGGACAATTTCTCACACTATGTAGTGGTGTAATATCCATTCTCAAATATTATGAAGCTTCTAAATACCTGATCAATGATGCTCTAATCCCTATTGGTGTTGTAAGGGAAATATACATGTCATTTATTTCACTTGACATTACCCAAAGTAAAAAGAAAATGGAAATCAATGAGGAATCAAAGGTCATGCTCCTAATGGAAGATTCTTGTTGTGACACAAGTGACCTTCAGACCATGGTGATGAATGCTTGTTGTGACATAAGTGACCTTGAGCCCTTGATGGTAAATGCTTGTTGTGATACAGGTGACCTCCTACCTATAAGGGTAGATATCAGTTATAGCACAGGTGATCTCATCATAAGAGCATATTTTTCTTGTGACACTAGTGACTTAAAAATTGAACCTCCTAAAAATGAGCTCCATAATCTCATAAATAGTAACAAATACCCAATTGTTAAAAGCATTGATGAAGATGAAGAACTTAGGTGTTTTGAAAAACACACCAAAGGCATTGGATCCAAACTAATGAATAAAATGGGATTCAATGGTGAAATATTAGGTAAACATGGATAAGGCATTAAAAATCCTATAATGCTAAATATCAAGCCAAAGAATGAAGGCCTTGGCTATTCTGGACAAGCAAGTACTAGTAAAACCATATTTGCAAAACCTAAATCTTCTTCAACTCCTACAAATCATTGTTGTAGTTATTTTGGAAGAACAGGACATGTAGCAACTAGGTGTTGGAAACTACATCCTTGTGACTCATGTGGATGTACAGATCACTGCTCTTCAAATTGTTAGTACAAAGTGAAAATGGCCAAAAAGTTTCATATTGATTGTGGATAAATAGATCTCAAAAAATGGATCAAAATGAAAGATATATTGTTTGGCTTCTACAAAAAATGTAAAACCTATCATAGACCTAGAGGTAGATCCAATGACAGACCGAATGGAAGCCCTAGAGGTATTGACCCAGCGATAGACCTAAAGGTAGATCCAGCGACAATAATCTAGAGGTAGACCTACAAGCAGATACATAGGCAAATCCATAGTCAAATCCAGAGATAGACCCAGAGGTCCTATTCCAGTGACAACCTTAGAGCCAGATCCATGAGCCAGAGCCAAAGCCCAAGATAAAACCAGCACAAAAACATCTTTCATTTTCTCTCCTCTAACATTAAGGGGGGGTTATTTCTCGATGTTATCCCAAATAATATAATAAGGGTGGATGTTAGCATATAATATAGTGTATGTGTATTACATTTATTTGTGCCTAACACCATGTAGCGCATATTATGTTAGCGCTTACATTAGGTGGTTAGGGCTAGGTGGTTAGGTTGGTTATTCTGAATAACCACCTCCACAATGTATTATATATTTGGCTTGCATCATAATATAATGCTAACATGTATGCTACTCCTATAAACTAAGGATAATATACACTTCAGGAAGGAGGCAAAAATAGTTGAATACAATTGTGATACTCTAAAGCTAAATTTAAAGTAGATAGAGAGGGATCTTGAGATGGTTAAAAAGATTAAATAAATCCCAATTAGAATCAAAGGTGCTACAAAAATAGGTAGATAAACTAGTTGAGCACTTGAGAAGTTAGCCCATAGATCTTATCATAAAAATAAAAGATAAAATTTTTGAAAGTCTCTCAATAAAATTAGTCGAGCAAGATATTAAATTTTGTCAATAAAAGTAGAATATTAAATAGAAAATGGAAAATATTGAATGAAGGAATAAAGCAGGGCATTGATAGAATATTGAAGGTTTAATTAAAATAATTAATGATACCTATTGGGATCAGTTCATCAGCATGGCTCACTCGCTCTACCAAAAATTTAGGTTTATCAATATGATCATAAAGTTGGGAATGCAAGTAAAATAGGACATTGAATTTGGCATGGTTGAAACCTTTGCAAAATTAGCAAAGGTTAGTTTATATCAAGAGATATTAGTTTTAATAGTAGACTCCAAATTGAAAACCATGAGAATTACGGATAGAAGGATAACAATGTATAAAATAAATACTCTCATTCATAAATAGCAAATCATGCATACGTGTGAGGATTAGTTTTTTGCATTAGACAACACTATTATGTGCTTCAAAGGTGAATTTGATGTGTTGTTACAAAAGGGACTTCCTTCTCCTTATGATGAAAATGATAAAATAATGTTAGAGTGGGATTAATATTTATACTTCAAAGAATTTGCCAAAATCACCAAAACCAAAAAACTTCATGGATTCAATCAAACCAATGCTTGATCTAAAGTCTCAAACACATATAATTTCTACAAGAATAGGAAGCCTCTCTAGAAGTGGTTGGATTGAATTAGAAAAACATATGATCACATCAAGATGATCGACTGCTCATCTGAATATGAATGGATAGAATTCGGGATGCATTGCAAGGGCTACCATCCCTATGATCTTACTTTATGTTTTTTCATTCTTATGTTTTCTTTTTCAGGACTTATAATTTTTTGACTCCATGCCCAAGGATGAAGGCAGTAGTTTAGGTTCTTCTTCAAGCAAGAAAGAAGACCATTATGAGCCACAAAAACTTTAGTAATTTATCACTATAAAATTATGCTTCATAAATAAAAATTAAGGGAAAATTTCAAGGGGCACAAAAGTTACAATCTAAGTAGACATAATTTTGTGGAAGACATGAATGAAGGATAAAGGTCAAGTTCTAAGCGCATACATAATATGGATTAGGAGTTAGAAGCTAATGAAGATTCTAATAATTCAAAAAAATTTAGAATATTGACAAGGGAGGAAGAATAAAAGTTATAAAAAGTGGAATGATAGGGGAGCCTAACAAAGATTAAAACTTTCTCCAAAATGATGCATGGTAACAAGATTTTTGTAAGACTTTATAAATACTAGAAACAAGAAGGTTTGATTAGTTGACAAAAATGCATCAGGATCCAAAGGAATTAAATATGCACCAAGAATTTAAAGTTATCACCAATTCAGAGGATATTTTATATTGAGATAAATCAATGATGCATGAGGCCCTAGGAAAGTAGGTGAAATAAATCAATGGGTCATTAGAAAGTAAGGACCATCTAATAGCATAATCTCAACTAAGAAATCTAAGAAGATATTAATGACAAGCATGGTAGCCATAGTTCTACATCTAACAACACTAATGATAGAAGGTACCCCATTCAATTTTTAGAATCCCTAGAGGGGGTAGCTAAGATTATCAAAACAACCTACAAATTTTGGAGGGAAACTCTCCCAATTGTAATCTATATATAGTAGCTAGTTTAGTATTGCAAAGGATTGGCAAGTTTGTAAAGCTTTCCTTTCATTTATTCTTGTATAACAATATGTGTTTCTTTGGATGGTCTTGTAGGCAATCAGACCCCCATCCTAGCATAATCTCTATAATCTTACTTGCATATATATATATATATATATATATATATATATATATATATATATATATATATATATATATTAAAAGCCTATATATCTATTTTGAGTATCCATCTATGGTTCTCATGCTCTAATCCATATCGTTTATATGTATGTATATCTGTAATTTTTACTTGTTATTGAGTTTCACTTGCATATATGTATATATTGGAGGTCTACATGTCTACTTTGAGTAGCCATTTGTGGTTCTTAAGCCCTGACTCATATTGTTTGTGTCTGTATGCCTTTGTATCTTATTGGGGCTCATATATGTTGAGGAGAGGAAGTGTTCACACCAATGCATTATGACCAGAGTTGCTATGCAAGGAGATCTTATATGTTCTATGGCCCACCACCAATTTGTTAACGTAGGACTCCATTTTCCTTTTTTCTTTCTTTTTTTTCTATTTTCCCTAACTCTTTTCCCTCAAGGTTGTTAGATTAGGAAAGTGCATCTAAAGAAAGAGTTGACATTGTAAAAACTCTTGAATGCCCCCAATTGAGCCAAACCCCATGCTCTCAATATTGGCCCTATTATGTTTCTCCATGAGAAGTGTGATAATCTCAATTCTCTTCCTTAAGATAGTGAGAGAGGACAACATGACCATCCCTAGTACTTGTAAAAATAACTTCTCCATATAAAGAAGCTCTTTTTATCATCTTATTAGGAACCAAGACTAAGGGTGCCTTTGAATTGCTATATCAATTTGAGAGTACCTAATCTAAATTCTTATTTATTGAAATTCTCATGTCTTATCTAGCTCATTAAGATATCTTACTTAAAAATTTAACTAAACAAGTCATTTCTTAAGGCCTCAACCTAAATTATATTACTTTCTTAGTAGGATCCATTGGGGTTAACCATGTAATTATATTATTTCATGAGGAATGGTATTACTCAATCCTATTTGGTCAAATATCTACTATTATACATCACAAGCTATGTTAATATTAAATTCATCAAAGAAATCTTAGTCGATAATGGTTCTAGTCTCAATATCTATAGCCTAGAATTCATTAGCCATTTTGGGCTAACCAAACAAGTTTTAGAAATAACTAATATTTTTTTAAGGACCTTAAATAATTTATAATATGAGGCTAGTGGTATTATAGTCTTTCCCCTCTAATTTGGACCCCATACTCTCAATACTCTCTTTTATGTCATGCTATATGACCTAACATATAACATTCGTCTTAAGAGCCCATAGACCCATGAGATGTAGGCCATCCCTTAAACTCTTCATAAATGTATTAAATATGAATACAAGATAAAGACTTATCATATTCTATACAATCTCAAATATTTCACTTATTATTAGGTGATCAAGATGAAAATAGCCTAAAGCTTGTATTTTTCCTTCTCTCAATTCATCTCTTGAATAATATTCTTCTTCTCAGTATCCTATAACTGATGCATAATGTCTTTCATCTTAAGTAATTCATCTAATAACAAACTTAAGGTTCAAAGTGCTATTCAAAACATCATTCATAATAACAAATTAGATAATATTAAATTTTTCCATGACATATCCAAGCTCCCTATATCTTCTGAGCCTTGGGCTTTCCCTCAAGCAATAAGGATAAAGCAACATAAATAGGAAGTTGCTTCTTCATTTGTATTGGTACTTACTGTAACACCCTAAAAATGACTCATTATAATTTGCACTAAGGACAAACAACTTGTAAAAATGAGCCTCTAACCGGTTGCCTCAATTTTCATGCCCTCTTGGCGAGATCGAGTAATCTGGACAAGATCATATCGTACAATATAATCTTGGATTGTATGATACGATCCCTGATCTTATGCATACTATTTTGCTCAAAAATAGAAAATCTTAATTTAGAAAATGACAAAACCAGTTGAAATGTCTTTTGTCCTTACCTTTGCAATCATGTAGAAATTATGGATCAAATTTGCCCGATTTGATCCCAATTTTGGAAGAAGTTGCAACCAAATTTGTTGCAGCCCATTTTAACCAAATTACCTTACCTATTTAGTCAGGCACCCTTCCCCTCTAAATCCTCTTGGTGCTAATAATTCTTTGACTTAATTTCTATGTTTAGATTACTGTAAAATTTGCATTAGATCTATTAGTTTTACAATTTTCTACAGGATCGAAAGGATACGATCAGCGATCAAACGATACGATCTGTGATCGGATGCATACGATCTTGCTCTGCTCCTATGATCTTGCTCACAGCACACTTGGGGGCAATTTTTAACCTTGTTTTGCATTTTCTAAGTTCTATTTTGAATATCTAGCTTAATATTTATCATTTCTAGTGTACAGGGTATCAAATTTAACTATTTGTATCCTTGGAGTTCACCAAATCTGCATATAGTTGCATATTTTACATAGTTTGATGCATGCATATGTTAATTCCTTTTATTGTGATATTCAATAGCCAACATGTAATTTAATTCATGCTTAGAAACATCATTAGCATCCTTTGTTTTTTGTTTTTTGCATTCTACCCATGAATTTATAGGTTTCTATCAAGATCGTATTGTTCGATCTTTGATCGGATGGTACGATTTTGAATCGTATTCATACGATCTTGCTTTATGCATACAATTTTTCTCTGCTACATATGATCTAGACTGCAATCAAGAATCAGAATCTTCTTCAAACTTTCAGATATAGGTAAGAGTTCTAAATTACTTTTTAAGCACTGCATTGTTCATCTAGACATTGTCTTCTATTGTTTGCTATCTACATATAAATAAAAATTACATATAGCTTAGTGTAGTTGCATATTGTCCAAAACTAGGTGATTGCAAGAATTTAAAAGGAACACATAAAAACAAACTCCAAAAACCTAGGCGTAGAAACTTCCATAAAATATTTCCTGGTGAACCCTAGATAATTTGTCAAAAAATCACCATAAGAAGGTACGATCAAGTACCTCTCTTTCGAGGTGTAGACCTATCATTCCCACATTTCCCTTTGAGGTGCGGATCCATTAGCCTGAAGGAAATGAGTGTGTGAATTTTAGACCTACATTCTTTGGTGAACCCGACGTGAAAACATTAGGCATATTTCTCATACAAAAACCAAAAAATTAACAAAATCATTAGTTATATTTGCACATTTTAGAAAAATTTATAGATGGTAGATTACAACATAAGGAGAGACATCCAAATTTATGTAAGAGCAATATTATTAATACAAAAAATTTCTTCATTAGGTAGTGTGCCATACCCTGATATTTGGAGAAGATTAGAAATTATAAGGATTAAAGAACCTGAACTTAAGAAAATCATAAGGTTTGACTTGTCTAGAATCTTGGATCCCGATAGTGCACCTTTATACTTTGATCTTCAAAGAGCATGTGATAGGTGGATAGCGGATAAGAGAGTTGTCATTTCCCCAAGTATTTACTCCTTTGAAGATTATATTGAAAATGCAATAATGGTACATAAGTTTTTATCACATGTAGAAAATCAAGAAGTTGTCTTAGACGATAAGAGAATATTTAATAAAGTTCCTAGGGTTGTGCTTTATCGAGAATATTTCCACGAATTGTACTTTTGCATGTCAAACTGTGAAGTTGATTGCATCACTATAGATCATTTCATAAAATTCTTAAAAGCCAATTTTATGACCCCTGAGTAATTGGAACCTATTAATGATATCTATAGGCTTTTCCAAGAAAATTAAAGTATAATATCTATAATATTATAAATTTTTGTTTTGTTTGTTGTATTTTTTTCAAGCCAAAAACTACAAAAACCCAAAAACATAATATAATATATTAGTTAGGTATATATATAACATATATACCCCAAGCATTAAGCACATATATATAATTATATATATCTGCAAGATAAAATATTTTAAGTAAAATGCCTAAATTAAGAAGTGGAAAACAAGTAGAACATGAACATATAGGAGAACAAGATCAAGAAAATCTTGAAGATGAAGTTCAAATTGAAGATTATGTATCATCAAAATCAGATGAGGAAAACCATGATAAAGAAGAAGTCTTCTATCATAGGCCTCAAGTATATGAAGAAGGCAATCTTAAATTTACTTCCACACAACATTTCACTGAGTTTCTAAAAGACAATATAGATGTCATTAACCATGTCATACAAACAAAAGCTCAACTCCCTATGGGAGATTATTCAACGAAGGCTTCCATAGAGGTTGCTCTTTGATTTAATGGAAATCCATTAATGTACATAAACAAAAATAAAAATCAAGCTGACATATCGCAAAATATAAACAATAATTTGAATCAGAATATAGCACAACCACCACCAGTAATAGCTTCAAATTCCAAATAAAAACAACCAGCTTCTACTTCACAAAAGGTAGCAAAAATAATTAAGAAGATGCACAAAATTAGTCAGAATCAGCAAAAGGTTCAACAAAACAAAATTCCCTATCAACTTCATAATACTCCTCCTAGTAACACTTTACATAATAGTGTTTCAATTGGGAATAATTATACAACAACACCATGAAGAACACAAGCTTATACTGAGAGGGGGGTGAACAGTATAAGACCACTTTTTACTTTTCTTTTCAATTCAATATTATGCAGTGTATAGATAGCAGTATCAATAGCAATAATCAAAGCAATACACAAAACACCATCCACAAAAGTGACACAACAATTTACGTGGTTCACCCAATGCGGGCTACTCCACGGAGAAAATATTTTGCTAAAACTTTCTCAATCAATCTCTTGGGAATCCTTCCCAATTACAATGTTTATGGACCTCTGTCCAAAGGAGATGTTGATCCCCTAAATCTCAAGTTCATGGATCTCTTCCACAGGAGAACTCTTTCCCCTTCTTCTCTGGCTAGTGATCTTCTAGAAGACTTTGTCTCTCTACTGCACTGACTTGTGGATCTCTCTCCACTTGAAGACTCCTCACTCAGATCTGTCTTCAATTGTCCTGGCTGTTGGATCTCTATCCACTGAGACTCTGTCCTCTATACTCTATCACCTCCAAAGCTCTATCAATAGGCTCACTCAGAACCTTCTCAAATCTGCTCAATAGGTCCACTCAAAACCTGCTCAAATATACTCAATAGGCTCACTCAAAACCTACTCAAATATGCTCAATAGGCTCACTCAGAACTTGCTCAAATATGCTCAATAAGCTCACTCAAAACTTGTTCAAATCTGCTCAACAAGCTCACTCATAACTTGTCCAAATATTCTCAATAAGTCCTCTCTAGAACTTTCTCAAATATGCTCAACAAGCTCACTCAGAACTTGTCCAAATCTGCTCAACAAGCTCACTCAGAACTTGTCCAAATATACTCAATAAGTCCTCTCTAGGACTTGCTCAAATCTGCATAGCAAGCTTTCACAAAAGCTTACTCAAAATCATTCCACAAGCCTTCTCAAAGACTTGACCTCAAATCAGCTCAACAAAATCTCAACTCAATCTCATAGAAGCATAAAGAGAATTGTTAGAGACTCAATATGTTCTATACTCAAATCCCAATCTCAACTCAAATCAATCTCAACTCAACAATCTCATAGAAGCATAAAGAGAATTGTTAGAGACTCAATATGTTCTATACTCAAATCCCAATCTCAACTCAACTCAAATCATAATATAGAATAGTTTGTTTTATGGAACTTGAACAACCACTTCACACAATCACTTGACTAGGCTCAAACAACTCTACTCAACCAATCACTTCAAGGATCAATCCTTTCTCACAAACCCTAGTCCAAGCATGTATCAACCAACTCAAAATGTTTCCAACAATGCTCAATCACAAGTCTCACATAACAATGATACTCATGTTCTTCTCTAACTCAAGTTCAAGTTCATTTCACAATCAATGGGCTTCAACAACAATGCTTATAAAACAAGGTTTAATCACAACTCTCAAACCAGAAAACCTTGAAGCATTCAACCAACCACTTTTGAAAAGGAAACCACAATCAATCCTTTTCTCTCCAATGATATTTCAGAAATCAACCACCATAAAAAATCAATAGGAGAATGTGCCCATACCTTTTATGAAGATGAAAAAACCTCTTTGGAAATCTGCCACAATCACAATATTCTTTTGCCAATCTTCATGAGGGTTAGGAGAAATTACAAAACAATTATCATAACCTTTTACACCTTATTTCTCCTAGTCAAAAATCACATCCACCACTAGAAAATAATTAAAGATAATTATTTCCTTATCTAATTAAGCATAGCATGAATATCACCACAACCATTTACCATTCCCTTATTTCTCCTAAAAACACTTTGCACTAATGCACAACTCACTAAGCTCCTTAATGCAAAAATCCCACATCAACTAGTGCAAAATATAAGCCACAACTCATAAACTATACCACCATGGCAAACCCTCAATAATGATGCATTAACCTTAGCTTAGGCAAATTAAAACATTTATATCTCAATCTCCAAAAATTGCGGCGATGACATACCTTGGAAAAAATTATTTTCTGCTTCAAAAATTGCGGCGACAACACACAAGCGAAAAATGAATTTCGGGTGACTCGAACCCGAGACCTGCAACAACGAGTGCGCATTTGCACTCCTTCCACCCACCAAGTGGGCTAAGCTTCCCATGTGGAAGCTATTCCACTTCGTGCTTGAAGTACTTCCTCTTGGCGCCCACGAACTTACAAACTGCGCTTCTCCCAAACCTTCACCGTCAATAGTGCACGATTTCGGAGGAGGATAACTTTTGCAAAAGAGGATTTATCATTCAAATTTTGGAGGACATAAACCATTGCTTAACAAGGTGCCTTTTATACATGATGCGGATGGGGAAGAATAAAAGTCGACGTCAATGAAAAATGGAGGGAAAATTTTTGATTAATTTTAAAATTTAAATTTAAATTTTAAATAATTAAAATTTAAACTAAATCTTTAAAATTAAATATCTCCATCACCAGGGCACCTTTTTCGATGAAACGAAAAGCCAACTTGGGTTTTAAGAAAAACCCATTTCAAATCTGCCATCCATGGTTTTAAATAAAACCTTTTATTTTTCTTGCCTTGGTTTTCACAAAAACCCTTCCTTGCACTTTCACAAAACATAGTGCATGCCATCATAGATCCTTTTGACATCAAATAACCTTTTGACATCAATGACAACATTTTAGCTTAGGGACTCAAAATGTCCAACAATCTCCCCCTTTGTCATTGATGGCAACCCATATCCTTTTACTAAAATCTGACCTTCTTTTCTGCTCCCCCTGGCTCAATGCTCTCTCAATTATCAAATCTCTCCCCATATCAAAAACTCTCCCCAATATACACAAATCTCTCCCCCTTTGTCATCAATGGCAAAGGGTCACCTTTGGGGCTCGGGGCTAAGAATGAGCCTCTTAGCTTAGCCCCTCCCCCACCTCCACATGAGGTGGTTAATTCTGGGGTGGGAGTATTTCTACTCCCCGAAAGCATAGATCTATGCTTTTATCTTTCTCTCTTCTTTTGTTAGTTTTTTGAATCCTCTCACTATTTATTTCCAAGATATCATCCCTGTTCCTGTCATCATTTTTGTTCCTGTTTGTGCTCTTGTTTTCATCCATGTTCCTGTTCTTGTTCTTTTCTGAGTCTCTATTATTTTTTGAGTCTCTATTCCTGTTCATGTTCATTCCTATTCATGTTCATGTATCTATTCATGTTCATGTTCTTGTTCCTATTCATGTTCATGTACTTGTTCTTGTTCCTATTCCTGTTCATGTCCATGTTCCTATTCTTGTTCTTGTTCCTGTTCTCATCCATGTTCCTGTTCCTGTTCATACCTGCTTCTGGAATATTTTCTCTACACCATCTTGTTGTGTGTCCATCATTATTGCACTTATAACACTTAATGTTATTATTCCTTGGAGGTGCAAATGTCTTAGGATACCTTCTAGTGAAGCCATATCCTCTTCTGCCATGAACCCTACAATTCATTGCTTTGTGACCATACTCATTGCATGAGTAGAAATACCCATGGAAAGGTTGTCCTTTCCCATATTCTTGTCTTTCATATGACCTGCACTGTGAAGCCATGTGCCCAAACCTGTGACATGAGAAGCATCTCCCATTGAAGCTTCCTTGCCTAGACCTCATTGGTCTCCTGTTCTGATTGTTGTTCCATCTGTATCTTCTTTGTGCATTGTTCCTCTCTTTGTTGAACTCTTTGTTGTCCAACTCAGCCTTTGATGTCCCACTTTTACTTAAACTGTCTTCTTCTGATGTATCTTCTTCTGAAGTTTCTTCTTCATCAAGACTTGAAGTAGATTCTTTTTCCTATTTCTTTTGAACCTTTCCAAAGCCAAGACCTATTGAACATGATGTTCGTTGTTGTCCATAGATGAACTTATCCAAGTTCTTAGAGCTATTTGTGAAACTCTTCATCTTGATCTTGGAGTCCTTTAAGTCTTCTTTTAGAGTAGCCACTTCTTGTGCTAACTTCTCACATTCCAAAATATTTGCTTCTAACTTATCCTTGAACTTGCTTGCCTTAGCCTTTGACTTCTCTAAATCCTCTATGAGCAATAACCTTTCTTCATCACATTCTTGAAACTGACTTTCAAGCTTAGAGTGTTGCTTTCTTACCTTCTTTACTGTGTCAAGGGCATAGATAAGTTCTCCCTTGAGATCATAACCATTCTCTATTGAGTAATCCTCTATTTGTTTGCCTTTGTCCTTATCATTACTTCCTTTTGGCTTGTCTTCTATGGGATCACTTACTTCATCTTCTAGAGCCATTAGAAGATTCTCATCTGGTCTTTCAAGTGCATCTTCAAAACCATCATCACTGAAACTATAGCCATCCCTAGTGCAATCATCTTCAAGATGTCCAAATTTACCACATCTAAAACATTTGAGAATAACCGGAGTCCTTTTCTCTCTAACCATAAATAGGACTTCATCTCTATCATTGTCTGAAAAACTAGCATCACTATCAATTGAGTACTTACTTGCATTATCTGCATAGTAGCTTTTATTTTGCCTTTGGAAGAACTTCTTTCCTTGTCTATTTTGTCCATCCTTGCCTTTCTTTCGGTACCTGTGTCTTTCTGATTCCCTGTACCTGTGATCCTATTTTTCTTCATCACTATTGTACTTTGGCTCTTTGCACTCTGTTGCATAGTGTCCATACTTTCCACAATTGAAGCACTTAATAGATCTTATATCTATGGATATTTTGGAACCTTTATCTCTTCTACCATAGTTAGCTTCTTCATCACTAGATGACTCACTGCTTGATTCTATTTTTTTACCCTTTTTATTTTTGTCCACTTTGAATGCAACTTCTTTCGGAGGAATAGGATCTTTTGTTCTTATCTCAAAAGTAGTAAGCATGCCAAGCAAAGAATTCCTTGTCAAATAATCACTATCAATTGATGTTTCTATAGTAGAAACCTTTTCACTATACCTTTTTGGAAGAGTTCTCAAGATCTTATCACAAGCATCAGATTCATCAACCTTCATTCCAAGACCTCTCATCTCATGTACAAGCTCATCAATCTTACTGAGATAATCATGAATATTTTCATCATCTCTCATTCTTAAGTTCTCAAATTCTCCTTTGAGATTTTTGATCTTAGCTTTCTTGACACCTTTATCACCCTCATATATGTCATGCAGTAGATCCCACATATCTTTTGTTATTTTACAATCCATAACCTTCATAGATTCTTGATCTACCCAATCCTTTTATAATTGCATTCATAGCTCTTAAATTTGCATGCATCAGAAGATTACCTTCCTTATCTATAGGAGGATTGACTTGTTGAATCATATCCAAGTTCCACTGCATCCCAAACTTCATTTCCAAGTGCCATCAGGTAAAATCTCATTAGCATACACCAATACAAGAAGTCACTTCCATCAAATACCGGTACTGCATTATTGAATGACCCATCCTTTTGATCCTTGTGATCCATTGTGTTCTTAGACTGCTTTTCCTTCAAGCTATCAAACTCTTCTGAAGGAACCCACTCTAATACCAATTGAAGAACACAAGCTTATACTTGAGAGGGGGGTGAACAATATAAGACCACTTTTTACTTTTCTTTTCAATTCAATATTATGCAGTGTATAGATAGCAAGTATCAATAGCAATAATCAAAGCAATACACAAAACACCATCCACAAAAGTGACACAACAATTTACGTGGTTCACCCAATGTGGGCTACTCCACGGAGAAAATATTTTGCTAAAACTTTCTCAATCAATCTCTTGGGAATCCTTCCCAATTACAATGTTTATGGACCTCTATCCAAAGGAGATGTTGATCCCCTAAATCTCAAGTTCGTGGATCTCTTCCATAGGAGAACTCTTTCCCCTTCTACTCTGGCTAGTGATCTTCTAGAAGACTCTGTCTCTCTACTGCATTGACTTGTGGATCTCTCTCCACTTGAAGACTCCTCACTCAGATCTATCTTCAATTGTCCTGGTTATTGGATCTCTATCCACTGAGACTCTATCCTCTATACTCTGTCACCTCCAAAGCTCTGTCAATAGGCTCACTTAGAACCTTCTCAAATCTACTCAATAGGTCCACTCAGAACCTGCTCAAATATACTCAATAGGCTCACTCAGAACCTGCTCAAATCTGCTCAATAAGCTCACTCAAAACCTATCCAAATATGCTCAACAAGCTCACTCAGAACTTGTCCAAATATGCTCAATAAGCTCACTCAGAACTTGCTCAAATATGCTCAACAAGCTCACTCAGAACTTGTCCAAATATGCTCAACAAGCTCACTCAGAACTTGTCCAAATATGCTCAATAAGTCCTCTCTAGGACTTGCTCAAATCTGCATAGCAAGCTTTCACAAAAGCTTACTCAAAATCAGTCCACAAGCCTTCTCAAAGACTTACCTCAAATCAGCTCAACAAAATCTCAACTCAATCTCATAGAAGCATAAAGAGAATTGTTAGAGACTCAATATGTTCTATACTCAAATCCCAATCTCAACTCAAATCAATCTCAACTCAACAATCTCATAGAAGCATAAAGAGAATTGTTAGAGACTCAATATGTTCTATACTCAAATCCCAATATCAACTCAACTCAAATCAGAATATAGAATAGTTTGTTTTATGGAACTTGAACAACCACTTCACACAATCACTTGACTAGGCTCAATCAACTCAACTCAACCAATCACTTCAAGGATCAATCCTTTCTCACAAACCCTAGTCCAAGCATGTATCAACCAACTCAAAATATTTCCAACAATGCTCAATCACAAGTCTCACATAACAATGATACTCATGTTCTTCTCTAACTCAAGTTCAAGTTCATTTCACAATCAATGGGCTTCAACAACAATGCTTATAAAACAAGGTTTAATCACAACTCTCAAACCAAAAAACCTTGAAGCATTCAACCAACCACTTTCGAAAAGGAAACCACAATCAATCCTTTTCTCTCCAATGATATTTCAGAAATCAACCACCATAAACAATCAATAGGAGAATGTGCCCATACCTTTTATGAAGATGAAAAAACCTCTTTGGAAATCTGCCACAATCACAATATTCTTTTGCCAATCTTCATGAGGGTTAGGAGAAATTACAAAACAATTATCATAACCTTTTACACCTTATTTCTCCTAGTCAAAAATCACATCCACCACTAGAAAATAATTAAAGATAATTATTTCCTTATCTAATTAAGCATAGCATGAATATCACCACAACCATTTACCATTCCCTTATTTCTCCTAAAAACACTTTGCACTAATGCACAACTCACTAAGCTCCTTAATGCAAAAATCCCACATCAACTAGTGCAAAATATAAGCCACAACTCATAAACTATACCACCATGGCAAACCCTCAATAATGATGCATTAACCTTAGCTTAGGCAAATTAAAACATTTATATCTCAATCTCCAAAAATTGCGGTGATGGCATACCTTGGAAAAAATTGTTTTTTGCTCCAAAAATTGCGGCGACAGCACACAAGCGAAAAATGAATTTCGGGTGACTCGAACCCGAGACCTGCAGCAGCGAGTGCGCCTTTGCACTCCTTCCACCCACCAAGTGGGCTAAGCTTCCCACGTGGAAGCTATTCCACTTCGTGCTTGAAGTACTTCCTCTTGGCACCCACGAACTTACAAACTGCGCTTCTCCCAAACCTTCGCCGTCAATAGTGCACGATTTCGGAGGAGGATAACTTTTGCAAAAGAGGATTTATCATTCGAATTTTCAGAGGACATAAACCATTGCTTAACAAGGCACATTTTATACACGATGCGGATGGGGAAGAATAAAAGTCGACGTCGATGGAAAATGGAGGGAAAACTTTTGATTAATTTTAAAATTTAAATTTAAATTTTAAATAATTAAAATTTAAACTAAATATTTAAAATTAAATATCTCCATCACCAGGGCACATTTTTCGATGAAACGAAAAGCCAACTTGGGTTTTAAGAAAAACCCATTTCAAATCTGCCATCCATGGTTTTAAATAAAACCTTTTATTTTGCCTACCTTGGTTTTCACAAAAACCCTTCCTTGCACTTTCACAAAACATAGTGCATGCCATCATAGATCCTTTTGACATCAAATAACCTTTTGACATCAATGACAACATTTTAGCTTAGGGACTCAAAATGTCCAACAACACCAACTTATTATCAAAGACATAACACTATGATGCAACAAAACCAATTTGGTGGACAACAACAAGGACTTGAAGCCATGGTTAAACAATTAGCTTCAAGACTAGATCAAATGGATCCCTACCATCCCTCTTATAGTTATAGAGAGATGTGTAGCCAACCCTTGGATCCTATTGTGGTTGCTCAACCATATCCTAAGCATTTTCCTATGCCTGTCCTGCCGATATATAAGGGAACCGAAGATCCTATTGAGCATCTTCGCATGTTTAGGACAACATGTCATGATATCTCTCATGATGACTTGTTGTTACTAAATATGTTCCCTAAAAGTCTTGGAGGCATGGCTTTAGAGTGGTATTATCAGTTACCTACAAACTCTTTAAGGAATTTTGAAGAAACAACAGAGATGTTCGTCCACCAATTCAGTGCTTATATAGAGAGACATGTGACTATTAAATATTTGTATAATTTGAAGCAAGGAAAAGATGAGAGTTTTGCTGAATTCTTGACTAAGTGGAGACAACTCTTAGGCAGATTACATTTTGCTTTACCTCACCATGAAATGTTGGATATATTTATTGGTAATTTACAAGAACAACTATCTTATGAACTCTCTACTGCTACAAGTAACCACCTTTGATCAAGCCATTGATTTAGAAAGAAGGGTAGAAGAAGCCCTTATTAGAAGAGGTCAATTTAAGAAGAAATATGAAGATAAAGCTTCTAAAAATCAATATAAAAATAAACAAGTAGTAGGTGACGGAGTTACTGATAGCAGGAATACTCCAATTGTTAATGTTGCAGAAACATTTAAGAAATTTCTATTGAAAGTTCCTGATAAGCCACCAAGAGAATTCACAAGATTAAATCAACCCTTAACAATGATTTTACCTCAATTATTGGAACAAGGTTTGGTACGGTTGCCTGAAATAAGACAACCAGATACTACTATAGCTGGATATAGGGCTGACTTACATTGTAATTTCCATCAAGTAGATGGACATTCTACAAATTCTTGTAAAAGGTTAAAGCATGTGATACAAGATTTGATTGACAAAGGAAAAATGGAAGTTCAACAATTTCCTACAAATAATAATACTCAAAATAATACCAACAAATCAAAATGCAAATCAAAACCTAGATATTTTTCAACATCCTTTACCCAACCATGGTAAAGAAGAAGTAAACCAAGTAGATCATCACAATGTTCCTCATCCAACTCGATATGTGGGAACCATTAGTAGCTTTTTACCACAACAAGATTTGCAAACATCTTTATCTGTGGTCACAACTAGACCAATACAATATTTTCAATCATCTTTGGAAGATACTAAAAGTGATACAGAAAGTGACACAGAAAGTGAAACTGGGAGTGAACTAGAGATTGCTTCAAATAGTTTTGAGTATGAATCGGATCAAGTCACTCCTATTACAGATTTATCAGTTCTAGAAGAACCATTTCCAAGAAGAATAACTACTAGACCATCATCTCAACAATGGCTTTCAAATGAACAAGCAGAAAATGCTAGACCCCTTTTTGGTAATCCTCAACATAGCAACATTGTGGGTACCATTGGGGTTGTCACAAGACAACAAGCACAAGTTCAAAATTCTCAACCACAAAGTCAAAATGAAAAATCAACTCCTTTTGTATTGAGAACTCCCACTAAGGGAAATAATGTACTAGGTTCACAACAGAGATCTCCATATGATATTAATGAACAATTAGCTACCATCACAGCGAGAATTTCTCTTTTGGATCTTTTAAGAACTTCCTCCATACATAGGGAAGAATTAATGAGAACTTTAAGCAAGATGATGGTACCTGAAGATATTGAACCTAATGTTGTGGTGAATGCTGTGACTTTGGATGAAGCAAATTTCATAGATTTTCATGACAAAGATATCCCTCCTCAAAGCATGTATAGAGATAATCCTTTATACATTACAACATTGATCGGAGATGTAGGAGTCAAAAGAGTTCTAATTGATAATGGATCATCTTTAAATATTTGCACATATGATTTCTTTCAAATATTTGGATTTAAAAAAGAAGATATGAAAAGTACTGAAATGATTATTAAAGCATTTAATGATGAAACTCAAGAAACATGTGGAGTAATGACAGTCCCATTGCAAGTTGGCCCAAGAATTTTGGATACGACTATGTTTGTTGTACCTTGTTTTGCATCGTACAACATTCTTCTAGGTCGACCTTGGATCAATGCAATGAGAGCAGTACCTTCCACATTACATCAATGTGTCAAATTTGAGTTCAAAAATCAATTAGTCACCATCCATGGTGATCCAAGGCCATTTGATATGTGTGCTATAGCAGAGCCTATAGGGGTTCCATTCTATCCTGCTATGTCTTCTACTCATCCTAGTCCACCCCCATCATCAAGACCTTCTAAATCTAAATCATCATCACCTTCTAAATCCATATCATCAAAAACATGACCTAAATCACCAACATCAACAAATTCTAAGTCATTATCATCATCATCTTCAGAACCCATATCCAATCCATTTCCTAAATCCACATTATCAGATCCACCTCCTGAGTCTACAATGTTTAAATTCATAGCATCTAAAGAACTAGTTAAGGAAGATATTCCATCTACTTCATATGCTCTTTCGGATGAAGTATTACCGGACTTATCTTCAGTGCTTGCAAATACAGAAGAAGTTAATTTTGCTACCCAAGATTCCTTGGTGTTATCTAAGTTACCTCCATCTCCCCGAACCTTGGGCTTGCCAAATAAGGGAAGCATTTTCCATATTGGGAGTTGTGCCTTTGTGTATGTGGGGTATGATTGGGGTAAAATTTTAGTTGTAAAAGTTACAATTGATCAAGATGGATTTGCTAAGTGTTATTTTTCTGATGGATATATAAAATCAAAACCAATGATGTGTAATATGGGTTATAGAGGTAAAGGTTTAGGACCTCATGAAAATGGTATGAAAGAACCTTTAGAAGTTGTATATTGGCCTGCCCGATGTGGTCTTGGCCATATTTCCACAAAAATAGAACCATTCCCATATGAAGATGATGATCACCTTATAACATATCAAGAATATATGGAACAGAAAGAGCTCTTTAAAAAGATTTATACTTGCAATATGTTAACTGTAGCTTATCCAAAAATGATTGCTTCTTCGGATGAATGTTTAGAAGGTGATATCTTTCATGATATATCTCTTGATGAAGTTTTGAGGAATAAATTCTTCTTTGATGGATCTATGCCATGTATAGCTCATGTTGAAGCAACTACTCCTCAAGAAGAACTAGCTAAATGCACATTAGAAGAGTTACAAGAAATGGGTGTATCACCCGCACCACCCAACTTTGAAAGAGACTTAAATATTGTTGTTGGAGATATTTTAAAAGTTAATATTGGAACAGAAGAGAACCCTCGCCTAGTCAAAATTGGATCAGAATTAAGTGAAGAAAAACAAAAGTTATATATTGAATTTCTCATAGAATATGTTGATGTTTTCGCTTGGACATACGCAGATATGCCAGGCCTAGATTCTTCTGTAGTTATGCACCATCTAGTAGTGCGCCCTGATGCTAAACCCGTAAAGCAAAAACTTAGAAAAATGCATCCTAAAGTAGCACTACTAGTCAAAAGTGAATTGGAAAAGCTTTTGAATGTAAATTTTATACAAGCTATTGACTATGTCGAGTGGATATCAAACGTTGTTCCAAGTAACTAAGAAAGAAGCTACTAAGATTAGGGTTTGCACTGATTTTAGAGATATAAATGTTGCATGCCCTAAAGATGATTTTCCCCTCCCTAATATGGATCAGATCATAGATTTCACAGCTGGGAGTGGGATGTTATCCCTCATGGATAGTTTTTTAGGATACAACCAAATCAAAATAGCTCCTGAAGACCAATCTAAAATAACCTTTATTACCCCTTGGGGAACATTTTGTTGGAAAGTAATGCCCTTTGGGCTAAAAAATGCAGGAGCAACATATCAAAGAGCTATGACATACATCTTTCATGATATGATGTATGATATTCTACATGATTATGTAGATGATATTATAGCTCGTTCAACAAAAGAAGATGATCACATTAATGATTTAAGAAAAGTGTTTGATAGACTAAGAGAATATCTAATACGATTAAATCCTGACAAATGTGTGTTTGGAGTTAAATCAGGAAAATTATTGGGGGTTATTGTTTCTATGCGAGGTATAGAAGTAGATCCTCTCAAAATTAAGGCTATCCTTGATATGCCACCTCCTAAAAACATATCAGAGTTAAGAAGTTTACAAGGAAAACTTCAATCTATCCGTCGCTTCATTGATAAATTGGTGGATAAAACATAGGACCTTTTCTTAAATTACTTAAGAAGAATACTCCCTTCAATTGGGATAAATAATGTCAAGAAGCTTTTGAGAATATTAAACAATATCTTCTTACTCCTCCAGTGCTTGTTCCTCCTAGACCAGATCATCCATTTATTTTATATATTTCTGCTTTGAAACTTGCACTAGGAGCTATGTTGGCTCAAATTGATGATGAAAAGAAAGAACGAGCCACATACTACATAAGTAGAACTTTAATAAGTTATGAAACTCGATATACTCCATTAGAAAAACTTTGTTTAGCAGTTGTGTTTTCTACGCAAAAGTTGCATCATTACATGCTTAGTCAGAAAACATATGTTATTGCTAAGTCTGATCCATTAAGGTACTTGATGAGTAGACCTTACTTATCAAGATGCACAACTAAGTGGGTTCTTGCTCTTAGTGAATTTGAACTCACATTTATCAGCCAAAAATCTATTAAAGGCCAAGTTATAGCTGATCAATTAGTTGTTGCACCTTTAGAATCTACTCATCCTATGAATATTGAATTTCCTGATGAGTGCCTTAATCTAGGAGAAGATCATTCTGAGACATGGTCTTTGTATTTTTATGGAGCTAGATGTATGAGTGGTGCAGGTGTCAGTATCATATTGAAATCTCCCCAAAAGCACCTTATCCCTTTATATTTTAAATTACAATTTGCTTGTACTAATAATACTACAGAGTATGAGGCTCTAATCCTTGGGTTACGAGTTGCTTTAGCTTTAAAAATTAAAATTTTATTAGTTTTTAGAGATTCTCAGCTTGTGATAAATCAAATCAATGAATTTTATCAAACACGAGATGAGAAACTTCATCCTTATAAAGAATATGTCCTTAAGCTTATATCATTGTTTGAAAAAGTAACTTTAGAAGCTATTCCTAGAACTAGCAATCGTGTTGTCGATGCTATGGTTATAACTGCTTCTTTGTTGCCTTTGGAGTTGGATGATGAGTATGCTACTATCATTATTCACCAACTCCAAGAACCTGCTTCTTCTAAGTCATGTTTAGAACCATTAGATGTGTTTTTGATTGATGAAATTACCCCAGAACCTTGGTATATAGATGTCTTTAATTTTCTCCAAAATGGAACCTTCCCAGAAGGATTAGATAGAAACCAACGTAGGTTACTACGTAAGCGAGTTGTTCACTTCGTAATTGTTGGTAATACCTTATATAGAAGATATTTTGAAGGTATTCTATTAAGATGTCTCAACCTAGAAGAGTCTAAGAAAGCCTTAAGTGAAGCCCATGATGGATCCTGTGGAGGACACTTTAGTGGAAGTGCCATTGCCAAAAAGCTCCTTAGAATGGGATATTTTTGGCCTTCCATGGAAAAATATGCTAATGATTATGTGTGTCATTGTGATAAGTGTCAAAAGCATGTTGACCTTATCCATGCTCCTGCTCAGGAACTTCAAGCCATATCCTCTCCTTGGCCCTTCTCTAAATGGGGTTTAGATATTATTGGTAAAATCAATCCTATTTCATCTGATGGTCATAAATTCATAATAACAACAACAAAATATTTTACAAAGTGGGTTGAAGCTATGCCTTTAGCTTCTTGCATAGGAATTCAAGTTTCTAAATTCATTTTCAATCAAATCATCTGTAGATTTGGAATTCCATCTAATCTCATCTCTGATAATGGAACATGTTTCAAGAACAAAGATGTTAAGAAATTATGTCAAAAATATAAAATCCAACATAGATGGTCCACTCCTTATTATCCACAAGGTAATGGCCAAGCTGAAGCATCCAATAAAACCTTAATCAAAATCCTAAAAATATTAGTTAATAAATCTGGTTGTGACTGGCATATACAATTATATCCTACCTTGTGGGCTTATCGAACTAGTGTTCGTACTCCTACAGGCGCTTCACCTTTTGTCTTGGTTTATGGTGCCGAAGCAGTTTTTCCATTTGAATTAGAAGTTCCTTCTTTAGCTCTTTTGCTTCAAGATACTGAAGTAGGAGATGAATATCGCACTGGCAGATTTAGTCAACTAGAACTTCTAGATGAAAAGTGCATCCATGCTTTAGAGCATCTTCGTGCCTACCAAGACAAACTTAAAAGATCATATGCAAAGAAAGTTCATAGTCGATCCTTTGAAGTTGGAGATTTAGTCTTAAAAGAAAATAAAAAAATACTAATGCAAGAAAATATCTAAAAGGAAAATTTCAACCTAATTGGCTTGGGCCATATGTCATCACTGCTAAATTTGGATCAGGTGCATATAGATTGGCTTCCTTGGATGGGAAAGATCTCAAGGAACCCATGAATATCATGCATTTGAAGAGATATTATGCATAAAATCAAAAAATTACATATATGTACATAATTGTAAATAAATTTCTTCATCATCTGCAACCCTCATATTATCAAAATAACAAAAAAATTGAAAAATATGAAAATTTCCAAAAATATTTCAAAATTGTTAAGTTATTCATTTTGCATCAATGTGTGTTATCTTCCAAAAATCCAAGTTATATTTTATTGTATTTTAGATAAATTCAAAAGTTATCTTGAACCATGCACTTAATTTACATCTTTAATAATTTTGATTTTGTTGCTTTGATTATAAATCTCTCTTGTATCGAAAAGCACTATTACTTCATTAAATAAATTTTGAGTTTTGGGAAATGATCTTGCTACTTCTTGAACCAAGAACACATTCTCACATCTTAAAAATGATTTGTTGCAAAATTCAAAAAGGATACTACATAGTAGTCTTAGTTCCTTAAGCGAAAAGTTTCCCTTGCTATCCTATTATGCGCATGGTCTAGAATACTGAGAATTGGCAAAAGGACAAGCTTCCCCCTACCCGAATAAAATCCCTTGCCCCACATCTAATATGGGCAAGTATCCCGAAAAAGAAAAATAAAAGGAAAGAAAAATAAAAAAAGAGAAAGAAAATAAAGAAAAAAAGAAAGAAAAAGAAAAGAAAAAGTAATAAAATCCCCTTGTTCAAAAATGAGCAAGAAATCCCTATTCCAAAATTTGAAGAAAAGAAGGGGGTAGTGAGCTTGAATCCCTGGAATTCCTTAGTTATTTGAAAGCCATGAGGTAAGCCCCATAACAGGTGGTTTGTGCCCAACCCGCTTGACCTTGGGTAATCCCTTTCGCGTGGTGACATGTCTATCACATTAGCGACCTTCTTTTGTACAGACCAATGTCCGCTTGTGGATTAGCTAGCTTTTGGTAACTTGACTTACATAGTAGTTCAGTACACTGGCATGCACAAAATCATGGTTAATGAACCTTTCACTCGCACACACATTGGTTCATTCAAGTTTGCTTGTATCACTACCTTACTCAAAATCGGTAAATTAATTTCACAAGCACACACATTTGATCCTTGAGAGATTTTGTATCATTATGTCAAATCAAGATGGATAATGAATTCACTTATCACACACTGGTTCTTGATACATTTGAATTTGTCTTCGAAATAAGTTAAAATATTTCTTTGAAATTTGTTAGACAACATTTTATCATCATCCATTTCTTCATAGATCATTCCAAAAGAACTTGTAAAACAAAATTATTTATCATACATTGCATTTTGACTTCACGATGATGGTATAATTCCTAGGAATTATTCTTCTCAAATTTCACACTAGGAATTCTATGCCTAGCGCAAGTCATTTTTCTCAATTTTAAAGTCTAAACCATCCCATATTTATTAATATTCTTAAATATGTGATACAAATGATTTGTTTTATATCAACTTATGTCTTCAAAATAAATAGTTTCACATTATCATGCATTGCATTTTGACTTCGCGATGATGGTATAATTCCTAGAAATTATTCTTCTCAAAATTCACACTAGGAAGTTCATGCCTAGCGCAAGTCATCCTCCTCAAATTTTCATGCTTAAATCGCAACCAATAAACTTATCAAAATATTTCTTAAAAATCAAATTGTCTCAAAATCAAAAAATCAAACATCTTCTTTTATCACCATAAGCCTCAAGATTATACTTGAGCACCACAAAAACTTTTCTCTTATTAGCAATACAAAACTTCCTCACAACAAGATTCGCTTCATGACCTAGCGAGCACCGATCTCCACCAACGGTCATATAACAACACAACATCCTCTGAGGAACATTGCTAATCTATTTATTTCATTATCTTACAAAAACATATGTTCACAACATATTTTTCAAAAACATATCTTTCAAAAACACATTTACAAAAACTCAAGTCAATTTTCATTTTAAGCATGATCAAAACACTTAAATTAAAAGCATGATTATGAGAAATTTAAACATCATAACAATTTCAATCAAATACAATCAAATCATACAAAATCACATAAGACAAGAAGGTCAATATATATATATATATCAAAAGTCCATGTACAAAATTAGACTAGTATGCCACAATCCTCAAAAATTGGTATACTCAGTCAATAAAGATATAATACAAAAATGTGTCTACATGAGTCCACCCTAGACTCCTCTCGAGCCTCTAGAGCTCGCCACATCATCCTCTCTGCTAGAGGGTGGTGGTGGTGGTCAAAACTATCCTCCTACTATTGTCGTCCTAGAAGAAGTCACCCTAGTAGTAGAGCGAGATGAAGATCCTATGTGAATAGGACCCATAATCTCAGGAGGCATAGCCTATCTCTACTCTAGAGGAACCGCTAGGAAGTATAAAGTCTGATAAAATATGGTCTACTATATAGACCTCACCAACTCATCCCCCATGCCGCTCCTCCTAGACTATGTAGTCTAAGAAGGTGTAGGTGCTAGAGCCACATCTCTCTATCCTGCCTGAGCCCTAGCCTCTACCAACTCTACCTCTACCCCCCCCCCCCCCCCCCCCCCCCTGCCACTGACTAACCATATGGACCACCTACTCTATAGCACTCCATGGTCGAGTCAGTCTAGATGGGCAGATCCCAGCATACCACTACTGGTACCTATCTATCATACCAACATCATCCCCATCTACCACCTACATCAGTGCATCATCTAGTGCTAGATCCAAAAATATAGTCATACTCGGTGCACCACTGATGGTAATGTGGTCTTGAGTCACCCGAGGGTAGGTAATATCTCCCCACTCAAGGAGGTCCTACTGTAACCCAAACTATCATTGCACCTGATCAAAGTAGTGCAACTCCACCTCCCCCTAGTCCATCCATACCCAGATGGTCCACCTGATGTGGGCCAACTCGAAAGCATCCTCATCCCACCCTGGTAGACCCCTCCAGGGTCTCCATGTGATGTCCTATGGTCATAGCTCATCTATGAGTCACCTCACCACATCAAGGCCAACTCATCCCCTATGCCCTCTCAATAGTGGCCAATAGAAGATCCTGGGCCTATCATCCTCTACCTCGAGCTGACCATCTATAGCTCGAATCAGAGGAAGTCCTATAGGTCATCGGATAGCAATGTGCTCCCAACACCACACCTATAGGAAGGAAGTCAAAATCAGTCCCTTTTCGCCCTTGTAGACTACCCGCTAAAGAATCGGTATAGTCTACAAAGAAAGAAAGGTCCCCAAGCAAAGTGCACCTCCTGGTCATGCATATCACACACCACCTCTACCAAAGTCTAGGGCAGATGTTGTCCACTGATATGGCTCACTAGTAGGCCACCCACAATGCCACTCAATAGAACTGTCAGTCGAGAGATACCCTCTACCTCCCCCAGTCTATCAATAACAACCCCACCCTTCTTCAACAAGAAGCTAGGGTCTCTAGTCAGTCTCCTCAGTGCCTGGCCTTGGTTTCCAGATGTAGTAATATGGGCTCCCCTCAGTGGTATCCGAAGGATCCTCCAGACATCCTCTAAAGTGGGAGCCATCTCCCCTATGGGCAGTCTGAAGCAGGATGACTCTGGATACCATCTCTCCACTAGAGCCGTCAGTACCCTCATATCTACTAGAATATGTGGCATCTCCACCACATGCCTCAATCCCACAACTTCTAAGTGAGTTCTCTCAATCTCCGTGAGAGCACCCAAATCTATCCCGAGTGTAGAATGTCTCCACTCCCGGTTCTTTAATTCTGCCATCTGTCAATAAAAACAAAGTAATAAATTTTTGTCAAAAAATCATATCAAAACAATCAAAATCATAATAATTTTTCAAAATCGTACTAAAAATGTCAAAATCATAGCAATTTTTGTGATATCGTATCGATACGATATCGGTCGATCGTATCGATTTTGGTCGATATCGTACCATATGATATCATGAAATCGATATGATTTTATGAAATCATTACGATTTCGCATTTAGGGCTACGCATGATAGTCATGCCCTAAAAATCCAAATTTAAAATTAAATTCAATGAAAAATAGGAAAAATTTAAGCTAAATAAGTGAGAAATTCATACCCGGAGTGATCCGTCGCCAACTCGGACCAAATCAGCATGATGTGGAACATCCACCATGCTTTCTCCAGAGCTCTGAATAGGTAAATAGTAACAATGCAAATGAATTAGTTTTGTATTTTTCTTTTTACTATTTATTCATTTACCCATAATTTTTGAGTTTTTACCCAGATGTCAAAACTGGCATAAAAACTCGAAGGGGGTATCATTAGTAGCATATCTTAAAACAACTTACATAAAAACTTGAAATCATCAACAAAATTTGCAATAAATTTTTGCTTTCTCATAAAGCATGTCATACTTTTCTTTAACGCATTTTCCTTCGAAATTGTGCTAAAGAGGGGGCAAAATGTAACACCCTAAAAATGACTCATTATAATTTGCACTAAGGACAAACAACTTGTAAAAATGAGCCTCTAGTCGATTGCCTCGATTTTTGTGCCCTCCTGGCGAGATCGAGTAATCTGGACAAGATCGTACGATACGATCTTGGATCATATGATACGATCCCTGATCGTATGCATACGATCTTGCTCAAAAATAGAAAATCTTAATCAAAGCAAAATGACAAAACTAGTTGAAACACCTTTTGTCCTTACCTATGCAACCGTGCGATAGTTACGGATCAGATTCACCCGATTTGGTCCCAATTTTGGAAGAAGTTACAACCAAATTTGTTGCAGCCCATTTTAGCCAACTTACCTTACCTATTTAGTCAGGCACCCTTCCCCTCTGAATCCTCCTAGTGCTCATAATTCCTTGACTTAATTTCTACATTCAGATCACTATAAACTTTGCATTAGATCTATTAGTTTTGCAATTTTCTGCAGGATCGGAAGGATACAATCGATATCGGATCGATACGATCTACGATCGGATGCATACGATCTTGCTCTATTCATACGATCTTGCTCACAAGATCACTTGGGGGCAATTCCAAATGTTGGTTTGCATTTCCTAAGTTCTATTTTGCATATCTAGCTTAATATTTATCATTTCCATTGCATAGGGTATCAAATTTAACTATTTGTATCCTTGGAGTTCACCAAATCTGCATATAATTGCATATTTTACATAGTTTTGATGCATGCATATGTTAATTCCTTTTATTGTGATATTCAATAGCCGACATGTAATTTAATTCATGCTTAGAAACATCATTAGCATCCTCTATTTTCTATTTTTTGCACTCTACCCATGAATTTGCAGGTTTCTATCAAGATCATATTGTTCGATCTCTGATCGGACGGTACGATTTTGAATCGTATTCATATGATCTTGCTCTATGCATACGATTTTTCTCTATTGCATACGATCTGGACTGCAATCAAGAATCAAAATCTTCTTCAGACTTTCGGATATAGGTAAGAGTTTTAAATCACTTTTTAAGCATTGCATTATCCATTTGGATTCTGTTTTCTATTGTTTGTTGTCTACATATAAATCAAAATTACATATAGCTTAGTGTAGTTGCATATTGGCCAAAACTAGGTGATTGCGAGAATTTAAAAGGAACACATCAAAACAAACTCCAAAACCTAGGCGTGGAAACTACCATAAAATGTTTCCTGGTGAACCCTAAACAATTCGTCAAAAAATCACCATAAGAAGGTATGATCAAGTACCTCTCTTTCGAGGTGTAGACCTATCATTCCCACATTCCCCTTTGAGGCATGGATCCATTAGCCTGAAGGAAAGGAGTGTGCAAATTTTAGACCTACACTTACAACAAGGAGAAATTCCATGGTAGTGATCCTTACATATCTAAATGATAATATGCTTCATGCTTGTAATTGAACTCATATTCCATCTATAAGTATATGCTTTCCATTATGGAATATTGAGGCAAATGACTAGGCCTATATGAACAAGGCATCAAAGAACTCTTATAGACCAAAGCTTGGCTTAGATGTTGTGGTATAGGTTATATCCCTAGTTATAACAAGTGTTTTCCTTCTTCTTTCAATAGAGAATGAGAAATCAACAATCTTGATAGGTCATCCCATAATGACATTATTTCTTTACATGAATTGAATTGGGATGAGGATGATGATAACGGGTCATCACTCATAGATCCTATATTTTCTAAATTTACATTTTTTATTGGTGTAAATTTTCTAATCCTAGCTTATCCCAAGGTTATTGATGATAAAGATAGCTATGAATCAATGGATATCTTGAATGATCCTCCCAAAGATGGTTTCTTAGACTATCTAGCACAAAACAACTTTTATTTTTATGGATATTCTCCTCATCACCAATGTCATTATCTCATGGTAAATTGATAATAATTAGATAACCTTAGACCCTATAGATGTAGAGAGACTGGAAGTACTTCCTAATCCCCTCAATTGGATGATGAATCTTGTATTCTAATTGAGGAAACTATGGACACCAATATTGAGACCATAGATGATCCTAAGACCCTTAAGCTATGTAGGTTCTCAATCCCAACGAAGCATGAGTAATACAACAAGCTCTTGATAGAGTACAAAGATATCTTTGCTTGGTCCTACATAAATATGCCTAGCCTTGATCCTTCTCTAATAATCCACTATTTAGTCATCACTCTTGGTATAAAACCCATAAAGCAAAAATTATAAAAAATGCACCCAAAAGTCACACTTTTGGTCAAAGAGAAGATCCAAAAAATCCTCAATGTTGGGTTTATCAAATCCATTGACTATTTTTACTAAATCTCTAACATTATTCTTATTACTAATAAAAATGGTATCGTTAGAGTACCAACATTTAGGACATCAATTAAGCATGTCCTAAGGATAAATTCTCTTTCCCCAACATCAACATAATCATTGATTTCACTATAGGATATGGAATTTTATCTTTAATGTATGGATTCTTTAAACCAATCCAAAAAAGTTCTCGCCACCCTGTGGTGAACCTTCTTCTAGCAACTCATACCCTTTGGGATGAAGAATGTAGAGGCCACCTACCAACAAGCCATAATGTACATCTTCTATGAAAGGATGCATGACATTATGGAAGACTATGTCAATGATATTCTTGGTCAATATTTAAATTAGGAAGATCATGTTTGAGATCTAAGATACATCTTTGAATTATTGAGGAACTCCAAGGTATATCTAAATTGTTAGAAATATATCTTTAGGGTTAAATCAGGAAAAATATTGGGATTCATTGTATCCCAAAGGGACATCAAAGTTGATCCTAATAAAATATTATCTATAATCAAATGTCATCTCACAAGATCTAACCTAGCTTAGGAGCCTCTAAGGTAATATCCAAGTCATCCAAAGATTACCTCTCAACTATTCAACAAGCATCAACCCTTCACCAAGCTTTTATCAAAGGATGAAATCTTTAAAATTGGATGTTAATTATTAAGTAGACTTTGATGCTCTCAAATCATACATGTTATCACCTCCTATCATTATCCCACCTAATCTCCATAGGCCCTTGTTGTTATACATAGCAGTTGTTGACCATAATTTATATGATATTTTGTCATAGTATAATGATGAACATAGAGAACAAGTTATTTAATACATCATTAGAACTTTAGTCAATTAAAATGTCCAATATATGTCTTTAGTTATTTAATACTATAATATTAGAACGTAATATTTATCTCTTAGATACTATATGCTCATTCATAAAATATTTTTCATCACAAAGGTTGATCTCTTAGATTACCTCACATCCATACCTCACCTCTTAGGATAAACTACTAAGTGGGTTATTGTGCTTAGCAAATGTGGTCTTGAGTTCATCAACTATAAGTTTGTGAAAAGTCATATTATTGTTGGCCAGTTAGAATCTATACATCTAGTATATATCTAGCCCCTAGTGGTAGACTTACTTCATGAGTCAGCTTTCAATCTAGAAGTAGACCAATCTAACTCCTAGACCTTATACTCCAATGTAACTAGATGTGCCAAAAGAGTGGATGCAAGAGTATTCTTGGTTACTTCTCAATAATAGTTGATCCCTTGTCCTTTAAGCTAAATTTTTCCTATACAAATAATTATGTTGAATACAAAGACTTTATCCTAAGGTTGCATGTAGCACTAGCTCACGAGGTTAGAATTCTTTCTAAATTTGGAGATTCCCAAATCATATTAACCTAATTCAATGGTTTTTATCAAGCCAAATATGATAATATCAAGATATATAATGGTATCCTTAACAATCTAATAGTTTCTTTTGACTCACCACTAAAACTATCCTTATATGTAGTAACTTCCATGTTGATGTTATGGCCTTCGTTGTGTCTTTTATCCCCTTAGAGCTAGATGAAAAACAAGATATGATCATAATCCACCAAATTAGGAAACATTCAACCCTAGAATATAGTTAGCCTTCTTTAGAATTCTTATCCATAGAAGCAACTTCATCCCCTAATCATTGGCTTAAGGATAACTTTACTTGTCTTATGGCACTTTGCCTGATGGTTTGAACTACAATGAGCATAAGAACCTCAAGTTGCATGCATATATGTATTAAATCAATGGCAGTATCTTATACCACCATACTCTTGATGGCATTTTATTTATATGGTTAGATAGACAAATCCCAAGCAATTATCAAAGAGGCCCATGTTGGATCATGCAATAGTCACTTTAGTGGTGTCACCATCGATAAGAAACTCCTATGAATGGGTTATTATTGGCCCTCCATGGAAAAGGACTCTTGTTACTATGTCAATATGTATGATAAGTATCAAATGCATGATAATCTTATCATACCCTATCCTAAACCCTTCAGTATTTGACCTCACTATGGTCTTTCTCTATTTAGGGATTGGACATTATTAAGAAGATAAACCTCATGTAATATTATGGATACAAATGCATCATCATGGACATTGAATACTTCACCAAATGGGTTGAATCTATACCTTTAGCCTCAACCACTCGATTTTAAGTCTCCAAGTTCATCCTTAACTAGATCCTTAGTCATTATGGCATCCCTTTTATGCTAATATTGAATAATAGAACATCCTCTATGAACAAGGATGTCCAAAAACTTTGTGCTAAGTCCAAGATTAAGCACAATTTTTTTGTTAGTTTTTGATGCTTAATACTTGAAGAAAAATAGCCACAAGATTTAAAATAAAGTTGTTATATAAAATATATGATAATGGCAATATTATAATCATATAAAAATCATAAATAACCTCTGCAACAACTCATAAAATGGCAATTACCAAATGATCAAATAATAATATTTTGATATAGAATAAAGATCTCAAATACACCATACTTCCACACACTCTCACTCTACATTATGTCACACACACACACACACACACACACACATAGACACATATAATGGAATGTGACTCTTCATATGGAGTACTCTTGGCCTTCACTCTTCTTGAGACTCTTCACTTTCCTACTCTAAGGATACATGTGCACTCTTACATAAAGGAAACTTGTACACATCTACACTCATCATACTTGCATACTTAACTACAAGACACTCGTGCATTTCTTGCACATTATTACATTACATAAAGTAAATGCTCACTCTCTAATCTAAGACACACTCCTAATCAAAAGATGTACCCAAGGTGGTACATTGGCATGTACTAAATAATGTAATATACTCCAACACCCCATGTATTGCATTATTTGGTTATTGAAGACTTTAGACTTCAATATGGTTTTCGACTTTTATCTTTAATCTCTCTTTAAGAACAATATCTGAACTTGCACTATAAGGTTCCTATTTGACCTTTCTGATGTGACTCCTATTTTTCTTTCTTCACTTTTGTATCTTCATTTGAGATATACTTGATGATCCACCATCTAAGCATTGTGTTAGCAAATCATCACAATAATATAACTTTGATTTTTGTCTTGGATTCTTCAAATAAGTAACTTCTTTAGGTTCAGTCTTCATTTTGCCTTTCCTGATCTGACTTCTTTTCTTATTTCTTTTCTTTCTTCGTTCCTACACCTTTACTAGTGATATATCTTCAATGCAGTGAGTTAGTATATCATCACAATAGTATTGATCAGAATTCAGTACTTCATTGCTAGTATGTTCATCTTTCTTTTGTTTCATCCCTTGAAAGAATTCAAAAATAATTAATGATAGATAAATCATCAAATATTCTTTTGAAGAAAGCATAACTATGTTTTGAGCATTCCACCAAGTCTTGAAAAGTATTTCATGAAGATAACCAATCAATTTCATAAAATTCTCTTCTTTTGCTTCCTTGAGAAACAAAGAAAATATTTCCTTTAAACTAGTAGGCAAATATTTGTATCCATCAAATGTATCTATTAAGTTTTGTGAATAAAACTTCAGTTCATGAAATAGTTCATATTTTTCATTAAATGCATTCTTAACAATTTCATCCATAATTCTTCTAATATAATCTTCCTTGTAACTCCCTAGTCTTAAAAATGAAAGACAACTTTGATAAAAAAAAATTCAAAGACTCTAAACCTTTGAGGTTGACTACCTTATGTCTCCCTAGTGTTTTGATGACAATTTCAATATAATATTCAACTTCTATTTTTTAAGGCTAACACCTTATTTCTCCCTAGTCATAAACGAACAATCAACAATTTTGACAATGGTTTCAATTCTTCAAAACTCTAGGATGAATTCCTTTTCCCTCCCAAATTTCAAAAAAATGATTTCTAAATTCTAAATTTCACAATCCTATGTTGGTGTTGAATTCTAAATTTTGTGTTCATAATTTGATGTTGAACTCCTTATTTCTCCAAAATTATCAATTTGCAAATATTTCAAATTGCTTAACAAAATCAAACTAATTAATTACAAAACATGTAATTATCTTCCCAAAACCTTAAATCAACTTTTCAAAACTTTCCAAAATGCAATAATAAAATATCTAAGGTTTGATTTATCACTTATAAATTGTATCCTCAAATAGCATTAATTAATCAATATAATAATTAAACTCAATCTTTCATAAACCAATTATAACTTCCTTCTTATTACTCCAACCTTTAAATAAATCAAATAATAATTTGAAATTTACCTCAATAATCTAGGCGCATGCTATCTTGGGTAAAATAATTGGTCTTCACTATTGAAGAGTCAATAGACTTCTTGTTGTAAGGTGCTCTCCTATTTTTGCAACCCAAACTTCCTTCCAAATGAATCTCTCTGGTGCTATTTACGGCCCATGCATTAATAAATGCCTCAAACATTTTAGTTCTCTCCGAAGCTATTAATGTTCTATTTCTGATGTTCCAGATGGCAAGCATTGACTTTACCTCTTCAACTCATGTACCATAGATCTCCTTTTAGCGCTTTAATTCTCTAACACTTTCCTCAATGTGTAACGCTTGGCAATGATCAACCTAAAGTATTTTCAAGGTGTTATGGTATCTTGAACGTTTTAGTCAACATGTGGCATCTCACCACTTGCAATCCCAACATCCACTTGTGTGATGGTTGATCCCTTGGTGCTCAACTTGCCCTAACTTAGCTTCTTCAATGTTTTTCCTTCCCAATACTTGTCTTTTGACATCCATCGAATGTATTCTCTGTTGCATATTTTGTTACAAAACTTTATTCTCATAAACATAAATCATTCACCAATATGCAGAAATATCAAATCATTCATCCACAAATAATTATCCACAATAACAATCCACAAATGAGAGAGAGATAGATAATACCCTTAAGGTAGGGAAACACCAATAATACTCCTTAAGGAAGGAATAACTCCACAAGATCTCCCAAGATGAGAGTGCCACTTAAGGAGGGCAAAGTCCCATAAGCCACTTCGTGGGCAAAGACGATTACATATGATTGATCTCCATGATGATTACAATGACAAATATCTCTTCTTTATATATCCATCTTCTAATTCTACTTTGGGGAGCCTACTACTAATATAATATTATATTATAATATAATATAATATTATAATACAATCAACCTTGGGTTATGTGTGGCCCATGCCAACCCTTATACAATATAATAATATATCCCCAAATATCTATTCCTAGGTACCCTAACATGCCACCCTCCTTACAAATGTTTCATCCTCAAAACATATGAAGAAACAAGATAATATGATTTGCTAAGCAATGTTAGCAACTGGTACCAATCTCGATCATCCATCCATCCTAGTGAAACACGTTGATGTTGGTATGCCATTTTACCACTTGAGTATCCAAATCTGCTTTGTTGGCTCCACGCTTCTGCTGTTGTATTTTGATAATTTGAATGATGGGTCCACTTGTTCCTTGATGTTGATGAACCACTCTGAAAACCAGGATCACTATGCTTTCTCTGCCAAACACTGCCATACTTGGTGCCCTTTTGATTCCATGTAGAACCATAATATTGTTGCCTTGAGCCATGCCTCCAAGATTGTTGTCGCTCATGGTGGTGTGGATGGCGATATGGTGCAACCTTAACTTGATGTTCTACCTTCTTTGACTCCTCAACATTTGGCTCCATTGTTTTAAATTCTTCTACACATTGTTCTTTCATGTTCCCTTTGTTTGGTGTGTCCTTGTGCTCTTCTATCAAAGCTTCCTTGGACTCTGCTACTATTATTTCCATGGGCTCAATTGCTACTGCTTCTTCCATGGACTCTATTGCTACTACTACCTTCTTGGATTCTGTTTTAGGTTCTTCTATTTGTTCTTCAATTTGTTTCTCTACAACCACTTCTTGTTTTTCCTTGGATCCTTGCTCCTTAAGCTGAGAAATATCCTGCAATGTTATCTTCTTTTTCCTGTACCATAACTTCATAAACTTCTTTTGCACATTAATGTTAACAGTACCCAAAGAATCTAACCAAGGATAACCAAGAACAATATCCTCATCATCCATCTCAATAGCATGAAAATCTGAATGTAAAACATATTTATCCATGGTGATCTTCAAATCTTCAAAAATCTGAACATTCTCACCCTCCAAATGTATGTCCTTAATTTTTGTTGCTTGAACCTGCAACCTCTTAGCCAAAGCAATATTAATAAAATTATATCTACTACTAGGGTCAATGGAAATAATAACCTGTTCCTTTTGAATGCTTCCATGAACCTGCAAAATAGAACTTTTAGATGAATTTAAACCCTTTTGATCCTTCTCTTGCTTTTGAAAATCCAAATATGTGGCTTCATTCTTCTCACTATCTTCCTTAACATTTTCCTCTTTCTCCTTCTTGAGTAATTTTATTTCTTTTTCATAGTCTTCATTCTGTTTCTTGAAAACTTCCCATTCTCCTTTCATTTCATTTCGCTCATTTTGAATTCCCTGTAGTTTCTTTTCAAGGTCTTTGATGACATCCATCAAGCTATCTATCTTTTTATTCCTTCCCTCAAGATCTCTCTTACAAATATCTAACTTTCTTTGTAATTGAATAGGTTCCCATTTACTCAAGAATGCATGCTCCACTTCATCCCAAGTGCAGTTATTTTTATGGGAACTATTAAAACTATACCACCAGGAGAGAGCTTCTCCTCCAAGATAGTAAGGAAGCATAATTTTCCAAAGAGGTTGATACAACCATGTAAAATTTTTCCACCAATCCCTAACATCAATATCATCTTCTCCATTAAACTTTTGTAGTGCCATAGTTGATGCCCTAATGCAACTAGTTTTGACAATATATATCATGCAAACTAGGGTTTTATGAAAATATATATCTCCCCACTGATTTGAAGCTAAAATTCCATATAGACAACTAGATCTGCAATTTTTCTTCCAAACAAAATAAATTGCAACTGATTTGCTTACCCGAACTAAACAAATTTCATCTTTCCAAAAAATTGCGATTTGAAAATTTGTCATTGCCCTTGTTCCAGATGGCTGACTTCAAAAGGTCGTATCTCCCTCAATACTACTCAGATTCCTTCATATGACCACTCATTTTAAAGCTCTTCAAATTCTGCACAAAATGATCCAAGAATCATCTAAATCGGATAAACTTTCACAGAGATATGGCTCCTGAAAGATGAGACGTTTTTCTAGAAAAAAATCTGCCCTAATTCTGCAATTCCACAAAAAAAATCCCCACTTTGCCAAAATCGTTGCTCTGATACCACTTGTTACAAAACTTTATTCTCATTAACAGAAATCATTCACCAATATGCAGAAATATCAAATCATTCATCCACAAATAATTATCCACAATAACAATCCACAAATGAGAGAGAGATAGATAATACCCTTAAGGTAGGGAAACACCAATAATACTCCTTAAGGAAGGAATAACTCCACAAGATCTCCCAAGATGAGAGTGCCACTTAAGGAGGGCAAAGTCCCATAAGCCACTTCGTGGGCAAAGACGATTACATATGATTGATCTCCATGATGATTACAATGACAAATATCTCTTCTTTATATATCCATCTTCTAATTCTACTTTGGGGAGCCTACTACTAATATAATAAAATAATATAATATAATATTATAATACAATCAACCTTGGGTTATGTGTGGCCCATGCCAACCCTTATACAATATAATAATATATCCCCAAATATCTATTCCTAGGTACCCTAATAATTATTGTACAAATCTTCAATTCTTGCAATATTTGCATGCTCAAGATAAATTGCAACAAATTACAACTTTAAATGTCACAAATTTTTGCAATATTTCTAGTTTTAAAAAATACAAAAGGAAGCAACACAAGATAATGGATGTGCTATCGTAGTTCCAAAATTTCAGCTTTCTCTTTATCACAAAGCCTTATTTTGCATACACAATAAAGGCAGTAGAAAGTGTGTTTTTCATATGGCATAGTTCTGCCCAAAAGTCCCATCAATTTTCACTCCCACAAAAGGTTTGTAGTTCTCGATATGAAGTTTAATAGAACAGATTTTTACATCCAACATTGGATCAAGTCAACAGACAAAATTTTATATTATTTATTTCCAAGTCATCTTTGAAGAATTGTGGGAATCATATTTCTAAATGCTTCTTGAATAGATAAAAGGTTATTTTTTTGTTATCCTCGAATATGATGCTTCTTGTTTGACTAGATTGAATATTTCTTTTTCCATTGCATGAAATCATTCTAATTTTCAAACTACTACTTTAAAGAAAAGTTTCAAAAAAAAATATCCAGCCACCAGAAGCAAAGTATCCCACAATTTAAGAGTTTTGATTACTTTACTTGGTAGTTGATGTCAAGCTTCCAAATACAGCCCTATACGAGTTCACCAGAAATCAAATATATGTTAGCAAATATGAAGGATTATCTCCCAGGATTCATTTCCCATCATTATAAATTATTCAAGATGATATAAATATCAAATCATGTATCAAATCACATCAATATAATGCATCCATCAAATAAACATCAATATCACATAAAATGACACTGAAAGCTTTAATGATAATAAAACTCCAGCAATGCATAAAGCAAAGCTTATTCGACTTACATTGGACATTGCTTTGTCTCCAATATAAAGATACATGAGACTCTTCACATTACATGACTCTTGGCTTTTACTCTCCTCAAACACACGGGGAGAACTTGACTCTTCAAATTCCTCTCTCACATAATAAGTCCCACATATTACATAAAGACAAAGTATCTCATGATTGCATACAACTCCGCACTTCTAAACTAGACACATCAACCTCATAACTCTTCACTTCCTAACTAGACACCTCACATACTTAAATACATGACACATGCACACTCCTACTAACTTGACACACTTTATACATAAAATCAAACTCATACCCTAATCTAAATATTTAGAAGGGGCCCAAATAATGTAATACCTTCACCAACATAAATGCAATTTGCTTTGACTAAACATTTTTAGAAATTAAGTTTTTGAAATCATATGGTTTACAAAAAGGGTGTAGTTCCTGCAATTTCTCATATAGTTCATGACTGTTATAAACAACGCCAAATAAGTTTGAGTAGTTAGAAAATGCAACATCTAACCTAAGAAAGATCACTCCAGTTACATCTCACTGAGGAGTCAACAAGTTGGAAAATTGCTTATTCACGAGGACTATTAATGCATATTCCTAGGTTGCTTGAGCCTTGGCCTTTCTCATTATTTGAACTTTATTGTCGTCACTTTGGAAAATATTACAAAAGTCCTGTCCAAGCCCTGCAATCAATTTGTCTTTCTATACACCACAACAGGCCATACATGATAGCTAATAGGAAAGTATAGGCGTGTAAATAAACTTTATATAGTCTAGTTCTCAATATTAGCCACAACGGAATTGGTTCCAGTATATTGCACCAAAGAAAACCACAGAACTACTTGTATTAAAGAAGCACTTTTCACTTCATGTCATCACCATAGCTCATATTCCAAAACTCAATTTCATTCCTTAAAACTTGTATAAAGGCTTCTTTTGCTTTCTGCTGCACATCATGAGGAGCATTATCTAAAGCCTTGTCTGCAATTTTTTGAAGAGACATGCAATATTGCTTGAATCCTTCATTGCCCCATCGTTCACAGGCTTCAAGAAGCAATGGTGGAGTCTTGGCATTCAAATCAAGGCAAACCGCAAAACTGTTGCAATATACTACTTCAATGGTCCACAGTGCCACAATTACAACAGCATACTCAACATGAGGTTGCATGAGACTTTCAAGAAACCTGTTAGTATGTAAAATGAGGAGTATCATCATATAATAACATAAGCAATAGTTTAGGCCATGATAATAATGATTAGACAAATACTATCCTTTTAATCTTTTTGATTGCACTGTTTTTGATCAAGTACTGAGAAATAAATAGGAGACATGAAACCAAAAAGAGAGAAATGGCAAATATAATACGTATACAGTATATGCTACAGAACAAGGGGAAAAGAACCTGCAGTAGTCTTGGTTTGCCTTTTGAGCATTGCAATTGAGAAAATCAACTTCCCACTTCAATGCCTCCTTCCTAAACCATGAGATTTCTTGATCCAAGGCAGCAAGGCCACTGATTATTATATCCATGTCTTCAGTATGGGAGTATTTTGGTATCTTCAGCAGCACACTTGCCAGAAAGCGTACAAATTCTCTTACAAATATATAGTCTTGACACTGCAATGAGTTATATGAAATAGATTGATAGAAGTTTAACAGGTTGATAAAAATGTGAACTATCTTAATCACACCAATAATGGGTGCATGCTATGAACAACGGAAAACATGAACGCATAGGAAAATGAACAGTGTATCTGTCAAACACATCTTCCATAGATTAGAAAAGAAAAGAAAATACTGAAACTAAAATTGAACATACAATAGAAATGAAAGAAAACAAGACTCCACAATTAGAGGAAAACAATTAACCTGGGAAAAAAGCAGGGAATATAATATTCTCTCTCTAAACTTAGACAGTACATAATGTCCTTTTAACCTTTAGATCAACATATCTCTTTTAACTCAAAGAGGATCTCATAGGCATTTTATGCCTCCTGTTCACTACTAAAAGCATCTAAATTTCTTCTGTGTAATAATATTTTTTTTCATTTGTATTTATGGAGGAGCAAGGGCAATATGATACAAAATACAGTAGCAACTAACAGTTTTCATTAGATAGTAATCATTCAGAATCAAATCCATGAGATTCCAGACACAACCATGTGAACAACAGGATAATAACAAAATGTGGATCCAGGAATCAATCATGCAAGATATCTATGCAACTGTCTTGACATAAGATCAAGTGCCCATTTTTGAACATCAGGCATCACATGTGAATGCAATGGAATAACATGGATCATCTACAAACACACCCGGAAAAATTGTTACAGAAAATACATAGCTCAGTAGACAAGATCACTTAAACTTCTTCTTTAAACATTCTGGATTTGGAATGGGATGGTTATCAAAGGAGATGCCTAAAGAGAAACTCTTCTTGACATTAAGTTGGTCTCTTTGTATAGTTTATCTTGACACTTGTTAACAATTTCTATAAGATGTCCTTTTGCTTGTCCTTGTTATATTCTGCTGTCCTGTGCTTTCTTCTATGGTTTATGCTTCTTGATAACCCAGTTTACAATGTCCTTAAGCCAACAATTATAACCGGCAATATGACTGAATAATCTGGAATCTGGTTCCTTCTCTTCAAAAAATTTGTTAAACAAGTTGGTATAAGACCTGCTCAAATGTTACATATTAGGGAAGAAATAAGATGAAAACAGATTTGGATTTCAGAATGTTATGGAAGAGAGAAACCATGCTTTTGAATTTAGAATTGCCACAACTTTGGAATCTACTACTAGCATCACTCTCAGCATATACATTTAACTTTGCCACACAGATTTCGGGCAACAGTTTTCTATCTATGTTGTCCTGGTGCATGTACTCTACCATTTCTGGCTTGCAGCAGAGCTGGTCCCATACCAGCAACTGCGTTACAGGGGTGTGAATTCATTGTTTCCCACACCAATATGCACCTGATGCGAGATAGCATAGCAGGTACTTTGGCCCTCATTTAGGCATGCAAAAAAAATGTAAGAAAGAAGAAGAAAAACAAAGGAGAAAATAAAACTTACCATTCATTCCTTTCCTAGTCAGTAAAAAAGTTCTACTCTGCTCAACACTTCTACAATTCTTATGTTTACACTAAGTTTACCGTTTGGCTAAGATTTGTGTTGACCTTATGTTTCAACTTTAGGAATTTATCACAATATACCCAAATCAATGTTTCAACATTATGATTCCATTACTGCATAACCAAATGTCTAGACTCTAAACCATGCATGACCTACACCCGTGCACCTTGCACACTCCTTCCCCCTGTGTACTCTAGTTTTAGGGGTATGCACAGGGTACTCTATAACCACAAGCCCCACACTTGTGCACCTATACAACCTCATTTTCTGTTTTTGCTAGCCCAATTCTAGAAGGATTTCTGCACTGTTTTGTAGGGTACCTTCTTGAAAGAGTTGCAAAATCTATTGCAGGAAAATTTCCATAATGAATTTAACAAGTTTCATGGTGAATTTTCCTCCACAAAATAAGGGGTTTTAAATTTTGGAACTTTCTGAAATTAGTAATCATTGATATACAAGCATACGAACAAGTGGAAACTTGATCCATGGAACAGTAATGCTAGACAAGCACTTTGCAGATCTTTGTTTGTGGATTCTATTACAGAGTTGATGGCTTTCAAGAAAATAATGTAGGCAAATTGAGTTATACTTCCATTTTTGGAGCCGAGAGCGAGCATGAGCCAAGAGCAAATAGGAAGTGTGAGCAGGAAGCAGGAAGTTGAAAGCAAAGTGCAATCAAGAAGCAAGTGCCCCAGATCTTAGGAGAAACTTCAAACCTAAAAGATTCATGTGAAGAAAATCTAAGTAACATGGCAAGAAAGTCTTTTTTGAAAGTCCTTACTAAAAGTAAGGATGCCCTAGTTGGAAGTAAGGATGCCCTAGTTAGTGATAAGAGGAAAAGTGAATCTATGGCAAACCCTATCCAAGTAGCATATAATACACCAAAAGTGATTATCAAGGATGAGATGATTGAACATGATATAATGATTCTTAAAACTAGAGGGTTAATGTGTAGGTTCCATGGATATTGGTCAGGTTTTTATGAGATTCAAAATTGGATCAAGTGGAAGTGGGGATTGAATTCAAATTACTCTTATGAATTTTCTTCCGAAGGATTTTTCCTCATTATTTTCTCTTGTTTAGAAATAAGAAATAAAATAATGGATGGAGGCCCTTGGTTTAGGGGCAAAGATGCATTATATTTAAGACCATAGAGTGAGAATTTTTCTGAGGAGACGGAGACTATTAAAAGGCTTCCAATGTGGATTAGGCTTTTTGGACTTCCTTATCAACTCATCAATAAGGAGGTTTTGAAGAATATTGGTACTATTCAAGGTGAATTCATCCAGGAGAAACCAACTACTAAGGAGAGAAGGCATGTTGTATACACTCAAATATCTATTGCCATGGATATTTCAAAATCTTTACCATAATCCATTAAGATTAAATCTAAATCAAGAGAGTGGGATCAAGGGGATTATGAAAACATTGCATTCCGATGTCACAAATGTCATGAAACTAGACACATGGAAAGAGATGGAAAAATTTGGGCATGAAGGTAACTTCAATATGAAGCAAAGAGATAAAATCATAAGAGAAGCTAGGTCAAATCAAGGATTATCCACTCCTAAGAAAGTGGCAAGAAATACCCCTTTGCATCATCAGATGGCAAAGGCCATTACAGTTCACTTGAATCAACCATCAGAAGAAAAAAATGACAAGGGATGAGGAAGTACAATGCGCAAGTTCAAATATAGAAGGAGCTAAAGGTGCAAAGGAATATGGGAAGGCAAATTTTAAAGCAAAGGAAGATGAGGAGGATAATTTTAAAGTGAATGAGGTGAAGGAGATCAAGCTTAATCTAGGTAAATCATCTTCATTTTCCTCAAGTAGCATAAAATCTTCTCCTTACAATAAAAATGAAAGTAGTACAAAGTGTATTGCTTGCACTTTAAGGTTTCAAGAGCAGCACAATAAAGAAAAACATATGGAGGATATCCAAAGAAATTTAGGGTTTCTAGGTCAACATAAGAAAGTAATGACTATGGAGGATCATCTATGCACATTAGGGTTTTTAGGACAACATAAAGAAGAAAGTGTTAATGAGGCTATTCCTTGCATTTTAGAAGATAAGTCTCATTATGAACAATATGGAAAAATAGAAGACATTAATGAAGATTAGAGTGTTGGTGGGAATCAAAAAGTTCCTTATTCCAGAGCGATGGAAGGAGGAAGCGGCAGGAGGACGGACAGAATCGACAGCCTCGACCAGGCAGTCATGACAGGTAAGGACCCCGAGCCAGGTAAGGACGCGGAGGATAAGCAGGCCTCGGTCCCTGTTGACAATCCTAGGGGATCGGATCCCCTTGTCAAAGATCCCAACAAAGGGACCCAGCCAAGACTTGAGGGCCCCAAGAAAGGTTGGTCCTTTGCTGAAACCCTTAAAGGTTCGAAGAAGGGGTTTTTCGATTCTCTCCCTCCCCTCATCCCAGACAACAACAAAATTAGGGTTCCCAGGACCACCATGGAAGAGTTCCTTTCTCTGGAAACATTTTCTTTGGTTGGAAAGTTCCTGGGCAGAAGGCCTGACATAGAAACCATAAGGGCATGGGCTTTTTCCAAATGGCGGCTAGCAGGTAGCTTAGAGATTGTTGCCCTAACCAGGGGGTTTTTCCAGATCCAGCTCCGCAACAAGGAGGACGCCAATCGCATCCTGACAGGAGGTCCCTGGTTCCTGGGCAGAAGGAGCCTCTTCCTCCATCCTTGGGGGGAGGATTTTAATCCGGAGAGCCAGAGCATCAACACAGCCCCCATTTGGGTGAGGCTTCCTAATCTTCCTTCTCAGTTTTTCCATGAATACTTCTTGAAAGGCATAGCCAAGACCATTGGTGACCTGGTTATCATCGACCACCCTACTCTAGCAAGATCTCGAATGACTCATGCGCGGTTGTGTGTGACTGCGAACCTGGAGACTGAGCTCCCGACCTTCGTTGATCTGGAATATGAGGGTTATTCCAGAAGGCAGCCCATTGAATACGAGAACAGACCTGCCTTCTGCGTTGAATGCAAAACGCAAGGTCATCTGAGGAACCAGTGCCCAGACTTCACTGCCACCAAGGATGCACCAAAAAGACCTGACCCCAGAGGTCCCAACGGAAGAAGGCCAGGCAGTCAGGCTCGGCCTTGGATGCCTCCCAAAGCGCCTGTTAAGGCCAATCACCAACAGAGTCTGCATGAAGATCCTACCCCTCGGATAGGAAAAGGAAAGCAGCATATGGGATCCAATCAAGCTACGCAGGTAAGTCCCTCCTTTGCCGATCCTAATCTTTTTGAGTTACTTGTGGAAGCTGAGGTTGAGCCCGCCAACCCTACGAACGAAGGCCTTCTTGAAGAACTTCCTGTAACCCTTGAATCCCCCTCGAAACCCCAAGCCCCGAGCAGGCCTGTTTCACGCCCCCCCTAACTGCCCTTACGACATGCCTCAAGACTCAGATGATTCCAGCAAGAACTCAGACGAGGAAGCCTCTGAGGCAGTACCTGTTGATGTAGGCGAAGGAAATTCTGGCCCTGTCCAAATGCAACACCATCCCCCTAAGTTTAGTCCGAAGCAAACCCGCAGCTCAGCTAACACCATCGACTTTGGCACTGAGAAGAAAAGGGGAAGAATCCCAGATGCAGAACACTACAGAATGAGAATTGAGAATGAAATTGCGAGTGGAAAGCAGAGCACACTAGTGCCTCAAAGCATGTCCCTCTTCGAGGACAACAAGACTAGCAAACCCCCTCCGCCTCAAGGAAGAGGGAGAGGGAGGAACCCAAAACAATCCAAATGAAGGTCCTCTCCTGGAATGTGAGAGGCCTCAATGGCCTTCCAAAACAAAGAGTGGTCAAGGCCCTAAGGAAAGAAACTCGACCCACAATTTTGTTACTCCAAGAAACTAAAACAGATGAAGTTTGGTCTAGAAGATTAGCTAATAAAATTTGGAAACAAGGGGAAATGGCTTTTAAGGAAGCTCGAGGAGCGTCTGGAGGCCTTATGACTCTCTGGGACCCCAAAGAAGTTGAAGGCAACGTCATCCAGGCTGATGCCCGCGTCCTCAGCATCCTCTTCCATGATAGTCACAGCAGTCAGCCTTGGATCTTGTCCAACGTCTACGCGCCTATCACTTTGCAAGGACGTGCCAGCCTTTGGGAGCACTTGGGTCACCTCAACAAGGCTTTCCAGGATGTTCCGTGGGTGGTGGCCGGTGACTTCAACACCCCCATTTTCCCTTCTGATAAGCGTGGTGGTGCAGGGTTGCCGACCAGAAGCATGGCAGACTTCATTGAGTTCGTGAACACGAGCGAGTTGATGGATGTAAAGCTGAAAGATGCCAAATTCACGTGGAGCAATAGGAGGCTAGGGTCCCAGCTCATCCAGGAGAGGTTGGATAGGTTCCTTCTATCCAAGGAAGCAATCACAGGCTTTGGAGAGGCGTCCCTCCACTCCCTCCCCATGATTGGGTCTGACCACAACCCCATCCTGCTAGAAGTCCCTCTGGCATCCAGATGTAAGCGCCCTTTTCGCTTCGAAGCAATGTGGACCAAGCATCCGAGTTTGAAAGAAAGCATCAACCTTTGGTGGCAGCAACCCTTTCAAGGCAGCTCTTCCTACAAACTTTCCCAAAAACTGAAAATCGTTAAAGAAAAGCTTAAAATATGGAACAAAGAAGTATTTGGGAATATCTTTGCTAGGAAGAAGGCAGTGTGCGAGCACTTAAAAGACATTGAGAACAGGATCCAAAATGGAGCTCTGGATGATGAAATCAGGACCGAGGAAAGAAGGCTCCTATCAGAATATCACAACATTCTGGCTTGTGAGGAAACCTATTGGAGGCAGAAGTCTCGAGCCCTCTGGCTCAGAGACGGGGACACCAACTCTAAGTTCTTCCATGTTACCACGCTCAGGAATAGGAGCAACAACCGAATCAAATATTTGATTAAAGTTGATGGCTCTGTCACCCGGGATGACCAAGACGTCAAGGATGAAGTTGTCTCCCATTTCAGCTCCCTTCTTGGTGACAAAGGCATCTATCAGGAAGCTGCCCGTGACACTTTACTTCAATTCATCCCCCCAAGCATTGATAACGCCACCAACCTTAAGCTCACGACCACTTTCTCTGATCAGGAAATCAAGGATGCCCTCTTCTCCATGAATCCTGATAAGGCACCAGGTCCTGACGGGTTCCCCCCTAGGTTTTTCCAGACCTATTGGGACACAGTAGGAAAGGAAGTTTGTTCTACCATTCGGGAGTTCCAAGCCTCAAAACACATTCCGCGAAGCTACAACTCGACCTTCCTAGCTCTGATCCCGAAAGGACTAGCCCCAAAGTCCATGAGCGACTTCAGGCCCATCAGCCTTTGCAATGTGTTATACAAAGTCCTCACGAAAACCATTGGCAATCGCATGAAGAACGTGTTGCCTCAAATCATCGACCCCTGTCAAGGGAGCACTGTCCAGGGAAGATCGATTTTAGATGGCATAATCACAGTCCACGAAGCCCTCCACACTGCATCCCAAACCAAAAAGGCTGCGTTTGCCCTCAAACTCGATATGAACAAAGCTTACGACCGCATCAACTGGGACTTCGTGAACGCCATCCTGCTCAAGTTTGGCTTTCATCCGGACTGGGTCAGGCTAATCAGCAGTTGCATTCGCTCACCTTGGTTCTCTGTTCTGGTCAATGGATCATCTGCAGGGTACTTCCAAAGCCACAGAGGACTCAGACAAGGGGATCCCATCAGTCCTATGCTTTTTATCCTAGTTGTTGAAGCCTTAGGCAGAACGGTCTCTGCTGCCCGTGAGGCAAGGCTAATTTCTGGCATCAAAGCAACGTCCCTCACAAATGCCATCACGCATCAGCAATTTGTGGATGATACACTGATGTTGTCCGTCGCGTCGGTGGCAGAAGCCAGAAACATCAGACGAATCCTCAAGCTTTATGAGGATGCGGCAGGTCAGAAGGTCAATTTCAACAAGAGCAAAGTTTACTTCCTTAACACCCCGCTCCCGCGGCAGACCCGAATCGCCAAAATTTTTGGTTGCTCCATCGCCTCTCTCCCCACTTCTTACCTGGGCCTGCCTTTGTTCACTGGTGCCCCTTCGAAGCTTATGTGGAACAGTGTACTAGAAAGGATCCAAAGGAAGCTCACCGGGTGGAAAGGCCATCTGCTCTCCCAGGCAGGTAAGGCTACTTTAACCATGGCTTCCCTCCAAAGCATCCCAGTTTACTTTTTATCAGTTTTCAAAGCCCCAGCCAAAGTTTATCACTTGATCGAGCAACACCAAAAGAACTTTCTTTGGTCTGGTTCCGAAAGCAAGCAGAGATTTCACCTGGTGGGCTGGGACAAGGTTTGCTTACCTAAGGAGAACGGAGGTCTTGGGCTGAGGAAAGTCTCCCACCTTAACTCAGCCCTTCTAGCTAAGCAAGCCTGGCGGTTGATCTCCGACGAAGGTCATGAGTGGCCAACGATTGTCAAGCGGAAGTACCTTCAAGGCACCGAATTCCTGAGCACCACCATCCCCTCGCATGGCTCTGCCTTCTGGAAAGCCATTCTAACCACCAGAGACGTCCTCCACAAAGGAACGAGATGGATTCTAGGTAATGGCCACAAGATCAATTTCTGGGAAGATAGATGGGCAGGAGACGAACCTCTTTCTTGCGACCCCGCCCTGGCCCAGTTAAAAGGCTACACCAACATGACTTTCGGTCCCAAGATCGTTGAATTTCTCTGGATTGACAGGGGAAGACCCAGTTGGAAGACCATGGTTTTCCAAGGATTTGAAGCAGAAATTAACAAACTCAACCACATTTTGTCCTTGCAGTTTATCCCGTCCCTGGCTAGAGACGATCAGCTTCGATGGTCAGCAACGGACAGTGGCAAGTTTTCAGTCAAATCGGCCTACACCATCGCTCTCCACCCTGACACTCCCAGATTCCAAACTCACTTAGTCTGGATTAAGAGACTCATTCCTAAAGTATCCTTGTTTGCTTGGTTAGTTGTCCAAGGGAAAATTCTAACCATCGACAATATGATGAAAAAAGGGCTAACCATTCCCAACAGGTGTTTTCTGTGCAGGGCAGGCTGGGAGTCCATTCATCACCTTTTCATTGAGTGTCCCTTTGCCACCTCAATTCTCAGCGGCCTCTTTCAAGCATTCAACATTGCTTGGGTGAGTCCCGCCTCTATCACCGAATTCTTCCAGCAATGGCCTGCGCCCTTTGCTAGCTCCAAGTTGAGTTTCATGTGGAAGATCAGTCTGCATCATTTCCTTTGGCAAGTTTGGCTTGAGAGGAATTCCAGGATCTTCAATGAGTCTTCCCGTGAGCCAGGATCCATCACCAGCAAGATCCTAGCTTTCGCTAGAGAAAACACCTTGATTAGTCCAGAGGAGGCCCGGCCTAATTCCCCTTTTGAGAGGTTGCTAGCTCAATCCTTGAGTCTTCCCCTTCAGAATGGCTTCCACAAAAGGAATACCAGGCGCGAGGTCAGGTGGTTACCCCCCCTGATGAGCACCTCAAGCTAAACTTTGATGGTGCCGCTAAAAACAATCCAGGCAGAGCTGGAGCAGGAGGGATCATCCGGGATCACAGAGGCCACCTGTTCACAGCCTTTGCGGAGCCCCTGGGATCCACAACCAACAACGCCACGGAGGCTAGGGCTGTGTGGCGTGGTCTGGATCTAGTCAAAGACATCCACAAGCGTTTCATCATGGAAGGAGATTCCCAGATCATCATCGACCTCCTAAATAATGACAAGGATCCTCCGTGGAAGATCGAACCCTACATCAGGGAATCGAGGGTCCTCTTGAGCGATAAAATTGACAGCGTGGCCCAGCACGTTTATCGGGAAGCCAACAAGGCGGTAGATAAGCTTGTTAATATCGGTGTTAATGTTGTTAACTTAATCACGTGGACACACGATGTCCCGGCTGACGTGGAGAAAATCATCCAAAATGACCAATGATGTGGTGTCTGAGGTGGATCATGTGCAGAGGTAGGTGGCGGACAGCCAATGACTTGTCTTGCTCCATGTGGGGGCAGAGGCATCCTTTCCAAAACAACCTTTCCAATAGGGCAGTTAGTCCAGGGATTTCCAAAGCATGGAATGAGTGCCAGCATCTCGGGAAAATGGCGGTTAGGGTCTCTAAGGATTTCTTGCCCCATGAGGGCAGATTTCACGGCTCCAAGAGCGCCTCGTACAGGGGGAAGGCGCGGGAGGGCCTTCTGACACACGACAGGCATGCGCAGCTTCGTGGGTATCCAGCAAGCTCAAAAAACATCCCACGCTTCACCCAGATCAAGGGCGATGAGATTTTCAAGCACCAAGGGGCGGTTGGCACGCGGCATGACCGCCAGGTGGCAGTGAGGAGGTGGCCCTGTCTTCTTTTAGGAACCCTTCCTATTTATGTGCCAATCCTCAAGCGGTTCATTCATGCACCCAGCCACCACCTTTTTCCTATCCGCGAGAGCGAGAGTACGTCGTTTGGGTTTTCTCCTAAGTGTTGCAGCTGCGATAGAAACATGACGTATATCGAGCCTAGCAGGGTGGTCATGGAGCCGACCGCTCAGGCCATCCTCACGAAAAGGAGATTCACCCAGTTCTTTGACATGTTCTCTGGGGCTGACGATGGTGTCACTGCTGCTGTGATGGAAACGTGGGACGAGGGCAGAGTGGTGATCAACAGAAGGGAATTCACCATCGACATCAACCTGCTGGCCACAATCACTGGCCAGACCGCTCGTGGCCGCTCGGTCCATAGACAGAAGCACAACTGGGAGGTGGAATTGCGAGAATTCAAAGATAATTTGAAGATCTTTAAGGAAGCGAAAAATGGGTTGACAAGGGTCGACCTCCCGGCCCCCTAGAATTCGGTTATGAAGAATATCATGGAATTTGTCACTACCGAGGACCCTGGCAAGGTCCTCTTGAGCTTCCACTATGCTTTTATCAACTTCTTCCATGATATCAACCCCATCAGTATCCCCCAGTTTCTCCTGAATTCAATGAACTACACCATTAACGCCTGCCGAAACAAGAAAGGTACGGCCATGCCCCTCCACCAAGGCCTTTTCAAGGTTATCTTTAAATTTGTCCTGGCCACTTCGCCTCAGCCTGAGATTCCTATCGAACCTCCGACTGAAACCCCCATTGCTGAGAGTTCTCAACCCAAGGACTTACCCAAGCCCTATTCTGGATCCCCGACAAAGAAACGTGAGCTAGAGGTGTCCATCAGAGCCGACGCTGCAAGGAAGAAGCTCAGAATTGAGGAGTCGGGAAGCTCGAAGAGGTTCTCAGCCAGGCTGAAGAACAAACAGGGATAGACAACAGCGACTCCAGTCTCCGTCGACTCCGAGGAGGAAAGCACTGACCCCAACATCATGGTCCTCAAGCGGTTCATCCTGACCACTCTGGCAACTTCCCTCCACCAGACGCAGGAAATTTTGGACGCTCTTACCAGAGTTTTCTTCAATGAGGGCTACCAGAGTAACAAGCTTCCTGAGGCCACCCCTGAGACTGAGGACCAGGAGGACGACAAGGACGACGAACAGAACGAGGAGGAAGACGAGGAAGATTAAGTCGAGGACCCTGCTGCTCCTTTTTGGCTTCGGCTTGGCTTGAATGTTTTCTGGTTTTGTCCTAGCTTTGCTGGTTGCTGTAACTTCCTTTCCACGGGTCTTTGCATTTTTGCGTCGTTGGTCTAGTGTCATGATCGTTGGGCAGCCGCTCTAAGGTTTATGGTGGTCTTCCTAACACTGTTTCAGGCTCACCTTTGTAGGGGACCGAGTTTCCTCAGTCTATTTTTGTTCCGCCTGCACAGCATTTTGCTGCTATTGTTCGAAGGTTTTGGGTCAACCTGAAAAACCCGTTTGATGAATATAATTTACTTATCAAAAAAAAAAAAAAAGTGTTGGTGGGAATGGAAAAAGGAGAGGAAGGCCATCAAAGCATGAACAATGAGAAAAAGAAACTCAAAGGGATATCGATTTGGGAAGCCAAATAAAAATATCACAATTGTTAACAAGAAGTGAGGCTAAGCCCACTAATAAAAATAATAAGTGATGATGATGAAATTGATATCATGGAATATTAGAGGTATGAATAAGACCCCCAAAAAAGACTTATAAAGGAATTAATAGGTTGTTATAGTCCTAAGTTTATTTTAATACAAGAAACAAAATTAAACAGTGAGGAATGTATTTTAAGAAGATTTGGAAGAGGGGTGATTGTCTAGTAGTTTCTTCTACAGGAGCTTCAGATGGTATTGCAATAAATGGGGACAAATGCAAATGGAACAGGCAATTATTAGAAGCAAAAAGTGATTAGGTTGCTGGACTATTTTATAGGAAAGAGGAAAACATCAAATTGAGGTTATAAATGTATATGCTCCAACTATAGTAACACCTCGTGAAAGATGTTGGAAGGACCTTAGCATATTTTTTATTGTAATCTATGGGGGGTGATTTCAACACTATTCTATCTCCATTGGAAAAGAAGGGTGTCTAAATCAATGCAAGATTTTGCTTCATTTGTCAATTCAAATGACCTTTGGGATGTTAGTCCTTCAAGTTTTCAATATACATTGGATAATAGACACATTGGGCAAACTCATATAGCAGAAAGATTGGATAGATTATTGTTATCCAATAAATGGTTGCAAACAAAGTATACAATCTCTATAGCAGAAAAAAAAAAAAAGTATACAATCTCTTCAAAGATTTTATCGCGAGCAAGATCAAATCACAAACCCATTCTTTTGACTTGTGATTTTCATCCAAAGCCATTGTGCCTCTAGTCTATGTGGTTCCAAGACCCTATTTTTTCCAAATGGTTATGTTATGGTGGGATGAATCAAAATTTGAAGGATCATGTATGTACAGGTTTGTTCAAAAAATGAAATATTAAAAGAAGCAAATGAAGATTTGGAATCTCAAATCTTCTAGTAACATTTTCAAAGGAAAAAAAAAAAAATTGAATCCAAGCTCAAAAATTTACAAGAGAGAGTAGAAACTCATGGAATGGATCAGGATTCTTATGTAAAAGAAAAACAATTACTTTTTTATTATCATATTGCATTGAAAAAGGAGTCATATTGGTTCCAAAAATCTAGGGAGAAACGGCTCAAGGAAAGAGATAGAAATACAAAAAAAATCATGCTATAGCAAAAACAAATTTTTCTTTTCGACACATCAAAAACATTTTAACTCCAAATGGAATATTGAGGACGAAGAAGATATAAGAAAGGAAGCAATTAATTATTTTTAAAATATTTTGTCAAATACAAGGCAATATGAGGCATAAGACAAGCTTTTGCAAAAAATTCCATCAATTATCAATGAAGAAGATATCTATGGAGGAGTTACATGAAGCAATTTTCTCTTTCCATCCTAACAAGGCATCTGGCCCAAATGGATTTCCTACAATTTTCTTTCAAAATTTTTGGGATTTATTGAAGAGTGATATGTTAGTTGCAATTGAAGAGGCCCGGAAAATGAAGGCCATAATAAGTGAGATCAATGCAACTTTTATTACATTGGTTCCCAAGAAAGACGAGACAAAATATTTTGATAATTTCCTCCAATAAGCCTTTGTAATATGATTTATAAGATCATGTCAAAAATTATGGCAAATAGGTTGAAAGGCATTCTAGGTTGTGTTCTATCAAAGGAACAAGGTGGTTTTGTTTGTGGTAAACAAATTTTTATGGTTTAATCATTGCACAGGAGGCCATATATTCTCTTCATTCAATGAAAAACTAGGTATGCTTATGAAATTAGATATGAACAAAGCATATGATAGGGTTTCCTAAAATTTTCTACATGATATTCTTAGAAAGTTTGGTTTTGATTATAGGTGGTGTGAATGGATTAAATGTTGTTATAGCACTCCAAAATATTCTATTTTAATCAGGGTTCCATGGGGACGCGTCCCCCCCTAGGGAACGCGTCCCCCCGTCCCCTGCATCCCCGGGGACAGGGGACGGCATGGGGGACGTTTCCCCCGTCCCCCTTTTGGGGGATGGCAGGGCAGCCATCCCCGGGACGGCTGCTGTTCCAGGTGGCCGTCCCCGGGACGTCCCTTTTTAGGGGACGTCCAGCCGTCCCCTGGGCATCTGCGGGGACACCCAACCGTCCCCCAAAAATAATTTTAAAAAAAATTTAAAAAAATGATACAAACTTAAATTAAAAAAAAAGGCTGTCATATTTGAACAGTTAGGAGTAACTGTCATTGCTTACATGGTGGGAACTGAACAATGGTGGTTGTCAATGTTTAAATATCACTTTAGTGATTGGACAAGCAGGGAAGAATTGCTAGAGACTGAACAGTAAAGTTGTCTTGCTTTTATAATTTATATTGAGGGCTGTAAACTGATGACTGTCTTGATTGACTATTGATAGCTGAGAAAATAGATAACTATCTTGCTTGAACAGAGAAAAGTGAAAACCAATGACTATCTTGCTTGAACATTGATGGCCAAAAAGTAAAAACTTAGAACTGTCTTTGTTTGAACATTGATGACTATCTTGTGTGAACATTGATGGTCTTTGCTTGAACATTGGTGGCTTTAAAAATGATGATTGTTATTGTTTGAATGTTAAAAGCTGAACAGTGTGGCATTCATTACTTGAGCAATAGCAACTATTTTGGTTAACTGTTAGAGATTGCACTTGATATCCTTGGCTGAATCTTCAAGTTACATTTGTTGAAATGGCTGCACTTAGTAATAGGCTAATAGCTGAGTTCATTTCAGATTGAAACATGTTTTAAGAACATGCATACTTTTTAAGTTTTTAGTATTTTTCATTTTTGTTGTGTGTAGAATTTGTAGATTATTCTAAATTTCTAAAAAAAATTATAGTATTATACCAGCCGTCCCCTAAAATCGACCTGCCGTCCCCCGCCGTCCCCGAAACGCATCCCCCCATCCCCCCGTCCCCCAGGCTCGTGGAACCTTGATTTTGATCAATGGTTCTCCTGTTGGTTACTTTAAGTCATCTTGTGGACTTCGCCAAGGTGATCCACTATCTCCTTATCTATTCATTATTCTTGCGGAGGCATTAGGGAGAGCTTTCTCAAAGGCAAAAATGGAAGGAAAAATCAAAGGTATTCAGGTTGCAAAAAATGGTCCCTTCGAATCTCATCTCCAATTTGTTGATGATACTTTTCTTTTGGGCCATCCCTCAGTCAATGAGGCCATGGAGTTTAAATCAATATTATCATGCTATGAGAAGGCTACTGGACAGTTGGTTAATACTACAAAATCCAGGATATTTTTCATTAACACTGCCCTAGATTTACAACAAATTATTGTGGATATTTTAGGGTTTAAAATTGAAAAATTTCCATCAACCTACTTGGGTATTCCTTTGTCTCATAAAGGAAATAAAAAGGAGCTTTGGGTCTCTTGTTTGGATAGAATGAAAGCTTGTTTGGCAGGTTGGAAAGGTAAGTTCTTAACCATGGTGGGAAGGCTACAACTCATAAAGACTACATTGCAATCCATCCCTATTTATATGATGTCACTTTCAAGATTGCCAATAGGTATAGCATCAGAAATTGATAAAATTCAAAGAGACTTTCTTTGGAAAGGATGTGAGGAAAAATTTAGGTTTCCTCTTTGTAAGTGGGATAGGGTTTGCAAAGGAAAGAATATTGGAGGAGCAGGCTTGCAGAATTGTAGACTTATGAGTTTGGCATTAGGGGCAAAACTTGGGTGGAGATTATTCAAAGATCAAGGAAAGAATTGGGCAAAAATATTACTTCAAAAATATATAGGTTCTCTTGATGCAATGAAATTATTTAGGAAAAGAACCCTACCCAAAGGATCATCAACATGGAACTTCATATCAGATAGTTTGCAATTAATAAAGAAACATATTAGATGGTCAGTCAATGAGGGGAATTATGCAAATTTTTGGTCTGATGCTTGGTTGAAGCCTTATCCTCTTATCTCTGACTCAAAATGGCAACCATTGGCTCAAGCATGCCTAGCTTGTAAAGGTCCAAAGGTCAAAGATTATATTAATATGAGCAACAACTCCAGATCATGGATTTCTATTAGTAACCTAGTTGAAGGAGAGGAACTCAAACAAATTGTAGATGAACTTCAAAAGATGCTTCAAGAGTTTTATTTACCGATTTTTACATGAAAGGATGAGTTGGTTTGGAATCTATCAAAAGATGGTGGATACTCGATCAAGTTGGGATATGAGGATTTAGAGCAATCAAAATTTCCTACTCCCAAATATTTTCCTTGGAAGAATGTTTGGTCACTAGAGGCTCTCCCTAAGGCCTCAACATTCCTTTGGTTAGTAGTTCAAAGTAAGATTCTTACAAGAGAGAGTCTACAAAGAAGAGGATATCATGGACCTTTCAGATGTGCCTTGTGTGAGAAGGATTTAGAAACATCAGACCATTTACTTCTTCATTGTCCCTTTGCTCACACCATTTGGGGTTACTTTTTTAAAATATGAAAATATATTGGGTAGCTCCATCAACATTGAAAGAGTTGATGAAATGTTGGATTAATTATTTCAAAGCTAAAGCATTATGTATTCTATGGAGGATTGGTCCTGCCATTATTTGTTGGAATTTATGGCTTGAAAGGAATAATAGAATTTTTAAAAATAAATCTCAAAATCATGCCCAAGTTTGGAACCATATTATTGCCTCTCTTGTAGAATGTTTACAGATATGGTGCTCATCATGGGAAGTCTCAAGTGCAGAAAAAGAGGTGGTAACAACTTGGTTACAGGATTTGAACATACATGGAAGAGTCATCTACGATAATGGAATTAAAACAAAGGATCTACTTTGATCTAGGGTAAAATGGAAATGTCCAAAAATTGGGTTTATCAAAATTAATTTTGATGGTGCTTCTAAAGGAAATCTGGGAAAAGCTGGTGGAGGTGGTGTTTTTAGAAATAATGAAGGCAAAATTCTCCTCACTTACTCAGAATCATATGGAACTTCAACTAACAACTATGCAGAGGCTAGGGCACTTCTTACAGGGATTAAAATTGCAATAGAAAAAGGATGGAAATATATTTCAATTGAGGGGGATTCACAAATTATCATTAATGCTATCAACAAAAATGGATGTGGGGATTGGATAAAAAATAATATTATTGTTGATGTTCATCATCTATTATTGGAGGCAATCTCTTGGAAATGTGAGCATATTTATAGAGAAGGAAATCGGGTAGCAGATAATTTAGCCAATCGTGGTGTTGATCTTCATCTTGGTGAAATTCAAATTTTAGAAGGCAACTGGCCAAGTGAGATTTTATCTCTTAATCAAAATGATGTCAAGGAGCTGATTGTGGAAACATAGCACTTTGAGGAAGTTGAAGAATATATTTGATAGAAAAAGAAATGAAAAATATTTGTGATAAAAAGGCATGTTGGATATGGTTTAATTGACCTAACAGCAAATGTAATATTTTGGTATTTTGATGGGAGTGGCCCCCAATAGAAGCCACATATAACTTATTTAAAAACCAATAAAATAATAATAATATAGGCTATAAATTATTTCCAAATTTTGCTCTAGTTCAAAGTGCTTCATAGGTAAGAGATTCTTGGCAGTGTTACAATAAGCATTCTAGATCTTCATTAGACATTTGGACATTGATGCTACTTTTCAATAATTTTTTGGAACTCTTTCCAGAACTATGTGGATTATTCTAGATTTGGAAGCCCAAAGTAACATATATACCATAAAACATTTTCCCCCAAGCAGAGATGCCTTCTTTCGTGGGAAGAGAATATAGAAGCCCATCTATAGCATCTATGATACTTGAAGCTTTTCAATCCAGATCATAGTTGTACTGTCCCAGACCAAATACAACTGAGTTTGACTCAGATCTTGGGGACTAAAATTAGAGTTCAACTCTTTGTAAAGTTATTGCCGAGATTCAGACTATCTATGAATTTGGCATCAAAACTAAACTTGAAATTTCATTATTAGTATGAAATAGGTGGTTTTTAAGTTACCATTTAATCAGCTCTTTGCATGGTCCTTTGTGAAGTGCCAAGTCAAATCTTACTCTTCAGCTTGCTCAGTTGTTGCAGAGTCATAGTAATGTGACTGTGATCCAGATAGGCATTGAAGCAAAGAAATTTTAAAAGACGAAAGATAACAGATGATATGAAGACTTTCATGTCATCATAAAAAAATTAAGGTCAAATAATTTTAAGCAAGTGGAATCAAGTATATCCCATCCCAATATTTGAGGTTAAGTAAGCTGTGTATCAGATGTTATTAATGTAAACTCAGGTTAAGAACTGAGGATAAAAATTGGAGGATGAAGAATGCTATGCTGTCTAAGATAGGCCTATCACCTCTCCTTCCATGATCATTTTGCTGGCACGATAGATGCCTCCCGCCACCTTGAAAAAATGGGCTGGACAGAACTTGCAGTCAGCCCAAAGATCAAGCCAAATAGAATGACTGGAAGTGGGTTTCATATGCATAGGCAAACAGAATGAAGGAAATAAACAGACTATTAATAAGTTATATTGGTTCTTAACAGTAATCTCACTTTTTATTTACAGCCAATTGTTGAGGTAATATGAAGTTCAGTGTTATCTGCTTAGGAAGGCTCTTCTATGTTACTTCGAGGATGACTACAACTAGGTCGACATTTACCTGGCAAAAGACTCACAAGAGAACTTTTACAAAATAATAAAGACAAACAGAGAAAGGACAGCATAGAAGGGAAGAGGATCTGGAGCTCAGACACAAATAGGAACTCGATAATTATATATGTAATCTGTCTCATGAACTGGTTTAATTCCATGCAATCTAAAGGTGAGGAGATCACTGGATTAAATAAAACAAAAGAAGTGTCTTTGAAGGATAATCAATCATATTTATAAGACAATGACCCACATCCTAATTCCACGGGTCTTGGAAAAATGATTCTATAAATCAGATGCTGAGGCGAGAGATGTTTTCTTGAGTCAATGATCAAAAACATTTACCACAATGAGCTCAAACCAAATAGATGATGAGAAAACATTACCACAATAGAATCAAACCAAATACTTTTTGGCAGACTAACGACATATTGTTCCAGAGGATTAGTCTTAGACCTAGCCAGCATGCCTAATTTGCATATCAGACCCCGTTCTACTCATAACCGCAAAATTTGAAAACCAAAAACTTTCACTCTAAAGTTCAAATTTTGCATGTATATGAATTTCAACCCTTCGTCATGACAGACCAAGCCTTGCCAATCTGTCTAACCCCAGGTATGTAGTATATGGTCCAGTTCGTTAAATCTAGTTTATCTAGCGATTGTAGTAGTATGTTCTATGTGAGACGCCATCACAAAAGGTCATAAAAGTTTCTCTTCTCAATGGGCCGAACATTTCAGTGATATGATTTTTTGCACAGAGGAGTTTAAGTGAATTATATGTGTTGACACGGTCAGGGCACAACAAGAAAATTCCAGACCTGAACAGCTAGAAACTTGGTTCCATCAATTTATGGAGCTTCAACTTTAACATAGTCAATCCCCAAAAAAAACCTAGTGATGCAATCACTGCAAACACACCCTTTAACAGGAAATTAAACCAGCGATTAGACAAAATTAAGACTGTAAAGGAGAAACAAGAATATGCATAGAAAAATTACTAGCCAGCGTTTGAAGCAGTTAAAGTCAATAGATCCATCTCTTATATTCTGAATGAAAGGATGGAAGGTCGCTTCACCATAGAGTTTTGCATGTTGTTTCAGCCATTCACTTGTGATTAAGACAGAGGATCCTCTCTCGCTTGCCATGCTGTATCTGGAGTCAGCAACCTGTACATATATGCCAGCAATGTATATCTGCTTTGAAACACAAACAAACAAGCAAGAAAAAGTCATATATGATATATATTAGAACGTGGAAGTTCTTTGGGGTGAAGGCAAGTTAGTCTGGTATGGTTGAAGATAAAGTGTCTATGAATTATGGTAGTAGTTTTTACTGTGTTTACAGGAAAAAATGACGGTGATGTTGTCCATTTTCCTGTATATTTAAGGGAAAAGAAAAACTGATAAACATTTGATTTGCTTAGAAGTAAGTAGACTAAATTACTTGTTCTGGATTTTATTTTAGGAAAAGAAGGAAAGATTTTAATTACGTCCTTCAGACCCAAACATGGTTTATGGAACCTTAAATATGAAAGCACGGTTATACAAATCATATGATCATTGAGAAGGTTGTTCATTCTCCTGCTTATTTGGGTTAGTAACTCCTTTTTTTGGGTTGTTCCTTCTCCCGCTTATTTGGGTTGTTCCCAAGGAAAAAAATATGGAGCAGAATGGAAGAGCCAGAGGTTCCAATTCACTACAGGGCAGCAGTTCACAAACTATATGAGCATGTAAAGGCTAGAATCAGAACACACAGGAAGGGTTATCTGAATGGTTTGGTAGTGACATAGGTGTCAAACAAGGTTGCCCTCTATCTCCGACCTTATTTGGATTGTACATTGATAAGTTAGAAGAATGGATAAACAAATTTGGGGGAGAGGGTGTGCATTTAGCTAAATATGTGGTAAAACTCCTCATGTATGCAGATGATGTAATTCTTGTGGCCAAAACAGCCAAAGATCTAGAAGATCACCTTCAAGCTCTAGAACTCTTTTGTAAAGAAGTTTTGTAAAGAAGTTTGGATGCAGGTGAACACGAGCAAAACAAAAATTATGATTTTTTTAGCAAAAAAGAAGAAGCAACAACTCAAATTTCAGTTTGTAGGGGAACCGCTTGATGTAGTAGTAGAATACAAATACCTGGCATAGACTTTCATGACAAACTTAATTGAAATACATGTAGGATGAAAAGAACTCAAAGTGGTTGGAAAACACTATATGCACTTCAAAACAGGTGTAGGAATGCCGAGTTGTGGGACTGGAAGACCACCAAGGTCTTATTTGGCCTACTTGTTACACTGGTTATGTTGTATGGTTGCGAGGTGTGGGCTAGTGGCACAACAAATGCAAAATGGAGGCAAATAGAAGGATTTAAAAATATCTAATCACAAACTTTCTCAAAATTAAGGCCACAACCCCTTATGAAATTATTCTAGCTGAAATTGAAATGTTCCCTTTAGAAGCAATTGCTATGACCAAGTTGTTATGTTACTTCAAAAAAAACAGAAAACGTGACAAATGATAGATGGCCTAGGGCAGCTAGGGACGAAGAGTTGCATAGGCGAAAGAATACATGATGAAACAAAATCAGAAATGGATGAAACGTTGGGAAATCAACATAAAGGAATGCCCAAATGTCAACAAAGACAAAAAATTATGTGAATGAAAAGTTCATAAGTGGAATGTGGAAAAATGCAAGCAAGAAAATACAATATTATATTGCAAATTTTAACCCAACATATGACCACAAGGGAAAAGCGTATATAGGCGTTGAAATCAAGTGGAAGGAAAAAATACTCATTGCTCAGATAAGGACTAGCTCTCATAGGCTTAGATGTGAAACGGGGAGGGGAGATGGACAACGCCCAAAGAACAATGGGAAAAAATGATATGTACTCTATGCAGCACAGGGGCAGTAGAGACAGAGGAACACTTCATCTATAAATGCCCGAGTTTTCAGATATTCGTGACAAATACAAAGAAACACTTGGGAACAAGTTTATGACAGATTTATTTGAAGACAGTAAAATAAAAAAAGTTGGGGAATTGCTAACACAAATCAGCAGGAGAAGGATCAACCTTCTCAAAGATATTAAAGATCATATGATATGATTTGAGTAATTGTACTTCCATATTTGAGGTCCCATAGACCATATTTGGGTCTCGCGGACACGTAATTAAAATCTTTCATTTCATTTCAAATAACTCTATTATAGAACTTTTTCCAAGTGTTTCTTTGTATTTGTCACGAATGTCCGAAAAACTCGAGCATTTATATATGAAATGTTCATTTGTCTTTATTGCCCTTGTGCTGCATAGAGCACATATTATTTCTTCTCATTGTTCTTTAGGCGTTGTCCATCTTCCTATTTCACATCTAAGTCTATGAGAGTTAGTTCTTCTATAAGCAATGAAGATTTTTTCCCTTCACTTGATTTCAGCGTCTATATATGTTTTTTCCTTGTGACCATACATTGGGTTAAGCTTTACAATATGGTATTGTTTTTTTGTTTGCATTTTTTTACATTCCACTTCTAAACTTTTCGTTCACATAGGTTTTTATGTCTTTATTGAAATTTGGACATTCGTTTATATTGATTTCCTAGCGTTTTCGTTGTGGCCATACATTGGGTTAAACTTTGCAATATGGTATTGTTTTTTTGTTTGCATTTTTTACATTCCACTTCTAAACTTTTCGTTCACATAGTTTTTTTATGTCTTTATTGAAATTTGGACATTCATTTATATTGATTTTGTTTCGTCCATGTGTTCTTCTACCTATGTGGCTCTTCGTCCATAGCCTTAATTCTAAGAAAAGTTGTAATTAAACGTTTTTTAATCTTTCTATTTGCCTTCATCTTGTATTTGTCGTGCTACTTGCCCACACCTCGCAACTATACAACACAACCACACCTCACAACTATACAACACAACCGGTGGACAAGTAGGTCAAATAAGACCTTGGTGGTCTTCCAATCCACAACTCGACATTCCTACATCGATTTTGACAAGAGGATCATTTTAAAAATTTATGTTATATTAAAAAAAAAATCGAAAGAGATGAGTTAGTTGTGGTAGTCAAGTGTTTGTTAGTAGGCTATCAAGTTCCATTCTTTAGACAGTCCGCTTTTGTAAACTTTCTCATTACCCAATTTCTCTATTTAATAAAACAAAAAAAAAACTTATTTAAAAAAGTATAAAAATTAATTTATAATGAAATAAGTTTATAAAGGTGTAAATAAATAAATAAATTATTTAAAAAATGTTTAAGAAGAGTAGTTTGTAATCTTAATTGGTTAGGTTTAATATTAAACTGTAATATTTAAATTTTTTAAATTTTTAAAAAATGCACAATATTTTTAATATCGTCTCCATGTAAAAGAAGTCTATAAATGAATAACAAAACAAAAGCATGTTATGGAGGGCAAATCTATTTAAAAGCAAAAAATATTAAAAATATTAGTGGGCTCTAAAACATTTCTTAAGACCTTTTTAATTAGTAAAAGATTGCTTTGACTTAATGTGTATGATCTCATAAGTTAGGTGGAATGATGTTTTAAATTCGTAAGTGTAAAACCAAACACGTTCTTCTTGGTAGGAATTGGAATTTAAATTTTAGTTTTTTTTAATTTCCAATCTTCCAATAATATTGTTTGTAGTGTGTAAATTGAATAAAATAATTATAATAAAATAATATAATGCAATTAGTTTAATCATTTGAATTTTTTAATTTTTAAAAAGATTAAATTTTGAATCTTAACGGGTGTGTTGTCCCTTCTAGGACTAAAAAAATTTGTGGTTAGTGTGATAAACCCCTAAGACCCACTCATAGGTTGTGTTGTCCCTTCTAGGACTTAAAAAATTTGTGGTTAGTGTGATAAACCCCTAAGACCCACGCATAGGGCGGAGCAGTCCTCTTCCAACCATGATCTCTTCGAGAGCTACACTTGGCATTAGGGGAATAACACAGTTATTTGGGTATCAACAAGGGTGAACACAAGGGGAATGGAGCCTTGTCGACCTCCACCAGCACATAGGAAATTCCCAACTGCACCTTGAATCTGCAAGGTGGACACAACGGAAATGAAACCTAGGTCGGCCTCTACCAACACCCAAGACTTTCACCAACTGCACTACACAAGTAGATATATATGATTGTCAACTTATTGTAATACCACTATGTAAAGATGATGTAATATAGGTAAGGTCTCTTTCAATCCCATATAATCCATTTTAAAATTATTGTGTAAAAAATCATGTTATATTAAAAACATTAATTTATAATAATCATTTAAAGTTTTTTTTTTGTTAGTATGAGAAACCCCTACAATCAACGCACAGGGCTAAGCAGAACTCCTCCCAACCATGACCCCTATAAAGTTGAGATATATGCTTATCAATAGAAAATTTAACACATAACCACCACACACCTACTCCCTCACACACTCGCCCAAGTCACAGTTTGAACCTTAGATCTCCCGAAGAATAGCCAAAACCCGAACCATTGCGTTGTACCCCTAGGACCATTCAAAGCCATTTTGATTTCAATCATCTCTAATGTAACGAAGAAACTTAAATTTAAGCTCAAGAAAATACAAGAGGTAGTGCATCAATTTAAACAGATCAAGATACTTATATGCAAAAAAACAAAAACAATTAAGCTCTAATTATCAGTGTATTGAAAAAGGAGGGGCTATAGTGGTCCCAAAAATCTAGGTAGATATGGCTTAAAGAAGAAGCTAAAATATTAAATTATTTTATGTTTTATTTTTATTTTTATTTTTATTTGGTTAGTATGAGAAACTTTTAAGACGTTTCGGGCTGAGCATTCTCATCCCATCCATGACCCTTTGTAAGACCGAGAGCTAAACTTATCAATAGATGATTAACACACAACCATACACACCGCGGTTTGAACCTTGGAGTTTCTGAAAAAAATCTAAAACCTCAAACCGTTGCGTTGTTCCCTCGGACAATTCTTTTATATTATAGCCAAAACAAATTTATCTTTTTGTCCCATCAAACATATTTTAACTTTCCAAAGAAATGTTGAGGAAGAAGAAGATATTAGGAAAGAAACAATTTAATATTTGAAAGATAGTCTACAAATGTTAGGCAAGATAAGAAAGCTCAAGTTAAGCTTTTGCAAAATTTTCATCAACTATCATGTAAGTTCAAAATAAAAGCTTGGCAAGGAAGATAACTATGGAGGAGCTATACATTGATAGAGTTTCTTTTGAGGCTATGACCATTTTTGGTACTTGTATTGATCATGTTTGCCCTTTGGACCCATGAAACATTGAAAAAACACTTTTGTATTTTTTTTGTAATGTTTTATTCCTAAAGGTCAGTCTCACAACCTTAACCTAAGGTAACTTGTATTTGGATATAAATACCCTTTCATACCAATTATTTTACTATCATTTCAAGTGTAATTTCATTTCCATTTAGTAAGACTATTTGGTGTCCATGGACACCTTCAATATATTTGTGTTCTTCATTCTTGTTTTGTGTATTATTTTTTAACCAATATTAAATAATGTTTGATTCTATTTGTTTTTGGAAACTTTAATGAAATCTAATATGGTATCAAAGTGGGTGTGTATCTCCATTACCTGATTACTTCTATCAACAAGTGTTTTCTTCCAACCTCAAACAATATTGTTATTAGAGCAAACTAAGAAGAGTTTCTTTTGAAGGTTGACAACATAATAGCAAGAATGATTTTTTAATAAACCCCTTGGTGGACTTGGATTGCAAGGATCTCATTATGATTGTTAGGAAAAGGGATCTCATATTATATAATTTTCCTATGAACATTTACTTGTAGAAAAGCATATCATATGGAGCATGTCGAGCTAAAAATTAGGACTATTAAGGTAGATTGAGGAAGTTTTGAGCTATTTTTAGGACTGTGATATCAAAGCTAATTTTAGCTTTATCCAGTTGTTGTAACATCATGCTAAATTTAGGACTACTGCTAGCTAAATTTAGAAGTATTTTGCAGCGCCAGTTTGGAGGTAAACATGCAGAGTCTATGTTTAGTTTAGTTCTATATTTAGGACAAAACTTGATGAGGCACTGGCTATTATTTTTGGCTTTGGTTTGAATGTTGTATTTTAGTTGATTGAATATATATTTGAAGTTATTATTAGTTGTTAAGGTGGTGCCAAAATTCATGCATGTTGAAGGTCTATATTTGGTAGATAGTAGGGCCAAGACTAGAGATATATTTAGCATTTAGAAGTTTTATTTATGGTTGGCACCAAAGTTAATAGATAGTTGTTGTTCTATCTTTAATATAGGAAATTAACTCCGTATTTAGAACCAGACTCACTCTATATAATCATAGTAGCGCAGCAGTTGAAGGTAATATATAAAAATTACAGGCTGTCTTTTGTAGCAGAGTTTGGTACAGGTACTTCTTTGACAGCTGAAAGAAAAAAAGACTTTGACAGCTGAAAGAGGAACAAGGTTTGAGAAATACTAAAAGTGTATTTGTTGAAGGTGAAAGTTTGTAAAAGATATTTTGAAATAAGTATATTTTTGCTGGAGGCTTTACCTCCCAAGGTTTTTTTTTCCACATTTGGTTTCCCTGTAAAAATCTGGTGTTGTGAGTTGTTTGAGTTTTTAATTCACTACAAGTTGTTTTTCAGTCATTCAAATTTATTTCTAGTAATTTGTTTATGCTTATATCTCTCTAATGTTAATTGAAGAATTGTTTCCAAACTTAAATTTATAACAAGTGGTATCAGAGCCAATCTTCCTAAGCTCTACTCTGGATGGGTAGATTTAGGATAAAGGTTCTCGGGTATTGGATTAATCTTGTATTAAGTGGATATAGGCAGGGAAGATGAAATCATGTCTTCTTCAAATATTGGATGGATGGAAATTGAGAAGTTTAATGGGTCAAATTTTGAGCTATGGAAATTGAAGATGGAAGACTTGTTGATTGAACGTGATTTATAGGTTGCAATATCTACTATAGAGATGAGAAAAAGAATATGAAACTAGATACTTTGGTTGTGATGGAGAGGAAGGCAAGGAGTACTTTTTGGTTATGTTTGGTGGATTCAATGTTGTTGAATATCAATGGATGCTCCACGACAAAAATATTTTGGGATAGATTGACCTCACTTTATCAGGCCAAGTCCTTGGTGAAAAATATTTTCTTGAGGAAGCTCTACTCCTTAAGGATGAGTGATGGAGATTCAGTTGTTGAACACTTAAATAAGTTAAATGTGATTACTAGTTAGCTGAGGTCTATTGAAGTGTAGGTAAAGGAGGAAGACCAGAGGCTTTATTATGTTCACTCTTGGATTCATGGGATAACATTGTAATGGCCATAAGTTCTACCATGGGGAAACTATGCATGGATGAGTTAGTTTCCACATTTCTTTCTAAAGAGATGCGAAGGAAGACCATAGAAAGTGCAAAGGATGCACTTATGGTTTGTAAAAGATCCAAAGAGAGAAGCAGTAAAGGGAAGAAGGATGTTGATCTGTCCAAATCCAAAGGTAAGGAGAGATCTAAAACTCCTAGTCTTTCCAAAGTGAAATTTTAGGGTTGCAGGAAGAAAGAGCATGTGAAGAAGGGAAAGAAAGAGGTGAAAAATGACTCAGACTCCAAGTCTTCTCTGGATTCAGGTGATACATTTGTGTTAGCTTTGTCTACTCACATGCATGATGATTTATGGATCATTGATTCAGGAGCTTCGTTTCATATGACTCCACATAGAGCATATTTTTCAGATTACCTATCAGGAGGTAATGAGAATGTTTACTTGGGGGATAATTTGTCTCTCAAAGTGGCTGGAAAAGGGAGGGTTTTTCTACAACTCTCTAATGGTATGACTAAGCCTTTGAAGAATGTTTTGCATATTTTGGGGCTAGCCCAAAATCTGATTTTTGTTAGTAGTCTTAATAGTGATGGTATAGATGTGATTTTCTCCGAGGAGATCAAAATGATTCGTAGGAGTATGGTATTTGCAAAGAGAGTAAGAGTTAGAATTTTGTTTTGTCTTGACACCAAGACAATTACATGCAATAGTACATCCATTTTGGATAGCAACTTATCAACAAATACATCCATCTTGGACAACAACTTACCGATTACAAAATTAAAGGTTTGAATCTTTTCATAATCCATAATATTTTTTTTTATCTCGTCTTACGTAAAAGAAGTCAATAAAATATATAAATGAATAACAAAAGAAAAGCATGTTATGCACGGCAAATTTATTTAAAAGAAAAAATCTTTGAAAATAAGCGGGTTCTAAAAAAAAACTACTTCAAACCTTTTTAATTAGTAAAAACTTAACTTAATGTGTATGATTTTATAAGTTAGGTGGGATGATGTTTTAAATTCGTGCGTGTAAGATTTTAATCCCTCTTACATTTAAATTTTAGTTTTTCTTATTTTCAGTATTCAAATAATTTTGTTTGTATTGTATAAATTGAATACAAATAAATATAATAAAATAATACAATGTAATTAGTTTAATCATTTGAATTTTTTAATTTTTTTAAAAATTAAAGTTTGAATTTTGGTAAGTGATATATATAATTGTCAAGTTATTGCAATACCACTAGGTAAGGTCTCTGTCAATCTCATATAATTCATTTTAAAAATATTGTATAAAAAATCATGTGATATTATAAAAATTAATTTATAATATACTTTAATCCTTCAAGGCCATTTTGATTTCAATCATCTCTAAAGTAATGAAGAAAATTGAATCTAACCTCAAGAATTACAAGAGGTAGTACATCAATTTCAATTTGAAAAGATCAAGATACTTATATGAAAAAACAAAAACAATTAAGTTCTAATTATCATAGTGTATTGAAAAAGGAGCCATAGTGGTCCCAAATATATAGGTAGAGATGGCTTAAGGAAGAAGATAAAAATATTAAATTCTTTTATTTTTTTGTATTTGGTTAGTGGGAGAAACCCACGGTTAGGGTTGAGCATGCCCATCCCATCCATGACCCCTCGTAAGGTCGAGAGCTAAACTCATCAACAGAGGATTAACATAGCCACACACACTGCGGTAAAAATATTAAATTCTTGAAGGTGATGGTGGCTCGGGGGGGGCAAGGGAGGGATGGCTCCAGCTCCAGGTTCCCTTGGACTGACCAGTCCCACTTCTCCATTTCCCTGCCCCCCTCCCGGGTCTGCTCTCAGGCCTAGTTTCTAGGTTCCCCTGTTTTCTCAGGTTTCCCTCTTGACGAGGTTGTTGGTCTGCAAGGAGGGTTTGGTGGTTTCTTGCCCTGAGTTTCCTGGTTCGACGGGTTTCCAGCGTGCTTTCGAGGCTGTTGGAAGAGGGTTGGCTCTAGTTTTCTGGTTGCTGCTCAGGATCTTCATCTGCGTTCTTTTGGCTTCGGGGGCGCCTTTTCCCGTAGATGGTTTTCCCAGTCACCCCATGAAACCCTTGTCTTCGAGATCTCCTTGTAGATCTGGGGTTTGTTTATTCTTGTGGATGGATCTCAGGGATCTTTCTGTAGTCTGCTATTTGGGTCCTGGGGGGGTGCCCATGCATGCAACTACATCTCTCCTTGGATCCATTCCCTAACAGACAATGGTGGGGCTAGAAGTTTTCTTGATGGTGGTTTTAATGGCTTGTTTCCTTGCAGGGTTTGATCTTGGGATGGGGGCTCAAGATCTTACAATGCAATGGCTTCCGCTATTTTTTCTACCCGTCAAAATCCTTCTCAGTCATGGACGCTCTCGAGACAGCTTCCCTGTCTCTCCTCTACAGCTTGCATCCCAGATCGGGGTTCCTGTTAGGTAGGGGTTGTGTTCTTCTGGGCATGCTACTGGTTTTCCCGCTGGGCGGGATCCACGAGTTCGCGAGATTTTTTGCAGGTTCAGGGCATGCTGGTTTTCCCCGATGGGGGGTCGTGGGTTTGTCTGCAGGTCTTGGGCGTACTGTTGGTTTTTCCTGTTGGGCGGGTTCGCCTTCTCTTGCTGGTTTCTCTGAAGGCGGGATTCTGGGCATGCTGCTATTTTTTTCCTGCAAGGCGGGATTTCCTATTGCTGTTGGGTTTCCCGCGAAGCGGGACCTTCCCTTGCTGCTAGTTTTTTTTTCCCGTCGGGTGGGACCCTTCACACCCGGTTTAGGGTTGGTTTGGTGGTTTTCCTGCAAGCGGGTTCTTCAAATTTTGTTGGTTTTCCCGCTAGGCGAGATTTCTCAAACATGCTGGTTTAGGGTTTGTGTGCCTTTCCTACTTGGCGGGATTCCTAAACATGCTTGTTTTCCCCACGTGGCAGGATTTCCAGATTGTGCGATTTTTTCCCCATGAGGCGGGATTGTAATTTTTTCTGTTGTTTTCCCTGCTGGGAAGGTTTTTAAATTTTCTAGGGTCCCCGCTGGGCGGGATTTTCCCTTTTTGACTGTCGGTTTTTCCCATTGGGCGGGATTTCCTTTGTGGTGGTCTTCGGATGTTTCCCGCTAGACGGGATTTTATCTTCATCCTTGTAATGAGTCTCCCACTGGGTGGGATGTGTCATTTGGGTTTTAACCCTCGGTTTGGTCTTTTGACCTGTTGTAAGAAGGTTTTTGGGATCCTTTCAAAACCCGCTTGTAATATAATTCCAACTTACCAAAAAAAAATATTAAATTCTTTAATATTTTTTTTATTTGGTTAGTGTGAGAAACCCATGCTTAGGGTTGAGCATGCCCATCCCATCCATGACCCCTCGTAAGGTTGAGAGCTAAACTCATCAACAGAGGATTAACATAGCCACACACACTGCGGTTTGAACCTTGGACCTCTCAAAGAAGAGCCAAACCCCAAACCTTTGTGTTGTCCCCCCTATAATTCTTTTATGTTATAGCCAAAATAAATTTATCTTTTTGTCGCATCAAACATATGTTAACTTTTGAAAGAAATATTGAGGAAGAAGAAGATATTATAAAGAAGCAATTTATTATTTGAAAGATATTCTATAAATGTTAGGCAAGATAAGGAAGCTCAAGGTTATTTTTTGCAAAATTTTCATCAATTATCATGTGAGTTCAAAAATAAAATCTTGGGAAGGAAGATAACTATGGAGGAGCTACATGTTGAAATATGTAGTGCTTGAGTTTCTCTTGAGGCCATGACCATTTTTGGTACTTGTATTGATCATGTTTGCCCTTTGGGCCCATGTAAACATTGAAAAAACACTTTTGTAATTTTTTGTAATGTTTTATTCCTAAAGGTCAGTCTCACAACCTTGACCTAAGATAACTTGTATTTGGATATAAATACCCTTTCATACCAATTATTTTACTATCATTTTGAGTGTAATTTCATTTCCATTTAGTGAGACCATTTGGTGTCCATGGACACCTCCAACATATTTTGTGTTCTTCATTTTTGTTTTGTGTATTATTTTTTAATCAATATTACATAATGTTTTATTTCATTTGTTTTTGGAAACTACTATAAAATCTAACATGGTATCAAAGTGGGTGTGAATCTTCATTACTTGATTGCTTCTATTAGCAAGTGTTTTCTTCCAACTTCACTCAAACAATGTTGTTATTGGAGCAAACTCAAAAAGAGTTTCTTTTGAAGTTTGACAACATAATAGGAAGAAAGATTTTTTAATAAACCCCTTGGTGGACTTGGATAGCAAGGATCTCATTAATGATTGTTAGGAAAAGGTGTCTCATATTATATAATTTTCCTATGAACATTTACTTGTAGAAAAGCAGATCATATGGAGCATGTGGAGCTAAAAAATAGGACTGTTATCTGTCCTTGGCACTAGGGCAGATTGAGGAAGTTTCGAGCTATTTTTAGGACTGTGATATGAAAGCTAATTTTAGCTTTGTCCAGTTGTTGTAACATCATGCTAAATTTAGGACTACTGCTAGCTAAATTTAGAAGTATTTTTGCAGCGCCAGTTTGGAGGTAAACATGCAGAGTCTATGTTTAGTTTAGTTCTATATTTAGGACAGAACTTGATGAGGCGTTGGGTGCTATTTTTGGCTTTGTGTTGACTGCTGTATTTTAGTTGAATATTTATATATTTGAAGCTATTATTAGTTGTTAAGGTGGTGCCAAAATTCATGCATGTTGAAGGTCTATATTTGGCAGATAGTGGTGCCAGGACTGGAGATATATTTAGCAGTTAGAAGTTCTATTTATGGTTGGCGCCAGAGTTAATAAATAGATAGCTGTTGTTCTATTTTTAATATAGGAAATCAACTCCAGATTTAGAACCATACTCACTCTATATAATCAGAGTAGCACAATAGTTGAAGGTAACAAAAAAAAAAAAAATATATAAAAATTATAGTCTGTATTTTGTAGTAGAGTTTGGTACAGGTACTTTTTTGACAGCTAAAAGAGGAACAAGGTTTGAGAAATACTGAAAGTGTATTTGTTGAAGGTGAAAGCTTGTAAAAGATATTTTGTAATAAGTATATTTTTGCTGGAGGCTTTACCTCCCGGGTTTTTTCCCACATTGGGTTTCCCCGTAAAAATCTCGTGTTGTGAGTTGTCTGAGTTTTTTAATTCACTGCAAGTTGTTTTTCAGTCATTCGAATTTATTTCCAGCAATTTGTTTATGCTTATATCTCTCTAAGGTTAATTGAGGAATTGTTTCCGCACTTAAATTTCTAACAAGTGGTATCAGAGCCAATCTTCCTAAGCTCTACTCCAGCCGGGTAGATTTAGGACAGAGGTTCTCGGGTGTTGGATTAATCTTGTGTTGAGTGGATACAGGCAGGGAAGAAGAAATCATGTCTTCTTCAAATATTGGATGGATGGAAATTGAGAAGTTTAATGGCTCAAATTTTGAGCTATGGAAATTGAAGATGGAAGACTTGTTGATTGAACATGATTTATGGGCTGCAATATCCGCTACAGAGGATGAGAAAAAGAATATGAAACTAGATACTTTGGTTGTGATGGAGAGGAAGGCAAGGAGTACTCTTCGGTTATGTTTGGCGGATTCAGTGCTGCTGAATATCAGTGAATGCTCCATGGCAAAAATACTATGGGATAGATTGGCCTCGCTTTATCAGGCCAAGTCCTTGGTGAACAAGCTTTTCTTAAGGAGGAAGCTCTACTCCTTAAGGATGAGCGATGGAGATTCAGTTGTTGAACACTTAAATCAGTTAAATGTGATTACCAGTCAGTTGAGGTCTATTGACGTGAAGCTAGAGGAGGAAGATCAGTGTATGGCTTTATTATGTTCACTCCCAGATTCATGGGATAACATTGTAATGGCCATAAGTTCTACCATGGGGAAACTATGCATGGATGAGTTAGTTTCCACACTTCTTTCTAAAGAGACGTGGAGGAAGACCACAGAGAGTGCAAAGGATGCACTTATGGTTCATGGAAGATCCAAAGAGAGAAGTAGTAAAGGGAAGAAGGATGTTGGTCGGTCCAAATCCAAAGGTAAGGGGAGATCTAAAACTCCTGGTCTATCCAAAGTGAAATGTTGGGGCTGCGGGAAGAAAGGGCATGTGAAGAAGGATTGCAAGGAGAAGAAGAAGGGGAAGAAAGAGGTAGAAGATGACTCAGACTCCAAGTCTTCTCTGGATTCAGGTGATGCATTTGTGGTAGCTTTGTCTACTCACATGCATGATGATTTATGGATCATTGATTCAGGAGCTTCATTTCATATGACTCCACATAGAGCATATTTTTTAGAGTACCTATCAAGAGGTAATGAGAATGTTTACTTGCGGGATAATTCATCTCTCGAGGTGGCTGGAAAAGGTAAAGTTTTTCTACAACTCTCTAATGGTATGACTAAGCCTTTGAAGAATATTTTTCATATTTCGGGGCTGGCCCAAACTCTAATATTTATTAGTAGTCTTAACAATGATGGTATAGATGTGATTTTCTCCAAGGAGGAGGTCAAAATGGTTCGTGGCAGCATGGTACTTGCAAAGGGAGTAGGAGCTGGAACGTTGTTTCATCTTGAGGCCAAGACAATTGCATCAACAGTACATCCGTTCCGGACAGCAGCTTACCAGAAGATAAGACTATGCTTTGGCATAACAGACTTGGTCACATTGGCGACAAAGGTCTACGGACCTTGGTAGGTAAAAATCTTGTTGAGGGGATTCATGATGTATCTCTTGACTTTGATTTTTGTGAGCATTGCATTAATGGAAAGCAGAAGACTATTAAGTTTTACTCTAGTACTCAAAGATGCATGCATGTACTTGATTTCATTCATAGTGATGTTTTTGGTCCAGTTCATGTACCTTCACTAAATAAATCAACGTACTATGTATCTTTTATTGATGATCATTCACGAATGACATGGCTGTTTTTCTTAAGGAAGAAATCCGAGGTTTTTGCTAGGTTCAAAGAGTTTAAGGCTCTTGTGGAGAACCAAAGAGGTCAGAAGATAAAATCCCTTAGAACAGACAATGGAGGTGAGTATTGCAGCAATGAGTTTGATAGTTATTGTAGAGAGCATGGCATACAATGGTGTAAGACAACTCCATATACACCTCAACAGAATGGAGTTGCAAAGCGTATGAACAGAACACTGATGGAGAGGGCTAGGAGTATGCTAAGTGGGGCTGGTCTAGAATAGAAGTATTGGGCCGAAGCAGTTGGAACAACATGTTACCTGACTAACAGGTCTCCTACATCAGCACTTGATGATGAAACTCCTATGGGAGTTTGGACGAGCAAAAAGCCCTCATTGAGACATCTTAGAGCATTTGGCTGTGAGGCATATGTGCATGTGCCTAAAGAGAAAAGATCCAAATTGGATTACAAAGCAGAGAAGTGTATCTTCATTGGCTACAACGATGGGATAAAAGGGTACAAGCTTTGGAATCCAATGATAGGGAAAGTTATTTGGAGTCGGAATGTGATCTTCAATGAGATCAAGGAAAAGGATCAGCCAACAGAGACTAAGAAAGAGGTTGTGCATCTAGAACCTGATTCAATCAAAGCAGATGCACAGAGGAATGGTGGTATTGAGGATGGTCATGAGAAGCCAGCTCATGATATGCAGAATGAGGAGTATCTTTTAGATAGTCACGATGAGTCTGATGAGGATTAGGAGCCTCAACCTCAACCCAATTGGGTTAGGAGGTCTACACGGCCTTCAAAACCACCACAGAGGTATACTCCACCTGGTCTTAATTGTATTTTTTCATTGTCTACTAATATAGATGAGCCTCTTACTATCAAGGAGGCATTAAAGATGAAAGACAACAGGTTTTGGAAAGATGCCATGGATGAAGAGATGGCTGCCCTCAAGAAAAATGGTACTTGGAGTCTTGTACAGTTGCCTAAAGGAAGGAAGGCAGTTGGTTGCAAGTGGGTCTTCAAGAAGAAGTTGGGGGCAGATGGTAAAGTTGACAGACATAAGGTAAGGTTGGTTGCCAAAGGTTATTCCCAAGTTGAGGGAATTGATTTTGGAAAGATTGTAGATAGGGGTGAGTACCTTCCCGAGATGAAGGAATGATAATAATTTAAGAAGGATTGGTTGTCTTTGCTATAAAATCTGGCATGTTGCTTAGTCCTAGATGGGTAAGTTTCAACAAACGTCTAGGCTAGGCAGGTAGTAGTGTAGACTGTACTGACTCTAGACGTGTAAGACTTCAAATATATAGATGTTATGACTTAGATGGGTAGTCATCTAGATTGTAGGTAGCTAGTGTAGACATCACAAGTGTGTAGACATCTAAGATAGTAGATGTCTAGGTAGTGCATATGGGTAGACATCTCAAACAGTAGAAGTCTAGAAGGGGTAGTACAGATGTGTAGACATCTCCAGCAGTAGATGTCTAGGTGAGTTCATTAATAGGTCTAGACGGATAGGCCTAGAAATCTAATAGTCAGGCTTAGACAGGTAGGTCTAGATGTTAATTGTTCATACATTACTGCTTCAGCTTGCAATAATCTTCTCCTTGATATTCCCTACAACTACACAACACAATAACAACACAACCTACGATACTCTATCTCATACCAAACATTGATCAATACCTACAACACAACAATATGCTCATGATGCAATCACACATGACACATGCATTCCAGAATAACTCTTGTTGCACAACAAATCTGCATTTATGGACAAGTATGGATATCTTACAAAAATGAATAGGGGGTATTTATAAGCAAGTCCAAGCGATTACTGCAACCAGCCTTGCTCAACCGTCCCAATTTCCCAATACTTAACAATTGTTGCTTAAAGCATAAAAACCAGTCTTATACGTCTAACTCAACCTATCTATATGTCTAACTAATCCTAGATGTCTTAACTAATCCGGACATCTTAACAATTGATGGCTATTTTTATCCTTTTGTGCATTTCTATAAAAAAATTATGACGACTGATTTTACATTGCAAAATACATTATCAAAATTGTTGTACATAGTCAAAATTGTAATTCCTTAGTAGATATTTCATCAAACAGTTTAGTATATTATTTCTTCTTCAAACTGTTGTCTACATCTATCCTCCCCTTCAAATAAGTTGATGTCCTCGATGACTTTCTTCGTTGACTTTGGGGGGTCTCAGCATCCTTGGGTGCTGTAACCTGTAGTACCTCTTCCAATTCCTACACTCATAACTGAAGAGCTTCACATTCATCCTGAACCCACTTGGCATAGTTGAAATACTTGGCCCATTCTACTCCCAAAGTATTGGCACGATCTTTCGTCTCCTGGATCCTAGACAATAGTTCATCCTCCCATTGTAGAAAAAGCTCCTTCATCCATTGTTCAGGCACTATGGAGGAATATGAAGCCTTTGGTGCTAATTCTATTTGAAGAGAAGCCTCACACTGTTGTGCTTGGAGCAACTCTCACAATATTTCTCGACCCTTTTACCAAGTCTATTTGCATTGTTTCATCGCCTTCTGCCAAGCTACTTCTAGTTGACTTTTTTGGATAGCTAGATCTAAAACCTGCTTAACCAACAAATCCTTAGCCTACTTTTGTTATAATACTTTAGCTTCTAATTCAATAATCACCTGCTCCATAGCAATGAGCTAAGCACCAAGATTATGCAATTCTTGCTACTTTTCACAGATATTGGATAGGGATTCATTTAATCGAGGAACTCCTTCAACCAATTTCTGCTCTTTCTCTTATAATTCTGCCTTGATCGCTAGAAAATTCATATCCAATCATCGCCTCATATGATTCAAGTGTTGAAGTCCCACTACCAGCCAACATAGCAAGTGAGCTATGAAGTTAAGTTGATTGAACATTGGTTGCAATTCAGGTTCTAGTTCCACCTATAAGCTTATTTCTATAGGATGTGGGGAAGAAGTATTGTCATGGCCCAAAACGTATACCTGTGCTGGGCCAATATAGAGAGTAGGAGTCTTATCAAGAAGTTTTTTCTACTCCCTCCATAGTCGTTAGGTGTGTTGTATGTAAAGATCAAGGTTGCTCTTGATAAATGGTGGAAATATCAGCACGCCAAGATCCTTTTGTGGTCCATTTCACAAATTTGTTCAACTTCTCCTCAGCCATCAACTCTCATTTCTTCCATCGACAAATACAAGCTACATCAAACTATAGTCAAAGATTATCCATTGCCTGGGTCAACTTAGAAAAATAGTCGATCGCTTGCTGATCCACACGGGATCCCAATTTTGATGGATTTACAAAATTTTGCATTTCCAATATCAAGCAGTTGGCTCAAATATCGTTGGCTTGTTCTTCTTATGACTCATACAACAACTATTTTCCCTTTCTTGAAAAATCTATGGGCTTTTTAGCTGCTTTACCCTCTATAAGCCCTAGCTACTCCTTAGGTGGTTGCGCTTGGATGCTACCTATTTCTCTTCCAATGAACTGTTGAGATGTGTCTGTTTGTGGGGATTTCTCTCTCATATCTATTTCGGTCTCATGTCCCACAAATACCTCTTCATATACTAGAATGAGATGCTATTCTATTCTAGGTATCGAATTTCCAACACTAGGGGGTGGTAGGCCCTCCTCTACCATCACTATTACGGTTTTTGGGGTGTTTGTATTTGCAAATTTTTCTACTGCACTAGTTGCATCTACTACAAGGATATCCTCGAAGGAAATCCCACAGGGAGGTAATAAAGGAAGTTCTCACAAATAGGGACGCGATGGTGCTTCTAGTGACATTGCGTGCACCCAAAATTAAGCTTCGACCAAATACTCTGTAGACCCAATTTGTATGGCAGTACTAGTTCCAGCTAGGACATGCTACAGAGCTAAATGTATTTTAAAATTGACTTCCACCGTGTGCAAGCTCCGTTGTTGCTCAAGGTTTCAAGCTATCTCTCGACTACGAGTAATTTTTGTTGCAATACCTACACCAAATCTAGGGATAGTGATGGAGGTGGTGATATAAGTTGTTGTCTCTTCCTAGTTGGCTTAGGCACTTTTGGTGGGGGTGTAACAACTTGTTTTGTTGGCCCTTTCTTCTCAAACAGTGGTGGTTTCGTATCCTCTCCTTTTGAATAGGTCATTAACCCCTCCTTTAGTGACAATTTATGGGAGATCTATTTCACCCATGGCTTCTTGATCGATGTATGTTTCTTCACTTGCGGCTTGGCATCCTTCCATCGTAAAATAGTTGAAGCCAAGTTCGATAATTGTTGAGGTGGATAAAATTTGGAATTTGCACTATTACACTGTAGGTTGCATCCAAGAGTAATCCAATGGCATGAAAACCATCAACAAAATTCTTGGTGGTTCGCATCAAAAGGGAAGTGCCAAATGGGTTGCCCAATCATACGCCACTCCTTGCTCAATTCCTTTCAAGTATGAAATTAGCCAAATGGGAAGGTTTGACCTCTACTGTTCTCTTGACAATATAGTCATAAAGACATTAATAATGTATTATAAACCCTTAGTCCTTAGCTGCAACTACTTGACTCCCGGATTACCCTGAGTTGCTAGCATGGCATCAATCTCCGCATTAGTCAGAGTAGTAATACTCTGAATCAATTGTGAAGTTTGCTTTGGATCAACCCGCTCATTCACCACTGGTTTTACCTTCTTCAAAATGTTGAATGTAAATTGAAATACTTGAGGAGAGAACTCAATTACCAAGTTCTGATCACCAACACGCACTGTGTTGGTATTATGCAGCAAGTCATAATTTTGCAACATCTACACTAGATACTCCTTGAAAAAGTCTTTCTCAAAACTTTGGACTTGCAAAATAAAATGGAATCCTACATCCTTGATCTTCATCTTAATCGGGTCCTTTGCTGGTGTCTCTGCCCACCATTAAAGGTAAAAATATCCCCTTGGGCAAGTCCAGGTAATTTAACCGATTGGGACCTGATCCTTATCGATTTGTTGGGATTCTTTGGTTTTCTAAGTGGGTACTTCTACTTGCACAACCTCACGTTTACCTCGAATTTTCCCTTGGTCTGGGCTCGGTACCTATTCGTGCATCGTTTATTTGTGCTTTTAATGATGATGGAATCGCTTAGCATCAACTAACTCAGGCATCGCTTCGGATCAGGATGGAACGTATCCTTATTTTTGGTGACTCATTCCTTTGTAGACGTCTTCTTTTTTTATGATTTTTACACCTTAGATGTCTAACTTCTCAAACATCTCACTTGTCAGATATCTATCTCCCTTAGACATCTAATTTCTCTATATGTCTCAATCTACTAGACGTCTCTCTCTCTCAGACATCTAATTTCGTAGACGTCTCACCTATCAAACATCTATCTCCCTTAGACGTCTAATTTTTATGGATGTCTCTCTCCCTCAAACATCTGATTTCTCTAGACATATCGATCTACTAGATGTCTCTCTCAAAATAGCATATGGATGTATTTATAGGGTGGGTAGCAGCTTCAGACGATTGCGCTATCAGATGGATTCCCTAGACGTCCTTCCACAGATAGTACCCTTAGACATCTCATATTTGGAGACATCATAGCCAAGATAGGTGCATGTGACTTTCTTTTTTCTTGCTTTCCATCTACCTAGGAATCAAGATATGGGATTGCTACACTTGCATAGAAAATTTGTAAAATTTCCCACCAAGCGTATGACTGTTAATAAAAAAGTGTCTAGCTTCATTTGAACAAGTTGTGGTGCATTGGCAACCCTATCTTGGCTTCAAATGCTCTGCACTCCTCTTGCTTTCCACCTACAATTTCTCACAACAAAATGAGTGTTTCATCATAGCGCCTCCAATTTATAGATATTTTACCGCCCTGATAACTGCTTGGTTAACTACCACTTAGCACCCTGTTGTTGTCTGCATGTGTGCCACCTCTCTAGTTTGCATACACCAAATGTCTAACTTATTTTTCTTATTTTGTCTTTTTCTATTTATATATTTTTCCCTTGTTTTTGTATTTTTCTTTTTCTTTTACTTTTATTTTATTTTATTAGTTTTTCAAAATTGTGTTTTTTCTTTAATGTCATCAGGTGAAGCGCATGGCAATGTCAATACTTCCAAAGTATCTGATGCGTTATCCTCTTGGCGATGGCTACCAGTTCCACAACTGCTAAAATCGTCATCATCTTCCTATGCTTCAACTTGTTGATGATTTTGATGATTGCCATGGTTGCGAGGAGTTTCCATATGAGGTTGTTCCTCACATCTTGCAGTTTCATGTCTAATGACTTCTGCTTTCTTTTGACTGACGACATGTCTCCTGCCTAGCTATCTAATAATTTATACTTGCAGTTTCATGTCTAATGACTTCTGCTTTCTTTTGACTGACGACATGTCTCCTGCCTAGCTATCTAATAATTTATAGCTTAACGTCTACTTTTTTAATGTCATCTTCACATGTGCAAGTGTCTCCCAAACAAGTTGAATTAACTACAAGACTGGTTATACCAGCACCTAGACATGTTGACTCATCGTTTAGATAAATTTTGCTAGAGTCTAGATATGTTGACTCATCGTCTAGATGGGTAGGCTCATCCTCAAGACGGATTCGCTCGATCCTTCCATCATTTTGTTGGATTATTATGCAGTCATCAAGATAATGGAACATGACCCCTTCTTACTTGTTCCATTAGTTGTTCAAGAACAAAAATTCTCAAATAAAACCATCCACGCAGAAAGAATATGAAATGCATAAACATTGGGGATCATGGTACATCATAATTTCATCTCGTAGAAGTAAATTTCATCTTTGAGAAGTATGGAAAATCAAATACATGGAAGTATTTACCATTAAAATGCACTTGGTTGTATGAATTGAAAAGAATGATATTGGTAAGAATTAAATGAATAAATCCTCCAAGACCAGCCATAAAATTCAAATGAATAAAAGAACAAATTTCTCAGTACATGGGCAGCCAGCCACCACCCATCTGCAGCAATAGCATAAAATGAAATTCAAATGAATGAAAACTACAAATTTCTGACAATACTTTTAAGCCTCCCAACCCCTTAATAGAGTGGCACGAGCCACACGATTCACGCCAAGTGTGAATGCCCCCATTCTAAGATCACAATTATGTGTTTTACACATGTCCTTGATACTTTTAAAAGCATTTGTCATATATTTCTGCAACTCTTTATTAACCTTTTCTTCATCCCACATAAAACCTTGAATATTCTGCACACACAAAATCACAGTTTTCTTATGTGAAAACATTGCCAAGGACCCACGTTGAAAAAATTGAACTCAAATACAACATAAATAAATGCAAATGCATCTTTATCATCATAAATGAGACAAAGATCTACCCCACCATGTTTTATCTCAAAACAAACAGAAGACTTTATATCTTCAGAACTTATAAGCAGTACCTGAACCCACTCAAAATAGCTAACAGTTACCCCGCCGGCATTTGCATATATATCTGGCAATATGATAACACCTTTATTTGATAAAATCTGCTTTTCACCAAAATATAAAATATCTTAGTCTCTTCCCTGCAGAAGACCAATTATAGAAGTATTTCCAAATGAGTTCAAAAAATCTTAAAAAATCATTCAACAAAGAATCAAGCCTACCTCATCAGCCTCAGGGTCTGTAGGATGATTTGCTGCTTCTATTATAAACTTAGCCTTCACTTCACCAGCATTCTCCCTAACAAGAAAGATCCAGTTTTACTCGACACATCTCTCAAATCTACTTTGCATTCATGATAAAATTCATTGAACTAAGCAATTTAAAATAGTAAAATACTTCACAGAGGATTACAATCCTGATGCTTACACATTCCTTCTTCAGAGCATACCTGTTAAGAACACCCCCAAGAGCAGCAGGAATAAGCACATCACAGTCTTCAAGCAACAGTGATTTTGGGTCAACTGCATATGCATCTTCGAAATCCTTAATACTGCCAATTTGATTTCTATGCTTTATTTAAACGAGGAATATCAAGGCCATCATTGTTCTTTATTACTCCTGTAACATCACCTACAACTACAATCTTCTCTCCCTTCCCATGGATGAGTTGAGATGCCCATGACCCCACATTTCCAAAGCCCTGCAAAAGGCAAAATTGAAGTTGCAAAAATGATGATCAGCAATTTATTGGCTTGGATTGGAAATTAATTGGGGGCAAAAGTGTAAAAAGTTAAAATAAATTTATTTTTAAGAGAGTAAATCAAAAGAATAATAGAAATTAGAAGTACCATCTAATTCTAAAGCTTCTAATGTTGCATTATTAAGGTAAGCATGCCAGTATTGCATTATGAAAGTTAAGCTTAAGCATGATCTAAACGCACCAACATTACATTAAATGGTTAAAGATAAGTTTGACACACGTTTTTCAGTTATACAGGAACTGCTGCTTATGATTATCATGATTATTTCCCCATTCTGGTGACTTTGGTTGAAAAAAAAAAGATCTAAGCCCAATTCATCACTTGCACATGGGTGCTAACTCACACCACATCATGCAAACCTCCTCCTCTCCATATGTATGATTTGACTTTTTACTGATGTGGCTGCGAGTAAAAATAATCTCATTCCTTCCACTAAATGAAAAGCCAGTCTAACACTGATGGAAAAAAGAAACTATCAAACTATCAAGATGATTATAGAAGAGCATGGCAGGATACCATTTTCCAGGGCTCAAAATACTGTGAATAACTGATCTTTCACAATATCATTTTACGTTAAAAATAAGGAACATTCCAAATTGAATGTATAATAGTAAAGAGCTAAGATCTATATTTACCCCATCCTAACATCTACCATTAGGCATCAATCCCAATGCGTTTGCATCAAAAACAAAAACCGTTCCATATTGTTGAATAACACGGGAATTGATGCTTATCAGCCAGTCACAGGCCGACTATATGGATTTGAAATTGTAAGAGAAAAGAAAGCCTGTTTGCCATTTGCCTGCATTAACTACTTATCCCTAAACCCACCATCAACAGGCCACTTCCTACATCTTCCCACCCTCCTCACAGCCAACTAATCCAACCATCTTCTAACCCCCACCACATCCTCTTCATCCCACCATGAGATGTTTCCTAAACAAGTCATAGTGTCATATTTATGTTTTCATGTTTATTAGCTTTTATAGAGTATCATCATACTTATCTTTTCGTTTCTTCTAGCACGAGTATAAATCATTCCATCAAACTCAGCAAGCTTAATGTTCATATTTTCTTTCTTTATTTAAATTTTAGTATATGTAACATTGTAAAGTCATTGTTTCCACATTCAAGTTTTGGTGCACAATCAAGTATTAAGTTTTGTGGTTTTTTTCCAATAATTCTTTGTCAACAACATTTCTGAATTAATTTTTGTATTAACTATTTCAATAATTATTGCTCTAGCCAAAAACAAAATAGTTGAACACTGTTGCTTGAAGACAAGTGGAACACTATTTAAATTATTATTGTTCTAGACAACAAAACAGTCGAAAATTAAAACAGATGGATGTAAAAATCTCTCTTTTGGAATGGAGAATTGCAGGAAGAAACCTATGTGTACCCATGTTGATTTTCGGGAATGTCTATATGCACCAACCAAGGTTGTATTGGAGCATGCATGCAAGGTGTGGGTATGGAGCATCCAGTGCAGATCTCCAAATTTAGGGTACATGGGTGTGAGGGTAGGGGTACACAGGGTGCAAGAATATGGGTATGTTGGAGTGCATGTTAGAAGCACCCAAGTATTACAAAAACACCCTCATGTTTTGTTAGTGTAACCGATGCATCATGGGCAAGTCATTAGGGTGTGGTATGCATACCCAAGAACCCAGTACAAGTACATGTCCCTCAATGCAAGCCCAAAATCATGGGTACTTAGGTATTAACAAAACCTTGGTCTCCTCCATTATTAGCTTGGCACAAGAACATAGTATTTCATTTCTCAAGTTGTTGAAAACATTTAGGATAGACGAATGTAAAACCTTCATTCACTCCGAGGAACAAAACCTATTATTGAAGAAATGACAGTGTGAATCCAAATGATATTACCAAATACCAACAGTTTGCTGATGTTTGACATGTCACTTGAACACACAATCTGAGATTTTTGCATAGTGAGTCTCCTTTCCAGATTTATCCTTGATCCAAGGGAAAATCACTTGCATACGACGAAGTGGGTACTTAAATACTTGAATGGAACCAAAGATTCTGGCCTCTTATTAAGAAAAGATTAAAAAAATTCAACTTGTTGGAAACTCTAATGTTGATTATGCAGGCATTGTTGATGACAGAGCATATACCATATAGTCTGTGATGCATCTTGGTTCAGTGGCAATTTCTTGGTGTTGTAGGAAACAAGACATGGTGGTCAACTCTTTTATGGAGGCAGAGTACTTTCCAGCTTGGGATGCTTAAAGAGAAATGATTTGTCTTTGACAACTTCTTCAAGACATTGGGTGTCGCAGAAGACTTCAACTACACTTTGGGTAGGCAATAAAAAAGAGATCAAAATTTTGAAGGACCCAATTTTGCACTCAAAGGCAAAGCAAATTGATGTAAGTACCACCATCTCAAGCAGTTGGTAAAAAGCAAAGTGATAAAACCAAGTTCCTGTCAATCAAAGGATCAGTCAATGTACATCTTCACCAAAGTACTTAAGAGAATTAAGTTCATGAAGTTCAAATATTTGATTGATGTCTGCAAGTCATAGGATTTTGGATCAAAGTGGAGAATGTTAAATGATCCAAAGAGTCTGTATGGGAAGGATGCAACTGGGGATTTGGGATCAAAAGGGGGAATGTTAGATGATCCAAAAACTTATATTTGAGGCATGCAACATTAGGTAATACCTAAATTCACCATCCTTAATTATTAATATTGAATTTAAAAGAAGCTAGTATAGGATAGCTAACACTATTGCCAGTTGACTTATAATGTGAAGGTTGAAAGTAATTTTTCCCAGCAATTGCTTGTGGAGACAATATTTTTATCAGTTGATTTATTAGTTGAAGTTTGTGGGCCATTTTCCCCTGACAATTGCTTGTGGGCTCCCTATTGAAGGGTCCCACCAATATAAGAGGTTGGCGGTTCATAAACCGCTGAAACTTCATATTTCATTTGTCTTCAATCAATGAAACTAATGCAGATGGTTGACCATTGTTGGTTCATTGAGGTTACATGGCCATAAGCCAACACATTGAAAATTTAGCAACTTAGTTTCCTTCCCTCCCACTGAGTAACTGTGTCAACTCCTAGAAATTTCCTCCCTCTCATACCCTTTTTCAAGTAAGAGATGTCCCAAAAAAATCAGCAATTGCTTCTTCTTCGCCCTTATACTTTAGGATGTTATACATATCTAATAAAGGTGGCCTCTTTCTAAGGAAATTAAAATCACCAAAAAAAATTGCAACTCGGATGCCTTCTCCCTTACTTTGAGCAATGATGTAAAACTTTCCTCCCTTTTATGATTTTTTTCAAAAAAATCAACAATTGCATCTTCTACAATGTTATACATACCTGTTCGGGGTGGCCTCTTTCTAAGGACATTAGAATCATAACAAAATTGCAACTTGGTTGCTTTCTTCCCCACTTTGAGAAACGGTGTAAATGTTTCCCTCCTTTCATCATTTCTTAAAGTAAAAAAAGATCCCTCACTCTATAGTTTCCTGTAAATACCTAATTAAAAATATTGCATCTATATTTGTGGCTGCCCACTATGTTTCTAGCCTTTACTTTAACCAAAGTCACAAACTTCCCTAATGCTTATTTTTATTCACAATCAGATTAGTTAGGTTTGCACTAGATCTTAGAAACACCATTTCTTTCTTTTTTATTATATGGGGTTGAAATGGGTCCCACACGTCATTGTGACCACATAGTGATATTACAACAGGCTGGTAATTATGCATATATCGCTTGGCAAGATTCGAATCTTGGTCCTCCTTGACAGACAAGGAATTTAACAGGTCGAGCTCATGCCATTTGATTAAAACACCAACAAATTGATTACTATGAAAGGGCTACTGTACCCCACAAACACTTCTCCTACCACCTTGAAAGCAATGGTTTGTTGTTCACAAGTGACCAAAAGAAGCGACTAATCATTTAAAACTATAAAGAACATTGCTCAAGGAATGCTACGATCTCTACTTGTTTCAACCTTTGAGAATGGATAACTAGAGATTGCTTATGTTCATCTTTTCACGATTAACTAACCCCAATATTTTCCCTTAAAACTTATTCTTGATACTCTTTTGTCTCAGGGATGTCGTAAGAAGTCTGGTTTTCTACTAGGCTTTATAGGGTCTACATGCAGTCAGAAAGATATTAGTTTCTGCTATGATATTCAAAACTAGATTTTCAAATCCAAGGTGTTAAAAAACAGTTGGTTTTCTACTAGGCTTTACATCATCTATTAGAGGTTGAAAAATTACTAGGTTATGCTATGTTAATTAAAGGTAGATTAACTTTTTATAAATTGTTGGACAACTGTAAGAAAGATTTGTATGATATCAGGAGAAACAGCTTATAGAGGATGAAAACAGCCTTGTAAGCTTCCAAATAATATTCAAAATGGACTCAATGTCCTCTCTCTGTATCCAAGGTGGGTTTTACCATCCTATTACAATTTCTGACACTAGAAAACCAATCCCAAAGATTCATCATAAACTATTTGAGCCTACCAACCATAAAATAGATGACAATTGGAGCTTACAATTTCATAATTGAAAGCTATTGTATCAGGATTCTTTGGCCCGAGAATACTAATAAAGGATAAAGCAATAAAAAGAAAGGAAGCACTTCAATAACAACAGAAACCAATTTCACTAAATCTCATGGGTATCATACAAAATAGATGTGCTGCAAAAGAATCTGACATTTTCAGGCTTGATGGTGATGGAAAATCTAAACACATGACAAGGATCCTAGTAAAAAGGTGAACAGAACTTCTCTTCAGCTTACTTGAATAACAAAGCGCAAATCTCGTATGGACTTTCCATATTCAGCTAACAAGGCTTCTGTTGCATACATCACACCTCTGCCGGTAGCAGCCTCCCTTCCTAGGGATCCACCAAGATCCTGCCATCATAATCACAAATGCTAAAACCCAACCATCCCAAAATATCGACAAGTATGGTACAATAACATGTCATTATACTTACAAGTGGTTTTCCAGTAACAATTGCAGGAGAATGACCATGAAACTTTGAATATTCATCTAAAATCCATGCCATGGTCTGTTCCAAGCAAAGTGAAAGAATCAGAAACATGTTAACAGATTGATTGATGCTTTGAGTCAAACAAACACATCTTATTGCACATGAATTTATATTAAAAAATACCATTGCTCCTTTTATAGGCATCACACTTTTTAAGTAAAAGGAAGCAAGGGTATTATTGTTGACAATATTCAAGATTCCACCATTATCCATGCCAATTTAAGAGTGACAACCCTATGCATAATCCTTAGTGCTAAGCAAGATCCAGAGCACAACATTCAGCCCTAAACCTAAGATAAAAATACTTTCATCCTTGAAGGTTAGTCAACGACGGACAATGCATATTATTGAAAAAGAAGGAGATGAAATTAAAGAAAACAATACCTGGGCGTTAGTTCCCATGTCAGGAGCTGGAACATCTGTATGGATTCCGATCAAATCATGAATCTTTTGAGTAAAAACACGAGTAAGACGCTCTAATTCACTCTTACTCAAACCAGATGGATCGCATCCAATACCACCCTTTGCACCTCCGTATGGAATCTTTGCTACAGCGGTTTTCCATGTCATTAATTGTGCCAAAGCATTTACCTCATCTGGATCAACCTAAAAGCCAACATCAAGACCCAAGACAAGACAAATGAGATTGTAGTAAGATCTTCTTATCAAATTCCTCAGGACTCAATGGTTTTATCAATCATGACCACTCAGCTCATTGAAAGTCTTTCCAATACAGAAACAGCCATAAAAATCTCACATTTGCCTATCACTCTCATGACATTAAATATATATACGCACTAAAACTCAAGATTAACTACTGAAAAGAGAAAGCATTCATTAATGGAATGTCCTGCATCTATAAAATCAAGCACAACAACTGGAGGTTACCATGATGAAATAAGTACTTAAAAAACTAATCCAGGATCAAGATTTTTTTGATGCATGAAAAAATGTAGCTTGTACTACTACTAAGATTAACAATTACAACATAGGCAGTAAACATATACATGTGTGCATGCAGAGTAATGGAACTGATGAGCCTAAAATGCAATCTAAAAGAAGAGCACAGTTACAAGTTGAAATGTGATAGTGCCTTTAAGAGAATGGCAAGGAAAGGACCAAGACATGCCCTACAGGATAACTAATTATTAACTCTGAATAATGAAGCTGAAATGAGTACGTTGGCTCATTAATTAAATTTATCCTAAAGAGATCATCTCTCTAGGGCATTAGTTTGACTATGTGCCTTTGGACAAATTACAGTCCAGCTCTATCAGACTGCTTAATAAGATGAACATTTATGAAGCAGTCTTTTTTATGATTTGTAAAAGGACATACACCAAGTGTGCAAAGTTGAATGACCAGTATATTTGAAAAGAAACAGGACCTTCAAGGGGCAAATTAAAATAAGGGATAGGGATTGTGGGCTTGGTATGGAGGAAATATTCTTCAAGTCTTGAAAGGGTCAAGCATGTAGGGAGCATAAACCAAGGAAGGAGGATTTATATTGTGCAGAAGACTTGTGATTTCATGCCTCTTAATATCACCAAAAAGGAATCATCATGAAATTAAACATGATCAAGAGTAAGCCAATAACATCAACATTTTACCCATGCTGGAAGCATGATGGTTACAACCTCAAAGGGAACACAGGTACCATGAATAAGGAAGATTCCAATGACAAAAAGATCATGAAAGAAATTTTGAGAAACAAGCTTTTTTTGAGGAAGGGATTTATCATGTTTTAGATAAGATCGTTCCTCGGTACATCTGAACAACACTATGGTCGGTTCCTGTTGATGGTTATTGACGCCATTTGCAACCTGCTTTGTTTAATTGTCACTAGAATTTGATATAAATGCCCCTTTCCTGACCTCCCACATACAAGTGCACGCTGCTATTGTAGCATACTACTCCTTTAAATAGCAATTCCAACAAGCTCACCTCTGGATGGTAACGTATCCCACCCTTCATGGGTCCTCTCGCATTGTCATGCTGCACTCTAAAGCCTACATATGATACCAGTGTACCATCATCTTTTGGAATGGTACATTCAACCTGCATTGCAATTACCAGTACACAGCTTTAAAAAGTATTACAACATTACACAAAAGAGTTCAAAGAAAGCATATATAAGAAAAATGGGGAAAAAGAAATCAGGTCCTACAGATGTGGGTGCTGCACCTAGCCAAAAGAAACCTTCTAAAGACTAAATAAGAACATTCACATGAAACTCCAGTTGCTCTGGCACACACTTAAGGAAATAGCTCTGTACACAATACTATTGATATGGTGTTGACTTTGATAAACACGGTCTGATCTAACTAGAGGTCGTGTAAGACATGCCCCGTATGCTGCAAACAATTTCATTTGTATATCACATAAAACTTCACTTACTCCAGCCAACACTCAAAGAAATGGTCCTCTATATACAGCACTATTGATCCAGTGTTGTCTCCTATGGACATGATCAGATTTATCTATGCAAACAGTTAAGTAAAAGATGCTCCGTATGAAGCAGACAATTCCATTGGTTCCGTCTTCTATACACAATAAGTAAAGATAAAGATGGATTTTCAGGTCCTAGCCTAGCCTGCAGGTCTGATTGTCATATAAGATCCCATTGTGACCACAAGGGAAAATTTTCACTTTACGTTATTATGACAAATCAAACGTTGTCCATACTGCTTCCATAGAATAGATGGACTACGCAAAGAAGGCACATTGCACTTCCTCATCAGGGAAGACAACGCTCATCTTCTATTCATGTGGATCCAAAGTGAAGGAATCATCCCCAGACACGAAAACCACCCAAGAGAAAGAAAGTTGTACACAATCTGCTCAGAAGCAATGGAAGCCAATATTCTGAAAAACCAAAAAAGACCATGTTTGTTTGCCTTGAGAGGATTCAATTAAGACTAGTGTGCGCTTGCAGATTAACAAATACACGACAGGCAAGATAACAACCACCCAAAAGGAACAAAACAGGATCAGACCAAGACCCAAAATCACAATCTCGAGTAAAGAGTCCCCCAACTGGAATTACATCTCAGATGCCACTAATCCAACGTCCACATCCAAATCCACAATCCAAAAATCAGCATAATTCATAGAACCAACAAAAAAAACTCCTTATAAATTGCATAATAAACCCAAACCAAAAGCCCCAAAAAATATATAATATAAAGCATCATTGATTTTGCTGTGAATTACCTTAACTTCCCTGAAGGGAATAAGCAAACTCCTTTCAAGCTTGGAATCTAACCCCAGGATTCTGGCGGCCTGCTTGAAATTGCGATTTGTTGCAGCCAGCGCATTCATGATTCCACAACAAAAATTCCACTACCCTCACAAAATTGGCTTTTCTTCCCCAGAAAAGTAAAAAGCAATGAAGCAAAGCTCAGTTCTCCTCAACAATCCGCCAGCGAACATATAAACGAAAGTCCTAAGTTGACACACAAAACATGAACAAATTAATTTCGAAAAGAGACAAAACTGAAGAATTAATTAAGACGTAGACAATTTATAAAGTTCCAAATTCAAGAATGCAGACAAACTCTTTTTGTTATCGATAACAATGAATCCATAGTATTGATTACACACACACCTTAAATAGAGCTGAAATAAATTCTCAAATACGAGAATTTATCTCTTCAGGCCCTTATTCTCGCCTACAAATCAATTCCTCACTGCAAGTCAGAGCGCATAACAAATTTAAAAACAAATCTCCTACAAATCAATTCCTCACTGCAAGTCAGAGCACATAACAAATTTAAATACAAACGTCCAAACAAAATGAAGATAAAATTTTACCAAAAAAAAAAAATTCCTTGCAGAAGATAAAATTTAATTTAATGCAGAAGAAAAAGAACAGAGTGTAGGCAACATATTGCAAACCACTGCAATAATTATGACATTCAGGCATTAAACTCTGGACTTAATAACATAAGAACATGATCTCCATTTGTGAAAAAACCGTGACATACACTGCAGAAAGTCGTTATTGTTGTGCTCTGAAGAGAGAATCGCAGGCCTGGAACACCGGGAGATTTCGATTGAATGTCCGTCAGATGACGGGAGACGCGGCGTAACGAAAAATTTCGGTCATGTGCCAGAGAGAGGGTGTGTCATTACGTGTGGGAGTGTGTCACGTATGGCAACAGCGACAGTGTGTGGCCAATGCAAATGCAGAGCGATAAATAGGTTGTTACAACAGCCGTTTTAATAACTATTTTGAATCCGGAAGGGGGGCCCCGCGGGGGCTTTTTGCGCAGTCACGTCCGACGAGGCGGCGACGTTTCTTCGCGGCCGTGCTGGCGTGGTTTCCCGATCAGGTGGAGCCGTTGGCGATGATGACGTGTGTTAAACTCGCGAAACACGCTTTCCTTGTTGTCTGGGCCCCACAGGATTTATTCTGAGGAGCTTGGAGTTAGTGGCACGATGAACCAAGTGTATAATCTTGAAATAATTATATTTATTTATTTATAAATATTATTTTTGCCATGCGCAATAGTTGACTTATAGCAAATTAGGGCTACAACCTGTTTTTTTGGGTTAATTTCTTCCAATCCTCTTAAAGCCCAAAACTATACTTATCAATAGAGAATTTAATGTTAAGACACATCCACCCCTCACACACTCGCCCACCCTACTGTCAACTTTTTAATTTTTATTATATTTTCTAGTCTACATAATTTTAGAATTAATTATAATTTTTTTTAATTCATACAAGAGTTGGTTACATTTAAAGGTTATTTTCTATTGTTAAGTAAGATTCAAATTTTAGGGCTACCACCAACAACACCTATTTCACTTAGTAGTTATAGTTATTTAACCCTGCGTGAGATGAGTATAGGGACTCAAGATTGATGTCGTGGGGCTGTTGCAAGATCAAACTACTACCTTTGCACAAACTAGCATGCCTCCAAAGTTTGAACCTAGATCTCCTCTTAATAAATACCAAACTTATCAATCCACTTAACCCATAAAAACTTAATAATGACTTTTTAAATAGCACCCTTTACAGTGTAACTATAATAAATCAATATTAATATTTTTTTTGGGTTACATAGAAGAGTTGGTCATAACCAGGTTCAAACCATATGTATTGTTCCCACTAAACCTATTTCACCTCGTTGTTGTTTACTCGGTGTGAAGGGGACCACGGTCGTGTCATTCGGGTTTTGTACCATTTGTTGAACTACAGTGTCATTCGGGTTTTGTATCATTATCGTTGAATGACCATGTCATTTGGATTTCGTACCATTATTGTTAATCTTGCGTACACTTAAAAGGATTTAGATTAGACTACTACCTTTACCAAGACAGGGTTAGACAGGTTACCCCGAATTTAAACATAAAAAACTTCTTGATAAATACTTTATCAAACAAACACTTACCAATCTCAATAAATATTAATACTATTTCGCTATTTAAAAAATTTATTTTATAAAAAAATACATTATCGAAGTTCATTTTTTAAAACCTATTCTTTTTTTATAAAAGGTTGGCCCTCTTGCTTTCTAACCGATTAATGTGATGATACAAGTCTAGTGACATATTCCATGATTAGAATTTTGTTCTAGGTTAATACCTATTATCTATTATTTAAAAAAATTATTTTATAAATAAATACAACGTTTCTTAAAGTTCATTTTTTTTCTAAACCTAAATATATATATTTCAAGCAAATTTGATCTCGTGATCTTCCACGACAATTGACCCAACCTACACGTCACCAATCCCGACCGTCTCTTCTTAAACTGAAAATGAACCACCCGCCCTTTAACATTTTTTTGTTTGATGTAGAGTATGATTTCGAATTAAGTTTGGATGTTGATTCACTGGTAAACAATAAAATCCAGACATTCTAACAAATCAAAGCAAAGTAACTCATTAATAAACATTTAATCTCAACTAATTGATATTTTAGATATATGTTATTTTGCAAATCTAATATTCTAAGTTAAATTATGTGAATCCTATTTTAAATTTCATTTTTTATTGAGGTTAGTGTGAGTAGTTCCTACAACTAGGGTGGTTAAACATTTCCATACTAACCATAAACTTTTGATAAGGATAAAAGTTAAACTTATCCATAAGAACCAAACATACAACTATTTTAAATTTCATCTTAATTCTTATATACCATATTAACTGATCTTCTAGATCCATTGTTCTTTCCAAAATCATATTAATCTTTATTAACTTGTAATATTTTTTTATATTTAAGAGAATCAAACAACTTCTTTATTAAAAAGTTATCACTATAATTATCTCTGGAAACATGTACTTAATAAAAAAAATTAAAAAACTTAAATTGAAAACCTTAACCGTAAGCTAATAATTTATTGATAATGGAAGATTGCTTTCATTGTAAGCGGTCAATGTCCTTGCCACACCATGTGTTAGCCAAAAAGTTGGCACATTGATCACTCTAACAACCACTATTCCTTTATTGTGACACGTCTTATCCACACTTTACTCTGCTAAAAACATGGTTTTTAGGTAATCTCTTTGTTTGGTGATTTGATTCATGTGATTCTTGTGTGAGTTTTGTGTAGATGAGTAGCTGCCGTCGTTGACTCATATAAATAATTGTTTGGTTTATATATATTATACTTAAATTCAGGTTTAAGGTAAGTGGCGTTTTTATAGGCACACGAATTCTTTAGAAGTTTTATACACAACCCAAATATATTGGCTCAAATTTATGAAAGTTTTATATAAAACCCAAAAAAATATAATTATTGAAGAAGGAAACAAAACTTAAGATGAGTAAGATAGGGTTGTAGATGATGATTAACTTAAAAATAGAGTTCACATTTAGCTCGTCTATTAATTGATAAAATAATATTATTATTATGTTATATGAAGAAGATATGATATTATCGAATGTCGACGATCTTGATCCCTAAAATGTTAATCTTTAGAAATGGGATCCCTACTTTCATTGTGATATGGGGAAAGTTGATGGGGAATATAAATAATTGAAGGTAAGTGAGGAGGCATTCCCCACTATGGTGAATGTGATGGATGTCTTCTTTTTGTAAAAAGTTGAGCCACTATATCCATAGTGGGAATCAACACAATCCAACGTGTGGTGGTGTTATGTTGTGTATGTCCCAACCTAAAGACTTTTGGGGCCTGCTATGGAAATTGTCCTTGACTTTGGAAAGTATCAAGTTTCAAATTCATGAAAACTTTCTGTTTCGAATCTAAGCAAACCTAAAAAGCACCTTTAAATCCTAAGAGACCTAAAAAGCACCTTTAGGTCTTAAGGGACCTAAAAAGCACACTTAACAATATTTTTTAAATTTTACATATATTTTTTAAGCTATATTTTATGAGATTGAGAACACTAATGAACTCAAACTTGATACTTGAGATTTGGATGTATTTGCAAAAGTAAAACAAGCAAACATTGAGCTCATGAATATGTGCCGAGGAATGATGATGATAATCTTTGATTCTTAGAACACCTACTTTTGGTAGTTTCACACTTAGGGTGTTAGATTCATGGCTAATACCAAGGTTCATATACAACTAATCCCAAGGTTCTTATGTAACTAATGCTTTAGAAATTCAACTACAGGTCCAGGTTGAATTTTTCCAAGGCATCTTTGTTTACTTGACCAATACAGTGTATACTTTCCGTCTTCGGTCTTTTGGTATGGGTTCTTTGGTATGAATTTTTAAATAATTCTTCAGTTCAAATAAAGGGAGACTTTCTTTTCCTCCTTTTCTTCTTGGGTAAAGGTGGAGCATAAATGGATGGAACAACGATAGTCAAACGTGGTAAAGTGGGATTAGCTTCTCGCATGGTTATGCTATAAGAGGGGAAAAATAGTGTCTTGATGGTTAAAATGACCAAATATGAAATTAGATTTTTAGTGGAAATTTTGTTAACTTCTAGGAAAAGGATTAATTTGTTTGAAAAATGGAGTAAATTTATCTTAAAAAGGGTACTTGGAAGTTTTTTTAATTATGGGGTAATTCATCGAGAAATGCAAGCAATCGACTAGGGGGATTTGGGAAGATTCAACTACAGAGGCAATTGGTTTGCCTACTTGAGTGTTTTGCTTGCATAAGTAAGAAATTCATTAGCATAAGGGGTTAGAAAATTTCTGGGCTATTTGCTCACAAGGTCAAGCGATTTGATTGATATAGTTTAGCAAATTGCTAGTTGGTGATTCATTTATGATGGTTTGTTTGTGTGAGATCTTAGTGGGATCCAAGTTGTTTGCTTAAAGTTAATTGTAAAAGTGTATTTGCCTAATTTATCAAAGTAGTTTGCTTTCAGGCTAGTGAAACACAAAGCCTTAGTTAGGCACTACCCAACCGATCTAAATGGGTCAAGCAATTCACTTAGACCTAGAGGAGGGTGCCCTTTGCATGGGTCATGGTAAGCAATCCAAGCGTGTGACGAAGTGTGGGGGATCAAAATGATAGTTATGGGTAAAGTAGTGTATAAGGCAAGTAATGGAAGGAGAGGCATGAGTGGGGGATTTATAGCCCTCACCTCATGTGGGCTTTGAGTACCTGCCTCTACCTATGTCTAATGTGAGCTCTTCAAGGCAGGGAGAGCAGCTTATGTAGCACTAATTTACCCATTGATGCAGATAAGAGAAGGGAGTCCTCCTATGGATGACATTCTCACACAACAAATTTTTTTATAAACTAATAACCACCCGATGCATGATAATCACACATGTGAATATGATAGTGTCATCACTATCATAAGGTCATATTCATCGTACAACAACATGCATCATTCAATTGTATGACATTTCCTCTTGTATAAATCTCACTCATACGACCACACTCTTTGTATGGTTAACATAATGGTGATAAGTCACCTCTCACTAAACGACACAAATTATCTTTTACTGAAACAATATCATACAATCCTTACTAAATATCCTTTGTTTGAATGAGAACCGACACTTTCGTAGAGATTTCACATCCTCATTGTCTTAGAACAACATGGGGGCTAGCTTGAATGGTTCAATATGCTCATACAATCCTTTGATTACCATAAAAAAGCACCCATTCACATGATAATGATTCTTGCTCTTCACTTGATTGGAAAAATGTCAATCTACCTTCCTTACTAACGATGTTTTCAATAATCTCTCAGCTTGAATACCCTCCTCTTTGGTCCCTCTTCCTAAGCTACGACCAACCTAACCTGCAACCTACATTTTAATCTAAACATACATTTGTAGCAACATAAAATTCCTTATTCATACAAGCACACATAGGACATAGTGAGATGAAATATAGTTTATTATCATTAATAAGTCATAGGTTACAAGGAATACAAATGCCCATTCGATGACTCATTTATTCGTTATCTTATTCGGCATTCATTCTATGCAACTTTGCAACTAGATGCACTGTCACTTCTTCCCTTGTTGTCTACCAGTTTTTAGTCTATCTTCCCATACTGTCTCTCTTATTTCTCTATCACAGGTCATCTCAGACCATTATCCAATGTTAGAATATATTACATCATTTGGGTATATTAGATTACTTCAGAAGGAAGTTATCTAGTAACTTCATGCAATGTAATAAATGCACAAGTGTCAATGTGTGCAAGTTGTATATGTGCAAGCTTTCCCCTGTATAGCTAAGTAGAGTGTTGGCTAAGGAATCTAACTTCCTATATAAAAAAGCCTCATATCTCTACTCAAATGTATCACTTCTATTCATTCAATAAGATGTTCTATTGCTTTGATCTCTGTCCTTTATTGTGATTGAATGCTGCTAAAGCTAACAGTGGTATCAAAGCTATGATTGTTCCTAGATAGAAATAGGAAAAGTTATTACTATGGGTTTTTACAAAATAGATATGTATTTGGACCTGCCACTTGCAAATTCCATTGTTTTGAGATCGTGTGAAGAGCTTGGCAAGAATAAGGAGATCAGAGAAAATTTTTGATAAGCAAAATATTTGGGATAATTATCACCATCCGAAAACAAGCCCAAAAAGAAGAATATTTTTGCAAGGAGTGCCAAATATCTGAAGACCTCAAGACATACAACATCTTGAGAATAAGATCATGTTTGAATTTAGGATTCAAACAAAATAAGCCCACCAAATCCAGGAGATTTGGATATTATCTCTCACAACAAGAAGGCACCACTTTAGAATCAAAGATCTCCTCAAATCTACAGCTAAAGGATAAAACTACAAGAGAAGAACAAGCCACCAAAATCCTAGGCTCGTGAAAGAGAGTTGAAGACCATCTTTTGGTGAAGATGAAAATTTTCAAGGTAGCCTACAGAGAGCTGCAAGATCTTACTCAAGGTAGCAACTTGGTGATCTTAGACACCAAGATCTACATCCTCTATAGAAGTGGATAAAAGAGCTTTCAGAAAAAGATAAGCAACTATTGATGCAAGTAGATTCATTAAGTGGATTACTTATTAGATTTGTTTAAGCACCTTAATTGGATTGAAGTTGCAAAAATAAGAGTTGAATTAGAGTCTTCAAAAGTGCAAATTTTTTTTTTTCTTTAAGTTCCATTTGCAATTTAGGAGTTGATTAGATTTCATAATTTCAAATTATCTATCAAATACCTATCATCTACTTTGGAAAGAAAAAGAATACTAGCTCATATTACCTTGCTTATATAGAATTTTCAAAATAATTCTTGAAGATTCATTTCATATTATTCTTAATAAGTTGCAGTAAATTGATTAAGTGCATTATTTTTTAGAGTTGATTGGAGTGATAAGGTAAAATTATTAGTGCAGTAGAAGTAAAAGATTATTAGATTCATTTGCACTATTATATTTCTCTCAAAGATTATTGTTTGTGTTCATTAGAAGGGTATAAAAATAGAATTTATCAAAGTGTCCAAAGACATTATTAGTTTACTAATATCTACATCTTTGAAGTGGCCTAAGGAAGCCACAAAAGCGGCTCAATCCTCCAAGCATTGAAGAAGAAAGTAACCACCATAAGAGCATCAAAAGAAGTCTCGAACGAGACTTGGTGAATTTCAAGTTCAAAGCATGATAAATAGTGAAAAAAATAGTTCTATCATGTGGTTACAAGCTTGGATTCATTTATAAAATATCCAATCAAACAAGGGAAGGTGTCTAATCAAGAGACAACCTTAAAACCCCTATATTGCACTCAATATTCTGCCTTAAGACAAGAAATTCATATTTACAAAGAGGAGTGCAAAAGAAGGTGCAACAAGATCATCTTGTATAAAAACTATTTTACATTATATTGCACTATTCTAATCTAGTTATACAGGGAGAGAAGGCAGATTTAAAGGTGCCTCAAAGGCACTACACTTGTTGGACAAACCAGTCAAAAGCAACTGTATGCTACTCAAGGAGCCATTCAAAAGACTCATACTCATCACATCCTAGATGGTCGAACATGTAAGATACACATACAAGAGAAAGGGAGAAACAACATCATTCAAGAGCAAAAACATCAACGAAAGGAGGATGAAAAACAAATATAAAAGAAAAGGAAATTTGAAGCACCATTGGAGTGTTACTTACTCCATATACACTCGTTGAAAGTGGTGCTCAAGGCCTCCATATTGTTACTCCATATCCCAACAGAAAACTGTGTAGGTGAACAAAAGTAAAGGTGGAGATTTATGAAGCTAAAAATATCTCCACAGGGTCCGTTTGAACCAACAATAGATACTATGTCCATGCAAAGAATAAAGTAACACTTATCACTCAAGAAAAACCCTAATGCTCGAATCAAGAAAGTTCTCATCTTCAAGGAGGAGTTACACGAATAGGCTGGTTCATTGAGTGTATGGGATACACTTGTCAAAGAGGAAGACCAAGCATTTTGCTATATGTAATGTTCCTACGTTACAAGAAGGTAGACAAACATTTCGTTGGTACCAAACTCTCCTAAAGCGCTTGAAGGGAAACAATCATACCACTTGGCACATCAAAGAAGAATCTTCTCCATTTTAAGGACGTCAACGACCAAAATCAGAAAGAATTATTCATCGTCGAATTTACTATCTCACCGTCTACATGAAAAGAGCCGAGTTGTAGCATGTGAAGAAAGTGTTAGAGCCTTTAATGCTCAAGGCAATCAAAGTCAAGGGAAGAGCCTAAAAGATGCTAGATTTGGAACGCATTAAACTTCAAAGCACTTCCATTGGAGGATACAGTCACGGCATCCACGATGTCTACATAAATTTTGTATTCCAAGCTTCTCTAAAATTAATGTCGAACATTGCTTGGAGAAAGGTAAAATCATTTCCATTTATATGTGCTTTCTTTCCTTGGAGTTATAAGGTTTAAATCAAAGGAATTTATTTACATTGAAAACCATACATTAAGGGAAATATTTTGTGAATTGAATCAAATATTTGCAATATAAAACCTATGAGTAATAAGGTTTTCTACTTGTATAAATATTAAATATTTGCAAATATTATTGTGATCTAATTTATCCAAAGATTAAGGAGTCATAAGGGCTACTACATCAAATCAATTAATTGGAAAATTAGATACACTTAACCTAATTCCCAAAGGGTTATTTACAAAGAGTTTTTTTCATAGGTTGGATATTCATAATATTATTGTCCTAGTCCTTTCAAAAGAGACAAATTATCCAACATTATAACCTCTTTAAAATTTGGGAACAATGCTTAGTTCAATAGGAGCAATAAGAGATAATAGGAATTGATTTTGATATTTTACAAAACTTTACAAAATCAATCAAATATTGAACTATAATTCTATAAAATCATTGTATATTATCCATAACATACTTGGGATACATAAGGTACTTCACAAATCTTGATCATGGGTTATCGGTATATAGTTTCAGGTGCAAGTAAGCATATGACATGAAACATACATTGGTTCAAATCCTTGAAGAAGATAAATGAAAAACCAATTGTCATAGCATATAGAAAAACATATGAAGTGAAAGGAATTGCAGATATTCCAATAAATCTTAAATATGGAAGAGGTATGATCAAAAATGTATTGTATATTCCAGGACTAACGACAAATATTATTTTTATCTTTCAACTTATGGATCAAGATTTAATCGTTGAGCTCAAGGTTCTGACTAGTAAAAAACAATGTCACAATTCTAGATAGGAAAAAATGATAGCATGAGGATCATATAAAAATGGTCTATTTGTTCTAGATATTGCTATTCACTCAGCTTTTTCCACCAATACTTCAGAACTATGGCACAAACGACTAGGACATACTAGTGAAACATCAATGAGGGAATTATCAAGATATCAAATAGTAGAAGGTCTACCCAACTTATCTCCATAAACTATTGTATGTCCAGAATGTCTAGCAGGAAAAAAACATAGAATCCCTTTTGAATTTTGTCAACATAGAACTCAACAGCCTCTAGAAATAATATATACAAATTTATGTGGACCAATGAAAGTTGATATTTTTGGAAGACCAAATACATTCAATTATTTATTGATGATCACACCAAAAAATGTGGGTATATTTCATGAAGTACAAATCAAAAGCATTCAATCACTTTAAAGAGTTCAAAAAATTTGCTTGTTGTGGTGTAGTGGTAAATGCCCTGGGTGCTGGTAGAGGCCGACCCAGGTTCCATTCTCCTTGTCTCCATCCTGCAGATATATGGTATAGTTAGGAATGTCCTATGTGTTGGTAGAGGCTGATAAGGCTCCATTCCTCCTATGCCCAACCTGTTGAAAGTGGCACCTCGAAAGGGGTGTTTTCCACTATAAATTAGTTTTGTAGCTTACAGTGGTCCAGTTTTTTCACTTTTGAACAACTTTGGAGGGATTGACCTAATCAAGAGGGTGTTGATCATTTTATTAGGCAGTTAGTTTGGATGGGTTCTACCATTCTTATTTGGAATATTTGAAATGAAAGGAACAACCAAATTTTTTAATCAAGATAGGAAGGATATTCACTATATTTGGCAAAAGACCATAGCCAACTTAGTTGAATCAGTCCATCAACTCCTTAATCACCCCCAAAACTCCCACCAAAGATGGGATCAAGTGATGCAAAGATTGAAGATTAAACCTTCTATGGGCAACCAACTTAAAGGGAATGTGAGTATTAGTAAGATGGATAGGACTAGAAATTGGCAACATCCTCCTAAGGATTTTGGAAAAGTCAATACCGATGGAGCCTCTAGAGGGAACCCCGGAAAAGCCGATGTGGGAGGAATTGGTAGACTTTTAGATGGCTCCCTGGTTTTTACTTTTGCTGAGAATTTGGGTATTCTTTCTAATAACCTTGCTGAGGGTATGGTATCCTTAGAGGCCTTCAGGAGGCTACTAAGGTTGGATGGAAAAAGGTGTTAGTTGAGTCTGACTCTCAACTTATGATTAATCTCTTGAAGACTCCTTCTAAGAATCATAAGGTGGATTGGATAATAAAAATAATTATTGAGAAGATTCGATTTAATCCAGATGGGATTTTTGAAAGTTGATTACAATCATGTGGTCAGAGATCAAAACAAGAGTGCTGATGCTTTAGCTAATTGGGCTTTGGACAAAGGTGATCTTACTTGTTATGGCCACCCTCCTATATGGTGGGCTTCTCAAATTAGGGAAGCTCTTCTTTCTATCATTCTTTGGATGGCTCCAGTTCTGAAGGTACCTAGTTTCTTCTTGTTTTTTTTTTTTTTCTTTGGTTCATTCAGTTTTTTTAGTTCCCTAGCTCTTTCTATTCTTTATTTTGTTTCCTCTATTGATTCTAGCATTAATAGTCTTATGGTCTAGATAGGTCATTGTTTTGTTCATTTTTTTTTCTTTTGTCTTCTTTGTTTAGTTTTTTAAGGTGGGTGGGTTCTTTTGTTTTTGTGTTCTCTGTGTTGTTTTTTGTTGTTCTTGTGTTTCTGTTGTTTTGTTTTTTTTTTATGTTTTTTGTTATTACTCTTGTGTTTTTTTTCACTCTTGTTCTTGGGTTTCTCTTTGTTTGTGTTATTTCATTTTTTTTTATGTGTGAGTGTTTTCTATGTTTTTTATTTTTGTTTATTGTCTGTTGTTGGTTGTTTTTATTTTTATTTTATTTTTTAGGTTTTGGTTGTGTTTATTTTTCATGTTTTTTTTGGGTTATGTCTTTGTAGTGTGCTGTTGTTTTTGTCTTGTTTGTGTTTTGTTATGTGGTTCTTGTGTTTTTCTATGTGGTTTTGTGTTGTGGTTTCTTTTATCTTATTGTGCGTGTTTGGTTGTGCTTTTGGTTTTGACACACTCAAGGAGCATGTTTTTTATTTTATTTTATTATTTTTGTTGTTATTTACTTTTTTTGATTTGGTTTTGTGTGTTTGTTTGCTCCTTGAGTATGTCAAAGGTGGTAGGCCAGGTCCGAGTCCTGGGCATTTTTGGCGGAATGGATACCCCTGCCTCCTTGGGTCTTACCCGAAAGTGGCATCCATTTTGGGATGTTTTCCACAAATAATAATAATAATAAAAGAGTTCAAACGTCAAGTGGAAAAAGAATCAGGGAGGACCATAAAAGCACTTTGATCATATAGAGTAGGAGAATTTATTTCCAAAGAATTTGAATCATTTCTTGAAGAAAATGGAATTGAGAGACAACTTACTACAACATATTCACCTTAGCAGAATGGAATTGTAGAAATAATACATAGATCAATAATGGAAATGGTAAGATGTATGTTAAAAGCACACCTAGATCACAAATATTGGGCTGAAGTAGTACAAACAACAGTCTATATATAAAACAGACTTCCGACAAGGGTGCTCAAACATATTACACAAGAAGAAGCATGGTCAGGACAAAATCCCAACATAGAAAAACTAAAGGTCTTCGGATGCAAAGCCTACATGCATGTTCAAAAAAAAAGAGAGGACTAAACTAGATGACAAAAATATGGCAGGGATATTTGTGTGCTACAACAATGAATCTACATGATACTGAATACTAGATCCATCTACAAAGAAAGTCTACATCAATAGAGATGTGGTCTTTGATGAAAACCAAGATTGATGCAAATAAATCTAGTGGTAGCACAAAAGTCCTCATAAATATTTTTGAAGAAGACACAAGGAGTATAGAATCAGAATCATAATCTCAACAACAAGATACAGAAGCACCAATAGTACCACCTAGAAAAGAACCAATATGGATCAGAAACACTCTCAGAGAATCAAATCTAAAAATAATGTCTGATCTTACTTCTATAGGATCTCAAACTCGTAACATGACCAAAATAAATAGAGGAATGCTAAGTAACTCAGTAGAACCAACATCAACTTCTCAAGCACTAAAAGACTCACACTAGAAAGCATCTATGGAAGCTTAATATGCATCACTAAAAAATAATAAGACTTGGAATCTAGTAAATATACCTCTAGGAAAGAAAGTAGTGGGATGCAAGTAGGTTTACAAAATCAAATACAAAGTAGATGGGACACTTGACAAATACAAAAGTCGGCTAGTAGCAAAAGGATATACTCAGATAAAAGGAATTGATTATGAAGAAACATTTGCATCAATAGCTCAAATGACTACTATCCAAATAGTTTATGCATTAGCTACACATAAAGGGTGGAAACTTCATCAGATGGATGTAAAAAGTGCATTCCTTAATCGTGACTTAAAAGAAGAAGTCTATATGACACAACCTGAAGGCTTTGTTATTCAAGGACAAGAAAGCAAGGTATGCAAATTGAATAAATCTCTATATGGATTGAAACAAGATCCCAGAGCATGGAATATAAAGATCAATAATCATCTACTACATCATGATTTCAAAAGGAGTTCATCAGACCCTAGCCTATATACCAAGAAAATTGGAAATAATATCTTGATCCTCATAGTATATGTTGATGACATAGTGATTATTGGAAGTTCATAGATGTTAATAAGTGATATCAAAAAGGATCTAGAGAAAGCATTTGAAATGACAAATCTAGGATTAATGAACTATTGCCTTGGTTTAGAAATTTATCAAGGAAAGAAAAAAATAGTTATCACTTAATAAAAGTATACAAAAGGCATCCTTGATAAGTATAGAATGACAGAATGTAAGCCTAAAGATACACCAATGGAACAAAGGATTCAACTATCCAAAAATGATAAAACGCCATTGGTTTCAGCAACAATGTATTGTCAATTGATTGGAAGTCTTCTATACTTAACAAACAACCAACTAGATAGAGCATTTCCAGTAAATTCTCTTTCGCAGTTCATGCAAGAACCAAGGAAAAGCCATTAGAAAGCTACAAAGAGAATATTACAATATATCAAGAAGACTGTAGATTATGGATTGACTTATATGAAGGATGTTAAGAATTTTTGTCTACATAGATACTCAAATTCATACAATGTTAGATCCATTGATGATAGGAAATCTACCTCATGTTATGTCTTCTATCTTGGATCAGGGCCTATATCCTGGTACAACAAGAAATATCATACAATAGCACAATCATCAACTGAAGTAGAGTATCGAGCAACAAGAGACACTACCTGTGAAGCTCTATGGTTATAATACATACAATCTGACATGGAAATCAAACAAACTCCCACTGTGATATTTTATGACAATGGAGTATTGAATATGATCAAGAATCCAATCATACATGAAAGAGCAAAACACATTAAAGCAAAATATCATTTTATAAGGGAACATTTTTAGAACAAGCATATCATCCTCAAGTACGTTCCTACAAAAGATAAGTTGGTAGACATTTTTACAAAGGCACTTGGAAAAATCAAGTTTCAAACATCCAAAGATCATCTATGTGACTCAAAAGAACTTCATACCAAATAATGTAATACGGGGGATGTTAGAATATATTACATCAATTAGGATATATAAGATTACTTCAAGAGGAAGTTATCTAGTAACTTCATGCAATGTAATAAATGCACAAGTATCAATGTGCAAGTTGTATATGTACAAGTTGTCCCTTGTACAACTAGGTAGAGTGTTGGCTAAGGAATATAACTTCCTATATAAAGAGCCTCATATCTCTACTCGAATGTATCAATTCTATTCATTCAATAAGATGTTCTAATGCTTTGATCTCTGTCCTTTGTTGTGATTGAATGTTTCTAAAGCTAACAGCCAAAACTCTAGATCTTCCAAAACTTTCTCTCTTCATCCTCTTGTGATTTCTTCCTAAATTTGGTCTTTCTCTATTTCCTATGTCTATTTATTTTCTCTTCCAACATCTGATCTTCCTCTATTTCATGTGTTTGTTCATTTCTCTCTCTCTCTCTGACCTCTTTTCTATTTTCTTGCCATTTTTCTTTCCTTCCTTGCCAAACTTATATCGTTATACAAAAAAATCATCATCCATTTTTAATAAGCTCTTATTTCAATGGTTTCCATAACTGATGCTCTTGCATCATACTCGTTGGATAGAAGGAAATGTTCCATGAGATCCAACTCATGAACATGAATTGTTCTTCCAAGCTATTACCATTTTAACTTGGTTGTATCCACAAGGTCAACTTTGTTATCTTGTCCTAGCCTTCCTCTAAGAACTAAACCTCATGTTATAGAATGCAATCCATCCAACTGTAATCAACATGTATTTTATTGGATACTTTATCTTGGTGTCAACATCTTCTTTTGGAGTGATTACATCCTCCACAACTCTCACATAGATGTTAGTTCCAACACCTAGTTGCAACATGTTCAAATATTCCACACTGACTACAACAACCCATCCTAGGACCTTTGTCCCTTGTAGTAATCTTACTTATCATAAATGTAGTCTCACTACTTTTTGCTTGACCTATATATCCAAGGTCTTAATTCCTTGGTCCCATTTCTAGCATCATGGACATTTTCAAACCTTGCCTATATCTTCCTAATACTTTGCCAGTATATCCTAATTTTCTCATTATCTTGGAGCCAATACCTTTGGTGTACCTTTTAAAGCATCCAAATTCTCCATTAGCACTCTGATCATAATGTCCTTCACCACACTGTGAAGTACCATTGTTTTTTCAACTCTGTTAAAATGGTCTTTGTCATGGCTAACATGATAATCAATGTCGTCATGATATTCATATTCCTCTCCTATATCTTTATTATTCATTTTCTCTTTCTATTTTTATGTATCTACAACAATAATAACTACACTATTATCTTCATTGTCATTATTACTCGTGACTTGGACCAACTCCCTCTTCCCCATGCTTATTCTCTTGTATGTTTCTACCTTTTCCTCCTCATTCTCCATTGGTGTCATCCTATAAGTTGGATTATTATGTAAGCTCGATCTAGGACTAAAATCTATGTGATGACCAATGTTCCTCATGGGTGGCAATCCATATTTTGAAAGAATATTTGCATATTTTTCCAACAAATACCTCATTCTATGAGGGATTTTATTAGTTTTTTTTGCTATACCTTCTTCTGTGGGTTTAGCGATGAAAGCAAAACACACATCCTTCTCCTTTAAGAATTGTTATTTTGTACCTAGGTACACTATAGGACTGGTGTACACCTTTTCTCCTTTATATTTTAATGGACTTAATGTGTACCTATTGTCATCATTCTCAATAGCATAGGTGTTCATCCTACCATCATGCATTGCCTTTCTATCAAACTGCCATGGTCTACCCAACAAGATATGGCAAGCATCCATACGCATAACATCACATAAAATCTCATTTGTGTAAGAAATAATTTGGAAGTCTACCATACATTGTTTCATTACAAAAATTTGATGCCCTTTTTACAACCTTGAGACTCTATACTAATTTGGGTGTTTAGTTGTCTTTAATCCAAGATTTTATAACAACTCCATAGACACAAAGTTATTTGTAATTTCATTGTCTACTATCACCTTGCAACATTTACCTCCTGCTTACAAATGGTCTTGAATAAACTCCTTTGCTCAAAATCATGCACCTCCTTTTTTTATTTTAATAACACCCTTTTCATCATAAGTGACTCTCCTTGTTCAGGTTCCTCCATGTGCTGTGGTGAAGCAATACTCTCTTCATTTGCTTGTGCAATTTGGTTATGGGCTTCCTTTCCATGCTTGTTAGTTTTTTGTGCTTGAGGATACTCTATGTCCTTCTTCCAAGCATCTATAATACTTTCCAATAAAACCATGTCCTCTACGTCTACCAAATCCACCTCATCCTCTTGATGATTCACCTTTTTCTTAGGTAATTTAGCTGAAATCACATTGAGAAGTACCATATTCTCCTTTTAACATATGTTGCCTTCTACTATTATTTGATTGTTCTCTTCCTCTAGAAAACTATCCTTGTGAGTCAACTTTTCTTCTGCCTTGAGTGCATATTGATATGGTTCTTCAATTGTCCTAATTTAAGCATACCAATTTCATATTATATGGATAACCTTAGTCCATTAATATATCATGCCACGTTTTCCTCATCATCTTCAATATGATTGGATTTGATGGTCAACTTACAAAATTCTTTTGTATACCCTTTCACTCCCATTTTATTTTTCTTGATATTTTGGAGTCTTCTAAACAACTTTATTTTGTAATCAACAAGAAAAAAATTTAGACTTCAATTTGATTACAAAATTATCCCAAGTTTAAATTTTATCCTTCCCTTTCTATTGTATTTCTATTTGGACATGATCCCACCATAATGACACATGTCCTTCTAGCTTTGTACATGTGAATTTAACTCTTTTGTGTTCTTTTATTGATTCAAAATTAAAACTTTTATCTATATTTGCGATCCAATTAATGAGTTCATGAGGACTCAAACTTCCATTATATGATGAGGTTTATAACTTTGGCTTCCTACATCCTATTTTTAAAATTGCCTAGATTAGTCATTCTTCTAAATCTCATTGTTGTCCTTCATTGCAAGCTTTTGGTTGACCCACTTCCTCCTCTCCATTGTCACTTATGTCTTCTACATGAATGCCCCTTCTTTGGTTAGTTTCAAGTGTATCTAAGTGAGATAATTCCTCTCATCATATCAGCTATATCTATGGCTTGAGGACCTCACAATCTTCCTCTTCCTCATTGTACCATCTTTTATTTGGCATGTATCAAGTCTCATAGATCTTCTTGCTTTGATACCAAAATGATATAGATGAGATAAGGGAGTCTTAGGGATGATCTTCTCACACAATAAAGTTTCCTCTCAACCAAAAACCACCAAATGCATAGTAATAATATGTGCAAATATGATAGTATCCTCACTATTGTATGACTATATCCATCATATGGTCATATTTATCATATGACAACATGCACCATTCAATCATACGATATTTCCTCTTGTACAAATATTCCACTTGCATGATCATACTTTTTGTACAGTTTGTCCATTAAACGACATCATTCAATGGTACAATGGCCTACTTGTATAACTGATAAAATATTTAAATGGACAATAGGATCCTTTAGTATTTGTATGATACTTCTTCAAATGATGATTTTATTAAATGACTGGCGATCCCTTGATTCGAACATCAACATATCATTCATTTGTATGATGATCAACCACTTCTAATTGAATGACATAAATTATATTTTATTGAAACAATATCTTGCATTTATTGCTAAATATCCTTTTTTGAATAAGAACCAATGTTTCCCTTGAGATTTAGTTCACTTTATCATTTCCTTAAAACAACACAATGGCTAGCTTGAACTGTTCAATGAGCTTGAATGGTCCTTTGATTATGATTCTTGCTCTTCACTTGATTGGTAGAATATCAACCCACCTTCCTTACTAACAACGCTTTCAATAATCTCTTAGCTTGAACACCCTCCTCTTGGGTACCTCTTCCTAATCTATGACCAACCTAACCTACAACTTGCATTTTAATCTAAACATACATTTACAACAACACATAGAATTCCTCACTCAAACAAGCACACATAGGATGAAGTGAGATAAAATATATTTTATTGTCATTAATATATCACATGTTACAATGAATAGAAATGCCCATATGATGACTCGTTTATTCACTATTTTATCTAGCATTCATTGTTTGTAACTTCACATCCATATGTACTCACTTCTTCCCTTGTCGTCTATCTATTTTTAGTCTATCTCTCCATATTGTTTCTCTTATTTCTCTGTTGTAGTTTGTCTTAGACCGTTATCCATAAATCTTAACCTTGTAGCCCTTTCTCTCTTTGTCCTCCTATAATTTCTTTCTGCATTTTGGTCTTTCTATATTTCCTATATCCGTTCATTTTTCTCTCCTTGTGTCCATTCTTCATTTATTTCATTGTGTTCGTTTGTTTTTCTCTCCCTCTCAAACTTCTTTTCTCTTTCCTTTCCATTTTTTCTTCATTTTCCCTACCAGACTTAGGCCATTATACAAATAAATCATCATCCATTTTTAATTAGCTCTTATTTTGGTATTTTTTAAAACTAATGCTCCTACATCACCTAAATCAATTGATTATATCAACGTAGATGATATTGATGGGTAATTCACTCACTATTATAAGCAAATCACTCATCGAAAGCTACCCCTATACTTTTTTATTTTTAATAACATCAAGGAACATGACACATTTCCATTAAAGATAAGGGAAGAAGGAAAAATGAGACAATGAGAACCTTTAAGAAGAAAAGAAATAATCCAAGTAGGAATAAAGAAGGAAGTAGTAGCCAAAAAATAATAACTATAAAAGAAGAAAAAATATGTCCAATATTTACATTTTTCTTTTAGATGAAACTTTTGTTGGATCAAACAAAGGTGCCTCCTATTTACAAAAAATGGAAGCATTCTTCTACTCATGGTGACAACCTTATTGTCATTTAGACCCATAATATTTAAAATTTTATAGTGCCCGCTCCATAGAGATTCGATCTTGTGGTGTTCTCTTAGTCTAACCGTGTCTTCATCTCAATTCAATGCATGGTCTCCTTCCTTATAATACATCTTAGTGGATTGTTTACCAGATTACCTTTTGACTACTTTCAAGTGTTACATCATTCTTTTGAACTATTTTATCTCTCTTTCTCTAGGGATAGTAAAGCATTAAACCTTGCTTGTATTGGTTAGATGTTGGTATCTTCAAGCTCTAATTGTTATTACATTTGGAGGAAAGGGAGTTCTAAATTAGCCAGTAACATAACCTCTTTTCCATACACTAGATTAGAGGGTTTTGACCTGATATATGCTTTTAGTGTCACTCATTATTCCCATAGTGCCTTGCAGAACTAAGTGTGCTAGTCCCTTTGAGATTTAGCAATAATCCTCTTTGGGATCCTCATTATATTATTGTTGGTTGAATCTACTAGTCCATACCTTATGGTCAGTAATTTGAGGATGTCTCATGTAAAAAACCTTATTCTAAGTTAAATTTCATCACCTTGTCCCCCTTAAGATAGGTGTCATTGCCCATAACTATGGTTTTACGAGCTCTAAATCTAGTGATGATGTCTTCTAACAATTAAATCATCATCTTTTGATTGGATGATTTAACTAGGACCACATCAACCCATCTTATAAAATAGTATATGGTTATAAGGACCCACCTGTAGACACCAAAACAACACCAATCCGATTACGGGACAGTGCTTTGGTTATTCCCCGTTTGCTTTCTTCGACCGCTCCGCCTTCCCTGGTGAGAAGGCCCAACTATCGAATGTATCCTCCAAGTCCAGCTTGGGTTTGAGCTTAAGAAAATGCTGCTTTAAGCACTTAAGCAAATGCTACTTTTAGCACTTAGGCAAATGCTGCCTGTCGCGATATCGTGAGGGTCGCGATATCGTGACAGCGCGATGTCGCGACCGTCGCGATATCGTGACAGGCAACATTTGCCTAAGTGCTAAAAGCAACATTTGCTTAAGTGCTTAAAGCAGCATTTGCTTAAGCTCAAACCCGAGTCGGACTTGGAGGATACATTCGATAGTTGGGCCTTCTCACTAGGGAAGGCAGAGCGGTCAAAGAAAGCAGACGAGAAATAACCAAAGCACTGTCCCGTAATCGGATTGGTGCTATTTTGGTGTCTACAGATGCCCCTTTTTGGGAAGTGCTGCGGGTGACGCAGTGCTGAGCAAAAATAGATAACCAAAGCACTAGTGATTAGGGTTTCTTAGTAACCCGACCAACTTGTGATGCCCCAAGCATGGAAAGGGGATGCATTCTTGAATCCTTGCCTCTAACGAGCTAAGGAATTTGATTTCAAGTATTAACCTGTTTTGGTGAGGTGTGACTTGAACTTAGACATTGATCAGTCATGAATAGGCAAAGGGCGCAACCTTTTATCCACGGGGGAACCTTGAGTTCATGCTTCGGGAATGCCAAGAATTTGATCGCGTTTGATCGATTTGTGATTGTTGCTTGTTTATTGCCCCAAGCAGGAGCGTGATTGTCTTTGTCAATGATTCTTTGAATGCATGCCATTGCCTTGATTGGGTGTGTGTTTGTTGATTGGTGACTAAGTGTGACTACCCCCTCAAGCGACGAATCGATGAGGGAATGACCGCCATGAGAAAAGCGACGAGTCGCTTGACCCGAGGTGACTTAGGTTAGGGTGCCTTCAAATGTTTGTCCATTGAATGTGCAAGCAATTTTCTGACTTTTGGACCTATTTTTGGTGGGTAAAAACCCTTTTGGTGATGCCATAATGGGGTGAAAGTGTCGAAAGTCCATCTTCCCGTGGAGCGGTCCGGCTATGGTAGCCTTCTTGGGGAAGTAGGAGAGTGACAATTTGAGCCCCGACATCGATTTTGCTATGCCAAGAGGTTAAGTGCAAGAGCACTTGTGTTCGGCAATGTTTATTGTTGTTTGTTTGTGTTGCATTTATTTTTTTGTTGTTTTTTTGATATTTTTGTTGTTTTGTTGTTTTTGAGTGTTTGTTGGTTTGTTGTTTTTATTTTCTTGCTTTGTGTATATGTCATGATTTTATGTTATGCACAATGATTGATGTTGATGGATGCATGTTTATGGTGATGTATGCATATGGTATGATAAATGCAAATGTTTTTGATTTATATGTGATATGTAGAAATGAAATGGATGAATGGAATTTGTGATGTTTGGCTATGGCACCATAGACTGTTTAGAACTCTGTTATTTTGTTTTTAGGCGATTGTTGTGATGAATGACTTTGTATGTATACATGTGGTTTTTTTTTTTTGTATTTTTTGATGGTATTGCAAAGATGAAAAGTAGCATAGTTGGTTTAGAAATGTAGCTAAGGTTTTATGAGACTCAGACGGTTTTAACTCACTAGCCACGATTGTACTTTATCTTACAAGACTTTTGGACAAGGTATGAATCGGACTTGTTTTTGACCAAGCTATTTCACATCCCTGTGTGTGCAATTGAGTTCATTTATGTGGTATTTGTCAGGATACCGCTAGTGCCAGATGGGCTTTCAACCGAACCTATACTGAGGATCACCTAATTAGCTCCACTAACTCCTTTATTGTATTTAGTCAGATTAATCTACGATGTTTTCTAGGATACCATAAGCTAGCTCATCCACATGCAAACATTGATCTATACATAAGTTAATGTGATAGATATATCGTCATGCAGGAGGTTTACCGCCAGTGACCAATAGGCTATCAACCAAACCGGTACTAAGGCTTGCCTCATGACCTGTCGAAATGCTGAGAGTTCCAAGGATTCAAGTTCGACTCCCTTCTTTTCTTCAATTGTATTGGGATACTTGCTCGATTGTAGTGATAAAAATCACTGTTTATTTTTATATATTTTTCTTTTGAGCAAGGGATTTGGATATGGAGTGACGAGAATCACTATTGTTTGTGCCTTTTGATGTGTGCACTTGTAGGTTGTCAAATTTTGGAGTTTTGACGTTTTGCAAATTTTTGATGTTTTGCAACTATTGAGAATTTTGGGATTCTTGGGGAATTGGGTAGGGAGGATGCTTGTCCTTTTGCCAACTCTCAGCATTCTTTGGGTCATTCGCATAGGGGGATAAGCAAGATAACCGTTTCGCTTATGGTGACCTAGATTACTGTGCAGAGTTTCATCTTTCGTTCGTACAACTCGGGAATTGTTTTAGTGTTTTAGCTTGTGATGGGATGTTACGTAACAAGGCGTATTGCAAGTAGAACTCTACCTTCGTAAAATCTCTCGACTTGGTATAGTATGTGGCTAGAAAGCACAATGTCGATTGAAAGACGAAAACTCTTGATACATTACGAGACCATTGACTCTATTGTGGTAAACAACAGTTAATGGTGTTTGTTTGTTTGTTTTGTAAAATGGAAAAGTATGGAACAAGATGGATTAGCAGAATAATTACGAGTCTATGGTGCCTTTGACCTATACGACCACAAATGTGTATTGGTGTGATGCTTAATGCGGCTACATATTTTTGTATTTTTGATGGATTGATTTTTGATTATGAATATGAGATGTGAGAAAAGCTCTCTATTGATGAATTTGAGCATGCCTTGAAATGAGATGCAAATTTTTTTGTTGTGTTTGATGATTTTTGTTGTTTTTTTTTTTTGAACTTTCTTTTTGATGGTGACCAAGGGATTTCGAGAATCCTTTGGGGCCTTTTTGGGGTGACCAAGTGATTGCGAGAATCCTTGGAGCTTTTTGGTTTGACCAAGCGATTGCTGGAATCCTTGGAGCTTTTTGGGATTGACCAAGCGATTGCAGAAATCCTTGGAGCTTTTTGGGATTGACCAAGCAATTGCGGGAATCCTTGGAGCATTTTGGTTTGACCAAGTGATTGTGGGAATCCTTGGAGCTTTTTGGGATTGACCAAGCGATTGCATGAATCCTTGGAGCATTTTTGGGATTGACCAAGCGATTGCGGGAATCCTTGGAGCTTTTTGGGATTGACCAAGCAATTGCGAGAATCCTTGGAGCATTTTGGGATTGACCAAGCGATTACGAGAATCCTTGGAGCTTTTTGGTTTGACCAAGTGATTGCGGGAATCCTTGGAGCTTTTTGGGATTGACCAAGCGATTGCATGAATCCTTGGAGCTTTTTGGTTTGACCAAGCGATTGCGGGAATCCTTGGAGCTTTTTGGGATTGACCAAGCGATTGCAGGAATCCTTGGAGCATTTTTGGGATTGACCAAGCGATTGTAGGAATCCTTGGAGCATTTTTGGGATTGACCAAGCGATTTTAAGAATCCTTGGAGCATTTTTGGGATTGACCAAGCGATTTTAGGGATCCTTGGAGCATTTTTGGATTTGACCAAGCGATTTCAGGAATCCTTGGAGCATTTTTGGGATTGACCAAGCGATTTGGGAATCCTTGGAGCATTTTTGGGATATGGCTCTCTTAGATATAGAATGGTCGCAAATGACTGATATTCAAGGGTTCTGTTTCCTTGATTCCGTCAAGAGAGGCTAGCCGGTACGTCTCGGGTCCTATTTTGCTATCAATGACATATGGACCTAACCAATTTTCCGTGAACTTGTCCCTTAGGTGGGACGGCAAATTAGAGTTCTGTTGGTTTTCCTTCAAAACCAAATCACCAACCCAAAAGTCCCTTAGGTGAACTTTCATGTTGTAAGCTTTCTTAAGCCGCTCTTGATAGATACGTAAGTGCTCGAGAGCATTAACGCGTCATTCGTCAAGCAACGTAAGTTGGTCTAACCGGGCCTGCCGCGCAGCGTCATCATCGATGAACTCCTGCATTGATATGCGCAGGGAAGGAATTTCCAACTCGAGAGGCATTACTGCCTCGGAGCCATACACGAGCAAAAACGGAGTGGCCCCAGTTGGCGTCCGAATGCTAGTGCGATAAGCCCAAAGGGCAAGTGGAATTTGGATGTGCCAATCCTTATGACTATCTGCGACCGTCTTTTTAAGGATGGCAACTAGCATTTTGTTTGACGCCTCTGCTTGCCCATTTGCCTACGGATAATAGGGTGTCAAAAAACTATGCTGAATTTTGTACTTTGTGGTCAAAGCATGCACGTCTTTGTTCTTGAATGATGGCCCATTATCCGAGATTATTTTGGATGGAATACCAAAATGACATATGATGTTATGCAAAATGAACTCCACAATGCGGGGTCCTGTCGTAGAGGTCAGCGGAATTGCTTCCACCCACTTGGTAAAATACTCTGTGGCCGTTATGATAAACGTGTGATGGCCTGACGATGCAAGGGAGATCTTTCCAATTAGATCGAAGCCCCACTACGAAAATGGCCAAGCAGATTGGACTGTCTGCAAGGCATGGGAAGGTACGTGCATCAAATTGGCATGATGTTGACACTTCATGCACTTCTTGACATATGCGCAACAATCTCGCTCTAAAGATGGCCAATAATAGCCCATGCGAAGAATGCGCTTTGCAATGGCCATACCACTAAAGTGGCCACCACATGTACCATCGTGCGCTTGGGCGACTGCCCAAGTGGACTCTTGCTGGTCCAAGCAACGAAGGAGGATCCCTTCATAGCTGCGACGATACAAAATGTCTCCTATCAAGACATACTTAGCCGCTTTCTGCTTGAATGTTCATTTTGCGGCATGCGTCAATCCAAGCGGGAGATTACCTAACTTGAGGTAGTCTCTAATGGGTAAATACCAGTCCTGTTGATCGGAAACCTCGACAGTATGAACAGCCAATCCCTTTTGAAGTTCCTCCCTAACAAATGTTGAGCGGGATAGAACTTGTAAGAACAGCGTTGTGTTGCTATTAATGGGAGTAGGGGAGAACAAGGACCCCTAGTTGGCATGTTTCAGACGATCGCGGATTCGAGAGAACTTATCCGAGGATGGTTCAATCTGGATCATGTGGATTCCTGACGTCAAGTCAGAGCTTGCACGCTCCATCGTGGATTGTGATAAGGTTTTGACTTGAATGGTTGTCATATCACCAGAAAGGTCTTGCGGGATTAGTGACCCCAAGGAGGCCATTGTGTCCGCAAAATGATTCGATGACCGAGGGAGTGCCTCGATGTCGTACCATTCAAGTTTTGCCAGGAATTTATCCACAAGGGCTTTATAAGCCTACAGAACTGGGCATTTGCATTGGTATACCCCTTTGACTTGATTGACGATTAACAACGAATCACCAAAGATGTTTAGTCGTTTGATGTTCATGGTGATTGCTTTTTGAAGACCTATGAGCAAGGCTTCATACTCTGCATTATTGTTGGTGCATGGGAAATTTAATTTAAATGACAGGGGCATTGGAGCACCCTGCGGTGTGAAGAATACTATTCCTGCACCACCACCTTGCTCACATTTAGAACCATCAAAAAATAAGGTTATGTCGGCCTGTGACTCAGGCTCATCAGAATCTGGCGATTCTGAGACATGGAAGACCCCATCATCGGGTAGTTCTATGACTAGAGGCTGATCGTCTTCAAGAGGAGCCTCTGCTAGTTGATCGGCTATGACCTGTCCTTTGATAGATTTTTGTCCAATAAACTCTATGTCAAATTCCGTCAACAACATGATCCATTTCGTCGTGCGACTACTATGATAAGTATGACTCATCATGTATCGCAATGGATTCTCCTTAGACACAACATACGTAGTGTTGCTCAGCATGTAGTGGCATAGCTTCTTGGTAGCAAACACCACTGCCAAGCAGAGTTTCTCAACGTATGCATAGTTAAGTTCATAACTGACCAAGGTGCGGCTAAGATAGTAAGTAGCCTGTTCTTTGTGAAGTTCATTCTTCCGGGCTAGCATGGCGCCCGAGTGCCACCTCGATAGCTGAGATGTATAAGTAGAACGACACTCCTGGTCTAGGTGGTGCCAATACGGCGGCGAAGCCAAGTATTGTTTGATTTCATCAAAGGCTGAGTGGCACTCGTCATCCCAGTGAAATGTAACCCCCTTGTGCAATAATTTGTTCATGGGTCGACACTTGTCAGATAACTGCGCTATGAAGCGCTTAATCGACGTGACCTTTCCTTGCAAACTTTTGAGCTGCTTAATAGTAGTTGGGGGAGCCATTTCAAGGATTGCCTTGAATTTCTTTGGGTCCACCTCGATGCCTCGCTTTGAGACTATAAAACCCAAGAGTTTTCCAGATGTGACGCCGAATACGCACTTCTTGGGATTCGATCGACCTTATGCTCTATGAGGCGATCGAGGATCTTGCTTAAGTCACCGAGATGATTTGAGCGCAAAAGAGACTTGGCTAACAAATCATCCATGTAATCTTCCAAAGTTTTATGCATGTAATCATGGAAGATGTACGTCATGGCACGTTGGTAGGTGGCGCCAGCATTTTTAAGGCCAAAAGGCATGACCTTATAACAAAATGTCCCCCAAGGCGTTGTGAATGCCGTTTTGAGTTGATCCTCAGGATTGATACGAATCTGATTGTATCCTGAGAAACCATCCATGAGGGATAGCATTTCGTGACCTGCTGTAGCGTCTACCAACGCGTCGATGCTTGGCAAGGGGAAATCATCCTTAGGACTCACTTTGTTTAGATCTCAAAAATTAGTGCATATGCGAATCCTCCCGTCGGGCTTTTTGATGGGCACCATGTTGGACAGCCATGGCGGATAGTCCATGCAGATGACAAACTGTGCATCCAACAGCTTTTGCAATTCATCTTTGACCATCAAGGCCATTGTTGGGTGCATCTTTCGTAGTTTTTGCTTAACTGGCTTGATTGTCGGGTCAAGCGTTAGATTATGCGTGACTAGCTATGGATCTAGCCTCGGCATGTCTCTGTATGACCATGCAAAAACCTCCTTCTTCGCTTTGAGAAGGGCAATGTAGTCGGCTTGCTCTTCGGGGGATAAGCTTACCCCTAGCTTGATAATCTGTGGATTCATTGGGTCTAAGCCGATGTCTACGTCAGTCGTCTCCTCGGTCGACATGTGGGATCCGTCCTCCAACCGATGTGGAGTTGGGATCAGATGGATATCATTAGGCGAGTTTAGATCTGCGTTTGGAACCTCGGGTCCCTATTCAACTTGAAAAATATCCTGAGTTGTCCCTGGGGTAAAATGAGGCATTTCATCGAAAGGCCAATACTCCGATGGGGAGAGCGGTGAATTGACGTGATCCCAGTCGATGGCATCTATGTCTAGATGCAATGACCATGCTGGATCGGTCGGATTGCGGATGGGTGCGGTCAAATCAATGGAGATCATGTGGATGAAATGAATTTGGTCTCCATTACCATGGGTGTGATAACTCGAACATTCTGGATGCTCCCTATGCTCTGGATCTGGCTCTGTAGGGACGGGCATGAACGGATCGGCCCTATGTGTTGATAGGAAGACGGGGTCTTCCCTCGGCACTGATGTCATTATAGGGTCTCGGGGTGGACGGTGCTCATCGTGAACTTGGAGCCATTGATCCAACACTTGGTCCCACCCTGCTTGGGTCTATGTACCATTCATGCCCTAACCTTATGCCTAGTTGTGCCATCAGTTGTTCATGGGTTACAGGGTGATTGTGTCATCGTGCATGATTAAGATATTCCATCTCAGTTTCGTCTATGTAATCATTGTCGGTGATCCAAAGGCCCTCATTAGCCCCGACGGTTATCTGCGCCATACTATGCTCATCTTGTTCGAGCAAATTAATCTGATCCCATTGTGGTTGTTCCACACTCAGTGGGGGGACCTGATTCGCTTGACATTGCACTGGTTCAATTGGAACCTCTAAAGGGAACAATTTTGAAAAGATATCTGGACACTGTTTATGTTCTCCTTGGAAGTTAGTGTCCGAAATTTCACCTCTCTCTATCAACGGAGAAGGGTTATTGATGTTACCAAGGGTGGTTGTTGACCATGGGAGGTAATCTCCCAATGTGTACGTTGTGTTCGGGTTGGCATAAGGATCTGATGCCAATCCACCCTTGTCGCCTATTCCTAGGCCTTGCATGTTTTCTACCAAGATGTCTAAGGGCAGGGGGTGGTTGAACCCTACTCCCGACTTATCATAAGGCATTTGATATCTTGGCTGGCAAAGGACACGCACCCCTTGCTCATACCTGCCTAACCCGTATCCGTGCCAATTGCATTGGCCTAGATATCTCAGAGCGAAGTTCGGGTTCGACAGATAATTGATATTTTTGGCAAAAGGCTCTTCGTCCTCATCCTTTTGCTTGCATGGTTCAACACCATGATCAAGGCCCCCATACACAAAATTTGTCTGGTTTGGTGGGTAACCTAAAGGAACAATTGTCCCTATGGGAAGGCGAGGTCTCCCCATGTCCTGCACTGATTCTAGCATGGGCGTTGCTACAACATTTTGCACCAGATATTCTCCCAGGCCCGTACTGGCCATTTCAACAGTAATTGTTGACGATTGAGAGGGAGGAAATGGAAGGCCTTCCTGAGTCCATTCCATGTTGGGTGGATTAGGAGCCTCAGCTTCCATTGTGCTAGGTATTTCTTCTGTTGAGACAGTTGATATCGTTGGCAACACCTCTTCTAGGGGTTGAGCCTCTTCCAAGATCTGTTTTCCTTTGTCCTTCTGTTTAGCCATGACAGGTGGCATTGGTAATGAAGGAGCAGATGATGTAGATGCACCTGGCTGGGGTTTCGATGGATTAGTCACCAGTGGTGCCCGTGGCATCGGACCCTGTCTAGATGGATTTAACTGGAAATCCAAGTGCGTCGACGGGAGGGTCGATTGCGGCATCAAATGCACTGCATTGCAATATTTGAAGGGTTCTAAGTCCATCGGGACTACATGTATTTCTCCTTCAAATGCATACTTCAGACACTGGTGAGCTATCGAAGGGACACACTTCATGTCCCTGATCCATGGTCGCCCTAGCAGTATGTTGTATGCCATCTCGCCTTCCAAAATGTGGCACAATGTGGGTATCATCTTTTGTCCTACCTGGACGGGTAGAACAATTGTGCCGATTGTCGAGCATATTGCATCGTTGAATGCTCGCAGTGTGTATGTTGAAGCCGTGATATGAGAGGCTGGCAGCTTCAGATGTTTTAATGCTGCAGTGGTAATGATGTTCTTGGATGAGCCGGTATCTACCAACACTCTCTTGTACGGGATCCCGTTGACCCGCGCGATAACGTGCAGGGGTGGATCTGCCATGTCATTCGGTACTATTTTAACTTCATCCTCTCTGAAGGTAATGACTGGCTCCATACATCGTTTTACATGTCCTACAAAGTTATTGAAGGAATTTGCTTCATGAGGCTGTAACTCGATGGCTTTCAGAATTTCCATGAGAGCTTCTCGATGGGGCGTTGACTGCTGTATAAGCTCATAAATGGAAAGCCTAGCCGATGTGGTCCGCAAACTCTGCGTGAGTTTGGTCCATATCGTGACCTCGGGTCTAGGCGGAGGCAATTGCACAGTGGGTTGTTGAGGTTGCGACGTTGAAGGAACTTCTCTTGTAGCTGCCTTCGGGGCAGCTCCTGGGTATTTCTTGTTCCTAGTTACTATGCTGATCATTCCCACATATCCTTGCATGGGGAGATTTTGTCGCACCTCATTGACCTGAAGAGGTTTTTCCTGTGCCTCATGGGCAGGCAAAGGGTCCTTGAATACCCCCATCTATTGATTATTTGGTGCTATGGGGTTGTCCACTACCAATGTTTGATTATCAATCAAATCTTGTATCAATCCCTTGAATTTCCAACATGCGTTTAGGTCATGTCCCCTTCGCCTATGGAACCTACAATATAAATCCTCCCTGTATCCCTTAGGCTTGGGAGCGTTAGGATCTATGTTTTGGATTTTGGAAGGGTGATTAGATTTCGTCGACAAGCGGTCAAATAAGGAGTCCCTGGACTCCGTATAAGGGGTGAATTGTCGCCTAGGGCGACGCTGCTGATTTTGCTCCTGTATTTTATTTTCTCTTTCATAATTAGGAGGCACTTGCTGATAATTAGCCTTTTGAGGCTGTATTTCTTGCACAGGCTTGGGAACATTTATCGCAACTTGATTAACTGCAGCGGGTTTTGGTTGCGTAGTCCCGGTCTTAGTGTTTTTGTTCCACTCTTTCTTTTTAGGCTTGGCGATTGCGCCTTCCCCTATTTTGATCTCTTCTATAACTTTGGCTTGCGCCAAAGCTTCTTCTAGGCTGGCGTATTGCTGCAGCTGCAATAGCCCAGAGATCGATTTCAAGCAACTTCATGCAAACATCTGTGTGAGGTCGGACATAGGGGGAAGGTAAGGTAGCTTAGAAAGCAAAGCCCTCCATCGATTCCCGTAAGCCACCATTGTCTCTTCCTCATATTGCCTGAGGCTGGCCAGATCGCTCAGTGACGCCTTCTTCTTGGTGCTGAAGGCGAAGCGTTCAAGGAACGCATCCACTAATTGATCTAGGTTATTTATGTTGTGCTTCGGTAACTGTGTGAACCAATCCGAGGTAGGGCCCACGAATGTGGTTATGAATGTCCTAAGCAACAATGCATCATTATCCTGAATGCCAAAGCATTGGCTCAGGAATCTTGTGACATGCTCTTGAGCATCCTCTTCACCTTTAAAAACTGCCAACTGAGGCAACTTGAAATGTTCGGGGTAAAGAGGTGTGGGCACTGAGGGATGCATTGGATGACTGCGGAGTTGACGTAACGTGGGATTTTGATGCCCAGAAGCTTTAGTCTCCATAGACTCCAAATGCTCTAATAGCGCTTTGTATGCATCGAAAGATTTAATCTCTTCCTCCGTAACTCGTTCCCGTTGTGTGTTACGGGCAACTGGGGGCCTATGGAGGGGTGGTTGGATAGCACCTCCTCTACCTTGATAGGGCATTTCAGCCCGTTCTTCTTGTTCATACTCCTCATAATCTTCTCGAGGAGTTATTGGGCGAGCTCGATGAATAGGAGTGGGCGCCCACGAAGGGTGCCCATCGTCATTCCTGGGAGTGGCCTCCCGCTCATGTCTCGGGTGTCTTAAAGGCACCTCTTGGCGAGGTCTTGGGGACCTATCATGCACTATGAGGTTGTGCCTCTCGTACCTTTTTGCCCTCTACGTTTGGGGGGTCTGAACCTTTTCAGGCATAGTGGTGCGGAGCAGCTCATTTGTTTGGCGCCGAATGCACTCTTTATTAAGGTGATATAATTGTTCTAGCTGCTGTTGATCCTGCTCAAGCTGCTTGATTTGCGCTTGGCGGGCGGCATGTCTAGCAAATGATAAGTCAATTTGCTCTGTTGTTTTGATTCTAGGAGGCCTAGTCACCTTTTCGATGTATCTATCTTGGTTTTGAGGATCCGAGACTTCTATGTGGCGCTTCCCTCTGTCGAGATTAGCGGCATTTACTTGAGGCTCCGGCCTTAATGGGTGATCATGATATCTAGCAGGTGCGGAAGTGCAAGGCTCCCGTGTTGTATGTTGCTCTCGAGGAATGCGATGATCTTCCTCGTTCTCCCTTTCATGGGTGTGAAAGGGGCGGGCAGAGTTAGCTCGCCCTGTGTGGAGAGCCCTGCGCTCTAGGTTTTGTCTTTCAGTTCTAATGGGAGGCAAAGGAGAGATGTCATATTCATGTTGTCTCTCTTCATGGACACTGTGCCTCTCTAGCGCTTCATCATGCTGTGGCCACTCATATCTAGCCTCAAAAGGCGGTTTTCTATTTGCGTTGAGTGTCACACGTAAAGGTTCTTCCCGAAAGGGGCTATTCTGAATGGGCGTATCCCCCAGAGGGTTGTCCCTATAATTCCACCTAGACATGGAATGATGTGGATTCTCTTGTGGCCCGGACCGCCAAGGCGGTATGACCAAGTCTTCGGGACTAAAGCGAAGGCGACTTATGCCTGCTTCTTGTGTACCTTTCGGAGCTTCTGCCCTTGATTGGGCTTGGCTACGGGTGTACACCATTGTGGTGCTTTTCTACTAGCTAAGCAGATTTTTATCTTTTTGTTTATGATTTTTTTTTTTTTACACTAAGAAAAAATGAACACACACATACACAAACGGTGATTATCTCTTTTAAATATTAATGGAAAAGGATGATGGAGGGAGGATTTCCATGAGGGAAATCCCCCCTCAATGTTTCACAGGCAGGAGAGGGAACCTGCTCTGATACCAAATGTTAGGAGGGAAAACTTATGGGATTAATATTATTGATAAAAATGTTACAATATATAGGCATAAGCCTATATTCAACACATGACACTTGTCAAGAGAAACTGACAAGTGTCAAGGAAGGCATAGTGCACTTTACTTTAACTCTAACAATTGGAAGCACGAGATTTCGAAAGAAAAACAATACTAACTTGATACCAAATGAACATGCACAAAATAAGATGAACGTAATCGAATCAAAATTAACATAAAATGAGAAACAGGAGCACAACCCTTTTTTTTTATTAATATGATTCCGGATTCGGTTACAATCTCTCTCCTTCCCTTTTAAGGGCTAGGAAGATTAGCATGTTTCGGTTACAATCTGTCTTTAGTAGTTCTCCTTTCGCGTGCCCACATGTAGAATGGGCGGGCCAAAATGTCACCGCCGCTTGTGTTGGTGAATCTTCAATCTCTGCTGCTTCTCCTGCGTTCAAAGAAACAACAGATCCGTTAGTAGCACCTGTGTAAAAATAAAACATTCGATCTTTAAAACAAATAAAACAACGACATAAAAGAAAATACGGTTTAGATACAGCGTGGAAAACATAACATAAACGTAATAAAATAATTACGTCATAATACATATAAAGTCAACTAGGTCTGCATCATTTTCGAATGAAATAAAATCCGATGAATGCATGCTTAAAATCAAAATCTGCATGTTGATATGCTTGCAATTAAAATCCCGAGATCATAATGCAAAAGAAATAAAAAAGAACACTAAGCTTTGTCGGCGAGTGGATGGATCCAGGGATCCGGATTCACGTTCTCCATGAACACCCGATGACCTCCCTTGCAGAAGAGATCACGGATGCGGATGACGTAAATCAATGCTAAAACGTCTGGCGGTAAACTGGCAGGGCTTCGCTGCTCCAAACGTTTCTTTTCTACTCTCTCTTTTTTGGGTGGAAAAGTCCACCATTTTATAGATCCAGGGGGTCTCTTTGGATAGGCGTGCATAAGCGCCATGTGTTGGTCATAGGTGCCATGTGGTGGTCATGTCTTCCCACGAGAGAGGAAAGTCCTCCATGACTTGGGCTTTCATGAATGCCTCTGTGACAGTCCTCTAACGGCCCACGCACTTGACTGACTTCCACTTCCAGTTGTTTAAAGTCCACCTTTGTATTTTTTTAACGTCCGCTTTCGAATGTTTAATGCTCGCTTTTAATTTTTTAAAACGCACTTCTAATTGTTTAAAAGTCCACTTTAATTGGTGTAAAATCCATCCTCGTTGGTTAAAGTCTGCCCAGGCATAAATGCGGAGTTTTGTCATGATATCACGACACCAAAAAGGAAACAGGGCGCAGTGGTAGGAGCTATCGCGATATCGTGACATCGCGACGTTGCGACATCGTGATATCGCGACAGCACAACATCACGACCGTCGCGATGTCGTGACCATGCGATGTTGCGACAGTCGCGATATCACGATAGTGCGATGTTGCGACAGTCGCGATATCATGACCGTCGCAATATCACGACAGGCAGCATTTGCCTAAGTGCTAAAAGTAGCATTTGCTTAAGTGCTTAAAGCAGCATTTGCTTAAGCTCAAACCCGAGCTGGACTTGGAGGATACATTCGATAGTTGGGCCTTCTCACCAGGGAAGGTGAAACGGTCAAAGAAAGCAAACGGGAAATAACCAAAGCACTGTCCCGTAATCGGATTGGTGTTGTTTTGGTGTCTACAGATGCCCCTTTTTGGGAAGCGTTGTGGGTGATGCAGTGCTAAGCAAAAATAGATAACCAAAGCACTAGTGATTAGGGTTTCTCAGTAACCTGACCAACTTGTGATGCCCCAAGCATGGAAAGGGGATGCATTCTTGAATCCTTGCCTCTGACGAGCTAAGGAATTTGATTTCAAGTATTAACCTATTTTGGTGAGGTGTGACTTGAACTTAGACATTGATCAGTCATGAATAGGCAAAGGGCACAACCTTTTATCCACGGGGGAACCTTGAGTTCATGTTTTGGGAATGCCAAGCATTTGATCGCGTTTGATCGGTTTGTGATTGTTGCTTGTTTACTGCCCCAAGTAGGAGCGTGATTGTCTTTGTCAATGATTCTTTGAATGCATGCCAATGCCCTGATTGGGTGTGTGTTTGTTGATTGGTGACTAAGTGTGACTACCCCCTCAAGTGACAAATCGATGAGGGAATGACCGCCATGAGAAAAGCGACGAGTCGCTTGACCCGAGGTGACTTAGGTTAGGGTGCCTTCAAATGTTTGTTTGTTGAATGTGCAAGCAGTTTTCCGACTTTTAGATTATTGTTGTTGGGTAAAACCCTTTTGGTGATGCCATAATGGGGTGAAAGTGTCGAAAGTCCATCTTCCCATGGAGTGGTCCGGCTATGGTAGCCTTCTTGGGGAAGTAGGAGAGTGACAATTTGAGCCCCGACATCGATTTTGCTATGCCAAGAGGTTAAGTGCAAGAGCACTTGTGTCTGGCAATGTTTATTGTTGTTTGTTTGTGTTGATTTTTTTTGTTGTTTTTTTTGTTTTGTTGTTTTTGAGTGTTTGTTGGTTTGTTGTTTTTTATTGTTTTTGAGTGGGTGTTGACCCTTTTGTGACGTCGTTTGGGGTGAAATTGGCCAACATCCGTCCTCCCGTGGAGTGGTCCGGCTATGGTAGCTTGCTTAGGGAGTAGGATAGGGACAATGTAAACCCCGACATCAGTTTTTTTATGCCAAGATGTTAAGTGCAAGAGCACTTGTATCCGACAATTTTTATTGCTCTTTTGTGTTGCATTTTTGTGATGTTTTTGTTGTTTTGATTTTCTTGCTTTGTGTATATGTCATGATTTTATGTTATGCACAATGATTGATGTTTATGGATGCATGTTTATGGTGACGTATGCATATGGTATGATAAATGCGCATGTTGTTGATTCATATGTGATATGAAGAAATGAAATGGATGAATGGAATTTGTGATGTTTGGCTATGGTACCATAGACTGTTTAGAACTCTGTTATTTGTTTTTAGGCGATTGCTGTGATGAATGACTTTGTATGTATACATGTGGTTTTTATTTTTTTGTATTTTTTGATGGTATGGCAAAGATGAAAAGTAGCACAGTTGGTTTAGAAATGTAGCTAAGGTTTTCTGAGACTCAGACGGTTTTAACTCACTAGCCATGATTGTACTTTATCTTACAAGACTTTTGGACAAGGTATGAATTGGACTTGTTTTTGACCAAGCTATTTCACATCCCTGTGTGTGCAATTGAGTTTATTTATGTGGTATTTGTCAGGATACCGCCAGTTCCAGATGGGCTTTCAACCGAACTCGTACTGAGGATCACCTAATTATCTCCACTAACTCCTTTATTGTATTTAGTCAGATTAATCTGCGGTGCTATCTAGTATAGCATAAGCTAGCTCATCCACATGCAAACATTGATCTGTACATAAGTTAATGTGACAGATATATCATCATGCGGGAAGTTTACCGCCGAGTGACCGATAGGCTATCAACCAAACCGGTACTGAGGCTTGCCTCATGACCTGTCGAAATGCTGAGAGTTCCAAGGATTCAAGTTCGACTCCCTTCTTTTCTTCAATTGTATTGGGATACTTGCTCGATTGTAGTGATAAAAATCACTGTTTATTTTTATATATTTTCCTTTTGAGCAAGGGATTGGGATGTGGAGTGACTATAATCACTATTGTTTGTGCCTTTTGATGTGTGCACTGTAGGTTGTCAAATTTTGGTGTTTTGACTCTTTGCAAATTTTTGATGTTTTGCAACTATTGAGAATTTTGGGATCTTGGGGAATTGGGTAGGGAGGATGCTTGTCCTTTTGCCAACTCTCAACATTCTTTGGGTCATTCGCACAGGGGGATGAGCAAGATAACCGTTTCACTTATGGTGACCTAGATTACTGTGTAGGTTTCATCTTTCGTTCGTACAACTCAGGAATTGTTTTAGTGTTTTAGCTTGTGATTGGATGTTACGTAACAAGGCATATTTCAAGTAGAACTCTACCTTCATAAAATCTCTCTGACTTGGTGCAATACGTGGCTAGAAAGCACAATGCCGATTGAAAGACGAAAACTCTTGATACATTACGAGACCACTGACTCTACTATGGTAAACAACAGTTAATGGTGTTTGTTTGTTTGTTTTGTAAAATGGAAAAGTATGGAACAAGATGGATTAGCAGAATAATTACAGTCTATGGTGCCTTTGACCTGTACGACCACGAATGTGTATTGGTGTGATGCTTAATGCAGCTCCATATTTTTGTATTTTTTATGGATTGATTTTGATTATGAAGATGAGATGTGAGAAAAGCTCTCTATTGATGAATTTGAGCATGCCTTGAAATGAGATGCAAATTTTTTGTTGTGTTTGATGATTTTTGTTGTTTTTTTTTTGAACTTTTTTTTAATGGTGACCAAGGGATTTTGAGAATCCTTTGGGGCCTTTTTGGGGTGACCAAGTGATTGCGGGAATCCTTGGAGCTTTTTGGTTTGACCAAGCGATTTCTGGAATCCTTGGAGCTTTTCGGGATTGACCAAGCGATTGCGGGAATCCTTGGAGCTTTTCGGGATTGACCAAGCGATTGCGGGAATCCTTGGAGCTTTTTGGTTTGACCAAGTGATTGCGGGAATCCTTGGAGCTTTTTGGGATTGACCAAGCGATTGCGAGAATCCTTGGAGCTTTTTGGGATTGACCAAGTGATTGCGGGAATCCTTGGAGCTTTTTGGTTTGACCAAGTGATTGCGGGAATCCTTGGAGCTTTTTGGGATTGACCAAGTGATTGCATGAATCCTTGGAGCATTTTTTTTTTGGGATTGACCAAGTGATTTTAGGGATCCTTGGAGCATTTTTGGGATTGACCAAGCGATTATAGGAATCCTTGGAGCATTTTGGGGATTGACCAAGCGATTTCAGGAATCCTTGGAGCATTTTTGTGATTGACCAAGCGATTTTAGGAATCCTTGGAGCATTTTTGTGATTGACCAAGAGATTTCAGGAATCCTTGGAGCATTTTTGGGATTGACCAAGCGATTTCAGGAATCCTTGGAGCATTTTTGGGATATGGCTCTCTTAGATATAGAATGGTCGCAAATGACTGATATTCAAGGGTTTTGTTTCCTTGATTCCATCAAGAGAGGCTAGCCGGTACGTCCTGGGTCCTATTTTGCTATCAATGACATATGGACCTAACCAATTTTCCGTGAACTTGTCCCTTAGGTGGGACGGAAAATTAGAGTTCTGTTGGTTTTCCTTCAAAACCAAATCACCAACCCGAAAGTCCCTTAGGTGAACTTTCATGTTGTAAGCTTTCTTAAGCCGCTCTTGATAGATACGTAGGTGCTCGAGAGCATTAACATGTCGTTCATCAAGCAACGTAAGTTGGTCTAACCGAGCCTACCGTGCAGCGTCATCATCGATGAATTCCTGCATTGATATGCGCAGGGAAGGAATTTCCAACTCGAGAGGCATTACTACCTCGGAGCCATACATGAGCAAAAATGGAGTGGCCCCAGTTGGCATCCGAATGCTAGTGCGATAAGCCCAAAGGGCAAGTGGAATTTGGATGTGCCAATCCTTATGACTGTCTGCGACCGTATTTTTAAGGATGGCAACTAGCGTTTTGTTTGACGCCTCTGCTTGCCCATTTGCCTGCGGATAATAGGGTGTCGAAAAACTGTGCTAAATTTTGTACTTTGTGGTCAAAGCACGCATGTATTTGTTCTTGAATGATGGCCCATTATCCAAGATTATTTTGGATGGAATACCAAAATGACATATGATGTTATGCAAAATGAACTCCACAATGCGAGGTCCTGTCGTAGAGGTCAGCGAAATTGCTTCCACCCACTTGGTAAAATACTCTATGGTCGTTATGATAAACGTGTGACGGCTTGACGACGTAGGGGAGATCTTTCCAATTAGATCGAAGCCCCACTACAAAAATGGCCAAGCAGACTGGACTGTCTGCAAGGCCTGGGAAGGTATGTGCATCAAATTGGCATGATGTTGACACTTCATGCACTTCTTGACATATGCACAACAATCTCGCTCTAAAGATGGCCAATAATAGCCCATGCAAAGAATGCGCTTTGCAATGGCCATACCACTAAAATGGCCACCACATGTACCATCGTGCGCTTGGGCGACTGCCCAAGTGGACTCTTGCTGGTCCAAGCAATGAAGGAGGATTCCTTCATAGCTGTGATGATACAAAATGTCTCCTATCAAGACATACTTAGCCGATTTCTTCTTGAATGTTCATTTTGCGGCATGCGTCAATCCAAGCGGGAGATTACCTAACTTGAGGTAGTCTCTAATGGGTAAATACCAGTCCTGTTGATCAAAAACCTCGACAGTATGAACAACCAATCCCTTTTGAAGTTCCTCCCTAACAAATGCTGAGCGGGATAGAACTTGTAAGAACAATGTTGTGTTGCTATTAATGGGAGTAGGGGAGAACAAGGACCCCCAGTTGGCATGTTTTAGACGATCGCGGATTCGAGAGAACTTATCCGAGGATGGTTCAATTTGGATCATGTGGATTCCTGACGTCAAGTCAGAGCTTGCATGCTCCATCGTGGATTGCGATAAGGTTTTGACTTGAATGGTTGTCATATCACCAGAAAGGTTTTGCGGGATTAGTGACCCCAAGGAGGCCATTGTGTTCGCAAAATGATTCGATGACCGAGGGAGTGCCTCGATGTCGTACCATTCAAGTTTTGCTAGGAATTTGTCCACAAGGGCTTTATAAGCCTGTAGAACTGGGCATTTGCATTGGTATACCCCTTTGAATTGATTGACGATTAACAGCAAATCACCAAAGATGTTTAGTCATTTGATGTTCATGGCGATTGCTATCTGAAGACCTATGAGCAAGGCTTCATACTCTGCATTATTGTTGGTGCATGGGAAATTTAATTTAAATGACAGGGGCATTGGAGCGCCTGCGGTGTGAAGAATACTATTCCCGCACCACCACCTTGCTCACATTTAGAACCATCAAAAAATAAGGTTATGTCAGCCTGTGACTCAGGCTCATCAGAATCTGGCGATTCTGAGACATGGAAGACCCCATCATCGGGTAGTTCTATGACTAGAGGTTGATCGTCTTCAAGAGGAGCCTCTGCTAGTTGATCGGCTATGACCTATCCTTTGATAGATTTCTGTCCAATAAACTCTATGTCAAATTCTGTCAACAACATGATCCATTTCGCCATGCGACTACTATGATAAGTACGACTCATCATGTATCGCAATGGATTCTCCTTAGACACAACATACGTAGTGTTGCTCAGCATGTAGTGGCATAGCTTCTTGGTAGCAAACACCACTGCCAAGCAGAGTTTCTCAACGTATGCATAGTTAAGTTCGTAACTGACCAGGGTGTGGCTAAGATAGTAAGTAGCCTATTCTTTGTGAAGTTCATTCTTTTGGGCCAGCATGGCGCCCAGTGCCACCTCAGTAGCTGAGATGTATAAGTAGAACGACACTCCTGGTCTAGGTGGTGCCAATACTGGCGGTGAAGCCAAGTATTATTTGATTTCATCAAAGGCTGACTGGCACTCGTCATCCCAGTGAAATGTAACCCCCTTGTGCAATAATTTGTTCATGGGTTGACACTTGTCAGATAACTGCGCTATGAAGCGCTTAATCGACGTGACCTTTCCTTGCAGACTTTTGAGATGCTTAATAGTAGTTGGGGGAGCCATTTCAAGGATTGCCTTGACTTTCTTTAGGTCCACCTCGATGCCTCACTTTGAGACTATAAAACCCAAGAGTTTTCTAGATGTGACGCCGAATACGCACTTCTTGGGATTCGATTGACCTTATGCTCTATGAGGCGATCGAGGATTTTGCTTAAGTCACCGAGATGATCTGAACGCAAAAGAGACTTAGCTAACAAATCATCCATGTAATCTTCCAAAGTTTTATGCATGTAATCATGGAAGATGTACGTCATGGCACGTTGGTAGGTGGCGCCAGTGTTTTTATGGCCAAAAGGCATGACCTTATAACAAAATGTCCCCCAAGGCGTTGTGAACGCCGTTTTGAGTTGATCCTTAGGATTGATACGAATCTGATTGTATCCTAAGAAACCATCCATGAGGGATAACATTTCATGACCTACTGTAGCGTCTACCAACGTGTCGATGCTTGGCAAGGGGAAATCATCCTTAGGACTCACTTTGTTTAGATCTCAAAAATTGATGCATATGCGAATCCTCCCGTCGGGATTTTTGACGAGTACCATGTTGGACAGCCATGGCGGATAATCCATGCAGATGACAAACTGTGCATCCAAAAGCTTTTGCAATTCATCTTTGACCATCAAGGCCACTTTTGGGTGCATCTTTCATAGTTTTTGCTTAATTGGCTTGATTGTCGGGTCAAGCGTTAGATTATGCATGACTAGCTACGGATCTAGCCCCGACATGTCTCTGTATGACCATGCAAAAACCTCCTTCTTCACTTTGAGAAGGGCAATGTAGTCGGCTTGCTCTTCAAGGGATAAGCTTACCCCCAACTTGATAATCTATGGATTCATTGGGTCTAAGCCGATGTCTACGTCAGTCGTCTCCTCGACTGACATGTGGGATCCGTCCTCCAACTGATGTGGAGTCGGGATCAAATGGATATCATTAGCTGAGTTTAAATCTGTGTTTGGAACCTCGGGTCCCTCTTCAGCTTGAAAAATATCCTGAGTTGTCCCTGAGGTAAAATGAGGCATTTCACCGAAAGGCCAATACTCTGATGGGGAGATAGGTGAATTGACGTGATCCCAGTTGATGGCATCTGTGTCTAGATGCAATGATCATGCTAGATCGACCGAATTGTGGATGGGTGCGATCAAATCAATGGAGATCATGTGGATGAAATGAATTTGGTCTCCATTACCATGGGTGTGATAACTCAAACATTCTGGATGCTCCCTATGCTATGGATCTGGCTCTGTAGGGACGGGCATGAACATATCGGCCCTATGTGTTGATAGGAAGACGGGGTCTTCCCTCGACATTGATGTCATTATAGGGTCACGGGGTGGACGGTGCTCGTCGTGAACTTGGAGCCATTGATCCAACACTTGGTCCCACCCTGCTAGGTCTATGTACCATTCATGCCCTAACCTTATGCCTAGTTGTGCCATCAGTTGTTCATGGGTTACAGGGTGATTGTGCCATCGTGCATGATTAAGGTAGTCCATCTCAATTTCATCTATGTAATAATTATGGATGATCCAAAGGCCCTCATTGGCCCCGACAGCTGTCTGCACCATACTATGATCATCTTATTCGAGCAAATTAATCTGATCCCATTGTGGTTGTTCCACACTCAGTGGGGGGACCTGATTTGCTTGACATTGCACTGGTTCAATTGGAACCTCTAAAGGGAACAATTTCGAAAAGATATCTAGACACTGTTTATGTTCTCCTTGGAAGTTAGTGTTCGAACTTTCACCTCTATCTATCAACGGAGAAGGGTTATTGTTGTTACCAAGGGTGGTTGTTGACCATGGGAGGTAATCTCCCAATGTGTACGTTGTGTTTAGGTTGGCATAAGGATCTGATGCCAATCCACCCTTGTCGCATATTCCTAGGCCTTGCATGTTTTCCACCAAGATGTCTAAAGGCAGGGGGTGGTTGAACCCTACTCCCGAGTTATCATAAGGCATTTGATATCTTGGCTGGCAAAGGACATGCACCCCTTGCTCATACCTGCCTAATCCGTATCCATGCCAATTGCATTGGCCGAGATATCTCAAAGCGAAGTCTAGGTTTGACAGATAATTGACATTTTCGACAAAAGGCTCTTCGTCCTCGTCCTTTTGCTTGCATGGTTCGATACCATGGTCAAGGCACCCATACATAAAATTTTTCTGGTTTTATGGGTAACCTAAAGGAACAACTACCCCTATGGGAAGGTGTGGTCTCCCCATGTCCTGCATTGATTCTAGCGTGGGCGTTGCTACAACATTCTGCACTAGATATTCCCCCAGGCCCGTACTAGCTATTTCAACAGTATTTGTCGACGATTGAGAGGGAGGAAATGGAAGGCCTTCCTGAGTCCATTCCATGTTGGGTGGATTAGGAGCCTCAGCTTCCATTGTGCTAGGTATTTATTTTGTTGAGACAGTTGATATCGTTGGCAACACCTCTTCTAGGGGTTGAGCCTCTTCCAGGATCTTTTTTCCTTTGTCCTTTTGTTTAGCCATGACAGGTGGCGTTGGTAATGAAGGATCAGATAATGTAGATGCACATGGCTAGGATTTTGATGGATTAGTCATTCATGGTGCCTGCAGCATCGGACCCTGTCTAGATGGATTTAACTAGAAATCCAAGTGCGTCGACGGGAGGGTCGATTGCGGCATCAAATGCACTACATTGCAATATTTGAAGGGTTCTAAGTCCATCGGGACTACATGTATTTCTCCTTCAAATGCATACTTCAGACACTGGTGAGCTATCGAAGGGACACACTTCATGTCCTTGATCCATGGTCGCCCTAGCAATATGTTGTATGCCATCTCGCCTTCCAAAATGTGGCACAATGTGGGTATCGTCTTTTGTCCTACCTAGACGGGTAGAACAATTGTGCCGACTGTCGAGCATATTGCATCGTTGAATGCTCGCAGTGTGTATGTGGAAGTCATGATATGAGAGGCTGGTAGCTTCAGATGTTTTAATGCTGCAGTGGTAATGATGTTACTGGACGAGCCAGTATCTACCAACACTCTCTTGTACGGATCCTGTTGACCCGCGCGATAACGTGCAAGGTTGGATCTGCCATGTCATTCGGTACTATTTTAACTTCATCCTATCTGAAGGTAATGACTGGCTTCGTACATCGTTTTACATGTCCTACAAAGTTATTGAAGGAATTTGCTTTGTGAGGCTGTAACTCGATGGCTTTCAGAATTTCCACGAGAGCTTCTCGATGGGGCGCTGACTGCTATATAAGCTCATAAATGGAAAGCCTAGCCGATGTGGTCCGCAAACTCTGCATGAGTTTGGTCCGTATCGTGACCTCGGGTCTAGGCAGAGGTAATTGCACAGTGTGTTGTTGAGGTTGCGACGTTGAAGGAACTCCCTTCGTAGCTACCTCCGGGGCAGCTCCTGGGTATTTCTTGTTCCTGGTTACTATGCTAATCATTCCCACATATCCTTGCATGGGAATATTCTATCACACTTCATTGACCTAAAGAGGTTTTTCCTGTGCCTCATGGACAGGCAAAGGGTCCTTGAATACCCCCATCTGTTGATTATTTGGTGCTATGGGGTTGTCCACTACCAATTTTTGATTATCAATCAAATCTTGTATCAGTCCCTCGAATTTCCAACATGCGTTTAGGTCATGTCGTAGACCTAAACCCAGAGCGCAGGGCTCTTCACACAGGGCAAGCTAACTCTGCCCGCACCTTTCACACCCATGAAAGGGAGGATGAGGAAGATCATCACATTCCTTGAGAGAAACATACAACGCGGGAGCCTTGCACTTTCGCCCCTGCTAGATATCATGATCAAACAGCCTCAAGTAACTGCCGCCAATCTCGACAGAGGGAAGCGCCACATCGAAGTCCTGAATCCTCAAAATTGAGATAGATACATCGAAGAGGCGACTAGGCCTCCTATAATTAAGACGACAGAGCAAATTGACTTATCATTTACTAGACATGCCACCCGCCAAGCACAGATCAAGAAGCTTGAGCAGGATCAACAATAGCTAGAACAATTATATCACCTTAATAAAGAGCGCATTCGGTGCCAAACAAATGAGCTGCTCTGCACCACTATGCCTGAAAAGGTTCAGACCCCCCAAACATAGAGGGCAGAAAGGTACGAGAGGCACAACCTCATAGTGCATGATAGGTCCCCAAGACCTCGCCAAGAGGTGCCTTTAAGACACCCGAGACATGAGCGGGAGGCCACTCCCAGGAATGATGATGGGCACCCTCCACGGGCACCCACCCCTGTTCACCGAGCTTGCCCAATAACTCCTCGAGAAGATTATGAGGAGTATGAACAAGAAGAACGGGCCGAAACGCCCTATCAAGGCAGAGGAGGTGCTATCCAGCCACCCCTCCATAGGCCTCCAACTTGCCCTTAACACACAACGAGAATGAGTTACAGAGGAAGAGATTAAATCTTTCGATGCATACAAAGTGCTATTAGAGCGTTTGGAGTCCGTGGAGATGAAAACTTCTAGGCATCAAAAGCCCACGTTACGTCAACTCCGCAGTCATCCAGTGCATCCGTCGGTGCCCACACCTCTTTACCCTGAACATTTCAAGTTGCCTCAGTTGGCAATCTTTAAAGGTGAAGAGGATGCTCAAGAACATGTCACAAGATTCCTGAGCCAATGCTTTGGCATTCAGGATAATGATGCATTGTTGCTTAGGACATTCATAACCACATTCGCGGGCCCTACCTCGGATTGGTTCACACAGTTATCGAAGCATAGCATAAATAACCTAGATCAATTAGTGGATGCGTTCCTTGAACGCTTCACCTTCAGCACCAAGAAGAAGGCGTCACTGAGCGATCTGGCCAGCCTCAAGCAATATGATGAGGAGACAATGGCGGCCTATGGGAATCGATGGAGGACTATGCTTTCTAAGCTACCTTACCTTCCCCCTATGTCCGACCTCACACAGATGTTTGCACGAAGTTGCTTGAAATCGATCTCTGGGCTATTGTAGCTGCAGCAATATGCCACTTTAGAAGAAGCTCTGGCGCAAGCCAAAATTATTGAAGAGATCAAAATAGGGGAAGGCGCAATCGCCAAGCCTAAAAAGAAAGAGTGGAACAAAAACACCAAGACAGGGAATACGCAACAAAAACCCGCTGAGGTTAATCAAGTTGCTATAAATGTCCCCAGGCCTACACAAGAAATACAGCCTCAAAAGGCTAATTATCAGGCAGTGCCTCCTAATTATGAAAGAGAAAATAAAAAACAGGAGCAAAATCAGCAGCGTCGCCCTAGGCGACAATTCACCCCTTATACGGAGTCCAGGGACTCCTTATTTGACCGCTTGTCAGTGGCAAATCTAATCACCCTTCCAGAAATCCAAAACATAGATCCTAACACTCCCAAGCCTAAGGGATACAGGGAGGATTTATATTGTAGGTTCCATAGGCGAAGGGGACATGACCTAAATGCATGTTGGAAATTCAAGGGACTGATACAAGATTTGATTGATAATCAAACATTGGCAGTGGACAACCCCATAGCGCCAAATAATCAACAGATGGGGGTATTCAAGGACCCTTTGCCTGCCCACGAGGCACAAGAAAAACCTCTTCAGGTCAATGAGGTGCGACAGAATCTTCCCATGCAAGGATATGTGGGAATGATCAGCATAGTAACCAGGAACAAGAAATACCCAGGAGCTGCCCCGGAGGCAGCTACGAGGGGAGTTCCTTCAACGTCGCAACCTCAACAACACACTGTGCAATTGCCTCCGCCTAGACCCGAGGTCACGATACGGACCAAACTCATGCAGAGTTTGCGGACCACATCGGCTAGGCTTTCCATTTATGAGCTTATACAGCAGTCAGCGCCCCATCGAGAAGCTCTCATGGAAATTTTGAAAGCCATCGAGTTACAGCCTCACGAAGCAAATTCCTTCAATAACTTCATAGGACATGTAAAACGATGTACGGAGCCAGTCATTACCTTCAGAGAGGATGAAGTTAAAACAGTACCGAATGACATGGCAGATCCACCCCTGCACGTTATCGCGCGGGTCAACGGGATCCCGTACAAGAGAGTGTTGGTAGATACTGGCTCATCCAGTAACATCATTACCACTGCAGCATTAAAACATCTGAAGCTGCCAGCCTCTCATATCACGGCTTCAACATACACACTACGAGCATTCAACGATGCAATATGCTCGATAGTCGGCACAATTGTTCTACCCATCCAGGTAGGACAAAAGACGATACCCACATTGTGCCACATTTTGGAAGGCGAGATGGCATACAACATACTGCTAGGGTGACCATGGATCAGGGACATGAAGTGTGTCCCTTCGATAGCTCACCAGTGTCTAAAGTATGCATTTGAAGGAGAAATACATGTAGTCCCGATGGACTTAGAACCCTTCAAATATTGTAATGCAGTGCATTTGATGCCGCAATCGACCCTCCCATCGACGCACTTGGATTTCCAGTTAAATCCATCTAGACAGGGTCCGATGCCGTAGGCACCACGGATGACTAATCCATCAAAACCCCAGCCAGGTGCATCTACATCATCTGCTCCTTCATTACCAACGCCACCTGTCATGGCTAAATAGAAGGACAAAGGAAAAAAGATCCTGGAAGAGGCTCAACCCCTAGAAGAGGTGTTGCCAACGATATCAACTGTCTCAACAGAAGAAATACCTAGCACAATGGAAGCTGAGGTTCCTAATCCACCCAACATGGAATGGACTCAGGAAGGCCTTCCATTTCCTCCCTCTCAATCGTCAACAATTATTGTTGAAATGGCCAGCATGGGCCTGGGAGAATATCTAGTGCAAAATGTTGTAGCAACGCCCACGCTAGAATCAGTGCAGGACATGGGGAGACCTCGCCTTCCCATAGGGACAATTGTTCCTTTAGGTTACCCACCAAACCAGACAAATTTTGTGTATGGGGGCCTTGATCATGGTGTTGAACCATGCAAGCAAAAGGACGAGGACGAAGAGCCTTTTGCCAAAAATATCAATTATTTGTCGAACCCGGACTTCGCTCTGAGATATCTAGGCCAATGCAATTGGCACGGATACAGGTTAGGCAGGTATGAGCAAGGGGTGCGTGTCCTTTGCCAGCCAAGATATCAAATGCCTTATGATAAGTCGGGAGTAGGGTTCAACCACCCCCGCCCTTAGACATCTTGGTAGAAAACATGCAAGGCCTAGGAATAGGCGACAAGGGTGGATTGGCATCAGATCCTTATGCCAACCCGAACACAACGTACACATTGGGAGATTATCTCCCATGGTCAACAACCACCCTTGGTAACATCAATAACCCTTCTCCGTTGATAGAGAGAGGTGAAAGTTCGGACACTAACTTCCAAGGAGAACATAAACAGTGTCCAGATATCTTTTCGAAATTGTTCCCTTTAGAGGTTCCGATTGAACCAATGCAATGTCAAGCGAATCAGGTCCCCCCACTGAGTGTGGAACAACCACAATGGGATCAGATTAATTTGCTCGAACAAGATGAGCATAGTATGGCACAGACAACTATCGGGGCCAATGAGGGCCTTTGGATCACCGACAATGATTACATAGATGAAACTGAGATGGAATATCTTAATCATGCATGATGGCACAATCACCCTGTAACCCATGAACAACTGATGGCACAACTAGGCATAAGGTTAGGGCATGAATGGTACATAGACCCAGCAGGGTGGGACCAAGTGTTGGATCAATGGCTCCAAGTTCACAACGAGCACCGTCCACCCCGTGACCCTATAATGACATCAGTGTCGAGGGAAGACCCCGTCTTCCTATCAACACATAGGGCCGATCCATTCATGCCCGTCCCTACAGAGCCAGATCCAGAGCATAGGGAGCATCCAGAATGTTTGAGTTATCACACCCATGGTAATGGAGACCAAATTCATTTCATCCACATGATCTCCATTGATTTGACCGCACCCATCCGCAATCCGGCCGATCCAACATGGTCATTGCATCTAGACATAGATGCCATCGACTGGGATCACGTCAATTCACCGCTCTCCCCATCAGAGTATTGGCCTTTCGGTGAAATGCCTCATTTTACCCCAGGGACAACTCAGGATATTTTTCAAGCTGAAGAGGGACCCGAGGTTCCAAACGCAGATCTAAACTCAGCTAATGATATCCATTTGATCCCAACTCCACATCAGTTGGAGGACGGATCCCACATGTCAATCGAGGAAACGATTGATGTAGACATCGGCTTAGACCCAATGAATCCACAGATTATCAAGTCGGGGGTAAGCTTATCCCCGAAGAGCAAGCCGACTACATTGCCCTTCTCAAAGCGAAGAAGGAGGTTTTTGCATGGTCATATAGAGACATGCCGGGACTAGATCCGTAGCTAGTCACGCATAATCTAACGCTTGACCCGACAATCAAGCCAGTTAAGCAAAAACTACGAAAGATGCACCCAACAGTGGCCTTGATGGTCAAAGACGAATTGCAAAAGTTGTTGGATGCACAGTTTGTCATCTGCGTGGACTATCCGCCATGGCTGTCCAACATGGTGCCCATCAAAAAGCCCGACGGGAGGATTCGCATATGCACTGATTTTTGAGATCTAAACAAAGCGAGTCCTAAGGATGATTTCCCCTTGCCAAGCATCGACGCGTTGGTAGACGCTACAGCAGGTCACGAAATGCTATCCCTCATGGATGGTTTCTCAGGATACAATCAGATTCGTATCAATCCTGAGGATCAACTCAAAACGGCGTTCACAACGCCTTGGGGGACATTTTGTTATAAGGTCATGCCTTTTGGCCTTAAAAATGCTGGCGCCACCTACCAACGTGCCATGACGTACATCTTCCATGATTACATGCATAAAACTTTGGAAGATTACATGGATGATTTGTTAGCCAAGTCTCTTTTGCGCTCAGATCATCTCGGTGACTTAAGCAAGATCCTCGATCGCCTCATAGAGCATAAGGTCGACTGAATCCCAAGAAGTGCGTATTCGACGTCACATCTGGAAAACTCTTGGGTTTTATAGTCTCAAAGCGAGGCATCGAGGTGGACCCAAAGAAAGTCAAGGCAATCCTTGAAATGGCTCCCCCAACTACTATTAAGCAGCTCAAAAGTCTGCAAGGAAAGGTCGCATCGATTAAGCGCTTCATAGCGCAGTTATCTGACAAGTGTCGACCCATGAACAAATTATTGCACAAGGGGGTTACATTTCACTGGGATGACGAGTGCCAGTTAGCCTTTGATGAAATCAAACGATACTTGGCTTCGCCGCCAGTATTGGCACCACCTAGACCAGGAGTGCCATTCTACTTATACATCTCAGCTATCGAGGTGGCACTGGGCGCCATGCTGGCCTAGAAGAATGAACTTCACAAAGAACAAGGCTACTTACTATCTTAGCCGCACCTCGGTCAGTTACGAACTTAACTATGCATACGTTGAGAAACTCTGCTTGGCAGTGGTGTTTGCTACCAAGAGGCTACGCCACTACATGTTGAGCAACACTACGTATGTTGTGTCTAAGGAGAATCCATTGCGATACATGATGAGTCGTACTTATCATAGTAGTCGCACGACGAAATGGATCATGTTGTTGACAAAATTTGACATAGAGTTTATTGGACATAAATCTATCAAAGGACAGGTCATAGCCGATCAACTAGCAGAGGCTCCTCTTGAAGACGATCAGCCTCTAGTCATAGAACTACCCGATGATGGGGTCTTCCATGTCTCAGAATCGCCAGATTCTGATGAGCCTGAGTCACAAGCCGACATAACCTTATTTTTTGATGGTTCTAAATGTGAGCAAGGTGGTGGTGCGGGAATAGTATTCTTCACACCGCAGGGCGCTCCAATGCCCCTGTCATTTAAATTAAATTTCCCATGCACCAACAATAATGCAGAGTATGAAGCCTTGCTCATAGGTCTTCAGACAACAATCGCCATGAACATCAAATGACTAAACATCTTTGGTGATTCGCTGTTAATCGTCAATCAAGTCAAAGGGGTATACCAATGCAAATGCCCAGTTCTGCAGGCTTATAAAGCCCTTGTGGACAAATTCCTGGCAAAACTTGAATGGTACGACATCGAGGCACTCCCTCGATCATCGAATCATTTTGCGGACACAATGGCCTCCTTGGGGTCACTAATCCCGCAAGACCTTTCTGGTGATATGACAACCATTCAAGTCAAAACCTTATCGCAATCCATGATGGAGCGTGCAAGCTCTGACTTGACGTCAAGAATCCACATGATCCAGATTGAACCATCCTCGGATAAGTTCTCTCGAATCCGCGATCGTCTGAAACATGCCAACTGGGGGTCCTTGTTCTCCCCTACTCCCATTAATAGCAACACAACGCTGTTCTTACAAGTTCTATCCCGCTCAGCATTTGTTAGGGAGGAACTTCAAAAGGGATTGGCTATTCATACTGTCGAGGTTTCCGATCAACAGGACTGGTATTTACCCATTAGAGACTACCTCAAGTTAGGTAATCTCCCGCTTGGATTGACGCATGCCGCAAAACGAACATTCAAGCAGAAAGCGGCTAAGTATGTCTTGATAGGAGACATTTTGTATCGTCGCAGCTATGAAGGAATCCTCCTTCGTTGCTTGGACCAACAAGAGTCCACTTGGGCAGTCGCCCAAGCGCACGATGGTACATGTGGTGGCCATTTTAGTGGTATGGCCATTGCAAAGCGCATTCTTCGCATGGGCTATTATTGGCCATCTTTAGAGCGAGATTGTTGCGCATATGTCAAGAAGTGCATGAAGTGTCAACATCATGCCAATTTGATGCACGTACCTTCCCAGGCCTTGCAGACAGTCCATTTCGCTTGGCCATTTTTGTAGTGGGGCTTCGATCTAATTGGAAAGATCTCCCCTGCATCGTCAGGCCGTCACACGTTTATCATAACGGCCACAGAGTATTTTACCAAGTGGGTGGAAGCAATTTCGCTGACCTCTACGACAGGACCCCGCATTGTGGAGTTCATTTTGCATAACATCATATGTCATTTTGGTATTCCATCCAAAATAATCTCGGATAATGGGCCATCATTCAAGAACAAAGACGTGCGTGCTTTGACCACAAAGTACAAAATTCAGCACAGTTTTTTGACACCCTATTATCCGCAAGCAAATGGGCAAGCAGAGGCGTCAAACAAAATGCTAGTTGCCATCCTTAAAAAGACGGTCGCAGACAGTCATAAGGATTGGCACATCCAAATTCCACTTGCCCTTTGGGCTTATCGCACTAGCATTCGGACGCCAACTGGGGCCACTCCATTTTCGCTCGTGTATGGCTCCGAGGCAGTAATGCCTCTCGAGTTGGAAATTCCTTCCCTATGCATATCAATGCAGGAGTTCATCGATGATGACGCTGCGCGGCAGGCCCGGTTAGACCAACTTACGTTGCTTGACGAACGACGCGTTAATGCTCTCGAGCACTTACGTATCTATCAAGAGCGGCTTAAGAAAGCTTACAACATGAAAGTTCACCTAAGGGACTTTCGGGTTGGTGATTTGGTTTTGAAGGAAAACCAACAGAACTCTAATTTGCCGTCCCACCTAAGGGACAAGTTCGCGGCAAATTGGTTAGGTCCATATGTCATTGATAGCAAAATAGGACCCGAGACGTACCGGCTAGCCTCTCTTGACGGAATCAAGGAAACAGAACCCTTGAATATCAGTCATTTGCGACCATTCTATATCTAAGAGAGCCATATCCCAAAAATGCTCCAAGGATTCCTGAAATCGCTTGGTCAATCCCAAAAATGCTCCAAGGATTCCTGAAATCGCTTGGTCAATCACAAAAATGCTCCAAGGATTCCTGAAATCGCTTGGTCAATCACAAAAATGCTCCAAGGATTCCTGAAATCGCTTGGTCAATCCCCAAAATGCTCCAAGGATTCCTATAATCGCTTGGTCAATCCCAAAAATGCTCCAAGGATCCCTAAAATCGCTTGGTCAATCCCAAAAAAAATGCTCCAAGGATTCATGCAATCGCTTGGTCAATCCCAAAAAGCTCCAAGGATTCCCACAATCACTTGGTCAAACCAAAAAGCTCCAAGGATTCCCACAATCGCTTGGTCAATCCCAAAAAGCTCCAAGGATTCCCGCAATCGCTTGGTCAATCCCAAAAAGCTCCAAGGATTCCCGCAATCGCTTGGTCAAACCAAAAAGCTCCAAGGATTCCCGCAATCGCTTGGTCAATCCCGAAAAGCTCCAAGGATTCCCGCAATCGCTTGGTCAATCCCGAAAAGCTCCAAGGATTCCAACAATCGCTTGGTCAAACCAAAAAGCTCCAAGGATTCCCGCAATCGCTTGGTCACCCCAAAAAGGCCCCAAAGGATTCTCGAAATCCCTTGGTCACCATCAAAAAAATTCAAAAAAAAAAACAACAAAAATCATCAAACACAACAAAAAATTTGCATCTCATTTCAAGGCATGCTCAAATTCATCAATAGAGAGCTTTTCTCACATCTCATCTTCATAATCAAAATCAATCCATCAAAAATACAAAAATAGGTAGCTGCATTAAGCATCACACCAATACACATTCGTGGTCGTACAGGTCAAAGGCACCATAGACTGTAATTATTCTGCTAATCCATCTTGTTCCATACTTTTCCATTTTACAAAACAAACAAACAAACACCATTAACTCGTTGTTTACCACAATAGAGTCAGTGGTCTCGTAATGTATCAAGAGTTTTCGTCTTTCAATCGGCATTGTGCTTTCTAGCCACGTACTATACCAAGTCAGAGAGATTTTACGAAGGTAGAGTTCTACTTGAAATACGCCTTGTTACGTAACATCCAATCACAAGCTAAAACACTAAAACAATTCCTGAGTTGTACGAACGAAAGATGAAACCTGCACAGTAATCTAGGTCACCATAAGCGAAACGGTTATCTTGCTCATCCCCCTGTGCGAATGACCCAAAGAATGCTGAGAGTTGGCAAAAGGACAAGCATCCTCCCTACCCAATTCCCCAAGATCCCAAAATTCTCAATAGTTGCAAAACATCAAAAATTTGCAAAGAGTCAAAACACCAAAATTTGACAACCTACAGTGCACACATCAAAAGGCACAAACAATAGTGATTATAGTCACTCCACATCCCAATCCCTTGCTCAAAAGAAAAATATATAAAAATAAACAGTGATTTTTATCACTACAATCGAGCAAGTATCCCAATACAATTGAAGAAAAGAAGGGAGTCGAACTTGAATCCCTGGAACTCTCAGCATTTCGACAGGTCATGAGGCAAGCCTCAGTATCGGTTTGGTTGATAGCCTATCGGTCACTGGCGGTAAACTTCTCGCATGACGATATATCTGTCACATTAACTTATGTATAGATCAATGTTTGCATGTGGATGAGCTAGCTTATGCTATACTAGATAGCACCGCAGATTAATCTGACTGAATACAATAAAGGAGTTAGTGGAGATAATTAGGTGATCCTCAGTACAGGTTCGATTGAAAGCCCATATGGCATTGGCGGTATCCTGACAAATACCACATAAATAAACTCAATTGCACACACAGGGATGTGAAATAGCTTGGTCAAAAACAAGTCCAATTCATACCTTGTCCAAAAGTCTTGTAAGATAAAGTACAGTCATGGCTAGTGAGTTAAAACCGTCTGAGTCTCAGAAAACCTTAGCTACATTTCTAAACCAACTGCGCTACTTTTCATCTTTGCCATACCATCAAAAAATACAAAAAAAGAAAAACCACATGTATACATACAAAGTCATTCATCACAAGCAATCGCCTAAAAACAAATAACAGAGTTCTAAACAGTCTATGGTACCATAGCCAAACATCACAAATTCCATTCATCCATTTCATTTCTTCATATCACATATGAATCAACAACATGCGCATTTATCATACCATATGCATACGTCACCATAAACATGCATCCATCAACATCAATCATTGTGCATAACATAAAATCATGACATATACACAAAGCAAGAAAATCAAAACAACAAAAACATCACAAAAATGCAACACAAAAGAGCAATAAAAATTGTCGGATACAAGTGCTCTTGCACTTAACATCTTGGCATAGAAAAACTGATGTCGGGGTTTACATTGTCCCTATCCTACTCCCTAAGCAGGCTACCATAGCCGGACCGCTCCACGGGAGGACGGATGTTGGCCAATTTCACCCCAAACGACGTCACAAAAGGGTCAACACCCACTCAAAAACAATAAAAAACAACAAACCAACAAACACTCAAAAACAACAAAACAACAAAAACAACAAAAAAATAAATGCAACACAAACAAACAACAATAAACATTGCCAGACACAAGTGCTCTTGCACTTAACCTCTTGGCATAGCAAAATCGATGTCGGGGCTCAAATTGTCACTCTCCTACTTCCCCAAGAAGGCTACCATAGCCGGACCGCTCCATGGGAAGATGGACTTTCGACACTTTCACCCCATTATGGCATCACCAAAAGGGTTTTTACCCAACAACAATAATCCAAAAGTCGAAAAACTGCTTGCACATTCAACGGACAAACATTTGAAGGCACCCTAACCTAAGTCACCTCGGGTCAAGCGACTCGTCGCTTTTCTCATGGCGGTCATTCCCTCATCGATTCGTCGCTTGAGGGGGTAGTCACACTTAGTCACCAATCAACAAACACACACCCAATCAGGGCATTGGCATGCATTCAAAGAATCATTGACAAAGACAATCACGCTCCTGCTTGGGGCAGTAAACAAGCAACAATCACAAACCGATCAAACGCGATCAAACGCTTGGCATTCCCGAAACATGAACTCAAGGTTCCCCCATGGATAAAAGGTTGCGCCCTTTGCCTATTCATGACTGATCAATGTCTAAGTTCAAGTCACACCTCACCAAAATAGGTTAATACTTGAAATCAAATTCCTTAGCTCGTCAGAGGCAAGGATTCAAGAATGCATCCCCTTTCCATGCTTGGGGCATCACAAGTTGGTCGGGTTACTGAGAAACCCTAATCACTAGTGCTTTGGTTATCTATTTTTGCTTAGCACTGCGTCACCCACAGCGCTTCCCAAAAAGGGGCATCTGTAGACACCAAAACAACACCAATCCGATTACGGGACAGATGCTTTGGTTATTTCCTCGTTTGCTTTCTTCGACCGTTCCGCCTTCCCTGGTGAGAAGGCCCAACTATCGAATGTATCCTCCAAGTCCAGCTCGGGTTTGAGCTTAAGCAAATGCTGCTTTAAGCACTTAAGCAAATGCTGCTTTTAGCACTTAGGCAAATGCTGTCTGTCGCGATATCGCGACGATCGCGATATCGCGACCGTCGCGACATCACGATGTCGCGATATCGCGATCGCGATCACGCAGTCGCGACATTGCATTGTCGCGATATCGCGACAACTCCTACCATCGTGTCGCGACGTCACGATATCGCGACAAAACTCCTATTTGTGCCAGTGACTTTAAACCAACGAGGATGGATTTTACACCAATTAAAGCGGACTTTTAAACCAATTAGAAGTGGATTTCAAAAAATTAAAAGCGAGCATTAAACAATAAAGCGGACATTAAACAAATAAGATAAACATTTGAAGGTGGACTTTAAACAACTAGAAGTGGAAGTCAATCAAGTGCGTGGGCCGTTAGAGGACTGTCACAGAAGCATTCATGAAAGCCCGAGTCATGGAGGACTTTCCTCTCTCGTGGGAAGACATGACCGCCACATGGCACCTATGACCAACACATGGCGCTTATGCACGCCTATCCAAAGAGACCCCCTGGGTCTATAAAATGGTGGACTTTTCCACCCAAAAAAGAGAGAGCAGAAAAGAAACGTTTGGAGCAACGAAGCCCTGCCAGTTTACCGCCAGACGTTTTAGCATTGATTCACGTCATCCGCATCCGTGATCTCTTCTGCAAGGGAGGTCATCGGGTGTTTATGGAGAACATGAATCCGGATCCATGGATCCATCCATTCGCCGACAAAGCTTAGTGTTCTGTTTTTATTTCTTTTGCATTATGATTTCGGATTTTGATTTCAAGCATATCAACATGCAGATTTTGATTTTAAGCATGCATTCATCGGATTTTATTTCATTAAAAAATGATGCAGACCTAGTTGACTTTATATGTATTATGACGTAATTATTTTATTATGTTTATGTTATGTTTTCCACGCTGCAGCTAAACCGTATTTTCTTTTATGTCGTTGTTTTATTTGTTTTAAAGATCGAATGTTTTATTTTTACACAGGTGCTACTAACGGATATGTTGTTTCTTTGAACGCAGGAGAAGCAGCAGCGATTGAAGATTCACCAACACAAGTGGCGCTGCCCTTTTTTTTTTTTATTAATATGATTCGATTACGTTCATCTTATTTTGTGCATGTTCATTTGGTATCAAGTTAGTATTGTTTTTCTTTCGAAATCTCGTGTTTTCACCACCCATGTTCTACACTTGATAATAGGTTGATCATGCTAATGAAATCCATACCGCATTGCTTGAAAGTCTCAGTCACAATGACATGTTTCAAGGGTATTAGTTTATTCCTTATTTTACTCTAAACATTCAATATAATTTGTACTTTTTAACTTATTGTAAACAATTAGAGAAGATAGTAGGCTAGTAATATCCAACCCTTAAATTTTAAGGGTCATGGTTGACATGGAATAATGCCTTCTTTGCTGCAATATTGTTTGATCAAGGATTCTATTTTTTCTTTTTAATGTAATATAACATAACACCATCATACTATTTTCTAAACAAGACACCATTGAGCCATGTGTAATGTGTTATATTTTTCCTGAATTACTTTTTTCTTAACCATCAATTCCTTTGGTACTTTCCCAATGGCCATGTACCTACAAATGTTGCCCATCCATCCTATCCTATCATCTAGTTCAATTTCCTCCACTAGGGAAACTAATTCTTGGAGACCAATATTATTAGATTCTCACACAAGACCCTACCCTAGATGAGATTAGTGGGTTTAATTTCAATATTAAATTCTTGATTCTTGTTAATCCATCCATCTCTCTTTTCTTCCAATTTGTCATGAAGCATAGTGGATCAGACATTGGAGTGTACTACAAAGACTATAGTCTTCCTCTATGACAATTAGTACCTAAATTTTGTAAGAGCCTTCATGATCACAACCACATTTTTTTTAATAAATATTTAGCTTTATTCATAATTATGGAGGACTTGACTCAATGAAATGGGGTGCTCCTTATCCTTATCATTTTTTTTGGGTTAACATGGCAACAATGCTTTCATCTATTCTAAACATGTAAATCCTATTTGGAAAAAATAAAATTAAATAGGACTAGGGTCCTTGTAATGGCATATTTGATGTCTTGAAAAGCCTTCCTATCTTCAACAATCTAGACTAGAGCAACATATTTCTTTAATATTTTGGTAATCAATCTGACCATATGGGCAAAATTTGTTATGAATTTGGTAACAAACTAGATTTGACCTAGGAAAGACTATATTCCTTTGATATAGGTTGGAAATGGGAGGTCTTGGATGACTTCCATTCTATCAAGGTCTATGGATAATCATTCCTTTAACACTACATGAACTAGCAATAGCATGAAAATGAAATTTTTAGGATTGAGTAATATGCCAAACGTTTTATACCTCTAAAAGATTGAATCAAGAAGGTTTGAGGGATTGGTTGGTTGGTAAAGCACCTCATTTGTCCTATGTAACCCTGGTTCAAATTTTAGGGCCTTATAATACTGGAGGGTATATTGTGTTAGAACCACCGACTACGTTAAAATTTTACCCAACATAACTAGAGGTTATAGTTGCAGCAAGGATTAGGATTTAAACCCATGAAGAGGCGATGAAAAATGTAACGAGTTACTGATTCCTCTAGTATACACAAAAATAAAAAATATTGACTCAAGATGTTCAATATGCTTACACCTAGTTTTAGAATACCTAGCTAAATCATTGAGATATATGAGGATTATCTCACCAACATGTTTGGTGAATGCTATGTCCACAACACATTGGAAGGTTATCCCTGCATTTGATAGTCCAAAAAGGAATCCTCTTGTATGTGAAGGTTCCTCACTTAGTGGTGAATGTTATCTTGTGTTGGTCATCATCCTTGATATAGATATGATTGTACCCTAAGAAAACATCTAGAAGTGATCATTTTTGGGATGTTAGTGCCTTTTGAAAAATCTAATCAATAGCGAGGTGAGGGTACTGATCATTCAATGAGGCTCTATTTAAGTTCTTGAAGTCAAGGTACAACCTTATATCATCATTATTATTACATATAAGAACCAAATTAGTGATCTAGGTGGAAAATTTAACTAGAAATATGATCTAGGATTATAAGAGCTTCAAGAATTTCTTCTTTATTACCACCTCAATTTTAGGGTTTAGTAATTGTTTTTGTCAAAAAGGTTTGGCACCAGGTTCAAACTCAATAGTATGTTCTATAATATTTGATCATATATATTGAGATATTCATACATCCATATAATTACATACCATTATTTGGTGCAAAGTTCCCCGAAAAGGTTAATTTATTCTTGAGTGCACTCCTTTCCAAGTGTAAGAAAATAAGACCACTGAATAACGAAATAACGAAACAAGCAATTGCAATGAAAATGATTTCTTTGTATTGATTTTGAATGGAGCCTTGATCTCCGTTTACAATGCTTTTTCCTTGAATGCGCAAGGGTATTATTACAACATGCTTGTTTCTTAGATGACAATGGGCAAAAAAAGAGAGAAATACCCATTTTCACCAAATTTAAATGCTAGCAGTGTCAATTGTCTTCTTTGCTACAACCAAGGGGTGAGTGGTCTTGTGTATCCTGCAATGGACCACTCCAGCTTCAACAACCACTTAAGATACTTGTTTTATGCACATATAAAGAAATTAAACGGGGGTTTAGTAGCACCTGTAGATGTGATTTAAGATTATAATGCAAATAAAACCCTCAAATGTACGTTTGCAGAAAACAAAAAAAAAAATGGATCTAAAATACCCTGCAAATAAAAATCATTCAAAACTTACAAATCTAATTTGTGTTTTTGGTGCTCTCGATGTATCTTAGGTAACCATGGGGCATGCGCCTCTAACTGGATAACCACGGAGGGGACGGTTAAGAAACCGTAGACTGAGCGATTACGATTGTGTAATCGCAGATCATGCGGTTGAGGCCGAGCGGTAGAATCTTAAAAAAATGCACTCTAGGGCATCGAATCTCAGATCTCCTCGAGATACGTGCAAGCTCCTAGCATGATTTTAGTAGCGTGATGGTGTGTATTCTTGACCTGCATTATTTGATGGGGTGGTTCTTATTTTATAGCTAATTTTAGGTCTTTGGAGGGAAGGATAGGTGGCAATCTAAGGCTGCCATGTGGCAGGGGGAGTTAGAGTGAGTCACTTAGAGTGCCTCACTTAACTGGGGTGATGTGGCTAATGGGTGAGTGCAAGTGGAGTGCAATGTGGAGGATGAGTGAGTGTAAGTGGAGTGCAATATGGAGGATGAGTGAGTGCAACTAGGGTGATGTGGCTTGATGAGTGAGTGCAAGTGTAGTGAAATATGGAGGATGAGTGAGTGCAACTGGGGTGATGTGGCTTGATGAGTGAGTGCAAGTGTAGTGATGTGTGGAGGATGTCCCATGTGAAGGGATAAAGTGTGTGAGATGTGGCATGGTGATGGGTAGTGGTGGCTAGGACACATGTCCCATGGAAAACAAGGTATCCTAGGTGGATTTTCTAGATTTAATAAAATCTAGAAAATATAATTATGTGCAGGATTTTATATGCCTACATTTGAAATTAGGCATATATTTTATTTTGCAAATTTATGTGGTAGGATGCAAATGGTGCTTTTGTGAATGACTAGGTTTTGGTGTCTAGAGATGCCTCTTTTTGTACCACGTTGTGTGAAAACACAATACGGTGCAAAAACTAATGACACCTGTCTTTATTGGATAGATGGACTCAAATCTTCTTGATGCATAAGAATGAGTGATTTTTTGTAATTATTGATTACTTTTTTATTTTTCTACCTACCCCCTCAATTGGTGAATGGGTAAAGGATGAAACCCACGAGCCAATTAACCAAATGTGGATGATGAAAGGAGGTGGATGATTGAATGATGTGAATTGTGTATGCAAATGTGTGAAATTTTGATCAACTTGATGCCCCAAGTTTAGGATTGTGTGTGTTGTTTTGAATTTGCCTTTGGTTTCGATGATGTGCAAAATAGTGCAGTAAAACCATTAACTATTTGTGAGTTCTAGGTCCCTACTACTCTTAGTTGCTCCTATGCATTGGAAATGATGCATGGGGAATTCGATACTTGAGGGGTTTCCTGATTATACCAAATGTTGATTTGATTGTTTTTTGCTTTTATACCCAATGAAAAGGGCTTCCTTGTGCAAATTTTATTGAACACAACCAAGCTCAAATATTAAGGGACTTAGTTGATTTAATGCCATAGTGATTTAATTTGGATATGTGTCCTTATGGTGAGCTACCCATCTGATCGGATTGCATGGATTTCTAGTCGTTGCAACCGCCGTTTGTATAGGGTAAGTCACTAAGTACGAGGTGCACTTAATGATTTTGTGTTGATGATGATGTTTGTGATATGCATGATGTGATGGCAATGATGGTATTAATGATTTTATTTTTGGGGGTAGCTGATATTTTTTTCTAACCATACACTCCTCGATTAGGTATGCCAAAAAATGTGTGTTCCATGGTTTGCGTAGTCAACCGTGAGTTGCACGGTTACACGTGCCCACAAAAACATTGAACACGTGATTTGGCATGCAAACATCAGCTATAAATAGCTGAGCTGGTATTTTATTTTCATTTTGTGTCTAACTGACTGTTTGAGTTGTTAGGAGTGAGAGTGATGGAGGTTGTGGGTGAGCTTGGTGGAGCGAGTGACAAAGTGGAGGGTGGAGGCTCGGCTGGAGTGGAAGGCGAAGTCCATTATGCAGAGGTGGGCTTACAGAGCCCTTTTCTTATCGTTTATTGTTTTTTTTTATCCAACCACTAAGAGGGGTTGGTAAAAGTTTGTTTTTTTTGCAACCACTAAGAGGGGTTGGTAAATTTTTTTTTGTTTTTGCAACCACTAAGAGGGGTTGGTAAAATGTTTGTTTGTTTTTTTTTTTGTTTGCAACCACTAAGAGGGGTTGGTAAAATATTTTTTTTTTGTTTGCAAACACTAAGAGGGGTTGGTAAAATGTTTTTTTTTTGTTTGCAACCACTAAGAGGGGTTGGTAAAATATTTTTTTATTGAAAATGAAATGAAATGTTGTTTTTTTATTTTTATTTTTGAAAATGCATGAAAAATGTGTGTATTTCATTTTTATTTTTTGAAAATGGATGACAAATATGTGTTTTTTGAAAATGCATGGAAAATGTTTTTGTTGTCTCTTTTTTTTATGAAATCACTGATTTAGATTTTTCTTTGCTTTGTAGGTGAAGTTTATTGTTGCGCGACACAAATGGCCCCGTATTCTTTTGCGGGTGTGGGAGGCACTCACAGATGACGATTGGAAGCTCTTGGAGGCTATGGGGTTGACTAGGTGTGAGTGGGTGAGGACCGTTAGGGTGGATGATGAGTACTTGTCTACTCTTGTGGAGATATGGGATCCTAACAGGGGGTCATTTCAGCTTTCAACAGGGAAGCTTACCATTACCTAGGAGGATGTTTACCGCATCTTCCATGTTCCTGTCGAGGGTGTACCAATTCGAGTGGGCCACAACAAGGAAGAGGCCTTGAAATATATTTATGGAGATGACTGGGACATGGATTGTAGCAAGGGAATCCCTTACATTCAACTCTTCAAAGCTAGGTGCGCTACAGGAATTTATTATGTACATTATAGGCAACATGTTGTTGCCTAACAATATGGATTTGAGGTTCCCTTGGAACTAGGTGGGGATTGTGTTGCATCTAATAGTTGAGCCATAGTTTTATGCATGGCATCCCACTCTTCTCTGTCAGTTGTACATTGAGTTGTATGAGGTCAAGATATGGGAGCAAAAGGGGCTCAGGTGCAGTTTGGTGCTTCATGTGTGGGCATGGGAGCACATTAGAGTTGGTCATCTAGAGGGTCTACCTTGTGAGTGGGATCACTCACTTTCTTGTGCTCTCCGTTGGTAGACCAATGAAGATGCTTCTCCTACTCGTCCTTTCGCAGTTTGATACCCTATTTCCCGACGGGATTCATTCAATCCATTGTTGTAATGATGATCACCCCATGATTTTTAAGACACTAAGAGTTCCAGAGATTCAAGATCATTTCCCTTCTTTTATTGCATTGGATTTTGGATTTTATTTTTGAGTTTGCTCATTTTTGTAACAGAGCAACATGCATTTTTATTGCTTTTAGGAAAATTTTCTCGTTTTGAGAGAGAGAAAGGATAATTTTATTGCTTTTGGATGCTTTTCAGGATACTTGCTCATTTTGAGGAAGAGCAAGGGAATTTTTATTGCTTTTTGAATGCTATTGGGATACTTGCTTGTTTTGAGGAAGAGCAAGGTATTTTATTGTTTTTGTAATATTTTTGGGATACTTGCTCGCTTTGAGGAAGAGCAAGGGTTTTTTTTGGATGAAGGTGGAGCTTATCCTTTTGTCAACTTTGTAGCATTTTTAGACCATGTGCATAGTTGGATGAGCAAGCGATATCTTTCACTTTATGGCGATAACAACTCATGACTTTGTTATTCTTGATTTTCATAATTTTTTAATGTATATTTGATGTGTGTGGACTAAGAGGAAACTTTATTGACTAGGAATAATTTATTGCTTCTAAATATTGTTTGACTTTGAACTGAGGTTACTCAAAAATACTAGGACTGGCTGAGTGATTGAAAAAATTTGGAATGTGCTTATGGATTGATATGGTATGTATTAGTTTTGTGATACTTTCATTGCAAGCTTTTGAAAATTAAAAATATGGACATAAAATATTCATTGGCTGCATAATCACTATTGCTAATGATTATACAGTATCTACCCTACTTTATATGAACCCTTTCAATTGTCAAAATAGTATAAGGAAAGGTACAATTTATTATGATTGATGGAGTGATAAGTGGTGTTTGATGGGATGTGTCCCTAATTAAGGAAACACGACACAGTAGACTAGCGATTGTCCAATTTAAAAAATTGATCCCTAATATGACTAATGGTATGAACAAATGCCTAAAATGCATCTATGTAATGTAGGTGGAATGTATGGATGGATGCATGAAATGCAATGAAATGCAATTTTTTTAAGCCATGTATATGTACATATGTATAATCTGCATTATGCATAAAATACCTTTAGGTGTATTATGTTTACTGGCTCAGGTTCTAATGTTCCTTCTAAGATGACAAGTCTATACATTCCTAGATCCAAATTCTATTTCATAATGTATGGACCTAACCGATTAGCCACGAATTTATCTCTCAAGTGTGACAATGCATTGGTGATTTTTTAATTCTCTTTAAGGATGAGATCTCCCACTTGGAACTCACGAGGATGGATTTTTGCATTGTAGGCATGCTTAATGCAATCTTTATATGCTCATAGAATGTTTGAAGGCATTGATTTGTCTTTCATCCATGAGTGTAAGTTGGTCAAGATGTGCTTGTCTAGTTGTGTTGTCATCCATGAATTCTTGTAAGGTAACTTGCAAAGAGGGGATCTCGACCTCAAGAGGCATGATTGCTTTAGCTCCATAGACCAATGAAAATGGGGTTACCCCTGTTGGTATTTGATTGCTAGTTTGATAAGCCTATAGGGAGTTGAATATGGCAATCTCTATGATTTTCTTTTACAAGATTATTGAGAATGGATATCAAGGTCTTATTGGTCACTTTGGCTTGTCCATTTTCTTGTGGGTAATAAGGAGTCAAGAAATTGTGTTGGATATTGTACTTGTTGCATAAGGCTCGAACATTTTTTTTTAAATATTTTTCGTTGTAAAAAATAACCTTGGAAGGAATCCCAAAATGATAGATAATGTGCTAAAGTATAAATTCTGTAATTCGAGGTCCAGTCATAGTGGTTATTGGAATTGCTTTGATCCATTTGGTGAAGTATTTTTTGGTGGTTATGATGAAATTATGTTGTCCCGAAGAGGTAGGTGAAATTTTACCAATCAAATCTAGGTCCCATTATGAAAAGGATGAAAGGCTTTGAATGGGTTGTAATGCTTGCGATGGTACATGAGTCAAATTGGTATGATGTTGAAATTTCTTTACGTAGTAGCAACAATCATTTTTCATGGAGGGTCAATAATAACCCATGCACAAAATACACTTTGCAATAACCATTCCACTAAAATTTTTGCCACAAGTACCAGCATGGGCTTCATTTATAGCTCGTTGTGCCTCTATAGGATCTAGAAATAGAAGTAGAACTCCATCATAGCCACGTCTATAAAACAGGTCCCCCAAGAGAGTGTAATGAGCTAATTTTGATGTCAAATATTATGGGAGGATCCTAAACTTGAGAAAGTATCTTATTTCATTAAGGCAAGAATTGTTTGGCTCTGCATGGACCAAACAAACACTCTTCTCACCTTCGAATTTTGCTCATTTTATTACAGACTTAGAAACTATTGTGATGATAAGTAGTTTTAATTCTCCATGTTCATTATTAGGAATCAAGGATCCCAAATAAGCTATTGCATCCACAAATCCATTAGTCGAACGAGGCATATTATCAATTTTATACTAGTTGAATTTTACTAGCAATTTCATTGCAAATTCATGATATTGTTTCAAGACTAGTTTTTTACATTGATAAGTTCCTTTCACTGACACACGATAAGCTAGGAATCACCAAAGATGCTTATATACTTACTGCCCATATCTAGTGCTGAATGAAGCCCCAACATTAAGGTTTTGTACTCTGCATTGTTATTCATACATGGAAAGTCAAGTTTGAATGACAAAGGAATTGAAATTCCTTTGGGTGTATAAAATTCAACTCCAGCACCTTGTCCTTTTTTGTACTTTGATCTATCAAAGAATAGAGTGATGTCAACATCATCCTCAAGAGGGACTAGTTCTTCTTGTTCAGTGACAAAAAATATCAAATCATCTGGAAGATCTATAAGAAGTGGTTGATCATTTGGAAGTGGAGCTTCTTTGAGTTGATAGGATATCACCTAACCTTTAATGGATTTTTGGCTAATGAACTTGAGATCAAATTTTGTTAAGAGCATTATCCATTTTGCTATACAGGTATTTTTGTATGTGTGAGTCATCAAGTAATGCAGAGGGTTTTCTCTAGCTATGACATATGTAATGTTACTTAGCATATAATGCGTGAGTTTATAAGTGGTAAAAACCACTGCTAAGTACAACTTATCAACGTAATTATATCTTATCTTATAGCTCATAAACGTTCAACTGATATAATAAATTGCTTGCTCTTTATGATTCTCATTCTTTTGTGCAAGAATTGTCCCTAGTGCAAAATCTGTTGTAGAGATGTAAAGGTGAAAAGGGACTCCTAGATGGGGTGACGTTAATATTGGTGATGAAGCTAGATATTTATTTATGTAATAAAAAGCCTCTTGACATTCGGTTGTCCAAGAAAAAACATCTCCTTCTGTAGAAAGTGATTAAATGGCCTACATTTTTCTAAGAGTTGTGCAATGAATCATCGAACGAACTAAATTTTTCCTTACAAATTGTGCAACTCTCTCAGATTTTTTGGAGGTGGAATCTCTATGATGGCCTTGACCTTTTCAGGGTCCACTTAAATGCCTTGCTTGGAGATAATGAATCCCAGAATTTTTCCTGATGCAACACCAAATACACACTTCTTAGGATTTAACCTTACTTTATGTTCAAGCAATCGATCAAAAACTTTTTCTAGAACTTCAATATGCTCAAGACACATTTTAGATTTTGCAATTAGATCATACACATAATATTCAATGATTTTATGCATATAGTCATGGAAGATGTAGATCATGGCACATTGATAAGTAGCTCCCGCATTCTTAAGACCAAAAGGCATCACCTTATAACAGAAAGTCCCTCAAGGTGTGGTAAATGTTATTTTGTGTTGGTCCTCAAGATTAATTCGAATCTGATTGTATCTTGAGAAACTATCCATTAATGAAAGCATTTCATGGCCTACATAGGATTCTACAAGTTGATCAATGTTAGATAGAAAAAAATCATCCTTGGGATATGCTTTTTTAAATATCAAAAGTCCGTGCATATGTGTACCCCCCATTCAGCTTGCAAATGGGTACCATGTTAGAGAGCCACTATGGGTAGTCAATGGGTACTATGTGTAGACACCTAAAATACATCATGTCAAGGTGACTACTCATATGGGACATGCTAGAAGACCATATGGAAGATCTTGGATAGATTCCAAGGTATAGCAGTGGTTCTAACCACTCATTTAGGCATTTTGGCCTAATCAGTGTTGGCCGCGGCTGACACCCACGGTTAACAGAGCTGACCGTGCCTCAGAGCCGTGGCTAGCCTCAAAAATTAGTTGGACCTTGGCCGACCCAAAATCGGTTTCAACGGCCAATTGGTTGCAGATCAGAGCAGTTTGAGAGTGGAAAGTTTCAGAAACTTCCCTCCAACTACCTCAATTGCCTCTTTCTTGATCTTGGCTTCTCCATGAAGCTAAGACATGGCCTTCCAAAATGCTATAAGAACCCCCTCTAAATTGGGAAATAGAGAGATGAATCTTGAGTTGAGAAGCGGTGAAGCCCTATCGAATTGCATACTCACTTGCATTCATTGATAGGAACACTTTTTCTGCCCAATTGGAGATCACATGGCACTTGGAACCAAGAAGGCTATGGAGGGCTAGGAGGAATCAAGAAATGCAATTGAGCCCATTCCATCACCAATCTGAGCAATTCAACCACCAAATCTATTAGAGGACATCATGGTGACCCTTGATCATCAATTCATCAAGGGGAATTGGAGATTTAAGACCTACATTTGGAGAGCAAGTTCATTTTCAGCTCATCCACGACTGTCATCCATGGCTAACAGTGCCAACCACTTGACAGACCCATGGTCAAGGTTTAATCTCCTTTTTCCTTGGTTTTAGTAGTAGTTTCCATTTTATTTGCTTTAGATTAGATACATTTAATCTAGATTTACTTTATTAGAGATAATTGTACGTAGAATCATAGTTTAAAGGTATATTTCCTTCAATTTTGTCATTTAGAAAATCTAGCATTAGATGTCATTATTTCATGCATTTATGCTTTCAATTGTTTAATTAGGATATTAGATGGATTGATCTATGTTTCTTTTACATTTCTTGATGGTCAATTATCATGTTTAGTGTAGATTACTATGTTTCTTGCACTTTCTTGATTTCAAGCTTTCATGACAATATTTTGTATAATTTCCTCCAAAAGCCTCATTAAGAGAGGCCTCCTTTGTTTTTAATTGTTTCTTGTTGTTTCTTGAATGTAGGATTAATAGGGTCTTGCCATTCAACGCAACAAATACCTCTAATCATGGAGAAGAAGGCTACATTTGCCTTGGAGCAGTTCGTGACAATCTAGGAAGTCTTTGGATTACACCTACCCTTGCGTGGGGATTTTCCTATTATTGTAATAATTGTATCACATTGGGTATCCCTAAGAGGGATGGATTTGTAACCGAGTTTCAATGGAAATTTAATAAAGGAAACCCTTATTTATGTTTATTTGCAAATTCGTCTATCTTTCATGCATTATGTTGATTTTCAATTATTATTAGCTTAGGTGTATGCTTTTCGAGTTGCCACAGAAGGCGATCACGGTGGAACTCCACAATTTATGTGATTTAAAAGCTAACTTGCTCTATTTTTTGATGTTAGGGCTTAGCCACGGTTGACAACCATGGTTAACAGTTGTCGTCGTGCCATAGAGCCATGGGCAACAATTGCAGCCATGCATGATAGACGTGGTCAGTAGAAAACATAACATACAATAAGCAGCCAGATCTCCATCGGACTTGGATCTGAGGTAGGAGCATTTTTCTATCTCTGTAATTTCCTATCTGTGTATTTTTTGGTAGAATGCAAAAATGTTAGGTTAAGTAGAAAACATAGCAAAAAGTAGAATGGGAAAATCCTAGATGCTTTTTTAGTTTTCTACTAGTCGTTGCTAGGAATAGCGGATCTCTGATTGTAGTCCACCCTAGTCTCCAGTGGTCTAGGACATTTGTGTTTTAGAGTTTGCATGCTTGAGGCCCAATCAGTGGCCATTCCTTCATAGATAATTGCATTCTCTAAAAAATCATATAGCATAGTCATGCATTCTTTTAAAGTGAAACATTCTTTTGAAAAGCATGTAGGAAAATCATTTGAATGTTATTTTATGCATTTTATTTTCATGCAAAGTAAAAAGAACCACACACACCATGACACATTTTAAACGCTAGTGAGTTGGAAGTCACATCCAACCACTAGTAGGGTTCAATGATGGTGGCAGTGATTTCCATCCATTGGCCCAACTCCCTCGATCCTTTTGTTACTAGACCAATACCGGATCCAAGATGCCATCATAGCCCATGGAAAATTTGCACGTATCTCTCTTCGGAGAGGTATATCGCTGACTACGGGTGAACAGGGTGAGGACCGGGAGGACCTGTGCTCCCTGACCGTGTGTGGACTTCATTACCACATATTATAGGTGGGATTACACGGCCTGGAGTTCATTGCCAGGTTGTCGAGCTATGAGTATACAGGTGAAAACCCTTTAACAATTGAGTATATCATCAACATATTGAAAACACGATGAGAGTTACTTTCTGATACAACAAATCTCAAAACACATCAAAATAGTTTAGGGCTCACAAATAAAAATTTAAAAGAGATAATCATTATTGTTTACTTTGTTTGCCTTAAAACTTACATACGAGATAATATAATATCATGGTGGTTACACGGAGAGGTCGATCCAGGCATAGACCCGAGATCGAGGCCGAAGCTCCACCTAATGCACAACAAGACGCGTAGAACCCTCAACCATAGAATCCTCCCGAACATCATTCGATGAGTATTAGAGGGGATAATTCTATGCGTGGGGATCCTATTGAGAATACCCCGATTAGAGGAGCCACTAGACACTCCTCGAGACATAGATCAGAGCATGGGGCTTCCTAGCATGGGGGTCCTAAACATGGTAGCATTTACCATGATCACACTCCACATGCATCCATGGGATCTACTGAAGAGTTTGTCATAGAGGGATCTAGATTGGTACCCCTTTGACCTATATCTAGGGGAGGCTTGAGGCCTCCACCATCTGAGTATAGATGAGTTCAAGATCCACCCATTCAAGGGTAAGTAGATAGGGCCACTTTCGAGCGTAGGCCCATGCAAACTCCCAACAAAAGTGAGCCTTGTAGGATCACAATAGACATGTCTAAAGTGGGAGCAAATGGTATGCCACCTCATGAGCCATGGCATAGTAGATAGTTAGATGGTCTAGATAGAGTCTTAGGATAGCTAGGTTATAAGCCTACTCTTACGCCTTCTCATTCTATGAGCGTGCATAGTGGTAGTACAATTAGGACCATCAGAGAACCTAGAGAGTGCTCCAAATATTCTCATGATATGCATGCCCTGGCATCCCATGCGGGCATAGAGTATAGGCAACAGCTAGATGCGAATGCCATCTTCACAGACAAGGGCAAGAGCATAGCAAATCAGTCCATTGGGGGACACACCCACAAAGTCACTCGAATAGAGTACACACACCAGAGGCCTCATACGGCTGATCACATAGATAGATCTCACAAGATGGTGTCAGAGCAGAGATGTCAGATTCTCCAAGACCAATTGGAGGATGTTCATGCAGAGTGGGAATACCTCAAAAATGAGAACACTCAGAGGCAAAGGTTCATAAGACAATGCTTATACGAGCAACACATAAAATGCATCCTTGATCAAAAGGAGCATGTTGAGAGGGAGGACCGATTGGCCAGTGTTGGTTTACCTCCCCATAGTGAGCACAGGGAGAGCATTGATAGATGAGCTACTTCATAGCCCGATTTGCACCCTGAGTATATAGACACCCATACTCATCGTACGACCCAACATAGAGATCGGTGCCCTACATTCGAACATCATGGGCATAGGCAGTATGAAGAAGAAGTGGGAGAGGAATTAGATCAAGAATATCCTAAAATATCCCAAGTCGAAGTGGATGATGAGCCTAGTCCTCCACCTCGATCGAAGAGGAACATGCCTCCAAAGGTGCCTCAAAGGTAATCCAGAGAAGAGGAGTTCCTATCTTCGTAGGCCTATAAGGCCTTGGTAGAAAAGGTTAGAGCTATCGAGAAGCAAGGAATGACTTATCAAAAGCCTACCTTGAATAAGATTCATAATGAACCTTTATGCCCATCAGTGCCTATTTCGGCCTATCCTGAGCATTTTGAGATGCCTAGGCTGGAAAAGTTTAAAGGAGAGGAGGATGCTCAGGAGCATGTGATGAGTTTTCTAGACATGTGCTTTCAGATCGAAAGCAATGATGCCTTGCTCCTATGGACCTTCATTACAACCCTCTCAGGCCCAGCTCATGAGTGGTTTAATCAACTCAAGAGGCACAACATCACTAGTTTTGAGCAATTGGTTGATGCATTTCTTGAATGCTTCTCCTTCGACATCAAGAAAAAGGTGAACCTATCCGACATGGCTGCTTTAATGCAACATGATGATGAGCCAGTTATGGATTATGGGAAATTATGGAGAAATATGATGGCAAAGCTACCATTCTCCATCCCATCCTCTGAATTAACTCGAATGTTTATAAAAAGTTATACAAAGCACATTTCGTTATTATTATAGTTGTAGCAATATCAAACATTTGAAGAGGCTTTGGTGCAAGCCAAAGTGATAGAGGATATCAAGTTACAGGAGGGTAACTTGAAGCTTAGAAACAAGAAGGAATGGAACAAGAAGAGCACTGAGAAACAACAAGCCAAGCCGACCCACGTTAATCAGGTGGTTTTAAACCTTCAGAAAGGGGATAAGGGGCAACAACAATGAAATTATCAAGCCCAACCTCCTCCTATGCAATATGAGTAGTACAACAACAACCAGAAGGGTAAGGATAAAGAAATACACCCTCCTCACATATTCACTCAATTATCAGAATCGTTGACATTGATTTTCCATCAATTATGTGAGGCAAAGGCAATAAACTTACCCGAGGTCAAATTAGTGGACCCTAATCAACCCAAGCCTAAGGGGTATAAGGATGATCAATATTGCATATTTCATCGAATGAAAGGTCATGACATAGAGGTATGTTGGTCTTTCAAACATTTAGTGCAAAATATGATTGAAAGAGGTAAGCTTCTTGTAGACAATCCACAAGCGCCAGATAATCAGAATATGGGGATTTACAAAAATCCTCTACCCAACCATGAGGTACCAAGGAATAATGTTGGCCAAGTCAATCAAGTACGCATCGAACCACCAACCCATGGGTTCATCGGAATGGTCAACATCATCACAAGACATGCGAGGTATGAAAGACCAAATCAACCTCCATCTCCCATTAGAGTCCAAGCTGTGCCTCCTCCAAGGCCAGCCCAAAATGTGCCAAGCCCACCAACTAGACCGGTGGTGACAATCAGGAGTAGGTTAGTTCAAAACCTATAGATGACTCCAACGAAGTTGTCTATTTATGAGTTGATTCAGTAGTCTCCCAAGCATAGGGAGATGCTTATGGATATTCTAAGGTCCATAGAAGTGTAGTCCCAGGATCCTGAAGCATTCACACACTTCATGGGACACGTGCAACAATGTCAAGAACCGATTATACAATTTTATGATCATGAAATCAAGATGGTTTCCACTATCACAATGGACCCACCGCTCCATATCATTATGTGTGTAAACCACAAACCTTTCAAGTGGGTTTTGATTGATACGAGATCATCAATCAATATAATCATGACCAAGGCATTGACATACCTGAAGTTACCAAAGATGCATATCATACCTTCTACCTTCACATTGAGAGCTTTTAATGATGCATTATGCTCAACTATCGACACTATAGTCTTACCTATTCAAGTGGGACTAAAGACCATCCCGATGATGTGTCATGTGATTGAAGGTGCTATGTAGTATAATATACTTCTAGGATGGCCTTGGATAAGAGAAATGCATTGTGTCCCTTCCATTCTCCATCAATGTATTAAATACGTGCATGAGGGATAGGTTCACATGGTACCTTCAGATGAAGAACCATTCAAATACGTGAATTTAGAAGATTTATCGAGGGACTTCATGCTCCCCTCAATGCACCTAGACATATAGCCAGTATCATCGATCAAAGAGCCAAGAGGTAAAATGAAAGAAGTGTGTGCCAAACCTACAACATCTGCATCTCAATGATCGGAGCACACGACAATTGCTTCTACTAAACCGTCTACATCCATAATGCATCGGGATGATAAGAAGCTAAAGGTAAATATGGGTGAAAAAGAGATAAAGCAAGTACCCAAACTAGTTGTTATCGAGGTCCCTACTCCCATGGAAGTAGAGAATGCTCAAGGAGAAGTCGAAGAGGCACCTCAGCCTACTTCACCTACATCTTCAGCAGGGTCATCTGCACCATAAGTGACCATTCATTTGGTTAATCCTAGATTAGGGGAATATATTGTGTAGAATGTGACATTTACGTCGATCATCGAGACTGCATAGGATATGGGCCGACCACAAGCCCATCGCCTTCCCATAGGGATGGTGGTACCACTAGGGGTACCTCCTAACCAAACCAATTTCATCTATGGAGGGCTCGACCAACTTGCATCTCGCACCTCCATGGATGAGGATGATGATGAACCATTCACTATGAATGTTCATTATCTCTCTAACCCAGAATATGCCTTACGATATTTTGAGCATTACCATTGGCATGGTTACGGTCTCGGATTATTCGAGTAGGGGCGTAGGAGGCCTTATGAACCATAGTATCAGTTGCCTACTGATAGGTTTGGGTTAGGATATTATATTGGAGGATAGGATGAACTCCTCATGGCATCTTTAGACCACCTGTACCTCAATCTAGGGGGTGAAGTTGACTTCAATCCTTATCACCCCAATCCCTCCACCTTTCGAAGGGATAACCAGTTAGTGTCTTACATCACTATAGAACCACCCGAGATATATCACGAAGACATATTGGTGGAGACCAGTCCAGAGCACATCCCAAGAGACAACTTGGATGAAAAAATCTATGGGATAGCCGATGACATAGGCATGCAAGTTTAGAATACTAGCATAGAGATAGATTCTGAGTCAGAAGATCATTCTGATGAAGATAGAGTAGAGTCCATATTTGAGATAGGTGGACCGAGTTGCATATATGAGAGTGATGATGATGATGAGTCCTCAAACAATGAGCAATATGAGGATGAGACTGAGTTGGCTTACTTAGGCCCTCTTAATTTACATCATATATTACCTTTGGAGATAGTCATCGAGGATGAGCAATCCTCCATTGATGATAGCAGTTATCGAGAGTGGGCTTTCATGGGGCCCCATCTTCCTGATCTCCCAGTTCTAGTAGGTAGCGATGAAGGTTTCTATTATGATAGTGATGATGAAGATGAAATAGAGAGAGCCTATTTGGGGCCTCCCTACTTACATCATCATAATGCACCATACACTATAAAGGATATGTACAGAGATATCAATCTCCACCCATACCTCAGAGGAAGAGCTCCTAATTTAGATAGGATTTATCATATGGTCTTCCCTGATCCACCGACATTCAGAGAGCTCCTAGAGCCTAGAGATCCTATTTTTGAGTCTATCCATAGACCAGATCCAGAGATCCCCATACCCCTAGAACCACATCTTGAGGATGGAAGTTATATAAATTTAGAGTCACATGCACGTGGTCCTAGAGATATGATCCATTCCATCAATATGATCTCCATTGATTTGACCACTCCACTTCACAACCCAACTGACCCCTCCAAACCATTGTATCTTGATGTAGATGCTATTGATTGGGATCATGTTGACTCACCACTAGAGCCTGAATATTTCTTCCCTAACGAAGAAATGTTGCAACCTTTTCATTTTGTGCCAGGCTATGCACATGATGTTTATCATGCTGAGGATGCTTCCAATATGGAACCCATAAACCCAGCAGATGACATCCACTTGATCCCTACACCTCACCAACTTGAGGAGGGATCCCACATGTCAATAGAGGAAACCTTTGAAGTGGATATCAGCAATGATCCCATGAATCCTAAGAAGGTTAAATTTGGAGAAATTTTATCTCCTGATGAGCATGCCAACCTCATCCCTCTACTGAAAGAGAGACCTGATCTCTTTGCTTGGACTTATAAGGACATGTCGGGTCTAGATCCAAAATTGGTTACTCATAACCTTTCGCTAGATCTCTCAAAAAATCCAATCAAGCAGAAACTTAGGAAGATGCATCCAATAATAGCCTTAATGGTTAAATATGAATTGCAAAAGCTATTGGATGTAGAGTTTGTCATTTCCATCGACTATCCAAAATGGGTATCAAACATGGTGCCTATAGGAAAACCTGATGGAAGGATCCGTATCTGTACGGATTTCAGAGACCTCAATAAGGCAACACCAAAAGATTCATTTCCATTGCCGAACATAGATGCTCTCGTAGATGCAACTGCGGGTCATGAAATGCTCTCCCTAATGGATGGTTTTTTTGGTTACAACCAAATTTGGATTAAGCCCGAAGACCAGCATAAGACCATGTTCATAATGCCATGGGGGACATTTTGCTATAAGGTTATGCCATTTGGCCTTAAGAATGTTGGTGCTACATATCAATGGGCTATGACATATATCTTTCATGACTACATGCATAAGATCTTGGAATATTATATCGATGACTTATTGGCAAAGTCATTGCTGCGTTCAGAGCATGCAGAGGTCCTGAGAAAGGTCTTCGATCACCTGATAGAGCATAATGTCAAGTTGAATCCTAAGAAGTGCGTATTTGGCATAACTTCAGGAAAGCTCTTGGGATTCATCATTTCAAAATGAGGGATCGAAGTTGACCCAACAAAGGTCAAGGCTATTTTAGAAATGCATCCTCCCATGAATATCAAGGAATTAAGAAGCCTGTAGGGCAAAGTAGCATCCATAAAGTGATTTATCACACAATTATCAGATAAATATCGACCCATGAATCGATTGCTACACAAGGGGGTCCCATTCAATTGGGATGAGGACTATCAAGCAGCCTTTGCTGAGATTAAGCACTACCTGGCAACGCCACCAATACTAGCTCCACCAAGACCAGAGGTACCATTCTTGCTATATATATCGGCAACTAAATTTGCATTAGGGACCATGTTAGCCCAAAAGAATGTGCAAGACAAAGAGCAAGCCATATATTACATTAGCCAAACCTTGGTGAGTTACGAGCTAGGATATGCCTACATGGAAAAGTTGTGTTTAGCAGTAGTGTTCGCTACAAAGAAATTATGGCATTATATGTTAAGTCATACGATGTATGTCATATCAAAACAAAATCCTTTGTAGTATATGATGAGCAAGATATATCATAATACATGTACTACAAAGTGGATCATGCTATTGATAGAATTTGATTTGGAATTCATTAGCCAAAAGTCCATTAAGGGATAGGTCATAGCTGATCAACTAGCTAAGGTACCTCTAGAGAATAGTAGGCCTCTCACCATAGAGCTACCTGATGATGTGGTTTTTACATTATCAGAAGCACACCTAAACCCGAAGAACCAGATAACAAAGCTGATATGACCTTGTTCTTCGATGGTTCGAAGTGTGAGCAAGGGGGTGGTGCAGGAATAGTGTTGTTCATGCCGCAAGGTGCTCCCATGCCCTTGTCATTCAAGTTAGACTTTCCTTGCACTAACAATAATGCTGAATACGAAGCCCTAATCTTGGGCCTCCAAATAACTATCACCATGAAGATCAAAAGGTTAAATATCTTTGGTGATTCCCTTCTCATTGTCAACCAAGTGAAGGGACTTTTTCAATGTAGGTGTCCTATCCTGAAGGCCTACAAAGATCTTGTTGATACTTATCTAGCTCAGTTGGAGTGGTATGACATCGAGGCAATCCCTCATTCATCGAATAGATTCATAGACACTATGGCATCTTTGGGATCCTTAATCCCTCAGAATCTATCTATCAATTTTACTACCATCCATGTAAAAATGTTGTCACACTCTGCTGTGCAGCATGAAGCTTTGGATAACAAAGAGTCAATCAACATGATTCATATAGAACCAAACCATGAGTGGTTCTATAGAGCTAGAGACTTTCTCAAGAGAGCACCTTGGGGGTCATTGATCTCGTAGGGTCCTACGGGGAATGGTACCACCATTCACCATAAGGTTGTTTCCCAGTCTACATTTGCAAATGTTAAACCATAGGGGGAACATGTTGTCTTGTCAGTTGAGGCTGAGGTCTATCAGAACTGGATGTCACAGATACATGACTTCCTAAAGCTTGGTGTAATCCCTCAGGGATTATCATGTGCCATGAAATGCACATTTAAATAGAAAGTGACAAAGTATGTCTTGTTAGGAGATATTTTGTATCATCGAAGCTACGATGGAGTTCTCCTTCATTGTCTTGAGCCCCAAGAATCATCTTGGGAAATTTTGCAAGCTCACGATGGTACGTGTGGTGGCCATTTCAATGGCATGGCTATCATCAAGTGCATCCTTCGCATGGGCTATTATTGGCCTACTATGGAGAAGGATTGCAATGTGTATGTCAAGAAATGCATTAAATGTCAGCATCATGCTAATCTTGCACACTTGCCATCATAGGCCTTACAACCCATTCAAGCGGCTTGGCCATTTGCTCAGTGGGGTTTGGATCTAATCGGTAAGATCTCTCCTCCATCATCGGGCCGACATACATTCATTATTATGGCTACTGAGTATTTTACTAAGTGGGTGGAAGCAATCCCATTAACAATGACAACTAGAGCACGTATTGCTGAGTTCATACTCACCAATATCATAAGTCATTTTGGGATACCATCCAAGATAATTTTGGATAATGGAACGTCATTCAAAAACAAAACTGTGAGGGCTTTGACATCCAAGTACAGGATCAAACATAGTTTTGTGACTCCATATTATCCATAGGAAAATGGGCAAGTTGAGGCTTCAAACAAGATAGTGGTATCCATCTTGAAAAATATGGTACAAGAGCACCACAAATATTGGCACATCCAGTTGCCCCTTGCATTATGGGCTTATAGGACTAGCATTCGGACACCCACTAGGGCAACTCCATTTTCACTAGTATATGGTACTGAGGCCATTATGCCCCTAGAGTTGGAGATTCCAATGTTGCATATCACATTGAAAGAGTTCATCGATGATGACACTGCATGACAAGCTCACCTAGATCAATTGATGCTACTTGATGAACATCACGTGAATGCTCTTGAGCATCTCCACGTTTATCAAGAGCACCTAAAATGAGCTTACAATAACAAAGTCCATCTGAGAGACTTTGAGGTTGGTGATCTTGTGCTGAAAGAGAACCAACAGAACTCAAATCTACCACCAAAACTATGAGACAAATTTATAGCTAATTGGTTAGGTCCTTATATCATCTCTGAGAAGATTGGACCTAGGACATATCACTTAACATCGCTTGAAGGTGTTGAAGAGCCTGAACCTCTCAACATCCTTCATATTAAAGCGTTCTATGCCTAAAACCATTAAAAGGCTCCAAAGGCATATGTAAGCCCTTTGGTCATCCATTAAAAGGCTCCAAAGGCATCTGTAAGCCCTTTGGTCAAATCAAAATTTCAAAAATCCATAAAAATTTAAAAACAATAAAATCTAAAAAAATTGAAAATATCAAAAATTCAAAAACATTTGCATCATTGCATTTACATTTGCATCATTGCATTCCATTTACCGCATGCATTTCATTTTGCACATGCATTTCATTTTGCATTGCATTAGGTATTTCCATCCATCGCACTTGCATTAGAATAAGTTGTGTTTACAATCTTACAAATGACACCACATTTGTATTTCAATCATGCATCTATGCATTATCATTTTCATCCATCACCCTTGTGAGTAATTGTGTTTTTCAACACAACCCTTCCTATTGCTATGAAGAATATACTAAGGTTTTTTGGTCATTCAACCATACCTAGAGGTCTTCTCAAGAGTTGGTAGAAAGCTTGCTTTGCTTTTGTAGATGAGGTCTAGTTTTGATAGCACTTAGCATATCAGAATCCTATCACTAATTAACAAACTAAACAATCCTAATTAGGACAAGGGAAATATGAAAGCTACGAAGCGAGACCAGGTATCCTGAGGTGAAAATTTTATCTTGCTTATCCCCCTATGCGGATGGTCCAAGAAATGTTGACAATTGGAAAAAGGACAAGTTTCCCCTACCCATATAAATCCCTTGCTTACGTCAAAAGAAGCAAAATCCCAAAAAGAAATTCTTGAATCAAATCCTAGAATGAAATCCCAAAATCAAGTCAAATCAAGTTCAAGTTTACAAGAAATCAAATTAGTATCAAATCCCTTGCTCAAAGAAAAAAAAAAGTACAAAATAAATAGTGGTTTTTATCACTAAAAAAAGTACAAAATAAACAGTGATTCTTATCACTTTATATGAGCAAGTATCTCGATAAATTGAAGAAAAGAAGGGAGTGAACTTGAATCCTTGGAATTGTTAGTACTACCGCACCTTACGCATGATGATATGTCTGATACATTAGCATCTTGATTTTGTGCAGACCAATGTTTGAATGTGGAAGAGCTAGCTTCAGGTGTCATGTATCACCTAGTGGTCTAATCCAACTGAAATCCAAACCTAGGATTGGATAGACATTTGAGGATCCCCAATACAACAATGGGCTGAATGAATCCCGCCTAGCACTGGGGTATGCTTATGCCTTATCTAATATACTCATTTGCACACACAGGGGTAATGAATAGTTGGGTCTATCCTAGTGAAAGCCTTATGTTTCAGAAGTCTAGTATGGTCAGTATACAACTTTTGATAAGTCAACTAGGGTGTTTGAGTCTCATGGAAAACCTCAAAAATTCCCAAATAGCAACAATCAATCAAATCGTAATCATCAAATATCAATTTCTTTTATGAGAGTTTGTTTATTAGAAATGTTCATAATATAGGTTAGATACCGGATGGATGTCAGAAATGATATTTAAATGGCCACTGACTATGTTATCCATATTATTTTAATTTACAAAAGCTTATGAACAGAAACAATACATCATTTCATAGCACACATGGGTGTTTAATTGATAAATTCTTATGATAAGATACATCAATTACAATTCATGATTGTTATACATTCTGTGGTGTCATCCATTAGATTGTCAAACTCATATTGCATTCATACATTATGTTTTAAGTGATTAAAGCATACATGTCCATTTCCAGTAAATCATCATCATGAAAATTATGCAATACATACATGGCATGAAGCATGTCATAACATCATAAATTAAATGCATACAAGTACTATAAATTGAACATGCATTTAACATCCAATATTGCATTCATATACATTCATCATAAGTAGTCCATCCACACATGTATATCACTGCATCTAATCATACATCACATAGCTATCTAGTGCATGTCATACATACATCACATCATATAGCATAAAATAAACATAACACATCAACATTGCATCCATATGCATCTCATAAACATAAAATAAATAAAAATTGCACATATAATAAGTCTCAAAATTCTGATCATATATATATGTGTATCAAAAAAATAGAGAGTATATCGACATATGTCAAAAATACCCGTAAGCTACAACTATGTAGGTCCTCGACCTTACACTAAAAAATGGTACAAAAGCATCTAGCATAGATCTGTACTAAGCAGGGCCTGCACCCCCAGTCTGAGAGGCTCCACCATCGCCTCCACCCTCCCTGTGAGTCCATCTAGAGCTGGCACCTGAGGTCCTCTCTGATCTGTGTGACCTATGACTAGAGCGAGATGAGGACTGCCCTATCTCCCTGGTCTGCATCCTCTGAGATCCTGAAGCTATGGTCCTCTTCGGAACCTCACCCCCGAGTAGCTCAATCTCTCCCCTCAAGGTAGAGATGTATGCAACATCTGATGATCTATCACTGATGTGCTGCTACACTAGAGCCCGTAGTCTCCTGATCTCTACCATCGGGTCCATCACTGCAAATCCTGGTAATCCCTATAATGCTAGCACTGTTGGTACTGTTGGGGCTACTAGAGTAGCTGGAGCCACTAGTACAACCTATGAAGTTGAGGGGTCCTCCCTCATAGCCCTGAGTGAGTCACGCTCTATAGTCATAGCATCTAGCTACGACTGTACAAGGATGCACTACCCTGTAACCCTCTGGATCTCAATATGTGCCATAGTGATCTATGCCTGGAGAGCAGCCTTCTCCTCTGCATACTCACACCACTAAGACTACCCTACTATGAGCTATGCCTGGAGGTCCTTAACCCATGCCTCTAAAGTAGCTATGGAAGTGTCTCTCCCTAGCATCTACATCTAGAGTGTGCCTACCTGAGTCTATAGGCTAGCAACCTAGGCCCTGAGCTACCCGATCTCACTTTCAGGTGGTACCTCACCCTCCTCAAGAGCGTCACCCTCCTCCTTAGCCAGGGGTGCCTCCTCTATGGCTCCCTCACCCCATCCACCCTTAGTCCTCTAATGGACCCGATGATCATGAGGATCAACCTCTACACCCTCTGCACCCTCTACTATAGTGCCATCTATTAGTCTACCCAAGGGGCCCTCCATGCCCTACCATACCCTAGTAGTCCACCAAGTATCATAGTCAGGTGTAGTCCCTGCATCTGTCAAGCTCGACTCCTAGAAATCATCATCCTCATCACCTAGTGGAGTCACCCTAGGCCATGTCAAGTCTCTCTCTAAAGTGAGGTCGATAGATGGTAGGAAGCTCTAGAATGTCCTACCTAATGCTAAACTATCTAGTGATACGAGAGAAGTAGAAGAACTCATGTACCTCAAACTTGCATCCGAGGAGCCATCTATCTCTGCATGCTCAACGTAGGTATCTATCAACCTCCATCCATGGAGGGTAATCTAGATAAGAGCACCACTCAATATGGTCTACCTGTAGTCATGCAAATCACCCAATGTAATAGTCTAGGTCCCCTACATGAGACCTACTCTGGAAGCCCTCCTGCTCGTGAGGCCAACATGTTGTATAGCACTAGTGCACTACCTCAATGGTGTCGATCTTGAGTGGTAAGCTAGTAGGGTACTCAATATTAATGTGCTGCCACCCCTAGATCTAAAGAAGTAAGCTACAACCGATGCCCACTCTACTCCTCTAAGTGATCTGGTACAACTCATTATAGAGCTACGCTAGTAGGGCACTCCCCTAGGATAGGATCAGGGGTTGATCAGTGTTGCTCATCAGGACATCCTACATCTTGTTGAGTGGTATTTTCACACACTTGTGAAAGTACACTCTCCTTTAGGATTTGGACTCCAAATCCCCTCTTGCAAAGAAGTCAAACAAACAACTTCTCCAAGGTCTCCGTTGTATTAGCATTTGCAACTGAGTATTAGTAATCTCAAATAAAGATAATCAATTTAAATGCTTGGAACACCTTAGTGATTGCAAGTAACTGTAAACAAGGGGCAATGTTGGTTTATTTCACCATGAAACTTTAGTGATTGTTCATTGTTTTTTTTTTTAGATTTTGTAATTTTTAAATGTTCATTTTAAATTAAAATTAAACCTTCGGAAAATATAAAAAATAAAATGAAAAAGAAATACAGAAAATTAAAAATAGAACACATTCAGTCTGATGCTATCCTATTCCGACAAAACCGAAGATATGAGGTTTTCATGCATGCAACCTAACCTATTGGACCTGCAAAACAAGCACAATCCGGATAAGCTAAGTGCTGGCTCCTAAGGATTTGAATGAGGTTTTCAGATTTAAGCATTCGCATGTAGCAACCAAGAAAATACTTGCATCAACTACATTTACAAGCCTAAAATCTGAAAAGGGAAAATAGACATTTAATCTTGCATGCAGAAAATGACTCCTTCTTTCTTGCCCATAAGATGCAAATTTTTGAATAATTCTGCATTAAAAATATGTCATGTTACAATAACAGAAGTCTCTGGTTTTCCCAAACCAAACAAAATGGAAGAAAAGCACTCCAAAGCAGGTCCAGAATGGCTCATCACCCTCAACTCCATAACCTGCTCCTAGCGGTTTTCGACCCCTTATGCCTATCTTCGCTTGTGCCTTTAAACTTTCTGCTACGGCTCTCTGCTTCGCCTTGTGACGCTTCGTTTCATCTTCCCGATCGATTCATTTCATTTCCCGCTCTTCATTATTCTGACTTTTGTTCGAGCATCAAAACGTTTGATTTTCTTGCTAATTGTAACCGCTTCTATAGCCCTTACACATTTATGCCACGTGTTCCACACTTTTTTGCATGTTTCGTAACTACCCCCTATAAATCGTGACCAAAAATAGCATGTCGCGATATCACGACATTTTTATGCATGCAACTTTGCTCTTCTACCTGCATCACGAAAATAAGACATGTCACGAAATCGTGACATTTTCTGCCAATAGCCTTGTCACCTTCATGCATCAAAAATGAGACATGTCATGAAATCATGACATTTTTATGCTATTGGGCTATGCAGATGCAACATGTCGCGAAATCATGACGTTTTTCTCTATCGTTGGGTTTTGTTGCACTTAGCCGCGAAAACGTGACATGTCACGAAATCGTGACACTTTTCTCTTCTGCACCATCTTCTTTTTGTCATGAAATCATGACAATTTTTATTTCGTACCACTTGCCGCTTTCGTCAGCGAAATCGTGATGCTTTTCTCTTTCGTCTATCTCGCTTCCTGTCACGAAATCGTGACAATTTTTTTGTTTCAGGCTATCCATATGCTTTCTGTCATGAAATCACGACGCCTTTCATCTTCATATCCCTTGCTACTTTCTGTCATGAAATCATGATGCTTTTCTCTTTCGTACCATCTCGTTGTTTCCTGTCACAAAAACGCGACATGTCACGATTTCGCGACACTTCTGCATTGACTCTTCTCTTGCTGCCTTGCACCGTGATTTCACAACACGTCGCGATATCGTGACATTTTCTCTTCATGATGCATTCTGATGCTCCTAGCCATGAAAACGTGACATGTCACGATATCACGACAACTTTTCATTTTCGACCATGACGGAGCAACATGTCGCGATATCGCGACAACTTTTTATTTTCGGCCGCGACGGAGCAACATGTCGCGATATCGCGACAACTTTTTATTTTCGGCCGCGATGGAGCAACATGTCGTGATATCGTGACAACTTTTAATTTTCTGGCCGCGATGGAGCAACATGTCGCGATATCGCGACAACTTTTTCCTTTTGTGAAATTTTGCTTTTTTCCTTGATTTTTAGCATCTGGGTCACTAAGGTCTTCTTTGAAAGCATGCAAAAAAGGTGGGTCCCCAATTTTGGGGTGTGTTGTGGATCAGCCACAACAAATGGTGACTCTGTTGTCAAATGCTCCTGAGCATTTTGGTGAGAACCCAACCTGAAATATACAAGCTTAGATACAAGCATCAACACATAAAGATAAACAAATACCGATAGATCAGAAATACATGAAACATCGGAATCATTAAGTATCAGCTCGGTGTGTGCAATGTGTTTCATTCCCTATCATTTGAACTTGATCAACATTCCATTGTCAGTTTTACTTATGATTTGTATGCAAGGCTATGAATGATTTGTGCAGGATTTGATGTATGATGAAGATGCTAGAGATATAACAACTTGCTTTACAAAGGCTCAAACCTTCTAATATCATGAACAAACATATTAAAGTCTGTCAAACCCTCTTAGGACCAAATATATGTATACTGAATTAATTTACTAGATCCCAAAGTTGGTTATGTGTCACTACCATCTTGAACCCATGTGCAAGTGTAAGTGAAATCAGAACTTTGGGGAATAGGATTCCCAACCTAAGCGAGATGGGAATTTAACCCTATCCTTACTATTCTGATTTGGAGTTCATTACCTCATCTTGAACAAAATGATTTAACCTGTTATGGATGAAATGGTCAAGCTAGTCTATCCATATGAGCAATCAGTGGTCTTGCTTTTAGACAAGACATGATGCCACGCATGAGCATACTTAACCCCATAATCCATGACTTGGCTTTCATTCATTCTTTTCTCTCTTTTTCTTTGGACCTTTGGGATGACTACCCATCCTTGCTAGGGACATGTAGTACGATCCCTCCAATCCAATATTAAGATGAAATGGGAAATATTATCTTTTATCTCTTGGACCTTGGGGATGACTACCCATCCTTTGCTAGGGACATGTAGTACAATCCTTCCAATCCAAGATTGAGATGAAATGGGAAATATTAGTTTTAATTTTATTGCTTGGACCTTTGGGATGACTACCCATCCTTTGCAGAGGACATGTAGTACGATCCTTCCAATCCAAGTTTTATGATGAAATGGGAAAAATGGAAGCTTTGGGGAATCGGATTCTCAACCTAAGCGAGATGAGAATTATGTCCTATCCTTACTACTCCATGTAAGTCAAATCAGAGCTTTGGGGAGTTGGATCCTCAACCTAAGTTCGATGAGGATTTAACCCTATCCTTACTACTCTGGTTTTAGGCTTTAAGCATTGATGGAAGTGGTAAAAACCATTGTTTTAAGGATTATGTTGCATGATAGGACAGACATGAAATATTCTTTTCACCTCACCTTTTCATCCAAGTATGGTTTTGACCATTTTGCTCAAGATTCTTTTTAATGTGCATGGAATGTGCTTGGTTCAAGATAGTTTGGGCAGCAGTTCCCAACCTTAGGATCCTTTTAATATATGTTATGTAATAATCCTAAGAGGATTCAACACCTTCTCAATAATTGCCCATGGAATGAAAATGTAACTGAGATGACATGTATATGCAATGTGGAATATGACATGAGATATGAATGCACTGCTTCTTTTGGAATATATCATCTAATTTACCATAATGTGCAAAACTGACAACTTCATGCATCACAAGATTCAAACGATATTATTTAAATGTTTGTGTTACTTGTGGAGCTTTCTACAACACAATTCCAATGTTTCATATTCTCCTGATTTTAGGCATAAGTTGACATCTCAAATTTTCTTCTTTTTTTTTTTTTATCAAAACAAACTAAACATGTCAAATGAAATCAACCACACAACTTAAATCCTAATCCAAATAGCAATCCCAAAATGAAACTTGAAAACACAAACCCAAACCAAAACCAAAATTTATATACAATATAGTACAAGATGATGCCAAGCTTGGACTATTACTTTCCTGGATCCCAAACATGATTAGAACATTTCAAAAGACATATGTCACAATACACATGCCAAATGTTGTAGGAATCCAACAACAATAAGATCAAACCAAGCAATGCAACAAATTTCAACTTGCCATGCTCACCATACCAATTTGATTTAGTTCTATTACCAACATCATAGGTGAGATTCAAATCAAATTGATTAGACAATGGTTGGTATTCAATTTTATTTTGTCTATTCTTTAAAGTGCAAGTTTCATCATTCCATTCATGATTTAGAAGTAGGCTTTCCTTTTCAAATGTGAGATATTGCAAACAAGAGCCTATTTCTAAAAGTCTTAAATTCAAATTATTTTTCGAGATTTTAAAACCATCAAAATCAATCAAAGCTTGACAAACATCACCAAGATTTGACATTTCATCATCAATGACATTAGCATCCAAAGGGACATCATGTAACCCATCACTTAAAATTTTTGTGGCTACTACCAAAGGTAAAGATTTCACCTTGTCACCCATACTCAACCCATCATGATTAGAATTTATCACAACTTGATGAGTGTTAGTAGCTTTTTCTTTTTCTTCATTGTCTTCTTCATCATCCAACACCTGTTCAAAAACACCAAAGTTAGGCACCCAATCAAACATGCGTCCATATTTTTCAAAACAAGAGCCTAATTTTTCAAGATATGTGTCACGTGACACCTTTCCATGATCAATGGCTTGAGTTGCCTCAAAATCCATATTTTCATTAGGATCATCAATAGTATCAAACCCACACCACTTAGGTTTTGTAATTTCATCATTTTGAGATGGCATAGACATTGTAGAAACAATAGGTGGATCAAGATTTTCGATTTCTTGCCCCTCAAGGGGAACAAAAACAATTGATTCTCCTTCTTCATCCATGGTAGTAGAATCATTATCCTTCTCCAACCTTTGATGAGATTCCAACCCTTCTTCCAAAACATTCTCGGATTGTACAGGACTTTTAATATCCTCATGTGAAAGGGCAATTGTATTATCCTCGCATATCAATAGGCACACAAATTTCATCAGAAGGTTTGGAGTGAGCATACTCTTCCCAAGAATCATAATGATCATCTTTCAAAATCAAATTGTGATGCTCAACTATTTCTTCATCATCTTTTAATTCATCAACATGTTTCTCATCAAATTTATCTTCACCTTCCTTAGATGGTTCAATTACTTCCAAAATTGGGTTATTGCTTGTATTCAAATTGATAAGGCTATCATAATCCACATGTGTAACCCATGATTCACGTTTAACATGATTTGGAAGGTGTGAATTTTCTAGGCCATTACTTTCAACAATGTCATCCAATGTGTCATCCGAAACAGATTCATCCTCATAGAATTCATCTTTTGGTGAGTCAAGGGTTTCCAATCTGTCACATGTTTCAATACTAGTTGGATCTAGTACTCCTCCCTTGCCTAAAATCATATTCTTATGAAAATCATTAAAATTGATTTTAGAAACATCTTTTGAATCAAGATGAGTATTTTGAAGTTGATTCATACTTAAGAAAGATGGTTGATCTTGCATAGTAGGTTGAGGATTTTGAAATTGATTGAAGCTTGGGAATGATTGTTGATTCTGAAATTGATTCACACTTGAACTTGGTTGAGGTGGATAAATCATTGGGTGGGTAAAGGAGGTATTAAATGATTGAAGATTACATGATCCAAAACCCACACCATAATTTTGACAACTCAATTGTTGCTCAATTGCCATTGCTTGAGTATAGGCTTGTGACAAAGATGTGATTTGAGGCATCCCTCGCAAATATGTGGAAATGAGTGGGTCAAGAGCATTTACATATATTTGGAGAGCCATTTCTTCTTGAAGAGCATAAAATGTCACTAATTGAGCATATAATCCAAAGAACCTTTCAGAAAATGACTTCACATTTTCACTTGGTCCTTTTTTAATAGTGAAAAACTGCTGATACATGCGGATTGGGTCAACTTGCTCTTTGTTGAATTGATTAAGAAATGCTGCCTCTAGCTGAGCCCAAGAAGTGATAGACCCTAAAGGCAGACTTGTAAACCAATCATATGCCACTTTGTCCAAGGTGTAAGGGAACATTTTACAAACCACATCATCATACCAAATTGTTAAGTGATTCACAACAAATTTGAATGCTTGAATGTGTTCTCCTACGGTATTTGTCCCGTTAGACAAAAATCGAGGAAGACATCTCTCAAAACCAACGGGCAAATAATGTTGAACTCCTGGTATGTTCAATGGGCTACCTGTCATCCATGGTGAAAACATAGCCATTAGTGAATCTTAAAGAATATAACTTTAATACCCAAAAAATTCTTTTTATTTATTTATTTATTTATTATTTTTAAATCAAATCAAATCACATTATTCTTGTATGAACAATCAAAGCGTTAGGACAAGTGCATAGCAATTCATGTCCTCCTTTTAACAAGTACAAAGTTGTATTGTTAAAAGAGGGCTAAAGATAATAATCAATAGGGCATGAAATATTCAAAATTTAAATCCCTATAGCATTTAAATCAATCTGAAATAAACCTATTCAGGCCCTCCTTCTAGCGCCAAAATGTTGAGTGGTATTTTCACACACTTGTGAAAGTACACTCTCCTTTAGGATTTGGACTCCAAATCCCCTCTTGCAAAGAAGTCAAACAAACAACTTCTCCAAGGTCTCCGTTGTATTAGCATTTGCAACTGAGTATTAGTAATCTCAAATAAAGATAATCAATTTAAATGCTTGGAACACCTTAGTGATTGCAAGTAATTGTAAACAAGGGGCAATGTTGGTTTATTTCATCATGAAACTTTAGTGATTGTTCATTGTTTTTTTTTTTAGATTTTGTAATTTTTAAATGTTCATTTTAAATGAAAGTTAAACCTTCTGGAAAATATAAAATAAAATGAAAAATGAAATACAGAAAATTAAAAATAGAACACATTCAGTCTGATGCTATCCTATTCCGACAAAACCGAAGATATGAGGTTTTCATGCATGCAACCTAACCTATTGGACCTGCAAAACAAGCACAATCCGGATAAGCTAAGTGCTGGCTCCTAAGGATTTGAATGAGGTTTTCAGATTTAAGCATTCGCATGTAGCAACCAAGAAAATACTTGCATCAACTACATTTACAAGCCTAAAATCTGAAAAGGGAAAATAGACATTTAATCTTGCATGCAGAAAATGACTCCTTCTTTCTTGCCCATAAGATGCAAATTTTTGAACAATTCCTGCATTAAAAATATGTCATGTTACAATAACAGAAGTTTCTGGTTTTCCCAAACCAATCAAGTGGAAGAAAAACACTCCACAACAGGTCCAGAATGGCTAATCACCCTCAACTCTGCAACCTCGCTCGCAGCAGTTTTTGACCCCTATCCTGTCTTCGCTTGTGCCTTTAAACTTTCTGCTACGGCTCTCTACTTCGCCTTGTGACGCTTCGTTTCATCTTCTAGATCGATTCGTTTCATTTTCCCACTCTTCATTATTTTGACTTTTGTTCGAGCATCGAAACGTTTGATTTTCTTGCTAATTGTAACCGCTTCTATAGCCCTTACACTTTTATGCCACGTGTTCCATGCTTTTTTGCATGTTCCATAACTGCCCCCTGTAAATCGTGACCAAAAATAGCATGTCGCGATATCGCGACATTTTTTGCATGCAGCTTTGCTCTTCTACCTGCATCGCGAAAATAAGACATGTCGCGAAATCGTGACATTTTCCACAACCTTTCCTTCATCACACTTTTCACACCTTTCACCTTCATGCACAAAATGAGACATGTCACGAAATCGTGACATTTTTATGCTATCGGGCTATGCAGATGCAACCTGTCACGAAATCGTGACGTTTTTCTCTATCGCTGGGTTTTGTTGCACTTAGCCACAAAAACGTGACATGTCACGAAATCGTGACACTTTTCTCTTTTGCACCATCTTCTACTTTCTATCGCGAAATCATGACAATTTTTTATTTCATACCACTTGGCCGCTTTTTGTCACGAAATCGTGACGCTTTTCTCTTTCAGGCTGTCTCGCTGCTTCCTATCATGAAATCATGACAATTTTTCATTTCGGGCTGTCCAGCTACTTTCTGTCATGAAATCATGATGCCTTTCATCTTCATATCCCTTGGCTGCTTCCTGTCATGAAATCATGATGCTTTCTCTTTCCGTACCATCTCGTTGTTTCCTGTCGCGAAAACGCGACATGTCACGATTTCGTGACAACTTCTGCATTGACTCTTCTCTTGCTGCCTTGCACCGCGATTTCACAACATGTCGCGATATCACGACATTTTCTCTTCATGATGCATTCTGATGCTCCTAGCCACGAAAACATGACATGTCGCGATATCGCGACAACTTTTCATTTTCGGTCGCGACGGAGCAACATGTCGCGATATCGCGACAACTTTTTATTTTCGGCCGCGACGGAGCAACATGTCGCGATATCGCGACAACTTTTTATTTTCGGCCGCGATGGAGCAACATGTCGCGATATCGTGACAACTTTTTATTTTTGGCCGCGACGGAGCAACATGTCGCGATATCGCGACAACTTTTTCCCTTTTGTGAAATTTTGCTTTTTTCCTTGATTTTTAGCATCTGGGTCACTGTTTTCTTCTTTGAAAGCATGCAAAAAAGGTGGGTCCCCAATTTTGGGGTGTGTTGTGGATCAGCCACAACACATCCTAGCCAAGAGGTTCTAGGGGAACCTCACTCCAAAAGTGTCAGGAAGCATGATCTGCACAATTAGATGTATGAATATGATCGCTTGCTAAGAGAAAACTTGTTGTGTGTACCAGTGCTCAATATGGACCCCTTCGTGGTATGAGTGCCACTACACCTCATCATTGCAATGATCAAAGATATGATCAAATATTGAATTCTTCACATCGGTTGGCAAATATGTGATAGCCTTGCCATCCAAGGGGAGTCGAAAGATGTGGTATACATCCTCTAGAGTTACAGTCATTTCACTCATAGGCAGGTGAAATGTGTTGGTCCGTGCATCCCAACATTGGGCCAATGTAGTCATGTAGGCTTGATCAGCCCAAATGGTGGGTAGACATAGTACGTATCTGAAGCCCATGACCCTAAACCAATCCCACTCTTCTTGAGTCAGGGTACCACACAGGTTATCAAATATATCTGATTTCATCGTCCTCGCAGTCAGATTTGGTTGAAAGCAGAATAATAAGGGAAAAATAATTAAAAATCAACCAAAAACATAAAAAAAATAACTTAAAAATGACAAACACAATCATAAAATTGTATAAGGACATAAACATCAAAAAATGCACTCACAAATTAAAAAAAAAAGATAAAGCACTTAAAAAAGTAAAAAAAATAAAAAATCAATTAATTGCTTTTAAAACTCAAAAAAATTAAATTTTTTGAAAATCTTCCTAAAGTGGTCGAACCGCGGTTCAGACCCATGATCGGGATGGCGGTCAATTTACTGATCATTGGGATTTGAATCCCATTGTAGTTGGTAGTCGTGACTACCAATTTGCCAATTAGGGACAGCACTTGCCAGCCATGGCTAAGAAAATAGACCTTTTTAATGTTATTTCTTATCTTGAGACACCCAAAAAAAATTAAAAACCCTCCCCTTAATCTAACCTAAGCTAAACCTAACTAGGGTGAGGTTGACTACCGACAATTTAATGATGTTCATTTAACCCATTACTTAGTGAGGTTAATTTTTAAATCGATAAAAGTAAATAATGGTCGAGGGTTTCATGTTCTTCTATCTTAGTTGCACCAGCTCCTCCAGGTTGGTCTGTCGTTAGTTCAGGAGGTAGTGAGGTCGAGTTTGCAGTAGCATTTCACATCAAATTTAATAACTCACCTCTTAGAGCCCTCAGGTTTTGTAAGTTGTCAGCTGGAAAATGATGTCGAAAATGATAGAAATTTTTTAATTTTTTTCTATTTTGATCCTGACCACGATTGACACCCGCGAGTGCAAAATTAGGGTTTTTTTATCGTGGGTCGGAGCCACGGCTAAGGAAATTTATAAAATTGGTTGTATTTGCCAAGTGCGATTAGCAACCTATAATAAATGCTCCAAAATCCTACCATTAGAAGTTTCAAAATGCTAAATTTAAAATACCAACCTGACCATAATTATCAAAAATATTAAAAATAACAAAAAAAATTAGATAAATCAAAAATCAAATGAGCCTCGTACCTAGTCATTTACCCTATACACTTGGTGGTTGCAGCGACTTGCATTCCATGCAATCCGGAAAGATGAGTAAATTACCATAAGGACATTTGGGGTAAATTAATCATCATGGAATTGATATGCTTCATTTTAATCCCAAAGAAGGCCTTGATGGTCAGACTGCTCCATGGGAACGAAGTGTTCATCTCAATTCTTCTGTGACATTTTCAACAAATCATCGAAAATATGATTCAACACATGCCTAATTAGAATTGTTATCATTTTGATTCCCTAAGAAAGCCTTTATGGTTGGACCACTCCATGGGATGGAAATATACAATTACTATTAACATTTGCAATCATAGTTGATTAGGCCTAGTCAAGTATCAAATGCTAAATCTTAATTCGTTCAAAGTTATTCATAGTGGTCAAGTGACTCATCGCTTCATCTAATTGTAATTACCCTCATCGATTCATCACTTGAGGGGGTAGTCATAATATTATAATCATAATCAAAGTCAACTAGAGATCTCTTGATCTTGTAAAAATGCATTCATCTTACAAATCATTGCCAACAACCATCATAAGCTTACCCTTTGTTGGGGCAAAAAACAAATATGTTAGTTTAGTTTGTAGCTCTCTTCCTTTCAGATTTATAGGCTCAAAAACCTATAGTAGCACTGAAGCTACCCAAATGTCTGATGATGAGTGCAAGCTCTTTCAATTTAAGTCTTCCATCCTGTTAGAAGCAATGATTCTAGGATGCACATCCTTTTGCAGGACCTTGAGTATCTAATGTTGATCAGACTAATGATCATCATCCAACCTACGACATTTTTTTAGGAGGTCTATTTTTTCTCATGTTGTTCGATCTCACAACACATCTCAAAAGGGGTATCTGTAGACACCTAAAATGCGTCATGTTGAGGCGACTATGTAGGTCCAAGGTAAGTCCAAAATGATAAATTGAACATTAGCATTGGAAATAGGTGTTACAAAATATATATAACAATCTAATTAACTAATCTAGTCTATCTCGCTAACCAACATGGTAGGAGAGACGTGTAGCTAACTACTAACCTAGGTAGAGAGTTCTAACCATAACACTAACCTAAATATCTAACATAGGATATTTAGGTACTTACCTAGTTTAACCATGAGGAAAATATCTCATGGTAATTACATAATTACATAGAAAAGTAAATGTAATAACCCCACGTAGTGTAATGCAATACACTACCTTATTTTACCCTAACATCCCCCCTTTATTACATTACTTTGATATACAAAGTTTGCTCCGAAATAGTTGAAATTTGACACGTCCAAGTGCCTTTGTAAAAATGTCTGCAACCTGTTCGTCGGTGGGAATGTGTTGGAGCTTGATTCTGTGTTTAGGAACTTCATCACGAATGAAATGACAATCTGTATCAATATGCTTAGTTCGTTCATGATGTACTGGATTCTTGACCAAGTTCAAAACACCTGAGTTGTCGCAAAACATGTGAATGGGAAGTTTCTTTGGTAGGCCCATGGTAGCCAAGATGCGACTTAGCCATATCGCTTCACACACAGCTCCACGTGCAGCGCGATATTCTGCCTCAGTTGAAGATAAAGCAACCACCTGTTGCTTTTTACTATGCCATGAGACAGGACCAGATCCAAGATGAAAAACATAGCCTGAGGTTGATTTTCTGTCATCTATGGATCCAACATAATCAGAGTCAATGTAACTCTGTAAGAAGAATGAGTTATTCTTCTTATACTCTAGACCATAATCGACACTACCCTGAATGTAGTGTAAGACTCTCTTAGCTGCTTTCCAATGGGAGACCTTTGGTTCTTGCATGAACCGTGAGAGATAGTTTACAACATAAGTAATATCTGGTCTAGTATTAGTCAGATAGATGAGGCTTCCAATCATCTATCTATAAAGTGTTCCATCTACCTGTGGTGAGTCTTCATATCGTGATAACTGTAGCCCTGATTCCATCGGTGTTGCTTTGGGTTTACAATCAGTCATACGATATTTTTCTACTAAAGTCTTAGCATACTTTGTCTGAGTCACCCTTAGATGATTCTTTTTCTGTTCTATCTCAAGGCCAAGACAGTAGTGGAGAAGTCCTAGGTCTCGTCATATCAAATGACTCTTTCAAGTCATCTTTCACGGCTTTAATCAAGTTCTCTGAATTGCCAGTGATGATCAGATCATCTACATATAACACAAGAATCACTATCTCAGAACCTGTGTTCTTGATATAGAGATTTGCGTCAGATGGACTTCTCTTAAATCCATGTTGCAGTAGGTGACTATCCATTTTTATGTACCATGCTCTTGGGGCTTGTTTTAGCCCGTATAATGATTTGACCAATTTGCAAACATGTTGCTCATGGCCTACCTCTGCAAATCCAGGAGGTTGAGTCATGTATACTTCTTCTTTTAAGTCACCATTAAGAAAGGCACTTTTTACATCCATCTGATGTAATTTCCATCCGAACTGTGCTGCCATAGCACAAAGTACTCGAATGGTGGTCATCCTTGTTGTAGGAGCAAAGGTTTCCTCATAGTCAAGTCCTTCCTTTTGAGCATAGCCCTTTGCCACAAGACGGGCTTTATGCTTATCTATAGTGCCATCTGCCTTATATTTTATTTTGTAAACCCATTTGCAACCTATGGGTTTCTTTCCTTTAGGCAAATCCACTAGCTTCCATGTTTTATTCTTTATGAGGGAGTTATATTCTGCATCCATAGCTGCCTTCCACTGAGGCAGTCTAAGTGCTTCATCAACTGTAGAAGGTTCATTCTCATCACATGCTGATAAGTAAACCCTCTCCTCATCTATTTCCATCTCATCTTCCCTTGGTAACTCTCTATCAACAGAAAGATCTTGAAAATCTGCACAAAGATCATCAACTGAAGTGGATGCTTCATTCTTTTCTTTTTGTGTCATGCTTCTTGTCTTTGGACGATTGAGAGTAAGATCAGGTGGGGAAGTGAGTTTAGAGTCTTTCACTATGCTTGTATACCATTTGGGTGGCTTTTTTTGTTGTGAAGAAGGAGGTTGATGTTCCTCCTCATCATCTAGGTATACTGATGTAGTGTTGGATGTGAAAGCTTCATCAAACACTACATCTCTACTTACATGTATCTTCTTGGTAAATGGGTCTATCAACCGATAGCCTTTTGAAAATTCATCATATCCAAGAAATATACAAGGTAGGGATTTCTCATCTAATTTCTTTCTTTTCTCCTTAGGTATATGCATAAATGCCTTACACCCAAATACCCTTAGATGAGTTATGGAGGGTTTCCTACCACTCCATGATTCCTGAGGAGTCATACCTTCAAGAGCCCTTGTGGGAGCCCTATTCAGAAGATATACTATAGTTTGAACAACTTCAACCCAGTAAGTTTGCTCAAGGTTGGCCCCCTTAAGCATACATCGAACCATTTCCATTATGGACCGATTTCTTCTCTCAGCAACCCCATTGGATTGAGGAGTGTAGGTTGTTGTTAACTGTCTCTTTATCCCATGTGTCTATAAAAATGAGGAAAATTCTTTTGATGTGTATTCCCCCCTCGATCTGAATGGAGGGTCTTAATAAAGCATCCTGATTCCTTCTCAACAAGAGTTTTGAACTGTTGAAAATAGGAAAATGCTTCAGACTTCAATTGCAAGAAGAAGACCCACATCTTTCATGAGTGATCATCGACAAACAATTGAAAATACCATTTTCCTCCACAACTTGTAGACATGGGACCACACAAATCTGTGTGAACCAACTCCAAAGGTACCTTAGCTCGAAAAGAGCTAGGTTCAAAAGGTACTCTATGTTGCTTTCCTGACAAGCAATCAGAGCACACTGGCAAGGTAGATGAAAGAGTAGGGAGTCCTTTCACCATTTGATATTTACTCAACTCTAGTAAATATCCTGAACTCAAATGCCCAAATCTCTTATGCCAAAGAGAAGTGGCCTCCTTTGTGGTTACTGCCATTGCAGTATGGGTAGAGGAAATTGCATCTAAGACAAACAAACCATGTTTGTATGAACCTCGTTGCTATCTGTTTTCCCTTTTTAGTGATAAAGCAACGTTTCTTTTCTTTGTCCACTATAAAATTGACATTCATGTTATTGTCCAGGATTTGTGGAACTGACAAGAGATTATTTTTCAATCCTGGAACATAAAGAACTTTTTGAATATTACATTCTCCATCTGGAAGGGAGACAGAAACACTTCCTTCTCCCTGAACTCGATAGGTCTGATCATCAGCAATGGTGACCGGTCTACCTTCTCGAGCCTCAAATGTTGCAAACCAAGATTTATCGCCAGTCATATGTTTACTAGCGCCTGAATCTATGTACCACATAGAGTCCTTGTGGGAGGAATCTATATGTGTCATGAGCACTTTGTGTGCTCTCTCAGAATCTGAACTAGAATCTTCAGCTGCAATGTGTCCCTTTTGTTGTTTGTTCTTGTTCTTAGGTTTGCCTTGGCCCTTTTTGTTTCCTTGTTCATTGGGCGATTTGTTCTTAAACCAACATCTTTTGGTTTCATGAGTGTCTTTGTCACAAATTTTACAATACTGCTTCTTCTTCGGAATCTCTTTGGCTTTACCCTTTTCTTGATTAGAAGAAGAACCTTTCTGTTGATTCCACTTTTTCTTACCACCTTGTCTTTTTGAGAAAAGAGCATTGTTAGATGCCTCATCTCTTTGGAGTTGATTAGCTTCTTCTGTTTGAAGCATATTTACCAACTCGACAAAAGTTACTGTCCTGCCAGAAACTTGTAGTGAGGTGATCAACGTTCGGTAGGAGTCAGGAAGAGCTCTCAAAATGATTGAGTTCAAGACTTGGTCTTCCAGTTTCTCTCCTAAGGATTGCAGTTTTGTTTTCAATTCTATGACTCTGCAAAGGAATAGCTCTACTGTTTCTCCTGATTTCATATGTAGAGTATGAAGCTGTGTTTGAAGGTTAAGAATCGTTGATTGATTCTTTCCCTCAAATATGGTACTTAAGGCATCCCATGCTGCCTTACCAGTTGTAGCTTCACTGATATGAGGTTGGATATCATCAGTAATAGCAAGCAAGATCATTAAGGATAGTTTTTTATCCTTTTTATCAAAGTCTCTTTGATCTTGTCCAGGTGATTGAGGTCTAGTGACACTTCCATCCACTATTGACCACAATTCCTCTACAGTTAAGATAGCTTTCATCTTAGTCTTCCAAGCTGAATAATTTGAACCTTTGAGCAGTTGGCTCTCAGTGAGATACTTGTGTATCATGGCCATGGTTTAGGTTTCAAATTTGATAGGACTAAGATGGTGATATCTTGCACTATACCCTCAAAAGAGTATATGGAAGTTGTTTTCAATTTGCCTCTATAAGATATTTAATGGCACTCTGCCTTAACACCCTTACCAAGGGATGAAAAGTTGGAGGAATTTTAAGCCAAACAAAATAGAGCAAATGAAACAGGGGTAGGTTTGTAAAACTTTTGATTTTGCCCTCTAGGATATTTAATGGCACCTGCTTTAACACCCTTTAAAGAAGGATGAAAAATTTGAGGTTATTAAGCCAAACAAAGAGAGTGAATCAAGGTGATTTGAAGTTTTGACCTTTTGATGGGGAGTAAAAATTACTTGTTTTAACCTATGCAAAGTTTAGCATGGTTTTTGAGTGAAGTTTGGGTTTTGTGAAATGCTTCTTTTAATGTTTATATTTGAATTTTTAATTGCACAAAAAAACATGAGTGTTTAGTGCAATAATCAAAACATGAGAGCAACCCAAATTTGTATCACTCTAGGTGTCGGATGCAACCGAAAATGCACCTAGTACAAGCAATTTTTAAGAGAAGGTGTCGAGTAAAATCGAGAATGCACCTTTCTTACTCTGAAATATCCCCCCTTTTTCGTTACAATTTTGCAAACTATAGAATAAAAAAAAATGAATTCTATCCCCCCTTAATGTTTACAAAATGTAGAATTTAGAGCACTCCTTTCAAGACAAGTCGACACACGACCCGCTTTTGAAAGGCTTCCAGAACTAGTCGACACACGACTTAGTTTTGATGGACCCAAGGTTACAAAGTCTTCTCAATTTTGCAAAAAAAAATATATGTGCAATTTTATGTATTATGTCTCCTTGGAGAAAACAAATGCACTCTTAGTACTTTTGATCTTTACAAAAAAAATTCAGGCTCCTTGTTTTCTAATTTGCAAAAAAAAATCAGTGTGATCCTTTCTTTGTATGCTAAATGAACAAGGTTTGAGAAGAGTTGTCTAATTTGCAACAAAAAAAATGTGCTTTTGCTATGTCTTATATCTCCATTTTGTGAGAAAACATTAGCACCTTTAAATATCAAAGTTGCAAAAATATTTCTTTAATTTTTTTTTAATTTGCAATAGTTTAAGAAAAGTTTTAATAAATCATTTTAATTAATAATGAAAAACTAAAAAATATATCTTTTAAATAAATCAATTTAAATATTTAAACAAAAATTGATTTTTAAAAAAATATTTTGAAGTTTAAAATATTAAAAAAATAATTTAATAAAAAAAACTTTAATTAAAAAATGCAAAAATAAAAAAAAATTAAAAAATACCTTGGTAGCGTCGAAGGCCAAAATAATGGCCTTTTGTTCCCGATGGGAGTCGAACCCTGGACTCCCTGCCGTGCGCCTTAGCTCGACCCGATCAACCGGTCGGGCTACGATGCCCGATGGAACGAAGGCACAGTATGTGCCTTATAAACCCTTGCGACGACCAAATTCTTTAAAAAAAATTGCAGGATGTTTATCCCACATGCATCCCGTAGTGGGATGTTGTGGGGTTGATAAGGGGAAGTCCCCCTTATCCATCGATTGCCTTCGGGCAATCGACTACCGTCGCTTGCCCTTTTGGTCACCGCCACGTGGCGCCAGGGGTAGGCAAGTCCTCGTCGAGTCAGTCCTGTGGCGATGTGCCACGTGTCGAGTCACGTCCAGTGGCTGTCCGCCACTTGTTCGGTCCTGTCCAATGGTTGTCACCACGTGTTCGCCAGTGGCTATCCACCATGTGTCCTATCAAGTCAGCACCTCGAGGTGCATGCCTAGGTCCAGTCTCTCATCCGAGTCCACGTGTCCCTCGAGATGCATCCAGGCCAATTTCCAGTGTCCCTCGAGATGCATGTCTAGGGCCATCTACTTCGTCCATCCAAGTGTCGATCAGGGATTGGAGGGCCACCTGCCCTCTTAGATCCCAAAGTCTAGGTCAGTCCGTAGGGAGAGGGAGGGCGCTCCTGCCCTCTCGGCTCTCCCGTGATTGGGCCACGTGGCCTACGAGGCTCTACGAGCCTGGGGGTCAACGCGGGAGCCGAGGTTGAATGGCCTCGGCTCGTTGACCATGATCGGTCTAGGGAGGCATGGGCCCTGGCTCGGCCTGCGTGCCAGGTCGACGGGCGAATCCATGGGCCCTCTGGCTGCGTCATCTACGATGGCCAGTCTTGGGCCGTGGCGACGTCATCGCGACGGCCAATCGTGGGCCTCATCGCGTCGACTCTGGCCTTTGTGGGCCTTGGGCTGCATGCCGGATCTACAGCCTAACATGTAGGCCCAGGTCTACGGGCCTTCCCCGTGAGGAAGAGACCACGTTGAGCGCCTCAGCTGCTCCGTGGGAGTCCGCAGCGATGGGGAACGAGCGAGAGCTCGTAGGCGAATGATACCAATGTAGGTCCAAGGTAAGTCCAAAATAATTAATTGAACATTAGCATTGGAAATAGGTGTTACAAAATATATATAACAATATAATTAACTAATCTAGTCTATCTCGCTAACCAACATGGTAGGAGAGACGTGTAGCTAACTACTAACCTAGGTAGAGAGTTCTAACCATAACACTAACCTAAATATCTAACATAGGATATTTAGGTACTTACCTAGTTTAACCATGAGGAAAATATCTCATGGTAATTACATAATTACATAGAAAAGTAAATGTAATAACCCCATGTAGTGTAATGCAATACACTACCTTATTTTACCCTAACAAACTACTCATATAGGACATGCTAGAAGACCATATGGAAGATCTTGGATAAATTACAAGGTATAGCAGTGGTTTTAACCATTTATTTAGGCATATTGGCCTAATCAGTGCTGGCCATGGCTGATACCCGCGATTAACAGATTTGACCGTGCCTTAGAGCCGTCGCTAGTCTCAGAAATCAGTTAGACCTTGGCCGACCCAAAATTAGTTTCAATGGCCAATTGGTTGCGGATCAGAGTGGTTTGAGAGCGAAAAGTTCCAGAAACTTCCCTCCAACTACCTCAACTACCCTTTCTTGATCTTGGCTTCTCCAAGAAGCTAAGACATGGCCTTCCAAAATGCTATAAGAATCCCCTCTATATTGTAAAATAAATATATGAATCTTGAGTTGAAGAGTAGTGAAACCCTATCGAATTGCATACTCGCTTGCATACATTGAGAGAAACACTTTTGCTGCACAATTGGATATCAAATGGCATTTGGAACCAAGAAGGCTATGGAGGTCTAAGATGAATCAAGAAAATTAATTGAGCCCAATCCATCACCAATCTGAGTAATTCAACCACCAAATCTATTAGAGGACATCGTTGTGACCCTTGATCATCAATTCATCAAGGAGAATTAGATATTTAAGACCGATATTTGAGGGCAATTTTATTTCCAGCTCAACCACAACTGTCAATCGTGGCTAATAGTGCCAACCACTTCACATACCTATAGTCAAGGTTTAATTTCCTTTTTCGTTGGTTTTAGCAGTAGTTTATATTTTAATTACTTTATATTAGATACATTTGATCTAGATTTACTTTATTAGAGATAATTGTGTGGTAGAATCATAGTTTAAAGTTATCTTTCCTTGCATATTATCATTTAAATAATTAGGGTAAGAGTTGCTACTTTTCATGTGTTCATGCTTTCAATGGTTTAATTAGGATAATAGATGGATTGATTTGTGCTTCCTTTATATTCTTGATGGCCAATTATCATGTTTAGTGTAGTTTACTATGTTTCTTGCACTTTCTTGATTTCAAGCTTTCATGGCATATTTCATATAATTTACTCAAAAAGCCTCATCAATAGAGGCATCCTTTGCTTCTAATTACTTCTTGTTGTTTCTTGAATGCAGGATTAATAGGGTTTTGCTATTCAACGCAACAAATACCTCTAATCATGGAGAAGAAGGCTATATTTTCCTTGGAGTAGTTTGTGACAATCTAGGAAGTCTTTGGATTATACCTACCCTTTCATGGGGATTTTCCTATTATTATAATAAATGTATCACATTGGGCATCCCAAAGAGGGATGGATTTCTAATCGATTTTCAATGGAAATTTAATAAAGGAAACCCTTCTTTATGTTCATTTGTAAATTTATCTATCTTTCATGCATTATGTTGATTTTCAGTTATTATTAGCTTAGGTGTATGCTTTCTAGGTTGCCACACTATGAAACCCACATCTAATAATTTTTGGAGCTCTTCCTTGATAATTAATGCTACGATCGGATGAATTTTCCTTAGATTCTGCGTGACCAACTTAGCTTCAATAGCTAAGGTAAGGTTATGGACCACCAAATTGGAGTCAAGGCCAGGCATGTCCTTGTATGACCATACAAAAATTTCTTTCTTCCTTATTAAGATGTCGATCATACACTCTTTCTCTTCTATGGATAAATATTTTACAATTTTCATAATTTATGGATTATTCACATCTTCACTGAGGTTCACATCAATGTATTATTTAGTAACCATATGAGAACATTCCTCTAATTGATGTGGAGTTGAGATGAGATGGATATCATACTCCACATGCTCAAAGGATTTGGGTAACTCCTCCACTACTTTAGTTTGAAAAATAGAAGTAGGCGAAGGTGAAGGTTACTATTGGATGTAAGTGTTTGAAGCTCGTAGCAACTCTTCAGACAGGATAAATTTGGTGATGGATGGCAGGGATGAAATCAGCTAGCATCAATAGAAATTGGCTTTTCCAAATCATATGGGTTATAGAGTACGATGAACAAGTCAATAGAAATCATGTTAACTTGGTGGAAATGAGGTGGTTGCAATTCAAGGAGTGAACTATCTTGCTCACTCTCTCTAGGTTGCAACTAACCTATGGTGGGTGAATGGTGATACTATGGGAGCAACCAAGGTGGTGGTGGCGTATCTGGCTTAGGGTGCTCATGCTCCTTATTGAAGCGAAATATGGTGTGATTTATGGAAAATATTTTGGTGTAACACTCATCTCTCTTGATGGGCTCTGTAGGGGCCACATCTTCTTGAGGACCATCAAATATGTGAATGATCTAATCTAGGTTTGCTTCCATATGTTGAAATTCCTTAAAATCCTCATCAAAGATATAATCATTAGAAATGTAATCAATCATGGTTGTCCATAATCTAATCTCTGGAAATGCCTCATTTAAATAAGATGCAAAATCAGGCTCCAAATATTCATCATCGCTATCATCACAATCATCACAATCATCACTCTCCTCATCCTCTTCTTCGGCACTCAAGAGTGAGTCATTGGAAGGTATGCTCAAAAGAAGAGTTTGAGGTAGATGGCCTATATCCTAAGCTAGAGCGATCATGCACTTCTTGATATTCAGGCTCAATAATGTGATGTGGACCCTGTTCATGTCGTCCAAGGCTATATCCCTACCAGTTAACCCTATAAAAATATCACAAAGGAAAATCTGGGTTGGATAGATATTCTAGATTGGCACAAAACTCTTGTATGGGTTCCTCATTAGGAGGAGGTGGATTGGACAAAGAATCCACTCTCCCATATATAAAATTGATCCTATTTGGCTGGGAACCCATTGTGTACACTACACCTATAGCTAAAGGTGGGTCACGCGGGTGACCATAATCTCTGACTAACTGGATAGGTGGTGTAACTATGACACTCTCAATAATATACTCACCAATACCTAGATTGGCGAGATGAACTACAACTTGGGTCGGTTGGGATGTGGATGGTTCAGGTTATGAGGTGGATTCTTCGATGGTGGCTTGTGGCTCAGGTGGAGGTGATGGTTCATGTGGCGATGGATCCTCTCAGATAGGTGATCCTATCTGTGATACGATGGGTGGTGAGGCTTGAGGTGGACTAGGCTTGATGGGATTGTTAGTGGTTGATGGAGGGTGGATTTGGTTGGGCTAAAAAGGTGAAAGGTGTTTGTGAAGTGGGAGGTGTGACTAATGAAGTGGATGGTTGGTTAGCTGGGTGATCAGGCATGGTTGAAAAATGAAATGAGGTGGATGAGGGTGGATTTGGCTTGATGGTTTGGGATGCAAAAGCAGGATCCACTATCAACAAGGCCTCTGGGATGGGTGCTTTGGATGATGTGGTGTTAGTTGGAGTGGTTTAGATTATGAGGGGCTGAATTGAGAGGTGGGTGGATGGAAGCAATGGCTCATAGGGATTTGAGATCAAGTTGCAATACTTAAAAGGCTTAGTGTCAACTTGAATGCAATGAACTTTACCCTCATGTACATATTTTAGACATTGGTGTAATATCGAGGGCACACACTTCATCTCCCTGATCTAGGGGCATCCAAGAAGTATGTTATATTGCATTACCCCTTCCAAGATGTGGAAGAGTACATGGATAGTCTTCACCCCCATGGTGACAGGTAGAACTACATTCTCCACAGTGGAACATAAAGCATCATTAAAGACCCTCAAGGTGAAGGTGGATGATGTGATATGGGATGATGGTAGGTTTAGATGCTTGATGGCGGGTGTGGTGATGAGATTTATGGAGGAACCAGTATCAATGAGAACCCTCTTAAATGGTTTTCTATCAATATGAGCCATAATGTGCAATGGAGGATTAGGTAGGTCTGATGATATGCTCTTTTCCTCAAAGTCATAGAATGCTATTGAGGGCTCCATGTATTTTTGGACACTCCCTACAAAAGTTTTGAAGGTGTTAGGGTCTTCTATTTGCACTTTGATGGACTTTAGAATTTCCATAAACACTTCATGATGTGGGGGAGACTATTGTATTAGCTCGTATATTGACAGTTTGGCTGACGTTATTTTAAAACTCTATGTTAACTCGACTTCTCAGGGTGATTATTGGGTGAGATGGATGATTTGGATTATGGAAGGGTGGAGGTGGAATGGATGGGCCTAGTTGTATGGGCACACTAGGTTGTGCTACAGGAGTGGGTGTTGCTTGGGTTTTATTTGTTCTTCTTTGCCCATGGGTAACTACACTGATAGCCCCTACAAAACCTTGGTACAACTATGACACATGATTAACTTGGTTGGGAGGAACTGTAGAAGTTGATGCTCCCACTGCTTGTTGATTCACCTCATGATGAGGCAAAGGTGTTTGATATATCCCAAGGTTTTGATTGGGTTGGGCTAATGGGTTGTCATTAATTTTGATCTTTCCTACTTCTAATAAATCTTGCACAATACCTTTAAACCTATGGCAAGTTTCAATGTCATGCCCTTTCTACCGATGAAAGATGCAGTATAGATGCTCTCTGTAGCTTTTTAATTTTGGCTTATTTGGATCTTCAGGCTTTATTTTTGGTAATGTGAAAACTTGTGCCTCATATAATTTCTAGAAAATATATGAATAGGGTTCAGGTAATGGGGTGTAATTGTGTTTGGGCCTGAAATGACGTTGTTGCCTTTCCACAGGTGGAGCTTGGTTTTGTACCTATTGTGGGGGTGGAACCGCTTGATAATTCTATTGTTGCGGTTGTTGTTTTGTTGGTGTTGGGGTTGTTGTACTTGGACTTGGGTAGGTTGGATTTGTTGTGAAGGTTGGCCCAAGACTACTTGATTAACCTGAGCGGCCTTGGACTGGCCATGGTTATTCCCCTTTTGATTATTATTTTGCCATTCTTTCTTTCTAGGCTTGATCTCACCCTCTTGAATATTTATTTCCTCTATCACTCTGGCTTGGGCGAGTGCCTCTTCGAATGTTTTGTATTGTTGCAACTATAGAAACAAAGAGATGGGTTTGGCACAAATTTTTGTGAATATTCTTGTTAACTCTATCATGGGGAGGGAGAATGGTAATTTGATCATGACCACCCTCCAATGGTTTCCAAAATCATAGACTGATTCATCATCATATTATCTTAAATTAAGCAAATCAGTCAATGTTGTCTTCTTTCTAACGTTCAGGGAGAACCACTCCAGGAATTGGTATGCTAGTTGCTCAAAAGCATAAATACTTTGGTGCGGTAAATGGTTGTACCAATCCAGGGCATCTCCCCCAAATGTCTGAGGAAATGTGTGGAGCATGAGTGCATCATTGTTTCTAATCCTAAAACAAGCATTAATGAATCTGGTCACATGCTCTCGAGGGTCCTCGTCCCCCTTGAATGTATCAAACTTTAGTATTTGAAAGTCTACCAGGTAGGGTGGTGATGGTACCAAAGCATGAATTGGATGATTGAGTAGCTACCTTAAGGTAGGTTTTTGGTATTGCATACCCGATGTCTGCATGGCTAGGCTATCAATCTAACTTTGCAAAAACTAGATCCTTGGATCCTCTAGAGGGTTGAATCCCTGATTGGGTTGCTACTGTTGGAAGTAGGGTGCATTATTGATGGGGGTTTGATGGTGTGGGATGTTAGCATGAAATGAATTATGGTATGGTTGTTGATGATTTTGATTTTGATGATGGTGGGGTGATGGGGGTATGATGGCATGCTGACCTGAAGAGCTAGCATACATTTGGTGAAGTGGGTTAGTAGGTGTGATCGTGGTTGGGGGTCATGACACCCAAGATGGATTTTGGGTGAAGAAGGTGTGTGGATGTGAGGTGGATGGTTGGTTTTTATTGACCCCTTGTGACTATTGTTGTGGATCAGGATTAGCACTTTGATTAGCGTTATCGATGATCATTTGTTGCAACTACAGAAATGCTTGTTGTATAGCAATCATGGATGAAGATGGTATGGCCATATAGGTGATGGATTATTGGCATAATTGGTTGGAAACCATGATAGTGGATGTAGGTGAAGGGTAAGTGGCAAAAGGTATTACCACTTAATGAGGAATGATGTGATGCATGGGATCTATGGATGCAGTGAATGGGATGGATACGAGGATCTACAAAGCAACATTAGTCTGTGCTTCTTAGAGTGGGTTAGCACCACTGATATTATAACTTGGTCAAATAAAGGGGTGCTGATGAGATGATGATGAATGCTTGTTAGTCATGGTTGCAATAATTTGTTTGAAGGGTGGATTTGTAATCTGTTTGGTTTGCTATGTGTGGGTGACAATGGTTTCCTGATGCAATGAGGGCATGGTACGAGGTGGAATGGTGAGTGGAGGCAATGATGGAAAGGCCAAACCAGTTGCATTCAGGTATAGCCTAACGACATCCATGTCTACATATGTGACACGACTACCTGATGGTGTAGGTGGCTCACTCCTAGGTGTCTCAAGGATGGCAGTATGAGTAGCCCTTTGCATGATGTCTATGTCCAAAATGGGGGCACCACTAGAGGGCTCGATATTTATGGTTTAGGGATATAGTAGGGTCTACACTAACTTGCCCTACCACCGAAGTGTTAGGGGCCTAACAAGACTGAGATGGATCCATGGGAGAAGATAATTGACTCTGAACTAGGGCTAACCTTCTAGCTTGACCACGGGTTGTTACCATACACTAAAATATGGGATGAGGTGTAAAGTGTAAATGTATGTGTGTGAATGTGTGATGGAAGTACAAAGCAAGACAACACTCCAAGAAAAAAAACAAACAATATTTTTGTTCCTAAGTTTGCGTAAAGTTTGATTTTTGTTTTTGGTTTTTTTTTAAGGGGTTTTTGATTTTTTTGTTTTTTGATAAAAAGGAAAAAGTGATGTGCAAATGTTTTGCCCTAAAATGAATCTATGGATTTCACCTAGATGCTCTCACACACTAACCCAGTGATGAATTCTGAGTTGTGAAACCCACCAAGACTTGGAGATGAAACCCAAATCTAATGAGGGAGCCTAGGTCCTACCAGTCCTCACCCATATTCACCATGGGTAGCGATACACCCTTTGAAGAGGAATGTGTGCTATTTTCCATGGCTAAGACAATTCTTGGAGCTAGCCTTGGCCAAGTAATAGGGTAAATATGTTGGGGGTTGGTGATGAAGTCCAACCTTGTCCAATGTTCACGTGAGTGTGTGATGGCTTCATTTATTATTGTGTAATGCAAGCTAACATGCGATTCTGTTTATTGCCTAAATGCAGCAAGTAGAAACATACAACAAAAGATGCTCTACTAACTAAACTAATATGCAGATCCTTTTGATTTTGTTTTTTTTTTAAATATGCCTAGCCTAAGACCTAAATGCAAACAATGGCAGACAGGGATAGACTCGTATTTAACCTACTAAAATCTTAAAACAAAAAAATTAAAAGAGGGTTTTAGATGCACACACTTGCGATCCTTTCACTACTCCATCTTATTTGTTCAACCATCAAATCCACAGTTCTGCAGTGCTCCAACCATTGATTGCACGATTTTATAGGCTCATAAATGTTGATCGCACAGTTTTCTAGCTCTATAACCACACACTATGATTTCTTAGGTGCAAGTTCATAAATGTTGATCTTGTGGTGGTTCAGCTATGTAACTATGAGTTTCATGGTTTCTCAGGTTCAAGTTTGTAAACACTGATAACACAGTTATTTAGCTCTGTAACAACGTGCTCCATGATTTCTCAAATGTTGAATTGGGATAAAAGATGATTGAAAATTTTGGTGTTTAATCCTCGATATTTACATGACCAAGCTCCAGAGACCTACAAACACAAAAAAATATAGATCAGCAATAGAAAATAGCAAGGTAATAACAAATATAACCCTTAGGGGGTGCCATCGTGATCACCAATTTGTAAGCAAATAAGACAACACCAAATAATGAAACAAGCAATTACAATAAAAATGATTTTTTGTATTGATTTTGAATGGAGCCTTGATCTCCATTTTACAATGCTTTTCCCTGAATGTGCAAGGGTATGATTACAACATGCTTATTTCTTAGATTACAATGGGTAGAAAAATGGATGAAATACCCCTTTCACCAAATACAAATGTTGGTAGTGTCTTCGATCTTCTTTGCTACAACCAAGTGGTGAGTGGGCTTGTGTATCCTATGATGGACCACTCTAGCTTCAACATCCGCTTTAGATACCTATTTCTTGCACACATAAATAAATCAAATGGGGGTTTAGTAGCACCTGTAGATGTGATTGAAGATCAAAATGCGAATAAAACCCTCAAATGTACATTTGCAAAAAACACAGAAAAGTAGATCTAAAATGCCTTGCTAATAAAAATCATTCAAAACTTATGGATTTGATCTGCATCTTTGATGCTCTTGTTGTATTTTGGGTAACCGCGGGGCATATAATTTTGACTGGATAATCGTAGATGGGGTAGTTAAGAAACCATAGACTAAGCGATTGTGACTGTGTAACCATGAAACTAGTGGTTGAGGTAGAGCGGTGGAATCTTCCAAAAATGCACTCTAGGGCATTGAATCTCGGATCTCCTCAGGATGCATGTGAGCTCCTAGCATGATTTTGGTAGCATGACGGTGTGTATTCTCAACCTGCCTTGTTTGATGGGGTGATGCTTATTTTATAGGCAATTTCAAGGCTTTGGAGGGAAGGATAGGTGGCAAGCTAATGCTACCATGTGGCAGGGGGAGTTAGAGTGAGTCACTTAGAGTGCCTCACTTAACTGGGGTGATGTGGCTAATGGGTGAGTGCAAGTGGAGTGCAATGTGGAGGATGAGTGAGTGTAAGTGGAGTGCAATGTGGAGGATGAGTGAGTGCAATTGGGGTGATGTGGCTTGATGAGTGAGTGTAAGTATAGTGAAATGTGGCTTGATGAGTGAGTGCAACTGGGGTGATGTGGCTTGATGAGTGCATGCAAGTGTAGAGATGTATGGAGGATGTCCCATGTGAAGGGATAAAGTGTGTGAGATGTGGTATGGTGATGGGTAGTGGTGGCTAGGACACATGTCCCATGGGGAAACAAGGTATCCTAGGTGGATTTTCTAGATTTAATAAAATCTAGAAAATATAATTATGTGCAGGATTTTATATGCCTAAGTTTGGACTTAGGCATATATTTTATTATGCAAATTAATGTGGTAGGATGCAAATGGTGCTTTTGTGAATGCCTAGGTTTTGGTGTCTACACCAAGCATTAAGTTCTTTCCTTTGGTAACTTTGATATGATGGTAGGAAGAAACTTTCACTTTGAGACTTGATTTATTCACATTGTCATCTACATTGAATAGGCATACTAAAGTAATTAACCCATTTTGGTAGTTATTTTATATTTTTTTGTATGACCCCATAATTTACGTGATCTTTGTATTCAATTTTCTCCTTAGTATAAAGGATTTATAAGCAATTTTGACAATGATGTTTAGAAATGTTAATCATGTGATATTGCTAGGAGTATTTTAATAAGCCACACATGCTAAGGAGAAACTCATCCAAGCAGGGAAATTTCCAACTATAACAATAATGGCATATGTAACCTATGTGGATCAAACTCTAACCCAAAAAATCAAATGTTAGAGAATAGTACAATTTTTATTAATGTACCTTTATGGTACAAATATAAATATATAACATATTAGGGTTTGAGTCTATAATTTAGATACGTAATTTATATTTTATTTTATGTAAGTATCCATTTGTAGAATATGCACAAGAGTCATGTAGAAGTGTGCAAGTGTCAAGTTTACATGTAAGAAAAGAGTGAAGAGTCTTGTATACAAGTGGCAAGATAAGAAACCAAAGGACATGAGAGTCTTGTCTTATGTAAAAAATAGGAAAGGTTACAAATTTTGAATATATGATCAAGGAAATAGTAAAGTATTGAAGAGTCACCTTTCTATGTCTATATTATGGAGATAAAGCTCCATACAATGTAATTGGGAATACAGTCTATAATAATCACCATAACAAGCATTGATATTAAAGCATGTACACATATTTTGAGTAATATTATTATAAGTATATTTTATGCTAGTACATGAATTATTTTGGCCATTTACATTCATATTTGATATTATAGTAAATGTTATTATATTTATATTGGCCAATATATATTTGATTGCTCTTATATTTAATTCTACTCTTGATTATTGATATTAAGACTTGAGATATTGTGGCTTAATTATATTGGGACCTAAGATAGTTTGGCTTAAAAGCCAATAATTGTATCAGAGCTACTCCTTAACTCTATTCACTTTTGGTAGAGCCATATTTTAGAGACACCGTCATATTTGGAGTCTGTCCACTTTAAAAACAATGAAGACTTAGTCTCTATTTTTTAAAGGTTTTATTGAGTAGACATTGAGGGGACAAATAAAATTCACTTTGATTTAGATGCTAGGGTATATCCACTTGGTTCAAGAAAAATTAATGAAGATAAGGATTCAACCATAATATATTAAGGGTCAACTCATAAGAAAATTGAATGTGAGGGGACATTCAAAGTCACCCCGATAATAGTTGGATTCTCTAGAAAAGAGAAGCACATAAGAAAATTATTGTTCTTAGGTTCGACCTAAGACACCAGAGATGGAAGCTTCCAAATAATAGAGAATTATCAAATCTGAATAGAAGAAGAAATAGAGAAGAGAAGAATCAAAGCTTCTTGAGAATAGAAGAAAAATAGAGAAGCAATATAAGCTTCCATAGATCAGAGAAAAAGAAGAAAAAAATAAGGAAACAACATAAACTTCCAAAGATAAGAAAATATTGAAAAGACAGAAGTTGTAGTCAACCAAAGATATAGACCAAAAGGATCAGGCTAACTGAAGAATCTATAGAGCATTTCAGTCTTGGTTGTGGGATAAATTTTGAAGTGTTATTCTTCAAGGATTTTGAAGAGCACCTACTTATAACTAATAAGAGAGTTATTTTGATGTAAGTATATAGATATATACAAAGCCCTACCATCCAAAGGTAATAAGAAAGCTACACAAGAGTTATCATAATTCCATATTTGAGAAGACCTAAGCACTATCAAAGTGCTATCATCTAGGAAATGGGAGTTTTAGGGAACCTGAGCACTATCTACCATAAGGAACTTATGCACTACACAATAGAAGGAACTTAAGTGCTATCCATTAGAAGGAATCTGAGCACTATCCATAAAAAGAAACCTAAGTGCTATAAGAGAGTGTCTTTCCATAGGGAACCTGAGCACTGTAAGAGAGTATCTTTCCATAAGGAGCTTGAGCACTATTTATCAGAAGGAACCTGAGCACTATCCATTGAAAGAAACATGAGATTCATAGTATATCAGAAGAGACATAAGAAATCCAAGTGGCATAATATGGATGAAGACCTAAGCATTGGATCATGTGGAATAGAGCATTAAATAGGCAAAATAGAATTTTGCACGCATAATATAGTAGGCAGAATAATGTAGGCAGTATAGAGTGTTTAAGTAGGAGAAAAATTAGTTGGCAATCCCAAAGGTAACGTTCAAACATTACATTTGAAAAGCTTTAATTAAGGGCATTCTATATTTAGCACATTGTGAGGAGGAAAGGTATGATAAATTACCTTTCATATTATTATTATTGGAGGGAAAGTTAAGTTAAATTAAATTTGAATTTTTAGAAGTTTTAGGTGGGAGTTATAAGGTTTTCTACTTTGAAATTCATTTTATTTTTGAAATTTTTGAATTTATTATATTTTGGAGAGATAAGGTTTTCTACTCCAAATTAGATTTGAGAATTTAAAATGGACTATTGGTATATTGATTCTAGAGCAAGTAGACATATGACAAGAAATAAATAATGGTTCAACACCTTTCAAGAGAAATACAAAAAACCAATCGTTATAGTAGATAGAATAACTTATGAGGTAAAAGGAGTAGGATATGTTTTAATTGATTTATCAAATAAAAAAGAATAATTAGTAATTTACTATATGTACCTAAATTGATTGCTAATCTTCTTTTAGTATCTCAATTAATAGATGAAAATTTAGTAGTTTAATTCCAAATTATTAAAACAAAAAAATAATCTTATTACCAGAAAAGGAAAGGTTATAGCTTTTGGTTATTATAAAAGTAGTCTATTTTCTCTAGACACATAATCAAATATGACATTATCAGTAAGCATTTCAGAAACAAAATAACTTTGGCATAAAATGTCAGGACATATAAGTGCATCTTCACTAAATGAGATGAGTAAACATCAAATGGTTAAGGGTTTACCCAAAATTTCATGGAAATCTATTGTTTGTCCATAATGTACTGTAGGGAAACAACATAGAATACCTTTTACACTCAGTTTCTATAGAGCTCAAGAACCATTGGAATTAATATATATAATTTTATGTGGTCCAATAAACATTACTAGTCTTGGAGGAAATAGATATTTTTAACTATTTGTTGATGATTACTCTAGAAAAATGTGGGTGTATTTTTCGAAATTTAAATCTGAAGCATTTGGTTGCTTTAAAAAATTCAAGCAATTAGTGGAGAAAGAAATATAAAATCAATCAAAAAACATCATTCAGAAAGGGGGTGAATTTTTATCAAGGGAATTTAATTCTTTTTAGAAACAAATGGTATAAAGAGACAACTTACCACAACATATTCACCTCAAAAAAATGGTACTGTAGAAATAAGAAATAAATCTATTATGGAAATGGTTCATTGTATGATAAAAAAATCTCATCTAGATCATCAATATTGGGAAAAATTAGTTAAAGTAGTTGTGTACTTACAAAATAGATCACCCAAAAGAATACTAAAAAATATTACTCCTAAAGAAGTATGTTCAAGCCAAAAACCAATGATGGAACAATTAAGAATCTTTGGATGTAATTCATATGTGCATGATCCAAAGCAAAGAAGAACTAAACTAGATGATAAAACTATGTGTGGAATATTTCTTGGTTATGATGATGATTCAACAAGATACAAAATAAACGATCCAACTACAATTATTTTTATAGAAGAAAAGATGTAATTTTTGATGAGGAAAACAAAATTGTTATTAAAGAACAAAAGGTTGATATGGGATCAATTCTAAATTTTTCAAAAGGTGAAAACTCATCAAGTGAAGAATCAAAATTAAATATACATGATGGGCATATTGAAAATTTAGAAACTACTACATCACAAAAAAAAGATCCAATATGGTTTAGAGATACACTTAAGGACTCAAAGCTAGAGAAAATTCTAGATCTTATACTTGTGGAATTATTTTGTGTCCTTTTAATTTTAAGTGTCACACCATAGAATACTTCTTTATCACAAGCAGTATTACAGACTTCGGTGAATCTATCTCTTTAACCCAAGAATAGATTATGTAATGACTCTAAACAAATTAGGTTGGATTAGGATACCCCTGAGGTAAGCTTAAGTATTGATTTTTAAGCTCATACTCATCCATATGAATAAAAATTATTAAAAATGTTTGATGTTATTTGATCAATATTCACATAAACTCATACATTTACAATTTGATCAGTGCCTTGTCCATTAGGCCAATTATAGCAAGATTTGTTAACACAATTGTTGTTAAGAAATAAAGGGGAAAGAAATGTTGGGTTGATTACATTCATTCAAATTATATAACAAATATAATTAATTAACCAAAGAAAGAAATCATCAATTATACATTCAAATTGAGTAACATGTAAATGAGACACACACACACAAAACTAGAAACAATGAATTTGCCAAAGGAAGAAGTTGGAATTTGTATTAATATTAAGATTTTACAATGGAGTCTAGATCAAAATAGCACAAGACTCAATAGATGAATACAAAATCAAGATTCTCATTCAAATGATGAAACAAGAATCTATCACCCTCTCATTCCAATGTGGTAATAGTAGATTTTCTAGCTTCTGGTTCAGTCATTGGAAATGATCTCAGCTTTTGAACGCTTCCTTAAAAGTATTTCACAACAATGAGAAATAATTAAGGGATGACAAAGAGAGAAGACACAAAGAAGAAATACAATTTGCAGATAAGAACACAAGGTTATACCTCTGGGTAAAATTTGCTATGCAACAACTTGATGTTGGTTTTGGTTGTTATAATTACCTTTATAGTTTTAGGGGGTCTGGTTTTTATTGTAATTGTCTAAATTTGAGCCCTCCACCTGTCACCCTATTCATCCCTTGATTGGTTGGGTGTGATATAGTGCAATCATATATGTGTTAGACTATTTCATTCAAGAACTTACCCTTTGTCTTTTATCGAGACACAAAATGAGATACAATTGTACGATATTTATTCTTTATGATTGACTGGCCCCTTGATCAGTGTTCTCTTCTACGGTGGACCTGGTGCTGACATTTATTCTTTATGATTCCTTTAACCATTCTTCAATTCTTCCATTCATCACCATGCATTTATCAAACATATCGAGAATGTATTACCATAGTTACCATATTATTGAACAATTTCCCAAGATATGGTCTATACTCTCTTCCTTTTACATAGAACACATTGTGAGAGGACATGAAAACCCCTTTTCATAAGGTTATTCTAAGGTAAAAATTTTCCAATGACCTACTAGCCATACAAACATTTTGACTTTTGGAATGCTCAGGCTATCCCAAATATCTCTCCATATTCTTGCAATATTCCTATTTTGTTGGTGCTTTACATTATATCCACTTCTTGCTATGTATTCTTCTAAGTTGTTCAACTTCTAAATCAGGTTATCCTCGACTTCCCTCAAAATAATTATTTTTATTATCATTTGCTCAACTACCTCCTAGAAACAATGTCTGGTATACTTGTAAAAAAAATCTTCTTTCTAGTTGTATCTTCCTTCTTGATCCTTGTACATAATGTTTGAAACCCTATCACCACAATTATCTTAAAGTAATCTCATCCATGGTTTTAAAATTGGATCTAGACTGAGTGGTTTTTTATCACACAAATTATTCATCTAGATATAATTTTGTTCTCTAGTTTCCACCACCCATATTAGACCTTTAATCACTAAATCAATTGATTTTTTAAACCATTCCATAGTGCAAAACCATATGGTAGTGAGAATGCAATAAAAATTAATCTTGGGTCATTAGGCTCAATGTACTTAGAAGAATTCTTGCCCATTGTCTTTGACTTTATTTATACAATCTCCAAATTACTTTTTCTCTTAGAGCTAAGTTTGTATCTATAAGAACTCTTAAATTGAGACCTGCCCTAATTTTATCATCACACCCCCTGCTCCATTTCACCAAAGAAAATTTCCTTTTATCATGTAATTCTAACCACTAAAATGACCTCATAATATAGATTAAATTTCTCTGTAATAATTTTAGCATAATATACAAGGACATCAAAGATGTTGGAATGGCATGTAAGACTAATTTAATTAGTTATGCTCTTCTTGGTAATGATAACCATCTACCTTTCCATGCCACTTATTTATTTAAAAAAAATTTCAATGAGTTTACATAGGTTTTTATGAGGGGTTTTGGTCCCCTCATACTGAGTGGGGTTTGAACCTTGGACCTCTCAAAGAGAGGCCAAAGCCCTTACCACTACAGTAAGCTTACAATTATGTTTATTTTAAACTTTACTTATAACTATATTCCATAATTCTATCCTCATTCTCCCCTCAAATAAGGCCATCCCTAGATATCTTGTTGGCAAATTTACCTTCTTCATTTAAAGTAACTTGCATATCCTTACTTTGATTCTAGCTAGAGTGTTTGGGAAGCAAATTTTGGATTTTTTCCTATTAATTGTCTGCCTTGATACTCTTTCATATCAATTTAATAAGTTATTCAAATCCCTAGCCTAGTTTTTCCCTCCCCACCCAAAAAAGGATGTATCTGTGCAACATCGGGAGGTGCGCACCCCGACTACCCTACTTGTAATTTTGATTTATCATGTATATTATCACTTGCACAAAATGAAAGTACTAAAAGCACATGCAACATGAAAATAAGAAAATAAATAAAGATGCTTTATTTATCGATATCTTGAATCCTCGATTACAAGTTCATCCCTCTTAGGGATACCCATCATTTTGATACAAATATTTACACAATATAGAGGAGCGGTCGAATGTATTCCCTGCAAGGAAATGGTGCGCATACGCAGGCCTTCTAGTCCCACACAAAAAATTGTATGAAGGATTACATATGTCCCTTTCTCCAGATCTGGTCATGGAGGGATCTTTGTGCTCCTGCTTCTTCAATCTGGTCTTGAAGATCTATACCTGTACCCATGGAAACAACAAAGCACGCTTATTATGACGGGTTGCCTCTTTGGATGAGGTTTTTGTTAACGGATCTAAATTATCATGATAGTAATGAAATACAAGCATAAATAGAATAATAAATGCATGTAAATCAGGGGTTACTGTGTTATCCTCCTTGCCGAAATTGATGTTCAAGGGTTGTCGGGAATGTCTCCTACACTGATTAGTGGTTGGGAACAATAAATCTAAAAACTAGTGTGTGGACGTAGCTCAACCAGATGATGCTCCAATGCTCTTCAAAGGGACGTAGCTTGGATCTTTGTTTTGATAGGGCTTCACTGCTTAACTCTAAAAATTTATGGATTTATTTCCTTTTCGTGGGAGAGTCTATATGTAGACTTCCCTCTTAGATTTGGACTTTGGCTTATTGGAGAAGCCTCCATCCAAATTACATGCGACTGACTATCCCGGGTGGGAAGCATTAGTCATACACTGGCATGGAAGGGGCAGTTAGGAGGAATTCAGGGAGTTCCTCACCAAAATCTGCCCATTATCCATGCAAAGTTGTAGTCAGACTGTGTGATCTGGGCCTGATTCAAGGCTAGACTATGCATTGTGTTAGCCACTATTAGGTTTAGCAGCCAGGTATGGCCGCTGTAGTCTTCAGCAGCCAGGTGTGGTGGTTGCTCTGCTTGAGAGTGGTCAGGCCTAGATGGGCTAGAACTTCCCTATTTGAGTGGTTAGGACCACTTCTTGCTCTTGAAGAGATCCAAGAGGATCCATATGGTCTACAAATGTGTCCATATGGGTAGCCTCCTAAACATGACATATTTTAGGTGTCCACAGATGTCTATTTTTGGGATGCGCTGTGAGCAAAACATAACATGGAGTAAAAAATAGTAGACCACCTAGGGCCATATTGTAGGTTGGATGATGATCACTGATATGATCAACATAGGATATCCCAATCATGCGGGAGGGTGCGAATCCTAGAATCATTGCTTCCAACAAAATAGAAGGATAATATGTGTGGGAGTTTGCACTCGCCATCAAGCGATCAGGTAGCTTTGGTACTACTATAGGTTTGAAAGGAGGAGATATACAAACTAAACTATCATATTTACTTTGATTCCCTCTTTGGATGAGGCTTTTGTTAACGGATCTGAATTATCATGATAGTAATGAAATACAAGCATAAATAGAATAATAAATGCAGCAGAAATACATAATAGATGCATTAATGAAAGCAAAACTGAGCTATGACTTAACTAATAAAATTGAGCAATAATGAATCTAGACTAAAGCAAAGGGAAATAACATCTATGCCCTAAAATATGCTTGTGGGCCACTGTCTGAGACAACAACCACGATATACAGCTCTTCTCCTTGTAAATCAAGGGTTGTTGTGCTATCCTCGTCAAAATTGATGTTCAAGGGTCATCAGGCGTGTCTCCTACACTGATTAGTGGTTGGTCACAATAAATCTAAAAACTGGTGTGTGGACGTAGCTCAACCGAATGATGCTCCAATGCTCTTCAAAGGGGCGTAGCTTGGCTCTTTGTTTCGATAGGGCTTCACTACTTAACTCTAAAAATTTACGGATTTCTTTGCTTTTCGTGGGAGAGTCTATATGTAGACTTCCCTCTTAGATTTGGACTTTGGCTTCTTGGAGAAGCCTCCATCCAAATTGCATGTGACTGACTATCCTAGGTGGGAAGCATCAGTCATACACTAGCATGGAAGGTGCAGTTAGGAGGAACTCAGGGAGTTCCTCACCAAAATCCACCTGTTATCCATGCAAAGGTGTAGTCATATTGTGTGATCTGGGCCTGAATTCAAGGCTAGACTGTGCATGCTGCTATCCACTATTAGGTTTAGCAACCAGGTGTGGCCATTGTAGTCTTCAGCAGCTAGGTGTGGTGGTCACTCTGCTTGAGAGCGATCAGGCCTAGATGGGCTAGAACTGCCCTGTTTGAGTGGTTAGGACCACTTCTTGCTCTTGAAGAGATCCAAGAGGATCCATATGGTCTGCGAATGTGTCCATATGGGTAGCCTCCTAAACATGACATGTTTTAGGTGTCTACAAATGTCTATTTTTGGGATGCATTGTGAGCAAAAAATAACATGGAGCAAAAAATAGTAGACCACCTAGGGCCATATTGTAGGTTGGATGATGATCGCTGACATGATCAACATAGGATACCCCAATCATGTGGGAGGGTGTAAATCCTAGAATCATTGCTTCCAATGAAATGGAAGGCTTAAATGTGTGGGAGTTTGCACTCGTCATCAAGCGATCAAGTAACTTTGGTACTACTATAGGTTCGAAAGGAGGAGAGATACAAACTAAACTATCATATTTACTTTTTTTGCCCCAGCAAAGGGTAAGATTATGATAGTTGTTGGCAATGATTCGTAAGACGGATGCAACTCTGCTATGATCGAGATGATCTTTTGTTGAATTTGATTATGATTGTTGAAATTTTTGACTACCCCCTCAAACGATGAGTCAATGAGGAAAGGACTATTAATAAAGCGATGAGTCGCTTGACCAAAATGAATGATTTGGACCTCTTTAGAGGTTTGCATTTGTTTTTGTAGAGTAGCTCCCATCCAGGTGTGATTCCAATCCTGTTTGGTAATTGTACATCTTCATCCCATGGGGCAGTCCGACCACAATGGCCTTCTTAGGTAATCAATATGATATCAATTCTAATTTAGCTTCTGTTGAATCACTATTTTCTATAAGAGAATTGAGATGGATCCTCACTCCCGTGGGGCAGTTTGGTTGTTATAGCCTTTTTCAGGTTTGAGGTGAGGCGTCTCAATTCTACCATAATTTTTTTGCCCCAAGTGGCCTTATGGTGATTTGCTCATCTCACCGAATTGCATGGAACGTTAGTCGCTGCAATCGCCAAAGTGTACAAAAAAAATCATTGACTACGAGGCTCGTTTGGACTTTTGTTATTATTTGATTGTTTTTTTAATTATATTTTATGATGTTTTTGAATTTTGATATATGTAATTTTTTTTGTTTTTTTGGTATATTGCTTATTTTGGCTGCTTTGAATCTGAAATGTGTGCTTTATGGCTTATTCTGAGGTGTTCTATGGTGATAAATTATGGAAATTTCTCATTGGTTCTTGGCCGCTGTCAGGTCCAACAATCCCCAAATAGTGCTTTGTAGCTGCTATTAGGTCCAACAGCCAAAAATTTTATGCCATTGATGCTAGCAGCGACCAAAGCTTGAGTAGAAAATACAAAATAAAATTAGCGTTTTGACTCTTCATTCTTCCAGCTATCAATTTTGCTTTTGGATCTCTAAGCTAACAATGACTGCTTGTGACCTAGGATGCTGCTGATTTGACACCATGGCTGAGTAGGGCGAGGCTTTGATGAGTAGAGGAGTTGAAGCTTCATAGGTACCTCTCTAAACCCTAACATTCTTTTATTATTATGGTAAAATTAACCTCACTAAGTAATTTGGTAAAGGAACTTCCTTAACCCTATTGGAAACGAACTAAATCGATAAATAGGCTTAATTTAGGGCTTAATCAAATAGGCTTCCCTTAGTTTTTTTGTGTGATTTTTGGCCATGGAGGCACACCGTTGGCGTGTCGCTCATTGGCCACTACTGCTCAAAGTGGATAGCCTGGCCTATGACTAGTCGTTGTTGTTGTCAGCGGCCAGCTTGAAATTAATGGTCAAAATTTTGATTGTTGGAATCTGGCCGCTTTCAGCTTTAGCGGCCGCTTCGTGGCTGCTCTCTGCACCAGTGGCTAGTTAGCCTTAGGTGTATTTATTGATTTTTGGTTTTTTAAAGGCATTTAATTGATTTTTTTTTAATTTTGAAGAATAGTATTTGATGTTTTTGGATGCTCAGGTGCATTTACCCTTTATGCTTGTTGCCTTAAGCGCATCTTAGTTTAGCTTACACCAGTTTTGTTTTATGCATTTATTTAGTTATTAGTGCATTTAATTTAGACTTTATTTTACACTCTTAGATCTTGTCTGCTCGGGATCAATATTAGAAGATGCTTTGTGACCTTTTGCCTGCAATGGATGACATGGAATGGGTCTAGCTTGATGCTCATGGGCTCCAGTATGTCATTAGCCTTTCGATGATCATGTTAGATTAGGTCTATTTGATTGCTCTAGCCCACAGGTGGAATTTTAGGACCAACACCTTCCACATTCCTACCGATGAGATGACCATTACATCGAAGGATGTCTACAGTATCCCTTTTGATGGAGTGCGTATTTTCTCTTCTGCCACTAATGCCCAAGATGTAGTGTTCTTGAGGGTCTTTGGGAGACATGTTGTTGTTGCCTTCAAGGATACTCGTTTTGGGAGACATGTTGATGTTTCCACGGTTGGGCCAATATTGCTTGTGTCATGCTCCTCTAGATCTGGGGATGGGAGCATATTATGGTTGACTACCCAACAGGACTTCCAATGGAGATCACTGCGCTAGATGATGATGTCCAGTGTTATGAATCCAGGTGTCCCAGAGTGCTCGGGGAGTGCAAGAGTTGGCCCTTTAAAGGGGATATTTCCCACTATACAACATCTTTGACTAGTTTTTAGGTCACAAATATCATCTGGTAGACTTATCATGAGTGCCCTGAATGAGAGGATTCAACTACCTTTACAGTGAGGACTCGATGTGACCAATGGGTTACCGCTACAAGGACAACATTAGAGAGTTCTACTACTCCAGGGTGCTTCGATAGTTTGGTATTTAGTAGTTCTAGAGGAGGATGACCCTCCTACAGTTGATCCTAGTGTGGTCAATGTTGGGGTCACATAGGCGTACACCCACTGGTAGGGTATATAATTATGGTAGGAATGTGGCCACCTAGGGCAGTCTTTGGATGATACTGAGGCTGAGGATCCGGATGGGCACTAAGTGCAGGCTCAAATGGATGATTAGGGTAGGTAGGACAACAGGAGTAGGTGGCAGAGGAGCAGGCTACAGAGAAGTAGGTTTCCCCTAAGGAGGAGGAGGAGCTAGCTCCTAAGGAGCAGGAGTCTCCTCTTTGGGCTCAGCTACACCAGGTTGAGGCTAAGTTGTAGACATCCCAAATTTAAGTGCAGTATAGGAATGCCACTATTACATGCCTTTAGAGATAGGTTGTCCAGCTTACTACCGAGCGATATGATGCTTGAATCCAAATTGTACCATATATTACAATGCGTCAAGGATCTGGTGGTCTAGATGCAGGTGCAAAGACTCGACACTTGCATGGATTACTAGCAGATGACTTAGAGGAGTGCACCCGATATACGTCCTACATCTTGTCCTTGGAGCACGAGGTCAAGCTTCGGGGAGATCGTCTACTAGAGAGGCGCAGGGCAAGAGGGTCAAAAAGGACATATTGGAGCACTTCAGTACAATCATCAGCTCGATCGAGCTACAGGACCAGGTCTCGAACAGAGCGGACTGGGGTGCTAGTTCTATACCACCTCCCAGAGGGTAGAGGTGATGCTAGTGGTGCAGGACACTCTTGAGCACTATGGATCCTTGAATATTTTGTACCTCTTTTTGGGTGTAAGGTCAGTTGACCAACATAGATGTAGCCTTATTGAAACTTTTTTGTACCTACATGTACTTATTTGAACACACTTTTATATGATATATAGACTTTGAGATTCACCATATGTGTATCTTTTATGATTATGCTTTCATGTTTATGGATGCAGTATCATGATTTTGTGACATTATATGATGTGATGTTTAAATGCTATGATGTGTATGTGTAGGTGAACTACTTTATGATCTTATACTATGTGACTCACATAACTTATGCTTTATGATGTGTGGATGCTTATATGGCATGATCTAGATGTTGATGATGGATGCATATATGGATGCAATGCTTATTATTAAGCGCATGTTTGAATTTGATGTGTTGTATGCATCTAACCTTATGTTGTTATGATTTGGTAAATGAAATATGTTATGTTATGCTTATGATCTAAAGTGAATGAACTTGTATGCTTTAATCACTTAAAACATATGATATGATGTGATATGAGTTTGACAATCTAATGGGTGACACCACAGAATGTATAAAAATTATGAATAAATAATAATTCTCATAATAAGAATTAATCATTTAAACATCAAATGTGATGTGAGATGATGGATTTCTTTATAGGTTATTATAGATATGCACAGAATAGTTAGTGGTCATTTTACTATCATTTCTGACATTTATCTGGTATCTATCCTATCTCATGCATTCATTTAGCGAACACAATCTCTTGAAGAAAGTTAATGATGTGATTGATGATATGGCATGTTTCTATTATAGGATTGTTATTTTTTTGAGGTTTTCCATGAGACTCAAACACCCTAGTTGTTTCATCAAATTGTTGTATATTGATCATATAGATCCCTTGAAGGATAAAGCTTTGTTATGCAGCCCTAGATATTTAGTATCCCTATGTGTGCAAATGAGTACATTAGATAGAACATAAACATACCCCAATACCAGGAGGGATTCATTCAGCCCATTGTTGTATTGGGGATATTCAAATGTTTATCCTGATCCTAGGTTGGACTCAGTTGGACTAGACCACTGGGCAATACAAGAAACCTAAGGCTAGCTCTTCCACATGTAAATATTTGTTTGTTCAAAAGCAAGATGTTAATGTGATAGAAATATCATCATGCATAAGGATACCTTATGTCTCATTCATGTTGATAAATCCATGGATTCAAGTTCATACTCCCTTATTTTCTTCATATTTATTTGGGATACTTGCTCATGATTTAGTGATGAAAACCACTGTTTATTTTGAATTTTTGTTTTCCTTTTGAGCAAGGGATTTATATAGTGATGATAATCACTGTTTACTTTGTTTTTAAATTTTTCTTTGTTCGAGATTTTTGTAGTGATGATAATAACTTATTTACTTTGTTTATGAATTTTTTTTGTTCAAGATTTTTCTTATTTTGATTAAAGCCAGGGATTTCTTTGGGTAGGGCTAAACTTGTCTTTTTTCCAATTCTCAACATTTTCGAGCAAGTCGCACAGGGGGATGAGCAAGATAAACTTTTCACCTTAGGATACCTAATATCATTTTGCAGCATTCGTCTTTCCCTTGTTCCAAATAGGATTTTAGTGTTTTGATTAGTGATGGAGTCCTAAAATATACTAGGTGCTATCAAAACCAAACCTTGAGCAAGATAAACTTTTCACCTTAGGATACCTAATACCGCTTCGCAGCATTCATCTTTCCCTTGTTCCAAATAGGATTTTAGTATTTTGATTAGTGATGGGATCCTAAAATATACTAGGTGCTATCAAAACAAAACCTTATATATCAAAAGCTAATACAACTTTCTACAAAGTTTGATAAAACAACTAGGTATGCCTAAATGATCGAAAAACCCTAGTATCTTCCTTATAGCAACAAGAGGAGTTGTGTTGAAAAACAAAGTTACACACATGGGTTATGGATGATGATGGCTTTTGAAGATGCATGATTGAGACACAAACGTGGTGTTGTTTGTAAGATTGTAAACACAATCTACCCTAATGCAAATACCATGGATGGACCTGCCTAAGTGCAATGCAACTATGTGAATGCGAATTCAAATGCATAATGCAAATATTTTTGTGTTTTTGATGCTTTCACTTGTTTTTGAGCTTTTGAATGTATTTGAAATTTTTGAATTTTGAATTTTTTTTATGTTTTTGTGCTGTATTTTTGTGGTGTGTTTTTTACCAAAGGACCTATGGTGCCTTTGGAGATTTTGTGAATTGACCAAAGGGCTTATGGTGCCTTTGGGTATTTTTTTTAATTGACCAAAAGGCTTTAAGATGCCTTTGGAGCTTTTTGTTATGTGACCAAACGACTTTAAAATACCTTTGGAGCTTTTGTGATTGTGACCAAAGGGCTTTAAGATACCTTTGGAGATTTTTTTTATGTGACCAAATGGCTTGGAGATGCCCTTGGAGCCTTTCTATTTTTTATTTTAATGTTTTCTAATTTGTTTGGATTTTTATGATTTCTCTTGTTTTTGAATATTTTGAAATTATTTGAATGTTTTTGATATTTTGTTGATTTATTTGTGAAACACCTTTAGATGAATGATATTGAGGAGATCTGGCTCCTCAACACCTTCTAGTATTTTTAGGCGATATGCCCCAATCCCAATCTTCTATGAGATGATATACAGACCTATCCAATTGGCCGTAAATTTATCTTGTAGATGTGGCGGTAGATTTGAGTTTTTTTGGTTCTCTTTAAGCACAAGATCCTCAACTTTAAATTCTCTCAAATCGACTCTATTGTTATAAGCTCGTGTTAGACGATCCTGGTAAACACGAAGGTGCTCAAGGGTATTGACATGTCGTTCATTCGAAAGGGTTAATTGATCCAGGTGAGCTTGTCGTGCAGTGTCGTCATTGATGAACTCTTTCAATGCAACACGCAATATTGGAATTTCTAACTCTAAGGGCATAATGGCCTCAGTGCCATACACAAGCAAAAATGGTGTTGCCCCAGTGGGAATTCGTATGCTAGTCCTGTAAGCCCATAATGCTAAGGGTAACTACAGATGCCAATCCTTATGATTTTCTTTCACCGTATTCTTTAAGATGGCTACTATTGTCTTTTTTGAGGCCTCTGCTTACCCGTTTGCCTGTGGATAATATGGTGTCATAAAACTATGTTTAATGTTGTATTTGTTCGTTAAAGCTCACACATTTTTGTTTTTGAATGACGGACCATTATTCGAGATTATCTTGAAGGGTACCCTGAAACAACAAATGATATTGTGAAGTATGAACTCTAATTCAAGGATCAATTATCGAGTTTAAGGGGACCGTTTCCACCCATTTGGTGAAGTACTTAGTGGCCATTAAGATGAACGTGTGTTGGCCCCAATATGGAGGAGAAATATTTCCAATCAGATCGAAACCCCACTGAGAAAATAGCTAAGCTACCTGAATGGGCTATAAGGCCTGAGATGGCAAGTTCGTCAGGTTTGCATGATGTTGATGTTTAACACATTTCTTGACATAATCATAGCAATCCTTCGCCATGGTGGTCCAGTAATAAGCCATTCGAAGGATGCACTTGACAATGGCCATGTCGTTGAAGTGGCCACCGCATGTACCATCATGAGCTTGTGAAATTGTCCAAGCTGATTCTTGGGGCTCTAAGAAATGTAGGAGAACTCCATCATAGCTTTGAAAATACAATATGCCTCCTAGCAAGACATATCTAGTCACTTTTTTCTTGAATGCTCGTCTCTCGACATGCGATAGTCCCTATGGGACAATTCCAATCCTAAGGAAGTATTGTAATTGGGATAGTCAATCCTGATAGGCTACAACCTCGATAGATAATATGAAATTTTCCTCATGCAATTCAATTTGCACAAATGCAGATTGAGAAATAACCTTATGGTGAATAGTGGTACCATTCCCCATAGGGCCCTGAGAGATCAAGGACCCCTAAGGTGTCTTCTTTAAGAAGTCTTTGGCCTTACAAAACTAGTCATGATTTGGCTCTATATGGATCATGTTGATTTATTCCTTGTTATCAAAAGCCTCACGTTGGATTGCTAAATGCGAAAGAATTTTGACATGAATGGTAGTGAAATCATTAGACAGATTCTGAGGGATCAAGGATCCCAAAGATGCCTTGGTATTTGCAAATTTGTTTGATGATTGAGGGATTTCCTCGATGTTGTACCATTCTATTTTGGCTAGATATGTGTCAACAAGATCCTTGTAAGATTTCAGGATTGAATCCCGGCATTGAAATAGTACTTTGACCTAGTTTACTATGAGGAGGGATTCATCGAAGATATTTAGCCTCTTGACTTTCATGGCGATGGCTTTTTTGAGATCCAAGATCAGGGTCTCATATTCAGTGTTGTTATTGGTGCAAGGGAAGTCTAGCTTGAATGACAAGGGCATTGGAGCACCTTGTGGCATGAAAAAGACAATCCTCGCATCATCTCCTTGCTCACACTTCAAACCATCAAAGAACAAAGTCATATCAGCATCATTTTTTTATTCTTTAGGTTCAGGTGCTTCTGATAGTGCAAAGACCACATCATCAAGAAGCTCTATAGTAAGGGGTCTACTATTTTGAAGAGGCACCTTAGCTAGCTGATCAGCTATGACTTATCCTTTGATGGACTTTTGGATTATAAATTCCAAATTGAATTTCATCAATAGCATGATCCACTTTTTAGTACATGTATTATGATATGTCTTGCTCATCATATACTGTAAAGTATTTTTCTTGGATATTACATATGTTGTATGCCTCAACATGTAGTGGTGTAATTTCTTTGTTGCAAAGACAACCGCTAAGCATAGCTTCTCTATGTATGCATATCTAATTTCGTAGCTCACCAAGGAGTGGCTAATGTAATATATCGCTTGCTCTTTGTCTTACATGTTCTTTTGAGCCAAAATGGTGCCTAAAGAAAAATCTGTAGTAGATATATTAAGCAAGAATGACACGTCTGGCCTTGGTGGACCTAGAACTAGTGACATTGCTAGGTACTCTTTGATCTCAGCAAAGGCTTGCTGACATTCTTGATCCCATTATAATGAGACCCCCTTGTGTAGTAGCCTATTCATGGGTCAATATTTATCTGATAGTTGTGCGATAAATCGCTTTATGGATGCTACTTTACCCTGTAAGCTTATTAGTTCTTTGATGTTCATGGGTGGGGCCATCTCCAGGATAGCCTTTACCTTTGTTGGGTCTACCTTGATGCCTCATTTAGAAATTATGAATCCCAAGAGTTTTCCAAAAGTTACACCAAAGATGCATTTCTTGGGATTCAACCTAACATTGTGCTCAATCAGGCAATCAAAGATCTTTGTGAGGGATTCAACATGCTCTTCATGCAGAAATGACTTGGCTAACAAGTCATCAATGTAGTCTTCCAAGATCTTGTGCACGTAGTCATGGATAATGTATGTCATAGCCCGCTGATATGTGGCACCAGCATTTTTAATGCAAAATGGTATTACTTTGTAATAGAATACCCCCCATGGAGTGGTAAACGCGGTTTTGTGTTGGTCTTCGAGTTTAATCTGAATTTGATTGTGACCAAAAAAAGTATCCACTAGGGAGAGCATATCATGACCTGCAATTACGTCTACAAGAGCATCTATGTTAGGCAATATAAATTAAGTCTTTGGAGTTGCCTTGTTGAGATCCCTAAAATTTGTGCAAATACGGACTCTTCCATCAGGTTTTCCTATGGGCACCATATTTGATACCCACTCTAGATAGTCGATGGGAAAAATAAAGACTACATCCAATAGTTTTTGCAACTCATTTTTAACCATCAAAGCGATGATTGGATGCATATTTTTGAGCTTTTTCTTGAACGATTTCTTCACGGGGTCTATCAACAGGTTGTGGACAACCAACTTCGGATCTAGCCTTGGCATGTCTTTGTAGGTCCAAGCAAAGATATTTTGTCTCTCTTTCAGTAGAGGGATTATGATGGCCTGATCTTCTGGAGATAAACTTTTTTTGAACTTGACTTTATTTTGTTGAGAAGGATAATTTTTGACGTCCATCTCAAAAGTCTCTTCTATTGCTATATGTGTGGGGATTAGACGAATTTCATCTGCTGGGTTCACAGTTCCCACTAACTCAAAGTCAAGGCCAGTGTGATAGACATCATGTGTGCAACCTGATGCGAAATAAAATGGCTGCAACATCTCTTCATTAGGGAATAAATCCTCAGGCTCTAGGGGTGAGTCAGTGAAATCCCAATTGATAACGTCTAAGTTAAGACACAATGGTTTTGCAGGATCTACTGGGTTATGGAGTTGAGTGGTCAAATCAATGGATATCATTTTTATGGATGGAATAAAATCTCTAGGAACATGCGGGTGAAACCCTATATCCTGGGTGTAGCCTCCATACTCATTATGAGGATCTGGAAGCATAGGGATCTCAGGATCTGATCTATGGATGGATTAAATGATGGGATAATTAGGAAACAACTGATCTCTAAAGGTGGGTAAATTTAGGTTGATCATATGATGAATGGCATATAGGTTTACTGGTCTCACTAGGAAATAAATATTAGGATCAATGACATGGAGTGTCGCTTCTCTCTCCATAAACAGATTTATTGGATGCAAGTGTCAAGGTTCAAGATAAGCTATCTCAATCTCGTCCTCAAAGTCATCATCACTTCCAGAAGCCATTGGCATTGGTTTTTGGCCCTAGGATGGGATGGTGGCTTGTCTGTTGATGCCTTAGATAAGCCATCTCGGTCTTGTCTTCATAGTCATCATCACTTATGAAGAACCCATTGGTGTTTGTCTTTGGCCCAACAATGTGGGTCGTATGTCTAGGCCATAGGTAGGCCATCTTTGTTGAGTCCTCCAACTCATAGCCACTTTTATCTAACATGTATCCACCCTCATCCGAGATGTATTCACTCTCGTTTGAGATGCAGATATTTTCTATGTGGCCTATCCAAGTAAGGTTTTGCATATATCGAGGCCCATGGTAGGCTAGGTCGGTTCCACCTTCATCCTTGCTTGGAACATAATCATACTCCTCTTGCTCATATCCATGCATTGGCTCCTCCTCCCATAGGATGGCTCTTGATGGGGGCACTTCAAGAGAGGATTCAGGGTGATATTGATCAGGTGGTGCGGCATTGACTATTGACACCCAATCGTCACCCAACTAGTTTCTACTTGGGGGTTGATAGGGATTCTAGTCAATGTCCTCCCCAAACCCAATGCTTAATATATCTAGGGCTTCTTCCAAATATTAATCATGACCCCACATTCGATAGCTCAAACCACACCTGTTAGTAGGTAGTTGGTACTGTGGCTAAAATGGAATTCGACGCCCTTGCTCATACAGGCCTAGGCCATAGCCTTGCGAGTGACACTACCCAAAGTACTTTAGAGCAAACTCATGATTCGATAAGTAATGAACATTAGTGGTGAAATGTTCATCCTCATATCTTTCCAGATTAAGATCAATATGGGCGTAATCTAGACCAGCATATATGAAATTATTCTAGTTGGGTGGCAGCCCCAAAGGAACCACTATCCCTACTAGCAAACTTGGGAATCTTGGCCACCCCATGTCTTGTGAAGACTCAATTATTGGCATGAAAGTTATTTCCTGCACAAGATATTCACCTAGTGTTGTGTTGGCTAGGTGAATTATCACCTATGATGCAGATGATATTGTTGATGATGTAAGCAAGGCAGGCTGAGGTACTTCTTCGAATGTTTCTTGGGAGTGTCCCTCCTCCATAAGAGTAGGGACTCCTGCAGATGTTATGGTCAAAATTTCCTTAGGTCCTTCCTCCACTAGGGGCACCTTCAGCTTTTGTTTATCTCTTGCCTTATCGATCAAATATTTTTCAGAAGTGCCAGTAGCTTTGGATGTAGGAGGTGGTACCGACGTGGATGGGTCACCTCACACTGATTTGCTTTTGCTTCTTGGTTGCGTGGTTGGGGATGAAGACCTAATGTACAAGTAAGTTGATGGAAGGACAAATTCTCTCCGTAAGTCAACTTGATACATGTATTTAAATGACTCTTCATCGGATGGAACCACGTGAACTTGTCCTTCGTGCACATACTTGATGCATTGGTGTAGCATTGAGGGTATGCACTGCATGTCTCTAATCCAGGGATACCCTGGAAGGATGTTATATTGCATCGCCCCTTCTAACACATGATACATCACAGGGATGGTCTTATGTCCTACTTTTACAAGAAAAATGATTGTACCCACTATGGTGCACAACGCATCGTTAAAAGCCCTGAGCATGTAGGAAGTTGGGACAATGTTGGACTTAGGGATATTCAAGTGCCTTATAGCCTTGGTGGTGATGATATTGATCAATGATCCCATATCAATCAGAATCCACTTGAATGGAATGTCATTGATTGATGCAATAATGTGGAGAGGCATGTTTGTTGAGGTAGTAGGGACTGCCTTAATTTTGTGATCATAAAAATGAATCACGAAATCTTGGCACTATTGTACTTGTCCCACAAAATGTGTGAACACATCTGGGTTCTAGAGCTAGAGCTCGATTGATCTCAAAATCTCCATTAAAGTCTCCCTATGCCTATGGGACTGTTGTATGAGCTCATAAATGGATAACTTAGTCAGAGTCGTTTATAGATTTTGTTCTAGTCTACTCCGAACAATCACCACAGGTCTTATTGGTGGACTTGGAGGGTTGTCATGCACCTGTCTCTTCTGAGGTGTAACCAAAATTTTTATGGGAGCCACTGGAGGCTATGGCTATCCATATCTCTGACTCCTGGTTGCCACATTAACCAACTCAACCATTTTTATGCACCCCTGAATGGGTAGCTTGACTTGGACCTGTTAACTTGGGTGTCCTGATCCCTAGGGACCTCATGATTGGGCAGTGGGTTTCGATATATACCCATATCTTTGTTATTAGGATCTAGCAGGTTGTCAACTTTTAACTCTTCCTTTTCAATCATGTTTTGTACGACATTTTGAATCCAATGTAATTCTCGATATCATACCCCCGTCTCTTTTGATATGGGCAGTATTGATCTTCCTTGTATCCCCTTGGCTTGGGATGATTAGGATCAAGAAGTTGTATGTCAGGAAATCTTATCCTTTATGACTCCTTCAATAGATTAAACATTGACTGTATTGATTCATTCAGAGGTGTGTAGTAGGGAGGTGGTCGATGCTCTTTATTCGGGCCCTAATTATTCTTAGGATCATAGTTGGCTAACAAAGGGTGAGCTTGGTAATTCTAGAATTGTTGTCCATTCCCCTCCTTTGGTGCGTCCAACACAACCTAATTAACCTAAGCAAGCATGGCCTGCTTTTGACTATCCTTGTTATTTTGGTTGTCCTTGCTCCATTCTTTCTTGTTACGAAGCTTAAGGTCTCCCTCATCAACCTTAATATCTTCAATAATCTTGGCTTGATCTAAGGCATCTTCAAATGATTCATATTGTTGTAGCTGTAATAGCAAGGAGATGTGCTTTGCACAGATCTTGGTGAACATCCAGACAAATTCCTCTATGGGAACGAAGAATGATAATTTTACCATGATTTTTCTCCACCTATCCCCATAGTCCATCACTGGCTCATCATCATATTGTTTCAAGTTGGCCAAATCAGACAAGTCCACCTTCTTCTTTTCTCTGAAAGAAAACCGTTCAAGGAATGCATTCATCAATTGTTCAAAATCGATGATGCTATGCTTAGGCAACTGGTTGAACCATTGTGTTGTTGTACCTGAGAATGTCATGATAAATGTCCTCAACATCAAGGTATTGTTCTTCTCAAGGTGGAAGCACGTGCTCATGAATTTGGCCATGTGTTCTTGCGCATCCCCCTCCCCCTTAAATTTTTCTAACCTAGGAATCTAAAAGTGTCTAGGATATGCTGGACTCGGGACTGAGGGGCATAGAGGATGGTTGTGAATCTTGCTCAATGTTGGCTTTTATCTGCCTGCATCCTATTTCTTGAGAGACTTGACTCTCTTGGTGAGCGTCTGGTATGCATTCGAGGAGATAAATCTCATGTTCCTAAAGGTTAGCTCACGATGGTAAAGGAGGTAGCCCTGTGTTGGCTGGTTTGGGCATCTATAATCATCTCCTATAACCATGGATGGAAGTTCAGGATATGTTTTTTCCTTGTCTTCCAGCCCTACCCTTTCCTCATTGAATTGTGTATGTTCAAGGTCCAAATGTTGTTGATGTTGTAAAGTGGGGTAAGCCCACTCATTTCCTAGCCTAGTGATTCTCTCCCATTGAGAATCGGTACATCTCTCACGTCGGTATATCTCACCACCTATGTGCGCATCTATTTTAGCCAACCTCTCTGCTAGCTCCTTGTGCTTAGCTTTTTCTTAAGCATTTTTATTATAGGTGCATGCACCTCTTCCTTCGCTCTTCTTGCTCAAGAGCTTCTACATGCTCTCACTCAACGCGTAGCTCCTCTTCCAATCTATGTAGGTAGTCAGAGTGACCTGCTATTGAAGGCTCATGTTGTATAAGGGGTTATCATGTTGAGGCCCCTTAGGGAGGCTCCTGTTGTGCATTGGTCCCTGTCTGCTAGGGTGGCTTGCTCTATGTATTGTGTTATGGGTTGAGTACCCCCATGATCTAAAGTAGTGTATGTGTTGCAGGGTTACTTTGAAGCTTCCTTTGGTTCATTGGTGCATCTAGTGGCTATGCTACACGAAATTCCTAAAGTAGAATGTTCAGTAGCAATACTTCTAGAAGTTGGTATCGAGGGAACTCGATCCAACTCATCAAGTTGTCAGGTTCTCCACAACTAATCCCATGGAGTCCCATTGGCACCAATGAGCTCATGGTCTTAGGGTACCCTCCCATTTTTAAGGATACTATAAGATGTCTTGGGCCTACGATTAGGCGTGGCCCTGATGTCTTACCCCTCAATGGGCTAATCTATCCTATGTGTATCATGCAATGTTTGGAACCTTGCACCCTCTATGTGCCTATGCAATGAGGGAGGCCTTGATGACTCCTCATGTCGATGCGATGATGAAGGTCTTGAAGCCTCCGCATACCTGTGTGATGAGGGAGGCCGGGATACCTCCACATGTTGGCATGAAGAGGGAGGTCATGATGTCTATGCTTATCTATGTGATGAGAGGTGCCATGAAGACTCCTCATTCCTGTGTGACAAGGAGGGTCTTGAGACCTCTTCATGTCTATATGATGAAGAACCATGAGGTGGATCTTTTATTGGGGTTTCTTGTGGAGTCCCCTGTTGAGTGGTATTTTCACCCAAGTGTGAAAGTATACTCTTCCTTAGGATTTGAGTTCCAAATTCCCTCTTGCAAAGAAGTTAAACAAACTTCTCCAAGGTCTCCGCTATATTAGCATTTGCATTTGTGTATTAGTAATCTCAAATAAATATGTATCAATTATAATGCTAGGAACACCTTATTGATTGCAAGTAATTGTAAACAAGGGGCAATGTTGGTTTATTTTACCATGATACTTTAGTGATTGTTCATTGAACCAAAATAGAGCAAATGTGAGTTGGCCCTCATATGACCACGATGTAGTGCCTTAATTCCTTTTATCTTGAGGATTTTAAGGTAGATTATCTTCTTTATTAAGTCCAAATATGGCTTCTTATCATGAAGATGAAGATATCTTTCAATGTGATAGATAAACTATCCCTCTTTAGTGAAATTGGTTTTCACAAAGAAGCAATAATTTATGGCCTTAAAGTAAGGGCTTTAAATGTCACCTCAACTTATCCCTCTTAAATGAAATCAAATTGTTCATAAAGATGAACAATTAAGTGCTTTGAATCAATGACCTTCAATATGATGCTCAAATTACCCCTCTTTCGTAAAATCAGAATTTTTATGAAGAGAGGGCAATTTTAGGCTCCAAAAATGGAAATTTGTAAAATACCATAAAACATAAAACCTTCAATGAAATTGGAATTTTCATGAAGAGAATGTCATCATAGGCTCAATAATGCAAAACGAAATTGAAAAAATGAAATTTGACCTAAAAAATGGAATTTTTGCATTTTCGGATTTTAAAAATCTGCAATGAAACAGAAATTACGATGAATTTTTAAAAATATAAAATGGCTCCGAAAATGAAATTTCAAAGTGCGTAATGGAAGTATGATAGGTACTCTACGTAATTGTGCAGTTATTTTTGGATTTTGAAATTTTTTTACTGTTTATTTTAATGTCTGAAAATAAGAAAAAATTCTGAAATTAAAATTTTGGAAAATAGAAAATTAAAAATTTGCATCAAATTAATTACTGGAAATGCAACAATGCAAAGCTCTCTCAGTTTGATAGCACCCCATCCTGCAAAACCGAATATGTGAGAATTTCGTACATGCAACCTAGTCTATTTGACCTGCAAAACAAACATAATCAAAGTAAACTAGGTGTTGGCTCCTAGGGTTTATAATAATTTCCAGATTGCAGACATTCACATGAAATAACCCAAAACAATGGCATAAATTTCACATACAAATCTGAAATCTGAAATGAGAAAAATAGAGCAGTTATAACAAAGCATGCAGAAAATTTCTCATCCTTTCTTGACAAACGAAGTCTAAATTTCTGAAAACAAAACTTGCATTAATAACACTTCCAGATTTTACATTCCAAGTTCAGCAGCATTTGGCCATGCCAAAAGATTCCAGCCTTCCAGCCTCCCCCTTTTGTCTTCCGTTTTCAATTGCCTTTAAAAACTCTCTTCATCTCTTCGTCTCATTTCCATGGAAACTCTTCTATAAAAAAATTGGTTTGTTTCCTTTCCAAACGTTTCTCCTTTTGGTTTCTATGCCTTTTCATTTCATTTACTGCGTTTCATTTCCAATGTTGTTCGCAGCTTTCCGTTTCGTTTAAGTTTCCATTTGCTTGGCATTCTCCATGTCGTGCGTTTCTTTTCTCATGGCCACATATTTTCAACCGTTTTATTTTACCCAATAAAACACGACAAATCCCTCTTTCTGACCTTGGTTTCAACCATTTGCCTCATTTTGGCTTTTTCTCCCTGTTTTTTTTTTCCAAATGCGTGGCCATAGCATATGTCTCTTCATCAAGTGGTGATTTTACCGTTATACTTTACCATTAATAAAACAAAATAATATAAATTTTGGGCCTTAATATAGAATATAATTCTTTTGTTTTATTTGTTTCCATTCGGCTTTTCCATTTTCGTTTAATACTATGGGCCACCTTATGCATCCCTTTCCATAGGGCTTCGGACACGTAACACCTCATTTTGCCCATATCTACTACTTTATAACATAAACCAAGCACTTTCATATGTAGTTCGTCCACACACTGTGGAATCCATACCAGTCCACGGTAGAAGAGATGCTATCTCCTATATCCGCCGCGTTAGTAAGTGGACGAACGTTGCATCTTCATTGTTATCCACTGCACAGCTATAGCAATGCGCAGAGTCCGCCTCTGACCGTTTCACAAACTCCGCTGTAGATCTCACTCGTACACATACACCTCTTCGTCCACCTGTCTTGAACTTAGAAAACAAAATGACCTGCATTTCAATCGCACCCCGACATCGATCTGCGGTCTCCCATTGTAGAAAACTTCACACTCCTGTCATTTCTATCGTGTTGGCCCTATTTGGCAGGTGTGGCCCTCCTTCATCGAGGTTGTCCACTTTTTTTTATAGCGAAAAACCCCTTTGGCCTATTGCTGCTACTGTTCCTGGGGCGTTGCACTACCGTGTACACCGGGAAATGGCCTTCAATTTATCTCCGACGCTGATTTGAAACATGGTGTCATCTGCATTGGCTGAACTGCTGCACATTCTGCTGCTCGAATTCTGTGACGTTATCTGTCAGGCTGTCATCTGTTATCGTGAAATATTCCTTCTATTGTATACGTTTCCACATTTCAATGTAACTTAACATTACCCCTTCTATTTTTGAACTCCTCTGAAAACCATGACTGGCGTTCGAATCTGGTAATTTGTTGTCACAGTAGAAGAAGAGGTATTAAAGTGGAACAAAATTCCAACAGTATTCAATGGGCCACCATGCTTCTGTCCACTGCATTCTTTGAAGCAGAATCCACATCAATATTTGACTGCCATGTATATGTTTTACTGACTTCTTCGTATCCAATCAGCTCACCTGCGCATCACACCCAAATTGCTCACATGTCCGCGCTCATCGATGAATTTGTTGGATTTGCAGAGGGCTACTGACAGTTCTTCCATAACATCTATCCCACATCCATATGTAGCTGTCGTGTTTTGATTTTCAGTAGCAGACCAGCTCCATCGCTTTCCAACTTTTTCATCAACCTCCGGCTACATCTACGTGAATGAAATCTACACCTCACACTGTACAGCATGGCTTCTATCACGAAAATGGCGATATAATCTTCTCGACGGTGTTACTGCCCTCTATACATCAACAGCTCACATTCTTCGTGATACCACGTCGGCAACGTGTGTCATCATCCACGAATCGTCCGATGTACTATGCCTCTACCAATAGCTATTGCATCTACGGTCGTGTGAACCAAGCAAGGTTCGATCCTTACTTCAATCCCCGTGTCATTTGGCGAGGTCTAGCACCCGGGCTCTGTCATCGCTTCACTTGCTGTTAATTCGTCTACTCTGCAAGGCATACATTCATCACTGTGTCGACCAATCGCTGCTCTCGAGCTCCTCTTTGCCATCGCTGCGTTGTATTCCACACTCGGTCCTTCGTTAGCTGGTGAATGTCCTGCATATGACCAAATATTAGAATTTCAAATCCAATTTAAGGCAAAAATAACATAGCCCATGAGCTTGTTTTAATCACGTATTTTCTTTTTTTTTAGTTTTAATATATATTGTTATCTTTTTGTTATATATATATATATATATATAATTGTGATATTATTTATTTTTTTTTTTTTTTTTTAAAAGTAATACTTTTTATACACATCCATCATGGAGATTGAACCCGGGTCACATTACCGATATGTTTTTTTTACTTTGTATAGATGTAATATTAAAGAGGTATTAAGGTGGAATGAAGTTTTAACATAAAACCTGTTTTATATATAGAACACAAGCTCATTATACATGAATGACAAAAACAAGAAATTTAACCATCACAATGTTAACAACAAAATATTAGCAATAACATTGCTAACACAACATTGATGAAAAAAATCGTCGACAACAAAATGACATTAAAAATCGTCGACAACAATTTGACGATAAAAATTGTCGACAAGAAATTGACAACAATTTGACGATAAAAAATCGTCGACAAAAATTGACAACAATTTGATGATAAAAATTGTCGACAAGAAATTGACAACAATTTGACGATAAAAAATTGTCGACAAAAAATTGACAACAATTTGGCAAAAACTACAAACCCAAAACACAACGAAAGCATTAGACACTTAAAACAAACTGTAAACATCCAAACAAAAATGTGGGTCCCCAATTCTTGGGGTCGTTGTGGATCCACCACAACATCCCCCAAGGGTTGAATTGTCACCCCTAAGACTTACCAAACTTCATCTGATGACACTACGGGTGGGAGGCCCATCGCCAGTGTGATTGTGAGTGTGAGGAGTACTAGTTTCCCCCTAAGTGTTGGACCGGGGGTGGTTGCTCTATGTGTACACCATCCCGATTATGGGTTTTATTCTTAGTTAAATTCCAATTACGTAAACAAGGCAAGCATATTTGTATCTCTTTTAAGGATTAATGTGTTCCCTAAATTGTTTGGTGTGTTTGGATTTGTTTTTGATCTCGCATTCTTGTTCGTGCTTTGGACTTAGAATGAGGGAACTCAATCAAAGCGAATACTAGGAACACTAGTGTTGAACATGATTTCTCAAAAGAGTCTAGGTACACCGCTTAAATCCTAGTGGGGGGTTCGCCTAGCCCTTCTACTATGAAATAGTGAGAGAGAATTTGAACACAAGTGACCTACACCAACTAAAAAGGAGTTCTCTCTTCTGTCTAAGGACATCTAGGGGTAAACCGATGGAAGGAGATGAATTCCAATGTTATCGATCTTAATTGGGGGTCGGTGATGAAATCCAACCTTACCAATATTATTGTAGAACGTGCAAGTGTGTGGGGTTCTTTTTAGATTTTGAAATATAAAATTATGCATCAACCAACATTCATGCTTTACATCACTACATGCCTAAAAAGAATGTTTTGCCTTTAGAAATATGCATATCTAATGTAATCTAGATGATCTTCATGTAATGCACTTCCTACTTTGTGAATGGGAGACCACCGGTTGGGCCACTTGCAGGCAGACTAATCACATAGAAGCCTAGCATGCTGGAGACTAGGGTAGACCTTACAAGTAGAGGCTCACTATTCCTAGCAGTACCTAGAGGAAACTAAAGAAATCTAAGAAATGGACAATGCAATTCTCTTTTCATTTTCTTCATTTTTCCCTACTTAGACTATGTTTTTGCTTGTCGTTTCTGGAAAAATAAATGCAGATAGAAAATCACAGAGAAAACAAAGGATGAAACTGATCTCAAATCCCACTCTAGTGATGAAAATTTGAGCTTTGTTGCACTCTACTGCTGGTCGTTGTTGACTAGAGTAGCTGATTATGGTCGTTGACAGCTACAGTGGCTAAGATCTACTGGTTGCTATCGATCAGAGCAACCAGGATCTGCAAGTCATTATTGACTAGAGTGACCAAACTCGCACATAGAAAAACCTGTGAACGTTAATAAACTAATTGGAAAACAAAACTTGGTGGGGGTCCCACCATGATCACCATCTGTACGACCTTGGGAAGCGTGCACCCTAAATACCCTACTTGTAATTTTGATTTATCATGTATATTATCACTTGCACAAAATGAAAAAATTGAAAGCACATTCGACATGAAAATAAGAAAAACAAATAAAGATGCTTTATTTATCAATATCTTGAATCCTTGGTTACAAGTTTGTCCCTCTTAGGGATACCCATAATTTTGATACAAATATTTACATAATATAGAGCAGTGGCCGGTTGTATTCCTCGCAAGGGAATGATGCACATATGCAAGCCTCCTGGTCTCGCACACGAAACTATATGGGGGCTTACTGATACCCCTTTCTCCAGATCTGGTCTTGGAGAGATCTTTGTGCTCCTGCTACTTCAATCTGATCCTGAAGATCTGTACCTGTGCTCATGGAAACAACAAAGCACGCTTAGTAGGATGGGATACCTCTTCGGATGAGGCCTTTGTTAACGGATCTAAATAATCATGATATTAATGAAATACAAGCATAAATAGAATAATAAATGTATGTAAAGCTGAGAAATATAGAATAGATGCATTAATGAAAGTATATATGAGCTATGACTTAACTAATCAAATTAAGCAATAATGAATCTAGACTAAAGCAAAGGAAAATAATTTCTATGCCCTAAAATATGCTTATGATCCACTTTCCAAGACAACGACCATGATATGAAGCTCTTCTCCTTGTAAATCAGGGGTTGTTGCTCTATCCTCCTTATCGAAATTGATGTTCAAGGGTCACCGGGCGTGTCTCCTACACTGATTAGCAGTTGGGAACAATGAATCTGAAAACTGGTGCATGTATGTAGCTCAACTGGATGACGCTCCAATGCTCTTTAAAGGGACGTAGCTTGGCTCTCCGTTTCCATAGGGCTTCGCTGCTTAACTCTGAAACTTCACAAATTTATTTGCTTTTCATGGGAGAGTTTATATGTAGACTTCCCTCTCAGATCTGGACTTTGGCTTCCTATAGAAGCCTCCATCAAAATTGCATGCGACTAATCATCCCGGGTGAGAAGCGTCAGTCACACACTACCATGGAAAGGGCAGTTAGAGGAACTTAGGGATTTCCTCACCAAAATCCACCCATTATCCATGCAAAGTTGTAGTCAAACTACATGATCTGGGCCTGAATTCATGACCAGACTATGCGTGGCGCTAGCCACTATCAGGTTTAGTGCCTAGGTGTGGTCATTGTAGTCTTTAGTGTCCAGGTGTGGTGGCCACTTTGCTTGAGAGTGGCCAGGCCTGGATGGTCTAAAACTGCCCTGTTTGAGTGGTTAGGACCACTACTTGCTCTTGGAGAGATCCAAGAGGATCCATATGGTCTGCGAATGTATCCATATGTGTAGTCTCCTAAACATGACACATTTTAGGTGTCTACAGTATCATCTACAAACTATTGATGGGTGATGTCAATATCATTACGAGCCTTAAGTCTACTTATTAGCCCATCTTTGTGTCCTTTTTTCAAGTTCCTTATTTATACCTCTACCATAATAATGAACAAATATGGTGATAGAGGATCTCTTGTCTAAGGTCCCTCTTGGATTTAAATGATTTTGTTACTAACCCATTTACTAGCACTAAATATTATATTGTAGAGATAAATTTTTAATCCATATAACCCATTTCTTACCAAAATTGAACTTTTCCAATATTGCAAAAATAAATTCCCATTTAACCCCCTATCATAGGCTTTATTCATATCAAGGTCTAAGATCAATACTCTCTTTTCTATAAATTGTTGAATGAATTACTTCATGAGCTACTATGATCTCGTCTAAAATTTGTCTCCCTTTCACAAATCCTCCTTACTCCTATGAAATATTTTTCTCTAATAGTGGTCTTAGTTGATTTACCATCACTTTGGAGATTATCTTCTATGTCATATTACATAGGCTTATGAGCCTAAATGAATCAAACAATTTTGCATCATTCTTTTTTGGAATCGGGGTAAGATATGTTGCATTTATTTTATAAGGTATGTATTATTTTACCCTAGACTATTTCATTGCCACTAATAAAGAATATTTCACTACTTCCTAATTATTTTGATAAAATGTTGCAAGGAGTTCACTCAAACCTGGGGATTTATCCTTATAAAAAGATAAAAGAGTTGAATGAAATTCTTCTATAGGAATAGACTCCATTAGTTTGTTATTGTCTTCATTTGCTATAGTTGAAGGTGCTTGCAGTAGTTTATCATTAAGAACTTCAATCTCCTATTATCCTAGAATATTTTTGTGAAAAAGCCTTACCTCCTTTTTTAACCCCTTCTACTAATTTTGGATACTAATCTCTATACTATTGCCATCCTATGAAAAACTGTGTTTTTATCTCATTTTAACCAAGTCTGTCTCAATTTTAATATCTAAAATTTCTTTTCCTCTCTCAAAATATTTATGATATTCACTAAGCAACTCCCTTTCCTCTGAACTTGGATTATTATGCTCAGCTTTTTGGAATTTTAGAATTTTCCCTTTTAATTCTTTCTTCTAAAAAATGTTTCTAGGAGTGTCCTTGTTTCATTCTTTTAATCTATATTGTATTGATTTAATTTGTTTTGGAAGTGTATACAACTCACCATTTCGTGAAGAATTCCACATCTGCACTATCATATCAACAAATTGAGGATGGTCTTCTCACATTTGCTCATATTAAAAATATGATCTTTTTTTAATTCACTTTCCACCATGTTAACCCTTATTGGCCAGTGATCTGAACCAATCCTTGTCAAGGTGTAATTTTAGCACAAGTGTCTTCATCTAGCCAATAATTTAACAATATGCATCTGTCTAATTTTTTTGCTATCAAGTTTGAATAAATTTGAGAAATCTTTGATACTTTGGGTTAGTTTCATAAATCTCCCAAATGTTTCATCCAACTTGGTTATGGCATTAAAATATCTTATGATCATGAATCAAGTTTCTTGGTCTTTATTTCTCACAAAGGCTTCAATCCCACTTCATACTTTTGATCTACCTAACTAAGTTGTAGGTCCAAATACATTTATAAGGATGAAACAAATATCTTCTTTGTAGCACGTGACTAATAAGGCTATTTTATCCCTAGTTTTATGAATGGTTTCACAAGAGGCTCTAACTAGATTCCAACATGTTAGAATTTCCCCTATCGCTTCTTTTGAATCCATGATATCTCATTCACATCTTACCCATATTACTTGTATAGTTTAAGAAACCTCTTCCTTTGTCGTTTTATTTTTTTTGGTACAAAGAATATTAGGCTTATTACTTAAACAAAGGTCCCTGATACACCTTTGCTTTAAAAGGGAATTAACACCCCTTATATTCCATGAGATATTAATCATGTCTCATTGGGGGTTGTTAGCCCCTCCTCTAAATTACCAATGTCATTTTGTTATTTGGTAAAGAGAAATTCAACCAACTTGGATTGTGTTCCTTTCTCTATGTTTGTTATTGCTTCCCTAGATTTTTCTTGAAGGTTTTCCTCGTTTTCCTTGCTAGTATCAAGAGTAGTTATTATTATTCTATTCCTCAATATTCTTTCATGACTTCATCCTCTCCTACCTATGCTAAGGAAGCTTTTGATTTATCCTGCTCATTTTCTAGTATTTCCATGTTAATTGTAGAGGTATTAACATCTAACACTACAATTTATCTACCAATTTCCTTCTCCTAAATGGTTCATTATACTTCAAGAGAGTCTTCAAAATCTATGAGGCACATTATTTAGGTTCAATAGGAATGTTCATCCCTAAATCAAGATCATAATGAGTAGACAATTCCTTGTTGAAATTATGATCTTATTGTACCATGTCCTCTAATATTTGATTTGCTTTTTCTTCATAAAATAAAACCTCAAAATAGTTGGTATTTCTCCCAATATCCTTATTAGTCTCCACTATTTATTTACTTTCATCTCTTTGGACCTATTTTTTAGAAGCTAAAAACCATCCTCATCCCTATCCATTTATAATTTTCCATTGTACTTTTCTACATATGTTTTTTGCTAGACTCTTCTTAAGTCATCTAAAATATATGTTTTCACAATCCATGATTTGGATCCAGAACTTATCCTCATACTTAAGGATGATTGATTCTAGTAAAGGTTTACTAATATCAATCATGACTAATATTATCCCAACATAAATATCCAAGACTTTATGTTTTGTAGTTTTTAAAATATCAAGGAATTGTCCTAGAGTGTTACTTATTGCCTTGAAGGTATCCATTTTCTAGAACTCAATGGACAACCCATACATCCTGATCCAAAATGGTACTAGGGATAGGTTCATTTTTTAGGTGCAAAGCATTCATACCAAAGTGTAATGAATATTCTTGCTCTTCCCATAAGCTAATGACCCCTTTTCAATATTCTATCTCTTTCCTCTTTGTAATAAATAATGTTTAGGAACAAACCTTTGGGAAGAAATGATATACTCACTCGTGAAAACTTCCATCTCCTATCAATCCACTTTCTCAAAGTTGAAGACCCTAGTCAATAACCATTGAATTTACCAATGGTTGCCTTATATTTGAGCAATGATGATCATTTCTTTATGATTTCCTCTCTAACCTCTAATACTAGGGATGATTCTAAAGATTTAGCTATAAATCAGTTGATGGAAAAAATTATAACTAAATATCTACTTAAATTTACCAGTATATATTATAGCGATTATATTATTTGATAATAAATCTACAATAATTTGCATGTAGAACTTCTAATATAATGAAAGGACAAATGAAACTAAGATAAATTTTTATGTCCAAATAGAATGTCCCACCTTACTGACCCCCTAGCCCTCTATTGCTCCTTCCATCATCTGAATTCTAAATGATAGATATCTGCAATTTTGTTTCTTACGACTTAAAAAATCATCATTGTTGTTATTCTAGATGGATGATTTCATAGGATCATATCTCCCTCAATATTACTTGGATTTCTCATTGTAGATGGGGAAAACTGCCCTACTGTGTACAATTCCCAAAGTTGGATCCGCAAGAGAGAGAGACTTGGGGTGAAACGCAGGGGTATGTTGTTCTTTACACTCGGTGATAGGGATAAGGGTTCACCAAGAATGGTTTAAGGAATCGTTCCAAGTTCTTTGGTTTTCAATAATGTTTGATGTATTCAATTCAATACAATTACCTAAAGCTGGCCTTTCTAGAGCTATGTTATGAAAGATAAAGGACAATGCAAAAATACATAATGCAGGAATACAAGAGCTAACCCTAGAATGATTCTTTCTTTGAATGCTTTTCTAGCCTAGGGTTTTAATTTATAAAACCTTTATGCAAGGTTTGAAGAGGATATGAACAAACAATATTACCCTAAGTGCACACTATATGTTGGTTATCCTTCAATGCCTAGAAATTAGTTGAGTATATTTCTATTAAAATTAGATCTAGGGTTTACAACATAAATACAACACTCAACAAACAACCTAAAGACTAACTGGAACACCTATCTCATATGATGATTTGTCCTTGTTTTTTATCTTTTATCCAATGATATCAACAATTCATATTCCTGCAAGATAACTTGACAAACACTTGAAAATTATTATTAGTATTAGGGGGTTTTCTTAGGCCATTGTACAACAGTGCTTGGAGGTGCAACAGTCAAGCCCCTTAAGTCCTTTTAGCTTTCTTTTGATAAAAAAAGGTGGAAATTGACCTTTGAAAAAAATCAAACATATGAAAGCACAGTAGAATAATAAGATAGAAACACATAATAGAGTATGACACTATGCCCTAGATGCAACCTAGAATGCAGTTATAAAATTTGGAATAGCAATTTACCCCTAGGTATAGCTCAAGCAAAATCATACCCTGTAACAAGTGACCGCGCTAACGCACCGATGGAATCGCGTCTTGTAGAGACATTGGCATGATTTTGTAGAAGTGAGATAAAATATATCAGATCAAAGAAAAATAATAAATGTGAGATGCAGCAAACAAAAACAAGCATGTAACAGAGCGAATTCACCTAGAAAACAGTGAGAAAGCAACCAAAAGGGTTTGAGACCTCCAAGTAGTTAATCTCTCCTTAGAGCTTCAACACAAATCCACCAAAGCGAGCAATACAAATCAACAATCCAATGCACCAAAAAACCAATCAAACTTCACACTCCAAAGATAACTTGCTTGTAAAAGAAGAAGAAGGATGGATATCAATAAGCAAACACTAAAACATTTTATGATAATAATCATCATTATCATTAATTATCAAATGTTGGTATGCGTGAGTGTGTGAAAAGTGAATTCAAACCCTCATTATATAGCAGATTTTAAGGCAAGATGGGTGGTAAAACCAAGGAGGGCCGACTTAAAACACGCCAAACCTGAAGAATTAGGATTTTCTTAGATAAAATCCTAAAAAGACGAAATTGCGCCCTATTAAGACCGACCATGATTTCGCCTATGCAAAATCGTGCCCTATCAAGGGCAAGTGCAATTTTATCTAGAGAAAAAAGGTAAAAGAGGGGGAGAATCCTAACCCTTTCCCTAGGAAATTCCAAGGGGTCTCCCAGAGGGCTCTAGGAAGATTGCAAACTAAAGTGGGTCAATTTTTTATGTCTATATTTTGCCCCCTCTTTGATACATTTATGACCTAATAAATGTGTTAAAGAAAAGATGTAAAAATTCACAGACAAAAGATGACAAGCAGAAATGGGGTGGTTGGTTTAGAAGAAAAGGGTGGTGCAAAAATAGTGTTATTCCGAACACTTTCTTATTTTACATGTAAATCAAGGCATTAGGGACTGTTGGAACCGATTCTTGCATCCATAGGAAATCAATTGTCACGCTACAAGAATCCGTTTGAAACCAACGAGCTATTACAGCCTCTGGTCGACCTTCCTCATGTTCTGCTAAACCCGAATATTGCTAAAGAAGATGGCAGAACGGGTAAGGAAACCCCAACGATAATTCTTTAATTAAACTTCTAATTTGCATGCTCTAGATTTATATTAAACTATAAGTATTCTTATTAAAATGACCAAGCATGAAAACAACCAACTATTATGCCTTATGTAGATCGGTGCCTAGATTCATTGGGCTATTATAGCAATTTAACAACAATTTTAATTATGAACAGAGAGAAGGGGAAAAGGAAATTAGCGTTCTTTATTTCATTTGAATGTCGTAACAAAACCAAAAGTTAACTAACTAAATAAACATGTATAATGCATTCAAATAACGTAACCCATTATACAGATACACACAATACTGAGATAAAGAAATGACAGGAATAAGATTCAGAATTGTATTGATTCATGGAAAAAATTACATGCAGAGTGGGAAAAATGCCTTTTAACTCTTTTTTTCTCAAAAGAATACAACAATACAATGGATAAGACTCTGTTCAAATGATGTAACAGGTCTCTCCTACTCTCCTTATTCCAATTTGGTAACAAAAGAATCTCTGAATCCTAGGCTCAATAAGACTGGAAATATTCTCAGCTTCTTGAACGCTTTCCTATCATACAATCCTACACAACAAGGGGAGGAAGAAAGAATGAATAAAAGAAAATAGACACAAAGAAATACAACAACACAACTAACATGGCACTCAAGTATACCTCTTAGCAAAAATGCTATTCTCTAATTGCTTGATGCATAATCCAGACCTGCCTGCTTCCTTTTATAGCTATTGGTTCTTGATTCTATTATTTCTGGTTGAATTTTGGCTGTACACTTGGCATCATCTGATTGAATTTCCAAAATTGGTGCTATCCAATTGGCTTTGAGGTTTTGACTGTGCTCCCTTCTTTGACTTGTTCAAACAAATTCCCACTAAACTGGTGATTTAAGTATGAGGAGAACTTTCATCTGATTCTGCTACTTCTTGGTGCGTTTAGCTGTTGCTTTCCTAAGTGGCCTCTTTTGAGTTGCCTTTCCTTGATCCTTTGACCATTTAACTGCCCCAGAGATGTCTCCTGTTATTGTAGTTGTCTGTGGTGCAGAATCTAATTTTTGTTGTTTGCAGGTATTAACCTTTTTCCCCTTTAAACTCCTTTGCAACCCTTTTATATGCTCATCAATCAACCTCCATATTTTTGTGTCAAAAGTGGCTGCAATCCTGAGCATATTCATTTCTTGCAAAATTTTGTTTTTCTGTATAACAATAACAGGCATGTTTCTATCATACTAAAGTAGTAAAGCTTCTACAACATTCACCATGAGTGTAGTTTGTTTAATCATTTCCTCCTCATCACCTAGTTCACAGTCAAATCTCTCAAGGGTTTCTTTGAATATTCCTTCTATGTCTGATGCTTCAAGGCATTGATCTAAGGATAGGCCAATATTTGCTAGTTTATCTGTAGCATCCTTTATTAGGTCATTCATCTCAATCATAGAATTTATCCATTTCTCTTGGTTTGATCCAAACAGGGTTGCTTTGAAAAATTCAAAATTGATTTGAATCTTATTGTTGTCAGGTGTCGTTATTTCTTGTCCTTGTAGTTCTTCAAAATGATCCCCTATGAAGTCTAGGGTTGGGTGAATGAATTTAAAATATTTTTCTCTTTCCTGCATCAAGGTCATGATTTCTTGAGCAGTTATTTGAATCACCCTTATTTGCCTGAACATTTCAATAAAACCTTTGGCCTGAGCTTTTATTCTTCTATACATGTCCTTTTTCATTACATTCAAATAATATACATGATCTTGAACCTTGGTCACTATAGGGGTTGGGCAATTGAAGCATATTTCTTATTTAATTCTTCTTGTTACTTACTTATCATAACTTTTAATTCTACCTTTTCCTTTTCTTCTTGGTCCAATTATTTTTTGAGTGTTTCAATCTTTTCAACAAATTGATCAATGGCCTGAGCATTCACTATTTTGACAAGTTTTGCTATATCAACGTCTTTACCCAATACTGATGATCCTCCTATTTCCTCATCTGTACTGAGAACTAGTGGGTCTTGTAGAGGAGAGAGATTAATCTCAACAATATCTGACACAGTTGTCCTCAACTCTACTTTTTCTAAAGATTGTTCTTATGTATTTCCCATCCCTGCTACTAACTGCAACTCTTGTTCATCTGTAATAGTGAAGGCATCCTGCTCATCTGTTCTTTCCAAAACAACCTTGGCAACTGGTAAAGACAATCTGGGCTTCTTTTCTTCTACTGGAGTTATTTCTATTTGACTCTTCACTAAGTAACTTTGAAAAAGGCCACCCAGTCCACCAGTTTTCCTAGGATTCATTTGTATCATTGATGGGATTTTGATCTCTTATCCCTTTATGGTTATAGAGGTAGGGACGGCCATGGGTGCCAATTTCTTCACACTGGTTACAGCTAGCACATTATCAAATATGGGAACTACAACTTGCTCTGTAGGTGATGCTTTCTGAGAAGATGAAGTTACTATTTCTTTGCCTTTGTCTATACAGGTCTGTTGAGGAACTTCTTTTGGTGTTGCTTCTATTCTGAGTTGGTCATTCACTGGGAGTCTAACCTATTGTTCTACTACATCAAAAACTCTAATAGTGACCTCCATTAAGTCTATGTCCTGCTCCTCTATCAATTCCAGCAAAGGGTCTTCTTTAATTGTTGGGCCTATCCTTGGTAAAATAGGTGCTACTACATCCACTGAAACTTCCCGAAGCCTTCTTAGTTCTGCTGGGTAGTCATAGGCTTCACAAACCTGTGTGCTACCTCTTTTTTCGGGAGGGAATTCATCCCATACTACTTGCAAATCTAATCCTTGCTTTATATCCTCTAATAAGCTTTCTTCAAAAACATCTCCTCGGTGCTTTCGAGCATACTCTCTCTTCTCCATCATCTTTTTGTAAGTTCCTTTTGGGTCATAAAACCTCCATGACACTTCATCGAATCCCATATTGTCCAATTCAAACATTCCCTTGAGTAGGGAAGGATATCCAACAAATACATAATCCCCAAAATGGTAGGGAACATCAAGCCAGGGGACTTTTCCATGCTTCTTAACCAGTCTCATTTTAGCCTCTTCTGCCACTTGTCTACATAATTCTAGGGCTGCTATGGACAATGGGCAATACTGGGGTAACACCTTAGGAGGGATTTTAGCTCCATATAATATGATGTAAGTAAAACCCTCTATGAAGAAGAAATCTCCTATCTCCTTTTCTTTAATGAATGCTTTTACCCCTGGCCCTAATCTTTCTGGAACTAACCCAGTTAAGGCCCAATGGATTTCTACCAGGAAACGATCACAAAACCAGCCCATGTGAGTTCATCCCTCATGAAGTCTCCAGAAGCTATTCTGAACATAGGGGCTATTGATGGCTTTTACTCTCTTATGGGCTTCTTCCCCCAATTGGCTCACTATTAAGTGAATGAGAAATGAATACTATGAAAAGTGAGGCATCTCTTGCCTCTGTTTGAAAATTGCTCTTCTTAGTTCTACCATTTCTTTGTGTATTTGGGAGCTTAATTCCAGTTCCCACACATAGATTGGAGTGTTATATCCTCTATTACATTGTGCATCTAAATACAAAACCCTTTTTGTTATTCTATTCATATCCTATACTCCCAATACTATGTTTATCATGTCACAGAAGTCTTGTACCCGGGGTTTAAAAGCATTTTTTTTAATGGGGAATTATTTCTCTATTGTTGCATGTGTATCAATTTTTTTTTTAAAACTTCCATATCAATAAACATACGAGATTGGTGTTCGATTTCCTGGTCCACCAGATATGTGGTATAATTTGTCAATTTGAGCACCTCCTGGATATGTTCGACTTTGATGTTGAATATCGGCCGATTCTTGTGATCTCAAAAGATCTTTGTTCTTTCATCGTATGTTATTGCTAGCCAAGCCATCAAGTCTAAGGAGAAGTGCACTTTTGGGCATATCAACTTCCCAAGGTTACCATTCCATTTGTTGTCTCTAGGGAAACCCTTGTACTGCAACCTATGAGCTTTATGGAATAAATCCACCATTATCCACGGGGTCCTGTTATTGCCTTCCATCACTTGGGCGAAACTCTTAATACAGGCATTATCGATCTCATACAGTTGAGCTTGGTTGGGTTTTTATCTGCCCCACATTTCTGGGTAAAATCATACATAGTGGTACCAGGAATAGGCGGCCCAAAGATCACAGAATAGGGTGATTTATCTATGATAAACTTCATGGCTTCTCATGTATCTGCTGGTACGAACATATCTCCCCATGATGCCATTGCTCTCGTGATTGTTGGTCAAGTTCTTCTTTGAGTTCTTAGAATTCGAATACTCTCTTCCCTTTGTGCTTCTGATGTATCAATTCTAATTCTTGGTATACCAGTGGAGTGGCCTTGACTGGTTTCGTAAGTTCATATACAGGGTGGTGGAGTGAACTTGATAAATTTGCACGTTTCGTTATCGACCCGATGCCACCAACCGTTGTTCAAAATTGGCCAACGGAATCGTGCCAACTCAGCCATTTCTAGAATTTTGTGTTTTATGACAGGTGATATTTATTAACTTACATGCCTTGGGCCCCTTTGATTCGTGTGCCTGCAATCATTCATGCTTTCTATTCATTCATCAATGGGGATATTTAATCTGATGTGGAACGGTATGTGCCACGGGGGTAGTGTCCCTTTTTGAACCTCGTGCCACCTCAGATCCGAGTGATAACTAGATCTTTGGGATCGATTATGTCTCCTTCGATATTTTTGTGATATCTGATTCTTGGTGTGAGCGTTGGTTTTTATATTTCCTATGATGCCCCTTTTTCCCTAAGTCAACCATGATTAATCACAACCGTCGGATACAAGTGATTGGTTTTGCCCTTGAAATGTCGATTGATGTGTTATCATCCAATATGGATAGGATGCTAGCACGACCATTGATATCCCGAGACCTGCATGATGGTTAATGTACCTAGCTGCATATAAACACTTGACATAACATGTTTTATGATCTTCAATTAATCATGATTATCCAATGTTTAATCCTTATATTTTGAAACCTTAACAACTCGTATTAATCGATGGTAACATATGATACGGGTATTTTATTTTGTGATCACCGTTAGATCTTACTGTGGTGAGGCGCAATCATTGGATCATGCAGATGCACATAGTTTTTAATAAATGAGAAAAATCCCTATGTACCTTGGGTCAATTAATCAACCTTTTGAAGTAATAATGCTTAGATTAACCTTCGATTATCTTCCCATATGTGCACCATTGGATCTGGGGAGAAATGAGTGTCACCATCTGATTTGTGTATCATTAAAATATCTTCATTTAGCTTTCAATCCTTTGCCACCACTACAAGCCTTCGCGATCGTCGATTTTCGGATTAGTTTGGGTGCTATCGTTAGATTGCCAATAAGATGCCCACCATATAATCAATGTAAAAACTTTTGATTTTCTATTAATCATGATTAAGGTGAAGGGGGGATTAGTCAACGTATTAAACCCTCGCTAAACACAATTAATCTTTATCTTTACCTTAGTCTTCATCTTACCATTCGCAATTTCGATGCGATCGTCGGATCTGAGTGGAGACAAGCGCTGTCGTCGGATTAAGTCAACCTGTAAGTTAGTTTAATCAAGGGTGTATAATACTAATCATGTTTAAGCCAAAAGGGGGGAATTAGCTGATGTATTAAACCCTTGCTAATAACATGATTATCATTAATTAATATTTTCTAAATCTTAACACTCCTTAATGTATTTTCAATTAGCGTGTCGCCGTTAGATTAAAAACCGATCAAGCGCAACCGTTTGATCTTGGTAACTTGCTCGACGATTAATCAAGGGGGAACATTCTTTTAATATTGAATTTTAACAGGTGATTATTTTGGAACATGCATGGCCGTTGATCTGGATATTGCATGGGTGCGATCTTCCGATCTGTTAGACCTGCTCTAATTTTAACTTGACCTTGACCCATGACGACTTTTCTTAAACCTTTGACCTCTTAGAGGACGTGCAACCATTGATTTTAAAGATGATTGAGCACTATCATCCGATTATTTAGACTTACTATTTAATCAAAACCTTTGACCATTATGGCTCATGTTTAATGCTTCAACTTTTCGGACAGTGCGTAGCCATTGATTTGATCTTGGGGTTGGCGCGTCTGTCGATCTTGTCGAAGGTGCAAGGACTTTAATCACATTCATTTATTGGTTCATGACTTAACCTTCAGGTTTTATTGTGAAAGCGCATCCGTCAGATTTTTAAGACGATGCGCTTTCATCCGATTTAATGAGAGATGCTCAATTTTTAAACCTTAGGTTAAACCTTATTGACCCTTTGACTTATCTTTCGAACTTCTTTTTGAATGTGCTTTCGTTAGATTTATTCATGATGACGTGCTACCGTCCGATTAAGCCTAAGGTGCGATATTTTTACTTTTTGACCATGGCTTGACTTTTGACTTGTCCTTTGGTTCGATTTTATTAAAGCGCTGTCGTCCGATTTCTTCTGGATCGAGCACGACCCTTGGATTAAATCTAAGGTGCTCGATTGTTAGCTTGGTGGGGTGCATACCCTTAGGTTTTGATTAATTAATATTTTCTTTAACCTTAGACCTTTCAGATTTTGAGACCATGGTGAATGCTTAACCGACTTATGATTTAAGGACTTTATTAATCGGTTTTAGGCCCAAGGAAAGATTTATGAAGGTCGGACTTTGGCTTTAGGTTTTTAATTTGAAAATTTCTTCCCTAACCATTTGAGGTACTTTGATTTATACAATGAATCCCACATTATTAAAAAGGCTAAGGTTAGACTTTATCAAACCAACCAATGAAAAATCGAATTACTCACAACAACTTAAGCAATGACCAACAGTATTAGCAGTTTGATTGAAACCAAAAATTTAAATTTGGGGGTTTAAAAGTTGAGTCAAATTTGGCTCCAAAATAGGCTCTGACTGGGACAATGTGTTGAAAACATGAAGCACTTGAGAACCACAGAATATCCTGGTTTTATTTTGCAAAAATAATGAACAAAAAACAACAAAATTTGACTTCTAAGTAAAGCTTGAAATGCTTAACAAAAAAATTTTCCTTCCTCTTTTTCTTTCTTTTTTTTATAATATACTGAAAAACTGTATGAACAACATGATATTAGAGCAAATAGAGTATTTGAAAATTGTAATTCCTTTTATTCAATTTGGAAACTAGGATCAGATTTTTAGAATCAAATGAGTTTTGTTTTTGATATATTGTAATGCTTGTTTTAGCTAAGTCATAAGATATGATTACACAAAAATTTGTCAAAGCCTTTTTTACTTCATCATGTTTTGGCCATGTGTGTGTTTGTGCATTCTTTTTTATTTCTAAATATTTCAGAACTTTGTCATATCTGAGCAAAATAGTCAAGCCTAATATGTGATTTCACTCTTCAAAATTTTCACCATTCTACAGGGCTCCACCGCCAATCGGGCATCTATAGCCTCGGTAGAGTTGCTTCTAATCCCATCCGGTTTTACCCTATTTCTAGTCAAGCATCTATAGCCCCGGTAGAGGTTTTCCAAGATATCTCAGGTAGTGACTCAATTTTACTTTATTTTTTATTTTTCCTTCTCGTGAGAGAGGTACTTGAATATATAAGTAAATTGTGCAATAAGTATGCCTGAGTTAAGGATTAGTTTTTGGCTATAAAGATGAGTGTAATGATTTTTGGCTCAACTACCCTCTCAAAGATAATTCAGTTCTTAGGACCTTTGAAGTCACCTTAAATATCATTTGTAATGTGAGGCTTTTGTCATGATGTTTTAGTCAGCTTTGTTTTCCTTTTGTTTTATTTCATATCAAACAACTATTGCATAAACACTCATTTTTTTGTGAAAATTGTAAACCTCATCAGAATCTAAAATAAGTCTCCTTTTTTCTTTTTATTGTTTTTTGGTGGAATCAATAGTAATATATACTCACTAAGCTAAGAATATCATGTGTACAGTAAAATCAGAATAAAACTAAATAAGAAAAGAAAAGCTAAAATTGAAACACTCTGTTTTTGGATTTTTGTTCTTTTTCAAAATTTTTTTTATTTCCTTTTTTTTTATTCACCTTCAACAGGGATTGTACATTTTGAGGTGTTGGCAATTAATAGGAATAGCCATTATTTCACCCTATAAGGTCTACAACTTGTATGTATTCTGACTGATAACATGAGCTATTTGGTATGGACCAATCCATTTGGGTTCAAATTTACCTTTTTCACCATGTTTGTCATTTTTAGGATCCCAATAGATGACTATATCTCCCTGAGAAAAAGGAGTACCCTTGGCTTTCTTATTAAACAATTTCATGGTTTTCTGAGTTTGTTCTATCATTCTATTAAGGGTCTCTCTTCTTTGTTCTTCTAACAGGACAATTTGATCAAGCCTTCTCTATATGGGATTGGGGTTTTCATGGTCTTGTAACAGGAGGGAAAGTGCCAATTTTTCTATCTTTGAAGGTAATAATGCTTTCTCTCCATAAACCATCTCGTAGGGAGTTCTTCCTGTGTTTATTTTAATAGACAACCTATCAACCCATAAAGCAAATTTAAGTTCATTGTCCCACCCTCTTTTATTCTTACCTAATGACCTTTTTATTCTGGTTATTACATTTTTATTTGATGACTCAACAAGGCCATTTCCTTGGGGATAATAATTAGCAGAATGAGATAATTCAATTCCATATTCAGCACAAAATTCTACCATTTCATATGACACAAAATACTATGCATTATCAATAACCAATTTTTGAGGAACTCCAAACCTGGTTAAGATGTTTTCCTCTAGGAATATGATGATTGTGGTAGATGTAGATGATCTCAAAGGTGCAACTTCTACCCACTTAGTGAAGTAATCTATTGTTGTTATGATCCACTTATGCTGACCGGATGAGTTAGACTTGATTTCTCCAATTAAGTCAATACCCCATTGGGTGAATGGTGCTTCAATGATTACTGGCTTGAGGGGCATAGCTGCTAGATGTTTCTTTCCTGCAAAAACTTGGCAGTTATGACAATTCCTAACATATTTATATACATATTTAAAAATGGAAGGCCAATAATGTCCTCCCCTCATAATTTTATTAGTTGTAGCCCTTGGGGAAAAATGTCCTCCACAAAATCCATCATGAAATTCATTAATTATTTTTGGGACTTCACTTTCATATAAACAGACTAATAATATTCCATCAGGGTGTTTCCTGTATAACACGCCTTCATGTATATAATATTTTTGAGCTTGAAGTTTGATTGATCTCATTCTGTTTATTGACATGTTTTTGGGGAATGACAAAGTTTGTAGATAAGACAAAATTTCTTCATACCATTTGCACTCAATGTTATTGATTCTTCTAAGATCATATGCCTCATTTATAGTGAGCACATTTTCAAATCCTTCTTCCTCTTTCTTGGCCAATAGTTTTGCTAAACCCTTTCCTTTGATAGTTTTTACTATTTTGAACTCAACATCATATTGTAAAAGTTTTACCATCCATCTAGCTGGTCTTCCTAATGGCTCTGATTGAGAAAAAATATCTTTTATTGCTATGAAAGGAATGCAACAGTAAACTTTATTTGATCCAAATATACCTTTAAAGTGTTCCAAATATTGGATGACTGCATAAGCATGTTTCTCTAGTAAGGTGTATTTGATATGTGCTCCTTTTAGACCTGAACTCATAAAGGCTATTGGCCTTTCATTATTTTCTTCATATTTCTGTGAAAGAACTGCTGCAATAGAATGTTCAGATGCATAGGAGTAGATATTAAAATCCTTTGTATAATCAGGGCAACTTAGGGCTAGTGTGGTTGATATGGCTTCTTTGATTTTGTTAAATGCTTCCATATTTTCCATTGTCCATTTTATTTCTCTCGATTTTCTTGACCATGTCATTTATGGATTTAGTCATCTCTCCAAAATTTGGGACAAATATTTTGATGAAATTTATTTTGCCAAAGAATGACCTAACTGCTTTTAAATTTCTAGGAGGGGAAATTTTGGAAATAACTTCTATTCTTTCTAGATCAATACTTATCCCTTTTTCTGAAACTATGTGTCCTAGCAACTTTCCTTGAGTAGTCCCAAATATGCATTTCTTGGGATTCAAAGAAATTCCAAATTCCTTACATCGAGCAAAGACTATGGTTAAATGTTCTAAATGATCCTCTAGATTTTTAGAAAAAATAGTGATATCATCTAGGTATACCACTACAATTTTAAACATCAATCCTTTAAAGGTAAAGTCCATAGCTCTCTGAAAAGTAGCACCTGCATTCATTAACCCAAAAGGCATCCTCAGATATTCAAATGTGCCCCAAGGAGTAGTAAATGCAGCCTTGTGTCTATCCTTTGGATTTATCTGAATCTGATTGTACCCTGAAAATCCATCTAATAGAGACAATCTAGTTGAACCTACCACTGCTTGTAGCAGTTGTTCCATATTAGGCAATGGGTAATTATCTTTTAATGAACTCTTGTTTAAGTTTTTGAAATCTACACAGAGCCTAATATCTCCATTCTTTTTCCTGACTGGTACTAAATTGGATATCCAGGAAGAAAATCTTACCTTTTTGATTATTTTGGAATCCAACAATTTTTGTACTTCTTTTTGCATTATTGGGTGCAGGGTCGGATTGTACTTCCTCTATTTTTGCCTGAACGGTTTGGAATCCTCTTTCAGGGGTATTATGTGAGTCATCACATCTGTTTTGAAAGTTTTAAGGTCTTCATAAGTCCAAGCAAAATTTTCTTTGTTCTTTTTCAAGAAACTGATATATCCAACCTTTTCTTTAGCTAAGTAATGCCATGTCTATCTTCACTATTCTGGGTTCTTTCATTGATCCAATGTTTATATCTTCAGATATCACTTCTCTGCATATAGGTTTATAGGCTTTATCAAAATCATCAAATAGACTTTCTAGAGAAACTAATATTTTAGGTATCTTATTAGTTTTCAACTGGATTACTTCTACTGGCTCACCTATTTGGTCTTTTAGCTTTTCTTCATCTTTTTCATCACAGATTACATCTACATACTGATTTTGCAAAGTCATAAAATCCTTAATATCTATATCATCTTGAAACACTTGAAGATAGACTATGTTATCTAGTACAGATGGCTTATATACTGAGATAGTTGGGAATCTATCCATGTATTGTGTAGTTATCTCTGGGTGATCTAGACCTAAGGTATTTACAACTAAAATATCTGCAACATGATTTTGTTCTCTAGGAATATATGAGATATTGAAAGCTAAAAATTTATCAATTTCTTCCAATACTACATTTCTATATTGCTTAAGCCTAGGATGTCTAGTCTGGTATTTACCTTTGACCTATAGTATAATAAGCTCTGCATCTCCTATTACAGTTAAGTAGTTAATGCCTAGCTCTTTTGCTTTCCTTAGCCCTAGTAGTAAAGCTTCGTACTCAACTACATTGTTTGTGCAAGGAAATTACAATCTGTAAGGAATACTAAGGTAGTTTCCCTTAATATCAGTCAAATTTATACCTGCACCTGCTCCGGATTGGGATTTGGCTCCATCAAAAGATATGGTCCACATTTCTTGAGTCAAAACTCTATCTGATTCTTCATCTACTATTTTTATATCTTTTGGATCCATGTTCTTTGCTTCTGGTACTTCCACTAGGAATGGGTTGTGCCAAATTGAATAAACTCCCATCCCTTTTTCTTCCATAGAGTTTACTAAGTTAATCATGGTTTCATCTATTTGAATTAACTCTACGGAGTGTTTTTTGAATGGTTCTCTTCTCAAAATTATATTCTCCTTATCTAATATTGGGATTGTAGCATAGGACCAATCCAATTGAATTGAACCTCCTAGTTGTTCTACCCAATGCCTACTGAGCAAAAGTGAGAAGAATGGGTCAACATCAACTACTGCTACATCCATAACTATTCCCTTTTTGGGGTGTTGATCTAAGAAAACCAACAATCCAGTTATCACCCCTACACAGGGAATTTGTCTGTTGTCCATTACAGAAACAGGGGTAGAATCTCTAGTACAGATTAATCCCATTTGGTCAGCTATTAGTTTAGGCATGATATTGTGTGAAGCTCCACTGTCCAACATGCAATTATGAATTACATATCTTTCCCCTTCATCTGAATTATATCTTAATGACACATAGAAGGGTTTGACAGAGGATGGTGATCTTGTATCATGTTGATTTTGTCTAGCAGCATGGCAAGTTGGGTCTTCTTTTAGTTCTACTAATCCAAATGCTCTATAGACTTGTTCTTTGTACTGTTGAACTTTCATAAGTTCTCCAAATGTGATATTAACCTTTTGCTTACTGAGTTCTGACCCAACATCAAATTCTATCTTCTTTATATCCAATGGTTTATTACTTTCTTCTTTGGGAATCTCTTCTACTGATTCTATTACTTCAGGAGTAATCTTATTAGGGTTTCTATCAGCTTTCTCTTTAGTGATATCTTTATTGGGGAAAGTTTGTTTTCTTGTTTCACTTGTAGATGCTTTCTCTGTCTTTTCAGGGACTTTTCTATTCCTTAAATTTAAAACATGAGTTACCTCTAATTCTTCAATCTCTTGAGCAGTGGGAATCAACTTTCCTTGCTTCATCTTATCATATCTTGACTCATGTGATTTCTGCAAGATTTTAGTTTTTTCGGTTATTAATATTTGAGGATGATGATTAGAAGCATATTTATCCATATCTTCTTCAAACAACCTTTCCCTGGATTCATCTTCAACCGACCAACATGCATTGATTCTTATATCTTCCTCTGATTCGACATGCATTTCTACATTATGTTGATCACTTAGGTGGATTCCACATGCATCAGGATTATGGGGTGCATCACAAGTAGAGCAAAAATAGGGAAACCCTTCTGCTACATTAGCAGATGGTATAGGGTTAGGAACATTATTCTGATCCCTATCAGAATCTCTATTTTTCCAGTTATTATTTCCATTACCCCTATTCCTATTTCCTTCTTCAAAACCATTGTTATTCCCCCAATTCCTGTTGAATTTTTTCTTGAAGGGAGGGTGGTTGTCAACGTGTGATCGTTCGGTCTGTGAAGATTCACCGTTACTTCCATTTCTTTCAATTCTTGCTAACCTATTACTCATATTGTTAAACATTTTTATCATCTGACTAGTCAACTTCTCCACAGGATCAATTTCAATTCTTCTTTGTATATCAAAATCCACTCTCTTAGGTTTTCTGTCGGGCATGTTAACTTCTAGGGAATAAGGTTTCATCTTACCACTGTCAAGCATATTTCTTTCTATATCCATTGCTTTCTCCATACAACCATCAATGGTAGTGGCTTGTTCTTGCCTTAATTCGTAGTTAAAATCTCCTTGAAAAGCATTTTTATAAAAACAAATAGACTGAATATCATTAGGCCTGAGGTTGGCAGGGATTTTGTTCCTAGTCTTTGAAAATCTTGTGTTAAAATCACTAACAGCTTCATTTTATTTCTTCTTCATAGTGGCTAGCTCAGTTAACAATGATTGTTCATTTTTCCTTTCACCATACTTCTTTAGAAACACAGCTTCCATTTTAGTGAAGTCTGGTATATCATTGTTAGGAAGGGAATTGAACCATTCTCTAGCATCTTTCTCTAAAGTCTATAAAAATAGTCTTAAGACTACATCTTCATGTTCAACCTCCAGACTATCCATTGCATACAAGAAACTCTTAATATGATCCTCTCCAGTTACTGCACTATTTCCAAAGAATTTAGGGAGGTATTTGTGAGCTTTACTGGGTAAGGCATTCAAATTTACTGGTAATGCAAAAGGCCTATATCTGTTAGTCCTCCATAAATGAACATTAGCCTGGGCCATTGCTACTCTTGAATTAAATTTCGCAAATGTAGTACCTACAGTGGTATGGGTCTGGGTAGTTTGAACGTAGATTGATGAATTATCTACCTTTAAATGATAATAATCACATATATCTTCTACTACAGATTTTAAATTTTCATCTACAGTAATATCAATAGTAATAGTATTGTAATTTTTCTTTACGTACCTTTTACCACTAGAAATTAATCTACTATTATACACAGTATTCTTAAAAAGTGGAGTTTTCTTGGTATGTATCAATACCTCTGGATTCTCGAGTTCTGGAAATAACTCCTTACCACTTCTCCTGGTGTTTGCCAGCACGTTCTGTTCTCTCCTTTTTTATATTTTTCTTCTGGGTTCGTCCAACAGAGTCGCCAACACTGAGGTGCAGAAAGAACAGAGTATACTCTTATCAAGAATACTTGATATTATCACTCATCCTCACAGGAGTGGGTTCTTGGGGAAATTCAAGAAAATCAAGAAAGAGAAATTTCAAGAAAATCAAGAAACGAGAATTTTCAAGAAAATCAAGAACATAAAAACTTACTTCAAAACATAAACTACGGACATAGGAAAAATAAAGAACTTCTAACAAAGTGAAAATTAAAACGTTGGTTCTTTACTTTAACTGGTCGTCCGTTGAATTAAAAATAATCATTGAAGAAAACTTTAAGAAGATAATTGAATCTTTCTAAGAAGTCCTCCCAGAAAACGGTGCCAAAAAATTGTTGGAACCGATTCTTGCATCCATAGGAAATCAATTGTCACACTACAAGAATCCTTTTGAAACCAACGAGCTATTACAGGATTTGGTCGACCTGCCTCATGTTCTGCTAAACCCGAATATTGCTAAAGAAGATGGCAGAACGGGTAAGGAAACCCCAATGGCAATTATTTAATTAAACTTCTAATTTGCATGCTCCAGATTTATATTAAACTATAAGTATTCTTATTAAAATGACCAAGCATGAAAACAACCAACTGTTATGCCTTATGTAGACCGGTGCCTAGATTCATTGGGTTGTTATAGCAATTTAACAACAATTTTAATTATGAACAGAGAGAAGGGGAAAAGGAAATTAGCATTCTTGATTTCATTTGAATGTCGTAACAAAACCAAAAGTTAACTAACGAAAGAAACGTGTATAATGCATTCAAATAATGTAACCCATTATACAGATACACACAATACTGAGACAAAGAAATGACAAGAATAAGATTCAGAATTGTATTGATTCATGGAAAAAATTACATGCAGAGTGGGCAGAATGCCTTTTAACTCTATTTTTCTCAAAAGAATACAACAATACAATGGAGAAGACTCTGTTCAAATGATGTAACAGGTCTCTCCTACTCTCCTTATTCCAATCTGGTAATAGAAGAATCTTTGAATCCTAGGCTCAATAAGACTGGAAATATTCTCAGTTTCTTGAACGCTTTCCTATCATACAATCCTGCACAGCAAGGGGAGGAAGAAAGAATGAATAAAATAAAATAGACACAAAGAAATACAACAACACAACTAACAGGGCACTCAAGTATACCTCTTAGCAAAAATGCTATTCTCTAATTACTTGATGCAGAATCCAGACCTACCTGCTTCCTTTTATAGCTACTGGTTCTTGATTCTATTATTTTTGGTTGAATTCTGGTTGTACACTTGGCATCATCTGATTGAATTTCCAAAATTGGTGCTATCCAGTTGGCTTTGAGGTTTTGATTGTGCTCCCTTCTTTGACTTGTTCAAACAAATTCCCACTAAACTGGTGATTTAAGTATGAGGAGAACTTTCATTTGATTCTGCTACTTCTTGGTGCGTTTAGTTGTTGCTTTCCTAAGTGGCCTTTTTTGAGTTGCCTTTCCTTGATCCTTTGACCCTTTAACTACCCAAGAGATGTCTCCTCTTATTGCAGCTTTTTGTGGTGCAGAATCTACTTTTTATTGTTTGTAGGTATTGACCTTTTTCCCCTTTAAACTCCTTTGCAACCCTTTTATATGCTCATCAATCAACCTCCATATTTTTGTGTCAAAAGTGGCTACAATACTGAGCATATTCATTTCTTGCAAAATTTTGTTTTTTTGTATAACAATAATAGGCATGTTTTTGTCATACTGAAGTAGTAAAGCTTTCGCAACATTCACCATGAGTGTAGTTTGTTTAATCATTTCCTCCTCATCACCTAGTTCATAGTCAAATCTCTCAAGGGTTTCTTTGAATATTCCTTCTAATTTTGATGCTTCCAGGCATTGATCTAAGGATAGGCCAATATCTGCCAGTTTATCTATAGCATCCTTTATCAGGTCATTCATCTCAGTCATAGAATTTGTCCATTTCTCTTGGTTTGATCCAAACAGGGCTGCTTTGAAAAATTTAAAATTGATTTGAATCTTATTGTCGTCAGGTGTCGTTATTTCTTGTCCTTGTAGTTCTTCAAAATGATCCCCTATGAAGTCCAGGGTTGGGTGAATGAATTTAAAATATTTTTATCTTTCCTGCATCAAGGTCATGATTTCTTGAGTAGTTATTTGAATCACCCTTATTTTCCTGAACATTTCAGTAAAACCTTTGGCCTGAGCTTTTATTCTTTTGTACATGTCCTTTTTCATTACATTCAAATAATATACATGATCTTGAACCTTGGTCACTACAGCGGCTGGGCAATTGAAGCATATTTCTTATTTAATTCTTCTTGTTGCTTACTTATCACAACTTTTAATTCTACCTTTTCCTTTTCTTCTTGGTCCAATCATTTTTTGAGTGTTTCAATATTTTCAACAAATTGATCAATGGCCTGAGCATTCACTGTTTTGACAAGTTTTGCTATATCAACATCTTTACCCAGTACTGATGAGCCTATTGTTTCCTCATTGGTACTGAGAACTAGTGGGTCTTGCAGAAGAGGGATATTAATCTCAGTAATATCTGACACAGTTGTCCTCAACTCTATTTTTTTTTAAGATTATTCTTTTGTATTTCCCATCCCTGCTACTAACTACAATTCTTGTTCATCTGTAATAGCAAAGGGTCTTCTTTAATTGATGGGTCTGTCCTTGGCATAGCAGGTGTTGTAGTAACCACTAAAATTTCTTGAAGCCTTCTTACTTCTGAAGGATAATCATAGGCTTCATAAACCTGTGTGCTGCCCATTTTTTTGGTAGGGAATTCATCCCATACTTTTTTCAAATCTAATCCTTTTTCCATTGCCTCTAATAAGCTTTCTTCAAAAGCATCTCCCCGGTGTAGTATACGAGCATACTCTATTTTCTCCATCATCTTGTTGTAAGTTCCTTTTGGGTCATAAAACCTCCATGACACTTCATCGAATCCCATATTGTCCAATTCAAAAATTCCCTTGAGTAGGGAAGGATATCCAACAGATACATAATTTCCAAAACGATAGGGAACATCAAGCTAGGGGACTTTTCCATGCTTCTTAACCAGTCTCATTTTAACCTCTTTTGCCACTTTTCTGCATAATTCTAAGGCTGCTATGGATGATGGGCAATATTGTGGTAGTACCTTAGGAGGGATCTTAGCTCCATAAAATTTGATGTAAGTAAAACCCTCTATGAAGAAGTAATCTTCGATTTCCTTTTCTTTAATGAAGGCTTTTACTCCTGATCCTAATATTTTTGGAACTAACCCAGTTAAGGCCCAATGGATTTCTATTAGGAAACGATCACAGAACCAACCGATGTGATTTCGTCCCTCATTAAGTCTCTAAAATCTATTCTGAACATAGGGGCCATTGACGACTTTTACTCTCTTACAGGATTCTTCCCCCAATTGGCCTGCTATTAAGTGAACGATAAATGAATATCGTGAAAATTGAGGCATCTCCTGCCTCTATTCAAAAATTGCTCTTCTTAGTTCTACCATTTGCTTAATTTTAGTTCCCAGGCATAGATTGGAGTATTATATCCTCTATTACATTGTGCAGCTAAATACAAAACCCTTTTTGTTATTCTATTCATGTCCTGTATTCCTAATACTATGTTTATCATGTCACAAAAGTCTTGTACCCAGGGTTTAAAAGCATTTTTGTTAATGGGGAATTCTTTCTCTATTGCTGCATGTGTATCGAACAATTTTTTTAAAACTTCCATATCAATAAACATACGAGATCGGTGTTTGATTACCTGGTCTACCAGATACGTGGTATAATTCATCAATTTGAACACCTCCTGGATATGTTTGACTTTGATGTTGAACATCGACCAATTCTTGTGATCTCGAAAGGTCTTTTTTCTTTCATCGTATGCTACTGCCAGCCAAGCCATCAAGTCTGAGGAGAAGTTCACTTTCGGGCATATCAACTTCCCAAGGTTACTGTTCCATCTGTTTTCTCTAGGAAAACCCTTGTACTGTAACCTATGAGATTTATGGAATAAATATGCCATTATCCATGAGGTCTTGTTATTGCCTTCCATCACTTGGGCGAAACTCTTAATATAGGCATTTTCGATCTCATACAGTTGAGCCTGGTTGGGTTTTTTATTTGCCCCACATTTTTGGACAAACTCATACATAGTGGTGCCAAGAATAGGTGACTTAAAGATCACAAAATAGGGTGATTTATCTATGATAAACTTTATGGATTCTCATGTATCTACTAGTATGAACACATCTCCCCACGATGCCATTGCTCTCGTAATTGCTGAACAAGTTATTCTTTGAGTTCTCATAATTCGAATCCTCTCTTTCCTCTGTGCTTTTGATGTATCAATTTTAATTCTTGGTATACCAGTGGAGTGGCCTTGACTAGTTTTGTAAGTTCATATACAGGGTGGTGGAGTGAATTTGATAAATTTGCACGTTTCGTTATCGACCCGATGCCACCAATCAATGTTCAAAATTGGCCAACGAAATCGTGCCAACTCAGCCATCTCTAAAATTTTGTGTTATATGACGGGCGATGTCTGTTAACTTACATGTCTTGGGCCCCTTTGATTTGTGTATCTGCAATCATTCATGCTTTCTATTCATTCGTCAATGGGGATCTTTAATCTAACATGGAACGGTATGTGCCACGAGGGTAGTGTCCCTTTTTGAACCTCGTGCCACCTCGAATCTGAGTGATAACTAGATCTTTGGAATCGATTGTCTCCTTCAGGATTTCTATGATATCTGATTCTTGGTGTGAGTGTTGGTTTTTATATTTCCTATGATGCCCATTTTTCCCTAAGTCAATCGTGATTAATCGTAATCGTCAAATACAAATGATTGGTTTTACCCTTAAAATGTCGATTGATGTGTTGTCGTCCGATCTGGATAGGATGCTAGCATGATCATTGATATCCCAAGACTTGCATGATGGTTAATGTACCTAGCTAAATATAAACACTTGACATAACGTGTTTTATGGTCTTCAATTAATCATGATTATCCAATGTTTAATCCTTATATTTTCAAACCTTAACAACTCGTATTAATCGATGGTAACATATGATATGGGTATTTTTTTTTGTGATCACCGTTAGATCTTATTGTGGTGAGGCACGATCGTTGGATCATGCAGAAGCACATATTTTTTAATAAATGAGAAAAATCTCTACATACCTTGGGTCAATTAATCAACCTTTTAAAGTAATAATTATTAGATTAACCTTCGATTATCTTCTCGTATGTGCACCGTTGGATCTATGGAGAAATGAGCATCGTCATCTGATTTGTGTATCATTAAAACGTCTTCATTTAGCTTTCAATCCTTTGCCGCCACTATAAGCCTTCGTAACTATCGATTTTTGGATTAGTTTGGGCGCTATCGTTAGATTAGTCAATGTATTAAACCCTCACTAAACATAATTAATCTTTATCTTTACCTTAGTCTTCATCTTACCGTTCACATTTTCGATGTGACCATCGGATCTGAGTGGAGACAAGTGTTGTCATCATATTAAGTCAACCTGCAAGTTAGTTTAATCAAGGGTCTATAATACTAATCATGTTTAAGCTGAAAGGGGGAATTAGCTGATGTATTAAACCCTTGCTAATTGTAGCACCCTAAAATTGGCACAGTTAAACCATAAGTAAAAAGATCAAAAATTTGAATTTTAACCCTGAAACCGCTCGTCAACCGCTCACCCCATTTTTCATGCCATTTTTAGAATTTTTTTTTATCGTTGGATGATATCGTCGCCGATCTGACGATATCATCCTAGATCGGATGAATTCGTCTGGGGCAGAACGTCTAGACGATTTCATCCCAAAACCGAATTTTCATAATTAGCTTCTATTTCAACAACCTCTCCAACTCGGGCAAAAGCGTGTCTGCGCGGTTGGAGATTCCTACGTTGGAGATCTCCCAGATTGGGATGATCCCCAACCTCCTAACCTCCCCCTAATCCTATATAAACTTGGCATTTTCCCAGTTTATCCCCCTAGCTGATCATTTCCTTGCAAATCTAGTTTTGTGTTGTATTAGAACATCCCCACCCCATCATTGGCATTTGTATTTTCAGGTTTTATTGCAGGATTTTACTGTGTTTCAGTCGAAGGAAGCTTGGATCGTCGCAGGCGATCCAACACGATTTTAGATGATCTTGACAAGATCGACGACGATCTCGTACGATTGCAGACGATTTCAATTACAGTTCATATTGGGGGTATCCAAAGCCTCGAGTTTGCATTTTCTACCTTTCTCCCTTATTTAATTATGGATTAGATCGATTTATTTCTGTTATGCATCTTGGAGTTCACCTCATTTAGCATATTTGCATGATAAAACTTAAAATAGGTTATTAAAATAGTGCATCCCATTTGATTTGCTATTTGGGTTCATTATTTAAGCACCTATACTATTATTTCTATCATTTTACATCATTCTTGCAATTGCATTTTTGGTTTTTTGTGTCCGTTTCCATGATTGTAGGTTTCTGATGAATTCGTCAGGTCGTCGATGATCTTGTCTGATCTCAGACGATCGCCTATGATTTGGGATGATTCTGTACAATTACAGATGATCCTGTCATATCCGGTATGATCTAGACTCCTACAAGCTTCAGAATCTTCATCAGACATCAGGAATCAGGTGTATTCATCTCCATTTCACATAGTCTATGTATTTATGATTCATTCATGTTTGTTGTCTTCATATAAACCCAAAATTTCATATAGAATAGCTTAGATTAATTTTGGCCAACCTAGGAATGTGAATGATTGAATATAAAATGAACACTTCAAACCTATTCTCAACCTAGGCGTGGAAACTACCACTCAAAGTTTCCTGGTGAACCCCATCATCCGACTAAAATTCACCCTTATAACCCTCCCCCAAGAGGCGCGACCTTCAAAGGGCCTCTTCGTCCAAGGTATTTTCCCATCCTTCTCGCATCCTCCTTCCAGGGCACAGATCCTTTAGCCCGAAGGTAAGGGTGCGAAAAATTTGGGTGATACAATTTTGGTGAACCCAACGTGAAACTAAAACACCTTTTGAAACAATCCAAAAATTAAAAAAAACACATTATTAATAACATCTAGAATCATTAGAAACTGTTAAATTTACATACCATATTTAGATGGTATATTATAATAGAAGACGAGTTGTCACCATAAATGTTGAAAATCAATTAATGGCCATAGATATTACTTCTATGCTTAGGGTACCTCAAAAAAATAGAGTCCAACCTTTGTGGGATGAACTTGATAGGAGATTGGGTACTATTGAATCCATATCTGTAGAACTTAGACAAATTAAGAGGTTTGTCCTAGATAGAATCCTGGATCTCGATCAGGTGACCTTGTACCATGAACTTTAGAGAGATTTCCATAGGTGGTTAGCAAATAAAAGAGCACTTGTGTCTTCAAAATTTTACACCTTTGAGGAATACATCGAGAATGCAGTTGTAGTACATAAGTTTCTATCTTGTATAGAGGATCAAGAAGTCATTCTTATGGATAGAAAAATATGGAATAGAGTTCCTAGAGCTGTGTTGTATCGAGAGAATTACCATGAACTTTATTTTTACAAGTCACAGTCTGAAGTAGATCATATTACCATAGCACACTTTATCAAGTTCTTGAAAAACCACTTCCAAATTGAAGAGGAGCATTTCATGACTCCTGATGAACTTGATCCTATCAACGATATCCATAAACTATTTATAGAAAATTAAGTCGTTATTTTTACTATTGTTATTTACAACTAGCATGTTGTTTGTTATTTTTACACTTGTGAAATAATAATACAAAACAAAAATAAATAAATAAAAAACAAAAAAAAAAAACAACAAAACATTTCCTTTTTAAAGTATTATAGTAGGTATATAGTTAAAATATATACCTCTCAACCCTATCGCATATATATATAGTATATATATTTGCTAAAACCTAAGTTTAGCACCATGGCTAGACTTAGGAATGGAAAACAAACCGAAGAAGAAGAAGATTGGTTAGGAAGACCATTAATTGACCAAAATGTCCCTCTTGAGGACCAAGTTCAGGAAGAAGAAATCCTAGACCAGCAAGAAGAAGAGCTTGATGTCGCAAATGAACAAGAAGAAATTAATAGAGAGGAAGGATCCTCATCCCCTAAAATGTCTCCGGGAGGAGCTATCACTTTTGAAAACATGGAACAATTTTGGAAGTTCATTAACACAAATATTGGTGTTTTCAATAGAGCAGTCCATATGGACAATGATGGAATTAGTGACACTCAAGCAACCCTAGAAGATGTATTTCACACACGCACTAATCCCTTGTCCTTTATTGAACAAGAGAGTGATCAAGTTGGACCATCCAATTTGGATATAGTAGCTACGATCCAAAACATGCAACAACAACAAGTTACCCAACCACCTAAAGTGCCTGTTAACAAGCCTAGGGTCATTCCCGCACAAAAGAAACCATCATTTACTGCTCTATTTTTCCAAGCTATTGAGTAACATACCTCAAATCAACAAAAACCCAAAATAAAACCAAACACCAATTACCAACAATCTGGGATACAACATAATACTATTACAAATCTCCTTCATAATACTCTTCCTACCAACACTTTGCATAATAGCAATATAGCATCTAATCCTTATGCCACACCATCATACACTCATAAAACCCATACCTATGTCCCACCGAACCAATATGGTGGAAAAACTAATAATCTTGAGACCATGGTGAAACATTTAGTTTCCCGCATGGACCAGATAGATCCCTATCGACCCTCGTACAATTATCGAGAGATGTGTAGTCAGCCTTTAGATCCTATAGTTGTAGCACAGCCGTATCCTAAACATTTTCCTATGCCTGTCCTGCCCATATATAAAGGAACGGAAGATCCCATAGAGCATATTTGTATGTTTAGGATAGCATGTCATGATATATCACATGATGACTTGTTATTACTAAAAATATTTCCAAAAATCTTGGGAGGAATGGCATTAGAGTGGTATTATCAATTACCCACTAATTCTTTGAGGAATTTCGAAGAAACTGCCGAGTCTTTTGTTCATCAATTTAGTGCCTATATTGAAAGACATGTGACCATTAAAGATTTGTATAACTTAAAACAAGACAAAGACGAATGCTTTGCTGATTTCCTAGCTAGGTGGAGACAATTGATAGGGAAATTGCACTTTGTGTTGCCTTATAGGGAGATGTTGGACATCTTTATTAATAATTTGCAAGAGCAAATATCTTACGAATTATCAACTGCTACCTTGACCACCTTCGATCAGGATATAGACTTAGCCCGAAGAGTGGAAGATGCTCTCATTAGGAGAGGTCAGCTTAAAAAGAAAGACGATGAGAAAACATCCAGAAATAAATATAAGAATAAACAAGTTGTGGGTGATGGAGTCACTGATAGCAAAAATATTGCTAATGTTAATGTTGCAAAGACAATGGAGAAGTTTGTATTGAAACCTCCTGATAGACCTCCTCGAGAATTTACTAGGTTAAATCAACCTTTATCAACTATTCTACCACAATTATTAGAACGAGGCTTGATTTAGTTACCAAATATCTGAGAACCTAATCCAACTATACCCGGATACAGAGCAGATTTACATTGTGACTTCCATAGAGGACATTAACACACTACCAACTCTTGTAAAATATTAAAACATAAAATACAGGACTTGATTGATAACAATGAGATGGAGGTACAAGCCTTTCAACCTAAGCAAAATACTCCTAATAACACTCAACAGAACATCACACAAAACCATAATCAAAACGCCAATCAGTCATTAGATATCTTTCAACATCCTTTACCAAAACATGGTAAGGAGGTGGCTAATCAAATTGAACATCATAATGTTCCTCCTCTTGCCCGATATGTAGGAACTATTAGTGGAAATTTACCTGTTCATAATCTGGACACCTTTGACACAACTTTATCCGTGGTTACAACCAGGCATCTATATAATATGAAGATACCTGATCTTAGTGATACAGAATATGAGACTGAGAGTGATATGGAAATCACATCAAATCAATCGAATAGCTCTGAAGATGAATCGAATACTATTCACCCTATCACAAGTCATATGGTTCCAGAAGAACCATTTCCAAGAAGAGTCACTACTAGACCATCGTCCCACCAATTACTTTCTAATGAGTTAGCTATAAATGCTAGACCAAGACCTATTCATCATCTGTAGAATAATATTATGGGTACCATCGGAGCTATTACTAGACAACAGGCTCAAAATTCTCAACAAGATCAAATTCAGAATGGTGGATCAACTCCATTTGTTTTGAAGGTTCCTAATAAAGGGAATCATGCACCTAATGTTCAACCTAAACCTCCCTATAATATTAATGAACAATTATCAAATATTACAACTAGAATTTCCCTTTTGGACCTCTTAAGATCTTCTCCCACACATAGAGATGAATTAATGCTCACATTAAGCCAGATGATGGTACCACAAGACATTCACCCTCAAGACATGGCCAATACTATAATAACTCGTGAAGTTGATTGTATTGACTTTTGGGATAGAGACATACCGCAACATAGTTTACACAAAGATAACCCCTTATATATTACCACCTTAATTGGAGATGTAGCAGTCAAACGAGTTTTGATTGATAATGGTTCATCTTTAAATATTTGCACTTTTGACTTCTACCAAAGATTTGGGTTTAGAAGTGATGAAATAAAAATAACTGATATGATTATAAAAGCTTTCAATGACGAAACACAAGAAACGTGTGGGGTTCTTACCATTCCATTGCAGGTTGGTCCAAGAACCTTGGATACGATTGTGTTTATTGTACATTGCTTTGCATCGTACAATATACTCTTGGGTTGCCCTTGGATCAACGCGATGCGAGTTGTTCCCTCAAATTTACATCAATGTGTTAAATTCGAATTTAAGAATCAGTTGGTTACCATTCATGGTGATCCACAACCTTTTGATATGTGTGCTTTGGCAGAACCCATTGGAGTTCAATTTTATCCTGCACTGTCATCCACATATCCTAATTCTCATTATCCATCTAAACATGTGAAACTCACACCCGCAATGTCATCTACTTCTCCATTAGATGCACCTTCACATATAGCTCAACCATCTTTTGAACAAACCGCATTAGGACCTAAGAAAGTTCCTAATCCTACAACCAATGTCTCTTTTTCTACTCCTATAACTTCTATACCTATAATAGATCCATCTATTGACAGCTCTACACCGTCTACATCCACCAAAGTCATATTTTTTGCATCAGAAGACAGGAAATGTTCCTTCTACCTCTTATGCTCTTACTGATGAGCTCTTACCCGATCTATCTAAAATCATTATATCAGAAGAAACAAATGTTTCTATGCAATATTCCCTTGTTTTAAATAATTTGCCACCATCTCTTCATACCTTGGGCCTCTGACAGCCTATGGGAAGTATTTACCAAGTCAGGAGTTGTGCCTTTATTTATAAGGGATATGACTGGGGTAGAATACCCAGAAACATCAGAACACATTATGATGGATATGCTCGATGTTATTTTACTAATGAGTATACTAAAGCCAAACCTATAATGCTTAAATTGGGATATAAAGGGAAAGGTTTAGTACCTTTCCATAATGGTATGAAAGAACCTTTTGAGGTAGAGCCATGGCCCACCCGATGTGGTGTGGGCCTATTTTCTAGTAAGGGTCGGCCATTCCCATTTGAGGATGATGACCATCTTATATGTTACCAATATTATTTAGATGAACGTGATATTTTACGTTTAACGAATAAGCCATTCACATGTAATATGCTATCTATAGCTTATCCTGAGATGATCGTTGAATCCGACGATGAGTTGGAGGGAGATATCTTCCATGATGTCTCCGTTGAGGAATTATTACATAATGGATTTTATTTTGATGGCTCTATACCTACTATAGCCCAGCTTGAGGCCATGACTCCTCAAGACGAATTATCCAAGCTAACCTTGGAAGAATTACAGGAATTGGGCGTCTCACCCACCCCACCTAATTTTGAGAGAGATCTACACATGGAAGTAGAAAATGTCATAAAAATTAACGTTGGAATCGAGGATAACCCTCACATAATCAACATCGTATTAGAATTGAGTCAAGAAAAATAGGATAAATACATTGCATTTCTTAAAGAATATGAAGATGTCTTTGCTTGGACATATGAAGATATGCCAGGTTTAGACCCTTCTGTAGTTATGCATCACCTAGTAGTCCATCCGGATGCTAAACATGTTAAACAAAAACTTAGAAAAATGCATCCTAAAGTGGCCTTACTGGTCAAAGGAGAGTTAGAAAAACTCCTGAATGTTATTTTTATACAAGCCATTGATTATGCTGAATGGATCTCAAATGTAGTTCCAGTAACTAAGAAAGAAGCTACTAAGGTTAGGGTTTGTACAGACTTTAGATATATTAATGTTGCATGCCCTAAAGATGATTTTCCCCTTCCCAACATGGATCAGATCATTGATTTTACTACTAGGAGTGGAATGATATCCTTAATGAATGGATTTTCTGGTTATAATCAGATTAGGATAGCTCCTGAAGATCAGGCTAAAACAACCTTTATTACCTCTTGGGGGACCTTTTGTTGGAAAGTGATGTCATTCGGTTTAAAGAATGCAGGTGCAACCTATCAACGAGCCATGAATTATATCTTTCATGATATGATGCATGATATACTACATGATTATGTAGATGACATTATAGCTCGTTCTATTGAAGAAGATGATCATTTAGATGACTTGAGAAAAGTATTTAATCGGTTAAGGGAATATCTTATCCGATTGAATCCAGCCAAATGTATATTCAGAGTTAAATCCGATAAATTATTGGGGGTTATAGTTTCTTTATGTGGCATTGAAATTGACCCTCTCAAGATTACGGCTATCACTGATATGCCCGCACCCACAAATACATATGAATTACGAAGTCTACAAGGTAAGCTTCAAGCCATTCGTCGCTTCATCGATAAGCTGGCAGATAAGACTGGACCCTTTCTTAAACTTCTTAAGAAGGATGTCTCTTTCCCTTGGGACAACGAATGTCAGGAAGCATTTGAACTCCTCAAACAATATCTTCTTAACCCAACTGTACTTTCACCACCTAGACCTGATCGCCCATTTATCTTGTATATTTCTGCTTCAGATTTTGCTGTAGGAGCTATGTTAGCTCAACTTGATGATGAGAAGAGAGAGTGTGCTAATTATTACATTAGCAGAACATTAATTAGTTATGAAAACCACTACACAACATTAGAGAAGTTATGTCTAGCAGTCGTATTTTCTACACAAAAATTATGCCATTATATGCTTAGTCAAAAAACATACGTTATTACTAAATTCGATCCCTTGCGGTATCTCATGAGTCGACCTTATTTATCTGGTCGCACAACAAAGTGGGTTCTTGCGCTAAGTGATTTTGAACTCACGTTTATAGGACAAAAGTTTGTTAAGGGTCAAATCATAGCAGATCAATTAGCTGTTGCACCCTTAGAATCCACCCATCCCCTCATCATTGAGTTTCTTGACGAATGCCTTAGACTAGAGGCAGATCATTCATAGCAATGGTCCTTATACTTTGACGGAGCCCGATGCATGAGTGGTGCTGGTGCAGGTATTATTTTAATATCTCCATAGAAACACCTCATATCTTTATCCTTTAAATTAACATTTTCCTGTACTAATAACACTGCTGAATATAAGGCTCTAATCCTTGGATTACGAGCTGCCCTGACACTGAAAATAAAAATTTTATTAGTTTTTGGTGATTCTCAACTTGTTATAAATCAAATTAATGATTTTTATTAGACCAGATATGATAAATTGTGCCCATATAAAGCATATGTATTACAATTAATATCATTATTTTATCAAGTTACCTTGGAAGCTATTCCTCGAACTAGCAATCGTGCGGCTGACGCCATGGCCGCAGCTGCATCTCTTTTACCCTTGGAGTTAGATGACGAATATGCTACCATCATTATTTTTCGACTCCAGGAACCCGCTTCAACTAAATCATGCTTGGAACCTTTGGACGTGTTTCTAATCAACGAAACTACTTCTAAACTTTGGTACACTGATATCCTCAATTTTCTACACAATGGAACTTTCCCTTAAGGTTTTAATAGAAACCAGTGTCGGTTATTGCGTAGACGAGCAAGTTGCTTCATCATAATTGGCAATACCTTATATAGGATATCTTTTGAAGGTATCCTATTGAGATGTTTGAATCTAGAAGAGTCTAGATCAGCTTTGAGTGAAGCCCACGATGGATCTTGTGGGGGACACTTTAGTGGTAACGCCATTACTAAGAAACTCCTTAGGATAGGATATTTTTGGCCTACCATGGAGAATGATGCACATAATTACGTGTGTCATTGCGACAAGTGCCAGAAACACGCTGACCTTGTCCATGCGCCTGCACAAGAACTGCAGGCTATTACATCTCCTTGGCCCTTTTCAAAATGGGGCTTAGACATTATTGGAAAAATCAACCATGTGTCATCTGATGGACACAAATTCATTATAACCGCCATCGAGTATTTTACGAAGTGGGTTGAAGCTATGCCCTTAGCTTCTTACACTGGAACCCAAGTTTCCAAATTTATTTTCAATCAAATTATTTATAGGTTCAAAATTCCTACAAATCTCATCTCGAATAATGGAACTTGTTTCAAAAATAAAGATGTAAAGAAACTATGTCAAAAATATAAAATTCAACATCGTTGGTCCACTCCCTATTATCCTCAGGTTAATGGCCAAGCCGAAGCATCTAATAAAACATTAATTAAAATCCTCAAAAGACTGGTCAATAAATCTTGCCGAGATTGGCACATTCAATTATATCCTGCTTTGTGGGCTTATCAAACTAGCGTTCGTACTCCCACGGGCACTTCACATTTTGTTTTGGTTTATAGCGCTGAAGCTATTTTTCCCTTTGAATTAGAAGTTCCTTCTTTGGCTCTGCTACTTCAAGATACCGAAGAAGGAGATGAATATCCTGATGGCAAATTTAGTCAACTAGAACTCCTAGAGGAGAAGCGCATCAATGCTTTGGAGCATCTTTGAGCCTACCAGAACAATCTCAAATGAGCATACCTTAAGAAAGTTCATCACCGATCCTTTGAGATCGGTGACCTCATCTTAAAATAACATCAAAAAAATACTAATGCAACTAAAGACCTTAAAGGTAAATTTGAACCTAACTGGTTTGGGCCATATATCATCACTGCTAAATTTGGATCGGAAGCATACATATTAGCTACCTTAGATGGTAAATATCTTAAAGAACCTATGAACATTATGCATCTTAAGCACTATTACGCATAATTCTGGTAATTTCGTCATCGTATATATTGTATATATTGTCTCATTTTAGTAAATTCATATAAAAGTTTCAAAAATAGTCATATTATGTATTCTCTCAATTCATAAATCTAAATCTAAATCTAAAAAAATCAAATTAATCAAAATCTTCACAAACATCTTTTATTTTTGCACCTGTCAATTCTTGAAGTATTGCAGTTATATTTTTAGTTATTTTGGATAAATTAGCATTTATTTGGAATCCCTCACTTTCACACTCACATGAATTAATATCTTGATCTTTTTTGGTATGATTATTAATCTCTCTTATATCAAAGTCCACAGTTGAATTAAATAAATTTCTGAGCATAGAGAACTAATCTTGTTATTTACTTGAACCAAGTATACCTTTTCACATTAAAATGATTTCATTGTAAATTCCAAAACGATGCTACATAGTAGAAGTGGTCTCTTGAGCAAAAATTTTCCCCTGCTATCCTATCATGCACATGGTCTAGAATCTTTGAGAATTGACAAAATGACAAGCTCACCCCCGCCTGAATAAAAATCCCTTGCTCTACAGCCAATCCGAGCAAGTATCCCTAGTATAGGAAGAAAAAGAAAAAGAAAATCAAGAAAAAAATCATGAGAAAAGAAGCATTATTTCAGTAGCATTTTGTACCATCTCAACAATATTTTCGCATTATCTCAGTATCAAGCAAAAAAAAGCAAAAAGCAATCAAATCCCTTCCCCTACCCTTTGAAAAAAAAAAAAGGGGTGAATGAGCTTGAATCCCTGGAATTCTCAATTATTCGAAAATTGTGAGGTAAACCCCATAACAGGTGGTTTGTGCCCAACCCGCTTGTCCTTGGGTAACTCCTAGCGTGGTGATATGTCTGTTACATTAGCGACCTTATTTTGTATAGACCTATGTCTGCTTATGGATCAGCTAGCTCTTGATGACCCGACTTACATAGTAGTTTGGTACGATTATATGCATATAAATCATGGTCAACGAACACTCAATTGGTTAATTCAAATTACTTATATCAAATTATCTTGCTCAAAATCGGTAAATGAACAATACAATTGCACGAATATTTTTATTTGAGAGATTTTGTATCATTATGATAGATCGAGATCAGTAATGAACTCACATATGCACATGGGGTTGCTTATAAATCTAAAATTTTGTCTTTGAGATAATTTAAAATATTTATGCAAATCTTCTGGAATAATTTGATTTTATTACTTGAGAATATTGGTTTAGCATAAAAACAATTAAATACCTTTCTTTTCAAAATCCAAATTTTTTTCCAAACATGTTCAACAATCTAGCAATAAAAGTCACGTTTATATATTTTCGACTTTCGCAACGATGGTATAATTTCTAAACATAAATTGAAATTTTATGCCTAGTACAAGTCCTCATCTTATATTTTCTATTTATCTTAAACTCAAAAATCAACTATGCAATAAAACTATTATATCAAGTTCTTTGGATTTCGCGATGATGGTATAAGTCTATACCTAAAAATTCTATGCCTAGCGCAAACCATTGTTATAATTTTATTTCCCATTTATTTAATCCACAAAAGCATATGGCTTAAATCATTATGTTACACAATTGTGCTTTAAAAAGAACGAAAATATTTTCTATTTCATTTCATTATGTCAACATTCAATTTTTTGCGACGATGGTATAATTCCTAGGCAATTGTTCAAATTTCTATCACTTAGGAATTTTATGCCTAGCAAAAATCATATTTTTAATATTTCAGGCATAATATTTTCATGGACATCTAAAAACAAATCATCACCATCATCTTTTTTCCTCATTACAACACAAAAGTCTTAAGAAAGTCTCTTAAGCACCCTTTTAATTTTAGCAATATTTCTCTACCGGGATTAGCTTAGTGACCTAGCAAGCGGCAACTCCATGAAATGGTCATGTAACAACGACAATGTCCTTTGAAATTATTGTTAGAAGTCACTTCATTTTTTTATCAAATCACACCACAACAACCAATTTTTTTACATCAGATTATTTCATTTAAATTTTATGGCATGACATAAAATTATAATATTTTCAAACGACATAATTACATGAATAATCAATCAACAATTAAAATATTAAAGCATCATAAAACATATGCACAAGTCATATCACAAAGAGAATATATATATATATATATCAAGAAATATATGTACATCATATCAAAACGAATTGGTATGCCACAATCTATACCCTGGCATACTCAATCCTCTCAACACTATACAGTCTACAGTCAATATGCAGCTAGTCTCGAGAAGCCCTCGAGCTCTCAGCCTCATCTCCTCTCCTGCCCTGAGGTGGAGGAGGTGGTCCCATCGAATTTTGTCCTATGTCGTAGGTCCTCGATGTCGATCGTGAGGATGTCCTCAATGACCCCATCCTAACCGGCTCCGTAATGTCAGCTAGCAGCTATAACCTCTGGCCCTCTGGAACCAACTGGAAGTATGCTCCCTGATAGAACGCGGTCTGAGCAATAGCCCACGCCAACTCCTGCATGCTCGTCCCTTCGCTCTGAGTCCTGAGTCGTGTAGCCTCATCCTGTAGCGTCTGCACTTGAGCTCGTAAGCGAAAATTCTTCGCTTGAAGATCCACCATCTTGTTACTCTCCCCCACATCGATACCCTTGCCCTTATCAGGCGATGGTGGCCTCTCCCTCTGTTGATAATGGAGCCCCTCCTCCCTCCTCTCTGGTTGCTGTGGTCTCTTCGAAGCCTGTGGCACTCTTCGATGTCTCTCCTAAGGAGGTTGTTGCTGCTCCCTCCCTCTACGACTCCTCATTGCATCGATGGTAGCCTAGCATTGCCTCCCCATCTATTGCACAATAGCATGCATCAGACCCTGTGCCCTCATCATCTAAGGAGAGTGAATGCCTGCATACCAGGCATCATATTCGTCTATTGCTCCTACGTCGTCCCCATCCACTGGCTGAATGGGGGCATCATCAGCGTCCTGACTCCAGAACTGCTGCATGTCTGGAGCCCCGCTCAGTGTAGTGTTATCTCGAACAGTCTGAGAGTACTCGTAATCCCTAAGAGAAGGGATCCCCTGCTGTATATCAAACTGCCTCAAAAATTGATCGTAGTGATGGAGCTCTACCTCTCCACACTCCATCCTCAACCAGCAGACTCGCTTGATGCGATCCAACTCCTGTCCATCCTCTCCCCACCCTGGATGCTCTCTACATGGCCTCTAGGTGATCTGATCTAGGATGAGGTCGTCTAGCAACCTCCGAGACATCAGCAGATCTATCCACCACTGTGACCCTCTCTCGAGCCACCAATAGAAAACCCAGGGTCTCTCTTGGTCAACTCTTGTCAGTGGAAGCCCTATCAGCCTTTGTATCGTAATGTGCTCCTAGTACCAAACCTGTAGTAGCGATGTCAGTACCAAATATCGATCCCCCTTGTATACGACCCTGTAGAGGATCCTATACAAGCGGTATAGTACAAAGTTGCCCCAAGAAAACTTGTAATTATGGTCTCTCATACTCACAGACCACATCTGAGAGGAGCCACGGTAACCTGCATCCACTCTGGTGGCATAGAAGTAGGCCACCCACCAACCCTGCCAAAACTCGGGTCAATCGAGACACCCCAGGCATCTGCCTCAATGCCTTGATGTTCACTTTACCCTTCTTCATGGTGAAGCTCAGATCCACGCACAGTCGCATCATAGCATGGCCCTTATTGTTCGAAGGATTCATAAATCACCCATGTATGGGGATCCTCAAGATCCTCCATACATCCTCTAGAGTGGGAGCCATCTCCCCTGTCGGTAGCCGAAAGCAGGATGACCCCGAATACCATCTCTCTGCTAGGGCCGTCAGTAGCCCCATGTCCGTAGGAATTTGTGGCATTTCTACCACATGCTGTAATCTAACCTCTGCTAGCCTGTCTCGCTCGGCCTGATCGAGCACGACTACATTGTCTCTAAGCCCCTCGTATTTCCATTCCCGACTCTTTAGTAATCCCCTCTACAAAATAAACAATAAAAAAACAAAACATTATTAGTACATAATCATTAAAATCGATTAAAATTAATTTCATCTCATAAAAAAATGATATCGCCCATTATTGGACGATATCGTACCAAATTTGGCAAAATCATCCTTAATAGGATGAAATCGTCTTCGATTCGTCAATTTGGAAATCGCCCCTTATTGGACGCGATCGCCCCTATTTCTTCGATTTCGACAGAACTGGGACGATTTCATCCTGACGTCGTCGACGACCTAAAAATGGCCGCGACGCCCAAAAACAATCAAAATTTAACTAAAAAATTAAACAAATCAAGTTAAAAACATAATGTATCAGGTTTAGATCCTTACCCGCAACCCGCGTTGGACCTCTGTCGATCTGTGTGTTGTTTCCACCATTTTGCCTGCAGAGCTCTGAAACAGTGAAAGTGAATAGTAAAAATGAATTAGGGTTTTACCCTATTTTTTCTATTTTTATTTAAAAACAATATTTTTTTAATTTTGCTTTTTCGCGTCTTTACCTCAAACGTTCGATTTGGGTAAAAACTCGGAGGGGGCACCATAGCAAGCAGTTGTACGATTCGACCTAGAATCGTCGTCTAAAAAATGAAATAAATTTTGCTTTCTCGTAAAGCATGAAGAACTCGTCTTTAACGCATTTTCTTTAGAAAATTTGCTAAAGAGGGGGCAAAATGTAGCACCCTAAAATTGGTGCAGTTAAACTATTAGTAAAAAGATCAAAATTTTGAATTTTAACCCCGAAACCGCCCGTTAACCGCTCACCCCATTTTTTGTGCCATTTATAGAATCTGTTTTGACCGTTAGACGATATCGTCGCCGATCTGACGATATCATCCCAAATCGGACGAATTCGTCTAGGACAGAACGTCTAGACGATTTTGTCCCAAAATTGAATTTTCATAATTAGCTTATGTTTCAACAACCTCTCCAACTCGGGCAAAAGCGTGTCTACACGGTTGGAGATTCCTACGTTGGAGATCTCCTAGATTGGGATGATCCCCAACCTCCTAACCTCCCCCTAATCCTATATAAACTTGAGATTTTCCCATTTTATCCCCCTGGCTGATCATTTCCCTACAAATCTAGTTTTGTGTTGTATTAGAACATCCCCGCCCCATCATTGGAATTTGTATTTTTAGGTTTTATTGCAGGATTTTACTGTGTTTCAGTCGGAGGAAGCTCGGATCGTCGCAGGTGATCCAACACGATTTCGGATGAACCTAACGAGATCAGCGACGATCTCGTATGATTGCAGACGATTTCAACTGCAGTTCAGATTGGGGGCAACCAGAGCCCTGAGTTTGCATTTTCTACCTTTCTCCCTTATTTAATTATGCATTAGATCGATTTATTTATGTTCTGCATCCTAGAGTTCACCTCATTTAGCATATTTGCATGATAAAACTTAAAATAGGTTATTAAAATAGTGCATCCCATTTGATTTGCTATTTGGGTTCATTATTTAAGCACCTATACTATTATTTCTATCATTTTGCATCATTCTTGCAATTGCATTTTTGATTTTTGGTGTCTGTTTCCATGATTGCAGGTTTCAGACGAATTCGTCAAGTCGCCAACGATCTTGTCTGATCTCAAGCAATCGCCTATGATTTGGGATGATTTTGTACAATTACAGACAATCTTGTCATATCCGAGATGATCTAGACTCCTACAAGCTTCAGAATCTTCATCAGACATCAGGAATCAGGTGTATTCATCTCCATTTCACATAGTCTCTGTATTTAGGATTCATTCATATTTGTTGTCTTCATATAAACCCAAAATTTCATATAGAATAGCTTAGATTCATTTTGGCCAACCTAGGAATATGAATGATTGAATATAAAATGAACACATCAAACCTATTCTCAACCTAGGCGCAGAAACTACCACTCAAAGTTTCTTGGTGAACCCCACCATCCGTCGAAAATTCACCCTTATACCCCTCCCCCGAGAGGCGCGACCTTCAAAGGGCCTCTCCATCCGAGGTATTGTCCCATCCTTCTCGCATCCCCCTTCCAGGGCACGAATCCTTTAGCCCGAAGGTAAGGGTGCGAAAAATTTAGGCGATACACTAATAACATGATTATCATTAATTAATATTTTTTGAATCTTAACACTCCTTAATGTATTTTCAATTAGCGCGTCACCGTTAGATTAAAAACCGATTGAGTGCAATAGTTTAATCTTGGTAACCTGCTCGACGATTAATCAAGGGGGCGCATTCTTTTAATATTGACTTTTAACAAGTGATTAATTTAGAACATGCGCGGTCGTTGATCTAGATATCGCATGGGAGCGATCGTCTGATCTGTCAGACCTGCTCTGATTTTAACTTGACCTTGACCAATGACGACTTTTCTTAAACCTTTGACCTCTTAGAGGACACGCAACCATTGATTTTAAAGATGATTGAGCGCTGTCATCCGATTATTTAGACTTACTCACTGTTTAATCGGAACCTTTGACCATTATAGCTCATGTTTAATGCTTTGAATTTTTGGACAGTGCGCAGTCGTTGATTTGATTGACCAGCAGTAGACTTTATCAAGCCAACCAATGAAAATCAAATTACTCACAACAACTTAAGCAATGACCAACAGTATTAGTAGTTTGATTGAACCAAAATTTTAAATTTGGGGGTTTTAAATTTGAGTCAAATTTGGCTCCAACAGGGACATTAATACCTCTAAGGCTAAGGTGCCCCCTCGAGTTTTATGAGGTACACATCCCTCATGAAAACACGAAAAGGTGAACGTAGAAGAAGAAGAAAGGCAAAAAAGTGCAAAAAGAAAAAGGAACAGGAAGACAAAAAACAAAAACAAGGATAAAAGTGAAAAATGGGTAAAACCCTAATTCATTTTTACTACATGAAAGAGGGGAAAAGGGGCTTTGGAAAAATAGGAGATGGCTCTACCAGTGCACCATTCAGCGATCGCGAGGGGTGAGGCCGGTACAAAGGTGAAGCGGGCAAAGGTAGGGTCGAAAAACATCTTGCATTTCAATTTTTTTCAAAAAAATTCATGCTTTTGGGTGGTTTTCCACCAAAATCGATGGTATTTTCGCGTACGACCTAGGCATGATTTCGTGGCTCAACCATGATTTTGACCTGGATGGTAGCGAAGATATCATGCCCTGTGATAAGGACCAGGCTTAATTTTGTTAAATCATACCTCATGAAAAACGAGGCATGACTTTAGCTTGGCAAAATCGTGATCCTAGAAAACCAAGCGAGATTTCACTGAAGGGAGAGAAAAGAAAAAAAAGGAAAGAAAGAAAGAAGAAAAGAGAGAAGGAAGCAAGCAAGCTAAACTTTAAGAATGCAAAGTTTGATTTTTAGCAATAAATTTTGAAGTTTTAAATTTAATTCAATTTAATTTAATTATTTTATTGATTAATTAAACTGATGGAAAATTTTGTTGTTGTTATTGCAGCTTAGAGTACTTGAGAGCCATGAGTGACAAGCAGGCTCCTTAGAGGTGCATCTAAAGACACTCATACGGGCAGAGAGAGATACATTGGAGATAGTGGGGCTAGACCACCTAGTGAGATTGCCTCGAGTAAAGATGAACATGGCTCTATTGACGGCTCTAGCAGAGAGATGGTACCTAGAGTTGTCTACCTTCTAGTTACCTACAAGAGATATGACCATCATATTAGAGGATGTGTGGTGCATATTACACATCCCTATCATAGGGACAACGATTTACAAAGTGCGAGGGAGATCGACTACCTTGCAATAATTTTCAGGAGGCTGGACCTCCTAGGTGCAAGAGAGCACCATAGTTATGGATGATCTAGTGGGGAAATATGGGTGGACCCATTAACAATTGTTCTCTATGGGATGATGGTGTAGCGACCCCGGGACGCATGCACCGCCCCCTTTTTAACCCTACTTGCAATGTTATTAAAAACCCAAGATGAAATGGAAGACAAGAAGAAAAAGCATATAACATGAAATAACAAAGATAGATCTCTTTATTGATATTGAAACTCGGTTACATGTCGGTCCCTCTTAGGGATACCCATTTCGATACAATAAGTTACAAATAGGCAAAGAGTGCCCCTTTCACGAAGAGGTGGTGCGCTTATAAAAGCTTCCCGGTTCCACACATGGAAATGTATGAGGGCTTACAGATGCCTCCTTCTCCAGGTCTATTTCCTAGAGGGATCCCTTTTGCTCTCGTATGTTGCAAACTTCGTCCGATGAACCTGTGGCCCTGCAAGCAATGAAACAACAACACACGCTTAGGTGTCCGAGATTGCCTCCCCGGATGAGGTTGTTAGTAATAAAAGAATGTAACGAAAATATGATGAAACTATGCCATGAAATCATGTAAATCTATGCTAATGATATGAAAACATGAAGAAACAGAATAAAAGAAGCTATGTCTAAAACCTAAGCTAAGCCTGCGGGCCACTTGTCCAAGACAACGACCGCTAAGGTAAACCTTGCTCTCTTTGCCCCAAAGTTATGGGTCAAAGCCTATGTATCCGATGTCGAAATAATAGGTGTTATGCTCTTCAATTCGTTAGAGCTTCATCGTACACGTGATCTCAAAGAGAACTCTCCAAGTCTCGAAAGCTCTCCTCAAAAAGATGTCTCTCTCTGATATGATCTCCTATCTCTCTTATCCTCTTGGTGCTCTTAGGCTTGCACCTTTTATAGTGTGAAACCCTAGGTCTATGTCCAAGCCCTAGGAATGAATTTCTCATGCGTAGTGTAAGTTAGCATGAGAAGCTTTTGTCCTTTGTCTATGTTTGAAGGCCAATTAACTGAAATCTAACTACCCACTTGAGTCTTCCTATATGAATTGGTCATTAGCATGAGAAGATTTTGTCCTTTTTTTATGCTTGGAGGTCAGTTAACTAAATTTTAAATGCAAACTCAAGCCTCCTATGTGAACTGGTCATGAAAAGGAATGCAAAGTTACTCCCGCTCACCTTTATTGCATGCAGACTACCACTTTCGCTCGTGATTAGGCATGTTTGTCGGAAAAATACTTCTTATGGCTTAGTCATTATCATCTACAGTGGCTAAGATCTGTCCGTTGTCGTCTGCAGTGGCTAAGGTCTGGCCGCTCTAGGCTTGAGCGGCTAGGATCTAGCCGCTCTTGGCTTGAGCGGCTAGGCTTGGATGGCTTGAAAAGGCCCCAAATGAGTGGTGAGAACCACTTGTTGATGCTTGGAAAGTCCAATATTATGTCTTATGATCTTATGAGTGTGTCTATGTGAGCAGCTCCCCTAAGCATGACATGATTTAGGTGTCTATAGATGCCCCTTTTTGTGATGCGTTATGTGGAAAACACAATGCTGAGCAAAAACGTAGACTGATCTGTTTGTAGGGTGTATGGTGATCAATGGTCTGATCAATGTTGGATGGCCCAATCATGCAAGATGGTATGCATCCCTTGAATCATTGCCTCAATGTTCGGAGGACTTAGCTCAGTGGCTTTTGCATGTTAAATTGCACTCATTCCTCAAACTCAATCGGGTAGCTTCAATTGCTACAACAATTCTGATCGGTAGGAGAGCTACAATTGAAGATGTCATGTCTGCTTACATTCCCAACAAACAAGGGAAATTTGTGATTGTTGTATGCAATGATTCATAGGATGAACATGATTTTGTTATGATCGAGTGATATTTTGTTGATTTTGATTATGATTATGTTGAAGTTTTGAACTACTTCCTCACACAATGAATTGGTGAAGAAATGACAATGAATGAAGTGACAAGTCGCTTGACCAATATGACTAATCTGGTTCCTTTCTAGCATTTGTTGCTTTTAATGGGCAATCCCACATCCAAGTGTGATTCCAATTGTTTATGATAATCATCCATCCTTATCCCGAGGAGCGGTCCGACTATCAATAGCCTTCTTAGGGAGTTAGGATGAGTGATTCTATTTATGTTTAGATTGTATCACTTTGACTTAATGTTTTTGATGTCATAGGGGAATTAGGATGATCCTTTCACACCCATGGAGCAGTCCGACCATCTTGGTCTTCTTCGGGATTGAAGGGTGGTACATCGTAATTCCAAAATGAGTGGTTTTTGCCCCAAGTGGCCTTATGGTTATCTACTCATCTCACCAAAATACATGGAGTGCAAATCGTTGCAATCATCGAGTGGATAGAGTAGGTGACGGAATACGAGGCCTACCTGAGATTGTGCTTTTATGTGATTTTTTTGTTATTTTGAACATTCTGATGATCTAAAACCACCAAAGTGTGTTTATTTGTTATTTTTGTGGGATCCCTCAAGGAGGAAATCCCTTATTTTGATCTGTGGATCTGGCCATTGTTAGGTCCAATGGCCTCTGAGTTCCTGCCTATGGTCGTTGTCGCCTTGAGCGGCCAAGAAGTTTGGGCCACTGACGTCAGTAGCGGCCAAGGCATAATTAAGGAAATATAAAATTTGCATTTCTAGGGTTTGACCTTTCACTTTCACTATTTGAAGATTCACTTTGGGAGCTCTGGTGTGACGGTGATGATTGCGACTTTGAAATTTGTTGGCATTGAGGACATGGCTGCGCAGGGTGAGACATCAGCTATTGGAGGAGCCGAAGCTTCTCGGGTATTTCTCTTTTCTAAACCCTAGCTCTCTTTTCCTTGTCTGAGTAAAACTGAACCTCACTAAGTAATGGGTAAAATGAACCTCACTAAACCTGTTGGCAATGAACAAACTCCATAATTAGGCTTAGCATACCCTTTGCTATGGTGGGTTAGTCCCCAATTTTATTTTTTGTTAGTGGCTTTAGCCTAGGGTTTTTGAATTTTTTCATTATTCACCTACTACCGCCATTTTGAGCATTTTTGAACTTAGCTTAGTTTTTGATGCTTGAGTGGGAATATTTGCTTTCTATTTTATTTGTTTTCCCTCCCTATTTTGATCTGTTTAAATTATTTTGTAATTTTACAATTTTTTTTATTTTCTGGCCAAGGGTTCATGGGTTTGTCATGTCGCCCCTTGGCCGCTATCACTTAGAGCGGTCGATTCTGAGCCACTGTCGCTCAGAGCGGCCAAGCTTGAACCCCAATGGTCAAAAATTTAACCATTGGGTCTTGGCCACTATTGCCTCCAATGACCAGGTTTCAACCACTATAGGCAACAACGGCTAAACCCTTAGCTATGTTTTCTTGCATTTTTGTTGGATTTTTATGACATATTTTATTTTTTTTTTTATTTTTATTTGTTTGATTAGGTGCAATCTTATCCTTTTTGCTTAGACTTAGAATAGTCCATACTCTTTTGCACCATTTTCATGTTTATTGTGAATTATGCCTTAGATGCACTATAGTTATATTTTGTCTTTCTTCTGCTTTGCTTAGATCCTTACTTGCTCGGGCTCGGGACCCGAAGCTCCTGCTTGACTTACTTCCTAGCTTTGATGATACGGACTGGGCATGGTTCAAAGCCCATGGGTTATAGTATGTCATCGGGCTACCTTACATCATGGCAGATCAGGCTTACCTTACAGCTCTAGCCCATCGTTGGGACCCACAGACTAATACCTTCCACCTCCCGATCGGATGAGATGACCATTACATCGGAGGATGTATATAGGATCTTTCAGATTCCATTTGATGGGGTGGCCATTGTCTCTTCGACCACTAATGATCAGGTGGTTATCTTCACTCGGGTGTTTAGAGGGCACTCTATGGATGCTCTCAAGGACACCAAGTCCGGAGGAGTGTCCATCAACCACTGGCATGGGGAGGGCATCTTTACGATGAGGCATGTCGTATTGTTGATGGTGATCAACAATGTTCTTATCCCAGACTACTTGGGTTTGAGGTTCCCATGGAACCTTTTGGCGATGGTGCAGGATCTATTGGATAGTGAGGAGCCTATCATCTATGCATGGGGTAGATCGCTATTGGCTCAGTGCTATGATGAGTTGTACCACATCCATCGATGAGGACATGTCAGCATTGCCTGCAGCTTGCTCCTACAGGTTTGGGGATGGGAGCATATTAGGGTAGATCACCCTAAGGGGCTCTGCCAAGATCACAATGGTCGATGCTCGGACATAGTGCTATGCTGCTAGATGGGCTCGAGAGCATGAGGAGTAAGAGCCACACTTTCATAGGGGAGCTGTCCCACTACACTGATGCTTTCACTAGAATTTTGGTTGGAGATGTCGTGTGGTGGCCTTACTATGAGTGTCCTACTTGGGATGATCCAACTAGTTTTACTGCCAAGACACGATGTGAGCGATGGCTCATTGGTCGTAAGGTTGCCATCCGAGAGTATTTCTTCTACTCATGGGTTCTTCGTCAGTACGAGTTGCAGTAAGATGTGCCCTTGATACCATTCTTGTATAGGCACCTCACAGTAGAGAAGGACCTACCTCCATGATAGATTATAGAGCTTTCAGATGAGGAGGATGCCCCAACTATTGACCCTAGAGTGGCTGGGGGAGTTACAGAGGCATACACTCAGTGGTGGGGTGATCGGATGTGGCATGGTATCGGTAGCCTAGGGTATGAGGATGATGGTGGGGGTGATGGTGCAGATCCGATAGGACGTAGAGTCCGAGCCAGGACCGAGGTATGGGGCCAGCCAGCAGAGTAGGTGGTAGGAGGATCCTGATGTTCTTGAGGAGGAGGAGGAGTTAGAGCCCGAGGAGAGAGACTCTCCTCTGAGAGCACAACTACATGAGGTCGAGGCTGAGCTTTAGGCCACTAAGATCTAGGTACAACGATGAGATGCTACCATTGAGTAGCTCTCAACATAGATACAGGCTCTATAGGCTACTATTGGGGGTGGCGATGCCAGGATGCAATTTGTTGTTCCTCCTTCTACACCATAGGAGGTTCCAGTGGTAGGTTCAGGAGCAGATGTGGGACAACTTTAGTCTTTGTTGGATGAGCATGAGGAGCAGATCCGAGGACTTGTGGATCATGTCACCATTCTTTAGATGCAGCTCAGGAGGCATGGGATTGTCCCTAAGGATCCAGAGTGGGTGGTTCGCAGGTCAATGGGTGCTCCACCTCAAGGTAGTCTTCCACCCATCCTAGCCAGAGGACCCAAACTCAGATAGAGAGACGATAGGCTCACATCATTCGACTCATGACACCACCATAGGGGAGGTGGCACTAGAGGAGGTGATGCAGGGGGCTCAGGCCCGATACTTGATTGATGCTTTACTTGGTCCTTGATCCATTTTTGAGGTCGATTGACCTATATGACTGTAGCCCATGGGCATTTTTGTACATCCATTGGACTTGACACACATACTTTTATGATAGCTTTGCATTATGACTTATTATGTGTATCATTTATTGCTCATGTTTTTGTTTTATTTTATTTTTTTTATGATATGATGCGATGATGGTATTATGATGATTTGATGAATATGTTAGATGATAGATGATATTTGAAGATGCTTAGATGGATGTGTAGATGCTTATATGATTTGATGATATGATGCGATGTATTTTGATGATGAATGATGAATTTATGATTGTATGCAAATGGATATTGCCTATATGTTTTATGATGTGGTTTATGGATGATTAATGACTTGTTTTTGTGAATGCGATGTTATTGCTAAATGCATGTTTTAACTTTGCTTTAATTGTATGCATCTAACTTATGTGATGGAATGGTATAAATGAACCTGTATGCTCTAATCACTTAAAACATACGGAATGCATATGACATTGACAATCTTAATGGGTGATACCACAGAAAGTAAAAAAATAATCATGAATTTAAATAATCACTCTTATCATAAGAATTGATTAAGTATTCATATATGAGATGTAATGGTGTGTAATGTATTTTCTTAATAAGTTTCTATAAATTAAAAGATATAAAGTAGTCAGTGGTCATCTATATACTATTTCTAATATATATGCGGTATATGTCCTACTATGTTGATACCCCCTAATTTATAGAATCTTATAAAGAAAGTGATGGTGTGAATGATGTTATGATTTGTTGCTATGTAAGAATTTTTGGGGCTTTTCGGAGATTCAAACACTCTAGTTACCCTATCAACAATTGTCTACTTACCACTTAGACTTTTGAAAAGTAAGGCTTTTACCATGGACCTAGTTTTTCATGATCTCTGTGTGTGCATGTGATTGTATATTTTGAGATAGAACTCAAGCATTTCCTTCGATGTCAGGCGGGATTCTTTCAGCCCATTGCTAAGATCAGGGATCCTCAAGTGTTCATCTCATCCTTATGTTGGACTTAGTTGGACTATACCACTAGGCAATATTGGGTTACCTAAGCTAGCTCATCCACATTCAAACATTGGTCTACACAAATGCATGAAGCAATTGTGATAGACATATCATCATGCGTAAGGATTTCTCCTTCCAGTTTTGTACAATGTTGAGAATTCCAAGGATTCAAGCTTTATTCCTTTTTTGGCTTCTTTTTGGCTTTGGATATTTGCTCATATGTAGTGATGAAAATCACTTTTTATTTTGATTGATTTTTTCTTTGAGCGAGGATTTTTGTAGTGATGATAATCACTATTTATTTTGCTCATATGTAGTGATGAAAATCACTATTTATTTTTTATTGATTTTTTTTTTGAGCTATGTTTTTTTTTTAATTTTGAATATATGATTTGTGTATCGGATTATTGCTTTGAAATCTTGATTGTATGCTTGGCCTTTTGAATATGTACTTTGCTTTGGGATTTTTCTTATTTTGATTTAAGCAAGGGATTTGGATAGGGTAAAGCTTGTCCTTTTGCCAATTCTCAACACCTTTAAACCGGTTGCACAGGGGGATAAGCAAGGAAGATCCTTTTCACTTAAGGTAACCTAGACCGCTTTTGCAGACTTTCATCTTTTCCTTGTACCAGCTAGGATTTTAGTGTTTCAATTAGTGACGGGATCTTGAATATCCAAGGCATTATCACAACTAGACCTTACCTTCTACTAATCAAAGTTGTTTTCCTCAAAAGTTGATAAGATCACTAGGTGTGGTTGATTAACCAAAAAACCTTAGTATATTATGTATAGCAACAAATAATGGTTGTGTTGAAAAACACAATTACACACATGTGTTAATGGAGGTATGGATTTGAATGATTTGTATGACAAACTGTGGTATCACTTTTAAGGCTCTCATGACATATGCAATTGTAGTGGATATGAAAATGCAATGCAATGATGTGGATGCAAGATGTGAGATGCAATTTTTTTTTTTTTTTGTTTTTGTATTTTTGATTAATTTGACCAAAGGGCTTATTATGCCTTTGGGGCTTTTGGTATTGATTCTGACCAAGTGGTTTGAATTACCCTTGGAGCCTTTGAATTGATTTTGACCAAGTGGTTTGAATTACCCTTGGAGCCTTTTGAATTGATTTTGACCAAGCGGTTTGAATTACCCTTGGAGCCTTTGAATTGATTTTTGACCAAGCGGTTTGAATTACCCTTGGAGCCTTTTGAATTGATTTTGACCAAGCGGTTTGAATTACCCTTGGAGCCTTTTAATTGTATTTTGACCAAGTGGTTGAATTACCCTTGGAGCTTTTGATTGATTTGACCAAGCGGTTGAATTACCCTTGGAGCTTTTTTAATTAATTACCCTTGGAGCCTTTTGAATTGATTTTGACCAAGCGTTATGAATTACCCTTGGAGCCTTTGATTATTTTGACCAAGCGGTTGAATTACCCTTTGAGCCTTTTTTTTTGACCAAGCAGTTTGAATTACCCTTGGAGCCTTTGATTGTATTTTTGAAATTTTATGTTTTTATGATTTGTTTTTGTTTTTGACATATTTGAATGTTTTTGATTTTATGACATATTTGAATGTTTTTGTTTTTATGTGTAAAATGCCTTTAAGTGAATGATATTGAGAGGTTCAGGCTCTTCAACACCATCTAATGATATAAGGCGATATGCTCCAGGCCCAACTCTCTATGAAATCATGTATGGACCTATCCAGTTTACCATGAACTTATCTCGTAGATGCGGTGACAGATTCGAATTCTATTAGTTTTCTTTGAGCACTAGATCTCCAACCTTGAATTCCCTTAAATGGAATTTACTATTGTAAGCTCATGCAAGGTGATCTTGGTAAACGTGAAGATGCTCTAAAGCATTGACTCGACGTTCATCAAGAAGCATCAATTGATCAAGGTGGCCTTGTCACGCAACATCATCATCTATGAAGTCCTTTAATGCTATGCATAGAGTCAAAATTTCTAACTCTAGTGGCATGATGGCCTCAATGCCATATACTAGTGAAAATGGTGTTGCCCTAGTGGGCATCCGTATACTAGTCCTGTATGCCCATAGTGCAAGAGGCAACTGCATGTGCCAATCCTTGTGATTGTCTTGCACCATCTTCCTCAAAATGGAGACTATTGTTTTGTTTGAGGCTTCTGCTTTCCCGTTTGCTTGTGGATAATAAGGCATTGAAAAACTATGTTGAATATGGTATTTGTTCATTAAAGCATGCACATTTTTGTTCTTGAAATATGGCCCATTATCCGATATTATCTTAGAAGGGACCCCAAAATGACTTATGATATTGTGGAGTATAAACTCCGCAATCCTTGGTCCAATTGTTGATGTTAAGGGGATCACTTCTACCCATTTAGTGAAGTATTATGTGGCTATTATGATGAATGTGTGTCGGCCTGAGGATGGGGGTGAGATCTTCCCAATCAAGTCTAGTCCCCATTGTGAGAATGGCCATGCTTCCTGGATGGGCTGCAAAGCTTGCGATGGTAAGTGCATTAGATTTGCATGATGTTGGCACTTACTACATTTCTTGACATACTCGTAGTAGTCCTTTTCCATGGTGGGCCAATAGTAACCCATTCTCAAGATGCGCTTAACGATGGCCATGCCACTGAAATGCCCTCCACATGTACCATCATGAGCTTACAAAATTGCCCAAGATGCTTCCTGGGGCTCAAGACAATGGAGTAATACTCCATCATATCCTCGTCTATAGAGGATTTCTCCTAGAAAGATGTATCTTGTTGCTCTCTATTTGAACGTTCACCTTTCAGTATGTGACAAACCTTGAGGTACTATTCCAAGCTTCAGGAAGTCCCATAGTTGGGAAAGCCAATCCTGATAAGCCATGACTTCTATAGAAAAGATAGCTTGCTCTTCCTATATTTTTGAGCTAGTGAACATGGATTGAGGAACAACTCTATGGTGTATGGTTGCACCACACTCCATAGGTCCTTGGGAGATCAAAGACCCCCAAGGTGCCATTTGTAAGAAATATCTAGCTACGAAGGACCAATCCTGATTTGGCTCGATGTTGATCATGTTGATTGATTCTTGATTGTCAAAAGCTTCACGACGTATTGCTGAGTGCGAAAGCACTTTCACATGAATGGTTGTAAAATCAGTAGATAGATTCTGAGGGATTAAGGATCCCAAAGAGGCCATAGTGTCTACAAATCTATTCGATGTACGAGGGATTGCCTCGATGTCATACCATTCCAACCGGGCTAGGTAGGTGTCAACAAGTTCCTTGTAAGTCTTCAGGAGTGGGCACCTGCATTGGAATAGTCCTTTGACCTAGTTTACTATGAGCAAGGAGTCACCAAAGATATTCAATATTTTAATACCCATTGCTATGGCTATTTGGAGTCCCAGGATCAATGCTTCATATTCTGTATTGTTGTTTGTGCATGAGAAGTCTAGTTTGAATGATAAGGGCAATGGAGCACCCTATGGTGTGATAAAGACAATCCCTGCTCTACCTCCTTGTTCACACTTTGAACCATCGAAGAACAATGACATGTCTCTTTCTTTCTTAGGTTCTTTGAGTTTTGGTGGATCTGATAATGCAAAGACCGCATCATCAGGCAATTCTATAGTGAGAGGCTTGTTATCCTGAAGAGGCGCCTCTGCTAATTGATCTGCTATGACTTGTCCCTTGATGGACTTTTGGCTTATGAACTCTAGATCAAATTCTATCAATAGCATGATCCACTTTGTGGTACGTGTATTGTGATATGTCTTGCTCATCATGTACTGCAAAGGATTCTGTTTTGATATGACGTAGGTCGTATGGCTCAACATGTAGTGTCGCAACTTTCGAGTTGCAAAGACCACTGCTAAACACAAATTTTTGACATACGCATATCCTAGCTCATAACTCACCAAGGTGCGACTAATGTAATATATGGCTTGCTCTTTGTCTTGTGCATTCTTTTGGGCTAACATGGTGCCCAATGCAAAATCAGTAGCTGATATATATAGTAAAAATGGTATGTCTGGCCTTGGTGGAGCCAATACTGGTGGTGTTGCTAGATAAGTCTTGATCTCTGCAAAGGCTTGATGGCATTCTTCATCCCAATGAAAGGGGACCTCCTTGCATAGCAACCGATTCATAGGTCAACATTTGTCTGATAATTGTATGATGAATCTTTTGATGGATGCTATCTTGCCTTGTAGGCTCCTCAATTCCCTAATGTTGGTAGGGGCGGCCATTTCTAGTATAGCCTTTACCTTTGTAGGATCTACTTCAATGCCTCTCTTGGATACGATGAATCCCAAAAGCTTGCCAGAAGTTATGCCAAATACGCACTTCTTAGGATTCAATCGGACATTGTGTTCTATGAGGTGATCAAAGACTTGTCTAAGGACTTCGACATGCTCTTGCCACAATAGGGACTTGGCCAGTAAGTCATCCATGTAATCTTCTAAGATCTTATGCATATAGTCATGGAATATGTATGTCATGGCCCATTGATATGTGGCACCAACATTTTTGAGACCGAATGGCATCACTTTGTAACAGAATGTTCCCCATGGAGTAATGAAAGTAGTTTTATGTTGATCTTCGAGCTTAATCCGGATCTGGTTGTATCCAAAAAAACCATCCATTAGGGAGAGCATTTCATGACCTACGGTTGCATCTACAAGAGCATCTATGTTTGGCAATGAGAATGAATCCTTTGGTGTTGCCCTATTTAAATCTCTGAAATCCATGCAGATACGGACTCTTCCATCAGGTTTCCCCATGGGTACCATGTTTGACACCCACTCAGGGTAGTCGATAGGAACTATGAATACTGCATCCAATAGTTTTTGCAATTCATTCTTCACCATCAAAGCGATGGTTGGATGCATTTTCCTCAGCTTTTGCTTGACTGGCTTCTTCATGGGATCCAATGAAAGGTTGTGAACGACTAACTTTGGATCTATCCCTGGCATGTCTTTGTAAGTCCAAGCAAAAATATTTGGCCTCTCTTTGAGGAGAGGAATTAGGATGGCTTGTTCCTCTGGAGATAGACTTTCTCCGAACTTGAATTTCCTTGGTTGGGTAGGATCATCACTGATGTCCACCTCGAAAGTCACTTCTATAGCCATATGTGACCCATCCTCTAGCTGATGAGGCATGGGTATCAAATGAATGTCATCGATGGGATTCACAGGACCTAGTGACTCAGGTTCCAAACCAACATGGAAGACGTCATACGCACAACTTGATGCAAAATGGAATGGTTGTAACATCTCTTCATTGGGGAAGAGGTCTTCAGGCTCTATGGGTGAATTAGCATGATCCCAATCAATAGCCTCTATATCAAGATGCAATGATTTGGTAGGATCTGTTGGATTATGAAGTGGAGTGGTCAAATCAATGGAGATCATGTTGATGGATGGGATGAAGTCTCCAGGACCACATGGGTGCAATCTTGTCTCAGGGGTTTCCCTTCCATACTCATGATGAGGTTCTGGAGGAATGGGAATTTTTGGATCTGGCCCATGAGCAGGGTGGACAATAGGATCATTGGGCTCTAATCGCTCTCTGAATGTAGGGGAGAGGGGATTGACCATCCGATGAATGGTAGCTAGGTCAATAGGTCTCCCCAAAAATTGTAGATGAGGGTCTATGGCATGGAGTGCCACCTCTCTCTCTACTAGCTCGTTGACTTGCCGCAAGTGGTGAGGTCCAAGATAAGCCATCTCGGTCTCATCCTCAAAGTCATCATCACTTATCCAAAAACTATTAGCATTGGTATGCGGCCCTAAGACAAGGGGCTCATGTCTTGGCCCCAAGTAGGCCATCTCTATTTCATCTTCATATTCTTCATCACTTATGAAGAATCCATTTGCATTTGTCTCTTGCCCCAAAGTCAGGGGTTGATGGCTTAGGCCTAAGTAGGCTCTTTCTATTGAGTCTTCTGATTCATAGTCACTTTCATCTGATGTATACCCACTCTCATCATGGATGGACCATGTGAATATTTGTAAATAGTGAGGCCCCTGATAGGCTAAGCCAAGTTGTACCTCATCATCACTTGCTTCATATCCATTCTCCTCATCCCATGAGTTGTACCCTATTGGGGTGGAATCAATTGAGATGTTTGGATGATAAATTTTTGGTGGTGGTATGTTTACCATGGCCACTTGTCTATTGCTCAAATTTCCTATTCTTAGGGGATGATAAGGAATGAAATCAATGTCTTCTCCTAACCCTAAGCTTAATCTTTCCAATGCCACTACAAGAGAGTCATCTCGACCTCCGATATAATAGCCTAAGCCAAATCTATCAGAGGGAAGCTGATATTGTGGCTCGTATGGCCGCCTACGCCCCTGCTCATATATGCCAAGGCCATAGCCATGCCAATGGCAATGCTCAAAGTAGCTTAGAGAAAACTCGAGGTTAGAGAGGTAATGAACATTGACCATGAATAATTTATCACTATCCTCTTCTATATCTGAAGACTTATGAGCGCAGTCCAGGCTGACATAGACAAAATTGGTTTGGTTGGGAGGGATTCCAAGTGGAACCATTATTCCTACTGGTGGCCTCAAGTCCTTAGGCCTTCCCATGTCTTGTGTAGACTCAATGATAGGCGTAAAGGTGATGTTCTACACAAGGTACTCCCCTATGCCTATGCTTGCCAAGTGTATTGATGCATGCGATATGGATGACCCTACGGATGATATTGGTGAAGTAGGGTGATAATCACTATCTTCATCTTGATCTTGAAGATCTTCCTCTTCCATAGGACTTGGCATTTCAGCAATGGCTATAGTTGGCACTTCCTTGGGCCTTTCTTCCTTAACTAAGGGTACCTTTAGCTTCTGATTATCTTTTGGTTTTGATATTGATGGTACTTTAGAAGCATTGACTATTTTGAGTGCACCAGGAGGTGTTGATGTGCATGGGTCTTTTCTTACCCCTTTGTCTTCATTATCCACTTGTGTGGTTGGGGATGAAGGTGCCACGTATAGGTGAGTAGAAGGGATTACAAATTCTCCTAGAATGTCCACCTGATTGATGTATTTAAAAGGCTCTTCATCGGCCAGAACCACATAGACTTTGTTCTCGTGCACATACTTGACACATTGGTGCAAGATCGAAGGCACACACTTCATGGCCCTTATCCAAGGGTGCCCTAAGAGGATGTTGTACTGCATAGCTCCTTCCAAGACATGACACATCATGGGGATGGTCTTGTGCCCCACCTTGATGGGTAGGACTATCATTCCCATAGTATTGCATAAAGCATCATTAAAAGCTCTCAATGTGTAAGCTCCTGGAATGATATTGGACTTGGGGATCTTGAGGTGCTCTATTGTAGTTGTTGTAATGATGTTTATCGATGAACCTGTATCGACCAAAACCCTCTTGAAAGGTAAGTCATTGATTGTCGCTACAATGTTTAGCGGAGGGTCTAGTAAGGCAGCAGGAACTGTCTTAATCTCATGATCATAGAATCGGATTATAGGTTCCTGGCATTCTTGTACTTGTCCCACAAAGTGAGTGAATGCATTCGCATCTTGCGGTTGGAGCTCAATTGTTCTTAAAATCTCCATTAGAGTCTCCCTATGCTTTGGGGACTATTGTATGAGCTCATAGATGGATAACTTAGCTGGAGTCATCTATAGGTTTTGCTCCAATCTACTCCGAATAGTTACCACAGGTCACGTTGGTGGACCTGGAAGGTTGTCTTACCTTTGCCTAGGAGTGGTTGGGATGTTCATGGGAGCTGCAGGTAGTTGTGGTTGACCATACCACCTAGTCCTTGTTGCTATGTTAACAATCTCAACCATCCCAATGCATCCATGGGTAGGTATGTCAGCTCGAACCTGATTGACTTGGGCCCCTTGCTCTCGAGGGGCCTCATGATTGGGCAATGGGTTTTTGTATATGCCCATGTCTCTATTATCGGGAGCCAGTGGGTTGTCAACTTTGAGTTCTCCCACCTCAATCATGTTTTGCACTTGATGCTTAAACCCGATGCAAGCCTCAATGTCATGCCCCGGTATCCTATGATAAGGGTAAAATTGATCTTCCCTATATCCTTTTGGCTTAGGATGGTTGGGATCTATAAGAGGTATATCAAGAAATCTGATCCTCCTGGCCTCGCTCAACTGATTAAATATTGATTGCATTGATTCTATCAGAGGCATGAAATAATGAGGTGGCTTGCATTCTCGATTTCTTCCCTGATTGTTCTTTTGGTCGTAGTTGGCCGATGGGGGATGTGCTTGATAGTTCTGGGGTTGTTGTGCACCCCCATCCTTGGGTGTAGCCAATACGACTTGATTGACTGGAGTAGGGTTGCCCTGCTTCTGCTTATACTTGTCATTCTTACCATTCTTGTTCCACTCCTTTTTGTTTCAGAGTTTAATGGTTCCCTCATCTACTTTTATTTCTTCGATGAGCTTGGCTTATGCCAAAGCTTCCTCAAATGAAGGATACTTACTGAAGTTGTAGCAAGAGGGAGATATGTTTAGAGCAACTTTTGGTGAACATGTGAATGATCTCTTCTATGGGAATGGAGAATGATAATTTTACCATGACTTTTCTCCATCTATTCCCATAATCCATTACTGGCTCATCATCATACTATTTCAAGTTGGCCAAGTCTGAAAGGTTCACCTTCTTCTTAGCACCAAAGGAGAAATACTTTAAGAATGCGTTTACTAGTTGTTCAAAGTTGGTTATGCTATGCTTAGGTAGTTGGTTGAACCATTGAGTGGCAACACCTAAAAATGTCATTATGAATGTTCTTAGCATGAGAGCGTCATTGTCTTCAAGATGAAAATAGGCATTGATAAAATTGGTGACATGCTCTTGTGCATCCTCTTCACCCTTAAACTTTTCTAACCTAGGCATCTCAAAGTGCTTAGGATATGGAGGGCTAGGGATTGATGGGCACAATGGTTGGTTGTGTATTTTGCTCAATGTTGGTGAGTTCCCAGCTGCCTCTTGTTTCTCAAAGGTTTTCATCTTTTTAGCAAGCTCTTGAAATACCTTTGATGCATGGATTTCCTCCTCTTGTAAGCCTATTCACATTGGCAATGGAGGTAACTCTCTATCCATTTGATTTGTTCCATTTTCCTCCCTCCTACGAGGGGACTCAGGATTATGATCTTGGTTTGTTGTGTTTGCCCTTCCCCCATTAGTTGGATTTCATTCATGATTTGGTGGGGGATTTCATTGTGGGCTATCTTGTCTAGTGCGCCTCTCCTTAGGTGAGTCAGTGCATCTTGTTCTTTGGTGGTCACCACCATTTGTCTATAAATTGTTAAGAGCTAGCCGCTCGACTTGCTCTCTTAAACGTTGCTCATGTTGGTGCAAGAGTCTTTCTCTTTGTTTCTCTTGTTCGAGAGCTTCCACTAGCTCTCGCTCCTTACGTAATGCATTTTCTAACCACCTCATTCGGTCAGTTTGTGCTATTACAGAAGACTCATGTTTATCTGACTCTATTCTTGTTGTCTTGACTCATAGATTCCTCGAGGAGGTTTCTGTTGTATCTGTACTCTTGCTAGCTAATGTGACTTGTTCAGTGTACTATTGAGTATCCCTATGATCAGACTCCATGCATCTACTATGGGGTCACTCTGAGGTACCCCCAGACTGGGAGACGTGTTTAGAAGTCATAGTTCATGAGCTTCCAGATGCAGAGTTCTCAGTAGCTATAGTTCTTTGAGTTGGTCATGTAGGAAACCGATCCAACCCATCTAGTTGTCTTGTTTTCCATGGCTGGTCCCATGGGGTGCCATTCACTCCTATGAGGTCATAGTCTATGGGAATATTTCCTTTTGTGTGAAGGGTTTCTTCTATATGATTCCCATGACTAGATGTAGCTCTAGTTTCCTGCCCTTCAGTAGGCAAACCTGTTTCATATGTTTCTTGTGAGTCTTGAGGTGTTGCAATTCTTGTTTGCCTTCTTGATGAAGAGGGCTTTGTGGTAACATGTTTTCTCCATGTGGATGGAGATGTAGCAGTCTCATCATCCCTATGTGAAGAATGAGTCTTAGAACCTTCTTTATGTCCATGTGAGGAGGAAGCCCTTGAAGCTTCCTCACATCTTTGAGATGTTTCTGTGTGTTTAGAGGAGGCCCTTGAGGTCTCCTCATGTCTCCTTGATGAGGATGGTTGTGAAGCCTCTTTTTGTTTATGTGACTTTGTTCCATGATGTGGTTCCTTACTTGGGGTTTCTCGAGGAGATCCCCCAAGGGTTGAATTATCACCCCTTAGGCTCATGGAGCTACGTCTCACGGTCTTATGGGTAGGTCGTTCAATGTTACTATGACTCCGCCTATGGGTATGAGTTGCTTCTGTCTCTCCCTCGATATCAGACCGAGGGTGCTTACTTCTTGTTTTGACCATGTTGTCTTATGAATTGATCTTTTGAGTTGTAATTTAGGAATAACCACACAATACCAAACAAATGTTTATCTTGATTACCGATTTAAGTGTGCCCTAAACTGTTTGGTGTGTTTTGATGTGTTGTTCTTTCGATTTCTTTGCTCTTGTTCTTGGATTAAGAATGAGAAGACTCATCCATAGTGACAATCAAGTACACTCATGCCAAACATGATTTTCTCAAAAGAAGCTAGGGTACACCATTGAAGACCCAATGGAGGGTTCGCCTAGCTCTTCCACTATGAACCAATGATTGTTCCAATAGTGGGAGATAGTTTGAGCACAAGTAACTTAGTGTCACTATAAGTAAGTTTCTCAATCCATTTCTAGGAAGCTCTAGGGGGTAAACCAGTGGAAGGAGATGAATTCCAACGTCACTGGACTAAATTGAAGGTTGGTGATGAAATCCAACTCCCCAATGTTTAAATGAGATGTGCGTGTGTGGTGTTCATTTTAAGCTTGCATAACATAAAGTGCATCATATAGCAGCAATGAATCTTTCCTATATGCCTAAGTGCAAAAATACATTTCAATATTCAGAAAGATGCATGAACTACTATGATTTGTATGAGCGCACTTTATTTTGTGCAGCTATGGCCTCTAGTAGGGCCTCAAAGCAAGCAAACAACATACAATGTCTAGCACATTGGATTCTAGGGTAAAATTTTTAGGCATAAGCCATTGTTCCTAGCAATGCCTAGTGGAAAATTTAAAAGAAGATCTAAGATATGTGAAATGCTTAATTCTTTCTCCTTTTATTCTTTCAATTTCCAAACATAAATGTGCTTTAAGTTCTCTATTTTAGACACACAGAAGTAGATAGAAAGCTATAAAATATCAGAGAAGCTATACCAACCTTTGATCCAGCTCAGAGAGTCGATGTTTTGACCTCTCTGCACTCCAGTTCTAGCTATTGTTGACCAGAGCGGCTGGTTCTTGGCCACTGTAGCTCAGAGCGGCTAAGCTCTATTGGCCATTGTAGCTCAGAGCGGCTAATTTTTGGCCATTGTAGCTCAGAGCGGCTAGACCTACACACAAAATTAAGTTAGTATTCCGATAAAAAATGAAAAATTAGTGGAGGTCCCACCATGATCGCCATCTGTAGCGACCCCGAGATGCACGCACCGCCCCTTTTTAACCCTACTTGCAATGTTATTAAAAACCCAAGATGAAATGGAAGACAAGAAGAAAAAGCATATAACATGAAATAACAAATATAGATCTCTTTATTGATATTGAAACTTGGTTACATGTCGGTCCCTCTTAGGGATACCCATTTCGATACAATAAGTTACAAATAGGCAAAGAGTGCCCCTTTCACGAAGAGGTGGTGCGCTTATAAAAGCTTCCCGATTCCGCACACAAAAATGTATGAGGGCTTACAGATGCCTCCTTCTCCAGGTCTATTTCCTAGAGGGATCCCTTTTGCTCTCGTATGTTGCAAACTTCATCCGATGAACCTGTGGCCCTACAAGCAATGAAACAACAACACACGCTTAGGTGTCCGAGATTGCCTCCCCAGATGAGGTTGTTAGTAATAAAATAATTTAATGAAAATATGATGAAACTATGCCATGAAATCATGTAAATCTATGCTAATGATATGAAAACATGAAGAAACAGAATAAAAGAAGCTATGTCTAAAACCTAAGCTAAGCCTATGGGCCACTATCCAAGACAACGACCGCTAAGGTAAACCTTGCTCTCTTTGCCCCAAAGTTATGGGTCAAAGCCTATATCTGATGTCAAAATAATAGGTGTTATGCTCTTCAATTCATCAGAGCTTCACCGTACACGTGATCTCAAAGAGAACTCTCCAAGTCTCGAAAGCTCTCCTCAAAAATATGTCTCTCTCTGATATGATCTTCTATTTCTTGGTGCTCTTAGGCTTGCACCTTTTATAGTGTGAAACCCTAGGTCTATGTCCAAGCCCTAGGAATGAATTTCTCATGCGTAGTGCAAGTTAGCATGAGAAGATTTTGTCCTTTGTCTATGTTTGAAGGCTAGTTAACTAAAATCTAACTACCCACTTGAGTCTCCTATGCAAACTGGTCATTAGCATGAGAAGCTTTTGTCCTTTGTTTATGCTTGGAGGTCAGTTAACTAAATTTTAAATGCAAACTCAAGCCTCCTATGTGAACTGGTCATGAAAAGGAATGCAAAGTTACTCCCGCTCACCTTTATTGCATGCAGACTACCACTTCCACCTGTGATTAGGCCTATTTGTTGGTAAACTACTTCTTATGGCTTAGCCGTTGTCATCTACAATGGCTAAGATCTGGCCATTGTCATCTACAGTGGCTAAGGTCTGGCCACTCTAGGCTTGAGCGGCTAGGATCTGGCCACTCTTGGCTTGAGCGGCTAGGCTTGGATGGCTTGAAAAGGCCCCAAATGAGTGGTGAGAACCACTATTGATGCTTGGAAAGTCCAATATTATGTCTTATGATCTTATGAGTGTGTCTATGTGAGCAGCTCCCCTAAGCATGACATGATTTAGGTGTCTACAGGTGGTAGGACTATTGATGTGCCACATGAGTAGGTGATATCTACCATGGACTATGGAGGGTGTAGTAGTAGACATGCGACACTAGGGAGTTCAGTTCGCATGGGGTCCATATGTGCTGGCTCGCTTGTATAGGATATTGTACAATGTCGTGTACAAGTGGTATACAGGGATGGTTTGTATGACTTTGCTCCAGGTATGGAGCTAGGAGCACATAGCAATGCAGAGATTAGATGCACTACTAGGACCATTATCTAGCTTAGAGCAGCCAACAACATATAGATGGTCCAGATCCCTAGAGTGGGTCACAAGGACCTACGTCGAGAACCTGCCACTAGCGAGGTAGGTAATAGATGAGTTGAGGGAGGCCAAGATTATATGGTGACCTTGGTGTCTACACCCAGGATGGGCTAAGGATAGGATAGAGCTAGCGAGGGTCAAGAGGACTAGATGGTTGACCATAGAGAGAGGGGAGCCAAAGATCTTCTAGTTTGACTAAGTTTGAGGTAGTTCGAGATCTTATAGGGAATCCCAAACCTGGAGGATTACTGGTACCAGAGAGTCTACCAAGACCCAACAAGGGTTGGAGGTGATACTTGACTTGGCTAGGTGGGCAGAGGAGGACTTGGAAAATCCTCCTTACATGGATCCTAGGGTGGATGATGTGGGAGTGGCCTTTGGCTATAGGCGGTGGTATAGAGGAGTCGTGCCTCAAAGGGTCTCCTTGCCAGTTCTGATACAAAGGTACCACGTGATAGACCCAAGTATACAGTGAGTGTTTCAAGAGGTAGCTTGTAGGGCCACAAAGAGGGCACAATAGGACCATGCAGCTCTAGGATAGAGATAGGCTTGGGTCCGGATTGAGCTGGTGATGGAGGACACCAACGCTATAGGGACCAGGGAGGTAGGGGCATCTAGAGTTACCCCCATAGAGGTCAAGGTACTACTGGGTAGAGGATCGAGAGAGGCCTCCACATCAATAGCAACCAACCGAGGCCAAACCTCGGGATGAGGGGATCTGAGGGAGGAGGCAGAGGTGCTACGAGCATAGGTGGTGACTCTGTAGAGATAGGTGGACCTGCTCTAGGAGGATAGGTCCAAGAGGATCAAGGGACTATGGAGCTTATTGAGTACCATAGAGATGGAGAGGGATGTATCTTGAGTAGAGGTCAATCATCTTCAAGGGGAGGTGAGCCATCTGGACATAGAGTGCTAGAGGGCTCAGGTAGAGGGGATGGCTATCATCGAGAGCAACCAAGCCAGTGATAGGATCTGCCTTCTAGAGGAGGAACTACAGAGGGTAGGGAAGATGCTGGAGGTGGCCATTCAATGGGCTACCTTTTATGAGACCATGTACTACTAGGTGGTACCAGTGAGGTAGAGAGTGATGCTTCCTCCATCCCTCTAATCAGCTAGCAAGTCATGGTCTCGATCACGGATAGTCTCAGCTTCAGTCATCCATGGGTATGCGATTACCTGGACCACCTCCTCCTCTAAGCGAAGCAAAGGAGATAGGCTCTCAGAGCTAGGGCTAGGGATTGGGGTGACATACCAATTTTTATTATGGTATGCATCCCTTGGGATTGGTTGAGTGTACCGAGACTGGACTATGGTACACCAACCAGACACTGATGTATCTCTCTTTTCTCATCGAGTAATACATAGCTACTTCTTTTATGTTTTGTGTGCATGTGTTATGATTTAATTAAGTGTTCTTTATGTTTTATATTTTATGTGTCTTAATGCAAAACTATATGAAATACAAAAAACTATATGACATGCATGGATGAAATGGAAGGAAGGAAGAAAGAAAAGAAACATAAGAAACAAGAAAGAAAACAAAAGGAAGAAAATAAGGAAGAAAAAGAAGAGGAAGAAGAAGAAGAAGAAGATCCAAAGGTCAACCATATAAAACAGAGAAGGATAGGTGAAACATAGTATTTAAATCAACGTAGGTCGCAATGGACCAATGTGATTAAATACTATGAATCGTACCAAAAATGGGGAGTTAAACCCACTATGGGTGTAGTACTCACCATAAAGAATGAAGTGTTGGAGTCTGACCCGCTATGGGTGGTTGCTCACTAATTGACTATTGTGGGGCGATTACCCACTAGGATGTATGCCGAGGCCTACTGAAAATGGCCAAGGAGCTTATCCTGTAATGGGGTGTTGAGCCCACTGAGTCAAAAGGGAGTATAACCCGATAGGAGATCATATCCGATAAGATACCTGCTAGGATGTATAAATATCCCATGTGGGGTGAAATATAAGGATAAAATATATATTAGGTGAGTGCTACCCCCGATAGGGGTTTGAGAGATGAAACACAACATTTAATGAGTGCAAAAGGTGAAGAAGAAGACAACTTTGAAAAACACAAAGGATGAAATAAATACACATATTTCCTTGTCAAAGCAAAAAGACAAAGAAGAAAATTTGGAAGCAAAAGAGAGGTGACAAGAAAATATTAACAAACTATCATCCTTGACCCAAGAAATATGATAAATCAATACTTCTAAGACCAAGGAAAAATAGAACTTGAGTGACAAAGAGAAGCAAGAAAGAAGACTAAAGAAGAATCCCTAGGTGGAGATCTTACTAGGCATCAAAATCCTAGTGAAAGTGCAATGCATGTGAGCTACAACCTAACTAGGTATCATCACATGCCATTGTCGCAAGATCCCCAAAAATCTATATGATCAAGCAGTCATGAACAAGCAATCATGCAAAATATGACATTCAAGCATGCAGGTTGTGTTAAATGTCAAGCAAGCAATGCAAAAGATGACAAGCAACAATGCAGTATGAACAATCAAATGGATGCAATGGAAATGCAAATGCATAGCTAAATGATAATTAAGTGATTTGATGTAATTTTTATTTAAATTTTTTTATTATATATATATTATTATACTTTAGTTTAAGCAAACAGGATGATAGTCGACACAAAATCTAAGTGTGTCGCCTTTCTTAGCATAAGAAACAAGTGTACCATGGACTATTTCACCAAAGAAATTTCTAGAAAGCAAGTCATATCTATGATGAAAATCACAGAGAAGTTCCTTCGTAGCTCTTTCTCTGATAGCCATGGCACGATAATCATTGCATTTTTGAACAAGACCATTCTTTTTAACATAAATATTATTATAAGACAACAAAGCAGGATCTTCTTTTAAAATAGAAGGCTTATTTTTAGAGCATACAAAACCAATCATATTACAAAACAAGATCTCAAAAGAATAAGGGGGACCATCATCCTCATCACCCACTCCTAACTTTTGATAATCCATATATTCAGCATAAGTCATAAGATGATCATCATTATCAAATGGTAAAGGTTGGTCTTTACTAGGTATAAAACCTATGCCACATCTCCCAGGACAGATCTCGACATCCAAAGGCTCTTGAATGCCCTTTTGTTGTGGCCCCAAACCTTTACCCACATATCCCATACTAGATAGGATCTGTTTAGGAAGTGGGTAATCATTGGAAAGGTAACAATGAGCAAAATAACGCTCAATGGGAGAGGGGTTGCTACCACGTATATTTTCTTTGAAGGTAGTTCCTACGAAGATAAAGGTACACATGCCAATGTGTACAACATCACCTTTCTTATGGGGTAAACCCATGGTTCTTGGTGATGGTGGTAGCTTGGCTAGATCCAGAAGAGGTTCTCAAAGAAACTGATTATCATGATCCTGAGATGAGAAATTTGAGATGTGTTCCTCACTCATTTTTAAATTTTGAAATTGTTTTGATATCTGAGATGAGGAACGTGGAGAAACCATTGAAGAAATAGGACACAGGTTAAACTCAGATCGATCTCGCTCTACATTTGAGCAAAACTCAAATGGTCGAGGGTCACCCGGAATGGTGACAACTTGGTTTTTAAATTCAAACTTGAGGTATTGATGAAGAGTAGAAGGGACGACCTTCATTGCATGAATCCAAGGTCATCCAAGAAGAAGATTAAAATATGCAGGACAATGTACCACATAAAACAAAGTATCTAATATTTTAGGCCCAACCTTGAGGGGAAGAGATATGACACCACAGGCCTCTTGGGACTCATTGTTGAAAGCTTTTATAATGATATCAGACTTTGTTAAATCTTCCTCTTTTAATCCAAAATTTTGAAAGAATTGATATGTACACAAATTGAGGGAAGAACCATTATCAATTAAAATTCACTTAATAAAGGTATCCCCAATAAGTGCAGTGATGTAAAGTGAAGAATCTTCTTGTAATTTTGAGGAAGGTTTATCATCATCTGAGAATGAGATGTGATGTATCCCAAAAGAACCTACGACATCAACTATAGCATTAGGAGAAATATCTGAGGGAACCGATTGTTGCTTTAGAAATTCCATCAAAGCATCTCTATGGTTGGGAGAAGTTTGTAAGAGCTCTAAAACTGAAAATATTTGTTGGAGTATTAGCCAACTACTTCTGAAGATCAAATGAAACCTTAGGCTGTGGTCTCAATACAATAGGTGGAGTCCCTGTATCTGAAACTTTTTTTTATTATTCTTCAAAACCAAACTGGGTTGTAATACAGAATTCTGTCCTTGCTGAGGATGTTGAGTCTGAGCTTGCCTTCTTGTAGTTATCCCAACCATACCAACCATATTACCATAGGGAGGAGGCTCATTCTGATGAGCCACCTAATTTGTTGCTTGTTGATTATGTTTTGGCAATGGATCTTTAAATATTCCCATATCTTGATTGGTAGTTAAAGCTTGTTGGGTAGGAACTTGATTATTTATTATCTGATAATTTCCTAAGTCAATACATCCTGCATCAATTAAATCCTAAACCACATGTTTCAAATTTTTACAAGAATTTGTCCAATGTCCTTCCACTCTATGATATGCACAATGTTGACCTGCCTTATACCAATGAGTTGTAGTATCTGGTTGCCTTATAGGAGGTAACTCAATTGCATTGGCTTCTAAAAGTTATTTCAAAATTGCTTCCATAGACATATTAAGCCTTGTAAAATTCCTTTGTGGAGGTTTTTGAAGTACTATATTTTGTAGGCTATTAGTAACATTATTAATAGGCCTACTATCCATTCCACTATCACCTCCTATGTGTTTATTCTTATGTTGAGACTTAACAGGTTTCTCTTCCTTGACTTTGAGTTGGCCTCTTCTGATAAGGGCCTGTTCTACTTTCCTTGCTAAATCAATTGCTTGATCAAAATATGTAATAGTAGTAGTCTCTAATGCATAAGATAATTGTTCTTGTAAATTACCAATAAATATCTCAAGCATATCCTTTGGAGGTAAAGTATATCTCAAGCGTCCAACTAAACTTCTCCAACGAGCCAAGAAATCTGAAAAGTTTTCCTCTTTACTTTGTTTCAAGTTATACACATCTTTCATTGTTACTTCCTTTTCAATATAAGCACCAAACTATTGAACAAATAATTTTGTTGTTTCCTCAAAACTCTTCAAGGAATAATTAGGCAACCGATAGTACCATTCTAATGCCATGCCACCAAGACTCTTAGGAAATATTTTGAGTAACAACATGTCATCATAAATGAGATCATGGCAAGTTGTTCTAAATCTTCTTAGATGTTCTATTGGATCTTCTATCCCCTTATAAATAGGTAGAACCAGCATAGGAAAATGCTTAGGATAAGGCCTAGCAACAATAATAGGATCCAATGGCTGATTACACATTTCCTTATAACTGTAAGTAAAACTTGAAGGCTGAATCATCTCAACTTTTGAAACCAATTACTTTACCATATTTGTCAAATTCTGCACTTCTAGATTACTGTTATGCATTGTTCCTAGATTCCCTAAAGGAGGAACATATGTGTGTTGAGGAACCAATGCTTGATTCAAGTTGGAGGTATGGATACTATTGTTATATGTGGCACCTTGTGAAAATGGACAACTAACATTTGGTGGAACAGAAGCAAAAGTGTTGAGATTAGAAGATTGAGGAGGAAATTGAAAATAATTTTGAGTGACACTACTAATTGGAGGGACTTGTAGATTCCTTCCAATGTTGGTGGTTGTTGTAGTAGTATCAAGTACCTGGTTTAAGTTGTTAAGATGCATTGATTTAGGCAAGGGGTTATTTTGGTCAAGCATAGGAGAGCTTACTGGAGGGGGGAGTGGGGGAGTCTCACCTCTTTCGAGATGAGCCTCCCATTCCATACCTTCCAGTATTTTATCCCTATTAGCTTTCATAAAACCCCAAATATGTTCAAATGATGAAAAGACAAACCCACCATTAGGTCCTTCATAAGGATCAAAACTCATTTCAGTTTCCATGTTATCTTGTTCTTCTGGATCTATGTTAGGATCCTCTCTATCAATATGATCATCTTCTAGAGGAACATAATCAGATTCAAGGCACTTTCACTGACTTCTAAGAAGAGGAGCCATTGAAAATATAGAAGAGAAATACTAACAACAAACACACAGAAAAATATTTTTAAATATGCTATTAAGGTTTTTCCAGCCACACAAATAGAATTAGTGATCTTTCTTAAGATGTTTAAAAAGAAAGGAGGTGTTCACGTCGGGTTCACCAAAGATGTAGAGGGGGAAAACTGCCCTACCGTGTATAATTCCCAAGGTTGGATCCACAAGAGAGAGAGCCTTGGGGTGAACCACGGGGGTATGTTGTTCTCTACACTCGATGCTAGAGGGGGAAGGGTTCACCAAGAATGGTTTAAGGACTCGCTCCAAGTCCTCTGGTTTTCAAGAATGTTTGATGTATTCGATTCAAGACAATCACCTAAATTTGGCCTTTCTAGATCTATGCTATGAAAGATAAAGGACAATGCAAAAATACAGAATGCAGGAATACAAGAGCTAACCCTATTATGATTCTTTCTTTGAATGCTTTTCTAACCTAGGGTTTCAAGATAGAAAACATTTAAGCAAGGGCTCAAGAGAATATGCACAAACAATATTAACCCTAAGTGCACACTATATGTTGTTTATCCTTCAAATGCCTAGAAATTAATTAAATATATTTCTATTAAAATCAGATCTAGGGTTTACAACAGAAATATAAGGCACTCAACAAACAACCTAGAGACTAACTAGAACACTTATCTCATCCGATGATTTATCCTTGCTTTTTATCTTTTATCCAATGATATCAACAATTCATGTTCCTACAAGATAACTTGACAAACACTTGAAAAATATGATTAGCATTAGGGGGCCTGCTTAGGCCATTGTACAGTAATGCTTGGAGGTGTAGCAATCAAGCCCCCTAGGTCCTTTTAGCTGACCTTTGATAAACAAAAGTAGAAATTGACCTTTGGAAGAAATCAAACATATGAAAGCACAACAGAATAATAAGATAGAAACACAGAATAGAGTATGACACTATGCCCTAGATGCAACCTAGAATGCAATTATGAAATATGGAACAACAATTTGCCCCCAAGTATAGCTCAGGCGAAATCATACCCCGTAATAGGTGACCACGATAACGCACCGATAAAATCGCACCCTATAGAGACCCGAGCGTGATTTCGCAGAAGTGAGATGAAACATCTCAGATCAAAGTGAAATAATAAATGTGAGATGCAACGAATGAAAACAAGCATGTAACAGAGCGAATTCACCTAGAAGACAACGAGAAAGCAAGCAGAAGGGTTGAGACCTCCAAATAGTTGATCTCTCCTTAGGGCTTCAACACAAATCCACCAAAGCGAGCAACAACAATCAATAATCCAATGCAACAAAAAACCAATCAAACTTCACACTCCAAAGATAACTTGCTTGCAAAAGAAGAAGAAGGATGCAGATCAATAAGCGAACACTAAAACACTTTGCAAGAATAATCATCATTAGCATTAATTATCAAATGTTGTTGTGCATGAGAGTGTGTGAAAAGTGAATTCAAACCCTCCTTATATAGCATATTTGAAGGCGAGACGGGTAGGAAAACCAAGGAGGGCCGATATAAAACACGCCAAACTCAAAGAATTACGGTTTTCTTAGATAAAACCCTAAAAAGGCAAAATTGTGTCCCATCAAGGCCAACCATGATTCGCCTATGCAAAATTGCACCCTGTAAAGGTTGACCACAATTTCACCTATGCAAAATCGTGCCCCATCAAGGGCGAGCGCGATTTCGTATAGAGAGAGAAAAAGGCAAAAGAGGGGGGAGAAGCCTAGTCCTTGCCCTAGGCAAGTCCAAGGGGTCTCCTAGAGGGATATAGGAATATTTCCCACTAAAGTGGGTCAATTTTCTATGTCTACACTCATATGACCACTTATTTTAAAGCTCTTCAAATTCCATACAAATTTAGATCCTACCTGTACAATTTTCAGGTAGTTAACATATCCTTACTAAGGATCCTATATATGTAAAATCTACATGCCGCCAAAGCCATTACATCCGGTATGGCACATAGCCTGTTATCAAAAAGGAACTTCCCATACAACATTTTGGGTATACCCCAAGAAAACACACATGCATCATAATTACAAAAAAGAAATAGACACGGATCCCTTCCTTGAGACAATGGAGAAACAAAAAGTTGAAGACACACATAGCAGAGTACTGAAAAAAACTCCCACAAGCTCTGTATTGACAGTTACTCTTAATAATTCTTTGGTAATTGCTTTCTTCCGTATATGACATGCTTTGGTACCACATACTATCTTGGCCAATCAGCCTTGGATAAGTGAACCTACTGGCTAGATTTATGGCGGTGGCTATCTAGTGGTCCACATGGCTTTGGTTCGAAGTCTTATATTGTCATTTCTTTCCTTCCCTGTGATTATAAACCAACCTCAAATTACTAAGATGACTAGGAGCCATGTTATCTGACATGTGACTTTCCCCATTAGTCTTTGTGGTATTTCCAAGCAGCATCCACGAAGACTGATAGCTCTAATAATTTTTATTGTGAGTCCAATTCAAAAAAGAGACGGGAATACTCCTAGCCTTCAAACTTACAGTGCCTTCCCTATTGGTAAATTTGACTATAATTCTTGGTATTCTTGTTGAATAAGCTCCTCTACTTCACTCGAGACATCGTGTTCCCATTTGAAAAGTCCATCACCATCGACACCCAAATTGGCCAGCTTATCAGCAATTTTGTTAGCTTCCCGAAAGACATGTTGGGCTTTTCTGTCTTGTCTTCCTTGGAAAATGATCCTAGCCTCTTCAACAATTGTTTTAATCCTCCAAGGAGGTGTTTTCCAATTATTGAGGAGATTTATAACATGCATAGAGTCTCCTTCTACGATCAAATTGACTTCTAAGTCTTGAGTCATTTGAAGGCCTCTTCACATAGCTCTAGCTTTAGCTTCATTGTTCGTCCTTGTTCCCAAATATTCAAAAAATGTAAGCATCATATTCCCATTATGATCTTGCACAATGCCACCAGCGCCTACTCTGCCAGGATTGTCCTTAGTTGCTCCATCAAAATTAATCTTAAACCAACCCGTAGGAGGTGGAGACCACTTAACATTGGCTCTAGGGTTGACTACCCTAGGCACAAACTCATCTAACAAGGTTAAGCTTAAATATTGAGCAATCGTGGTCTCCTATAGATGAGGTTTACAGCTATTAAAAGGGATAAGGTTCACATTCTCGTTGGCAAAGGATAGGATCCTAACAATGATAGTTTGATGATCATGGATAGACTCATTAAAGACTCTATGGTTCCTTTCTAACCATACCTGCCAAAGATAGTGATTGAGACAAATTTTCCACATGTATCTAAGTCTTTGGATTGAAAAGGGGCAAGGCCACTAGATGAACAAATCAAGTATGGTGGCTGGTTTAACCCATGAAATATTGAAGGCCTAAAAAACCCCACTTAGGACAGTCAAGGAAAAAGGGCACTCAAGGAAAATGTGATAAATGGTCTCCCAATTAGCCCTGCATAGATAACAATGATTAGTGATATAAATACCTTTACGCATCATATTATCAATGGTTACAATTCTTCCTTGGATAACTAGCCATGAAAAGACTACAATTTTTGGAATTAATTTTTTTATCCAAACTAAGTCCTTTTGGAGGACAAAATCCTCGTCATCAAGCAGAAGCTTGTAAGCTGATTTAACAGTGAACTACCCATTTTTTGTAGGATCCCAGGTCACTTTATCTTCCTTGGGTCTCATGGGGATAAACTGTTGCCCGAGAATGTTACAAAGATCATTTGATTCTGCTTGAAATCCCTGATTGTTTCCACTTCATTCTACCTCTGTCCTCAACCATATAATCAGAGACTTTTCTGCCAATGAGTTCTTTTGTGATATCTCTGATTTGGGCTAATTTAGGATAACCATGGAAAAAAGAATTTAACATCACAATGCTCAATTGAAACCCCTATATTGGCTAGCTTATCTGCACATTTGTTTCCTTCCCTTAACATATGTGTAAACCTGATTTCTTCAAACTCTGTAGCAAGGTCTTCTATTTCCAAAATTATCTCTTGTGTGTTCCATTAAGCCTTTGTTTTTTTCAAAATTACATTTATAACTATTAATAAATCACTTTCCATCCATACTATATTCTATTTCATTTGTATGAATATTTTTAATCCTTCCAAAGCTACCCAAGCTTCGGCTTCATTATTTTTCTTAAATCCACTATTGAAAGCATAACGAGACAATATATTTTCTCTATTATATCTAATTATTCCTCCTTCTACTAGTCCTAGATTTCCTTTAGATATTCCATCAAAATTCTATTTGATGAACTCCACTTCTTGTGGTTTCCACTTTAAATTCTTTTACTTTTTTTTATTTTTCTATACCCAACATCATAATTTCATGATGAGGATCAACTCTACCTTAGAACTTGCATGATTGTTTTCATTGAATACAAACATATTTATAGATATTTACAAACCATGGTTAGGCAAAACTATTGGCCTAAAACCAAGAGCGGAGCGAAAGATAAGGCTAATAGATAAGGCTTTAACAAAGAATTGCAAGATAAGGTCTGATAAACTTTTTAGAGCTTGACAAACTTAATTAAAACCTAAACAATTTTAAATTTAATTAATATATGATTCCTTATCATTTTATTTGATGATTTGATTCCATCTATCAAGGCTCTTTGCTTCAATATTAGAAATTTGATGAGTTTATAGGGTTGGTTTAGACTCCTCTATGGCTAAACAAATATTCCATTTCATTACCTCCAAACCACTTTCCTTTCCTTTCTATTCCTTTCTAGCAATACAATCCAAAGTATTGTATCTTTTGATATGTCCCAAATTGTCTGTAAAGCCTAACTTTTATAAGTGCTCTACCATTGCTTTAACCATTCTTCAATTCTACCATTTATCACCATGCATTTCCTAAAAATATTAATAATCCATTGCCATAGTTTCCAAACTATTGAAGAGTGTCCCAAGAGATGGTTTATACTCTCATCCTTTTGCATAGAACATGTTGCAAGGAACCATGAAAATCCCTTTTCATAAGGTTATCCCAGGATAAAAGTTTTATATAACCTACTAGCCAAACAAAATTTTGGCTTTAGGAATGCTCAGGCTATCCAAAATATCTCTCCATATTTTTACAATGTTCCTATTTTGTTGGTGCTTTACATTATTTTTGCTTCTTGTTGTATATTCTCCTAAGCTATTCAACTCTTAGATTAGCTTATCCTCGACTCCCCTTGGAATAATCACTTTTGTTATTTTTTTACTCAATTGCCTCCTAGCATCAATGTCTTGTATACTTGTAAAAAATATTTTTTCCAATTGTATATTCCTTCTTGATCCTTGTACATAATGTTTGAAATCCTATCACCATATTTATCTTGAAGTAATCTCATCCATAGTTTCAAAATTAGGTCTAGATTGAGTGGTTTTTTATCACACCAAGTATCCATCCAAATAGAATTTTTTTCTCCAATTCCCACCACCTATATTAGACCTTTAATCACTAGATCAATTGATTTTTTAAAATTGTTCCATAGTGTAGAACCATCTGGTAGTGAGAATGCAATAAATATTAATCTTGTATTATTGGGCTCAACGTATTCAGATGAATTCTTACCCATTGTCTTTGAATCCCTTTGTATAATCTCCAAATCACTTTTCCCCTTAGAGTTAAGTTTGCATCCATAAGAAATCTTAAATTGAGACCTCCCCTAGTTTTACCATTACACACCATGCTCCATTTCACCAAATGAAAACTCCTTTTATCATGTAATCCTGACCATAAAAAATACTGCATAACATAGATTAAACTTTTTTCTATCAATTTTGGCATAGTATTCAAGGACATAAAATATGTTGGAATGGCCTATAAAACTAATTTAACTAGTTGCACTCTTCCTACTAATGATAACCATCTACATTTCCATGCTAATATTTTATTCTGAACTTTACTTATATTTGGATTCCATAATTCTATCCTCATTCTCCCCTCAAATAAGGGCATCCCTAGATAAGTTGCTAATAATTTTCCCTCCTCCATTTGAAATAACCTGCATATCCCTACTTTTCTTCTTCTAGATGGAGTGTTTAGGAACTAAATTTTGGATTTTATCCTATTAAATTTCTGCCCTAACACTCTTTCATATTCCTTTAATAAGTTGTTCAATGCTTTGGCCTTGTTATCCCTGCCCTCCCAAAAAGGATTGTATCATATACAAACTATTGATGGGTGATGTTGTCGATAATATTACTAGCCTTAAGTCTGATTATCAGCCCATATTTGTTAGCCTTCTTCAAGTTACTACCTAATACCTCTGCCATAACAATGAACATATATGGTGATAAATTATAGGGAATCATATGTTAACTAAACTTTAGGTTTAATTAAATATAATAAATTAGGTTTAGTTAAGTTTTTCAGGCCTTATCCTATAATTTTTTGTCAAAGCCCTATCTGTCAGGCATATCTTTTGCTCCACTCCTAGTTTTGGTCCAATGGTTTTACCCAACCATGATTTGTAAATACCTATAAATATGTTTGTGATCAATAAAAATTCAAGCAAGTTATGAGGTTGACTTGATCCTTATCAGTTGGTATTAGAGCACCCTGATCCATCTATGGGTTGCTTATGTTAAAGGCACCATACTGCCTAGACAAGATCCTCCCAAGAATCTCTCTTTACAAGAATAACACAACAAGTCAAAGAGCTCTATGTTGATATAAGGTTTATTGCAACTACAATGGTTGACATGAAAGAAAACCTCATTATTGAGGTTGAAGAAGACTACTCACCCAAAATTGGAAAGTGTGACGTGTTGTTTCTTGATGAAGCAGAACCTAGATTTGAACTAGGATCTATTAGCCAAAATCCAATTGTCTTACCATTAGACAATACCACTATCAAGTATATTTATAAAAAAATAGGGGTTGAGGAACTTATTTCTTCCCCTATGATGGTGGAGGTTGTGCCTGCTTTGTCACTAGCCCCATCCTCTCATAACTCTTCTCTGAAAGAGGACCCTTAATATACTCCGCTGATGAGACCTATAGGCTGAAACACGTTCAGATCTTTGACGTTGTATTACTTCTTTTTATCGTAATAAAATACAATTTCACATCTTTTGTTCCTTTTCTAACTCATGTTTTTTATAAACTTTAATATTTTCCCTTTTGTTTTATGCCATGTTTTTGTTGTTGGTATTATGCTCTTCACTTGTGCGTAACATGATCTAATGAACCAAAGAGACTCCAACACTAGTAGTATGATCTTCACTTGCGCGTAAGTGATCTAATGAATCTGAAACTAGTTTGCATTTTTTAGTACTACTACGCCATGTTTCATATTTTCTTAAGACCCCCAATATGGTGGTTTGTGGGAGCAACCCCAGTTCGCTATGATATTTTTGGTTGGAAATGAAGACTATGTTAAAAGTTTGGTTGGCCTTATGAAGGACCTATGCAAGGTAAAAAGTACATATATCCTCATCATGGTGACCCTGTCAAGTGTTTTACAAGAACATTGGAAGATCTTGATTAACCAAGACTATTCCATGCTCGAACTTGTTGAGTTGTAGTGTTCGTCACCTGATGTAGATCCTTGGCCATGTCACTTCAATTGTGCATGTACGCCCTCAAGCTCTATAATGGTTTCATCAAATGTTTATTTTTCTAAGTGATATACTCTTTCAAGGGAGATGAATTTTATCTTAAAAAATAAAAAAATTTAGTGTTGTGCCAAGCCTGCAAGTCTCATCAATATTGTATTTTCATCCAGCCTAATTGACATTGCATTATAGTCTAGTTCTAGTATATTGTCTCAACACTTGATGCAACCTCCACCAACATTTTCACTTGATATGACCTCCACCTTCCATGTGTCATGTCAAGCCAAGCTGCCACACCTATGGCCCTGTGACTTCCCACCTTGTCCCCCATGGCCCCGACTACCACTATTCACCCCATGAACCCAACATCAACGCCACTTGCATCCATAGTCCTTGTTTCACCCGTCCGTCATGGAGAATTTCCTTGGCCATTTTAGAGGAGTAGACTAGAAGCCCATGGTCATGGTATTTTATTTCTAGATGTTTCTCTTGTCATCTATTTCCTACTACCTAGAGGATGTGAAATTGTTGACAAACGTGTGTTGATACAACCAATTTTGCTTTGATCAATGTTTTCAATATGACTCTAGCCAAGACCAAAAAATGACCACAAAAAAAACTCCCAACCAAGTTATACCCTTGTCAAACTCATCATGGATTGCAACAAAAATGCAAATAAAATACAACTTTCACCTATTTCTATGAACCAGATGACACATATTTTCCAATTTAAGTCCATCTTCGTCTTGATGCTTTCCCAATGAGGTTACTGTCTTCACAAGTTGCAAGAGTTTTCCTTTGGTGAACATCATCACAACCAATGTTATACATCAAAATATGACACAATGATACAACAAGATTTTTGGTCTTTAGTGCATAGGAGTAGACATACAACCACCTCTCCTAGTAAATCCTTCAAATGGTAAATAACCAATAAACGTCTCCAAATTTCTTGACTCCTTACAAGCCACGAGAACACACTACAAACCCTACATCAGAAGTACAGAGGCAATGTCAACATCTCTTTCCCAATTAGTGGACACTACTCCACCCACCATGACAAAAATCTACAACATGTGGCACATTTATGGTAGCCACCTCCACTAACCCTCGTGGAGGAACCTAGATAAACCAACATTTCAAATCCTTTTGAGCATTTTTATCCCACATGTATTGTGGGAGGGAATCATAATGCATTTATCTATTTGAATTTGTAAGTGAAATTGAAAACAAAGGTGGCCTATATAAAATTTTAAAACATCAAAATATTTCAAAGAATATTCCCTCCATATTCTCCTTGGAAGGAGAAGCATCTCCCATTTTATTTTGCAATCAAGCAAGTCTCTATTTTCACACAAATACAGGCACCTCCCAGCTATAAGTGTAGGCATATTTATACTCGTCACAAAGCTCTTTTTGAGCTCAATCCATTAGCAAAAATATTTTCAAAATTTATGAAGACCTACTTAGGCTACCAAAACATATAAGTTTAGGTGACCCGTCTTCCACCTCCTATGCTCTTCAAGATTTTCTCCTCCCCCTTTGTAATGAATTGGATTCCAATACTTTTATGTTTGGTAGGAATAATAGGGAATCATATATTAATTAAACTTTAGTTTTAGTTGAATTTAATTAATTCGGTTTTAGTTAAATTTATCAGGCTCTAAAATGTTTGTTAGGCCTTATCCTGCAAATTTCTATTAGAGCCTTATTTGTTAGGCTTATCTTCAACTCTGCTCTTGTTTTGGACCAATGTTTTGCCCAACCATGGTTTGTAAATACCTATAGATATGTTCCATTGCCACCAATAAATAATCCTTCACTATTTTCCAATTATGTTGATAGAATGCTATAAATATCCCATCATACCTAGGAATTTATTCTTATAAAAAGATAAAAGAGATAAATGAACTTCTTCTAGAGTAATAGTCTCCATCATTTTCCTATTGTCTTCATCTATTATATCTAAAGGTACTTCTTGTAGTAGTTTATCATTAAGAACTTCAAACTCCTTTGATCTTAGAATATTCTCATAAAAAAACCTTACCTCCTTTCTGATTTCACTAAAGTATTCAATCTTAACCCCTTCTACTGATTTAGTTCTACTAATTTTGGATGTTGATCTTTATGCTATTGTCATCCTATGAAAAAACTTGGTGGTTTTGTCTCCTTTCAACCATGTCTATCTCAATTTTAATCTCCAAATTTTCTATTACTCAAAATATTATGATAATCACTAAGCAACTCCCTTTCCTCTAAGCTTGGATTATTATGTTCACCTTTTTGGAATTTTGAAAGTTTATCTTTTAGTTATTTTTTCTAAATTACATTTTCCAAAGTTTTTTTGTTCCATTCGTTTAATCTTATGTTTAATTGATTCAATTTATTTTGGAAGTGCATACATCCCACCCTTTCCTAAAAAAATCCATGTTTGTATTATCATATCAACAAAATTGAGGATGGTCTTCCCACATCTACTCATATTTAAAATATGATATTTTTTGGATTTGCTTGCCACCATTTTAACTCTTATTGGCTAGTGATATGAACCAATCCTTGTTTAGGATAGGTTCCTTCATCTAGCTAATGATATGAGAGTATGCATCGATCTAATTTTTTTGCTATCATGTTTTGGCCTATCTTGTTGTTGGTCCAAGTATAGTTTTCCTCTTCAAACTCAACCTTCCATAGATGATTGTTATGAATAATAGTTGAGAAATCTCTCATATTTTAGATTATTTTTCTGATTCCCCCAAAAAATTCATCTAGCTTGGTTATGGCATTAAAATATCCTATGATCCTTTACTTCTCATAAAGGTTTCAATCTCACTCCAAACCTCTAATATGCTTGACTGAGTTGTAGGACCATAGACATTGATAACGATGAAATGAATATCTACAAAGTAACATGTGACTAATGAGGTTATCCAATGTCTAATTTTAAGAGTATTTGTATAGGAGGTTCTAACAGGATTTCAACATGCTAGAATTCTCCTACTGCTCGTTTAGAATCCACAATATTCCATTCACATCTTGCCCATACTACTTTCATAGTTTTGGAAACTTCTTCCTTTGTCATTTTAGTTTCCTAGAGACAAAGAATATTAGGCTTATTACTTAATAGAGAAAAATGATGAGTGTCGTTAATGCTCATCATTTAATTGGAAACTGTACAAGTAGATGGAAAATTGACTGGCCTTCTTTTTGGGAAATTTCTCCCATTAAAGCTGCTAGGGTGATAATAAAAACCTAGTATACTTGGATTAAAAATGTAGAGGCAACCATAAAATAAAAATATGTATATATTTGTAAATCATTGCAGGACCTGTGTAACTTAAAGGATAAAATAAAACAGCTAAAAAATTTACCTGCAAACTTTGTTTCAGGGGAAGAAACAACTAAAATTTTGCTTGATTTAGTAGGGTAGAAATTGAATGAAAGTGCACCATAGGATACTCCAACATTGTCTGATAAAGTTGAGGAAATCACCTCAGAGCAAGAGCATCCTTTTTCTACTTCTACCATAGTTGTTTTAGTATAACAACAATAGGCAGAAGAAGAAGTTGCATTTATATGAAGAGCTAGAAAAGAAGCCAATGGAGGTTGGGGAGAGCTCCCACCAAGGCAAAAAGTTATGGATCCTGAGCAACAATAGATTTTGCAGGAGAAACTTGCAGTAGAAGTAGCTTTGAAACATTTAGAAGCAACTTTGGAACATATAGAAGTAGCTTTGAAACATATAGAAGCAGCTTTGAAACATTAAGAAGCAGTTTTGAAACATACAGAAGTGGCTCTAGAACAACTAGAACAAGTGCAAACAGAAGCTTTGAAACAACAAAATGGTCAAATCAGAGTTTTGGAGCAGAATATTTTGATAGAGGGAACTGTTAGCATGCAGATTGAACCTGTGAAAATTGAAATACCAATTGAAGAAGAGGTAAAATAGGTTCTTGTGGAATCTGTTAGTAGAGTTCAAACTATAGAAGTAGGAGTGCAGGATGACATCCCTCCAATCCTAAATGCCCCACCTATTATAGTGCCTCAACATAATATGATATCACTAGTACAACATAATGCAGCCATAGCAATATGGATGGCTCGTTACCATGCACTAGAAATGTGTTTTACAACAATGAAGCCATTGGAAGAGCAAAATAGGAGGTAAACTGCAAAAATTATGAAGTTGTAGGGCAAAGTAAGAGATTTGTGTCTGATTGCAGAATAGCTAGTGTAGTGCTGAAGACCTGCCAAATTGTATAGCTTATTTCTCAAGAAAAAAGTTTTTAGATGGCAGGTGATGAGGATCTATTCTGGTCTATATTGTGATTTATCTTTTGATCAGGAATTCATTGATGCATACCTGCAAAATCCTGAAGAGGAATGAAATATTCTATGTGAGTTTTACTTACATAAGTTTGTAGTGATAGAAGATGTCCAATTTATGCCTCATATATACATAGGTGATGTACAACTCAGAGCTTTCACTTTTATATTGCAAAATCAAGTGTGTTGGGATCAGGAAAAAATATAGTATAAAAATGTAGAGTTAGGACCAGGTCTCTTGCTTAGGCATGTTCAACCTAGCCCAACAACTCTCATCAGCCAACACTTCTCTCTAATGGGTAGACTAGCCATCAAAGCTACCTATCTTGAGTGCCTTAGGAAGAGTGTGGCTTGTTTCCAGCAGTTTTATAGAAATAGTTTTGATAGCTCATTGGTAACATGCAAGAGTAACTCTGTCAATTCATAGAAGTAGTTTTGAGAGAAAAATTTGCCCTAACTCTATCAATTCATAATTTCCTTGGGATGAAACTTGACGACATTAAGTTACCCTACCAAATCTCTCCTCATTTGAAATTATATTATTTAAATAAAAGTATTATAATATTATATATATTAATAGGTTATATGTAACTTCTATTGGGGGCCACTCCCATCAAAATACCAAAATATTACATTTGTTGCAACATACCTTTTTATCATAATTTATTTATTTATTTATTCTCTTAAATATATTTAAATTCTTCAAAGTGTTATGTTTCCACAAACAACACCTTGACATCATTTTGATTAAGACATAAAATCTCAGTTGGCTAGTTGCCTTCTAAAATTTGAATTTCATTGAGGTGAAGATCAACACCATAATTTGCTGATTTATTTGATACTCAATTTACTTCTCTATAAATATGTTTACACTGCTAGGAGATTACCTCTAGTAATAGATGATGAACATCAACAATAATATTATTTTTTATCCAATCTTCACATCCATTTTTGTTAATAGCATTGATGATAATTTGTGAGTCCTCCTCAATTGAAATATATTTCCATCCTTTTTCTATTGTAATTCTAATCCCCGTAAGAAGTGCCTTAGCCTTTGCATAGTTGTTAGTTGAGGTTCCATATTATTATGAATAAGTGAGGAAAATTTTGCCATCCTTATTTCTAAAAACACTACCTCCACCAACTTTTCCTAGATTTCCTTTAGAAGCACCATCAAAATTAATTTTGATAGGCCCAATTTTTGGACATTTCCATTTTACCATAGATCGAAGTAGATCCTTTGTTTTAATTTGGTTGTCGTAGATGACTCTTCCATGTATGTTAAAATTCAATAGCCAAGTTATTAGCACCTCTCTTTCTACAATTGAGACTTTCTAGGACGAGCACCATATGTGTATATATTCTACAAGAGATGCACTAATACGGTTCTAAACTTGGGCATGATTTTTATATTTATTTATTTTTAAATTGTTATTCCTTTCAAGCCATAAATTCCAACCAATAATGGCAAGGCAATCCTCCAAAGAACACATAATGCTTTAGCTTTGATATTATTTATCCAACATTTTATCAACTCTTTCAATATTTATGGAGCTACCAAATATAATTTCATATTTTAAAAAAATACCTCCAAATGGTGTGAGCAAATGGACAATGAAGAAGTAAATGGTCCAACATTTCTAAATCCTTCTCATATAAGGCACATTTGAAGGGTCCATAATATCCTCTTTTTTGTAGACTCTCTCTCTCTTAAGAATCTTACTTTAAACTGCTAATCAAAAAATGTTGAGGCCTTAGGGAGAGCCTCTAATGACCAAACATTCTTCCAAAGAAAATATTTGGGAGAAGGAAATTTTGATTGTTCTAAATCCTCATTTCCCAACTTGACTAAGTGTAGCAAGTGTGAACAGGACTTAGCTTGAAACAGGCTTAGAAAAATCTAGTTTTTCTAAGCACAGTGTGAACACACTTACCTTTTGTCGGCTAATTTTGTCGGATGGTCGGCATGATTTTTCTTTCTCCCTTTCCTTTATTTTCTCCTTATCCCTCCATTCTCCTTCCTCCTTTCCTCGCCGTCCATTTTCCCTTATCACTCCACTCCCTTCCTCTCCCCACGCTCGTTGCCACCTCCCACTCCACTTCCTACTCCTCCGTTCTCTCTAAACTCCCCGATCTTCCTCCACCTTCCCTTCCCTACTATTGCGCATGTTCTAAACCTATATAAGGTTTATTTTAATGTATTTATCGACTGGTTATTTTATTTGAATTATTTCGGCTTTGTTTATTTTGTGTCAATTATTACCTTGGCCTAACTTTAATCTAAGGTTAACTGAATCTTAGAATCACACTGGTATCAGAGCTGAGGGGGCACGGATCCCGAGGGCCGAGGTAAGGCACGGAAGCCAAAGCGCATGGATCTCGAGGAGCACACGAATCTTGAGGAGCGATGAAGAGGCTATCGCACGGATCCCGAGGAGCGCACGGATCCCGAGGAGCGGTGGAGAGGCTGTCGCATGGATCCCGAGGAGCGCACGGATCCCGAGGATCTGACTGGACGCTGACAATAGGCTGACTTGGCGGTGGAGCTAGGCGGCAGCTGCTGACGTGGAACGGAGCTGGTAGCACGTGGATCGAGGCTGACCAGGAGCTGACTGGATGCTGACGTGGCAGAGCTGACGTGGACGATGTGGCAGACGTGGCTGACGCTGATGTGGTAGAGCTAACTAGGACGATGTGGCAGAGCTGACGTGGACGACGTGGCAGACGTGGACGAGTGCTGACGAGGGTAGACGTGGACGAGTGCTGGGTGTGTGCCACATGGCAGAATTTGGTTGGTTGATAGACGGGCAAAAGGTTGGCGAGATCGATTGCCCGAAGGCAATCGACCTCTAGAGTGTTCGTAGGCTTTGATAAAGCCTGGACACACTCTTTGCCCACTGCATGTGGGATTAATTTTTTTTTTTCAAATTGTTTTTAGTCGCCATAAGAAGTATAACCTCCTTCCTCCTTTGTACCGTCCGGCTAGAATAGTCTAGCGGTCAAGTCCCCCGCCTTGCAGAGAAGAGACCCGGGGTCGAATCCCGTCGGGGTAAAAAAAAGATTTTTTATTTTTTTCGTCTCTTCGCGATTAATGGAGGTTTAATTTTGTTTTTTGGTTCCTTGCTACCATCAGCAGCCGCGTGGTGTAGCGGCTAAGATTGCCGAGTAGCCAGCGGAGGTCTTCAGATCGATTCTCGTCGGGGGTTTAAAAAAAAAGGTTAATTTTTATTAAATTTTTTATTATTTGTTTTTTTTTAAAAGAGGTTTAAAAAAATTTTAATATTTGCTATATATTTTTTTTATTATGTTTTTTTTAAATATCCAGTTTATTTAAAAATAATAATTAAAAATATATAAAGGAAATTGTTAAATAATTTTTAAGGGTCTTTATTAAAACAAATTTTAGGAAAAAAAATAAAAAAAAAAGGGGTGCAAAGATATTTTGATATATAAATTTTTTTTTGGCATCATACTAAGTTGTAACCCAGTTCATACGGTGTGATTCTGGGTAGATGATCCGGTCAACCGGATGCTATAATGCATTACTCTCTCTGTTGAGAAGAGAGACTCCTGATTCCTTTGACGGGAAAGTCCAACGGTATGGACTTCATACAATGTTTTGCCAATTAGAGAATCAAGTGATTGCTCATCCGAGGAAACCAGATTCGGCTACGAGGCGATCTCGAAGATAATATCTTCGAGCAAAGGATAGTTGAATCCGAGACGGTTGAAATAGTACTCGAAGGACAATCAAGTGACAGTTATTCACCTGCAGTGCCTGAAGTAGAAACAAGTGAGAGCTATACACCACGCTCTCCTGATTCAAAGAAGCAGAAGAAGAAGAAGAAGAAGAAGAAGAGGAAGAAGAACCAGTGGAGGTGAAACCTGCAATAGAAGAACGAAATGTTCTCAAACGAAGTTATGAACCAGCAACAGCACCAGAAGTCATTATAATTAGTGACGACGAAGGCATAATTTCACCTTTCCAGTTTTGGGTGATCCTCGAGAAGAAGAACGCCAAATCGGTGAGCATATTAAGAAAGCTAGATTTGATTTAAATCAATAAATCAGTGATCTATTTTGTACTTCTTTGTACTACTTGTTTGAAGTTGCAATAAAGTTTGCTTTCTAAAATGGCTTCCAATACTAGTCTACCAATCCCTGAGTTCAATGGAGGTGATTACGAGTATTGGTCAATTAAAATGAAAACTCTTTTGATAGGCAAAGGTCTTTGGGATGTGATTGAAGAGGGATATACTGAACCTATTGCTGCTGAATGGGCAGCTTTGAATGTTGTTGATAAAAGGGCTAGAAAGGAAGCACAGAAGAATAATTCTTCCGCCCTTTATCATATCCAAGCCGCCCTTGACAAAAGTATTTTCCCTAGAATAGCTTCTTTTATAACTCGCTGAATCTGCTTGGAATGCTTTAAAAGAAAGTTATAGGGGTAGTGACCAAGTCAAACAAGTTAAACTACAAACCTTGAAACGAGAGTTTGAGACTCTTAAAATGCAAGAGAGTGAAAAGGTTGGTGATTACTGCATGCGTGTGAAAGCCGTAGTAGATAAGATGGTCACTTTAGGAGAAGATGTAAAGCCTAAAGTTATAGTGAAGAAAGTGTTGAGGACACTTCTTCCTAAGTGGAATTCAGTTGCCATAATTATAGAAGAATCCAAAGACCTAACTTCTCTGTCTTTTGAATCCCTAATTGGCTCACTTCTCTCACATGAAGAGAGGTTACAACAAACTCCTTCCACAAGTTACTGGAGGAGATGATAAAGCCTTTGCTTCACAAGAAGGCAGAGGTAGAGGCCGTGGCAGAGGACAAAATAGAGGTAGAGGCAAAAATAATCAGAGAGGTGGAACTCCTAACAGAGGAGGAAATCAGAACAGAGGAGGATTCTCAAACAGAGGTGAACAACAGAATAGAGGAGGACAACAAAATAGAGGAAAACAATCAAGCAGAGGCAAAGGAGGAGATAAGTCAAAACAATCTTGCTACAACTGTGGCAAACTTGGCCATTATGCTCGTGATTGTTGGACAAAGACTTCACAAGGAACTAGTAGCAACCAGAGCAGTCAGTTTGGAAATTTTGGAGAAGAGGAAGAGGCCACAAATCTCTTTCTCTCTTATGGTCAGGCAGATCAGAACATGAATGATACATGGATCTTGGACACCGGGTGTTCAAACCATATGAGTGGCAAAGAAGAGCTCTTTGCTACTCTAAACTCCTCATACAAATCCAAGATCAAATTGGGAGATGATAAATCATTGGCAGTTGAAGGCATTGGAGCAATGGCAGTTCCAACTAAAGAAGGCGTCAAACATGTAAGTGATATCTATTACACACCCCATCTTCAACACAATATTTTAAGTGTTGGTCAAATGTTAGAAAAGAACTACAAGTTACTTTTTGATGAGGGTAAATGCACTATTTTTGATAAAAATAACAAGTAATAGAATCATTACACAAGTGCCAATGTCAAAGAATAGATTGTTTCCTTTAAAGTTTGGCCAGCCAGGGGGAGATAAGTTAGCAAATGTTGCTATTTCCAATCCAAGTGTCCTATGGCACTTGAGATATGGTCATTTGAATTCAGCTAGTTTGAAAATGCTAACTTCACAAGCGATGGTAACCGGACTTCCTAAAGTTCGGGATAGTAAGGAAGTCTGTGAAGGGTGTGCTCTTGGGAAGCATGCCGGATCAAAATTTCCTCATGGACAAGCATGGCGGGCCAGCTATCCACTCCAGCCTAGTGCATACGGACATCTCGTGGTCCGATGCAGACCAAGAGTCTTGGTAACAACTCTTACTTCCTACTCTTCATTGATGATTTTACTAGAATGTGCTGGATATATTTTTTGAAATATAAGGATGAAGCATTTGAATGCTTTGTCGATTTCAAAACAAGAGTTGAAAGTGAGAGTAGATATTTTGTAAAATGTCTTAGATCAGATAGGGGAGGAGAATACTCCTCTAATGAGTTTTTGAATTTCTGTAAGCAACATGGCATTAAGAGGCAGTTCACAGTTGCCTACACTCCACAGCAGAATGGTGTCGCAGAGAGGAAGAATCGCACCATTGTGGAGATGGCAAGGTCTATGCTTCAGATGAAGCATTTGACTAATTCATATTGGGCAGATGCAGCCAGGACCAGCGTACATATCTTGAACAAAAGTCCTACTGCAAGTTTGGAAGGACAGACACCTTACCAAGCTTGGTATGGTAAAAAGCCAAATGTTAAGTATTTTAGAGTGTTTGGCTCATTGGCATATTCTCACATTCCTAATGAGCTAAGAAAGAAGCTCGATCCAAAGAGTCAGGCATGCATCTTTGTAGGATATTGTGAGAATACAAAAGCTTACAGACTCTACAATCCCAGGACTAGAAAGTTTGTGCTTTCTCGGGATGTGATTTTTGATGAAGGGGGAGAATGGGGTAAGCCCCGATTTTTAGTGATGATGAATCTAGTGATGTAGGTTCTAAGCAGGTGCAACAGCAGACACCACAGAAAAGTAAGCAGTCTCCTCCCAGAGATCCAGGTTCATCTTCTGATTCAACTTCTTCACCAAGTCCTTCTCCACAGAGATCAGTAAGTTCCTCACCAATGGACATCGATTCTCCATCCAGGAGGTAAGAGAACTCTACAGAATCATCCATCATATCAGATGTTGGATAAAAAATTTTCAAAAAGATACACTAGGAGTCAAGCTAGTGAAATGAATTTTGTTCTACAAAGATTAGAAAATATGCACTTGTATGGTGATGATGTTTCCCAGCAAGAACCTAGGGGAGATTTAGTTAACTATGCTTTGTTAACTAATACACAACTTGAACCTTCTAGTTATGAGAAGGCTTGTACTCAAAATATTTGGCAAGATGCCATGAAAGAGGAGATCACCTCTATAAAAAACAACGACACTTGGGAGCTGGTGAAGCTTCCTAAAGGAAAGAAACGTGTTGGATGTAAGTGGGTCTACAAGACCAAGTTTAATGCGGATGGTAGCATTGAGAGGCACAAGGCGAGATTAGTTGCAAAGGGATTTACTCATAAATATGGAATTGATTATGAAGAGACTTTTGCTCTCGTGAGCGGACAAGAGACTATCATAATAGTTCTTGCCTTAGCTACACACAAGGGATGGACTGTCCAACACATGGATGTAAAGAGTGCATTTCTAAATGGTTACTTGACAGAAGAAGTGTATGTTGAGCAACCACAGGGATTTGAAGAGAAAGACAAGGAACATCTTGTTTACAAACTGAAGAAGGCTCTTTATGGCCTCAAGCAGGCACCGAGAGCTTGGTACTCACGCATTGATGGGTACTTTAAAGATTATGGGTTCATCAGAAGCAAAAATGAACCCACGCTCTACTACTTGAATCAAGGAAATGACATCCTCATAGTTTGTTTGTATGTGGATGATCTCATTTTTATGGGTAGTAATGAAAAAGTTAACATGGAGTTCAAGCACTCCATGATGCAGGAATTTGAGATGAAGGATCTTGGCTTGATGAAATACTTTCTTGGAATGGAAGTACATCAGACAGATTCAGGGATCTTCATCTCGTCAACTTAAGTATGCTCGAGATATGATTCAGAAGTTTGCTATGGAGCAATGCAAATCAGTTGCAACTCCAATTGGACATGGGATCCAATTAAGCAAGGATGATGGAGCACCGAAAGTTGATGTGACCACTTTCAGAAGCATTGTTGGGAGTTTGATGTTTCTCGCCAACACCAGACCGGACATTCAAGTATGTTGTATCTCTTGTTTCTAGATTTATGTCTAATCCATCTGAGCCGCATTTGCGAGCAGCTAAAAGGATTTTGAGATATGTGAAGGGTACATTGGATTTTGGAATCCAATGACTACAAAAGTGATACTATCAAGCTTGAAGGCTTTAGTGATAGTGATTGGGGCAGCAATATTGATGATAGAAAATCCACATCGGGTAACTGTTTTAGTCTTGGTTCGGGCCTAATAACTTGGAGTTCCAAGAAGCAGACAGTAGTAGCACTATCTTCAACAGAAGCTGAGTATATAGCGGTTACTCATGCTAGTACTCAAGCTCTATGGCTTCGAAAGGTATTAGAAGAGATTGGAGAGCAGCAAAGTGGTCCAACTCGAATATTCTCGTGACAACATCAGTGCCATTCATTTGGCATACAATCCTATCCACCATAGTAGATCAAAGCATTTTGATATGAAGTACCACTTCATCCGAGATATGGTGGAAACTGATATTGTTGAGCTTCACTATTGCCACACTTTGGAGAACGTCGTTGACATCTTCACCAAGGCGCTGGCTAAAGCTCAATTTGTAAAGCTGAGAGACTGTATAGTCAGTTCTCTCAACTTTAAGGGGGAGAATGTAGCAAGTGTGAACAGGACTTAGCTTGAAACAAGCTTAGAAAAATCTAGTTTTTCTAAGCACAGTGTGAACACACTTACCTTTTGTCGGCTAATTTTGTCGGATGGTCGGCATGATTTTTCTTTCTCCCTTTCCTTTATTTTCTCCTTATCCCTCCATTCTCCTTCCTCCTTTCCTGCCGTCCATTTTCCCTTATCACTCCACTCCCTTCCTCTCCCCACGCTCGTTGCCACCTCCCACTCCACTTCCTACTCCTTCGTTCTCTCTAAACTCCCCGATCTTCCTCCACCTTCCCTTCCCTACTATTGCGCATGTTCTAAACCTATATAAGGTTTATTTTAATGTATTTATCGACTGGTTATTTTATTTGAATTATTTTGGCTTTGTTTATTTTGTGTCAATTATTACCTTGGCCTAACTTTAATCTAAGGTTAACTGAATCTTAGAATCACACTAAGTATCCACCATCCTTTGATAAATTCCAAATCAACCTATCCTTTCATGTAAAAATAGACAAATAAAACTCTCGAAGCATCTTTTGAAGTTTATCTGCAATTTGTTTGAGTTCCTTTCCTTCAACCAAACTAATAAAATAAATCCATGATCTAGAGTTTTTGCTCATAATAATATAATCTTTGACCTTTGAACCTTTACATGCTAGGCATGCTTGAGCAAATGGTTTCCATTTTGAGTTAGAGATAAGAGGATAAGGCTTCAACCATGCATCAAACCAAAAATTTGCATAACTCCCCTCATTGACTAACCATCGGATATGTTTCTTTACCAATTGCAAACTCTCTGATATGAAGTTCCATGTTGAGGACACTTTGGATAGAGTTCTTTTCCTAAATAATTTCATTACATCAAGAGAACCTATACATTTTTGAAGTAATAATTTTACCCGATTCTTTCCTTCATCTGTGAATAATCTCCACCCAAGCTTTGCTTCTAATGCCAAATTTATAAGTCTACAATTTTGCAAGCCTATTCCTCCAATATTATTTCCTTTGCAAACCCTATCCCACTTACAAAGAGGAAACCTAATTTTTTCCTCACAACCTTTCCATAGAAAGTCTCTTTGAATTTTATCATTTTCTTATGCAATACTTGTTGGTCCTCTTGAAAGTGACATCCTATTAATAGGAAAGGATTGCAATGTAGTCTTTATGAGTTGTAGACTTCCTGTGATGTTTAAGAACTTACCTTTCCAACCTGCCAAGAAAGCTTTCATTCTATCCAAAAAAGAGATCCAAAGCTCTTTTTTATTTCCTTTATCAGACAAAGGAATACCCAAGTAAGTTGATGATTTTTTTTAATTTTTAATCTTAAAATATTCACAGTAATTTGTTGTAAATCAAGGGCAGTATTAATAAAAAATATTGAATTTTGAAGTATTTACCAACTGTCTAGTAGCCTTCTCATAGCATGATAATATTAATTTAAACTTCGTGGTCTCATTGACTGAGGGATGGCCCAAAAGAAAAGCACCTTCAACAAATTGGAAATGAGATTCAAAAGGACCTTTTTTTGCAACTTGAATACCCTTGATTTGTCCTTCCATTTTTACCTTTTGAAAATGCTCTCCCTAATGCTTCCGCCAGAATAATTAATAGATAAAGAGAAAGAGGATCACCTTAACGAAGTCCATAAGATAACTTGAAGTACCTAGTAGGAGAACCATTGATCAATATAGATAATTTTGCAATGCTATAACAACATTTAATCCACTCAAACCAACTATGATCAAAGCCAAACTTTCTGAGAATAACATGTAGAAAATTCCAGGAAACCCTATAATATGCTTTGTTCATATCTAATTTCAAAAGCATACCTAGTTTTTACATGGAATGAAGATAATGTATGGCCTCTTATGCAATAATTATATCATCAAAATTTTGTTTACCATGAACAAAGCCACCTTGTTCCTCTAAGATTATAAACCCTAGAATATCCTTCACCTGTTTGCCATAGTTTTTGAGATGATCTTATAAATCATATTACAAAGGCTTACTGGACGAAAATAATTAAAATATTTTGTCGCCTTTATTGGGAACCAAGGTAATCAAAGTAGAACTGATCTCACTTATTACAAACTTCCTTTTTCAGACCTCTTCAATCTTATCTAACATATCACTCTTCAATAAATCCAAATGTTTTTAACAGAAAATTCAAGAAATACATCGAGGCCAGGTGCCTTGTTAGGATGGAAAGAGAAAACTGCTTGATGGAGCTCCTCCATAGATATCTTCTTTATCAAGATTTCATTTTGTCCCTAAGTGATAATTGATGGAATATTTTGCAAAAGTTTTTCTTGTACCTCCCTATCTTGCCTATAATTAGATAAACTATTTTTGAAATAATTAATTGCTTCCTTCCTCATATCTTCTTCATCTTCAATATTTCTTCCATTTGAAGTTATAATATTTTTTATACGACGAACATAAAAATTTATTTTTGTTGTAACATATTTTTTTTTGTATTTCTATATCCTTCTTTAAGCCATTTCTCTCTAGTTTTTGGAATCAATATGACTTCTTTTTCAATGCATTATGATAATAAAAAAAACATTGTTTTTATTTTACATTAGAATCCTGATCCATTCCATTAATTTCTACTATCTCTTGTAAATTTTTGAGCTTGGATTCATTTTTTTTAAATGTTACCAAAATATTTGACATTCCATATCTTCATTTGCTCCTTTAAATATTTTAACTTTTGAGCAAACTTGTACATACATGATCCTTCAAAATTTGGTTCATCCCACCATAACATAACCATTTGGAAAAAATTAGGGCCTTGGAGCCACATAGACTAGAAGCAAAATGGCTTTGGATGACCATTATTAGGTAACTTACAAGTCAAAAGGATGGGTTTGTGATCTGATCCTGCTCGCAAGAAAATATTTGAAGAGATTGTATATTTTGTTTGCAACCATTTATTGGATAACAAAACTCTATCTAGTCTTTTTGCTATGTGATTTTTTCCAATACGTCTATTATCCCATGTATATTGAAAGCTTGAGGAACTAACATCCCAAAGGTCATTTGAATTGATAAATGAAGCAAAATCTTGCATTGATTTAGACCATCTTGGAATGCCACCCTTCTTTTCCAAAGGAGATAGAACAATATTAAAATCACCACCAAGAATCCATAGATCACAATGAATCATCATTGTATTTGAAAAAATAGACTAAAGTCCTTCCAACATCTTTAACGAGGAGTAACTATAGTTGGAGCATATACATTTATAACCCAACTTTAATGTTTTCCTCTTTCCTACAAAATAATCCAACAACCCAATTACTTTTTGTTTCTAATAGTTGTCCATCCCATTTACATTTGCATCGTTTTATTGCAGTACCGCCTTAAGCTCCTATAGAAGAAACTGCTAAACAATCACCTATCTTCTAAATCTTCTTAAAAACATCCTTACATTCCTCACTGCTTAATTTTATTTTTTGTTTTAAATTAAAACTCAAGGCTATAACAACCTATTATTTCCTTAATAAATCTTTTTTTAAGGATTTTATTCATACTCCTAATATTCCATGATATCATTTTTTTTTGCTAAGTTAAGTTTATATACAAATTGGGTTTTTTAAGAGGATCCCAAAACCTTATAACAAAAAGGGTCGTAGCACCGAGATTTTAGGCAATGCCTTAGTACATGGAAATAAACATAAACCAAAAGGGAAGGAACCAAAAAAAACCCTTGATCCAGTAGAAAGACCAGATTCTAGTACCAACTAGTGAGACCCATTTCGTCAAAACGTCGTCCTCCTGTTGCTATCAGTTTGGGATCCTCTCGGGAGAGGATACAGTGCACCTGCTTAGACCTGAGTAGGGAGAGTGAGAAGGCCAAGAATAGCCTGAAACCAGATATCCTGCCAAAAAATCAAAAGCAAGAAATTTTAGAAATTTGGAGAGGATCCTCGTCTAGGGATGACCCGGGATGCACCCTGAGGTGTAGCAGAGCATCAAGCAGCCACGTGAGCAAAGCAGCAAGCAGCAAGTAACAACAAGATACTGTCTAGGGTGCAACAACAGGACAACCTAGGAAATAGTATCAGGATCCTCAAAGAAAAACAACGGGAAGCCTCCACTTGAGCCTGTAAAGTGGAACAACACTATTGGGGATATCTATAGGCCAAGGTATCCTTGTGCATAGTAAGGAGAATTACGAGGAAGCCGAAAGGATCTAGGGACAACAATAATAGGTGCAAAGAAAGGATCCTCGAAAGCCAAAACTAAAGGAGGAAGGAGGGACCACAACTGCAAACACACTGATCTCCAACCCTAGACTAGAAAATACAAAAGAAAGCCCCCACCACTCTAGTAGAAAGGCCCAAGAACCCACCATCCTCGCTCACAAACAGATTCGAGGAACCGAAACTGGAAATGGGAACAACTCAGGAACACGAGGTCCACCCCCAAGGCCAAGAACATGCTCTGAGATTCCACCGAGATGCAGGACCAGAAGGTAGAAGCCCTCAAACAGGAACCAAATGAAAAACCTATGGATCCCAAGCGAAAGCAACAATAGGCACAAAGATGGGATCCACGAAAGCCTAACCTGGGGGAGCCAGGGTCTGCATGCATTGATCATGGGTCCCCTCCCCAAGATCGAGATATGTAATAGAAACCCTAAGAACCCTAACAGAAAGGACTAGGAACCCCCATCCTTGCTCACGAACAACTTTAGGGAACTGGACTAGGACTGGGAACAAACCAAGCATAGGAAGGTCCACCCCCAAGGCCAACAAATTCCCTGGGTGTCCACTAAGCAACAGATCCAGCAAGAAGAAGCCTCCGAATAGGAAACCGAAAAGGGCCCTACCCAAAGGGACAGGAACAACATCAACCAAAGGCATCCTAGAGAGGAGTCACAGGCAAAAGAGGAAACTGGGCCCCCTAGACCAACCCCGAAGTTGTGAGGACCTCACAAGATGCACTAAGAAGTAGTCGAAAACCCAACCTGCAACCACCACCGATCGAGGAGGCTCTGGGGACCGAATCCAAGCAAAAAACTTGCAAAAAATCCCAAGGAAAATCCAGAGGGAGATCGAGGAAGGGATCCTGAAAACATGCAGGAAACCCTAGAAGAATCCTAGGATTCACCAAGCCAAGGACTCAAGCAAGAAAACCTTGAAACTACTGGGAAAGGAGCAAAAAGTGGGAAATGATCTCCCCCCAAGGAGATCATTTGCTACAAAGCATTCCCAGAGTGGGATGTCCATGATATCATTTTAATCATCAATACTTTTAATTTTTATTAGTGAGCTTGGTGCCACGTATTAAAATTTTATATATTAATTCAATTGTATATATATTTTTAAAATTTTTATTATCTATTTTTTTATTTGATTAGTGTGAGAAACCCCTACGACCAATGCACAGGGCTGAGCAGACTCCCCCAACCATGACCCCTCCTAAAGCCGAGAGTTATGCTTATCAATAGGGAATTTAACACAACCACCACACACCCACCCCATCATATCATTAATTTTATCCATTCCTTTAAGGTTGTAATAAAATCAACCATTTTATCAAACTTATAATATTAGGAATCTTATTGCCCCAAAGAGTTAGGTGGATTGGTAATTACTTGTTTGGCGAGACACTTACTAAGAAGACACCCAAATTCAAACCTTGGGGGCCACCTGTTTGCAAAGATAGTATTCTAATCTGAATCCTCTAAGTATGCGCCAAACCAATGATGACGATACAAATGTTTGGTGGATGCAGTTCTTAACAATTACTAAAAATAGTATGATTGTAACCAACTCTCCTATGTATTAAAATAAAAAATATATATTAGGAATCTTATTCGTTTAAAACATTTTCATATAAAATTCTTTTTAAAACTTAATTCAAGATTAATCTTTTTTTTAACCTTTAAACTTTGGAAATAGTGCTTCCACTCATCATTGTGCAAAGATCTAATAATTTTATACTATAAATAGATATGTATTAATGTGAAACGAAATTTCAACCATGGAATATGCCACTCGACTTGCATCATCACATTAATCGGTTATAAAGCAAAAGGACCACTCATCATTGTGCAAAGATCTAATAATTTTATATTATAATATGCCACTCGACTTGCATCATCACATTAATCGGTTAGAAAGCAAAAGGGCCAGTCCATGCACACATGCCCAAAATCGATGTTAATAAGGGTGAAGAATACCACAAAGTGGGACCAAGGACTTGCACCTTTAAGCCTGCTACCCCATTGGTAAAGAGTATGGCAAGTGTTGGGGTTTATAAACCACTCAAGTCCTACAACACAATTAACGTGGGATTATTCACAAATACACACAAACTATAGTGGGGAATCCCTCAAAGTGGGACCAATGACTTGCACCTTTAAGCCTGCTATCCCATTAGCAAAGAGTATGACAAGTGTTGGGGTTTATAAACACTCAAGTCCCACAACATAGTTAATGTGGGATTATACACAAATACACACAAACTACACTAACAAGATAGATAGGTATTAATGTGGAACGAAATTCCAACCATAAAATATGCCACTTGACTTGCATCATCACATTAACCAGTTAGAAAGCAAGAGGACCAACCCCCACATACATGCCCAAACTCGATGTTAATAAGGGCGAGGAATCCCACAAAGTGGGACCAAAGACTTACACTTTTAAAGCTGCTACATTTTTTATTAAATACAATTAATTATATTTATTTTATTAAAAAGAATTTAAACTTAAAATCTTGAAAAGAGTCATGTTTCCTTATTACTTTTTATTTAAAAACCAAATAAATTATATATATATATATATATATATATATATATATATATATATATATATATATATATTTTTTGATTCGGGTAAGTATGATAAGCCCCTACTACCTTTGCATAGGGCTGAACAATCCCCTCCCAACCATAAATCCTCGTAAGATTGAGAGCTACCCACAACTACACACTCAAGTCAAATAAATTATAATTACTAAATTTTCTAAAATAGTTACTTCCCTATGTAAGTTGACCTCGAAAGTTGTGATAACTTTTATGTGAGGATGTTTTTAATTGATTATATAAAATTGAGACAAACCCACCTATATTACATAACAACATAGATTTATCCACTTATTACTCGCTTGATTTAAAACTAAATCTCGTCCTTAAATCTTAAAAAAATTAACATTTTTTTTTAATTACATAGGAGAGTTCGTTACAACCACTATTTTTAGTAGTGTAGGGTTCAAACTACATGGACTGCTCTCAACAAATCTATTCTTCTGGTTTTTGTTGACCCGACGTGACATGGGAACCACCGATCACTCAACAAATCTATTCGTCTGGTTTTTGTTGACCCGACATGACATGGGAACCACCGATCACTCAAACTCTTTTTATCGTTGGTTTAATGTGTACTCAGAGGATTAAGCATACTACTATCTTTGCACAGGGTTGACTTTCCCCAAAGTTTGAACCTAAGTCTCTTTTTGGTAAGTGTCAAAAACCACACTCCACTTACCAATCCACCTACCCTTACAGATAAAATTTAATCAATTTAACTGTAACAACTATACTTTACATTTCTTAACATTTTTTATTAAAAAAAAAATCCTAAAAATAAACGTTTACCACCTTTTGAGTGTCCTTCCATATCATCCATGTCTCCTAATTTTCAATAATTTTATTTTGTTAGCAAGGTGTAGAGTCTCTCTCTCGTTAAGGATGCGTTAATTGAAATAAAACCCTCCCAAATCCAACGGCCAACACCCACGCGCACAGGGTAGCCGTACAGATCAACCCACTGGCAAATCCCGACCGTCGATACGATTGAAATGGATGGGTCGCGGGAGTAGAGCAGGGGTTTTGCGAAACACATACAATCCCGCCATCCCTCGTTCTTCGCTGTTACTCGCTGTTTCTCGCTGTTTCGCATTCTTTTCTTCTTCGTTTCCTTTTCTCTATCATCATCATCACCACCGTCAATCGGGGCGTCTTCTCACAGAAATCTGTCAGCCGAATTTTGAACGGCGTTAGATGATTCCGACACGGATACGCGTTCGCTTCTTCCCCGGTAAGAAGATTTGGACCATATCTGCCCTGCACCATCGCCTTCAATTCTAGTAATTGATGTGAATTTACTTGCAATTGGTATGATGCATTTAGCTGCTAGGGGTTGGGTTGATGTTTCTTCTGCAAAAGGAGTTGCTTTCCCCGCTAAGAAGATTAGCCGTTAAATTAAATATATCAGGAGAGAGGGGCCAATTTTTATTCTGCGAGGAGGAGAGGCGTTATACGCTCCATTTCACCTCAATGTGCGGGAACTCTTCGTCCAAATTTGTCGAAACGCCGCTTCTGGGTACGTCACACCTGTCTTCTACGTAAGTTCATTTTTTTTTTCTAAAATTAAAATTATCACAGAGAAATCGGAAAATGGAGTTTCTTTTTTTTTTGAACTTTGTTCATATTAGTTTTAGTAAATTGTTTGGAAGATGGACATTTCTCGAGGCTGGGATGGAGCCTAGAATCTTACTGTAGTGAATGCGAGAGATGAGAGATATTTTTTTTTCCTTTTGTTATTAAATTTCTTCCCCTTTTGCCTTTACTTGTAGTTTTTAACTTTCATTTTTGATATTTATAAGTAAATTTGCTTGACAAACTGTCATATGTGGAGGCCTGGTGCGGCAAAGTATCCTACAGTAGTAAAGGGTTATGATATTTATTTAATTTTTTTAACTTCATTTTTTCACCTTTATTTTGTGAAAGTAAATTCATTGGAAAAGTAAAGGGTTATGATATTTATTTAATTTTTTGAATTTAATTTCTTAACCTTTATTTCGTAAAAGTAATTTCATTGGAAAAGTAAAGGGTTCTGATAGTTGTTTAATTTTTAAAACTTTAATTTTTATTTTTATTTTGTAAGAGTAAATTCATTTGGAAAGTTCTGATAAATTTATTTTCTTTAACGCTGCGTGGAGTTTATCTACGTATGTCCTCTTTCTAGAGCAGTCTCTGTCTGCAGAGTATTTTATAGATGCAGATTTTACACGGTGTACCAAACCAAACCGAAAGTTTTACAAGCAATTTTATAGATATTTACATTGTGTATCTAGAAGTTACATAGATTTCGTTGAGAGGAAGTATATCACTATATAAATTTTGTTGAGAGGAAGTATATCACTATATATATTTTGTTGAGAGTGAAGTTTAACAATATATATATTTTGTTGAGAGGGAAGTTTAACAATATGTGACAACGTTACACCATTCTTAAGAGTGGATTGGAAAACAAACTTAGGGGTTTGGGGCATATAATTAAAAACAAATTTAGTTTCTTGGGGGCATATAAGCCCTTAAGGAGTTGGTCTGCTACATATTTGATAGGGTTTGGTTTTCATCGGAGGTAAACATTCTTTATTTTTTTATTTTTCCTTTTTTAAATTTGTAAAGTAGTGAGGTCAGAATTGGGGCAACCTTCCGTCACAAGCAGAACCGCAAACTACTATTGTTCAAGCTGCATTTGACGTCACAAAGTGCGAGACCATGAGACCACCAATGGAGTTACCTTTAAAACCATTAATGGCAAGACCATAAGACCACCATTGAAGTTACCTTCAACATCATGATCACCATGAGTTGTCTTTGGCACCACAAATTGCAAGACCATGAGACCACCACCAAAGCTACCTTATGTATGACATAACACTAGACCACCTTAAGAGAATCAGAAGACCACCATTGGAGCTGCCTTTGGCATCATGAATTGTGAGGCCATCAACAGAGTTGCCTTCAACACTGCCAAAACTGCTGAGACCACCACAAAAATTGCAAAACCACCATTGGAGCTGCTTTCTGTACCACCAACATTGGGAGTATCATTGCCTCTGCAAGCACCAGGAACCATGAGCAAACCACCACCACCTTAGCGATTGTATCTGCTAAGCGACAACATCATGCACACATCAGATTCATATGTCTCAGGTTATGAGCCTAAGTTTCCTAAATAAAAGAACCAACCACCTTGACTCTACCTTGGGGATGAGAGTCAAACCTTGGTTAACATTTAGTTTATGTCTTGTTCATGCCAAGAGGCACAGATGGTGCAGTATTAAACTGTTTAATTTGGAAGACATGTCTAAGGGATAAGGGAAAAACAGCTTTAAAGCAAAAAGCATTTTTAAAGCTCCACCAAGCACCACTTTGCTGAAGAACATCGGAGATCTGGATATTGACTTCACCTCGTAACATTCTCCCAGTTGAAGTCGATATACAGGAATTCTTTGCCTTTGTTTTCTGTCCAAGTGCCAATTGCCCAATGCTGCCCTTATCACGTTTTCAGCAAGCCCAGAGAAGTTTTGCACCACTCAAACTTCTCTCTCTTGACCGGCTTTGTAAGCATATTTGCCGATCCAAAGTAAATGGCAACATCTGAAGTGCCTCTTAAATATCTAAATATCCACTTCACTGCATTCCAATGCTCCTTACCAGGATTCGCCATGTATCGGCTGACTCCTCCCACTGCCCGGTCTGGTGCTCACCATGGCGTACATGAGACTTCCTACTGCTGATGAATATGGTACACGAGACATGCTTGTCTTCTCTGCTTCGGTTCTAGGACATTGTTTGGAAGACAATTTGAAGTGTGGAGGAAGCGGGTTACTGATTGGTTTTGCATTCTGCATATTGAAGCGCTGCAGAATCTTTTCTATATATGTCTTTTGACATAACCGGATCTTCCTTCCTGTTCTGTCCCTGTGTATCTTCATCCCTAAAATTTGGTTTGTTGCTCCTAAATCCTTCATATCAAACGTCCTAGCCATTTGAGCCTTAAGATCACTGATTTTCTTCATGCTAGGGCTTGCAACTAGCGTATCATCAGCATACAACAACAAGATAATAAAACTGCCATCATTAAACCTCTTATAGTATGTCAAATTTTTTGTACCACATCCTTGGCGCCTGTTTCAATCCATACAGAGATTTCTTAAGTCTGCAAACCAAATGCTCTTTGCCTCTTTCTTCATAGCCCTCATGCTGATCCATATAAATCTCCTTCTCGAGATCGCCATGCAGGAAAGCGGTTTTTACATCAAGCTGTTCTAGCCCTAAATCCTATGCTGCCACAAGTGCAAGTAAAACTCTAACAGTAGTCAGCTTCACAATTGGAGAGAAGATTTCATTAAAGTCTATGCTTGACTTTTGCACATAACCTTTTGCCACCAAGCGAGCTTTATATCGTTCCAATAGGCCATCACTGTTCTTCTTTACTTTGTATACCCACGTGTTACCAACATCCTTTCTTCCAGGCGGGAGATCCACAAGTTCCCATGTTTCATTCTTCCATAGTGATTCCATCTCCTCGTCCATGGCTTTCCTCCACTTATCTGCATTCTCAGATTCTTTAGCTTCCTGCAACGAGCTAGGCTCACCAACATCAGTTAACAAAGCAAAAGAGGATTGAAAATCAGGAGAATACCTATCCGGATGTTTTTGTGAACATGTAGATCTTCTAACCCAATGTTCTGTTGGTTGTGGCTCTTGGTCTTGTGACTGTTCAGGCTGCTGAACTTGCTGATCTACATGCTGATCAAAAACTTCAACAACCTTATCTTTTTATCAGCTTTGTTCATATCTACTTCAACAGGTACAACTTCAAGTGTTTGCTCTACCTCCTTCTTTTGCATGGACTTTTCATTAAAAATAACACCCTGGCTAATAATTACCTCGTGGGGAGTAGGATCCCACAGTCTATACCCCTTCACTGTATCTCCATAGCCAAGAAAAACACATTTCCTTGAATTTGGGTCAAGTTTGGACCTGTTTTCTTTTGGCACATGGGCAAAAGCATCACAACCAAAGGTACGCAAATGAGAGTAATTAACAGGCTTACCACACCAAACCTCCTTTGGAATTTGTCCATCCAACGCAGCTGTAGGTAACCTGTTAATAAGGTAAGCAGCTGTATTTACAGCCTTTGCCGATGTGCTGAGCATGCTTCTTGCACGTTCCATGATTGTGCGATTCATTCGCTCAGCTACACCATTTTGTTGTGGAGTATATGGCACACTCTTCTGGTGCTTAATCCCTTCTTGCGTACAAAATTGATCAAACTCCTTGGAGCAATATTCTCCCCCATTATCTGACCTGAGGCATAAAATGGGCTTGCCCAAACTTTTCTCTACTCTTGCCTTGAACTCTTTGAATTTTTCCAAGGCTTCCGACTTCTTTGTTAGAAAATAAACCCACACTCTTCTAGAATAATCGTCTATAAATGTCAAGAAATATCTAGTACCTTTTAAGGATTGAGTGGGGACTGGTCCAAATATATCAGATAGTATAATCTGCAAAAAATCAGAACTCTTACCAGGACTTGCAGTAAATCGAACCCTCTTTTGTTTGCCAAAAATACAGTGCTCACACAAGTCTAAATTGCAAGACTTAATCCCAATCCCAGACAACATACCTCGATCAAACAGGATTTTCAATTCTTTTTCACTCATATGCCCTAGGCGTTGATGCCATAGCATTACTCCATCCTAAGCATTGCTTGAAGTTGCTGCTGCTGCATGGTTTGTCACCGTATCACCACACAAACGATATAGGGTCCCATAAGGTTCTCCTTTTGCTACTACTAGGGATCCTTTGGTAATTTTGAATTAATTGTTACCAAAAGTAGTACAATACCCAAGCTTGCCCATCATCTTGATTGAAAGCAAATTCCTTTGCAAAGCAAGCACATGTCATACATCACATAACATCCTTTCTCTACCATCATCCAGCCTGATCCTTATATCCCCTCTTCCCACAATTTCTAAAGGATCATGATCACCCAAATAGACCATCCCTCCATTATAGGATTGATATTTGACAAACCAGTCTCTATGTGGAGACATGTGGAATTATGCACTTGAGTCCAAAACCCAGGTATATAAAATAGATCTACTGCTACTGGTACAGAAGGCCTGACATGCTGCCATCTCTATTGTATCTCCAGTATTGGCCTCAGTTGACGGTTGATTTTGCTTTTCACCATTCTTCTCCTTTTTTAGATGCCAACAGTCCTTCTTTGAGTGCCCTAGCTTCCCACAATGCCAGCACCTCCCTTTTAGCTTGCATCCTTTTGACTTAGACTTGGACTGTGATCTACCTTGTTGACTCCTTTCGTTAGATTGACCTCTCATAGCTAGGGCTTCATTGGTTGAGGTTTCTAGAGACAATTTTCGCCTCAAATATTCTGCCAATAAAGCGACTACGACATCATCAACTCTTAGAGCTTCAGATGATGCATTATTGATGGTCATCACCCAATGATCCCAGGTGTCCGGAAGAGAACAAAGTAGGGTGATTGCTTTATCTTCATCCTCCATCTTCACATCAACAGAGACTAGTTTAATGCTTAGAGTATTAAACTCATTTAGATGATTTGCCATAGATGAACCCTCCTTCATCCTCAGGCTATAAAGTTGCTTTTTCAAGAAGATCTTAGTATGGATATCTCTCACAACTAGATAAAGTCACCCATAAGATAGAAAATGAGCTTGTAAATGAACTTAAGACAAAGTGTCCGAGCACTAAACTTAGTTTGAACAATATTTTGTGGGATTGTTTTTGCAATAAATCATACATTAATGCACGAGGGTTTGGACCCTCTCAATTTGAGCCCAATATACATTCCTTAAGTGAGGGCCCCAAATGCTTGAGCTATAACGAACAATGGGCCTGATAATTGTATTTAGAGTCTTATATTTGATGGGATATGTTGACAATGCATATTAAAACATTGTTGATCCAATATTGGAAGTGAGGCCCATGCCTTGCATTGATGGGCTTGAGCAGCTTTCTTCAAATTGAAAGGTGGCCCTATCAATTGCATCTCTAGGTAAAGGTAGGGTATGATAATCTTTGGTGTTTCTCCTTCTTAAGAGAATTGAAACCTAGGAGATGCCTTCTTGGAGATATCAAAGATTGTGAACTCAATCTTGCTAGGGTTCACAATAAACTGTTGGTAATTACAAAAATGAGCAAGTTGTCTCTGAAGGCCCCCTTTGGAAAGTGTGAGAGGAGCATATCATCATCTATGAAAAGCAAAATGGGAATCAAGAGATGTTGGACCCTTCAACCATCATTGACATGTATGTGTTGTTGAAGAAAATCCTCCAATTCATCCATATAGATACGAAAGAGAGTCATTGAGAGATGACTGCCTTGCTTGACCCTGATGGTGCATGTTTGGTACGAAAATTACTAAACATTGTGTCATAGAGTCATGTGATGGCAAAAATCAAGATGTTTGGAATACAGTCTTGAAGTTTTTGCAAGAGCAAATCTCTTGCAACATATGGTCAAAAGCCTTTCTAATGTGAATAAAGCATTATACAATTTATAAGACCACCAATGAACATATTTCATAATTGCCTAAAGAGTTAATATTTAAACAAAGTGTCTCCCAAAATTTGCTTGTGCACTCACTTTGAGATGGTTTGTATGTTTCATATCCAACATGGTGGTATAAAGCTCAATGTTTTGAGTACATCCAACATCTTTTTATGCACATGTTTAGGGACTTATAAAATTTAAAAAGGTAGATTGGAAGAACTTGCAAAATTAAGTAAACGACCTGTATTTAACCAATCAATAATGCCATTATCCCTTCTCGAGGCTAGTTTTGCTTGAAGTTGCTCCAACAAATCCTTTCAAATTGAAGAATTGCACATACTAAAAAGGAGTTTCCTATTCATTTATGAGGAGATTACGAATTTCAAAGTCCATCCTTTAAGCAATTTGCCTTTTGCAACCTAGGACAAACGTTGAGAAAGAATATGTTAGACTTGTAGTTGTTTCTCTTTTTGCCTTTGTTTAGACTTGCAACAATACAAAACTTGATCAAAGTCTTTAGGTCTTTTAATTAGGTCCAAACCCACCAAGATTGTCATCCATAGAATGAAGGTGGAATAAGGGATCCACATTTAAGATTGGCAATTATTGCATGAATCTTCTCAACATTCTTTGCCCCACTTAGTAGTTTTGCCTAGAGCTTTTGGCAAAACAAAAAAAAAGTAGAAGGAAATGGACTTGTCTTTTCTAAGGCCTATATATTAGCCCTAAAAGCCTATTATGGTTTTGGTTATGAAGTATAAGGAATCTTGGTGAACAAACATATGTAGAGATTCATTCACACCAATCAATAGAGAAACCAAATTTCTTCAAGTATTTCGCAAAATATTCCAAGTTCATTCCATCAGAGTATATTAATTTCAAACTAAAAAAGTATACCTTCACTTTTCTTATCTTGCAGAGTGAAACAGTCCATGTGCAATGATGATCCCATCCAGAAGTCGCTTCCCCTTTACAGTCTCCTTGTTCTTGGGATACGATGGAAGGGGGATCAACTTTAACTTATTGGCGATTACATTGCTGATTATTTTATAGATTATTATGCAAAGAGTTGCAGGTCTATAGCCTTCAAAATGTTGTATTTGTGGTACTAGTTGCTAGGAAGGCGCCATTAAAAATTTCAAGGACCTTTTTGGATCAATTGGATTGTTCACTAGCAGCTGCCACTTCTTTCTTCTGGATATTCTTGAATGTTTGAAAGAACCTTGTCAGAACACCATCTTGTCTTGGGGCTTTATCTTTTATCATAGAAAAGATAGCTTGGGCTATCTCATCATTTGACATAGGATCAAACAAGGTTTTGCATTGAGAATCAGTAATCTTGAGCTTCTAACCTGCAGCAATTTTCTTCATTTTGTATCCTATTGAAGAAAGAAGTTGAAATTGCCTAGTCTCTGATCTCAATTGGGAAAGGAGCTACCCTTCCAACTGGAGTGATCATTACCATGTAATTTATAAATAAACTGAACTATGACCAAGTTGTAGAGCTAATGTTTGATGCTAATCTTGATTTCATGGCTTGATATATGATGGGCTGAAGTGCATACCTTGGTGACATACAGAATGCTTGGTTTCTTTTGGTTAAGTTTGTTGGCTTGGGTACTGTATGTATTGTCTTTACTTTCTTTCTGCTCTTAATGTACAAGTTTGTGTGAAAGCTTACCCTTGTTGGAGTTCTTATCTTATTGCTTAGATATGGATAGCCTTAATTTGGGATGAGAACCTAGGGACTAAAACATGTTTGACATGCTATATGGTTAACATGACATAGTCTTTGCTGTTTATATGATGCACCCTCTTATGTTAATTTCTTTTGTTATGCTTAGGCTATAGACATCAATAAACACAACAAAGGGATTGTGGTTTTTGCTTTTTGGTTTCTTTTTGGTTGGATTTAATTATAAAGCAAAGCCCTCCAAGAAAGTCACTCTCAGGTTCGGTTATTGGTTCCAAGGAAGGTATTTCAAAGAAATCAAAACAGTGTAATTGCAAAAATTCCTGTTGTAAGTTCTATTCTTATTCTATCTTCAACTGATTATAATTTAGAAATAGAATGCATTGTTTTAAGCACATACTACGAAAACTGGAGTCTAATATAATGGACAATTATTTGATTAACTTGTTCTAAAATGATAATGCTAGTGGCGTCTGAAAAGTTTTCTTCTTAGGAATCGTAAATGAGTGGCCATTATGAAACTGCAACTGCCATTTGGGTTGAAGGGGCATATTTGTTCTAGTCCTTTTGTAGCTTAGGACAGGGGTCTATTTTTAAGTGGAATACATGATTCATCATCATCAGATTGGAAGATCTGTCAAATAGCCAATCCTTCCAAATATAATTTATCTCCATGAACTTCTAAACTTGAAATTTCATGCTTTGCCTTCAAAATGGAAACCCGTTGAGAGCAAGCTTGTGCCATATGAATGTACAGAGAGCCACGGATGAGGTTGTTAGTCAACAACAGTCATCTAAAAGTCCAACCAGCCTGGATTGACAAAATCCTAATTACCACAAGAAGTTTTAGCAGCAAAAACCATCATGAGACAAAGTTGGGCTCATGCTTGCTAGCTGATTATCCATTGACGTTGCAGCTCTAAGTGACCAAACCATATGAGATGAACATACTATTCTTTTGAAATCCCCTACTGAGTAAGACTTTTTAGACTGATTGTGAAGGCACTTCAAGGGGCTTAAAGACCTTCATCACCTACTGAGTTTTGTCTGGGCTTTTGTATATCATAAATTGGAATCTTGTAAATGGCTGCTGTGTTTTAGGTGCTGGATAAAGTGATGCTTTTGAATATTTATGGGATTTGGGAAATCAAATACTATTGTTTCATTTGTGTTGAAATTGTAATTTGATTCATGGCCAAGAGCTGACATTGTGTGATTGGACAGGCCTAAGGACATTTCATTGTGCAATGAATGTAATATTTTGTAATATTTTATTATGTATGCCCAATGGGCCATGGTTAACCTTGTTATGGTTAAACCTTAAAAAAAAAACTGTAATTAATCTAAAGCCCACTTGTTATGTTGGCTTAGGTTAAACTTTATAATGTAATTAGGGGTTTTGGTATTACTATAAATACCCTCCTCACACTCCTCATTTCTCATTAGAGTGTTGTGCAATATTATCTATGGATAGTGATTATTTATGGTGTTTACGGACACCCCCCAAAATGTCTATTTCCTTATTTCGTCACTTTACACTTATTGTATAAGATTTGAGTGGATGGATTGCTTTTGTTCGTTTTTGGAAAATATTGTGAATTCCATCATGGTATCGGAGCGGGGTATGGAGCTTCCTCATTTGGTCATGTAGGATTGTTCTTTGGAGCCTCCGATATCTCTTTCGAATTTTTGGACAAAGAAGAAAAGAGATGGTGCATTCTTCCTTCATTGTTTATTTGAAGGCACTGAAGTTTTTTGCATTCATCCCTTTTTGAGATCCTTTGCCATTACTAGTTGCTGGAAATTCACTGTTTATGACTGCTGTCTCAAGAAGAATAGGAGCACGTGCCTTTTTGAATATGAAAATAGCACGCTTCCCACGTGTTGGCCTTGGCTTGGCGCCTAGGTAGAATCAAGTGTGTAGTAGTGCCCTTTATGGAGGAAGTGCGCTCACTAAAGTGATGCTTGGTGTGGCCGTTGTGGCTAGTGGAACGCTTCCTAAGGTGTTCGTGTGGGAAACGCCTGGGTTTGAGTCTTGATGGCCATTTTTTTACTGCAAGCAAACAATTGTAGACAGGGGTGAGTACTTTCCTGGGATGAGGGAATGACAAGAGTCAGGAAGGGTTACATGTCTGTGACATAATACTCAGCCTTGGATGGGTAAACTTGGGTGGACGTTTAGGCTAGACGGGTAGATTAGGCGTCACAGGTGGGTAGACGTCTAGAACAGTAGACGTCTAGGATGAACGGGTAGATGTCTAGACAATAGACGTCTAAGTCAAACAGGGTAGACATCTAGACAGTAGACGTCTAGGACAACAAGGTAGACATCTAGATAGTAGATGTCTAGGACTACAGGGTAGACGTCTAGACGGTAGACATCTAGGGCAGACAGGTAGACGTCTAGACAGTAGACGTCCAGGACAAACGGGTAGACGTCTAGATAGTAGACGTCTAAGGCAACCAGGTAGACGTCTAGACAGTAGATGCCTAAGGCAAACAGTGCAGACAGGTAGACGTCTCAATAGGTCTATATGGATAGGTCTAGACGTCTAGACAGTAGATGCCTAAGGCAAACAGTGCAGACAGGTAGACGTCTCAATAGGTCTATATGGATAGGTCTAGACGTCTAGCAGACAAGTTTAGACGGATAGGCCTAGACGTCTGCAGTTCATACATTCATCCTTTAATTTGCAACTTCTCGTGCTCGTTGGTTCCCGCAACTGCACAAACACAACACAACACAACCTGGCGATGCTCGTGCTCGTTGGTTCCTGCAATTGCACAAACACAACACAACACAACCTGACGATGCTCTATCTCGTACCAAGCATTGATCAATACCTGCAACACAATAAGATGCTCACGAAGTATTCACACATGACACATGCATTCCAGAATAACGTTTGTTGCACAACAAATATGCATTTATGGACAAGTATGGATATCTTACAAAATGAAATAGGGGGGGTATTTATAGGTAAGTCCAGGTGGTTACTGCAACCAACCTGGCTCAACCGTCCCAACTTCCCTATTGTTAACACTTAACACTGTTGTTTAAAGCGTAACAACCTGTCTTAGACGTCTAACTCAACTAGTCTAGATGTCTAACTAATTCTGGATGTCTTAACTAATCCAGACGTCTAACAAATGACGACTACGTTTGTCCTTTTGTGCAGTTAAACTAATCAATCCATATTCATTAGATTGACTGATTTTACATTGCAAAACATTACATTAAATGACTTGTACATTATCAAAATTGCTGTACATTGTCAAAATTGTAGTTCTTTGGTAGACATTTTGTCAGACAGTTCGGTAATTATTTTTGCTTCGAACTGTTGTCTACAACAATGTTGTTAATGACCTTCTTGGTGACAAACAGGACGTTTTTGGCCTGAAGCATCACTTTCAATTACAAATGGTTTAGAAAATCAAAATTAGCCAATATTGGGGTTGAAATCATAATCTCCTTAAGATTTTCAAATGCTTGCTCTACTGGAGCTGACCACATAAATGAATTCTTTTTCAACATGGTTGTTAAGGGAGCAACTATTTTTGCATAATTTTGTACAAATTTGTGGTAATAGCTTGTGAGACCCAAAAATTTGCAAAGTGCCTTGAGAGTTTGTGGCTTAGGCCAATTTTGGATAGCTTCAATTTTCTTGGGATCAACCTTGACTCCCTCTTGTGAAACAATGTGCCCCAGGTATTCAACCTTCTGATACCAAAAGAACATTTGGATTGTTTGACAAACAATTGGTGGTCCTGCAATAGTTTCAAAGTTTTATCCAAATGTTGTTAGTGCTCATCCCAAGTGCGATTGTGGATGAGAATATCATCAAAGAAAACCAAAATGAACTACGAAGAAATGGATGAAAAACATTATTCATGAGGCTCTGAAATGTTAATGGTGCACTAGTTAGGCCAAATCGCATGACCAAAAACTCATAATGGCCCTCATGAGTTCAAAATGCTATTTTGGGAATGTCTTCCTCTTTGAGTCGTATTTGATGCTAGCTAGAGCGGAGATCCAACTTTGAGAAAAACTTTGCATCATGCAACTCATCCGTCAACTCATCAATGATTGGGATAGGACATTTGTCTTTGATGGTGAGCTTATTTAGATCACGATAGTCAATACATAGCCACCACGACCCATATTTCTTTTTACCAATAGTACCGGTGAGGAATAGGGACTATTACTAGGTCGAATCACCTCTGTTTTCAGTAACTCTTGAACCGACTTCTCAATTTCAGAATTAAGTGCATAGGGGTATCTATAGGGTCTAATGTTAGGTAGCAAGCTGCTTGGTACCAACGGTATTGCATGATCATGAGAGTGATGTGGAGGTAATTCTATTGGTTTTGCAAAAATTGCATTATGTTTATCCAAAACAAGTTGTAAGTTCCCTTGTAGTTCATTTGCTTCTAACGTTTGTGGTTGGATTGCAAACAATTGGGCTATTACCTCACGTGAGGATTTTTTAAATAACTTCTCCATACGACTTGAACTGATAACCTGCGGAGTTCTTGCCGGTGAACCACGAAGAGAGTAGGACTTCCCATTTTGCAAGAACTGCATCCATAATTCGGCAAAGTTCTAGGCTATTGTTCCCAAGGTACCTAGCCATTGTGCTCCTAGCACAACATCACATTCCCTAAGTGGAAGAGCAAACATATCAGTTTTAAGTTCATAGCCCCCTATCTTCAACTTAACATTGTGACATTTACCCTTACATGGTAATATTCCTCCATTTTCCGTGATGACTTCAAAAGAGTTGCAAGTATGTATGTAACAATTGGCTTGCTTGGCTCCTCGGGGATTAATAAAATTATGTGTACTACCTGAATCAATAAGAACTATAATTCGTTGCCCTTTGAAGAATCCTACTACCTTCATTGTTTGAGGGGTTGAAATTCCTACAAGTGCATGGACAAAGATCTCTGGCTATGATTCCTCTTGTGTTTCACCCTCATCTTGAGGCTCTTCCTCTTATGGTTCTACTTCTTTCTTAGGTATTTCATTCCCTACGGATTCATCCACATCCAACAAAAACAACTTCTTTTGTATGCATTTATGCCCTGGCGAATATTTCTCATCACAATTATAACATAAGCCTTGTGCTCGACGGGCATCCATTTCCTCCGTATTCAATCTATTGATTGGTGTAGATTTATTGCCAGTGTTCAGTGTGAACTTGGATGGAAATGTAGGTTTGGTTTGTGGGAATTTAGATGACCTCCTTTGGGCAGCAAATTTTTCCTCCTCAAGTCTAGCCAATCCTATGGCTTGCATCATAGACTGTGGTTTGAACATTTTTACTTTTGCCTTAATATCATCCTTCAACCCACTAATAAAACAACTTTGAAAAAATCCTTCACTCAAACCTCGTCCTATAGCCAATTTTCTCAAATTGGGTCTGATATTCCCGGATAGCAGAGGTCTGTCTCAATTTTGTTAAGGCTCGTGTAAAGTCCTTATACTGACTAGGGCCAAAGCGAGTGAGTAATTGGGACTCAAAGTCTTCCCAAGAAGGGTCAGGAGTCGTGTTTTGTAACAACTGATACCATTGTAGGGCCTTTGAATGCCATGGTGACCCATAAATATTGGGGAACATTATGAAGTTTGAAGAATTGATCTGCCCGACACAACCAACCATCAACGACCTTTCCATTAAACTTGGGAAAGTCTAATTTAGGCATCTTAAACAGGGTATTTGTGTCAAAAAGAGAATGATGGACTTCTTTCTCTTTATTGACTGAACTTCAACTTGGTCCTCCAGTGTTAAGATGCTTAAACACATTTGGGGCTTCCCTTAATCACTCTTCAACCTCTAGGAATTTTTCTTCAATTTCAGATCTGGATTTAATCTGGTCAATTCTCATAATGTGCATGTGATCTTTCATCTTTGTAACTTATTGTCCAATGTGGGACATTTGGCTTTGTAGGTTACTTTGTGGTTTAATTGCACCATATATTCTCTTTGTTCTAACTCCTTCATTGATCCTCTAGTCCCTCCAACCATATATGTATGATTTGGACCACTCCCACTAACTTACTAAAAATAGAAGTATTGTTCCAGGAGTTACTATTTTTAGTAATGAGCCAGAAAAAGTGTTTGGGTGCTATATATCAAAATAATAAGCTTAAAAAAACAATTACAATGGGCTAGGTCTCACAATGCGTTTTTCGGCACCCTAAAAAACTGCATGGAGGCTATATACCAAATTGATTAGCTTGACGAGATGATTGCAATGAGCTATATCCCACAACAACGTTTTTAGGCACCCTAGACTTAATTTTATTTAGGGAAGTGTTGTCTTCAAGTGTTGTCCAGTTTTCTCCTGAGTCTTGGTTCACTCAGAAAATTGACTTTTGTTCGACACCCCTTAAGCAGGCTCTGCAATGTTCGTTACTGATAACTGTTTTGTCTGACTTTGTAATATCGACAACTGTTTTGTCTAACTCTGTCTTAGTTGTTACTGACTTTGTGACTGGTAATTGCATGACCAACTTTGTCTGGACTATTCTGACTGATACCTGACTGTTATTGATAGACCCTATCTAGACTATTACTAACTTTGTAACTGATACTGACTTTGTAACTGATAGTTGCACTACCAAATTCTGTTTGGACTGTTTTTGACTGATACCTGACTGTTACTGACAGACCTTGTCGTGACTGTTGATTTCACCACAAGTTTTTTTTGTTGTCTATTTTTGTTTAGTCAATTCTGTGATAGTGGTCTCCTTAGTATGCTCAATTTTTGTGGTAGGGTTTTTGACATTCAGGATAAATAGAAACAGGGTATTCTAAGCCAGGGTTTATGCATCGAACATAGCCCTTTGTTATATCATAACGACGAACGATAATGCTCGGACCAATATTTCGGGCCACTACTCAAGGAGGATTCCATGCATACCCTTGAGCGCACTACCTGCATCTTTGAAAGTACGAGAAGGTGATCTTCCCGAGTGTTTTGCTCGGTGCACTATGGGAAATACACGGTCAAAAATCTTCCTAGGGCTAAAGGTTTCTTCTAATCCTAGGGAGGTCTCTCGATATATCCGAAGATACGTGGGAGCTCAATTCCGTATATGGGTGTTGTCTGAGGCCTAGGTATTGGAGCTTGATCGCCTCTCACTTCACTGGATGCTTTACGGGCAATCTAGCGTAGCCAAAAACTACAGCTCCTTTGTGATATTTTAAAACCTCCAACATAGATTTTCTAACCTATTAAACTTAAACAAAGGAAAAAAAAATGGTTCGAATTCTAGTTCTATTAAAGCACCATCATGATGGTGCTTTCTCTCAGGTGTTTGTGTTCTTAGAACCAAATTTCTTTGTCTTGTGATGACATGGAGAAATCAAATAGAAGTGGACAGCCTAAGCTGTAGGAAGAGAAAGCTAAGGTACAAAATTGATGGAGGTAACTCAAAAGCAATCTTTGGAGTTAAAAAAAAGAAAAGAAAAAGAAAAACCTTGGTTTTGAAACGATAACATAAGTGGAAGGATGATGTGGAGAGGTTTTAGCAGAACTAGTATCCCAAGAGGAGTCCTAAGAAACGCTCCAATCTAAGGGTGACAAAATCCTACAGGAAAATCTATTTTCTAAGAATGAGAACCATATTTTGACCCAAGATATCAAGATTATGACCAACTAAAGCATGGTAAGCATACCAAATTCCATTACTCATGTATTCAATCAAGATAATGATTCATTTGACAGTTTTGAGCAGTACACCAAAGTATCAGGTTCTAAATTGCTTAAGAGAATGGGTTATAATGGGCAAGAATTATGCAAGAATGTCAAGGGCATTACAGATCCTACAAAGGTGGAAGCAAGGCCTTGATATGGTCTTGGGTACCTTGTAGAGTGGGAAATGCTCTAAAGAGAGTGAGTAAAACGTACTTTCCAAAGGTAATAGTGCTTAAGCATGATACCCAAGCAAAGGGTTATGCCAAGACAATGCACATGATTTCCAAGACTACTCTTTGTGGAATGGTAGGAATTCGTCATAACATTGATGGGACTTGCATCCATGTATGTTGTATGGAATGAAGAATCATAGTTCCACTATGTGTTTGGAAACAAGATGTCACTAAGTGCATGATGAAGACCTTATTGTGTGTGCAGGTTGCAAGAAGCCGAAACTGAGTTTCATTGTCGAGTCAATGAAGATCGAGTATGGTTGGATACCACCTCAACAATGGGTTATTGTTTTTTTTTTTTGCATGGTGGAATCGGTAGCCGCCACGAATCCGGGCAGGCTGTCCAGCTTTTTATGGCCGCCACAGTATTTTGCGCTGTCCGTCCCAGAAGCCGCCACACAGATCTTCGCGTAGTCCGCCCCTATAACTACCATACCACAATCATTTTAAACCTTTTACGCCGCTGAAAGAACAATGGGTTATTGTTGACAAGAGTATGAAAGGGTTATAAACTAGAGTCTTCTCAAGCGAATGAAAGGACAATGTGTTGAAACCCAAGCTAAAAAGGACGGAAAAAAGCGCCCAAACCATAAATGATGCTTTAGATTCTAGGAATAAACCTTGGTGAAGTAAGCCAAGTGTTTACATTTCTGATTTGAAATGATGTAGAACAAAGACATTGAAATGTATGCTTGAGAGAGAAACACCTTGAGAGGCTCGTCAATTACAGCTAATCTTTCTAGTCCTTGCTTCTATAATGAAAAAACAAGAAAATTATTGTCTTATTTCAAGTATATGTCCAATGCATTATGGAGCAATGTTAAATGGTATGCAATCTTATGAGTGTGACCTGAGTTTTTTGAAATTTATTGATATGTAATATGGGTGGGCTTTGTTTCAATCTAATTCAACTCCCAAGTGCATGTTTTCATATTTCTAGATATTTTGTGGAGAATGGATAGAATTAACTCAGTTCCCTTATTTCTTGTGTAGATGGTGCGTGGATGCTTCACATGTAGAAGGTTTGGAAGCATTAGGTGAATTTTTTTAGCATAAATGTTAAATATTTCTCTCTTTGAAAAGAAGGTAGTGTGATATATAGTCTTTGTTTTTATTTCAGTATGCAAATTTGAAAGCTCTTAGAAATATTTGGAGTTGTCCACTTTCTTTATCAACTTAGAAAGTTTAGAGTTTCTAATAACTATAGCCAGTAACTTTAGGAAGATTTAAAAAAGGGTTGTGTACAGTGAATGGAATGCTTGAAATTCCATCCCCTCAAATTGGTGCGAATTTCTATTATATCTTAGGTTACTTCTTAGGTTGTGTGTATGAGATTTCCAAAACAACATTATCTTTCAAACCATTGGTTGGTCACAACCTTCGTGGGCCTAACGGTGGAGACTTTGGAACTCTGAATAGAGGTCCAAAGTTCAAATTATGCAGGTAGTATGGTTGCACACGATGCTTCGGTATCTGGAGTATGGCTGGATAACCATATATTGGTAAAGATGTAATGTCCCCTTTCTAAGCAGTTAATTATATTGAGGAGGTTAGCCTACTCACGGGCTTCCGTAGGCTAATATTTTGTGTTAGGGAGCTCATTGGGGTTGGACAGGTGTACTCTGTGCGTTACAAGATTTTTTTTGCCAGTTTCCGAGGCCGTTTTGGGTATGCAAGCTCATGCTTACTATTTTTAGCAAGTATGTTTTCAGGCACCGACTTAGTCAGTGGACAGGGTGTGATGTTTATCTTGATTGGGAAGTCTGTTTCTTCACTCAGTTGGTAATTCTTACCTCATTGGCAAATATTATTTAATTTTTGGCGTTATTTCCCTAAGTTAAATTAAATATTTAACTCATAACGTCAAATTAAATAATAAAGTAAAAGGACCCAAACATAAAGTATTAAAATGAAATATTTGATAAAGTGACTTTATTATTGGATGCAAAAGTGGACATCCCACCTTGGGAAAAGAGATTAAAAGAATAAAAGAGTTTTGGGCTCATTTTTGGAGGTGAGGGGACTTGATATTTTTCTTCTGTGGATAAATACTTGCAGCAGCTTGCATGCAGGGGTTTCAAGCTTTGTGAGGACGGAAACCTTCACAAAGGACATTGTCTTCGGGTGTGGGAGATCATCCCTGGACAATCTGTTGGTAGTCTCATTCAGAGGGTGCACTTGAACTTTAACGGAGAAGAGATTTTCTGAGTTTAATGGAGGATGGCAGAGCTGAATAGAGTTATTGGAGGGTTCATCACACTTTCATTGTTGTTGTCACTTCTAGAAGTCAACCGCACCATTTCTAGGGGGTAGTGTATAGTTTGAAGGGGTTTAGTGAGGGTTTGAACTGGTAGCAGCATTTATACTCCTTCAGAATCTCCTTGCCTTTATTTTCAGACTTGTTGCAGACTTGTTTCCAGCAAAGGAGAGACTTATTTAACTGGCCGTACCATTCTGTGCATGCTGAAATACCTTGTGGAGCCACGTGGGGGTCTAAAGGATGATTCGCTGCCCTTTTGGAGGGGTTTTTGCATGAAAAGAGGCGCTTAGGGTGTGAGATTAACCTCTGGTTTGTTTTGGAGTGGAGAAGTTGATGGTTTTAAAGCTGTTCGCGTTTTGGTGAAACCCAGTTTGACTGCAGTAGACAACCAGATGACTGGAATTTCATTATTAACTATTGGGTATGTTTGAAAACATCATTTTTGGTGATTTGTAAATGAAGTACTGTAAACCACTCATTATTTGGGTTTAAATACAATATTTGGTGAAGTGGGTTTCAATTTCCGGCATTATACTGCACTGTATTTTTGTGTTTTTATTCAATATCGACATTCTATTTAAATGTGTTAAGTGTTCCTTAAAACTAGTTCAAAATCAGAAAGCAGAAATTTTTTTTCCAGTTTTGGGGTGGGACATTACAAAAGGACATCCTCCATGAGGGTCGTCTCATATGGCCTATGGCGACGTTAAAAATTACTTTACCCTTACCCTTTACCATGTTATCCATGGATTCTAGTATTTGAGCTAACATTGTATTTATTGTGCCTAAATTAATTTATCAAACTTGTAAGATTGCCTATATTCATGAATCAACTTGTTTTAAAACAAAAGGTCCTTTTAGTAACACTAAATTTGTTGATCTGTTCATATATATAGATATATAGTTTATAATCATAGGTCTTAACTCCCAATAGCAGAGTAGAAGCCGTGGCTGCTCATTTTGCCTGGCAACAAATCCAAGGCTCTAATCTAATGATCTAGGGCATTGGGATTCACCTGCCAGCTTTGCTCAAGCACATCAATGATTTTGTTAGAGGAGATGAACTCATGACCCTCCAAGTGTGTAATGCTTGTAAGTAATGCCAAATATAAAACTTTGGGTCACAATAATTGATTGTTGGAACAATTGATTCTAAATTTTATATCCAATAATATTCTAGAGTTTACTAGATATTAAAGTAGCAAAGAAATAGGTTGTTCATGTAGGATCTAGAAATTGTAGTCACATGAAATAGTTTGTGTATTGGAAGCTTGATGACACAAATAATATTATAAATATGGTTTATTGTAACTTGGAGGGTACAGCCTTGGGCACCTCCAAACTTATTCATTTCGTTTGTGATCAATAATATTTAGTACTGATCAACCTGGGTGTGGCAGTTGTTTTGTCTAGTATTGAGTGAATTTAATAACAGACCTTTTATTTATGAGGGAATGTGGAGCCAGTGTAATGTTCCTCAACCGTTTAGCACAATATTGAAGCTCCTACTAAGTGTACTGCATTTGGATGGGGTAGTGCTTCAAGGTGCTTGATCTGTAAACGCATCAGGTGCCAAACCAAGCTTGTGGGGATGGTGACAAAGTTTTGTGATTAAGTCATATCCAGCTTCATCAGCATAAGTATCAATGTGGAACTCATGAAGGTGGGAGGAATTATTATGGGTGAGGCAACTCTGGGCAGTTTTTCACAGCTCTCATGGAGGCAGTGCAGATGCTCGATAAGTTTCATGTCCATTATACCATAATTGCTAGTGCAAAAGGCATGAATTCCATGTAGGCAGCTTGCTTATGCTTCTTGTCTTTTATTGCTTTCTCTGGTTACGGTATTGGCTCCTCTAGGACTTTGGATAAAGCAGAAGTGAACTTAACTCTGGTCATCTTAATTCTGTACTGTTGCTATGTGATGTTACAGTGGTATCTCAATGATTTTGAATTTCTTAATGGTAAGTTAAGACCTTGCTTTTGCTTTTTCATGCTATCTTCATACAAAGAGACTGTACGGTAACCCTGAGGTATAGTTGCCCAATTTTGGCAAAAATTTATATTTTGTCAGGCAGGCACATTGATAATGCTATTTGTCAACAACAGTGAAAGACATCTATATAGGGTCAACACTTCATTCTCTCAAATTTTGTATGTCAGTGTGTGCATAGAATAGCCAATCTATTAATCTATTAATTTTATGTACATGACAAGGTTTTTATTACTTTCTTTCTCCTTTAATGCAAAAAGTTATATTTTGTCAGGCAGGCACATTGATAATGCTATTTGTCAACAACAGTGAAAGACATCTATATAGGCTCAACACTTCATTCTCTCAAATTTTGTAATGTCACAGTGTGCATAGATAGCCAATCTATTAATCTATTAATTTTGTGTACAAGTCAAGGTTTTTATTACTTTCATTCCCCTTTAATGCAAAAATGTTTAAAGTCGATGACGTAACTGAAATTCTTGTCCCAAAGAGTGCAAATCAATGAAGACTGTACTTGTGTATTGTTTCTTAGTTCCTAGTGCATTGCTAATTGTTGTCAAATGTTGTTCTTTAAAAATCAGGTAAATATGGGGGAGCAACTCCTTCCAGCTAAACATAGTAGAGGTTGCCATTGCAAGAAAACTGGATGTTTGAAGAAGTATTGTGAATGTTTCCAAGGGAATAGCTTTTGCTCAGAAATTTGCAAATGCATTGAGTGCAAGAATAATGAAAGCTGTGAGGAAAGAAGGGCTCTTTGTCACGGGGATACAACTTCAAACTTAAAGCATGCGCAGTTGGGGTCCAATGCTGTTCTTTCTGGAACAAATGGATCTGGAGGTTTTTCGTTGCCCTCCCCTAACAAAAAGAGAAAGTCTTCAGAAATTCATTTTGGACAAGCAGCAGAACATGTTTCTTGTCAGACTGCTCAAGATGCGCAGGTGTGGTTATGTAGATTGCTGATTTCTTGGTCTGTGAATTGTATGTAGTTAAGAGTTTTTTCACATTCACGAGTAGATGAAAAGTCAGATTCATCCCTTGTTTGAGCATTTTGATGAGGACATTGGTATGTTTGAGTAATAATAATAGAAGATGATATCTTTTAGGTGCCAGATTAATCCCATTGCTGGATTTGCATTATTATATTGAGCTTGAGAAATTATTTATTCCATGGTGATTATTTTCATGTAATTTAACAGGCCAGCACTTCAAAAAATACCTCGTCCACAAGTTTATCTGAGTCGACTCATAATGAGGCTCCAGATTTTGGGAATCCTTCATCTAAAATCATTTACAGGTACTTTTTGTGATTGTCTCAGTAGATTTGACCAATCATAGTTTAGAATTGTGGTTGATAAGCTGAGAAGCCTGACCTTGTTAGATCTTGTTGTGAAGGTCTCTTTTGGCTGATGTGGTTCAGCCAGATACTGTCAAAGGTCTTTGTAAACTTCTGGTCATTGCTTCTAGAGAAGTTGCTAATGCTTGTGGAGGTGATTCCATACTTCTTATTTTTAACATATAGGCCTTGGTTTTGGATGAATTTTTTTGTAGTGCTGTATGAGAAACTACTGATTGTTGTCTTAATGTAGATTGGCATGGTTGTTTAAACTCTGTATGCTGTTCTATGGCAGTGGAATCGTTTGATTTTGTTTTTTTACGTTAAAATTTTGAGTAGATGATAATTGTTTGATGTTAACCAAGCAGGTCAAACAAGTCCGGAAAATGGTTCTTTGGAGAAGCAAGCAGTGAAGGGATGTGATGTAGCAAGCAACAAAGAGTCTTGTGTGTCATCAAGTAAGAATGAGAACACTGATGAATGCATTGGAGATGATAGGTTAGAGAGTGGTAAAGGAGAGAAGGTAATTCCTGGAGCATCATTGTGTACTGGTGCTGAGGCAGCAAAATGTGATAGTGGTGATGATGGCCATAAACAAAGGGCCATGTCCTTGGGTACCTTAGCTTTGATGTGTGATGAACACAATTCTCTATTTACGGACCCATCTTCACCATCAGGTTGTTGTGGGAGGCCTTGGAGTAATCCTACATCACAGTGTTTTGCTGAACAAGAAAGAGTAATCTTGTCAGAGTTTCGAGACTGTCTTAAGACAATCATTGATGTAGGCAAAGCAAGAGGTTTGTTTCTTCAGATATTCTAATTTAATTGAATTCTGGTTTTTATATGGATTATCATGCAAGTTCTTTAATTTATTTATGTCCTTCGAGGATTTTATCTCAATAAGGTTGACTTTGTCTGAGCAGCCATGCAGTATTCAACAGAGGCAGCCATGTCAATGAAAACAAACCTGCAGTGAGTCTATTCCTCATGTTGGCAGGCCATCACCTGTGACTAAGACCATTAATGTTCCTTCACCTGTTCCTTTTTCAGCTGGTTTTGTTTCTATGGCAGATGTTCAAGTCAGTTCATCTGTCCCATCACAAAATGGGGATAAGTCTGAGGTCATCAGTACATGATGACAGGAAACATAATGTAATCAACAACGCTAATATTTTTTTTGCACTGAGTAATAAATTGAAAATTTATTTTTATTGGAAAATCAAACCTAACATTGTTTGCAATTGGAAAATAATGTTGTGGATATGGTACGCTGCTGGAGCAGTTTGTCTCATTTAAGTATCACTGTTGGACAGTGTGAACATTTATGACAAGTCAAATTGACTGCTTTGTGTTTCAATCTAAAGGCAATTTTGGGCACAGCAATTTCGCCTTTCATCTCTGAAATCAATGATCGAGGTCATCTGTTATTAGTTTTGTCAGGTGGATTCCTATTGAATGACCGATGGTGATATTAATGTAAATTTTTTCTTTTCTGTGTTTTTAGATTCTCATGTTCAATACACGCTATCTTGTATTGTAAGATAATTTTTTGTTGCATATAATTGGGACCTGGTGCCTTTTTGAACTACTTTCATGTTGGGTTTTACAAGAATTTATTTATCAATGCAGTGCTGTCAGATAAAAGATTATTCTGTTTTGATATTTGTAGATGGTAGATGATCCACCATGGTTCAATATCTAAGTCCAATTTGTGAGTCAAGCAAGAGCGGTTAGAAAATCTTGCCTCTAAAGAACGGATCCTCAACATTTGGCTTCTTTTCCCTACCTGGATTTCTCGAGTTTGAATTGAGTTCTCTGAACTTGCAAAAAATGAGATGATTCTTTGGCGGTCTTTGGCAGAGTTTGAGTTGGTTACGTTAGACTTGCCTGAGGGCCTAATGTGTGTTCATGGCCTATGTGAAGGCTGGGAATGGCAAGCAGCACCCATCTTCACTTATAAAACTAAAGTGAGGGATTATTCCATGCCAAATATGGCAGTATCAATTTTTTGGCTGTGGGAGGATGTTAATTTGTTAGATAGATAATTTCCCTTGCCAAGGACCTTTTTAAGCATACTTTGGAGATTATGTTGCTTCAGCATTGTGAAGCTTGGCAAGAGAAGTAAAATTTTTTTACATTCAGATTATATATATATATATATATATATATATATATATTTTTTCATATGTTCTGCTGCCAGACAGATATAATTATTGAACATTATCATCTACTTGGGATTGGAAGATATAATTATTGAATATTATTATCTACTTTTATATGCAAAACAATCTTGCCATTGATTTGACGTCTCTTATTTCAACAACACAATTATTATTGTTTTTACTTTTTATTTCAATTTTAATTTATTTTAGATCTCTTAAACAAGAAAGTTGATTTAACTTACTATTAAAGTCTTCTTTTATTGGTAAGGTGGGATTGAAATGAAATGAAATGAAAGATTTTAATTACGTCCGCGAGACCCAAATATGGTCCATGGGACCTCAAATATGGAATTGCAATTACTCAAATCATATCATATGATCTTTAATATCTTTGAGAAGGTTGTTCCTTCTCCTGTTGATTTGTGTTAGCAATTCTTCAACTTTTTTTATTTTACCGTCTTCAAATAAATCTGCCATAAACTCGTTCCGTGTTTCTTTATATTTGTCACGGATATCTGATTGAAAAGGCTCCACTTTATGACGTCTTGACCACATTGTGGTAGTATAATAATTATTATGTAGGTAGTATAGAATGACAAGATTTGTACCTGAAATAATTATTATAAAATGATAAGATTTGTATCTGGATATTTTCTTAAAAAATTTAATTCATTGAACTAATGATATTTAATGATTTAATGATTTAATAATTTAATATTGAACTGTTATAACAAAGTTTAAATTTAAAAAGAAAAATCAAAATAAAATTTTATGTAAAATTTGATACATAAAAATTAATACGAATAAATTTATAACTACTTAAATTTCATGAAAGTTTTCGCTTTTCTACTTCAGGAGCAGAAGCCTTAAAGAGTCTTCTCTTGACATCAACTAATAGAAACACACCTTTTTCGCCAACCCTAAAGTTACATGTTCAATAATTATCTTCGATGGGGTCTTCCTGTCCTCAAATAAAATTATTTGTGATAATGTAGTTTTCAGATGGCCTTAGCCAATTACATTCAAAGGATAATATGGATCTGGGAATTGGCCTCAGCCAATTACATTCACAGGATAATTTGGATCTGAAAGTAGAACCTCATACTACAGGAAGATGGTGTGGTATTGTCTTTGGAGAAAAAACCGGAGTATATTAAAACCTAAAAGCTTAAAAGACTCAATAATAATTATAGTTTAAAATATTAAATAACTAAAAATTAAGGTGAAAACATTTTTTGTTTTTATGAAGAGATAGGGGAATTGGCAACAGTCTCCATCATATTCTTTTATGCAATCAACTTCTTCATTATTTTTTTTTAGAGATAAAATATTGTTAAGCTAATTGTCTTCTAAAATTTAAATTTCATCCAAGAGGAAGGTCAACATGGCAACTGGTTAAATTATCTACTATTTGATTTTCTTCTTTATAAATATGTTTGCAATTCTAAGACACAAGTTCCAGTAATAGTTGGACATCAGAACTAATGTTATTTTTTATCCAGCCCCCACATCCGAAAAAAAAAGGTTATATAAAATTGAAAGAGTCCCATCCATATTACATCATGACCATTTAGTGATAATACAATAGCTTGGTAATTATTTATGTATTGTTTGGCAAGATAGAATTTGGGTCACCATGAAAGTTGACAAAATTCATTGGTTGAGCTCATACTATTTGATAAATGTCCAAGGTTCACCCATGAGATTTGAAACTTGGTTCAAGGTGAAACTCTTTGCCCAAACCACTTGGTCTAAATATCATTGGACACCACATCTATTTTTTAAAAGCAATAATAATACAATTTTGAGATTTGTTTTAAAAATTCTATTATTCCTTTCATACCATAGATTATAATAGCAAAACTAGTCCTCCATAGGATGCATAAAGCTTTAGCTTTGAAATAAATCCAACATTTCATAAACTCTTTGAATGTTGATGGAGCCACCCAATATATTCCCACATTTTTGAAAAAGCTGCCATAAATGATATAAGCGAAGGGACAAAGGAGAAGTAAATGATATGATGATAATCATTATCACACAAGGCACAAGGTCCATGATATTTTCTTCTTTGGAAACTCTCATTAACCAAAGGAATGTTAAGGTCTTAAGGAGAGCCTCAAGTGACCTAACGTTCTTCTGAGGGAAATCTTTAGGACTATGAAAATTTGATTGCTCTAAATCCCTATATCCTAACTTGATTGAGTATTCACCATTATTTGATAAATTTAAACCAAGTCATCCTTCCATGTAAATATATGCAAATAGAACCCTTAAAACATCCTTTGAAGTTCATCTGCTATTTGTTTGAGGTCATCTCCTTCAACCAGGTTGCTAATAAAAATCCATTATCTTGACTTGTTGCTCACATTAGTATAATTTTTTATCCTTCTTCACAATCTAAACATGCACAAACCAATGAGTGTCATTTTGGATTAGATATAAGAGGATAAGGCTTCAACCAAGCATCAAACCAAAAGTTTGAAGAATCCTCTTCATTGGTTGACCATCTAATATGTTTCTTGATCAATTGCAAATTACTTGATATGAAGTTCCACGTTGTTGAGCCTTCGGTAGGGTTCATTTCTTGAATAATTTTATTGCATCAACAAAACCTATACATATATATATATATATATATATATATATATATATAATTTGAATTTACATGGTGGAATTGGTAGCCGCTACGAATTCAGGCAGGCTGTCCAGCTTTTATGGCCGCCACAGTATTCTGTGTTGTCCACCCTGGAAGCCGCCACACGGATCTTCGTGTAGTCGGACCCTATAACCACCATGCCACAATCATTTTAAACCTTTTACGTTGCTGAAAGGAAACCTATATATTTTTGAAGTAACATTTTTGCTTAATTCTTTCCATGATATTTGGATAATCTCCAACCATGTTTTGTCCCTAATGCCAAACTCATAAGTCTACAATATTGTAAGCCTATTTCAGATTTCTTTGCAAACTCTATCCCACTTACAAAGAGGAAACTTGAATTTTTCCTGACATAATTTCAAAATAAAATCTCCTTGAATTTTATAAAATTTGGATGTTATATTTGTTGACAATCTTAAAAGTGACATCATATATAGGGATAGGTTGCAATGTAGTCTTTATGAGTTGTAAACCCCCAACCATGGTTAAGAACTTTCCTGTCCAACTTGCCAAACAAGATTTCATTCTATCAAAAATTATGTGCAAAAGCTCTTTCTTTCCCTTGTCAAACAAAGGAATATCTAGACAAGTAGATGACAATTTTCCAACTTTAGCTCTATAATAATCCATTGTAAATCTAGGGCAATGTTAATGAAAAATATCATGAATTTTGTAATTCTAAGTATCTAGTAGCCTTCTCATAGCATGATAGTATTGATTTAAACTCCATGAATTTGTTGACTAAGGGATGACCTAAAAGGAAAGTATTATCAACAAATAAAATATGAGATTCAAAAAGGCCATTTTTTGCATCCTAAATATCTTTGTTTTTCCTTCTATTTTTGCCTTTGAGAAAACTCTCTTCAATGTCTTTGCAAGAATAATAAATAGATAAGAAGATAGTGGGTCACCTTGGTAGAGTCCATGAGATGATTCAAAGTATCGATAGGGGATCCAAAACCCTTTTATATGTTTTGTTCATATCTAATTTTATAAGCATACCTAGATTTTCAATGGAACGAAGTGAATGTATGAAGTCCTTTTTAATGATTACATCATTAAGAATTTGTTCACCACAAACATAACCATCTCATTCCTTTACAATAATACAATCTAGAATGGTTTTCAATCTATTTGACATAATTTTTGATATTATCTTATAAATCATATTATAAAGCTTATTGGATGAAAATTATCAAAATATTTTGTCTTGCCTTTCTTGGGAATCAATGCAATAAAGGTAGAATCAATTTCATTATAACCTTCTTTTTCTTAGCCTAACCACAACCAACATATTCATCTTCAACAATTCCAAAATTATTGGAAAAAAATGATAGGAAATCAATCAAGACAATGAGTTGTGAAAGAAAAAGCTGCCTAACGTAACTCCATAGAAATCCTCCTCATCAAGCTTTCATTGTCCTTGTGTGATAATTAATGGATTATTTTGTAAAATTTTACCTTGATCCTTGACACAATATCTTTGAAATAATTAATTGCTTTCTTCTTGATAGCTTCTTCCTCTATATTTATTTTGTCTAGAGTTAAACAATTTTAAATTGATAGAAGACAAATTTGTTTTGAATGTGGCATGATAAAATTTGGTATCTTTGTCCCCTTCCTTAAGCCATGTCTCCTTATATTTTTGGGACCAAATAATTTTATTTTCAATGGATATTTTATATTTTGAACAAACTTGTACATACATGATCCTTCAAACCTTGCTTCATCCCACCATAACATAGCCATTTGGAATAAATTAGGGTTTTGAAGCCACAATTTGAATTTTAAATGAATTTGGATGACCATTATTGAGTGAATCACATCTCAAGATAAAGGGTTTGTGATTTGATCTTGTTCATAATAAAAATATGAATAGATTGTATTCTCTATTTCTAACATGTATTGAATCATAAAATTTTGTTCAATCTTCCCATTACATTAGTTTAAGTGTCTCTTATCCCATGTACAATGAAAGCTTGAAGGAATAACATCCTAAAGGCTACTTGAATTGACAAATAAAGACAAATCCTAAATTGATTTAAACCATCTAGGAGTATTGTCCTTCTTTTATGAAGGTAATAGAACTATGGTAAGTTCCCTCAAGAATCCATAGATCATAGTTGTAATTCATTGAGTTTGACATAAATAGATTGAGGTTAATTTAACATCTTCCATGAGTAATTGTAGTTATATTATATATATATATATACACACACCTCTTTCTTACAAAAAAAGACCAACAACCCAATTAGTTTTTGCTTCTAGCAATTGTCCATCCCATTTGCATTTGTCCCATATTATTGCAATACATCACGAAGATCCTATAACAAAAATTGTTAGATGATCCCCCATCTCCCAAAATATTTTGAATGCATCTTTACACTCCTCACTACTTAATTTTATTTATTGTATTAAAAAAGTCATGATCATAATAACCTATTAATTCCCTAATAAATCATTTTTTAGAAGTCTTATTCATACTCCTAATGTCCAAAGATATCATTTTTTATCACCACTTTGTATTTTTATTTGTGGGCTTAGCCCCACTTCTTGTTAACACTTGTGATATATGTTTTTGGTTTCCCATGTTAATATCATGTTGAATTTTTTGTTCTCTTTGTTCTTGCTTTAAGGATCTTCCTCTTCTTTTCCATTCCCACCAACACTTTCATCTTCACCAATCTCTTCAATTTTCCAAATTGTTCATAATGAGACTTATCATCAATAGGTTTATGTTGCCCTAGAGGACTTGAAATGCAAGGAATAGCCTCAAAAATACTTTTTTTTTTTCTTTATATCACCTTAGAAACTCTAAATTCAAGGATTGTCACCTACAATACTTCATTTTTTATGCTACCTCAAAATCATTAAACTTTCATGGATATTATTCATACTCCTTTCTTTATTATGGTGCTCTTCAAGTATTAGAGAATAAGGGATAAATTCTACACTACTTTCATTTTTATTGCAAGGAGATGATTTTATACTACTTGAGAAAAATAAAGGTGATTTAGGTAGATTACACTTACCTCCTCCATCTTCATCAATTTAAAATTTGTCCATATCTTCCTTCAAACATTATGTTCCTTTTGAATTTGAACTAGAATAATTTACTTCCTCATCACTAGTATTCTTATTTTTTCTAATGGTTGCTATGAGTGAACCACAATGGCCTTCGTCATGTGATTATATGAAAAGGCTTCCTCTACCATTTTTTGGAAAGTGGAAACTCCTCGATCTAATTTAGCTTCTACAATAGTATGATGTCCTTGTTTTATCTTGAAGTTTATCTCATGACCAGTTTTTTTTTAGTTTTTTTTTTTTTATTGTTTTCATTTTTCAATCTCTTGCTAATATCATAATGTTTGCAACTTTAAAATGTAATATTTTCATAATCTACGTGTTAATCCCATTCTCTAGATTTATATTTAATCTTAATGAATTGTGGTGAAGGTTTTGAAAAATCCATGGCTACACATAGTTGGATATATAAAGCATGATTTTGCTTCTTAGTAGTTGGCCTCTCTTGGATGAACTCCCCTAGATTATTGTTAGTATTGATCAAAACCTCCATATTGATAAGTAGATATGGAAGTCCAAAAAGCCTAACTCACACTCGATTCCTTTAATAGGTTTTTTCTACATAGAAAATTTATGACTGCATGGTCTTAAATATAGGGTATCTCTACCCCTAAACTATGGACCACCACCCATTATTTTATCCTTGATTACCAAATTAGAGAAGATGATGTGGAAAAGTCATTTCAAAAGAAAAATCATGGAATTATTTGAATTCAATTTTTACTTCCACTTGATCCAATTTTATGCCTCTTAAAAACCTAATTAGTATTTGTGGAACATATATTAACCATCCACTTTAAGAAAGCATTATATCATGAGTGATTGTCTCATCCTTGATAATTACTTTTGGTGTAACATTTGCTATCTAGATAGGGATTATTATAGACTCACTCTTCTTCTTGTTCCTAGCTAGGGCATCCTTCTAGTTAGGGATTTTAGAATAAACTTTCCTTTTATGCTACCTAGAATTTCCTCATAAGAATCCTTAATCTTTTTGAATTTTTTCAAAGATTTGAAAGAAGAAAAGATGATGCTCTACATTGTGCACAATTGGTATTTTCTCATCCTTGCTTCTTTCTCTTCCCCAAAGTTCTAAAATAAGAAAAGGTAAGGTTCAATTTTTGCTCACACTCATAAATATAATGACCTAAAATATTTTAACAAATTCTATCGTGTTTTTTTAATAATTTTAAAATATTTTTAAAAGGAGCACTAACAACTGACTTGTAGGGGTGGAGAGCTCCATCATACTTATATGGAATAAGGATGTAATACTTTTGTTAGTCCTTGGGTTGGACAACAACAATCCATTTTGGTTCCCTTCTAATGTCCTAATTTGTCCCTTTCCACCATATTTTGTTGTTTTAGTTGATAAATTTTCCTAAAATGCTAAATAAGGGTATGGATATGATTAAGAGATGCCTTGATATGTGTCCTCTAAAGCACATGTCCATACGATCAACAATGCCATGATATCTTCTTTAAGAGGCAATTGTGGTCTTTGATTATATTTTAGGATTTTTATCATTTCATCCAAAACCTAGCATATTTATACACTTAAGATTAAGTTGACCCATCATTATGATCGATAGTAATGATTTTATAGCCCTGATAAGAGTGTAATCTAGTCATAATTAAAAAAAATGAAATCTATTATCCTTATTAATTAAATACTCATTTCATTTTGTCATTTTATTATCAATACATAAATACATCAAATATCTCTTTGATTTTTTAAAAATCCCTCACCTCTGCTACCATCACAATACATAACCATTTTTTTTGATCCATTTCTATTGTCCTTATAGGTACAATTAAAGCTATTGAATACTGGTTTGTTGCCTTCCATGAAGGATAGGGGGCTCCATGAATCTTCAAAGTCAAAGATCGAAGTTGCTATGGATCGGTTCTAAGACATTGAATTCTTTAGATAAAGTCTAAATGTGGCATGTCCTTATTTCCATGGTGATGTTATAAGCAATATAGGTTTGATTTCAGTTAATTATTGCTTTTATTATCATAGGATCTTTGATATTTTAATCCTTGATGCCCTAGGGTATTAAGTTGTATTTATTACTTTGAGGATTTTAATGTTATTGATTGATTTGGTGGCAGAAGTAGATTTATTATTATTCACACTCTTTTATTATTATTTTTAGAATAATAATAGCTTTAGACTAATTTTAATGCCATATTATTATGTTGCTTATTAAAATTATTTCTTTTCTTGTAATAGTTCTAGTACCTTTATGAGTTATGCCAATTTCCCCCATAATATTTGGTGAACCCAACATGAAACCTGCATTTTGAGGCATTCATTTTATATCTTTCATCCAATAGGACTTGGTAGGTAAGCTATTGGAGGTGTTGCTTGACTGTTGTTTATTGCTATAGACTATTGTAGTGTTTCTATACATTTCCTCCTCTTATGGTTTATTTTGAATAATCAATTCTATTTTAGTTGGTGAAAATTTTGGTAGGGATTAAATTTAGCAGTTTTCTTAATACTTGACATTTGTCAAACCCTAGTTATTTTTGAGTAGTTTTCTTCCTACTGTTATGGCCATAAATTCATCTTCTATAGGAGCTAGAATAACCACCAAATCTAGAAAGAAACAAATCCAAGGAAATGAAGAGGATTAGATAACTCCCTTCGTCTAATTGAAAATTATATATAACATCACCATTACCCTTTCAACCATGAAGAAGACATGCATATAGAAGATGTTACAAATAGGAAATAGGAGTATGATGATGATTATGATAGGGACCATATTAAGGATTATGATGATCCCTATCAATATGCATTTAGGAATCAAGGCACCCTAGGAGCATTTGCATTCTGTTCCTGAGAAGGACACAATATCTTTCCATGATTGCCACATAATATAGTGATCATAGCTAACATTACACAAAAATAAAAGTAGAGCATAGGGTAACCTTATCTATAGTCCCAATCGATATTTGATACCCAGAATGAAAAATTTACTAAGTATATGTCTATGATAAATGATATGGTTAACACTCACAATAGACACAAAAATATTTAACGATGAAGAACTAAAGATTGTATTGCCAAAAATGACTATAAATAGGGATTACAATGCTTTAGATAGGTTCCATCGGATAAGATCACATTTAATGATGTCAGTTACAAGGCTTATCCGATACAACTACTTGCCAACAAATATTAAATAAAATAAATGGCCGTAAATACAACATTATTTATCGGCTTATTACAAAACAAGCAATGTTAATACATTAATCCCTATCATCCCTCCCCACCATAGAAGCATTGGACTCCAATGCGTACAAAAAAGGGGAAGGAGATCATGTGAAATGTGGAAGCTAGTGAGAATATCAAAGGTTGTAGTGATTCTCCATAATGAGTGCCCATGTAGATTCAAGGGTGCTGCCAAGATAAAGATGATGATGGTGTATGGATGGCAACTACTGAAATATTAGAGGATATACCTTTGAACATTGAAATTCCTACAAGGTGGAGGAGTCAGGATGCCAAGGAGGATATACCGTTGAACGTTGAACCAAATTTAGAACTAAAGTTGGAGATACAACTAGAGCAATAGGAGGAGGAGGAGAAGCAACAAGAGTGACAACAAGAAATGATGTGGGTGCAATAAGAATAGGTGTTGGTGGAATAGGAGTAGGTACAAGTGTAATAGGGACAAGTGCTGGTACAATAAGAACAACTACTGGTGCAACAAGAACAACTGCTGGTGCAACATGAACAACTACTAGTGAAACAAGAATAGGGACCTGATGAATGTGGTGCTGAGTGGTCAAAAGTGCTCTTACTTGTGTGTCCTCATGTTGTGGAGTGCTAAAAATTAAGGCAATCTGGGAGTTACATCACAAGTGATTTTATCCTTGAATCTAGGGCCAAAAGCAAATGCAATGTTGCATGTGTGTGTGATTTGCAAAGTGGTGTTACTATCCTTCCACCCAAGAGAGTAAGGATTAGGATGTGGTACAGTAGGAAGCTTTAGCCTATCAACAATGGACTTCACAATCAAATTATTTTATGGGCCACTGTCAATGATACAATCAACCACATAATTATGAAGCAAATGGGTATGCATGATGAACATATTGTCACGGCTGCATGTGGTGGAATGGTGAGTCATCAATGTTACATAATTGAGTTATCGCCTTAACTCCTCATAATATTATCCCTTGCCAGTAGTCTTGATGGGGTTATCACATGTGCCCTCATCAGACTGTACAAGTAAAGTCTTCTTCTTAGACTTTTGTAATTGTCTACATTTAAATTTATCATGCCCTTTTCTTTTACAATAATTACAAAATTTTTGAGACTTAGCATGAGAAGAAGAAGAAGAAGAAGCATGAAACGTATGCTTAGAAGCAAGGGATTGAGTAGAAGAAAGAGTATAAGAAGAAGGAGAGAAATTAGAAGGTTGCCTTTGTGCCTGTTGATGTGAACGAGATGATTGTGTCAAACCACCAGAAGAGTAGCAAGGTCCTCGATGCTATGCAATGAACTTCTCCTCCACAAGTTGTGCATGATTGAAGATATCATCAAGAGTAGTGCAAGGAATATATTTTAACTTGTGATAAAAGTGTGCAAGTAGGATTAATGTATTAACATTGATTATTTTGTAATAAGCTGATAAATAATATTGTCTTTACAACCATTAATTACAAAAAAAGCAATGTTAATACATTAATTCCTATTAATAAAAGAAATATGTGCTTATCAATTATATAGTCATAGGAGGGATAGCCAAAAGTAAATAGAAACAATGACACGAGAATATACTAAAAAAATATAAGAAATGAGTATCAACAAAAATCCTATAGTTCTAGTTGTTATTTCTCACTCAATATTTAACCTTAATGTTCCTCCTTTAGTTCCCCTTTGACTGACAATACCTATGTTTTTTGATCCTACACCAAGAAAATACCAAAGCCAGTCCCTAGCCCTAGTTGTAGAAGCTATTGATCTATTTGGGCATGTTTCCTTTTTTTTCTATGACAAAACTAATCAAGCTCAAAATTTCATGATAATTTCATTGCATATTATAGGGATTGTTTGCATAATGAGAGCTCAACTAAAATTCATGACTATGAATTTGGTAAGTAATGCACTTGATTGGTTTCCATCTTTTCCAAAAAAATTATTTATTCTTTGAATACTTTTGTTAAAAAAATAAAGAAACAATTTAGTGATTATATGATTAATTATATATATATTTGATTTTACATGATGGAATATATAGCCACCATAATGATCTGAGCATGTTGTCCTTATGGACATCACAATATTCTATGTTGTTCACCTTGAAAGCTGCCATAGAGTACTCCGTACAGTCCACCCCTATAACCACCATGCCACACTCATTTTAAACCTTTTACACCATTGAAAGTACCAGGAAAGGGACAAGCATTCAGTTCGATGAGGCTCAATATTTGAACCTTGGGTGTCTATCCCCCTTATGGGGTTTCATCGTACCAATTGCTCTACACCTTGAACATTATGATTAATTATTGAAGTAATGAATATTTTTACTAATTCTAAGCAAGGACCAAATTAATTAGTATATGAATTTCACAAAAAATGAAATATATTAAAATCCAATGCTAACATGATATTAACAAAAGAGGCAACAACTCAAATGTTTATTAACAAATTAAAAAATCCCTTTTAGGTTAAAGTACATGTGCACAACCCATGTGGTTTATATTAGTGTAGGTGTTTAGTTTTAGCACATACATTCAACCAAATCCTCAAAAAAGGCATCAAGCAGTAGATGATCAACAAGACAAGTTACCCTGGGTAAAGCAGACTTGAAACTGCCCTTGTGCAAAAGCACTATAGTTAAAAAAAAAATGTCATCCTAGCATTTTTTATCATTTTCAACGCTTTTGATAGTATGAATGAAATATCTGTAGGCATGAGCTTAAGGCACACCGATTCCTTCCTCCACTCATGAGAATTTCTTCCCTCCAATGGAGCCCTCTCCCAAAATTTTTTAAACAAATATTATGGGATGAGCATTCAATAAGCATTATCAAGGTGTCTAAACTCTACCAAATCATCTCCAAGCTCCCTTCCTCATACTCTCTCTCTCTCTCTCTCACATTCTTGAGCATCTTCAACAAGCATTTGGGGTAAGTGAAGCAAGGCATAAAGAATTGGAGCAAGACCACACCCTTTCATTGATGCCATCAAGGAGGAACTCTTGGATGGGAGGATGAGGTTCTACTAGTATTTTTTTCTAATATTGCATTTCTAGCTTACCCTTCTCTTCAATTTGCTTTTATTTTCATGCATTCTTCCTTATTACCTTGCTAACCACTTTTGTTTTACATGTTATAACTGTTAACACTCATTTATCTCATTCTTATTTTTCATATCATATTATCTTGTGATTTCTAATATATTGTGCAACTTATTAACATTATTTCATGCCCACATTGTATCATCATATCATTATTTATAGGTAATACTTTATTGTTTTCTTCACACATGACTTAAAATATTAACTATATCCATTTTGTAGTTATGGATATTCATTAAAATCCTATTTGATTAGGCTATTGCATCTACTTGTAGTATATAATCCTATTTTATTAGAAATTATTTGCATGATTTCATAGGCATTAATCTCTTGTTTTTATTGCATATGCTTAGAACCGGTCATATTTATTGCTTTGATTCTACTTTTATAATTATTACACACATTTATAGAATTTTGTAGCATCAAACCTTGTTTTATGATCTTCTTAGGCCTAATTTGCAAGGTTTTGTAGACATTAACTTAATACCAATATTTTGCAATCTCTCAGGCACTTTTGAAACATTTTATAAATACTAGACATAAGTTTATAAAAATTTATAACTATTTGAGTGCTAAAACATTTGCAATTAGGGTTAGAGCATAATTTAGAACATATCCATGCATTTGAGCCAAATTTCATATCAATTTAGTCATTGAAACCTCTATTTTAAAGTTACAAGAGTAGAAATACTGACATTTCCAAAATCCTAGCACTTTTGCCTCTCTATTTTGTATAGTGCAAAAGTATTAGGGCAACATTTTTGAGCAATTTTAGTGTTTTTGCATGTATTCACTCTTTTTCCAATGTTGAAATATTTTCTATATTTGTGTTACGAAAAGAGGGTTTTATTAGTCTATCCAAACAGTCTATCACTTCCCAATGACCATATAAACCCCCTTTAACCTAACTACAAATGTTATTTTTCAAGTTCTATAGGTTCCAACAAAAGCGCTAGGTTTAAAAAAAAGTGCTAGGGTAGCACTTATATGGAGTTTTAATGCTTCTACATACCCATCCAAATTTAGGTTTTGTAGTTATAATTTATTTTATTTTTGCTTTTTATACTTGAATATGTCATTTTTCTCTATATGATTGTGTTTTTTTTCTAACAAAATACACCTAAATTTCAATATTTAAGGAAGGGTTTATTTTAAATTCGTTTTTCAAAAAATCTTTAGGCAAGGAATTAAAATAACATTTAGCTACACTTAGGGTAGATTTATTTGTTGCATACTTCCTTATTTGCACTTGAAAAGAAATAATCCTTTCCTTTCTCACAATCAATGAAATCTAAAAGAACATATAGCTTAGGTCTATTGTTTGCTTGTAAGACTTGTATTCTTCCATCCATATATTTTTATTTTAGCTCATAGTGGTCTTTTTTGGGTTAGAAACACAACCTTATGTTATTGATAAATTGATACATAAAACATTCACTTAAACATATACATATACTTTTACATATACATATACATGGAGGTAGACCAACCTGCATGAAAGTTTTTAGGTCCTCTTTGGAAAGGGACTTGGGGTCTCAATCCGTGTGACCTATTGTCTACATTTTGGTGAAACTAACATGAAACACACATTTACCTTATAAAAGGATAAAATTAGTTTAACAGGAATCAAGATCACTTAATTTATTTGTTTAGCTTAAATAACATTAATCAAGATTAAGAAATTGTTCCTTATACCAATGTGAAAATACCAACATTGAGTCATCTATCTAGGTATGATTGATCCTTGTATTATTCCTTGTTCATAAGCACCTATAGTGTCTAATAAAATATTATTTTAGATCACTCCCTCAAGTATCTCAAGCTTTACCTTACATCAATCCGTAACCCCCATTAGTATTGCCAACATATCCAAACTAGGCATCTTTAGAATTCCAAAATATAAATGCCAAGTTAGAGTACCTTGAAAAGCAAGATTCAAAATCTGAAGAATTATAATGTCAAATCACATCTCTTTAAAGGGCCTCATCTAGGAAAAAATACTCCTTTGATGAATTTTATAGCCAACCATTAGATCCTATAGTTACTAGCCATCCATTTCCACCAAATTTTGAGACACCAAAATTTCAAATGTATGATGGCAATCAGGATCCTATTAATCACCTTAGATTATTTCAAATTGCTTGTAGTGATGTAGCTCATGATGAAATGCTTCTCCTTAGACTCTTTCCCAAAAGCCTTAGCGACCTAGCCTTGGAATGGTGTTCTAGATGCCCTGTCATTCCATTAAAATCTTTAGGGAACTTATAAAGGCATTCATAAAATAATTTTCAGTATATATTAAAGAAAATATCACCATAGATGACCTTTATCAATTGAAACAAGCTAAAGATAAAAATTATTCTACTTTCTTGGCAAAATGAAGAACTCTTACCAAAAATCTCTAGTACATCCCTCCACCAAATAAAATTTTACATATATTCATATGCAATATTCATAAACAATTATCATATCATTTAGAAAGCACTAATATTACTTCCTTATAGGAAGAAATAGACATGGCCAAACATGAAGATGCTGCCCTCCTATGAAGGGTGCAAATTAAATACAAGAAAGAAGATAAACCATCTGTAGACACCCAAAAGTCACACATGTCTACTTCTATGTACTTGTATATCCATCAGGACACTTGTAGGTTTGCATAGACCATCCTAGACACCTCTAAGCTATTGTAGACCAACATAGACTATTGTAGACTTGCATAGGCTATTATAGACCAACTTAGACCACCCTAGACCAGTGTAGACTACTTTAGATCAGTGTAGGCTATCGTAGACCTTTGTAGATTTATGTAGGCCATTTCGTTGGTCTATAAGCACAAAACCCTACTAAACTACACAATCTGCATCATAACCACCTTTCATCCATAAAAAAACCACTTATCAATCACCTAAGGAAACTTAATCCCTTCCTAGACCTAATTAGGACCCCACGAGGCTATTAGTTCCTAAAAAGTCTTAATTAAGGTTAATTCCAATTCTAATTTTAAAGTCACTTCACTTAAGTGCACTTTTTGGATTAAAAGGGTTAATTAGGTTCCTAAACCCTAATTAGTCTTAATTATTCCCTCCCACATGTGTGTGCACCAAGTTAGTTAGGATATTTCCTAGGAAACCCTAACCTAACCCTAATATAACCTTAGAGTTGACTAATCCTAGTTAACCCTAATCTCTCCTCACACATGTGTGAGGATGAGATATTTCTTTAGGGAATGTAGGAATGACACCTCATAAACCCTAACCTAACCATTTTAGAACTTTACCTTAGGGTTTAGTACTCCTAACCACACCCTCTACACCTTAGGTTTTTCTATAAATAGTGGACCTAATTACTCATTATCTCTCTCTTCCCTTTTAGTTAGCCTACAAAAAATTTACAAAAATGCAACCAAAAGTGCAATCTCAGACATCTAAACTGTACAAACAACATCGCAGCACCTGAGGAGCTCATCCGGACAAGGATCTCCAACAAAAAGTTCTCATAGCTCAATTTGCCCCCCAACTGTGAATCCAAATTCCAGTTTGCTCCCCAACCTGTGAGTTGTCCCTACAAAATATTTTTCATTCCAAATATGTGAGGTATACTCCATTTCATGATTTTATACTCATTTGTGCAATTTATTTTAGTTTTCATCACATATTTTGGGTCGATTTGTCTTCTTCACCATGGGGCCTGACTAAGGCAAGCCCCCAAACATACTAACTCTATTTTGCAGGTCTAGCATAGATGCAAAGAGTAAAACAATAGAAAATACAACTATCGATGGCACACATTATGCATGAATCCCACCTACATTGAGGAGCCCAAAATATAACATCTGATTTATTGTACATTTATGAAAGAAAGAATGGGAATTCTCCTTATTTGTAACATAAAAGCATGTCTATCATGAATAAAATCAACACTTCTAAATAATATATGTTTTAGCAAGTTATTATATCAAATGCATTCTTTTGTACGTTTCATTTTGGAACTCCCAGTGGGACCCCCATAAAGGATTGTGCTAGACTAGTTTTATCATGAATATATCACAATTTTCTATTTTTGTCTTATTGTAGGTACCATATCCAGACATCATAAAGACCCCTAAAACCCTGAAAATCTCCTCAAGTCATAAAAATAGAAGTTTAAGGCCCATAGATCTGATTCTTCCCTTGTCCTACGAATCCAGATCCAATTTGCCCCCTAGCCTATGAATTGAGCCTAAATGCTCAAAAAACCCTCAAAATTGCAAAGGTCAACAACAGAAAGGTAGAAAAATCCATCTGGATCAAAAGGAATCAGGTATTTCCCTTTTTTTTCTCTGTTCTATCATTTTATTGCAATGAAAAGTTCACTATAAAATACATCATGTCATTCAGTGAATCTCTCGCTTCAATGCACTTATCATGTCAAGAACATTTAGATTAGCTGCTCTATATTTATCTTTCTGTATAAAAATTAGAGTTACATGCTTCTTTGATTAAAGAATTAAAGTAGGTTTTTGTTTCTAGTCATTCTTCTTGTAAATTGCAATTCTTAAAGCTTCTCTTTCTTGCAATAGTTAGGTCTTCTAAACTGCTGTCCAAAAACTTGCTTTAAATCAAAAATTACAATTCATTTATTTTTCAAGAACACTCTCATTTATTTTCTCAGATCACATTTTAAATAGGTTTTTATTTATCCTTTTGTATTATTCTATCAATCTCTTTTGAAAGTACATTTTAAATTCCCTTTTCCAAAATTGCATTTAGGATTAGGGTTTACACTTTTTATTTGAACACTTTATTAAGAAAAAAATTCAAATATCTTTTTGAACCAACACAATCAATTTCCATTCCTTTCATGCATCTAGGATTAAAGCTTTTTAATCTCTTTTCGCATCAATTTTTCAAAGCATCATTCACATTCCATTTTGTACAAATGCAATTTCCAGATTCATTTCATGCATTTAGGGTTTAGAATTTTAGATCTTTTTTTTTTGTATTTCCTTATCAATGCAATTTCAAATCTCTTTTTGTACCAAACATCACTTATCCATTTCTTTCTTGTATCTAGATTATATTTTCAAATTCCTTATTGCATTTCCTTATGATCGTGAATCATTTCCTTTTTATAAGAGTAAATTTCAATTTTCTTTCTTGTCTTTAGCTTAGATTTCTCATTTCTTTGACAATCACATGCTTTTTTTGGTTTACTTATTTACTTCATAAGCATATATACTAGTTTCTTTCCAAAAAGGTACATAGGGTTAGCTTTCTTTTAAAATGCATCTTACTTTATCCTTTGCTTCCAAAAAGCGCATATAGGGCTAGATATCATTTCAAAAATGCATTTAGTTAGATTCTTGCTTTATACATCATCGTTAGAAAACTCAAAACCACACACACACATGGTTCAAAAACATTGTGAGATTGGACTTCATCCCCGATCCATCGTTAGATATTGGTGTGGACAAAGTTGTACCCTCCACCAGATTGCCCCCTAGATACGTAGCAAACCCATAGGAGTGGTTTTATAGACTTCATCACCAAAAAATCCTCCACTTTTGAGATTAAACTTCTGACTTCATCACCAGAAGTTACCTTCAAAGTGAAATATGATTAGATGCCTTTGTTCACAAGGCTCACATAATTTGTGAACATGGTATTTGTCATTATTGACTAAGCCCATATGAGGGTGAAGCAAAAGCATGGGTATGCCAGTAGTAGGTCTCAAATAGTGCCACCTCTTCTCATGAGAGGATACAGTGAACTCATGTTACCATCTTGAGTTCTCCCCCTAGAGGTTATCTTTTGACTGTGCCTTCCATACAAGTCACCATTTGTACGTTGTGATATCATTATATTTTGTGCACCTTTGGGTGTTGTAGGAGGTTCTATACCAATGCCACTCTTGATTTTCTAGAGTATTCACTCCACTACCCATGATTTTATCTAGGAAGTATCAAAACACAATCAAACAAACAAAACATTTTATTTTTTTGTATTTAGAACTGATTCCAGTTTCGTGTTGTTTGCATGATCACAAATTGGTTTTAGCACATCACACCATGCAACACTTTGTTTTTTAGCTGCACATAAATTGTCATTGTATTTTGAGTCCACACATCATAGGGTTGCTTCTAAACCCCTTTGCACAACACATCCAAAACCTTAAACCTCAGTCTCTGGGTAGTTCTAAAGCTTCATGGCATGATATACACAATCATGCTTGTTATTACCCATAGTCGAGCACACGACCAAGAATACCATATAGAGGAGGCTTCTAGCACCACTTCTAGTCAGTCTACCCCTCCTCCTTCACTCATGAAGGGGAAATCCACATACACACCTGATCTGCTCACATAATTTGATCTATATTACACACATAATATCTCAGGGTGAGACATCCAGTTTGAGTGAATCCCTTGCACTTCATTTGAATAAGACCATCCACTTACTCACCCTTCATCATCGCCTAATCCAACTTCTACATTTTGTGATCATGTGATCTACACTACCCCAAGACAACCCCCTACTCTATTCACAATAGAAGAGGAGACCCCACCTACTTCTCCTACCTTCGTTCACCATTTCTTTTAGAACCTATCTCAATCCTTTTTTGAGAGTGACTCCTCGTTACTAAATTGTACTCGCCCTCAGGTTGAATATTTTACCCCTACTGTAGGGATGATTTTATACCCCTCATCATCCACACCAGGTACTCATATACCATCCTTCCAATATACACCGCAAGAACCCCTCTTGCAACAACAACAAGTGCCACCTCCATCATCACACCTACACTCTTCTCAAGAGTCACAACCATCTTCTTCCCAATAATCATTTTTCCCAACCTTTGAGGATTTGTCCCAACCACCTCCTCAAATGCAACCAATGCAATACCAATAATATCAGCTGACCAAAAACACCTAATTTGGAGTGAACACATTTACCACTCCACCTTTGCAATCTCCTACTTCTGAAGCTTACCCCTCTTTCTCTTCATCCTTCCTAGCTACATCGCAGGTAATAGGAGAATGTGCTACCCAATCTACCATTCCACATTTGGCTACATATACCTTTATATTACCCCCTCCCCCTCCTTTTTAAGCTCCACCTATCGGTCCTATTCCCACCTATGGACCAAGATCCACAATCTATACCCCTATTCCCCTAAGGTAATCCACCCAGTTTAGTTTTCCCACATCTTATTCGTCGAGACAAAGATAGGTGCCATCCTTTGATACTTCATCTCATCCACCTCCCACATCGTTAGTTCTGATATATCCACCATTATCTATAGGGTCTACATTCTTTACACCCCCTCCTTCTTGATCATCACCTCCCACAACCTAACCATTATAGTAGGCTCAGTCCCAATAGATACCTGTACCACAACTGCACACCCCATAGCCATAATACTATTACCCTTAGCAAATACCTGTTCCACAACCTAGTATTCCATTGGTCATAATATCATACGTCACTCAACACCCACCTCACCAAGACCAGTTTCAATACTTCCCTCCTTAGTACTGGTAAGAACAACAACTCTAAAACCCATCACACTCACAGGTGCCACCCACTGTCACACCTTCCCCTACACCCTTGGCACCTAAAATTCAACTCTTGCAAGATGAAGTGAAGATGCTCAACCTTCACACAACCAACTATGGACCATAGAAACTGACCTACAATGAACTTTGCAATGAGCCAGTCCATCCATAAGTGCCAATCCCACATTATCCCTATCGTTGTTGCATAAATTTATTATGATTACATAAGTCATTCACCAATATGCATAAATATCAAATCATTCATCTACAATACATTATCCACAATAACAATCCACAAATGAGAGAGAGATAGATAATACCCTTAAAGTAGGGAAACACCAATAATACTCCTTAAGGAAGAAATCACTCCACAAGTTATCCCAATATGAGAGGCTACTTAAGGAGGGCAAAGTCCCATAAGCCACTTCATGGGCAACGTCGATTATATAAGATTCTTCTTCAATGATAAATATCTCTTCTTTATATATCCATATTCTTATTCTACTTTGTGGAGCCTACTACTAATATAATATAATATTATAATATAATATAATATAATATAATAATACAATCAACCTTAGATTATATGTGGCCCATGCCAACCCTTATACAATATAATAATATATCCCCAAATATATATTCCTAGGTACCCTACTATGCCACCCTCCTTACAAATGTTTCATCCTCGAAACATATCAAGAAACATGATAATATGATGTGCTAATTAATTTTAGCAAATGGTACCAATATCGATAATCCATCCATCCAAGTGAAACACGTTGATGCTGGTATGCCATTTTGTTACTTGAATATCCAAATCTGCTTCATTGGCTCCACACTTTTATTGCTATATTTTGATAATTTGAATGATGGATCCACTTATTCATTAATGCTGATGAATTGCTTTGAAAACTATTATCACTATGCTTTCTCTACCAAACTCTGCCATAGTTGGTGCCCTTATGATTCCATGTAGAACCATAATATTGTTGCCTTGAACCATGCCTTCAAGAATGTTGTCACTCATGGTGGTGTGGATGGCGATATGGTGCAACCTTAACTTGATATTCTACCTTCTTTGATTTCCCAACATTTGGCTCCACTGGTTTAAATTATTCTACACATTGTTCTTTCATGTTCTCTTTGTATGGTGTGTCCTTGTGCTCTTCTATGAAATCTTCCTTAGACTCTATTATTGTTATTTTCACCGAATTAATTGTTGCTACTTATTCCATGGACTTTGTTGCTGCTACTACCTTCTTGGATTTTGTTTTAGGTTCTTCAATTTGTTTCTCTACAACCACTTCTTGATTTTTCTTGCATCCTTGCTCCTTAAGCTAAGAAATATCCTGCAATGTTATCTTCTTTTTCTTGTACCATAAATTCATAAACTTCTTTTGCACATTAATGTTAATAGTACCCAAAGAATCTAACCAAGGATAACCAAGAATAATATCCTCATCATCCATATGAATAGTATGAAGATCTGAATGTAAAACATATTTATCCACGGTGATCTTCAAATCTTCAAAAATATAAACATTCTCACCCTCTAGATGTATGTTCTTACTTTTTATTGCTTGAACTTGCAACTTCTTAGCCAAAGCAATATTAATAAAATTATATCTACTACTAGGGTTAATAGAAATAATAACCTGTTCCTTTTGAATGCTTCCATGAACCTACAAACTAGAATTTTTAGATTCAAACAAATTCCTTTGTCAATTTTCTAATTTATCTTCAACCAAAGATATGGTTTCCTCTGTTTGCATACTGATATCTTTTTTTTATCTTCCCTGACATTTTCCTCTTTCTTCTTGAGTAATTTTATTTCTTTTTCATAATCTTCATTCTGTTTCTTGAAAACTTCCCATTCTCCTTTTATTGCATTTCGCTCATTTTGAGTTTCCTGTAGTTCCTTTTCAAGGTCTTCGATGACATCCATTAGGTAATATATATAATATGGGTCCCATCTACTCAAGAATTCATGCTCTATTTCATCCCAAGTGTATTCATTATTCCTTTCTTTACAAAATTTTATCCACCAAGACAAAGATTTCCCTTTAAGACATATATCAAGGAAGGATTTCTTGAAAGAAATATTATGATATGGATACCTAAATGTTTTCCACCATTCCCTAACTTCAATATCATCTTCTCTAGAAAATAATTCTAGCTTCAGAAGTTCACACCTCTAGATAATGCAAATCTAGGGTTTCATGAAAATATATATCATACCCCAATGCAAACTAGGGTTCTATAAAAGTAAATATCTTTCCATTGAATTGAAGCTAAAATTCCATAGAGACAACTAGATCTACAATTTTTCTTCCCAACAAAATAAATTACAACTGATTTGCTTACCCGAACTACACAAATTTTGTCTTTCAAGAATTTCACAATTTGAAAATTTATCACTTTCCTTGTTCTAGATGGCTGACTTCAGAAGGTCGTATCTCCCTCAATACTACTTGGATTCCTTCATATGACCACTCATTTTAAAGCTCTTCAAAATTTTCACAATATGATCCAAGAATAGCCTAAATAGGATAAACTTGCGTAGAGATATGGCTCTTGAAAGATGAGATATTTTTTCCAAAATTTTTTTGCCCTAATTATGTAATTTCACATAGAAATCCCCACTTTGCAAAAATCATTGCTCTGATACCACTTGTTGCATAAATTTATTATTATTATATAATTCATTCACCAATATGCAAAAATATCAAATCATTCATCCAAAATACATTATCCACAATAACAATCCACAAATGAGAGAGAGATAGATAATACCCTTAAGGTAGGGAAACACCAATAATACTCCTTAAGGAAGGAATCACTCCACAAGTTCTCCTAATATGAGAGGCCACTTAAGGAGGGGAAAGTCCCATAAGCCACTTCGTGGGCAATGACGATTACATAAGATTCTTCTTCAACGATGATTACAATGATAAATATCTCTTCTTTATATATCAATATTCTTATTCTACTTTGGGGAGCCTACTACTAATATAATATTATATTATTATATAATATAATATTATAATACAATCAAACTTGGGTTATGTGTGGCCCATGGCAACCCTTCAACAATATAATAATATATTACCAAATATCTATTTCTATGTACCCTACCAATCTCTTTGAGATCCCAAAGTTTGATAAATACAAGGGTAAGGAAGAACCCAAAGAAAATGTGAGCAACTACCACTCATCTTGCTACTAGCTTCATAGTAGTAACCCTCTCATGTTGCATACCTTCTCCATTTCACTTGGGGGACAAGAATTAGATTGGTACAACATGCTCCTGCATCATAGCCTGTATACCTTTAAACAGTTGGCCAACTCATCCCTGGAATACTTTTCCATAAACATAAAAAAAACCAACTTTTCAGACATCTACACCCTGTGACTAGCCCATGATGAAACTATTATCAAGTTTGTATTGCATTGGAGATCAATCATCCATGACCTCGCCCATAGCCTTCCTACTACCGAGTTAGTGATGCTCTTCTCCATGAGTTACTATAAACACATCTCCACATATTTTTAGCTTCATCAAAGCCTTACCTTTGAAGTAGCCATTGCCTAAGTCAAATTTATTGAGAACATCAAGGTCCAATCAAGCAAGATTAAGTTGAGATAGAAACCAATATACAAGTCCAATTTTTATTTCAATAGAAATACACCTAATCAACCTTATCCTTGATTTCCACAAGCCAAATAAGTGCCATATTCTACTTTAGCACCCTCATTGGTCCTACAACTCTTTCCTCCACAATAAAAAATATTTCAAACCAATGCATCTCCCCATCCTAGGCCTCATCAGCCTCATGACATGCATCCATAGGTTTCACAATGTAACCTTACACCACTTTTTGAACCATTACCAGCCCTTTTCCAAAGGTTATACGATGCATGCTACATCATCCTACTCAAAATTTGATCACTTGATATAAACCTACCTAAGCCTCAAGGATATAACAAGGAAGCCTTCTGTCAATACCACTAATAGCACAACCATAGTATTGATACTTTTTGCTCCTTTCGTAGCCATGTCCAGGATATTATCGAGAGGGGTACCATCCAGGTCTCAAACCCCCTCGCACCAAAAAATCAAAACCTAAGGATCTTCCAAAACCCCTTACCTAATAATAGAGGAACTAACCCCAAATACCACCTAATCCTCAAGGGCCACGTAGGCAAGTAAATAATGTCCAACGTGACCCACCTTCACATGGTGTAGTGGGCATGATTAACCTTACCACTTGCAACCAAAAGTACCCTTCATATCAAACCCCACCTATTGTTTCTCCACCAGTACCATTTACATCTCTACCATATCCTACAACTTCCAACACCACACCTCCATAACCATAAAATATCATTATAATCCATGGTATCCTTACCCACCAACTGTGCAACGCTCCTGCCCACTTATCCATATTTGATCTTCTACATTAGTCTCAACCCTATCACAAGGTATTGAACAACATCCTATATTATATCAATATTAAGATCCATTACATGAACGCCTTCAAGAACTATATAAGAAATATTCCATGCCACCTTCAATCCTCCATCAGCTTTCATGATCACGAGATCACAAAACTTATAGGAGAAGGAGTAGATCCTCCTCTCCATATCCAAGTGACCATCAATGATATTACATACAAATATGTCCTCGTTGATACAGGTTCCTCCATTAGTATCATCTCCACATCATATCTATATCACCTTCATATATCACTAGCTCACTTTACCATCTCATCACTCGATCTACATGCATTCGATGGATCAATACGACCTAAATTAGGATCCACTGTCTTACCCATTCAGGTAGGCATCTGCACCATACCCATCCTATTTCACATAATTCAAGGTGAAATATAGTACAACATCCTGTTTGATCATCCATGGATCAGGGACATGTAGTGTATCCCCTCTACATTGCACCATTGTATTAAACACGTTCATGATGGACTCATCCACTGTGTTCCTACCGACAGAGACCCCTTTAAATTTTGCAACATTGCAAACCTACTGCTTGTACCTTCATCGTCCTCCACACAACTATTCCCTATTTATTCTCACCATTATGTAGGAGCATCAACATCATCCCCTACATCCTCTTCATTAACAAAATCATCACCAAATACTCACACCTCGATGTCCACACCACTAGCACCATCTACTGTAGTACCCAATATGACTGCTATATAATTTTCACCACCCTCCTTGTGGCCACCACCCTCTCAACCATCATCTTCAAAAAATCAACCCACAACATCGAGACCATCCTTGTTACCCATATCACGACCTACCACTCCACCTCGCCCACCTTCCTCCACAAAATTTTCCTCTTCTTCTTACACCTCAAAAACCTCCCCTTCCTTTTTACCCATGACCTAGGTATTTCACCTCACCTCGTAGACCAACACCGGATCCCACTCATCCTCATTTCCAATTCCCACATGCAAATAACCCTATCCCAACATGACAACTGAATGCCATGAGGGGGAGCAATGAGCTTTCTGTATCGATAATTAGTTGTTACATCCTTAAACTGCTACCATAAGATATTCTTAGGTCACATCCTCATATTTCTTTTCATATTTTCCACCTAGCTTGCCACAACATATATCCCTCCACATTTCCATTTTTATGAAAAATTCAAGCCTAGGTGACTACAATGTGTGTGATACCCTCATACATCCACCTAGAGTTTAGTCCACGTGTGACTTAGACCACCCTTCAACCTTAGTTTTGACCATAGGACCTGTCATACATTAGGGCATCCTAACAACCAAACTAACTTTGTGTATGTAGGAGTTGATTCCTCACTCCTGCCTATAGCCCCTCCACCACCACAATCTAATTTTTGTGGTACACTAGACCACATGGCTAACCCCTATTTCACATTATGCTACCTTCAATACTTCCATGGGTATAGATTTGGGTTAGGCTATTATGAAAAAGGGTTACATACACCTATTAATCCCCATATGCAATTACCTAATGATAAATATGGCCTAGGTTATCACCCAACCACCGTTTACATGTTAGAGGATGATCTCCAAGACTTATCCCTACATCCCTCCCCACTTCCAACACACAACTTGGAAGAGTATATTGATATGGGTATCCTAGAAGACAACCCATCCCCTCACTCAACTACCATAGTTCCCTGTGACTTATTTCAAGAAACTCCTTTTTCGACACAACATCATTATGTTGTGTTGATGAATAAATAAGTCAATTGGTCACTTTATCTCTAAAATATCATGATCCAGGGCATGACATGGCATCTCCCCATCTTTACCAGTACATTTGGCCATATTTGTTCCTATACATTGACAACTCCATCGAACCGCTACTCAACCACATTCTTCATCAATTTTCATGTGCCCTCCATTGAGCCTCCTACGATATCCACAAGTTATTGAGTCTTCATCATCAGAATCTTCACCATCCACTTCCCCCACAATGTTAGTTAATATGGTCGATGTGGATATAATTTTAACCCATTGTGATATGCACACTGAAAAATTCGTGATGACACACCAAATACAAACTTTATTAATATCACACACATATCACCCATACCGTCACCTCAAGATTTTTTACTTTCACCTCGTGTCCTACTTACCGTTAACACCCCTTAACGTACTACACCACCAATTATTTCATGCATTCATCACACAAACATCTAAATAGATGATGAATATAAAATTCCCAAATCCATCGATGACCTCCACCTTATTTCAGTCCTAGAACAACTTTATGATGGTTCTCACATGCTAATAAAAGAAACCATTAATGTAGACATCGGTGATGATATAAAAAACCTTCATATTGTTAAACTAGCCACTAGCCTTTCACCTAAAGAGAAAATTTTATTCACTACTTTCCTCAGAAAGTACATCAGAGTCTTCGTGTGGTCCTACAAGGACATGCCAAGCCTTGATCCTGCCCTCGTAGTCCACAATATTACATTAGACAAAGAGGCTAAACCTATCAAATAGAAGCTATGATGCATGCACCCAACAGTTGTGGTGCTAGTAAAGTTTGAGCTCCAAAAGCTCTTAGATGTAGACTTTATCATACCCATAGACTATCCTGAATGGGTCTCCAACATGGTTCCAATGCCTAAACCTTTCTATGAGGTTCATGTCTACACTGACTTCCATGATTTACATAAAGCATATCCCAAAGACAAATTAACTCTACCTAACATCGATTCGCTCGTTGAATCCATAGCAGACCATAATATGATTTCTCTTGTGGAAAGATTCTTTGGGTATAACCAAATAAAAATCAACCCCACTGATCAGCATAAAACTTCATTCACAACCCCCTAGGGGAATTTTTGTTACAAGGTCATGCCCTTTGGTATTAAAAATATTGGGGCAACCTACCAGCGTGCAATGACTTACATATTTCATGATTGCATGCACAAAATCATGGAAGATTATGTTGATGACCTCATCGTAAAGTCCAAGGAATTTTCATAACATTTAGATGATCTTTGAAAGATCTTCGACCATTTACTAGAACATAATGTGCACCTTAACCCAAATAAGTGTGTCTTTGGTGTTACCCCAAGCAAAATACTGGGATTTATTATCTCCTAATGTGGCATCAATGTAGACCCTAAAAAAGTAAAGACCATCATCGAGATGCACTGCCTACAAACTTAAAACAATTACGCAACCTTCAAGGCAAAATCACTTCCATTCATTGATTTATAGCATAATTATTAGACAAATTCAAACCATTCAATCATATCCTATAGAAAGGAGTCACTTTCAAATGGTATGCCAACTATCAACAAGCCTTTGATTCTATCAAAACTTGTCTCACTTCTCCACTAGTTATGTCTCCCCCACATCCATAGTTACCGCTTATGCTATACATTTTAGTCATATATTTTGTGCTAGGCACTTTTTTAGCTCAAAAGAACATACTCGACAAAGAATAGGCTATATATTATATTAGTCGTACGCTATTCAGATATAAAATTCAATATGGGTAAATGAAAAAACTATGCCTAGCTATGGTTTTCACCACCCAAAAACTTTGTCACTATATGTTAAACCACACTACTTTTGTCATCGCCCAAGACAATCCCCTGCGATATATAATGAACAAAAGTTACCACAACTCTTGCACAATAAAATGGATTATGCTTCTAACCAAATTTGACCTAGATTCAATTTCACAAAAATCCATAAAAGGATAGGTCATCACAGACCAACTTGTAGAGGCCCCACTACCAGATGATCACCCTCTCAATATTCAGCTTCTAGATGACTCCATATTCCACATCACAGAAGTTGAAGAATATTTCAAGCCTGAAACACCGACCAATTTGACTCTATTATTTGATGGCTCCTGATGCACTCATGCTGGGGGTGCACGTATTATTTTATTCATACCTAAAGGGGAGCCACTCTCCTTCTCATTTAAATTAGATTTCCCTTGCACAAACAATAATGCATATGAATCCCTAATCCTAGGATTAAAATAGGTCCACTCCATGCATATTAGATGCCTCCACATCATAGGTGATTTCCTCTTGATAGTAAACCAAGTCCAAGAAATTTGGCAATGTTGTTGTCCAATCCTTCAATAATACAAGCAGGTTGCACAACACCTACTTGCTCAATTTTAGTGGTACAACATCAAAGCTGCTCCGCAATCATAAAAATGTTTTGTTTATACAATGGCCTCCTTAGGATAATTAATCTCACAAAACCCCCTATCAGATACCATGTGTGTATCCATTCATACCCTCATCTAATCTACTATCACCTACGCCTCCCATAAATGATGGTAGCATTCATGTAGTCAACACCGAGCCACACAATCCTTAGTTTGCATAAATCAAGAATTATATTAAATTGGGATTCCTACCATGTGAGCTACCACATGCTCATCATCGAGCATTCAAATAAAGAGTGATTCACTATACACTGTTGGGGGATATCCTACACCATTGCAGTTATGATGGCATCCTCTTACATTACCTATAACCACATGAATCTCAGTGGGTTGTACAAGAAACCCATGATGGTACATGTGATGGCCACTTCAATGGCATGGAAATAATAAAATGCATCCTTCACATGGGCTACTACCGACCCAAGATGGAACATAATTATTGTGAGTATGTGAAGCACTGTGTCAAGTGCCAAAAATATGTAAATCTCACACATATCCCATCTCAAGTGCTACAACCTATTCAGTCCATGCGGCCTTTCTCCCAATGGGACCGTGACCTTATCGAACAATCACACCCGCCTCCTCTAGTTGTATCGCTCCAAATTTTTTGCATCCTTACCTTCAAGCTATAGGATCCGTGCCTGGAAGGGGGATGCGAGAAGGATGGGACAATACCTAGGACTGAGAGGCCCTTTGAAGGTCCCGCCTCTCGGGGGAGGGGTATAAGGATGAATTTTTGACGGATGGTGGGTTCACCAGGAAAATTTGGAGTGGCAGTTTCCACACCTCGGTTGATAGTGGGTTTGATGTGTTTATTTTGTACTTTAATCATTCAATTTCTAGGTTTGGCCAAGATGAATCTAAACTATTCTATATGCCAATGCTGATTTTTATGGATACAAAAAATATGAATAAATGCTAAACACAGAGAATGTGCCGAATGGGACAGAACATACCTGATTCTGGATGTCTGATGAAGATTCTAAGTTTTGTAGCAATTTAGATTGTCTTGAATCGTACATAATCATATGATATTTCAAAGAATTGTCTCAAATCATAGTCAATCTTCTGAGATCAGACTGAATCGTCTGAGATCTAACGAATTCATCTGATGAATTTGTCAGAAACCTGCAATCACAAAAATAGATACAAAATACCAAAAATACAATTGCAGAAGCAAAGGAGAATGATAGAAATAATAGCAAACATGCCTAAATAATAGATTTAAATAACAAATAAGAGAAATGCAATAGATTTAATGATTGATTTAAACTTTATCATGCGGTTATGCTAAATGAGGTGAACTCCAAGATGCATAAACATAATAACTAAGCTAATGTATAAAGAAATACATAAAACAATAAAGAGATGCAAACTCTGGACTCTGATTGCCCTCAATCTGGACTACAGTTGGGATCACCTCCAATCATACGAGATCATCTGTGCTCCTCGACAGGATCGTCCAAAATCATCTTGAATCGCTTGCGATGATCCGATCTAGCTTCGATTGAAAAATAGTAAAGTTCCTACAAGAAAACATGAAATGTAGAACGCAAATGATGGTGTGAGGATGCTCTAAGGTACGTGGAAGTTTAGGGGGTTTAAGCAGAGTTTCAAATAGAGTCAAGGGGATAAATTGAGAAAATATCAGTTTATATAGGATTAGGGAGAGGTTAGGAGGTTGGAGATCATTTCAATTTGGGAGATCTCCAATAGGGGAGATTCTAACTGCGCAGACACGCTTTCTACCCAGGTTAGAGGAGCTGTTGGAACAAAAGCTAATTATGAAAATTTGGTTTTGGGACAAAATCATCTCGATGTTCTATTCTAGATGAATTTGTCAGATCTAGGATGATTTCATCTAATCTGTGATGATATCATCCAATGGTCAAAACAAATCCTAAAAATGGTGCAGAAAACAAGGGGAGCGGGTAACAGGCGGTTAACGGGCAGTTTGAGGTTAAAATTTGGATTTTTATCTTTTTACTAAGGTTCAACTATGCCAATTTTAGGGTGCTACATTTTACCCCCTCTTTAGCAATTTTTTTGAAGAAAATGCGTTAAAGACGAGTTCTTACCATTTTACGAGAAAGCAAACATTTACTCAATTTTTTAGACGATGATTCTAGGTCGAATCGTACGACTGCTGACTATGGTGCCTCCTCTGTGTTTTTACCCAAATCGAACGTTTGAGGTAAAAGCACGAAAAAGCAAAAATAAATAAAAAGAAAGTTGTTTTTAAATAAAATTAAGAAAAATAGGGTAAAACCCTAATTCATTTTTACTGTTCATTTTTGTTGTTCTAGAGCTCTGCAGACAAAAATGGTTGAGGCAGCGCACAGAGCGACAGAGGTCCGACGCGGGCTACGGGTAAGGATCTAATCCTAGTAGATTAGGTTTGAATTTAATTTGTGCAATTTTTTGTTTTAAATTTTGATTGTTTGGGGCATCATAGCCATTTTTAGGTCGTCGACGACGTCAGGATGAAATCGTCCCTATTTCGTCAAAATCATCCCTAGATCATCGATTTTGTCGGAGGGCAAAATTAGCAAACTAGGGGTGATCCCATCCAACAAGGGGCGATCCCCAAGTTGCGAAATTGGAGATGATTTCATCCTACAAAGGATGATTTTATCCAATTTTGGACAATATCATCCAATGGTGGACGATATCATCATTTTTATGAAATTTTGCTTTGTTTGAAATGTATTTAATTGATTTTAATAATTGGTTTATTAATGAAATTTTGTTGTTTTATTGTTTGTTTTGTAGAGGGGATTACTAAAGATTCGATAATGGAAATACAAGGGACTAAGAGATGACATAACTATGCTCGACCAGGCAGAGCCTGACCAACTAGCACAGGTCGGGCTACGACATGTGGCAAAGATGCCACAAGTATCGACGGACATGGGGCTACTAACAGCCCTAGTAGAGAGGTGGTATCCAGGATCATCCTATTTCTAATTACCGACAAGGGAGATGGCTTCCACACTAGAGGACATATGGAGGATCATGAGGATCTCCATACAGGGACGACTGATGATGCCTACGGCCAATCAGGGCCAGCGATGATGAGATTGACCGAAGACCCGAGCTTCGCCCTGGAGAAGGGCGGGGTGAACATCGAGTCTCTAAGGTAGATGCCTAGGGCATTTAGGCTGACTTGGGTTTTGGTAGGGGTGGTAGGTGGCTTATTGCTGTGCCACCAGAGCGGGTGCAGATTACCATGGCTCCTATCAGAGGTGGTCTGCGATATGAGAGACCACAAATACAGGTTTGCATGGGGCAACTTTGTACTATGCCACTTGTATAGGATCCTGCATGAGGTCGTATACAAGGGAGGTTGATGTCTGGTCTTGACATCGCTACTACAGGTTTGGTGCTGGGAGCAAATCATGGTGCGAAGGCCGATAGGGCTTCCACTTATAGGGGTTGATCGAGAGAGGCCCCAGGTTTTCTACTGGTGGCACAAAGGGGGTCACATCGATGGATAGATCTGTCGATGTCACGAAGGTTGCTAGACGATCTCATCCTGGACTAGATCACCTGGAGGTCATGGCAAGAGCACCCCGGGTGGGTAGAGGATGGGTAGGAGCTGGCTCGCATCAGATAATTTTGTTGGCTAAGGATTGTTAGTCTCACAATGACACTGAGAGGGGGGGTGAATCAATGTAGCTCTTAAAAACTTAAATCTTCAACTCTTAATGCCGAAACAATGAAAGCTTAAAACTCAATAAAGCAAATATACCAAAAGAGCATCACACAACACAAGATGTACCGAGGTTCACCAATTTTGGCTACTCCTCAAAATTGATCGTTTGGACTCCCATCCAAATCCAGCCTTTGCAAAATACCAATTTTACAATCAATTTACCAGCACCCACTGGAAGGAGCACCAACCCCTGATTTATCTGCAACAATAGAAAGGAGCACCAACCCTTGATTTATCTACACCAATAGAAAGGAGCACCAACCCCTGATTTATCTGCACCAACAGAAAGGAGCACCAACCCCTGATTTACCAGCAAGAAGGAGCACCAACCCCTGATTTACCAAGACCAACTGGAAGGAGCACCAACCCCTGATGCCAAGCACCAACTTGGACTTATGTTCTAAAACTAGAAGATTGACATAAAGATGCCTTCACTTTTACAAGACCCTGATTGGTCTATTGCTTTCTCAACATTGCCCACTCTTCACACAACACACACCCTGCTCGCTCTCCTCTTGCTCTCTTCGCAAGATTAAATCCGCCTCGCTTTAATCCCGAGCGCTTTCACTCTTTTCAGCAACTTTAATTCTCCACGTAGACCTCCTTTTATAACAAAGTTCTGACTCTATTTTTAACTTCCATATTTTTGCATGCAACCCGTAACTGGCCCTATAACTGTCGTTTTGACTTTAGTTCACTGTTCTTATTTTAGCTGCATGATTTTTCTCTGTAACTGCACCTGTAACTGTCGTACTGACTTCAGTTAACTCTTCTTATTTTAGCTGCATGATTTTCTTTTGCAACGGCCCTTGTAACTATCGTATAACTTTAGTTAACTGTCACATATCTTATTTCAGTTGGGTTCTCTTCTTAGCTCACGCCAAAGCGACCTGTCACGAAATCGTGACACTTCTACCTCTTTGTCCTCTTCTCTCTTTTACCTTTTCCTCTTCTTTATTGGCTTGTACCCGCAAAACACATGTCGCGATATCACGACACTTTTGCCTCCTTACTACTTTACTTGGTTTGTACCCATGGAAATACATGTTGCAATATCGTGACACTTTCGCATCTACACTCTTCCTCTTTACTTTTGTTGCGATATCGTGACACTTCTACCTTCTTACTTTCTCTCTCCTCCTTTAGTCGTAAAAATGCGACATGTCGCGATATCGTGACACTTTTCCTTCTCTGCCTTCCTGCTCTCTTCAAGTCGTGAAAATGCGACATGTCGCGATATCGTGACACTTTTCCTTCTTGGCCTTCCTGCTCTTTTCAAGTCACGAAAATGCGACATGTCACGATATCGCGACACTTTTCCTTCTCTGCCTTCCTGCTCTTTTCAAGTCGCGAAAATGCGACATGTCGCGATATCGCGACACTTTTTCTTTCTCTTCCTTCTCTGCATTTTTTGAGTCGGAAAATGTGACATGTCGCGATATCGTGACACTTTTTCTCCTTTGCTCTTTCTCTTACTTTGGGACCGAAATGACATGTCGCGATATCACGACACTTTTTCTCTCACTCTCTCTTGCATATGTCTGAAATTGACACTTTTTCTTCCTACACTCTTGCAATATGTCACGAAATCGTGACACTTTTTCTTTCAGACTCTCTCTCTTGCAATATGTCGTGAAATCGTGACACTTTTTCTTTCGTACAATCTCTCTTGCAATATGTCACGAAATCGCGACACTTTTTCTTTTCTCTCTCTTGCAATATGTCACGAAATCGTGACACTTTTTCTTCCATACAATCTCTCTTGCAATATGTCGCGAAATCGTGACACTTTTTCTACTTGCATTTTTCTCTTCCAACATGTCGCGAAATCGTGACACTTTTTCTTTCGTACTATCTCTCTTGCAATATGTCGTGAAATCGTGACACTTTTTCTACTTGCCTTTTTCTCTTCGAACATGTCACGAAATCGTGATAGTTTTTCCTTCTTGCGCTTTCTCTTCGAACATGTCGCGAAATCATGATAGTTTTTCTTGCTTGCGCTTTCTCTTCGAACATGTCACGAAATCGCGATAGTTTTTCTTGCTTTTCTCAACATGTCACGAAATCGCGATAGTTTTCCTTTCTTCTCAACATGTCATGATATCACGACATTTTTCTTTCTTGCTCAACATGTCGCGATATCGCGATAGTTTTCTTCCTTGTGATTTTCTTTTGATTTTTAGCATATGGGCCACTTCGATCTTTTGGATAATCACTGTACATACTCAAAGAACCTCTTAACTCCTATCCACCGCATCAACCGATCTATCCGACTATGTTGACAACAATGACAATATCGTTGTCTGCACCTTGCTCAACAATCTCCCCCTTTGGAATTGTTGGCAACACACGTGCAATTTCCTGTAATTCTTCTCCCCCTTTGACAATAATACCAAAGGGCTGCTGTAGACTCCCCCTGAGTCCATGCACAACATTCTCAGGCACAAATTATTACAGTTAGCAAAAATTACAAACATGAGCAAAAAGATAATCAAATATATAAATGCTCCCCTTCGTGACCACTCCCAATTTATTGTGAAGGTACTCAACGACTTCCTTGGGCAACGATTTTGAGAAGATATCCACTACTTGCTCTATTGTTGGAACGAAATCCAACTTAACCTCACCTTCCGCAACTTTCTCCTACGTACAACACGTTGTCGCTGCAATATATTCTGCCTCTGCTATGGATAAGGAGACTGACTCTTGTTTCTTACTGTTCCACATGACCAACCTGTCTCCAAGATAGAGTGCACCTCCACTGGTACTCTTTTTGTCATCTACACATCCTTGCTCAACTTGCAACCTGTCGTCATGGGAGTGCTAACTGGCTTACACTCCTCCATTGTGAACTTTTTAGCATCTCTTTCACTAAACCAAATTATCAAAACTGTTATAATCCATAACTTTGAACAATGGCAGTAAGAACCATCAAAAGTATAACACTGACATATAGCAATACTACCAATGGTGACAACTCTCAATTTAATCACCACCCTTCATGGTACCTCCACAAACAACTACATGAACTGAAACACATTTTGACAACTATACGACAACTCCCCCTACCTACTTGCCTTTCATCCTCAGATAACCAAACAAACACATAGGAGCAAAAATAACCTTTAAGATTGCTCCCCCTGAGGATGTGCTACCTGGAGTTGCTTAGTGCAATAGAGGAGTAATCTCCTTCAGTCCAAGGAGACACGATTTCCTCTCTTCTTTCTTTCTCCAATCTTTCTTGAACTTGGGCTTGAGTTTTTCAACTGCATCCCTGTTTTGAACCTTTTCATGAACTTGAACATTTCTCTTGGGTGGTTGTCTCTTGTGCATCCTTGATGGATGATTATTTTCCTTTCTTTGATGCACATGATTTCTTCCCTGTCTGTGTTGCATTCTTTGTGTCTGATGAAATCTACTGTCTTGCCTTAGATTAGATACAAAAGTTCTTGGACAAAACCTTGCTATGTGCCCATGACCATTACATTTAAAACATTGCACATGGTGTTCAACAGATGTATTTCTACCAACATAACTCTTTGATCTATTATTCAATCCACAATACATTGCCTTGTGACCATAATGGTTGCATCTAAAACAATAGCCATTACAAGCATTATTATGAATAAAGTGAGAGTGATAGAACCTCTTTTGTTGTGGTTGCTTTGCTGTAGATCTCCTTTGAGATTTTCTTCCTTTTGAAGTTTCAGCTTCAAACTTTTCTTGCTTTGATCCTTCAACAGTGGACTTCTTCTTCTCTGTAGATTTAGAAGATGAAGGTTGTTCAACTTCATATCCAAGACCAAGCTTACACATGGGGCTCCTTTGATGCCTTATCATTTTATCTAGCAACTCTGTGCTCTTCTCAAATTTGAGATTTGTATTGGCCTCTTCTAGTTGTTTCCTCAATAAAACAATCTCCTCTTCTTGTTTGCCGCAAACATCGCTTTTATCATCCAGGTGTGACTTCAAGGCTTCTTCTATTTTCTTGGCTTTATGAATTTGCAAGAAGAGATCTTCAATATTATCCCCATATTCTTCCAACTTCTTGGACAATATTTTGTTCTTTTTCCTTTCTATACCCAACTCTTCAAGTGCAGCGATCAACTCACCTTCTAGATATACTTCAGCCTCAGCCTCAAGTTTTTTATTACATTCCTATTTTTCCTCTATTTTTTCTTCTTCGAATGCCATGAAAAGAGCTTCATCTATTTCTTCTTCAGAATCCTCACCGGAGCTGTCTTTTGATGAACTCGACATTCTTGGAGATGAAACTTTTCTTCCTGAAGTTGTCGTTTCTGAAATTTGGTTTTTTCTTCCAGTCACTTCTTTCTTGGTGCGATCCTTCATCACTTTCGTCCTTCTCATTAAGTGGACATTTAGCTGCAACATGCCCAATGCCTCCATAGTTGAAACACTTAAATGGTAGCTTTCCTCTGTATTTTCCTTTTCCCCTTATTAGTTTTCGAACAAAGTTTGCTTCCGTTTCATCTGATGTCTCTTCTTCCTCGGATTCTTGTTTTGCTTTAATATGTTTATGTGCTTTAAAAGCAGCTTCTCTGTCTCTGGGTTTAGTTTTTCCTATTCTCATCTCATATGCAGTCAAAGAACCATGCATCTCATCCATACTAAAAGTATTTAGATCTTTAGCTTCTTCTATTGCTGAAACTTTAGAATCAAATCTTTTGGGAAGAGATCTTAGTACCTTTTTCACGATGACAACATCTTCCATTTTCTCGCCGAGTCCTCTAATCGCATTAATGATTCCATTAACTCTCAACATGTATGCCTCTATGTTCTCATCGTCATTCATCTTTAATGCTTCGAACTGAGCTCGATGCGTTTGTAACTTGGCCTCCTTGATCTTATCATCTCCTTCATGAATGCTCCTCGGTTTGTCCCATATTTCTTTTGCCATTTTACAACTCATAATTTTTACTAGTTCACTGTCCATTAATCCGCACATGATAGCATTCTTTGCTTTTGAGTTATTCTCAAACAATTTCTTACCGACAACATCGGTTGGAGAAGTGGTGGGTATTGTGTATCCACTATCTACCGAATCCCAAATGTCGTATCCCAAAGCACAAAGATATGTCTGCATCCTGAGTCTCCAAAATGTGTAATTAGTTCCATCCAACAATGGTGCTTTGTTTGATGAGAAACCTTCACCACCTGCCATTGTGTCACTTCCAAGATCAACCCTAGCTGATTTAGCCTGACAAGGAAACTTGGCTCTAATACCAATTGTTAGTCTCACAATGACACTAAGAGGGGGGTGAATCAGTGTAGCTCTTAAAAACTTAAATCTTCAATTCTTAATGCCGAAACAATGAAAGCTTAAAACCCAATAAAGCAAATATACTAAAAGAGCATCACACAACACAAGATGTACCGAGGTTCACCAGTTTTGGCTACTCCTCAAAAATTGACTGTTTGGACTCCCATCCAAATCCAGCCTTTGCAAAATACCAATTTTACAATCAATTTACCAGCACCCACTGGAAGGAGCACCAACCCCTGATTTATCTGCACCAACAGAAAGGAGCACCAACCCCTGATTTATCTGCACCAACAGAAAGGAGCACCAACCCCTGATTTATCTACACCAACAGAAAGGAGCACCAACCCCGATTTACAAACACCAACAAGAAGGAGCACCAACCCCTGATGCCAAGCACCAACTTGGACTTCTATTCTAAAACTAGAAGATTGACATAAAGATGCCTTCACTTTTACAAGACCCTGACTGGTCTATTGCTTTCTCAACATCTCCCACTCTTCACACAACACACACCCTGCTTGCTCTCCTCTTGCTCTCTTCACAAGATTAAATCCCCTCACTTTAATCCTCAGCGCTTTCACTCTTTTTAGCAACACTTTAATTCTCCACGTAGACCTCCTTTTATAACAAAGTTCTGACTCTATTTTTAACTTCCATATTTTTGCATGCAACCCATAACCCGCCTTACATCTTGTTCTGACTTCAGTTCACTATTCTTATTTTAGCTGCATGATTTTTCTCTATAACTACACCTATAACTATCGTACTACTTCAGTTAACTCTTCTTATTTTAGCTGCATGATTTTCTTCTACAACGGCCCCTGTAACTGTCGTATAACTTCAATTAACTATCACATATCTTATTTTGGCTAGGTTCTCTTCTTAGCTCGCGCCAAAGTGACCTATCACAAAATCGTGACACTTCTGCCTCTTTGTCCTCTTCTTCGCCTTCCTCCTTCTTTTCTTGGCTTGTACCAACAAAAACAACATGTCCTGATATCGCGACACTTTCACCTCCTTGCTTACTTTTACTTGGTTTGTACCCGCAAAAACAAAACAACATGTCACGATATCGTGACACTTTCACCTCCATACTCTTCCTCTTTACTTTTGTCGCGATATCGCGACACTTCCCTTCTTCCTTTCTCTCTCCTCCTTTAGTCACATGAAAAATGCGACATGTCGCGATATCGCGACACTTTTCCTTCTCTCGCTTCCTCTCTTTCAAGTCACAAAAATGTGACATGTCACGATATCGTGACACTTTTCCTTCTCTCCTTCCTGCTCTTTTCAAGTCGTAAAAATGCGACATGTCGCGATATCGTGACACTTTTCCTTCTCGCCTTCTCTCTTTTCAAGTCGCAAAAATGCGACATGTCGCGATATCGTGACACTTTTTCTTCTCTTCCTTCCTGCTCTTTTCGAGTCACGAAAATGCGACATGTCACGATATCGTGACACTTTTTCTCCTTCTTGCCTTTCTCATCGAAAATGCTACATGTCGCGATATCGTGACACTTTTTCTCTTTTTTCTCTCTTTCTTAATATGTCACAACATCGTGACACTTTTTCTCTTCTTCTCTCTTGCAATATGTCCATGAAATCCGTGACACTTTTTCTTCTATCTCTCTTGCAATATGTCACAAAATCGTGACACTTTTCCTCTCTTTCTTGCAACATGTCGTGAAATCGTGACACTTTTTCTTTCGTACTATCTCTCTTGCAATATGTCGTAAAATCGTGACACTTTTTCTACTTGCTTTTTCTCTTCCAACATGTCTCCAAATCCATCTTTCTTTCTTCTATTTCTCTTCGAACATGTCGCAAACTCATTTTCTTGCTTGCCTTTCTCTTCAACATGTCGTGAAATCGATATTTTTCTTGCTTGCCTTTCTCTTCAACATGTCGTAAAATCGTGATAGTTTTTCTTGCTTTTTCTCTAACATGTCACGAAATCGTGACATTTTTTCTTCGAACATGTCACGATATCGTGATAGTTTTCTTTCTTCTCAACATGTCGCGATATCGCGACAGTTTTCTTTCTTGCTCAACATGTCGCGATATCACGACAGTTTTCTTCCTTGCTCAACATGTCGCGATATCGCGACAATTTTCTTCCTTGTGATTTTCTTTTGATTTTTAGCATATGGGCCACTTCGATCTTTTGGATAATCACTGTACATACTCTGAAGAACCTCTTAACTCCTGTCCACTACATCAACCGATCTGTCTGACTGTGTTGACAACAATGACAATATTGTTGCTGCACCTTGCTCAACAATCTCCCCCTTTGGAATTGTTGGCAACACACGTGCAATTTCCTGTAATTCTTCTCCCCCTTTGACAATAATACCAAAGGGCTACTGCAGACTCCCCCTGAGTCCATGCACAACATTCTCAGGCACAAATTATTACAGTTAGCAAAAATTACAAACATGAGCAAAAAGATAATCAAATTGACCACTCCCAATTTATTATGAAGGTACTCAACGACTTCCTTGGGCAACGGTTTTGAGAAGATATCCACTACTTGCTCTGTTGTTGGAATGAAATCCAACTTAACCTCACCTTCCACAACTTTCTCCTACGTACAGCACGTTGTCGCTGCAATATATTCTCCCTCTACTATGAATAAGGAGACTGACTCTTGTTTCTTACTGTTCCATGTGACCAACCTGTCTCCAAGATAGAGTGCACCTCTACTGGTACTCTTTCTATCATCTACACATCCTTGCTCAACTTGCAACCTGTCGTCATGGGAGTGCTAACTGGCTTACACTCCTCCATTGTGAACTTTTTAGCATCTCTTTCACTAAACCAAATTATCAGAACTGTTATAATCCATAACTTTGAACAATGGCAGTAAGAACCATCAAAAGTATAACACTGACATATAGCAATACTACCAATGGTGACAACTCTCAATTTAATCACCACCCTTCATGGTACCTCCACAAACAACTACATGAACTGAAACACATTTTGACAACTATACGACAACTCCCCTGCCTACTTGCCTTTCATCCTCGGATAACCAAACAAACACATAGGAGCAAAAATAACCTTTAAGATTGCTCCCCCCGAGGATGTGCTACCTGGAGTTGCTTAGTGCAATAGAGGAGTAATCTCCTTCAGTCCAAGGAGACACGATTTCCTCTCTTCTTTCTTTCTCCAATATTTCTTGAACTTGGGCTTGAGTTTTTCAACTGCATCCCTATTTTGAACCTTTTCGTGAACTTGAACATTTCTCTTGGGTGGTTGTCTCTTGTGCATCCTTGATGGATGATTATTTTCCTTTCTTTGATGCACATGATTTCTTCCCTGTCTGTGTTGCATTCTTTGTGTCTGATGAAATCTACTGTCTTGCCTTAGATTAGATACAAAAGTTCTTGGACAAAACCTTGCTATGTGCCCATGACCATTACATTTAAAACATTGCACATGGTGTTCAACAGATGTATTTCTACCAGCATAACTCTTTGATCTATTATTCAATCCACAATACATTGCCTTGTGACCATAATGGTTGCATCTAAAACAATAGCCATTACAAGCATTATTATGAATAAAGTGAGAGTGATAGAACCTCTTTTGTTGTGGTTGCTTTGCTGTAGATCTCCTTTGAGATTTTCTTCCTTTTGAAGTTTCAGCTTCAAACTTTTCTTGCTTTGATCCTTCAACAGTGGACTTCTTCTTCTCTATAGATTTAGAAGATGAAGGTTGTTCAGCTTCATATCCAAGACCAAGCTTACACATGGGGCTTCTTTGATGCCTTATCATTTTATCTAGCAACTCTGTGCTCTTCTCAAATTTGAGATTTGTATTGGCCTCTTCTAGTTGTTTCCTCAATAAAACAATCTCCTCTTCTTGTTTTCCGCAAACATCGCTTTTATCATCCAGGTGTGACTTCAAGGCTTCTTCTATTTTCTTGGCTTTATGAATTTGCAAGAAGAGATCTTCAATATTATCCCCATATTCTTCCAACTTCTTGGACAATCTTTTGTTCTTTTTCCTTTCTATACCCAACTCTTCAAGTGCAGCGATCAACTCACCTTCTAGATATACTTCAGCCTCAGCCTCAAGTTTTTTATTACATTCCTATTTTTCCTCTATTTTTTCTTCTTCGAATGCCATGAAAAGAGCTTCATCTATTTCTTCTTCAGAATCCTCACCGGAGCTGTCTTCTGATGAACTGACATTCTTGGAGATGAAACTTTTCTTCCTGAAGTTGTCGTTTCTGAAATTTGGTTTTTTCTTCCAGTCACTTCTTTCTTGGTGCGATCCTTCATCACTTTCGTCCTTCTCATTAAGTGGACATTTAGCTGCAACATGCCCAATGCCTCCACAGTTGAAACACTTAAATGGTAGCTTTCCTCTGTATTTTCCTTTTCCCCTTATTAGTTTTTGAACAAAGTTTGCTTCCGTTTCATCTGATGTCTCTTCTTCCTCGGATTCTTGTTTTGCTTTAATATTTTTATGTGCTTTAAAAGCAGCTTCTCTATCTGTGGGTTTAGTTTTTCCTATTCTCATCTCATATGCAGTCAAAGAACCATGCATCTCATCCATACTAAAAGTATTTAGATCTTTAGCTTCTTCTATTGCTGAAACTTTAGAATCAAATCTTTTGGGAAGAGATCTTAGTACCTTTTTCACGATGACAACATCTTCCATTTTCTCGTCGAGTCCTCTAATCGCATTAATGATTCCATTAACTCTCAGCATGTATGCCTCTATGTTCTCATCGTCATTCATCTTTAATGCTTCGAACTGAGCTCGATGCATTTGTAACTTGGCCTCCTTGATCTTATCATCTCCTTCATGAATGCTCCTCAGTTTGTCCCATATTTCTTTTGCCATTTTACAACTCATAATTTTTACTAGTTCACTGTCCATTAATCCGCACATGATAGCATTCTTTGCTTTTGAGTTATTCTCAAACAATTTCTTATCGGCAGCATCGGTTGGAGAAGTGGTGGGTATTGTGTATCCACTATCTACCGAATCCCAAATGTCGTATCCCAAAGCACAAAGATATGTCTGCATCCTGAGTCTCCAAAATGTGTAATTAGTTCCATCCAACAATGGTGCTTTGTTTGATGAGAAACCTTCACCACCTGCCATTGTGTCACTTCCAAGATCAACCCTAGCTGATTTAGCCTGACAAGGGAAACTGGCTCTGATACCAATTGTTAGTCTCACAATGACACTGAGAGGGGGGGTGAATCAGTGTAGCTCTTAAAAACTTAAATCTTCAACTCTTAATGCCGAAACAATGAAAACTTAAAACTCAATAAAGCAAATATAACAAAAGAGCATCACACAACACAAGATGTACCGAGGTTCACCAGTTTTGGCTACTCCTCAAAAATTGACTGTTTGGACTCCCATCCAAATCCAGCCTTTGCAAAATACCAACTTTACAATCAATTTACCAACACCCACTGGAAGGAGCACCAACCCATGATTTATCTACACCAACAGAAAGGAGCACCAACCCCTGATTTATCTACACCAACAGAAAGGAGCACCAACCCCTGATTTATCTGCACCAACAGAAAGGAGCACCAACCCCTGATTTATCCTACACCAACAGAAAGGAGCACCAACCCTGATTTACCAGCACCAACTGGAAGGAGCACCAACCCCTGATGCCAAGCACCAACTTGGACTTCTATTCTGAAACTAGAAGATTGACATAAAGATGCCTTCACTTTTACAAGACCCTGACTGGTCTATTGCTTTCTCAACATCGCCCACTCTTCACACAACACACACCCTACTCGCTCTCCTCTTGCTCTCTTCGCAAGATTAAATCCACCTCGCTTTAATCTCGAGCGCTTTCACTCTTTTTCAGTAGCACTTTAATTCTCCACGTAGACCTCCTTTTATAACAAAGTTTTGACTCTATTTTTAACTTCCATATTTTTGCATGCAACCCGTAACTGGCCCTGTAACTGTCGTTCTGACTTCAGTTCACTATTCTTATTTTAGCTGCATGATTTTTCTCTATAACTACACCTGTAACTGTCGTACTGACTTCAGTTAACTCTTCTTATTTTAGCTGCATGATTTTCTTCTACAACGGCCCCTGTAACTATCGTATAACTTCAGTTAACTATCACATATCTTATTTCGGTTGGGTTCTCTTCTTAGCTCGTGCCAAAGCGACCTGTCATGAAATCGTGACACTTCTACCTCTTTGTCCTCTTCTCATTTCCCCATGAAAACACATGTCACGATATCATGACACTTTCACCTCCTTGCTTCTTTTCTTGGCTTGTACCCAAAACAACATGTCGCGATATCGCGACACTTTCGCCTCCTTAGTTTCTTTACTTGGCTTGTACCCACAAAAACAAACATGTCTGATATCGTGACACTTTCGCCTCCATACTCTTCCTCTTTACTTTTGTCACGATATCGTGACACTTCTACCTTCTTACTTTCTCTCTCCTCCTTTAGTCACAAAAATGCGACATGTCGTGATATCGTGACACTTTTCCTTCTCTGCCTTCCTGCTCTTTTCAAGTCGCGAAAATGTGACATGTCGCGATATCGTGACACTTTTCCTTCTTTGCCTTCCTGCTCTTTTCAAGTCACGAAAATGTGACATGTCGCGATATCGCGACACTTTTCCTTCTCTGCCTTCCTGCTCTTTTCAAGTCGAAAATGTGACATGTCGCGATATCGTGACACTTTTTCTTTCTCTTCCTTCCTACCCTTTTCGAGTCGCAAAAATGCGACATGTCACGATATCGTGACACTTTTTCTCCTTTGCTCTTTCTCTTCTTTGAGTCGCGAAAAGTGACATGTCGCGATATCGTGACACTTTTTCTCTCGACTCTCTCTCTTGCAATATGTCACCACGACACTTTTCTTTACTCTCTCTCTTGCAATATGTCACATGAAATCGTGACACTTTTCATCTCACTTTCTCTCTCTTGCAATATGTCGTGAAATCGTGACACTTTTTCTTCCTACAATCTCTCTTGCAATATGTCGCGAAATCGTGACACTTTTTCTACTTGCCTTTTTCTCTTCCAACATGTCGCGAAATCGTGACACTTTTTCTTCCGTACTATCTCTCTTGCAATATGTCACGAAATCGTGACACTTTTTCTACTTGCCTTTTTCTCTTCCAACATGTCGCGAAATCGTGACAGTTTTTCTTGCTTGCGCTTTCTCTTCGAACATGTCATGAAATCATGATAGTTTTTCTTGCTTGCGCTTTCTCTTCGAACATGTCGTGAAATCGTGACAGTTTTTCTTGCTTGTGCTTTCTCTTAACATGTCGAAATCGTGATAGTTTTTCTCTTGCTTTCTCTTTGAACATGTCATGAAATCATGACAATTTTTCTTTCTTGCTCAACATGTCGCGATATCGCGACAATTTTTCTTTCTTGCTCAACATGTCGCGATATCGCGACAATTTTCTTCCTTGCTCAACATGTCGCGATATCGCGATAGTTTTCTTCCTTGTGATTTTCTTTTGATTTTTAGCATATGGGCCACTTCGATCTTTTGGATAATCACTGTACATACTCTGAAGAACCTCTTAACTCCTATCCACTGCATCAACCGATCTGTCTGACTATGTTGACAACAATGACAATACTGTTCTTGCACCTTGCTCAATGAGGATGGAGTGAGGAAAGGTAGAGCTCCACCCCTATGATCGGGTTCTATGACAGTTCGGTCTACAGTAAGAGATCCCTTCTCTCAGGGATTACGAGTACTCTTAGACTGTCCAGGATAGTACCATGCTAAGTGGGGCTCCAGAAATGCAGCAGTTCTGGAGTCAGGACACGGATGATGCACCCATCCAGCTAGTGTATGGTGATGACACTAGGGTTATCGACGGATACGATGCCTGGTACATAGACATCCACCCTCCTCAGATGACGAAGGCTCAGGGTTTAGTGCATGCCATGGTGCATCGGATGGGGAGGCGACGCTAGGATACTATTGAGGCAGCATGGGGTCATGATGGGAGAGAGCAGTGATGGTATCCATAGGAGAGATGCCAAAGGATGGCATGGGCTCCACAAAAACCACAATAGACAAGGAGGATGGAGGAGGGACTCCCTTCTCAGTAGGGGGTGAGACCACCATCACCCGATAAGGGCAAGGGTATCGAGGTAGGGGAGAGCAGCGAGACGATGGTTTAGGGCAGAGGAGTGAGCATGCAGAAGTTGGCATGGTCTATGGCTCAGATTGTGTTCTACTGGGGAGCATAATACCAGATGGTTCCAGAGAGCCAGAGGTTATAGCTGCTAGCTAAAATTGTAGGGCCGATCAGGATGGGGTTGTCGAGGACATCATCATGATCGATGTCGAGGACCCTTGACACAGGGTGGACTCCGATGGGGCCTCCTCATCCACCTTAGGGCGGTAGAAGAGATGAGGCTGAGAGCTCGAGGGCTTCGCGAGGCTAGATGCTCACTACATAGAGATTGTATTTATTATTATATATATTTTTTGAGAGGATTGAGTATGCCAGGATATTAATTGTGGCATACCAGTCTAGTGTTGATATGATGTACATAATTTGTTGATATATATATGGTATTTTTGATGATATGACTTGTGTATATGTTGTATGATGCTTTAATGTTGAATGTTGCAATTGATTATTGATAATTCATGTAATTATGTCATTTTAGAAATATTATAATTTTATGTCATGTTGTAAAATTTAAATGAAAAAATCTAATGTAACCAATTGGCTGTTTTGGTGTGATTTGATGAAAAATAAAAGGGACTTCTAACAATAATTTCAAAGGACATTGTCATTGTTATAGACCATTTCATGGAGTCACCGCTCGCTCGGTCGTCAAGCTAATCCCAGTATAGAAATATTGCTAAAAGTAAAAGAATGCTTAAGAGATTGTCTTAAGACTTTGTGTTGTGATGGTGATGATTTGTTTTCAGATTTTCATAAAAATAGTATGCGTGAGATACTAAAAGAAATATGATTTTGCTAGGCATAAATTCCTAAGTGTGATAAAATTTTGAAAAATTACTTAGAAATTATACCATGGTTGCAAAATTGAATGTTGACATAATGACATGAAATAGAATAAGTGTTCGTTTGTTTTAGAGCACAATTGTGTAACATAATGATGTAATTCATATGTTTTTATGAATTTGTTTAAAATAAATGGAAAATAAAATTAGAACAATGGTTTGCACTAGGCATAGAATTATAGGTATAGACTTATACCATCATCGCGAAATCCAAAGAAGAAATTGATATTTTAGTTTTATTGCATGATTGATTTTTTATTTTTGATAAACAAAAAATAATAATATGAACATGACTTTATTTGCTAGATTTTGTAATAGGTTGTTTAAAATAATTTTGGATTTTGAAAACAATGTATGTAATTGTGTTTATACTAAACAGATGTTCTGAAATAAGAATAAAATTCATTCCAAAAGAGTTGTAAAAATATTTTAAATTATCTCAAAGACAAATGTAGATTTTTAAGGAACCCTCATGTACATATGTGAGCTCATTGCAGATCTTGATTTATCATAATGATAGAGAATATCTCAAATACAAATGTGTGTGCAATTGTATTGTTCATTCACCAATTTTGAGCAAGATAATTTGATACAAGTAATTTAAATTAACCAAATGAATGTTCGTTGACCATGATTTATATGCATGTAACCATACCAGACTACTATGTAAGTCGGGTTATCAAGAGCTAGCTAATCCATAAGCCGACATAGGTCTGTACAAAATAAGTTTGCTAATGTGACAGACATATGACCACGCTAGGGATTATCCAAGGCCAAGCGGGTTGGGCACAAACCACCTGTTATGGGGCTTACCTCATAGTTTTCGAATAATTGAGAATTCCAAGGATTCAAGCTCATTCACCCTTATTTTCTTTTCAAGGGGTAGGGAAAGGGATTTATTGCATTTGCTTTTGCTTTTTTTTTTTGTATTGTGCTTGATATTGAGATAATGCTAAAATATTGTTGTGATGATACAAAATAATATTTTTCTTTTTCTCATTTTATTTGAATTTTCTTTTTCTTCCTATGCTAGGGATACTTACTTGGATTAGCTGTAGAGCAAGGGATTTTTATTCTGGGTAGGGGTAAGCTTGTCCTTTTGTCAATTCTCAAAGATTCTAGACCATGTGCATGATAGGATACCAGGGGAAACTTTTCACTCAAGAAACCACTTTTACTATGTAGCATCATATTGAATTTGCAATGAAATCATTTTAATGTGAAGAGATGTATTTGGTTCAAGTAAAAAACAAGATCAGTTCTCTATGCTCAAAACTTTATTTAATTCAACTGTGGACTTTGATATAAGAGAGTTTAATAATCATACAAAATAAAATCAAGATATTTATTTATGTGAATGTGAAAGTGCGGGATTCCAAATAAATGCTAATTTATCTAAAATAATTGAAAATATAATTGCACTACTTCAAGAATTGACAAGTGTAAAAATAAAAGATGATTTTGAAGATTTTGATGTTTTTATATTTTGATTTTGATTGATGAATTGCAAGAAGAAATACTATTACTATTTTTTTCTTGAAATTTTACTAAAATGAAACCATATGCAAAATACACAATATATATAAATGATGAAAAATGACCAAATGTTATGCATAATAATGCTTAAGATGCATAATGTTCATAGGTTCTTTAATATCTTTACCATCTAAGGTAGCTAATCGATATGCTCCCGATCCAAATTTAGCAGTGATGACATATGGTCCGAGCCAGTTGGGCTCAAATTTACCTTTAAGGTCTTTAGTTGCATTAGTATTTTTTTGATTTTCTTTTAAGACAAGGTCGCCGATCTCAAAGGATCGCCGATGAAATTTCTTGAGGTATGCTCTTTTAAGCTTGTTTTGGTAGGCACGAAGATGCTCCAAAGCATTGATGCACTTTTCATCTAGAAGTTCTAGCTGACTAAATCTGCCAGCACGATATTCATCTCCTACTTCAGTATCTTGAAGTAGCAAAGCCAAAGAAGGAACTTCTAATTCAAAGGGAAAAATTGCTTCAACGCCATAGACCAAAACAAAGGGGGAAGTGCTTGTGGGAGTACGAACGCTAGTTCGATAAGCCCACAAAGCAGGATATAATTGGATGTTCCAATCTCGACCAGATTTATTGACCAATCTTTTGAGGATTTTAATTAGTGTTTTATTAGATGCTTCTGCTTGGCCATTACCCTGAGGATAATAGGGAGTGGACCAACGATGTTGAATTTTATATTTTTGACATAATTTTTTGACATCTTTATTTTTGAAACAAGTTCCATTATCTGAGATGAGATTTGCAAGAATTCCGAACCTACAAATAATTTGATTAAAAATAAATTTGGAAACTTGGGTTCTAGTGCAAGAAGCTAAAGGCATAGCTTCAACCCACTTCATGAAATACTCAGTGGTGGTTATGATGAATTTGTGTCCATCGAATGACACAGGGTTGATTTTTCCAATGATGTCTAAGCCCCATTTTGAAAAGGGCCAAGGAGATGAAATAGCCTGTAGTTCTTGTGCAGGCGCATGGGCAAGGTCAGCGTGTTTTTGGCACTTGTCACATTGTCACACATAATTATGTGCATCATTTTCCATGGTAGGCCAAAAATATCCTATCCTAAGGAGCTTATTAGCAATGGCGCTACCACTAAAATGTCCCCCACAAGATCCATTGTGGGCTTCACTCAAAACTGATTTAGATTTTGCTAGATTCAAACATCTTAGTAAGATGCCTTCAAAAGATCTCCTATACAAGGTATTACCAATAATCACGAAGTGACTTGCTCGTCTACGTAATATCCTGCGTTGGTTTCTATTACAACCTATTGTGGTTGCTCCACAACGTACCCCAAAATTGGGGACCCACCTTTTTTGCATGTGTTCCAAGAAGACTGAAGTGGCCCATAGGCTAAAGATCAAGGAAAAAGCAACAAAAGAGAGCAAAGAGAAAAAGTGTCACGATATCGCGACATGTTGCACCATCGCGGCCAAAAGAGAAAAAGTGTCACGATATCGCGACATGTTGCACCATCGCGGCCAAAAGAGAAAAAGTGTCGCGATATCGCGACATGTTGCACCATCGCGGCCAAAATAGAAAAAGTGTCGCGATATCGCGACATGTTGCACCATCGCGGCCAAAAGAAGAAAAGTGTCGCGATATCGCGACATGTTGCATTTTCGCGACCAAACAAGACAAGAAAGAACAAGAAAAGAAAAGTGTCGCGATATCGCGACATGTTGCATTTTCGCGACCGTACAAGAAAAAGTGTCGCGATATCGCGACATGTTGCAGTTTTGCGACAAAAAGAGAAAAGGTGTCGTGATATCGCGACATGTTGCTTGGTCGCGGTCAGAGGAGAAAAAGTGTCGCGATATCGTGACATGTTGCAGTTTCATAGCCGTACAAGAAAAAGTGTCGCGATATCGTGACATGTTGCATTTTCGCGATTCAAAGCAAAGAGAAAGAGCTAGAAAGAAAAAGTGTCGCGATATCGTGACATGTAGCATTTTCGCGATTCAAAGCAAAGAGAAAGAGCTAGAAAGAAAAAGTGTCATGATATCGCGACATGTTGCATTTTCGCGATTCAAAGCAAAGAGAAAGAGCTATAAAGAAAAAGTGTCGCGATATCGCGACATGTTGCATTTTCGCGATTCAAAGCAAAGAGAAAGAGCTATAAAGAAAAAGTGTCGCGATATCGTGACATGTTGCATTTTCGCGATTCAAAGCAAGGAGAAAGAGCTATAAAGAAAAGTGTCGCGATATCGCGACATGTTGCATTTTCGTGATTCAAAGCAAGGAGAAAGTGCTCAAAAGAAAAAGTGTCGCGATATCGCGACATGTTGCATTTTCACGACCAAATAGGAAAAAGTGTCGCGATATCGCGACATGTTGCGTTTTCATGGCCAAACAAGAAAGGGTGTCGCGATATCGTGACATGTTGCATGGTCGCGATCAAAAAGAGAAAAAGTGTCGCGATATCACGACATGTTACATTTTCGCGGCTTCAAGCAACAAAGGAGAGCAAGGAGGCAGAAGTGTCGCGATATCGCGACATGTTCCAGTTTCGCCAAGGTAACGGACCTGCATCAACGTGGACATAAGGACAAAATCTAATGAATAAGACAAAGCGTTACATGATCATTTAAGATGGCCGTTACACACGGAGGGAAACGGACGCAAGCCTATGTGGAGAAACGTAGCGAAGGGCCACAAAATGGAAACCAAAGCACACGAACAGTCAGAGAAGGTGAAGCGAACGACCATTGGAAGACGAAATGAAAAGCTTCTTGAAAATTTTAAATACGCCATTCAAAGAGGCCAGAAGGGGCTAGAAATTATAGAGAAAACAAAGACAATATTTCAAAATAAAGGAGTTTTTTGGCAAGAGCAACTCTTGTGTGTGAAACCAAAAGGAGATTGAAACTAAGACTACTGTTATTTCTGTAAATATTTCCTTTGCATTATTGTTTCTTGTATCTATTCGTTGATGCCATAAAATGGGTTACGATAGGTGAATGATGGAATGATGCAATTATTTGTTTCCTTAGAGTCTTGCACCTGATCTAATCTGACTGTGTTTATGTTACAGGTCTGTTAGGTCAGGTAGTCTTAGAATTTCATCTCATAACTTGGGGTTTTGCAGGGAGGAGGTTGCTAACCAAATTAATGTCCTATTTTGTTTTCCAGCTAACTGTTGTAGATAAGGTTTATGTTTTATTTTTGATATTTGGATTAACCTCTTCTTAAAATCTGCTTTTTTGATTCTGGTCCGTTCCAGAATTTCTTGCATCTCCAAACGCCTTCATCTAATTTTTAGATAAGATATGGGTTTAGGAGGGCTACTAATTCCAAATGCACATTAAATCAGATTAAGTGAATGAATCCTAATTTTCTAACTTACTAACCTTACTAACACCAAATGCTAACATAGGTATAGTGGAACACTTTTAAACGAAGATAAAACGAATCCACTAATTCTAAAAAATGAACCTCATGTTAAAGGCACGGAGTTTAAAATGAAGTGGTTTAAACCACGCACTTTCTCATTTAGAACCCTTTTTAAGCTGAAGATAAAAGAGGTTACTAACTGGGTTTCGGGTAGATCATTTTAATCTTAGGAACATTAAAAGAAGCTATCATCACTTTTGGTCGATTTAATGGATTATGGTTGCAAAGTATTCATTCGAATCATTAAAGGCCCCTTGTTAACTATTACTTGCAGGGTTTAGGTTATTCTGGCATACATTCATTTATTTGCCTTAGTCTTGATTGATTACATGCACATGAATGTTTGTTCACAAGAACCTTGGAGAAATGAGTAATGCTACTTAGTTTCTTTGCAAGAGAGAGTTTCCTGTTTGAGACTCTAGTTGTGGTGATCATTTTGCTATAGTGCAAAATATCCACTCAACATTTTGGCGCTAGAAGGAGGGCCTTCTTTATTGCTTTGTGATTACGATCTGTTCTAACGATTAACGTGGGTAGTTTTGTTTCCACCTATTGTGCTTGCAGGTATAACATTTATTTGTTTCATTTTGCAGGTGAGTTGAGAGAAGTCTTTTAGAGGTCTAGAGTTTTCAAGCTGGCCCAACCTGAGTACATAGCTACTAGGTCCAAAACCACAGGGGAAACTATTTTCCAAAGCCTTTCTCCCACTGGTAGGAAGCCGAGAAACCAAACATTAGAGATCGAAATACCACCCAGTGTACTTGAGTTAGGAGTTTCTTTAGACTCAAGTACGTCTCGCGGGCCTGAGCCCACAATTTCAAACGTGATAGCTACACCAAGTGCATCTGTCCCCATCATTACAAGTGTCGCCATTGTTCCTATAGGGTCGATACCTTTGAATAACATGGCCCAAAAACCACAACAACAACAACAGCCACCTACCATTTGGTATGGTGCACAAAGTTCTCCCTTGAATATCCTTGGGATAGTTCATGACTTGCCTAGGAATATTGAAAGGGGATTGCCTAAATTCGTGCATGATGGTCCCATAACAGCCGAAGAGCATGTCCAAATTTACAAAGATTACATGTTTAGACAAGGAGTCACCCATGAAGATATCGCTTGTCAAATTTTCCCTGCTAGTCTAGACAGTACGACCAATGAATGGTACAGGAATCTTCCCGTAGGGTCCATTGTTTCATGGGCCCAATTAGAAACTGCCTTTATTAGCCAATTTCGAATGTTGGTAGATCCTTCCATGATTTATAATTTATTCGTATCATGCAAAAGGTTACCCAATGAGCCCATAAGAACATTCAATCAGAGGTTCCAAAAGCTGTATACAAATTTGACTCGCCACTTCACAGTAGATCCTGTTGTGGCCCTACAACTATACTTTGGAGCTTTAGATCCGTTAACATCCTTGTTGACTAGAAGGAACCCTCAGGTTACGACGCTTTCGTTAGCTTATGCAGAGACAATGACCCTCGAACAACAAATGAATTTACCAGGAGTAGGGTTGTCTCAATTGACTGGGATGGGACAATATGGTCCATACAATCAATTCGCCATGATGAATCAATTAATGGCACCACAAGTTCCAACAATGAACAATTTCCAACAACCATCTCAAGTCGCATCATTTCCTACTTATCCTAATGCCTCTGGTCCAACGCAGGCTTTGATTCCAAATAACCCGATGACCTTGACTGGGTTCAATCCGGGCAATAACTTGTTGACCATACCTGGGTTTACTTCGATTAGTACGCCAAGTCCAACGACTTATCCAACAATCACTCCTATTCAAAGTGTGAATCCAGGATGGAATCAAAGTGCCCAGACCCAAGCCATCGTACCTGTTCCAGAGGTGGCTAATGCAACAAATACAGCTGGGCCCGGAATTACAGTGCCCCAACCACATGGGCCTGAATCCATGATAGAAGACATGAAGGAAACATTGGCCAAAGTTTTGGTTACTGTGGGAAATGTTAATAAAAAAGTTGACCAAGTCATGGGTCATAACCGACCTCATAACCATAGAGGAAAAGGAACATACAACACGCATCCTAATAATGGACGAGTACCCAATCCCGTAGCCAATCAGGCAGATGTCTCGAAAGATTTTGGAGAGTCAGGATCTTGTGATAATGATTGCCCGCACTGTTGCCATGGAAAGCAGGAATCTATATTGACTAAAGTTATATATTCCCAAGATAGTGAAGAAGAGGAGGATGTGGAGTTCTTTGGAAAAGAATATGAAGAAACATTGGAAGTTCATGCCAATAAACATTTTGGGAAAGAAAATCACAAGTATTATACAAGGAGTTCTAAAGATCCCAAAACTTCCTCTACCCCTCCAAACAACCCATTACTTCCTCCCGATCTCAAAGGAGATGTTAATCCACCTCCTCCATCAATGGTGGAGAAGTCTAAGTTGGTGCAAAATAGGTCAAATTTGGAAAAACCCACCTATGACTTGATAGAAGACATGAAGAAAACTAAGGCCAATGTCTCAATGTATGATATGTCCCAACTTTTAGGCCAAGAAGTAAGTCCACCAAAAGGTTTGGATCCACCTACCCAAGTTCATGAAGCTAAAGGTGTTGAATCCAAATTGGTTTGGAAAGGGGAAAAGCGAGATGTGCCCCCATTCCTCATAACCGTTAGAATTGTTGGTAGAAATCTACACAATTGTTTAATAGATTCAGGGACCTCTGCTAGCATTATGCCCCTAGAAATCTATCAAAAATTGGGACTTACACCAAAACCTTCTAAAAGCAGGGTGGTGCAACTGGATAGATCGGCCATGGATGTAGAGGGAGAATTAAGGGATATTCTTATTCAGGTCAACTCAGAACCTAGGGTTCAACATCACATAGATATATTGGTTCTTAACATTCCTATCAAGTATGGCATGGTGTTGGGAAGAGATTGGAGCAAGAACTTAAACGGATACATTGTAACAGACTCTTCACATATGTGGTTGCCTTGGAGAGGAGTGGCCAACCAAATTCAAATCGATAGTGAACCTAGGCTCAAGGAAATGATAACAGAGTACAACAAACCTAATGAGATTCAATACGTTGAAATTGAATTAGGAGCCTATTACTTGGACGTAGAAATTCCTGAGAGTTCTAAAAATGGAAGGATTGGATGCAATGATTCGTGGAAGAAATGGGAAGAACATTATCAATCTAAAATTTCTAATAAACTTGTTGTGCCAATTAATATGCAGGATAACTCAATTGCTTCCTCACATGAGGATACTATAAATCCTGTACAATTTGAGAAAGTTTTGGAAGAGGAATTAGAATCTCATCAAATTTTGGACCATGATAAGGATTCTACAACCATGAATCAAGAAAGAGAGTCACTTGCTTTAGATTCCTTTGGAGGAAAAGAAATGGAAAATCTTGACCCACTTACTTGTGCTACAATGATTATGCCATTTCAAAATGAGAAAATTACAAAACCTGAATCAGTTGGGTTTGATATCATTGATGATCCGCTTGAAAATCTCACGTTACCCAAAACAACCCAGGTAATTGATCATGGAAATGTGTTAGTCAACCCACCCCTAGATAGACAAGACTTATGGTTTGAAAAGGATGGACATGTGTTCAATTGGGTACCTAAGTTTGGTGCCTTTGATAAACAAGTCATGGAGAAAGAACAAGTGCTACAGGATGATGAATGTCATGAGAGAAAAGAGGAATTTTCAAATCCTCTTCAAGTAAGGTCAAATGAAAGCGTGCCAAAGGTAAAATCTCACCGTTTTGGTTTCACCACGCAAAATTCGAAGGAAGGTTTACCTAATGAATGGTTTGATTCAAATATTATTAATGTTGTTGTGGCTGATCCACAACACACCCCAAAATTGGGGACCCACCTTTTTTGCATGCTTTCAAAGAAGACCTCAGTGGCCCAGATGCTAAAAAAATCAAAGGAAGAGCAAAATATCACAAAAAGAAGAAGTGTCGCGATATCGCGACATGTTGCTCCATCGCGGCTAGAAATGAAAAGTTGTCGCGATATCGCGACGTGTCATGTTTTCGCGGCTCAGAATAGCCAGGTACGAAATGAAAAGTTGTCACGATTTCGTGACGTGTTGCTCTATCACGGCTAAGAGAAGTGTCACGATATCTCGACGTGTTGCTGCTCAGAAAAAGAAAGTGTCACGATTTTGTGACAAGTCGAGTTTTCACGACCAAGAGTAACAAAATGCAGCAAAATGGAAAATTGTCGCGATTTCACGACATGTCACGTTTTCATGGTTAAGAGCAAGAGAATGCATCATGAAGATGGAAAAATGTCGCGATATCGTGACATGTCATGAAATCGCGGTCGAAGGTAGCAAGAGAAGAGTCAATGCAAAAGTTGTCACGATATCATGACATGTCGCCATTTCATGACCTGAAGACGAGATGAAGGGCAAAGATAAAAAGCGTCACGATATCACGACATGTCTCATTTTCATGATTCACGATGACTGACAAGCTAAGCGAGGAAAGTGTCACGAAATCGTGACATGTCTCATTTTCATGACCTAGAGCAGCCAAAGTGGTACGAAATGAAAAGGTGTCACGATTTCATGACAGAAAGCATCGAGACAGCCCGAAAGAGAAAAGCGTCACGATTTCGTGATAGAAAGTAGCGAGATGGTACAAAATGAAAAAGTGTCATGATTTCATGATAGAAAGCAATGAGACAACCCGAAAGAGAAAAGTGTCATGATTTCATGATAGAAAGTAGTGAGATGGTACGGAATGAAAAAGTGTCACGATTTCATGACATGTCGTTTTCGCGGCTAAGTGCAACAAAACACAGCGAAGGAGAAAAACGTCACGATTTCGTGATAGGTTGCATCCACGCGGCCCTAAGGAGAAACATGTCATGATATCATGACATGTCTCATTTTCAGTGCATGAAGAAGAAAAAGTCACGATTCGACATGTCTCTTTTAAGAGAGACAAAGCAAAAAAATGTCACGATATCGCGACATGTCTCATTTTCATGATACAGGTAGAGGAGCAAAGCGACATACTATTTTTGTCATGATTCATAGTGGGCCATTACAGAGCATGCAGGGAAGCATTGAACACGTGGCATAAAGGTGTAAGGGTTATAGAACGGTTACAGTTAGCAAGAAGATCAAACGTTTTGATGCTCGAACAAAAGCCAAAAATAATGCAAAGAGGCGGGAAGATGAAACGAAGAGACCTGGGAGATGAAGCGAAGCGTCACAGGGCGAAACAGAGAGCATTGCCAGAAAGTTTAAAAGTAGAAGCACAGATTGGTATAAGGGTCGGAAACCGCTACGAACAGTGTTGCAGAGCTGAAGGTGATAGGCTATTCTGGGCCTGCTTTTGGAGCGTTTTCCTTCACATTTGTTCTGGTTTGATAAAACTGGGAACTTCTGTTGTTGTAAACTGACATATTTTTAATACAAAAATTACAGAGAGTTGCATCTCATTGGCAAGAAAGAAGGAGTTATTCTCTGCATGCAAGATTGAATGTTTATCTTTCCTCTTTCCAGTTTTAGGCTTATAGATGGAGTTTAATGCAAGTCGTCTTGGTTGCTTCATGCGAATGTCTAAATCTGGAAACCATAGTTAAAACCCTAGAAACCAACACTTAGCTTATCTGGATTGTGCATGTTTGCAGGTTCAATAGGTTAGGTTGTATGCAGAAAACCTCATATCTTCGGTCTTGTCGAATAGGATTGCAGCCTTCTAAATGTACTTTAGTTTTAGCTTCTATGCATTTTATTTTCATTTTCTTAAATTCTCTGCATTTTTATTTTCTCGAGAGATTAACCTTAGTTTAATTTCCTGTTATTAAAATAAAACACTTGAAAATTCATCGAAATCGAAATCATTATAATTTTAGAGTAAAATAAACTACAGTGCCCCTTGTTAACAGTTGCTTGCAACCACTAAGGTATTCCGAAACATTCACACTGAATATCAGCACTTATATCAAAAATGCTAACATAGCAGAGACCTTGGAGAAATTACAGGTTTAATTTCTTTGCAAGAGGGGATTTGGAATCCAAATCCTATTGGAGAGTTGTAGTTTCACAACTGGGTGAAAATACCACTCAACAGATTGGCGCTAGAAGGAGGGCCTGAATTGGTTTACTTTATTTTGATTTTCATACAGAAGTAATGTGTTTTTTCGATTTTGAAATTATTTCTTAAATCTCATTAAAGGCTAAACTGCAGCATTTTTTTTGTGTTGCAGGTTTTCTTGGAGATATCGAGAGTTTCGTCAGGTAGGCTGGACCCACCGTGCCGTATCGCGACTAGGTCCCAAACAATCGGGGAAACCATATTCCATGACCTTACACTCACTTGTACTCCAAAAAATAAAACCAAGCAAGCTGTAAACCTACCAGATAGCCTTGTCACAAAAGATCTTTCTGCTTCAGGAACATCGAGCGGACCTACACCGGTGGTATCAATTGCCACTAGCGTACCTATCATCAGTACCATTTCCACCGCTCTTGTAGGGTTGTCCTCATCAATTCTCAGTCAAATGGCCCAACCTCCAAGCAGCTCCTTGGTATGGAGCTAATAATATTCCTTTGAATATTGCAGGGGATATCCATGAAATCCCTAAGAACATAGAAATATTCTTGCCCAAATATAAACCAGATGGCCCAAGGACCGTAGAGGAGCATATCCAAGCCTATAGGGATGTTTTGATAAGGTTGCAAGTCCAACATGAAGATGTGGCTTGCAGAATTTTTCCCATGAGCCTAGATCCAGTAGCCTATGAATGGTATATATGCTTGCCTACTGGTTCAATCACTTCATGGACACAAATGGAGAATGCCTTTGTCAATCAGTTTAGGTCACCTTTGGATCCCGCAACCATCTACAATCAATTCATTACATGCAAAAGGGGCCAGGGTGAACCAATCAGAACCTTTAATCAGAGATTCCAAAAATGTTATAATAGAGCAGTTCGACATTTTGCCATAGACCCCGCAGTAGCTTTACAAATCTATTTTGGGGCATTGGATCCGATGACAACGATGTTTGCCAGGAGAAATCCTCAAGTCACCACGCTCGCCTTAGCTTACAATGAAGCTATGACCATCGAGCAACAAATGACACCACAGGGCTATGGGTTTCCCTAGATGCCTATGATGGGACAATATGCTCCATATGGTCAAGCTCCCATGGCAAATCAGATCATGGCACCACAAATGCCAAACATGAATGCTTTCCCATATCAACAACCATATCCACCAGCACTCGCCTATGCACCCATTCCGATCCAACCGATCACATCCATTCCACCCGTTCTCGCATTTTTGCAAAATAGTCAATCGACTATGCAAGGAACCAACCAGGTTAATTCTCAGGCTATAGTTCCTTTCCCAAATCCAACTCCGATCCAAAGTGTAAATCCATATATGAATCAAATTCCTCAAAATCTGACTCAAATGTTAAATCAAGATCCCACGAATTATGCAAACCCAACGGGAACTAACAATAATGTAGCTCCACCGAAGGAGATTTATTCGGATGTTGAAGAGCTCAAGAAGATAGTTCATAAACTGAGTAATGACATGGTTCAAAAATAGAAGTATGAGTCCCATGCCCCTCACTCAAATCAAAATTTTAACAATAGAGGGAGACATTGGAACACAAAGCCAAACAATGGAGGAGTACCTGCCCCTATTGCCAATCAACTAGATACTTCTGCAGGACCCAGTCAATCCAGTTCCCTTTTGAATCTTTCTGATTTTGCATGGGAAAAGGGGTGCAGATTGCACAATACAAAAGAGCACAATGAGAGGAATTGTCCTGAAATCGCTAGATACACTCATTGTCTCCAAGCCCAAGTAGATGACCTGGAACTTGTGCCAAATGAGGGTCCACCCCAACATCAAGATGATAACATTATGGTGGTGGAAACTTTATACCATCAAGAAGGTGAGAGTGAGGAAGAAGAAGATGAAATTTTGGAATAGGAGGTGCAAGCTTTTCGAGAGTTTAGAAAGGGGAATCACGGATATCATTTGAGAAGTAAATCTAAAGCCCCTAAAACATCATCAACACCACCAAATAACTCTATCCTTCCTCTCGGATACTAAGGCAGATAATAATCCTCCTCCTCCACTTAGAAGAGAAACGTCTAATGACACACGTAAGACAGTCAAACTTGAAAAAGCAAACTATGACATAGTGGAGGATTTAAGGAAATCTAAGTCGAGCCTTTCATTTTTAGAGGCGGCCAGGTTGCCTGGCCAAAAAGAAGCATTGATAAAGGCTCTGGACTCACCTAATCAAGTATGGAAGGGAAAGGAAGTTGAGTCTCATTTGATTTTATGAAAGGAGAGACGGGATGTCCCGCCATTTTTATTGACTCTGAGAATTGCTGGTAAGAATTTGCATAATTGTTTGGTGGACACGGGTGCCACGAGCAACCTCATGCCTTCAGAGATATGTCAAATGCTAGGCCTACAACCTGTTTCATCCAAATGCAAGGTTTTGCAATTGGACCGATCTGAGGTAAATGTGATAGGGACCCTATATGATGTCAAAATTCAACTAAATTCTGAACCCAGGGTCCAACAAGTGGTCGACATTTTGGTTGTTAATATCCCAAGTAGATATGGAATGCTACTTGCAAGGGATTGGATGAAAACTTTGAACGACTATTTTTCAACCGATTGCTCACATATGTGGCTACCCTGGAAAGGAATTGCAAATCAAATCAGAGTAGAAAATGAACCGAGGCTTAAAGAAATCATAACAGAATTTAATAAGCCAAATGAAGTTCAATTTTCTGAGCCAGAATTGGGGGTTTATGCATTTGATGTTGAAGAGGCTACTGAAGAGCCTAAAGGGGAAACATTTCATGGTAGCTCTCTTGAGGAAAATGATTTCATATGGTTGCTTAGGTTTGATGGATCCAAATCCAGACAGGGAGCAGGAGCCGGAGTCGAGCTCACTTGTCCAGGAGGTAAACCTTTACTTGCTGCCTATAGGTTACAATTTCCTTGCACGAACAACATGGCAGAATATGAAGCACTGATTTTTGGTTTACAACTCGGCGTTGAGCAAAAAGGTTAAATGCTTGAAAGTATTGGGAGATTCTCAACTGGTAGTCAAGCAGATTAAAGGACAATATACATGCCGCGATAAGAGACTGAGCCTTTATAGAACTAGGGTAAGGGACCTCATTGAGGAATTTGACGCTTTCAATATAGCCCTTATTTCTAGAAAAGGAAATCGCATAGCGGATTCTCTTGCAGTCGCCGCAGGCATGTTAAATCCAGTTGATATAAAAAGGTGTAAAAAGTTCTCCATCGAATTAGTTCCTTGTCCATCGATACCTGATAATGTCAAGAATTTCCAAGTTTTTGAAAATGATAGACACATATTCAAATTTGTCACGAACTCAGGTGTTTTTGAAAACCAGGTGATTGATGAGGAGCAAAGATGGCAAGAAGAAGCAGAAAATGAAAGTAAAACTACATGTCGATCCAACAAAATACCTAAAGACATAGTTTCATTGGAGAAAATGTTCGATATGGGATACAAGGCTAGAAAAGAAAAAAAGGTTCCACTCCCCAAAGATGCATGTGATCTAATTAATCTAGGGAGTGCAGACAATCCACGGGAAGTGTACATCGCAAAGGCATGTACAATCGAAGAAAGAGAAAATATAATACATGCACTAAAACACTACGTGGATTGCATTGCTTGGAATTATAACGAATTGAAAACATACAACCAAAACGTCATTACACATACCATCCCTCTAAAGCCGGACTCCAAGCCTTTCAGACAAAGACAACGAGTTGTTAACCCGCTATTGGAGCCCTTAATAGAAAAGGAGGTCAAGAGATTATTGGAAGCAAAGATTATTTTTCCCGTTAGGCACTCAACCTGGGTTGCTAACCTCGTTCCAAGTAAGAAAGAAGAGCGGAGAGATTAGGCTATGTATAGATTTTCGAAATCTTAACAAGGCCTCTCAAAAGGATAACTATCCATTGCCATCCATTGATGAAATTTTACAAACAAGTGAATGGATCTGAAATGATGTCTTTTCTTGATGGATATTCTGGATATAACCAAATTCTTATTCATCCCAATGACAGGATGAAAACAGCCTTCACAACCAAATGGGGGACATTTGCCTACAGAAGAATGTCGTTTGGACTGTTAAATGTTGGTGCAACATTTCAACGCGCCATGGACTATGCATTCAAAGGGCTTATAGGCAAGTGTATCATTGTGTATGTGGATGATATTCCAATATTTTCAAAGAAAAGAGAAGACCATGTCAAGGATTTGAAAAAGGTTCTTCAAAGATGCAGAGAGCATGGAATTTCTTTAAATCCCAAAAAATGCATCTTTGGAGTAATAGAAGGAAGACTACTTGGTCACATCATTTCAAAAGAAGGCATATCCATTGACCCAGAAAGGATAGAAGCTATCCAAAACTTACCTCTCTCGGGTAGTAAAAAGGAGTTGAGATCTTTCTTCGGGCAAATTAATTTTGTGAGGAAGTTTATTTCAAGCTTCGCTGAGATAGCCAAACCATTGAACAAGATGCTCAAGAAGGATGTAGATGTCAGATGGAACGAGGAAAGTAGGGTGGCCTTTCAAAACATTAAGGATGCCATTTCCAGAGCCCCTGCCCTCATAAGTCCAAACTATGCTAAACCTTTCTATATTTATGCTTTCGCATCGGAACACTCTTTTGCGAGTGTCTTGACCCAGAAAGGTGAGGATAGCGTAGAAAATCCCATAGCATTTTTAAGTGCTCCTTTAAAAGATGCTCAATTGAGGTATTCTATCCTCGATAAGCAGATGTACGCACTCTTTAAAACGGTAAAAAAATTTTGACATTACATTGTGCACAACAAAGTTTTTGCCATTGTGCCTGACCCTGCTATCAAAACTATGTTTTTACAGAACGAGCTAGGTGAGAAAAGAGGTAAATGGATTTCTACTATCCAAGAATTTGATCTTGAAATCCAACCCATGAAACTAGTTCGAGGACAGGGACTTGTGAAGACGATTGCTGAGAATAATCCACAAACGACATGCCAATATTCAAATGCAGAATACATTTCTAAAGATGACTGGTATGTTGACATTGTACATTTTCTATTAAACGGTAAGTGCCCATCCAATTTGAATTCCACTCAAAGAAGGGCTTTAAGACTTAAATATGTTAATTATCTGATTAGATCTGGTGTTCTGTACAGGAAAAATCATGAGGGGATCTACTTGAGATGCCTAAATAAAGAAGAAGCTGCCAAGGTTCTACAGGAATTTCATGGGAAATATGGAACCGGCCATGGTGCGGCAAATGCTACAGTGCATCAAATCCTAAGAGCAGGATACTATTGGCCTCACATTTTTAAAGATGCACACGCTCATGTACGATCTTGCCATATTTGTCAAGTAGCCCCCAACAAAGAAAGAAATGTAGCCATGCCATTACAACCTGTAGTTGAGATGAGACCATTTGCACAATGGGGATTAGATTTCATTGGGGTTATTAACCCAAATTCTTTTGATTCCCATAAATTCATACTAACAGCTACAGATTATTGTACAAGGTGGACATAAGCAGTTCCTACAAAACATGCCACTACAGACGTTGTAATAAAATTCCTTGAGGATCACATCATAACAAGATTTGGAATGCCCGATTCTATCGTTAGTGATAATGGTAAAGCTTTTGTTTCCACGCAATTTGCAGATTGGGCATACGACAATAAAGTGAGTTTAAAATTTGCATCTAATTATTACCCTCAAGGAAATGGTTTGGCAGAATCCTCAAACAAAAATTTGTTGAATATCATTAAGAAATTACTGGAAAAGAACCCTCGAGATTGGCACAGCCAGTTAAAGTTTGCTCTTTGGGCAGATAGAACCAGAGTAAAAGAATCAATAGGGAATACTCCCTATCATTTGGTCTATGGACAAGACCCAATCTTTCCTGCAAACTTGAAGCTGCAAACCCTACATTTCATGCAAGAATACTTGGGAACAGATAACCACACTGAAGCCAGACTAAGTCATTTACTGCACCTCGATGAAAAAAGGGAGGAAGCCATGATTCACATGAGTAAACACCAAGAGGTTGTTAAAATATGGTTTGACAGAAGAGCTAAAATTAAGTCCTTCAGAATTTCAGATTTGGTCTTACTGTGGGATAAAAGACATGAAGAAAAGGGAAATCATCAAAAATTTGATTGTCTTTGGTTAGGCCCTTATCAGATTTCAGAAATTCTAGGGAAAAATACCTTCAGGTTGAGAACTTTAGAAGGGAAGGATCTGACGTTACCAGTTAATGGGCATGTTTTAAAGCACTATTTTAGCCCTTAAGTCGTAGGAGATTGATATTATATTTTTCGGTTTTGGTATGGATTTTCAAATTTTGTTTTTTTTTTTTTAGGATTGCTAGTCTAGTTAGGATTTAAGTTGTGTGTTTGATTTCATTTGACATGTTTGGTTTGTTTTTATATTAAAAAAAAAAAAAAAAAGAGAAAAAATTGAGATGTCAACTTATGCCTAAGACCAGGAGAATATGAAACATTGGAATTGTGTTGTAGAAAGCTCCACAAGTAACACAAACATTTTAAATAATATCGTTTGAATCTTGTGATGCATGAAGTTGTCAGTTTTACACATTATGGTAAAGTAGATGATATATTCCATCCGCATTTCAAAAGAAGCAGTGCATTCATATCTCATGTCACATTCCGCATTGCATATACATGTCATCTCAGTTACATTTTCATTTCATGTGCAATCATTGAGAAGGTGTCGAATCCTCTTAGGGTTATTACATAACATATATTAAAAGGATCCTAAGGTTGGGAACCGATGCCCGAACTATCTTGAACCAAGCACGTTCTACGCATATTAAAGAGAATCTTGAGCAAAATGGTCAAAACCATACTTGGAAGAAAAGGTGAGGTGAAAGGAATATTTCATGTCTGTCCTATCATGCAACATAATCCTTAAAACAGTGGTTTTTACCACTCCCATAATGCTTAAAGCCTAAAATCGGAGTAGTAAGGATAGGGTTAAATCCTCATCTCACTTAGGTTGAGGATCCAATTCCCCAAAGCTCTGATTTGACCTTCATGGAGTAGTAAGGATAGGGCATAATTCTCATCTCACCTAGGTTGAGAATCCGATTCCCCAAAGCTTCCATCTTTCATTTTATCATAAAACTTGGATGGGAAGGATCGTACTACATGTCCTCTGCAAAGGATGGGTAGTCATCCCAAAAGTCCAAGAAACAAAAATAAAATTAATATTTTCCATCTTTCATTTTATCATCTTGGATTGGAAGGATCGTACTACATGTCCTCTAGTAAGGATGGGTAGTCATCCCAAAGGTCCAAGAAATAAAATTAATTAATATTTTCCATTTCATCTTAATATTGGATTGGAGGGATCGTACTACATGTCCCTAGCAAGGATGGGTAGTCATCCCAAAGGTCCAAGAAATAAAAAAAAAGAGAGAAGAGAATGAATGAAGCCAAATCATGGATTATGGGGTTAAGTATGCTCATGCGTGGCAACATGTCTTGTCTAAAAGCAAGACCACTGATTGCTCAAATGGATAGGCTAGCCTGACAATTTCATCCATAACAGGTTAAATCATTTTGTTCAAGATGAGGTAATGAACTCCAAATCAGAATAGTAAGGATAGGGTTAAATTCCCATCTCGCTTAGGTTGGGAATCCTATTCCCCAAAGCTCTGATCTCACTTACACTTGCACATGGGTTCAAGATGGTAGTGACACATAACCAACTTTGGGATCTAGTAAATTAATTCAAGTATACATATATTTGGTCCTAAGAGGGTTTGACAATTTTAATATGTTTGTTCATGATATTAGAAGGTTTGAGCCTTTGTAAAGCAGGTTGTTATATCTCTAGCATCTTCATCATACATCAAATCCTGCACAAATCATTCATAGCCTTGCATACAAATCATAAGTGAAACTGACAATGGAATGTTGATCAAGTTCAAGCGATAGGGAATGAAAACACATTGCACACACCGAGCTGATACTTAATGATTCTGATGTTTCATGTATTTCTGATCTATCGGTATTTGTTTATCTTTTATGTGCTGACACCTGTATCTAAGCTTGTATATTTTAGGTTGGGTTCTCACCAAAATGCTCAGGAGCATTTGACAGCAGAGTCACCATTTGTTGTGGCTGATCCACAACACACCCCAAAATTGGGGACCCACCTTTTTTGCATGCTTTCAAAGAAGACCGCAGTGGCCCAGATGCTAAAAAAATCAAAGGAAGAGCAAAATATCACAAAAGAGAAGAAGTGTCGCGATATCGCGACATGTTGCTCCGTCGTGGCTAAGAAATGAAAAGTTGTCATGATATCACGACGTGTTGTTTTCTCGCTCAAAAGAAAGAAAGAAAGTTGTCACGATATCGTGTCGCTAAGAAAAGAAAGTGTCACGATTTCGTGACATGTCTGTTTTCACGGCCAAGAGTAACAAAAGAAAAATGTGATTAAATGTCACGTTTTCAGTTAAAGAATGAAAAAGAAAATGTCGCGATATCGTGACATGTCATGAAATCGCGGTCGAAGGCAATAAGAGAAGAGTCAATGAAAAGTTGTCGTGATATCGTGACATGTCGCCATTTCATGACCGAAGACGAGATGAAGGGCAAAGATAAAAAGTCATCTGATATCCTGACATGTCTCATTTTCATGAAAGTGAGGAAAGAAATGAAGGAAAGTGTCATGAAATCGTGACATGTCGCTTTTCATGACCTAGCAAAAGTGGTACAAATAAAAAGTGTCATGATTTCACGATAAAAGCAGAGTCGAAAGAAAAAGTGTCATGATTTCACGACAGAAAGCAGAGACAACGAAAGAGAAAAGCGTCATGATTTCGTGACAAAAGTAGCGAGATGGTACAGAATGAAAAAGTGTCACGATTTCATGAAAGCAACGAGACAAGAAAGAGAAAAGCATCATGATTTCATGACAGAAAGCAGAAAATGGTATGGAATGAAAAAGTGTCACGATTTCATGACATGTCACGTTTTCATGGCTAAGTGCAACAAAACACAGCGAAGGAGAAAAATGTCATGATTTCATGACAGGTTGCATCCACGCGGCCCGAAGGAGAAAAATGTCACGATATCATGACATGTCTCATTTTCATGGTGCATGAAGACGAACAAGGCTACTAATAGAAAAATGTCACGATATCGTGACATGTCTCATTTCATGAGAGAACAAAGTTGATAAAAATGTCACGATATCCGACATGACAAACATACTATTTTTGTCGCGATTCACAGTGGGCCGTTATAGAACATGCAGGGAAGCGTTGAACACGTGGCATAAAGGTGTAAGGGTTACAGAACGGTTACAGTTAGCAAGAAGATCAAACGTTTCGACGCTCGAACAAAAGCCAAAAATAATGCAAAGAGGCGGGAAGATGAAACGAAGAGACCTGGGAGATGAAGCGAAGCGTCACAGGGTGAAACAGAGAGCATTGCCAAAAAGTTTAAAAGTAGAAGCACAGATTGGTATAGGGGTCGAAACCGCTATGAACAGAGTTGTAGAGCTGAAGGTGATAGGCTATTCTGGGCCTACTTTTGGAGCGTTTTCCTTCACATTTGTTCTGGTTTGACAAAACTGGGAACTTTTGTTGTTGTAAACTGACATATTTTTAATACAAAAATTATAGAGAGTTGCATCTCATTGGCAAGAAAGAAGGAGTTATTCTCTGCATGCAAGATTGAATGTTTATCTTTCCTCTTTCCAGTTTTAGGCTTATAGATGGAGTTTAATACAAGTCATCTTGGTTGCTTCATGCGAATGTCTAAATCTGGAAACCATAGTTAAAATCCTAGAAACCAGCACTTAGCTTATCTGGATTTTGCATGTTTGCAGGTTCAATAGGTTAGGTTGTATGCAGAAAACCTCATATCTTCGGTCTTGTCGAATAGGATGGCAGCCTTCTAAATGTACTTTAGTTTTAGTTTTTATGCATTTTATTTTCATTTTCCTAAATTTTTTGCACTTTTTTTTACTTTCCCGAGATTAACCTTAGTTTAATTTCCTGTTATTAAAATAAAACACTTGAAAATTCATCGAAATCGAAATCATTATAATTTCAGAGTAAAATAAACCACAGTGCCCCTTGTTAACAGTTGCTTGCAACCACTAAGGTATTCCGAAACATTCACATTGAATATCAACACTTATATCAAAAATGCTAACATAGCGGAGACCTTGGAGAAATTACAGGTTTAATTTATTTGCAAGAGGGGATTTGGAATCCAAATCCTATTGGAGAGTTGTATTTTCACAACTGGGTGAAAATACCACTCAACAAATGTTATGGCTTTATTGAATGAAAATGAAAGCTTATTTCTACACCATGAATCAAAGTGTGGAATGGACATCTTAAAGAATAGACATAAAAGAATTGAACATCAATCATGGTCTAATCAATTTGAAAACTTGAAGCTCCACCATAGGATTATTAATGAAACTAAATCAAATTGGTATGGTGAGAGGGGAAAGTGGAGGTTTGTTTCTTTGTTTGGTTTGATCCTATTTTGTTGGATTCCTGCAAAACTTGGTATGCGTATCATGTCATATGTCTTTTAAAGAATTCTAATCAGGTTGGAATTCGAGAAAATGATAATCCAAACTTTTTGTACATTTGTATATACTTTTGGTTTTCGTGTTTTGGTTTCGGAATGGAGAATATTTTTTGGTTTGTCAACTTAGGTCCTTATGAATGTTGACTAAGAATTGGAGAATATGAAACATCGGAATTGTATTGCAGAAAGCTCCATGAATATTGCAAACACATTAAAGAATATCATTTGAAATTTGGGATACATGAAATTTGTCAATTTTGCAAGATAGGGTGAAGCATTTTGTATAATCCATATTACCCATTTGTGTTCAGGATACATTGCATAATAGCCTCGAGTCTCATTCCATCCCATATTTAAAAAAAAAAAACAACCACGAAAAGCATGTTAGACCCTCTTAGGATCATTGCACAATAAACATTAAGTAAGGTCTTGGGGTTGGAAACTGGTGCCGCATTGTCTTGAATTAAACACGCTCTGCACATATAAAGAAACATCTTGGGCAAAATGGTTGAAACCTTACTTGGAAGAAGGTTAGACAAAAATAATTTTTCTTGTCTGTCCCATAATGCAAAACATAGTCCAGGAAACAGTGGTTTTCACCACTTCATCTCCATAACATTACTTGGATTGAAAGGATCATACTACGTGTCCCTCATAAGGATGGGTAGTCATCCCTAAGATTCAAGGAAGCCATTACTACTTCATCTCCATAACATGACTTGGATTGAAAGGATTGTACTACGTGTCCCTCATAAGGATGGGTAGTCATCCCTAAGATTCAAGGAAACCATTACTACTCCATCTCAATAACATCATTTGAGTTGGAAGGATCATACTACGTGTCCCTCATAAGGATGGGTAGTCATCCCTAAGATTCAAGGAAACCATTACTACTCCATATCCATAACATCATTTGAGTTGGAAGGATCATACTACGTGTCCCTCATAAGGATGGGTAGTCATCCCTAAAATTCAAGAAATCCAGCATTAATCCACCTCCATCATATCATTTGAGTTGGAAGGATCGTACTATGTGTCCCTCATAAGGATGAGTAGTCATCCCTAAGATTCAAGGAAGCCATTACTACTCCACCTCCATCATATCATTTGAGTTGGAAGGATCGTACTACGTGTCCCTCACAAGGATGGGTAGTCATCCCTAAAATTCAAGAAATCCAAAGCCAAAACCTGGACTATGGGGCTGATCTCCACCGGGGCTATAGACGCCTTACTGGCAGTGGAGTAGGTTCATGCATGGTGACATGTCTCATTTAAGAGCAAGACCTTTGACCGCTCACATGGACAGGCTAGCCTAACAGTTATCCATAATAGGTTTAATCATTTTGCTTAAGATGAAGTAATGAACTCAAATCAGAGTAGTAAGGATAGGGTTAAATTCTCATCATGCTTAGGTTGAGAATCTGATTCCCCAAAGCTCTGATTTCACTTACACATGCAAATTGATTCAATATGGTAGTGGCGCATAACCAACCTTGAGATTGGGTTTATGAACTCAATTCATGCATGCTTGATCCTAAGAGGGTTGGATATGTTTAATGTTTGTGCTCACGCTACTTAAAGTTAAGAGTCTTGGTAAAACAGGTCAACCATAGTTCATTATGCTGGCAATACATTTGATCTTGCATAGACCCTCCACTATTCATCATATGCATTCGTGTGAAATTGGCAATAGAATGGGGAACTATTTTAAACTATAAAGAATGAAGCACATTGCACACACCGAGCTGATGCTTAATGATTCTGATGCTTCATGCATTTATGGTCTGTTTCCATTATTTGGATATTTGTTGAAACTTTGTATTTGAATTCATGTATTTTCAGGTTGAGTTCTCACCAAAATGCTCAGGAACATTTTCCAGCAGAGTCGCCATTTGTTGTGGCTGCTCCATAACGTACCCCAAAATTGGGGACCCACCTTTTTTGCGTGTATTTCAAGAAGACTGAAGTGGCCCATAGGCTAAAGATCAAGGAAAAAGCAACAAAAGAGAGCAAAGAGAAAAAGTGTCGCGATATTGCGACATGTTGCACCATCACGGCCAAAATAGAAAAAGTATCGCAATATCGTGACATGTTGCACCATCGCAGCCAAAATAGAAAAAGTGTCACGATATCGCGACATGTTGCACCATCACGACAAAAATAGAAAAAGTGTCGCGATATCGCGACATGTTGCACCATTGCGGACAAAAAAAAAAAGTGTCGCGATATCGCGACATGTTGCACCATTGCGGCCAAAAGAAGATAAGTGTCGCGATATCGTGACATGTTGCATTTTTGCGACCAAATAAGACAAAAAAGAACAAGAAAAGAAAAGTGTCGCGATATCGCGACATGTTGTATTTTTGCGACCGTACAAGAAAAAGTGTCACGATATCGCGACATGTTGCAGTTTCGTGGCAAAAAGAGAAAAGGTGTCGCGATATCATGACATTTTGCTTGGTCGTGGTCAGAGGAGAAAAAGTGTCACGAAATCGCGACATGTTGCAGTTTCACGGTCGTATAGGAAAAAGTGTCGCGATATCGCGACATGTAGCATTTTCGTGATTCAAAGCAAAGAGAAAGAGCTAGAAAGAAAAAGTGTTGCGATATCGCGACATGTTGCATTTTCGCGATTCAAAGCAAAGAGAAAGAGCTAGAAAGAAAAAGTATCACGATATCACGACATGTTGCATTTTTGCGATTCAAAGCAAAGAGAAAGAGCTATAAAGAAAAAGTGTCGCGATATCGCGACATGTTGCATTTTCATGATTCGAAGCAAAGAGAAAGATCTATAAAAAAAAAGTGTTGCGATATCGCGACATGTTGCATTTTCGTGATTCAAAGCAAAGAGAAAGAGCTATAAAGAAAAAGTGTCACAATATCGCGACATGTTGCATTTTCGCGATTCAAAGCAAGGAGAAAGAGCTATAAAAAAAAGTGTCGCGATATCGCGACATGTTGCATTTTCACGATTCAAAGCAAAGAGAAAGTTCTCGAAAGAAAAAGTGTCGCGATATCGCGACATGTTGCATTTTCGCGACCAAACGAGAAAAGGTGTCGTGATATCACGACATGTTGCATTTTCGTGGCCAAACAAGAAAGGGTGTCGCGATATCGTGACATGTTGCATGGTCGCGGTCAAAAAGAGAAAAAGTGTCGTGATATCGCAACATGTTACATGTTCACGGCTTCAAGCAACAAAGGAGAGCAAGGAGGCAGAAGTGTCATGATATCGCGACATGTTCCAGTTTCGCCAAGGTAACGGACCTGCATCAACATGGACATAAGGACAAAATATAATGAATAAGACAAAGCGTTACATGATCATTTAAGATGGCCGTTACACACGGAGGGAAATGGATGCAAGCCTATGTAGCAAAATGCAGCGAAGGGCCACAAAATGGAAACCAAAGCACACGAACAGTTAGAGAAGGTGAAGCGAACGACCATTGGAAGACGAAACAAAAAGCTTCTTGAAAATTTTAAATACGCCATTCAAAGAGGCCAAAAAGGGCTAGAAATTGTAGAGAGAAAACAGACTATCTTTCAAAATAAAGGAGTTTTTTGGCAAGAGCAACTCTTGTGTGTGAAACCAAAAGGAGATTAAAACTAAGACTGCTGTTATTTCTATAAATCTTTCCTTTGCATTATTGCTTCTTGTATCTATTCGTTGATGCCATAAAATGGGTTACGATAGGTGAATGATGGAATGATGCAATTATTTATTTCCTTAGAGTTTTGCATCTGATCTAATCTGACTGTGTTTATGTTACAGTGTCCGTTAGGTCGGGTAGTCTTAGAATTTCATCTCATAACTTGAGGTTTTGCAGGGAGGAGATTGCTAACCAAATTAATGTCCTGTTTTGTTTTCCAGCTAACTGTTGTAGATAAGGTTTATGTTTTATTTTTGATATTTGGATTAACCTCTTCTTAAAATTTGCTTTCCTGATTCTGGTCCGTTCTAGAATTTCTTGCATCTCCAAATGCCTTCATCTAATTTTTAGACAAGATATGGGTTTAGGAGGGCTACTAATTCCAAATGCACATTAAATCAGATTAAGTGAATGAATCCTAATTTTCTAACTTACTAACCTTACTAACACCAAATGCTAACATAGGTATAGTGGAACACTTTTAAACGAAGATAAAACGAATTCGCTAATTCTAAAAAATGAACCTCATGTTAAAGGCACGGAGTTTAAAATGAAGTGGTTTAAACCACACACTTTCTCATTTAGAACCTTTTTTAAGCTGAAGATAAAAGAGGTTACTAACTGGGTTTCGGGTAGATCATTTTAATCTTAGGAACATTAAAAGAAGCTATCATCACTTTTGGTCGATTTAATGGATTATGGTTGCAAAGTATTCATTCGAATCATTAAAGGCCCCTTGTTAACTATTACTTGCAGGGTTTAGGTTATTCTGGCATACATTCATTTATTTGCCTTAGTCTTGATTGATTACATGCACATGAATGTTTGTTCACAAGAACCTTGGAGAAATGAGTAATGCTACTTAGTTTCTTTACAAGAGAGAGTTTCCTGTTTGAGACTCTAGTTGTGGTGATAATTTTGCTATAGTGCAAAATATCCACTCAACACAACCTTCAGGAAAGGTCCCATTTTGAAGAAAATTAAATATATCAGTGTACCAATGTTTAGGAGTAGTTTCGTTGATGAGAAACACATCCAAAGGTTCTAAGAATGATTTTCTTGAAGTGGGTTCCTGGAGTCGACGAATAATGATGGTAGCATATTCGTCATCTAACTCCAAGGGCAAAAGAGATGCAGCTGCAGCCATAGCGTCAGCCGCACAATTGCTAGTTTGAGGAATAGCTTCCAAGGTAACTTGATCAAATACAAATAATAATTGTAAGACATATGCTTTATATGGGTGTAATTTATCGTCTCTGGTCTGATAAACATCATTGATTTGATTTATGACAAGTTGAGAATCACCAAAAACCAATAAATTTTTAATTTATAGTGCCAAGGCAGCTCATAATCCAAGGATAAGCGCTTCATATTCAGCAGTGTTATTAGTACAAACAAATGTTAGTTTGAAGGATAGAGGTATAAGATGTTTCTGCAGAGATATTAAAATAATACCTGCACCAGCCCCACTCATACATCGAGCTCCGTCAAAGTATAGGGACCATTGCTCTGGATGGTCTGCCTCTAGTTTAAGGTATTCATCAGGAAACTCAATGATGAGGGGATGGGTAGACTCTAAGGGTGCAGTGGCTAATTGATCTGCTATGATTTGACCTTTAACAAAATTTTGTCCTATAAATGTGAGTTCAAACTCATTTAGTGCAAGAACCCACTTGGCTATGTGACCAGATAAGTACGATCAATTCATGAGATATCGTAAATGGTCGAATTTAGCAATAACGTACATTTTCTGGCTGAGCATATAATGTTGTAGTTTTTGTGTAGAAAATAAGACTCCTAGACATAGTTTCTCTAATGCTGTGTAGCGAGTTTCATAACTAATTAAGGTTCTGCTAATTTAATAATTAGCCCGTTCTTTCTTCTCATCGTCAAGCTAAGCTAAAATAGCTCCTAAGGCAAAATCGAAAGCAAAAATATACAAAATAAATGGACGATCAGATCTAGGTGGGGAAAGCATTGATGGTTTAAGGAGATATTGCTTAAGGAGTTCAAATGCTTCTTGGCATTCTTCATCCCAATGAAAAGAGACATCTTTCTTAAGAAGCTTAAGAAAAGGTCTAGTTTTGTCTGCCAACTTATCAATAAAGCGACGAATAGCCTGAAGCTTACCTTGTAGACTTCGTAATTTTGATATATTTGTGGGTGCAGGCATATCAGTGATAGCTGCAATTTTGAGAGGGTCAATTTCAATGCCACATAAAGAAATTGTAACCCCCAATAATTTATCGGACTTAACTTCGAATATACATTTGGCTGGATTTAGTCAGATAAGATATTCCCTTAACCGATCAAATACTCTTCTCAAGTCATTTAAATGATTATCTTCTTTGATGGAACGAGCTATAATATCGTCTCCATAATCATGTAGAATATTATGCATCATATCATGAAAGATATAAGTCATAGCACGTTGATAAGTTGCACCACATTCTTTAAACCGAATGACATCACTTTCCAAAAAAATGTCCCCCAAGGGGTAATAAAGGCTATTTTAGCCTAATCTTCAGGAGCTATCCTGATTTGATTATAACTGGAAAATCCATCCATTAGGGATATTATTCCACTTTCAGCAGTAAAGTCAATGATCTAATCCATGTTGGGAAGAGGAAAATCATCTTTAGGGCATGCAACATTAATATCTCTGAAGTCTGTGCAAACCCTAACTTTAGTGGCTTCTTTCTTAGTTACTGGAACTACATTCGAGATCCATTCAGCATAATCAATGATTTGTATAAAAATAACATTTAAGAGTTTTTCTAATTCTTTTTTCACTATTAAGGCCACTGTTGAGAAGCAACACACCCCCACCGAAAAAATGAATTTCCATCCTTTGAAAATATTTAGCTTTCATTTTACAGTAGGGACCCTCTTGATGTTTTCCAAGTTTTTTTATTCCAAATTTTGCTTGCCTCCTTCTTCTTCAAGTTTTGCATATACCAAAGTATCCAAGTAGGCTTGCCTATGGCTTTGATTTCAATTTAGAATTCATTTTTAAAATGTTAGAGTCATTTCTGAGTAAAGAAAATCTTTCACTAAATATGTAAAAATGCAGAATGCAAATGAATTCATTAGAAGTCAAACTTCCATTTTTGAAAAAGTCACGATATCGCGACACTTTCCATTTTTGGAAATTCGCGAAATCGCGACGGTCTTAGAAGAATTGGTTAAGTGCTGAAAACGTCGCGATATCGCGACACTTCCATTTTTGGAAAAGTCACGATATCGCGACACTTTCCATTTTTGGAAATGTCACGAAATCGTGATGGGTCTTAGAAGAATTGGTTAAGTGTCGGAAACGTCGCGATATCGCGACACTTCCATTTTTGAAATCTCACGATATCGCGACACTTTCCATTTTTGGAAATGTCACGAAATCGCGACGGGTCTTGGAAGAATTGGCTAAGTGTCAGAAACGTCACGATATCGCGACACTTCCATTTTTGGAAAAGTCGTGATACCGCGACACTTTCCATTTTTGAAAATGTCACGAAATCGTGACGGGTCTTGGAAGAATTGGTTAAGTGCCGAAACGTCGCGATATCGCGACACTTCCATTTTTGAAAAAGTCACGATATCGCAACACTTTCCATTTTTGAAAATGTCACGAAATCGTGACGGGTCTTGGAAGAAAAGGCTAAGTGCCAAAAACGTCACGATATCGCGACACTTCCATTTTTGGAAAAGTCGCGATACCGCGACACTTTCCATTTTTGGAAATGTCGCGAAATCGTGACGGGTTTTGGGAGAGAGAGCAAGTGCGAAGGAAGGTCGCGATTTCGTGACATGTCGCGAAATCGTGACATGTCACGTTTTGCAACAAAAGGGGCAAGAAGAAGCTAAGGCATAGAAGGTGTCCGAATCGTGACGTCAAACCTAAGGCTGAAGGTGTCACGAAATCGCACAAAAAAAGGCCAAGGAGGAAGTGTCACGAAACTCGTGACACAAAAAAAGTGCCTAAGGAGGACGTGTCGTGAAATCGCGACGTGTCACGAAATCGTGACACGAAGGAAAAGAAGCCAAGGCTAAGGTCGATCGCGACATTAAATCGACCAATCGCATTAAAGAAGTGAGTGGGAATGTCACGATTTTGCAACATGTCACGAAATCGCGACATGTCGCGGTTTCGCGGCAGAAGAGACAAAGAAGCCAAAATGAAAAACAACTGGAGGAAAGCGTCACGATTTCGTGACACGTGTCACAAAAATAAATAGAGCCGACATATAATGAATATTAGGGTTTTAAATTAATAATATTAAAGTACTAATCCTTGCATGTCTTTTGCAGAAAGCCATCTGGCAGTTGCATACTAGCGGAAGTAATGGCGAAAAAGACAAAATAAGCACGGATTAAATGAAGGCCGTCAGATGGAAATTTGAGATGCCGAGAATTGCTGGTTCATCCAGATTTTATAGATCTGGCCGCAAAGAGACTTTACGATGACTAAGCAACTGCCCATTTAATGGAGTATGTCGAAAATTGATCGAAAAATGAAAATATCTACACACAGTTACCGGAATTTGCCGATGGACGCATTTAACAAAAGAATTTATGGTGAAAGTAATGGCATGCAGAGAATTTCAACTCATAAGCGGCTCTGCGAAGATAAAATGTCAGAGAAGCCAGTGACTCATTCGATTTTCTCAAGGAATTAATGAGACCCTCCTGGCAAGTGCACCAGAAATATGAAGATATTTACTTACTCCCATTTATGAATATCCCGAAAATGAAGATATTTACTTGCAGTTATAGATGGATGAGAATAATATCAGATCATGCCTTCTCCATTTATGGCAAGTAACTGCACTAAGATTTGCAGAGTGGTTAGGGTTTTCAAAACTCTATTTTTAAAGGGGCTTATATTGTAAAACCCGGGTAGTAAGGTTAAGAGGATAAAATTTAGGGTTTGAGAAGAAGATATTTCTGAAAAGATCAGGGTCTGTCCTGAGTCTATAAATACTTCTTCTGAATGTAAATTTTGGAGGCGAAAACTTAGAAATACAAGCTATTGGAGCAATTTCCTGCAAATCTTGTTTGAATGCTTTGTTCTGGACTTAGAGTTGGTGTGACTTTCTTTTTCTGTGATAGCGTGGCCAGGAGCCTAATCTCTTTCAGATTGTGATAAGTTCATCTTCTTTTGTTTTCGTTTCATTAAGGTTTATTTAATTTATGTTGTAGATCTGTGTTACCAGGATTGGATATGCTGCTAGGCTTCATTTTCTTTATTGTATGTTAGGGAAAATTACAGATTTAAGGTTCAGGCCTGTTCTAATTGCTCTGTCCTCACTGTGCGAGCTAGGTCGCCGGTGAGAGATACCAATTTTAACCGACTTCCCTTCGTTTATAATTTTCTGTTAGATCTGTTTCATCTTTGTCTTATGCTCTTAGTTGAAAGTGATCTTAGAAAGCTGGACACTTTCCTCTTTGATTTGTTCTATTGTGAAGCTAACCGGTATAACTAAAATTGGTAGTTTTGGTTTTGCAACTAAGTTAGATAAACTTCTCTTTCTGCCCTACCCTACTCTCTCTGTTCCACCGTGAAATGATCCATTTTTATCTTTCTTTAAATTTGTCTTTTATTTAAATCTGCTAAAGCATAAAGAGCTAGATCAAAGAACTGATTGTAAATCTGATTATCCACAAAGATAACCAACTCCAAAAACATTACTGAACTGAAGTCCCGAGCCCGTTGTAAGGTAACAGACAATCCACTTGAAACTATTCCAGAAGTGGAAAAGAGTGAATAGACATTCGACCCAACTCTGTAACTCACACCTTGGATATCCAAGAAGATCCTAAAGTGAGTGGGATTTATCCCGTATAAGTGTTATCGGTATTTTATGCTCATTCTTCACAGGGTGTGTATAAAAGTCGAACCAACATTTAAAATTGGCGCTAGAAGGAGGGCCCACTGAACTCCGTTTAGTATTGTAAGTTGTCTGTGCAGAGTCTGGTGTTTTATCTTTTGAATCCTTTTCCCTCCTCTTTAGCTCTTTTTAAACTTGTTTGTTTGAGTTTTTGCCTAAACAGCGAAACTCAACACCAATATTTAAAATTGCTAGAAAAGAGGACCTGAAGTTCAGTAGTCTGTTAAGGATTGTAAGGTTGTAAGTGCTGGTGAAAAGTTGGATTCTAATTATAGAGTAACAAGGTCCCACTCCAGAGCTGGAGAGCTCCTTGTGCCTGAGTTAGAAACTCCCGGAAGAAGCAGCCTTAGAAGGGCCAAGTCCTTGTCTGAAATAGTTTTGTCACCACTTGTAGTTACTCCAACTGCAACTGAAAATATCATTGTCAATCAAGTAATAATGGCAAACTGGTTAGGTTCCACTGCCTTAAATATCTCGGGTGCAGCCCATGACCTGCCCAGAAATCCTGAGAGATATCTTCCCAGATACAAGCATGATGGAACTAGGACAACAGAAGAACATCTAGTAGCATTCAAGAATGCTCTAAAATTGTTAAATGTACAGCATGAAGATGTGGCTTGCAGATTGTTCCCGTTCACTCTCCAGGAGGGAGCTTACGACTGGTTTCTAAATCTCACTAACGATTCTATTACCAGTTTGAATGACTTGGAAAAGGTTTTTGTATCGCATTTTGGTGAGGTAATAGATCCCAGTGTATTATATCAGCAGTTTTCTGGTATTAAAAGAGAAATAAATGAATCTGTCAGATCTTACAATGTCAGATTTCAGAAGGCTTATGGTAGACTCGACTGGTTATTATGTGCCAAATGCAGACCTGGCATTAGAGATTTTTAGGAATTCTCTAGATCCAATGACTTCTGTTTTCTTGAAAAGAGATCCCTCTATTACCAATTTAACAGAGGCTTACAAAGAAGCTTTGGTTCTGGAAAGACAGTTGGGACCCCAACCTTTAAATGCTCATCAAATTCCTTTGGTCACACAAGGCACCCCTGTCTTCAATCCCATACCACATCAGATGATGTTGCCAGTATGTCAAACTCCACCATCAGGAAATCCATTGGCTGTAGCACCTGTTGAAAATGTACAGAATCCAGGTAAAGAAGCTGATAACACAAGAGTTGAAGAAGTTTCAAGGGTAGTCCAAAAGTTGGCAAATGACTTTTTGACTTTCAAAAGGCAAGTGTCCACCGACGAAAACCCAAACAGGTTTTCTTATCAGCAGAATAGATTCACTCGGCCCCCATACGAGCCCAATAAGGATTATAAAGGTAAAGGGCATGATGTAAATATTTGTGATTTAGCCTTGCCTAACTGGTGCAGGATTCATGGAACGTCTCAAGGACGGGGAGTTGGATTGTTTGGAATTCTGTAATGCCTTTGAAGCTCTTTCTGGCGAGTTGGTTTCTCCCGAACATCAAAGAACTGCGGATGCCCCAAGTTCATCCAGCCACAGTGCAGCTATGGTCTTAGATTCTTTCACTTTCCCAGAAGAATTAGAGAATGTTGTGGAGCTACCCATGGATGAAGTACAAGCTTTTCAACAATACAAGAGGGACAACTACAACCTTAGAAATAGAAATCCGGAGCCCAACACTACATCTACCCCTCCGGACAACTCCCACAGTGTTCCTCCGGATCCATCTTCAAGCAATAACCCATCCCCACCCAAGGGAGGAAATCCGAGAGGACCAGATGCATTTGTCCCTCCACTCAATAAGGGATATAATATAGTGGAGGACATGAAGAAGATCAAAGCCAACATCACTCTTCATGAGCTGGCCCAAATTTTTGAACAAAGGGATAACCTGATCAAAACATATTCTGAACCTACTACCAAACCTTTGGAAAAGGGAAAGAAGATGGCAAATGCAAATGTGGCCATGTATAAAGAGAAGACCGAAGTTCCGCCTTTTCTACCGACTCGTTCGAATATTTGGGAAAAACTTACACAACTGTCTGGTAGATTCGGGTGCTTCAGCTAATGTTATGCCTTTGGCCATTTGTCAACAGTTGGGTTTAACCCCAATGAACTCCGAGATGAGAGTCGTCCAATTAGATAAGTCTGAGGTTAAAGTGGTAGGTGAACTTCAGAATATACATATCCAGCTAGCATCTGAGCCAAGAGCGCAGCACATAATTGATATTCAGGTGGTGGATATTCCTGTAGGGTATGGAATGCTTCTGAGCAGGGATTGGTCAAAATCATTGAATGGGTATTTGGCTACTGATTTCTCGCATATGTGGTTACCCTAGAATGGTTTTGCAAATCAATTAAGAATCAACAGAGAACCAAGATATAAACTCATGGTTACAGAGTATAATGCCAAGAATGAGACTGCTAATCTTGTTGAGGGTTGTTATATTGGGGTTTATAATTTGACAACTACTCAAAGGGAGAAACCGGTTAAAGCTCACCAAGATCACGATAATGAAGTTGGGATGCTTCATATTAATGCAGCTAAGTCTGAGCAAGGTTATGGTACAGGGGCTGTTCTTAAAGGACCAAAAAATCAAACCGATTTTATGTCTTATCGCTTGTAGTTTCCCTGCACTAATAACTTGGTAGAATATGAAGCATTAGTACCAAAATTAAAATTTGCTTTACATTACTTTGATCATGCAGATACGAAAACTCGTATGTTGGACTTGTTTGATTTGTAGGGTGGACGACTTCAAGCCGTGGAGCATTTTAGTCGGCACCAAGAGACAGTCAAGCGCTGGCTTGACGAGAGGGCCAATTCGAAGGCTTTCAAACTTGCAGACCTGGTGTTTCTGTGGGACAAAGCCCATGAAAAGAAGCGTAAAAACACCAAGCTGCAACCTTTATGGACAGGGCCATACCAGATTGCCAAAACCCTGGGTAATAATGCATTTTTTCTACAGGACCTGGAGGGTAATTTTCTGAACCTTCCTGTTAATGGTCAATATCTAAAGCATTATTTCTCAGCTTTTCCATCCAATACATCGATTGAATAAATCACAAAGACGTTGTAACATGTGTATACATTGTAAATAAGCTTTGAAGTAGTTGGTTTTCATTTTATTTTGTGTATATATTGTAAATAAGCTTTGAAGTAGTTTGTTTTATTTTATTTTGTTTGATTTTAAAGGTCTGTGTTTTATCCTTTGGGGTCTGTACAAAGTAGTTTGTTTTATTTTATTTTGTTTGATTTTAAAGTTCTGTGTTTTATCCTTTGAGGTCTGTACAAATTTCTTTTAGCTTTTAAAAATTCTATTTTTTTTAGTTTTGCCTGGGCAGTAAAGAAAAAGTCAGCCTTCTAAAATTGTTTTATTCTGAGTTCAAAATCCAGTGTTCATTCTGTTTTATTCTAATTAAGAGATAGTCTGCTTAAACTGAATAGTGGAACTATTTTGTTATTCAGAACAATAGTAGAAAGATGATTGGATTTTGTGTCTTGCTTGCCACAATTATTTTAATTATAAAGAAACTGCTATACCGTTTGGTCGGAGAAACTCCCAGGGAATCCAAGAAAAGTTGGTCGTAAGAGGGGACTCTGATTCGTGAAATTATTTGAGTATCCATAGAGGCTATCAGTACCCAGGCTGAAGCAGTTCCAGATCGATGAAATATTAAAAAAAAAATTGTTCTTTTTTAAGGCTTTTCAGATTTCGGTATATTTCAAAGGAGAGAGAGAGAAGGTGAAAGTTGAGCAAGACAACATAAAACTGGCACTCTGTTATTTTCTATACAAAAAAAAAAAAAAAGTTATGTAATGAAAGAGATAGCCAAGGCTTCAGAAGATGTTTTCTTTTACCAAGTTGTAGATACTACCTCACAGTTGTGGATCGTGGTCGTGAAAATCTAAAGAGTAACTCTGTCAGGGCTGTAAAAGGCTAAACTAGTAAACAGAGCCCTACTCGGTTTCCCCTTTCACAACTCGGTTTCCCTTTCTAGAAAAGCTGATCAATCCAGAGTACAACATTCGAAGGCCCAGTCATTCTTGAAGAAAGTTTTATACGCTTATAATTGCACATCAGAAATCTTCCTTAAGTGATTCAACCTAGTATGTCCTTGGGAAATTTTAACAACTATCAGGTAGTAGTTAAATTATTTTGAAGAATATTTGTGGCAAGGCATGGTACATGGTCTATATTGTTTTGAAACTAGAGTCCTGGATTCTAAAATAGTGCTACTATTTTACCCGCAGATATCGCCATTTGTTGAGAAGCAACACACCCCCACTAAAAAAATGAATTTCCATCCTTTGAAAATATTTAGCTTTCATTTTACCATAGGGACCCTCTTGATGTTTTCCAGGTTTTTATTCCAAATTTTGCTTGCCTCCTTCTTCTTCAAGTTTTGCATATACCAAAGTATCCAAGTAGGCTTGCCTATGGCTTTGATTTCAATTTAGAATTCATTTTTAAAATGTTAGAGTCATTTCTGAGTAAAGAAAATCTTTCACTAAATATGTAAAAATGCAGAATGCAAATGAATTCATTAGAAGTCAAACTTCCATTTTTGGAAAAGTCGCGATATCGCGACACTTTCCATTTTTGGAAATGTCACGAAATCGCGACGGGTCTTAGAAGAATTGGTTAAGTGTCGAAACGTCGCGATATCGCGACACTTCCATTTTTGAAAAAGTCACGATATCGCGACACTTTCCATTTTTGGAAATGTCACGAAATCGCGACGGGTCTTGGAAGAATTGGCTAAGTGTCGAAACGTCGTGATATCGCGACACTTCCATTTTTGGAAAAGTCGCGATATCGCGACACTTTCCATTTTTGGAAATGTCGCGAAATCACGACGGGTCTTAGAAAAATATAACCATTGAAGATATCACTTTCCATTTTTGAAAATGTCATAAATCGACGACGGTCTTAGAAAATTGGTAAAAACTCGATATCGCGACAAAGACACCATTAAAATTTCACAAATCGACGTTGGAAGAAAATGCTAAGAAAAATCACGATATCCGTTAAACTTTCCATTTTTGAAATGTCACGAAATCGCGACGGGTCTTGGGAGAGAGAGCAAGTGCGAAGGAAGGTCGATTTCGCGACATGTCACAAAATCGTGACATGTCGTGGTTTCACAGCAAAAGGGGCAAGAAGAAGCTAAGGCATAGAAGGGTCACAAATCGCAAATCACAAAGGAGCAAGAAGAGCGAGGAAAAAGAGACAAAAAAATGCATCATGACATGTCGCGTTTCCCAGAAGAGACAAAGAAGCCAAAATGAAAACAGCTGGAGGAAAGCATCGCGATTTCGCGACACGTGTCACAAAAATAAATAGAGCCGACATATAATGAATATTAGGGTTTTAAATTAATAATATTAAAGTACTAATCCTTGCATGTCTTTTGCAGAAAGCCATCTGGCAGTTGCATACTAGCGAAAGTAATGGCAGAAAAGACAAAATAAGCACGGATTAAATGAAGGCCGTCAGATGGAAATTTGAGATGCCGAGAATTGCTGGTTCATCCAGATTTTACAGATCTGGCCGCAAAGAGACTTTACGGTGACTAAGCAGCTGCCCATTTAATGGAGTATGTCGGCAATTGACCGAAAAATGAAAATATCTACACACAGTTACCGAAATTTGCCGATGGACGCATTTAACAGGAGAATTTATGGTGAAAGTAATGGCGTGCAGAGAATTTCAACTCAGAAGCGGCTCTGCGAAGATAAAATGTCAGAGAAGCCGGTGACTCATCCGAATTTCTCTGAGGAATTAATGAGGCCCTCCCGACAAGTGCACCAGAAAGATGAAGATATTTACTTACGTAGTGCCCATTTATGGAATATGTCAGTGACCGGCCAAAAAATGAAGATATTTACTTGCAGTTATGAGATGGATGAGAATAATATCAGATCATGCCTTCTCCATTTATGGCAAGTAACTGCACTAAGATTTGCAGAGTGGTTAGGGTTTTCAAAACTCTATTTTTAAAGGGCCTTATATTGTAAAACCCGGGTAGTAAGGTTAAGAGGATAAAATTTAGGGTTTGAGAAGAAGATATTTCTGAAAAGATCAGGGTCTGTCCCGAGTCTATAAATACTTCTTCTGAATGTAAATTTCGGGAGGCAAAAACTTAGAAATACAAGCTATTGGAGCAATTTCCTGCAAATCTTGTTTGAATGCTTTGTTCTGGACTTAGAGTTGGTGTGATTTTCTTTTTTTGTGATAGCGTGGCCAGGAGCCTAATCTCTTTCAGATTGTGATAAGTTCATCTTCTTTTGTTTTCGTTTCATTAAGGTTTATTTAAATTATGTTGTAGATCTGTGTTACCAGGATTGGATATGCTGCTAGGCTTCATTTTCTTTATTGTATGTTAGGGAAAATTACAGATTTAAGGTTCAGGCCTGTTCTAATTGCTCTGTCCTCACTGTGCGAGCTAGGCTGCTGGTGAGAGATACCAATTTTAACCGACTTCCCTTCTGTTTATAATTTTTTGTTAGATCTGTTTCATCTTTGTCTTATGCTCTTAGTTGAAAGTGATCTTAGAAAGCTGGACACTTTCCTCTTTGATTTGTTCTATTGTGAAGCTAACCGGTATAACTAAAATTGGTAGTTTTGGTTTTGTAGCTAAGTTAGATAAACTTCTCTTTTCGCCCTACCCTACTCTCTCTGTTCCACCGTGAAATGATCCATTTTTATCTTTCTTTAAATTTGTCTTTTATTTAAATCTGCTAAAGCATAAAGAGCTAGATCAAAGAACCGATTGTAAATCTGATTATCCACAAAGATAACCAACTCCAAAAACATTACCGAACCGAAGTCCCGATCCCGTTGTAAGGTAACAGACATATCCACTTGAAACTATTCCAGAAGCGAAAAAGAGTGAATAGACATTCGACCCAACTCTGTAACTCACACCTTGGATATCCAAAAAGATCCTAAAGTGAGTGGGATTTATCCCGTATAAGTGTTATCGGTATTTTATGCTCATCCTTCACAGGGTGTGTATAAAAGTCGAACCAACAGCCACTTTGGGATGCATTTTTCTAAGTTTCTATTTAACAGGTTTAGCATCCGGATGGACTACTAGGTGATGCATAACTACAGAAGGGTCTAATCCTGGCATATCTTCATATGTCCAAGCAAAGACATCTTCATATTGTTTAAGGAATGCAATGTATTTATCTTGTTTTTCTTGACTCAATTTTGATCCAATGTTGATTATGTGAGAGTTATCTTTGGTTCCAATGTTAATTTTTATGATGTTTTCTACTTCCATGTGTAGATCTCTCTCAAAATTGGATGGGGCAGGTGAAACACCTAATTCTTGTAATACTTCCAAGGTTAGATTGGATAATCCGTCTTGAGGAGTCGTGGCCTCTATTTGGGCTATACTAGGTATAGAGCCATCAAAATAAAATCCATTATGTAACAATTCCTCAATGGAGACATCATGAAAGATATCCCCTTCCAACTCGTCGTCGGATTTGAAAATCATCTTAGGGTAAGCTATGGATAACATATTACATGTAAGAGGCTTATTCATTAAATGCAAGACATCCTGTTTATCTAGATAATCTTGGTAACATATGAGGTGGTCATTATCCTCGAATGGAAAAGACTAACCTTTAATAGGAAATAGGCCCACACCACATCGGGCAGGCCACGGTTCTACCTCAAAAGGTTCTTTCATACCATTTTGGAAAGGTCCCAAACCTTTCTCTTTATATCCCAATTTAAGCATTATAGGCTTAGATTTAATATACTCATTAGCAAAATAGCATCTAGCATATCCATCACAATGTGTCTTGATGTTTCTAGGTATTCTTCCCTAGTCATATCCCTTATAAATAAAAGCACAACTCCCGGCTTGGTAGATACTTCCCATAGGCTATGGGAGGCCCAAGGTACGAGGAGAGGGTGGGAGTTTATTTAAAATAAGGGAATATTGCATGGCAGTGTTTTTTTTTTTGATATAAGAATTTTAGATAAATCGGGTAAGAGCTCATCAGTAAGAGCATAAGAGGTAGAAGGAACATTTCCTACATCGTCGGATGTGGAAAGGATGCCTGTAGTGGATGTATATGTTATAGAGATATCGATGGATGAGTCTATAGGTATGGAAGTTATAGGAGTAAAACAAGAAGCATTGGTTATAGTTTTAGGATATTTTCGAGGTCCTAATGTGGTTTGTTCGAAATATTATTGAGCTATATGTAGAGGTGTAGTTGATGAGGAAAAAGTAGATGATGTTATGGGTGTTGTTTCACACGTTTAGACAGCGGATGAGAATTAGGATGTGTGGATGACAGAGCAGGGCAAAATTGAACTCCAACAGGTTCTGCCAAAGCACACATATCAAAGGGTCTAGGATCACCATGAATGGTAACCAATTGATTTTTAAATTTGAATTTAACACACTGATGTAAAGTGGAGGGAACAACTCACATCATGTTGATCCAAGGGTGACCCAAAAGTATATTGTATGATGCACGGAAATGTACAATAAACACGGTTGTGTCTAAGGTTCTATGACCAACTTGCAAGGGGATAGTAATAACTCCACACATTTCTTGTGTTTCATCATTGAAGGCTTTTATAATCATATCAGTTCTTTTCATTTCATCACTTCTAAACCCAAATATTTGGTAGAAGTCAAAAGTGCATATGTTTAAAGATGAACCATTATCAATCAAGACTCGTTTAACTGCTACATACCCAATTAGGGCAGTAATATATAAGGGGTTATCCTTATGTAAACTATTTTGTGGTATATCTCTATCCCAAAAGTCAATACAATCGACTTCTCGAGTTATGATAGTATTGGACATGGCTTCGGGTTGAATATTTTGTGGTCCCATCATTTGGCTTAATGTGAGCATTAATTCATCCCTATGGGTAGGAGAAGATCTTAAAAGGTCCAAAAGGAAAATTCTAGCTGTGGTATTTGATAATTGTTCATTAATATCATAAGGAGGCTTAGGTTGAACATTAGGCACATGATTCCATTTATTGGGATTTTTCAAACAAATGGAGCTGATCCATCATTTTGAGTTTGATCTTGTTGAGAGTTTTGAGCCTGTTGTCGAGTAACAACTCCGATGGTACCTACAATATTATTTTATGGATGATGAATAGGTCTTGGTCTAGTGTTTATGACTTGTTCATTAGAAAGTATTTGGTGAGAAGATGGTCTAGTAGTGACTCTTCTAGGAAATGGTTCTTCTGGAACCATAGAACTTGTGATGGGTTGAACAACATCTGATTCATCTTCAAAACTATTCAATTTATTTGAGGTGATTTCCATGTCACTTTCAGTCTCATATTCGGTATCACTAAGATCAAGAGTCCGAATATTATGTAGAGGTCTGGCCCTAACCATGGATAAAGTTGTGTCAAATACTTCCACATCATGAGTAAGTGAATGTCCACTAATAATTCCTACATATCGGATAGGAGGGGGAACATTATGATGCTCGATTTGATTAGCCACCTCTTTACCATGCTTTGGTAAAGGATGTTGAAATATGTCCAATGATTGATTGGCATTATGATTCTAATTTTGGGGGATGTTCTTTTGAGCATTATTAGGAGGATTTTGTTTAGGTTGAAAGGCTTGCACCTCCATCTCATTGTTATCAATCAGGTATTGTATTTTATGTTTTAATCTTTTACAAGAGTTGGTAGCGTGTCCAGGCTCTCTATGGAAATCACAATGTAAATCAGCTCTGTATCCAGGTATGGTTGGATCAGGTTCCCGGATATTTGGTAATTGAATCAAACCTCGTGCTAATAGTTGCGAGAGAATGGTTGATAAAGTTTATTTTAACCTAGTAAATTCTCGGGGTGGTTTATCAGGAGGTTTCAATATGAACTTATCTGTTGTTTTCACAGTATTAACATTGGCAATGGTTCTGCTATCAGTGACTCCATCACCCACAACTTGTTTATTTTTATATTGATTTTTGGATGTTTTCTCATCATCTTTCTTTTTGACCTTGCCTCTCCTAATGAGAGCATCTTCCACCCTTCGAGCTAAATCTATAGCTTGATCGAAGGTGGTCAAGGTAGCAGTTGATAACTCGTAGGATAGTTGTTATTGTAAATTATTGATAAATATATTCAACATTTCTCGATAAGGTAACACAAAGTGTAATTTTCCTATCAACTGCCTCCATCGAGCTAAGAAATCAGCAAAACACTCATCTTTGTCTTGTTTTAGGTTGTACAAATATTTAATGGTTACATGCCTTTCGATATAGGCACTAAATTGATGCACAAAAGACTCGACGGTTTCTTCGAAATTCCTCAAAGAATGAGTGGGTAGTTGATAATACCACTCCAATGCCATCCCTCCTAAACTTTTTGGGAACATATTTAGTAATAACAAGTCATCATGTGATATATCATGACATGCTATCCTAAACATACGAAGATGCTCTATGGGATATTCAGTTCCTTTGTATATGGGTAGGAAAGGCATAGGAAAGTGTTTGGGATATGGTTGTGCTACAACTATAGGATCTATAGGCTGACTGCACATCTCTCAATAATTGTGCGAGGGACAGTAGGGATCTATCTGGTCCATGCAGGAGACTAAATGTTTCACCATGGCTTCTAGATTACCAGTTTGTCCACCATATTGGTTCGGTGGTACATGAGTATGGGATTTGTGAGCATATGTTGGCGTGACATAAGGATTAGATGCTATATTGCTATTATGCAAATGGTTGGTAGGAAGAGTATTATGAAGAAGATTTGTTGTAGCATTATGTTGTATCCCAGATTGTTGGAAATTGGTATTTGGTTTTGTTTTAGGCTTTTGTTGATTTGAGGTATATTGATCAATATCTTGGCAAAATAGAGCAGTGAATGAAGGTTTCTTTTGTGTGGGAATAATCCTAGGCTTGATAATAGGCACTCTAGGTGGTTGGGTAACCTTGTTGTTGTTGCGTGTTCTAGATTATAGTGGCCATATCCAAATTGGATGGTCCAGCTTGATCACTTTCTTGATCAACGAAGGACAAGGGATTAGTGCGTGTGTGATATATGTCTTCTAGGGTTGCTTGAGTGTCACTAATTTGATATTTGTCCATATGAACTCTATTAAGAGTGCCAATATTAGTATTGAGGAACTTCCAGAAATGTTCGATGTTCTCAAAAGTAATAGCTCCTTCTGGAGATATTTTAGGGGATGAGGATCCTTCCTCTCTATCATTTTCTTTTTGTTCATTTCCTACAACAAATTATTCTTGTTGGTCAAAGGTTCCTTCTTCCTAAATTGGGTCTTTAGGAAGGACATCTGGGTTATTTTCTGGTTTTCTTAACCAATCTTCTTCTACTTCAGTTTGTTTTCCATTCCTGAGTCTAGTCATTATGTTTAAATTTAGATTTTAGCAAATATATATTAATATATTTGTAAAAAATTTGGGAGGTATATATTTTAATTATATACCTACTATGATGCTTAAAAGAAAATGTTTTGATTTTTGTTATGATTTTGTTTTGTTTTTTATTTTATTTTATTTATTTATTTGTTTTTTATGCTTATAAAGACAATAAACAACACACTAAATGCAAGAAATAACAATAATAAAAGAATAGCTTAGTTTTCTATAAATAGTTTATAGATGTCATTGATAGGATCAAGTTCATCAGGAGTCATGAAATGCTCCTCTTCAAATTGGAAATGGTTTTTCAAGAACTTTATAAAGTGTGCTATAGTGATATTATCTGTTTCAGACTCTATCTTACAAAAATAGATCTCATGGCAATACTCTCGATATAACACAGCTCTAGGAACTCTATTCTATCTCTGTCTATCCGTAAGAATGACCTCTTGGTCCTCTATATGAGATAGAAATTTATGTACTACAGCTGCATTATCGAGGTATTCCTCAAAGGTGTACAATTCAAAAGACACAAGGGCTCTTTTATCTGCTAACCACCTATGGCAAGCTCTCTGAAGCTCATACAAGGTCACTTGATCGGGATCCAGGATTCTATCTAGGACAAACCTCTTGATTTGCCTAAGTTTGGTTGCTCTAGATGAAATGAGCTTCAATCTCCTATTAAGCTCGTCCCATAAAGGTGGTACTCTATATGTTTGAGATACTCTAAGCAAAGAATTAATCTCTATAGTTGCTAATTGATTCTCAACATTAATGGTGACAACTCATCTTTTATTATAATCTACCATCTAAATATGATATGGAATCATTGATTCTAAATGCATTTATATTTTTGTTTTTTTTTTGGATTGTTTTCAAAAGGTTTTTAGTTTTTCACGTCGGGTTCACCAAAATGTATCGCTCCAAATTTTTCACATCCTTACCTTCAGGCTATAGGATCCATGCCCGGAAGGGGGATGCAAGAAGGATGGGATAATACCTCGGACTGAGAGGCCCTTTGAAGGTCTCGCCTCTCAGGGGAGGGGTATAAGGGTGAATTTTCGACAGATGGTGGGTTCACCAGGAAACTTTTGAGTGGCAGTTTCCACACCTAGGTTGATAGTGGGTTTGATGTGTTCATTTTGTACTTTAATCATTCAATTCCTAGGTTTGGCCAAGATGAATCTAAACTATTCTATATGCCAATGCTAATTTTTATGGATACAAAAAATATGAATAAATGCTAAACATAGAGAATGTGCCGAATGAGACAAAACATACCTGATTCTGGATGTCTGATGAATATTCCGAGTTTTGTAGCAGTCCAGATCATCTCGAAACGTACATAATAATTTGATATTTCATAGAATCATCTCAAATCATAGTCAGTCATCTGAGATCTAGTGAATTTGTCAGACGAATTCGTCAGAACCCTATAATCACAAAAATAGATACAAAATACCAAAAATGCAACTGCAAAAGAAAAGGAGAATGATAGAAATAACAACAAACATGCCTAAATAATAGATTCAAATAAAAAATAAGAGAAATGCAATAGATTTAATGATTGATTTTAACTTTATCACGCGGTTATGGTAAATGAGGTGAACTCCAAGATGCATAAAAATAATAACTAAGCTAATGTATAAAGAAATGTAGAAAATAATAAAGAGATGCAAACTCTGGACTCTGATTGCCCCCAATTTGGACTACAATTGGGATCACCTCCAATCATACGAGATCATTTGTGCTCCTCAACAGGATCATCCGAAATCATCTGGAATCGCTTGTGACGATCTGAGCTAGCTTCGACTAAAAAATAGTAAAGTTCCTGCAAGAAAACATGAAATGCAAAACACAAATGATGGTGTGAGGATGATCTGAGGTACATGGAAGTTCAGGGGGTTTAAGCAGAGTTTCAGGCAGAGAGTCAGGGGGATAAACTAAGAAAATATTAGTTTATATAGGATTAGGGAGAGGTTAGGAGGTTGGAGATCATCCCAATTTGGGAGATATCCAATGGGGGAGATTCTAACTATGCAGACACACTTTCTACCCAGGTTAGAGGAGCTGTTGGAACAAAAGCTAAGTATGAAAATTTGGTTTTGGGACAAAATCGTCTGGACATTATGTTCCAAATGAATTCATCAAATCTGGGATGATTTCGTCTAATCTGCGATGATATCATCCAACGGTCAAAACAAATGGCACCGAAAATAAGGGGAGCGGGTAACAGGCTGTTAACGGGTAGTTTGAGGTTAAAATTTGGATTTTTATCTTTTTACTAAGTGCTACACTAGTAATCAAAAATTTATCATCATGACCACATAATAATTTACAAAGTGGGTCAAAGCTATACCACTCGTACAAACCATGGGAGCTAAGATTATGGTATTTGTTACAGACCATATAATATGTCACTTTGAAATCCCCTCCTAAATCATCTCTAATAATGGAAAATAATTCAAGAACAAAACTGTCTATGCCCTTTGCACCAAATTCAACATACATCACAATTTCTCTACCCCATACTACCCACAGGGTAATGGTTAGGGAGAGGCTACCAACAAGATAATTTGCTCTATAATTCATAAGGCAGTAGTAGAGTCTCATTGTGATTGGTATAATCAAATACCCTTAGCTTTGTAGGCCTACCATGCAAACATTTGTACTCCCATTGGGGTAACCCCATTCTCATTGGTCTATGTTGTTGAAGCCATTATATCCCCAGAACTCGAGATACCATCCCTATGGATATATGTGAAATAATTCACTGATGATGATACTACTCATCAAGATTACTTTGATCATCTCACACCCCTTGATGACTTCCACATTCACGCCATAGAGCACACACGAGTATATAAAGACTGCCTTCATCATGCCTACAATAGTAAGGTACACCAACTGAATTTCAAATTGGCAACTTAGTTCTCAAAGAGAACCAACAAATCACAAGTCAACCTCACCAACAACGTAATAAGTTTACCCCAAACTGGTTGGGCCCATTCATAATCACACATAAATTTAGTTTTGGTGCCTATCGATTGACTAACCTTGAAGGTCTCACTAAACCTGAACCCATCAATATTCTTCACCTTCATACATTCAATGCTTAGCTCACATAGGGCTTCACTCCGCAAATTGTACATAGTGCTATCTACACACACATCACTCACTATGGTATTTATTTCTTGTTAGAATAGATGCACATTTAATTTTTATGTCATTTATATGCTTTTGGTATCTATTTATTTTTACAAAATTTACATCATCCACCACTACGTCATCAATAGTGATACATGATCATATGCACATATTATCAGGATCTTAGACTACCACCATGTAGGATCATCCTGCACCACCTCCAGTCCTCATTACACTAGCCAACCTGGCCAGACCACCTGCCACTTTACATACCAGATAGTCCTCACCCTCATATCGTTGGACCACCACACTCCAACCTGATGCCCTTCACCCCACCATATAGATTTGTCTTATTCACCCTACTCAAGAGACAGTTAGGTCTCCCTATCCTACTTTGACAAAAATGAGGAAAGTGCCCATGTCCGTACCCAAGGGTCTCCTCCACCTCTACCTGAGGATACTAGGAACCCCTACTCACCGTCCTCTTCCCCTTGCCATCCTTCAGGAGCTTATCACCTTTCCAATAGAGTATACACACATCATCCTACATGTCCTTCATGCTTACCTCACTTAATTTTGAGCAGGATGTCCCCATACACCCAAGCCCTTCATTTACATGCTTCCTAAATATGCTTCCACATGTGTACCTCCATCCCATACATGATATTACCCACAACCTTCTCTTGCACCACCCATCCTTCAGACACCACCTTCTCCACTCTGAGGCTAACCATATCAGTCAATCCCATAATCCCTAATATCATTACACTCCCTCCCATCATACTATCATGCCAATCCCTCTTCACACCCATATTTCACTCCTTATCCATTGGAGTCCTACTCTCCACCTTATCCAATATCGTCACCTCCACATCCTGATATCCAACACATCCTATCTCAAATAAATGCTCTCAAGCTACATCTGAGTTATTGTCACTACCTCACACCTACTCACCAGTCCATCATAATCATACATATTCACCTCCCCCTAGGTCCATTACTCATCCTCGAGTTCGACCTACACTAGAGTCTTGACCCATTCCTCCACCATTCGACCTCACTCCATCTGCTTCCTACACACCTCCTACGGATCCCTATATCTACCCCACGCCTATTCCCTCCATACCATTATATAAAATGTTTCATCATATCCTTCATCAAGACCTCTTGGTGTTACCTGATATTAGGCTTGTTGACCCATCATGTCCTAAACCATGAAATTACCATGAATATCAATTCTATATATACCATCGTTATCCAGACCATGACATTGACACATGCTACACATTTGAAACCCTAGTAGACAACATGGTTCTTGGTGATCGCATCCCATCATTTGAGCATTCCCATTCATCCATCGACTCCAGAGTCCTCCACATCGTATCATTTCTTGCACTTTGCCATTGCATGAATATTTGATAACTCCATCCTGCTACATCCACCACATGAAAAACTACATAAACCATCATAGCCCTAGTAGCATTGTCATATCACCTGCTTACTCATGACCTGATCCTCGTCACTTTTCCCATCAGTAGTTTATTTTCATCTTCTCTCATCTTTCTTTCTTCTTCTTCTTTGTTCTTCATGTAGTTGTATGGTCACACTTCGAGTGGCTACATACCTACGTTAATATAATGTCTTTATTCTCCTATCCTTCCTTCGGTAATCCCCTTGTCTTATTGGTTACCAATGCTTGTCTCTTCCTATTTCTTCCATTTGTAAATCCCACCTTCAATTTATTTCTCTTTTTATCATTATCGCATGCATTCCCACTAGTCACATATTACTCACCTACTACACACACCCAAAACACTGGAGCAACCATTATCACAACATCCTACCATCATTTCCACCACACCATACATGTATTTGTAAATAAGCTTTCAAATCCATAATCACTACATTTCATGCTCTTCCTCTTGTAGATATGCCATTCTCCCATTTGCATCGTTTACATTACATCCATTGCATATATCCATTTGTATTTTCTTATGATTTCATTTCATGTTTGTATATTATTCCCCCAAAAATGTGCCTTCAATAGGAATAACATATGCACTTATTAGCATCACCACTTGGATGTCCATTCTATATTTTTAGGATTAAGTCATGTACATGTGTCTTGTTTAGTTTTGACCATTCACTAGTTTAGTCAATCAAATATCACCTCTAGTTGATAGGTTTTCCACACTTATTATAGTTCTTTCAGGCTGGTTTAAATTCTATCACGTATCACTCACACAGGTTATATGCTTAAACAAATTTGGAGTCTAGGAAAGATAACACCTTGCGTAGATATCACCATCTAGGGAATGGTTTCCCATTCTCATCTTATCACTTGCATGCTCAACATATGACCTAAGGATAAACAAAGAGATAAACATAAGAAAAAATTAGACAAACGGGTAGAAAACAAAAACCAATGCCTATACAAAAAAAAATAAGAGAGAAAAGAAAGAAAAAGAGCACCAAAAAACAAATACATGCAATAAACGAGGGACACAAAGCAAAAGGAAAAACCTCCAAATATCACCATTGTTATGCTTCATTGCCTTTGGTACTTAGGTTCAACATAACACCATGGGATGATTTCAATCACTAGCAATAGGCTCCAAGAGTCTGCCTACTAGTGGAATAGTATTACAAGTGGTGACACATTTGTCACATTAGTGACCTTATTTTGTACAGATCACTGCATCCTTGTGGACGAGCTAGCTATTTTAGCTATGTTTACAATGGGTTAATCCTACATCCCTCAAAATGGATAAATGAACCTCACTCATTTACACACACAGGTCCATGATAGAATTTGAACCAGTCAGATTAGTTATGAGTTATCTCCAACACTTGCATAGTTTTTGGTTTGATATTTGATTACTAAAAATATGATTGTCAAAGTTATTACATATACCATACACCATCCTACATACCTGATATTATGGAATGGATCACATTCACATTGGTCTATGCCACGATACAAGTGCTTCCTTTGCATATTTTAGTCCTCTCATACATGCATCCATGCATCTATGCTACATAGCATTATCAAATATTATAATATTACATTTATCTTACATACATACTTTCACATTGCATCATCACATCTATGTTATATGCATCTACCACAATTATAGCATACATTATCACATTCACATAAAATCACATTTCATTATGTTCAAACTACACTATTTCATATCATTCTATAGTATACCTATACTATAGTATAATCATATGATTACACCCTACCACATATATATTCATGCATTGTATGGTACTGATATATCATACTATGCTACCTATGCAAACACAATTCAAACACATTCAAATAAAAATCATAACACATGTATATATAATAGCCAAAACCAAAAGGTATATATATGTAATCCATAAAAAATGCCTGTAGGCTACAATCTAGGACTATGCCCACCATACATCATACAAAATTGCCCGTAGGCTACAACGATAATCAACCCTAACTACCACTAGGGGACTCTCCATTTCCCTCATGGATAGCCCTCCCTTGCACTATCCTACATACTACTACAACCCTACTGGACTCAACCCTCACCCCTAATCCCTAATCCCCTATGGGAGACAACACCATCCCTAAATCAGTAACAACATATACACCCTATGCCACATCTTGCACCTCAATTTGTGTGCCTCTCCAAGCCATCAAAGTTGTACTTTGATGAATCTATTGTGTGTGTTTGTACTCATGATTATGACCTAGAATGTGATACTACCTTGTCATAATCAGGGAGAAAAATCCCACGCATCACCAGAGCAAACCCACAAGCCACCTGCTTTACTGTCTCTATAGCTAGAAAAGCTCATGCACTCTCACTACCCCTCCATAACTACTCTATCTCTACACTCAAAGCAACCACATTAGTCGACACCTCCCCTACCATTTGGGCTTCCTCATACTCCTCTTGTTCATGCTAATGCCTTGCCATATCTATACGTAGCTCTAACATATTTACATCCCAAGCCTCCATCATAGATCACTTTCTTTGCACCTCTGTCCTTAGCTACTCTATATCCTCTACCATATTAGCATACCTCACCTTGAAGGCATTTCAATAAACATAACCAATAGCCTCTAATGCTATCATCCTCTCCTCCAAATCTATCACCTTTGCCACCCTACTTCTCTCACCCTCATAGAGCTCTCCCTCTAGCTAACGTACTCAATATCGTAGTAATAATACCTCATCTGCATCCTCGAACTACCTCCTCCATGGTTGCTACGTCCTCTACAAGCTGTGACCCATTGATCATAGGAAACTCCACTCTCTTCACAAATGAACTCAAGGCACCACCCAGTCATCACCTAGATTTTTAAAGAGGCACCTTTATCTCACTACCAAATATATCCTATGACCTAGCTCGAGTACCTCTACCTGCCCATCCCCCTATCGTAAGTACTCTACCACCAGACGGTATCCATCGATCAACTACCCCAACACCTAATCCCAACTCTATATCATCCACCAAGCATCATACTCTGGTGTTGTTCCTACATCATCCACCTCTGAGATCACCATAGGTGGGTCCATATCACCAGTACAAGGTACTACTATAGTCTACTTCCTCCTATCACTTCATTGTTGATAATATACAACAGGTACCTTTGGAATATTCTATCATAATTTAAACTATCACATCACTCGATTGAACTAAAATAACTCAACCTGCCAAGTATACTATCTCCAAAACCACCTCCCCTGATGAATGGAATCCAACTGCTCAACATCATGCTACCATAACACTCCACCCTTCCAGGGTCTCCATGTAATCACACCAGGCATCTTCTCTTTAAAATTTACCCTCCAAAATAGAGGATCACCCTCATGTTACCTCTTAATACCCTTCTTCTCATCTATACTTCATCTCAAAGCATAGGGTAAATGTGTCTAATCATCAAAATGAACATTATAAGGTAATAGTGATGATAGCTCAATGGCTATGTGCTCCCATATCCACACCTATAGCAAAGTAGTCTAGCTCAACCCCTTCCTCACAAGACACACCACATCATGCAACTCCCTATACACATGAGCCAAGAGTGCAAGAACCCATGCAAATATAATGTTTCGCTCCACCATATCACTCACTACATCCAGTATATTCTAGGTAAACAAAAACTCAAAAGTTTTAGCTAAATCATAAGTAGAGATCATTACCATCACCGCACACTAGTGCTTAGTCAACATCTTATTGCACCATAAAAACTCATAATCCATCTTATTTGTATCTACCTCTCTCCATATATCACCAAATAACTGCTCAATCACAACTGCCTTACTATCATCTGGTGCTGCCCTCACTGGCACATCCTTAATATGCAACTTGTATATTTTGTATAAATCCTCTAGGATGATCATCATCTCACCTATCAAAAATTGAAAGGTGTTTCGATCCGCATCCCATTGCTCACACAAAGCATATATATTTGTCCTTTTGGCATGAATGCTCTTGCATTCCTATATACCTCTAAACCACACTGCATTCAACCATATCTCATCCTTCTTATTATTCATCAACTCATCCAACTTGCCCTTCATCATACAAACTCGATGTCGAGGCTCGATCTTCTTTACTTGTTCATACACAAACAAGCAGAACAAAATTCGTATTAGTTCAATACATATAATTCAATTTTATTAAACACATGTCACACAAATGAATTCAAATAATTTATCACATATTTTGAGATATCAAAACACGTACAATCCACATATCATAATAAATAAAAAACATAATCACATATTTGGATACCCATTTTGCCATTTCATGGGAGAAGTCCAAACATATGTGAAAAATAGTACATATTTGGCTTCCAATAGTCAAATTTAAAAATTTCCACATACAATTTGCCCTACGAATTAGGTGCAATTTACCCCTTGCCCTGTGAATTAGACCAATTCACCCCCCGAACTACAAATCCATATCCAATTCACCCCCTACCCTGCAAATTGAGCTTAGAAGCATCAAAATCACTCAAATTTTATCCCAAACCCTAGGAAATCTGCCCATATTCCTACCCATCTAATTTTTCATCACTCCTATCATGCATTTTTCTTCTATCAACCGATCCATCATCATATCACCACATTTCATTCACCTCATTGTTGATTCCTTGTTTAAGGGGGTATTCATATCCAAAAGTCAGCCTTATATGCAACCAAACAATCAAACATCCAAATCACGAATATTGCATCTGTCTACAATATTATTTTCTAAATTTTATCTTATGATAATAATATTAATCCCAACCAAATATTTGTTAGATCACAAGAGTTATGCATTTACATGGGTATGTTAATTTGACATCCGGGTAAAGTGATCCTTACCGTATACTGAATGGTACATTTGACTAAATCCTAGTGCAATATTTAGGTATGTCATTTATAGCATTTAGGTAAAGCGATCCTTATCGTATACTTAATGACATGTATGACTAAACCCAATGTCCCTTAGCTCAAATGATTTGACACATGTCAGCTTGCAGTCATCAATAAATCAACAATAAAAATTTGAATAGGTATTTGTTCTATTCATACTTTGGACCATCCTACATTGGTCGCAAAAGAAAATTCATCATAAGTTGCCTCCATAAGCAACTAGTATGACATTGAAAAATATCACACAGAATCAACAAAATTATAGCATTGCATCAGCAATCACCTATTTGTATTCATCATAATCTTGCATTTGATTTCTCTCTTCTTTCTTCGCTTCTTATTACTTTCTTCTTCTCTTCTCCCCCAGGACCCTTGGTCAATGTTTTATGGTCACGCTTTGAGTGGCCACATACCTTTGATTAGATTCCATTATTTTCCCTTCTTCTCTTGGCTATTGATCAATGTTGTATGGTCATGCTTTGAGCGGCTACATACCTTTTATTAGATACCATTATTTTCCCTTCTTCTCTTGGCTATCGATCAATGTTGTATGGTCACGATTCAAGAAACTACATACCTTTGATTATATCGTATTCTTTTTCCTTCTTCATATTCTACTTTCTACCATCATATTTTTGTATTAAACTGTGTTCTACACAGTATAGTACAAAAGGAGAAAATATAGACTTCCAAAAGTTGCACATGTCTACTTCTACGTACTTGTATATCCATCAGGACACTTGTAGTTTTGCATAGACCATCCTAGACACCTCTAGGTTATTGTAGACCAGCGTAGACTATTGTAGATTTGCGTAGGTTATTCTAGACCAGCGTAGACCACCCTAGACCAGTGTAGACTACTTTAGATCAGTGTAGGTCATCGTAGATCTTCGTAGACTTATGTAGGCCATTTAATTGGTCTATAATCACAAAACCTTGCTAAACTACATAATACACATCATAACCAACTTTCATCCATAAAAATACCACTTATCAATCACCTAAGGCAACTTAATCCCTTCCTAGACCTAATTAGGACCCCACGAGACTATTAGTTCCTAAAAAGTCTTAATTAAGGTTAATTCCAATTCTAATTTTAAAGACACTTCACTTAAGTACAATTTTTGGATTAAAATGGTTAAGTAGGTTTCTAAACCCTAATTAGTCTTAATTATTCCCTCCCACATGTGTGTGCACCAAGTTAGTTAGGATATTTCCTGACCCTAATCTAACCTTAGAGTTGACTAATCCTAGTTAACCCTAATCTCTACTCACACATGTGTGAGGATGAGATATTTCTTTAGGGAATGTAGGAATGATATCTCATAAACCCTAACCTAACCATTTTAGGACTTTATATTAGGGTTTAGTACTCCTAACCATACCCTCTACACATATTTTTCTATAAATAATGGATCTAATTCCTTATTATCTCTCTCTCCACTTTTAGTTAGCCTACAAAAAATCTATAGAAATGCGACTAGAAGTGCAACCTCAAACATATAAACCATACAAATAATATTTCAACACCTTAGGAGTCCATTCAGACAAGGATATCCAATAGAAAGTACTCACATCTCAATTTTCCCCTCGACGTACGAATCTGGCTTCCAGTTTACCCCCCGACCTACGAGTTGACCCTACAGCAGGTTTTTCACTCCAAATTTATTAGGTATACTCAATTTCATGATTTTATACTCATTTGTGCAATTTATGTCAATTTTCATCACACATTTTTGGTCTATTTGTCTTCTTCACTATGGGGCCTGACTAAGGCAAGGCCCCAAAAATACTAACTCCATTTTGTAGGTCTAGCACATATGCAAAGAGGAAAAAATAGCAAGTACAACTACTGATGGCACACATTACGCATGAAGCCCACCTACATTGAGGATCCCAAAAGATAGCATCAAATTTATTTTATATTTATGAAAGAAAGAATGAGAATTCTACCTATTTGTAACACAAAATCATTTCTATCATGAATAAAATCAGCAGTTTTGAATAATCTGTGTTTTAGCAAGTCTTTAGATAAAATGCATTCTTTTGTACATTTCACCATATTCTAGAAATAAGGGACTATAAAATAAGAATATCATAGGTTATGGTGTTACTGATTCTCTCCAAGAAAATAACATAAACACAACCACCACTCCCCAAAAAATTATTTTAGCAAAATAAGATAAACCTAGATACTAATTCATTAATATGGGTTAGACATAAACTACCATCCTAAAGATGCTTCTTGATGCAAATTTAATAAATCTCCCACCTATTAGACCCTTGGATACCACAAAAGAGTTACCTAATTGGTATCGATAATATGAACATTATGATTGTCATTGTGTTGATGGCCAAAAAATGAATTGATGTAACACTCTACATAATGTCATTCAAAACCTTATAGATAATAAGAAACTTATCTTTAATCAACAAGATTTATCTAATTATAACTCAGAAATATTTCAAAATACTTTTCCAACCCATACTAAAAAAGTTGCTAACTATGCTCAAGGTCATATCATGGTAGGCACCATTTATTTGTCTAATTTCTCTTGTTGTATAACTAGACAAGCTAAGAATCAATATTTGGAACAACCCTCACCATCACCATTAGTTCTTAGAATACAAGGGTAACTTCCTCCAATAAACCTCTATTAGTTCGTAGACCTCCTAAAGATAGTCAAAATATATACAATCTCTAACAACAATTGTAAAGTATACCTATTAAAATATCTCTTTTAAAGTTGCTAAGAACTTCACCTGCCGATAGGGATATCTTACTTAAGTTTTTAAGTGAGCAAAATGTCTCACAATATTTAACCCCCAATGATATCACCAATATAATAGGGTTCATTGGAGTCAATAGTGTTATGCTAGCATTTTATGAAACCAATATTCCTCTATATTGAATGTCAGGAGACTTACCCCTATGTATAATAGCCCATATTGGAGAGAAGCTCATTAAGAGAGTTCTAGTTGATAATGGGCCAATGCTCAACATTTGCAATGTAAAATTACTCAAATAATTTGAATTAACCAAGGAAGATTTACACAAGACTAACCTCATTAAATCTTTTGATAATGAAGAACAAGAAGTTATTGGCACAATAACTTTACCTCTTAAAGTAGGACCTTGAATCCTTAATATCATTTTATATGTTATTCCTTGTGATGTAACTTATAACATACTTATTGGATGACCTTGGATTCATGCTATGAAAGTAGTCCCTTCCACATTACATCAATGTCTTAAATATGAATACCAAGGAAGGATCATCCACACTTTGGTTGGTCCTAAATCCTTTGCTTATTTACAAATGATAGAAGCAAAATAATTTGGACAAAACCTTTTCCCATCGCTTCATCTAGTTCTACCATCTACCTCTTCTCAACCTAAGTAAGACAATAATAATTTCTAAGTACCTCTCATTAATCTAAATTATCATCAACCTCAAGTGAAGGATCATATAAATATGATTGACCAAAATAAAGATCCATTCATGGACCTAGTTAATCTTTTTCTTTCCTCTTGAGCATTAGGACTACCAAGTAGAAAGGGGATACATATGCAAATAGAGAGTTATTCCTTTATTTATACTGACACTACTCATAATAAATAAATTTATGGTGGTAACCCCTTCCCAACTGAATGATTGTATGCATCATGTTATATATCTCCTACATATCTCGTTTCCAAACAAAAATTCGCCAACATGGGATATCAAGGAAAGGTTTTAGGTCAACTTCAATAAGGTATTGAGGAACCAATAAAAACTAAAGCATGTTTAGAATGTTGTGGGATAGGATACATCCAAATCAAGAATGAACCAATATCCTCTTCACTATGATTAGAAGATGACGAAAAAGCCAATTGTTACCTTAGGGAACCTCATGCTGATACTATGTATTTACAAGGATCATAGTGGGGTAGTGAAGATAAAAAGGAGCCCAAGGTACAAGGTTCAAACTATGGCATGGATGAGTGTGTGATAGGGTAGGTGTGTGTTCATAAAAAAAAGGATGAAAAAGAGCTTTTGTATCTCCTTAGTTTAGGGCCCTATAGGATTGTGCATTTCACTAGCATTAATTTTCTAATCGTTGTTCATCTTGTTGTTGTTCTTGCATAATACACCCTAGTTTGCATGGACTGGGGACCCACTTTTTTAAATTTTGGTAAGACTTTTCTTATTTTCTTAGGCTTGTTTAAAATTCTCAAGTCATCCAAAAACTCAAGTTTTTAGTTGAAAGCTTTAAATATAGGTGCCCAATTCTTTGCTTGCTTGGAGTTGGTTGTAATAATTATTGCCATTTTTGTGTTTAGTAAACTTTAAAAAATTAAAAATAACCTCTCTTATTAAATAGGGCTTGGGGAAAGCTTTCCAATTGATACTCATATGCCTATGTCCTCATAGCCTTAGCCCCCTAAGATTGCTTAAAAATAGACATAACAAACTTGAATTTCCTCTTGGACACACAAATGGCTTCACATTTAGGTCCCTATATATATTTCAATATGCAATAAAAGTTTTTGAAACCACTTCCATTAGATGCTCCTTGAAACAAGCTTTCTGGAAAGTATAGTTTTACCTATGTTCATAGGAGATTTGAGGCTTTAAGTTGCCAATTTTCTATAGGCTATCCTTGTTGTTGTGACCAAAGTAAGTTCAGACACTAAGTGGAAATTGCCTTGACAATTAAAAAAAACTTCTATCCGATAGGAAAAAAATTGGCAAGAGTAGAATTCAAAATTTGACTAAGGCATGGAATTGGGTAGTTGGAAATTAACCCGACACTTATTTTTTTGTTTTGTTTTTCTAACACGCACAACACACACCATCATGTTGGAACGAGTGATTCTCCATGATGTACATGAGAACCAAACCACATGAAATTACACATGCACACACATTGTGGTTTAAAACTTCAAACTCCCAAAGAGAGGCCAAAGCCCTAACCACTGTGCTATATCCACTAGGACTGACACTTAAAATTTGACTAAGGCATGGAGTTTGACAATTGGAAGTTAACCTAGTATTTAAAATTTGACGTTCAACAATTGGAAGTTAACTTGCAATTTAAAATTTGACTAAGGCATGGGGTTCGACAATTGGAAGTTAATCCAATATTTAAAATTAAGGCACAAAATCCAACAATTGGAAATTTCACCTCATTAAGTGAAAATAAAGCTCGACAATTAGAAATTAGCTCAAACACAATGCCAACCCCAAAATTTAACTAAGGATGAAATCTCGGTATGGAAGAAATTGCTAGAGGCCATATTGTTTTGGCAATAATGTCCACACTTTCCCAACTAAAGTTTGAAAACACGTGAGAAATAAAAAAAAGTCTAAATGGAAAAGAAAGTTGGATATCGAACATAGAATTTGGCTAAGGGAAATAGTTTGAAGAAAAATAAATTTCAGAGTTTTTTTTATTATTGACGTAAGTAGAAAAATTGAAAACTCCGGTAGAATGGAAGCCTCCAATAGTTAGTTTAAAAAAAGAAGCAATGCCATAACTGGATCACCCATAGAAAAATAATAAAGAAAAAAGTTAGCAATGACTTTTTAAAACCAAGGTACGATTAAAAAAAAAAAAGCAAAGCGTAAAATATTATCGGATGTCGAATGCTGAACTTTTTTGACAATGACGTCAACAAAAAATCCAAGTGGAAAATTGCCCTGCATTTGGAAAAACAACCCCGACTAGAGGAAATTTCATCGATAATTGAAAGCTAAGCTAACCTAAATCTAGAGCTACTTGTTGGGAAGCATAAGAAGAACATTAAAGCCAAATTATAAGTTTGGACACTCGCTTTGAGGAATTGAAAGTCACTCTAGGCAATTGAAAAACAACCCGACAAAGGAAATTTTACCCCGTCATTAAAAAATAGCCACGACAATTGTTTTGATAATTTAAAGAAAGAAAATAAAAAAATGATGCAGAGTACAAGAAAATTTCCTGAAAGGATAAAAAATAGAGCTTGTTTGAAGAAATAAAAATATACTTTTAAATAAAAAGAAACACAAAATATTTTAAAAAACAACGAAATATATACGTGCATAACATGCATACATATATCAGGTCTGAGGTGTAGATCAATTGGTGTGATGAAACCCTGTAAGAGGGACAGATGCCCAAGGTTCAGGCCTGATCGAATTGAACGCTTATCCCTTTCTTGGTGCTTTCAGTGTTGTAAAAGGTTTAAAATGAATGTGACATGGTGGTTATAGGGGCAGACTGTGTAGAGTACTGTGCGGCAACTTTTGGGGTGAACATTGTAGAATACTATGGCATCCATAAATAAGAAAAATGTTCTCGGATCATCGTGGTGGCTATCGATTCCACCATTTAAAATAATAATAAAAACATGTTAAGTAATTAAACAATAATAAATAAATAATTTAGTAATTATTATTATTATTTTTTTAAGAGGTTGAAAAGCAGGGACATATTAGGGGCCACCCTTCCCATGAATTGAACTTGGGTCTCTATTAAGAGAGCACAATGAATTTTGCCATTGTGGTGCCCCTTCTAGGACAATAATTTAGTAATTATAATAGTATTTTATAATGCTTGCAATTTTGTTTTGCTTTGTATGATAGGTGTTAGAGTTTATTTAAATGTTAGACGTGGAATGTTAATGCCAATAAGGTGGATACAAGCATGAAGTACATGGGAATTTAATACTAACCAAGTAGGTACAAGCACAAAAACATGGTGAAATTAACAGACAACCCAAACTTTGCTAAAAATTTAATGAGGTATGACAAAGCATTGTAGTGAAGATTTAATGAAGCATGACCACAATATGGCTAAAAGTTATACCACACAATATCTATCAGAGCTAGAAAGTTATTACCACCTCCATGAAGCATGGCAAGCATTAGAAAGTTATTACCACATCCATGAAGCATTGCAAGCATCTTAAGAATCGTAATGAACTGACAAAGGACGTGCAGAGCAAAATGAAGGGGCTAAGTGGTGCTAGCTTAGCCCATGATTATGCTCAATCAATTTTAGCTAATGCTTTATATAATAGGTTCTTTTATTTTAGGTTAAGTGAAATCTATAAATGAAGTGGCCCTCCTCATTTATAAGGGTCATAATCCATTGAGTAGCATTTTATTTTAGCTTTCTCCTCTACTTTTTTGTTTGTAGTTGGACGAATTTTTTGAACCAAGGTGCTATTGTTTTGAGCTCTCCTTTATAATCCACTAAAGAGGGAAAATTTGGAACAATTATGCCTAATGACTATCTTTTAATACAAGGCTTTTAAAATTTCTATGTTTAATATATGCATGTTGATGGTGGTTGCACTTAGTATATTTTATAGTCGTTTCTCCTTTGAAGATTGCACTACCTTAGATCTTAGACTACATGAATATTGGTTGTGCCAAGGTAGTTTATAGATCAAAATTATTTTTTTACGAGATTGAAGCTGAAGTTTAGGGTAATAGTGGATTTTTTTTCTATTATTTTCTCTTACCCCTAAACCTTTGATCTTTATTTTAAGCTTGGTTAGATTAGGAGTAAATTAAAACTAATATAAAGCTGTGAAGTTGGTTTTCAGTTGTGCTAGTTTTAAATTTTGTTTTAGTTGCAAAATAATTAATCTGAATGCAATGAATGATAATTTCTAGTTTACCACTACTTAAATTATGCTTAGTTCATATACGTTATTAAATTAATGTAGTGGAATTATTTTTAGGTAGTTAAGCATTTTAATTTTAAATCATTGTACCCAAGAAATTTATATTTTTGAGTCATAACTAGCAAAAGCCCTTGAATGAACAATTATCATTGGCCTATGAGTTTATCTACACCAGCCAAGACCTAGCATACCCAAAATTTGGGTGAAAATAAATTTCATTTTAAGAGGGAAAAAATCTTGTTCCAAGTATGTTGGCTTGCCTTTGAAAATGTGTCATTTGCATGCTCAAAAAAAATGGCGCTAGGAGGGCTAACTCTAAGAATTAAGTTTTCATGGTATAGTATTTATGTTACATATCTTGACTGTCAAAGCTAGAACCTAAAGTCATCATCACTAGAACCAAGTCATTTGTAGGTGGCATTAAGTTTCTTAGTATTTATCCATATAGAATACCTAAAGCTGATAAAGGTAGATCGAATACCCCTCCAACTATCAATAGTTCTCCTAGAGCTATTATCCTTTTCATTGGTCCATTTTCCACTTCCCAAGGTCCAAAAATGGTAGCTCTTACCCCATGGTTAGTAGGAACCAACCCGTTGAACATACCAGGGTTTGCACATGATATACCTAAGAATACTACAAGATATCTCCCGAGGTATAGGAATGATGGAACAAGATTAGCTGAAGAGCATATACAAGCATACAAAGATGCCTTAATCTATTTAAAAATTAAACATGAGCATGTTACTTGAAGGATGATTTTACACACATTGAATGAGTTTGCTTATGATTGGTATATCAATTTACCTTCAGGCTCTATTACTTCTTGGGATCAGTTAGAGGTAGCATTTATTAACCATTTCAAACTACCCATTGATCTAGCTATAATCTATGATGAGTTTTATTTTGGTCCCAGAGAACCCAATGAACCCTTGAGACTATTCAACACTAGGTTCCATAAATTATACACCAGGTTGATGGCACCTTACATCCTCATAGTTGAAGCAACCATCCAAATGTATCTTAGAGCTTTGGACCCATTAAATTCTATATTTGTGAGGAGAGCCTAACAAATCACAACCATGCCCATGACATATAGTGAGGCTCTAAATATTGAACAACAATTAATACCTCAAGATTTTGGTTTGGGTCAATTACCTTCACTTGGAAAACTAAGAGCTTATAATAAGATACCCTTAATAAATCAAGCTCTTATACAACACCTTCCCATGCTGAACCCATTACCAGGAGCTATGTATCCAAACCAGAATCAACCCTTCAATCTAGCACCCTTGAATAAAATAATGACTAATGTGAGCAATCGATAGATCATTTTGATATGTTTAGAAAATTAGGTGACCATAAACAATGTTCTTATTCATACACCTTCAAAAAATAATCAACCAAACTTACTCATATTTTTGAATACATCTACACTTGTAAATAATGTAATAGATCAACTAGGACCAGGTTTACCTAATAACTCAAATATTGAGTTAGACTACATACAAAGGATAGTTTAAAATCTGAGCAATGATATACTTCAACTACAAAGTCAAGTTCCTCAAAACCCACCTGCAAATAATAATCATAATAAGAAATTTAACTTCTAAAGGATTAATCACCAATGGAATACTCATCCAAATAATGGAGTCATACCAAATATTATTGGCAATCAAAATAAACCAAGTAACAACCTAAGTACTTCAGTAGATTTGGTAGATTTTACTTTACCTAATTAGTGTAGGGTTCTTTCCACTGATCAACATAGTGAAACTGACTATCCAAAGTTTAAAACTACTTTGGATATTGTTCAAAGGAGATGGAAAATTTATAACTAATAACCATTGATGAGGATTGTAGGGATCAATCTAATAAAAATGTAGGGACATACTTAGTTTTGGAGACATATGAACTCCTAGGAGTAGATGAAGATGAATTTGATGAATTCTTAGAAGAAGAGATGCACATGGACTGATAATTTTAGAGGTAACAATTATATTCTCTATAGTACATAGAAAGCACCAATTACTTCTTCTACACCTCCTAAAAAAACCTCCATCCTAGCTGGTGAGCAAGCCAACAAAAACCTAGTCCCACCTAAGGGTCCCATAGTGCCTACACAACCAAAATCCAATATGCCATTACTATAGGTAGAGAAAATATTTAAGCAAAACAGGTCTGGTTATAATATTATTTAAGACCTTAAGAAAACCAAGGCAAATATTTCTTTGTTATAGGTAGCTCAATTAATTGACCAAAATGACTTATTGCTTAAAACACTCTTTGGTAAAAATAAAAAAGAATTAAAATATATTGTCGATGCTTAGGTGGCAATATACAAAGAAAAAGTAGAGTCCCCTTATTTCCTTTTGAATATTATAATTTCTAGCAAAAACTTACATAATTATCTTGTAGATTCAGGTGCTTTTAGAAATATGAAGCCATATGCAGTCAACCAAAAATTAGGATAGACTCCTCCCTAAAATAAGAAGGTTGTTCAACTAGATAAGACTAAGGTAAATATGACTAGGGTGCTAAATCAAATCTATATATAATTAGCTACTAAACCTAGGATATAGTAATGCATTGATATCCAAGTTGTGGATGTCCCAAATACATATGGAATGCTGCTCAGCCATGATTATTCAAGAACCTTGAATGGCTACATGACAACTAATTTTTCACATATGTGGCTTTCTTGGCATGTCATAGCTAATCAATTTTAGATATAAAGAGAGCCAATGCTAAAGGATCTCATCACAAAGTATAACAATGTCAATGAGATCTTGTACATTGAGCCTAAATTTGAAGTCTACACCATGGTAGTGAAACCAGACCTAAAGAGAATAATTTGGTACCAAAGACCCACCAAGCAAACATAAAGAAACTAAATATCAATTATGAATTGCCATCTTTGATGGGTCAAAATGTAAGCATGATAATGTCACCAAAATTAAATTGGTAAATACCAAAGGTAAATCACATATTACTTCTTATCAGTTGTAGTTCCATTACACTTAAAATGCTGCTGAATATGAGGTATTGATTCATGGAATATTGTTTACCATGAAGAAGAAAGTCAAATATGTATGGGTCCTACGAGATTTAAAATTGGTGATCAAGTGTGAAATTAGTATACCTATCATGACAAAAATCTCTCAAATTGCCATAGATGGGTGTGGGATTTAATTAAAGTTTTTAATGCTTTCAATATTTAAACCATTTAATGTAAAAAGAATCACACTATAGATTCATTTGTAGTAGAAACAAGCACCCTAGAACTAGTTTCCCATTCCAAGATAAAGCAGTCTTTGGTAGAACTAGTTGTCACTCCATCCATACCAGAAAATGCTCAAAAGTTTTAGGTGTTTAAATATAATAGGCATATAGTAGATTTAATCACTAACTTTGGTATATTCAAAGCATATATCATAGATGAAAAATACATAAAATATGCAAAACTAGATGAAGAAGGTGAATTGAATCTAAAAATAAACACCATTCCTAAAGGTATGGTTTCTTTGGAAAGTCTGTTTGATATGGATTATCATATGTGTAAACAATAAAATTCTCCATATAAAAAGGGTGTTAGCTTTTGATGAGTATATGATATAGGAAATGCAACCACAAGATGTAAGATAAGAAATCTATGATATCTATATGATAATGGCACTATAATATGCAAGAAAATAAAGAGATAAACTTCTACAATAACTCAGAAATATGCCATTAATGAAAGCTCACAAAAATAGTACAATGCAGTATAATGGAGGACATGAACACTCCACAAATTTTTTTAAAGGAACTACATTGTACTCCTCTACCAATATATACTATACACTCTCTATATTTTCTCCTCTATTTTCACTCACTATAAGGCCTATATATAGGAAGATAAGTTCCTTGGCCCTCACTCTACCTTTGACTCTATCCTATGACTCATGTACATGTGGACTACATGCACATTTACATCATTGCACATTCTAACACTTGTGCATTTATTACATGCTGAAGTAACTACTTAACTTTACTCTAAAGTAAACTCCTACTCTAGTAATGTACCAAAGGTGGTACATTGATATGTACCCAATAATGTAATATACTCTAACACCCCCTTGTATTACATTATTTGGGTATTGAAGACTTTAGTATTCAATATGGATCTTCATATTTAGATGTTCTTCAACTTGATCTGGTCCTTTGTATTATATTTAATTCACCTTGCACTATATGCCTCCTTGATCTTGTTCTTCTTCTTCTTCTTTATTCTTGTCTTTGGAGTCAGTTACTACACTTTCATAGGTGGTCATACTATCACCTAATTCTTGCAAAAGTATCTTCTCTTTACCTTTGTCCTTTTTATCATTTTTTAGGTTTTATATAGAAGCTTTTGAACAAACACTTAAGGCATCATGATAATATTTTGAGTTAGTAGAACTTGAAGTATCAATACTGCATGAGGATTGAAATATCTTCTCTAGGTATGATTCATCCATTTTTGTTTTTTTTTTAAGTGATTCTATCAATCCTTTTTGTTCTACATTCTCATCCTTGTAACATTTGAATGTAAGTAATGCCATATATAATATGCTACCAAAGTCTAAAGGAATTTGAATGTCACTCTTTCCATTATCAATTGCTTTAGTGAGTCGAGCATGTAGATAATATTCCATGGTTTCAAATTTATCTTTTAAAGCTTCACTATGAATCACTTTTGAAGTAAGGTCTAAGTCTCCTTCAGAATTTATAAGTAAATTCTTGATTCCAATTTTTATGACACTTGCTCTTTCCTTTCTAATAGTGTTGTTCATATCATTGTTCACTGTATTCTTTGAGGTAGACATCTTCCTTAGTTTTAATATATTTCTTTTAGCTCTTTAGTATTTTTGAGAATACTTTTGATAGATCCTTTGTAGTAGACTACCTTATGACTCCCTAGTTTAGAGTATGTGAACTATTTTGATAAAACCTTTCTAAGACTTAGGTTTTGTAGGATCCTTATGTCTCCCTAGTGATTAGAATATACTCTAATCTTGGTAAAGTGCTTTAGCAAGTAATAGTTCACCTTTTGAGTTGATTTTGTAATGTTTTGGGAATGATAATAATCAACTCCTATTTCACCTTATTTCTCCTATTGATCTATGCACTTATCAATTTGATGGAGTTCTCTATGGTTGGATTTCTTTTATCTCTTTAATATGACTATGAGACAAGTATAAGTAATTAATTCCAACTCTTTCAAGCAAATAATAATTTTGCTTCTTTTCAACCTTTAGTTCTCAATAGTTCAATTTTCTAAATTCCAATTGACTAAAGTTTTGATGTAGTATTCCTTATATCTCCCTAATTTAGAAATTTAGAAGATAATAATATTTACAAACTAATATTTCAATTATCCAATGTTGAAAACCTTATATCTCCTACTATGAATATTTGCAAATATTATAATATATATGTACTTCAACTAATGTACCTTGAAATGTCACTTGAAGATATAAACTTGCTTTATAATTCACTAATGCTTGGTTAATTCTTATTGCTCCAATGCAGTAGTAAATTTAACCTTATATGGTTCACCTTATAACTCCTTTTAACCTTAATGAAAGCAAGTAATTAATTTGATATTACCTTTATAATGTTGCACATGATATACCTCTATCTTTGCTCCTCCAACGGATCCTTCGAGCATTGTATTTGTTGAACGATGGTGAGCATTCAATGCTCCTATTTTAATGGATGTCTTGTCAAAGTCTTCTCCTCCTTTAATAGGCTTTGACCTCCCTATGTATAAGCGCTTTGATGCTGAATCTGCATGCTTCCTTCTTCACCTTTGTGTGGTGCACCTTTCAACTCTATCTATTAATAGTCTTATGTCCCTTCTTGGGATGCACTATGCTTGGCATGTTACTATACCTTCTTGATGTTGTTGCCACTTGGTGCAACCATTACTCAAGTGTGTAGGTGGTGAATGGGCATTATGGTTTCTACGAGCATTATTTTGTGAGCCTTCAATGCTCTTCCTTAGACCAAAATGATTACTATACCCTTAACCTTTGAAAGATGCCTTTTAACACTTCCAAGATGAGTGTTACTTTATTTTGAGTATTCTCTCTCCCTACGTAGGCATTAGAAAGAATATGAGGTACCTTCTATTATTGTGCCAAGTGGCACAAGATACCTTGGCTAGTGATGGCAAGTGGTGCTCCTCCTTCTTGCATGTAGAGATGCCTTCAACATCTCTTTAACCCTTATTACTTCTTGCCAATGGGTGCAAGTTATTCTATCATTGCTTCAATGCTTTCTCCTTCTTGCCAACGAGTGCAAGCTATTCTATCTCAAGGTTGGCTCTAGCTGTGATGATTCTAGAGCATTGCAATGGAGGTTCTATGGTGCTCCAATGGTGGATTTAGGTGCTTCCTCTCGATGGGTGATTCTTCCAAGTTGTACCTTGGGTATTGCACCTTCGCTTGTACCTTATCCTTTTATGCTTTTAATATGCTATCCTTAGTGCTATCTTTGTAGTGTGCAATGGATGATAGCTTACATAGATAGATGATAGCCTCTTCACGTAGATAGTTTGTGCTACATGGATACCTTGTGCTATGCAATAGATGATAGCTCCTTTACATGGATGCCTTGTGCTATAGGTTGATGCTATCATAGGTGCTGGATGTAGTGATGAATATGGTGTCTTTAGACACCTTGAAACCTAGCTATGTGAGCCCTTCATTGGCTCTTTTCCCTTGCTTGAAGTTTACTCCTCAAAATTTGATAATGGGCTGCTCGAAGACTATACCTATGCTGTTGGTTGTAGTGTCTTTAAGACACTCTTGTTGTTGTCCTTCTTTGCTGATTTTGAAAGGACAAGACCGATGCCAATGTAATGCAAATACTTTTGCAATAGATAGGACTAAGTCCCTTAATTTACACCAAAGTTATACATCTCCTCAAGTCTTCTTGATGAAGCTTTCCTTGCTTCTTAGATATGGTAACTTTTTGCTCTAATCCTTGAGAGAAAATAATAATGTATTATTGCCTTCCTTACTAGACAACACTAACCTCTAACTCCTTTACTTGGATAACTTAGCAACAATGAATCCAAGCTCTTAATCATGCAACTTAACTTTGCACTAATTTTCACTTCAACTGAAATACTTAGTGCACCTTTAATAATATTTAAGAAAGATCAATATAGTGCAATAGCAATCTCTCCTTATTACTCCTATAAATGAACTCTTAATGCACTATAATCTATGCTTTAGAATGTAGTCTTCTTTACTTCAACTTAGACAATAGGAAGATGATATTTTTCTTTCATTCAAAATATATCTAACTCCTATTTTAATGTGTAGGTATTAACCTTAAAAGAAACTATCTTATGCACTCCCTTGAAGACTCTAATATGCAACCTTCTCCTTGCAACTTTTAACTCTAATATGGTGCTTAACAAATCTTAATAATGAACAAAAAATCTAAAGTTCAACTAATGAACCTTTTGCACCAAAGTTGCTTACCTTAACGAACTTTGTAGATGAAGGATTACAAGGTGATTAGATTCACCTTATTACTACCTTTTACTAGATGAACTTGTAACTCTTCTTTGCTATCCAAAATAACTTCTCAACACACCAATTTGTAGCTTTGTACCTCCTTATATCTTGCCTGATACTATAGTTTGGTGGCTTCAACTCTCCTTCAAGATGTATCCTAGAAATCTAAAACTTAGCAACTATTGATACTACCTAAGTTGTTGCTTTCTTGCTGTCCTCAAATCTAAAAATTTTAGATTGAAAAGCAGTCAATCTCTCCACTAAAATGTTGTCCTTGAATCTCAAAAATTTGGTAGGGAACTCCTCCAAATCGTAGCTAATATTTTCCTTCAAGAACCCTTCAATTTTCTGTTGTAGAAACCAACATATCTCCTTTCTCTGAATGAGCCTTCTAGCCTTCAAAGGTAATATTCAAACCTCTCAGGTTTGGTAGTAATGTCTGGATCCTTTCTCCTTCAACCTCCTTGTCAAATTCTGACTTCAATCAAGGCCTTCTTCTCAAGAATTTGAAAGTCTTGAGGTCTTCACCAATATCCTCCAAAATTTGGCAAACTTCTTGCCAAATCCTTCTCCCTTGGGCTTGTTTTTGGATGGTGATAATTATCCCAAGTTCTTCCTTTATCAAGAACTTCTCCTTGGTGGTAAATTTCTCCAATGAGTTCTCCTAGGAACTCCTTTAATGGCCTTCTTCGAATCTCCTTCAATGAGGCTCTCCAAGCCTTCTCCTTATTTCTCCTTGAGACCTCTTCTCTAGGGTCTTCACTCTCACAGATTCTTCGGTCTTCCTATTATACCCAAGCCTTGCAAGCTCACGCGACTCAAGCTACCCAAGCTGGCCACACGCACATACCCCCATCCCATACGCATCATCATCCAAAGCCATCTCCTATGCCACTTGTCCTTAAGATGCCACCTTTACCACTATGAGGCTTACCTTTCCAACAAGCTCCCCGATACCCAAGGTCATTCCACTCCCCCTCTTCATCATCACAACCTCATCTATTTTCCCATGCATACTAGGCCACTCCATACACATTGGAGTCCTGATCACCACCTTCCCTGATACTATCACCTCCATGCCATGACATACATCTCCTTTCTCGTATTGAGGCTCTTGAGCTACAAATGAGCCATTATCGTTGTCATGTTCATCCATGCCAATCTCCCATGACTTGTGCTTCATCACCTCCATGTAGATCCATTCCCCAATCCTGGATTCGACCCACATCAAACTCTCGACCTACACTTCCACTGTCATACCTCCCTTCATTTGCCCCTCATTCACCTTCAACATAACCTTACATTTACCCCACGCCTGTGCCATTCACTCCATTATCAAAAACATTTTATCACCTCATGCATTAGGGCCTTATTGACTTACCAAAAATTTGGCCCATAGACCCCTCATATCCTAAACCACGTAATTACCATGAGAGCCAATATTATATCTATTATCATCAACCAGGTCATGACATTGAAGAATGTTGATCATTCGAGAACCTAGTGCACAACATGTTGAATGACGATCGAACTCCATCACTTGAATCTTCCATTCCATTTAGCTAACTTTTGAGTCCTTCACACTGCATTATCCCTAGAACTTTACCACCTCGTGAAACATTGACAACGCCAACCTGCTACATTCACATCTCCAACTACACTACCCATCGAAGTCTAGGTCATACTATCACTTCACCATCTCGTTCCTGACTTGACCCATGCCACTTTGCCTGTTAGCAGTTCTCATCTTCTTCCTTCTTTCTTCTTCTTCTTCCTACTTCCTCGCATAGTTGTATGGTCACGCTTCGAGCAGCTACATACCTATGCTAATCTATCCCCTTCTCTTCTATCATCCTTTGACTTTGGTAATCCCCTTATCTTGTTGGTTACCAAAGACTACTTCTATTTTCTTCTAGTTGTACATTCCACCTTCATTCATTTCCTCTTCTCAAAATTACCACATGCATCTAACATATCACAATTTTTGCACCTACTACACACACACCCCACATGTTGGGGCAACCATTATTATAGCTTCACACTTTTTGATCATTATGATACACCATACTTATCTGTAAATAAGTTTTCCAAACTTCTCCTTCTACACTTCATAAGTTTCCTCTTGTAGATATTGCATTTTCCCACTTTCATCATTTACATTACACCTATTGCACATATCCATATATTTTTCATGTTAATTTCATTTTAATTTTGTACATTCTTCCTCCAAAAATGTGCCTTCAATGGGAGTAATACATGCACTTGTTAGCATCACCACCTGTATGTCCATTCCCCCTTTTCAGGATTAGGGTATGCATAGGTGTCGTGCTACGCTTTGACTACTTACTGGTTCAATCAATCAAATGTCACCCCTAGCTGATAGGTTTTACATTCTTCTTATGTTTCTTTAGGCTGGTTCAACTTCTTTCACTGACCATTCACAACAGGTTACACATTAAATGAATTTTGATCCTAGGAAATATGACACCTTGAGTAGATGTCACCATCTAGAGAACGATTTCCCCTACTCATTCTATCACTTGAATGGTCAACATACGACCTAGGGATAAAAGAAGAGATAAGAATAAGCAAAAGTAAAATAACGGGGTAGAAAACAAAAGCCAACGCCCGTAGAATAGAGAAAAAGAGAATATAAAAAGAGAATAAAAAAAAATTAAAAAAAAAAAGAGAAAAGAAAAGAAAAAGAGCACCACAATAAATAGGGCAACAATAGATGAGGGGAAAAAAACAAAAGGAAAAGCCTCTTGATATCACCCGTATTATGCTTCATTGTCTTTGGTCCTTAGGTTTAACATAACACCATGGGATGATTTCCATCGCTAGCAATAGGCTCCAAGAGCCTACCTACCAGTGGAATAGTCTTACAAGTGGCGACATATCTATTACATTCGCTACCCACTTCTGTACATATCACTTTTCATGTATGGATGAGCTAGCTACTTCAGCTACGTCTACAATGGGTTAATACTACCTCCCTCAAAATCGATAAATTAATATCACTCATTTACACACATAGGTCCATGACAGATTTTGAACCAGTCTGATTAGTTATGAGTTGTTACATAAACTTGTACAGTTTTGAGTTCAAGATTTGATTGCCAAAACTACACTGGTCAAAGCCATTACATGTCCCCTATACCATCCTACATCTCTGAGATAATGGAATGGATAACATCCACATAGGTACATGTAACGATACAAGTGTTTCCTTTGTGCATTTTAGCACTCCCATACATGCATACATGCATCTATATTTCACAGATTTATTACAAATATCACATCATTGCATTTCCATTACATGCTTCACATTAAATACTACATCAATGTGTTTATCCTACATACACTATCTCACACTACAACATCACACTTCTATTTCATGTATTCGCTACAAACTGCTTTTTACATTACATTACATCATATTGCATTCGAAATACAATTATGCAATGCCACTCTATAGTATATTCCTACTACAGAAGGATAATACATCTAAACCATAACATACATGTATATCAATTCATTATACATACCTAAAAATCATGCTATGCTATCCACGCAAACATAAAGAGAACACATTTCCAAACCATAACACATATATATACACATTTCCAAATAAAAATGTGTATATATATATATAAATATATATATCATCCATCAAAAATGCCCATGGGCTACAAAATGGGACCATACCCATCATCCACCATCCAAAATGCCTATAAGCTACAATCAATAGTAATCTTAACTACCACTCGAAGTCTCACCACGTCCCTCATGGCTCACCCGTATCTCTATAGCTCTGCTCAACTCTGCCCTAAAATCTAGAACGTGAACCCCAACAGGTGGATATCTCACCTTAGTCTAGCACCCACATGCTCCACTAAAGTAGCACTACAGTGGCTATGATGAGAAGGCACCCACACTCACGATCGTGACTCATCCTAGGACACCACCCGACTATAATTGGGAATTACGATCCCATGCACTATCATAGAAGCCTCACACAAGGACTTCTTAGTAGAATCCACAGCCAATAGACCAGTCAATCGCTTAATAGCCCATGAAGCCTCCTCCCATACCTGCTATACCTCTACCCTATGCCTCTCCTCCTGTTGGTGAAGCTCAACCTCAAACTGATGAACTTTATCTCGTAGCCCTCGAGCCTCCTCATTCACATCCTGCCTCTCTTGGACCTCAAAGGGAATCTCCTCCATATTCGCAAAAATACCAATGTCAATGGTGTCATCCACACCACCCATAGAAACAAAACCACCTCCCTCCTCTATTGCCCTAACCACCTGTCCCATGGCCATCCCACCCTCCACATGATTCACCCTAATTGTCATAGGAACCTCCCCCACTCCCACTCCCTATGTATTTGGTGCACCATCCAAGCGTCACTGAGACTATCACAAAGGAACCTCTCTCTTGCCACCAGCTACCTCCTCTAACCTAGCTCGAGTCCTCCTGTCTGCTCTCTTCTCTAGTGGAGGTACCCCACCATTAGGTGGCACCCATCGATCAATAACACCTTTGCTAGTCTCCCAACTCTACATAGACCACCAGGCCTCAAACTTGGGTGTAGTCTCGACATTATCCACATCTGGGATAACTATAGGTGGATCACTCTCACCAACCCAAGGCAACACCACAAGATCCTCTCCTCTATCACCTTGTCGTCTGTAATATACAACAAGAGCCCCTGGAATAACTTGTTGTAATCCAAACTACCATCTCACTCAATAAAACTAAAAATACTTAGCCTATCGAGTATATATCTCTACTAGTTTACCTTGGTGAATGGCCCGCAACTGCTCACCGTCCTCCCAGGTCACCTCACCCAACCAAGGACTCCACTTAATATCATTAGTGTCAAGTCCTCAAACTTGACCCTCCACAACAAAGGGTCACCCTCGTGAGGCCTCTTGATGCCCTTCTCCTCATGAGTCTGCCACCTCAATTCATAGGGTAAATACTCCTTACCCTCAAGATGGGTAGGGTGAGGCAATAATTATGGCCTCTTAATAGATATGTGCTCTCATGCCCATACTTGTAGCAAGGGAGTCCATCTTAAACCCTTTCGTCCAGCATGCACAACATCGTGCAACTCTTGGTATACCTGGGCTAACAATGCAGGTGCCCATGCAAACACAACCTTACGCTCCACCATGTCACTCACTATATCCAACATGTTCCAAGTGAATAGTACCTTGAAAGTGTTTGGCAACACATAGGTAGATATCATCATCATCGCCACACATTGACGATTAGATATCTTATTCTTCAACCACAACCACTCATAATCCATCTTCGATACATCTATGTCCCTCCAACCCTCACCAAAGAATTGCTCCAACACAATATCCTTACTTTTATCCAGTTTTGCTCTAACCATAACACCCTCAATCGATAACTTATAAATTTGGTACACATCCTCTAATGTGATTGTCATTTCCATAGTGGGAAAATGAAAAGTGTTCCTGTCCGTGTCCCAACTCACATAACGTGAATACATACGCCCTGTTAGCATGTATACTCTTACATTCCCATACTCCTCTAAACCATATATCATCCAACCACTTAAGATCAGTGGTATTGTTCATTATCTTGTCAAAATCACCCTTCATCTTTCAAACATGATGACGGGGTTCAAGCATCTTCACCTATTCATCCACAAACAAACACAACGAAATATACATTAGTCATCAATCCAATGACGCAATCCAATAAAAATCCATGAATCAAATATACAAATTAAACTATTTAATTTGACATGCACTTTGATACATTAAATAGTGCACAATTCACATATTCGAAAACATCAACAAAACAATTGCATATTCGGATACCCATTTTGCCACTTCATGGTAAAAGTTCGAACATATGCAAAAAATAGTACATATTTGGCTTCCAACAATCAAATATAAAATCATCCACATACCTACTATGGTATGAAATTCAAAATTCAGTCAACCCATTAGACATACAAAAACAAAATACATTTTTGAATACCCATTTACCCATTTAGCGGTAAAAATATCGACAAATTTCAAAAATAGTATAAAATCAGCACGAAGTTCAATGTCAATCTTACCACACAGGCATCCAAACATAACACACACCAAAACACACAATGTCAAAATAACAGTCACATTTTTGAACACCCATTTGCCCACTTCGCGATGAAATTTCAAACAAATATTGAAAATAGTGCAAATCGAGCTCCCAATAGCTAATTTCAAATTTAACACTACCTACATCTTGGCACACAAATCAAGCATAGGACAAATGAAATCATCTACAAAAACAAATAACATTTTTGGATACCCATTTTGGCCTTCTATAGTGAAAGTATCATCAGTTTCTAAAAATTTTATACCCACGATGGAAAACTTAACAGTCAAAGTTTACCAACTTACACCTGAAAATAACACATTCAGAAAACATGCCAAATGAAGGCAGAAAAAAATAACAGTCGCACAACTGGATACCCATTTTAAACTTTTACGGACAAAATTCAATAACATTCCAAAAACTGTACACCATTGCTCCAAAAATGGACGGTCAAACTCTACGACTACTCTATCCATTACCCGATCAAACTAGCGTCAAAACAAGACAAACCTACAAACAAGTTACGTTTTTGGGTACCCATTTGGCTAGTTTTACACTATGTGCTCAAATTTCAATCAAAAATTGTGAATTTTTTTAAAATGAGACAAAAACCTCCCTTATAATTCCATTTGATGACCTGATTCCATCTATCAAGGCTCTTTACTTCTAGATTAGGGATTGGGTGAGTTGATAGGGTTGGTTTAGACTCCTCTATGGATAAAAAAATCTTCCTTTTTATTACCTATAAATTGCTTTCCTTTCATTTAAATATTCTTCTATTGTTTGTAAAGCGTCACTTTTTTAAGTGCTTTGCCATTACTTCAACCATTCTTCAATTCTATCATTCATCACCATGCATTTACCAAACATATTAAGAATCCATTGCCATAGTTTCCAAACTATTTAACAATGTCCCAAGAGATGGTTTATACTCTCCTCAATTTTACAAAGAACACATTTTGAGGGGCCATGAAGACCCCTTTTCATAAAGTTATCCCAAGATAAAATTCTTCTATGACCTACTAGCCAAACAAATATTTTAACTTTAGGAATGCTCAGGCTATCCCAAATATCTCTCCATATTCTTGTGATATTCCTATTTTTATGGTGCTTTATATTATATCCACTTCTTGTTGTGTATTCTTCTGAGCTATTCAACTCCCAAATCAACTTATCATTGGCTCCCCTTGAAATAATCATCGTTGTTATCTTTCTACTCAACTACCTTCTAGCATCAATGTCTTGTCTACTTGTAAAAAAATCTTCTTTCCATTTGTATCTTCCTTCTTAATCCTTGTATAAAATGTTTGAAACCCTATCACCATATTTGTCTTGAAATAATCTCATACATGGTTTCAAAATTTGATCTAGATTGAGTAATTTTTTATCATGCCAAGTATCCATCCAAATAAATTTGTTTTTCTAGTTCCCACCACCCATTTTAAACTTTTAATAACTAAATCAATTGATTTTTTAAACCGTTTCATAGTGCAGAACCATTTGATAGAGAGAATGTAGTAAATATTAATCTTGGGTCATTGGGATCAACATACTTAAGAGAATTATTGCCCATTGTCTTTGACTTTCTTTGTACAATATGCAAATTACTTTTCCTCTAAGAGCTAAGTTTGCATTCGTAAGAACTCTTAAACCGAGACCTCCCTAGTTTAATAAATACACAACTTGCTCCATTTCACCAAAGGAAATTTATTTTTATCATGTAATTTTGGTGTTGGTCATGAATCTGCCTAAGTACATAATACATGTGCGCCCTAGACCCAACCAACATTGAAAGGTCGAAGGAAAGAGATGTCCTTCGGGCCAATCTCTAGAGAGGGTTGGTTCCCGTACTACTCTAACAATCGATGTAAGCTTAGGGTAACAGAAAGATATGGGAAATGATAGAAAGGAATGAGAAATATGGCTATAATCCAAAAAAGTAAGGTGGGGATAAACTAGCAGCTAAGCAACCACATCAAGTTCTACCAGCATTTAACCAAAAGAATAACATAGAAATCGATCACAGCTTGTAAAGATAACCCCCAGTTAGCATTTCAACATTCACTCTTCATAAACAATCAAATTCAGGTGCAAAATTTAATTTATCTAACCAAGATATGAATTCAACAAAAATGACAAGCAAAAAACATACACACAAAGACTGCTCCAAGAACCAAAGTCAAGCAACTTTCGATTAAGGCAGAAATTTAAACTCAAAGAGTTTTTTTAGCAGAATGTCCATTCTCCTTTTAACATCAAAATGCTTAGTATTTATAGAGGATTTGCCTCTATAATTAAATGCAAATAAGAACAAAATGTTGGCTAATTAAAGACCAACAAGAGCAATTCTCTCCTCGGCCACTACGGTACACAAATCAGTGTGTTCTTCAAGTAGTGGTGATCTCGTTTCATGGAGAGCGCCTAGAAATCAGCAGAAATGGACGATGGAAATTGTTCTAGACGTTAGTGCATCAAAACACAGCAATATCGTGTGAAAAACCAGAGCTCGAACATTAAATTTTGGTTGCTGCTTTGACATCCTATGCCTTAGAATTTTATTCTCGCCAAGAAGACCCAACAAAAATTAACTTTTTTTGGAAAAGGAGCAAAGTCATTGGACGATGCCTCAAAAATAAAGGTGATCATATCATAATCAGGAGCACAATATTTAATGTTGGCAACCCTTCAGCAGGAACTCTAGAAATATTGATTTCGTTTCTCCAATGAATTAAAATTTGCCAACCTTTGATCCTCCTAAAAAATGATCTGCGATGACGCCTTCAAAAATGAACTTCGCTGAAGAAACTACCCAAAATTGATTTTTGCCAAAAAAGTGCTTGAAAATGGACTTTCGCCAGACATTTGCGAGACAATGGACTTTCGTCAGATATTCACCCAACATTCACCCGAAAATGGATTTTCACCAGGCATTCGCTCGAAAATGAACTTTCGCTAGACATTCGCCAGAAAATGGACTTTCATCAAAATTTCACCTAAAAATGGACCTTCGCTAGACATTCACCAGAAAATGGACTTTCGTCATAATTTCGCTAGAAAATGGACCTTCGCTGGACTTTCACTAGAAAATGGACTTTCACTAGACTTTTGCTAGCTAGACATTCACTAGAAAATGGACTTTCGTCAGACTTTTGCTAGAAAATGAACTTTTTCCATACTTTCACTAAAAAATGGACATTCGCTTGAAAATGGACTTTCGCCTTCAATCTGGTTAATTTCACCCGAAAATGAGGCTCCCTCGCTTTATTTCTTTGTTCAGGGGGAATGTGAAGTAAAAATGACGTTTACCAAGAATTGGGGCAAATATTATTAATTTCGTTGCCGAGGAGGGCAAAAATGAATTTCACCCCCTATCTGGGGTGAAATTGACTTTGATTTGTGGATGAGGATGCTTTTTTCGCACTTTTGCTCCAAACTAGATGAAATCAATGCTTTCGCTCCAAATGGGACAAAATCATAAAGTTTGCTTGGAGAGGGGAAAAATTACTTTAGCAAGCACTTGTTCCATTGCAAATTTAACTTTGATCAGTGCAACTTTTGCTTGAACGGCGCCCATTCATCACTTTTGCTCCGAAATCATCTTAAAATAACAATTCGTCCAAAAGAAGGGCAAAAATGAATTTTACCCCCTTTCTAGGGCAAAATTGACTTTGACCATAAGAAGTGCATGAAGTTGGGTGAAATCTTCTTAACTTATCTTTTTCATTGGCAAACTCCTCTGCACTAAATTTCGCTAGCGAAATTGACTTTGACCACAAAAAGGTATGCATTCGAACACATACTTTCCCAACAAACATCATTCGGAGTTCAAATTTTAAAACGTTGGCAAACCATTTGATTTTTCCCTTGCTGGCAAAACACTTGCTCTTTAATTCCACATGCGAAATCATTCTTTTGGAATTTTTACAATAAAATTTAGTGTGGCAAAAATGCCAACTCCTGGCCACGAAAATGACTGCATAATAAAGATTAAACTTTTCTATCGATATTGGCATAGTATACAAGGACATCTAATGTGTTGGAATGACTTGTAAGACTGATTTAATTAGCTACACTCTTCCTACTAACGATAACCATCTATCTTTCCATACCAATAGTTTATTCTAAACTTTACTTATAATTGGATTCCATAATTCTATCCTCATTCTCCCCTCAAATAAGGGCATCCCTAGATAATTTGTTGGTAAATTTGCCTCCTCCATTTGAAGTAACCAACATATACCTACTTGGATTTTAGCTGGGGTATTTAGGAAGTAAATTTTGGATTTTGTCCTATTAACTTTTTGCCCTAATGCTCTTTCATATTCCTTTAATAAGTTATTCAAAGCTTTGGCCTCGTTTATCCTTGCCCTCTCAAAAAAGGTTGTATCATCTACAAATTGTTCATGGGTGATGTTGTCAATGTTTTTACTAGCCTTAACTCCATTTATAAGTCCATATTTGTAAGCCTTCTTCAAGTTCCTACCCAAAACCTCTGCCATAATAATGAACAAATATAGTGATAGAGGCCTCTCTTGGCTTTAAATGATTTTTTTCCTAACGTATTGACCATCACTGAATATAAAATTGTAGAGACACAAGCTTTAATCCATCTGACCATTTCTTACCAAAACCAAACTTTTCTAATATTACAAAAAGAAAATCCCATTTAACTCTATCATAGGCCTTACTCATGTTAGGTTTTAAGATCATAGCTCTTTTCTTGAAACTGTTGAATGCATAACTTCATGAGCTACTATGATCTTGCCCAGAATCTGTCTCCCCTTCACAAGTCCTCTTTGTTCTTCTAAAAAGTTTTTGTCTAACAATGGTCTTAATCGATTGCCTCTCACTTTGGAGATAATTTTATATGACATATTACATAGGCTTATGGGTCAAAATGAATCAAACAATTATGCAACCTTCTTTTTTGGAATCAAAGTAAGATATGTTGTATTTATTTTATAAGGTATGTATTGTTTTACCCTACATTGTTCCACTACCACCAATAAAGAATCCTTCACTATCCCAATTATGTTGATAGAAAGCTATAAAGAGCCCATCCAAACTTAGGTATTTATCCTTATTAAAAGAGAAAAGAGCTAGATGAGCTTCTTCCAGATCAATTTTCTCTTGTCTTCATCTCCTATGATTGAACTTTGTGTAGAAGATTATTATTAAGAACTTCAAACTCCTCTGATCCTAAAATATTATGATAAAAAGATATTGTCTCCTTTCTAATATCACTCTGGTCTTCAATCCAAACCCGTTCTACCAATTTAAGTCTACTAATTTTGGATGTTCATCTCTATACTATTGCCATCCTATGAAAAAACATTGTGTTTTTATCTCCTTTTTTTAACCAAGTCCATCTTGATTTTAATCTCCAAATTTTATATTCTTTACTCAAAATTATGATATTTACTAAGTAACTCCCTTTCCTTTGAGCTTGGATTATTATGATCATTTTTTTGAAATTTTGAAAGTTTATCTTTTGGTTCTTCTTTCTTCTCAAAAATATCTCCAAAAGTGTTCTTGTTCCATTCTTTTAATCTAGATGTCATTGATTTAATTGTTTTGGAAGTGTATACAACCCACCGTTTTATGAAGAATTCCAAGTTTGTGCTATCATATCAACAAATTAAGAATGGTCTTCCTACATCTGCTCATATTTAAAATATGATATATTTTTTAATTCACTTACCACCAATTTAACTTTTATTAGCCAGTGATCTGAACCAATCATCGTCAAGGTATTAATTTTAGCACAAGTCCCTTCATCTAGACAATGATCGAAGAGAATGCATCTGTCTAATTTTTCTACTATTAGGTTGTGGCCTCTCCTATTGTTGGTCCATGTATAGTTGTCTTCTTCAAACTCAACCTCCAATAGATTATTGTTTTGAATAAAAATTGAGAAATCTCTCATACTTTTGGTTAATTCTCCAAAACTTTTCATCCACCTTGGTTATGACATTAAAATCTTCTATGATCATGAATAAAGTTTCTTGGTCTTTACTTTTCATAAAGGCTTCAATTCCACTCAAAAAAATCTTGTTTCTAATAATAAATAAATAAATTTATATTCACTACAATAATCATACTAACCTAGGGGTCATGGTTGGGAGGAGACTGCTCATCCCTATGTGTAGGTTTCTCACACTAACCAAATAAAAAAAATCATACTAACCTAAACAAATTTTTATACAATATATATATATATATATATATATATATATATATATATATATATTTTTTTTTTACATGGTGGAATCGGTAGCCGCCACGAATCCGGGCAAGCTATCCAGCTTTTATGGCCACCACAGTATTTTGCACTGTCCGTCCCGAAAGCCGCCACACAGATCTTCGCGCAGTCCGCCCCTAAACCACCATGCCACAATCATTTTAAACCTTTTACGCCGCTGAAAGCACACGGAAAGGGACAAGCGTTCAGTCCGACGAGGCCCGAGATTAATTTTTATACAATATATAATCATATTTATAATAAAAAAATATATGTTCACCACACTAATTATATTAATCACACAAATATTACCCAACAATATGGATGACTAAATTGTGCACAATATCAACAATAACAAAAAAAACTTATAACTATAAATAAAAGAATAATTATTTTGTAATGATTACAAGGTAAAAATAATTTTAAATGGTGAGAACAAGAGATCAAGGGTCCAAGATAGACATTCTATAGTGTTATGTGTAATACAAAATTATAACTATAATTAAAACAATAATAAAAATTTTAATCTTTATAAGACAAAAATAATGCAAGCTTACTACGGGCTTTAGTTTTTTTTTTTTGGGAGGTCCAAGGTTCAAACCCCTTTCAATATGAGGGGATTGGGAACCCTCATAAAAATCCGTGTGAACTCATTTAAAAAAACTAAAACTTAAAGTGATAAAATTTTACAAGAAAAAATAACTTTAAGGATAAAAATATTTTTTTATAATTAAATATTTTTTTTGAAACAAAGAGATTTCATAGAGTTGTTTGGGATATTTGCTATTTGGCAGAATGGGTCTACTGGACTGTAGGTGGTAAGGTATTGCTTTGTGTGCTAAGTGGGTGGTCAGGGCTCTAAAGGGAGCTGAAGCTTGGAAAGTTTTGGTTTGACATTTCATTTCCTCTAGTCTTCCCTTAAACCGTAGAGCATGGAGAGGGTTGGATTTTCCCTCTCTCATTGTTGCTCCGGTTTTTGTTAAGATTTCTGGTTCCTTTGTTATTAAAAGTATATGGAAAGCCTGGCAAAAGCTCACTCCTTGGATCCGTTGGAGAGAAGATGACTTCCGTAAAGGCTTATCCATCAATTCTATGAATATTTGGTGGTCCTCCGTGTTTCTTCATCAAGGTTCTCCCTTAGCTCGGGTGTAATGGATTCATGCTCAACAAATTTTCAAAAAGGGTATTGTTACGATAGCTAATTTTTTTCTCGTTAGACCAGGGATTGGATCCCATGGAATGAGTTCAAACGCACCTTTAGGCTGAATGGTGCGGACAAAGATACTTATGATGTTGTTATTGCTCTCACCCCTTTTTCTATGTTGCACAAGATTGATGTGCGCTCGCAACATCCTTGGTGGTCAAACTGGAGATGGCATGTTGACACTCCTTTGCTTAATTATAAGGCTCGTTTGGGGTATATCTCCTCATCTTCCTCTGGTGCCTAAGCTCAATCAACATTGGGACTTATTTTCTACAAGGACTAGATAAAATTATAGATTTCAAAATGTTTGGGCTACTTATGTTGAGCCCAAGAATTTTTTTTTTTGCGTGGAGCTTGCTGTGTCAAGGCCTTCCCTTGGGAGAACATTTGAAGCACCTTGGAATTCCTGATCCTAAATGTCCTTTTTGTGGTGTACCCGAGTCTTGTATTTACCTCTTTTGGAATTGCAGAAGATTTAGGTAAGCTTGGGAATGGTTTTTTTTTTTTCAATTTACACCTGCAAAGAGTTTCTTGGCCCCAAGATCTTCTTGGGGACTCTTTTACTTTGTCTCTCCCGCTTTTTGAAGTGTGGTAGGTTTTCAGGATTAGCATGCTCTTTCATATTTGGAAGGCCCGTAACATAATTGTTTTTAAACTGTATACACCGTTTGTCACATTTACTCATGCTGACAAATTAGAAGTTTTTAGTGACATGTGGCTATAGATATGTACTCAAGCCAACAAAGTTGCTATAGAGTTGAATCACCTGCAGTTTTTTCTTGCGCATTGAGCCAATGCTCTGTGTATAGTCAATCGGATCCCTCATTACGCTTTTCTCAAGAGCATTTTTTATTTCGTTCTCGTCGTCGACCTCCGTCATATGCAAGAAGTGCTCCTGTAGACAGGCACTGGTCCCAACCTTCGCCAGTTAGGAAGCGGCCTAATGTTAACATTGCTTGTTCGTCCCGCCAAGCGGCCTAATGTTAACATTGCTTGTTCGTTCCACCAATGAGATGATGTTCAACCAGTTTCACCTGGGCCAGTTGTTGGTTGGAGTGACACGGGTATTGAAGGCCTTAATCACGATGCAGAGGGGTGGATTCTCATCCCATAATCACTAGCAGTTAATGCAAGACAACACACCAAGGCACATTACTCTATATGATATGCTTTCTTTGATGTAATGATCATCAATGATCATGATTGGTAAACTTGTGTTTAGGTGGCGGTTTTGTTTCCTAACCTTTGCCAATGAAAGTTAATTTGTTAATGAAGGTTAATTTGATTCCCTACAAAATATATTAACCCATCTTTTTTATGGTAAAAACTTTTATCTTAATTTAAAAATGTGAATTTGTTTTAAAAAAAATAAAATAAAAAATAAAAATTCTCGTAAAAAAAAAATTATTAAAAAAAATAATTTAAAATGGTAAAAGCATCGCTTAGAAGAAGTCAAGGATCCAAACGATAATATCCCTTCATATGACAAAACCATACTTAAAAGAATAATAAACATTTTAAACTTCAAAAAAAAAAAGTGATGAGAGCATTTCCTGTTAAAACTGGATAATACCTCTAGTAGTAACCTCGCTATAACTAATAAAACAAGTCAAGAATCCAAGCTATAGTGCCCCTACTAATCCTAGGTACTTAGACATGTTTAACATCTCAAACCAAAATAAAAAAAAAAAAAAAAAAAAATAAAAAATAAAAAATAAAAAAAAATATATAATTGGTTTATGTTTTGAAATTAAACTTTTTCTAAATCAAATGGATTCACGATAATGTGTAAAAGCTGTAAATTAGAAAAGGAGGAAAACAGCACCCTTAAGCACATAATTATCACAATCAGATTAGAAGAGCAAGAGACCGTCAATGATTAGGAATCTTATAAATGCAGGAGAAAGGCCAATGACAGAAACACAACAGAAAAGGAGGAGAAAAAGGCAAACAAACCACAGCCCAGAGAGTTGTCATTGTTACCACATTTTATGCCATTTTGTTTTTCACTTGCGAAAGTTCTCTCTAGAATCTAGGATCCAAAGTAGTAGGACCAATTGTATGCTTTTAACATCAAGATTGTGTGTTTTCACATTTACCCATCTGCTATTTTGGACTTCTGGTTAACCCGCTATTGATTTCAATTTAGATTCAGTGGGAATTTTTTTTATCCTGTTGTGGGTGTTCTTTCTGAAGAATTGGAGGTTGGAGAATCTGATTGGTTAGTGCAGCAATCAGGTTCTTCTGGATCTTTGTCTGTATCTATAAGGTATCTTATGGTGCACTGGCCAATTGGGTGCTAACTTTGTATTTGAGATCAGGGAATGGGTGTTTCAAAGTTTGTTCACTTTGTTTTGTGCTTTCTTCAGTGGGGTGACAGGCTGTCTTTCGAAAGGGAACGCAAATGTCTTCACCCAGCAAAAGAAGAGACATGGATGTGATGAAATTGTAAGTTGGACTGTCTGCCCACATTCTTCTATTTTATTTTTAATTTTTTTTTTTTTCCGGTTCCTTCATGACATCATTTTGTCTCAAGACTTGCATGTGATAACCAATGAGTTTGATACCAAAAGCCGGGGAACACACTGTTTTATAAATTTGAAATAGGGTACCCTTAAGGAATAAGCGAGAAAAGATCGAGTGGAATGTAAACTCCTCCCTATGTAGGTAGGAACAAAAACTTTGATCATGACTATATAGAGAGGTGATCAATTGCTGGTTGTTCTAGCTTATGTTTGCAGCTAGTTCCAATGGACAGGTCATTTTGGATGTTGAAAGGATGGTTGGTCCATGTCCTACTAAAAGTAACAAAGTAGTCTATATTATGTACCAGAGCATCGAACTATTTTAGTGCTGTCATGGAACCTTGGTTATGCTTACCACATTTTTTTTTTTTGCTTGCTTTTAACATGGACAAGAGAGCTTTTAGCTTTTTACTTGTGGATGTGGGTCCTTAACCAAAGATGATACTGGAGTATTTATGGAGAAAAAATCCAAGAAAGTATATGTGTGTAGAGTTATTTGAAGAAACTTCTTGCAACAACTTTTTCACGTTGATGACTCGTACTGCCTGGATACTTTTGTGCTTATTTGGATTTTGTAATCACCGCTTTTCATTCTGGATTGTTTTCTTTAATATTTACTTTTTGTTTCATATTTTTCCTGTAATGCCATAGACTTTGAATACAGTGACTTTTTTCATATTTAGATTATCCTCTGTCTGTCTATTATGCTAGGATGATGAGCGACTATAAAGTGGAGATGATCAACGATGGAATGAACGAATTCAATGTGGAGTTTCACGGTCCTGCAAGCAGTATGTTAACATCTCCACCATTAATCATTGATCTTACATCCATGTTTGTGATATTTTTGTATTCTTGGTTGGACATTTGTGCTGTGAATCCATAATCCTGCCATCTGTGTGTTTTATTGCACAATTTACAGTAATTAAAAGTATTCATTTAATGACTTAGCCCTATTTTATTTCGTTTGGTATACAAGAAAATTAGGAGCATATTGTAGGGGGCCTTTTTGAGGCCACTAGAAGGAGAAATCTAGCTGTGTGTGATTCACTTCAAGCTCCTCAGGAATTTCGAGCACCGTATTCAAGTGTTAATGATAGATTGACATAGCCTTACAAGATAGGACATAGATGTTGAATGCAAATTAATGTCTTCATTTCGAGTTAACTTTAATATCCTTTGAGCTCTCTAGATAAACATTCCACTGTGCTCTATCGATGTGGCTATCATTGCTTTGTCATTTGCTTTTTCAATTTGTTTGTTTAAACCAATTCTTATTATCTGTACATATGTAAGACATAATATCAAATGTAAGAATAAGTGCAAGAAGCAACATGACATTAGATGGGTTCTGTAAGACATAATGATATCAGAGAGTACTATAAGTCAGTACTTGGCACCTGTGGGTGAGAACAATTCATATAACAATTTTGCTTGAGAGTGTTTATTCTTATAACTGCTTTTGTTATGAATATCACCTGCAATATTCTTTCAATGGAATAAATTTGCTGTTTACTATTCTTTCTTTTGACTGCCCTGATGGAATCGAGTGAAAGCAGGAGAAAGAAATAAAAAACACAGAATAATTTTTTCATTACTATTAAATTCAAAAATCTGTACAGGTGTTTGTACACACAACGGAGTCTCTTGGATATCTCAAGAGACCGTTGGTGCTTCACCTTCTTCTCCAACTCTTCAACTTCTTTCAACCTCCTGCGAGGTGCAAAAAATAAAGTGATAATTATTTATCACCCAAATAATGTAATAATGAGCTAACATCCCTCCCTTTACATTATTTGGTATAGCAAATATTTGAAGGTGTCAGTCATGGCCGAAAATGCACCTTTTAAAAAAATTACTACCCCCCTAATGTTGAGGGTAATAAAATTTTGCTCTGCCACTGGCTCTGGCTCTTGCTCTAGCTCTGGCACTGGCTTAGGCTTAGGCTCTAGGTAATCTCCTATGGGTTTGCCTTTGGGTCATCGCCTCTGGGTCATCCTTTGGGTCTCTATTTCTAGGACATCGCCTCTAGGTCTGCCTCTGGGTCATCCTTTGGGTCACCACCACACATTCGGAATCTTCAACATGAAGTTTCATTGCAGGCTTTTGATGCAGAAATCATGCAGCTAAAGAATCCTAAGATTGCATTGCTCCATGGGAAAACCATCGTTGTGGTCTCTCTCAACCACCAAACTTCGTCTTATCCTTGCTTTCTTCTAAGGACAAAACCTTCTCTTGTAAAATCCATTCAACATTTCTTTCATTTTATCCCATTCTATCACATTTATCCATCCACAATCAACATGTATTTTGTTGGCCATTTTATCTTTGTGCCAACAATTTCTCTGAGAGTCATTATTACCTCCACAAATCTCACAAGGATGCAGATTCTAACACCTAGCTGTCACATGTCCAGATCAGCCACAATGATTAGAACTTATTCTAGAAGTTATCTCTTCTGCATCGGTTTCTCTTTTTACAAATTTGGTCTCACTACTTCCTGCTTGACCATCAAAACCAAGACCTTCATTCTTTGGCCTTACATTTGGTTCTATGGGCTTTCTCATGTTCTCGCCCATTCCTTCCCAATCTTGTGCAATTATAGCCCATTCTTTTCATTAATTTTGCTTTGGTGTGCTTTTCAAAACATCCAATTTCTTCATCATCAATATGTTCTTCATCAACGTGGCCTTCAACACCACTATCACCAACATTGTTCAAATGCCTAAACTCTTCACCATCACTATGGTCTTCAACAAGATGGCCTTAGACACGACTAACATAATCAACAAGAGAGCATGAGATCATGATGCTCATCTTTAACACAAACACTACTTGTTAGCATATATGTCTTACATTATTGTTATAAGCATATTGAAGCAAAAGATAGCACATGTAGGCGCTCTCTAGGTTGGTTTAATAACCACCAAGTTGGTTTCATAAACCAACTTATTGTAACCACATTGTAACCTTTATAATTGATATCAATCGGAATGAATCATTGTTTTCGTGAAATTCTTCATGGTATCAGAGCTTGGAAGATCGCAGGCAAGCATTGGGCAAGGTAGTTACCTAACTACTCCAACTCCTTTATCAATCGAAGATATTGACGGAAGCAGACAGGAAGACGAGCCACGAGCCAACCGCTGACGCGCAGGACGCAGGACGCAGGACGCAGACAGAGCCAAGAGCCAACCACTTACGGACGCGACATGCAGGACACAAACAGAGCAAACCACTGATGGACGAGACACGCATGACACAAACAGAGCCAACCACTGACGGACGCCACACGCAGGACACAAACAGAGCCAACCACTGACGGACTCTGTTAAGCAAGGTGCAGCGACAGTATTGTCATTGTTGTCAACACAGTCAGATAGATCGGTTGATGCAGTGGACAAGAGTTCAGAGGTTATTCAGAGTATGTAAAGTGATGTTAAATGATTATGAGGATGTTTTTGATGTTTGGGTGAAGTTGTTACAGGTTGTTTGTAAAAAATTGCAAAAGTTAAAAAAATCGTCAGAAAGTTGTCAAAGCAGCAAAATAGTCAAAAAGTTGCAAGTCACCACGGGCACAATTGGACAGGATGGATCAGTTTAGAACATGATAGCATTTCAGGAAATAGTATAGAATAGTATTGGAGATGTCAGCACAATGTTTGGAGTGATCGGTGGTGTTTCCGGTATCTTGGCGGATGATTTGGCAAGTGGTTGTATAGGCTGAAAAAGTGCAGGTTTTGTTAGAAGCACTGTGAACAAACCATAAGGAGTTATGTAGATAAATTTGAACTAGAGGTGGTAATTATCTTCAAGAACATTTGTTCCAAATTTCAACAAAAATGGAGAAACGAGACAAATTTTACAAGCGTTGCAAGACTATCACAAAAATGCTCTTTTTTGAAAAAGTGTGTCAGTAGCAGTTTTTGTGGAAGTGGTACAGGCGAACCGTAAGGAGTTAGGTAGTGAGTTTTGGTTTGGACATATTCAGTGTTGCAAAGATTCTACGTTTAAAATTTCAAAGAAAACCGAATTAATGAGGTGAGAGTTATGATTTTTGCAAAAACATTACAGGTCTCTTTTATGTCAATTTGTGCCACTTGGGCAAAATCCTTTAGTTGGCCGTTTCGACCTTGAAGAGTCGCCAAAGTTTCAATTTCAGTGTTGTTACACCTTCAAGGCATCAAATAGATCATATTTTGTTTTTGTTTTGAGTTGTCACGTGGCTCCGAAGTATGAGAACGAGTAAGGTGTCAATTCTTTGCATGTGACGTGTTTGACGAAATGCCTTCTCAATATAAAAAAAGGGAGTTATATTATTTTAAGGAGTTTCATTAAATAAAGATCTTTGGAGAAAGTGAAAAGTGAAAAGGAATGCAAGTGTGTGCATTTAAGTGAGAAGTGTTTTATTGAAGAGTGTGATTTTATTTTGTGCGGAGAGAAGAGTGTGTGGAGAAAAATAAAGAGTGAAAATCCGTGTTTTTGGGAAAAAAGTGAAAAATGTCACTTTAGTATTTTGGGCATAACTTTCTCATACGATATCAATTTTGGCTGAAATTTTGAGAGGAGGTCATAGACAGAGTTCTACACAATACCCAGAAAGCGTTTAGCAATTGATAAAACGAGCTAAGAGAACGGTCAATTTTTCTGTGAGAAGAGAAGATTCATATATGTCATTTTATTATCAATATCAAAATCAAGTGGGTGCTTAGTAGAGAGGTTGGTGATCCTTTCTATTGGTGTAGATAAAGGGTGTTCTCATTGGGCGATAAACAAGGTGCCCGGGGCGAAAACCAGGGGTTGGTGCTCCTTTTTGTTGGTGCAGATAAATTAGGGGTTGGTGCTCCTTCTAGTGGGTGCTGGTAAATTGATTGTAAAGTTGGTAATTTGCAAAGGCTAGATTTGGATAGGAGTCTAAATAGTAATTTTGAGGATGAAGCCAAATCGATGAACGTCGATACATCTTGTGTTGTGTGATGTTCTCTTATTATACTTACTTTATTTAGTTTCAAGTTTTCATTGTTTTGACTTTAAGAGTTGAAGATTTAAGTTTTAAAAGGGCTACACTGATTCACCTCCCCTCTCAGTGTCATTGTGAGACTAATAATTGGTATCAGAGCCAGGTTCTTGAACAAGCTTAACCGATTAGGGTGATCTTGGAAGTGACACAATGGCAGGTGGTGAAGGCTTCTCATCAAACAAAGCACCATTGTTTGACAAAACTAATTACACATTTTGGAGACTCAGGATGTAGACATATCTTTGTGCTTTGGGATACGACATTTGGGATTCAGTAGATAGTGGATACACAATACCCACAACTTCTCCAACCGATGCTACCGATAAGAAATTGTTTGAGAATGACTCAAAAGCAAAGAATGCTATCATGTGTGGATTAGTGGACAATGAACTCATAAAGATTATGAGTTGTAAAATGGCAAAAGAAATATTGGACAAACTGAGGAGCATTCATGAAGGAGACGTTAAGATCAAGGAGGCCAAGTTACAAACACATCGAGCTCAGTTTGAAGTATTAAAGATGAATGACGATGAGAACATAAAGGCATATATGCTGAGAGTTAATAAAGTCATTAATGCGATTAGAGGACTCGGTGAGGAAATCAAAGATTCTATCATCATGAAAAAGGTATTAAGATCTCTTTCCCAAAGATTTGATTCTAAAGTTTCAGCTATAGAAGAAGCTAAAGATCTAAATTCTTTTAGTATGGATGAGATGCATGGTTCTTTGACTACATATGAGATGAGAATAGGAAAATCTAAACCCACAGACAGAGAAGCTGCTTTTAAAGCCCATAAAAATATGAAAACAAAATAAGAATCTGAGGAATAAGAGACATAAGATGAAATGGAAGTAAACTTTGTTTGAAAACTAAAAAGAGGAAAAAGAAAATACAGAGGAAAGTTACCGTTTAAATATTTCAATTATGGAGGTGTTGGGCATTTTGCAGCTAAATGTCCACTTAATGAGAAGAAAAAAAATGATGAAGGATCGCACCAAGAAAGAAGTGATTGGAAGAAAAAAACAAATTTCAGAAAATACAACTTCAAGAAGAAAACTTTCATCTCCAAGAATGTCAGTTCATCAGAAGATAGCTCCGGTGAGGATTCTGAAAAGGAAACAGGTGAAGCTCTTTTCATGGCACTCAAAGAAGAAAAAACAAAAAAAGAACAAGAATGTGATGAAGAAGAAATTGATGTAGAAGTAAATTTGGAAGAGGAACTAATTGCAACTCTGGATGAATTGAAGATAGAAAGAAAAAGAATAAGAAAATTTAAAGAAAGCTTGAGGATGCAAATGAAATCATAACCAGTTTGAAAGTACAGATAGAAGAATCCAAGAAAATATCTGAAGATCTCGAAGTGAAAATAACCATGAAAATAGATTATTGCAGCAAGCTAGAAGAAGAGACTATTGGTTTAAGGATGTAGATAGAAGAGATGAATCATAAAATTAGTTGTTATCACAAACATGAAGAAAGTTCTATGAAGCTGGATAAGATCATAAATAACCAAAAGACTACAAACATAAAATTTGGTTTGGGATTTGACGAAGGAGAATCATCAAATGGATCAAATGCCATAAATGAATAATCCATAAAGAATGAAGATAAGAAACAGGTTGATCAAGAAAAATTGACTTATGCAAAAGAAAGCAATAATGCAAGGCACGAAAGGAGAATTGACAATGATGGATTCGCCAATGTCACACATAAAAGAAGAAGAAGATTTATGGCTACTACGACAACATGGCAAAGAACATCACCCAGGTTCAATCATATATTTTATGGTTACTATTTTAAATGCAATGGTTATGGACATAAGATTTCAGATTACAAGTATAATGTAGGACCAAGGAATTTTACTAGTAGAAATGTTTTTTCACCTTTGATGGATTATGCAGTAGAATGTTATAATCTGTCATAATTTTGGGCACATTGCAAGAAATTGTCGAAGTACATTTGCATCAAATCAATTTCAAGGAAGAAAATTTCAACCAAATGGAATGAGACAAAATAGAAAATTTCTCGAAAAACATGCACAAGCTACTAAAAAAGAAAAGTCAAAACAAGAGCCCAAAACTGTAATCAAACCATAGTGGAAAGTAAAAGAGTGATCTAAGGAAGAAAAGAAATCCTTGATCGTACAAACAACATTTAAAGCACAAAATAAATCTGCACCATGGATACTTGATAGTGGATGCTCCAGTCATATGACAGGTGACAAACAAAAATTTGAGAAGTTACAACAATATGAAGGTGGTTCAATAAAATTTGGAAATAATGATGGAGCTAAGATAGTTGGCAAAGGTTCGAGTTAAGATCAATGACGAAAAAATCAAGTCAAAAGAAGTCTTGTTTGTGGTTGGTTTGAAGCATAACTTGTTGAGCGTAAGTTAGATTTGTGATAGAGGTCATGAAGTGATTTTTAAGAAGCAGGGTTGTGAAGTCAGAAAAGAAAATAGTGGAAAGTTGATAGCAACTAGATCGAGGACATCTGGAAACCTGTACACTCTCTCGGAGACTTCAGAAGGAGCTTGCTTGATTGGACAAGAAGAAGAAAATTGGTTGTGGCATAAGAGGCTTGGTCATATCAGTTTTGACAATCTAGTAAAAATCAGCTCAAAAAAGGTAGTGAGAGATATTCCCACCATTGGAAAACCATCAAATAGCATTTGTGCTTCATGCCAAAAGGGGAAGCAAACTAGAGTCTCATTTAAAACAAAAGAGTACTACACAAGCAAACCTTTGGAACTAATACATACTGATTTATGTGGACCCATGAGAACGCAAAGCATAAATGGTGACAAATATTTTATGTTGTGTATAGATGACTATTCTAGGATGACATGGGTACTATTTTTGAAGCATAAATTAGAAGCTTTTGAGATGTTCAAGGTTTTCAAAAACCAAGTTGAGAATCAAACAAGAAAAATGATTAAATGTTTAAGATCAGATAGAGGAGGAGAGTTCATTTCAGAGGATTTTATAGAGTACTATGAAAAATATGGTATTAGGAGACAATTTTCAGCAGCTAGGACACCTCAGCAGAATGGTGTGGTAGAAAGAAAGAATAGGACAGTGCAGGAAATGGCACGGACTATGTTGACTAAGAGCAAAGTAGTAGACATATTTTGGAAAGAGGCAGTCCATACTGCGATATACATCCAAAATAGGTGCATGTTGAGGATGCATGAAAGCAAAACTCCTTATGAGTTGTGGTTCGGTAAAAAGGCAACAACAAGATACTTTAAAGTTTTTGGCAGCAAGTGTTACATCAAAAGAACTGAAGAAAACCTTGGTAAGTTTAAAGATAGAGCGGATGAAGGTATTTTTCTTGGCTATTCGTCAAAAAGTGAAGCTTACAAATGCTACAACAAGAGGCTAAGGAAAATTGTGGATAGTGCCGATGTTAAAGTTGATGAAGGTAGGGAACGAGTAATTAGCTATGAAGAGAACTACCCAATTTATGAAGAGGTTATTAAAGGAGATGAGGAAAAGGAAACGGAAAATAAACAAAAAATTGACTCAGATGATTCAAAAAGTGATTCAGAAGTGAAAGAAAATAAGAAATTCAAAATAGGCAATGGCAGAAAGATCATCCTAGAGAGCAAATAATTGGAGACCCCATAGTTGGTGTTCAGACAAGAAGAAGAGTAGTAAGTAACTACTCTCTATTATCCAACATTGAGCCCAAAAATATTGCTAACGCAAGCAAAGATGAAAGTTGGATGAAGGCAATAAATGAAGAATTAGATCAGATCAAGAAAAATAAAACTTGGGAGTTAGTACCAAGACCTGCAAATAAAAATATAATCGGTACTAAATGGGTCTTTCAAAACAAATTGAATGAAAATGGATAGGTAGTCAAGAATAAATCAAGATTGGTATGTAAAGGCTATGCACAAGTTGAAGGTATTGACTTTGAGGAAACCTTTGCACCTGTGGCTAGACTAGAGGCAATTAGAATGTTTCTAGATTTAGCAGTTTACAAGAATTTCAAAGTTTATCAAATGGATGTGAAATCAAAATTTTTGAATGGGAAACTTGAAGAAGAGGTTTATATTGAGCAACCAGATGGTTTCCAACTTGGTGATGATCCCAACTTGGTTTGCAAGTTGAAGAAAATATTATATGGCTTAAAATAGGTACCCCGAGCATGGTATGCAAGGCTAGACAACTATCTTACTCAACAAGGGTTCCAAAAAGGTATTATAGATAGTAATTTGTATGTCAAAATAGAAAATGGCCATCTTATTGTTCTTTTTGTATACGTAGATGATATCATATTTAGCAGCAGCAAATATGAGTCGTGTAACGATTTAGCAAATAAGATGCAAAAATAATTTGAAATGTCAATGATTGGTGAACTTTTGTATTTCCTTGGGTTGCAAGTTAATCAAAATGAGAAGGGCATATTTATTTCTCAAATTAAATATGTGAAAGAGATGCTAAAAATGTTCACAATGGAGGATTGTAAGCCAATTAGCACTCCCATGATGATAGGTTGCAAGTTGAGCAAGGATGAAAAATCTCCACATGTTGATCAAACCATGTACAGATCTATGATTGGGAGCTTATCGTACTTGACAACTACTAGACCGGATATTTTATAGGCAGTATGCATGGTAGCATGATTTCAAGCTAGTCCCAAGGAGACTCATGTGACAACAGTGAAGAGGATTCTTTGGTACCTCAAGGGTACTATGGAGTATGGGTTATGGTATCCGAAAGGTAAGGACTTCACCCTTATTGCGTATTCAGATGCAAATTGGGTAGGATGTGTAGATGATAGAAAGAGTACCAATGGAGGTGCATTCTATCTTGGAGACAAGTTGGTCGCATGGCACAGTAAGAAACAAGAGTCGGTCTCCTTATCCACAGCAGAGGCAGAATATATTGTAGCGACAATGTGTTGTACGTAGGTATTATGGATGAAACAAACCCTGAAAGATCTTGGTATTAACTTAAGTGAGCCAATTTTAGTTAAGCGTGATAACACCAGTGCCATTAACATCTTAAAGAATCCGGTTATGCATTCTTGCACAAAACATATTGCTATCCGGTATCACTTTTTGAAGGAGAAAGTTACGGAAGGTTTAAGTTGGATTTTGTTCCAACAACAGAGCAAGTAGCGGATATCTTCACAAAACCATTTCCCAAGGAAGTCTTTGAGTACCTTCATAATAAATTGGGAGTGGTCACGCTTCCCAAGAATTGACTAGCTATCGGGACCACATTCTCAGGGGGAGCATTTGTGTATTTGTTTATCTTTTTTCTCATGTTTGTGATTTTTGCTAAGTGTAATAATTTTTGCCTAAGAATGTTGTGCATGGGCTCAGGGGGAGTTTTTAGCAGCCCTTTGGTATTGTTTTCAAATGAGGAGAAGAGTTAGAGGAAATTACACGTTTTTTGCCAACAATTCCAAAGGGGGAGATCGTTGAGCAAGGTGCAGCGACAATATTGTCATTATTGTCAACACAGTCAGATAGATTGGTTGATGCAGTGTACAGGAGTTCAAAGGTTATTTAGAGTATGTACAATTATGTTAAATGCTTATGAGGATGTTTTTGATGTTTGGGTGAAGTTGTTACAGGTTGTTTGTGCAAATTTGCAAAAGTTGAAAAAATCGTCAGAAAGTTGTCAAAGCAGCAAAATAGTCAAAAAAGTTGCAAAAGTCGCCACGGGCACAGTTGGACAGGATGGATCAGTTTGGAACATGCCAGCATGTCAGGAAATAGTCCAAAATAGCATTGGATATGTCAGCACAGTGTTTGGGGTGGTCGGAGGTGTTTCCGGTATCTTGGTGGATGTTTTGGCAAGTGGTTGTATAGGCTGAAAAAGTGCAAGTTTTGTCAGAAGCACTGCGAATAAACCATAAGGAGTTATGCAGCAAAATTTGAACTTGAGGTGGTAGTTATCTTCAAGAACATGTGTTCCAAATTTCAACAAAAATGGAGAAACGAGGTGAATTTTACAAGCATTGCAAGACTGTCACAAAAACACTATTTTTTGAAAAAGTGTGTTAGTAGCAGTTTTGTGGAAGTGGTATAGGCGAACCGTAAGGAGTTAGGTAGTGAGTTTTGGTTTGGACATATTCAGTGTTGCAAATATTCTACATTTCAAATTTTAGAGAAAACCGAGTTACGAGGTGAGAGTTATGATTTTTGCAAAAACGTTACAAGTCTCTTTTATGTCAATTTGTGCCACTTGGGCAAAATCCTTTAGTTGGCCGTTTCGACCTTGAAGAGTCGCCAGAGTTTCAGTTTCAGTGTTGTTACACCTTCAAGGCATCAAATAAATCATATTTTGTTTTTGGTTTGAGTTGTCACATGGCTCCAAAGTATGAGAACGAGTAAGGTGTCAATTATTTGCATGTGACGTGTTTGACGAAATGCCTTCTCAATATAAAAAAAAGGGAGTTATATTATTTTAAGAATTTTCATTAAATAAATATCTTTGGAGAAAGTGAAAAGTGAAAAGGAATGCAAGTGTGTGCATTTAAGTTAGAAGTGTTTTATTGAAGAGTGTGATTTTATTTTGTGCGGAGAGAAGAGTGTGTGGAGAAAAATAAAGAGTGAAAATCAATGTTTTTGGGAAAAAGGTGAAAAACATCACTTTAGTATTTTGGGCATAAATTTCTCATACGATATCAGTTTTGGCTGAAATTTTGAGAGGAGATCATAGAAAGAGTTCTGCACAATACCCAGAAAGTGTTTAGCAATTTATAGAACAACCTAAGAGAACGATCAATTTTTTTATGAGAAGAGAAGATTCATATATGTCATTTTATTATCAATATCAAAATCAAGTGGGTGCTTAGTAGAGGGGTTGGTGCTCCTTTCTATTGGTGCAGATAAATTAGGGGTTGGTGCTCCTTTCTATTGGTGCAGATAAATCAGGGGTTGGTGCTCCTTCTAGTGGGTGCTGGTAAATTGATTGTAAAGTTGGTGTTTTGCAAAGGCTGGATTTGGATGGGAGTCCAAATAGTCATTTTGAGGATGTATCCAAATCGGTGAACCTCGGTACATCTTGTGTTGTGTGATGTTCTCTTGTTATACTTGCTTTATTTGGTTTTAAGTTTTCATTGTTTCGACTTAAAATTTGAAGATTTAAGTTTTAAAAGAGCTACACTGATTCACCCCCCCCCTATCAGTGTCATTGTGAGACTAACAATAATTTCCTTGTAAGACATTCCATCTAGGTTGTAAATCTAATGCCAATCCGTAAGAATAATGGGAAAATACTCTTGTGTGTAGATTTTAGAAATATTAACAAAGAATTTGAGAATGATAATTATCCCATCCCTTTTCTAGATACAATATTGCAAATGTTGAATGGCTCACAGATGATGCCTTTTTTAGATGGTTTCTCAGGGTATAATCAAGTAATGGCAGACCCATTAAATAGGACTAAAACTATATTTACTACCAAATTGGAAACATTTGCATATAGGAGGATTACATTTGGCCTAATAAATGTATGAGCAACTTTCTAAAGATCTATGTACATTAATTTTAAGGACCTCATTGGAAAATGCATCATGATGTACATGGATGACCTCCCTATATTTTCTAAAAAGTCTATAGACCACATGGAATATTTAAGAAAGATACTACAAAGATGTAGAGAGCAAAAAATTCATTAAATCCCAAGAAGTGCATTTTGAAGTTATATAAGGAAAACTTCTAGGGCATACCATTTTTTAAGTTGGAATTTCCATTGACCCGAAAATAATTGAAGCAATTAAAAATATTCCCCTTCCCAAAAGTAAAATGAAGCTAAAATTTTTCTTGAGAAAAATTAATTTTGTAAGAAAAATTATTTTTGGTTTTCTAGAAATAGTACATCCTTTGAATGCGATGCTTAAAAAGGATACTAATATTGAATAGATTGAGGAAGCATAAGTTACTTTTAGGAAACTAAAAGGACAATCACAAATGCTTCTATATTAATTAGTCATGATTGCACTCAACCTTTTTATAATTATTCATTTGTATCTGAGCATTCAACTACTGGTGTTTTAACTTAGAGGAAGGATGTTGGAGATGAGAGACTAATATATTTTATAAGCTCACCATTAAAGGATGCTCAACTCAGATACTCAATCATTGATAAATAAGCTTTACTTTTATTAAAGTTGTGAATAAATTTTGATGTTATATCCTAGGTAGCAAAGTGTTTGCAATAGTACCTAATCCAACTATGAAAACAATTTGATGCAAAATGAGCTTGGAGAACATAGAGGTAAGTGGATGCCTATCTTGCAAGAGTTTTATATGGAATTTTAGCCTATGATAATTGTTAGAGGATAGTGACTATGTAGAACACTAGCCGAAGTTGACACTCAAATTTCATATCAATAGTAATTTGTGGGAGAAATTACAAATGATGAGTGGTACCAAGACATCATTTATTATTTTCTAAACATAGTGTGCCTTGGTTACTTGAATTCCATCCAAAGAAGAGTGTTGTGCCTTAAAATTTTAAAATTTATGATAAAATCAGGCATTCTCTATTAAAAACATAAAGAGGGAATCTACATAAGAGGCTTAAATAAACAAGAAGTTGTTGAAGTTCTCAAAGACTTTCATGGTAAATATAGAACTAGATATAACTATGGAAATGCCACAACACACCAAATATTGACTATTGGTTATTACTAGTCCCATGTCTTTAAATATGCACATGCACATGTTCGATTGTGTTAGTGTTTATCAAATTGCAACTCATTGAGAAAGAAATTCTCCTATTCCATTATAGTCAATGATTGAAGCTTACCCATTTGCATAATGGAGATTGAAATTTATTGGTGTTATTAATCCTAATTTATTAGACATCCATGAATTCATCCTAATTGCCATTGATTATTGCACTAGCTAGACAGAGGCTTAAGCATCCGAAAATGACACACCAAATATCATGATCCAATTCCTTGAAGATAACATTATGACCAAGTTTAGGATGTTGTATGCTCTGGTATGTGATAATGATCTTGATTTCTCCTCTTTGTAATTTTATGAATGGGCTTATGATAATAAGGCAGCTCTATTTTTTTCTAATTATTATCCTCAAGGTAATGGAGTAGCAAAATCAACTAACAAAAATCTTCTAGAAATAATTAAGAAAAAATTGGACAAAAATCCTAGGGACTGATATAATAAATTGAAGTATGCATTGTGGAAAGATAGAACAAAGAATAAGTCTTCGTTAGGCACATTTACCTATCATATGGTTTATGGTTAAGATCCTATCGTTCCCACCAACCTCATGATTCTTACCCTCCAATTGATGAAAGACTACTTAAACATAGATGACAACATAGAAACCAAACTACTAAGTTTAATGAGTTTAAATGAGGAAAGGGAAGATGAACTGCAACATTTTAGTAAGCATAAAAAATGATAAAATGATGGTTTGATAGGAGGGCCAAGATAAAATCCTTTAGAATTGTTGACCTAGTGTTATTGTGGAATAAAACCCATGAAAAGAAAGAAAACCATGCAAAATTTGATATCCTTTGGCGAGGTCCTTTTCAAATATAAGAGATCCTAGGAAAGAATTCATTCAAGCTAAAAATCCTAATTGGAGAGGATGTTACATTATCAGTGAATGGATAGTTCCTCAAACACTACTTTATCACCTAAGAGGATTCCAATCCTACCCTATAAACAAGTCTTGTACATAAGTTTGTACTTTGAGTTTTTTTGGGTGTGTTGATCTTGCTTCATTGTATTTCTATTTTGCTTTATTTTGTTTTACTTTTTATTTTTAGTTTTTATTTATCTTATTCTTCCCTTCCCTTAGCTTAGATTAATCAAGTGCAACCAACTATTGGTTACTCTAATGGGTAGTGTTTTCTGCATAATTTGGAGATAAAAGGTCCTACTTAGAACTCAATGAAGCTGAGATTGGCTTAATAATTTATTTGGTGTATGTCCATTATTTGGGGTAAAATAAGTTAACCTAGAAGTATTGCAAAAGGATGTTACAATTTCACAATAAAAATACTTTAAAATGTTTCCAAATCAAGAGGAATGAAACCATTGTAGTTTGATTCTTGGATGAAATAATTTGAATATTCACCCTCATGTCTGCCATAGTGATCCCCAATATAAAAGCACCCTAGTACCTATAAAAATTTTCTATTTTCAAAAAATAAGGAAAGAAAGAGAGAAAAGAAGGGCTCAAGTGCTTGGGTGATTCAAATAGCCTCTATCAGAGTTACGAATGTCTAGATGGTAGGAGAGCAAGGTCTACAACATGATTAGAGATAACTCTATTGGGGATATAAACATCTAGTTGGTAGTAGAGCAATTTTTTATAATTGGTGACGTTTGCCTATGTGGCAAAGCTCATCATTAGTAGACCAATGTTTTCTTAGGGGTGAACTAGCCTGATTTCCAAACTATGGTGGTAAATTTTAACTGATTTTAAAACAAAAATGGACTTACATGCACACACTTTTGTTGAAACAAAATAAAGTATTGCTTTTAGATAAATTTCTTAACCCTAGCCTTATATGGTTTTCAAATTTTTGGTTTTGTTGGTTTTGAAGTTTCATTTTTTTAGAGAGGGTTATTTCTATTTCCAAAATGCTCAAGATTATTTTCCAACAAAGTCATCATGTATTATTGCACTTACAGAACATTCCCTAGTCTGCATGTATTGGGGACCCACTTTATTTAAATTTTTGTAAGATTTTTATTATTTTCTTGGGCTTGTTTGTATTGCATATGTAATCAACAACCTTTGATAGATATCTGATATGATTAAATACACTTCTAAGATGGTTAATGAACCACCCAATTGGTTAATGAACTACCCAAAAAATACTTGGAGAAGCGTATAGAGCTTATTTTATAATAATATAATAAAATAACATATTTTATAACATCCCCCCTTATTACATTATTGGCATATACAAAGAGCATTGCAAAAAAATTCAAATTTGACATGTGCAAGTGCCTTGGTGAAAATATCTACAACTTGATTATCAGTGGGAATGTACTGGAGCTGAATGTGGTGCTTTATAACTTCATCATGAATAAAATGATATTGAGTGTCAATGTGTTTGGTATGCTCATGAAAAACTAGATTCTTAACAAGATTCAAAATACCTTGATTATCATAAAACAAATGAAGTGGAAGATTCTTTGAAAGACCCATGTTTGTAAGAATACAATTTAACCACATTATCTCATAGAATTCTCCACTTGCTACATGATATTCTACCTCTGTAGATGATAAAACAACCACTTTTTGCTTCTTACTATGCCAAGAGATAGGTCCAGATCCAAGATGGAAAATGTATCCAAAATTTGACTTGTGATCATCAATGGATCCAACATAATATGAGTTCGTGTATCCCTATAAGAAGAACTTATCATTCTTCTTGTACTCCAGGCCATAGTTTGTACTACCATGGACATAATGAAGAACTCTCTTTGTTGCTTTTCAATGACTCACCTTAGGTTCCTACATGAACCGTGAAAGATAACCCACAATAAAACTAAGATCTGGCCTTGTATTTTTTAGATATATGAGACTCCCAGTTAGCTGGTGATAGAGATTACCATCTAACTATGGTAATTTATCATATCATGATAAATTAAGTCCTAGCTCCATTGGAGTCACTTTAGACTTGTAGTCAGTCATGTGATATTTGTTGACCAATATCTTGGTATACTTATTTTGTGTTACTCTGATATGATTCTTTTTTTGAGTCACTTCCAAACCAAGAAAATAGTGAAGAAGTCCTAGATCTATCATTTCAAAATATTATTTCAAATCATATTTTACTGCATCAATCATGTTCTATGAACTACCTATTATGATCATATCATCCACATATAGTACCAAAATCACTATGTTAGAACCATTGTTCTTGATATAGGGATTTACATTTTAAGGACTTATTTTGAATCCATGTTGCACTATGTGACTATCTATTTTTGTGTACCAAGTTTGTGAATCTTGTTTTAGCCCATAAAAGGATTTGATCAACTTGTAAACTTTTTGTTCTTGCCTTTCAACCGAAAATCCTTCTGGTTGGATCATGTACACTTCTTCTTGCAGGTCACCATTCAAGAAAATAATTTTTACATCCATCTAATGTAACTTCCACCCAAATTGAGCTACCATGGCACAAATTACTTGAATGGTAGTCATTTTTGTAGTAGGGACAAAAGTCTCTTCATAATATATGCCTTATTTTTGAGCATAGCCATTTGCAACAAGATGGACCTTATGCTTATCAATAGTACCATTTGCCTTATACTTCACTTTGATTACCCATTTGTAGCCAATGGGCTTATTTCCTGAAGGTAGATTAACTAGCTTCCATGTATGATTTTTCATGAGATATGTATGTTCTGCATCCATAGTAGCCTTCCACTGAGGCTCACTAAGTGCATCTTGAACTATTGTGGGTTCATTTTCATCCAATGCTAACATATAAACCCTTTCATCATCCATATCTGTTTCTTTGTCTTCCTCTGCATCTACAGATAGTTCATCAAACTATTGGTAAAGCTCATCAACCTCTAAAGTTGATGCCTCTGCTCTCATCTATTGAGTCATACTACAAGTACAAGGTCGATCTAGAGTTAGATATGGAAGTGAAGTCAACTTTGAATCTCTCAATGTGCTAGTATACCATTTTGGAACCTTGTTCTGTGGGGATGGAAACCTCTTTCTTAGGCTCCTCTTCCTCTAGGTATACAATTGTAGATGTGTTATCTGATGTGAAAGCTTCATAAAATACCATGTATCTACTAATGTATTTTTTATTGGTCATAGGATCTATCAACCGATATCCCTTTGAATGCTCATCATAACCAAGAAAAATACATTGTAAGGTTTTCTCATCTAACTTCTTCCTCTTCTATTTTGGTATGTGCATGAATGCTTTACATCCAAAAACCTTTAGATGAGAAATGGAGGGTTTCCTACCACTCCATGCTTCTTGTGGAGTCTTCCCTTGTAGAGCTCTTGTGGGTGCTCTATTCAGGAGGTACGATGATGTATTCACTAATTCTACCCAATAATCTTGCTCAAGATGTGCCCCCTTAAGCATACATTGAACCATTTCCATGATGGAATGGTTCCTCCTTTCAACAACTCCATTTTACTATGGAGTATAGGCTGTTGTCAGCTATCTCTTAATCCCATGTTCATTCAAAAATGATGAAAATTCCTTGGAGGTATAATCCTCGTTAGATCTGAGTAGACGGTTTTGATAGAACATGATGACTCCTCAACAAGCTTCTTGAACTATTGAAAGTATAGAAATACCTCTGACTTCAATTGAATAAATAAAACTCATCTTCCATGAGTAATCATCAATAAAAAATTGAAAATACCTCTTTCCACCATAGCTATTGGGCATAGGACCGCACATATCGGTGTGTACCAACTCCAAAGGTTTCTTAGCTCTTGAAGAGCTAACCTCAAACGGTACCCAGTGTTTCTTCCATGCTAAGCAATCCGAGCATACTAGCAATGTGGATGAAAGGTTGGGAATACCTTTCACCATCTCATATTTTCTCAACTCGAGCAAATATCTTGAACTTAGATGCCCATATATCTTGTGCCAAAGAGAAGTAGCCTCATTTGTTGTCATTGCCATGGCAACATGAGGTGTGGAAATGACATCTAAGATGAACAAGCCATGCTTGTATGATCTTGTTGCTACATGATTTCCCTTTCTGGTGATGAAACATCTCTTTCTACCCTCCTCAACATGAAAAACAACATTCATGTCTCTATCCAAGATATGAGGGATGAACAACAAATTGTTGGTCAATCTAGGAACATAGAGTACCTTCTCAATATGACATTTGCCATTTGGAAGAGTGATGAAAACATCTCCTTCACCCTGGACTCAATAGGTTTGATTGTCAGCAATTATCACTGGCTTACCTTCCTTTTCCTCAAATATCTCAAACCATGATCTATCTCCAGTCATGTGTTTACTAGCACCTAAATCAATATACCACACTGCATATTTCTTCTTGGATGAAGTGTGAGTCATGAGAACCTTGTGTGCTCACTCAGAATATGAGTCTGAGTCTGATTCAACATAAGCAACATTCCCCTTGGGTTGCTTATTCTTCTTCTGTGGTTTGTATTTCCCTTTGCCCTTCTTCTTGTGATCTTGGTCATTCTATTTTTTATTCTTAAACCAACACCTATTGGTGTCATGGTTATTCATATCACAAATTTTGCAATATTGTTTGTCTTTCTTCTGATGTTGTTTCCCTTTTCCTTTTGATGAAGATCCTCCCTTTTGAAAATTACCTTATTTATTACCCCCTTGTTTGGTGTAGAGGGCATTATCTAGCACTTCATATTTCTAAAACTGATTTGCCTCCTTAGTTTGAAGCAAATTTACCAATTCCACAAAGGTAACTTGTCTTCCAGATATATTGAGAGAGGTGATCAACACTTTGTAGGATTCTGGCAAAGCTCTCAAGATGACTAAGGTCAAGAGAGTATCTACCACTGTCTCTCCCATAACATTCAATTTGGCTTTCAATTCTGCCACTCTACATAGGAATAGGTCAACTGTCTCACCAGATTTCATACTAAGTGTATGTAGTTGAGTTTGAAGGTTTAGAATAGTGGACTGATTCTTCCCTTCATCAATGGTAATCAAAGCATCCCAAGCTTCCTTACCAAATTTGACATCACAGATATGAAGCTAGACCTCATCCTATAGTAGCAAGAAGAATAAACATGAGATATCTTCTATCCTTCTTATCAAAGGCCTCTTGATCTACCCCTGCTGTTGTAGGATGTTTTGTAGTGCCAGTCACCACATCCCACAAATATTCAACCTGAAGGATAGCTCTCATATTTGTCTTCCATGGTGCAAAATTAGAACCCTTTAACAACTGTGAATCTGATAGATATTTGTGAATAGTGGCCATTGTGAAGGTTCCTTATAACACCAAATGGTCCCCCTTTATTTATACTTGCAAGAGTACATGAAAGGAAATTCAATAATATTGATGGCACCTACCTCAAAACCCTTTGAAAGAAGGTTGATGAGTTGGAGGAGTTTAAGCCAAACAATAAAAAATAATTAGGGTAATAAATGGAGTGAATATCAAAACTGGTTTGCCTTATTTCTCCTCGATTATTTATAGAGAACAATAGCTTAGACATCATTGTTGTAACTATATTAGGCATTAGATATAGTAGTCCAAGCACGACAACATCACTTGTAAGTGTGGACTAGAGGTATCGTATATATCGAACGTTGTTGTGCAATAAATTGCACAAATAGGTGTAAAATTTGGGGTCTTTTCTTTGCTTTGTATATTTTACTTTATGATTGAAATGCAAGAAAATAGGAAATTTAAATGCAAGAATACAATCACAAGTGCCCACAAATTTAAACACTTTAGGTGTTGGTTTCCACCAAAAATGCACTTATTACAATGCCAATTTTGTTACAATGAATATATTCACTTCCAAAAATTCTTTTCAAATCAACAATTTTTCTTCCCTCCTTTGTCTTAAAGTTTTGCAAAAGAAAATGCGTGTGAGCCCCCTTTTTTGCTGCAAAATAAACAAGGATGAAAAATTGTGCTATACCATTTCAAGTGCCAAAAAAAAACTTATCCCTCCAAAATTGCTTGAAAGGAAGAAACAAAGTATTAAAAAATACCTCCTAAGATAGGTCCATATCCAAGATGGAAAATGTATCTAGAAGTCAACTTGTAATCATCAATGGATCTGACATAGTTTGAGTCCATGTATCCCTGTAAGTGTAACTTTCTATTCTTCTTGTACTCTAGGCCAAAGTTTGTACTACCACAGACATAATGAAGAACTCTCTTTGCTTCTTTCCAATGACTCACCTTAGGTTCCTGCATGAACCTTGAAAGATAACCCATAGCAAAACTAAGATCTGGCCTAGTATTTGTCAGATATATGAGACTCCCAATCAACTGGCGATAGAGAGTACCATCTACCTGTGGTGATTTATCATATCACGATAACTTAAGTCCTAGCTCCATTGGAGTCACTTTAGACTTGCAGTCAGTCATGCGATATTTATCAACCAATATCTTGGCATACTTATTTTGTGTTACTCTAATATGATTATTTTTCTGAGTCACTTCCAAACCAAGACAATAGTGAAGAAGTCCTAGATCTATCATTTCAAAAGATTATTTCAAATCATATTTTACTGCATCAATCATATTATTTGAACTGCCTATTATGATCAGATCATCCACATATAGTACCAAAATCACTATGTCAGAACCATTATTCTTGATATAGATATTTTCATCTGAAGGACTTATTTTGAATCCATGCTACATTAGGTGACTATCTATTTTGATGTACCAAGCTCATGGAGCTTGTTTTAGCCCATACAAGGATTTTATCAACTTGCAAAATTTCTATTCTTGTCCTTCAATTACAAATCCTTTTGGTTGGGTCATGTACACTTCTTCTTGTAGGTCACCATTCAAGAAAGCACTTTTTACATCCATTTGATGTAACTTCCACCCAAACTGAGCTGCCATGGCACAAAGTACTTGAATGGTAGTCATTTTTGTAGTAGGGGAAAAAATATCTTCATAATCTATGCCTTCTTTTTGTGCATAGCCCTTTGCAACAATATGGGCCTTATATTTATCAATAGTACCATATGCCTTATACTTCAATTTGAACACCCATTTGCAGCCAATGGGCTTCTTTCCTAAAGGCAGATTAACTAGCTTCCATGTATGATTTTTCATGAGAGATGTATGTTCTGCTTCCATAGCAGCCTTCCACTGAGGCTCACTAAGTGCATCTTGAACTATGGTGGGTTAATTTTCATCCAATGCTAACATATAAACCCATTCATCATCCATATCTATTTATTTGTCTTCCTTTGCATCTACAGATAGTTCATCAAACTATTGATAAAGCTCATCAACCTCTAAAGTTGATGCCTCTGCTATCATCTATTGAGTCATACTATAAGTACAAGTTTGATCAAGAGTGAGATCTAGAAGTGAATTCAACTTTGAATCTCTCAATGTGCTAGTATACCATTTTGAAACCTTGTTCTATGGGGGTGGAACCTATTTCTTAGGCTCCTCTTCCTCCAGGTATACAACTGTAGATGTGTTATCTGATGTGAAAGCTTCATAAAATACCACATATCTACTAGTGTGTGTTTTCTTGGTCATAGGATCTATCAACCGATATCCCTTTGAATGCTCATCATAACCAAGAAAAATACATTGCAAGGTTTTCTCATCTAACTTATTCCTCTTCTATTTTGGTATGTGCATGAATGCTTTACATCCAAAAACCCTTAGATGAGAAATGGAGGGTTTCCTACCACTCCATACTTCTTATGGATTTTTCCCCTATAGAGCTCTTGTGGGTGCTCTATTCAAGAGGTACGATGTTGTATTCACTGCTTCTACCCAATACTCTTGCTCAAGATGTGCCCCCTTAAGCATACAATGAACCATTTCCATAATGGAATGATTCCTCATTTTAGCAACTCCATTTTGCTATGGAGTATAGGCTATTGTCAGCTATCTCTTAATCCCATGTTCATTCAAAAATGATGAAAATTCCTTGGAGGTATATTCCCCCTTTCGATCTGAGTAGAGGGTTTTGATGGAACATCTTGACTCCTCAACAAGCTTATTGAACTTCTAAAAGTATAGAAATACCTATGACTTCAATTGAAGAAAGAAAACCCACATCTTCCATGAGTAATCATCAACAAACAATTGAAAATACCTCTTTCCACCATAGATTTTTGGCATAGGACCACACAAATCGATGTGTACCAACTCCAAAGGTTTCTTAGCTCTTGAAGAGCTAACCTCAAATGGTACCCGATGTTTCTTCCCTACTAAGCAATCCGAGCATACTAGCAAATATGGATGAAATGTTGGGAAGACCTTTCACCATATCATATTTTCTCAACTCGAGAAAATATCCTGAACTTAGATGCCCATATCTCTTGTGCCAAATAGAAGTAGCCTCCTTTGTTGTCACTGCCATGGCAACATGAGGCATGGAAATGACATCTAATATGAACAAGCCATGCTTGTATGATCCTATTGCTACATGCTTTTCCTTACTGGTGATGAAACATCTCTTTCTACCCTCCTCAACATAAAAAACAACATTCATGTCTCTATCCAAGATCTGAGGGATAAAAAAAAAATTGTTGGTCAATCCAGGAACATAGAGTACCTTCTCAATCTGACATTTTCCATATGGAAGAGTGACGAAAACATCTCCTTCACCTTGGACTCGATAGGTTTGATTATCAGCAATTGTCACTGGCTTACCTTCATTTTCCTCAAATATCTCAAACCATGATCTATCTCTAATCATGTGTTTACTGGCACCTTAATCAATATACCACACTGCATATTTCTACTTGGATAAAGTGTGAGTCATGAGCACCTTGTGTGCTCGCTCAAAATCTGAGTTTGAGTCTGATTCAACATAAGAAACATTCCCCTTGGGTTGCTTATTCTTCTTCTATGGTTTATATTTCCCTTTTCCCTTCTTCTTGTGATCTTGGTCATTCTATTATTTATTCTTAAACCAACACCTATTGGTGTCATGGTTATTCATATCATAAATTTTGCAATATTGTTTGTCTTTCTGCTGATGTTGTTTCCCTTTTTCTTTTGATGAAGATCCTCCCTTCTAAAAATTACCTTATTTCTTACCCCCTTGTTTGGTGTAGAGGGCATTATCTGGCACTTCATCTTTTTGAAACTGATTTGCCTCCTCAGTTTGAAGTAAATTCACCAATTCCACAAAGGTAACTTGTCTACTAGACACATTAAGAGAGGTGATCAACACCTTATAGGATTATGGAAAAGCTCTCAAGATGAATGAGGTCAAGAGAGTATCTACCACTGTCTCTCCCATAGCATTCAATTTGGCTTTCAATTTTGCCACTCTGCATAGGAATAGGTCAACTATCTCACTAGATTTCATATTGAGTGTATGTAGTTGAGTTTGAAGGTTTAGAATAGTGGATTTATTCTTCCCTTCATAAATGGTAATCAAAGCATCCCAAGCTTCCTTACCATATTTGGCATCACATATATGAGGTTGGACCTCATCTGTAGTAGCAAGCAAAATAAACATGAGATATCTTCTATCCTTTTTATCAAAGGCCTCTTGATCTAGCCCTACTATTCTAGGATGTTTTGTAGTGCCAATCACTACATCCCACAAATATTCAACCTGAAGGATAGCTCTCATATTTGTCTTCCATGGTGCAAAATTAGAACCCTTTAGCAACTGTGAATCTGACAGATATTTGTGAACAATGGCCATTGTGAAGGTTCCTTATAACACCAAATGGTCCCCCTTTATTTATACTTGCAAGAGTATGTGAAAGGGAATTCAATAAAATTTATGGCACCTACCTCAAAACCCTTTGAAAGAAGGTTGATGAGTTGGAGGAGTTTAAGCCAAACAATCAGAAAGAATTAGGGTATTAAATGGAGTGAATATCAAAACTAGTTTACCTTATTTCTCCTCAATGATTGATAGAGAACAATAGCTCATACATCATTTTTGTAGCTATATTAGGTGTTAGATACAGTAGTCCAAGCACAAAAACATCACCTGTAAGTGTGGACCAGAGGTACCGTATATACCGAACACTGTTGTGCAATAAATTGCACAAATAGGTGTAAAATTTGGGGTCTTTTCTTTGCTTTGTATATTTTACTTTATGATTGAAATGCAAGAAAATAGGAAATTTAAATGCAAAAATACAATCACAAGTGCCCATAAATTTAAACACTTAGGTGTCATTTTCCATTGAAAATGCACCTATTACAATGCCAGTTTTGTTACAATGAAGATATTCACTTCCAAAAATTCTTTTCAAATCAATAATTTTTCTTCCCCCTCTTTGTCTTAGAATTTTGCAAAAGAAAATGCTTGTGAGCCCTACTTTTGTTGCAAAATAAACAAGGATGAAAAATTGTGCTATACCCTTTCAAGTGCCAAAAAACACTTATCCCTCCAAAAATTTCTTGAAAGGAAGAAACAAAGTATTTAAAAAAAATACCTCTTAAATAACTCCTTTGTGAAAATGTATCCAGAAGTTGACTTATGATCATCAGTGGAATTAGCATAGTTTGAGTCCATGTATCCCTATAATAATAACTTATCATTCTTCTTGTACTCCAAGCCATAGTTTGTACTACCATGGACATAATGAAGAACTCTCTTTGCTACTTTCCAATGACTCACCTTAGGTTCTTACATGAACCATGAAAGATAACCCACAACAAAACTAAGATCTGACCTGGTATTTATTAGATATATGAGAATCCTATTCAGTTGGTGATAGAGAGTACCATCTACCTCTGGTTATTTATCATATGGTGATAACTTAAGTCCTGGATCCATTGGAGTCGCTTTAGAATTGCAATTAGTCATGTGATATTTGTCGATTAATGTCTTGGCATACTTCTTTTGTGTTACTCTGATATGATTCTTTTTCTAAGTCACTTCCAAACCAAGATAATAGTGAAGAAGTCCTAGATCTATCATTTCAAAATATTGTTTCAAATCATCTTTTACTGCATCAATCATGTTCTCTAAACTGCCTATTATGATCAAATCATCCACATATAGTACCAAAATCACTATGTCAGAACCATTGTTCTTGATATAGAGATTTACATCTGAAGAACTTCTTTTGAATCCATGTTGCACTAGGTGACTGTCTATTTTGATGTACCAAGCTCGTGGAGCTTGTTTTAGCCCATACAAGGATTTGATCAACTTGCAAGCTTTTTGTTCGTGTCATTCAACCACAAATCCTTTTGGTTGGATCATGTAGACATCTTCTTGCAAGTCACCATTCAAGAAAGTACTTTTTACATCCATCTAATGTAACTTCCACCCAATTTGTGATGCCATGGCATAAAGTACTTGAATGGTAGTCATTTTTGTAGTAGGGGCAAAAGTATCTTCATAATATATGCCTTCATTTTGAGCATAGCCCTTTGCAACAAGATGGAACTTATGCTTATCAATACTACCATCTGCCTTATACTTCACTTTGAACACCCATTTGTAGCCAATGGGATTATTTCCTAAAGGTAGATTAACTAACTTCCATGTATGATTTTTCATGATAGATGTATGTTCTGCATCCATAGCAGCCTTCCACTGAGGTTCACTAAGTGCATCTTGAATTGTTGTAGGTTCATTCGCATCCAATACTAACATATAAACTTGTTAATCATCCATATATATTTCTATATCTTCCTCTGCATCTATAGATAGTTCATAAAACTATTGGTAAAGCTCATCAACCTCTTAAGTTGATGCCTCTACTCTCATTTGTTGAGTCATTCTGCGAGTACAAGGTCGATCTAAAGTTAGATATGGAAGTGAATTCAAATTTAAATCTCTCAATGTGCTAATATACCATTTTGAAACCTTGTTCTGTGGGGGTGGAACCTCTTTCTTAGGATCATCTTCCTCTAGGTATACAACTATAGATGTGTTATTTGATGTGAAATATTTATCAAATACCACGTCTCTACTAGTATGTGTTTTCTCAGTCATATTATCTATCAACTGATATCCCTTTGAGTACTCATCATAACCAAGAAAAACACATTGTAAGCTTTTCTCATCTAACTTCTCCCTCTTCTATTTTGGTATGTGCATGAAGGCCTTACATCTAAAAACCCTTAGATGATAAATGGAGTGTTTCCTATCACTCCATGCTTCTTGTGGAGTCTTGCTCTATAGATATTTTGTGGGAGCTCTATTGAGGAGGTATGATGTTGTATTCACTGCTTCTATCCAATACTCTTGCTCAAGATTTGCTACCTTAAGCATATAGTGAACCATTTTCATGATGGAATGGTTCGTCCTTTCAACAAATAAATTTTTTCTGTGGAGTATAGGCTATTGTCAGTTGTCTCTTAATCCCATGTACATTCAAAAATGATGAAAATTCCTTGGAGGTATATTCCCCCTCTCGATCTGAGTAGAGGGTTTTGATGGAACATCCTGAATCCTTCTAAATAAGCTTCTTGAACTATTAAAAGTATAGAAATACCTCTAAATTCAATTGAAGAAAGAAAACCCACATATTCCATGAGTAATCATCAACAAACAATGGAAAATACCTCTTTCCATCATAGTTTTTTGGCATAGGATCACACATATCAATGTATACCAACTCCAAAGGTTTCTTAGCTTTTGAAGAGCTAACCTCAAATGGTACCTGGTGTTGCTTACCTGCTAAGCAATTCAAGCATACTGGAAATATGGTTGAAAGGTTGGGAAGACCTTTCACCATCTCATATTTTCTCAACTCGAGAAATTATCTTGAACTTAGATGTCCATATCTATTATTCCAAAGAGAAATAGCCTACTTTGTTGCCACTACCATGGTAACACGAGGTATGGAAACAACATCCAAGATGAACAAGCCATGCTTTTATGATCCTGTTGCTACATGCTTTCCCTTGTTGGTGATGAAACATCTTTTTTTGCCCTCCTCAACATGAAAAACAACATTCATGTCTCTATACAAGATCTGAGGGATGAAAAACAAATTATTGGCCAATCCAGGAACATAGAGTACCTTATCAATATGAAATTTGCCATCTAGAAGAATGCTGGAAATATATCCTTCACCCTGGACATGGTAGGTTTGATTATCAATAATTATCATTGGTTTACCTTCATTTTCCTCAAATATCTCAAACCATGATCTATCTCCAGTCATGTGTTTACTGGCACCTGAATCAATATACCATACTGCATCTTTCTACTTAGATGAAGTGTGAGTCATGAGCACCTTGTGTGCTCGCTCATAATATGAGTTCAAGTCTGATTTGGAATAAGCAACATTCCCCTTGGGTTGCTTATTATTTATCTATGGTTTGTATTTCCCTTTGCCCTTCTTCTTATGATCTTGGTTATTTTGTTGTTTATTTTAAACCAACACCTATTGGTGTTATGGTTATTCATATCATAGATTTTACAATATTGTTTATCTTTCTACCGATGTTGTTTCAATTTTACTTTTGATGAAGATCTTCCCTTATGAAAAATACCTTGTTTTTTACCCCCTTGTTTGGTGTAGAGAACATTATCTTGTATTTCATATTTTTGAAACTGATTTGCCTCCTCAGTTTGAAGAAAATTCACCAATTCCACAAAAGTAACTTGTCTACCAGACATGTTGAGAGAGGTAATCAACACCTTGTAGGATTCTGGTAAAGCTCTCAAGATGACTGAGGTCAAGAGAGTATCTACCACTGCCTCTCCTATAGCATTCAAATTGGCTTTCAATTCCACCACTTTGTATAGGAATAGGTCAAATGTCTCACCAGTTTTCATACTAAGTGTATGTAGTTGTGTTGGCATTTTTGCCACATTGTTTTGTTGCTATTCATACAAAATAATGCACACATTGTAGACACTTAACAAGTTTTGTGTTCAAGAAGAGCAGGTGAAACCTGTCATGTTTTCATGATGTCCGATGAAGAAGAAAATCTCAGCCCAAAAGATGTCACGATATCGCGACATGTCGCGTTTTCGTGACCTGTCGCATTTTTGCGGGGTCCAAAGCCAAAAAGTGCAAGCATGGAAAATTGTCGCATTTTCATGGCTAAAAGCAGCAAGGAAGAGTGCCAAGGAAACATGTCGCGATATCGTGACATGTCGAGTTTTCATGGGTAGAAGGCAGAAAAAGGCAAGTCCAAAGAAAATTGTCGTGATATCGTGACATGTCGCATTTTCACGGCAGGGTTGAAGATAAACACAAGGTGGATGAAAGATGTCTCGATTTCATGACATTTTTAGAAATGAATCCAAGCAAGAGAAACTTGTCACAATTTTGCGACAGGAAGCAGCAACGAAGGAGAAGACAGAAAAGTGTCACGATTTCATGACATATTGGGGTGAAAGGACTAAGTGCGGAGAATTGTCACGATATCATGACATGTCGCGTTTTCGCGAGGAGGAAGTACGGAGGAAACCAAACAGAGAAAGATGTCACGATTTCATGACATTTTTGGAAACAGAGTCAGGCAGGTAAAAGTGTCACGATTTCACAACTTGTCACACTGTCACGATGATAAAGCAGGAAGGAGAAAAAATATAGAAACATGTCACGATTTCATGACATGTCTTGTTTTTGTGATGAGAAAGAACAGAAAGAGCAAAATGGTACAGAATGTGGCAATTTTGTGACATGTTCCATTTTCATGACTTGTTGCAGATGAAAGGAAAAAATGGAAAAAACATCGCGATATCATGACATGTTGCATTTTCATGACCTGTCGCATTTTCACGGTGATAAAGCAGACAAGACAGCATCGAGTGAGAGATGTCACGATTTCATGACATGTTTCATTTTCGCGATAAGGAGCAACGAGCAAATCCAGACAGAGGAGAATGTCACGATTTCATGACGTCATGGAGACGAAGCTGAACGAGAGAAGATGTCACGATTTCATGACATGTCGCATTTTCGTGACTGGTGGCGAAAGAGAAAGCAGTAAGGTAAAAGTGTCATGATTTTGCGACATGTCGCATTTTCACGACCTATCTTATTTTTGCGATAGAAGCAACAACAAAGGCCCGATACAGTTTAGTTTGCATTTTTCCTCCAAAATTGCATAGGAGAACGTGAGGAGAAGATAAGGATCAAATAAAAGCTCTCCAACTGATTTTGAGATCGTGGTCAAAGAAGCTCCAAGATTAAATGTTGCTATTTACCTATGTGTGCAAGATAGAAGAACATGAGGTAGTTTTTGATGCCACCAAAATTAAAGACGCCTCCAGCATTAAAATTTCTTGTTCGTGATCTCCTAAAAACTTTTGGCTTGCCCTGATAATGGTCATTTAATGTGTGATTTCTCCGAGGCAGATTAAGGGGGATTGTTTCTCTTTTCAAGTGCACATTTTGTGGACCGCCTCTTCAAAATCTGTTTGATGTTTTAAATGTTGTGATGCAAAAGAGAGAGGGAAGACCTCTATAAATATTCATGTATATCTAAAGTAAAAAAGGTTAGAATTTTTGCAAGAAAAATCTCTAAGTTCTCTGCATCAATAGAAGAGACTCGACTTCTAAAATTTACAAGCATTCTTATGTGTGTGATTTCCTTCTGTTGTAAAAGTCATTTTTGTTTATGCTCATGCTATTGCTGATAGTTTTTGAATTCTGCATTCTAAATTCGAACATTGCTAGTTAGTGAGTATATTTTGAAATGTGATCTGGGGGTTATCTCTACAAAGGTGTGGGTTCAATTCTGTTGCTTTCCTTTTATTAGATGTTGTTATAAAACTTGGTGGAATTTTGCTGTTAGTCTGCCCCAAACTATACACTTCGGCCTGTGGCCATATTTCCATATCTTTCTATTATTTCCCTTTTCTTTCTGCATTTCCCATTTCTTTTCACATTTTCCCATTTATTTCCTGCATCCTTATCTTGAAACCAATTTAGATTAGTTTGGGAGCCAGCCCTCTCTGGAGATCGGCCCGGGAGACTTCTCTTTCTCTCGGTCTTTCAATGTTGGCCAAGTCTAGGGTGCGTACACGTACAAAATCCTTTCCTGTGGTAGATTTGTGACCAACAATTTTTGGCACGCCCGGTGGGACAAACTATTTCTATCTTAGAAAGATCCATAATCTATGGGACAAGCACTATTCCAAGTTGACAAACCCACCTGTGTCAACAGTTTTTTGGCACGCCCATTTTTTTGACACCTAGAGGAATCAAGATTTTGATGAACTGTCTTGACCTCAAAGCAAAGATTGTAAGTTCATTTGGCAACTCTGCTGAGATGAAGATCCAAAATTCTTGATCGTAGACGTATTTTAAAGCTAAAAGAAGATACCCCAGAGGAATTAAGGTTTGGTGAGCAGCCTTGACATCACAGGCAGAAAAAATAATGTTCATCTAGCGACTCCGACTTAGTGGCAATACCTGTGATCTCTGCAGACCGCTGCTATAATGGAGAGTGTAAGTTGTCCTAGCTGGAATGATCCTGGCCCCCTGAATCTCCAAAGTTGGCATGAGATTCCCAAAAGTGCCTTGAAGACATTGATGAAATACAATGGCACTAAGGGAATGGCTCTAGAGCATATTGAAGATGTTTCCACTTTGTCACTCATCCATGCAATAATCCATGAAGATGTCATGATCAAACTTTTGGTTCTATCTTTGGAATGAAGGGTGTTGCAGTGGTACAGACTACTCAAGCGTAAAAGCATCAGCTCATGGGATGACTTAGCGGGAGAACTCATCAAAAAATTTGATGAGGATCCCTTTGACAGCTCTCAGGATCCCTTTCAGCTTTTAATGTACATCATGAAAACACCTCTGGAGAGCATCACAAACTTTAATGTTCGATTCTGCAAAATTTGGAAGAGAATTCCAAAGAAGATCCGACCGACACCCGCCCAGGCCCACCTCTTCTATGTTCAAGCTTTCCACCCGGACATAGGCCTCCTCTTGCTGCAATCAGGTGAATGAAGGTTCCCTCAAATATTTGAGGAAGCAGTGCAAGCGGAACAACTTTTGCTCCTGTCAGGAAAGTGGTAGTGGGGAGAAATCTCATCACCTTATCCGGTAGTCGCTGCTCTGTATACCCTACGTAGTATTCACCATGGCAGATTCCTCATACTGAGCAGAGACCTGAGATGCAGCTGTGTGGAGCTCAAGAGGTAGATTTCATCCAAGTCCCATGATGGGAATTGGCAAGCCTTGTCTCGACAATAGATAATATGGTTGCTTGTAGTTTCCATCAGGAGATGAGCGAAGGAGAAGTACAAGCTCAAGTGGCAGAACCTGAGAGCGAAGAGGATACATTGTTGCACCCTTTTTGTATCCCAGGGCATAGCACGCAAGTGTTCAACCAGAGCCCAATAAGTAGGCCTCCTCAAGAAGCTAAGCCTGAGGAGATCCAAGGAAAAGGCATTTCGCTGGAAAAGCCCTGTTGTCACATCAAGGGGTTGAAGGAGCCTGTAATCGATCCACAACCAGTGGACTCTTCAAAATGGTGGTATTGGCTTCGGAAATTACTACAACTGGTACCCGAAGGATCCCTCTATGTGACAAATCTCTTTGCTACATTATTCGACAATTGTGTGGGTACCAGCAAGCATGATAACCTACCACGTTGCACCCTATTCACAACATGGAGAACTTCGAGAGGTCATCCAAACTTCAAGGATCAACTCAAGTACGATCAGATCTGGTCTGGACATTACAGGTTCATCGAAAAGGCACCCAAAGTTGGGTTTATGGTGGCGGCATGCCAATCATGTCGTAAAATTTTGTGTACATACTGTAAATAGCCTAGCTAGTAAATAAAGTGCCGAGGGCACTAAATTTCTAAAAAAAAAAGAAAAAAAAATTGTCAACTTCGGCTCCTTTTACACATGAGCCCGTAGGTATGTTTATTTCTTTTTCTTTTTCTTTTCCTTCCCAGTAGATAGTGGCTTTCCTCTACTTCTTTCTTCCACTTCCTTACTTCATTCCCTTCCTCTCCTACTCCTTCCACTATACATAATCAAGCCACTACTGTTGTTTCTTCTCCCTTCTTAGATGTTCCCGTTTCTTCTTCCCCTTTCTTCTAATCCTTTGTCTTTTAAGCACTTCTCCACAGTTCCTACCACTTTCTCCATTCCATCTACTTCCATTCCATTCTCTGTTTTCATCAAAACCCAGCCGCTGGTAGTACAGTAGCACCCTCTTCAGGTGTTGTATCTATCGCTTCTACTCCTCCATCTTCCACCATTCCATCATTCACCATTCCTATTCTATGACCTGCACATCTGCTGGCCATCACTCCATTCATTTCCATTTTTGCAACTCAAGTGTTTTTCACTGCTACCATGGAGATCCTTTCACAGCACCTGGTGATTAACCAGCTCAACCGAGCTAGACAAAATGTAGTAATAAAAGAATAAAGGGAGTTCTGCTCTTCCATAATTTTTTTGCTGTAGGTCCTATTTTTGAATATCGAGTGCCAGCAAGGGCTTGTTACAGCAACCCGCAGAGACGTCCAACATCAACCAACACTCATTTATTCTTCTCCTCCTATTTCTTGACTCTGTTGCCCAATGGATAAAGGCCTGAGGTTCATGCATACAGTAGAACTGTATACCCCATGAGCCGCCAAGAATGTTGGCATTTTTTCCACATTGTTTTGTTGTTGTTCATACAAAAGAATGCACACATTGTAGAGACACTTAACAAGTTTTGTGTTCAAGAAGAGCAAGTGAAACCTATTGCATTTTTACGGTGTCCGATGAAGAAGAAAAGCTCAACCCAAAAGATGTCGTGACATCGCAACATGTCGCATTTTCACGACCTATCACATTTTTGTGGGGTCCAAAGCCAAAAAGTGCAAGCATGGAAAACTATCGCATTTTCGTGGCTAAAAGCAGCAAGGAAGAGCGCCAAGGAAACATGTCATGATATCGCGACATGTCGAGTTTTCGCGGGTAGAAGGCAGAAAAAGGCAAGTCCAAAGAAAATTGTCGTGATATCGCGACATGTCACGTTTTTGTGGCAGGGCTGAAGATAAACACAAGGCGGATGAAAGATGTCATGATTTCACGACATTTTTAGAAATGAAGCCAAGCAAGAGAAACTTGTCGTGATTTCACGACAGGAAGCGACAACGAAGGAGAAGACAGAAAAGTGTCATGATTTTATGACATATTGGGGTGAAAGGACTAAGTGCAGAGAATTGTCATGATATCGTGACATGTCACATTTTCACAAAGAGAAAGTATGGAGGCAGCCAAACAGAGAAAGATGTCGCGATTTCACGACATTTTTGGAAACAGAGTCAGGCAGGTAAAAGTGTCACGATTTCATGACATGTCATGATTTCGCGACTTGTCACACTGTCGCGATGATAAAGTAGGAAGGAACAAAAATATAGAAACATGTCACAATTTCATGACATGTCTTGTTTTTGCGATGAGAAAGCACGAAAAGAGCAAAATGGTACAGACTGTCACGATTTTGTGATATGTTCCATTTTCATGACTTATTGCAGATAAAAGGACAAAACAAAGAAAACATCATGATACCACGACATGTCGCATTTTCGTGACCTATCACGTTTTCACGGTGATAAAGCAGACAAGACATCGTCGAGTGAAAGATGTCATGATTTCACGACATGTTTCATTTTCGTGATAAGGAGCAACGAGAAAAGCCAGATAGAGGAGAATGTCATGATTTCGTGACATGTCATGGAGATGAAGCTGAACGAGAGAAGATGTCACGATTTCATGACATGTCGCATTTTTGCGACGGGTGGTGGAAGAGAAAGCAATAAGGTAAAAGTGTCACGATTTTGTGACATGTCGCATTTTCGTGACCTATCTCATTTTCGCGACAAAAGCAACAACAAAGGCCCGATACAGTTCAGTCTGCATTTTTCCTCCAAAATTGCATAGGAGAACGTGAGGAGAAGATAAGGATCAAATAAAAGCTCTCCAACTAATTTTGAGATCGTGGTCAAAGAATCTCCAAGATTAAATGTTGCTGTTTACCTATGTGCGCAAGATAGAAGAACATGAGGCAGTTTTTGATGCCACCAAAATTAAAGACGCCTCCAACATTAAAAGTTCTTGTTCGTGATCTCTTAACAACTTCTGGCTTGCCCTGATAATGGTCATTTAATGTGTGATTTCTTCGAGGTAGATTAAGGGGGATTGTTTCTCTTTTCAAGTGCACATTTTGCGGACCACCTCTTCAAAATCTGTTTGATGTTTTAAATGTTGTGATGCAAAAGAGAGAGGGAAGACCTCTATAAATATTCATGTATATCTAAAGTAAAAAAGGTTAGACTTTTTGTAAGAAAACTCTCTAAGTTCTCTGCATCAATAGAAGAGACTCGACTTCTAAAATTTTCAAGCATTCTTATGTGTGTGATTTCCTTCTATTGTAAAAGTCATTTTTGTTTATGCTCATGCTCTTGCTATTAGGTTTTGAATTCTACATTTTGAATTCGAACGTTGCTAATTAGTGAGTATATTTTGAAATGCGATCTGGGGGTTATATCTACAAAGGTATGGGTTCAATTCTGCTGATTTCCTTTTATTAGATGCTGTTATAAAACTTGGTGGAATTTTGCTGTTATTCTGCCCCAAGCTATACACTTCGGCCTGTGGCCATATTTTCATATTTTTCTGTTATTTCCCTTTTCTTTCTGCATTTCCCATCTCTTTCCATATTTTACCATTTATTTTCTACATCCTTATCTTGAAATCAGTTTAGATTAGTTTGGGAGCTAACCCTCTCTAGAGATCGACCCGAGAGACTTCTCTTTCTCTCGACATTTCAATGTTGGCCAAGTCTAGGGCGCGTACATGTACAAAATCCTTTCCTGTGGCAGATTTGTGACCAACAAGTTGAGTTTGAAGGTTTAGAATAGTGAATTGATTCTTCCCTTTATAAATGGTAATAAAAGCATCCCAAGCTTCCTTACCAAATTTGACATCACAGATATGAGGTTGGACCTCATATGTAGTAGCAAGTAGAATACACATGAGATATTTTCTATCCTTCTTATCAAATACCTCTTTATTTGGCCCTACTATTCCAAGATATTTTGTAGTAAAATATACAAAGCAAAGAACTTGTTGACAAAAAAAATATTGTCAAAAAAAATTGCTATGCCAAGAAAAAATTACAATATTTCGAGCGCATTAAAAAAGTTGTTTCTAATGTCACGGGTGGGATTTGAAATCGCAACCTCTGAGTCACCAATTATTTTACACGGGCCACCCAACCAACTAACCTATATGAGCAGATGGAATATCAAAGGCACAATGTGCCCTTTATCGAGTCGCCCAACCAAATTTGTGTTAAAAAAATTTTAGGGCATTGGAGAGTTTTGAAACTGCATCCTTGTGGATGCTACATGCTAACAGACGATGCCTGACCAGTCCATATACCAGTTTGGATGAGAGGAAAGGGACAGATTGTCCTTGTTGTTATGTATTCTGCCAAGCAAAGGAAATTTTTGAGACGTTTAGTTCCACATTGCCTAGGTAGTAATGTTGTGGAACTTTAAAAGGAGTAGTGAACCATAATGGATTTGATTACCTTCAGGTAATCAAGTCCGACCATTTTTCCATCCTCCCATGACAACCACCCAGTCCATGTTGCCATTCCCTCCTTCATGACAACCAATCCAATACTGTCATGTTAGATCTAATAAACAACTTCCACATGTGATGGAATCATCTCAGTCTACGTGCACCACATCAGCCACTATCTTAGTTTACGTGTCTATGCAGTGCCATTTGATCTATGTTCACATTTAGTGCATTTATCATCAGGGTCAAACTATGGATGCTATCCTCCTCGACCAAGCTGTCTACCTCTGCCAAGCCATCTGCCAAGCACCAAGCTATCTTTGCCAAGCTATTTGCCAAGCACCAATTTGGTTATGCCAAGTCATCTGCCACTGGTCTACCTCTGCATCAGAATGAGTTCTTGGAGGTTTGGAGTATTTTCTACCTTACCCAACCATCTGAACCACCTTGCTCGATCGTTGGATGTGATACCATATTACAGATGTAATCAACAACCTTTGATTGATATATGAGATAATTAAATACACTTCTAAGGTGGTAAATAAACCACCCAATTGGTTAATGAACTACCTAAAAACTACTTGGATAAGCGCATAGTGCTTATTTTACAATAATGTAATAAACTAATATATTTTCTAACAGTTTGAAATTATCAAGTCATCCAAAAACTCAAGTTTCTAGCTAAAATATTGTAAATATAGGTACCCAATTTTTTGCTTACTTTGAGTTGGTTGTGGTGTTTATAACCATTTTTGTAATTGGTAAAATTTTTATAATGGCAAATAACTTCTCTTATTAGATAGGTCTTGGAATGAGATTTCCAATAGGTACCTATTTGCCTTTGTTATCATAGCCTTAACCCCTTGAAATTGCTTAAAATCAGATATAGTAGATTTGAATTTGGTGAATTTCCTCTCAATACCATAGATGGATTCACCTTAGAAATATTGTATATATTGCAATATTTCATGAAATTTGGTGAAACCACTTCCATTAGATGCTCCTTAAAATGAGCTTTCCATAAAGTATAGATTTGCCTTTATTTGGAGGAGATTTGGGGCCTAAAATTACTAGTTTTTATAGGCTATCCCTATGGTTGCAACCAAAGTAAGTCTAGAAACTAAGTGGAAATTACCTCGATAATTTAAAAAAACTTTATATGACAGTCAAAAATTGGCAAGAGCAAAATTCAAAATATGACTAAGGCATGAAATTGGGTAGTTGGAAATTTACTCGACACTTAAAATTTTACTAAGGTGTGAAGTCCAACAATTGGAAGTTAATCCTTCATTTAAAATTCAACTAAGACATGGAGTTTTACAATTGGAAGTCAACCTACCATTCAAAATTTCACTAAGGCACAAAGTTTGACAATTAGAAAATTGACCTCCATAATTATAAATTAAGCTCGACAATTAGAAATTAGCCCAAACACAACGCTGGATCCAAAATTTGTCTAAGGATTAAAGGATGGTATGGAAGAAATTGCTAGAGGTTAGATTTTTCGTCAAGAACATCCACAATTCCCATAGTTGAAGCTTATTCATGCATGAGAAAAAAAAGAAAAGGAAAATCTAAATGGAAAAGAATATTGGATGAAGGGCTTAGAATTTGGCTAAGGATAAAAGTTTGGAGAAAAAGAAATATTGGACCTTTTTTATTGTTGACGTAAGCAAAAAATGTAGTCCAGTAGAGTGGAAGCCTCCAATAATTAGTTTAAAAAAAGTAAAAACAATTTTGGAACTGGGCCACCCATAGGGAATTAATAAAGAAAAAATATGTGTAAAAAATTGTTGAATGTTGGATGCCAGAACCTTTTTGGGAAATGATGTCAGCAATGAATTTTTAAAACCTTGACCTAGTAATAGAAAACTAAGTGTAAAAAATTGTTGAATGTTGGATGCCAGACCCTTTTTGGGAAATGATGTCAGCAATGACTTTTTAAAACCTTGACCTAGTAATAGAAAACTAAGTGTAAAAAATTTTTGAATGTTGGATGCCCGACCCTTTTTGGGAAATGATGTCAGCAATGACTTTTTAAAACCTTGACCTAGTAATAGAAAACTAAGTGTAAAAAATTGTTGGATGCCAGATGTTGTAAATTTTTGACAATATCATCAATATTTCCTCCAAGTAGAACCCAACAGTGTGTGGAAGAAAAAAAATTCTAAGTGGAAAATTGCTTGACATTTGGAAAAACATCCTCGACAATTGAAAAAAAACTACCTCGACCAATGGAAATTACCTTGGCAATTGAATGCTAACATAACCGAAAGCTAAGGCTACTAATTGGGAAGCAAAAGAAGAACATTATAGCCAAAGTAGAAGTTTGAATACTTACTTTAAGGAATTGGAAGCTAGTTTGGGCAATTTAAAATCAACCTGAAAATGAAAATTTCATTGGGGCCATTAAAGTTCAGCCACAACACCTTTTTTGATAACTCAAAGAAATGAAATAAAAAATGATGCAAATTAAAAGCAAATTGCCGAAAAGGATAAAAAAATAGAGGTTGTTTGAAGAAATGCCGAAAAATAAGAGACTTTTAAAGAAAAAGAAATGTAAAATGTTTAAAAAATAACGAAATATATATGTTCATAACACTGTATATATCATGTAATAAATTAAAAAAATTAATTAAAAAAATAAAAAATTAAATAATTTAGTAATTATAATAGTATTTTTTAATGCTTGCATGTTTTTTGGCTTTGCAGGATAGTTGTTGTAGCTACTTTAAATTCCAGACGGTGAATGTTAATGCTGACCGGGGGCTACTAGCACGACAAACTTACGATTTTAATGCTGACCACATAGGTACAAGCACAACGAACATGGTGAAATTAATGGACAACCCAAATTTTGTTGAAGATTTAATGAGGTATGGTCAAACATTGTATTGGAGATTTAATTAAGCATGACCACAATATGGCTAAAAGTTAAACCACACAGATCTAGAAAATAAATACCACCTCCATGAAGCATGACAAACATCTTAAGAATTGTAATGGATTGATAAAGGATGTGCAAAACAAAATGAAGGGGCTAAGAGGTGCCGACTTAGCCCATGATCATTCTCAATCAATTTTGGCTAATATTTTATGTAATAGCTTCTTTCATTTTAGGTTGAGTGAAAGCTATATAAGGAGTGGCCCTCCTTATTTGTAAGGGTCGAAATTCATTAGAAACATTCTCTTTTATCTTTCTTCTCCCTTTGCTTTTTTGTTTGTAGTTGGACAATTTTTTTGAATTGAGTAACTGTTTTGAGCTCTGCTTTATCATCCGAGTGGGCAAATTTGAAATAAATGTGCCTGATGACTATATTTTAATAAAAGGATTTTAAAATTTATATGTTCAATTTGTGCATGTTGATAATGTTTGCACTTATTATATTGCATAGTCTTTTCTCCTTTAAAAATTGCATTGTCTCGGATCTCAGGTTGCATGAATACTAGTCATGCCAAGGCTGGTTATAAATAAAAATTATTGCTTTACGAGATACAAACTAAAGTTCAAGGTAATATTGACTTGTTTTCTTTTATTTTCTCTTGCCCCTAAACCTTTGATCTTTCTTTGGAGCTCGTTTAGATTAGGAGTAGATTAAATTTAGTATAAAGCTTTGAAGCAAGTTTCTATTGTGCTAGTTTTAATTTTTTTTAGTTGCAAAATAATTAATTTGAATAAAATGAATGATAATTTTTAGTTTGCAACCGCTTAAATTCTACTTAAATAGCATGCATTATAGAATCAGTGTAGTGGAATTATTTATAAGCAGTTAAATATTGTAGTTCTAAAGCATTGTGCCCAAGAAATTTATCTTTTTGAGTCATAACCACCAAATACCCCTTGAAGGAATAGTTATCAATGACCTCTGAGTGTATTTGCACTAGCTACTAGGAGTAGATTAAAATTAATATAAATATTTGAAGCAAGTTTTTGTTGTGCTAGTTTTAAATTTTGTTTTAGTTTCAAACAAATTAATTTAAATGCAATGAATGATAATTTTAGTTTGCAACCGCTTATATTCTACTCAAATCGCATTCATTATAGAATCAGTGTAGTGGAACTATTTTTAAGCAGTTAAACATTTTAGTTCTAAAGAATTGTGCCCAAGAAATTTATATTTTTGAGTCATAACCACCAAATACCCCTTGAAGGAATAGTTATCAATGACCTCTACGTGTATTTGCACTAGCCATTAGGAGTAGATTAAAATTAATATAAAGCTTTGAAGCAAGTTTTTGTTGTGCTAGTTTTAAATATTGTTTTAGTTGCAAACTCATTAATTTGAATGCAATGACTGATAATTTTTAGTTTACAACCGCTTAAATTCTACTCAACTCACATGCATTATAGAATAAGTGTAGTGGAATTATTTTTAAGCAGTTAAACATTTTAGTTCTAAAGCATTGTGCCTGAGAAATTTATCTTTTTGAGTCATAACCACCAAATACCCCTTGAAGAAATAGTTATCAATGACCTCTAAGTTTATTTGCACTAGCCAAGACCTAGCATACCCAAACCTTCGAGGAAAACAATTTTCCTTTTAAGAGGGAACAAATCATGTTCCAAGTACGTTGTCTTTCCCTTGATAATGTATCATTTGTATACTCAACACATCCCAAATTAATATACAATATCGACAAACCCGAGGAAGAAGAAATTCCTTATAGTCCTTCTAATCGAGACAACTCTTATGTTGAGGGAACACTTTCTCAAATATCTAACCTTACTTCTTCTCAACTAGAACAATCATCTATGGATATCGAGGATATTGAAAACCTTTGAATTATTTTTTCCCCTCAATTTGAGGATGAATCACATATCTTAATAGAAGAAACCATAGATGCCAACATTGGTATTGAAAATGATCCTTAGATCCTAAAATTGGAAAAAATCTTGATGAATTATAAATATGTAGATTAGTCTAAAATTTTAAAATAATATAGAATTATTTTTGCTTGGACCGATACAAACATGCCTAGCCTTAACCCATCCCTCCTTGTCTATCACCTTGTTGTATGAATTGATGCTAAACTAATTAAGAATAAATTAAAAAAATGCATCCCAAGGTTGCTCTCCTAGTCAAATATTAACTCCAAAATCTCTTAGATGTCAATTTGATTAAGACAATAAACTATTCATATTATATTTCCAATATCATTTTTGTCACTAAGAAAGAAGACTCAATCCAAATTTACATGAAATTTAGAGATATAAACAAGGCTTGTCCTAAAGATGAATTTCCTTTTACTAACATTGATATGATAGTAGATTTTACCATTGTGTTTGGAATATTACCTCTTATGGATGGATTCTCAAGGTACAACCAAATCATAATCACTCTTGAAGATAAAAAAAAACCACCTTCACTACTCCTTGAGGAACATTTTGCTATCAAGTCATACCTTTTGGATTAAATAATACTAGATCAACATAACCAAGAGCTATAACTAATACTTTTCATGATATGATGCATGTCATTGTAGAGGATTATGTAGATAACCTTTTAGGGTATTCCCTAAAGAATGAAGATCATGTTCATGACCTACATCATATATTTGAATGATTGAGAGAATATAAGGTTCAATTAAAGCCATAAAAGTGTATATTTGGGGTGATATTGGGAAAGTTATTAGGATTCATCGTGTACTATCATGGGATTAAAGTGGATCCTTAAAAAAAATTATCTATTATAGACATGCCAAATCCAAGGCAAGTTGCAAGCTATTTGAATATTCATTTTATAACATGTACATAAATGTTAACCCTTTTATAAAATTTTGAGAAAGGATACAAAATTTAAATGGGATCATGAGTGTTAGAAGGCTGTCGATGATTTAAAAACATATCTTTTGATGCCACCCATCCTTGTACCTCCTAATATGATTCAACCATTATTATTTTTACATAGCTTAAACTACACATACCCTTGAAGCCATATTAGCCCAATATGATGATCAACATTAAGAAAGGGTCATTTATTATATTATGAGAACATTAGAAAGGATGATCGATTAACCATAGTTTCTTTAGAATCAAAGCATCCTTTAGTCATAAATTTCCTAGACAAAGTTATTCTAGCCATCGACACAAAAGAACTAGATTCTTGGACCCTCTACTTTGACAATGCCCAATATGTTAAAGGAACAGAGGTAGGAATTGTTCTAGTCACTCCACAACAATTTATACCCTTGTCATTTAAACTTCAATTCTCATGCACCACTAAAATGGTAGAATATGAGACACTCATTTTAGCACTCTAGACCACATTGGATTTAAAAATTAAGGCACTTGCTATCTTTGATGATTCTTAGTTAGTAATCAATAAGATTAATGGTGCCTATCAAACTAAAGATGATAAATTGAAGTTGTATAAAAGTATTATGGATAAATTTATGGCTTCTTTTGATAAGATAACTATTGATACCATCCCACGGTCAAGCAACCACCATGAAGATGCCATGGCCATAGTCACATATCTTATCCCTTTAAAATTAAAAGATAAATAAACATCTATCATTATACGACTACTCAAAGTGTTGAAGACTTTAGAATCTAGCCAAATCCCTTTAGATATTTTCATTATAAGAGTTTCCTTACCTCAAGATACCTTGTATCAAGACACCTTTAACTTTTTGAGAGATGGCACACTACCAAAAGGTTTAAGTTTTCATCGGTGTAAACACTTTAGATAATGTTCTTGTTGGTATATCATTATAGAAGAAATTTTATATCATTGCTCATTTGATGGCATACTTCTAATATATTTAAACATGGAATAAGCACAAGTAGTCATTAAAGATACCCATGATGGGTCATGCGTGGACACTTTAGTGGCTTACTTATTACAAAAAAACTTCTTATAATAGGTTATTATTGATCATATATGAAAAAATATGCTTGTGATTATGTCAAAAAGTGTGACAAGTGTTAGAGACATGATAACCTCATTCATGCTTCTTCTCAAGAATTGTAACCAATCATCTCACCATGGCCTTTCTCTATTTGAGACCTTGATATCATAGGGAAGATTAATCTACAATTATCAGAACAACATAAGTTTATTATCACTGTTATCAAATATTTCACCAAATGGGTCAAAGATACGCTATTATATTTTGCCAATGGAGTCTAAATATCAAAATTCATACTTAATCAGATCATTTTCTACTATGGAATACCATATATTTTAATATTAGATGACGGTATGCCTATTAAGAACAAGAAAGTTCAAAAGTTCTATGCTAAATACAAAATTCAACAAAAGTGGTCAACACCATATTATCCCCAAGGTAATGGCTAGGCAGAATCATCTAATAAAATTATAATAAAAATCCTCAAGAAATTAGTCAAAAAAATCGGTTGTGATTGGCATTTGCAATTATATCCTACCTTGTGGGCATATCACACTAGCATATGAAATCCTACGGGTGCAACAACCTATGATTTGGTCTATGACATTGATTCTATTTTTCCTTTTGATCTTGAAGTCCCTTCTTTGAGAGTCTTGCTCCAAGATTATTTGGTAGGAGATGAATATCATCTTGGTCATCTATACCAACTAGAATTTTTAGATGAAAAAGCATTAATACCCTAGATAACCTATGAATATACCATGATAGACTTTGAAATACCTATAACAAAAAGGTATGACTTAGATCCTTTGAAATTAGTGATTTGGTTCTCAAAGATAAACAAAAGAACACTCATTCTAATGTTGACCTTAAAATTAGATTTGAGCCCAATTATTTAGGTCCATTTATCATCACTATGAAATTTAGATCTAGAGCCTATCGCCTAGCTACCCTGGATGGCCAAGAATAAAAAGAACCAATTAACATAACATCTTAAAAGATATTAAGCTTGAATCTACATCATTTGCTTATTTATGTTCTTGATTGCACACTTGCATACATGCATGGCTACTTGAATTTCATATTTTATTGAACACACATGCTTGATTGCATGGTGGCCTGAGTTTACCTATTTATATCATAGATTTAGAAGGTCCATAATGAGGCTATGATGATCTTAGTTAGCAAAAGAATTGTATGCATTATATTTTCAATGGGTGCCTAATGCTAGTGGTCCTCCTAGTCCCATGATTCATTTCTACTTTCTATATTAATACTTTGTCAGGATGTATTCACTGATGTTATTAGATTTTAAACTTTCTTATGACCTTAGGGAAAGTTGATGCTTTGTTATTTCAATAACTGATGCATTGATGGGAGCTTTACACTAAAAAGGGAAAACCTTTGCTTCTCCTACTAGGTTCTAAAAATTAAGTCATCAACTATCTTATTATCATTTCATTGTTCTTCCTCTTTTCATCAAAACCTTTCTCTCTTTTGGATTTATTTTCTTCTCTTATTTTCCCTCAATTGGGTAAGTGATGTATGGAATGATTATTTGTGACCCTGATGAACCAATACTTTCCCTTTCCTTTGTACCCTTTCAATGAGAATCAAAATAATATTAATTAACTTGCTTAAAGGATGTAGTAGAAAATAAATAAATCCCATCTCTTTCACTATCTAATCATCATAATGATTCATTATCAAAATACATTAGGAGATTCACCTATCATTGGATTCAAGGTCATTTGATAGGCCCTTTCAAGGCCCAAGCCTATGCATCTAATACCTTACAAATTTACAATCACTTGTAGACATGCCAAGTAGTGGATGAATAATTTTGGATCTTGGCTTTGCCTATGAGGTAATCATAATAAAAATACAACTCAATATCATCTAATAGACCCTTGAAATATTTGGGCCCATTCATCCAATATCTAGTAAACATACAATAACTTGTATGTCCCCTATGTACATGATCAATGGGGTTTGACATTTCTATGGCCTATTAAGAATTTGTGAGAAAAACTCATTTTTATCACTTGGTTAGGGCCAAAGTCCTAATGGATGTTAGAACATTAAGTCAACGACATCTTGGTAAGTTACCAATGATTTAATGGTCTAACAACCATTAAGGAGTTTATCTTAGCTCTTCTTATCATAATATCTTCTACTCATCTAATCTCCATTACCTGAAAAACCACCCATGGTGTTTGGACCCCCCATATTCAATATCTTGTAGACTTGAAAATATATTTACAAATGTTCTAGTTAACGGATAGAGGGTTTTGACCACCATGGTGGGTCCACTTGACAATGCATCTATTTGTAAAATATATATTACCTTAAATAGCAATGAGAGGATTAAATATCTATGTCTAATATCTTGTGCATCTATAAATATTTTGTACATACATTGGGTAATGAACATAAGCATTCAAATCTCCTATTGATATACTAGGAATTTAAGAACATTCTATAAGTCATTGCTTATTTTTGATCAATATAGTCAACTGCCTCATACACCATTACAAATATCAAACCTTCTTTATCACTATTTATAAAAACTATAATTATTTATAAATCTACTAGGCACTAGTGCATATGGCTTGATCCTTGCAAGGGTCTATTAGGAAATCAAGTTATAATATCATCTAGATATTTTCCATTCCTCTTTGATTACCTTATATCATTGTGAAGGCCAATCTATATGAACTGATATCTTGTAGATGTATAATTATTTATAAATATACCATACAATGGCTCATAATATTTGGCTCTCATAAGGAACTATTTAGAAAATTTGACCAACCCCCATTTGTGCTTACTCCCTCTTAGTCTATTTATAGACCCACAAGAGAACGGGGTATGATTGATCAACATTTTGCTGACCCATAAAGATATTATGGGTGTGCCAAGTAGTTGGTCACTTATACCACCATTCCTCATTAGTCTATAAATTGCCTAGGATAAAATTTGAAAATGATATTTGCATTAGTCTCATACCATATTCTAAAAATAACAATCAGCATCGATTGTCTCTCCACACTGTCACTTCGGACATCCTAGGAGAGGTGAAATTTCTAACCACTATTTTGTGGATATATAATTTTTTATATATATGTTGAGCAATACTTAGAGGTATCATCCCTTCTCGTTTGTCCATGTGTAGTAGGGTGAGACCTCCAATACATGGTGTTAATATCATTCAAAATAAATCCTAATTGTATGATTGGGAACAACTTATTTCCTTTATAATATTTTATTCGACATGAATCCTATCATCACTTGCCTATACTATATTATATACCCCATAGGAAAGACCATATTTCTAATCATTTATTGGTGCATGCATGATGCTTTATAGACACATCGAACCATGGCCAAAAACATAATATTGTTCTAGGAGGTGCATAAGATGACATAGACAACATTATATAAAAATACTTTTACCTCAGCCTCATTTACCCCACTAGAAGGTAATCAATTGTTACAAATATATAATATCTTCATATAAATCAATTATCTCATTATGAGCAATATTTTTTTAATATTTCCAAACATTATAAATGTATAATTATTCAAACATTCTCTTATTTGGTCTTTAGATAATTTTTGTGTTACATATGCATTTTACACTCATCATCTTGCATGTACGTACAAGATATATTACTCATGGACACTTTACATGCCCCTATGGTATAGATATTTCACTTATCCCTATGGCATAGAAATTTTTAAATGTCCCTACATTTAAAGTCCCTCTTAGGTATGCCCCCTATGATGTAGAAATTTGAAATCCCTCTTAGGCATACCCTCATGATAAATATTTAAAGTCTCTCTTGGGCATACACCCTATAATGTATATATTTAAAGTCCTTCTTGGGCATGAGCCCTATTGCATAGACGTTTAAATTCCCTCTCAGGAATGCCTCCTATGGCATAGATATTTAAAGTCCCTCTCAGGCATACCCCCTATGGCATAGATATTTAAAGTCCCTCTTGTACATGCCCCTATGACATAGACATTTTAAGTCCCTCTTGGGCATGCCCCTATGGTGTAGATATTTAAATTCCCTCTCAAAAATTCCCCTATGATGTAGATATTTAAAGTCCCTCTTGGGAATTCCTCCTACAATGTATATATTTGAAGTCTTCCTATTGTAATTACTAATATAAGTCCCCCTTATGCATTGACTAACCAAAGTTCCCTTGTGGAAATTGTTAAAAAAATTCCCCGTTAGGCATTTACTAAATGAAGTATCCCTATGGAAATTACTAATAGAATTCCCCCTTGGGCATTTACTAACCAAAGTCCCCCTATGGAAATTACTAACCCAAATATCATATATCTCTTTGTATCATATTGTACATATTCTAGGTACTTTATCATCATGACCTAAGTGCTTGTCCTATATCTAGATATGAGACCACCACTTACACATGATGTATCTTGTATATATCATGATTATTTTCTTCTATATTCTAGGTGTTGTCCTTTATCATGGCTTCTAGGCTGTTGCTTAGAGATGAGATTATTATCTTATGCATATATCCATGCATATCTTTCCTATTCATGAGTGCTTGTCCATCATCATGGCACATAGGCCATAACTCATAAACAATATTATAATTTATATATATTTACATGAGCACTTGTCCATTATTAAGCTTACATGCATCACTAGATAATAAATTAAATTGTACTCTAACCCACCAAATGAGCTTATCCATTACATGGATCCTAGGCCACAACTTGGGATAAAATTTTAAGGATATCCTTTGTTTTAGCTTTATTTTTGCATTAATTTTAGGTATTTTATTCTCATTTTCTTCTTAAATGCTCCTAGTATATTTGGTTCCATTCATCATATATGATATCCTTTTATTTGCTTCCATTCCATTTGGAATCTAGTTGTCTCGTATCACAAAATGATTCTTCTATTGGTAAAGTTGGATGTCATTCATTCTCCTAATCCCTTATCTAACAAATTTTTAAAATTATAGGCCCTTTAGTAGCAAGCCACTATGCTTTACAATCCATCTTGAAACAAATTGATTGCCTTATAAAATAAAATTATTAAAAATACTTAATTCCTATACCTTGTAATTTGTGTTAGCCAAGGTTATGCATAAGGGGTCGAACCCAAAATGTACTTGTAAAAAATTGGTGAATCCATTTCAAAAACCTGGTGAATCTTGGCCAAATTCATGTAGAAGGAAATGGTGAATTACCTTATTTTTCAAAAAAATTGAAAAAATTGGCAAATTTGAAAGTTCTAGCTAGACGGTACAAAAAATGGTCTAGCCTCACACCGAATGTATAAAATGATCTGATCTCGAATCGGGTACAGAACATTGTCCAATCTTGGACTAGGTGCAAAAATTGGTCCGATCTAGGATCGGGTATAGAACATGGTCTGGTCTCGAACCAGATGTAAAATTCAAGAACATTTCTTGCACTACAATTTTAGATTTGTTAACAACCCTAGGTTTAGAATTTTCATGGGTAAATGATGTAGGTTTCACGAACTTGCTTTCAATACCCCATTTCAAAACTGATAAAGTCCTCCTACACACTATCATAGCCGCTTATGACCATGACCATGCCACAATCAACATGCAATTATGAAATATAAATCTATCATTCACAATCATACCTACAGACATTCAGAGATTGATAGATCTTCCTTTCAAGGATTGTCCTCCAGTGTCAATGAAGCTCACATTATCTCTAGATGATAGAGGATACCTCGAGACAATGTACCATCTCGATACATAATTGTTGCAAGGTATAATTCTTGTTACTTAGATTCTATTAATGTTCAAAATTTCAAATTTGTAAATTGTTATCTAATTTTTTTTGCAACTTCCATCGCTAAGTCAAAAAGAGGGTTAACAATCACCGATGTTCAACATCCAACTCTGAAGGCCATTATTGAGTTCTTCCAGGCAAGACTGATTCTACATGGAAGATCAAAAATTTTGTATTGGGCACTAGCCTATATTGTTCACTATGAGAAGCATGAGAAGTTTGATTGGTGCACATATATTTTAGATCGGATCAGAGTAGAGTTGCATGGCGTGCAATTGCAAACCAACAAGACACAACCCATTGTGGGTAACATTAATTACATTTTAGCACTCTATTATGAAAGTTTTCATAATTTGCAAAATACTCCTGTACCAACTGTAGTGCATGCAACACTACAAACCATTGCCATGACACCCCAAGAATTGAAGGTAATAAGTCCATATTTGACCATCAAATAGTATTTTATATTTTAGCAGGTTTTCATTTTTTAATTTTTCTTTTCATCTAAATGCAGAGTAGGGCAGCCACCACAAGGAATAAATAGGATGCTACCTTGAGGGGTCACAGGCCAAAACAAACTAGTGATTCTGAAGACATTGGATCACAAGTGTCACCATTGTAGAGGCCGCATAAATATTTGAGGCAAGCTGCTTCTCCTAGGGGTTCTCATGCACCTAGGTTTGCACAAAATATGTAGGCTGAATCTAGTGCAGCCAACCCCAACCCCATCGACACCCAAATTCAATAGATTTCATCATCCTTAGGTAAATCAATGTGTATTTACTTTGAATTAAGATTTTTTCTATTTTATTTTCTAAATAATTCTAGCAAATTTTTTTACTATTTTTAAGTGCCTCTCAACTACAACCTATGAAAATGAGAGGCCATATGCCACCACCGCTTCCACCACAACAATGACAACCTATGCAAATGAGAGGCCATATGCGGGTTGGAGGTGGAAAATAAATTTTTCACAGATATCACAGGGGCAGCACCAAGTTCTAGGTATGGGTTCTCATATTTTACATTTAACACAACTTCATAAGCACCAGAAGTTTCAACCATAAGATTGGATAATATCCAACTCGATGATGATTTTTTATTGTAGGGCAACATTTTAGGCTTCAAGGCAACGAATGTGCTTCAAGATCCATAGGGTGAAGCACAACAAATAGAAGCCCCTACAGCTAAGCAGACATCATTACCATCTTCTCAAGGAAATGACCCTCATCCTCAAACTGAGGATGACATTATAAATTTTGATGAAAATATTTTAATGGTTGAAAATACTGAAGCAACCATAAAACAAGTTGTGCTTAGATATTTGGAAGTGATGAAGGATTGGGAATATCAGGCCAAGGTCCTTATAAAGGAAATTAATGCCCAGTATAAGAATTTTTCAAAAAGAGAATCAAATTTTTCTTTGGTTTAGTATGAACCAGAAAAGCTTGGTGGCCTACTAGATCAAGCCACATCAGGATCAATGAAGTCAACTATTTTCTATGATGATGATGTTTTAAATATTATGGTTAGTAGAATAGAGAATATTAATGTTGAAGCCCAAGATTTTTATAACCAATGGGCTTTCGATAAGAAAAAAGTTGCACTCATTGAGGCTACAAGGGATGTGGCTAAGGTAAGAAAATATTTTTTATGTTTTAATTTTCTTTTGCAGTAAAATTTTAATATTTTATTAAAACAAGTAAATTTTTCATATAACTCTTTTGAATTATGTTTTCATTTTCTTTTTGCAGTCAAATTTTGATAACTTAAAAAGACAAGTTAAGAGCATGGAAGTTAATATCAATGTGACGAAGACATTTCTAAAAAATGCAATGGAAATGAAGAAAAAATGCAATCAAAAGTGGGGGATAATAATATTTTAAGAAGATATATCAGGGAAAAGCTCAACGAAGATCTAGACCTCGTACTACAATAATAGAAAGTGAAAGAAACGCTTCCAACAGTACTAGAAGATCCAAACCAAGAAGAAGTCGCATTGGTGGGGAGTATTGAGAAAGTACAAGAAAACCTAGTCAGATCTAGAGCACTACTAGCATAGGGTGTCAAGGAAGGACATAAAGGAAAAGAAAAGGTAACTCCAAGTGAAACTGAGGCAGCAAACCCCCAATCAGATATTTAACAAAGTGTGAAATATTTTCAAGTTGACTACAGTCAACAATTTTGTACAATGTAATATATTTCTATTTGAATTAATGAAAAAGATATTTACTAATTTTGTGTCTTCCATCATTCAAAGGTTGTTTGCATTTATAATTTTGTGTTGCTTTTTTAGTTTATGTCTATCCAATATTATTTACTATGTTCATCTCAAACAACAAAAGAAATATTATTGTTGGTTAATAGTTATTTGCAAAGTAAAACATAACAATACCAATATTCATACATTAACAATACTATGATATAAAACATAACGATTTATCAATGAAGGTAGTTGAGACACTATGATATAAAACATACAATTTTTAAAACAACAATGTGATATAAAACATACAATTTTAAAAGCACAATGTGATATAAAACATACAATTTTATGTGATATAAAACATACAATTTATGAATAAACAATTTTTTTGAAATCTTATAAATCTGAAACAATATTGTGAAATCTGATAACAAAGAAAGTCAAATTTATCATTGTTGTGAAATCTTGGAATAATTACAATTTAGGTAGCTGAAACAAACACTTGTCAGCTTGTCCAGAATCACTATTAAGCATAGCGGATATTTGTGTCTCCACCATCTGATCACTGAAAGCATCATTATCCTCCTTATCATTCGTATTCATGGTACCCCTTCTACCTGCAAGGGATTTCTAGTATGCCAATGCTCTATCATAGGGAAATTTGTCCAACTGATACGATGACACATAAATTCTCAAACAATTTTCTAAATTTTTGTCCAACCTATTGTGGAGCTTAGATTTAACAAAATATAGTGCACTGAAAACCCTCTCATCTTCCATAGATCCCAAAATCATTGTTTGACATAATTCATATAAACAAAAGTATTCACTAATCGTATCTTGTAAGACACTACTTGGATACTTAATTTTCAATAAACATGCAATGGAATCAGTCTCATGGATGTTACTCAAAAGTGATGTTTGCTCAACCATTGTTCTTCCAAAATGAGATGACTATTGTTTTAAAAGATCTTTGTTGAGTATACCTTTGATTTCAACACCATTGACTTCCACACTTTTATTGAAATGCTTAATAAGGATGCCCATATATTTAATAAACAACTCATGTGTAGAATTGTAGTCAATACAAGGACCCCAAAACAAAGGGTTAACCACACCCATGGCCTCAAGCAACTCATCTCTTTGAAACCGATCTCTTATCTCACTTGTCAATGATTCTGCTATTTTTAACAATTTTGTCTTAGTATTGTGTAAAACAACTTCAAATCTATTGTGTGTTACACGAACTTGTTCAACATCATCCATAACTATACTTGACTACCTTTCATAACAATATAGAGGTATCATATTTCCATGAACATTAATACAAATATGATCATTGATGTCAAACTTCAAAAAGCTTTTTGGATCATTCACGTTTGTCAATGTATTCCAACTATCAAACAAGGGATCTGTAAAATCTGCTTTGGACACATATAACCTATCAATAATCATACATATTTGCTTTCTCATCCTCATGAAATCAATGATATAGATGGATCTCTCTTGTGCAAGTTTAATCAATCTATTCATTTCTTGTAACATTGGAAGAATACCACATAATGTTAAAAGGGTTTCCAAGTCAATCAAATGGAACAACAAATATTTTGCCTTATCAATTACCCTACGATTTGCATACATAAACCTCATTAAAGATTGATATTCTATAAAAACTTTGTGTGTAGGTTGATACAATGAAATCCACCTTGTATCCACATCTTTTAACAATTTTTTTCCTTCTGTAACTCCTAGTGCAAACTATTGAAACTCTCCAAACCTTTTTGGACTGCAAGAAAAATAAGAATGTATTTCATGAATGAGGTCTTCGACTCTCGCAACATTTTCAAAAGTGCTCATGATTTTATATGCAAGATTCACTCTATGAGCCATGCAATGAATGGGTATCATGTATGGGGCAACTGAGGTTTGGAGTCGAACACAAAGACCATTCATGTGCCCTTGCATTATAGCAGCACCATCAGCTCCAACGCATATTAACTTTGTGGCTATGTCTATATCATTCATTCCTACAATATCCTTTAAACTAGTTACAACAACATTATAGATATTTTTTGCATTTGAAATTTCCACCATCTTATGTAATCCTAGCAAACTAGGTTGCCTTACATGATTTTGAAATGTGTACACATGCATGCAAATCCAGGATGTGTTGTCCACAATCGTCACCTCATCAATAGAAAGTGAAATGAATCTGGCAAGTTTTACTTTCTCCCTCAAGTCATCCTTCTCAACTAATGATAGATATTTTACCATTTCCCAACCACTTCGATCTGACCAATGGGAACTAGGAAGGTTTTGCACATCAACTAGTTGAAATAGGTGCTTATAATCAATAAAATCGGACATGGGTCTACCCTTTTTGAGAATACTATATACAACAACAAACTGCAAACTTTTTGAAGCTAAAGTGGTCTTATGAATTTTATGAAATTGGGCTTCAATCGTTCCACCTTTCTCAACAAGAGATTGTTGTTGCTTCAAGTGATTGTCATATTCTATTGCATATCTAACATGCATACATTCTGATGCATCCTTCCACCTAACTTCTTTATTAATTTTACCATCACTTCCTATAACTTTTACATAAGCTTTGCCAACATGTTTTTCTATTGTATCTATCTTATTTTGTAGCATGTGATCCTTACCTAGTTTCCAACTACAAATTTTGCATCTACATACTTTTAGATCGACTTTGTTGTCCTCAGTCAAGACTGGCTCTATAAAGGGAAATTTTTCTACCCATTCAACCTTAAATGCCCTTCCAATAGCCCAGTTAGATGCCTTTCTCTTTTTAGTATTTTTGCTTGAAGATTCATAAGAAGTTTGTAATGTATTTGATTTATCGCTTTCATTTTCAACTAGCATGTCATTTTGAGGAATATCTTCAAGTGTTTGTTGGATGTCATTGTTAAGAGAATTTTCATTAGAAGGCATCTCTTGGTGAGGAATATCTTCAAGTGGAGGCATATCAGGGTCAATAGGGTATTCTGCATAGTAGCATACAATAATATTCTTTATCATTTTTGGATTTAACAAAACAAACTTACAAACAAAAAAATATTCATATCATCATGCACATATTGAGAATTAACTATTTGAGGAAGAAAGCAGTATTTAAAATAATTACAGAATATACAACTAACTATTTAGAAGTCAAAAATCATTTGTACCTCGAATTTGCATAGATGTCGATGGCTCATTGGATTTTGACATATGGCTAAAATATTTGAGGATACTCTTTTCAACAGAATATTTGACCCCCTTCTTTCCATCGCTAGTAGGTGACATTTTACTTGTAAAGAAAATATTTTTCATTTTAGAAAAGTAATAAAATGTTGAAGAGATCTTACTTCTATTAGGCCTCAAGATAATATTGTAACTAGAATAAACAGATGGTTGGTTGGTAGAAAATACATACCTATTTCCTACCATGCTTTATTATGATTTTTTTAGTGTATGCCACTACTCTATTTTTTGGAGATAACACTTGTAACTAATAAGAGCACAAAACTAATCAATATACAAATTCAAATCAATTTAAGAAAAAAACTTGTGTATGTAAAAAATAATTAGAGATACAAATGTGGAAAAATATCATATTATAGTACAAAATAGACTAGAAACAGAGAATCACAATGTCTTTAGAGAAATAGAGCATCATAATGTCTTTAGAGAACCAAAGCATTTACCTATTTATAATATTATAATATAAAAATAGATCTCAATAGAAATAGAGAATCAAAGAGTTTTAACAAAAAGAGAGAAAATAGGGGACAACATGCAGAATAGGGCAAAATAGAGAAAAACATGGAAAATAGAGCATTGACCTATTTTCAATAAATGATAGAAAAATAACAAAAGAAAAACCCACAATTAGATGATAAAAAATAGATCTTATTACTACAACTACTTCAACTTATATTCACAATGTCTTAAGAGAAATAGAGAACCTAGTGCAAAACTAATCTGATAGTCTATTCGGGTGCAAAAAAAGGTTTAAAATTTGATCCAGGTGGAAAATGAGTTTTGATAGTCGATTTGGTGTAGAACTAGGTCCAAAATTAAATGAACAATATTCAATAGTCGATCTAGGTAAAAATAGGTTCGATAATAGTTTGGATGAAAAAGGTTCAATAGTTGGTTGTAAAACTAGGTTTGAAAATCCATTTGATGCAAAATAAGGTTTGAATTTTGATCTATGTGTAGAACTAGCTTTGATAGTCCATTCGAATGTAGAACAGGGTTCAAATGTTGGTTCATGTGCAAAACTAGCTGTGATAGTCCTTTTGGATGTAGAACAGGGTCTAGATGTCAATCCATGTATAAAACTAGGTCCTTCACTCTACTCGAATGCTAAACAGGGTTCGAATGTTGGTTCCGGTGCAAAATAGGGTTTGACTACTATTTTGAGTGCAGAAAAGGGTTCGATAATTGATCTAGTGTAGAAAAGAGTTTGATAGTCGGTCTAGTGTAGAAAAGAGTTCGATAGGGTCCAACTATCATTTTAAATGCAAAATAGAGTCCGATAATCGGTCTGGTGTAGAAAAGAGTCCGATAGATATGGGTCCGGTTTTGGTTCGAGTAGAGTTTTATTCTAGATCAACTGGTTTCTGCACATGATCAAAGTTTGGTGGAATTCTCGATTTTCTAATAGTTTGAATGTTTTAAATGAAAAAGTATCGTTGGCGTGTTAATTATATATAGTGGTATACTTGGAGAATTTGGTGGGATAAGTTAAAAATTTTAAAATTTTAAGGTGAAAAGGGTCCTCGATTTAGGCGGGAGTGCTGGCGAATTTTAAAAAAAATCCATAATACTATTATCAACGCACGGTGAACCGACACCTAAAATTTTTTGTCCCAAAAATTTTGGGTGAAAGGGCCGACGTCCAGGGTCCCCCAAATTTGCCAATTTGTATTTTTGAAAATGCTAATATTCGCCCAATTTGTGAATATTCATCATTGTGCATAACCCCTGGTGTTAGCCTAAGTTTATTTCATTAAAAACATTAAAATTTATTTTTCCTTATATCGTTAATTTATTACAATTTTTTTCTAAATTAAATTAATCACTTTATTATTCTGTCTTATATAAAATTCACCCAAATTGGTCAAATTATCTAGTAGTTGCACTTGTTATGATATATACCTTCTTAATGAGTATAACCAACCCAACAATCGCCCTGATTTCAACTTTTTGATCAATTAAACCATAACTACCTAAATTTTGTTAATTAATTTGGTATGAACCTTGTAGTAAAATAAAAACACATCCATAGAATATTACAATAATAATAGAAAATGAGCTTGAAATTAAAAATATTTCAAGAAATAACTACAACATTACTACAATGGTAAGGGCTTTGGCCTCTCTTTGAGAGGTCCAAGGTTCAAGTCGCATACAGTAAGAGGGGAGCAAGACTTCTTATAAAAACCTGTGTAAGCTCATTGAAAAAATAATATTTCAAGATGAAATGGAAATGTAGTAGATTATATTATAAAAAACAAGAACACATTACATGATCTCATGCCTCTTCAAGAGGGAAAAATCCTTGGAAGTAGAGCTTCAATACAACAGAATATGAGATTCCTTCATCTATGCCTTCTTTCCTTTTTAAATTTTTTTTGTAACCCTATCTATAATTCTCAAGGGTCATCTTCACATGCAAGTGGCCACCCGAGCTAGAATAGTCTATAAAAAAAGTAGTTAAATTATTTATCATAGTTACATTATATGGATCCACTTATCTAGGTGTCTCAAATGCCACATATACAACACAAAATATTATAGAATATCATTAATATAGGATCTCCACATTAGTAAGGGGATCATTACATAGTAAGGTTAGGATGGGGTCCTAACATGTCCTTCCCATTCAAAAATATTTATCCTCAAATCTAGAGATGGTGAAATTATTGTTGTAGCTATTGGAGAGGCTCAAATGTTGCATATTATGGCTATAAACCTTGCCACTAGACCAAAAAATAGTGATGGTGTGATTATCGAGTGTAGGTTCTTTGGTACAAAATGCTATCAGGCTCCAAGATGATCCAATTTTCATCATCTAACTCAGGAAGTATTTATTGGACTTGAATGTGATTATCAAGTACCTTTTTGAGATAAAATATATGGAAGACTAGATGGATCTTAGAAGAAGGTGGTAACACAAGCTTATAGGTAACTTGTCCAATCTGCTCCAATATCTAGTAGGGTCCATAAGATTGTGCTGCTATTTTTTTATGAGCATGCAATTGTACATAAGATTGTTTATAGGGTTGGATTCATATAAAGACAATATCACTTACATTGAAGCTATTCTTAGAATGGTGTTGGTCAATTTGCTATAATATCTAGTTTTGAGCCATCACCAAGTTATCCTTCAACTATTGTAAAAGTTGGGCATGCTCCTAAAGAGTTGCATTCACTGCTTAAACTTTAGAGTTTCTAGGAAAATATGAAGATGGAAACGAAGGTGGGTACCCATAAACTACTTCAAAAGGAGTCATTCTAGAATATGTGTGGAATGAAGTGTTGTACCACCATATCCTTTATTTTTCTTTTTGTCACATGAATGTATCTTAAATCCTGCTACAATAGCCCAAGGATAAGGCATCATACATTAAGGCATAATAAAAGAGCTACAATAAATCTTGGTCAAATAATAATAACTTTTACACCTTTTTTATCTATATGAGCATGAACTTATATTGTCAAATCTTTAATTTTACCTTAGGGGTATCCTTACCCTCCCCAGTCTATCTAGAATCATAAATAAAATATATTCCTAGGTTAAAGAGGTAGGTCGACTAGAGCCTACGATATTGTTGTGATCAAGAGTTATTTTATGACATGACCACTAGAATTTTAAGGATAAAATAAACCTCCAAAATATTATGTGCCATTGTTGGGGGCTCAATATTTATAAATAAAATTTCATAAGGTTGACCCTAGGAGTTTAATTATGATTATATTTTCCCACCAAGAGTAGGCCAACAGATTATGGCCTCGTTGTTGCAGAATGAATTCATCTTGTATTAAAAATTATAATTCTAAGAATTAATCTCCAAAAAAAATTAAAAAAATTTTAACGGTAAACTATCAACTGACTATTTTTGTACCAGAGATAACTGGAATTTGATTCTTTTTTTATTCTTTCAAAATATTCCTATACTATTTTTAAAATCTAAAATATATCAATGATGACTTCTAATTTCTAAATTTTCTCTTCTTACAACCCATCTCCAGAAAGTATATGAGCTTTGTGAGGTTGAGAAAGAATGGGTTGAGCAATCTCAACCAAATAACTTTAAATGAATAGAAAATTAGCAAAAATAGAGAGAGGTAAAGAAAATAATGGTGAATCTTCACACTCTTAGAGTAAAAAATAGTAGGGAGATAAAAAACCTCCATTTAGAAGAAATTTTAATAAATGTTGGAATAATAACAACTTGGATGAAGGTAATATAAACAAAAATAATGGTAATGGTTGGAAAAATAGGGAAACTGAGAAAGATGTAGATGTTAGCCCAAATCCCATCCCTTATATTAATGTAATTGTAGACTTTCCCTTTTATTGCTCTGCTTGTGATGCTCCACATAATTTATCCGACTATGGAATTTACTTAAGTATGCATAATAATGTTAGTCTTCATTGAGTCTGAAGAAGTATTAGAATAAATATTTTTTGGACTCAAGAAGATGAATCTAGAGAAAAATTATTTGAGAAAAACATGGATTTATATATTGTATTTAAATCATCATCCCAAAATTCTAGTTGTTGATAATGTAAATCTTATTTAAAGATCACAAGACTCTAGATATGACAAAATGTACTAGGGAAAACTAATTCCAACCATGGAAGAAATAAAGGAATTGGAAAAAAATTATGCTATAAATCTAAGAAATAGAATAGTGCTAGGAAATGCAGAGAAAGCATATTTTAGTGAGAATAAAGGCTAGGTAGGCCCAAATAAATTTACCTATAAATATTATCAAAAAAATAATAAAGCCATACCTAATGTAGTTGAAGTGAATGAAGAACAACAAAATGATAAAATAAAAAGAATTGGGCATTGATTGCTTGACTATCAGCAGAGATATAGAGTTAATAGTTTAGCAGGTAAGAGGTAAATACCAGGCCAAGCATCCTAGGTTGAAATAGTATAAATTAACAGTGTTAGAAGAGATAAAAAAGTTTTTGGCATTTAATTTATCATACATTCCTAGAGAACAAAATCATATTGCAGACTTGTTAGCAATAAATGCATCTAGTGCAGATTGTCCAGAGATTGATATAGAATATATAGAAAAGTTCCCTACTATTTATGTTTATAAACCCTCTATGCCATACCGTATTGTTTATCTTCAGGTGTTTCAATATGACATAGATATAAATATTTAATGACTCTTCAGAATTAGTATGTAGATGTAATATGTAATGAAGAGGATGAAGAGAAACTAAAAGATGTTATTGGAGAACCACTAGAAGTGATCTAATTAAAAATAAATAGAATTTCTAAGGGATTGGTTTCTATAGAAATCTTATTTTATGAATTTGAAAAAGCATATGAACCACTCTTCCAAGAATTAGAAGTTTATGATGTAAACATTAGGATAGAAGAAGAGCCTAGATTGGTTAAGATAAATAAAGCTTTGACATGAAAGGAGAGGCAATAGTATATAAGCTTTTAAAGAAGAATAAAGATATTTTTATTTGGAGCTATGAGGACTTGAGGATATTCAATACAAATATTATGACCCATATCAATAAGATGCAAAACCATTTAGGAAAAAATAAAGGAAATTCAATCCCACTCTACATCCTGTCATGTAGAAAGATGTACAACAATTACTGGATGCAAAAATAATTAGGAAAGTAAGATTTTATTTCTAGATAGAAAATCTAATACATGTGAGGAAGAAAAATGGAGATATCAGGATCTGTGTTGGTTTTAGAAACTTAAATAAGAACTCACTTAAATATAACTACCCCCTCCCTAATATGGAATAGTTACTGGAAGTAGTTGTGGGATCAACCAAAACCAACTTCATAAGGAGATTTGTACTAAAGATTTTTAGAATATTAAGGATGCTATTACTACTGCCCTAGTGCTAAATTGTCCTAACTATTCCAAAATTTTTAACATATATTATTTTGTATTTGAGCATACTATTGTTGTAGTTTTATATTATAAATATGAAGAGAACAATGAAATACTTATAGCATTTATGAGTACAAGACTGAAAGGAGCCCAAATGAGATATACAATGATAGAGAAACTTTCTCATCTTGGAATCAGAGCACTAAAGTATTTCAAGGGTGTTTTTAAATCAAATAAAGTCATATGTTGCATTCCTTACATAGCTATAAAATATGTTTTAATATAGTCAAAACCCACAGGTAGCCCGACAAGATGGATGGTCAAATTACTGTAGTATGATGTTGAATTTAAAGTAGTTTAGATTATCAGAGGATAAGGATTGGCCAAATATCTAGCAAATAGAGAAGGTGATAACTTGAACAATGTTATCATGGTAGATGAAATGCATGACATTAGAAGGACAAAAAATGTAGAATATAAATGGTACGATGACATTTTGTCTTACCTTCAAACTTTGTCTTTCCCTAAATAGAATAAGATCAATGAAGTAGAAATCACATAAATACTATGTTCAAGAAGGTAAACTATACTGGAGACATCTAGATGGAGTGTTATTGCTTTACCTATTTGCAAAAGAAGTCCTTGATGTGATAAAAAAATATCATGATGGATTCTACGAAGGTCATTTTGCACCCAAAGCCACTGCTAATAAAATCATGAGGGTTGGTTATTACTGACCTTCCTTGTTCAAATATGTCCATAAATATGTAAGAGTTTGTCATAACTACTAGGTTTTTGTAGGGTAGAAAAATTTAGCATCTATGCCTCTGAAGTTAGTAGTCATTGAAGCACATTTCACACAGTGAGGAATTGATCCGATTGGAGAAATAAATCCTAATTCCTTAGGTGGACATAAATGGATTATCACAATAACTAATTATTTTACAAAGTGGGTAGATGCATATTCTCTGAAGAAGTCAACAATAGAAGTAGTCAAAATTTTAGAAGAAAATATTTTGACAAGATTTGGGGTCCCAAAGAAATTGGTAATAGATAATGGCAAGTACTTTACTTCATTTGAAATGATAGAATTCTATGCTAAATATAGTATAGAGTTATCTCATGCTGCAAACTATTATCCTTAGGGTAATGGTCTAGCTAAATCATCAAATAAAAATTTGATAACAAGGATTAATATGTCATTGAGTAAGAATAAAAGAAGTTGGAACAATGAATTGAAATTTTCTTTATGGGTTGATATGTTGTCCATAAAAAAAAATACTGGTAAGTCCCCATATGAGCTTGTGTTCAGAGAAAATGATTTATTACCTCCATAGGTAGAAAGAAATGCCCCATATTTACTCCTCTAGGATCATGAAAATCCAAATGCACTGTATAGAAGATTACATTAGATTGCACTACTACAAGAGGAAAGAAGAATCTCTAAATAGGATGATTGAGTAGACTTAGAAAATAGTGCAACTATTTAATAAAAAACCAAAAGCACACCATTTCTTTAAGGAGACATAGTCATCTATTGGGACTCCAAAAATTATAAGCATGGTGAGAAAGGTGATATTCTCACAATGACACTGAGAGGTGGGGGTGAATCAGTGTAGCTATTTAAATTCAAATCTACAACTCTTAAAGCTGAAGCAAAGAGAACTTAAAAGCAGATAAAGCAATTATCACAAGAGAGCACACCACAAAACATAATGTAACGAGGTTCACCAATTTGGCTACTCCTCAAGAATGACTGCTTGGACTACAATCCAAATCTAGCCTTTGCAAAACACCAATTTTACAATCTATTTACCAACACTCACTGGAAGGAGCACCAACCCCTAATTTATCTGCACCAACAGAAAGGAGCACCAACCCCTATCCAAGCACCAACTTGGATTACAGTTTTGAAAACTATATTTATGACATAAAAATGCCTTCACTTTAACAAGACCCTGACTGGTCTACAATTTATCAAAACACAGTAAACACTTATGGCTCTTCTTGTCACTCTCTTACAACACTCTTCTAACCCTCTTTCGATAGCACTGTCACACATTCAGCGGCACTTTAAAACTCCACACAGACCTCCTTTTATAACATAATTTTCTCTCTATTTTTAACTTCTGTATTTACTCATGTAGACTCTCAATAGCCACTTCTGTGAGTAACTCCTTTTTGGCACAGTATTTCTGCATGCAACCTATTAATAGTTCTGTCTCTTGTTTTGGACTGACAGTGTAACGGCTGCTCGATAGTTTCACTGTGTCACGTGCCCTGTAACTACCATTCTACCTTTAATGCTTTGTTCTTATTTTAGCTTGCATGATTTCTATCTGAATCTGCACTTGTAACTGTCACACTAACTCCAATTAACTCTTCTTATTTTGGCTGCATGATTTTCCTCTACAACTGCCCCTTTAACTGTCGTTCTACTTCAATTAACTGTCCGTAATCGTGCTATTGCGACCTATCACGAAATCACGACACTTCTGTCTCTTTGTACTCTTCTTGCATTTTACCCGCAAAAACATGAAATGTCGCGATATCGAAACATTTCTACCCCTTTGACATTTTCTCAGCTTGCACCCGCAAAAACATGACATGTCATGAAATCACGACACTTTCTGCCTTCTTGTCCTCTTCTCAGCTTGCACCCATGAAAACATGACATGTCATGAAATCATGACACTTTCCGCATCTTTGTCCTTTTCTCAGCTTGCACCTGCGAAAACATGACATGTCATAAAATCATGACACTTTCCGCATCTTTCTCTCTCTTCCAACATGTCGCGAAATCACAAAAGTTTTCCTTGTGCTTTCTAAACATGTTGCAATATCGTGACAGTTTTCCTTGCCCTTTCTCAACATGTCGCGATATCGTGATAGTTTTCCTTGCACTTTCTAAACATGTCGTGATATCATGATAGTTTTCCTTGCGTTGGCCAAACATGTCACGGTATCGTGACAATTTTTTTACTTGGATTTTCTTTGATCTTTTGAATGTTGGCCTCTTCTATCTTGGAAATTCACTGTACATGCTTTGACTGACCTCTAAACTCCTGTCCACTGCATCAACTGATCTATCTATCTGTGTTGACAACAATGACAATACTGATTCTGCACCTTGCTCAACAAAAGGAAAACTAGAGCCCAAATGGCTTGGTCCATATTAGATAGTTCAAGTTTTTGGATATTATACATATTGAATGCAAACACTAGGAGAAGAATAGATGAAAATTCCAATTAATGATCAACACATGAAACTATATCAACCCTACTTTGGGGTTAGAAGAGAGTGAATTTGCACTCTATAAAAAATAATAATAATAAAATAAGTATTTCAAGTCCTTGTTTTAGTCCTTAGATGATTAAGTAGAGGAAGGTATGTTTTAGTTCCACTCATTCATAGTTTCCCATTTTCAAGTTTTAGGTGACTAAGAAGTAAAGTATCATTTTTCCATTTCATATAGGTGATTAGGTGGGAAAATGATTTTGGTTTCTTTTTATCTGTTTAAGGTGATTTAGGAATATGGGTGCAAGGTCTAATGAGAGAGTATGAGATTCTCAAGTACCTCAAGTTTTTACCACTTATCCCAATCAGAGCCTATGTTGGATCCTCAAAATATAACTTAAGAGGGACCCCTAATTTTAAAATTTGAAAGGTCTTGTAGAGTTCTAGATTTAGGAAATTTTTGTCAAAAATTTAAGAAAAATGATTTTCAAAACTTTGAGTCAAGAAAAGTGGTATAATTCAAAATGTTATGTTTAGTACGCCTTTGAAGTTTTGTTACAATCCAAACATCTCTATCCTTAAAAGGCTCCTTAAAGTTATATTCTTTTGCAAAGAGTCTTAGTCCTCCAAATGATAAAAAATCTAATCCCTAAGGTCATCATAAAAAATCCCTAGATATGATCATCCCTCCATTTTTCCCATGGTTCCTAAAAGTTTCGTCAACCATCACTTTCTATTATTTTTCCCTAGGTCTAAGTGTATCGCTCCAAATTTTTTGCATCCTTACCTTCAGACTATAGGATCCACGCTCGAAAGGGGGATGCAAGAAGGATGGGACAATACCTCGGACTGAGAGGCCCTTTGAAGGTCGTGCCTCTCGAGGGAGGGGTATAAGGGTGAATTTTTGACGGATGGTGGGTTCACTAGGAAAATTTTGAGTGGCAATTTCCATGCCTAGGTTGAGAGTAGGTTTGATGTGTTCATTTTGTACTTTAATAATTCAATTCCTTGGTTTGGCCAAGATGAATCTAAGCTATTCTATATGTCAATGCTAATTTATATGAATATAGAAAACATTAATAAGTGCTAAACATAGAGAGTATGCTAAATATGATAGAATATACCTGATTTCGGATGTCTAATGAAGATTCTGAGGTTTATAGAAGTCCAAATTGTCTCAAATCATACGTAATCATCTAAAATTGCACAAAATCATCTCAGATCTCAGTCGATCATCTGAGATCAGATGAGATCATCATCGATATGACAAATTCATCAGATGAATTTGTTAGAAAACTGCAGTCACAGAAACAGATATCAAAAACCAAAAATGCAACTACAAAAGCAAAGGGAAATGATATAAATAATAGTAAATTTGCCTAAATGATAGATCCAGATAGCAATTAAAAGAAATGCATTAGTTTAATAATTTGTTTTAACTTTATCATGCATCTATACTAAATGAGATGAACTCCATGATGTAGGAATAGAATAAACCAAGTTAACGCATAAAGAAATGAAGAGAGAAGATAAAGAAATGCAAACTCCAGGATCTGATTGCCCCCAATCTGGACTATAGTCGGGATCACCTCTAATTGTACGTGATCATCATCGATCTGCAATAGGATCGTCTGAAATAGTTTGGAATCGCCTACGATGATCCGAGCTTGCTCTGGCTAAAAAATAGTAAAATTCTTGCAAGAAAACTTGAAATACACGATGAAAATGAAGGTGTGAAGGTATTCTAATGCACAAGAAACTAAAGTTGTAGGTAAATTAGTCAGCCAGGGGGTTCAGGGGGATAAACTGAGAAAATCCCAGTTTATATAGGATTAGGGAGAGGTTAGGAGGTTGGAGATCATCCCAATTTGGGAGATCTCCAACGAGGAAGACTCTAACCGCATAGACACACTTTTTGCCCAAGTTAGAGAAGCTATTGAAATAGAAGCTAATTATGAAAATTTGGTTTTGGGACAAAATCGTCTGGATGTTTTGTTCTAGATGAATTCGTTAGATTTGGGACGATTTCGTCTGATCATCGACGATATCGTCCAACGGTCAAAACAAATCCTAAAAATGGCACAAAAAACAAGGAGAGCAGGTAACGGGAGGTTAACGGGGGGTTTTGGGTTAAAATTAAATTTTTTATCTTTTTACTAATGTTTAACTGTGCCAATTTTAGTGTGCTACATTTTGCCCCCTCTTTAACGAATTTTTTGAAGAAAATGCGTTAAAGATGAGTTTTTCCCGTTTTACGAGAAAATAAAATTTACTCCATTTTTAGATGTGTTGAGTGGTATTTTCACACAGTTGTGAAAGTACACTCTCCTTTAGGATTTGGGTTCCAAATCCCCTCTTGCAAAGAAGTTAAACAAACAACTTCTCCAAGGTCTCCGCTATATTAGCATTTGCATATGTGTATTAGTAATCTCAAATAAAGATATTCAATTTAAATGCTTGGAACACCTTAGTGATTGCAAGTAACTGTAAACAAGGGGCAATGTTGGTTTATTTTACCATGAAACTTTAGTGATTGTTCATTGAACCAAAATAAAGCAAATGTGAGTTGGTCCTCATATGACCACGATGTAGTGCTCAAGAAATGGAAATTTGTGAAAATGCCATAAAACATAACTCCTTCAATGAAATTGGAATTTTCATGAAGGGAATGTCATCATAGGCTCATGAGTGCAAAACAAAACTGAAAAAATGAAATTTGACCTTAAAATGGAAATTTTCATTTTTCGGATTTTTTAAAATCTGCAGTAAAACAACAACTTCGATGAATTTTTTTAAATATTAAACAACTCCGAAAATGAAATTTCAAATTGCGTATTAGAAGTATGAAGTATAACCTACGCAATGGTTAAATTATTTTTGGATTTTGAAGTTTTTTAAATGTTTATTTTAATGCCTGAAAATAAAAAAAAAGTTAAAATTTCTGGAAAATAAAATGCAGAAAATGAAAATGAAATGCAGAAAATGGAACACAAGATGCATTCAGTTTGATGCTATCCTATTCCGACAAAACCGAAGATATGAGGTTTTCATGCATGCAACCTAACCTATTGGACCTGCAAAACAAGCACAATCCGGATAAGCTAAGTGTTGGCTCCTAGGGTTTTAAATGAGGTTTTCAGATTTAAACATTCGCATGAAGCAACCAAGAAACTTGCATAAACTCCATTTACAAGCCTAAAATCTGAAAAGGGGAAAAATAGACATTTAATCTTGCATGCAGAAAATGACTCCTTCTTTCTTGTCCATAAGATGCAACTTTCTGAAATTTTCTGTATTAAAAATTTGTCATTTTACAATAACAAAAGTTTCTGGTTTTCCCAAACCAGTCAATGGAAGAAAAACAACCCAAACAGGTCCAGAATGGCCCTCTTGCCTTCAAATCTGTAACTCTGCTCGTGGCAGTTTCCAACCCCTTCTGGCCTCTTTGAATGGCGTATTTAAACTTCTGAAAAAATTGTTTCTCCTTCCATGACGGTTCGTTTCATTTTCCAATGGTTGTTCGTTTCACCTTCCCTGACTGTTCGTTTCACCTTCCCTTGTGCATGCATGTGCTTTGGTTTCCATTTTGTGGCCCTTCATCAGAAAATGTAACATGTCACGATATCGCGACACTTTTTCTCTCCTTTGGCCACGAAAAATGCAACATGTCGCGATATCGCGACACTTTTTCTCTTTTGGCCAAATGCAACATGTCGCGATATCGCGACACTTTTTCTCTTTTGCCATGACAATGCAACATGTCGCGATATCGCGACACTTTTTCTCTTTTGCCGCGAACAATGCAACATGTCGCGATATCACGACACTTTTTCTTTTGCGCGAAAATGCAACATGTCGCGATATCGCGACACTTTTTCTCTTTGCCGAAATGCAACATGTCGATATCGACACTTGAAAATTCAACATTTCGCGATATCACCTTTAAATGCAACATGTCGCGATATCGCGACACTTTTTTCTTTAATCAACCAACTTTTCTCTTTATGCAACATGTCACGATATCCACACTTTTTCTCTTTGCCAATGCAACATGTCGCGATATCCTGACACTTTTTCTCTTTTCAAATGCAACATGTCGCGATATCGCGACACTTTTTCTCTTTTGGCCGCGAAATTGCAACATGTCGCGATATCGCGACACTTTTTCTCTTTTGCCGCGAAACCATGCAACATGTCACGATATCGCGACACTTTTTCTCTTTTGGCCGCGACAATGCAACATGTCGCGATATCGCGACACTTTTTCTCTTTTGCCAAGCAACATGTCGCGATATCGCGACACTTTTCTCTTTGGCGAACAATGCAACATGTCGCGATATCGTGACACTTTTTTTCTCTCTCTTTGCTTTGACCAAAATGCAACATGTCGCGATATCGCGACACTTTTTCTCCTTGTCATGTTTTGCTTTTTCTTTGATCTTTAGCATATGGGCCACTTCGGTCTTCTTGGAAAACATGCAAAAAAGGTGGGTCCCCAATTTTGGGGTACGTTGTGGAGCAGCCACAACAAATGGTGACTCTACTGGGAAATGCTCCTGAGCATTTTGGTGAGAACTCAACCTGAAAACACACGAACTCAAATACAAGCATCAGAAAATATCCAAAGAATGAAACTAGATGAGAAATACATGAAGCATTAGAATTATTAAGCATCAGCTCGGTGTGTGCAATGTGCTTCATTCCCTATCGTTTGAAACTCGTTCAACTTTCCATTGTCAGTTTCACTTATGATTCGTATGCAAGGCTATGAATGATTTGTGCAGGATTTGATGTATGACAACTATGCTAGAGATATAACAACCTGCTTTGCAAAAGCTCAAACTTTCTAGTATCATAAACAAACATATTAAAACTGTCAAACCCTCTTAGGACCAAATATGTGCATACTGAATTAATTTACTAGATCCCAAAGTTGGTTATGTGTCACTACCATCTTGAACCCATGTGCAAGTGTAAGTGAAATCGGAGCTTTGGGGAATCGGATTCCCAACCTAAGCGAGATGGGAATTTAACCCTATCCTTGCTACTCGATCCGGAGTTCATTACCTCATCTTGAACAAAATGATTTAACCTCGTTATGGATGAAATTGTCAAGCTAGCCTGTCCGTTTGAGCAGTTAGTGGTCTTGCTTTTAGACAAGACATGTTGCCACGCATGAGCATACTCCACTGCCGATCGAGCGTCTATAGCCCCGATGGAGATCAACCCCATAATCCAGGATTTGACTTTACTTTTGATTTCTTGAACCTTGGGGATGACTACCCATCCTTGCAAGGGACATGTAGTACGATCCTTCCAATCCAATATCAATGATGCAATAAAAGTAGAATGAAAAATATTTGCTTTGGAATTTCAAGTTCTTGAGTGGGCAAAATAGAAGCTTTGGGGAATCGGATTCTCAACCTAAGCGAGATGAGAATTAGACCCTATCCTTACTACTCCATGAAGGTCAAATCAGAGCTTTGGGGAATTGGATCCTCAACCTAAGTTCGATGAGGATTTAACCCTATCCTTACTACTCCGATTTTAGGCTTTAAGCACTATGGGAGTGGTAAAAACCACTGTTTTAAGGATTATGTTGCATGATAGGACAGACACGAAATACTCCTTTCGCCTCACCTTTTCTTCCAAGTATGGTTTTGACCATTTTACTCAAGATCCTCTTTAATATGTGTAGAACGTGCTTGGTTCAAGATAGTTCGGGCATCATTTCCCAACCTTAGGATCCTTTTAATATATGTTATATAATAACCCTAAGAGGATTCGACACCTTTTCAATGATTGTATTTGAAATGTAGATGCAACTGAGATGAAATGTATATGCAATGTGGAATGTAACATGAGATATGGATGAATGCATTGCTCTCTTTTGAAATGCGGATGGAGTATATCACCTACTTTGCCATAATTTGTAAAACTGACAACTTCATGCATCACAAGTTCCAAACGATATTCTTTAATGTGTTTGCGATACTCGTGGAGCTTTCTGCAATACAATTCCGATGTTTCATATTCTCCTAGTCTTAGTCAACATTCATAAGGACATAAGTTGACATCTCGCTTTTTTTTTTTTTCAAAACAAACCAAAAATGTCCAAAGGACCAACACACAAAACTTAAAACCAAAAAATGAAATGCAAACCCAACATCAAAAACCAAAAAATTATATACAAATGTACAATATGGTACAAGATGATGCAAAACTTGGACTATCACTTTCCCGGATCCCAAACATGATTAGAACATTTCAAAAGACATATGACACAATAGGTATGCCAAATGTTGTAGGAATCCAACAACAATAAGATCAAACCAAGCAATGCAAAAAAATTCAACTTGCCTCGCTCACCCCACCAATTTGATTTAGTGTCATTAGTACTCTCATAGGTGAGATTCAAATCATCAAATTGATTAGACAATATTTGATCTTCAATTTCATCTCGTCTATTCTTTAAGGTATAAATTTCATAATTCCATTCATGATTTAGAACTAGGCTTTCTTTATTCAAAATGAAATTTTGTAAGCAAGAGCCTATTTCTAAAAATTTCAAAGCTAATTCATTTTCCATGTTCTTAGGCCAATTAAAATTGTGCAACAATTTACAAGCCTCTAGGATATTTACTAAATTGGGATCATTAGGAGTTTTTATCCTAGGTTCAAGAATTAATTGTTGATGAATTTGATTTAGCAATTTAAATGCATCAAGCTCCTTTTCATTCATTAAAGTAATGTTATCAAAGGTGTGGTTAGAAATTAATCCTTGTTCTTCATTCACCTTCAATGGCATTTCATCATATAGCACTTGTTCTTTCTCCATGATTCGTTTATCAAAGGCACCAAACTTAGGTACCCAATTGAACACACGTCCATCCTTTTCAACCCTCAAATATTTTTGGTCAAAGTGTATGTCAAGTAACTCATCTTCATGATCAATCACTTGCGTCTCCTCCCATTCATCTTCACCTTCCTTAGATGGTTCAGTTATTTCCAAAAGTGGGTTATCTCTTGAATTCAAATTGGTAAAGCTATCATAATCAAAATTTGTAACCCATGATTCAATTTTATCACAATTTGGAAGGTGTGGATCCTCTTGGTCATCACTTTCGAGAACATCATCCAAAGTGTCGTTCGAGAACAAGTGGTGAAATTCGATTATGTCTTCAACTTCATTTGTTGATTTTCCTTCCAATTCATTTTCAACCACTTGTGATGGCTTAGGAGCTTCTATAATGGGATCGATTTTTGAATTCCGTGTCATATAGTTGCTCCAATCCTTTGTAAGTACATCTGACCAAATCATGTCCACATAAGTTTGTTCATCCAAATCGTCCTTTTTGGGTAATGATTCTGGATATTTCTTTTCCAAAACAAGATGGTGATCATTTGATTCCAACTTCTTGTTACCCATCCATAGAATTTCTTCTCCAAAATCTTCATGCTCTTCAAGACTTTTCGAATAGGTATTTACTTCAACATGAGTCACCTCAAAATCTCTTGTAACGCTCGAAGAAGCATAACATGAAACACCATTAAGATCGGCATTATGAATTTTCTTCCTAGGATGATTTGGATGCATACATTGATGTGCTCGTTTTTGTGGTGGAACATGCCTACATACCTTCTTAACCACTTTCTTTTGCTCTTTTACTTTCGATACGAACTCTTTGGGTTGAGTGGTAGAAGTAGTAGGATTAGTTGGATTGATATCCACGGACAGAGCTTGAACATTTGTTGCGATGGTTCCATGAGTGACCACATGATTCTCTAATTGAGGCATAGTTGGATGGATGGAAGTACTTGTATAAGCACAAGTGGGAGCATAAGTTGGTATGGTAGGATAAAGTTGATTGTAGGGAAAAACATTTAATATCAAATTTTGTTGTGCCCACGCTTGATTTACCATCGAGGTTTGATTGCAAGCCCCTAGTTGTCCTACCATAGTTGATTGCTCCATTCCATAACCTTGTGGCCTCAATTGTTGATCTACAATCATAGCTTCTGTGTAGGCCGATGCAAGATCAGTAACCAAGGGATTCATCCTAACAAATATGGCAAATAATGGATCCAATGCTCGAAAGTATATTTGAAGAGCACCACTTTCCTCAATAGTATAGGGAGAAATTAATCTCGCATAAAGCTTTCGAAACCTCAAGTTGAAATTTCTCACTGGCTCATTAGGTTCTCTTTTGCAAGAAGCAAATTGTTGATATATCATGAGAGGATCAATGAACAACCTAAATTGATTGATAAACTCATCTTTCAATTGCGTCCAAGATGTAATAGAACCAGTGGGTAAATTGATGTACCAATCATATGCCACCTCATCTAGGGTTCCAGGAAACATTCTACATGCCACATCCTCATGTTCGACATTCCATCTAACTAGGATATCCACATAGGCTTGAATATGTTCCTCGGCTGATGTTGGACCATTGTGCTTAAATTTGGGCAAACATTTTTCTACGTTCTTGGGTAAATCATGAGAATCTCCACTAATGTTCAAAGGACTAACATGTATCCCATACCACGTTCCTGCAATTGTAGCCATTAATGAAACTCAAAGAATAACTTCAAAACCAATTTGTTAGTCATGAATAAAAGAAGGAACCATGACAAAGCAATATTCTAAAAATGTAAATTAGTTTCTGATTCACCAGATCACATATGCGCAAGTGAAGAGCATACTCCTAGTGTTGTAGGCTTTCTGATTCACAAGATCGCATTACACGCAAGTGAAGAGCATAATACCGACAACAAATACATTTTTAGACAAAGTAATTCCTTACAAATAAGCATGAAATGACTAGCAAATATCAAACATGTAACGTATGAATAATCATGTTAGCATCAACCAAGAAATGTATCCATTAAAATCAAATGAAAGTAATTGCATGGAGACAACCTCGTTAGTCAAGACCAAATTTTTTCAAAATCAAATCAAAACACATTATTCCTGTATGAACAATCAAAAGCGTTAGAACAATGCATAGCAATTCATGTCCTCCTTTTAACACTACAAGGTTGTATTGTTAAAAGAGGGCTAAAGATAATAATCAATAGGGCATGAAATATTCAAAATTTAAATCCCTATAGCATTTAAATCACACTTGAAATAAACCAATTCAGGCCCTCCTTCTAGCGCCAAAATGTTGAGTGGTATTTTCACACAGTTGTGAAAGTACACTCTCCTTTAGGATTTGGGTTCCAAATCCCCTCTTGCAAAGAAGTTAAACAAACAACTTCTCCAAGGTCTCCGCTATATTAGCATTTGCATATGTGTATTAGTAATCTCAAATAAAGATATTCAATTTAAATGCTTGGAACACCTTAGTGATTGCAAGTAACTCGTAAACAAGGGGCAATGTTGGTTTATTTTACCATGAAACTTTAGTGATTGTTCATTGAACCAAAATAGAGCAAATGTGAGTTGGTCCTCATATGACCACGATGTAGTGCTCAAGAAATGGAAATTTGTGAAAATGCCATAAAACATAACTCCTTCAATGAAATTGGAATTTTCATGAAGGGAATGTCATCATAGGCTCATGAGTGCAAAAAAAAACTGAAAAAATGAAATTTGACCTTAAAATGGAAATTTTCATTTTTCGGATTTTTTAAAATCTGCAGTAAAACAACAACTTCGATGAATTTTTTTAAATATTAAACAACTCCGAAAATGAAATTTCAAATTGCGTATTAGAAGTATGAAGTATAACCTACGCAATGGTTAAATTATTTTTGGATTTTGAAGTTTTTTAAATGTTTATTTTAATGCCTGAAAATAAAAAAAAGTTAAAATTTCTGGAAAATAAAATGCAGAAAATGAAAATGAAATGCAGAAAATGGAACACAAGATGCATTCAGTTTGATGCTATCCTATTCCGACAAAACCGAAGATATGAGGTTTTCATGCATGCAACCTAACCTATTGGACCTGCAAAACAAGCACAATCCGGATAAGCTAAGTGCTGGCTCCTAGGGTTTTAAATGAGGTTTTCAGATTTAGACATTCGCATGAAGCAACCAAGAAAACTTGCATAAACTCCATTTACAAGCCTAAAATCTGAAAAGGGGAAAAATAGACATTTAATCTTGCATGCAGAAAATGACTCCTTCTTTCTTGTCCATAAGATGCAACTTTCTAAAATTTTCTGTATTAAAAATTTGTCATTTTACAATAACAGAAGTTTCTGGTTTTCCCAAACTAGTCAATGGAAGAAAAACAACCCAAACAGGTCCAGAATGGCCCTCTTGCCTTCAAATCTGTAACTCTGCTCGTGGCAGTTTCCAACCCCTTCTGGCCTCTTTGAATGGCGTATTTAAACTTCTGAAAAAATTGTTTCTCCTTCCATGACGGTTCGTTTCATTTTCCAATGGTTGTTCGTTTCACCTTCCCTGACTGTTCGTTTCACCTTCCCTTGTGCATGCATGTGCTTTGGTTTCCATTTTGTGGCCCTTCACCATGTATCGCTCCAAATTTTTCGCATCCCTACCTTCAGGCTATTGGATCCGCACTCGGAAGGAGGATGGGAAAAGGATGATGCGGTACCTCGGATGAGAGGACTTTGCGAAGGTCCCGCCTCTCAAGGGAGGTGCATTTTGGTGATTTTTCGACGGATGGTGGGTTCACCGGGGAAACATTTGGCGGCGGTTTCCACGCCTAGGTTTTGGGAATGAGTTTTGATGAGTTCGTTTTATTTTTAAACATTCATCCTAGGTTTGGCCGAATGATTCTAACTTAAACTACATGAAAATGCAATTTAAATGAATACGACAAACAAAAAGAAAGCGAGAAAGAGAGAATTTGCGGGAGGCCAATGAAGATTACCGATCCGAAAGTCGATGAAGTTTCGATTACTTGTAGCGATCTGGATCGTACGCAATTCAACGAGGATCGCCTTCAATTTGATAAAATCGTCTAAAGCGACGGGATCGTATGCAATCGACGAATTCGTCGGACGAATTCATCGAGAGACCTGCAAAACGACAAACAGAGATGCGAAATACAAGAAATTCTATTTTGTAAACAAGGGCAAACTATATGAAAAAGTAATATGAGTATTGAACAATATACAAGAACAAAAGTAAATGCAAATCATTGTGTTTAGATAGCAGAATATGATCTTAATATGCAAACTAGACAAAATGGGTGAACTCCGGATGCAATATAGTATAAAAACTGAATAGACAATCTAATTTATAGCATAAAATGACGGAGAAAAGAGAAAGAAGAGCAAACTCCGAGCAACGATTGCCTCGATGTGTCTTGCGGTCGAAATCGTCTCGCATCGGAACGAGATCGTCCCGAATTTGATGAGATCGCCTCCGATCTTGACGGGTTAGTCGAGCTGCGATAGATGCTGGCTCCGGCTGAAAACCGGTGGTGTACCTGCAATAAAATTAATATAGGACTAGTGCAAGAGCAAATTTGAAGTGTTTTAGCGCATAGGGAGTTGATTTACATAAAAATTCAGCCAGGGGGTGGGGAAGGAAAAGTTTTAGAGTTAAATAGGCATAGGATAGTTGTTGGGAGGTTGGAGATCATCCCAATTTGGGAGATCTCCAACGGGGAAGGGTCCCAACGGCGCGGACACGCTTACGTGGAGACCGCGGGAGTTCCAACTATGCAAATTCAGTTTTGCGACAAAATCGTACGGACGTTCTAGTCCGGACGAAATCGTCAAATGCGGGGCGATATCGTACGATCGGAGACGATATCGTCAAGCGGTCAAAACAAGCTGCTAAAAATGGCACAAAAAAAGAGGAAACGGGTTTCTCTGTGGTTAACGGGCGGTTTGGGAGGTTAAATTTGAATTTAAATTTATTTACTAAGGTGAATGTAATTATTCCAATTTTCCTGCGCCAATTTTAGGGTGCTACATTTTGCCCCCTCTTTAGCGAATTTTTCGAAGAAAATGCGTTAAAGATGAGTTCTTCTCGATCTACGAGAAAGCAAAAAATTATTCCCATTTTTAGGCGACGATTCTTGGTCGAATCGTACGACAACTTACTATGGTGCCCCCTCGGTGTTTTTACCCAAATCGAACGTTTGAGGTAAAAACACGGAAAAGCAAAAAATTATTTGTGAATTATTTTGAATAAAATTAAGAAAAATAGGGTAAAACCCTAATTCATTATTCTTATTCATTTCTCTGTTTTTAGAGCTCTGGAGCAAAAAATGGTAGAGACAGTGCACAGATCTGCAGAGGTCCGCCGCGGTCTACGGGTAAGGGTTTAAACTTAGTTTAGATTGATTTAATTTGAATTTACATGCTTTGTAAATGAATTTTAGGATGAATTTTGAGCATCGCGGCCGTTTTTGGCCATCGACGTCGTCCGGACGAAATCGTCCCTAGTTGGACGAAATCGTCTCAAGTTCGTCAATTTCGCCCAAGGGCGAAATCGGCGAAAAAGGGACGATTTCGTCAAATTAGAGACGATTTCGACACGCGAAATCGGAGACGATTTTGCTCAAATTTCGGACGATATCGGCCAATAGTGGGCGATATCATCAATTGCAAAAATTTGATCTTTAAGTGGCATTATTGATTGCTAAAATTGTTATTAATGATTGTTTGTTGTTTTGATTGTTTATGCTTGCGAGAGAGGATTACTAAAGAGCGAGAGAGTGGAAATACGGCGGGGTGAGAGACGACTTGGCCGCTCTCACCCGGGCGGAGCGGGATCTGCGGCACGAGCCGGCTTGCGGCATGTGGCGAGAGATGCCGCGAGTTTCTCTCGACATGGGGCTGCGACGGCCCTAGCGGAGAGGTGGTACCGGGCTCTTCATGCTTTCGGTTACCAACGGGGGAGATGACTCCCACACTAGAGGATGTATGGAGGATTCTTAGAATCCCCATACAAGGGAGGATGATCACACCTACGGCCAATCAGGGCCACGCGATGGGACGACTCTGCGGTGACCCGAGCTTCGCCCTGGAGAAGGGCGGAGTGAACATCGAGGCACCTGCGCCGGATGCCTAGGGCATCTACAACGACACGAGTTTTGGTTGGGGTGGTTGGTGGACTTCTGCTGTGCCACCAGAGCGGATGCAGGGTACCATGGATTCTGGCGGATGTGATCTGTGACATGCACGACCATGGCTACAGATTTTCTTGGGGCGCTTTGTTCTATGCCGGCTATACAGGATCCTTTACGGGGTCGTGTACAAGGGCGGGCGATGTCTGGTCATGACATCGCTCCTACGGGTTTGGTGTTGGGAGCACATTGTGGTGCGGAGGCCGATAGGGCTTCCACTGATAGGGGTTGACGGGGAGAGGCCCGGAGTCTTCTCTCGGTGGCTCTGGAGAGGGGCACGATGACGGATCGACCTGCGGTGTCTCGGAGACTCCTGGATGACTTGGTCCCAGACCAGATCACCTGGAGGCCATGGAGGCGGCATCCAGGGTGGGCGAGAGGATGCACGGGAGGCTGGCTCGCATCAGGCAAGTCTGCTGGCTATGGATGGAGAGGGGAGAGGTGGAGCTCCACCGCTACGACCGAGTGTTGTGACAGTTCGGTCTACAGCAGGGGATCCCATCTCTCAGGGATTATGAGTTTTCTCGGACTATCCGGGATAACACCACAGTTAGCGGGGCTCCAGATATGCGGTGATTCAGGAGTCGGGACGCGGATGATGCCCCCATTCAGCCGGTGGATGGGGACGACGCGAGGGTAGCCGATGGCTACGATGCAGTACGCGGGCATCCGCCCTCCTCGGATGACGAGGGCACGGGGACCGATCCACGCGGTTGTGCATCGGATAGGGAGGCGGTGCCGAGCGGTGGTAGAGGCAGCCGGGGTCACGGCGGAGGAGAGCGGAGGAGGCCACGAGGCACGGGAGAGGCCGGAAGAGGGAGAGGGAGAGGAGGGAGGCGAGACCCCCATCTCCACAGAGGCCACCATCGCACGATAAGGGCAAGGGTGTGGACATTGGAGAGAGTAGCGAGATGGCTACTCTCCGAGCGGAGAGAGATCATCTGTGAGCTCAGGTGCGGACGTTACGGGATGCGGCTGCACGGCACCGGGGAGGTGTCGCGGCTACGAGACGAGAATGCTCGTCTCAGGGCACGAGGCGGAGGGGTGAGCACTCAGGAGCTGATGCGGTCGGTTTCTCAGACCGCATTCTATCAGGCGCTATACTACCGGGCGGTGCCAGAGGGCCAGAGGATACAGGTGCCACCTGCCATAGCGAGATCCTATCAGGACAGGGTCGACGAGGAGCTCATCCCGATCGACGACGAGGACTCGCGGTACCACACATACTGCGATGGGACCACCTCGTCCTCCGTAGGGCGGGGGAGGAGATGAGGCCGAGAGCTCTAGAGGCTCTCGAGGCTAGAGGGCGGGATACTGCCACTGATATTGTATTATACTTGTATTGATAGAGGATTGAGTATGCCGAGGTACAGATTGTGGCATACCAATCCAGTTTTGATGATGTATATATTATGTTGATATATATAGATGAGATATTTTTGATCATATGACTTGTCTTATGTGATGCTTATGATACTTTTTATGTTTGATTGATTGATTGAGTTGATTGATGTAATGATTTTATTGATGATTCATGTAATTATGTCGTTTTGGAAAATATTATAACTTGGATGTCATGCTATAAATATTTTAAATGAAATAATCTGATGTAACAAATTGATTGGTTGTAATGAAATGTGATAAAAATAAAAAGAGATTTCTAACAATAATTTCAAAGGACATTGTCGCTATTATAGACCATTTCATGGAGTCGCTTGCTCACTCGGTCGTCAAGCTAGTCCCAGGATAGAAATATTGTTAAAAGAAAAGAGTGCTTAAGAGACTGTCTTAAGACTTTGTTGTGATGATGCAAATGATGATGATGATGGTTTGCTTTCAGATTTCCATAAAAATATTATGCATGAAATATTGTGAAATGATTTTTGCTAGGCATAAATTCTTAAGTGTGATAAAATTTGTTGAATAATTCCTTAAGAATTATACCATCATTGCAAAATGCAAAGGTTGACATAATGATATGAAATAATAAAAATGTGTTTGCTTTTGAAAAGCATAATTTGTATAAAATGAAGTCATATGTTTTGTATGATCTTTGATAAATCGGGAAATAAAATTGTTACAATGGTTTGCGCTAGGCATAGAATATGTAGGTATAGACTTATACCATCATCGCGAAGATCAAAGAAAGGATAGTTTTATTGCATGATTAATTTTTGATGAACAGAAAATATGATAATGAGGACTTGCGCTAAGCATAAAATTCCAATTTTGGTTTTGAAACTATACCATCGTCGCGAAAGTCGATAAGATATATATGATATGTTTTGATTGAAATTTTTGATTTTTTCTATTATATAGTTATCTTTGTGGTAAATAATTGTACTTGGTTTATTCCAAACAAGTTTGCAAAAATAATATTTCAAAGTATTTTGAAGACAAAAAGTTAGATTTATAAGGAATCCCATGTGCATAAGTGAATTCATTGCCAATCTTGATTTATCATAATGATAGACAAAATCTCTCAAATACAAATGTGTGTGCAATTGCATTGTTCATTTACCAATTTTGAGCAAGATACTATGATACAAGTGATTTGAAGAAACCAAATAAGTGTTCATTAACCATGATGTAGATGCATATAACCATACTAGGCTACTATGTAGATCGGATTATCAAGAGCTAGCTAATCCATAAGCGAGACATAGGTCTGTACAAAAGAAGGTCGCTAATGTGACGGACATATCGCCACGCTAGGAGTTACCCAAGGCCAAGCGGGTTGGGCACAAACCACTGTTATGGGGCTTACCTCACAGTTTTCGAATAATTGAGAATTCCAGGGATTCAAGCTCATTCACCCTTCTTTTCTTTTCAAAGGGTAGGGAAAGGGATTTTATTGCTTTTCTTGCTTTCTTTTGAACTTTGCTTATTTTTCTTTTTGTATTTCTTTTGCTTGATAATGCTTGGAACATTGTTGACATAACATTTTTCTTTTCTCTTTTTCTTGAATTTTTCTTTTCTTTTTCTTTTTCTAGGGATACTTGCTCAGATTAGCTTTGTAGAGCAAGGGATTTTTAATGTAGGTAGGGGTGAGCTTGTCCTTTTGCCAATTCTCAAAGATTCTAGACCATGTGCATGATAGGATAGCAAGGGAAACTTTTCACTCAAGAAATCAGTTCTACTATGTAGCAAAACATGGAAATTACAAATATAATCATTTTATTGTGAAAAGATGTGCTTGGTTTAAGTAAATAACAAGATCAATTCTCTATGCTCAAACTTTATTTAATTGAATTTTGTGAACTTTGATATAAGAGAGATTAGTAATCATGCCAGATAAAATCAAGATATTTATTGTGTGAGTGTGCAAGTGAGGGATGCCAAATAAATGCTAGTTTTATCCAAAATAAGTTGAAACATATAATTGCAATAATTGTAAGAAAATAATGATTTTGAGAAAGTTTTGAGAATGTTGACTCTCTCTTTATTCCGTATATTGTTTTGGTTTCGAAAGAGTCAAGCATATAGCTGTTTTTGGATTTTTATGTTGATTTTTGTTTTGGAGCAAAAGGAACTTTACAAGTGCTTTTAAAAAATGCAATAAATATTTTTGAAGATTTTTGAAGATTTTATGAATGTTTTTGAGGTTTTTGAATAAATTGAAAGAAATACACGATAATGATTTTGAACAAATATATACATGGATGAAATGACCAAATTTATGCATAATAACGTTTGAGATGTAAAATATTCATGGGTTCTTTAAGTTCTTTACCATCTAAGGTAGATAATTTATATGCTCCTGATTCAAATTTTGCAGTAATGATGTACGGTCCGAGCCAGTTGGGCTCAAATTTACCTTTCAGTTCTTTGGTTGCATTTGTATTCTTTTGATTTTCTTTTAAAACAAGGTCGCCAATCTCAAAGGATCGATGACGAACTTTCTTATTATATGCTCTTTTAAGCTTGTTTTGGTATGCACGGAGATGCTCTAAAGCATTGATGCATTTTTCATCTAGGAGTTCCAGTGGACTGAGTCTGCCAGCGTGATATTCATCTCCTACTTCGGTGTCTTGAAGTAGCAAGAGCCAAAGAAGGAACTTCCAATTCAAATGGAAAAAGCTGCTTCGGCACCATATACCAAAACAAATGGTGAAGTGCCCGTGGGGGTTCGAACACTAGTTCGATAAGCCCACAAGAGTGGATATAATTGAATATGCCGATCACGGCCGAGTTTATTGACTAGTCTTTTGAGAATTTTGATTAGAGTTTTGTTAGAAGCTTACGCTTGACCATTACCCTGAGGATAATAGGGAGTAGACCAGCGATGTTGAATCTTATATTTTTGACATAATTTTTTAACATCTTTATTTTTGAACGGAGTTCCATTGTCAGAGATGAGATTTGCAGGAATTCCGAACCTGCAGATGATTTGATTAAAAATGAATTTAGAGACCCTGTGAACCGGTGCAGGAAGCTAAAGGCATAGCTTCAACCCACTTCGTGAAATACTCAGTGGCGGTTATGATGAACTTATGTCCATCGGAAGACACGGGATTAATTTTACCAATAATATCCAAGCCCCATTTAGAAAAGGGCCAAGGAGAAGAAATAGCCTGCAGCTCTTGTGCAGGTGCATGGACAAGGTCAGCATGTTTTTGACACTTGTCGCAATGGCGCACATATTCATGTGCATCCGTTTCCATGGTAGGCCAAAAGTATCCTATCAGAAGGAGCTTTTTAGCAATGACGCTACCACTAAAGTGTCCTCCACAAGATCCATCGTGGGCTTCACTCAAGGCTGATTTAGACTCTTCTAAATTTAGACATCTTAATAGGATACCTTCAAAAGATCTCCTATATAAAGTATTGCCAATGATTACAAATCGACTTGCTCGTCGACGTAATAACCGACGTGGTTGCGATTAGAATTAGCGGGGAAAGTCCCATTTTGGAGGAAATCAAATATGTACGTATACCGAGTTCGGGAGTAGTTTCCTTGATTAGAAACACATCCAAAGGCTCTAAGCATGACTTATGTGAAGCGGGTTCCTGGAGTCGACGAATGATGATAGTAGCATATTCGTCGTCTAACTCCAAGGGTAAGAGAGATGCGGCGGCGGCCATAGCATCGGCTGCACGGTTGCTAGTTCGAGGAATGGCTTCCAAGGTAACTTGATCAAACAAGGCCATTAGTTGTAAAACATAGGCCTTATATGGGCGAAGTTTATCATCTACAGTACGATAAACTTCATTAATTTGGTTTATAACCAATTGGGAATCCCCAAAAACTAAGAGGTTTTTAATTTTAAGCGCTAAAGCGGCTCGTAATCCAAGGATTAGAGCTTCATACTCGACGATATTGTTGGTGCAAGCAAAGGTTAGTTTGAAGGACGGAGGAATAAGATGTTTTTGCGGAGATATTAAAATAATACCCACATCTGACCCCACTCATGCATCGGGCTCCATCAAAGTATAAGGACCATTGTTCAACAAGGTCTGCCTCTAATTGAAGGCATTCATCGGAAACTCGATAATGAGGGGATGAGTAGACTCTAAGGGTGCGGCGACTAATTGATCTGCTATGATTTGACCCTTAACAGACTTCTGTCCTATGAAGGTGAGATCAAACTCGCTTAGAGCAAGAACCCACTTGGGTGTGCGACCCAATAAATAAGGTCGACTCATGAGATATCTTAAAGGATCATATTTGGCAATGACATACGTTTTTTGGCTAAGCATGTAATGTCGTAATTTTTGCGTAGCAAACACGACTGCTAGACATAACTTCTCTAACATTGTATAGCGGGTTTCATAAGCTGATGAAGGTGCGGCTAATGTAATAATTAGCACGTTCTCATTTTTCATCATCAAGGTGAGCTAACATAGCTCCTAAGGCGAGAATACGAAGCAGAAATATATAGAAGAAATGGGCGATCAGATTTAGGCGGTGAAAGCACGGAGGGTTAAGGAGATATTGCTTGAGAAGTTCAAAAGCTTCTCTACATTACGTGTCCCAATTAAAGGGGACGTCCTTCTTAAGGAGTTTAAGAAAGGGACCGGTTTTGTCCGCCAGCTTATCAATGAAGCGACGGATAGCTTGAAGTTTACCTTGTAAACTTCGTAATTCAAATATATTAGTGGGTGCGGGCATATCAGTGATAGCCGCAATTTTGAGAGGGTCAATTTCGATACCACGTAAAGAAACTAAAACCCCTAATAACTTGCCGGATTTAACTCCGAATATACATTTTATTGGATTTAATCGAATGAGATATTCTCGTAATCGATTAAAAACTTTTCTTAAATCGTCTAAATGATGATCTTCAATAAGAGAGCGCGCTATAATATCATCTACATAATCATGTAGGATATCATGCATCATATCATGAAAAATGTAGGTCATAGCCCGTTGATAAGTTGCACGGGCGTTCTTTAAGCCAAATGGCATCACTTTCCGACAAAAGGTACCCCAGGGGGTAATAAAGGCTATTTTAGCCTGGTCTTCAGGAGCTATCCTGATCTGATTATAGCCGGAGAATCCGTCCATTAAGGACATCATCCCACTCCCGGAAGTGAAGTCAATAATTTGATCCATATTTGGAAGAGGAAAGTCGTCTTTAGGGCATGCAGCGTTAATATCTCTGAAATCTGTGCAAACCCTAACTTTGGTGGCTTCTTTCTTGGTGAGTTGGAACTACATTGGAGATCCATTCAGCATAATCAATAGCTTGTATGAAGATAACATTTAGGAGTTTTTCTAACTCCCCTTTGACTAGAAGAGCCACTTTGGGATGCATTTTTCTAAGTTTTTGTTTAACAGGTTTAGCATCCGGATGGACCACTAGATGGTGCATGACTACAGAAGGGTCTAGACCTGGCATATCTTCATATGTCCAAGCGAAGACATCTTCATACTCTTTAAGAAATGCTATGTATTGTTTTTGTTTTTCTTGACTTAGTTCTGCTCCAATGTTGATTATGTGAGGGTTGTCCTCAGTTCCAATATTAATTTTAATGACATTTTCTACCTCCATGTGTAGATCTCTTTCAAAATTAGGTGGGGCGGGTGAAACGCCCAACTCTTGTAATTCTTGTAAAGTTAATTTAGATAATTCGTTATGAGGGTCAGTGGCCTCAAGTTGAGCTATGGTTGGTATAGAACCATCAAAATAAAACCCGTTGTACAACATCTCTTCAACAGAGACATCATGGAAGATATCTCCTTCCAACTCTTCATCGGGGTCAGACAATCATTTCGGGGTATGCTATGGATAGCATGTTGCATGAAAATGACGGATTTTTAAGAGGCAAATCAACATGTCTATCCAAATAGTCTTGATAGCATATGAGATGATCATCATCCTCAAAAGGAAAAGGTTGACCCTTACTAGGTAATAGGCCCACACCACATCGGGCGAGGCCATGGTTCTACCTCGAAAGGTTCTTTCATGCCATTTTGGAAAGGTCCTAAGCCTTTCCCTTTATATCCCATTTTAAGCATCATGGGTTTAGCTTTAATATAATCGTTGGTAAAATAGCACCGAGCATATCCATCATGATGGGTTTTGATATTATGAGGGATTCTTCCCCGAGTCCATATCCTTTGTAAATGAAGGCGCAACTCCCGACTTGGTAAGTACTTCCCATAGGTTGTGGGAGGCCCAAAGTACGAGGAGATGGCGGCAATTGATTTAAAAGGTTTGAATCTTGCATGAAAGCATTCATTTTTTCTGATATTAAGGTTGTAGATAAATCTGGTAAAGATCATCAAAAAGGGCATAAGATGTAGAAGGCTTATTACCTATGTCTTGAGATGTGGAAGGTATGATAGATGTGTCTATAGGTTTTGAATTTATGGGATTAGAACTTGAAGAATTGGTTGTAGTTTTAAGAGCTTTTTGAAGTTCTAGAGTAATTTGTTTAGAAGGTGGTTGATCTATATGGGAAGATGAAGTTAATGGAGGAGGAATAGATGAAGTGATGGGTTTATATTTCATGAGTTTTAGATGAAGAAGAACTAGGATATGTGGATGACGGAGCGAGGGCAAAATTGCACTCCAACTGGTTTTGCCAATGCACACATATCAAAAGGTCTAGGGTCACCATGAATAGTGACCAACTGATTTTTAAACTCAAACTTAACACATTGGTGTAAAGTTGATGGGACTGCTCGCATGGCGTTAATCCAAGGGTGACCCAAAAGTATATTGTACGATCTTTGGGCAATGTACAATAAACACAGTTGTCTCAAGGGTTCTAGGACCAACTTGCAATGGGAGGGTAATGACTCCACACGTTTCTTGTGTTTCGTCATTAAAGGCTTTGATAATCATATCGGTCTTCTTCATTTCATCACTTCTAAAACCAAATCGTTGGTAGAAGTCAAAGGTGCGAATGTTTAGAGATGAGCCATTATCAATCGGGACTCGTTTGATGACTACATCCCCAATTAAAGCTGTAATATACAAGGGATTATCCTTGTGTAAAGTGTGTTGTGGGATATCTTTATCCCGAAAGTCAATACAATCAATCTCTCGCGTGATGATAGTATTGGCCATAGCTTCGAGTTGGATGTTTTGAGGTACCATCATATGGCTCAAAGTAAGCATCAATTCATCCCTATGGGTGGGAGAGGATCTTAATAAATCTAAAAGGGAGATTATGGCGGTGGTATTAGACAATTGTTCATTAATGCTTGTAAGGGGGTTTAGGTTGAACAATAGGAGCATTATTTCCTTTATTAGGATTTTTCAGAACAAATGGAGCTGGTCCATCGTTCTGGTTTGGTTCTTGTTGGGGATTTTGAGCTTGTTGTCGGGTGACGACTCCGATGGTACCTACAATGTTATAGTGACGACGTTGAAACGGTCTCGGTTGAGAGTTTATGGCTTGTTCATAAGGAAGGACTTCATTAGAAGAAGGTCGAGTAGTGACTCTTATGGGAAATGGTTCTTATGGAACATTAGCATCTGTGATAGGTTGAATAGGATCTGATTCATTTTCAGAACTATTCGATTGAATGGTGTCTACTTCACTTTCACTATCTGACTCTATATCGCTAGAATCGGAAGTTTGAAAATTATGTAAGGGCCTGGTTGTAACCAGGGATAAGGTTGTGTCGAATGTGTGAGAGTCCTGAACAGGTAATTGCCCGCTAATGGTTCCTACATATCGGGTAGGAGGGGGAACATTATGATGTTCAATTTGATTAGCTACCTCTTTACCATGTCTTGGTAAAGGGTGTTGAAATATGTCTAAAGTTTGATTGGCATTCTGATTTTGATTTTGGGGAGCAGTCTTTTGGGTATTATTAGGAGGGTTTTGTTTAGGTTGGAAGGCTTGCACTTCCATTTCATTATTGTCAATCAAATCTTGTATTTTATGTTTCAATCTCTTACAAGCGTTGGTAGAATGTCCGGGACCTCTATGAAAATCACGGTGCAAATCGGCTCTATATCCGGGTATGCTTGGGTCGGGTTCCCGGATAGGTGGCGAGTTGGATTAAACCTCTTTCAAGAAGTTGAGGTAAAATAGTTGATAAAGGTTGGTTTAATCTAGTGAACTCTCGAGGAGGCTTATCGGGGAGGTTTCAAGATGAATTTTTCTGTTGTTTTTGTTGCATTGACATTAGCAACATTTCTGCTGTCAGTGACTCCATCACCGACAACTTGTTTGTTTTTATATTGATTTCTAGATGTTTTCTCATCATCCTTCTTTCTAAGTTGGCCTCTCCTAATGAGGGCATCTTCTACTCTTCGAGCTAAGTCTATAGCTTGATCGAAGGTAGTCAAAGTAGTTGTTGATAGCTCATAAGAAAGTTGTTCTTGTAAATTGTTAATGAAAATGTCTAACATTTCCCTATAGGGTAGCACAAAGTGCGGTTTTCCTGTCAATTGTCTCCATCTTGCTAAGAAATCAGCAAAACATTCGTCTTTATCTTGTTTTAAATTGTATAGGTCTTTAATAGTTACATGCCTCTCGATGTAGGCACTAAATTGATGAACAAATGACTCAGTTTTTTCTTCAAAGTTTCTTAAGGAATGAGTGGGCAATTGATAATACCACTCTAACGCCATTCCACCTAAACTTTTGGGGAACATTTTTAGTAATAGCAAGTCGTCATGCGATATGTCGTGACATGCTATCCTAAACATGCGAAGATGTTCTATGGGATCTTCGGTTCCTTTATAGATAGGCGGGACGGGCATGGGAAAATGTTTAGGGTATGGTTGAGCTACCACTATGGGATCCAATGGTTGGCTACAAATCTCTCGATAATTATACGAGGGACGGTAGGGATCTATCTGGTCCATACGTGAAGCCAATTGTTTCACCATAGCTTCCAAACTACTAGTTTGCCCCCATATTGATTCGGTGGGGCATTGCCATAAGTGTTATGGGCGTAGGATGGAGGAACATGCAGATTAGATGCCATGTTACTATTGTGTAAAACATTGGTAGGAAAAATATTATGGAGGAGTTTTGAAGTTGGATTGTGTTGTATTGTAGATTGTTGAAAGTTTGTATTTGGCTTTGTTTTAGATTTTTGTCTATTTAAAGCATTTTGCTCAATAGTTTGGAGGAAGGAAGTAGTGAAGGGAATTTTCTTTTGTGCGGGAGTGATTTTAGGTTGAGTAACAGGTTGCTTAGGAGGTTGGGTGACCTGTTGTTTGGTCATGGCTTGGGCTATAGTGACCATATTCGCATTAGATGGTCCACCCTTATCACTTTCTTGATCAATGAAAGACAAGGGATTAGTTTGCATATCAAGCGCCCGTTCTAAGGCTGCTTGAGCATCACTAATTTCCCCTTTATCAATACGGACTGCCACATTAAGGACGTCGATATGTTGATTAAGAAATTTTTGAAAATGTTCTGCGTTGTCAAAAGTGATGCCTCCATTTGGAGCTATTCTAGGGGATGAAGATTCTTTAACACTTCCTTCTTGTTCCTTATCTTCACCTAAGTCTTCATCCGATTGTCCTAGAGTTTCACCTTCCGGATTTGTATCTCCAAGAAGGACATTTGGGTTTTCGGTTGTATTTTGTAGCCAATCTTCTCCTTCTCCTAAAATTTCTTTACCATTCCTAAGTTTAGTCATGGTGCTAAGTTTTGATTTCAGCAAATATATATATATATATATTTTTATATATATATATATATATATGCAACAAATTAAAAGGTATATATTTATATATACCTAATGCAATATTGTAAATGAAATGTTTAAGTTTTTTACTATGTTCTTTTTTTTTTTTTTTTTTAGTTTTTTAGTTTTTTCTTTGAAACAATATAATAAAGACGGCAAATGAAACAATAAATGCACACAATAATAATAAGGCTGAAATTAGATGAACTAATCTTCTATGAATAACTTATGGATATCATTAATAGGTTCAAGTTGTTCAGGGGTCATGAAATGTTCTTCTTCAAATTGAAAGTTTTCTTTTAAGAATTTGATGAAAAGGGCTATGGTGATATTATGCTATTTGAGATCTTTGGTTGATAAAAGTAAAGCTCATGGCAATACTCTCGATATAGCACAGCTCGTGGAACTCTATTCCATCTTTCCCTATATGTGAGAACAACTTCTTGGTCCTCTACAAGGCCTAGGAATCGGTATACAATGTCTGCATTCTCGAGGTATTCCTCGAAGGCTGAACAACTACGAAGATACTAAAGCTCTCCTATAGGCTAACCACCTATGGCAAGCTCTCACGAAGTTCATGATAGAACACTAATTGATGAGGATCCGGGATTCTATCCAAGACTAGCCTCTTAATCTGTTTAAGTTGTGTGGACCTAGATGAAATGATACTAAGTCTCTCGATAAGCTCGTCCCACAAGGATTGATTTCTACTTGTTTCGGGGGATACTAAGGACAGAATTAACTTCTATGGCTGCTAATTGGTTTACTACGTTTATAATAACTGCTAACCTCTTTTTAGGAGCTACCATCTAAACATGATTTTGAACCTTAAATGTTTTAAAATGCATCTAAGTTTTAGTTGTTCTAATTTTTTTTTTTTTTTTGTTTGCTTTTGCTTTTGTTTTCAAAAGGTTATGATGCATTTCACGTCGGGTTCACCAAAATGTATCGCTCCAAATTTTTCGCATCCCTACCTTCAGGCTATTGGATCCGCGCCCGGAAGGAGGATGGGAAAAGGATGGTGCGGTACCTCGGACGAGAGGACTTTACGAAGGTCCCGCCTCTCAAGGGAGGTGTATTTTGGTGATTTTTCGATGGATGGTGGGTTCACCAGGAAACATTTGGTGGAGTTTCCATGCCTAGGTTTTGGGAATGAGTTTTGATGAGTTCGTTTTATTTTTAAACATTCATCCTAGGTTTGGCTGAATGATTCTAACTTAAACTACATGAAAATGCAATTTAAATGAATACAACAAACAGAAAAGAAAGCAGAAACGAGAGAATTTGTAGGAGGCCAACGAAGATTACGATCAGGAAGTCGATGAAGTTTCGATTACTTGTAGCGATCTGGATCATCTGCAATTCAACGAGGATCGCCTTCAATTTGATAAAATCATCTAAGCGACAGGATCGTCTGCAATCGATGAATTCGTCGGACGAATTCATCGAGAGACACGCAAAACAGACAAACGGATGCGAAATACAAGAAATTCTATTTTGTAAACGAGGGCAAACTATATGAAAAAGTAATATGAGTATTGAACAATATACAAGAACAAAAGTAAATGCAAATCACTGTGTTTAGATAGCGAGAATATGATCTTAATATGCAAACTAGACAAAATGGGTGAACTCCAGATGCAATATAGTATAAAAACTGAATAGACAATCTAATTTATAGCATAAAATGACAGAGAAAAGAGAAAGAAGAGCAAACTCCAGGCATTGATTGCCTCGATGTGTGCTTGCAGTCGAAATCGTCTCGCATCAGAACGAGATCGTCCCGAATTTGATGAGATCGCCTCCGATCTTGACAGGTTCATCGGCTGCGATAGATGCTGGCTCCGGCTGAAAACCGGTGGTGTACCTGCAATAAAATTAATATAGGACTAGTGCAAGAGCAAATTTGAAGTGTTTTAGCGCATAGGGAGTTGATTTACATAAAAATTCAGCCGGGGGTTGGGGAAGGAAAAGTTTTAGAGTTAAATAGGCATAGGATAGTTGTTGGGAGGTTGGAGATCATCCCAATTTGGGAGATCTCCAACGGGGAAGGGTCCCAACGGCACAGACACGCTTCTGCCCAGATTGGAGACCCGTTGGAGCGGATTCCAACTATGCAAATTCAGTTTTGCGAAAAAATCGTACGGACGTTCTAGTCCAGACGAAATCGTCAAATGCGGGGCGATATCGTACGATCGGAGACGATATCGTCAAGCGGTCAAAACAAGCTGCTAAAAATGGCACGAAAAAAGAGGAAACGGGTTTCTCGACGGTTAACGGGCAGTTTGGGAGGTTAAATTTGAATTTAAATTTATTTACTAAGGTGAATGTAATTATTCCAATTTATTGCGTCAATTTTAGGGTGCTACACACCATGAAAATGTAACATGTCACAATATCGTGACACTTTTTCCTCCTTTGGCCGTGAAAATGCAACATGTCATGATATCGCGACACTTTTTCTCTTTTGGCCGCGAAAATGCAACATGTCGCGATATCGCGACACTTTTTCTCTTTCGGTCGCGAAAATGCAACATGTAGCGATATCGCGACACTTTTTCTCTTTCGTCCGTGAAAATGCAACATGTCATGATATCGCGAAACTTTTTCTCTTTCGGCCGTGAAAATGCAACATGTTGCGATATCGCAATATTTTTTCTCTTTCGGCCGCGAACATGCAACATGTTACGATATCGCGACACTTTTTCTCTTTCGGCCATGAAAATGCAACATGTCGCGATATCGCGACACTTTTTCTCTTTTGTTCTTTCTTTTCTCGTTTGGTTGCGAAAATGCAACATGTCACGATATCGCGACACTTTTCTTTCTTCTCTTGCTCTTGTTCTTTCTAGCCGCAAAAATGCAACATGTCGCGATATCGCGACACTTTTTCTCTTTTGTCTACGACAATGCAACATGTCGTGATATCGAAACACTTTTTCTCTTTTTGCCGCGACCATGCAACATGTCGCGATATCACGACACTTTTTCTTTTTTGCCGCGACAATGCAACATGTTGCGATATCGCGACACTTTTTCTTTTTGCCGCGACCATGCAACATGTCGTGATATCACGACACTTTTTCTTTTTTGGCCGTGACCATGCAACATGTCGCGATATCGTGACACTTTTTCTTTTTTGGCTGCGACCATGCAACATGTCGCGATACTTTTTTCTTTTTTGGCTGCGATAATGCAACATGTCGCGATATCGTGAAACTTTTTCTCTTTTGGCCGCGACCATGCAACGTGTCGCGATATCGCGACAATGCAACATGTCGTGATATCGTGACACTTTTTCCTTCTTAGATTTTCTCTTTGCTTTGAACCACGAAAATGCAACATGTCGCGATATAGCGACACTTTTTCTCCTTGCGGTGTTTTGCTTTTTCTTTGATCTTTAGCATATGGGCCACTTCGGTCTTCTTGGAAAACATACAAAAAATGTGGGTCTCCAATTTGGGGTACGTTGTGGAGTAGCCACAACAAGATGATGATTCTAGGTCAAATCGTACGACTGCTGACTATGGTGCCCCCTCCGTGTTTTTACCCAAATCGAACGTTTGAGGTAAAAGCGTAGAAAAGCAAAATTAAAAAAATGTTGTTGATTTTAAATGAAATTAAGAAAATAGGGTAAAACCCTAATTCATTTTTACTGTTTTAGAGCTCTGCAGACAAAAATGGTTGAGACAGCACACCGATCGACAGAGGTCCGATGCGGGCTACGGGTAAGGATCTAATCCTAGTGAATTATGTTTTAATTTGTTTTGTGCAATTTTTTGTTTTAAATTTTGATTGTTTTGGGGCATCGCGGCCGTTTTTAGGCCGTCGACGACGTCGGGATGAAATCGTCCCTATTTCATCGAAATCGTCCCTAGATCGTCGATTTCGTCTGAGGGCGAAATCGACGAACTAGGGGCGATCCCGTCCAACAAGGGGCGATCCCCAAGTTGTGAAATTAGGAGATGATTTCATCCTACAAAGGATGATTTTACCCAATTTAGGATGATATCATCCAATGGTGGACGATATCATCATTTTTATGAAATTAAGCTTGTTTGAATTGCATTTAATTGATTTTAATGATTGGTTTATTAATGAATTTTGTTGTTTTATTGTTTGTTTTGCAGAGGGGATTACTAAAGAGTCGGGAGTGGAAATACGGGGGGCTGAGAGATGACATAGCCACGCTCGACCAGGTGGAGCATGATCGACTAGCATAGGTCGGTTTGCAGCATGTGGCAGAGATGCCACAAGTATCGATGGACATGGGGCTACTGACAGCCCTAGCAGAGAGGTGGTATCCGGGGTCATCCTACTTTTGGTTACCGATAGGGGAGATGGCTCCCACACTAGAGGACGTATGGAGGATCTTGAGGATCCCCATACAGGGACGATTGATGACTCCTACGGCCAATCAGGGCCAAGCGATGATGAGGTTGAGCGGAGACCCGAGCTTCACCCTAGAGAAGGGCGGAGTGAACATCGAGTCTCTGAGGCAGATGCCTGGGGCATCTAGGTTGACTCGGGTGTTGGTCGGGATAGTGGGTGGCTTACTGTTGTGCCACCAGAGTGGGTGCAGATTACCCTGGCTCCTTTTAGATGTGGTCTATGACATGAGAGACCATGGATACAGATATGCATGGGGTAGCTTTGTACTATGCCGCTTGTATAGGATCCTACATGGGGTCGTATACAAGGGAGGCCGATGTCTGGTTGTGACATCACTACTACAGGTTTGGTGCTGGGAGCACATCATGGTGCGGAGGCCGATAGGGCTCCCACTGATAGGGGTTGACCGGGAGAGGCCCCAGGTTTTCTACTGGTGGTTACAGAGGGGGTCACAATGGCGGATAGATCTATCGATGTCACGGAGGTTGCTAGATGACCTCATCCCAGACTAGATCACCTAGAGGCCATGGAGAGAGCATCCAGGGTGGGCAGAGGATGGGTAGGAGCTGGCTCACATCAGGTGAGTCTATTGGCTGAGGATGGAGCGGGGAGAGGTAGAGCTCCACCGCTACGACCGAGTTTTGTGGTAGTTCGGTCTTCAATAGGGGATCCCTTCTCTCAGGGATTATGAGTACTCCCAGACTATCCGAGATAGTACTACACTGAGCGGGGCTCTAGATATGCAGCGATTCTAGAGCCAGGACGTAGATGATGCCCCCATCCAGCCAGTGGATGGTGACGATGCTGGGGTTGCCGATGGATACGATGCCTGGTACGTAGGCATCCACCCTCCTCGGATGATGAGGGCATAGGGTCCGGTGCACGCCATGGTGCGACGGATGGGGAGGCGGTGTCAGGATGCTATTGAGGCAGCGGGGGTCACGGTGGGAGAGAGCATGACGGTCTCCATAGGAGAGACGCTAGAGGATGGCACAGGCTCCATAGAGGCCATAACAGATAGGGAGGAGGGAGGAGAGATTCCCTTCTCAGCAGGGGGAGAGGCCACCATCACTCGATAAGGGCAAGGGTGTCGAGGTGGGGGAGAGCAACGAGATGGCGGCTCTCCAGGCTGAGAATGCCCACCTTCGAGCTCAGGTGTAGACACTACAGGATGAGGCTACACGTCTCAGGGCTCGAAGTGGAGGGGCGAGCACTCGAGATCTAGCATGGGCTATTGCTCAGACCATGTTCTACCAGGGGTTGTACTATCACGTGGTCCTAGAGGGGCAGAGGATACCATTGCCAGCCCCCATTGCGGAGTCGATCATGATGGGATCATCGAGGACATCCTCACGATCGACGATGAGGACCCGAGACACAGCTCGGACCTCTATGGGACCACCTCCTCCACCTCAGGGTGAGGGAGGAGATGAGGCTGAGAGCTCGAGGGCTTCTCGAGGCTAGCTGCTATAGACTAGATTGTATATATTATTATTACTTTTTGAGGGGATTGAGTATGCCAGGGTATTGATTGTGGCATACCAATCCAGATGATGTACATAATTGATTGATATATATAGATTGTCTTTTTGATGATATGACTTGTGTATATGTTGTATGATGCTTTAATTTTGAATTTTGTGATTGATTATTCATGTAATTATGTCGTTGGAAATAAATTATAATGTTATGTCATGCCATAAAATTGTAAATGAAATAATCTGATGTGAATAAATTGGTTGTTTTGTGGTGTGATTTGATGAAAATAAAAGGGACTTCTAACAATAATTTCAAAGGACATTGTCGTTGTTATAGACCATTTCATGGAGTCGCCGCTCACTAGGTCATCAAGCTAATCCCAGTATAGAAATATTGCTAAAAGTAAAAGGGTGCTTAAGAGACTGTCTTAAGACTTTGTGTTGTGATGATGAAAAATGGTGATGGTGATGATTTGTTTTCAGATTTTCATAAAAATATTATGCATGAGATATTAAAGAAATATGATTTTTGCTAGGCATAAATTCCTAAGTGTGATAAATTTTTTGAATAAGTCCCTAGGAACTATACCATCATTGCAAAATTGAATGTTGACATAATGACATAAAATAGAAAAATTTGCGTTCTTTTTAAAGCACAATTGGGTAACATAATGATGTAAGCCATATGTTTTTATGAATTTAAAATGAATGGGAAATAAAATGAGAACAATGGTTTGCGCTAGGCATAGAATTATAGGTATAGACTTATACCATCATCGCGAAATCCAAAAAAGAATTTGATATTTTAGTTTTATTGCATGATTGATTTTTTGGTTTTGAGATAAACAGAAAATAATAATATATAAACATGACTTTATTTACGAGGTTTTTGAAGATGTGAAAGAAAATTTTTGTTTGTTGGAAAGACATATATTTAATTGTTTTTATGCTAAGCAAATGTTCTTAAATAAGAAGATGAAATGATTCGAAAAGAATTGCAGAGATATTTTAAATTATCTCAAAGACAAAATGTAGATTTATAAGGAACCCTCATGTGCAAATGTGAGTTCATTACCGATCTTGATTTATCATAATGATACAAAATCTCTCAAATACAAATGTGTGTGCAATTGTATTGTTCATTCACCAATTTTGAGCAAGAGAATTTGATACAAGTAATTTGAATTAACCAAATAAGGGTTCATTGACCATGATTTATATGCATGTAACCATACCAGACTACTATGTAAGTCGGGTCATCAAGAGCTAGCTAATCCATAAGCCGACATAGGTCTGTACAAAAGAAGGTCGCTAATGTGACAGACATATCACCACGCTAGGGATTACCCAAGGCCAAGCGGGTTGGGCACAAACCACCTGTTATGGGGCTTACCTCACAGTTTTCGAATAATTGAGAATTCCAGGGATTCAAGCTCATTCACCCTTCTTTTCTTTTCAAGGGGTAGGGAAAAGGATTTTATTGCTTTTTGCTTTTCTTTTCTTGTTTGCTTCTTTTCTCTTTTTTTTTTTTTTGTATTTTTGCTTGGAACTGAGACAATGCTGAAATATTGTTGCGATGGTACAAAATAATATTTTTCTTTTTCTCATTTTCTTTGACTTTTTCTTTTGCTTCCTATACTAGGGATACTTGCTCGGATTGGTTGTAGAGCAAGGGATTTTTATTCTGGGTAGGGGTGAGCTTGTCCTTTTGTCAATTCTCAAAGATTCTAGACCATGTGCATGATAGGATAGCAGGGGAAACTTTTCGCTCAAGAAACCACTTCTACTATGTAGCATCATATCGAATTTGCAATGAAATCATTTTAATGTGAAGAGATATACTTGGTTCAAGTAAATAACAAGATCAGTTCTTCTATGCTCAAAACTTTATTTAATTCAACTGTGGACTTTGATATAAGAGAGATTAATAATCATACCAAATAAAATCAAGATATTTATGCATGTGAGTGTGAAAGTGCGGGATTCCAAATAAATGCTAATTTATCCAAAATAATTGAAAATATAACTGCAATACTTCAAGAATTGACAGGTACAAAAATAAAAAATGTTTTGAAGATTTTGATGATTTTGAAGTTTTTATATTTTGATTTTGATTGATGAATTGAAAGAATAAATACTATTACTATTTTTGAAATTTTTATATGGATGACTAAAATGAAACAATATGCAAAATAACAATATATACAAATGATGAAATGACCAAATGTTATGCATAATAGCGCTTAAGATGCATAATGTTCATAGGTTCTTTAAGATCTTTACCATCTAAGGTAGCTAATTGGTATGCTCCTGAGCCAAATTTAGCAGTGATGATATACGGTCCAAGCCAGTTGGGCTCAAATTTACCTTTAAGGTCTTTAGTTGCATTAGTATTTCTTTGATTTTCTTTTAAGACAAGGTCACCGATCTCAAAGGATCGATGATGAACTTTCTTGAGGTATGCTCGCTTGAGCTTGTTTTGGTAGGCACGAAGATGCTCCAAAGCATTGATGCGCTTCTCATCTAGGAGTTCCAGCTGACTAAATCTGCAAGCATGATATTCATCTCCTACTTCAGTATCTTGAAGTAGTAGAGCCAAAGAAGGAACTTCTAATTCAAAGGGAAAAACAGCTTCAACGCCATAAACCAAAACAAAAGGTGAAGTACCTGTGGGGGTGCGAACGCTAGTTCGATAAGCCCACAAAGCAGGATATAATTGGATGTGCCAATCTCGACCAGATTTATTGACCAGTATTTTGAGGATTTTGATTAATGTTTTATTAGATGCTTCTGCTTGGCCATTACCCTGAGGATAATAGGGAGTGGACCAACGATGTTGAATTTTATATTTTTGACATAATTTTTTGACATCTTTATTTTTGAAACAAGTTCCATTATCTGAGATGAGATTTGCAGGAATTTCGAACCTACAAATAATTTGATTAAAAATAAACTTGGAAACTTGGGTTCCAGTGCAAGAAGCTAAGGGCATAGCTTCAACCCACTTCATGAAATACTCGATGGCGGTTATGATGAATTTGTGTCCATCAGATGACACAGGGTTGATTTTTCCAATGATGTCTAAGCCCCATTTTGAAAAGGGCCAAGGAGATGAAATAGCCTGCAGTTCTTGTGCAGGCGCATGGACAAGGTCAGCGTGTTTCTGGCACTTGTCGCAATGGCGCACATAATCATGTGCATCATTCTCCATGGTAGGCCAAAAATATCCTATCCTAAGGAGCTTCTTAGCAATGGCGCTACCACTAAAATGTCCCCCACAAGATCCATCGTGGGCTTCACTCAAAGCTGATCTAGATTCTTCTAGATTCAAACATCTCAATAGGATGCCTTCAAAAGATCTCCTATACAAGGTATTACCAATAATTACGAAGCGACTTGCTCGTCTACGTAATAACCGATGTTGGTTGCTATTACAACCTTCAGGAAAGGTCCCATTTTGAAGAAAATTAAATATATCAGTGTACCATGGTTCAGGAGTAGTTTCATTGATTAGAAACACATCCAAAGGTTCTAAGCATGATTTATTTGAAGTGGGTTCCTAGAGTCGATGAATAATGATGGTAGCATATTCATCATCTAACTCCAAGGGCAAAAGAGATGCAGCTGCAGCCATAGCGTCAGCCGCACGGTTGCTAGTTCGAGGAATAGCTTCCAAGGTAACTTGATCAAATAAAGATAATAATTGTAAGACATATGCTTTATATGGACGTAATTTATCATCTCTGGTCTGATAAACATCATTGATTTGATTTATGACAAGTTGAGAATCATCGAAAACCAATAGATTTTTAATTTTTAGTGCCAAGGTAGCTCGTAATCCTAGGATTAGAGCCTCATATTCAGTAGTGTTATTAGTGCAAGCAAATGTTAATTTAAAGGACAGAGGTATAAGATGTTTCTATGGAGATATTAAAATAATACCTGCACCAGCCCCACTCATGCATCGGGCTCCATCAAAGTATAGGGACCATTGCTCTGGATGGTCTGCCTCTAGTTTAAGGCATTCATCAGGAAACTCAATGATGAGGGGATGGGTAGACTCTAAAGGTGCAACAACTAATTGATCTGCTATGATTTGACCTTTAACAGACTTTTGTCCTATAAACGTGAGTTCAAACTCGCTTAGCGCAAGAACCCACTTTGTTGTGCGACCAGATAAATAAGGTCGACTCATGAGATATCGCAAAGGGTCGAATTTAGCAATAACATACGTTTTCTGACTGAGCATATAATGGCATAATTTTTGTGTAGAAAATACGACTGCGAGACATAACTTCTCTAATACTGTATAGCGAGTTTCATAACTGATTAAGGTTCTGCTAATGTAATAATTAGCATGTTCTTTCTTCTCATCGTCAAGTTGAGCTAACATAGCTCCTAAGGCAAAATATGAAGCAAAAATGTACAAGATAAATGGACGATCAGATCTAGGTGGTGAAAGCACCGGTGGTTTAAGGAGATATTGTTTGAGGAGTTCAAATGCTTCCTGACATTCGTCATCCCAATGAAAAGAGACATCTTTCTTAAGAAGCTTAAGAAAGGGTCCTGTTTTGTCCGCCAACTTATCGATGAAGCGATGAATAGCTTGAAGCTTACCTTGTAGACTTCGTAATTCAGATATATTTGTGGGTGTGGGCATATCAGTGATAGCCATGATCTTGAGAGGGTCAATTTCAATGCCACGTAAAGAAACTATAACCCCCAATAATTTACCGGACTTAACTCCGAATATACATTTAGCTGGATTTAATCGGATAAGATATTCCCTTAACCGATCAAATACTTTTCTCAAGTCATCTAAATGATCATCTTCTTTGATGGAACGAGCTATAATATCATCTACATAATCATGTAGAATATCATGCATCATATCATGAAAGATATAAGTCATGGCTCATTGATATGTTGCACCTGCATTCTTCAAACCGAATGGCATCACTTTCCAACAAAAGGTTCCCCAAGGGGTAATAAAGGTTGTTTTAGCTTGATCTTCAGGAGCTATCCTGATCTGATTATAACCAGAGAATCCATCCATTAGGGATATCATTCCACTCCCAACAGTAAAATCAATGATCTGATCCATGTTGGGAAGAGGAAAATCATCTTTAGGGCATGCAACATTAATATCTCTAAAGTCTGTGCAAACCCTAACTTTGGTAGCTTCTTTCTTAGTTACTGGAACTACATTCGAGATCCATTCAGCATAATCAATGGCTTGTATAAAAATAACCTTCAAGAGTTTTTCTAATTCCCCTTTGACTAGTAAAGCCACTTTAGGATGCATTTTTCTAAGTTTTTGTTTAACAGGTTTAGCATCCGGATGGACTACTAGGTGATGCATAACTACAGAAGGGTCTAATCCTGGCATATCTTCATATGTCCAAGCAAAAACGTCTTCATATTCTTTAAGGAATGCAATGTATTTATCTTGTTTTTCTTGACTCAATTCTGATCCAATGTTGATTATGTGAGGGTTATCTTCGGTTCCAATGTTAATTTTTATGACGTTTTCTACTTCCATGTGTAGATCTCTCTCAAAATTAGGTGGGGCGGGTGAAACGCCCAATTCTTGTAATTCTTCCAAGGTTAGCTTGGATAATTCGTCTTGAGGAGTCGTGGCCTCAAGCTGGGCTATACTAGGTATAGAGCCATCGAAATAAAATCCGTTATGTAACAATTCCTCAATGGAGACATCATGGAAGATATCTCCCTCCAACTCATCGTCGGATTCAACAATCATCTCAGGGTAAGCTATGGATAGCATATTACATGTAAATGGGTTATTCCTTAAATGCAAAGCATCGCGTTTATCCAAATAATCTTGGTAACATATGAGATGGTCATCATCCTCAAATGGGAAGGGCTGACCTTTACTAGGAAATAGGCCCACACCACATCGGGTAGGCCATGGTTCTACCTCAAAAGGTTCTTTCATACCATTCTGGAAAGGTCCCAAACCTTTCCCTTTATATCCCAATTTAAGCATTATAGGCTTAGCTTTAATATACTCATTAGCAAAATAACATCGAGCATATCCATCATAATGAGTCTTGATGTTTCTAGGTATTCTTCCCTAGTCATATCCCTTGTAAATAAAAGCACAGCTCCCGACTTGGTAAATACTTCCCATAGGCTGTGGGAGGCCCAAAGTACGAGGAGAGGATGGCAAATTATTTAAAATAAGGGAATTTTGCATAGCAACGTTTGTTTTCTCTGATATAAGAATTTTAGATAAATCGGGTAAGAGCTCATCAGTAAGAGCGTAAGAGGTAGAAGGAACATTTCCTACATCTTTGGATGCAGAAAATATGCCTCTGGTAGGTGTAGATGTTGTAGAGATGTCTATGGATGGATCTATAGGTATGGAAGTTATAGGAGTAAAACAAGAAGCATTGGTTGTGGGTTTAGGATCTTTTTGAGGTCCTAATGTGGTTTGTTCGGAAGATGGTTGAACTATATGTAGAGGTGGAGTTGATGGAGTAGATGATGTTATGAGTGTGTGTTTCACACGTTTAGATGGATGATTAGAATTAGGATGTGTGGATGATAAAGCAGGGCAAAATTGAACTCCAATAGGTTCTGCCAAAGCACACATATCAAAGGGTCTAGGATCACCATGAATGGTAACCAATTGATTCTTAAATTCGAATTTAACACATTGATGTAAAGTTGAGGGAACAGCTCGCATCGCGTTGATCCAAGGGTGACCCAAGAGTATATTGTACGATGCAGGGCAATGTACAATAAACACGGTCATGTCTAAGGTTCTAGGACCAACTTGCAATGGGATAGTAATAACTCCACATGTTTCTTGTGTTTCGTCATTGAAGGCTTTTATGATCATATCAGTTCTTTTCATTTCATCACTTCTAAACCCAAATCTTTGGTAGAAGTCAAAAGTGCAAATGTTTAAAGATGAACCATTATCAATCAAGACTCGTTTAACTGCTACATCTCCAATTAGGGTAGTAATATATAAGGGGTTATCCTTATGTAAACTATGTTGTGGTATATCTCTATCCCGAAAGTCAATACAATCGACTTCTCGAGTTATGATAGTATTGGACATGGCTTCAAGTTGAATATTTTGTGGTACCATCATTTGGCTTAATGTGAGCATTAATTCATCCCTATGTGTAGGAGAAGATCTTAAAAGGTCCAAAAGGGAAATTCTAGCTGTAGTATTTGATAATTGTTCATTAATATTATAAGGAGGTTTAGGTTGAACATTAGGCGCATGATTCCCTTTATTAGGAATTTTCAAAACAAATGGAGCTGATCCATCATTCTGAGTTTGATCTTGTTGAGAATTTTGAGCCTGTTGTCGAGTAACGACTCCGATGGTACCTACAATATTATTTTGTGGATGATGAATGGGTCTTGGTCTAGCATTTATGGCTTGTTCATTAGAAAGTAATTGGTGAGAAGATGGTCTAGTAATGACTCTTCTTGGAAATGGTTCTTCCGGAACCATAGAATTTGTGATAGGTTGAATAGCATCTGATTCATCTTCAGAACTATTCGATTGATTTGAGGTGATTTCCATGTCACTTTCAGTCTCGTATTCTATATCACTAAGATCAAGTGTCCGAATATTATATAGAGGTCTGGTCGTAACCATGGATAAAGTTGTGTCAAATATTTGTGGATCATGAGTAGGTAAATGTCCACTAATAGTCCCTACATATCGGGTAGGAGGGGGAACATTATGATGCTCAATTTGATTAGCCACCTCTTTACCATGCTTTGGTAAAGGATGTTGAAATATGTCCAATGATTGATTGGCATTCTGATTCTGATTTTGGGGGATGTTCTTTTGAGCATTATTAGGAGGATTTTGTTTAGGTTGAAAGGCTTGCACCTCCATCTCATTGTTATCAATTAAATCTTGTATTTTATGTTTTAATATTTTACAAGAGTTGGTAGCGTGTCCAGGTCCTCTATGGAAATCATAGTGTAAATCAGCTCTGTATCCGGGTATAGTTGGATCAGGTTCCTGGATATTTGGTAATTGGATCAAACCTCATTCTAATAATTGTGGGAGAATGGTTGATAAAGGTTGATTTAACCTAGTAAATTCTTGAGGTGGTTTATCAAGAGGTTTCAGTATAAACTTCTCTGTTGTTTTCGTAGCATTAACAGTAGTGATATTTCTACTATCAGTGACTCCATCACCCACAACTTGTTTATTTTTATATTGATTTCTGGATGTTTTCTCATCATCTTTCTTTTTAAGCTGACCTCTCCTAATGAGAGCATCTTCCACTCTTCGAGCTAAATCTATAGCTTGATCGAAGGTGGTCAAGGTAGCAATTGATAACTCATAGGATAGTTGTTCTTGTAAATTATTGATAAAGATATCCAGCATTTCCCGATAAGGTAACACAAAGTGCAATTTTCCTATCAACTGTCTCCATCGAGCTAGGAAATCAGCAAAACATTCATCTTTGTCTTGTTTTAGGTTGTACAAATCTTTAATGGTTACATGCCTTTCAATGTAGGCACTAAATTGATGCACAAAAGACTCAGTTGTCTCTTCGAAATTCCTCAAAGAATGAGTGGGTAATTGATAATACCACTCTAATGCCATTCCTCCTAAACTTTTTGGGAACATTTTTAGTAATAACAAATCATCATGTGATATATCATGACATGCTATCCTAAACATACGAAGATGCTCTATGGGATCTTCGGTTCCTTTGTATATAGGTAGGACAGGCATAGGAAAGTGTTTAGGATATGGTTGTGCTACAACTATAGGATCTAGAGGCTGACTACACATCTCTCGATAATTGTACGAGGGATGGTAGGGATCTATCTGGTCCATGCGGGAGACTAACTATTTCACCATGGCTTCCAGATTACCAGTTTGTCCACCATATTGGTTCGGTGGTACATGAGTATGGGATTTGTGAGCGTATGATGGCGTGACGTAAGGATTAGATGCTATATTGCTATTATGCAAATGGTTGGTAGGAAGAGTATTATGAAGAAGATTTGTTGTAGCATTATGTTGTATCCCAGATTGTTGGAAATTGGTGTTTGGTTTTGTTTTAGGCTTTTGTTGATTTGAGGTATGTTGATCAATAACTTGGCGAAATAGAGCAGTGAATGAAGGTTTCTTTTGTGTGGGAATAACCCTAGGCTTGGTAACAGGCACTCTAGGTGGTTGGGTAACCTGTTGTTGTTGCATGTTCTAGATTATAGCGGCCATATCCAAATTGGATGGTCCAACTTGATCACTTTCTTGATCAACGAAGGACAAGGGATTAGTGCGTGTGTGATATATTTCTTCTAGGGTTGCTTGAGTGTCACTAATTTGATCCTTGTCCATATGGACTGCTCTATTAAGGGTGCCAATATTAGTATTGAGGAACTTCCAAAAATGTTCCATGTTCTCAAAAGTAACAGCTCCTTCTGGAGACATTTTAGGGGATGAGGATCCTTCCTCTCTAACAGTTTCTCTTTGTTCATTTCCTTCAACAAACTCTTCTTCTTGTTGGTCTAGGGTTCCTTCTTCCTGAATTGGGTCTTCAGGAAGGACATCTGGTTTATTTATTGGTTTTCCTAACCAATCTTCTTCTACTTCAATCTGTTTTCCATTCCTAAGTCTAGTCATTATGCTTAAATTTAGATTTTAGCAAATATATATTGATATATATATATATATATATATATATTTGCAACAAATTTGGGAGGTATATATTTTAATTATATACCTACTATAATACTTAAAAGAAAATGTTTTGATTTTTGTTATATTTTTGTTTTGTTTTTGTTTTTATGATAATATTATAAAGAGAACAAACAACATACTAAATGCAAGAAATAATAATAATAAAAGAATGGCTTAGTTTTCTATAAATAGTTTATAGATGTCATTGATGGGATCAAGTTCATCAAGAGTCATGAAATGCTCCTCTTCAAATTGGAAATGGTTTTTCAAGAATTTGACAAAGTGTGCTATGGTGATGTTATCTACTTCGACTCTGACTTGTAAAAATAGAGCTCATGGCAATACTCTCGATATAACACAGCTCTAGGAACTCTATTCCATCTCTTTCTATCCGTAAGAACGACCTCTTGATCCTCTATACGAGATAGAAATTTATGTACTACAACTGCATTGTCGAGGTATTCCTCAAAGGTGTACAACTCGGAAGACACAAGGGCTCTTTTATCTGCTAACCACCTATGGCAAGCTCTCTGAAGCTCATGATATAAGGTCACTTGATCAGGATCCAGGATTCTATCTAGGACAAACCTCTTGATTTGCCTAAGTTCGGTTGATCTAGATGAAATAAGATTCAATCTCCTATTAAGTTCGTCCCATAAAGGTGGGACTCTATATGTTTGAGATACTCTAAGCAAAGAAGTAATCTCTATAGCTGCTAATTGATTCTCAACATTAATGGTGACAACTCGTCTTTTATTATAATCTACCATCTAAATATGATATGCAATCTTACTTGTTTGTCTGATGATTCTAAATGCATTTATGTTTTTTTTTTTTGGATTGTTTTCAAAAGGTTTTTAGTTTTCACGTCGGGTTCACCAAAATGTATCGCTCCAAATTTTTTGCATCCTTACCTTCAGGCTATAGGATCCATGCCCGAAAGGGGGATGCGAGAAGGATGGGACAATACCTCGGACTGAGAGGCCCTTTGAAGGTCGCGCCTCTCGGGGGAGGGGTATAAGGGTGAATTTTTGATGGATGGTGGGTTCACCAAGAAACTTTTGAGTGGCAGTTTCCACGCCTAGGTTGAGAGTAGGTTTGATGTGTTCATTTTGTACTTTAATCATTCAATTCCTAGGTTTGGCCAAGATGAATCTAAGCTATTCTATATGCCAATGCTGATTTATATGAATATAGAAAACATGAATAAGTGCTAAACATAGAAAGTATGCTAAATAAGATAGAATATACCTGATTTCGGATGTCTGATGAAGATTCTGAGGTTTGTAGAAGTCCAAATCATCTCAAATCATACGTAATCATCTGAAATTGCATAGAATCATCTCAGATCTCAGTCGGTCATCTGAGATCAGACGAGATCATCGTCGATCTGACGAATTCGTCAGAAACCTGCAGTCACAAAAACAGATACCAAAAACCAAAAATGCAACTGCAAAAGCAAAGGGAAATGATAGAAATGATAGTAAATTTGCCTAAATGATAGATCCAGATAGTAATTAAAAGAAATGCATTAATTTAATAATTTGTTTTAACTTTATCATGCATCTATGCTAAATGAGGTGAACTCCAGGATGCAGAAATAGAATAAACCAAGTTAATGCATAAAAAAATGAAGAGAGAAGATAAAGAAATGCAAACTCTAGGCTTTGATTGCCCCCAATATGGACTACAGTCGAGATCGCCTCTAATCGTACGAGATCATCGTCGATCTACGATAGGATCGTCCGAAATCGTCTGGAATCGCCTGCGACGATCCGAGCTTGCTCCGACTGAAAAATAGTAAAATTCCTGCAAGAAAACTTGAAATACGCAATGCAAACGAAGGTGCGAAGGTGTTCTAATGCACAAGAAACTAAATTTGTAAGGAAATCAGTCACCTAGGGGTTCAGGGGGATAAACTGAGAAAATCCCAGTTTATATAGGATTAGGGAGAGGTTAGGAGGTTGGAGATCATCCCAATTTGGGAGATCTCCAATGGGGAAGACTCTAACTGCGTAGACACGCTTTCTGCCCAAGTTAGAGAAGTTGTTGAAACAGAAGCTAATTATGAAAATTTGGTTTTGGGACGAAATCGTCTGGACGTTCTGTTCCAGACGAATTCGTCAGATCTGGGATGATTTCGTCTGATCGTCGACGATATCGTCCAACGGTCAAAACAAATCCTAAAAATGGCACGAAAAACAAGGAGAGCGGGTAACGGGCGGTTAACGGGTGGTTTGGGTTAAAATTCAAATTTTTATCTTTTTACTAAGGTTTAACTGTGCCAATTTTAGGGTGCTACACTAAGACCCCCATTTTATTTTTTATAGTCATTTTCCACCGTTTTTCTCCTTCATAAGTCCCTAAGTCTAAAGTTCCATAAAATCTCATTTGTCTCGAAGCCTAAGTTCATTGATTTAAAATTTCTAAGTCATAAAACTTAGATCGCTCATGTATCATTTTCCCCCTTTCAAATATTTCCTCACGATCATAAATTTCATAAATCTAAGGATTGATCCTATACTCCTATCTTTCAATTTAATCATTCAAAAATATAAAATTATTTCTAAGGTTTGTACCTCGGGTCACGCTTTACTAAAAATTAAACCTTGTTTTAGTTTATTTTTCCTAATTTCATGCCCCCATCATCGTCTTATTTCATCTCTAAAAGGCTAAGCATAATACCATGGAATAAATTTATTTTCACTACAAAGGTTTTCCCCAACGCGAGATGGATGGCCCAGAATGATTTGGAAAATTGAAGATGGAAGGCCTAAATTTTTTGGCCTATAGGATATGGATGGCTAAGATTATTCAACCAGAACATGATGGAAGGTGCAGATTTATTTATTGAAGGAATATGGATGATGTAGAATGAATCGATAAAAAATAGAAGTGTGGCTGAGAATTAAATGACCAAAAATAGATTAGTGTTCTAGAAAATTTTGGCTGAATATAAGATTAATGACTCATAATCACTCAACAGATCAGTGGCCTAGGATATTTTAACTAAAAATTGATGTGCAACTCAAAATAATTGGCTAAAAATAAATGGACAATGTAGGATGAAACAGCAAAACCTTGACTGACAGCTAAAAAAAAATTAATTGAAATAAAGTCAATGACCAATCAAAAAAAGAAGTGCTCTAACAAATATTATTATCAAGACAAGGTACATAAGGTTTTCCTAAGTCTTAAGGGTTTCATTTATGTGAAATTTTATTTCCCCCTTTAATTTTTGATAACACCTTGTTATGTTCAAAGTTGTCCTTCACTTAAGTCCAAGATAAAAATTATCATGTTAATGTCCCAAGGTTCCCCCTTGAGTGCAATAGTTATCATAAGCCTATCTTTGTTTCTTCCTTGCAATAAAGTCAGACCATAAAGTCAAAGAATTCATGAGGGTCTAACCATGTTCTTCCCCTTCCTATTTTTTGTTTTGTTTTGTATAAGCAAAAAACCCCTTGTAGGGCCACCTTGGTCTGAGAGACCACGAACAAGGGGTTCTATACCGTCAAAGTCACCCGGGAGTCGCACCCAGCCCTGCCCAAACCAACATTATCAATTGGATTTTGGATACCCAATTTAGCTTTTTGGTAGGGTGGAGATTCGAACCTGGGTCCTCCCTTGGAGGATTGCCCTCTCCTCTCCAACTCACCTACAACACCTGGGTAGTTCTCCCCCTTCCTGTTATCCCATATTATGGTCACTTGATTTTTCCTAAGGTTGAAACATATCAAATCGTACCTAAACTCAAAGGTTATACATTCCCGCTCACTCCCTTTCTATGAAGTATAGGATGTGCGACTGAGGTCTTTTGACTAAATGGAGATACGTGGATAAGATTTATGCGACTGAATTTAAATGTGTGGTCTAAATTATTTGGTTGAGTAGAGATGTGCGACTCAAGAAGGATCAGCCAAAGATCAAATCTATGGATCAAAAAAGTTTGGAAAAATGCAGATGGATGGCCCTCAATGGTTTAGGATAGTCTAACCGATAAAGTTTCTCATGCATAAATTTTCACCTTCCATTTTCTCACAATTACTGAGAAAATTTGGTAGGACCACTACCCAAGGAAATTATTAGAGCAATGACGATGCATGATTTAACGAGAACTTGAGCAACTCATATGAGGACCAAATAGAATATTTAGAGGCACATAAGCCAAAGTATAGGTATATTTTATGATTATATCAAGCACATACCTTAATACAACATTGTGGAACCTATGGCCCATATTTAAACAAATGCCCAATCAAACAACCAATTGATGTGAGCCAATGAAAGGAAAGAAAATACACGACAAGTTAGACCGTTATGGGGGTTGATGTGTCAACTTGCATATGGTAGAAATAAAAAGTTAGTTGGTATGGAAAAAGCATGTTGGGAAATTATTAAAAAACACACTATAGTGTTGGAATATATTACATTATTTGTTGCTTGCTAAAGTACCATCATGGGTACATGTTTAGATTAGGAGTTTATCTTAGATTAGGATTTTGGTATTTGCTTAAAGAAATGAAATAAATGCATAAATATTACTAAAATATGCAATGATGTAAATATGCATGTAATTCATATGTACATGAGTCCTAAGAATCAGGGTTATGCATAGTGGCGAATTTTTTCCATTGGGGCAAAAATTGGTATTTTCTAAAATTCAAATTTATAAATTTAGGAGACCTAGATATCGACCATTTAGCCAAATTTTTTTGGGATAAAATGTTTTTAGGTGTCGGTTCGTCGTGTGTTGATAATAGTAGCATGGTTATTTTTAAAAACTTGTCAGCAATCTTACCTAAATAGAGTACCCTTTTTGCCATAAAATTTTAAAATTTCTAAATTGTCCCATCCAACTTGCCAAGTATACCACCATATATAATTAACACCCCAGGGATACTTTTTCATTTTTGGACCTTGTTGTACACTCGACGGATATACTAGTCTAATTTCTACAACCATCCAAAACCATTTTAGTAATAGGCCAGAACCAACAATTTTTGAAACCATCCAAAACCATTTTTGCAATTGTTTGGAACCACTTCTGCATCAAGCTAAAACAAACCATTTCTACAATTGTCTGGATCCCTTTTTGCACATGATTGGAATTGTTTTACAATCAGTCAGATCCTATTTTGCACCAGTATAGACCTTGTTTTGCTTTTGGTTAGATCATATTATGCTTCTAATCAAATCCTATTTTTCTACCAGTCAAATCCTATTTTTTACCAGTTCGAACCCTATTCTACTACCGGTTGGAGCCTGTTCTGCTATTGGTCAAAGCCTATTTTGCTACTGGTTGAAACCTAATTTGCTATCGATTGAAGCCTATTCTGCAACTGGTTGGAGCCTATTCTACTACTGGCTAGAGCCTATTATGCACCAGTACAGACCTTGTTGGAGCCTATTCTGCACCAGGCCAAAATTTGTTTTTCACTAGTCTGAATCTTGTTCTACACCATGTTCTCTATCACTTCTCTGTTTGCCATATTTTTTATATTTTACCATGTTTTGCATGTTGTATCCTATTTTCTCTATTTTTGTTAAAACTCTTTGATTCTTTATTTCTATTCAGATATAATTTTCTATTATAATATTATGAATAGGTGAACGCTTTGGTTCTTGAAATGCATTGTGATGTTTTTTCTCTGAAGACATTGTGTTTCTAGTCCATTTTGTACCATAATATGATAGTTTTCGACAAGTATCTTTAATTATTTTTAAATCCTATTCTACACCATACCAATATCTAAGCCCTGTTATGCACCATACTAATATCCAAGCCCTATTTTGCATATAGATGGTCATTGCTTTGTTTCCATGTTTTTCTCTATTTTTCCCTGTTCTGCATGTTTTCCTCTATTTTTCTCTGTTCTGCATGTTTTCCTCTATTTTCTTTATTTCTATTAAACTCTTCGATTCTACGTTTATATGTTTTTAAAATATTATACATGGGTAAATGCTTTGGTTCTCTAAATATATAGTAATGCTCTATTTCTTTAAAGAAATTGTGATTCTCTATTTTCTAGTCCAATTTGTACTATAATCTGATATTCTTCGACATACGTATCTCCATTTATTTTTTGCGTAGACAAGTTTTTTCTTTAATTGATTTCAACTTGTATGTTGATTACTTTTATGCTCTTATTAGTTACAAGTTCTATCACTAGAATATGGACTAGTGGCATAAATTTATAAAATCACAATAAAGAATGGTAGGAAATAAGTATGTATTTTCTACCAACCAACCATCTGTTTATTCTATTTATAATATTATCTTGAGGTCTAACAGAAGTACGACCTCTTCAACATTTTATTACTCTTATAAATTGAAAAATATTTTCCTTACAAGTAAAATGTCACCTAATGGCGATGGAAAGAATGGGGCCAAATCTTCTACTGAAAAGAGTATCCTCAAATATTTTAGCCAAATGTCAAAATGCAATGAGCCGACGACATCCATGCAAATTCAAGGTACCAATTATTTTTGACTTTTGAATAGTTAGATGTATATTTTGTAATTAATTTAAATACTACTTTCTTCCTCAAATAGTTACTGTTGACAATTTTGTCAACATTGCCTAGGGGGGTAGAAAAATCAAATTTTTTTAAAATAGTGTTTCTTTTGTAAAGTATTTATTTTATTGTTTTGAAAACATTTGTAAGTTGCAACAATTTTGCCTTTCATCGCCATCCCATTTGTATATAGAATGGAGATGCAAAATCTTCGCTAGCTAAGAAAAGAGCTTCGCAGAGTTAGGAAGATAGCTTCAGTGAAAGAAAGAAGTAGAGAAAGAAAAGAGCTTCACACCCGAAGCATTTCAAAAAAATGCTTCGGGCGAGAATCTTGCGAAGTGGCATTCAAAAGGTTTCAAACGTTAAGAAGCGACTTCACCAAAGAAGGAGAACAAAGAAGTCTACATCGCATTACGAATTTGCTAAGGAGAGAAAAGAGCTTCACACCCAAAGCATTTTAAACAGTAGCTTCGAGCGAAAAACTCGCGAAGTAGAATTTGAAGGAGTGCAAACATTGAAAACTGCTTCGCCAAGAAATCACCGAAGCACCCACTTTGGGCCTCCCCACCGGTGAACTATTTTTACTTCGTCGAAATTTGTTGTGAAGCATTTTCTTCTGATAACTTTCGTGCAAAGTGCTTTCACCCAAAGTGGTAATGGCCTGTGAAGAACAGAACATTTTGCAAGCCAAGGATGCACTTCGGTCAAAAAACCCCCGAATCATAGTTTTGAGGGAGGACCACGGCGAAGCATTTTGAAGACTCACCAGCGAAGCATCCACTTCAGGCGAAGAACCTTAGCAAAGCAGTTTTGGTACGACTTTCCATCAAAGCGACAAAATATCGAGAGCCATATTAAGGAGGAATATTTACTTCGGTGTTCTACATCCCTAAAGCTGTCTTGCAAAGTTAATTCATGTGAAGTGCAAAACCAAAAAGGAGGATCTGATTCAGCTCAAATCCATCGTGAAGTGGAGTTGCAAACTAAAATTTGGTGAAGCGCTTCAAGGGCACGCACTCCAAACTGGGTATTTTTCTAAGGCAATCAAGTGTCTCATAAATGTATTTTTACATGCCCGGTGAACTCGTTGCTCATTTTTGGCAAATGGAAGGGAAGTCTCAGCCCTTGAAGGAGAACCCAATGAACAAGGCAACCGCTCAAGCTCTGCACCTGGAGACCAAGGATGTTCAGATGGCTTATTAATGCATGTTTCCTCGGCTGACCCGATCGTAGTTTCCAGATATAGAAAAGGATTTGAAAGCTCAGTCATGAGAGGTACGAGGGCTGACTTCTTAGGTTTTTGAGGATGTACTCCTTTGTTTTATGCATTGATGGCTTAGAGGGTCGGGTCCTCTATAAAAACCCAAGAATTGTAATGTAAAAGGTGGGGGAAACTTTCTCCTAGAAAGCTGCTGTAACTTGAATCCCTGCAATTAATATAAAGAGCTTTGGGGCTTTATTTCTCTCTTGTATGCTGCCTTCGATGATTATTTCTGTTATCTTTTCTTCATTTGCATACTGTAATTCTACATTCTATATTTAGGTGTGCGATTGGGGATAGAACCCTAAAATTTTCCTGAAGGATACATAGGGGAGGAAAATGCTATAATAGTTCTCTTTTATGCTGCCTGTGGATAGTGTTTTTGTTACATTCACTCATTTCCTAGCCATCGTAATTTTGAAATCTAGATTTCAATGAAAGGGGAGGGTAATTATGGAACTCGTCCAGAGGATACATAGGGGGAATGGTATTGCATTCATTTTGATCTATTCTTGGTATTCTTTGCTACTGTTTTGAGTTGTTAGCTAGCGATCGTGCTATTGGTTCTTTCCCACTTTAATCTATTGACATTTCTTCCCTTACCCTGTTTATTTATTTCCTGCACCCTTACTATTTTATCTCTTTCCTACACCTTTACTATTTTATCTCTTTCTTACACCCTTGCTATTTTTATCTCTTTCCTGCACTCTTCTCTTAAAACATCGAAGTAGTTTAGCAAAGGAGCCATCCTTTCTCCGAATATTGGCATGAGGGGCATCTCTTCCTCCCGGCCTTTCAATGTTGGTCCAGGTCTAGGGTGCGTACACTTTCCCAAATCCTTTCCTGGGCAGATTTGATGACCAACAGTTTCTGGCACGCCCGACGGGACCCGGTCAGTCCCACCTTATGAGTGGTAGTGAGAGTCGATGCTCGTCTCATTATCAAAAGACTCTTGGCATCTGGCGACTCTATTTAACCAAGAATCTTTAAGTCATAGAGACCGGTACCTAAGTCTGTGCCTTCATGCAAACAAGATGAAGAGTTAAGAATAGAGGAGAGGAAACTGATTTCTTTGATCTTGATATTGACGCCTTCGAGGAACGCTCTAGGTTGGTCACCCCCGAGTCCTTATTATGGGGAACATCATCGTAAGAGGCTGATTTTGATGAACAAGGACTAACTTTGGATAGTACAGTAGCTAGCTTTCCTCATAATACTCCCAACTCATCGAAGCATCCTAGTGCCTCCATTCACATTAGTCATCCTGTTAGCAACCAAGGAGGAGCTTTGGGAATTCCTGTTTCTCAAAATATAGGAGCAAATATGGCATAGTAGCAGCAATAACAACAACAACAACAACAAAAACAACAAAAACAACAACAACAACAACAAATGTAGCAGTAGTAGCAGCAATCGCCGCACAGAATGTTCCCAGCATGGAATTCTTTTGGACCGCTAAATTTAGTGGGACAAGGGCAAGTTCCACCCATCACTATGAAGAAGATCCCAATGTTCGATGGAACTGGGAAGACTGCTCTGAAGCACATCCAGGACATAGTTTCTTTGGTGGTGATTCATGACATCATAGAAGAGGGAGTTATGGTAAAGCTTCTGGTTTTGTCTCTTAGAGGGAAGCTCCTCTACTGGTATAGATCTTTACCACTCGATACTATAACGGGATGGGACCAGTTAGCTAGATAGTTGATGCGAAGCTTCAATGAGTCTGCCGATCCATCTTCTCTTCTGCATCAGTTCACAACGATCCAGAGACATCCACAAGAAGAGATCACTGATTTCAATGTTAGGTTCACTCAAACTTGGCAAAGGATACCAGTTGGACTTTGGCCAACTAGCAAAGTTGTGGCATACTATTTCCTTTGGGATTTCAACCCTGATATTAGTGTCATGGTAAGGTATTCGAATATCAATACCTTCCCCGAGTCATATGAGTTAGCCCAGAGAGCAGAGATGGATCTAATAGATGTGGGAAAGCTTCCCCAAAGAATGTCTATGCCCATACTTCTTGATTTCCATTAATCCAAGTATGCAAGCGTAGCCGCTTCGTAGATCTTTGCAACCCCCGTATACCCGATCTCATCCTAGAATCCAAATCCCATTGTATCACAAATTGCTACTCCATAAATCCATTTTCCCACATTCTCAGTAGTGCAACCCGCTATCTCTTTGGCATTCCCTGTACTGCCAGTGCCACCTCAACATCCCGCCCTACCTCCAATACCAACAATGGCTCCATTGCCATCTATTCCCAAAGTCGAAGATATGCAAGCCAAAATACTACAAGAGGTTCAGTCCTTGAACTCCACTGTGCAAACCCTATCCAATGATATGACCATTATGAAGAAGAAGCAAGTGCAGCACAATTTTCTACCTAGAAGGTCTCATCCTATACCCGCGCTTACTAAACATCAAGTAGTCCAGCAAGGGAGAGCATCGACAAGAAATGATGTGATTGACGAAGCCCCGAGCAGTTTCGATTACATACATTGGTGCTCCATGTGTAATGACCCTCATGAAGAGAATACTTGTATGCTGCACCAACATTATGTACAAATGCTGGTGAGTAGTATTAATTGTGGTCAAGTCAACATCATCAGGTAGATGGATTAGAACTTGGTAATTGGTGAAGAAGAGCAAGTTGCAGTCCTTACCAAAGGAGGGAAAAGGTCAACAAAGGTAGCTGCTGAACAAATGGCTCCCTTAAATGTGCATGCCTGCCATGAGAAGGGGCAGTAACCTTCTCAGGCCTCTAGCAAATCTCCTCAACCTACATCAGTCAAGGAGAAGGCCCAATAGGCCCCTACAAATCCACCTCAGGTGGAAACTAAAGAACAAGCTAGAGAGAAGCTCAAGCTTCCTTCACTGACCAAGCGATAAAGGGTCAAAGCTACGGAGTAGTATCACACCAGGTATGAAGTGAAAAAAGAACCTAAGGTGCACAACTCCCTAGCCTACAATATTGTAGATGAGTTGAAGAAGATTTTGGCCAAGATTAGCCTATATGACGCACTACAGTTTCCCGATCAAGTGGACTTGCTACAAGAATCGTTGAAGACAATGAAGGCAAAAAAGTCTGCACCACTTGCCCTAGTGTAGACCTTGTCCATATCCATTACAGGGAAGAATAGGCCACCTCCATTCTACCTGTCTTTGCAAATGGAAGGGTATGTTGTACATAATTGTATGATTGACTTCAGGGCCGCGACGACAGTCATGCCCAAAGCAATGTGTGAAGAGATAGGTATGGAGTATACCTGAAGTAGCCACAACGTGCTCCAGTTGGATGGTACTCCCATGAAGACTATAGGAGTAATTAAAGATATACCTATCCGACTACACAAGATGCCTCAGATCATGATTATACAAGAGGTGGTGGTGGTCGACTTGGAGACATATTTTAGCATGTGATTATCAAGAGATTTTATGATGAAGTTGGGAGGATATCTATCTATGGATTACTCACACTTGGAGATTCCATTAAAAGGGAAGAAGGTAAAAATATACAATGAGAAGCCTTCTACCTTTCTTGTATAGAATATGTCCGAAGAAGAGAACAGTGATCCCGTGCATGCGATAGTGGAAGGGATAGAGCAGGTGGACCTGGTCGAGGAATCTCTTACACAGTTAAGTTGTGAAGATGAGTTTTCATTGGTAGACTTTAATGCCATGATAGAGATCAAGATGGGATGTTATACCATCACCAAGCCTAAGAAACATATCAAGTTAGAATATAAGATCTCTACCCAAGGATAATTATGGAAGTTGTTCTTCGATGGAACCTGATGCAAAAATGGTTTTGGGGTAGGGATTATTTTAGTATCACCTTCTAGAAATCAGAAAGAATATTGCTATCGGTTGGCATGGAGCTGCACAAACAATGCAGCAGAATATGAAGCATTATGCCTAGGACTCAAAAAAGCAAAAAAATTAGGTATAAAGAATCTCCAAATTTTTGGAGACTCGAAATTGGTATACAATCAAGTCACAAACAAGTGCACTTCAAAGAAGCACTATCTCAAGTCATACCATAATAGGGTATGAGACTTGTTTGACCAGTTCAAATCTCTCAATCTACAGTCTATTCCACGAGAAAAGAATCGACATGTCGATGTTCTAGCATCCATCACAGCCAAATACTATCCAGAAGAAGACATGGTGCATAAGCTTAAAGCTGTGAGGATGATTTACAGGCCCTCTATCCCAGACAAAGATCTGCATTGGTAAGTTTTTGATAGTGATGAGTAGATTGTGAATTTTATGATTCAAGAAGCAGCCACAATCGAAAGAAGAAGCCCAGATGATGAGGAATATGAAGGGCTAGTTCAATTAAAGAATAATCATGTACCCAAGGGATTAATTACTCTTGAGAGCCTCTTTGATTAGAATGATCAAGAAGTTTCTCATAGGGTCAAGGTCAATGCAAAGCAGTATCAAGATTTGGAGCTTGAACCTGGAAAAGCAATAAAAGTCAAAACAAATTGCACTTCAAAGGATCTAGAACAGATCCAACCTCTGTGTAGAAGGTATCCCGACATTGTGGCGTGGTCTTATCAAGACCTAAAGGGATACGATCGACAACTAATCCAACATACAATCAAGTTGCAAGAAGGGATCAAACCCTTATGGCAGAAGCAAAGGCCTGTCAATCCAAATATCGAGGTCCTGATGAAGGTTGAGCTCCTAAAAATGCTCAAGGCAAAGATAATTTATCCCATCAAGCATTACTCTTGGGTGGTGAATCTAGTCCCTGTCAGAAAGAAGAACAGAGATATATGACTATGCATGGACTTTCGCAACCTGAACCAGGCTTCACTCAAAGATCACTACCCTCTCTCGCAAATAGATCAGATCTTGCATTTAGTGGCTGGGGCTCAGCGCTTCTCCCTACTCGATGGTTTCTCATGATATAATCAGATTTGGGTTAGGGGTGAAGATTGGCATAAAAATGCATTCACTACCAAGTGGGGAACATTGGCTTACCAACGAATGCCATTCGGCATTTCGAATGTGGGGGCCACATTTTAGAGGGCCATGGATTTAGCTTTTGGTGAACTCTTGAATAATGTTATTATTATCTACTTGGATGACATGACCGTTTTCTCCTAAATAAGGGAGGATCATTCTTTTCACCTACAACAAGTATTCAAAAAATGCCAAGAGTTTGGCATTTCAATCAATCCAAAGAAGTCCATATTTGTGATCAGTGAAGGGAAGTTATTGGGACAGTGATATCAGAGAAGGGTCTTTCCATAGATCCTGATAGGTCCAAGGCTCTATTGAAACTCCCACTCCCCATAAAAAAGAAAGGACTTCAATCCTTTTTTGGCCAGATCAACTTTGTGAGGAAGTTTGTTCCAGATTTTGCCTAGGTCACCGAACCGATGTCTAAAATTTTGAAGAAGGGAACCAAATTCATCTAGATAGAGGAGAGAAAAGAGGAATTTGAAGAGATCAATGCCAGAGTCACTCAGGCATCAGTCCTGACCAACCCTAATTACAATCGGTATTTCATCCTATACGCCATAGGAGAACCTAAGAGCTATGCTGCAGTCCTAACACAAAAGGAAGGAGATGGTGAAGAGCGCCCCATCGTGTTTCTAAGCTAGGTGATACACCCCCATGAAGAAAAATACAATTTCATAGAAAGGCAAGTGCATGCAGTAATGAAATCTCTTAGGAAATTCAAGCAATTCATTTCCCAAAGTCGGGTTACAGTATTTGTCATACACCTTGATGTACGCAATTTCATTATCCAAGGAGAATTTGGAAGTAAAAGAGTCGGTTGGGTTTGTAAGATACAAGAGTTCGACATCAAAATCAGACCCACAAAATTGGTTTGCGGTCATGCGTTATGTCAAGAACTAGCAAAGAGTGTAGCGGCCGAAGTGACAGCTTGTCAGTGGGATGACTCGGCACCAAAAGGATGCTTTGCAAACCAAGAAGAGAACAAGCAAGACTGGGTCAGTGAGATAGTTGAATACTTCAAAACTGATAGATATCTTTCGCACCTAAATGCTTTGCAATGAAGACATTTTAGGATGCGGTCTCTCCGATACATGCTACACCCCGAAGGCCTATTTTTTAGAAATATCGAGGGAGTCCTTCTTAGGTGCATAAAAGAAGATGATAAGAGAAGAGTCCTAGGAGAATTCCATTTAGGATTATCTGGAGGTCACTTTGCAGGAAGAACAATGACATTGAAGATAATTAAGGCTGGTTATTATTGGCCTACACTTTTCATTGATGCTTTTGCAATCTGTCACATATGCGAGCAATGTCAGAGGTTCACCGGCCGAAGTAGAAGTGCTCCTATGCCTCTTCAATCGATACAGGTAGAAATGCCTTTTCAACAATGGGGGTTGGATTTTATAGGGGTTATATCACCAAACTCTTCCGCTGGGCATAAATTCGTCCTGACCACAACCGACTACTTCACCATATGGGCCGAAGCAGTACCCACAAAGCATGTCGATAAAGCAACTATTATCGCCTTCCTAGAGGGATTGATCACCCTATTTGGCATCCCAAAAGTAATTGTTACAAACAATGGTCCCAAATTTTTAGGTTCCAAAATCAACGAGTTCCTCTACCAATATGGGATATACCATAAAGTTTCCTCTAATTACTGTCCATAGGGTAACGGCTTAGCAGAATCAACTAATAAAACTCTGTTAAGGGTGCTAAGAAAGCTCATAGAGAATAACAAAAGAGCTTGGCACCTCATCTTAGATCGGGCCTTGTGGGTAGATTGGATTTCTATCAAGAAGTCAATCAAGACATTGCCTTACGCCCTGGTGTATGGCAAGGAGGCCATCCTACCAACCCATGTAGAGATCCCTGCATTTCAGCTGTTGGGTGAAGAAGAACTTAATCCTATGGAGAACAGGCTAGCTCAACTACTGCAACTGGAGGAAGACCGTGAGAATGCTTACCAGAGCTTCGCAAAGCATACCCAAATCACCTGAGACTGGTTCAAGAATAAGTCATTCGATCGCACTTTCATAGTGGGAGATCTAGTATGGAAGTGGGATTCTTGGAAGGCCAAGCCTAGGAATCATGACAAATTGGATGCTTTCTGGGACGAACCGTTTGAAATCATGAAGGTAAACTCGGCCAATTCTTTCATCCTCAAAGATGCCAATGGTTAGGTTTTGCCAATCTCTGTCAATGGTCTTCATCTGAAGACTTTTCATCGTTGAGATATTAAAAAAAAAAAGAATGTGTTTAAACCTTAATTTTGCATGTATTTTTTATTTTTGTATATATACCCTGCTTCAAAATCTTCGTGAGGTTAAGAGTCACAGTGACAAACTCCAGCTTTGCTAAGCCTAGCTGGAATCTCCTTCAGGAAGTATTGATGCGAAGCGACTAATGCAAGATGCTTCATAGCAAAGCACTTTAGCCTAGAGGGAGTCATCGAAGAACCAAGAAAGAGCATGATGAAGGCATAAGAAATGCTTCGCAAAAAAGGTATGAGCGAAACAGTTTTCAAAGAAAGTATAGTGAAGCATTTTTCAAAGAAAATGAGCTTCGGAGGTAGCCTCCCATGAAGCAAAGTGGTGACACAACGAGGGAAAACTACTTTGGGAAAAAAGCATAATAAATGAAATCGCATCAAAGGTTCGCTGTGAAGCATCTTTAGCACCGATTTTAACTTTTTCAACCCAACAAACACGTGAGGTGGGAGCATTTAAAATGTTCCTAAAGGGACGTGTCAATGACAACCTAGGTAAACATCCATAGTAAGTGAATTTAATGCAAAAGTGGCGAGGCACATCCCGAGAGGATTCGGTTGTGAGAAAATCTCACTCCTAGGTATGAGGTGGTAGAGGGTTAATTTTTTGATGCCGAGCATAATAATCGAAGCGCATGGGTCCGCATACAGTGCTGCCACAAAGCCAATCAAAAGTTACAACAACCTTCCCCATCCGAGTTGTAAATTTAATTATGGTAGGTGCCCTCCTCCAGACAAGTGCTAGACATCACTGGCCATAAATTTTTTTCAATTTTGAAAGAAGATATGCAAGAAGCCTTCTCACCATAGTAGGGACTGCCTAAGGGCTATTCCCTTCGCAATGTCATCCTAAGTGAACAAAAGGAGAGGTTCACCTCCTATACTTATATTCTAAAATTTCTAAGAGAGAACCTCAAGAATGGGCTCCCTTCAGGCAAGCTACCCCAAATGCCCCTACCCCTGACAGATTTCAAGAGCATGGATATCTTCTCCATTATTGCATGGGTAGCGGGTCTATCGATCGATGCTTCGATGCACCCCTAGTAGGTGTCTTTGGCTGAATGTATTTCAAGAGGGGAATTATATGCCCCTGATGCTTCAAGGCCAAACACCAACCCAGTCTTCTTTGATTGGGCAAAATGGGTGGCTCGAACCTTGCACACACGGCTTACCAGCATCAAGAATTCTGGGATGGGCCAGTACTTCACACTCTGCTCTTTCCTAGTTTGGTTTTTTTTCTACCATGTACATAAGAACTTTCCCCACATCGCTATTTCTTCTAGTAGCAAGGATGGAGCTCCTTTGCATGTGTACCAGTGGACTCCCCTCCTGGCGAGGATGGAGTCATATTATTATTTTAATCAACAATTCTTGGGACCTGCCATTCATTTGTTGAAGGGTTCTTACCCTCGGGTGCCCCTCAGTTTAAGAGACAAAGTGGTAATGGAGAAGAAGGGAGACATATTTCAACTAACATAGGGGCTTGTGATTTGCCTGTTCGAATTCATGAGGAATCCCTTCCTACTACCTGTCTACTCCTTCGAGTACCAGTTTGCATTAGAAGTCACTCTACAGAGCGATGCAACAAATGTCATCTACGGCCACAGTCAGAAATGGGCACACACTTGTGACTTCCCCTTCAAAATGGGGGTAATTAAAGTGTTTGCCCTGAATCAACATGTATTCCTAGAGGAGAAGCTTGCTAGCTTTGGTTTGCTCCATATTCCTTAAAGGTGGCTCTATGATCCCTTAGGAGTGATGAGGGACCACCTCAGATTCAAGAATTTTTATGTCTGTCCCCACCCAGAAATCATGGAGCAAAGAAATAATTCCAATGGGAAGGATCTGGAGTGGCATCTAGAAAGGATGAAGACCTTGCCTCCCTGGCATGAGTTCTACCCCATGGAAGTTGAGTTTGATCCTGTTCAACATCCTTTCTCAACCTGAGACTCCACTTTTTGGAGGAATATGAAAGACGATCTGAGGGAGGAATTGAAATATTAGGGTGTAGAACAATTAAAAGAATGGTGGAAAATGAGAGTTCATCGACAAAAGATGAGATCATATGGACTCTTGGAGATGGATAAGGACTTTGCGGTTGTTTACAAAACCAATGCTGGGACTTGGAAACCCACCTCCTTCATCGACTTCATTCCCCCAAGTACCCAGGTTTGGGCGAAAGCCCAAGGAGAGATGATGATGGTTCAAAAGTAGAAGAAGAGGAGGAGGTAGAAACTACACCAAAAGAACTGCCTCAAGAACCTATGGAAAGCCATAACACAAGTGCCACGAGATTGGTGCAATCATCAGAGAAGAAGAAAATAAAAAGGCAAAAGCAAGCTCAAGTGCCTCTGACCCACCCAAAGCGACCACGCACAAAGCTTCCAGGTTCTTCAACCTATGACCAACCCAGCCGAAGAAAATATCAAAGGGACAACGTCACCAAGAGCCAAAGCAACCTCAAACGTGGATGTCATCAAAGTGGAGGAACTCCTCCAAAAAGAAGGGGTCCTCAAAGAAGAAGTCATAGAGGTCACAAGTACCAAAGTTCAAAAGGAATAGGAGCTGATAACATAGGAAGTCACTACTATTGCTCTATCAGGTGGGCACGAAGGTACGCAGTCTCCACCCTTTGCATTGGTTTCTCAAGGCATGTCCACCATGGTCCTGGCCATGAGTCCCTAGAAGCCTCTCTCTCCCTCACAAAGTCAATCACCCTCTCGTGTGTTGCTCCTTACCACCTCGAGTTTACCCCATGATCCCATTAGCCCCATAAGTGTATCTACCTCGATCGAGTCATCAGGTCGAGACAAGTTTGCTGATACTACTTCACTTGCCCACGCCACCATTCCCCTAGTCCTAAGTCAGGGTGAAGGTAGTACTCTAATGTCGAACCCTGTTCCCCACTCACCTGTTACACACAATATTGTTTCACTCACCAAAACTCCTACTACACTCGTCGTCGAACCTACTGGTGAGGCATCCCCCATTCATTCCTTGTATTTGTTCACCCCTTTGGTTGGAGATCCAACCTCATTCAAAATTGAGCTATCCTTGATTAAGAAATGCCCTCTAGCTGAGAAACTACTCCAAGCCCGACAGAACATATAAAATATGCTGAAGGAGGCAAGGAAAAAGAGAGGGCACTCTCTAGCTGAAGTGGAAAAATGCACCATTTTTGACCTAAAGGGTAGAAAGCTGCATAAGGTGAAAAAGGTCCCCAAGATATAGAAACCTCTGGACGAGATGACTCAAGTAGATTAAAATTATTAGTAAAAGAACAAGGACCCGGAGCACCTAAATGTAGATAATGAATCTACGTCCATGCATGTCAGAATTGAAACTTTTTGTGTGCATGCAAACATCACCAATCAGTGCAAATTTGAAGCTGAGAGCGTCAACATAAAGTTGGAAGAAGAGCTATCCAGGACCCGATCCAAGCTAAAGGACTCAGAGAAATAGTGTGAGCAGATGAAAAAAGAAGTAGTCACCTTGAAACATCAAGTAAGACAACTACAGACTGCAACTAAAACCCAGAGCTAGATACAGGCCGAAGCTAATCTAAAGGCCAAAGAATTTGAAAGTAAAATCTTGTAGATGCAGCAACAGTTGTACAAAAAATAAAGTCTAGAGTTGTTTGATAAGGTCTGAATAAAAGAAATTCGCTCACACTTGTTCAAGAACTTCAGATCTCGAGCCTCTAGTGCCCTGTCAATTTTGACCTACGTTATCGAAGCCCAATATGCCATTGCTCAGGAAGGGCTAATAGTAGATGAGGTCATCCAAAAAATCAAAAAGCAACTCAATCTGGCTTTTGAGGTCCAAAGTATCAAATATCAGGACCTGCAGGTCACCGCAATGAGCCGAACAACCAGAGATTGGTCCACAGCTCAAGCCACGGTCCATGCCTTCTTCTCCAAGGTGAGGAAAGCATAGAAGGCGAAGGACCTCCTAGATGTATTTGAGCACGAGCAACGCACATCACTGGGCTACTTCCAAGATCTCTCTTCCTTAGGTTTCCCAAGTTTCACGGATGAGAATGGGAAAATTTTGACTAAGGAAGAGCTCAAGTCAGCTTGGATACATTTTGAAGGCGACGTCTCAGAGATAGATGGCTGGGAGGAGCCAATTATAGAAGGAAAAGTCATAGATTTTATTCTAAGATATTGCAAGATCGCGGTTTGCTTGAACGATCTAAGCACGAGAGCCAAGCATGTCGACATAGGGCAAATAGATCGGTTCCATGTTCTGGTAAAAGTGCTACAAGAATGAGAGCCTTTTCAAAAGGGCGCCTGGGCTCATATCCGCCAAACCATGGAATGCATCCGCGATCGCCTTCTCCCATCATCGCAACAAGAAGCCTCGCTAGAGGAGGAAGAAGAAGAATAAGAAGCCATGGAAGCACCCGTATAAGGAGAAAAATGAGAAGGGTATGGAGGTAACTCTGCCCCAACGGATCAAGGTTGAAGGTTCTTACATCGAGGCGAACTCATTGCCCCATGAGCTGCTAAGAATGTTGACAATTTTGTCAAGATTGCCTAGGGGGGTAGAAAAATCAATTTTTTTAAAAACAATGTTTCTTTTGTAAAGTGTTTATTTTATTGTTTTGAAAACATTTGTAAGTTGCAACAATTTTACCTTTCATCACCATCCCATTTGTATATATAATGGAGATGCAAAAGCTTCACTAGCTAAGAAAAGAGCTTCGTAGATTTAGGAAGATAGCTTTGTCGAAAGGAAGAAGTGGAGAAAGAAAAGAGCTTCACACCTAAAGCATTTCAAAAAAATGCTTTGGGCGAGAATCTTGCGAAGCGACATTCAAAGGGTTTCAAATGTTAAGAAGTGACTTCACCGAAGAAGGAGAACAAAGAAGTCTACATCGCGGTCTGAATTTGCTAAGGAGAGAAAAGAGCTTCGCACCCGAAGCATTTTAAATTGGGGAAACAACCATGGAAACATGTCTTGGGGACAGTCAAAACCACCCCAATGTCCTTGGAATTATTCTCAATGGAAAAATTCTCAAGAATGGACACAGACAGGTTGGAATAATCCATCCTAGAATCAAAACCATAATAACCCATCATGGAATCAAAATAACCCACCATGGAATGAGAATCAAAGTAATCCATATTGGGTGCAAAATCAACAGTAGTGGGGTCAAAAATACTAGTCCTATCCAAGACAACAAAGAAATCAAGGTCAAACTCAAAATTTGTTGCCTGCACCAAACCAAAATTTTCAAAGAAAACCAAATCAACAAATGCAATAGGTGAAACAACCTCAATTATCAGCTCAACCTGTAATAAATCCAAATAACATAAGGCAGGCAAATTCTGATATGCAAATTCTGGATTGTAGCAACATACAACTACGTTCAGGGAAATTTTTACCTGAACCTGTTATAATTGAAGTGAAAGAAGATGAAATTCAAGAACCTATTGAGCCAAGCAAAGTCAAACCAACAACGAAAAAAGAAGAAGAAACAATAGAACCACATGCAGAAAAGTTACCTTCATCAGGGATAATTCCATACCCTGAGAGACTTAACACTACAACAAATATTTTGAATCAGAGTTAGTGAAAGAACTCAAAAAATTAACCATATCAATGCCCTTATTGCAAGACATTAAGGATATACCTATGATTAAAATAACTATCCAAGATTTGTGTAATAGAAGAGCAGGAAGAAAAAAGAAAGCATTTTCTAAAACTATTCATGTTGAAGGAAAGATAGTTGATCTCTTGTCAGGAAAACTAGTACCTCCAAAGTATAGTGACCCAGGAAGTCCAGTTATCATAGTGATCATAAGCTTGGTACCAATATCAAATATCTTAGTTTATCTAGGAGCTGCAATAAATATCATGACCAAGGATACAATGGAAACATTATAGCTCAAACATCTCAGCCCCACATTCACAGTTTTAGAAATGGTTGATAGGTCAGTTGTAAAACCTGAAGGTATCATTGAAGATGTCCCTATAGAAGTTTCTTCTTGGGAATACCCTATAGATTTTTTGGTTTTACAACCAAGAAACTCAGCACATGGCTATCCAATTATCCTAGGAAGACCTTGTATTGCAACTGCAACAACCTTTATAGACTGCAGATCTGGAAAAATGACAATTTCAAATGGTATTGACCTAAAATAGATTTATCTATATCCTCCTACAAGACCTTTAAGCAATTTCATAGGTTAGTTATGGTTTCTTGACTCAGTTGAAGAACCATAAGAGGTTATTTCCACACTAGCCACCTTGGTAGTAAGGGAACACACATAAGACCTCCATGACACAAAAATTTTAGAAAATGAAATAGTCCTAATGCATTTTCTGCATGAAAAATGGTTAGAAGAGGAAGTAGCCAATATAAATCAATTTATAGTGAGAGAAGAAGGTCAAAGTTTTGAAGAAAGGACATCTATACCATCACATAAAACATCTATTTCACTACCACATGGGTGGAACCATCACTTGATCTTCCCTTCTCATTGTTCCATACAGGATATGCTTCCATCAAAAATCAATGAGATAGAAACTTCTTGTCCTCCCATATCATCATTGTCCTCTTAATTCCCTAGTCAACAATTGTGAAGAAGTAAATTAAGTCCTTCCAAATACAAAAACAAATAGAAGTCCAGCAAGGCAAATTTTTGAACAAAAATAGCCAGCTTACTAGGGAAGAGGAAGAAAAATTGACAGCTATTTTGTAGAAGCATATCCATGCTTTTTCTTGGGATTACAAATATATGTCAGGGATTCACCCTGATGTATGTACTCATAGAATTTATATTGAATATGTCAAGCCTGTAAGATAGCCTCAGAGAAGACTGAATCCTACCTTGAGGGATATTGTGAAAGAAGAAATTGAAAAACTTTTGGAAGTAGGATTCATTTATCCAATTTATGATAGTCGGTGGGTCTCTCCATTGGTTATAGTGCCTAAGAAAAATGAAAAAATGAGAGTATGTATAGACTATAAAGAACTGAACAAAGTGATATACAAATATCATTTTCCATTGCCATTCATAGATCAGGTGTTAGATACTATTGCTGGAAAGAAATATTTTTGTTTTCTTGATGGATTTAGTGGATATAATCAAATTTAGGTTGCACCTGAAGATCAAGAGAAAACAACCTTTACCTGTCCATGGGGAACATTTTACTATAGGGTCTTAAATTTTGGTTTGTGTAATTCCCCAACAACATTTCAACGAGCAGTGTTAGCCATATTTTTTGATATGACTACCAACAATGTTGAAATATACATGGATGATTTCACAGTCTGTGGACAGATTTTTGACTTTACATTGGAACACCTTGATAAAGTTTTAACTCACTGTGAAACCTACCAGTTATCCTTAAATCCAGACAAATTTTCTATGATGATGGAGGAAGGAATAATTATTGGTCATCACATCTCTCCTTAAGGGATCTAGGTTGATCCAAAGAAGGTGGAAATTATCAAGAACCTTCTCCCTCCTAAAAATTAGATTGATGTCAGAAGCTTCCTAGGACACATTGGTTTTTATCGCAAGTTTATTCCAAGATTTAGCACAATAGGCCATCCCATGTTTGCCCTATTGACTAAATATTTTGAATTCTCCCAGACTACAAAATTTCAAGAATCATTTGAAGCTCTAAAAGAAAAATTAGTAACTCCACCAGTGTTAAGAGGACCTAACTGGACATTACCATTCCACATACAGACTGATGCTTCCAATACTGCAATTGGAGCAGCATTGGGACAAATTGACAATGATGAAAACTATGCTATCTACTACATTAGCAAGAAATTGACAAGAGCTGAAAAAAATTATACAACTGAGAAAGAATTCTTGGCAGTAATCTATGCCACCAATAAATTCAGGCATTACATCATAGATTATCAAATATTTATTCACATAGATCACACAACCATTAAATATTTGATGAAAAATCCTATGGTGAGTGCAAGGATTATCCGTTGGTTACTGTTGCTACAGGAATTTGATATCACAATAATAAATAAACTAGGAAAAGCTAATGTTGTAGCAGATTTTTTATCCAAGTTGCAGAACACAAAGGATGGGAAATTAGTGGACACTTTTTCTGATGAAAAATTATTTGATATATCTGTCCAATCACCTTATTTTGTAGATATAGCCAACTATTTTGTCACAGGGAAAGTTCCCCCATATTTTAATTTCAAACAAAGAAAATAATTGATCAAATAAAGCTCTTAGTTTGAATGGATTCAAGGTATGCTTTTCAAGAGTGGTCCTGACCATGTGTTACGTAGGTGCATCCGAAAGGATGAGGTATATGATATCCTTAGGGCTTCTCATGATGAACCCTCCGATGGAAACTATTCTGTAAAAAGCACAATTAGGAAAATTTTAGGAACAAGATATTATTGGCAATCTCTTCACAAGGATGTGAAAAAGTACATCAGGCATTATGATGTATGCTAAAGAATGGGGAAACCCACTCACACAAATGAAATGCCACTACAGCCTCAAGTTGTTTTAGAACCATTTGAGAGGTGGAGGCTTGATTTTTTGGGACCTATTGATCCACCTTCTCAAGGAAAGGTGCATATTTTGGTATGCATTGATTACCTGACAAAGTGGGTAGAGGTACGTGCTTTCAAACATGCTCGTGAAGATAAGGTCATTGATTTCTTTTATAACCAAAATTTTTAGAGATTTGGAGCTCCATGGTCTATCACCACAGAACAAGGACCCCAATTTGCATCTAAAGTTATTGACGTTTTTATAGAGTTGTATGAAATCAAACATAGGAAATAATCACCTTACCACCCACAAGCAAATGGCCAAGTTGAGGTAACAAATAGAGAATTGGAATGGATCTTGACGAAAACAGTAGCTGTTCATAGGAGAAACTGGCTAGATAAATTACCTAAAGCAGTTTGGACTTATAATACTATTTGAAAATCCACTACTGGATTCACACCTTATGAACTTGTTTTTGTAAAAAGCCCCTCCTACCTATTGAATTTGAGCTACTAACATTGCGCACAACATTGGAAATTGGAATTGAATTGTCACATGCACAGGAGGATAGGATTCTATAGCTAAATGCATTGGATGAACTTTGGTTGGATGCTCTACACCAAATTAAAGTAATTCAGGAGTAGAGGAAGCTGTGGCATGATGGCCACCTGCAACAGAGAAAAAATTTAGCAAGGATATTGGGCTTTGCTATTTTATTCTTGCTATGTGGACTTCCCTGGAAAACTAAGGACTATATGGCTTGGACCATACCAGATTGAAGAAGTATTTGACAATGGAGTAGCTCGCCTCTCCCATTGATGATTCACGGAGAACATTGGTAGTGAATGGACATCGTCTTTGAGTGTACCATACACCTCTGAATAAGGAGGAGTTCTTGCAACAACTTGATAGCTTGGATGCACAACAGGTAGAAGAGATTCCCTCTTCCACCACAATTGCCATAGATTGAGCATAATCATGGATTTCAAGAAAACAAAAAATAAAAAAAATTAGAAAAATCAGAAAACAAAAAGATGAATAAATTCTGGTTGTGAATTCCTTCATGGGCATAATCAGAATAAAAAAAAAAAAAAAACAAAAGAAGAGAAAAAATAATAACTCAGTGGTGAAAACATTTTTCTAAGGCACTACTGAGTTGGTATGCATGAAAACCAATTTTTTGGCATGCATAACCTTGAAAAATTTTGAGTCACCATTGTACAAATTCACCAACTACATTTTTTTTTGAAGTATTGCAGTAAGCCTCAGTAGAGCATCAACAAAAGCAGTCATCTTTCAAAAACTTGCTTTAACTTGTTTTAACCAGGTATATATTTCTTGCACTTTTCTCATTGTAAATATTTGATATATAGTATATGAAAACTAACCATTAGTATAAAAGTGTTCATAAGAGTTGGCATAAGCAAAACATGTTTTAAAAGAAGAATGTTGGTTTTTGCTATATCTTTGGAATGACTGATGCATTGTATCTTTGGAATGACTGCTACATTGTATCTATGGAATGACTATTGCATTGTATCTTCGAAATGAAGCTTTGTATTCAGATTAAAAATTATCTTTAGAATTACAAGTCCAGCCTTGTCTTCGGAATGACAAGTCCAGCCTTGTCTTCAAATTGAAAATTATCTTTAGAATGACAAGTCCAACCTTGTCTTCGGATTGAAAACTATATTCGGAATGTCAAGTCTTGCTTTGTCTTCGGAGTGAACCTTTATCTTCATAATGAAATTTAATATTCGAAATGAGCACTTAATGTTATGTTTCCATGTGGCATCCAAGGAGGGAGAAAAGACACAATCAACAAAATTTTTGACTCCATGTGATCATTGACACATGTCAGCTGGTTCACGATGAGATTTATCTCATATCGAGGAAGTACAAAATCATGAGGAAAATAATTAATAATGTGCCACCACCATTCGTTGCTGATAACCATACATGTGTGAAAAATATGCACAAATTAGATGAGCTAAGGAGATTTGATGATAAGAATGTTATTCCAATGATTGATGGACAGGTGTCCAATTCAGAAGCATGGAAGCGTGCCACTCTTTATTTCAAAGAAGTAATCACTGATGCAACATGATTACAAGAATTTATTTTTGAATAAGAACAAAACATTGCAAATATTAAGAGAAAACCCTATAATTCTGTAGAAACCAGAAACTAGTGACCTAGTGGACGATTGTAGCAGTAAAGGTGAGCAGTATTTTTAGCACAAAAAGAACAAAAAAATGGGATGAAAGATAAAAATGGAACCAGTAGATACTACCATCCTTCAAGAGATTCCAAAATTGTTGAAAATTTTTGAATATGGAGAGTTTATGCCATTTTTAGAAAAATTCGATGGAACCTTTGAAGATTTGGCTGCCGAATTTTCCCACACATTTAGAAACAATAGGGTGCACATCAACAACATGAGAATTAAGGTAACCCCTGAAGTTCTTAGTCAAATTACTGAACTTCCATTAGAGGGTCTTCAAATTTCTAGAACTGGCAAGAATACACTAGCAAACATAGTCAATTTTTGAAAGAAGATGATAAAGAACCAGAATACTTGATAAATAACATGTATAAGGGTGTAAAGAGGACTAGCTTGCAAAAACCTTGGGATGAAGTAGCCACATGGGCAAACAAGTTTTTAACCTATGAAGGGCAGTATGTAGTTTTATTAGGGCATAATTTTAAAATTTTGAACCACCTTAGACATGGTAGGCAACAACCTGAGGTTAGGGTAAATCTTCCCTTATATCTACAATAGGAGCTGCAAAACATGGAAAAATGCTATCAAGATGGAAAAGGGAGCCCTCGCCACCATGGTATTATCAAATTGGTCTGCAAGCATCATTTCAGAGGAAACCTAAGAAGCTTTGATAGGTTTTACTCTGCTCTAACTGATGTAGTATTCAAAAAAGAGGATGAGGAAGAAGACAGATGATATTACAAAAGAAGATGTTGGCTCGTATTTCATACACACCCTGTGAAGAATGAGCATAAAATACCGATAACACTTATATGGGATAAATCCCACTCACTTTAGGATCTTGCTAGTTATCCAAGGTGTGAGTTACAGAGTTGGGTCAAATTTCTATTCACTCTTTTCCGCTTCTAGAATAGTTTCAAGTGGACTGTCTGTTACCTTACAATGGGCTCGACCTTCATTAAATAATGTTTTAGAGGTTGTTATCTTTGTTGATTGTCAGGTTTACAATGAGTTCTTTGATATAGCTCTTTATGTTTTAGCAGATTAAATAAAACATAAATTTGAAAGAAAATAAAAATGAATCGTTTAACAGTGGAACAGAGAGAGTAGGGTAGGGCAGAAAAGAGAAGTTTATCTAACTTAGCTGCAAAATCAAAACTACCAATTTTAGTTATACTATTTAGCTTCACAATAAAACCAATCAAAGAGGAAGGTGTCCAACTTTCTAAGATCACCTTCTACTAAGAGCATAAGACGAAAATAACATAGATCTGAAAGAAAATCATAAATAGAAGGGAATTCGGCATTAACTGGTATCTCTCACCAGCAGATTAGATCGCACAGTGAGGATAGAGTAATTAGAACATACATGAACCTTAAATCTCTAACTTTCCTTAGAATATAACAAACAGAATGAAGCTTAGCAACATATTCAATCTTGATAACACAGATTCACAACCAAAATAAATAGAACTTTAGTGAGACAAAAACAGAAGAAGATGCACTTATCAAAATCCGAAAGATATTAGGCTCTTGGCCATGCTATCACAGAAGAATGATTTCACACCAACCCCAAGTCCAGAACAAAGCATTCAAACAAGATTTGCAAGAAATTGCTAAAGTGTCTTTTATTCCAAGTTTTCACATCCTCACTTTACATTCAAGAGAAATATATATAGACTCAGGACAGACCCTGATCTTTTCAAAATATCTTCTTCCAAATATCTAAATATTATCATAAAAAATCCCACCATCGACGTTTTTACAATATAAGGCATTTTTATATAGAGTTTTGATAAGCCCTAATTAATCTGAAAATCTTCGCGTGGATCTTGCCATGAATGGAGAAGATAAGACTTGGTTTGATCCTTATCAAATGGACACCACATGTAAATGTATGTTCTTCTTTTGATAAGCTATCAGAGCATCTCATTAATTCTTTTGCAAAACTCGGATGAGTCATTGACTTCTAGGCCTTCCATCCTCGCACAACTGATTTTGTTTGGTTCGAGTTGAGATTTTATGCCTGTCATTACTTTTGCCATAAATTTTCTTGGCAATGTATCCACCGGTAAATTCCTTGAAACTTGTATTCGCAGCCAGATCTACAAAATCTAGATGAGTCACTAACTTGCCATAAATTTTTTGAGCAAATGAATCTACCGACGAATTCCTTGAAGTCTGTCTTTCTCACTATCACTTTCACCATTATGCAACTATCAGATCTGTTTCTACAAAAAGAAACACAAAGGTTAGATTTTTAATGTTTTTCATTTTAATTAATTAATTGATTTGGACTGTGTTGAAATGCTTCCACTTCCTTTTGGATAGGTGATGCCATGAAACCAAAACATGTCATGAAATCATGAACTTTTATTCAAGTTACTTCTTCTTTGCTTGTGCCTTCCAAAAATGGAACATGTCGCGATATCGCGACATTTCCTTCACCTCATCTCTTTCAGCTCCCGCCCTCACGAAAATGGAACATGTCGCGATATCACGACATTTCCTTCACTTGGCTTCTGCCTTCACTGTTTCCTCGTGAAAATGGAACATGTCACGAAATCGTGACATTTCCTTCACTTCGCCTCTGCCTTCACTTCTTTGTCATGAAATCATGACATGTCACGAAATCGTGACGTTTCCCTCACTTCTCTTCTTTCTTCACTTCTTCCTCATGAAAATGGAACATGTCGTGAAATCACGACATTTCCTTCACTTCACCTCTTTTCAGCTTTCGCCTCATGAAAATGGAACATGTCACAAAATCATGACATTTCCTTCACTTCGCCTCTGCCTTCACTTCTTTGTCACAAAATCGTGACATGTTGCGAAATCGCGACGTTTCCCTCACTTCTCTTCTTTCTTCACTTCTTCCTCGCGAAAATGGAACATGTCACAAAATCACATTTCTTTCACTTCACCTCCTTTCAGCTTTCGCCTCATGAAAATGGAACATTTCACGAAACCACGACATTTACTTCACTTCACCTCTGCCTTCACTCCTTTGTCATGAAATCGCGACATGTCGCAAAATCATGACGTTTCCCTCACTTCTCTTCTTTCTTCACTTCTTCCTCGCGAAAATGGAACATGTCATGAAATCGTGACATTTCATTCACTTCACCTCTTTTCAGCTTCTGCCTCATGAAAATGGAACATGTCACGAAATCACGACATTTCCTTCACTTTGCCTCTTTTCAGCTTCCGCCTCACGAAAATGGAACGTCACGAAATCATGACATTTCCTTCACTTTGTCTCTTTTCAGCTTCTGCCTCGCAAAAATGGAACATGTCATGAAATAGTGACATTTCCTTCACTTTATCTCTTTTCAGCTTCTGCCTCATGAAAATGGAACATGTCGCGAAATCGTGACATTTTCTTCAAGCTTTTCTTCCTAGCTTTTGCCTTCGCAAAAATGAGACATGTCCGAAAATGGAACATGTCGCGATATCGCAACATTTCCTACAAGTCATTGCTTCTTTGGATTTGCCCCTCCAAAAATGGAACATTTCTAAAAATGGAACATGTCGCGATATCGCGACATTTCCTACAAGTCATTGCTTCTTTGGCTTTGCCCCTCCGAAAATGGAACATGTCGTGATATCGCGACATTTCCCTCAAGCTTTTCTTCCTAGCTTTTGCCTTCGTGAAAATGAGACATGTCCAAAAATGGAACATGTCGTGATATCATGACATTTCCTTCAAGATTTTCTTCCTAGATTTTTCCTTCACGAAAATGAGACATGTCCGAAAATGGAACATGTCGCGATATCGCGACATTTCCTTCAAGATTTTTTCCCTAGCTTTTGCCTATTCTCCAAAAATTGTAGGTTGATTCCAATGACTTTGTCCATATTTATTTTGCATTTTTACATACTGGTGAAGGATCTTCCTTACTCAAAAATTCAGAAATGATTTTAACATTAAAAAAATGAATTTTAAATTGCTCGAGAATGATCAGCTTCACATGGTGCAAAAAATGATGAAAATTCTAGAATGCTCAGAATTTGATGAAACTTTACAAGTATCTGAAAAAGCCCAAAGGGTATCCCAATATGCAAACAGAACTTAAAAATTCATCATGGATTAAGAGAAAATGCATTTAGAAGTTTGCTAGGCCAGAAATAAAAACTGCTATTTCTAAATTGAAATCCATGCCATATGCAAATCTACTTGGTAACTTTGATGTAGGCGAAGTTTGAAAAAGGATGCAAGCAAAATTTTGGAATTAAAATCCAAAAAACATCAAGAGGGTCCCTGCGAAACAAATGAAAATTAAACCTTTTCAAAGGATGGAATTTCATTTTTGTAGTGGGGGTGTGTTGCTTCTCAACAGAAGACACGGATGCTGCTGCAGAAGAAGAAATAGATGCTGCTGTAGAAGAAGAAACAAATGTTGCTATAGAGGAGGAAATAGATGTTGCTATAGATATTGCTGCAAATGCAATAGAGTACCTTTCCCCAAAACCTTCAACCTCACAAACTAAGAGAGGGTCTGGAACTAGCAATAGAAAATGAAAATAGAAGAGAGTCCATTTTTTTGAGAATATTGTTGATCTGACAAAACAGGGGAGTGAAGTTCTCAAAAAAATTGGAGAAGAGACAGAAGTGGAAGCAGAGGAAATTCCACCAAAACTTGATATAATTCCTATAACCCTTATTGACACAAGAAAACAAATTAAGAAGAGAAAGTATACACCAGGAACCAGGATGTCTACAAGACTCCACATGAAAGAAACAAAAAAATAGTCGATTGAAGAGGAAAACAACCAAGACAATCCTGATGTCACAGAAATACAACCACCCACTGTAAATACCACCTTGGAAGATTTTTTAGAATTTCCTAAATAGTTGGTTGAGGAAGAGTCTGGACAAGACAATTTTGAAATTGATGCAATCATAGATAACCTTATGAAACCTTCTAAACATGACCGAATAGTTGAAACACAAAGTGAGATAATGGTTGAGCAACAAAATACAGATAATTTATCCACATCAAATTTTGAATCAGAAGAAGAGGAGGTGGACATTGTAGAACAGTTGAGAGTAGCCAAGAGTGTGATTAAAACACAAACCATATGGGTTGAGGAGAAGGAAAATATCATTGAAAAACATGAAAAAATAATTATAGAGTTGCAGCAAGAAGTGGAGGAACTAAAGAGCAGACTATTATAATTTGAAAAATAGTCAACTACAATAGATAATGAGGAAGAGTTGGCTCAATTACTGCTTGGATTATCTAGGGCAGATAATTCTTCCCCATTGATGGAGGTATCTTTGTATGAAAACACAAGAGCTCATTCTGAAGTAGTGCCCTTCCATTTTGAAGAAACACCTTCTCAATCTGAAGATGCTCCAGAATCGATCAGGAGCCCATAAAAGAATATCTATGGAGAGTCACAATAGTTATGTCTACAAGAAACACCAGAATAAGAGCATTTTGAATAGCAAAATGTAAATAATCAAGTAAGTTCTCCTCTGAATAAGATTTTTGTAGAAGTAGGGATACAAGTATCATGCCTTGCCACAAATATTTTCCAAAATAATTTAACTACTATCTATTTAGCTGTTAAAGTTTCCCAAGGACATACTAGGTTGAATCACTTAAGGAAGACTCTGATGTGCGGTTATAAGCATATAAAACTTTCTTTGAGGATGACCAGGGCTTTGACTGCTCACTGTATATTGATCAGCTATTTAGATTGTGCAAGGGAAACCGAGTAGAGCTCTGTTTACTAGTTTAGCATTTTACAACCCCGACAGAGTTACTCTTTAGATTTTCATGACCCTGATTTACCACTATGAGGTGGCATCTATAGCCTGGTGAACATTTTTGAGATGCATCCTTCTGGAACCTTGGCTATGTTTAGAAAATAATGCCGGTTTCATGTTGGCTTGCCCAAATTTCACCTTCTATCTCTTTTTTTTTTGAAAGATACCGATAACTGGAATGCCTTGCTCTCTTTCTTTGTATTTTTATTTTTTTTTAATATTCATCGAGCAATTTATCGACTAACTGTTTCAACCTGGGTACCAATAGCTTCCTTGGACGCTTTGATGTAATTCTATGAATCGGAGTCCCATCTCCTGACCAAATTTTCTTTGATTCCCTGGGAGTTCATTAGCCAAATAGTATAGTAGTTTCTTTATAATCAAAATAATTGTGGCAAGTGAGATACCAAATCCAATTATCTTTCTACTATTGTTCTAAATAACAAGTAGTTCCACTTTTTAGCTCTAGCAGACTATCTCTTAAAAAAAAATAAAACAAAATGAAAACACACTAGGCCAATTTTAAATGTTGATTTGTGTTTTCTTTGTTTAGGCAAAAGCTCAAACAAATAGGATTAAAAGAAACTAAAGAGGAGAGGAAAAGGCCACCAGTTAAAGAAAAAATTGCACAAACTTTAAAAGATAACACACAGTACTTCAAACTTTTTTTTTAAAAAATAAAACAAAATAAAAACACACTACTTCACGCTTTATTTACAATATATACATATGCACAAAGTCCTCATGATTATTCAAATGATGTAGTGGATGGAATAACTGAGAAATAATGCTTCATATATTGACCATTGACAGGAAGGTTTAGAAAATTACCCTCTAGGTCCTGTAGACGAAATACATTATTACCTAAGATTTCAACAATATGGTATGGCCCTATCCATAGAGGTTGCAATGCACAAAATTTAAAAGATAACACACAGTACTTCAAACTTAAAAAAATAAAAAATAAAACAAAATAAAAACACACTACTTCACGCTTTATTTACAATATATACATATGCACAAAGTCCTCGTGATTATTCAAATGATGTAGTGGATGGAACAACTAAGAAATAATGCTTCATATATTGACCATTGACAGGAAGGTTCAAAAAATTACCCTCCAGGTCCTATAGATGAAACACATTATTACCTAAGATTTCGGCAATCTGGTATGGCCCTATCCATAGAGGTTGCAACTTGGTGTGTTTACCTTTCTTTTCATGGGATTTGTACCACAGAAGCACCAGGTCTACAAGTCTGAAGGCCTTTACTCTGGCTCTTTTATCAAACCAGTGCTTGATTGTCTCTTGGTGTTGACTAAAATGCTCCAGGGCTTAAAGTTGTTCATCTTGCAGATTAATTAAGTCTAATACACGAGCTTCTACATCTGCATGATCATCAAAATAATCCATAGAAAATTGATAAGTAGGCAATTTTAAAGAGATAGGAATGATGGGCTGGGTACCATACAACAAAGCAAATGGGGAAGTCTTAAGGGCTTCTTTATGTCCGATCCTGTCGCCCAAAGTGCATACTTCAATAGTGAGTGCCATTGTCTGGGTTTGTCTACAGTAGACTTCTTGATGGCATTCATCAAATTCTTATTTGTGGACTCAGCTAGCCCATTGCCTTGGGAATAATAGTTGGATGAAAATTTGATGAATATCCCCCTCTGGTATGCCCATTTTGCAAATTTGAATGACTGAAAAGTTGGTCCGTTGTCGCACACAAAATTCAAAGGAACTCCAAACTTGGTTATGATGTTTGACTCTAAAAATATGATCACCTCATGGGTTGTAGTCCTTATGGTGGCTGCTACTTCAACCCATATTGTACAATAGTCAGTGGCTATTAAAACATACTTGTGCCCTCATTGATGAATTTGGGTTTATCACACCCACGAAGTCAAGTCCCCATTGCATAAAAGGTTTTTCTATTATAACAGGTTGTAATGGTAGAGATCGATTAACCTGCTTGGATGCAAAAATATAACACTGTTGGCAAGTTCTCACATGCTGATGTGCATCTTTAAACAATGTAGTCCAGTAATAGCCTACTCTCAATATCTTATGTGCAGTAGCAGAACCTGAGGAATGCCCTACTCATAACTTTTCATGAAAACTAGACATCACCTTGTTCACTTCATTCTAAGAAATGCATCTTAAGAATATGCCAACATAGTTTTCTCTATACAAGTTGCCTCTTTTGAGTAGAAAATGAGTAGATTTCAGCTTTAGTGCTCTTCTTTGAGTTCTATTCAGGTGAGGTGGACAAATTTCAAACCTCAGCAGATGAATGACATCTCCATATCAATCATCCACCCCAGAATCTAGCTGATTAATCTCTGTCTCTAGAGGTATTTTAGCAATATGTTGGGATAAACCAAGTCCTCTGATTAATTTTGTAGGTCAGATTTATAAGTCATATTCCTGTAGTCTTGTGGCCCAATTACCTCTTAACTCACCCAATTCATCCTGGCTTAATAAATATTTGACAGCTGGATTAGGAACTATAGCATGGACTTTGCTCCTCAATATGTAATGCCTGAATTGCTTGACTGCTCTTACCAAGGCATAGGATTGCTTATCCAAGCGAGAGTATTTTAGCTCACCACCCTTTAAGTTAGTAATTTTGAAAGCAATCGGGTGCTCCCCTATTTCCCTTTGTTGGGTTAAAACCGCTGCAAGTGTGTGTTCAGAAGAAAAAGAGTACAAATAAAAATTTGCACTAAAATTTGGGCTCATCGGTACTGGAGCTTGCTTGATTGCAGATTTGATCTCTTGGAATGCTGCTTTGGCTTCTGTTGTCTAGGAAATCTTAGCAGTTTCCTTCAGCATGTTATTTAGCAGCTTGACTATTTCTGCAAAACCAGAGATGAATTTTCTGATAAAATTAATTTTCCCAAAAAATGATTTTAACTCTTTCTTAGAGTTGGGAAAAGGTATCCCCGATATGGCTTCAACTCTCTCAGGATCCTAATTTTGTTCTAATTTTGCTATAGCAGAATAAGCTATGAAACTTGTCAATTTCATTCTTTTGTAGTAGTTAACATCCATTTCAGTCCTAATAATTTATTTTCTATTCAAGATACTTTTGTGATGTGATTAGAAGTAGATCTTATTAGTATTTTTGCTTTCCAACAACTTTTCAATTTACTGTAATTTCCATTTCCAGCAATTTACAGTTTTTTGCAATTTTCTTGCATTATTATTTTTGCTGTCAACCCTTGCACAGAAGATTGACAACCTTCTATTACAGAGTATTGAAAAGATTTAATTTTAGTTTTCATTGTTGCAAGAGTAAATAGACTTTCATTTTGCAATTGTAATTAGGTTTCTAATTATGCAACTGTAACTAGGGTTTTAATTCTGTAATTTAATTAGATTTCATTTTTGCAACTGTAACTAAGGTTTCATCTCTGTAATAAATAATTAGTCTTCATTATTACAATTATATTAAAGTTAAATTTATGCAATTTAGAGGTAGAAGAGACCTAAAAACCTCCACATAATCAGTTCCACCAATAAGACTTGCTGCTCCCAATTGACCTTAAATTATAGCCCTGTTCACTCCTTTCACAAATAGCCTTGGACACTACCCTGGATTGATAGATTCATTGAGAATTAATGATGTGCTTAATGACAACACATCATGAAGAAATAACAATGAATGAGGTGACAAATCGCTTGACCAATATGACTAATTTGATTACTTTCTAGCATTTGTTCCTTCAATGGGTGAACCTACATCCAAGTGTGATTCCAATTGTTTATGATAACCATCCATCCCTATCCCGAGGAGTGGTCCAGCCATCAATAGACTTATTAGGTAGTTAGGATGAGTTATTTATTTATGTTCATATTTTATCACTTTGGCTTAGTGTTTTTGATGTCACAAGGGAATGAGGATGATCCTATCGCACCCATGGAGCAGGTCGACCATCTTGGTATTTTTAGGGTTTGAAGTGATACATCATGATTCCAAAATGAATTTTTTGACCCAAGTAGCCTTATGGTGATTGTAGACACCAAAATATCACCAATATGATTATGTGGCTATAAGCATTGACTGAATTGGCATACATAACCCCTAGTGCAGCCCCTAGAGGTTAAACAATGGTCCTAAACACTCCCAAAGAAGTTTTGGAAGGTCAGAGGTCAATTTGGCACCTTTCAAGCACCCCACTCCTTATTAATTCCACCTTGGGATGATTAGAATGCTATTCGCCCCACCTCGGGATGATTAGCAGCAATCGCTCTAGGGTGGGGCGAATAACAGGTTTGACGAGAAAAAAGTCAAACCTTGACAAATGGCAGCCTAGATCCGCCATTCGACTCCACCTTAAATGCATGGGAGTACAAGTGAGCATTTCAAATCTTGAAGAGGTAGTCATAGAGGCAGTCATGGAGCCCTTAATGAGGGAGGAATATTCTCGCCCCTGACAAGGCATGATGGCCAAGTGGTGCCCCTACATGCACATTCAAAGTAGACCTTGAGGTCTATAAAATGGTGAGTCTTCTCACCCCAAATGAAGGATAGATTAGGAGCATTTGGAGCAACGGAGTGCTGCCGAATTATACCCTCACCCTCATTGTGCTTCCTACATCCTTGATCTCTCTTTTGGAAGGGAGGTTATTGGGTGAACATTAGGAGCACAATCTAGATCCAAAACCTGAACAATTTGCCACAATACCACACCTAATTTTCTGACACAACCCCCTAGGAGGTTTTGAACCCATCCCAAGTGGATTGGTGTCAAAATCAAGCACCAAACGACGGGTGTCTTGCACCCAGGCGACCCCCGCACTATTACAGTCCTAATCGCCCCACCTTAGAGTGATTAGAAATCTATAGTAGATTTCTTCACTATTTCTTTTGCATCTTGTTTTAGGTGACTCATATATGCTACTATTCAATTTTGAATGCATTCTAACTTGTTTTGACTGTGTTTTCATTATTTTACGCTTTTACTAACATACAAGGAGCACCTTCAGATATAGGGCAATCAGGGAAAAATATGAAAAATCTGACATTCTGGGTTGTCTCAAAATGACCCATTTTTCCTAAAACCAAGTTTTCAAGTGTTTTGGAGGCCTCTAGATGGGAAATTTGGGAGGTCACTTTCAGACATTTTATGACAGTCCTAATCGTCCCACCCCGGAGCGATTAGAAATCTACAACAAATTTCTTGACTGTTATTTTTGCAATGTGTCCCTGATGGTGTTTACATGCTTTTGTTTAAATTTAATTCCGTTCTGATAAGTTTTGATCACTATTTTAGTTATTTCATGTATGCATTAATCGGAGGCCTTGGGGATTGCATGTTTCCCTCCATCCGCATGTGCTATTAATAATTTGCTATTTATCTGTACATAGGATCTCGACATTAGAGGGGCAAAAATGAATTAATAATGTATTCATGCAAGCAGCGATGACGTTTGGCCCACCCATTTTGAATGTGGGCACGCGAAAGATCCCGAAGGGAAGCGCACCATCCGTTGGTGTAACAAAATTGTATCGAACGCTTCAAGCCCCTAAAAATGGGGGGAGACATATTGTAACTTGATCATAAGAAAAATTAATAAAAGAGGTTACACCTTTGTTTTTGCTTTACATATCGTTTCATTCATGCTTCGTTTTCCATTTTTCATGCACTTAGCGTTTCGTTAATACAACTGCTTTTGTTTGCATCGCACCCGGTGCGCCTGTGCTTCTGTAGACATGATTTCAGTGGCGATCACGGTGGGAAACTATCACCTAATTTTTGGATCAAGTTTCTGATCAAAATTTTGTGTTTTTTCCTATAGGCATTAATCCTTCAGGCGCTGGACTGCTGCTCGTGCCACCCTATGATGAATATAGAGCTGGTATTCGTTTCACCTAGGGAAAAATAGGCATTCATCCCAACCTATGATGAATACAGATCTGCTATTCATCCCACCCTGGGATGATTAGATCTCTTTCCATTTTTTGAGCAGAAACTCAGGGACATCCGGTTTGGGCAGAGAAGAGGTGGGTTTTCTGAACATCCTTTGTAATTTTATCTCTATTTCTATGATTTTTTTGTTTTCTTTGCTTGCATGTATAGAGAAGTCAGCTACATATTTTATTTCTTTGCACAAGTAAAAAGAACCACACACACCACATGATAATATAAACATCAAGGAGTTGGTCTTAAAACACCAACACTTGATCAAGACCAACGGTGGATTTCATCACCACCTCAGCTTGAATTTTGCATACATAACCTTGATCACGACTGTTGCTAGACGTAAATCCTAATGAAAGCTGACAAAGTGTAGTGGGGATGATTCCCTACGCATGAGGATAAGTCTTCTATGGTAGGTGTCAAAAATAGAGTGATTCCCCTTCCGTACTACCTATGTTCCACGTACTGTTCTGCTCTCGCGTACCAATAGTTTCCCTCATGTAAGGGCGGGTATATTGAGAGGTTCGGTATAATGGCCTGGAAGTGGTATATTGAAGGGGTGACAATTTTGGGAGATATAAGAGTCCTCATATTGCATGTACAACAAAATTTTATTTACAAGGATTTAAAAAAAAAATCAAAACACATTGAACCAGATTTAGGGCACACGTTTAATCTGTAAATGAGATAATCACTTATTTTTTTGTGTGGCCCCTTTTGTTTAGTGTAGCATAAAAAAATCATAAAAGAAGATAAAAATCTACATATATTTTAGAGAACCACCACCATGGTGTACACCCATAGCCAAGCCCAATCAGAGGCATAAGCTATGAAAAGTGTACAAGGGGGCACAAGTCACCTCCGTTATAGCCTCAAGGACTTGGTTATACCACCTTGGCGGCCTGAACCACAACATAGTCCACATCATACCATGACAAAATAGGACTATAGAGGCACCCCTTCAAGGGGCACTCCCATTCAACATAGACCCTTTTAGGAGGAGTACATACATGGGAAGGCCCCCTTAGACACTCATTATGAGTGGCCACCACATGAGGAAGTGCTAGAACAACATAGGGTGCATAAGGAGGGGCCACATGATTATATCATCCCTCCTCTACCCCTCATTACTATAAAAAATAATAGGCCAAACCCAAAGCGCAAGGCTCTTCAGACAGGGCGAGCCAACTCTGCCCACCCATTTCACATATATGAAAGGGAGCATGAGGAAAACCACTATATTCCTTAAGAGAAATACATAGTGTGGGAGCAATGCACCTCCACACCTGCTAATTATCAGGATCACCTACTAAGGCCAGAGCCTCAGGTGAATGCCTCTAACCTCGATAGAGGGAAGCAACCTATAAAGATCTCAGACCATCACAACTGGGATAGACATGTAGGGGAAGCATCTAGGCCCCCTAGACCTAAGACGACAGAACAAATAAACTTGGAATTTGCAAAACATGCCACCCACCAAGCACAAATCATGCAGCTTGAGCAGGATCAACAATGGTTAGAGCACCTGTATCATCTTAGCAAAGAGCACCTGCATCCTTTAGTGCCAGCACCCCCATACCCTGAACACTTCAAAATGCCTCAATTGGTAATTTTTAGAGGGGATGAGGATGCCCAAGAGCATGTGACAAGATTCCTAAGTCAATGCTTTGGCATTTAGGACAACGATGCTTTGCTTCTAAGAACATTTATAACCACATTCGTAGGCCCTACCTTGGATTGGTTTACCTAGTTGTCGAAGCATAGCATCAACAACCTAGACCAGCTAGTGGACGCATTCCTTGAATGTTTCACCTTCAACACCAAGAAGAAGGTATCATTAAGTGACCTAGCTAGCCTTAGGAAGTATGAGGAAGAGACCATGGCAGCTTATGGAAATCGGTGGAGGACATTGCTTTCAAGGCTACCTTACCTCCCTCCCATGGCTGACCTAACCCAAATGTTCTCAAAGAGTTGCCTAAGGTCGATCTCCATGCTATTGCAACTACAAAAATATGCCACTCTCGAGGAAGCCCTGGAATAAGCTAGAATAATTGAGGAGATCAAGATACAGGATGGCGAGATTGCCAAGCCATGCAAGAAAGAGTGGCCCAAAAATGCCAAAACTGGGTTCATGCAATCAAAACCCACTGCAGTCAATCATGTTGCCATAAACATACCAAAGCCTACATAGAAGACACAACCCCCAAAGGCTGATTATCAGGCAGTTCTTATTGATAGCTATGAGAAGGAAAATAATAGGCAAGAGCAAAATAAGCAGTGTCACCCTAGGTGACAATTCACACCCTTCATAGTGTCTAAAGACTCCTTGTTTGATCACTTGTCCATGATAAACTTGATAAACCTACTAGAAAGTCAACCCGTAGACCCCAACGTGCCAAAACCCAAGGGCTATAGGGAAGACCTATATTGTAGATTTCATTGACAAAAAGGACATGACCTTTACGCATGTTGGAAGTTTAAAAGCTTAGAGCAGGACCTAATAGACAACAAGATGCTAGCGGTGGATAATACTATGGCACCAAGCAACCAACAGATGGAGGTCTTCAAAGACCCCCTACCTACCCATGATGCATAGGCAAAGACTCTACAAGTAAATGAGGTGACACAAAACTACCCCATGTAGGGGTATGTAGGGATGATAAGCATAGTGACATGGAACAAGAGGTACCCAAGCACAGTTGCCCCCACTGTAGCTACAGGAGATGTTACATCAACATCACAACCTCTATAACACCCTACACAACCTCCCTCACCTAGACCAGTGGCCACGATTTGGACTAAACTTACCCAAAGTTTAAGGACCACGTCGGCTAGGCTCTCCATATATGAGCTCATCCAACAATCACCACCCCATTGGAAGGCTCTAATGGAGATACTCAAATCCATCGAACTACAACACCATGAATCAAACTCTTTCAACAAATTTGTGGGACATGTAAAATTATGTACAAAACTAGTCATCACCTTTAGAGAAGACAAACTGAAATCGATGACTAGTGATATGGTGGATCCACCCCTGCACGTCATTGCACAGGTCAATGGGATTCCATTTAAGAGGGTTTTGGTGGACACTATCTCGTCTAGCAATATAATCACAATAGCGAAATTGAAACACCTCAAGCTACCAACATTTCATATTGTGGCCTCCAGCTATACTCTTTGAGCATTCAATGATGCGATATGCTCGACAGTTGGCACGATTTTCCTGCCCATCCAAGTGGGAAAAATACTATTCCTACATTGTGCCACATCCTAGAAGGTGAGATGACCTACAACATCTTACTGCGTCGGCATTGGATCAGGGATATGAAGTGTGTCCCTTCAATAGCCCATCAATGCCTAAAGTATACATACGAAGGGAAAGTGCATGTATTCCCAACAGACTTAGAGCCCTTCAAGTATTGCAATACGGTGCATCTGATGCCACAATCGACCCTCCCATTGATACATTTGGACTTTCAGTTGAATCCATCCAAACAGGGTCCGATTCCACATACATCCCCGTTGTTAAGTCCCTCAAATCACCAACCGGGCCCATATTCATCGTCTGGTCCTTCACCAATGACACCACCTATGGTGGCCACCTCGAAGGACAATGATAAGAATCCCCTAGAAGAGATACCACAATTGGTCTCAACCATATCTATCGAAGAGGTGCCCAGTCGAATGAAAGTTGAGATGCCTGGTTCACCCAAAATGGAGTGGACCCAAGAAGAACTCCCATTCCCTCCCCCTTAACCACCAATGATCACCATTGAGCTGGCAAATATGGTCCTAGGGGAGTATCTAGTGTGGAACATTGTAGAAACACCCGTGGTTGAGTCCATGCAAGACATGGGGAGACCTCACCTCTCCATCGACACTATTGTCCCTTTGGGCTACCCACCAAATCAGATAAATTTTATATATGGGGGCCTCGACAATGGCATTGAACCTTACCTGTAATGCTCCAATCAAGCGATTGCCACCCCTTGAATGAAAATCAAGAGAACTTCATGGCAATGTTCCCCTTGAATGCTCCAATAAAGCGATTGCCACCCCAAGAGAATCAGGTCCTCCCATAGAGAGCAGAACAACCCCGATGGGACCAAATCAAATTGCTCGAACAAAGTGAGCCTCACATGTCGCAGATGATTGTCAGAGCTAGTAAAGGCCTATGGATCTTTGATAGTGATTATGAATATGAGACAGAGATGGCATATATCAACCATATGTGGCAACGAGAATATCCCATGGACATTGAAGATATGTTTGAACAGCTTAACATGGGGCCAAGGCATAGGTGGCATTTGAACCAAGCATAGTTGGACCAAGTGCTGCATCCTCCACTTCAGGAATACAGAGATCACCTTCCACACAAAGACCCTATAGAGCCATCAGTGGCAAAGGTAGACCATATCCTTCTATTCGCACATAGGGTCGATCTGTTTATGCCAATACCCACAGAGCCAGATCCGAAGCACAAATATCACCAAGGATTTCCGAGTCACCACCTGCATGGTAATGGAGACCAAATTCACTTCATCAACATGATCTCCATTGACTTAACCGCCCCCATACACAATCCAGTTGATCCATCATGACCATTGTATCTAAACCTAAATGCCATAGACTGGGATCATGCTAACTTGCCACCATCTCCATCAGAGTACTGGCCTTGCGATGAGATGCTTCATTTCACCCCAGGACCAACTCAGGATATCTTCCATGCTGAAGAGGAACCCAATGTTCCAAATGTAGATTTAAATTCAACAAATGATATCCACCTGATCCCAACTCCACATTAGTTGGAGGATGGATCCCACATGTCAGTCAAAGAGATGACTGATGTAGACATCAACTTTGATCCAAGGAATTCGTAAATCATCAAGCTGGGGGTAAGTCTATCCCTCAAAGAGCAAGCCGATTACATTGCCCTTCTCAAAGAGAAGAAGGAGGTTTTTGCATGGTCCTACAAAGACATGTCGGGGATAGACCCACAACTAGTCATGCATAATCTAACGCTTGATATGACAGTCAAGATAGTCAAGAAAAAACTATGTAAGATGCACCCAACAATGGCATTAATGGTAAAAGATGAATTACAAAAGTTTTTGGATGCACAGTTTGTCATCTATGTAGATTACCCACCATGGTTGTCCAACATGGTGCCCATAAAAAAGCTTGATGGGAGGATTCGCATATGCACTAATTTTTGAGATCTAAAAAAAGCAAGTCCCAAGGATGATTTCCCCTTGCCTAGCATTGATGCATTGGTAGACACTACAACAGGCCACAAAATGCTTTCCCTCATGGATGGTTTCTCAAGATACAACCAGATTCATATCAATATAAAGGATCAACTAAAAATGGTGTTCACAATGCCTTGGGGGACATTTTGTTATAAGGTCATGCCCTTTGGCCTTAAAAATGCTGGCGCCACCTACCAAAGCGCTATGACATACATCTTCCATGATCACATGCATAAAACTTTGGAAGATTATATGGATGATTTGTTGGCCAGATCTCTTTTGTGCCCATATCATCTTGATGACTGACGCAAGATCTTTGATCGCCTCATCAAACACAAAGTTAGGCTAAACCTCAAGAAGTAAGTATTTGGCTTCACATCTAGAAAACTCTTGGGTTTCATAGTCTCAAAACAAGGCATCGAGGTGGACCCAAATAAAGTCAAGGTAATCCTTGAAATGCTTCCCCCAACCACCATCAAGTAGCTCAAAAGCTTGCAGGGTAAGGTCACATCGATCAAGCACTTCATAGCGCAATTATCTAACAAGTGCTGACCCATGAATAAATTATTACACAAAGGGGTAGCATTTCACTGGGATGACGAGTGCCAGTATGTCTTTGATGACATCAAACAATACTTGGATTTGTTGCCAGTATTGGCACCACCTAGACTAGGAGTGCCATTCTATTTATACATCTTAGCTACTGAGGTGGCACTAGGCACCATGCTAGCCCAAAAAAATGAACTACATAAAGAACAAGCTAATTATTATCTTAGCCGCACCCTCGTTAGTTATGAACTTAACTATGCATACATCGAGAAGCTATGCTTAGCAATGGTATTTACCACCAAAAAACTATGCAATTATATGCTGAGCAGTACGAAGCATGTTGTGTCTAAGGAGAATCCATTGTGGTACATGATGAGTCATACTTATCATAGTAGCCACACGACAAAATGGATCATGTTGTTGACGGAGTTTGACATCGAATTCATTGGATAGAAATCCATTAAAGGTCAAGTCATCATTGATCAACTAGTAGAGGCTCCTCTCAAATACGGTCAGCGTCTGACCATAGAGCTACCTGATGATGGGGGTCTTCCATGTCTCAGAATCGCCAGATTCTGATGAGCCTGAGTCACAGGCTGACATAACCCTATTTTTTTATGGTTCTAAATGTGAGCAAGGGGGTGGCACGGGAATCATATTCTTCACACCGCAAGGGGCTCTAATGCCTCTATCATTTAAACTTGATTTCTCATGCACCAATAATAATACCAAATACAAAGCCTTGCTCATAGGTCTTCAGACAACCATCACCATGAACATCAAATGCTTGAACCTCTTTAGTGATTCACTATTAATTTTCAACCAAGTGAAAGGGGTATTCCAATGCAAATGCCCAGTTCTGTAGGCCTACAAATCCCTTGTGGATAAATTCCTAGCAAAAACTTGAATGGTACGACATCGAGGCACTCCCTCAATCATCGAATCATTTTGTGGATACTATGGCCTCCTTGGGGTCACTAATCCCGTAAGACCCTTTTGGTGGGATGACAACCATTCAAGTAAAAACATTATCGCAATCCATGATGAAGCATGCAAGCTCTAACATAATGCTAGGAATCCACCTAATCTAGATTGAACCGTCTCAAGATAAGTTCTCTTGAATCCATGATAGTCTGAATCATGCCAACTGGGGGTCCTTGTTCTCCTCGACCCCTCTTAATAGCAACACAATGCTATTCTTACAAGTTATTTCCCGCTTAGATTTTTCTAGGGATGAAATTCAAGAGGGATTGGCCGTTCATACCATCAAGGTTTTTGATTAGTAGGATTGGTACACACCCATAAGAGACTATATCAAGTTAGGTAGCCTCCCACTTGGATTGTCACATTTCTTGAAAATATCATTCAAATAGAAAGCGGCAAAATATGTCTTGCTAGGAGACATTTTGTACCGTTAGAGCTACGAAGGGATCCTCCTCCATTGCTTGGACTAGCAGGAGTCCACTTGGGTGATCACCCAAGTGCACGATGGTACATGTAGTGGCCAATTTAGCGGTATGGGCATCGCAAAGCGCATCCTATGCATGGGCTATTATTGGCCATATTTAGAGTGAGATTGTTATGCATATGTAAGGAAGTGCGTGAAGTGTCAACACCATGCTAACTTGACACACGTACCTTCTAAGGCCTTGCAATCGATCCAATCAGCTTGGACATTTTTGTAGTGGGGCTTAGATCTAATCGGAAAGATCTCCCCTACATCATCATGTTGTCACATGTTCATCATAATGGCCATAAAGTACTTCACCAAGTGGGTGGAAGCAATTTCGCTTACCTTTACGACTAGACCTCACATTGCGGGGTTTATTCTACATAGCATCATATGTCATTTTGGTATTCCATCCAAGATCATCTCGGATAATGGGATGTCATTTAAGAACAAAGATGTGCATGCTTTGACAACAAAGTAAAAAATTTAGCATAGTTTTTCAACACCCTATTATCCACAGGCAAATGGGCAAGCAGAGGCATAAAAAAAAATTCTAGTTTCCATCCTTAAAAAGATGATCACAGATAGTCATAAGGATTGACACATTCAAATACCACTTGCTCTTTGGGCTTATCACACTAGCATTTGGACGCCCACTGGGGCAACTCCATTTTTGTTGGTGTATGGCTCCGAGGCAGTCATGCCTCTTGAGTTGGAAATACCTTCCTTGCGCATATCAATGCAAGAGTTCATCGATGATGACACTGCATGGTAGACCCGGTTAGACCAACTTACGTTGCTTGACGAACAATGCATCAATGCTCTTGAGAATTTACGTATCTATCAAGAGCGACTTAAGAAAGCATACAACATGAAAGTTCACTTGAGGGACTTTCAGGTTGGTGACTTGGTCTTAAAAGAGAACCAACAAAACTCTAACTTGCTACCCCATCTAAGGGACAAGTTCAGGGCAAAATGGTTAGGTCCTTATGTAATTGATAGTAAAATAGGACCTGGAACATACCGGCTAGCCTCTCTTGATGGAATCAAGGAACTAGAACCCTTGAACATTAGTCATTTAAGGCCATTCCATATTTAAAAGAGCCATGGCCTACCCCAAAAAGCTCCAAGGATTTTCACAATTTCTTGGTCAACCCAAAAATGCCCCCAAGGTGTCCATAATCCCTTTGGTCACCCCAAAAAGCTCCAAGGATTCCCACAATCACTTGGTCAACCCAAAAATTCCCCAAAGGTACCCATGACCCTTTGGTAAAACCTAAATGCTCCAAGGATTCCCATCATCGCTTGGTCAACCCAAAATGTCCCAAAGGTGCCCATAATCCCTTTGGTCAAACCAAAAGCTCCAAGGATTCCCGTAATCGCTTGGTCACCCCAAAACACCCCAAAGGTATCTATAAACCCTTTGGTCAAACCAAAAGCCCCAAGGGTTCCCACAACCGCTTGGTCACCCAAAATTCCCCAAAGGTATCTATAATCCCTTTGGTCAAAACCTCCAAGGATCCAAAAGAATCACTTGGTCCGCACCCACTCGGGATAAACCAACCATAACAAATTTTCAAAAACAATAAAATAATAATGCATACTCTTAAAAATCAAAAAACAAAAAAACAATAAGTTGCATTAGGCATCTCAAACATACATTGCATATTTGTTGGTCATACAGGTCAAATGCACCATAGACTGTAATTACTAGGCAATTCCATCATTTTTCGCATTTTTCCACTTTGTAAATAGTCCAACAAAAATAAACGCCATCCACATTTTTCACCATATCATAATCAATTGTCTTCTAATGTATTCAAGGCTTTTGTCATTCAGCTGTCTTTAGATTTCTAGCCAAAAACTATACAAAGTCAGACAAATTTTTACAAAGGTAGAGTTTTACTTGGATCACACCTTGTTACGTCGCATCCCAACACAAGTTAAAACATATAAAAAATTCCCAAGTTGTGTGAATGAAAGATGAAACCTGTAAAGCAATCTAGGATACCATAAAGTGAAAAGGTTATCTCACTCATCTCCCTGTGTGCATGACCCCAAGAATGCTGAGAGTTAGAAAAAGGACAAGCATCTTCCCTACCCAATTCCCCAAGCATCCCAAATTATCAAAAAGTTGCAAATATCCAAAAAAATTACAAAAATTAAAAGTACAAACTCCAAAGTTTGACATCAAAACCCACACAGTGCATACATCAAAAAGCATAAGAAATAGTGATTCTCATCACTCAAAATTCCAATCCCTTGATTAAAAGAAAAAAATAAAAATAAACAGTGATTTTTATCACTACATAAGAGAGAAAGTATCCCAATAAAAGTCAAGAAAAGAAGGGAGTCAAACTTGAATCCCTGGAACTCTCAACATTCAGAAGGTCATGAGGTGATTCTCAGTACCGATTTGGTGGATAGCCTACTGGTCATTGGCAGTAAAACTCCCTCATGACGATATATCTATCACATTAAACTGTGTACAGATCAATGTTTGCATGTGGATGAGCTAGCTTATGGTATCCTAGATTGCACCGCAGCTTAATATTACTAAATACAACAAAGGAGTTAGTGAAGCTAATTAGGTGATCCTCAGTACAGGTTTGGTTGATAGCCTATATGGCACTGGCGGTATCCTGACAACTACCACATAAACAAATTCAATCACACACACAGGGATGTGAAATAACTTGGTCAAACTCAAGTCTGATTTGTACCTTGTTCGAAAGTCTTGTGAGATAAATGTACAGTCTTGGCTAGTTAGTTAAAACATTTGAGTCTTAGAAAAACCTTAACTACATTCTAGAAAACCTATGGTACATTCCATTCTTACATCACCATCAAAAAATACAAACAAAAAAATATTACACATGCAAAGTCATTCCACAAAGCAATCACATAGTACAGAAAGCCAGTAAATCCTGTACAGTCTATGGTGCCACCACCAAGTTACCAACAAATCATTTCATCCATTCCATATGCATACATCCATATCATATAGCTAACATCATTTGCAGTCATAACAACATATGCATACATAAACATAAATAAATGTGCATAAAAAGAACAATAAACCATAACAAAGTAAATAATCCAAAAAGAGAGTCATGTATATATCGAGTCAAAATGCCCTTAGGCTACAATAAAATGGTCCTATAACCTCACAAAAAAATCAAAAACTCAAAATCCCCAAATCCTAGGGAGTCGACCACCATGATCACATAGGATTGGTGCGACTAGAACTACCCCCGGTGGTGTGGGTCCTATGGGACCTCTTAGGGTGGCTGCTGCCAACCCTCGCATCAGGCCCACTAATGCTACCCTCACCCACCTGCCTATGCTGAGAGGATGCAGACTGCTCAGTCTCACTGTGTCTCATACGACACAATAATCCGCCTCCAATGAGCTTAGGTAACTACCCATCAAGGCGGATAATCTCGGCCTCCAACTCCACTCGAAATTGACCCCACTCCACATCTTGCTGGTGGTACGTAACCAATGCATCATCCTGCTACACCAACTGAGCCCGCAGGCGATCCCTCTTGATGCTATGCTCCTCATTCTATCTCTATAGTAGGTCCTCCAATCATGTTATTTTAGCATGAAATTTGGCCTCCATATCCCTTGGGACTGCTTAAGGCATGGGCATATTCAGGATGAAATGCTGCTTCGACACCCATTGCTTCAGGATGTCCTATGTATCCGGCTACTCTAGAACCCCTAAATTATCCCAAGTGAATTCATCAACCTCCACCATATTTGCATCATCAAGTGGAGCCCCCCAACCCTCCCTCGATGCCTTCGCAACCCCACTGCCAGTTGCTACCACATCCGAACCTCCTAGAGGCCCCTCACCCCGCCATCGTAGCATCATCCACCACTGGTCATACTCTGTAGTCACCCCGACATTGTCTATGTCGGGGAAATCAATCACTACATCAGACTCCTTGCCCAGTGGCTCAATAATCGACTAGGCTAGAGTCCTCTCATCGCCTTGACAATGATAGATCAAGGGCTCACCAGGAAATGCTTGACACACCCCAAACTATCGAGTCACCCAGACGTACGGGAAGTACTCCTTCTCTGGCCCATGTCACCCGATTAACCATATCCCCTTGCACACCCGTCAAAGCCACTCTCCATTCTTAGGCTAGGCTAGACAGTCTTGGTATGGCTTCCAGAACACCTCCCTTAGAGCAATATGAGAGAAGGCATTAGTATAGTGCCCTATGACACTTTCCCATCATTGACTCTGCCCCTACTCCTCTAAAATCTGCCATAGAGTAGCATACCCAATATCCCTGTCCACCATCTCTCCCCGAGTGGTCCAAGGCAACCCCTGTGGCTGCTCCATAGCTATGTGCTACCACCCCTAGCACTGCAATAGATAGTTGCACCCAATCCCCTTCTACCTCCGATAGTGGACCTCGTACAACTCGTCATATAGCTATGCCAGTAGTGTCTGACCCCACCTCATAATAAGTGGCACTATTATCGAACACTCCACCAGTCTGAACACTACCTCAAGCAGGTTCCAAGGGAACCTCACACCTGAGGAGTCAGGAAGTAGCATGTTGGAGATGAGGGTCATGAGTAACGCATGCCTCAACCCCAAAACTCCCTTCGCCAGCCACCATCGCACCAGAATCCTGCCAATTAGGTAGTCCCCATCTGCCCTCTCCACCACCCTATCCACCCCCATATCTACTGCATGCCCAAAGTACCGTGTCATCACCACTATCCATTGATCATGAGGAGTCATCCGAATGGGTAGCCCATCTATTAAAATCCATAGAATCTGATACACGTCCTCCAGAGTCACCGTCATCTCCCCTGTTGGGAGATGAAAGGTGTTGGTGTAGGGATCCCACAAATTGATTAGGGCAGTCAGATATGCCCGATCCCCCACCACAGGCTCTAGTTGCATCACTTTCTTGAGCCCAAGGGCATCAAGCCAATCCCAATCCACCACAGTCAGCGCATCCCGTGCATCAAAAAATACTGTCAACTAAAGGTAATGACTCTTCACCACCTAAGAAACAAAAACAACACAAAAACATTAAAAAAAACAAAAAATTAGGGTTTCAACCTTCATTTGAACAAAAACATTCAAATAAACTATACAGATGACAAATAATGTATAGAAAAACAAAATTACAGAACTGTACAGCCAAAGTACAGATCAATCAACTAAACTGTACAATCAAGAACAAAAAAAAATACAATAAAACAAATTTAACCTAGGTTTCTTAACCTTAAGTGTGAAGAAAAAATCAAATAAAACAAACAAAATCATACTAGGGTTTTTAACCTTAAGTGTGGACAAAAAAATCAAGCAAAAACATTAAAACTATACTAGGGTTTTTAACCTTAAGTGTAAACAAAAAAAAATCAAAACAACAAAAAAAAATCATCTAGGGTTTTTAACCTTATTATGAACACAAAAACAAATCAAAACAACAAAAATTCAAACTAGGGTTTTTTAACCTTATGATGAACAAAACAAAACAAATAAAACCACAACATTCATCTAGGTTTTTAGCCTTAATGTGACAAAAAATAATGATAAAATGCGAGTTTTAAAAATTCATATAAAAATAAAAAAATAACAAGCAGAAGGAAGAGCACCTACTGATCTCGCCTCGACTTCGCCACTCAAATATATGATCCATGCACTCATAGTGTCCACAAAATTTTTATAGCACTTCGCTACGCAAACTCGAACTCATCCTCCTCACAGCTCTAAATCGCCAGGAAAAACAATTGCAAATGAGCCCAAAACCTAGTTTTGGCCTTTATATAGGCTCTTAGGCCTGTAATCGTTCCACCCTAGGATGAGAACTCTAGTTAGAACTTTTCCCACCCTAGAAAGATTACCAAATTGAAATTTGTCCCACCCTGGGATGATTACAGAGAAAGAAAATAAAAAACAACCAAAACTGCATCCAAAATGCACCAAAAACAACAATAAAACTGCCGAACAAGGACACCTTTGCACCTATGATTTATGGCATCCAAAACTGATGTTGGGGTCACAAATCCTCACTATCCTACTCCCTAAGAAGGCTACCATAGCAGGAACGCTCCACGGGAGGATGAATTTTTGACAATTTCATCCCCAAAAGGCATCACAAAAAGGGTCAAAACCCACCAAAAAACAACAATAAAACTGCCGAACAAAGGCACCTTTGTGCCTGTGATTCATGGCATCCAAAACCAATGTTGGGGTCACAAATCCTCACTATACTACTCCTTAATAAGGCTACCATATCCAGACCGCTCCACGGGAGGACGAATTTTCTATAATCTCATCCCCAAAAGGCGTCACAAAAAGGGTCAAAACCCACCAAAAAACAATAATAAAATTGCCGAACAAAGGCGCCTTTGTGCCTGACATTCTTGGCATACAAAACTAACATCAGGGCCACAAATTATCAATATCCTACTCCCTAAGAAGGCTACCATAGCCGGACCGCTCCATGGGAGGACGAATTTTTGACAATTTCAGCCCCAATAAGTGTCACAAAAAGGGTTAAAACCCACCAAAAATAGGTCCGATTGTTGGGAAACTGCATAAGCATTCAACGGAAAACAACTTAAGGCACCCTTAAAAAAGTCATATTGGGTCAAGAGAATCATCGATTTTCTCATTTTGGTCATTCCCTCATCGTTTATTCGCTTGAGGGGGTAGTCACACTTAGTCAGCAATCAACAAATACACACCCAATCAAGGAAATGACATGCATTCAAAGAATCATTGACAAAGACAATCACGCTCCTGATTGGTGTAGCAAACAAGCAATAATCACAAGCTGATCAAACACTTGACATTATAGAATCATGAACTCAAGGTTCCCACATACAAAAGGTTATGCCCTTTTCCTATTCATGACTGAACAATGTCCAAGATCAAGTAACACCTCACCGAAAAAGGTTAACACTTGAATTAAGCTCCTTAGCTTGTTAGAAGCAAGGATTCAAGAATGCATGCCATTTCCATACTTGGGGCATCAAAATTTGGTTAGGTTATTGAGAAACCCTAATCATTAAGTGCTTTGGTTATCTATTTTTGCTCAGCACTACACCATGCATAGCGTATCCCAAAAAGGGGCATCTATAGACACCAAAACAACATCAATCCGATTATGTGGCTACAAGCACTGACCGAATTGGCATACATAGCCCCTAGGGAAGCCCCCATAGGTTAAATAGTGGTCCTAACCACTCCCAAAGTAGTTTTGGAAGGTTAGAGGTCAATTTTGACCCTTTCAAGAACCCTACTCCTTATTCGTTCCACCTTGGGATGATTAGAATGATATTTGCCCCACCCCGAGATGATTAACAGCAATCGCTCCAGGGTGGGGTGAATAGCAGGTTTGACGAGAAAAAATTCAAACCTTGAAAAATAGTAGCCCAGATCTACCACTCAACTCCACCTTCAATGCATGGGAGTGCGAGTGAGCATTTCAAAGCTCAAAGAGGCAGTCATAGAGGCAGTCATGGAGCCCTCAATCAGGGAGGAATCTTCTCTCCCTTGACAAGGCATGATGGCCAACTGGCGCCCCTGCATTCACATTCAAAGAAGACCTTCGGGTCTATAAAATGGTGAGTCTTCTCACCCCAAATGGAGGATAGAGTAGGAGCATTTGGAGCAATGGAGTGCTACCGAATTATACCCTCACCCTCATTGTGCTTCCTACATCCTTGATCTCTATTTTGGAAGGGAGGTTATTGGGTGAAAATTAGGAGCACAATTTGGACTTAAAACCTAAACAATTGGCCACAATACCACACCCAATTTGGTGACACAACCACCTAGGAGTTTTTGGACCCATCCCAAGTGGATTGGTGTCAAAACCAAGCACCAAACGGTGGGCGTCCTGCCAGTCCTAATCGCCCCACCCCGGAGTGATTAGAAATATATAGCATATTTATTCATGATTTATTTTGCATCTTGTTTTATGTGGCTCATATATGCTGCTATCCAATTTTGAATGCATTCTGACTTGTTTTGACTGTTTTTTCATTATTTTATGCTTTTACTAACAGATAGGGAGTGCCTTCAGATACAGGGTGATCGGGGAAAAATCTACAAAATCCAACCTTCTGGGTCATCTCAAAATGCCCAATTTTTCCTAACCCCAAGTTTGTAGGTATTTTGGAGGCCTATGGATTGGACATTTGGGAGGTCACTTTTGAACGTTATATGACAGTCCTAATCGTCCCACCCCGAAGCGATTAGAAATCTACAACATATTTCTTGACTGTTCTTTTTGCAATGTGTCCCTGATGGTTTTTACATGCTTTTGTTTAAATTTCATTATATTTTGATAATTTTTTATCACTATTTTAGTTATTTCATGTATGCATTAACCGGCCTTGGGGATTGCATGTTTCCCTCCATCCGCATGTGCTATTAATCGTTTGTTGTTTCTCTGTACATAGGATCTCGACACCGTAGGGGTAGTAAGGAACTAAGAATGTATTCATGCAAGTGGAAGTGACTTTTGGCCCACCCATTTTGAATGTGGGCACGCAGAAGATCCCGAAGGGAAGCGCACCATCCGTTGGTGTAAGAAAATTGTGTCGAATGCTCTGAGCCCATGAAAATGGGGGGAGACGTATTGTAACCTGATCATAAGAAAAATTAATAAAAGAGTCTACACCTTTGTTTTTTCTTTACATCTCATTTCATTCATGCTTCATTTTCCATTTTTCATGCACTCAACGTTTCGTTAATACAATTGCTTTTGTTTGCATCGCACCCGGTGCGCCTGTGCTTTCGTAGAAATGCTTTCAGTGACTTACTCATATTACCAAATTACATGGAGTGCAAGTCATTTAAATCACTAAGTTGATAGAGTAAGTGACTGGATATGAGGCTTACTCGAGAATTTATTTTTATGTTATTTTGGTCATTATGATGACTAGAAGTCTTCAAAATGTGCTTATTTAATGTTTTTATTTCTTCTCATGGAGGGACTGTGGTTTTTTTTGTCTAGGCTCTCGACCACCAAAGGCCTGGTCCTAGACACTCTCATCCTAAGTGGTCAAGCGATGCTGGCTGCTAACGTCAACAACAACCAAGGCACTATAAAAGTTAACCTAGGGTTTTGTATTTTCACTTTGCTAGTTATCAATTTGCTTTCTTGAGCTTTGAGGTGAAAGTGAATTTTATGATTTGGAGTTTTTATACAACTTGGAAGATCATGGTTGCATGGGGTGAAGCATCTTCAATTGGAGGAGCTAGAGCTTCTTGAGTACTCCCTCAAGCCTTAACACTACTTGTTCACTTTTTTTATTTTGGGTAAAACTAAACCACATTAAGTAATCGGTAATTGAACCTCATTAAGCTTGTTGGCAATGAATAAAAACCCATAGCTAGGCTTAGTTTAGGTTTTTATGTGGTGGGATTGTCCCCATTTTGTCCTTTTTTTCTTGTTATATTTTTTTGGTATTTTTTGGCCTAGGGTCGATGTGTCTGCCTCGCCACCCATCTACTGCTATCGATCAGAGCGGCCAGGAAGGCCTAAAAATTAGCCACTGTCGCTAGCAACGATCGATTTGAATCCCAATGGTCAGAAAATTGACCATTGGGGCTTGACTGCCATTAGCTTCAATGGTCAATTTTTGGCCACTATAGGCGACAACAACCAAGAACACTTAGTGAAATTTTTTATTTTTATTTTTAATTTTTTAGGTCAATTTATTGATTTTTTTTGAAATTTTGACTTGTTTGATTAGGTGCAACTCTGTATTTACCTATAATTATGATAGCCCATAATTATTTGCACCGTTTTCATGTTTATTGTGAGTTATACCTTAGATGCATCGCAGTTATGATTCATTTTTCTTTATTTTTCTTAGATTATTACTGCTTGGGCTTGGGAACTGAAGCTCATGAATACACTTCTGCCCCTATTGGATGGCGATGATTAGGCTTGGATAAAATATTATGGGCTTTAGTATGTCATCAAACTACCCACCATCATGGTATATCATGCCTACCTTATGACTTTGGTCCATCGATGGGACCCTCGGACCAATACCTTCCACTTTCCTATTGGCGAGATGACCATCACATTGAAAGATGTGTATAGGATATTTCGGATCCCCTTTGATGGAGTGGCCATTATCTCTTCAGACACTAATGATAAGGTTTCTATTTTCACTCAGGTGTTCTAAGGGCACTCTTTGGAGGCTCTCAAGGACACCAAATCTGGGGGAGTGTCCATTTTGTAGTGGTATGATGAGGGTGTCTTCTCTACGAGGCATACAGTGTTGCTGATGGTCATTAGCAATATCTTGATTCCAGATTTGGTGATGGTTTAGGATTTTTTGGATAGTGAGGAGCCTATCATATATGCATGGGATAGGTCTTTGTTGGCTCAGTGCTATGATGAGTTGTACCACATCCATCGGTGAGGTCACGTTGGCATTTATTAAAGCTTGCTTCTATAGTTTTGTGGATGGGAGCACATCTAGGTATATCACCCTAGAGAGCTTCCTATCGAGATTACAACTATGGAGGAGTGGATGTAGTGCTATGCTCCTAGATGGTCTCGAGAGCATGAGTTGTGCAAGAGTCATCCTCATGCAGGGGAGCTTCCCCATTATACTACTACTTTCATTGGGTTGTAGGTCGGGGATGTTATATGGTGCCCATACCATGAGTGCAAAATATGGGATGATATGGTTAGTTTTAATGCTAAGACATGACGTGAGTGGTGGATCCTTGGCCATAAGTTTGGCATCTAAAAGTATTTCTTCTACTCTCAGGTTCTTCGTCAGTACAAGCTACAACAGGATGTACCTCTTATTCCATTTTTGTATAGGTGCCTCATAGTGGATAAGGATCTACCCCATGATAGATTATAGAGCTCTCAAATGAGGAGGATTCCCCAACAGTTAACCTAGGAGTCAATGGGGGCATTAATGAGATATAAAATCAGTGGTGGGGGTATCAGATGTGGTGTGGTATTGACATCCTAGGTAGCAAGGATGATGGTAGGGATGATGGCATAGATCCAATAGGGCATATAGTCTGAGCCAAAACCGAGGTATGGGGCCAACCAACAAAGTAGGTGGCAATGGAGGAGTAGGAGGCTCCTGAGGAGGATGAGGAGCTGGAGCCCAAGGAGAGAGATTCTCCTCTAAGAGCATAGTTGTATGAGGTCAAGACCAAGCTCCAATTGATCCAGATCTAGGTGCGGTAGTGAGATGCTACCATAGCACATCGAGATGCCACCATAGAACAACTCATAGTGTAGATATAGGCTTTGCAGGCTACTATCAAGGGTAGTACTGCTAGGATGTAGTTTGTTGTTCCTCCAACATTATAGGGGGATCCTGAGACAAATTCATGGGCAAAGGTTCTATTCCTGTAGTTACTGTTGGATGAGTATGAGGGGAAGATTCAGAAGCATTTTGATCACATTACTGCTCTCTAGATGCAGCTCAGGAGGCATGGGCTTGTTCCTAAGTAGGCACTCGGTGTAGGTGGTTCACATGTCAGTGGGCGCTCTACCTCAGGGTAGTGTTTTACCCATCCTAGCCAGAGGATCCAGACTCAGACAGAGAGACCCGTAGGTTCACACCATTTGACCCATGAAACCAGCACATGGGGAGGTGGCACAGGGAGATGTTCTAGTGGGGGCTCAACCCCTGTATTTGATTGATGGTGCTCTTTTGATTCATTTTTAAGGTTGGCTTGACCTACTTGACTATAGCCCATGGGTATTTTTGTACCTTTATGGACCTGATACACACATTTGTATGATATCTTTGCTTTATGACTCATTATGTGTATCATTTATTGCTTATATTTTTATTTTATGATGCAATGGATGATGGTATTATGATGAATTGATATATGTATGTGTTAGGTGATAGATAATATTTATGATGATGTGGATTTGATATAGATGCTAATGTGTGTATATATGTAGATGTTCATATGATATGATGTGATGTATTATAAGTTGATCTAATGATGGATTTATGGTTATATGCAAATGGATATTGCTTATATGTTTTATAATGCACTTTATGATGTAATGATGGATGATTGATGACTTTTGTATTTTTTGATGCAATGTTATTGTTAAATGCATGTTTAATTTTCTTTAATTGTGTGCATCTAACTTATGTGATGGTATGGTATGAATGAACCTGTATGCTTTAATCACTTAAAACATAAAGCAAAAAATAATCATGAATTTAAATAATCACTCTTATCATAAGAATTGATTAAGTATTCATATGTGATATGTAATGATGTGAAATGTATGTATTTTCTTGATAAGTTTCTATAAATTAAAAGATATAAAGTATTCAGTGGCCATCTATATATTATTTTTAATATATGCGATATCTATCCTATTGTGTTGATACCCCTAATTTATAGAATCTTATAAAGAAAATGTTGGTATGATTGATGATATGATTTGTTTCTATATAAGAATTTTTGGGGCTTTTCTTGAGATTCAAACATTCTAGTTACCCTATCAATAGCTGCGTACTTACCATACTAGACTTTTGAAGAAGAAAGACTTTGATCATAGACCTATGGATTCATTGTCACTGTGTGTGCAAATGAATATATTTATATAGAACTCAATCTTTTCCTCTAATGTTAGGCGGTATTCTTTCAGCCCATTGCTAAGATCGGGGATCCTCAATTGTTCATCTTATCCTATGTTGGACTCAGTTGGACTATATCACTAGGGGATATTGGGTTACCTAAAGCTAGCTTATCCACATTAAAACATTGGTCTACACAAATGCATAATGCCTTTGTAGTAGACATATCATTGTGCTTTTGGTTCGGTGGTGGTAAGAATTCAAGGGATTCAAGTTCCATTCCCTTATTTTCTTCATTTGCCTCGGGATACTTGCTCATGTCTAGTGATGAAAATCAATGTTTATTTTAATTGATTTTTTATTTTTAGAAAGGGATAGTGATGCTAATCACTGTTTATTTTGCTTTTGTTCTTTTGATATTTTGAACTATGACTTTGGGATTTGATGTTCGACTTTTGAGAATTTTGAACTTTGGATTTTGAGATTTGAATTTAGCTTTGTTTCGGGGTTTTGCTTATTTTTATGGAAGCAAGGGATGTATGCAGTGATGTTAATCACTCATTTTTGGGTAGGGTAGAACTTGTCCTTTTGCCAATTCTCAGCACCTTTGAACCGGTTGCACAGGGGGATAAGCAAGGATGACCCTTTTCGCTTAAGGTAACTTAGAACCCTATATGCAACTTTCATCTTCCCTTGTCCAGCTAGGATTTAATTTTTTATAATTAGTGATGGGATTCTGAATATCTGAGGTTTTCATGACTATTCCTTATTCTCTACTAATATATATGGATTTTCACAAAAATTGATAAGACCACTAGATATGGTGAATAACCTAAAAATCTTAGCCTATTATTTATAGCAACTTGATATGGTTGTGTTGAGAAACACAATTACACACATGAATGAATGGATGATGGTGGATATTGTGAATGCTTTATGATACAAAATGTGGTATTAATCGTAATGTTGTGATCATACCATATGCGAATGTAATGGAGATGACAATGCAATGCAACTATGTGGATGCAAGATGTGAGATGCAATTGTTTTTGTGTTTTATGATTTTATGTTGTTTTGTATCTTTGATTAATGTGACCAAAGGGATTATTGTGCCTTTGGAGATTTTGATTTTTAACCAAGGCTTGAAATACCCTTGGAGCATTTTGAATTTGACCAAACGGTTTGAATACCCTTAGAGAATTTTGAATTCGACCAAACGGTTTGAATACCCTTGGAGCATTTTTTATTGGAATTTGACCAGGCGGCTTGGATACCCTTGGAGCATTTTGATTGGAATTTGACCAAGTGGCTTGGTTACCCTTGGAGAATTTTGTGAGTTGATTTGACCAAAGGGTTTTAAGATGCCTTTGGAGCTTTTTGTGATGACCATGTTTTTGATTTTCATGACATATTTCATTTTTTTTTATTTATGACATATTTGAATGTTTTTGATTTTATGAAATATTTGAATGTTTTTTATTTTATGACATATTTGAATGTATTTTTGATTTTATGACATATTTAATTTTTTTTTATTTATGACATATTTGAATGTTTTTGATTATATGATGTATTTGAATGTTTTTGATTTTATGTGTTGGACATTTTGAGTCCCTAAGCTAAAATGTTGTCATTGATGTCAAAAAAGCATTTAATGTCAAAAGGATCTATGAAGGGTTTTTGTGAAAACCAAGGCAGGAAAAATAAAAGGTTTTAGTTAAAACCATGGACAACATATTTGATCTAGGTTTTTCTTAAAACCCAAGTTAGGCTTTCGTTTCATCGAAAAAGGTGCCCCGATGATGGAGTTATTTGAGTTTTAATATTTGGTTTAAATTTTAATTATTTAAAATTTAAATTCAAATTTAAATTTAAATGCAAAATTTCCCATCGACGTCATCAAGCAAACTTAAATTCATATTTCTACCAACATCTTCGAAGTATTTTAAACACTATATAAAGGGGTGGTAAATAAATCAAAGTTTTATCCTTGCTGTTGTGATAAATGTTTGGCATTCGAATAAGTCTAAGAGCTCATGCGAATTTTGAGAAGATAAGCAGCAAAGAAAATGACAGCGCTTGGAAAGTCAAAACGTGGTGTGAATCATGGCGCATTGGCAAATCATTTTGGCTAAGGAATAAGGCATCACAAACACCAGGGATTGAATTCCTTAGATGGCGTTTCAAAAGGCGTGTGGAAATCGCTTTGGCACTTTGTCTTTTGTGGAAGGTGGAGGAAGGTTTAAGGCACTTTGGGCCTTTGCCTTTCCAATGAGCACCTAGCTCGTGTGGAATATTAGCCGCAGCTAAGACGCTCGTGGTGTGGCAAGTCGGGGGTTCAAATCCCTTTGAGGAGGTAATTACATTTTGCATTTAAATAATTTTTATTAGCCCTAAAGTTTGGAGTTATAAGGTAGTTAATGGAAATTAAAGTTTATTATTAGGGTTGTGATTATTATTTCAAAGCATAATTGGTTTATGATTTATTTTATGGTTATGGAGAATTAATTTTAGGAGAAATAAGGAGTTGTTTTTTAAAAGCAATTATGAGAGGTTTATTTTTGATAAGGGTTTCAATAAAAGGGACTTTGGTGGAAGTGTTTATTAACTTGGAGTAAAAAAGGTGTAATTTGAGTAATGCTTTATTTTGTGATTATTTGAAGTCCATTAACCCTTGTTTATATTGGAAAGGAAAGTTGTGTTTAAGTGTGGCAGATTTTGTGGACAAATTATTGGCATCAAAAAGGTATGGGCACATTCTCCTATTGATTATTTATGGTGGTTGATTTATGAAATATCATTGGAGAGAAAATGATTGATTGTGGTTTCCTTTGAAAAAATGATTGGTTGAATGATTCAAGGTTTTCTAGTTTGTGAGTTGTATTTAAACCTTATTTTATTAGCATTGTTATTGAAGCCCATTAATGATGAAATGAATTTGAACTTGAGTTAGAAAAGAACATGAGTATCATTGCTATGTGAGACTTGTGCTTGAGCATTGTTGGAAACATTTTGAGTTGTTTAATACATACTTGGACTAGGGTTTGTGAAAAATAATTGTTCCTTGAGGTGATTGGTTGAGTTGAGTTGGTTAATACATGCTTGGACTAGGGTTTGTGAGAAAGTATTGTTCCTTGAGGTGATTGGTTGAGTTGAGTTAATTAAGCCTAGTAAAGTGGATGCATGTGGTTGTTCAAGTTCCTAGAAATAAAATATTCAATATTCTAATTTGAGTTGAGATTGAGGTTTATTTGAGTTGAGATTGAGATCTGAGTATAGAACATATTGAGTCTATAACAATGATCTTGATGATTCTATTGAGTTGAGATTGGGATTTGAGTATAGAACATATAGAGTCTCTAAAAATTCTCTTTATGCTTCTATGAGATTGATTTGAGATATTGCTTGTATAGTGAGCTTAGAACATATTGAGTCTCTAAAAATTCTCTTTATGATTCTATGTGATTGAGACAAGTCTTTGAGAAGACTTGTGGACTATTTTGAGTTAAGCTTTTTTGAAAGCTTTCTATGTAGATTTGAGCAAGTCCTATAGAGGGCTTGTTGAGCAGATTTGAGCAAGTCCTGGAGAGGATTTATTGAGTAGATTTGAGCAAGTCCTAGTGAGGATTTTTTAAGAATATTTGGACAAGTTATGTGTGAAATTATTGAGAAGATTTGGACAAGTTATATGTGAACTTGTTGAGCAGATTTGGACAAATTATGTGTGAACCTGTTGAGCATATTTGGACAAGTTTTGTGTGAACTTTTTGAGAATATTTGGATAGGTTTTGTGTGAACCTATTGAGCAAATTTGGATAGGTTTTGTGTGAAATTTTTGAGCAAATTTGAGCAGGTTCTAAGTGAACCTATTGAGCAAAATTGTATTAGACTGACTGTATTGTGTTTAGTGCAAGAGATTGAGTAGAACTGTGCTAGACTGATTGAACTGTGTTTGGTATAGTATTAAGAAAAATCTTTGAATATGATAGAGTATAGAGGATAGAGTCTCATTGGATAGAGATATAGCAACCAGGACAATTGAAAATAGATCTGAGTGAGGAGTCTTCAAGTGGAAAGAGATCCACCAGTTAGTGCAACATAGAGACAAAGTCTTCTAGAAGATCACTAGCCAAAGCAGAAGGGGAAAGAGTTCTCCTATGGAAGAGATCCACGAACTTGAGATTAGGGGATCAACATCTCCTTTGGACATAAGTCCATAAAAATTATAATTTGGGAAATATTCTCAAGAGATTATTTGAGAAATATTTAGAAGAAATATTTTCTCTGTGGAGGTAGCCCACACTGGGTGAACCATATTAAAATATGTGTCTCTATTGTGTGTGATGATTGGTGCATTAATTTGGTTATTGCTATTGATATTGCCATTGATTATATTGATTAATACTATTTGGGAAAGAAAAATAAAAAATGGTCTTATATTGTTCACCCCCCCTCTCAGTATAAGCTTATTTTCTTCAATTGGTATCAGAGTTGGTTCTTTCATAAAGAGTTTAATAGCTTGAAGGAAGATCTTGCAAGAACACAAATGATAAAGAAAGGCAAGAGTAAAAACATGAGACATAAGAAGAAAATAACACCTATGGCCATGAAAGAAAAGGAATATGAGTTTAATATTGTTGTGTTGGGAGGACACATGGAAATAGATTCAAGAGATGAATCAAGTAATGGAGAAATATTGAGACTGATAAATTTTTGTACCAGTTGTGGAAAGATAGGTCATCATGCAACTTATTGTTCACAAGAAGGTGAAGAATGTTTTATCTGTAGTCAACTCGATCATGATGCAAGTTATTGCAATGGGTTTGATAGCAGTGAAGATGAAGATGATTATATTAGAGTTGAAGTTCTAAAGAATGAGTCAGAAAAGGATAACAAGAATAGTCGAAGTAGGTATCAAGAAGAAACTCCACTTTGAAAAATAGAAGAAATTAAAGAAGAGGAAGATTCATATAAATAAAATGAGGAAGCCACTCTTAAGGAACTTGTTGAATTGAAAAGAGAAAATTTAGAATTGAAGGCTCAAATACAAGAAGATGAGAAATGTAAGAAAAATCTTCTACATGATATATCTAACTTGAGAGATAATTTTGAAAAGGTAAAAAGAGTTGATGGTTGAACAATAAAAGGTAAAAGAGATAGAATGTGAAAGGCTTATGGTTACTATTGAATAATTAAAAAGGGAGAACTCAGGATTAAGGGTCCAAGCTCAAGAAGATGAAAAAGCAAAAGCAAGGTTTTTATAGGAACTCACCAACTTCAAAATCAAAGGAGAAGAGACAAGGAAAATTGAAGAAGGTATGGTTGAAAATTAAAGATAAAATATCTAGAGTGTGAAATATTAGAGCATGAGATAGTTTCACTAAGTATGGAAGTAAAAGGCTCTAAGGATAAGCTACACAAGTCTAAGGAAAATTCAATGACCTTGGAAAGGACTATCAATGCACAAAGATCATCAATCACCATAACAGGACTTAGTTCTAAATAAGAACAAGGGAGACAAGAAGCAGAAAAAGGAGAGCCAAGATACTATGTGGATAATGCAAGTAAGTACTCAATTAATAGTGATGCTAGTTTTTCAGAAAATGATAGAGATGAAGTCTTGTTTATGGTTGAAGAAAAAGATCTAGTTAAGAAAAAGACTCCAGTTATTCTTAAGTGTTTTATATGTGGTAAATTTGGACATCTTGAAGATGATTGCACAAGAGATGGTTATAGTTTTAGTGATGATGATTTTGAAGATGCACTTGATAGATAAAATGAGAATCTTCTAATGACTTTAGAAGATGAAGAATTGAGTGATCCTATAGAAAGCAAATCAAAAGAAACAAATGAAAATACAAAGGCAGAAAATAATGCTTTCAGGGAGTAGAAATACTCCCACCCCAGAATTAACCACCTCATGTGGAGGTGGGGAGGGGATAAGCTAAGAGGTTTAATTCTTAGCCTCGAGACCCAAAGGTGACCCTTTGCCATTGATGTCAAAGGGGGAGAGATTTGTGTATTATGGGGAGAGTTTTTGGATATGAGGAGAGATTTGATATGTGAGAGAGCATTGAGCCAGGGGGATCAAAGTCCCAGGGGGAGCAGAAAATAAGGTCAAAATTCAGTAAAAGGATTTGGGTTGCCATCAATGACAAAGGGGGATATTGTTGGAAATTTTGAGTCCCTAAGCTAAAATGTTGTTATTGATGTCAAAATAGCATTTAATGTCAAAAGGATCTATGAAGGATTTTTGTGAAAACCAAGGCAGGAAAAATAAAAGGTTTTAGTTAAAACCATGGATAGAAGATTTGATCTAGATTTTTCTTAAAACCCAAGTTGGGCTTTCGTTTCATCGAAAAAGGTGCCCCGATGATAGAGTTATTTGAGTTTTAATATTTGGTTTAAATTTTAATTATTTAAAATTTAAATTCATATTTGAGCATTGTTGGAAACATTTTGAGTTGGTTAATACATGCTTGGACTAGGGTTTGTGAAAAAGGATTGTTCCTTGAGGTGATTGGTTGAGTTGAGTTGGTTAATACATGCTTGGACTAGGGTTTGTGAGAAAGGATTGTTCCTTGAGGTGATTGGTTGAGTTGAGTTGATTAAACCTATTCAAGTGGATGCATGTGGTTGTTAAAGTTCCTAGAAACAAACTATTCAATATTCTAATTTGAGTTGAGATTGACTTGAGTTGAGATTGAGGTTGATTTGAGTTGAGATTGAGATCTAAGTATAGAACATATAGAGTCTCTAGCAATTCTCTTGATGCTTCTATTGAGTTGACATTGGGATTTGAGTATAGAACATATTGAGTCTCTAACAATTCTATTTATGATTCTATGTGATTGAGACAAGTCTTTGAGAAGACTTGTGGACTATTTTGAGTTAAGCTTTTGTGAAAGCTTGCTATGTAAATTTGAGCAAGTTCTATAGAGGACTTATTGAGTAGATTTCAGCAAGTCCTAGAGAGGACTTATTGAGCAGATTTGAGCAAGTCCTAGTGAGGATTTATTGAGCAGATTTGGACAAGTTCTATGTGAACTTGTTGAGTAGATTTGGACAAGTTCTGTGTGAACTTGTTGAGCAAATTTGGATAAGTTATGTGTGAACTTGTTGAGCAGATTTGGACAAGTTCTATGTGAACTTGTTGAGCATATTTGGACAGGTTTTGTGTGAACCTATTGAGTAGATTTGGACAAGTTCTATGTAAACTTTTTGAGAATATTTGGATAGGTTTTGTGTGAACTTGTTGAGAAAATTTGGATAGGTTTTGTGTGAACCTGTTGAGTAGATTTGAGAAGGTTCTAAGTGAACCTATTGAGCAAAATTGTACTAGACCAACTGTACTATGTTTAGTGCAAGATATTGAGCAGAACTATGCTAGACTAACTGAATTATGTTTGGTACAGTATTGAGACAGAGCTTTAGAGGTGACAGAGTATAGAGGACAAAGTCTCAGTGGATAGAGATCCAACAACCAGGACAATTGAAGACATATTTGAGTGAGGAGTCTTCAAGTGGAAAGAGATCCACCAGTTAGTGCAACATAGAGACAGAGTCTTCTAGAAGATCACTATCCAAAGTAGAAGGGGAAAGAGTTATCCTATGGAAGATATCCACGAACTTGAGATTAGGGGATTTTTGAGTGGTATTTTCACCCAATTGTGAAAATACACTCTTCCTTAGGATTTGGGTTCCAAATCCCCTCTTGCAAAGAAGTTAAACAAACAACTTCTCTAAGGTCTCCGCTATATTAGCATTTGCATATGTGTATTAGTAATATCAAATAAAGATATTCAATTTAAACGCTTAGAACACCTTAGTGATTACAAGTAATTGTAAACAAGGGGCAATGTTGGTTTATTTTACCATGAAACTTTAGTGATTGTTCATTGAATAAAAATAAAGCAAATGTGAGTTGGCCCTCATATGACCACGATGTCGTGCCTTAATTCCTTTTATCTTGAGGATTTTAAAATAGAATTTATCTTCTTTATTTAAGTCCAAATATGGCTTCTTATCATGAATATGAAGATAGCTTTCAATGTAATCGATAAACTATCCCTCTTTGGTGAAATAGGTTTTCACAAAGAGGCAATAATTTATGGCCTTAAATAAAGGGCTTTAAATGTCACTTTAAATTATCCCTCTTAAATGAAATCAAATTTTCATTAATATGAACAATTAAGTGCTTTGGAGAAATGACCTTCAATGTAATACTCAAATTACCCCTCTTTTGTAAAATTAGAATTTTTATGAAGAGAGGGCCATTTTAGGCCCAAAAATGGAAATTTGTGAAATGCCATAAAACATATCTCCTTCAATGAAATTGGGATTTTCATGAAGGGAATGTCATCATAGGCTCATGAGTGTAAAATAAAACTGAAAAAATAAAATTCGGCCCAAAAATGGAAATTTTCTATTTTCGGATTTTTAAAATCTGTAATAAAACAACAACTTCGATGAATTTTTAAAAATACTAAACAACTCCAAAAATGAAATTTCAAAGTGTGTATTGGAAGTCTGAAGTATAACCTACACAATGGTGAAATTATTTTTGGATTTTGAATTTTTTTAAATGTTTATTTTAATGCCTGAAACTTAAAAAAAAAATTAAAATCTCTGGAAAAATAAAATGCAAAAAATGAAAGTTGAAGTGCAGAAAATGAAACACATGATACATTCAGTTTGATGCTATCCTATTCCAGAAAAACCGAAGATGTGAGGTTTTCATGCATGCAACCTAACTTATTGGACTTGCAAAACAAGCACAATTCGGATAAGCTAAGTGCTGGCTTCTAGGGTTTTAAATAAGTTTTTCAAATTTAAACATTCGCATGAAGCAACCAAGAAACTTGCATAAACTTCATTTACAAGCCTAATATCTGAAAAGGGAAAAAAAAATAAACATTTAATCTTGCATGCAGAAAATGACTCATTTCTTGCCCACAAAATGCAACTTTCTGAAATTTTCTGTATTAAAATGTTTCTTTATACATGGCAGAAATCTGGTTTTCTCAAAAAACCAGTCTAATGTGGAAGGAAAAATATCCAAAAAAAAACCAGTGCCAAAACCTTGCCTTCATTCTTGCAATCTTCTCTGAAAAGTTTCCAACCCCCGTTTTGTCCTTCCATCCCCCGTTTTAAAGTTTTCCATCCTTTGCTTTTATCCAAGCGCCTCTTCATTTTCGTTTCTTCAAAACCCTTCGCTTCATATTTCTCTACGCGTCCCATTGTATTTTCTTCTATTTTGCTTCATATGGCAGTATGCATCATCACTATTTAACCGTTACCTCCGTTTGTCTCATCGAACTTCCTCAAGCATCTTCGTTCACTATGATCTATAGGCTTAAGGGCTTATTTTTATTGGTAACTGACCTGCATCATTTTTAATCACCTCCATTGAACAAAACGTTTTTTTTTTACCATTATACCCATAATAAATATCTTGCAAGTGGCATAAAAGATATGACGATGTTAATAACTCCCGTTGTTCTTCGTAATAGACATGGAATGGGGATTTCATTTATTTCACCCATTTTATCTTTATTCCCCTCATACATTACCTTTTTTTATAACATCCTCTCATGCCTGGAACATAATCAATTGCCTGCTTCGTAACGGCTTTCCTGCGAGACATGCCATCCAACGCGTTGTTGAAGGTGTCGTCTACCTCAGTTGTTGACGTTGTTTGGTAAATGACCTTCACCGATATACCTGAAAATTTAGGCTACATCCCACTATCACGTTTCACCGTCGACACCATCTAGCCCCACACATCTTTCGATAATCATTCCCCTGTCATACCACCTGAAGTTCATCGGCCTCTACAATGCCATTCACTAGGGTGTAGTTGTGATCATCTTTTAAATACATAAGACAAGTTTAATTTTACAGCTTCGAAAGTTCTACTTCGCTGTCTTCGGCTTCTTCGCCGAGATTTTGTCCATCATTCCTCACTCAACGGTTTCATCCAACTCATGTTCTGGTATCGTTTAAGCCGCCACATAGCCACCAAGGGTGTCGAACTCAAACCGGGTTTTGACCAACCAATGTGGCGCCTTGCCACCTCAGCAAGGGCTACGTCACCTGGTCCACTTATTTCATAAGAGCCCACCGCATCATCACATTCTTCTGTTATTTCGTTCGAGTCGTATGCTCGCCATATGGGTCTAATTCGTTCATCGCTCATTTGTGGGAGTGTCAAAGTGTCAACTATGGTATTCCCATCTCATCTATCTTCTCTCGAACCTGGAGCGTGGGTCCCACTCATCGCTCGATACCTCTACATTTTCATCACTGCGTTGTATTCCACACTCGGTCCTTCGTTAGCTGGTGAATGTCCTGCATATGACCAAATATTAGAATTTCAAATCCAATTTAAGGCAAAAATAACATAGCCCATTAGCTCGTTTTAATCACGTATTTTCCTTTTTCTTTTTTTTTAGTTTTAATATATATTGTTATCTTTTTGTTATATATATATATAAAATTTTGATATTATTTTATTTTTATTTTTATTTTTAAGTAATACTTCTTATACACATCCACCATGGAGATTGAACCCGGGTCACATCACCGATAATGCAAGTGGCGTCCTTGTCGGTAGACCACAACACTATATATATATATATATGAGATGTATATACCCAAAACCATTTGTTATTTTCATCTTCTACTCTTTGACCCAAACAAATGAAAGAAAACCCAACAACTTGACATCAAACTCTCAAATGATAACATTGACAAAACACACTTGTCGACACACAAATTGACGATAAAAAATCATCGACAAGAAATTGACGACAAAAATCGTCAATAAGAAAATGACCACAAAAAGTCGTCAATAAGAAATTGACGACAAAAATCGTCGACAAGAAAAGTCGTCGACAATAAAATGTCGTTGACAACAAAATGACGATAAAAAGTTGTCAACAAGAAATTCATGACAAAAATCATCGACAACAAAATGATGATAAAAAGTTGTTAACAACCACATAGCAAAAACTGCAAATGCAAACTGAGCAAGACATTCGACTCTCATGACAAAACCAAAGAACCCACACAACAAGGAACATTGGAATTAAATACTAAATCAAATTGATAGGATATATCGAATAATATCACTCCAAGGACACTAATTCTTTCCAAAAAATCAAAAATAAAAAGGTGGGTCCCCAATTTTAGGGCTAGTTGTGGAGCAGCCACAACAAATGGTGACTCTTCTGGGAAATGTTCTTGAGCATTTTGGTGAGAACCCAACCTAAAAACCTTTAAAACTCAAATACAAGCGTCAGCAAATATCCAAAGAATGAAACTAGATGAGAAATACATGAAGCATTAGAATTATTCAGCATCAGCTCAATGTGTGTGGTGTGATTCATTCCTTATCGTTTGAAATTGATCAACATTCCATCATCTGTTTCACTTATGATTCGTGCCTATGAGAAGTTATGGATGATTCCTACAAGATTTAATATATGGTGAAGACGCTAGAGATATAACAACCTACTTTGCAAAAGCTAAAACTTTCTAGTACCATGAACAAACATGTTAAACCCTCTTAGGACCAAATATGTGTATACTGAATTAATTACTAGATCCCAAAGTTGGTTATGTGTCACTACCATCTTGAACCCATGTGCAAGTGTAAGTGAAATCAGAGCTTTGGGGAATAGGATTCCCAACCTAAGCGAGATGGGAATTTAACCCTATCCTTACTACTCGATCCGGAGTTCATTACTTCATCTTGAACAAAATGATTTAACCTCGTTATGGATGAAACCTGTCAAAGCTAGCTCTGTCTGTTTGAGCAGTCAGTGGTCTTGCTTTTAGACAATACATATTGCCACACATGAGCATACTCCACCGCCAGTCAGGCGTCTATAGCCCCGATGGAGATTAACCCCATAATCTAGGATTTGGCTTTACTTTTGATTTCTTGAACCTTGGGGATGACTATCCATCCTTGCAAGGGACATGTAGTACGATCCTTCCAATCCAATATTAATGATGAAATTAAAGTAGAATGAAAAATATTCACTTTGGAATTTCAAGTTCTTGAGTGGGAAAAATATAAGCTTTGGGGAATCGGATTCTCAACCTAAGCGAGATGAGAATTAGACCCTATCCTTACTACTCCATGAAGGTCAAATCAGAGTTTTGGGGAGTTGGATCCTCAACCTAAGTTCGATGGGGATTTAATCCTATCCTTACTACTCTGATTTTAGGCTTTAAGCTCTATGGGAGTGGTAAAAACCACTACTTTAAGGATTATGTTGCATGATAGGACAAACATGAAATACTCCTTTTGCCTCACATTTTCTTCCAAGTATGATTTTGACCATTTTACTCAAGATCCTCTTTAATATGTGTAGAACGTGCTTGGTTCAAGATAGTTCGGGCATTAGTTCCCAACCTTAGGATCCTTTTAATATATGTTATGTAATAACCCTAAGAGGATTCGACACCTTTTCAATGATTGTATTTGAAATGAAGATGCAACTGAGATGAAATGTATATGCAATGTGGAATGTAACATGAGATATGGATGAATGCATTGTTCTTTTTGAAATGCGGATGGAGTATACCACCTACTTTGCCATAATTTGTGAAACTGACAACTTCATGTATCATAAGTTCCAAACGATATTCTTTACTGTGTTTGCGATACTCGTGGAGCTTTCTGCAATACAATTCTGATGTTTCATATTCTCCTAGTCTTAGTCAAAATTCATAAGGACATAAGTTGACATCTCACTTTTTTTTTTTTTTCAAGACAAACCAAAAGTGTCCAAAGAACCAACACACAAAACTTAAAACCAAACCCAAAATGCAATCCCAAAAAATAAACTTGAAAACACAAACCAAAACCAAAAACCAAAGACTATATACAAATGTACAATATGGTACAAGACGATGCATAGTTTGAACTGTCACTTCCTTGGATCCCAAACATGATTTGAGCATTCCAGAAGACATATAATGTGATACACATGCCAAATGTGGAAGGAATTAAAAAAAAACAAGATTAGACCAAACAATGCAACCAACTTCAACTTTCCTCTCTCACCCCACCAATTAGATTTAGTTCCATTAGTATTCTCATAGGTGAGATTCAAATTACCAAATTGATTAGACAATGGTTGATTTTCAATTTTTTCCTGTCTATTATTTAAGGTGTAAATTTCATAATTCCATTCATGATTTAGAACTAGGATTTCTTTATCCACAATGAAATTTTGTAAGCAAGAGCCTATTCCTAAAAAATTCAAAGCCAATTCATTTTCCATGTTCTTAGGCCAATCAAAATTGTGCAACAATTTACAAGCATCTAGGATATTTACTAAATGGGGATCATTAGAAGTTTTTATCCTAGGTTCAAGAATTAATTATTGATGAATTTAATTTAGAAATTTAAGTGCATCAAGCTCCTTTTCATTCATTAAAGTAATGTTATCAAAGGTGTGGTTAGAAATTAATCCTTGTTCTTCATTCAACTTCAATGGCTTTTCATCATAAACATCATCCAAATTCAAAACATGGTCATGCAACTATTCACCTATAGCTTGGATACTTGAACACAAAAGGTTAGATTCTACCTTTTGCACATTTTCATTTACCAAAACTTGGTGAGAAATCACAATTTCTTCATTTATTACCTGTTCATCAAGCATACCAAAGTATGGCACCCAATTGAAAACATGTTCATATTTCTCAATCCTCAAATTTTGTTGGTCAAAGTGTATGTCAAGTAATCTGTCTTGATGATCACTCATTTGAGTTGCTTCCAATTGATCAATCTCTTTGTCCTTTGGTTCCAATTCCTTATCCACCATCCATGGCATCTCTTCATGTGAGATATAAGTTTCAATATCTTGTATATACAGTGGAATAGGATTTTTATCAATAGGGGTGTGAGGAAAAAATACATCATCATATCTCCCCAACCATTGTAAAAATTGTCATCCAGATTCGTGGAATGAAACTCCATGGTATTTGTGACATGATCTTTTGATTCATTCATCAATTCACTTTCTTCTTTGTCCTTGGTAGTAGGATCATTATAATCTTCCAAAATTTGATGAGATTTGAAACCCTCTTTCAAAACATCCTCAAATTGTACAGGAGTTGTAATATCTTCCTTTGAATAGGTGATTATGTTGTCCTATATATCAATTGGTACACAAGTTTCATTAGCAGTTTTGGAGTGAGTGTAGTCTTCCCACTTCTTCCAAGTATCATAATAATAATCTTCCAAAGTCAAGTGGTGACGTTCAACTACTTCTTCAACATCTTCCAATTCATCAATGTGTTTCTCATCAAATTCACCTTCACCTTCTTTAGATGATTCAATAAATTTCAAAAGTGGGTTATTTATTGAATTCAAATTTGTAAGACTATCATCGTCCAAATTAGTAACCCATGATTCGATTTTATCACAATTTGGAGGGTGAAGAAATTTTTGATCATTAGTTCCAAGCTTCTAATCGAGAGTATATTCCAAGAACAAGTGGTGAAATTCTATCATATATTCAAATTCATTTATTGATTTTCTTCCAATTTCACTTTCAACCACTTCATTCAATTCTATGGCAGTTTTTGTCCTATCACCTATCTCAAACCTTGTTGAATTTAGGACCCCTTTATACGAATAATCATGTATCTCTATGAATGAGATCATTTCTGCATAATCCTTGCTGGTGGATGTTGGCTTAGCAATTTGCACCTCCTCTTGGACTACATCTAAGGTGGTTGTAACATTTGGACCTTCAAATTCATCCCCTTGATCATTTACCTTAGATATTATTGGAGTGGAGGGTGCTATATTTAATGGTTGGTGTCGGTTGGCATCACTAACTCCAAAATAACAGTCTCTCATGTGAACATGTTGTGCCTTTTCTTCTTCAAAAACTTGTTCTACCTTTTCCAATATCTCATAGATTGTCTCTAGAGACAGGTCATCCAAGTTTTCCTTTAAATATGTAGCAAGTTTGGGGTGTATGGCTCCCATGTATAATTGAATAGCTTCCTATTCTGATGTGTTAAAAATTTCCCACATTTGGGAGTGCAACTCATGAAATCTTCTATTGAATTGACTCAAGGATTCATTAGGCTCATTACGTACGGAGGTAAACTAATTTTTCAACATCTCTAAATCAACTTGATTACCAAAATGGTAAAGATAAGTTGCTTCTAGTTGTATCCAAGAAGTCCTAATATCCATGGGTAGTTGGCCATACCAAAAGAATGGTCTATCATCCAAAATGTATGCAAATAACTCACAAGCCACCTCATAGAAAATTTGGAATTGACATAATGTATTCTTGTAGACATACAATTTTTGCAAGTATCCTAGTGGCACCTCTTGATTAAAATATCGTAGAAACTCCAATAACATTTTAGGAATTTGATAGGATATCCCATGCATAGAGAAACCCTTATAATGATCCTCCATCGTAGATACCATTCTTTCTCTTAGAGATGCTACTTCAACTCTTATATCGTATGTTGTCATTAGTAAAACTCAAAATATAACTTTAGAACCAAATCTGTTAGTCAAAATAAAAGAAGGAACCAGGACAAAGCAATATTCTAAAAATGTAATTTAATTTCTCATTCACCAGATCGCATATGTGCAAGTGAAGAGCATACTCCTAGTGTTGTAGGCTTTCTAATTCACAAGATCGCATTACACGCAAGTGAAGAGCATAATACCGACAACAACTACATTTTAGACAAAATAATTCCTTACAAATAAGCATGAAATGACTAGCAAATATCAAACATGTAATGTATGAATAATCATGTTAGCATCAACCAAGAGATGTATCCATTAAAATCAAATGAAAGTAATTGCATGGATACAACCTCGTTAGTCAAGACCAAAAATTTTCAAAATCAAATCAAAACACATTATTCCTATATGAACAATAAAAAGCGTTAGAACAATGCATAGCAATTCTTGTCCTCCTTTTAACACTACAAGGTTGTATTGTTAAGAGAGGGCTAAAGATAATAATCAATAGGGCATGAAATATTCAAAATTTAAATCCCTATAGCATTTAAATCACACTGAAATAAACCAATTCAGGCCCTCCTTCTAGCACCAATATGTTGAGTGGTATTTTCACCCAATTGTGAAAATACACTCTCCCTTAGGATTTGGGTTTCAAATCCCCTCTTGCAAAGAAGTTAAAAAAACAACTTCTCCAAGGTCTCCACTATATTAGCATTTGCATATGTGTATTAGTAATCTCAAATAGAGATATTCAATTTAAATGCTTGGAACACCTTAGTGATTGCAAGTAACTATAAACAAGGGGCAATGTTGGTTTATTTTACCATGAAACTTTAGTGATTGTTCAATGAACCAAAATAAAACAAATGTGAGTTGGCCCTCATATGACCACGATGTCGTGCCTTAATTCATTTTATCTTGAGGATTTTAAAATAGACTTTATCTTCTTTATTTAAGTCCAAATATGGCTTCTTATCATGAAGATGAAGATAGCTTTCAATGTAATCGATAAACTATCCCTCTTTGGTGAAATAGGTTTTCACAAAGAGGCAATAATTTATGGCCTTAAATAAAGGGCTTTAAATGTCACTTTAACTTATCCCTCTTAAATGAAATCAAATTTTCATTAATATGAACAATTAAGTGCTTTGGAGAAATGACCTTCAATGTAATACTCAAATTACCCCTCTTTCGTAAAATTAGAATTTTTATGAAGAGAGGGCCATTTTAGGCCCAAAAATGGAAATTTGTGAAATGCCATAAAACATATCTCCTTCAATGAAATTGAGATTTTCATGAAGAGAATGTCATCATAGGCTCATGAGTGTAAAACAAAACTGAAAAAATGAAATTCGGCTCAAAAATGGAAATTTTCTATTTTCGGATTTTAAAAATCTATAATAAAACAACAATTTCGATGAATTTTTAAAAATACTAAAAAAATCTGAAAATGAAATTTTAAAGTGCATATTGGAAGTCTGAATTATAACCTACGCAATGGTGAAATTATTTTTGGATTTTGAAAATTTTTAAATGTTTATTTTAATATCTAAAAATTAAAAAAAAAAATTAAAATCTCTGGAAAAATAAAATGCAGAAAATGAAAGTTGAAGTATAGAAAATGAAACACATGATACATTCAGTTTGATGCTATCATATTTTGGAAAAACCAAAGATGTGAGGTTTTCATGCATGCAACCTACCTTATTGGACTTGCAAAACAAGCACAATCTGGATAAGCTAAGTGTTGGCTTCTAGGGTTTTAAATAAGTTTTTCAGATTTAAACATTCACATGAAGCAACCAAGAAACTTGTATAAACTCCATTTACAAGCCTAAAATCTGAAAAGGGGAAAAAAATAAACATTTAATCTTGCATGCAGAAAATGACTCCTCCTTTCTTGCCCATAAAATGCAACTTTCTGAAATTTTTTGTATTAAAATGTTTCTTTATACATGGCAGAAATATGGTTTTCTCAAAGAACCAGTCCAATGTGGAAGAAAAAATATCCAGAAAAACCCAGTGCTAAGGCCTTGCCTTCATTCCTGCAATCTTCTCTGAAAATTTTCCAACCCCTGTTTTGTCCTTCCATCCCCTGTTTTAAAGTTTTCCATCCTTTGCTTTTATCCAAGTACCTCTTCGTTTTCATTTCCTCAAAACCCTTCGCTTCATATTTCCCTGCACGTCCCATTGTATTTTCTTCTATTTTGCTTCATATGGCAGTATGCATCATCACTATTTAACCGTTACCTTCGTTTGTCTCATCGAACTTCCTCAAGCATCTTCATTCACTATAATCTATAGGCTTAAGGGCTTATTTTTATTGGTAACTGACCTGCATCATTTTTAATCACCTCCATTGAACAAAACATTTTTTTTTTTTTTACCATTATACCCATAATACAAATCTTGCAAGTGGCATAAAAGATATGACGATGTTAATAACTCCTGTTGTTCTTCGTAATAGACATGGAATGGGGATTTCATTTATTTCACCCATTTTATATTTATTCCCCTCATACATTACCTTTTTTTATAACATCCTCTCATGCCTGGAACATAATCAATTGCCTGCTTCGTAACGGCTTTCCTGTAAGACATGTCGTCCAACGCGCTGTTGAAGGTGTCGTCTACCTCAATTGTTGGCGCTGTTTGGTAAATGACCTTCACCGATATACCTAAAAATTTAGGCTACTTGGATAAATCGATTCCCCGATGTATTTTCTCCCACTATCACGTTTCACCATTGACACCATCTAGCCCCACACATCTTTCGACAATCATTCCCCTGTTGTACCACCTAAAGTTCATTGGCCTCTACAATTCCATTCACTAGGGTGTAGTTGTGATCATATTTTAAATACGTAAGACAAGTTTAATTTTACAACTTCGAAAGTTCTACTTCGCTGTCTTCAGCTTCTTACACTACCCACATCCTATCTTTTCTTGTTATCGCTTGCAGGTACAAAACTTTGCTATCATGGTTGTGGACTAAATCGTTTGTTGTTGTGGATCTGTTTCTTCGACACATGTTAGGGTGTTCCCACCATTACATTGGTAGAACCCAGAAGGTTCTAGCACAATTTTAATAAAGAAATAATTAAAATAGCATCTAAATTAAAAGAATCACTTTTAGATATGAATTTCCTTTTACATTGGTTTGGGAAATCCCTCCAATGGGTCTAAATAATATATATTCTTCTTGTTGGATGATTTGATATGGATGACCAACCTAATATATATCTACCCTAAAGCTACGTTGGTGAAGAGACGTGATGGTTCACATTATGAAGGGTTGTGATGGTTCACTTTATGAGTTAATAATATAATAATTAAATGATTAATAATACTAACTAATACTAACTAATAATGTTAGGATTGAGGATCCTAACATGCCACCCTCCTTAAAAAGAGCTTTGTCCTCAAAGCTCAAGGTGAGGAGCTTTATCTTTTGTTTTCCAATAAGGATTTGCATAAGTTCTTGGACTCTTTTAATGGCATCCTTTCATAGGTAGGGATATCGAGAAGGATGAAGCATTAGTAGGGGGTTGCCAAGAACAATAGTAGAATCTTCTTTAGAAAAATCATGATGACGATGGGAGGGCAACCTTTGGGGTTCCTCAAATACTTCATAATGATGCATCAAAAGTGATGGTAATGATTTCATTTCCTTTTTTTGTTCCTTGGTAGAGCCAATAGAGAAGGAGTGTGTGGTCACTCTGCGTTGGTTCCAAATAGGTTTGGTCATATGGCAAGAACTCACTATTGATGAGGAAGCTATGTGTAGGTCTTGTAGAGTGTATGTTTGGCTAGCATTTATCACTTTGGGTATGTCTACCTCATCCTTGCTTGGTACATCAATCACTTCTTGCACATCGACCTCATTGTATTCATTGTGGTGAGTAGGTGCACTGGTCGCTTTGGACACAACTACCTCATCTGCTTGCTCTATGGAGAGATAGGGATCAACTTCCTTCAATAAATATAATGTTAGTGTAGCACATTTATGGTGGGGTCCAAATTGTTCATCACAATTATCACAGAGTCCTTTTGTTTGTCGTTCCTTCATCTCCTCAAATATAATATGTTTAATTCTTAAAGTTTGGTTAGATTTAGGGGTTGTGTAAGTGCTTTGTGCCCTTCCATTATGCATAGGTTTGGGAGCGATGTAAGTGGTCGACGATTTTTCCATAAGTGGTTTCCCTAATCATTGTTGTGCATTGATTTTATCTTCAGATAATTTTGCCAATCCATAGGTCTGCATCATGGTATAGGGATTGAACCTTGTCACCTCCATTCTAATTTCCTCTTTTAATCCCCTAATGAAGCCATTGATGAGAATTGATTCATCCAATCTTGTGTTGTGTTTTGTGATATCCTCAAACCAGGTTTATAACTCACGCATAGAAGTGATTTGATGAAGATCTTTGAGCAATTCCCACATGACTGGGTCCCACATGGCTCTGGTACCAAATGGGAGAACCCTGAAAGTTCTAGCACAATTTTAATAAAGAAATAATTAAAATAGCATCTAAATTAAAAGAATTGCTTTTAGATATGAATCGCCTTTTGCATTGGTTTGGGAAATCCCTCCAATGGGTCTAAATAATATATATTCTTCTTGTTGGATGATTTGATATGGATGACCAACCTAATATATATATATATATATATATATATCTACCCTAAAGCTATGTTGGTGAAGAGACGTGATGGTTCATGTTATGAAGGGTTGTGATGGTTCACTTTATGAGTTAATAATATAATAATTAAATGATTAATAATACTAACTAATACTAACTAATAATGTTAGGATTGAGGATCCTAACATACGTCCACGTATAATGAGATTCGCCTATCGGGTATCTTCCATTTTGATTATGTCGCTGCATTCATGAGCTCCATTTCAACTGCCTCCACAATATCTTGAATTTTGTTGTGTGGTAATGTCTATCTGGATGTCTATCATTCGTGCTTGCCATCGACCTAATTGTCTATGGATTCTTGGTTATAATTCTAGCACTACGTCGGGGATGGGACTTCATGTAATCCATTGTGATCAATAATGTATCCATGCCTTGTATTTTATCGAGTGTCATCGTAATCTACTCTTTCCGCACTCCTTGGAGATATGGCACCCAACTATGACTAATGTCCATGATCTTCGTTTTTGGCATGTCTCAGTGCTTCCCCATTCAAACAACACTGCGATGCCCATCGAAATGTTTCCCAAACTCACTGGTGTCGGTGTTACTCTTTCTACTATGTCGTGGGACCCATGTTAGATCTTAGTGAATGCTTCAGGTGGTTCTATCCCCTTTAGTGGGTTCTATGGTCATCATGTACAGCCACCACCGAGATGTTGTCCATCATTCCTCACTCAATAGTTTCATCCAACTCATGTTCTGGTGTCGTTTAAGCCACCACATAGCCGCCAAGGGTGTTGAACTCAAACCGAGTTTTGACCAACCAATGTGGTGCCTTGCCACCTCAGCATGGGCTGTGTCACCTGGTCCACTTGTTTCATAAGAGCCCACTGCATCATCACATTCTTCTACTATTTCATTCGAGTCGTACACTCGCCATATGGGTCTAATTCGTTTGTCGCTCATTTATGGGAGTGTCAAAGTGTCACCTATGGTATTCCCATCTCATCTATCTTCTCTCGAACTTGGAGTGCGGGTCCCACTCATCGCTGGATACCTCTACATTTTCGTCATTGTGTTGTATTCCACACTTGATTCTTTGTTAGCTGGTGAATGTCCTACATATGACCAAATATTAGAATTTCAAATCCAATTTAAGGCAAAAATAACATAGCCCATTAGCTCGTTTTAATCACGTATATATTTTTTTAGTTTTAATATATATTGTTATCTTTTTGTTATATATATATATAAAATTTTGATATTATTTTATTTTTATTTTTATTTTTAAGTAATACTTCTTATACACATCCACCATGGAGATTGAACCCGGGTCACATCACTAATAATGCAAGTGGCGTCCTTGTCGGTAGACCACAACACTTATATATATATATATATATATATATATATATATATATATATATATATATATGAGATGTATATACCCAAAACCATTTGTTATTTTCATCTTCTACTCTATGACCCAAACAAATGAAAGAAAACCCCACAACTTGACATCAAACTCTCAAATGATAACATTGACAAAACACACTTGTCGACACAAATTGACGTTAAAAAATCATCGACAAGAAATTGACGACAAAAATCGTCAACAAGAAAATGACCACAAAAAGTTGTCAATAAGAAATTGACGACAAAAATCATCGACAAGAAAAGTCATCGACAATAAAATGTCGTTGACAACAAAATGACGATAAAAAGTTGTCAACAAGAAATTGATGACAAAAATCATCGATAATAAAATATTATTGACAACAAAATGACGATAAAAAGTCGTCAACAACCACATAGCAAAAACAGCAAATGCAAACTGAGCAAGACATTCGACTCTCATGACAAAACCAAAGCACCCACACAACAAGGAACATTGGAATTAAATACTAAATCAAATTGATAGGATATATCGAACAATATCGCTCCAAGGACACCAAGACTTTCCAAAAAATAAAAAATAAAAAGGTGGGTCCCCAATTTTGGGGCTAGTTGTGGAGCAGCCACAACAGGGATCAACATCTCCTTTGGACAAAAGTCCATAAACATTTTAATTTGGGAAATATTCCTAAGAGATTATTTGAGAAATATTTAAAAGAAATATTTTCTCTGAGGAGGTAGCCCACACTGGGTGAACCACGTTAAAATATGTCTCTATTGTGTGTGATGATTGGTGCATTACTTTGGTTATTGCTATTGATATTGCCATTGATTATATTGATTAATATTGTTTGGGAAAGAAAAGTAAAAAGTGGTCTTATACTTTTCACCCCCCTCTCAGTATAAGCTTGTCTTCTTCATTATGACATATTTGAATTTTTGATTTTATGACATATTTGAATGTTTTTGATTTTATGACATATTTAAATGTTTTTTATTTTATGACATATTTGAACGTTTTTTTATTTTATGACATATTTGAATTTTTTAATTTTTGTTTTATGTGTAGAACACCTTCAAGTGAATGATATTGAGAGGTTCAAGCTCTTCATCACCATTTAAGGATATAAGGTGATATGCTCCAGGCCCAATTCTTTCTGAAACCATGTAAGGGCCTATCCAATTTACCACAAATTTGTCTTGTAGGTGCAACGGTAAATTAGAATTCTATTGTTTCTCTTTGAGCACAAGATCCCCAATTTTAAAATCTCTTAAGTGGACTCTACTATTGTAAGCTCATGCAAGGTGATCTTGGTAAACATGAAGATGCTCTAAAGCATTGACTCATCGTTCATAAAGAAGCATCAACTGATCAAGGCGGCCTTACCACACGATATCATCATATATGAAGTCCTTCAATACTATGCGTAGAGTTAGAATTTCAAAATCTAGTGGTATGATGGCCTTAGTGCCATATACAAGTAAAAATGGTGTTGCCTCAGTGGGCATCCATACACTAGTCCTGTATGCCCATAGTGCTAGAGGCAACTGTATGTGCCAATCCTTGTGATTTTCTTGCACCGTCTTCCTCAATATGGAGACTATCATTTTGTTTGAGGCTTCTACTTGCACATTTTCTTGTGGATAATAAGGTATTGAAAAATTATGCTGAATATGGTATTTGTTCATTAAATTATGCACATTTGTTTTCTTGAAAGATGGCCCATTATCCGATATTATCTTCGAAGGGACCCCAAAATGACTTATGATATTATGGAGTATAAACTCTACAATCCTCGATCCAGTTGTTGATGTTAGGGGTATCACTTCAACCCATTTAGTGAAGCACTCAGTGGTCGTTATGATGAATGTGTGTCATCTTGAGGATGAGGGTAAGATATTCCCAATTAAGTCTAGTCCCCACTGCGAGAATGTCAATGCTGCCTGGATTGGTTGCAAGGATTATGATGGCAAGTGCATAAGATTTGCATGATGCTGGCACTTAACATATTTCTTGATATATTCGTAGCAGTATTTTTCCATGGTGGGCCAATAGTAACCCATTTGCAAGATGCACTTGATGATGCCATGCCACTGAAATGTCCTCCGCATGTACCATCATGAGCTTGTGAAATTTCCCAGGATGCTTCCTGGTGCTCAAGACAATGGATTAGTACTCCATAATATCCTTGTATATATAGTATCTCTCCTAGCAAGATGTATCTAGTCACATTTTGTTTAAACATTCATCCTAATAATTCATTGCTTCTATGGATAGAACGACATGCTCTTCTTGTGATCTAGCATTTGTGAACACTGATTGGAAAACAACCCTGTGATGAATGGTTGTTCCACATTCCATGGGACCTTGAGAGATAAAATATTCCCAAGGCACTATTTGCAATAAGGCTCTAACTTTGAATGACCAATCTTGATTTGGCTCAATTTGGATCATGTTGACTGACTCTAGGTTTTCAATAACCTCATGTTGTATTGTAGAAAATATGAGCACTTTCACATAAACGGTTGTGATAATCAAATAGATGGACTCTAAGGGATTAAGGATCCCAAATATGTCATAGTTTTTGTAAATATATTTGATGTATGAGATATTGCATCGATGTCATATCATTCCACCTGGGTTAGGTAAGTGTCAACAAGCTCCTTGTAAGATTTCAGGAGTGGGCACCTGCATTGGAACAATCCTTTGACTTGGTTTACTATGAGAAAGGAGTCACCAAAGATATTCAATATTTTAATACCCATTACAACTGCTATTTGGGAAGTCTATCTTGAATGATAAGGGTAATGGAGCACCCTGCGGTATGATAAATATTATCCTTGCTCCACCCCCTTGTTCACACTTCAAACCATCGAAGAACAATGACATGTATCTTTCCTTCTTAGTTTCTTCAAGTTTCGATGGATCTGATAATGCAAAGATTGCATCATCAGGTAATTCTATAGTGAGAGGCTTACTATCCTGAAGAGGTGCCTCTGCTAATTGATTTGCTATGACTTGTCCCTTGATGGACTTTTGGCTTATGAATTCTAGATCAAATTCTATCAATAGTATGATTCATTTCATGGTATGCGTATTGTGATATGTCTTGCTCATTATGTATTGCAAAGGATTTTATTTTGATATAACATAGGTCGTATGGCTCAACATGTAGTGTCACAAATTTCAAGTAGCAAAGACCATTGTTAAACACAAATTTTTGACATACGCATACGCTAGCTCATAACTCACCAATGTGCGACTAATGTAATATATGGTTTGCTCTTTGTTTTGCGCATTATTTTGGGCCAACATGGTGCCTAAAGTGAAATCAGTAGTCGACATATAGTAAAAATGGTATGTATGGCCTTGGTGGAGCCAACACTAGCGACATTGCCAGATAAGTTTTAATCTCTACAAAGGCTTTTTGGCACTCTCCATGCCAATGAAATAGGACTTCCTTGCATAGAAACTGGTTCATGGGCTTACACTAATTTGATAATTGTGCAATGAACCTTTTTATGGATTTTATTTTGCCTTGCAGGCTTCTTAACTCCCTAATGTTGGTAGGGGTGCCCATCTCTAGTATAGCTTTTACCTTTGTAGGATCGACTTCAATGCCTCTCTTAGAAACTATGAATACCAAAAACTTTCCACAAGTTGCATCGAAAATGCATTTCTTAGGATTCAATCGGGCATTGTTCTCAATGAGGTGATTAAAGAATTTTATAATGACTTCAGCATGCTCTTGCCATAATAAGGATTTGGCAAGTAAGTCATCCATGTAATCTTCTAAGATATTATGCATGTAGTCATGGAATATATATGTCATGGCCTGCTGATATTTGGCACCAGCATTCTTGAGACCAAATGGTATTAATTTGTAACAAAATAATCCCCATGAAGTAATGAAAGAAGTTTTATGTTGATCCTCAGGTTTAATTCAAATCTAGTTATATCCGAAAAAACCATCCATAAGGGAGAGAATTTTGTGACCTACGATCACATCTACAGGAGCATCTATGTCTGGCAATGGGAACAAATCCTTTGGAGTTGCCCTATTTAATTGTCTGAAGTTTGTGCAGATACAAACTCTTCCATCGGGTTTCCCCACAAGAACCATGTTTGATACCCACTTAGGGAAGTCGATAGGAACTATGAAAACTACATCCGATAGTTTTTACAATTCGTTCTTTACCATCAAAGCGACGGTGGGATGCATTTTTCTAAAATTTTATTTGATTGACTTCTTCATGGGATCCAATGAAAGGTTGTGAGCAACTAAATTTGGATCTATCCCAGGAATATCCTTGTAAATCCAAGCAAACATATTTGGCCTCTCTTTTAGGAGATGAATTATGATGGCTTGTTCTTCTGGAGATAGACTTTCTCCGAACTTGACTTTATTTGGTTGAGTAGAATCATTGCTAATGTTCAATTCGAAAGTCGCTTCTATAGCCATATGCGACTCATCCTCCAATTGATGAGGCGTGGGTATCAAGTGAATGTCATCAGTAGGATTTACAAGTCCTACTGACTCAGAATCCAAACCAGCATGGAATATGTCATGGGCACAACCTGGTGTAAAATGAAATTATTGTAACATCTCTTCATTAGATAAAATATCTTTAGGATCTATTGGTGAATTAGCATGATCCCAATCAATCGTATCTGTGTCAATACACAAAATTTTATTGAGATATACTAGGTTATGAAGTGGAATGGTTAAATTAATGAAGATTGTATTGATGGATGGGATGAAATCTCTAGGACCACATGGGTGAAATCTTATTTTTAATATTTCCCTTCCATGCTCGTGATGAGGCTTTGGAGGAATGGGAATCTTTGGATTTGGTCCATGAGCTAGGCTGACAATAGGATCATTGGGCTCTAAGAGTTACCTGAATATCGACGGAGCGAGATTGACCATGCAATGAATGACATTCAAGTCAATAGGTCTCCTTAATGCAAGCCAAGGTCTATGGCATGCAATGTTGCTTCTCTTTCCACCAACATATTAACTTGTCGTAAATGGTGAGGCCCAAAATTGGTCATCTCAGTATCATCCTCAAAATCATCACTGATCCAGAAGCCATTAGCATTAGTATGCAGCCCTAAGATGAGGGGCTCATGTCTTAGCTCTAATTAAGCCATCTCTATTTCATCCTCATATTCTTTGTCACTTATGTAGAATCCATTTGCATTAGTATGTTGCCCTAAGTCATGGGGCCATCACCTTACCCCTAAGTAGGCTCTCTCTTTTGAATCATCTGAATTATAGTCACTTTTGTCATATATGTATCCACTCTCATTGTGGATTGACCAAGTAAGTCTTCGTAAATAGCGAGACCCATGATAGGTCAATCCCTCTTATGCTTCATCATCACTTGCCACATATCCATTTTCTTCTTGCTCTTCATCCCACGAGTTATACCTTATTGGGATGGCCTCAATTATGAGTCCTGGATGATAAGTCTCGGGTGGTGGTATGCTTACTGCGACCACTTGCCTGCTGCTCATAAGTCTCAAACTTAATGGGTGATAAGGAATAAAATTGATGTCTTCTCCTAACACCATGCTCAATCTATCTAAGGCTACTACTAGAGAGTCATCTCAACCTATGATGTGATAGCCTAACCCATATATGTTAGTGGGAAGCTGGTACTATGGCTCTTGGCCACCTTCGCCCCTACTCATATATACCAAGATCGTAACCATGCCAATGATAGTGTTCAAATTAGATCAAAGTGAACTCATGATTAGAGAGGTAATAAACATTAATAGTGAATAAGTTGTCATTGTCCTCTTCTTCTTCAATATACTTATGGGCGTAGTCTAGTCCAATGTAGATAAAGTTTGACTAATTTGGAGGGATTCCAAGCAGAACCACCATTCCTACTGGTGACCTTAGATCCTTTGGACATCCCATATATTGTGCAGACTCTATGATAGGTGTAAAGGTTATGTTCTGCACAAGATAATATCCTATCCATGTGCTTGCAAAGTGTATAGTTGTATGTGAGGTGGATGACCCCACAGATAACACTGGTAAAGTAGGGTGGTAGTCATCATCTTTGACTTGGTATTGGTGATCTTATTCCATGGGATTTGGACCCTCTTAAATAGCTATGATTAGCATTTCCTTGAGTTTTTTTTCCTCAACCATAGGTGCCTTTAGATTCTGATCGTCTTTTGATTTAGGTGTTGATGGTTGATTAGAAGCATTGGCCACTTTGTGTGCAATATGAGGTGTTGATGTAGATGGGTCTTTTCGTACCATTTTGTCTTTATTATCCAGTTGGGTAGTTGGATATGAAGGTCCTATAGAAAATTGGATAGAAGGAATTAAAAATTCTCCTGGATAATCCACCTTATGAACATACTTGAATGGTTCTTCATCGACCAACACCATGTAGACTTTGTTATCATACACAAACTTGACACATTGGTGTAAAATAAAATGAACACATTTCATGTCCCTTATCCAAGGTATCCCTATGAGAATGTTGTATTGCATGGCCCCTTCCAAGACATGACACATCACTGGGATGGTCTTATGCCCTACCTTGATAGGTAGGACTATCATTCCCATAGTATTACATAAAGCATCATTGAAAGCTCTTAATGCATAGGCTCCCAAAATGATATTGGACATGGGTATCTTAAAGTATTCTATTGTCATTGTTGTGATGATGTTGATTGACGAACCTATATCGATCAAGACCCGCTTAAAATTTAAATAGTTTATTGATGCAAAAACGTGTAGTGGAGGTTCTGGTAAGGCAATAGGTACTATCTTAATATCATTTTTTTAGAATTGTATTACAGGTAGGTAGTATTCTTGTACTTGTCCCACAAAATGGGTGAATGCATTTAGATCTTATGGTTGGATCTCAATTGACCTTAAAATCTCCATCAAGATTTACCTATGCTTTGGAAAATGTTGTATGATCTCATAAATGGATAGCTTAGCCAAAGTTGTTTGTAAGTTTTGCTCAAGTCTACTTCGGATAGTTACCACAGGTCGAGTTGGTGGACCTGGAAGGTTGTTTTGCCCTTGCATCTGCCTATGTGTAGTGGGAACATTTATGGGAGTTGCAGGAGGTTGCGGTTGACCATATCATCTACTCCTGGTAGCTATATTTATAATTTCAACCATCCCAACACACCTATGGGTAGGTGTATCGATTCATACCTGATTGACTTGTGCACCTTATCCTCTAGGGGCCTCATGGTTTTGCAGCAGGTTTTTGTAGATGCCCATATATCTGTTGTGAGGGGCTAGTGGGTTGTCTACTTTTAATTCTCCTACCTCAATCATGTTTTGCACCTGATGTTTGAAACCAACACAAACTTTGATATTATGCCCTGGTATCATGTGATATAGGCAAAATTGATCTTCCCTATATCCTTTTTGCTTAGGATGGTTGGGATATATAAGAGGTATATCAAGAAATCTGATCTTTCCTACCTCGCTCAATTGATTGAATATTGATTGCATTGATTCTATCAATGGTGTAAAATAATGAGGGGGTTTACACTCTTTGTTTTGACCATTATTTTTGAAAGTTTTAGCTTTTGTGTTGCACAAACAATATCAAGCAAATGTTTATCTTGTTTATAATTTTAAGTGTGCCCTAAACTATTTGCTATATTTTGATGTTTTGTTGTTTCTTATTTCTTGTTCTTGCTTTGGATTTGGAATGAGGAGACTCGTCCATAGTGATAATAAAGAGTACTCGTGCCAAACATGATTTCCCAAAAGAGACTAGGGTACACCACTAAAATTCCAGTGGGGGGTTTGCCTAGCTCTTCCACTCTGAACCAATGAATGTTTTAACAGTGGGAGACAGTTTGAACACAAGTAACTTAGTACCACCATGAAGAAGTTCTTCAATCTATTTATAGGAGAATCTAGGGGGAAAACCGATGGAAGGAGTTGAATTCCAACATCACCAGATTAAATTGAGGATTGGTGATGAAATCTAACTCCCCAATGTTTAAATGATATGTGTGTGTGGTGTTCATTTTAAGATTACATGAAGTAAATTGCATAATATAGTAGAAATGACTCTTTGCTATATGCCTAAGTGCAAAATACATTTCAATTTTTATAAAGATGCATGAAATACTATGATTTTTATGGGTGCACTTTATTTCATGTAAACATAGCCTCTTGCAAGGCCTCAAGGCAAGCAAAAAACATACAATGTCTAGAACATTGGATTCTAGAGAAAAATCTTCAAGCATAAGCCGTTGTTCCTAGAAACACCTAGTGGAAATCTAAAAGAAGATCTAAGAAATGCAAACACCTAATTCTTTCTTCTTTTATTCTTTCAATTCCTAAATAGAAATGTGCTTTAAGTTCACTATTTTAGACACACAGAAGCAGATAGAAAGTTGTAAAATACCAGAGAAGTTGTACCAACCTCTAATCCAGCTCAGAGAACCAAGATTCTATCCTCTACTACTCTCTAGTGTTGGTGGTTGTCGACTAGAGCAACTAGTTTTTGGTCACTGTAGAAGGATCAACTAAGGCTCTATTGGTCGCTATGGCTTAGAGTGGCTAATTTTTGGTCATTGTAGACTAGAGCAGCTAAGCTTGCACATAAAATTAAGTTAGTATCCAGGAAAAAAAATGAAAAATCAGTGGATGTCCCATCGTAATTGCCATCTGTAGCGACCCCAGGGTGCACGCACCACTCTTACTCTACTTGCAAATGTGGTAAATCCAAAATGAAATGAAAGACCATGAAAAGGCATATAACACAAAAGTAATAAATATATGTCTCTTTATTTGTATTAGAACCCGATTACATGTCGGTCCCTCTTAGGGATACCCATTTTGATACAATAATACTACAAGTGAGTAAAATATCCCCTTGCAAAGGGGTGGTGCGCTATCACAAGATTTTTGATTCTATACACGAAAATGTATGAGGGCTTATAGATGCCTCCTTCCCTATGTCTATTTCCTAGAGGGATCCCTTTGCTCTCGTATGTTACAAATTTTGTCTGGTGAACTTGTGGCCCTGTAAGCAATGAAACAACAACACATGCTTAGATGTCTGAGAATTCCTCCATGAATGAGGTTGTTAGTAATGAATATCAAATTAAAGCAAGTGCAAAGTAAACTGATGCTATGAATGCGAATGAATGAAATGATTCTATGCTAATGGTATGCTAAACAAAATAATGAAACTAATGTCTAAATCCTAAGCTAGGCCCGCAGTCCACTGTCCAAGATAGTAGTTTCTAAAGCTAATATTGCCCTCTTTTCTTCAAGGCTATGGATTGAATCTTGTATCCGATGTTGAAATGATGGCTTTTTTGCTCGATACGTTGAATATCCTGTATGTGGAAAACCCTCAAGTGGACTCTCCCTCTCTTTGATCAAAGTTCCATCCTAGATCAAAATTGTCTCTTTCCCTCCAATGTGTCCCCTTTGGTTCTCTCAAACTTGCACATTTTAAAGTGTGTGAAACCCTAGGTCTATGCCCAAGCCCTAGGACTAAATCCCTCATGCATAGTGAAGGTTAGCATGAGAAGTTTTTTTCTTTTATATGTTTAAAGACCAGTTAATTGAAGTCTAAATGAAAAATCAAATCTCCTATTTGAACTAGTTATAAAGGGAATGCAAAGTTACTCTTGCTCACCTTTATTGCATGCATATTACAACTTCCACCCATGATTGGGTATATCTATCGATAAAATACTTGTTATGGCTTAGTCATTTTCATCTACAGTGGCTAATATCTAGCCACTATTGTCTACAACGACTAAGGTCTAGCTGCTCTAAGCTTGAGCAGCTAAGGTCTATCCACTCTAGTCTTGAACGACTAGGCTTGGATGAGCTTAAAATGCCCCAGATGAGTGGTGAGAACCACTTCTGATGCTTGGAAAGTCCAAGATTATGTCATATGACCTAATGAATGTGCCTATGTGAGTAGTTCCCCTAGACATGACATGTTTTAGGTGTCTACACCTTGTACTGAATACAATTCTGCAAAATATTTGTTTATTAAATATATGGGCATTCTCATGAACCATTTCAGTAAGAGTGTGGAATTCAATGGTGTTGAAATAAAATGTATACTCAACAAAGATCTTTTGAAACAACAGTAATCATATTTTGGAATAACAATGGTTGTGTAAACATCATTTATGAGTAGCATCCATGAGATTGGTTCCACTGCACGTTTGTTGTAAAAATTATATCCAAGTACTGTCTTACAAGATACGATAAGTGAATACTTTTGTTTATATGAATTATGTGAAACAATGATTTTGGGGTCTGTCGAATATGAGATAGTCTTTAGTGCACTATATTTTGTTAAATATAAGATCCGCAAAAGGCTCAACAAAAAATTAGAAAATTGTTTAAGAATTTATATGTCATTGTATTAGTTGGACAAATTTTCGTATGATAGAGCATTGGCATATTGGATTTCCTTTGCAGATAGAAGGGGTACCACAAATACGATCGATAACTACAATGATGCTTTTAGTGATCAGTTTGTGGAGACACAGATATCTGCTATGCTTAATAATGATTCCAGACAAGCTGATATGTTTCAACTACCTTAATTTTAATTATTCCTTGATTTCATACCATCATGGACATTGATAAATATGAATTCATTTAATAGCACAAAGTTCACAATATTGTTCCAGATTTAAAAGATTTCAAAAAAATTGTTTATTCATAAATCGTATGTTTTATATCACATTGTTGTTTTATAAATTGAATATTTTATATCAGATCGTGGTCTTAAAAATTGTATGTTTTATATCATATTATTTGGTATATTATTGTTGATGTATGTATATTAACCAACAATGTATTTAGGATATTTTTCAATTCTTGAGATATTAAATGATGCTTCGAGTTGGTTTGCATAAAAATATATGATCTTATATATGGTACTTAAGATCATTTTTTGGTTTATTTCAATTTTGAATCTATTACAATTCAATTTTAGTTTAGGATATATTATTGTTTTTCTTGGTTTACATAAATATCTATGATGTTATCTATGATGCTTTCGTTGTTTGGGATAAAAATAGTAAACTATATTGGCCAAAAATAAACTAAAATAGCAACAAAATTTATAAATGCAAACAACCCTTGAATGATGGAAGACACAAAATAAAAAAATGTTTTTTTTCATTAATTCAAGTAGAAATATATACAATCATACAAAATTGTTGACAATAGTCAACTTGAAAGCATTTTCATTTTCAAATATTTGATTGGGGTTTTTAGCTTCAATATTGGTTGGATTTGTCTTTTCTTTTCCTTTATCTGCTTCTCTCTTCTAGTAGTGCTTCAACTCTTACTAGGTTTTCATGTACTTTAATAATACTTGCCACCAATCTTGCTTCTTCTTTGTTTGGATATTCAATTATTTTTGGAAGTGTTTCTTTTGATTTTTGTTGCTCTAATATGTGGTCTGGATCTTCATTGAGCTTCTCCCTTATGTATTTTATTAAATGATTATTGTTCGTTGTTTTTGCTTGCATTTTCTTTTTCATATCCATTGCATTATGTAAAAATGTCTTCGCCCTATTAATATTGATGTCCATGCTCTTAAAATATATTTTTAAATTATCAAAATTTGACTGCAAAAGAAATTGAAAACATAATTCAAAAGGGTTATATTAAAATTATTACATGTTTTAAACAAATATAAAAATAAAATTGTAATAGAATATTGAAATTTAACAAATTGTTCTTACCTCAGCCACATCCCTTGTAGCCTCAACAACTGTAACTTTGTCCTTATCAAAATTCCAATGGTCATAAAAATCTTGGGCTTTCGCATTAATGTTTTCTAATATACTGACCATAACGTTTAAAAAATCATCATCATAAACACATTCAGACTTCACTGATCTAGAGGTGGCCTTTTGTAGCAAGCCATAAAGCTTTTATGGTTCATACTGAACCAAAGAATAAATAGAATCTATTTTTGTAGGATTATTATATAAGGCATTAATTTCCTTTATAATAAATTTTCCCGATATTCCTAATCCTTCATCTCTTGCAAATATCTAAGAACAACCTGTTTAATGGTTACTTCAGTATTCTTAGTCATTAAAACATTTTCATTAAAATTTATAATATCATCCTTAGTTTGAAGACCCTAAGGATTAGGGTTGTTTCCTTGATATAATGGTAATGTTGTCTACTCAGCTACAAAGAATTCTCTCTATTTTCTTCACCTTGTGGCTCATGAAGGACATATGTTAACTTTAACCCTAAAATATTGCCCTTTAAAATAAAATCATCATCAAGTTGGATATTATTCAATCCCATGCTTAAAAATTTTTGTGATTGTGAATTAGTTTCAAATGTAAAATACGACCAACCTTTCCTAGAATATCATACTGGCACCTGTAATCTTAATGAGAACCCATGCCCATAACTTGATGTGGGTCCCTGTGATCTCTATGAAAAAAAATATTTTCCAACACGTATTTGGCCACACATTAGTGTAGGCTATGCCTATCATTGATGTGGTGGAAGTGGTGGGTGTGGTGCGATCAATGGTTGTGATGCAAGCACTGGGTGTGATGGAGGTAATGGTGGAATATAGCCTATCATTTTCAAAGGTTGTACTTGTTTTTGATATTGGGAATCGACTAAAAATAGGTCAAAAAAAATTGTTACACATTTTCAAAAAATAAAATAGGAAAAAAAATTAATTTAAATTAAATACACAAATTTACCTAGAGATGATAAAATATGTTGAATCTGGGTGTCAATGGGTGAGGGGATGACTACACTAGATTCAGGCTGCACATTTTCAAGAGTAGTGACTTGCCTAGAATGTTTAGACAACCTCTGCAATGGTGTCGCTTCTAATACAGTATCCTAAGAATCACCAGTTTGTTCTGGCCTATGAACCCTATTGGTAGCATCCTATTTATTATTTGTAATAGCTGCATTACCCTACATTTAGATGAAAAGAAAATTTAAAAAATAAAATGTGATAAAATCATGAAAACACTCATTATGATAAAAAAGAAAATTTAGAATCACCTTTAATTCCTGTTCTGTCATTGCAATAGCTTGTAGTGTTGCATGCACTATATTTGGTACAAGAGTAGCTTAAAATTTATGTAAATACTCATAATAGAGTTCTAAAATAAAATTAAAAATACCCACAATGGGCTGTGTCTTGTTGGTTTGCACTTGAACACAATGCAAATCAGCCTTGATGCAATCCAAAATATACATGTACCAATTAAACCTTTGATTCTTCTTAAAATGAACAATATAGGTCAATACCCAAAATGGAATTTATGATCCTTATATCAGAATTAGTCTTGCCTAGAAGAACTTGATAATGGCCCTTAGAGTTGGATTGTTGACATCGTTGATTGTTAACACTCTTTTTGACTTGGTGGTGGAAGCTACAAAAATAAAATTAGATGAGAATTTACAAATTTGAAACTTTGAAAAGTAATAGAATATAAATAAAAAGAATTACACCTACTAAATATTTTGGTGTTAGTCCATACTTTGTTTTGAGGTATCCTTTGTGATATGGAGTCAACTGCAGCCTTGTTGACACTTGAGGAAAATCAGTGAATGGAAGATTTGTTAATCTATTAATGTCTACAAGTGTGATTCTGATAATCAGATTTCTATTTCATATTTTGATTATGATTGCAGCCTTGTGATGGTCATAACCGTCTATGATATGCTGTAGGACTTTATCAATTTTAAATTGTGGTATCAAAACCAAGGTTATCAAACCTACATTATTTATCCATGAAAATTTTGTACCTGGGGTTGTTATTAAATCTAAAATCAAAGTGCAATAAAGGATTTTGAACTTTGGTGCATGGGTGGAAGTGGCAACCATTGTAAGAATTTGGTAGAAGAAGAAATTAGATTGGAAAAATTGGAAACCAAAAGCCTAAAGGTTTCTTGTAAAGGTTAGCACTTACCTTTGGTTGGCTGTACTCACAAAAATAAATTGGACAAATGACTATTGATACCCATTTATAGAGGGAATATGTGGGGTGGACACGTGGCAACATTGTATTGGATATGCAATATGACTAACTGAACATGTGACATGTGGAAACCAGTCAAAGGGTGAATTTTTTTAAAGTTGAACCTTTATCTACATTCAAACCATATTCCACATGGGCCCCTGCACCTAATCCTATTCTACAACTGGTTTCATACTGGATCATATTCTGCATTAATTTCATATTGGGTCATATTCTGCATCCGATTGCAGAGCGGATCTACATATGGTCCAAGATCGAATCATATTCTACATTTGATTTTAGATCGAATCATTTTCTTCATCCAGTGTAAGATTGGATCATTTTCTACATTCGATTTGAGACCGAATCATTTTCTACATTCATTCCATGATCGGATCACTTTCTACATCCAATTTTAGACCGGATCATTTTTTGCATCCAGTTCGATATAGGATTATTTTCTGCATCTGGTCTAAGACCGGATCACTTTCTGCATCCGATCCGAGATCGAATAAGTTTTTACATCCGATCCAAGACTAGATCATATTCTACATTTGGTTCGATACCAGATCATGTTCTTATCTGATTCAAGATCAGATCATAATTTGTAACCTAGCCATCATTGTCAAAACTCATTTTTCCACTTGGTTTGGTCAAAACTTTGAAATTCGCCATTTTTTCTATTGTTTTTTAAATTAAGGTAATTCGCCATAGCCTCCTACATGGAATTGGCTAGGATTCACCAAGTTTCTACAACATATTTACCAATTTTTACAAGTATGTTTTGGGCCCAACCCCTTATGCATAGCCTTGTTAAGAATAGAATAGTGAGGTGTCATAGGAATATGGAATACCAAGGGTCGTGTCTCACTATAAATAGGCCTTCTTAGAGTAGAAGAGAAAAATATATTTTTGGAGTTCATAAGGTAGAGTAGTAGTAGATACAATGTAGAGCATTTTTGTAATATGGAGGATTAGAGATCTCCATTGCATAGCATTGTACATTTTCGTGAGATTTCATTAATGGCTATTTCTTGAGTATTTTCAGAATTTTCTACTCTTATTTTCATACATATTATTTAGCCATTATCATATATATAACATTGCATGCTTATTTCTTTACTTGCGGTTGTATTTCATTTATATTATAGCTTCAAAAGGTAACAATTTTATCATAGCACTAGGTAGATCAATAGGAAATAGAGAGCCACAAGAGAGATTGAGAGTAGATAGCAAATTTCATTTTTAGAATTTTTGAGATTCCATTTGGCTAGAGTCTTTCTACAGAGTTGTAGAAAAACTTGTGAATACTAGGACTCAAAATTGATTCCACTAGATTGAAAAATCAACTAGTGAAGATTATTTTCCATAGATACAAAGAAATTTCTAGTATCATTTCCTAATATTTTGTTGCAAAAAAAAAAAAATTCAACAAAAGTTGGAAATCTTCCTACAAGATCTAGGAAGAATATCTTCTTTGGAATCAATCTAATACTTGAAGAAACTAGTTGAATATTGACGATTTGGAGGTCTAAGAAAAAAGGTCCCATTGCAAGATTTATAGATTGAAGACTCCAAGTTGAAGATTGAGAAGATATCTAGAGGCCAAGGAATCCATATTGAAGACTACAAATCAAGGAGGATGTCCTAGAAAGAAGACCCCATTGAAGGAAAAATATATTCAAAGAAAAGAGTCCTAAAGAATATTGGATATTTGAGATCTCCATTGAATATTGAAGACTTTATATTGAAGAATAAGACCCAAAGGAGGTATCATTGAAGAACTTATATATTTGGAATATTTAAGACATAAAAAGACTAGCAAAGGTCCTATTGCAGATTTTAGAAGCAACAAATTTCAAAGATCCAAGAAGATATCTCATTACAAAACTTCCATAGTTGCAAGATTAGAAAGATTAAAAAAAAAGTCTCATTGAAGACTTAAGAAGCTATAGGGTTTGAATACCCTAGGAGAAGGCCTCAAGCTACTTGGAAGGAGATAGAAGAAGAAGGCTAGAAAGCCTCATTGAAGGATATTTGGAGAAGATCATTGGAGGTGATTTTAGAGAACTCATTGGAGAAGATTACTAACAAGGAAAAGTTCTTTATAGTGAAGAATTTTGGACAATTATCACCATTTGACAAGAAGCCCAAGGGAGAATGTTTTGGTAAGAAGTTTTCCAATTTTGGAGGAGAATAGTGAAGAACTCAAGCCATTCAGAATCCTAAGAAGAAGGCCACTAGGTAGGCCAAGGTTGAAGTCAGAAATTGACAAGGAGGTTGAAGGAGAAAGGATCTAGAAGAAACCACTAAACCTGAGAGGTTTTAAGATTACCTTTGGAGGATTTGAATGCTTACTTGCAAAATGAGGTTTGCTATTTTTACAACATAAAATAAAAGGTTTCTTGAAGGAAAATCTCAGTTGTGATTTGGAGGATTTTCCTACCAAATTTGTGAGATTCAAGAACAACATTTCAAAGGAGAATTTGACTACTTTACAATATGAAAATTTCAGATTTGAGGATAGCAAGAAAGAAGAAATTTGGGCAGCATTAATAGCTATTAGGTTTCATATTTGCAAGGTGTATCTTGAAGGGGAGTTGAAGCCATAAAACTAGATTTTTGAAAAGCAAGTTAAAGTATTTTCAAGCCTGAAAATAGGTGATTTTAAGACATGTTTTGGACAAACAAGAAGAGCTAAAAATTTATCATTTATAGGGCAGCATTTAGGTGATCTAAATCACCAAGAAATCCATCTACAAACCAAGGTTTAAAAGGTATGCAACTAAGGTGCAAAAGGTTCATTAATTGAACACTTATATTTTTTGGTTCATTATTAAGTTTATTAAGCACCAGATTAGAGTTTAAAGTTGCATGAAAAGGTTTCAAATTTAAAGTCTTCAAAGTAGTGCAGAAGTTAATTTCTACAAGGTTCAAACCTGCACATAAAGAATAGAAGTTAGATATATTTCAAGAGAAAGAAAAATATCAACATTCTATTACCTATTGAAAGGAAAGAAGACTTCATTCTAAAGGTTAGATTTCATATAAAAGAGTGCATAGTATTATCATCCAAAAAAGGGCACTCTATTTACATGGTTCGAAGACCTTGGAATAATAATTTAAAAGTAATCAAGCAAGTAGAGAGTTTCCAAAGGTTATGACATAACCGCGGAGCGCGTGCCTAGCTAGTGTATTGATCTATACCATCGTAAAAACACAAAGATCCACACAAATGCACAAATTGAACAAAAATCCAACTAATGCAAAGTTTCTTATATTAATATTCGAAAGGATCTCATGTTACAAAAATGCCCTCTCAGGGTCACTCCAAATATGATACAAATGTTACAATTGCCAATGCCCTCAATAGGGTAGGCACGCTTATTTGTTGCTCCGATGATTACTCACAAACTACCTTGGGGTAGAGCTAACCCCCTTCTCCATGATGTGGAAGGATTATGATATAGACGCCCTTTCACACCTGTCTCCCTACAAACAAGAAACAATAGCGCATGATTACAAAGTTTGATAGCCTCTCGTGATGAGGCCCTTTAAATAAACATACATGTAAATACCATTATACTAGTAAATCAAGAAAGCATAAAGAAAGGCTTTAAGCTATTCTAATCACATCAAGAATTATACTACAACATACAAGACATGAATAAGCAAATGATGCATTGAACAAATATCAAATTAGAAGCAATAAAACATCTAAAATATCCAATATACTCCTACCCAATGCAACGCATAAAAAACCTAATTCTTACGATAAAAAACAATTAAACCTATGAAAATACTAACATGACTAATCTATGCAGTAAAAATCAAAATGAGTAAGGTGATCTTTAACCTATTGTAAACCATAGATGTGAGGGGCGGTCTACACTGTGAACTATGGCTGACAGCTGTAGTTTGACCTTTGATGTGTTTGCCCTCAGAATTAGGGGTAGTGGGCTTGACCTTCTTGTCTGAATTGATGTTCAAGGGTCGCCTTTGTCACCCTATGATAGATTTGGTGGTAAAATCACTGTGAAGGGCCTTTGTTCACCCGAATTTGCATTTCTTGATCCTCCTAGGTACCTAGGGCATCCATGGCTAATTGGTATTTGTATGGATAGCAAAGGGGGCTCTCAAATGCACAAGGTCGTTATGCAATTTGATAGGGCTTTGATGCTGTCTTGATTAATTAGCTTGCTCGATAATTCGCCAGCACTTTGCTATACAAATTATCTCTCTTTTTTTATCATCCCTGCTTGGAGGGGGTATTTGTAGCATGCCCCTAGGGCTAGGGGTGGCTTCATGGAGAAGCCAAGACCAAGAAGGTTGGTTAGGATAGTTGGGATGGAAGTCTTTGGAATATTCCATCCTCCAATTACCTCCTTCTAGATATCTTGGCCGTTCCAACTAATTTGGCTCGGATGGAAGGCCTAACTGAACTCCAATTCAGACTGTAGGTCATAGCTGCAGTCCATACTATAGACCATAAGTGTTAACCATGGTTCATACTGGAGACCATAGGTTTGGGATATGATTTAGAATGCTTAGGTCAAATTCCTAAATTGAGCAATTATAACCACTACTCTATCTTGGAGTCTATCCAAGATCCTTCATATGGTTTTGTAGCATGTCCATATGAGTAGTCGCCCTTGACATGACGTGTTTTAGGTGTCTATAGATGCCCCTTTTGAGATGCGTTGTGAGATTGAACAATGCTGAGCAAAATAGACCTCCTAAAATAATGTCACAGGTTCTATGATGATCATTAGTCTGATCAACATTAGATGCCCCAGGTCCATCAAAAGGATGCATATCCTAGAATCATTGCTTCCAACATGGGAAGGCTTACATTTAAAAATTTAGCACTTGTCATCAGACATTCGGGTAGCTTTGGTGATACAATAGGATTTAGGCCTATATAACCGAAGGATGAGAGCTACAAATGAAATTTCATATTTGCTATTTACCCTAAGTAGAGGGAGAAGCTTATGATAGCTGTTAGCAATGATTCGCAAGGACGAATGTAATTTTGACAAGATCAAGGGATCAACGATCTCCAGGATCTTCTATTGATTTTTATTATGACATGAAATTATGACTACCTCCTCAAGCGACAAGTTGATGAGGGTAATGACAATGTCTGAAGTGACAAAATAGCTTGACCATAATGAATGATCTTGAAAAAATTTTAGATTTGAGACATTTAATGCCTTGGCTAGGCCTAGTTCAACTTATGATTGCAATGCTTAGTAGTATTTGCACATATTTCTCCCATGGAGCAGTCAGGCTATGATAGCCGTCTTAGAGAGTCAAGATAATACAAATTCAATAAAACCTATGTTGAATCATATTGTCGATGATTTGCTGAAAGATATCATAAAAGAAATGAAAATTTTACCCCAAATGTCCTTATTGTGATCTACTCATCTTTTCGGATTGCATGGATCGCAAGTCGCTGCAACCGCAAATTTTATAGGATAAATCACTGAATATGATGTGCATTTGGTTTTGATTGTTTGATTTTTTTGTTTAATTTGGCATTTATTGGATTGATCCTGGTGCTTGTAACATCACCAAATTTGTAATTTTGATCATGTATTTTGATTTTTATCCATTGGGAGTCATTAATTTGTCTTTTCAAACCTTGCCATTGTGGGTTTTTATTGCATTTATTGCTAGTTGCAGACCGTGGGTACGGTCTACAGTTTGCACTGCCAAATTTTGGGGATCACAGGTTAGACCTGTGGGCAAAAAACCTTGGTTTTGGAACCACGAGTGTCAACTGCAGTCCGCAGAGGCTAGGAGGACCTATAAATTGAAATACCATTTATAATTTTTCATTATTTTCTTGCAACCTTTAGCAAATTGAGAGCATTAAGAGAGAGAAGTCATTCCTTGATATGAAACGCTATCAAAATCGACCATATTTACACTCATCTTCCCTGATGTTGGATCCTGATCAGCCATCAACTAGCCAGGGGTAGGGTGCGGGCAAAGTAACTTGAAATTGAGACCTCACACTCCATATTAGTAAAATAAATCACACTTAATAAATGCAGAAATTGAACCTCATTAAACTATCGGTAATGAACCCCACTAGTTTAGGTTAGACTAGGAATTAATATTTATGCATTAGTGGTGTATGAGGGTACCCGCTATGGGTGCCACTCCTAAAATGCAGCTAGTAGCTACGGTTCCTAGGTGGTAAAATGAGAACTATAGGTTTTAGCTGCGGCCCCCAATTTCCAAACTGGGGATCGCAAGTTGTAGTTGCGGTTCCCAATTTACAATTTGGGGACCGCAAGTTGTAGTTGTAGTTTTTGATTGCTATTTTTTTTTAGATATTTTTAGTTTTATTTAGCTCTGCTTAGCTAGATTTATCTTACATTATGTTTCTTTATTTTTTTTTGCTTTTTAAAAGTTAACTTCTAGAGCACAGGAGACTGACCTGATGAAGACTCTCTATGAGGCCTCTTCGGATGACGATCGAGAGTGGTTTCGAGTCGTCAGGTTCGGTTACATCATGGATATACCCACCATTAGGGTAGATCAAGCCTATATCACTGCGTTGGCCTAATGTTGGAATGTGCGGACCAACATATTTCACCTTCCTCTTGGTGAGATGACCATCACCCTAGAGGATGTCTATAGTATCTTCAGGATCCCTATCAATGGCAAGGTTGTCATTTCCTCTACCTACACGATAAAGGATTCTATTTTTTTTGCCATATTCAATGATCAGCGCATCGTCGCATAGGATGATGCTGACCATGGAGGGTGCATATCGATGACTGGTATCAGGATGATGTCTTCTCTATTCGAGAGGCCCTATTTATGCATCTCATCATTCAGATTGTCATTCTAAACTCCTCGGGCATGAGGATTCCCTGGAACATGTTGGCTCCTACTTGGAGGGTGCTTCAGAGCTCAATGAAGGAGCCACTACTACTGGCATAGGGAGCACCTTACTATGCTAGCTCTATAGGGAGCTATACCAAATTATGAAGTGGAGTCGTAAGGACATCAGCTGTAGCCTATTGCTATAGATCTCGAGGTGGCAGCACATTCAGATGGAGAGTCCTACTGATCTACCTCTGCGTATCACTACCCTAGATGCCGATCATCAGTGCTACCCCTCCTGCTGGCCTTGTACTAAGGAAGGTGTTCGTAGTAGGGCTCATGCTAGGGATACACAACATTACATTATAATATTTGTAGAACTTGGGCTGGGGGACGTTGTCTAGTGCCCCTACATGGATTGTCCTGTATGGTCGGAGGTGGATGAGTGGCTACGATGGGCCCGCTAAGATAGATAGTTTATCTTGCATAAGCTAGAGGTCTAAGAGTATCAATTTTTCTCTCATGTCCTATGACAGTTTGACATGGTGTAGGACCTACTAGATATGCCCTTGAGGTACAAACACCTAGCTCTAGAGAGGGATCTCCCATTGATTGTTCCTCTACCACTAGGATATGCACCCAATGACTTCCATAATTTGAGGGTTGAGACAGCTGGTACCATGCTCGACTATGATGGGTGGTGGTATCTATTTATATGGCATAGGACCAGGCCTCTAGGTTGAGAGCTAGCAGAGACAGAGGCAGAGGTATATCCTGATGGGCGTAGGGTGTGCCAGCATACTAAGGGCGATTAGGGCATAGAGGTCACCACTGAGGACCTACCAGAGATTTACCCTAAGGAGGATGATCTAGAGGAGGGTGAGGTCCCTCTTGATAGCATAAAGGGATAGCTGCTGGCACAGGTTGCTGACTTACAGAGTCATTCAAAAGACCAAAGGAAATATAAAGAAGCATTTCTTATCCACTTATGACTTGTAATAATATAATATCCTTAGCTCATCAAGGACATCTAAAATACTTCAAAATAAATGATTCTACTAAACACTTTGAAATACTAAGAATGATGGAAATAATATATGGAAATAATGCATGAAGACTGAAGTAGAAGAAGAATCAGATCAAGTTGAAGACTATTTGAAAGTTGAAGATCCATATTCAAGACTAAAGTCTTCAATACCCAAATAATATAATACATGGGGGTGTTGGAATATATTACATTATTTGGTGCTTGCTAAATAACCATCATGGGTACATGTTTAGATTAAGATTTTATCTTAGATTAGTCATTAAGTATTTGCTTAAAGCAATGTAATAAATGCATAAATATTATTAGAATGTACAATGATGTAAATGTGCATGTATTCCACATGTATATGAGTCCTAAGAATAGAATAGTGAGGTGTCATATTGTGGGGTAAAAAATTGAGCATTCTTGACCTTGGGTAGATCTCAAAATACCTCACCTTGAAAACAATATAGAAGTCACGTCTTGCGCAAAATTTTTTGCCCAAATATGTTCAACGTCACTCTCAAAGTGCCACCCAAGCTAAGGAGTATACGAGGGTGGATATTAAAATGAATGCAAAATCAAGGCGGATTCCAAAATCCCACCCCAAACTAGGTGGTAATTTAGAAAGAGGAAAAGGGAATAGAAATCCTAAATCCCCACCCTAGTTTGGGTGGAAGTTTAGAAGGTATGTAATGGTGGAAGCACTTCAGCATATCACCTGAACAAAGTGGGTGGGCGGAGAAATATGTAACTAAAAGATAAATTAAATGATTCCAAAGTACTTCCCTACCTAAATTAGATGCCATGGTGGATAGAATATTAGGTAAAGATATAGTCTTCCTTAGGGTTCAAACCAATACCCAGGATGGAAACTTAGCAAAAGTACAATAAAAACTTAGAAGCAGGTCCCTACTCAAAGGTCTGATCAATGCAAAAGTGGACACCCAGTAAAATCAAAACTAATAAAGTATTATGGAGGATATAGGATCCCACCATAGAGTCTATTTTGAAAAATTAGGGGTTAAGGCTTCCCACCAGAGCATGGCGTTCAAGGTAAAGGAAGGTTGTATATGTAGTTATTGCTCTAGCTACCCCAATTTTAGGCATGAGTGTATGAAGTATAGCTATGTCACCAGATATAGAACCATATTGAGGAGTCAGATGAATTCATTTAATTTATCTAGCCTCTGTGATGTATAGATGTTACATCATAAGCATAGGACTTGTAGAATATTTGAAGAAGCCAACCATCCACTGCTATGGTGGTGCCTCATTAATTGAATATAGTTGTCCTATAAAGAAAAGGGGGTGGGTCTAGCATCTATAAATAGTAGAATGCAACATATTCTTAGGGTTGTCTCTTGGCAATTACAATTTGTATGTAAGATTTTGAGGTATACTAAATACAAATGAATCATTGTCTAGCTTTCAAACACTTTCATGTATGTATAAATCTCATGGTTTCTTATTTTTGCTAAAATTGGTGAACGAATTAGTTTTAATTTTGCATTCTAAGTTCTTACTATTTTTTATCAATTCTAGAATTTATAATCATATGATGTGCATTATTGATTATTGGAATTTATTGGCTAGCTTGTTATATGGTCCAAGCATATGTTGGGTATGTTTTAGTTCTAATCTTATGTATATCTTGATGTGGCTAATATGTCATTTCACATTTTAAGGTTTTAGATTAGAACTCTCTCCTTCCTATTTCTTTGAATATAACCAAAATAGTTAGAACCTTCCAAGGAACTGAACTACTCTAGATATTGGTTGCAAGACCTCACCGTCTTCCAGTTATTCAATATTGGTTGAGTTTATGGGTATACAACTACTTCCATTAGGTGCAAATCTTCAACCAAAATTTTTTGGTATGCTTAGTGGGGTCTGAAAGTTCTTAAATCTTGAGTAGTTTAGAGTTAGGTGATTCTCTATTGTACTCAGTTATCCATTAATCACCTAGAAACTATGTTGATGCAATAACCTATGAAGCATTTGAATGTGATTTTTTCATGTTTACAAGGCATAAAGCTAGCTTGTATGAATACCCTATTGAGTTCTTTGAGTTATCTTTTATGAGAAGATAATAATTTGCATCTATTGAATCTACTTCACTCCTAGATATTTCAAAAAATCAAGATCTTTATGATCCATATTCCAAGGAGCCTCTTACCCTTCCAAAAGTGATGGCTCAAAATCAAGATCAAAACTAAAACCTAGGATACCCTACTTAGGATAATACAGGTCCTCTCAACCTCACTAATAAAAATACTATTCCCCTGATAGCCTTGAAAGCCTTACCCACATATGATGACATTGAGAAGACTACATATGAACATTGCCAAGATGTGGTGGCACTAGCTGCTATTCACAATATCCAAGAAGAGGATGTCATGATCAGATTACTATTCATCTCTCTAAAGAGAAAAATATTGTATTGGTATAGGACCCTCCCTAATGGAAGTATTAATTCATGGGTGGACCTTGCAAAAATATTAGTAGTAGAGTTTAATGAGTAAACTAACCCTTTTCCATTCTCACTCAGTTTACTACTATATAGAAGCATCCTCAGGAGGAGATAGTTGATTTTAATATTAGATTTAGTCACACCTGGAAAAGGGTGCCTAAGGAAATTCGACCAACTAATGAGTAGGTTGTGTATTATTATATGATAGCCTTTAGTTCAGATCTGAGCTTGATGATAAGATAATCCAACATTTAAACTTTTCCCCAGATATTTCAAGAACCTATAAAAGCTAAAAATTTTCTTATTGCTATTGGTTGGCTCCCTCCCAAACCCATAGTTCCTATTTTCCTAGAGCTCCTCAAAAACCAACCACAACCTACATCCTCAGTACTAACTTACCTAGTGATTCCTTCCCCAGTGAATGTACCACATTGGATTACCTCCTTAATGGTGCAACCTTTTCCAATGATACCCAAATTTCCAATGATCCTAGATCCTCCCATAATCTTGACACTTCTGACACCATATCCTCAAACTGTTATCTTACTAGATTTGCAAAATTTTGAGAAGAATATCACTAATGAAATGACCCTCATGAAGAGAATGGAGGAAAAAAATAACTTCCAACCTAGAAGATTTCCTTACGTGACCAGAGACCAAGCTGCATCTACTAGTAAGCCCTTTGAAAGAACAAGCACTATCCTTGCAAATGAATAAGTGGAACCCTCCTCTTCCATATCCTAATATAAATAATACTTCTCCACATGTACTTATCCTCATGTGGAAAATACATGCATGATGCACCAACATTATATACATAAGGTGACAGTGGAAAGGATGGAACAAGCTCAAAAAGGACATATTAACATGATCAAAGAAAGTGAACATGATTTCATGATGTCATTGGTTGAATAAGTTTATATCCTAACTAGATATGGAAGGAAGCCATTGGAAGTGAACCCAGAGGAATTAAATCCCCTAAAAATCTCCAATGACACCAAGGAAAAAGGGGAAATTGAAAAGAAAATTCCTTAGAAAGCCTATATCTAGAAGCCAACAATGCAACGTAAAAATAAGATGGCTCCCAATACAAGACAATAGAAGGTAACAAAGACACAAGAGGAATTGAGGGACAAGTTGAAGTATCCATCCTTGATGAAGCGTCAATAGATAGAAGCAACCCAAGAATACCAAAATAAATATGAGCCTTATAAGAAATATAAAGAAAGGCAGCATGTAGCCCCCACCTTAAAAATCATCAAAGATTTGAAAAAGACCCCTTCAAATATTAGCATGTATGATGCTCTACTAATCCTTGAACAAATTGATCTACTTTAAGCAGTTCTCAAGCTAATAAAAAATCAGAACAAGTTACCTCCTGAGAAAAATATTGTTTAAGGGAGTCATGTTATGGGGGTAGGTAATAATAGACCTTCTCCATTTTATTTGTCTCTAGAAATGGAAGTATGGGTAGTGCATAATTGTATGATAGACTCAAGAGCTACCACTACAGTCATACCTAAAACTATGTGTGATATTATGGGTATGGAATATACAAGAAACTACCTTGGGGTATTTTTGTTATATGGTACATCGATCAAGACTGTAGGGGTGATTAAGGACATTCCTATGGTGTTACATAGATAACTCCAAGTCACAGTCATACAAGAGATTGTGGTGGTGGACCTTGAGCTATATTTTAGAATGTGTCTATCAAGGGATTTTACTACTAAATTAGGAGGATACCTTTCCCTAGATTATATTCACATGGAGATACCCTTCAGAGGTAGAAGAGTGAAGATTTTTTTTTGAGAAACCCTCTTCATTTCATATAGAAAAATTGGAAGAAAAATATCAGTAGGGTAGTACAGTGGGCATAATAACTGAATAAGAAGACCTAATGCAGGAAGTTCTAGAGGAAATCCAATCTGAAGATCAATTTTCTTTTAAGGACTTCAATGCTGTTATAGAAACCAGGATTGGTACTTAATCCATTCAAAATTTGAAGATGAAGAAGCTAGAAAAGTTGACACTTGCATCAGATCAGTTATGGAAGTTGTATTTTGATGGGATAAGTTGTAAAAGTGGTGTAGGAGTAGGAGTGGTGTTGATTTCACCTACAAATATTAAAAAAAATCTCTTATAGACTCACATGAAGTTGTACTAACAGTGTAGCAAAGTATAAAGCCTTGTATGTAGGATTAAGGAAAGTTGAGAAACTTGAAATTAAACAGCCCCAAATATTTGGAGACTTTGAGCTAGTGGTCAATCAAATCACGAAGAAATGTGTAAGCAAGCAATACTATCTCAAGGTATATAGGAACAAAGTCTAGGATTTACTAGAAGTCTTTGAAGACCTAAATGTCAAAGCCATATCTAGAAACCAAAATACTCATGTTGATATCTTGGTAGCCATGGAAGCCAATTATTACCCTATATCGAATGTCATACATAGGCCCAAGATAGTAAGTTTGATATCCTAGCCTTCTATACCAGATAAGGACATCTTTTAGCAGGTATTTGAAAATGATGAATAGATAATAGACTTCTTGATTTAGGAAATGAACTATTCTACTCGGCCTGTGGCATATGAAGACCAGGAAGAAGAAGAGGAAGAATTCCTCCAGTTAAAAAATAACTACATTCCAAAATGTCTAATTACCTCGAAGATCCTATTTTATAACAACGATCGCCCAACAAGTCACATGATTAAGATTGATTCTAAAGGATCCAATGTGCTTTCAGTGTCTCTAGGAAAAAATCTAAAGGTGATTGTATAATTCTCATAAGAAGAGCTAATATAAATCTAGGAGCTGTTCCAAAGGTACAATGATATTTTTTTGGTAAATTAGAAGGATTTCATTAAGAACTGGGTTTTAAGGATCCCAAAACCTAAGTACAAAAACAACATTTATTGCTAACTTTTTTTATAGAAAACTAATAGGGGATGCAACTCCAAGCCTAAAAAACCAAAAATTCTAAGAGGGGATACAATCCCATATGAAAAGAAAGAGGAAAGAAAAAATGATCACTACCCTAGAAAAATAGACCACAACACTAACAATCAGGCTCTACATAAGGTAGCCATAAAAATAAAACAAATAGTATCGAGGAAGTCAATCCTCAGTAACTTCCTCATATTCATCCTTGTCCTCATCCTTCAATTGATCCTTGGGATCTTCCTTTACCTCAAATTTGTCCTCATATGTAGAATAGATCTCAGTATCCTTGGAGTAATCCTACCCCGACTGCATGTCAAAGAACAATATGTGGAGGGTCTCCCTGAGGTAAAAAATGGAATTCACCATAGCATTCATCATACTTATGGTTGTGGATATGATGAATTCCTTTAGGATTTTGACTTCATGATCTGCATCCTCATCATCAGCCTTGATTTCAATCACATTCTGTTTGCCCTTCTCAAACTTCTCCTGTATGAGGGCTAATTATCTGATGGGTCCTTTAGCTCTGTCAAACTTGACACTTTTCCTTGCCCTTAATTTATGCACAACTTCAATTGACTTCATTTTCCTTTCCAATAAGGATAAGCAGACATGGGGCTAGTAGACATATGATATTATTGCCTAAATATATGATGATTTAAAGGTTTATAATAAGGATACCGTTCAACATACCATTGAGTTGGAATCAAATGCAAAACTAGTTTGACAGAAGCAAAGACTAGTAAATCCAAATATTGAAGCCCTGATGAAACAAGAACTCTTGAAGCTGCTTAATTCCAGAATAATATACCCCATTAAGCATTAAACTTGGGTGGTAAACCTAGTTCCAGTTAGAAAAATAATGGGGACATTAGGCTCTGTGTAGAATTTTGAAGCCTGAACAAAGTTTCTATATACACCTAAAATATGTCATGTCGAGGGCAACTACTCATATGGACATGCTACGATACATATGGATGATCTTGGATAGACTCCAAGATAGAGCAGTGGTTCTAACCACTCAATTTAGGAATTTTGGCCTAAGTAGTCTAAACTGTAGCTCAGACCTACGGTCTCTAGTCTAAACTATGGTTGACACCTATGGTCTATAGTCTGGACCACAACTATGACCTATGGTCTTAACTGAAGTTTAGTTAGGCCTTCCATCCAAGCCAAATTGGTTGGAACGGCCAAGAGATCTAAAAGGAGGCTGTTTAAGGATGGAAGATTCCATAGGCTTCCATCCCAACTATCCTAACTAACCTTCTTGGTCTTGGCTTCTCCATGAAGCCACCCCTAGACCTAGGGGCATGCTATAAATACCCCCTCCAAATGGGGAGAAAATGAGAGCAAGCATTGGAGATTTGAGCAAAAAATCCCTGACAAATTATATACTCAAACTGAGCATACTAAGAGATAGAGATATTGAACTTAATTCCTAACCATTTTGCCACCATTCATGATGAATTGCATTATGGATGCCCTAGGTTCTTAGGAGGATCAAGAAACGTAAATCTAGACAAATGAAGGCCATTCACATCGAATTGACCACCAAATCAGTCTAAGGACAATGAAGGCAACCCTTGAACATCAATTTGGACAAGGATATTGAGCCCACTGCCCTTGATTTTGAGGTTAAACTCATCAGAGGTCAAACCGTGACTGTCAGCCATGGTTCACAGTGCAAACTGCTCACCAGAGCCATGGTTTGTAATAGGTGAAAGATCACCTTACTCTTTTCTTTTATGTCTAGCTATTTAGGTTAGATTAGCCATTTTGTTTATTTGATAGCATTTTAGAAGACTTCTGACCGTAGAACTAGGCTAGATTCACATTTTATGTTTATGTTTCAATTAGGATTAGAATGCTTTTGTTGGCAATTTTGGGTTTGAGATCCTAGCTTCTTGTCTATGAGTTGTCATTGATGTCAAAAGGAAATGGCATTAATGTTAAGAGGATGTGTTGGCTTCAAAGGTGGAAGATTCCAAGAGAATATTTTTAAGAGAATCGGAGAGATTCCATTGGCAAGGGTTTTTCATTAAAACCAAACTGGTTTTTATTAAAACCAAGTTGGATAGGGTTTTTAATAAAACCAAGTTAAATGGTTTTTATTAAAACCAATGGAGGTTCTCTTTATTATTTATTTAATTATTATTTAAAACCCTTCAAGGTTTTAATTAATTAAGGGAGAAATTATTTTTAATTTATTAAAAATACTTAAAGGTTTTTAAACCTTTTTTATTCTTAATTTATTAATTTTTTTTTTTTGATAATTATGTGTTTGTATTTATAGCGGGTTTTAACAAGGATCCCAAAACCTGATTACATAAGCAATGGGACTAGGGCATCAATCCCTTGAAACTGAACACCAAAAGAGAAATCCCGCCCAGCGGTAACAATATGCATGAAACAATCCCTCTCGGCGGGAAACAAACAAATAAGAAAAAAAGTAGTTTTGGAGATCCCGCTCAGCGGGGAGTAGCCAAAAACCACCATCGAGAAGATCCCGCCCAGCTGGAAGCAAAATAAAAACTGTTACAATAAAATCCTGCCTCGAGGGAAGCAGTCAAAACCACCACAAACAGTCTTGCCTAGCGGGAAGCAACAAGGAAATCCCGCCATCCGGGAAACCAGCAGAAAAGAAAGGATCCCGCCTCGCGGGAAAACCGACGGATTTGGCGGATCCCGCCCTATGGAGAAACCATCCCGCCCACCGAGAAAACATTCAGTTCAGCGAGAGCCATCCTGTAGGAAGCCGACAGCCAGCACAGAGAGGATCCAGTCCATCAGGAAGTGACCAGAGAGTTGCACCACAAGGAACCCGCCCCGAGAAAATAGAAGAGGATCCCAGCAGTAGGGACCAAGAATCCCGTCCAAGCACAGAGCCCGTCGAGGATTCACAAGAAAAATGAGGAAGTTGTCCAAACCCTAAACCGTCACCTCCATCACACTGAGAAACGCAAGGGACCAGATCCACGCGAATCACCTGCAAAAAACCCAAGGGGGAAGCCTGAGGGAAAAAGGGAAGGGATCCCCAACCAAACAGGGATCCCTAGGAAGCACCAGTCCGAAAAAACAACCAAGGAAACCCTAGTCAGCCGGGAGGGGCGTAGATAGTGGAGAAGGATCTCCCCCCAGGAGATCATCTGCAAACAACCACTCCCCGGGAGGGATGAGCTGGGTTGAGCCAGGGACTGGGCAGAAACCAGGAGCCATGGGAGGGGGAGCAGGAGAGGGACCAGAGCCCTCCCCTCTCAACCCTATCCCTTAATTTATTAAAATTATTTAAGGGTTTTTAAACCCTTTTTGAAAAGACTTTTGATTAATTTCGAAATGGTCTTTATTTTCGCCGACGTCAAGGTGTCTTCGAAGAGACTATTTATTCTCCAACTCCTAAGGTTGGAAGGCTAATTAATTCGAAATTCCCCGAATGCAATTTGCGGTGTTTGTGCTCTGTATTCGTTGTGATCGAAGGAAGACTTAGAAGCACGTGCGGTTGAAAAGTCTTCGGGAGTTTTTTTTCGAGGGTGAAGTGGAGGGAAGTTCACTTGTGAACTTCGTAGCCCGCATGGGCTAGTGGCAGCGAAGGCTGCTGTTGGGCGCTGCATTGGCGGAGGTCACCGTTTCGAGTCTCGTAGGGGTGCTTTGCTAGAGTAACACACGTTTTTATTAAAACGTCTTTATGCCACGAAATTTGGAGTTTCTTGGACAGCGATTTATAAGTTTGAGAGTTGTGTGTGGTGATAGCTTGAAGGTTCAATTATCTTCTACTCCAATAAGGTATGGGCACATTCTTCTTATGAGTATGATTGGTGTATGTTTTCTCAAATAAGGTTGGAGTGAAAAGGTATTCTACTAGGTATCCTTTGGCTAGGTGTAAATCCTATTTTCTGGTTTGTTGAAGACTACTTATGCATTGTTATCCTTAAGGAGAGTTTTTGGTGAATGCATAATTTCTGGTTTGAGATAGTGGAAGCTTTGTGCACTAGGGTTTATATTTGTGAGTCTAGCTACTTGCATTGAGTTGGTGGAACCCTTGGTTGGTTCTTTTGAGTTTGATGGTTGAGTTGCTTCCATAGAGGTTGTTTGATCAAGTTATTGCTTTACTTGATTCATGATATTGGGCTTACTCCATTGAGTTGATTTGAGCAAGTTATTCTTTGCATTTGGTGATATTGTGTTGGTGGTTGTTTTGTTCAAATATCTTTGGAGGGAAAAGGATTTCTACTTGTTTCCTTTTCTTGTGATGATTGGTTGAATGCTTCAAGGTTGATGTTGAGTTGAATGGTGTTGGTTGACTAAACCTTGTTTGATGAGCATTGTTGTTGAAACCCTAATTGATGGTGAAAAGAACATGAGTATCATTGTTATGTGATTCTTTGCATAGTTGGCAATTGTTGGGGTTTCATGTTCTTGAAAGAAAACATTCTATCCTATCCATTTCAGATATTGAGTTGAGTTTTCAGATTTGAGATTGAGATTGAGCTGAGTTGATTTGAGTTGAGTTTTGAGATTGGGATTTGAGTATAGAACATATTGAGTCTCTAAAAATTCTCTTTATGCTTCTATGAGTTTGACAAATCACATTGGGTCTCTAACAATTCACTTTGTGATTTCCTACTAAGAAAGTTTTTCTTGGTGAGCTTGCTGAGTTTTTGGACAGGTTCCAGTGGGGACTTGTGAGCAGTTTTTGGACAGGTTCCAGTGGGGACTTGTGAGCAGTTTTTGGACAGGTTTCAGTGGGGACTTGTGAGCAGTTTTGGACAGGTTTCGGTGGGGACTTGTGAGCAGTTTTGGATAGGTTCCAGTGGGGACTTGAGCAGTTTTGGATAGGTTTCAGTGGGGACTTGTGAGCAGATTTGGACAGGTCCTAGCAGAGGACTTGTGAGCTGAGTTTGATAGTTCTATCAGAGAACTTGAGGACAGAGGTGCATTGGTTCTATGAGAAGAACCTGAGGATAGTTGGCAAGTCTTTGAGAAGGCTTGTATGCAGAGGATTGATTTGTTCAAGAGTTGGACAGATCTGACAGACAGAGGAAGACTTGTACTAGACCGACTGACTGTGTTTGGTACAAGTTGCTGAGCTGCTATGGACGTGATCATAGAAGGCAGAGGTCTCTTAGGCTAAGCATTGAGGACAGGAGGTCTTCGGTGGAAAGGAGTTCCACGTGCCCGGCAAGAGGTAGAGGCGATTGATCTTCCGAGGGATCATTTCCAGAGCAGAGGGGAAGGTATCTCCTTTGGGCCGAGGCTCATAAACATTGTAATTGGGAAGGATTCCCAAAGAACTTTGAGATAACTTTTAGAGAAAAGTTTTTGTGGACGTAGCCCAACCATTTTGGGTGAACCACGTTAAAAATGGGTCTTCAATGTGTGATGCTTTCTGTCTTGATTAATGTTGTGTTGATGCCACTGCTATCTAAAGTTAAAATTATTAATTGGTTAAGTCTTATACTGTTCACCCCCCTCTCAAGTATAAGTCCATGTTCTTCAATTGGTATCAGAGCCGGTCTCTCCAGAAAGAGCCTAACAGCTTGGAGAAGGATCTATCAGAGGAACATACAGATTCAGAAAGAGATGAAGAGGTTGAGTTCGATCTCAAAGGTGAATTCTTCTTGGCTTTAAGAAAGCTTGAGAAATTCAGGGAAGAGAATTCTGTTCTCAAGCATCAATGTCAGGAAGAAGAGATAGCAAGATCAGAATTGTCTCAAAGTGTTATAGACTTCAAAATTCTAGTTGAAGAAGGGAAGAAGGTTGAACAGGTTCTGACAGAGGCTCTCAAAGGAAAGGAAGCTGATTGCGAGAAACTAGAAGAAGAGGTTATGTCTCTTAGAGTGAAGTTGGAACAGTTGGCTCTCAGATAGAATACTCCATGTGAAAAGCAAAAGAAGGATTGTATCACCATTCATGAAACAGGGTCTTCGAGCAAGATCAATCTTCATCCTGAAGAGCGGTGGATTCCAGTTGGTCACAAGAAGAACAATCATCCAAGGCATCAAAACAAGTTACATAATACTTTCCATGGCTATTGTTTTTCCTGCAAGAAATTTGGTCACAAAGCTATGCATTGCAATAAGTCTTTGAATAGCCATAGTAAGGAAAATGTTAACTCTTTTGCACCTCTTATGAATAAAAATGTCATGTGTTACAAGTGCAAGAATTTTGGGCATATAGCAAGGATGTGCAGTTTGGATAGATCTAGCCTTGAGTTCACTAAAAAGAGAAATGAGATCAAATCTAAGTCAATGATAGTTCAAACTGCTTTTCATGCTCAAGACAAAGTAGAAAAATGGTATCTTGATAGTGGTTGTTCAAAACATATGACTCGTGAAAAGGAAAAGTTTTTGGTATTAAAAGAAACAAACAGAGGAACAGTCAGTTTTGGAGATAACAGGTCAACTAAAATATGTGGTAAAGGGACTCTTAGTTTGGATGGGAAATCCAAAACAGAAAATGTGCTTTATGTAGAAGGCCTAAGACATAATCTTCTAAGTGTGAGTCAACTTTGTGATCAAGGGCACATAGTATCTTTCTTTTCAGATAGATGTGAGATAAGTAAAGAAAAAAATGGAAAACTCATTGCTAGTGCTACAAGGACTCCAAACAATCTTTACATGCTAAGTGAGATAAAAAAGGAAAAGTGTTTTCTAACTCAAGAAGATGAGAGTTGGTTATGGCATAAAATATTGGGGCATTTGAGCTTTGATAATCTTGTCAATATTAGTAACAAGGAAGCAGCTAGAGACTTGCCCAAAATAAAAAGGCCCCATAACATCATTTGCGGTCCTTGTCAACATGGAAAACAGACTCAGAACCAGTTTCAAATCAAAAGGGTATACTTCTTCAAAACCATTGGATCTTATTCATACTGATTTATGTGGCCCTACCAGAACTCAGAGCATTCAGGGAGAAAGCTACTTCATGTTGTTTATAGATGATTATTCTAGAATGACTTGGGTTACTTTTCTCAAAGAAAAATCTGAAGCTTTTGAAAAATTTAAAGCTTTCAAAGAAATGATTGAAAATGAGACTCACAAGAGAATCAAATGCTTAAGATCGGATAGAGGAGGAGAGTTCACTTCAAATGAATTTGTGGAATACTGTGAGCAACAAGGAATCAAAAGAGAATATTCAAGCAGCAAGAACTCCTCAACAAAATGGAGTAGTTGAAAGGAAAAATAGAACTATTGAAAATATGGCTAGAGCTATGTTAAATGAGTCAAAACTTTCAGATGGTTTTTGGAAAGAGGCAATCAGTACGGCAGTATACATTATCACCAGGGCCCAACTTAGAGTCAATCATCATAAAACTCCTTATGAGTTGTGGAAAGGAAGACCAACTACAGTAAAATACTTCAAAGTGTTTGGGAGTAAGTGCTTCATCGAAAGGGAAGATCAAAATTTGGGTAAGTTTGATCCTAGGTGTGATGAGGGAATCTTTCTTGGATATTCCAGCAGAAGCAAGGCCTACAGATGCTTCAACAAAAGAACTCATACAGCTGTAGAGAGCATAAATGTAACAGTTGATGAAAAGACAGGGATAAGAGAACCAGTCAAGGAACTCGATGATGAAATTTGTCAAGAAGAATTCAGAGAGGTTTCAGATGAAGAAGAGGAAAGACAACAATTGCTTCCCAAAACTCCTTCACGATATGTTCAGAAACATCATCCCAAAGATTTGATCATTGGTGATCCAAATAGCAGGCAAACAAGAAGAAGAGTCATTCCTTCACATGATTCTACAAATGTTTCATTATTATCTCGGATTGAGCCAAAAGATTTCAGTGAAGCATGTGCAGATAAGTTTTGGGTAAAAGCAATGGATGAAGAGCTAAATCAAATAGAGAAAAGTGAAACTTGGGAATTGGTTCCAAGACCTAAGGACAAGAATGTCATTGGCACAAAATGGATATTCAGAAATAAACTCAATGAGGATGGAAATATTGTCAGAAACAAAGCTAGGTTAGTCTAGCAAAGGTTATGCTCAAGTAGAAGGTGTTGATTTCGAAGAGACGTTTGCTCTTGTTGCTCGTCTTGAAGCTATCAGAATATTTTTGGCCCTTTCAAGCTTCAAATCATTCAAGGTATATCAAATGGATGTAAAGTCAGCTTTTCTAAATGGGGTGTTGGTAGAAGAAGTCTACATAGAACAACCGTAAGGAGTGTCTCTCTCGAAACAATCAGACTATGTGTGTAAACTGAAAAAGGCCTTGTATGGGTTAAAGCAAGCACCTAGGGCTTGGTACTCAAGACTTGACAGGTATCTTCATGAGCAAGGCTTCAGGAAAGGCGTGGCAGATAGCAATTTGTATATTAAGAATGAAAATGATGATATGTTGATTATGGTTGTCTATGTTGATGATATTATTTTTGGGGGAAATAATACTCAGATGTGCAAAGTTTTTGCTAACACCATGCAGAAGGAATTTGAGATGTCTATGATTGGAGAGCTGTCATTCTTTTTAGGTCTTCAGATTGCTCAATCAAAGGATGGTATATTTCTCTCTCAAGGAAAGTATATCAAAGAAATGTTGAAGAAATTTGGGATGATGGACAACAAACCAATGTGTACTCCAATGATTACAGGGTGCAAGATGAGTAAAGATGATGAATCTCCAATGGCAGATCAGAGGTTGTACAGATCTATGATTGGTAGTTTATTATATATTACAGCTACCAGACCAGATATCATGCAGGCAGTTGGGTTAGTAGCAAGATTTCAGGCAGCTCCAAAAGATTCTCATGTTATAGCAGTTAAGAGGATATTCAGATATCTGAAGGGCACTATGGACTTTGGGCTTTGGTATCCCAAAGGTGATGATTTCACCCTCACAGCTTATACAGATGCAGATTGGGCAGAAGGTATTGATGACAGGAAAAGCACTAGTGGTGGAGCATTCTTTCTGGGAAAGAGTTTGGTTTCTTGGCTAAGTAAGAAACAACCTTCAGTTTCCTTATCTACAGCAGAGGCTGAATACATAGCAACAGTGGCTGGGTGTACACAGGTTTTATGGATGAAAACCACCTTGGAGGATTTCAAAGTCAAGCATGAACAACCCATCTCCATACTTTGTGATAATACAAGTGCCATAAGTATTTCCAAAAATCCGGTAATGCACTCAAGGACAAAGCATATTTCCATCAAGTATCACTTTCTAAGGGAGAAAGTGCAAGACAAGCGGGTCAAGGTAGAGTATGTGTCTACTAAAGAGCAGATTGTAGATATCTTCACCAAACCTCTTCCAAGAGATACGTTTGAGTATCTAAGGGAGAAATTGGGAGTTGTACTCCCACCCCAAGAATTAATCACCTCATCAGGGAGGTGGGGGAGGGACTAAGCTAAGAGGCTCATTCTTAGTCCCGAGCCCCAAAGGTGACCCTTTGCCATTGATGACAAAGGGGGAGAGATATGAGTAAGGGGGAGAGCTTCAAAGTGAAGAGGAAAGCCTCAAGACAGGGGGAGCTATTTATGTTGAGTTTCTGTGTTGTTGAGAAGCATGGTTTGCCATCAATGACAAAGGGGGAGATTGTTGGCAATTTTGGGTTTGAGATCCTAGCTTCTTGTCTATGAGTTGTCATTGATGTCAAAAGGAAATGGCATTAATGTTAAGAGGATGTGTTGGCTTCAAAGGTGGAAGATTCCAAGAGAATATTTTTAAGAGAATCCGGAGAGATTCCATTGGCAAGGGTTTTTCATTAAAACCAAACCGGTTTTTATTAAAACCAAGTTGGATAGGGTTTTTATTAAAACCAAGTTAAATGGTTTTTATTAAAACCAATGGAGGTTCTCTTTATTATTTATTTAATTATTATTTAAAACCCTTCAAGGTTTTAATTAATTAATTATTTAATTAATTAAGGGAGAAATTATTTTTAATTTATTAAAAATACTTAAAGGTTTTTAAACCTTTTTTATTCTTAATTTATTAAAATTATTTAAGGGTTTTTAAACCCTTTTTGAAAAGACTTTTGATTAATTTCGAAATGGTCTTTATTTTCGCCGACGTCAAGGTGTCTTCGAAGAGACTATTTATTCTCCAACTCCTAAGGTTGGAAGGCTAATTAATTCAAAATTCCTCGAATGCAATTTGCGGTGTTTGTGCTCTGTATTCGCTGCGATCGAAGGAAGACTTAGAAGCACGTGCGGTTGAAAAGTCTTCGGGAGTTTTTTTCGAGGGTGAAGTGGAGGGAAGTTCACTTGTGAACTTCGTAGCCCGCGTGGGCTAGTGGCAGCGAAGGTCGCCGTTGGGCGCTGCATTGGCGGAGGTCACCGTTTCGAGTCTCGCGGGGGTGCTTTGCTAGAGTAACACACGTTTTTATTAAAACGTCTTTATGCCATGAAATTCGGAGTTTCTTGGACAGCGATTTATAAGTTTGAGAGTTGTGTGTGGTGACAATTGAAGGTTCAATTATCTTCTACTCCAATAAGGTATGGGCACATTCTTCTTATGAGTATGATTGGTGTATGTTTTCTGAAATAAGGTTGGAGTGAAAAGGTATTCTACTAGGTATCCTTTGGCTAGGTGTAAATCCTATTTTCTGGTTTGTTGAAGACTACTTATGCATTGTTATCCTTAAGGAGAGTTTTTGGTGAATGCATAATTTTTGGTTTGAGATAGTGGAAGCTTTGTGCACTAGGGTTTATATTTGTGAGTCTAGCTACTTGCATTGAGTTGGTGGAACCCTTGGTTGGCTGTTTTGAGTTTGATGGTTGAGTTGCTTCCATAGAGGTTGTTTGATCAAGTTATTGCTTTACTTGATTCATGATATTGGGCTTACTCCATTGAGTTGATTTGAGCAAGTTATTCTTTGCATTTGGTGATATTGTGTTGGTGGCTGTTTTGTTCAAATATCTTTGGAGGGAAAAGGATTTCTACTTGTTTCCTTTTCTTGTGATGATTGGTTGAATGCTTCAAGGTTGATGTTGAGTTGAATGGTGTTGGTTGACTAAACCTTGTTTGATGAGCATTGTTGTTGAAACCCTAATTGATGGTGAAAAGAACATGAGTATCATTGTTATGTGATTCTTTGCATAGTTGGCAATTGTTGGGGTTTCATGTTCTTGAAAGAAAACATTCTATCCTATCCATTTCAGATATTGAGTTGAGTTTTCAGATTTGAGATTGAGATTGAGCTGAGTTGATTTGAGTTGAGTTTTGAGATTGGGATTTGAGTATAGAACATATTGAGTCTCTAACAATTCTCTTTATGCTTCTATGAGTTTGACAAATCACATTGGGTCTCTAACAATTCACTTTGTGATTTCCTACTAAGAAAGTTTTTCTTGGTGAGCTTGCTGAGTTTTTGGACAGGTTCCAGTGGGGACTTGTGAGCAGTTTTTGGACAGGTTCCAGTGGGGACTTGTGAGCAGTTTTTGGACAGGTTCCAGTGGGGACTTGTGAGCAGTTTTTGGATAGGTTCTAGTGGGGACTTGTGAGCAGTTTTGGACAGGTTTCGATGGGGACTTGTGAGCAATTTTGGATAGGTTTCGGTGGGGACTTGTGAGCAGATTTGGACAGGTCCTAGCAGAGGACTTGTGAGCTGAGTTTGATAGTTCTATCAGAGAACTTGAGGACAGAGGTGCATTGGTTCTATGAGAAGAACCTGAGGATAGTTGGCAAGTCTTTGAGAAGGCTTGTATGCAGAGGATTGATTTGTTCAAGAGTTGGACAGATCCGACGGACAGAGGAAGACTTGTACTAGACCGACCGACCGTGTTTGGTACAGAGTTGTCGAGCTATTGTGGACGTGATCATAGAAGGCAGAGGTCTCTTAGGCTAAGCATTGAGGATAGGAGGTCTTCGATGGAAAGGAGTTCCACGTGCCGGCAAGAGGTAGAGGCGGTTGATCTTCCGAGGGATCATTTCCAGAGCAGAGGGGAAGGTATCTCCTTTGGGCCGAGGCTCATAAACATTGTAATTGGGAAGGATTCCCAAAGAACTTTGAGATAACTTTTAGAGAAAAGTTTTTGTGGACGTAGCCCAACCATTTTGGGTGAACCACGTTAAAAATGGGTCTTCAATGTGTGATGCTTTCTGTCTTGATTAATGTTGTGTTGATGCCACTGCTATCTAAAGTTAAAATTATTAATTGGTTAAGTCTTATACTGTTCACCCCCCTCTCAGTATAAGTCCATGTTCTTTAGCTTTCTTTATGCATGTTTATGCTTCATTTCCTATATTTGATCCATGCATAGTGTAGATGCTATTTTACTTTATGCTATTACATGAATCTTGATTCACTTTGCATAGTTTAGCAACTTTCTTTATGCTTTCTTAATTATGCATGTTAATGGTGTCATTATACATTTTACCTAAAAGGGCCTCATCACAAGAGGCTACCTATCTTTTTGATAGTCTTATTGTTTATTGACTATAGGAAATAGTTCTAAAGGGGAGATAAAGCATCCAACCCCTTCCCCATTGTCAAGAAGAGGATCATCGACACCCTAGAGTAGTTCGTGTCACCCTGAGGGGTATTTTGATCACACCTACCCTTGATAGGGATTAAACACTATTGTAATTATTGTATCAAATGGGTATCCCTAAGAGGGAGGAATTTGTAATTTGATTTCTTCAAAAATAATAAAGAATTTCTTATATTCGCTTTTTTTCTTGTTATCAAATTATGCATGCCTATTTGTGTGTTTCCCTTTGATTGCGATAGTGAGAGTGGGTGTGAGCTTCCTTGGTGGTCACAAATGGCGATCATGGTAGAACTTTATATTTCTAGCCCCTAAGTACTGACATTTTTTGTTTATTCATCTCAAGTGTTAACTGTATCTAACAACTATGGCTATTTGTTTTCCCGTGGTTGTCACTTGTAGTTTACATTGTAGCCCATAGACCAGAGCTACAATTTACAACAAAAGCAATAGACAATAGAGAAACCACTTGGCAGCAGAACAAGAGTTGAGGTAGGTTCTATTTCCATCCTCTATTTTATATTTTCTCCTTTGTATTCTTACAGTAAGTGGCAAATCAATGGCAAATTAGGAAAATTAAAGGAAAAGGATCAATGAACAAGTCCTAATTTTCTTTCGCATTCTTTCCATTAGAAAGGCGCTGCTAGGAACATCGGACCTCTGATTGCAGTCTACCCTAGAATACAGTGACCTTGATAGAAAATGTATGGTCGTTTGCATGCGTGAGGTCCAATTAGAGGCCATGTAATTGTAATTGCATTGTCATAACGTCATGTAGGACATAGCATGCATACCTTTGTAAATTTGAAATGTTCCTAATTATGTGTATCATGTAGGAATGATCATATGAATGCTCTTTTATGCATTTATCTTTATGCAAAGTAAAACAAACCACACACACCATGTTTCATTGTAAACATTAGTGGTGTTGGGCTCTCACATCCAACCCATTTTATTGAGACCAACAATGGATGTCATTACCACTTGGTTCGCTCATTTCAAATTGTATTATTGGGACTCGCTCGTTGCCAAGTCTAACCCAAGAACTATCCTATCTGTGCAAAATAGTACACACTCATCTTCGAAAGGGTGTATCACTACGCACGATGTGCTGGGTGAGGGTTGGTAGTACCTATGCTACTTTGTTGAGTATGGACTTCATTACCATATTCAGCTTGTGTGAGTATATAGGTGAAATCCAATTAAACTGAGAATAAAATCCAACAATTTTGCAAAACATGTGAGAGTTTCTCATACTAATACAACACATCTTGAAACAACATCAAACAGTTTAGGGCACATTTTAAAATTTAAAAATAAGATAAGCATCATTGTATACCTTGTTTGATAATAAAATATACATCTAGACGTTAGGTACACTATGGTGGATACACGGGGTGGTCAGCAAAGGCATAAGCCTGATGTTGATGACCAAACCCCAATCAATTCACAATTACACGTGTCTAGTCCTCAACCACATGATTAAACCAAATGATGTTCGATGATCATAGAATAGCATTGAGATCCCATTGAACATACCCATGATAGAATAGCATCAATGCATACTGTTAGACATAGATTAGAGCATGGGGCTTCTCAGCCTGAGGGTGCTCCACTCAAAAGCCATTATCGAGACCATAATGCATGTGCATCCATGGGATCGACCGAAGAGTATGTTGTGCAGGGGACCAGATTGGTACCCATCTACACTAATTCTATAGGGTGTACTATACCCCCACCTTCTAAGTATAGAAGGAATAGAGGTTCACCCATTCAGGGGCAAGTAGATGGGCTCCCTATTGAGCACAAGTCTACCCATACTCCCACATGTACTATAGCACGCAAGATCACCATTGATATGTCAAAGGTGGGAGCTAATGGAACACCACCCCATGAGAGGTGGAGGTCTAGATAGCTAGATGGTCTAGGTAGTGTGCTAGAGTAGCTAGGTTATAAGCCTTTGGCTCCACCCACTCGTGCTCTAAGTGAGCATAGTGGGAGCACCATTAGAACTACTAGAGAGCATGGAGAGGCTTCTAAGATCCCTCATGTCTTGCATCCACCATCCATGCATGGTGGGCATAGGACACGACATGATGTTGATGCTATCTTCATAGATAGAGGCAAAAGCACAACACATCAGTTCGATGGGTACAAAACCCATAAGGTCGCTCGTATAGAGCAAGCATATCAAAGGCCTCCAATGGTTGACCAGGTCAAAAGATCATATCGACTGGCCTCTGAGAAAAAATGCCAACTCCTCCAAGATCAATTAGAGGATGCTCACCTAGAGAGGCAACACATCAAATATGAAGATCTTCAGGAGTAGAGGCTTACTAGACAAAGGTTGTATGAGCAGCACTTGCACAAGGAGCGCATCCTTATCCAGAAGGAGCATGTAGAGTAGGAAGATAGGTTGGCTAGGGCCGGCCTATACTCTCAAGATGAGCATAGAGAGTAGGTGCATAAGAAGGATTTTTCGCAAGGTGACATGTATCATGAGCGCACAAGTTTTCATATTCATATCATTGCCCATCATAGAGAGCGACCACCTTCGATCGATAATCAGAGGCAAAAAAATTATGAGGAAAATATGCAACCAAGAATATCTTGAGAGTTCTTGAGCTGAGGAGGAGGAAGAGCAATGCCCTCCACCTTGATAACCTCCTAGACCACCTCTACGTCGACTTAGGGAGGAGGACTTTCTATATTCTGAGGCTTACAAAGCTTTGGCTAAGAAGGTCAAGGCAATTGAGAGACAGGGCATGACTGTCCAAAAGTCGACACTGAGGAAAATTCATAATGAACATTTAGATCCCTCGATACCTACGCCCACATACTTGAAGCATTTTGAGATGCCCAGGTTGGACAAATTTAAGGGTGATGAAGAGGTACAAGAACATGTCACGAGATTTCTAGATGCTTGCTTCCAGATAGAGAACAATGATGCACTATTATTGTTGCATACGTTTATCATGACACTCTCTGGGCCAGCCTGAGAGTGGTTTAATTAGCTAAAGAAGCACAACATAAAAAATTTTGAGCAATTAGTTGATGCCTTTCTTGAATGCTATTCCTTTGGCATCAAGAAACAGGCCAACCTTTCCGATTTGGATGTGCTAGCTCAGCATGATGATGAGCCAATAGAACAGTATGGGAAGAGGTGGAGGAGATTAATGGTAAAGTTGCCATTCCCGATCCTTGCCACAAAATTAACTTGAATGTTTACAAAGAGTTGTGCCAAGAACATCTTGCTACTGTTACAGCTACATCAGTACACCACATTCAAAGAAGCTTAGGTGCAAGCCAAGGTAATTTAGGATATCAAGTTGCAGGAAGGCAACTTGAAGCTAAAAACCAAGAAAGAGGGATATAATAAGAGTACCTCAAAGCAACAGGGCAAGCAGGCCCATGTGAATCAAGTGGTACTGAATCTCCAAAATGAGGATAAGGGGCAAAAGAAATAGAATTATCAAGCCCATCCCCCTCTTGCGCAATACGACCAACACAAAAATAATTACAAGGGCAAGAACAAAGAGCAATGCCCACCTTACATATTTACACCATTGACAGAATCAATGACATTGATCTTTCGTTAGCTCTACGAGGCCAAGGCAATAAGATTTCCCAAAGTCAAAATGGTTGATCCAAATCAGCCCAAGCCCAAAGACTATCAAGAAGAGTTGTTTTGCATATTTCATAGAGCGAAAGGCCATGACATCAAGGTGTGTTGGTCCTTCAAACACATTGTGCAAAATATGATAGAAAAGGGAGAGCTTGTAGTACCAAGAAATCCCCAGGTGCCATACAACCAGAACATGGGGATTTTCAAAAATCCATTACCAAACCATGAGGCACCTAGTAACCACACTGGCCATGTCAATCAAGTACAAGTCAAACCACCTACCCAGGGGTTCATAAGAATGGTCAATGTTGTTACTAGACATGGGAGGTACGAACGGCCGAATCAACCTCGTGCTCCCATTCAAATACAAGCCACACCCCAGCAACGATAGACACAAAATATTCCAGGCCCACCAACGAGACCGGTGGTGACCATTAGGGAGGTTAACCCGGGTTGGGGGACATGTGTAGACACCAAAACAGCACCAATCCGATTATGTGACTACAAGCACTGACCGAATTGGCATACATACCCCCTAGGGCAGCCTCCAGAGGTTAAACAGTGGTCCTAACCACTCCCAAATCAGTTTTGGAAGGTCAGAGGTCAGTTTTGCACCTTTTAAGCACTTTTCTCCCTATTCGTCCCACCCTGGGATGATTAGAATCCTATTCGTCCCACCCCAGGATGATTAGCAGCAATCGCTCCAGGGTGGGACGATTAGCAGGTTTGACTGGAAAAAAGTCAAACCTTGACAAATGGCAGCCCAAATCCACCACCTAACTCCACCTTCAAGGCATGGGAGTGTGAGGGAATGTTTCAAATCATGGAGGCCTCAATCAAGGAGCCCCTAATTAGGGAGGAATCTTCTCTCCCCAAAAAGGCATAATGAGCCAAGTGGCGCCCTCGCATGCGCATTCAAAGGAGACCCTTAGGTCTATAAAAAGGTGAGCCTCCTCACCCCAAAAAGAATAGAGCTGGAGCATTTGGAGCAATGAAGTGCTGCCAAACTATACCCCCATTCCTCTTTGTGCTTCCTACATCCCTAATCTCTCTCTTCCGGAAGAGAGGTTATCGGGTGAACACTAGGAACGCAATCCAGATCCAAAAACCCAAGAAATCAGCCACAATCCCACCCCAAACTCATCGACACAACCCCCTAGGAAGTTTTGGACCCATCCCACTTGGATTGGTGTCAAAACTAGGCCCTAAACGGTGGGCGTCCCACCCGCCCCCCAAACTATTAGTCCTAATCGCCCCACCCAGAGTGATTAGAAATATATGCATGGTTTTGTTACTATTATTTTTGCATTCTTTTATATCTAATGTACTTATGCTGTTGTCCAAATTTCATTGCTTTTTGACATGATTTGACCTGGTTTCTATCATTTTATGCGTCTACTAACCTACAAGGAGCGCCTTCAGATACAAGATAACCTAGGAAGAATATGCCAAATATGACCTTCTGGGTCATCTCAAAATGCTTTTTTTAGTCTAACCACAAGTTTGCAAGAGTTTTGGAGGCCTCTAGGTAGGACATTTGGAAGGTCACTTTTTGCAGGTTTTACGATAGTCCCAACGTCCCACCCCGAGCGATTAGAAATATGTGCATGATTTCCTTACTATTATTTTTGCAATATGTCCTAGATGATATCCTAATGCCTCTATTAAATTTTGAACTCATTCTGACATGATTTGACGATCATTTTATTATTTTATGTATTAACTAGCTCGTAGGGCGCCCCTATCACATACAGGAGAATCTGGGTAGGATATGCAAATTCTGAGAATCTGGGTAGTCTTATAATTACATATAATTCCTAAACCATGATTTTTAGGTGATTTGGATAAGCATAGGTGGGACATTGGAGCGCTCACTTTGGAGAGGCCCCCGACGGGCAAACGAGCATAACGGGGCCGTCCGATGCCGCTTCGATGCAAAATTAGGTGATACCAATTCTAGAAGTTGTCCTTTACATTTATATATCATTATATAATCGATTTATCAATCTTATCACTGATATCCCACAAGCGCCCACTGGAGGCCTTGGGGATTGCATGTTTTTCTAGATACGCATATGCTATTAATGATTTGTTGTCTTTCTATGCATAGGATCTCACCACCAAGAATACTAGAGGGGCAGCAAGGAATGAAGAACACATGGACACAAGTGGCAACAACTTTTAGCCCGCCCACTTCGAATGTGGGCACGCGAAAGACGCTGGAAGCGTACCGTCCGATCTTGGAAGCGTGGCTTCTTTCGGGCATCCATTAATGTAACAAATTGTATCAAATGTTCTGAGCCCTAGAGGGGGGATGTATTGTAATCATATTAAAAGCAATATCAATAAAGGAGGCCCCACTTTGTTTGCTCACATCTCATTTCTACATCATTTCCTTCATGCATTGCTCATCGCATTCGTAGGACTTAGCATCTATATCTATTTTTGTTTGCATCATATCGGTACACCATTTTTATGCATGCTTTTAGTGGTGATCATGGTGGGACCCTATCCCCTACTGTTAGGATCAAGTTTCTGATCCAAATTTTATGGTTTTTCTTTGCAGGTGTTACTCATTCGGGCACTGGATTGCTACTCGTGCCACCCCGGGATGAATACGTATTCATCCCACCCTATGACGAATGCAGACCTGCTATTCATCCCACCCTAGGATGATTAGAGCTCTATGCATTTTTTGAGTAGAAACTCAGAGGCATCTGGTTTAGACAGAGAAGAGGTAGGCCTTCTGAACATCCTCTGTGTTTTTCTACTTTATATTTCTGCAATTTTTTATTTTCTTTGCTTTATTTTTAGACACTTGCATAGAAAGGTTAAGTAGTTTGTTTTCCTTTCTTGCAATAAAGAAAATAAAAATAAAAACATAGAGTAAATTAAATGGAAGGAACTTGATTAGGAATGCATTTTTCTCTGGTTTGCTTGCATGATACTTGCACAAATGGCAAGTCCTCATTATAGGTTTCAGTTCTAGTTAGGTTTTGTGATTTCCTTTTTGCTACTAATTGTCTCTGAAAGATAAAACGTACTTTAAAGCATTGCATTAGTGAAAATCATCTTTTGTTGTATGTTTTCTTTCTTTACACAATTAAAAGGAACCACACACACCACCTAATAAAATTAACATCAAGGAGTTGGTCTTAATACCCCAACACTTGATCAAGACCAACGGTGGGTTTCATCACCACCTTGGCTTGGATTTTGCATACATATACCCTGATCGTGACTGTTGCTAGACGTAAATCCTGATGAAAGCTGACCAAGTGTAGCGGGGGTGATTCCCCGTGCATGAGGATAAGTCTTCTAAGGTAGGTGTCAAAAATAGAGTGATCCCCCTTCCGTACCGCCTATGTTCCACTTATTGTTTTGCTCTCGCGTACCAATAGTTTCCCTCACGTAAGGGCGGGTATATTGAGAGGTTCGGTATAATGGCCTGGCAATGGTATATTGAAGGGGCGACCATTTTGGAGATACAAGAGCCCTCATTATGCATGTATAACAAAGTTTTCTTTACAAGATTTACATAACAAAAATCAAACACATTGAACCAGATCTAGGACACACATTTAATCTGTAAACAAGATAATCATTTCTTTGTTTGTGTGGTCCCCTTTTGTTTGGTATAGCATAAAAATTGTAAAGGAGATAAAAATATACATATCTTTTTAGAAAAACCACCACCATGGTGTATACCCGTAGCCAAGCCCAATCATGGGCAGAAGCTATGGAAAGTATGCAAGGAGGCACAAGTCACCTCCGTTATAGCCCCAAGGACTTGGTTATACCACCTTGGCAGCTTGACCCACAACATAGTCCACACCATACCACTACAGAACATGACTATAGAGGCACCCCTTTGAGGGGCACTCCCATTCAACACAGACCCTCTCAGGAGGAGTACACACATGGGAAGGCCCCCTTAGACACTCATTATGAGTGGCCACTGCATGATGAAGTGCTAGAGCAGCATAGGGTTCATAAGGAGGGCCCACATGATTATATCATTCCTCCTCCACCCCTCATTACTGTTAGAACTAATAGGCCAAATCTAGAGTGCAAGGCTCTTCAGATAGGGTGAGCCAACTCCGCCCATCCCTTTCACATGTACGAAAGGGAGCATGAGGAAAACTAGTATATTCCTCAAGAGCAATACACCGCATGGGAGCAATGCACCTCCGCACCTGCTGATTATCAAGATCACCTATTGAGGCCAGAGCCTCGGGTGAATGCTGCTAACCTCGATAGAGGAAAGTGACCCATAGAGATCTCGGATCACCATGACCGAGATAGATATGTAGGGGAGGCATCTAGGCCTCCTAGACCTAGGACGGTGGAACAAATCGACTTGGCATTTGCCAAACATGCCACCCGCCAAGCGCAAATCATGTAGCTTAGGCAAGATCAGCAGTAGTTAGAACAACTGTATCATCTTAACAAAGAGCGCATTCAATGCCAGACAGATGAGTTGTTCCAGAACACTATGCATGAGAGGATTCCAACCCCTCGCATGCATAAGACAAAAATTTATGAGAGGCACAACCCCTTAGTACGAGATAGGTCTCCATGACCTTATCAAGCGTTGCCTCCAAGACCTCCTAGACCTGAGCGGGAGGCCACTCCTAGAACCAATGATGGGCGCCTTCCTCGGGCACCCATCCATGTTTATAGGTCATGCCCAAAAACTCCTCAAGAGGCCTATGAGGAATTTGAGTGAGAAGAAGAGCGGGCTGAAATGCCCTACCAAGGCAGGGGGCGCTATCCGGCTACCCCTCCATAGGCCTCAAGTTCCTCGTAATTCACAATGGGAACAAACCAAAGAAGAGGAAATCAAATCCTCTGATGCATACAAAGCACTGCTAGAGTGCTTAGAGTCTATGGAGACTAAGACTTCAGGGCCCCAAAATCCCACCTTACGCCAACTCCACAGTCACCCTATGCATCCTTCAGTTTCGGCACCCCCATACCCCGACCACTTCAAAGTGCCTCAATTGGCAATTTTTAGAGGGGATGAGGATGCCCAAGAGCACGTAACAAGGTTCCTGAGTCAATGCTTTGGCATTCAGGACAATGATGCATTGCTTCTGAGAACGTTTATAACCACGTTCGTAGGCCCTACCTCGGATTGGTTTACCCAGTTGCCGAAGCATAGCATCAATAATCTAGACCAGCTAGTGGATGCGTTCCTTGAACGTTTTGCCTTCAACACCAAGAAGAAGGCATCCTTAAGTGACCTAGCTGGCCTTAAGAAGTATGATGATGAGACCATAGCTGCTTATGGGAATCGATGGAGGACATTGCTTTCAAAGCTACCTTACCTCCCTCCCATGGCCGACATGACTCAAATGTTTTCAAAGAGTTGCTTAAGGTCGATCTCCATGCTATTGTAGCTGCAGCAATATGCCACCCTCGAAGAAGCCCTGGCGCAAGCCAAGATAATTGAGGAGATCAAAATACAAGATGATGAGATTGCCAAGCCGTGCAAGAAAGAGTGGCCCAAAAATGCTAAAATTGGGCCCATGCAACCGAAACCCACCATGGTCAATCAGGTTGCCATAACTATACCAAAGCCTACACAAATGACACAACCCCCAAAGGCTAATTATCAGGCAGTTCCTCTTGATAACTATGAAAAGGAAAATCATAAACAAGAGCAAAATCAGCAACGTCACCCTAGGCGACAATTCACACAATTCACGGAGTCTAGAGACTCCTTGTTTGACCGCTTGTTCATGGCAAACCTGATAAACTTGCCGAAAAGTCGACCCATAGACCCCAACATGCCAAAACCCAAGGGCTATAGGGAAGACTTATATTGTAGATTTCATCGACAGAAAGGACATGAAATCTCCACTTGTTGGAAATTCAAACACTTAGTGCAAGACTTGATAGACAACAAAACGCTCATGGTAGATAGTCCCGTAGCACTGAGCAACCAATAGATGGAGGTCTTCAAAGACCCCCTGCCTACCCATGATGCGTAGGCAAAGACTTTACAAGTGAATGAGGTAACACAAAACTACCCCATGCAAGGATACGTAGGGATGATAAGCATCGTGACATGAAACAAAAGATACCCAAACATGGCTGCACCCGCTGCAGCTACAGGAGATGTTCCATCAATGTCACAACCTCCACAACACCCTACGCAACCTCCCCTGCCTAGACCAGTGGCCACGATTCGGACTAAACTTACTCAAATTTTAAGGACCACGTCGGCTAGGCTCTCCATTTATGAGCTCATCCAACAATCACCGCCCCATCGGGAGGCTCTGATGGAGATACTCAAAGCCATTGAGCTACAACCCCACGAAGCCAATTCTTTCAACAATTTCATGGGACATGTGAGACAATGCATAGAACCAGTCATAACCTTCAGGGAAGATGAACTAAAACTGGTGACTGGTGATATGGTGGATCCACCCCTGCACGTCATTGCATGGGTCAACGAGATTCCATTCAAGAGGGTGTTGTTGGACACTGGCTCATCCAGCAACATAATCATGACAGTGGCATTAAAACACCTTAAGCTGCCAGCATCCCACATTGTGGCATCCACTTACACTCTTCGAGCATTCAACGACGCGTTATGCTCGATGGTTGGCACAATTGTCCTGCCCATCCAAGTAGGACAAAAGACCATTCCTACGTTGTGTCACATCCTTGAGGGTGAGATGGCCTACAATATCTTGCTAGGCCGGCCTTGGATCAGGGACATGAAGTGTGTCCCTTCGATAGCCCATCAATGCCTCAAATACACATACGAAGGGCAAGTACATGTAGTCCCAGTGGACTTAGAGCCCTTTAAGTTTTGCAATGTGGTGCAGCTGATGCCACAATCGACCCTCCCATCGACACATTTGGACTTTCAATTGAATCCATCCACACAGGGTCCGATTCTACCTACATCCTCATTGTTGAGTCCCTCAACTCACCAACCTGGCCCATCTTCATCGTCTGTTCCTTCACCAACGATGCCACCTATGGTGGCCACACCGAAGGACAATGGGAAGAAGCCCCTAGAGGAGGTACCACCATTAGTCTCAACCATCTCTACCGAAGAGGTGCCCAGCCGAATGGAAGTCGAGACACCTGGTTCACCCAACATGGAGTGGACTCAGGGAGAACTCCCATTCCCTCCCCCTCAACCATCGATGATTACCATTGAGATGGCCAATACGGGCCTCGGGGAGTACCTAGTGCGGAACATTGTGGCAACACCCATGCTCGAATCCATGCAAGACATGGGGAGACCTCGCCTCCCCATCGGCACTATCGTCCCTTTAGGCTACCCACCAAATCAGACCAATTTTGTATATGGGGGCCTCGAGAACGACATTGAACCCTACCTACAAGAGGAAGAGGATGAAGAGCCATTTTCTGAGAATGTTGACTATCTATCCAACCCAGAATTCGCCTTGAAATACCTAGACCAATGTAATTGGCATGGATATGGATTGGGCAGATACGAACAAGGAATGCGCATTCTTTGTCAATCGAGATACCAGATGCAATATGATAAATCAGGAGTAGGGTTCAACCACCCTTTGCCCCTCGACATCTTGGTAGAAACCATGCAAGGCCTAGGTCTAGGCAATAGGGATGGGTTGGCACAAGATCCATATGCCAATCCCAACACAACATACACATTGGGGGATTATCTCCCATTGTTAACAACAAACCTTGTTGACCTCAACAACCCCTCCCCTTTGATCGAGGAAGGGGAAAGTTCAAGAAGTAACCTCCAAGAGGGATATGAACAAGATCAAGGGGGGTCTTCTGAAGATGAGTCAGATTATGAGGTAGCACCTTGGGACCCTTTTGAGTCCGATAGCAATCACTCGCAGGTGACACCCATTGACGACTATCAAGAGAACTTCATGGCAATGTTCCCCTTTAATGTTCCAATCGGGCAATTGCTACCTCCAGAGAATCCAGCCCTCCCGTAGAGAGCGGAACAACCCAGAAGGGACCAAATCAACTTGCTCAAACAAAATGAGCCTCCCATGCCGGCCATAAGGCCAAGTGATCCACCGGAGGAAGAAGATCCAAATATCTTCTTCAACATCGACTACCTGCGTGCCAGATTTTTGGTTTTTGTAGAGAGTGAGGATAGTGATCAAGAAATGCCTAGTGGGAGGCTATACCAGCCAGAGGGGCACATAGTTGTTGGAGCCAATGAAGGCCTATGGATCTTCGATAGCGACTATGAGGATGAGACTGAGATGGCATATCTCAACCATATGAGGCAACAGGAATACCCCATAGACATCGATGATATGTTTGAACATCTAAATATGGGACCAAGGCATAGGTGGCATTTAAACCAAGTACAGTTAAACCAAGTGCTTCATCCACCACTTCGGGCATACAGGGAGCACCTCCCACCTAGAGACCCTATAGGGCCATCAGTGCCAAGGGTAGACCCTATCCTTCTATCCACACATAGGGCCGATCCTTTTGTGCCAGTACCCATAGAGCCAGATCTAGGGTACAAGGATCACCAAGGATGTCTGAATCAACACCCACATGGCAATGGAGACCAAATTCATTCCATCAACATGATCTCCATTGATTTAACTACCCCCATCCACAATCCAGCCGATCCAACATGACCATTGTATCTAGACCTAGATGCCATAGACTGGGATCACGTTGACTCACCACCATCCCCATCAGAGTACTGGCCTTGCGGTGAGATGTTTCATTTCACCCCAGGACAGACTCAGGATATCTTCCATGCTGAAGAGGAACCCGACATTCCCAACGTAGATCTAAATTTAGCAAATGATATCCACCTGATCCCAACTCCACACCAGTTGGAGGACGGATCCCACATGTCAGTCGAAGAGACGATTGACGTAGACATCGGTTCTGATCCAATGAATCCGTAAATCATCAAGTTGAGGGTAAGTTTATCCCCCAAAGAGCAAGCCGATTACATTGCCCTTCTCAAAGAGAAGAAGGAGGTTTTTGCATGGTCCTACAAAGACATGTCGGGGCTAGACCCATAGCTAGTCATGCATAATCTAACACTTGATCCGACAGTCAAGCCAGTCAAGCAAAAGCTACGTAAGATGCACCCAAAAGTGGCCTTAATGGTCAAATATGAGCTACAAAAGTTGTTGGATGCATAGTTTGTCATCTGCATAGATTACCCACCATGGTTGTCCAACATGGTACCCATCAAAAATCCTGATGGGAGGATTCGCATATGCACCGATTTTTGAGATTTAAACAAAGCGAGTCCCAAGGATGATTTCCCCTTGCCTAGCATCGATGCATTGGTAGATGCTACAACAGGCCACGAAATGCTTTCCCTCATGGATGGTTTCTCGGGATACAACCAGATTCGTATCAATCTCGATGATCAACTAAAAATGGCGTTCACGATGCCTTGGGGGACATTTTGTTATAAGGTCATGCCCTTTGGCCTTAAAAATGTTGGTGCCACTTACCAACGTGCTATGACATACATCTTCCATGATCACATGCATAAAACTTTGGAAGATTATATGGATGATTTGTTGGCCAAATCTCTTTTGTGCCAAAATCATCTCGATGACTTACGCAAGATCCTTGATCGCCTCATCGAACACAAGGTTAGGCTAAACCCCAAGAAGTGCGTATTTGGCATCACATCTGGAAAACTCTTGGGTTTCATAGTCTCAAAATGAGGCATCGAGGTAGATCCAAATAAAGTCAAGGCAATCCTTGAAATGCTTCCCCCAACCACCATCAGGCAGCTCAGAAGCTTGCAGGGTAAGGTCACGTCGATCAAGCGCTTCATAGCATAGTTATCTGACAAGTGCCGACCCATGAATAAATTATTACACAAGGGGGTAGCATTTCATTGGGATGACGAGTGCCAGTCAGCCTTCGATGACATCAAACAATACTTGGCTTCACCACTAGTATTGGCACCACCTAGACCAGGAGTGTCATTCTATTTATACATCTCAGCTACTGAGGTGGCACTGGGTGCCATGCTAGCCCAAAAAAATGAATTACATAAAGAACAGGCTAATTATTATCTTAGCCGCACCTTGGTCAGTTATGAACTTAACTATGCATACGTTGAGAAGCTATGCTTGGCGGTGGTATTTGCCACCAAAAAGCTATGCCATTACATGTTGAGCAATACGACGTATGTTGTGTCTAAGGAGAATCCATTGTGGTACATGATGAGTCATACTTATCACAGTAGTCGCACGACAAAATGGATCATGTTGTTGATGGAGTTTGACATCGAATTCATTGGACAAAAGTCCATCAAAGGTCAAGTCATCACCGATCAACTAGCAGAGGCTCCTCTCGAAGATGATCAGCCTCTGACCATAGAGCTGCCCGATGATGGGGTCTTCCATGTCTCAGAATCGCCAGATTCTGATGAGCCTGAGTCACAGGCCGACATAACCTTATTTTTTGATGGTTCTAAATGTGAGCAAGGGGGTGGCATGGGAATCATGTTTTTCACACCGCAAGGGGCTCCAATGCCTTTATCATTTAAACTTGATTTCCCATGCACCAATAACAATGTTGAATACGAAGCCTTGCTCATAGGTCTTCAGACAACCATCACCATGAACATCAAATGCTTGAATATCTTTGGTGATTCATTGTTAATTGTCAACCAAGTGAAAGGGGTATTCCAATGCAAATGCCTAGTTCTACAGGCCTACAAAGCCCTTGTGGATAAATTCCTAGCAAATCTTGAATGGTACGACATCGAGGCACTCCCTCGATCATCGAATCATTTTGCGGACACTATGGCCTCCTTGGGGTCACTAATCCCGCAAGACATTTCTGGTGAGATGACAACCATTCAAGTCAAAATGTTATCGCAATCCATGATGGAGCGTGCAAGCTCTGACATAACGCCAGGAATCCACCTGATCCAGATTGAACCATCTCAAGATAGGTTCTCTCGAATCCATGATAGTCTGAATCATGCCAACTGGGGGTCTTTGTTCTCTCCAACCCCTCTTAATAGCAACACAACGCTATTTTTACAAGTTCTTTCCCGCTCAGCTTTTGCTAGGGATGAACTTCAAGAGGGATCGATCATTCATACCATCGAGGTTTTTGATCAGCAGGATTGGTACACACCCATAAGAGACTATCTCAAGTTAGGTAGCCTCCCACTTGGATTGTCGCACACCATAAAAATATCATTCAAATAGAAAGTGGCAAAACATGTCTTGCTAGGAGACATTTTATACCATCGAAGCTACGAAGGAATCCTCCTCCATTGCTTGGACCAGTAGGAGTCCACTTGGGTGATCACCCAAGCGCACGATGGTACATGCAGTGGCCACTTCAATGGTATGGCCATCGCAAAGTGCATTCTTTGCATGGGCTATTATTGGCCATATTTAGAGCGAGATTGTTGTGCATATGTGCGAAAGTGCATGAAGTGTCAACACCATGCTAACTTGACACATGTACCTTCTCAAGCCTTGCAGCCGATCCAATCGGCTTGGCCATTTTTGTAGTGGGGCTTAGATCTCATCGAAAAGATCTCCCCTACATCGTCAGGTCATCACACGTTTATCATAATGGCCATAGAGTACTTCACTAAGTGGGTGGAAGCAATTTCATCTTACCTCTACGACTAGGCCCCGCATTATGGAGTTCATTTTACATAACATCATATGTCATTTTGGTATTCCATCCAAGATCATCTCGGATAATGGGACGTCATTTAAGAACAAATATGTGCGTGCTTTGACAACAAAGTACAAAATTCAGCATAGTTTTTTGACACCTTATTATCCGTAGGCAAATGGGCAAGCAGAGGCGTCAAACAAAATGCTAGTTGCCATCCTTAAAAATATGGTCACAGATAGTCATAAGGATTGGCACATCCAAATACCACTTGCCCTATGGGCTTATCGCACTAGCATTCGGACGCCCACTAGGGCAACTCCATTTTTGCTAGTGTATGGCTCCGAGGCAGTCATGCCTCTCGAGTTGGAAATACCCTCCCTACGCATATCAATGCAAGAGTTCATCGATGATGACACTGCATGGCAGGCCCGGTTAGACCAGCTTACGTTACTCGATGAATGATGCGTCAATGCTCTCGAGCATTTACGTATCTATCAAGAGCGACTTAAGAAAGCATACAACATGAAAGTTCACCTGAGGGACTTTCAGGTCGGTGACCTGGTCTTAAAAGAGAACCAACAAAATTCTAACTTGCCACCCCATTTAAGGGACAAGTTCATGGCAAATTGGTTAGGTCCTTATGTAATCGATAGTAAAATAGGACCTGGAACATACCGGCTCGCCTCTCTTGAAGGAATCAAGGAACTAGAACCCTTGAACATCAGTCATTTGAGGCCATTCAACATTTAGAGAGCCATGGCCCACTCCAAAAGCCCCAAGGGTTCCCACAATCGCTTGGTCAACCAAAACACCCCAAAGGTATCTATAATCCCTTTGGTCAAACCAAAAGCTCCAAGGATTCTCACAATCGCTTGGTCACCCAAAATGCCCCAAAGGTATCCATAATCCCTTTGGTCAAACCAAAAGCTCCAAGGGTTCCCACAATCGCTTGGTCAACCTAAAATGCCCCAAAGGTATCCATAATCCCTTTGGTCAAACCAAAAGCTCCAAGGGTTCTCACAATCGCTTGGTCAACCAAAATGCCCCAAAGGTATCTATAATCCCTTTGGTCAAACCAAAAGCTCCAAGGGTTCCTCACCTGTCACCAACCCAAAGTATCCATAACCCAACCAAAACTCAAGGATTCCCACAATCACTTGGTCAACCTAAAATACCCCAAAGGTATCCATAATCCCTTTGGTCAAACCAAAAGCTCCAAGGGTTCCCACAATCGCTTGGTCACACCTAAAATGCCCCAAAGGTATCTATAATCCCTTTGGTCAAACCAAAAGCTCCAAGGGTTCTCGACATCGCTTGGTCACCAAAACGCCCCAAAGGTATCCTATAATCCCTTTGGTCAAACCAAAAGCTCCAAGGATTCCTCACAATCGCTTGGTCAACCTAAAATGCCCCAAAGGTATCCATAATCCCTTTGGTCAAACCAAAAGCTCCAAGGGTTCTCCCAAATCGCTTGGTCACCCTAAAATACCCCAAAGGTATCCATAATCCCTTTGGTCAAACCAAAAGCTCCAAGGGTTCTCACAATCGCTTGGTCACCCAAAATGCCCCAAAGGTATCCATAATCCCTTTGGTCAAACCAAAAGCTCCAAGGGTTCCCACAATCGCTTGGTCAACCTAAAATGCCCCAAAGGTATCTATAATCCCTTTGGTCAAACCAAAAGCTCCAAGGATTCCCGCAATCGCTTGGTCAACCTAAAATGCCCCAAAGGTATCCATAATCCCTTTGGTCAAACCAAAAGCTCCAAGGGTTCCTCACATCACTTGGTCAACCCTAAAACACCCCAAAGGTATCTATAATCCCTTTGGTCAAACCAAAAGCTCCAAGGGTTCCCACAATCGCTTGGTCAACCAAAAACGCCCCAAAGGTATCCATAATCCCTTTGGTCAAACCAAAAGCTCCAAGGGTTCCCACAATCGCTTGGTCAACCTAAAATGCCCCAAAGGTATCAATAATCCCTTTGGTCAAACCAAAAGCTCCAAGGATTCTCACCATCGCTTGGTCACCCAAAATGCCCCAAAGGTATCTATAATCCCTTTGGTCAAAACCTCCAAGGATCCATAAGAATCACTTGGTCCACACCCATTCGGGTTAAACCGTCCATAACGAATATTCAAAAACAACAGATAATCAAAAATAACAAAAAAATTGCATCTCACTTTCATGCATAATCTTAAAAAAAAAAAGAAAAAAAAAGTTGCATTAGGCATCGCATACATACATTGCATATTTGTTGGTCATACATGTCAAACGCACCATAGACTGTAATTACTCGACAATTCCATCATTTTCCACATTTGTCCATTTTGTAAATGATCCAACAAGAATAACGCCATTCGCATTTTTGCCATATCATAGTCAGTTGTCTTCTAATGTCTTTAGGGTTTTTGTCATTCAATTGTCTTTAGATTTCTAGTCAAATGTTGTACAAAGTCAGACCGATTTTTACAAGGTAGAGTTTTACTTGGATCACGCCTTGTTACATAGCATCCCAACACAAGCTTAAAACACATAAAAATTCCCAAGTTGTGTGAATGAAAGATGAAACCTACAAAGTGGTCTAGGGTACCTTGAGCAAAAATTTTATCCTGCTCATCCCCCTGTGCGAATGGTTCAAGAATGCTGAGAATTGACAAAAGGACAAGCTCTTCCCCATCCAATTCCCCAAAATAAATAGTGGTTTTCACCACTATCAAAAATCCCAAACACCCTTGATCCCTAAATTCATAAGGATTCATACTACACGTCCCTGAGAAGGATGGGTAGTCATCCCCAAGGCCTAAAGGATCAATACCATTCCAAAGCAAAATCCCAAAAGTTCACCATCAAAATTCCCAAACACCTTTGATCCCCAAAGTCATAAGGATTCATACTACATGCCCCTGAGAAGGATGGGTAGTCATCCCCAAGGCCTAAAGGATCAATGCCATTCACAAGCCAAAAATCCCACAAGCTCAACTTTGAAATCAAAATTCAAAATCTAAATCCTCAAAAAGCAACAATAAAAAATAACAGTGGTTATCACCACTACTCAAACCCCTTGCTCAAGAAAAAAAAAAAAACTCAAAATAAATAGTGATTTTCATCACTATATGTGAGAGCAAGTATCCCAACAAATTGAACAACCGAAAGACGTCTGAGCTTGAATCCCTGGAATTCTCAACATTTGAAAAACCATTTAGGTGATCCTCATTACGGGTTTGGTGGATAGCCTACCTGGCAATGGCGGTATCCTAAACGCATGATGATATGTCTATCACATTAGCTTTGCATGTGTGTAGACCAATGTTTGCATGTGGATGAGCTAGCTTATGGTATCCTAGATTGCATCGTAGATTAATCCTACTAAATACAACAAAGGAGTTAGTGGAGCTAATTAGGTGATCCTCAGTACAAGTTTGGTGGACAGCCTACCTGGCACTGGCGGTATCCTTACGAATACCACATAAACGAACTCAATCGCACACACAAGGATGTGAAATAACTTGGTCAAACTCAAGTCTGATTCGTACCTTGTTCGAAAGTCTTGTAAGATAATGTACAGTCTTGACTAGTTAGTTAAAGCATCTGAGTCTCAGAAAAACCTTAACTACATTCTAAAACAATTGTTGTATATTTCATTACTTACATCACCATCAGAAAATACAAAACAATTATTACAAATGCAAAGTTATTCCATAAAGCAATCACATAGTACAGAAAGCCAGTAAATCCTGTACAGTCTATGGTGCCACCACTTGTACACCAAATAAATCATTCCATCCATTCCATATGCATACATCTATATCATATAGTTAAAATCATCCGTAGTCATAATAGCATATGCATACATCAACATAAATAAATGTGCATAAAGAACAATAAACCATGACAAGTATATAATCAAACCAAAAAGAGTCATGTATATATATCAAGTCAAAATGCCCTCAAGGCTACAATAAGAAGGTCCTCTGACCTCACAAAAACCAAAAACTCAAAATCCCCAAAGCCTAGGGAGTCGGCCACCATGATCACGTAGGATCGGTGCGACTGGAACTACCCCTAGTAGTATGGGTCCTATGGGACCTCTCAGGGTGGTTGTTGCCAGCCCTCGCACCCTGCCCACCAACACTACCCTCACCTAGCCACCTGCGATGAGATGATGCAGACTTGCTCAGTCTCACTGCCCCTCGTACGATGTGACGAACCACCTCCATCAAGCACAGGCAACTATCCACCGAGGCGGACAACCTCTATCTCTAACTCTACCCGGTACCGACCCCACTCCATATCTCATTGGTGATACACAGCCAATGCACTATCCCACTATGCCAACTGAGTCCGTAGGAGATCCCTCTCCTGTGTTACCTCCACCAAAGCATCTCTATGCTCCTCCTCCCATCTCCATAGGAGACCCTCCAATCATGCTATCTCAGCACGAAGCCCAGCCTCCACATCCCCTGAGATAGCCTGAGGCATGGGCACCTCCGGGACGGCCTACTGCTCTGGCACCCACTGCTCCGGGACATCCTGTACATTCGGCTGCTTCAGAACCCCCAAATCATCTCCATCATCGATGAAGTCATCGACCTCCACCATGTCAACATCATCAAGCGGAGCCCCCCAACCCTCCATCGATGCCTCTGCACCCCCACCTCCTATTACTATAGTATCCATACCTCCTAGAGGCCCCTCACTCCACCATCACCGCATAATCCACCACCGGTCATACTCTACAGTCACCCCGACATCGTCCACATCAGGTACATCAATAACTACATCGGACCCCTCACCCAACTACTCAATGATAGGCCAGACTAGAGTCCTCTCATCACCATGATGTCGATAGATCAAGGGATCACCAAGCAATCCCTGGTGCACCCCAAACTACCACATCACCCAAACATATGGGAAGTACTCCTACTCTATCCTGTGCCGCCCAATCAACCATCTACCCCTACGCACACATCAAAGCCACTCTCCAACCTCAGGCTAGGCTGGATAGTCCTGGTACGACCGCCAAAACACCTACCCTGGCACTAGACGAGAGAAGGCATCAGTATAGTGACCTACGTCACCTGCCCACCATCGACTCTATCCATGCTCCTCTGACCTCCGCCATAAATTGGCATATCCAATTTCTTGATCCACCATCTCACCTCGGGTGGTCCAAGGCAAACCCTACGGCCGCTCCACAGCTATGTGCTGCCACCCCCAACACTGCAAGAGATAGCTGCACCCGATCCCCTTTCGCTTTCAATAGTGGACCTCGTACAACTCATCGTACAACTATGCCAATAAAGTCTGACCCCATCTCATAATAAGTGGAGCTGATGTGGGACACTCCACCAATGTGAAAACCAACTCAAGCAGGTTCCAAGGGAACCTCACACTTGAGGAGTCAAGAAGTAGCATATTGGAGATGAGGGTCATGATCAAAGCATGCCTCACCCCTAATACGCCCTTCTCCAGCCACCACCGCACCAGAATACCGCCTATCTGGCAGTCAGCCTCTACCTTCTCCATAGCCCTCTCCACCCCCTCTCCACCATCGGACCAAAACATCATGTCAATACCACTGTCCACTGGTCACGGTGGGTCATCCGGATAGGCAGTCCATCTATCGAAATCCATAGAATCCGATACACATCCTCCAGAGTAACAATCATCTCCCCTATTGGGAGATGAAAAGTGTTGGTGTGGGGATCCCAGATTGATCAAGGTAGTCAAATATGCTCGATCCCCCACCACAGGCTCCAGACGCGTCACGTGCTTGAGCCCAAGGGCATCAAGCCACTCCCAATCCACAACTATCAGGGCATCCCGGGCATCAGAGAAAATAGTCTAGCGGTACCGACTCTTCACAACCTGAAACAACAAAATAAAATGAAAAAAGATATTAAGTACATACTTAATATAAACAAAAACATTAAAATAAAACTGTACAACAACGACAACATACATGAAAATAACTGTACAATCAACAAAAAACAACAAAAATCATATTAGGGTTTCAACCTTAATGTGAACGCAAACAAAATAAAATAAAAAAATATTAGGGTTTCAACCTTAATATGGCAAAAACAAAAATGAAATAAAACATATTAGGGTTTCAACCTTAATATGAACAAAAACAACAAAATAAAGCGAACAAACATTTTATATGTGAGTTTTTATAAAACACGCATGAATAATAGGCAGAGAGAAGGAACATCATACCGGTCTCACCTCGGCTCCTCCACTCGAAGATCTAGTTCTCGCACTCATGATGTCCACAAAATTTTAGCAGCGCTCCGCTACGCACACTCGCACTCCTCCTCACTACTCCAAATCGCCAAGAAAAAAATATTGCAAATGAGCCCAAAACCTAGTTTTGGTCCTTATATAGGTTATTAGGCCTGTAATCGTTCCACCCTAGGATGAGCACTCTAGTTAGCACTCATCCCACCCTAGGATGATTACAAAATTGGTATTCGTCCCACCCTGGGACGATTACAGAGCAAGAAATAAAGCAACAAAAACTGCATCCAAAAAATGCACCAAAAATAGCAATAAATCTGCCGAACAAAGGTGCCTTTGCACCTGACATTCATGGCATGAAAAACCATCATCGGGGTCACAAATACTCACTATCCTACTCCCTAAGAAGGCTAGCATAGCCGGACCACTCCACGGGAAGGAGGATTTTCGATAATTTCTACCCCAATAGGCGTCAAAAGAAAAGGGTCAAAACCCACCAAAAATAGGTCCGATGGTTGGAAAACTGCAATAAGCGTTCAATGAAAACAACTGAAGGCACCCTTACAAACATCATCTTGGGTCAAGCGACTCATCGCTTTTCTCATTTTTGGTCATTCCCTCATCGATTCGTCGCTTGAGGGGGTAGTCACACTTAGTCACCAATCAACAAATACACACCCAATCAAGGAAATGGCATGCATTCAAAGAATCATTGACAAAGACAATCACGCTCCTGCTTGGGGCAGCAAACAAGCAATAATCACAGGCTAAACAAACACTTGGCATTCTGGAAGCATGAAGAAAAGGTTCCTCGGACAAAAGGTTGTGCCCTTTGCCTATTCATGATTGAACAATGTCCAAGATCAAGTACACCTCACTGAAAAAGGTTACACTTGAGTTAAGCTCCTTAGCTCGTCGGAAGCAAGGATTCAAGAATGCGTGCCCTTTCCATACTTGGGGCATCAAAATTTGGTTAGGTTACTGAGAAACCCTAATCATTAAGTGCTTTGGTCATCTATTTTTGCTCAGCACTATGCCACACACAGCGCATCCCAAAAAGGGGCATCTGTAGACACCAAAACAACACCAATCCGATTATGTGACTACAAGCACTGATCGAATTGGCATACATACCCCCTAGGGCAGCCTCCAGAGGTTAAAAAGTGGTCCTAACCACTCCCAAATCAGTTTTGGAAGGTCAGAGGTCAGTTTTGCACCTTTTAAGCACTTTGCTCCCTATTCGTCCCACCCTGGGACGATTAGAATCCTATTCGTCCCACCCCGGGACGATTAGCAGCAATCGCTCCAGGGTGGGACGATTAGCAGGTTTGACTGGAAAAAAGTCAAACCTTGACAAATGGCAGCCCAAATCCGCCACCTAACTCCGCCTTCAAGGCATGGGAGTGCGAGGGAACGTTTCAAATCATGGAGGCCTCAATCAAGGAGGCCCTAATCAGGGAGGAATCTTCTCTCCCCCAAAAAGGCATAATGAGCCAAGTGGCGCCCTCGCATGCGCATGCAAAGGAGACCCTTAGGTCTATAAAAAGGTGAGCCTCCTCACCCCAAAGAAAAAATGAGCTGGAGCATTTGGAGCAACGAAGTGCTGCCAAACTATACCCCCATTCCTCTTTGTGCTTCCTACATCCCTAATCTCTCTCTTCTGGAAGAGAGGTTATCGGGTGAACACTAGGAATGCAATCCAGATCCAAAAACCCAAGAAATCAGCCACAATCCCACCCCAAACTCATCGACACAACCCCCTAGGAAGTTTTGGACCCATCCCACTTGGATTGGTGTCAAAACTAGGCCCTAAACGGTGGGCGTCCCACCCCCGGGCGCCCCCCAAACTACTGTAGTCCTAATCGCCCCACCCCGGAGCGATTAGAAATCTGTGCATGGTTTTGTTACTATTATTTTTGCATTCTTTTATATCTAATGTACTTATGCTGCTGTCCAAATTTCATTGCTTTCTGACATGATTTGACCTGGTTTTTGTCATTTTATGCGTCTACTAACCTACAGGGAGCGCCTTCGGATACAAGATAACCTGGGCAGAATCTGCCAAATCTGACCTTCTGGGTCATCTCAAAATGCTGTTTTTAGTCTAACCACAAGTTTGCAGGAGTTTTGGAGGCCTCTGGGCAGGACATTTGCAAGGTCACTTTTTGTAGGTTTTGCGATAGTCCCCAGCGTCCCACCCCAGAGCGATTAGAAATATGTGCATGATTTCCTTACTATTATTTTTGCAATATGTCCTAGATGATATCCTAATGCCTCTGTTAAATTTTGAACTCATTCTGACATGATTTGACTATCGTTTTATTATTTTATGTATTAACTAGCTCGTAGGGCGCCCCTGTCACATACAGGAGAATATGGGTAGGATATGCAAATTCCGAGCATCTGGGTAGTCTTAGAATCACATATAATGCCTAACCCATGATTTTTAGGTGATTTGGATGAGCATAGGTGGGACATTGGAGCGCTCACTTTGGAGAGGCCCCCGACGGGCAAACGAGCATAACGGGGCCCGACGCCGCTTCGATGCAAAATCAGGTGATACCAATTCTAGAAGTTGTCCTTTACATTTATATATCATTCTGTAATCGATTTATCAATCTTATCACTGATATCCCCCAAGCGCCCGTTGGAGGCCTTGGGGATTGCATGTTTTTCTAGATACGCATATGCTATTAACGATTTGTTGTCTTTTTGCGTGGAGGATCTCACCACCAGGAATACTAGAGGGGCAGCAAGGAATGACGAACACATGGACACAAGCGGTGGCAACTTTTAGCCCGCCCACTTTGAATGTGGGCACGCGGAAGACGCTGGAAGCGTACCGTCCGATCTTGGAAGCGCGGCTTCTTTCGGGCATCCATTAATGTAACAAATTGTATCAAATGTTCTGAGCCCTAGAGGGGGGATGTATTGTAATCATATTAAAAGCAATATCAATAAAGGAGGCCCCGCTTTGTTTGCTCACATCTCGTTTCTGCGTCATTTCCTTCATGCATTCGTAGGACTTAGCATCTATATCTATTTTTGTTTGCATCATATCGGTACGCCATTTTTCTGCATGCTTTCAACAGAGGAGTCGCCACCGGCCGCAGGGGATTGCATGTGTTAATCATGTGTCATTCAAAAGGGTCTTGATTGACACTAGTTTATCGATCAATATAATCACGACTAAGGCACTACACCATTTGAAATTGCCTAAATCACTCGTTGTACCAACCACATTTACATTAAGAGTGTTTAATGATGCACTATGCTCTATGGTTGGCACAATTGTCCTACCTATTTAGGTGGGACTAAAGACCATTCTCGTAATGTGTCACGTGATAGAGGGCACCTTGCAGTATAACATCCTGCTAGGGAGGCCTTGGATTCATGAAATGCGTTGTGTTCCCTCGATATTGCATCAGTGTGTCAAGTATATACATGAGGGACAAGTTCACGTGGTTTCATCAGATGAAGAACCATTCAAGTTCATGAACTTAGCAGATTTTCCAGGGGGTTTCATGATCCCGTCAACTCACTTAGACATACGACCCACGTCGTCAGTGAGGGTTCCAAGAGGTAAATAGGTGATGCATGTTCAACCATTGGTATTTGTATCAAACAGATCTGAACATACCACTACCACTTCTCTGAGACCGAGTGCATCGATAATGCGTCAAACGATGAGAAATTAAAGGTAAAATTGGGTAGGAAAGAAGCAAATAGCATGCCCGAAACTAGTCACCACTGAGGCTGCCACTCCCATGGAGGTGGAGGAAGCCCAAGATCAAGTCCAGGATGCACCTCAGCCTACTTTGCCTACATCGTCAGCAGGGTCATCAACACCCTAGGTGACTATTCACCTAGCCAGCAAAGTTCTAGGTGAATATCTTATGCAAAATGTGACCTTCGGTCCTATTTTAGAGACTGCACGAGACATGGGCTGATCGATAGCCCATCGATACCCAGTTGGATCCATAGTACCATTGGGCAAGCCACCTAACCAAACAAACTTCATTTATATCAGGTTGGATCAAGTTCCAATGTAGGCACCCATGGATGTGGATGATGATGAACAGTTCATGATGAACGTTTGGTATTTGTCCAATCCAGAGTACACCATGTGCATTTTTGAGATTTATCATTGGTATAGATATGGCTTGCATATTTTTGAACAAGGACGAAGAACCCCTCTGAACCAAATTATCATTTGGCAACTGATAGGTTTGGATTGGGATTGCAGATTCAGGGACATGATGATTTACTTGCTGTATCATTGGATCATTTGTACCTAGGTTTGGGGAACGATGTGGATTTTAATCCATATCATCCTAACATGTCTAGACTTTGGGGCAACAACCCAATGGTGTTAGTCATCACCATTGAGAGACCGAAGATTGCACATGAAGATTTCTCGAAGAATAACCCTAGAGGTAGTCTAGGTCATCAAAATTGTATCACAACCAACGATACTAGTATGCAGGGGTAAAACCCCATCATTCTAGGTGATCTCTATTAAGGATATCTTTGTAGTAAATATGTAGAGGAGTCCACCTCCGAAATGAGAAGACCGAGTTATGATGCAGATGGCAAGTCCTCAAATGATGATCAATTCGAAGAGGGAATTGATCGAGCCTTCGTGGTTCCGGTATTTCTACGCCATTTGTTGCCTAGAGAGAAATTAGATGAGATACAAGAGCATTTCATGGTCGATAGTGACTATGAAGATGAGACAGAGCATGCCTACTTAAGGCCTCATCTAGCTAATCTCCCAATATTCATGGACACGATAGAGTGCCCTGCTCATAGTAGTAATCATAGCGATGAGGTTGAGATGACCGATCCGAGGCTAGTATATCCACTACATCTATTTCCTACAGAGTCAAAGTATGTTACAGAAGAGGGTCCTCCTAACATAGATCACTTTGAAGAGGAAGTAGAACCAGTTTTTGTGTCGATGTCGTATATACGATTGTTTTATCCGGTCTATCCGGATAGTGATGATAGTGACCACAAAATCAGGTACATGGGGCCACATCTGGTAGATCGTCCCTTGCATATGGGGGGAAGTGAAATATTATATCTTTACAGTGATGATGAGGATTCATTGGAGATGGCCTATTTGGGGCCTCATCACCTACGTAATCGGAATCCACCTCGGGATCTGCCACCTATTACAGCTATGGGTTTGCATCGAGAGATAAATATCTAGTGTTGCCTTAGGGAAAGAATAAATCTAGAAGAGGAATATCAAAGGCTCTTTCCCCATATGCCTACTTATGTCGAGCTACTTGAGCCAAGAGATCCCATTTTGCAATTAGTGCATAGAGAGGATCCAATTTTTTGGGCATCCCACAGGGAGGACCCTTTTGTCCCCATGCCATCCGATCCAGATCTTGGGCACAGAAGCTACACATATGATGTAGAGTTCAGTCCGTGTGGTCTTGGAGATCAATTCCATTCCATAAACATGGTCTCCATTGATTTGACCACTCCACTCCGCAATCCAATAGATCCATCCAAACCATTGCATCTAAACATGGATGTTATCGATTGGGATTGCACTTATTTTCTAGTAGAGCCTAAAGATTTCTTCCTAAATGAAGAGATGTTGCAACCATTTCATTTTGGACCAGGCTATGCTTATGATGTCTATCACACTGAAAATGCTTCCAATGAAGAACCTATAAATCTAGTTGATGACATCCATTTGATCCCTATGCCTCATCAGCTTGAGGAGGGATCCCATATGTCAGTAGAGGAAACCTTTAAAGTGGATATCAATAATGACCCCACAAATCCAAAGAAGGTCAAATTTGAAATGAGTCTCACTCCATATGAGCATGCTAGCATCATCCCTCTGCTGAAAGAGAGACCTGACCTTTTTGCTTGGACATACAAAGATATGCCTGGTCTAGACCCAAAGTTGGTTACTCATAACATTTCACTAGACCCATCCAAGAAGACCGTCAAGTAGAAGCTCAGAAATATGCATCCAATAGTAGCCTTAATGGTGAAAGATGAATTGCAAAAATTGTTGGATGTAGAATTTGTCATTTCCATTGACTATCCAGAATGGGTATCCAATATGGTGCCTGTAGGAAAACCAGATGGAAGGATCCGTATTTGTATGGATTTTAGAGATCTCAACAAGGTAACACCCAAAGATTCATTTCTTTTGCCCAATATTGATGCTCTAGTAGACTCTATTGTTGATCACGAAATGCTCTCCTTAATGGATGATTTTTCTGGTTACAATAAAATTCGGATTAAGCCCAAAGACCAGCATAAAACCATGTTTATAATGCCATGGGGAATATTTTGCTACAAAGTTATGCCATTTGGTCTCAAAAACGTTGGTGCTACATACCAGTGGGCCATGACATACATTTTTCATGACTATATGCACAAAATTCTGGAAGATTATATCAATGATTTGTTAGCCAAGTCATTGCTACAAGAAGAGCATGTAGAGGTCTTGAGAAAAGTCTTCAATCACCTGATAGAGCACAACGTCAGGATGAATCCTAAGAAGTGTGTATTTGGCGTAACTTTTGGAAAATTGTTAGGGTTCATTATCTCCAAGAGAGGCATCGAAGTAGACCCAGCAAAGGTCAAGGCCATTTTGGAAATGCGTCCTCCCACCAATATTAAGGAATTAAGGAGCCTCCAAGGCAAGGTAGCTTTGATAAAGCAATTTATCGCCCAACTATTGGATAAATGTCGACCCATGAATCAACTGCTACATAAGGGTGTCCCATTCAACTAGGATGAGGACTACAAGGCAGCCTTCACTGAGATAAAGCAATACCTAGAAATGCCACCAGTGTTAGCTCCACCAAGGCTAGAAGAGCCTTTTCTGCTATATATCGACAACAGACTTTGCATTAGGGACCATGTTGGCCCAAAAGAACGTACAAGGCAAATAACAAGCCATATATTACATTATTTGAACCTTGGTGAGTTACGAGCTAGGATATGCATATGTGGAAAAGCTATGTTTAGTAGTAGTGTTCGCTACCAAGAAATTGTGGCACTACATGTTAAGTCACACGACATATGTGATATCAAAACAAAATCCTTCATAGTATATGATGAGCAAGACATATCATAATACATGTACTACAAAGTGGATCATGCTATTGATAGAATTCGACCTAGAATTTGTAAGCCAGAAGTCCATTAAGGGATAGGTCATAGCAGATAAGTTAGCTGAGGTGCCACAGTCCAACATTAGGCCTCTGACAATTGAGCTTCCATATGATGCAGTTTTTGTAATATCCGGATCTCTCAAACCTGAAGAGCCAGAGAACAATGTTGATATGACTATGTTCTTTGATGGTTCGAAGTGCGAGTAAGGAGCTAGCATAGGGATAGTGTTTTTCACACCGCAAGGAGCTCCAATTCCCTTGTCATTCAAACTAGACTTCCCATGCACCAACAATAATGCTGAATATGAAGCCCTACTTTTGGGCCTTCATACAACTATTGCCATGAATATCAAGAGACTAAACATATTTGGCAATTCCTTGCTCATAATTAACCAAGTGAAGGGACTATTTTAGTATCGATGTCTGGTATTGAAAGCCTATAAAGATCTTGTTGCCACATATCTAGCTAAACTAGAATGGTATGACATCGAGGCAATCCCTTGTTCTTCAAATAGATTTGCGGACACCATGGCTTCTTTGGGATATTTAATCCCTCAGAATTCATCTACTGAATTCACTACCATCCATGTCAAGACGCTCTCGCATCCTGTAGCAGAGCGTGCAACCTTTGATAATAAAGAATCAGTCAACATGATTATTGTGGAACCAAAAGCTGATTGGTTATGCAAAGATGAAGACTTTCTCAAGAAAGCACCCTGGGGTCTTTAACCTCCCAGAGTCCTACGGGGAGTGGCACCACCATTCACCACAAGGTTTTCTCCTAGTCTGCATTTGCAAAAGTAAATACATAGGGGGTACAGGTTGTCTTAGCGATTGCAATTGAGGCTCATCAGAATTGGATGTCATAGATTCAAGACTTCCTAAGACTTGGTTTTGTCCCGGAGGGACTGTTGTGTGCCGCAAGATGCACATTTAAATAGAAAGTGACTAAATTTTTCTTTATGGGAGACATTTTGTACCGTTGAAGTTATGATGGAGTTCTCCTTCATTGTCTTGAGCCCCAAGAGTCATCTTGGGTAATTTTAGAAGCTCATGACGGTACGTGCGATGGCCATTTTAGCGGCATGGCCATCGTCAAGTGCATCCTTTGAATGGGTTATTATTGGCCCACTATGGAGAAGGATTGCAATGTGTATGTCAGGAAATGCATCAAATGTCAGCATCATGCTAATCTTATGCACCTACCATCACAGGCCTTACATCCCATCCAAGTAGCTTGGCCATTTGCTCAGTGGGGGTTTGATCTAATTGGCAAGATCTCTCCTTCGTCATCAGGCCGACATACATTCATTATTATGACTATGAAGTATTTTACAAAGTGGGTAGCAAACATTCCATTAACAATGACAATGGGAGCTCGCATAGCTAGAGTTCATAATGGAGCATATCATAAGTCATTTTGGGGTACCATCCAAAATAGTTTTGGATAATGGAACTTCTTTTAAGAACAAAATTGTGCGAGATTTAACCTCTAAGTACCGCATCAAACATAGTTTTGCATCTCCATATTATCCATAGGAAAATGGGCAAGCTGAGGCCTCAAACAAGACTATGGTAGCCATCTTGAAAAATATAGTGCAAGAACACCATAAGGATTGGCATACATAGTTGCCCCTTGCATTATGGGCTTATAGAACTAGCATCTAGACTCCCACTAGGGCAACTCCATTTTCACTAGTATATGGCACTGAGGCCATTATGCCCTTAGAGTTGGAAATTCCAATGTTACGCATCACATTGAAAGAGTTCATCGATGATGAGACCGCATGGCAAGCTCACCTAGATCAACTGACGTTGCTCGATGAATGTCATGTGAATGCCCTTGAGCATCTCCACGTTTATTTGGAATGACTCAAATGAGCTTACAATATCAAAGTCCACCAGAGAGACTTTGAAGTTGGGGATCTTGTGCTAAAATAAAACCAACAGAACTCAATTTTTTGCCAATATGCGAGACAAATTTATGGCTAATTGGTTAGGACCCTATATCATATCTAAAAATATTGGTCCAGGTACCTATCACTTGACATCGCTAGGGGGTGTTGAAGATCCTAAGCCTCTCAACATCATCCATCTTAAGGCGTTCTATGCTTAGAGAGCATATCAGAAAAAGCTCCAAAGGCGTCTGTAAGCCCTTTGGTCAGTCAAATTGCTCTAAGGATTTCTAAAAATCTCTTGGTCAACCCAAAGGCTCTGAGAGTTCCTATAACTACTCGGTCATCCCAAAAGACTCCAATATCTCATTTGAGTGATTTGGTCATGTCAAAAAAAGCTCCAAAGGCATCTGTAAGCCCGTTGGTCAGTAAAAATGCTCCAAGGATTTCTAAAAATCGCTTGGTCAACCCAAAGGCTCCGAGAGTTCCTATAACCACTCGATCATCCCAAAAGGCTCAAAGCTCTCATTCGAGTGATTTGGTCATGTCAAAAAAAGCTCCAAAGGCATTTTTAAGCCTGTTGATTAGTCAAAAGGCACCAAGGATTTCTAAAAATTTCTTGGTCAACACAAAGGTTCTGAGGGCTGCTTGAAGCCACTCGGTCATCCCAAAAGGCACCAAGGATTTCTAAAAATCACTTGGTCAAACCAAAGGCTTCAAGAGTTCCTATAACTTCTTGGTCATCCCAAAAGGCTCCATGCCCTCTTGCTGAGATTTTGGTCAACTAAAAGGTTCCAAAGGCGGTTGTAAGACCTTTGGTCAATTCAAAAGGCTCCAAGGATTTCTAAAAATCACTTGGTCAACCCTAAAAAGCTCCAAAGGCATATATACTCATCGTTTGGTCAAATATGAAAGCTCAAAAATGTATAAAAATTTGAAAATATATAAAATTCCAAAAAAAATGGTAAAGCATAAAATCCAAAAATATTTGCTTTTGCAGTTTGCATTTTCATATATGCATTCACATCATCATATTGCATTTAGGCATTTGTCATCCGTTGCATTCCACAGTAGAGTGTAGTGTGTCTATAAAAATCTTACAAACGATTGCACATTTGTGTTTCAATCATGCACCCTTGCATTTATCATAATTCATTGCATTCATACACGATACCTATTGTGGAGAAACACGTATGTATATTAAGTTTTCCAGTCACTTAGCCATACCTAGTGGGTTCTTTAGATATTGTAGAAATCTTGCTTTGCTATTATAGACAAGGTCATTAGTTGGGATAGTGCTTCAACATATCATAATCACGTCACTAAGAAAAACAATATAAAATCCTTCTAAGACAAGAGATGATGAAAACTATGAAAGCAATCTTAGGTATTTAGAGAGATGGGTTTCATGACCTGCTTATCTTGCAAATAGTCGGTTTAGAAAGGTGTACTTTGGCAAAAGGACAAGAATTTCCCCTATAAATCCCAAAGTCACAAAGTTTAAATCCCAAGTTACAAAGTGCAAAAGTACAAATTTCAAGTTCAAAATATAAAGTGACATAGTGAATCAAAAGCACTATAAAAATACCTTGCTCAAAGAAAATGATAACACGTGGACTAACAGTGATTTTCATTACTACATATGAGCAAGTAAGAAGGATGAGAACTTGAATCCCTAGATTGTCCACCTTTTGAAAGCCATAGAGTGATCCCCGATCGCAGAAATGGGTTGGAAGATTCTTGCATGCAATCAGAGGGGTAGTTCTATTAGGTGATCCCCAAATGTAGCAATGGGTTGAAAGAGTCCCTCCTGCATTTGGAGGGGTATCCCTAATCAATTTGCAAGATGAGCTAGCTCTAGGTACCTAGGATTGTCTAGTTTTATAAGTCTAATCAAAGATGAAACAAGGATGGTACGATCGTATGAGGAACCCTATCTCACATATGGGTTGAAAGAGTCCCGAATGACATACGTGGTATGCTTATGATCTATCTAAAAATACTCACATGCACACATAGGGATGATGAATAGTTGGGTCTGTCACGGTAAAAGCCTTGTCCAATAAAAGCCTTGTATAATTAGTATGTGATTTTTGGAGAGGTCTACTAGGGTGTTTGAGTCTCAAGGAAAACCTAAAAAAAGTTCTCCAATAGCAACAAGATACCAAATATCATTAAACATAAAAAATACGAGTCATTCATTCATTAGAATGCATTTTACAAAGCACAATCAAACATATAGGATAGATACCGCATGAATATTAGAAATGATGTTTAGACGGCCACTAACTATATACTGCAACAAAGAAATATACAAAATGACATATTCATTCATGAGCATTATAAGTGTAGCACCCTAAAATTGGCACGGTTAAAACCTTAGTAAAAAGATAAAATATTAAAATTTGAATTTCAACCCCAAACTGCCCGTTAAACCGCCTTTTACCCGCTTTCCTCATTTTCCATGCCATATTTAGGATTTGTTTTGACCGTTGGACGATATCGTCTCAGATTAGACGAAATCGTCCCCGATCTGACGAATTCGTCTGGAACAGAACGTCCAGACGATTTCGTCCCAAAACCAAATTTTCATAATTAGCTTCTGTTTCAATAGCCTCTCCAACTCGGGCAGAAGCGTGTCTGCGCAGTTGGAGATTTCCCTGTTGGAGATCTCCCAGATTGGGATGATCCCCAACCTCCCAAACCTCTTTCTAATCCTATATAAACTAGGATTTTTCTAGTTTATCCCCCGGTCTCCCCTGCCTCCTTGCCTAATTATTGCTTGCATTTGGTATTTTTGCATTTTTTTATTGCAGGAATTCTATTATTTTTCAGTCGAAGCTAGCTTGGATCGTCGCAGACGATCTCGGATGATTGCGGATGATTTCGTACGATTGGAGGCGATCCTGACTGTAGTCCAGATTGAGGGCAGTCCGAGTTTAGAGTTTGCATTCTCTTAAGCTTTTCTGCATTTTTCATAATATATCTCTGCACTGTTTTAAGTTATTATGTTTTATGCATCTTGGAGTTCACCTCATTTAGCATAATTGCATGATAAAGGTAAAATCAATCATTAAATTTACTGCATTTCCTCATTTGTTATTAGACACTATTATTTAGGCATGTTTGTTGTTATTTCTACCATTATCCCTTGCTTCTGCATTTGCATATTTGGTATTTTGTGTCTATTTTGTGATTGCAGGTTTCTGACGAATTCGTCTTATGAATTCGTCAGATTTTAGATGATTCTATCTGATTTCAGATGACCTACTATGATTTGAGATGATCCCAAGAAATATCAGATGATTACGTACAAACTGAGATGATCTGAACTGCTACAAGACTCAGAATCTCCATCAGACATCCGAAACCAGGTATGACTTCTTCTAGTTAGCATATTCTCTATTATTTGCATCCATTTCTATTTTATGTATTCATTTAAATCTGCATTGGCATATAGAATAGCTTAGATTCATATCGGCCAAACCTAGGAGTTGAATGATCAAGCATAAAAATGAACACATCAAACACACTATCAACCTAGGCGTGGAAACTGCCATTCAAAAGTTTCCTGGTGAACCCACCATCCATCAAAAATTCACCCTTATACACCTCCCCCGAGAGGCGGGACCTTCAAAAGGCCTCTCAGTTCGAGGTATTGTCCCATCCTTTTCACATCCCCCTTCCGGGCACGGATCCTATAGCCTGAAGGTAAGGGTGCAAAAAATTTGGAGCGATACATTTTGGTGAACCCGACGTGAAACAGAAACCTTTTGAAAACAAAAACTTTTAAAAATAATAATAAAAATAATAAAAACCAAAACATAAATGCATTTAGACTTAAGAAAATTTGCATGTCATATTTAGATGGTAGACTATAATAAAAGACGAGTTGTCACCATTAATGTTGAAAATCAATTAGCAGCTATAGAGATTACTTCTGTGCTTAGAGTACCTCAAACAAATAGGGTTCAACCTTTGTGGGATGAACTTAATAGGAGATTAGATCTCATTTCATCTAGAGCAACCGAACTTAGGCAAATCAAGAGGTTTGTCCTAGATAGAATCCTGGATCCCGATCAAGTGATTTTGTATCATGAACTTCAGAGAGCTTGCCATAGGTGGTTAGCAGATAAAAGAGCCCTTGTGTCTTCTGAGTTGTATACCTTTGAGGAATACCTTGAGAATGCAGCCATAGTGCATCAATTTCTAGCTCGTATAGAGGACCAAGAGGTCGATCTTGCAGATAGAAAAATATGGAATAGAGTTCCCAGAGCTGTGTTATATCGAGAATATTGCCATGAGATTTATTTTTACAAAACAGAATCTGAAACAGATAATATCACCATAGCACACTTTGTTGACTTCTTGAAAAACAATTTCCAATTTGAAGAGGAGCACTTTATGACTCTGATGAACTTGATCCTATCAATGACATCTATAAACTATTTATAGAAAACTAAGTTATTATTTTATTATTGTTATTTCTTGTATTTAGTGTGTTGTTTATTGTCTTTATAAGCATAAAAACAAAAACAAAAACAAAAACAAAATCATAATAAAAATCAAAACATTTTCTTTTAAGTATTATAGTAGGTATATAATTAAAATATATACCTCCCAAGATCTGTTGCAAATATATTAATATATATATTTGCTAAAACCTAAATTTAGACACAATGACTAGACTCAGGAATGGAAAACAAATTGAAGTAGAAGAAGATTGGTTAAGAAAACCAGAAAATAACCCAGATGTTCTTCCTGAAGACCCAATTCAGGAAGAAGGAACCTTAAACCAACAAGAAGAAGAGTTTGTGGGTGCAAATGAACAAAAAGAAAATGATAGAGAGGAAGGATCCTCATCTCCTAAAATAACTCCAGACGGAGCTATTACTTTTGAGAACATGGACCATTTTTGGAAATTTCTCAATAATAATATTGGCACCCTTAATAGAGCAGTTCATATGGATAAAGATCAAATTAGTGATACTCAAGCAACCCTAGAAGACATATATCACACACGCACTAATCCTTTGTCCTTCGTTGATCAAGAGAGTGATCAAGTTGGACCGTCCAATTTGGACATGGCTGCTATAATCCAAAACATGCAACAACAACAGGCTACCCAACCACCTAGAGTGCTTGTTACCAAGCCAAAGGTTATCCCCACACAAAAGAAACCTTCATTCACTACTCTATTTCGCCAAGCTATTGATCAATATACCTCAAATCAACAAAAGCCTAAAACAAAACCAAATACCAATTTCCAACAATCTGGGATACAACATAATGCTACAACAAATCTTCTTCATAATACTCTTCCTACCAACCATTTGCATAATAGCAATATAGCATCCAATCCTTATGTCCCGCCTTCCTACGGTCACAAATCTCATACGCATGTACCACCAAACCAATATGGTGGACAAACTGGTAATTTGGAAGCCATGGTGAAACAGTTAGTCTCTCGCATGGACCAGATAGATCCCTACCGTCCCTCGTACAATTATCGAGAGATGTGTAGTCAACCTCTAGATCCTATAGTTGTAGCACAACCATATCCCAAACACTTTCCTATGCCTGTCCTACCTATATATAAAGGAACTGAAGATCCCATAGAGCATCTTCGTATGTTTAGGATAGCATGTCATGACATATCACATGATGATTTGCTATTACTAAAAATGTTCCCGAAAAGCTTAGGGGGGATGGCATTGGAATGGTATTATCAATTACCTACTCATTCTTTGAGAAATTTTGAAGAGACCGCTGAGTCTTTTGTGCATCAATTTAGTGCCTATATCGAAAGGCATGTAACCATTAAAGATTTGTACAACCTAAAACAAGACAAAGATGAGTGTTTTGCTGACTTCTTAGCTCGATGGAGACAGTTGATAGGAAAATTACACTTTGTGTTACCTTATCGGGAGATGTTGGATATTTTTATCAATAATTTACAAGAACAACTATCCTATGAATTATCAACTGCTACCTTGACCACCTTCGATCAAGCTATAGACTTAGCTCGAAGGGTGGAAGATGCTCTCATTAGAAGAGGTCAGCTCAAAAGGAAAGATGATGAGAAAACATCCAGAAATCAATATAAAAATAAACAAGTTGTGGGTGACGGAGTCACTGATAGTAGAAACATTGCTAATGTTAATACTACGAAAACAACGGAGAAGTTTATATTGAAACCTCCTGATAAACCACCCCGAGAATTTACTAGGTTAAATCAACCTTTATCAACCATTCTCCCGCAATTACTAGCACGAGGCTTGATCCAATTACCAGCTATCCGGGAACCTGACCCAACCATACCCGGATACAGAGCTGACTTACATTGTGATTTTCATAGAGGACCTGGACACGCCACCAACTCTTGTAAAATATTAAAACATAAAATACAAGATTTGATTGATAATAATGAGATGGAGGTGCAAGCCTTCCAACCTAAACAAAATCCTTCTAATAACGCTCAAAAGAGCATTCCCCAAAATCAGAATCAGAATGCCAATCAATCATTGGACATATTTCAGCATCCTTTACCAAAACATGGTAAAGAGGTGGCTAATCAAATTGAGCATCACAATGTTCCTCCTCCTACCCGATATGTAGGGACTATTAGCGGACAATTACCTGATCATGATCCTCAAATATTTGACACAACTTTATCCATAGTTACGACCAGACCTCTACATAATATTCGGACACTTGATCTTAGTGACACTGAATATGAGACTGAAAGTGACATGGAAATCACCTCGAATCAATCGAATAGTTCTGAAGATGAATCAGATCCTATTCAACCTATCACCAGTTCTATGGTTCCAGAAGAACCATTTCCTCGAAGAGTCACTACTAGACCATCTTCTCACCAAATAGTTTCTAATGAACAAGCCATAAATGCTAGACCAAGACCTATTCATCACTTGCAAAATAACATTGTAGGAACCATCGGAGCCGTTACCAGACAACAGGCTCAAACCTCTCAACAGGATCAAACTCAGAACGATGGATCAGCCCCATTTGTTTTGAAAAATCCCAATAAAGGGAATTATGCGCCTAATGTTCAACCTAAGCCTCCTTACAATATTAATGAACAATTATCCAATACCACAGCCAGAATTTCCCTTTTGGACCTGTTAAGATCTTCTCCTACCCATAGGGATGAATTAATGCTTACATTAAGCCAAATGATGGTACCACAAAATATTCAACCTGAAGCCATGACCAATACTATCATCACTCGAGAAGTCGATTGTATTGACTTTCGAGATAAAGATATCCCGCAACATAGTTTACATAAGGATAACCCCTTATATATTACTGCCTTAATTGGAGATGTAGCCGTTAAACGAGTCTTGATTGATAATGGTTCATCTTTAAACATATGCACTTTTGACTTCTACCAACGATTTGGGTTTAGAAGTGATGAAATGAAAAGAACTGATATGATTATAAAAGCCTTTAATGACGAGACACAAGAAACATGTGGAGTCATTACTATACCCTTGCAAGTTGGTCCTAGAACCCTAGATACGACCGTGTTTATTGTACATTGCCCTGCATCGTACAATATACTTTTGGGTCGCCCTTGGATCAATGCGATGCGAGCGGTTCCCTCCACTTTACATCAGTGTGTTAAATTCGAATTTAAAAACCAGTTGGTTACCATTCATGGTGATCCTAGACCCTTTGATATGTGCGCTTTGGTAGAACCTGTTGGAGTGCAATTTTGCCCTGCCCTGTCATCCACACATCCTAATTCTTATCATCCATCCAAACGTGTGAAACACACACCCATAACATCATCTACTCTTTCAACTACACCTATACATATAGCTCGACCATCTTCTGAACAAACCACATTAGGACCTCGAAAAGATCCTAAACCTACAACCAATGCTTCCTGTCTTACTCCTATGTCTTCCATACCTATAGACTCATCCATCAATATTCCTATGACATCTACATCCACTACAGGCATCCTTTCTACACCCGACGATGTAGGAAATGTTCCTTCTACCTCTTATGCTCTTACTGATGAGCTCTTACCCGATTTATCTACAATTCTTATATCTGAGGAAGCCAACACTGCCATGCAGACTTCCCTCCTTTTAAATAAACTCCCACCCTCTCCTCGTACCTTGGGCCTCCCACAACCTATGGGAAGTATCTACCAAGTCGGGAGTTGTGCTTTTATTTATAAAGGATATGATTGGGGAAGAATACCCAGAAACATTAAGACACATTGTGATGGATATGCTAGATGCTATTTTGCTAATGATTATCTTAAAGCTAAACCCATAATGCTTAAATTGGGATATAAAGGGAAAGGTTTGGGACCTTTCCAAAATGGTATGAAAGAACCTTTTGAGGTAGAACCGTGGCCTGCCCACTGTGGTGTGGGCCTATTTTCTAGTAAAGGTCAGCCCTTTCCATTTGAGGATGATGACCATCTCGTATGTTATCAAGATTATCTAGATAAACAAGATTCTTTGTGTCCAAAGAATAATTCTTTTACCTGCAATATGCTATCCATAGCCTACCCTGAAATGATTGTCGAATCCGATGACGAGTTGGAAGGGGATATCTTCCATGATGTCTCCATTGATGAATTGTTACACAACGAATTTTATTTTGATGGCTCTCTACCTAGTATAGCCCAGCTTGAGGCCTCGACTCCTCAAGACGAATTATCCAAGCTAACCTTGGAACAATTACAAGAATTAGGTGTTTCATCCACCCCACCTAATTTTGAGAGAGATTTACATATGGAAGTTGAAAACGTTATAAATATTAACATTGGAACCGAACATAACCCTCACATAATCAATATTGGATCAGAATTGAGTCAAGAAAAACAAGATAAATACATTTCATTTCTTAAAGACTATGAAGATGTCTTTGCTTGGACATATGAAGACATGCCAGGTTTGGACCCTTCTGTAGTTATGCATCATCTAGTAGTCCATCCAGGATGCTAAACTTGTTAAACAGAAACTCAGAAAAATGCATCCTAAAGTGGCCTTACTAGTCAAAGGAGAACTAGAAAAACTATTGAAAGTCATTTTTATACAAGCCATTGATTATGCCGAATGGATCTCAAATGTAGTTCCAGTAACCAAGAAAGAAGCCACTAAAGTTAGGGTTTGCACCGATTTCAGAGACATTAATGTTGCATGCCCTAAAGATGACTTTCCTCTTCCCAACATGGATCAGATCATTGAATTTACTGCTGGAAGTGGAATGATATCCTTAATGGATGGATTTTCTGGTTATAATCAGATCAGGATAGCTCCTGAAGATCAGGCCAAAACAACCTTTATTACCCCTTGGGGAACCTTTTGTTGGAAAGTGATGCCATTTGGCTTAAAGAATGCAGGTGCAACCTATCAACGAGCTATGACTTATATCTTTCACGATATGATGCATGATATCCTACATGATTATGTAGATGATATCATAGCTCGTTCCATCAAAGAAGATGATCATTTAAATGACTTAAGAAAAGTATTTGATCGGTTAAGGGAATATCTTATCCGACTAAATCCAGCTAAATGCATATTCGGAGTTAAGTCCGATAAATTATTAGGGGTTATAGTTTCTTTACGTGGCATTGAAATTGACCCTCTCAAGATCGTGGCTATCACAGATATGCCCGCACCCACCAATATATCAGAATTACGAAGTTTACAAGGTAAGCTTCAAGCTATTCGCCGCTTTATCGACAAGTTGGCAGACAAAATTGGACCCTTTCTTAAGCTTCTTAAGAAAGATGTCTCTTTTCATTGGGACGACGAATGCCAAGAAGCATTTGAACTCCTTAAGCAATATCTCCTCAAACCACCAGTGCTTTCCCCACCTAGATCTGATCGTCCTTTTATCTTGTATATTTTTGCTTCGATTCTGCCTTAGGAGCTATGTTAGCTCAGCTTGACGATGAGAAGAAAGAACGTGCTAATTATTATATTAGCAAAACCTTAATCAGTTATGAAACTCGATATACCACATTAGAGAAATTATGTCTAGCAGTCATATTTTCTACACAGAAACTATGACATTATATGCTCAGTCAGAAAACGTATGTTATTGCCAAATTTGACCCTTTGCGATATCTCATGAGTCGACCGTATTTATCTGGTCGCACAGCCAAATGGGTTCTTGCGCTAAGCGAGTTTGAACTCACATTTATAGGACAGAAGTCTGTTAAGGGTCAAATCATAGCAGATCAATTAGTTGTTGCACCCTTAGAGTCTACTCATCCCCTCATCATTGAGTTTCCTGATGAATGCCTTAAACTAGAGGTAGACCATTCAGAGCAATGGTCCCTATACTTTGACGGAGCCCGATGCATGAGTGGGGCTGGTGCGGGTATTATTTTAATATCTCCGCAAAAACATCTTATTCCTCTGTCCTTCAAATTAACATTTGCTTGCACCAATAACACTGCTGAATATGAAGCTCTTATCCTTGGATTACGAGCTGCCTTGGCATTGAAAATTAAAAGTTTATTGGTTTTCGATGACTCCCAACTTGTCATAAATCAAATCAATGATGTTTATCAGACCAGAGATGATAAATTACGCCCATATAAAGCATATGTTTTGCAGTTATTATCCTTGTTTGATCAAGTTACTTTGGAAGCTATTCCTCGAACTAGCAATCGTGCGGCTGACGCTATGGCTGCAGCTGCATCTCTTTTACCCTTGGAGTTAGACGATGAATATGCTACCATCATTATTCATCGACTCCAGGAACCCGCTTCAAGCAAATCATGCTTAGAACCTTTGGACGTGTTTCTCATCAACGAAACAACTCCTGAACCTTGGTATACTGATATATTTAATTTTTTGCAGCAAGGAACCTTCCCTGATGGTTGTACTAGCAACCAGCGTAGGTTATTACGTAGACAAGCAAGTCGCTTTGTGATTATTGGTAATACCTTGTACAGAAGATCTTTTGAAGGCATCTTACTGAGATGTTTGAATCTAGAAGAATCTAGATCAGCTTTGAATGAAGCCCACAATGGATCTTGTGGGGGACATTTTAGTGGTAGCGCCATTGCTAAGAAACTCCTTCGGATAGGATATTTTTGGCCTACCATGGAAAATGATGCACATAATTATGTGCGACATTGCGACAAGTGCCAGAAACACGCTGACCTTGTCCATGCGCCTGCACAAGAACTGTAGGCTATTTCATCTCCTTGGCCCTTTTCAAAATGGGGCCTAGACATTATTGGAAAAATCAACCCTGTGTCATCCGATGGACACAAATTCATCATAACCGCCACTGAGTATTTCACGAAGTGGGTTGAAGCTATGCCATTAGCTTCTTGCACTGGGAACACAAGTTTCCAAGTTCATTTTTAATCAAATTATTTGTAGGTTTGGAATTCCTGCCAATCTCATTTTCGATAATGGAACTTGTTTCAAAAATAAAGATGTCAAGAAATTATGTCAAAAATATAAAATTCAACATCGTTGGTCCACTCCCTATTATCCTCAGGGTAATGGTCAAGTAGAAGCATCTAATAAAACCTTAATCAAAATTCTCAAAAAATTGGTTAATAAATCCGGTCGAGATTGGCACATTCAATTATATCCTGCTTTGTGGGCCTATCGAACTAGTGTTCGAACCCCCACTGGAACTTCACCTTTTGTCTTGGTTTATGGTGTTGAAGCCATTTTTCCCTTTGAATTAGAAGTTCCTTCTTTAGCTCTACTACTTCAAGATACTGAAGTAGGAGATGAATATCGTGCTGGTAGATTTAGTCAGCTAGAACTTCTCGATGAAAAGTGCATCAATGCTTTGGAGCATCTTCGCGCCTACCAAAACAAGCTTAAGAGAGCATATCTTAAGAAAGTTCATCCTCGATCCTTTGAGATCGGTGACCTTGTCTTAAAAGAAAATAAAAAAATACTAATGCAACTAAAAACCTTAAAGGTAAATTTGAGCCCAACTGGCTTGGACCATATGTCATCACTGCTAAATTTGGATCAGGAGCATACAAATTATCTACCTTAGATGGTAAAGAGCTTAAAGAACCTATGAACATTATGCATCTTAAACGTTACTATGCATAAAATTGGTCAATTCATCATTGTATATATTTGTTTTGCATATTATTTCCTTTTAGTCACTTATCTAAAACATTCCAAAAACAATCACCTTGTATTTCTTTCAATTCATAACTTAAAATCAAAATACAAAAATATCCAAATCATCAAAATCTTCAAAAACATCTTTTATTTTGTACCTGTCAAACTGTGAAGTATTACAGTTATATTTTCAGTTATTTTGGATAAATTAGCATTTATTTGGAATCCCGCACTTTCACATTCACATGAATAAATATCTTGATTTATTTGGTATGATTATTCATCTCTCTTATATCAAAGTCCACAGTTGAATTAAATAAAGTTTTGAGCATAGAGAACTGATCTTGTTATTTACTTGAACTAAGTATATCTTTTCACATTAAAATGATTTCATTGCAAATTCGATATGATGCTACATAGTAGAAATGGTTTCCTGAGCGAAAAGTTTCCCCTGCTATCCTATCATGCACATGGTCTAGAATCTTTGAGAATTGACAAAAGGACAAGCTCACCCCTACCCAGAATAAAAATCCCTTGCTCTACAGCTAATCCGAGCAAGTATCCCTAGCATAGGAAGAAAAGAAAAGTTCAAGAAAAAGAGAAAAAGAAAAAGGTTATTTTATATCATCACCACAATATTTCAGTATTTTCTCAAATATCAAGCAGAAATTCAAAAGTACAAAAAAAAAAAAGAAGAAACAAAAGAGAAACGCAAAAGCAAAATGCAATAAAATCCTTTCCCTACCCCTTGAAAAGAAAAGAAGGGTGAATGAGCTTGAATCCCTGGAATTCTCAATTATTCGAAAATTGTGAGGTAAGCCCCATAACAGGTGGTTTGTGCCCAACCCGCTTGGCCTTGGGTAATCCCTAGCATGGCGATATGTCTGTCACATTAGCGACCTTCTTTTGTATAGACCTCTGTCAGCTTATGGATTAGCTAGCTCTTGATAACCTAACTTACATAGTAGCTTGGTACGGTTACATGCATATAAATCATGGTCAACGAACATTCATTTGGTCAAGGCAAATTACTTGTATCAAATTATCTTGCTCAAAATTGGTGAATGAACAATACAATCGCACACACATTTGTATTTGAGAGATTTTGTATCATTATGATAAATCAAGATCGGTAATGAATTCACATTTGCACATGAGGATTCCTTATAAATCTACATTTCTCTTTGAGATAATTTAAAATATTTCTGTAATTCTTTTTGGAATAATTTTACCCTTTTATTTCAGAATTCTTGTTTTGTATAAAAGCAATTACATAAATCTTCTCACAAAATCTTAAAAATAATTTCAAACAAAATTTTCATATTATTATGTTTATCAAAAGTCAAAAATTCATCTTGCAATAAAACCAACAATCTATTTTCTTCTTTGGATTTCGTGATGATGGTATAAGTCTATACCTATAATTCTATGCCTAGCGCAAACCATTGTTCTAATTTTATTTTCCATTTATTTTAAAAACAAATTCATCAAAACATATGACTTGCATCATTATGTTACACAATTATGCTTTACAAACAAACGAACACTTATTCTATTTCATGTCATTATGTTCAAATTCAGATTTTGCAACCATGGTATAAATTCTAAGGAATTGTTCAAAATTTTATCACACTTAGGAATTTATGCCTAGCAAAATCATATTTTAGTATCTCATGCATACTATTTTTATGAAAATCTGAAAACAAATCATCAAACCATCATTATCTCCATCATCACAACACAAAGTCTTAAGACAGTCTCTTAAGCACTCTTTTACTTTTAAACAATATTTCTATACTAGGATTAGCTTGACGACCGAGTGAGCGGCGACTCCATGAAATGGTCTATAACAGCGACAATGTCCTTTGAAATTATTGTTAGAAGTCTCTTTTTATTTTTCATCAAATCACACCACCACAACCAATTGTTTACATCAGATTATTTCATTTAAAAATCTTACAGCATGACATCAAATTATAATATTTCAACACGACATAATTACATGAATCCTCAAATAAGCAAACAATTCAACCATTAAAGCATCATAAAAACATATGAACAAGTCATATCATCAGAAATAAGATCATATATATATCAAAAAATTATATACATCATATCAAAACAGGATTGGTATGCCACAATCTATACCCTGGCATACTCAATCCTCTCAAAAATCTCTACCAAAATCTATAGTCCATAGACACCTAGCCTCGAGAAGCCCTCGAGCTCTCAGCCTCATCTCCTCCCCCACCCTGACATGGAGGAGGTGGTCCCATAGAGGTCCGGGTTGTATCTCGGGTCCTCATCATCGATCGTGAGGATGTCCTCGATGATCCCATCATGACTGGCTCTGCAATAGGGGTTGGTAGTGGTACCCTATGGTTCTCTGGAACCATGTGATAGTATAGCCCCTGGTAGAATGTGGTCTGAGCAATAGACCATGCTAGATCATCCCTGCTCGCTCCTCCACCTGAGCTCTGAGCCATGTAGCCTCATCCTGCAATGTCTGCACCTGAGTCCGGAGGCGGGCAACCTCAGCCCGGAGAGCCATCGTCTCGTTGCTCTCCCCTGTGTCGACACCCTTGCCCTTATCAGGCGATGGTGGTCTCTCCTCCTACTATGAAGGGAGTCCCTCCTCCCTCCGCCCTATCTCCCATGGCCTCTATGGAGCCCGTGCCATCCTCTGGCATCTCTCCTATGGGATCCATCGTTGCTCTCTTCCCCCATGACCCCATGCTACCTCAATAGCAGCCTGCCATCGTCTCCCCATCTGGCGCACCATAGCGTGCACTGGACCCTACGCCCTCGTCATCCGAGGAGGGTGGATGCCTACGTACCAGGCATCGTAGCCATCCGCAACCCTGGCATCGTCACCATCCACTGGCTGGATGGGGGCATCGTCCATGTCCTGACTCTAGAATCACTGCATATCTAGAGCCCCGCTCAGTGTAGTACTATCTCAAATAGTCTAAGAGTACTCATAATCCCTGAGAGAAGGGATCCCCTACTGTAGACCGAACTATCATAGTACTCGATCATAGCGGTGGAGCTCTACCTCTCCTCGCTCCATCCTCAGCCAACAGACTCGCTTGATGCGAGCCAGCTCCTGCCCATCCTCTGCCCACCCGGGGTGCTCTCGCCATGGCCTCTAGGTGATCTGGTCTGGGATGAGGTCATCTAGCAACCTCCGTGACATCGATAGATCTATCCACCTTGTGACCCCCACTGCAACCACCAATAGAAAACCCGAGGCCTCTCCCGGTCAACCCCTATCAATGGGAGCCCTATCGGCCTTCGCACCGCAATGTGCTCCCAGCACCAAACCTGCAGTAGCGATGTCAAAACCAGACATCGACCTCCCTTGTATACGACCCCATACAGGATCCTATACAAGCGGCACAGAACAAAGCTGCCCCATGCAAATCTATGCCCGTGGTCTCTCATGTCGTAGACTATGTCTGAGAGCACCCATGATAGTCTGCATCCGCTCTGGTGGCACAACAGTAAGCCATCGACAACTCCTACCAAAACCCGTGTCAGCCTAGATGCCCCAGGCATCTACCGTAGTGACTCGATGTTCACTCCGCCCTTCTCCAGGGTGAAGCTCGGGTCTCCCGTGAGCCTCATCATCGCCTGGCCCTGATTGGCCATAGGCATCATCAACCGTCCTTGTATGGGGATCCTCATGATCCTCCATACGTCCTCTAGAGTGGGAGCCATCTCCCCTGTCGGTAACCAAAAATAGGATGACCCCGGATACCACCTCTCTGCTAGGGCTGTCAGTAGCCCCATGTCAGTCGGTACTTGTGGCATCTCTGCCACATGCTGTAGACCGACCTGTCCAAGTCGGTCACGCTCTGCCTGGTCAAGTGCGGCTATGTCATCTCTTAGCCCATCGTATTTCCATTCCTGGCTCTTTAGTAATCCCTTCTGCAAAACAAACAATAAAACAACAAAATCATTAATAACTTAATCATTCAAATTAAACAACTTAAAATCAAATTTTAAATGATATCGTCCACCATTGGATGATATCGTCCCACATTGGGCAAAATCATCCTTTGTGAGGATGAAATCATCTTCGATTTCGCAACTTGGGAATCGCCCCTTGTTGGACGAAATCGCCCCTAATTCGTCGATTTCGTCGTCAGACGAAATCGACGATCTAGGGACGATTTCGACGAAATCGGGACGATTTCGTCCCGACGGCGTCGACGGCCTAAAAACGGCCGCGATGCCCCAAACAATCAAATTTAAATCAAAAGAATTGCACAAAGTTAAATTAAACCTAATCTACTAGGATTAGATCCTTACCCGTAGCCCGCGTCGGACCTCTGTCGCTCTGTGCGCTGTCTCCACCATTTTTCTTCTCTGTAGAGCTCTGGAACAGTAAAAATGAATAATAAAAAATGAATTAGGGTTTTCCCTATTTTCTTTAATTTATTTAAAAATCAGCATTTTAAATTTTTGCTTTTTCATGTTTTTACCTCAAACGTTCGATTTGGGTAAAAACACGGAGGGGGCACCATAGTCAGCATTCGTACGATTCGACCAAGAATCGTCGTCTAAAAAATTGAGTATATTTTTGCTTTCTCGTAAAACGGGAAGAACTCATCTTTAACGCATTTTCTTCAAAAAATTCGCTAAAGAGGGGGCAAAATGTAGCACCCTAAAATTGGCATGGTTAAAACCTTAGTAAAAAGATAAAATATTAAAATTTGAATTTCAACCCCAAACTGCCCGTTAAACCACCTTTTACCCGCTTTCCTCATTTTCTGTGCCATTTTTAGGATTTGTTTTGACCGTTGGACGATATCGTCTCAGATTAGACGAAATCATCCCCGATCTGACGAATTCGTCTGGAACAGAACGTCCAGACGATTTCGTCCCAAAACCAAATTTTCATAATTAGCTTCTGTTTCAACAGCCTCTCCAACTCGGGCAGAAGCGTGTCTGCGCAGTTGGAGATTTCCCTGTTGGAGATCTCCCAGATTGGGATGATCCCCAACCTCCCAAACCTCTTTCTAATCCTATATAAACTAGGATTTTTCTAGTTTATCCCCCAGTCTCCCCTGCCTCCCTGCCTAATTATTGCTTGCATTTGGTATTATGCATTTTTTATTGCAGGAATTCTACTATTTTTCAGTCGGAGCTAGCTTGGATCGTCGTAGACGATCTCGGATGATTTCGGATGATTTCGTACGATTGGAGGCGATCCTGACTGTAGTCCAGATTGAGGGCAGTCCGAGTTTAGAGTTTGCATTCTCTTAAGCTTTTCTGCATCTTTCATAACATATCTCTGCATTGTTTTAAGTTATTGTGTTTTATGCATCTTGGAGTTCACCTCATTTAGCGTAATTGCATGATAAAGATAAAATCAATCATTAAATTTACTGCATTTCCTCATTTGTTATTAGACACTATTATTTAGGCATGTTTGCTGTTATTTCTACCATTATCCCTTGCTTTTGCATTTGCATATTTGGTATTTTGTGTCTATTTTTGTGATTGCAGGTTTTTGACGAATTCGTCTTACGAATTCGTCAGATTTCAGATGATTCTGTCTGATTTCAGATGACCTACTATGATTTGAGATGATCCCGAGAAATATCAGATGATTACGTACAAACTGAGATGATCTGAACTGCTACAAGACTCAGAATCTCCATCAGACATCCGAAACCAGGTATGACTTCTTCTAGTTAGCATATTCTCTATTATTTGCATCCATTTCTATTTTTTGTATTCATTTAAATCTGCATTGGCATATAGAATAGCTTAGATTCATATCGGCCAAACCTAGGAGTTGAATGATCAAGCATAAAAATGAACACATCAAACACACTATCAACCTAGGCGTGGAAACTGCCATTCAAAAGTTTCCTGGTGAACCCACCATCCATCAAAAATTCACCCTTATACACCTCCCCCGAGAGGCGGGACCTTCAAAAGGCCTCTCAGTCCGAGGTATTGTCCCATCCTTTTCACATCCCCCTTTCGGGCACGGATCCTATAGCCTGAAGGTAAGGGTGCAAAAAATTTGGAGCGATACAATACCAATCCATTTCACTGCATTTCATATATGGGTGATTAATTGATTAAGTTCTTGTAATGAGAATTATCAATTATCTTGCATGATTGTCATACATTCTGTGGTGTCACAGTTTAAAATTGATATACATAGTTACATTCATTATTTATGTTTTAAGTTATTAAAGCATACAGGTTCATTCACATTAGATTACGATTATGTACATAATGCATTACATACATTGCATAACATGCCATAACTTCATAAAAATAAACGCATGCCCACAAATCAAAATAAATATGCGTTCAAAATAATTACTACATCCATTTGCATCCATTATATATAGCACATCTAATCATATAGATCATTGCATAACATCATCATCATAAAATAGCTAGCTATCTAGTGCATGTCATCCATACATAGCATCATATGAACATATCATCACATAAGCATTGCATCCATGTGCATCAAATAAACATAAAATCAAAAATTAAACATCAGATACGCATAATGAGCCGAAATGATCAAGTCATATATATATATATATATATATATATATATATATATATATATATATGTGTGTGTGTGTGTGTGTGTGTCCAACAGAGTACATAGGTAGTGCATCAATATGCTCGTAGGCTACAAAGCATGTAGGTCCTTGACCTTACACTCAAAATGAGTATAGCATAGCAAAAGTATAGTCTGCATCTAGCAGAGCCCAGGTCTAGGCTACTCCCCCTGTATCAAAACTCTCATCACCTTCCTTAGAACTATGCTTTAGAGCTTGCTCTCCTATCTGCACTAGCACCTGTGGTGGGTCTTGCATGTCTCCAAATCCTAAGGAACCCAATACATGAGAAATTAGTAACTGCAGTAGGCTAGTCCCCTGACTAGAAACCCTTAAATGTTGCCCTGCATCCCTAGTCTTGACACGTGATGTCACCCCATGTGTGCTAGAGGACCTATGTGTCCTCTCAGTCCTATGAGTCATATGACCTGAGCTCACCATAGAATACCCTAAGGTCCTAGACCTAGTACACTGTGACTCTGAGGAGAAAGGATCATCAGGAACCTATAGCTCATGCATCTCTATATAATCGACTAGTTGATCAATACAAGCAAGTTAGGATTTGTGCATCTCACTGGTCCTCATGACCATATTGGGCAGTCGCTCTACCTCAATCGTCGAATCCTATGTAGTTGTTGGTGTTATCGCTGGTGCTGTCGAAGGCCCCATAGTAGCCTGAGGAGGTGGCATACCCCCCTCAATACCCAGAGGATATCCCTCTCTACCTCTATTGTAGTTTTTTGTGCCTGCGTTAACTCTAGAGCAGTCTGTAATCTCTTAGCCTAGGCCTCTACATCTATGGCCCATGTACTCAGACCTTGTATTTGATCTTGTGCCTCAGTAAGGCATCTATCCCTATCAGCTACTCTCACCTCTAGAGTAGCGATAGTAGTGTCTCGCTCTAGCTGCTGCATGTGGAATCGCCCTAGCTGACTCTACAATTCAACCACCTAAGCTAAGAGCTAACCCTCTATGCTATCGGGAGGGACCTCACCCTCCTCTGGAGCCTCCTCATTGGGGTCAACCTCAGGAGCCTCCTTGGCAGTGGCTATTGCACCCTAGCCGCCCTCTGTCCACTAGCGCACCCTATGCCAATCAATATCTGCCTCTACACCTGTATGGTCTGGCTCTCATCCTAGAGTCCCTATGTCATACCATCTAAATAAGGACCACCACCCATCGTACTTTGGAGTGGTCCCAGTAGTCTGCTCCAATGTCCTAGTAGTCATCAACAACATCTCCTAGAGGCTCCAGAATGATCCATTGTAGATCATGCTATGTAACTAAGTTGTGATACCTGAGGGGGATATCTAGAATATCTTGTACAAGTCCAAACTACCATAGGACCTGAGAGTAGAACTGGTACTCTTGAATCTTAACCTTATGACCGATCAACCATCTATTGTGGCATGCTTGTCTCAGCCACTAGCCCTCCTTTGGCCATGCTAGGAAATCCATATAGGGCCACCACTAAACATCGTTCAGGCCAAGTTTCATGAACTGAGTAATGTAGTACTAGACATCACCAGCATGGATCTTGCTATGCTTACCCTCCTCCTCACAAGGCTAGCAAGCAGCATAGCACTACTGATCGTCAGCAATAGTAGTGATCCACAGGGGTAGATCTAAAGGATGCTTGATCCAAATGTGTTGTCACCCCAAAATCTATAATAGATGACTGCAGCTAAGGCCCTTACAACTATGCTTTGTAATCTGGTATAACTCCCTATAGAGCTGACATAGTAGGGTGCTCCCCCATGCTAGAATTAGAGGTGCCTCTGTAGAGCTCTACAACACCCTCTAAGCAGTGGATAGAAGGTTCTAGGGAATCCTCGCACCTGAGGATTCTGGAAGCACAATATAAGCTATGAAGTGCATAAAGAGGTCTTCTCGTGTAGAGAAGACATCCTCATGGTACCACTCACCAATGTGTACCCCATCATTATCTATCATGTCCTGAGCATCCTCGCTCTGGTTGTCCAATATAGTGTCAAAAAACAACCTCCTTTACCCTGGAGATAGAGGAGACAATGGCCTTGTCATCAATAAGGATCTTGAAGATCCTATAAATGTCCTCTAGATTCATAATCATTTCACCTGTAGATAGGTGAAATATGTTGGTCCACGCATTCTAGCACCGGGCCAACATAGTCAGGTAGGTTTGATCTACCCTAATAGTGGGTAGATCCATGTTGTATCCAAACCTGACAGCTTAGAACAAATCTCGATCGGCATCAGATAAAACCTCACGGAGAGTCTTTAGAATATCCAGCTCCCAGGCTCTAGAAGTCAATCTCTGGAATAACAAGTACAATTTAAGACAAAATCTAGCTAACTAGAGCTTAAAAAAAAATAGCAACAACAAACCGTAGCTAAAACCTGCAGTCCCCAATTTGCAAATTGGGAACCGCAGCTAAAACCTATAGTCCCCAATTTGCAAATTGGGAACCATAGCTAAAATCTATGGTCCCCAATTTGCCAACTAGGAACCGTAGCTACCAGTTACGATTTAGGAGCAGCACCCATTTTGGGTACCCTCCTAGACCACCAAGTCATAAAATTAAAATCCTAAAGCCAACCTAAACTAGTGGGGTTCATTATCGATAGTTTAGTGAGGTTCATTTTCTACATTACTTAATGTAGTTCATTTTACTGGTATTGAGTGCATGGTCTCGGTTTCAAGTTACCTTACCCACACCCTATCCTCGATTAGTAGATGGCTGATCAAGATCCGCCATCAAGGTCGAGGAGTGTAATCAAGGTAGAGTGTGGTCACATTTTCAATCAGGAAGGGTCTTCTCACTCTCAGAGCTCTTAGATTGCTAGTGTTTGCCAGGAAATAATGAAAAAATTCAAATGGGAATTCAATTTATAGGTTTTCCTAGTCTCGGTTAATTATAGCTGACACCTACAGTTCTGGAACTAGGGTTTTTTACATGCAGGTCTAACCCACGGTTCCTAAAATTTGGAAATATAAACTGCAGACCGTACCTATGGTCTACAACTAGCATTAAATGCACTCAAAAACCACCATGGGAAGGTTTAAAATAGCAAATTATTGACTTCCACTAGACAAAAATTTAAAATCAATGATTAAAATTGCAAATTTGGTGATGTTAAAAGCACCAGGATCAATCAAATAAATGCAAAATTAAAACAAAACAAAAAAAAAAATCAAATAATTAAAAAACCAAATGCACCTCGTATTCAGTGAATTATCCTATACACTTGGCGGTTGTAGTGAGTTGCGATCCATGCAATCCGGCAAGATGAGTAAATCACCATAAGGACATTTGGGACAAAATTGTCATTTCTTTTATGACATCTTTTAGCAAATCATCAATAAATATGATTCAACACAAGTCTAATTGCATTTGTATCATTTTGATTCCTTAAGACGACTATTGTAGCCTGACTACTCCAGGGGATAGAAATGTGCCAATACTACTAAGAGTTGCAATCATAAGTTGAACTAGGCCTAGCCAAGGCATTAAAAGGCTCAAATTTTAATTTGTTCAAGATCGTTCATTATGGTCAAGTGATTTCGTCGCTTCATACATTGTTGTTACCCTCATCGACTCATCGCTTGAGAGGGTTGTCATAATTTCATAATCATAATCAAAGTTAGCAGAAGATCCCTGAGATCGTATATCCCTTGATCTTGTCAAAATTGCATTTGTTCTTGCGAATCATTGTCAACAACTATCATAAGCTTCCCCCTTTGCTTGGGGCAAACAACAAATATGATAATTGGTTTGCAACTCTCATCCTTCGGATTTATGGGCCAGAAGATATCCATACTTGGAATTGGTTCCATTCAAACATCTGATAATGAGGGCAGACTTGTCAAAATGTAAGCCTTTCACATGTTGGAAGTAATGATTCCAAGATGCACATCCTTTTTCTGGACCTAGGGCATCTAATGTTGATCTAATTAATGATCATCATAGAACCTTAGACATCATTTTAGGATGTATATTTTTACTCAGCATTGTTCAATCTCACAATGCATCTCAAAAGGGGTGTAGCACCCTAAAATTGGCGCAATTAAACCTTAGTAAAAAGATAAAAATTTGAATTTTAACCCAAACCGCCTGTTAACCGCCCGTTACCCGCTTTCCTCATTTTTCGTGCCATTTTTAGGATTTGTTTTGACCGTTGGACGATATCGTCGACGATCAGACGAAATCATCCCAGATCTGACGAATTCGTCTGGAACAGAACGTCTAGACGATTTCGTCCCAAAACCAAATTTTCATAATTAGCTTCTGTTTCAACAACTTCTCTAACTTGGGCAGAAAGCGTGTCTGCATGAGTTAGAGTCTCCCCATTGGAGATCTCCCAAATTGGGATGATCTCCAACCTCCTAACCTCTCCCTAATCCTATATAAACTGGGATTTTCTCAGTTTATCCCCCTGAACCCCCTAGCTGACTGATTTCCCTACAAATTTAGTTCCTTATGCATTAGAGCATCCTCGCACCATCGTTTGCATTCTGTATTTCATGTTTTCTTGCAGGAATTTTATTGTTTTTCAGTCGGAGCAATCTTGGATCGTCGCAGGCGATTCCAGATGATTTCGGACGATCCTATCGCAGATCGGCGATGATCTCGTACGATCAGAGGTGATCTCGACTGTAGTCCAGATTGGGGGCAATCAGAGCCCAGAGTTTGCATTTTCTTATCATTTCTCTGCATTTCTTTATGCATTATCTTAGTTTATTATATTTATGCATCCTGGAGTTCACCTCATTTAGCATAGATGCATGATAAAGTCAAAACAAATTATTAAATTAGTGCATTTCCTTTTAATTGCTATCTGGATCTATCATTTAGGCAAATTTACTATTATTTCTATCATTTCCCCTTGCTTTTGTAGTTGCATTTTTGGTATTTTGTATCTATTTCTGTGATTGCAGGTTTCTGATGAATTCGTCTGACGAATTCATCAGATCGCCAATGATCTTGTCTGATCTCAGATGATCGACTGAGATCTGAGATGATACTGTGCAATTCTAGATGATTACATATGATTTGAGATGATTTGGACTTCTACAAACCTCAGAATCTTCATCAGACATCCGAAATCAGGTATATTTTGTCCTATTTAGCATACTCTCTGTGTTTAGCATTTATTCATGTTTTTTGTATTCATAAAAATCAGCATTGGCATATAGAATAGCTTAGATTCATCTTGGCCAAACCTAGGAATTGAATGATTAAAGCACAAAATGAATACATCAAACCTACTCTCAACCTAGGTGTGGAAACTGCCATTCAAAAGTTTCCTGGTGAACCCACCATCCATCAAAAATTCACCCTTATACCCCTCCCCCGAGAGGCGGGACCTTCAAAGGGCCTCTCAGTCCGAGGTATTGTCCCATCCTTCTCGCATCCCCCTTTCGGGCGTGGATCCTATAGCCTGAAGGTAAGGATGCAAAAAATTTGGAGCGATACATTTTGGTGAACCCGACGTGAAAACTAAAACCTTTTGAAAACAATCCAAAAAAAAACAAAACATAAATGCATTTAGAATCATCAGACAAACAAGTAAGATTGCATATCATATTTAGATGGTAGATTATAATAAAAGACGAGTTGTCACCATTAATGTTGAGAATCAATTAGCAGCTATAGAGATTACTTCTTTGCTTAGAGTATCTCAAACATATAGAGTCCCACCTTTATGGGACGAACTTAATAGGAGATTGAATCTCATTTCATCTAGATCAACCGAACTTAGGCAAATCAAGAGGTTTGTCCTAGATAGAATCCTGGATCCTGATCAAGTGACCTTATATCATGAGCTTCAGAGAGCTTGCCATAGGTGGTTAGCAGATAAAAGAGCCCTTGTGTCTTCTGAATTGTACACCTTTGAGGAATACCTCGATAATGCAGTTGTAATACATAAGTTTCTATCTCATATAGAGGATCAAGAGGTCATTCTTACGGATAGAAAGAGATGGAATAGAGTTCCTAGAGCTGTGTTATATCGAGAGTATTGCCATGAGCTCTATTTCTACAAGTCAGAGTTAGAAGTAGATAACATCACCATAGCACACTTTGTCAAATTCTTGAAAAACCATTTCCAATTTGAAGAGGAGCATTTCATGACTCCTGATGAACTTGATCCCATCAATGACATCTATAAACTATTTATAGAAAACTAAGCCATTCTTTTATTATTATTATTTCTTGCATTTAGTATGTTGTTTGTTCTCTTTATAAAATTATCATAAAAACAAAAACAAAAACAAAATATAACAAAAACATCAAAACATTTTCTTTTAAGCATTATAGTAGGTATATAATTAAATATATACCTCCCAAATTTGTTGCAAATATATTAATATATATTTGCTAAAATCTAAATTTAAGCATAATGACTAGACTCAGGAATGGAAAACAAATTGAAGTAGAAGAAGATTGGTTAGGAAAACCAGTAAATAAACTAGATGTCCTTCCTGAAGACCCAATTCAGGAAGAAGGAACCCTAGACCAACAAGAAGAAGAATTTGCTGAAGGAAATGAACAAAGAGAAACTGTTAGAGAGGAAGGATCCTCATCTCCTAAAATGTCTCCGGAAGGAGCGGTTACTTTTGAGAATATGGAACATTTCTGGAAGTTCCTCAATACTAATATTGGCGCCCTTAATAGAGCAGTCCATATGGACAAGGATCAAATTAGTGACACTCAAGCAACCCTAGAAGAAATATATCACACACGCACTAATCCCTTGTCCTTCGTTGATCAAGAAAGTGATCAATATGGACCATCCAATTTGGATATGGCCGCCATAATCCAGAACATGCAACAACAACAGGTTACCCAACCATCTAGAGTGCCTGTTACCAAGCCTAGGGTTATTCCCACACAAAAGAAACCATCATTCACTGCTCTATTTCGCCAAGTTATTGATCAACATACCTCAAATCAACAAAAGCCTAAAACAAAACCAAACACCAATTTCCAACAATCTGGGATACAACATAATGCTACAACAAATCTTCTTCATAATACTCTTCCTACCAACCATTTGCATAACAACAATATAGCATCTAATCCTTACGTCACGCCATCCTACGCTCACAAATCCCATACTCATGTACCACCGAACCAATATGGTGGACAAAATGGTAATCTGGAAGCCATGGTGAAACAATTAGTCTCCCGCATGGACCAGATAGATCCCTACCATCCCTCGTACAATTATCGAGAGATGTGTAGTCAGCCTCTAGATCCTATAGTTGTAGCACAACCATATCCTAAACACTTTCCTATGCCTGTCCTACCTATATACAAAGGAACTGAAGATCCCATAGAGCATCTTCGTATGTTTAGGATAGCGTGTCATGATATATCACATGATGATTTGTTATTACTAAAAATGTTCCCAAAAAGTTTAGGAGGAATGGCATTAGAGTGGTATTATCAATTACCCACTCATTCTTTGAGGAATTTCGAAGAGACAGTCGAGTCTTTTGTGCATCAATTTAGTGCCTACATTGAAAGGCATGTAACCATTAAAGATTTGTACAACCTAAAACAAGACAAAGATGAATGTTTTGCTGATTTCCTAGCTCGATGGAGACAGTTGATAGGAAAATTGCACTTTGTGTTACCTTATCGGGAAATGCTGGATATTTTTATCAATAATTTACAAGAACAACTATCCTATGAGTTATCAACTGCTACCTTGACCACCTTCGATCAAGCTATAGATTTAGCTCGAAGAGTGGAAGATGCTCTCATTAGGAGAGGTCAGCTCAAAAAGAAAGATGATGAGAAAACATCCAGAAATCAATATAAAAATAAACAAGTTGTGGGTGATGGAGTCACTGATAGTAGAAATATCGCTACTGTTAATGTTGCGAAAACAACAGAGAAATTTATACTGAAACCTCCTGATAAACCACCCCGAGAATTTACTAGGTTAAATCAACCTTTATCAACCATTCTCCCGCAATTATTAGAACGAGGTTTGATCCAATTACCAAATATCCGGGAACCTGATCCAACTATACCCGGATACAGAGCTGATTTACATTGTGATTTCCATAGAGGACCTGGACATGCTACCAACTCTTGTAAAATATTAAAACATAAAATACAAGATTTAATTGATAACAATGAGATGGAGGTGCAAGCCTTTCAACCTAAACAAAATCCTCCTAATAATGCTCAAAAGAACATCCCCCAAATTCAGAATCAGAATGCCAATCAATCATTGGACATATTTCAACATCCTTTACCAAAGCATGGTAAGGAGGTGGCTAATCAAATTGAGCATCATAATGTTCCCCCTCCTACCCGATATGTAGGGACTATTAGTGGACATTTACCTGCTCATGATCCGCAAATCTTTGACACAACTTTATCCATGGTTACGACCAGACCTCTATATAATATTCGGACACCTGATCTTAGTGATACAGAATACGAGACTGAAAGTGACATGGAAATCACCTCAAATCAATCGAATAGTTCTGAAGATGAATCAGATGCTATTCAACCTATCACAAATTCTATGGTTCTGGAAGAACCATTTCCTAGAAGAGTCACTACTAGACCATCTTCTCACCAATTACTTTCTAATGAACAAGCCATAAACGCTAGACCAAGACCCATTCATCATCCACAAAATAATATTGTAGGTACCATCGGAGTTGTTACTCGACAACAGGCTCAAAATTCTCAACAAGATCAGACTCAGAACGATGGATCAGCTCCATTTGTTTTGAAAATTCCTAATAAAGGGAATCATGCGCCTAATGTTCAACCTAAACCTCCTTATAATATTAATGAACAATTATCAAATACTACAGCTAGAATTTCCCTTTTGGACCTTTTAAGATCTTCTCCTACACATAGGGATGAATTAATGCTCACATTAAGCCAAATGATGGTACCACAAAATATTCAACCTGAAGCCATGTCCAATACTATCATAACTCGAGAAGTCGATTGTATTGACTTTCGGGATAGAGATATACCACAACATAGTTTACATAAGGATAACCCCTTATATATTACTACCCTAATTGGAGATGTAGCAGTTAAACGAGTCTTGATTGATAATGGTTCATCTTTAAACATTTGCACTTTTGACTTCTACCAAATATTTGGGTTTAGAAGTGATGAAATGAAAAGAACTGATATGATTATAAAAGCCTTCAATGACGAAACACAAGAAACGTGTGGAGTTATTACCATCCCATTGCAAGTTGGTCCTAGAACCTTAGACACGACCGTGTTTATTGTACATTGCCCTGCATCGTACAATATACTCTTGGGTCACCCTTGGATCAACGCGATGCGAGCTGTTCCCTCAACTTTACATCAATGTGTTAAATTCGAATTTAAGAATCAATTGGTTACCATTCATGGTGACCCCAGACCCTTTGATATGTGTGCTTTGGCAGAACCTGTTGGAGTTCAATTTTGCCCTGCTCTGTCATCCACACATCCTAATTCTAATCATCCACCTAAACGTGTGAAACACACACTCATAACATCATCTACTTCTTCCCCACCAACTGCACCTCTACATATAGTTCAACCATCTTCCGAACAAACCACATTAGGCTCTCAAAAAGATCCTAAACCCACAACCAATGCTCCTTGTTTTACTCCTATAACTTCCATACCTATAGATCCATCCATAGACATCTCTACAACATCTACACCTACCAGAGGCATGTTTTCCACATCCAAAAACATAGGAAATGATCCTTCTACTTCTTACGCTCTTACTGATGAGCTCTTACCCGATTTATCTAAAATTCTTATATCAGAGAAAACAAACGTTGCTATGCAAGATTCCCTTATTTTAAATAAATTGCCACCCTCTCCTCGTACCTTGGGCCTCCCACAGCCTATGGGAAGTATTTACCAAGTCGGGAGCTGTGCTTTTATTTATAAGGGATATGACTAGGGAAGAATACCTAGAAACATCAAGACACATTATGATGGATATGCTCGATGTTATTTTGCTAATGAGTATATTAAAGCTAAGTCTATAATGCTTAAATTGGGATATAAAGGGAAAGGTTTGGGACCTTTCCAGAATGGTATGAAAGAACCTTTTGAGGTAGAACCTTGGCCTGCCCGATGTGGTGTGGGCCTATTTCCTAGTAAAGGTCAGCCATTCCCATTTGAGGATGATGACCATCTCATATGTTACCAAGATTATTTGGATAAACGTGATGCTTTGCATTTAAGGAATAACCCCTTTACATGTAATATGCTATCCATAGCCTACCCTGAGATGATTGCTGAATTCGACGATGAGTTGGAGGGAGATATCTTCCATGATGTCTCCATTGAGGAATTGTTACATAACGGATTTTATTTCGATGGCTCTATACCTAGTATAGCCCAGCTTGAGGCCACGACTCCTCAAGATGAATTATCCAAGCTAACCGTAGAAGAATTACAAGAATTGGGTGTTTCACCCACCCCATCTAATTTTGAGAGAGATCTACACATGGAAGTAGAAAACGTCATAAAAATTAACATTGGAACCGAAGATAACCCTCACATAATCAACATTGGATCAGAATTGAGTCAAGAAAAACAAGATAAATACATTGCATTCCTTAAAGAATATGAAGACATTTTTGCTTGGACATATGAAGATATGCCAGGATTAGACCCTTCTGTAGTTATGCATCACCTAGTAGTCCATCCGGATGCTAAACCTGTTAAACAAAAACTTAGAAAAATGCATCCCAAAGTGGCTTTACTAGTCAAAGGAGAATTAGAAAAACTCTTGAAGGTCATTTTTATACAAGCCATTGATTATGCTGAATGGATCTCGAATGTAGTTCCAATAACTAAGAAAGAAGCTACCAAAGTTAGGGTTTGCATAGACTTTAGAGATATTAATGTTGCATGCCCTAAAGATGATTTTCCTCTTCCCAACATGGATCAGATCATTGATTTTACCGTTGGAAGTGGAATGATATCCCTAATGGATGGATTCTCTGGTTATAATCAGATCAGGATAGCTCCTGAAGATCAGGCTAAAACAACCTTTATTACCCCTTGGGGAACCTTTTGTTGGAAAGTGATGCCATTCGGTTTGAAGAATGCAGGTGCAACATATCAACGAGCCATGACTTATATCTTTCACGATATGATGCATGATATTCTACATGATTATGTAGATGATATTATAGCTCGTTCCATCAAGGAAGATGATCATTTAAATGACTTGAGAAAAGTATTTGATCGGTTAAGGGAATATCTTATCCGATTAAATCCAGCCAAATGTATATTCGGAGTTAAGTCCGATAAATTATTGGGGGTTATAGTTTCTTTACGTGGCATTGAAATTGACCCTCTCAAGATCGCGGCTATCACTGATATGCCCGCACCCACAAATATATCTGAATTACGAAGTTTACAAGGTAAGCTTCAAGCTATTCGTCGCTTCATCGATAAGTTGGCGAACAAAACCGGACCCTTTCTTAAGCTTCTTAAGAAAGATGTCTCTTTTCATTGGGACGACGAATGCCAGGAAGCATTTGAACTCCTCAAACAATATCTCCTTAAACCATCGAGTGCTTTCACCACCTAGATCTGATCGCCCATTTATCTTGTACATTTTTGCTTCAGATTTTGCCTTAGGAGCTATGTTAGCTCAACTTGACGATGAGAAGAAAGAACGTGCTAATTATTACATTAGCAGAACCTTAATCAGTTATGAAACTCGCTATACAATATTAGAGAAGTTATGTCTCATAGTCATATTTTCTACACAAAAATTACGTCATTATATGCTCAGTCAAAAAATGTATGTTATTGCTAAATTTGATCCTTTGCGATATCTCATGAGTCGACCTTATTTATCTGGTCGCACAGCCAAGTGGGTTCTTGCGCTCAATGAGTTTGAACTCATGTTTATAGGACAGAAGTCTGTTAAAGGTCAAATCATAGCAGATCAATTAGTTGTTGCACCTTTAGAGTCTACCCATCCCCTCATCATTGAGTTTCCTGATGAATGCCTTAAATTAGAGGCAGACCATCCAGAGCAATGGTCCCTATACTTTGACGGTGCCCGATGCATGAGTGGGGCTGGTGCAGGTATTATTTTAATATCTCCATAGAAACATCTTATACCTCTGTCCTTTAAATTAACGTTTGCTTGCACTAATAATATTGCTGAATATGAGGCTCTAATCCTAGGATTACGAGCTGCCTTGGCACTAAAAATTAAAAATCTATTAGTTTTCGATGATTCTCAACTTGTCATTAATCAAATCAATGATGTTTATCAGACCAGAGATGATAAATTACGTCCATATAAAGCATATGTCTTACAATTATTATCCCTATTTGATCAAGTTACCTTGGAAGCTATTCCTCGAACTAGCAACCGTGCAGCTGACGCTATGGCTGCAACTGCATCTCTTTTGCCCTTGGAGTTAGATGATGAATATGCTACCATCATTATTCATCGACTCCAGGAACCCGCTTCAAATAAATCATGCTTAGAACCTTTGGATGTGTTTCTAATCAACGAAACTACTCCTGAACCATGGTACACTGATATATTTAATTTTCTTCAAAATGGGACCTTTCCTGAAGGTTGTAATAGCAACCATCATCGGTTATTACGTAGACGAGCAAGTCGCTTCATGATTATTGGTAATACCTTGTATAGGAGATCTTTTGAAGGTATCCTACTGAGATGTTTGAATCTAGAAGAATCTAGATCAGCTTTGAGTGAAGCCCACAATGGATCTTGTGGGGGACATTTTAGTGGTAGCGCCATTGCTAAGAAGCTCCTTAGGATAGGATATTTTTGGCCTACCATGGAGAATGATGCACATGATTATGTGCGCCATTGCGACAAGTGCCAGAAACACGCTGACCTTGTCCATGCGCCTGCACAAGAACTGCAGGCTATTTCATCTCCTTGGCCCTTTTCAAAATGGGGCTTAGACATCATTGGAAAAATCAACCCTGTGTCATCTGATGGACACAAATTTATCATTACCGCCACTGAGTATTTCATGAAATGGGTTGAAGCTATGCCTTTAGCTTCTTGCACTGGAACCCAAGTTTCTAAGTTTATCTTTAATCAAATTATTTGTAGGTTCGAAATTCCTGCAAATCTCATTTTCGATAATGGAACTTGTTTCAAAAATAAAGATGTCAAAAAATTATGTCAAAAATATAAAATTCAACATCGTTGGTCCACTCCCTATTATCCTCGGGGTAATGGCCAAGCAGAAGCATCTAATAAAACATTAATCAAAATCCTCAAAATACTGGTCAATAAATCTGGTCGAGATTGGCACATCCAATTATATCCTGCTTTGTGGGCTTATCGAACTAGCGTTCGCACCCCCACAGGTACTTCACCTTTTGTTTTGGTCTATGGCACTGAAGCTGTTTTTCCCTTTGAATTAGAAGTTCCTTCTTTGGCTCTGCTACTTCAAGATACTGAAGTAGGAGATGAATATCGTGCTGGCAGATTTAGTCATCTGGAACTCCTAGATGAAAAGTGCATCAATGCTTTGGAGCATCTTCGTGCCTACCAAAACAAGCTCAAGCGAGCATACCTCAAGAAAGTTCATCATCGATCCTTTGAGATCGGTGACCTTGTCTTAAAAGAAAATAAAAAATACTAATGCAACTAAAGACCTTAAAGGTAAATTTGAGCCCAATTGGCTTGGACCGTATATCATCACTGCTAAATTTGGATCGGGAGCATACCGATTAGCTACCTTAGATGGTAAAGACCTTAAAGAACCTATGAACATTATGCATCTTAAGCGCTATTATGCATAACATTTGGTCATTTCATCATTTGTATATATTGTTATTTTGCATATTGTTTCATTTTCGTCATCCATATAAAAATTTTCAAAAATAGTAACAGTATTTATTCTTTCAATTCATCAATCAAAATCAAAATATAAAAACTTTAAAACCATCAAAATCTTCAAAACATTCTTTCTTTTCGTACCTGTCAATTCTTGAAGTATTGCAGTTATATTTTCAATTATTTTGGATAAATTAGCATTTATTTGGAATCCCGCACTTTCACACTCACATGCATAAATATCTTGATTTTATTTGGTATGATTATTAATCTCTCTTATATCAAAGTCCACAGTTGAATTAAATAAAGTTTTGAGCATAGAAGAACTGATCTTGTTATTTACTTGAACCAAGTACATCTCTTCACATTAAAATGATTTCATTGCAAATTCGATATGATGCTACATAGTAGAAGTGGTTTCTTGAGCGAAAAGTTTCCCCTGCTATCCTATCATGCACATGGTCTAGAATCTTTGAGAATTGACAAAAGGACAAGCTCACCCCTACCCAGAATAAAAATCCCTTGCTCTACAGCCAATCCGAGCAAGTATCCCTAGTATAGGAAGCAAAAGAAAAAGTCAAAGCAAATGAGAAAAAGAAAAATATTATTTTGTATCATCGCAGCAATATTTCAGCATTATCTCAATATCAAGAAAAAATACAAAAAAAAAAGAGAGAAGAAAAGCAAAAAGCAACAAAATCCCTTCCCTACCCCTTGAAAAGAAAAGAAGGGTGAATGAGCTTGAATCCCTGGAATTCTCAATTATTCGAAAACTGTGAGGTAAGCCCCATAACAGGTGGTTTGTGCCCAACCCGCTTGGCCTTGGGTAATTCCTAGCGTGGTGATATGTCTGTCACATTAGCGACCTTCTTATTTTGTACAGACCTATGTCGGCTTATGGATTAGCTAGCTCTTGATGACCCGACTTACATAGTAGTCTGGTATGGTTACATGCATATAAATCATGGTCAATGAACCCTTATTTGGTTAAGTCAAATTACTTGTATCAAATTCTCTTGCTCAAAATTGGTGAATGAACAATACAATTGCACACACATTTGTATTTGAGAGATTTTTGTATCATTATGATAAATCAAGATCGGTAATGAACTCACATTTGCACATGAGGGTTCCTTATAAATCTATATTTTGTCTTTGAGATAATTTAAAATATCTCTGCAATTCTTTGGAATAATTTCATCTTCTTATTTCAGAACATCTGTTTAGTATAAAAACAATTACATACATTGTTTTCAAAAATCACAAAATTCTTTCAAACAACATATTACACAAATATAGTAAATAAAGTCATGTTCATATTATTATTTTCTGTTTATCTCAAAAAATCAATTATGCAATAAAACTAAAATATCAAATTCTTTTTGGATTTCACGATGATGGTATAAGTCTATACCCATAATTCTATGCCTAGCGCAAACCATTGTTCTCATTTTATTTCCCATTCATTTTAAATTCATAAAAACATATGACTTACATCATTATGTTACACAATTGAGCTTTAAAAAGAACGAACACTTTTTTTCTATTTTCATGTCATTATGTCAAAACATTCAATTTTGCAATGATGGTATAGTTCCTAGGGACTTATTCAAACATTTTATCACACTTAGGAATTTATGCCTAGCAAAAATCATATTTCTTTAAATATGTCATGCATAATATTTTTTATGAAAATCTGAAAACAAATCACAAACCATCATCATTTTCATCATCACAACACAAAAGTCTTAAGACAGTCTCTTAAGCACTCTTTTACTTTTAGCAATATTTCTATACTGGGATTAGCTTGATGACCTAGTGAGCGGTGACTCCATGAAATGGTCTATAACAGCGACAATGTCCTTTGAAATTTATTGTTAGAAGTCCCTTTTATTTTTCATCAAATCACACCACAAAAACAACCAATTTATGCACATCAGATTATTTCATTTACAATTTTATGCCATGACATAAAAAATTATAATTTATTTCCAACGACATAATTACATAAATAATCAATCAAACAAAATTCAAAATTAAAGCATCATACAACATATACACAAGTCATATCATCAAAAAGACAATCTATATATATATCATCAATCAATTATGTACATCATCTGGATTGGTATGCCACAATCAATACCCTGGCATACTCAATCCCCTCAAAAAAAAATAATAATACAGTCTGCAATCTGCAACAGCTAGCCTCGAGAAGCCCTCGAGCTCTCAGCCTCATCTCCTCCCCCACCCTGAGGTGGAGGAGGTGGTCCCATAGAGGTCCAGACTGTGTCTCGGGTCCTCATCGTCGATCATGAGGATGTCCTCGATGATCCCACCCTGATAGGCTCTACAATGTCGACTGGCAACTGCAACCTCTGACCCTCTGGCACCAGCTGGAAGTATACTCCCTGGTAGAACGTAGTCTGGGCCATAGATCATGCCAACTCCTGTATGCTCGCCCCTCCGCTCTGAGCCCTGAGACGTGTAGCCTCATCCTGTAATGTCTGCACCTGAGCCCGGAGGTGGGCAACCTCAGCCGGAGAGCCACCGTCTCGTTGCTCTCCCCCACCTCGACACCCTTGCCCTTATCGAGCGATGGTGGTCTCTCCCCCTACTAAGAAGGGAATCTCTCCTCCCTCCGCCCTATCTCTTGTGGCCTCTATGGAGCCTGACCCATCCTCTGGCATCTCTCCTATGGAGACCATCATTGCTCTCTCCCACCATGACCCCATATTGCCTCAATAATAGCCTGACATCACCTCCCCATCCATCGCACCATAACATGCACTGGACCCTATGCCCTCATCATCCAAGGAGGGTGGATGCCTACATACCAGGCATCATAGCCATCTACAACCCCAACATCATCACCATCCACTAGCTAGATGGGGGCATCATCTACATCCTGACTCCAAAACCACTGCATGTCTAGAGCCCCACTTAATGTGGTACTATCCTAGATAGTCTAGGAGTACTCATAATCCCTAAGAGAAGGGATCCCCTACTATAGACCAAACTATCATAGAACTCGGTCGTAGCGGTGGAGCTCTACCTCTCCCCGCTCCATCCATAGCCAGCAGACTCACCTGATGCGAGCCAGCTCCTGCCCATCCTCTGCCCACCGGGGGTGCTCTCGCCATGGCCTCCAGGTGATCTGGTCCGATATGAGGTCATCTAGCAACCTCCGTGACATCGGCAGATCTATCCGCCACTGTGACCCCCTCTGCAACCACCAGTAGAAAACCTGGGGCCTCTCTCGGTCAACCCCTATCAGTGGAAGCCCCATCGGCCTCCGCATCGCAATGTGCTCCCAGCACCAAACCTACAATAGTGATGTCACAACTAGACATCGGCCTCCCTTGTATACGACCCCATGCAGGATCCTATACAAGCGGCATAGTACAAAGCTGCCCCATGAGAATCTGTAGCCATGGTCTCTCATGTCATAGACCACATCTGAGAGGAGCCATGGTAGCCTGCACCCGCTCTGGTGGCACAGCAGTAAGCCACCTACTACCTCGACCAAAACTCAAGTCAGCCTAGATGCCCCAGGCATCTGCCTCAGAGACTCGATGTTCACTCCGCCCTTCTCCAGGGTGAAGCTCGGGTCTCCGGTCAACCTCATCATCGCTTGGCCCTGATTGGCCGTAGGAGTCATCAACCATCCTTGTATGGGGATCCTCAAGATCCTCCATACGTCCTCTAGTGTGGGAGTCATCTCCCCTATCGGTAATCAGAAGCAGGATGACCCCGGATACCATCTCTCTGCTAGGGTTGTCAGTAGCCCCATGTCTGTCGATACTTGTGGCATCTCTGCCACATGCTGTAAACCGACCTGAGCCAGTCGGTCGTGCTTTGCCTGATCAAGCATGGCTATGTCATCTCGTAGCCCATCGTATTTCCACTCCCGACTCTTTAGTAATCCCTTCTGCAAAACAAACAATAAAACAATAAAATTTATTAATAAATCAATCATTAAAATCAAATTAAATACATTTTAATCAAAGCTTAATTTCTTAAAAATGATGATATCGTCCACCATTGGATGATATCGTCCCAAATTGGGCAAAATCATCCTTTGTTAGGATGAAATCATCTCCGATTTCGCAACTTGGGGATCGCCCCTTGTTGGACGGGATCGCCCCTAGTTCGTCGATTTCGCCCTCCGACGAAATCGACGATCTAGGGACGATTTCGATGAAATCGGGACGATTTCGTCCCGACGTCGTCGACGGCCTAAAAACGGCCGCGATGCCCCAAAACAATCAAAATTTAAAACAAAAAATTGCACAAAACAAATTCAAACCTAATTTACTAGGATTAGATCCTTACCCGTAGCCCGCGTCGGACCTCTGTCGATCGGTGTGTTGTCTCCACCATTTTTTTCTCTTTGCAGAGCTCTAGAACAGTAAAAATGAATTAGGGTTTTACCCTATTTTTCTTAATTTTATTTAAAAACAACAACATTTTTAATTTTGCTTTTTCGTGTTTTTACCTCAAACGTTCGATTTGGGTAAAAACACGGAGGGGGCACCATAGCCAGTAGTCGTACGATTCGACCTAGAATCGTCGTCTAAAAAATGGAGTAAATTTTTGCTTTCTCGTAAAACGGGAAAAACTCGTCTTTAACGCATTTTCTTCAAAAAATTCGCTAAAGAGGGGGCAAAATGTAGCACCCTAAAATTGGCGCAATTAAACCTTAGTAAAAAGATAAAAATTTGAATTTTAACCCAAACCGCCCATTAACCGTCCATTACCCGCTTTCCTCATTTTTCGTGCCATTTTTAGGATTTGTTTTGACCGTTGGACGATATCGTCGATGATCAGATGAAATCATCCCAGATCTGATGAATTCATCTGGAACAGAACGTCCAGACGATTTCATCCCAAAACCAAATTTTCATAATTAGCTTATGTTTCAACAGCTTCTCTAACTTGGGCAGAAAGCGTGTCTACGCAGTTAGAGTCTCCCCCGTTGGAGATCTCCCAAATTGGGATGATCTCCAACCTCCTAACCTCTCCCTAATCCTATATAAACTGGGATTTTCTCAGTTTATCCCCCTGAACCCCCTAGCTGATTGATTTCCCTGCAAATTTAGTTCCTTATGCATTAGAGCATCCTCGCACCATCGTTTGCATTCTATATTTCATGTTTTCTTGCAGGAATTTTATTGTTTTTCATCTGGAGCAATCTTGGATCGTCGCAGGCGATTCCAGATGATTTCGGATGATCCTGTCGTAGATCGACGATGATCTCGTACGATCAGAGGCGATCTCGACTGTAGTCCAGATTGGGGGCAATCAGAGCCCAAAGTTTGCATTTTCTTATCATTTCTCTGCATTTCTTTATGCATTATCTTAGTTTATTATATTTATGCATCCTGGAGTTCACCTCATTTAGCATAGATGCATGATAAAGTCAAAATAAATTATTAAATTAATGCATTTCCTTTTAATTGCTATCTAGATCTATCATTTAGGTAAATTTACTATTATTTCTATCATTTCCCCTTGCTTTTGCAGTTGCATTTTTGGTATTTTGTATCTATTTTTATGATTGCAGGTTTTTGATGAATTCGTCTGATGAATTCGTCAGATCATCGATGATCTTGTCTGATCTCAGATGATCGACTGAGATCTGAGATGATACTATGCAATTCTAGATGATTACATATGATTTGAGATGATTTGGACTTCTACAAACCTCAGAATCTTCATCAGACATCCGAAATTAGGTATATTTTATCCTATTTAGCATACTCTCTATGTTTAGCATTTATTCATGTTTTTTGTATTCATAAAAATCAGCATTGGCATATAGAATAGCTTAGATTCATCTTGGCCAAACCTAGGAATTGAATGATTAAAGTATAAAATGAACACATCAAACCTACTCTCAACCTAGGTGTGGAAACTGCCATTCAAAAGTTTCCTGGTGAACCCACCATCCATCGAAAATTCACCCTTATACCCCTCCCCCGAGAGGCGGGACCTTCAAAGGGCCTCTCAATCGAGGTATTGTCCCATCCTTCTCGCATCCCCCTTCTGGGCATGGATCCTATAGCCTGAAGGTAAGGATGCAAAAAATTTGGAGCGATACAAGGGGCATCTACAGACACCTAAAATGTGTCATGTCAAGGGTGACTACTCATATGGACATGCTACAAGACCATATGGAGGATCTTGGATAGACTCCAAAATAGAGTAGTGGTTCTAACCACTCAATTTAGGTATTTTTACCTAAGCAAATTGAACCATAGCTTAAACCTATGGTCTCCAGTATAAACCATGGTTGATACCTGCAGTCTACAGTCTGGATCGCAACTATGACTTGCGGTCTTAACTAAATTTTAGTTAGGCCTTCCATCCAATCCAAATCGGTTAGAACGACCAAGATATCTAGAAGGATATAGTTGAATGACAGAATATTCTAGAGGCTTCCATCCCAACTATCCTAACCAACCTTCTTGGTCTTGGCTTCTCCATGAAGCCACCCCTAGCCCTAGGGGCATGCTATAAATACCCCCTCCAAATGGGAAGAAAAGGAGAGCAAGCATTGGAGATTTGAGCAATGAAGCCCTGGCAAATTGTATACTCAAACTGAGTATACTAAGAGATAGAGCTACTGCACTTAATTCTTGACCCTTTTACCACCATTCATGATGAACTGCATTATGGATGTCCTAAGTGCTTAGAAGGATCAAGAAATGCAAATCTAGGCAAACAAAGGCCATTCACATCAAATTGATCACCAAATAAGTCTGAGGATAATGAAGGCAACCCTTGAACATCAATTTTGACAAGGAGATTGAGCCTACTATCCTTGATTTTGAGGGTAAACTCATCAGAGGTCAAATTGTGGCTGTTAGCCGTGGTTCACACTATAGACTGCTCACCAGAGCTACGGTTTACAATAGGTGATAGATCACCTTACTATTTTCTTTTATGTCCAGCTAGTTAGGTTAGATTAGCCATTTTTTTTATTTGATAGCATTTTAGAAGACTTTTGACTGTAGAACTAGGCTAGATTCACAGTTTATGTTTAAATTTTAATTAGGATTAGAATGCTTTCTTTATGCATGTTTATGCTTCTTTGCATAGTGTAGATGCTATTTTACTTTATGCTATTACATGAATCTTGATTCACTTTGCATAGTTTAGCAGCTTTCTTTATGCTTTCTTGATTATGCATTTTAATGGTGTCATTATACATTTTACCTAAAAGGGCCTCATCACAAGAGGTTGCCTATATTTTTGACAGTCTTGTTGTTTCTTGACTGCAGGAAATAGTTCTAAAGGAGAGATAAAGCATCCAACCCCTTTCCCATTGCGAATAAGAGGTTCATCGACACCCTAGAGCAGTTTGTGTCACCCTGAGGGGAATTTTGATCACACCTACCCTTGATAGGGATTAAAAACTATTGTAATTAATGTATCAAATGGGTATCCCTAAGAGGGATGAATCTGTAATTTGATTTCATCAAAAATAATAAAGAATTCCTTATATTCACTTTATTTATTGTTATCAAATTATGCATGCCTATTTGTGTGTTTACCTTTGATTGTGATAGTTATAGCGGGTGTGAGCTTCCTTGGTGGTCACATTTTTCTTAAAATATCATTATCCCTTGCCATATATTGATCAAATACTGCACACAGTATCTAGAGTGGAGATATTTTTTCTAATCGATGGACTTTCTAGATTCAATCAAATGTGGGCCCGATATGAAGATCAATATAAGACAACCTTCACCACAAAATGAGGAACCTTTTCCTATCAATGCATGCCATTTGGGTTGTCTAATGTGGGATCCACCTTTCAAAGAGCAATGGATATGGCATTTGGTGAACTGGTGAACAAAGTGATCATCATTTACCTAGATGATATGACTGTATTTTCTCATAGAAAAGAGGATCACATAGAACACCTTACATAAGTCTTTAAGAAATGCAAGGAATTTGGGATATCACTCAATCCAAAGAAGTTAGTGTTTGCTATCCAAGAAGAAAAATTGTTGGGACATGTTGTGTCCAAAATAGGGCTTGCTATTGACCCAGATAGGGTGAAAGCTATTTTAGAACTATCCCTTCCCATGAATAATAAATAACTTCAATATTTCTTTGGAAATATCAACTTCATGTGGAATTTTATCTCTAATTTTATCCAAATAGTTAAACCCATGACTGAAATAATATAGAAAAATGTAGAGTTCAAATTTATTGAAGCATGACAGGATGCTTTTAGAAGTATCAAAGAAGTGATTTCATGAGCTCCAGTCCTTACCAATCCAGATTATTCCAAAGACTTCATATTGTATGTATTTGGAGCAGAGGAGAGCTATGTTATAGTGTTCACTCAAAAGGGAGAAGATGGCAATGAAAATCCAATTGCTTTCCTTAGTCAAACCTTGCAGGTTGATGAGGATTGATGTTTGATCACTTATATGACACCTCTAGTAGTTCCTAGCTAGGTTTGCATAGTTTATTTCTTGCAAATTAATAATTGTAAGTGAGTCTCCCTCTCACATGAACTTGTGGGCACTAGTTATCTTCTAGTTATCATTTAGAGTTTTATTTAGTAAGTGTGAACTCAAAGTAGGAAGTGTGTACTTCAAGATAGCTAAAATGGATCTTATAGTTAGCATTATTCCTTTTCTCTTAACTTAGAAGTTACGTGCATTCTCCTTTGCACTTTTGTAGCTTATGGTTAAGCATATTAGATCAAATCCATGATTTGATGGGTTTGGTTATGTATTTTTGGCCATTAGAGCCTATATAATGAGTTTGTAAATAATATGAAGTTAGTTGGATTTTCAATCCTTTTCACAGGAGCATGAAGAAAAGTACAATTTTATTGAAATACAAGTATATTCCATTATGAAATCCCTAAAGAAATTTAGGCACTTTCGCAAATCAAGGTCCTTGTGTATGTGGTACATCCAAATTTTAGAAGATTCATTATATAGGGGGAGATGGGTGAAAGAAGAGTGGGATGGACTACAAAGATTTAGGAGTTTAATGTAGAAATTAAACCAACAAAGCTAGTAAGAGGAAGGGCTCTCTGTCAGTAACTGGCTCAATCCATCATCGAAGAATCTAATCATATATAGATGAATATACTTTCATGAGGCAAGAAGATATGAAACTATCACCAATAAATTGGATCGCTCAATTAGTACATTATTTCAATTATCCAAAAGGATTGATAACATCTCAGAGAAGATATAGATTATAGGCAAGAAACTATGCACTGATAAATAATATCCTCTACTGGTGGAACTTTTACGGAGTACTCTTGAGGTGTGCACTACCAAAAAGGACTAAGAAAATTCTCAAAGAATTCCATGAGGGATTCCTAGGAGAGCATTATTCTACTTAGACCACGATAACAAATATTTTAAGAGCTAGATTTTATTGGCCATCTATTTTCTTTGATGCATTCAAGTTTGTTCGAGCATGTGAAAAATATCAAATATTCATAGAGAAATCCAAACATGCTACCATACCTTTACAACCAATAGTAGCGGAGGGGTCATTTTAGTAGTGGGGATTGGATTTCATTGGTATTATCAATCCAAATTCATTAGCTAGTCATAAATATATCCTCACGGTTATTGACTACTTTACAAAATAGACTGAAGTGAAAGCCACTAAGCATGCTAACCAACAAACAATGATTAATTTCTTGGAAATATTGATAACCAATTTTGGAGTCCCTACCACCATTGTGTCTAATAATGGTATGAATTTCATAGGTGCTAAAACCATGGACTTTGCTAGAAAATATGGTATTTATTGGAATGCATCTTCAAACTATTACCTATAGGTAAATGGTCTACCAACAAAAAATTATTAAGAATAATCAAGCGAAGCATAGAATTCCATCCAAAAACTTGGTACCTTTTGCTTGATTAAGCACTATAGGAAGACATAATCACGCCTAATAAATCACTAAAAACATCATCCTATGCCTTGGTCTACGGAAAGAAGGTAATTATCCATGTCAATTTGGAGCTCCTGACTCTCAAATTCATGAGTGAAATAGAGGTGAAATAATTCCCTACCATGGAAAAAATATTGGCACAACTGATGCAGTTAGAAGAAGAACATGAGAATGCATACAATAAACTGTGTCATCATCAAAATATCATCAAGCGTTGGTTTTATAGGAAGGCCACACCAAAGATATTATTTGAAGGTGATCTTGTACTAAAATGGGATGTTGATCGGGAAAAACTAGGTGTTCATGACAAGTTTTATTCTTTCTAGTCAGGTTTGTATCTCATCCAAAGTTACAAATACTCAAATGCACAGCAGCTATAGGATTTGGAAGGAAGACTACTCTCAATTCCTGTAAATGGTTAGTATCTTAAGTATTATGTGTAATTTTAATGATGATATGGATTGTATATATGTAAATATTATTTTCCTTACTGTCATTTTCCTTTAATATTGATGTATAAATATTTTAGGAGTATGTCATTTTATCTTCCTTCATCATAGAATTTTTGACTTGCGCATGCACCTAGTCTAGATGATAGGATGTCAGTCCAACTGAAGTCGCACTGATGAAAAGCCTTTGATAGATCAAGGAAGTTAAAATGAAGGTTGACAAAGTTAGGCAGGGTGAATATATAGTGGGAAGTCTTTTAATATGCCAAGACAAGAACCCCACCCATCGTAGGTGGAGAAAAGAGAAACTAGGAACCCCTACAGAATCTAAAAAGTGATGCCCTAATGGAATAGTAGCAAATGGTCTAGGTGGAAAATTAAAACAAGAAAATGGGTGAAAGATATAAAAAAATTTGCCCTCACACAAAGTGCTACAGTGATTAAGAGGTGGATGTAAATTTGGTATACAACGCATTTCTAAAGCCAAAGTTCTATCATGAATATTTTCACCCAAGCTCATCGAAAAGATAGTTGTATAGCCACCTCTGAGAGGACATGTACAAGAGATTTGATGCACCAATTATGTGTCAGGAATACCTTTATCTAACCTAATTAGTGAAGGGTACCATTAATATGGGGTGTGGAAAATACCAATCATTGTTGCAGCAATAGTGGCATGGTTTAATTACCACCAAATGGATAAGATAGTTCACATCTCAAGAATGCTAAAGAAATAATGGTTGGAGAAATAAGAATTTTCTAGATGAGCACACCTCAAGTAAACACATAAGCACAATCATTAAATCCAATGCAAATTAGGGGTACATCATCCTAAGCAAGTGGTAGGTTGTCATAAAAAACCAAATCTTATGCTTGATCTGCCTGCATTCAATAGGACTCTAGCAAAATTATGGTAGCACAATAATTAATAATTCTGATTTAGAAATTTTCCAAACCCCACTATGTTGGGCTGATAAAAGCAACAATTGAACTCCTCCATTGGTTACTAGTTCACCTCCCAAGGGAAATTCATAGGGATCGACTGTCATAAGAAATGTATTTCAAAAGATTTACCTTGGTTTAAGCAAATTTCTTGTCACAATATTTTTAATTCCCCGTTCGCATCTCCAACTAGGCATTATAAAATAGGGAGCGAATAAGTCGACCTCCCACTTTTTTCCTTTTTTAGTTTGTTGATATAACACTTGGAGCAATGCCAAAATCTTGCAAAATTTTAAAATTGAGGAGGTTTTTTGACCTCTGGTGGCCACCCATCTCTGGATAAAGGAGTTCTTGTGAAGATAATTTTAGATCTAAGATGACAAGGATAAGAGCCAAAAATAAAATGGAGGACTCATATGAAGATCTCAACGATACTAAGATAACCATAAGAGGCAAGATAAAAATCACTTGCGAAGTCGCGATAACCTTGGCGGTGAAACTTTCCAATAAAAATCTAGTGGCCCTCTCTTGGAGAAGTTAGCTAAGTGTGTATATGTCATTCCCTATCCACTCATGCCCTGAGTTATTTCACACTATTACAAAATTCTACAACGTAGCTACTGGTGTAGAGTGAAATGTAGAAGGGCAAGTGTTGTTTCATATAAATGCTAGCACTATTCGTAAGACCTTCATTCCCAAAGCCTCTTTTACTCTTGAGCTTCAAGGCAATGTGAAACCACTATTCAACACTATAGAAATATATGAAAAACAAAACCAACTACTCAAATATGGCCCTAAATAGTGGGTGACTCAAGCCGTTGATGAATTACCATATGATTACATGGACAACACTCGATCGATGAAGGAGTTTAAGTAGGGATTTCGATCCATTTTATCCTTGTTGGCTATCTTATTGGGTCTCCCATATGATGAGGATATGCACCCACATAAAATGGTGATGGCATATGTTGTTTCATGGGCCTTCATGTTCATAAGGTTTGATTGGGCATATTTCTTTTCCAAAAGCATACAAAAGTAAATGGCAGACTACCAAAGTAAGGAAAGCAAAGAACTCTAATATGTGTTGCATTTGGCCTGGTTATTCTTCCATAACATACCTCAAGATAGGAACACAATGCATATCTAGGATAAAGATGAAAAATGATAGATATGCCCGACGATAGAATGGATACATACACTCAGGAGGAGTAGTTCCTATTTGGATTTCAACAAAGAATTTTTGGATCCCACCTTCGCATATATTTACCAGGCCTGTTCACATTTGTCAAAAAGGGTGAAGGATTTATTAAGAACCAGTACTCAAGAGATCAGATACTGGTACTTTCTAGAGGAAGTGATGTGCATCTGACTATATGGGTTTTTAGAATTCCCATATTTGCTTCCCTTCTATGTGATGGACTGGGTCTTTGGTATGGAGGTATACCAACAAATTTTCTTCATTGAATAAAAGTGAGGAATTGAAGCCAAAAAGAGGGTAATTTTCACGTAGACAGTATTGTTCAAACCCATCCTTCTACCTAAAAATGAGGAGGTTCAATTTTAGGAACTCGATGGAAAACTATATACCCTCGATCTCCTTGTGGTGACATCCAGATGGCATTATGACCTCGATCATATTCTGTAATTCAAGCTCCAAGACAATATGAGGCCAAGATAATTCAAACATCACCAAAATGAGGCTAATGAAAAAGTTTTGAACTATAGGAATTTTCTAGAATATCAAGTAACACCCATGACCAGGTTTCAAATGCATAAGTGGCCATCATGGAGGGCTTGTTATCTATATCTGAAAGTATTTAACCCCAATAAATATTCTTCTCAATGGATAAAATCATCCTTGATCCAAGAGGTTATCCGGTAGAATAAGTTGGTGGACAATAAAATTGAACAATGGTGGATTATGCAATGTGAGTAAGATGATGTTAAGAAATTATTCCTCGTAATAATAGATGAGGAGTTCTCCATCATGTTTGATGCCTCAGGAAGAAGAAGGATGGAGAAGACCTTACCCTTAAAATCTTAAATATGTTAGCTACAGTTAGTCTTGGGTAAAGTGAGGAGTATTCATAGGAGGATGATGAGGAGCAAGAGATCCAAAGTAGCCTCTAGGTACCAGCAAGCCCAACCAATATAAGAACAAGTGAGAAAAAGGTCTTGCCTATGGATCCTCCATAAAAATTCAAAATTACTAGATCGACTAGGTCTAGTGGGATTGAAGATTAAAATTCCTTTTTACCTCCACCTTTGAAAGTCAAATCAAGTAGAAATATGAAATGTTTTCCAAGCCCTAATGTGTTGCAAGCTCAACAAGAAGTAAATGAATGGTGAAATCTACCTCTTAAGGTTTTGAATATAGAAGGAATGGTGACCTCAAGAAAGATTCAAAAGCAGTAGCTAGTGGTAAAGGAATCCCCAAATATGATCCAAGAATAAGTCATGGTGGAAGTGATGGAAGTAACTTCAACATCTCCTCAATGAGCCCCATTGTTAGAAGCCATAGAGGATTCCCCCACCTTGTCCCAAATGCAAATCATTGGGATAATCCCAGCCATAGCCCACATGGTACATCCACTCCCTCATTGTCCCTAGAATGCACTCTTCAAGAAATCACTTGAGTTCCCATCACTTATCTTGCTCAATCCTCCAACCATGATATCTATTTTGATTTAATCATCACCTATGACAATGCCTTTACCCAGTACACCCCAAAAACCAACCATTCAATTCCAACCTGCCCAGTTGTCTATAACATTTTCAAACCCAAAGAAATTGAGTGGAATAATGAGTTAACTCTAGACCCGCACCTTGGCATCCTATCTAGTAACCCCCCTTTCATATTTCCTAACTACACTGATTCTCACATAGGTTACAAAGGAATATTTATCAAAGGTCTACATTATGATGAAAAAATTACAAGATAATCAAATAAAATGGGATGATCATCAGTGGTAATAACTAGAAGAAGAGTGTGCATTGATGGTTCCCACAACACATCTTGAGCTTGACTCGATAGAAGGAAATATGTACTGCCAAAGGTCATCAAGGCTCTTGTAGAAATGGGGTAGAAGGAGTGGGACTTCTAGATAATCACTAAGGATGTTTCAAAGATACCTAAGGTGGAGATCCTTCAAAATTTGTATGTGCAGGGTGACACACTCTTTTTGAAGAATAGTAAGGAGGAGAAGGAGGTAAATCTAGAAAAGAAGAAGACTGATAGTCTAGAAGATAAGCTCAAGTGAGCAAAAGTGGAGCAACAAGCTCTGGAGCAATAGGTGAAGCAGATCCAAGAGGGTCTAAAAAATTCCCCTCCCAAAAGGTATTGTGACAAAAGGATGAGGAGATCAGTTCATGGAATGCCAAGTTCTAGACTGCCTAGGTTAAACTTCAACAACTGGAGAAGTCCTTGTAGGATGCTCTGATCAATATTTAGAAATAAATATATACACCTTGTGGATCAACAATTTCAAAGCCCTAGATAAAGGAAATCAAAGATTTATATCTAGGTAAAGTAAAAGAGGTAACATTGAGGGTGTTTCCCTTCTTTATGAGGAAGCTAGCATATACTCTGTTAATATCCAAAAATACAAATATGGAATTAACCAAAAAGTGAAAGGTGGTGCACAACATGGGCCCTCATGCACTAGCTTTAAAGGCAATATTCGGAAGGGCAGATTCTATTTTACTGGAATGCTCAAAATGGGAGAGGTATCAAGCCAAGGCCCACATGGATAAAATACTTATGGTTATGGATCTATACTATGAGGGCAAAGATATCCATGCCACCTTGAATAAGGAAGTGAAAAAATGAACATGATCAATGATACACTTAGAAAACTTAGCTCTCTAGGGTTTTGGGATAGTAACAAGCAGTTCCATATAGAGTAGGACCTCATCAATCACTTCAAGACCCTAAAATAGAATGAAAGCAAAATTGTTGCACTTGAGGAGCTAGTTGCAATGGATAAAATTATGAACTTTATCTTAAGGCTATACAATTTTCATGCCAAAATAGAAGAGGTGGCTAAGAATTATTGTGATCCTTCTTTCAAGGAGATTTATCGATTAGAGACTATAAATGATAAGATGAAATATGCTTCTCTCTGATGAGGATTGATGTTTGATCACTCATATGACCCCTCTAGTAGTTCCTAGCTAGGTTTGCATAGTTTATTTCTTGCAAATTAATAATTGTAAGTGAGTCTCCTTCTCACATGCACTTGTGGGCACTAGTTATCTTCTAGTTGTCATTTAGAGTGTTAGTTAGTAAGTGTGAACTCAAATTAGGAAGTGTGTACTTCAAGATAGCTAAAATGGATCTTATAGTTAGCATTATTCCTTTTCTCTTAACTTAGAAGTTACGTGCATTCTCCTTTACACTTTTGTAGCTTATGGTTAAGTATATTGGATCAAATCCATGATTTGATGGGTTTGGTTATGTATTTTGGGCCATTAGAGCCTATATAATGAGTTTGTAAATAATATGAAGTTAGTTGGATTTTCAATCCTTTTCACTCTCCCTACCACTAAAATTTGGGAGCACACCTTTAAGAACCTCAAAATTCAAATCCCTATGAGGAAAGCACCCCAGGCCAAATATTTGGAGGACGGCAGTAGTAATGAACTGAGCCGAGAGGGGTGGTAGATTTTTTAATATAAGGGCCTCCTTAGGCCTAATATAATTTTTATGGATAATTATTTTGATAAATTTATAGCCCAATGGATAGTGGTTAGGGTTATTTGTTATTTTAAATTTTGTTTCAAATTTTAATCAATTCAAAAGGTTGCCTAGGTTATCCTTTTTTACAAGTAAAATGCCTTGAAAGCCGCCAAGAGTGTGGGATAGAAAATTGAGCATCCTCGAACTTGGGTGGATCTCAAAAAACCCTACCCCAAAAATAAGGTAGAATTCATACCTTGGAAAAAAAATTTTCCCCAAATATGTTCACTGTCGCTCTCAAAGTGTCGTCCAAGCTGAGTAGATGAGGGCAAAGATTTGGATGGACACAAAATCAAGGTGGGTCCCAAAACCTCACCCTATATTGGATGGTAATTTAGAAAGAGTAAATAGTAGGAGCAATCCTAAATCCCCACCCTAGCCTGAGTGGAATTCTAGAAGGTATTTAAGGGCGAAAGCACTCCAAAATGTTGCCTGAACAAAGTGGGCAGGGCAGAGAAATAGGTATCCAAAAGATAAATTAAATGATTCCAAAGTACCACCCTACCTAAATTAGATTCCACAATGGATGAAATATTAGGTAAAGTCATGATATCCCTTAGGATAAAACCACCACCCAAGATGGAAACTTAGCAAAAATACAACAGAAAGTTAGAAGTAGGTCCTCACCTAAAGGTTCTCTCGATGCAAAAGTGGACACCTAGTGAAATAAAAACTAATGGAGGCTTATAGAGGACCCAGGAGCCTACCACAGAGTTCAATTTAAAAAATTAGGGGTTAAGGCTTCCCGCCAGAGCATGACATTCAAGGTAAAGGAAGGTTGTAGATGCAATTAATGCCCCAACTACCCTAGTTTTAGGCATGAGTGTATGAAGGACAACTATACTACCAGATGCAAAACCATACTGAGTATTTGGATGAATTCATTTAATGTAGCCAGCCTTAGTGATGCAAATATGTTAAATAAGACTTGCAAAAGATTTGCGAAAGCCAACCATCCACTACTATGGTGATGCCTCATTAATTGAATATAGCTATCCTGTAAAGAAAAATGAGGTGGGTCTCACATCTATAAATAGTAGAATGAAACATATTCTTAGGGTTGGATCTTGACCATTACAATTTATATGTAATATTTTGAGGCATACTAAATACAAATGAATCATTGTCTGACCTTCAAACACTTTCATGTATGTATGAATCTCATGGTTGTTTAATTCTACTAAAATTGGTGAATGAATTAGTTCTAAATTTGCATTCTAGATTCTTACTATTTGTTTATCAATTCTAGAATTTACAATCATATTTTATGCATTATTGATTATTGGAATATGTTGGATGGTATTTTAGATGGTTCAAGTGTATGTTGGGTATGTTTCATTTCTAATATTATGTATATATTGATGCGGTTAATCCATCCTTTCACATTTTAAGGTGTTAAATTAGAAATATCTCCTTGCCCTTTCTATGAACATAACCAAAATAGTTAGAACCTTCCAAGGAATCAATCTACTTTGGATATTGGTTGCAAGACCTCACCATATTGCATTCATTTAATGTTGGTTGATTTTTTGGGCGCACAACCCCTTCCATTAGTTGTAGATATCTAACAAACACATAGTAATATGGAAGGCCAAGAGTCATGTCTCATTATAAATAGGCCTTCTTAGAGTAGAAGAGAAAACAATGTTTTTGGAGTGCATAAGGTAGAGTAGTTGTAGATACAATGTAGAGCATTTTTACAATATGGAGGATTAGAGACCTCCATTGCATAGCATTGTACATTTTTGTGAGCTTTCATTAATGGCTATTTCTTGAGTATTTTTAGAAGTTTCTACTCTTATTTTCATGCATATTAGTTAGCCATTATCATAGATATAACATTGCATGCTTATTTCATTACTTGTGGTTGCATTTTTTTAAGTTTATAGCTTCAAAAGCTAACATATAGCTATTTTTTAATTGTTGCTAACAGTCACAGTAAGTGCAAAGAGCTAAAATATTGAGCCAAGTAAGAGCCAAGATAAATTTTTAGATTTTGAGAATTCGTGAAGTTCCAAAGTTACAAAGAGCAATGGCTTTCTCAATTGCCACTTCCACTATCAAAAGTAAAGTTAAAAAATTAGAATAAGAATCATCATTTCAGAAGCTACCAAGGAATAGCACCGTTGAACAAGAATGGGGAATAGAAAACACTATTATTTTTAGCTTCGAATCAAGCATGGAGGATTGGCAATGATATCATGCCCTATTGAGGGGGTTGTTTAATAGAGTAAATAGATATCAAAATGGCCCAATCCCATACTGTAATATGTGGATGGGTAACCTAGCTAAATTGATATAACCCAAGGTGTACTACTCATCCGACCTCTTTTCATGGCTTGCAATGTCATATGACCCAAAAATTAGAGCAATAAGGAGCAACATGAACCATGTCCTCTTCAGACTAATGCTAGATTATATTTGCAAAAAAAATATTTCTCGATAAGGCCATGTTTATCTTCAACAAAAAGGTAATTACTGCACAAGCTCAACACATTATTGGGACCTCCTTTTATGCCAAGTTATTTGATTACAATGAAAAAGTTTCAACTCATTTTCCTATTCATAAATGTACACTGTGTAACTGGGCCAAGGATTACATGGATATCATCAACATATTAATGGGGATTGAAGATCTAAGTTGGGTTGAAAAAGAGGTTATGTTCTTAATTGTTTAGTGCAATAAGAAAGGGTAGCCTACTATGTACAAATGGAAAAACTTAATTAGTGACACTATTAATAGAGAACTCATAGAATTACAAAAGGCCATAATTGAAAATAGGAAAATAATACCTCATTTCTCACATTATTCCTTCCTCATCCACCTAATAGTGGGACACCTAGGTCAAAGGGCAATCACTGAGTTGGGAGGAGTATATGAAGGATTGGTTCAAGATAAACTTCCCTAGATACAAGAAGGAGCATCAAGTTATACCCAATTCTTTGGTAGATTCCTCCCCTCCATATATCACTCACTCTGCAACAAGATCCCTTATAGAATGATACCAAGGATAGCAAAAATTTTGCATGACAACAATATAAGAGATTAATTATTTATAGAAGACCTCACTTATATTAGGATATATGGGGATAAAGTTCCTCCTAATGTGTTGCCTAGTTATTGTCCTATGTTAATAGCTGCTTTAGAAACTGTAAAACAAATTGTAAAAGAGGCCAAAGTAAGGGTGATAAGGAAATAGGCTAGAATCCCATGGGTCACTATTCCATGCAATATGGGACACTATGTGTATAGAGGGTATCCAATTTTACTAGGGTCCTTATAGTGAAGAACATGTGCTTATACTGAGAGGGGGGGTGAACAGTATATAATAAAACTTTTTGCTTTTTAATCCAAATGACATCATCAGTAGTATTAAAGCAGTAAACATCACATAAAGCATCACACATATGAGAGACATGATTTTACGTGGTTCACCCAAAGATGGCTACTTCCACGGAGAAAATATTTCTTATAAATTTTCTCAAATAAATTCTCTTGGGAATCCTTTCCCTACAATATTTATGGACCTCTATCCAAAGGAGATACCAATCCCCTAAATCAAGTTCGTGGATCTCTATCCATAGGAGAACTCCTTCTCCTCTGCTCTGGTTGGTGATCCTCTAGAAGACTACTGCCTCCACCGCACTGGGTTGTGGATCTCTCTCCACTGAAGACTCTTATCCCCACTCAGAAGACCTATCCTCACTACCCTGGCTGATGGATCTCTATCCACTAGAGACTACTGTCCTCTCTGCTCTGTCACCTCCAAAGCTCTGTCTCAAATCTGCACTAAACATAGTCCTTCGGTCTAGCACAAATATGCTCAATATCTATCTCTTATAAAAATGTCCTCAAATCGCACCAATCTGCTCAACAAGTCCACACAGAACTTGCTCCAATATGCTCAACAAGTCCACACAAAACTTGCTCAAATCTGCTCAACAAGTCCACATGAACTTGCTCAAATATGCTCAACAAGTCCACATAGAACTTGCTCAAATATGCTCAACAAGTCCACACAAAACTTGCTCAAATCTGCTCAAAAAATTTCAATCACTTTCTTAGAAACATAAGGAGAATTTTTAGAGACTCAATATGCTTCAACTCAATGCTCAATCACTTTCTCAACTCAATTCAGAATATAGAATAATTTATTTTATGGAACTTGAACAATCACTTCACACATCCACTTGACTAGGCTCAACCAACTCTACTCAACCAATCACTCAATGAGATAATCCTTGCTCACAAACCCTAGTCCAAGTATATGATCACTTACTCAAAATATTTCCAACAATGCTCAACAACCAATCTCACATAACAATGATACTCTTCTTTTCAACCCATTCGTCTCCCCCCAACACTCAATAGGAAACCCTAATCAAGTCCTTTTCACTCCAAACTTATTTTCTAGAAAACCAATCAATCAATTCAACTATGGAAGAATATGCTCATACCTTTTTCTTGATTGGAGGATGATCTTCAAAAACTGCCTTCAGGAATATCTTCTTCTTTGCCAAGTGCCAAGGGTTAGATAACAAGTGTTATACTTCACAAAATACAAGAATAGCTCAATTTCATAATACACCTTATATCTCCTTCTCAATAGCAATATTTGACAATAATATCTTCATAGAAATTTCCTTTTCAATTTTTTATATTTCACAAAATTGATATTCCAACTTAATTTCTATCTCCTAAGGTAAAATAATATTTACCTTAATAAAGCACCTATTTACCACTTAGGTAAATAAATTAATATCACCTTATAACTCCCTAACCTTAGCACAATTAATCAAATTCCATATACACCCTTAAAACCTTAGCACAATGATCAAATACCACAAATATTCCCTTATTCCTCCTAAACCTTAGTATTATGCAAAAATTAAAATTAAATTATAAAAACCTTTGGTGAATCCCTTTCCACAATTTTTAGAGTTTCGAACCTGTGCCTTCTTCCTCGGCTGGCACCTTAGTTGTGGTAAGCTAGCCATGTGAGCTAAGTGCTCCACGTGCTTAGCTTAAGCACTAAGGTAGCTTAAGCCTTCCACAAAGGCTTCAAAGCCTTTGACCTTCTCTCACATCTAGTGCCAAGCTAGACCATGAGCGTTGTACCTTCTGCCTTGATCCTTGCTCGAACACGAAACATGATGCGCTACCTTGCTCTGCAATATCTCTCTTTCACATTTTTTGGAGGCTTCAGATTTTTGCCATTTTTCGAATTCGAATGATGCACTTCCCTAAGGTTTATCTTAGGGTTTAAATACCCTTCATTTGCTTTGCATACAACGTCGGAGGATGATTCGATTTGATGATGTCGACTTGTATAAATTATAATTTATAATTAATTTAAATTCAAAAGAATTTAAATATTATAAATTTAATTTATAAACTTTAGACTTTAATAAAAATTAAAGCCCTCATTGAGTTAATATCAAATTATCATTTGCACTTCACTAGGTTGATGAAAAATAATTTTTCCACCTTGGTTTTAATAAAAACCTTAATTCTGCCATCACAATATTAGAGAACTATCATTATGGTTTTAATAAAAAACCTTTTAATGTGCCACCATGGTTTTAACAAAAACCCTTATAAAAACATATTTGGACAACTTTTCTCCATCTCTTTGCATTGCTTCCTGGTGTTAATGATGATGTACTCCATGGTGTTAATGATAGCTTCATGTGTTCACTTTGGCATCAATGACAACTTTTCACCTTGACATCAATGACAACTAAATGAGCTCAAAATGTCCAACAATCTCCCCCTTTGTCATTGATGGCAACCCAACTTATTTTTACCGAAAACTTGACCTTTCCTTTGTTCTGCTCCCCTGGGACAATGCTCCCCTTGGCTCAATGCTCTCTCCTCTTTTCTCAAATACCAAATCTCTCCCCCTTACTCAAATCTCTCCCCCTTTGACATCAATGGCAAAGGGTCACCTTTGGGGCTCGGGGCTAAGAATGAGCCTCTTAGCTTAGCCCCTCCCCCACCTCCTCTTGAGGTGGTTAATTCTGGGGTGGGAGTCTCACTCCCAATCTTCCTCGAAGATACTCAAAGGTTTCCTTTGGAAGTGGCTTGGTGAAAATATCTGCTATTTGTTCCTTTGTAGAAATATATTCTAGCCTGACCTATTTATCTATCACCTGTTCTCTCAAAAAATGATACTTAATCGGAATGTGCTTTGTCCTGGAATGCATCACTGGATTTTTTGAGATGTTTATAGCACTTGTATTATCACATAGTATGGGAATAGGATTATCATGTTTTATCTTGAAGTCTTCCAAAGTTCTCTTCATCCATAACACCTGTGTACAACTGGCTACTGCTGCAATGTATTCTGCTTCTGTTGTGGATAAGGATACTGAAACCTACTTCTTACTTAGCCAAGAGACTAAACAATCTCCAAGAAAGAATGCTCCTCCACTTGTGCTTTTTCTGTCATCAATGCTGCCAGCCCAATCCGCATCTGTATATGTTGTCAGTGTAAAACTATCACTTTTGGGATACCAAAGCCCAAAATCCATAGTCCCTTTTAGATACCTAAAAATTATTTTTACTATTGCCACATGTGTTTCTTTAGGTGTTGCTTGAAACCTTACCACTAATCCCACTGACTGTACAATGTCTGGTCTTGTAGCGGTAACATACAATAAACTGCCAATCATAGATCTGTACAATCTCTGATCTACCTCTAGAGATTCATCATCCTTACTCAACTTGCATCCTGTGACCATGGGGGTACTTACTGGTTTACAATATTCTAGCCTGAATTTCTTTAACATTTCTTTTATATACTTGGCTTGTGAGAGAAACACTCCCCTTTCTGATTGTGAAATCTGAAGTCCAAGAAAGAAGGACAATTCACCAAGCATAGACATCTCAAATTCATTTTGCATGTTCTTAGCAAATTCTTTACACATCTTATCATTGTTTCCCCCAAAAATGATATCATCAACATAAACAACCACTATTAGTAGATCACTCCCTTCATTTTTGATATATAAATTATTGTCTGCTATTCCTTTTTTGAATCCCTGTTCCTGAAGATACTTATCCAATCTTGAGTACCATGCTCTTGGAGCCTGCTTTAGACCATACAATGCCTTTTTCAATCTGCATACATGATCTGGTTTATCTGTTAGTATGAATCCCTCTGGTTGTTCAATGTAAACTTCTTCTTCTAGAACACCATTTAGAAATGCTGACTTGACATCCATCTGATATACCTTGAAGTTCTTGAAACTTGAGAAAGCTAAAAATATCCTTATAGCTTCAAGCCATGCAACTGGAGCAAAAGTCTCATCAAAGTCAATTCCTTCTACCTGTGCATAACCTTTGCATACTAACCTTGCTTTATTTTTGACCACTTGTCCATCTTCATTTAACTTGTTTCTGAATACCCATTTTGTGTCGATCACATTTTTGTCCTTTGGTCTTGGAACAAGTTCCCAAGTTTTTCTTTTCTCTATCTGATCTAATTCTTCATCCATTGCCTTAATCCAAAATTTATCCTCACTTGCCTGAGTGAAGTCTTTTGGCTCAATCTTAGATAGCAAAGAAAAATTTGCTTATTGAGATGGTTTTATTATTCTTCTCCTTGTTTGTCTTTCATCTAGATTCCCGATGATCTGCTCTTTTGGATGATGCTTTTGTACATACCTGGATGGAGTTTTGGGAAGAAGTCTTTGTGTTTCTTCTTCTTATTTATCTGATTCCTCACAAAATTCTTCTTGACAACATCCATCTTCTTGATACACAATTTGTTGAACTGGTTCTCTTGAATCTATCTTCTCATCAATTGTTACATTCATACTTTCCACCATAGTGCGTGTTCTTTTGTTGAAGCATCTATAGGCTTTACTCCTTGTGGAATAACCAAGAAAAATTCCCTCATCACATCTTGGATCAAACTTGCCTAAGTTTTGATCTTCCCGTCTTATGTAACATTTGCTTCCAAAAATTTTGAAGTGTTTTACAGTGGTAGGTCTTCCTTTCCAAAGCTCATATGGAGTCTTGTGATGATTTACCCTCATTTGAGCCCTAGTGATTATGTATACTACTGTGTTTACAACTTCTCTCCAAAAACCATCTGATAGCTTAGATTCATTTAACATAGCCCTAGCCATATTTTCAATAGTCCTATTTTTCCTTTCAACTACCCCATTTTGTTGAGGAGTTCTTGTTGCTGAGTACTCTCTCTTGATCCCATGTTGTTCACAAAACTCTACAAATTCATTTGAAGTAAATTCTCCTCCTCTATCAGATCTCAGACACTTAATCCTTTTGCCAGTTTCATTTTCAATCAATTCCTTAAATGCTTTGAATTTTTCAAAGGCCTCTGACTTCTCTTTTAGGAAGGCCACCCAAACCATTCTGGAATAATCATCTATAAACAGTATAAAGTAGCTATCACCCTGAATACTTTGTGTTATGGTAGGACCACATAGATCAGTATGTATTAGGCTCAATGGCTCAGATGACATATATCCTTTTGACTTAAAGGTTGTCCTAGTTTGCTTTCCATGCTGATAGGGTGCACAGATTGTGTTTTGAGGTCTTCTTATTTTGGGTAAATCTCTGACCGCCTATTTATTGCTTATGTTGACTATGTTGTCAAAATTCAAGTGACCCAATATTCTATGCCATAGCCAACTCTCATCTTCTTGTGATAGAAAACACTTTTCCCCTTTGATCTCATTGAGCATGTATAAGTTGTTTGGGGTTCTTCTTGCATTGGCAATGATTTTTCCAGTTTCTGATTTTCTTATCTCACATCTATCTGGATGGAAAGTAACCATGTACCCTTGATCACAAAGTTGACTTATACTCAGCAGGTTGTGTTTTAACCCTTTAACATACAATACATTTTCTATTTTTGTTTTCCCATTATCTAAACTTAGAGTTCCTCTTCCACCAATATTTGTTGATCCATTATCACCGAAACTTACTGATCCTCTATTTGTTTCTTTTAGCACAATGAATTTGTCTTTGTCTCCTGTCATGTGACTAGAGCAACCACTATCAAGATACCATTGTTCTTCTTTATCCTGAGCATGAAGGGTTGTTTGAACTAACATTGATCTAGCCTTAACAATTTTCCTTTCATATTTCCTAGTTGTTGAAATTGCTTTTCTAGACTCAGGAAACATCATTTTACACCATCTAGCCTTGTGCCCAAAATTATTGCATTTGTAACATATAATATCATCATCCATGAGAGGTGCAAAGGAATTGAAATTTCTATTGACATTGTTTCTTGCACAGTGTACAACTCTATGACCATATTTATTACAAGAAAAACAATGACCATGGAAGAAATTATGTAACCTGTTTGGATGTCTTGAAGTTTGTGGTGAAGTAATCTTCCTCTTGTGATTAACTCTTATCCAGGGTTCTTCTTTGCTTTCTTCCTTTCTTATATCCTTTGCTTGCTTATCCTTGTTTGAGGTTTCTACTTTTTGAAGACTTGATTCCTCTTTTTGTTTCTCATATTCTGCATCTTGTAGTACCTTGGTCCTTTCAACTTCATTCCTTAGGTGGACAACTTCTGCTTCCAATATTTCACATTCTATTTCCCTGGATCTCAACAGATCGGTCATGTCCTGCTCAATATTATTTCCTTCTTCCACCCTAATCTTGAGTTCTGTTAGATTTTGTATAAGTTCCATTCTTGCTTCTTCATCTTCTTGAACTTGTTCCTTCAAGCTTGAATTCTTTTCTCTAAGTTTTTCCAATTTTTTGAGAGCAGCAAAGAATTCTTATTTTATGTCAAACATAGTCTCTTCTTCATCTTCTGAAGTCATGTGTGCTACTGATGGATCCTCCTCCAAGTTGTTAGTCTTTTCATGGAGGGACCCGCTCTGATACCAATTGAAGAACATGTGCTTATACTGAGAGGGGGGTGAACAATATATAATAAAATTTTTTGCTTTTTAATCCAAATGACATCATCAGTAGTATTAAAGTAGTAAACATCACATAAAGCATCACACATATGAGAGACATGATTTTACGTGGTTCACCCAAAGATGGCTACTTCCACGGAGAAAATATTTCTTATAAATTTTCTCAAATAAATTCTCTTGGGAATCCTTTCCCTACAATATTTATGGACCTCTATCCAAAGGAGATACCAATCCCCTAAATCAAGTTCGTGGATCTCTATCCATAGGAGAACTCCTTCTCCTCTGCTCTGGTTGGTGATCCTCTAGAAGACTATTGCCTCCACTACATTGGCTTGTGGATCTCTCTCCACTGAAGACTCTTGTCCCCACTCAGAAGACCTATCCTCACTGCCCTGGCTGATGGATCTCTATCCACTGGAGACTACTGTCCTCTCTACTCTGTCACCTCCAAAGCTCTATCTAAAATCTGCACTAACAAGTCCTTTGGTCTAGCACAAATCTGCTCAATATCTATCTCTGGTCTAGTACAAATTTGTCCTCAAATTTGCACCACAACTCTGCTCAACAAGTCCACTCAGAACTTGCTCAAATCTGCTCAACAAGTCCACATAGAACTTGCTCAAATATGCTCAACAAGTCCACACAGAACTTGCTCAAATATGCTCAACAAGTCCACACAGAACTTGCTCAAATATGCTCAACAAGTGGTAAGGTTTTCCTTACTTCCCTTGCTTAACACGGGTATCTCAATAAATTATCAATGCAATAGTGAATAAGCGAAGTAGAATATAACATAAAATAGCTAAAGATTATTTTGTAAAGGAACCAGGCCACTAGGAGGGCAGATCCCGTCGTAAAGGCAATTGTGCATGAACGCAAATGAAATTGGATAAAAATATGATAAATGATTTAAAACAAACACTTGGATTTCTATAATCAAATGAACTCTTTCATAATATAGCCGACATCTATATTATGTTAGGTATGTAACATGACTCCCCTCCTCGGAAAGCTTTGTCCTCAAAGCTAGAAATGTTTGGAAAATCCTTTCAGGTTCCCATGTAGCCTCTTCATCTAGTAGGCCCTGCCATTTGATGAGAAATTCTTGGATGTGACGAGAGCTCCGTATGCGTGTTCTGCTTTGTAGAACTGCTTCTGGCTGGAGGTATATACGCCCTTCTGCATCGAGTATTGGTACTTTTGACTGAGATTTCACTTTTTGGCCGATCACCTTCTTGAGACACTGTCTGGCATGGTCATGGGATCTTTTGGAAGGTAGTCCCTTTGGTTCTTGGAAGACCTCTTCATAATGTGCTACTATGTCCCGTAAATCTGGAGCAAAAATACCCAAAATTGCTCGAGATTGCTTTTCCAAACAAGTAATTTGAGCTATGAATCCGTATCCAACCTTTTTTAATGTTTTCTCCATACTATGAGAGCTCACCATCTGTGATGGGGGAGTAGTAATACCTTGTAAGCGAATGACACGTCCGTTTTCCTTCCATTCCAAAAATAATTTTTTGAAATTGAAGCTGACCGTGTCTAGTATTTCGAACCATTCAACTCCCAAAATAACATCAGAGTTCTCTAAATTCATTATGAAAAGAGATCCAAACTAGGTATAAGTTCCCATTTTAATGGAGACTTGAGATGTTCTCCCAACACATTGAGCGTTCACCCCGTTGGCTACTAGAACCTGGAATTTGTCTTTGTTGGAAGAATTAATGAATAAATTCAAAGCTTTTGTTGTTTTGATGTCGATAAAATTGTGGGTACTGCCTGAATCAATTAGCACATTTACCTTTTTCTGGTGGAGAAATCTCGGTACCTTGATTGTATGGTGGGCTGTTAACCCCATGAGGGCATGCACGAAAATAGCCATTGTATCCTCTTCCTTCTTGTCTAGAACAATCGATAGTTCTTCTTGAATAGGTTCTTCCTGGTGGTATGCTTCTTCCTCTTCTCCTTCATATTGAGCGCATTCAATATGAAAGTTTTGTTTTTGTGCACATGCTTGTTCTCTGGGATGGTGATTGCAACATTTATAGCAGAAGTATCTTGATGGTTGATCATTTCTGGGAAAAGAGTTGTTGCCATACGAAGGATGATTATAAGTTTCATGTTGTGTATACAATTGAATTCTCTTCTCAGCTAGCTTGGCTATTCTTATGCAATCGTTCAACGAGGTTGGATTTTGAATGTCCACCTCCACCTTAATATTTTATTTCAAACCATTGCAAAAAGCTCCTACAACTGTGTCTGGACTGAGGTGTAATGCATACGATAGTAAACTAGTAAATTCAGAGACGAACTCACTAACTGATCTTTCTTGTTTAAGAGATAACAGTCTTACTATGTATGATGATGTAGCTCCTTCATCAAATCTTTCTAAAAAATAGGTAGTGAAATTATTCCAGAAAACAGTAGCTCCTTTCTCGCGTTTAAGCCATACGAACCATTGGTAAGCCTCAGTGCCTAATTTTGATGTCGTGAAAGGGACTTTATCAGAATCCCTAATTTGGTATAAGTCTAGAATGCCTTTCATTTTGGCTATCCAACCACGAGGATCATGACCCTCAAAAGTGAGCATATCAATGCGTGGAAAATTATTAGGGCCTCTCGGTTGGTGATAACCCATATCCCTATCCTGATCTTGGTTATATCGCTATCTATGATAGCGATTCCCATAATTATCCGGATTGCCTCTTTGTTGCTCCCAATCTTCATCCTGGTCGTCATTTTCTTCATGCCTTTGTTCATGGGAGTGATTTTGGGGATTAGTATTGGGATTAGGTTGGTTTTGTGCACTCAATAGTTTAGTTAGGTTGACATTAATTTGGCGCATACCATCTAGTAAGTGTCGGAGAGTTTCATCCGTGGTAATGGCCGAGTTACTTGATTCTCCTTGTGTGATGGTTTCATGAGTTGGGGGAGGGTTAGTAGCCATAGGGTCTACCAGCGGATGATGTGGATTATAACTACCAATTTTGAAAGGAGAAGGAGAATTTTTTGTACCTGGGCTTCGATGAGGTCTTCTTGCGTTGTTATTGGTCATCTCCGAGCTTGATAGTCGACCGTCAGGTCCTTTGGTCCACTGTTTGGTCATGCACTTTCAAAAAAAAAAAAATTGGGCTTCCCTTCTACAATAATAATTTGATGAATTGCCAAAATTTGTGTGTTCCGCTTCAACTGTCGTGCCAACTGTGACACGGAATTTAAGGTAGCGCTGCCCCTTGACTTCACTAAATTTAATGTAACTCACCTGACCTCGATTGGCAATGATAGGACACTGCTGACACGACAAACTGATCGACATGATCGGATGCAGACTGACCGACGGACTGACAGTGACAGGATATGACTGACCGACAGACTGACAGCAAGGAGCATAATGACGAACAGTGAACGAGGACACGATAGCGGAGAACGGACTGACTGACCATGAGGAGCAGAGGAACTGACAACGAGGAACAGACCGACTGATAGCAAACGAGGACACAATAACGAGGAACATGGGAACTGACAACTAACAGCGAACGAGGAAAAACGAGGACACGATGGAAACAGACATGGCAACTAACAACAAGGAAACCGAAGACAAATGCGAGGAGGTGGGCGTGTGACCAAGGCCACAACACTAACTGATGGTGTTTCTATTTTTAAATGGTATCGCGGAATCCACACCTTCAGTGTGGGATAAATGGAGACGCCCGAAAAAATATATATATCCGCGATGACGTCACGAATTAAATTTAATAAACAACCTTAGCCTTGGCGTATAATACGTGATTTTAACACGATTTGATTGGCCGCGACCTCGAAAGGAACTGACGCGATTTTTCATCAGATTTTCGGCAATTTTGGTGTTTCTTTTCGTGGTTTAAGCTCGCGTTCTCTCCTGCATGACGCGATTTAATATTTCACGGCTGCCGGCAAGCTTTATCTTGCTACCGATGGATTAAAACTGGAAACGCCCCGTGGACGCCTGCGGAATGCTTGTAAACTGGAGTACGCCTGTGGAACGCTTGTAAACTGGAATGTAGATGTCTGCGAAATGCGGTGGATGCCTACGGATTCTTCAGGACCGGTGATGGAAACTGATACCACTTGGTAAGGTTTCCCTTACTTCCCTTGCTTAACACGGGTATCTCAATAAATTATCAATGCAACAGTGAATAAGCGAAGCAGAATATAACATAAAACAGCTAAAGATTATTTTGTAAAGGAACCAGGCCACTAGGAGGGCAGATCCCGCCGTAAAGGCAATTGTGCGTGAATGCAAATGAAATTGGATAAAAAGATGATAAATGATTTAAAACAAACAATTGGATTTATATAATCAAATGAACTCTTTCATAATATAGCCGACGTCTATATTATGTTTGGTATGTAACAACAAGTCCATACAAAACTTGCTCAAATCTGCTCAACAACTTTCAATCACTTTATTAGAAACATAAGGAGAATTGTTAGAGACTCAAGAGCAAGAGGAGTACTATATATTTTTTACTCTCATTATTTTAAAGGTTGGATTGGGAGAAGGTTCTAATAATTATGCTTAAATTATGACCCTCAAATTTTTGGTTCAGTTTGCAGAATCAAAAGGAATACACAAAAATCAAATTGTGTATTACTCTTCTTGTTGGGTCCCTTCACAAACATGCTACCTTAAGCTTGAAATACTATTGAGGAATTTTTTGTGGGCAAACTCAGCTGAGAAGAAAGGTTTTCACCGGGTTGCTTGGGATATGTGTTGTTTACCTAAAGTTTCAGGAGGAATGGGCATGGTTGACTGTAAAAGACAAGGCACGGCTCTTTGTGCCAAATGGATCATACGAGCCCTTAAAGGCTCGGAGGCCTGGAAAATCCTCATCAGACATTGTATTTCTTTAGGGCTGCCTTTGAACAAACAAGCCTGGAGAGGAATTGACCTCCCTTCCCTAATTGTAATGCTAGTCTTTGTGAAAATATCTGGTTCTTTTGTGATTAAAAGTATTTGGAAATCATGGCAGCAATTCACTCCTTGGCTTAAGTGGAAAGGGAATAGAGGCCATAAAGGACTGTCCATCAATTCTTTAAACATCCAGTGGTCTTCGGTGATTAACATTCGGGGAACTCCTCTTGCTCAGGTCCCATGGATTCATGCCCAAAAGTTTTTTAAAAAAGGTATATCTACGATTTCGATTTTTATTCTCAAACCTCGAGGGATTGGATCCCTTGGCCGATTTTTAAACGAGCAACTTCGGTTGAGCACCGGTGACAAGCTCACTTATGACTCAGTAATTGACATTATCCCCTTTTCCATGTGGCACAAGTGTGGGCAGCACTCTCAGAGGCCATGGTGGAAAGATTGGTCCTGGTGCTCGGATATACCATTGTTGAATTACTCAGCTAAATTGGGTTACAAGTGGCTCTCCCCAATGTTGCCAATGGTCCCTAGACTTAATGATAAATGGGGAGATCCAGTGGCGGTTTTTGGTTGGAAGGCTCGATTTTAGATAGTTTGGTCTTCTTTTCTTGAGCCAAAACAATATTTTTTTGCTTGGAGCCTTCTCTTTCAAAGTTTACCCTTAGGAGACAGACTCAGGCACTTGGGAGTTGCAAACCCTAAATGTGCATTCTGTAATGAGGATGAATCTTCTCCTCATGTTTTTTGGTTTTGCACAAGAGCAAGGAGTGCCTGGGAATGGAGATGGTCTTTTTTTTCCCAATTCCAGGATGAATCTTGGTCCGGCTTTCATGCACACCCCGGGAAAAAGGATGAAGGCAAGGAAAGCTCCGGAGACACCCACGGGACTGATCCCACTCATCTTTAGGATCTAGCTGGTTATCCAAGGTGCGAGTTACAGAGTTGGGTCGAATGGCAATTCACTCTTTTCCACTTCTGGAATAGATTTCAATATGGACTGCTCTGTTACCTTACAGGGGGTTCCTGAACTTGTTCGGTAGTTGCAAAAGTTGTTGACAATCAGATTTGACTTGAATTCTTTGATCTAGCTCTCATGGGTCAGTGATTTAAATAAAAGGCAAATAAAGAAAATAAAAATGGATCATTCACGGAAAGCAAAGAGAGGGTAGGGTAAGGCGGAAAAGAGAAGTTTATCAAACATCAATTGTAAACCCAAACTGTCAATCTTATCTATGCTATCGGCTTCACAACAGAACAAATCCCGAGAAGAAAGTGTCCGATCGGTCTAAGATCACTTTCAACTAAGAGCACAAGGCGAGTGAAACAGATCTAGCGAGAAAATCATAAATCCAAGGGCAGCTGGTTAAAGCTGGTATCTTTCACCGGCGACCCTAGCTCGCACGGTGAAGACAGAGCAATTAGAACAAACTTACACCTCAAATCTGTAATTTCCCCTAGCGAGACAATAGAACAAGCTGAAGCCTAACGACATATTTAATCTTGACAATGGCGGATTCTACGACATATATCTAACAAACTTTAAATGGAACGGATAACAAAAGAAAATACACTTATCACACTCTGCAAAAGATTAGGCTCCTGGCCATGCTATCACAGAAAAGCTAAAGCACATCAACTCCAAGTCCAGAAACAAAGGATTTCACAAAATTTGCAAGAAATTGCTTATAAGCCTTTTATTTCTAAGTCTCCGCCTCCTGCGATTACATTTAGAATTTGTATTTATAGACTCAGGACAGACCCTGATCTTTTCCAAAATATCTTGCTCAAACCCTAAATCTTATCGCACTTAAACCCTAGGACCCGGGTTTTACAATAAAAATCCATTTAAAAATCAAAGTCCGGATAGAACTTAACCCTTCGGCAAATCTGGTGCAGTCAGCTGCCATAAATGGAGAAGATAAAATCAAATGCAACTTGCATTCATCCGCAGCTGCAAATAAATGCCTCCATTAATTCTGTTGGTGAGCCGGATGAGTCACCACTTCTCCATCAATTTGATCTCCGCAAATCCATCTATGAGTTGAAATGGTCTCCATGCTATCAATTCTGCAATAAATCTCCATTAAATGCATTTACTGGCTTCTTCTCTTCTAGCATGGCGGTCCTTGACTAAATCCGCACTTTATCTTTGCCTTTATGGTCTTTCCCGGTTGTCCCGTAAGTGCCAGGTGGAATCCTGCATGAAAGACAAAAAGATGCATTAGATTAGCATTTTAATTAAATCAGAAGCTTAAAACATTAAAAACAGATTAAAAACCGCAAAATAAGCTTGCATGTCGGCTTCTGTTTGTCCCATTCACGCTTTGACACGTGTCGCTACCCCAGGAAGCCTTCTGTTTCCCGCGGGAATGCACTTTCAGGTCAACTATGACTTTCTCTCTCCTCCGCGATTCTGCGACATGTCGCGATTTCGCGACATGTCGCGAAATCGCGACCCAGCCACAGCATCGGCAACTTCCTCCCTCGTCGGCCGCGAAAACGCGACATGTCGCGATTTCGCGACATGTCGCGAAATCGCGACCCTTCTGGCCTCCGTACGCTTCTTGATTTTCGACGCGATTCTAGAACACGTCGCGATATCGCGACAGTTCCCCTACCTGCATGCGTTGACCGCGTTGACCGCGATTTTGGAACATGTTTGCGACTTAGCCGATTTTTCATCCTGCAGCCCATTTTCTCTCTCCTGCCGCGAAAATGCGACATGTCGCGATTTCGCGACATGTCGCAAAATCGCGCCCTCCGTACAGCTTGCTTCTCTCTCCAAAAAGCGTCGCGATTTCGCGACATGTCGCGAAATCGCGACCTTTCTGGCACTTAGCCGCATTTTGACTTACCTGTCGCGATATCGCGACATTTCCAAAAATGGAAGTGTCGCGATATCGCGACACTACCAAAAATGGAAAGTTTGATTTTTCAGTGAATTATGCAACTGTTTTCTGGATTTTCTCGGTACCGGTGCAAGATTTTGCTTGTGCATGAATGATTCTAGCATGTAAAAAGTGAATTCTTGGATAACACAGCTAGAATGCAAGAAAAAGCACAACTTTAAAAAGGAGGCAAGCAAAATATGGATTTAAAACCTGAAAAGACCAAGAGGGTCCTTGCTGCAAAAATGGAAGTTCATAATTTTCTAAGGATGGAATCTCATTTTTCAGTGGGGGTGTGTTGCTTATCAACAAATGGCGATATCTGCGGGTAAAATAGTAGCACTATTTTAGAACCCAAGACTCTGGTTTCAAAACAAAAAGACCATGCATCATGCCTTGCCACAGGCATTCTTCACAATAAATTGACTGCCAACTGCCAGCTGTTAAAATTTCCCAAGGACATACTAGGGTGGATTACTTCAAGGAAGATTTACGATGTGCAATTACAAAGGGTATAGAACTTTCTTCAAGGATGACTGAATTGAATGATAAACTTGGATTAATCAACTTTTCTAGATTGTAAAGGGGGAAACCGAGTAGAGCTCTGTTTACTAGTTTAGCTTTTACAGACCTAGACAGAGTTACCCTTTAGATTTACACGACCCAATTTACAACTGTAGGGCAGAATCTAATATTGGCTGCCTCTTTTAATCATATAACTCTTTTTTTTTTTTTCTTTTCTTATCTCTTTTTTTATCTCTCTTTTTTATCTCTCTTCTTTTTGAAATATATCACTATCTGGAAGACCTTAGAGAAATTACAATTTTCTTTTAATATTTGATCAATATGGAACTATTTCAGTCTAGGCATTGATAGCCTCTGTGGATACCCAAATAATTGCATGAACCATAGTCCCCTCTTATAACCAGCTTTTCTTGGATTCCCCAGGAGTTCCTCCAACTAAACAGCATAACAGTTTTTCTATCATTAAAACAACTGTGGCAAGTAAGACACAAGATCCAATCATCTCTCTACCTTCATCCTGGATAACAAAATAGTTCCACAGTTTAGTGCAAGCAGACTATCTCAATTAGAATAATGAGCAGAATGGGGAGGCACTGGATTGAGGATTTATCAGCTAGGAATAAAACAATTTTTAGCAGGGCTGACTTTTCATTGATTGCTCAGGCAGAGGCAAAGGACAGAAAATTTTAGAAGCCAAAGGACTTTATACAGGCTTCCAAGGACAGGCACAGGCTTTAAAGCAAAACAAAATAAAACTGCATAGACTGCAAATAAAATAAACTAAACACTGAAAACTGCACAGCTGTACAGACAAAGGAATAAAACAAACTGCAAGGCTATTTACAAAGGATGCAAAGCACAGCTGTACAGGCAGCAAAATTAAGCTAAAACAAATAAACTAAGAACTGAAGCAAATAAATTAAAACTGCACAGACAACAAACAAAACTGCACAAGCAACAAAATAAAACTAAAACAAAAGACTGTACAGACAACAAAGAAAAGGAAAAGCAGGGAAGAAAATAAAAACTGTACAGGCAATAAAAGAAATAAACTAAAAGAACTGAAGCAAATAAAAATTGCTGAACTGCAGCAAAGCTAAACTGCAACAGCACTGAAATAAACTAAACTGCAACTGAAATAAAATAAACTGCAACTGCAACTGTACAGACAGCAAAGAAAAAGAAATGCAATAAAGAAAAGACTGTACAGACTAAAATAAAAGCAAGCTAAAATAAAAAAGACAAAGAAAGGAAATAAAAAGCAACGACAAAAGAAATAAACTGCACAAGCTAAAACTGAAAAACAACTAAAGAAAACTGAAAAACTGCAACTGTACAGACATTTAAAAATAAAACTGCACTGACAAAGAAATAAACTGAAAAATAAATAAATTAAAACTGCAGAGCATTAAAATTAAACTGAAACAGATTAAAACTGCACAGACATTGAAATAAAAACTGCACTGACAAAGAAATAAAACTGAAAAACTTCAAAGCTTATTTACAATGCATACATATGTTACAACTTCCCTTCATACTCAAAAAATGCGGCGAGTTGGGAAAGCGAGAGAAATGGTGCTTTAAAAAATTTTGACCATGCAAGTAATTTAAAAAAAATTACCTTTCGAGTCCTGTTGACGAAATGCACTCCAGGTCGTGCTTCAAAAATTTGCTATCCGGGAAAGACTTGGGTTTATTGTCTTCCCTGTCCCATTTGAAAAACAAATCTGCAACTCCTTCAAATTAAACAAATCATATAATAACAAATCATATGATAACATGTTTATGCTTCTAATTAAAGGGTTTGCAGAGTTCTTTCAAAAGGATTTGAATGTAAAAAACCCCCGAGGATCAAATACTTTAAAACCTTGATGAGACCAGGACCACCACATTTTCAAATTGATGTGACAAGCTGAAAGAAATCATGTTTTATCTCGTATGCCCTGGTTCTTAACAACTTGAACATTTTGTGGTTGTTGCACTACTTCAATATCCAGGACTTCAATTTTTATCCCTCTAGCAGAATGCTTACAATTTTCCTTTTCACCTGAGCCTTGCTTAGACTTAACCTCATCAATGTGCAATGTCCAAACATCATTGTTGTTATTGATTAGGGCTATAATTGTTCTCACCTTTTCAGTTGCCAAATCATAAACTCCAATATCTGCATCAACACAGTTTATAGCCTTATCTTTGATATTATGTTCAGAAGTTGCAGGCTTATGTTGAGACAGTTCATCAATTCCAAGTTGGCTGACCACATTCATATTTACCATCTTTTCCTCCTTTTCTTGAAATTCAACAGGTGGTCCAGAGTAAGCCTCAATCAAGTTAATGTTTTGTCCAACAATCTGAGGCAGTTCATAGAGGGTGATGTCGGCTTTAAGTTCCCTCATATCCTCAATGATGCTATCCTCCTCGATTACTTACGCATAGTGAGATTGAATCTCACTTTCATCATCCTCTGATGAGGAAGGATCATTATTAAGTTATGGACTCTCACATTTCAAGTCATAACTGTCCATTTTGAGCTGTTGAAAATCTTGCATTTCATCCACAGGAGTCTGTACAAGACTTTCTGTCTCTTCGAGAAAAGTGACAGAATCGAAACCCTGGTTGTACTATTTTTGGGTGAACTAGAAAGATCAATATTTCTTTGATCTCTAGGAAAATTTAACTCACCAGGAAAAACTTCAAATTTGGGTGGTGCCAGATCACAACTGTTCAGTTCAAGCACCTGCACTTTGAATTTGTCAGAACTTTTCTCTGTATTTTGCACATGCTGAGTGGATGTGACAGTTAACGTAGTCTCCTTGGGTAGAGCATGACATGTTGGCATTAACTCATGATGTGGAATGGGGTCTGGAACAGGCATGTTCTGTGTAACATAGGATATCAAAGGACTGCTCAGAATTTGAGGCCCTAATTGTCTTTCAAGAATTAAGGCTTCTTTATAAGCCCCTGCCGGGTTGTGATATTAATGTCTCTCTTGAGGAAAATAGAGGTCACCGAATCCAATGCATTCTTGTAGATTTCTAAGGCCGGATTTGCATTTGGGATGTAATGGCCAGTCATTCTACCGTAAGCTCTTTGGAACCTCATATTGAAAGACCTGGCAGTTTCTCCCGACTCTCTCTTGATGTTGGAAAATTGCTGATATAAAATTCTGGGATCTATCACTTCACCGAACTGTGATATAAAAGCTTTCTCTAGATCATCCCAGCTAGTAATGGAATTCCTGGTGAGGTTTAAAAACCAGTCATAAGCTCCCTCCTGGAGAGTGAACGGGAACAATCTGCAGGCAACATCTTCATGCTGTATATTCAATAATCTTAAAGCATTTTTAAAAGCTAGCAGATGTTCTTCTGCAGTTCTTGTCCCATCATGTTTGTACCTGGGGAGATACCTTTATGGACTTCTGGGCAGGTCATGGGCTATACCCGGAATGTTCAAAGCGGTGGAGCCCAACCAATTTGCCATTATTACTTGGTCGACAGTGATGTTCTGATTTGTAATTGGATAACTGCAAGTGATGATAGAACTGTTCTTAACAAACCACTGAACTTAAGGCCTTCTCTGGCAATTTCAAAAACTGCACTGACAACTTTCAAAAACTGCACTGACAATTTATGAAACTGAGCCACTTTTAAATGTTAAAATGCCAGACTCTGGATAAAATACAGTACATACAACTTTACAGTTCTTAACAGGTTCTGCATTTGGAAATTTAAAACACTGTACTGACAATTTATAAAACTGTACTGACAATTTATAAAACTGTCCGGAGTTCACTGTGGGTCCTTCAAATGTTGCTATTATGCCCTTACAATACTTGAACTGAGTTCATGCCCTCCTTCTAGCGCCAATTAGGTGTTGGCTTAGGAGGAGGGGAAAATTGGCTACCAGACTTTGGATAAAATACAGTTTTACAGTTCCACATACAGTCGGATTTCTCAACTCAAGTGCACTAAGAACAGATGTTCTGCCCTCCTTCTAGCGCCAATTAGGTGTTGGTCCGGCTTTCATGCACACCCCAGGAAAAAGGATGAAGGCAAGGAAAGCTCCGGAGACACCCACGGGACTGATCCCACTCATCTTTAGGATCTAGCTGGTTATCCAAGGTGCGAGTTACGAGTTGGGTCGAATGGCAATTCACTCTTTTCCACTTCGGGAATAGATTTCAATATGGACTTGCTCTGTTACCTTACGGGGGGTTCTCGAACTTGTTCGAGTAGTTGCAAAAGTTGTTGACAATCAGATTTGACTTGAATTCTTTGATCTAGCTCTCATGGGTCAGAAGATTTAAATAAAAGGCAAATAAAGAAAATAAAAATGGATCATTCACGGAAAGCAAAGAGAGGGTAGGGTAAGGCGGAAAAGAGAAGTTTATCAAACATCAATTGTAAACCCAAACTGTCAATCTTATCTATGCTATCGGCTTCACAACAGAACAAATCCCGAGAAGAAAGTGTCCGGTCGGTCTAAGATCACTTTCAACTAAGAGCACAAGGCGAGTGAAACAGATCTAGCGAGAAAATCATAAATCCAAGGGCAGGTGGTTAAAGCTGGTATCTTTCACCGGCGAGCCTAGCTCGCACAGGTGAAGACAGAGCAATTAGAACAAACTTAACCTCAAATCTGTAATTTCCCCTAGCGAGACAATAGAACAAGCTGAAGCCTAACGACATATTTAATCTTGACAATGGCGGATTTACAGACATATATCTAACAAACTTTAAATGGAACGGATAACAAAAGAAAATACACTTATCACACTCTGCAAAAGATTAGGCTCCTGGCCATGCTATCACGAGAAAAGCTAAAGCACATCAACTCCAAGTCCGGAAACAAAGGATTTCACAAAATTTGCAAGAAATTGCTTATAAGCCTTTTATTTCTAAGTCTCCGCCTCCTGCGATTACATTTAGAATTTGTATTTATAGACTCGGGACGGACCACTGATCTTTTCCAAAATATCTTGCTCAAACCCTAAATCTTATCGCACTTAAACCCTAGGACCCGGGTTTTACAATAAAAATCCATTTAAAAATCAAAGTCCGGATAGAACTTAACCCTTCGGCAAATCGGTGCGATCAATTGCCATAAATGGAGAAGATAAAATCAAATGCAACTTGCATTCATCCGCAGCTGCAAATAAATGCCTCCATTAATTCTGTTGGTGAGCCGGATGAGTCACCACTTCTCCATCAATTTGATCTCCGTAAATCCATCTCTGAGTTGAAATGGTCTCCATGCTATCAATTCTGCAATAAATCTCCATTAAATGCATTTACCGGCAGCTTCTCTCCTAGCATGGCGGTCCTTGACTAAATCCGCACTTTATCTTTGCCTTTATGGTCTTTCCCGGTTGTCCCGTAAGTGCCAGGTGGAATCCTGCATGAAAGACAAAAAGATGCATTAGATTAGCATTTTAATTAAATCAGAAGCTTAAAACATTAAAAACAGATTAAAAACCGCAAAATAAGCTTGCATGTCGGCTTCTGTTTGTCCCATTCACGCTTTGACACGTGTCGCTACCCCAGGAAGCCTTCTGTTTCCCGTCGGAATGCACTTTCAGGTCAACTATGACTTTCTCTCTCCTGCCGCGATTCTGCGACATGTCGCGATTTCGCGACATGTCGCGAAATCGCGACCCTGCCAGAGCATCGGCAACTTCCTCCCTCGTCGGCCGCGAAAACGCGACATGTCGCGATTTCGCGACATGTCGCGAAATCGCGACCCTTCCTGGCCTCCGTACGCTTCTTGATTTTCAGCCGCGATTCTAGAACACGTCGCGATATCGCGACAGTTCCTCTACCTGCATGCGTTGACCGCGTTGACCGCGATTTTGGAACATGTTTGCGACTTAGCCGATTTTTCATCCTGCAGCCCATTTTCTCTCTCCTACCGCGAAAATACGACATGTCGCGATTTCGCGACATGTCGCAAAATCGCGCCCTCCGTACAGCTTGCTTCTCTCTCCAAAAAGCGTCGCGATTTCGCGACATGTCGCGAAATCGCGACCTTTCTGCCACTTAGCCGCATTTTGACTTACCTGTCGCGATATCGCGACATTTCCAAAAATGGAAGTGTCGCGATATCGCGACACTACCAAAAATGGAAAGTTTGATTTTTCGGTGAATTATGCAACTGTTTTCTGGATTTTCTCGGTGCCGGTGCAAGATTTTGCTTGTGCATGAATGATTCTAGCATGTAAAAAGTGAATTCTTGGATAACACAGGCTAGAATGCAAGAAAAAGCACAACTTTAAAAAGGAGGCAAGCAAAATTTGGATTTAAAACCTGAAAAGATCAAGAGGGTCCTCACTTGCAAAAATGGAAGTTCATAATTTTCTAAGGATGGAATCTCATTTTTCAGTGAGGGTGTGTTGCTTATCAACAAATCCCTTACATGGCAGCAAGCTCTGTTAGGGGATAAGATTAAATTTGTTCTTCCCTTGTCCAAAGTGTGGCACATATTTCGAATTAGTCTTCTTTTTCACATGTGGAAATCTAGAAACAAGATAGTTTTTCAGCATCAAACTCCTTCTAATGAATTTTCTCTAGCTGACAAAATAGAGGTGTTTCAAGATACATGGTTCTAGATTTGCAATCAGCAGGCTAAACTTGACATTGAGCAGGCGCACATGAAGGCACTTTTGGATGACTAGAAAAATGCACCTTGCTCAGTTAGTAGGGTTTTTCCAAACAATGCACAGCAGACATCCTGTTCCCGCTCGAGGTCTCATCAACTGCCATGTCTGGTGCATGCACAGGGAGGTTGGGGACATGACAGTTTTACCTACAATGATGGATGGAATGCATAGCCAATTCAATCACCATCATGTTCTCCACCCAGAGGTGCCGGGGATGAGCTGGTGGAAGTTAATGGTGGCACACAGGATCGTGCCTGGAATGTAGGGGATATAAGTGCACATAATTGCCAGCTTGATAGATCTCGAGGACAGGGCTGAGGAGATTCAAATGTTCATGAGGATCAGGGACACACAGATGGATTACTGCATACCTTGGCCATTCCATGGGACTCCAACGTAGATGTGCGGCCACAAACTTTTCGATTGCGGGCAAGTTTCATCCCTGTTTGATTGATGTTGCCTAGTTTGTAGTGAGCTCCGGTTTGTGGTTTCCCAACCCATGGTTAGGGTTGGCTTGTTTCTTCCAGGGGTGTGATCATTGCCACCCGCCACTTTTTTCATGTTAAACTTTATTATTAATATAATTTAGCTTTTCATCAAAAAAAAAAAAAAATTATGGAGACTCTCAGGTGGTAATAAACTAGATGCTTGATGTTTTTAGGATGGAAAACATGATTCTACAACCTATCTTCTCTCAAATAAAATAAGCTATGGATTGAAGTGAAGCTTTTATTTTTTGGTATATTCATAGAGAATTTAATAGGGAAGCATATGAACTCTCAAAGGAGGCACTTCGTATTGATCTAGGTATATGCTTAGTACAGGAATTCAATGAGGGAAATACACTACAACTAGTCCAAATCTCTATCTGGGGGGATTAATACACTTCGGTTAAAGCAAGCATAGATAAAGCAAATTTTTAAAAAAACCCAATTAATGATTTAAAGGATACTGGTTGAAAAATAGAACTTAACATGATAGCTAGTTATGATGTATAAATGACCTGACTTTTAGGTCACTATTGAAATATTAAAGAAATTTCAAAGAGGCACATGAAAAACGTAATTTCATATTTACTTAATATAAAATTACAACTTTTCTTGAGGAAAAGAAGAATATTCCACTCCTTAACAAGAAAGTTCAAGTTACCCGAAAACCTCGTCCTAGATGGTACTCTTAAGGAGTAGTTTTTTATTGTAACAAATGGCATCTTTTAGGTAGGTTTTTGGTTGGTGTTATTAAAGGAAAAATGATAACTATAAAATTACAATCACAATTTGTTTTGTTTAAATAAAAAATAATGATGATCATATGATACAATTAAGTATTTTTTTTTTGCATTGCAATATTAGGATAGGCAAAAGCAAAAAAAATATTTTTAAAGTAGGAATTTGTAGCTTGTTACATACTTAGGATAGATTCCCCAAGGGCTAGCTGGATTGGTAAGTGCTTGTTTGGCCAGGCACTTACCAAGAAGACACCCAAGTTCAAACCTCGGGAGCAGCCTGTTTGCAAAGGTAGTAGTCTGATCTGAATCCTCTGAGTATGCACCAGATCGACGATGATGATATAAATCTTGAGCGACTGGTGGTCCCCTTCAGGTTGGGTCAACGATAATGAATTGAAATATGTTTGGTGGAAGCAACCCCTGTGGTTTGAATCTTGCACTTTTCAGTTACTAAAAATAGTGTGGTTGTAACCAAATCTCCTATGTAACAAAAAAAACATACTTAAGATAGTGTCAATCACATTACCATGAAGGTCTTTTAGGTTGGGCAGTGTGTTGGAGTGTCTTCTTGCTAAGGCCAAGTAGTAGAACTTAAAAATTTGGATTGCAAAATTTTAGGTCTTACTACTCTATATAAGAATATCTAATAGAGACATTTTTAAAATTTATTTATATTTATATAAAGGAAAAAATGAATTTTCTTGAAGTTTAATGTCAATTGCTAAGTTTCCTAGCAATTTGAATCTATAATTTTCTATCCTACTTTATTTTTTATATTGAACATCGTTTACAAAAATTTACAAATATCAACGGTTGTTCGAGCAAACACAAGAGGAATCGACCTCACAACCACATGGATGATAATAACTAGGCAACTACCATTACACCAAATGTCATTCAACTTTTATCCTACTTTTAAAAAATATGTTTTCTTTTAATTAAAATAAATTTTAAAAAGTAAAGTTTTGACTGGGTCCTCAAACCAATTATAATATTCGCTACATTGGGTGTCTTTAGTCACATCAAGCTATACAACCCTTTTGGTACTATTGAGATTTGAATCTTAGTATAGGCTACATCATTCATATGTCTCAACCATTGAATGACCTCATTAATTATTACTACAAATATAAAATATGTTTATGTAAGAACAATATAATTATATATATTGTTTGTTAATTCTTATTTTAATTAATAAATAAATCACATGTGAAATTAAATCCATATGAAACAAAAATAAATAAATAAACTACCTATTATAACAGAAAACACAATTATTATCTGAAAAAAAAAGTAAAAATCTATATAAATAAATTTTTTCTTAATTATCTTCAAGGGCTAGGTGGATTGGTGATTGTTTATTTGGTTAGACATTTACCAAGAAGAGACCTAGGTTCAAAATTTGGCGTATACCTATTGCAAAGGTAGTAGTCTGATTTGAATCCTCTGATTGCATGCCAGACTAATGACGATGATACAAATATTGAGCAACCAGTGGTCCTCCTCATGTCGGGTCAACAATAACAAGGTGGTATAGGCTTGTTAGGAGCATTCCCTATGGTTTGAACCCTACACTTGGAAGTTACTAAAAATTGTGTGGATGTAACCAACTTTCCTATGTATAAAAACAAAAAAAGATTCCCTTAATTAGGTCTGCCTTTGTTGCACAAGTGGAGAAGGTGAGCCTGGCCCCATAATAGGAGGTCCACGATTCGAACTTCTGCAATACGAAGGGGGACACAAAACAACTCATGTGGCTTCCCTCTAGATAGTGGTATATCCAGATGAAATGGCATTGTCGACCACCTAAGAACAACTTTTGAGGTTTCTTTCTAATCAAAAAGTTTTGTCCTCGGTAGGACAACACAACATTTTGGGCTTTAGCTCTTTTTTGAGAGGTCAAAGGTTCAAACCGCAGTGTGGGTGAGTGTGTGAGGGGGTGAATGTGTGTATGGTTGTGTGTTTGGCCCTGTTGATAAGCTCAACTCTCACCCTTATCAGAGGTCATAAGTAGAATAAAGGTACCCAACCCTAAACATTATTGATCGTAGGGATTTCTCACACTAACCTCAATAAAAAAAATTTAATTAAACACCATTAAGATACATTGGATTTCATACAGTTCTCTTGGAGCTTATATAAATGTAGGGCTTATCAAGCTTATTCCTAAAGGTACAACTAGTAACCAAATCTCCATTGGAGACATATTACCCTCCTCAATGTTTCTTACAACATCATAGCTAAAGCTATAGCTTTAAAAATAAAAACTATTGCTCAAACGATTGTTCGCCTTGAATAATCTACTTTTATTAAAGGTCATTATATTTTAGATAATCTTATGATGGCATGAGAAACTTCGCAATGGGCTATCGATTCTAATCAAGATGCCCTCTTGGTTAAGTTAGATTTTGACAAAGCTTATGATAGAATCATATGGGATTTTATTCTGAGTAAGCTTTCTTGGCTTGGTTTCGGTCCAAAATTTTGTAATCAAATTGGTATGCTCTTTGGTGATTCTTCAGCTTGTGTTTAGGTTAATGGAGTTCTTTCCCCCTGCTTCCCTCTTCATCGGTTTATCAGACAAGGTTGCCTCCTTGCTCCTTTTTTGTATGTTTTGGCTGCTCGATGTCCTTGTTTATCTTCTTCATAAGGCTCATTTTGATGGCCTCATTTAGGGTATTAAGTTTCTTGGAGATAAGCATGTTCTTAACTCTCATTTTGCTGATGATTCCATTTTTTTCTTCAAAATACCCAACAAGAGGTGAAAAAACTAAAGAGATTGTTCAATTGTTTTTGTGATGTCTCTGGTTCTTGTATTAACGATTCTAAAAATAAAGTCTTCTATACATCTTCCTCTCCTCGTGGATGCAACTCCTTAATTGAGTGGAAGATCATCCCTCATGGTATGATTGTGCATTATTTGGGAATTCCCTTTAGGATTAATATCTCTCCTAAGGATATGTGGAATTGGGTTGGAAAATTAATGCTTGGCCAGCTCGATTTCTTTCCTTAGCAGGAAGAATTCAAGTTGTGAATAAAATAATGGCAGCCTCTCATGTTTATTACTCCTCTTGTTTGATGGCCCCCAAGGTAGTCAATAATAAATTAACTCAGGTCATTAGTAAATTTTTATGGACTAAATGGGATGGAGAGGTGGGTATGACACCCATCTCTTGGAAACTTTGTACTCAACCTAAGGCTTTAGGAGGTCTAGGCATCATTGATCCTCTTACCCAGAGCAAAAGTTTGGCTACAAAATGGGTTGCTAGAGCCATTATTGGTGATGAAAATTGGAAACACTTATTTCATTACACAATCTCTCTAGCTACTCACAAAGGTAAATGGAAAGAAACCACTTGGGAGGATAAGGTCCTTAATGCACCTTATTTTATAGTTAAAGGTTCTATTCTAGTTACCCAAAACTGGAAAGCTTGGCAATCAATTTCTCATTTATTGGATTGGAAGTTTGACTCCTTGAGACATGGTCCAAGCATCGGTCTAAACAGTCTTTGGTGGAATAAACTTATCCTCCATAATGATAAACCTTTATCTTTATGTAATGCTATTCATAGGTTGGATTTTTTGAAGAAATGAATTAATAGAATTAGAGATATTTGGGATTCAGATAGCTGCTCAGTTCTTACATGGAACCAGATCTACAATTATTACTCCATTCCCTCTAGGTTCAAAGAGTCTTATGGCTTAGTTGTGGCTTCCATCCCTTGTGAGGTCTTTATGAAGTTGGGAACAACTGCCCATAATATTTGTAATGAATGGAGATGGCTTAATGATCATAGAATCTCTTCCATTACTTATAGTTGGTTATACAAAAATCTTCTATGCCCCCCTTCTTTAGACTCTAAGGTCAATGTCAAGTGGTAAGTGAATTTTACAAATGCCCAATGGCAGTTTCTTGCTACTCAAATTTAGAAAGCTCCCGTTAAATAAAAAACTCAACTTCTTGGTTGGCAAATTTTGCATCAAAAACCTCCAACCGCTGAAAGTTTGGCTACGATTTTACACATTCCCCCTCAATGCAATTTTTGTAATGCTTTAGAAACTCTTATTCACTAGTTTTGGTTTTGTGGCATGGCTAAACAGTTTTGAGATGTTTTCTACTCTTTTATTTTTCCCTCTTTCACTAGATCTTGGAAGCTTTCTCTACTTGGTTTTTCTTAGTTGGATCAATGCCCCAAACTTTGGGATGTTTGTAGACTCATCCTTCTCAAGCACATTTGGAAGTGCAAATGCAAAAAGGTGTTTACTGGATCTGCTCCTCCATGGGATATAGTTTTAGCATACTTGACCTTTGATCTTTTGTTACATGTGAGATGCATTCATTCCCAAGTCTATGGACCTTCTAGCACACCTCAAGATGTTATTGATAAACTTCATCAACTTTCTCATATGATTCAAGATCTTCAGAAGATCCAACAGGAAACTAAGAAGAAGGTAGTTAACAATGATGAACAGGTTCAGGTTTTGATTACTTCTTTTTCTTCTGTGAAGACTTCAAAAGATATCACGGAATACATGCCTATAATTTCTTCATATAACAGACTCTCCCATAGATGAATGTTGATATCTGGTGTATTATAGCAAGATATAACTACAATCTTTTTGTTGATATTAGCTTCTATTCTTATATATATATTCAGTTATGGATGCTTTACTCCTGATCTACTCATTTAATTTTTTTAACTCGTAAATAATACTAACACCAAGATATTGTAATGTTATGATTAATAAAATAATATAATCTAGCTTTTTCTTTAAAAAAAACTAAACAAAATTTATCGAAAAAAAATCATAACATAACAAAAAAAACATGCAAATTATTGTTTATTAGGAAAGTAAAGATCTATATAGATAAAGCAAAGTGAAATATTGATTAATATGAAACATTCATGTATAGGCAATGGACAAGTGAAAGTTTCCATAACATAAATTCTTCCAAGGTTGAAATGGAAGTGAAAGTTTTTAAAATTATGGTTACTTTTATTTGATATAAAAATACATGTTATGTCTTAGAGGACAGTGTAACGGTCTAGGGCTTTGGCTCTTCTTGAGAAGATCCAAGGTTCAAATCGTGGCGTGGGTGAGTGTGCGAGTAGGTGGATGTATTCATAGCAAAATAAATACATGTTATAAAAAAGTTATATTTTATTTTTTATGGTTTTTGAGGAGTGGGTTTTGATTTTTTTATAAGGAAGGTCCAAAGTCCAACCGTGAATACATGTTATAAAAAAGTTATATTTTTTTTTTATGGTTTTTGAGGAGTGCGGTTTGGGTTTTGATTTTTTTATAAGGAAGGTCCAAAGTCCAACCGTGATATGTGTTGAATTCTCTATTGATAAGCTTAACTCTCCCCTTATATGTGTTAAATTCTCTATTGATAAGCTTAACTCTCCTCTTATGAGAGGTTATGGTGGAATGGGGATGCCCAGCCCTGAGCATGGATTAGAGGTTTCTCACATTAACCAAGTTTAAAAGTTTGGCAAGGAACAATATAACATTTCAAGCTTTGTTTTTTTTGGGAGTTCAAAGTTCAAACCTCTGTGTGTGGGGCTGTGTGTAAAATTGTCTGTCGATAAGCTCAACTCTCCCCTTTATGAGAGGTTATGGTGGTGGGATGGGGATGTTGTAGGAGGCGGGTGTGTTCATAAAAAAATACATGTAATAAAAAAGTTATATTTTATTTTTTATAGTTTTTGAGAAGTGCGGTTTGGGTTTTGATTTTTTTATAGGGAAGGTCCAAAGTCCAACCGTGATATGTGTTAAATTCTCTATTGATAAGCTTAACTCTCCCCTTATGAGAGGTTATGGTGGAATGGGGATGCCCAGCCCTGAGCATGGATTAGGGGTTTCTCACACTAACCAAGTTTAAAAGTTTGACAAGGAACAACATAACATTTCAAGCTTTGGTTTTTTTTGGGAGGTCCAAAGTTCAAACCTCGGTGTGTGTGGGGTTGTGTGTTAAATTGCCTATTGATAAGCTCAACTCTCCCCCTTATAAAAGGTTATGGTGGTGGGGTGGGGATGTTGTAGGAGTTTCTTACACTAACCAAATAAAAAAAACAATAATTGTTTAATTTTTGTCCACGGATCTTTGGTTCAACGGCTGAACAAATAATTGATGCAGCCCACACCAAGGTTAAAATCTCATTACACCAAATATCTCAACACTATAAAATCGATGTATAAAGAAAAAAAATAACCATTTCAAAATCTTATCGTAAAATAATTATTATTATTATTATTATTTTAATTGATTTTAATAACTTTCATATTTAACCAATTTTTAATCTGTATAAATTTTTAAATAGAATATTGAAAGTATAAAAAACTTGAAACCGACAAACTAGAAAGAACATTATAATATTGATTGTCCCATATATTCCAACTTTGAAATATAAAATCAATTTCAAAGAACTGAATTCAGATAATGTGTTTAGAATGAATGCTTCGGGGTTTCATAATAGTGGAGCTTTTAAGCTACGCAACACTTGAATATGAATATGGCCTTTGTGCTTGGCATGGAATGGCTCAAATAAAGCTATTCAAATCACTGCACATGAGGTTTCATTAAATAAAAAGGAAACTTGGCTTGCCCACTACAATGTTATTTGTAATCGTGTCAGGTTAAAAACAGGAATACAGCAGTAAAGACAACAATAATGATAACAATACAGTTTGCAACCAATAATTGGCTCGGCGCTTGCTTGAAAGGAAAGAGAAATCATTGGACTCTTTTCAACATTATTATGATTCTGGCAAACTTTTGCTTGTGCCATCTGTCCCACATCAAGCATTCTTCAAACGATACAATTATGTCGTTCTGGATTATTATTTATTTCAACTCAAAGTTGACGGAAAGCAACAGTAACCAAATAGGAGACATCTATGGAGTGCACTGAATTTAATTGCAGTTGCTCTGGCAAATATTCCTATTATATCTTTCAAATGCTTGCTATGGGCTTAAACAAATAGGAGAGAAATCTGAAATCTTATGGCAGTGGGCTATCATGGTGTGACCACATCTAGAACATGCACACAAAAAAGAAGGGAGGATACGAAGACATGAAATAAAAGGGGGAGAAATGGAGTATTTGACAGAGGTTGCAGCAGGGGATGAAGGAGAAGGTTGGAGAAAGATGGAGATAATAGTGGTGGGAATATCATTAGAGGGACAGGAGAGTGCAGAGCTTCTGTCATGGGCTATCAACGTTGCAGCTCGGCCAGGTCATACTGTGCTGGCACTTCATGTACTTGGTAAAACCCAATACTTTTCTCTTATTTTTAAAAGTTGTATAGCTGATGACACCCTGTGGCATGGACCAAATAGGACTGGAAAGTCAGAATCTTTCAAGAAGAGGCTTGAATGCTTAACTAGAATACTTAACTAGAAGTACAAGTTTCTTTGGACTTTGGAGTGTGGATTGAGTTTCCAACCCAAATAAGTTCTAGATTCTCATCGCTCTATAAACGGAGCTGTTTCCTTTTGATTGAAATGAGCTTTGTAAGAACTAAACGAAGTAGCATGGTATTGTGTATCATAGTTATGCTAATGCTGAAGTGTAGATTTGCATCTCACATTTTGAGGCATTTGGGCATCCCAAACTTTCAACCTTAGGCACAAAGCAAAGTTTATTAGAGTTTGTTAATACATCTTGACCACACCCACTTGGGATTTTATACTGTCCCAAGTCCTCTTATTAAATATTTAGTCACATTATATTAGGTTATGAAATGGGATCATAGCTAACATTTGCATAGATCAACTGCAATAAGTTTCTAGAACTATCATCTTGGCATCTACGATCAATCTTGCTAAATCCTGATTAGTTTACAAAGTTTACAAGGTGGGTATGGTCGTAGGAAGGTCTATAAGAATCATTTGTGTGTGATTTCTTATGACATTGCTATGAAGGGGGAAATCCATGCTATTCCTGGACTAAATGATTAATTGCAAAAGACATGACAGTGTCTGACCACATTGCAATCTTCTCTAGAGCATTTGTTTACGTATTGTATGTACAACATGTTTTTTGATTAGATATTTTGATGGTGGAGTCGGAGGACTGATTGTTTTGGCAATGCGCAGTTAGGAAGGATGATAAGAAGCTTGATGCAGTACAGAACAAGATTGAGAAGGCACATGCATTTACTATAGATTTGTTAGGGGCATTTACAGACCTCTGTCAGGCAAAACAGGTCAGTAGACAGTCATCTTCTTTTTAAAGTAAAGTTGTTGCTTCATGACAAGATTTCGTTTTGGTTCATACCACAATCTTGTGGCAGGTTAAAGTTGAAGCAAAGGTTATGGTTCATTCTAGCGCGGAGAAAGGCCTGGTCGATGAAGCAGCTGCTTTGAAGGCTTCATTCCTCATCCTTGGGGCTTCAACAGATAAAATGCGGAAGTATGCTGCTTTTGACTCTGTTGGTTCCCTCTCCTCTCTGTTTCTGGTTAGGTGTATTTTGGTGGACTTCTAGAGCATTGGCATGCTCTAGAAAACTTGAATTAGGGCTCTCTTCCACAAATTTAGATCTGCAAATTGAATTAGAGTAGCAACTCCAAAATTTAGGCCATATTGATTTGAATTTCTGAAATTTTTATTCCAAAAAAAAAAAAAGATTTCTTTATGAATGAGTGGGTTTTCATAGGAACCTTACTTTATTTATGGCTCTTATATGCCAAGTATTGAGTAAATGCCAGTCTGTTGTTACTCATCAGAGACATTTTTGTAAAGAGATTTCTTGATATGCTGTGTTTAGTATTATAATTCCCGACATCTAGAGTTGTAGCTTTCAGTCTTTTTTTTTTTTTTAAGCGAAAAACCCCTTGCGGAGCCGCCTTGGTCTGAGAGACCACGAACAGGGGGTTCTACACCGTCAAAGTCACTCGGGGGTCGCACCCGACCCTGCTCGCACCAACATTATCAATTGGATTTTAGATACCCAATTCAGCTTTTTGGTAGGGTGGAGATTTGAACCTGGGACCTCCCTTGGAGGATTGCCCTCTCCTCTCCAACTCACCTACAACACCTGGATAAACTAATTTATAGTGGAAAACACCCCTTTCGAGGTGCCACTTTCAACATGTTGGGCATAGGAGGAATGGAGCCTTGTCGGCCTCTACCAGCACATAGGACATTCCTAACTATACCATATATCTACAGGATGGAGACAAGGGGAATGGAACCTGGGTCGGCCTCTACCAGCACCCAGGGAATTTACCACTGCACCACAACAAGCAGATTAACGTAGCTTTCAGTCTATTATCATAGGAATTGTACTCATTTTTCTTGTCATGGTTTGAGAAGTTACAAGCTGAAACATTCCCAGTTACAATGGTCAAGAAACAATATGTAGAAATTTCTTTTATAAAAATATATACCGTTGGAAACTTCAAATCTATATTAAAAGAGATGTTCCCTTCTCCCTAGCAGTCTTTTCTAATTACAATCTACTACAAGTTGCAGTGCTGCATCCAAAATTGGACTAACTAGAAAACCGTCAGAACAGAGGAGGGTCTGTAAGGTGAATAATAGGGTGTAAGCAGTAGTACTCATGATGAGTTAATGATATACTGCCCATTTTTGTACTGTTTATCAATAATTAAATTATGGAAGACATCATACAATATACTTATAGACCGAGGGGTATATATAATAGAACAATATGTACATATGAAAGCTTGGAAGAGAAATATGGTAATAACTGGATCAGAATGCCACCAAACTCTGCATAAGATAATGGAATCTTGGTCTTACACCCCATGAGAGCTCTCACAGAGATTGGAATTTTTATAATATAGTGAACGGTAGTTCTCTCTGAATCAAAATGTACAATCATTCGTCCAATTTAAAAGCCAGACAATCTTTTCCCAAGTTCTATAATAGTCATTCATCTTGTTATGCAGGCCAACGCTTGGAGTGACCAAGTATTGCCTTCAGCATGCTCCACCAGGATGTTCTGTGATTACAGTGAAGGGAAGAAGAGTTCCAACTCAGATGGAAAACTTTCCAAAAATCCATGGCAACTCAAACATTTCTGATGAGGGTATGTGGACTTTGCACCCAAGTGCTAGCAGTCTTGCCTTTTGAATCATTTTTTTAAGGTTAAGTTGCTGTTTCTGATTCTTTTCTAATAATGTTTTGATAGGATTAACTTGTCATGGCATTTTTCAAAAAGTTACTTTGCTCTTACCTACGCTAAAGAATTATTCATCAGTACAAAATGTAACATACTAATTTCTAGCACAGATTGTCTAGACCATAATATAGTGATTTGTATCTATTAATCATGGATGAAACTATTTCTCAAATCTTAGGAGGATTTGATTCTAATTTCGTCTACATTTCTAGCAGGAATCCACAAGCTGAACCTCAAATGGGCTCACATGGATTTTGGCAAGACATTTACATCTCTACAGAAACGGCTTCTTCCAAAGATTGTTTTTGGAAATCCAGAAGCCACATTTGTCAAAAAAAGGTCTAACAGTTTTGATCATTCAAAGGAAAATATCTCACCAAGAGCAGTTTCGGAAGATGGCCATGATAAGTCCTATTCATTCTTCAAAAGAGGCCACTTCCGTCAAACATCTTCAGATTGTGATGAAGAACTAGTCTCTGGATTGAACCAGCAAAATTGCTTGAACATCCTGAAGAATGTTAATTTGACATTTCCACCACTTTTCTCTTCATCATTTAGTCGTCGTTCACTGCAAGGCATTGACAAGTATAGTGCAGAAACCTATCAGCCAAGTATTTCGAATGGAAGCACCACGCCACCTCACATATCAAAACCATCATGGAAATGCTTTACATATGAAGAAATTGCTCTAGCCACCAACCATTTTCATCCTGGTATAACTCGATATACAAAACTTAGAAGTTGATAATCATAGTATCTGTAATACATAATAAGATCATATCAAATCACTTTCTTATCACACATTGTAGCATCTGTCGAAATGATTTCATTGTTATTTCTGTCATCTAAAATATTTTATTTATATTTTTACTTTTATGGCAGATAACCTTGTTGGCAGAGGTGGCTATGCAGAAGTTTATAGAGGAGATCTCCCAAATGGGCAGATAATAGCAGTCAAGAAACTGGCAAATGGAAGCACAGACGAGCAGAAGGAGAGAGACTTTCTCACAGAATTGGGTATAATCGGTCATGTATGCCATCCAAATACTGCTTCATTAATTGGCTGTTGCATTGAGAATGGCCTACATCTCATCTTTGACTTTTCACCTTATGGTAGCTTGGCTTCTGTTTTACATGGTAAGCTGAAATGATGTTGAATTGCCTGCTTTAAGGGTTTCTTTTGAGTGTCTTAAATTTGAGAAACATAAGGTTTAGTCTACTGTAATAGAATAGGGTGCTTAAAGGGAAAAAGTAAGTGTTGGTCTAGCTTGAAAACCATAGTTTGATAATGATCTGCTTGGAATGTGTTGCTAGATATTCTTCAAGTATGAAGTTTTTAATCAGTTCCATGAAGAAGAACAATGCATCTATAGAATTCGCAATTTATTAATTTCTCTAGTGGTAGAAGCTAAAGTTTATGGAATACTAGGTGTCTGCGTGTAAAAGTGTGCTTCTTTTTTGGTTTTTATTTTGAAACTATGCATCATATCACAACAATAAAATTAAACAAATTTACGTAAGGGTGTCAAGTTTGAGAGGTCCTATCTCCACAAGGGCAAGGACAGGCATCATCTCCACTTTTGAAATACAGTTAGGTTTAAGTCTTAATTCCAACTGCCCTGCTCTCTTGTCTCTTGTTCTTTTCTACGAGAAATATTTTTGTCCTGATAATCCCAAAATTATTACATTACTTGACCATGATGGAAGCTAAGATTTTATCCTAATACCGTCTTCTGCACTTATTTCTTGGAAGCCAAGTATCTTATAAAGTTCAAATCTGGAGGCCAACCTTTCCAAACAGCAGATCTTGTGAAATTCCTTCTAACAGCTTGTCAGATGTGATTTCCACTTTTTGCCCAGTAGCAATTTGAACAAATGCCCTCTTCTGCACTTATTTCTTGGAAAGCCAACTATCTTGTAAAGTTCAAATCTGGAAGCCAACCTTTCAAAACAGTAGAACTTGCGAAATTCCTTCTAACAGCTTGTCGGATGCGATTTCCACTTTTTCTCCAGAAGCATTTGATCTGCTCTCTGATTAAAAGCATTATTTTTGAGTTAGCCAAGAGCTCAAAATTCATGTATTAGGAACTAATTCTACAGCCACTGAAATGAAAGATTACACAAGCTTGCAACCAAGTTGATAAGGGACTTTATGAATGGGAAATCTCTATCATAAGTGACCTTCCTATTAGAAATGAGGTACACTGCCTTTTCTGGTATGGAGTATGGACACTTCATTAGAGATAGAGAATCATATTTAGAAGGCTGAATTCTTCATCTCTTTACCTTGCTGAAATGTTTCTTGTATTCTGAATGCTGAGCTTGGGAGCTAATACTGAATCAACAATGAACATCTCTGATTAGGCACAAATACCCAACTTCTGGAATGGCCAGTTAGATATAAGGTGGCAGTTGGAACCGCAAGAGGGCTTCATTATCTTCATAAATGCTGCAAGCGGAGGATCATTCACAGGGATATCAAGGCCTCAAATGTTCTACTTGGCCCAGACTTTGAACCACAGGTAAGCATGTTCAACACTTAAATGCTGATATTATTATGCTTATGTGAATATTGAACAATCATACTAGAGGGATCCTGCTCTATCATCAGTTGAGGACTTTATTCCAGTGAGATTCAGGGGATTCTCTTCATCATAGTGTACATTTTTATTTAATCTATATATGTTTTCTCAATCAAGTAGGAACAGTTTTCTTAAGCACGTATCTCTGGAGAATATTTTTTGGCCTGTTATAAGATTTGCAGATTCAAATTAATTGAAATGTGCCTGGGATATGCAGTGTTTCTGCTTCTCTAGCAGACAATAGTGTAAAGTACACTTCTATCACATTACAATGTACCTACTACAGATGAATACTTTTTTGATCTAGTTGGAGCAGATGGGAACACTCTTTCAGGATTGTCTCAACAAAACCAAATGACGCTCCCAACCTTTGTCAATAACAGTTGTCCTGAGAAATGACTTTCCGAAAGTGGATGTAGGCCTGGATTATTATCAAATTTGGCCCAGATTTTTACTCATCTCTTCTATCACTATAAAAGTGAACCAAGCACTTCTGTTTTTGCAAATCCATATGGCAAATGATACCCTGCTTTATTTGGATATGTTTCCTGACTTGCCTGTTACAGATATCAGACTTTGGACTGGCAAAATGGCTTCCAAGGCAATGGACTCATCACTCTGTAACACCCATTGAAGGAACTTTTGGGTAAGTCATTCATCACCATCTCTTTTTTATTTTCTGGGAATCTATGGGTTTGTTAAATAGGCATTGCCACTGATTTCTTTGAAAGCTTCTTGGTCCTGGCACATCTTGAGCAGGTACTTGGCACCTGAGTATTTTCTGCATGGAATTGTTGATGAGAAAACAGACGTGTATGCTTTTGGAGTACTCTTGTTGGAGATCATTTCTGGTAGAAAACCTTCTGATATCTCTGAGCAGAATCTCCTTCAATGGGTAAGCGAAGTACACCACATCAGACTATCAAGGTGGTGCTAGATTAATGTGACTAATGCAAATGCAGGATCTTGAGTGGTGTACTATAATTGCAGTGAACTGGATTGAATTTTTGTTTACGTCGTTAGAAGACCCCATAGGACCCATGGAATGAAATAAAACAAACACAAATTTAGAAGATTTATATTAAAATTTTATTTATTTTTCGAGCTTAACTACAATCTACATAAGTGGCTTCCACTCCCAAATATTTAACAATTGAAGATAACTGAACAGCTGTACAATTTATTTTGAAGATGCTCATATCTATATCATCTAGAATCAGTTTTTCCCAGTATGCCGGCATGGCCTTCTGTAACTCACTACTTGTCTAGCATAGGAAGCTCTGAGGGCTATATAAGTTCCATCTTTTGTCAAACACAAGCATAGCTCTTGATCCATTCTCTTTCATCTTGGGGTCTTAAATCTTTAACTACCAGCAAATGTTGCACTTACTGAATTTACCCTAAATTGACAGAACACATCTTTAAAGGGTTTTGCTCTGAAAGGTATTGTTGCTTTGAATATGATCATTAGGTCATCCTCGTGTCCATAGAATATCATTTTAAGTCCTTGCCAAAGTTTCTCCAACACCTTTATTAGTACAAAATCCCTAATGACCAATACTTCTCAGCTGTTTAATTCTATTTCTTGTGGCATTAGCCTTTCTCCTTAGCTGCAACCATTGGATGTGGCAATCTATTTGTATCTATATGCTTTACTTTATCTAAATATGTAATTCTTCCCTTCCAAAGGTAGCATCTCTGTTTCAGCTAAAATCACAAGGAGTTTGTACCTTTATTCTCAACTAATATCATTTTCATTTCTTCTCAAATTCCTTCCAAGATTCTTTCAAAGTCTTAGTCTCCATAATGGACGGTCACCCAAAACCACTGTTTGCTTTTGGACCGAGAGGGAATCTCCTAATATTCCATTCCTATATCCTAAATTTATACATTTGGGTTGGTTGTTGTGCCTCACATGGAAGACGAGTGGATTTTTCTTACCTAGAGGCATTCATGTAGAAACAATCCACTAGTTTTCTCGTTATCGTGAGCAGTTTGAAAGCCTTATTATGTCTTAATACAATCTCTGCTGTTTCCATTTTTTTTATTTTTAAACTCAATACAAAAAGGGCACACTGTACCTTAGTTAAGAGATCCAACAAAATCTATTCTATGCTTAACTTGTCCTGAAATTAGTGCAGGCAAAACCTCTTTTGGAGTCTGGAAATATTTCACCTCTAGCGGATCCTCGGCTTGGTGGTCAATACGATGTCCATCAAATGCAAAGAATGGCTGTTACAGCATCATTTTGTATAAGACAGTCTGCAATCTGGCGCCCATCCATGAGTGAGGTGAGATTCCTTTCTGACCCATCTCGAGTCCTTGCTAAAATATTTTCAGTACCTATTAGAAGGAAAATTTCTGCCACAGACTGGCTCCAAATAACTCTTTGAAAAGCCTCAGAACAAAGGGTGATATAACTTCAAGTGTAATAATTGGGTTCCACAAGAAGTGGAACTTTGAAAGTACGTAATTTCTTTGTAATGGTGTTTAATATTTGTTTCTTTGGTCATCCTGGAATGTTCTTTTCCTTCCCCTCAGGTACTGCAGCTGCTGACAGATGGGCAGATCCCAGAAATATTAGAAAGTTGGAGATTGCCATCATCTAAGGCAGATGAAATTGATGACTACATGGACTTGGATGAAAAGGAGTACAGCCAAAGATTTGGAAATGGTTCTCCCTCATTGTAGGTGAGCCCTAACTAGCAATCATAGACGAAAAAGTAACTAGACCCTAAGGAGGAGTGTAAACAGAATAGTACACTGTGATAAACTAATAAAAGACCCCTTTCTTTGTCTACATTTAGAATAATTTATTCTATTCTATGTTTGTCACTTTCTTTATGGTTTGGGTGGAATACAGTACAGAGTAACACCAGAGTGCCTTCGGTTGTGAGTGTGCACAGATATCCATGGAAAAATAAATAAAAATAATTTGGTGTGTTCTGTTTCTAACTCAGGGAGGAGAAATAATATCTATAAAATTTGCAATTACAATGATCTTCTTGGTTTCCAATACAAGAAATTTAAGTTTCAGGTCCAAGTACTTCTTGGTCATGGATGGAAAATTTGTTGGACTGAGACATTTTCTCCATAGGGAGTAATTATCTCATTGGGGCCTTTAAATATTTCAAACAATTTAGCAGTATATGTATTAATCACGTGTCCAAGTTTTGGGTGTAAGGCACTCATACAGAACCCACTTATTCACTAACTAGGAGGATAACCTAAGAACTTTTAACCACGAAAATGTTAGGGACATAAACGTATAGAATATATGAGAGTGGGTTTGTATCCTTAATATAATTAAAATCATGACGACTTTACTTGGTTCTAATAATCTGATAACATCTATAACAATGGGTTTGTAACCTTATCCTTAATATAATTAAAATCATGACGACTTTACTTGGTTCTAATAATCTGATAACATCTATAACAATGGGTTTGTAACCTTAATATAATTAAATTCATGACGACTTTACTTGGTTCTAATAAATTTGATAACATCTATAACAATTCTACCCCAGGTCTAATGATAAAGTTGATCCTGCCTCCAAGTCGAGATTAAAAATATAGCCTTTATAATCAATCTCCTGCTAATTTACCCCTTAAAGAGGGACAAAATAAAAATTGCCTAACGTTCTATTTCATACCCTTTATCCCTGACAAGGGCAAAATAAAAATTGTCTAAAGTTTTATTTTATATTCTCGAGGGTTAGGTGGATTGGTAAAAGGTTGGGTATTTATTAAGAGGAGATTTAGGTTCAAATTTCGGGAGCATGTCCAATCTGGGTAAAGGTAGTAGTTTGATCTGTGGTATCAACCCCAAGTCATCAGGGGCCTCTTTCACTTTGAAGTTTGTTCTCAAGGGTTAGGTGGATTGGTAAAAGGTTGGGCACTTATTAAGAGGAGATTTAGGTTCAAAGCTCGAGGGCATGCTCAATCTGGGTAAAGGTAGTAGTCTGATCTGATGACGGTGGTTCCAACCTCAAGCCATTGAGGATCTCCTTCACTTTGGGTTGTGTTTACCAAGCGAGATAGGGGTTATAGTGGTAGCACCATGATTTGGCATTATGATCAGAGGCAATGCGACTTGATCTCATGACTAGTTGTTCAAAAAGGAAAGGTAGTTGTCGATTCTTTTATGTATATAATAATAATAATAATAATAATAATATATTGAAGTTAAATCAAGGGCGCAAGATAAATCTATATTGGGTTGCTCTAGTTTCGGTACGGATGCTAGAGTCTAATAGCTTTTTCCTTAGGGTTTTCAAACTGCATCGATTCTCGTGCAAGCCATACTTGTTTAGACGATGCACCGCCTTTCTTTTATAATGCATGCAAGTCAGTTTCCAACTCTACATTTTGGTGGAGTTGTGGCTGAGAACGATGGCTCCGTGCAAAGGACCGAGGAAACTGGTTCTGAAGGTTTACCACGAGGTAATGATCTTGTCCCTGATGTTGACATTCCTCTTCCAAAGTTTCATGAAGCTTGTGAATGGCTTGAAGGACACACCCTTGTTGGGTATTTCTTGGGCCGTATCCCTTCGGATTCTGTAATCCATGGCTGGGTTCATCACTATTGGGTTGCTTATGGCAATAAGTCGAGCAAAATCAGAATTTGACTCGTGGGTTTTTCTTGTTTCACTTTTCTACGGCTGATACTGTTAAGCAAGTGTTCAACCACAGTCCGTGGTATGTTCATAATTCCCTATTGGTTTTTCAACCTTGGTCTAGGGATTTTTCTATTGATAAAGATGCTCCTTTGTTAATTCTTGTGTGGGTTGAGCTCCCCGGTTTGCCTGTGCCTTGTTGGCATTTTTTGAAAACAATTGTTGAGCCTTTGGGCCAGTTTGTTTGTGTTGAGCAGCCTCGCTTCTTTGGTGTCTGACCCAATAAGCGGGTCTGTGTCAAAATTGACCTCCGCAATGAGTTGAAAGACCATCTAGTCCTACGTATAGGTAATTTTACCTACTGTCAAAAGTTGGTTTACATAAACCTGTCGAATTCTTGCTACCGTTGCTAGTCCAAAGACCATAAGATTAGAGATTGTCCGCTCATGGAGGTCCAGTTTACTGCTCGAGGTCCCAATGCTCCTCCCCCATCAACCTAGCATGCACCACCCTCAGGTGGTCAGGGTAATGGTAACTCTGATGGCCCTTGGATTAGTGTTGGCAAAAAGAACCGTCAAGGATGGCAAGGTGACAAGTCGATTGGGAACGGTTCTGTTCCCCCTTGCATGCAACCTCCTCTGCTGCAACGCAACATGTGTCTTATGTTTGTGGGTCTCAACGTGCTGCTGATAAGCAACCATTAATTTCTCTTTCCTCTCGAGGCGAATCTGCTCGTAGTGGTGTAGAACAGAGTTACAAAGATGCTTTGGCCCGACCCCATCGGTCTCGCAGTCCTGGAGGACATGTTGTTGGTGTTCGCCATGCTAAGCGCTCTTCTACTGTGTTTGCAAGTAATGCTCCTCGTCGTTTCTCAGACAACTCATACGATCCGCTGAAGGGTCTAGGAGATGATGAGGAACTCGAGGATGATATTGATGATGAGCTTGAGGGTGATATGCACCTTGACCTGCTCAATAATTTTTCTATCCTGGAATGTCAGAGGGCTGATAGACTCAATCCGTAAATATCAAGTCCGTAGAGAGTTTGAGCAGATGTCTCAGGAATATGACAAGATAGACTTTATTTGTTTACAAGAAATCAAAATCTCAGATTTCAATTTGTAGTGTGCATGTTCTTTTATTTGGCCGAATAACGTCATTTTTGCGACGAAACATTCTCTAGGAAAAGGTGGTGTAGTTATTTTGGTTCCTCCAAAGTGGCAGTCTTGTTTTGTGTCTTGGGGTGTGGATCCCTCAAACCAAGCGGTCTGGGCCCTTTTTTCTCTTGATGGGCAGCCGTTTGGGATTGTAAATATTTATGTTTCTAATAATGGCTCTGATAGGTGTGCCTTGTGGCGGTGGTTAGCCTTGTCTCTTCCCTAGGCCTTTTGGATTTTTTACGGGGACTTCAACATGATTGAAAATGCTTGCAGATAAGGTTGGTGGTCTTCCTTCAAAGTGGTGTTCTGGGGAACGAGAAGCTTGTTTTTTTATGAGGAAACAACACTTTTTATTTTACTAATTTTCCCCACCATCTGTGGTTTACTTGGTCTAATTTTTAAAAATGGGATGACAGAATTTTGAAACATCTTGACAGAGCTATGCTTTCAGAGCATTTAGGTTTTACCTTTCATAATGTTGCTCGTTCTGCTCCGCCTGTGTTAGCTGTTTCGGGAATGACAGTTTCTAACCATGCACCCATTCTTTTCAATGTTGCTTACTCCCCTCCTCCTTCGCACAACTTTCATTCGCCTTTTTGCCTCAATGTTTCTTTTCTGCATCACCCTACAACTGTTGCTCATATTCATAGAATTTGGAACCTCATACCTCGACCCTCAAGAGTGGTAGGTTGGATTGAGTGGTGGAATGAGGCAATTGCTCATACCACCTTCACACTGAGAGCCTTAGGAGTCAAGTTAGCTCAAATTAGGAAACATTCTTCCAAAGTTATCAGGGCTGAGTTTGTTGCAGCCACCCTCAGGTTAGAATCCAATCCTTTGAGCCCGTCCTTACAACAGGAGGTTGCTGCCATCAGGCATGAGATCCGCAAAGCCAAAGTTTATGAAGCCAAAGGGGCTCAGATCCGTGCCTGACTTCATTGGCTTAAAAATGGTGATCAAGTCACCAAGGAGTTTTTTCAATGGCTTCGGCCTTAGAAGTCTATGTCTCAATTTAAAGCTATTATGGATGCTGACAATCGTATCACTAAGCCTTAGGCTATTTCTCAAGTCTTTGTTAAACATTATCATAATGTTTTTGCTTCCCAAGCCCTTACGCCTGAGCGGTAGGCTGCTATTGATGAGTGTTGTGCAGTGGTTCCTAATAAGCTTTATGATACTCAAAAGGTCGCATGTGATTGTCCTCTTACTCTCAAATATTTAGAAGAAGCTCTTGCTTGCATGGCTAATGAAAAAGCTCTTGGTTTAGATGGCTTTCCTTGTGAGTTTTATAAAGGTATGTGATATCTGGTCGAGCTTAACCTTTTCTATGTCTATCAAGAAGCTTTAGCTACAGGTTCTCTTGGTTCTTTGATAAATAAAGGCAATATTAAGTTCATTCCTAAGCTTGGGGATCCAGAGCTTCTCACCAATTGGCGGCCAATTACTTTGCTTAATGTGAGTTATAAGATTATTGCCAAGGCTCTTGCTCTTAAGCTTCGGCCTCTACTTCCCTTGATTGTCATTCCTGAGTAGACTGGTTTTATTCATAATAGATATATTCTGGATAATGTAATTGCAGTGTGGGAAGGCATGGAGTGGGCTAGAGCCTCTCAGCAAAATGCCTTGTTTATCAAAATAGACTTTGAAAAAGCCTATGACCGAATAGAATGGAATTTTATTCTTGTGATGCTCAAAGCTCTTGGCTTTGGCCCAACTTTTATGAATTTTGTTGCTATGCTTTTCAATCATGCTTCTACAGTACTTACGTTAAATGGGGTTCAATCTGGGACTATTGGTTTGTTCAGATCAGTCAGGCATGGTTGTCTGTTGGCTCCCTCATTGTATGTTTTAGCTATCAACGCTTTTGGTTATCTTCTTGCTAATCGAGCTTCTCAAGGTCTTGTCAAAGGCATCACCCTTCCAAAGAATCAAGGGCAATCAATTAATGGGTATTTTTTTGATGAATCTTTTCTTACTTTGGCAGAAGAGGAACAATATGTGAGCTAGGCTCTTTTGTGTTTGGATCTCTTTTGTCAAGCTTCTGGCTCTAGCATACAGTGGAGGAAAAATTATTGTTTTCGACAATCCTCAAAAGAGCTTCCTAGTTGGTTAGTTAATTTTCAGTGGCATTGGATTCAACCAGGTGAGATGTTTAAATTCTTAGGCATCCCCTTTGCTTTTCAAAGCTCTCCTACTCAGTTATGGCAGTATGTCCTTCAGAAGGTTGAGAAAAAGCTCTCCTATTGGGTCACTAAGAAGCTTTCGCTTGCTGGCAAGTTTCAAATCTGTTCTAAGGTTTTAGCTTCAACCCATGTCTACTACTCTTCATGTTGGGTGCCTTCTCAGTCTTGTTATAAGAAACTTGAAAAGCTTCTTAGAGATTTTCTCTGGGCTAGCTCTAAGGAGAAGCGAGGTTTTCATCGGGTGGCTTGGGAATTTTTTTGTCTTCCTAAGACTTTTGGGGGTCTTGGTTTGTTTGATTGCCAACGACAAGGGTTTGCTTTAAGTGCAAAATGGATTATTCGTGCTTTTAAAGGTTCAGAGGCTTGGAAAATCCTTATTCGTCATATTATTTCTCAAGGTCTACCTTATGGGAAAAACAGTGGACATGTATGAACTTACCTTCTCTCATTGTTGCTCCTGTGCCTGTTAAAGTGTCTGGCTCGTTTGTTGTTATGAGTATTTGGAAAGCTTGGGAAGCTGTCAAACCTTGGCTCCAATGGAAATGTCTGGCAAAGGGCCGAGGCACTCCTCTTGCCTCGCTCTATGTGTGGTGGTCTCTCGTTATTCAATTTCAGTCACAATCGTTAGCTAACATTCAGTGGATTCATGCTTCTCATTTTTTTAGAAAAGGGATTTCATCCCTCTCTGATTTTTTTAGTCTCTCTTTGCGGGATTGGATCCCTTGGGATGTTTTCAAGAGGACTTTTGCCCTTAAGCAGTCAGATAAGAGCACTTATGATACAGTGGTTAATTGTACGCCTTTCTCTCTTTGGCCCAAGATGGGGCAATTGGCTCAGAGACCTTGGTGGTCTAAATGGCATTGGTTCAAAAGCACTCATTTTTTTAATTACAGAACCAAGAATGGCTATAGTTGGCTTTCGCCAAATTTTTCTATGGTTCCCAAGCTCAATGAGCGCTAGGATTTGTTCTCTTCCAGAGCTAAATGGTAGGATCGTTTTTGAATGCTTTGGGCCAGCTATGTGGAACCCAAACAAGCATGTTTTGCTTGGAGCTTGTTGTATCATGGTCTTCCTCTTGGTCATCGACTTACCCATTTGGGCATTGTTCATCCCACTTGTGCTTTTTGTGGGGAGGAGGAATCAGTTATGCATGTTTTTTGGCACTGTGTTAAAGCTCGACAAGCATGGACATGGATTGAGTCCTTTTTCAGTCCTTTTCTTCAAAGGCCTTTATAGTGGTTCCATAACCTGCTTGGTGATAAGCCCATTTTTTTAGAGCCTCTTGTTGCAGTTTGGAATTTGTTTCGACTCAAAATCCTTTTCCATCTCTGGAAATGCAGGAATGATATTGTATTTAATGATAAGCCCCAGTATTCTGATTTTACTATTGTTAATAAGCTTTCTATCTTTTATGATGTGTGGCTTCAGATTAATGTGCAGGAGAGAAAGGTGCAGATAGAACTCAACCATTTGCAGGAGCTCATTGATCATTGGGATAATGCCCCCTGTTCGATGAGTCATGAACCACCTGAGCGTGATGCTCGTCCGAGGTCTCTCTCCCCTCTACGTCATCCTCCTCCTCCTTAGATGCAAGACCAGGCATCGGAGGGACCGCATGCATGGACTCCCACTCGTCGCTCAGGTGGATGGAGCTCTTCCCACCATGGTGGTGGTTGGGGTGATCGCCTGACATCTTCTCGATAGAGTGATGTTTGGACCAATGGAGTAGTTGGAGGAAATGATGGCTGGAATGATACTGATGCAAATGGTGGCTGAAATGATATTGGCGCCGACCTTATAGTTAATACAGAAGGTATGGCCGATGATCCACCAACCAAGTGGCCTCCAGACATCCCCCGGAATGTGTGGCGCCATAATGAGGATCCTGATAATTTGGGCGAAGCAACTCCTCCCACTTTGTAACGCCTTGAGGTGTTAATGCTTGGTGGTTTTGGATTTTAATGCATAATTATGAAACTATTGATCTTGGTGCTCCTGCCTTTGGCGGTATGATGTTTTAGACTATGTTTGTTTTTTGGCTTTCATTTTTCGAACGGTTTCGTAGCTGCGGTGGCAACCTCTTTTGTGGCCAAGTGGCACTTGTTTGGTTGTCTTTTTACAAGCTTGAATGCTCGGGATGTGATTCGTCCACCTAACCCTCTTTTTGTATGATATGTTTATACTTTAATACAAAGTTTTCATTTCATTCAAAAAAATCAAGGGCATAAAATATTTAAATGATTGTGGCATGGTGGTTATAGGAACGAACTGCGTGAAGAATTGTGTGACGGTTTCTAGGGCTTGTGTGACGGTTTTCGAGGCGAACAATGCGTAATACTGTGGCAGCCATAAAAGTCAAACAACCTGCCTGAATTCCTGGCGACTATTGATTCCACCATGTAAATTTAAATATATATATATATATATATATATATATATATATAAAAGTTAAAAAATAAATATTATTAAACATTAAAATTAAAAAGAATTAAAGAGTTTAACCATTAGATTCCTTGTATTGAGAGGAGGTTGTTAAATGATACATGTATAATTGCCAAGCTTCTTGTAATACAACCATGTGATCATTATATAATATAGATGAAACCTATTTCAATCTCATATGATCCATTATAAAAACTAAAATCTTAACAATATATTTAAAGTATAAGAAACTTATATGTAAAGAATTTTCAAAAGAAGACACATGCAATATGTAAACTTAACATAAAATTAAGTGTAATTAGAAAACACAATACCAAAAAATTAATATGATGAAAATTTTATAATTATTTTTTTATGTTTTTAGTTAATAGATTTTATAGACAAACAATTAATTTATGAAGTTTTAATTATTTATGAATCGAATATCTGCCTAAACTTTAATCCTTTTACAAAATGATAATTAACAACTCTATTCCTCTATTTTCTTTTTTTAAATAAGTTGTGTCGCTTCTAGTGGGGGCACTTCATTCAAAATAACAAAACATTACATTGTTAACAAGTCGAATTAAATTATATCCAAACTAACCATTTTATTAAATATATTTATTTATCTTTATATCAAACATATTCTTCATTTCCCTTAAAAATCAATGTTTTCAAAATCAACTCCATGATATCATTCTTATTACGAAATAAAAATTTCACTTGGCTAGGTGTCTTCTAAAATCTAAATTTTGCCATGATGAAGATCAAAACTGTAATTGGCTAAATTACTTGCTAATTGGTTTCCTTTGATAAAAATATGTCGACATTTTCAAGATATTATATCCAACAATAGTTGATGGATATGAGAAGTAATGCTATTTTTAATTCTATTCTCACATCCATTTTTATTGATAGCATTAATAATAATTTGTAAATTTCCCTCAATAAAAATATATTTCCATCTCTTTTCAATGGTATTTGTGTTCCTTGTAAGAAGTGCCTTAGCCTTTACATAGTTGTTACTTGTTGTTCTATATGATTTTGAGTGAGGAGAATTGTGGCTTCATTATTTCAAAAAAGATCACCTAGTGAGAAGAATTGTGGCTTCCTTATTTAAAAAAAGATCACCTCCATCAAGTATTCCCAAACATCCTTTTGGACCACAATTAAAATTAATTTTGATAAACCCAAATTTCTAGACATTTTTATTTTACCATAGGTCAAAGTAGATCCAGTACAGCAAATGACCTTTTCATGTATATTCAAAACCTATAACCAAGGTAGCACGTTTTTTTTGCACTTGAAACTTACTACAAGGAGCACCATATATAAAAATATCCTACAAGAATGACAATAATATGATTCCAAACTTTGACATGATTTTGAGATATGTTTTTAAAAATTCTATTATTCCTTTAAAGCCATGAATTCCAACAAATAATGGCAAGATCAATACTCCATAGAATACACAATCTTTAGCTTTGAAATAATTAATCCAAAATTTTATCAACTCTTTGAATGTTTATGGAGCTACTCTAATATATCATATTTTTTTGAAAAGTGACCCCAAATATTGTAAGCAAAGGTACAATGAAGAAGTAAATGATTTTACGTTTTATTACCCTTCTCACATAAGGCACACTTAAAAGATCCATGATATTCACTTCTTTGTAGACTCTCTCATGTAATAGTCTTACTTTGGACTGCTAACCAAAGGAATGTTGAGGTTTCCAAGGAAAATATTTAGGATTAGAAATTTTGATATTCCCTTGTTTCTTACTATAATATTTCTTAAACTAAATCTAATTTAATATTTTTCATAAAATTTATTTTTTTAGATAAACAATTATATGACACTTTTTATCTTATTCATGAGTTGAATATTGAGTAAGACTCTTATACTTCTAGGAAATAACAACCATTAAATCCATTCTCCTTATTTCTTAACTATCATATTTGTTAAACGTTTTATTTAATTCATACTGAAATTGAAAATTTAGCTAAATTGATCTCCATGTGATTAAATATTTTAAATTTAGAACAACAATTCACATAATGATAACTACAAATAGGTTAGTCATGTGTCATAGACCATACTAAGTTTGGAAGGGCATGTTTGTGTTTGATCAACCTTTGGAGAAAGTTAATTATCTATTTTTATTTTTTATTTAATAGGGAAAATGCACAAAAAGTTTACTAAAAATGAAACATAAAATGAAAACTTTAACCCAATTCACTACTCATAAGGTTTGCGTTAAATGACTACAATCCATTTGTTCACATGTATAGCAAACAAAAATATTCAATCATGTACAAGAGGACTAATGACGGAAAAAAGGTCTGAAACTAAATAGCTAGTTTTCTTTTTGTTACTTGCATCTACAAGGTGAGAGAATAAATATAAATAAGCCACATATAATTGTGAATGAACTGAACTAATATATTTTATGAATTAGCTTGAATCAAAAGAGTCATTACTTAGTCCAAAGAGTATGACAAGGATCCATATAATGTGTCATAAGAGAAGATACATAAACTTAGGTCAAATAAGAAACTCCTAGTCTACTTCAAAAATATTTACAAGATTTTTTTTTTTTATTGTGAGACTGAATGACTTATTAATAATGCTTAGATATTGGGTTTTGGTTTTTGGCCTTGAATAGCTATGATAATCAATTACATGATTGTATTATGTATTATAACTTGAGTTATTTGCCCAATTTGACCTCAAAATTTATGTTGTGCCTTAAAATTTGCATTCACAAGGTCCCAAGTTAGGTTCTCCATGTTTGATTTTTTGTCTTTGGATTTCCTTTGGATGGATCAGTTGCTTGATAAGCTTTCATTAGTAAATTGATCATTTTTGCTTTGTTTAAATCATTGGTAAATGGGTTTTTTTCCACCATAGTTATTTACTATATATTTGTTGATTAGTGGGTTGATAATATCATTGCTAACATTGGTAGGTCTAAAACTTTGCAATGTTATTTTCCTTGGATTCTTCATTAGTTGCCTCAGTATGGGGGGTGGTTCATGAATGGCATCAATTTACTCATATGGGACCTAGTAGGTACTCTTTTTTTGCTTTCTTAATCCTCCTTTACCACCAATTGATAACCTGAATCCTTGACTAGTCTTTAGTTGAGTGGGACTGAGTAGGTATATGTTTGTTTGTTTATGGTGCCTCTATGATGTCCAACACCTTTATCTCTACAACTTCATATCGTTTCATCTTGTAAATCAAGAATGAATTAATAGTTATTCATCCTTGGGCTTATGTCATGAACAATCCTTGACATATGCTTATCATTGATGACGCAAAAATAGACGAATTGACATCTTAATCTTAAATCTTTTTAATATTTAATCAAAATCATCAATTATTAAATACCATTAGTTAGCTAACATAATCACTATCGCCTTATCTACATTGTGGGTTTCTAGTCATGGATTGTTCACCTACATGTACTGATAGTTCACAAAATTTAGCAATATTTTTCAAAAATTAGCAAAAGCAATAGACTATTTAGAAATAAAAGATATTTCATATAAGTGCATAATATGAAAGGTGATCATAGAAAACAAAAATAATAACATTAAAATAAATAATTGGAATCATGTTGATGACCAAATGAATGCCTCAAGGGGTATGAATACTCAAATTACAAGTGATCCTAGGTCAATATTAAAGAATTAACCTTAAGGTTTATTATTAAAATATTATATTGAGATCACTTTATATAGTGGACAAGGTCCCATAGGGTTATATAAATTATTACAATACAAACTAGTTGTCCATGGTCTCAAGTGAGGATTAAACACTAGATTTATTTCAACATCACCCTTAAGTTGAACTGGAGACACAAAGAGAAACCATATTAGTCATCCACCTTAAGAGACACTCTCCTACTTCAAGATTCTCCAAAAATTGATGAAGATGCTCCTTAGGAATTACTGTGGTCATATTAGGCATTATTGGATGCTCTTGTACTCCAAATCCAAGATGCTCTAAAATTTGAATAAAAATCTCCTTGGCTCTAACCTTGGTCATGATAACCATTGACTACTCTAGCTATTGTGTTGAAAGTACCTAAACTAGATCAAAAAATCCATGATCATGAATCCATGACCCTTTCTCATAGAACAAGAATGAAAAATCCCTCACCATAATAAGATCATCAACATACAAGACAACATTGAACTCAAAACTAGATTACTGCTACATGTAGATCTTCTCTTCAAATTTCCCATAAGGAAGAGCATGCTACATATTAGTTTGGAGTGTGTTCCATCCACAAGATGCAATAAAAGAGAAATTCTTGAACAAGTTCCACCCAACCAATAATATCAAAAGTCACCAACCAGTCAATCCCCTAAATATAAGAAAATTCCATAGAAATAAGGTATACCTTGTGTTGACTATTGGATGCACATTCCTTATTATCATCATCAATATGAATACCTTTTATGAGAACAAAAATTAATATGAGTACCCTTTATGAGAACTATAATCAATACTTTTACCCATAGGTGAGAATATTATCTCTCAAGCATTAATAATGCTCATGCCAATAGGCGAGAAAGAAAATTGTGAAGTTTGGTCAAGCAACTAAGATTGAGTTATTTTTCTCATAGAACTAGAATGGATCTACTCATATCATAATCTACAAGTATCATAAACCTCAATCATCACATCACTAAAACCATTCTCCTTGGAGAAAGAGATAGATGGAGGAGCTATGTTGAGCTTGTATATTTGATTGAGTTCATCACAATATTTAGATGCAATGATCTAGAATCCATCATTGATATCCTTAATCATCCATGTATCAGGCCAAAACTTCATCTATTTGTTAGTGTAAGTGATACAATAAGTAGAGAGGATATTAGATTCCAAATTAAATACATGAAGAATATTTTTGTATGATGAAGAATCAAGAGTAAAATTCTTCATAATTTTTCTACTATCAAGGAAGAGCCATAACCAATGATAACATGCTCACAACAATGAAATTCATTATAATTAGCCAAAAGATGATGATTCTTTATCATATCGAGTAGATCTTGAATCTACAATCCATTCCTCCAAACTAAGGGAGATCCTAGTAACACAATCATGTGATGTTTCATGTTCATCATCATCATGTGCAATTAAGAGGGAATTATCACGACCCTCTTTCTTAGAATTTTTTTCTAATTTTTCATGTAGTTGTCTATAAAATTCTATTTTATGTCCTTATTTTATGTAATAAGTACAAGTGACCTTTTTGGATTTCTTTTCCCCTTTTTTTAAGCTTCTCAAAATATTATTTAATTATTTCCTTTGCATGATCATAAATGGGAAGAGAACTTATCCTTTACCTCATATTTTGAGCCTCCTATTAAATATGGTATTGGAACACATCTTATAGCTTGGGGGGTTTTTCCTTGGTAGAATACATTTGAAGCATATCAAAGAAAATATCTACTACCTTATGATATCTAGAAATATTGTTACACATCATATAAAGATAGTCAATTTCTTCCTTCTTGTCCTTCTCATCACCTCCTTTTCTAATACATGTATCTTCTTGTAGCTTCTTAAAGTGGTTGTTATATTTTTCATTTTTATCAAAGCTATTTATACTCAAGGTAGAAAATTTGACTTCCAATCTACTAATGTTAGAGGAGTCAACAGTATCACAAACTTTATTGAAGGTGTCTCACAACTTCTTTGGATAATCCTCACAAGAAAAGTGGTTATCATATGTTTTTTCCACATGAAGAGCAATCACACCATTTGCTTATTTTTTGTTTTTGCGTAGGGTCTTACTTTTATTAGAATCAATAACAATAATATCCTAATTAGCATACTTAAGTAGTATTTTTCTCCTCAATAGATCTTCTATCTTGATCCTATAGTGGCACGATTTGGTCCATTAAATAAAGTCACATACTAATCCATTGCATTCTTACAAAATTATGGTGTTCTACATGCAATTTTGACTTGAAAAAACTTCACCATAGCAAAGAACTAAAAAAAAGGTAATTTAAAAAATTGGCCTAAAATGATTTCATATGCAAAAGTTATCGCTCTTAGAAGATTGACCTAAAATCACACAAAGAACCACCAAAACCTTTGGAAAAATAAAAAAATCAAATTTACCTCCAAAATTTTTTATGCTACAATGTGTCATAAGTTGAGTGACTACTAGGGTGCCAACTCTATGTTGATTGAGTAGAGTAACAATAAACTGATTGCTTCTATGTTGTTGAGAAAATCATAGGGATGCCACTTAAGCACTTATCGGGTGAGCCATTGGAAGAAAGGTCAATAAACTAATTGTCATCACATGTTTCTGAATATACTACTAATTGGTTAGATCATTAGGCAAGTAGAAAATATTATATTGTGATGTGTCTTTAGATGATTGGTTCATCCATTGTTTATATAAAAAAAAATATTTTTCCACCTTCACTAAGGTACCATGTCAGCCAATAGTTTTATGTTGGCCATCAAACACATCTCAACATAATCAATCCAAATAAAGTGGCTAGGTAGGAGTTAAAACCTACAACCATTGGGATACTAAGTCTTAATACACTCTCCTCTAGCCACATGTCCCATGGGCCATATGTAACTATTAAGAAAGAAAGCAAAAAAGGCAAGATCACTACACCAAAAAAGGGCTTTAATGACAACTAAAATAAGGTGATTTTTTACCCTAGTAAAAAACCACCTTAATAGATTCTAAGAGGGTGGTTTAAAATCATAATATTAAGATAAATTCCCTCTTAGGTTGACCCTAGGAGGGTGGTTTAAAACCGCCCTCTTAGGGTGGACAGTTTTAAACCACCCTCTTAGACCTAAGAAGGTGGTTTAGGCAACCCTAAGAGGGTGGTTTATAACCGCCCTCTTAGGGTCTCAGTATGAAAAAAATATAAAGACCACGGAAAAATCCTAAATATGAGCATTTTGGCACTTATTTAGAGCAACACGTAGATGGAGGGACCACAGGAATAGCAGATCTCTCCTAAGCTAGGGCTTGAAAGTAAACCATCAACACTTATTTAGAGCAACGCACAACACAACAGATGAAGGGACCATGGGAAAAGTAGAGCTCTCATTTTTCTTATTTCAAAGCTCAAGCTAGGGCTTTAAATTAAAAGGGCAAAGCTTTTTCACTAGGTGGAGCAACACCAGTCGAGTTTCTAGGGCTTCCCAAAAGTCAACCCTTGTAATTTTGCTCTTCTTTTTATTTCAAAGCTTGAGCTAGGGCTTGACAACAAACCATCGACACTTATTTAGAGAAGTGCATGACACAATAGACAAAGGGACCATAGGAAAATCATATCTCTTCTTATTTCAAAGCTTGAGCTATGGCTTTAAATTAAAATGGCAAAGCTTTTTCACTAGGTGGAGCAATACCAATCAAGTTTCCAAGGCTTTCCAGAAGTCAACCCTCGTAATTTTTCTTGAGCGTCTTGTAGAAGGTATGATGTTTGCTCTCTAGACTTTGTTCTTCCATGCAATATTTCCCAATTCCTCTCCACCTCCCATAATATTAAGCACTTCCATGCAATCTTCCCCAATTCCTCTTAGGAAGACCAATTTCAGTGAGTTTTGGTCCAACTTACATTGTTTTGACCTCTACAACCTATATTTGAACCTTTTCATGTAGTCCTCTAGTGCTTCACCCTTTTGGGTATTTTAGAAGATCTCATTCCTTGTGTTGCATGCCTTGCAATAGTGCTAGTACTTCTTAAATTTACTTTCATTTGCTCCTAGGTCTGTATACTATTACCTCCCAGCCCCGTGAACCAATAGAGTGTTGTGTCCTTTAGAGTAGTAGGGAACAGTTTCAGCTTCTAGCCATCACTCCCACAAACTTTCACCAATTTGGGGATTCCCACAAACTTTCATTTATTTTAGGGTTTGATTGGCCATGTTGGTTGGACAAGGGTTTCAACATCACTTCCAAAATATTTTGGGGTTTGTTTGGCCATGTCGATTGGATAAGGGTTTTTTATTTCGGGGGTTGAATGGCCATTATTTCTTTAGAATATAAGCATTTTGAGAAACTATCATGAATATAAGCATTTTACCAAAAAATGATATAATAATCAAAGTCCAAGAAAGCATCTTGCAACAAAGAGGATGAAAGCACCCTCTAGCAAAGAGGATTGGACCGTAGGTTTTTATTTTAGCAAAGAGGATTGGACCGTACGTTTTTATGTTGACCTAGGATGTGAACATTAGACAAGATGTTTTGTTATGATGTTTTAAAATTGATTTTACGATTATTGTGCTTTATTTTGATGTAAACAAATAAAGATAAATAATCACATTATATGTACATAGTTTTTTAGAGTTGTTAGCAAAGGATATATTTTAGTCATCGTGTATTGGTGGTTGGATGGGTATGGCATTTGGCTTCCACCCCTTCCACATTTTGGGACTATTAGCACCCAACCAACATAGTATTGAGAGTAGTATTTGACCATGATTATTCCCCCCCATTGTATTATATCCTTGCATTGATTTTTTTCTTGTTGTGCACTTGTGTATTTTTTATGTGCATAAATATTTCCTTTGCATTGTATTACTTTATATTGTTACCTTAGAGCATTGTTTAGTATTGCATTACATGAATGGGAATGCTACTACATGGACAAAGTTGGTCTCCAATTAAAAACACATACACTAGCTTGCAAAGCTCTTCTATGTTAGTTGGTGTACCTTTGTACTGTCTGTTATGTATATTAGCATAGATTACTTAAAGATAATGAGTACAATATATTTTGCAAAATATACTTGCTTAAGAATTTGGAAGTAGGTACTTGCTATACATCATCTTCATCTTTGAGGGCAAAGATTATTTTTTAAGGGAGGTAGTGCTAGGAACTCAGGTAATAACCCTTTTTAGTTTTTTATAATAGTTTTCTTAGTGATGAGTGGGAACCCCTTTTGAATGTAAAGGTGACCCTATATTATTAGTTATAGGGTTATATTATTCCCATAGTTATTATGGCTTAATATATTTTTGGTTAATATTTTAGTATTAGGGTAGGTTGAGTTGTCTTTATATATTATATTATAATAGAGGTGAAGGCATCCTAAATAATTATATTGTATTAAGCTTTCTTATAATAGAGGTTTCCCCTTCAAAGTGGTATGTGATATAGTGCAAAATATTTAGTATATTAATCAAAATATTGTCATTTATGTTCATTCAATAGAATTGTGTTTCCTTATAAGTTTATCTATAATTGTAATTAATTCATGCTAGTAGAATACTTGCATTAGCAATAACATTGACCAATTATAATTTGGGTAATGCTAATATCCAAAAATAAAAATTCTTTAGCTAGCATCATACCAACTCTTCAACCTACCACTCAAGCTCCTTTGTAACACTAGAACTACTTTTACACAAGTACCATAGTGCTTTTGTTGGAGTAATATTTTAGTTCAAAAAGGAACAAAATAAAAGTATATAGTCAACTATCATTGCATGCTTGCATTCAACTCATCCAAGAACAATTTGCATCGCTCCCCAATGGGTGGCTTTGATTTAGTAAATTTTCATAATATCTACAATGCAAGACTAACTTTGAAACTTATTGTTTATTAAACAAATAAACCTCATCCTCTCTAGGTCATGTTCCCAACTTAACAACAAAGCAAAATTTTGTGTTTTTAGAAATTATCTAGCAATAGAGCCATCTAATTTTAAACCTATGGTACCCAGGCGTTGTAGGTGAGTTGGAGAGGAGAGGGCAATCCTCCAAGGGAGGTCCCAGGTTCGAATCTCCACCCTACCAAAAAGTTGAATTGGGTACCCAAAATCCAATTGATAATGTTGGTGCGGGCAGGGCCGAGCGCGACTCCGGGTGACTTTGACGGTGTAGAACTCCCTGGTCATGGTATCTCAGACCAAGGCGTCCCTGCAAGGGATTTTTTGCTTAAACAAAATTTAATCCTATGGGAAAATATTGACACTGTATTTGAAATTAAATATTGATATTCTAATTACTCATTGAAAATATAACTCAATTCACCCTTGGAAAAATAGCAACAACTTTCATGCATGGCAACCTATGACTCTAAAACTCTCTACAACTATTTACCATCATTTTTGTGTGTATTTTATTTAAGAGTGTTCAAAGTAAGAAAGGAAGAGGCCAAGAGCATCCAAGGATTTGTCACAAATCTATGGATGCATATGAGAGCTCTGTTAAACATTCTTTGCATTTGCTTAATTTGTATTAGCTTTAGTATTGTTAATAATATTGGCTTGTTATCATTTTTATGATTGTTTCATCTATTTTAATGAAGTGTTGTAGGATCTTATAGAGGATCATCTATTTGGATATCTTGGATTTATAATAACCTTTATATATTCAAATTCACTTATAGTTTAATAGTAGTTAGATCTCTTTGTAATCAGTGGATTCATTTAGTTATCATTTTGTAAAGCAAAAATCAACAACACCAAAGATAGCAATAGTAGAATCAACACACAAAATATATTGCACAATAAAGATACAAATTTGTATTAATGTGGGGGGATCCTTGATGTCCAATGTTACAATATAGTGTATATTGATACAGTAGTTACAATATAAGGGTTTTGAAAAACCCTTGTTTACAAAGAATATATGGTGTATTCTGTGTTGTCCTTTGCTCCAAACAAGTTATAGGTGGGCTTGAGTATCCCTACGGGACCACCTGAGCTGCAACAACCATAAATAATATAGTTCTTGTACTTGCAAATAGATCAACAACACCAAGAGGTCAATAGCATATGCAAGGGCTCCACTGTGTGAGGCCCTCTATAAAGAAAATCTACAAATCCTAGTGCTGGAAATGATGAAATGTAAGCAAAAGTACAAAAATAAAATATGTAAAACAATAAAATATTTTACCTTATCTGATGATATCTTATTTATTTGATCCACGCTGCTTCTTTTGCGATCTGATGTCGTACAAATTCCTGAAAGCATTCGAGGGTATGTCGATGGTAAACTGAAAGGCTAGAAACACCCTAGAGCATTCGATAATGGTGGTGGATGCTTCATAACATTCCTGGAATGCTAAATTTTTTTTTGGAAATGCTCAAAAACATTCAAGAGTATTTATGGAGGGTACTGCAGAACTCGATCTAGTTTACAAGGGCTATGGATGACAAAAATAGAGGATACAAATGGCAGAAATGGAAGAGGATGATGGCGAGATGTTAGGATTTTAAGAGGGAAATGGATGCAAGGGTTTTAAAATCTTAACAGATCAAACTATTGCTCAACACAAGTGCTTAACTATAGAATGATCACTTAACCTTATTCACAAAAGTGAATGCTCTTTTATAACCTGCCTTCCATATGCTAGGGTTTTGATGACACCAACGTGCGGTCAAGATTAAAACATAATGGATGACTAAGATTATATCTTTGAAATGTGGCACAGATCAAGTCAAGTGGATGGTTGAGATTAAGTCATGATGGATGGTTGTGATTTATTTATATATAAATATATAAATATAATATATAAAATATTTATATCTAAATATGAATATACATACATACATACATACATACATACATACATACATACATATATATCTATATATATATATATATATATATATATATATATATATATATATATATATATATATATAAATATAATGAACGAATGTGATTGGATGATGTGTGGAAGACAAGTGGACAAGATTTGGTGTCTACACATTTATTTGAATCTTGCTCCTTTAAATCATATTAAATCTTTCCTTCAGTCATTTCACTTTAGTAAAAAATATATATATATATATATAATGAACGAATGTGATTGGATGATGTGTGGAAGACAAGTGGACAAGATTTGGTGTCTACACATTTATTTGAATCTTGCTCCTTTAAATCATATTAAATCTTTCCTTCAGTCATTTCACTTTAGTAAAAAAAAAGTTACTTATTATTTATTTATATTACATGCATTAGTATATCAATTTTCTTGATGTTTTGACATAAGTTTATAGATTGGAGGTTGAGGCATAAGATACAAGTTGTATGCTTAGGTAAGGATCCATAGTCTTTGGATTTACCTTTAATAGACAATAGTACCAACCATGAGTGGTTATTCTATTAGCATGGCCTCAAATTTGTTAGCACCATTTGACCTCATCACTTTTGTCAAAATTTCTTCAAAACTCATCTCCTCAAATAGAAGACATCATAACTCTATGCATCCTTATCATTTTCTATAGACACTATTTAATCATTACATTAGCATAACCTTTTAATTTAGTTAAATATTTGTCATAAAATTAGGTCTTTTTGGATATAATTGGCTTATGTCAAGTTAATTTATCATTTTCTATTATATACATTTGATCAACTTGCATATCTTTTAAACATGAGTAGTTTCATTCCTAGTCATTTGTTCTCACATAAAATTTAATCAACAATATATCATATTCCCTAGGTTCATTATTGCATGTTTAATTTGATAACATATTGCTTTAAATGTAAAAATCAACTATCCCTATCTACTCAACATCATAAACAACTTCAACACTTCTAGCAACAACATCACCCAATATCAACATTTTCATCATCAACAAATAAGTAAAGGGATTAGGTATGGCTTCTAAACCTTCCCATTTTTTGAATGGTTTTCTGTAGTAGGGTAAAATTGACACATTCAATTTACTTAAACATCATAAAAATTATTAAAATGATTCAAAATTTACTCGAAAGTCGGCTAAAACAGTGAGAAAATAATATCCTTGTTTTGTACGCCAATAAACCAAAAATTGTTTGACCATTGGGCAAAATAGCTCAACATTCAACAAAATCGTCTGATGATCGATAAAATCGGCAGGCGATTTTGTCTTAAAACAAAATTTTAACAAATTTGCTAAAAAGACAAAATTTGGTTTAAAACATCTTACCTGGTTTAGCTGTCATTTGGATTAGGGAATTTGGCAAGTAGATTGAAGGTGACAAACATAGGAGGGATCAAAACCTCCTCCATGTTTAGTATAACCTCCCAAATTCCTCAAATCTCTCCTTGACCTATTTAATCTAGCTCCCTTTCCCTTTCTCCCCCTAGTAGGTTGAATTTTGATTCCTTGAGATAGCTTCTAAACTCCCTTAAGGATCCCTCGCATCAGTTTGCTATGCAATTCCATCTCCCGACATCCCCATTTGTTTAATTTTGTCATTGCAAGTCCCAGTTACAATCGCCCAGATATCAACATAATCGCCAGACGATCGATAGAAATGCTAGGATATTTTGTCAGAAATGACAAACGATTTCGTTAGATCAGAGGCAATTTTGTCAGAAGACAGGTGACCCTATATGCAAATCAGCAAGGGGGTAAGGATTCAAACCACTATTTGCATCTCTTCCCCTATTTCATTTTTGTTCATGCATTGTTCAATATTTATTTAGTTCACTGCTTAAATTTGCATATTGCATCTTGGTGTTCCCCATCATTTCAATTAACTGCATCATAAAATTAGGATCATAATTGCATAAATCCATGGCATACTAGGTTGAATTGTCATAATAGTGTTCTCATGTAATTTCATATCCATTTGCATATAGAAATTAAAACATATTTGTGATTTGGAATACAAGAAAATTGTCATATTTTGCAAGAAACCCTTTTTTCTATCAATTATTTTGCTGTAGGATTGCAACATAATTGCCTACGATTTTGTCAAATCGGAGGTGATTTTGTCTGGAACATAGACGATTCTATCTAGAACAGAGGTGATTCTATCAAAAATAGAGGTGATTCTATCCTGCTACAAGCCTCATAATCTTCATCAAACATCCAGCTCAAGTAAGGTTTATAATTTCTTATAATCCCAATATTATGCATTGTATTTCATTTTGTATCCACTGTCTGCTATCCTCTTTAAATCAAAATTGCATATAGATAGTTTAATTGCATAAAGGCAAAACTTAGGTGTATGAGAATGATTTATAAAAAGAACACATTAAATATCTTCCAAGCCTAGGTATGAAAACTGCCGCTAAAAGTTTCCTAGTGAACCCTTAATTCATCGAAAAATCACCACAAGAAGTCATAATTAAGTGTCTCTCTTTCCAGGTGTAGCTCTACTATTTTCCCATTCCCCTATGAGGCACGGATCCATTAGCCTAGAGGAAAGGAGTGCAAAAATTTTAGGCCTACATTTTCTACAACTTGAGTGAACTAGGGGCCTAATTGAGGTAAGCCCTTAAACATACCTATTTATAGATTCACAAAGTGAGGAAAGGTTTAAAAAATGTGTATCATGTTGTTGTGTATGCTATCAACCATCAGAATCACCTTCAAACATCATCAAGTATAGATGAGCCTTTATATTAAATTACCCTTAGAATCATTTACTTAGTGTTGTATTTTATCTTTTCTTGTTTGTATTCAAGGAATTTAGAAAACACATTCTTATTACATTGCATTATAGATCTCTTCATTGTTGTATTTATAATTATTTTCTTTGTATATTCTATACAAATTATAATAACAAATCTTATTGAATATCAAGGACTATTGTTACTTATTTTATTTACAAAATTTACTCCTTAGACAATATTGTTGCTTTGTAGCAATGCTTCTATATGCATGATAATATTTCTAATATTGTCACTCATATTTAGTACTTGTGATGTAGTTAAATATTAGTTTGATATTGATTGTATATGCCAATTATAATAACAATTAGATTACTTACATTGACTATCAAAATAGAATAATATCATTCTCTTTCTACTATATTTGAAAAAGTAAAATCTGCTCTTCAATAAACAAAAAATATATAGGTTGTGTTCTATCCTTTTTATTAGTTAATAGAAGAAAAAAATGATATAGGATCTTTCTATTACATCATCTTGATAATTGTTTTTTTTTAAATATTTATTTAAAGAATTTATTGACTTTCTTAGCTCTTTATTTAATTATATATAGCAGGTACCAGAATGTCATCTCTTTTATGATACATAGGTTCAAAACCTTCTGATTTTTCTTTACTAAAATTTACTAATGCATCTCTGACAACTATTAAAATTGTAGTATTTTTTAAATGGTAATAAAACTCAAACACTAAAATCATCTAAGTTTCTCCTGGTGCTAGCGTTGACCCTTTTGTACTGATTAGCAGATTCCACATAGTATCCCACTATGGTTATATTTACAATAGTTTATTGTTTAATCTCTTAGTTACTTCTTGAGCTCCTTGGGTTATTTTTCCCTAGTACTTAACTATTCTATGGAATGTGGTCTTTGAATTTCATTTACCTCCTTTGGTAACTCTTGAACATAATATAATATATTTCTTGCTTGCTTTTGTACATGTAAGAGGTGTAATAGATCATTACTATTCGTAAGTAATGACTTGGTTTTTGTAGACCAAATCTTAGCCATTTATTTTATATATAATTATATATAAATATTTTATATATTGAATATATATATATATATATATATATATATATATATATATATATATATATATATATATATATATATATATATATATATATATATATATATGGATAAATCTTGACCGCTCACCACATTTGTTTTTGTTTTTTGTTTTTGAATTTACATGGTGGAATCAGTAGCTACCACGAATCCGGGTAGGCTATCTAGATTTTATGGCCACCACAGTATTCTACGTTGTCCACCCTAGAAGATGCCACATAGATCTTCGTGCATTTCACCCCTATAACCACCATGTCACAATCATTTTAAACCTTTTACGCTACTGAAAGCACCAGGAAAGGGATAAGCGTTCAGTCCGAAAAGGCCCAAGATTTGAACCTTGGACCTCCACGCCCCTTACAAGGTTTCGCTCACCATAATTTAATCTTAACCATTCATTATATATATATTTACCTATATATAAATATATAAATATTATATATATATGGATAAATCTTAGCCGCTCATCATTTTATTCATACCCTAACCCTAACTTACCACTTGGTAATAGCTTGCATCATTAAGACCATAAATATAACCTATTAAGAGGTTATAAAATATCATTCACTTTCATAAATGAGGGATCCGATCCAAATAAAATAGAAAGAGAAGCACCGACAATCTGTAGTGAGTTACAAAGATCAACCTTAACCGAAGAGTAGAGCGTGAGAGATCAAAGGTTTGCATCGATTCACACTGATTCTGCGAATATATCCAAATGTTATACCTTGTATAATAGACATGGCTTTGTTCCTATCAAGCATGGTAGGTCACCTATCAAGTGCAGCATCGAGCCTACACAATGACACTTTTAGTCCCACAAAACATAGATCAAGATCAGGTATATAACAAGGTAGTTTGGTTGTTTGATTTATCATCTTATGTATTATGTTTTCATATTGGAAAATATTTAGATTAGGATTAGTAAGTTTTATTTGAATCAAAGAGGGTCTCACACAGTGGGGTCCTTCATATACTACTATTTTTTTTCTATTTTTTGCATTCTTACAGGTTCAGGAGACAAGTTTTTGAGAAGCTTTTGAAGCGAAAGAGTGGCCCGTAGAAGATACAAAAGTCCACTCGACAAATTTAATTGTAATAGAAGAGATTGAAGACACCTTAGTTCACTTGATCCAAAAAAGGGGGTTTTCCCCTTTTTGTGATTTACTGTAATCTGGGAACAAGTAGTTATCCATTGTAATATGCCCCTAATCATCTTGGGGTAAATTATTGTGTAACTAAAAGGGAGATTAAGTTCAAATAAAAATCATTTTGCTTCACCGTTATATTGCTTATTTCCTTGTTTATATTATTTGGTGTTATTTCTATTGTTTACAAAATGTTGTAAACAGTAGAAATAACACCAAATAACATAAAAAAGGAAACAAGCAATATAACAATGAAGCAAAATGATTTTTATTTGAACTTATTCTCCCTTTCAGTTACACAACAATTTGCCCCAAGATGATTGGGGGCTTATTACAATGGATAACTGCTTGTTCTCAGATTATAGTAAATCACAAAAAGGGAAAAACCCTTTTGTGGATCAAGTGAACTGAGGTGTCTTCAATCTCTTCTGTTACAATCAAATTTGTCGAGTGGGCTTGTGTATCCTCTATGGGCCACTCTTTCACTTCAAAAGCTTCTCAAAAACTTATCTCCTGTACATGTAAGAATGCAAACAATAGAAATAAATTAGTAGTATATGAAGGGCCTCCACTATGTGAGACCCTCTTTGAGTCAAATAAAACTTACTAACCCTAATATGAATATTTTCCAATATGAAAAATAGAATACAGAAGATAATAAATCAAATAACCAAACTACCTTGTTTTATACCTGATCTCGATCTATGTTTTGTAGGGTTGAAAGTGTCATTGCATAGGCTCGATGCCATGCTTGATAGGCGCCCTACCATGCTTGATAGGCATAGAGCCATGTCTATTAGACAAGGCACCACATCTGGATCTGTTCACAGAATCGACGTGAATCAATGTGAACCTTCGATCTCTCATGCTTTGATCTTCGATTAAGGTTGCTCTCTGTAACTCGCTACGGATTGTCGATGCTTCTCTTTCGATTTTGTTTGGATCGGATCCTCATTCACAAAAGTGAATGATATTTTATAACCTCTTGATAGGTTAGATTTAGGGTTTTGATGGTGTGAGCTAACGTTACCAAGTGGCAAGTTAGGGTTAGGGTATGAAGAAAATGATGAGCGGCTAGGATTAGATTGTGATGAGCAACTAAGATTTATCCATATATATAATAAATAAATAAATATAATATATATATATATATATATATATATATATATATATATAAATAATGAATGGTTAAGATTAAAATGTGGTGAGCGGTCAAGATTTATCCATATATATAAATATATAAAATATTTATATATAATTATATATAAATAAATAGCTAGGATTTGGTGATAATGAATGAATGATAAATGGCTAGGATTTGGTGTCTATAGATGCCCCTTTTTGTATCGCTTCATGTAAAACACAATGCGGTGCAAAAACAAGAGACACCTAGTTTGGTTGGATGAACCCTTTTCTCTGATGCGCAAGAAGGATGATTTTGAAAAAGTTGATTTTAGCTTACCCCCTCAATTGATGAATGGGTGAAGAATGAGACCCACGAGTCAATGGACTGAATGTGGATGATGAAAGGAGTGAATGTTATGGATGTGAATGTTGAAAATCAAGATCAAGTTGGTTACCCCAAGTTTGAGGTAGATCTGTGTTGTCAAAAATTTACCTTTTGGTATCATTGAAATGCAAAATGATGAGGTAAAGGAACCAACCATCCTAGTGACTATAGCAATTCCTAGTGCAAGATGATGTGGTAAAGGAACCAGCCCGGGAGCATGTTGTCCCTAATAACTATAGCAATTCCTAATGCAAAATGAGTTTTTGTAAGAGTTTTCCGCGTTTGTAACCCCACAAAAAAGGGCTTAATGACAACCTTGGCCAAATTTTCTTGAACACAGTCAAACTCGAAAATTGAGGTACCAAGCTGATTTGATTTCGAATGTGATGATGTGGGATGATGATTTGAATGCATTGATGGGCTGATTTGATGGTTTTTGTGAAATTTTGGATCATTTTGAGACATTTTGGAAGCTTTTTGGGTATTTTGCGACTTTTGATCGCATTCAAAAATTAAATACCCAAATCAATCCATGTTATCACAAAATTAGATATGATGATGTGATTAATGCTTGGATGAGTTTTGTGATGATTTTATGGGGTTTTGCACTATTTTGTAGTCTTTTGAGGACCTCTACAAGATGTTGTGAGAAAACACAGGACTATGCCTCTTTTCTCCCATATGTGAAGGTGCACCTGGTTTTTTGTAGATGTAGAGATGCACATGTATGCACCCTCCAGATGTAGACTTGCACCTAGATGCTACTTCTAGATATGGAGGTGCATTTATGAGCTCAATTTATCATATAAAAGGGCTACAGGGGTCATTTTCACTTCATTCTTGTATTTGAGAGCTTGCATCTGAGAGGAGTGAAGGAGCTTGGCAATGGAGATAGAGGGAGTTAGTGCAATAGTTGGAGCTTGTGGGTGGGTGGCTAAGGTAAGTTCTTCTAACCTTCTCATTTATTTTCATAGTTGCTTTATGTTTTTTTTTGTTGTTTTTTTGACGATGAAAAGAGAGAAGGTGAAAAGTTTTTTTTTGGATGAATGGAATGTGAAATGTATGATGTACTGATGCATATATATTTTTATTGTTTGCTGCAACTAAATATTTTGGAGGTACAACATATATTTTCACCTATCCTGCCTAGGGTGAAGAAGGCACTGATGAAGGTTGACTGGGATTGGTTGGAGAAGGTGGGATTGGATGGTTGTGCATGGATTGAGGTGGTCAAGGTGGATGAGAGGTACCTCTTTGCCTTGGTAGAGAGGTGGGATCCAGATAGGGGTACATTCTAGCTCCCAATAGGGGAGATATCAGTGACACTTAAGGATGTATACCACATATTTCATGTACCTATGGAGGGCTTACATATCTAGGTTGGATGGAGTAAGGGGTATGAGCTCAATCACATTTATGGTGATGCTTAGGAGGATGTGGAGGTTACGAGTGGCATCGAGTATCTAGTGATGTACGGGAGGAAGGAGTTGGAGGTATTATCAACCTATGTGATGTTCATGGTGGCCAACATGTTATTACCCAATAACATAAGATGTAGGTTTCCATGGAACCTGATTAGGTTCATGTATGACATGATCGATGAGCCTTGGGTATATGCTTGGGTGCCTAATTTACTAGCTCAAATGTACACAAAGTTGTACAAGGTAAAGAGGCATGGGAGAAAAGGATTGGGGTGCAGTATACTACTTCAGATCTAGGGTTGGGAGCACTTTAGTATAGCTCATCCTATGGGCCTACCATGTGATTGGGATAGGTCACATCCCTATGCACTTAGGTGGTGGGCATCCGAGGAGATACGATCGAGCCATCCCAATCATAGTTATGAGGAGTACAAGGACTTATGGGTGAGGTTGACACCTGATCAGGTGTATTGGTAGCCATGGTGAGGGGCTAGATGGGATATGGATGGTGAGCAACTACGGAGGACCAAATAGGCTAGATGGGTTGTTGGGCACCATGGTAACGAGCTAGAGTTGATCCAATTCTCATGTATCCTATGATAGTTCAGGATACCACAGGGGGTTCCTAATACCCCGATGATCTATAGATACCATAATGATGAGCTAGGGTTACCCTATGTAGATGATTGGGTGGTGGAGTCAGAGGATGATATCGAGATGGATATCCTAGATGTAGATGATATCAAGATGATAGTTGAGTATGATGCTTGGTTTACCTCTTAGCCTCCTTGGGCGCTGAGTCAGGTGGTGGATGAGGCTAGTGGTGATGATGGGGAGATAGCTACTGAGATAGAGGATACTCCTCGATGATAGAGATATCATTGGACCAATGGTGGGGGTAGGTAATCATGGGCTGAGGTGGATCAACCTCCTAAGATTGGAGGTGATGGCAAGGGTGGAGGTGATGGTGGGGGTGATATTGGAGGAGTTCTAGAGAGGCTACTAGCTTGAGGTGAGGAGGATTAGGCTATGCTCTAGGCTAAGCAAGATAACCTGGCTGAGGAGTGTGATTGAATCCTACAAGTTGTTACGACTCAGGATGGAGAGTTAGTGGCTTGAGATGCTAAGATAGCTCAGCTACAGAGTGAGGTGGAGGGGCTTCAAAGTACCCCAGGTGTAGGTGGTGATGGAGTGTAGATTGTTGCTCTTCGTATAGAGCTTGTAGAGAGAGATGCTCATCAAAGGTAGGACTTGACTCATCTATGAGCATGGGATGGTTACATTCAGCTTCTTGAGGATCACCTCGTTCAACATCATATCCCATTGCCTATGCAACCCTCTTCATCTGTATCTAGCACTAGTAGGTGGAGTGAGTCTAGGTAGAGTAGTTCTCACTCTAGAGCTCCCCATCATCTTAATCCTTCAACATCATAGGGTTCTGGCCATGGGCCTCCTTTTGTAGCTCCTAGGGATCATAGTGGTGCTAGCTAGTAGCACTTACTACTTATTTTTTAGATTTTGATATGAGCCTTAGTGCTCTGTTGTATATAGCCTTCGAGCATGCTTTGTACTTTATGATTCATATATACATGGCTTTTATTTTATGTGTCATTTTGTGTTTTTATTTTTATTATGGATGTATGCATGGATGCAGATGTATGTGGTGATATGAATGCATTATGAGTGATGTATGTAAATGAAATAATGGTATCATGCTCTAATGATCATTGATAGACTTTAGACTTTTGCTTGACCAATTTTATCTTTGTTGCTTAATCAGGGACATTGACATGTAATGGTAAGACATGAGATGGATTGTGAAACTTATGTGATGATGCAATGAAGTGATGGAATGTAAAATTTTCTATGGCTTTTGTTTGTGTTAGTGGTAAATGATCTAGGGTTGCTTTATAGAGACTCAAACATCCTAGTGATCTCAAACAAACTGACAAAATAGAGTCAAATTTTTCAAAGACCAATTGTGTGTGCAATGAATGTTTATTTACCAATCATGAGCATGGTAATGACTCAAGCCAATTAAGAACCATTATGTGTGTAAATAGTGAATTCATTTACCCATATTGAGTAGGGTAAGATTAAACTAGACATGAAGAGAACCAAGAAGCTAGCTTGTCCTTATGTGCATTCAGAGGTCTCTTCAAGAGAGACATGTCACCACGCATGAGCATACTCCACTACCAATCAAGCATCTATAGCCCCAATGGAGATTAGCTCCATAGTCCAATGATAGAGTTTCCAAGCTTTGGGGAATCAGATTCTCAACCAAGTCAAGATGAGAATTAAACCCTATCCTTACTACTTGAAGACCTATCATTATTATTATGTGTGTGAAAAGAGTTAAAGCTTTGGGGAATCGGATTCTCAACCAAGTCGAGATGAGAATTTTACCCTATCCTTACTACCCACTCTTTCTATTGTTAAATTTAAGTGGTAAAAACCATTGTTTTCATTGTTATTTTGGACTATGTTGTGTTTAAGTGGTGAAAACCATTGTTTGTGGACTATGTGCATAATGGGACAAGCAAGAATGAATTTTTTGCTTCAAGGTTCAACCCAATCATGGTGTCATCCCTCTCTAACACAAGATGTTATTAATATGTGATATGTGCTTGGTTCAATAATGGTAGAGTCAACTCCTAGAACTCAAGATTTTCTTAGTGAAAAATTGTGCTTTGGTCCAAGAGAAAACTTGACATTCAACGGAGGTTGCTTGAAACACTAGGAATGGTTGAGTGACCAAAAATATTTGTATGAGTGGTGGATTGTGAAATGTGACTAATGCTAGACTGAAGGTACCCCTAATTAAGGTGACAAGACTTGTTGGACTAACAATTATCCAAACTGAGCAAATGAAAACTATCATGAATGGATGCAAATGATATGAATGTGTTTATGCAATGTAGGTGGAATGTATGACTGAATGCATGAAATGCCATGTGAATGAAATGTATTTTTTAAGCCATGTATATATGTACATATATAATTTGTATTAAGCATAGAATGCTCTCAAGTGGATAATATTCAATGGCTCGGGCTCTTCTATTCCCTCAAGATTGGCAAGCCTATATGTTCTTGGACCCAATTTTTGTTTTACAATGTATGGACCTAACCAATTAGCCATAAATTTATCACGAAGATGTGATAATGCATTAGTGTTTTGTTGATTCTCTTTAAGTACGAGATCCCCTACTTGGAATTCATGTGGATGGACTTTTGCGTTATAAGCACATTTTAGATGATCTTGATATACTCATAGATTCTCCAAGGCATTGATTCACCTTTCATCAAGGAGTGTGAGTTGATCAAGTCAGGCTTGTCTAGCAGTGTTGTCATCCATGAATTCTTGTAATGAAATGTGTAGTGAAGGGATCTCGAGCTCAAGAGGTATAATTTCTTTGGCACCATAGACCAATGAGAATGGAGTTGCCCTTGTAGGTATACGAATGCTCATTCGATAAGCCCATAATGCCAAGGGGATTTGAGTATGCCAATATCGATGATTTTATTTGACTAACTTCTTTAGAATGGCTATCAATATCTTATTGGTTGCCTTAGCTTGTCCATTTGCTTGTGGGTAGTAAGGAGTTGAGAAACTATGTTGGATATTATATTTCTCGCATAGTGCTCGAACATCCTTATTTTTAAATGACTTACCATTGTCAAAAATGATTTTTGAGGGAATGCCAAAATGATAGATGATATGTTGGAGTATAAATTCTACAATTCGAGGTCCTATCATACTGGTCATAGGAATTGCCTTGACCCACTTTGTGAAGTACTCTATGGTAGTGATGATAAATGTGTGTTATCCCGAAGAGGGAGGTAAGATTTTTCCAATTAAATCTAGGCCCCATTGTGAAAAAGGCCATAGAATTTGAATGGGTTGTAATTCTTGTGATGGTACATGAGTTAAATTAGCATGTTGTTGATATTTATGATATTTCTTGACATAATTGCAACAGTCACTTTCCATGGTGGGCCAATAATAACCCATGCATAATATACGCTTTGCGATGGCCATTCCACTAAAGTGACCACCACAAGTACCATCATGTGCCTCAGATATTGCTCATTGTGCCTTTGTAGGATCAAGACAATGAAGTAGGACTCCATCATAACCACATCTATACAACACATCCCCAAGAGAGTGAAATGAATTACCTTCTGTTTGAAAGTTCATTTGGCATTTCATGACAAATATGATGGGAGCATACCAAACTTGAGAAAGTATTTTATCTGATTAAGCCAAGGCTCATATATCTCTGCTTGAATGAAAAAAACATCCTTTTCATCCTTAGATTCAGCTCATGATATTGCAGATTTAGAGATTGTCATGATAAGCAATGGTTGGACTTCTCCTATGAAGTTCTTTGGGATCAATGATCCTAGGGAAGCCATCGCATCTGCAAATATATTCGTCGAACGAGGCAAGTTATCAATTTCATACCAGTCCAATTTTGCTAGCAATTTCATTGCTACTTCATTGTAAAGTTTTAGGACTGGCTCTCTGCATTGGTATGATCCTTTTACTTGATTAACAACAAGCTAGGGAATCACCAAATATTCTCATACACTTTATGCCCATAGCTATAGCTGCTTGAAGTCCTAATATTAGAGCTTCATATTCTACATTATTTTTTGTGCATGGGAAGTCGAGTTTGAATGATAAAGGGATGGGTATCCCTTGAGGTGTATGAAACATGACTCCTGCACCTTGTCCTTTCTTGCACTTGGAACCATCAAAGAATAAGGTGATATCAACATCATCTTCAGGGAGAACATCTTCCTCTTGTGTAGTGATATTGAATATCGAATCATCTAGTAGCTCAATAAACAAAGGTTGATCATTAGGGAGTGGAGCTTTCACGATCTGATCGGCTATCACCTAACCTTTAATGGAATTTTGGCTAACAAATTCAAGATCAAATTCTGTTAAAAGCATTATCCATTTTGTGGTACGGGTGTTGTTGTATGTGCGAGTCATCATATAACGCAGAGGATTTTTTTGAGCTATGACATAAGTGGTGTGACTTAGCATATAATGTCAAAGTTTCTTAGTGGTGAAGACCACTTCTAAACACAATTTTTTCACATATGTGTATCTAGTTTCATAACTTACCAATGTTTGACTAATGTAATAAATTGCTTGCTCTCGATTGTTTTCATTTTTTTGTGCAAGCATTGTCCCTAATGCAAAATTTGTTGCTGAGATATAAATATGAAAAGGGACCCTTGGGTAAGGTGGCATTAAGATCGATAGAGAGGTTAAATATATTTTGATGTCATCGAACGCCTCCTGACATTCCTTAGTCCATGAAAATGTGACCCCCTTTTGTAACAGGTGATTGAATGACTTGCATTTATCTGAGAGTTGCACGATGAAGCGATGGATCGATTGGATCTTTCCTTGTAAACTACACAACTCCTTCAATGTTGTTGGGGGAGGCATTTCCATAATGGCCTTGACCTTGTTTGGGTCCACTTCGATGCCACACTTAGACACAATGAACCCTAGAAGTTTACCTAATGTAACTCCAAAAACACATTTCTTAGGATTCAACCTCACATTATACTTGAGAAGCTGGTCAAAAATTTTTTCCAATACATCGACATGATCCCGACATGTTTTGGATTTGGCTAGCAAATCATCTACATAATCTTCCATGATCTTATGCATATAATCATGGAAGATATACATCATTGCTCATTGGTATGTAGCTCCTACATTTTTAAGGCCAAATGGCATTACCTTGTAGTAGAAAGTCCCCCAAGGTGTTGTGAATGTTGTTTTGTGTTGGTCATCAAGATTAATTTGAATTTGGTTATATCCTAAAAAACCATCCATTAAAGAAAGCATTTCATGGCCTCGTAGTAGAGTCTACAAGAGTGTTGATGTTTGGTAAAGGAAAGTCATCCTTAGGACACACTTTATTAAGGTCTCAAAAGTTAGTGCAAATGTGAATCGCCCCGTTAGAATTATGAACGGGTACCATATTTGAAAGCCACTCAAGGTAGTCAATGGGTTGAATAAAACCCACGTCTAATAATTTTTGAAGTTCTTATTTGACCATGAGGGCTATGGTAGGATGTAACTTTCTTAATTTTTGTTTGACTAGCTTAGCATCCGGATGCAAAGTGAGGTTGTGAACTACCACGTTGGGATCAAGGCTAGGCATGTCTTTATAAGACCATGCAAAGATGTCCTTTTTTCTTGTAAGTACATCTATAAAATGCTCTTTCTCATCGACAAACAAACCCTCTACAAGTTTTATAATTTATGGGTTGTCTAGGTCTTTGCTTAGGTTCACGTCTATAGTGTTTTCAATTTCCATGTGTGAACCTTCTTCTAATTGATGAGGTATTGGGATTAAGTGAATGTCATCAATGACATCATCAAACTCTGTTGGCCCAGTGTCTTCCATTTCAGCATGACAAATAGAAGAAGCGCTTGTGGAAGGTGAAGGCGAAGGCTACGAAGGAATGTAAGCAGCAGAAGCTCTTAATAATTCCTCCAAAAGGATGAATTCAGAAATGGATGGGGGTGAGGCGATCCGATCCATGTCGATGAGGCTTATGTCAATAGAAATTGGTTTTTCCAAATCGTATGGATTACGAAGGAGTGTCATCAAGTTAACATAATGTAGACACCAAAAAGTCACACATTGTCCCTCTCCCCATATCCACGGTTAATTAATGTGCAAAACCATTGAAAATTGCATAAATTGACCCAAAACACTATTCATCACCATTAGCCCCTTTGGGCTAGCTAAGCCCCTTCCTATGCTTAATCCTAGGTCCTCATGTGACCTCATGCCAACTCAACTAAGGTTGAAACCTTTACCATAGTCAAAAATCACTTTATGGTCAAAAAGTCAATATTTTGGTCAAATTGTGCTTTATGGCTAATCTCATGCTTAATTAGATCTAATCTTGATTTAATTAAAAGCCTCCACCTCACCTAGTCTACTTTGACTAGCCTAGCCTTCCACCTCACCTAGCCTAGCCTATCCTAGCCCTACCACCTTTCCACCCAGATATTTCTCCATCCCACATGCCCCTGGGTCATTAATGCAAGATGGAGACTTTTGCACACAAAAATGATTATTTAATGCTAAGATATTTCAATAAAGGTGAATATTGATTGCAAATTGATATTTATCCCTAATCATCATTACTTTTGGATGGGTGAGGGATTCTCTCACCCAACCTCATTTATGACCTAGGACACCTCAGGGGACACCTCTTTGGTGGACACCTCACCATTGCCACCTCATAGGGGACACCTCATCCCATTTCTCTCACCCTGGCCCACTCTATAAATAGAAGGCCATTTTCACCATTTTAAAACAACACACTTTTGCATACCAAAACTCTACTAAAATCACTACTATCCATCACACATCCATCACACAACCATCATACAAGCATCACAATCAGTTTATCTCTTGCATATGCCCATTTTATGAGTGAGACAGGTTGATTTCACCATCAGAATTTATAGTTCAAAAGTTCTACCAGACAAAGTACATCAAAAGAACCAATCAGGAGCATCCAAGGACCCCATCTGAGCAATCCAGCTTCAAAAGGGTCGGTTCACACCTCACACGTGCGAACCTAGTGGTTCACACCCTAGGAGTGCGAACCTCTGTAATCGACACCAGAATCATTCGAGTAGGTAAGAATAGATTAGTTTTCAATATTCTATGGTTTTTACAAGTAATTTCATGTTTTCATTAGTTTTTATGAGTCTTTTGTCTTCATAACCATGGGGTTTGACTGAGGCAGACCCCCCAATGCACTAATAGGATTTTGTAGGTTCATAGGTCCAACAAAGCATAAGGAAGCATCCAACAAGTGGTGGCTCACGAGCAAGAAGCCCACCTTCAATCGAGGAACCCAGAAAGATTGATCTGTTATCTTTGTACCACTTCCAAAGAGCTCCTTAGGGGAGACTCCATTGTAGCCTAAGGGCAAAATTTGTGAAAGGACATCTCTTTGTAACCCTTTTGTGAATTATCAATACAAATACAATAGATTCTATAGCAATGAATGAAGTGTTATAGTGTCTTTTTGGTAGTTTCATTCTGGCACACCCGGTGGGACCTCCACCAAGCATAAGCTTAATCGCCTTCTAACAAAAATTGTGGTTTGTTTTGTATGGTAGGTAGTTGTCATCTTTGAAGAACACCACAAACCAAAAATGCCCTGAAGGACACCTCAGGCCACACCACAAAAGGTTCACTGGTGCACCGGTGAGCTTACAGAGAGAGTAGTGAGTACACACTTGGGCGTGTGAATTCCCCAAACTACCTCAAAACTACTGCTTGATACCTAGGTATTGGTTTAGACACCCACAACCAATGACAAGGTAAGTCAGGGGAGGTTAGAAGCCTCATGTTCCCGAGATTTGCATGCCCCCATACCTAGACCACAAACTATCTCTTGCCATGGTGTATGCAAGGTTAAAGCATCCTTGTATCTTTTGACACCAAATCAGTAGTTAATTTACCTTTTTGTCATTTATTTTCCTCAAGTATATGTGATATCTTCATGAGTTTTTGGTCATCTTGCTAGACACAAATTGAGTTTTGGGAATTTTTGTGTAGGTACTTGTGCTCAAAATGCTCCAAAAGCTTCAAAATCATTGCCAAGATCCCAAAAATAGTCAGCTCTGTCCTTGGATACCGGTTCGCACGGTAGGAGTGTGAACTCCTCATTAGAAGATAGGTTCGCACCCGAGGAGTGTGAACCTCCCAAATTCACACAGTTTTGGACCAGAGGGCATCCTGAAGCCTTTCATACTCACCTGGACGCAGGTTTTGTCTGAAATACTTCATTTCCTCCTCTATTTTTGAGCTAATATTTCATCGTGAGCCACAAATTCCACGCCATCGCACATGCTTGTTTGTTGTAGTTAAATTTCCATTTGCTTTCTAGATTAGTTTCAATTTTAGCAATTCCCCTTCAAGTTATTTCCCTTCAAAAGCAATTAATTAGATTTCCTTTTGAAGACCAATAGAGTAAATTTAATCTTGTGTAAACCACTTAATTAGATTTCTCTTTCAAAAGTCAATAGATTAAAGTTGTTTTTGCATCCCAACCAAGTAAATAGATTTGTTTTGAAAAGGTACTCTAGCATAGTTTATTTCGAAAAGGCACTTAATCTAGATTTGCTTCTAAAATAGTACCGCACAAACAAACACCACACACTCACGTTCCATTTAAATGGTGTAAGGCGCTGGGTTTCATCTCCAGTCTAAATTGGATTTCATCACCAATTCAACACCAGAGTTCAGTGAGGTCTAGGATTACTCTCCACTGGCTCACCTCCGGATTAGTCACCATAGTTCCCCCCAGGTGGATCATTTCGGCATTAATACCCGATCGGTCCTTCCCACTTTGAGTGTTGGTTATCCATAATTCATCACTGGAAGGTACCTTTAGAGTGGGTAGTTTTAGAAAGCCCCTTTACCATAGGGCTTTTCAAATAATTAGTGGGCATAGCTGTCATTACTATGGGTGCCTTAAATGCGAGGGTTAAGCGAAAGCATGGGTATGCCGGTAGCACCACATTGACAATGCGACCTCTCTTCATGAGAGTTTATTTGACTCATTAGAGCATTTTGAGTCTCCCCCTTTTGGATATCATTTTACTGTACCGTATTCCATCTAGGTAGCCACTCACCCATTGGAAACATAGTTCTATTTTGTGTGCCTTTGGGTGTTGCAAAAGGTTCTGTGCTATGACATACCTGATTCATATTAGAAGATCACCCACTACCCAGATTTTACTACTAGGCCATATATTCTATCATCAAAACACACAGAAAAACCAAAAAGAAAGAACTTTTGCTTTTTGTTGAGTCTCAGAAAAAGTGGTTACAATAGCACATCAAACGTGCTATAACTCACTTACAGATTGTTCCACAATTTCATTACCATGATTTTCACTGCACAACTTGTTTTTAGGTGATTTGCACCCCCAACATGGTCATCCTACACTCAAACTCATTTCGCATGATTCTATGCAAAATCTAGCATTCAGGCTGCCATACTAATTCACACAGATCTACATAGCACATAGAGGGTACCCACAGCATATTTTGACCCTGTATTACGCTTTTGGGTGGTTCACACCCCTGGAGTGTGAACCATTTTGGTCCACACCCCTAGACTACGAACCTATTTTTTAGGTTCTAGATTGCACATATTGCACACATGGACACATACTGCACATTTTTGGCCTTCTATTTTTCATTTTGGGTGGTCCACACCCCTAGAGTGTGAACCTATTTGGTCCACACCCCTAGCCTATGAACCTATGTTTCTATCACCAGAGAGTATCCCGATCAATCACATATAGCTTTTGAGTTCAAATTTCACACCTGTTGACTGTTATTCCACTTGTTGCACATTTTACCATGTCGGTTACACATAGTCAGACATGTGAAGCACTTCATCATGCTACCAAGGTTTCCCAATAGATTGTTCTTACCGTAGGGGCCTCTTCTTCTTAGACCATAGATCCACCTTCCGAGTCTGAGTAGGTTTCATCCCGAGTTGCACCTGATTTATTGATAGGGCCTTCCACTCCTGGGGCTAGTCCTACATCCCACATGGCATCTCTTGCACCATCTCACTTCCTAGATGAGAATCTTGAAGGGCCCCCTCCCTTAGAGGATCTCTCTTCATCCAATCCTCCATCTACTTTCTGCCAACATGTCATCTACACCTCTCCAAGTCACCCCATACTAGTTATGGTGGTAGAGGAGCTCACTCCTCCTCAGTCACCATCCTCCACGCATCCTTTCATTGATCACTCCTACCCACCCATTTTGGGTGATGATGTCATCATTTCCCAAATCATCATGGATGTTGTTACCACTGTACAGTCAGTCGGTATGATTTCCACTTCTTCCTCCACACCATTTTCATCATAGATACCGGTATCTCAGAAGGCCTCATCCAGTCACCCACCTTCATCTCAGCATGCCATCCTCTAATCCACCAGCATATTATTCACACCCATCTTAGGGTTACCACACCATTTCCCTAGGTCTCACAAACCCCTCCGTCCAGGATTTTACACCACCTACATCCTTCATTCTGTGGCTACCATCTCCCACCTCATAGTTCACCACATTTCCACCTACTAGTTATCCTCCATTTTCCACCTATGGTCCTCCATCAGTGCCTCCCAATACATTTTGGCTACCCCCTCCTCCTTCATATTGACCACCTCCATTGCACCCCACCTATCAAGGCATTCCCCCTTGCTATTCCGTCTAGCTAGATTCTTTGTTTGCTACCCCATCTGCTCCACCCTAGTCCTCACCCATACCACCTACTGCTTCGCAACAATTTTCCTTTCACACATCCACTTCTATTCCACCCCCTTCTTCCACACCTCCAACCTTTTTTACCACCCCACCTACATGGTCATCCACTACTACTACTCAGGTGCAACCTACTTTTTAGTATGCATAGTAGCAACAACAGCAGATGCCCATGCCTGGCCAGTCACCTCTTGATTACTATGATGCACAGTAGCAACAGCAGATCTTGATTCTCGGTCCATCATCCCCTGGATATTATGACCCATCACAACAACCACAACATATGTCCTAGACTTCATACATTTCACCTCATCCATCTCAGGTTCTTGTCCCATAGTACCACTCGATGTCAACACCTACTCCATAGCAAGATGCTTACTATCAATAGTGGGAGGAACAATAGCTACAGTATCCACCACATTTGGATTACGCGTAGGCCTCATCACAACCACCTCCTACATCTGCACCACCCCCTCCATTTCTCGCTCCTCCTCAAACCACTACCGTGCTCTCTAGTGAGTTTTAGGCCATGCAGGAGCAACTGCATGCTTTGGATCTACGTACAACTGGTTATGGGCCTCAAAAACCCACATATGACGAGCTGTGCAATGAACCAATTCACCCATCTATTCCTATCCATCCTTATCCTTACAGATTTGAGATTCCTAAATTCGACAAATTTAAAAGTAAGGAGGATCCTAGAGAGCACCTAAACAATTACCATTTTGCCTATTACCAATTGCACGGAAGCGATCCCCTTATGCTTCATACCTTTGCCATGTCACTTGGAGGTCAAGCATTAGATTGGTACAACCATTTACCTCACCATAGCTTGTACACATTTGAGCAGTTGGCCAATATTTTTCTTGAATATTTCACCATCAACATCAAAACCAATCTTACCTTGTTCGATGTGTATGCTTTACATCAGTGGGACGACGAGCCTATTACTGATTTTATCGCCCGTTGGAGAGTGGTCCTTCATGATATCACCTTCCCTCTCCCACCTTCAGAGCTCATCAAACTCTTTGCCAAGAGTTTTCATAAACAAATCTCCCAAACATTGCAGATACATCAGAGTCGAACATTTGAGGAAGCCATTTCCCAAGCCAAAGTTATCGAGGACATCAAGGTCCATATGGGAAAAATCAAGTTGCATTAGAAACAATCCTACCCCACCAATTACCATTACAATCGCCCTCCATATGTACCACCTACCACATGACCCCCACAAACCAATCAGGTTCTTCTCAATTCTCCATATCCACCAGTGCAAGTGGTAGCTGCACAAGCTCCACAACCCACTCCCCCACGATCTCCTCAAAATAAGTATCAAGCCAACCCTCCACTTCTTCCCACTCCACAAACAAACAACCAACCACCATAATCCAATCCATACCAAGGTCGTAATCCACGTCCACCTCACCCCCCATGCAATTGGACACCTTTATCTGAGCCCATGCCCACTCTATTTCACTGATTAACCGAGGGGGCCTCATTCACTTGCCAAATGTCCAACCTCTTGATCCAAATCACCCTCTCCCATGGGACTACAATCCACAAGCCTTCTATGATTATCATCAATAACATGGACATACCATTGATTCATGCTGCATCTTTCACCATGTTGTCCAAGACCTTATCGATCGAGGCGCTATTCAGGTCTCAAACCCCCTTGCACCACAAAATTAAAACTTGGGGATATATCAAAATACCTTACCCAAGCATGGGGGTAACCCACCTCAAACTGATCCATGCCAAGTTAATCATGTCAATCAAGATCCTTCCCAATAGGGTTTTGTGGGTATGATCAATATCACTACTCACAATCAATGTTACCCACCCCCTATAGCCACTCAACAACCCTCCACATCACACCAACCACCCATCACAACCTCAATCATCACACCACCAATTCCTCCACCCCCTCCATGGAATGTCATCACCATCCATGGTAGTCTTTCCCACCAGCTTTGTACTACCCCTGCAAGGTTATCCATTTATGACCTCCTGCAACAATCCCAACCTCATTGTGAAGCTCTCAATTCCATCCTCCGCTCTCTCGATCTTGACACCCATAATGTAGATTCCTTTACCAACTTTGTTGGCAATGTTCAGAGATGCCTACAACCTTCTATTAGATTCCATGACCATGAAATTATAGAAGTTGTAGGTGAGGGAGCGGATCCCCCATTGCATATTCAAGCCTCCATCAACACTATCACCTATAAACATGTTCTCATTGATACCGAGTCATCCATTAACATTATTTCTACCACCACATTGAACCACCTTAATCTTCCTCCTTCTCACCTTGCCACCCCATCCATGTATCTCCGAGCCTTTGACAGCTCTATGCATCCCACCGTTGGTACTATTATTTTACCCATTAAGGCAGGTGCCAAAACCATTTCCACTCTCTTCCATGTTATCGAAGGTGAGATGTAGTATAACATCCTTTTAGGATGACCTTGGATTCAGGACATGCAATGCATCCCCTCCACCCTTCATAATTGTATCAAATATGTTCATAATGGATTAGTTCATTACATCCCTATCGATGGTGATCCTTTCAAATTCTACAATATCATCAGCCTCCAACCTGGTCCATCCTTATCATCTACGCAATTCACACCCATTCCATGTCGTACGCTTAATAACACCTATCCACCATCATCACCACCACCCCCTGCATACAACCTAAGAAACATTGCCTCCATTTCGGCCAATCCACCTCAACCTCCACCACCACCACCAACACCTAATTTCTTCCATAGTGCTTCGTTGTACTTCACACCACCACATTTCACCTTTTTTGCTATGCCAATGTAATGTCCCCTCTTCTGTGATTAGCAGTGTTTGTGATCCTGATAGCCTATTTAGAATCCCTATAGGTTGATTAGTGCAGTGTTAAGGGACTCAAGTTTTATGGAGGTCTTGTCTGCAACAATTTTTGTGAGATTCGGTTTGGAGCTGTGGTTGTGTATCATCATTTGAGGAGATAATATGCTATTTGCCTAAGTATGATGTTATATTTCATTTGTGAGATAGTTACTTTATAATATAAAGTTATATTATGACTTTATAATATAAAGTTATATTATGACTTTATAAAGTAAAATTATTAAAAGTAATTATAACATTTAAAAAAAAAACATTATGTTACTAGGCCAAGGGGGTGTCCACTTTTGGAGGCTTAAGAGAATAAAATATTATTTTATTTCTGGAAATCCTAATGAGAGAAAAGAAGGCAAATAAGTAAAGAAAAGTTACAGCCATTGGGCATCAAGGGTTACAGTCACATTTTGAGCTCTTTGGAGACTTTGCATACTTCAGAATTGGAGATTTGCAATTTAAGGATTTTGGAGATGAAAACCTCCATTAGTGGCATTGGTTTCTTATGTGAGAGATCATACCTAGCCATTTGAGGGATTTCTACTTCTAGAAATCCATTGTGCTTCAGATTTTTGACATTAGGGTTTGAAGATTTTGGAAGATCATTATTTGGGCAAACGAAGACATGGGTTTTGTTCCTATACATCAACCATTCATGATTCTATGATTATTTTGTGGATTGGAGGACATTTTGAGGTACTTTTCAAGGGTTTAAGTTGAGCGTATTTTTATGGCAACCATGCATTTTCATTCATAGTTGAAAATTGGAGGACTATATTTTTGTGGGTATTTGATCATTGGATTGCTCTTGTCCCAACAATAATTTCAAGTATAAATTTGGTCCCCTTGGGATAGGAATATATTTTATTTTGTAGGTATTAGGGTTGACTAGTATTTTCATGGTAGACACACATATTTGTTCATAACTTCGGATTTTGGAGGTATAATTTTGTGGGTGTTAGTTCATTGGAAAGCCCTTGCCAAGGCCATCCTTTCAAAGATTCATTTGCAATTTTTGGGGCTTGGGATTATTTTTAATAGTGGTCAAACTTCTAGGGAGGCTATCCATTTTTATAGTTGTTTATGTGTGTTTGGATACCATTTTTAGTCATCACTTTTGTGCTATATTATTTGGCATTGAGTGTACATATTAGATATTAAGTTTGGAGGTCCAGTTTGTCAGCCATAAGGAGTTATCAATATTTTATGAAGTCTGTCGCATTTTATTTCAGACCTTCATAACTTTCACTTAGAGGTGTTGGCAACCAAACTTTACAGTTATTATCCCTAGTGCCTAGCACCTAGTTTGGAGGCTTCATTGGAGCAAATCATGGCATCTACAAATTCTGAAGCACAACATTACTCTTGCAGATCATACCTCTATATTTCATCACTCCAGCATCATATTGACTCCATATCTTTGGCAAAGGATAGTGGATATTGTCTACAACATCCAAGGACATCTTGGCAGCCTTTGAGCATTGTTTGGTACTCCTTTGAAAGTATAAAGATAAATATTCCAGGTCTAGAAATTATGAATCAAAACTTTGTAATCTTATTTGGAAGCAATTAAATTGTTGAAACTACAATAATTTGTCATATCTTTCATTTGACAACTAGTTTAGACTCTATTGTGTATGTTATAATTTATTTTTGATATTACAAATCAAACCTATTAGCAACTCAAAAAAAAAATAAATCAAATTGAAAGCAAACTCAGAAAAACAAAACCAGTCTTCATTTCATTCTGAAATACATAAGGGGGTGTACATCATAGTGGTATCAGAGCTCAAGTTCTACACTGCCAGCCTATAAGGTTCATCATATGAGTGAAAAGGATTTGAGGGCTTATGAAAGGGGGCTCAAGAAATAATATAAAATTCCTCAGCCTTATCCAGAACATAGCACATTTTTAGTAGCAGAGAGGGTTAGGCAGCCCTAGATTGAGACCAATAAGGATACCATGGGTGAAAGGAGCGCAAATGATCAGAGTACCATGGATATTCTTAATGCATTAGCTAGAGGATAGTAGGAGATTATGTTAGCTATCTAGAGGATGTCCATTTCTATGTAAAACCAAAATAATAATAATAATTCTCACAATGGAGGTACACAAAATGGACCACAATAGAGGAACAATGGGCACGAGGAGTCAGTCAATAACAGGATTGGTGGACATAGTTATAGAGTGGAATATAGTAGTTTGAGACCGACTATGTCTACATTTCTAGCTAGATTTGTTCTACAGGATGAGCTAGAACAAGATGTGATTGAGATGCAATAGCACATTAGATAGGAGTGGGTTGCTCTAGGTGATGAGTACCATGCATTTATGTCATTCAAGGACTATACAGATATGCGTATGAGACAACAGCCTAGGCTAAATCAAAGAGGTTGCCCACCATCGCAGGTGAATCAGAAATACAGAGAAGAGTTAGCAAGTTGACAATTCCTTATTATGATGGTTCAGGTAGGATGACAACGAGGGCTTGGGTATAGAAGGTGGACACTTACTTCCAACTTAGCCCTATGCCTTATGATGAGGCCATCAAATTTGCACCTCTTCATCTTAATGGTATAACACATTATTGGTGGCATCATGGGATGGACACCTTAGGACATAATTTTATCACCACATATGCTGAGTTTACATATAGGCTGATCGACAAGTTTGACAAGAAGGATCCAGAGTTAGAGTTCAAAGAGTTGTCACAACTCAAGCAGTGGGGATCAATGGAGGTATAAATAACAAATTTTCAAAGGTTGTCAGTCATGGTAACCAATATTTCAGAGAGGAGATTTGTGGTGTTATTTATATATGGGTTGTCCAAACCTTTAAGATGGTGGATTAAGGCATTTAACCTAAACACTCTACATGAGGCCATTCGCAAGGTAAGATACATGGAGCATACTTCGTCCAAAACCAAATTTCAGCACAAGGGAAGTGGTTTCAATAAAGATAAAGATAAAAAAATATTTCAAAAAGGAATCATATCAGACTTCTAAACCATAAAAAAGATTGGATGAAGACACCATAAATGAGTTAATAAAGAATAATTTATGCTTCACTTCCAAAAAACCATGGAAACCAGGTCATAAGTGTGAGCATAAGGGAAAATTATAGCTTATAGAATATTATTCTATGGATGAATCTATGATTGAAAATTCTGATCAGCAAATTGATTCAGAGGATAGCGAAGAAGAGACCATCATATGAAAAAAAAATTGAAGATACTCAAGAGGAAAGGAAGGATACAAAAAAGCAATTTTAGCCCAATTACAGAGTTTTCAGAGTGCCCAATCCTTGAGAGTACATGGTGTACTTAATGGACAATGAGTTGTTGCTTTGATAGACATAGGAGCTACTCATAACTTCATAGATGAAGGGCTGGTTGCTCATCGAGAATTATAGGCACATAAGGTAGAAGTCTTCCAGGTGATGTTTGCTGATGGATTCACCATCACATGTTCCAGTGTGATACCATAGTTGAGGATTAAGGTAGGGAATCATGATATTTGTGATGATTTTTATGTGGTTAAGATTGGTGATATTGATATGGTTTTAGGACTTCACTGGTTGCGTTATTTAGGAGAGATATCTCTCAACTTTCAGACTATGAAATTGAAGTTCAAATCCAATGGATAGAATGTTGTTTTTTGTGGGTTATCTAATGGAGGGCCATGTGTGGTATATTTCAAGAGGTTGGAGAGAATTATGTGGCATAACATGGTTGAGTGGGTAGCAGAATGTTTGATCAGGCCTACTAGTGATTCAGAGGGTAAGCACCAATACCATCCATAGATTCATTCTTTGCTTGATAAGTTAAGCAAGGTGTTTAGTGACATACCTCCAGGGAAGCCACTTGACCGTGGTATAGAGCATGTTATAGAGCTTAAGGAGGGTACCAAACCCATTATCACTACTCCTTAAAGCCATCCCAAGCAATTTTAAGGATGAGATTGAGAATCATATTAACGAGTTGTTGGATATGGGTTTCATACGTCCAAGTAAGAGTCCATTTGCATCATCAGTTTTGTTGGTTAAGAAGAAATATGGTACTCTTCACATATGTATTGATTACAGGGCAATAGATAAGAAGAAAATCAAGAACAAGTACCCAATTCCGAGGATTGATGAGTTGATTGATGAGCTATATGGGGCTTGTTATTTCTCCAAGATATATTTGAGATTCGTATACCACCAGATCAGGATGAGAGAGCAAGATATAGAGAAGACAACATTTAGATGCCATTTTGGACACTTTGAGTACATAGTCATGCCCTTCAGGTTGACTAATGCCCCTGCTACCTTTCAATACTATATGAACATGATCTTCAGTGGACAGATTTGCAAGTTTGTGTTGATTTTATTTGATGATATATTGATATACATCAGATATTGGGAGGAGCATTTGGGACACTTAGATGAGGTACTTGGAATTTTGGAGAGGGAGTCATTATATGCCAAGGAGTCTAAGTGTGAGTTTGGGATGACAAAATTTTTATACCTTGGTCACATCATTAGTGCTGATGGAGTTCGGATGGACCCTGAGAAGGTCCAGGCAATTCTTGATTGGCCTCCACCTACTAATTTGACACAACTTAAGGGCTTCTTCGGGTTGTGTGGATTCTACAAGAGGTTCATGAGAGGTTTTTCACAGTCGGTTGCCCCACTTACAGATTTAACAAAAAAGGGGGCATTTTTTTGGTCAAAATCAACACAACAAGCATTTGATACTTTCAAACAGGCGGTGGTTTCTAGTCCAGTACTAGTGGTACCTGATTTCTCCAAACTATTTGTGTTGGAGTGTGATGCTTCAGGTGATGGGATCGATGCGGTGCTTATGCAAGATAGACATCCCATTGCATTTGAGAGTAGGAAGTTGAAGGGTTGCAAGAAGTTACTCTATATATGGCAAGGAGATTTTGGCCATTGTTCATGCTTTGGATAGATTTAGACAGTACTTGGTTGGTGGGAAGTTCATTGTTAAAACTGATCATAATAGTCTCAAGCACTTCCTAAATCAAAAGTATCTTAATGATAGACAACAAAAATGGATGAGTAAGATCCAAGCATATGATTTTGATATAGAGTAAATGAGGGGGAAGAAGAATGTAGTTGCAGATGCCCTATCTAGGAGACCCCACTTGTGTTCACTCATTGAGATATCTAATGATTGGAAGCATCACATCATTGCTGATTATGCTAGAGACACATTTTCTAGCAGCTTGATAGATGGATCTCATAGTGACGACAGGTATGTTGTGAGGGATGAGCTCATTTTATATAAGGATGAAATTTGGTTAGTGGTTGATTCCAAAATAAGAAGGCAAATTTTTACATATTTTCATGACACTCCTATGGCTGGCCACGCTGGTTATTTTAAGACATATAGGCAGATCTGTGAGAGATTATCATGGAAAGGACTAATGGATGATGTTTTGCAGTATATTAGGGAGTGTCCCACTTTCCAAAAATAAAAAAATAAGCATACTTATCCGGCTGGTCTGCTACAACCTCTACATATTCCAACCACTAAGTGGGCGAGTATCTCCATGGATTTTATCACAGGACTGCCCAAGGTGAATGGGAGGGATTGTATTTATGTGGTGGTTGACCATTTGACCAAATATGCACATTTTTTTACCATTTCAGTAGGGTATACAATTGCACAAGTGGAAAATATATTCTTCATAGAGGTGTTCAGACTCCATGGACTACCCAAGAATATTGTTAGTGATCAAGACAACAAGTTCCTCAGTTTGTTTTGGCAGGAGCTCTTTCGATTATGTGGCACAGAGTTGACACCTAGCACGAGCTATCACCCTCAGATAGATGGACAAATGAAGGTAGTGAATAAATGGATTGAGGGATACCTACGCAATTACATTTCAGAGCAACAAAAGGCATGGGTTAAATGGCTCTATTTGGGGGAGTATTGGTACAACTCCTCCTATCACATGTCCATCAGGATATCACCGTTCATGGCACTTTATGGGTATGAGGCACCTAGTATCCTAGATTTATTGCTCGGATATAGTAGAGTGCCTAAGGCTAAGGCCTTACTGCAGGACTATGAAGGTATTATGCACTCATTGAGAAAAAACATTCAATAATATCAAACTCAGAAGAAGAGGTATGCAGATCAGCGAAGAGTTGAGTGAACATTTGAGGTTTGTGACTTAGTATATCTTCATCTACAACCTTACAAGTAGTCCTCATTGAAGAAGAGCGATGCCGAGAAACTTAAGCCTCACTTCTATGGCCCATATAGAGTAATCAGGTGTGTGGGTGAGGTTTCTTATGAGGTAGAGCTTCCTGAAGGAAGGAAGGTCCATAATGTATTTCACGTTTCTCACCTCAAAAAGGTGATTGGATAGAATATGGTACAAATTGTAGAGTTACCTCCGTTGGATGAGGAGGGGAGATTGGTTTTGATTCCTGAGGCCATCATTGATTCTAGAGATCATACTCTATGGAGGAGGATAGTGAAGGAGTATTTGTTGAGATGGAGGAATATTCTAGAGGAGGATGCTACATGGGAGAGTGAGCAGATACTTCAGCATCTTGAAATTTGATTGCTTGACGATAAGCAATATTGGGAAGGGAGGACTGTAATGTACCATATTCTATGATTAGCAGTGTTTGTGATCCTGATAGCCTATTCAGAATCCCTGTAGGTTTATTAGTGCAGTGTTAAGGGACTCAGGTTTTATGGAGGTCTTGTCCACAACAGTTTTGGTGAGCTTCAATTTGGAGCTGTGGTTGTGCATCATAATTTGAGGAGCTAATATGTTATTTGCCTAAGTATGATGTTATATTTCATTGGTGAGATAGTTACTTTATAATATTAAGTTATATTATGACTTTATAATATAAAGTTATATTATGACTTTATAAAGGAAAATTATTAAAAGTAATTATAACATTTTTAAAAACAACGTTATGTTACTAGGCCAAGGGGGTGTCCACTTTTGGAGGCTTAAGATAATAAAATATTATTTTATTTTTGGAAATCCTAATGAGATAAAATAAGGCAAATAAGTAAAGAAAAGTTACAGCCATTGGGCATCGAGGGTTATAGTCACATTTTGAGATCTTTGGAGACTTTGCATACTTTAAAATTGGAGATTTGTAGGTTAAGGCTTTTGGAGACAAAAGCCTCCATTAGTGGCATTGGTTTTGTAAGTGAGAGATTATACCTAGCCATTTGAGGGATTTCTACTTTCGAAAATCCATTATGCTTCAGATTTTTGACATTAGGGTTTGCAGATTTTGGAAGATCATTATTTGGGAAAATGAAGACATGGGTTTTGTTCCTCTACATCATCCATTCATGATTATATGATTATTTTGTGGATTGGGGGATATTTTGAGGTACTTTTCAAGGGTTTAAGTTGACTATATTTTTATGGCAGCCATGCATTTTCATTCATAGTTGCAGATTGGAGGACTATATTTTTGTGGGTATTTGATCATTGGATTGCTATCATCCCAAAAATCATTTCAAGTAAAAATTTGGTCCCCTTGGGAGAGGAATCTATTTAATTTTGTAGGTATTAGGGTTTTTTGGTATTTTCATGACAACCACACATATTTGTTCATAACTTCGAATTTTGGAGGTATAATTTTGTGGGTGTTAGTTCATTGGAAAGCCCTTGCCAAGGCCATCCTTCAAAATATTCATTTGCAATTGTTGAGGCTTGGGATTATTTTTAATAGTGGTCAAACTTCTAGGGAGTCTGTCCATTTTTGTAGTTATTTATGTGTGTTTGGAGACCATTTTTAGTCATCACTTTGGTGCTATCTTGTTTGGAATTGAGTGTACACATTAGATATTGAGTTTAGAGGTCCAGTTTGTTAGCCATAAGGAGTTATCAGCATTTTATGACGTCTATCGCACTTTATTTTAGACCTTTATAACTTTCACTTGGAGGTGTTGGCAACCAAAATTTATAGTTATCATCCCTAGTGCCTAGCACCTAGTTTGGAGGCTTCATTGGAGTAAATCATGGCATCTACAAAGTCTAAAGCACAACATTACTGTTGCAGATCAGACCTCTATATTTCATCACTCCAGCATCATATTGACTCCATCTCTTTGGCAAAGGGTAGTGGATATTGTCTACAACATCCAGGGATATATTGACAAGCTTTGAGCATTGTTTGGTACTCCTTTGCAAGTTTGAAGATAAATATTCCAGGTCTAGAAATTATGAATCAAAACTTTGTAATATTATTTGGAAGCAAATAAATCATTGAAATTGCAATAATTTGTCATATCTTTCATTTGACAACTAGTTCAGACTCTATTGTGTATGTTATCATTTCTTTTTAGCATTGCAAATCAAACCTATTAGAAACTCAAACAAAAAAAAACAAATTATACTAAAAATAAACTAAAAAAACAAAATTAGTCTTCATTGCATTCCGAAATACATAAGGGGGTGTACATCATAGCCAACCCCACCATCCTCATCCAACCCTACACCTATCATCCCTATCCTACCTCCACTTACTCACTGCTTTATACCATGATCAACATGGGCACACGTAGTCCCCCGTTCATTCAATCCCTCTCCTTTGCCTACATCCCAGTTTGCCCATGCTAATCATCCCATTACCGGATCTTCGGTTGAATGCTATGAATGGGCACAATGTGTTGCTCAACTTGATGACCAGTTAGCCCAATCTACCTATACTAATGCACATTCCCCATAAAGTGCTCCACATCCCCCTACTACACCACTACCACCACCACATAGGGGGTCCTCTCCTCCACTTGAGCATCTCAATCCTCCTCATGTTTCTATTTGTATTACCGCCCTTGGCCCCAGTGAGTATCACATTATAGATTCCTGAGTTTCACCATCCACTTTCTAAACCACCCATAATTTTGGCCGACCCTATGATGTACTCTTGACTATTGGGGCAATGGTTCCTATTGGTCCCCCCAATAATTCCATGAACTTTTTTTATGGGGGCCTTGACTCATCAGTGCTGCCACCAGCACCCTCACTACCACAAACCAAATTTTGTGGCAATCTTAATCACATGTCTAATCCTATTTTTTCCTAGCAATATCTACACTAATAAAACTGGCATGGGTACGGCCTAGGGAGATATGAAAAAGGATGTCATTTCTATATCAGCCCTTCCACTTGCCATCCCACCGATCGATCTAGACTCGGTTATAATCTAGACACTATTCATAATATTGAACATGACTTTCAAGATCTGGATCTCAATTCTCCTGCTATTCTACCTGATGAGGAATTTGACCCTACTATTCCACATGATAGCTCTTCTCCTCATTCCATAGTTGATATACCATCCACATTATTTCCACCATATCCACCCAATGAGACTATTTCACCATAGGAAGTTGAAACCCTTGTCTATCACTTCACATATATTGCTATTTATCCATCTACACTGCATGATCCATCTGCACCTATCGATCCACCCTTATCGACTAACTCCCCATTACCTACCACTTCACCCCTACCTACCAATCCATCCTCCCCTCCATCCCCATCATCCTCCTCTCCACATTCTACTCCATTCACCCCAATTCGTAAGATTGTCCCATGTCGGTACCAAATTTCTCGTTCACCTTTGCCACCCATGGTGTTGAATCCTGGTCGCCACCAACTGGTTCTCAATTTCTTCTTATCCTCTTTCAATTCTTTAGAACCTTCCTCACCTACCTCTTCCATTTACAGCGCATCGATCAACATAATTTTCGTTGACCTCTACGCCCCCTCCACTATCCAAATCAGCCTGACTACGTACCACCTCCTATTGAAGACTTCATAGATTTCAATGATATCTCCTCCACCCCATCCCTTGATGATTTAATTCCCACACCCTACATGATACAATATGCTAATGCACCATTACCTACCATCCCGTCCCACATCCCTTGGATTCATAATCTTGATCTTTATCTAGATGATGAATTCCTCACCCCAAATGCCATTTATGACCTACATCTCATCCCCACACCAGCACAACTCTAGGATGGTTCTCACATACTTGTTGAGGACACTATTGAAGTTGAAATTGGGAATGACCCAAAAAATCCTCACATCGTCTAACTTTCTGCCAGCTTCATTGAAGAAGAGCGCATCCTTTATACCAATTTCCTCTGATACTACATCAAGGTTTTTGCCTGGTCCTACACAAATATGCCTAGAATTGACCCCTTGTTGGTAGTGTACAACCTTGTTTTGGATAAAAATGCCAAAACTGTCAAACAAAAGTTGCACCGCATGCACCCCACATTTGTGCTTATAGTTAATCAAGATTTACAAAAACTCCTTGATGTCAATTTCATCATACCCATCGATTACCCTGAATGGGTTTCAAACATGGTTCTTATCAGCAAACCCAAGGGGGATATCCACAACTGTATTTATTTTAGGGATCTTAACAAAGCTTGTCCTAAGGACAATTTTCCACTTCCTAATATCGACACTTTGGTTGATGCTATAGCTGGACACGAAATACTGTCACTCATGGATAGTTTTTTAGGTTATTGAAGAACACAAGCTTATACTGAGAGGGGGGGTGAACAGTATAAGACCTCTTTTTACTTTCTCTATTTAACTTCAACTTCGCAAAGCAATGAACCAATAGCAATATCAAAGCAATGCATAAAGCAACACACAATGAGACACCAATTTTAACATGGTTCACCCAACATGGGCTACATCCACAAAACTTTTCTCTAAAAAGATTTCTCAAAGTTCTTTGGGAATCCTTCCCAATTAAAATGTTTATGAGCCTCAGCCCAAAGGAGAAACCTTCCCCTACTCAAGTATTTATGAGCCTCGCCCAAAGGAGAATCCTTCCCCTCCTCACGAATTTATGAGCCTCCTAACCAAAGGAGAATCCTTCCCCTCCTCATGAATTTATGAGCCTCCTGCCCAAAGGAGAATCCTTCCCCTCAGCATGAATTTATGAGCCTCCTTCCCAAAGGAGAATCCTTCCCCTCAGCTCTGGAAATGATACTTTAGAAGATCACCTGCCTCTTATTCCATTAGCACATGGAACTCCTTTCCACAAAAGACCTCCTATCCTCAATGCTCAGCCTCAAGAGACCTCTATCATTACTGATCACCTCCACAACAACTCATCAACCTGTACTAAACATAGTCAGTCAGTCCAACACAAGTCTTCCTCACTCTATCAGATCTATCCCAAGCTCAACTCATAAAGCTTGAACAAATCAATCTCTGCTACACACAAGCCTTCTCAAAGACTTATCAAATATATCCTCAGGTTCTTCTCAAAGAACCACTTCAAATCTGTCCTCAAGTACTCTGCTAGGACCTGTCCAAATCAGCTCATAAGTCCTCCCTAGAACTTGTCCAAATCAGCTCACAAGTCCTCACTAGAACCTGTCAAAATCAACTCAAAAGTCCTCACTAGAACCTGTCCAAATCAGCTCACAAGTCCTCACTAGAACCTGTACAAATCAGCTCACAAGTCCTCACTAGAACCTATCCAAATCAGCTCACAAGTCATCACTAGAACCTGTCCAAATCAGCTCACAAGTCCTCACTAGAACCTGTCCAAATCAGCTCACAAGTCTTCACTAGAACCTATCCAAATCAGCTCACAAGTTCATCAAGAAAAACTTGCTTAGCATGAACCCACAAAGAGAATTTTTAGAGACCCAATGTGATTCATCAACCTCATAGAAGCATAAAGAGAATTGTTAGAGACTCAATATGTTCTATACTTAACTCCCAATCTCAATCTCAAATCTCATAGAAACATAAAGAGAATTGTAGAGACTCAATATGTTCTATACTTAACTCCCAATCTCAATCTCAACTCAATATCAATCTCAAAAGAATAAGATAGATGTAGTATGCTTCTCTCAAGAACATGAAACACAACCCAATAATTGCCAATCATGCAATATCTCATATAACAATGATACTCATGTTATTTCCACAACCAATATATTTTCTCAACCAATTAGGGCTTTAACAACAATGCTTATAGACAAGGTTTAACCAACATCATTCAACTCAACATTAACCTTGAAGCATTCAACCAATCACTACATGAAAAGGAAACTAGTAGACATCCTTTTCCCTCCAAAGGTATTTGAACAAAACGACCACCAACATAAATCACCAATGCAAAGAATAACTTGCTCAAATCAATCTCAATGGAGTAAGCCCAAATCATGTATCAAGTAAAGCATTAACTTGATCAAAATAACCTCTATGGAAGCAACTCAACCATCAATCTTAAAACAACCAACTAAGGGTTTCACCAACTCAATGCAAGTAGCAAGACTTACTAACATAAACCCTATTGCAAAAATGCTTCCTCTTCCTCAACCAGAATTATGCATTCACCCAAAAAACTCATCAATGATTTTAATGCATAAACAATCTTCAATATCCAAAAAATGGGATTTACACCAACAAGAATACCTAGTAGACAACCTTTTCACTCCAAACTCAATTTTAGAAAATACACCATCAATAATATACATGGAAGAAGTTGCCCATACCTTTGTTTGAGGACGAAGAGAATAGTTCTTCAACCTGTTACCAACACCACCCTTAACTTTGCCACCAAGTTAGGGTTGGAACATAAAAGTAACCACACAAATATTTATTCCATAAAACACCTTATGACTCCAATCCTTAGAAGTCAACTACCAAAAAATATAAAACATACAAACAATATATCCTTTTACACCTTATTTCTCCAAATTAATTAAACCATGCTCAAGGAATAATAGCTTCTAAGCAAATCTCACTCAACAATCAAGCCAAAAATCTCAACCACACACTATCAACCTTATATCTCCAAAGAAGCATTTAACCTTAATAATAATTTTAAATAAATCTGCCCAACCACTTCTTCTTTAATAAAATGCAGATTTTATTTAAAAAAACTTACCAAAAAAAATGCTTTCGAAAATTGCGGGTCAATAGTGCCTCCAAAAAAATCAGAGCGCAAAAACTCTTCTCACACTCCACGACGGGAGTTGAACGCTTGACCTCCCTTCAAGTGCCTTCGCAGAACAGTCGTTGCCACTAGGCCAACGACACTAGCTTGAAGGCTAGCAAGAGTCTCCTTCTCCTTAACCCTTTGGCGGCGGATAAACGTGGCAAAAAAATGATAGCCGTAGCTTTTACTTCCCAACTTTTGTGCAATTCAAATTTCTTTCACACATTTGCTTTGGACTATAGGTTATGGCTTATATAGCCAAACTTCCATGCTATGCACGATGTCGACGGGAGGATAATTTGAACTTTTCGAATTAATATTATTTTGGAACCTTCAAAACAACTTTAGGGTTTATGAAACCATTTTGATTATTTAAAAAATAATCAAAGGTCTTTTAGACCTTAGACCTTGGGTGGAGAACCCATTAAATTATTAAAATAATTTAATCACTAAATCAAATAAATAAATAATTAAAAAACCTTATAAGGTTTTATTAATTAAGTTATTTAGTTAATAAGTGTCTCCAGGATTTGCATTAAGCTGAGAGTGGTTTTGAGAAAAACCCTTAATGCATTGACCTAGTTTTAATAAAAACCCTTAAACCTGCCATGGTTTTGATAAAAACCATTTCATCTGCCACATGGAATCTCTCTGGAATATTCTAGAAAATATTCTTTGGAATATTCAACCTTTGAAGCCAATAAATCCTCTTGACATTAATGCCAGTTCCTTTTGACATCAATGACAACTCATAGAAAAGAAGCTAGGATCTCAAACCCAAAATTGCCAACAATCTCCCCCTTTGTCATTGATGGTAAACCATGCTTCTCAACAACACTAAAACTCAAAACTGCTGTATAGAAATTAGCTCCCCCTAACTTGAGGCTCTCCCCCTTACTCATATCTCTCTCCCTTTGTCATCAATGGCAAAGGGTCACCTTTGGGGCTTGGGACTAAGAATGAGCCTCTTAGCTTAGTCCCTCCCCCACCTCCTGTTGAGGTGATTAATTTTAGGGTGGGAGTAAAAATCCCATTAGGCACTGATCTTCATCAGTGTCTATAGCTACCTTACCATGTCTTCTCTTGTTCTCCTTGTCCATATTCTTGTTCCTATTCATGTCACTGTTGCTATTCTTGTTATCATTCCTGTTCTTATCGATGTCTTGATTCTTGTGCCTGTTCATACCCATGTTCCTGTTCCTATGTATTGGAATTTCACCTCTACACTGTCTAGCTATGTGACCTTCATTGTTGCACTTATAACAACTAACAATGTTATTTCTTTGAGGCATACCTGATCTTTGACTCCATCTGTTTCGACCAACCCTGTTCCTGTTATTAGCCTTGCAATAAACAACCTTGTGCCCAAACTGTTTACAAGAGTAGCAATACCCTTGAAAGAAATTACTACCTCTAAATATGTCATTTACCTTCCTCACTTGAGTCATGCAATGTGAAGCCATGTGACCAAACTTGTGACAAGCAAAACATCTGCTATTAAACTTTCCTTGATTTGACCTCTTAGGTCCTGTAAACTTTCTCCCCTTTTTTTGATTCCTATTTTTTGATTTTGTGCATCTATCACTCAAGGACTCTTTTTCTGAAGTACTTTCCTCATCAGAACTCTCTTCCTTTTAGAATCTCTTACTAGATTCCCCAGCAGAGTCTCCAACCTGTTCCATGTATTTCTTACAAAAACCAAGACCTGTTTTATCTGTTGTCCTTCTTTGATATTTGATGATTGACTTTACCTTTTTTGTGCTATCTTCAAACCTGTAAAGCTTCTCCTTGTACTCTTTAGTTTCCTATTTTAAGGAAGACACTTTTTGTTCCAACTCTCTATACTCAAGAACCTTAGACTCTAACTTATCCTTAAGTTTCTGTGTCTCAGCTATAGATAAATCAAGACTTTCTATAAGCTCATTTCTCTCAATACAACATTCATCCAATTTATCATTGAGTCTAGCATTCTTCTTTCTTTCATTTTTCAAAGCACTAAGAGCACTAACAAGTTCAGCTTCAAGATCTACTTCACCATCCTCTATAACTTCCTCTATTTGTTTGCCTTTTGAAACATCAATGAATTTTTTAGATTTCTTATCACTAGAGGTGCTACCCTTTTCTAAATCCATACAAATATCTTCCTTACAATTTTTCGAAGCATCCTCATACATAGTATAACTAGAAATTAATCCATCATTTGTGCAATCATCCTCAAGATGTCCAAAATTTCCACATGTAAAACATTTCATAAGGACAAATCTATGTTTCTTTTATTCTTCTTTTTCTATTAAGAACAACATATCATTTCCAACATCACTTGAAGAACTTTCACTATCACTACTAGAACACTTACTTGCCTTGTCTAGGTAGAAACTTTTCTTGTGTTTGTGAGAGTACCTCTTTCCTTGATTTCTTTGCTCATATTTATTCTTCCTTTGATGCCTATGCCTTTCATAATCCTTGCTCTTATAATCCTGTTTATCTTCATTACTTTCATCCTTGGCAGCAGTACAGTTAGTAGCATAATGACAAAACTTTCCACAATTGAAACACTTGACATATTTCATACCTTTGTGCTTTCTTGAGAACTTGCCCTTCTTGCTGTAATATGCCTCTTAATCACTAGAAGACTCATCACTATCTTGAAACTCTTTACCCTTGGATTCCTTGGTAGCCTTGAAAGTCGCCTCCTTCTTAACATCAACCTTCACTTGAGTTCTCAACTCAAATGCTGCAAGTATACTATGAAGCTCATCCTTTTTCAACTTATCCAAATCCTTAGCTTCCTCAATAGCAGAAATATTTTCACTAAATCTATTTGGAAGAGACCTCAAAATCTTACCACAAATATCATTTTCAGCAAGCTCAAGACCTAGTTCCTTCATAGAGTTAACAATATCATCCATACGAAGCATATAGTCACTAATATTTTCTTCATCATTCATCTTGAGTTGTTCAAAAATACCTTTGAAGTGTCTCAACTTGGCCTTTCGGACATTTGCATCACCTGTATGAACCATATTCAACTATTTCCACATTTCACTAGCTGTCTTGCAGTGAATCACCTTGGTAAGATCTACCTTTTGTAAACCCTTCAGGATTGCATTCATTGCCTTTGAATTGCTATGATGTATGAGCCTCTCTTCCTTAGTAGAAGGACCATGCTCAGGAATGGTATACTCATCCTCAATTACTTCCCAAACTTCATTTCCAAGAGCCATAAGATGAACCTTCATCCTAGCACTCCAAATCCCAAAATTTTCCCCATCAAGAATAGGTGCTACAGTACCACTTGTAGATTCCATTGTGTTCTTTACAATCTTTTCCTTCAAGCTGTTAAACTTTATGAAGGAACCCATTCTGATACCAATTGAAGAACACAAGCTTATACTGATAAGGGGGGTGAACAATATAAGACCTCTTTTTACTTTCTCTATATAACTTCAACTTTGTAAAAAAAATGAACAAATAGCAATATCAAAGCAATGCATAAAGCAACACACAATGAGACACCAATTTTAACGTGGTTCACCCAACATGGGGTACATCCACAAAAATTTTCTCTAAAAAGCTTTCTCAAAGTTCTTTGGGAATCCTTCCCAATTACAATGTTTATGAGCCTCAGCCTAAAGAAGAAACCTTCCCCTACTCAAGTATTTATGAGCCTATACCCAAAGGAGAATCCTTACCCTCCTCATGAATTTATGAGCCTCCTGCCCAAAGGAGAATCCTTCCCCTCCTCACGAATTTATGAGCCTCCTGCCCAAAGGATAATCCTTCCCCTTAGCATGAATTTATGAGCCTCCTACCCAAAGGAGAATCCTTCCCCTCAGCTTTGGAAATGATACTTCAGAAGATAACCTGCCTCTTATTTTGCTAGCACGTGGAACTCCTTTCCATAGAAGACCTCCTGTCCTCAATGCTCGACCTCAAGAGACCTTTGTCATCACCGATCACCTCCACGACAACTCATCAACTCCGTACTAAACACAGTCAGTCGGTCTAGCACAAGTCTTCCTCACTCTATCAGATTTGTCCCAAGCTCAACTCATAAAGCTTGAACAAATCAATCTTTGCTGCACACAAGCCTTCTCAAAGACTTGTCAAAATTGTCCTCAGGTTCTTCTCAAAGAACCACTTCAACTCTGTCTTCAAGTCCTCTGCTAGGACCTGTCCAAATCATCTCAAAAGTCCTCCCTAGAACTTATCCAAATCAGCTCACAAGTCCTCACTAGAACCTATCCAAATCAGCTCACAAGTCCTCACTAGAACCTGTAAAAATCATATCACAAGTCCTCACTAGAACCTATCCAAATCAGCTCACAAGTCCTCACTAGAACCTGTCCAAATCAGCTCACAAGTCTTCACTAGAACTTGTCCAAATCAGCTCACAAGTTCATCAAGAAAAACTTGCTTAGCATGAACCCACAAAGAGAATTGTTAGATACCCAATGTGATTCATCAACCTCATAGAAGCATAAAGAGAATTTTTAAAGACTCAATATGTTCTATAATTAACTCCAAATCTCAATCTCAAATCTCATAGAAACATAAAGAGAATTGTTAGAGACTCAATATGTTCTATACTTAACTCCCAATCTCAATCTCAACTCAATCTCAATCTCAAAAGAATAAGATAGATGTAGTATGCTTTTCTCAAGAACATGAAACACAACCCAACAATTGCCAACCATGCAATATCTCATATAACAATGATACTCATGTTCTTTCCACAACCAATATATTTTCTCAACCAATTAGGGCTTTAACAACAATGCTTATAGACAAGGTTTAACCAACATCATTCAACTCAACATTAACCTTGAAGCATTCAACCAATCACTACATGAAAATGAAACTAGTAGACATCCTTTTCCCTCCAAAGGTATTTGAACAAAAAAACCACCAACATAAATCACCAATGCAAAGAATAACTTGCTCAAATCAATCTCAATGGAGTAAGCCCAAATCATGTATCAAGTAAAGCATTAACTTGATCAAAAAAACCTCTATGGAAGCAACTCAACCATCAATCTCAAAACAGCCAACTAAGGGTTTCACCAACTCAATGCAAGTAGCAAGACTTACTAACATAAACCCTAGTGCAAAAATGCTTCCTCTTCCTCAACCAGAATTATGCATTCACCCAAAAAACTCATCAATGATTTTAATGCATAAACAATCTTCAATATCCAAAAAATGGGATTTACACCAACAAGAATACCTAGTAGACAACCTTTTCACTCCAAACTCAATTTCAGAAAATACACCATCAACAATATACGTGGAAGAAGTTTCCCATACCTTTGTTTGAGGAAGAAGAGAATAGTTCTTCAACCTGTTACCAAAACCACCCTTAACTTTGCCACCAAGTTAGGGTTAGAACATAAAAGTAACCACACAAATATTTATTCCATAAAACACCTTATGAATCCAATCCTTATAAGTCAACTACGAAAAAATATAAAGCATACAAACAATATATGCTTTTACACCTTATTTATCCAAATTAATTAAACCATGCTCAAGGAATAATAGCTTCTAAGAAAATCTCACTCAACAATCAATCCAAAAATCTCAACCACACACTATCAACCTTATATCTCCAAAGAAGCATTTAACCTTAATAATAATTTTAAACAAATCTGCCCAACCACTTCTCCTTTAACAAAATGTAGATTTTATTTAAAAAACCTTACCAAAAAAAATGCTTTCGAAAATCGTGGGTCAACAGTGCCTCCAAAAAAATCGAAGCACAAAAACTCTTCTCACACTCCACCGTGGGAGTCGAACACTTGACCTCCCTTCAAGTGCCTTCGCAGAACAATCATTGCCAATAGGCCAATGGCACTATCTTGAAGGCTAGCAAGAGTCTCCTTCTACTTAGCCCTTTGGTGGCGGATAAACGTGGCAAAAAAATGATAGCCGTAGCTTTTACTTCCCAACTTTTGTGCAATTCAAATTTCTTTCACACATTTGCTTTGGACTATAGGTTATGGCTTATATAGCCAAACTTCCATGCTATGCACGACGTCGGCGGGAGGATAATTCAAAATTTTTGAATTAATATTATTTTGGCGCCTTCGAAACAACTTTAGGGTTTATGAAACCCTTTTGATTATTTAAAAAACAATCAAAGGTCTTGTAGACCTTAGACCTTAGGTGGAGAACCCATTAAATTATTAAAATAATTTAATCACTAAATCAAATAAATAATTAATTAAAAAACCTTAAAATGGTTTTATTAATTAAGTTATTTAATTAATAAGTGTCTCCAACGTTTGCATTAAATTGAGAGTGGTTTTGAGAAAAACCCTTAATGCATCCACCTGGTTTTAATAAAAACCCTTAAACCTACCATGGTTTTGATAAAAACCTTTTCATCTTCCATATGGAATCTCTCCGAAATCTTCTAGAAAATATTCTTTGGAATCTTCAACCTTTGAAGCCAATAAATCCTCTTGACATTAATGCCAGTTCCTTTTGACATCAATGACAACTCATAGACAAGAATCTAGGATCTCAAACCCAAAATTGCCAAAAATCTCCCCCTTTGTCATTGATGGCAAACCATGCTTCTCAACAACACTGAAACTCAAAATTGCTGTATAGAAATCAGCTCCCCCTGACTTGAGGCTCTCCCCCTTACTCATATCTCTCCCCATTTGTCATTAATGGCAAAGGGTCACCTTTGGGGCTTGGGACTAAGAATGAGCCTCTTAGCTTAGTCCCTCCCCCACCTCCTATTGAGGTGATTAATTTTGGGGTGGGAGTAAAACTCCCATTAGGCACTGATATTCATCAGTGTCTATAGCTGCCTTACCATGTCTTCTCTTGTTCTCCTTGTCCATATTCCTATTCCTGTTCATGTCACTTCATTGTTGTTCTTGTTATCATTCCCGTTATTATCCATGTCTTGATTCTTGTGCCTGTTCATACCCATGTTCCCTGTTCCTGTACCTTGGAATTTCAGCTCTACACTGTCTAGCTATGTGACCTTCATTGTTGCACTTATAACAACTAACAATGTTATTTCTTTGAGGCATACCTAATATTTGAATCCATCTTTTCTGACCAACCTTGTTCCTATTATTAGCCTTGCAATAAACAATCTTGTGGCCAAACTATTTACAAGAGTAGCAATACCCTTGAAAGAACTTACCACCTCTGAATCTGTCATTTACCTTCCTCAATTGAGTCATGCAATGTGAAGCCATGTGACCAAACTTGTGACAAGCAAAACATTTGCCATTAAAATTTCCTTGATTTGACCTCTTAGGTCCTGTAAATTTTCTCCCCTTTTTCTGATTCTTGTTTTCTGATTCTGTGCATCTATCACTCAAGGACTCTTTTTCTGAAGTACTTTCCTCATCAAAACTCTTTTCCTTTCGAAATCTCTTACTAGATTCCTCAGCAGAGTCACCAACCTGTTCCATGTGTTTCTTACCAAAACCAAGACCTGTTTTATCTATTGTCCTTCTTTGATATTTGATGATTGACTTTACCTTTTTTGTGCTATCTTCAAACTTGTAAAGCTTCTCCTTGTACTCTTTAGTTTCCTCTTTTAAGGAAGCCACTTTCTATTCCAACTCTCTACACTCAAGAACCTTAGACTCTAACTTATCCTTAAGTTTCTGTGTCTCACCTATAGATAAGTCAAGACTTTCTATAAGCTCATCTCTCTCAATACAACATTCATCCAATTTATCATTGAGTCTAGCATTCTTCTTTATTTCCTTTTTCAAAGCACTAAGAGCACTAACAAGTTCAGCTTCAAGATCTACTTCACCATCCTCTATAACTTCCTCTATTTGTTTACCTTTTGAAACATCAATGACTTTTTTATATTTCTTATCACTAGAGGTGCTACCCTTTTCTAAAGCCATACAAAGATCTTCCTTACAATTTTCCGAAGCATCCTCATACATAGTATAACTAGAAATCAATCCATCATTTGTGCAATCATCCTCAAGATGTCCAAAATTTCCACATCTAAAACATTTCATAAGGACAAATCTATGTTTCTTTTCTTCTTCTTTTTCTGTTAGGAACAACATCTCATTTCCACAACATCACTTGAAGAAATTTCACTATCACTAATAGAACACTTGCATTTTCTAGGTAGAAAATTTTCTTGTGTTTGTGAGAGCACCTCTTTCCTTGATTGCTTTGCTCATATTTATTATTCCTTTGATGCCTATGCATTTCAAAATCCTTGCTCTTATAATCCTATTTATCTTCATTACTTTCATCCTTGGCAGCAGTACAGTTAGTAGCATAATGACCAAACTTTCCACAATTGAAACACTTGACATATTTCATACCTTTGTGCTTTCTTGAGAACTTGCCCTTCTTGCTGTAATATGCATCTTCATCACTAGAAGACTCATCACTATCTTGAAACTCTTTACCCTTGGATTTCTTGGTAGCCTTGAAAGCTGCCTCCTTCTTAACATCAACCTTCACTTGAGATCTCAACTCAAATGCTGCAAGTATACTATGAAGATCATCCTTTTTCAACTTATCCAAATCCTTAGCTTCCTCAATAGCAAAAATATTTTCACTAAATCTATTTGGAAGAGACCTCAAAATCTTATCACAAATATCATTTTCAGCAAGCTCAAGACCTAGTTCCTTCATGAGTTAACAATCTCATCCATACGAAGCATATAGTCACTAATATTTTCTTCATAATTCATCTTGAGTTGTTCAATCATACCTTTGAAGTGTCTCAAATTGGCCTTTCGAACATTTGCATCACCTGTATGAACCCTTCAACTGTTTCCACATTTCACTAGCTGTCTTGCAGTGAATCACCTTGGTAAGATCTACCTTCTATAAACCCTTCAGGATTGCATTCATTGCCTTTGAATTGCTATGATGTAGGAGCCTCTCTTCCTTAGTAGAAGGACCATGCTCAGGAATGGTATACTCATCCTCAATCACTTCCCAAACTTCATTTCCAAGAACCATAAGATGAAACTTCATCCTAGAACTCCAAAGCCCAAAATATGCCCCATCAAGAATAGGTGCTGCATTACCACTTGTAGATTCCATTGTGTTCTTTACAATCTTTTCCTTCAAGCTGTTAAATTTTTTGAAGGAACCCGCTCTGATACTAATTGAAGAACACAATCTTATACTGAGAGGAGGGGGGTGAACAGTATAAGACCTCTTTTTAATTTCTCTATTTAAATTCAACTTCGCAAAGCAATGAACCAATAGCAATATCAAAGCAATGCATAAAGCAACACACAATGAGACACCAATTTTAACATGGTTCACCCAACATGGGCTACATCCACAAAAATTTTCTCTAAAAAGCTTTCTCAAAGTTCTTTGGGAATCCTTCCCAATTAAAATGTTTATGAGCCTCAGCCCAAAGGAGAAACCTTCCCCTACTCAAGTATTTATGAGCCTCTCGCCCAAAGGAGAATCCTTCCCCTCCTCACGAATTTATGAGCCTCCTAACCAAAGGAGAATCCTTCCCCTCCTCATGAATTTATGAGCCTCCTGCCCAAAGGAGAATCCTTCCCCTCCTCATGAATTTATGAGCCTCCTGCCCAAAGGAGAATCCTTCCCCTCAGCTCTGGAAATGATACTTCAGAAGATCACCTGCCTCTTATTCCATTAGCACATGGAACTCCTTTCCACAAAAGACCTCCTATCCTCAATGCTCAGCCTCAAGAGACCTCTGTCCTCATTGATCACCTCCAGAGCAACTCATTAACCTGTACTAAACACAGTCAGTCAGTCTAGCATAAGTCTTCCTCACTCTGTTAGATCTGTCCCAATATCAACTCATAAAGCTTGAACAAATCAATCTCTGCTGCACACAAGCCTTATCAAAGACTTGTCAAAACTGTCCTCAGGTTCTTCTCAAAGAACCACTTCAACTCTGTCCTCAATTCCTCTGCTAGGACCTATCCAAATCAGCTCACAAGTTCTCCCTAGAACTTGTCCAAATCAGCTCATAAGTCCTCACTAGAACCTATCCAAATCAGCTCACAAGTCCTCACTAGAACCTGTCCAAATCAGCTCACAAGTCCTCACTAGAACCTGTCCAAATCAGCTCATAAGTCCTCACTAGAACCTGTCCAAATCAGCTCACAAGTCTTCACTAGAACCTGTCCAAATCAGCTCACAAGTTCATCAAGAAAAACTTGCTTAGCATGAACCCACAAAGAGAATTGTTAGAGACCCAATGTGATTCATCAACCTCATAGAAGCATAAAGAGAATTGTTAGAGACTCAATATGTTCTATGCTTAACTCCCAATATCAATCTCAAATCTCATAGAAACATAAAGAGAATTGTTAGAGACTCAATATGTTCTATACTTAACTCCCAATCTCAATCTCAACTCAATATCAATCTCAAAAGAATAATATAGATGTAGTATGCTTTTCTCAAGAACATGAAACACAACCCAACAATTGCCAACCATGCAATATCTCATATAACAATGATACTCATGTTCTTTCCACAACCAATATATTTTCTCAACCAATTAGGGCTTTAACAACAATGCTTATAGACAAGGTTTAACCAACATCTTTCAACTCAACATTAACCTTGAAGCATTCAACCAATCACTACATGAAAATGAAACTAGTAGACATCCTTTTCCCTCCAAAGGTATTTGAACAAAACAACCACCAACATAAATCACCAATGCAAAGAATAACTTGCTCAAATCAATCTCAATGGAGTAAGCCCAAATCATGTATCAAGTAAAGCATTAACTTGATCAAAACAACCTCTATGGAAGCAACTCAACCATCAATCTCAAAACAGCCAACTAAGGGTTTCACCAACTCAATGCAAGTAGCAAGACTTACTAACATAAACCCTAGTGCAAAAATGCTTCCTCTTCCTCAACCAGAATTATGCATTCACCCAAAAAACTCATCAATGATTTTAATGCATAAACAATCTTCAATATCCAAAAAATGGGATTTACACCAACAAGAATACCTAGTAGAAAACCTTTTCACTCCAAACTCAATTTCAGAAAATACACCATCAACAATATACATGGAAGAAGTTGCCCATACCTTTGTTTGAGGAAGAAGAGAATAGTTCTTCAACCTGTTACCAACACCACCCTTAACTTTGCCACCAAGTTAGGGTTAGAACATAAAAGTAACCACAAAAATATTTATTCCATAAAACACCTTATGACTCCAATCCTTAGAAGTCAACTACCAAAAAATATAAAGCATACAAACAATATATCCTTTTACACCTTATTTCACCAAATTAATTAAACCATGCTCAAGGAATAATAGCTTCTAAGCAAATCTCACTCAACAATCAAGCCAAAAATCTCAACCACACACTATCAACCTTATATCTCCAAAGAAGCATTTAACCTTAATAATAATTTTAAATAAATCTACCCAACCACTTCTTATTTAACAAAATGCAGATTTTATTTAAAAAACCTTACCAAAAAAAATGCTTTCGAAAATCATGGGTCAACAGTGCCTCCAAAAAAATCGAAGTGCAAAAACTCTTCTCACACTCCACGGTAGGAGTCGAATGCTTGACCTCCCTTCAAGTGCCTTCGTAGAACAGTCATTGCCATTAGGCCAATGACTAGCTTGAAGGCTAGCAAGAGTCTCCTTCTCCTTAACCCTTTGGCGGTAGATAAACATGGCATAAAAATGATAGCCGCAGATTTTACTTCCCATCTTTTGCACAATTCAAATTTATTTCACACATTTGCTTTGGACTATAGGTTATGGCTTATATAGCCAAAATTCCATGCTATGCACGACGTCGACAGGAGGATAATTCGAACTTTTCAAATTAATATTATTTTGGCACCTTTGAAACAACTTTAGGGTTTATGAAACCCTTTTGATTATTTAAAAAATAATCAAAGGTCTTTTAGACCTTAGACCTTAGGTGGAGAACCCATTAAATTATTAAAATAATTTAATCACTAAATCAAATAAATAATTAATTAAAAAACCTTAAAAAGGTTTTATTAATTAAGTTATTTAATTAATAAGTGTCTCCAACCTTTGCATTAAGCTGAGAGTGGTTTTGAGAAAAACCCTTAATGCATCCACCTAGTTTTAATAAAAACCCTTAAACCTACCATGGTTTTGATAAAAACCTTTTCATCTGCCACATGGAATCTCTCTGGAATATTCTAGAAAATATTCTTTGGAATATTCAACCTTTGAAGCCAATAAATCCTCTTGACATTAATGCCAGTTCATTTTGACATCAATGACAACTCATAGGCAAGAAGCTAGGATCTCAAACCCAAAATTGCCAACACTCCACGCCCCCCTCCGCTATCCAAACCAGCCTGACTACGTACCACCTCCTATTGAAGACTTCATCGATTTCGATGATATCTCCTCCACCCCATCCCTTGTTGATTTCCTTCCCACACCCCACATGATCCGATCTACTAATGCACCATTACCTACCATCCCACCCCACATCCCTTGGATTCATAATCTTGATCTTTATCTAGATGATGAATTCCTCACCCCGGATGCTATTGATGACCTACATCTCATCCCCACACCAGCACAACTCTAGGATGGTTCTCACATGCTTGTTGAGGACACTATTGAAGTTGACATTGGCAATGATCCGAAAAATCCTCACATCATCTACCTCACTGCCAACCTCACTGAAGAAGAGCGTGTCCTTTATACCAATTTCCTCTGATGCTACATCAAGGTTTTTGCCTGGTCCTACACAGATATGCCTGGCCTTGACCCCTCGTTGGTAGTGCACAACCTTGTTCTAGATGACAAAGCCAAACCTATCAGACAAAATTTGCATCGCATGCACCCCATAGTTGCGCTTATGGTTAAGCAGGAGTTACAAAAACTCCTTGATGTCGATTTCATCGTACCCATCGATTACCCTGAATGGGTTTCAAACATGGTTCCTATCGGAAAACCCAAGGGGGGTATCCGCATTTGTACTGATTTTAGGGATCTTAACAAAGCTTGTCCTAAGGACAATTTTCCACTCCCTAATATCGACACTTTGGTCGATGCTACAGCTGGACATGAAATACTGTCACTCATGGATGGTTTTTTAGGTTACAATCAAATTCGTGTCAATCTGGAAGACCAACACAAGACCTCCTTCACCACCCCCTGGGGGACCTTTTGTTACAAAGTCATGCCTTTTGGCCTCAAGAACGTTGGGGCAACTTATCAACGCGCCATGACTTATATTTTCCATGATCTTATGCATAAAACTATTGAGGACTACGTGGATGACCTCATTGCCAAATCCAAAACCTGTGGTCAACATCTAGAAGATCTACGACAAATATTTGATCACCTCTTAGAACACAATGTCCGATTGAACCCGAAGAAATGTGTCTTTGGTGTCACCACTGGAAAAATCTTAGGTTTCATCGTCTCACAAAGGGGTATTGAAGTCGATCCCGCCAAAGTCCAAGCCATCATTGACATGCCTCCCCCTACAAATCTCAAGCAATTACGTGGCTTACAAGGAAGAATCCAATCCATACGATGATTTATCACCCAAATTTTAGATAAATGTCAGTCATTTAATCATCTCTTATAGAAGGGGGTCCCATTTAAATGGGATAATAAATGTCAAGCCGCCTTTGATGACATCAAATCCTACCTCACATCTCCACCCATCCTCATTCCACCTCATCCCACACGCCCATTCCACCTGTACATTTCTGCCACTGATGTTGCACTGGGTACACTCCTCGCCCAAAAGAATGAGAATGACAAAGAGCAAGTTGTCTATTACATTAGTCACACCCTAATTGATTATGAAACACGGTATGCCTACATGGAGAAACTTTGTCTAGCCATTGTTTTCACCATGCAGAAGTTGTGACACTACATGCTTAGTCATACTACCTACGTGGTTGCTCGTGATAATCCACTTCGCTACATGCTCAGCCGGAGCTACCACAACAGCCGCACAACCAAATGGATCATGCTCCTCATAGAATTTGATCTCAAATTCATTAGCCAAAAATCCATCAAGGGCCAAGTCATTGCTGACCAATTAGCTGAGGCCCCATTGCCAAGCACCGCGCCATTGCTTATCCAGCTTCCCGATGACTCCATTTTTCATATAAGCGAAGCCGAAGAACTTGTAGAGCCTGAATCAACTATCGAACTGACTCTTTTCTTTGATGGCTCCCGATGCACACACATTGGGGGTGCAGGAATAGTATTTTTCACACCACAAGGGGAGCCCCTCCCCTTTTCCTTCAAGTTAGGCTTTCCATGCACCAACAACAATGTTGAGTATGAAGCTCTTATCCTTGGCCTAAAGCAAGCGCTCTCCATGCACATTCATCACCTGGACATATTTGGAGACTCCCTCCTCATAGTGAATCAAATCAAGGGAGAATGGCAATGTCGTTGCCCAATCCTGCAACAATACAAACAGGTAGCTAAAGATTTATTGGCCCAATTTGAGTGGTATGACATCACCGCTACCCCATGCTCCACAAACCATTTTTCCGATACCATGGCCTCCCTAGGCTCACTCATTCCGCAAAACCCACTTTTTGACACCACTCACGTGTCCATTCACACCCTTTTCCACTCTGCTATTTCCAACAAGCCACCTCTTTGCGACGATGGCATCAATATCATTGAAGTTACACCACATGATCCATGGTTTTCCCAAGTTAAGGATTACATCAAGCTCGGTCTCCTACCACCTGATTTAAGTCATACTCACAAACGAGATTTTAAATTGCGTGCTATTCACTACACATTGCTAGGTGATATCCTTTACAAGCGAAGTTACGATGGCATACTATTGCACTATCTTGAGCCATCCGAAGCCCAACGCATTACTCAAGAGGCCCATGATGGTACCTGTGGTGGCCATTTTAGTGGCATGGCCATCACCAAACGAATTTTATGAATGGGCTATTACTAGCCCACAATGGAACATGACTATTGTGCCTATGTTAAAAAGTGTGTTAAATGCCAACATCATGCCAATCTTACACACTTACCTTCTCAGGATCTCCAACCTATTCATTCAATGTGGCTTTTTTCACAAAGGGGCCTAGATCTCATCGGTAAAATCACACCTGCATCATCTACCAATCACAAGTTCATCATTACAACAACTGAATACTTTACAAAATGGGTTGAAGTCATTCCTCTAGTTCAAATGACCGGTCCCAAAATTGTTGATTTCATCACTCAACACATCATTTGTCATTTTGGCATCCCATCAAAAATCATTACTGACAATGGTACACCATTCAAGAATAAGAATGTGCATGCTTTATGCGAAAAATTTAACATCCAACATAACTTTTCTACTCCATACTACCCCCAAGGTAATGGTCAAGCTGAAGCAACCAACAAAACCATCATCGCCATTCTTCGCAAAACCATTGCAGAGTCACACCGTGATTGGCACAATCAAATACCTTTAGCATTATGGGCATATCGAACCAGTATTCGCACTCCAACTGGGGCAACCCCATTCTCTCTTGTCTATGGTGCTGAAGCCATCATGCCTTTGGAGCTTGAAATACCATCATTACGGGTTTCCATGCAAGAATTCATTGATGATGACATGACTCATCAAGCTCGATTAGATCAATTGACCCTTTTAGATGAACGTCGCATCCATGCCATTGAACACATGCGTGTTTATCAAGACCATCTCTGACGTGCCTATAATTCAAAGGTACACCAACATGAATTTCAAGTTGGAGACTTAGTCCTCAAAGAGAACCAACAGATTACTAGCCAACCATGCCATCTCCATGATAAATTTGCACCAAATTGGCTAGGCCCATACATGGTTACTCACAAATTTGGATCTGGGGCATATCATCTGGCCACGTTGGAAGGAATAGCTGAGCTTGAGCCCATTAATATTATTCATCTACGAGCATTTTATGCCTAGTCGTAGGCATTACAGCTCATCATTACTTGTGTACATATGTATAAAAACAAAAAACAAAATCATCAATTTTGTGGTTCGATGACACTAAGTTCACTTGCATATACATTTAAATCTACTTGCTCCATTTCTCTCCTTCCCTCCTTACTTCTTCTATAAGTGAATGTTGTATGGTCACGCTTTGAGCGGCTACATACCTTTCATTACCCTCTTTTCTCTCTCCCTTTTCTCTTCGTTCTTATATTAACTTCTTCTTGTTACTCGTCAATGTTGTATGGTCACGCTTCGAGTGGCTACATACCTTTGATGGGTTTCTTTTCTTTTTCTTAGTATACCCTCTTCTTCTTGTTACTTGTCAATGTTGTATGGTCACGCTTCGAGCGGCTACATACCTTTGATAAGTTTCAATTCTTTTCTTTTTCCCCCTTCTATCTCTTCTTTTTCTTCCTTCCATTCTCCATTTGCATACCACTCTTCCTCATACCCCATTCCATTGTCCATGACATTGGGGCAACCTTGTACATAAATACTTGCTTTTTTTTGCATTCATATAGGCATCTGCATATATTCATTATAAATACCAGGTGAAAGGAATTAAAAATGCACATGCTAGCATGCCTAACTGATGTCCAAAACCCCTTTTTAGGAGACAGGATTAGAGCGATGTTTTGCTTACTTCGACCACAAATAGTTACATAATCAACCACCATCCAAAGTTGGCATATTTCAGAAATACTTGTAGGCTTCCCTTGGTCACCTTGCTCTCTTTCCTGGACTTACATGCACATCTTACATACTAATAACATTCTGGAAATAGGGCTGATTACGTTGCATGCCAACTGATGCTTAGCGAAAATCACTCTACTCATTAAATCATTCACATGATTTCTCTCGAACCGGAGGAATGACAAAAGGACAAGCCCTCCTCCTCCTTGAATAAAATTTCTTGCTCTACAGCCAATCTGAGCAAGTCTCCCAAAAAAGCAAAAGGAATAAAATTTCTTGCTCTACAGTCAATCTGAGCAAGTATCCCAAAAAAGCACAAGAAATAAAAATCCCTTGCTCCACATCTAATATGAGAAAGTATGATAAAAAAAAAAGATAAAGAAGAGTCAAAGAGCACCCAAGAAAATCATTCACACCAGGGCAGAAAACAAAAGGAAAGGCCTCGAGATATCATCAACTTGAATCCCTGTAGTCCTCCGGTCTTTACCAATGAGCTAGCATACAAGCTAAAGTTGGCATGCAATTATAACCCACCCCATTCCAGAATGGTAAAATGAACATCACTCTCCACACACAAGTCCAGGATAGAGGTCTTGTATACCAAGATAGCCTCCAAGTGAGTCATGAAGTTTTGCTCAGTTAGTCAATGGGATTGATTTTACAAACTGTACTGTTCAAATCTCTTCATGACATCCCTCAGCTCCAACTTCCTTGGAATAACAGAATGGATCACATCATTAGAGCAATGTAATGATGCAAATGCTATCCCTAAGCAAAGTGTTCATATCATTTAATCTTATGCATGCCATTTTATTTTTTATCTCATGCCTCACATTTTTGCATATTTATTTACACATATCATCATTCCATTTTCATCCAATTATCTACTATCACATATACACTAACCATACACTACCATAAGCAGAAAGAAACAAACACAAACACACATGCAAATAGACACAAGTGCCGTAGAATCTCATATATATATATATATCAAAAATCGATGCCATCAGGCTACAATAAAATGTGTGGGCCCTTACGGGCACATCATCACATATCCATGTCTATACATCCATAAAAACTACCATACGACTACAATAAGGAATGCACCATCATCAGGTACATCTCCCCACAAAAAGAATCCGCTCCTCCTGAGCACCTACAAAAAAAAAAATCCAAAATCACGCACCAGCTGCTCTCGTAGGCCCTCATGGCTGCTACCCTCCCATGCTCTCTCCACTGCCCTCACCCCCTAGGCCTCCTCCCACCACCCACTATGATGACTCTGCCTCTCTAGCATCCCCCACTCATGCCCTCTCCACCTATGCAGGTGGCCCCATCCTCATTGGTGCCTACGACATCATAGGTGCCACAATCTCCTATACCCTACCACCAATCGATGGTGCTCTACTATAACTACACAACTGATGAGGCAAGTGATCCCTCATAGATAGGGATAGCTATCCCCCATACCACAAGCTCCCCCTCACACCTCGCCCTCCTACCCACCTCCTTGGTATTCAACACCAATAGTCGGTGGTTACCATCCTGCAACCGCACCACATCCCTCTACACTACCTCCAACTATGACACAACATCACCTAACTGAGAAATATCCTACTCTACCCTCTCTTACCTGCTACATCACTCTCATAGTCTGCTCCAACTCTGACACTCACTCCAAATGATAGGCCTTCATGACCTCCGTCTCCACCCTCGCCTCATCCAACAACTACTAAAACTATCCTGCCATCTCAACCATCTCATCTCGCTCCCTCTAGATGGTGTCACGCTCGAGCCTAAGGCCATCCCACTCAATCCTGAGTACCTCCATCTCCTTGGCCATCTACTCCATGCAAACCCTAGCCTCATCACGCTCATCTAAAGTAGCCCTCAAGTCCGCCTCCACCTCCTTATTCTCTGCCTCTACTATGGAGCGATCCACCACCTAGTCTAGCTCGGTATCAAGAAGCTTATTTCTAAGCTTCTTTAGCTCCCTCCTCAAAACCACCACCTCACCTTCAGCCATGATCATACTTCCAAATCCCCACAAAAATCATAGTCATCTAAATCCTCCTCCACATCCTCCAAAGGAACATCCTCCATACATCCAACACCCACATCCATCTCCCCAACCCCAACATCCCCCATACCCCCACCACCACCACCCATCAACCTATACATCCAATCATCTACCTCCATCAAGGGAACATCCTCCCTCTCCTTGGCCTCAACTCTCCCCCCTACCACCCTCGATTGATGGCCCCATGCCACTATCACTCACCAACCTATCCTGGTCATCACACCATGGCCTCACTCGCCTCTTCAATCCAACTCCTCCTCCTCTCTAGGCTCTGGTGACCTCTCCTATATCTCCTCAGGTATCACTACTCTCGCTCCACCTAGAAACCCTACAGTAGGAAGTAGCCCTGCTACATCCACCCATCCATCCACCATACCCTACCTAGGCTCCCAAGTCTACCTCAACCACCACACCTCATACTCCATGGTCATCCCTACATTGTCCACATCTAGGACATCAATCACCTCATCTGGAATCAAATCCAAGGGTGGCACTACAGGTTGTGGCCCCCTATCCCCCCTCACCCTATAAATCTCCATAGGAGGATCAGGTCACCCCTATACCAATCCAAACTATCATTGCACCCAAGAAAATGGAAAGAACTCCACCTTCGACAAGTACTTCCCCACCACCCACCTACCACACCGAATGCATGCTAAATGCACAACATCCTGATCCCAACTAGGCCCTCCTCACCATGGCCTCCACCTAATGTGCTCCATCCTCAACCTCCCCAGCTCCTCCCTATGATGCATCAAATCACCCCGATGCTCCCTCCTCTTCCTCTCCATATCTACCCACCATCTCATGGCATAGGGTATCTCACACCCCTCGTGAGCATGTGCATCATATGGCAAATTTGTAGGCCTCAAGATGGTAATGTGCTCCCATGCCCATATCTACAACAATGGGAGGATGCTCAGTCCCATCCTATCCATCCTCACCACTCTATGAAGCTCATGGTATACCTGAGTCAATAATGTAGGTGCCCATGCATATCATCGCCCCTGCTCTACCATATCATAGATAATCCCCATCATGTTCCAGGGGAATTTCACCCCGAAGCATCAGGTAAGGCATGACTCACCACCAACAACATCCCCATTGCATGATGCAATGAGAGCCACCTCTCCCTCTTCCTCCAATAGTACATATAGTCCACCCCCTTCTTCGCCTCTACCTGCCTCCACCTCTCCCCAAAGGCCCTCTCTAGAATACCATCTCGCTCCTCCTTCTTCACCACCATCACTGTCACACCATCAATCGACAATCGGTATATCCGGTAGATGTCCTCCAAAGTCACTATCATCTCTTCGATCGGTAAATGAAAGGTGTTCCTATCAGGATCCCACCTCTCACATAGTGCGGCCATATATGCGTGGTTCACATGAACCTCGCGCATCACCCATACCCCATAAAGCCCCATTGTCTTCAACCACTCCACATCTGCCTCCCTCCACTGAGCCTCCAGCTCCTTCCTACAAGTCCGAAGTCGATGGCGTGTAAATATTACCTTCACCTACCATCACACACACCACATGTTAGAAATCATTCACATATTTTATACATACTTCATATACATAGCAATGTAACATAAATGCATACATTTGTTACTATTTCTAGGCATCATTAGATAGACAGTTTATTTGTGTACATACATGCTTCCTTCCACTACTCATCTACACATCATATTTGGCATTTACATGCAAACCGAAAAACATGAAACATTCCACAAAAACATGCAAAAAATCACAAAAAAATCATGAATTTGGCCAAACTACGACCAACCCAGATGCCAAAAATTCACAAAAATGCACAAAAGTGTGGTTCGCACCCCACACGTGCGAACCGTACGGTTCGCACCCCACATGTGCGAACCTCCGGAACCCGACAAAAATTTCATGGATAGGTGCGAAATTTTATGTTGATTCCAATGGTACCCAACACACATGCAGAAAACAAGGAAACACATGCCAAAAATGCAAAAAATGACACAAAAACCCTCCCTATTGGCATGCAACATGAGGTAATCAAAACAAGGTCAAAATGCAAAACTAAAGGTAGATCAGGATACCCATTTGGCTTATTAGGCAGATTTCATTTTTGGTTTTCACCCCCATGCACATTTTCCCACCCATTTTCTACATCACATCCCACATCACATCCATGCACACATCCCCATGCATCCAAAAGTCAAAACAAAAAATGGACAACGTTTTTGGATACCCATTTGGCCACTTTTACACATTGTGTTCAAATTTTAATCATTTCCTACCCCCGCCCTCGTTTCATGGTTGTAAAAGCAAAAAGTTTATTTTTAAAACCCTCCCCCAAATTCACACATGCCAAAAAGTTGAAAAACACCTACCTCGGGCATTTCTACCCCCGCACTGGCACTCCCTGATGCACTAGCCATCCCGTCTCACCCGCTTCGCAACCCGACAACACTTCATCTCCTTTTCCTCTTCTCTTCCACCTCTCCACAACTCTTAGTGCATGCAAATGATGTCATTTCATCAAATTTTCACCTTATATAATGCAATTTGGGTGGGTTCGCACCCCACACGTGCAAACTGACAGGTTGCACCCCTAGGGTGTGAACCATACGGTTCGCACGTGTGACGTGCGAACCTGCCATACAATGCCTAATTTTTCCCATTTACCATACATTTCATCCTAAAACCCCTCCAATCATTCATTTCATTAATTTTTGTGCCAAATTTTTCAAATTTGGCCTTTCATCTTCATCAACCGTCGCATCACCGATCTCTCGCTTCCTTCATCGCCAATTCATCGCTTGAGGGGGTTATCATCAATCACACCAAAAGCTACCTTGCACACGATCAAACAATAAAAAAAATTCCAATCATGGATACAACAAATGCCTACAAAATTTTTTGCTAACGATTATTTCAAAGACCAAAATTCCAATTCAAAACAAAATGATGTTTGCCAAATCTTAAAACGCCTCTGCCTGTAGATGCCACATGGATTCCAATCATCATAAGTGGCAGACGTAAGACCACTTGTGAATAAAAATCCTGAAGTTCTACCTTAGGCTCCAACGATTTATCAAATGTCGTCAAATGAGCTCATCAATCAATCGAAAGCAAAAGTTAACAAAAGCATCTTGTTTCGTCCAAAAATTGAAACATTTCTAATTGATCATAGTGCAAGGCAATCATGTGATTCCCCCAAAAAGCAACCATTCACAAAACCATTTTTTATCAATGCGTCTCTTTCACAAATCATCAATCATCATCAATCCATATCATTAGTTTTTGTACTAAACCATGTTTCACACACTCCAGTACAAAAAGGGGCAAAATATAGACACCAAAAAGTCGCACATTGTCCCTCTCCCCATCTCCATGGTTAATTAATGTGCAAAACCATTGAAAATTGCATAAATTGACCCAAAAACACTATTCATCACCATTAGCCCCTTTGGGCTAGCTAAGCCCCTTCCTATGCTTAACCCTAGGTCCTCATGTGACCTCATGCCAACTCAACTAAGGTTGAAACCTTTACCATAGTCAAAAATCACTTTATGGTCAAAAAGTCAATATTTTGGTCAAATTGTGCTTTATGGCTAATCTCATGCTTAATTAGATCTAATATTGATTTAATTAAAAGCCTCCACCTCACCTAGTCTACTTTGACTAGCCTAGCCTTCCACCTCACCTAGCCTAGCCTATCCTATGCCACCTTTCCACCCAGATATTTCTCCACCCCACATGCCCCTGGGTCATTAATGCAAGATGGAGACTTTTGCACACAAAAATGATTATTTAATGCTAAGATATTTCAATAAAGGTAAATATTGATTGCAAATTGATATTTATCCCTAATCATCATTACTTTTGGATGGGTGAGAGATTCTCTCACCCAACCTCATTTATGACCCAGGACACCTCAAGGGACACCTCTTTGGTGGACACCTCACCATTGCCACCTCATAGGGGACACCTCATCCCCTTTCTCTCACCCTGGCCCACTCTATAAATAGAAGGCCATTTTCACCATTTTAGAACAACACACTTTTGCATACCGAAACTCTACCAAAATCACTATAGCCATTGCAATCAACACACATCCATCACACATCCATCATACGAGCATCACAATCAGTTTGTCTCTTGCATATGCCCATTTTGTGAGTGAGACAAGTTGATTTCACCATCAGAATTTGTAGTTCAGGAGTTCTACCAGACAAAGTACATCAAAAGAACCAATCAGGAGCATCCAGGGACCCCATCTGAGCAATCCAGCTTCAAAAGGGCCGGTTCGCACCTCACACGTGCGAACCTCCTGGTTCGCACCCTAGGAGTGCGAACCTTTGTAATCGACACCAGAATCATTCGGACAGGTAATAGTAGATTAGTTTTTAGTATTCTGCTGGTTTTTACAAGTAATTTCATGTTTTAATTAGTTTTAATGAGTCTTTTGTCTTCATAACCATGGGGTTTGACTGAGGCAGACCCCCAATGCACTAATAGGATTTTGTAGGTTCACAGGTCCAACAAAGCACAAGGAAGCATCCAACAAGCGGTGGCTCACGAGCAAGAAGCCCACCTACATCGAGGAACCCACAAAAGATGAGTCGTGTTGTCTTTGTACCACATCTGAAAGGGCTTCCTTAGGGAAGACCCTATTGTAGCCTTTAGGGCAAAATTGTAAAAGGATATCATCTCTTGTAACCCTTTTATGATTATCAATACAAATACAATAGATTCTATAATATTGAATGAAGTGTTATAGTGTCTTTTTGGTAGTTTCACATAAATCATGTTGACATGGTGGGAGAATGGTGATTGTGATGTGGAGGGATTTTTTTATTAGCTGCCCTGGATTTGATGATTGAACCTAGAGAGCAGTGAGTGAGTGGATGTACAAAATGCAATGACTACTAATTTTTTTATGTACATACTTTACATCATATTTACAAAAATGATTCAAGGTGGTTGTTGTGGATCAACTTGCTCTCGTGGAAGGAGAAATCGGAAGATGGGTTGATGGATAGGAAACATTCTAAGGTAGAATTCATATTCCTTGGTAAAAGGCGTAATTGGAACTAACTCTTCTTCAGAACTATTAGAGGTGATTGATACTACATCATATTCATCATCTATATATTCTTTAGAGTCATCATTAGAAATGGTATTTATCATTGCAACATGAGGTCTCATTTCTAAAAATTATTCATCATCTTTCTCAATATCCTCTTTAGAATCTATAGTGAATTGTTCAAATATTTGTTTAATTGGAAGAGTAGAGGATGATGGTTTGAAGCCTAGGCTAGAGCGGTCATGTGGTTCATGATAGTGAGGTTCAATGATATTAGGACTGCATATTCATATCATCCTAAGCCATGTCCCTGCCAGTGAACCCTTCAAAAGTATCTCATTGGGAAATATGGGTTGGATAGATGTTCTATGTTGGCATAACCTTGTTGTTTGGGTTCATTAGGAGGAAGTGGATCGGATGAAGAATAAACTCCCTCATAAATGAAGTTAATCAAATTTAGTACTGAACCCATGTTATAAATCTCACCTATGTCTAAATGTGGGTCACGCGGGTGACCGTAGTCTTTAACAGTATCAATGCTAGGTGGGTTTATTTTGACACTCTCAATTATATACTCACCAATGCTGGGATTATCGAGATGAACTGCAAATTTGGTTGGTGTGGATTCGGATGGAATGTGTGTGGATGTGGAGGTTTTTAATATGACTTGCAATTTAGGAGGAGGAAAAGGGATATGTTGTAATGGAGCCTCATCGACAGATAGATCAATATGTGTGACATTAACTGGTTGAGGAAGATATTGAGTCTTGCTAAATAGATTTTGACTAAGACCAAGTCATGGAAGGTGTTTGTAAAATTGGAGCGGTGGATGATGAAAGATGATTGGTGATTGATAATTCAGATGATGTAGAGGCTTGTCCACCTTACGTGGATGATGATTGGACCTGAGAAAATATAAATGATGCAGGTTGTGATGGATTGTGCAATGTAGAAAAATTATGGAGTGTTGAAATGGAGTCCTAATTTGGATTGGAAATTGGGAGTTCTTTTGAGATGGGTATTTTTCATAAATTATTTTGATGTGAAGTGGATAATGTGGTGAGAGGTATGAGTGATACATGGGTGGATGGAAGTGATGACTCATACAAATTTGAAATGAAATTGTATTATTTGAATGGTTCAATGCCATCTGGTATACAATACATTTTCTCCTCATGTACATATTTTAAACATTGGTGCAATGTTGAGGAAACACTCTTCATTTTCATAATCCAATGGCACCCAAGAAGTATGTTATAAGCCATGGTCTCTTCTAGGATATGGAATATAGTGTGGATGGTTTTGACCCCCACTATCATAAGTAAGACTATAGTGCCTATTGTGGAACACAAAGCATCATTGAATGTCTGCAAAGTGAAAGTTGACTTGGTGATATGAGATGGTGGTAGGTTGATGTGTTGTAGTGTTGAAGTGGTGATGATGTTGATAGAGGAGCCAATATCAATTAGCACTTGTTTGAAAGGCTTTTGGTCAATGTGAGCTATAATATGTAATGGAGGATTAGGTAACTCCAATGACACAATATTTATTTCAAAATCATAAAATGAAATTGAATATTCCATGCAATTTTGGACATTTCATAGAAAATTAGTGAAGGCATTAAGGTCCTGAGTTTGAAGTTCGATAGTTCAAATTTTATATCAACACCTCATGATGCAAGGGAGACTATTGTATGAGCTCATAGATCAAAAATTTGGCTGAAGCCAATTTAAGGCTATGTGTTAACTGACTTCTCAGTGTGATGGGGGGTTTTGGTAGATGAATTCAAAGATGAATTGGTTGAAGTGGATTGATGCAGTGAGGTTGTTGAGGTTCAATATATCGTATCATAGGAGGAGTTACTATTGTCTATGGGTCATTAAACTGTTGTGTTCTATTCATATTTCTTTGACTTTTGGTGACTATATGAATAACACCAACAAAACCTTGGTGATATTGAGCATTATATATATGATTTACTTGATTGGGATTAACTATAGAAGTCGATACCCATTTCATTTTTTGTGTGCTCTCATGGTTAGGAAAATGTGTCTGATAGATGCCAATATTCTAGTTTTACTATGCTACAGGGTTATCAAATTTGAGAGTCCCATTCTCAATGAGATCTTGCACAATATATTTAAATGTATAACAAATGTTGATACCATAACCCTTTTGATGATGATAGGTATATTATAGGTGCTCCTTACTTATACCACATGGCTTGGAAGGACCTTCTAGATTAAGATTTGGAAAAGTGATGTATTGCCCCTCATACAACCTTTAAAAAATATTGGATAATGGTTCTAGGTAATGGAGTATAATTGGGGCTTTGCCAGGTATACTATCAATGTTATATTTGAGTGTTCAACTATTGTGGGGGTGGTATTGCCTAATAATTTTGTTGTTGTGGTGGTTTTTGTTGTTGAGGGCGTTGTTAGATTTGTACTTGAGGTTGTTGGATTGGTTGTGTTGGTTGAATCAAGATCACTTTGTTGAATTGGATAATTTTTGACTGACCTTGGTTATTTTCCCTTGATTTTTTTTTCTTCCATTCTTTATTTTTTTTTTAATTTATTTTGCCCTCTTGAATTATAATTTCTTCAATAACATAGGCCCGAGCAAGTGCATCCTCGAATGTTTGATATTTTTACAATTGTAGCAACAAAGCAATGGGTTTTAAACAACTTCTGGTGAACATTCTTGTAAGCTCTTCCATAGGGAGGGTGAATGGCAATTTAGTAATAACTACCCTCAAAAAATTTCCATAATCATACATCATCAAATTATCATAAGTTGATTAAGTTAGTGAGCGCAATTTTATTTCTAACATTTAGAGAGAAATGCTCTAGGAATTGGTCTACCAATTTCTCAAAAGTATAAATACTATGGTGTGGTAAATGGTTATACCATTCTAAAGCATCCCCTCCAAATATCTAAGGGAAAATTCAGAGCATTAAGGGATCATTTTATTGAATTCTAAAACATGTATGAATAAATACACTTATGTGCTCTCTAGGGTCCTCACCCCCTTTAAATTTTTTGAACTTCGATAATGTAAAATATTCCATATAAGGCAGTGATGGTATAGAAGGATGAATAGGTTGATTAACTAATTGTCATAGATTGGGTTTCTGATAGAGCATTCCAGGTGTTTGCAAGGCCAAGTTGTCAATCTATTTTTGCAAAAATTGTAGCTTAGGGTATTCAAAGAGTGATTGGAATCCTTGAATTATTTGTTGTGTGTAAGTTGGTTGAACTTGATGTGTGGTGGTTGGAATTTGATGTTGGAATTGTTGTTGTTGATGATGTGGAGATGGTTGCACTACACCAAAAAAGGGATTTAACTATGGCTAAATTAAGGTAGTTTTTTATGATGGTAAAAAACCACCCTAATAGATCCTAAGAGGGTGGTTTATAACTGCCCTCTTAGGATAACTACCCTCTTAGGGTCACCCTAAGAGGGTGGCTATAAACTACCCTTGTAGGACTAAGATGATGGTTATAAACCATCATCTTAGGGGTCAGACTAAGATGATAGTTATAAACCACCATCTTAGGGTGATCTAAGAGGGTAGTTATAACCACCCTATTAAGGTTAAGAGGGCAGTTTATAACTACCATCTTAGGGAAACTTGAATTTTTTGGGTGCCCCTATGAGGGCGATTATAAACCGCCCTCTTATCCTTAAGAGTGCAGTTATAAACCACATTCTTAGAGGTGATTTAGGTTTTTTTTGAAACGTAATATTAAAATTCTATGTGGTAACATCATTATTTCTTTGAAGCTTCATGAATAGACAGTCCACTGTACCTTAGCTACTGCAACCAGTTTGCTACAACTTAGCTACTACAACATCCACGCCATACCTTAGCTACTCTAACCTCCATGTAGTACCTTAGCTACTACAACCACCACACCTTAGCTACTGTAACTGCTATGCCTTAGCTATTGCAACCTCCACACTGTGCCTTAGCTACTGTAACCTCCACACCATATCTTAGCTACTATAGCCTCCACACTGCATGCACAACCTAGGGCTCCTAGACTTTTATTTGTGCTATTCATTTTTTAGTTTGGGTTTATCCTAAAATTTATTTGAAACTTCTAGGGCTCTTGGGCTTTGATTCTTGCTGTTCATTTTTTGGTTGGGGTTTACCCTAAAATTTCTCTGAAAATTTTGGTAATTTACCTGAAATGTTAAGATATGAGGAACAAAGCCAAAGGCATAGAATGAGGCATGAATATGAAGATGAGTTTAGTTAGGTTTAGTGAATTTTGCATTATTTTAAGTATTTTTGCAATTATGATTTGAAATTGTTTAGTTTGTAATGTTGTGTTTATGCCTGAGATTTGTAAAATTTAAACCCTAGATTAAAATTTAAATCCTAATGTTGTGTTTACACATGAGGGTCTTTAGATTAAAATTAAGTCACCATTTTTAAGTTTGATTTCATCTTGTTCATGACATTGCAATATGAAATATTGTTTCTTTTTAAAACAAACTCATAAATAAACTAATTATTGTAGGGAAAAAAACACACATTCTTCTTTGTGGTTTAAGTGTAAACAAAAATCACCTACTTACTATATCCATACAAGAAATCCCTACATATCATTATAAAAATTGGGATTATAGTATCCTGGTCTACTGTGGTCAATGACATAGGACTAAGTAATTAGCAAGTTCTTTTGCATTTTATCCATTGTTTTAGATGGTAAGCATCACTTTTCTATGTTCTATTTGTTTGATGATAAATAAGAAGGGTGCTATATACACAAATTCAAACAATAACAATATATTTTACTGCTTCCAATCCCTACACAAGAGCAATATAGTATGCTTTTTTATTGGTAGTGGTATATTATTTAAGTTGTCTATTGTATATGATCTCTCTTCTTATAGCATTATAAGGCAAAGACCACAACATTTGGAAATCAATTTTGTTTGCTTGCTACAATTTACAAAGGCCATGCATGAATCATTTTATAGTTGGTTATGTTATCAAAAAATATTCTTTAACTAGGACCTTTAAAACATAACAAACTTTAATTTTTGAGAAATAAGCCATAGTTATTTTATATTAAGATATCATGCTAAAAGGGTAACCTAAGCACAAGTGAATAATATCAAGACAAGTGAATAATATCCTGTCGCGACCAAAAGAGAAGAGAAAGAGCAAGAAGGATAAGTGCCGCGATATCGCTACATGTCGCATTATCACGACCAAAAGAGAAGAGAAAGAGGAGGAAAGAAAAAGTGTCACGATTTCATGACATGTTCAGAATGAAAGAAAGGGTGTAGCGATATCGCAACATGTCGCTTTTTCATTACCAAAAGTGAAGAGATTAAGCAAGAGGGAAAAAGTGTCGCGATATCGCGACATGTCGTATTTTCATGACCAAAAGAGAAGAGAAAGAGCGGGAAGGAAAAGTGTCATGATTTCATGACATGTCGCTTTTTCATGACCAAAAGAGAAAAGAAATAGGATGAAGGAAAAGTGTCATGATATCGCGACATGTCACAGTTTCGCGACCAAAAGAAAAGAGAAAGTGTTAGGAGGCGATAGTGTCGACTGCCTATGTTCTAAGGTGGGTGTAATCTTTTGTAAGGGTGCTGCTCTTTGTTGGCTGTGTGACCTCAGTAGGGGGCTAAGGACAGATGGTCCATATTGAGATCAAGTCCCATTTTAGCATTGTGCTATTTTTGTAATAGGTTTTGGGTCAACCTGTAAAACCCGGTTGTACCTTAATTACCAAAAAAAAAAAAATTAGGTTTCTAAATCTACCTTAGAAGCAAGGATTTTGTGGCAAGTAAAAAAAAGAATATATTCATAGGTATCCATAGAGGGAAAATTCATAGAGATAATAGTTGACATTTATCAGTCATACTATTATCTGAAGATGCTCTACAGATTTGTAATTCATATTTGTGACAGTGATATGTGACACTCAAAACATCAATATTTTTGTATAGGGCTTGTGTAGCATATTTGACCTTTAGAAGGCCTCTAAAATTATTTTTTGCTTAAATAAATTGCATTTCTAGTAGATTGATAGATACAATTGTAATAATATAACTACATTGTATACCTAATCCTCAGCCAATATGACTCTAGTGCTATGAGCAAATATCTCCATTCACCATTTATTGGTTGAAGTTTTTTTAGATCAACAATCTCTTGGAGTGCCTGTATTGTCCCGTGTCTATGTTACTTTTTTGAGGCTTATGCATGTTTGGTAATCCTCTATGGATATACAAGTAATAAATATAATTTATACAAGTAATATATACAATTTATACAAGTAATATATCAACTACAAAAAAGAAATCTTATTTATGACAATAAGATATAAATAATTTTTCAAGTATAGCATGCTATGGAGTCTTGTAAAACAAACTTTAAGACTTTGCATGATTTTGTACATTGTAATATATTTTTAGGATGTTTAAAATATTTATTATTAGTTTTGATGAGCTGCGATGAAGGGGCAAAAAATTATTCATTTAAGTTCTAGGTCTACCAATATAACACTTATATCTCAATTATTTGTAAAATTCATTTTGCTAGTTTAAGTTCTAGATCTATGATTTATGTAGATTTAGAAAAATTAAGAGATATTTTACATACCCTTACATCTAACTATCATTTGGCAATCCATGGATCAAGATGCCTTGTAGAATTATTTTCCAATAGAACCATTTTCATCTCCTAAGAATTAAAATTATTTGATAGATTTGATTTGTCATTTAATTTTTCAGAGTATTCTTTACCCTATATGGGGCTTATGTATATGATGGTGCCTAGTGAATTTTTTTAAGGCTACCTTATCCCAGTGTGACAAGAAATAGTACTTTTTCACAATCACTCATCTGTTATTTGTTTGCATGAATATTTCAAAAGGTCATTTGATCAAATCCATAAGGATTGGAGGCTTAATACATAGCCTCATTTCCATAGTCTAACATAGGTGAAAAGAATGGAAAAATATGAGCAAAGAGAGAATTTTATGACAATGCCCGAGGAAGTCATATTGCAAAGTAAATAATAATAATTTTCAAGGTGTTTATCACTTCCAGGATTAGTTTAAGCAATTAATTTCAAAGATATATATATATTTGATTATTTTCATCATCCACTTTACTTTTTAGATGCAATTTATTTGGCTCTTAGATTGACTCTTTTCTCTATCCTTGAGATTAATTGTATGCTTGAATAACTTTTGTTATCCAAGATTTTCTTGGGATTCTTAGTTCTTGATTGTGTACCTCAATAATTTTAACTAGTTCAATATCCCTGAGGGTAACAACAACTAATGCTAATGGATATAGATTTAACCATGGCTGTTTATTTTATTCTTAAACTAATTATTTTATTTCAATTGAATCTTCTAGTTTTTGTTTAGCTAAGGGTTCTACTTTTTGTCTTAGAAGAGACAGTTGAAAGAAAAGAATTGGTTTTAGAACAAACATGTACCGGGTTATGCAAATGAATTTTTTTTGCAAAACTCATTGGAATGACAAGTATACATTGAAAACATTCTCTTCCACTGATAAGGGTCCAATTACTAAAGATATACAAGATGATATCGTTGAAATGGTCAATGACACATACAAATTGTTCAATGACAATTGCTCAAAGAGTGGACAAGAACTGTGAGATATTAATGTTGGGTTCCAATAATTTTTGTTCTATTTTTAGAAAATGCTAGTAGATAATTAATGGGAAACCAAGCTAGGAGTGAGGAGAGTAGGTATCTTTAGCATGAGGTTGGTCAGTTAGATACTAGAAGGTAATTTGGTATAAAAAAAGAGAGAATACAAGTGTTGCTAGGACATAGGATTAAGAGTCTAATCATGCATGCATGTTGTAATGTGTTGAAATGAAGGTTTATTGTGTTGAGTGTGTGTTAGTTATGAAATTGATGTTTCATGTTTGAATCTTAGTCCTAGTTCTTAGCAACAATACTTGATTTGTATAGATGGATATTTATGTATCTAATGGAAGTCTCAAGATACCCTCTCACCTCATCTTTGATGGTTGGGGTAGGTAGGGATGTTTAGATATATGCTCATTATATGGAGGGCTCAGGTTTTCCATTCACCTATATTTGTAAATAAGAATTGTACTTGAAATAAGAATTTTCCATTTACATATATAATCATAACTAATTTTGCACTTGAAATAAGAATTTTTCATTCATTTAGCATTCTTACAATTGTGCTTTCTATTTCTTTTTCTTTTACAAACCAAGAAAATACCAAGAAAGAGGTCATAGGTAGCTAAGTTTATCATAATAAATTAGGAGTCAATGAAACACACCTCACATGCTAGTAAGTACTTGAAATTTGATAGTGTTGTTCAATAGTAGTTGACCTAGGTATATTCAAATTGATCGTGGTTTTATCGTCGACTATGGTGTATTGTAGCAATTGGTGGATGATACCAGCAGATCATTTGAATTAACATATGACATTAATGATTAAAAAAGATATTACCTTTTCTCCATTTACTTCTCCCTTAGTGGTATTTTCATTTAAGGTTGCGTTGAACTGAGTATTTTTGTAGTTGATTTTGATTTATGTAGTTGTTTATTAGTGTTTTGTTCTTCTCTTTTCAAAGGGGTTTATATTCTATTTATGGATAAAATAACTTCTACTCTATATTTGATGTTAATTTTTTTTTTCTATTTTTAGAAAATGCTAGTAGATAATTAATGGACAACCAAGCTAGGAGTGAGGCAATTAGGTATCCTGAGCATGAGGTTGGCTAGTCAGATACAAGAAGGTAATTTGGTAATTTGATAAAGTTGTGTTGAGTGTGTATTAGTTATGAAATTGATGTTTCATGTTTGAATCTTAGTCCTAGTCCTTAATTATTAGTAGTAGTACTTGATTTGTATAGATGGATATTTATGTATCTAAAGAAAGTCTTAGGATACCCTCTCACCTCATCTCTAATGATTGGGATGGGTAGGGGTGTTTAGACATCTGCCTATTATATGGAGGGCTCAGGTTGTCCATTTAAGCTTGCATTTAACTAAGTGTTTTTGTAGTTGATTTTGGTTTATGTAGTTGTATATTAGCATTTTTTTCTTCCCTTTTCAAAAGGGTTTATATTCTATTTATGGATAAAATCACTTCTACTCTATATTTTATATTACCTCTTTTAGTTGTTGACATCTATATTTATGAGTGACTCATTCATAGCCCTTGTGTTCTCTTGATCAGTGTGAGGAAAATATGGTTATATTATGAGGAAATATTTTCTGGTATTGATATATGATACTAATTTCATGATCATTCGATTGCATATTCTTGCATTTTGTTTGTAACTTCATATATATTTCATTCTTAATACATTATGTCCTCACTAAAAGGTATTAGTATTAGAGAGTATTTTATATTGATGCCTTGTGGCATGGAAAATTATTTACTGCTACATACAAGATGATGGAATGATGAGAAGCAAGAATAATTTAATTTTGCAAAGAATTTCAAAATTTTAAGATATTTGTTTTTAGGATTGAAGAAATTTGACATGTTTTTGCATTTGCATAAGAAGAAATTATCATGTTCTATGTTAGATGGATTGAACAAACCCTGTAAGTGTGTATTTTTTTATCTTTTATATTTTTGATAAACTTACCTGTGTACTTGTTACTATGTTCACATTTGTGGTATAATTGTAAATCACATTACTGTTTGGCCTAACTTCTAGTCCCTCCAACATGGATTATCTCCTTTATATTTTTTCCAATTGTAGGCATGTTTTGTTTTGATATCTTATGGTCAATATACTTTGAGGTAACATGAACAACGGTTGCTTACTACTTATTTAGGACTACTTGCATAACATATATAAATATTTGGTACTACTATTGTGGCTCATGGAAATAAAAGGCTTGAGAAATTGATGTTCGTCAGGCTACTTCTATCCTAGAATAGGATAGTATGTTGCATGTGTTGTTTTCTAAATTTTTGAAGAACTAATGTCTATGTTCCATTTATAGAGAGCATTTTAAATAAGAGACTACCTACTTATAATGGTAAAAAGAGTTTGTACACTATTGGGGCTCTACCTTTTGCATCGAAGCAGTTTATGATAATGCTAATTGATGTAGAGGAATCAAACAATGGTCCAAGGCACATCATAAAAATATCCTGAGTTATTGAACATTGCTTGTAATTGTCATGATTTTATTAATTTCTTGTCTTTGGATATTAGCCAATTATGTCAGCTATTCTATTAATTGAAAAAGAGAATAAACTATTAAATTATTCTATTAAAATATTTATTCAACTTTGCAATAGACAATCATTTTTTTTGCTAGCACAAGCCATAAATACAAAATCATCACAACACTGGCATCAATTTCAATTCTTAGCAACTTTTGGACATAGTAATATTCTCCACTCTTTTGCTAAGTCCCATTTTGATGTAGTCAAACTAGACTACAAAGTCCTTGTATCATGTAAAATTATATTTGTTCAATGTAGGTTCTTTTTGTTTTAAATAAAGGGGTAAAAATTTATTGATAAAAAGTCTGGATTACAAAGTACAGCTGAGCCCCCACCCAGGACTCAAATAAGCAACAAGACAAAGCAAATCACCGGACAAGGTCAACTCCCAAAGAAAACCAAAAAAAAAAAACAAACCACATTAAGTCTGAACATTCTTATGGATCAACTCCCGTAGGTGTTGAGAATCCCCAGACGGGAGACTCTCCCAGTTATCAATACTCTGTCCTGAATAAAAACCACATCCGAAGAATGAACACGAATCAAATCACGAACATACTTTTTGTCCTGGGATGTTGTTCAACCCCCTTACATTCCATGAAAGTATAATCATTTTTGGGGGTTATAAAAATGGGAGTCCAATGTTCTCACCAAACCTGACTCTACCAAAGTCTCCCCCATTAACTTAATTTTATCCTGGTCTTTCTTCCGACCCACCTTCATATTCTTATCTGAAGCATTTTTTTTAATTATTTTATGCTGCAATCCCAACACCGTAGGAGTTTTACAGTCCATGGATGACTGCATCAGTGCCTAGGTAGGAGAGGGCACATCTAAATCTGTGCCATTTTCTAAGATAACTTCACTTCCAGGGCTAGGGCCAACCATATCACCTATACTCGAAACCAAAGCCCTTTGTTCTTCATTTAAACCCCCGTATCCGGTTCCCTTGGTTCCACCTCATGAAGAGACAACTCGATTTGGTCCCTTATATCTATAACAGTAGCGATGTTTCTGTATCTCCACGCACCGATCAAGATTCTCTAGAATTTCAAAACGATTGAGCCGAGCATCCGGTCTGGTTATCCTTAATGTCTCTTTTTGCCTTTCTTCCTTTGTTTCGAGGTTTTACCGTAACAAAGCCTTCCTTATCCTGATCCCCCTCCTTTATCGGGGCTTTTCCTTTATCCATATTTTGTACAGCTTGAGAGGGCCCAAGATTTGAAGCCACAGGTAGGACAAACTTAGGGCATTTTCTTTGTAAGTGGCCATATTCATGGCAAATCCGACAACAAAATGGAAGAGCTTCATAGTCAAGTTTTTGAACCCATGTGGTTGATCCGAACTGTATTTCAATAGAATCTGGAATAGGATTGTTTAAATCAATTTCAACATAGATACGAGCAATAGAGATTACCTTTTTATCCAGCGTCTGTCCTGACGGCCCAACCGGCTTCCCAAGTAGAAGGGCAATCATATGCAAGATGTCATTTCTCCAAAATTCCAAGGGGAGCCACGAAAGCCGAACCCACACCGAAACCCATGACGGCCGCTCCTCTGATGGGTTGAAACCCACATGCCAGGGTTTAAGAAAGAGTCCCGCTTGGTTACAGAAATAGGGACCTCCTTCAAATGCTTTGTTACGATCCACAAGATAAGAAAAAACCACCATAAAATAGTCTGTTTGCACTCAAGCATCACCTCCACATCACCTTCAGTGGTTCCAAGTCTTCCTAACCCAAGCCTCCACAAAGGGAAGAGAAATTTGGATACCCATAAATTTACCAATAAGCGCATGTTTGGTTAAATACTCCACATATTTCGCCATCGAGTCTGGTTGAACCACTAGAACCGGCCTGGCTTCACATCGTTCCAAACATCCATTGTTCTTTAACAAGCGATTCCTGGCATGCAATGGGAAATCTTGTTCCTTCCAATCATTTTTAAAAGAAATACCAGCCCTAGCATGCACGCTCTGTGACGGACCTGATGCCATCACTACATTCCTCCAGTTGTTCATACCTCCTCCAAAAACTACTGCCATCCCCGCAGAGCCCACCAGATAGGTCTCAAAAAAATTCCAACAAAGCAGCTTTCCTGTTCAATGTAGGTTCTTGTTCCACATGACTAGTTCACATTCCCTTCATAATAGTCTTTATGTTTTTAGGTTTTACAAGTATATGTTCATAAGAAGGCCTTGCATACTTATGGTTAAAATCTTGAATTTTTGAGGTAGCACTAATTAGATGTGTAAATAGAATTTCACCTCACACTCTAGTTTGTACTTCATGTATGAGTTTACAAACATGAAAAGGATAAGTGGTTGAAGAAAGAGCATTCAACAATTTGGTTTTAAAAAACCTCAAAATTCCTCTTCAACTAAGGAAGATCTTAGGTCAACACCTGGAGGATGCTCCACACCATGCCCTATACACCAGTCAAGTGAAAGGGTATTACACAAATTCATGGCAGCCTCATTAGGTACAAATTGAATATAACAACTAACTGACTACATTATTGTTATTATTGTTTGGTAGGATGTAAAGGCAATAAAGGGTTTGAATATGAAAAGAATACAGAAGAGAAGATATGGCAATTGGTGTCAATAAATTTCATTCATTTCATATATCCCCATACATTTTTAACTAACTGTCCTTCATATGAGATGGCGGACATGTTTTTCTTTGTACAACGAGTGGGAAACTTAATGTAAGTGAAAGGTCCTACTTTTGGTGAACAATCATTGTTTATTATAGTTATGTTTATATTTTAAAATATTGTTTTTGGTAATAATAATGTAGAACATTGCCTAGAATTGTCATAATTTCATTAATTTCTTGTGTTTGGATATCAGCCAATTATGTGGGAATTATGTCAGCTATTCTATTAATTGAAAAAAAGAATAAACTATTAAATTCTTCTACATTATAATTTTTTTGCATGTAAAATATTGAAGTTCAAAGTTTAAATACAACCAGGTGGAGGTGGCAAGAATAGAAGCTATGACTCTTTGTTCAAATTTGCAACAGATAATTATTTTTTTTGCCAGCACAAGCCATAAATACAAAATCATCACAACACTGGCATCAATTTCAATTCTTAGCAACTTTTGGACACAATAATCTTATCCACTCTTTTTCTAAGTCCCATTTTGATGTAGTCAAATTGGATTGCAAAGTCCTTACATCATGTAAAATTGTGTTTGTTCAATGTAGGTTCTTGTTCCACATGACTAGTTCACATTCCCTTCATAATAGTCTTTATATTTTTAGGTTTTACAAGTATATGTCCATAAGCAGGTCTTGCAAAATTATGGTTACAATATTGAAATTTTTGAGGTAACACTCATTATATGTGTAATGGAATTTTACCTCACACTCCATCTTATACTTCATGTATGAGTTTACAAATCTGAAAAGGATAAGTGGTTGAATAAAGAGCATTCAACAATATGGTTTTAAAAAACCTCAAAATTCCTCTTCAACTAAGGAAGATATCAGGTTAACACCCAGAGGATACTCCACACCATGTGCTACTAAGAAAATTATATAAAGAACCCATGATTCCAGACACATCGACACAACCATAAAAAAGCTCTCAGAGTAGAACTGTCCAACTGATAAAAATCTAGGAAGAGTTGTACCAATGGAATACAATTATGTCTATAAGAGAAGAGGAAAGCATGTGGAGATCAATAGGGAGGAAGTAATGGCCCAACATGAGATACAATTCCATATGAGGATGAGAATACTCCTTACAGGTAAGCTATTCATACTTTTCATTCCCATAATGACCTTCCCCAACATTTTATTTATATACATATATACGAAATTTATGAATATTTTTATTGAATGATATTTTTTTATTTAGTTCCTTAATTGTAAAATTTAATGCCCATAGAGGTGGGATACTTTGTCTTTGCACTGTTACTCTTAGTTAAGAAGTTAACCATATCTTTATACATCCATAGGATCTTCGAATCATGGAAATATCAACTTTTTTACCACATAGCCCTGACAGTATTAGTTGGACAACTAGTTGAACATGGGAGGATGCTTGTCACATTTTTAACATGGGTGATTGTTATGGTAAGTGTCTCACCTTCCTGCAACACCACATCATGATGGACCTCAATTTTATAAACCTATTGAAAAGCTATTCTATGAAAATTTCTTGAAGTTGGGGCATCATGAACACTAAGATGTTTCGTACTGCTAGGAAAAGATATATATACTTAAAAGTTTAGGATAAGTGATTGAGGTGATTAACATGGAAATGAATGGTAAGTGGTTCTGACGATATGTGGGTAATAGACTACTAACTCATAGGGGTGTTATTTAGGGCATAATATTTGTAAAGTTTGAATTTTCTCAATATACATTTTTTTAAAAGGATAGACTACTAACTCATAGGGGTGCTCTTTAAGGCATAGGATCTATAAAGTTTGAATTTTATCAATAATTAATTTATGCCTTTAAAGACCTTTAAGGGTGGCTTATAAGCACCGTTAAAGCCCTTTTTTAGTGTAGTGTTGATGTGCATATTGGCGGATTATGGTATGTTGAGTTGGGAAAGTGTCATACCCTACCTTGGAAGGAATCTCTTGGGAGATTGCTTACGTATTGATAGTTGGTTTCAATACTTGATATATATGCAATATGGATGTTTCTTTTGAGAAAAATGATGCTGTGTTGCATTAATTGACTACAGGAGTAGGTGTGCTCATAGGTTGTGATTGACCCCCTGAGACGAGAAGGGAAAATATGATGATGATAACTCACCCAGGTAAGTACATTGTATTTTAGGGACTCATGTTCACATCATTGGACCATGCTGTTATTACTAGTCTCCTTTATGATGGGCGGTGTTAACTAAGATTATATTAAGATAGTCACTCACATAAGGATAAAACAATGATGTGGAACATTGAGAATGCATCGACTACTTGTGTTTGCCATATGCTTATTTTACTATATGTTTGATTTTGCACTAATTTTTGAGGAAAAAAATAGTGCTTTTGGATGAAATTTACTTTGGAAAATTCAATGTAAGTGATTATGCTTGGATTGCTTCTTGCCAAATTAATTTAGAGAAATTTGGAATGCATTTGAAAAGTTTTGTAAATTATATTATGGCTTTGGTGAAATATTGAATTGGGCAATTGATTAATTTACAAAAAGAAATCTACTTCAATGATCATGCTTATTTAGTTTGATTGCATTGAATTTGGAATACAATTAGATGCATTTATATGTAATAAAACTTGTCCAAATTTTGATTAGAACAAAATAAAAATGACTATTTTATTATTTTTAAGGATTATCCATTCCTCCACATGACTACTTCATGATGGTTAAAATTTAGGAGAGATTTTCTTCCTTATCTCTAACAGTCTTAAGTTTGTATTCTCCCTATTTCCTAATAGTATTAGTTTTGTAGTTGCCTTAGGAAGGGGGGACACAAGACCCACAATGTCCTCCTACCTTATCCCTTGGATCTCTCTTCTATTAAAATATTAATTTCACTATTTTCTTCACATGGGAAAGTGAGGGAAAAATTAATTAAATATTGAAATGGGATATTTCTTATTGGGAGGAAATTCATTAAATTGGGAGAAGGGCTAAGAATTGGAGGAGGCGAAAGGAGGAAGATATGGAGGATACACAAGCAAGTCCAAGTCCAATAATAAGAAATAACCTCTTTGCCTATGTAATCTTTTTTATTACCGTATGAATTAATTATCTTTTTGTATTGGAGTTTTACCTAAATGCATAAGCCCACCATTGTTGCTAGATTATCGTTGGTAGCATCCATGTTTCCAATCTACAGATCATTGTCACAGTGTGAAACTGAAATCCTATTCATCCCAAATTTGGTGTTATGTGTCGACTTAATGAACAAGTCCTGTTGATAAACATCTGTAGATTTCATGGTATAAATTTTGTTTAACAACCTTTACCTAAGCTTGGTATAAGATGTGTAAGGTCCCATTCTCATTCATTGAGTGATTGCAAGCATGATGTCTATGCATGGACTGGCTCAAAAGAAAAAGAGTTTGTTTTTCCTTTAATTCCACATAAATTATGCTTTGGGATTATATTTATTTATATTTACTAGAGCATGAGCTAAATAATAGCCAAGTGCTAAGACCTTGTTTTGGCAACTAGACATTTATTCATAGATCGAGGTTGATCGATCTCATTTAGGCCTTATTTTCCATCACTAAAAACTCTACAATGTCTAAACCTCTGTTTATTATGCTATGGTGTTGGTTGTGCTATATGTGGATTGTTTATTTCCTTGGTTGACCACTAGGCTCCACCAATGCTCAGATTATACCAAATTTTTACTGAAGCTCTTGTTTATTGTCCCACATGTATTGTGGATATGCTGTACAATAATTTAAAGTTACTTGAACTCCAGTAGGAAGATAGCCTAATGCTTGGTGCTAGGTTTTGACTATTAAGCCCTCTTAGTTGGATTTGGCTACATATTTTCATCATTGTTGTTGATTGACATCTGAATTCCATTCTTCCTACTAATTAAATATTGACTCGTACTTTGTTGTCTATATTAGAAAGGATAATATGAAGGAAATGAATGTTATTTTGATATGATTAAACTAATTCAAGTTCTACAAATCTAGAAGAAAAATTAGAAATAAAATTTGGTAGTTAACTATGATATTTGATAGTTCTGATATTTATTTTGTGGTGAGTATGCATTATTTTGTAAGAATTTGTAATTTTGAATGGAATATTGAAATTAGTTATGTAGAGAAAGGGAACTTGAAATCCAATGAATGTTGGAATTTATAGGCTTGTTAATTATAAAATGCTAAAAAAACTTAAGTAATTTGAGAAAAAGTAAATATTCTAGCTATGGAAGAATGGATGTGGATCCATTCTTGGAGGAGGTATGGGACTCCTCCATGATTTTGTGCTAACTAGAATGATTTACATTTGTAATAGATGGAATTAAGAAAATATTCTTAGTGGAAAAAGAATATTATTGATAGGATGGATGTGGAGATTCACACCTAGAGAGATTTATTGGAATGTGATTCCTAAACTTATTGGATTGTAGTATTCACTATGATGTTTTTTGATGCATGTTTGCAAGAAATTGAGAAAAGCACGTGTGGCTTGATTTGCATTTTGTACAACATGAGTTGTTCTGATCCCTTCAATGTCATATCTTGAGCAATTGGGAACCAAAGAAACAGAGAAGACCTGAACAATACCATTGAATATTCCTTTGATATTTGTAAATCTAAGACTTACTTTGGTAAAACTTATTGTAATAGTAATAGCTAGAATGATTATTGATTACTCAGTAGTAATTTTGTACTATTTGATGTGTATCTTATAGATTTTTTTGTACATTGAAAATGAGTGACTGAATAATGTAGTCTTTACCTAATGATGTAAAGGATTATGTATAATGTCTTAATGGAGTAATTCTAATTTGGATAAATAGAAGTTATTTCTTGTTGTTTCATCTTATGACTTGTAATTCTTGGAGGTGATGAATGAATTTAAAGTATATGTTACCTATTTTTTTAATAGTTTTGATTAGTGTGGAAGAAACCTTTCTAATGCTCTTAATAGGAGTAATAAATGTCAAATTGATGTATGTACTAATAGAGTGAGAGGATTAATAAAGTATCAAATAGACGATACATTTTGGGTACAGACCATGAATAATAACAAGACCTTATAAACCTTATAAATGAGAGGGAAAGATAATTGTGCTTAAGATGGTTATTCCAAGGCCTATGTAATTTTATCACATGGAGTGATAATTATCTTAGTTACCTCATCGTGGAGATGAGGGTAGTAACTAAGTATTTAAGATTCGATGATCCACCATGGAGGTGGATATCTAATCTTCAAGGCATTCGCTTGTGTACTAGTCTTCATGGATAGTATGGAGAAGGGTGATTCCCCTATGTGGTATAAAATCCTAACATTGTGGTCTAGTTGTTATACATTCCTGGAGAATGTAGAGACCATTTGAGCATTCTCATACCATGGTGGTAGTATGAGGGTTTTGTAGAAGTTGGTCACTTCTACTCAAGAGTGACTCTGACCAAGTCTTAATAACTCTTGATGATTGATGCCTTGGTAACTTATAATTCACTTGAAATATCTTTGTCTTAGATCATAATTATTTCCTTCACTCAATGAAAGATAAATGAAAAACATAATTTAGTTGGTTGAGTAGTAACAATTGGGGTTGTTATAGAAAGATATCACAATCGAATGGGGAACAATATGAATAGGATCCATGGATATGGATGATGGATGTGGAAATAAGTATGATACTTGTGAAGCATCACTGGTATGAGCCTCATAAAGTGGGTTAGAATAGATGGTAGTGTTGGTGGATGGGATTGAGGTGTATGGATTGAATGATGATGGTTGATTTTGATTTAGAGGTGTAGGTTCGAAAAGAGGATTAGTGAAGACATGATTGATGTTGTTAGGTTGTGAATGGATGGGTTCTTGCTAAAAGGTAGGAAAAAATAAGGGTGGAATGATGAGGGGCAACAAATATGGGAAAGCAGATCTTAAATAAGCTCTAAGGGTGTCGACATCAATGTAGGTGGCACAATTATCTAAAGGTGTGGATGGCTCAGTATGAGGAGTTTTAGGAATGGAAGTGTGGACCACTCTTTGCATCATATCTATGTTTAATATAGATGCTAAGTGAGAATGTCCAACAAATAAGTCAGGGAACATAGTCCATGACACATCAGGTTGGCTAGCCACAAAAGTGGTTGGGGGATGGGAAATTTGAGCAAGATGCTCCATGGGTGATGATGAATGATTTATGGGCAACTGAATCATAGCTCTAGCTTGACCTTAGGTCATTACCATAAGCTAAGGAAAATGAATGTGCAATGTGTGTGTGTGAGAATATGAAATTTATACTATCAACAAAATAAACAATTACAACCAATAATCAAGCACTTTCAATTTTTTTGCAATTTATTATTATTATTATTTTTAAATTTTTTTGTGTTTTTTCTATGTGTTTTGTGTGGACCCTATATCTAGAAAACTATGCAAGGTGAATGGTGGAATGAATCTAAGAAGGTGTATTCACACTCACCCCTTTGATGAAGGATGAATCATGAATGGTTGATATGGCTTCCTAGGTGGAGGTTTGGCAATGGGTATATCCTAGGGGATAAAAACACATATGAAAGAGGTCATGCTGTTTGATGTATTGCTACCAACCTATTCTAGGATTTCACTTCATGCTCTCATTTATGCTTGGAAAATAATGACCACTATGATCCACAATTATTAAGCCCTAGGATTAAAGGGCATATAACTTTGGCTATCTCGAGCTAGCCTCAAGAGTAACCAATTTCTTGGTGATGAAATCCAAGATACTATCACTTTTAGCTATGGATTCACTAAGGCTCTATAATGGTTGGTGATGAAATCCAACTCATGCAGTAGAGATTTTCCTCACACTTGTCTTACAAAGGTGCAGAATGATAAAGCATGCACAATGTGTGATTTTAATTTTATTTTAACAAAACTGTAAAAGCATTCTAAGATGCAACTCTAGTATGCACTTTCATTTTATTGCCTATGGAAAAAAAAAATGTAGATCTAATATAAACTTCTATTTTATTGCCTATAAAAAACGTAAAACATAAATTAGACAAAACTAGATGATATTTAAAATATTTTTGAAACACAAAAATAGATGTGGAAGTACGTCTAGAATTTAGAAGGTGCAGTGCTGCATTTGCATAGATACAGAGTCATGCCTATGCAGGCACAAAGCCATGTCTAGAAACATCCAGATGCAGATCTATGTCTCTTATTGTGTAACAAAAATCAAAATATGATAGATCTGGAATTTTAATGCAACCTAAAATGCACTTTAATATGCGAGCTAACCAACCCTAGATGCAAATATTATTATTTATTAATAATTTTAAATTCATATGAAAAAAAACACTTGATATACCACCTATAATGAAGATAGAAAACAAAAAAATGATAATTTTTTTTTCAAAATAAAAATTTTAACCTAGGATTTTAAGGATAGCTTACTTGAAAGCCTACACTTTATTTTGTCAATTCTCCAGATGCGACGCTGTGCTTATCAAGCTTAGAGGTGCATTTACCAAGAGTAGAGGGGCATCTACCAGGTGTAGATCTAAGTCTATGTAAGTTCACAATAAGCCCAAAAAAACTTTAGGGTTTGCGAATCAAATTTACATTCTCTTTTTTCACATGAAGGAACTCCAAAAAATTGCAATAAAACACAACTACAAATCAATGATCAAATATAGCAAGGTAGATCTAAAATAAAATTCTTTGGGGGTCCCACCATGATCGCCATTTTGTAAATAGTAGAAATAACACCAAATAACATAAACAAGGAAACAAGCAATATAAAAATGATGCAAACTTATTTTTATTTAAACTTATTCTCCATTTCAGTTACACAATAATTTATCCCAAGATTATTAGGGGCTTATTACAATGGATAACTGCTTGTTTCCAGATTACTATAAATCATAAAATGGAAAAAAACTCTTTTTGCGGATCAAATTAACTGATATGTCTTCAATCTCTTCTATTACAATTAAATTTGTTGAGTGGGATTGTGTATCCATTGTAGGCCACTCTTTCGCTTCAAAAGCTTCTCAGAAACTTGTGTCCTATACTTGTAAGAATGCAAACAACATAAAAAAATTAGTAGTATATGAAGGGCCCCCATTGTGTGAGACCCTCTTTGAGTCAAATAAAACTTACTAACCCTAATATAAATATTTTCCAATATAAAAACAAAATATTGAAGACAATAAATCAAATAACCAAACTACCTTGTTTTATACCTAATCTCGATCTGTGTTCTATGTGGCTAAAAGTGTCATCGCACAGGCACGGTGCTACGCTTGATAGGTTCCCTAATATGCTTGATAAGCATAGAGCCATGTCTGATATACAAGGCACTACATTTGGATCTATTCATAGAATCAATGTGAATCGATGTAAACCCTCGATCTCTCATGCTTCGCTCTTCGGTTAAGGTTTCTCTCTATAATTCGCTATGGATTATCGTGCTTCTCTTTCAATTTAATTTGGGTCAAATCCCTCATTCATGAAAGTGAATGATATTTTATAACCTCTTGATAGGTTAGACGTAGGGTTTTAACCTAATGTTGCCAAGTGGTAAGTTAGCGTTAGGGTACGAAGAAAATGATGAGCAGATAGGATTAGATTATGATGAGAGGCTGAGATTTATCCATATATATATAAATATAAAAATATATAAAATATTTATATATATAAATAATGAATGGTTAAGATTAAAATGTGGTGAGAGTTCAAGATTTAACCATATATAAATATATTGATATTGTAGACACGAAAAATTGACCCACTTTGAGTGGGCAATCTTCCTTAGTGCCCCTAAGAGGCCCTCAACCCTTGCCAAGAGCAAGGGAAGACCTCTTTGCCTCCCTTTTTTAATTTGTTTACCTTTTAGCGAAATCGCACCCCATATTTACGAGGTGCGACTTCGCGCCAGCGATATCGTGCCCCATCAGGATGGGGCGCGACTTCGTTGTTTAACCTAATTTTTAAATTTATTTTATTTTATTATTTTTGAGCCCGCTTAGACCCAGGTTTAAACCCTCTCGCATGTTTTGGCATCGGTTGTGAGTTTATTTGTGCCCACTTTCTTCCTCCAATTTCATCTATAAAAGGAAGGATGTTTTTGCTTAATCATAAAAGAATAAGTGCAAGTGTGATATGCAAACTTTTAATGTGCGATCTCTATGCAAATTGATTAAGCTCAAAATTTATAGTTCATTCTTATTTATTTTCTCTACTGCAAGCTAACCCCCAAAGTGCAAATTTTAGATTGATCTTCTATTGCATGGATTGGATTGATTTGTTGTGTGACTTGGTGGATCCATGGTGTAGTTCGGAGAGATAGAGTGCCCATTTGGATACTTCAATATCTTCTACCTACTTCTATGATGTCCATTAGGGTTTGATTACTTTATTGTCTGCATTTATTTCATCTTCTACATTCACTTCTTATTTTTCTTTAGTCTACAGTGAAATCATGCCTAGCATTAGCGAGGCATGACTTTACCTACCCTAATTAGGGTAAATTTATTCACAGAAGTGAAATCGTACCCCATCCAGATAGGGCATGACTTCCTATTGCATTATCATACCCACTCCAAGTGAGGCATGATTTTGCCCTAGGGCACACTAAGGGCAATTTCTAGATTCTGCTTTCACTATTGCATTCCATTCTATTTCTAGATCATACTATTGTACTTTTATTTCTATTTTCTATTACTATATTTCTAATTTATGATTAATTCTCCAAAGGTCAATTTCTACTTTTGTATTAAAAGGTCATCTAAAAGGACCTAGGGGGCTTGACTGCTGCTAGATCTGTTACACAACGGCCTAAGCAGGCCCCCTAATACTAATTCTATTTTTTAGTGTTTCATGAGTGATCTTGCAGAAACAGGTATTCTTGATATCATTGGACAAGAGGCAAAAAAGGCTAAGTCAACCACCGGTCTAGATAAGTGCTCTACTCATTCTATTGGTTGAAAATCTAATTTCATTATTGATTCTTAGGCATCTGAAAGTGAAAGGCATTTAGCTTGCATCTAGGGATAATTTATGTGCATTTATCTTGTGTATCTCTACTTTAAAGGTTTTCTGAAATAAACCCTAGGTTAGTGAGCATTCAAAATAAAGAATCATTCTAGGATAGCTCTTGTATGCATGCATTCTATTTTCAACTACATTATTCTATTTTTTGCATTGTCCTTTATCTTTTCTAGCTTAGATCTAGAAAGGCCAAACTTAGGTGTTTGTCTTGAAACTGAATACATCAAACTATCCCAAATATCCTGAGGACTTGGAGCGAGTCCTTAAACCATTCCTAGTGAACCCTTCCCCCTAGCACCGAGTGTAGAGTACAACATACCCCCATGGTTCACCCCACAAAAGGTTCCCTCCTTGTGGATCCAACCTTTTGTTTGGGAATTGTATGTGGTAGGGCAGTTTTCCCCCTCTACATATTTGGTGAACCCGACGTGAACACCTCCTTTTTTTTTAAACACTAAGCAAGATCATTAATTCTATTTGGAAAATATTTAAGTAATTAAGAATTTGTTTATTAGTGTTTTCCCCTATTTGTTTTTCACTACTTCTAATGGCTCCTTTCCTTAGAAGTCAGAGGAAACAATTAGAATCTGATTATGTTCCTTTGGAAGATGATCATATTGATAGGGAAAACCCTAATGTAGATCCAGAAGAGCAAGAAGAGGTAGACATGGAAACTGAAACTAATCCTGATCCTTTTGTTGGACCTAATGGGAGTTATGTCTTTTCATCATTTGATCACATTTGGGAATTCATGAAAGCTCATAAGGAAAAACTATTGGAATATGTGGAATGAGAAGCTCATATTGAAAAAGAGGATGCTACTCCTTCCCCTCCTAATAGGTCTCCTTTGCTTCATCATGATATTCCTACATCTCAATCCTTGCATCAAAATAATTTTAAGAACCAAGTGACTTGTGCCAATACTAATACCACCAATATTGGAGGGAATCTACAAGTCCCTCTAACTAGTAGTGGCCCAAAAATTTATTCTCAATTTCCTCTTGTATCCTCTAACATCAACACTATTGCTTCTATTCCACCAAATTTTAGTTATCCTCAAAATTCCACATACAACCAAGGTATCCTAAGTTTGAATCCAACATCAAGGTTTCAACATACATACATTCCTCCTTTGGGAAGTCTGGGAAACACACATAGTAATCCAAAAATGCAGAATTTGACAAGTGTTGTGAATCAATTGGTTTCAAGAATGGATATGATTCAACCATCAGGGTTTACATACAACTATAAGGAAATGTGTAGTCAGCCATTGGATCCTATTGTTGTTGCTAGACCTTATCCTAAGCATTTTTCTATGCCAGTATTGCCAATCTATAAAGGGACTGAAGATCCAATAGAGCATTTGAGAGGATTCAGAATAGCTTGTCATGATCTTATTTATGATGATATGCTTTTATTGAAAATATTTCCAAAGAGTCTTGTTGGAGTGGCATTAGAATGGTATTATCGGTTGCCCAACTATTCTTTGAAAAGTTTTGAGAAGATTGCAGAGATGTTTGTTCATCAATTTAGTGCTTATATTGAAAAGGAAGTAACAATGAGAGATTTATATGATTTAAAGCAAAGTAAAGAAGAAAGTTTTTTAGAATTCTTAGCTCGTTGGAGAAGTTTAGTTGGCCGATTAAGACAACTTGTGTCTCAGAAAGATATGCTTGATATATTCATTGGTAATTTACAAGAACAATTATCTTATGCTTTAGAAACTACTATTATCACATCTTTAGATCAAGCAATTGAGTTAGCAAGAAAAGTGGAACAAGCTCTCATTAGGAGAGGTCAACTCAAGGTTAAAGAAGATAAGCCAACTAAGTCTCAACCTAAGAATAAGCATATAGGAGGTAATAGTGATAGTAGGCCTATTAACAATGTCAATAACAACCTACAAAATATTGTGCTTCAAAAACCTCCTCAAAGGAATTTCACAAGACTTAATATCCCTATGGAAGCAGTTTTAAAACAACTATTAGATGCTAAGGCAATAGAATTACCTCCAGTAAGACAACCAAATACTACAACTCATTGGTATAAGGTAGGTCAATATTGCACTTATCATAGAGTAGAAGGACATTGGATGAACACTTGTAAGAAATTGAAGCATGTGGTTCAAGATTTAATTGATGTGGGATGCATTGATTTAGGAAATCTCCAATCAATGAGTAGTCAAACTCCTACTCAACAAGCTCCAACAACAAATCAAGATATGGGAATATTTAAGGATCCTTTACCTAAGCATGAGCAACAAGCAGCCAATCAGGTGGCTCATCAAGATGATTCCCTATGCCATAGCAATGTGGTTGGTATGGTTGGGGTAACTACAAGAAAATAGGCTCAAAATTAACAACATCAGCAAGGATAGAGTTTGGTATCTCAGCCCAGTATAGTTTCAAAGGAAATTCAGAGAAAAGATTCAGCTACAAGGATTCCACCTATAGTATTGAGACCATAGTCACAAGTTTCATTTGATATTCAGAAGTAGTTAGCTAGTACTCCAACAAAGATATCAGTGTTAGAAATTTTACAGACTTCTCCTGATCATAAAAATGCTTTAATGAGATTTTTACAGTAATAATCTATTTCCCCAGACATTCCTCCTGATGCCATAGTTGACATTGTAGGTTCTTTTGGGATACATCATGTCTCATTCTCAGATGATGATAAACCTTCCTCAAACTTACATGGAGATTCATCACTTTACATCACCACACTTATTGGGGATACCCTTATCAAGCGAGTTTTGATTGATAATGGTTCATCCCTCAATTTGTGTACATATCAATTCTTTCAAAAATTTGGATTAAAAGAGGAAGATTTAACAAAAACTGATATCATCATTAAAGCTTTCAACAATGAGTCCCAAGAGGCCTGTGGTGTCATATCTCTCCCATTAAAAGTGGGGCCAAGGATATTGGATACTTTGTTTTATGTGGTACATTGTCCTGCATCTTTTAATCTTCTTCTTGGGTGACCTTGGATCCATGCTATGAAGGTCGTCCCTTCTACTTTTCATCAATATCTCAAGTTTGAGTTCAAGAATCAAGTTATCACCATTCTAGGTGACCCTCGACCATTTGAATTCTGTTCAAATATAGAGTTAGCTCAAATAGATTCTTATTCGTGTCCTTCTATTTCTTCAACAACTTCCTCATGTTCCTCATCTCAAATTTTTGAGCATTTTCAAAGTTTAAAAGTGAGTGAGGAACATAGGACCCATATTTTCTCCTCGGATCATGATAATCAGTTTCTTCAAGAGCCTCTTTTGGATCTAGCCAAGCTACCACCTTCACCTAGAACTATGGGCTTGCCTCATAAGAAGGGTGATGTTGTACACATTGGCACATGTGCTTTTATCTTTGAGGGTATGGCTTCTGAAGAAAAGCTTCATGGTAGCAACCCATCTCTCAATGAGCGCTCTTTTGCTCAATGCTATCTCACTAATGACTATCCCCTTCCTAAGAAGATCCTGTCCAATATGGGATATGCAGGTAAAGGATTGGGACCACAACAGAAGGGTATTCAAGAACCCTTGGATGTTGAGATTTGGCCTAGGAGATGTGGTATAGGTTTTATACCTAATAAAAATGAACCTTTGCCTTTTGAGGATGATGACCATCTTATGACTTATGCAGAATATATGGAATATCAAAAGTTGTCAATAGATGATAATAAAAGTGTTAATTTTTCTTTTCCTTCAAAGATAATGTCTTGTAATATGATTGGTTCTATCTGTTCTAAAGATAACTTTGCTTCTATATTAAAGAATGGGGAATATTTGTATAATGTCTTTTATGTTAAGAAGAATGGTACTATTAGAAAATGTAGTGATTATCATGCCATGGATGTTAAAATAAGGGCCTTGGAAGAACTTTCTCATGATTTTCATCATCGAGAAAATGCACTCCTTGGGGATATCTTCGATCCGACACCTCATGGCACGTTAATCCATTTTAATAAGATGAATGGTGCATTCAGGTTTTGCATTGATTTCAATCCTTAACAAAAAAAAACTTTCATATAGTTGCATTTTCATTTTCCATTGCATCCGCTTGCTTGTTCATATTGCATTATTGCTTGTCATCCTTGCATGATTGCTTGACATCTAACTTAACACCTTGCATGTTTGCCTGTCATAAATGCATGATTGATTGTTCATGACTGCTTGCTCATATAGATTTTGGGGATCTTGCGACAATGGCATGTGATGATACCTAGTTAGGTCATAGCTCACATGCATTGCACTTTTCACTAGGACTCTGATGCCTAGCAAGATCCCCCTAGGGATTATTTTCCTCCTTTTATTCTTATGATCGCTTATTCTCCTTTTCTCGATTTCTTCATAATGTTGTACAAAATCTTCCTCATAGTCCCACTCTGGGATAGCACTTGCATAATATTTTTACATATATTACACCCCATATGGGATATTCATACATCCTAGTGGGTATTGCACTATTCATGATCTTCTATCGGGTCATACTCTCTTTTGACTCAGTAGGCTCAACACCCCATTACAAGATAAGCTCCTTGGTCATTTTTAGCAGACCTCGACATACATCCTAGTGGGTAATCACCTCATAGCAATCAATAAGGGAGCAACCACCCATAGTGGGTCAAACCTCCACACACTTGTTCACATTAATGCAAGTGCTATACCCTTAGCGGGTCTAGCTACCTCATTCATCCAATCCATAGTGTCTGGCTACACTGGTTCACAACAACCTACGCTAGCCTTATACTTTGGGTCATTCATTTTTCTCCTTTTTTGATGGTTGACCTTTGGACCTCCCTTATTTTCTTCTTCCTCTTCTTTCTTCTTCTCTTCTTTTCTTCCTCTTATTTCTTCTCCTTTCTCTTCCTTTTCCTTCTTCCTTTCTTTCTCTCCTTCTTTTCTTCTTTCTCTCTTGTTTTTCTTGCTTGTTTCTTCTTCTATTTCTTCTCCTTGTTCTTCTTCTATTTGCATTCATTTTCATCCTTCATATAGTGTGCATTAGGATAGTTTACATACATAAAAATACTTAAACAAAATAAACATATAAAATAAATCATTACACATAAACACATAAAAATATAAAATCCATAGCTATGTATTACTCATAGGACAAAGAGTACATCGTGTGAGGTTGGTGTACCACAATCTAGACTCGGTACACTCAACCTAGGGATGCACACCACAATAAAAAATTAGTGCATCATCCCGATCCCTAGCCTAGCCTATCCTAGCTCTGAGAGCCAGCTCCCTCTGGCCCTCCCTAGGGTGGAGGTAGTCTCAACTATGCCATCGACTACTGAGATGTCGAAGGTACTCATGATCAGGATCATGACCTACTAATTGACTAAAGGGATGGAGGAAGCTCCATCCTCCACTCTAGAGGGATAGCTACATAGTAAGCCATCTCAAAGAACATGGCCCTCTGAATGGCTATCTCCAACCTATCATCGGTACATCATAACTCTACCTGAAGGAGCTGCATCCTGTCCCCTACCTAGCTACTCCCAATAGTAGCCATCCCCTCAGCCTAGGCCCACTGGTACTCTTCATCCAACCAGACTACCTCTCCCTATAGTTGGGTAACCTCTGCTAGTGTAGTGTCCCTCTCAATCTATAGTTGGACCACCTACATCTGTAGAGAAGCTAGTTATACCTATAGCTCCTCTATGCCCTAGCTCTGGCCTCCCACCACTACCGATGTAGATGCCTCCCTAAGGTCTCTAACCCATGGCCCCTCTACCTATAAGGGGGCATCTCCCATCCCTCCCTCATTGATCCCTACTCCTGGGATGGTCTCCTCCACCACCCAAGATCTAGACCCATGTCAACCTCTATCTAGGCATAGCTAGGAGCCTATTGTACCCTCTCTATGGCCCTACAAGCTACCTCTCAAAATACCCATTGCATGCCCAGGCCCATCACCTAGCACCTCTATACTGGTACAAGTGATGAGATCCTCTAGGGTGCAACCCCTCTATACCATCACCTATACCCGATGGCCACCCCCACATCGTCTACCCCTAGGTCGACATAAGGAGGATCATCCTAGTCCTCCTCAACCCACCTAGTGAGGTCTAGCTCACCTCCAACCCCTACTAGATCTCGGGTCACCCTCGATACCAGTAGTCCCCTAGGTCTAAGATTCCCTATAAGATCTTAAACTACCATAGGACTCGATCAAATCTGAGCACCTCTAGCTCTCCCCGCTCTGACCTCAGCCATCTAATCCTCCTCACCCTCACTAACTCTATCCTATCATCTACCCAGCCAGGGTGAAGCCTCCATGGTCACCAGATGAGTTGCACCTCCCACAACTCATCGATCACCCACCTCGCTAGTGGTAGGTTCCCTACATAGGCCCTCATGGTCCTCTCTAGGGATCTAGGCCATATATATGTTGCTAGCCACTCTAGGTTAGGTGATGGTCCTAGTAGTGCTAATGGTCTCTGCACCACCATGTGCTCCCAACACCACACCTAGAGCAATATCGTACACACTAGTCATGTACATCATTTATACATGATATTGTACAATATCCTATATAAATGAGCCAACACATAAGGACCCCATGCAAAGTGGACTCCCTACTACCGCATGTCTACCACTACTCCTACCAATGCCCATGGCAAGTATCATCTGCTAGTGTGGTAGGTCAAGAGACCAACCACCACCCCTAAGAGTACCATGATCAAAGGGTCCACCCCATAGTAGCCGACTAGGTCATCAACTAATATGGTGCCCTCTCGCACCTAGTGGGTGAAACCTATGGAAAACCATTATAGAGTAGTAGCCTTCCCATAGGCCCTATAAACCTCTCTTCCCCTGATGGGGATCCTCAAGATCCACCACACATCCTCCAGTGTGATGGTCATCTCCCCTATTGGTAGCCAAAACGTAGAAGACTCTAGATACCATCGCTTCTCTAGGGCGATCAACATAGCCCTATCTATCTCGATCCATGGCATCCTCACCATGTGGTCCAGCCCAACCACCTCTAGTCTAGCTCTCTCCACCTACCCTAGAGCATCTAGCTCTACCAAAGCCCTTGCTCACCACTCTCGACTCTCGAGAATACCTAGCTACATTTAATAAACAAACACAAAATTTAATTAGTTTCATCATAAAAATCAAATTAATTAATCAAAATTCTAATTCAGCATAAAGAAATTTCAATTACATAATTCACACTTTGGGATTTACTTATTTCTTTTTTTTTTTCTTTCTTTCTTTCTTTTTCTTTTTTTAAGTCACCCCATTTTTAGGTGCACACTTCCTTTCACGAAGTCACCCCCTTATTTTCCTAGCATGACTTCTGCAAATCACTGCCTGGTTTCATCTAGGCATGATTTCATCATATTTCACCTAAAGCAAAATCATGCCTAGGCCACAAAGTCATGCATGAGTCATGGCACAAATTTCATCAAATTTTACGATGATTTTCCAAAAATCCCTAAACCCTAACTAAATTATGTGAACCAAGAAAAAATAAAGCAAAAGGAGGAACGAAGATAATCCTTACCCATTCTCGAGCCCCAACCTCACCCCTCGTAGTCACCACTCGATGAACTGGAAGCGCCATCATTGTTTCTCCAGAGCTCTATTCTTCTCCTCCTCATAGTAAAAATGAATTAGGGTTTTACCCCTATTTTCCTTTTTAACCCTATTTTTGTTTTCTCTCTCCTTTTTTCTTTTGATTGACTATCGCTCTTTCTCTCTCTTCTTTCTTCTGTGTCAAGTTCTTTCGAGTTCTTATGAAATATCAAATTTTCATAAAAACTCGAGGGGGCACCTCGACCTATAGAGGCATTAATGTCCCTAATGCCTCGATTTACATGTAAATTATAAAGTGTCTAGAATGACACCATTTTTGCACCATCCCTTTCTTCTAACCCAACCACCCCATTTTTATTTGTTGTTCTTTTCTAGTGTGTGCCTACATCCTTTCTTTGACGCATTTAATAGGCCATAAATGCATCAAAGAGGGGGCAAAATGTAGACACGAAAAATTGACCCACTTTGAGTGGGCAATCTTCCTTAGTGCCCCTAAGAGGCCCTCAACCCTTGCCAAGAGCAAGGGAAGACCTCTTTGCCTTCCTTTTTTAATTTATTTACCTTTTAGAGAAATCATGCCCCATATTTACGAGGTGCGACTTCGCCAACGATATCGTGCCTCATCAGGATGGGGCACGACTTCATTGTTTAACCTAATTTTTTAAATTTATTTTATTTTATTATTTTTGAGCCCGCTTAGACCCAGGTTTAAACCCTCTAACATGTTTTGGCATCAGCTGTGAGTTTATTTGTGCTCACTTTCTTCCTCCAATTTTATCTATAAAAGGAAGGATATTTTTGCTTAATCATAACAAGAATAAGTGCAATTGTGATATGCAAACTTTTAATGTGCGATCTCTATGCAAATTGATTAAGCTCAAAATTTATAGTTCATTCTTATTTATTTTCTCTATTGCAAGCTAACCCCCAAAGTGCAAATTTTGGATTGATCTTCTATTGCATGGATTGGATTGATTTGTTGTGTGACTTGGTGGATCCATGGTGTAGCTCGGAGAGATAGAGTGCCCCTTGGATACTTCGATCTTCTACCTTCTACATGTCCATTAGGGTTTGATTACTTTTTTGTCTACATTTATTTCATCTTCTACATTCGCTTCTTATTTTTCTTTAGTCTATAATGAAATCGCACCTGGCATTAGTGAGGCATGACTTCGCCTACCCTAATTAGGGTAAATTTATTCATAGAAGTGAAATCGTACCCCATCCAGATAGGGCATGACTTTACTACTGCATTATCATGCCCACTCCAAGTGAGGCATGATTTTTCCCTAGGGCACACCAGGGGAAATTTCTAGATTCTACTTTCACTATTGCATTCCATTCTATTTCTAGATCATACTATTGTACTTTTCTTTCTATTTTCTACTACTATATTTCTAATTTATGATTAATTCTCCAAAGGTCAATTTCTACTTTTGTATTAAAAGGTCATCTAAAAGGACCTAGGGGGCTTGACTACTGCTAGATCTGTTACACAATGACCTAAGTAGGCCCCCTAATACTAATTCTATTTTTTAGTGTTTCATGAGTGATCTTGCAGAAACAAGTATTCTTGATATCATTGGACAAGAGGTAGAAAAGGCTAAGTCAACCACCGATCTAGATAAGTGCTCTATCAATTCTATTGGTTGAAAATATGATTTTATTATTGATTCTTAGGCATCTAAAAGTGAAAGGCATTTAGCTTGCATCTAGGGATAATTTTTGTGCATTTATCTTGTGTATCTCTGCTTTAAAGGTTTTCTGAAATAAACCCTAGGTTAGTGAGCATTCAAAATAAAGAATCATTCTAGGATAGCTCTTGTATGCATGCATTCTATTTTCAGTTGCATTATTCTATTTTTTGCATTGTCCTTTATCTTTTCTAGCTTAGATCTAGAAAGGCCAAACTTAGGTGTTTGTCTTGAAACTGAATACATCAAACTATCCCGAATATCCTGAGGACTTGGAGCGAGTCCTTAAACCATTCCTGGTGAACCCTTCCCCCTAGCACCGAGTGTAGAGTACAACATACCCCCATGGTTCACCCCACAAAAGGTTCCCTCCTTGTGGATCCAACCTTTTGTTTGGGAATTGTATGCGGTAGGGCAGTTTTCCCCCTCTACGAGATATATAAAATATTTATATATTTATATATAATTATATATAAATAAATGGCTAGGATTTGGTGATAATGAATGAAAGATGAATGGCTAGGATTTGGTGTTTACAATTTTCATCCAACAATCTAAGAGAAAATATTCCATATATTATTCAAACTAAACTATGTGTAATGTTAAGCTTCAAGATCCAATTTATTAATATTTTGATGGTAGCCCTGGTAGCTATAACATTCTATTTATTGTATTTTGATTGTGGACTTTGAAATATATGCTACATTTTCTCTTCCATTATTATATGGAAGAAAAATTTCATGTCAAATTTCCTTAATGGAATGACTTGAGATAAACTTTACATTGACTAGTGAATAAATATTTTTTGTTTTTATTACAATTTTATTTGATCATTGATCACAAGGTCAGTCATAAGTGGAGGAGTTTTCTATTAAGAGAATGGAAAATTTAATTTTTTTAGCACTCTAAATAATACCTTCATGTGTATATAACATCTTTAGAGAAAAAAAGAACTCTTGTCTCTTGGTTTTCCATTAGCGGAATGGGAGACAAAGAAATTGAGCTCCATGCAGTTGAAGATTCTGAGCCTGACCATTCAAATGAAGCAAGTAATGAGGCTGGCAAGTGATTTTATGAAGTATGAAAAGACCACAATGTAAGTTCTATTTTTATGAAACTTCTTTCATTGATATATATTTATATATTTTTGCAAGGATATAGTGAACATTTATCTTTTGTGTGGATGGTTGGTTTTTGCCAGGTTTTTCTATTAGGTGGAAGGTTGATATTAGCATGCAATAGCCTGAGGAGATTCATTTTAGTATTGTTTGAGATCATCATCCCAGTTGTAGTATTCTATGCTTTAGTAGGGAGAATATTTGTGGAAATACTTTCACATGGGTTTGTAATTATGGTTATCATAGTTGGTTTCATATTATATGTGAGTATGAACCCTCTTTGCCTATTATTTTTTATGGTTGGCTATTTATTCCATATAATATATTATGTATTATTTTTTATGAACACTCCTTTTTGGCCTGTCCTATTATGGTCTATTTGCTTTATGTTACACTTTGGTTTTAAATTTCCTCAGAAATCATAGTGGATAGAGTCCTAGTTTACATGTCCAGTTCACCTTAGTTGGACTGGAAGAGGTGTCCACGCAAATGTAAAAATCTCTAATTGCATGTAAGTTAGATTAAATGAGGTCTCAATGCCTAGTTCAGCAGTAGTTTGCAACCCTTTGAATTTATTTTTGTAAATCTATTCATACCTCACTAGTGAAGAGTGTACATGATTAGTTTTAGCAGCCATCTTCTCTTATTTGCTCCTCAAATTTGTGTCTCTAATTTTTAATTTACAACTTTACACAGGAAAATGTGCTTTTCAGTTGTTAAAGTAGTAGTGTCACTCCAAGACATGCAAGCATTTCCTATGAAAAGCCTTTAGTTTTGCATTAAAATCCACAAGTCACTATATGTAGAAAGAATTCTTCACTATGCTTCAAAACTAAACTGTGCACAAAGCATAAAAAAATACATCCACAAAATAATCTGTTGGAATTGGAATTCCAAATTTTTGTGGTCTAGAAAAAACCTATTTAAGAAACACCCACCTTCAATTTCTCTCAACAATTAATCCAAAGCAAAGCGAAAGATTTAGTTGATCCAAATTAAACAAAAGAGTAGAGTCAATCTGGTTTTGCTTCTTATGAAGTATAATGGAAGGTGTTAAGGGAAGAAAATTTCTGGTTGCAGTGGATGAGAGTGAGCATATTATGTATGCATTGCAATGGGTTATGGACAATATGAAACCCACTACTAGTAATACCCTTGTTCTCTGTCATGTCAAGTGGATTTCTGCTGTAGGTTCAGGTATGAACAAATACTGATAACTTCCTGGAATAGAAGTGTGTAATGCTAAACATGTCATAACTGAAAATACTGATGATGGAGGATGATTAAAAATATCATTTTTAAATTTTCATGATGTTTGGCATTTAAGAAAATTAATTTATTTTTAGTACATGGACTATAAAAATATGATATCTTTGAGTATTGTTGTTCCTACAGTCTTTATGCTTTTTTTTTTTGGTTTTTGGGATTGAATTTTAATGGCTTGGATTGTGGGTACAAAATTATTATAAATATGTGCATGTTTTTGTTTTATTTTATTTTAATTTTGTTAATCGAATCCAATGGTTTTAGTTGTAAGTGTTTTTTTGCTTTGGAAAACAGATATGATTTTTGACTGTGGGTGTACAAATTTCATTTCTTTTGCTTGTTGAATCTGAGTTGTTTTGATTGTGGGTGTGGATGTGCTTTTCCTTATTTTATTTAATGTATTCAAATTATTTTAGTTGTGGGTGTAAATGCTTAGTTTTATTTGTTTCTTTATTTTTTTTTTGGTAAGTAAGAGAATATTTATGATTAACACCGAGTTTTAACTGGTTGAACCAAAACCATTTTACAAAATAGGGTCCACTGACCAACTGGACAAAGGCCAAGCCCTAAAAGTTTAAACTGATAACAAAATGGGCCAAGACCTACTCTTCCAACAAAATACAGCCAAACTAAACTATGGAAGCCTAATATTATGGCCATCAGAAAAGAAAGACGCACAATAGAACTAACAAAGACAAAATCCACTTTGAGCCTTCCAATCTAAAATTTTTCATTATCTATCACCATTGAGACTGCATGAGGAAGATTTTCAGTCCACATGATCAAATTTGTTGGTACAATGCCTTCATTTGCCAGACCTATCGGATGCCATGTTTGCTTCCGAAAGGTATGCAAAATTATGGCCTCGAGTCGATCATGAATTAGAGCCCTTGCTTCGTGGATGTAGTCATCAAATCTCCAAGGAGCTCTCTTAGTGTTCTCTAGAAGATTTATAATAATAAGAGAATCACCTTCCACCAACAGTTTCCCTGAATAATTCTCTGCCACATTGAGGCTCCTCCAAACTGCCCTCGCTTCAGCCACATTGTTAGTTTGAGCTCCAAGATGTTCAACAAAAGCTACAAGCACCTCACCCTTGTGGTCTCTAAGTAAGCCACCAGCCCTGACTTCACTTGGGTTGCCCCTAGATGCCCCATCAAAATTTAACTTAATCCACCCTAGGGGGGGTGGGGTCCATGTGATCATGGTTCTAGGACAGACTTGAGGATGATTGAGGCCATCAGTGAGAGGTAAGTTTAATGACTGGCCTAATGAAGCTTCAAAAGGATTTGGATGTCTAGATGCTGCAGGCACTAAACAAGCATTCTCATTAGCATATACTAAAATTTATTTGTTTATTTATTGATGGAATGGATTTGATTTGATTTATGAGATGTTTTTATTCCCTCATTTTTAATGGATTTAAATGATTCTGGTTCTAGGTCTAAAATTTTTTATTTACTCCATTGAATTTAAAAGGCTTTTTATTGTGGGTGCAAGATTTTTTTTTAATATTCTTTTCAACATAAAAATGGGCACTATGCTGGTTTGGATTTGGTGCTCTTTTGATTGAGTGCTATGCTATTTTAGCTGAGGCAAACCACTACTCAGTGCTATGCTATTTCAACTAAGGTGTCCTTTTTATATATTTTTTTATGAGACCCTAAGAGGGTGATTTAAAACCACCCTCTTAGGGTTTAAGAGGGTTGTTATAAACTACCCTCTTAGGTCTAAGAGGTCTTAACCATAAGAGCATGATTGTTAGCCACCCTCTTAGTCCTAAGAGGGTGGATATTAACCACCCTCGTAGCCCTAAGAGAGCGGTTTTAAACCGCCCTCTTAGACTCTAAGAGGGTGGATTTTTGAGGTGGTTTTTAGCCATTATCGCATGACATAAAATTTTTATGATGCCCTCATAGATGGTGGTTGAATAACCACACTTAAATGCCTTTAAGAGTGGTTAAAAACCACCATTAAAGCTATTTTTTGGTGTAGTGGACGTGAGATGGAGAAGGTGAGTGTAGCTTGCTTGTGCCTGCACCTTCTTCCTTCTCACAAAAAAGAAAATGTGAGAATCAAATCCATGACATCCATTAGCCAATACCACATGCCTTATATTGTAGCCAATAAAATAATATTATTGTTTGAGTCCAAATCTTCTCCAAAAGAATTGTTATTATGTGTTAAAGGATTAAGGGGATCATAAAGATTCCTCAATGCCCTCCCATTAATATTCAACAAGGCTTGAACACATGGATATCACATTATATTTTATTTCAACTACTATGGTAATATAAATACCACATGTCATTAATTCTCTCTTATCAAGTATTTTACCAAAATATCACTCTAGGGTCCAACACTACTATACCTTCAACAATAGCCATCATCCCTTCAATGTAACTATGCAAGAAAAAATTTGTATCATTATAAGAAGGCTTTTTGACCATGGTGGGGTATGCCTATATTTGTAGGGTCTGACATGCCCTCCTAATTTCACATTTATATGCAAAACAACCCTTGTCACTAGCAAGCCTTGTGCACAAGCATGGAAACTTGAACTTGATACCTCTAATTTTATACTAAAACACAATTACCATTAGGATATATGCCCCAATGGAGGATGATATCCTCCTTCCTTTTTACAATATTATTTTTTTTACAATTTCATAATCTAAAAATTTGTGATTCTTCCTCATTGGGTAGTTTCCTACTATTATTAAGACTATTGCTTGGAATATTATCCAATTCTAATTTAAAATTTTAAACAATTAGAAGCAAACATATTAATTTTTCTAACACAAGGAAGAGGTACTTGATGATGAAATCATGCAAAGTGCTCAATTGGAATCCCCCTTGAAATTTCATAAAAATCCAAAATTTTTATGGTTCATTCTTATCTACAATAGATTTAACTCTATACAACCATTTTTTGAATGAAACTTGATAAGCCATATTCTCCTACCAATGCAACATGCAAGTTGTTGGACAGTTTTACAAATTTTTAAAGTGGTATGAAGGTATTTGCCATCCATCAAGGTCTATCTAGGAATTTCTTGGAATTTAGGAGCAAAAATTTAGCCACTTTACTACTTTGAAGACTATTGTCTCATTTTTGCTACATAGGCACCAATACTTACAAAGTGGAAGAATTAAGACTAGGACCCATACATAATTTTGTAGAAATATGGTAGTGCTAGAATTATCCATAAAGGATATCAAATGGATTAGATGTCAATAGAGGAAAAAAATTAACTTGTCAATGAATATTTATCTTGAACAAGCTAGTTATATTGTGACACAATTAGATCTTTGTGATCCAAGATCCACTTTAGACTTTTTGATAAAACCATAGAAAAATAATTAGATTTGGTCTTCCAAAAATAGATGCTTTTTACTTTTCATTAAATCTTCATAGAAGGACTATGCCAAAATTTCTAAGGGTAAAGTAAACGATATTTATGCCTACTTTGATACCATGTCAAATTTAGCAATACTTTCAAAAAATGAACAAAAATAAGCACATTAACCGAAAATAAAAATATATATCATAAATAAGTGCATGATATTAAAGGTGCCTATAGATACAAAAAATAAAAACACTAGAGGAAATAAATACCATGTCAAATTTAGCAATACTTTCAAAAAATGAACAAAAATAAGCACATTAACCAAAAATAAAAATATATATCATAAATAAGTGCATGATATTAAAGGTGCCTATAGATACAAAAAATAACAACACTAGAGGAAATAATTAGAATCATGTTGATGATCAAATAAATGATCTTAAGGGGTATAAATACTCAATTTATAAGTGACCTTAGGTCAAGCTTAAAGAACTGATCTTAAGGTTTATTATCAAAATAGTATATTAAAATCATTTTTATAAGAAAGGGATCATAGGTATGCAAGTGATTACATTACAAAAGGGCTAATCGTGGCCTCAAGTGAAGTTTAAACATCATATTTATTTTAACAAATCTACACTCTAAGACTTGGTGGTTTTCTTAACTTTTACACTTTTGTTTCCTTGAGATTTGTACCCTTTTGGATAGATTTTGTGTTTGGTGGTGATTATTTAAGATCATCCTTATCCTGTTAAAACCTTATTGAATTGATTTTATTCTACATTTTTTCACTTGATTAATGTTAAATCAAATTCCCAATGTGAATTATTATATCCACTATAGTTTTGGCAACATCATAGGGAACCATTCATGGTTTTGAATCCAAGGCATCTTATTTGATTGCATAGTGTATTAAAGAATATACATCTCAAAATATTAAATAAATATACCAAAAGGATCAAATAATTAGATAGTCTTGGTTATAGGTCCAATACCTAGGGGTAAAAACATCATTAATCCAACTTATTATATAAAAAAAGGATCTCAAATTTACTCATCCTTCAACAACATCCAATTTTCCATGTCCCTTATAAAATTCTCATTTCAATTCATTGTTCCTATTACATCATCATGAAATTAGCATAGCAGAATGATCATGTTAATGATATTTTTAAATGCTTATATGGGGGATAGTTTATGTAGGTTGTGCATATGGAATTTTCTCTTCTCAATTAGTTTGTTGTATTTTACATCTAATATTAATTAAACTTGCATATCCCATGGATTTAGCAATATTTTCCATACATTCTAAAATGCTTTGAATTTCATATTGGATATAGTTTTGTTTTGGTTGTGCTTGATGATAACGTATAATTTGTCTAGCTTCTATTATTTCTTTTTTATAATGACTAGATAAAATGCCATTGCTTCCTTCTCCATCACACCATTCATAAAGAGCTTGGATGTGATTCATCAGACAACCATATCAAAATATGAAGGGCATGATATGATTTTACATATAAATTGACCTTTAAGTTTTCTATTACATTATCAACCATTTTTTATTATATTTTTGCAATGTATGGTAGAAATTTGTTAGTCCTTTTGACTTAATTATATATTTTACCTCAATGGGAGTTAAAAATTGCACTAATTACTTCCAAGATTTACACCTTGTCTTCTCAATTTGTTTCTTCAAATATTCTTCTTGGTTTTGGAAATCCATGATTGCTTTATCCTTTTCTTGCTTAATTGATTTCAACTCCTTTGTTTCCTATCCACTTTCAATTTTTCTACATTTGATTCAATTGTTGTTTTAGACCCTTTATCTCAACATCCCTCTCATCTAGTGTGTACTACATTTTCTCAATCTATAAATGTTTTTTTGCATTTTAAACATAGTGTTGGTAGTTGGAAATGAATTTTATGCTTTTGGCTATTTATTGTAGCTTAATTTTAAGTTACACTTGGCTTAAGTGAATGTGGATACACGAGTCATAAATTTGGAAGGCTATAGAAAACTTGTTGGTATGCTCATGTATTTGGAAGCTATGGTAGAAAATTAGTGATTTTTCAATTGTTCCCAACTTGTATTTTGAACTATGCATTCAATGTGAAATAAGACAACATATATTTTTATATATTCTCTTTGGTTCATTGAAGATCTACCAAATCATAATTGACACTTTGATTCATTTTTGTGGTCTGACCTTATGGAGACTACATGTATCAAGTAGAAGTGTTCTTACAATGAATAACATTTTGGTTAGTCCTTATTGGTTCAAGACCATAACCATGGTAATGGTGATTCTTTCTAATTATGTAGAGTTAGATGTTATTATTAAATTTATGGTAGTTTATGTACTTGCTAAGGAAAAATTATGTAAAAATATGGTTGATGGTATAGACGAGGTTAGAAAAATGATGCTCAATGGGGTTGTCACTATTGCTATTGGTATAATGAATAAGATGGTGGTGTTTGGTATGGATATGGTAGGTAAGACATGAACTGTTGATGATTAATACAATTGTGTGTATGCCATAGGGGTGGTCTATATTATGGTTATGGTGGCTTTCTACATGGAAAATATCATAAAATACCACTATACACCATTATGATGATGCTTTCATCTCCTATTATATACGATTAGATGAAAGAATCATCATAATGGTGTATGGTAATATTTTTTATGACAATAACATGAAATAATATAGATATGATAGTGGTTAGAGGTATGGTGAATAGAACAATGCTTGCTATGTTGGTAGATGGAGCTATGGTTGTAGGCATAGTGGAGGAAGATGGAATTCATGTGGAAGATGTATATGGTAAAAGTGAAAGTTGAATTGAATCATGGAATGGAAATAGTGGTGAAAATGATAGTGGCTTATACAAAGGTGGTTGCCTTCCCATTATATCATCCTTACAATATTAAAGTCCATGGGAGGAGTGACTCATATTGGAATTACTCCTAAGTCTACTTCTAGAATGTCATCCCCTCCAAGTTGCTCCAAATCTATAAGAGATTACTATATATGTATTGTGATCATGGATTAGTCTAGGTAGTGTCCATATCTATCCTTTGTTATTTGGAAGGGAAAATTCCAACAAATTAAATGATGCACTTTCCATTTTCTATAGCATCTAATATGGTTTCAAGTGGGATAAAAGATAAAACTTGCTCCTCCTATGGTGTAATGATCATGTTTATTGGTATGGAAGCTTTTCATGAGCTTGATACCAAATATTTTTGGGATATGGTTGGTTGGCTTTATTGCAAGTGGCACAACCCTAAATCGAGTTCCACATATCTCATTGATATCACCTTGATTGTCAGGGAGTTAGTTATTACTTGATTCTATGGACCTAATATTCTTACTCTAGTATAATTTATTGATCTAGTAATTATTAATATGGTTCTATAGTTGAGTGGATTCAATGGTGAAGAAGATTGTACAACTTAATACTACATTTACAAATAAGGTGTAGGCAATATTTACATTGACATAGGGACATAGGCTATTGGCTATGAGTAGGTTTGCTTTATCATATTAGATGGCACTTATATTATAGAAGGATGTACAATGAGTGGTGGAATTATACCCCTTTAGTGTTTGGGTGGTTTGACCTTTATTTTTATTGAATTATTTTCTTTGAAGTAGTTTCTAAAGTGGATGAAGGTTGTGGATCTTGGGATGCTATAGATGAAGGCACAATAGTAGATGACATGGTTGACATTGTAGATGTAGTAGTAAGAGTGATGTGATGAGTCCCAAAAATATCATGTTTTGGACTTATATTTAGAATAGAAAGGAAGATTCATCCACACCATTATATGACCACTTGTAGATATTATATACATTAGAAAATAATTTATATTTGTATTAATAAATTATAATACATGAGTATTTTTTACTCCAAATAATCTAGAGATAGAATTCTAGCTATATCATTGTAGTTATGTAGATTATATTGGCTATATGAACTACTCACTTAATAGAACCCTCATTATTGTAGTCCAATACTTAAGCATGATATAACATCATTAATATATGGATACCCCTCAACCTTAACTAGTATTATAACATTTTATAACACCAACGCAACACTCAAGCAATCACATTAGTAAAATGAATGTAACTATAATCATAACGACACCTATAATTGTAGCTATAACTATAACCATAATTGTAGTAGTCATTTGTATTTACAACAATTGCCCAAATATAATAGAACATAATATGGTAGTTCATTTAACCTTTGGATTAATCCAACAATATTATTATTTAGGATTTGTTTTTTCTTTAAAAGGGGATTCTTGAGATCTTATTGTTATACTAGATTTTGTTGTGTAATACAGTAATCCCACTTACTTTAGAATATTTTGTAGAAACAAAAGAGAAAGTATTGTTGATCTTATCTCTATTAGTCATAGTTTATTTTGAAGTTGTAAATGTATAGGCTAGATATAGATATCTCTTATGAATGGGTGTATACAACACATGCTTTGGCATAAATTTATATAATCTAAAATTGATGATTTATGAAGGGTCATACATTTAGCTAGGAAAAGTGCCACTAAAATAGATATCAAACATGATAGGTTTGTCTCTTATCCTAGAGGAAATACTTTTTTTTCTACTACTTTATTAAAACTAGAATCTAGTCTTGAGCAATTAATGGATGAGTTATGTATTTGTCATTTGACACCATTGTCAAGGAACCAAGGCACCATTCATAGTTAGTTCTTCATTAAGGACTATAGATGAAAAATCAGTGATAACATTTAGCCATATAGTCACTAATAAGAAGCTAGTCATGGAAATTTTGATAGAATTTTATTTTCTATAAGTGTGTTTTAATTTCCTACAAGTGAATTAATTTTTCCATGTGTGTTCATATTTTTTACAAGTGTGCTTACTTTCATACAATTATATTACTTTTCTATTAAAGGACTTATGTTGCAACCTAAGCAACTGTTATAAATAGGATTGGATTAGGCTAGGAATATTTATTTCCTTATCCACAAAGAAAAATATGAGGCTAAACTTTAAAAGAAGGGAGGTTATTATTCTAATTGGATGCAAAGCTTGTCAATGAGGCCCTCATGTATTATTTTTTATTTTTCTAGATAGATTGTATGCTTCTATTAAGAATTACCAAGTAAATCATATTATTTGTATATATAATACTTGGATAGTAGTAACTCAAAATATTTAATTTTAGAGAACCCAAAGCATTGCAAAAATATATATAGAAAATATAGCCAACATATTACCTATTCCTACCTCTACATATTGCTTCTTAAGTTAGTTTGCATTTTAATTTGCATGGATTGTTAAAGAAAAAAAGAGGTGGATTTTTTCAATGGGTTATATGATATTGAATGGGCCCCACCTATACTACACCATAACCATATATTAGTATTATAACAACTTGGTAATTATGCATGCATCACTTGGTAATATTTTAACCTAGGCCTTATCCTTTACAGTTAAGGAATTTAATTGGTTAAGCTAATACCATTTGATAACAATAGAGGAATATTGTATATTGAGTTATATATATATATATATATATATATATATATATATATATATATATTTGAATTTATTTCATTTAGATTTAGAAAATATCTAGGAATGACCCTCTATTTTTTGAGGAACCTTATTGCAAATTGATTCAACATAATAATTTTTAAGTTTGATTCATAAAAGCAAATATATTTGATTCAGATCTTTAAAATAAATGAATTGATCTATAATTTTATAAACTAGATTTATGATTTTATTGATCAAATATAATATTTTATGAATTAGAGCTTTAATTTTAAAAATTGTAAATCTATTTGCAAAGCTATAGCTATGATCTATAATATATCTATAATTTTAGATATAATATATAAGGTTGTAAATCTGATATAGACAATTATAGATATGATCCATAGGACTAAATATCTAATTTGTAAGATTGAAGGTATGATTTATCAAATTAAAAAATCTCTATAATATTATAATATCTAATTTAGCAGAATTTATATTTGATTTATAATTTTGAAGATTTGATTTATAGACATAAATTTAATCTAAGCTAAAAATTTTGATCAAATTTTTTTGTTTATTTAATTAAAAAAGAGAGTGTAAAATGTGGAATAAAGCTAATGATCTTAGATCGAGTATTTGAGTAGCTTAGCATTCTTAAGATCTATTAAAAATATTTCAATTTTGAAGTTTAATGTTGAAAACAATTGCCCAACGTAGTTCTATGACATTTTTGAGTTATCAAAAGTATTGAAAATAATTTTTTTTGACCATACAAATGACAACAACACATAAGTGGTTGTAGTGAGGAAAGTTCATCCTATGTGCATGGTAACTGATGTTGCAATTGTTGGGACTGAAACTATTGGGAAATAATTTTATTGATACAAATGATTACAATATATAGGCATAAGCCTATATTCAACACATGACACTTGTCAAGAGAAATTGACAAGTGTCAAGGTGAAGGCATAGTGCACTTTAACTCTAACATTCCCCCTTAAAGTGCACTATCCTAACTAAAGAAGAAACAAAACAAGTCAACATTAGGTAACATTCCCTATTAATGTTGACTTCTCTAAAACAACCTATCATCCTCTCTTATTGCTGATTTGGTCTAGGCTCGTGCTTTGTGCTCTTGGCTCTCAAACTATGAATAATGCTAGATTCACTATGTATACATCTTGGTCTGTTGCCTCAGGGTCAGCCACTTCCATGGGTTTGTTGCCACTGGGTCAGCCGTCTAAGTGCCTCAGGGTCATCATGGGTGCCTTAGGGTCAGCCACTTCTGGGTCTGTTTCCTCTGTAGGTCATCCTTAGAGGATGTTGCCTCTCGTAGGTCACTGAATAGTCCCACCATAAATATCAAATCCTTCCTTATGGTGAACTCAATCTAGAAGGTGTCGGTCTCTGCCAAAAATGCACCTTTAATAAAGGAAAAATGAGCCATATAAGAGTGTCGGTCTCTACCAAAAATGCACTCAATACAATAAAATGAGCCATAGATCCAAATATGGAGGAGAAGAAGAAAGAAGAGTAGAAGAGAATCTTTTGAAGTGTCTTCATCTGTAGTCTTCAGAAGTAGATCCGAAAAAACCTCGGATAGAGTCTAGGGTGTCTATGTCTGTAGTCCCTAGAATAAGTGTCCTTATGGTGACCATGTCATCCCACCGAAATGCATGGGTAACCAGCCGTTGCATTCACCAAGTGTATAGAAAAGATCACTAGGTACAAGGATCACATATGAAATTACCTTGGGAGTGTCGGGTACAATCGAAAGTGCACTCCAAGGTAGAAAAACTTTGAGGCTAAAAAACTCAATTGAAACAGCCTCAAAATTACAATATGACACCACCATTGTGTCCATCACGGAAAAATGTTTCCAACGACTATAAATACCCCTATATTCCACCATCAAAGGGGCCTTCAACTTGCTAAAAAAACAATAGCATGCCTCTCTAGGCAGCAAATAGACAACATTGCTCAATGGCAGCATCACTCTCAGGTGGAAAAAAGAACAGTCTTCAAATTTTACTTGCTAGGAAATTACATAAAGTGGTCCACCATTTTTACTTCCACTTTTCATGTGGAAATACATTAAAAATTTTGAATGCTCCCGTGCTTTGAAAGGCATTATAGGCTAAGTGGGCCCTCTACATGCAATTTGAATAAATGTTCCCCATCATTTAATAAAATTCCCCACAAAATGACAATAATTAAATAACCATATTTTCCTTCGACGACGAACACACGTCGGTCAGTGCGGGATGGTGCAGTGCAATCTATGCAGTGAGGAAGATATTCATGCAAAATTCATCGGATGATGCATCAGGATAGATGCAGCAACCGGGAGAAACGTGGACAGACCCAATACAGTGGGGCCCATACATGATATGACATTGCATGGGACACATCCTTATAATGGTTTTATTTCCACCATGTTCCCCTCAAAGCACCACATCTGTAGATGTGTCAGTGTGGACGTTGGAAACTCCCATGATCAGCCTAGCCATTACAAACTCAGAGTAACCATACTGCAGATGATGTCACTCCATCACCATTATCACCAGTGGTACCACGCCATCTGCTTTCTCTTTAATAAAATCGTCTCTTCTCGGACGTCAACAATACGTCTCCCTTCATTGCTACTTTGAGTGAGAACCTGTAGGCAATCTATAAAACAACAAGAGCTATCATTCGATCTTGGTGAACATTATGCCTGTGCCTGTCTATGTATCTGTCTTGGCTCCTTCTTCGATGATTGTCACCTCCTCCGCTGCAAGGAATGATATTAATGAGCCCAGCTATCAAGCCCCTCACAAAATGGAAGTTTCCTCTTCTTTAAAGTCAAGACATGATGGAGTCTTGTGGGGGTCCCAAAGGGAATCCCATCTATGACTACTACTTCTGCATCGACAATGTCTGCAAATCAGAATCAAGTTTTTGACTCAGACTCAGGGTGATATTCCAGTTGGAAGCGATATGACATCAGGCACTAAAATCATAGATTTGAAGTCAATTACAAGCAAGCTTGGTTTTGATCTGCTGGACCTTCGGTTCACTGTATGTTCATCGCTGCTTATCCCCATCGATCAGGAGATTCTTCCCACCCCTTCAGGTGAACCTGGACCCACGCGTCTGGTAACATCTATCTCAATCTTACACATTTCAAATATTTTAATAATACCCCATTAAAAAAAACATACCACCCCATTCAAACATTTTTGAAAATAAAATTACCGTTCCACTTGCAGTATTCTCTAGCATGGCACAAAACTTGCACAGGTTCATTGTAGGTAGACGTACACCCATTGTCAGCAACAAGAGGCATGGAAATAGGTTAGAGAGGCACGTGGGTCCCACCCACTGCACTGTGTATCTCCTCCACGTCATGAGCGATCTCTAGCCTTGCGTGGACACTACGAGGGCCTCCATGTGGATCATGGCAGACCATGTGGCACATGGGGTAAAATAAAGTCTGACGTTTGTGACTTCATGAACGGAAGCAATGCGAATCATGACTAACACTCACCATGTACATGGTGGTGGCACCATACTACCGCGTGGGATCGAAGAATTGGCTACCAACATCATTGGACGATGGCTTCAATGCGATCCACTGGATTTGAGCACAGGCGAAGTCACCCATAGAGCCTTGGCTTGCCCATCGCTCTGACATCGATAGGGTGTACGTGTCCGACGATAGCACCGACGGTGAGCATAAGCTCTCGAAGACCACGTGTCCACCGAATGCGTTTCTTCATGGGGATCACCATGGAGGAAGCCGATGAGTATATCAAGATTTCTAGCAGCCCTCTTGAGGAAATTTACTGCCATGACAATAACCAGAACCTCGAAGAAAACACCTATCAAAAATAGAGATGGCAATGCACAAGCGGATGGTGGTGCAACCTTTGTTTTGGCATCCAAAGGAACATGGTGGTACACGGGATTTCATTTGACGACGGTGATTATAGGTCCTGCCATTCTGCTGCTGCCTTACGTCTTTCGTTGCAGAAACTGTTGGAGCTGCACTCCAGAAACACATGTAATCTGTAGCTCGATCAAACGTAGGCCACAAACATTTTATTAGAATATTTCTCATCATCAAAATACTGGAGTCAGATCATTCTCTGCTAGTTAAAATTAAACAAAATTCAACTGCCTTTGCAGTAGCATCTATCTGAAAGCATTCACGGTGTTGGTAACCCTGAAAATCACGTCACAAAATTTGGATCTAGATGTTCTTTTCTTTTCGCAAATCCGTCACCCGCATCACCGTCAACAACTCACTCATTAATAGATTTAACAACCCTCTAACAGCGACAAAAATCTGGCCAACTGTATCACATCAAGACATGGTCTTCGTGGGAGACATGATCCCAAAAAATATTATGCACAGTTTGGAACAAATAGGTGGCTTCTCTTTCAAGAAAATATGGCTGTACGGGGATGGCAGCCAATGCTGATGTTCAATTCTTGGCAAGCATCATGCTGAAGTCTAGCCTCTGTTACACTACAGCAAAAAAAAAATAGAGATCTCTGTCTCGTAGGGAAAAAAATCTCCATATCACTTTTGTTGCCCTCCATAGTAACAGTTTCCACCAGTAGTAAATAAATCTCTGCATTATTTTTATTTAGAACTTCACTGCACTCCTATGATGGATTAGGATTCATTGATTCGAACTCCACTGGAATCATCTGTATCTTGATCACGAAGAATCCTAAGAAGCTTTCTATTGACAGCAACACCTGACCTTGCATCAAGCTCAGCTTCTGCTGCACGATCACCAGAGCAGGATTCTTCTAAGGAAAGATTGCTCCAGACAAACCCAAAGAGACACAATCTACTGGAGTACTAGAAATATCATAAGCGATAGAGCCTTTAATGTCTACAGAGCTTGCAACCAATGTCTGACGAAGGGTTACACAATGACCGCTTCCAAATTTATCTGATTCGAGGGCACACACGTGAACATTAAGGCGGTCTCCACCAACAAGAGCTTCGACAAGACACCTCAGCCCCGACGCTTTGATGCCATCCTGGTTCGTTACCAGCACAATAGGCCTCAAATTTTCCTCCTTTTTCACCTCTTCTTCACAAATTTTCTCTTCGGTAGTAGCCTCGACCTCTGGAGCTTCTGCAGCCACAACAGATTCTTTTGCCGCTATAGGTGTTTCCTCCATATTTCTATTCTTTAGAACATCCTGTAAATTTGACACAAATGAAGGTGGCAAAAACCTGTTCTTTACAGACGTCATGTTGTCGACAGATCAAAGCTCAAAGCTTGAGAAATATTGTGTTGGATAAAATAGAGTCCTAATATCAGTAGCTAAACCAAGAAGTAATACGTCTTATGTCTCTGTGATTGTGATTTGAATCGGGTAAATAATCTGTAAGGGTGGATGCTTTCAGACAACATTTATTTAAATCCTCGTCGTGTAAAAGGTCGGGATTGGATGAAAGCACTACTGCACAGAAAAAAAATAGTATAGCTTGTCATAGTCGGGAATCTCTGCCTCGAGTATGGCGCTGGACCACGCATCGAAGATCTCCGCCGACAGAAAATAGCGGCACTCCTGAAGCGACAACCCTCCAAACTCGAACATCCATTGCACCAGAACTTTTAAAAAAAAAATTGTCACAGCAAATCACCATTAATATTTCCTCAAGCTTTTGGTTTCTGATCCATCAAATATGGAGAGCATACTCCCTCGCATGAAGAAACAAATGGAAAAAAATGAGGGGGAGGAGGGAGGATTTCCATGAGGGAAATCCCCCCTCAAGAGGTTTCACAGGGCAGGGAAAGCCCGCTCTAATACCAAATGTTAGGATTGAAACTGTTGGGAAATAATTTTATGATACAAATGATTACAATATATAGGCATAAGCCTATATTCAACACATGACACTTGTCAAGAGAAACTGACAAGTGTCAAGGTGAAGGCATAGTGCACTTTAACTCTAACAACAATGACATGTAAATATTGTAGACACCAAATTTTAGTCATTTGCCATCAAAATTGCACAAATTTTCCAAAAACCCCAATTTTCCACAAAATCACCCAAATTCACTCACATTCCTGCAAATTTTCAATTTCCTATCTAATTCATCCAAATTTCCATAATTTCTAGCAATTTCCCCTTTATTTCCCTTTAATTTCCCTAATTTCCTCTAAATTTTCCTAGCCTTCCTAATTCTATTTCTATCTAATTTTCCTTCCTTAGCCTCCTTAATTTTATTTCCCTCTAATTTTTCTAAATTCTTCTAAGTCTTCCCTAAGGTTTTTATTTTCCTCTAAATTCTCTTTTTCCCTAAATTCCCAAAATTTTGCAATATTTCCTAATTTTCTCCTAATCTTATCCTACTTTGTTTAATTCCCTTAATCATTCTTACCCTCTTCCTAATTTATCATTTCCACCTAATCTTCTTCATTTATTCCTTCCTTCCCCCTCAAATCTCTCATAATCCCTCTTATTTGCCTAATTCCTCCATTAAGCCTTCATTAGCCTATCTTTAATTATTTAATCCCAACTTAAGCCTTGGTCAAATCCCTAGGGAATGTGCATAATAATTTAAAAATATCCTCAAATCCCAAAGGGTTGTCCAAATATTCACCCACCCATTCTCATTTATTCTACTTGGTCTCCTCACTCATGCCTTTCTCTAAAATTGCATAGTTAAAAAAAATTAAGAAAAGCCTAAAGTCAAAGTGTGTTAATTGATAAGTTTAATGATCTTGTCCTCCTTAGTTGTTATGTCACATTTATGGGCAATTTAAAATTCATGTGAGCAAATACCAAGGCACACATTCTTCCATGGTCCTCACTTCATCCAAGGCCACTTTATGGCATGAGGGTGGGTGGAATCTCACTCCACCTAAGGTTATTCAATGTGGAGGTTGCACATTCCACCAAGTGGAATCCTCCATATCTACCTTGGTCCTTGTACCTACCACATCATTTCCACATCCCCTCCACATCACCTCCAAGTCACCCCCCTCACCTTGCACAAATTTCTATAAATTCCACCCTTCTTTCATAATTTCTAAGGGAGAGTTTATATTTCTATGTTGTTATGCTACCAAAATTTGGCTAGCCACCTCTACTACCTTTGGAGAGTCCTTTGATACCACCTTACCCATTGAAGAGCTTAGTAATGGCTGCCATAGAGGATGTTTGAAGGGTCCAACTAATGTTTTGACCATCCACCATCCTTGAACCGATCAACTTCCTACAACTTCATCAGTGTCAAATCAACCCTAGAGACCACATGCACCCCCTAGCAAGGGCACCTTGCCCCCTTTGCAACTTGGGCTCAATCGTATTAGATGACTATAGAAATTCAACCACTCAAGATGGTCACCTAGAGATGGTTGTCCCAAATAGTTATCCAAAGACACATCATATAGAGCAGACACACACACCAGACAAGTAACTGAGGATATGAAACATCTTATCTCTTAATTTGTAATCTTTTACTATAGTTTTATAAATGTTTACATGGTTTTTGTAAATGCTTTCATATATTTATATTGCTAAGGGCCTCATGCAAGGGAGACCCTTCATATGCTTTTGAATCCATTTTGTTTGCATGTGTGTAGGTTTGTAGTAGCTAGACAAGCATATGTGTGGTCCACATACACACAAAACCCACCCATCACTCGTGACACGAAAAAGGAATTTACATAGGATACATTATTTGTAGAGAGGGGTCAAACCCCTCTCCTCAAAAGACATTGAGGTTGTTTAAAGCCCCTTTGTAAGGGCTATTTGTACTCCAAAATACTTTATATTCATTAATACATGCTTATTTATGTCTCTTTAACTTTCATTTGTAAGTTACATTTTCATTGTTAGATGCATTTTTCGTGTTTACAAATATAGTATAACCATATATTTTTGAGATAACAACAAAATGATATTGCTACAATCTAGTATATTCTATTGTTGTATTCAACTAGGATGAAAATGTTAATGCTATAGTCTATTATGTTCTATTGCTATAGTCACCTTGTATAAAAATACCAATTCTATAGTCTAGTATATCCTATTTCTATAATTAGGTGTATAAATGTCAATGTTGTTGCTATAGTCAAGTGATATGGAAATGTCAATGTTATAGTTTACTAGATTATTTTGTTATAGTTGGAATGTAAATATAAATTCTATAATCTAGTTTGTTGTGTTGCAATAAATTGGTATTAAAATTCCAATGCTATAGTATAATCTAGTTTATTGTTGTAGCCAAGAATGTCAATGTTGTAGTCTAGTTAATTTAGCTATTATAATACTACTTTTGAAGGACCATTTTAATGAGTTTTTAGAGATTGTTTATATATAATAAAACACTTCAAGTATAATTTCATATCCAAATAAAATCACATAATTTCAATACTGGATGAGAGATTTATGCCCAAAATAGTAGGTGTTTTTCAAAACTAAAAACTATTTAAATTCCATAAATCAAACTATTTTTTTGGTAAGTGTGAAACATTAATTGAATATTATTTTTTTCCTTAAAAATAATGGAGATATATCTTTGAATCTAGTTCTTAATTTTTTTTTTAATTATCCCATTTAAATATTATATTAAGATGATAAAACCAAAATATTACATGTGTAATGACCCTAATATAGCCATGTTAGCTATCATTATTTTTATTAGCTTGGACTATAGGTTTAATTAGTTGGCCCTTAAGGATTAGGTTTAGGTTAATTTTTATTTAATATTTAAATAGAAATAATTATTTGTAAATGGGGATCATCTTTCAAGATCATGAGAAGGCTACTTGGCAGGTTTCATCTCAAATCATCGAAAGTTTCAATAAGGTTTTGACAACAACAAAGGTAATTTGAAAAATCATCCTTTCAAAGATCAATAAATCAGGGGCCTAGGTATTTTTTGATGTGGCTAGATAGGGTGTCCTTGCAATTTGTGGAGCAGGAGGATTACTATGTATTTTTTATCTCATTATTTAAAATTCATGTCTTGACTGAGAGAAGGTTCCAATAATTACGTTAAATTGGAACTCAAATTGTTTTTTTATTAGGTTCGACACTCAAATTATTGGTTTAGTTGGAATAAAGGAATACAAAAAATATCTAAATTTACAGAGACTCACAAGTGGTAATAAACTATATACTTGGTGTTTTTAAGATGGAAAAATGGTTCTACAACCCATTTATCTCAAATAAAAGAAGTTGTAGATCAAAGTAAAGCTTTTAATTTTTGGCATATCTATAGAGAATTGAATAGGTAAGTAGATGAAATCTCAAAGGAGGGACTTCATATTGAACCAAGTATGTTCTTAGGAAAGAAATTGAGTAAGGGCAATGCATTGCAGTTGGTCTATGTCTCTATTTGAGGGGATTAATCCACTCTACTTAAAGCATTTTATTTTTAAAAAACTTAGAAAATAGTGATTTAAAGGATATCAGTTGAAAATTTGGAAAGGTATCTAAGGATAAAAATTATCCTAATAAAGATAACTAGCTATGATGTATAAATGACCTGATTTTTAGGTCATTATTAAAGCTTTGAAGAAATGCCAAAAAGGCATCTGAAGAATGTAATTTCATATTTTTTTTCCAATTGGTTATATGGGATTGAAATGGGTCCCACTCATATTACATCATCATCACATAGTGGTATTATAAAAAATCTTGGATATTATCCATGTATCACTTGACAAGATTTGAACCTTGGTCTCCTCCTTGAATGTTGAGGAATTTAACCAGTTGAGCTAATGCCACTTGATTAATGATGTAGGTACAATAGTATGAAGCTATCTGCTGATGCTCAGTAAGGGAAGTAACCTTATCTTGCTCCTCCATGTGTGCAATGGTGGGAGTGGGCAAAGACAAAGGTAACTTCTGTGGAACAAGTGGTTCAGTAGTTGTAGGTGTACCCAAAATTATACCAATGGAATCAATGGTATCTTTCTCATGAGTGAGAATGGTGGGTTCCTTAACCACTTGCTCTTGTGATTGTTCATTATGTGGGAGTGAAACTTCTTCCTTTGCATGTTCCTTAGGTGGTTCTTTTTCTTCATTTTGTGTGGGATAAATGCTAGTAGGAGCTAAAATAAGTGCTTGACTCAATGGCTTCCTTACTTGCCTAAAACTTAACATCAAATTGTAAGTAGGTGTAGTGCTTTGTATCAAGTAGTTTTTACCATGCAACTCTAATGTGTAGGTGTTATTTTTAGCATGATAAATAGCATTCCTATCAAATTGATAGGGTTTACCTAGCAAGAGTCCACAACAATCCATATCTATGACATCACACCTAACTTTGTCCACAAAATTGTCACCAAAAGCAAAATTCAAGGTGCAAGTATGGGTGATATTGGATGTGGAGTCTACATATTTCCACCCAAGTGCATAAGGTTGGTGATGTGGTTTGATGGGAAGTTTCAACTTCTCCAAAACAGACTTTGCAATGAGGTTCTTTTGCGATCCGTTATCAATGATACAATCAACATAGAAATCATGCGTCAAGTGGGCTCTAGTGAAAAACAAATGATCATGCCCCCATTGAGCAAACACATTGGACATTAGGGTAACTTTTTTCAATTTACCCTTTAAAGTAGGATATTATTCTTCTGTACCTATAGCCAAAATGGGACCATATTGTGGTTCCTCATGTGTAGGTTGTACAATTAGGGATTTCTTCTTCTTAAACTTCTCAAAAGTATAGCATTTGGATTTTACATGTCCATGCTTTTTACAAAATTCACAATACAATGAAGAAGAAAAATATTTAGCATGAAAGGAAGAAGAATGTGCTTTAGGAGAAGTGGGAGGAGAAGAAGAATGAGGGGAATATTGAGAATTTTTCTTCACCTTCTGTTGATGCTGATTCCCGCCTTTGGAAGAGCCCTCCTGTGATGAACGAGACTTTTGATATGCACCAACTTTCTCCTCTGCAAGAATGGCATGATTGAATGCCACATACAAGGTGAGGAAGACATTGAATTTGATCTCCCTAAAAATATGATCTTGCAATCCACGAGTGAATTTATTAATTAAATCATCTTCTGAATCTTTCACACCAAGAAATACCCTCAACCTATTAAATTGGAAAATGAAATTAGAAACTGACATTCCATAGTTTTGCCTCAATCTATGCCACTTGGTAGTGAGGTCACTTTGGTAGTTTGGTGGAAAGAAGGTGTTTTTCAGAATTTGAGTTAATTCTTTCCAAGTCATGGTGGCATTATGACTCTGTCTTTCTACAATGAGAACTTTTGCTAACCCTGTGAGTTTTAGTGTAGCAAATGTGGCTTTTTCATCCTTTGGAATTTCAGCATAAGCAAACCAAGTTTGCATATCTAAAATCCATGCAGATAAAACATCGAGATCCCTAGATCCATCATACATTTTAACCTCACATTTGGCTTTGTTTGCATGATTATGGTGGATTTTGAGTTCACCAGGATTAAACCGCACAACAATGTCTCTCACTTTTTCTCGCCAAAATGTCTACTCGCTCGATAAGGTTTTCCATGTTTGTTCTGAGATCATGAGCCATATTTTTCCTAGTATATGCCAGACTAGGAGGATTACAAAATGATCTTTGCAAGAACTAATCTAGGCTTAGGAACAATTTCAGTTTCCTATGCAGCCAAATTGCCTAGATTTTACAAATTTTTCTCTAAAAAATATGCTATTTTAGTGCTTTTACAAAATGGATTTCAATTTTGTAATTACAAAGGTGCACTAAAAATGCTGAAAAATTAACCCTTTTACAATGCCAAAATTTGGTTAGGAGCAAAAAATTATCAATCTGATGAAAATTTGCAACACAATGCAAAAAATTTGGTCAAAAACGGACCAATAACGAGGAAGATATCACCTCTTGAAGTTGCTCTCCTTTGTTGCAGTTTTGGCGCCAAATATTTGAATTTGAAATTTCAAAATTCTCCCGCCAAGTTGTCTTTCCCGCCAAAAAATGGTTCAAATTTTCCCCGGTCAACTGGGGTTGGCTCGGGCCGGTCAAGGTAATTCTGCCATGGAAGTCAACAATGCTCCAGGTGCTGCCACATGGCAGTCTGCGCCTTCAACTGGCGTCGATGCGTGCCCCACCACTGGGCACTATCATGCGCATGACGTAGCTAAGGTGACCACTATATGGTGGTTACCATTTAAGGTGAGAGTGTGGTCTTTTAAACCACAAAAAGCCCTTTGTGGCTTCAATGTGGGATAATCCCACGAACCTCCTCCCTGCGGCCTATCGTCGAAAAATGACCGTCGAAAAAATTGCAACCTTAGAATTTGTTTTAATTATTTCCATCGGAGATGCTGTCTACTCGTCGAGAAAACTATCGCCTCAAGTGCAGAAGCTCGAGTCGAGAAGATTGCTTTTAAAAAGCACAATCTTCAATCATTGTTCTATCAGGGATAGCCTTTGACGTCTGACGTCGATCGAATGGCATCTGTCAATGTCACCTGAAACAGGTCCGTCGGTGCCAATGGCTGGCTCTAACAGTGTGGGTTTTCGTCAACTGGTGTCATCAAGGGTAGTCATCGATATCTGGTGGCTATCATCGGTAGTGCTAGCCGATGGTAGCCTATCGATGTTGGTCACCCCTTGTGCCATGCAGTCAAATAGTGGCCTATTGGGTGCTACTGGTTGCTAGCCACCGGTGCTGGTGGTCGGCTGACCCGGTGGGTGGACTGGCCGGTGGGTGGCCACCGAAGATAGGTTGGGGATGCTATGAGGTGGCTGGCCGGTTGCTGTGTGGGTGGCCACCGATGTTGCTATCAACTGGCATAGACAAGGTTGGTGATCAGCTGGTGGTCACTAGTGTTGGTCATCAGCAATGCAGTCAATTGACTGCTAGTGCCTATAGGCTTAAAATCCTAAAAAAATTATTTTGCATGCACTTTTTTTTTTTCAAATATAGGCCAAGATCCTATGTCAAATATTGAAAAATTTTCATGCAACCTTTCTCAATTTGCTTCGTCGCCGCGAGATTTTTTTTTGTTAATAAAATATTAATAAAATTATTAATATTTTATAAAAATAAATCTTTTTCACCCCAAAGATGAAAAATATTCTCATGCAAGGATGAATGAACTGGTTCAACTTGAACTCACTGTTCTTTCTGCAAGAGCTATTGGACTCCAACTTGAGTTCCAATTTTACTTTGACAAAAACTATGCTTCAGCAATTTCCTTGGCAAATAAATGGTGCAGGGGTAATTGCTTCCCTCTGCCCTCAGCTTCACTTGGTGTTGTGGAAGACTTCAAGCTCCACTTAACACCTTCCTAGGATCTAGCAGTGAAGTGGCAGTTCTATCCTCCTTCCTGCAACTTTTCCTCAGGCTAACTGATACCAATGATGTAGGTACAATAGTATGAAGCTATATTATTCATCATAATGCAAGTATATATAGAATTACATAGGAATCTCACGTAGGTTAAGTGGTTGCAACAATTTGCCAAACATGGCCAACCACTTAACTACTAGTTAACCAAATGCTAACTATGGATGTCCACTAACTGCTAGAAGACAAACAAGATCTCTAACAATTAACTAACATCTAACAACATGCTAACAATATGCTAACAACCTATTTCTAACATGGGCATACTATGCCTCACGTGAATACAAAGTGTAAGAAATAAGAATAATAATAAATAATATATTAACTTAGGCTTAAGTGAATAAGCCTAAGTTATCCTCAACAATTAATATAATTTCATATTTGCTTAATATAAAATTATGATTTTTTTGAGGAAAAAAAGAATGGGGATCATCAAATATATTTGGATTTGAGTCATGTTTCACATATAAGAGAATTTTCTCTCTCTAAGTAGCTATGAGACTTTTTCCTCTTCAAGTGGCTATGGATTTTCTTTGCATTGAAATCTAGAATTAATTTATTGTGAATCTAACTTTCTAATAATTGAACTAATTTATTATTTTTAATTGAATAAAGTTATTTGTGCAAATACTGTAATTGTTGTAGATTCCTATCAAGTGGTATTAGAATTACGATTCCTTCAAACCTACATTCCTATATAACATCCCTTCATAACTCTTGGATCCACCATAATATGCTACTAAGATTGCCCAAGATTACTAGAAGAATATTTGAAACATGAAGTCTAGCGTATGTGTTAAGTTTCTATGATGGTAAAATTTCAAGCCTCCCATAGCTTGAATATGATGAAACTAATAAAAATACCTTAAACACTCTTGTAAGGCTTTTATTTGCATGAGGTAACTTCTTTATATAAAATCCTATAATTATTTTTTACAACCACTTTTTGGCCTATGTTTCTCCTCTATGTGTAATAACTTTTCTTCGTTCATCCTCCATTTTTCCTCTCATATTTCCTCCATTTCCACCATGCTCCCTTTCATTATTTTATATAAATAAATAAATAAAATAAAAAAATCATGTAATTGTTGTAGATTCCTATCATCATGTTGTTCTTATTTTCTTGGTTTTATTTTTTAGATGTAGTAGACTCATATTTTATAGATGTAAGAGCTCAAATGAGTAATCTATGTTTTAAAATTTATCTATATCCCTTTTTTATATGATTTATTTCAATTTTTGAATGACCTCAATACAATGTCAGATGAGGGAGATATAGCTAAAAGAACACTTACTAGTCTAGGATTATCTCATTTTAAACATGTAATAGAATTTTTAGTCATGGTTTTGAATGATCAAATGGATGACTTAAAGTTTTTGTTTATACATGAGAGATATATGGATTTTATTTACATATTTTTAGATCAATTCATTTTACCATAGCATGAAGAAGCTATTGTTAAATGACAAATTGTTGCTCCAAATAATTTTCAATTAAATATAACAAATTGATTGTTAACTTAATCAATATGTTCAATGAGGGATTTGAATTTGATTTTACAAAGTAAAATTTTTTTATCCAAATAATTCTCATCCAATTTTCATATAGTCACTCCACCATTTTGACCAAAAAGTAATCAAAATGTGACCTACTAGTATTGAATAACCATTCTATACATTCCTACAACGTTGTGAAATCCCTGGTCCTATCCCAATTCTATAGCACTTTCTTTGCCCTTCCTCCTTGGTTGGATGGTACTGCAAATGATCTCCTTGGGATGGGAAGTCACTTATCCATTTGTCTACCCCTTTCAATACCTTTTGATGGGGTTCTTTCTGGTGCATGTGATCTAGGATGTCCCTAGGTCCTATCCCAGTTCTCTAGCACTCCCTTTGCTCTTCTTCCTTGGTTGGTTGGTGTTGCAGATGATATCCTTGGGCTGGGAGGTCACTTATTCATTTGTATGCCCCTTTGCATGCCTCATAGTGGGGTTTTATTTTGGTGCCTATGATTTGGGATGTCCCTGGGGTTTTTTGGGATGTCCTTGGGTTTTCCTTAGAACCTTCCCTGGGATTCATGAGTTCCTTAAAGAATCATTTTTTCATAGAGCTTGATACTCTATTCCATTTTATTACAGTGTATTATTTGGATATGAGAATCAGAGGTTCTTCTAGTGCAATGCATCACAACTTGGTAGTTTGGATTCATAAGCAACTCTTCATAGTTTATTTTTGGATTGGGAAGGAGCCACATGCTTATTCCTGTGGTGCTTCTCTTTGGGTTTTTGGATGTGGGATTGGTGGTGGGTTCTCAATATTTTTTGTGGCTTGGGTATGGACCTCAATGCTAATACTACTGTGTTCCTACTGGTCATCCTCTTCTAGATCCCTGAAGCTACTCGTTAGTGGTGTTGGAGGATGCTTTGGGGTTATTGCTACATGTTTTGGTCTTGAGGGGGACCTACACTTTTAATTGAAATATCATGCTTCATGGATCCTCCTATTGAGGTTCCTTGGGACCTCCCCACCTCTTTCTCATGGTTTGCAGCTATGCACTAATGTTTTCTCTATCTCCTTTAGCTTCTGAGTAGATCTCCTTGATGCAATGTGACTTCATGGTCTATGGAGTCTCCATGATTGTTGTACCTTGTTTAGGCCTATGCGGGAGATCGTTCCTTTGCATCTACTTAGGGGCATTTTTGGTTTTGTTTTATGGTATTTTGGTGTTTTCTACCCAATTTCTATATTTCCCCTGTGCGGGATTCTACATTTCAAATTTTGGTGGGTTGCTATTTTCCCATATTTTGGGTGGTTCAATATTATGGCTAGGTGGGAATTTCAAATATTTTTTCCTAATTTCTCCTTCTCCCACAGGGTGGGCATTTCAATTTTACATCAGGGCGAGACTTTCTTTTTTCCTATTTTAGGTTGTCCTTAAGACTGTCCTATAAGGCTATCCTTTAGCCTGTCTTGAAAGGCTATCCTTAAGCCTATCCCGAAAGGTAATCCTTTTGCATTTCCTTTGGATTTTATATTGTCCTTTCCTACAACCTTCCTATGGCCTTGTTTAAAAAGTCTTTTGACTTGTTGTAATTAGGTTTTGGGTCCCTTGATAAAAAACCACTTTAAATTTAAACTACCAAAAAAAAGGAATGTGTCTATAACTATTTAAGATGTTTTTTAGGATAATTTATATTATTAGAGGTGTTGGATCAGCATGGTGCTATACAATATTGTATTGATCAAATTTATGTATACATACAATAAAGTTGTAGGTGATTGGTTTGAATAACAGACTATCAACCACCTATTTTGGTATAAATATTGAATACATAACTATAACTATATTACATGATGTAATAATTTCCTAATATTTCTCTATTAGTACATCCAAATTCAAGTAGGGGTAGGAATCAACAATTTACATAGTTAAAAAATATCATGGACTAGGACAAACATATTAGTCTATGATTTACATCATCATGAATAGAGATAAACTCAATTGATCACCTTAGTGGGACTCACCACATTAAACTCAATCAAGGATAGGGACAAACACAACTATCCAATATTTTATATCATAAGTGGATAAGGACACATATGTTATCCATTTATGTAGTTGTAAATATGGAATCACTCATATGTTTATAAACTATTGTTATTAGGAACACACTCAATCAATCATAGGTACAAAACTTTGCTTATGAATAGGAACACACACAACCATTCAAAAAATTATATGTGAATAAAGACACACTCTACTATCTACAAAATAAAGGGTTTCCATTTATCTTGATTGAAACATTATCTCTAGTAGACAATGTAGTCTAATTCGGTCTTCAAAATGGATCACAACTGGGTTAACCATGTTGGCAATTTTGACAGATTATCTCACAAGTTAATTTCTCTAGGATAAAATATCAATCACATAAAATGCATTCACATAATAAATCAAATATCTCAAATTAAGAAACTTAACAATTACCTTCATGAATCATAAAATATTACATAGAAAGTTACTCAGATTACATAGCATAGATCTTTATCTCCAATATATAATTTTACATAACTCTTTCTCTACTCAAACACCTGAGACATGCATCCTTTTGAATGCCTCACATTATGACAAAACTCTCATAATTACATAACACCTAACACCTTTATGACTCTTCACTTTTATGCTTGACACCTAACACCTATGACTCTTCACTTACTCACTTGACACCTTGCACACTCACACTTGCACACTTGCATACTTGACACCTACTTTAGACAAATATTAAATACACTAATATTTACAATAGTACTCAATGGTACTCAAGGTACCAAATAATGTAATACCTCTAACATCCCCTCGTATTACATTATTTGGTATGAATATCTTTTGATGTACACAGATGACTCTGAAATATCTTATACTTATTTTTTCCAAGTGATTTTGTAAAAATATTTGAAAGATGATCTTCAATGGGGATATATTTTATCTGAATATGATTATCCAAAACATGATATCTAATAAAGTGACATTGAGCTTCAATATATTTTGTTCATTCATTAATCATAGAATTTTTTATTAATTAGTGAACTTGATTATCACAATTTAGTATTGTAAGAGTTTTTCTGATTTCCATATATGATAAAATGTATTATAACCAAAGTGCTTCACATACTATATATTTTGCTACATGATAGTATGCTTCTATTGATGAAAGAACCACTACATGTTATTTCTTACTATGCCAAGAAATAGGTCCTAACCCAAGATAAAATGCATATTCTAATATTGATTTTTTGTCATCTATAGATCCAACATAGTCATAATCTAAATATCCTTGTAAGTGAAAATCAACTTTTTTTTTTGTATTTAAGCCATATTAGATGGTTTTTATGATATATTATAGTATTATCTTTGTAGCTTTCCAATGAATTTCCCTAGGATTTTGCATAAACCTAGAGAAATAATTTACAAAAAAAAAAATCAACTCTAGTATTTATTAAATACAGAAAATTTTCAATTAGCTACTAATACATAGTAGCAGAAACTAGTGGTGATTTATCATATCTAGATAGTTGTAGCCCTTGATCCATACTAGTGTCTTTAGGTTTACATGTCATTATTTATTTTTAAAGTAATGATTTTGCATACTTTGTCTGAGTTATTATGATGTTATTGTCTCTTTGAATTTTTTTTTAAACCATCATAGTAGTGTAGAAGTCCTAGATTTTTCATATCAAAGTCCCTTTTCAAATCATTTTAACCTCATCTATCAGAGTATTTGAACTTCTTGTGATTACTATATCATCAACATATACCACAAGAATTATTCTTTCTAACCCAACCTTTTTTGTATAAAGATTTGAATTTGATGCACTCCTTTTGAAATTATGTCATAGTAGATGATCATTAATCTTAATATACCATGCTCTCAATGCTTGTTTTAATCCATATAATTATTTGTTTAATATGTAACCTTTTTTTATGTGCTTCGATAATAAAACCTTATGGCTGAGTCATATACCTCCTCTTCAAAATTACCATTAAGAAATACGTTCTTAACATCCATTTGATGTAGTTTCCACCCATGTTGTATCAAGAGCAAATAGACCATTTGTGTAGGAACTAGAGGCTATGAGTTTTCCTTGTTTAGTAATAATAAATTTCTTTTTGTTTTCAATAATTTTGAACTCAACCACTAAATTTTGATCTATCATTTGAGATACCAAGAGTAGATTAGCAATTAATCCTAGCACATATAACACATTTTTAATTATACATTTTGCATCAACCAAATTGATTAATATATCCTAATACTTTGACCTCATATGTCCTATCACCTGCTATGGTGACTAGTTTCTCACATTTTTTCTTGAAAAGTATTAAACCATTTTTTATTTCTAGTCATATGTCTACTTGCCTTTAATTCATTATATCAATGATTTGAATTTGTATCATATTTTTCTTTGAATATTGTCAAGAACTATTCAATATTCTCTAATTCTCATCATTCCCAAATTCAATTCACTTTCACAATTTCACAATTATATTTCAACTTCACCCAAATTCCAATCAATTCAATATTCAATTCAAACTTCAAATTTTTTATTTCATTATACCTCTCAATCATTAATTCATCCCTTTTAACTCCAAAAATAAATCTTTCAATGGTTAATACCTTATACCTCCAAATTATCTTTAAAACTTTATAATCCCCAAAAATAAATTATGCATGCTTGAAATAATGCACTCAATTTCAAAATATGTAGCTAAAACCTTTAGTGCTCACCTTTTTTCTTGTCCACACATGTGGCAAGGAAATATTTTATACTCAAAATTCTCTCCTCCTCAGGTGTTGTCCAATAAACATTAATCTATTTAAATGCAATTCTCACTTCCTTCTCTCTGGTGTAGTTAAACTTCAATGCAGGTGATTTTGTTCCTCTCTATCTTAGGCACTTTTGTTCCTCTCTACAACATGGCCACTATCCTTCCAACACAACACAGGCACACACTATCACATTATAATATCCTCTTTAGACTTTGTCAACTCTTTAATGTGTCCTCAATATATTGTTCAATGTTTTCATCTTCATAGCAATATGACTCCAACACCTTCAAATTGTCTCCTCACAATTCTCACATCGTCAACAAAACAATATTCTCAATGTTCATCAATGCAAAAATCTCCTCAATATCCTTAATCTCTTCAATGCTCCTCAACATAAATATCCCTCAATGTAGTTATCCACTCAACAATTTAATCTTCTCACACAAGAAATATATCCACTCTTCTAATATTCTACAATCTTACAATAAACCTTTGCTTTCAATCTCTTCAAACTTCTTTCATAGTCCAAATCTTCCTCTTCCAATAAAAATGGCTCTCTAAACCTACTACACTACAATCACATTCACATAATAACTCAACTACTACACAATAAGATACTTCACATTTAAATTCATGAGTCATAAAATATTACACAAAAAGTTACTCATATTATATAGCATGGATCTTTGTCTCCAATATATAATTTTTCATGACTATTAATATCCTCAAACACCCAAGAGATGCATCCTTTCAAATGCCTTACATTATGAAAAATATTATTGGGAATTCTCCCACAGGTCCAATATCAAGGATCAAATATTAATCATAGAAAATCATTCATATAATCACAACAATATTTCACAATATAGCATTCAAGAATCAAATATTGAGGCTGAGTCATGGAGTTCAATCCAAAGGGCAGTATGGAAGGACTCGGGTTTCATGGCCAGTGAAGCTATGGGAACAATGGTTGGACTCCTTTTTTTTTGGAATTCACATAAATTTGATGGGCATGTAATCTCTGCTTCATATAGAGTGATAAATATTCTTTTTTGGTGCAATGAAACCCAAAGGCATTGGGTGGTCTCCAATATCTACGCTCCAAATACCACTTATGAAAGGAGATATTTATGGCAGTTGTTGCTAGAAATGCATCAAAAATTCATTCATGAACATTGGTTAGTGATTGGAGATTTTAACTCCCCTCTATATCCTTCAGAGAGAAGGGGTGGAAGTGGCCCTAAAGAGTACAATCTTGCTGACCTGGTGAATTTCATATCTTCCACATAATTACGAGATGTGGATTTGAAAGGGGGCCATTTTACATGAGTAACAGTAGGCCAGGTAATGGTTTGATCCTAAACCGGCTAGACAAAGCACTAGTTTCATCTGGAAGTCTCAATTTATTTGGGGATGCAGTGATTTCCAGCTTGCCTAGAGTGGGCACGAATCATAATCCTCTCCTTTTGGAGATTTTTGAAAACTCTTATTTTATTTTGAGACCATTTTGCTTTGAAGAAATGTGGTGCAACTTCCCTAACTTTGAAGATTGCATGAAAAAATGATGGGATGAGGAAGCATCGGGATCAGACCTTTTTAAAGTTGCCTTAAAAATTCAAAGTCTTTGTCATCAATTAAAATGGTGGAACAAGAACGTGTATGGTAATATATTTAGGGATATGGAAGCTTTAAAAAAGAAGGTCACTAAAATAGAGAAAAATATTGAGTCACAGGGACTCTATGAGGTGTTATTAAGTGAGGAAAGGGAGTGCTTAGCCAATTATAATAACAAACAAGTGGATATCGAGTTGCACTGGAAGTAGAAATTGAGATAATTATGGCTAAGAGAAGGTGACAAGAATACATGGTTCTTTCATGCGTCCACCATGCAACGGAGGAGTAGGAATAGAATAGTGGAGATTATTAAGGATGATGGTAGCTCTATCAGGAAGAGTGAGGAAATTCGATTGGAGGCTGTCAATTTCTTTAGTTCTCTTCTTTTTCCCCCCTAGATTATTATTTTGCAATGGAATATGTTATGTTATATGCCATTCCTACGTTGGTGACAGAGGAAATGAACGTGGGTTTGGAGGCCCCACTCACAAATGATGAAATATTTAATGCTATTAAGGATCTGGGGCCTTTAAAGGATCTGGGACCTGATGGATTTCATCCATTTTTCTTTTAGAAATATTGGAATATTTGCTGATATGAGGTCGGAGGCTTTAAGAGAAGCCCAAAGATCGATGGAGATTCCTAAATCCCTGAATGCCACGTTGATTGCCTTAATTTTGAAAAAGGATTCCACCTCGTCATTTAAGGATTTTAGACCAATCAGTTTGTGCAATTATTTATATAAATTCCTCTCTAAGGCTTTGTCTAACAGACTCAAGGGGTTGCTTTCGAATCTCATTGATATGGCTCAAAACACCTTTGTGCCAGGTAGACAAATATTAGATGGCGCTATTGTCATGCATGAGATTCTTCATTTGATCAAGTACAATGGTAGAGAGGCTTTCCTTTTAAAGCTTGATATCAGTAAGGCTTATGACAAAGTGACGTGGCCATTATTACAAGAGGTGATGAGGAAGTTTGGCTTTAGCGATCGATGGGTCACCCTTATTTTAGCTTGTATTTCTTCAGTTTGGTGCTCCATTCTAGTGAACGAATCGATGTCTAGCTTTTTTAAGTCTCACCGTGGTTTGAGGCAAGGCGATCCACTTTCCCACTTCCTCTTCCTCTTTGTGGTAGAGGATTTTGGGAGAGAGATTGAAAGGTTGAGCAGGGAGGTGGATATTCATCTAGCTCTCCCATGTGTGCCTGTATCTCATCATCAATTTGCTGACAACACTCTTATTGCTAGTGGTGCATCGGTATTTTTCACCCGAGATATTAAAAAGAACTTATTGTGTTATGAAAGGGCTACTGGTCAGGAGATCAAATTTACGAAGAGCTTTCTCTGCTTTTTTAACACTCCAAAATCGAGGAAATCAAATATTGTGAATATACTCAATTATAGGATTGCCACATTGCCAACAACCTATCTTGGACTACCTCTCTTCATGGGGAGAATTAAAGACTCATTGTGGGACCCTTTGATTGAAAGAATCTAACGTAAACTAGTCTCTTGAAAAGGGGTGTTGTTGAGCCAAGCAGGGGGGGCAATAATTTTTCTAATCATGATCCAGAGCATACCCATTTATTTCATGTCCTTATTCATGCTCCCTGCTAAAGTAACGGATAAAATTGATCGTATTTGTAAAACATTCCTTTGGGCTAGCTCGGATTTAAAATGCAAGTACCACTTGGTCACTTGGGATCATATTTGTAAGAGGAGAAAGGACGGGGGTTTTAATTTGAAAAGAAAAACATTTATGATAGAGCCTTGGTTGGTAAATCAAGGTGGTTGGTTGCTTCAAACATCGAGAGACCTTGGTGTTCTATCCTTAAAGCGAAATATGGATCTAATTATTTCTTGTTAGATGATCTCTCCCCGAGAGGCTTCATTTTTTGGAGAATCTTAATGAAGATCAGGTACTTTGTGAAGGTTAAAAGCAGGTGGATCATTGGTTATGGGAGAAACGTCAAGTTTTGGGAAGACCATTGGTTGAGGGAAGAGCCGTTATTGGATGACCCAAATCTCAGGGCTCTTGCTCTGAAAGTAATGGAGGAAGGTGAAATTTGGGTTTCCCAATATATGCCTATTGTCAATGGTAGGCGTTCATGGAATTATCATCCTTATTGGGTGTCCAAATAAAATGATTTGGTTAGTTTGCAGAGACTTTTAGTGGAACTCAATAGGTATGCGATTAGACAGGATGATTCTAGAGACCATTTTATTTGGAGCGGGGAAGTTGAAGGTGAATTTACAGTGAAATCAGCTTATTCCTTCCTTCTCCTGGAAGATGAGGCTCCTTTTCCAGTGAATATTATTTGGATTAAAATACTTATCCCAAAGATCAATATTTATTTCTAGTTGGTGGCTCAAAATAAAATACTTTCTTTGGAGAATCTTCGAAATAGGGGTCACATTATGGTGAACAGATGCTATATGTGCAAATCATACTGGGAATCCATGCAACATCTGCTCCTCAACTACCCATTCACATGGTAGGTATTTATGTTTATTTTTAATTGGTTTAACATTTATTGGGTGTTTAGGTCCGAGGTGTAGACCAATTGGTTCATCCATAGGGGGGCAGACGTCCAAGGTTCAAATATCAAGCCTCATTGGACTAAATGCTTGTCCATTTCCTGGTGCTTTTAGCGGCGTAAAAGGTTTAAAATGATTGTGGCATGGTGGTTATAGGGGCGGACTATGTGAAGATATGTATGGCGGATTCCGGGGCAGACAATGCAGAATACTGTAGTGGCCATAAAAGTTGGACAACCTACTTGGATTCATGGCGACTACCGATTCCACCATGTAAATTCAAAAAAAAAAATATTTATTGGGTGTTTCTAGGTACGTTGATGGACAACATCCTTCAATGGTGTTCATCGTTCGTGTCCCAATGACTATCTTGGTTTTGGAAAATTATGCTTCCCCATGCATGGTGGGGGGTGTGGAAAGAACAAAATGCCTGTGATTTTAATGACATTGAGACCAATGCTATCAAGGTGGGTACTAAGATCATTAACAAAGCATCAGAGAATGTCTTGGCTGTCTTTGTGGGTAAACGGCCCAAGGCGCCCTCCTCCTCCTACGAAGTTGATTTGGAATTTAAATTGGGTTGGAGCCCTCTTCCTAGAGAAAGAATTAAGTGGGCCCATCTGGCTCCCAATTGGCTAAAATTCAACTTCAATGGGGCCTCAAAGGGTAACCCCATCAAGGTTGGAGCAGGCGACGTGCAAAATGAGAATGGCGACATCCTCATGGAATTTGTTGAACCCCTTGATTCCCAATATTCACACTTCATGAAGGCTCGTGCAGCTTATATGGGGTGAAATTGTTAGTAGATGCTAGCTATCAGATTATGGAAATCGAAGGTGACTCATTGAAAATAATCAAAATGCTCAAAGGGGAGTGTACACCTAGCTGGAACGTTCTCAATCTTATTGCCTAATCTAGGAGAATGTTGTACACTTTTGAACAGGTGAACATTTGACATGTGTTCCATGAGGGGAATGCACTGGCTGATATGCTGGCCAACCGTGGTGTCCACTGTACTACTTTTTTGGTGTGGAAAAACAATGTCCCGAATGACATAGTCTCCCTTGCTAGGAAAGAGTCTCATGATGCTTTGTTTTTGTAAGGAGGAGTCGGACATCCCTTTGGCTCTCGTTGGAAGGGGTGTTCGATCTTGCTTTGCCCTTTTTCCATAGTTTGTTAGAGTTTTTTTTACCTTCAAAGCATTGTGCTTTTATAAGTTCTCTCCAAAATAATTATAGTTATTAGGAATTAAAATCTCTCGTTTATTCCTAATAGGTATAATATTTTGGAGATTGTTATTTTGGTTAAGAGTTTGGCTGTATGTATAATGTTGTGGGGACCATTTCAAAACTCTCTCTTTAAATTAATGCCCAAAAAAAATATTTCACAATATAGAAAATCATAATATTGTTCATGAATCATCAAATATTACAACTGAATTTGATTCATTGCATGGAGATTTATCTCCATTATATAACCTTACAAGATGAATCGTCAATACTCAATTGTTGCTCTACTCAAACATCCAAGAGATGTATCCTTTCACATTCCTTACATATGAAAAAAATCTCATGACTCTTCACTTTACATCTTGCCACATCTCAATGACTCTTCACTTGCATATTTTACACCTAACATATATGACTCTTGACTTACTTACTTGACACTTTGCACTCTCACAACTTACACCTCACACCTTGCACACTTTATTACATAACACTTGGAAACTTCTCACACATTAATACATAATTTAGAAAAAATATAAAAACGCTTCCTAATCTAATATTTACAAAGCTACTAAATAAAATAATATCTCCAACACCCCCTATATTACATTATTTGGTGTGAAGACTTTTATTCTTCAATCTTCATCTTCTGCTTTGGCCCTTTGCTTTGTGTTTCTTGGTCTTGGTATTGATTTTTATTTTTATTTTCTATTTTCCTATGTTAATAACCAAAGCTCTATATACATGGTTATTAATTCTCCTTTTTTCCAATTTTAAATTGCTTTGATGTCAAAGAATTTATTTCAATTTCTTTTGATGTAGAATGCCTTATTTCTCCCAAATTTAATCAAAAAATTTTAATTTCAAATATTTAATCTTCAATCAAGCAATCAATTTTAATTCATCATATTCCTTCTTATAAATCCCAAGTTAATTAATTTTAAATATTTTCTCTTCTTTAAATTTTAAATTTCATCAAATCAATCTATTAGAGATATTACATTATTTGGTAAATGTTAAAGTACCCCAATGGTACATTGTATATTTGTAAATATTATATTAGGGAGTGTGAGTTATATTTTGTCTAATGTATGTGTCAATGTGTGAGAAGAGTCCAAGTGTTATGTAATAAAGTGTGCAAGTATGCAAAGTATGAGAGAGTGCAAAGTGTCAAGTATGTAAGTCAAGAGTCATAGGTGTTAGATGTCAAATATGCAAGTGAAGAGTCATGAGAGTTTTTTATATGTCAGGAATGTGAAAGGATGCAAATCCCACATGATTGATGAGAGAAATAGTTGAGTATTAAAGATTCATATTGTAAGGTTATATTGTGGAGACAAAGATCCATGGATTATAATAATCAAGGTGTATCAAAGATGAATGATAGATTGTACATTTGATTATTTATGAATAATATTGTGATTTTTATTGTTAAGAATTTTTTTTGTTATTCTATGAATGAGATATTGATATTGGCCATTGAGTTGAATGTTTTAATATTATGATTATTGATCATGGTAAAGTTACCTATGAGATAATCTAGGTGAATTCCCAACCAAATCTTCACATTCATCAATTCTTCAAATTTTATTTTTTCAAATCATTCAATTATTATCTTTCTAATTCATAATTCAATTTCACAATTTCTTTTCTAAATGCCAATTTCACCCCCACTCCAATAAATTTTAATTCCAAAATTTTAAATTACTTATGACTCTTGCAATTATTATAAAAATCAAATAAAATATTAATGCATTACCTCTTCTCTACCAAATTCTTGCTTTGCATCGATTTGTGCATTGTTTATGTTGTATGTACTCTATCTATGTTGTCCACATGTATTCACTATCCAATATGACCAAGGCTTATTCCAAAGCATTAGTAATTTAAATAATGTGTGCTATTAATTTTATTACTATGGATTACAACCATATTCCTAGATTCATGTTCCTTAGTCTTCACAATCCACTCCAATTCACTTAGGTTTCTCTCTCCATGCATTCACATTTATCTCCAACTAGCTTATTATATCTACACTTCAGGCCACTTCAGGTGCTCTAAATCATTTTAGATGATCCAATTCACTTTAGATATTTATTTCAACTCACTCCAAAAGCTTCCTTCTTATGCTTTCAAGTAGGCTTCAATACACCCTTTAAGCAAATTTTATCCTTTTTATAGCAAGCAATACTACTTTTTAGCTTTTCATGGACTCTTTCTTCTTAGGCTCTTCTCTTCGACAAGATATCTAATCCAAAATTTCATCTCATAGTTGACACTGTTCACCTTGACAATTCTATGTCTCCTCATGACTCAAAATTTCATAGTCTGCACTTTTTACGTTCTTCTCCAAATTCTATCATGGAATCATAGTTTGCTATCTTAATATTCCAACTTGTCTTTATTGAATATCAATTTCCTTCAATATTATCAACACCTTAATACTACTCCTCCCTAAATATTAAGTATCTCCAATATTCTCAACACCTTAATACTTGTCCTCATAAAATAACAAGCATCTCCATTTTGGGTGACCTCAATCCTATTCTTCAAATACCTTCAAAATTTTCAAAATTCCTCCATAAATATTCCAATCACAATTTATACAACCTCAAAACTTCTCTTCTTCTTTAATATTCAACCTTCAATTCTTTAAAATTTCTTACAACAATCTCAAATGTCCAAAGTGTGGCTCTGATACCACTATCGGAAATTCTCCTCGATTATCTCAAAGGTCCAATATCAAGGATCAAATATTAATCATAGAAAATCATTCATATAATCACAATAATATTTCACAATATATAAACTCACAATATTATTCATAAATCATCAAATATTACAACTAAATTCAATTCATTGCATGGAGATTTATCTCCATTTTATAACCTTACAATATGACTCTTCTATACTCAACTAATGCTCTCCTAAAAAATCTATGAGATGCATCCTTTCACATTCCTTACATATGATAAAACTTTTATAAATTTTGAATTTATATCTTGCCACATCTCATGTGACTTTTCACTTGCCTATTTGACATCTAAAATTCATGACTCTTGAATTACTTGACACTTTGCACTCTCACAACTTACACCTCACACCTTGCACACTTTGACACTTGCACATTTTATTACATAACACTTGGACACTTATAACACATTGGAACATACACTAGATAAAATATAAACACACTATCTAATCTAATATTTACAAAGTTACCAAATAATGTAATATCTCCAACAAAACTCTCATAATTACATAACCTCTCATTTTACATCTTGACACATATTTATGACTCTTAACTTTCATACTTGACATCTTTAATCGACACCTTTCACACTCATATTTGCATACTTTTCATGATTGAAACTTACTTTAGACAAATATTAAACACACTAATATCTACAATAGTACTCAATGGTACTCAAGGTACCAAATAATATAATACCTCTAACAAACCATATAACCCCCCTCAAGCTAAACAATTTTGTTAACACATGGTCTTTAAATGTCCTTGATATATTTCTTCAATAATATGGTTGCACTGGTCTAAAAAAAATATTTTTAATGAGTATAAATATGCCTATGTTTTGTAAAACAATCACTACCTCTAATTACAATACAATAGTAGAGTCTCATCGAGCAAAAACTTAGGTAGGAGGATTAATGCTTTTTCCTCCAAATAGAATATCTAGGGCATATTCTAAGAATATTTTATCATCAGTCAAAAGGCATACCTCTATAGAGTGGATGATATTACGATCACATTTCTTCACCACATGATTCTTGGTAAATATATTTCAAACAAAATAACTTAATATCCCATCTTAGATGTCGAACACAATGATTGTTATCCTTTTGAAACATACATAGGATGGACTACAACTACAAACATGAACTCTAATAATATTAGTGTTGGCATTTTTGCCACATTGAAATTTTGTTGTAAATTTTCCAGTAAAACTTACAAATGCTTTTTGAGTGTTTTCACACATTGAACATTTTTGATGGGTGTAATTTCGGGCGCAATTAAAGTAAAATGCTTTTCCCTTCTCCGAAATGCTTTTTTGTCCGAAATGGCTTTTTCGCTCTCCGAAATGCCTTTTGCTTTTCGAAATGCTTTTTTTTTCGAAATGGCTTTTTCGCTCTCCGAAATACCTTTTGCTTTTTGAAAGGCCTTTTGCTTTCTTTGTTCTCATTAATTTAAAAAAAAATCAAGTTTCCAAGATTGGCCCCACTTATGGCAGTAGAATATTTTCCCAGAAAAAGTCGGAAGAAAAGGACAAATATTGGGGTACAATTTCATTTCACATAGGATGAAAGTATTAAATGCACATTCCAAGCAAAAGCTCGTTCCAGGCTAATTGAAGATGAAGGCCCATTTTTTGGGTGAAATTTCATGTTTTCAATGAAAATCTTCTTTGAAAAAGGATTAAGATTGATGAAGTTAATTCTTGTGGCAATATTATCACCAAAACTACCAGGTGCTTTGGACTCTAGTGCAATATTGTTCATTTTTGAGGCACCGACCATTTCGTGGGTATGCATTTCCAAGGTGCCACCATAGAGAATGAAATCAGATCGTTGATTCCTGCTGAAGCCTGATATGCCATGTGATAAAATCAGTATATATTTTCTTTGGCATTTGTTCATTGGTTCATTGTTGTTGCCGAGGAGAAAGTTGCTGCTATTGGTGTCTGAGTGGCCGACACCTTGCCTCCAAATGTATTTAATGAAAGAGGCGAAAACCTCTATAAATACTAATCAAATTTCCATTGTAAAGGAGGAGAGACATTTTGCAAGAAAACTTATCAAGTTCTCTGCGTAAATAAGAGATATTTGGCTTCTGATTTTGCAAGTGACTTTATGTGTGATTTCCTTCTATTTTATGCATTTCTCTTTTATGCTCGTATTTCTTATCTGCTAGTTAAATTTAAATTCTGCATCTGAGTTTAAATATTGTTGGTGAGGAAGTGAGTTTTGGAATGCAATCCTGGAGGTTATCTATGCAAGGTTGTAAGTAAATTATGTTGCTCTCTTTTATTATATGCTATTCATGTGCTTGAGTGAAATTCCTATTGTTAATATTTCCCCAATCTTACATTTTTGGCCTATGGCCATATTTCCCATCTCTTTCGATTATTTCCAATTTCTTTCCCGCAACTTTAGTCTTCAACAGTGTAGGATTTAGTAAGGGAACCAACCCTCTCTGGAGATTGGTCCGGAGGACATCTCTTTCCTTCGGCCTTTCAATGTTGGTCGAGTCTAGGGTGCACAAGTGATCATATCTTGTACTTAGGCAGATTTGTGACCAACAGTTTTTGGCACGCCCGGTGGGACTTAAAAGAGTCCATTCCTAGTAGAATTTAGGTTTGATGTTCACCTTTTTTCTGCCGAATGATTAGAACATCTGGCGACTCGATCATATCCAAAAATCTCCGAACGTGGGGATGGTGAAAGCTATACTTCATGATCACAAGATCGAAGGCTAAAAAATCTGAAAACCCCATTGAGTTTTTTGAACTCGATATCCAAAAATTAGGGGAAAGCCCTAGGTTGGTCACCCCGTCACTTACGTCATTCACAACATCCTCACAAATAGTTGGTGTGTTTTCTATTTCTTCAAGTCCAGTTAGTACTGCCACCAGTGTTCCTCCACCCCCACCTCATATTCCAGTTCACATGGCACAGCCGCATCAACAGCAGTAGTCACCAAGGCAGTTCCCTGCATGGAATAGCTCAGGAACCTTGAACTTGCAAGTACAAAACCCAGTTCCTCAAGCTGCATTAAAAGATTTGTCGACCTATGATGGTACTGGAAAAACTGCATATGAGCATATCCAAGATGTAGCTACTTTGGCAATGATTCATGACATTCTAGATGAGGATGTGATGGTTAAGTTGTTGGTCTTGTCATTGAGGGGAAAATTGCTCTATTGGTACCGATCATTGGAGCCTGGCATCATTACTTCATGGGATCAGTTGGCCGAGTTGCTGATCAAGAATTTCCATGAGCAGGTTGATCCATATTCTTTGTTGCACCAATTTACCACCATTCAGAGGTATCCTCAAGAAGAGATTGTAGATTTTAATGTCCGATTTGTGCAAAGTTGGCAAAGAGTTCCAGACGGTTTGAGGCCTACGCATGAACAAGCGATGTTCTATTACCTTCGAGCGCTTAGCACTGATATTGGTATGGCAGTGCACCAGGCCAATGTGAACATATTTCCAGATTTGTATACACAAGCTCAAAAGGCCGAAGCTGATTTGATTGTTGTAGGTAGGCTTCCCCCGAAGGTAACCATACCCATTATTCTTGATCTCCCACAATATCTTCATTCTAGCATGTTTTCATAGCCAATGCTAGCAATGTATCCAATCCCCTCATGGAATTTGACACCCCCTCCGATCGCTCCTATCCCGGTATCACAACAATCAACTTCTAGTTTTCCATAATTACCTACCCCGTCAGCTCCTCAATGACCTCCATCTATCCCATTTCCTACATTACCTGCACCACCAACACCACTACCTTTACCAGCACCTCCTACCCCCTCAAATCTTGATCCTTATATGACACTTTTACAAGAAGTGAAGTCCACTAATTCAGCTATAAGAGCAATGGGCAATAAAATCATAGTTATTGAAAGAAAGCAAGCCGAGAGAGATTTCCAACCTAGGAGATTTCAACCTCCACCAATCACTAGGGAACAAGCGGCTTCAACAAGCAAGGCCCCTGAAAGGAACCCAAATGTATCGATGAATGAGGAAGTTGGCCCCATAGATAGAACATACTAGTGCTCTACATGTAATGATCCACATGGTGAGGAGACTTGTATGGTTCATTTGAACTACGTGCAAACACTAGCTGCAAGCTCTTCTGGAGGTCAGGTTAACATGATTACTAAAATGGATCACAATTTCATGGTTCCATCCGAAGAACAAGTTTCAGTTCTCACAAGAGCTGGAAAGAAGCCAGTTACAGTAGATCTAGCTGAAATGGAACCGTTAAGGGTACCTGCTGACCCAAAGGTGCAAGATGAGAAGAAACAAGTGAAAGCTCCTGCTCCAACACCAAAGCCAAATTCACCTATTCTATTGAAAGACCTTTTACCACCACAAGCGAAGGACAGATTACAAGAAAAAGCATCGACTTCGTAGGCAAGAGCTGAAATAGAGGAACAAGCCAGAGAAAAGCTCAAGTACCCATATTTGACTAAAATATAGAGGGTAGAAGCCACACAACAATATCAGAGCAAATATGAGGCCACTAACAAAGAGGAGTCTGGTACATCCGCATACAACATTGTTGAGGAGTTGAAGAAGATTCCTGCTAAGGTTAGTCTTTATGATGCATTACAATTGCCTAGGCAAGTTGATCTGTTACAAGAATCATTGAAGTCTATGAAAGATAGTAGGAAAAGCCCTACCCAGACAATTTTTGCTCAAGCATTGACTACTTCAGCCACTGGAAAGAATAGACCACCTCCTTTCTATTTGTCACTCAGGATGGAAGGTTGGATAGTGCACAATTGCATGATTGATTCTGGTGCTGTGACAACTATCATGCCAAAGGCAGTTTGTGAAGTCATGGGTATGGAGTATACAAGGAGTAGCCCTGGAGTCTTGCAGTTGGATGGGACACCTATGAAAATAGTAGGTGTGATCAAGGATATTCCCATTGTCCTTCATAGTATGCCATAAATCACGGTCATCCAAGAAGTGGTAGTAGTTGACCTGGAACCATACTTTAGCATGTGCCTCTCAAGGGAGTTCACGGCTAAGCTGGGAGGATATCTTTCCTTAGACTACTCACATTTGGAGATACCATTCAAGGGAAAGAAGATTCACATTCATAATGAGAAGCCCTCACCTTTTCACATTGAGAAGTTGGAAGAAGAAAGTTCCCCAGGAGCGGTTAACATGATGACCGAGGAGTTAGAAGAAGTTGATTTAATGGAAGAAGCATTGGGTGAGCTTCACCTTGAGGATGAGTTTTCACTCATGGAATTCAATGTGATGGTTGGAACGGACATTGGCTGCTATACTATTATGAAGCCAGAGCAGATTGAAGAGAAGGTTCCTGATTCTCTTGATCCTATTGTCGACCAGTTATGGAGAATGTATTTTGATGGTGCCAGATGCAAGAATGGTGCAGGAGCTGGCATTGTGTTGATCTCTCCTGAAGGATTGCAAAAGACCTATTCTTATAGGCTAACTTGGGGTTGCACAAATAATGCAGCTGAATATGAGGTACTATGCCTTGGATTGAAGAAAGCTGAGAAGTTAGGTATTAAACAACTACAGATTTTTGGTGACTCTGAACTCATAATTAATCAGATCACTAACAGGTGTGTGTCAAAGCAACACTACTTGAAAGCTTATCGTAATAGAGTGTGGGACTTGTTTGAATCTTTCACTACTTTAAATGTTCAGGCGATTTCGAGAGAGCTAAACAAACATGCAGATATTTTGGCCTCTCTTGGTGCTAACTACTCCCCTGTGGAGCAAGTAGTTAGAAAGCCTAAGATAGTTAGGGTAATTTATAGACCCTCAGTTCTCGAAAAAAATATTCATTGGCAAGTGTTTGACAATGATGAGCAGATAGTCAATTTCCTACTTAAAGAAACTGCAAGCGTTGATGATAGAGTTCTTGCCGAAGAAGAGAGAGAAGGGATGATTCAACTAAAAAATAATCACATCCCTAGGGGACTGATTACACTTGAAAGTCTGTTTGACCAGAGTGATCGGGTTGAGAAGCACAAGATTAGAATAGATGCGAAGGATTATAGAGAGTTGAATTTGGAGCCTGAGAAAGTCATCAAGGTTGGAATAGATGGCACCCCAGAAGAGCTGGAAGATATCAAGAAATTGTGTTTCGAGTATCCAGATATTGTTGCTTGGAGCTACCACGATTTGAGGGGTTATGATAAGAATGTGATCCAACATACTATAGAACTGCAGGAAGGGGTAAAACCTTTTCGTCAGAAACAATGGCCTGTCAATCCCAAGATTGAAGTCCTCATGAAAGCGGAGTTGTTGAAGATGCTAGAGGCCAAGATAATCTATCCAATCAAGCACTCAACATGGGTGGCTAACCTGGTCCCAGTACGAAAAATAATGGAGACATTCGGTTGTGTGTTGACTTTCACAATCTAAACCAGGCATATTTAAAAGACCATTACCCTCTACCTCAGATCGATCAAATACTTCATGTAGTAGTTGGCACCCAGAGATTCTCATTGCTTGATGGTTTCTCTGGGTATAATCAGATTTGGGTGAAAGATGAGGATCAATATAAAACAACATTCACCACCAAGTGGGGTACTTTCGCCTACCAGTGGATGCCATTTGGACTTTCAAATGCTGGTGCCACTTTTCAGAGGGCTATGGACATTGCTTTCGGTGAGTTATTGAATAGGATTATTGTAATCTATCTTGATGATATGACTATGTTTTCACGTCGCAGAGAAGACCACATTGCTCATTTGAGGCAGGTGTTTGAGAAGTGTCATGAGTTTGGGATCTCGATTAATCCTAAGAAGTCCATATTTGTTGTCAAATAAGGGAAGTTGTTGGGCCATGTAATCTCGCAAGAAGGATTGGCGATCGATCCTGCAAGAGCTGAAGCCCTCCTGAGGCTACCATTGTCGGCCAATAAAAAATATTTGCAATATTTCTTTGGCCAAATCAATTTCATTCGTAAGTTTATTGTTGATTTCGCTCAAGTGGTGAAACCCATGACTGAGATTTTGAAGAAAGGTGTTGAGTTTAAATGGACTGACACAAGAAAATAGGCTTTCAAGGAAATCAAGGAGAGGATTACTCAGGCTCCAGTATTGATTAATCCTGATTATTCTAAAGATTTCATTCTCTATGCAGTCGGCGAACAAGAGAGTTATGCTGCAGTTTTGACACAACCGCAAGAGGATGGAGGTGAGAAGCCAATTGCTTTCTTGAGTCAGGTTATTTCTCCTCATCAAGAGAAATATAATTTTATTGAAAAACAAGTATATGCAGTAATGAAAGCATTGAAGAAATTTTGACACTTCGTTTCTCAGAGCAAAATGGTTGTGCATGTCATACACCCTGATGTAAGAAATTTTATTCTCCAAGGAGAATTAGGAGACAAGAGAGCAGGTTGGGTCTCAAAAATTCAAGAATATGATGTGGAGATCCGACCAACCAAGTTAGTTCGTGGGAGAGCTCTATGTCAGGAACTAGCCAAAAGTGCAACTTCTGAGTCATTAGATATGTTGCATGAGGATAGTCTGGATGAAAAAATTTGTGCAAACCATACCACCAATGATCTTGATTGGACCGAAGAGCTAATCGATTATTTTAACTCAGGCATATGTCCATCTCGCCTTGATGCTTCGCAACGTCGGAGATTCAGGTTGCAAGCTCTCAGATATACTTTGTTGCCTGAAGGGCTATTTTACAAAAACATTGATGGAATTCTTCTCAGGTGTGTGAGGGACTCTGAAAAAGAAAATATTTTAGAAGAATTTCATTCTGGACTATCAGGTGGTCATTATGCGGGAAGGCCCATGGCCTTAAAAATCATCCGAGCAGGCTATTTTTGGCCTACTTTGTTTGTTGATGCTCACAAAGTAAGTACTCATTGCGATAGTTGTCAACGATATGTTGGTAGAGTCAGAAAAGGAGCATTTCCTCTTCGCCCGATTCAAGTAGAAGCACCTTTTCAGCAGTGGGGCCTTGACTTTGTGGGGGTTATTGAACCTAACTCATCTGCTGGCCACAAGTATATCTTGACTATGACTGATTACTTCACCAGATGGACTGAAGCAATTCCAACCAAGAAAGTGGATCAAGCCACGGTCATTACTTTTCTCGAAGGATTGATCACTCGCTTTGGTGTCCCAGATGCAATTATAACAGATAATGGAACTCCTTTCATAGGCACCAAAATTAGTGAATTTGTGGGTACGTATGGAATTTATTTGAAAACTTCATCTAATTATTATCCATAGGGGAACGACCTGGCTGAGTCAACAAACAAGAACCTGCTCAAAATTTTGAAGAGGACCCTTGGCGACAATAAGCGGAGCTGGCACTTGCTTTTGAACCAAGCATTATGGGCTGATCGCATCTCGATAAAAAAATCCATCAAGACATCCCCTTATTCCTTGGTATACGGTAAAGAAGTTGTTTTGCCTATTCATATTGAATTACCGGCCCTCCAAACTTGGCATTTGGTTGATGATGAAAATGATGAGTCTGATCCCATGAGCATGAGGTTGGCTCAACTTTTACAGTTGGAGGAAGAAAGGGAGAAATCGTACCAAGCCTTCATAGAGCATGCTGAGATGACGAAGAGATGGTTCGGTAAAAAGGCTTCTGAAAGGACCTTTAAGGTTGGCGACCTTGTATTGAAGTGGAATGAAAAGAAGTCAAAGCCTGACAAACATCACAAGTTCGAGGTAATATGGGAAGGTCCATTTCAGATTACAGGTGCCAATCAAATTAATTCTTTTTATTTGCAAGATATGGATGGTAATGCACTGTCAATTCTAGTTAATGGTCTTCATTTGAAGGCCTATTATCAGTGAAAATAGAGATTGTGGATGTAAATATGTACATATTTTCCTTTTTACGTCTTTTCTTTCTTCTGATTTAAAAAAAAAAATTGAAAAAGTGGTCAAAGACCGGGACTTCCCAGGAGGTCACCCATCCGAGTACTACTCTAGGAAGGTTATGCTTAACTAGGTAGTTCTTAGAAAAATTGAAACCAGAAGATCAAATGGGATGATGTGTTTAGAGGATCCAAAATTTTGGAGGTGTAAAAAAAAAAAAAAGGCTCCACTTTTTGGGCCTTTTTGAACCATGGCATGGCCTTACCTAGAACCCCCCTTTTTTGATTTTCTCTTTTTTTCCCTTCCCCTCCCCTTAAAAAAAAAAAAAAATCCATTCCTTCCCTCCATAGACTTTACATTTGAATTTCCAATTCAAATTTTCCCTTTCCTAAAACCTCCCAAAATGCCCATTTCGGATTCTGAAATACCTTTTTCGGGTTCCAAATTTCCTATTTCTCACTAAAATTTTTTTTTTTAAAAAAAAAAAAAACCACCCTCCTTCACCATTCCCAAACCTGCCTTTTCCCATTCCGAAACACCCTTTTCGGATCCCGAAATGCCTGTTTCGGCCCCAAAATATCTTTCCGCCCTAAAAAAAAAAAAACTTATTCCTTCTATCCTCCTCCCCGAAATTTCCTTTTTGACCCCCGAGATGCCCATTTCCTCCCAAAAATGCCATTTCGGTCTAAAAAAAAAAACACCCACTTCCATTCAAACCCTCATGCCCGTATTTTCCTCCATGAAACTCCATTTCCATACTGCACTACCCGTCATCTCCGCATATTTCCATTTCTTCGCACCACGTCATTCACTCCGCCCATTCATCACGCTTTTAAAAAAAAAAAAATCATCATTGGAATGCATGTTGTGCCCATAAAATTAGCAAGATTTCCAATGGATACACATGAAAAATTATAAAAGGAGGCCAATTCTTCGATTTTCAATCAAGCATTTGCAGAGTTCCTATGAAGAAGTCTTGCGAGTTTCTTTTGCCCCGGGGTTTGATGTTCTTCGCTGCATATTCCAAGAAAGTTGAAGATGGGGAAGAAAGCCACGGAAGCCAAGAAGATGAAAGTGCAGAAAAAGCCTGAAATCGAAAAGAAGCAGCGAAAATCTCGAGCGGACGAGGATGAAGATGTTGAATTAAAACCCTATGATGATCGTCTAGCGCAGATCAATGATTGCAATATCACCAACAAAGGAGCGGAAAAATTGCGTTTGGATGTCGAATTTGCTGCACAAAAGATGTCTGTTGAGAGTCCCCGTACTATAGCATTTCATTCTCATCTCTCCTGGTACCTGTGTACACCCGTGCACCCATGTCCCGAGCTGATTTGGGCAATTGCGCAATGTTATAATGTTGATTCAAGAACTGTCCAAAATGCCCATGGAGAAGATTTATTCAGTATTTCAGCTAATTCCATACGGGATGTGTTTGCTTGTGGTGTGCAACCTCCATCTTATGCCACACACAAAAAGCTTAATTTTAAAGAAGAGGAAGAGAGGTATCAATCCACCATTCACATGCGGCAATTCATGGAGAGCCAGTTATTGAAGACACCACGATTTGGAGAGTTGTTGAAACTACTAGCGCCATTAAAGAATTTCAAGAGCCCAGATTTGTATTCCATGATAGCATGGCTGACGGGACTATCTTCAGATTCCATAGTGCACAAGTGGCAAGCGTCATTGGTGCAACGCATTTCACAAGTAGGGTTTTATGCTCCGACCGCCATGACAACAACTTCAAACCCGATTTTCTTTGATTGGGCAGATTTTTTGGAATGGAGGATACACTCACAATTGCAAAAGGTACAAAGTGGAGAAGACATTACTTTCAGGCATTGTTCTCTTTTGGCATGGTATTTTTTCTATCATATGCACTCTCACTTTGCCTTCATAGCAATAAATAAGATAGATGAAGCAGGAAAAGCATTGCCAGTATACTCATGGACTCAAAGTTTGTCGAAGGAGTCCTATTATAACTTCAACAGGATATTTTTAGGACCCGCCTTGGAGTTAATTTATGGAGTATGCAATAGAGTGCCTCGGGCCTTGCAAGCAGAAGTGGTTGATCAGAAAAGAGGTGATGTATTTTTACTGACACAAGGCGTGGTGGTTAGAATGTTTGGTTTTACTGGTAAACCTTTTTTGCTGCCATATTTTACAACCGAACACCTTTTTGCCTTGGAAGTAGCCCGACAAAGTGATTTCATCAATGATACCTATGGGTCAGGCCGGGGAAAGAAGAATACATGTGCTATGCCTTTCAAGTTTGGTGATATAACAGTTACTTAGAGTGGGCAGAATGAATTAATTGTTGAGATGCTCTATGACCATGGATTGGTTGAGCTTCCTCAACGATGGAAGTATGATCCTTTGGGTATTTTTGCCAGTCACATCAAGGCCAAGACTTTTCATTGTTGCCCTAGAGAAGACATCGTACAACAAAGGAATAATCCCAAAGGTCATGACCTTGAATGGCATGTGGAGAAGATGATGTCACTTCCTCCCTGGCATGATTTTTATGAGATGGAGGTCGAATATGATCCAAAAAATCATCCAGAGCAAGTTCCTCCTTCAGGTCTGTTTGAACAAATGAAGACAAAATTGCCTGATTGGTCTGATGAGAAGATTGCTGACTGGTGGATCATGAGGATTCACCGAAATAAGCCCAAGGTAAATTATCCATTGGTTATGGATGATGCATTTTCAATGATCTATGATGAACAATATGAAAAGTACCAGCCCCTCTCCCTTGCTGATTTAGTGCCTAGAAGTATTAGCAGTCCAGATAGAGAGGAAGATATAAGGAGACAAGAGGAAGCTTCTAAAGAAGAGAGGATAATGATTGAAGATGAAGAAGAAGAGCAATTTCCGTTGGAGGAGGAACTTCCACAAAAGAAGAGAAGTGTCGCTATGAGAGTTCCTTTCCCTAACATAGTGAAGAAACCTAGGAGTGGGGCCCTTTCTGCGTTGAGCACCAAATTGCTTCCTTCACCAACAATTGAGCCAATTGTTTCTTCGGATATATCTTCTTTGGCTCAGTTGGAACAATCAGGTCCAATGGTGACAACAATAAATCCGAATGTGGAGAAGGCAAGATCAGAAGGAGAGGACAATATTTCACCATCGGCTCAATCAATGTTAGAGCCCGCAGGTATGCATTTTATTTCTTCTTCTCTTTCTAACAAGCATTTGGTGACCACTATCTTTTCATCTACAGTTCCCATGTCAACTTCACCCCCAATTGCTACATCCACCTCTTCCATCCCCATTTCTATCCCATAGTCACAGGTCACCAGTGCTTCCCCAGTTTCACCCATTTCATCCTTTTCCCTTTCTTTCAGTTCATTCGCATCCGCCCCAAATCCATTCTTCCTTCCATTATCCTCAGATTCATCTTCCATGCCTTCTCATCCTATTTCTTCTATAACCATGCAAGCTCCTCTTCGAGTAAGTGTGGCTGAAGCACCCTCCACTTCCATCCCTATGGTTGAATCCAATCCTCAACAAGCCCTGTTCTTGTCTTCCCCAATTTTTGCAGTACAGGAGCCACTAGCTTCTGAGATGGAGTTGTTACCTGAGCGCTCGATAGCAAAAAAAATCAGTAGGGCACGACAAAGTTCATCAAGATGGTTGAAGAATCGCAAGAGAAAGGATGCGCTAGCCATGGCAAAACCAATGAAGAAAGTAACTTTTGATCCAGCAGCAATGGAAATGCACACGGTGACAATGGTTCCTCAGGTTCAGAAACCTCAAGGAGAAATGGTGCCCACTGATTATTCCTACCAAGCAATCATCGAGGACCTCACAAAGATGGATCCAACAGAGCAAATGGGCACCATACAAGTGGCATCGAGTTCAATTTACTTGCAAGCTGAGCATTATAAGGATTGTTTCATCAAGGCTGAAGCAAATATCAAGGAGCTAGAGGAGGCCTTAGCAGCACAAAAGGTCAAACTAGATACTGCATAGTCTGAATCTCAACAGTGGCAGTAGCAGGCAATACATTTGGAAGAGGAAATCATGGAGATCAAATAGGCAGCTACTCAGTTCTAGGCATCAGAGCAAGAAGCACAATTAAAGATCCAAGCCTTGCAGGACCAGCTTCAGAACTTGCAGAATCAGTTGGCGGTGAAAGCAATGCAATCCGTGACTCTTACCAAGGATAAGATTAAAGAAGCCCGTAGTCAATTGTTGAATGATTGTAGGAAGATGGCAATCAAGGCTACATTAGTTCTCATGTTTCTTCAGGAGGTACAAGCAGTTGTTTCATATGGCGGGCCTATAGTGGACAACATAGAGCAAGATTTAGAGCCAAAGTTGGAAATGGCCATGAAGATCCAGTCAATGACTCAAATGGATCTTTGGTTTCGTCCAATGAGTGAAATAGCCCATGATTGGGCAAGTGCCAAGATTACTGTGCATAGTTTTTTCTCCAAAATGGAACTGCTTAAAGAAGCCCGTAGACTACAGGAGACATTTGAGCATGAGAGGCGCATTTCCTTGGATCACTTTGAAACCATCGTAGCTAATGGTTTTCCTAGCTTTGTTGATGATCAAGGGAATATTCTGGCGAAGAAAGACCTGGATGCATTATGGGTGGTTTTCATGGATGATACCTCAGATATTGATAACTTGGAGGAGCCCATCACCGAAGAGCATGTACTATCATTGATGAGAAAATTCATTCGCATTGAGTCTGGATTATTGGAGCTCAGCCAAAAGGCTAAATATATTGATCTAGAAAAGGTGGAGACTTTTCGATATCTTGTGGATACACTCAAAGTTCGTGAGGCAATTACTGTAGATGCATGGGCTGATGCAGTTGTAGTGTATGAATCTATAGTGGCACATCTCAAAAAGTAGGATGAAGCTGGTACCAGTAGCCGACCATCAGATGCAATTGATAGTGGGGACTCTACGCCCAATGAATGAAGACCTGGGATCGATTGAATTCAGGTGAGCTGAATACCCCGTGAGCCACCAAAAATATTGGCATTTTTGCCACATTGAAATTTTGTTGTAAATTTGCCAGTAAAACTTACAAATGCTTTTTGAGTGTTTTCACACATTGAACATTTTTGATGGGTGTAATTTTGGGTGCAATTAAAGTAAAATGCTTTTCCCTTCTCCGAAATGCTTTTTGTCCAAAATGGCCTTTTCACTTTTGAAATTTTTCGCTCTCCGAAATACCTTTTGCTTTTCGAAATGCTTTTTGTCCAAAATGGTTTTCACTATCTGAAATACCTTTTGCTTTCTGAAATACCTTTTGCTTTTCGAAAGGCATTTTGCTTTCTTTGTTCTCATTAATTTAAAAAAAAATCAAGTTTCCAAGATTGGCCCCACTTATGGCAGTAGAATATTTTCCCAAAAAAAGTCGAAAGAAAAGGACAAATATTGGGGTACAATTTCATTTCACATAGGATGAAAGTATTAAATGCACATTCCAAGAAAAAGCTCGTTCCAGGCTAATTGAAGATGAAGGCCCATTTTTTGGGTGAAATTTCATGTTTTCAATGAAAATATTCTTTGAAAAAGGATTAAGATTGATGAAGTTAATTCCTGTGGCAATATTATCACCAAAACTGCCAGGTGCTTTGGACTCCAGTGCAATATTGTTCATTTTCGAGGCACCGACCATTTCGTGGGTATGCATTTCCAAGGCGCCACCATAGAGAATGAAATCAGATCGTTGATTCCTGTTGAAGCCTGATATGCCATGTGATAAAATCAGTATATATTTTCTTTGGCATTTGTTCATTGGTTCATTGTTGTTGCCGAGGAGAAAGTTGCTGCTATTGGTGTCTGAGTGGCCGACACCTTGCCTCCAAATGTATTTAATGAAAGAGGCGAAAACCTCTATAAATACTAATCAAATTTCCATTGTAAAGGAGGAGAGACATTTTGCAAGAAAACTTATCAAGTTCTCTGCATAAATAAGAGATATTTGGCTTCTGATTTTGCAAGTGACTTTATGTGTGATTTCCTTCTATTTTATGCATTTCTCTTTTATGCTCGTATTTCTTATCTGCTAGTTAAATTTAAATTCTGCATCTGAGTTTAAATATTGTTGGTGAGGAAGTGAGTTTTGGAATGCAATCCTGGAGGTTATCTGTGCAAGGTTGTAAGTAAATTATGTTGCTCTCTTTTATTATATGCTATTCATGTGCTTGAGTGAAATTCCTGCTGTTAATATTTCCCCAATCTTACATTTTTGGCCTGTGGCCATATTTCCCATCTCTTTCGGTTATTTCCAATTTCTTTCCCGCAACTTTAGTCTTCAACAATGTAGGATTTAGTAAGGGAACCAACCCTCTCTGGAGATTGGTCCGGAGGACATCTCTTTCCTTCGGCCTTTCAATGTTGGCCGAGTCTAGGGCGCACAAGTGATCATATCTTGTACTTAGGCAGATTTGTGACCAACAATTAGTTTATTTTATTTTACCTATTTGCATGCACAATATTTAAAATAAAATATTTGTTGTCCATATTCAATTCAATGACTATAAATTATTAAATACATTTAACATTAGGTTTTAATGATGTGCTCTTTGATGAAATCAAATCATCAAACAAACATACAACTAAGGTGGGTCAATGATTAATATGATCTAACAATTAAAATTGCAATTGCATGCATATTTATTTTATTCAAAAGTTATGTCTTCTTAGCACTCATCCCTTCAACCCTTATATCTAATAATGATCACACATCTAGCATGAAATACTTGACATCCTACTTCATGCATGATATGATGCTTGTTTTCAATAGGCATATGTACAAGATATTATTTCCTCTTATCTTAGCTAGGAATCATTGTCTCCAAAGAAAACATTATAGTGGCTCAATTGACAATTTTTAGTCTTAATTTTTTATCTTTGATTTAATAAATAACTTCATAGTATGTTATGGTTTTCACATAAATTTTACGTATTCCTCCATGATATATTAGGGAGCATCTAATAATATATACGTAGCATCTTCTATTAATAGAATTAATCTGATCTTAAAAATCCGATGACTATTATATGGCCCAATGAAATGATGGATGGGTCAACAACATGGTATTTTTTCACATTCATATAGATAAATAATGCATGTCCAATGCACAAATCCCTAAAAAAACTCAATACCTTTGGCATGCAATAAGTAATTGAATTTTTTCACATGTGTGTTAACAACATATTTCTCTCTTATTAGATGACATGTAGATTACATTCATCTTGTTTTCTTTGACAATGTTTTACTTTAACTCTAGAAGTGGTGCTTGTGCTTTCAATTGCATTCTTTGAAAATTTTTTCCTCTAGTTTTTTTTTTTTTTTAATAGTGCATGTCCAATATCTTCTATCTTGACTCAAATTTACAAAATATGTTTTACATGCAAGAAATATAGGCTTTATCTCCATCTCTTGATATATTTAAAATTTTTTTGTACCTTCAACACCTTTGTTGAAATATTCAAAATAATTTTACCTTTTGATGGCTTCACACCTATTATCTTGGAAATATATTTTCATTTGATGCCTCTCACTACACCTTCTCCTATCATGTCCATATTTATATTCAATGTCTAGTTCTTCTAGTACATAGTGCCCATTATTCTTATTATGAAAGTTTATTCTTATTAACATAAATCATTCACCAATATGTAGAAATATCAAATCACTCATCCATAAATAATTATCCACAATAATAATCCACACAATGAGACAAATATATATAATACCCTTAGGGTAGGGCAACACAAATAATACTCCTCAAGGAAGGAAAACTCCACAAGTTCTCCGAATATGAGAGTGCCACTTAGACATGCAAAGTCTTGTAAATCACTTTGTGGGTAAAGATAATTACAAGTAATACTTCATGTGAATTATGATCCATGATGATTATAATGATAACATTTCTTATTTATATACCCATATTATACACCTTCATCCCACTTATTATTATAATATAATCAATCCTAGGTTATGTGTGGCCCATGCCAACTATCCATAATACCCATATACAATATAATATCATATCCCCATATAATTATTCTTAGGTACCATAGCATTCCATCCTCCTAACAAATGTTTTATCCTTGAAACATGAGAATAAACTAAATAATATGATCTTACAAGCAATGCTCACAATTGGTACCAATCTTGATCATCCATCCATCCCAGTAAAATTTTGATCGGTAGTGGTCTTCAATGATGCCAAGATACTATTGTGCCACTTGAATATATATAACTACACTATTGCCTTAATACTTTTGCTTCTCTACTATGATATTTCAAATATTGTTCCTTTATTTTGCTACACCACTTTGAAATCCAAAATTACTATGCTTTTTATGCCAAATACTGCCATACTTGATGCCTTTATAACTCGATGTAGATCCATAATAATATTTATGCCCTAAGCCATACTTCCAATATTTTTTCACTCAAGGTGGTGAGGGTAGCAATATGCTATAACCTTAAACTAACATTCTATTTCCTTTAATTATTTAGCATTTTGTTGCTCTATTTTAAATTATTCCTCATGATATTCTCTCTTATGCTCTTCTTTTGGTGTGTCCTTGTGTGCTTATTTGACGGACTCTACTATTTCTACTATTGTAGATTAAAATGTTAATTCTTCTATTATTTTCTTAATTTTTTGCTTTACCATAACTACTTTCTTCTTCTTGGATCCTTGCTCCTTAAGTTCAGAAATATCCTGCAGTGTTATCCTATTTTTTGTACCATAATTCATAAAATTATTTTGTATAATAATGTTAGTAGTACCCAAATAATCCAACCAAGGATAACCAGAAACAATATTCATATCAACCATCTTAGTAGCATGAAAATATAAATGTAAAACATATTTATCCATGGTGATCTTCAAATCTTAGAAAAATAAAAAATTCTCACCCTCAAGCTGTATGTCCTTAATTTTTGTTGCTTGAACCTACAACCTCTTAGCAAAAGCAATATTAATAAAATTACATCTACTACTAGGTTTAATGGAAATAATAAAAATTTTCATATAAATGCAACCATGAATCTATAAAATATAATTTTTGTACTCAAACAAATCCCTTTGTCCACTTTTAGCTTATCTACTACCAAAGGTTGGTTTCCTCAGTTTATACACTAACATATTTTTTCCCGTATATAACTTAGAAATTTTCTAGATCTCTTTTTAATTCATTTTTTCTTTCTAAAGCATGTTTATTTCTTTCGAATAGCCTTTGAGTATATTCTTCAAATTAGCTATTTTTATATGGGTCCCAATGACATAAGAACGCATTCTCCAATTCTCCCCAAGTGTAGCTATTATTCTTTTAAGTCATAAAACACAACCACCATATTTTAGCTTCCTTTTCTAAAAATATATTAAGATGGAATTTTCACTAGGGATTAGTATAATATAAAGATAAAAAATATGTCCACAAGTTTCTAGCATCAATATCATCTATCTAGAAAACTTTTGAAGTGCCATTAGATCACATCCAAAAAAAAAATAATGCAAACTAGAGTTTTAGATAAATATGTTTCCCCATAAATTTGAAGCTAAAATTCCATATAAACTATTAGGCCCTAAAAAAACAATAGATGGTTTAATTACCCTAACTGCTAGATATTTTAAATTTTATTTTCTAGAAAAAATGAATTGAAATTCATCACTTCTCTTATTCCAAATGATTGACTTAATAGGGTCATATCTCCCTCAATTCTACTTAGATTCCTTCATATAGCTACTCATTTTTAAGCCTTTAAATTCCAAACAAAATGGAATAAGAATTTTTTGAATTAGACAATTTTATACAAAGATATGGCTCCCAAAAAATTAGACGTTTACTAGAAAAAATTCCCTAACACTACTCTTGTTCTAGATGACTGACTTCACAAGGTTGTATCTCCTTCAATACTGCTTGAATTCCTTTATATGAACAATCATAATAAAGCTCTTAAAATTATAAATAAAATGGTGTAGGAATAATCTAACTTGAACAATTTTACATAATTATATGTCTTCTAGAAAATATTTTTATATAATTTTTCAATACACAAAAAAATTCCCACTCTACCAGAATCATTGCTCTATTACCACTAATTATAAAACTTTGTTCTCATTAACATAAATCATTCACCAATATGTAGAAATATCAAATCACTTATCCACAAATAACTATCCACAATAATAATCCACATAATTAGACAAATATAGATGATACCCTTAGGGTAGAACAACACCAATAATACTTTTTAAGGAAGAAAAAGTTCACAAGATTTCCCGATATGAGAGTTCCACTTATATAGGAAAACATCTCATAAGCCACTTCATGGAAAAATATGACTACAAGTAATACTTCATATGAATAATGATCCATGATGATTACAATGACAATATCCCTTCTTTATATACCCATATTATAAACCCTCATCCACTCATTATTAAAATATAATATAATAATATAATCAACCATAGGTTATGTGTGATCCATGCTAATTACCCATAGTATCCATATACAATTTAATATCATATCCCCATATACCTATTCCTAGGTGCCATAGCATTCCACCCTCCTTACACATGTTTCATCCTAAAAACATGAGAACAGACTAGATAATATGATCTTCTAAGCAATTATGACAATTAATACTGATCTTTATCATCCACCATCCAAGTTAAATCTTGATTGGTGGTGGTCTTTGATGACATCAAGTTTCCATTGTACCACTTGAATATCCATAACTACATTGTTGGCTCCATGATTTTTCTAATCTACTTTGATATTTTGAACATTTGGTTCTATTATTCTCTGATGCTACTACACCACTTTGAAATTTAGAATCACTATAATTTTTTGACAAATAACGCTATACTTGACACCTTTTTAACTCCATATAGATCCATAATAATATTGATGCCCTAAGCCATACCTCCAAGATTATTGTTGCTCAAGGTGGTGATATGCTACAACCTTAACCTCACATTATGTTTCCTTTGATTCTTTAGCATTTTATTTATCTATTTTAAATTCTTCCTCATGCTCTTCTCTCTTATGCCCTTCTTTTGGTGGGTCCTTGTCTACTTCTTCCATGGACTCTGCTATTGTTGTTACTATAGATTTTACTTTTGATTTTTCTATTGGTTCCTTAATTTTTTCCTTTACCATAACTTATTATTTCTTCTTCTTGGATCCTTGATCCTTAAGATAAGAAATATATTATTGTGTTATCTTTTTTTATTGCACCATAACTTCATAAACTTCTTTTGCACATTAATGTTAACATTACCCAAAGAATCCAACCAAGGATAACCAAGAACAATATTTATATCATCCATCTCAGTAGCATGGAAATCTAAATTTAAAACATATTTATCCATGGTGAAATTCACATCTTCAAAAACCTGAACATTATCATACTCAAGTTGTATGTTCTTAATTTTTGTTACTTGAACCTGCAACTGCTTAGCCAAGACAACATTGTTAAAATTATATTTTCTACTAGGGTTAATGGAAATAATAATATTTTCCTTTTGAATGCAATCATTAACTTTCAAAATAATTTTTTTAGATTCAAAAAAACCCCTCTATCCACTTTTTAACTTATCTACAACCAAATATGTGGTTCCCTCAATCTGCACATAGACATATTTTTTTTTCCTTCTACCATTTCTTAGAAATTTGCTAGATGTTTCCTTTTGAAGCATGTTTATTTCTTTTGCATAGTCTTTGAGTGCATCCTTCAAGAAAGCTATCTTTTTATATAAGTTCCAATGACTTAAGAATGCATGCTCCAATCCTACCAAAGTGTAGCTATTATTATTTTTAGTCATAAAACTTAATATTCATATTTTAGATTCATTTTCTAAAAATGTATTAAGGTGGAATGTCCAACAAGGATCAATATTGTAAAGCAGAAAAAGATCAACATTAGTAATAGCAATGAATAAAAAAAACAACAAAATACACATGAAATGAATGATATCATATATTTTATTAAATCAAGGAGCCTTGATCTCCACTTTATACATCCATGTGCCCCAAATCAGGGGTTACATGACTTTGATTTGTTTTGATACAATATTTACAATAGAGAGGTGAAACTCTCTAGCTGGATCAATTGACTGTGGTGTCTTTCGATCTTCTTTGCTCTAAAAAAGGATTGATTGGGATTGTATATCTACTATGGGACCACGCTGAGTTGCAACAACTATCAATTAAAATGTCTACACATGCATACAAACAAGCCATAAAAATAGATTAGTAGTACATGTGAGGGCTCCACTGTGTGAGGCCCTCTATAAAATGTAGATCTACAAAAACCTAAGTGTAATGCTTGTGAAATGTAAATAAAATACAAGAAAATATAAATAAAAAATAACCAGTAACCTTGTCAATACCTAAATTGCTGGATCTATACTTTTGCTGGTTCGATCTGAGATCACATGGATTCCTGAAAGCATTCGAGGGCTCAGTGGATGTAGCATAATATATGATGGATGCCTAGAGAGTTTGTAGACTATTTTGGATGCCTTGCAATATTCTAGGAACATCCTATTATGTTTGTATGTTATATCGGATTCTCTGTAGCATTCAGATCTGATTCGTAGATGTTTTTAGGGTTGAATGGTGGATATGGTGGCGGTGAGGGTTTGTGCGAATGCAAAGGGTAAATGTGATAATAGAATGTTTGACCTCTCAAGATTTTTGATTTTGATCCTCATTCATGATAAGTGAATGATATTTTATGATTGCCCTTGATTCATGTTAGGGTTTCGATGACATCAACGAGTGGCCAAGATTAAAACATGATGAAGGGCTAATATTGTGATTTGATAAGTGACACAGATTGCATTGAATGAGTGGCCAGGATTAAGACATGATGGACGACTAAGATTTATTCATATATATAAATATAAATATATAAAATATTTATATTTATATATAAATAAATAAATAAATAAATATATATATATATATATATATATATATATATATATATATATATATATATATATATATATAAAACTAATGGATGGTTGTGATTTTATCGCGATGAGTGGATAATGAGTGGCTAGGATTTGGTGTCTACAAATGCCTCTTTTTGTATCACGTTGCATGAAACACAATGCAATGCAAAAAAAAGAGACACCTAGTTTGGTGGAATGGACTCTTTCCTCAGGTGCACAAGAAGATTTTGAAAAATGTGTGGTCGTAGCATATTCCCTCAATTGAAAAATGAGTGAAGAATGAATCTCATGAGCCAATTGATAGAATGTGGATGATGCAATGAATGTGAATTATGCCATGAATGTGTATGATGTAATGGATGTGATGATTGATTGATTCTACTTTTACCCCAACATAAAAGGGTTTTTAATGTGATGATGCTACCTTTGCCTTGGTAGGATAGGGATTGTGATGGATTGATTGACTTTGCTTTTGACCCAACAAAAAAGGGTTTTTGATTGGATGATACAATGGATGCATGTGATGCATCATGATATTAGAAATCAAAATCAAATTTAGTTGCCACAAGTTTGGGGTGATTCTGTGTTATTAAAAAATATGCCTTTTGTTATCATTGAAATGTAAAGTAAATGATGAAGTAAAAGAAACCTAGTTCACTACCCAGTGACCCCACATATTTCATAATGCAAAATGATGAATTAGAATTTTTTTTGTATTTGTAAATCCCACAGAGAGGGTATCAATGAAAACGTTGATAAAATTAGTCTGAACACAGTCTCACTCGAGAAATGAGGGACAAAAATAATTTTTTTTGACCAAGAGGAGGTGGGATGATAATATGAGCAAGCATCCTTATGATAATATACTCATTCTATAGAATTTCATGGATAACCAATCACTGCAATCGCTAGGGGGATAGAGTAAATCACTAGATACGAGGTTCACTTGATAATGAAAGTGGATTTGATAATGTTGAATAAGGATATAAATGCATTGACTTGTGAATTTGTCAATGTAAAATGGAGATGTAAATTCTCACCTATCATTTTAGGGGTGAGAAAGGTACTATAGAAGATCAATTGGGAGTGGCTGGAGTAAGTAGGGTTGGATGGATGTGCATGAATTGAGGTAGTAAGGGCTGATGAGGAGTACATATCTGCCATAGTAGAGTGGTGGGACATAGATAGGGGGACCTTCTAGCTCCCAATAGGGGAAATGACCATGACACTTGAGGATGTTCATCGCATCTTCTGAGTACTTGTGGAGGGTCTGCATGTATGGGTTGGATACAATAAGGGATATGAGATGAGTCATATTTTTAATGATGGATGGAGGTATGTGAAGATAAGTGGTGGTGGTATTAGATACTTGGAGATGTATGTGTAGGGGTAGTTGGGGGTACTTCCAACCTATGTCATGTTTTTTTTTGCTAATGTGTTGGTGCCTAACAACACTAAAAGTTGATTTTCTTGGAACATGATTTATTTGGTATTCGATATAATTTATGACCCTTGGGTGTACACTTGGGAGTCTTCTATTCTATCTCAAACATACATGGAGCTATATGAGGTGAAGAGGTGGGGGTTAAATAAATTTAGCTATAGTGTGTTTCTTCATATCTAGAGCTGGGAGAATTTGAGTATAGCTCATCCTATAGGTCTATCTTGTGAGTGGGATAGGGATTAGTCCTATGCATTAAGATGGTGGGAATCTAAGGAGATAAAACTGAGACATCTTGGTCATAGTGACTAGGAATGAAGATATCTATGGGTAGGGTTGACACCTAACCAGGTGTATTGGTGACCATGGTAAGATGCTAGGTGGCCCACTAATGAAAGGTAATTACGATAGGTTAGGTAGGACAGATGGATGGTTGGTAAACATGGTAGTGAGGTCAATATGATATAGTTCTCACGGGTGTTGTGATAGTTCATGATACAATAGAGGGCATCTAACACTCTAGTGCTATACAAGCATCAATCTAATGAGTTGAGTTTATCTTGTACTAAGTCATGGCAAGTGGAGTATGAGGATGATAAGTAGATGGATCTCCTAGATGTGGATGATGTTAGGACCACAATGGAGTATGATTCCTGGTTCGCTTATCAACCTCCATGGGTACTAAGTTAGGTGGTGGATGAGGGAAGTGGTGATGATGAGAAGGTGGTAGTCAAGGTAGAGGAGATTCCTTAACGTCAAAGATATTGTCAATCCAACAATGGAGGGAGATAGTTGAGGGCCACAATAGATCATCCTATTAAGGTTAGAGGATATGGTGAGGGTAGGGGTGGTATGGAGGAGGTTCTAGAGAGACCTCCTAGTTATAATGAGGAGGAGTGGGCTGAGCTCCAATCTAAGTTAGATAGCCTAGTTGAGGAGCAGGATCTACTCTGGTATATGATGGTAGAGTGGGATGTAGGGATAGCAACATGAAATGCAAAGAATGGTTGATTATAGATTAATATGGAGGTGCATACTATGATAGGTGGAGGTGAGGATTCAATAGTGAGGTTGTGAGTAGAGCTGGCATTAAGGGATGCTCATCAAATATAGGATGTGTCATGAATTTGATCTAGATATGGATACATTCATGAGCTAGAGGATTACCTTATGCAACATGGCATTGGACTACCAGTGCGGCCTTCCTCTTTCGTATCTAGCTCTATTAGGCATAGTGACTCTAGGTATAGTGAGTCACACTCGAGGGTTCCTCAGGATACTGATATCTTAGGATCATAGGGGTCTACCTTTGTGTGCTAGCTAGGGGCCTCTCATTTTTGTATATGAACCTTAGTGATCCATTGTATACATCCTTCAGGTATACTTTGTACATGCAACATTTATATATATACATGGATTTTCTTTTGTGTATGACTTTTGTGTGAATGTATGTATGAATGAATATGTATATGATGTTGTGGATATATAATGATAACAATGTGTATGCTCTATTATGATAATATAAATGAACATATACTCTCATGATCATTTGTAGTAGTTTAGAGTTTGCTTGACCATTTTTATCTTTGTTGCTTAATCAGGGATACCAACATCTAATGGTGGAATATGAAGTGGAAGACTCGTGTAGTGATGTGACTATGGTATGGATGTGATGTTTTGAATTATGGGTTACTGATTTAGAATTATTTTGTAGAGTTCAAACAAACTCAAAAAGTTCTATCAAATATCTCAAAGACCAAATGTGTGTGTAGTGAATGTTTATTTACCAATCATGAGTATGGTGATGACTCAAACCAATCAAGAACCAATGTGTGTGCAAGTGAATTCATTTACCACTCTTGATTAAAGTGAGATGAAATATATAATGGAGAAGACCAATAATATAGCTTGTCCTTATGTGTGATCATAGGTATCTTAGAGAGAGATATGTTTCCATGCATGAGCGTACTCCACTGCTAGTCAAGCATCTATAGTCTTGGTGGATATTAACTCCATAGTCCAATGGAAGATGATATTTAATCTTTGGGGAGTCAGACTATAAAACCATTTGGATGGAAATGTAGTGCTATCCTTACTTCTTGGGGATCTATGGTGCATGATTTGTAAAATATTTAGAGCGTTGGTGAATCATATTATCAACCAAGGTATAATGAGAAATTTACCCTATCCTTACTACTCATTATTTTATTTTGAAGTGTTGTTAGTGGTGAAGACAACTATTTTTATTTTGGACTATGTGTATAATGTAACAAGCAAATATAACTTTTTCTCTTTGAGGTTCAACCCAATAAGAGGGAAAATCAGATAAGTTGGTGCCATAGAATCCAAGAGATACAAGAGGTGATACAAGAAGATAGTATATCAGGAAGATAAGATAGTGAGTCTAATGAATATATCATAGTTAGGCCATAAAGCAACACAACATGAAGATAAATGGATGGTTTACAGAATTAAGATAAATTGGAATTCAACTATGGTAGTGCTGAGGTGTATGGATATCTGCATTATGTATGGTAATGTTTTATGGGTAATTTTTGAGCCAAGAAGGACTGGAGGAGGATTTTATTTCTCTCTTGATGCCTATCCAACTCATTTTACCTTGTAATACAACTTCTATAAATATAACATATTTTTTATTTTTTCAAAATACAACTAACGTGCTTTGAAATACTATTAAGGATAAACTCCTTTGATTTGCTTTCCAATGTATTAAAGGTTGATTTTGCTTGTATCTCCAACATAAATGCTATATGAACTCAACCTTATATTATACACCTTATTACTCCTTAATGAAAGTAAATTTAATCGATGTGAGACTTTACATTTATGAATGTTGAATGCATAAGATAATTGATGCAATCTCTTTCTCAATTGTAGGCATCACATTTCCTCGATGGTGGATGTATGGTAGTGATGACAATGAGTTGCTAGATGTCTCTTGAATGTGCCTTTGATCATTAATTGATCCTTGGATAAGTGCCTCAAATTCTACCTTAATTGTACCTTTAATCCTCTCTCGATCATGTCTTTGATTCTCTTAATACCACTTAAATGTGCCTTGACTTCTCTACATTCAATGCTAGCTCAGGATGCCCTCTCTATCTCTCTGTGCTCTTATTTTTGGAAACTATAAATATGCTTTTTCCTTCTTGGTGTAGGTTCCAAGTGGCACTAGGAGTTGCTCAACGCTCTTGATCTCCTCCTTAGGTGGTGCAACACTTATTTTAGGTCTTGAGAAGCGTTATGCTACATGGTGCAAGTTTTAATGTAACTCTTTGGTGTTGATGAGCACTGAAGATTCTATTATTGAGTGTTGGAATTATTATGATAGACATTATTTTGTTTGAGCATCCTTTCAATTGAGTGCTGGCGTTATGAATATGGAGATGCTATTTCACCTTTTTACCAAGTGGCACAATATCACTTGGTAGAAAATTTCAAGTGTTACTCCAATATTGTGCACGTAGGGTTTTCTCAACATCTCTTACTCAATGTCTATTTCTTACCATCGAATGCCTTCTTGTATCTTATCTCCAATATTTTTTAAGGTGATACTATGAAGTTGGCTCCAGCTATGGAGGTTCTCAAGCACTGCAATGGAGGTTCTATGGTGGTTATTGATATGCATATTGATTGGAAATTCATATGAGTTGGACCCTTGGTAATGCACCTTGCTTTCACCTTATACTTCACTGCAATATGCTATCCTTGGTGCTATGTTTTATGTAGGATGATATTCACCTTACGTAGGCCCTTTTTATACTATAGGTTGATGTTGTCTTAGGTTTTGGATTTGATGATAAACATCGATGTCTTATAACACCTTGATGAGGCAGTTTATGATCCTTATGGATGGCTCTTTACTAAAGCACCTTGAGTTGTGCTTTCCTTTTTTGATGTTGAACCCTTTTAGAATGGCTCTTCTTTAAGCACTTTTTCTAGTGCTAATGGTTGTCACTTGTAGATAGGATTATAGGCTTCGAAGTGTATCCTTAAGACACTTACCCTTTGTCTCCACTTGAAGTAATAGAATACAAGTTTAGTGCTTGAATAAAAACCTGTAATATGCACCTAAAATCTAAGACTTCCTAGTCTCCTATTGTAGCTCTATTTTTTGGTTTTGATGGTAGATTTATTCTCCACTCCTTGGAGGAATAACACCTTATTTGGTGGCTTCTTTATGCCACAATAAGCTATAGGTTTTGTGCATCGAATAGTGTCTCTAGAAACTTTGATATTATACTAATTTGTGCACTTTGGTCTTCCTCCTTAACTTAACAACCAATGCACTTAATAACCTTTTAAGAGTAACTAGTATAATGCACTAGTAATTTCTCCTTATTGCTTCTTGTAAATAACTCTTAAAGGTAACTCAAAATATGCACTTCAATCTATGCAACCTTCACTTAAAAGTAATGTCTTCTTTGCTATAACTAGATAATAGGAAGATGATATTTTTATTTCTTTCAAAATATATCTAACTCCTATTTTAATGTACATGTATTAACCTTATTAGAAACTACCTTCTACACTCCTTTGAAGACTTTAATATGCAACCTTATCTTTGCAAATTTTAAACCTTAATAAGGTGCCTAATGGAACTTGATAACAAACCAAATAATTAAAGTTCAACTAATGAACCTTATGCACCAAAGTTGCTTACCTTAATGATCTATAGATAATGGATGTCTTGTTGATTTTATTCACCATTTTTTACTCCCTTAGTTTTATGAAATCATAGCTCTTCTTGTCTGTCCAAAATAGCTTTGAAATCACTAATTTGCATCTTTCTAATTCTTCTACCATTGCTACATGATTTTGTAGTTTGATGGCTTCAAATATCCTTTAGGATGTATACAAGAAATTTGAGGTTTCACAACTAGTTTCCACTAAAATGCTGTCCTTGAATCTCAAAAATTTGGTATGGAACTCCTCAAAATCATAGTTGAGATTTTCTCTCAAGAACCCTTCAATATTCTATTATAGATTTAGCAAATGCCTATCTCTGAAATGTGCCTTCTAGCTATAAAAAGTAATCTTCAAATATCTTGGATTTGGTATGCTCCTTCTACATCCTTTCTCCTTAAACCTCCTTATCAAATTCTAAATTCAATCTAGGCCTTCTTCTTAAGAATCTAAAAGTCTTGAGGTCTTCACCAATATCCTCCAAAATTTTGCAAGCTTCTTTCCAAATTCTTCTCCCTTGGGCTTATTGCCAGATGGTGACAATTGTCCCAAGTTATTTTATCAAGAACTTCTCCTTGGTGGTAAATTTAGCCAATGAGTTCTCCTCAGAACTCCTTCAATGACATTTTTTAAATCTACTTCGATGAGGCTCTCCAAGTCTTCTTCTTATTTCTCCTTGAGACCTCTTTTTTGGTGTCTTTAATCGTGTAGCTTCTCTGATATTCTTAATGAGACATTTTCTTAAAAATTATAATATGGAAGTTTAGCAATGATATCTCCTTCTTGGATATCTAAAATCTACTACTTCAGGAACATGAATTTTGTTAGGCCTTCTCTATCTCTTCCAAAATTGGAAGTTCTTTAATGGGACCTCTTGTAGGTCTCTTCAACTTCTCAGGCTGATTTCTTCTACTCCTTCAAGGTGAAGTCTTCAATATTCAATGGATATCACCAATATCCTATCTTCACTAGGACTCTTATATGGAGTCTCTTCAATCTACTATTTATAGTCTTCAATGGATATGACCAACCTCCAATCTTCTTGTGGGCTCTTCTTTGGAGTCTCTTCAATCTGCTATTTATAATTTTTAATGGAGATCACCAACCTCCAATATTTTCCTAGAATCTTCTCTGAGTCTTTTTCTTGAATCAACAACAAAGCTCCTATGACCTTTTCTTCTTCTACACTCTACAAATATGCAATATATAGTAATGGGATATTTTATTTAGGCCTCCAAATATTTGTTCTTCTATTTGTTTCTTCTGGTGTTAGATTTATTCTACATAAGATATTATTCCTAGATATTTTGTAGGATGCTTCCCAACTTTCTTTGAATCTCATTTTCCTACAACAAAGTATTAGTACTATAATGGAATATATTCTAAATCTAGAGATAATCAATCTTCACTAGTTAATTTGTCAATCTAGTGGAATTAATGTCGAGTCCTAGTATTCACAAGTTTTTTTACAACATTGTGGAAAGACTCTAGCCAAATGCAATATTAGAAATTCTAAAAATGAAAATTTTGGATTCCTCTCAATGTCACTTATGGCTCTCCCTATTTCCTAATGATCTAGCATGTGCTCTGATACCATTGTTAGCTTTTGATGAGTATATAATATAGGAAATACAACCACAATATGTAAGATAAGCAAGCTATGATATCTATATGATAATGGTGCTATAATATACATGAAAACAAAGAGATACAATTTTGCAATAACTCATAAATATGTCATTAATGAAAGCTCACAAAAATATTACAATGCAGTATAATGGAGGACATGAACACTCTATAAACTATTTTTAAAGGAACTACATTGTATTCCTCTACCAATCTATACTATGCACCCTCTAAATTATCTAACCCCTATATTCACTCATTATAAGGCCTATATATAGTAATATAAGTTCCTTGACCATCACTCTACCTTTGGCTCTATCCTATGACTCACGTACATGTGGACTACATGCACATTTACATCATTGCACATTCTAACACTTGTGCATTTATTACATGCTGAAGTAACTACTTAGTTTTACTCTAAAGTAAACTCCTACTCTAGTAATGTACCCAAGGTGGTACATTAGCATGTACCCAATAATATAATATACTTTAATAGTTTTACCCTAGGGGGTAAAATAGGCAAGGGGGGTAAAAACAATTCATTTTTACCTAAAGATAAAATAGAGCTCTAGAAAAAATGTAGTAGATAGAGAGATGGTATAATTGGGGTGACCAATTCATAAACTAGAGGTAGTGTAGGGTGTGGGTGGACCATCTAGGGCCTAGGTTTAGGTATGGTTTCTTTTTGTCCAGTAGCTTTTCCAAAATTTTATATTTTATTTTGTCTTAATCGAGGTGAAACCCTTAGGGCTAACAAATTTTCCACTTGAGGTGGTGAGTTTTTTTGGATGACAAATTCACTTATTTATGGAAAATTTGAAGAGGGGTTAAGAAGGCTATACAATTATGTTTTTTAGGGTTTGTTTGGTTCTAATTATGCCTTTCTTTGCATGCAGCTCTTGGATGTTTTGGTGATTCAAGATTGGTGGTATTATACCTTTAGATCGAACCTTGATGTCATTACTAATATAGAGAGGGTAGTACTATATGGAATAAGCATTGGTTGCTTGGTCACCATACCATATATAGAGCTAGATCATGCTTTTCTAATAACATTAGCAATCAAAAGAGGTAGTATTTTAAGTATGCCATATTGTTATTGCTAATCAAGGAGATGTTCATTACATTGGAGGATATGTAGAGGATCCTTTGGATACCAATGAGAGGGGCACTAGTTTTGAGCTACAATAGGGCTTGATCACTATAGGTGTTGACCAATGCTCTACAATTTTAGTTGCAGAGATAAGACAATAACATCAATGTCATGTTTTAGGTAGGGATGCTAGACATAATGACATGATTACTCTATATTGTGACATCTAGTCTATTGATGAGGGACACAAGAAAGATAATACTTCATTGGGGCTAGGAAAATATCATCACCTAGATGTGATATTATCAAACATAGTTTATTTTGTGTTTTTCATATTATTCAAGCTCTACCAAACCCTTCATTAGGTTGTGTACATGAAGGTAAGAGGCTAGTTTGTAGCATCCTGCTACAGGTGTGGGTATGGGAGCACCTTATTATTATATGACTAGATAGACTCCTAGTGGATGTGGTTAATGCAAAAGAACCTACAAGCTTTAGATGGGACATTGTGCATGAGATATGTCAAAGACCTTTCAAGGTAGTTTTTATGGAAACTTGAAGGGTCATTAATGACCTCCAAGTAGAGTAGGTTATATGGTTCCTTGGAGAGCTCATATAGGGTGGGATAAAGATGCTATTTTTATGGCACATGTTACGAGGATTAGGTGGCTATAGGGTTCCCAAGGAGAGTTCAATATCTATCAGGTAGATTGCATATTACAATATTTTAGCCTTCCTTAGGGAGTGGTAATGCTAGAAGAGGTATGGTACCAATGGGTGACCTAGGAGAGGGGTCAAGGATTTGGAGATCATATAGATCCTATGATATTTCATGAGGAGGATGTCAATGATCTGACTATGCTAAATTTAGTAGGATATGATACAAGGACATTACCAAGGTACTAACAATGGTATAGATAAATTTGAATAGATAATATCACACCAATGATATGATAACCTCAAGTAAGGCTTAATATGATGGCCTGATGACTTTTTTAGGAAAATAAGGAGAGTTTTAGGTAGAGGATGAGGGACACAACTACACCTTCCTAGGCTTTGGTCATACCCCTATCATTATGGTTCTTGATACCAGGAAAGGTACCAATAATACCATAGAGAAGGCAACATAGCAGGAGAGAGATGCTATGGGGTGAAATCTTGAGCTACTTCAAGCTTAATTAGATCAATATATGGTAGTAGGAGATGCTTCACTCTTAGAGAGAGGTTGACCCATAGTCAAGAGGGACCGGGTCCTATTAGAGAGAGACTATGATATATTCAGTGATACTAAGATTTATTAGAGTGGGATTAGGCTAGGTCCAAGAGGGATTAAATTAGATATGATAGGGATTCCTAGGACTAGGGGATTGCATAGTTGAGACATGAGTGTGATAATGCCATGATAAGAGTAGTGGTAGCGGGGGTTGGTAGTAGTGACTTGGCTACAAAGACTATAGTGGGTTAAGTATAGTTGGTCAAGATTTAGGATAGCTTATTAGTAGAGATGGATAAAAGCACATGTTATAGGACCTTATACTATAGGGGTCCCTCTAGATCATAGGTATCCATATTTGACTAGGAAATGATCCTAATATTGTTATTGGGAGAGGTCAATGACTAGAGCATTGTAGTAGTCAGTACAATATCCATATCAGGCTATGAAGGGTGGGTCAGAGACCTGGGCCACAAGCTCTCTTTGGCTAGGATTTTTGATGTGTTGCATGAGAGCACAAATTTTCTCTATTAGGTACCTCCACCATATGGCTTAGTTTGAGGGTACTATTTTCAGGTGATTGTGGTGCACTAGATTGGTGTATGATGATTTTGATATATATATATATATATATATATATATATATATTGATGTTTTGATTCATTGATGGTGTTTAAATTTGTGTGATATAAAAATTTATGCAAAATTTTTGGATTGAGAAATTTGATGGTGTGATGTGTTGATGATGTTTTATGATGTATATGATAGGTATATATGATTGCAGATTTGGTTTTGGAGTTGATTTATAAATTTTACCAAATTATTTTGATTTGGAAAAATATAAGGGCAAAATGGATAACATCATTTCAAAAAGAAATTTTGACAAGAGTAAATGTGATATATGGATGTGTTTAGGTAAATTAAGATTAATGGAAAGGTATGAGTTTGATTTCAAAAAATTGAACAAATTTAATGATGGTTTAAATTTTTGATTTTGATGCTTACATGATAAAGATTTTAATTATGAAATAAACTAATTAAAATTTGGAAATGATTCAATTTTTATGATTTGATATATTTGTATTTTTAGTAGATGTTTATGAATACCTCCATGATGATTTTTTGAAGGCCAAGGAGAGGAGAAACATTTCTCACAAAATAATTTTATTTGTAATAAATGAGGTAATTGCATGAATCCAATTTTGTTTAATGTTATTACCCCCTTTCAAATGAGGTGTTTAAAATATGGATGAATGTGCTAATTAATTTGAAGGACTTATTTAAAGTTCTTACAAGCTTATATTTATTTTAGCCTCTAACCGGTGTCCTATTAGCCTGAGTAATGGACAAGTGCTTCAGTGACTAAGATAAATAACATTTTTAGGTAGTCCATGGCATTGGACAATTTATGTCCTTATTGAGTTTTTCTCCTAAGTGGTGGATCTTCTATCTTAGATGCACATATTATTTTGAGGAAATTTATGCCTTTAATATATATAGCAAGTGCTTTTGAAAATCTATGTCGATATGAGATGTGGTTTTGGATAGTCTATGTCCATATAAATATGATGTTATGGACAGTCCATGTCCATATAATAAAATTATTTTAGATAGTCTATATCCATATAATAAATATCTTTCGGATAATCTATGTCCATATTAATAAATACCTTTTGGAAAATCTATATCCATATAAAATGAATGTATTTTTGGATAGTCTATGTTCATTTAATGATATGCTTTTTGGATGTTCTATGTCCTTTTAATAATATGCTTTTTGCACTATCTATGTCCTTATTTGTTTATTGCCTTTGTGTCTTTATGTCGAATTTTCATAGTTATGGGATTCATTATGATGATATGAGTTGACTATAATTATTAAAAGTCTTTATGGGTAATATTACCATTAGTTGTATCCATGTTGTAGGATATTTATCACTTGGCATATTAAATAATTTTCAAGATGCTATGTTGATCCTTAAGGAAATGGACTTACCTTGTCCATACCTTTATGATGAAAAGTATCTTAGATTTTTATTGATTCAGGCCTTTATTATGTCTCATAAGGAAATGATGTATGCTTGACTTGTCACCTAGAAGGTCCTAATAAGAGGTCTAAAACCAAGAATTAAGGATTTATAAAAATTAGAGCCATCCATTCCTGCAACTTAGGAGGTATTGATATCATTTGGAAATAAGGTGATAGGTTTATTGATTAGTTTTATATGAAATTATGTATGGGACATAGAAGCAAACACATTTATTGCCTTTGAGAACTATGGACTTATGAAAAATAATCATTATGCATAATTCTCACACACATTTTTCATGAGAATTGTGCTTATGAAAAATGTGTGTGCCTTTCATAATTATTGCATTTATGAAAAATAATCATGCATAATATCAAGTGAGAAATTGTATATTAGCCACACAACCTTCCAAAAATTTTGGAATCTTGAAGGAACATTTGAGGCATTAAAATGTAGTGGTACTATAACTGGCAACTACTTTTAAGGACTACAACAATTGATCTCAACTTCCTTCAAGATTCCAAAATATTAAGAGGATAAGGAAGGATTTTGGGGAGTAATTAAGGACATCCTCTATCTTAGTGACCTATTAAAAATGTAATGCAAGTGACTCTACTTGCTAGCTAGGATCATCATCACCTTATTATGGGAAGCTACCTCATGAATTTATGGGATGAATAGGAAAACTCAATAAATCATGCAAACAAGCACATGAAATCAAGTAAGAATGTTTTATAGGTAATCATGCATGCAATCAGGTACATGAGTAGGAAAACATGAAATTCCAAGCATAATATATTTTTAAATGCATTATTTTTATAAGTTCCTTGTATTTTTTCCATCTAACATGACCAAGAAATATGCACATAATCCATATTTGGTACTTACTATGAATGGTCCTAAGCAATTGTGTTTTAATTTACCTTTTTTGTCTTCTTTTCCATTATTCTTTTGATTTTATTTAAGCATGAAGTCAACTACTTTGAAGGAATGAGGTCACACCCTCTTCCCATAGGCTCTTTTGAGTCTTTGGTGATAGACTCATAGGTGCTCTAGGGTATGGATCCAATTTTAATCAAGCAATTTCAGTTGATTAAGACATGAATGATGATACTAATTTCCAATGAATGCATCCTTTAGAAGGATCTAAAGGGACAAGATTTATAGTTTTAAAGGAAACAAATCCTCATTTGCATATACTAAGGTAGAGGGTGTAGCACCAATTGGACTTCTAACACAAGTGTGATACACCCATAAAGTGGGATATAACTACAAGTACCAATCCCTACTAGTCTTGCTAATGATTTTTTACTATCTTTATTAAAGTTTTATTGGAAGCTTTTGCCTAACCATTACCTTATGGGTAATATGGTGTTTTCCACTTATGTTGAATCTTAAAATTAGCACAAATTTTGGTAACATATTTTTTCATGAAATATTGGCCATTATTAGATATGATTATGTAAAAAACACAACATTGGGATAGGATGTTTTAAAGATAAATTTTGATACTTGAGATATAGTGCAAGAGGATACGACATAGCCTCTACCCATTTGGTGAAATACTCAATTGCAATTATTATGAACTTATGTCCATCAAATGATAGGATTTATTTTACTTATAATATCTAGAACCAAGTAGAGAAGGGCTAGGGAGATGTCATCGTTTTGAGATATTATCTAGGTGCATGGATTAGGTTGTGTTTTTGACACCTATTGCACTTTTGCATAAAATTATAGGCATCCATTTCTATGGTTGGCTAGTAATATCCCATGCAAATAAGCTTCTTATCAATGACACTTCCATTGAAATGACCACCACATGCCCCCTCATGGGCATATTGCACCACTATTTTGGTTTTATCCATATTTAGGCATCTTAGGAGAATGCCATCAAAAGTGCACCTATATAGGATATCTTCTATTATCACATATCTAAAATATTACTACCTTAGGTTATTTTGATCATTACAATTTAGATGTTTAGACAAAGTACCACTTTTAAGGAAATCATACATTTCCTTATACCAAGAATCAAGGGTAGGCACTTATTCAATGGAAAACATGGCTAAGGGTTCTTGACTAGATTTTAAGGTTGTAGGTTGCCTTATTTTGTAAATTATAATTATCGCTTGTTCAGCCTCCAATTCTAGATGTATGAGTGAGGCAGTTGTAGCCGTTACATCTACTTGTCAATAATGGAGCATGAAATGGTGTCAATGGTGACTTTATCAAAAGAAACCATCAACTTATCCACAATATATTTCTATGGTTTGATTTTATCATCTTTGGTTTTATAAAATCTGCTTATCTAATTAAATATTAACTATGAACCTCTAAAAATAGAGAGAAGTTACTTTTAGGGATAGGGCTTCCTGAATCCCAAGAATGAGTGCTTCATATTTAACAATGTTATTTGTACATGTGAATTGAAGCGTAAAGGATAAAATTATGACTATTTATTTGGGAAGACACTAGGATGATTCATGTTCCCATGCCTTTGACACATCTTGCACCATCAAAGAAAAGGGTCTAGGAATCTTGTTGTGATATTTCAAGAGTGCACATTGTCTCATCAGGATATTCAATTACTAGGGGATGGCTAGCTAGTAAAGGGGTTGCTTCTAGATGATCAACTATCACCTTACCCTTTATCGAATTTTCTTTATTGAACTTAAGTTCAAGTTCATTAAGGATCATAACCCATTTAGCTATCCTACATAAAAGGTAAGATTTGGATATAAGGTATCTTAATGGATCTACCTTAGCTATAACATAATTTTTATGGCTAAGAATATAATGTTATAGATTTTGAGAAGAAAAGACCATTGTTAGGAATAATTTTTCTAAGAAAGTATATCTACTAATATAATAAGTGATCCTTTCCCTATGTTGATCATCATATTGTGCCAACATGGAAACTAAGGCATGAATTATCATTGTAATGGATAACAACAATGGCTTGAGCAGATTTGGTAGGATAAATTCTAGCAAATATACAAGATATATTTTCAAGGCATCAAAGCCCTTTTAGCATTCTTAATCCCATTTGAACTTGGTCCATTTTCTTGAGAATTATGACAAATACTGACACTTGTCTACTAATTGGGAAATAAATCTCTTGATTTCTTGTAACCTACCTTGTATGCTCCAAAGCTTAATTTGGATTTTAGGGGTGATATTTTAGTGATGGTAGATATTTTAATAGGATCTATCTCAATTCCATGCCTATATATTATGAAGCCTAATAGTTTGTTGGATGTGACTCTAAATATGTATTTGGAGTGTTTGAGGTAGACCTTATACTCTCTAAGTCATTAAAAAAATTACCTTAAATCTTTGACATGATCTTCTTATTTCATGGATTATCTAAGAAGGTCATCAACATAGTCTTCGATGATATCATGCATCATATCATAGAATATGTATGCCATTTCATATTTATAGGTTATGTTAGTATTCTTTATACCAAAGGATATAACCTCATAGAAAAAGGTACCCCAAGGGATAATGAACATTATTTTTAGCTTGGTCTTCTGGTCCAATCCAAATTTTATTATAACCAAAAAGTCCATCCATCAAGGATAGCATCTTACATTTGGAAATGAATTCTACTATCATGTCTATGTTAGGTAGAGGAAAATTATCTTTAGGACAAGCTTTGTTTATGTCTCAAAAGTTTGTACAAACTCACACAACACCTTCCTTCTTGTCCATAGGAACTATGTAAGAGATCCAATCAAAATAGTCAATAGCCTTAATAAATTTGACCTTAAATTTCACCTCCAAAAGCATTTGAAGTTCCTATTTAACTAGTAAAGCAAATTTAGGATGAATATTTCTTAATTTTGATTTACCAGTTTAGCACAAGGCTTGACTACCAAGTGGTGGACTACTAAAGATGGGTCTAGTCTAGGCATGTCTACATAAGACCATGCAAAGATGTTAAAACAATTGACTAAGAGTTTTGTATACTCTTCATGTTCTTCTAAAGTTTGAATTATTCCTAACTTTATAATTTTTTGGAATTCAAAACCTATATTGATATCAATGGTTTCTTCTATTAGGATATGAGACTCATCCTCATATTATGGAGGGGTTGGTAAGACCGCTAGACTTTCAAGATCATCGACATATAAAGTTATTGTTTAGTGTTGACTATAAGGGATGTGTGATTAAAGAAAGAAATCTTTCAGTAGGGATATTTTTTTGATGCTCATTATGATTATCCCTAGAAGGGTTATGGGGTAAAACATTCACCTCATAGTCATCCATGTGTAATATTGATAAAAGGTTTTTTTATGCATTGGGATGTCCTAATATTTTTTGTTTAGGGTAGAGCTAACTTATCTTCACTATAAAGGATACTTTCAGGTGTTGTGTTGGACCTTTTTTCAAGATCCTCAATCATTTTGATGCTTAGGGTATTGATTTGTGTAAACTGTGAAAATAGATCAGAAATGAAGAAGGGGGAAGGTTCATTATCCTCCTCATACCAATCTAACCCCTCTATTAGGGTTACTTCTATTTGAGGTTATAGTGAGAAAATGCATACCTCTTCATCATAACTACTTTCTAAAGAGGATTAAGGTGTCCTTTCATTAGGGTTGGGAAAATATTATAGTCCCCAATGCCCAGGCCAAGATTCAAATTCTAGAGGTTGTTTAATGCCTTGCTCTCAAGGTCCTAAGATTTTTTCTTGATAGCTAATGCTACAAATAATTTTCTTAGGTATGGGGTAAAGATTTGATAAATAACAAGAAATATAATTTTGTTCTATTTTTTGTGGATTATTTCCATGTATTCTCTTTTCATTAGTCATTCGAACAAAAATAAAAGCACAAATTCCAATATTTATCGCCATTCCTTTTCTTGAAGGTAGCCCTAATGTTTGATATGACTAGGGTGGCCTAGCTAAGTCTAGGGCTAGAGACTCATGTTGATTGTTGAGGTTTATATGATTTATGTCTTGAACCTCAACCTTATATTTACCTTTTGATGAGATTTAGCTACTTGTCCTAGATTCTTGGCTATCATTTGTCTCTTTAGGTGGAACAAGCCTTAAGGAATCACTGATAAAAGGGTGAGAAGAATTTAAGGAATGGAAAAGGTGAGCCTTAAGATTTTCTTCTTGGATAAGTTAACAATAAGAAAAAGGATCTTTGTCAACCACAATGCTATACAGTTTACCTTGATATTTAAATTTTACAAAATAATGACAGATTGAGGGGATTTCTTGCATAGCATGTGTAGCACCCTAAAATTGGTGCAGTAAAACCTTAATAATTACAATTACTCTAGTAAATATTCAAATTCAAATTTTAACCCCCAAAACCGCTCCCAAACCCGTCCGTTTAACCCGTTTCCTCCTTTCTCGTGCCATTTTTAGAGTTTGTTTTGACCGTTTGACGATATCGTCGTCGATCAGACGATATCGCCTCAGATCGGACGATTTCATCTGGACTAGGACGTCCAGACGATCTTGTCCCAAAACTGATTTTTCTCAATTAGCCTCTGTTCCAACGGCGTCTCTAATCCGGGCAGAAGCGTGTCTGCGCCGTTAGAGACCCTCCCCATTGGAGATCTCCCAAATTGGGATGATCTCCAACCTCCTAACCTCCCTCCTAAGCCTATTTAAACTTAGGCCCTCCCCTTAACCTACCCCTAGCTGATATTTCCTGTAACTTGACTTTACACGCATTAAAACATCCCAAATTACCATCTGCACTAGTCCTATCCAAATTTTGTTGCAAGAACCTTAGTATTTTTTAGCCGGAGCAAGCTCAGTTCGTCATGGACGATCCTATTCAATTCGAGATGATTTCGTACCAATCCTGAGACGATTTCGACTACAATCTGCATTGGGGGCAATCAGTGCCTAGAGTTTGCATTTTTCTCTTTTCATCTCCTATTCTATTCTCGCATCTAGTTAGTTTATTTATTATTTTTTACTATTCTCGCATCTTAGAGTTCACCCATGTAGTTTAATTGCATAATGAAATCATGATTAACTATTAAAACATTGTAATTTACTTACATTTCTATTTAGGATTATCTGTTAACATCTTTATTGTCATTTTACATCTTTATCCTCTATTAGCATTGCTGCATTTTTTGTATTTTGTGTCTATTTCTCTGTTTGTAGGTCTTTGACGAATTCATCTGATGAATTCGTCAGATCTCAGACGATCCTGCAGGTCGGAGACGATCTCATCAAATTCCAGATGATCCGGTCTGCTTCAAAAATTAGAATCTCCATCAGACATCCGGATCAGGTATGGCTCTGTAATTTAGCTTTTTCCCTCTATTTTCTATTTAAAATCTATTTTTTGTATTTCATTTAGCCTGCATTTTCATAATAGAACAACTTAGATTCATTTGGCCAAACCTAGGACTCGAATGTTTAAAGATAAAACTGAACACATTAAACACATTCCCAACCTAGGCATGGAAACTGCCATTCAAACGTTTCCTGGTGAACCCACCATCCGTCAAAAAATCACCATAATACACCTCCCCCGAGAGGCGGGACCTTCGCAAGGCCTCTCAGTCCGAGGTACCATGCCATCCTTTTCCCATCCTCCTTCCGGGCATGGATCCTATAGCCTGAAGGTAAGGATGCAAAAAATTTGGAGCGATACATTTTGGTGAACCCGACGTGAATGCATTTAAAACCTTTTGAAAACAAAAAACAAAAAATAAAAAAACCAAAAACATAGATGCATTTCAAATCATTTAAAACTAATAAGTTGCATATCATGTTTAGATGGTAGCTCCTAAGAAAATATTAGCAGTTACTATAAATGTTGAAAACCAATTAGTAGCCATAGAAATCAATTATGTGCTTAGTGTGCCTGAAACAGATAGAAATCAACTTTTGTGGGACGAACTTGATAGAAGACTAGGTGTCATTTCATCTAGGTCAACAAAACTTAAACAAATCAAGAGGCTTGTCCTAGATAGAATCCTGGATCCTCATCAACTCGTCTTTTATCATGAACTTCAGAGAGCCTGCCATAGATGGTTAGCTTATAGGAGAGCTCTTGTGTCTTCAAAATTGTTCACCTTCGAGGAATACCTCGAGAACGCAACCACTATACACCAGTTCCTAGGTCATGTAGAAGACCAAGAGGTCGTTCTTATGGATAGGGAAATATGGAATAGAGTTCCTCGAGCTATGTTATATCGAGAGTATTGCCACGAGCTTTACTTCTATCAACCAGAATCTGAGATAGATAATATCACTATAGCCCTTTTCATTAAATTCTTGAAAGAAAATTTTCAATTTGAAGAAGAACACTTCATGACTCCTGAAGAACTTGAGCCCATTAATGACATTTATAAATTATTTATAGAAAACTAGATCATTGCTTTCATTATTATTTCTTGCATTTATTGTGTTGTTTGTTATCTTTACAATATTATTACAAAAACAAGAAAAACTAAAAAAACATAACAAAAACCAAAACATTTCATTTTAAATATTGTAGTAGGTATATAATTAATATATACCTCTTAAGCTTGTTGCATATATATATATATATATATATATATATATATATATATATATATATATATATATATATATATATATTTGCTGAAATCTAAGTTAAGCACAATGCCTAAACTTAGGAATGGTAAACAAACCGAAGGAGAAGAAGAAGATTGGTTAGAAGATAAAACTAGAAACCCAAATGTCCTTCCTGAGGATCCAATTCCGGAAGGAGAAACTCTAGATCAACCAGAAGATGACCTAGGTGAAGACAATGAACAAGAAGAAAATGTTAAAGAGGATGGATCCTCATCCCCTAGAGTAGCTCCAGATGGAACTATTGCTTTTGATAACTTAGATCATTTTTGGAAATTTTTCAATAATAACATTGGCGCTCTTAATATGGCAGTTCGTATTGATAAAGGGAAAATTAGTGACACTCAAGCAGCCATGGAACATATGTTTGATGTGCACACTAATCCCTTGTCTTTTATTGATCAAGAAAGTGATAAGGCTGGACCATCCAATAGAGATATGGTCACTATGATTCAAAACATGCCAAAACAACAGGTTACCCAACCTCCTAAGGAACCTGTTATTGAGCCTAAAATCATTCCCACACAAAAGAAAACTTCCTTCACTGCTTTACTTCGCCAAACTATTGATCAATATGCTTCAAGTAAACAAAAACCTAAAATGAAGCCAAACACCAATTTTCAACAATCTGGGATACAACATAATACAACTTCAAAATTCCTTCATAACACCTTTCCTACCAACAATTTACACAATAGCAATATAGCATCTAATCTTCATGTCCCTCCATCATATGCTCACAAATCCCATATTAATGCCCTACCGAACCAATATGGTGGGCAAACTAGTAATCTGGAAGCCATGGTGAAACAGTTAGCTTCGCGTATGGACCAGATAGATCCCTACCATCCCTCGTACAATTATCGAGAGATATGTAGTCAACCTTTGGATCCCATAGTTGTAGCACAACCGTACCCTAAGCATTTTCCCATGCCCATCCTGCCTATATATAAAGGAACCGAAGATCCCATAGAGCATCTTCGCATGTTTAGGATAGCATGTCATGATATATCACATGATGACTTGCTATTACTAAAAATGTTCCCAAAAAGTTTAGGTGGAATGGCATTAGAGTGGTACTATCAATTGCCCACTCATTCTTTGAGAAACTTTGAAGAAACAGCTGAATATTTTGTCCATCAATTTAGTGCCTACATCGAGAGGCATGTCACCATTAAAGATTTATACAACTTAAAACAAGACAAAGATGAATGTTTTGCTGATTTCTTAGCTAGATGGAGGTAGTTGATAGGAAAACTGCACTTTGTGCTACCTTATAGGGAAATGTTGGACATTTTTATCAATAATTTGCAAGAACAAATATCTTATGAGTTATCAACTGCTACTTTAACTACCTTCGATCAAGCTATAGATTTAGCTCGAAGAGTAGAAGATGCCCTCATTAGGAGAGGCCAACTTAGGAAGAAGGATGATGAGAAAACATCCAGAAATCAATATAAAAACAAACAAGTCGTAGGTGACGGAGTCAATGACAATAGAAATGTTGCTAATATCAATGCAACGAAGACAACAAAAAAATTTATATTGAAACCTCCTGATAAACCTCCTCGAGAATTTACTAGATTGAATCAACCATTATCAACTATTTTACCTCAATTACTCGAAAGAGGTTTGATTCAATTACCTAATATCCGGGAACCCGATCCAACCATACCCGGATACAGAGCCGACTTACACTGTGATTTCCATAGAGGACCTGGACACTCTACCAACGCTTGTAAAAGGTTGAAACATAAAATACAAGATCTGATTGATAATAATGAAATGGAGGTGCAAGCCTTCCAACCTAAACAAAATGCTCCTAATAATGCTCAAAAGAACATTCCCCAAAATCAAAATCAAAATGCTAATCAATCATTAGACATATTTCAACATCCTTTACCAAGACATGGTAAAGAGGTGGCCAATCAAATTGAGCATCATAATGTTCCTCCTCCTACCCGATATGTAGGAACTATTAGCGGACAATTACCTATTCAGGATCCTCAAATATTTGACACAACCTTATCCCTGGTCACGACCAGGCCCCTACATAATTTTCAAACTCCAGATCCTAGTGATGTAGAATCAGATACTGAAAGTGAAATAGACATCACCTCAAACCAATCGAATAGTTCTAAAAATGAATCAGATCCTATTCAACCCATCACAGATGCTATGGTTCTAGAAGAACCATTTCCTAGAAGAGTTACTACTCGACCCTCTTCTAATCAATTCCTCCCTAATGAACAAGCCATAAACGCTCAACCGAGACCAGTTCAACGTCTTCAATATAACATTGTAGGTACCATTGGAGTCGTTACCCGACAACAAGCTCAAAATTCTCAACAAGAACCAAACCAGAATGATGGATCAGCTCCATTTGTTTTGAAAAATCCCAATAAAGGGAATCATGCTCCCAATGTTCAACCTAAACCCCCTTACAATATTAATGAGCAATTATCCAATACTACAACCATAATTTCCCTTTTGGATTTATTAAGATCTTCTCCTACCCATAGGGATGAGTTGATGCTTACATTAAGCCAAATGATGGTACCTCAAAATATTCAACCTGAAGCCATGGCCAATACTATCATCACTAGAGAAGTCGATTGTATTGACTTTCGGGATAAAGATATCCCACAACACAGTTTACATAAGGATAATCCCTTATATATTACTCGTCTAATTGGAGATGTAGCTGTTAAAAGAGTCCTGATTGATAATGGTTCATCTCTAAACATTTGCACTTTTGACTTCTACCAACGATTTGGCTTTAGAAGTGATGAAATGAAGAAAACTGACATGATTATAAAAGCTTTCAATGACGAAACACAAGAAACGTGTGGAGTTATTACCATCCCATTGCAAGTTGGTCCTAGAACCTTAGATACGACCGTGTTTATTGTACATTGCCCCGCATCGTACAATATACTCTTGGGTCGTCCTTGGATCAATGCAATGCGGGCTGTCCCATCAACTTTACACCAATGTGTTAAATTCAAATTTAAAAATCAGTTGGTCACTATCCATGGTGATCCTAGACCCTTTGATATGTGTGCTTTGGCAGAACCTGTTGGAGTGCAATTTTGCCCCGCTCTGTCATCCACACATCCTAATTCTTATTTTTCATCTAAAACTGTGAAACACACACCCATAGCTTCACCTATTTCTCCTCCATTCATTTCACCCTCATATATAGATCAACAATCTTCTAAACAAACCACTCTAGAACCTCAAAAAGATCTTCAATCCACAACCAATCCTTCATGTTCTATCCCTATAATTTCAAAACCTATAGACCCATTCATTAACACTTCCACATTATCAACATCTATCATACCTTCCACATCTAAAGATATAGGGAATGATCCTTCTACATCTTATGCTCTTTTTGATGAACTTTTACCAGATTTATCCACAATCTTAATATCAGAAAAAACAAATGCTTTCATGCAAGATTCAATTCTTTTAAATAACTTGCCGCCATCTCCTCGTACCTTGGGCCTCCCACAACCTATGGGAAGTACTTACCAAGTCGGGAGTTGTGCCTTCATTTATAAAGGATATGACTGGGGAAGAATACCTCGAAATATCAAAACTCATCATGATGGATATGCTCGATGTTATTTTACTAATGAGTATATTAAAGCTAAACCCATAATGCTTAAAATGGGATATAAAGGGAAAGGCTTGGGACCTTTCCAAAATGGCATGAAAGAACCTTTCGAGGTAGAACCGTGGCCTACCCGCTGTGGTGTGGGCCTATTTCCTAGTAAGGGTCAACCCTTTCCTTTTGAAGATGATGATCAACTCATATGTTATCAAGATTATTTGGATAGGCATGATGATTTGCCTCTAAAAAATCAGCCATTTACATGTAACATGCTATCCATAGCTTACCCTGAAATGATTGCTGACTCCGATGAGGAGTTGGAAGGAGATATCTTCCACGATGTCTCCATTGAAGAGATGTTACACAATGGATTTTATTTTGATGGTTCTATACCAACTATAGCCCAACTTGAGGCCACTAATCCTCAAGATGAATTATCCAACTTAACCTTAAAAGAATTACAAGAATTGGGCGTCTCACCCGCCCCACCTAATTTTGAAAGAGATCTACACATGGAAGTCGAAAACGTCATTAAAGTTAACATTGGAACTGAGGATAATCCTCACATAATCAATATTGGGTCAGAATTAAGTCAAGAAAAACAAGAGCAATACATTGCATTCCTTAAAGAATATGAAGATGTCTTCGCTTGGACATACGAAGATATGCCAGGTCTGGACCCTTCCGTAGTCATGCATCATCTAGTAGTCCATCCGGATGCTAAACCTGTTAAACAAAAACTTAGAAAAATGCATCCCAAAGTGGCCCTGCTAGTCAAAGGGGAGTTAGAAAAACTCCTGAATGTTGTTTTTATACAAGCTATTGATTATCCTGAATGGATCTCAAATGTAGTTCCAGTCACCAAGAAAGAAGCCACCAAAGTTAGGGTTTGCACAGATTTTAGAGATATTAATGTTGCATGCCCTAAAGATGATTTTCCTCTTCCAAACATGGATCAAATCATTGAATTTACTATCGAGAGTGGGATGATGTCCTTAATGGATGGATTCTCCGATTATAATCAGATTAGGATAGCTCCTAAAGATCAGGCTAAAATAGCGTTTATTACCCCCTGGGGTACCTTTTGTTGGAAAGTGATGCCATTCGGCTTAAAAAATGTAGGTGCAACCTATCAACGAGCTATGACTTATATTTTTCATGATCTGATGAATGATTCCTACAGATTATGTAGATCATATTCATAGTCCTCTATTAATGAAGATAATCATTTAGATGATTTGAGAAAATTTTTTAATTCCTTAAAAATATCTTATTCGATTAAATCCACCAAATTCATATTTGACTTAAGTCCTAAACTATTAGGATTACTAGTTTCTTTACGTGGTAATTAAACATCTATTAGTTTTTGGTGATTCTCAACTTGTCATAAACCAAATTAATGAATTTTATCAGACCAGAGATGATAAACTGTGCCCATATAAAGCCTATGTTTTACAATTAATGTCTCTATTTGATCAAGTTTCCTTGGAAGCTATTCCTCGAACTTGCAACCGTGCAGCTGATGCTATGGCCGTAGCTGCATCTCTCCTGCCCTTGGAGTTAGATGACGAATATGCCACTATCATTATTCGTCGACTCTAGGAACCCGCTTCAAATAAGTCATGCTTAGAACCTTTGGATGTGTTTCTAATCAATGAAACTACTCCTGAACCTTGGTATACAGATATATTTGATTTTCTTCAAAATGGGACTTTCCTTGCCAATTCTAATAGAAACCAACGTCGGTTATTACGTAGACGAGCAAGTCGATTTGTAATAATTGGCAATACTTTGTATAGGAGATATTTTGAAGGTATCCTATTAAGATGTTTGAATTTAGAAGAATCCAAATCAGCCTTGAGTGAAGCCCACGATGGATCTTGTGGAGGACACTTCAGTGGTAGTGTCATTGCTAAAAAGCTCCTTAGGATAGGATACTTTTGGCCTACCATGGAGAATGATGCACATGAGTATGTGCGCCATTGCGACAAGTGCCAGAAACATGCTGACCTTGTCCATGCCCCTGCACAAGAACTGCAAGCTATTTCATCTCCTTGGCCCTTTTCAAAATGGGGCTTAGACATTATTGGCAAAATCAATCCTGTGTCATCTGATGGACACAAATTCATCATAACCGCCACCGAGTATTTCACGAAGTGGGTTGAAGCTATGCCTTTAGCTTCCTGCACCTGGCACACAAGTCTCTAAATTTATTTTTAATCAAATCATTTGTAGGTTCGGAATTCCTGCAAATCTCATCTCTGATAATGGAACTTGTTTCAAAAATAAAGATGTCAAGAAATTATGCCAAAAATATAAGATTCAACATCGCTGGTCCACTCCCTATTATCCTCAGGGTAATGGTCAAGCAGAAGCATCTAACAAAACCTTAATCAAAATTCTCAAAATATTGGTCAATAAATCGGGCCGCGACTGGCACATTCAATTATATCCGGCCTTGTGGGCCTATCGAACTAGTGTTCGAACCCCCACTGGAACTTCACCTTTTGTTTTGGTTTATGGTGCTTGAAGCCATTTTTCCCTTTGAATTAGAAGTTCCTTCTTTGGCTCTACTACTTCAAGATACCGAAGTATGAGATGAATATCGAGATGGAAGACTCGATCACTGGAACTCCTAGATGAAAAATGCATCAATGCTTTGGAGCATCTCCGTGCCTACCAAAACAAGCTTAAAAGATCATATGCTAAAAAGTTCGTCATCGATCCTTTGAGATCGGCGACCTTGTTTTAAAAGAAAATCAAAAAAATACTAATGCAACTAAAGACCTTAAAGGTAAATTTGAGCCCAACTGGCTTGGACCATACATTATCACTGCTAAATTTGAATCGGGAGCATACAAATTATCTACCTTAGATGGTAAAGAACTTAAAGAACCCATGAACATTTTGCATCTTAAACGTTACTATGCGTAACAAAATTTAGTCATTTCATCATTTGTACATATTTTGCATGTTGTCTTATTTTAAAAATATATCAAATTGTTTACACAAAAACAAAAACAAACAAAAATAATAAAAATAAAAATAGCAATATTCTTGACTCTTTCGAAACCAAAACAAAATAAAGAAGAAAGAGAGAGTCAACATTCTCAAACTTCTCAAAAAGTATTTGTATATATTTCTTCTTACAAATGTTGCAGTTATATATTTCAAATTATTTTGGATAAATTAGCATTTATTTGGAATCCCTCACTTTCACAAACACAAAATAAATATCTTGATTTTTATCCGGCATGATTACTAATCTCTCTTATATCAAAGTCCACAAAATTCAATTAAATAAAGTTTGAGCACAGAGAATTGATCTTGTTATTTACTTAAACCAAGCACATCCTTTCACAATAAAATGATTATATTTGTAATGTCCATGCTATGCTACATAGTAGAAGTGGTTTCTTGAGCGAAAAGTTTCCCCTGCTATCCTATCATGCACATGGTCTAGAATCTTTGAGAATTGGCAAAAGGACAAGCTCACCCCTACCCGGAATAAAAATCCCTTGCTCTACAGCTAATCCGAGCAAGTATCCCTAGCATAGGAAGAAAAGCAAAGTTCAAGAAAAAGAGAAAAAGAAAAATGTTATTTTATATCATTACAACAATGTTTCAAGCATTATCTCAAAATCAAGCAAAAATACAAAAGAAAAGAAAAGAAAGCAAAAGAAAGCAAAAGCAAAAGCAATAAAATCCCTCTCCCTACCCTTTGAAAAGAAAAGAAGGGTTGATGAGCTTGAATCCCTGGAATTCTCAATTATTCAAAAACTGTGAGGTAAGCCCCATAACAAGTGGTTTGTGCCCAACCCGCTTGGCCTTGGGTAACTCCTAGCATGGCGATATGTCTGTCACATTAGCGACCTTCTTTTGTACAGACCTATGTCTGCTTATGGATTAGCTAGCTCTTGATAATCCGACTTACATAGTAGTCTGGTATGGTTATATGCATCTAAATCATGGTTAATGAACACTTATTTGGTTCATTCAAATCACTTGTATCATATTATCTTGCTCAAAACTGGTAAATGAACAATGCAATTGCACACACATTTGTATTTGAGAGATTTTGTGTATCATTATGATAAATCAAGATTGGAAATGAACTCACATATGCACATGGGATTCCTTATAAATCTAACTTTTGTCTTTAAGATACTTTGAAATATTTTTGCAAATTGTTTGGAATAAATTCATTTTCTTCTTTAAAGAACAGTTGTTTAGTATAAAGACAACTACATACATAATCAAAAATCAAAATTTCTTTCAAAACCATACAATAAAAACACATATATATATATATTGTCGACTTTCGCGACGATGGTATAGTTCCAAAACTAAAATTGGAATTTTATGCCTAGCGCAAGTCCTCATCTTCATATTTTCTGTTTTTTCAAAAATTAAAAATCAACCATGCAATAAAACTATTCTATTTTCTTCTTTTGATTTTCGCGATGATGGTATAAGTCTATACCTACATATTCTATGCCTAGCGCAAACCATTGTACTAATTTTATTCCCCATTTATTTAAAAATCATAAAAACCATATGACTTAAATCATTATGTTATACAATTATGCTTTTAAACAAAAAGCATGCACATTATCACTATTTCATGTCATTATGTCAACCTTCAATTTTGCAATGATGGTATAATTCCTAGGGAATTATCCAAAAATTTTATCACACTTAGGAATTTATGCCTAGCAAAAATCATTTTAAAATATTTCATGCATAATATTTTCATGAAAAGTCTGAAAACAAATCATCATCATCATCATTTGCATCATCACACCAAAGTCTTAAGACAGTCTCTTAAGCACTCTTTTACTTTTTAACAATATTTCTATACTGGGATTAGCTTGACGACCGAGTGAGCGACGACTCCATGAAATGGTCTATAATAGCGACAATGTCCTTTGAAATTATTGTTAAAAGTCCCTTTTATTTTTTATCAAATTATCTCATCACAAACAACCAATTTGTTACATCAGATTATTTCATTTAAATTTTTAAAGCATGACATTTCAACCATAATATTTCCCAACGACATAATTACATGAATCATCAAATCAATCACACTTCAAACATTAAAGCATCATAAAAACATATAAACAAGATGTATCATCATAAGACAAGTCATATGATCAAAAAATATCTCATCTATATATATATCAAATATATGTACATCATCTCAAAAATAGATTGGTATGCCACAATCTACATCTTGGCATACTCAATCCTCTCAAATCATATAATCAGTCTGTACAGTGTAGTAGCCTAGCCTCGAGAACCCCTCGAGCTCTCAGCCTCATCTCCTCCCCCACCCTGAGGTGGACGAGGTGGCCCCATCGCAGTATGTGTGGTACTGCGAGTCCTAGTCGTCGATCGAGATGAAGTCCTCGATGACCCAATCCTGATCGGGTCAGCAATGCCGAGCTGGTAGCTGTACCCTCTGACCCTCTGGCACCATCCGGAAGTAGATACCCTGGTAGAACGTGGTCTGAGCAATCGACCATGCTAGCTCCTGAGTGCTCGCTCCTCCGCTCCGTGCTCTGAGGCATGCAACCTCATCTCTGAGCTATGTAGCCTCAGCTCGATGTCGTGCAGCCTCCTCCTGCAAAGTCTGCACCTGTGCCTGGAGACGGACTGTCTCCGCTCGGAGAGTCGCTATCTCACTACTCTCCCCAGTGTCCACACCCTTGCCCTTATCGGGCGATGGTGGCCTCTCTCTCTATGGAGAAGGGGGTCTCTCCTCCCTCCTCTCCCATTGTCATGGCCTCTGCTATGCCTGTGGTCTCCTCTGCTCTCTCCCATCGTGACCCTGTGCTGCCTCAATGGCTGCCTGGCGCCGCCTCCCCATCCGATGCACAACTGCATGAATCGGACCCTGAGCCCTCGTCATCCGAGGAGGGCGGATGCCTGTGTACCAGGCATCATAGCCGTCGGCTACCCCAGCATCATCCCCATCCACTGGCTGAATGGGGGCATCATCTGCGTCCTGACTCCAGAATCGCTGCATATCTGGAGCCCCGCTAACTGTAGTGTTATCCCGGATAGTCCAAGAAAACTCGTAGTCTCTCAGAGATGGGATCCCCTGCTGTAGACCGAACTGCCTCAAAACTTGGTCATACCGATGGAGCTCCACCTCTCCCCTCTCCATCCTCAGCCGACGAGACTCTCTTGATGCGAGCCAGCTCTTGTCCATCCTCGGCCCACCCTGGATGATCTCTCCAAGGCCTCCAGGTGATCTGGTCGGAGACGAGGTCATCTAGTAGTCTCCGGGACACTGGTAGATCTATCCGTCACTGTGCCCCTCTTCGGAGCCACCAATAGAAAACTCGGGGCCTCTCCCCATCAATCCCTGTCAGTGGGAGCCCTACCGGCCTCCGCATCGCAATGTGCTCCCAGCACCAAACCTATAGTAGTGATGTCATAACCAGACATCGACCGCCCTTGTATACGACCCCATGAAGGATCCTATACAACCGATAGAGTACAAAGCTCCCCCAAGCAAATCTGTATCCGTGGTCTCTCATGTCAGCACCCATGGTACCCTGCATCCACTCTGGTGGCACAGCAAAAGTCCACCTACCACCCCAGCCAAAACCCGTGTGAGTCTAGATGCCCCAGGCATCTGGCGCAGTGACTCGATATTCACTCCGCCCTTCTCCAGGGCGAAGCTCGGATCGCCACACAGTCGCATCATCGCGTGGCCCTGATTGGCCATGGGAGTGATCAGCCGTCCTTGTATGGGGATCCTCAAAATCCTCCATACATCCTCCAGTGTGGGAGTCATCTCCCCTGTCGGTAACCAAAAATAGGAAGAACCCGGATACCACCTCTCTGCTAGGGCTGTCAATAGCCCCATATCTATAGAAACCTGTGGCATCTCTGCCACATGCTGCAAGCCGACCTGAGCCAGCTGATCTCGCTCTACCTGAGATAGGGCGGCCAAGTCATCCCTCAACCTGCCATATTTCCATTCTCTGCTCTTTAGTAATCCTCTCTGCAACATAAACAAAATCAACAATAAAAATCATTAATAAATCATTAATTAAAAATGCAAGTCAAAATAAGTTCAATTTTATAAATGATGATATCGTCCACAATTGGATGATATCGTCCCCAATTTGAGCAAATTCGTCTCCGATTTCGCCAGTCGAAATCGTCCCCTTTTTGACGAAATCGTCCCCATTTCGTCGATTTCGCCTCTGGACGAAATCGACGATATCGAGATGATTTCGTCTCGACGACGTCGACGGCCCAAAAATGGCCGCGATGCTCAAAAATCAATCAAATCTAATCTAAAAAGCATGAAATTCTAAATTAAAGCATTCTAAATTCAGTTTAGACCCTTACCCGTAGCCCGCGTCGGACCTCTGTCGATCTGTGCGCTGTCTCGACCATCTTGTCTCCAGAGCTCTAAAAACTAGGAAAATGAACAGTAACAATGAATTAGGGTTTTACCCTATTTTTCTTAATTTTATTCAAAAAACAATTAAAAACATTTTAAAATTTTGCTTTTTCGCGTTTTTACCTCAAACGTTCGATTTGGGTAAAAACACGGAGGGGGCACCATAGTAAGCTGTCGTACGATTCGACCTAGAATCGTCGCCTAAAAATGGGAATAATTTTTGCTTTCTCGTAGATCGAGAAGAACTCATCTTTAACGCATTTTCTTCGGAAAATTCGCTAAAGAGGGGGCAAAATGTAGCACCCTAAAATTGGCGCAGATAAAACCTTAAATAATTACAATTACTCTAGTAAATATTCAAATTCAAATTTCAACCCCCAAAACCGCTCCCAAACCGCCGTTTAACCCGTTTCCTCCTTTCCCGTGCCATTTTTAGAGTTTGTTTTGACCGTTTGATGATATCGTCGCCGATCAGACGATATCGCCTCAGATCGGACGATTTCGTCTGGACTAGGACGTCCAGACGATCTTGTCCCAAAACTGATTTTTCTCAATTAGCCTCTGTTCCAACGGCGTCTCTAATCCGGGCAGAAGCGTGTCTGCATCGTTAGAGACCCTCCCCGTTGGAGATCTCCCAAATTGGGATGATCTCCAACCTCCTAACCTCCCTCCTAAGCCTATTTAAACTTAGGCCCTCCCCTTAACCTACCCTGGCTGATATTTCCTGTAACTTGACTTTACACGCATTAAAACATCCTAAATTACCATCTGCACTTGTCCTATCCAAATTTTGTTGCAGGAACCTTAGTATTTTTTAGCCGGAGCAAGCTCAGTTCGTCGTGGACGATCCTGTTCAATTCGAGATGATTTCGTACCAATCCGAGACGATTTCGACTACAGTCAGCATTGGGGGCAATCAGTGCCCAGAGTTTGCATTTTTCTCTTTTCATCTCCTGTTCTATTTTGCATCTAGTTAGTTTATTTATTATTTTTTGCTATTTTGCATCTTGGAGTTCACCCATGTAGTTTAATTGCATAATGAAATCATGATTAACTATTAAAACATTGTAATTTGCTTGCATTCCTATTTAGGATTATCTATTAACATCTTTATTGTCATTTTACATCTTTATCCTCTATTAGCATTGCTGTATTTTTTGTATTTTGTGTCTATTTCTCTGTTTGCAGGTCTCTGATGAATTCGTCAGATCTCAGACGATCCTGCAGGTCGGAGACGATCTCGTCAAATTCTAGACGATCTGGACTGCTTCAAAAATTAGAATCTCCATCAGACATCCGGATCAGGTATGGCTCTGTAATTTAGCTTTTTCCCTCTATTTTCTGTTTAAAATCTGTTTTTTGTATTTCATTTAGCCTGCATTTTCATAATAGAACAACTTAGATTCATTTGGCCAAACCTAGGACTCGAATGTTTAAAGATAAAACTGAACACATTAAACACATTCCCAACCTAGGCGTGGAAACTGCCATTCAAACGTTTCCTGGTGAACCCACCATCCATCAAAAAATCACCATAATACACCTCCCCCGAGAGGCGGGACCTTCGCAAGGCCTCTCAGTCCGAGGTACCGCGCCATCCTTTTCCCATCCTCCTTCCGGGCACGGATCCTATAGCCTGAAGGTAAGGATGCGAAAAATTTGGAGCGATACAGACATGAATCCAAGATCATCCTAAGAGGTTTTTATACTTTAGATTTCAAGGCAACACATAATGTTTAGGATGTGAGGCCCCACTTTTACTGGAAGTACTATACATCCAAAAACTTTTTGCTCTTCATTATTATAAGCTTTTATGACAATGTTTGATTTATCTAGATCTTATTTATTAATCTCTATCCTTTGGATAAAATTAATGCTATAGACATTTATAAATGATCCATTATTGATTAAGACCCTTTTAATACATTGTTCACCAATATGACATGTAATATATAAAGAGATCTCTTCTAAAATCAAAGGAGGGGGGATATCATCCTTGAAAAATGATATTGTTGCATGATTTATGATGAGTGATCCTACTATGTTAGATGTAGATTCAAAAATCTAACCACACCAAGCACATGTGGTGGGGACTCATTGGAACCCTTGTTCCCCTACTTGAGGGCCTCTTTCCACATGAGACCTCGAAGATATGAATATCTTCCACATGAGTAGGCTCTACTCAATGCATTTTTTCAAGGTGTCAATGTTTATGTTATGCTTATGTAACAGTGTTTTATGGGTTTATTCAACAAACACCTAAGGTTTGGATCATAAAATTTGACTCTTTTTAGAACCTTAAAAAGTTATTTAAACTTAAGGTGAAGATCACTAAAAATGCATTCTAAGCTTATACCACACACAATGCAAGAGAACAAGAACTAACCTAAATGATTTTCCATTTTGATGATGAGCTAAGGAGGTATTTCTTTCCAAGGCAAACAAGGAGTGAATGCAAGAAGACAAGCTAGCCTAAGATGCAATCTATATGCTTTTCAATTTCTTGCCTAAGTACTTGAAAATGAGAAGAAACCTAAATTTGATCTAGGATTCCTTGATTTAACCAATGTCGATGTGTTTTGAAAAAGAGATTAAAACTAGATTAAGTTTCATTTATTTTCTAAATGAAATGTGATTTTCAAATAGAAAACAGTGATAGACAGAGAGTAGAGTACAAAAAATGCTAAAAAATAGAGTTCAAGAGGGTGTCAAGTGGTGGTAAAAATTCCACTGAGTGTAAAAATGTCATGGTGAATTTGTTCCTGCAAACCAAAAAAATAGATTTTTTTTTTGGGGGGTTTGTCTGAGTGCCAGGAAAGGTGAATTTCTATCTTATCAGATGATAAAATGCCTTGTTTATAAACAAAAATGAGTATGCTTACCTCTTTTGGATCGAAATGAAGCTATAAAAAATTACCAATTCAGGTACAAAAACACCAGTGGAATTTTTTCTTTGAGTGGTGAATTTGTTCTGTGGATTCCAAAGAGTCAAATTTGCTAGTTACTGTAGGGAGTGGTGATTTTGTTCTAAAATGGGATCAAGATTATTGTGGGGTTAATTTTGGAGTGGTTTTTGGGGAGTTTTGTGATGCAATGGTAGAATGGGATTGTTTGGAAGATCAACTAAGCCTATTTCTCACAAATTTAGGGATTTAGACTACAAAATCTCATGAATTCATGATCAAATTAAGTACATGTGCAAGGGAAGTGGACAGTCCCCTAAATGACTAAAATTTTAATATATTAAAGATTAAAGGAAGTCTAAAATTAAACTAGGAATGTTAGGAATGGTATATACCAACCTAAATTATCTTTAATCAAATAAAATTAGTGAGATACAATGAAAACCAATATTAATATTGAGGAAGGTAAAATGCTATCATAAACTTTAAAATTCTACATTAGCAAATAAGAAAGGGAGGAAAATGCAATGGTAATGAGAGGATGCTATGGATGGTGATATAAGAAGGTAATGAAGGTCTTGTATCCACACCACAATAGCTTGGAGGCTAAAATAGAAAGTGTGTGTGACTAGAAATATGAAACATATCAGTTTATGAGAAAATAGTGTGCAAAAGAAGTGAGAGTAATGCGAGATAAAATGTGCATGGAAGAAAAATAAAGTGTTAGTATGCTATGAATTTAAATGAATAAGACAAAAATTATTATGAATAAAATAGAACAAATAGATGACATAAAACCCTACAATGAAGAAGGTTAATGCTAGAAATATGGGCATCAAGCTAAATAATCTTGAAGAGGCCTACAAAAGGATGTTAGATGCTTGGAATGAGGATGGATATGCTCAAATGAGACCTGCAATAATTATGTTAGAGCTTATAAAAAAATATATTCCCTACACAAAGAAGTTTAGAAACATAAAATGGAAGAAAATGCAAGTAAATGGTGCTTTGAGTTAAGAAGGACAATGTTAAGAGAGCAAAATGTAGTAAAAGCAACAAAAAAATATGGATAAAAGAGAATTTATAGGAGTTATATCACTAAGAAATAACATCCCATTTGCTTCTCCTTTCCCCCAAGCTCTCTTTGTCTTGCTTGACTTACCTCCAATAAAATGCTTGCAAAAGTGCTTAAAGAAGAATGCTAAAGAGAGAGAGAAATAATATGGGTAGAGTGTAATTAGCTTGATTTTTTTTGTTGAATTCTTGCCCCAAGGGTTGTTTAAATAGTATGTGGAGGAGATAATGGGATGAATAATTGGTTAGACCAAATTCAAAATTTGTAGACCTAGTCTATTGCTGGAGCATGTGAGGTTAGAGGAGGTAGTGGGATGGAGGAATGCACATGCCCCTAGCTAATGCTAGGATATTCTAGCCATTTTGAAAATTTTCCAGTGGTTTTTTTGTTCCCAAATTGGCACTTTTGATCAATGGTCAATTTGACTTATCAAGGTTTGAATTTTAAAGGTTTTGCAAATTTTCCAATTGGTGAGAAAATTTGCCAATGACATTTTTGTTCTGTGGAAAATTTGTTAGAGGTAGAAAATGATTCCCAAATTGCTCAGTTTGGGCTGATTGAGAGTTTGTTGATGTTGGGTGACTTGTTTGATATCTTTTGCTTTATTGGTGTGTCTAAATTGGGTGTCTACATTAGCCAAATTATTAGGGCTAACATCTTCAAGGACAACTTGTTCACTTAGTTTAAACAAATTTTATTAATGACTTAGTGAAATTTTTAACAACTCAAGTATAGATATTTTAGCTAGGGTTTCCTCCAATTAGATTTTTGTCAGTCTGGATCATTCCTATAAAATTTTGGTCTCATGAGGAAACATTCATATATGAAACGTTAATAGTAGCATTTTTCCCATGATTAGGTAAGGGGTCTTGGAAGATCCCTAGGCCTTGGTTAGAGGAAGTTTCTTGTTTAGAACTTCCTACCATAAGATGATCTTCATAAATGAGGTATTGGACAAGGTTTTTAAGGGTCCTACAGTTATTTGTGTGGTGGCCAATTGTGTGATGATAAGCACATTGTTCATCAACCTTAAACCATAGAATATTTTTTCTTTTAGGATCACATTACCTTATAGGAGGTAACTCTATCATCGTGGATTCCAAGAGTTGTTCTAGAATAGACGACAAGGGCTAGTTTAGCCTAGTGAATTTTCTTTGAGGTTTCTCTTGGGTTTTATCTAAGATCAACTTTTGTAGGATAGAAATAGTACCCACACGGTCTATTTTTATATTATTAACATGGTAGGAGCCAATGAATCCATCATCCAAAATATGTTTTGACTTTTGGCACTTTTGATCAATGGTCAATTTGACTTATCAAGGTTTGACTTTTAAAGGTTTTGCAAATTTTCCAATTGGTGAGAAAATTTGCTAATGACATTTTTGTTCTGTGGAAAATTTGTTAGAGGTAGAAAATGATTCCCAAATTGCTCAGTTTGGGCTGATTGAGAGTTTGTTGATGTTGGGTGACTTGTTTGATATCTTTTACTTTATTGGTGTGTCAAAATTGGGTGTCTACATTAGCCAAATTATTAGGGATAACATCTTCAAGGACAACTTGTTCACTTAGTTTAAACAAATTTTATTAATGACTTAGTGAAATTTTTAACAACTCAAGTATAGATATTTTAGCTAGGGTTTCCTCCAATTAGATTTTTGCCAGTCTGGATCATTCCTATAAAATTTTGGTCTCATGAGGAAACATTCATATATGAAACGTTAATAGTAGCATTTTTCCCATGATTAGGTAAGGGGTCTTGGAAGATCCCTAAGCCTTGGTTAGAGGAAGTTGCTTGTTTAGAACTTCCTACCACAAGATGATCTTCATAAATGAGGTATTGGACAAGGTTTTTAAGGGTCCTACAGTTATTTGTGTGGTGGCCAATTGTGTGATGATAAGCACATTGTTCATCAACCTTAAACCATAGAATATTTTTTCTTTTAGGATCACATTACCTTATAGGAGGTAGCTCTATCATCGTGGATTCCAAGAGTTGTTCTAGAATAGACGACAAGGGCTTGTTTAGCCTAGTGAATTTTCTTTGAGGTTTCTCTTGGGTTTTATCTAAGATCAACTTTTGTAGGATAGAAATAGTACCCACACGGTCTATTTTTATATTATTAACATGGTAGGAGCCAATGAATCCATCATCAAAAATATGTTTTTTTTTTAAATATTTTGTTTTAGTGTTAGAAGAAGAGGGCTTCTCTTCTTCCTTTTTAGTCTTTAATTACTCCCTATGTTGGAGGGAAACTTCTATTTGTTTAGCAAGATCTACAACATCATAAAAGTAGGAGACAAGGGTCATTTCTAGTGGATATGAAAGGCGTTCTTATAATTTATGTATAAAAATATGTAAGATATCTCTTGGCAATGAGGAAAAAGAAAGTTTTCTAACCAATGCCTATCATCAAGTTAAAAATTCATTTAAAGATTTATTTTTACCTCGTTTTAGTTGATACAAGTCATCAACTATGCATTTTTCTATGATATAGGTAGCGAAATTTTGGATGAACATTTCTACCAAATCATTAAAACTCTTGATAGAGTGACAAAGCAACTAGAAGAACCATTCTAGGTCCTCACCACCAAGGCTTGTAGGGAAGAGCTTTAACAACAATACCTCATCATAGGTGATGTTGTGGCATGCAACTTGAAATACTCAAAGGTGATTTGTTGGATCACCTTCTCATCTATACATCCAAAAATTAGGTAGAACAAAGTTTAGAGGATAAGGTTTATTAATTAGAGTAAGATTTATAGATTAATTATAGTAGTCCCTATAGGAGTGCTTCTTGGTTGTGGATCCTTAAATAGAAGCTAGTTGTTTAAATTCTAAATTTTCATTTACTAATTGTTTTAACGTAGATTTTATATCTTGGAACCCAGGATAAGATATTGGCGGTGTTAAAAATTGAGGTTATGAATTTATTAAGGAGTAATATTGTGAGTTTGGATGCATTGATCTAAAAGGGACAACCATATTGTTTGTTGTAAAATGGTTAGAGAGAAAAAAACTAGTAGAAGGAATGGTAGTAATTGAATCTTGTGAAGAGGGAATGCTAATGAAAGGATTAGAAGGTATAATATTTGAAGTGTTAGGCACACTAGAAAATATATCCACATTTTTAACATGTGAAAAATTGCTAGATTGAGAGGCAGGATTATTTAGTCTAAACGATTTCACATTGAGAGGTAGAGACCCTTGATTCCTAGAAGATGATGGGATGCTAGGGGGTCTCCATTCTATGGTCATGGTTATGATGGGGGGATTAGACCCTGTTCTATTTAGATGAGAAGGATTTGCATCTAGATACAAGGATCCATGAGAAGGGTCCCTTTGAGAGATCATGGGGTTAGACCTTAGTTTATATGGAATATATAGGAGGTACTCCTCCATAGTTAAGGTGGTTAAGGTTTCTTCCTTATCAATTAATATGTTTTGCATTATCTTCTTATTTCCTTGTAGGAAGGTTGTCAAGTGGTCCATAGACCTAAAGAATACCCCTCCATGTTCATTATGAATAGGGAAGAGGGCTTTAGAGGGATTATTATATTTTTCCTCTTCCTATTTATAAATAGGATTTTTAACTACCTTTTTATTCTCAAAAGCTCAAGTAGTGTATTTGAATTTTGTATTATTTGCTGCAAAATATTTTAGGTAAGGTAGGGAGGTTCATACATGGTCAAGGAATGGAGTTCAATTTATTAGAGTTTTGTTTCTAAAATTTTTAGAGAAGAGATGTTTTAAAACCCTTATGTCACCTTGGAAAAGTAGCCTACCTTATGAATCTCGTAAGCCCACTATAATATACTAGCCAATGGAGATAGTCCCCAAGGTTCGTATGTTGGTTTACTCAAGGGGTCGTTAACCTTCCCCTAGTAGGACTAACAATTGGATCATGTTCCTATTATCTTAATTTAATATAATTTACACTAAGCAAACAAATTAGGTGGTTTTTGTTAAAATGAGATTAATTTTATCTTGATTAAGGTTAAGGCTTTGTCAAAATAAAGGATAGGGACCCGTGTGGTGTTTCACATCAAGTTCACCAAAGATGTGGTGTGCCAAAAAGGGGACATAGAGATATTGGCCTTCAGGTAATTTTCCCTCAAGGACCATCCTAAACTCAGACAGGAGGTATTGCTATTGACCTTCTATTTTAAATTTTTGAGCTCTTATCTTTGGTAGAAAAGCGATTATGGGTTCACCAAGGGTAGTTTTTTTATTTTCCTAGATCTAGTTGAATGTGTAAATTTTGCAAACACCTAGTTTCTTTAGTTCTAACCTAATGTTTAATTGAAATTGTGCTAATGCAATGCAAATGAAAACAATGATGCAAAAAACAAAATAATATATGTGATTTTGATTCTTAAAACTAGTTCTAAGATCTAAGGATTTGTCTTGCAAAAATGAAATTTTTTTCTTTGTTTCAAATAAAAAATCAAAAGAGCAAACAATCAAAATTTAGCCTAATGCAAATAATATATGCCAATTCCAATTCAAATGCCTAAGTGATGAAAATAAGAAACTAATGATACACTAAAGGGATTCGTTAATTTCCCTTTAAATTTTAATTTTCTTGCCAAAATACTTCCATAACTTATTCAAATTAAGATGCATTACATAATTATGCATCCAAGCAAAAACTACCCTAATCATGATTTTTACTCTGATGATTTATAACCCTAAGTTAATAAAGGATAATAATTTTTTTATGATATTTTTAATTCTAAGCAAGGGTAGAAGAAAGATGTAGGAATACAAGTTTTAGCCTAATTGCAAAACCTACATGCACTTTAGTTTTGATGCATCTCTTAGACCTACACCAATATTCCTTTTTTTTCTTTTTTTTTAATGTTTGAAGTAAGACAAAAAGAAAAACAAAAACAAATAGCAAAAAACCATCAAAACAAAAAATAGAGGGGAGAACCTACCAGGTTTGGTGGCTAAGACAAAACCACCACTTGTAGCCAAATACATTGCCTACATGAAACCATTACCTGCAACTCCCCTAGATGGAAAATTTACCAAAATTTTAAAAATTAAATAAACTAAAAGGGGGATTATTTTTTTGAGGGTATGTCAAAAATCTAGAGATATACTACTATTTAGTAGGCACAATCAAACCCTCAACTTCATATAAGCAAAAATAAAATGGAACTTGGAGTGGATGTTGCTTTAACCCAATGTGAATTCATTGACTCAAGGTACAATAACCAGAGAATTTATTTTTTGTGACTAGAAGAGGATTCCATAGGACTAATTTAGGGAAATAATATGATAGAACTATGATAAGAGTGATGTCAAAGAGGTAAAATTATGGTTTAGAATTATTAAGTGTCTAGTTGTTATGGTAATGTGATGTTTGGGGAGTAAAGATGATTTTTCCACCTATTGGCAATAGATTCAACTATTCATGGTAAGAGGTCAAAGAAGGGGTTAGGAACTAGAAAAAATACCATAGGTGAAAAAAATCGAGATGAATTAGGGGTTGCTAAATGGAAAGAAAAATAATTTTAGCCTAGGAATCTATGGCCAAAATCGCCTAGAATGAATCTGCTACCTATGCAAGTTTTAGGCAAAACATTTACCTATCTATGAGAAAACTAATGGGAAAAGTATGATAAATGGTATGATAGTATAAGATAATTGGAATTAGGGATTTTTCACAAATTATTATGCCTAAAGAAAATAATCCTATCTAGGGATCCTAAGGATGCAGTGGCTAAAAGTGAATTTATCGCCTGAACAAATTCTAGGTGGAAAATTCATCTTATATGAAGGAGGCCAAGGAAAGGAAGATGATATTAGATGCAGAACTATTGAGGAGAGTTTAAAAAGGTGTTTTGGTTGACTTGTTACCCTGCAAACACCCTAAAATAACCTACAATAACATGTTATGCAAGACTAGATAAAATAATTTGTTAATGATAAGAATATAAACAAGAGATAATGAAATGTAAACAAAAGAGAAGGATTACAACAATAATATAAAATAAAATATGATGAATAAATCAATATATCACTCCCTCAAGACCAATATGCCATGTCACCCATTATTTATCTAGAAACTTGTGGAGTATATGAGCAAAGTCCAACAACATCTTAGTACTTTATTGAGTTCCTAAATTAAATTAGAGCAACACTTTAATACTTCAAGAAGTCATGATCAAATACCACCACAAGGGATCCTTATATAGGTATAAATATCCATCTAGGGAAGGATGAGGTGTCAAGCTAAGGTGAGTTAGAAGGTGTCGATTTCTAGTTATCTACCTTTTTTGGCAGTTAAGGAAGTGGTTAGAATTTGGTTGCCAATTAGAAGATGTTGGTTGGAATTTATGATTTATGAGTTAGCTACTTAGGTGGATAATTGCTAGGTAATATTGGAGCGATGATAAGGAGTTAACTTCCTATGACATAGAGTTTTAGGTAGGCTAAAATATTGATGCATACCTAAAATAAATTCATCATCTGCAAATATATCATTGTCAAATTTGCCAATTAGCAAATTTGTCACTTTTGACCATTGGAGGTCAAATTTGGTAGAAAAGACAAATAATGGATGGAAAAGCTGAATTGCATGAATTCTCCAGCTAAGATGACAAAATTTTCACTAGCAAATTCACCTCTGAGGTGGAAAATTCGTCAGCTACAAACTTGGTTGCAAAATTTGGGTTTGGATGCATGGGAGATTGTTAACTTGATTCCTTTGTGGATTTGCTATGAGATTGGTTTAGTTGGATGACCCAATTTTAGGTATCTATAATTTCTTCTAGATAGCAATGGTTTTTCCCAAACTAATCTTCAAAATACTTCATATGCATTTTTGCTTCTCTTAGATAGTATGAGTTCTCTACTCCTCAACAATGCTTTCTAAAGTTTTCTTTCATTTCCTTTTCTAATTAGAATATTATTGTCTTTATTACCTAAGGATATATGTATGACAATAAAAATTTAATATATTTCCACTATGAGAATGAGTTAAAAAATATTAGAAACATAACCTTATGAAATTAGTTCTTTTCCCCTCCCACTATGCCAAATTATAAGTGTCATAGCTAACTCTTTTAAATAAGAAAATATTTATCTATTTGTAAATTGTAGGTAATAGTGACCACAAGAAAAACATATACCTCTAATTGCTATACTATGTCTTATTAGAGTAACCATTGAAAACCATTTTAAAATGAATAGTTAGAAGCTAGAAGTGGAAATGGAGAGGGTTGGGTTGTCCGTCAAAAGAATAAAATTATGTGTAGGTAATAAAACATAGTTTAGTATAGAACATGTTTTCTGACTATATAATTATAGTTAGGAATACCTCTATTTTTCATTTGTAATCTCTATATATAAAAAACACATTTTTAATATAAGTATAAGAATACTTGATAGAAGAATTATGTTTCTAAAGTATTTCATTTTTATATCTTTGTTTTCTATTTAAAGGTTTATTTCCTAATTAGATATTAAGGTCATAGGTATCAAAGCATGATATATACAAGACAATAAAGTATTTATAAGTGTAAAATAGGTTGAATAAGACATGTTACAATTATAGTATATTATGACCACAAAATTGTCATTTTTGATGGCCTCTTAAGGAAACAATATACCCAAGTTGAATAATGTAGCTATGTTTAAAACAAATTCCTAAAGCCATTGATCAAATTATTCATAAAAAAATAAAGAGAAAAATAAATCCAAAAGAAGGAATACAAGTCCAAGTGCATTAATTAAGATGGAAAAAACAAAAAAAATAACAAAAAGGATAGGGCAGAAGATGAAGATGAAGCAAAAAATGACATTATTTTGCAAAAACATGAAATGAAGCAAAGGATGATATTCTTCTAAAGAAATATGTAGATGAAATAAGGAAGGATTTATCCTAAAAGAGAGTTGATGGGATCATCAACTACAAAGGTGAATGTCTAATTTGTGTGTTACATGTTCTTTGGCATAACAAAATAGCAATTATTTGTAAACACTCAACATCCTTATACATAATATAACATTTAAGAAGAGAAGCCATCTAAGGTGGTTGAAAAAATTAGCAAAAAAATAAAATCTAAAAAAAAATCAACAAGAAGGTTGAAGAGGATATATAGATGTTTGTCTCTCAAAATTCTAAAAATCCATGTGAGAATCATAACATAGCATTATATAACATAATGTAGCATACAAAACATTGTCCAAGTGGTTAGTTGTAGATAAACATATATCTATTTTGCATTTGTAATTTTCTAATGGAGAAAATATTTTTTTAAATAATAGAAGCATTGTGTAATTTTAAGTACTTTATTGTTGTTTATATGTTTGTTGTATGCATTATTATTTTTTATTAAGAAATTTAAATCAATTTGACCAATTCAAAGTATTTCAATTCAAGTTAGATTTTGTTAGGAACTGAATCATTACCTTGCTCTTCATATTCATGGTAAATATATAAGGTTTACAAAGAACTCCGTTGAGGCAGTTCGAACTTGCTGGGCAGTTCCTCAACTGAAATAATTAACTTATTTAATGTAATATACTATATACTAAATATTCTAACATCCCCCCTTATTACATTAATGTTGACTACACATAGCATTGCGGAACAATTCAAATTTGACTCGAGCAAGTGCTTTGGTGAAAATGTCCGCTATTTGCTCATCTGTGGGAATGTAGTGGAGCTGAATATGATGCTTTGGAACCTCATCTCGAATGAAATGACACCTAGTGTCAATGTGTTTGGTTCGATCATGAAAGATAGGATTCTTGACGAGATTCAGGACACCTTGATTGTCGCAGAATAAATGTAAAGGAAGTTTCTTTGGAAGTCCCATATTTATGAGGATGCGACGTAACCATATGATCTCGCAGACTGCTCCACTAGCTGCTCGATATTCTGCCTCAGTAGAAGAGATAGCAACAACATGTTGCTTCTTGCTATGCCAAGAGACAGGACCAGATCCAAGGTGAAAAATATAACCTGTAGTTGATTTTCGGTCATCTATGGATCCAGCATAATCAGAGTCCGTGTACCCTTGAAGATAGAACTTGTTGTTTTTTTTGTATTCCAGGCCGATATATGTCGTACCACGGACATAGTGAAGGACTCTTTTTGCTACTTTCCAGTGGCTAACTTTAGGATCTTGCATGAATCGTGAAAGATAACCCACAGCAAAACTAAGATCTGGCCTGGTATTTGTGAGATAGATGAGACTCCCAATCAGGTGACGATAGAGAGTACTATCTATTTTAGGAGATTCATCAAATCGGGATAACTTAAGTCCTGCTTCCATTGGTGTGGCTTTGGGCTTGCAGTCAGTCATCCGATACTTTTCAATTAGAGTCATGGCATATTTCTTTTGAGTAACTTGTATGCAATGCTTGTATTGAGTTACCTCTAGACCAAGACAATAGTGGAGAAGTCCAAGATCTGTCATTTCAAAAGAGGTATTAAGATCTTTCTTAACTGTTTTGATCATACTCTCTAAACTGCCTGTTATGATCAGATCATCCACATATAGTACTAGAATTACTATGTTAGAACCATTGTTCTTGATATATAGATTAGGATCTGCAGGACTTCTTCTAAAACCATGTTGCACTAGGTGACTATCAATTTTGATATACCAAGCTCGAGGAGCTTGTTTAAGTCCATATAGAGATTTGACCAGCTTACAGACTTTCTGTTCTTGCCCTTGAACTATAAAACCTTCAGGTTGAGACATATAGACCTCTTCTTGTAGGTCACCATTTAAGAAAGCACTCTTTACATCCATCTGATGTAGCTGCCAACCAAATTGAGCTGCCATTGCACACAGAACTCGAATAGTGGTCATTTTAGCAGTAGGAGCAAATGTCTCTTCATAGTCTATGCCTTCTTTTTGTGCATAGCCCTTTGCAACAAGTCGGGCTTTATATTTATCTATTGCACCATTTGCCTTATATTTGATCTTGAATACCCATTTGCAACCAATGGGTTTCTTTCCTGAAGGCAAATTCACTAACTTCCAAGTTTGATTTTTCATTAGAGATGTATGTTCTGCATCCATAGCAGTTTTCCATTGATCTTTACTGAGTGCATCTGAGACTGATGTGGGTTCTTTTTCATCTAGTTTTGTCAGATAGACTTTTTCATCTTCCATATCTATATCCTCATCATCTTCTACATTCACAGATAAATCATCAAAATGTTGACAAAGGTCATCAACATTTGTTGTTGCATCATCTGCTCTTTTGTGTTGAGTCATACTGCGAGTAGCGGGTCGATCTAGAGTTAGATGCGGAAGTGAGGTCAATTTTGAATCTTGCAATGTACTAGTATACCACTTAGGAACCTTCTTCGAGGAGGTGCTGCTTCTTTCTTAGGTTCATCTTCATTAAGATATACAAGTGTATTATTTGATGTGAAAGTTTCATCAAATACTACATCTCTGCTGATGTGTGTTTTCTTGGTTATAGGATCAATCAACCGATATCCTTTTGAATATTCATCATAACCAAGAAATATACATTTTTGAGTTTTCTCATCTAGTTTCTTTCTTTTCTGTTTAGGAATATGCATAAAAGCTTGGCATCCAAAAACTCTTAGGTGAGAAATTGAGGGTTTCTTACCACTCCAGGATTCTTGTGGAGTTTTTCCTTGTAGAGCCCTTGTAGGTGCTCTATTTAGTAGGTAAGATGTTGTGTTTACTACTTCTGCCTAGTATTGTTTTTCTAAGTTTGCTCCTTTTAACATACACCGACTCATTTCTACTATGGAGCGATTTTTTCTTTCTGCAACTCCATTTTGCTGCGGTGTATATGCTGTAGTGAGTTGTCTCTTAATCCCATGTTTTTCTAGAAATGCTGAAAATTCCTTGGAAGTGTATTCCCCCCCTCGATCTGAGCGGAGAGTTTTGATGGAACAACTTGTTTCCTTCTCAACTTGTCTTTTTAACTGACGAAAGTAGGGAAGAGCTTCTGACTTGAGTGCAAGGAAGGAGACCCATATTTTTCGAGAGTAGTCATCAACAAATAGCTGAAAATACCTCTTTCCACCATGACTGGTTGGGAAAGGACCGCACAGATCTGCGTGGATTAACTCCAAGGGTTTCTTAGAGCGAGAGGAACTAGTCTCAAAGGGAACTCGATGTTGTTTCCCTGCTAGACAATCGGAGCATACTGGAAGAACGGATGAAAGCTGAGGAAGCCCTTTTACCATGTCATATTTGCTTAATTCGAGTAAATACCCGGAACTGAGGTGCCCGTATCTTTTATGCCATAAGGAAGTTGTTGCTTGTGTAGTGGCAATGAGGGCAGTATGGGATGTAGAAACTGTATCCAAGATGAATAATCCATTTTTGTAGGAGCCAGTGGCAATGTTTTGACCTTGGTGGTGATGAAACATCTCTTTTTTCCTTTTTCAACTTGGAAAATAACATCCATATTTCGATCTAACATCTGTGGAACTGATAAGAGATTGTTGGCAAGGCCAGGAACATAGAGAACTTTCTCTATGGCACAGTCTCCATCAGGGAGAGTGACTGTAACATCTCCTTCACCTTGTACTTGATAGACCTGATTATCTGCAATAGTGACGGGTTTGCCTTCTCTTGCGTGAAAGGTTTGAAACCAGGACTTTTTCCCAGTCATATGTTTGCTTGCTCCAGAGTCAATATACCATACAACATCTGATTTGGAAGAGGCAGTATGGGTCATGAGCACCTTGTGTGCTCTTTCGAAGTCATTATCTGAAGAAGAATTTGAATGATCTGAATGGGAATCTGCATAAGCAACATGACCTTTTTGTTGGTTACGATGCTGGGGATATTTCTGCTGCCCTTTGCCTTTCTTATTTTGTGAGGGATCATTCTGTTGTTTGTTTTTGAACCAACACCTGTTGGTATCATGATTGTTCATATCACAGACCTTGCAATATTTATCTCGCTGGAGATTGGGCTTGCCTTTGCCTTTGGAAGAAGACCCTCCCTTCTAGAATTGTCCTTGCTTGTGCCCCTTTTGATGAGTGGAAAGAGCGGTGGCAGGTTCCTCATCTTTACGTACTTGATTGGCTTCTTCGAGTTTGAAGCAAGTTAACCAATTCAACAAAAGTTAATTGTACGCGGAAACATTGAGTGAAGTGATAAAACTTTTGTAAGATGGTGGGAGTGCCCTCAAAATAACGAGATGTCAAAAGATCATCATCGATGGGTTTTCCCATAGTATTGAGTTTAGCTTTCAATTACGCCACTTTGCAGAGAAACAATTCAACGGTCTCCCACGAATGCATTGTGAGATTGTGAAGGCTGGGTTTGTAGGTGAAGAATTGTGGAATTATTCTTTCCTTCATACACGGTAATCAATGCCGCCCAAGCATCTTTACTACTCATGGCATCACAAATATGAGGTTGGACCTCATATGTTATGGCAAGTAACAAAAACATAAGGCCCTTCCTGTCCTGATCATCAAATGCATCTTGATCTGTCCCTGCTGTGGTGGGACGAGAGGTAGTGCCACTGACAACATCCCATAATTTTTCGACCTGAAGAATGGCTTTCATTTTATGCTTCCATGGCACAAAATTGGTGCCTTTGAGCAATTGGGCATCTGAAAGATACTTGTGCACTGTAGCCATTGTTTAGGGTTCCTTATAGCGCCAAATGGTCCCCTTTTCGATATACCGTTGCCAGGCCAGTTATACCTAGGCGAAGCAAAATAATACCCGCCCTTACGTGAGGGAGACTATAGGTATTATGAAGATCAGAACGGTACGTGGAACATAGGCGATACTGAAAAGGATTGCTTTGTTGATGGCACCTACCTTAGAAAGACGAGGAAACCGCATGCGTGGGGCGTAACTTCCCCTAAACACTTTGGAGTCCAGGACTTTCATCGGGATTTATGCCTAAACACAATAGCAATAGGGATAAAAAATTTACTCAAAGAGATGTTAATGACACCTGCCTGAGAATCTTCGGAAGAAGAGAATCAGTTGGAGGGAATTAAGTCAAAAAACAAAACTAGGAGAAAATTAGTGTTGTGGAGAGAACATCAAGTAGATGATCAATGAAGATCCCTGTGGAGAACCTGTGCAACATGAGCTGAGAGAAGTAGTGGATGCTTTGATGGAGATGATTGTTATTTGTAGAAAAGAAATGCAATAATCAAAACAAGCATGCTCACAAAAAAAGGCTTCTCACATAGGTGTCGGCTTCAACCGAAAATGCACCCAAATTTGACAGAAAAAGAAGGTGTCGAGTAAAATCGAAAATGCACCTTGGAGTTGCTATCTATGCCTTTTTCTGAGATTTTGAAAAAAATGGAATTCCCCCTCTATCTGGCAAAATAGAGTATATCTTGAAAAATTCCAAATATGCCTCTTAACAATTGTTTTTGAAGGAGGAAAAAAAAAAATTTACATGCCGTCAACAAGACCCGGCGTCACCTTGGCAGCAATTTTTATCAACTCGAAGGGGTTTGAAACCCCAACCACTCCATAAAAAAACGTAAGCAATGACGAAGAGAACCATCACGGCCACTGTGGCGCGTGTGAATGCACATCCACTTAAATTTTTTGACCGCCAAGCACGTTAAAAGCAAAATAAAAAAACGTGCAGCAAACCGTTTTTTTTTTTAAATGAAAATGAGACCAGAATTTGCGTCCGGCAAGCAGAGTCCTCGGATGAAAATCCCAAAAAACCATTTTTTTTCTTAAATGAAAATGTGACCAGAATTTTTCGGCCTGCAAGCAGAGTCCTCGGATGGAGATCCTCCACAAACGGCCACCGGTGGATGAGCGAGGGTGACGCCCGAGCAAAATTTTTTTTTTACTCTCACACTGCTCTTGACGAGGAAGGTGGTGCCGCCGCGTTCGGACCGGTGACTGCGCAGAAGACTTCTCCTGCAGCCAACCACTGTAATGCAACAAAAAATTGTTTTTTTTTAAATTAAATTGTCCGTTCGAAACAAACCGTCGTCGCCTCCGCTGTGCGGCCATCGAGTCGTTCGAAACAGACCGTCGCCGCCTCCACTGTGTGGCCATCGAGTTCACTGCTCGGCCCTGGTCCACGATAGTGGCTCATGAGTTTGCTAAAAATTGCAGTCAATTAGGGAGTCAAAATGCTCTGTGACATCTTCATAAGAGGAGCTCAATCCAATTTCTCATCTGTTCAATTGACTGACTATCTTAAAGAACTTGGATTTCATAATGAAACAAGAGAAAGCTTGGTGGGTTATTTTACCGAACAGGTCAATGAGATACGAAGAGTGGTTGTAGTTCCAAAGCTCAATGTACCATCATACAGAAAAATTGGAATGGCGGCTTGATGTGCAGCTTGCCAGTAGAAGCCTGTTGAATCAGGCAGAACCATCTTTTCTTTGAACGAAAATCTAGCCACAAACGCAAACGCTCCAAACAAACTTGAAAAATAGCAGGATCACATTAGTCTTCATGCACTGGATTTTGGATTGCAGTCTTTGGCGTCAATGGCTTCTTGAAGAATGCATTGCCTGGAGTGAATCTAGAAAAGAATGCACATTGCCCAGAATTCATTCATTGCTCTGATGCCATGTTACGAACTGAATCATTACCTTGCTCTTCATATTCATGGTAAATATATAAGGTTTACAAAGAACTCCGTTGAGGCAGTTCGAACTTGCTGGGCAGTTCCTCAACTGAAATAATTAACATATTTAATGTAATATACTATATACGAAATATTCTAACAGATTTAGAATGAACTACATTTCATTCAAAGTTTTGTTTCAAACTTTCATTAGGGAGGCAAGTTATCTCTAATGGATTAATGAAATAAGATGTCAACATGAACACAAAATATTTTTAATGCATTGACCTTAGATCTATTTTCTAAATAATGTTGAATTATAATCATATTACCTTACATGTAAATCATATATAAGGATATTTTTCATCTAGTTTCTATGAGATCGAACTTAAGATTCTTGCTTAAAAGATCATATTATGTGTTTGTATGAAAGTTAAATTTTTATTTCTATATTGGTTTCTTATCTAATTTAACATTATAAATATAATATAACATAAAAAAATGTTAGGTAAAAATTAAAAAAGTGATGAAATTATTTTAAATAAAGAAAGATATACTACAAGATGAAGAAACAGAAGCACTCTCCAAAAATAGCTATCCCATGTGTGCTCCTTGGTGTTCAATAAACTTTGCTTAAGATTAACTTGTAAACCACATTGTTCTTCTATTAAGTAAAACTCCAAAATATGTTTGTATAGTTCCTTTAAAAAGAGTTAGTAAATAGAGATTTTTTTTGATTAATGGAGGGGTTTTGAAAGGACCCAAAACCTTTTCCAAAGAAATAGGTGTGAACCCAAATGAGATCAACACCAAACAAACCATTCAAAAAGACAAAAAGGGAAACCCTAGTAGTTCCCAACAAACCCAGAAAATGAATAGGAGAAATGGTCAAAACAAACAAACCATGAAATATATAAAAATCTATGAACAAGAGAGAAATTAACGCAAACCATCAATTTGCTAATAGGGAAAAAAATATATTACAAGAAAGATATAAACAAGATATTTATATAAAAAGCCTATAATCACAATATAATTTTATATAATAAATAAAATTAAAAAATATATATTTTTTAATATAAACAAATTTTAAGTGGTTGATTTGTAAATTTGATCTTTTTATTTCTATTTTTTTAATAAAACTTTATTATTTTTATTATTATGAGAATATGGTTTATTTTAATAAACTTAAGCACAAACATTTATAATTTAAACAAATTAATAGATATTTTTAATTTAATAATAATGTTTTGAAAAGAATTAATTAAAGGTTGTAAAGTTTTAAGCATAGGAAAGATGTAAAACAAAATACTTGTACTACCAAATACTTGTACTACATTGTACTACCAATTTTTTTAATAAATCTACTGCTGCTCTTTGGTTCCGTTCTGTCTCTTTTATTGATGAAATGGTTTTGTCATTTCCTTATCTGTAGTAGAACATTTGTTTTATTTGTTACTGTTATCGACAATACAAAATTTTGATAACCTGTCACCATCAAAAGATGGTGACTCGCTGAGTTTTTTTTGCTTTGCACAACAATTGAAAAGTGTAGCACCCTAAAATTGGCGCAGTAAAACCTTAATAATTACAATTACTCTAGTAAATAATTCAAATTCAAATTTTAACCTCCAAAACCGCTCCCAAACCGTCGCTTAATCCGTTTCCTCATTTCCCATGCCATTTTTAGAGTTTGTTTTGACCGTTTGACGATATCGTCGTCGATCAGACGATATCGCCTCAGATCGGACGATTTCGTCTGGGCTAGGACGTCCAGACGATCTTGTCCCAAAACTAATTTTTCACAATTAGCTTCTGTTCCAACGGCGTCTCTAATCCGGGCAGAAGCGTGTCTGCATCGTTAGAGACCCTCCCCGTTGGAGATCTCCCAAATAGGGATGATCTCCAACCTCCTAACCTCCCTCCTAAGCCTATTTAATCCTAAGCCCTCCCCTTAGCATCCCCTTGGCTGATAATTCCTGTAAATTGACTTCACACGCATTAAGACATCCTAAATTGCTATTTGCATTAGTTCTATCCAAATTTTGTTGCAGGTACCTTAGTATTTTTCAGCCGGAGCAAGCTTACATCGTCGCAGACGATCCTGTTCAGATCGGAGGCGATCCTGTCGAATTCGAGACGATTTCGTACCAATGCGAGATGATTTCGACTGCAATCATCATTGGGGGCAATCAGTGCCCAGAGTTTGCATTTCTTCATCCTTTTTTCTGTTGTTTTATTCTGCAATTAGCTAGTTCATTTATTATTTTATGCTATTCTGCATTTTGGAGTTCACCCATCTAGATCAAATGCATAATTAAGTTATAATTGTCATTAAATCAGTATAATGCATTCATGTTTCTATTTATAATTTTTAGTTTGATATTGTTATTGTCATTTTACATTGTTTCCCTATGTTAGCATTGTTGTATTTTCTATGTTTTGCACCTATTTCTCTGTTTGCAGGTCTCTGACGAATTCGTCAGATCTCAGATGATCTTGTTCTGATAGCAGATGATCCTGTCAAATCAGAGGTGATCCTGACTGCTTCAAGAATCAGAATCTTCATCAGACATCCGGATCAGGTATGACTTTTTAATATTGCTTAATTTCTCTATTTTTTATCCTAATTTTGTTCTCTGTATTCATTTAAATCTGCATCTTCATATAGAATAGCTTAGATTCATTTTGGCCAAACCTAGGACTTGAATGTTTAAGGATAAAACTGAACACATAAAACACATTCCCAACCTAGGCATGGAAACTGCCATTAAATGTTTCCTGGTGAACCCACCATCCATCAAAAAATCACCATAATACACCTCCCCCGAGAGGCGGGACCTTCGCAAGGCCTCTCAGTCCGAGGTACCACGCCATCCTTTTCACATCCCCCTTTCGGGCATGGATCCTATAGCCTGAAGGTAAGGGTGTGAAAAATTTGGAGCGATACATTTTGGTGAACCCGACGTGAATGCATTTTAAACCTTTTGAAAACAAAAAAAAAAAATAAAACAACCAAAACATAGATGCATTTCAAATCATTTAAAATTAATAAGTTGCATATCATGTTTAGATGGTAGCTCCTAAGAAAATATTAGCAGTTACTATAAATGTTGAAAACCAATTGGCAGCCATAGAAATCAATTATGTGCTTAGTGTGCCTAAAACAGATAGAAATCAACTTTTGTGGGATGAACTTGATAGAAGACTTAGTGTCATTTCATCTAGGTCAACAAAACTTAAACAAATCAAGAGGCTTGTCCTAGATAGAATCCTGGATCCTCATCAACTCGTCTTTTATCATGAACTTCAGAGAGCCTGCCATAGATGGTTAGCTTATAGGAGAGCTCTTGTGTCTTCAAAATTGTTCACCTTCGAGGAATACCTCGAGAACGCAGCCATTATACACCAGTTCCTAGGTCATGTAGAAGACCAAGAGGTTGTTCTTATGGATAGGGAAATATGGAATAGAGTTCCTCGAGCTATGTTATATCGAGAGTATTGCCATGAGCTTTACTTCTATCAACCAGAATCTGAGACAGATAATATCACTATAGCTCTTTTCATTAAATTTTTGAAAGAAAATTTTCAATTTGAAGAAGAACACTTCATGACTCCTGAAGAACTCGAGCCCATTAATGATATTTATAAATTGTTTATAGAAAACTAGATCATTACTTTCAGTATTATTTCTTGCATTTATTGTGTTGTTTGTTATCTTTACAATATTATTACAAAAACAAAGAAAAACTAAAAAAAACATAACAAAAACCAAAACCTTTCATTTTAAATATTGTAGTAGGTATATAATTAATATATACCTCTTAAGCTTGTTGCATATATATATATATATATATATATATATATATATATATAAATATATATATATTTGCTGAAATCTAAATTAAGCACAATGCCTAAACTTAGGAATGGTAAACAAACTGAAGGAGAAGAAGAAGATTGGTTAGAAGATAAAACTAGAGACCCAAATGTCCTTCCTGAAGATCCAATTCCGGAAGGAGAAACTCTAGATCAACCAGAAGATGACCTAGGTGAAGACAATGAACAAGAAGAAAATGTTAAAGAGGATGGATCCTCATCCCCTAGAGTAGCTCCGAATGGAACTATTGCTTTTGACAACGTAGATCATTTCTGGAAATTTTTCCATAATAACATTGGTGTTCTTAATATGGCAGTTCGTATTGATAAAGGGCAAATTAGTGACACTCAAGCAGCCATGGAACATATGTTTGATGTGCGCACTAATCCCTTGTCTTTCATTGATCAAGAAAGTGATAAGGCTGGACCATCCAATAGAGATATGGTCACTATGATTCAAAACATGCCAAAACAACAGGTTACCCAACCTCCTAAGGAACCTGTTATTGAGCCTAAAATCATTCCCACACAAAAGAAAACTTCCTTCACTGCTTTACTTCGCCAAACTATTGATCAATATGCTTCAAGTAAACAAAAACCTAAAATGAAGTCAAACACCAATTTTCAACAATCTGGAATACAACATAATACAACTTCAAAATTCCTTCATAACACCTTTCCTACCAACAATTTACACAATAGCAACATAGCATCTAATCTTCATGTCCCTCCATCATATGCTCACAAATCCCATATCAATGCCCTACCGAACCAATATGGTGGGCAAACTAGTAATCTGGAAGCCATGGTGAAACAGTTAGCTTCGCGTATGGACCGAGATAGATCCTTACCGTCCCTCGTACAATTATCGAGAGATATGTAGTCAACCTTTGGATCCCATAGTTGTAGCACAACCTTACCCTAAGCATTTTCCCATGCCCATCCTGCCTATATATAAAGGAACCGAAGATCCCATAGAGCATCTTCGCATGTTTAGGATAGCATGTCATGATATATCACATGATGACTTGCTATTACTAAAAATGTTCCCAAAAAGTTTAGGTGGAATGGCATTAGAGTGGTACTATCAATTGCCCACTCATTCTTTGAGAAACTTTGAAGAAACAACTGAATCTTTTGTCCATCAATTTAGTGCCTACATCGAGAGGCATGTAACCATTAAAGATTTATACAACTTAAAACAAGACAAGGATGAATGTTTTGCCGATTTCTTAGCTAGATGGAGGCGATTGATAGGAAAACTGCACTTTGTGCTACCTTATAGGGAAATGTTGGACATTTTTATTAATAATTTACAAGAACAAATATCTTATGAGCTATCAACTGCTACTTTAACTACCTTCGATCAAGCTATAGATTTAGCTCGAAGAGTAGAAGATGCCCTCATTAGGAGAGGCCAACTTAGGAAGAAGGATGATGAGAAAACCTCCAGAAATCAATATAAAAACAAACAAGTTGTTGGTGACGGAGTCACTGATAGCAGAAATGTTGCTAATATCAATGCAACGAAAACAACAAAAAAATTTATATTGAAACCACCTGATAAGCCTCCTCGAGAATTTACTAGATTGAATCAACCATTATCAACTATTTTACCTCAATTACTCGAAAGAGGTTTGATCCAATTACCAGCTATCCAGGAACCTGATCCAACTATACCCGGATACAGAGCCGACTTACACTTGTGATTTCCATAGAGGACCTGGACACTCTACCAACGCTTGTAAAAGGTTGAAACATAAAATACAGGATCTGATTGATAATAATGAAATGGAGGTGCAAGCCTTCCAACCTAAACAAAATGCTCCTAATAATCCTCAAAAGACCATTCCCCAAAATCAAAATCAAAATGCTAATCAATCATTAGACATATTTCAACACCCTTTACCAAGACATGGTAAAGAGGTGGCCAATCAAATCGAACATCATAATGTTCCTCCTCCTACCCGATATGTAGGGACCATTAGTGGACATTTACTTAATCATGATCCTCAAATATTTGACACAACTTTATCCATGGTTACGACCAGGCCCCTACATAATATTCAAACTCCAGATCCTAGTGATATAGAATCAGATACTGAAAGTGAAATGGACATCACTTCAAACCAATCGAATAGTTCTAAAAATGAATCAGATCCTATTCAACCCATCACAGATGCTATGGTTCCAGAAGAACCATTTCCTAGAAGAGTTACTACTCGACCCTCTTCTAATCAATTCCTCCCAAATGAACAAGCCATAAACGCTCAACCGAGACCAGTTCAGCGTCTTCAATATAACATTGTAGGTACCATTGGAGTCGTTACCCGACAACAGGCTCAAAATTCTCAACAAGAACCAAACCAGAATGATGGATCAGCTCCATTTGTTTTGAAAAATCCCAATAAAGGGAATCATGCTTCCAATGTTCAACCTAAACCCCCTTACAATATTAATGAGCAATTATCCAATACTACAGCCAGAATTTCCCTTTTGGATTTATTAAGATCTTCTCCCACCCATAGGGATGAGTTGATGCTTACATTAAGCCAAATGATGGTACCTCAAAATATTCAACCTGAAGCCATGGCCAATACTATCATCACTCGAGAAGTTGATTGTATTGACTTTCGAGATAAAGATATCCCACAACACAGTTTACATAAGGATAATCCCTTATATATTACTGCTCTAATTGGAGATGTAGCTATTAAACGAGTCCTGATTGATAATGGTTCATCTCTAAACATTTGCACTTTTGACTTCTACCAACGATTTGGCTTTAGAAGTGATGAAATGAAGAAAAGTGACATGATTATCAAAGCTTTCAATGACGAAACACAAGAAACGTGTGGAGTTATTACCATCCCATTGCAAGTTGGTCCTCGAACTCTAGATACCACCATGTTTATTGTACATTGCCCCGCATCGTACAATATACTCTTGGGTCATCCTTGGATCAATGCAATGCGGGCTGTCCCATCAACTTTACACCAATGTGTTAAATTCGAATTTAAAAATCAGTTGGTCACTATCCATGGTGACCCTAGACCCTTTGATATGTGTGCTTTGGCAGAACCTGTTGGAGTGCAATTTTGCCCTGCTCTGTCATCCACACATCCTAATTCTTATTTTTCATCTAAAACTATGAAACACACACCCATAGCTTCACCTATTTCCCCTCCATTAATTTCATCCTCATATATAGATCAACAATCTTCTAAACAAACCACTCTAGAACCTCAAAAAGATCTTCAATCTACAACCAATCCTTCATGTTCTATCCCTATAATTTCAAAACCTATAGACCCATCTATTAACACTTCCACATTATCAACATCTATCATACCTTCCACATCTAAAGATATAGGGAATGATCCTTCTACATCTTATGCTCTTTCCGATGAACTTTTACCAGATTTATCCACAATCTTAATATCAAAAAAAACAAATGCTTTCATGCAAGATTCAATTCTTTTAAATAACTTGCCGCCATCTCCTCGTACTTTGGGCCTCCCACAACCTATGGGAAGTACTTACCAAGTCGGGAGTTGTGCCTTCATTTATAAAGGATATGAGCTAGGGAAGAATCCCTCGGAATATCAAAACTCATCATGAGGGATATGCTCGATGTTATTTTACCAATGAATATATTAAAGCTAAACCCATAATGCTTAAAATGGGATATAAAGGGAAAGGCTTGGGACCTTTCCAAAATGGCATGAAAGAACCTTTCGAGGTAGAACCGTGGCACCTCGCTATGGTGTGGGCCTATTTCCTAGTAAGGGTCAACCCTTTCCTTTTGAAGATGATGATCAACTCATATGTTATCAAGATTATTTGGATAGGCATGATGATTTGCCTCTAAAAAATCAGCCATTTACATGTAACATGCTATCCATAGCTTACCCTGAAATGATTGCTGACTCCGATGAGGAGTTGGAAGGAGATATCTTCCACGATGTCTCCGTTGAAGAGATGTTACACAATGGATTTTATTTTGATGGTTCTATACCAACTATAGCCCAACTTGAGACCACTAATCCTCAAGATGAATTATCCAAATTAACCTTACAAGAATTACAAGAATTGGGCGTTTCACCCGCCCCACCTAATTTTGAAAGAGATCTACACATGGAGGTAGAAAACGTCATTAAAATTAATATTGGAACTGAGGATAATCCTCACATAATCAATATTGGATCAGAATTAAGTCAAGAAAAACAAGAGCAATACATTGCATTCCTTAAAGAATATGAAGATGTCTTCGCTTGGACATACGAAGATATGCCAGGTCTAGACCCTTCTGTAGTCATGCATCACCTAGTGGTCCATCCGGATGCTAAACCTGTTAAACAAAAACTTAGAAAAATGCATCCCAAAGTGGCTCTGCTAGTCAAAGGGGAGTTAGAAAAACTCCTGAATGTTGTTTTTATACAAGCTATTGATTATGCTGAATGGATCTCAAATGTAGTTCCAGTTACCAAGAAAGAAGCCACCAAAGTTAGGGTTTGCACAGATTTTAGAGATATTAACGTTGCATGCCCTAAAGATGATTTTCCTCTTCCAAACATGGATCAAATCATTGACTTTACTGCCGGGAGTGGGATGATGTCCTTAATGGATGGATTCTCTGGTTATAATCAGATCAGGATAGCTCCTGAAGATCAGGCTAAAATAGCCTTTATTACCCCCTGGGGTACCTTTTGTTGGAAAGTGATGCCATTTGGCTTAAAGAACGCAGGTGCAACCTATCAACGAGCTATGACTTATATTTTTCATGATATGATGCATGATATCCTACATGATTATGTAGATGATATTATAGCTCGCTCTATTAATGAAGATAATCATTTAGATGATTTGAGAAAAGTTTTTAATCGATTACGAGAATATCTTATTCGATTAAATCCAACCAAATGCATATTCGGAGTTAAGTCCGGTAAACTATTAGGGGTTTTAGTTTCTTTACGTGGTATCAAAATCGACCCTCTCAAGATTGCGGCTATCACTGATATGCCCGCACCTACTAATATATCTGAGTTACGAAGTTTACAAGGTAAGCTTCAAGCCATCCGTCGCTTCATCGATAAGCTGGCGGACAAAACTGGTCCCTTTCTTAAACTCCTTAAGAAGGATGTCCCTTTTAATTGGGATGATGAATGTAAAGAAGCTTTTGAACTTCTCAAACAATACCTCCTTAACCCACCTATGCTTTCACCGCCTAGACCTGATCGCCCATTTCTCCTGTATATTTCAGCTTCAGATTCTGCCTTAGGAGCTATGTTAGCTCAGCTTGATGATGAGAAGAGAGAACGTGCTAATTATTATATTAGCCGAACCTTCATCAATTATGAAACCCGCTACACAACATTAGAAAAACTATGTCTAGCAGTCATGTTTGCTATGCAAAAATTATGCCATTATATGCTTAGTCAGAAAACTTATGTCATTGCTAAATATGATCCCTTAAGGTATCTCATGAGTCGACCTTATTTATCGGGTCGCACAGCCAAGTGGGTTCTTGCTCTAAGCGAGTTTGATCTCACATTCATAGGACAAAAGTCTGTTAAGGGTCAAATCATAGCAGATCAATTAGCTGCTGCACCCTTAGAGTCTACCCATCCCCTCATCATTGAGTTTCTCGATGAATGCCTTCAATTAGAGGCAGACCATATTGAACAATGGTCCTTATACTTTGATGGAGCCCGATGCATGAGTGGGGCTGGTGCGGGTATTATTTTAATATCCCCACAAAAACATCTTATTCCTCTGTCCTTCAAATTAACATTTGCTTGCACCAACAATACTGCTGAATATGAAGCTCTAATCCTTGGATTACGAGCTGCCTTGGCGCTAAAAATTAAACATCTGTTAGTTTTTGGTGATTCTCAACTTGTTATAAACCAAATTAATGAAGTTTATCGGACCAGAGATGATAAACTGTGCCCATATAAAGCCTATGTTTTACAATTAATGTCTCTATTTGATCAAGTTACCTTGGAAGCTATTCCTCGAACTTGCAACCATGCGCTGATGCTATGGCCACGGTTGCATCTCTCCTGCCCTTGGAGTTAGATGACGAATATGCCACTATCATTATTCGTCGACTCCAGGAACCCGCTTCAAATAAGTCATGCTTAGAACCTTTGGATGTGTTTCTAATCAATGAAACTACTCCTGAACCTTGGTATACGGATATATTTGATTTTCTCCAAAATGGGACTTTCCCTGCCAATTCTAATAGAAACCAGCGTCGGTTATTACGTAGACGAGCAAGTCGATTTGTAATAATTGGCAATACTTTATATAGGAGATCTTTTGAAGGTATCCTATTAAGATGTTTGAATTTAGAAGAATCCAAATCAGCCTTGAGTGAAGCCCACGATGGATCTTGTGGAGGACACTTCGGTGGTAGTGTCATTGCTAAAAAGCTCCTTAGGATAGGATACTTTTGGCCTACCATGGAGAAGGATGCACATGATTATGTGCGCCATTGCGACAAGTGCCAGAAACATGCTGACCTTGTCCATGCGCCTGCACAAGAACTACAGGCTATTTCATCTCCTTGGCCCTTTTCAAAATGGGGTTTAGATATTATTGGCAAAATCAATCCTGTGTCATCTGATGGACACAAATTCATCATAACCGCCACTGAGTATTTCACGAAGTGGGTTGAAGCTATGCCTTTAGCTTCCTGCACTGGCACACAAGTCTCTAAATTTATTTTTAATCAAATCATTTGTAGGTTCGAAATTCCTGCAAATCTCATCTCTGATAATGGAACTTGTTTCAAAAATAAAGATGTTAAAAAATTATGCCAAAAATATAAGATTCAACATCGTTGGTCCACTCCCTATTATCCTCAGGGTAATGGTCAAGCAGAAGCATCTAACAAAACCTTAATCAAAATTCTCAAAATATTGGTCAATAAAACTGGCCGCGACTGGCACATTCAATTATATCCAGCCTTGTGGGCCTATCGAACTAGTGTTCGAACCCCCACTGGAACTTCACCTTTTGTTTTGGTTTATGGTGTTGAAGCCGTTTTTCCCTTTGAATTAGAAGTTCCTTCTTTGGCTCTACTACTTCAAGATACCAAAGTAGGAGATGAATATCGAGTTGCGAGACTCGATCAGTTGGAACTCCTAGATGAAAAATGCATCAATGCTTTGGAGCATCTCCGTGCCTACCAAAACAAGCTTAAAAGATCATATGCTAAAAAGTTCGTCATCGATCCTTTGAGATCGGCGACCTTGTTTTAAAAGAAAATAAAAAAATACTAATGCAACTAAGGACCTTAAAGGTAAATTTGAGCCCAACTGGCTTGGACCATACATTATCACTGCTAAATTTGAATCGGGAGCATACAAATTATCTACCTTAGATGGTAAAGAACTTAAAGAACCCATGAACATTTTGCATCTTAAACGTTACTATGTATAAATTTGGTCATTTCATCCTTGTATATATTTGTTTAAAATATTTCAAAATCACTATCTTGTATTTCTTTCAATTTATAAATTCAAAAACACCAAAAACATTCATAATCATCAAAATCTTCAAAACTACTTGTTGTATTTATTTATGGCACTTGTTAATTCTTTCAAAAATAATAAAAATAAAAACAACAATATTCTTGACTCTTTCGAAACCAAAACAACATAAAGAAGAAAGAGAGAGTCAACATTCTCAAAACTTCTCAAAAAGTATTTATATATATCTTCTTACAAATGTTGCAGTTATATGTTTCAAATTATTTTGGATAAATTAGCATTTATTTGGAATCCCTCACTTTCACACTCACAAAAATAAATATCTTGATTTTATATGGCATGATTACTAATCTCTCTTATATCAAAGTCCACAAAATTCAATTAAATAAAGTTTGAGCACAGAGAATTGATCTTGTTATTTACTTAAACCAAGCACATCTTTTCACAATAAAATGATTATATTTGTAATTTCCATGCTTTGCTACATAGTAGAAGTGGTTTCTTGAGCGAAAAGTTTCCCCTGCTATCCTATCATGCACATGGTCTAGAATCTTTGAGAATTGGCAAAAGGACAAGCTCACCCCTACCCAGAATAAAAATCCCTTGCTCTACAGCTAATCCGAGCAAGTATCCCTAGTATAGAACAAAAAGAAAAAGCAAAGTTCAAGAAAAAGAGAAAAAAAAAAAAATGTTATTTTATATCATTACAACAATGTTTCAAGCATTATCTCAAAAATCAAGCAAAAATACAAAAGAAAAGCAAAAGAAAGCAAAAGCAAAAGCAAAAGCAATAAAATCCCTTTCCCTACCCTTTGAAAAGAAAAGAAGGGTTGATGAGCTTGAATCCCTGGAATTCTCAATTATTCGAAAACTGTGAGGTAAGCCCCATAACAGGTGGTTTGTGCCCAACCTGCTTGGCCTTGGGTAACTCCTAGCGTGGCGATATGTCTATCACATTAGCGACCTTCTTTTGTACAGACCTATGTCTGCTTATGGATTAGCTAGCTCTTGATAATCCGACTTACATAGTAGTCTAGTATGGTTATATGCATCTACATCATGGTTAATGAACACTTATTTGGTTCATTCAAATCACTTGTATCATATTATCTTGCTCAAAACTGGTAAATGAACATAGCAATTGCACACACATTTTGTATTTGAGAGATTTTGTGTATCATTATGATAAATCAAGATTGGAAATGAATTCACATATGCACATGGGATTCCTTATAAATCTAACTTTTGTCTTTAAGATACTTTGAAATATTTTTTGCAAATTGTTTGGAATAATTCATTTTCTTCTTTAAAGTACAGTTGTTTAGTATAAAGACAACTACATGCATAATAGAAAAATCAAAATTTCTTTCAAAACCATACAATCAAAACACACACACACACACACACACACACACACACAACATATATATATATTATCGACTTTCACGACGATGGTATAGTTCCAAAACCAAAATTGGAATTTTATGCCTAGCGCAAGTCCTCATCTTCATATTTTCTGTTTATTAAAAAATCAACCATGCAATAAAACTATCTCTTTTTGGATTTCGCGATGATGGTATAAGTCTATACCTACATATTCTATGCCTAGCGCAAACCATTGTACCAATTTTTATTCCCCATTTATTTAAAAATCATGAAAACCATATGACTTAAATCATTATATTATACAATTATGTTTTTTACAAAAGCATGCACATTATCACTATTTCATGTCATTATGTCAACCTTCAATTTTGCAATGATGGTATAATTCCTAGGGAATTATCCAAAAAATTTATCACACTTAGGAATTTATGCCTAGCAAAAATCATTTTAACATTATTTCATGCATACTATTTTTATGAAAATCTGAAAACAAACCATCATCATCATCATTTGCACCATTGCACCAAAGTCTTAAGACAGTCTCTTAAGCACTCTTTTACTTTTTAACAATATTTCTATACTTGGGATTAGCTTGACGACCGAGTGAGCGGCGACTCCATGAAATGGTCTATAATAGCGACAATGTCCTTTGAAATTATTGTTAGAAGTCTCTTTTTATCTTTTATCACATCACATCACAAACAACCAATTTGTTACATCAGATTATTTCATTTAAAATCTTACAGCATGACATTTCAACCATAATATTTCCAATGACGTAATTACATGAATCATCAAATCAATCAATCAAAACATTTAAAAGCATCATACAAATACATAAGACACAAGTCATATGATCAAAAATATCTCATCTCATATATATATCAACAATATATACATCATCTCAAAACTGGATTGGTATGCCACAATCTGTACCTCGACATACTCAATCCTCTATCAAAAATAATAAATACTATATATCAATCTATACAATGTAATGCAGTAGTCTAGCCTCGAGAACCCCTCGAGCTCTCAGCCTCATCTCCTCCCCGCCTTGAGGTGGACGAGGTGGCCCCATCGTAGTATGAGTGGTACTACGAGTCCTAGTCATCGATCGAGACGAAGTCCTCGATGACCCAATCCTGATCGGATCTACGATGTTAGCCGACAGTGGTAATCTCTCCTCCTCTGGCACCATCTGATAGTATAATGTCTGGTAGAAAGTGATTTGGGCAATAGCCCATGCTAGCTCCCGAGTGCTCGCCCCTCTACCCCATGCTCTGAGGCGTGCAATCTCATCTCTGAGCTGTGTCACCTCAGCTCGATGTCGTGCAGCCTCCTCCTGTAGGGTCTGCACCTATGCTTGGAGATGGACTGTCTCCGCTCGAAGAGTCATTGTCTCGCTACTCTCCCTAGTGTCAACACCCTTGCCCTTATCGGGCGATGGTGGCCTCTCTCTCTATGGAGAAGGGGGTCTCTCCGCCCTCCTCTCCCACTATCATGGCCTCTCCTATGCCTGTGGTCTCCTCTGCTCTCTCCCTCTATGACCCTAGGCCGCCTCAATAGTCGCCTGGCACCGCCTCCCCATCCGATGCACAACTGCATGAATCGGACCCTGAGCCCTCATCATCCGAGGAGGGCGGATGCCTACGTACCAGGCATCGTAGCCATCGGCTACCCCTACGTCATCCCCATCCATTGGCTGAATGGGGGCATCATCCGCGTCCTGACTCCAGAAGCGCTGCATATCTGGAGCCCCATTGACCGTAGTGTTATCCCGGATAGTCCGAGAAAACTCGTAATCCCTGAGAGATGGGATCCCCTGCTATAGACCGAACTATCACAAAACTCGGTCGTAGCGGTGGAGCTCCACCTCTCCCCTCTCCATCCTTAGCCAGAGGTTTGCCTACGTGAGCCAGCTCTGTCCATCCTCGGCCCACCCTGGATGATCCCTCCAAGGCCTCCAGGTGATCTAGTCCAGGACAAGGTCATCCAGCAGTCTTCGGGACATCGACAGATCAATCCGCCGTTGTGACCCTCTCGGAGCCACCAGTAGAAAGCTCGGGGCCTCTCCCCATCAACCCCTATCAAAGGAAGCCCTATCGGCCTCTGCACTACAATGTGCTCCCAGCACCAAACCTGTAGTAGCGATGTCATAACTAGACATCGGCCGCCCTTGTACACGACCCCATGCAGGATCCTGTACAATCGACATAGAACAAAGCTGCCCCAAGAGAACCTGTAACCATGGTCACGCATGTCGTAGATCACATCTGCTAGCACCCATGGTACCCTGCACCCGCTCTGGTGGCACAGCAGAAGTCCACCCACCACTCCGACCAAAACCTGTGTGAGTCTGGATGCCCCAGGCATCTGACGTAGCGCCTCGATGTTCACTCCGCCCTTCTCCAGGGCGAAGCTCGGGTCACCACACAACCGCATCATAGCATGGCCCTGATTGGCCATAGGAGTGATCAACCGTCCTTGTATGGGGATCCTCAGAATCCTCCATACATCCTCCAATGTGGGAGTCATCTCCCCTATGGGTAACCAAAAATAGGAAGAACCCGGATACCACCTCTCTGCTAGGGCTATCAGTAGCCCCATGTCTGTAGAAACTTGTGGCATTCTACGCCACATGCTATAAGCCAACTTGAGCCAGCTGATCCCGCTCTGCCTATGATAGAGCGGCCAAGTCATCTCTCAACCCACCATATTTCCATTCTCTACTCTTTAGTAAACCTCTCTACAACATAAACAACAACACAATAAAAATCATTAATAAAAACTCAAGTAATTAATAATGCAAGTAAAATTAGTTCAATTTTATACAAATGATGATATCGTCCACTATTGGATGATATCGTCCCAAATTTGAGCAAAATCGTCTCCGATTTCGCAAGCCGAAATCGTCCCTAATTTGATGAAATCGTCCCCCTTTCGTCGATTTCGCCCTTAGACGAAATCGGCGAACTTGAGACGATTTCGTCGAAATCGGGACGATTTCATCCCGACGACGTCGACGGCCCAAAAACGGCCGCGATGCTCAAAAATTGATCAAAATTCACCTAAAAAGCATGTAAATTCAACTTAAAACATTCTAAGCTAAGTTTAGACTCTTACCCGTAGCCCGCGTCGGACCTCTGTCGATCTATGCGTTGTCTCCACCATTTTTGCTTACAGAGCTCTAAAAACAGAAAAAATGAACAGTAAAAATGAATTAGGGTTTTACCCTATTTTTCTTAATTTTATTCAAAACATAATTAAAAACATTTTAAAATTTTGCTTTTCGCGTTTTTACCTCAAACGTTCGATTTGGGTAAAAACACGGAGGGGGCACCATAGTAAGCTGTCGTACGATTCGACCAAGAATCGTCGCCTAAAAATGGGAATAATTTTTGCTTTCTCGTAAATCGAGAAGAACTCATCTTTAACGCATTTTCTTCAAAAAATTCGCTAAAGAGGGGGCAAAATGTAGCACCCTAAAATTGGCGTAGTAAAACCTTAATAATTACAATTACTCTAGTAAATAATTCAAATTCAAATTTTAACCTCCAAAACCGCTCCCAAACCGTCGCTTAATCCGTTTCCTCGTTTCTCATGCCATTTTTAGAGTTTGTTTTGACCGTTTGACGATAATCGAGACGATATCGCCTCAGATCGGACGATTTCGTCTGGGCTAGGACGTCTAGACGATCTTGTCCCAAAACTGATTTTTCATAATTAGCTTCTGTTCCAACGGCGTCTCTAATCCGGGAGAAGCGTGTCTGCGTCGTTAGAGACCTCCCCCATTGGAGATCTCCCAAATAGGGATGATCTCCAACCTCCTAACCTCCCTCCTAAGCCTATTTAATCCTAAGCCCTCCCCTTAGCATCCCCCTGGCTGATAATTCCTGTAAATTGACTTCACACGCATTAAGACATCCTAAATTGCTATTTGCATTAGTTCTATCCAAATTTTGTTGCAGGTACCTTAGTATTTTTCAGCCGAAGCAAGCTTACATCGTCGCAGATGATCCTGTTCAGATCGGAGGTGATCCTGTCGAATTCGAGATGATTTCGTACCAATGCGAGACGATTTCGACTGCAATCATCATTGGGGGCAATCAGTGCCCAGAGTTTGCATTTCTTCATCTTTTTTCTGTTGTTTTATTCTGCAATTAGCTAGTTTATTTATTATTTTATGCTATCTTGCATCTTGGAGTTCACCCATCTAGATCAAATGCATAATTAAGTTATAATTGTCATTAAATCAGTATAATGCATTCATGTTTCTGTTTATAATTTTCAGTTTGATATTGTTATTGTCATTTTACATTGTTTCCCTATGTTAGCATTGTTGTATTTTCTATGTTTTGCACCTATTTCTCTGTTTGCAGGTCTCTGACGAATTCGTCAACGAATTCATCAGATCTCAGACGATCTTGTCGAATCTTCGAGGTGATCTCGACTGCTTCAAGAATCAGAATCTTCATCGGACATCCGGATCAGGTATGACTTTTTAATCTTGCTTAATTTCTCTATTTTTTGTCCTAATTTTGTTCTTCTGTATTCATTTAATCTGCATCTTCATATAGAGTAATTTAGATTCATTTGGCCAAACCTAGGACTTGGATGTTTAAGGATAAAACTGAACACATAAAACACATTCCCAACCTAGGCGTGGAAACTGCCATTAAATGTTTCCTGGTGAACCCACCATCCATCAAAAAATCACCATAATACACCTCCCTCGAGAGGCGGGACCTTCGCAAGGCCTCTCAGTCCGAGGTACCATGCCATCCTTTTCACATCCCCCTTTCGGGCACGGATCCTATAGCCTGAAGGTAAGGGTGTGAAAAATTTGGAGCGATACAAAAAGCAACGATGTGAAGGTTGTGATGTGATGTGAAGGCTGTGATGTGAAGGTTGTGATGTGATATACATTTTCGCCAGTTGATGACTTTCTCATTGTCAGCAATGGTGAAACTATGCAAAAACATTGGATTCAAATCCATGAAAATGGTGAAATTTGTTATAGCTTATTTTTACGTTGTTACCTATTAGACATGAAATTTATAGGAAATGAAACGATTGTCATGAGACCTTTACTAGGTTTTCAATTCACGGCTGTGAAATCTTGTGTTCAATAAACTTTTTTTTCCTTTTATTTCTATCAAATCTTAGGTGTTACGGCCAACTTTTTAGACGAAGAGTTATAACGATTAATCTTTCCAGACTATTGAAAATAATAAAACTAAAATGGTCCATGTTCTTTTAAATGTCAACTTACCAGATTGTATTTTATTCAAGCAGGGAAATTACTTATCTTCCTCAACCCACTTTCATCAAACTATCAAATTTTATATTTTATGATAACTTAATTAAACCATATGAGCATGCTTATTTATTATAATTTTTTTTTTAATAAAATTTTACTTGGTTTGTCATTTTTTAAAATTTGAATGTCATTAATCAAGATCAACATTTTAACCCACAAAATTATTCGTTACCCAATTTGTTTTTTAATAAATATACTTGTATTTTTAAATATTTTTTATCTAATCACCACATTCATTTATTGATATAAATTGAAATATATTTTCATATTTTTCTATTTCTAACTCAATTTTAATTTAGGTAAGAAGTGTCATAGCCTTTCCATAGTTGTTAGTTGAAGTTCCTTTAAATTGAAATATATCTCCATTGTCCTGGTGGGACACCCACATGGTTAGGGCTTTGGGCTTTCTTTTGGGAGATCCAAGTTCAAACCACCATGGGGTGTGTGTGCATGTGTTAATGAGCTTGTGTACAATATATATATATATATATATATATATATATATATATATATATATATATATATTCATTATTTTTCTATTTCTAGCTCAATTTTAATCTAGGTAAAAAGTGTCCTAGCCTTTCCATAGTTTTTTGATAGGTAGAAAGAACTGGTTTTGAAAGTGTTCCCAAACATTTTTACAAAGAGGAAAAAGGAAAAAAAACAACCTCTTAGAGGTAACCTAGGAGACTATCTCTTCAGAACCATATTCTAACATGAAACAAAAACTGAAGTTGTTTCCTATGCAGGGGAAACCACTAAATTTGAAACAAAATTCGCACACAAGGGAAACCACCAAAAATGGAAACCACTAAATTTTAATATTTTTCCCACGTAGGAGAAACCATCTAAATTGAAAATATTTCCCACACAAGGAAAATCAGTGGATTTGGAACTATTTCCTGCATAGGGGAAATCATTGAATTTGGAACTATTTCCTGCACTTGGAAATCGTTGAAAAAGGAAACATTTCTCACATAGTGGAAACCATTGAAAAACCACATAGCATAGGAAGCTTGCCTAGGAAACAACACAAAACTATGAGGCAAGAAGAAAAATGAACCAGATCTCCAATGTTGCTAAAATTTTTGAACAAGTTGGCCATGGGACTACAAAACCACCCAGCTTCTGCGGCACTTAGCACATCTAGAGAAAAAAATGAGGAATCAGGAAAAGAAAAATAGAACCAGGATAATCAACAAAAAAACCATCCAAATGGTCCTCATTTGAGCCTACCTCACCTTAGAGTTTTCTTCAAAGAAGAGATTAGCTCATAATCCATAAAGAGTCTTCTTTTGCAATGTCACCACCGACATGATCAAAATAGGGCCCAAGGCAAAAATAACTAGGGTTTTAGATTGGGATTTCTCCTTGTCAAACTGGGCCTTATACATGGGCATCTCTTTATCTTGGATCTTCTCCTTACTTTCCTTGCTAATTTGGGTCTTCATTTGGGCCTTCTCATTGTCTTGGGACTTCTCTTTTTTTCAGAGGTTGGGCCTCCTTCTGGTCCTTCTTCTAGGAAATATGAGCCCTCTTTTGGGCTAAGTTGTCAAAGGGATGGGCCTCCCCCTGGGACATCACTTTTTTGGTCAAAGATGAAATAATGACCTTCTAAGGCTCTTTGCATTGCCCCATCCTAGTCAAGGAGGGGCATTGAGCACAAAGTGCCAGTTTGATTTCGCACTTGATAGATTGCATTCTATTGCCAAAATATGAAGGAATCTCAATAGAAAATGGTATGTTTGAGTCAAGGTTGACATTTATGCACATTATTGCATAAACCATTCAATACTTAGCTTTAGTTGTAGGATCAAAGGCTACAAGATCTTCGATAGCCCTAACGATAGCAAAAAGAACGTCCTCCTACTAGAATTGAATCGGTAATCTAGGAAGCCTGACCCAAATCAAGGTGAAGTTGATGCTCTACATCTTGGGGTCAAAGTTAGAAGACCATCTTCAAAGAAAGAGACTTTGTCTACCGAAGAACCAAGTACCACCCAAGAGGATTCACCTTTAATCTTCGCTGTTGTTTATCTTGATGAAGAAAAATCCTCTTGGGAGGGCTACAAGATCCATATGCCCATAATGCTTCCATTTAGTGAAAACCTACTTTTTGATAGAATCAATGTTGGTACGAGAACCCATAAATTTATCGATGAGAGAAAATGAATTTTGATAAACTACCAAGGAAGTAATATCAGAAGGGACTTTCAACTTACCTTGGTTATGAAGCAACTCAAAGGAGACAACTCCAATAGGGGCTGAAGAGGAGTAGATTATTTTGATGAAATATGGATGAAGGGGAGGGTCAAGATGACCTACCCCAAGGCCATCACGAGGTAATGTAAAAACAATCTCAATAATAGACCTAGAGACATCCAAACCTAGTAGTTGACCATAAACACCGCTAGGTCCATATCTACTAGCACAAACCTTAGAGGAGGTCCCACCTAGACCAGATCCATCAATAAAAATCTCATGGTTTTTAGCATATCCCCATCCTAGTAGTTGATCATCAAAATCACTAGGTCTAGATCCACTATCATAGTCCTCGCTAGAGATACCACTTGGACCAGATCCATCAATAAAAATATTAGGGGTTTCAGCAAACCCCAACCCTAGCAGTTGATCATCAGTGACACTAAGTCCAGATCCACTAGTGCATCCCTCGTAGGAGATGCCACCTGAACCAGATCCATCAATCAAAAGCTTAGAAATTTCAATCCTTCGAGGTATTGGAGGAGTAGACCCAATCGTTGAGATACCAACGGAGGAGGAGGTATCCTACAAGTATTTTGTAAGGGAGTCCATGTCGTATGGGTTTCCTCCTTCAACAACATACTTGAAAATTTTCTCCTACTTCTCCTACCAACCCTCATGGAGGATGGTCCTTGACTTAGGGGGAGCACCTCTTCTACCCAAGAACCTACATCTTCCTTTCCACACGAAACACCATGCCCTCTTCCTCTCTCGATTGAGAGCATGGTTGAATCTAATATTGTAATTAAAAAGAGTTTATGGTAAATGAATTTGATTTGAACTAGAGTTGCATGGATCCACACCATACGGATCGCGTTCCTATCTATAGTTGTTAGTTGAAGTTCCATATGATGATGAGTAAGTGATAAGTGAAGAGAAATTTACCTTTATTAAAAACATCACTTACACCAACTTTTATTGGATTTCCTTTAAAATTGCCATCAAAATAAAGTTTGATAAACCCAATTTCTAGACATTTTCATTTTACCCTAGATCAAAGTAGATCTTTTGTTTTAATTCCATTATTGCAGATTAATTTTACATGTATTTTCAAATCTTATACCCAATTTATTAACACCTCATTTTCTATACTTGAGACTTCCCACAATGAGCACCATATTTATAGATATTCTACAAGTTATTAACACCTCTTTTTCTACACTTGAGACTTCCAACGGTGAGCACCATAATTATAGACATTCTGCAAGAGAGGGGTTCCAAATTTGGGCATGATTTTAAGATTTTTTTTTTAAATTCCATTATTCCTTTTAAGCCATAAATTCCAACAAATAATAGTAGGGTCAATCTTCCACATAATACATAATGCTTTAGCTCTAAAAATAATTAATCCAACATTTCATCAACTCTTTCAATGTTGTTGGAGTTATTGAATATAATTTCACATTTAAAAAAAAATAATCCTAATGGTGTGAGAAAAAGGACAATGAATAAGTAAATGGTTTGATGTTTCTAAATATTTCTCACACAACACACATCTAAAAGGTCCATAGTATCCTCTTCTTTACAAAATCTCTCCTGTAAGAATATTACTAACTAAAGGAATATTGAGGCCTTAAGGAGAGCCTCTAATGACCAAACATTCTTCTAAGGAAACTGTTTTGGAGAAAAAAAATTGATTGCTCTAAATCCTCATATCTCAACTTGACAAAGTATCCACCATACTTTGATAACTTTTAAACTAACTCATCATTTCGTGTAAAAACTAGAAAATAAAGCTCTTGAAACATCTTTTTAAGTTCATCTACAATATTTTTGAGTTCCTGTCTATCATCCAGTTACTAAAATAAATCCATGACTTGGAGTTGTTTCTCATATTAATATAGTCTTTGACTATTGGACCTTTACATTCTAGGCATGCTTGAGCCAATGGTTGCCATTTTGAGTCAGAGATAAGAGGATAAGGCTTCAACCAAGTATTAGACCAAAAATTTGCATAAACCCCCTCATTGACTAGTCATATAATATTTTTTTTTATCAATTACAAACTATATGATATGAAGTTGCATGTTTAGGATCCTTTGGGTAGTTTTTTCTTGAATAATTTCATCGCATCAAGAGAACCCATGTATTATTTTCCAAGCTTTGCCCCTAAAGCCAAATTCATAAGTTTATAATTTTGCAAGCTTGCTCCTCCATTACTATTTCCTTTGCAAACCATATCTTGCTTATAAATAGGAAATCTAAATTTTTCTTCACAACCTTTTCCATCGAAAGACTCTTTGAATTCTATCAATTTATAATGCTATGCCTATTGACAATATTGAAAGTGACATCATATAAATAGGGATGGGTTGTGTAGTACCCTAAAATTGACATAGTTAAACCTTAGTAAAAAGATAAAAATTTGAATTTTAACCCAAACCACTCGTTAACCGTTCGTTACCCGCTTTCCTTATTTTTTGTGCCATTTTTAGGATTTGTTTTGACCGTTGGACGATATCATCGATGATAAAAAAAAATCATCCCAGATCTAATGAATTCATCTGGAACAGAAAGTCTAGGCAATTTCATCCCAAAATCGAATTTTCATAATTAGCTTATGTTTCAACAGCTTCTCTAACTTGGGCAAAAAGCGTTTCTGCGTAGTTAGAGTCTCCCCCATTGGAGATCTCCCAAATTGAGATGATCTCCAACCTCCTAACCTCTCCCTAATCCTATATAAATTGAGAATTTCTCAGTTTACCCACTTGAACCCCCTAACTGACTGATTTCCCTACAAATTTAGTTCCTTATGCATTAGAGCATCCTCGCACCATCGTTTGCATTCTGTATTTCATGTTTTCTTGCAGGAATTTTACCATTTTTTAGTCGGATCAATCTTGGATCGTTGCAGGCGATTCCAGACAATTTCAAACGATCCTGTCACAGATCTGCGATGATCTCGTACGATCAGATGCGATCTCGATTGTAGTCCAAATTGGGGGCAATCAGAGCCTGAAGTTTGCATTTTATTATCTTTTATCTTTATTTTCTTTCTGTGTTAACTTGGTTTATTCTATTCTTGCATCCTGGAGTTCACCTCATTTAGCATAGATGCATGATAAAGTCAAAACAAATTATTAAATTAATGCATTTATTTTAATTGCTATCTAGATATATCATTTAGACAAATTTATTGTCATTACTATCATTTCCCTTTGCTTTTGTAGTTGCATTTTTGGTTTTTGGTATCTATTTTTGTGACTGTAGGTTTTTGACAAATTCGTCAGATCGACGATGATCTCATCTGATCTCAGATGACCAACTGAGATCTGAGATGATCCTATACAATTCTAGATAATTACGTATGATTTGATATGATTTGGACTTCTACAAACCTCAGAATCTTCATCAGACATTCGAAATCAGGTATATTCTATCCTATTTAGCATATTCTCTGTGTTTAGCATTTATTCATGTTTTCTCTATTCATATAAATCAGCATTGGCATATAGAATAGTTTAGATTCATCTTGGAAAAACCTAGGAATTGAATGATCAAATCACAAAATGAACACATCAAACCTGCTATCAACCTAGGTATGGAAACTGCCACTCAAAAGATTCCTGGTGAACCCACCATCCGTCGAAAATTCACCCTTATACCCCTCCCCCGAGAGGCGGGACCTTCAAAGTGCCTCTTAGTCCGAGGTATTATCCCATCCTTCTCGCATCCCCATTTTGGGTATGGAACCTATAGCCTGAAGGTAAGGATGCAAAAAATTTGGAGCGATACATTTTGGTGAACCCGACGTGAAAACTAAAAACCTTTTGAAAACAAAAAAAAAAACAAGACATAAATGCATTTAGAATCATCGGACAAATAAGTAGGATTGCATATCATATTTAGATGGTAGATTATAATAAAATATGGGATGTCATCATTAATGTTGAGAATCAATTAGCAGCTATAGAGATTACTTCTTTGCTTAGAGTATTTTCAAACATATAGAGTCCCACCTTTATGGGATGAACTTAATAGGAGATTGAATCTCATTTCATCTAGATCAACCGAACTTAGGCAAATTAAGAGGTTTGTCTTAAATAGAATCCTGGATCCTGATCAAGTGAATTTGTATCATGAGCTTTCGAGAGCTTGCCATAGGTGGTTAGCAGATAAAAGAGCCCTCGTGTCTTCTAAATTGTACACCTTTGAGGAATACCTCGACAATGCAGTTGTAGTACATAAATTTCTATCTCGTATAGAGGATCAAGAGGTTGTCCTTATAGATAGAAAGAGATGGAATAGAGTTCCTAGAGCTATGTTATATCGAGAGTATTGCCATGAGCTCTATTTTTACAAGTCAGAGTTAGAAGTAGATAACATTACCATAGCACACTTTGTGAAATTCTTGAAAAACCATTTCCAATTTGAAGAGGAGCATTTCATGACTCCTGATGAACTTGATCCCATCAATGACATCTATAAACTGTTTATAGAAAACTAAGCCATTATTTTATTATTGTTATTTCTTGCATTTAGTATGTTGTTTGTTCTCTTTATAATATTATCATAAAAACAAAAACAAAACAAAATAATAACAAAAATCAAAACATTTTCTTTTAAGTATTATAGTAGGTATATAATTAAAATATATACCTCCCAAATTTGTTGCAAATATATTAATATATATTTGCTAAAATCTAAATTTAAGCATAATGACTAGACTTAGGAATGGAAAAAAGACTGAAGTAGAAGAAGATTGGTTAGGAAAACCAGTAAATAAACCAGATATCCTTCCTGAAGATCCAATTCAGAAAGAAGGAACCCTATACCAACAAGAAGAATTTGCTGAAGGAAATGAAAAAAGAGAAACTATTAGAGAGGAAGGATCATCATCTCCTAAAATGTCTTCGAAAGGAGCTGTTACTTTTGAGAATATGGAACATTTCTGGAAGTTCTTCAATACTAATATTGGCGCTCTTAATAGAGTAGTCCATATGGACAAGGATAAAATTAGTGACACTCAAGCAACCCTAGAAGACATATATCACACATGCACTAATCCCTTGTCCTTCGTTGATCAAGAAAGTGATCAAGCTGGACCATCCAATTTGGATATGGCCACTATAATCCAAAACATGCAACAATAACAGGTTACCCAACCATCTAGAGTGCCTGTTACCAAGCCTAGGGTTATTACCACACAAAAGAAACCATCATTCACTGCTCTATTTTGCCAAGTTATTGATCAACATACCTCAAATCAACAAAAGCCTAAAGCAAAACCAAACACCAATTTCCAAAAATCTGGGATACAACATAATGCTACAACAAATCTTCTTCATAATACTCTTCCTACCAACCATTTGCATAACAACAATATAGCATCTAATCCTTACGTCACGCCATCCTACGCTCACAAATCCCATACTCATGTACCACTAAACCAATATGGTGGACAAAATGGTAATCTAGAAGCCATGGTGAAACAGTTAGTCTCTCGCATGGACCAGATAGATCCCTACCATCCCTCGTACAATTATCGAGAGATGTGTAGTCAGTCTCTAGATCCTATAGTTCTAGCACAACCATACCCTAAACACTTTCCTATGCCTGTCCTACCTATATACAAAGGAATTGAAGATCCCATAGAGCATCTTCGTATGTTTAGGATAGCGTGTCATGATATATCACATGATGATTTGTTATTACTAAAAATGTTCCCAAAAAGTTTAGGAGGAATGGCATTAGAGTGGTATTACCAATTACCCACTCATTCTTTGAGGAATTTCGAAGAGACAACCGAGTCTTTTGTGCATCAATTTAGTGCCTACATTGAAAGGCATGTAACCATTAAAGATTTGTACAACCTAAAACAAGACAAAGATGAATGTTTTGCTGATTTCCTAGCTCGATGGAGATAGTTGATAGGAAAATTTCACTTTGTGTTACCTTATCGAGAAATGCTGGACATTTTCATCAATAATTTACAAGAACAACTATCCTATGAGTTATCAACTGCTACCTTGACCACCTTCGATCAAGCTATAGATTTAGCTCGAAGAGTGGAAGATGCTCTCATTAGGAGAGGTCAGCTTAAGAAGAAAGATGATGAGAAAACATCCAGAAATCAATATAAAAATAAACAAGTTGTGGGTGATGGAGTCACTGATGGTAGAAATATCGCTACTGTTAATGCTGCAAAAACAATAGAGAAATTTATACTGAAACCTCTTGATAAACCACCCCGATAATTTACTAGGTTAAATCAACCTTTATCAACCATTCTCCCGCAATTATTAGAATGAGGTTTGATCCAATTACCAAATATCCGGGAACCTGATCCAACTATACCCGGATACAGAGCTGATTTACACTATGATTTCCATAGAGGACTTGGACATGCTACCAACTCTTGTAAAATATTAAAACATAAAATACAATATTTAATTGATAACAATGATATGGAGGTGCAAGCCTTTCAACCTAAACAAAATCCTCCTAATAATGCTCAAAAGAACATCCCCCAAATTTAGAATCAGAATGCCAATCAATCATTGGACATATTTCAACATCCTTTACCAAAGCATGGTAAAGAGGTGGCTAATCAAATTGAGCATCATAATGTTCCCCCTCCTACCCGATATGTAGGGACTATTAGTGGACATTTACCTGCTCATGATCCACAAATATTTGACACAACTTTATCCATGGTTACGACCAGACCTCTATATAATATTCGGACACCTGATCTTAGTGATACAGAATACGAGACTGAAAGTGACATGGAAATCACCTCAAATCAATCGAATAGTTCTGAAGATGAATCAGATGTTGTTCAACCTATCACAAATTCTATGGTTTCGAAAGAACCATTTCCTAGAAGAGTCACTACTAGACCATCTTCTCACCAATTACTTTCTAATGAACAAGCCATAAACGCTAGACCAAGACCCATTCATCATCCGTAAAATAATATTGTAGGTACCATCGGAGCTATTACTCAACAACAGGATCAAAATTCTCAACAAGATCAGACTTAGAATGATGGATCAGCTCCATTTGTTTTGAAAATTCCTAATAAAGGGAATCATGCGCCTAATGTTCAACCTAAACCTCCTTATAATATTAATGAACAATTATCAAATACTACAGCTAGAATTTCCCTTTTGGACCTTTTAAGATCTTCTCCTACACATAGGGATGAATTAATGCTCACATTAAGCCAAATGATGGTACCACAAAATATTCAACCTGAAGCCATGTCCAATACTATCATAACTCGAGAAGTCGATTGTATTGACTTTCGGGATAGAGATATACCGCAACATAGTTTACATAAGGATAACCCCTTATATATTACTACCCTAATTGGAGATGTAGCAGTTAAATGAGTCTTGATTGATAATGGTTCATCTTTAAACATTTGCACTTTTGACTTCTACCAAATATTTGGGTTTAGAAGTGACGAAATGAAAAGAACTGATATGATTATAAAAGCCTTCAATGACGAAACACAAGAAACGTGTGGAGTTATTACTATCCCATTGCAAGTTGGTCCAAGAACCTTAGACACGACCGTGTTTATTGTACATTGCCCTGCATCATACAATATACTCTTGGGTCACCCTTGGATCAACGCGATGTGAGCTATTCCCTCAACTTTACATCAGTGTGTTAAATTTGAATTTAAGAATCAGTTGGTTACCATTCATGGTGATCCTAGACCCTTTGATATGTGTGCTTTGGCAGAACCTATTGGAGTTCAATTTTGCCTTGCTCTATCATCCACACATCCTAATTCTAATCATCCGCCTAAACGTGTGAAACACACACTCATAACATCATCTAATTTTTCCCCACCAACTACACCTCTACATATAGTTCAACCATCTTCTGAACAAACCACATTAGGACCTCAAAAAGATCCTAAACCCACAACCAATGCTTCTTGTTTTACTCCTATAACTTCCATACCTATAGATCCATCCATAGACATCTCTACAATGTCTACACCTATCAGAGGCATGTTTTTCGCATCCGAAAACATAGGAAATGATCCTTCTACCTCTTACACTCTTACTGATGAGCTCTTACCCGATTTATCTAAAATTCTTGTATCAAAAAAAACAAACGTTGCTATGCAAGATTCCCATATTTTAAATAAATTGCCACCCTCTCCTCGTACCTTGGGCCTCCCACAACCTATGGGAAGTATTTACCAAGTTGGGAGTTGTGCTTTTATTTATAAGGGATATGACTGGGGAAGAATACCTAGAAACATCAAGACTCATTATGATGGGTATGCTCGATGTTATTTTGCTAATGAGTATGTTAAAGCTAAGCCTATAATGCTTAAATTGGGATATAAGGGGAAAGGTTTGGGACCTTTCCAGAATGGTATGAAAGAACCTTTTGAGGTAGAACCTTGGCCTGCCCGATGTGGTGTGGGCCTATTTTCTAGTAAAGGTCAGCCCTTCCCATTTGAGGATGATGACCATCTCATATGTTACCAAGATTATTTGGATAAACACGATGCTTTGCATTTAAGGGATAATCCATTTACATGTAATATGTTATCCAAAGCTTACCCTGAGATGATTGCTGAATCCGACGATGAGTTGGAGGGGGATATCTTCCATGATGTCTCCGTTGAGGAATTGTTACATAACAAATTTTATTTCGATGGCTCTATACCTAGTATAGCCCATCTTGAGGCCACGACTCCTCAAGATGAATTATCCAAGCTAACCTTGGAAGAATTACAAGAATTAGGTGTTTCACCCACCCCATCTAATTTTGAGAGAGATCTACATATGGAAGTTGAAAACGTTATAAAAATTAACATTGGAACCGAAGATAACCCTCACATAATCAACATTGGATTAGAATTGAGTCAAGAAAAACAAGATAAATACATTGCATTCCTTAAATAATATGAAGACGTTTTTGCTTGGACATATGAAGATATGCCAGGATTAGAACCTTCTGTAGTTATGCATCACCTAGTAGTCCATCCGGATGCTAAACCTCGTTAAACAAAAACTTAGAAAAATGCATCCTAAAGTGGCCTTACTAGTCAAAGGAGAATTAGAAAAACTCTTGAAGGTTATTTTTATACAAGCCATTGATTATGCTGAATGGATCTCGAATGTAGTTCCAGTGACTAAGAAAGAAGCTACCAAAGTTAGGGTTTGCACAGACTTTAGAGATATTAATGTTGCATGCCCTAAAGATGATTTTCCTCTTCCCAACATGGATTAGATCATTGATTTTACTGCTGGGAGCGGAATGATATCCCTAATGGATGGATTCTTTGGTTATAATCAGATCAGGATAGCTCCTGAAGATCAGGCTAAAACAACCTTTATTACCCCTTGGGGAACCTTTTGTTGGAAAGTGATGCCATTCGGTTTAAAGAATGTAGGTGCAACATATCAATGAGCCATGACTTATATCTTTCACGATATGATGTGTGATATTCTACATGATTATGTAGATGATATTATAGCTCGTTCCATCAAAGAAGATGATTATTTAGATGACTTGAGAAAAGTATTTGATTGTTTAAGGGAATATCTTATCCGACTAAATCCAACCAAATGTATATTCGGAGTTAAGTCCGATAAATTATTGGGGGTCATAGTTTCTTTACGTGGCATTGAAATTGACCCTCTCAAGATCATGGCTATCACTGATATTCCTGCACCCACAAATATATCTAAATTATGAAGTCTACAAGGTAAGATTCAAGCTATTCATCGCTTCATTGATAAGTTGGCGGACAAAACCGGACCCTTTCTTAAGCTTCTTAAGAAAGATGTCTCTTTTCATTGGGACGACGAATGTCAGGAAGCATTTGAACTCCTCAAACAATATCTCCTTAAACCATCGGTGCTTTCACCACCTAGATCTGATCATCCATTTATCTTATAAATTTTTGCTTCAGATTTTGCCTTAGGAGCTATGTTAGCTCAACTTGACGATGAGAAGAAAGAACATGCTAATTATTACATTAGAAGAAACTTAATCAGTTATGAAACTTGCTATACAGTATTAGAGAAGTTATGTCTCGCAGTCGTATTTTCTACACAAAAACTAGGCCATTATATGCTCAGTTAGAAAACGTATGTTATTGCTAAATTCGATCCTTTGCGATATCTCATGAGTCGACCGTACTTATCTGGTCGCACAGCCAAGTGGGTCCTAATGCTAAGCGAGTTTGAACTCAAATTTATAGGATAGAAGTTCGTTAAAGGTCAAATCATAGCATTCAATTAGCTTTTGCACCCTTAGAGTCTACCCATCCCCTCATCATTGAGTTTCTTGATGAATGCCTTAAACTAGAAGCATACCATCCAAAGCAATGGTCCCTATACTTTGACGGAGCTCGATGCATGAGTGGGGCTAGTGCAGGTATTATTTTAATATCTCCGTAGAAACATATTATACCTCTGTCCTTTAAATTAATGTTTGCTTGCACTAATAATACTGCTGAATATGAGGCTCTAATCCTAGGATTACGAGCTGCCTTGGCACTGAAAATTAAAAATCTATTAGTTTTTGATGATTCTCAACTTGTCATTAATCAAATCAATGATGTTTATCAGAACAGAGATGATAAATTATGTCCATATAAAACATATGTCTTACAATTATTATCTTTATTTGATCAAGTTACCTTGGAAGCTATTCCTCGAACTAGCAACCGTGCGGCTGACGCTATGGCTGCAGCTGCATCTCTTTTGCCCTTGGAGTTAGATGACAAATATGCTACCATCATTATTCATCGACTCCAGGAACCCTCTTCAAACAAATCATGCTTAGAACCTTTGGATGTGTTTCTAATCAATGAAACTACTCCTGAACCATGGTACACTGATATATTTAATTTTCTGCAAAATGGGACCTTTCCTGAAGGTTCTAATAGCAACCAACGCTGGTTATTACGTAGACAAGCAAGTCACTTCGTAATTATTGGTAATACCTTGTATAGGAGATCTTTTGAAGGCATCCTACTGAGATGTTTGAATCTAGAAGAATCTAGATCAACTTTGAATGAAGCCCATGATGGATCTTGTGGGGGACATTTTAGTGGTAGCACCATTGCTAAGAAGCTCCTTAGGATAGGATATTTTTGGCCTACCATGGAAAATGATGCACATGATTATGTGCGCTGTTGCGACAAGTGCCATAAACATGCTGACCTTGTTCATGCGCCTGCACAAGAACTGCAGGCTATTTCATCTCCTTGGCCCTTTTCAAAATGGGGTGTAGACATCATTGGAAAAATAAACCCTATGTCATCTGATGGACACAAATTCATCATAACCACCACTGAGTATTTCACGAAATGGGTTGAAGCTATGCCCTTAGCTTCTTGCATTGGAACCCAAGTTTACAAGTTTATTTTTAATCAAATTATTTGTAGGTTTGGAATTCTTGCAAATCTCATCTCAGATAATGGAACTTGTTTAAAACATAAATATGTCAAAAAATTATGTCAAAAATATAAAATTCAACATTGTTGGTCCACTCCCTATTATCCTCAGGGTAATGGCCAAGCAGAAGCATCTAATAAAACATTAATCAAAATCCTCAAAAGACTGGTCAATAAATCTGGCCGATATTGGCACATCCAACTATATCCTGCTTTGTGGGCTTATCGAACTAGCGTTCGCACCCCCATAGGTACTTTACCTTTTGTTTTGGTTTATGGCGCTAAAGATGTTTTTCCCTTTGAATTAGAAGTTCCTTCTTTGGATCTACTACTTCAAGATACTGAAGTAGGAGATGAATATCGTGCTGGCAGATTTAGTCAGCTGGAACTCCTAGATGAAAAGTGCATCAATGCTTTGGAGCATCTTTGTGCCTACCAAAACAAGCTTAAGAGAGCATACCTCAAGAAAGTTCATCATCGATCCTTTGAGATCGATGACCTTGTCTTAAAAGAAAATCAAAAAAATACTAATGCAACTAAAGACCTTAAAGGTAAATTTGAGCCCAACTGGCTTGAACCGTATATCATCACTGCTAAATTTGGATTTGGAGCATACCAATTAGCTACCTTAGATGGTAAAGATCTTAAAGAACCTATGAAAATTATGCATCTTAAGCATTATTATGCATAACATTTGGTCATTTCATCATTTGTATATATTGTATTTTGCATATTGTTTCATTTTAGTCATTTATATAAAAATTTCTTTAATATGTCATGCATAATATTTTTTTATGAAAATATGAAAAACAAATCATCACCATCATCATTTTTCATCATCACAACACAAAGTCTTAAGACAGTCTCTTAAGCACTCTTTTAATTTTAGCAATATTTCTATACTAGGATTAGCTTGATGACCTAGTGAGCGATGACTCCATGAAATGGTCTATAACAGTGATAATGTCCTTTGAAATTATTGTTAGAAGTCCCTTTTATTTTTTATCAAATCACACCCCACAAAACAACCAATTTATGCACATTAGATTATTTCATTTACAATTTTATGGCATGACATAACATTATAATTTATTTCCAATGACATAATTACATGAATCAACAATTCAAAACTTAAAGCATCATAATACAACATATACACAAGTCATATCATCAAAAAGATAATCTATATATATCATCAATCAATTATGTACATCATCTGGATTGGTATGCCACAATCAAAACCCTGGCATACTCAATCCCCTCAAAAAGTAATAATAATACAATCTACACTCTACAACAGCTAGCATCAATAAGACATTGAGCTCTCAACCTCATCTCCTCCCTCGCCTTGACATGGAGGAGGTGGTCCCATAGAGGTCTAGGCTGTGTCCCAGGTCCTTGCTGTTGATCGTGAGGATGTCCTCGATGATCCCATTATGATCGACTCTATAATGGGGGCTGGCAATGGTATCCTCTATCCCTCTGGGACCACGTGATAGTATAACCCCTGGTATAATACGATCTGAGCAATAGACCGTGCTAGATCTCGAGTGCTCACCCCTCCGCTCTGAGCCCTGAGCCGTGTAGCCTCATCCTATAGTGTCTGCACCTGAGCCCGAAGGTGAGCAACCTCAACTTGAAGAGTCATCGTCTCACTGCTCTCCCCCACCTCAACACCCTTGCCCTTATCGGGTGATGGTGGTCTCTCCCTCTACTAAGAAGGGAATCTCTCCTCCCTCCCTGTCTGCTGCGACCTCTGTGGAGCCTGTGCCATCCTCTGGTGTCTCTCCTACAGATACCGTCACTGCTCTCTCCCGTCGTGACCTCGTGCTGCCTCAATAGTAGTCTGGCATTGCCTCCCCATCCGTCACACCATGGCATGCACTAGATCCTATACCCTCATCATCCGAGGAGGGTGGATGCCTACATACCAGGCATCATATCCATCCACAACCCTAGTGTCATCACCATCCACTGGTTGGATGGGGGCATCGTCCGTGTCCTAACTCTAGAACCGTTGCATGTATGGAGCCCCACTCAATGTGGTACTATCCTGGACATTCTAAGAGTACTCATAATCCCTGAGAGAAGGGATCCCCTACTATAGATAAAATTGTCACAAAACTCGGTTGTAGCGATGGAGCTCTACCTCTCCTCGTTCCATCCTCAGCCAGCAGACTCACCTGATACAAGCCAGCTCCTACCCATCCTTGGCCCACCCTGGGTGCTCTCACCATGACCTCTAGGTAATTTGGTCTGGGATGAGGTCGTCCAGCAACCTTCATGACATCGATAGATCTATTCGTCGCTATGACCCCCTCTGTAACCACCAGTAGAAAACCCAGGGCCTCTCCCAATCAACCCCTATCAGTGGAAGCCCTACTGGCCTTTGCATTGTAATGTGCTCCTAGTACCAAACCTGCAATAACGATGTCACAACCAAACATTGACCTCCCTTGTATACGACCCCGTGCAGGATCCTATACAGTCGGCATAGCACAAAACTGCTCCATGCATATCTATATCTATGGTCTCTCATATCACAAACCACATCTAAGAGGAGCCAGGGTAATCTGCATCCGCTCTGGTGACACAACAGTAAGCCACCCACTATCTCAGCCAACACCCGCGTCAGCCTAGATGCCCCAGGAATCTACCTCAGAGACTCGATGTTCACTCTACTCTTCTCTAGGGTGAAGCTTGGGTCCTTGGTCAACCTCATCATTGCTTGGCCCTAATTGGTCGTAGGAGTCATCAACCGTCCCTGTATGGGGATCCTCAAGATCCCCCATACGTCCTCTAGTGTGGGAGCCATCTCCCCTGTCGATAATCAAAAGTAGGATGACCCCGAATACCACCTCTTTGCTAGGGCTATCAGTAGCCCCATGTCCATCGATACTTGTGGCATATCTGTCACATGCTGCAAACCGACCTGTGCTAGTCGGTCGCGCTCTGCCTAGTTGAGCGTGGCTATGTCATCTCTCAGCCCACCGTATTTCCACTCCCGAATCTTTAGTAATCCCTTCTGCAAAACAAACAATAAAACAATAAAATTCATTAATAAACTAATCATTAAAATCAAATTAAAAACATTTTAATCAAGCTTAATTTCTTACAAATGATGATATCGTCCCAAATTGAGCAAAATCATCCTTTGTAGGATGAAATCATCTCTAATTTCATAACTTGGGGATCGCCCCTTGTTGGACGGGATCGCCCCTAGTTCGTCGATTTCGCCCTTCGATGAAATCGACGATCTAGGGATGATTTCGACGAAATCGGGACGATTTCGTCCCGACGTCGTTGACGGCCTAAAAACGGCCGTGATGCCCCAAAACAATCAAAATTTCAAACAAAAAATTGCACAAAACAAATTCAAACATAATTCACTAGGATTAGATCCTTACCCGTAGCCTGTGTCGGACCTTTATCGATTGGTGTGCTGTCTCCACCATTTTTTTCTCTGTAGAGCTCTAAACCAGTAAAAATGAACAGTAAAAATGAATTAGGATTTTACCCTATTTTCTTAATTTTATTTAAAATCAACAACAATTTTTTTTAATTTTGCTTTTTTGTGCTTTTACCTCAAACATTCAATTTGGGTAAAAACATGGAGGGGGCACCATAGTCAACAGTCGTACGATTTCACCTAGAATCGTCATCTAAAAAATTGAGTAAATTTTTGCTTTCTCGTAAAAAGGGAAAAACTCGTCTTTAACGCATTTTCTTTGAAAAATTTGCTAAAGAGGGGGTAAAATGTAGCACCCTAAAATTGGTGCAGTTAAACCCTTAGTAAAAAGATAAAAATTTGAATTTTAACCCAAACCGCCCGTTAACCGCCCGTTACTTGCTTTCCTTGTTTTTCATGCCATTTTTAGGATTTGTTTTTGCCATTGGACGATATCGTCGATGATCAGACGATATCATCCTATATATGACGAATTCATCTGAAATAGAACGTCCAGACGATTTTGTCCCAAAACCGAATTTTCATAATTAGCTTTTGTTTCAACAGCTTCTCTAACTTGGGCAAAAAGCGTGTCTACGTAGTTAGAGTCTCCCCCATTGGAGATCTCCCAAATTGGGATGATCTCCAACCTCCTAACCTCTCCCTAATCCTATATAAACTAGGACTTTCTTAGTTTACCCCCTTGAACCCCCTAGCTGACTAATTTCCCTGCAAATTTAGTTCCTTATGCATTAGAGCATCCTCGCACCATCGTTTGCATTCTGTATTTCATGTTTTCTTGTAGGAATTTTACCATTTTTTAGTCGAAGCAAGCTCGGATCATCACAAGTAGTCCAAATTGGGGGCAATCAGAGCCCGAAGTTTGCATTTTCTTATCTTTTATCTTCATTTTCTTTCTACATTAACTTGGTTTATTCTATTTTTGCATCCTGGAGTTCACCTCATTTAGCATAGATGCATGATAAAGTCAAAACAAATTATTAAATTAATGCATTTATTTTAATTGCTATCTAGATATATCATTTAGAAAACTTTATTGTCATTACTATCATTTCCCTTTGCTTTTGCAGTTGCATTTTTGGTTTTTGGTATCTGTTTTTGTGATTGCAGGTTTCTGATGAATTCGTTTGACGAATTCATTAGATCGACGACGATCTCGTCTGATCTCAGATGACCGATCGAGATCTGAGATGATCCTGTACAATTTTAGATGATTACATATGATTTGAGATGATTTGGACTTCTACAAACCTTAGAATATTCATCAGACATCCGAAATCAGGTATATTCTGTCTTATTTAGCATATTCTCTATGTTTAGCATTTATTCATGTTTTCTATATTCATATAAATCAGCATTGGCATATAGAATAGTTTAGATTCATCTTGGCCAAACCTAGGAATTGAATGATCAAAGCACAAAATGAACACATCAAACCTGCTATCAACCTAGGTGTGGAAACTGCCACTCAAAAGTTTCTTGGTGAACCCACCATCCATCAAAAATTCATCCTTATACCCCTCCCCTAAGAGGCGAGACCTTCAAAGGGCCTCTCAGTCCGAGGTATTGTCCCATCCTTCTCGCATCCCCATTTCGGGCACGGATCCTATAGCTTGAAGGTAAGGACGTGAAAAATTTGGAGCGATACAGGTTGTAATAGCCTTTATGAGTTGTAGCCTTATTGCTATGGTTAAGAATTTATCTTTCCAACCTGCCAAACAAGCTTGCATTCTATCCAAAAAAGAGATCCAAAGCTCCTTTTTATTTCCTTTAGGAGAAAAAGAGATACCCATATAGTTTGATGGAAAAATTTCAATTTTAAACCCTAAATATTTTATAATAATTTGTTGTAAATATAGGGTAGTGTTAAACAAAAAAATATTGGATTTTGTAGTATTAACCAACTATTTAGTAGCCTTCTCATAACATGATAAAATTTATTTAAAATCCATGATCTCATTCATTGATAAATGGCCTAAAAAAAGTATCATAAAAAAATTGGGGATAATATTCCAAGAAAATATGTTTTGCAACTTTAATACCTTTGATTTTTCCATCCATTTTCACCTTTGAGAAAGCTTTTCCTAACCCTTTCACAAGAATAATGAATAGATAAAGAGATAGTGGATCACCTTGAAAAAGTCCACAATATGATTTTAAGTACATGATAGGAGAACCGTTGATCAAAATAAAAACTTATGTAGTGCTATAACAACATTTAATCCATTCACACCAATTATAATCAAAGCTAAAATTTTTGAGAATAACATGTAGAAAATTCTAGGCAACCCTATCATATGCTTTGATCATATCTAATTTAATAAGCATAAGTAATTTTTTTCATGGAATGAAGAGAATGTATGGACTCCTATGCAATAATTATATTATAAATATTTGTTTACAATGAACAAAACCACCTTGTTCTAGATAACATAACCTAGAATGCCCTTCAATTTTTTTGCCATAATTTTTGAAATGATCTTATAAATCATATTACAAAGGCTTATTATATGAAAATTATCAAAATATTTTGTCTTGTCTTTTCTTGGAAATCAATGTAATAAAAGTGGCATTTACCTCACTTATTATAGCCTTCCTTTATGGAGGCTCTTCAAACACAACTAACATATCACTCTTCAATAAATCCCAAAATTGTAAAAGAAAATATTGAAAATCCATCAGGTGCCTTGTTAGGGTGGAAAGAGAAAACTACTTCATGGATCCCCTTCTTAGATATATTCTTCATCAAGCTTTCATTCTATCCCTATGTGATAATTAATGAAATATTCTGCAAAAGCTTTTATTGTGCCTCCTTATATTGCCTAGTATATAAAAAAATAGTTTTGAAATAATTAATTGCTTCCTTCCTTATATATTTTTTGTCCTTAATATTTCTTCCATCTGGATTTAAAATATTTTTGATGTGACAAAAGAAAAATCTATTTTTAATGTAGCATGATTTTTTTTGTATTTATCCCTTAGAATTTTGGAACCAATATGACCCCTTTTTCAATGCATTATGATAATAATAAAGTAAATATTTTTCTTACACATCAAAATCTTGATCCATTCATTAGTTTCTACTATCTCTTATACATTTTTCAATTGGATTAAATTTATTTATTTTCTTTAAAAATGTTACCAAAATATTTGGCATTCCAAATCTTTATTTTCTCCTTTATATATTTCATCTTTAAAAATGGTTTTGGATGATCATTAATGGGTAAATCATAAGTTTAATTAATGGGTTTGTGATCTAAACCTACTCGCAACACAATTTCTAGAAAGATGGTATATTCTGTTTGTAACCATTTATTAGATAACAATAATCTATCTAATCTTTATACTATATGAGTTTGCCCAATGTGTATATTATACCATGTATACTAAATAATTGAAGGACTAACATCCCAAAGGTCATTTAAATTGAAAAATAAGGAAAAATATTGCATTGATTTAGACCATCCTAGAATACCATCCTTATTTTCCAAATGTGTTAGAACAGTGTTGAAAGCACCCCCAATAATCCATAGATCACAATGAATCATCATTGTATTTCCCAAAAATATGTTAAAGTCCTTCCAAAATCTTTCATGAGGAGTAACTATAGGAAGTATGCATATTTATAACCACAACTTTGATGTTTTCCTCTTTCGTGCAAAATAGTCCAACAACTTAATTACCTTTTGTTTCTTATAAATGCCCATCACATTTGAATTTTTTCATGCCTAAAGTTCTATAGAAGAAACTACTAGAAAATCACCCATATTCCATATATTTTTCAAAAGCATCCTTACATTCTACACTAAATTTCATTTTTTATATTAAAATAAACTCAAGACTATAATAATCTATTACTTCCTTCATATATTTGTTTTTAGGGGTCTTATTCATACCCTAAATATTCCATTCTATCATTTTCATCACCATCATTTTTAATTTTTATTAGTGGGCTTAGCCCCACTTCTTGTTAACACTTGTGAAATAGATTTGATTTCCAAAATTGATATCACTTTGATTTTATTTTTCTCTTTGTCCATTCTTCTATTCCCACCAACACTTTCATCTTCATCAATATCTTCTATTTTTCTATATTTTTGATAATGAAACTTCTCTTCTAAAGATTCATGTTGCCCTAAAGAATCTAAAATGCAAGGAATAACCTCATTAATAATTTCTTATTTATGTTTCTCTAAAAACCCTAAAGTGTAATAATGATCCTCCATAGTCATTACTTTCTTATTTTGCCTTGGAAACCATAAATTTCCTTGTATATCCTCCATATTATTATCTTTATTGTGCTTCTCTTTATGTTACCTTGGAAACCCTAAATTTCCTTGTATATCCTCCATATGATTTTCATTATTGTGCTTCTCTTGAAATCCTATAGTGCAATGAATGCACTATAGTAATATCATTTTTATTGCAAAGAGAAGATTTTATATTACTTGAGGAAAATAAAGATGATTTACTTGGACTAAGCTTGACCTCCTTCACCTCATTCACCTTAAAAATTGTCTCCCCATATTCCTTTACTATAATTTTTTCCTTCCCATATTCCTTCATACCTTTAGCTTCTTTTGTATTTGAACTTGTGCATTGTACTTCCTCATTCTTGTGTGATTGTTTGTTCTAATGGTTGATTCGGGTGAACTATAATGGCATTTCCATCTAATTATGTAGAGGGATTTTTCTTGCCACTTTATTAGAAGTGAAAAATCCTTGATTTGACATAGCTTATCCTCTGATATGATCTCCTTGTTTCCTATTGAGGTTACCCTCATGCCCAGTTTTTTTATCTCCTTCTCCATCATTTTCACTTTGTGATCTCTTACGATGTGTTTATTTTCATGGCATTTGTGACATCGTATGGAATGCTTTCATAATCCACTTGTTAATCCCTTTCTCTTGAATTAGGTTTAATACTTAGGCTGTATGCATCCCTTCTCTACTTAGTAGTTGGTCCTTCCAAGATGAACTTGCCTAGAGTATTGCTAGTATTTTTTAAGACCTCCTTATTGATGAGTTGATAAGAAAGTCCACAAAGAATAATTCATAGTGGAAGCCTTTTAATAGTCTTTGTCTCCACAAAATAATTCTCATTCCATGATCTTAAATATAATGCATCTTTGCTCCTAAACCAAGGACCATCATCCATTATTTTATCCCGTATTTCTAAATTATAGAAGATAATGAGGAAAAATCATTTCGAAATAAAAGTCATGAAGTAATTTGCATTCAATTTCCAATTCCATTTATCCAATTTTGAATATTATAAAAACTTGACCCGTATCCATAGAACTTATATATTAACCCTCTAATTTTAACAACTACTATACCATACTTAATAGTATCTACTACTACCTAAATAGGTTTTCCATTGATTCACTCTTCCTATTATTGCTAACTAGGACATACATGGATACTTCCAATGAAGGCATCCTTATTTCTAGCTAGGACATCCTTACTTACAATAAAGACTTTAAAAAATAGCTTTCTTACCATGTTACCTATTTCTTTTTCCATATGAATCCTTTAGTTTTTAAAGTTTCTTGTAAGATTTGAAACAAGAAATAGCACTTATTCTTTAATCACATTTTGCTTTCTACTTTCTACTCACCTTTCTTGCTTTTGATCTTGCTTCTACTCTTCTGGTCTTGCTTCCTACTCACTCTCAACTCTTGCTTTCCATATTAACTTGATCTTTGCTCTAAGATTCCTATTTTTTAACGTAGTTAATTTTACTAATTGTTAACAAATTTATTATAATATTTTTTTAATAAATATTATTAATATTATTATAATTTGATGACTTGGACAACTTATGCACTCAGTGTACCATAGTTTTGGGACATCACGGTATAGGAGAGAAGTGATTTTAATCATCTCAGATGTCTTTATTTTTTGTTTTTCCTTGAGCAACGAGTCACACCAACAACACTATTAAAAGTAATGGATATTCGGCTTCCTTATCACACAGCAATATGAAAAATATTGTATATTCCGCTACCTTATCAATTATCATGCTCATGTTTTAGTTGGAATCAATTTTTGTTGGAATTATGCAGATTCTATGTTGATCAGACTTTTAGAGAACGTGGACACGTTTGCTATACGACGGTTAAAATCAATTAAAGATTCCGATGGCTTACAAGAGTTAAAGGGCGAGAGAAAGTCATTGTCATCCTAATCTCAATCAAGTTAACTCTTGGACTTAGAATGTTTTATGTGTTTTATTATCTGTCAAATTCTTTGTCATTATAGATTTGTTACACTTGAATGGTTTATGTCAAACTTCTGTCAAATCTATAGTAGTAGAGTTATAATTGTAAAGTCTAAGGTTTTAGTTATGCGAGATTTGTCAAATTTTAATACGTTGAATTTAAAAAAATCGTAGAGTTTAGTGGATAAATATATATTTTAAATAAGATTATTAAAAACTGTTTTATAAGGTTAAAAAGCAAATAAATTTTTTTTTTAGAAACTTTTTATACACAACATATCCGCAACATGTGAGGGGAGAGATTTGAACCTGGGCCTCTCGATAACTGGAGAGTTTTAAGTGGAGATGTTTTTTTTAATTTTTAATGTAAAAAAAATAAATAATTGATAGGTTTTTAAGATAAATTCTAATAACTTTACAATTTGTTTTTTTTTTATTTTTTTGGATTTATTATGTAATACAATTTTTTATATGATTATATTTTTGGTGTAGTTTAAAATTTTATAAATATATTTCTTTTCAAAAACCTAGTTAGTTATAAATATTAATTCAAGATTAAATTTGTTTTTTGATTGAAGAAAAAAAGGTTGTAATCAGGTCCCTTATTCATGACAAATCTCAATCCTCTTCTTTCATGCTTAAGAGTTCATAAACAATTTTTTTTTTTTTTATCTCAATTTAGTTGTTATAGTTAGATACCTACATATTTCTTTTTGTGATAAGTATGAATTCTCAATTTTCATTTTTTGTATTTTCTTTATTTTTTTTTGTAAATACAAATATTCTAAAATTCAACATCCTTCTTGACATTTTCTTACAACCTTCATAATATCAAAACTCACTTCTACTATCTATGCACTATATCTTAGCAAAGTAATATTTTTAAACTTTGCCCTATCATAGCCCACTTAGTTTCCTTGCTCAAGCATAAGTGCAACCATAAGAATGTAATAAATAGTTTATATGAAAACACATTAATGCTATAAAATACAACAAAGTGGGAAATATTTAAATTAATCTTAATCGTTATTAGATTTAGTTTCATGTCATCTTCAGCTAAACTTACTACTTCCTCTAACAATGGAAAAGAGAATTTAACTTCATGATTCTCTATTAAAACCCCTCTATTGGCTAGTTGATTTGCACATTTGTCTTCACGTATGTGTAAACCTGATTTCTTCAAAATCTATAAGAAGGTCTTGCATTTTCACAATGATCCCTTATATGTTCCATGAAGCCTTTGCTTTCCTCAAAATTGCTTTTATTGCTATTAGTGAATCACCTTTCATCCATACTCTATTTCATTTCATTTTTTGCATATTTTTAAGCCTCCAAAGCTACCCAAGCTTAAGCTTCATAATTTTTCTTAAATCCACTATTGAAAGTGTAATGTGACAAAATCTCATCCCTTTTATTTCTAATTATTCCCCCTCCTCCTCATGGTCCTATATTTCCTGTAGAAGTTTCTAAAAAAATCAATTTGACCAACTCCTCTTTGGATGATTTTCACTTTATATTCTTTGTCTTGTACCCAACATCATAATTTCATTTGATGTTTTGAATCTATCTCTTAAGGCATTTTGCTTCAAGATTAAGGATTGAGTGAGTTGATAAGATTGGTTTATACTCCTCTATGACTAAATAAATATTTCTTTTCATTATCTCTAAATTACTTTATTTTTCTTTAAATACTCTTTTGTTTCTTTCCAACCATATAGTCCAAAGTATTGTATCTTTCAATGCATTCAATATTTTCTATAATGCCTCACTTTTAAAAGTGTTATACCATTACTTTAATTGTTCTTCAATTCTGCCATTCATCACAATGCATTTACCAAACATAAAAATAATCTATTGCCATAGTTCTTAGACTATTGAACAGTTTCCTAAGAGATGGTCTATACTCTCCTCCTCCTTTTCACATAGAACACATTGTAAGGGGCTATAAAAACCCCTTTTGATTAGGTTATCCTAAGATGAATTATTTTTATGACCTACTAGCCATACAAGCATTTTAACTTTTGGAATGCTTAGACTATCCCAAATATCTCTCTCTTTCTAAATTAGGTCATCCTTGACTCCCCTTAGAATGGTCACTATTATATTTCTGCTCAACTGCCTCCTAGCAACAATGTCTAGCATGCTTATAAAAAAAATTCTTTCCATTTGTACATTTCTTCTTGATCCTTGTACATAATGTTTGAATTTGTATTACCATATTTATTTTGAAGTAATCTCATCTACGGTTTCAAATTGAATCTAGATTGAATGGATTTTATCACTCCAAGTATCCATCCAAATAAAAAAATTATCTCTAGTTCCCAACACTTATCTTAGACATCTAATCACTAAATCAATTGATTTTTTAAAAATTGTTCCATAGTGTAGAACCATCTAGTAGTGGGAATGCAGTAAAGATTAAGCTTGGGTCATTGGGCTCAATATGATTAGAATAATTCTTATTCATTGTCTTTGACTCTCTTTGCACAATATTCAAATCACTTTTCCCCTTATAGCTATGTTAGGTACCCAAGATAGGTACTTAATAATTTAATATTGTATTGATCCATAAATGAATTATTGGCTAATGTGGACTTGCTATGATATAAATATTATTTATGTAACCATTACTCATTAGTAAGGAAGGCCACATGTCAAGTTAGAAATAAGTAGGAGAATAATGTCATAGAATAAATATATATAACCATTAGGGAATATTGTCATATGTAATTGTCAAGGAATATTATCATATTATTATGTACTTTGTAACTCATGGAAGGTGAACCACCACATGAGTGATCTTGTAACTCATGGAAAGTGAACCATCAAACTCTTGTATAAAGAGCGTTGTACTCCCATTGTAAAATTTCATATACGAAGTATTATTGTAGAAGTTGATGACCACAAAAAATGCTCATTTTATTTACATTTATGAGGAGATTGCACTAGCTTACTTAACATTAGAAATTTATTTTTGTATGACTATTGCGTTTAATTAATGAAAAATATGCTACTTGTACTTGATTAGTGTTTTTAGCTGTATGTGTGTAAAGTTATAGGTTTTTGTTAATTCCTTTACATTTTTGAGTCGAGGTCCTATACGAACCTAGCATTATGTGAAAGGATTATTATTTCTAGGGAATGAAAATGTTATAAAGGAAATTTCAATGAGTGTAGGAGGCACCTACACCTTGCTCAAGGTAGGGCACCTACTTTCCATAAGGAAGAGGTGCCTACACCTTGAGCTTAGGAAGGTACCTTCACCCCATCATTTGTGGAAGGTGCTTACACTCCACTAAAGTGTAGCATCTACATCCCATGGAGTGTAGTATGTATGTGCATCCAATTGAAAGGAATGGTACCTACATCTCATAAATGTGGTACCTACCATTGACCATATGATTTTCAAGAAAATAACAAAATAATGTGTAATTTTTAGAGGAGTATCTTTCTTAGCCATTGATGTTCAATTTTGGAGAATGACCAACCATTCTTGGTGAAGATCTTAGCTACACTAAGTTATTGTAACAAGACCAACAATATATGATTTAATTCATATTTCTAGTTGTATATGGTTGTAATAGGTATTGCTTTCTTATTGTATAAAAACATAGGGTAACCTTGAGAAAAAGATCCTTAGTCCTTGATCTAAGTTTTATTTTTTCTAGGAATTTATAATTAAATTTTTATCAATTAATAACTTGAGAGTTTTAGTGTGTAGACACGGAAAATTAACCCACTTTAATGGTAAATCTTCCCTAACCTCTCTAGGAGGCCCCCTAGACTTGCCTAGGGCAAGGATTAGGATTCTCTCCCCTCTTTCTTCTTTTTTCCCTCTCTATGCAAAATCATGCTCGCCCTTGATGGGGCATGATTTTGCATAGGGTAAAATCATGGTCGGCCTCGATGGGGCATGATTTTGCATTTTAGGTTTTTTCTCTAAGGAAACCCTAATTCTTTAGAGTTGACGTGTTGTACGTTGGCCCTCCTCAGTTTTCCCACCTATTTCACCTTCAAATCCACTATATAAGGAGGGTTCACATTCATTTTTAGAGCACAAAAATGAATGAAAATGACATATCACAATTTTTATTGCCCACTACTTGATCTATATTCTTCTTCTTCTCCCACAAGCAAGCTAACTCTAGATTGTGAAGTTTGATTTGTTCTCTGCTGCATTGGATTGATGATTGTTGTTGCTCACTTTGGTGGATTTGTGTTGAAGCCCTAAGGAGAGATCAACTATCCGGGAGGTCTCAACCCTTCTGATTGCTTCTACACTATATGTTAGGTGATTTCACTCTTCTACATGCATATTTTTATTTTTTTATCATGCACAAGTTATTTCGTATTGATCTGATATTTTTTGCCTCACTTCTGCGAAATTGCATCAAGCCTCTACGGGGTGTAATTTTGCCAGTGTGATATTATGGTCTCTTTTTACGGGGTAATATTTCACCTAGACTATTTTTAGGGGTAAAATATTTTTCCAGGACCTAAATATACATCACAGGTTATATATAGGACATAGTGTTACATTTTATTCTATGGTTCTATCATTTTATTCTGATGGATCTTGATATTCTTGATTTTTTCCAAAGGTCAATTTTTGCTTCTATTTTCAAAGGTCAACTAAAAGGACCTAGGGGGCTTGATTGATGTGCCTCCAAGAACTATTGTACAATATCCTAAGTAGGCCCCCTAATGTTGATTATATTTTCTAAGTGTTTCCCAAGTTATCTTGCAGGAACAAGAATTGTTGATATCATTCGACAAAGGATAAAAGCAAGGATCAAACACTAGATAAGCTAAGTGTTTCAATTAATATTTAGGTTGTTTGTTGAGTGCATTACATTTCTATTTAAATCCCTAGGTCCAATTTAATAGAAATATATTTAATTTATTTCTAGGCATTTGAAGGATAAACAACATATAGTGTGCGCTTAGGATTAATTATATTTGTGCATCATCTCTTGAACCCATGTTTAAAGGTTTTCTATCTTGAAAATCTAGGGTTAGAAAAGCATTTAAAGAAATAATCATTCTAGGGTTAGCTCCTGTCTTCTTGCATTTTGTATTTTTGCATTGTCCTTTATCTTTCATAGCATAGATCTAGAAAGGCTAAACAAAGCTGATTGTCTTAAATCAAATACAAAAATTCTTAAAAATCCTGTGGACTTGGAGCGAGTCCTTAAACCATTCTTGGTGAAACCTTCCCACCCTTTTAAGCATAAAGTGTAGAAAAAAATGTAGCCCCTATGCTTCACCTCAAGGATTTCTCTCTTTTGGATCCAACCTTGAGAATCGTACACGGTAGGGCAGTTTTCCTCCTTTACATCTTTGGTGAACCCAATGTGAACACCTCATTTTATTTTAAAATCTTAAGCAATATCACTAATTTTTTTGTGTGTGGTTGAAGAACCTTAATAACATATTTAATTTTTTTTTTTTTTTTTTGTGTTTGTTGTTAGTATTCTCTTCTATCCTTTCACCTCTTCTAACGACTCCTTTTCTTAGAAGTTAGTAAAAGCATCATGAATCTTATTATGTTCCTCTGGAAGATGATCAGATTGATATATATATAATCCTAACATAGATCTAAAAGAACAAGATAATAAGGAAACTAAAAGGAGTTTTGATCCTTATGAAGGACCTAATGGTGGGTTCGTCTTTTCATCATTTGAGCATATTTGGGGCTTCATGAAAGCTAATGGAGATAAGATATTAGACGGTATGGAGCGAGAATCTCATATTGAAAGAGGTGAGACTCCTCTAGCCCCTCCTCTAATAAGCTCTCCTGTGCCTGATCAAAATGATCCCTTGCCTAAATTAGTACATCTTGATAAATTAAGAAACTAGGCAATTAATACTACTATAGCGACCTCGGGGAAGCTGCACACCATCCACTACTCTATTTGTGAATATTATTTACTTAATCATGCATTAAATGAAATATGCAAAAGCAAATACAATCGAAATATGAAGAAATGAATAAATAATGCTCTTTATTGCTTTTCTCAAGTTTGGTTACATATAGATCCCTCTAAGGTATTCCCTTCATTTGATACATATTTTACAAATAGGGGTAGCAGATGTATAATATCCCTATGCAAGGGGTGGTGCACTTTCATAGGTTTCCCAGTGACACACACGGAACTGTATGAGGGCTTACAGATGCTTCCTTTTCCAGGTCTGGCTCCTAGAGGGATCCTTTTGCTTTCGAGTGTTGATAACCTGTCCAGTGAACCTATAGTCCTACAAGCATAAAAACAACAACAAACACTCCACTGTCTGATATTGCCTCCTTGAATGAGGTTGTTAGTAATAACCCTAATTATAAACAAAAATATGCTCAATGACAATAGAAACTAATGCTATGAATGCAAGTAAATGCGAGAAATTAGATCTATGCTAATGGTGTAAAAACATGTAACAAGATAAATAAAATAAACTAATGCTAAGAACCCTAGACTAGGACTGTAGGCCACTGTCCGAGACTGTGGCCGCTAAGATGAAAAACTCTATCTATTGCTCCAAGGCTCTGGATCTAGGCTTGATGCTGATGTTGAAAATTTTGTTGTTTTTGTCCGATGTATTGAATATCCTATAGATGATAACCCCTCAGTCGGCTAGCACTTCATTGCTTCTACAAGGTGCTCCAATATGTTCTCCTATTCGACAGGGCATCGCTGCAAGAAAAGCTCTCTAAGTCTTGAAAATCTCTCCTCGGTCTCTCCTTCCAATTGATAAAAGAAGGTCCCTTGGTGCTCTTAGGTTTGCATCTTATATTGTATTGAGGTCCTAGGTTTAGGTATAAAAATCCTAATACTGAATCCTCCATACAAACTATTTGTTAGCATGAGCATTTGAGTCTTTGTCTACCCTTGAGGGCTAGTTAACTGATGTCTAAATTTAGACTTGAGTCTCTCATGTAGATTTTCTGTTAGGAGGAATGCAAAGTTGTCCTCGCTCGGTCTTATTGCATGTAGACTACCACTTTCACCTGATATTAGGTTGGTTTGATGGTAAATTCCATTTTAGAGTCTAGCCGCTATCATCTACAGTGGCTAGGGATTGGCCACTCTAAGCTTTAGCGGCTAAGATTCAGTCACTCTAGTTCATAGCGGTCAAGCTTGGATGGGCTAAGACTGCCCCAGATGAGTGGTGAAAACCACTTTTGGCACTTGAAGATTTCAAGGTTTAGTCACATGATCTATGAATGTGCCCATGTGAGTAGTTCTCCTAAACACGATGTATTTTAGGTGTCTATAGATACCCCTTTTTGGTATATGCTATGTGGAAAAAACATAGCGCTAAGAAAAAATGTAGACTGCTATGTTTGTAGGGTGTATGATGATCATTGGTCTGATCAACGCTGGATGGCCCAATCACGCAAGACGACGTGCACCCTTGAATCATTACTTTGACATACTAGAAGGCTCAATTTAGCACATGGCTTGCACATATTCACTTGCACTAATTCCTCAAACACAATCGAATAAATTATATCACTACAATAAGATTCGATCAGAGGAGAGCTACAAATTGAAAATATCATACTTTCCTTATGATGTTGTAATCACAATGACACTGAGAGGGGGGGGTGAATCAGTGTGTTCTTTAAAATTTCTAAAACATATGATTTTAAAACCAGCAGCAGTTTAAAGCAGATAAAAGAGATACTAAATGCATCAAGAAAGTATCACACATAACACAACATTTTAACGAGGTTCACCAATGTGGCTACTCCTCAAAAAGACTGCTTGGACTACCATCCAAATCCAGTCAATGCAAAGCTACAACTTCACATAATCCTTTACCAGCACCAACTGGAAGGAGCACCAACCCCTTAACTTTATCTGCTTCAATAGAATGGAGCACCAACTCCTATTTTACCAGCACCTACTGGAAAGAGGCACCAACCCCTTAATCCAAGCAACAACTTGGAAGACAATAATAAAAATTACAGAATAAAACTTTCACCTCAATTTTCACGGTCTGCTATTTTTCTGCATTCTGCTACTTCTGCGCAAAATGAGTCGCACTATTCCACCTCTTCTCTGTACTTCTTTGCACTCTCTACTGCATTCAGATGATCAATCACTTCTATAAACTGCACACTGTCACTTCAGACTTAGAACACAACTTCTGCACATCGCGCTCTTATCTTCGCACAAGTCACTCTACTCACTCTTCGCACATTATCTCATCGCAACGCACACCTTACTGCAACTCCAAAGAACTATCACTTCACTCTCATTCTGAATCGAAACGACTTGCTCTCTGCTCAACACGAACTTCACTTTCACAAACACTATGCTCGCATTTGCACTTTATCTTCACACCCCATCTTTCAAACTCGAAGAACCCTTGCTTTTATAGAAGAAATTTTAGAAACAAACCCTAGAAGAACGTCGACTGAGAAACCCTAGAATTTGTCAGCTGCCAAACCCTAAAATCCGTCGACTGTAACCCTAAGAATGTCGGCTGCAAAACCCTAGAAATTGTCGGCTGCCAAACCCTAAAATCCATCGGCCCCGATTTAACTTTGTCGGCCTCAAACTCTTCTCCACCTTCGTCACCTTCCCGTAGCTTATTGTCGTGAAATAGTAACACGTCGGCCCTTTTAATTTAATTTAATATTTTAATTTAAATTTTAAATAAAATAAAATTTAAACTAAATATTTAAAATTAAATATCTTCATCACCGGGGCATCTTTTTCAACGAAACGAAGAGCCAACTTGGGTTTTAAGAAAAACCCATTTCAAATCTATTATCCATGATTTTAAATAAAACTTTTTATTTTGACTGCCTTGGTTTTCACAAAAAACCTTTCCGCTTCTTGACATCTCAGGTTCTGAAGACTTCTTCTTCTCATTCTGAATTATGTTTTCTATTTTTGTGCATCTATCATTTAAGGACTCATGATCTGACTAACTTTTGAACTTTATCCTCTACATCTGAGTGACTTCTGAACTACCTGTCCATTGCATCATTAGATCTAACTGACTGTATTGACAACAATGACAATCCTCCTGCAACACCTTGCTCAACACCTGAACTCCTATCCATTGTACTTTGGCTGCACCTTGCTATTCAATAAACTCTTGTCCATTGCATCAATAAATCTGTCTGACTGTGTTGACAACAATGACAATATTGTTTGTTGCACTTTGCTCAACAATCTCCCCCTTTGGAATTGTTGGCAACACATGTGCAATTTTCCTGTAAATCTTCTCCCCCTTTGACAATAATACCAAAGGGGCTGCTGCAGACTCCCCCTGAGTCTATGCACAATATTCTTAGACACAAATTATTACAATTAGCAAATATTCCAAGCATGAACAAGAAGAAAAACAAATACACAAATGCTCCCCCTGAGTCCAAGACCACTTCATTTCACTGATTGACAACATCATGATAAGCATAATAGGCATCAATAAAATCAACAATGTGAATAGCAGCAATAACCAGTGAATGACACCATCACCGTCAACTTCACCAATATAACATGTGTAAGAACATGACTGAACCACTGTCTTCTATGCAATTACCCTCTGTTGCTTTGCAAACTCAAACTTGTCCACTGTTAGTGAAGGCATACAATAATCTTATATAGCCAACTTTTTGTTCTGCAATGCCAGCAACATCTGCATACAACTTCACCATGCATCTTGGATATATTCTCAACAAGCTTGAACCTAATGACAATTGTTTGTCTCTCTCTGCAGTGAGAATCTAGCAGGCTACCTCAATCCACTTTCAACTCTGTGCAAGTACCAAACACTGTACCACAGCACAACCAACATCTTTTCTCAACCAATTAGGGCTTTAGCAACAATGCTTATAGACAAGGTTTAACCAACATCATTCAACTCAAGATTAACCTTGAAGCATTCAACCAATCACTACATGAAAAGGAAACTAGTAGACATCCTTTTCCTTCCAAAGGTATTTGAACAAGACAACCACCAACATAAATCACCAAGGCAAAGAATAACTTGCTCAAATCAAACTCAATGGAGTAAGCCCAAATCATGTATCAAGAAAAGCATTAACTTGATCAAAACAACCACTATGAAAGCAACTCAACTATTCATCACCAGGCTGGAAATCATCTGGCTGCTCATTAAAAAACTTTTTCTTCAATCTTCCCATTCAACATGCTGATTTCACTTTTGTCAATAGAATTGACAAGTGACTCACATCTGTACCAATTTTTGTCCAAAGACTGCAATTTCATCGCCAACTCTTACTTTCAACTATGCATGTCGGAAGAAGACATTTTGTCAAACACTTTATGGCCAACCGTAGTGCACCTTACTCAGCCTCAAGCTTCTTATCCTTGGACTGGCATTAAATCAATAGTTAAAACAAAACCGTCTGTGAATTAAATATATTCACCAAGGTGTCATGAAAGATCTGGCAATCTTCACATCAAAGAGTAAAAACAAATACATGCTGCTCGAAACACAAATACACAGCTAGGGCAAGCATTCTTTCGTTGAGCAAATTATCTGGACTATTATGATTCATAATTTTGAACAGTGGTATTAAGAATCATCAACAATATACAATGGTGACATATCTCAAAACTACCAATGGTGACGACTCTCAAATTAAACACCACACTTCACGGCATTTCCACAAACCACTATATAAACTGAAAAACACACTTTAACAACTATACAACATTAACCCGACTGCTTACCTTTCATCCTCAGATACCTAGACAAATACATAGGAGCATTAAAATAAAACTTTAATATTGCTCCTCCCGAGGATGTGCCACCTGGAGTTGCTTAGAGCAATGGCAGAGTAGCCTCCTTCAGTCCAAGGAGACACAATTTCCTTTCTTCTGTCTTTCTCCAGACTTTCCTGAACTTGGGCTTGGGTTTTTCAACAACATCCCTATTTTGCTCCTGTTTGTGAACTTGAACATTTCTCTTGTGGGGTTGTCTCTTGTGCATTCTTGATGGATGATTATTTTCTTTTCTTTTATGCACATGATATGTTCCTTGTCGGTGTTGTCCTCTTTGTGTCTGATGAAATCTAGGGTTTTGCCTTAGATTAGATATAGAAGTGCTTGGACAGAACCTTGCTATGTGCCCTTGACCGTTGCATTTAAAACATTGCACATGTTTTATTCCCTGTCTGTATTGCATTCTATGTGTATGATGAAATCTATGGTATTGCCTTAGATTGGATACAGAAGTGCTTGAACAAAACCTTGCTATGTGCCCATGGCCATTACATTTAAAACATTGCACAGGGTGTTCACTCAAAAAAATAGAAGTATTTTTATCAGCATAACTCTTTGATCTATTGTTCAGTCCACAATAAATTGCCTTGTGACCAAAGTGGTTGCATTTAGAACAATAGCCATAAAAAGCATTATTATTAAAAGAGTGAGAGTGAGAGAACCTCTTTTGTTGTGGTTGCTTTGCTGTAGATCTTCTTTGATATTTTCTTCCTTTTGAGGATTCAACTTCAGACTTTTCTTGTTTCAATCCTTCAACCGAGGACTTCTTCTTCTCTCGCATATTTGGAGGATGAAGGTTGTTCAACTTCATATCCAAGACCAAACTTAGTCTGTGGAGCTTCTTTGTTGATTTATCATTGTATCTAGCAACTCTGTGCTCTTCTCAAATTTGAGATTTATATTGGCCTCTTTTAGTTGTTTCTTCAATGAAACAATCTCTTCTTCTTGTTGGCAGCATACGGTCTCTTTCTCATTGATCTGAGACCTAAGAATATCTTCAATCCTTTTGTTCTGTTCTACTTGCAGCTTTAGATCAACAATAACCTTTTTATATTCCTCTTCACTTGTGCTGTATACATCATTCTTATTATCCAGGTGTGTCTTCAAGGCTTCTAATTTCTTGGCCTTTTGAACTTGTAGGAAGAGATCTTCAATCTCATCCCCATATTCTTCTAACTTCTTGGACATTCTTTTGTTCTTTTTCTTTTCTATACTCAACTCTTCAAGAGCAGAGATCAACTCACCTTCCCAGTCTACTTCAGCATTGAGGTTTTCATCATCTGCTTCAGTATTCACTCCTTCTGCCATTTTTGGTTCAATTTTCTCAACCACAGGAACTGAAACTGGCTGGGATGCCTTTTTGGATGAGGATCTATTCTTCTTAGCCATTGTGTACTAATCCAAGATCAACCCTGACTGATTTAGCCAAAATTGGGAACCTGGCTCTGATACCAATTGTTGTAATCACAATGACACTGAGAGGGGGGGTGAATCAGTGTGTTCTTTAAAATTTCTAAAACATATGATTTTAAAACCAGCAGCAGTTTAAAGCAGATAAAAGAGATACTAAATGCATCAAGAAAGCATCACACATAACACAACATTTTAACGAGGTTCACCAATGTGGCTACTCCTCAAAAAGACTGCTTGGACTACCATCCAAATCCAGTCAATGCAAAGCTACAACTTCACATAATCCTTTACCAACACCAACTGGAAGGAGCATCAACCCCTTAACTTTATCTGCTTCAACAGAATGGAGCACCAACTCCTATTTTACCAGCACCTACTGGAAAGAGGCACCAACCCCTTAATCCAAGCAACAACTTGGAAGACAATAATAAAAATTACAGAATAAAACTTTCACCTCAATTTTCACGGTCTGCTATTTTTCTGCATTCTGCTGCTTCTACGCAAAATGAGTCGCACTATTCCACCTCTTCTCTGTACTTCTTTGCACTCTCTGCTGCATTCAGATGATCAATCACTTCTGTAAACTGCGCACTGTCACTTCAGACTTAGAACACAACTTCTGCACATCGTGCTCTTATCTTCGCACAAGTCACTCTACTCACTCTTCGCACATTATCTCATCGCAACGCACACCTTACTGCAACTCCGAAGAACTATCACTTCGCTCTCATTCTGAATCGAAACGACTTGCTCTCTGCTCAACACGAACTTCACTTTCACAAACACTATGCTCGCATTTGCACTTTATCTTCACACCCCATCTTTCAAACTCGAAGAACCCTTGCTTTTATAGAAGAAATTTTAGAAACAAACCCTAGAAGAACGTCGACTGAGAAACCCTAGAATTTGTCAACTGCCAAACCCTAAAATCCGTTGGCTGTAACCCTAAGAATGTCGATTGCAAAACCCTAGAAATTGTCGGCTGCCAAACCCTAAAATCCGTCGGCCCAGATTTAAATTTGTCGGCCTCAAACTCTTCTCCACCTTCGTCACCTTCCTGTAGCTTATTGCCGCGAAATAGTAACACGTCGGCCCTTTTAATTTAATTTAATATTTTAATTTAAATTTTAAATAAAATAAAATTTAAACTAAATATTTAAAATTAAATATCTTCATCACCGGGGCATCTTTTTCAACGAAACGAAGAGCCAACTTGGGTTTTAAGAAAAACCCATTTCAAATATGTTATCCATGATTTTAAATAAAACTTTTTATTTTGACTGCCTTGGTTTTCACAAAAAACCTTTCCGCTTCTTGACATCTCAGGTTCTGAAGACTTCTTCTTCTCATTCTGAATTATGTTTTCTGTTTTTGTGCATCTATCATTTAAGGACTCATGATCTGACTAACTTTTGAACTTTATCCTCTGCATCTGAGTGACTTCTGAACTACCTGTCCATTGCATCATTAGATCTAACTGACTGTATTGACAACAATGACAATCCTCCTGCAACACCTTGCTCAACACTAAACTCCTATCCATTGTACTTTGGCTGCACCTTGCTATTCAATAAACTCTTGTCCATTGCATCAATAAATCTGTCTGACTGTGTTGACAACAATGACAATACTTTTTGCTGCACTTTGCTCAACATATGAATCTAGCATACAGGGGAAATTTTATAATAGTTATCTACAATGATTCGTAGGACGAACATAATTTTTGATATAGTGATATTTGGTTGACTTGTATTATGATTATTTGAAGAGCTAACTACCCCCTCACACAACGAATTGATGAGAGAAGGGCAATGAATGAAGTGACAAGTCGCTTGACCAATATGATTAATTTGGCTCCTTTCTAGTGCTTGTTCTTTTCAATGGGTAAACCCCCATCCAAGTGTGATTTCAACTATTTATGATGATCATTCATCCCTATCCTAGGGAGTGTTCCGACCATAAATGGCCTTCTTAGGGAGTTAGGATGAGTGATTCTATTCAAGCCTTTTTTTGAATCACTTGGCTCAATGTTTTTATGTCATAAGGGAATTAGGATGATTCCATCGTACCTATGGAGTAGTCCGACCATCTTGGTCTTCTTTGGGATTGAGGTGGCACATCATAATTCTAAAATGAATGATTTGCCCCAAGTAGCCCTATGGTAGCCCACTCATCTCACCGGATTGCATGGAGTGCAAATCATTGCAATCACCGAGTTGATAGAGTGAGTAACTGGATACGAGGCTTACTTGAGATTTTTGTTTCTATGTGATTTTTTTTATTATTTTGATCATTATGATGATTATCAACCATCAAAATGTGCTTATTTGATTTTTTTATTATTCCTCATGGGAGGAATTTTTTTGTTTTTGGTTGTGCTTCTAGCCGCTGTCAGATCCAACGACCCCTAAATGTATTTTTCTGGCCACTCTCAACCTCAGCGGCCAAGAAGTTTGGGCTGCTAACAACAATAGCAACCAAGGCATAAATTGGAAAATATAAAAGCAGCCTAGGGTTTTGACTTTTCATTCTTCTAGCTGGCGATTCGCTTTTTAGAGCTTTGGAGAGAAAGTGGTAGTTTGCAACTTGGAGCATTTTTTGTCAAAGATTATGGCTACGCAGGGTGAGGCATCGGTGAGTGGAGGAGCCGAAGCTTCTCGGGTATTCTCTCAAACCTTAACCCTACTTGTTTTTTAGTAAAAATGAACCTCACTAAGTAACCAGTAAATGAACCTCACTAAACTTACTGGAAATGAACCAAACTTGTAGTTAGGCCTAGTTTAGGTTTTAATTTGGTGGGCTTGTCCCCATTTTGTGCTTTTTTAGTTTTTTTGGTATTTTTGGCCTAGGGAATATGCATTTGTCGTGTCGCCCATCGGTCCCTGCCGTTCAGAGCGGCCATTTTGGCCCATGGATTGGCCACTGTCGATGGCAGTGGCCAGTTCAAAACTCAATGGTCAAAATTATGACCATTGGGATTTGGCCACTGCCAGCCTCAGTGGCCAATTTTTGGTTGTTGTAGATGAAAGCGACCAGGAATCTTAGGATTTTTTTCTATTTTTTATTTTTAGTTTTGATTAATTGATTTTTTTGAGTTTTTGGAGTTTTTGGAGTTTTTGGAGTTTTTTGTCTTTTATAAAATTTATTGCATGATTAAGTGCATTTATTCCTGTTTTACTTATAATTAGGGTAGTCTATCATTATTTGCACTATTTTACATGTTCTATTATGTTTTATATATTAAATGCATTGTATTTATGCCTTGATTTTTGTCCTTAGATTATTTTTGCTCAAGCTCGGGACTCAAAGCTCTTTCTTGACCTCCTATCGTGTATGATTGATACTTATTGGGTGTGGTTTAAGGCCCATAAATTATAGTATGTGACCAGGCTTCCCCAGATTATGTCGAATCAAGCCTACCTCATGGCCTTGGCTCACCGATGGGATCCTTGGACAAATACCTTCCACCTTCCTACCGGTGAGATGACTATCACACCGAAGGATGTATATAGGATTTTTCGGATTCCTTTTGATGAAGTGGCCATCATCTCTTCTACCACTAATGACCGTGAGGTAGTATTTGCTAGGGTATTTGGGAGGCATGTTGTAGCTGCCTTCTAGGACACCAAGTCTGGTGGTGTATTTGTTCTACGATGGTATAGGGTGAATGTCTTCTCTACAAGGCATGCGGTTTGTTGATGGTTGTCAGCAATGTTCCTATCCCAAATTGCTCAAGCTTGAGGTTCCCATGGAACCTCCTTGCAATGGTTCAAGATTTGGTGGACAACGAGGAGCCTATCATCTATGCATGGGGAAGGTATTTGCTAGCGTAGTACTACAATGAGTTGTATCATATCTGCCAGCAGGGTTATGTCAGCATCACTTGCAGCTTGCTCCTGTAGATATGGGGATGGGAGCATATTTGTGTAGATCATCCCAGTGGACTCCCTATTGAGATTACAGTTATAGATGGTCAGATGCAGTTTTATGCTTCCAGATGGGCTCGAGAGTGCAAGGAGTGCAAGAGCCATCCTTTTGCAAGGGAGCTACCCCATTACATTGCTACTTTCACTAGGTTGTAATCCCAAGATATCAGATGGTGCCCATATCATGATTTATCGACATGAGATGATCCAGCCAAATTTTTAGCTAAGAAACGATGTGAGCGATGGATCATTGGCCACAAGGTCAGCATCAGAGAGTATTTCTTATATTCTTGTGTCCTTCATTAGTATGAATTGTAGCAAGATGTACCATTTTTTCTAGTCCTGTACAAGCACATTACAACAAAGAGAGACCTTCCCCCACCACGGATTATAGAGCTTACTAATGATGAGGATACCCCAAAAATTGATGCAGGTGTCGATGGGGGAGTGACAGATGCTTTTATGCAGTGTTAGGGGGATCGTATGTGGCATGGTGATGGTAGTCTAGTCTACGAGGATGATGCCAGTGATGTAGACACAGATCCAACAGGGCACAGAGTCTAAGCTAGGACTAAGGGATGGGGTCAACCTGTAGAGTAGGTGGCAGTAGAGGAGCAGGAGGCTCCTGAGAAGGAGGAGGAGGAGTTGGATATTGAGGAGATATATTCTCCTCTTAGGGTGCAGTTGCATGAGATAGAGGCCGAGCTCCAGTTGGCCAAGATCCAGGTACATCAATGTGACACCACTATATCATAGTGAGATGCCACTATAGCACAACTCACGGTATAGATACATGTATTACAGGCTACTATCAAGGGAGGTTCTACTAGGATGCAGATCATTGCTGATCCTCCTACACCATAGGTTCCTACAGAGGCAGATCTAGGGGAAGAGACTAGGAATACGTAGGCCTTGCTAGATGAGTATGAGGTGAAGATTTTTGATGATGCAACCTACATTGCCACTCTCTCGATGTAGATTAGGAGGCTAGGAGCCACTCCTAGGGAGAGGGTAGATGTCGGTGGATCACAGGTTAGTGGATTCTCCACATCAGGGTAGTCTTCCATTCGACCTAGGCAGAGGAACCAGACTCATACAAAGAGACCAACAAGATCTAGCTCACATCACTCTCCTAGGGATCCCACCATAGGGGGCGGTGCTACAAGGGGCACAAGCCCAGTTTGATTCATGATGCACTTTGACTTTTATTTTTGAGGTCAGCTGACCTATATGACTATAGCCCATGTGTATTTTTGTACATCCATGCATTTGAGACATATATTTATATGAGATATTTGCATTATGATTTATTATGTGTGTCATTTATTGCTTATGTTTTTGTTTTATTTATGTGATATGATGATGTCATTATGATGTAATGATGTATGTGTTAGATGATAGGTGATATTTATGATGATGTGGATATTTATACGGATGCTTATGTAGATGCTTTTATGATCTGATTACTGTGACATGATGTGATGTATCATGAGTTGACTTAATGATGGATTTATGATTGTACGCATAGGCGGCTTATGATGTATGCATATATGGATGCCTATATGGTTTCATGTGCTTTGATTATGGCTATATGATGTAATGTATGTGGATGCAATGATCTGATCTTAGGTGTAGATGGATGATTGATGATCTATGTATTTATGGATGCAACATTATTTGTTAAATGCATGTTTAATTTTGCTTTTAGTTGTATGCATTTGACTTATGTTATGATGTGGCAAATGCAATGTGTGGAATGCATTATCTACATGGGTTTTGATCTAATGTAAATGAACCTATATGATTTAATCACTTAAAACATAAGGAATGCATATGATATGATTTTAATGATCTAATGGGTGACACCACAGAAAGTATATTAGTTATGAATGTAAACAATCATTCTTATCACAAGAACTAATTGTTTAAGCATCCATATGTGAAATGTAATGGCGTGGAATGTGTGTAGTTTCTTGATAAGCTTCTATAATTTAAAAGATACAAAATAGTCAGTGGCCATCTAAATATCATTTCTGACATCCATTCGATATCTAGCTTACTTTGTTAATACCCTTTAATTCACAAAACCTCATAAAGAAAATTGATGATGCGATTGATGATATGATTTGTTGCTATGTAGGAAGTTTTGAGGCTTTTCCTGAGACTCAAACACTCTAGCTACCCTATCAATAGTTGCGTACTGACCATACAAGACTTTTGAAAAGTAAGGCTTTCATCATGGACCTAGAGATTCATTATGTGTGAAAATGAATATATTTAGATAGAACTCAAGCATTTCCTTCGATGTCAGGTGGTATTATTTCAACCCATTGCTAATATTTGGGATCCTCAAGTGTTCATCTGATCCTATGTTGGACTTAGTTGGACTATACCACTAGGCAGTATTGGGTTACCCAAAGCTAGCTCATCCACATGCAAACATTGGTCTACACAAATGCAAGATGCTATTGTGATAGACATATCATCATGTGTAAGGGTATCACCATTTCCATACATGGTTGTACACCAAACCTGTAATGGGGATCACCTTCCAGTTTTGTACAATATTGAGAATTCCAGGGATTCAAGCTTCATTCCCTTATTTTCTTTATTTTATTTGGGATACTTGCTCATGCTTAGTGATGAAAATCACTATTTTTTTTTATTTTTTTCTCTTGAGAAAGGGATTTATGTAGTGATGATAATCACTTGTTTTTTTTTATTTTGACTTTAGCTTGATTCTGGGATTTTGCTTGTTTTGGTAAAGGCAAGGGATTTGACTAGGTAGGGTAGAACTTTTCCTTTTGTCAATTCTCAGCATCTTTGAACCGGTCACATAGGGGGATAAGCGAGGAAGACCCTTTTCACTTAAGGTGACCTAGACCACTTTTGCAACTTTCATATTTCCCTTGTACCAACTAGGATTTTAGTGTTTTTAATTAGTGATGGGATCCTGAATATCTGAGGAAATCATGACTAGACCTTACCCTCTACTAATCAATATGGATTTCCACAAAATCTGATAAGACCACTAGATATGGTTGAATGACCAAAAAACCTTAGCCTATTATTTATAGCAACAAGGATGGTTGTATTGAAAAACACAGTTACACACATGGATGAATGGATGAAGATGGATTTGAGTATTTGTGGTTGTGATACAAATTATGACATTGATCATAATATGTGAAAATGAAATGGATATGAATGTAATGCAACTATGTGGATGCAGATGTAAGATGCAAATATTTTTGTATTTTTTATTATTTTGCATTGTTTTTGTATTTTTTATTATTTTGCATTGTTTTTGTATTTTTGATTATTTCTTGACCAAAGGGCTTATTGTGCCTTTGGGGCTTTTAGGGGTTGACAAAATGGCATGAGGATACCCTTGGAGCATTTTTGATTGAGGTGACCAAGCGACATGAAGATACCCTTGGAGCATTTTGATTGAATTTGACCAAGCGACGTGAAGATACCCTTGGAGCATTTTTTACTAAGGTGACCAAGCGGCATGAAGATACCCTTGGAGAATTTTGATTGATTTTGACCAAGTGGTATGAATATAAATTTATAGTATTTTTGTTTGAGGTGACCAAGCGGCATGAAGATACCCTTGGAGCATTTTGAATTTGACCAAGCGGTGTGAAGATACCCTTGGAGCATTTTTGACTAAGGTGACCAAGCGACATGAAGATACCCTTGGAGCATTTTGATTGATTTTGACCAAGTGGCGTGGAGATACCCTTGGAGAATTTTTTTTTTTGAATATTTTATGTTTTTATGGTTTATTTTTAATTTTATGACATATTTGAATGTTTTTGTGTTTTATGTATATTTGAATATTTTTGTGTTTTATGTAAATTTGAATGTTTTTGTGTTTTATGTATAGAATTCCTTCAAATGGATGATATTGAGAGGCTTAGGCTCTTCAACACCATCCAATTATGTGAGGTGATATGCTCCAGGCCCAACCCTTTCTGAGATTATGTATGGACCTATCCAATTTTCTATAAATTTATCTCGTAGGTGTGGCGATAGATTTGAGTTTTGCTGGTTTTCTTTGAGCACAAGATCTCCAACTTTGAATTCTCTTAAGTGGAATTTACTATTGTAGGCTCATGCAAGGTGATCCTGATAAATGCGGAGATGCTCCAAGGCATTGACTCAACATTCATCAAGAAGCATTAATTGATCAAGGTGGTCTTGTCGCGTGGTGTCATCATCTTTGAAGTCCTATAATGCTATGCGTAGGGTTGGAATTTCCAACTCTTGGGGCATGATGGCCTCAATGCCATATACAAGTGAAAATGGTGTTGCTCCAGTGGGCATCCACACACTAGTCCTGTATGCCCATAATGCAAGAGGTAATTGTAGATGCCAATCCTTATGATTATCCTTCACCATATTCCTCAATATGGAGACTATTGTTTTGTTTGAGGCTTCTGCTTTCCCATTTTCTTGTGGATAATAGGGTGTTGAAAAACTATGTTGAATATGGTATTTGTTCATCATAGAGCATGCACATTTTTGTTCTTGAAATATGGCCCATTATTCGATATTATTTTTGAAGGGACCCCAAAACGACTTATGCTATTATGGAGTATAAACTCCGCAATCCTTGGTCCAGTTTTCGATGTTAAGGAGATCGTTTTGACCCATTTGGTGAAATAATCAATGACCATAATTATGAATGTGTGTCAGCCTAAGGACAGGGGTGATATCTTCTCAACCAAGTCTAGTCCCCATTGCGAGAAGGGCCATGCTGCCTTGATGGGTTGCAAGGCTTGGGATGGCAAGTGTGTGAGGTTTACGTGATGTTGGCATTTAATGCATTTCTTGACATACTTGCAATAGTATTTTTCCATAGTGGGCCAATAGTAATCCATTCTCAAGATGTGCTTAATGATGGCCATGCCATTGAAGTGACCACCACACGTACCATCGTGAGCCTATGAAATTTCCCAAGATGCTTCCTGTGGCTCAAGACAACGAAGGAGCATTCCATCATAACCTCATCTATAAAGGATCTCTCCCAATAAGATGTACCTTGTTACCTTCTATTTAAATGTTCATATTTCAACATGTGATAGACCTTGTGGTACCATTCCAAGCTTCAAGAAATCTCATATTTGGGAAATCCAATCCTGGTAGGCCATAGTATCTATAGAAAAGACGACTTATTCCTCCTGCTTCTTGGAACTTGTGAATACAGATTGAGAAACAACCCTGTGGTGAATGGTTGTGCCACACTTCATAGGACCTTGGGAGATCAAAGACCCCCAAGGTGCCATTTGTAAGAAATCTCTAGCTCTGAAGGACCAATCCTGATTTGGTTTGATATTGATCATGTTGAATGATTCTTGATTATCAAAAGCCTCACATTGTATTGTTAAGTGCACGAGCACCTTAACATGAATAGTTGTGAAATAAACATAGATGGATTCTAAGGGATTAAGGATCCCAAAGATGCCATGGTGTTTATAAATCTATTTTATGTACGAGGGATTGCCTCGATGTCATACCATTCCAGTTGGGCTAGGTAAGTGTCAACAAGCTCCTTGTAAGCTTTTAGGAGTGGGAACCTGCATTGGAATAATCCTTTGACTTGATTTACTATGAGAAAGGAGTCACCAAAGATATTCAATATTTTAATGCCCATTGTGATGGCTATTTGGAGTCCCAAGATCAGGGCCTCATACTTTGTGTTATTTTTTGTTCAAGGGAAGTCTATTTTAAATGATAAGGGTAATGGAGTGCCCTACGATATGATAAAGACAATCCCTGCTCTTCCTCCTTGCTCGCACTTCGAACCATCGAAGAACAATGCCATGTCTATTTATTTCTCAGGTTATTCGAGTTCCTGTGGATCTGATAATGCAAATATTGCATCATCGTGTAATTCTATGGTGAGAGGATTGCTATCCTAAAGAGGTGCCTTTGCCAATTGATATGCTATGACTTATCCCTTGATGGAATTTTGGCTTATGAACTCTAGATAAAACTCTATCAATAGCATGATCCACTTTGCAGTACATGTATTGTGATAATTCTTGTTCATCATGTATTGCAAAGGATTTTGTTTTGATATAACGTAGGTCGTATGGCTCAACATGTAGTGTCACAACTTTTTGGTTGCAAAGACCACTACCAAACACAAATTTTCTACATATGCATACCCTAGCTCATAACTCACCAAGGTGTGAATGATGTAATATATGACTTGATCTTTATCTTGATCATTCTTTTGGGCCAGCATGGTGCCCAAAGCAAAATCAATAGCTGATATGTATAGTAAAAATGGTACATCTGGTCTTGGTGGAGCTAATGCTGGTGATTTTTCCAGGTATGTTTTGATATCTACAAAGTCTTGTTGGCAATATTATTCCTAATGAAAAGGGACTCCTTTGTGTAACAACCGATTCATGGGTTGATATTTGTTTGATAATTGCGCAATGAATCATTTGATGGATGCTACCTTGCCTTGCAGGCTTCTTAACTCCCTAATGTTGGTAGGGATGGCCATTTCCAATATAGCCTTTACCTTTGCAGGATCGACTTCAATGCCTCTCTTAGAAATGATGAACCCCAAGAGTTTACCAGAAGTTACGCAAAACATGCACTTCTTAGGATTTAATCTGATGTTGTGCTCAATGAGGCAATTAAAGACTTTCTTAAGGATTTCAGAGTGCTCTTGCCGTAATAAAGACTTAGCCAGTAAGTCATCCATGTAGTCCTCTAAGATTTTATGCATATAATCATGAAAGATGTATGTCATGGCTCGCTGATATGTGGCACCAACATTATTTAGGCCAAATGGCATCACCTTGTAACAAAACATTCCCCATGGAGTAATAAAAGCGGTTTTGTGCTGGTCTTCGGGTTTAATTCTGATTTTATTATACCCAAAAAAACCATCCATTAGGGAGAGCATCTCATGACCTACATTGGCATCAACAAGAGCATATATGTTTGGCAATGAGAATGAATCCTTTGGAGTTGCCCTATTCAAGTCTCTGAATTCTGTGCAAATATGGACTCTTCCATCAGGTTTTCCCATGGGCACCATGTTTGAGACCCATTCAGGATAGTCGATAGGAACGATAAAAATCACATCCAATAATTTTTGTAACTCATTCTTCACCATCAAAGTGATGGTTGGATGCATTTTCCTCAGATTTTTCTTGACTGGATTCTTCATGGGATCCAATGAAAGGTTGTGCACAACTAACTTTGGATCAAGCCCTAGCATGTCTTTGTAAGTCCAAGAAAAAGGTTGTGCACAAATATTAGGCCTCTCCTTAAGTAGAGGGATTATAATGGCTTGTTCCTCTAGAGATAGACTTTCTTTGAACTTGAATTTCTTTGGTTGAGTAGGATCATCACTGATGTCCACCTCAAAAGTCACTTCTATAGCCATATGTGATCCATCCTCTAGTTGGTGAGGCATGGGTATTAAATGAATGTCATCGGTGGGATTTATAGGTCCTACTAACTCAAGATCCAAACCAGCATGGAATACATCATATGCACAACCTGATGCAAAATGAAATGGTTGTAATATCTCTTCGTTAGGGAAAATATCCTCAGGCTCTATAGGTGAATCAACGTGATCCCAATCAATAGCATCTATATCAAAATACAATGGTTTGGTAGGGTATTATGGGTTATGAAGTGGAGTGGTCAAATCAATGGAGATTGTATTGATGGATGGAATGAAATCTCTAGGACCACATGGGTGAAATATTGTCTCATAGGTTTTCCCTCCCATACTCGTGATGAGGCTTTGGAGGAAATAGTAATCTTTGGATCTGGCCCATGAGTAGGCCAGATAATAGGATCATTGGGTTCCAAGAGCTCCCTAAATGTAGGTAGAGAGGGATTGATCACATGATAAATGGAATTTAAGTCGACAAGTCTTCCCAAAAACTACAAGCTAGGGTCTATGGCACGAAGTGTCGCTTCTCTTTCTACCAGCATGTTGACTTGTCGCAAGTGGTGAGGCCCAAGATAAGCCATCTCAGTCTCATCTTCATAGTCATCATCACTTATCCAAAAACCATTGACATTGGTATGTAGCCCTAAGACAAGGGGCTCATGTCTTGGCCCTAAGTAGGCCATCTCTGTCTCATCCTCATATTATTTGTCACTTATGAAGATGTTATTTGCATTAGTCTCTTACCCCAAGCTATGGGACCACTACCTTGGCCCTAGGTAGGCTCTTTCCATTGAGTCCTCCGACTCATAGCCACTTTCATCGGATATGTACCCACTCTCGTTGTGGTTAGACCATGTAAGGATTTGTAAATAGAAAGGCCCATGATAGGCTAAGCTTATCCATGGTTCATCATCACTTGCCACATATCCATTTTCCTCTCACTCTTCTTCCCATAAGATGAAACCTATTGGGGTGGCATCGATTGAGGAGTTCAAATGATAAATCTCTAGTGGTGGTATGTTTACCACGACCACTTGTCTATTGATCATATGTCTTGTACTTGGTGGGTGATAAGGAATAAAATCGATGTCTTCTCCTAACCCCAAGCTTAATCTATCCAAGGATGCTACTAGAGAGTCATCTTGACCTCTGATGTGGTAGCCTAACCCAAACTTGTCAGTGGGAAGCTGGTATTTTGGCTTGCATGGCCACCTGCACCCCTGCTCATATATACCAAGATCGTAGCCATGCCAATGGTAATGTTCAAAGTATATTAGAGCAAAATCAAGATTAGATTGGTAATGAACATTAACAATGAATAGTTCATCATTGTCCTCTTCTATGTTTTAAGACTTATGGGTGTAGTCCAAGACAACATAGATAAAGTTGGTCTGGTTTGGAGGGATTCCAAGTGAAACCATTATTTCCACTGTTCCCATATCTCGTGCAGACTCAATGATGGGTGTGAATGTTATGTTCTACACAAGGTACTCTCCTATCCATGTACTTTCCAAGTGTATTGTCGAATGTGATGTGGATGACCCTACATATGACACTAGCAAAGCGGGTTCTAGTATTTCCTCGACTTGATCCTAGAGATCTTCTTATTCCATGGGACTTGGGATTTCCACAATGGCTATAGTTAGCAATTCTTTGGGATTTACTTCCTCTATTAAGGGAACCTTTAGCTTTTGATTTTATTTAGGTTTTGATGTTGATGGTCTCTTAGAAGCGTCAATTATTTTGGGTGCAAAAGGAGGTGCTGATGTGGATGGGTATTTTCATACCCCTTTGTCTATGTCATCTAGTTGTGTAGTTGGAGATGAAGGTATTACATATAGGTGGGTGGAAGGAATCACAAAACATCCTAGAAAATCCACTTGATGGACATATTTTGAATGGCTCTTCATCAGATAGAACTACATAAACTTTGTCATCATGCACATACTTGACACATTGGTGTAAAATTGAAGGAACACACTTCATATCTCTTATCTAGGTATGCCCTAGGAGGATGTTGTATTGCATAGCCCCTTCCAAGAAATGACACATCACAGGGATGGTCTTATGCCCCACATTAATGGGTAGGACTATCGTTCCCACAGTAGTGCATAAAGCATCATTGAAGGATTTTAACGTGTAGGCTCCTGGAATGATATTGGATTTGGGGATCTTAAGGTGTCATATTGTTGTTGTTGTGATGATGTTGATTGATGAACCTGTTATCAATCAAGACCCACTTAAAAGGTAAATCCTTGACTGAAGCAACAATGTGCAACAGAGGTTCTAGTAAGGTAGTAGGTATTGTATTAATCTCATGATCATAAAATCGAATTACAGGTTCTTGACATTGTTGTACTTGTCCCACAAAATGCGTGAATGCATTGGGGTCTTGTGGTTGGAGCTCAATTGATCTCAAAATTTCCATCAAAGTCTCCCTATGATTTTGGGACTTTTGTATGAGCTCATAGATAGATAACTTGGTCGGAGTTGTTTGTAAGTTTTGTTCTAGTCTACTCCGAAAAGTCACCATAGGTTGGGTTGGTGGACCTAGAAGGTTGTTTTGCCCCTGCCTCTGCCTAGGTGCATCTGGGACATTAATGGGAGCCGCAAGAGGCTGTGGTTGACCATATCGTCTACTCCTAGTGGCTATATTGACAATTTCAACCATCCCAATGCATCCATGGGTAGGTGTATTGATTTGGACCTGATTGACTTGGGCACCTTGCCCTCTAGGGACCTCATGGTTTGGTAGTGGGTTTTTGTATATGCCCATATCTCTATTATCAAGAGCCAATGGGTTGTCCACTTTAAGTTCTCCTACTTCAATCATATTTTGCACCTAGTTCTTGAAACCCATGCATACTTCAATATCATACCCCTAGTATCCTGTGATAAGGGTAAAATTGATCTTCCCTATATCCTTTTGGCTTAGGACAGTTGGGATCTAAAAGAGGTATATCAAGAAATTTGATCTTCCCTACCTCGCTCAACTAGTTGAAAATTGATTGCATTGACTATGATAGAGGTGTAAAGTAGCGAGGTGGATTACGTTATCTGCTTCACCCTTGATTGTTCTTTTGATCGTAATTGGCTGGTGGGGACTGTGCTCGATAATTTTGGTGTTTCTACGTAGCCCTATATTTAGGTGCAACTAATATGACTTGATTAACTAGAGCAGGGTTTCCCTACTTCTACTTGTATTTGTCATTCTTGCCATTCTTGTTCCACTCCTTCTTGGTTCGGAGCTTAATGGTTCCCTCATCTACTTTTATGTCCTCAATGAGTTTGGCCTATGCCAAGGCTTCCTCAAACGAAGGATATTGTTGAAGTTGTAGCAAGAGGGAGATATGTTTAGAACAACTCTTGGTGAAAAATCCCTTCTATGGGGATCGAGAATGATAACTTTACCATGACATTTCTCCATCTATCCCCATACTCTATTACTGGCTCATCATCATAATGCTTTAAGTTATCTAGATCTGAAAGGTTCACCTTATTTTTAGCACCAAAGGAGAAATGTTTTAGGAAAGCATTTACTAGTTGTTCAAAAGTGGATATGTTGTGCTTAGGAAGTTGGTTGAACCATTGAGTGGTAGCACCCAAAAATTTCATAATGAAAGTTCTTAGCATAAGAGCGTCATTGTCTTCAAGATGAAAAAATGCATTGATAAAATTGGTAACATGCTCTTGTGCATCCTCTTCACCCTTAAATTTTTCTAACCTAGGCATCTCAAAGTTCTTAGGATATGCAGGGATGGGTACTGATGGGTACAATGGTTGGTTGTGTATTTTACTCAATGTTGGTTGGTTCCCAACCATATCTTGCTTCTCAAAGGACTTCATTTTTTTAGTGAGTGCCTGGAATGCCTTTGAGGTGAGGAGTTCCTCTTCTTGTAGGCCCACTCACGGTGGTAATGGAGGTAACCCTTTATCCACTTGACTTGTTCTATTCTCTTCCCTCCTGTGAGGGGATTTAGGATGTGTTTGATCATGATTTATCATGTTTACCCTTTCCCCACCAATTGGCTCTTGTTCATGATTTTAGTGGTAGGTTAATTGTGGGATTTCTTCTTGCCTAATGCGCCCTTCTTTTTGTGAGTCAACACGTTCATTTCTTGGGTGATCACTACCATTTTCTTGTAGGTTTATATGAGCTAGCTGCTCAGCTTGTTCCCTTAAATGCTGCTCATGTTGGCGCAAAAGCCTTTCTCTTTGTTTATCATGCTCGAGAGCTTCCACTAGCTCTAGATATTTGCACAATGCATTTTCTAACCATCGCATGCGGTCAGATTATGTTTTCAAAGAAGATTTATATTTTTTTGATTCTATTCTTGTGGTTCTAACTCGTAGATTCCTTGAAGGGGTTTTCGCTATTTCTTTGCTCTTGATAGTTAATGTAACTTGTTCAGTGTGTTGATAAGTGCCTCTATGATCAGAATCTATATGTGTACTATGGGGTCACTCTGAAGCATCCCTAGGTTGAGTGGTGTGTTTAGAAGTTACGCTTTGTGAACTTCTAGATGCAAATTTTTTTGTGGCTATAGTTCTGGGAGTTGTTCTTGAATTAAACCGATCTAACTCATATAACTATATTGTTTTCCATGGCTGATCATGTGGGGTGCCATTTACTCCAATGAGGTCATGATCTATTAGAATCATTACTCTTGCATGAAGGGTATCTTTTGTTTTATGTCTATGACTGGATGTAGCTCTAGTTTCTTGCCCTTCAGTGGGAAGACCTATTCTTAGTGTCTCATGTGAAGTTTGAGATGTTGTGACTCTTGTGTGTCTTTTTGGTGATGAAGGCTTTGTGGCCCCACCTTTTCTCCATGAGGATGGAGGTGGGGAAACCTCATCATCCCTATGTGAAGAGTTGGGTCTAGAACCCATTTTATGTCCATGTGGGGAGGAAGCTCTTGAAGACTCCTCATGTCTTTGAGAAGATTCTGTGTGTTGAGAGGAGGTCCTTGAGGCCTCCTCATGTCTTCTTGATGATGATGGTCATGAAGTCTCTTTGTGTTTTTGTGACTTAGTTCCATGATGTGACTCCCTAGGTGGGGTTTCTCGAGGAGAAACCCCAAGGGTTGAGTTATCACCCCTTAGGCTCATGGAACTGCGTCCCACGATCTTATGAGTAGGTGGTTCAATGTTACTATGACTTCACCTATGGGTATGTGTTGCTTCATATTCTACCTCGGTGTTGGACCGAGGATGTTTACTTCTGGTTTTGACCATTGTGTTTGTGAATTAGTCCTTTGTGTTGCAATTAGAGATAGTCAAACAATATCAATCAAGTTTTTATCTTTATTACCAATTTATGTGTGCCCTAAGCTGTTTGTTGCATTTTTATGTGTTATTGTTCTTGTTTTCTTGCTCTTGTTTTGGATTTAGAATGAGGAGACTCATCCATAGTGGGAATCAAGAACACCCATGCCAAACATAATTTTCTCAAAAGAAACTAGGGTACACCACTGAAGTCCCAATGGGGGGTTTTCCTAGCTCTTCCACTCTGAACCAATGATTGTTCCAATAGTGGGAGATAGTTTTAATATGAGTAACTTAGTACCACTATAAAGAAGTTCCTTATTCTATTCTAGAAAGATCTAGGAGGCAAGTCGGTGGAAGGAGATGAATGCCAATGTCACTGGACTGAATTGAGGGTTGGTGATGAAATCCAACTCCCTAATGTTTAAAATAGGTGTGCATGTGTGGGGTTCATTTTAAGTTTACATAAAGTAAAATGTATCATACATCAGCAATGACTCTTTTCTATATTATTGGTATGAATGATGTTTCACTTTTCAGAAAGATGCATAACTAGTATGAGTTTCATGGATGCACTCTATTTTGTGCAAATATGGCCTCTAGCAGGGCCTCAAAGCAAGCAAACCAACACATGATTTCTAGCACGCTAGATTCTAGGGTGAAATTTACAAGCATAAGCCATTGTTCCTAGAAACACCTAGTGGAAATCTAATAAAAACCCTAAAATATGCAAGATGCAAGTTCTTTCCTGTCCATTCCTTAGTTTCCAAATCAAAATATGTCTTAATTTCACTATTTTAGGAGAATAAAAGCAAACAGAGGATCGTAAAACATTAGAAAAATTGTACCAACCTCTAATCCAACTCAAAGAACATAGATTTTATCCTATACTACACTCCAATTTTGATCGTTGTCGACTAGAGCAACTACTTTTTGGTCGCTATTAGCAAGAGCAACTGATTGCTGGCCATTGTAGACTAAAGCGGCTGATTTATGGCTGTTGTAGACCAAAGTGGCTAAACCTGCACACAAAAACATGGATTAGTAAAGTGGTAGAGAATAAAAACTTTATGGGTGTCCCACCATGATCACCATCTGTAGTGACCTTGAGGAAGTTGCACACCATCCACTACTCTATTTTTGAATATTATCTACTTAATAATGCATTAAATGAAATATGCGAAAGCAAATACAACCGAAATATGAAGAAATGAATAAATAATTCTCTTTATTACTTTTCTCAAGTTTGGTTACATATAGATCCCTCTAAGGGATTCCCTTCATTTGATACAAATTTTACAAATAGGGGCAACATATGTATAATATCCCCGTGCAAGGGGTGGTGTGCTTTCGTAGGCTTCTCGATGATGCACACGGAACTGTATGAGGGCTTACAGATGCCTCCTTCTCTAGTCTTGGCTCCTAGAGGGATCCTTTTTCTTTCGAGTGTTGATAACCTATCCAGTGAACATGTAGTCCTGCAAGCATGAAAATAACAACAAACGCTCAACTATCCGAGATTGCCTCCTCGGATGAGGTTTTTAGCAATAACCCTAATGATAAATGGAAATATTCTCAATGAAAATAGAAAATAATACTATGAATGCAATTAAATACGAGAAATCATATCTATGCTAATGGCATGAAAACATGTAACAAGCTAAATAAAATAAACTAATGCTAAGAACCCTAGACTAGGCCTGCGGGCCACTATTTGAGACAGTGGCCTCTAAGATGAAAACCTATCTCTATTGCTCCAAGGCTATGGATATAGGCTTGATGCTGATGTTGAAATGATTGTCTTTTTTGTATGATGTATTGAATATCCTACAGATAATAACCCCTCAGTCGGCTAGCACTTCATTGCTCCTCCAAGGTGCTCCAATATTCTCTCTGACTCGACAGGCCTTCGTTGCAAGAAAAAATCTCCAAGTCTTGAAAATATCTCCTCATTCTATCCCTCCAATTGATAAAATAAGGTCCTCCCTGGTACTCTTAGGTTTGCACCTTATATTGTATGGAGGTCCTAGGTTTAGGTCTAAAAATCCTAAGACTAAATCTTGCATACAAACTATTTGTTAGCATGAGCATTTGAGTCTTTGTCTACCCTTGAGGGCCAATTAATTGATGTCTAAATCTAGACTAGAGTCTCTCATGTAGACTTGCTATGAGGGGTAATGCAAAGTTATCCCCACTTGTCTTTATTGCATGTAGAATGCCATTTCCACCCGAGATTAGGCTATTTTGATGGTAAATTGCATTTTAGAGTCTAAATGCTATCGTATGCAACGACTAGGGATTGACCACTCTGAGCTTCAGTGACCAAGATTCAGACACTCTAGTTCATAGAGGCTAGGCTTGGATGGGCTAAGACTACCCTAGATGAGTGGTGAAAATCACTTTTGGCACTTGGAAGGTTCCAAGGTTTAGTCTATCTATAAATGTACCCATGTGAGTAGTTCTTCTAAACATGACGTATTTTAGGTGTCTACAACTACTACTATAACCACCAACATTGGAAGGAATATACAAGTCCCTCCAATTAGTAGTATCACTCAAAATTATTTTCAATTTCCTCCTCAATATTTTGATCTCAACACTTTTGCTTCTATCCCACCAAATGTTAGTTGTCCATTTTCACAAGGTGCCACATATAACAATAGTATCCATACATCCAACTTGAGCCAAGCATTGGTTCCTCAACACATATATATCCCTCCTTTAGGGAATTTGGGGACAATACATAATAATAATATAAAAGTGCATAATTTAACAAATATGGTAAAACATTTGGTTTCAAAAGTTGAGATGATTCAACCTTCAAGTTTCACTTATAATTATAAGAAAATGTTCAATCAACCATTGGATCCTATTGTTGCTGCTAGGCCTTACCCTAAGCATTTTCCTATGCCAGTTCTACCTATTTACAAGGGGACATAAGATCCAATAGAGCATTTAAGAAGGTTTAGAACAGCTTTCTATGATCTCATATATGATGACATGTTGTTGCTCAAAATATTTCCTACAAGTATTGGTGGCATGGCCTTAGAGTGGTATTATCGATTGTCTAATATTCTTTGAAAATTTTCAAGGAAACAAAAAAATTATTTGTTCAAAAATTTGGTGCCTATATTGAAAAGGAAGTAATAATGAAAGATGTTTATAATTTAAAACAAAGCAAAGAGGAAAATTTTTAGAATTCTTGGCTCGTTGGAGAAGTTTAGTTGGATGTTTGAGGTATATGTTACCTCCAAAGGATACGTTTGAGATATTTATTGGAAATTTACAATAGCAGTTATATCATGCATTAGAGACTACTAAAATCACATATTTGATCAAGAAATTGATTTAGCAAGAAAAGTAGAACAAGATCTTATCAAAAGAGACCAGCTCAAAGTCAAAGAAGAAAAACCTACTAAGTGTCAACATAAGAATAAATATATAGGAGGTGATAATGGAATGGATAGTAGGCTTGTTAAAAATGTTACTAACAACCTACAAAATATAATACTTCAAAATAAATTTTAGGAGACTCAAAGATGTCTTTGGAAGCAGTTTTAAAAGAACTTTTAGAAGCCAATGCAATTGAGTTACCTCTCATAAGGCAACTAGATACTATAGCTCATTGGTATAAAATGAGACAACATTGTGCATATCATAGATTGGAAGGATATTGGATAAATTCTTGTAAGAAGTTGAAACATGTGGTTCAAGATTTGATTGATGTAGGATGTATCAATATAGGGAGTTCTCAATCAGTAAATAATCAAGTTCCTACTCAGCAAGCTCTAACTACAAATTAAGATATGGAAATATTCAAAGATCCATTGCCAAAACATAATCAACAATAAACTAATTAGGTGGCTCATCAGAATGATCCTCCTCCCCATGGTAATATGGTTGGTATGGTTGGGATAACTATAATAAGGCAAGCTCAAAATCAACATCCTTAGCAAAAGAAAAATTTTGTATTACAGTCCCAATCAGTTTTGAAGAATAATCAGAGAAAGGTTTCAAATATGGGGACTTCATATTTAGTGTTGAAACCACAACCCAAGGTTTCATTTGATCCCCAAAAGTTGTTATCTAATACTCCAACAAAGATATTAGTTTTAGAGATCTTACAAACTTCTCCCAACCATAGAGATGCTTTTATGGAATTTCTAAAACAACAATTGGTTCCCTCAAATATTTCTCCTAACGCCATAGTTGATATCGTAGGATCTTTTGGCATACATCACATCTCATTCTTGGATTATGATAAGACGTCCTCCAAATTACAAGAATATTCTTCACTTTACATCACTGCACTTATTTGGGATACCTTTATTAAGTGAATCTTGATTGATAATGGCTCTTCCCTCAATTTGTGTACATATCATTTTTTTCAAAATTTTGGATTAAAAGAGGAAGATTTAACAAAATATGATATCATTATAAAAGCTTTCAACAATGAGTCCCAAGAGGCATGTGGCATCATATATCTTCCCCTTAATTGGAACTAAAATATTGGATATTTTATTTTATGTGGTACATTGTCCTACATATTTCAATATTCTTCTTGGACGTCCTTGGATCCATGTAATTAAGGTCGTCCCTTCTACTCTTCATCAATGCCTAAAGTTTAAATTTAAAAATCAAGTTATCACCATTTTTGGTGACCCTCGACCATTTGAGTTTTGCTCAAATGTAGAATGAGCTCAATATGAGTTCCACATTTTTACTTCTATTTCTTCAATGGTTTCTCTATGTTCTTCATATAAGATATTAGAACATTTTCAAAATTTGAAAATGAGTGAGGAACACATATTAAATTTCTCATCTCAATATAATGATAATCAATTTCTTCAAGAACCTCTTCTATATCTTGTCAAGCTACCACCATCACCAAGAACCATGGGATTACCCTATAAGAAAGATGATATTGTACACATTAGCATGTGTACCTTTATCTTTGTAGGAACTTCCTTCAAAGAAAATATATGTGGTAGAAACCCCCCTCACATTGAGCGTTCTTTTGCTCATTGTTAACTTTCCAATGACTACCCACTTCCTAAACAAATCCTATCAAGTATGGGATATGTAGATAAAGGCTTGGGGCAAAAATAGAAGGGCATTCAAGAGCCTTTGGATGTAGAAATCTATCCTGGAATATATGGCATAGGTTTTATACCTAGCAAAGACCAACCTTTACCCTTTGACGACGATGATTATATTATGACTTATGCTGAATACATGGATTATCAAAAGTCAGGATTGGGTGATGAGGATGGTAGTCCCCCTTATTATTCTGAGATTTTTTTTTGTAATATGATTGGTTCTTTATGTTCTAAAAATAAGTTTTCTATTTTAAAAGAGGACCCTACTTTTCTATCCTATGGTGATCTTGTGAAATTAGGAATTAATTCTCTTTATTTTAAAGAGAATGGTTTTGTTCGAAAATGCACTAATTATCATGCCATGGCTGCCAAAGAAAGATCTATAAAGGATTTATCTATAATTATAATTATCGAGATAACTTACCTTTTAGCTATTTATTTGATAAATTAATTCATGGTACACTTTTTCCTTGTATCAAGAAAGGCCACACACTTAGATTTTGTGTCGATTATCATCTTGCTTGTTCCACATAACAAAAAATATATAAAAATAAAAACAAAAATGAAAATTTCATAGAAATAATCATTTTTTTCATTTAGCTATGCATTTGCATTTCCATTGCATCTATTTTCCTATTCATACTGCATTGTTGCTTATCATATTTTGCACTGATTGCCTAATATTTAAACACAACCCGCATGCTTGAGTGTCATATTTTGCATGATTGCCTATCCATGACTACTTGATCATATAAATTTTGGGGATATTGTGACAATGGCACGTGATGATACCTAGTTAGGTCGTAGCTCACATACATTGCACTTTCACAAGGTTTGTGATGCTTAGCAAAATCCCCACCTAGGGATTCTTCTTCAATCTTCTTTCTTGTTTCTCATTGCTTCTTTTGTTCTATTTTTTCTTGGCCTTAAAAGTATTGATTTATCAAATTTCTTAGATCAAGGATGATAATTTGATAATATATCCTTGTCACTTATTTTTTATTCTCAAATTTTTCTTTATCTTATCTTTTTGCATCGACAAGGAAATATGTGTATTTGTTTCTTCCTTTGCCTATTTCAAAGTTTTCTTCTTTTGAATAGTTGCACACAATCACCAAATATTTTACATATTTAAAACCCCTTATTAGGGGTAGCACTCACCTATTAATTTTTATTCACTTATATTGCACCCCACATGGGATAATCATACATCCTAGCAGGTATCTTATCATATATAATCTTCTATCGGGTTATACTCCCTTTTGACTCAACAAACTCAACACCCCATTATAGGATAATATGCTTGGCCATTTTTAGCAAGCCTTGGAATACATCCTAGTAGGTAATCACACCACAGTAATTAATTAGTGATCAACCACCCATAGTGGGTCAGACTCCAACACTTCATCTCTTATGACAAGTACTACACCCATAGCAGGTTTAGCTCCCTATTTTTGATATGATTCATAGTATTTAATCACATTGGTCCATTGTGACCTACGTTGGTTTAAATATTGTGTTTCACCTATCCTTCTCTATTTTATATGGTTGACCTTTTTATCTTCTTCTTCTTCTTCTCCCTTATTGTTTTCTCTTATCTTGTGTCTTTCCTTATTTCCTTATTTTCATCCATTGCATCCATGCATTTCATATATATTTGCATTTAGATAGTTTTCATTCATAAAACATAAATATAAATAACACTTAATTAAATCATATCACATGCACACACATTAACACATAAAATATAAAATAAGTAGCTTTGTATTACTCGATAAAATAGAGATACATAAGTGTCTGGTTGGTGTACCATAGTCCAATCTTGGTACACTCAACCAATCCATAGGGATGCATACCACAATAAAAATTGGTATTTCATCCTGATCCCTAGACCTAGATCAGAGATCCCATCTCCTCTACTCCACCAATAGGAGGAAGTGGTCCAAGAAGTTGCATATCCATGGATGGTATAGTTGAGATTGTTCGTGATCGAGACTATGACCTACTAGATGACTATAGGGATGGAGGGAGTACCACCCTCTACTCCTATGGTACCACCTAATAGTACATTTCCTCATATAAAGTAGCCCTCTAAATGGCCACCTCTAGCCTTTCCCCTATCCTTTCTAGTTTCACATGTAGAAGGTATATTCTATCGCTAGCCTGGCTACTCTTGATGATAGCCATCTCATCTACCCAAGCCTTTTGGTGCTCTATGTCTATGTAGTTCACCTCCCCTTAGATATGATTGACCTCTACTTGAGATGCATCCCTCTCTATCTTTGTGATACTCAAAGAGCTTTGCAATACCTTGATCCTCTTGGAGCAGGTCCACCTATCTTTGCAAAGTTATCACCTATGCTCGTATTGCCTCTGCCTCCTCCCTCGAGTCCCCTCATCTCAAGGACTATAATTGGTTGGCTACCACTGATGTAGAGGCCTCTTTTGACCCTTTATGTGGTGGTACCCAAACCTATATAGAGGAAACTCTAGATGCCCCCACCTCCTAGGTTCGTGTAGCACTGGTAGCCTCAGTCACTGGCTCAATATAAATATTTACCTATCTCTATCTTGGAACTGTCTAACCATGTTGATCCATCTCTATGGACCTATGAGTTACCTCCTGAAAGGCTTGTTGCATATCGTATTCGATCACCTAGTGCCTTTATATAAAAATTGGTGGGGAGACCCTTCGGGGCATGACTTCTCTATACCACTACCTGTATTTGAAGGCCACTCCTACATCATCCACCCTCAAATCCATGTAGGGAGGATCATCCAAATCCTCCTCTATCCACCTAGCCAAGTCTGGCTCATCATTGATCCTTGTTGGGTTCTGATAGACTCTCTAGTACTAGTAATCCTCTAGGTCTAGGATTCTCTACAAGATCTTGAACTACCTTAGGACTCTATCAAATTGACAAACCTATGGCTCCCCTATCTCCATGGTTAAGCATGTAATACTCTTGATCCTAGCCAACTTTGTCCTATCCTCATACCATCCTGGGTATAGACATTAGGGTCACCAAAAAATCTTGGCATCCCTAAGCTCATCTATTACCTGCCTTGCCAGTGGTAGGTTCCCAGCATATATCCTCGTGATCCACTCTAGGTATTTGTACCATCTGTATATTGTTGGTCACTCTGATCTAGGTAATGTTCCTAGAAGTGCATCCTATATTGTGCTCTTAGTTACATACCTAGAGCAAATTCATGCACACTATCCATGTATGTCGCTTGTACATGACATTGTACAACATATTATACAAATGGGTCAACACATATGGACTCCATATGAACTGAAAACCCTAGTATTACATGTCTATTACTACACCCACCATAATCTATGGTATATATCACCTACTCATGTGGCCCATTATTAATATTTCCACCACCCCACAGAGCATGGTCATCAATGGGTCTACCCCATAACATATCACTAGCTCATCTATGACTATGGTGCTCTTTTGGACCCGATTGGTCTAGCATCTTGAAAATCATTGCAAGATTATTGGATACCCTCACACTCTATAAATGGTGATACTCCTGATGGGGATGCACATGATATGCCACACATTCTCTAGTGTGATGGTCATCTCTCCCATGGGTAACTAGAAGGTAGACGACTCCAGATACCATTTATCTTCCAGAGCCATCAGCAGTGCCCTGTATGCCTCAACCCAAGGCATTCTAGCTAGGTGGTCTACTTCCACCACTCCTAGTGTATATCTCTCTACATGCCCAAGTGCATCCAGCTCCACATTCAAGGAGTTTGCTTACCACTTGTGGCTCTCAAGTACTCTAAGCTACATTCACAAAAATAATAAATGTTATTATTTTCATTAATTAATTAAAAAATTAAATTAAAATTAAAATTAAAATTAAAATTAAAAAACTTTAAATTCATTGCTAAATATCATTTTTGCATTCTATGATGTGTCTTTCTTGCTTATTTCTTCCTTTTCTTATTTTCTCCTTGTTTTTTTTTCCTTATTTTTCTTCCTTTCGATGAAATCGTGCCTAGTTTTCCAAGACCACGATTTCGTTGAGGTAAAACCATGCCCCATTATTTCCAAGGCATTATTTTGTGAAATCACATTTGGTCCTTGTCGTTAGGTGCTATTTCACCACTATTTCCTAGGGTAAATTCATGATCGGTCTACGAAATTATGCCCAGGTCGTACACGAAAAAATTGCCAGTTTTGGTAGAAAACCGCCCAAAAGCATGAAAAAATTTAAAATTTTTGAAAATTCTAGGAAGGTTTTTTATCCTACCTCTTCCCGCTTTGCCTTTGTGCTGGCATCATCCCTCATGATCGTTGAACAGTGCACTGGTACCATCTATAGTTTTTCCCCAAAGCTCTTTTCTCCTCTTCTATGTAGTAAAAATGAATTAGGGTTTTACCCCTTTTTCACATTTATCCTTGTTTTTCACTTATCTCTTTTTATTTTTTATTTCTTTTCATCTCTCTTATTCTTATGAGTCTATATTTTTAAGTTTTCATGAGGGATGTGTCCTCCCTCATGAAAATCGAGGGGACACCCTGGCCTAAGAGGTATTAAGGTCCCTAATACCTCGATTTGCATGTAAAACAATAAAGTGTTCAGAATAACATGATTTTCACATCATCCCTTTCTTCTAAACTAGCCACCCCATTTATACTTGCCATATTTTGTTTGTGAGTGTTTACATATTTTCTTTGACACATTTATTAAGCCATAAATGTGTCAGAGGGGGCAAAATGTAGATAAGGAAAATTAACCCACTTTAGTGGGCAATCTTCCTTGATCCCTCTAGGAGACCCAGTAGACTTGCCTAGGGAAAGGGTTAGGCTTCTCCCCCCATCTTTCTTCTTTTTTTCTTCTCTATGCGAAATCATTCTTGCCATTGATAGGGCATGGTTTTGCATAGGGCAAAATTGCGGTTAGCCTTGACAGGGCACAATTTCACCTTTTAGGATTTTTCTCTAAGGAAACCCTAATTCTTCAGAGTTGGCATATTGTATGTTGATCCTCCTCAATTTTCCTACTTGTTTCACCTTTAAATCCACTATATAAGGAGGGTTTGAATTCATTTCTAGAGCATGATGATGAATGAAAATGACATATCATGATTTTTACTACTTGTTACTTGATTTACATTCTTTTTCTTCTCCTACAAGTAAGCTAAATCTATATTGTGAAGTTTGATTTGTTCTCTGCTGTATTGGATTGATGATTGTTGTTGCTAACTTTGGTGTATTTGTGTTGAAGCCCTAACGAGAGATCAACTATCCGAGAGGTCTCAACTGTTCTGCTTGCTTTTGTGTTGTTTTCTATGTGATTTCACTCTTCTATATGCATGTTTTAATTTTTTGTATCATACAAAATTTATTTTGCATTGTTTTGAGGTTTTTGCCCTTGCTTTTGTGAAATCATTCTCGGGCCTTTATAGGGCACAATTTCACTGGTGCGATATTGCGATTGCCTATTAAAGGACATAATTTTTTCCAGACTATTTTTGGAGGTAAAATATTGTTCTAGATCCTAAATCTACATCATAGGTTGCATATAGGACATAGTGTTATATTCTGTTCTATGGTTCTATCATTTATTCTATTGTATCTTGATATGCTTGTTTTCTTCTATAGGTCTATTTCTACTTCTAATTTAAAAGGTCAACTAAAAGTACCTATGGGGATTGATTTTTGTACCTCCAAGAACTATTGTACAATGGACTAAGTAGGCCTCCTAATGCTAATTATATTTTCCAAGTGTTTGCCAAGTTATCTTGCAGGAACAAGAATTGTTGATATCATTGGATAAAGGATAAAAACAAGGATCAAACATCAGATAAGATAAGTGTTCCAATTAATATTTAGTATGTTTGTTGAGTGTATTCCATTTCTATTTAAAGCTCTTGATATGATTCAATAGAAATATATTTAATTGATTTCTAGGCATTTGAAGGATAAACAACATATAGTGTGCACTTAGGGTTAATTCTATTTGTGCATCATCTCTTGAACCCTTGCTTAAAGGTTTTCTATATTGAAACCCTAGGGTTAGAAAAGTATTCAAAGAAAGAATCATTCTAGGGTTAGCTCTTATATTCTTTGCATTTTTTATTTCTGCATTATCTTTTATCTTTCATAGCATAGATCTAGAAAGGCCAAACATAGGTGATTGTCCTGAATTGAATACATCAAACATTTCTAAAAATCATGTGGACTTGGTGTGAGTCCTTTAATTGTTCTTGGTGAACCCTTCCTCCCTTTTTAGCAGTAAGTATGGAGAACAACGTAGCTCCCATGGTTCACCTCAAGGCTTTCTCTCTTGTGGATCCAACTTTGAGAATCGTACGCGATAGGGAAGGTTTCCCCCTTTACACAGTGTTCGAGCTAGATTAAGAGGTTATCCATTAGCAACTATTTGGGAAAATAATTTATGGGATCTTGGACCCACTATAGGTAGTAATACTCCCCTATTTTTTATTATTTTATTTCCAATTTTGAGTTATTGTGCTTTATTTTTTTTATTGGTTAAGCAGTGAGGGTTTTGAGAGGATCCCACAACCAATTACAAGCACTACTAAGGGAGACCAAAAAGGTTTGAAAACCCAAATTGGGTCCCCATACAAGAAAAATAAAAAAATTGGTTACGAGAAGATAACAAATGATCGAACAACTAGCCCACAGACAATAGAAAATAAACCTACAGATACTGAACCAAGAAGCTCAAGGTGACAACTGAGAATTATCTAGAAAATTCAAGCCCAAGAAGATAAACTCCAACAGGCCACCCATACTTCTATTCACATCCTCCATGAAATTGACAGTGATCTTGAGTGTGCCCAACATGAACGTTTTCTTGTCATCAACATATTTGATCGACTACAATAAGAAATTTATAGAATCCGCCCTAACAAAGTCCATATTAACCACTCTAGCCAACCAAGCCTATTGACTTCCATTAGAAAGGACCTCCATAATTGATAAGGGAATATTACATTTCAAGACCTTAAAATTTTTCTTTTTTTATAGTCTCAAGGAATATCTCTTTTTGCTTCCCCTAACCCCGCTCGAGGTCACTAAGAGACCTCTAGATTGCCAACCATCTACAAAACCCCTGCAAGAGTGAGTGTGATTTATTTATTTTATGAAGCTTATTTTTGTTTGTGCATAGTTTATTTATTTCTACAATTTTAATTTAGTTATCATTTCAATTATTTTTATCTACAAGTATGTTAGTTAATATTTAATTTGCGTAAATTTATTTTCTCTACATTTTTATCATTTATTTTGAGTAAATCATTAGATTAATTAAAATTCTTTTGGATAAACAAGCATCCCCCCATCATAATGTTAGGTGTACAAGGACTTGTCTTCCATACTATAGGCATATACTATGTGTGATACCTCACAAGCTTATGATCCTTAGATTGACATGAGTAGATAAAACTCAATCAATTTAGAAAATATCATTTCACTTATCATTTTGATGCTATTTTTGGGAAGCTATCAAAACTATAATATTTAGGATCCACATAGTAAGGTAGACTAGAAGTGTACATTCAAGTTGCCTCACCTATAGAACCACTACTTGATGCATGAGTCCACCAAGACCAAGAGGACCTAGCAAATAATTTATTAGAAGAATAGAAATCACCCCACAACCACAAGGTTAGAATATCCTAGAAATACTTTAGAAGATTCAAAGATGTTCCCAAAATAGGAACAATCCCCTCCACTTGAGTCACCCTAACATAAAAATCCATTATACATAATAGCTAGTGGATCAAACTATGACCAGATTCATGAACTATTTAATACCCAAAGGTGGAAAGCACATGAAGAGGGTACCATTTTAGATCTTGATTTGAGACTATTGTTAGAAGATAAAAAAAATGAGTGTGATGCTCTATTAGTTACCATATATTTAGCTGACAGAGGATCTAAACAATCTATAATAATAAAAATGGCTAAAAATTATGAAGATTCCAGAAGATTTGAATTTCCAATCCAAGAACCTAGGGGAGAAACTAAAATAAAAAATATTTCTCCAACATGTCTCTCTACATTTAGAGGATTACCAATAGAAGATCTTGATCTATTTATTTTTAAATTTTATGTCCTTTGCAGATAATTTGATTACAAAATAGATGCCTAGAAATTAAAATTTTTTCCTTCCACACTAGATGATGCAACATTACATTGGTTTATTAGCTTAGGGAATAAACAAATAAGTACCTAGGAAAATATGAAAAAAATCTTTCTAGAGCAATACCAAGATTTTGGAAGGGCAAGGGATGCAAGAGAAGTCCTAGAAATGACATAAAGGGAGGAAAAATCATTAGAGGATTATTGGGGTAGGTTCAATTTTAATCTCCAATGCTCACCCCATGCAAAATTAGGAGAAAGATCATTAAAAAGTATTTTCCTAGGGGGTCTTACAAATGAACCATTGGAAGAATTAAAATTACGAGTAGGAGATGATGTTTAATGATCCCATATGTTAGATATCCAAATATTGTATTAGAATTATTCTAGGAGAGAAGGTAAACCAATGATACAAGGAACAAAAATAATAGCCTCAATAACTAAAGTAAAAATAGGCACCTTGCTAGAAGATATGAAGATTGATATTTTATCATCTCTTACATTACAACTAGATACATTCCAATTGCATAAGACGAGGATTTAGTTCTAATAAATTTTCTACAATGAGAGTTTGAATGACCACCCATGGATTCCCCACTTGTTGGTGGAAGGGAACATGTTACACAAATTGAAATAGAACTTGGTAAAACATTGAATATTGATAATGCATTAATGGATGATCAAGAGGAAAAATTGAAAGAATTGTTAAACAAACATAAAGCTAATTTTGTATGGGATTATAGATACATGAGGGGAATCAAACCCAAGGTTTGCACCCATTAAATTTACCTATCAAATAACACAATACCGATTAGGCAACCCCAAAGGAGGATGAATCCAACCATTAAAGAAATAGTAAAAACTGAATTGCAAAAATTGTTATCTGTTGGATTTATCTACCCTATTTTAGATAACTAATGGGTGTCATCAGTGGTAGTATTACCCAAGAAAAATCATAAATAAAGGATTTTCATGAACTATAGAATGTTAAATAAGGTTGCTAGGAAAGATCACTTTCCTTTACCATTTGTAGATCAACTCCTAGATACCTTGGTTGGATGGAAGTATTTTTCATTCCTTGATGGATACAGTGGATATAAAAAAATATAGATAGGGGAATAAGACCAAGAGAAGGCCATAATTACCTATCCTTGGGGAGCCTTTTCCTATCATATTTTACCTTTTGGGTTATGTAATGCACCTACAAATTTCCAGTAGGCAGTACTCAGTATTTTCTTAGACATGATAGGGAAACTGTAGAAGTATACATGGATGATTTCACCGTTTATGGTGAAATTTTTGAAGAAGCTACAACAAACCTAGAAAGAGTACTCCAATGTTTCCAAGATACTAATCTATCCTTGAGTAATGATAAGTGCTTCATGCTGATGACAAAAGGGATAGTATTAGGACATCACATCTCAACTAAGGGAATAAAGGTAGATGAAAGAAATATAGAGGTCATTAGAGAACTACCTAATCCCTAGAAACAAAGATATATCCATAGTTTTGTAAGCTCTGTAGGATACTACAAATATTTTATTAAATATTTTAGTAAAACTACTAAACCATTACATGCATTATTAACCAAGGAATCTAATTTTATCTGGACCGAGGAATGTGAATGATCATTTTAGACATTAAAAGAGAAACTGACTACTACTCCAATGCTGAGAGGTCCAAAATGGGATCTCCCATTACATATCTATGTAGATACATCTAACAATGCTATAGGAGTAGCACTAGGATGTAAGGAATAAAATGAAGCATATGCTATTTATTACATCAATAAAAATCTCATGGATACTAAACTAAATTACACCATAATAGAGAATGAATTCCTTGTAGTTGTACATCCTATTAATAAATTCTACCACTATATTATTGGCTACAAAAATTATGTGCATATAGATCATGCAACCATTATATATTTTATGAATAAGCTAAGTTAAGTGGTCAATTTATTAGATGGATTTTACTCCTACAAGAATTCGATGTCACTATCATAGAAAAACTTAGAAGGGATAATGTTGTAAATAATTTATCAATATTAATGTCACAAGACAACATGGCAATTGAGGACATGTTCTTGGATGAGCATCTCGTTGACCTAGATGACTAGATTCCATGGTATGCTAACATGGCCAAATACCTAGCAATAGGTAAGGTATCCCTCACACTCACTCCTTAAGAAGATAAAAAACTAATTGAGAATAGTGCAACCTTCTAATGGATTGATGGTTGTCTATTTAAAACGTGTCCTGATAAAATCATGAGAAGATGTATGATAGAGGAAGAAGTACTAGCCATATTAAAAGCTTATCATGATGAACCATGTGGTGAGAACTTTGGGTGAGATTTTGTGTCTCTTCACCCACTCTTTCTCTTTGAATATGATGACATATTAGAGTCGTCCAATTTTGAGGTATTAGTAGTTGAAGCAAATTCCAAATACCAAGTGGACGAGCAGTAGAGCAAATATCCAAATCTGGAATTAGATGGAAGAATGGGCAGGGGTATGCTCAAAAGAAGACCCCAAATCCCCACCCTAACTATTGGATGAAATATTGGGATCCCATTCCAATATGGAAGAATCAGACTATAGTGTAGTACTCACAAGTCCCAAGTTCCTATCCTCAATGTTGGATGAAACTTTGGGAAAGTGATATACAGGGTGTGAGCTGAATCTTCCATCCCCAAAATATGATGAGTGAAAGACTAAAAATATGGTATGTACATGACCAAATATAGTGACAAGGGGAAGGAAGAATCAAGTTGTGCCATTAATAATCACATCTACCCTAATACAAGTTGATAAAGAGTAAGTGGAAGTACATGAAGCTTGCAGAGATCAACCACACTTTCTAGCTGCTTGAAAGGGTAAAGTAGATGGAATTTATTAATATAATAGCTCTAATAGGAGTGATAAAGGGATCATATCTATGTAGGAATACCTATATTCCTTCAGATAGTTGCCATTCTTTTGAGGAGTAGAATTTTAGTAGATCTTTTGATCATTCTAGTATGATTCTTCCCATCGAGCGCCATTAATGCTTGTAATTTGAATGTATTAAAAAATCATCTATAAATAGTAGAATGTTTGTCATTCCAAAGGGAGGATCTATGGCCTTTACAATTCATATGTAATTCTTCATTGTTTATAAATAAGTGTATCACTATTTGGTATCTCAATCCATCTTCGCTTCTATTTTTTACTTATCTATGGATGTTTATTTCTGTGATGGCTGCCTGAGTTGATTCACTTAATTTTGCTATCTATATTTCATGGGTCTAGTTGGTAGTTCTAGAATTCACCTCCACCCCTAGGCATCAGGGTTTATTTTTTTTAAGTTGGTCAGGTGGGAGCACTCTAATTTTACTACCTGGATTTCATGCACCCTCCCACTGGTTCTAGAATTTGCCTCTGCCCATTGCATCAAATGAGAAAGTTAAGATGAGATGGGATTATCTGTTAGGTGGTCCACTACTATTTGTACTAATAAAATTGGATGAGCATGTCTTGATGCGGCCATACCTCATATTTGTCAGTTTTGGCTATGACCTCCTTTGTTTTCTTTCTCATTCCATTTTCTACCTTTTCCCCTTTGCAATGTAGGTACCTAGAACTGAAGGAGTTAGCCTTATATAGATATAGAATACCTCTACCTATATCGGGTTGGGAAGCCATTCAATGTTTTTTGAGGATCGTTAGGTGCACTTCTTGGTTGTCTGATGTCAGTTTTTACACCAATAGTTTTTGGTGACTCTATTGGGGAACTCAATGAGTTTCCATGTTTGAGGAAATTAGATTTTTGTGATACTATGGTTTATCCATATCTTGTAAAATCAGTTGGCAACTCATCTGTGTGAAAGTTCTATATCATGATATCAGTTACCTCTTTGCACTAAAACACTTTTATTTCTTGAAGAACCCAGGGTTAGATGAGCAGCCCTGACCTTACTAGCAAAAAAAGTATGCTCATCTGATGACTTTTATCTGGTGGCATAATTTAGAGGCTCTGAGATACCGGTGCTTTAATGGCACAATAAATTTTCCCTGGATGAAATGATCATGGTACCCTTAGCCTTCCCCATGTGCATGATATCCTTGAAACTACGCTAGAATTCCTATCAAGTTATGAAGGCATCAATGGATGTGTGAAGGAATATTTAGAAAATGTGGCTTCCCTGGACACCCTTCACAATATCATGCATGAAGATGTGATGGTAAAGTTTTTTTTTGCATCTATCAAAGGTATAGCATGTCTATGTTATAAAATTTTGTAGCATGGGAGCATATCCACATGTGCAGATTTGGCTAAAACTCTCCTAGATGCATTTTGTGAACTCGAGGACATATTCCAACTACTAAATCAGTTTACATTTATCTAGAGGAACCCTCTTGAGAGTGTGGTAGACTTCAACATCTGATTAAGTAGCATTTGGGAGAGTATTCCAAGCCTACTCCTCCCATCCTTAGCCCAAGTGCACTTGTTCTACATTCAAGCCTTCAGCCCTAATATGGCACTCCTCCAATGTCAATATAGGGAGAAGATATTTTCCCAAATTTATGAGGAAGACATCAAAGTTGAGTAGGTGTTAGTGGGGAAGTAGTAGCCATCTCAGCCTTGCATGAGCATCCCCTCTTCATATCTCATGCTAGATAAAAAATGGGGTAACCACAGGAGAAGAAGCCATCCACAGGATTGGCACAATAGATCGGTCTTGAAAACTTACCCCCTGACATGAAAGGCAAAATAAGATGGTAGAAGTAATTGCCATATTAAATTTTAAAAGCCTGAGCACCGAAGAGCTTAGGAAAAGCAAGAAGAATTATGAGCCTGTCATAATTTTTATCCTACATGGATAATGCCATATAAGTAGAGGCTCATATTCAATGTAATTTGGTCTAGCCATTACAAATTTAGAGGATAAATGGCATAGATATTTTGGGCATACTTGGCATGTTGTATTTTTGTGATAATTAAATAAAGCTATGCCTTACGCATAACCGCTTGTGAGGTGTCATCATTATATTTGGGACTTGCAAGAATTTTTGCTTCAGTAAAATATTTTCTAGGAATTTATCTTGGAAGTGTAACATTCCTCCCCCGTCTCTATGTTTTCCTTCTAGTTTTTATTTCTTCCATGTGTTGTTGTCATGATCCCATAGCCCATTGGATGTATCCAACAATTATCAAGGCCTCTTATCTTATCCTTAGGAGCTGCATCAAGAAGCATTGGAATCAAGTACAAGGTGAGGTGAGTATGTTATATATAGCACCCCACAAGAAGATGCAGATGAGATCAGGAAGTATGAACCACAGAGCATGGTTGAAATAAAAATGGTCTCCTAGTTGATAACAGGTAGTAAAAGAGGATCATTTATGGAATGTGTAATGAAGAAAACCTGGGACAAAATAATAGAATATAAATGGCAATCTATCTGCTCTTGGAATGTATCAGATCCATAGTGGGCTATGGTTAAAGGGATTCAATCTGAGAGAATACCTCATGGAGAAGGGTTTACACCCTATCAATTTCACTTGACAAACTTTGGGTTGCTTTTCCCTTCATTTCTCTCAATTTCTCCACCTTCCCATTTATTTAGTCTTCCCATTTACTTTGTTACTTGCATTTCTTTGGGTTGATGACAAATGCTTATTTATCTCAACTATTTCCTAGTCTTCCCTTCCTCCTTTTGTGTTTTTGATTATTGTTTCCCTACTTGTATTCTTGCTACTCTTATTTTCCATAATCCTATTTGTGTTTGTCATCTCCTTTCCATTCCTTTGACTTTATTTTACTTGTTCTTATCCTATCACCTCACTTCATGTGCACTTTTATTTCCTCCCCGTTGTTCCCTTCTCCTTTTCTCTTCCTATTTTAGTTGTTATATCTCCTCTTTCTAGGTTCTATTTTTTACAAGATGAAAATCCCCTATAATTCACCAAGAGTGTGGGTGAGATTTTGTGTCTCTTCACCCAATATTCCTATTTTAAGATGATGATGTCTTAGAGTCATCCAATTTTGAGGTATTAGTGATTGAAGCAAATTCTAGATACCAAGTGGGCCAGCAACAAAGCAAATCTCCAAGTCTAGGATCATATGGAAGAATGGTAGGGGCATGCTCAAAATAAGACCCTATATCCTTTCCCTAATTATTGGATAGAATATTGGGATCACAAGTCCTCAAATGGAAGAATCAAACTATAGTGTAGTGATCACAAGTCCCAAGTTCCTATCCCCAAAGTTGGATGGAACTTTGGGAAAACGATATCAAAATTTTGAGTTTAATCTTCTATCCCCAAAATATGATGATTGGAAGATTTAAAAGATGGCACATCCCTAACTGAAGCTTGTGACAAGAGGAAGGAATAATCAAGTTGGTCCATTAATAATCATATCTATCCCAGTACAAACTGATAAAGAGCAAGTGGAAGTACATGAAGCTTGCAGAGATCAACCACACTTTCTAGCTGCTCAAAAGGGTAAAGTATATGTAATTTATTGCTTTAACGGGTTCGGTAGGAGTGATCAAGGACCTATATCTATGCAGGAATACCTAAATTTCTTTGAAAAACCACCATTCTTATGAAGAGCAGAATATCAGTAGATCTTTCTATAATTCTAGCGTTATTCTTCCTACCAAGTGCCATTAATGCTTGTAATTTGAATGTATTGAAAAATCATCTATAAATAGTGGAATGTTTGCCATTCTAAAGGGTGACTCTGTGGCCTTTACAATTCATATGTAATTATTCATTGTTTGTAAATAATAGTGTATCACTATTTGGTCTCTCAATACATCTTCGCTTCTATCTTTTGTTTGTTTGTAGAAGTTTACTTTTGTGATGGATGCCTAAATTGATTCATTTAATTTTGCTATCTATATTTCATGGGTCTAGCTGGGTAGTTCTAGAATTTGCATCCACCCCTAGGCATTAGGGTATATTTTTGTTAAAGTTGGTTAGATGGGAGTGCTCTAATTATCTTGCATGGATTTCATGCACCCTCTCACTAGTTCTGAAATTATCCTCTACCCACTGTTCCAAATGAGGAAGTGAATATAGGATAGGCTGATCTGTTAGGTTGTCTACTAATGTTTGCACTAGCAACATTGAATGACTGTGTCTTGATGTAGCCATACCCTATCCTTGTCAGTTCCAGCTACGACCTCCTTTGATTTATTTCTTGTTCTTTTTTCCCTCTTTTCCTCTTTGTAACGTAGGTAGCTATAACTAAAGGAGTTGACCTTATCTAGAGATTGATTACCTATGCCTCTTCTAGGTCAAGCAATCATTCAATACTAGTTGAGGACCGTTGAATGCGTCTCTCTCTCGTTCGATGCTAGTTTTTGTACCAATAAGCACTTTGTAGGAAAAAGAACTATGTTCAAAATTTTATAGACAAGGTATTATTGTCCCTCATTATTCAAATATGTAGTCAAACATACCCATGAATGCAACCAATATTAGATAATAGGGTGACCTAAAATGAGAGATGAGATGCCACTCTAGACACACTTGCATATAGAACCATTCGATAAATGGAGAATGGACTTTGTTGAACTTATCAATCCATAATAAAATAGTAAATGTTATATTTTAGTATGTACTAACTATATTACTAAATGGTTTGAAGTGCAGGACTTATGGAGCGTAAAAGAGAAAAATGTAGTGTAGTTCCTATACAAGTTCATATTCACTAAGTTTGATGACCCTAAAGATATTACCACAGACCAGGGAGCTTAGTTCACCTTGAGAATGATACAAGAGGTCATACAATAGTACCATATCTAGCATAACAAAAACACCCTATATCATTTGTAAGCCAATGGCCAAGTGGAGGTCACCAACTAAGAGTTGGAGAACATTCTGAAAAAGATAGTATAGCCGCACAAGAAAGACCAGGAGAAATTGTTAGAGTATATTACATCATTTGGATCATGTAAATGTACCAGCTTTGGTACATAATTAGAGTAAGAGATTAATTTAGGGGGAATTTAGCTAGTTACTTCAAGCAATGAAATAAATGCACAAGTGGAAATGTGCAAGTTGTAATGTGCAAGGTGTCCCCTTGTACAACTAGGTAGAGTGTTGGCCAAGGAATGTATCTTCCTATATAAAGGGCCTCATAGAGATATATCACATATCAAGTGCATTGTAGTAGAGAGTAGTAGATAGTAGTAGAACTCCTGTATGGAGTACAATGTAGCTCTTTATCTTGTATTAATGGAGTGACCATTACCTCCATACTACATTGTATTTTCATCATTTCTATTTATAGTATATTTCAGTCATATTGCAGAATTATTTTCTTTCATATTTTTTGCATCTTATTAGGACCTATTTTAGATCTCTCCTACTATAGATATCCTCAAAAGCTAATTGTGGTATCATATCCATGGTGAATTGAGATAAAAATAGGGAGAGTCACAAGTGAGGACTAAAATAAATCTCAATTACAAAAATTCTAAGATTACATCTGACTAGAGTCTTTCCACAGAGTTCTAGGAAAACTCATGAAGACTAGGACTCAACATTCATTCCACTATTTTGATAGATCAACTAGTGAAGATTACTGATCTCAAGATATTTTTATCTTTTCATGCTAACCATTATCTAAAATTCTATATTGCATGAAAATAGACATTGTGAAAGAGACTCCAGGAGTAGATTCTTGGTGAAGTTTGGAGATTGGAGATGTCCATTGGTAGATAGAAAAACTTCACATTGCAAAGAAAGGCCATATAAGCATTTATATAGAAGAAAGTCCATAGAAGCCTTGATCCAAAAGAAGGCCATATAATCCTTGGTTCAAAATTATAAATTCTTTTGTTCCAGTTTCTAATAACTTGTTGCAGGAAAAGATTCAGGAAAAAGGTTGGGAAGCTTCCTACAATATATATAGGAAGAATATCTTCTTAGAATCATTCCAGCACTTGCAAAAACAAGGAGAAGACTGAATATTTCAAAGACCTTAAAAAAAATGGTCCCACTTCAAGAGCTATAAATCCTACAAATTGTAGAAGTGAAGAAAATGGCACAATAGTCTTATAGCAGACTCAAGGAAGAATAGACTCCAGAAGTTGAATCAAGAAGGAGATAATATATTGGTGATATTCATTCAATATAAATACCCGTAGAGCACATAAGTAGATAAGGTTGTAGAAGCCTTAATTCTAAAGAAGACTTTAGAGAAGAATTATTGATTCAGAAGAAGAAATTATGATTCAAAAGAAAAACTCCACAAAAGAGTTCCTGAATAATACTTTAGAGAAGAGTTCCTAATTTAGAAGAAGAATTCCTAATTTAGAAGAATACTCCATAGAAGAGTCCATGAAATAGGATATTGGTGATCTCATTTACTAATTATAGAATTCTTTCAAAAGAAGTTGAAGATATTTGAAGTAGATCTCATTGGAAAAACTTCCAATATTGGAAGAGATAAAAAGGGACTAACAAAACCCTATTCTTGATCAAAGAAGTAGAAAATTTTAGAGATCCTAGAATAAGATATCATCACCAACACTTCCAAAAGTAGAAGGTTGAATAAAATGTCTCATTTGGAAGACCATAGAAGCTACAAGATAGAAGACCTTGGATAGGTCTCAAGGAGGAAAAATAAGAAGGCTTGGAGAGCCTTGTTGTATAGCTTATGGAAGCATCATCCAAATATTTTGTAGGATAACTCATTGGATAAATCCACTACCAAGGAGAAAGCTCCTGATAGTTAAGGACTTGGAACAATTGTCACCATCCGAAAACAATCCCAAGAGAAGAAGAATTTGGCAAGGAGTGCCAAATATTAAAAGAAGAATCCAGTGTAGACCTCAAGAAATTCATAATCTTGAGAAAAAGAAGAAGATCTTGCTTGAAGATAAAATTCAACACGAATATTGAAGGAGAATTTAGACAAAAGAAGCCTACCAAATCTAAGAGATTTGAATATTGCCTCACAGCAAGAAAGCACAACTCATAGAAAATAGTTCTATGAATTTATAGAAAAAAATATAATATCATCGGAAGAATCAGGCCACCAAACCCTAGGCTCAAGATAGAAGGTTTGAGACCACAATTTGGTGAAACAAGAAGCTATTCAGGATAATCAACAAGAAGTTGTGAATTCATCCACTATAAGACAACAACTTGGTGAATCAAACACCAAGATCTAAATCAAATTCAAAATCCATTAAAGGTAAGCAACTAGGGTAAAATTTGTTGAATTTCAAATTAGGGTTCATTATCAAATTCTATTAAGAACCATATTTGGATTAAAAGTTGCAAGAAGAAGAACCCATATTATAGTCTTTAAGAAAGTGCAAAAAGGAGAATTCATTTTAAGATATATTTGCACATTTAATAGGAGTTATTAGCTTGGGTTTATTACCAAAGTAACCAAGCAAAGGAGATATTTTTCTAGTAAAAGAGATAATGTCAAATCAGCCCTTGCCTACAATAAATCCACCATTAAAACCAACAGAATTGAGTGCAAAAGGAGGTGCAAAAATAAGGTATTCTATTTACAAGTTTATTTATATTATCTTGCACCAGACTAATCTATCCTACATAGGAAAAATAAAAAAGTTTAAAGTGTGTCAAAGGCACATTCTTCTCAGGGTAAAACAGCCCAAGGTATCCATATAATAGCACATTCCATGCAAGGGAATAGAGCCTCTCAAAAGGCTCATATCTTCTACAATTTGGACAGTCAAACCTGCAAGAAAAAAAAGCACAATACGAAGAAAGAAAAAGCATTATATTCAAGGGTAATATTATCTACAAAAGGGATTTCATAACAGGTGAAAAAAATAAGGTAAACAAAGCACTATATGTATGTCCAAGGATCATCATTGGAGTGTTTCAAACTCTGACATAGCATTGCTTGAAGCCTTTGATATAATTGCTCAAATCCTAGCTCCAAGTCTCCAAAGGTGTTGCTCTCCACTCTAGCTAGAACAAACTCATACCAAGTGACATAAAACAAAGGAAAATAGGATCGTGTTGCATTTTCAACAAGGGTATTGCAAAGATATATTGAATAGGTATTAAAAATAAATATCATGCACAAAGGGAAGGTAACACTTGTCACCTAGAAGGAAATTCTAACATTTCCACATGAGCAACCATCCATTGTAAGTTTGACCAAGAAACAATTATAGGGAATAATGTTGGTGTGTTAGAAGGATGAAGACACATATCATCAAAAATAATGAGTGCTCATCCAAGACTGTAATGCTCATCCTTTGCCTAGTAAAAATTTACAAGTGGCAATAAGTATCTTCTCATCCCTCAAGTGCTCAAAGATAACCATCATGACACTTGTCACACATTTCAAGATTCTTCTTCTATTAAAAGGTGCCAAATTGACGGGGATCGGAAAATCAGACACTAATAATTTCAAAATTTCTTTTCTATTAATCTGGAAATGCTTTACATTAACAGCCCGTAGGCTTAACAAATACCAGCGCTAGGCTTGGTTCTTCACTCCTTTACGTGCGATCTTCAGATCCGCCACCACACTTGGAAGGAAAATGTGCCACTCTCTAGCCGGCTCTCTCTGGCCTCGGCTCTGCAGCTCAACTTCACGAGTCTGCTTCCCCGTTTTCCAACCCCCCATCCTATTACAATACTGGGGTTTTTATAGAGGTCCCGACCCTCTACGTTTGTAGGTTGCCCATGACCTACAAATATCGCCTAACTCAATGGCCGACATGCTTGCTAGCAGATTCCCCTAAAACTGCAGCTTCATCTTCAGTGCGTGCGTGGCCGACCTGTTCGACGGGATCCCTGATAAAGTGTGCGTGTGGCTGACTCATTCGATAGGATCCTTGATAAAGTACATGTGTGGCCGACATGCCTATTGGAATCCTTGCCTGTGCCTATTTTTCCTACACACGCCATGCGTTGTTCTACCACGTGTCATTCTGTGATAGCCCCTAAAAATATCGCTTGTCACGGTTTCACGCCATCTCCTCCTTCTTCTGCGTCTACTTCTCTTCCTGTCATGATATCGTGACATGTCACGATATCACGACCTTTTGGCCTTCCTACGCTTCTTCTCCCTTTTGGTCGTGATATCGTGACATTTTTCCTTTCTATGCCCTTTCTCGCCTTTGGGTCGCGATATCACGACATCTTCCTTCGGATGCCTCCACTCTTCTTCTCCGATCGTGATTTCGCGACATGTCACGAAATTGCGACATTACCAATTCCTCATCTTCCTGGCTGCTTCTGGTCACAATTTTGCGACAGTCATGATTTCGCAACATGTCACGAAATCATGACAAATTCCTTCGCTCCTCCTCCCGACTGTTCTACATCACGATTTCGTGACGGTCACGATTTCGTGACATGTCACAAAATTGTGACAATTTCCTTACCTTCTATTTCTGACTGATCTACGTTGTGATTTCGTGATGGTTGCAATTTCATGATGGTCACGATTTTGTGACATGTCGCAAAATCGTGACATCCTCATCAGCTTCTACACCCGACTGCATGATGTCACGATTTTGTGACATGTCACGTTTTCATGACCCTCTGCCTTTTGCAACTTCTGCTCTGTTTTTGGCCGTCGTTGGATGCTCCTACATCAGACACCCGGGGTTGATGGAGAAGTGATCTTCACTTCTATGTTGTTCGGTTGTCGCCTCCTGCAACATCTCCAAACATGCACCTGCCCTTGCAGTCCACTTCAACTCCATTTCCTGGCCTTCACTTCTTAGCTTATCTTCATGCTTTCTGCGTAGCTTCTCTTGTTCCCATAAATTCATTCTGATCCACTCCTCTTGCAGGGCTTTAAATTGCCGCTGCAATGCTTTGAACTCTTTCATTGTCATCATATCTCCCATAGGTTCTAAACTCTCTCTCCTCTCTCAGAACCCTACCACAGATCCTGGTGTAACTGCCTCACGTCCGGTGATCTGTTACACACTCAGGAACATTAGCTCTGATACCACCTGACGGGGATTGGAAAATCAGGCACTAATAATTCCAATTTTTTTTTTCTATTAATCTGGAAATGCTTTACATTAACAGCCCGTAGGCTTAACAAATACCAGTGCTAGGCTTGGTTCTTCACTCCTTTATGTGCGATATTTAAATCCACCACCACACTTGGAAGGAAAACACGCCACTCTCTAGCCGGCTCTCTTTGGCCTCGGCTCTGCAGCTCAACTTCATGAGTCTGCTTCTCCGTTTTCCAACCCCCCATCCTATTACAATACTGGGTTTTTATAGAGGTCTTGACCCTCTGCGTTTGCAGGTTGCCCATGACCTGCAACTTTCGCCTGACTCAATGGCCGACATGCTTGCCAGCAGATTCCCCTAAAACTATGGCTTCATCTTCAGTGCACGCGTGGCCGACCCGTTTGGCAGGATCCCTGATAAAGTGCACGTGTGGCCGACCCGTTCGGCGGGATCCCTGATAAAGTGTGCGTGTGGCCGACATGCCTATTGGAATCCTTGCCTATGCCTATTTTTCTTGCACATGCCACGTGTTTTTTTGCCACATGTTGTTCTACCACGTGTCATTCTACGATAGCCCCTGAAAATACCGCTTGTCACAGTTTCACGCCATCTCCTCCTTTTGCGTCTACTTCTCTTTCTATCGTGATATCACGACATGTCGTGATATCATAACCTTTTGGCCTTCATACGCTTCTTCTCCCTTTTGGTCATGAAATCGTGACATTTTTCCTTTTTGTGCCCTTTCTCGCCTTTAGGTCGTGATATCGCGACATCTTCCTTTGGACGCCTCTGCTCTTCTTCTTCAATCGTGATTTCATGACATGTCACAAAATTGTGACATTACCAATTACTCCTCCTGGCTGCTTCTGGTCGCGATTTCATGACGGTCATGATTTTGTGACATGTCATGAAATCACGACAAATTCCTTTGCTCCTTCTCCCAGCTGTTCTGCGTCACGATTTCATGATGGTCACGATTTCGTGACATGTCACGAAATCATGACAATTTCCTTGCCTTCTATTTCTAGATGATCTACATTGCAATTTCACGACGATCACGATTTCGTGACATGTCAAAAAATCGTGACATACTCCTCAGCTTCTGCACCCGGCTGCGTGACATCGCAATTTTGTGACATGTCACAATTTTGTGACATGTCATGTTTTCGCGACCCTCCACCTTCTACAACTTCTGCTCTATTTTTAGCCACCGTTGGATGCTCCTGCATCAGACACCCGGGGTTGATGGAGAAGTGATATTCACTTCTATGCTATTCGGTTGTTGCCTCCTACAACATCTCCAAACACGCACCTGCCCTTGCAGTCCACTTCAACTCCATTTCTTGGCCTTCACTTCTCAGCTTATCTTAATGCTTTTTGTGCAGCTTCTCTTGTTCTCACAAATTCATTCTGATCCACTCCTCTTGCAGGGCTTTAAATTGCCGCTACAATGCTTTGAACTCTTTCATTGTCATCATATCTCCCACAGATTCTAAACTCTCTCTCCTCTCTCAGAACCCTACCACAGATCCTGGTGTAACTGCCTCACGTCCGGCGATCTGTTACACACTCAGGAACATTAGCTCTGATACCACCTGACGGGGATCGAAAAATCAGACACTAATAATTCCAAAATTTCTTTTCTATTAATCTGGAAATGCTTTACATTAACAGCCCGCAGGCTTAACAAATACCAGTGCTAGGCTTGGTTCTTCACTCCTTTACGTGCGATCTTCAGATCCGCCACCACACTTGGAAGGAAAACGTGCCACTCTCTAGCCGGCTCTCTCTGGCCTTGGCTCTGCAGCTCAACTTCACGAGTCTGCTTCTCTATTTTCCAACCCCCATCCTATTACAATACTGGGTTTTTTATAGAGGTCTCGACCCTCTGTGTTTGCAGGTTGCCCATGACCTGTAACTGTTGCCTGACTCAATGGCCGACATGCTTGCCAGTAGATTCCCCTAAAACTACGGCTTCATATTTAGTGCGCGCGTGGGCGACCCATTCGATGGGATCCATAATAAAGTGCATGTGTGGCCGACATGCCTATTTGAATCCTCGTCTACACCTATTTTTCTTCCATGCACCACGTGTTGTTCTACGATGTGTCATTCTGTGATAGCCCCTGAAAATACCGCCTGTCACAATTTCGTGCCATCTCCTCCTCCTTCTGCGTCTACTTCTCTTCCTATCGCGATATCACGACATGTTGTGATATAATGACCTTTTGGCCTTCCTACACTTCTTCTCCATTTTGGTTATGATATCGTGACATTTTTCCTTTTTGCGCCCTTTCTTGCCTTTGGGTCACGATATCGCGACATCTTCCTTCGGACGCCTCCGCTCTTCTTCTTCGATCACAATTTCGTGACATGTCATGAAATCATGACATTACCAATTACTCCTCCTCCTGGCTGCTTATGGTCATGATTTCATGACGGTCATGATTTCGTGACATGTCACAAAATCGTGACAAATTCCTTCGCTCCTCCTCTCGGCTGTTCTGTGTCACAATTTTGCGATGGTCGCGATTTCGTGACATGTCATGAAATCACGACAATTTCCTTGCCTTCTCTTTTTGGTTGATCTGCATCGTGATTTCATGACGGTCACAATTTCATGACATGTCACGAAATCATGACATCCTTCTCATCTTCTGCACCTGGCTGCGTGATGTCGCAATTTCGTGACATGTCACGATTTGTCGTGTTTTTGCGACCCTCTGCCTTCTACAAATTTTGCTCTATTTTTGGATGTTGCTAGATGCTCTTGCATCAAAAATACCAAGGAGGTTAGCATTCACATCCAAATAGTAGAATTCATAGCCAAATTCATATTAGTATTCATAGCCAAATTCATAACAACATTTATAGTTGCATTCACAACACATTCATAGTAGCCTGAGTTGCATCATGGAAGAAAGGTGAAGAGCATTAAAGGATTTGGTCAAGGGAGGTCAAATACTCCATAATTGAAGCACCATCATCCAAGCATTTAAGCCAAGGAAGAATCAAAGCTTTCCATTGGCTATATCACCCAAATAAAGGACATAAAGCTTGTTGACATCTACGACCAAATTTAGTGCCCAATATTTTGGGTTTGCAACATTACAAAGGTAAGAATTTACCTTATTCTAATTTTCTAGGAGTTATAAGAGTATAATATAAGGTTGAAAACTATAGGGAAATCAACCATATTTGAAAGAAAAAATTAAAGGAAATTTATAGGTTAATATTTGTAAATTAAACTTAGGAGAAATAAGGATTTCTACCTAGAAAATTAAAATTCCATTATTGCAAATATTATTGTTTTCTAATATTCCAAATTAGGGATTTATAAGGAATACTACACTAAAGTAGGATATTGGAATTTAAAAACATTAAATATCAAATATCAAAAGCTATAAAAAGGAGGTTCATTAAGAATTATCAATAGTTGGAAATAAAATAAATCAAACCATTAGAACCTCATCAAATTAGAAAGTGCTTAGTTCAATAGGAGAAATAAGAAGTAATAAAATTTGATTTTGGTATTTACAAAAATTTACAAAAGCAACCTAAAATTGAACTACTATTCACAAAAAGCACTTTAACACTCATATAGCATATTCAAAATCACTAGCGAGACATAAGTCGTTCTACAAAACTTGATAATAATAGTACTCATTCAAAATTTATCAAGTATCCAATCCATTTGAGAATCATAAGGTTTCTACAAATTCTACAAGGATTTTATTTAATCAAATCTCTTGACTAGGGAGATATAAGGAAGCCTACAAAACCTAAGCTCTACAAAGGTTCTATCAAATCAAGTTCACATACTCTAAACTAGGGAGTCATAAGGTAGACTACTTCAAAGATTTAATTCAAAGTATTCAAAGGACTACTATCAAATCCATATTTACAATTCTAAGGAATAAGAAGAAACACTATCTTAAAACCTATCAAGAAGGAATATGGATGAAATTATAAAAAATGCCTTTATTAATAAAAAAATTATTTCATGAAATGGAATTATATTCTTAAAAATTGATAGATACCCTTGAAGGATATGAGAATCTATCAACTAGCAATAAGGAGAGATTCTCATTATTTCTTAAAAAAACAAAAGAGGGTAGTTTTGAAGCATTAATTGGTTATCTTCATGAAAACCTCTTTAGGGCATGGTGGAATTAAAAAAAGATAGTTATATTCACATCCAATGAGTGTTTGATGTTTTACCTATCATTATTTATGTTTGTACTCACTCAACACATGAAGCAAGCTAGCAATACACATCAATATTATTGTGATGATAGACTAACTCCTCATGAAGCAAAAATTCCACTAGTATCAATGTAGAATCACAGAAAAATGAGGAAAAGGAAAAAAGACATGCTAAAAGATATCTTAGCAAAGAAGACATGAATAGCAAATAAATCATAAATACTGAATAACCCTCAGCTATAGCTCTCTTTGCATCATATGAAGACACTAACTACTTGCTTGATCAAATTATAGTAAGCAATGAAGGAGAATACAAGTTCTAGTTTTGACTCCAATAAAGAAGAAGAACCAATTCAATAAGGCATACAGTGCAATGTGAATACAGAGGATTAGATCAAGCTAAAGATCATTTACAAAGGAAGATCCATATTGAATATTGAAATCTTCAAATACCCAAATAATTTAATACAGGGGGGTGTTAGATTTAGAGTATATTACATCATTTGGGTCATGTAAATGTACCACATTTGGTACATAGTTATATTAGGAGATTACTTTAGGGGGAAGTTAGCTAGTTACTTCAAGCAATGTAATAAATGCACAAGTGGCAATGTGCAAGGTGTCCCCTTGTACATCTAGGTAGAGTGTTGGCCAAGGAATCTATCTTCCTATATAAAGGGCCTCATAGAGACATATCACATATCAAGTGCATTGTAGTAGAGAGTAGTAGATAGTAGTAGAACTCTTGTATGGAGTACAATGTAGCTCTTTAGCTTGTATTAATGGAGTGACCATTACCTCCATATTGCATTGTATTTCCATCATTTCTATTTATAGTATATTTCAGTCATATTGTAGAATTATTTTATTTCATATTTTCTACATCTTATTAGGACCTGTTTTAGATATCTCCCACTGCAGATATCCTCAAAAGCTAACAAAAATATATTTCAAAGGTAGTCTGGGTAACCAAACCACTTGGAAGACTACCACAAGATTCACACCATTTTAGTTGGTGTACGGGAAGAATGCAATGATACCCATTGAGTTTGAGGTAAAAACCTTATAGCTTGCTATTGAGCTTAATTTGAACTTAGACATAGCACAATAAAAGTTCATCCACCAACTAAATTAGTTGGATGAGTATAGAAAATATGCTTTGTAGTGCATAGAATTAATGTAGAAGCAAAGGGTAATATGGCATGATGGCCTTATCTAGCTAAAGCAATTCAAAGAGGGAGAGTGGGCATTATTGTACAACTCTCAATTTTAAAAAATTAAAGGAAAACTCATGTAAAGGTGGTTAGGACCTTATGAGGTGGTTGAAATAATTAATAACAGAGCTATCTATACTAAAACTATTAATGATAGTAATGTAATTTTTACAGTCAGTTAACAATAATTATGACCTTACCATATGCCTAAAATTCACAAATCAAGCTTAGATGCAAGCATGAGGAGACCCCATATTCAATATAATTACCAGTATCATGATGAATTCTAAATCATTCACCAATATATATATATATATATAATAGTTTCTATTAACACTATTAGAATATGTTTTTTTTGTTTTCGTTTTGTTTTTTAGGGTAGCATGGAACCCATTGTATACTGTAGGTGGTTGTGCCTATCAGACAAGAGCCACTCCATCCTATTTTTCCTTGCTTTCTAAGAGTTTAGGGTAGGCACATATTTCCCATAAGGAGGAGTTTCCTACATTCAAGCGAGAGAAAAATGTGCTTACTTCCTACCAAGAATACAATGCCTACTTCCTACCAAGAAGGTGGTGCCTACATCTAGGCCAGTGCATGATTCACCTACTTACCACCAGGAGGGTGACACCTACACCCAATTAAGCATGAAGACATCTAATTTTTGATGATAGAGTATGCCTACTCTCAATATTTCAATGATAGAGTATGTCTCCTTAATTTTTGATGATAGAGTATTCCTACTCCCAAGACATGAGTATGTCTACTCCCAAGATTTTAATGGTAAGGTACACCTACTTCCAAGTCCCAATGATGAAGTACGCTTACTTCCATTATGAATAATAATAATCCATGCTTTTATTTTAAAAATACAACATTGAAATTTGCATTGATATAGTGCCCATTTAAATAATGGTCAATGGGAACGCATCACACAAAGAATGTTGTAAGCTTCTAATTCTCTGGTACACCATAATCAAGCATCATCTAATCATTTTATGTCACCTAGCGTAACACACAACACATTCCACATACTACACCCAGGTAAGTACCTATAGATCAAAATGACTACATTAGGAGAAATAAGGCAATGAACCTCTAAATATTTTTGAAGTATAGAATATAGACATGAAATCACGATGCATATTGATATCGTGATAAAAATAGCCTGAAGGACCTATTATTATAAAAGTGTTGTGAAATCATGACTCACATTGATATCATGGTTGCAAAGGCACTAGAAGGTTAAAACAACAAGGTGTCACAAAATTATGACTTGTCCCTCTATCATGGCCACTAACAGTCAAAACGACATAAGGAAAATAATTTGTGTGATGTTGTGACTTGTTGGCATTTCATGATCTCTAAGGCTCGAAAAGATCTAAAAGCAAAAGGAAATCACAAAATTGTGACTTGTTTTAGTTTTGCTATCACAAAGGTTCTAAAATGAGAAATATGAAGTGATGTAGCAATATTACAACATACTCGAGCATCGTGACCATAGGAGGAAATACTCCCAAGTAGTAGGAGAGTCAAAATATCATAAATAGTTTCCTTTTCATTACCACACGAGCAAGAATAACCTAGATATAGGAAAGTGACACAATTTCATGACATTTTTCTCTATCACAAATACTACAAATTTATTACAAACAAAATCTTCTACGAGTGGTTCCAGTTTGCCATAGTTGTTACAAGATCAATGACAGAAAGTAATCTTGAAGAATGAAGTATGTATCAGATTCTAAGTTTACCTCCACTACCAATTTGCATGCATGGAGTGTTAGCTTACAATTGGAAATCAAACATTCTATTCCATTTTGGGTTGACAGTGCTACATGATGTTTTACCAGATTGGCTATCTAGTATGTTGTAAAATTTTTTTAATATAACTATTTTTGTATTTTGGTATTTTTGAACCATAGAGGTATTATAAATAGGATCATAAAACTCTTGTGGAAGGGTCAAATCTTAGGAATTTACAATTTGAATGTATAAAGACTTTTGAAGGAGCAATACAATAAGAAATATTTGTTTGGCCTTTGGTTCAACATTTTGCAAGGAAATATATGTATGAATGGATGAATTATTCTATTTAGCTATTTAAAGGTGCATGGAATTAATTATATTTTATAGATTCTTGCATGTGTATATTCAATAGTTTTGGAGTTAGTAATCTATGGATATAATTATTGGTTTAATCTTAGTCTACATATGATAAAATTAGTTGGTTTGTTAGGGGGTTTTGAAGGTTGATCTATTCATAATATTTGTTCATCTTATTTTTGTTGTCTAATTTTTACCACATAAAGTTCTAGCATCAACTATATTTACATATCTTTCAACACTCTTTACTCCCCCCATATTAGTTTTAGCAAGTTAGAACCCAACAAGAACCAACCTTCTCTAGATATTGAATTGGTAATGCTCTATAACTTACTTGGTATTTCAATGTTGGCCATGTATTGGGTGCAATAATTAACCAAAGGAAAATTTTTGACCAATAATTTTTGGCACGCTTGGTGGGACCAAATCCCATTGTACACATTGCAGATATTTGATGTTTGTATTTGATCTATTTAAATATAAATCACCTGGCGACTTCGTTCAAAAGACCAAATCTAGAAAAGCTTTTTATCCATTTATTAGTTGAATATCAAAATATATGAAAACTATATCAAAAAAAAAATTTTAGAAGAGCCTATTGAGTTCCTAGAATTGCATCTTAGTAGTCATAGGATAAACCCTATTCTAATCTCTAGACCAGTGTCTTCCCCTACCATCACCACAAGATCAATCAATACTGCAAATACTATCCCTGCAATTCATCCTAGCACAACTACTAGTGGATATTCCAACACAGTCAATACCACCACTATAAATTTGGTTAGCACAATAGAAATAATGGCCACTAATTAGAATATCCAATCCTACCTGACATGGAATCATGCAGGTCCTTTGAATCTGGTCACTCAAAATCTTATTCCTCCAGCAGCATTGAAGGCACTACCCACTTATGATGGTATGGACAAGACTGCTTATGAACATTTCTAGGATGTAGCATCACTGGTAGCTATACATAATATCACTAAAGAAAATATAATGATCAGGTTATTGGTTATATCCTTGAGAGGAAAATGTAATACTAGTACAAAAATATCTCTGATCAAACCATAACCACATGGGAAAACCTTGCTGGTAAAATTATAGAAGCATTCAATGAGCAAGCAAACCCTTTATCCTTACACAATTTACTATTATCCAAAATCATTGTAGAAAAAATAGTTGATTTCAATATCAGGTTCAGTCACACATGGAAGAGGGTTCCTAATGGCCTCAGGCCTATAAATGAATAGGTAATGTATTACTGTCTAAGATACTTCAACTTAGATTTAGGTATGGTAATAAGGTAGTACTAGGTATTCACCTTCCCAGAGATATTTCAAGAAGCCCTCAAGGCAGAAATAACCTTATAGCTATTGGGAGGTTACCACCTTAAATGATAATGCCTATATTTCTAGATTTTTCTCAAGTCCCAAGTGTAGGAATAACTTATCCTACTATTGTTCTCACAGTAGACCTCCAAAATGGCCTAGAATGCCTACCATCCCAACAATACATGTTCCTCTTATACTTCTAGCTTTACCTCTAATATGTACATTACCTACTTTACCTACACCTAATACTCAACTTGCAATCCTCCTAGAAATGTAGACAACCATGAAGAATTTAACAAATTAAATCATCTCAATGAAGATGCGGTAAGCTGAGAGGACTTTTTAGCCAAGAAGGTTTCCACATCTCAAAATACCAATCTACTTCAACCAAAAAGTACCCAGAGAGGTTAGGTACAACATATGCGAATTAAGAGGATAAACAATCTACATCCTTAATTGAAGCTGACTATTGGTGTTCTACATATAATGATCCACATGGGAAAATTCATGCATGATTCACCATTATCATGTATAGAATGTGGTTATCAAGAAAACAAAAAGAACTATGAAAGAACAAGTTAATATAATAAGGTAAATAAACCATAATTTCATGATGCCACTAGTGGATCAAGTTGCAGTCCTGACTAGGTCAAGGAAGAAATCTCTCCAAGTTGATCCAAAAGAATTTAACCCTTTGAAAGTAAGACCCAAGTTGAAAAGGGTTGATCCTTAGATACTACACTTACAAATTTTGTTTAGATATAGGAAGCAACAATCAAGTATGAGGTTGCACAAAAAGAAACTGAGACTTAGGATCACACAAAGGATATATTGAGATATCCTTCCTTAATCAAGTGTCAAAGGATAGAAGCAACTCAAGGGTATAAAGAAGATATGACCCACTTGCAAAAGAAAAGGATAGATAGATGTTGGTTTGGCTTTCATACACACCCCGTGAAAAATGAGCATAAAATACCAATAACACTTATACGGGATAAATCCCACTCACTTTAGGATCTTTTTTGTTATCCAAGGTGTGAGTTACAAAGTTGGGTCGAATGTTTATTCACTCTTTTTCGCTTCTGGGATAGTTTCAAGTGGACTGTATGTTACCTTACAATGGGCTCGACCTTCGTTCAATAATGTTTAGAAGTTGTTATCTTTGTTGACTATCGGATTTATGATGAGTTCTTTGATATAGCTCTTTATGTTTTAGCAGATTAAATAAAACACAAATTTGAAAGAAAATAAAAATGGGTCATTTAACAGTAGAACAGAGAGTAAGGTAGGGCAAAAAAGAGAAGCTTATCTAAGTTAGTTGCAAAATCAAAACTATCAATTTCAATTACACTATTAAACTTCACAATGGAACCAATCAAAGAGGAAGATGTCCAACTTTCTAAGATCACCTTCTACTAAGAGCATAAGACGAAGATAACATAGATTTGAAAGAAAATCATAAATAAAAGGGAAGTCGGTGTTAACTGGTATCTCTCACAAGCAGTCTAGCTTGCTCAGTGAGGAAAAAGAAATTAGGACAGACCATAACCTTAAATCTTTAATTTTTCCTAGCATATAACAAATAGAGTGAAGCCTAGCAGCATATTCAATCTTGATAATGCAGATTTACAACTAAAATAAATAGAACTTTAGTGAGACAAAAATAGAAGAAGGTGCACTTATCAAAATCCGAAAGAGATTAGGCTCCTGGCCATGCTATCACAGAAGAATGATTTCACACAATCCCCAGGTCCAAAACAAAGCATTCAAACAAGATTTGCAAGAAATTGTTAGAATGTCTTTTATTCCAAGTTTTCGCATCCCTGACTTTACATTCAAAAGAAGTATATATAGACTCAGGACAGACCCTAATCTTTTCAAAATATCTTCTTCAAAATATCTAGATCTTATCATCAAAATCCCACTGCTAAAGCTTTATGAAATAAGGTATTTTAATATAGAGTTTCGATAAACCCTAATCACTCTGAAATCTTCATGTGGATCTCACCATGATTTGATTTTATCCTCATCAAATGGGCACTACGTGTACATGTATCTTTATCTTTCGGTAAGCTGTCAGAGCATCTCATTAATTCTTCTACAAAATTTGGATGAGTCACTGACTTTTGAGGCCTTCCATCCTCGCACAACTGCCTTTGTTTGGTTCGAGTTGAGATTCTCTCCCCACAATTACTTTTGCCATAAATTTTCCTGATAAATGTATCCACCGGTAAATTCCTTGAAGCCTGTATTTGTGGCTGGATCTGCAAAATCTGGATGAGTCACTGACTTCCTAGCATCTCTTATCTTTATATTTCGGCAAACTGTCAGAGCATTTCATTAATTCCTCGCTTGATTTGTGCCAAAATTTAGGTTTGTCTGTCTTTCTTGCCATTAGTAACTGTCGAATCACTTTTTGCAAAAGAAAAGCAAAGATTAGAGCTTTTTAAAAAATTAATTTTTTCATTTAAATATTTCTAGGGTTTGGACTGTGTCAAAAAGATTTCACTTCCTTTGGATGGGTGATGAAAAATTTAAAGAATGGCTAAATTATGCAAAATGAATATAAATCCAAACATGTCGCGATATCGCGACATTTTCTTCAAGTTACTTCTTCCTTGTTTGTGCCTTCATGAAAATGGAACATGTCGTGATATCGTGACATTTCCTTGTCTTCATGTCTTTTAGCTTCCGCCCTCGTGAAAATGGAACATGTTGCGATATCATGACATTTCCTTTTCTTCACATCTTTTAGCTTTTGCCCTCACAAAAATGGAACATTTCACGATATTGCGACATTTCCTTCACTTAATCTCTTCCAAGTATTGGACCTCGCGAAAATAGAACATGTCGCGATATCGCGACATTTCCTTCAAGCTATTATTTCTGATATTTTTCCTTCATGAAAATGGAACATGTCATGATATCATGACATTTCCTTCAAGCTTTTCTTCTGAGATTTTCCTCTCGCGAAAATGAGACAGGTCCGAAAATGGAACATGTCGCGATATCGTGACATTTCCTCCAAGCTTTTCTTCTACTTTGCAAACTCTCCAAAAATTGTGGGTTGACTCCAGCGACTTTGTCCACCTGTATTTGGCATTTTTACATATTGGTGAAGGATCTTCCTTACTCAGAAATAAATTTAACATTTTAAAAATGAATTTTAAATTGCTCAAGAATGATCAGCTTCACATGGTGTAGAAAAAATGATGAAAAACTCAAAGTGCCCAGAATTTGATGAAACTTTACAAGCATCTAAAAAGGCCCAAAGGGTATCCAAATTTGCAAACGGATCTTAAAAATTCATCACGGTTGAAGGGAAAATGCATTTAGAAGTTTTCTGGCCAAAAATAAAAACTGCTATTGAAATCAATGCCATATGCAAGTATACTTGGACACTTTGATGTAAACGAAGTTTGAAAAAGGATGCAAGCAAAATTTGGAATTAAAACCCAAAAAAAATCAAGAGGGTCCCTGCGAGAAAATGAAAATTAAATATTTTCAAAGGATGGAATTTCATTTTTTTAGTGGAGGTGTGTTGCTTCTCAACAATAGCCTGATGCACCTATTTATAACATATTGGAGTAATTAAGAAAGACACCTTCAAAGGCTAGTATGTATGATGCATTGTTGGTTCCAGGGTAAATTGACTTACTACAGGAATCTTTGAAATCAATCAAAAATAAAAGTAATCCCCATCCTCATTTGAATCTATCATAGGCCAACTCAATACCAACCATCGATGGGAACAAACCTTCTCCCTTCTATTTGTCTCTTAAAATGGAATGGTGGGTGGTACATAATTGTATGATAGATTCAAGAGTAAAAACTACAGTAATGCCTAAGGTTGTGTGTGACATCATGGGAATGGAATATACTAGAAGTAGCTCGAGATTTCTACAGTTGGATGGCACGCTAGTCAATGTTATGGGAGTGATTAAGGATATTTAAATAGTATTAAATATAATGCCCTAGATTAAATTTATACAAGATGTGCTTGTGGTGGACTTAGAACCCTACTTTAAAATATTCCTATCAAGAGAATTCATAGCTAAGATAGGAGGGTATCTATCCCTTTATTACTCACACATGGAGATCCCATTCAAAGGTATAAGGATTAATATCTTCAATGAGAAACCTTCTTCCTTCCACATTGAGAAAATTGAAGAAGATGGAAAACAAAACAATAGTGTAAGTATGATTACTAAAGAAATAGAGGGATTAGATATGATGGAAGAAGTTCTAGAAGAGCCCCAAACCAATGATCAATTATCGTTAAAATATTTTAATGCTATAATAAAAATAGGGATTGAAACCTATTCAATTACAAAATCTCAAAAGGTTGAGCCCTCTAAATTTCCAAAGCAAGATCTCTCCATAAATAAGCTCTAGAAGCTCTTATTTGATGGTGCCAGATGTAAAAATAGAATTGTAGCAGGTATAATGTTGATTTCACCAACTGGGAATGAGAAAGTTTTCTCCTATAGGCTAACATGGAGCTACACCAAAAATGTAGTAGAATACGAGGTACTCTATTTAGGCCTAAGAAAGGCTAAGAAATTAGGGGTTAAACAACTACAAATATATGGAGACTCAAAACTGATAGTGAATCAAGTCACAAAAAAGTGTTTCAACAAGAAACATTACCTTAAAGCCTACAAGAACAAGGTATGGGATTTATTTGAAGCTTTTTAAGCTCTAAACATTAAATCCATTCCTAGAGAGAAAAATACTCATGTTGACCTACTAGCATCAATGGGAGCCAACTTTTTCCCAATAGCTAATGTCATACAAAAGTTGAAAATAGTAAAGCTGATATATAGACCCTCAATCCTAGACAATGACAACTTATGGAATGTATTTAAAAATGATAAATAGGTGTTATATTTCTATATACATGAGATTAATTGCTCAGGTGACTGAGCTTTGGAAGATGAAGAAGATGAAATGTTGATTCAACTCAAAAAAAATCACATACCAAAAGTTCTAATAACTCTTGAGAGTATTTTTGAAAATAGTGACCATCCACTAGGCCATAAGATAAAAGTTGATAAACATAATTATAAAGAAATTTAATTGGAGCCTGGAAATATGATCAAGGTTAGGGTACAATTCTCAAAAGAGGAGGCTAACCAAATTCAAGAATTATGTAGATATTTTCATGATATCATAGCCTAGACATATGATGACCTTAAGGTGTACAACAAGATGACTATACAACACACCATTGAGCTTGAACTAGGGTCAAAGCCTTTTAGGTAGAAGCAAATTATGATAAATCCAAATATAGAAGCCTTGATGAAGTAGGAGTTGTTGAAGATACTTAATGCTAAAATAATATACCATATCAAGCACTCCACATGGGTTGTGAATCTGGTGCCAGTCAAAAAAAAGAATGGAGATATCATATTATGTGTAGACTTCAAAAAATTTAATAGAGTTTCCTTGAAAGACTACTATCATTTACCTCAAATAGATCAAATATTGCACTCTATAGTAGGAGCAAAGAGATTCTCTTTGTTGGATGGATTCTCTAGTTATAATCAGGTTTGGGTCAAGGATGAATATCAGAACAAGACCACATTTACCACCAAATGGAAAAACTTTGCATACCAATGTATGCCTTTTGGGTTATCCAATGTAGGAGAAAATTTTTAGAAAGCAATGAATATAGCCTTTGGAGAGCTTATGAATAAAGTGATAGTCATTTATCTGGATGATATGATAGTATTATCTCACTAGAAAGAAAATCATGTTGAACATATAAAAATGGTTTTCGAAAAGTGTAGGGATTTTGGTATCTCCTAGAATCCAAAGAGTTCCATATTTCTATTGAAGAGGGAATTCTCCTAGGTCATGTCATTTTTGAAGCTAGACTAGCCATTGATCCAGATAGAGTAAAAATGAACCTTCCTTTGCCATTAAACAAGAAAGGGTTGTAGTCCTTATTTGGAAAAATTAAATTTATACACAAGTTCGTTGTAAACTTTGCACAAATTATAAAACCTATGACTGAATTGTTGAAGAAGAATCTAGAATTTAGGTGGATAGACTTATGGAAAGAAGCTATAGCAACCCTAGGAATGCATGCATAAGTCCCTTTTCTAAACCCTACTTACAATGCTATTTAAAATACCAAAGATAAAACAAAAATACAGGAGGAAAAAACATACAACATGAAATAACAAAAGATAGATCTCTTTATTGATATTGAAGCTCGGTTACATGTCGGTCCCTCTTAGGGATACCCATTATGATACTATAAATCACAAATAGGTAAGGAGTGCCCCTTCTGTGAAGATGTGGTGTGCTTATAAAATCTTCCTGGTTTTGCACACAGAAATATATGAGGGCTTATAGATGCCTCCTTCTCCAGGTCTGTTTCCTAGAGGGATCCCTTTTTGGTCTCGTATGTTGCAATCTTCGTTCGATGTACCTGTGGCCCTGCAAGAAATGAAATACCAATGCACATTTAGGTGTCTGAGATTGCCTCCCTGGATGAGGTTGTTAGTAATCAAAGAGTGTAACAAAAATATGATAAAACTATGCCATAAGGTCATGTCAATCTATGATAATGATGTGAAAACATGAAGAAACAGAATAAAAGAAGCTATGTCTATCTAAGCTAAGCCTACGGGCCATTGTCCAAGATAGCGGCCGCTAAAGTAAACCTTGCCCTCTTTGCCCCAAAGCTATGGGTCAAAGACTATAATATGATGTTGAAATAGTAGGTGTTATGCTCTTCAATTCATCAGAGCTCCGTTGTAAATGTGATCTCAAAGAGAACTCTTCGAGTCTCAAAAGCTCTCCTCAAAAGAATGTCTCTCTCCCCTGATGTGATAAAATATCCCCCTTTGGTGCTCTTAGGCTTGCACCTTTTATAGCGTGAAACCCTAGGTCTATGTCCAAGCCCTAGGAATGAATTTCTCATGCGTAGTGCAAGTTAGCATGAGAAGATTTTGTCCATTGTCTATATTCGAAGGCCAGTTAACTGAAATCTAATTGCCCACTTGAGTCTTCTATGTGAACTGGTCATTAGAATGAGAAGCTTTTGTCCTTTGTTTATTTTTTGGGGTAAGTTAAATTAAGTCTAAATGCAAACTCAAACCTCCCATGTGAACTGGTCATGAAAAGGAATGCAAAGTCACTCCCGCTCACCTTTATTGCATGCAGATTGCCACTTCCACCCGAGATTGGGTCTGTTTGTCCGTAAAATACTTCTTATGGCTTAGCTGCTATCGTATGCAGTGGCTAAGATCTAGCCACTGTCATCTACAATAGCTAATGTTTGGTCACTCTAGGCTTGAGCAGCTAGGATCTGGCCACTCTTGGTTTGAGAGACCAAGCTTGGATGGCTTGAAAAGGCCCCAAATGAGTGGTGAGAACCACTCTTGATATTTGGAAAGTCCAAGATTATGTCTTATGATCTTATGAGTGTGTCTACGTGAGCAGCTCCCCTAAGCATGACACAATTTAGGTGTCTACAGATATCCATTTTTGTGATGCGTTGTGTGGAAAACACAACACTGAGCAAAAATGTAGACTGATCTATTTGTAGGGTGTATGGTGATCAATGGTCTTATTAACTCTGGATGGCCCAATCATGCAATATGACATGCATCCCTTGAATCATTGCCTCAACATTCATAGGACTTATATCAGTGGATTTTGCATGTTAAATTGCATTCATTCCTCAAACTCAATCAGGTAGCTTTAGCTGTTACAACAATTTTTACCGATAGGAGAGCTACAATTGAAGATGTCTTGTCTACTTATGTTCCCAGAAAACAATGGAAATTTGTGATTGTTGTATGCAATGATTCATATGATGAACATGATTTTGTAATGATCAAGTGATATTTTGTTGATTTTGATTATGATTATGTTGAAATTTTGAACTACCTCTTCACACAATGAGTTGGTGAAGAAATGACAATGAATGAAGTGACAAGTTGCTTGACCAATATGACTAATCTAGTTCCTTTCTATCATTTGTTGCTTTTAATGGGACATACCACATCCAAGTGTGATTCCAATTGCTTATGATAATAATCCATCCCTATCTCGAGGAGCGGTCTAACTATCAATAGCCTTCTTAGGGAGTTAGGATGAGTGATTCTATTTATGCCTAGATTGTATCACTTTGACTTAATATTTTTGATGTCATAGGGGAATTAGAATGACCCCTTCACACCCATGGAGTAGTCTGACCATCTTGATCTTCTTTGGGTTTGAAGGGTGACATATCGTAATTCCAAAATGAGTTGTTTTTACCCCAAGTGGTCTTATGGTTGCCTACTCATCTCACCGAAATACATGGAGTGCAAATTGCTACAATCACCAAGTGGATAAAGTGGGTAACTGGATACGAGGCCTACTTGAGATTATGATTTTATGTGAATTTTTTATTATTTTGAACATTCTGATGATCCCAAACCACCAAAGTGTGTTTATTTGCTATTTTTGTGGGATCCCTCAAGGAGAAAATCCCTTATTATAACCTGTGGATCTAGTCATTGTCAGGTACAGTGGCCTCTGAGTTCTTGCCTATGGCCGCTATCACGTTGAGAGGCCAAGAATTTTGGGCCACTGATGTCAACAGGGGCCAAGGTATAATTAAGGAAATATAATTTTTTTTTCTAGGGTTTGACCTATCATTTTCATAGTTGAAGATTCATTTTCAGATCTCTGGTGTGACGACGACGGTTGCAACTTTGAAAATTGATGGTGCTGAGGATATGGCTATGCAGGGTGAGACATCAGCTATTGGAGGAGCTAGAGCTTCTTGGATATTTCTCTCTTCAAAACCCTAGCTCTCTTTTCTTTGTCTAAGTAAAACTAAACCTCACTAAGTAATGAGCAAAATGAACCTCACTAAACCTACTGGCAACAAAAAAAATTCGTAATTAGGCTTAGGTTCCCTTTTGCTATAGTGGGTTAGTCCCCAATTTTACTTTCTTTTAGTGGCTTTAGCCTAGGGTTTTTTAAATTTTTTTTAGTTATTTACCTGCTGTCACCATTTTGGGCATTTTGAACTTAGCCTAGTTTTGATGCTTGGGTGGGAAATTTGCTTTACATTCTATTTGTTTTCCCTCCCTCTGTTATTATTTTTGGAATTATTTTGTTAGTTTGTAATTTATTTGATTTTCTGGCCAAGGGTTCATTGGTTTGCCGTGCTGCCCCTTGGCCGCTATCGCTCAAAGCGTTCGGCTTTGAGCCACTGTTGCTCAGAGCGGCCAAGCTTGAATCCCAACAATAAAAAAATTGACCATTGGGTCTTGGCCGTTGTTGCCTCCAGTGGCCAGGTTTCAGCCGTTGTAGGTGACAACGACTAAAGCTTGAGCCTTATTTTTTTGTTTTTTTTTGCATATTTTGTTGAATTTTTTATGACTTTTTGAATTTTGCTTTTCTTGATTAGGTGCAATTTATTCTTCTTTTTCTTAGATTTAGAGTAAATCATACTCTTTTGCACCATTTTCATGTTTATTATGAATTATGCCTTAGATGCATTGTAGTTATGTTTTATCTTTCTTCTACTTTGCTTAGATCCTCACTGCTCAGGCTTGGGACCCAAAGCGCCTGCTTGACTTGCTTCCTAGCTTTGATGACATGGACTGGGTCTGGTTCAAGGCCCACAGGTTGTAGTATGTCATCAAGCTACCTTACATCATGGTAGATCAGGCCTACCTTATGGCTCTGGCCCATCACTAGGACTCTCAGACTAATACCTTCCACATCCCGACCGGTGAGATGACCATCATGCTAGAAGGATGTGTATAGGATATTTCAAATTCCTTTTGATGGGGTGGCCACTACCTCCTCGGACACTAATGATTAGGTGGTTGTATTCACTCAGGTGTTTATAGGGCACCCTATGGATTCTCTCAAGGACACCAAGTTCGGAGGAGTGGCTATCGGTTGTTGGCATGGGGAGGGCGTCTTTACGGTGAGACATGCTGTATTGCTAATGGTGATGAGCAATGTTCTTATCCTAGATTGCTTGGGTTTGAGGTTCTTGTGGAACCTTCTGGCGATGGTGTAGGACCTATTAGATAACAAGGAGCCTATCATCTATGCATGGGGTAGATCGCTATTGGCTCAGTGCTATGATGAGTTGTACCACATCCATCAACAGGGATGTGTCAGCGTTACCTATAACTTGCTCCTATAGGTTTGGGGATGGGAGCACATTATAGTAAATAATCCTAAGGGGCTCTCGATGATGATCATAGTGTAGACACCAAAATAGCACCAATCCGATTATGTGACTGCAAACACTGATCGCTTTGACAAACACAGCCCCCAAGGCAGCCCTTAGAGGTCAAACAGTGGTCCTAACCACTTCCATAGCAATTTTGTAAGGTCAGGAAGCAATTTGGTACATTTAGACATTTTTCCCAGTACTCGTCTCACCCAGGGACGATTACTAACTTGCAATCGTCTCACCCGGGGACGATTGTTGTAATCATCCCACCCAGGGACGATTACCAAGTTTAACGGGCAAAACGACAAACGATGCCAAGTGGCAGCCCAGAACAGTTAGTTGATGACTCCTACCTTGCACGCGTGTGTAGGTGGACAGAAGGGCCGTTAGAGGAATGTCACAAGAAGATTATGAAAACACAAGTCAATGGAGGACTCCCCTCCCTCATGAGGAGACATGACTGCCACATGGCGCCTATGACCAACACATGGCGTTTGTGCTTCATTCCCAAAGGAGACCCCTTGGGTCTATAAAAGGTGAGACTTTTATCACCCAAAGGAGAGATGTGGAAGGAGTTTTCAAGCAATGAAGTGCTGCCGATTTGAAGACCCACTTGCATCCCTTTTGGTTCACCTTCCCACATCCACCAATATCTTTTGCAAGGGAGGTTGTTGGGTGGCCTTTGGAAGCTCGAACCTGACCCAAATCCAACACATGGACTGAAAGCACGAGATTCCGGGCAAAGGAAACACTAGTTATGCAACATAAGACGAAAATGTAACGCTTTGATCCTATGCACTAAAACAAAGAAAGGAGACAACTTGGAAACGAAAGACAAGATGTAAAGAAATCACAGCCCTCTTTATTCAAATATCTTATCCTCGGTTACATAGACGTCTCCTCCCCTTTTGGGGGCTAGGAGCGTTAAATTTGTCTTCATTACAATGTGTGACCTAGTCTTCCTCTTCCCGCGTGCCCACGATTGCAATGGGCGGGCCAAGATGCTGCCGTCGCTGATGTGGATAAGTTCTTCACCTCTGATTGCTTTTCCTGCAATCAAAGAAACAATAAAAATGTCAGTAGCACCTGTTGCAAAGGAAAGGGGTTCGTTCTCTAAAATCAACGAAATATGCATGTAAACATCTGCCTGAAACGATAAATACGGTGAGTCCAAATAGCTTGAAAACTTGACAGAAAACAGAAAATGTTACCAAAAGGCCATTGCCCCTGAGACGACCGGCCAATCTGCTTTTACCTGGTAATCGTCCCTGGTAAGGACGATTGCTACTGTTAATCGTCCCTCGGAAGGACGATTGCTGCTGTTAATCGTCCCCTGCAGGGACGATTGATACTGTGTTGAAGAAGCCGACCTACCGCTGCTCCAATGTCGATTCTCGAGACCTGCAAAATGCCTGCAAACAAGGGGGTTATGTAATTGGGGCCATTTTGGGACGACCCAGATGGTCGGATTCTCCCAATTTGGCCTCCATCACCGAGAAATTGGACGTTGTTACCTGCAAGTCAGTGGGACAACCAAAATAACAAAAGCATGATAATATTCGATGAAAACCTTTTGAAATCAAGATTCAAGATTCTGAACTATTGAGCAGCAGAGAATAACATGGAATATGAACAAATGACAAGAAAATGAACTACAACTAAATCCAAAAGGTGCGGGGTGCCCAAGTGGGCAGCCCACCGATGGAACTTGATTTTGGCACCAATCCACTTGGGATGGGCCCAAAATCTCTTAGGAGTGGGGGGTCGGCGAATTGGTTGGTTCTGGTGTCCATGTGTTGGATTTGGGTCAGGTTCGAGCTTCCAAAGGCCACCCAACAACCTCCCTTGCAAAAGAGATTGGTGGATGTGGGAAGGTGAACCAAAAGGGATGCAAGTGGGTCTTCAACTCGGCGGCACTTCGTTGCTTGAAAACTCCTTCAACCTCTATCTTTTGGGTGAGAAAAGTCTCACCTTTTATAGACCCAAGGGGTCTCCTTTGGGAAGGAAGCACAAACGCCATGTGTTGGTCATAGGCGCCATGTGGCAGTCATGTCTCCTCATGAGGGAGGGGAGTCCTCCATTGACTTGTGTTTTCATAATTGCTTCTTGTGACAGTCCTCTAACGGCCCTTTTGTCCACCTACACACGCGTGCAAGGCAGGAGTCATCAATTGACTGTTCTGGGCTGCCACTTGGCGTCGTTTGTCGTTTTGCCCGTTAAACTTGGTAATCGTCCCTGGGTGGGACGATTACAACAATCGTCCCTGGGTGAGACGATTGCAAGTTAGTAATCGTCCCTGGGTGAGACGAGTACTGGGCAAAGTGTCTAAATGTACCAAATTGCTTCCTGACCTTACAAAATTGCTATGGAAGTGGTTAGGACCACTTGTTTGACCTCTGAGGGCTGCCCTGGGGGCTGTGTTTGTCAAAGCGATCAGTGTTTGCAGTCACATAATCGGATTGGTGCTGTTTTGGTGTCTACAGATGCCCCTTTTTGGGAAGCGCTGCGGGTGACGCAGTGCTGAGCAAAAATAGATAACCAAAGCACTAATGATTAGGGTTTCTTGGTAACCTAACCAACTTTTGATGCCCCAAGTATGGAAAGGGCATGCATTCTTGAATCCTTGCTTCTGACGAGCTAAGGAATTTGATTTCAAGTGTTAACCTATTTTGGTGAGGTGTGACTTGAACTTAGACATTGATCAGTCATGAATAGGCGAAGGGCGTTTTTACCTCAGGGGAACCTTGTATTCATGATTCACGAAATGCCAAGTGTTTGATTGATTTGATTGTTGCTTGTTTACTGCCCCAAGCAGGAGCGTGATTGTCTTTGTCAATGATTCTTTGAATGCATGTCGTTTTCCTTAATTGGGTGTGTGATTGTTGGTTGGTGACTAAGTGTGACTACCCCCTCAAGCGACGAATCGATGAGGGAATGACCTTTGTGAGAGAAGCGACGAGTCGCTTGACCCAAGATGACTTGTGCAAGGGTGCCTTTAGAGGGTTTACCGTTAAGCGTGTGCAATTTTTCCAACATTTGGACCTATTTTTGGTGGGTGTTAACCCTTTTGGTGATGTCGTAATGAGGTGAAATCATCGAAAACCTAACTTCCCGTGGAGCGGTCCGGCTATGATAGCCTTCTTGGGGAATTAGGAGAGTGATAATTTGGACCTCGACATCGATTTTCTTTGCCAAGAGGTTAAGTGCGAGAGCACTTGTGTCTGGCAATGTTTATTGCTATGTTTTTATGTTGCTTTTTTGTTGTTTTTGTTGTTTTTTTTTTTTTGTGACACCATTTGGGGATTAAATTTTTGAAAATCCGTCTCCCGTGGAGCGGTCCGGCTATGGTAGCCTTCTTAGGGAGTAGGATAGTGATAATTTGTAAACCTCGATATCGATTTTCTATGCCAAGAGGTTAAGTGCAAGAGCACTTGTGTATGGCAATGTTTATTGCTTTTTGTTTTTGTGTTGCATTTATTTGTTGTTTTTGTTGTTTTGATATTCTTTGATCTTGTGCATGATGGTTGATGAATATGGATGTATTATGTTGATTTATTTTGATGGATGCATATGCTATGATGACTGCAAATGTTTTTGATTTATATGTGATATGCGGAGATGAAATGGATGAATGGGATTTGTGATGTTTGGCTATGGCACCATAGATTGTTTAGAACTCTGTTATTTTGTTTTTAGGCGATTGTTGTGATGCATGAATTTGTATGTATACATGTGGTTTTTTTTTTTTTTTGTATTTTTTGATGGTATTGCAAAGACGAAAAGTAGCGCAATTGGTTTAGAAATGTAGCTAAGTTTTTCTGAGACTCAGACAGTTCTAGCTCTCTAGCCACGACTGTACTTTATCTTACATGATTTTTGAACAAGGTATGAATCAGACCTATTTTTGACCAAGCTATTTCACATCCCTGTGTGTGCCATTGAGTTCATTTATGTGGTATTTATCAGGATACCGCCAGTGCCAGATGGGCTTTCAACCGAACCTGTACTGAGGATCACCTAACTAGCTCCACTAACTCCTTTGTTATGTTTAGTTAGATTAATCCGCGATGTTTTCTAGGATGTCATAAGCTAGCTTATCCACATGCAAACATTGATACGTACGCAAGTTAATGTGACAGATATATCGTCATGCGAGAAGACCTTTAGAATGCTTGAGAGTTCCAGGGATTCAAGTTCAACTCCCTTCTTTTCTTCAATTGTAATAGGATACTTGCTCGTTTGTAGTGATAAGATCATTGTTTATTTTGATTTGTTTTCTTCTTTTTTTTTTTTTTTTTTTTTTTTTTGAGCAAGGGATTGGAGTGATAAAAATCACTGTTTCTTAGTGCATTTTGATGTGTGCACTGTAGGATGTCAAATCTTGATGTTTTGACGTTTTGCAAATTTTTTTTGATTTTTTTTTTTTGCAACTATTGAGATTAGGGATTTTTGGGAATTGGGTAGGGGTGATGCTTGTCCTTTTGCCAACTCTCAGCATTCTTTGGGTCATCCGCACAGGGGGATGAGCAAGATAACCGTTTCGCTTATGGTGACCTAGATTCTTTGTGCGAGTTCATCTTTCTTTCACATAACTATGGAATTGTTAATGTGTTTAGTTTGTGTTGGGATGTTACGTATCAAGGTGTATTTCAAGTATGACTCTACCTTCGTAAAATATGTTCGACTTGATACATTACATGGCTAAAGAGGAAAATTTTGGCTGAACTACGAAAACTCGTGATACATTAAAAGACCAGTGACTCTAGTGTGGTGGAAGCAATGCATGGTGTGTCTGTTGTTTTTATGAAATGGAACAGTGGGGAACAAGATGGGCTGTATGAATGCAATGCTTAATGCAGCTACATATTTTTGTATTTTCGATGAATTGAGTTTGGCGAATATGAAGATGAGATGTGAGAAAACTCTCAATTGATGAATTTGAGAATGCGTAGAAATGAGATGCAAATTTTTGTTGTTTTTGATGTATTTTTGTTGTTTTTGATGTATTTTTGTTGGGTTTTGACCAAGTGATTGCGATAATCCTTGGAGCTTTTTGGGTTTGACCAAGTGATTGCGATAATCCTTGGAGCTTTTTGGATTGACCAAGAGATTGCGATAATCCTTGGAGCTTTTTGGATTTGACCAAGAGATTGCGATAATCCTTGGAGCTTTTTGGATTGACCAAGAGATTGCGATAATCCTTGGAGCTTTTTGGGTGACCAAGAGATTGCGATAATCCTTGGAGCTTTTGGTTGACCAAGAGATGATAATCCTTGGAGCTTTTTGGGTACCAAAATTGCGATAATCCTTGGAGCTTTTGGTGACCAAGAGATTGCGATAATCCTTGGAGCTTTTTGGTTGACCAAGAGATTGCGATAATCCTTGGAGCTTTTTTGGTTTGACCAAGAGATTGCGATAATCCTTGGAGCTTTTTGTATTTGACCAAGAGATTGTGATAATCCTTGGAGCTTTTTGGGTGACCAAGAGATTGCGATAATCCTTGGAGTTTTTTTTTTTTTGGTATATGGCTTTCTTAGATATGAAATGGTCGCAAATGACTGATATTCAAGGGTTCTGTTTCCTTGATACCATCAAGAGAAGCTAGCCTGTACGTTCCCGGTCCTATTTTGCTATCAATGACATAAGGACCTAACCAATTTGCCATGAATTTGTCCCTCATATGGGACGGCAAATTAGAGTTTTGTTGGTTTTCCTTCAGAACCAAATCACCAACCCGAAAGTCTCTTAGGTGAACTTTCATGTTGTAAGCTCTCTTAAGTCGCTCTTGATAGATACGTAAGTGCTCAAGAGCATTAACGCGTCGTTCGTCAAGCAACGTAAGTTGGTCTAATCGGGCCTGCCGTGCAGTGTCATCATCGATGAACTCCTGCATTGATATGCGCGAGGGAAGGAATTTCCAACTCGAGAGGCATTACGCCTCTGAGCCATACACTAGTGAAAACGGAGTTGCCCCAGTTGGCGTCCGAATGCTAGTGCGATAAGCCCAAAGTGCAAGTGGGATTTGTATGTGCCAATCCTTATGATTGTCTGTGACGGTCTTTTTAAGGATGGCAACTAGTGTCTTGTTTGATGCCTCTGCTTGCCCATTTGCTTGCGGATAATAGGGTGTTGAAAAGCTGTGCTGAATTTTGTACTTTGTGGTCAAAGCACGCACGTCTTTGTTCTTGAATGATGGCCCATTATCCGAGATTATTTTGGATGGAATACCAAAACGACATATGATGTGATGCAAGATGAACTCCGCAATGCGGGGGCCTGTCGTAGAGGTTAACGGAATTGCTTCCACCCATTTGGTAAAGTATTATGTGGCCGTTATGATAAACGTGTGACGGCCTGACGATGCAGGGGAGATCTTTCCGATTAGATCGAGGCCCCACTATGAAAATGGCCAAGCAGACTGGATTGTATGTAAGGCCTGGGAAGGTACGTGCATCAGATTGGCATGATGTTGACATTTTACGCACCTCTTGACATACGCGCAACAATCTTGCTCTAAAGATGGCCAATAATAGCCCATGCGAAGAATGCGCTTTGCAATGGCCATACCACTAAAGTGGCCGCCACATGTACCGTCATGCGCTTGGGCGACTGCCCAAGTGGACTCTTGCTGGTCCAAGCAACGAAGGAGAATTCCGTCATAGCTGCGACGATACAAAATGTCTCCTATCAAGACATATTTTGCCGCTTTCTGTTTGAATGTCCGTTTTGCGGCATGCGTCAATCCAAAGGGAATATTACCTAACTTGAGGTAGTCTCTGATTGGTAAATACCAGTCCTGTTGATCGGAAACCTCGACAGTATGAACAGCCAATCCCTTTTGAAGTTCTTCCCTATCAAGTGCTGATTGGGATAAAACTTGTAAGAATAGCGTTGTGTTGCTATCAATGGGAGTGGGGGAAAATAAGGACCCCCAGTTGGCACGTTTCAGACTATCTCGGATTCGAAAGAACTTATCCGAGGATGGTTCGATCTGGATCATGTGGACTCCTGGCGTCAAGTCTGAGCTTGCACGCTCCATCGCGGGTTGCGATAATGTTTTGACTTGAATAGTTGTCATGTCACCGGAAAGGTCTTGCGGGATTAGTGACCCCAAGGAGGCCATTGTGTCCGCAAAATGATTCGATGATCGAGGAAGTGCCTCGATGTCATACCACTCAAGTTTTGCCAGGAATTTGTCCACGAGGGCTTTATAGGCCTTCAAAACTGGGCATTTGCATTGATATACCCCTTTGACTTGATTGACGATTAACAGCGAATCACCAAAGATGTTTAGTCTTTTGATGTTCATGGCGATTGTTGTTTGAAGACCTAGGAGCAAGGCTTCATATTATGCATTGTTGTTGGTGCACTGGAAGTTTAATTTAAATGACAGGGGCATTGGAGCACCCTGCGGTGTGAAGAATACGATTCCTGCGCCACCACCTTGCTCGCATTTAGAACCATCGAAAAATAAGGTTATGTCGGCCTGAGACTCAGGCTCTTCAGAATCTGGCGATTCTGAGACATGGAAGACCCCATCATCGGGTAGTTCTATGACTAGAGGCTGATCGTCTTCAAGAGGAGCCTCTGCTAGTTGATCGGCTATGACTTGTCCTTTTATAGATTTTTGCCCAATAAACTCAATGTCAAATTCCGTCAACAACATGATCCATTTCGCCGTGCGACTACTATGATAAGTACGACTCATCATGTATCGCAATGGATTCTCCTTAGACACAACATACGTAGTGTTGCTCGGCATGTAGTGGCGTAGCCTTTTGGTAGCAAACACCACTGCCAAGCGAGTTTTTCAACGTATGCATAGTTAAGTTCGTAGCCCGACCGGGTGCGGCTAAGATAGTAAGTAGCTCTGTTCTTTGTGATGTTCATTCTTACGGGCTAGCATGGCGCCCGAGTGCCACCTCGATGTAGCTGAGATGTATAAGTAGAACGGCACACCTGGTCTAGGTGGTGCCAATGCGGCGGCGAAGCCAAGTATTGTTTGATTTCGTCAAAGGTTGAGTGGCACTCGTCATCCCAATGAAATGTGACCCCCTTGTGCAATAGTTTGTTCATTGGTCGGCATTTGTCAGATAATTGCGCTATGAAGCGTTTAATCGACGCGACCTTTCCTTGCAGACTTCTTAGTTGCTTGATATTGGTTGGGGGAGCCATTTCAAGGATTGCCTTGACTTTGTTTGGGTCCACTTCGATGCCTCTCTTTGAGACTATAAAACCCAAGAGTTTTCCAGATGTGACGCCGAACACGCACTTCTTGGGATTCGATCGACCTTATGCTCTATGAGGCGATCGAGAATCTTGCTTAAGTCACCGAGATGATCTGAGCGCAAGAGAGATTTGGCTAACAAATCATCCATGTAATCTTCCAAAGTTTTGTGCATGTAATCGTGGAAGATATACGTCATAGCACGTTGGTATGTAGCGCCAGACGTTTTTAAGGCCAAAAGGCATGACCTTATAGCAAAATGTCCCCCAAGGCGTTGTGAATGCCGTTTTGAGTTGGTCTTCAGGATTGATACGAATTTGATTGTATCCTGAGAAACCGTCCATTAGGGAGAGCATTTCGTGACCTATTGTAGCGTCTACCAATGCGTCGATGCTTGGCAAGGGGAAATCATCCTTAGGACTCGCTTTGTTTAGGTCTCAAAAGTCGGTGCATATGCGAATCCTCCCGTCGGGCTTCTTGACGGGAACCATGTTGGACAACCATGGCGGATAATCCACGCAGATGACAAATTGTGCATCCAACGGCTTTTGCAATTCGTCTTTGACCATCAAGGCCACTGTTGGGTGCATATTTCTTAGTTTTTGCTTTACGAGGCTTGATTGTCGGATCAAGCGTTAAATTGTGCATGACTAGGTGCGGGTCTAGTCCTGGCATATCCTTGTACGACCATGCAAAAACCTCCTTCTTTTCTTTAAGAAGGGCAATGTAATCGGCTTGCTCTTCAGGGGAAAGACTTACCCCCAGCTTGAGAATCCGTGGATTCATTGGATCTGTGCCGATGTCTACGTCAGTCGTCTCCTCGGCTGACATGTGGGATCCGTCCTCCAACTGATGTGGAGTTGGGATCAAATGGATATCATCAGCTGAGTTAAGATCTACGTTTGGAACCTCGGGTCCCTCTTCGACTTGAAAAATATCCTGAGTTGTCCTTGGGGTGGAATGAAGCATTTCACCGAAAGGCCAGTACTCTGATGGTGATAATGGTGAATTGACGCGATCCCAGTCGATGGCATCCATGTCTAGATGCAATGGCTGTGATGGATCGATCGGATTGCGGATGGGTGCGGTCAAATCAATGGAGATCATGTGGATGGAATGAATTTGGTCTCCAGAACCGCGGGTGTGATGACTTGATTCTTTTAGCTGTTCCCTATACTCTGGATCTGGCTCTACGAGGAACGGGCACGAATGGATCCTCTCTAGGTGCAAACTCATCTCTATGTGTGAAAAGGAAGGCGGGGTCTTCCCTCGATACTGCTTGTCATGATGGGATCTCGAGGTGGACGATGCTCTTCTTGAATTTGGAGCCATGGGTCTAACACTTGGTCCCACCTCGCTGGGTCTACTTGCCATTCATGTCCTAATAGGATGCCCATTTGTCCCATTAGATCTTCATGCGTTAAAGCGCGATGATGTCGTCGTGCGTGTCTGAGATAGTCCATCTCAGTCTCGTCTTCTGACTCACTTTCATAGATCCAAAATTGTTCATCCTCTTCAGCATCTGTTGCTTGTGACGTTGAGGACTCTTCTTGTTCCAATAAGTTAATCCAGTCCCATTGTGGTTGTTCCACTCTTGGTGGAGGGACCTGATTCTCTTGACATTGTGTCGTTTCATCCGGAATCTCTAGGGGAAACGACTTCAAAAAAGTGTCCGGAAGCCGTTGTTGTTCTCTTTGAGGATTGCTCTACGAACTTTCACCTCTCTCTAGCAAAGGAGAGGGATTATTGCTATTTCCAGGGGTGTTTGTAGACCATGGGAGATAGTCCCCCAATGTGTATTCTGTGTTTGGATTGGCGTACGGGTCTTGTGCCAATCCCCCCTTGTTGCCTATTTCTAGGCCTTGCATATTTTCAACCAAGATGTCTAAGGGCAAGGGGTGGTTGAACCCCACTCCTGACTTGTCGTATGGCATATGATATCTTGGTTGGCAAAGGATTCGCGTCCCTTGCTCATATCTGCCTAGCCCATACCCATGCCAATTGCATTGTTCGAGATATTTTAGGGCAAATTTTGGGTTCGACAGATAATTGATGTTTTCGACAAAAGGCTCTTCATCTGTTTCCTTTTGTTCGCATGGTTCAGAACCATGATCAAGGCCCCCATACACAAAATTCGTCTGGTTGGGAGGGTAGCCTAGTGGAACAATTGTCCCTATGGGAAGGCGAGGTCTTCCCATGTCCTGCATGACTCCAATGTGGGGATTGCCACAACGTTTTGCACTAAGTACTCCCCCGAGGCCCGTCTTGGCCATCTCAACGGTGATTGTTGATGATTGGGTAGGAGGAAACGGTAGTCCTTCTCGAGTCCATTCCATGTTTGGTTGTTCAGGAGTCTTGGTTTGTGTTGTGTTGGGTGTTTCCTCTGTTGATATCGTTGAAATCGTGGGCAACCCCTCTTCTAGAGGCTTAACCTCTTCCATGATTTGCTTTCCCTTGTCCTTCTGTTGGGCCACGATAGGTGGCGTTGATGATGAAGGAGTAGGTGATGAAGTCTCACCTGGTTGGGATTTTGCCTTGTTGGCCACCAGTGGTACCTGCGGTATCGGACCCTGTTTAGATGGATTTAATTGAAAATCCAAATGCGTTGATGGGAGGGTCGATTGAGGTATGAATTGTACCGCATTGCAATACTTGAAGGGCTCTAAGTCCATTGGGACTACATGTATTTGCCCTTCATAGGCATACTTCAAGCACTGGTGTGCGATCGAGGGGACACACTTCATGTCCCTGATCCAAGGCCGCCCTAGCAGTATATTATAAGCCATTTCGCCTTCCAGCACATGGCACAGTGTGGGTATTGACTTTTGTCCTACCTGGATAGGCAGAACAACTGTGTCGGCTGTCGAGCAAATTGCATCGTTAAAAGCTCGCGGTGTGTACGTGGAAGCGGTGATGTGAGAGGTTGGCGAGTTTTAAATGTTTTAACGCTTGCGGTGGTTATAATGTTCTTTGGACGAGCCGGTATCTATCGGCACTCTCTTGTACGAGATCCCGTTGACCCGCGCGATAACGTGCGGGGGTGGATCCGCCATGTCATTTGATATCGTTTTGACCTCGTCTTCTCTGAATGTGATGACGGGCTCCGTACATTGTTTCACATGTCCCACGAAGGCGTTGAAAGAATTTGCTTCGTGGGGTTGTACTTCAATGGCTTTTAAAATGTCCATAAGAGCTTCTCTATGGGGAGCTGATTGTTGGATAAGCTCGTAGATGGACAGCCTAGCCGATGTGGTCCACAGACTCTGCGTGAGTTTGGTCCGTATCGTGACCTCGGGTCTAGGCGGAGGCAAGCTGCGTTGGGCGTTGTTGAGGCTGCGATGTCGACGGAACTTCCCTCGTAGCTACCTCAGGGGCAGCTGTTGGGTATCTTCTGTTCCTTGTTACAATGCTAATCATTCCCACAAATCCTTGCGCGGGAAGATCTTGTCGCACCTCGTTAATCTGGAGCGGTTTTGTCTGTGCCTCGTGGGCAGGCAAGGGGTCCTTGAATACCCCCATTTGTTGGTTGTTTGGTGCGATGGGGTTGTCCACGACCAATGTTCTATTGTCGATCAAATCCTGGACTAGTTCTTTGAATTTCCAGCACCCATTTAGGTCATGTCCTCTGCGCCTATGGAATCTGCAATACAATTCCTCCCTATACCCCCTAGGCTTGGGAATGTTAGGGTCAAAAATTTGGATTTACGGCGGAGTAACTAAATTTGCCGGCGACAAGCGGTCAAATAAGGAGTCCCTAGACTCCGCATACGGGGTGAATTGTCGCCTAGGGCGACAGCTGACGATCTTGCTCCTGTCTTCTGTTATCTCTTTCGTAAGCAGGAGGCACTGCCTAGTAATTAGCCCTTTGGGGCTGCGTCTCTTGCACAGGCGCGGGAACATTTATCGCAACTTGATTGACTGCGGCGTGTTGTGGTTGCGTTGTCCCGATTTTAGTGGTTTTGTTCCACTCTTTCTTCTTAGGCTTGGCAATTGCGCCTTCGCCTATCTTAATCTCTTCTATAAGTCTGGCTTGGGCCAAAGCTTCTTCTAGGCTGTCGTATTGTCGCGGCAACAATAGACCGAGAGATTGATTTTAAGCAACTTTTTGCGAACATTTGCGTGAGATCCGACATGGGAGGACGGTAGGGTAACTTAGAAAGCAAAGCTCTCCATCGGTTCCCGTACGCTGCCATTGTTTCCTCCTCAAATTGTTTAAGGCTAGCAAGATCACTAAGTGATGCCTTCTTCCTTGTGTTGAAGGCGAAGCGTTCAAGAAACGCATCTACTAGCTGATCTAAGCTGCTTATGCTTGTGTTTGGGCGGTTGTGTGAACCAATCCGAGGCGGGGCCTACGAATGTGGTTATGAATGTTCTAAGCGACAATGCGTCATTATCTTGGATTGCGAAGCATCGGCTTAGAAATCTTGTAACGTGCTCTTGTGCGTCCTCCTCACCTTTAAAAACTGCCAATTGAGGCAACTTGAAGTGTTCGGGGTAAAGAGGTGTAGGCACCGAGGGATGCACCGGATTACTGCGGAGTAGACGTAATGTGGGTTTTTGATGCCCGGCGACTTTTGTCTCCACGGACTCCAAACGCTCCAATAGCGCTTGGTATGCATCGGAAGATTTTATTTCTTCCTCTCTTGCTTGCTCCCGTTGTACGTTATGATAAGCTGGGGGCCTATGGAGGGGTGGCCGAATGGCAGCCCTCCCTGCCTTGATGGAGAGTTTCAACATGTTCTATCTCCGGTTCGTACTCCTCATAAAATTCTTGAGGAGTTTTTGGGCGAAACCTCTGACCTTGATCGAGTCCCCGCTGAAGGTACCCATCATCATTTCGAGGAGTAGCCTCCCTCTCATGTCTATGAGGTCTCGGAGGCAAAGCTTGACGAGGTCGTGGAGACCCGTCCTGCGTTAAAGGGTTATGCCTCTCATGTTGTTCGGCTCTTTGGACGCGAGGGGTTGGCCCTCTCTCAAGTATTTCATATTGTAACTCATCCGCTTCACGTTGCATGCGTTCTTTATCCAAGCGGTATTGATACTCTATCTCTTGTTGACTTTGTTTAAGCCGCATGATTTGGGCTTGACGGGTGGTATATCCGGCGGCAGTCGGGTCAATTTGATCTACCCTATTTTGTTCGGAAGGTTCAAATGTTCCTCCTATGGGTTTACCTCGGTTTTGATGCTCTAAAATCTCAAGGGGTCGCTTCCCTCTGTCGAGGTAGGCGGTATGTGCTCGAGGTTCTGGCCTCAAGGGGTGATTATGATATCCGGCTGGTGCAGAAGCATAAGGTTCCCGCGTTGTATGTTGTTGTCCTTGAGGAATGCGATGATCTTCCTCATATTCTCTCTCATAGGTGCGTAAGGGGCAGGCGGAGTTAGGTCGCCCTGTGTAAGGAGCCCTACGCTCTGGATTTGGTCTCTCTATTCTGATGAGAGGTAAAGAAGGGACGCCATATCCACGTTGTCCCTCCAAATGGACAGTGTGCCCCGTTAGCGCTTCATCGTGCTGTGGCCACTCATGTCTAGCTTGAGAGGGCGATTCTCTATTTACATTAAGGTCTGCATGTAGGGCATCTTTTTGAGAGGGGCTGCTTTGAATGGGCATACCCCACCGAGGATTTTGAATTGGATTCTTTTGTAGGTTAGACCGATAAGGCGGTATGACCAAATCCTCAGGACTGAAGCGAAGGCGACTTGTGCCTGCTTCTTGTGTACCTTTCGGAGCTGTTGCCCTTGATTGGGCTTGGCTGCGGGTGTACACCATTGCGGTGCGTCCACACTATCTAAGTAGATTTTTATCTTGTTTTTAATGATTTTTTTTTTTTTGTCTACACTAAACAGAATTAAACACACACATTCACAAAACCGTGATTATCTCTTTTAAGGATTCTTGGTGTGCCCTAGACTGGTTTAGTGTATTTTGGTGTTTTGTTTTGTCTTTGTAGGTTTTGTAGAACGTTTAAATGCATCATGTAGGCTCTTATAACTCCCAAAAGGTCGCCCCTTCAATATACCAGCCAGGCCGATATACCAACCTCTCTATATACCCGCCCTTACGAGAGGGAGACTATAGGTACGTGAGAGCAGAAGGTACGTGGTACGTAGGTGGTACGGAAGGGGGATTGTCCTGTTAATGGCACCTACCATAGAAAACTTATCCTCGCGCGCATGGGAATCACCCCAGCTACGCTCGGTCTATCTTCATCAGGATTTACGCCTAACAACAGTTGACAATCAGGAAATGTATGCAAATCAAGCCAAGGTGGTGATTAAATCCACCAATGGTCTTGATCAAGGGCTGGGGTCTTACGACCGGCTCCTTGGTTTAAAATTGTTTCGTGGAGTGTGTGAGGTTCATTTTATCCAACGAAAATGAAACATGCATGAATGACTTTTCCTAAGCAATGCAAGCTAAAAATGAAAACAGTCAAAGAAACAGAAACAGAAACAGAAAATTTCAACAGAGATGATGAAAATCCCTACCTCTTCTCTGCCTGCTCCAGTTGCCTCTGAATTTTTGCTCTGAAAAGTTGCAGACAGAAAATCGTCCCTTGGTGAGACGATTAACAGAACAGAAATCGTCCCTTGCAGAGACGATTTTACAATCGTCCCAGGGTGAGACGATTTCCAGAACAGAAATCGTCCCTTGCAGAGACGATTAACAGTCTGCAAGAAAAAAAATGTACCTGTCAAGCACAAACACAAAAATTCAATCAGTTTCTATGATTTTAAAAATAGGGGACAGGGTCCCACCGTGATCGCCACTGAAAGCACGAGATTTCGGGCAAAGGAAACACTAGTTATGCAACATAAGACGAAAATGTAACGCTTTGATCCTATGCACTAAAACAAAGAAAGGAGACAACTTGGAAATGAAAGACAAGATGTAAAGAAATCATAGCCCTCTTTATTCAAATATCTTATCCTCGGTTACATAGACGTCTCCTCCCCTTTTGGGGGCTAGGAGCGTTAAATTTGTCTTCATTACAATGTGTGACCTAGTCTTCCTCTTCCCGCGTGCCCACGATTGCAATGGGCGGGCCAAGATGTTGCCGTCGTTGATGTGGATAAGTTCTTCACCTCTGATTGCTTTTCCTGCAATCAAAGAAACAATAAAAATGTCAGTAGCACTTGCTGCAAAGGAAAGGGGTTCGTTCTCTAAAATCAACGAAATATGCATGTAAACATCTGCACAAAGCGGTAAATACGGTGAGTCCAAATGTCTTGAAAACTTGACAGAAGACAGAAAATGTTACCAAAAGGCCATTGCCCCTGAGACAGTCGGCCAATCTGCTTTTACCTGGTAATCGTCCCTGGTAAGGACGATTGCTACTGTTAATCGTCCCCCGGAAGGACGATTGCTGCTGTTAATCGTCCCCTGCAGGGACGATTGATACTGTGTTGAAGAAGCCGACCTGCCGCTGCTCCAATGTCGATTCTCGAGACCTACAAAATGCCTGCAAACAAGGGGGTTATGTAATTGGGGCCATTTTGGGACGACCCAGATGGTCGGATTCTCCCAATTTGGCCTCCATCACCGAGAAATTGGACGTTGTTACCTGCAAGTCAGTGGGACAACCAAAATAACAAAAGCATGATAATATTCGATGAAAACCTTTTGAAATCAAGATTCAAGATTCGGAACTATTGAACAGCGAGAGAATAACATGGAATATGAACAAATGACAGAAAATGAACTACAACTAAATCCAAAAGGTGCGGGGTGCCCAAGTGGGCAGCCCACCGATGGAACTTGATTTTGGCACCAATCCACTTGGGATGGGCCCAAAATCTCTTAGGAGTGGGGGGTCGGCGAATTGGTTGGTTCGGGTGTCCATGTGTTGGATTTGGGTCAGGTTCGAGCTTCCAAAGGCCACCCAACAACCTCCCTTGCAAAAGAGATTGGTGGATGTGGGAAGGTGAACCAAAAGGGATGCAAGTGGGTCTTCAACTCGGCGGCACTTCGTTGCTTGAAAACTCCTTCAACCTCTATCTTTTGGGTGAGAAAAGTCTCACCTTTTATAGACCCAAGGGGTCTCCTTTGGGAAGGAAGCACAAACGCCATGTGTTGGTCATAGGCGCCATGTGGCAGTCATGTCTCCTCATGAGGGAGGGGAGTCCTCCATTGACTTGTGTTTTCATAATTGCTTCTTGTGACAGTCCTCTAACGGCCCTTCTGTCCACCTACACACGCGTGCAAGGCAGGAGTCATCAACTGACTGTTCTGGGCTGCCACTTGGCGTCGTTTGTCATTTTTCCCGTTAAACTTGGTAATCGTCCCTGGGTGGGACGATTACAACAATCATCCCTGGGTGAGACGATTGCAAGTTAGTAATCGTCCCTGGGTGAGACAGTGCTGGGCAAAGTGTCTAAATGTACCAAATTGCTTCTGACCTTACAAAATTGCTATGGAAGTGGTTAGGACCACTGTTCGACCTCTGAGGGCTACCTTGGGGGCTGTGTTTGTCAAAGCGATCAGTGTTTGCGGTCACATAATCGGATTGGTGCTGTTTTGGTGTCTACACATAGTGGTTGACGCTCGGACATAGTGCTATGCTGCCAGATGGGCTCGAGAGCATGAGGAGCGTAAGAGCCACACTTTTGCAGGGGAGTTGTCCCACTATACTGATGCTTTCACTAGACTGTTGGTCGGAGATGTCATGTGGTGGCCTTACTATGAGTGTCCTACTTGGGATGATCTAGCTAGTTTTACTGCTAGGACACGATGTGAGCGATGGCTCATTGGCCGTAATATTGCCATCCAGGAGTATTTCTTCTACTCTCAGGTTCTTCGTCAGTACGGATTGCAGTAGGATGTGCCCTTGATACCATTCTTGTATAGGCGCCTCATAGCAGAGAAGGACCTACCTCCATGATAGATCACAGAGCTTTCAGATGAGGAGGATGCCCTAGCCATAGACCCTACAGTGGTTGGGGGAGTTACAGAGGCCTACTCTCAGTGGTGGGGTGATCGGATGTGGCATGGCATCGGTAGCCTAGGGCGCGAGGATGATGGTGGGGGTGATGGCATAGATCCGGTAGGATGTAGGGTTCGAGCCAGGACCGAGGTATGGGGCCAGCCGATAGAGTAGGTGGTAGCAGAGGATCCTGATGTTCCTGAGGAGGAGGAGGAGTTAGAGCCCGAGGAGAGAGACTCTCCTCTGAGAGCATAATTGCATGAGGTCGAGGCTGAGCTTCAGGCCACTAAGATCTAGGTACAATGGTGAGATGCTACGATTGAGCAGCTCTCAACATAGATACAGGCTCTGTAGGCTACTATTGGGGGTGGCGATGTCAGGATGCAGTTTGTTGTTCCTCCTTCTACACCATAGGAGGCTCCAGTGGTAGGTTCAGGGGTAGATGTGGGACAGCTCCAGTCTCTATTAGATGAGCATGAGGAGTGGATCCGAGGACTTATGGATCATGTTACCCTTCTTCAGATGCAACTTAGGAGGCATGGGATTGTCCCTAAGGATCCAATAGGTGTGGGTGGTTCGTAGGTCAGTGGGCGCTCTACCTCGGGGTAGTCTTCCGCCCATCCTAGCTAGAGGACCCGAACTCGGACAGAGAGACCTACAGGCTCACATCACTCGACTCGTGACACCGCCATAGGGGGAGGTGGCACTAGAGGAGGTGATGCAGGGGGCTCAGGCTCGATATTTGATTGATGCTCTACTTGGTCCTTGATCCATTTTTGAGGTCGACTGACCTACATGACTATAGCCCACGAGCATTTTTGTATATCCATTGGACTTGACACACATACTTTTATGATAGATTTGCTTTTTATGACTCATTATGTGTATCATTTATTGCTTATGTTTTTGTTATTATTTTGTTTTATGATATGATGTGATGATGGTATTATGATGATTTGATGAATATGCTAGATGATAGATGATATTTGAAGATGCTTAGATGGATGTGTAGATGCTTATATGATTTGATGATATGATGCGATGTATTTTGATGATGAATGATGAATTTATGATTTGGTATGCAAATGGATATTGCCTATATGTTTTATGATGTGGTTTATGGATGATTAATGACTTGTTTTTGTGGATGCAAATGTTATTGTTAAATGCATGTTTAATTTTTGCTTTAATTATATGCATCTAACTTATGTGATGGAATGGTATAAATGAACCTGTATGCTCTAATCACTTAAAACATACGGAATGCATATGACATTGACAATCTTAATGGGTGATACCACAGAAAGTAAAAAAATAATCATGAATTTAAATAATCACTCTTATCATAAGAATTGATTAAGTATTCATATATGAGATGTAATGGTGTGTAATGTATTTTCTTAATAAGTTTCTATAAATTAAAAGATATAAAGTAGTCAGTGGTCGTCTATATACTATTTCTAATATATATGCGGTATCTGTCCTACTATGTTGATACCCCCTAATTTATAGAATCTTATAAAGAATATGATGGTGTGAATGATGTTATGATTTGTTGCTATGTAAGAATTTTTGGGGCTTTTCGAAGATTCAAACACTCTAGTTCCCCTATCAACAACTGTCTACTTACCACTTAGAATTTTGAAAAGTAAGGCTTTTACCATGGACCTAGTTTTTCATGATCTCTGTGTGTGCATGTGATTGTATATTTTGAGATAGAACTCAAGCATTTCCTCCGATGTCAGGCGGGATTCTTTCAGCCCATTGCTAAGATCAGGGATCCTCAAGTGTTCATCTCATCCTTATGTTGGACTTAGTTGGACTATACCACTAGGCAATATTTGGTTACCTAAGCTAGCTCATCCACATTCAAACATTGGTCTACACAAATGCATGAAGCAATTGTAATAGACATATCGTCATGCGTAAGGATTTCTCCTTCCAGTTTTGTACAATGCTGAGAATTCCAGGGATTCAAGCTTTATTCCCTTCTTTTTGGCTTCTTTTTGGCTTTGGATTTTTGCTCATATGTAGTGATGAAAATCACTGTTTATTTTGATTTGATTTTTTCTTTGAGCGGGGATTTTTTGTAGTGATGATAATCACTATTTATTTTGCTCATACGTAGTGATGAAAATCACTGTTTATTTTTTATTGATTTTTTTGAGCTTGATTTTTTTTTTGAATTTTGATTTGTGTATCGGATTATTGCTTTGAAATCTGGATTGTATGCTTGGCCTTTTGAATATGTACTTTGCTTTGGGATTTTTGCTTATTTTGATTTAAGCAAGGGATTTTGATAGGGTAAAGCTTGTCCTTTTGCCAATTCTCAGCACCTTTAAACCGGTTGCATAGGGGGATAAGCAAGGAAGATCCTTTTCGCTTAAGGTAACCTAGACCGCTTTGTAGCTTTCATATTTTCCTTGTACCAGCTAGGATTTTAGTGTTTCAATTAGTGATGGGATCTTGAATATCCAAGGCTTTATCACAGCTAGGCCTTACCTTCTACTAATCAAAGTTGTTTTCCTCAAAAGTTGATAAGATCACTAGGTGTGGTTGACTAACCAAAAAACCTTATTATATTATGTATAGCAACAAATAATGGTTGTGTTGAAAAACACAATTACACACATGTGGATGGAGGTATGGATATGAATGACTTGTGTGACAAACTGTGGTATCACTTTTAAGGCTCTCATGACATATACAATTGTAATGGATATGAAAATGTAATGCAATGATGTGGATGCAAAATGTGAAGTGCAATTGTTTTTGTATTTTTGATTTTATGTTGTTTTTGTATTTTTGATTAATTTGACCAAAGGGCTTATTATGCCTTTGGGGCTTTTGTTATTGATTTTGACCAAGCGGTTTGAATCACCCTTGGAGCCTTTTGAATTGATGTTTGACCAAGCGGTATGAATTACCCTTGGAGCCTTTGATTGATTTTGACCAAGCGGTTTGAATTACCCTTGGAGCCTTTGAATTGATTTTTGACCAAGCGATTTGAATTACCCTTGGAGCTTTTGAATTGATTTTGACCAAGTGGTATGAATTACCCTTGGAGCCTTTTGAATTGATTTTTGACCAAGCGGTATGAATTACCCTTGGAGCCTTTGAATTTGATTTTGACCAAGCGATATGAATTACCCTTGGAGCCTTTGATTGATTTTGACCAACATGAATTACCCTTGGAGCCTTTGATTGTATTTTTGAATTTTATGTTTTTATGATTTGTTTGTGTTTTTGACATATTTGAATGTTTTTGTTTTTATGACATATTTGAATGTTTTTTGTTTTATGACATATTTGAATGTTTTTGTGTTTTATGAAATATTTGAATGTTTTTGTGTTTTATGTGTAAAATGCCTTTAAGTGAATGATATTGAGAGGTTCAGGCTCTTCAACACCATCTAATGATATAAGGTGATATGCTCCAGGCCCAACTCTCAGTGAAATCATATATGGACCTATCCAGTTTACTATAAACTTATCTCGCAGATGCGATGACAGATTTGAATTCTACTAGTTTTCTTTGAGCACTAGATCTCCAACCTTGAATTCCCTTAGGTGGAATTTACTATTGTAAGCTCACGCAAGGTGATCTTGGTAAACATGGAGATGCTCTAAAGCATTGACTCGACGTTCATCAAGAAGCATCAATTGATCAAGGTGGCCTTGTCGTGCAACTTCATCATCTATGAAGTCCTTTAATGCTATGCGTAGAGTCAAGATTTCCAACTCTAGAGGCATGATGGCTTCAATGCCATATACTAGTGAAAATGGTGTTGCCCCAGTGGGCATTCGTATACTAGTCCTGTATGCCCATAGTGCAAGAGGCAACTGCATGTGCCAATCCTTGTGATTTTCTTGCACTATCTTCCTCAAAATGGAGACTATTATTTTGTTTGAGGCTTCTGCTTGCCCGTTTGCTTGTGGATAATAAGGCATTGAAAAACTATGCTGAATATGGTATTTGTTCATTAAAGCATGCACATTTTTGTTCTTGAAATATGGCCCATTATCCGATATTATCTTAGAAGGGACCCCAAAATGACTTATGATATTGTGGAGTATAAACTCCGCAATCCTTGGTCCAGTTGTTGATGTTAAGGGGATCGCTTCTACCCATTTAGTGAAGTATTATATGGCCGTTATGATGAATGTGTGTCGGCCTGAGGATGGGGGTGAGATCTTCCCAATCAAGTCTAGTCCCCATTGTGAGAATGGCCATGCTGCCTGGATGGGCTGCAAAGCTTGCGATGGTAAGTGCGTTAGATTTGCATGATGCTGGCACTTACTACATTTCTTGACATACTCATAATAGTCCTTTTCCATTGTGGGCCAATAGTAACCCATTCTCAAGATGCGCTTAATGATGGCCATGCCACTAAAATGGCCTCCACATGTTCCATCGTGAGCTTGCAAAACTACCCAAGATGTTTCCTGGGGCTCAAGACAATGGAGTAATACTCCATCATATCCTCATCTATAGAGGATTTCTCCTAGAAAAATGTATCTTGTTGCTCTCTATTTGAACGTTCACCTTTCAGTATGTGACAAACCTTGAGGTATTATTCCAAGCTTCAGGAAGTCCCGTAGTTGGGAAAGCCAATCCTGATAGGCCACAACTTCTATAGAATAGACAACTTGCTCTTCCTGCATTTTTGAGGTAGTGAACACGGATTGAGGAACAACTCTATGGTATATGGTTGCACCACACTCTATAGGTCCTTGGGAGATCAAAGACCCCCAAGGTGCTGTTTGCAAGAAATCTCTGGCTACGAAGGACCAATCCTGATTTGGTTCGATGTTGATCATGTTGACTGATTCTTGATTGTCAAAAGCCTCATGACGTATTGTTGAGTGTGAAAGCACTTTCACATGAATGGTTGTAAAATTAGTAGATGGATTCTGAGGGATTAAGGATCCCAAAGAGGCCATGGTGTCTACAAATCTATTCGACGTACGAGGGATTGCCTCGATGTCATACCATTCTAGCCGGGCTAAGTAGGTGTCAACAAGTTCCTTGTAAGTCTTCAGGAGTGGGCACCTACATTGGAATAGTCCTTTGACCTGGTTTACTATGAGCAAGGAGTCACCAAAGATATTCAATATTTTAATGCCCATTGCTATGGCTATTTGGAGTCCCAGGATCAATGCTTCATATTTTGTATTGTTGTTTGTGCATGGGAAGTCTAGTTTGAATGATAAGGGCAATGGAGCACCCTACGGTGTGATAAAGACAATCCCTGCTCTACCTCCTTGTTCACACTTTGAACCATCGAAGAACAATGACATGTCTCTTTCTTTCTTAGGTTCTTCGAGTTCTGGTGGATCTGATAATGCAAAGACCGCATCATCAGGCAATTCTATGGTGAGAGGCTTGTTATCCTGAAGAGGCGCCTCTGCTAATTGATCTGCTATGACTTGTCCCTTGATGGAATTTTGGCTTATGAACTCTAGATCAAATTCTATCAATAGCATGATCCACTTTGTGGTACGTGTATTGTGATATGTCTTGCTCATCATGTACTGCAAAGGATTTTGTTTTGATATGACGTAGGTCGTATGGCTCAACATGTAGTGTCACAACTTTTGAGTTGCAAAGACCACTTGCTAAACACAACTTTTTGACATACGCATATCCTAGCTCATAACTCACCAAGGTGCGACTAATGTAATATATGGCTTGCTCTTTATCTTGTGCATTCTTTTGGGCTAACATGGTGCCCAATGCAAAATCAGTAGTTGATATATATAGTAAAAATGGTATGTCTGGCCTTGGTGGAGCCAATACTAGCGGTGTTGCTAGATAAGTTTTGATCTCTGCAAAGGCTTGATGGCATTCTTCATCCCAATGAAAGGGGACTTCCTTGCATAGCAACCTATTCATAGGTCTGCATTTGTCTGATAATTGCATGATGAATCTTTTGATGGATGCTATCTTGCCTTGTAGGCTCCTCAACTCCCTAATGTTGGTAGGGGCGGCCATTTCTAGTATAGCCTTTACCTTTGTAGGATCTACTTCGATGCCTCTCTTGGATACGATGAATCCCAAAAGCTTGCTAGAAGTTATGCCAAATACACACTTCTTAGGATTCAATCGGACATTGTGTTCTATGAGGTGATCGAAGACTTGTCTAAGGACTTCGGCATGCTCTTGCCGCAATAGGGACTTGGCTAGTAAGTCATCCATGTAATCTTCCAAGATCTTATGCATATAGTCATGGAATATGTATGTCATGGCCCGCTGATATGTGGCACCAACATTTTTGAGACCGAATGGCATCACTTTGTAACAGAATGTTCCCCATGGAGTAATGAAAGTAGTTTTATGTTGATCTTCGGGCTTAATCTGGATTTGGTTGTATCCAAAAAAACCATCCATTAGGGAGAGCATTTCATGACCTACGGTTGCATCTACAAGAGCATCTATGTTTGGCAATGAGAATGAATCCTTTGGTGTTGCCCTATTTAAATCTCTAAAATCCATGTAGATACGGACTCTTCCATCAGGTTTCCCTATGGGTACCATGTTTGACACCCACTCAGGGTAGTCGATAGGAACTATGAATACTGCATCCAATAGTTTTTGCAATTCATTCTTCACCATCAAAGCGATGGTTGGATGCATTTTCCTCAGTTTTTGCTTGACTGGCTTCTTCATGGGATCCAATGAAAGGTTGTGAATGACTAACTTTGGATCTATCCCTGGCATGTCTTTGTAAGTCCAAGCAAAAATATTTGGCCTCTCCTTGAGGAGAGGAATTAGGATGGCTTGTTCCTCTGGAGATAGACTTTCTCCGAACTTGACTTTCCTTGGTTGGGTAGGATCATCACTGATGTCCACCTCGAAAGTCACTTCTATAGCCATATGTGACCCATCCTCTAGCTGATGAGGCATGGGTATCAAATGAATGTCATCGATGGGATTCATAGGACCTAGTGACTCAGGTTCCAAACCAACATGGAAGACGTCATACGTACAACCTGATGCAAAATGGAATGGTTGTAACATCTCTTCATTGGGGAAGAGGTCTTCAGGCTCTATGGGTGAACTAGCATGATCCCAATCAATAGCCTCTACATCAAGATGCAATGATTTGGTAGGATCTACTAGATTATGAAGTGGAGTGGTCAAATCAATGGAGATCATGTTGATGGATGGGATGAAATCTCCAGGACCACATGGGTGCAATCTTGTCTCAAGGGTTTCCCTTCCATACTCATGATGAGGTTCTAGAGGAATGGGAATTTTTGGATCTGGCCCATGAGTAGGGTGGACAATAGGATCATTGGGCTCTAATTGCTCTCTGAATGTAGGCGGAGGGGGATTGACCATCCGATGAATGGCAGCTAGGTCAATAGGTCTCCCCAAAAATTAGAGATGAGGGTCTATGGCATGAAGTGCCGCCTCTCTCTCTACTAGCTCATTGACTTGCCGCAAGTGGTGAGGTCCAAGATAAGCCATCTCGGTCTCATCCTCAAAGTCATCATCACTTATCCAGAAACTATTAGCATTGGTATGCGGCCCTAAGACAAGGGGCTCATGTCTTGGCCCCAAGTAGGCCATCTCTATTTCATCTTCATATTCTTCGTCACTTATGAAGAATCCATTTGCATTTGTCTCTTGCCCCAAAGTCAGGGGTTGATGGCTTAGGCCTAAGTAAGCTCTTTCTATTGAGTCTTCTGATTCATAGTCACTTTCATCTGATGTATATCCACTCTCATCATGGATGGACCATGTGAATCTTTGCAAATAGTGAGGCCCCTGATAGGCTAAGCCAAGTTGTGCCTCATCATCACTTGCTTCATATCCATTCTCCTCATCCCATGAGTTGTACCCTATTGGGGTGGAATCAATTGAGGTGTTTGGATGATAAGTTTTTGGAGGTGGTATGTTTACCATGGCCACTTGTCTATTGCTCAAATTTGCTATTCTTAAGGGGTGATAAGGAATGAAATCAATGTCTTCTCCCAACCCTATGCTTAATATTTCCAATGCTACTACAAGAGAGTCATCTCGACCTCCGCTATAATAGCCTAAGCCAAATCTATCAGAGGGAAGCTGATATAGTGGCTCGTAGGGCCGCCTACGCCCCTGCTCATATATGCCAAGGCCATAGCCATGCCAATGGCAATGCTCAAAGTAGCTTAGAGAAAACTCGAGATTAGAGAGGTAACGAACATTGACTGTGAATAATTCATCACCATCCTCTTCTATATCTGAAGACTTATGAGCGCAGTCCAGGTCGACATAGACAAAATTGGTTTGGTTGGGAGGGATTCCAAGTGGAACCACTATTCCTACTGGTGGCCTCAAGTCTTTAGGCCTCCCTATGTCTTGTGCAGACTCAATGATAGGTGTAAAGGTAATGTTCTACACAAGGTACTCCCCTATGCCTGTGCTTGCCAAGTGTATTGATGCATGCGACGTGGATGACCCCACGGATGATACTAGTGAAGCAGGGTGATAATCACTATCTTCATCTTGATCTTGAGGATCTTCCTCTTCCATAGGACTTGGTATTTCAGCAATGGCTATAGTTGGCACTTCTTTGGGCCTTTCTTCCTTAACTAAGGGTGCCTTTAGCTTCTGATTATCTTTTGGTTTTGACATTGATGGTACTTTAGAAGCATTGACTATCTTGAGTGCATTAGGAGGTGTTGATGTGCATGGGTCTTTTCTTACCCCTTTGTCTTTGTTATCCACTTGTGTGGTTGGGGATGAAGGTGCCACGTATAGGTGAGTAGAAGGGATCATGAATTCTCCTAGAATGTCCACCTGATTGACGTATTTAAAAGGCTCTTCATCGGCCAGAACCACATAGACTTTGTTTTCATGCACATACTTGACACACTGGTGCAAGATCGAAGGCACACACTTCATGGCCCTTATCCAAGGATGCCCTAAGAGGATGTTATATTGCATAGCTCCTTCCAAGACATGACACATCATGGGGATGGTCTTGTGCCCCACCTTGATGGGTAGGACTATCATTCCCATAGTATTGCATAAAGCATCATTAAAAGCTCTCAATGTGTAAGCTCCTAGAATGATATTGGTCTTGGGTATCTTGAGGTGCTCTATTGTAGTTGTTGTAATGATGTTTATCGATGAACCTGTATCGACCAAAACCCTCTTGAAAGGTAAGTCATTGATGGCCACTACAATGTTTAGCGGAGGGTCTAGTAAGGCAGCAGAAACTATCTTAATCTCATGATCATAGAATCGGATTACAGGTTCCTGGCATTCTTGCACTTGTCCCACAAAGTGAGTGAATGCATTCGCATCTTGCGGTTGAAGCTCAATTGTTCTTAAAATCTCCATTAGAGTCTCCCTATGCTTTGGGGACTATTGTATGAGCTCATAGATGGATAACTTAGCTAGAGTCATCTATAGGTTTTGCTCCAATCTACTCCGAATAGTTACCATAGGTCACGTTGGTGGACCTAGAAGGTTGTCTTGCCTTTGCCTAGGGGTAGCTGGGATGTTCATGGGAGCTGTAGGTGGTTGTGGTTGACCATACCGCCTAGTCCTTGTTGCTATGTTAACAATATCAACCATCCCAACGCATCCATGGGTAGGTATGTCAGCTCAAACCTGATTGACTTGGGCCCCTTGCTCTCGAGGGGCCTCATGATTGGGCAATGGGTTTTTATATATGCCCATGTCTCTATTATCGAGAGCCAGTGGGTTGTCAACTTTGAGTTCTCCCACCTCAATCATGTTTTGCACTTGATGCTTAAACCCGATGCAAGCCTCAATGTCATGCCCCGGTATCCTATGATAAGGGAAAAATTGATCTTCCCTATATCCTTTTGGCTTAGGATGGTTGGGATCTATAAGAGGTATATCAAGAAATCTGATCCTCCTAGCCTCGCTCAATTGATTAAATATTGATTGCATTGATTCTATCAGAGGCGTGAAATAACGAGGTGGCTTGCATTCTCGATTTCTTCCTTGATTGTTCTTTTGGTCATAGTTGGTGGGGGGGATGTGCTTGATAGTTCTATGGTTGTTGTGCACCCCCATCCTTGGGTGTAGCCAATATGACTTGATTGACTAGAGCAAGGTTGCCCTGCTTCTACTTATACTTGTCATTCTTACCATTCTTGTTCCACTCCTTTTTGTTTTGGAGCTTAATGGTTCCCTCATCTACTTTTATCTCTTCGATGAGCTTGGCCTATGCCAAAGCTTCTTCAAATGAAGGATACTATTGGAGTTGTAGCAAGAGGGAGATATGTTTAGAACAAATTTTGGTGAACATGTGAATGATCTCTTCTGTGGGAATGGAGAATGATAATTTTGCCATGACTTTTCTCCATCTATTCCCATAATCCATTACTTGGCTCATCATCATACTATTTCAAGTTAGCCAGGTCTGAAAGGTTCACCTTCTTCTTAGCACCAAAGGAGAAATGCTTCAAGAATGCATTTACTAGTTGTTCAAAGTTGGTTATGCTATGCTTAGGTAGTTGGTTGAACCATTGAGTGGCAGCACCTAAAAATGTCATTATGAATGTTCTTAGCATGAGAGCGTCATTGTCTTCAAGATGAAAATAGGCATTGATAAAATTGGTGACATGCTCTTGTGCATCCTCTTCACCTTTAAACTTCTCTAACCTAGGCATCTCAAAGTGCTTAGGATATGGAGGGCTAGGGATTGATGGGCACAATGGTTGATTGTGTATCTTGCTCAATGTTGGTGAGTTCCCAGCTGCCTCTTGTTTCTCAAAGGTTTTCATCTTTTCAGCAAGCTCTTGAAATACCTTTGATGCACGGATTTCCTCCTCTTGTAAGCCTATTCGCATTGGCAATGGAGGTAACTCTCTATCCATTTGATTTGTTCCATTTTCCTCCCTCCTATGAGGGGACCCAGGATTATGATCCTGGTTTGTTATGTTTGCCCTTCCCCCATTAGTTGGATTTCATTCATGATTTGGTGGGGGGTTTCATTGTGGGCTATCTTGTCTAGTGCGCCTCTCCTTAGGTGAGTCAGTGTGTCTTGTTCTTTGGTGGTCACCACTATTTGCCTATAAATTGTTAAGAGCTAGCCGCTCAGCTTGCTCTCTTAAGCATTGCTCATGTTGGCGCAAGAGTCTTTCTCTTTGTTTCTCTTGTTCGAGAGCTTCTACTAGCTCTCGCTCCTTACGTAATGCATTTTCTAACTACCTCATTCAGTCAATTTGTGCTGTCATAGAAGACTCATGTTTATCTGACTCTATTCTTGTTGTCTTGACTCATAGATTCCTCGAGGGGGTTTCTACTGTATCTGTACTCTTGCTAGTTAATGTGACTTGTTCAGTGTACTATTGAGTATCCCTATGATCAGACTCCATGCATCTTCTATGGGGTCACTCTGAGGTACCCCCAGACTAGGAGGTATGTTTAGAAGTCATAGTTCATGAGCTTCCAGATGCAGAGTTCTCAGTAGCTATAGTTCTTTGAGTTGGTTGAGTAGGAAATCGATCCAACCCATCTAGCTATCTTGTTTTCCATGGCTGGTCCCATGGGGTGCCATTTACTCCTATGAGGTCATAGTCTATGGGAATATTTCCTTTTGTGTGAAGGGTTTCTTCTATATGATTCCCATGACTAGATGTAGCTCTAGTTTCCTGCCCTTCAGTGGGCAGACCTATTTCATATGTTTCTTGTGAGTCTTGAGGTGTTGCAATTCTTGTTTGCCTTCTTGATGAAGAGGGCTTGGTGGTAACATGTTTTCTCCATGTGGATGGAGATGTAGCAGTCTCGTCATCCCTATGTGAAGAATGGGTCTTAGAACCTTCTTTATGTCCATGTGAGGAGGAAGCCCTTGAAGCTTCCTCACATCTTTGAGATGTTTCTATGTGTTTAGAGGAGGCCCTTGAGGTCTCCTCATGTCTCCTTGATGAGGATGGTTGTGAAGCCTCTTTTTGTTTATGTGACTTTGTTCCATGATGTGGTTCCTTACTTGGGGTTTCTCGAGGAGATCCCCCAAGGGTTGAGTTATCACCCCTTAGGCTCATGGAGCTACGTCTCACGGTCTTACGGGTAGGTCATTCAATGTTACTATGACTCTGCCTATGGGCATGAATTGCTTTTGTCTCTCCCTCGATATCAGACCGAGGGTGCTTACTTCTTGTTTTGACCATGTTGTTTTATGAATTGATCTTTTGAGTTGCAATTTAGGAATGACCACACAATACCAAACAAATGTTTATCTTGATTACCGATTTGAGTGTGCCCTAAACTATTTGATGTGTTTTGATGTGTTGCTCTTTCGATTTCTTTGCTCTTGTTCTTGGATTAAGAATGAGAAGACTCATCCATAGTGACAATCAAGTACACTCATGCCAAACATGATTTTCTCAAAAGAAGCTAGGGTACACCGTTGAAGACCCAATGGAGGGTTCGCCTAGCTCTTCCACTCTGAACCAATGATTGTTCCAATAGTGGGAGATAGTTTGAACACAAGTAACTTAGTGTCACTATAAGTAAGTTTCTCAATCCATTTCTAGGAAGCTCTAGGGGGAAAACCAGTGGAAGGAGATGAATTCCAACGTCACTGGACTAAATTGAAGGTTGGTGATGAAATCCAACTCTCCAATTTTTAAATGAGACGTGCGTGTGTGGTGTTCATTTTAAGCTTGCGTAACATAAAGTGCATCATATAGCAGCAATGAATCTTTCCTATATGCCTAAGTGCAAAAATACATTTCAATATTCAGAAATATGCATGAACTACTATGATTTGTATGAGCGCACTTTATCTCGTGCAACTATGGCCTCTAGCAGGGCCTCAAAGCAAGCAAACAACATACAATGTCTAGCACATTGGATTCTAGGGTGAAATTTTTAGGCATAAGCCATTGTTCCTAGCAATGCCTAGTGGAAAATTTAAAAGAAGATCTAAGATATGTGAAATGCTTAATTCTTTCTTCTTTTATTCCTTCAATTTCCAAACATAAATGTGCTTTAAGTTCTCTATTTTAAACACACAGAAGTAGATAGAAAGTTATAAAATATCAGAGAAGCTATACCAACCTTTGATCCAGCTCAGAGAGTCGATGTTTTGACCTCTACTGCACTCCAGTCCTGACCATTGTTGACCAGAGCGGCTGGTTCTTGGCCATTGTAGCTCAGAGTGGCTAAGCTCTATTGGCTTGTAGCTCAGAGCGGCTAGTTTCTGGCCACTGTAGCTCAGAGCGGCTAGACCTACACACAAAATTAAGTTAGTATTCTGATAGAAAATGAAAAATTAGTGGTGGTCCCACCATGATCGCCATCTGTAGTGACCCCGAGAATGCACGCACCGGTCCCTTTTCTAAAACCCTACTTGCAATGCTATTTAAAATACCAAAGATAAAATGGAAAGACAAGAGGAAAAAGCATATAACATGAAATAACAAAATATGGATCTCTTTATTGATATTGAAGCTCGGTTACATGTCGGTCCCTCTTAGGGATACCCATTTTGATACTATAAATTACAAATAGGCAAGGAGTGCCCCTTCCACGAAGAGGTGGTGCGCTTATAAAAGCTTCCTAGTTCCACACATGGAAATGTATGAGGGCTTACAGATGCCTCCTTCTCTAGGTCTATTTCCTAGAGGGATCCCTTTTGCTCTCGTATGTTGTAATCTTCGTTCGATGTACCTGTGGCCCTGCAAGAAATGAAACAACAACACACATTTAGGTGTCCGAGATTGCCTCCCGGATGAGGTTGTTAGTAATCAAAGAGTGTAATGGAAATATGATAAAACTATGCCATAAAATCATGTAAATCTATGCTAATGATATGAAAACATAAAGAAATAGAATAAAAGAAGCTATGTCTATCTAAGCTAAGCCTGTGGGCCACTGTCCAAGACAGCGGCCGCTAAAGTAAACCTTGCCCTCTTTGCCCCAAAGCTATGGGTCAAAGACTGTAATCTGATGTTGAAATAGTAGGTGTTATGCTCTTCAATTCATCAGAGCTCTATCGTACACGTGATCTCAAAGAGAACTCTCCAAGTCTCGAAAGCTCTCCTCAAAATATGTCTCTCTCTGATATGATAAAATATCCCCCTTTGGTGCTCTTAGGCTTGCACCTTTTATAGTGTGAAACCCTAGGTCTATGTCCAAGCCCTAGGAATGAATTTCTCATGCGTAGTGCAAGTTAGCATGAGAAGCTTTTGTCCATTGTCTATATTTGAAGGCTAGTTAACTGAAATCTAACTGCCCACTTGAGTCTTCTATGCGAACTGGTCATTAGCATGAGAAGCTTTTGTCCTTTGTTTATGCTTGGAGGTCAGTTAACTTAAGTCTAAATGCAAACTCAAACCTCCCATGTGAACTGGTCATGAAAAGGAATGCAAAGTCACTCCCGCTCACCTTTATTGCATGCAGACTACCACTTCTCCCGAGATTAGGCCTGTTTGTCGGCAAACCGCTTCTTATGGCTTAGCCACTATCGTCTATAGTGGCTAAGATCTGGCCGTTGTCATCTATAGTGGCTAAGGTCTGGCCACTCTAGGCTTGAGTGGCTAGGATCTGGCCACTCTTGGTTTGAGCGGCCAAGCTTGGATGGCTTGAAAAGGCCCCAAATGAGTGGTGAGAACCATTGTTGATGCTTGGAAAGTCCAATATTATGTCTTATGATCTTATGAGTGTGTCTATGTGAGTAGCTCCCCTAAGCATGACATGATTTAGGTGTCTATAGAAGCATTCAAGAAAATTAAGGAAGCAATTGTGCAAGCACCAATACTTATCAATCCAAATTATTCAAGGGGTTTCATCCTATATGCCATTGGTGAGCAAGAGAGTTATGTTGCAGTTCTTACTCAGAAAGGGGAAGATAATGAGGAGAGACCCATTGCCTTCCTAAGTCAGACTATGCAAGATCATGAGGAAAGGTATAACTTCATTGAGAAATAGGTATATGCAATCATGAAGTCCCTAAAGAAATTTAGACACTTCCTATCCTAGAGCAAGACCCTAGTATATGTGATACACCCTGATGTCAGGAACTTTATAATACAGGGAGAACTTGGTGAGAAAAGGGTTGGTTGGGTGTCAAAAATCCAAGAGTATGATGTAGAGATTCACCCAACCAAGCTGGTAAGAGGTAGAACTCTATGCCAGGAGCTAGAAAGATAGGCTATAATAGAATATGTAGCATGTCAAGTCCCAGAATCCATCCAGGAAGATGAACAATTTTTAGAAACTTCAGATTGGGTTGATGAACTTACAAACTATTTTTAGATAGGAGCATGCCCAAGTGGTCTAAATGCCTCACAAAGAAGAAGGTATAGTTGCAGGCCTTAAAATATACTCTGTTACCAAAAGGCCTATATAAAAAAAATCTGGATGGTGTTCTGTTGAGATGTATCAAAGATGATAAGAAAAATAAAATATTGGAGGAGTTCCATGGAGGCATATCAAGAGGTCACTATTCAGGTAGAACCACAACTCTAAAGATACTGAGGATAGGTTGTTATTGGCCAACTATCTTCTCCGATGCTTTCAAAGTAACCATAACATGTGAAGAATGCCAAAGATATGTAGGAAGAAACAAAAATGCTTCCTTACCTCTCAAATCCATTCAAGTGGAAGAACCTTTCCAACAATGGGGTTTGGACTTCATAGGGGTGATAGAACCCAACTCATCAGTAGGTCACAAGTACATCTTAACTACTACAAATTATTTCACCAAATGGGTTGAAGCTATACCCACTAAGAAAGTTGATCAAGAAGTAGTGATGGAGTTTGTTGAAAGTTTGATCACCAAGTTTGGTATACCTGATGCATTGGTTAGTGATAATGGCCCATCCTTCATTGGAGTAAAAATGATTGATTTTACTGGTAGATATGGGATCTATCTAAAAACTTCTTCCAATTACTACCCATAGGGAAATGGCCTAGAAGAATCCACAAACAAGAATTTGCTTAGGATTCTGAAAAGAAATTTGAAAGATAACAAGAGGAGTTGGCATTCATTAATAAATCAAGCACTATGGGTAGATAGAATCACCATTAAGAAGTCTATAAACACATCCCCCTATGCTTTGGTGTATGGTAAAGAGGTTGTCCTCCCCATTCATATGGAGATACCTACTCTGAAATTACTCAATCAAACTGATACTACAAAAGGAGATCCGGTGGAAGATAGGTTGATGCTACTTTTACAGCTAGAAGAAAAAAGGGAACAAGCATATGCTTAGTGCCAGAAAAATCTAGGGGAAACCAAAGGGTGGTTCGACAAGAAGACTACTTTTAGAAAATTCAAGGTTGGAGATCTTGTCCTAAGGTGGAATGAAAACAAGGCAAAGCCAGGAAACCATCAAAATTTTGATGCATTTTGGGAAGGCCCATTCAAGATAATTGTTAAGAAGCAACACAATGCTTTCCAACTACAAGATGAGTAGGGAAGAATCCAACCTATCCCTATCAATGGTTTCCATTTGAAACTCTACTTTCATTGATAATTACCACCCCTTGTATTTTTATGTATCATATGTACTTTTACATATTTTTGTGAAAACATCATGATTTCGTGACATGTTCCAATATCATGACAACATTGAAGGCAAGCTTATGAAATATCAAAAGTGACATGATATCATGATAGGTTAGCATTTCATGATCAACAATCAAGACCCTAGTCACGTGATGAGAGGGAAAACTATTTTTGAATTTTGAAAAGGTTTCAGGAAGTGTGATGTCATTAATGTAGGGATGGCTATAATTCATCCAAAAAAGGTGGTGCATGAGTGGAATATGAAATGATATCTCTAGTATTTCATCGAGCAAGTGGCCACCCACTATGGTTATTTTATATTACCCTAATTCTAGTGTGAGCTCTGTATATGGTGAAGAAAATCCTAGCTGCCCTCCATTTCACTGAAGCCTTGCTGCAAAATCCCCTTCCTTTGACATAATTTCTTCCCTCGCTCCATAATTTTCAATATTTTTTTTAGTACAATGGCAACTTCATCCTCAGCCATTGAAGCAGTAATGTAGACAAAATATGAGAAACATGTAAATTTCCAAGACAAGGATGCGAGAATTGTAGACATAGTGGTCACATGGAAGGGTGCCAAAAAACTCAGAAAGGACATTGAAGAGAGGGTTTCTACAGGTATTTCCCCATCATGTCCCATTACTTTCCCTTTTCATTCAATGCTTTCTTGGTATATCTGCACTCCCGTTCATCCTTACCCCGAGCTCATCCATAGCCAAGTTTTACGACCCCAAGCACAAGATTATCCAAAACATGCAAGGAAGAGTCCTCTTTACCCTTAGTCCAGAAGTTTACATAGCTACCTTTGTTGTGGGCCTGGCCTATGCTCTAAAGCCAAAAAATTTGACCCTAGTGACCAAGCTAGGTACTATACCCTGACCAATGGAATAAAATCTTTCCTAGAGTTGCAATTGAAAAAGCCACCCATAGGGGGAAATTTACCAACAACTCCCATCCCCCTTTCTGAATTCAAGAACCCAGAGCTTTTCTCTATGTTGGTAGTAATAGTTGGGTTGCCTTCAAATGAATAGGTCCATGGTTGGCAAATTATCATAGCCCAATGCATTTCTAACCCTAAATTCTATGATACTATTGTTATGGACCAAAGCACCAGGCCCCTTTTCTTCGATTGGCCAACCTTCCTCCACAAGAAAATTCATGAATAATTATCCAAGATGAAGAAGGGTATCCTAGTCTCTTTTAGATATTGTTCTCACTTGGCCTGGGTCTTCTTCTATTTTATGGTGCGAGAGATTTCTTTCATACCTATAGTGGATAAATATGATAAGGGAAGAAGACTACCAGTGTATTCATGGACCACTATGCTCTCTACCTTCGAGACCTATTACAACTTCAACGGGATTTTTGGGTCCTACCCTAAAAATCATGTATGGAGAAATGAGTAGGTTATCCCCAAAAGCTAAGAGTGTTTTGTAGAACCCGCATGCAGAGGAAGGATACTGGTTTATTTTGACTTAGGGGGTAGTCATCAGATTATATGGGTTCACTGGGAAACCCTTTCTACTTCCTCATTATGTTATTGATCGGTTGTTCACGATGGAGTATTGTAGATAGACTGAATACATCAATTTTAAACATGGTACAAGGATAGGAAAGAAAGGGACTTGCACTCTACCCTTTCAATTCAAAGGTATAGTTGTATCTAAGAAAGGGCACCATGAATAGGTTGCTCAGGTCCTGAGAAACCTAGGTTTGGTAGAGTTGCCATAGTAATGGAGGTATGACCTAGATGGCAAATTCAAAGAAAGACTCTCCATCCTCAATAATTACATGCTAAAAGATTTCAAAAAAATAGCCAGGGAATAAATTGAACAAAAAATAAACAATGATGAATATGAAGAACTTGAGTGGCACGTAGAAGAGATACAATTGTTACTTCCATGGCATGATTTCGACAAATAACTGGTGGACTATAACCCAAAAAATAATGAGAAATATTTTTTGGATGAAAAAACCATTTATAGAACGCAAAAAAGGGGCCCTATATGGATTGAGCCTAAAATTCATGCATGGTGGGTCATGATGGTCCAAACCAATTCAACCACTTCAAGGTATGGTCTTAATAATAATGATGAATTTTCTGCTAGGTATGATGCATATCACAATATCTAGGTAGAGACCATTGGAAACAAGATTTCTTTAAGCTTCTGTAGCACCTGGAGAGAAGGATCTATAGAAATTGATACACATAAGAAATAAGGTAAAGATAAGGGGAAATCAATTGCTCAATGCAAGAAAAAAAGTGCCAAAATTACAATCCCCTTTCATCAAAAGGAAAATCCATTATGTACACCCCTACACAAGAGCAATTGGAAAGGTATGCAAAAGCATTCCTGATAATGCAAAACATGGGTTACACTGGAGAAGGTCTTGGAAAACATGGTCAAGGAATGACTGAGCCAATCTAGGTGTAGACAAGGACAAGATGATTAGCTCTAGGGGCAAAGAAGTCCAAGGACAAATACCTCAGATCAACCACCCTAAAGTTCATACCACCTAGGGGTGCAACTCCTTCCCTAGTTGAGGTAGCACAGCCTCAATAGTGGGACTCAAAGATAGATTCTGATGATGCCCCTCTCATTATGTGCAAAAGAAAATAAAGGAGTGCATCTGGAGGAGAAAGCACACAAAATAGGAACAAACAAGGAGAGGTTCAATAAAAGGAAATTACCCCAGAGCAGGTCAAAAATATAGAGCAACTACTTCAGCAATAGGATGTGGCTACCTCTAGGTATGAAGAAGTAGTAGAGCAACCATTACCCATAGGAGGTACAAATGAACAAGCCCAACCATAGCTAATGATGCTAGGTATGAATTCTCTTCATCCATATTCTTCTCTTCCTCCTCTTTCCCCATAAAAGTCTCCCTCATTTTCTATTTCAAAATATGTTCCACCACCTCCAACTCAGTAACCTTCACCACCACCATCTCCAACTCAGTAGCCTCCACCTTCTCCACCACCTATTTCATCCATCCTAATCAAAATAGTTAACATCCCATCACACCCTATTTCCTTTATTGTCTCTCTAGAAATGTCCATCATAGCTCCCACAAGTGTGGATTCTACCCTTATGACAATCCCATTCTCCCCCACTATTCATTTCCCACTATTGTAGTCACTTTCAACTTCCTCTATCGAGACTCATCCCACTATTTCCAAGCTTAAGAAAATCAAGAAGACCAACAAGAATGCCTATGACTGGTGGAATACCCAGTGTGCCTAGGCCTCCAAAAGGCCTACCCGTTCACAAGAAATGGTTGCACTAGATCCAACCACCATGTAGCGGACTAAGATGAAAATCATATCATTGGTCAACAAGCTTGAGGGAGAGATGACCATAGAAGATTACCAGACTGAGGTAATAACTAAAGATATTACTCAACTTCCAATGCAGGATGAGTGGGGAATGGCCCAGGCTCATTTGGAAACTATTTACCTGCATGGGGAATACTTTAAGGAGAAGTTTACAAGGGTTGAAGAGACCATCAAAGAGCTAGAAGTAGCATTAAGTGAGTAGAAGACTATTGAGAAGGCCTTGAAGAATGAGGTCAAGAAATGGCAAGATAGATTTCAGGAGATGGCTAAGTACAAAAAGGAAGTTGAAGACACCACTAAGCAAAATCAAATTTTGACTAAACAAGTCAAAGGTCTTTAGTAGTAGCTCCAAGAAGAGAAGACCAAGGCCATAGGATTCTCAAAGGAAAAGGCCAAATAAGTGAAGAAGGAGATATTTGGAGACATCCTAGAAATGAGCCTTAAGGTACGACTAGTGTTGTTATACATGGAAGAAGTGAGAGAAGTGCTAGAGATCTTGGAGGATGAATTCAAGGAGGCTGAAGGCTTCATGCAGTCAATATTGACTACAGCAATAAACATCCAAGCTCTAGCTAAGAGCATATTTGAAAGGGTAGAAAATAAAACCCCCAATAGAAGATGGTCCAATGCCAAGATAGTTGCCTAGTATTTCATCAAAAGGCACAAGCTTATGACTCATGGTTGGCAGCTCATTCATGAGCTCAAATATGAATCCAAAGGTATACTAAAACATCTAAGTTTGGTCGAGAAATGTGGATTCCCAAGATTTTGGAGTGAAGATTCCAGCATCTTAGTAGAAGAAGAGCTCAAGGCTACCCTAAAAGCAACCATGGAGGATGAATCTGAGATAAATGAGTGGCCAGAACCTATGCAATAGGAGCTCATATTCACACTAGTGCAAAACCTTACTCAGATCAAGTCATGCCTGCACAAACTAATTTTGAGATCTAAGACTTTCTCCTACGACAAATCCTCAAAGCTAGAATTCATTCATCAATAGTTCATAGAGTCTTCAAACCCTGATGATGAAACTTGGGAGCTAGCTTGCCAAGCCTACAATGAGATCACAAAAAGGATACAAGACTTGAATGCTGAGAATAGAGCCCAAACAAGGGAAGAGGTGAGAAAAGAAACAAAAGAAAGGGTTGAAGCAAAAATAGAGGAAGAAGTAGGAGGTGACACAGAAAAAGAAGAGGACGAAGAGGATGAAGGAGAAAAGAAAGGAGAAGAAGCCCTCGAGAATTAGAGGGGTGAATAAGAGAGCCTTTTTCATTCTCAAAAACCCCCCTCAATTTTTGTTTTGTTATTCCATTCATTTTACTTTCACTTCCTACCATTTTTTCCAAATTTTCATTCATCCATCCTCCCAAATTTATCATTCTTTTTTTAGACTCTATTACCCAATGAATAAGGCTCTAAGTTCTACAAATTTTATGAGAAAAATACCCTAGGAGACACCAATAATGTAGGTCAAAATGACTACATTAGGAGAAATAAGGTGATGAACCTCTAAAAATTTTGAAGTATAGAAGATAGGCAAACAAAATCATGACCCGTCTTGATATCATGACCAAAACAACCCAAAGGACCTTTGATTCTGAAAGTATCATGAAATCATGACTTGCATTGATATCATGGTTGCAAAGGTACTAGAAGTTTAAGAACAACAAGGTGTTGCAAAATCATGACTTGTCCCTCTATCGCGGCCATGGATAGTCAGAAAGACCTAAGGCAAAAAATTGGTGCAATGTCATGACCTATCATCATTTTGTGATATCTAAAGATCAAAAAGGTCTAAAAGCAAAAGGACATAGCAAAATCATGACTTGTTCTAGTTTCACCATCACAAAGGTTCTAAAAGGAGAAATATGAAGTGATGCAATGATATTGCAACATACCCCAACATCACGACCATAAGAGGAAATACTCCCAAGTAGTAGGAGAGTCATGATATCATGACTAGTTTTTTTTTTGCTACCACATGAGCAAGAAGAGCCCAGATATAGGAAAGTGACATGATTTCATGACATGTTCCTCTATCATGACCATCACAAAGTTACTACGAACAAAATCTTCTATGAGTGGTTCTAGTCTGATGTAGTTGTTACAAAATCAATGATGGCAAGCAATCTTGAAGAATGAAGGATGGATCAGATTTTGAGTTCACCTCCACTACCTATTCACATGCATGGAGTGTTAGCTTACAGTTGGAAATCGAACATTCTGTTCCATTTTGGGCCAATGATGCTACACGATGTTTTACTAGATTGGCCATCTAGCATGTTGTTGTAACAGTTTTTGAATATAACTATTTTTATATTTTGTATATTTGAACCATAGAGGTATTATAAATAAGAGTAGTAGACTCTTGTGAAAGGGTCGGCTCTTAGGCATTTACAAGTTGAATGTATAAAGACTTTTGAAGGAGCAATACAATAAGAAATCTTTGTTTGGCCTCTGGTTCAACATTTTGCAGTCAAATGTATGTATGAATGGATGAATTCTTCTATTTAGCTATTTGAAGGTGCATGGCATTAATTCTATTTTTTGGATTCTTGCATATGTATATTCAATAGTTTTGGAGTTAGTAATCTATGGATCTGGTTATTGATTTAAGATTAGTTTGCATATGATAAAACTGGTTGGTCTGTTAGGAGGTTTTGAAGGTTGTTCTATTCATAATATTTGTTCATATTCTTGTTGTTGTCTAATCTGTACCACATCAAGTTCTAGAATTAGCTATATTTACATCTCTTTCAGCACTCTTTACTCCCCCCATATTAGTTTTAGCAAGTTAGAACCTCACAGGAACCAACCTTCTCTGGAGATTGAACCGATGAAGCTCTGCAACTTGCCTGGTATTTCAATGTTGGCCATGTATTGGGTGCAATAATTAACCATAGGCAGATTTTGGACCAAAAGTACTAGTATTTTTTTATTTATTACATGCATAGTTATCATAAAAATCATTTATGTGTTAAGTTTTGATATATGCCCCCACATTTTTCACCCAATCATTCAAATCCCATGTCAACACTCAACCACATGGCACCAATTGGGTATGATAAAATCTATTATTAAACCTAACTACATCCTATCACATGTCTCAAAAATAAAAATATTGATTACGATGATGTAGAAATTATGCTAAATAAAATGGGATAGGCACATGATTTGGCATATTACTAGCAAGGGTGTAGTCACCACTAAGCATCACAGTGACATAGAGATACAAGTGTGACAACCATGCGAAGACCATCAAAGAACCATATCTAGAGGAAGAATGAGACCATTAACTTGGCCACCATAATAGGAGTAGTGCAGAAGCAGTTTTAAAAGACAATATGGTTGTATTCTTGTAGCATGGTTAACCATAACCAAAAGGCCTATGAATTTGCAACATCTATGGAGAATGTGACTGTGTATATGAGGGGCCTTATCATACCAATAATTGAAGAAAACCTTACGATAATTATTGGTCTACCACACATAGGATAGAATACATACAAGGGGGATGTAATTGAATTATATGCCTAATTTTTTTATTAGCCATCAACACAATTGACATGCATAGTGTTACCCAAGCAGTATCTAACGAATGAATGGAAACTAGTGTTCAAGTAGTTGGCTCAATTTTTCACCTACACTGGGCAGTATTCATTTGTCCATGCAAATCACTTGTGATCCCTAAGCTATCTACAAAATGATGACTTGATGAACAACCTATTCTACCTTGTGAGTGCCTTACAATAAAAATAAGAAATATATAGGGTAGGCATATAGAGTGCACTAGCTCACCATGGACTTATTTTAGCCCTAATTTAACATGTAAATGGGAATATATTTGCATAGCCACCATGGGGTGTTGCAAGATATTTTATTATAGTAGAATTATCAGAAGAACAAGGTCAACGTGAGGATGCCCTTGATAAAGAGGTAGAGACATCTCCCTACCAATAGTGCAAGGAGATAGAGAAACCAATACTGAGTCCAAGAGGGTCAATTTCACCACCTACCTCTACGTTGGGTGAGAATGCAATTGCATTTATAGAGTTGATGGGAGAAGGTCATACCCTAGCCAACGAATAAGCTACCTTGGTTTTGTAGTATCAGGCCTTTTTTGTAATACCCTATGATAGATCTCCCAAGGATGACTTCCATGGCTAATTACTAGAAGCACAGACAAAATCCTTTTATGGGGAAAATAAATATAGGACTGTGTAGGAAGAATTTGATAAATACAAGTAAACAACCATTGTTAAAAAATAATTGGAAGACACAGTGCAAAAATTATAGTAGTTACTTGTTGATAAGGAGAATAGAGTGGATGTTGCCATCCAAACATACTAAGCCATGGACCTAGAAATATATTCCAAGAAATCAAAAGAGAAATTTGCTTCTATACGAGCATATCGGTCTAATGTCAAGCAATCCCCATAAAACATTGAGTAATCTAAAGCAAGGGATACAAGGGCTGAACAACATACCAATTTTATAATAGGGACATAAAAGCAACAAGAAATCCATATAGATCAATAATGATCAATAATAATATACCTCTAAGAGTCAAAGCACCCAAAATGAAGAAGAACCCTCTACATCTTATCCATATGCAAATAATTGATCTATAGAATAGTCTATCGAAGTTCAACCTAAATATTATTTGAGTAAGAATAGCCTATCTCAGATTAATCGACAAGATATTCTATACAATATCACCCTACAAAAGAGCCCTCTAAGTAGATAACAAGGAATGACCAATAATCATCACCCCAAAAGGAAAATCTAGTTCCCACTCTTGAAGCACCTACAACCACAACATAAAATAACCAAAAAAAGAGGAAAAAAAGAGAAAACATAAGGCAGCCCCAACACAATATCACAAGCTAAAATAGAAATTATAGCATAACCCAGACACTAATGAAGAATTGGCTACATCAATAAAATCTTTTTAAGCCCACTGATAACAAGTGGCTAAGATTGAGAACTTGAAGCCAAAGAAAAAAGAAATATTGAGAAGCATATGAAGAGAAAACCAACACCCAACAATCGAGGAATAGAAAATAGCACTGGGTATTCTTGTTGATGGGTGTTCTTCTCTTCTATTCCTAGTAGCACCACCCATAATTGAATATTTTTTCAAATGAGACTATTCGAAAAAAGATCCCATGTGGATACCCATAGAAAATGTAGAAAAAACTCTATCTATAGATCCTTAGGAGCTCAAAGAAGAGGTTGAAGAAGAGGGAGAACCCATAGAGGATCCCTAATCACCAATTTTTTTTGAGGTGAAAATTATCAATATGTCATAAATAGTGTCTTGGGATAATTCGATTGTCAAAGACACAATACCCCTGTACAAGAATTATTTCCTATGGCAATAGATAAAGCAAGAGCTTCAATGAGGAGTGGTCACCCTTGGTTCATTTCCATTTCCAGAATCCCCTAAGTGATTGAATAGAGGCAAGAAATGAGCAAGAACATTATCATATTATTATGCACTTTATAACTCATGAAAGGTGAACCACCACATGAGTGATCTTGTAAATCATAGAAAGTGAACCATCACACTCTTGTATAAAGAGAGATGCTGAAGTGATATGATTCATAAATCAATTAAACATGAATATGAAATATTAATCAAATGAATTTAATAAATAAGAATATGCCACTTAAGGAGGTCAAAGTTATATAGCCACTTAGAGAGGGTGGAGTCTCTTGCAAATACACAAATAGATATATGATTGATGATGATTAATCAAATATACTATACTCCTATTTATATATGAATCTATAAATAAATAATTAAATTGAAAATATAGCTGACTAAGTTATATTAGGGTTGTAACATGGCTCCCTTCCTTAGAAAGCTTTGTCCTCAAAGCTGGAAATGACTAGAAAATAATTTTTGATTCCCATGTAACATCTTCTTCTAGGAGGTCCTTCTATTGAATAAAAAATTCTTTAATCTAGTGAGCTCGAATATGACATACTCTGGCTTGCAATATTGCTTTAGGTTGAAGAGTTATTCACTCGTATTCATCTATTACTAGTATCTCTGTATGGGATTGCACCTTCTGGTCAATCACTTCTTTGAGACAAGATACATGAAAAACTGGATGTATACGATAAAATGGTGGAAGCTCTAATTGATATGTGACTTCACCAATGCGATGAACTACCTTGTAGGGCCCATAATATCAAGGAGCCAATCTCTGATTAGACTTGATCTGCAAGGACAATTTTTTATAATGTTGTAGGCATAAAAGACCATATCTCCTACATTGAATTATCATTCTAAAAGATGTAAGTGTGTTACTACTTCATATGATTTTGTGTCTGGACCAAATTATCTTTAAGAAGGTTGAAACTTGTCTGACGATGATGAAACAAGTCATCGACCTGAGCTATTTTGGAATATCCTGGAACTAAATTCTCCATGCAATGTGAGCTTACAATATTATAAGGTGGATATTGAATTCCTTGAAGATAAATAGTCTTCCCATTCTCTTTCCACTTAATGTATAAATTTTTAAGATTAAGAGTAAGATCATTGAGTTGAGATAGCCATTCTACACCCAAAATGACATCTAAACTCCCTAAGTTCATAATGAAGAGAGTTCCATGTCAATTATAACTCCCTATTTGTATCAATACTAAAGATGTTCGACCCACACATTGAGAATTACCACCACTAACAATAAATACTAGAAACTTATCTTGATAAGAATTATTCATATGCATGTTCAAAGATTTGACAATGTTGAAATCAATAAAGTTATGTGTACTACCAGAGTCAATCAACACATTAATATGTTTATGCCAATCAATCCTTGTACCTTAATTGTATGATGAGCTTTTAAACCCATAAGTGCATGTATTGAGAGAGCAATAGTATCTTCTTCTTGTGTTAATTCATTAGTTTTTGTTGGTTGTTGTTTTGTATCACTGAGTGACTCTGATTGAATTATATCTTCTTCTTCATTAGTGTCATATTCCACTTGAAATGTTTGATTCACTACATAGGCTTGATCTCTTGGATGATAGCCGATAGGAATGACATTTAAATCAAAAAAATCTTGAGGAATGTTCATTATTGTAAAAAGGATGACATAAATTAGAATAATATTTATAGGGTGTCATATCTTGGAGTTTATTTTTTACTACTTGAGTTATGCGGGTGGAATCATAAAGAGTACATGGATCATGCATGTCAAATTCCTTATGTATTTTATCCTTGAGACCATGATGAAAAGTGGATACCATTACTAGATTCAATTCATATGTATAGGTAAGAATACTTGTGAACTCAGCAACATAGTCTTCTACTAAACCGGTTTACTTGAGTTCCATGAGGTAAACCATGTATGATGAGGAAGAGCCTTTATCAAATATCCTAAGGAAAATTTCATTAAATTCAAACCACATAGGGGAGCGATTATGTTGATGGAGCTACCATAACAACCATTGATAGGCCTGGGTACCTAGTTTATAAGATGTAAATACGACACGACCGATCTATGAAATATCGTATAGATGAAAAATACCATCCATTTTGGATAACCAGCCTCTGGGATCATATCCATAAAAATTAGGTATGTCAGTACGAGGGACTTGAACATCATGAGGTCATTCTAAGAATCGGTAGGCATCACCTACCAAAGGATCAAAATCAGAAGAAGCTTTTGGAGGTACTGATGCTTGAAGAGTATTTAAAGGTTGAGGGTTGACAATATCTTGAGAGGCTTGATTATCAAAAGGGATAAGTTTAGACACTGAATCCCTTATATATTTTAGTAAATAATACATATTAACAATGTCATTTTATTGTTTCCCTAGATAATGATGCACATCAGAATCCATAGTGAGGGGAATTTTGGTGATAAGGTCTTCTCGGTTAGAGACAATGTCTTCTGGGTTAGACAGAGTGCTATTGTGGTCTGGTGTAGGAGAAGTGAAATTGTTATGATTTGGAGAAACTATGGACCAGTGGTGAGGGTTAAAACTATTAATTCTAAAAGGAAAATTAAGTTGCGTACCTTTATTTTATGGTTTTATTTTTGGTGTATTCAGGGATCCCTCGTTTGGTCTATCTATATGCTGTAATATTTTTTTTGCTCCTCTATTACACTTTTTTGGAGTGATTTGATCACTCATGCACTTTGAATTGCAGTAAAATTAGGATTGGAAAAATATATTGTCTTTTGCTGTCAATTTCTGTAAAAATTTATTGTAATTTTCTCCAACGGTCACCTTCCAATGACTAGTTGAGATTTTTGATCTTCCAAAATTTATATTCTCAATGACTCTTCAACAGTCACTTTGGGCAATCTATGAAGTTTCAACGACTAGTTTTTGCGTGGTTCTTCAATGGTCACTTACGATGGTTTGCAAAATTTTAGTGGCTACTTTATTCAATTGCTAAGTTTCAATGACTACTTTCTCGAATTGCTAATTCCAAAGACTAGTTTAAAAATGTTGTTTAGCAACGGTATTTTTTTTAATGGTTAATTTCAAATAATTTCTCCCCAAAAGCTAGGAAATGACTAATTTCATTTGAATATTTTACCCAAAATATACTACAAACCATGCGAAGATGCGACTGATGACACTTGGTGTACTATAGACCGTACAAAGATGCGACTGATGATACTACTACAAACTGTGTGGAGATGCAACTAATGACACTACTATGGAGATGAAACAAATTATACTACTATTGACCATGTGGAGATGTAGCTAATGATACTTGGCAAAGATAGAGTGGGGTGACACATGATAGACACGAGAGGAGTGGTTTTAATGATTACGGATGCAAGAGGAGTGGGTAATTTTCATGATTTTTCATGACATAGAATCACAAGGTACGGTCAACGATTACTGCTAATGGGTGATGTGAGACAATGTGAGAGCAACATGAGTGGGTAGCTATGGAAGGACTGCAAAATTTTGAGATGGATGACATGTGGGGAAGATATATGGATGCATGTGAGCTACTGAGTAGGATGACATAGGTAGTGATACATGGTGAAAGATAAACAAATAGGACATACATAATAAGGAAGGGGAGCAACATGTGAAGGGAAGGAGTGGACCACCTAATGGTGGTCACAATAATTATATTGCACCTTTGCATTAATAAACCCTTAATTTGCTCCCACACTATGAATGTGGGGTTTAATCCCAAAAATATTTTACAAAAAAAACTACGATACAAATGCAGTTCTTAAATTACGAAGAAATAATTAAATTATTATCGCTAACCTTATAAATTTTGCTAAACTATACGTGTGGTGAAATGGCATTGACAGAATGAATAATTTTAGTGAACGAACATCTTGGTTTTGGTGGAATAAATATTTTTAGTGAATGAACTTCTTGGCATTGGTGGAATGAATATTTTCAGTGAATAAACATAATCTAAAGGATGGGGTGCAGCTGAAGCATCCAAATCTTGTGATACCATTGGCATTCAGAAACTATGTAATATCAGGCTATTCAAACTCAACTGAATCTAATACTTTAGGTAATATGGCACTAGATTAGCCGTAATAAATTATGTCATAATTATTTAGGGTTTGACGATTATATACTATAGGAATCGACATGTTGCCACAAAAAAAAAATGAAAATGTTGCTAATTTTATCCCACACTACTTATTGTCTTGTTGCAAACCGTTAATAATTCTGCCTAACAAAAATTCCATTGCCAAAATTAAGAAGAAAGTATATCACCTTAATTCCTTGTTGTGAATCATTCAATAATTCTATCGAAAGGATTAATGATATTTTCTCAACATCGATATGCACCGAAAACCTCCTTATTTCACTAGAAATATTCTTTCTGCACCGCAAAATGGATGCGAAGTGAGAACTGCCACTTATGAGGAATTATTTGGAAGGAAGTTAGGTTAAATATTTTGATTTTAATCATGTACATTTTTGTGAATGAATTTAATCACTTCTTTCAGTGTATTACTGCTCTTGGTTTTGTTTATCTAAAATGAACTAAGCATCCCATTCATAGGATGTATTATTACCACTCGTGGTTTGGATTGGCAGCTATAGGAAATAAACTCCATTTTTTTGTCAACAACCTGTAGTAAAAATTCTATTTCATGCTTGTTTGTTTCAGAAATTTTTTTGTATGCTAGAAACACCTTTTGAAAACTATTATGAATACTGCTTGAGTCTTAACATCTGCTATTCCTCTAAGTTTTTTATAAAGTCCTCTTACCTTGATGTTAGGTGTCTACAAAAGATCGAATTTTGAGTTCAGTTTTCAAAAAATAAACTATGCTAAGATGCTATAATGTCGTATGGCTAAAAAAAAAATGTTCAGTAGTAACGTGATACTCTGAAAAGTCATTTATCCCATGTCACTCAAATCTGGTAAAAAAATTGGCATAACTTCCAAGAGTTGGCTGTAAGCAATATGCTTCATAAATAAATTGAACATAAATATGAAATATTAATCGAACGAATTTAATAAATAAGAATATGCCACTTAAGGAGGGCAAAGTATTGTAGCCACTTAGAAAGGGTATAGTCTCTTGTGAATACATAAATGGATATATGATTGATGATGATTAATCAAATATACTATACTAATATTTATATATGAATCGATAAATAAATAATTAAATTTGAAATATAGTCGACTAAGCTTTATTAGGGTTGTAGCAGATGCACTCCCATTGTAAAAGGTCATATAGGAAGTATTCTTGTAGAAGTCTTGGCTCTTGGAGTTGGATATCTTGTGGAGTGGCTTCCTTCCAATAAGGAGCATTATACGATGTTGCCCTACCTCAAGGGTATTATCAATCTCTATTTTATTGTGTTGATTGTTATTGTGTAATTTATTTATGGAAGCATGTTAAGTATTTATGCATATTGTTGAATATTTGTTTGGTTATGAGAAGAGGGGTTCATAACATTTTGGTATCAAAGCAACAATTCTGGCAAAGTGGGGTTGTTTTTGTAGAGTTAGGGTATGTTTTTCAGAAAAATGTCACATTTTGTGGGAGCCATATATTTTCTTTCAACAATCATTTTTAGAAGGTTTTTGCTTTATTATGTAGATATTTCTTAGTAATACAAAAACAACTGCTCATTTGTTAAATTATGATAAGTATTGATAAAGTTATGGTTGTTTGAAGTTAAGATATTTATGTCATTCTTTTGTTGTGCATTAAAATTTTAGCAGTTATTTTTAGAATATTTTTACCTAAGCATGTAGATTATTTTGAGTACTAAAATAATGATTATTCATTTGATAAATTCTGATGACTATTGATAGCGTTACAATTGTTTTAAGTTGAGATATTTGTGCTATTTTTGGCTCTACAATTTTTTCAAAAGAAATAATTCATAATAATTGTTATAGGAGTTATTTCCATAATATTTTTGCACCAGCATATAGGTTTTAGCAGTTGTTTGAAGTTGGGCTTTTGATGCTTTTTCTGGGGTTGCACTTATGGACTTGCTATGATATAAATTTTATTTGTGTAACCATTACTCATTAGTGAGGAAGGCCACATGTCAAGTTAGGAATAGGTAGGAGAATAATGCCATAGAATCAATATATGTAACCATTATGGAATATTGTCATATGTAACCATCAAGAAATATTTTCATATTATTATTCACTTTGTAACTCATGGAAGATGAACCACCACATGAGTGATCTTATAACTCATGAAAAGTGAACCATCACACTCTTGTATAAAGAGATATTTACTCCCATTGTAAAAGGTCATATATGAAGTATACTTGTAGAAGTCTTGGATCTTGGAGCTAGAGATCTTGTAGAGTGGATTCCTTCCAATAAGGAGCATTGTATAATGTTTCCCTACCTAAAGGGTATTATCAATATCTAATTTATTGTGTGAATTTTTATTGTGCAATATATTTATGAATGAGTGTTAAATATTTATGCATATTGGTTATTATTTTTTTGTTATTAGAAGAGACGTTTGTAACATTTTGGTATCAAAGTAAAAATTTTGGTAAAGTGGGGTTGTTTTTGTAGAGGTAGGGCATGTTTTTTAGGAAAACATCACATTTTGTGGGAGCCATATATTTGATTTCAACAGTAAATTTTAGAAGGATTTTGCATCATTATGTAGATCTTTCTTAGCACTACATAAATGACTGCTCATTTATTAAATTTTAATAAGTATTGAGAAAGTTATGATTATTTGAAGTTAATATATTTGTGTCGTTTTTGGCTACACAATTTTTTTTTCAAAAGAAAAAATTGTATTAAATTTTTTTATCAGTCATTTTTTGAATATATTTCCCAAGCATGTAGATTATTCTGAGTACTACAAAAAATGATAGCTCATTTGATAAATTTTGATAAGTATTGAGAGCATTACAATTGTTTGAAGTTGAGATATTTGTGTTATTTTTTGCTACATGATTTGTTTTCAAAAAAAAAATTGTAATAATTATTTTAGCAATCATTTACATAATCCTTTTGCACCAACACATGAGTTTTAGTAGTTGTTTAAATTTGGTTTTTTGATACTTTTTTTGGGGTTGCACTTGTGGACTTGTTATGATATAGATGTTATTTGTGTAACCATTACTCATTAGTAAGGAAGACCACATGTTAATATAGAAATATGTAGGAGAATAATATCATATAATAAATATATGTAACTGTTAGGGAATATTGTCATATGTAAATGTCAAAGAATATTGCTATATTATTATGCACTTTGTAACTCATGGAAGGTGAATCACCACATGAGTGATCTTGTAACTCATTGAAAGTGAACCATCACACTCTTGTATAAAGAGAGACGTACTCCCATTGTAAATGGTCATATAGGAAGTATTTTTGTAGAAGTTTTTGCTCTTGGAACTGGAGATCTTGTGCAATGGCTTCCTTCCAATAAGGAGCATTGTACGGTGTTGTTGTACCTCAAGGGTATTATCAACCTCTATTTTATTGTGCAAATTGTTATTGTACAATTTATTTATAGATGCATGTTAAATATTTATGCATGTTGGTGAATGTTTTTTTATGAGAAAAAAGGTTCATAATATTTTGGTATCAAAGCAACAATTGTAGCAAAGTGAGATTGTTTTTGTAGAGTTAGGACACATTTTTTCAAGAAAACATCACATTTTGTGGAAGCCATATCTTTTTTTTCAACAATCATTTTTAGAATATTTTTGCATTATTATGTAGATATTTCTTAGTACTATAAAAATAACTACTCATTTGTTAAAATTTGATAAGTATTAAGAAAGTTATGGTGGTTTGAAGTTAAGATATGTGTGTCATTTTTTGGCTGCGCAATTTTTTTCAAAAGAAAAAAAATTGTATTAAATTATTAGTAGTCATTTTTGGAATATTTTTGCTTGAGCATGTAGATTATTCTGAGTACTACAAAAAATGATTGTTCATTTGATAAATTTTGATAAGTATTGAGAGTGTTACAATTGTTTGAAGTTAAGATATTTGTAGTAATTTTTTTTTTTTAAAGCGAAAAACCCCTTGCGAGGCCGCCTTGGTCTGAGAGACCATGAACAGGGGGTTCTACACCATCAAAGTCACCCGGGGGTCGTACCCGACCCTGCCCACACCAACATTATCAATTGGATTTTGGATACCCAATTCAGCTTTTTGGTAGGGTGGTATTTGTAGTAATTTTTGGCTCCACATTTTATTTTCAAAAAAAATATTCGTAATAATTGTTTTAGGAGTCATTTGCATAATCCTTTTGCACCAGCATATAGGTTTTAGCAGTTTTTTAAAGTTGGATTTTTGATGCTTTTTTGGGGGGATGCACTTTTGGACTTGATATGATATAAATGTTATTTGTGTAACCATTACTCATTAGTAAGGAAGGCCACCTACCAAGTTAGATATAGGTAGGAGAATAATGTCATAGAATCAATATATGTAACCGTTAGGGAATATTGTCATATGTAACCATCAAGGAGTATTACCATATTATTATGCACTTTATAACTCATAGAAGGTGAACCACCACATGAGTGATCTTGTAACTCATGAAAAGTGAATTATCACACTCTTGTATAAAGAGAGATGTACTCCCATTGTAAAAGGTATATAGGATATATTCTTGTAGAAGTATTGGCTCTTTGGGCTAAAGATATTGTAGAGTGGCTTCCTTCAAATAAGAAGCATTGGACGATGTTGCCCTACCTCAAGATTATTATAAATATCTATTTTATTGTGCAGATTGCTATTGTACAATTTATTTATGGGTGCATGTTAAATATTTATGCATATTGGTGAATGTTTTTTGGTTATGAGAAGAGAAGTTCATCACATTTTGGTATTAGAGCAACAATTATGGAAAATGTGGGGTTAATTTGTAGAGTTAGGGCATGTTTTTTAGGAAAACAACACATTTTGTGGGAGCCATATATTTTATTTCAATAGATATGAGTATTATAGGGGGAGGGAGCTAGGGTTTCGGAGGAGACCTGTTGGAAATTTTGAGTATAGTGTGTTGACGTTGATGTCAAAACATTGATGTCATATGTTGATGTCAAAAGAGAAGATGCCATTGGTTGTCATGAATATCAAGGAAAATATTATAATATGTATTATTAAAATATTAATTGAGAAAAGTATTACAATATCTATTTTTGAATATTATAATGAAGGAGAAAAGAGTTCGTTAGGAGAATGGTTTAAAAATGAAGGCAAGATATTAATATTATTGAAGACAATAATATTAAATGTGAAGGTAAAGTTTAAAGGATTAATATTATAATATCTTTATTATAATATAAATATTTCAAGTTATAATATTTGAGCCAAATTATTTGAAGGTAAATTCAAATTAATTTTGAATTAAATTTGAATTAAGGAGGTTGACATCATATGGGGTGAAAAGGACAAAGTGGCACTGACGTTGATCGAAGATCAAGTTAAAACATATAAATACCCATGCCTAAAATCGTTTGCAAAGGTTGTGTGAAATTTGTGCATGCATTAATCAATAAATGATTCATCGCATATGACAGAGAAGGAAAGTAAGTGACAACGTGTTTTTTTCTATAGTGAACGGTGGAGAGCTAAAGTTGGTTTGGTGCATATCACATCTCATCTAGAAAGCTAGACCATTTGGTGGCTGAATCGGTATGAAGTTGTTGTGAGGATAAGGTTTCAGGTTTGAAACCCATCATCGATATTTTGTTTTGTTTGGCTGAGTTCGCGGTAGGAGGATACAAAAGGTGATTGACACCTTTGAGGTCTCACAGGTAGCGCTAGTGTAGTCAGTAGTGGCCCCTTGGTTTGGTGCTTTGCTCTCACGAGGTGAGAGGTTCGAATCACATTGAGGGCATAATAAAAGAGGTATTTAATTTTTTAATTATCATTTGATTTTGTGGAGTTATAAGGTTGAGTTATTATTTAATTTATGCTCATTTGATATAGGAGAAATAAGGTGTGAAAAATATCTTTTTGTATTAAAATTTAAATCTGTTTAGAAGGCGAAATAAGGTGTGATATGGATTATTTCATTGAATAAGTTGTTTTTGTGTGTTTTAAGAGTAGGAGGCATAAGGTGTTTTATGGTTTAATATTTGTGTGTATTTGTGAATGGTGAAGGAAAGTTTATAGGTTTTTTTTTTTTGGTAAGTAGATATTTTATATACAAAATGGGTTTTTTAAGAGGATCCCAAAACCTTATAACATGAGAGGCCGCAGCCCTTAGTAACAAAAGGATCCCCTTGGGCTAGTATAGTAGAAACCATAGTAAACCTTACCAAAAAAAAAACATAGTAATGCCCAAGAGGGCTACATCAAAAACCTCAAACTAGAGGTAAAACATGCTAAAAAACAACAAAAAGATTAGTGGAATTGCCAGTTGTACCCAATAGGATAGGTATCATGGCACTCCCCATGCTCGTTCACCCAAGCCTGATCCTCTCTTCTTGATTATGTGGGATCATTAGCAATATCCTGGCTGACAACATTCTCCACATCCACTAGAAACAACTGTCACCACATCATGAGACGTGGATAGTAATCCCTTATTTTCCAAGTGGTTGGCTAAACTGTTGTCCTCCCTATAGGTGTGCTTGAATTGGACTAGGTTCCTTCAGAGGAGGAGGTTCCTAGCCTTAGAAACGACATTGAAAACATTCCATGCTAGATCCTGGGAACTCAACACATATTTAATTATGTTCAGTGAGTCCCCTTCAACTACCAAGGGTGGGGGATCCTTCGTAATGAGCTCGAGTCTAGAAAGCTAGGTTGAGCTATTCATTAAGGTATCTAACTAATCCACCCGTAGTGGCCACCCTTGGGTTACCTCGAGAGGCCCTATCAAAATTTAACTTCAACCATCCTTGAGGAGGCCTGACCCACCTGACATCCTTCCTAGATGATCATGGATCCTGCTGCTCCTTAATCTCCCCTAATAACTTTAAGGATTTGAACAACCCCTCTTCAAACACATGCTTGGGCCATGGGTTGGGGATAAGCTTGGAGTTATCAATGGCAAAGGTGATGGCCTAGTGAGAAACTAAGGGAGGATCCCTGGGAGGATTACCAAAGACTCGATCATTGCGTTCCAACCATATCTACCATAAAAAATGGTGGAAGCAAGCATTCCATAGGAAATGAAGCTTAGGATTTTTAAACGGATTGGGCCATTAGAAGAAAGCCTTCTTAATGGTCTTGGGGGGAATCTATTGGATCTAAAAGGTAGAGAGGATTGAGCCAAGGATCGACCCAGTGAAAACATAGTGCAGTAAACAGGTGGTCAGAGGACTCATAGGTAGACTCACACAGATAGCACCTATTGGGAATAACAAACCCCCTCTTGTGAATATTGTCAATTATGATAGCTTTATTCTTAAAAGTAATCCATGAGAAGAAATTTACCTTTGGGATCAAACATTTCCTTTAGACCATGTTGTAAGGAAAGTTTGATTTTAGCCCTTTGCATTGGAATTCATAGGCATATTTGATAGAGAATCCACCATCATCGGTCCGCCTCCAAATCATTCAACCCAAACCACTGTTGGTGGGTATGATGATGTCATTAAGTACAAAGGATAGGAAGTTGGCCTTAGTATCTAGCCCCTCTGCATCAATGAATTTCCACTCTAGGGAGCCATTTCTCCATTCAATGAAATTTACCACCCTCTGCCCAAAGTTGTTATCAAAAAAAGTTTGAAGGTGAACCAGATCGGTCTGCTCAGAGAGAGGGTCCTCTGGGGCCCACCTATCCTTCCAAAAATCTATGCTCTGGCCATCCCCAAGGATCCACCTGATGTTGTATTGGATCATCTACCTAGATTGGACAATGGATTTCTAGAAAGTCGACCCCTTAGTGGGAATCCCATCCTTAAGAAAGGAAGTGTTAGTGAGGTATTTCCTTTTAACAATTCTAACCCATTCTACCAGTTCATCTACCAGGATCCTCCATGTGTGTTTGGAAATGAGTGCTAGGTTCATCTTGGACATTCTCATGAATCCCAATCCTCCTTGCTTCTTACTTCTTCAAACTTTGTCCTAGGCCACCAAAGGAAACCTGGAATTGTCTTCATTGCCTAACCAATGAAAGTTTCATTGGGTCTACTCCATATTGTGAAGAATTGAGGCAAGCAATCTAAAAATAGACATGAAAAATGTTGGAATCCCTTGGAGACATGCCATAATGAGGGTTTCCTTGGCAGCTTGGGATAAGAACTTGCCTATCCATGATGTTAGCTTTTTGTGGATTCTCTCGAGCACCATGTTCCACATCCCTTCCTTAGCACACCCATAGAAGAGAGGGAGGCCGATATAGGTAGTGGGGAGGTAGTCAGTAGAGCACCCTAGGATCCTTGCAATCTGACCTTGATGCCTGATAGGGGTGTTGAGAAAAAAAATTCTTGCTTTTGATGTAGTTAACTTTTTGACTGGTAGCACTCTCATAGAGTCCTAGGATTCATTTGATGGATCTGGCTTGAGCTACTGATGCTATGGTGGATAGGAGCGTGTCATTCAAAAACTGTTGATGGGTGATCACCTCAATCCCCAAGGCAGGGAGGATGTCGATCACCTTATTTTGTTGTTGGGCATCCTTGAGGGCTCTTCCCAAAGCTTCTACGAGGATGATAAAAAGTATGGGGGATAGAGGTTCCCCTTGATGTAGACCTCTTGAGCTCTGAAATAAACCTGCAGGAGAGCCATTGACTAGGACAGAGAACTAGGGGAAGGAAATGCAGCCCTGGATGAGGTCAACCCATAGGGGATGGAAGCCAAACTTGAGGAGGATCTCATGAAGGAAACCTTTATCAAACCTATCGAAGGTCATGTTCATATCAAGCTTGAGGAAAAGGGCAACATTATTGATCATTGAGGTAGAATGCAAGGTTTCATGGATAGAGATGACCCCATCCAGGATGTTACTCCATTTAACCGAACTACCTTGAGACTGATCAATGATAAGGGGGAGAATGGGTTTCAGCCTATTGGCCATAACCTTGGTCAACACTTTGTAGATGATGTTTCACAGGCTGATAGGCCTATAATCAGATATGGATTTGCAGTCAGAGGCTTTCTAGATGAGGGCCAAGAAGGTGGAGTTGAAACTATGAGGGACAACTTTGGTTTATTGGATCTCTCTAATGGCCTCATAGACATCATTCCCCACCACATCCCACAAGGTTTGGAAAAATCTTAGAGAGAAACCATCCGACCCAAGGGCTTTATCAGGTTGCATTGAAAATAAGGCCTCATTAATCTAATAATGGAAGAAAGGTTCCACCAATATAAGGTTCAAATATTAAGGAACGATGCAAGGAATATTTGATAGGAGAGTATCCTGAGGTTGACTGTCACCCTCCAGGCCATTTCCCAATAGGTTCTAGAAAAAGGATACTGCTTCAGCCCTGATATCAACTATGTCCTTGGTGGATGATCCATTGTTGCACATAATCTCCCTGATCTTGTTGGATTCCCTATGCTACATAGTGGAGGTATGAAATAACCTGGTGTTAGCATTTCCTTCCTTAACCCATAGTTATCTTGACTTCTACCTCCAGAATGTTTTCTCTCTAGCCAGGATGTTATGGAACTCTGCTAGGAGGTTCCTTTCTTCCTCCCTAGTGGGGTTGTTGTGGTCCCCAGCTTCGATTCTCCTTTCCATATCCTTAATTTTCTTAGCAATGTCCTTTTTACTGGTGAAAAGGTTGCCAAAAACCTTCCTATTCTATATTTTCAAGTTTTCTTTGACCATATTCAATTTCTGAGCCAACCGATAAATGGCAGATCCTCCAAAATTTTAATGCCACCATGAGGACACTTGATCTTTGAAATCCTTGTGGAGAGTCCACATGGATTCGAAATAGAAAGGAGTTTTGAAGGAGGGAGGTCTACTAATTTCAAGGAGGATGGGACTATGGTCTAATATGATCCGAGGTAAGGCCAATAGGGTGGCATCATGAAACAGAGGGATAACTTCTTGAGAGATGAGGAACTTGTCTAGCTTCACCTAGATGAGCTGCTATCAATCCTTTTGTTGCTCCAAGTGAAAGAGGACCCCTTGAGCTTAACATCCATGAGATAATTGGTATTGAAAAAACCTCTGAAATCCTCCATGCTTCTACTAAAAGAGTCATTACTTCCTTTCTTCTCAAATGGATGAAGTGGGCTATTGAAGTCTCATCCTATGATACATGGAAAGGTGTTGAAGATGGTCCTTATTTGAGTTACAGTTTCCCACATTTTGGCCCACTCGATGGGGGAATTTGGAGCGTAAATGCTAGACATGATCCAAGACTTATTGCTGGTCCTGGAGTGAAACAAAATGTTTAGGATCCCGCTCGAGGATGACAAAAGCCTTCCTTCAACCAAGGTAGGGTCCCAAAGGCACATGAGCCCACCTGATGTGCCTTGATTTGGATTGATAAGGCACTCTCCTTTGGCCCAAATGGCCTTGGCAGACATCCAAGAAGAGAGCTCATCGATTTTGGCTTCTTGCATAATGAATATGGAAGGATTGATCCTTTTCCTTAGGTCATCCACCAGCCACTGCTTGGCTGCCCCGTTGAGGCCCCTCACATTCCATGAGAGTACCTTCATTTCAAGGGTTTAGGGTTTTTCCTACCTCCCTTCACCAACTGGAAGGGGGGTTTGGTTCCTGCTTGTCATTCTGGTTGTCGAAATTGTCAGAGAAAAGTGTTAACTGGGTTCCATTTGCGATGTCCTTCGTCGTTTCCTTGTTTATCTTCTCATTGTCATAGGGTCTCCCTCTTTTCCTTTCGTTGTCATAGTCAATGGCCTGTTTCCTTCTCCTGGTGTTTTTGGGGCTAAGTCTCCCAGAGACGGATGGACCTTATTTTTTAGAGAAAGGAGAAAGGGGTACCTCACCCATATTCGAGCGGTTTGGGGATTTCCTATGGCCTTCCAGGTACTCATCCATAAAATAGTTTGGAACAACTATTTGGGAAGGGTCTGTACCTGGGTAACTGGATCCACTATGCTAGGACTGGTGTGATGCAGGTATTTTGAGAGCATCTCCTACTCCTTTTGGGTTGACAGGGAGGCTTCTCCTCTCTCATGATTTTGCTTTCCTTGATCTGGAACATCACTCTGACCTTCCTCCTAAGGTGCTTGGTGGGCAGGATTACACATGATATATTTTGGGCCTAGCACCAGCTCCTTGTTGAGAGGGGGAATACCCTGGTTCCTCTACATGCCCTTGTTTAGACCTATCATCTTTTGATTCTGGGCCCTCAAGATAGGGCACTGATTCAGGAGGTGACCTTGAGTGTGACAGTGAGTACAAAAGGCTAGCTTATTTTTGTACTCTATGGGCTACCTTTTGATGATGCATGATCCTCTATAAAATTTTATTAAAGTGGGTAACTCTATTTATAGGTTAGCAGAGACACAAAAGTGGGCATGGACCATCATGGATCAAAACTTGGAGGAATAATCAATGGAAATGAGCTCACCTATGGACCGTGCTATCCATCTGATGACATTCTCATGCCAGTAATGGAAAGGGAGGTTTTACAACCTAAACCACAAAGGAGCTACATTTATATTTTGTGTTTCAGGGTTGAAATCCTCTCTCCACTTTCAGAGAAAAAGGATCCTACGCTATAGGAACCATGGTCCCTCGGCCAAGATGTTGCAGTAGTCCTCCTAAGTGTTGATCCTGATGGTGAAAAACCCTCGAGAGAGGGCAACAATTTCCATGTTGCCACGGGTCTTCCACTTGGAAAATCCCCATTTCTGAATGGTCTCCATGTATGGTCACCCTCCTACAAACTTTCCAATCAGAGTGAAACGCTCAAGCTCAATGTAGTTGTCCATTAGGTCTTTAGGGATGACCAAAATCTGCCCCACAAGGAAGTATTTCCTAGGTGGGTTGCTTTGTTGGGGATCCTAGACATAGTACCTAGGCATAGGATCCTTTTGGTTTAGGTTTACCCCGCATCTTGGTTCCTCCTTGTCAGGAGGGTCTTTTCCACTCCTGTCCGACCCATCCGCCTGGGCCCCTACTACATTGGGTCCTGCCTCATCATTATTGCCATGGATTGTCCCTCCTGGACCCTCGCCTGAAAATCCTACCTCCTTTATTACGCATCCTCCTGGTCGCTCTCCATCTATTCAACCTTTGAAAAAGTTTAAAGTTTTTTTTTCTTTAATTAAAAACCTTATTTTGATAAAATAAGAGGAGGATTGAGCAAATAATTTTTGTGCACAAATTGAGGGAAGGTTTTTGTGATTGTTTTGGAAAGAATATTTGCTAACCTCTTGAAGTGGAAAAAAGGTAATTATTTTGGAACAAGTTTTGAGGGCACATTTTCATCAAAGAATGTTAAGAGGTATGTTGACATTATTCCTTCTCTAAGGTGGTTGGTTGAGCAAATATTTCAGAATTATAATGTGGAGATAAAAGGGTTGATTAATGTGTATTACTGGAAATATTTGATCTAGGATTGCGAAACAAAGTGTGTGTCATTGTTGAAAGAAATCTGAAATATTTGTACTAGGGTTGAGACCAAGTTTGTACATCATTGTGAAATATTTTGTGCAATGGTTTGAAAGACATTGAAATTAATTAAGAAGTGTTTGAGATCAATATTGTGAAGGAAATTTATGCATTAGTGTGGTTGATATTTGAGAGTAAATTTACAAGAAAGATATACCAGTTTTGTGAAGCAAGTTATACACTAGTTTGATTTGATTTGAAAGGGATTTTGCAAGAGATAGAGATTGGATTAGTTGAATGCAATATTTGTGAATGTGAAGAACATATTGAGTTTTTTATAGTGCATATCATTCTCTATATGTTCTAGAGGTTAAACAAATTATAAAAAGAATATGTTTGAATTGACTAGTTGAAGAAAGAATTTCTAAAAGAGATATAAGCTTTGTCTATATGTAAGATTTGGAAATATTTGAGCAGGTTCAGTGAGTAGCTTTGAGGTAAATTTGGGTAAGTTTTGTGAGAAGACTTGAAGCAACATTGAGGCAGATTTGGGTAATTCTTGTGAGAAGACTTGAAGCAACATTAAGGCAGATTTGAGCAAGTCTTGTGAGAAGACTTGGAGCAGTTTTGATGTAAATTTAGGTAAGTCTTGTGAGAATACTTGAAGTAGCATTGAGGCATATTTGAGCAAGTCTTGTGAGAATATTTGGATCAGTTTTGAGGTAGATTTGGGTTAGTATTATGAGAAGACTTGAAGCAAAATTGAGGCAGATTTGAGCAAGTCTTGTGAGAAGACCTGGAGTAGTTTTGACGTAGATTTGGGTAAGTCTTGTGAGAAGACTTGAAGCAACATTGACATAGATTTGAGCAAGTATTGTGATAAGACTTGGAGTAGTTTTAAGGCATATTTGGGCAAGTCTTGTGAGAAGACTTGAAGTAGCATTGAGGCAGATTTGAGCAATTCTTATGAGAATACTTGGAGCATATTTGAGGTAGATTTGAGCAAGTCTTGTGAAGACTTGAAACAACATTGAGACAGATTTGTGAGTAGATTTGTGTTGGCATTGTGATGATGTTTAGTGTATATTTGAGATAGACTTGAGAGTAGGCTATAGAGAAGACTAGATTAGAGGGGATAGAGTTCTCCTATGGAGAGATATCCAAAAACTAGAGCTAAGGGAATAAAGTTCTCCTATGGAGAGATCCATAAACTAGAGCAAAGGGGATTGATTTATCCTATGGAGAGATATCCACAAGATAGAGCAAAGGGGATAGAGTTCTCCTATGGAGAAAGATCCACAAAATAGAGAAAAGGAGATAGAGTTATCCTATGGAGAGAGATCCACAAGCCAGATCAAAGGGGATAGAGTTCTCCCATGGAGAGATATCCTTAAACCAGAGCAAAGGGGATATAGTTTTCCTATGGAGAGAGATCCAAAAAATAGAGCAAAGGAGATAGATTTCTCATGTGGAGAGAGATCCACAAACTAGATAAAAGAGGGTAGAGTTCTCCTATGGAGAGAGATCCACAAACCAGAGAAAATGGGGTAGAGTTCTCTTGTGAAGAGAGATCGATAAATCAAAGAACTAGGGATTGAGATATCCTTTGAATAGAGGTTCATAAATATTATAATAGGGAATTGATTCCAAAGATATTTTTTGAGAAAAATTAGAAGAAATATTTTCTCTGTGGACGTAACCCACATTGGGTGAACCACATTAAATTTGTATCTCTCATGTGTGTGATGATTTGTGCATTTCTTTGTTATTGCTATTAATATTACAATTGATAACATTGGATGATATTATTTGGAAAGAAAAATAAAAGTTTACCTTATACTGTTCACCCCCCCTCTCAGTATAAGGTTGTGTTATTCAATTGGTATCAGAGTGGGTTCCTTTGAAAAAGTCTAACAACTTGAAGGAAGATATTATAGGAACACATATGGCATCTCAGAATGGATCTTCATAAAACAAGGCACCATTGTTATATGGGAATAATTATGCTTTCTGGAGTATAAGGATGAAGACTTACTTTATGGCACAAGGATATGAGACATGAAAATCTATTGAGGATGGGTTCACACCTACAACTACTCCTCCCAAAGATAAGGATGGTAAGCTGTTACATGTGAATAATTCCAAGGCTATGAATGGAATATTAAGTGGATTATGTGAAGTAGAATTTGTGAAAGTTATGCAATGCAAGTCAGAAAAAGAGATGTGGAACAAATTGAAGCAAACATATGAAGGAGATAACAAGGTCAAGTTGGCAAAACTGCAAAACCATAAAAAAATGTCTAAAGATTTGAATATGAAAGATAAGGAAGATATTACTAAATACTTACTTCATGTGGATGAGGTTGTTAATACCATGCATGGACTTTGATTCAAAATTGAAGACTCAAGTGTTGCTTAGAAAGTATTAATATCACTCCCTATAAGGTATGATGCAAAGGTTTCAACTATAGAAGAGATGAGAGATATTGATAAGTTGACTATGGATGAGTTACATAGAATTCTTATAGCTTATGAGGTGAGAATAGTAAAGGATCACAATTCCAAGAAAGAGGCAACTTTCAAAGCTTCAAATAAGACAAAATATAAGAAACCATAATAAAGTGATGAGTCAAGTAGTAGTGAAGAAGCTAACTATGTGAGAAGGAATAAGGACTCAAGAAAGTACAAAGGTATGAAAATTGTGAAATATTTTAAGTGTGGTAATTTTTGTCACTATGCATCTAATTTTCCACAGGCCGAAAGTAATAGTAGTGAAGAGAAACATGATCATAAGAAAAAGAAAGAAGGAACATTTAGGCATGAAAAGAAAAATAGGTTTGGTCAAGGCAAGCATGAAAATAAGTTCTTTCAATTGTACAAGAAAAGTTTCTATGTTAACAAGGCAAGGAATGATTCAAGTGACAATAATGAAAGACTCTCAGATAGTGAAGAAGAAAAGATTCTATTTTTTGCAATAGAAGAGGAAGAAAATGCTCTAGTTGAATATAAAGTCAAAAAGTATGAAGATACTCTTGAATACCAAGAAGTAGAGAAATATTTAGAAAATGAAGAGGAAGGCACATTTGATCTAGAAGAAATTATTGTTGCTCTTAGAGAGATGAAAATAGTTAGAAATAAAAATTCAAGACTAAAGTCTCAAGTTCAAGAACATGAGGAAGAAAAGAAATATCCTCTACAAGACCTAACAAACTCAAAAGCTAAGGCAAGGAAATTTAAAGAGGTCATGATTGAAAAGTTAGAGGTAAAAGAGTTAGAATGTGAAATATTAGAACATGAGGTAGTTTCTCTAAGGATGAAAGTGAAATATTCTAGAAAAAACCACACAGGTTTGGAAAAATTTCCAAAGATTTGTATAAAATTATCAATGCACAAAGATCTTCATCTACCAAAATAGGACTTGGTTTTGAAGAAGTACAAGTGAAACAAGAAGAAGGATCAAGCTCAAGCTCAAACTAAGAAGAAGTTTCAGAGGAAGATAATGAAGAAGAAATTAAGACTTATGTGGATAAGTTGAAGAATAGAAGCTTCACTAAGAAAGGAAACAATGCACAAACAAGAAATAGAGATCATCACAGAGAAGGCAAAGAAAGGACTAAGAGACTAGAGGTTTCAAAACAATATTTCTTCAAAGGACATTATTTTTCATGTAATAATTTTGGTCACAAAGCTATGCATTATAGGATTCATGGAAAGGAGTATGGCCTCACTAAAAGGAATGTCAAATAATTCAAATATGGACATCTCTTTCAAGGATATTGCTACTCTTGTAATTGATTTTGTCATAAAGCAATCCATTGTAGGGTTCATGACAAAAATGATTATGGCTTCACCAATAGGAACTTCAAGACATTTACACCTTCCAAGAACTACAAAATTGAGTGTTACAAGTGCAATATCTTGGGCATAAGGCCAATTGGTGTAGAATAAAGTTTCCAAAAATTCCAAAGACAAGAAATAATAGGGACACTCAAAAGGATCAAAAGGGTATGGCTACAAAAATGTTGAAAAATACAAAGAGCATTGTATTTTGGGAGTAGAGATACTCCCACCCATAAATTAATCACCTCAATGAGAGGAGGTGGGGAGGGGGTTGAGATAAGAGTTATATTTAGCCCCAAAGGAGTCCCTTTGCCATTGATGTCAAAGAGGGAGAGATTTGAGTTAGGGGGAGAGCATCCAATCAGGGGAGAAAATTTAAAATCCAGTGGATGGAAAAGGAATTTATAGAAAGGGTTGCCGTCAATGACAAAGGGGGAGATTGTTGGAAATTTTGAGTATAGTGTGTTGTCATTGATGTCAAAGGATTGATGTCATAGGTTAATGTCAAAAGAGAAGATGTCATTGGTTGTCATTAATATCAAGGAAAATATTATAATATTTATTATTATAATGTTGGTTGAGAAAAGCATCAAAAAATCTATTTTTGAATATTATAATTAAGGACAAAAGATTTCGTTGGGACAATGGTTTAAAAATGAAGGCAAGGTATTAATATTATTGAAGGTAATAATATTAAATATGAAGGCAAAGTTTAAAGGATTATAATATCCTTATTATAATATTATAATATCTTTATTATAATATAAATATTTTAAGTTGTTATAATATTTGAGCACCAATAATTTGAAGGTAAATTTGAATTAAATTTGAATAAAAGAGACCGATGTCGTATGGGGTGAAAAGGACAAGGTGGCATCGACGTTGATCGAAGACCAAGTTAAAACATATAAATACTCGTGTCTAAAATAATTTACAAATATTGTGTGAAATCCATGCATGCATTAATCGATATATGATTCATTGCACGCGACAGAGAAGGAAAGGAAGTGAAAATGTATTTTTTTCTATAGTGAATGACAAAGAGATAAGGTTGGTTTGGTGCATATCACATCTCATCTAGCCAGTTAAACTAGTTGGTGGCTAAGCCAGTACGAAGGCATTGTGAGGAGGAGGTTTCAGGTTCAAAACCCATCATAGATATTTTGTTTTTATTGGCTGAGTTCATGGTAGGAGGATACAAAATGTGATTGGTATCTTTAAGGTCTCATGGGCAGCACTAGCGTAGCTAGTAGTGGCCCCTTGGTTGGGTGTTTTTCTCTCATGAGGTGAGAGGTTTGAATCACATTGAGGGTAGAATAAAAGAGGTATTTAATTTTTTAATTATCATTTGATTTTGTGGAGTTATAAGGTTAAGTTATTATTTAATTTGTGCTCATTTGATATAGGAGAAATAAGGTGTGAAAAAGGTCTTTTTGTATTGAAATTTAAATCTATTTAGATGGAGAAAAAAGGTGTTATATGGATTCTTTCATTGAATAAGTTGTTTGTGTGTGTTTTTGTCACAACCCAGGTCTGCTCACCTGGTTGTCAAAACACAAATTCAAAATTTCATAAAACACATATAAATATCACATATTTACGTGGTCATATACCCAAATTGATATTAGTACTTGGCATAGAAGTTCGCACTTCAAGAATATTTACCACTACAGATGGTATCTTAAGTGCTCGAGACCAACCAACTTCCCATGATAGGTTGCCATTTAATTGATCCTTACTCCTATCTTGAGTTATTTTTGATCTTGGCATGGGGTTGCCTATCTAGGGCCCATAAAACATGAAGAGATGAATGCATTAATTCCCCATCTCAAGCCATGGTGGACTGGAGTTATCAATCCTACTTTTGTCTGTAATGGTCCTCTGACCTACCAAATATTAAAGGTTCATACCCTAAGCTAACATTGTTATGCTAGTGCCTGACCATCGACCTTTTGCTAAGTTTTAGCCAGGGTCCGCTATCGCATGGTATCCAAACCAGATAGCTCAAAACCAGTTCTGTTTGATGATAATGTTGTCCATACCATCTACCACTAGACCTTCCAACCTCATGGTCCAACTCTCTAACTTTGAGTCATGTTGGCAATTCCACAATCAGAGTAGGTTCGTGAGCATCCTAACATACTACTTGTATGTTATCTTGGAGTGACGTCCCATACCGCCGCTCTTTACTCTCAATGGTAAGAGATCTCCATATTTTATTAGTCGAAGAACATATAACACTGATTCATGATAGTTTCCACCACAGCTATTGGAGTTGGGTACACAACCCTACTCAACCATAAAAATATTTTAGCCCTTACTCAGCTTAGAACCATAGTTATTTCTCAATATTTACTTAAAGTTTCTCATGATATAAGTTTGTTTAAGGCACTCATCAAAAGCACAATTCAATATAGAAGTTTCCTAAATAATAACTATATCACTATTATTGCAAAATATTAAAATATCCCTATATCTTCTTTGCTTAAGGTGAGTTGAAACCAACTTAAACTTAAAGTAAAGTAAATACTACAACATCTATATTCTAATATTTAATTAAAATACAATACGACCAAACTTTCTCTTTTAAAGTAAAGAATTAATAGTTGTACAAATTTATTTAAATGTTAAGGTTGAAAGAATTACAATTTAACACAATATAAAGGGTTAGATTGTCTAATCCTTTAAATTATATTTACCCATTATATAACATGGATATTCGTCACTATCAACCTCTATATTATTTAATATACATTAAATAAAATAATCTGTAACTAAAATCAGGGCTGTCATACATTCGAAGATAATAACCACAAGAATTTTAAAATTTAATCTAGGTTTATATATTTTAAACAAGAAACTTATGCTATTAATATCCGAGAATCACAGATCCACGTTTTTTTCAATATAATTCATTATATATATCATGGCCATATATCATTGGAATATAACGGGAATAACTTTATTTCATATAAAAATGACAAGACTATAAAGCAATATTTAATTTATATAAGAGACTTAAACACTTTCTCTGAGTATGCTGTACACCGAAGAGGAGCAAGATTTTTAGAAAAACGAAGTGCTACAGGGTTTAAACAACTGAATTTCCAAACGCTTGAGATTTAAAGCCACTACTTAATGACTCATGTCTATGAGTTTTTCCATACTAAGGTTGGTTCATGAAGCTATTATGTAAAACAAAGAAACAATCTCCCATACCTATTTCAGCGTTTAAGCATTTTTATAACTAGAAGCCATTGTTAAATTAAACATACATTTTCTATCAAACCAAAGCATGAAGTCTTTAAACCTTATTTTAATATTTTAATATTGCTATTGGTGGATAGATAATTTTTTTTAAAAACGTAAATGAAAAATTTCGTTGTTCACAGAGCAGCATTCTCATGAGTACACAGCCAAAATATAACATATTAAAGGATGCATATCAAAATCAAAGAACGTTTCTAATTTTTTATCACATAGCATTCTTAAAAATAGTTTGGGCTTACATCTTGAATTCATAAAACTATCATATAATTTTATACATAGTATATGAAAGTCTGTTAGCTTTTTATTAGAACATAGCAAAGTTTTTCATCAACTATCTATTGAGTTTCTCTGAACTGAGAACTCCTAAAGTTTTAAATATATACTTTTATAATGTTTATTTAGTTTGCAACTATGCAGCCCTTTGGGCTCCCTCTCCTGTTCAAATTTTAGTTCAAGAAATATCATATACAGAACACTACTGACTTACTCCATGATGTATAGTGTTTCCTTGATGCTCATCAGGTCTGGATACACATGCCGAATATGGTTGACAAATATTTTCTCGACAACAAATTTACCCAAAAGTAGAGTTTTAAGATTAAGGGACAGAGGGAGGGGTCATACTTGGCCTTCCATTGATGCAATCCTAGAATGCATAATGCTAGCTTATATGCTCAAACACATCATACACACAATGTTGTTTTCTGTACTGGTTTACAATTATTATTATTGCACAGTTGATATTTATTCCTATTCCTAATTCATTTTGAAAACCATGATTAATTTACCTACTATTTTTCAGTCGACAAAAACATTATACTTTTAGAAAATAAAATAGTATTAAGCTTATAAATACAGTGTTTCTAATAGCAGGCCAATTCGTTTCAATGTACTCACATATCCGACTAAAGCTGCGCATAGCTCCCCAAGCTTTTCCGTAGAAGGCAAAGCCTTTTTCCCAGAAGATAAACAGAATTCCACACTTTTGAATACTCCCCAAAAACCATGTATCTCAAACTCATTTTCCTTCCATTTATAAATTTTAATTCTTTGTTTAATGATGATACATTTTTTTTTGGTTACAGATGAATTGGTTACAATCACAAATTTTTAGTAACTGTCAGCGCAGCTGACAGGGTTCAAACTATCAGCGAAGGCTTCCAACACAACCACCGTCTCGTTAATGGTAACCCGACATGAGATGGGGACCGCCGGACGCACAGGGTTCGCACCGTCTTCGTCAGTCTGGTTCAAACACGTGGCATGAAGGTAGAGGGACCGCCGGACAAGCAGGAAACAGATCGCCATCTTCAGACAAGTGCAACTATCAGCGAAGGATTCCAACACAACCACCATCTCGTTAATGGTTACCCGGCATGAGATGGGGACCGCCGGACGCACAGGGTTCGCACCGTCTTCGTCAGTCTGGTTCAAACATGTGGCATGAAGGTAGAGGGACCGCCGGACAAGCAGGAAACATATAGCCATCTTCAGACAAGTGCAGCAGGAAACAGATCGCCATCTTCAGATAAGTGCAACACGCAGAGGAGTTGGATCGAGCTACTAGCTATGCATGGGCACGCCCGTGGGATTGGAACCTAGGTCTCCTCTCGGTAAGCGCCCCAACTTACCAATCCACCTAGACCCACGGACTTTTAATGATGACACATTGCTTGGACAGTTTTTTACTTATTCACCAAGTGATAACATTATCTTTAGGTTATGTGTTAATATGATTATTTAAAATCCATTTTAGCTTCCAACTTATATGGGGGGTTTGTTCTACCACATATAAATGTCATGGTTATTAGTTTATAGTTAAACATTTCCCTTATAAAGAGAATATTTATTTATTTATATTCCCATGTATTTCAATTCTCCATTATACATTACTTTTTAATTTGTTATATGTTAAGAATGTTTTATTTCTTAACAATTCACATATACATTTATTTAAATTTATCATATTTATATAATAGTTATTATTATTATTTTTATTTTATTATATTTGAGAATGTTTAATTTATTTTATTAACCTATATATAGTAATTTGTATATCTTTATTATTTTATTTATTATATATATATATTTTTTATTATTAAAAATGCAAGAATTTCAACTATCATCATATGCATACAATGCAATAGCAGGCAAACATGATCTACATGAAATTCTTCTATGGGCTTCCATGTACCCACGACCAAGGTGCACATGGCACATACATCATTTCCCCACCTTACCTGACACCTTCAATAGCTAAATCTGCCAGGGTGTGGTTTTTTGCTTTGTCTGGCCATCGACCACGGATTGAAACCTGCACCTGCAAACACAGATACTCATAGCAGCATCAAATTATTCAAGAAATAGATAATCAAGCATTAGGGTTGTTAAAATTTTAAGAGTAGGAGGTATAAGGTGTTTTATGGTTTAAATTTTGTGTGTATTTATGCTTGGTGAAGGAAATTTAAAGGTTTTTGTTCTTTAATTAAAAACCTTATTTTGAGAAAATAAAAGGAGTATTGAGCAAATATTTTTGTGCACAGATTGAGGGAAGTTTTTGTGATTGTTTTGAAAAGAATATTAGATAACCTCTTGAAGTGGCAAAAATAAAATTATTTTGGAACAGATTTTGAAGGCTCATTTTCATCAAAACAAGTTGAGAGGTATGTTGAAATTATTCATTCTCTAAGGTGGTTGGTTGAGCAAATATTTCAGAATTATAAGGTGGAGATAAAAGGGTTGATTAGTGTGTATTGTTGGAAATATTTGAGCTAGGGTTTGTGAAACAAATTGTGCTTCATTGTTGAAAGAAATATGAAATACTTGTGCTAGGTTTGAGACCAAGTTTGTATATCATTGTGAAAAATTTTGTGCAATGGTTTGAAAGAAATTAAAATTAATTGAGAAGTGTTTGAGATCAATCTTGTGAAGGGAATTTATGCATTAGTGTGGTTGATCTATGAGAGAAAATTTGCAAGAAAGATATACCAATTTTGTGAAGCAAGTTATACAGTAGTTTGATTCGATTTGAAAGGGATTTTGCAAGAAAGATAGACCAGTATCGTGAAACAAGTTATACACTAGTTTGATTTGATTTGAAAGGGATTTTGCAAGAGAAAGAGATTGTATTAGTTGAACGCAAGATTTATGAATGTGAAGAACATATTGGATTTTTGATAGTGCATATCATTCTCTATATGTTACATAGGTTAAACGAATTCTAAATAGAATATGTTTGAATTACCTAGTTGAAGAAAGCATTTTTGAAAGAGATATAAGCTTTGTTTGTATGCAAGATTTGGAAATATTTGAGAAGGTTCAGTGAGTAGCTTTGAGGTAGATTTGGGCAAGTCTTGTAAGAAGACTTGAAACAACATTGAGGTAGATTTGGGCAAGTCTTGTGAGAAGACTTGAAGTAGCATTGAGGCAGATTTGAGCAAGTCTTGTGAGAAGACTTGGAGAAGTTTTGAGGTAGATTTGGGTAAGTCTTGTGAGAAGACTTGAAACATCATTGAGACAGATTTGAGCAAGTCTTGTGAGAAGACTTGGAGCAATTTTGAGGCATATTTGGGTAATTCTTGTGAAAAGACTTGAAGCAAAATTGAGGTAGATTTGAGAAAGTCTTGTGAGAAGAATTGGAGAAGTTTTGAGGTATATTTGAGAAAGTCTTGTGAGAATAATTGAAGTAGCATTGAGGTAGATTTGAGCAAGTATTATGAGAAGACTTGGAGTAATTTTGAGGTAGATTTGGTAAGTCTTGTGAGAAGACTTGAAGCAACATTGAGGTAGATTTGAGAAAGTCTTGTGAGAAGACTTGGAACAGATTTGAGGTAGATTTGAGCAAGTCTTGTGAAGACTTGAAATAAAATTGAGATTGATTTGTGATTAGAGTTCGAACAGATTTTTCCTGGCCTTATGATGAGGTTTGGTGTAGATTTGAGATAGACTTGAGAGAAGGATTTGAAGCAGATTAGAGTAGCTAAGGGGATAGAGTTATCCTATGGAGAGAGATCCAAAAACTAGAGTAAAGGGGATAGAGTTCTCCTATGGAGAGATATTCACATGCCAGAGCAAAGGGGATAGAGTTCTATTGTAGAGAGATATCCACAAACTAGATCAAAGGGGATATAGTTCTCCTCTAGAGAGAGATCCACAAGCCAAAGAAAGGGGTGTGGAGTTATTCTATGGAGAGAGATCCACAAACCAGAGCAAAGGGGATAGAGTTATCATATGGAGAGAGATCCACAAACCATAACAAAGGGAATAGAGTTCTCCTATGGAGAGAGATCCACAAACTAGAGCAAAGGGGATAGAGTTATCCTATGAAGAGAGATCCACAAACTAGAGCAGATGGTATAGAGTTCTCCTGTGGAGAGAGATCTACAAAATAGAGCAGAGGGTATAGATTTATCTTGTGGAGAGAGATAAAAAAATTAGAGCATTAGGGATTGAGATCTTCTTTGAACAGAGGTTCATAAATATTGTAATAGGGAATTGATTCCCAAGATATTTGTTGACAAAATTTTGAAGAAATATTTTCTCTGTGGATGTAACCCACATTGGGTAAACCATGTTAAATTTATGTCTCTCATGTGTGTGATGATTTGTGCATTACTTTGTTATTGCTATTAATATTGCAATTGATAACATTGGATAATATTGTTTGGAAAGAAAAGTAAAATTTTACCTTATACTGTTCACCCCCTCTCAGTATAAGCTTGTGTTCTTCAAGCCCAAATGATGCAAATGAAGATAGCAAGATCCATATTGCATTCTCGGTTGGAAATATTTGACCCTTATGGATTTTGAGTGCAAAGTGGAATGGTAAAGGAGCCAATGGAAGGGGATCTCATAGGGGTAGGACCATATTTGGATCTATTGAAGTCTTTGCAAGAGAGATCTATGTTTGTTGCTCTAATAATTGGTCTGATCATTGCTAGTGGTGAAGCTTTTCTCATGTATGGTGGGGAATATATGGTGGTGCTAGAGTCCCTCATTCCAATTTTTTCTAATCCACTATTGTGCAACTGGCTAGGCATTGGTGAAACAGTTTTTGTGCCTCACGATGACCTAATGTTAGTACCAAAGACCCATGGTCCAAATTTTTCTAAAATACTATTGTTATTTTGGCTAGGTAGTGGACAAGAACTTTTTTGGTCCAAGGGCGGTCTTTGGATGATTTTTTGTTGTTGGGTTCCTTCATTGGGGGGTCTTCTATTCTTCTGCATACTAGTAGGATTAGAACCCACAAGGGTGGGGGGTTTTTTCTTACTAGTTTTCTATGGGATTTGAACCCACAGATCCCAAGGTCTTGATTCATTTTCAAAACATTACTCCATAGCCCCTATTTTTGTTTTGAGATGGAGGTTTGGTATGAGTTGTTCTCTGGAGTTCGAAGGATGGTTGGAATCCAACAGGATCTATGGGGTTTTAGTCTTCACAAATTTTTGAGATGGAGGGTTTTACTGTCGCTGGGGCAATATGTTGCAGATATCCATTTCCCGACGGCTGGTTTCTATTGAGTTGGTTGAGTAGGTGATCCAAAGTTCAAATCCTTCTTCTGCACTCAAGTCCCAATGGTGTTCTCAAGGAAGAATATTTTTCATTTCTATGGAAGTACAAGAGCCCTAAGGTTTTTGTACCTCGAAGATGAATCATTGATACCTTGAGTCTTGGTTGTTAGGGTTTTATGGCACTTTTGGTTGGCCGGTTGGTCCCTCGCTAGGCGGGATGAGGATAATTTTTATTTTTATTTTATGTTCAAATTGTCGTGTTAGCATTGGACAGGAATGTAAGTTTGATTATTTTTTCTTCTGAAATATTTTTTGTTGATCCTACCTTTGTGCTATATTTAATATTGTAAGCTTTGGTGATTTGCTGACTCATTTTGGATCTCTATGTACAAGGTTGTCATATCCTTTCAAAACCCTCACCTTCTACCTACCAACATATATATATATATTCTCTTTCAATAGTCATTTTTAAAATATTTTTGCACCATTATCTAGATCTTTCATAGTACTATGAAAATGATTGCTCATTTGTTAAATTCTGATAAATATTGAGAAAGTTATTGTTGTTTGAAGTTAAGATATTTGTGTTATTTTTTGGATCCACAATTAAAAAAAAAAAAAAAGTATAAATTTTTTATTAGTAATTTTTGGAATATTTTTACACAAGCATTTAGATTATTTTTAGTACTGCAAAAATGACTACTCATTTGATAAATTATGATAAGTATTAATACAATTACAATTGTTTGAAGTTGAGATAGTTGTGCTATTTTTTGCTATGTGACTAATTTTCAAAAGAAAAAAAACATAATATTTGTTTTAGAAATCATTACTACAATCTTTTTGCACTAGCATATAGGTTTTAGCATTTTTTTGAAGTTGGGCTTTTGATACTTTTTCTCGAGCTACGCTTGTGAAATTGTTATGATATAAATGTTATTTGTGTAACCATTACTCATTAGTAAGGAAGACCACATGCCAAGTTAGAAATTATGTAGGAGAATAATGTCATAGAATCAATATATGTAACCATTAGGTAATATTGTTATACTATTATGCACTTTGTAACTCATGGAAGGTGGACCACCACATGAGTGATTTTGTAACTCATAGAAAGTGAATCATCACACTCTTGTATAAAGAAATATATAATCCCATTGTAAAAGGTCATATAAGAAGTATTCTTGTAGAAGTTTTAGCTCTTGGAGTTGGAGATCTTATGGAGTGGCTTCCTTCCAATAAGGAGCATTGTACGGTGTTGCCCTACCTCAAGGGTATTATCAATCTCTATTTTATTGTGTAGATTGTTATTGTGAAATTTATTTATATATGCATGTTAAACTATTTATGCATATTGATGAATATTTTTTGGTTATGAGAAGAGAGCTTCATCACATTTTGGTATCAAAGAAAAAATTATAACAAAGTGGGGTTGTTTTTGTTGAGCTAGGGCACATTTTTTCAGAAAACGTCACATTTTGTAGGATCCATATATTTTTTTTCAACAATCATTTGTAGAAGGTTTTTCCATAATTATGTAGATATTTCTTAGTATTACAAAAATAACTGCTCATTTGATAAATTTTGATAAGTATTGAGAAAGTTATGGTTGTTTGAAGTTAAGATATTTGTGTCATTTTTTGGCTACACAATTTTTTTTCAAAAGAAAAAATTGTATTAAATGTTTTAGTAGTTGTTGGCAATTTTGACATATGCCACATTAGGAATTTTGATGTAATTTTGTTGAATGATTTTGTTTGTAAAAGCGAAAATTATAATAAATGTGTGTTACAATGTTTTCCGCAATATTTTTATGTGTCATTATTTTCTTGTATTTTCACAAAATTTCATGCTTCAAAATAGTGGAGATCATAAGATAAATGATTTATGAAATCGGTTGAGATCATCCAAAATATTTGTAGAGAAAAATGGTTCCCAAGGATTAAGTGCATTATTAAGGAATGGTTAAAATCGTGTTCACCTCAAAAAATGGGTGAAGGACCCATTCACCTTGCTCTGGGGCGAACGTGAAATTTTAAATGGAAAAGCAAGTGTTCAGTCAAAAAAGTGCTTTTGACCCAAGTGGGGGGTGAAAGTCCCTTTCACCCCTTATTGGGACAAAAGCACATCGAAGTGCTTTAAAATTGTTGTGATCCTAAAGGAAAAATATGACAATTAAAGAGGGTGCATTTGCTCCAAAGTTGGGGTAAAATCTTTGTTCACCCCACTTTGGGGTGAACATCATTTATAACAAAGGCGTTGACAAGTCAAGAGAGTGTTCACCCCAGTTGAGGTGCGAATGTCCCATTCGCCCCTCCTTGGGGTGAAAGCGCAATGAATGATGAGTTTTGGTGAAATAAAAGGAGATGGCAAGCACTTTGGTTGTGTTGAAAGGTCAATGCTAGGTTCATCCAAAGGGGAGGGTGAAAATACCTTTCACCCTTCCCCTATGCAAATGTATATATAAGGTAAGGCGTGTACATGACTTTGGCACACATAAGAAAAATGGAGAGTTGAAAGCGTTTTCACCCCATATGAAGGGTGAAAATCTCATTCACCCTTCATTTGGGAGAAGCTATAGTAAAATGGCTCGATTATGCATTAAAGGTTTTATTTTTTTCTAGGGTGAATGTGAAGAGATTGGGCATTGAAAATTCAAATCTACGTTCACCCAAGGTGGAGGGTGACAATGTATTTCGCCCTTTTTGGATGTGAACGCATATTTTAAGAGGAGACATCTTATGGAAGGTGCTTTCACTTTGGATGAAAGAAAAAATTTCAATCATCCCTTCTAGGGATGAAACAACACAAGAATGGTGTAGAACACTGAAACAAGTCATTTTGCCCATATTTCTTCCTGATTAATTGCTATTGTGACAAAAAAATGAGTGCAATGCAAATTTTTTTAATTTGAGTAAAGTTAGTGGTTGTACGTGAATACAAGAGGTATCCTCTCTACTAGGGAGCATGAATGAGGAGTTAACACTAAAGGTTTAAGAAAGTGCTTTCATCCATTACTCAATTTCAGGCGAATTCTACTTAGATATCAACAAAGGTTTCCAAAGGTTCTCAAGACAAGCGAATAAGGGGAATTTAATGATTGGGGTATAAAGCGATTGAATGTGCTAATTTTGTGCTAAAATAAGCTACAAAATTTAAATAACCACATTATTTTTATGAATTCCAAGATATTTCGAGCAGGGATAAATTTCCAAGGTGCCACGAACATACCAAGTCATCGACAACCTTTGCAATTTTCTATGCACCGACACCCAAATGTGTCAATTTCTTGGAGGTTTACACTTAAAAGTTGGATCACTATTTCAAAAAGATGAATTTTTAAGGTTTTCGAGAAGGAATTTCCTCACCTGGGTTCTTGATCTGTAAATATTTTGTCTTCATGTGCATTTAATGAAAGAGGTGAAATCCTCTATAAATACTAATCATTTCAATGTAATGAAAGGAGGATAGACATTCTACAGAAAAACTATTCAAGTTCTTTGCGTAAATAGAAGAAGTTGTGGCTTCTGATTTTGCAAGCAGTCTCTTTGTGTGATTTCTTTCTGTTCAAGCATTTCTATTTTATATTCATGTTTGCTATCTGTTGTTAAGTTCAAATTTTGCACTTGGATTTGGGCATTGCTGGTGTAAGTGTGAGTACTAGAGTGCAATTCTAGAAGTTGTCTTCAAGGAGCTGTAAGTGAATTCTCTCTCCTTCCTTACTATTTTATGCTGCTATAACACTTGGTTGGAATTCCTACTGCTAGTCTGTCCCCAATCCTACACCTTTGGCCTATGGCCATATTTCTCGTTTCTTTTTGTTATTTCTAATTTCTTTCCTGCAACTCTAGTCTTAAACCAGTGTAGGATTAGTAAGGGAGCCAACCCTCTCTGGATATTGGCACGGAGGACATTTATTTCCTTCAACCTTTCAATGTTGGCCATGTCTAGGGTGCACAAATGTATGTTTGTATTTTAGGCAGATATTTGACCAATAGTTTTTGGCATGCCCGATGGGACACCGAAAGTTCCACTTTCAACAGTATTGAGGTTTGATGTTCACCTTCATGTTGTACGGTTAGAACATCTAGCGACTCAGTTATACCCAGAAGCCTCTGAATGTGAAGGCAATGAAAGTTGTGCTTCATGATCACAAGATTGAAGGCCAAAAATTTTGAAGATCCCATCGAGTTCTACGAACTTGACACCCAAAGGTTAGGGGAACATCCCCAATTAGTTACTTTTCTTGGTACATCACCATTACCCCATACATCATCCACAACATCCTCACAAATAGTTAGTGTGTTCTCCATTCCTTCAAGTCCAGCTAGTACTGCTACTAGCATCCCACCTCCTCAACCTCATACACCAATCCAAATGGCTCAAAATCCACCACCATAGTAGCCACAACCACCAAGGTAGTTCCTAGCATGGAATAGCTCAGGAGCCTTGAATTTACAAGCACAAAATCTAGTCCCTCAAGTAGCTTTGAAGGCTTTGCCTACCTATGATGGTACTGGTAAAACTGCTTATGAGCATATCTAGGATGTGGCTTCTTTGGCTACGATTCATGACATTGCAGATGAAGATATTATGGTAAGGTTGTTGGTGTTGTCTCTTAGAGGAAAGTTGTTATACTGGTATCGATATTTTCCACCCGCTACTATCACCACATGGGATCAGTTGGTGGAGTTGCTAATCAAGAAATTTCATGAGCAAGTCGATCCATTTTTCTTGTTGCATCAATTTACGAATATTCAAAGACATCCATAGGAGGAGATAGTGGATTTCAACGTCAGGTTCACCCGAAGCTGGCAGAGGGTTCCTGATGGTCTTCGGCCCACACATGAGCAAGCTACATTTTACTATCTTAGAGCCTTCAACTCGACATTGGCATGGCTATTCGATAGGCCAATGTAAATACATTCCTAGAGTTGTACACGCAAGTGCAAAATACCAAAGTAGACTTGATCGCCATAGGTAAGCTTCCCCGAAGGTGACCATGCCCATCCTTCTTGATCTTCCACAACATTTGTATTCGAGTGCATTTTCATAGCCTATGCCTTCTATGTACCTGGTTCCCTCATGGAGCTTGGGTCCACCTCAAATCTCTCCAATCCTAGTTCCACAACTCCCTACCCCAAGTATTCTGTAATTACCTGCACTAATTGTGCCATAGTTGCCAGCACCAGTCCCTTTCCCAGTGCTACTAGCACTTCCTATTATATTGTTGTTGCCTGCTCCATCAACACCCTTACCTTTACCAGTACCTCCTATGCCCTCAAATCTAGATCCTTACATGAAGTTGCTATAGGATAGGAGATGCAATATCTCAATTCATAAGGACAATGTTGAATGAAATCACTACAATTAGGAAAAAATAAGCTGAAGCTAATTTTTGGTCAAGGAGGTTTCAAACATCGCCAATTACTAGAGAGCAATAAACCACTAGCAAGGGCCTTAAGAGGAGCACAACTATGTTGGCAAATGAAGAAACTAGTACATCGAAGAGAGCATACGAGTGCTCCACCTACAATGATCCTCATGGTGAAGACACATGCATGGTTCACTTGAACTATGTACAGACATTAGCAAAAAGTTCTATCGAGTGGAAAAGTTAATATGATAATGGAAGTTGATCATAATTTTATGGTCCCATCTTTGGAGCAAGTTTTAGTTCTCACAAGGGCTAGAAAGAAGCCGATGATTGTTGATCTAGCAAAATTGAAGCCTCTGAAGGTTCCTTCTGAACAGAAGGTACAAAATGAAAAAATGCAACCACAAGCGAAAGCACCTAGTGCAACAATGAAGCAACAAGATTCTATCATATTGAAGGATCTATTACCCAAGCAAGCTCAAGAGAAGTTGTAGATAAAGGCTTTAGCTTCACAAGTTGTAGCTACTCAAGTGCAAATGGAGGTGAAAGAGCAAGCCAAAGAATGCCTCAAGTACCCATCATTGACTAAGCGGAAAAGGGTGGAAGCTACTCAATAGTATCAAAACAAGTATGAGAAATCTATAGAAGAAAAGGTTCCTGGTACTTCTAATTATAATATTGTGGAAGAAATGAAGAAGATTCCGACAAAGGTGAGCTTATATGATGCATTACAATTACCTAGACAAGTTGACCTGTTGCAAGAATCTCTCAAATCTGCTAAATATCAGAAGAAAATTCATTCCCAAATAGTGTTAGCATAGACACTACCAACTTCTACCACTAGAAAGAATAGACCACCTCCATTCTATTTGTCTCTCAGAATGGAAGGGTGGATCGTGCATAATTGTATGATTTACTTTGGTGCTACGACTACTATCATGCCAAAGGCAGTGTGTGAAGTAATGGGAATGGAATATACAAGAAGTAGTCTAGGAGTATTGCAGTTGGATGGGACCCCTATCAAAATGGTTGGAGTAATCAAGGATATTCCTATCATTCTACATAGCATACCATAAATCATTGTCATCCAAGAAGTAGTGGTGGTTGACTTGGAACCATACTTCAACATGTGTCTTTCAAGGGAGTTCACAACAAAATTAGGAGGGTACATTTCCTTGGATTATTCAAATTTGGAGATACCATTCAAGGGAAGAAGAATCCACATCTATAATGAAAATCCATCCACTTTTCATATAGAAAAATTGGAAGAGGAAGAAAAATCCACTAGTGTAGTCAACATGATGATAGAGGAATTACAAGAAGTGGACTTGATGGAAGAGGCCCTTGGTGAGATCCTCCTTGAGGATGAGTTCTCATTGATGGATTTCAACATGATGGTCGAAAATGACATCGGTTGTTATACCATAACTAAACCTGAGAAGACTGAAGAAAAAGTCTTTGATTCCCCAGACCCTATCTCTGATCAGCTATGGAAGTTGTATTTTGATGGTGCAAGGTGTAAGAATGGTGTAGGGGCTAGTATTGTTCTTGTTTCTCCTATAGGGTTGCAAAAAACCTATTCATATCGGTTAACCTGGAGTTGCACAAATAATGCCATCGAATATGAAGCATTGTGCCTTGGATTGAAAAAAGCTAAAAAGTTGGGCATAAAATAGTTGCAAATATTTGGAGATTCTGAGCTCATCGTCAACCAGACTACAAAATGATGTGTGTCAAAGAAACACTACTTGAAGGCCTACCGTAACAAGGTATGGGATTTGTTTGAATTCTTTATAGCTTTGAACATTCAGGTGATTTCATGGGAGCAGAACAAACATGCAGATATCTTAGCTTCTCTTGGTGCCAATTTCTCTCCTATAGAGCAAGTGGTCAGGAAACCCAAGACTGTGAGGGTAATTTATAGACCCTCGGTCCCTGATAAAAACATTTATTGGCAAGTGTTCGATAATGATGAACAAATAATCAATTTTTTTATTAAGGAAGTTGTAGGTGCAAAAGATAGAACATTGGTCAAAGAGGAAATGGAGGGAATGATTCAATTAAAGAACAATCACATTCCTAGGGGGCTGATTTTGCTTGAAAATCTATTTTATCAAAATGAACGAGTAGAGAAACACAAGATCAAGGTTGATGCAAAGGAATACAAGGAAATGCAACTTGAGCCTGAGAAGATTATCAAAGTCAAAATAGATTGTACGATAGAAGAACTTGAAGATATTAAAAATTTGTGTTATGATTTCCTCGACATCGTTGCATGGAGCTACCATGATTTAAAAGGATATGATAAAAATGTAATCCAACATACTATTGAACTGCAGGAGGGAGTCAAGCCTTTTCGATAGAAACAACAACCTATCAACCCAAAAATTGAAGTGCTCATGAAGGCAAAATTGTTAAAAATGTTGGAGGCAAAAATAATTTATCCAATCAAACACTCAACATGGGTGGCAAATTTGGTGCTAGTTCGAAAGAAGAATGGTGATATTCACTTATGCGTGGATTTTTAGAATCTGAACCAGGCATCATTAAAATATCACTATCCCCTACCACAGATTGATCAAATTCTCCATGTGGTTGCTGGAGTGCAGAGGTTTTCATTGTTGGATGGTTTTTTGGGCTACAATCAGATCTGGGTGAAGGATGAAGACCAACACAAGATAACATTTACTACAAAGTGGGGCACTTTTGCCTATCAGAGAATACCATTTGGCCTTTTCAAATGTCGGTACTACATTTTAGAGAGCTATGGACATTGCTTTTGGTGAGTTTTTGAATAGAGTTATTGTGATTTACCTTGATGACATGACTATTTTCTCACACCGCAAGGAAGAGCATGTCTCTCATTTGAGGCAAGTGTTCAAAAAATACTAGGAATTTGGAATTTCCATTAACCCAAAGAAGTCCATTTTCGCTATCAAAGAAGGGAAACTCTTGGGACATGTGATTTCACAGGAAGGACTGGCGATTGATCCTATGAGAGCTAAGGCTCTCTTGAAATTACCACTGCTAGTTAACAAGAAAGACCTGCAATCATTCTTTGGCCAGATCAATTTCATTCAAAAGTTCATTGCGGATTTTTCTCAAGTAGTCAAGCCAATGACTAAACTTCTGAAGAAGAATGTAGACTTTAAATGGATAGAAGCATGAAGATAGGCATTTTGAGAAATTAAGGAAAGAATCACTCAAGCGCTAGTACTAATTAACCTAGATTATTCAAAATACTTCATCCTCTATGCAGTAGGTGAGTAGGAGAGTTACACTATTATTCTCACCCAGAAGCAAGAAGATGGAGATGAAAAACTGATTGCCTTCTTGAGTCAAGTCATTTCTCCGCACCAGGAGAAGTATAATTTCATTGAAAAATAGGTGTACGTGGTTATGAAATCCTTAAATAAATTCTGATATTTCATTTTATAGAGCAAGACAATAGTCTATGTCATTCATCCAGATGTCAAGAATTTCATTCTTCAAGGAGAATTAGGCGACAAGAGAGTAGGTTGGGTCTCAAATATTCAAGAATATGATGTGGAGATCCGACCGACTAAGTTGGTTCATGGATGAGCTCTCTACCAAGAACTAGCCAAAAGCGCAGCTTCTGGATCATTGACTTCAGTACAGGATGAGGATATCAGTGAAAGCATTTGTGCAAATTGAGCTACTATTGATCATGACTGGACAAAGGACCTTGTCAAATTCTTTACCTCTAGGAAATGTCCATCACATCTTGATGCTTCATAGCATTGAAGGTTCAGATTGCAAGTGCTTAAGTATGTCTTGTTTCCAAGTGGGTTGTTCCATAAGAATATAGATGGAGTACTCCTCAGGTGTGTAAAGGAGTTAGAGAAGCAAAAAATATTGGAGGAATTCCATTCTGGTTTATCCAATGGACATTATGCAGGAAGGCCTATGGCCTTGAAGATCATCCGAGTTGGGTATTTTTGGCCTACTCTTTTCATAGATGCACATAAGGTGAGTTGAAGTTGTGATAATTATTAGTAGTATGTTGGCAGGAATAAGAAAGCATCTTTTCCCTTGCACCCGATTCAAGTGGAAGCACCTTTTCAACAGTGGGGACTAGACTTCATTGGAGTTATTGATCCTCATTCCTCTACTGAACACAAGTATATATTGACCATGAATCGATTATTTTACCAGGTGGATAGAGGCCATCCCAACCAAAAAAGTAGATCAAGCTACAATTATCTCCTTCCTGGAGGGATTGATTACCCATTTTGGTGTTCCAGATGCCATTGTAATAGATAATGGGACTCCATTCATTGGGGCCAAGATCATCGAATTTGCAAGTATGGGATTTATCTCAAGATATCCTCCAATTATTACCTACAAGGAAACGACTTGGCCGAATCCACAAACAAAAACTTGTTGCGGATCTTAAAAAGGACATTGGGAAACAATAAAAGAAGCTGGCACCTACTTGTTGAACCAGGCTCTGTGGGCAGATTGAATATCAATAAAGAAGTCTATTAAAGCCTCTCCCTATTATTTAGTGTATGGGAAAGAAGTAGTCCTTCCCACTCACATCGAGTTACCTATCCTCCAAACATTGCAGTTGTTCAAAGATGAAGATGATGAGTTTGATCCAATGAGTGCAAGGCTAGCTCAGTTGTTGCAGCTAGAGGAGGAGAGAGAAAAAGCATATGAGGCTTTCACAGAATATGCAAAAATGATGCAAAAGTGGTTTGGTAGGAAGACAACAGAATGCAAGTTTCAGGTGGGAGATCTGGTTCTCAAATGGAACGAAAACAAAGCCAAGCCAGGAAAGCATCACAAGTTTGATGTAATTTGGGAAGGTCCATTTCAGATTTTTGTAGTGAATTTGGTGAACGCATATTATCTTCGAGATATGGATGGTTGGGATCTACCAATCCTAGTTAACGGTCTTCATCTGAAGGCCTATTTTCAATGAGGTAATCTAGAGGTACCAGTTTGTAAATATGTACATATTTCATTTGCAAGTATTTTATCACTTTATATAAAAAAAAAAAAAAAGGAGAAAAAGAAAATATATGTTCCATCTCTCTTATAGAATCAATTTCACCTCAAAGTGGTACTCTGAAGACACATTATGTTTTTGGGAAGAATTAATGGTTGCGCTAAAAAGCTTTAACAAGTTTGAGAGCTTCGAAGTTAAGAGGATGTTTTATCTCCAAGTTAAAAGGGAAATGTTCCAGGGAAGACATTCGGAGGCACCCGGTGAAAGTATTGGCGTTGACACGTAATTACCTTGGTTGAAAATCTAAGTGCAATATGAAAAGGTATGTGTGGGGTCCAGTTCCAAAAATCGTGGGATACAACCAATAAAAAATGCTTTCGCCCCAAGGTGGGGGTGAAAATCCCATTCACCTTGCAATGGGGTGAATGCATATCATGGAGAAAATTAAAGTGTTAATGATGGCTTTTGTGTTTTCGGGTCAAAAGGGCTTTCACCCCAAATAAGGGGTGAAACTCCCTTTCGCCCCTTGTTGGGGCAAAAATAGTTATGAAAATTTAATGCACTAATTTTAGCACCTATGCCTTTTGAGTTAAAAGAGATATTTTAAAAGGTCATTCTCCCTAGCCTTCAAGTTAAAATCATTCCATGGTGGTGCCAAAGAAAACAAGGTTTATAAAAATGAACGTACAATGCCAGATTAAAAGAGGAATAGTCAACCATGATTTCACCCTATGAGAGGGCGAAGTTTCCATGCGTTCACCCTTCACGAAGCCAAGTGATACGAAAGTGTTCTAAGGATATGGGCGCATGCTCTAGCATTTTGAACGAATGCACATAAGAAGTTTCAATGAGGCTTTGATAAAATCAGAGGTGAAACGAAGTGAAAAGCAAAGAAAAGCAAGAGTTTTTATTTAAAAAGCTTTTGAGAAAAAGCAAGGATTGAATTTTTTTTTTAATTTCAAATTTCTTTTCTTAATATGGCACAATGATAAATAAATAAAAGAAAAAAAGAAAAAAAGAAGGGAGTATGCATTAAAGTTTTTTTATTTGATTTTCTTTGTTATATATGGCATGAAAGTAAAGCAAAGGGGAGAGAAAATAAAAAAGCTCCAGTTTTAAAGATGCTTTTCTAAATATGGAGGCATGAAATTGTTTTAAAAGGGAGACATTCACCATGAATTCCATCAAGTAGGTGAAAGAAGAAGAAATCGAGTGTGCCTCGAAAATATAGTTGTCTTTCCATTGATTTTTGGAAGAATGATGATTTTTTAAGTGCAACTAAATTTTTAAGAGCACCCTATCAAAGCGATTTTGCCCCAAAACACGTGGCAAATTTTGGGAAATGTGCATGCACATTAATGACGCATTTTTGGAGTAGTTAATTTAAAACGTGCACCCGGATTTGCGTTGGGAGGTGATTTGGTGTTCTCGAGGAGCGAAATCTCACATCGACAAAAATAGAAGTGCTCATTGGTCCTCGGGTGGCAAATTTATTTTTCCAAGATAGTTTTAATAGCTAAGGGCATGCTTTCCAAAAGTGATTTTGTAGAGAATTACATTTAGTTACCAGTTAAGCATCGGGATCAATGTCGGTTGAGGGAAACAAGGCGTGCACCCTCCCGAATTTACCAAGAAAATTTACTGCATTTACTCCGGTGGTTGGCACACATTCTATAAATAGAGCATAGGTAAAATTTTTCTCAAAAGTTAAAATTCTTTAAAAAATATTTCTACCGGTGCATTTTCGAGCTTTTGGTTGCATAAATTGCAGAGCATTTTCGGGATTGTAGGAGTTGAAAAAATGGGTAAGAAAAGTAAAGAAGTTAAAGAAGTTGCAGAGCCCAAACAATAAAAAAAAAAAGCAAAAGGTGGGTTGAAGTCCAAGAAATCCCATAGAAATGAAAACGTGGACTTGGATCCATACTCTGACACTATGGTAGAGGTTGGGGATTTCTTGATCACAAACAAGGGTGTGGTGAAGCTTTGGCAAGATGTGGAATTTTTCGTAAATCAAGGAGTGACAATAGAGAGCCCTCTGACTGTGTCATTTTATGCATAATTATTTTGGTACTTGTGTACGCCCATACACCCTTGCCCGAAGTTGGTAAAATTAATTACCAGATTTTATAATCCAGTTACCAGGGCTGTTTGGAAAGCCAATGGGGAGGTGCTTTTCTCTATCTTTATCACTGAAGTGAGGGAAGTGTTTGCATGTGGGTTAAAGCCCCCATATGATATGATTTTCAAGAAGTGCACATCAATGAGCAAGAAGAGAGATATGTGTCGACGGTAACGATGCACCAGTTTATGGAAACACAATTGATTAAGGAGCCATAGTTAGGGCAGTTGCCAAATCTACCTAAGCCTCTATCCGAATTCAAGAGCCCAGACTTATTTTTGATGCTGGCATGGGTTGTTGGTCTTTCGGCAGATTCTATAGTTCACAAGTGGTAGGTGGCGCTTGTGCAATGTATATCACAAGTGGAGTTTTACGCTCTAAGGGCCATGAGAAGGGACACAAATCTGATTTATTTTGACTAGGCCAATTTTATATATCGGAAAATACACGTTCAGTTGGAGAAGTTGAATACTAGAGAGGATACTTCATTCAAGCATACCTCCTTCCTTGTTTGGTATTTCTTTTTTCACTTGCATCAACATTTTTCATTCATTGCAGTAAAACAGGTTGATGAAAAGGATGAATTGTTGCCTGTTTATATGTGGACTCCTACTCTGTCGAGGAGGGAGTCATACTATAGTTTTAATCACCTATTTTTGGGGCCCGTAATTGAGTTGATTTGTGGTAAAAGTGAGAGAGTGCCACGGGAAATGAAGGAGGTAGTTGTCATAGTAAAAAAGGGTGACATATTTTTGTTAACTCAAGGAGTGGTTGTAAGAATTTATGGCTTCACGAGTAAGCCATTCCTGCTCCCATACTTCACCACCGAGCATATTTTCACCATGGAGGTGGTATACCAAACAGACTACACCAATGATGTGTATGGAGTAGAGCACGACAAGAAGAACTTGCACTATGTCATTCAAATTTGGTAGTATAGAGGTGAACCAGGTCAGGCAGAATAGGCTACTCATAGAGGCACTTCAAGACCTAGGTTTGATAGAGCTACCGCAATGGTGGAGGTATGACCCATTGGGTAAATTTTTAGAAATAATCAAGGCCAAGACTTTTCATTGTTTTCCACGGCCCAACATCCAGGAAAGGCAAAACAATTTTTATGGATGTGATTTAGAGTGGCATGTTGAAGACATGATGGTGCTTCCTCTGTGGCATGACTTTTATGAGCAGGAGGCTGAATACAACCCAACAATGCATAGAGATCACATTCCTCCATCAGGGCTATTTGACCAAATGAAGGAACAATTGCCCTGGATCGAAGAGAAAATTATGAATTGGTGGATAATGTGGGTCCACAGAGGAAATATTACATCACCTTATGGGTTGAATATGGATGGGGTATTTTTGGAGGTATACGATGAATTTGTAAATATCTATCAACCCATCGCTTTCACCAAGGTCGTACCTCAAAGTTTTCAAAAGTTTGATAGTGGTGAAAGCGTGGTGAAAGAAGAGCACCCAAAAGCTGAGGAAGAGACACATGAGGAAGAAGAACAACAATATGTGTTTCAACGAAGGTCACAATGGGAAAAGTGAAAAGTAGATGAGGCACATTTTTTGGAGAAGTAGACTATTTGAGAAGTGCTTCCATTTTTGAAAGCTGCGAAGAAGCCAAGGACTGGTGCTACTTCCTCATCTACTATTGTAATTTTGGTTATTGCAGTTTCTACAGTTGTAGTTACTGTAACAACTGTTAATTAACCTCTATTGGATATGGTTGCTCTAGATAGCATTGCCCAAATTTTCCCATTGATTCATGAGCAACCGAAGGACCAATAGGTGGAGGTTTTTAACCTAGAGGTGGAAGCAAAGGAGCAACAAGAAGAATTTATTATGCAATCACCTCCATCACTAGGACACACGATGCCCACACCCGAAGGTACATATTTCCTTCCCTCTTCTTCTACTTCGGAGCATGTAGTGGCTATTAGTTCATTTCCATCAATTCCTACGTCAGTCGCTCCCCCCTTCGGTATGCCCTTCATGTCCATTTTTCTCCCTTCCTCCCATCTACAAGTCACTACTACTTCTTCTTCTCTTCCCCTCTCTTTGGCCTCCCTTTCTTTTAGTTCATTTTCATCAGGTTCGAACCCATTTTTACATCCTTCCCCTTCCATTGCTGCCACCACTTCCACTATCATTGTAAGTATGCAAGCTCCTCCAAGAGTGAGTGTAACTGCAGCTGAACTAGGTTCTTCCATTCACTCTGCTATTTTGGTCCCTCCTCTCATAGTTATCTCCTCTTCTTCCTTTGAGCTGGATCGTTCATAAATTCTCATTCCCTTCATGCTATTTTTGGAGTTACAAGTACTGCCCAAAGCCGAGGTGGCACCTAAGCAGCCTAACATAGAGAAAATCAATCGAGCGCACCTCAATTCATCATAGTGGTTAAAGAGCCATAGGATAAAAGAGGCACTTGCTCCAGCTCGACCTCTCAAGAAGGTTGCCTTCGATCTAGTTGCCATGGAGGCTCACACCACTAAAATAATTCCCCTGGTCCAGAAGCCACAAGGAGAGATGACACCAAGCGATTACGCTTACGATACCATGATAGAGGACCTAACTAGGATTGATCCCACTAAGAAAATGGGGAATATCCAGGTTGATATGAGCTCGGTCTATCTACACGGTAAGTATTATAAGCAAATATATTATGATGTCGAAACAAAAATTGCCAAACTCGAGGATGCCTTGGTAGCAAGTAGAGTGCAATAGGAGAATATGGTAATGGAGAATGAGCACTTGCATCAGTAGGTAGTGGTGCATCAAAAGGAAAAGGATGCAATGGAGCAGTAGGTGCAAGCACTGAAGGCACAACTTGAGTCCATACAAAACCAGCTGGTAGAGAAGGCCACACAGGCTGCAGGCTTCTCTCCAAAAATGATTAAGGAGGCCCACCTTCGCTTAGCTCAGAGTTGTGAGAAGTTAGCGATGAAAGCAATTCAGGTTTTGTAGTATCTCTACATAGCTCGGATATAAATTTAGTTGGGCCAGTAGTTGATATAATCTATAGAGGAGATGTTGGAACCTTATCTAGAAATGGCTATAAAAATCCAAGCCCTGGCTCAGTCCAACATGCACATTCACCCCCTAAGTGAAATGGACCACACTTGGTCTACCTCCAAGGTTATGTTGCATAGCTACTTTCAGAGGATGGACCTAGTGAGAGAAGGTAGAAATATCCTTAACACCATAGAGTGAGAGCATATTATTTCCATGATCTATTTTGATGCTCTCATCGATATGGGCTTTCCAAGTTTTACTAATGAATGGGGTGAACCTCTACCAAAGGAACAATTGGAAGCGGCTTGGAAGAATTTTGTGGAGGACACCTCAGATATTGATAAATGGGAGGAGCCCATCATAGAGGAACAAGTGCTACCACTTATGAAGAAGTTTACCCACATGGAGCTATCATTATTTGAGTTAGCTCAATGAGCTAAGCGCCTTAGCTTGGAGGATGTCCAGAACCTATGGTATGTGTATGAGTCACTAAGTGTTCCTTGCCTATTCACTACACATGCTTGGGATGAGGTAGTTGTAGTCTATGAAGTCACCTACAAAATTTTGAAGATGCAGGATGAGCAGGCCTTAGCAGAGCAAGCAACAATAAAGTAAAGAGCAGTAGCAAAAGAGCGAGCACAAGTTCTATAGGTAGCTGTAGAGGTAGAGGTGGCTGAAAAGGCTGCAAAATAGCAGACATAGAAAAAGACATCTAAATCAGAAGCACCAACCAAGATAGTTGAAAATAAGTACCACTGAGGAGCCCAATGGATAAAGGCCTAGGATCATTTGCATCCATGCGAGTTGGATACCCCGTGAGTCACCAGAAATATTGGCAATTTTGACATATGCCACATTGGGATTTTTGATGTAATTTTGTTGAAGGGTTTTGTTTGTAAAAGCGAAAATTATAATAAATTTGTGTTACAGTATTTTCCACAATATTTTTATGTGTCATTATTTTCTTGTATTTTCATAAAATTTCGTGCTTCAAAATAGTGGAGATCATAAGATAAATGATTTATGAAATTAGTTGAGATCACCCAAAATGTTTGCAGAGAAAAATGGTGCCCAAGGACTAAGTGCATTACTAAGGAATGGTTAAAATCATGTTCGCCTCAAAAAATGGGTGAAGGACCCGTTTGCCTCACTCTGGGGTGAACGTGAAATTTTAAATGGAAAAGGAAGTGTTCAGTCAGAAAAGCACTTTCGCCCCAAGTGAGGGGCGAAAGTCCCTTTCGCCCCTCATTGGGGCGAAAGCACATCGAAGTGCTTTAAAATTATGGTGAGCCCAAAGGAAAAATTTGGCAATTAAAGAGGGTGTTCACCCCAAAGTTGGGGTGAAATCTTTGTTCGCCCCACTTTGGGGTGAACGTCATTTACAACAAAGGCATTGACAAGTCAACAATACATTCACCCTAGTTGAGGGACGAAAGTCCCATTCGCCCCTCCCTGGGGTGAAAGCACAATGAATGATGAGTTTTGGAAAAATAAAAGGAGATGGTAAGTGCTTTGGTTGCATTGAAAGGTAAACGCTAGGTTTGCACAAAGGGGAGGGCAAAATACCTTTCACTCTTCCCCTAGGTGAATGTATATATAAGGTAAGGCATGTATCCCACTTTGGCACACGTGAGAAAAATGGAGAGTTGAAAGCGTTTTTACCCTAGATGAGGGGTGAACGTCCCATTCACCCTTCACTGGGGCGAAGCTATAGGAAAATGGCCCGATGATGCATCAAAGGTTTTATTTTTTTCTGGGGCGAATGTGAAGAGATTGGGCATTGAAAAGTCAAAATTGCGTTCGCCCAAGGTGGAGGGCGATAGTGTCTTTCACCCTTTTTGGAGGTGAACGCATATTTTAAGAGGAGATAACGTCTTATGGAAGGCGCTTTCACTTTGGAAGAAAGAAAAACTTTCAATCGTCCCTTCTAGGGGTGAAACAACACAAAAATGGTGCAGAACATTGAAATAAGTCATTTTGCCCATATTTCTTCCCGATTAATTACTGTTGTGACAAGGAAATGAGTGCAATGCACCAAATTTTAATTTGAGTAAAGTTAGTGGTTGTACGTGAATGCAAGAGGTGCCCTCTCTACTAGGGAGCATGAATGAGGAGTTAATGTTGAAGGTTTAAGAAAGCACTTTCACTCATTGCTCGATTTTGGGTGAATTCTACTTAGATATCAATAGAGGTTTCCAAAGGTGCTCAAGACAAGCGAATAAGGAGAATTTAATGATTGGGGTGAAAAGCAATTGAAATTGCTAATTTCATGCTAAAAGGAGCTGCAACATTTAAATCACTAGACAATTTCTATGAATTCCAAGATATTCCGAACAGGGATAAATTTCCAAGGCACCACGAACATACCAAGTCATCGACAACCTTTGTAGTTTTCTATGCACCAACACCCAAATGTGCCAATTTCCTGGAGGTTTCTCCTTAAAATCTGGATCATTATTTCAAAAAGATGAATTTTCAAGGTTTCCAAGAAGGAATTTTCTCACTTGGGTTCCTGATATGTAAAAATTTTGTCTTCATATGCATTTAATGAAAGAGGTGAAATCCTCTATAAATACTAATCATTTCAATGTAATGAAGGAGGATAGACACTTTGAAAAAAAATTATTCAAGTTTTCTACGTAAATAGAAGAAGTTGTGGCTTTTGATTTTGCAAGAAGTCTCTTTGTGTGATTTCTTTTTATTCAAGCATTTCTATTTTATATTCATGTTTACTATCTACTGTTAAGTTCAAATTTTGCATCTGGATTTGGGTATTGTTGGTGTAAGTGTGAGTACTAGAATGCGATTCTAGAAGTTGTCTTCGGGGAACTGTAAGTGAATTCTCTTACTTCCTTCCTATTTTATGTTGCTCCAACACTTGGGTGGAATTCCTACTGCTAGTCTATCCCCAATCCTACACCTTTGGCCTGTGGCCATATTTCTCATTTCTTTCTATTATTTCTAATTTCTTTCCTGCAACTCTAGTCTTAAACTAGTGTAGGATTAGTAAGGGAGCCAACCCTCTCTGGATATTGACATGGAGGACATCTCTTTCCTTTGGCCTTTCAATGTTGGTCGTGTCTAGGGTGCACAAATGTATGTTTGTATTTAGGTAGATATTTGACCAGCAGTAGAAATTTTTGGAATGTAGATTATTCTAAGTACTACAAAAATGACATTCATTTGATAAATTCTAATAAGTATTGAGAGAGTTACAATTGTTTGAAGTTGAGATATTTGTGCTATTTTTGGATCTGCAATTTTTTTTCAAAAGAAAAAATTTGAAATAATTGCTTTTGCAGTCATTTCCTTAATCGTTTTGCACTAGCATATAGGTTTTAGCAATTATTTGAAGTTGGGCATTTGATGTTTTTTGGGGGCTGCACTTGTGGACTTTCTATGATATAAATGTTATTGTGTAACCATTACCCATTAGTAAGGAAGACCACATGTCATGTTAGAAATAGGTAGGATAATAATGTCATAGAATTAATATATGTAACCATTTGGAAATATTGTCATATGTAACCATCAAGGAACATTGTCATATTATTATGCAATTTTTAACTCGTGGAAGGTGAACCACCACATGAGTGATCTTGTAACTCATGAAAAGTGAACCATCACACTCTTGTATAAAGAGAGATTTACTCCCATTGTAAAATGTCATATAGGAAGTATTCCTGTAGAAGTCTTGGCTCTTGGAACTAGAGATCTTATAGAGTGACTTCCTTCCAATAAAGAGCATTGTATAGTGTTTTCCTACCTCGTGGGTATTATCAATCTCTATTCTATTGTGTGAATTGTTATTGTGCAATTTATTTATGGATGAATATTAAATATTTATGCATATTGGTGAATTATTTTTGGTTATGAGAATAGAGTTCATAACATTTTGGTATCAGAGCAACAATTTTGGCAGAGGGGTTATTTTTGTAGAGCTAGGGCAGTCTTTTTTTTGGAAAATGTCATATTTTGTGGGAGCCATATATTTTCTTTCAAAAGTTATTTTTAGAATATTTTTACATCATTATGTAGATCTTTCTTAGTACTACAAAAATGGTTACTTATTTGTTAAATTTTGTTAAGTATTGAGAAAGTTATGGCTATTTGAAGTTAAGATATTTATGTCATTTTTTGGCTACATGATTTTTTTCAAAAGAAAAAGTTGTATTAAATTTTTAGTAGTCATTTTTGGAATATTTTTGCATGAGAATACAGATTATTCTTTGTACTACAAAAAATACTGCTCATATGATAAATTATGATAAGTATTGAGAGCGTTACAATTGTTTGAAGTTGAGATATTTGTGCAATTTTTGGCTACATAAAATTTTTCAAAAGAAAAAAATTGTAATAATTGTTTTAGAAGTCATTTCCATAATCATTTTGCACCAGCATATAGGTTTTAGTAGTTTTTTGAAGTTGGGATTTTGATGTTTTTTGGGGGGGATGCACTTGTGGACTTGCTATGCTATAAATTTTATTTGTGTAACCATTACTCATTAGTAAGGAAGGCCAACTGCCAAGTTAGATATAGGTAGGAGACTAATATAATAGAATCAATATATGTAACCATTAGGGAACATTGTCATATATAACCATCAAAGAATATTACCATATTATTATGCACTTTATAACTCATATAAGGTGAACCACCACATGAGTGATCTTGTAACTCATGAAAAGTGAACCATCACACTCTTGTATAAAAAGAGATGTAATCCCATTGTAAAATGTTATATAGGATATATTCTTGTAGAAGAATTGGCTCTTAGAGCTAGAGATATTGTAGAGTGGCTTCCTTATAATAAGAAGCATTGTACGGTGTTGCCCTACCTCAAGGGTATTATAAATCTCTATTTTATTGTGTGGATTGTTATTATGCAATTTATTTATGGATGCATGTTAAATATTTAAGCATATTGGTGAATGTTTCTAGTTATGAGAAGATATGTTCATAACATTTTGGTATCAGAGTAGCAATTCTAGCAAAGTAGGTTTATTTTTGTAGAGCTAGGGCACATTTTTTTAGGGAAATATCACATTTTATGGGAGCCATATCGTTTCTTTCAACAATCATTTTTAGAAAGTTTTTCTATCATTATGTAGATCTTTATTAGTACTACAAAAACGAAGGCTCATTTGTTAAATTTTGATAAGTATTGAGAAAGTTATGGCTATTTGAAGTTGAGATATTTGTGTCATTTTTAGCTACACAATTTTTTTTCAAAAAAAAAAAATTGTATTAATTTTATAGTAGTCATTTTTGTAATATTTTTGCAGGAGCATGTAAATTGTTCTTTGTACTACAAAAATGACTTCTCATTTGATAAATTTTAATAATTATTGAGAGAGTTACTATTGTTCAAAGTTGAGATATTTGTGCTATTTTGGGTTGCACGATATTTTCAAATTAAAAAATTCATAATAATTATTTCCATAATCGAAAAAGTTTATAATAATTTTTTTAGGAGTCATTTTCATAATTATTTTGCACCTGTATATAAGTTATTTTGAGAACTACAAAAACAATTGCTTACTTGTTAATTTCTGATAAGTATTAAGAGAATTACAATTATTTGAAGTTGGGATTTTGATAATTTTTTGAGGGCTACATGGAAAATTCATGCAAAGGGAAAATATTCATAACTCTCAGTCCAGGTAAGTAAAGCAATTGTTGTTTGTTTTGTTTTGAAAAAACAAATAGATTTAATTGTTTGAAAAAATAAATAGACGAGATCTCAAGAATTTTAATTTTTGAGAGTTTTTGGTTATTTAAAACCCTAGCTTCTTTGAATAAAAAAAAATATGGAGCTACCAATATTCTTTGGAGGGGGTGAGAGGGATGCTAGGGAATGGTTGAGGAAATGGAAATATTTTTCTTTCACATGGAATTTGAAGCTTTATAAGGTTTTACAAGAGAAAGCTCTCTCTTGGTATGTGGACTTTGCTCATGCTAAAAAATATACACATACATAGGAAGAATTTGAAGTTGCATTTTAAGCAAATGGGGATTAGAGGAAATGGATAATAATGTGCAGGCTAAGGAAACTATACCTTGTGTCAAGGTTAAACAATGGTCAAAAATATTTGTTTGAATATAAAAATTCTATTTTGCAAGTTCATAGTTGCGTTCAAAATAAAAACTTATTGTTTCCATTAACCCTAGTATCAAATATAATTTTATCAGGGTAGTTTTTAAATAGATCGGCTTTTGAACAACTCAAATGATGGTCATCTGGATCATCGCGATCGAAGGACATCAAATTTAATTAATGAAGAATTTGTATCTAGACATGGATTTGGACCTGATATGAGGAGAGAATATGAGATTTTGTTGATGGACATGGCAAAACAAAAATGCTGAAAAAATTTAGGGTTTCCTGTAATGGAGATGGAGCTAAAATCAGTGACATCAATAGCGATCAATATTTGAATGTGAGTGTGGTAGAGTGTGGATGGAAAAGGAAAATAGTGAAAAAATTAGGGAAATTGAGTTTAGTAGAATGGCCTTTGAGGGTAAAAGTGGCTACGTTAGAGACATTTGAAGTTCCATTAGGGTTTACGGTGGAAATTTAGGATTTCCTACAACTTTATTTTTTGAATTCTAGGATGGAGGGTTTCAACAAAGATGCATGCATTGAGCCAAAAATGAATTTTAAATAAGCAATCCATGGAGGACCACATCAAAAAGGAGGGAAATACAATCAACGATTGCTAAGAAAACCATTGAGAATGCCAAAGGTCGGTTCAAGGAAAACAAAGATGGATTGCATGAAAGAAGCTAATGGATCTCCATTAGTGAAGTTGAAAATAATATATCTCTAGGAAGGAATATATAATATGGTTTGTTGAATCATGGGATTTTGACTGACTCTTTCTACCTTCAAGCAATGGGCTACAAAAAATTGGAGCACTAAAGGTGAGTTCCAAATTTTTACTTACCCTAATGGCTAATTTCTTATTTTTTTTTTCTATTTAAGAAGATAGGGAGGAATTTTTTCAATGGGGGGCATGGTTTTTGGTAGGGTAGGGCTCTTCATGAAGCCCTAACATTCCAAGTTCAAATATGAGGAATAAATTCCATCAAATGCCCCTGTTTGGGTTTGTTTATTTGGTCTTCCAATAGAATACTGGCATCCAAAGATATTTGCAGAAGTTAAGAATTATTTAGGATTTTTCATGATGATTTTTGATAGCACCCAACACTTAGAGCATATGATTTATGCAAGGATTTATGTTTTGATTGATTTTGACAAACCACTTCCAAAGAAGATTACTTTACAATATGGGGAAGAAATATGGGAGAAAGTAGTAGATTATGAAAATATTCCATTTAGATGCAGAATTTGTCATGAATATGGTCATCTAGCCAAGGATTGTCCACATAAGGTCCCTAATAAAGAGAAATATGATGGGGACTTGGTAGGGTTTCAAATACCTAAACAAAAAAACACAAAGAAAAAAATAGCAACAAAAGAGAAAACAATAATTTCACCTAATATATTTAAAATTATCTCCACAGATGAGCAAGCAGATGATGAGGATGGTCAAATGGAAAATGAGCAAGCAGATGATGAGGATGGTCAAATGGAAATAGTAATTATGGAAACACAATTTTATGAAGAGATGGAACAAGAAGGATTGCATGATGAGAAAAAAATGAAAGAGCTTACCTTGATGCTAATAAATAACAGTAAATGAAAAAAGTACAATGTAGACCACCAACCCAAGTGCAAAATAAAAGGGCATATTCAAACTACAAACAAAAAGGATCCTCAAAAAGACCATACAAATTATAATAGTAGTGTCGTGGTTCTAAGTAACCAACCTATATCCCAGATGGAATGAAGCAAGATACGAATAAAAGGATGAGGATGCCATAATCCTAAGGGTTTATAGGATGGGTATTATCCTTCAGTCTCTTGATTGCAATGCTAGAAGCTTTAGCTATTTTTCTAAGCAATTTTTGATATTTTTGGTTATTTTTTAAGCTTTGGTTTATTTTTAGTGTTACTTATTTTGTTTGATTTGTCAATAGCTCCTTTGGCTTAGTTTTTGTTGTATTTATTTTTCATGTTTTTGTTTGTGGTGTATTTGGATCATTTTATTGTTTCTATTTTGGTTCTGTTTTGTTATGTTATTTTTGTGGTTTTTCTATGTGTTTCGTATTCTGTGGTTTTTTGTTTGTGGTGTATTTGTATATTTTTGTTGTTTTTGTTATGGTAGTGTTTTGTTATGCTATGTTTGTGGTTTTTTCATTTTTAATTTTAATTTTTTTTGTGTGTTTTGTTATGTTATTTTTGTGTTTGTTCTGTGTGGTTCATGTTTTTTTTTCATTCTTATTATGTGTGTGTTTGGTTGTGCTTTTTCTTTTCGACACACTCAAGGAGTATGCTTTATTTTTTTTAGCTTATTGTGTGTTTGTGTTTGTGTGTTCTTGTTTTTTGTTGTTTCAAGCATGTTCCTTGCGTGTGTCAAAGGTGGTAAGCCAGGTGCGAGCCCTGGGTGTTTTTGGTAGAAGAGATACTCCTGCTTCCTTGGTTCTTACCCAAAAGTGGCATCCCTTCTAGGATGTTTTCCACAAATTAAAAAATATAATTTTATCAATATGTCTTTGACTAAGAGGTTGCAAAAAATCAAAGACATGGCTTGAGAGTCAATATGTTCAAAATTTTGAAGATCTAAAAATTAGCACGAATAAATATGTTTTACATTCAAATTTTCATGCTATTGAGTTGGATGGTATAGATATTGTTCTTGGTTATCCTTGGTTGCATTCTTTGGGTATCATTAACATTAATATGCAAAAGCAGTTCATAAATTTATGGTACAATAAGAAGAAGATAACATTATAGGATATTTATCAGTGTAAGGAAAAATAGATAGATATTGCATGGGAACAAAGTGAAGAACAAATAAAGAACCTAAAATAGAATCTCAAAAGGAGGTAATAGCAGCAAGCATAGAAGTAAAAGCAAGGGATAAATAAAATGAATTAAGCAAGAACAATAGGCTAAGGTTGGAGTATATCATCATCCACACCACCATGAGAGGCAATAATCATGGAGACAAGGCATAGAGCAACAAAGGAGCTATGAGGGACATATAAGAAACTAGAGGAACCCAAACCTTTATTACAAATGCAAGCAGGTATGGATTATTAAAGTCAAATTTATGCTTCCAACACATGTAGGGTTATACATATCGGCTATTTATCGTCAAATTGGCTAAAATTAGGATTTTCAAAATTTAGATTTGGCTAATATTTGGGACCCTTGACCACGACCCATTAGCCAATAAATTTTGGGTGCAAATTTCTTTTGGGTTGATTCAACCCAATTTTATAATAATTTGATCATTTAAGTTTAAATTTCCAACATTACCCCCGATAATAGTGAACCTTCTACATGCGTTTGGACACTATTTGCCTAGATTTTGAAACTGATTTACCAATTTTTTATAAATACATTTTGGGGCCAACCCCTTACACATAACCCTAAACACATGGCATTGGCATCAACAAAGACCACCACCAATCATAGTTTAACTGGGATGGATGGATGATCAAGATTGGTACTAGTACTCAACATGGCTCAAAAGATCATATTATTTAGCCTCTTCTAATATTTTGAGGATGAAATATTTTTTAAGGGAGATGGAATGTTAGGTATCCCAGATAAGTACTTAATAATTTAATATTATATTGAACCATAAATGAATTATTGGCTAATGTAGACTTTCTATGATATAAATATTATTTATGTAACCATTACTCATTAGTAAGGAAGGCCACATGTCAAGTTAGAAATAGGTAGGAGAATAATGTCATAGAATCATATATGTAACCATTAGGTAATATTGTCATATGTAACCATAAAATATTATTGTCATATTATTATGCACTTTGCAACTCATGGAAGTTGAACCACCACATGGGTGATATTCTAGCTCATGGAAGGTGAAGCATCACACACTTGTATAAAGAAATATGTACTCCCATTGTAAAAGGTCATATAGGAAGTATTCTTGTATAAGTCTTGGCTTGTGGAGCTGGAGATCTTGTGGAGTGGCTTCCTTCCAAGAAGGAGCATTGTATGGTGTTGCCCTACCTCAAGGATATTATCAATATCTATTTTATTGTATGGATTATTATTGTGCAATTTATTTATGGATGCATGTTAAATATTTATGCATATTAGTGAATGTTTTTTTTATAAGAAGAGAGGTTCATAACAAGCTAGGTTTGCATCCATGAGAACTCTTAAATAGAGACTTCTCCTAGTTTATCATAACACACCTTGCTTCATTAAACCAAAGGAAAATTCCTTTTATCATGTAATCCTAACCACAAAAATGACCATATATTATAGAATAAATGTTTTTCTACCAATTTTTGTATAATATATACAAGGACATACAATATGTTGGAATGACATGCAAGACTAATTTAATTAGTTGCACTCTTTTGGCTAACAATAACCATCTACCTTTTCATGTTGATATTTTATTACTTATAATTATATTCCACAATTCTATCCTCATTCTCCCCTTACATAAGGGCATCCTTAAATACATTGTTGGAAAATTTGCCTCCTCCATTTGAAGTAACTTACATATCCTTACTTTGATTCTAGCTAGAGTGTTTAGGAAGTAAATTTTGGATTTTTTTCTATTAAATTTATGCATTGACAGTATTTCATTTTATTTTAATAAGGCATTAAAAGTTGTATTCTCATTTTCTCCTACCCTCCCAAAAAGGGTTGTATCATCTACAAATTGTCGATGTTATTACTAGTCTTAAGTCCACTTATTAGCCCATATTTGTATGCCTTATTAAACCTCATTCCCAATACCTTTGTTATAATAATGAACAAATATGGTGATAGCGGATATCCCTATCTAATACCCCTCTTGGATTAAAATGATTATGTTACTAGCCTATTGACTAGCACCAAATATGATACTATAGAGATATGAGATTTAATCCATCTAATTCATTTCTTTCCAAATCTAAACATTTATAATATATAAAAATAAAATTATATATAGACTACCTTATTGAAAATAAGACTTCATTGAATTATATTAGTAAAGCTAAAAAAAAAAATAAAAAAAATAAAAAATTAAAATATGATTTTATTTATTGACATAAAAATGAATAAAAATAAAAATAAAAACAATAATAACAACATTAGATTCTAACATAAATAAATTTTAATAAGGGTTTCAAACATATATATATATATATATATATATATATATATATATATATATATATATATATATATAAACTTAAAAATATACAAAGTATAATGATATTTGTATACTATATAAGTATATATTCCTATGTTTTAACCAACTAATAATAATAATAATAGGATTAATATATTATTATACTATTATTTTTATTATTATATTAATATTATTAATTGAACTAAAATAAATAATAAAATAAACTAAAAATAGACTCGTGATCTTATCATTAATATGATAATAGTAATTATACATTTGTTAAATTACTATTATAATTTTTTTGTTTGTTTAGATTTAGTTAGTGTGAGAAACCCCTACGATCGACGCTCAAGGCTAGGCATCTCCATCCCACCATGACCTCTCATAAGGGAGAGATCTAAGCTTATCAATAGGGAATTTAACACACAACCACACATACTCAACATGGTTTGAACCTTGGACCTCTAGGAGAATTGATAATAATATTTATGTGTGAATATATGCACTTTGAGTTCATAACACTAGTTATATATAATAGAAATTATAAAATAGAGCTAATAATAATCAAACTAACCTTAATATCTAATGTTTATATCAAAAGTAAAGTGCATTATTAGATGTTAAACCCTAAAGCCTAAAAAGAAAAAAATCCATTAATTAGTCTTATGAAACTAGATCTATATACAATGATTAATTTGGGATTTTAGAACCAAATTACAAAACATACCCACAATACATATTAAAATAATATTTAAAAGAGAGAAAAAAAAAATAGGGTGAGGGGAAGTGGAGAGGGCCTATTTATTATTTTCTATGTAGTAATATTAGCTTTAAAATATTCCATTATATGATGGATTATAGGTTTCCAATGTGCATAGATCTTATGACCATCTTCCATATTGATGTTTAATGATCATTTTTCAATATCCAAGCCCCATTTCTCTATCCTCTTACTCCAATATTCTTGTCTTGTCAACAATTTGGATTTCACTAGACAAATATAATGGTTTGTGAATCAATGATCTATTAATGTTGATTTGAAAAATATGTTATGTTACATATTAACCTAATGTTCCTTCAACCCAAATTTTAAGCATTTTTTATTTCACCAATATATGGAACCTTAAACAAGCAAGAACTTATATAGACACATTTTAGAGTTTAAGATCTACTTTATCTTTCATTCTATTTAGCATTCCTCTCAATGTAATAACCAATTTGATGGCTATATCTAAATTATATCTCTTTAAGATTCTTGCTAAATTTTTAGATGTACCTTAGATTTATGTTAAAGTAAATATAATGTATTTTGAATCTTTGTCTTTCTTTTTATTTTATTGGTCCACCCTTCTAAAATCCATTTGTATTTGATTTTCTATATAACCATTATCAGTAAAGACTTTTAAAGGATATAATTTTTCATCTTCTAAGTTTTCTATGTTGGAGACTCGATATGCCTTAATTTTCAATGCATTTAGTACAACCATATTTTAAGCTAGATGATGACATGATTTAGTTCTTAAGTAAATTTCAATATAGGTCTTCTTTCTATACACACCATGTCCTAATGTTCCATCCTATTTCTTGTGAATTAATATATCTAAGAAAGGTCTTTGAATTTTGTCTTCAATTTCCAAGAAGTTTTATATTATTAGGTGGATTGTTTAAGTAATTAAGAAAAAATTCTAATTATTTCTTTCCATGAGACCAACTAGTCAGAATATCATCTACAATAAAATAAAATTAGAATTGTTCATCAACTAAGCCTATAAAAAAGTATTATATATAATTATTTTTGGTCATAAAGAATCTCATTATTGATAGAAAATTAGATAATTTTAACCACTTTAGAATTTACATTCTTATAGATTGATAGATATACATTCAATTCAAAAAATTAATGACCATATCTCACTCTATTTGAAATTAATCCATTCTACCCCCACATAGCTCAACTTTCCAATGGATGTAACTTAACAAAACATACTTGTTAGTAGTTATAGGAAAACTAATTAAAGATCGCCTTGAATTATATTTATATTACTTATATACTTAGTCAGACTACTTGTTAAGGATAACTATTTTAAGCTAAAATTTAGCTTAGTCTTTAAAAAAAATTGTGTTAATTAATAAGGAGAGTTAAAATGATTGTACTCCATGCTTATGAAGAAGGAGTTCGACTTAATATTGATTTCATAAGAAGGTGGGATTTTTTTAAATGGTGGCCTCAAGGCCAACTAGAAATTATTACAATTCCTAAATCCTTCTTCATGTGAAAATTTAAATGTGAAGCTGAATAAAAGTGCACTCTTAGTGGAGGTTCCTAGTTCTTTGGGAAGCAGGGTCTTTTCCCCCAATTTTGGAGTCCAAATTTTTACCCAGACATGTAGAAAATAAATATGGCTCCCCTCTGGGTTATGTTACTTGGTCTTCCCTTTTAATTTTTTAAGATATGGTCAAGGCAACTAGGGTAAATTCAAGATTGATATTTGCAAGAATATGCATAAATGTAGATTTAGAATTGAACCTCCCTTCCTCCATTGATCTTATCTCAAGTTTGGGGTCCTGGATCCAAAGCATTATTTATGAAAATTGACCAAATTTTTGCTTTGAATGTAAATCTTCTTGTCATATTTCGGGTAGTGCCCATCTAAGGTGCAAAAAGTATGGTCGAAGGTAAACTCTAAGGGTAAGTCTATCCAAAATAATTTGGTGGAGAAAGAAATGAAATCCATTGCTCAAAAGGAAGGGTCATCTGGAATCCAACCAATGGGGGTAAATGTGGTAGCTATAATCATGGACCTTTTATTTTAGGAAAGGTATTTCTCCCTAGGTGAAGACCTAGAGATACCCCTCACTATTCATAAGTTGTTGGCTCTAAACCACTCTGGTCAGGTTGGTGCTTCCCCTACTTTGTTGAATTATTTTAAACCTTTTATTGCTTAAATTTGATGTGAAAGGCTTTACTTTATTTTGTATGGATGTAACAAATAAGAGCACTAATCCCCTTTTGTCTTCTCCCAAAATGAGGGTGGATAAACCTAAATTTTTCGTAAAACCCTTCTTAGAGAAGGGATTTCTTGGTTGTAAATTGAAAATTCATAAAAAGGGATATTTTGATGTTGGGGTAGAGTGTAAATTTTGGAGACCATCAATTAAAGCTCTAAGAAAAAAGGAGATAGAGTTAGAGATCGCTAATGGCTCTCAATCTTTGTTGAATATGGATGTTAGAAATTATTAGCCTTCCTAGTCATTTGCTAAGGGAAAGAGATCCAATCCCAATTTATGTTAATGAAGTTTGTATCTTGGAGCATTAGATCTTACATGAAGTTCTTATCCTAGAAGGAAGGAGTATTTCTATTCCAAGTTTGAGAAACTAAATTTGTGTAAAATCTAGAGCCAAAACAAGGGAAGTACTTGAAGTTTATAGAAAAAATCTAAAATATGGGAGGTCTTTGTAGTTTGGATGTGATTTCTATTTTAGATACATATCCACTTTGGGGGAGGTCTTATTGGGTCCTTGCTTAGGGGCCTCTTCTTTCAGATGTTGATCCCTTATGACTATCTAGATTCAGTCATTGGAATGTAGTTTCTAGGATATTGTGGATGGAATGGTTAGCACTCCTATTTAAAATTTTATTTTTCCTTTTGGGTGGTAATTGTTAGAACATTTCTCTAGGTTCTATTTGGGTGGGAATCGCTTCTTGGGTTTGAATATTCCTGCTCTTGTTTTTGTTTTCAATTTCAATTTTGGTAGTATGTAATTTTAGCAAGATCCACTTCTTCTGGATCTACTGGTTCTCTCAAATATTCTGGATCTTGGCTTCTCTTGGTTCCTTCTATTATTTGAAGTTTACTTTCTAGATCCCCTAGGTGGGACAATACTTTCTTTGTTTCGCTTTGGTTTCTCTCTAGAAGTTTTTGCTTCTTGTTTGTAAAAGGTTTGGGGACCCTTTCAAAACCCCTTATTTAACCTAATAAAAAAAATAAGGATTTTAAGTTCTTGATTTAAGTTTGTGGTATAGTGAAAATATTGCTTCCTAGAGAAACCATATCTTAAAAAATTATGTGTAATATGATGAAAGTATTTGTTAAAATTAAAATTATTTAAATCCATGATTATGAAGATGGATATAAGTTCCTACTATGGATTCATGTTATAGAGAAAATTTTATCCTATTATTGGTAAAATATTTCCACAATATAAATAATACCCACTTGCATGCATGGAAGCAATCACTTAATATTTTAAACATGAGATACTCTTTATAATATTTATCTTTTCCTAATATTTTAATATTATAGATATTTTTGTTAACTACTCTAGATAGACAAAATGAGAGAACCCCATCATTATGAAGATGGATATAAGTTCTCAATATGAATTCATGTTATAGTAAAAATATGTTCTTATTATCTATAAAATATCTCCACAATGTAAATAATACCTAATCCCATGCATGAAAATACATATTTGAGATGTTAATCACATGACACTCATTATAATATTGACAATTTATAACATTTTGAAATTTTAGATAATTTAGAATATGAATTGTATGATAATACCATAAGAAAAATATTTACTCTAAGTCTATTAGATATCACCTTATATACATCTCAATTAATGAAAATATTCATAGGAGAAATGAGCCAATTGAATTCTATCTTGTGATAGACAAACGAAAAAAGGAAAAAAATTATTAGTAATTGAGCTGAGAATGTAGGAGATAATGTTTTAATAGATTGAGTGCCTTTCAAAACTAGAGGTAAAAATTCAATTTAAATTTATGATAGTTGCACTTTTTTTTCTAAAGAGTGGATTATGATGACAAGGTAATAAGGTCGACACTAATATAATTGACAATTAATATTGAGAAAAAATTGCTTTATTTTAATCTTGATTCCATTCAGTGGTGGGCTCTATTTAAATGGAAACCCTTGGGCTCCCTTGATATTGTGGCTTTGTCAAACACTTTATTCCTTATCAAGTTGAGCTATGATGAGGACTTGAAAATGGATTCTTGGGGAGGCCCATGGTTTTTTGGAAAAAGAGGTCTTTTTGTGAAAATGGGGTCCTAACTTCAACTCCAAGAATCAAAAAATTAATCTAGTACCCCTTTGGGTTTCTTACTTGATTTTCTATTTCATTTATGGAATGAAGATATCCTAAGGAGTATAGCCAAAGCCATTATAAAATTGGTTCTTATTGACTTGGCCACCAGGTCCAAGTCTAGGATGATATTTTCTAGGATGTGTGTAATGGTAAACCTGGAGGTTGAGCTACCAAGACACATTAAACTTATCTCCAATAGGGTCCCTAGATGTAGTAGGTAGTCTATGTGAATTGATCCATTAGGTTTTATTTATATCAAATATTTGGGAATGTGAAGGGGTCTTACCCTTGTAAAGTATCTGGTAGTGGATCTCCATAGAAGAACAAGTTAAAAAATCTAGTTAAAAAGACCTAGGAATAAATGGTTCTTCTGTAACAAGATAATCTGAGTTGAGTCTGAATGAGCTAGAAATGGGAGATAAGGTTGTATATAAAATCATCCCAGTTTATGTTTTTGAGTCTGGTGAGGTGTTTTTCTAGGCCCCAGAGGGTAGCCCTATCAAGTTGACAACCCTAGAAATCAACACTTATATTCCATCAGAACTTATTCACAATTCTTACCAATGTTTGGCTTCTCAAGATCCAGTTTTGGAGGAACTTAGTTATCGCTAGAAGGCTACTAAAATTACAGTCCAAAAGGAACTTAGTTCTCCTAAAAAGGCTTCTGAACTTGCGGTCCAGGAACTAGAGTCTCCAAATCTATTTGACTTGAAAAAATCCTCGTGTACAGGAGCAATATCTTTAGGAACTTCAAAGTCTAGGCCAAAACCTAGAAGTTCAAAAAAAATTCAAATGGATGTGGGGACTAGTCAAAATCCTGGTAAACCCTCAAACAAGATGGTAAGGTTCAAAGGAGCAGAATCAAATATTGTTGATGGAATTCAAACTTAGCTTAAATTTGAGAAATATAAGGAGAATAAAAATAAATAGCTCAAGCTGGAATCATTTTGTGGACCCCTCCAATCCTTGAATGGGGGAAAAACTCCTAAACCATACAAATGAAGATGTTCTATTGGAATATAAGAGGTCTAAATGGGCATGGAAATAAGAGAATTTTAGCATTTATCAAAACATAAGTTCATATGAATATTATATTTATCTAGGAAACCAAAATGGAAAGGACCAATGCAAAAATTACCAAGGAAATCATTTGGAAGGAAGCTAAGTTTGTAGCAAATTTTACTATTGGAGCTTCGAGAGGTCTTCTATGCATTTTGTATCCCATAAAATTGGATGGTTTTGTACTTATTATATATGAAAGGGTGATAAATATTATTTTTTGTTGTAAAAATTCAATATTTAAGTATATCTCCTCTAACATTTATGATCCTAACACTAGTTCGAATAGGGTGTGTTGGAAATTTTGAGTATATTGTGTTGTCATTGATATCAAAGGATTGATTTCAAAGGTTGATGTCATTGATTGTCATTGATGCCAAAGATAGTTGGTATAGCAATAAAATAAGGTTTAGAAGATGCAAGGCAAGGTTCATCCCAATGCAAGGAAATTGATAAAAGAAAAGGTTATAATATTTACTTTAAATATTATAAGCCAAAGAGGTTTGGGATAAAGTTCTAAGTGTTTGGTTAAAATGTTGAAGGCCCAAGTTTAAGACCATGGTTCAAAAAGAAAGCAAGTGACTAAGGCTTAAAAGAGATAATATTATAATATTTTAATATTATAATATTTAAGGCAAAATGACTTATTAAAAGGAGGATTGAAAGTGCATTGGACAAAGGTATCAAAAATAAATTAATTTGAAAAAGAACTACAAGCAAAAATATTATTTAACACCAAGGTTAAATAATATAATAAATAATATTTAGCACCAAGGTTAAATATTATATTAAAAAATAAAATAAGTTTGAATTATCAAAGGCGCCAAATAATTCAAATTTAAAAAGGTGGCAACTAAAAATTTTGAGGTGATGCCATGATAAAAATTGAATGCATATTTAAGGAGGAAAATAAATCATTTGTTCAAAGTTGAGAAATATATACATTATTCGATTCTATTTTTATGGAGTGTAGAGTAAGGAAAATATAATGCCATTCATCGAGTGAAGAGGGAGAAGAAAAGTTAGCACACGTGTTTCAAGAAGGTACAATGGATCATAAGGGAGAGCGCATGAATTGGTTCCAACAAGTCTACTAGCTCAAGTGGTAGGTAGGTCATGCATAAGGCGTGGCAGTGGATAGGTCTCGAGTTTGAATCACCGCGATAATATTTTTACGATTTCTATTTGGGAGAAAAGGAAGGAATAAAAGCATTTTATGGATATTTGGTTCTAGCAAGTGGGCCAGCCTAGCTGGCACTCTACCTCATGCTAGAGCATGGGTGCTATGAGGTTTCATGTTCGAATCTCAGTGATGGCAATGATAGTGACAGACGCGGCAAGGGCATAAAAGTTTTGATTAATATTGAGGTATGTTAGCACTTGATCAAGGGATACATAAGGTTTAATTTTTATTTGTTAAAAGGTGCATATTATTTTGTCTAGAGATACATAAGGGTGATGCTTTGAATTTAAATATTCTAAGATTCTGATTGTGACTTTATAAAGTAAAAATAATTTTTAGAAATAGAGGAGCAATAAGGTGTTTGAAAGTAAAATTAATGTATGGTATGCTCTTAGGGATATTGGATTATGATATTGAGAATTATTAGTAGCTCTTATAAGTAGGAGTGATAAGTTATGACTATGGTTTAAATTGTTGTGTGTATTTTTGATAAAAAAAAAAATTAAGAGGGCTTGATTATTGTCAAAACTGTCTTGTGAAGGAAGATATTAAATATTATTATGAGTAAATTTTGAGGAAATATTTTATGGATGGTTTGAAAAGTGTGATGATAACTAACCCTTGAAAGTGGTATAAGAAAGGCAAAATATTTTGAGATATGTTTTTTAGAGAACTCCTTCATCAAAGAGGTATGGTTATATCACTCTTTCTTTAAGGTGTTTGATTGAACAAATATTTCAGAATTATAAGGTGGATATAAAAGGTTTGATTAGTGTTGGAAATATTTGAGTTAGGGTTTGTGAAATAAATTGTGCATCCTAGTTGAAAGAAATAGGAAACACTTGTGTTAGGGTTTGTGTAACAGATTGTGGTTCATTTTTGAAAGAAATCTAAAATACTTGTGCTAGGGTTGAGATCAAGTTTGTACATAATTGTGAAACATTTTTAGTATTGTTTTGAGAGATATTGAAAGCAATTGTGAAAGTTTTTGAGATCAATATTGTGAGGGAAATTTGTGCATTATTGTGTTTGATCTTTGAGAGCAAGTTTGAAAGAAATATTGGATTATATGAAAGCAAGATTTATGAATGTAAAGGACATATTGGGTGTTTTATAGTACATATCATTCTCTATATGTTACAAAGGTTAAACAAGTTCTAAGTATAATATGTCTATTTGAAGAAAGCATTTTTGAAAGAGATATAAGATATGTTTGTATGCAAGATTTGGAAATATTTGAGCAGGTTCATTGAGAAACACTGAGGTAGATTTGAGCAATTCTTGTGAGAAGACTTGAAGCAGCATTGGGGAAGATTTGAGCAAGTTTTGTGAGAAGACTTGAAGTAGCATTGAGGTAGATTTGATCAAGTCTTGTGAGAATACTTGAAGTAGCATTGAGGCATATTTGACCAAGTATTGTGAGAAGACTTGAAATAGCATTTGAGGCAAATATTTATGAGTATATTTGGAGTAGATTTATGCAGATTTGAGAAAGATATTTATGAGAATATTTGGAGTAGATTTATGCTAGCCTTGTAATGAGGTTTGGTGCATATTTGAGGCAGATATTTGTAAGTAAAATTAGAGCAGATTTATGCTAGCCTTGTGATGGGGTTTGGTGTAGATTTGAGACATATTTGAGAGTATACCAGAGTAGAGGGGATAGAGTTATCCTATGGAGAGAGATCCAAAAACCATGGCAAAGGGTATAGTGTTATCCTATGGAGAGAGATCCACAAAACAAAGCAAAGGGGATAGAGTTATCTTGTGGCGAGAGATCCATAAACAAGAGTATTGGGGATTGAGATATCCTTTGGACAGAGGTCCATAAAAAATATAATAGAGAATTTATTCCCAAGATATTTGTTGAGAAAATTCAAAATAAATATTTTATCCGTGGACGTAACCCACATTGGGTGAACCAAGTTAAATTTATGTGTCTCATGTGTGTGATGATTTGTGCATTGCTTTGATTACTACTACTGATATTGTAATTGATAACACTGGATAATATTTTTTGGGAAAAAAGTAAAAGTTGATATTATATTGTTCACCCCCCGTATTTGCATAATCTTGTGTTCTTCAATTGGTATCATAGCGGGTTCCTTCAGAAAAGTCTAACAACTTGAAGGAATATATCTACAAGAACACACATGGAAAGGAAAGGCAAAAGAAAAACCATGAGACCTAATAAGGAATAAGAATTTTATCTTGAGAATATAAGGAGGGAAGAAGAAATTTTTTTGAGATGTGTTGATTATGGTAAACTTGGTCACATGGCACTTTATTTTCCATAAAATGGATATAGTAGCAGTAAAGAGGAAAAGGAATTTGATTTTTCTCTTAAAGAATGTTTTTGCTCTAAAAGGAGAAGTGGAAATAGATTCAAGTGATGAACCAAGCATTGGAGAGAAAGCTAATTTTGTAAAAGGGAATAAGAAGGAACTAATAATGCTCAAATATTTTATTTGTGGTAACTTTGGTCACCTTGCAAAATATTGTTCAAAAACTGGGTATAGTAGCAGTGAAGATCTTACAAGATCTCACATAAATGAGCTACATAGAAATATCATAGACTATGAGATAAGGACAAATAAAGATCAAACATCCATAAGAGAGGCGGCGTTCAAGGATTCAGAGGAAGAAAAAAAAAAACAAATGTCTTGGTTGTGGTAACATTGGTCACTATACAACTAATTGTCCATAAAATAAATGTAGTAGCAGTAAAGATGAACAAGTATATAATGAAAAGAAATATAGGCACTGTCAAAACAAGAATGATAAGAAGGTATTCCAAAGAGACAAGAAGAATTTTTATGTTTAAATAGCAAGCAGTGCTTCAAGTGATAGTGATGAAGGCCTCTTAGACAGTATTAAAGAGAAAATTATACTTTCGACAATAGAAGAAAAAGAAGATGCTCTTATTGAAGATCAAGTAGAAGAGTATGAAGATGCTCTTGAAGACCAATAAGAAGAGAAATATTCATAAAAGGAAGAGGAAGTCATAGTTGATATAGAAAAGGAACTTGTTAAGTTGAAAAGGGAAAACTTAAGTTTGAAGGCTCAAGTACAAGATGATGAGAAAACAAAGGCAAAGCTTCTACAAGATCTCACTGAATTAAAAGTTAAGGTTGAAGAGGCAAAGAAAATTGAAGAAGGTATGGCTGAAAAGTTAGAATCAAAAGAGTTAGAATGTGAAAGATTAGAACATGAAGTAGTTTCTCTAAGGATGGAAGTGAAATATACCAATGATAAGCTACACAGGTTTGGGAAAAGTTTAAAATATTTGGATAACATTACCAAAGCACAAATATCTTCATTTATCAAAATAGGACTAGGCTATGAAGAAGGTCAAGAGGTACAAAAAGGGAAGTCAAGCTCAAAAGAAAAGGAAGTCTCAAAGGAAGCATCAAAAGAAGTGATTGAAGAAGAACCTAAGACTTACGTTGATGTGTTGAAAGGTGATAATATCAAAAAGGAAGCAAACAATGCACCATAAAGGGACAGAGATCATCACAAGACAAGTAAAGAAAGGATAATGAGATCAAGGCAAGATGAGTATTTCTTCCAAGGTTATTGTTACTCATGTAATCAGTTTGGTCACAAAGCAATGCATTGCAGGGTTCATGGAAAGAAGGTTTATGGCTTCACCAAGAAGAACTTCAACTCATTTGAAGATTATTATTACTTCTAAGGATATTGCTACTCATGTAATTATTTTGGTCACAAAGCTATACATTGCAAGGTTCATGACAGAAATGGTTATGGCTTCATCAACAGGAACTTCAATATATTTGCACCTACCAAGGACTACAACATCAGGTGTTACAATTGTAATAATTTTAGGCACAAAGCAAAATGGTGTAGAACAGAGTTTATAGAACTTCCAAGGACAAGCAAGAGAAAGGATGATCAAAAGGTTCAAAGAGGCATGGCTACAAAGGTATGGAAGAAGGTTGAGAAAAAAGAAGAGCATTGTAAGTTGGGAGTAGATTTACTCCCACCCCAAAATTAATCACCTCAAGGAGAGGAGGTGGGGAGGGGGTTGGGCTAAGAGTCTTATCTTTAGCCTCAAAGGATTCCCTTTTCCATTGATGTTAAAGGAAAAGAGGTTTGAGTAAGGGGAGAGCATTCAGTCAGGGGGAGCAGTTTCTCAGGGGAAGCAATTTTGGAATCCAATGGTTGGAAAAAGAATTTTTAGAAAGGGTTGCCATCAATGACAAAGGGGGATATTGTTGGAAATTTTGAGTATATTTTGTTGTCATTGATGTCAAAGGATTGATTTCAGAGGTTGATGTCATTGATTATCATTGATGCTAAAGATAGTTGGTATGTCAATAAGATAAGGTTTATAAGATGCAAGGCAAGGTTCATCCCAATGCAAGGAAATTGATAAAAAGAAAAGGTTATAATATTTACTTTAAATATTATAATCCAAAGAGGTTTGGGATAAAGTTCTAAGTGTTTGGTTAAAATGTTGAAGGCCCAAGTTTAAGACCGTGGTTCAAAAATAAAGGAAGTGACTAAGGCTTAAAAGAGATAATATTATAATATTTTAATATTATAATATTTAAGCCAAAAGGACTTATTAAAAGGAGGATTGAAAGCGCATTGTACAAAGGTCTCAAAAATAAAATAAGTTGGCAAAGGACTACAAGAAAAAATATTATTTAACACCAAGGTTAAATAATATAATAAATAATATTTAACACCAAGGTTAAATATTATATTAAAAAAAAAAATTAATTATCAAAGATGCCAAAGAATTCGAATTTAAAAAGGTAGCAATTAAAAAGGTTGAGCTAATGGCATGAAAAAAATTGAATGCATATTTAAGGAGTAAAACAAATCATTTGTTCAAAGTTGAGAAATATATACATTATTCGATTCCATTTTCATGGAGTGTAGAGTAAGGAAAAGACAACGCCATTCATTGAGGGAAGAGGGAGAAGAAAATTTAGTGCACATGTTTCAATAAGGGATAGTGAATCATAAGGGAGAGTGCATGACTTAGTTCCAATAGGACTGCTAGACCAGGTGGTAGGTTGGTCCTACGTAAGGCATGGCAGTGGATAGATCTCGAGTTCGAATCACTGTGGCAGTCTTTTTATGATTTCCATTTGGGCGAAAAGAAAGGAATAAAATCATTTTGTAGAACTTTGGTTCTAGTAGGTGTGATAGCCTAGCTAGCACTCTAGCTTGTGCCAGAGCATGGGCACTGTGAGGTTTCGTGTTCGAATCTTGGCGGCAGTAGCGGCAGCGAGAGACATGGTAAGAGCATAAAAGTTTTGATTAATATTGAGGTATGTTAGCACTTGACCAAGGGAGACATAAATTTTAATGTTTTTTTTTTTTTTAAAGGTGCATATTTATTTTTCTAAGGAGACATAAGGGTGATGCTTTGAATTTAAATATTCTAATATTCTGATTGTGGCTTTATAAAGTACAAATATTTTTTAGAAAGAAAGGAGCAATAAGGTGTTTGAAAGTAAAATTAATGTATGGTATGCTCTTAGGGATATTGGATTATGATATTGAGAATTACAAGTAGCTCTTATAAGTAGGAGTGATAAGGTATGACTATGGTTTAAATTTTTGTGTGTATTTTTGATAAAAATAAAAATTGAGAGGGCTTGATTATTGTCAAAACTTCGTCTTGTGAAGGAAGATATTAAATATTTGTATGAGTAAATTTTGAGGAAATATTTTATGGATGGTTTGAAAAGTGTGATGCTAACTAACCATTGAAAGTGGCATAAGAAAGACAAAAAATTTTGAGATAGGTTTTTGAGAGAACTCCTTCATCAAAGAGGTATGGTTATATCACTCTTTCTTTAAGGTGTTTTATTGAACAAATATTTCAGAATTATAAGGTGGAGATAAAAGGTTTGATTAGTGTTGGAAATATTTGATCTAGGGTTTGTGAAATAAATTGTGCATCCTAGTTGAAATAAATAGGAAACACTTATGTTAGGGTATGTGTAACAGATTGTGGTTCATTGTTGAAAGAAATTTGAAATACTTGTGCTAGGATTGAGATCAAGTTTGTACATCATTGTGAAACATTTTGAGTATTGGTTTGAGAGATATTAAAAGAAATTGTGAAAATGTTTGAGATAAATCTTGTGAGGGAAATTTGTGCATTATTGTGTTTGATCTTTGAGAGCAAGTTTTCAAGAAATATTGGATTAGATGAAAGCAATATTATGAACGTAAAGGACATATTAGGTGTTTGATAGTACATATCATTCTCTATATGTTCTAGATGTTAAATGAATTCTAAGTAGAATATGTTTGTTTGAAGAAAGCATTTTTGAAAGAGATATAAGCTTTGTTTGTATGCAATATTTGGAAATATTTGAGCAAGTTCAGTGAGTAGCACTGAGGTATATTTGAGCATGTCTTGTGAGAAGACTTGAAGCAACATTGAGGTAGATTTGAGAAAGTCTTATGAGAAGACTTGAAGCAACATTGAGGCAGATTTGAGCAAGTATTGTGAGAAGACTTGAAGCAACATTGAGGTAGATTTGAGAAAGTCTTATGAGAAGACTTGAAACAACATTTGAGGTAGAGATTTATGAGCAGAGTTGGAGCATATTTGTGTAAATTTGAGATAGATATTTGTGAGAAGAATTGGAGCAGATTTGTGCTAGCCTTGTAATGAGGTTTGGTGCATATTTGAGGTAGAGATTTATAAGAAAAATTAGAGCAGATTTTTTATAGCCTTGTGATGGGGTTTGGTGCATATTTGAGACATAGTTGAGAGGAGACCAGAGAAAAGGGGATAGAGTTATCCTATGGAGAGATATCCACAAACCAGAGAAATGGGATAGAGTTCTCCTATGGAGAGAGATCTACAAAACAAAGCAAAGGGTATAGAGTTCTCCTGTGGAGAAATATCCACAAACCAGAGTATTTGGGATTGAGATCTCCTTTGGATAGTGGTCCATAAACATTGTAATAGGGAATTGATTCTTAAGAGAAATTTTGAGAAAATTTAAAACAAATATTTTCTCCGTGGACGTAACCCACATTAGGTGAACCAAGTTAAATTTGTGTGGCTCATGTGTGTGATGATTTATGCATTGATTTGATTACTACTATTGATATTGCAATTGATAACATTGGATAATATTTTTTTGGGAAAGAAAAGTAAAAGTTGATCTTTTACTGTTTACCCCCCCCCCCCTCAGTATAAGCTTGTGTTCTTTAGGGTGATTCTCTAGGATTCACTGAGTGCCATGAGGAGTTTTTTTAACAATGAGGTATGGGTTCTTGTGGGGGATTTTAATATCCCTATGATAAGAAAGGGGGATTTGATGTAAATTCCAAAATAATGGAAGAGTTTGCTTCTTTTATGAACAACCAAGAGCTGATGGATGTAGAGTTGAAAGGATCTAAATTTACTTGGACTAATAGGTGAGCGGGAATCCAAAACATTCAAATAAGACTAGATAGAGTTCTAGTTTTTAAGGAAGGTTTCCTTTTTTTTGGTGACACTCTCCTTTGCTCCTTGTCTAAAATCGATTCTTATTACAACCCATTAGTCTTGGAGAAAGTTCAAAATAATTTTTTTTTCACTAGGCCATTCATATTTGAGGCGATGTGGCTACAAAACTCACATATAAAGGCCAAAATTAAATCCTTATGGCCACATACTTTCTCCAGTCCTTTGATTTCCCAAGTGGAATTTAAGTTAAGATTTGGCAAGGTTAATATTAAAACTTAGAATACATTTATCTTTGGAGATGTATTCCAAAGAAAAAAGGAGATATCTGAGAAATTTAAGGAGTTCAAAACTGATATAGCATCAAGGGAATTAGATGAAAGGGACAAAATTAGAGAAAAGGAATTGTTATCAAAATATCATAACTCACTGGCTAAGGACAAAATGCTATGGTGGTAAAAATCCAAATCTCTAGCTTCAGGAAGGATATAGAAACACAATTTTTTTTAGGCCTCTACCTTAAGGCATATAATCAATAATAGGATTAGATAAATTCTTTGTGGCAATGGGATGGTATTCACATAGATTAAGGAAATTAGGAATGAAGTAGTTAGGTATTTTAGAGATATCTTTTGTATCATTGAATACAGGGACCCACTCGCGGAAGAGTGACTTATCCAAAATATACCTACTTTAGTTTTGATAGAAATAAAATTTACTTTGTGTTCCCCATTCAATGATGAGTAAAATAAGGAGGTGGTGTTCTTGATGGGGGCCTCAAAGCTCCAGGTCCGGATGGATTCCCATAATTTTTTTTTCAGAGGTTTTGGTACATTTTGGGAGAAGATATTTGTAATGCCATGAACGAAATCCAAGCATCGAATTTTATTCCACCTGACATCAACTCTACTTTCCTTGTCCTTATTCCTACGATAAAAGGTGCTAAGGAATTCAAGGATTTTAGGCCCATAAACCTCTGCAACACGCTACTAAAAATTCTCACAAAAACTTTAGCAAATAGATTAAAAGTCCACCTTACAGATATTATTGATTTACCCCAAAGTGGGTTTGTGGATGGAAGATAAATTCTTGATGGCATAATTCAAATTCATGAACTGATACACTATCTAGATAAAAGTGGCAAACCAGGTACCCTTATGAAACTTGACATGGATAAGGACTATGATCGAGTTTCCTAGGAATTTTTGTTATAATTTATGGAGAATTTTGGATTTAATCAGGAATAATTGAGTTTGATTAAAGCATGCATTTCATCAATAAAATTTTCTATCATTTCTAATGGATCCTCGACATGTTATTTTTGTAGTTGTAGGGGTCTTTGGAAAGGGGATCCCTTATCTCCTTATTTATTCATCCTACTAGCAGAATCCTTGGGAAGAGATATCAAAGCCAAACCTTTTATAGTAGGCATCAACCCTGCACATGATTTTGAACCAATTTAACACTATCAATTTATGGATGATACATTGCTATCCTTCTTGGCTTCGATTCTACAAACTCGGGTGATTAAAACCATTCTCTCTAACTATGAGTAGGTTGTTGGGTAGAAGACTAACTTTAAAAAAAGTAAGATTTATTTTTTCAACAAACCTGTTAGAAGGTAAAGAAAAATTACTGAAATCCTAGGTTGTGTGATTGATTCTCTTTCGTTTGTTTACCTGGGAATTTCACCCTACAAATGTGGATTTAAACCTTCTTTGTGGAAATCAATGGTGAAGTGAGTACAGAGGAAGCTAGTGGGGTGGAAAGGGGCTCTCTTGAGCCAATTTTTTAAGGCCCTTCTAGTTAAAATTACTTTACAAAATATTCTTATTTATTTTATTTCTTTGTTCAAGATGCGAGGTATATTTCTTAGAAAATTAGAGTAGATTTAATGCTTATTTATTTGGTCTGAATATTAGGACACAAAGAAGTTTTCCTTAGTAGCTTGTGATTAAGTTTGTAGTTGTAAGGATATGGGAGGACTTGGTCTAAGGAAAATAATTTTAATGAATAGGACCCTTATAGCTAATCAAGGGTGGAATTTGGCCCAAAGTGCATATACAAATTGGATAAAAATTTTAAAATCCAAATACTTGGGGAGCGAGGATTTTATTTTTTCTGATCCCAACCTATACCAAGGATCTGCATTCTGGAAAAACATGGTTAAAAGTCAAGTAGATGTTTTGAAGGGTGGATGTTGGATTCTAGGTAATGGTCAGAGGATCAATTTTTGGAGAGATAAATGGAAAATATATATACCTTTAAACTCTATTCATATCTTCTATTAGGTTGAATTTATCACAACACAGTATTCTGGATGAAGGGTTTGTGATTACTTTGAGATGGTGAACAACAAAAAATGTTGGAAACCTCTTTCCTTCCTTGAATGGTATAAAAATGAGAAATACACTTGTAAAGCCCTTTCAAAATTGCTAAAATACATTGTTATAGTCTCTTAATATAAATAAGATAAGCTGGTTTGGGGAGCTGAAAATAATCAATGTTTCTCGATCAAATCAGTGTATGCACTCCTTGATGATCATGAATAGCCTTGGTTCCCAGCTAAGAAAATCTGATGCAAAGGTCTCATGCCCAAAGTGAATATATATTTTTGGTTGGTTGTGTAATAAAGTGCTTAAAATTAGATAATTTACAGAAGAGAGGTCTTAGTTTGCCCAACAGATGTTATCTATGTGGGCTGGTAGAAGAATATCTCGAGCATCTATTCTCCCTATGTTACTATTCTAATGAATTTTTTAGGATGCTACTTCATCTAGTGGGAATGTATTGGGTTTCCCCTAAAGAGCTAAATATCCATGCAAAGCAATGTAGCACTCCCTAATTTTCACATCAAATTCAATCATTCACATCCTTTGTCCTCCATCATTTATGGTGGCATATATGGAAGGAAAGAAATTGCAAAGCTTTTAAGAATACTTCTCATTACCCAAAGTTAATTTTCATTAAGACTATCCTTATTGCGGTGGAGAATTTTGATCTCCTATTCCTAGATGTGGGGAACACTAGTATAAAAGTTGAGATATAAAATAATTTGGGTTTTAAATCTTCTCTTACTTCGGTCCCAAGAATCCATCACCCAATAAGAGTAGATATTGTTTGGAAACCTCCCCCTATTGGATGGATAAAATTAAACTTTTATGGTGTTTTTAAGGGTAATTCGGGCTAGGATAGAGTAGGTGGTGTCATAAAGGATGCGAAGGAGTAAATTTTGTTGGTGTTTGTTGAAAACAACGAAACCCAAACTAGCCATGTAGTTGAGGCTAGAGCTCTCTTTCAAGGAGTCTTGTAGTTAAAATATTTGGGCTTTAGAAAATTCATAAATGTGACTCGCTCAATAATGGTTAGAGGGATGCAGACTCCAACTCGAAAAATATCAAACCTATTGGAGGAAGTTAATAAATTGGACCAAATATTTGAAATTATCTAGTACCAACATGTTTTTAGGGAGGGTAACCATTCAGCCAATTTTTTGGCTAACCTGGGTACCTCTCAAAATGACATCATAGTTTAGAATATGGAGTTTTCAGAAGGCTTAATCCAACTAGCTAATGATGTCAAAAGAAGGTAATTTGCTTATTGCTTATTTGGTGGCTAGAGTTTATCTCTATTCAAGGGGGATTTCATGGTAATTTTTAAATTTTAGGAACCATATTTTTTAATTCAAACAAGAGGATATCCTGACCCTGATGGGGTGGGAAGAGTGGGAACTAAAGGATGAAGAGTTGGGGAAGGAATCTAGACCCAATGAAATCAAGAACTAGGTTCCAGTGGTTTTTTGGGAATTTTTTTTGTCCTATCATTTTTTTTGAATGAGGAAAACTTATATTAATTAAGATTAATCATACAAAAAAAGGTGGGTGGAATTAGCACACCCCACAAACCATAAAAACCGTTAGGTGGAGAAAATCACACCTCCCTAATAAAAAGAGTCCAAATAATATTACTACATGCCATCACGAGCAATCATTACACAAATATCCCAAGACATAATCAGTAAACAAATATCAAGGAGTGGGATAGAAGTTATCTTTGTTGTTGACACAATACCAACTGCTATCCAAAGAGACTGGGCAGTCCATCCTTCATTTGCATTATTGCCAACCAAAGTTCATTGAGGAGGACCCTGGCTGACTCAGCTTGGAATACCTTGTAGAATACATGTTGCTTGTAAGCTACAACCTCTTCCACATTTAGGATAGTTCCTCCTTTCCTAGGCAAATGCTTGGTATAATACATGTTGTGTGTAAGATACAACCTTTGCTGCCTCTAATAGTTAGACCTGAACAAACTCTATGCTTCAAGCATTGGGCTTTGGTCAATTTTTCATTAGCACAATTCACATGAGGACTTGTTAGGATTCATAATATCCATGACATCCTTGGAATCACCTAGGCCCTAAAGCAAACTGAAGGAATTAGCACCTCCACTAAAATTACCCTCACTCAAGGACTTTGGTGATGCTTGTCAAAGCGCAGGCCCAAGCTGTCCCTAGAGGGGCTTTGATAATGATGAAATTGAAAAGCTTGTTCCTCCACAGCTATGGTGGGATAAGCCTCTACAATAATCAAGGCCCAAAGAGAAGTTGAAAAAGGTGGTGATTGAGTAACTACATGGATGACCGAAGTAGCATTCGGAACCCCTACAACTTGCATGATAAACTGCATGTTAACGATAGTTGACATGATGGCTTCAGAAGACTTAAAAAAATCTAGCGTGATGGCTTCAAAAGACTACATAGATATAGTGGGGGTTTGCATAACCTAGGTATCAATGGGCCTAGTTTGAGTAGGCTACACATAGGGAATGGCCTACTCAAAGTGCTTAGAAGCATGATTTTTTTGCGTAGTAACCATTTTCCAGTCAACTTGAAATTCTCAGGCCTCGTTAGACTAAGCTATCGAGGCAGTCGAAGGGATTTGGGTCTTTTTGAACTTCCACTCCATTAGTGGGTAATATCAAATCTTGTGAGCAGTAGATTGGCAATGATAACAAGTATTTGGTAAATTGATATAGGTGATTGGTTGCCTAATGGATGTATCACCAATCTAGATATCTATGAAATCTGACAGGTCTTTGGTGAGGTCGACTTTAACACAACCCCGCTTGGTAGGGTAAGTTGAGAAAAACCGTTTAGGATCAAGACATAAAAACTTGTCGAGGGAAGATGCGAGCATTTGCAAAAAACCCCAAAATGGGATAGGTAAAACCGAGAACTCAATCCACACAGGAACTTCCAACTCATATTGATCACTGGCTATGAAGTCACAAGTGTAATATTGCAAAATTAATAGGGAATTTATCACCGTCCAGGGATCTTTGGCTAACACTTTTTGAGCTTGAGTAGGATCATGAAAGCGAAAAAGGAAATAACCCTTGGTGAGATTCTAAACATTCTCAACTATCACACCATGCGGACCCCAAACTTGTTGCACCCAGTATCATTGGGAATTCTACCTAGGAAATACCCAACAAGGGTATGTGACTCAAACCAGTGGTAAAAATTATGAAACTCATGCAAGGAAATGGAAACAACAGGGATAGTACTCTTACCCTGTGAAACACTTTTGAGATTAAATTTCTTGGGTGCTTCCTTGGTATCATTGCTCTCCCTAGCTAGCTCAGTAGCAACTAAGCTAGCCATTTATGAATGACAACAAACCCAAACCCTAGAAGAGCATTTTTTCATCATCAAACCCTAGTAGAGCCATAGTTTCAAATTTTATTTTACTTGTCCTATCCTTTTTTTTTACTAGTCTAGTTAGCTCGGACAGGGTTTTTGCTCTCCCCTGCATGAGATTGAGCTACCTTAGGTTATCTCAAAATTTTAGGAGTATTTATGAAACTATTTTGGTAGCTTTGTTTGGGTTCGATCATGTTGGATATTTGGATCTTGATTTCTCTTTTGGTGGTCTATGGGCCTCCCTTAATCTCTGTGTGAATCCATTTTGTAAAATTTTTTGGGTTCCTTTCGAAACCCCTTCTTCCACCAAATTAAAAAAAAAATGGTTGAGCCTTGATTTAGAAAGGATAAAATATAAAGGTGGAATTAAGAATTTTTTTTTAAAGTTCACTTTATTTTATAAGGTGATTCTTTTTGGCAAAGAAATTTTTGAAGGGAATATTTGAACAAAGTTTTCTAGAAAGGAAAAGAGATATTAAAGGATTAATTAAAGAAAGACATACGAGGTCATATTATTAAGTATGCTTTATAAAGTATGAAATAATTTGTTTACATCCAAGGTTTATTGAAATATTGAAAGGAAAATAATTAGAGAGACAAAAGGAATGCATAGGGAGCATTTTTAAAATTGTAAAGAGGAGGCAAGGAAAAAACATTTGAAAAATCAAAGTCAAAAAATTATTTAAAGTTGTTTAAAAAGGTTAGAAGTTTATTTTTATTAAAAGGGAAAATCAATGAATTGAGAAATTATTTTTTGAAATTAAAAAGAGAAGAAAAAAATCAAAATAGCTAAAAAATACATTGAAGATCACATACTTTGAAGAGTAAAAGAAAGAAAACTTTTAAGCTTGAATGATGACAATTATACACAAAGTATTAGTGACTCAAACATTAAAAAAAAATAAGAAGAAAATTATTGGTGTATTGACTCAAGAGCAAGTAAAAAGTAAACATATGACTAAAAACAAATATTAATATTAAGTTTTTCAAGAAATAAATTAAAAACTCTTTACAATTGCATTTCAATATCACAGACATTATGCAAATGAATATATGAAAAAAGCTTGCAAACTGAAATCAATTGAGAAATGAATGAAAATTTTAAACATGATACAAACTTCTAGATGAAGCAATGAGATTATATTATACAAAAATATGGCTTATATAAAGGATTCTCACTCTTGTTCAATCTCTTGTATTTTGATATTTTTGATAATGTAACTTATAATTTGTAAGTTTATGTTGCCTGGGAGAACTTGAAGTGTGAGGGATAACCTTGAAAACACATTCTTGCTTATGGTACTCTCAAAACCCTAAAGTAAAAGGGTTATCCTCTAAAGTACATATTTTATTGTACTACCCTAAAATCCTTAAATTGCAATGTATATCCTCCATTTTAATGTCTATTTTATTTTCCTTGAAATCTTAAAGTATAAAGAATAAATCCTAAACTATATTTTTTTATTGCACATAGATATTTTTTGCTTCTTGAGTTAAGTGGAAATTATTTATCTCATATGAATTTGACCTCTTACACTATATTTATCTTAAAATGTACCTCTATATCTTACTTTAAATATTTATCTCCCTTTGTATTTGAACTTTACATTTCAAATCCTTCTTAGCATCCTTCTTATTTTATTATATTATTTTCTCTAAATAAGTTATAAAACACTTTTCCAATTAATGAGGTAGATGGTGTTCTTTCCAAATTTTTAAGTAGTGAAAATTGCTTAATCTAAGCCAACTTCTATTACAATATAATATCCTTGTTTCATCTTAAAATTAATCTCTTAATAAAAAAAAATTCTTTTCTTTCTCAATATTTTTTATTTTTTAATCTATCGCCATGAGTGCATCCTTATACATATTTGTGACATCGAAGTTTGATGTCTCCATAATTCATGTGTCGATCCTATTATATTGGTTTGAATTTAATCTCCATAATTTTGGAAAATATTTTGAAATATCAATGACAATAAATATCTAGGTATGCTTAACATGCTTTAGATCCTATGTAGTTAGGCTTGTCTAGAGTAATACCAATATCTTCAAAATGTTCTTATTGAAATTAACTTAGAATTTCAAAAATCCTTACCCCATATTGAAGTCCTTTTAATAGTTTCATTCTCCATAGGAAATGCTCACTTTATAATCTTAAATAAAATTTCTCTCCCCATACACCATGGACCACCACCCACCACCTTTTTTTTTTCTCCATGAATTTAGAATTGGGAAATATAATAATAATAAATAAAACCCTTTTGGAAGGAAATTCATTGGATAATTTGAACTCAAACTACATTTCCATTTAATCCACTTTTAAATATTTAAAAGGCCTAGGTAATATCCATTGAACTAATATATTTATCGTTTCATTTTAAGAACCATTCTATCATGTTTGATCATCGAATTCTTCATAACCACTTTTGGTTATTTTCTACAACTTGATAGGGATTCCCAAATATTTTTTCTTCCTTTTTTTTTCCTAGTTAAATAATCTTTACTTCTAATCAAGACGTATTTATTTCCCTTAAGGCTCAAGTATATGACTTTCTTTTCATACTACCTAGTTTTTTCTTGTGAATGCCATTCATTTTTTAATTTCTTCAAAGATCTAAAGATGAGACTTGCATGCACTCTCATTCATTCTTTATTTTTACTCATACAATCTCTTAGCCCTCATATTCCCATTTAATCCATACCTGCATATAGTATATAAAAATCTTATTATATTTTTAATAAATATTGACTATTACTATCTTTAATTGTTTTATATTTAACTAGTAATGTCCGAGGGACAACGTAATGGTTCAGGTTTTGACTCTTCTTTCGAAGGTCCAAAGTTCAAACCATGGCATGGATGAGTGTGTGAGGGGGTGGGTGTGTAGTGGTTGTGTGTTTAGTGGTTGTGTGTTAAATTCCCTATTGATAAGAAAATCTCTCGACTTTACGAGGGGTCATTGTTGGGAGGAGATTGCTTAGCCCTATGAGTTGGTCGTAGGGGTTTCTCACACTAAACAAATTATATATATATAGTTTGCGTGAGTGTGGTCTACCGACAAGGACTTACACTAACCTATATATATATATATATATATATATATATAGTTTGCGTGAGTGTGGTCTATCGACAAGGACTTACACTAACCTATATATATAGTATGTGTGAGTGTGGCATACCTGCAAGGTTGCCACTTGCATTATTAGTGATGTGACCCGTGGATGTGTATAACAAGTATTAGTAATATATATAATTTAAATAAATAGAATTATAATAACAAACACAATTATCAAAGTAAAGTGAAAAGCAATATATCCATAAAACCAAGATGCATACTGTAAAACCAAATATATTTTTTAACATCGATAAATATTTTATTGTAATTACAATATTTATATTAGTTAAGTGAAAATTTGGTTACCTTGTTTATGAGGTAAGAGGAACATGTTTATTATTATTGTCAAATCTACCACAAAATGATTTCAGGATAGTTTTTTTTTATTAGGTGAAAGAAGGGGTTTTGGAAGGGTTCCCAAACCTTTACAAAGGGGTTTTGGAAGGTACTTCAAACCATTACAAATCCAAAGATTATTAAATGTGCTCGAAGTAAATCAAATAAAAATAGATCCAGAGGAAGAACATCAAATAAAATATGGATCCAAAAATCCCACCTTATCTCTTTAAATTTCAAATTTGAAAAAGAGTGCCAAAGAGTAATACATGGAGCAAAATGAGGTACTTGAGAAATATTTCAACCAAAAATTGAACAAAAATCCCACCCATCAAGAGTCAAGTGAAACAACAAGTTGCGAACAAACATTAGAAAACTACAACAGAAATTCCCACTTGTTATGAAACCCATAAAGCATACCCAAAATGAAACAATTGAAAACAAACTGACAAGAGAAAAACACCCAAATTTCCCCTTAAGAAAACTAAAAAGCTCACAAAATTAAAAGCTCAAAAAATAAAACTAAAAAATCCAATGAGCTCTCAAACAATAAAACAAAATCTACCCACAGGAGATCCCAACCAAGGAACATAGACTTCCTTTGACAGGTGGTCCATCCAGTAGTTGGAAACCTGTCAAGGAGCGTAAACAACAAAAATGATGCAATCAATAAAAGGAGATCTGTGACTAAGTACACCGAAAACAAAAAAACCTTCCAAATTTGGATTCTAATCAACCACAAGATCGATTGAAGAGAATAATTAGGATAAAATTACCCAAAACAATACATGAAAGTAAATAAAAGGAAGATCCCCAAAAAAAGTTGGAGCTTTGGAACCTTGATATCTAAATAGCTAGAGAAGTCTAATAGTTGGGCCACCCCCTACAACCCATGGAAACTAGTGTTAGAGTAAATCACTATATAAAATATAGAAAGCAATTATAGTGTTTCACACTTTAATAGCAGAATTAAATAAAAATAAGACAAACACACACAGAAGAAGAGACAACGATTTTAACATGGTTCACCCAATGTGGGTTACATCCACCGATAATTTTCAGTCCTTCCTTTCTCAATCCAAGCAATAGAGGGTTACAACCTACAACCAACATCTGCTGTAATTTCCTCTCTATTTTTCCAAGGAATCAACATAGTAATTTTCATTGTATTCTCTGTTTTTCCTCACAACTATATATAAGAAAAAAATAGAAAAACAAACTGCTTTTCTTAATACATTCCAAGATTAACATTGAGTTCCCAACATCTAATTTTGGGATAAAAGCAAAAAAAAACTTTCCTTGGCTGTCCTATTGAAAATCCGAAAACTTTCTCTGGTAGACTAACAGACTGTAAATCTAGAAACTTTCCCTGCCCATCCTGCAGTAAATCCAGAAACTTTCTTTGTTTAGCATCCTCATAATTAGGCTCCATTCCTAACAATCTCCCACTTTGAGACTAATTCCATTGCACCATACTGCAACCAAGGACTAAAAAATTCTCATCATGGCCTCTTATTCCTTAAGGCCAACTGAAGTTGAGCAAAAACTCAACTTTTCTCTTGACACCACTTTTGTAAGCATGTCAACAGGATTTTGTGATGTGTGAACTTTCCCTAATTTCAAATATCCATCTTCCACTACTGATCTAATGAAATGATACCTGAGTTTGATGTGTTTAGTTTTTGAATGGAATGCCAAATTCTTCGCAAGGTGTATAGCACTCTGGCTATCACTCCACAACCTATTATCCTCTTGCTTCTTCCCCAGTTCTTCCATTAGTATTTGCAACCAAACCATCTCTTTGCTTGCTTCTATAGCAGCAACATATTCAGCTTTAGTGGTTGAAATGGCAACTACATGTTGGAGTTTAGAAATCCAACTAACCGCTCCTCCTCCTATAGTAAAGATGTAGCCAGTAGTGCTCCTTCCACCATCAAGATCACCTGCCATATCAGAATCTACAAAACCTTTCAAGCATATATTAGAGCCTCCAAAATTCAAAGAATAATTTGAAGTTCCTCTCAAGTACCTGAGTATCCATTTTATCGCTTGCCAATGTCCTTTTCTTGGATTACTCATAAATCTACTCACTACTCCCACTGCATGGGCAATATCTGGTCTTGTACAAACCATTGCATACATCAAGCTTCCAACTGCTGATGCATAGGGAACCTTAGCCATATGCTCTTGTTCCTTTTGTGTCTTGGGACACAAATATTTGGTGAGTTTGAAATGCTTTGCCAATGGAGTAGCAACAGACTTTGCATTGTTCATGTTGAATCTCTTAAGCACTTTTTCAATGTATTTTGCTTGTGATAATTTTAGAGTGTGACTCTCCTTGTCTCTTGTTATCCTCATACCAAGGATTTGTTTGGCTTCTCCCAAATCCTTCATGGCAAAGGATTTAGCCAACTTCTTCTTGAGCATGTTTATATCTTGCATATTTGTTCCTGCAACTAACATGTCATCCACATACAATAGCAAAATAACATAGTTACCATTTCCAGTTTGCTTAAAATATACACAGTGATCACTTTGACATCTTTCAAACCTTTGATTAGCCATGAACTTATCAAATTTTAAATACCACTATCTAGGAGCTTGTTTTAACCCATACAAGCTCTTTTTTAGTTTACATACCCAATCCTCTTTACCTTTCACCTGAAAGCCTTCTAGTTGGTGCATATAAATTTCCTCCTCCAAATCACCATGAAGAAATGTTGTCTTCACATCCAATTGCTCCAGATACAAATTTTCTATAGCTATAAGACTCAAAATAGCTCTAATAGAGGTCATTTTTACAACTGGAGAAAAAATCTCATCAAAATCAATACCTTTTTTCTAAGTGAATCCCTTGACCACTAGTCTTGCTTTGTATCTCTTATGCCCTTCATTCTCCTCTTTAATCCTGTACACCCATTTATTGGTCAAAGCTCTTTTACCTTTGGGTAGCTCAACAAAATCCCATGTTTGGTTGTGAAATAAAGAGTCCATTTCTTCATTCATTGCAAGCTCCCACTTATTCCTGGTATCCATCTGTAATGCTTCTTGAAAACATTCTGGCTCACCAGCATCAGAATACAAAACATAATTAGAGAAATGTTGAGGAATTTTACTTATCCTGGTAGATCGTCTAACAACACTTTCTGGAGATTGAGGTGCTTGTTGCTGCTACTGTACATTTTGATCTTCTACCACTTTTGGAGTTACCTTTTCTATTTGTTCATCAAGGTCTATGTATTCAGTAATTTCCTCTTTCTGTTTCTTTCCCTGCAACCGATATTTATACAAGTTTTTTTCATTAAATATGACATCCCTACTTCTAATGACTTTTTAGTTATCACAATCCCATAATCTGTAACCCAAGCCATCAATACCGTAACCAATAAAATAGCACTTTTGGGCCTTAGCATCTAACTTATTTCTATTCTCTTTGTCTATATGCATAAAATCCTCACATCCAAATACCTTAAGGAAAGAATAATTTACTGGTTAACCTGTCCAAAGCTCTTATGGAATTCCTCCATCCAAGGCACTAGACGGTCCTCTATTAATCAGATATATCTGCAAGTATCAACGACATGAGCCCATAAAAATAATGGTAAGCCTCGCATGTATCCTCATGCTTCTAGCCCGTTCCATTATTGTTCTATTCATTCTTTTCGCAACCCCATTTTCTTGAGGTGTCCTTGGAACTACCTTGATTCTTCTAATGCCATTTTTAGAACAAAACACATCAAATTGTCTCTTTGCAATATTCTCCACCATTATCCGAATTTAGACACTTTAACATTTTTCCAGTTTCATTTTCAACTAATGCTTTCCAATTCTTAAAGGTATTAAAAACATCACTTTTATTCTTAATGCAATATATCCATGTTTTCCTTGTTGCATCATCAATAAAAAGTACATAGTAAGAGGAACCTCCAAGAGAAGTTACCCGAGTCGAGCCCCAAACATCCGAGTGCACAAGCTCCAATTTCTCTTTCTTCCTTTCCTTGCCATCCTTGAGAAATCTAACTCTCTTTGCTTTACCATAAACACAATCCTCACAGAATTCCAAATCAATCTCTTTTAACTTAGGCAATAACTTTCTTGAATGTAAAATTTCCATAACTTTTCCACTCATATGGCCAAGTATTTGGTGCCACAAAGATGCACTCTCACCTGTAGAAACTAAATTCATGGAGCAGTGAGAAAAATTAGTAAGTAAATAAAGAGTACCCACCAATTTACCTCTAGCTACTATCAATGAACCTTTAGTAACTTTCCAAGCATTTTCTCCGAATGCAACCGTGTATCCTTCACCATCAAGCTTACTTGCTGATATAAGATTTCTCTTTAAATCTGGTATGTGTCTCACCTCTTTAAGAGCCCATTGACATCCATTTGGGGATTTAATCAAAATATTTCCAATACCCACAATTTTACATGGTTGGTCATTTCCCAACAAAACTTGTCCATAATCTCCAAAAACATAATCTATGAAGTATTCCTTATGTGAGGTAGCATGGAATGAAGCACCACTATCAATTACCTAATAATCACTATTTCTATCAAGAGATAAGATTAAAGCATCTTGTAGAATTTTTCCAGTAATATTGGCTTCGAAGTGTTACCATTATTATCATTACCTTCATTTCCATCACCCTTTCTTTGCCAATAGTCCTTCTTGAGATGACCCTTTTTGCCATAGTGCCAACACTGTAGCTTTCCTTTTCCACATGATTTGGATCTGCCTTTGGATTTGCCATGATGTGAACTCTTGCCTCTTTCTCTTCCTCTTCCTCTATTCTCAACAGTTAAGGTGGCGCTAGATGATTCTCCTGTGGTTTTTCTTCTCATGTCCTCACTGAGTATCACACCAACCACATCATCAAATTCTAATTTATTTGAACTCGAAGTAGAGTTACTTACCGCCATTACCAAATTGTTCCAACTTTCAGGAAGAGAGCATAAGATTAATAAGGCCCTAAGATCATCATCAAAATCCAATCCTACCGAATGCAATTGATTAGTGACAGTATTAAATTCATTTAAATGATCATGCATAGATCCTCATTCACTCATTTTCATGTTAAATAACCTTTTCATTAAGAATACCTTATTTGATGCTGATGGTTTCTCATACATTTTGGCCAACTTATCCATGACTCCCTTGGTAGTCTTTTCATCAGAGATGTTGAAGGCTACGATGGCTCCCAAGCACGACCTCACAGTACCCAATGCCTTTCTATCAAGGAGACTCCACTCCTCATCAGACATAGATGAAGGTCTCTCTGTTTCCCCCTCAAGAGGTAAGTAAAGATCCTTCTGGTACAAGTAATCCTCCATTTGCATCTTCTAGAATTGAAAATTCTGGCCATTGAATTTTTGAACTCTAAACCTCCCTTCTTCCGCCATTGCTCCCACTTGATCTAGAAATTTTCCTTCTGTCAAGTGCACCCAACAAAACAACCGCTCTGATACCACTTGTTAGAGTAAATCACTATATAAAATATAGAAAAGCAATTATAGTGTTTCAAACTTTAACAGCAGAATTAAAGAAAAATAAGACAAACACACATAGAAGAAGAGACAACGATTTTAACGTGGTTCACCCAATGTGGGTTACATCCACCGAGAATTTCAGTCCTTCCTTTCTCAATCCAATCAATAGAGGGTTACAACCTACAACCAACATCTGCTGTAATTTCCTCTCTATTTTTCCAAGGAATCAACATAGTAATTTTCATTGTATTCTCTGTTTTTCCTCACAACTATATATAAGAAAAAAATAGAAAAACAAACTGCTTTTCTTAATACATTCCAAGATTAACATTGAGTTCCCAACATCTAATTTTGGGATAAAAACAAAAAAAAACTTTCCTTGGCTGTCCTGTTGTAAATCTGAAAACTTTCTCTAGTAGACTAACAGACTGTAAATCTGGAAAATTTCCCTACCCGTCCTGCAGTAAATCTAGAAACTTTCTCTGTTTAGCCTCCTCATAATTAGGCTCCATTCCTAACAACTAGGAGATCCCACTAGATGAAAGGGTCATCCGCAAATTCCTTCCTCAATGATCATTGAGCCCAAGGTCTCCCCCTAGATTTGTATCAAGGAAGGGGCAATACCAGAAAGAACCGCAAGGAAAGAACCCCCAAAATGGCACCCACATCCAACAACTGTCCCAATAGTTATTAGGTAAAAAGATCAAACATCCACCAATCGAAGTGACCTAGTAGTACAAGTATGACTCCACAAATATTGAAGGCACAAGGTCTCCCTCTATATTTGAATCAAGAAAGGGATAAGACCAAATAATTTTTTAGAGAGACACTCGACTGACCAACATAGGCAACCAAAAACAAGATCTCAAAGAGCAAAACCCAACAAAAAGACATAGAAACCTCCCGCTCAGAGAGAAAGGGTTTGAGAGCTATCATGGTGAAGCTCAGGCCCTCTCCATTTCATGATAGTTATTGACATAGAATATTTGACATTATATTTTTAAAAATATGTTCCAAAATATTTTTAATATTCTTAGTATATATTTAATTTAATCCAATAACAAAGTAATACAAAATCAAAAATATTTTTAAACTGAATTATTTTAAAAATGGTATTTGAAACAATAATTTAAAATATTAATGCAACAAAAATACTTTAATCACATGTAATTAAAACAAATTTTCAAATTCATGACAAAATATTTGAATGAACGTCTTTATACAAAACATATACTTAAAGATTTAAAATTAATATAAATTAAAAATTAATAAAATAAGAATTATAGTTTCTTAAGTTTATGAAAAATATTTGAACACTGAAATTTAATGTTACAAAACCAAAAAACACTTCATTTAATAATACCTAAAATTGTAAAACATTTAAAATTAATGATCTTAAAAATAAAATATACTACCTCAATTACCAGAATGCACTTAATGAGAAATTTGAATATAAGGTGAGGTGCTTATTTAATATGGAAACATATTATAGAAGCCAAGCAATTGATTCTAGACAAGACCTCTTGACTTTGAGGTGATGGAACTCAAATTGACCTTTGGCATGATCCTATTCTTGACAAACCTCCTATTCTAAGTAGTTGCAGCCCAATTCTCAAAGAAGAGTTACAACATTTACAAATATCTAAGCTCTCTAAAATTTTGTATTGGCACAACAATGTTGTGGAATGGAGGAAACCTCATCTGTCATTTCCCCTAACTTTTGAATGAGAACATTTCAAGAAATAACACACAAATATGAAACTGCTATGACAAAAAAATATGGACCAGTTTATTTGGGATGACATCAATAAATCTGGTGTTTATACTGTTCAGATGGGTATTTAAATGCAACTTGTTGGAATTCCAAATAAAATATTGGCTGCGATTTGGAATCTAAAATTGCCTCTCAGGGTACAAATATTTTCTTGGTTAGTTCTTCAAAATAAGATCCTAACATGTGATAACTTACAAAAAAGGAATATCGTTGGCCCCCATGTGTGTTCAAGATGTATGAAACACAATGAAACTATGCACCACTTATTCTTTGAATGTAGCTCTACTACACCTATATGGTTAAATATAGCCTTCCAATTTGGCTCTCCCATTTCTGGTACTCTCAACTTGGAGCAACGTTTAATCAATTAACAATAAAATTATAAGTGAAGTCTTAAGGGGAAGGATCTAATCAAATCCCTTTGGAATGCCATCCCCTTCTTTGTTATATGGAACATTTGGAATAATAGGAACAAGTTGATCTTTGAAGGTAAAAATGAAAATAATACCATCCTCATTGAAAGAATAGTCAGTGACCTTGTGACCAATTTCAAAGCCACATTCAAATATAAGCAAAATTAGCAAATTTTAACTATGAAGGAATTGAATCTTATTAGTCAGCTTCATCTTCAAGAATTCATATTTACCAACATGAATATTTTAGCTATAATGCCCCCAAAGATACATTACCCTGCCTTGTTATTTGATGGGGCATCTAAGTCTAATCTTGGCATAGTTGTTGCAGGGGCAGTGATCATGAAAGAAGATGGGAGGCTTACCATCAATTATTGTATCAACCTTGGAATTTCTTCCAACAATGTTGTCGAAGCTTTGGCTTGTGAGTTTGGATTGAATATGGCTATTGAGCAGCAGATAAGACACCTCCACATTTATGGGGATTTTGTCCTTATTATAAATGCTCACTCCAAGAACAATTTGGTTACCTCCATTTAGCTTCAACTCATTTTGATCAGAATGAAAGAGCTAATTACAAATTTTACTCAAGTACATTATTTCCACATGGAATTTAAGAGACTGCAGATACACTTACTAATATTGTTATTAAAAGAAAATATTTCAATCTCATAATTACTAGGAATAAAGCTTAACAAAGAAGAGAATGCGTGAGTTTTATGTTGGTGGTTATGTTTTTTATTTTTCTTCTTCTAAAATTAGTGCCCTAGTCCTTTGACGCTTTTGATTTCTTGTAACCTCCTCGTACCTTTTGTATACTAAGGACCTATGTTTTGTGGTGCATGTTGCTCCTATGTATCTTTTGTCTGATTATGGTCATAGTTTTTGGGGATATCATTTCACGCTAGTCAATTCTAAATTCACTTAACTTCTGTCTTCTGTCTCTCCACTTCATCAAATATCAATTCACTTAACTTTTGTCTCTCCACTTTGTCAAATCATAAAATTTACAGTCAGCTTTTTCGATGATATATCCACAACCGTCTGCAAGTATTTCTTACGTCTTGTTCTACTATTCCAACTGAAAGTATCGTCTATATTACAGTTAAAAATTGCTTTCCCTGTATTGCAATCAGAGTTCTACAACATTCTATTACATCTATTCTCTATCACATCAGTGCATTTCATTCAGTTTTTAAGTTTGAGTGTTATGAACGTCTGTGCCATTGTTTCACATCATATAAAGTCGAGTCCATATTTCAATCATTTTTTTTGAAAGCTTGTTATATATACATACATTACTGGAGTAACCAGGTAAAAACATTTCTCCATTGGACAGACCAATTGGATAACCACAGTTCTAGTCTTTGGCCTCTGTGATGGCCGGCCTCATGCCCTATGGTTATTATGTAAGTCACTAGAATGGAACAGGAGATCCATGAAAGATCATGATGGTTTTACACCATATCCAGTTCGCCCATATCTTGGAACATGAAGAATATGTCGATGGGTTCTTAAGAAAGTGAATGCTGTGTCTTTCTTTCCATGACCAAAGAGAAGAGCGCAGGAATAACAACAGCAATGAGAACAAGTATTATAGTGGAACGAAATCCCATTACAATGAATTATTGGACCCTCCTGGGGCATCAATCTAGCCTTCAGAGCTCATTTTAGACAAGTTCATTTATTATGATCTAACTATATGGGATCTAAATATGCATACTTAAATATGTATTGTCATTGATATTTCAAAATATTGGATTGAGACATCAAACTTCGATGTCACAAATATATATAGGTATGCACTCATGGTGATAGATTAAATAATTAAAAATATTGAAAAAGAAATGAATTTTTTTTAATGAGATCAGTTTTAAGATGAAACAAGGATATTATATTGCAATAGAAGTTGACTTAGATTAAGTAATTTTTACTAGAAGGCTAGATTGGTGCCTCAGGAGGGTCCAATGGGGACTTCTCCGGCTCCTTTTCTAGGGAGTAGTAGCTCATACGCAATTTTTTTTAAAGAAAATTCTCCTCCAAAGAACGACGAAGCTCAAAAAATGGCATATAAAATGCTCTTCACGGCTGCTGGGAATAGGTCGATAGCACATTGTGTGAATGGATGTTTTCCGCAGGCCGAAACCAGGCCAAAAATTGTCATCGAGCCAAGTATGGTTGAATAATCAGTCATTTACAGAGCTAATCACTATTTAATCTGCAAGTTCATGGGTATACATCCTTCCTTGAATTTTTTGCGCTCTTGGATCCGCCAAAACTGGGAGCCTCACAATGAGTATTCATTGTGGTTTATTAGGAATGGATATTTTATTGTTATCTTTTCGTCTTTGGCTAATAGAAATAGGGCTTTCGAGTCAGAGAAGAAAAATCATGGCCCGGTAGGGCTATTTGTTCAACCATGGAGAGTGGGATTCGATCCCTGAGTTGAAACTACTACTGTCCCAGTATGGATCCGACTATATGCTCTTCCAATGGAATTCTGGAGTGAGCAGGTGTTGGCAAGGATTGGCAATTCTATTGGAAGACATCTGGGTGTTTCCAGAGACACAATTGAAGGGAGCATGGCGGTGTATGCAATATTATGTGTGGAGATGGATCTCAGCCAGCCTTTGTCGATAGAAATGGAAATTGAATTGGTAGGACTCTCCTAGATTCAACAAATGGACTGTGAGGCCATACCATTCAGATGTAGGGTTTGTCACAAACATGGACATTTGGCCCGTTTCTGCACTAATAATATGAATGCTAAAATGGAGGCCCCTTTAGGAATTCCAAACCTGCCTAAAGAGGATAAGGCAACACTTAATAAATATTCTAATAGCACCGTTCAGGGCCAGGAAGCTCAAAGAGAGGGTTTTGAACAACCCAGAAGAAAAATATGGACAAAGAAAAAAGAGGGAAAGGAGCAATCCCATCTCAGACTTGCCAATAGGTATGAGATATTTAAGTCACTAGTTTACGAAGAGGAACAATGTATGGAGGGCATGGAGGGTAATAAGAAAAATTCTAATATTCCTAGGAAACTCCCTCTCTCATCTCCTCCCGTCATACATAAGGTAGTTGAACTCTGTGAGGTATCACAGCCAGTGTGTTCAGGGGATTTAGTAGTGCATAACCAAGAGCATATAGTATCTCAGGATGTCAGCATGGGAATACCAGAGAAGAAAAGAGAAAGGCCAACTTTGGGGATAACCTAAGTAGAAAAAAGATCAAAAAACAACAATTCTCAGGGAGTAGGTAGAAGATCCAATAAGGAGTTGCTAGCAGCCCAAGGAGACAAACTGATCACGAGAGGATCGGTGAGGACAATAGACTCTTATTGCTCCCAGGGTAACCAATGATTATATAATCATGGAATGTGAGGGGTTTAAACAACAAAACCCATAAATATGCTATTCGAAGACTTTTAGAGAATCGTAATACTAATTTTTTGCTTTTACAGGACACTAAGATGTCATTAGATCTTATGTCCAAAATAGTCAACAAAATTTGGAGGGGTGCTGGTCATATGGATGTGGCTGCCCAAGGTGCCTCAGGGGGGATTGTTACTCTATGGAACTCTCTTGAATGGTCTGCAATAGAACATATTTCCTGGAGGGGTGTTCTCGCTTCTATTTTTAGGAATAATTTCACTACGGAACACGTTCTAATCACAAACATTTATGGGTCTCAAAAACTAGATGGTTAGAGGCGGCAGTGGAAGGTTGTGCATAACATGCGAACCTCAAGGGAAGATCTAGACTGGATTATCGATAAATTATCTTCTAGAGACCAGGAAGGGGGAACATAATTTTTGGACCCAGGGGACTGTTTCATGATTGCCCAAGTCTAGGTTTTACACTTAGTGGACATTAAATGTCCTGGAATTAACTACACTTGGACTAATAAAATGTGGAAGCCACATAGCAGGAAAGTTAAGCTAGATCATTTTCTGGTTTCGAAGGAGGCGTTTGTAAAATGGAATATAAATTTTCATATTTTAGAAGGCCCAGTTTCAGATCACTGTCTCATTTTGTTGGAAGGCAGGACTAGGATGGGGCAGCATCACAAACCTTTCATATTTGAGAATTTTTGGCTTCAGAAAGAACTTCAGGAGAAAATTCCATAGTGGTGGGACGAAGGCCGCCCAGCTTATGGGAGAGCAATGTTAAGAATCCACAAACAACTACAATATGTCAAAACTCAGTTGAAGTATTGTAGGCATGCTAATAAAACATACTTCTAGGCCCAAAGAGCTCCATTGGTGGCCAGATGGGATGAGGTCCAAAAATAGTTCAGAGAAGGAGCAATTACAGACCAGCTCAAAGTTGAGGATGATGCCTTACGTACAGTGGTTGAGGACATTGAAAACTAGGAGGAGACCTATTGGAAGCAGAGACCAAGAACCACCTGGTTATTAGAAGGGGACAAAAATACAAAATTCTTTCATCGGACTGCTTGTGCTTGAAGACATATGAACAAGATGGAGGCCCTTCAAGATGAGAACGGTCATTCCTTTGATACACTTCTAGGTATGCATTCCCATGCTATGGATTATTTTTCTAATATTTTTAAGGAAAGTGTGGTACAATATGTAGAGGCCCAAAATGAAGTTATTTTTGTCATACTTGTTATTTTTGAGGATGAAAATCAGGCCCTCCTCAAACCCATTGATAGAGATGAATTGAAAACTGTGGTCTTTGGAATGAGCACTGGTAATTATCCAAGTCTAGACGGCTTCCCAATTGAGTTTTTTTAGGCTTTCTAGGACTACTTAGAGGAATATGTATGGGCTGTTGTAGAAGAGTCCAGAGAAAATAAGAGAATGCTTAAAGCTATAAACCACACTTTCATTACCTTAATTCCAAAAGGGGAGGAGGGGGTTCATAATTGAGATTATAGGCCTATTGCCTTATGTAATGTGCTGTACAAAATAATCACAAAGGTAATGGCTGAGTGCCTAAAACCTCTTCTTCACAACATTGTCTCCTATGAGCAAGGGGGTTTTGTCGAGGGACGACATATTCTGGATGGGGTGGTTGTGGCCCAGGAAGCAATCCATTCAATGCACACTTCTGGTAATAAAGGGATGTTCATAAAACTGGACATGTCAAAGGCTTATGATAGGGTTGAATGGAGTTTCCTGGCTAAAATGATCGCAGCATTTGTTTTCTCTTAGGACTAGATAGAGTGGGTCATGAGCTGTGTCTCTACCTCGACTTACTCTGTACTAATCAAGGGCCTTCCTTCACAACCATTTGGAGCTACTTGGGGACTGCGCCAGGGGGATCCATGTTCTCCTTATATTTTTATCATTTTGGCTGAAGGTCTTGGCAGAATTTTCTTGAGGAGAAGACAACAAGGTAGATTATTGGGTATTAGGGTGGGTGATGAAGTTTTAACACACCTGCAGTTTGTGGATGACACTGGTTTGGTGGGAGTGGCCAGCTTCAGGGAAGCAAGAATGATTAGGGATACTCTCAATGTCTATCTCAGGGCTACTCAATAGGTCATTAATGACAAGAAATACAAAGTGGTTTTTTTTTAATCTGGAGCAAAGGCTTCAGAACAAAATTTTAGAAATCTTGGGATTCACAAGGACTTCTCTCCAAGTGGTTTACTTGGGGGCCCCCTTGCACTTTAAGAAGCTAAAATTAGATACATGGAGGAATCTTCTGGAGTGTATTAAGGACATAATTAATCACTGGTCTCACAAGTGGTTAAGTTATGGTGGTAGATTAAGGTTCTTACAGTCAGACATTCAAGCCATGCCAATTTACAAATTCTCTATCCTGGCTGCCCCGATTACAATATGGAAAGAGTTGGCCAGGATGGCTAGAAATTTTTTATGGGAAGGAGCAAAGGGAGAGATAAAGTGGGCCTTAGTGGGCTAGGACAAAGTTACCCAGCCCAAGGTTAAAGGAGGTCTGGTTTTGAGAAAATCTAAGCTGAATAATAAAGCTTTGGCTAGAAAGTTGTACTGGAGATGGATCTCCCAACCCACCTCCATTTTTACTAGAATCTTAACTAGAAAATACTTGGGACAGGCCAACCCAATCAATGTAGCTCGCATCCCATTGGATGGTACTGGGTCCCTAGTTTGGCAGGCTCTCAAGTTAGGGTCTCAGGTTGTTAAAGACCGCTTATTTTGGAAAGTGATAAGAGGGGAGAAGGCTCATTTTTGGACAGATTCTTGGGATCAGTTCCCACCCATCATTGCTGAATTTTTAGAATTACAGCCAATAAAAGCAGCCATTGAAGCCAAGGGATGGATCCATATTGAAAGTTATTTCACAACTACTCAGCTGGGGGAGTGTAAGTTTAAGCAGTTCAAGAAGTTGGATGAGTGGCCCATTTCAATCCCTCTAGATTTGACTCCCATCATGACTAAAATTTTGACAGAAATATTTATTACAGGGGGAGACGTGGAGGATGAATTAGCCTGGGGCTTTGGGAGTCTTGGCGTCTATACAATAAAGTACGGATATGATAGCATTCTCCCAGAGCCCCCCCTCATACTTTTTAGGTTGAGGACTGGAGTAAAATCTGGCACTCTAAAGGCTAGCCGAAAGTTAACTTTTTTGCCTAGCAGTGCATTCACAATGGAATCCTCACTTTTGATAATCTCAGATCAAAAGGTATCATCGGCCCTTCTCAATGTGTACTATGCTACAAGAGCGAGGAAACTGCTAACCAATTACTATTTGGTTGCCCTTTCACCCGACAGATTTGGCTGCGTTGGTTTGCATACTTTAAAATTCAAGTAAGTGGTGACCTAAACTAGATGAATATCTGGGCAAAATGGCAGAAAGGTAGATTCAAATCTAAAGCTCTTTGTTTTTTTTGGGAGCTCAGTTTAAGCTTTATCTAGTGGAAAGTATGGCTGGAAAGAAATGCCAAAATTTTTAGAGAAACTTTTACTGCTCTAGACGGGGTTTGGCAGACCATTTGGAGCAAGGTTATCGAAACTATGGCTGTTCATGCTAAGGAGGAAGCTCAAATTGACATTGGAGCTATGGAATAATGCATTGAACTACAAGAGGGATAGGATAGAAATTATTGGAAACCTCCCCCTAAAGGTTGGATTAAAATCAATACTAATGGAGCTGCAAAATGCAATCCGGGTAGAGCCAAAAGGCAATCCGGGTAGAGCCGGAATTGGAGTGGTGTGCCGGAACCATACTGGGACTGTGCTCTATTGGGAATTGTAAGGCCTAGGAAGATCCACTAACAATGAATCCGAAGCCATTGCCATCAAGTCTACTTCTGTTTGGGCAGTGAAACATGGCCACCACAGGATTATTCTTGAATCAGACTCGTAAATAATGGTTGGAGCTCTAGACTGCATGAGGAACTTTTATCTGAAAGCTTAGAGGTTGAGGGCTCTTGTTACACAAATTAAAGAATTATGGAAGGAACTGGAGGATGTGATCCCAGTTTATACGAGTAGATATTTGAACAAAGCGATTGACTTTCTGGCTAAGATGGGTGCGAAAAAGGAGGTTGGAGTTCAGTTGCACAGTGACATGGATATTGAGGATGAGGTGATTAGACAAGGTCTAGAAAGGTCCTTGAGCCAATGATCAAAGAAAAAGCAAAGGGAGGAAAGTTTTCACGATATTGTGACATGTTGCATCATCGCAGTCACTGGAGGAATGTTGTCGTGATATCATGACATGTTGCGTCATCGCGGTCACTGGAGGAAAGTTGTCACGATATCAAGACATGTTGCATCGTTGCGGTCAAGGGCAGAAAGTTGTCGCGATATCGCGACATGTCACTTCATCACGGCCAAGGGAGGAAATTTTTTGTGATATCATGACATGTTGCTTCATCGCAGCCAAGAGTGGAAAGTTGTCGCGATATCGCGACATGCTGCTTCGTCACGGCCTGGGGTGGAAATTTGTCATGATATCGCGACATGTTGCTTCGTTGCGGCCAAGGGTGGAAAGTTGTCATGATATATGACATGTTGTGCCATCGCGGTCACTGGAGGAAAGTTGTCGCGATATCGCAACATGTTGCGTCATCATGGTCACTGGAGGAAAGTTGTCGCGATATTGCGACATGTTGCGTCGTCGCGGTCAAGGGCGAAAAGTTGTCACGATATCGCGACATGTCACTTTGTCGCGGCCAAGGGTGGAAAGTTGTCATGATTTCGCGACATGTTGCTTCATCGGGGCCAAGGGTGGAAAGTTGTCGCGATATCACGACATGTTGCTTCGTCGCGGCCAAGGGAGGAAAGGTGTTGCGATATTGCGACATGTTGCATTTTCGCGGCTAAGGGAGAAAAGGTGTCGCGATATCGTGACATGTTGCATTTTCACGGCCAAGGGAGAAAAGGTGTCGCGATATCGTGACATGTTACATTTTTGCGGCCAATGGAGAAAAGGTGTCACGATATCACGACATGTTGCATTTTCGCGACCAAGACAGAAAAGGTGTCGCGATATCACGACATGTTGCATTTTTGTGACCAAAGGAGAAAAGGTGTCACGATATCATGACAATTTGCATTTTTGCGACCAAAGGAGAAATTGTGTCGCGATATCATGACATGTTGCATTTTCATGGCCAAAGGAGAAAAGGTGTCACGATATCGTGACATGTTGCTTCATCGTGGCCAAAGGAGAAAAGGTGTCGCGATATCGCAACATGTTGCACTTTCGTGCCCAAAGGAGAAAAGTGTCGACTTGTTGAATTTTCACGGCCAAAGGAGGAAAATGTCGCGATATCGTGACATGTTGCTTTTTAGCGGCCAAAGGGGAAATGTGTCACGATATCGCGACAAGTTGCATGTGCGCGGCCTAAGGAGAAGAATAGTGTCGCGATTTCATGACAAGTTGCATCAACTGTCCATGCCGACCCCCCTGCTAGCTAGTTAATGGTTCAGGATATTTGGCTTCATTGCAAATATTCTTCTACTATTGTAAGCATGTGTTCTCTTTGAATTCGACTGGGAAGAGTCTCTTCCTATATTGTAATTGATCTTTGTTTTAATACAAGTTTTTTCAAAATTTTCAAAAAAAAAAAAAATGAACTTGTCTAAAGTAATACCAATATCTTCAAAATGTTCTTATTAAAATTAACATAGAATTTCAAAAATCCTTACCAATATTGGAGTGCTTTTACTAGTTTCATTCTCCATAAGAAATGCTCACTTTATAATCTTAAAGTGAAACTGTTACGACAACAAAATATGGACCGGTTTATTTGAGGTGACATCAATAAATCTGGTGTTTATACTGTTCATATGGGTATTCAAATGTAACTTGTTGGAATTTCCAATAAAATATTGTCTGCGATTTGGAATCTAAAATTGCCTCCAAGGGTACAAATAATTTATTGGTTAGTTCTTCAAAATAAGATCCTCATAGGTGATAACTTACAAAAAAAACAATATTTTTGGCCCCCATGTGTGTTGAAGATGTATGAAACACAATGAAACTATGCACCACTTATTCTTTGACTGCAGCTCTATTACACCTATTTGGTTAAAGATAGTCTTCCAATTTGTCTCTCCCCTATCTAGTACTCTCAACCTGGAACAATGTTTAATCAATTGGCAATCAAATTATAAGTGGAGTCTTAAGGGAAGCCTCTAATCAAATCCCTTTGTCATCCCCTTCTTTGTTATATGGAACATTTGGAATAACAAGAACAGGTTGATATTTGAAGGTAAAAATGAAAATAATACCATCCTCATTGAAAGAATAGTTAGTGACCTTGTGACCAATTTCAAAGCCACATTCAAATATAAGCAAAATTAGCAAATTTTAACTGTGAAGAAATTGAATCTTATTAATCAGCTTGATCTTCAAGAATTCATATTTACCAACATGAATATTTTATCTATAATGCCCCCAAATATACATTACCCTGCCTTGTTATTTGATGGGGCATCTAAGTCTAATCCTAGCATAATTGTTGGAGGGGGAGTGATCATGAAAGAAGATGGGAGGCTTACCCTCAATTATTGTATCAACCTTGGATTTCTTCCAACCATGTTGTAGAAGCTTTGGCTTGTGAGTTTGGATTGAATATGGCTATTGAGCAGCAGATAAGACACCTCCACATTTATGGGGATTTTTTCCTTATTATAAATGCTCTCTCCAAGAACAATTTGGTTACCTCCATTCAGCTTCAACTCATTTTGATCAGAATGAAAGAGCTAATTACAAATTTTCTGCATTATTTCCACATGGAATTTAAGAGACTGCAGATGCACTTACTAATAGTGCTATTAAAAGCAAAAATTTCAATCTCATAATTACTAGGAATAAAGCTTAACAAAGAAGATAATGCATGAGTTTTATGTTGGTGGTTCTGTTTTATATTTTCTTCTTCTAAAATTAGTGCCCTAGTCCTTTGATGCTTTTGATTTCTTGTAACCTCCTCGTACCTTTTGTAAACTGAGGACCTATGTTTTGTGGTTCATGTTGCTCCTATGTATCTTTTGTCTGATTATGGCCATAGTTTTTGGGGCTATCATTTCACGCTAGTCAATTCTCAATTCACTTAACTTCTATCTTCTGTCTCTCCACTTCATCAAATATCAATTCACTTAACTTCTGTCTCTCCACTTTGTCAAATCATAAAATTTACAGTCAGATTTTTCGATGATATATCCACAACCATCCGCAAGTATTTCTTACGTCTTGTTCTACTATTCCAACTGAAAGTATCATCTATATTACAGTTAAAAATTGCTTTCCCTGTATTAAAATCAGAGTTCTACATCATTCTATTACATCTATTCTCTATCACATCAGTGCATTTCATTCAGTTTTTAAGTTTGAGCGTTATGAACGTCTGTGCCGTTGTTTCACATCATATAAAGTCGAGTCCATATTTCAATTATTTTTTTTGAAAGCTTGTTATATATACATACATTACTGGAGTAACCAGGAAAAAACATTTCTCCATTGGACAGACCAATTGGATAACCACAGTTCTAGTCTTTGGCCTCTGTGATGGCCGACCTCATGCCCTATGGTTATTATGTAAGTCACTAGAATGGAACAGGAGACCCATGAAAGATCATGATGGTTGTACACCATATCCAGTTCGTCCATATCTTGGAACATGAAGAATATGTCAATGGGTTCTTAAGAAAGTGAATGTTGTGTCTTTCTTTCCACGACCAATGAGAAGAGCGCGGGAATAACGACAGCAATGAGAACAAGTATTATAGTGGAATGGAATCCCATTACAATGAATTATTGGACCCTCTTGGGGCACCAATCTAGCCTTCAAAGCTCATTTTAGACAAGTTCATTTATTATGATCTAACTATATGGGATCTAAATATGCATACTTAAATATGTATTGTCATTGATATTTTAAAATATTGGATTGAGACATCAAACTTCGATTTCACAAATATATATAGGTATGCACTCATGGTGATAGATTAAATAATTAAAAATATTGAAAAAGAAATGAATTTTTTTTTATGAGATCAGTTTTAAGATGAAACAAGGATATTATATTGCAATAGAAGTTGACTTAGATTTAGTAATTTTTACTAGAAGGCTAGATTGGTGCCTCAGGAGGGTCCAATGGGGACTTCTTCGGCTCCTTTTCCAGGGAGTAGTAGCTCATACGCAGATTTTTTTAAAGAAAATTCTCCTCCAAAGAATGACGAAGCTCAAAAAATGGCATATAAAATGCTCTTCACGGTTGCTGGGAATAGGTCGACAACACATCGTGTGAATGGATGTTTGCCGCAGGCCGAAACCAGGCCAAAAATTGTCATCGAGCCAAGTATGGTTGAAGAATCAGTCATTTACAGAGCTAATCATGATTTAATCTGCAAGTTCATGGGTATACGTCCTTCCCTGAATTTTTTGCACTCTTGGATTCGCCAAAACTGGGAGCCTCATGGTGAGTATTCATTGTGGTTTATTAGGAATGGATATTTTATTGTTAGCTTTTCGTCTTTGGCCGATAGAAATAGGGCTTTCGAGTCAGAGAAGAAAAATCATGGCCCGATAGGGCTATTTGTTCAACCATGGAGAGTGGGATTCGATCCCCGAGTTGAACCTATTGCTGTCCCAGTATGGATCCGACTATATGCTCTTCCAATGGAATTCTGGAGTGAGCAGGTGTTGGCAAGGATTGGCAATTCTATTGGAAGACATCCGGGTGTTGCCAGAGACACAATTGAAGGGAGCATGGCGGTGTATGCAATATTATGTGTGGATATGGATCTCAGCCAACCTTTGTCAGTAGAAATGGAAATTGAATTGGCAAGACTCTCCTAGATTCAACAAATGGACTATGAGGCCCTACCCTTCAGATGTAGGGTTTGTCACAAACATGGACATTTGGCCCGTTTCTACCCTAATAATATGAATGCTAAAATGGAGACCCCTTTAGGAATGCCAAACCTGCCTAAAGAGGATAAGGCAACACTTAATAAAGATTCTAATAGCACCGTTTAGGGCCAGGAAGCTCAGAGCTAGGGTTTTGAACAGCCCAGAAGAAAAAGACAGACAAAGAAAAAAGAGGGAAAGGAGCAATCCCATATTAGACTTGCCAATACGTATGAGATATTTAGGTCATTGGCTGACGAAGAGGAACAATGTATGGAGGGCATGGAGGGTAATAAGAAAAATTCTAATATTCCCGAGAAACTCCCTCTCTCATCTCCTCCCGTCATACAACAGGAAGTTGAACTCTGTGAGGTATCACAACCAGTGTGTTCAGGGGCTTTAGTAGTGCATAACCAGGAGCAGACAGTATCTCAGGATGTCAGCATGGGAATACCGGAGAAGAACAGGGAAATGCCAACTTTGGGGATAACCCAGGTAGAAAAAAATAAAAAAATAGCAATTCTCAGGGAGTAGGTAGAAGATCCAATAAGGAGTTGCTAGCTGCCCAAGGAGACAAACTGATCACGGGAGGATCGGTGAGGACAATAGACTATTATTTCTCCCAGGGTAACCAATGATTATACAATCATGGAATGTGAGGGGTTTAAACAGTAGAACCCATCAATCTGTTGTTCGAAGACTTTTAGAGAATCGTAATACTAATTTTTTGCTTTTACAGGACACTAAGATGTCATTAGATCTTATGTCCAAAATAGTCAACAAAATTTGGAGGGGTCTTGGTCATATGGATGTGGCTGCCCAAGGTGCCTCGGGGGGATTGTTACTCTATGGAACTCTCTTGAATGGTCTGCAATAGAACATATTGCTTGGAGGGGTGTTCTCACTTCTATTTTTAGGAATAATGTCACTGCGGAACACGTTCTAATCACAAAATTTTATGGGTCTCAAAACCTAGATGGTTAGAGGCGGCAGTGGAAGGTTGTGCATAACATGCGAACCTCAAGGGAAGATCTAGACTAGATTATAGCAGGGGACTTTAACGCTAAATTATCTTCTAGAGACCAGGAAGGGGGAACACCATTTTTGGACCTAGGGGACCGTTTCATGATTGCCCAAGTCTAGGATTTGCACTTAGTGGACATTAAATGTCCTGGAATTAACTACACTTGGACTAATAAAATGTGGAAGCCACATAGCAGGAAGGTTAAGCTAGATCATTTTCTGGTTTCGAAGGAGGCATTTGTAAAATGGAATATAAATTTTTAGATTTTAGAAGGCCCAGTTTCAGATCACTGTCTCATTCTGTTGGAAGGCGGGACTAGGATGGGGCAGCATCACAAACCTTTCAGATTTGAGAATTTTTGGCTTCAAAAAGAACTTTAGGAGAAAATTCCATAGTGGTGGGATGAAGGCCGCCTAGCTTATGGGAGAGCAATGTTCAGAATCCACAAACAACTACAATATGTCAAAACTCAGTTGAAGTATTGGAGGCATGCTAATAAAACAGACTTCCAGGCCCAAAGAGCTCCATTGGTGGCCGGATGGGATGAGGTCAAAAAATAGTTCAGAGAAGGAGCAATTATAGACCAGCTCAAAGCTGAGGATGATGGCTTGCGTACAGTGGTTGAGGACATTGACAACCAGGAGGAGACCTATTGGAAGCAGAGACCAAGAACCACCTGGTTATTAGAAGGGGACATAAATACAAAATTCTTTCATCGGACTGCTTGTGCTCGAAGACATATGAATAATATGGAGGCCCTTCAAGATGAGAACGGTCATTCCTTTGATACACTTCCAGGTATGCATTCCCATGCTATGGATTATTTTTCTAATATTTTTAAGGAAAGTGTGGTACAAGATGTAGAGGCCCAAAATGAAGTTATTTCTGTTATACCTGTTGTTATTTTTGAGGATGAAAATTAGGCCCTCCTCAAACCCATTGATAGAGATGAATTGAAAACTATGGTCTTTGGAATGAGCACTGGTAAAAATCCAAGTCTAGACGGCTTCCCAATTGAGTTTTTTTAGGCTTTCTAGGACTACATAGAGGAAGATGTATGGGCTGTTGTAGAAGAGTCCAAAGAACATAAGAGAATGCTTAAAGCTATAAACCACACTTTCATTACCTTAATTCCAAAAGGGGAGGAGGGGGTTCATATTTTAGATTATAGGCCTATTGCCTTATGTAATGTGCTATACAAACTAATCGCAAAGGTAATGGTTGAGTGCCTAAAACCTCTTCTTCACAACATTGTCTCCTCTGAGCAAAGGGGTTTTGTCGAGGGATGACAGATTTTGGATGGGGTGGTTGTGGCCCAGGAATCAATCCATTCAATGCACACTTTTTGTAATAAAGGGATGTTCATAAAACTGGACATGTCAAAGGCTTATGATAGGGTTGAATGGAGTTTCCTAGCTAAAATGATGGCAGCCTTTGGTTTCTCTCAGGATTGGATAGAGTGGGTCATGAGCTGTGTCTCTACCCTGACTTACTCTATACTAATCAAGGGCCTTCCTTCACAACCATTTGGAGCTACTCGAGGACTGCGCCAAGGGGATCTATGTTCTCCTTATATTTTTCTCATTTTGGCTGAAGGTCTTGGTAGAATTTTCTTGAGGAGAAGACAACAAGGTAGATTATTGGGTATTAGGGTGGGTGACGAAGTTTTAACACACCTGCAGTTTGTGGATGACACTGGTTTGGTGGGAGTGGCCAGCTTCAGGGAAGCAAGAATGATTAGGGATACTCTTAATGTCTATCTCGGGGCTACTCAATAGGTCATTAATGACAAGAAATCCAAAGTGGTTTTTTTTAATCTGGAGCAAAGGCTTCAGAACAAAATTTTAGAAATCCTGGGATTCACAAGGACTTCTCTCCCAGTGGTTTACTTGGGGGCCCCCTTGCACTTTAAGAAGCTGAAATTAGACACATGGAGGAATATTCTAGAGTGTATTAAGGACATAATTAATCACTGGTCTCACAAGTGGTTAAGTTATGGTGGCAGATTAACGTTCTTATAGTCAGACATTCAAGCCATGCCAATTTACAAATTCTCTATCTTGGCTGCCCCGATTACAATATGGAAAGAGTTGGACAGGATGGCTAGAAATTTTTTATGGGAAGGAGCAAAGGGAGAGAGAAAATGGGCCTTAGTGGGCTAGGACAAAGTTACCCAGCCCAAGGTTAAAGGAGGTCTGGGTTTGAGAAAATCTAAGCTGAATAATAAAGCTTTGGTTGGAAATTTGTACTAGAGATGGATCTCCCAACCCACCTCCCTTTTTAGTAGAATCCTAACTAGAAAATACCTGGGACAGGCCAACCCAATCGATGTAGCTCACATCCCCTTGGATGGTATTGGGTCCCTAGTTTGGTAGGCTCTCAAGTTAGGGTCTCAGGTTGTTAAAGACCGCTTATTTTGGAAAGTGGGAAGAGGGGAGAAGGCTCGTTTCTAGACAGATTCTTGGGATCAGTTCCCACCCATCATTGCTAAATTTCTAGAATTACAGCCAATAAAAGCAGCCATTGAAGCCAAGGGATGGATCCATATTGAAAGTTATTTCACAACTACTCAGTTGGGGGAGTGTAAGTTTAAGCAGTTCAAGAAGTTGGATGAGTGGCCCATTTCAATCCCTCTGGATTTGACTCCCATCATGACTAAAATTTTGACAGAAAGATTTCTTACAGGGGGAGACGTGGAGGATGAATTATCCTGGGGCTTTGGGAGTCTTGGCATCTATACAGTAAAGTATGGATATGATAGAATTCTCCCAGAGCCCCCCCCTCATACTTTTCAGGTTGACGACTGGAGGAAAATATGGCACTCTAAAGGCTGGCCGAAAGTTAACTTTTTTGCCTGGCAGTGCATGCACAATGGAATCCTCACTTTTGATAATCTCAGATCAAAAGGTATCATCGGCCCTTCTCAATGTGTACTATGCTACAAGAGTGAGGAAACTGCTGACCATTTGCTGTTTGGTTGCCCTTTCACCCGACAGATTTGGTTGCGTTGGTTTGCATACTTTAAAATTCAAGTAAGTGGTGACCTGAATCGGATGAATATCTGGGAAAAATGGTAGAAAGGTAGATTCAAATCTAAAGCTCTTTGTTTTTGTTGGGAGCTCAGTTTAAGCTTTATCTGGTGGCAAGTATGGCTGGAAAGAAATGCCAAAATTTTTAGAGAAACTTTTACTGCTCTAGATAGGGTTTGGCAGACCATTTGGAGCAAGGTTACTGAAACTGTGGCTGTTCATGCTGAGGAGGAAGCTCAAATTGACATTGGAGCTATGGAATAATGTGTTGAACTACAAGAGGGACAGGATAGAAATTGTTGGAAACCTCCCCCTAAAGGTTGGATTAAAATCAATACTAATGGAGCTGCAAAAGGCAATCCGGGTAGAGCCAAAATTGGAGTGGTGTGCCGAAACCATGCTAGGACTGTGCTCTATTGGGAATTGCAAGGCTTGGGAAGATCCACTAACAATGAAGCCGAAGCCATTGCCATCAAGTCTGCTTCTGTTTGGGCAGTGAAACATGGCCACCGCAGGATTATTCTTGAATCAGACTCGCAAATAATGGTTGGAGCTCTAGAATGCATGAGGAACTTAAATCTGAAAGCTTAGAGGTTGAGGGCTCTTGTTACCCAAATTAAAAAATTATGGAAGGAACTGGAGGACGTGATCCTAGTTTATGCGAGTAGAGATTTGAACAAAGCGGCTGACTTTCTGGCTAAGATGGGTGCAGAAAAGGAGGTTGGAGTTAAGTTGCACAGTGACATGGATATTGAGGATGAGGTGATTAGATAGGGTCTGGAAAGGTCCCTGAGCCAATGATCAAAGAAAAAGAAAAGGGAGGAAATTTGTCGCGATATCGTGACATGTTGCGCCGTCGCGGTCACTGGAGGAATGTTGTCGTGATATCGCGACATGTTGCGTCATCGCGGTCACTAGAGGAAAATTGTCGCGATATCACGACATGTTGCATCGTCATAATCAAGGGTAGAAATTTGTCACAATATTGCGACATGTCACTTCATCGCGGCCAAGGATGGAAAGTTATTGGGATATCGTGACATGTTGCTTCGTCGCGGCCAAGAGTGGAAAGTTGTTGCGATATCGTGACATGCTATTTCGTTGCGGCCTGGGGTGGAAAGTTGTCGCGATATCGTGACATGTTGCTTTGTCACGGCCAAGGGTGGAAATTTGTCACGATATCGTGACATGTTGCGTCATCGCGGTCACTGGAGGAAAGTTGTCGCGATATCGTGACATGTTGTGTCATCGCGCTCACTGGGGGAAAGTTGTTGCAATATCGCGACATGTTGTGTCATCGCGGTCAAGGATGAAAAGTTGTCGTGATATCGCAACATGTCACTTTGTCGCGGCCAAGGGTGGAAAGTTGTCACGATTTCGCGACATGTTGCTTCGTCGGGGCCAAGGGTGGAAAGTTGTCGCGATATCGTGACATGTTGCTTCATCGCGGCCAAGGGAGGAAAGGTGTCACGATATCGTGACATGTTGCATTTTCATGGCTAAGGGAGAAAAGGTGTCGCGATATCACGACATGTTGCATTTTCATGGCCAAGGGAGAAAAGGTGTCGCGATATCGCGACATGTTGCATTTTCGCGACCAATTGAGAAAAGGTTTCGCGATATCACGACATGTTGCATTTTCGAGGCCAAAAGAGAAAAGGTGTCGCGATATCACAACATGTTGCATTTTCATGACCAAAGGAGAAAAGGTGTCGCGATATCGCGACATGTTGCATTTTTGCAACAAAAGGAGAAATGGTGTCGCGATATCACGACATGTTGCATTTTCGCGGCCGAAGGAGAAAATGTGTTGCGATATCATGACATGTTGCTTCATCATGGCCAAAGGAGAAAAGGTGTCGTGATATTGCGACATGTTGCACTTTCGTGCCCAAAGGAGAAAAGTGTCACGATATCGCGACTTGTTGAATTTTCATGGCCAAAGGAGGAAAATGTCGCGATATCACGACATGTTGCTTTTTCACGGCCAAAGGGGAAAGGTGTCGCGATATCGCGACATGTTGCATGTGCACGGCCTAAGGAGAAGAATAGTGTCGCGATTTCATGACAAGCTGCATCAACTGTCCATGCCGACCCCCCTGCTAGCTAGTTAATGGTTCAGGAGATTTGGCTCCATTGCAAATCTTCTTCTACTATTGTAAGCATGTGTTCTCTCTGAATTCGGCTGGGAAGAGTCTCTTCCCATATTGTAATTGATCTTTGTTTTAATACAAGTTTTTTCAAATTTTTCAAAAAAAAAAACAAATGAACTTGTCTAAAGTAATACCAATATCTTCAAAATTTTCTTATTAAAATTAACATAGAATTTCAAAAATCCTTACCAATATTGGAGTGCTTTTACTAGTTTCATTCTCCATAAAAAATGCTCACTTTATAATCTTAAATAAAATTTCTCCACCACCCACCACCCATTATTTTATCCATGACTTTAGAATTGGAAAATATAATAATAATAATAAACCCCTTTGGAAGGAAATTCATTGGATAATTTTAACTCAACCTACATTTCCATTTAATCCACTTTTAAATCTTTAAAAGATCTAGTAATATCCATTGAATTAATATATTTATCATTTAACTATTCTATCATGTTTGATCATAGTTTGATTATAGAATTATTCATAACCACTTTTGATTATTTTCTACAACTTGATAAAGATTCCCAAAAATTTGTTCTTCCTTTTTTTTCTAGTTAAAAAATCTTTACTTATTTATTTCCCTTAAGACTCAAATATATAACTTTCTTTTCATACTACAAAGTTTTTTTTTTTTTTAAATGTCATTCATTTTTAAAAAAATTCAAAGATATAAAATATTTTTTTTAAAGATGAGACTTGCATGCACTCTCATTCATTCTTTATTCTTACTCGTACACTCACTTAGCGCCCATGTTCCCATTTACTCCATACCTACGCATAGTATATAAAAATCTTATTATATTTTTAATAAATATTCATTATTACTATCTTTAATTGTTTTTATATTTAATTAGTAATGTCTCACGAAACAACTTAAGGGTTCAAGTTTTGACTCTTCTTTCGGAAGTCCAAATTTTAAACCATGTTATGGACGAGTGGGTGTGTGGTGGTTGTGTATTAAATTTCCTATTGATAAGCATAAATTTTGGCTTTACAAGGGGTCATGGTTGATAGAAGATTGCTTAGCCCTATACGTTGGTTTGTGGGTGGATTGGTAAGTTGGGGTGCTTACTGAGAGGATACCTAGGTTCCAATTCCATAGGTGTACCCATGCATAGCCAATAGGTCCGACTTTTCTGCGTGTTGCACCTGATTGATGACATCGATCTATTTCCTGTGTGTTCGATAGTCCCCTTCATGCCACGTGTTGAACCAGACTGACAAAGACGGTGCAAACCCTATGCGTTTGACGATCCCCATCTCACGTCGAGTTATCATTAACAAGATGATGGGTGTGTTGAAAGCCTTTGTTGATAGCTTAAACTCTATCAACTGCGCTGACAGTTACTAAAAATTGTTATTGTAACCAATTCATCTATATAGCCAAAATAAAATAAAATAAAATAAAGTGTGGTCTACCGACAAGACTCACACTAACCAAATAAAAAATATTTATAGTACAATACAGTACGTGTGAGTGTGGTGCGGTGTACTAGCAATGATACCACTTGCATTATTAGTGATGTGACCATGGTTTAATTCCCACGGTGGGTGTATATCAAGTATTAATAATATATATAAAATTTGAATAAATATAATTATAATAATGAACACACTTATCAAAGTAAAGTGAAAAGCAATACATCCATAAAACTAAATATATTTTTAACATCCATAAATATTTTAGTGTACTTACAATATTTATATCAGTTAAGTGAAAATTTGGTTACTTTGTTTATGAGGGATGAGGAACATGTTTATTATTATTGTCAAATCTACCACAAAATGATTTCAGGATAGTTTTTTTTTTATTAGGTGAAAGAAGGGGTTTTGAAAGGGTTCCCGAAACTTTATAAAGGGGTTTTGGAAGGTACTCCAAACCATTACAAATCCAAATATTATTTAGTGAGCTTGAAGTAAATAAAATAAAAATGGATCTAAAGGGAAGAACATCAAATAAAATATGGATCTAGAAATCCCACCTTATCTCTTCTTTAAAATTTAAATTTGAAAAAGAGTGTCAAAGAGTAAGACATTGAGTAAAATGAGGCACTTGAGAAATACTGAGCAAAAATAACGAGAATTTTAACTGAAAATTGAAAAATTCCCACCCATAAAGAGTCAAGAAAACCAACAAGCTATGAACAACCATTAGCAGACTACAATAGAAATTCCCACTTGTTATGAAACCCATAGAGCATACCCAAAATGAAACAACTAAAAATAATCTGACAAGAGAAATAACACCAAAATTTACGCTTAAAAAAAAATCTCGAATCACCTAGCGAAAAGAAAGCATCTAGAGTTAAAAAAAAAATCCACTTGCTATGAAGCTCTCAAAGCATGCCCAAAAATAGGGGTATGGTTCTGATAAGTCGACAAGAGAAACTAAACAAAAAATTTTTCTTTAAATATGAGAAATCTCGAAGCACCCAGTGGAAAGAAAGCAACAATATTAAAACAAAAGAATCCCACTTGCTTTAAAGCCCTCAGAGCTCACAAACTTAAAAGCTCAAAAAATAAAACTAAAAAATCCAAGGAGCTCTCAAAGAATAAAACAAACCCAACCCACAGGAGCTCTCAGCCAAGGAACATAGACCTCCTTTGACAGGTGGTTCATCCAGTAGTTGGAGCCCTGTCAAGGAGTGCAAACAACAAAATGATACAATCGGTGAAATATTTATGACTGAGTACACCGACAACAAAAAAACCTTCAAAATTTGGATTCCAATAAACCACTGGATCGATTGAAGAGAATAATCAAACTTACCCAAAATAATACATGAAAGTAAATAAAAGGAAAATCCCAAAAATAATTGGAGCTTTGGAACCCTGGGATCTGACATAGCCAGAGAAGTCTAATAGCTGGTCCACCCCCTACAACCCATCGAAACTAGTAGACCCCACTAGACGAAGGGACCATCTACAAATTCCTTCCTCAACAGTCATTAAGGCCAAGGTCTCCCCCTATAGTTGGATCAGATAAGGAGCAAGACTAGAAAGAATTGCAAGGAAAGATACCTCAAAATGGCACACACATCCAAAAAGTGTCCTAGCAGTCGTCAGGTAAAAAAACTAAACATCCACCAACCGAAGTGACCCAATAGTACAAGTATGACTCCACACACATTGAAAGCACAAGGTCTCCCCCTATATTTGAATCAAGGAAGGGGAAAGATCAAAGAATTTTATAAATAGACACCTAACTGACCAATACAGGCAACCAAAAACAAGATCTCAAAGAGCAAAGCCCAACAAAAGGACATAGAAACCTCCCTCTCAGAGAAAGGGTTTGAAAACACAAGAGCAGGAGGCTCAAGCCCTCTCTACCACGGTGAAGCTTAGACCCTCTCCATTTCAGGATAGTTATAAACATAAAACATATAACATTATATTTTTACAACTTTTCAAATTCATGACAAAATATTTGAATAAACACTTTATATAAAACATAAACTTAAAACATTTAAAATTAATATAAATTAAAAATTAATAAAATAAGAATTATAGTTTCTTAAGTTTCTAAAAAATATTTGAACACTGAATTTTAATGTTACAAAACAAAAAAAATACTTTATTTAATAATAATACCTAGACTCGTAAAACATTTAAAATTAATATAAATAAAAAAATTATTAAAATAATAATTATAGTTTCTTAAGTTTTTAAAAAATATTTAAACACTAAAATTTAATGTTTCCTTTTAATGTTTAATGATATTAAAAATAAATATACTACCTCAACTATAAGAATGCACCTAATGAGAAATTTGAATATGAGGTGAGGTGCTTATTTAATATGGAAACATATTGTAGAAGCCAAACAATTGATTCTAGACAAGACCTCTTGACTTTGAGGTGATGGAACTCAAATTGACCTTTGGCATGATCCTATTCTTGACAAACCTCCTATTCTAAGTAGTTGTAGCCCAGCTCTCAAAAAAGAGTTACAACATTTACAAATATCTAAGCTCTCTGAAATTTTGTATTGGCACAACAATGTTGTGGAATGGAGGAAACCTCATCTGTCATTTCCCCTAACTTTTGAATGAAAACATTTCAAGAAATAACACACAAATATGAAACTGCTATGACAACAAAATATGGACCAGTTTATTTGGGATGACATCAATAAATCTGGTGTTTATACTGTTCAGATGGGTATTTAAATGCAACTTGTTGGAATTCCAAATAAAATATTGGCTGCGATTTGGAATCTAAAATTGCCTCTCAGGGTACAAATATTTTCTTGGCTAGTTCTTCAAAATAAGATCCTAACATGTGATAACTTACAAAAAAGGAATATCGTTGGCCCCCATGTGTGTTCAAGATGTATGAAACACAATGAAACTATGCACCACTTATTATTTGAATGTAGCTCTGCTACACCTATATGGTTAAAGATAGCCTTCCAATTTGGGTCTCCCCTGTCTGGTACTCTCAACTTGGAGCAACGTTTAATCAATTAACAATCAAATTATAAGTGAAGTCTTAAGGGGAAGCCTCTAATCAAATCCCTTTGGAATGCCATCCCCTTCTTTGTTATATGGAACATTTGGAATAACAAGAACAGGTTAATCTTTGAAGGTAAAAAGAAAATAATACCATCCTAAAAGAATAGTCAAAGACCTTGCGACCAATTTCAAAGCCACATTCAAATATAAACAAAATTAGCAATTTTTAACTGTGAAGGAATTGAATCTTATTAGTCAGTTTGATCTTCAATAATTCATATTTACTAGCACGAATATTTTAGCTATAATGCCCCCAAAGATACATTACCCTGCCTTGTTATTTGATGGGGCATCTAAGTCTAATCCTGGCATAGTTGTTGCAGGGGGAGTGATCATGAAAGAAGATGGGAGGCGTGCCCTCAATTATTGTATCAACCTTGGAATTTCTTCCAACAATGTTGTCAAAGCTTTGGCTTGTGAGTTTGGATTGAAGATGGCTATTGAGCAGCAGATAAGACACCTCCACATTTATGGGGATTTTGTCCTTATTATAAATGCTCACTCCAAAAACAATTTGGTTACCTCCATTCAGCTTCAACTCATTTTGATCAGAATGAAAGAGCTAATTACAAATTTTACTCAAATGCATTATTTCCATATGGAATTTAAGAGACTGCAGATGCACTTACTAATAGTACTATTAAAAGAAAATATTTCAATCTCAAAATTATTAAGAATAAAGCTTAACAAAGAAGAGAATGCATGAGTTTTATGTTGCTGGTTCTGTTTTTTATTTTTCTTCTTCTATTGAGTGTTAGTGCCTTGGTCCTTTGACCCTTTCTGATTTCTGGTAACCTCCTCGTACCTTTTGTATACTAACTACCTATGTTTTGTGGTGCATGTTGCTCTAAGTATCTTTTGTCTGATTATGGCCGTAGTTTTTGGGGCTATCATTTCACGCCAGTCAATTCTCAATTCATTTAACTTCTGTCTTCTGTCTCTCCACTTCGTCAAATATCAATTCACTTAACTTCTGTCTCTCCACTTTGTCAAATCATAAAATTTACAGTCAGCTTTTTCGATGATATATCCACAACCGTCCGCAAGTCTTTCTTACGTCTTGTTCTACTATTCCAACTGAAAGTATCGTCTATATTACAGTTAAAAATTGCTTTCCCTGTATTGCAATCAGAGTTCTACAGCATTCTATTACATCTATTCTCTATCACATCAGTGCATTTCATTCAGTTTTTAAGTTTGAGCGTTATGAACGTCTGTGCCGTTGTTTCACATCATATAAAGCCGAGTCCATCTTTCAATCATTTTTTTTGAAAGCTTGTTATATATACATACATTACTGGAGTAACCAGGCAAAAACATTTCTCCATTGGACAGACCAATTGGATAACCACAGTTCTAGTCTTTGGCCTCTGTGATGGCCGGCCTCACGCCCTATGGTTATTATGTAAGTCACTAGAATGGAACAGGAGACCCATGAAAGATCACGATGGTTGTACACCATATCCAGTTCGCCCATATCTTGGAACATGAAGAATATGTCGATGGGTTCTTAAGAAAGTGAATGCTGTGTCTTTCTTTCCACGACCAATGAGAAGAGCGCGGGAACAACGACAGCAATGAGAACAAGTATTATAGTGGAACGGAATCCCATTACAATGAATTATTGGATTTTTCTCTCTTCCTTATCAATTATTGGCATTACAGTTATGTTTTCTTGTGTAACTAAAAAGCACCCACAGCTGTAGACTAGGCCCACAAGAAGCATCCTTCCCAGAGCCAAAGTCATCATTCACTTCACGTTCATTATGTTTGTTTTTTTTTTTATTGAAATATGTAGGTTGTTTGGTTTTTATTAGATGGTGTTTTTCCCAACTTTTTAAGTAGTAAAAATTACTTAATTTCAGTCAACTTCTATTGCAATATAATATCTTTGTTTCATCTTAAAACCGATCTCATAAAAAAAAATTCCATTTCTTTTTCAATCTTTTTAATTTTTTAATCTATCACCATGAGTGCATACCTATATATATTTGTAACATTGAAGTTTGATGTCTCAATCCATTTAATCTCCATAATTTTTGAAAAATATTTTGAAATATCAACGACAATACATATTTAGGTATGCATAACATGCTTTAGATCCTATAGTTAAATCTTAATAATGAACTTGTCTAAAGTAATACCAATATCTTCAAAATGTTCTTATTAAAATTAACATAGAATTTCAAAAATCCTTATGGAGTCCTTTTACTAGTTTTATTCTTCATAGGAAATGCTCACTTTATAATCTTAAATAAAATTTCTCCACCATCCATTATTTTATCCATAATTTTAGAATTGGAAAATATAATAATAATAATAAATCCCTTTGAAAGGAAATTCATTGCATAATTTTAACTCAACCTACATTTCAATTTAATCCACTTTTAAATCTTTAAAAGGTCTAGGTAATATCCATTGAATTAATATATTTATCATTTAACCATTCTATCATAGTTTGATTATAATTCTTCATAACTGCTTTTGATTATTTTCTACAACTTCATAAGGATTCCCAAAAATTTGTTTTTTTTTTTCTAGTTAAAGAATCTTTACTTACGTATTTATTTCCCTTAAGGCTCAAATATATAACTTTCTTTTTATACATAACTTTCATTTTATACTACAAAGTTTTTTTCTTGTGAAGGCCATTCATTTTTAAAAAATTTCAAAGATCTAAAATATTTTTTTTAAAGATGAGACTTGCATGCACTCTCATTCATTCCTTATTCTTACTCGTACACTCACTTAGCACTCATGTTCCCATTTACTCCATACCTACGCATAGTATATACAAATCTTATTATATTTTTAATAAATATTCATTATTATTATCTTTAATTGTTTTTATATTTAATTAGTAATGTCCCACGAAATAACTTAAGGGTTCAGGTTTTGATTATTCTTTTAGAAGTCCAAAATTTAAACCGTGGTATGGACGAGTGGGTGTGTGGTGGTTGTGTATTAAATTTCCTATTGATAAGCATAACTTTCGGTTTTACAAGGGGTTGTGGTTGATAGGAGAGATTGATTAGCCCTATACGTTGGTTCGTGGGTCTAGATGGATTGGTAAGTTGGGGTGCTTACTGAGAGGAGACCTAGGTTCCAATCCCATAGGTGTGCCCATGCATAGCCAGTAGGTCCAACTCCTCTGCGTGTTGTACCTAATTGATGACAGTGATCTGTTTCTCACTTGTTCGATAGTCCCCTTCATGCCACGTGTTAAATCAGACTGACAAAGACGGTGCGAACCCTATGCGTCCGACGGTCCCCATCTCATGTCGAGTTACCATTAACAAGACGATGGGTGTGTTGAAAGCCTTCATTGATAGTTTTAAATCTATTGTGATTGTAACCAATTCATCTATGTAACCAAAATAAAATAAAATAAACTAGTGTGGTCTACTGACAAGACTCACACTAACCAAATAATATATATATATAGTACAATACAATACGTGTGAGTGTGGTGTGGTGTACTAGCAATGATACCACTTGCATTATTAATGATGTGACCATGGTTTAATTCCCATGGTGGGTGTATAACAAGTATTAATAATATATATATATAATTTGAATAAATATAATTATAATAATGAACACACTTATCAAAGTAAAGTGAAAAGCAATACATCCATAAAACTAAATATATTTTTTAACATCCATAAAGATTTTAGTGTACTTACACTATTTATATCAGTTAAGTGAAAATTTGGTTACCTTGTTTATGAGGTATGAGGAACATGTTTATTATTATTGTCAAATTTACCACAAAATGATTTCAGGATAGTTTTTTTTTTATTAGGTGAAATATGGTGTTTTGAAAGGGTTCCCGAAACTTTATAAATGGGTTTTCTAAGGTACTCCAAACCATTACAAATCCAAAGATTATTTAGTGAGGTTGAAGTAAATCAAATAAAAATGGATCTAAAGGGAAGAACATCAAATAAAATATGGATCTAGAAATCCCACCTTATCTCTTCTTTAAAATTTAAATTTGAAAAAGAGTGTCAAAGAGTAAGACCTTGAGCAAAATGAGTCACTTGAGAAATACTGAGAAAAAATAACGAGAATTTTAACTGAAAATTGAAAAATTCCCACCCATAAAGAGTCAAGAAAACCAACAAGCTATGAACAACCATTAGCAGACTACAATAGAAATTCCCACTTGTTATGAAACCCATAGAGCATACCCAAAATGAAATAGCTGCAAACAATATGACAAGAGAAATAACACCAAAATTTATGCTTAAAAAAAACTCTCGAATCACCTAGCAGAAAGAAAGAATCTAGAGTTTAAAAAAAAATTCCACTTGCTACGAAGCTCTCAAAGCATGCCCAAAAATAGGGGTATGGTGCTGATAAGCCGACAAGAGAAACTAAACACAATTTTTTTTTTAAATATGAGAAATATTGAATCACCCAGTGGAAAGAAAGCAACAAGATTAAAACAAAATAATCTCACTTGCTTTAAAGCCCTCAGAGCCCACAAACTTAAAAGCTCAAAAAATAAAACTAAAAAATCCAAGGAGCTCTCAAAAAATAAAACAAACCCTCCCCACAAGAGATCTCAGTCAAGGAACATAGACCTCCTTTGATAGGTGGTCCATCCAGTAGTTGGACCCCTATCAAGGAGTGCAAACAACAAAATGATACAATCGATAAAATATTTGTGACTGAGTACACCGACAACAAAAAAACCTTCCAAATTTGGATTCCAATAAACCACTGGATCGATTGAAGAGAATAATCAAACTTGCCCAAAATAATACCTGAAAGTAAATAAAAGGAAAATCCTAAAAATAATTGGAGCTTTGGAACCCTGGGATCTGACATAGCCAGAGAAGTCTAATAGTTGGTCCACCCCCTACAACCCATCGAAACTAGGAGACCCCACCAGACGAAGGGGCCATCTGCAAATTCCTTCCTCAACAGTCATTGAGGCCAAGGTCTCCCCCTAGAGTTGGATTAGAGAAGGAGCAAGACTAAAAATAACCGCAAGGAAAGATCCCCCAAAATGGCACACACATCCAACAAGTGTCCCAGCAGCCTTCAGGTAAAAAAACTAAACATCCACCAATCGGAGTGACCCAATAGTACAAGTATGACTCCACACACATTGAAAGCACAAGGTCTCCCCCTATATTTGAATCAAGGAAGATGCAAGATCAAATAATTTTATAAAGAGACACCTGAATGACCAACACAGGCAACCAAAAACAAGATCTCAGAGAACAAAACCCAACAAAAGGACATAGAAACCTCCCGCTCAAAGAGAAAGGGTTTGAAAGCACAAGAGCAGGAGGCTCAAGCCCTCTTTACCACAGTGAAGCTTAGACCCTCTCCATTTCAGGATAGTTATAAACATAAAACATATAACATTATATTTTTACAACTTTTCAAATTCATGACAAAATATTTGAATGAACACTTTATATAAAACATAAACTTAAAACATTTAAAATTAATATAAATTAAAAATTAATAAAATAATAATTATAGTTTCTTAAGTTTCTAAAAAATATTTGAACACTAAATTTTAATGTTACAAATCAAAAAAAACACTTTATTTAATAATAATACCTAGACTTGTAAAACATTTAAAATTAATATAAATAATAATTATAGTTTCTTAAGTTTTTAAAAAATATTTAAACACTAAAATTTAATGTTTCCTTTTAATGTTTAATGATATTAAAAATAAATATACTACCTCAACTATAAGAATGCACCTAATGAGAAATTTGAATATGAGGTGAGGTGCTTCTTTAATATGGAAACATACTGTAGAAGCTAAGCAATTGATTCTAGACAAGACCTCTTGATTTTGAGGTGATGTAACTCAAATTGACCTTTGGCATGATCCTATTCTTGACAAACCTCCTATTCTAAGTAGTTGCAGCCCAGATCTCAAAAAAGAGTTACAACATTTACAAATATTTAAGCCCTCTGAAATTTTGTATTGGCACAACAATGTTGTGGAATGGAGGAAACCTCATCTGTCATTTCCCCTAAATTTTGAATGAGAACATTTCAAGAAATAACACACAAATATGAAACTGCTATGACAACAAACTATGGACCAGTTTATTTGGGATGACATCAATAAATCTGGTGTTTATATTGTTCAGATAGGTATTTAAATGCAACTTGTTGGAATTCCAAATAAAATATTGGCTACGATTTGGAATCTAAAATTGCCTCTCAGGGTACAAATATTTTCTTGGCTAGTTCTTCAAAATAAGATCCTCACAAGTGATAACTTACAAAAAAGGAATATTGTTGGCCCCCATGTGTGTTCAAGATGTATGAAACACAATGAAACTAAGCACAACTTATTCTTTGAATGTAGCTCTGCTACACCTATATGGTTAAAGATAGTCTTCCAATTTGGCTCTCTCATGTTTGGTACTCTCAACTTGGAGCAACGTTTAATAAAATGGCAATCAAATTATAAGTGAAGTCTGAAGGGGAAGCCTCTAATTAAATCCCTTTGGAATGACATCCCCTTCTTTGTTATATGGAACATTTGGAATAACAAGAACATGTTGATATTTGAAGGTAAAAAGAAAAATAATACCATCCTAACTGAAAGAATAGTCAAAGACCTTGCGACCAATTTCAAAGCCACATTCAAATATAAAAAAAATTAACAATTTTTAACTGTGAAGGAATTGAATCTTATTAGTCAGTTTGATCTTCAAGAATTCATATTTACCAACATGAATATTTTAGCTATAATTCCCCCAAAGATACATTACCATGCCTTGTTGTTTGATGGGGCATCTAAGTCTAATCTTGGCATAGTTGCTGTAGGGGGAGTGATCATGAAAGAAGATGGGAGGCTTACCCTCAATTATTGTATCAACCTTGGAATTGCTTCCAACAATGTTGTAGAAGCTTTGGCTTGTGAGTTTGGATTGAAGATGGCTATTGAGCAACAAATAAGACACCTGCACATTTATGGGGATTTTGTCCTTATTATAAATGCTCTCTCCAAAAACAATTTGGTTGCCTCCATTCAGCTTCAACTCATTTTTATGTGAATGAAAGAACTAATTTCAAATTTTACTCAAGTGCTTTATTTCCACATGGAATTTAAGAGGACTGCAGATGCACTTAGTAATAGTGCTATTAAAAGCAAATATTCCAATCTCAGAATTACTAAGAATAAAGCTTAGCAAAGAGGAGGATGTGTATAACAAGTATTAGTAATATATATATATATATATATATATATATATATATATATATATATATAATTTAAATAAATACAATTATAATAATGAACACAATTATCAAAGTAAAGTGAAAAGCAATATATCCATAAAACCAAGAAGCATATTGTAAAACCAAATATATTTTTTAACATCAATAAATATTTTATTGTAATTACAATATTTATATCAGGTAAGTGACCATTTGGTTACCTTTTTTATGAGGTAAGAGGAACATGTTTATTATTATTGTCAAATCTACCACAAAATGATTTCAGGATAGTTTTTTTTTATTAGGTGAAAGAAGGGGTTTTGGAAGGGTTCCCAAACCTTTACAAAGGGGTTTTGGAAGGGACTTCAAACCATTACAAATCCAAAGAGTATTCAATGAGCTCGAAGTACATCAAATAAAAATAGATCCAGAGGAAGAACATCAAATAAAATATGGATCCAAAAATCCCACCTTATCTCTTTAAAATTCAAATTTGAAAAAGAGTGCCAAAGAGTAATACATGGAGCAAAATGAGGTACTTGAGAAATACTGGGCAAAAACAATGAAGATTTCAACCAAAAATTGAACAAAAATCTCACCCATCAAGAGTCAAGTGAAACAGCAAGTTGTGAACAAACATTAGAAAACTACAACAGAAATTCCCACTTGTTATGAAACCCATAAAGCATACCCAAAATGAAACAATTGAAAACAAACTGACAAGAGAAAAACACCCAAATTTCCCCTTAAGAAAAACTCTCAAATCACCCAAGAGAAAGAAAGCATCTAGAATTAAACAAAAATTCTCACTTGCTACGAAGCTCTCAAAGCACGCCCAAAAATAGGGGTATGGTGCTGACAAGCTGAGAAATTAAACAAATTTTTGCTTTAAATATGAGAAATATTGAATCACCCAGTGGAAAGAAAGCAACAAGATTAAAACAAAAGAATCTCACTTGCTTTAAAGCCCTGGCTCACAAACTTAAAAGCTCAAAAAATAAAACTAAAAAATCCAAGGAGCTCTCAAAGAATAAAACAAAACCTACCCACAAGAGATCCCAACCAAGGAACATAGACTTCCTTTGATAGGTGGTCCATCCAGTAGTTGGAAATCTGTGAAGGAGGATAAACAACAAAAATGATGCAATCAATAAAAGGAGATCTATGACTAAGTACACTGACAACAAAAAAACCTTCCAAATTTGGATTCTAATCAACCACAAGATCGATTGAAGAGAATAATTACGATAAAATTACCCAAAACAATACATGAAAGTAAATAAAAGGAAGATCCCCAAAAAAAGTTGGAGCTTTGGAACCTTGAGATCTAAATAGCTAGAGAAGTCTAATAGCTGGGCCACCCCCTACAACCCATGGAAACTAGGAGATCCCACCAGATGAAAGGGTCATCTGTAAATTTCTTCCTCAATGGTCATTGAGCCCAAGGTCTGCCCCTAGTTTTGTATCAGGGAAGGGGCAAGACCAGAAAGAACCGCAAGGAAAGAACCCCCAAAATGACACCTACATCCAACAAGTGTCCAAATAGCCGTTAGGTAAAAAGATCAAACATCCACCAGACGAAGTGACCTAGTAGTGCAAGTATGACTCCACACACATTGAAAGCACAAGGTCTCCCTCTATATTTGAATTAGGGAAGGGACAAGATCAAATAATTTTGTAAATATACACTCGACTGAACAACACAGGCAACCAAAAACAAGATCTCAAAGAGCAAAGCCCAACAAAAAGACATAGAAACCTCCCGCTCAGAGTGAAAGGGTTTGAGAGCTATCATGGTGAAGCTCAGGCCCTCTCCATTTCACGATAGTTATAGACATAGAATATTTGACATTATATTTTTAAAAATATGTTCCAAAATATTTTTAATATTCTTAGTATATATTTAATTTAATCCAATAACAAAGTAATACAAAATCAAAAATATTTTTAAACTAAATTATTTAAAAAATGGTATTTGAAACAATAATTTAAAATATTAATGCAACAAAAATACTTTAATCACATATAAATAAAACAACTTTTCAAACTCATGACAAAATATTTGAATGAACGCCTTTATACAAAACATAGACTTAAAGATTTAAAATTAATATAAATTAAAAATTAATAAAATAAGAATTATAGTTTCTTAAGTTTATGAAAAAAATTTGAACACTGAAATTTAATGTTACAAAACCAAAAAACACTTCATTTAATAATACCTAAAATTGTAAAACATTTAAAATTAATATAAATAAAAAAATAATAAGATAAGAATTATAGTTTCTTAAGTTTCTGAAAATATTTGAACACTGAAATTTAATGTTCCCTTTTAATGTTATTTGATCTTAAAAATAAAATATACTACCTCAATTATAGGAATTCACCTAATGAGAAATTTGAATATGAGGTGAGGTGCTTCTTTAATATGGAAACATATTATAGAAGCCAAGCAATTGATTGTAGATAAGACCTCTTGGATTTCAGGTGATGGAACTCAAATTGACTTTTGGCATGATCCAATTCTTGGCAAACTTCCTCTTCTAAGCAGTTGCAGTCTAGCTCTCAAAGAAGAGTTACAACATTTACAAATATCTAAGCTCTCTGAAAATTTGTATTGGCACAACAATGTTGTGGAATGGAGAAAACCTCCTATGACATTTCCCCTAACTATTGAATGACAACATTATAAGAAACAACACACAAATATGAAACTGCTACGACAACAAAATATGGACCGGTTTATTTGGGGTGACATCAATAAATCTGGTGTTTATACTGTTCATATGGGTATTCAAATGTAACTTGTTGGAATTTCCAATAAAATATTGGCTGAGATTTGGAATCTAAAATTGCCTCCTAGGGTACAAATATTTTCTTGGTTAGTTCTTCAAAATAAGATCCTCATAGGTGATAACTTACAAAAAAATGAATATTGTTGGCCCCCATGTGTGTTGAAGATGTATGAAACACAATGAAACTATGCACCACTTATTCTTTGACTGTAGCTCTGTTACACCTATTTGGTTAAAGATAGTCTTCCAATTTGTCTCTCCCCTATCTGGTACTCTCATCCTGGAACAATGTTTAATCAATTGGCAATCAAATTATAAGTGGAGTCTTAAGGGAAGCCTCTAATCAAATCCCTTTGTCATCCCCTTCTTTGTTATATGGAACATTTGGAATAACAGGAGCAGGTTGATCTTTGAAGGTAAAAATGAAAATAATACCATCCTCATTGAAAGAATAGTCAGTGACCTTGTGACCAATTTCAAAGCCACATTCAAATATAAGCAAAATTAGCAAATTTTAACTCTGAAGAAATTGAATCTTATTAGTCAGCTTGATCTTTAAGAATTCATATTTACCAACATGAATATTTTAGCTATAATGCCCCCAAAGATACATTACCCTGCCTTGTTATTTGATGGGGCATCTAAGTCTAATCCTAGCATAATTGTTGGAGGGGGAGTGATCATGAAAGAAGATGGGAGGCTTACCCTCAATTATTGTATCAACCTTGGATTTCTTCCAACAATGTTTTAGAAGCTTTGGCTTGTGAGTTTGGATTGAAGATGGCTATTGAGCAGCAGATAAGACACCTCCACATTTATGGGGATTTTGTCCTTATTATAAATGCTCTCTCCAAGAACAATTTGGTTACCTCCATTTAGCTTCAACTCATTTTGATCAGAATGAAAGAGCTAATTACAAATTTTCTGCATTATTTCCACATGAAATTTAAGAGACTGCAGATGCACTTGCTAATAATGCTATTAAAAGCAAATATTTCAATCTCATAATTACTAGGAATAAAGCTTAACAAAGAAGAGAATGCGTGAGGTGAGTTTTATGTTGGTGGTTCTGTTTTATATTTTCAGAATGCGTGAGGTGAGTTTTATGTTGGTGGTTCAGTTTTATATTTTCTTCTTCTAAAATTAGTGCCCTAGTCCTTTGACGCTTTTGATTTCTTGTAACCTCCTCGTACCTTTTGTATACTGAGGACCTATGTTTTGTGCTGCATGTTGCTCCTATGTATCTTTTGTCTGATTATGGCCGTAGTTTTTGGGGCTATCATTTCACGCCAGTCAATTCTCAATTCACGTCTTCTGTCTCTCCACTTCGTCAAATATCAATTCACTTAACTTCTGTCTCTCCACTTTGTCAAATCATAAAATTTACAGTCAGCTTTTTCGATGATATATCCACAACCGTCCGCAAGTCTTTCTTACGTTTTGTTCTACTATTCCAACTGAAAGTATCGTCTATATTACAGTTAAAAATTGCTTTCCATGTATTGCAATCAGAGTTCTACAGCATTCTATTACATCTATTCTCTATCACATCAGTGCATTTTTCATTCAGTTTTTAAGTTTGAGCGTTATGAACGTCTGTGCCGTTGTTTCACATCATATAAAACCGAGTCCATCTTTCAATCATTTTTTTTTTGGTAAGTAAGAGAATATTATAATTAACACCGGGTTTTAACTGGTTGACCCAAAACCATTTTACAAAATAGGGTCCACTGACCAACTGGACAAAGGCCAAGCCCTAAAAGTTTAAACCGACAACAAAAATGGCCAAGACCTACTCTTCCATTAGAATACAACCAAACTAAACTATGGAAGCCTAATATTATGGCCATCAGAAAAGAAAGACGCAAAAAATAACTAACAAAGACAAAAACTAATCATGCAAGCACCATGCAGAGTAGCTTGTGCCCATATAAAAATAATAGAATATGGTCAAAAAAAAAAAAAACATCCCATAGAATGGACAGCCAAGAGGCCAAGCAGTCTTCCTTGTAGTCCTCATCTAACTTCTTATCATCGTTCTTGCCATCATATTTAGATTTTGCCTTTGACTCCTTGTGCCCCTGGAACTTCTGGCTATAAAACAGAAGATTTAAGGAATCACACAAATCAACAGCTGCACTGATGAGGCCAGACAGTCTCTTCAACTGGTTGATACTGTTGGAGGCTGATGAAATTGTCATCTTCTCCAAGACTATTATGGTGGGGTCTCGGTGCCTCATTGTCGTGGATCTCCAACACTTTGTTATTTCTTGCTAGGGCCTTTTTGCGACATCGAATCCAAACACACCTTGGGAAATACTTGAGGCCAAAGCGGATGTTTCCCATGCATGAATTTGTAGATAAAAAACCTATATCAGTGCCCCACCAGCTGCAAAAAACACTAGTCACATGAACAAAAAAAACAAATATGACAAAATCCATTATAAGGTTCAAATTTTTTTTTTAAAAATGCCCCCATTTTCTGTCATTGATCCACTTTGAGCCTTCCAATCTAAAGTTTTTCATTATCTATCACCATTGAGACTGCATGAGGAAGATTTTCAGTCCACGTGATCAAATTTGCTGCTACAATGCCTTCATTTGCCGACCTTATCACCGCCATGTTTGCTTCCCGGAAGGTATGCAAAATTATGGCCTCAGTTCGGTCATGAATTAGAACCCTTGCTTCATGGATGTAGTCATCAAATCTCCAAGGAGCTCTCTTAGTGTTCTTTAGAAGATTTATAATAATAAGAGAATCACCTTCCACCAACAGTTTCCCCGGATAATTCTCTGCCACCTTGAGGCTCCTCCAAACCGCCCTTGCTTCACCCACATTGTTAGTTTGAGCTCCAAGATGTTCTCGCAAAAGCTACAAGCACCTCACCCTTGTGGTCTCTAAGTAAGCCACCAACCCCACCTTCACTCGGGTTGCCCCTAGATGCCCCATCAAAATTTAACTTAATCCACCCTAGGGGGGGTGGGGTCCATGTGATCATGGTTCTAGGACAGACTTGAGGATGATTGAGGCCATCAGTGAGAGGTAAGTTTAATGACTGGCCTAATGAAGCTTCAAAAGGATTTGGAGGTCTAGATGCTGCAGGCACTAAACAAGTATTCTCATTAGCATATGCTAAAATTTTTGATAGGACAGAGGATGACTGAGAAACCTTATCCAAGAAGGCCCGAAGATTCCTTTCCAACCATATCTGCCACAAGTAGTGATGAAGGCAGATCTTCCACATATACCTAAGATGCCTATTCAAAAATGGGGAAGGCCACTGGACAAATAAGTCAAAAATGGACTGAGGATGGACCCAATAAATATGAAACACTTGTAACAGACCTAACAAGATTGAGACAGAAAAATTACAATACATAAACAAATGATCAATAGACTCCCACTCAGACATACAAAGATAACACCTATTAACAACAATCACACCTCTTTTTATTAAGTTATCCATGGTGAGGATCTTATTTTGGATGGCCAGCCATGCAAAAAACCCAACCTTTGGAACAATGCTTTTGGGCCAAACTTCCAAGTGAGGGAAAGTAGGTTCATCATTATCAATAAGCATCAGATAAGCAGTCTTGACAGAAAATTCCCCATTGTCTGAAGCTTCCCAGATAAGCTGGTCCTCAAGAATGCCGTAAGGGAGTAAAGACTGTTTTAATTCATTCTCCAAGTATTATTGATGCCCCTGGTAGATCATTATTCATTATTGGCTTCCATACCCTTCTATTGTTTGACAAAGTAATAAAATCTGCAACTTTGGTACCAAAAACTTCAATTGTCCAAGCTCTAAGGGTTGAAATGATGGGTTTTGCAGAGAGGGGATAGTCCTTTAACCATTTGTGGTCCCAAAAATCAATGTTTCTTCCATTTCCCAGTTTCCAACGTAGCCCTTTGCTTAGCAAGTTTTTAGTTTGAAGGATTGATTTCCAAAAAATTGATCCCCCGGGAGGAAAGGAATAACTTAAGAATTCAATTTCTTGCAAATACTTTCTTCTGATTATAGTAATCCATTCTGCATTTGCATTTGTCAAAAGACGCCATGCTTGTTTGGCCAGGAGGGCCATGTTTAAATGTTGTATTCTCCTTAGCCCAATACCTCCAAACTCCCTTGGTTTGCAAACCCTATCCCAGGACACCAAGTGAAAGCGCTGCTTAGATTCGGAACCAGTCCATAGGAACCTCTTCTCGGATCTCGTTCAATTTTAGTGTAGACACTTGTAGGAGCTTTAAAAATAGAGAGAAAGTAGACAGGATGCTTTGAATGGAAAACTTGGTGAGAACTCGCCTTGCCGACTTGAGATAACAAATTCCCTTTCCATCCAGCCTAGCCTTCCTCTCGAATTCTTTCAATTACATTAGTCCACATGGAATCAGTAGCTCTTCCTGTAAATAAAGGAAGGCCTAGGTATGTGGATGGAAGAGTAGACACCGAGCATCCAAGAATCCTAGCAATCTTAATCGCTCTGAATGGGAGTGTTAAAGAAATAAATTTTACTCTTTGAAAAATTTACCTTTTGCCCCACAGCATCCTCATATAGCTCTAGAATATGTTTTATGACCTTAGCCTCAAAAACTGATGCAAGAGTTAACAACAAAGTATCATCCACAAACTGTTCATGTGTAACTGCCTGTGTTTGTGATGATGCTTTAATTCCTGAAATAAGACCAATATTACAGTCAGCTTTGATTGTCCTCCCAAGGGCTTCAGCCACAATGATAAACAACATGGGAGAGATAGGGTCACCTTGCCTTAGGCCCCTTTTACTTTGAAAGTATCCAAACAGAGCACCATTAACAAGGACTCGAAAACCAAGGTTTCATAAAACATCCTTCCAAAAGCTTGATCCATTCATGATGAAAACCAAATTTCTGAAGAATGGCAGAGACAAAACTCCAGTTTATGCGGTCATAAGCCTTGTTCATATCCATCTTGAGAGCAAAAGCAGCTTTCAATCATTTTTTTTGAAAGCTTGTTATATATACATACATTACTGGAGTAACCAGGCAAAAACATTTCTCCATTGGACAGACCAATTGGATAACCACAGTTCTAGTCTTTGGCCTCTGTGATGGCCGGCCTCACGCCCTATGGTTATTATGTAAGTCACTAGAATGGAACAGGAGACCCATGAAAGATCATGATGGTTGTACACCATATCCAGTTCGCCCATATCTTGGAACATGAAGAATATGTCGATGGGTTCTTAAGAAAGTGAATGCTGTGTCTTTCTTTCCACGACCAATGAGAAGAGCGCGAGAATAACGACAACGATGAGAACAAGTATTATAGTGGAACGGAATCCCATTACAATGAATTATTGGATTTTCCTCTCTTCCTTATCAATTATTGGCATTACAATTATGTTTTCTTGTGTAACTAAAAAGCACCCACAGCTGTAGACTAGGCCCACAAGAAGCATCCTTCCCAGAGCCAAAGTCATCATTCACTTCATTATGTTTGTTTTTTTTTATTGAAACATGCAGGTTGTTTGGTTTCTATGATCAATTAATAAGATAGCTGGTATTCTTCCCAACTTTTTAAGTAGTAAAAATTACTTAATCTAAGTCAATTTTTATTGCAATATAATATCCTTGTTTCATCTTAAAACTGATTTGTTTCATCTTAAAACTGATCTCATAAAAAATTCCATTTCTTTTTCAATCTTTTTAATTTTTTAATCTATCACCATGAGTGCATACCTATATATATATTTCTGACATCGAAGTTTGATGTCTCAATCCAATATTTTAAAATATCAATGACAATCCATATTTAAGTATGCATAACATGCTTTAGATCCCATATAGTTAGATTATAATAAATGAACTTGTCTAAAGTAATACCAATATCTTCAAAATGTTCTTATTAAAATTAACATAGAATTTCAAAAATCCTTACCAATATTGGAGTCCTTTTACTAGTTTCATTCTCCATAGGAAATGCTCACTTTATAATCTTAAATAAAATTTCTCCACCACCCACCACCCATTATTTTATCCATGACTTTAGAATTGGAAAATATAATAATAATAAAAAACCCCTTTGAAAGGAAATTCATTGGATAATTTTAACTCAACCTACATTTCCATTTAATCCACTTTTAAATCTTTAAAAGGTCTACATAATATTCATTGAACTAATAAATTTATCATTTAACTATTCTATCATGTTTGATCATAGTTTGATCATTTAACCACTTTTAATTAATTTCTACTACTTAATAAGGATTCCCAAAAATTTGTTCTTCCTTTTTTTCTAGTTAAAGAATATTTACTTACGTATTTATTTCCCTTGAGGCTCAGATATATAACTTTCTTTTCATACTACAAAGTTTTTTTTCTTGTGAATGTCATTCATTTTTTAAATTTTTCAAACATCTAAACTATATTTTATTAAAGATGAGACTTGCATGCACTCTCATTCATTCTTTATTCTTACTCGTACACTCACTTAGCACTCATGTTCCCATTTACTCCATACCTACGCATAGTATATAAAAATCTTATTATATTTTTAATAAATATTTATTATTACTATTTTTAATTGTTTTTATATTTAATTAGTAATGTCCCACGAAAAAACTTAAGGGTTCATGTTTTTTTTAACTCTTCTTTCGGAAGTCCAAAGTTTAAATAGTGGTATGGACGAGTGGGTGTGTGGTAGTTGTGTATTAAATTTTCTATTGATAAGCATAACTTTCGGTATTATGAGGGATCATGGTTGATAGGAGATTGCTTAACCCTATACGTTGGTCCATGGGTCTAGGTGGATTGGTAAGTTGGGATGCTTACCGAGAGGAGACCTAGGTTCCAATACCACAAGCGTGCCCATGCATAGCTAGTAGGTCCCACTCCTCTGCATGTTGCACCCAATTGATAACAACGATTTGTTTCCTGCTTGTTTGATGGTCCCCTTCATACCACGTGTTGAACCAAACTAACGAAGATGGTGTGAACCCTGTGTGCGTCTGACGGTCACCATCTCACGTCGAGTTACCATTAATAAGATGATGGGTGTGTTGAAAGCCTTCGTTGATAGTTTGAACTCTATCACCTGCGCTCACAGCTACTAAAAATTGTGATTGTAACCAATTCATCTATGTAACCAAAATAAAATAAAATAAAATAAAGTGTGATCTACCGACAAGACTCATACTAACCAAATAATATATATATATATATATATATATATATATATATATATATATATATATATATATATATAGTACAAGTACAATATATATAGTTAAATACTAGCAATGTTACCACTTGCATTATTAGTGATGTGACCATGGTTTAATTCCCATGGTGGGTGTATAACAAGTATTAATAATATATATATATAATTTGAATAAATATAATTATAATAATGAACACACTTATCAAAGTAAAGTGAAAAGCAATACATCCATAAAACTAAATATATTTTTTAACATCCATAAAGATTTTAGTGTGCTTATAATATTTATATCAGTTAAGTGCAAATTTGGTTACCTTGTTTATGAGGTATGAGGAACATGTTTATTATTATTGTCAAATCTACCACAAAATGATTTCAAGATAAATTTTTTTTTTTTGATTAGGTGAAAGAAGCGGTTTTGAAAGGGTTCCTGCAACTTTATAAAGGGGTTTTGGAAGGTACTCCAAACCATTACAAATCCAAAGATTATTTAGTGAGCTTGAAGTAAATCAAATAAAAATGGATCTAGAGGGAAGAACATCAAATAAAATATGGATCTAGAAATCCCACCTTATCTCTTCTTTAAAATTTAAAATTGAAAAAGAGTGTCAAAGAGTAAGAAATTGAGCAAAATGAGGCACTTGAGAAATACTGAGAAAAAATAATGAGAATTTTAACCGAAAATTGAAAAATTCCCACCCATCAAGAGTCAAGAAAACCAACAAGCTACGAACAACCATTAGCAGACTACAATAGAAATTCCCACTTGTTATGAAACCCATAGAGCATACCCAAAATGAAACAGCTGAAAACAATCTAACAAGAGAAATAACACTAAAATTTACGCTTAAAAAAACTCTCGAATCACCTAGTCAAAAGAAAGCATCGAGAGTTAAAAAAAAAAAATTCCACTTGCTACGAATCTCTCAAAGCATACCCAAAAATAGGGGTATGGTGTTGATAAGCTGACAAGAGAAACTAAACACAATTTTTTTCTTTAAATATGAGAAATATCGAATCACCTAGTGGAAAGAAAGCAACAAGATTAAAACAAAAGAATCCCACTTGCTTTAAAGCCCTCAGAGCTCACAAACCTAAAAGCTCAAAAAATAAAACTAAAAAATCCAAGGAGCTCTCAAAAAATAAAACAAACCCAACCCGTAGGAGATCTCAGCCAAGTGTGATTCCAAGATTAAATTAACCTTAGATTAACATTAGCCAAGGTAAAACAATTGACACGAACAATAATTAAAGTCGAAATTATTCATTAAACTAACCAGCATGATAATTACATTATAATAAACCTTATATAGGCTTAGAACATGCGCAATAGTAGGAAAGGGAAGGTGGAGGAATATCGGGGAGATTAGAGAGTATGGAGGAGTAGGAAGTGGAGTGGGAGGTGGCAACGAGCGTGGGGAGAGGAAGGGAGTGGAGTGATAAGGGAAAATGGACAGTAGGAAAGGAGGAAGGGGAATGGAGGGATAAGGAGAAAATAAAGGTAAGGGAGAAAGAATATCATGCCGACCATTCGACAAGATTAGCCGACAAAAGGTAAGTGTGTTCACACTGGGCTTAGAAAAACTAGATTTTTCTAAGCCGTTTCAAGCTAAGTCCTGTTCACACTTGCTACATTCTCCCCCTTAAAGTTGAGAGAACTGACTATACAGTCTCTCAGCTTTACAAATTGAGCTTTAGCCAACGCCTTGGTGAAGATGTCAGCGATGTTCTCCAAAGTGTGGAAATAGTGAAGCTCAACAATATCAGTTTCCACCATATCTCAGATGAAGTAGTACTTTATATCAAAATTCTTTGATCTACTATGGTGGACAGGATTGTATGCCAACTGAATGGCACTAATGTTGTCACAGAATATTCGATTTGGACCATTTTGCTGCTCTCCAATCTCTTATAATACCTTTCGGAGCCATAGAGCTTGAGTACTAGCATGAGTAACCGCTATATACTCAACTTTTGTTGAAGATAGTGCTACTACTGTCTGCTTCTTGGAAATCCAAGTTATTAGGCCCGAACAAAGACTAAAACAATTACCCGATGTGGATTTTCTATCATCAATATTGCTGCCCCAATCACTATCACTAAATACTTCAAGCTTGATAGTATCACTTTTGTAGTACTGGATTCCAAAATCCAATGTACCCTTCAAATATCTCAAAATCCTTTTAGCTGCCTACAAATGCAGCTCATATGGATTAGACATAAATCTAGAAACAAGAGATACAACATACTGAATGTCTGGTCTGGTGTTGGCGAGAAACATCAAACTCCCAAAAATGCTTCTGAAAGTGGTCACATCAACTTTCGATGCTCCATCATCCTTGCTTAATTGGATCCCATGTCCAATTGGAGTTGCAACTGATTTGCATTGCTCCATAGCAAACTTCTAAATCATATCTCGAGCATACTTAAGTTGACAGATGAAGATACCTAAATCTGTCTTATGTACTTCCATTCTAAGAAAGTATTTCATTAAGCCAAGATCCTTCATCTCAAATTCCTACATCATGGAGTGCTTGAACTCCATGTTAACTTTTTCATTACTACCCATAAAAATGAGATCATCCAAATACAAACAAACTATGAGGATGTCATTTCCTTGATTCAGGTAGTAGAGCGTGGGTTCATTTTTGCTTCTGATGAACCCATAATCTTTAAAGTACCCATCAATGTGTGAGTACAAAGCTCTTAGTGCCTGCTTGAGGCCATAAAGAGCCTTCTTTAGTTTGTAAACAAGATGTTCCTTGTCTTTCTCTTCAAATCCATGTGGTTTCTCAACATACACTTCTTCTGTCATGTAACCATTTAGAAATGCACTCTTTACATCCATGTGTTGGACTATCCATCCCTTGTATGCAGCTAAGGAAAGAACTGTTCTGATAGTCTCCTATCTGGCTATAGGAGCAAAAGTATATTCATAATTAATTCCATATTTTTGAGTAAATCCCTTTGCAAATAATCTCGCCTTGTGCCTCTCGATGCTACCATCCACATTAAACTTGGTCTTGTATACCCACTTACATCCAACACATTTCTTTCCTTTAGGAAGCTTCACCAGCTCCCAAGTGTCATTGTTTTTTATAGAGGTGATCTCCTCTTTCATGGCATCTTGCCAAATATTTTGAGTACAAGCCTTCTCATAACTAGAAGGTTCAAGCTGTGTATTAGTTAACAAGGAATAGTTAACTAAATCTCCCCTAGGTTCCTGCTGGGAAATATCATCACCATACAAGTGCATATTTTCTAATCTTTGTAGAACATAGTTCATTTCACTAGCTTGACTCCTAGTGTATCTTTTTGAAAAAATCTTATCCAACATCTGATATGATGGATGATTCTATAGAGTTCTCTTGCCTTTGGATGGAGAATCTATGTCCATTGGTGAGGAACTTACTGATCTCTACGGAGGACTTGGTGAAGAAGTTGAATCAGAAGATGAACTTGGATCTCTGGGAGGGGACTGCTTACTTTTTTGTGATGTCTGCTGCTGCACCTTATTAGAACCTACACCACTAGATTCATCATCAATAAAAATCTGGGGCTTACCCCATTCTCCCCCTTCATCAAAAATCACATCCTTGGAAAGCACAAACTTTCTAGTCCTAGGATTGTAGAGTCTGTAAGCTTTTGTATTCTCACAATATCCTACAAAGATGCATTCCTGACTCTTTGGATCGAGCTTCTTTCTTAGCTCATCAGGAATGTGAGAATATGCCAGCGAGCCAAACACTCTAAAATACTTAACCTTTGGCATTTTACCATACCAAGCTTGGTAAGGTGTCTGTCCTTCCAAACTTGTAGTAGGACTTCTGTTCAAGATATGTACGCTAGTCCTGGCTGCATCTGCCCAATATGAATTAGTCAAATGCTTCGTCTGAAGCATAGACCTTGCCATCTCCACAATGGTGCAATTCTTCCTCTCTGCGGCACCATTCTGTTGTGGAGTGTAGGCAGCTATGAACTGCCTCTTAATGCCATGTTGCTTATAGAAATTCAAGAACTCATTAGAGGAGTATTATCCTTCCCTATCTGATCTAAGACATTTTACAAAATATCTACTCTCACTTTCAACTCTTGTTTTGAAATTGACAAAGCATTCAAATGCTTCATCCTTATATTTCAAAAAATATATCCAAGACATTCTAGTAAAATCATCAATGAAGAGTAGGAAGTAAGAGTTGTTACCAAGACTCTTGGTCTGCATCGGACCACAGATGTCTGTATGCACTAGATGGAGTGGATAGCTGGCCCGCCATGCTTATCCATGAGGAAATTTTGATTTGGCATGCTTCCCAAGAGCACACCCTTCACAGACTTCCTTACTATCTTGAACCTTAGGAAGTTCGGTTACCATCGCTTGTGAAGTTAGCATTTTCAAACTAGCTGAATTAAAATGACCATATCTCAAGTGCCATAGGACACTTGGATTGGAAATAGCAACATTTGCTAACTTATCTCCCCCTGGCTGGCCAAAATTTAAAGGAAACAATCTATTCTTTGACATTGACACTTGTGTAATGATTCTATTACTGTTATTTTTATCAAAAATAGTGCATTTACCCTCATCAAAAAGTAACTTCTAGTTCTTTTCTAACATTTGACCAACACTTAAAATATTGTGTTGAAGATGGGGTGTGTAATAGATATCACTTACATGTTTGACGCCTCCTTTAGTTGGAACTGCCATGGCTCCAATGCCTTCAACTGCCAATGATTTATCATCTCCCAATTTGATGTTGGATTTGTATGAGGAGTTTAGAGTAGCAAAGAGCTCTTCTTTACCACTCATATGGTTTGAACACCCAGTGTCCAAGATCCATGTATCATTCATGTTCTGATCTACCTGACCATAAGATAGAAAGATATTTGTGGCCTCTTCCTCTTCTCCAAAATTTCCAAACTAACTGCTCTGGCTGCTACTAGTTCCTTGTGAAGTCTTTGTCCAATAGTCAGGAGCATAATGGCCAATTTTGCCATAGTTGTAGCAAGATTGTTTTGACTTATCTCCTCCTTTGCCTTTGCCTAATTGTTTTCCTCTATTTTGTTGTCCTCCTCTATTCTGTTGTTCACCTCTATTTGAGAATCCTCATATGTTCTGATTTCCTCCTCTATTAGGAGTTCCACCTCTCTAATTATTTCTGCCTCTACCTCTATACTGTCCTCTGCCACGGCCTCTACCTTTGCCTTCTTGTGAAGCAAAGGCTTTATCATCTCCTCCGTAACTTGTGGAAGGAGTTTGTTGTAACCTCTCTTCATGTGAGAGAAATGAGCCAATTAGGGATTCAAAAGACAGAGAAGTTAGGTCTTTGGATTCTTCTATAATTATGGCAACTGAATTCCACTTAGGAAGAAGTGTCCTCAACACTTTCTTCACTATAACTTCAGGCTTTACATATTCCCCTAAAGTGACCATATTATCTACTACGGCTTTCACACGCATGCAGTAATCACCAATCTTTTCACTCTCTTGCATTTTAAGAGTCTCAAACTCTCGTTTCAATGTTTGTAGTTTAACTTGTTTGACTTGGTCACTACCCATATAACTTTCTTTTAAAGCATTCCAAGCAGATTCAGCAGTTATAAAAGAAGCTATTTTAGGGAAAATACTTTGGTCAAGGGCGGCTTGGATATGATAAAGGGCGAAAGAATTATTCTTCTGTGCTTCCTTTCTAGCCCTTTTATCAGCAACATTCAAAGCTGCCCAATCAGCAGCAGTAGGTTCAGTATATCCCTCTTCAATCACATCCCAAATACCTTTGCCTATCAAAAGAGTTTTCATTTTAATTGACCAATACTCGTAATCACCACCATTGAACTCAAGAATTGGTAGACTAGTATTGGAAGCCATTTTAGAAAGCAAACTTTATTGCAACTTCAAACAAGTAGTACAAAGAAGTACAAAATAGATCACTGATTTATTGATTTAAATCAAATCTAGCTTTCTTAATATGCTCACTGATTTGGCGTTCTTCTTCTCGAGGATCACCCAAAACTAGAAAGGTGAAATTGTTTGCTTTGTTGTCACTACTTATATTGAATTCTTGTGCTGCTGTTGGTTCAAAACTTCATTTGAGAACATTTCGTTCTTTAGTTGCAGGTTTCACCTCTGTTGAGCAAGATGCAGAAACAATATTGTCATTGTTGTCAACACAGTCAGACAGATCGGTTGATGCAGTGGACAGGAGTTAAGAGATTCTTCAGAATATGTATAGTGATTATCCAAAAGATAGAAGTGGCCCATATGCAAAAAATCAAAAGAAAATCACAAGGAAGAAAACTGTCGCGATATCGCGACATGTTGAAAGAAAGAAAAACTATCGCGATATCGCGACATGTTGAGGAGAGAGAAAAATTGTCGCGATATCGCGACATGTTGAAGAGAAAGAAAAACTATCGCGATATCGCGACATGTTGAAGAGAAGAAAGAAAAACTGTCGCGATATCGCGACATGTTGAGGAGAGAGAAAAATGTCGCGATATCGCGACATGTTTGGAGAGAAAGCAAGAAGAAAACTATCACGATTTCACGACATGTTCAAGAGGAGAGAGAAAACTATCACGATTTCTGACATGTTCGGAGAGAGATAGAAAGAAAAACTGTCACGATTTCGTGACATGTTGGAAGAGAAAAGACAAGTAGAAAAGTGTCACGATTTCGTGACATATTGAAGAGAAAGAGGAGAGAGAAAAAGGTGTCACGATTTCGTGACATGTTTCATTTTGCGATCCAAAGCGAAGAGAAAGAGGAGAGAGAAAAAGGTGTCACGATTTCGTGACATGTTTCATTTTTGCGATCCAAAGCGAAGAGAAAGAGGAGAGAGAAAAAGGTGTCACGATTTCGCGACATGTTTCATTTTCGCGGTCCAAAGCGAAGAGAAAGATTGTACAGATGAAAAAGTGTCACGATTTCATGACATATTGCAAGGAAGATTGTACGGACGAAAAAGTGTCACGATTTCGTGACATATTGCAAGGAAGGTTGTACGGACGAAAAAGTGTCACGATTTCATGACATATTGCAAGGAAGGTTGTACGGACGAAAAAGTGTCACGATTTCATGACATATTGCAAGGAAGGTTGTACGGACGAAAAAGTGTCACGATTTCGTGACATGTTGCAGGAGAGAGAGTCCGAAAGAAAAAGTGTCACGATTTCGCGACATGTGAAGGAGAAAGAGCTAAGGAGAAAAAGTGTCACGATATCGCGACATGTCGGGTTTTAACCGAAGGCAAGAGAAAGAGTCAGGAGAAGAAGTGTCACGATATCGCGACATGTCGCATTTTCATGACTTAAGGAGGAGAGAGAAAGTAAGAAGGCAGAAGTGTCACGATATCGCGACAAAAGTAAAGAAGAAGAGTACGGAGGTGAAAGTGTCACGATATCATGACATGTGTTTTTGCGGGTGCAAAGCCGAGAAGAGGACAAAGAGGCAGAAGTGTCACGATTTCATGATAGGTCACTTTGGCGCGAGCAAAGAAGAGAACCCAACCGAAATAAGATATGTAATGTTAACTAGAGTTATACGGTAGTTACAAGTGCAGTTGTAGAAGAAATTCATGCAGATAAAATAAGAAGAGTTAACTGAAGTCAGTACATTAGTTACAGGTGCAGTTACAATGAAAACGCATGCATGCACAAAAAATAAAGCAAACAGTCTCTAAGGAGAATACAAACAGTCATGACCAAGAAGACGAACAGTCATGGTAAAGGTATATGTGTCAATTCGTTGCATGTAACGTAATGCCTACTCTATATATACAAAAGGAGTTACATATAAAAGGCGTTACAATTGACAAGTGGCAGATGAGAATATGAAAGTAACAGTTACAATTGACAAGTGGCGTATGAGAAATGAAGGAAGGAGTTACAACTGGAGTTACAAAGATTCAATATGGTTATAAAAGGAGGTCTGCGTGGAGGATTACATGCTGCTGAAATTGAGTGAAAGCGCTGCAAGAAGAGGGTTGAAAGAGAGCCGCAAGAGTGTATTCAGCAGAGCAGTAAGAGCCATAAAAGAGCAGTAAGTAGAGCTTTAAGAGCGTGTGTGTTTTGGTGAATAGAGAGAGAGGTTGGGTTAGCAATAGACCAGTCAGGGTCTTGTATAAGCGAAGGCATTTTTATGTCAATCTGATAGTTTCAAAAGTGCAGTTCAAGTTGGTGCTTGAATTAGGGGTTGGTGCTCCTTTCTGTAGGTGCAGATAAACCAGGGGTTGGTGCTCCTTCCAGTGGGTGCTGGTAAAGTGATTGTAAAATTGTATTTTGCAAAGGCTAGATTTGGACGGGAATCCAAGCAGTCATTTTTGAGGAGTAGCCAAATTGGTGAACCTCGTTACATCGTGTGTTGTGGAATGCTCTCTTGTTATATTTGCTTTATTGAGTTTTAAGTTTTCATTGTTTCGGCATTAAGAGTTGAAGATTTAAGTTTTTAATAGCTACACTGATTCACCCCCCTCTCAGTGTCATTGTGAGACTAACAATTGGTATCAGAGCCAAGTTCCTGAACAAGCTTAATCAGCTAAGGTGATCTTGGAAGTGAGACAATGGCAGGTGGTGAAGGATTCTCATCAAACAAAGCACCATTGTTTGATGAAACTAACTACGCATTCTGGAGACTCAGGATGCAGACATATTTGTGTTCTCTGGGATACGACATTTGGGAATCAGTAGACAGTGGATACACCGTACCCACCACTCCTCCAACCGATGTTGTCGGTAAGAAACTGTTTGAGAATAATTCTAAAGCAAAGAATGCTATCATGTGCGGTTTGGTGGACAACGAACTGATAAATATTATGAGTTGTAAAATGGCAAAAGATATGTGGGACAAACTAAAGAGCATTCATGAAGGAGACGACAAGATCAAGGAGGCCAAGTTACAAACGCATCGAGCTCAGTTTGAAGCATTAAAGATGAATGAGGATGAGAACATAGAGGCATACATGCTGAGAGTGAATGGAATCATTAATGCAATTAGAGGACTCGACGAGGACATGGAAGATGTTGTCGTCGTAAAAAAGGTACTAAGATCTCTTACCCAAAGATTTGATTCCAAAGTTTCTGCAATAGAAGAAGCTAAAGATCTTAATACTTTTAGTATGGATGAGATGCATGGTTCCTTGACTGCATATGAGATGAGAATAGGAAAAACTAAACCCACAGACAGAGAAGTTGCTTTTAAAGCACATAAAAATATAAAAGCAAAACAAGAATCCGAGGAAGAAGAGACATCAGATGAAACAGAAGCAAACTTTGTTCGGAAACTAATCAGGGGAAAAGGAAAATACAGAGGAAAGCTACCATTTAAGTGTTTCAACTATGGAGGCATTGGGCACTTTGCAGCTAAATGTCCTCTTAATGAGAAAAGCAAAAGTGATGAAGGTTCACATCAAGAAAGAGGTGACTGGAAGAAGAAACAAAATTTTAGAAAAGGAAACTTCAAGAAGAAAAGTTTCATATCCAAGAATGTCAGTCCTTCAGAAGACAGCTCTGGTGAGGATTCTGAAGAAGAAAAAGGTGAAGCTCTTTTCATGGCATTCGAAGAAGAAAAATCAGAAGAAAAATAGGAAGGTGATGAAAAATTTGAGGCTGAGGCTGAAGTAGATCTGGAAGGTGAGTTGGTCGCTGCACTTCAAGAGCTGAGTATAGAAAGGAAAAAGAATAAGAAAACTTCAAGAAAGCTTGAGGATGCCAATGAAATCATAACCAGCTTGAAAGTACAGATAGACGAATTTAAGAAAATATCTGAAGATATCGAAGTTCAATTAACCATGAAAATAGATGAGTGCAGCAAGCTAGAAGAAGAGATTGTTGGTTTAAGGATGCAGCTAGAAGAGATGAATCAAAAAATGACTTGCTATCACAAACTTGAAGGAAGTTCTATGAAGCTGGATAAGATTATAAATAACCAAAGGCCTACAGGCATCAAATTTGGGTTAGGCTTCGTCGAAGCAGAATCATCGAATGGATCAAAGGCCATAACTATAGAACCCATAAAGAATGAAGACAAGATCAGGGTTGATCAAGAAAAAATGAAACATTCTAAAGAAAGCAATAATGCCAGGCACGAGAAGAGTATTGACAATGATGGATTCACCAAAGTCACTCATCAAAGGAGAAGAAGATTTATGGAGCCTACTACAAAATGGCAAAGACCATCACCCAGGTTCACTCATTCCTTTTCTGGTTATTGTTTTAAATGCAATGGTTATGGACATAAGATTTTTGAATGCAAGTACAAAGTAGCACAAAGGAACTTTTCCAGTAGAAATGTTTTTTCACCATTGATGGATTATGCAGTAGAATGTTATAACTGTCATAATTATGGGCACATTGCAAGAAATTGTCGAAGCACATTTGCAGCAAATAAAAATCGGGGAAGAAGATTTCAACCAAATGGTTGGAAACAAAATAGAAAATTTCTCGAAAAATAGGTACAGGCCATTGACAAAGAAAAGTCAAAACAAGTGACCAAACCTGCAATCAAACCAGAGTGGAAACAAAAGGAGCAACCCAAGGAAGAAAAGGAATCCTTGATTGTGCAGACAACATTTAAGGCACAGAACAAATCTGCACCATGGATACTGGATAGTGGATGCTCCAGTCATATGACAAGGGACAAACAAAAATTTGAAAAGTTATAGAAATATGAAGGTGGTTCTATAAAATTTGGAAATAATGATGGAGCTAAGATAGTTGGCAAAGGATCAATTAAGATCAGTGATGGAAAAATCAAGTCGGAAGAAGTCCTGTTTGTGATTGGTCTGAAGCATAACTTATTAAGCGTAAGCCAGATTTGTGACAGAGGTCATGAAGTAATTTTCAAGAAGCAAAGGTTGTGAAGTCGAAACAACAAATTGTGGAAAGTTGATAGCAACTGGATCAAGGACATCTGGAAACCTGTATACTCTCTCAGAGACTTCAGAAAGAGCATGCTTGATTGGATAGGCAGAAGAAAATTGGCTGTGGCACAAGAGGCTCGGTCATATTAGCTTTGACAATCTAATAAAGATCAGCTCAAAAAGGGCAGTGAGAGATATTCCCACCATTGGTAAACCTTTAAATAGCATTTGTGCTTCATGCCAAAAGGGGAAGCAAACTAGAGCCACATTTAAAACAAAAGAATACTTCACAAGCAAACCTTTAGAACTAATACATACTGATTTATGTGGACCCATGAGAACACAAAGCATAAATGGTGACAAATACTTTATGTTGTGCATAGATGACTATTCCAGGATGACATGGGTACTATTTTTGAAGCTTAAATCAGATGCCTTTGAAATGTTCAAGATTTTCAAAAAACAAGTTGAGAATCAAACAGGAAAAAGAATTAAATGCTTAAGATCAGATAGAGGAGGAGAGTTCATCTCAGAAGAGTTTGTAGAGTATTGTGAAAAGTATGGGATTAGGAGACAGTTTTTAGCAGCGAGGACACCTCAGCAGAATGGAGTGGTAGAAAGAAAGAACAGGACAGTGCAGGAAATGGCACGGACTATGTTGACTGAGAGCAAAATAGCAGACAAATTTTGGAAAGAGGCAGTCCACACTGCGGTTTACATCCAAAATAGGTGCATGTTGAGGACGCATGAAAGCAAAACTCCGTATGAACTGTGGTTCGGTAAAAAGGCAACAACAAGATACTTTAAAGTTTTTGGAAGCAAGTGTTATATCAAAAGAACTGAAGATAATCTTGGAAAATTTGAAGATAGAGCTGATGAAGGTATTTTCCTAGGCTATTCAACAAAAAGCAAAGCCTACACTTGCTACAACAAGAGGCTAAAGAAAATTGTGGAGAGTGTCGATGTTAAAGTTGATGAAGGTAGGGAACAAGAAAGAAGCTATAAAGAAAACTACCCAATATATGAAGAAGTTATTGAAGGAGATGATGAAAAGGAAACCGAAAAGAAATAGAAAACTGACTCAGATGAGTTAAGTAGTGATTCAGAAGAGGAAGAAAACAAGAAATTCAAAACAGGCAGCTGGCAAAAAAATCATCCTACAGAGCAAATAATTGGAGATCCCACAGTTGGTGTTCAGACAAGGAGAAGAGTAGTAAGTAACTACTCTCTATTATCCAGCATTGAGCCCAAAAATATTGTTGAAGCAAGCAAAGATGAAAGTTGGATGACGGCTATAAATGAAGAATTAGATCAGATCGAGAAAAACAAAACCTGGGAGTTAGTACCAAGACCTGCAAATAAAAATATAATCGGTACTAAATGGATTTTTCGAAACAAATTGAATGAAGATGGACAAGTAGTAAGGAATAAAGCAAGATTGGTCTCTAAAGGCTATGCACAAGTTGAAGGGATTGAATTTGAGGAAACCTTTGCACCTGTGGCTAGACTAGAGGCAATCAGAATGTTTCTGGCTTTAGCAGTTCACAAGAATTTCAAAGTTTATCAAATGGACGTGAAATCAGCATTTTTGAATGGAAAACTTGAAGAAGAGGTCTATATTGAGCAGCCTGATGGTTTCCAACTTGGTGATAATCCCAACTTCATCTGCAAGTTGAAGAAAGCATTGTATGGCTTGAAACAGGCACCCAGAGCATGGTATGCAAGGCTAGACAACTATCTTACTCAACAAGGGTTCAAAAAGGGTATGGTAGATAGCAATTTGTATGTCAAAAAGGAAGATGGCCATCTCATTGTCCTTGTTGTATATGTAGATGATATCATCTTTGGCAGCAACAATGATAAGTCGTGTAAGGATTTAGCAAAGCAGATGCAAAAAGAATTTGAAATGTCCATGATTGGTGAACTTTCGTATTTTCTCGGACTGCAAGTTAATCAAAATGAGAAGGGCATATTTATTTCTCAAGTTAAATATGTGAAAGAAATGCTAAAGAAGTTCACAATGGAGGATTGTAAGCCTGTTAGCACTCCCATGACGACAGGTTGCAAGTTGAGCAAGGATGACAAATCTCCCGAAGTTGATCAAACCATGTACAGATCTATGATTGGGAGCCTATTGTATTTGACAGCTACCAGACCAGATATCTTGCAGGCAGTGTGCATGGTAGCACGATTTCAGGCGAATCCCAAGGAGACTCATGTGACAGCAGTGAAGAGGATTCTTCGGTATCTGAAGGGTACTATGGAGTATGGGTTATGGTATCCGAAAGGAAAGGACTTCACCCTTATTGCGTATTCAGATGCAGATTGGGCAGGATGTGTCGATGACAGAAAGAGTACCAGTGGAGGGGCATTTTATCTTGGAGACAGGTTGGTTGCATGGCACAGTAAGAAACAAGAGTCAGTTTCTTTATCTACAACAGAGGCAGAATATATTGCAGCAACTACGTGTTGTACGCAGGTTTTATGGATGAAACAAACCCTGAAAGATCTTGGCATTAACTTCAGTGAGCCAATTTTAGTTAAGTGTGATAACACCAGTGCCATAAATATCTCAAAGAATCCAGTTATGCATTCTCGCACAAAACATATTGCTATCCGATATCACTTTCTGAAGGAGAAAGTTGCGGAAGAAGAGGTAAAGTTGGATTTTGTCCCAACTACAGAGCAAGTAGCGGATATCTTCACAAAACCGCTGCCCAAAGAAACTTTTGAGTACCTTCGCAATAAATTGGGAGTGGTCATGCTTCCAAAGTACTGACTAGCTATCGGGATCACATTCTCGGGGGAGCATTTATATATTTGATTATCTTTTTGCTCATATTTGTAATTTTTGCTAACTGTCATAACGTGTGCCTGAGAATGATGTGCATGGACTCAGGGGGAGTCTGCAGCAGCCCTTTGGTATTATTGTCAAAGGGGGAGAAGAATTACAGGAAATTGCATGTGTGTTGCCAACAATTCCAAAGGGGGAGATTGTTGAGCAAGATGCAGAAACAGTATTGTCATTGTTGTCAACACAGTCAGACAGATCGGTTGATGCAGTGGACAGGAGTTAAGAGATTCTTCAGAATATGTATAGTGATTATCCAAAAGATAGAAGTGGCCCATATGCAAAAAATCAAAAGAAAATCACAAGGAAGAAAACTGTCGCGATATCGCGACATGTTGAAAGAAAGAAAAATTGTCACGATATCGCGACATGTTGAGGAGAGAGAAAAACTGTCGCGATATCGCGACATATTGAAGAGAGAAAAACTATCACGATATCGCGACATGTTGGGAAGAAAGAAAACTGTCGCGATATCGCGACATGTTGAGGAGAGAAAAACTATCGCGATATCGTGACATGTAGAGAAAAGAGAAAAAGGGAGAGAAAAGAGAAAGACATTTAAGAGAAAAGAAAAATATCGCGATTTCATGACATGTTGAAGAGAAAAGAAGTAGAAAAGTGTCACGATTTCGTGACATATTGCAAGAGAAAGAGGAGAGAGAAAAAGGTGTCACGATTTCGCTGACATGTTTCATTTTTCGATCCAAAGCGAAGAGAAAGAGGAGAGAGAAAAAGGTGTCACGATTTCTGCGACATGTTTCATTTTTCTGATCCAAAGCGAAGAGAAAGAGGAGAGAAAAAGGTGTCACTATTTCGTGACATGATGAAGAGAGAAAAAGTGTCGATTTCATGAAGATGTACGAAAAAGTGTCACGATTTCATGACATATTGCAAGGAAGGTTGTACGGACGAAAAAGTGTCACGATTTTCGTGACATATTGCAAGGAAGGTTGTACGGACGAAAAAGTGTCACGATTTCGAGACATATTGCAAGGAAGGTTGTACGAAAAAGTGTCACGATTTCATGACATATTGCAAGGAAGGTTGTCCAAAGAAAAGTGTCACGATTTCGTGACATGTTGCAGGAGAAAGAGTCCAAGAGAAAAAGTGTCGCGATATCGTGACATGTTTTTTTGACCCGAAGGCAAGAGAGAGAGTCAAGGAGAAGAAGTGTCACGATATCGCGACATGTCGCATTTATTAGTTAAGAGGAGAGAGAAAAAAGGCAGATATGACAAAAGTAAAGAAGAAGAGTACGGAGGTGAAAGTGTCACGATATCGTGACATGTGTTTTCACGGGTGCAAAGCCGAGAAGAGGACAAAGAGGCAGAAGTGTCACGATTTCATGATAGGTCACTTTGGCACGAGCAAAGAAGAGAACCCAGCCGAAATAAGATATGTAATAGTTAACTAGAGTTATACGGTAGTTACAGGTGCAGTTGGAGAAGAAATTCATGCAGATAAAATAAGAAGAGTTAACTGAAGTCAGTACGTCAGTTACAGGTGCAGTTATAGTGAAAACGCATGCATGCACAGAAAAGAAAGCGAACAGTCTCTAAGGAGAATACAAACAGTCATGACCAAGAAGACGAACAGTCATGGTAAAGGTATATGTGTCAATTCATTGCATGTAACGTAATGCCTACTCTATATATACAAAAGGAGTTACATATAAAAGGCGTTACAATTGACAAGTGGCAGATGAGAATATGAAAGTAACAGTTACAATTGACAAGTGGCGTATGAGAAATGAAAGAAGGAGTTACAACTGGAGTTACAAAGATTCAATATGGTTATAAAAGGAGGTCTGCGTGGAGGATTACATGCTGCTGAAATTGAGTGAAAGCGCTGCAAGAAGAGGGTTGAAAGAGAGCCGCAAGAGTGTATTCAGCAGAGCAGTAAGAGCCATAAAAGAGCAGTAAGTAGAGCTTTAAGAGCATGTGTGTTTTGGTGAATAGAGAGAGAGGTTGGGTTAGCAACAGACCAGTCAGGGTCTTGTATAAGTGAAGGCATTTTTATGTCAATCTGATAGTTTCAAAAGTGCAGTTCAAGTTGGTGCTTGAATTAGGGGTTGGTGCTCCTTTCTGTAGGTGCAGATAAACCAGGGGTTGGTGCTCCTTCCAGTGGGTGCTGGTAAAGTGATTGTAAAATTGTATTTTGCAAAGGCTGGATTTGGACGGGAATCCAAGCAGTCATTTTTGAGGAGTAGCCAAATTGGTGAACCTCGTTACATCGTGTGTTGTGGAATGCTCTCTTGTTATATTTGCTTTATTGAGTTTTAAGTTTTCATTGTTTCGGCATTAAGAGTTGAAGATTTAAGTTTTTAATAGCTACACTGATTCACCCCCCTCTCAGTGTCATTGTGAGACTAACAACCTCCACTGGTTCTTCTTCCTCTTCTTCTTCTTCTTCTTCTTCTTCTGCTGCTTCTAGTTTTGAATCAGGAGAGCATGGTGTATAGCTCTCACTCGTTTCTACTTTAGGCACTGCAGTTGAATAACTGTCACTTGATTGTCCTTCAGGTACTATTTCAACCGTCTTGGATTCAACTATCCTTTGCATGAAGATATTATCTTCAGAATATGCCTCGTAGCCAGAATCTGGTTTTCTCATATGAGCAATCACTTGATTTTCTAATTGGCAAAACATTGTATGAAGTCCATACCGCTGGACTTTCCTGTCAAAGGAATTAGGAGTCTCTCTTCTCAACAAAGAGAGTAATGCATTATAGCATCCGGCTAACCGGATCATCTACCCAGAATCACACCGTATGAACTGGGTTACAACTTAGTATGATGCCAAAAAAAACTTTTTATATCAAAATATCTTTGCACCCTTTTATTTTAAAAAAAAAAATTCTAAAATTTGTTTTAATAAAGACCTTTTTAAAAAAATTAACAATTTCCTATATATAAGTTTAATTATTATTATTTTTAAGTGAAATGGATATTTAAAAAAAACATAATCAAAATATATATATAGAAATTATATTTTTTAATAAAAAATTTTAGAAAAACAAATAATAAAAATTTAATTAAAAAATAAACCTTTTTTGTAAACCCCGATGGGATTCGAACTGAAGACCTCCGCCGTCTACTTGACAATCTTAGCCGCTGCACCACGTGGCTACTGATGGTAGGAAGGAACCAAAAAACAAATTTAAACCTCCATTAATTGCGAAGAGACAAAAAAAATAAAAAACCTTTTTTTTTACCCCGACGAGATTCGACCCCGGGTCTCTTCTCTGCAAGGTGGGGGACTTGACCGCTAGACCATTCTAGCCAGATGGTATAAGAAAGGAAGGAGGATATTCTTCATCTGGTGGTTTAAAATAGTTTGAAAAAAAAAATTAATCCCACATTCAATGGGCAAAGAGTGTGTCCAGGCTTTATCAAATCCTGCGAACACTCTATAGGTCAATTACCTTCGGGCAATCGATCTTGCCAACCTTTTTCTTGTCAGTTGACCAAAAAAACTCCACCACATGGCACACACCCGAAGCATCCACGTCAGCACTTGTCCACTTTTGCTCGCGTTCTACCACGTCGTCCATGTTAGCTCCTGGTCAGCTCTGCCACGTCCACGTCAGCGCCTGGTCAGCTCTGCCATGTCGTCCATGTTAGTGCCTGGTCAGCTCTACCATGTCGTCCACATCAGCACTCATCCACGTCTGTCATGTCAGCCATGTTCCACATCAGTAGTTGTCGTCTAGCTTCGTTGCCATGTCAGCCTACTGTCAGTGTCCAATTAAATCCTTGGGATCCGTGCACTCCTCAGGATCTGTGCGACCACCTCTTCATCGCTTCTCAGGATCTGTGTGCTCCTTGAGATTCATGCGATAGCCTCTCCACTACTCCTCGATATTTGTGCGATAGCCTCTTCATTGCTCCTCGAGATCCGTATGCTTTGGCTTTCGTGCCTTACCTTGGCCCTCGAGATTCGTGCTCCCTTTGCTCTGATACCAGTGTGATTCCAAGATTAAATTAACCTTAGATTAACATTAGCCAAGGAAAAACAATTGACACGAATAATAATTAAAGCTGAAATTATTCATTAAACTAACCAACATGATAATTACATTATAATAAACCTTATATAGGCTTAGAACATGCGCAATAGTAGGAAAGGGAAGGTGGAGGAAGATCGGGGAGATTAGAGAGTACGAAGGAGTAGGAAGTGGAGTGGGAGGTGGCAATGAGTGTGGGGAGAGGAAGGGAGTGGAGTGATAAGGGAAAATGGACGGCAGGAAAGGAGGAAGGAGAATGGAGGGATAAGGAGAAAATAAAGGTAAGGGAGAAAGAATATCATGCCGACCATCCGACAAGATTAGCCGACAAAAGGTAAGTGTGTTCACACTGGGCTTAGAAAAACTAGATTTTTCTAAGCCGTTTCAAGCTAAGTCCTGTTCACACTTGCTACACCAAGGAACATAGACCTCCTTTGATAGGTGGTCCATCTAGTAGTTGGAGCCTTGTTAAGGAATGCAATCAACAAAATGATACAATCGATAAAATATCTGTGACTGAGTACACCGACAACAAAAAAATATTCCAAATTTGGATTCCAATAAACCACTAGATCAATTGAAGAGAATAATCAAACTTACCCAAAATAATACCTGAAAGTAAATAAAAATAAAATCCCAAAAAAAATTGGAGCTTTGGAACCCTGGGATCTGACATAGCCAGAGAAGTCTAATAGCTGGTCCACCCCCTACAACCCATCGAAACTAGGAGACCCCACGAGATGAAGGGGCCATCCGCAAATTCCTTCCTCAAAAGTCATTGAGGCTAAGGTCTCCCCTAGAGTTGGATTAGAGAAGGAACAAGACTAGAAAGAACCGCAAGGAAAGATCCCCCAAAATGGCACCCACATCCAATAAGTGTCCCATCAGTCGTCAGGTAAAAATACTAAACATCCACAAACCAGAGTGACCCAGTAGTACAAGTATGACTCCACACACATTGAAAGCACAAGGTCTCCCCCTATATTTGAATCAAGGAAGGGGTAAGATCAAAGAATTTTATAAAGAGACACCCGACTAACCAACATATGCAACCAAAAACAAGATCTCAGAGAGCAAAACCCAACAAAAGGACATAGAAAGCTCCCACTCAAAGAGAAAGGGTTTGAAATCACAAGAGCAGGAGGCTCAAGCCCTCTCTACCACGATAAATCTTAGACCCTCTCCATTTCATGATAGTTATAAACATAAAACATATAACATTGTAAATATTTGAATGAACACTTTATATAAAACATAAACTTAAAACATTTAAAATTAATATAAATTAAAAATTAATAAAATAATAATTATAGTTTCTTAAGTTTCTAAAAAATATTTGAACACTGAAGTTTAATGTTTTTTTTTTGAAAATTTGAAAAACTTGTATTAATACAAAAGGCAATTACACAAGGGAGAAAACTCATCCCAACCAGCAGCAGAGAACTAGACAACAAGCGGAGAGCACAAAGGCAACGCAAACCCCATAGAGCACAGAAGACAACAAGGCGCGAAAACGCGACATGTCACGAAATCGTGACATGTCATGAAATCACGGCAATCAACCCCGTTGCGGCCGCAGCAGCGCCAACAGTCATGAAAATGCGACATGTCGCGATATCGCGACAGACAAAGCCCTCCGCGTCCGCTCGCCAAAAAAGTCGCAAAATCGTGACAGAAACTCCCTCCAACGGTCTATCATCCCAGGCGTCGCGAAATCGCGACAAGAACTCCAGGAAGCATCAAATCTCCAAAAGGGTCGCGAAATCGCGACGAAATTTCTTTGAAGCGTCCAGCAAGCAAAAGTGTCGCGATATCACGACATATTCTCATCTTGACTCCCAGTCCGCAAAAGTGTCGCGATATCGCGACAATTTTTACCAAATTCATGAGTGTGCCAAAAGTGTCGCGAAATCGCGACGAATTTTCCTTTCAGTTCCCAATCTTCAAAACTGTCGCGATATCGCGACAAGTTATCCTCATTGCAACTTGTCTTCAAAATTTTCATGATATCGTGACAATTAATCCAGATGACGCCAGTGTGCCCCAACTGTCGCGATATCGTGACGATTTTACCATGCAGCTTCCGATCGACAGAAATGTCACGGAATCGCGACGAAATGTGCCCTTTGCTCAAGTTCACCAAAAGAGTCGCGATATCACGATGATAATCCTCATTGCAGCCAGTCTTCAAAATTGTCGTGATATCACGACAAGAAATCCAGTTGATGCCAGTGTGCCCCAACTGTCGCGATATCGCGACAATTTTACCATGCAGCTTCCAATCGACAAAAATGTCACGATATCGCGACGAAATGTGCCCTTTACTCAAGTTTACCAAAAATGTCACGATATCGCGACGATAATCCTCCTTATCATCCCTGCGCCAAAAACGTCACGATTTTGCGACATGTCACGATTTCGCGACATGTTCCTTTCTAAGGTTGAGAAGGCAAAACCTATCGTAATATCGCGACAACTTCCAAAAAGAGGTCACGACGCCGCTACATGTCACGAAATCATGACATAAAACTTCCTTAGCAGCAAAAACTTTGCACATTATCATAGGTAGCATTCAAGGCCTTGCCGAATCCCAGCATCCTCCACAGGCATATCACTATGCATCTGCACTCCAACTTCCTTCTCAGCACCTATCTTAGCAAGGAAATCGGCCGCCTTGTTGAAATCCCTACTCACATAGATGGGAACCACATCATCTAATTATTTCCAGAGATCCTTTATCTGAGAGACAAGACTCCGCAACCTCCAGGCTTGCAAATCAAAGTTCCTCAAGCAATCGAGAGCTCCCACCAGAATTTGGGAGTCGGACTCAAGAATTATCTTTCTATGGCCCTGCTTGACAGCCCAGATAGAAGCAAATTTAATAGCCAAGGCCTCCGCTTCATTGTTTGTGGCATGACCCAGACCGTGCAGTTCCCAGTAAAGCACGGACCCACCATGATCACGACACACAACTCCAGTACCAGCACTACCCGGATTTCCTTTTGTAGCTCCATCAGTATTGATTTTGATCCAGCCTGCTGGGGGAGGGTGCCATCTATCCTGAGCCTGTCTTTCAAGAGCAACAACTCCATCAAGCAGTGGCACAGAAACAGACTGATGTTCCTCCTCAACGTAGATGGCAACTGTTTCCACCACTTTGCTCCATATAACCTGCCATATTCCATCAAGTGAAGAGAATGTTTCATGAAAAATGCGGGCATTTCTCTCCAGCCACACCTGCCACCAAATAAAAATAAAACCCAGCTCCCAGCCAATTCGAAGAGCTTTGGATTTAAATATGCCTCTCTTCCATCGGTTCCAAATATTGGTCCGATTCACCTCACTGTTGGCTTGAATTTTGAAGTGGGAAAACCAGCGCATCCAAATCTGCCGTGAGAAGGGGCATTCAAACATCAAATGATCAGCAGTTTCCTCATGCTTGTGGCATAAAACACACTGAGAAGGACCGATGATGCCTCTGTGTCTAAGATTGTCAAAGGTGAGAATTCCATTGTGCATAAGTTGCCAGGCAAAAAAATTCACCTTCGGCCAACCCTTGGGGTGCCATATCTTCTTCCAAACATGGACCGGGAAAGAGTGTGGGGGGGCTCTGGAAGAATCTGGTTAAATCCCTCCTTCACAGTGTAAACCCCAAGGTTCCCAAAGCCCCAAGAAAGTTCATCCTCTTCATCCCGCCCAGTAAGAAACCTGGCTTTCAAAATTTTTTCTAAGATTGGTGCCAGCTCCGGTGGGATTGGAATTGGCCATTCTTCCAACCTCTTGAACTTTTTGAACTTGTACTCCCCAAAGTGGCTGGTATTGAAATAACTCTCAATATGAATCCATCCCTTGTCTTCTATGTCTGATTTAATGGGTTGCAATTCTGGAAACACAACAATGATGGGAGGGTGCTGATCCCAGGAGTCAGTCCAAAAACGGGCCTTCTCCCCTCTCCCCACTTTCCAAAATAATTGATCTTTGATAACTTGAGCTCCCAGCTTGAGAGTCTGCCAAACTAAGGATCCATTACCCTCCAAAGGGAAACGTCCAAGATCATTGGGGTGAGCATGGCCAAGGTATTTGCTAGAAAGAATTCTGCTAAAGAGGGATGTTGGCTGGGAAATCCACCTCCAGTACAATTTACCGACCAAAGCTTGATTATTAAGCTTGGAGCTTCTCAGTCCTAGCCCTCCTTTATCCTTGGGCTGGGTGACCTTATCCCATCCAACCAAGGCCCATTTCTTCTTCCCTTTTGCACCCTCCAATTAAAAGCTTCTGGCCATTTTGTCAAGCACTTTCCATATAGAATGTGGGGCAGCCAGGATGGAGAATTTATATATTGGCATTTCCTGAATAACTGATTGAACGTAAGTTAGTCGGCATCCATAGCTTAACCATTTATGAGACGAATGATTCATTTTCTCTTTTATGCCATCTAAAAGATCCTTCTAGATATCAATTTTTAGTTTTTTGAAATGCAGTGGAACCCCCAAGTAAACAACAGGTAGAGAAGTCCTAGTAAATCCCAGGATCTCAGTAACTCTTTCCTGTAACCTTCGGTCAAGATTGAAGAAGACCACTTTGGATTTTGTATCATTAATGACTTGATTTGAGGCCCGAAGGTAGATGTTTAAAGTATCTCTAATTCCTCTTGCTTCCCTGAGGCTGGCCACTCCAACCAATCCTGTGTCATCCACAAACTGTAAGTGGGTCAAAACTTTTGTCCCCACTTTAATACCTGTTATCACACCTAGTTGTCGACTTCTCAGGAAGAGTTTGCCTAATCCTTCTGCTAAGATGAGGAATAGGTAAGGAGAGAAAGGGTCCCCTTGACGAAGACCCCGAGAGGCTCCAAAAGGAGTCGAGGGGAGCCCATTGATTAGAACAGAGAAAGAAGGTGTGGAGATACAGCTCATGACCCAGTCAATCCAGTCCTGAGAGAAGCCAAAGGCAGCCATCATCTTTGCCAGGAAGCCCCACTCCACCCGGTCATAAGCCTTAGACATATCCAACTTTATGAACATTCCTTTGTTGCCTGAAGTTTGCATTGTATGGATTGCCTCCTGAGCAAGGACCACTTCATCCAAGATCTGTCTTCCTTCAACAAAACCCCCTTGCTCAGAGGAAATTATTTTATGGAGAAAAGGTTTTAGCCGTTCAGCCATAATCTTCGTGATTATTTTATAAATAACATTGCATAAGGCAATCGGTCTGAAATTAGAGAGATGAACCCCCCCTCCCCTTTTGGAATTAAAGTGATGAAGGTGTGATTGAGAGCCTTAAGCATTCTTTTATTAGTTCTGGACTCCTCTGCGACAGCCAAAACATCTTTCTCCAGAGTATCCTAGAAGGCCTGAAAGAATTCTATAGGAAAGCCATCTGGACCTGGCGATTTTCCCGTGCTCATCCCAAAGACCACTTTCTTTAGTTCATCACTGTCAATGGGTCTAAGGAGAGTCTGATTCTCTTCGTGAGAGATAATAGAAGGTATGACATTAATAACTTCATTTTGGGCTTCCACATCTTGTTCCCCACTTTCCTTAAAAAGGTTTGAGAAATAATCCATTGAGTGGAAATGCATTCCAGGGAGAGTATCAAAGGAGTGTCCATTCTCATCGTGAAGGACTTCCATGTTATGCATTTGTCTCCTTGCACAGGCTGAGCGGTGGAAAAATTTTGTATTTCTATCGCCTTCTAGTAACCAAGTGATTCTTGCTCTCTGTTTCCAATAAATTTCCTCTTGATTATCAATGTCCTCAACCGCTTTGCGCAGAGCATCATCCTCAGCTTTAAGGTGCTCAGTTATGGTACCTTCCCTGAAGTGTTTTTGCACCTCCTCCCATCTAGCCATCAAGGGGGCTCTTTGGAGCTGGAAGTCCGACTTATTATTTTGTCTCCACTGTTTCAATTTACACTTGAAAAAATGGAGTTGTTTATGGAATTTGAACATTGCAGTCCCCAAGGGTAGGCGGCCTTCTTCCCACCACTGTGGAATTTTCCTTCGGAGATCCTCCTTTTGCAACCAAAAATTTTCAAATTTGAATGGCTTATGGTGTTGACTTGTCATCGGCCCTCCCTCCAACAAAAGGGGATAGTGGTCCGAGACTGGACTTTCCAAAATTTGGAACTTAAGATTCCATTTAATAAATGCCTCTTCAGAAACCAAAAACCGGTCTAACTTAACCTTCCTGCTTGTGTGGCTCTCTCCTCTTGTTTGTCCAAGTAAAGTAGGTTCCAGGGCCTTTGATGTCAACCAGATTAAAGGCTTGGATTTGGGCAATCAAGAACCGGTCCCCAGGATCCAAAGCTGGGGCACCACCTTCCTGATCCCTAACAGACAATTTGGCATTAAAATCCCCGACTATGATCCAGTCAAAAACTTCTCAGGATGACCTCATGTTGTGTACAGCTTGCCATTGGAGCCGCTGGCCATCAAAGCATTGAGCCCCATAGAAGTTTGTAATAAGAACATGTTCAGCTGTGGCTTTGTTTCTAAACATAAAAGTGAGAACACCCCTCCAAGCTATGTGTTCTAAAGTTGTCCAAACTTGAGGGTTCCAGAGAGTAACAATCCCCCCCGAGGCACCCTGAGCAGCCACATCCATATAATCAGCACCCCGCCATATTCTGTTAGCAGTCTTGCACATAAGATCTATAGACATTTTTGTCTCTTGGATGAGCAAAAAGTCTGTTTTACATTTTCCTAAAAGTCCTTGAACAACAGATTGATGGGTTCTGCTGTTTAAACCCCTAACATTCCAAGATTGAATAATCATTGAGGACCTTGTGAGCAATAATACTCAATTGGCCTCACTGATCCTCCATTGATCAGCTTGTCTCCTTGTACTGCTAGTAGATCCTTATTGGATTTTTTGCCTGCTCCTTGGGAATTACTGTTTTTAGACCTCTTCTCCACCTGGGAAATCCCTAGAACCGGAATTTCCTTGTTATTTTCAGAGCTTCCCATATTGACGTCCTTAATAATCGGTTGTGCTGGGGAGTGGATTACCAGTGTCCCTGAGTTCTCTGGCTGCCTTGTCCCAGAAGGTTCCATTACCTGTTCTAAGACCGAAGTAAAAGAAGGGAAAGCCTGAGAGTGAATGTTAATATCCTCAACATTCCCATCCACTCCTTCCATAACTTGGTCCTCTTGATCTACTAGGGATTTAAAGATTTCATACCGATTGGTTGGTTTAAGTTGTGCCTACTCCTTGGAATTTTTCTTTTTATTTCTCCTTCGCTTCGGTTGTTCAAAACCATCTTTCTGGAGATCAGAATCCTGAGGAATACTAGATGGATCTTGGACAGGGGTAAACTTGCCCTCTCTGGGGTGATTTGGATTTCCAAGCGGCACCTCCACTTTTGTGCTCAGAATATTTGGGCAGAACCTCGCCAGATGGCCGTGCTTATGGCAGACTCTGCATCTAAAAGGTAGTGCCTCATAATCTAACTGTTGTATCCAGGAGAGCCCTATCAACTCAAGTTCCACCTCGACTGGTAGAGGCTGGCTAATGTCCATTTCAACACAGATCCTAGCAAAGACAGCTGTGTTTCCCTCTATAGTGTCTCTGGAGACTCCTATAAATCTGCCTAATGAGTTACCAATCATTTCTAAAACCTGCTCACCCCAGAACTCCATCAGGAGAGAATACAATCGAATCCAGACCGGGACTGCCGTGGGTTCGATACGAGGGTCAAAACCCACTCTCCAAGGTTGAACAAATAACCCAACCGGGCCATGGTTCCTCTTCTCTGATTCAAATGCTCTATTTCTATCTGCTAAAGAAGAGAAACTAATAATGAAATATCCATTACTAATAGGCCATAAGGAGTACTCACCTAGTGGCTCCCAATTTTGTCTAACCCAGGTGTGCAGAAAGTTCAGAGTGGGACGGATACCCATGAATTTGCAAATCAGGTCGTGATGAGCACGATAGGAGATTGTGTCTTTGACCAGTTTCGGTTCTATAATAATATTTGGTCTGGAAGTTGATTGCGGAAGGCAACCGTTAACTCGGTGTGTAGAAGCACCCTTGCCAGCGTTCTTGAGTAACGTCTGAAAAGTAGTCCTCTGCGCTTCACCAGTGGAGGGCGAGGGGTTTTCTTTCAGCATCTCAGCATATGAACTCTTTTTTCCAGCATAAGAGACTGGAGGAGACCCCATCGGGCCCTCCCGGAACAGCTTACAAGTATTCAAAGTAGAGCAGAAACAATCAAACAAAGCTCTGGGAAGATCTGTCGGGCCAGAGGCCCACGAGCAGCACCCGACGCCGGTTCAGAAGTTTTCCCGCCAAATCGCCAGAGCACGCGCAATCCTCAGTTATTCTCCAACCACATCAACACTGAAGTTTAATGTTACAAAACAAAAAAAAACACTTTATTTAATAATAATACCTAGACTTGTAAAACATTTAAAATTAATATAAATAAAAAAATTATTAAAATAATAATTATAGTTTCTTAAGTTTTTAAAAAATATTTGAACACTAAAATTTAATGTTTCCTTTTAATGTTTAATGATATTAAAAATAGAATATACTACCTCAACTATAAGAATGCACCTAATGAGAAATTTGAATATGAGGTGAGGTGCTTCTTTAATATGGAAACATATTGTAGAAGCCAAGCAATTGATTCTAGACAAGACCTCTTGACTTTGAGGTGATGGAGCTCAAATTGACCTTTGGCATGATCCTATTCTTGACAAACCTCCTATTCTAAGTAGTTGCAGCCCAGCTCTCAAAGAAGAGTTACAACATTTACAAATATCTAAGCTCTCTGAAATTTTGTATTGGCACAACAATGTTGTGGAATGGAGGAAACGTCCTCTGCCATTTCCCCTAACTTTTGAATGAGAACATTTCAAGAAATAACACACAAATATGAAACTGCTATGACAACAAAATATGGACCAGTTTATTTGGGATGACATCAATATTCTGGTGTTTATACTGTTCAGATGGGTATTTAAATGTAACTTGTTGGAATTCCAAATAAAATATTGGCTATGATTTGGAATCTAAAATTGCCTCCCAGGGTACAAATATTTTATTGGTTAGTTCTTCAAAATAAGATCCTCACATGTGATAACTTACAAAAAAGGAATATTGTTGGCCCCCATGTGTGTTCAAGATGTATGAAACACAATGAAACTATGCACCACTTATTATTTGAATGTAGCTTTGCTACACCTATATGGTTAAAGATAGCCTTCCAATTTGGCTCTCCCCTGTCTAGTACTCTCAACTTGGAGCAATGTTTAATCAATTGGCAATCAAATTATAAGTGAAGTCTTAAGGGGAAGCCTCTAATCAAATCCCTTTGGAATGTCATCCCCTTCTTTGTTATATGGAACATTTGGAATAACAAGAACAAGTTGATCTTTGAAGGTAAAAAGGAAAATAATACCATCCTCACTGAAAGAATAGTCAGAGACCTTGCGACCAATTTCAAAGCCACATTCAAATATAGACAAAATTAGCAATTTTTAACTGTGAAGGAATTGAATCTTATCAGTCAGTTTGATCTTCAAGAATTCATATTTACCAGCATGAATATTTTAGCTATAATGCCCCCAAAGATACATTACGCTACCTTGTTGTTTGATGGGGCATCTAAGTCTAATCCTGGCATAGTTGTTGCAGGGGCGAGTGATCATGAAAGAGGATGGGAGGCTTACCCTCAATTATTGTATCAACCTTGGAATTTCTTCTAACAATGTTGTAGAAGCTTTGGCTTGTGAGTTTGGATTGAAGATGGCTATTCAGCAGCAGATAAGACACCTCCACATTTATGGGGATTTTGTCCTTATTATAAATGCTCTCTCCTTGTCCTTATTATAAATGCTCTCTCCAAGAACAATTTGGTTGCCTCCATTCAGCTTCAACTCATTTTGATTAGAATGAAAGAACTAATTTCAAATTTTACTCAAGTGCATTATTTCCACGTGGAATTTAAGAGGACTGCAGATGCACTTAGTAATAGTGCTATTAAAAACAAATATTCCAATCTCAAAATTACTAGGAATAAATCTTAGCAAAGAGGAGGATACCTGAGCTTTATGTTGCCGATTCTGTTTTTTATTTTCCTTCTTCTATTGAATGTTAGTGCCTTAGTCCTTTGAAGCTTTCTGATTTCTGGTAACCTCCTCGTACCTTTTGTATACTGACTACCTATGTTTTGTGGTGCATGTTGCTCCTAAGTATCTTTTGTCTGATTATGGCCGTAGTTTTTGGGGGCTATCATTTCACGCCAGTCAATTCTCAATTCACTTAACTTCTATCTTCTGTCTCTCCACTTCGTCAAATATCAATTCACTTAACTTCTGTCTCTCCACTTTGTCAAATCATAAAATTTACAGTCAGCTTTTTCGATGATATATCCACAACCGTCCGCAAGTCTTTCTTACGTATTCCAACTGAAAGTATCGTCTATATTACAGTTAAAAATTGCTTTCCCTGTATTGCAATCAGAGTTTTACAGCATTCTATTACATCTGTTCTCTATCACATCAGTGCATTTCGTTTTCATTCAGTGTTAAAGTTTGAGCGTTATGTGAACGTCTTTGCCGTTGTTTCACATCATATACGGCCGAGTCCATCTTTCGATCATCTTTGAAAGCTTGTTATATACATACATTACTGGAGTAATTAGGCAAAAACATTTCTCCATTGGACAGACCGATTGAGGCAAAAACATTACCACAGTTTTAGTCTTTGGCCGGCCTCATGCCCTATGGCAGGTAGCAGTGACGTTACTCGAGAGTAAGTGCGGTGGGGTTATAATGAAAGTCACTACAATGGAACAGGAGACCCACGAAAGATCATGGAACATATCCAGTTCGCCCATATCTTGGAACATGAACAATATGTCGATGGGTTCGTAAGAAAGTGAATGCTGTGTTTTAGGGTAAGTGTTTGTTTGGTTAGGTATTTATTAAGGAAATATTAGGTTTAAACTTGGGAGCAGCCTATTTGCAAAGGTAGTAATCTAATCTAAATTCATGAGTGCGATGTTCCTACATAGGTTTAATGGAAACTATGTAATTTGAACCTGAAATAAAACCAATTGAAGTATTATAGTGAAACGGAATACCATTACAGTGAATTATTGGATTTTATAGTATAATTGTAACCAATTGAAGTATTATAGTGGAAAAGAATATTATTGGATTTTTCCCTCTTCCTTATCAATTATTGGCATTACAGTTATGTTTTGTTGTGTAACTAAGAAGCATCCACAGCTGTAGACTAGACCCACAAGGAGCATCCTTTAGCCAAAGTCATTTCATTCACTTCACGTTCATTATGTTTTGATGTTTAGTTGGAATGAAGGATATTCCGTTTTTATCCGTCCCTTACAGATTTCTGCGGATGGGATGGGGGCCCTTGAAAATTGACTTTCAAATTGAAGGAAATGTTATGCACTCTAGCGGTGGAATACAAAACCTGATGCTAAAGGTCAAAAAAAAGGTATAGCTACAGTTGAGAAAAGAAAGATTGCTATGAGCGAGGCTTCTGCGACGGAATAAGAAAATTCTTTGGAAGAAATTCAAAGGGTTCTGTTAGAGCCAGGATTTTTGAAACATCCAAACATATTAGATATAAAATTTCTCTTTGGACAGGTGAATTCTAAGAGCCCTTTAATATTGCAGGGTGAGAGAATATTTTGTTCTTTCATGAAAAAAAATGAGAAAACACAGAATATTTTATAAGGATATTATAGATTTTTGCCGAAAACTTTATTGCTGGTTAAGCACCCATCATTCATATATATTAGCTCTCCATCATGCATATATATTAACTCTCCTTAATTTATAAGGTATTTTACATGTTACAATCAATTATTAGTCTATTTAGTCCATTCGTTATCATAAGTTTAATTATTTATTGTCATTTTATAAGGTATTTTACTTGTGAGATTGAAACCTATTACACTATAAAACTTTTTATGAAGAACATAAGCTTATATTAAGAGGGGTGAACAGTATAAGATCACCTTTTACTTTTCTTTCCCAAACAATATTAATCAATATAATCAATGACAATATTAATAACAATAACCAAAGCAATGCATAAATCATCACACACAATAGATACACCAATTTAGCATGGTTCACCCAATGTGGGTTACATCCCCAGAGAAAATATTTCTCAAACAATCTCTTGGGAATTCTTTCCCTATTACAATATTTATGGATCTCTGTCCAAAGGAGATGCTGATCCCCTAAATCTGGTTTGTGGATCTCTATCCATAAGAGAACTCCTCCTCTGCTCTGGCTGGTGATCCTCAAGAAGACAACGACTCCACTGCAATGACTGGTGGATCTCTCTCCACTTGAAGACTCTTGTCCTCACTCAAAAGACCTATCCTCAAAGTCCTGGCTGATGGATCTTTCTCCATTGGAGACTCTATCCTCTCTACTCTGTCACCTCCAAAGCTTTGTCTCAATGCTATATTAAACACAGTCCAGTCGGTCTAGCACAACTTTATTCAACTCTTGCACTAAACATAGTCTAGTCGATCTAGCACAAGTCCACTGAAATATGCACTAAACACAGGTCCACTCAGAACCTGCACAACTCTACTCAACAAGTCCACTCAGAACCTGCTCAAATCTACTCAACAGGTCCACACAGAACTTGCACAACTTTTCTCAATAGGTCCACTCAGAACCCGTCTAAATCTGCTCAACAAGCTCACACAGAACTTGTCCAAATCTGCTCAACAAGCTCACACAGAACTTGTCCAAATCTCCTCAACAAGCTCACATAGAACTTGTCCAAAGCTCCTCAATCACTTTCTCGACTCAATCTCATAGAAGCATAAAAAGTTTTGTTAGAGACTCAATATGTTCTATACTCAAAACTCAATGTCTTTCTCAACTCAATCTCGTAGAAGCATAAAGAGAATTGATAGAGACTCAATATGTTATATTATCACAAACTCAATCACTTTCTCAACTCAGAATATAAAATAGTTTATTTTATGGAACTTGAACAACCACTTCATACATCCACTTGACTAGGACTCTACTCAACCAATCACTCAAGAAACAACTCTTGCTCATAAACCCTAGTCGAAGCATGTATCATCCAACTCAAAATGTTTCCAACAATGCTCAACAAAAAATCTTACATAACAATGATACTCATGATATTTTCAAACCATAGTTCAAGTTCTTTACATAACAACTCACTTCAACAACCATGCTCATCAAATAATGTTTTAATCACAACTCTCAATTTTAGCAAACCTTGAAGCATTAACTCAAACACTTCACTCAACCAATGATCTCAACAACAATGCTAATAAAACAAGGTTTTAATCTCAATTCTCAAATCAGAAAACCTTGAAGCAATAACTCAACCACTTTCGAAAAGGAAACCCTAATCAAGTCCTTTTCACTCCAAACTTAATTTTCAATAAAGCCAATCAATCAACTCAACCAAAGAAGAATTTGCTCATACCTTTTGAATATCAAGGATTTGATCTCACAAATCTGCCACACTCACAAATTTCTCTTTTCCAATATTAATTAGGGCTAGAAGACTTCAATAAAAATCACAATGCAAAATACACCTTATAACTCCAACTTAATTTTAACATCCACCAAAATCCTCTTTTAATAAAAAAAACCCTTGTACAAATAAAGTCAATGTCCAAAAGCCTTAGTATATCAATATTTCAATTAAGACTTAAATATCACCTTATTTCTCCTAATGACAAAATCAATTAACACCACTTGGCAATAATCAATCTTTCAAAAACTCACTAATAACCCTTAATAACTTTCAACACATGCAAATACTTTTATTCTAAATATAATTTCTCACCACCTTATATCTCTATACCCACATTACTTATATCCTCTTTAAAGAGCAAAACTTTAACCAAAATCCCCTTTAAAGAGCAAATCTTTAACCAAAAGGATTTCCATACCTCAACATGGGCTTGAAGGATATATATCCATGAGAAATCAGTGTGCACTTTAAATACCACACAAACTCTTACTTGTAAAACTGTTCTGGCAAAAAGATACCTGGCAGGTTTTGACATGTGAATCTTTACTTCATAACACAGTCGCTTCAACTGACTGCTCTATTGACCCTCTTGGAACTTAAAGGCGGATCGGTATAATTTATTTCTTTCATAATGCAGCAAAAAAAAAAGTTTCAAACTTCTACTACCGCCCAGTCTCGATCACGAAACCTTGCTCAAAGAGCCTTAACTTCCACTTGGCATCCAACTCCACTATCGTAGTGGATGAGATTAACAATGACGAATGTTATTTTTATTTCCCGACCTTCGAAAGGTATGAAGCTCTATCACAGAAACAAGACGACTGCTGCATTTTTCACATTAAACTGCGCATACCTTACTTCACTGCGGTCGTTTGAATTTCGCGTAACCTCGGTAATTACTTCACTCCCCTTCTTGCTTTTCGAATTGCGTGCGCCCTCATCAAAACTTGCTCTCCTTCATTTTTTTTGTTACTGAACAAATCTCGCACAGCGCTATCTAATTTCGACCAAGGTGTATTATGTTCGAGCACACTCTAATGCGAAGGATGTTTTGTCCTTTTCTTCGAACAAACTTTCTTCGGGCTCTTCTTAAAACGTCGCAACCCCCTTTTTAAAGCATGCACACCTATCTATTAAAACCTTCAATGGGCTACCTTATATAGTATTTAGGCTTTGTTATAAAGCGACGTAGGCGGGTGTATAAGTGTTCGACTGGTCTTATGTCGACGCTTTGCATTTGTCTTGAATATGTACCTTGTACCTTTATAACTTTTTAATTATTTAATTTTAAATTGTTTAATTAAACAATTTAAATATTAAAGAATTTAACAAGTTTTCTTTAAACGTTGGGCCATTGGACTTTGCCTTATTATGTTATCCAACCATGGTTTTAACAAGACTTTTGACTTATGTTTCTCATGACATTAAAATGAATATTTTGAAGCTTATTTGTAAACAACTTGTATTACTCTTTTGGGTCTTTTACATCAACGGTTGTTTGCTCCTTGACATCGATGACAACTTGACATTAATGATGACTTTATCCGGTGACATTAATGACAACTTGACTTAGGGACTCAAAATGTCCAACATTTCACTCTAAATTTATTTGTCAAAATCCATTGGACAAAATGGTTGAAAGTGTGAAAAAACATAGATTAGATAACAATCAATCCTAGGACCTTCTAATCAAATGACATTAGCTCAACTAGTTAGATTCCTCGACTTTCAAGGAAGAAACTTAGGTTTAAATCTTTTTTTTACAAGAAAAAAATCATAATTTTATTTCAAGAAAGAAAGAAAATTACACTTCTCAGGTGCCTTGGCACAAACAAAAACCCAGATAAAAGCAAATTACTAGGAGTCAAAATATAATTACAGTTGAGCAGATCAAAGAGGTAAACCCATATTCAAAATAGCATGGGGATAATAAGGATAAATATCCTTATATATTGATACTTAATCATCAAAATAACCTCTGAGTTTAAAACCTGGATAGAAATTAGTGAAAAAGAAACCAACAGGAGGAAAAGAAACAATTAAAAATTACCATAAAGCTATAATAAAATGAACAGGCCCACAAAAAAAACCCAGAGCTAGCATAGAAACTAGGGTTATAATATGTGGGTGAAAGAAGAAACTCCATCCTTGTTCTCTTCCATTTGCAGGAAACCACTTGAAACATATTGACCTTATTTTGATAACCTATCTATTTCTTGATTTAATTCTCTATAAACATTAGTAAAAGAGATATTTTCAAAAAAGGAAATCACCTCCAATAGTTCTTCTCCCACCGGTATAAGAAAATTATTTTTTAATTGAGTATATTTATTCATCCAGTTTATGACTAGAGTAGAATCTCCAAACATTTGTATTTTTTTCACATTTCTCTTCGAAGCACACTTCATTAGCAATCTCAATACCTTAAACTCAACAAAATTGTTGGAACCTATCCCAAGACCTACTTTAAATTTAATATAGTGGGTATTTAAGAAGTACAGAATGCCTCTCACGCTACTAAAATTTGATTATATCTAATTAGCCCCACCAAAAAAACCCCATGGTTGAGACTTTTTAATGGACAGATTGTCTATTTATCGAGGTTTTTTATGTTTTCTAGGCCCTTTATTGATTGAGACCAAAGTCCTCACCTAAAATATGACTTGAAATGGGGGTATTAATTTCCCTTCAAAAATAGTTGTATTTTGTGCCAACCATATACCTCAACTTATAAGACATGGTAAAAAAAATTGTTTCAACTATTTTTTCAAAAACCACTATCTTAAGTATTCCTCCATTGTTCCTCAAATATTTTATACTCCAGTTATTTGTTCAGTTTCTAACCAAACCTATTGAGAAAAAAAGCATTTAATTAATAAATGTGTGATGTTTTCCTCCTATGACTGACATAACATACAAATACTTGGAACTTACCTGCTTCTCCTCTATAAAACTTCCCAAGTCAAAGTCTTATTTCTCAAAGCCAATCACATGAAAATAATTGTCTTTTTTGGGACAAATAATTTCTAATTCTGCTTCCACCACCAAGTAGGTCCTTGAGGATGAGGGCCAAAACTTGCATTGTGCCAAGTCTAGTCGTATAGTGACCCCCAAATTTGTTGTATGCTCAAGCAATAGTATCGAGTTCATCTCTCAGCTTGATATGACTCTTATTAAAGCTCTCATTGTAAGCCTTCCACAAAATAGCCTGCTCACCAAAAAGACCCAAGACCTGAACCTGCTTCCAACCTTGGGTCCAAAGACTAGAAGAATTTGATTGGCCCAAATGATGAAGAAAATAAAAACCCTTATCTTGTAAAGAAATTATCATAGCTTCTGACAAAAAAAAATAATTTCCATAATCCAAAATTGAATCAGCCCCTATTCTAACTTGTTCACCATTGCCCACTTTCCAAGCTAAATATTTTCCAATCATAGGAAAGGCATGTACTAGTGCCTTCGATTGAATGAAAATATTTTTAATGTTTTTTTGTGGACTTATGATCCAATCCAGAAAAGCCCCTGGACAAATATACTTATGTTCAACAATATTCCTCCACAATCCTTCTCTGGTCAAAATCCTCTTGTTGTGACTATCTCACAACTAACCCCAATATTGGGGACACACTTGAAATTTTAGAAAATGTGAACTAATGGGGCACAATTGAGCAATTTGGTTTTCACTTTTGTTGTTATTTTGTTGTTTGGTTTTTTGTTATTTTTTCATGTGTTATTTTGTTAGTTGTTATTTCATTGTTATCATTTTGTGGTTGTTAGCATTTTATTTGTTGTTATTTTATTCTTATCATTTTGTCGTTGTTATTTGTTGTTGGTGTTATCATTTAGGTTGTTGTTATCATTTTATTTGTTGTTATTTTATAGTTATTATTTTGTTATTGAATTTTATTTTAGTTAGTTCATCACTTAGTTTATTATTTAATTGTCTTTTAGTTATTAATCTCTCTCAGCCTTTTGTTATGACGTGCATTCTAAAAAATTGTTTGTTCTTACTTCACAGGTGAAGGATACAACACGTGGCAAGGGAAGAAACACATAACCCAAGGGGCATGTGATAGAGCATAGTAGCGGATCTCACAGGGGCACGTGGAAGAATGGACTAGGTCAACAAGGAGCATATGGTAGGCCAAAGAAAATTCAACGCTTGTGCAAATGGATAAGAGATTAGCTGAAGGTAATCAATTCAATTGCTGAGCGGGTTTCCTTTTGAAGTGCTTGAGGAGTCATCATGCAACCCATGTGGGATAGAATAAAACCCTAACCAAAGTTAAAGATCCACCAATGGGCGATGTACACATGGTGGATCACACAACCAATGAGATTAATGCCTGAGATGGGTCAGACACAAGAATATTGGACCACAATCAATGGCTACAAGGAGCATCTATTTATGTTTAGTGATGACTATTTCATAGTGTATATGGGATAATGAGCACCTACCCTGTCAGACAACACTAGGGTGTAATAGCCAAAATCACAGGGGATTAGGGTCATTTAGTTGCAGGGATATGCTCATAATAGCTTGATGCAGTAGAATGGAGACACCGTGATTAGCTTTCACCAAATAACTAAAATGTCTGCCCCATTTGAACCCTAAAACATAACATAATTTTGAAGGAAATATTTCCACATCCACCAGTGAGGAGAACGAAGGTGCTAGACATTAATGTAGTAAGGTTTGGAGCCTCACTTCAAAATTTTGAGTCCTTGGCTGGTGTTGGTTGCAGCGAGAGGAAGTGATAGTGGCGGGCAATAAGTGGTTAGCAACTTGGTCTAGTGGCGGGCAATAAGTGGTTATGGCTTATGCCCTCCCTACCTAGGTTTGAGGTACGGCGGGACTGTTTGGAATAAAGGTGGTAGATTTTGTTAAATTTTTTGAAAGCACCTAAGGTGATTGCATTATTTCGAGCACTTAGGATGTTATAAGGTTTAGATAAAATTTTGTTTTATTTATTTTTGCATTATGTCCCTTTGGTGCCCCTTTTTGTGGGTAATTTTGAGGTATTAGGGGACCAACTTTGGTTCATATGTATTTTTCATGTGGAATATATTTAAAGGTGGACCAAAAGCTATAAGGGAAAAGGAGATATAAGGAGGAATGGAATTATTTGTTTCAGGGTTTCTGTTTTAGGAGTATTGTAAGAATTTAAAAGGGCATATATTTTTGGTTTATTTTGCTTCCATTTTTGTAAAGGAAGTTGAAACAAAAAGGCTCCTGAAATCTTTAAAAACCCATGGAAGCCCATTTTAAAGGGGCTAGAATTTTTTGTAAGCAAAGATATATCATTTTTGATATTTTAATGCATACGAATCTGGAAACTTGCACCTTGTGAGCAAGACTGAAGGAGATTTATTTTTGAGGGTTTTATGTTTAATGCTTGATATTTTTACTGCATTTTGTAGACTTATATCTAGTGTTTAATGTTCTTAGGAGGTTACACTATGTGAAGGTTTATTTGAATGCAAGATTTATTTTCCTTAGAGTCTAGCACTTGATTTGATCAAATTGTGTTTATGCAGGTTTGTTTAGATTGAGTTACCCTTAGAGTTTCTCACAATCTCTAGTTTTTTTGGGTAGGGGAGCATGACGCCGCATTATATTTGCACTTATATTCCTTATTTAGTTTAGTTTAGTTGTAGTTTATTTTTTGCAAGTTTTCTTTTATTTTTGCAAAACCCACTTGTTTAAGTCTTTCAATCTGAAACTCTGAATCCCAAAATATCCTATTTAAATCATAAATTTTATCTAGAAAATATGGAGTCTACATAATCCAAATAATTAGTTTCACAAGCACTTATAATTAAATTTATTTGGATCATCTTTCAGGATATTAAAAGGAATATTTTTGCACAACTTTTTAGTTTGCATAAACAAGATAAAATAAATCTAGGAGGGAGGGTTTCTAACCTACTATTTCACATTAAATTAAAGATAATAAATGGAGTGGATAATTCCACAACACTGATGCAGAAGCATACGAAGGCGAAGCAGCAATCTTGCATCAGCCAAAAATGTTTTTTTTCTCTATGTGCCAAAACTGTCGCGATATCGCGACACTTTTTGACAAACAGGGCCAAGGCGCAAAACGGTCACGAAATCGCGACATTTTCGAAGCAAAGCAGCTTGGGCGCCAAATGGTCGCGAAATCATGACATTTTCGAAGCAAAGCAGCTTGGGGCACCAAATGGTCGCGAAATCGTGACATTTTCGAAGCAAAGCAGCTTGGGCGCCAAATGGTCGCGAAATCGTGACATTTTCGGAGCAAAGAAGCCAAGACGCCAAATGGTCGCGAAATCGTGACATTTTCACAGCAAGGAGGCCAAGGCACAAAATGGTCGCGAAATCGTGACATTTTTGAAGCGATGGAGTTAAGGCACAAAATGGTCGCGAAATCGCGACACTTCCGAGGGCAAGACTGGAGGGCGCAAAATGGTCGCGAAATCGCGACACCTTCGGAGGCAAAGCTCTAAGGCTCAAAGACGTCGCGAAATCGTGACACTTTCGGGGGGCAAGACTTGAAGGCGCAAAGACGTCGCGAAATCGTGACATGTCACGGTTTCGCGGCCCGAATGAAGAAGCCGAGTACGGAAGGCAAAGATGTCGCGAAATCGTGACATGTAGCGGTTTCGCGGCCCGTAGGGAGAAGCCGAGTGTGAAGGGAAAAAGACGTTGCGAAATCGCGACATGTCGCGGTTTCGCAGCCCGAAGGAAGAAACTGAGTGCGAAGGGCAAAGACGTCGCGAAATCGTGACATGTCACGGTTTCGCGGCCCGAAGGCAAAAAGCGAGCACGAAAGGCTTAGGCGTCGCGATTTCGTGACGTGTCACGAAATCGCGGCCCCAAGGAGAAAAGAGAAGCCAAACGCCGGAACGTCACGATATCGTGACCAAAGAGGAGAGAGAAAGTCAGAGAGCAAAGACGTCGCGATATCGCGATAGAACGCTCACGACTCCAGACCAGTCGGCGGTTGTAGAGGCTGTTACAGCAGGGCACGTGGCATCGAATTACAGGCGGCCATAGAGCACTAAGCGGTTACAGGGACCCTTGCAAGAGGACACGTGGTACAGATTACTGAGGACTGTGGCGCATTCCTATGAATGATGACTCGAAGGGGAATGGACAGGCGGCTGCAGCGCACTCCACCATTACAAGCCATGATGGTTCGGGGTGCCTGGCAGCATCTTGCAGACAGTGGCAGAACACTCGTGCGGGTGGTTACAGGGAATCCCGCATTCTATGTAATGATGTCCGACGAAGGTCGGTTGGGGGGATAAGAGGGCCGCATACGCATTGTAAAGGAGGGGGGTTCTTGGCCATTAGAATATGACTACTGTATTTTTTGATTTTTGATCTTTGTTAATGAAATTGGGTGAATTTTTTGTGTGTTATCTGAGTCTTGCGTCAAGTGGTATCAGAGCCCGAAGGTTCTGAGTGTGCAAACCGATCGCCGACAGTGAGGCAGTTTGCGCCAGGATTGAGGTTGTGGGTTGTGAAGAAGAAGCAGGATGCCTCCGCGTAGGAACCGTGGTGGTGTGAGGAACAGACAAGCAGAGGTCGATCTTAGAGCCTTGCAGAGGCAAGTTGAAGCCCTACGGGAGGAAATCAGAAGAGGAGTTGAGCCAAGAAGGGAGGAACCCGGTGAGGATGAAGTTTGGGAAGAAGAGGGTCCATCGATGAGGAAGAAGCATTGGATCCAGCGAGAGGCTAGGCTGTATAGAGCCATATCCCAGATCGGGAAGAAGCCAAAATTTGACGTCTCTACTTACTCTGGGAACCTCAACCCTGAGGAGTTGATAGACTGGATCAACGACATGGAGGAGTATTTCGAGTACGAAGAAATCTCAGATCCAAATCGGATCCGGTTCACGAAAACCAAGCTGAAGGGACATGCTAGCATCTGGTGGAAAGGGGTGCAGCTGGAAAGAAATAGGAGGGGGAAGGAAAAGATCACCAGGTGGGATAGGATGGTGGAGAAATTGAAGAGACAGTTCATCCCTGCAGATTATGAGTTGGATTTGTTGAGAAAGATGCAGAGTCTTCGACAGGCAAGTAAATCTGTCAAGGAGTATACGGAGGAGTTCTATCAAATCTCGATTAGAACCGGCCGTTCGGAGGCGAATAAGGAGAAAGTCGCACGGTACATCAATGGATTGCGAACCAGCATTCAAGAAGAGCTGGGGCTGGTTAGGATGAGCACGGTGGAGGATGCATACCAGTTTGCATTAAAAGTGGAGGAGAAACTGAATAGGAGATTTGATGGTAAGCAGAGAGGAAAGGACAGGGGTGGAAGAGCTGGTGGAAGGACCAATGGGGGAAGATACAGAGATTTGAAGAAGACTGGTGAATCAAGCAATAGTCAGAACCAGAAAGAAGAGAAAGAGGATAATACTCAATGCCCATGCAATCAGAACAACAACTACCCGAGGGGAAGAGGTAGGTCTGGGCGAGGGTTTGGAAGAGGTGTCTTTCGAGGAACCTGCTTCAACTACGGAGAAGAAGGGCATAGGGCATACAACTGCCCGCAGCATCAAGAAAGGCCAAATCGGAGACCTGAGGGTCAGGCCCGAGCTGCTATAGCAGACGAAGGTGTAGAATCTGAGCACTCGGAGGAGGCAGAAAGAGGGGAAGCAATGACCATCAGAAGAGTCCTATTGAATGAAGAGAAAAAGGGAGACCAAAGGAACAACCTGTTTCGAACAAGATGCAAGTGCGCAGGCAAGGTCTGCAACATCATCATCGATAATGGAAGCACTGACAATTTGGTTTCTGAGGAAATGGTTGCCAAGCTACAGTTGGAGAGGAGAAAACACCCACACCCTTATCGAATTGCATGGTTGCAAAAGGACCATCGGGCGCTAGTGAGTGAGCAATGCCTGGTGAAGTTCAATATAGGAACTTACCGAGATGAGGTCTTATGTGACATCTTGCCTATGGATGCATGTCACCTGTTGCTTGGGAGACCATGGCAGTTTGATCGAAGTGCTGTGCATGATGGTCGAGCCAACACATATTCTTTGTCGAAGAATGGAGTTCGCCACAAGTTGAAACCCTTGAAGGAGGCGGATGAGAAGGTATGCAGCGGTGCCCGAGTCTGTCTAGTTGATGGCAGAAGATTTTTGGAAGGCCTGAAGCCAGATCATATGTGCTATGCAATAATCCCTAGGGTTAGGGAAGAAGAATGCAAGGAAACTCTAGTGGAAGTCATGGGACTGTTAGAGGAGTTCCCAGATATCATTTTTGATAATGTTCCTGAAGGTTTACCGCCTGTTAGGAAGATCAGTCACCACATAGATTTGGTGCCTGGATCGAGCTTGCCAAACAAGGCTGCACACCGAATGATGCCTGTGGAAACTGAGGAGTTAAATCGACAAGTTCAAGATCTGTTGAAGAAAGGGTTGATTAGGGAGAGTCTTAGTCCATGTGCAGTACCAGCGGTACTAGCACCCAAGAAGGATGGAGAATGGAGGATGTGCACAGACTCTCGGGCAATTAACAAGATCACCATCAAATACAGATTCCCACTACCAAGGATGGATGATATCATGGACTACTTAAGTGGAGCTGAGTACTTCACAAAGATTGACTTGAAAAGCGGTTACCATCAGATCCGTATTAGAGAAGGGGATGAGTGGAAGACAACCTTTAAAACCAGAGAGGGACTGTATGAGTGGTTGGTTATGCCATTTGGGCTAACCAATGCATCGAGTACCTTCATGCGGTTAATGAATGAAGTCCTCAAGGAATTTCTAGGCAAATTTGTTATTGTCTACTTAGATGATATCCTGATTTTTAGCAGAACCCTAGAGGAGCACCTGATGCACATCAGGAGGGTTTTTGAAAAACTGCGGGAGGAGCAGTTACTGATCAATATGAAGAAGTGTAACTTTGTGAAGAAGGAACTAGTGTACCTGGGATTTGTTATCTCAGTAGATGGTCTCAAAATGGACCCCAAAAAGGTGAAGGCTATCCTCGAATGGCCTGCTCCAAGAAGTGTGACCGAGGTTAGATCATTTCATGGTCTGGCCAGTTTTTATAGAAAGTTCATTAGAAACTTCAGCAGTATTTGCGCATCTCTTACAGAGACAATGAAGGGGAGCAAGAAGGAATTCAAGTGGACAGCTGGAGCAGACAAAAGCTTTGCTATGCTGAAGAAGAAGGTCACTGAGCAACCTGTCTTAGCACTTCTAGATTTCAATAAGGTGTTTCAGGTAGACTGCGATGCGAGTGGCAGTGCCATAGGGGCCGTATTGAGCCAAGAGGGTAGGCCTGTAGCTTATTTTAGCGAGAAGCTCAATGATGCCAGAAGGAAGTATTCGGTATATGATCAGGAGTTCTATGCCATAGTTCAAGCACTTAAGAAATGGAGGCACTATTTGTTGCCAAAGGAGTTTGTTCTTTATACCGACCATCAGGCGCTGCAGTATATAAACAGTCAGGGAAAATTGAATCAGAGGCACCTAAAATGGGTAGAGTTCCTGTAGAGCTATACCTTTGTGTTGAAGCATCGGAGCGGAAGGTCCAATAGGGTGGTAGATGCCTTGAGTAGGAGGCAATGTCTGATGATGGAAATGAAAGTGGAGGTTGTAGGGTTTGTTGAGCTCAAGGGTTTATACCCTGCAGACCCCGATTTCGCAGAAGCTTGGAAAGCCTGCACTGCGCCTGTTATGTTGGACAGGACTAAGTGGTTGAATTATCTAATTCAAGATGGAATGTTGTTTAGGGGGAACCAATTATGCATTTCGAGGGGCTCAATGAGAGAGAATCTCATCAAGGAAAAACACAGTGGAGGTTTAGCTGGACACTTTGGTCGTGACAAGACCATCTCCCTTGTCAGTGAGAACTACTACTGGCCACAATTGCAACAAGATGTGGCAAAATTTGTGCAGAGTTGTAGGATATGCCAGATGGCAAAAGGTGTGAGGCAGCCTACTGGTTTATATCAACCGCTACCTATACCTGAGAGGCCATGGGAGGATATTAGTATGGATTTTGTGCTTGGTTTGCCCAGGACGCAAAGGGGACACGACTCCATATTTGTGGTAGTGGACGGGTTCTCAAAAATGGTGCACTTTATCCCATGCCAGAAGACTAGCGATGCGGTCCATGTGGCTGGTTTATTCTTTAAGGAAGTGGTACGCCTTCATGGGCTGCCAAGGAGCATTGTGTCGGACAGGGATACCAAGTTTGTAGGGTATTTCTGGAGAACCCTGTGGAAGAAACTGAAAACGGATTTAAAATTTAGTTCTGCATACCACCCCCAAACAGATGGCCAAACAGAGGTGGTCAACAGGAGCTTGGGCAATCTACTGCGATGCTTGGTAGGGGACAAGCCCAAGGGATGGGATTTAGTTCTGCCGTAGGCAGAATTCGCTTACAACAGCTCTGTCAATAGAAGTACCAATAAATCGCCATTCCAGATCATCTATGGGAGCAGCCCAAGAAACGCTTCAGAGTTGAGAAGAATAGATACGAGAGAGAAATGCAGTGCTGAGGCAGAAGACTTTGCCGAACACCTGAAGGGAGTGCATGAGGAAGTGACAAGACACATTGCCAAGATGAATGCTCAATACAAGACAAGGGCGGACCAAAAATGCCGAGCTAAGGAGTTTAAAGTAGGAGATTCTATCATGGTCCATTTGAGGAAGGAGCGGTTTCCTGCCAAGACCTATAACAAACTAAAAATGAAGAAATTTGGGCCATGCAGGATCATTGGCAAACGGGATTCGGGTAATGCATACGAGGTGGAGTTACCAAGTGAACTTAACATCTCCCCCATGTTTAACATTTCAGATTTGGTCGAGTATCATGAAGGAGAAAGCAGTGAGATACCCAGCCCAGATTTGTGGAGCATTCCAGCAGCCATCCCAGTCGCAGACGAGATCGAAGAAGTCCTGGATACGCGTGAGGGCCGCAGTACTCGAAACAGGAGCTATTCTGAGTATTTAGTCAAATGGAAAGGCAGGCCCATGGAAGATGCGACTTGGTTATCAAAGGCAGAGGTTGATCGCCTGGGTCTACCTCAGATAGATCGAAGTGAGGGTCACTTCTCAAACTCACCCCGGGTGTCTGATGCAGGAGCATCCGGAGGCGAAGCAGCAATCTTGCATCAGCCAAAAATGTTTTTTTCTCTATGTGCCAAAACTGTCGCGATATCGCGACACTTTTTGAGGAAGAGGGCCAAGGCGCAAAACGGTCGCGAAATCGTGACATTTTCGAAGCAAAGCAGCTTGGGCGCCAAATGGTCACGAAATCGTGACATTTTCGAAGCAAAGCAGCTTGGGGCGCCAAATGGTCGCGAAATCATGACATTTTCGAAGCAAAGCAGCTTGGGCGCCAAATGGTCGCGAAATCGTGACATTTTCGAAGCAAAGCAGCTTGGGCGCCAAATGGTCGTGAAATCGTGACATTTTCGGAGCAAAGAAGCCAAGACGCCAAATGGTCGCGAAATCATGACATTTTCACAGCAAGGAGGCCAAGGCACAAAATGGTCGCGAAATCGTGACATTTTTGAAGCGATGGAGTTAAGGCACAAAATGGTCGCGAAATCGTGACACTTTCGAGGGCAAGACTGGAGGGCGCAAAATGGTCGCGAAATCGCGACACCTTCGGAGGCAAAGCTCTAAGGCTCAAAGACGTCACGAAATCGTGACACTTTCGGGGGGCAAGACTTGAAGGCGCAAAGACGTCGCGAAATCGTGACATGTCGCGGTTTCGCGGCCCGAATGAAGAAGCCGAGTACGGAAGGCAAAGATGTCGTGAAATCGCGACATGTAGCGGTTTCGCGGCCCGTAGGGAGAAGCCGAGTGTGAAGGGAAAAAGACGTTGCGAAATCGCGACATGTCGCGGTTTCGCAGCCCGAAGGAAGAAACTGAGTGCGAAGGGCAAAGACGTCGCGAAATCGTGACATGTCGCGGTTTCGCGGCCCGGAGGCGAAAAGCGAGCACGGAAGGCTTAGGCGTCGCGATTTCGTGACGTGTCACGAAATCGCGGCCCCAAGGAGAAAAGAGAAGCCAAACGCCGGAACGTCGCGATATCACGACCAAAGAGGAGAGAGAAAGTCAGAGAGCAAAGACGTCGCGATATCGCGACAGAACGCTCACGACTCCAGACCAGTCGGTGGTTGTAGAGGCCGTTACAGCAGGGCACGTGGCATCGAATTACAGGCGGCCATAGAGCACTAAGCGGTTATAGGGACCCTTGCAGGAGGACACGTGGTACAGATTACTGAGGACTGTGGCGCATTCCTATGAATGATGACTCGAAGGGGAATGGACAGGCGGCTGCAGCGCACTCCACCATTACAAGCCATGATGGTTCGGGGTGCCTGGCAGCATCTTGCAGACAGTGGCAGAACACTCGTGCGGGTGGTTACAGGGAATCCCGCATTCTATGTAATGATGTCCGACGAAGGTCGACTGGGGGGATAAGAGGGCCGCATACGCATTGTAAAGGGGGGGTTCTTGGCCATTAGAATATGACTGCTGTATTTTTTGATTTTTGATCTCTGTTAATGAAATTGGGTGAATTTTTTGTGTGTTATCTGAATCTTGCGTTAAGATTCCTGAGTCTTGCGTCAAACACTTACTGATTTCATGTACATAATTAAATATAAAAGGAATGGCTAACTCGACTAACCCTCAAACTCACATTAAGTGCAGATAAAACAAATGAATGCTAACTTGCTAACTTTTTGACTTTCTAACTTTGCAATTAGTAGAGCATTAAATTTGAAGATAAAATTGAACCTACTAATTGCAAATGAATCTCACATTAAAGGCACAAATTTTAAAATGAAGTGGAAAATTCCACGCACTTTCTCACTTTGCATTTTAATCTAAAGATAAAATGAACCCACTAATAGGGATTTAGGGTAAGATAGATTAATGCAAAGATAATCAAAGAAGCAACACTTCATTTTATCAATTTGCACAAAGGCACATTCATGGCAATTTAATAAAATCAATCACAAAGCACAAATGAATTAAACCAACAGGCCCCTTGTTAACAGTTACTTGCAAATCATTGGGTTGTTTCTAGAACTTGTTATTCTTGATTATTTTACTTTCAAATACACATGTGCAATGCTTATATAGTGAAACCTTGGAGAAGTTGTTTTTTGTTTTTAACTTATTTGCAAGAGAGGGTTTTTTGATTAATACCCTAACTGTGATGGGAATTTTAAAACTGGGAAAAATATCCACTCAATATAATTGGTCCTAGAAGGAGGGCATGAATTGGATATTATTTTATTTTCTAAATGCTTGTGATTTGTTCATACAATGAATAATGTGATTGTGGATAACCATGAGATTATGAATTGCTAAATATTTCATGTCCTATTGACCATTATCTTTGGCCTCCTTTAGCACTCAATAGAATTGGTGCTAGAAGGAGGGCCTAAATTGGTTTACTTTATTGCTATTTAGATGCTAAATTGTTCATGTTTACTTGAAAGGTTTATTTGAAGGTATTGGTCTTGGCTAACAAGGTTTTGTTGATCACATCCATTAATTTAAAAATTCCTTTAATTGATGATGCATTAATGCTAAAATTTTTATAAATTGAAGGATGTTTACTAATGTCATGGTTTAATTGATGCATATCCTTTGTTTGATATACATGATGATTTATATGTGAAATATTTAAGATTTTTTAGTCATTTCATGCTTCTTTGCAAGATATTTCTTTGACTAACAAAATTGGTATTAAAGTTGTATTCTTTAAGGTCCACTAATGGCCATGTTTGCACCATGGATGATAGGTAACCCATTGAACATACTTGGAGTTCAACATAATTTACCCTTCGATTTTGAGAGATATCTTCCTTGATTTGTGTCTAATGGGACAAGGTCCATAGAAGAACATATTCAAGCATTCAAAATCTACATGAATCATTTAACAATTTGGTATGATGATGTTGCTTGTAAAATATTCCCTTACACCTTGGACAAAGTTGCATACGATTGGTTTACTAATCTACCTTTAGGGTCGATCACTTCTTGGGCTCAACTAGAGATAATTATTTTCAATCAATTCAACAAAAAGCTAGTTGACCCAATCCTCATGTACAATCAGTTTATCACTATTCGTAGAGGACCAAGAGAAATTTTGAAGTCTTTAACAGAAAGATTCCATGGGCTACACACTCAACTAGTGGTACCTTATATCCTTCTAGAGGGAGCAACTATCCAAGTATACCTCAATGCTCTTGACCCATTCACTTCCACATATTTGTGAGGGATGCCTCAAATCATGTCTTTGTACCAAGCTTATACTCAAGCAATGAAAATTGAGAAAAATTTGAGTTAAAATTATGATGGGGATTCATATAATATTTAACCATTTAATACCTCCCATACCCACCCAATGATTTATTTGCCTCAACCAAGTTCAAGTGGGAATCTATTGGAAATATTAAGTATTTTGAGTTGTCATTGATGTCAAAGGATTGATGTCAAAGAAATATTGGTATGGTAGAAATATTCTTCAAGGTTGAAATATTAAATTGCAAGGTAAAATCTTCAAAGGATGCATGAGGCACTGTAAAAGGTGCAAAAGTTATCAAGGCTTACAAAAGATCTAAAATTCAGAATTAGAGGTAAAAGTTCAAAAGTTTAAAAGTTATTATTATAATATTTTTTAAATATTATAATATAACTTAAGGTTTTTGAAAAAGGGCACCATTGAAATTTAATTTAAACTTACCTTCGCTGACGTTTGAGAAATATTCAAATTGCATATTTATTTATTTATTTTTTTTTATTTTTTTTAAGCGAAAAACCCCTTATGGAGCCACCTTGGTCTGAGAGACCATGAATAGGGGGTTCTACACCGTCAAAGTCACCCGGGAGTCGCACCCAACCCTGCCCGCACCAACATTATCAATTGGATTTTAGATACCCAATTCAGCTTTTTGGTAGGGTGGATATTTGAACCTAGGACCTCCTTTGGAGGATTGCCCTCTCCTCTCCAACTCACCTACAACACCTAGGTTCAAAACTAATTTATAGTGGAAAACACCCCTTTTGAGGTGCCACTTTCAACAGGTTGGGCATAGGAGAAATGGAGCCTTGTCGGCCTCTACCAGCACATAGGACATTCCTAACTATACCATATATCTACAGGATGGAGACAAGGGGAATGGAACCTGGGTTGGCCTCTACCAGCACCCAGGGCATTTACCACTGCACCACAACAAGCAGATGATTGCATATTTATTTATTTATTTGAGTAATATTTCTTATACACATCCACCATGGAGATTGCATATTTATTCAAATTGTATATTTATTAAGGACATACCTAATTGGAGAAGAGTGGGTGGAAAAATCATGGAGCACGTCGAATTCATTTGCATTTCAAAAAAGGAGAGGAAGAGAAAGATAACATGTGCACTCCTTTCAAGGTGGAAGCAAAGGATAAAATCGAATGGCGTGTCTTCATTATTCTAAGCTAGTAGGCTGGCACAGCTGGTCATTCGAGAAGCACTAAGGCACTAGAAAAAAGGAGGTCAAGGGGTCGATTCATGATGACTCCAGTTTTGTTCGCATTTTTTTTCAAGGAAGAAGAGCACCAAAGAAATAAAGAGAATTTTACAGACTTAAGGTTTTTTGTGGGTGGTTAGCTCACACGGTGGCTTAACTAAACCTAAGGCACTGGCAGATAGGAGGTCAGGGGGTCTATTTGCGGTGACTGCATTTGGTAAGGGCATTTTTTTTAATTAAATATCCTATGGTATGCGCTAATTAGGGAATCATAAGGTTGGTTTAATTAAGTTTGTTTTTTCCTATAGGGAGTCATAAGGATATGCTAAAAATTGAATATCTTGCATTTGGGAATTTTAAGGGTGTATTAAAGGATTTGTTATTTTGCAAACTAGGAGTTATAAGGGTGTGTTTTAAAATATTTTAGGTTGAAAAATATAAGTGATAAGGGTGTTTTTCTAAAGTATTGTCTTGCAAAAATTATAAAGAGGAAATATAAAAAAATTAATTTTTGTATGTGAGAAGTAGGAGTTATAATGTTTTTTGTGGTTTAAATATTGTGTGTTTTTACATGGTGAAAGGAAGTTTGAAGAGCTTTGTTCATTGTTTAAAAAACCTTATTTTGGGAAATTAAAAGGAGTTGTAGAGTAATATATTTGTGCACATTTTTGAAGAGAGGTTTATCATGTGGATGATTGAAAAGTGCTATGCTAACTAACCATTGAAAGTGGCATAATAAAGATAAAATATTTTGAGACAGGTTTTGAGGGCACTTCTTCATCGAAGCAAGTTAAGAGGTATGGTGATATTATTTCCTGTTTAAGGTGTTTTATTGAGTGAATAATTTTGAATCATATGGTGGAGAAATAAGGATTAAATATGTGTATTGTTGGAAATATTTGAGTTAGGGTTTGCAAAACAAATTGTGCATCCTTTTTGAAAGAAATTGAAACATTTGAGCCAAAGTTTATGAATTAAATTGTGCATAATTGATTGGTGAAATTGGAAAAACTTGTGCTAGGGTTTTTAAGAATAGATTGTGCACTCTTGTTGAAAGAATTTGTGAAGCATTTGGACATTGATGTGAGTGACATTGAATGTGAATGGGTAAGTTTTAGAGACCAGTTTTATGAAGCAATTTGTGCATTATTGTGTTTGATCATTGAGAGTAAATTTGTAAGGAATATAAACTAGTTTTGTGAAGTGAAGTTATACACTAGTTTGATTTGATTTGAAAGGGATTTGCAAGAGGTAGATATCTTATTGGATGAATGCAAGATATGTGAATATGAAGAACATATTGGGTATTTGATAGTACATATTATTCTCTATATGTTCAAGAGGTTAAAAGAATTCTAGGTAGAATATGTTTGAACTACCTAGTTGAAGAAAGCATTTATGAAAGATATATAAGCCTAGTTTGTATGCAATATTTAGAAATATTTGAGCAGGTTCTGTGAGCAGCATTGAGGAAGACTTGAAGCAGGTTTGAGGTAGATTTGAGAAAGTCTTGTGAGAAGACTTGAAGCAGGTTTGAGGGAGATTTGAGTAAGTCTTGTGAGAATACTTGAAGAAGGTTTGAGGGAGATTTGAGCAAGTCTTGTGAGAATACTTGAAGTAGGTTTGAGGTAGATTTGATAAAGTCTTGTAAGAAGACTTGAAGTAGGTTTGAGGAATATTTGAGCAAGTCTTGTGAGAAGACTTGGAGTAGGTTTGAGGGAGATTTGAGCAAGTCTTATGAGAAGACTTGAAGTAGGTTTGAGGTAGATATGAGCAAGTATTGTGAGAAGACGTGGGACAAAATTGAGAGAATATTTGTGAGAAGACTTAGGATAGAATTGAGAGCAAATTTATGAGAAGACTTGAAACAAGTATTAGATATATTTGTAAGAATTGAAGCATATTTGGATAGATTGTGTGAGAAAATTTGAGACATATTTATGCATGTAATATGTGTAGATTTGGGGCAGTGTTGAGCAAGTGATTTGAGAAGATCTCGGTATAAATTTGAGTAAGCCTAGTGTGAAGGCTTGGAGTAGTTTTTGATCAGTGTGTCTATTAGAATTAAAGTGCAATATGCCTCTTTAGTTTGACACTTGTCAATTTCATTGACATTTGTCATGTTCATCATATAGGATTATGCCTATATATTATACTCATTTGTTGTATAATATATCTCATCAGTTTTCATCCTAACATTTGGTATCAGAGCTCCAGGATTTACTTGCCTTGTGAGCTTGATGGGAGGATGTCCCTCATGGAAATCCCCATCCCATTTCTTCTATTATTTTTTCAAGCTAGTGAGTATGCTCTCCATCCATGATATGGATCATAAACCAGAAGCTTGGAAAAATTAATGGTTGTCATTTTTTCCCTATGTATCTGTCCAAAGAAGTAGTTTCTCCATAAAGAAACGAAAAACGGGATACTACATGAGCTATAGTGTTTCAATTTTTTTCTATTGTGTATCTTATTTGCAGGTGGAGCTTCTACGAGGAGTTGTTCAGGGTTATGGTAGATTTTTTAAAGCATATGATGGATGATGGGAGAGGGTGTGCAGACGGTGTTCATAAATATCATGGCCATTCTATCATCGTGAGCTAGCTCACAACGGTAAAGCAGAATAGAGTGTTGAAAAGAAATGATGCACAACTTTGATGCATTTTAGTAATACTAGCAGACCACTCGAGCCAACGTGGGTCCCCATCACTAGTTGTAGGTGCCTCAGTGGTGGATCTAGCTTGTTTTATTATTTTATTATCATTGAATGACTTGTGGATGTGGGCATTATTTCCCTTTGTTACATTTATGGAAGGCGTGCTAGGCACAACAAAGAGGGAGAGTTGTAGGAGCAATGTGGACCATAGCAATGCCTTAACTCCTATCAACCTTGTTAAAATCATCCATGATTTGAAAAATCATCGGTCATTGTGGAAGACTGAAACTTCAAACTATTGGTGAAATGATACTCGACTATAGTAAATTTCTATTTTACGTGTAGTTCGTTTGTTTGGTGATCAACGTGTCTTATCTATTAAAACTTAAAAGAGTTAGGTGGGGAAAAAGATTGCAAGCTTTTCGAGGAGTGATGTTAAAATTGAAAATTGTTTGCTCTTAATTCGTGGCAAAGGAGGTGGAGACAACATCCCACTCTTCCCAAGCATACACATACAACTCTCTGACATCGAAGACCATATCCATGAGAAAGGTGTTCGGGGTAGTTTTACTCCATATTTGATCAAACAAGATGAATATCTCATCTTTTTATGGTTCATATTACTTCCCCTCATCCTACGTGTAGATGGAAAGAAGTTTTGAAGGGTGATAAGAAATAGTTTCAAAGAGGAGAAGTGGCATTTGATATCTGCCCGTCGATGATATTTACTAGTCTGAGTTATTTCAAATCTCAATGAATTTAAATATTTTGTTTCAAAAAAAATGGTGGTGCCTCTACGCAGGATCAAACTATGAATTTGTGCGCTACTACACAATGACTGCATAGGTTTATTTGACCACCAGTAGGATGGTCTCCTGGTGTGAATGGATGACAACCCACAGAATCAAAATTTCATGAAGATGATGGCCTTTCTTTTTAAGATGAGGAGTTTATGAAATAAATAAACAATGCTCATAAATAATAATTGTTCTATTTTTGTTGTTCCTGAAGCGGCTGTTGGTGCATGATGCTTTTCGTAGATTCGAGACTTCATTTTTTTTGTGAAGTGATTTTCTATGGAGCGATGCTGTGGAATTGAGTCTATTTTCTATGGAGAAACATGCCTTCACTAGATATTTGCATTTAATATATAGTGTTGAAACAATATCAAGAAAAAATGCTTTGTTATGGGTAAATATTTTTTCTTGAGGACAGTGAGGAGGAGGAGCTGGTCTTGCAGAACACTTCCACATGCAAAAGTGACACAAACAATACTATTACTACCTGACTATAGCACTGATCAATTTTTCCATGGGTCAAGTACAGTAGCATGATTTCATGCAGTGGTGATGCTCCCGATATCCATTTTTTCAAAGACGTTTGACCAAGTGATAAATTTTTTGATGATCGAGTATGTAGATGTAGATATGTTAAAGATAAAGGATGCCAAATCTGGTGTTTCTAAGCATTTTTTCTGCCCATGCCTAGTTTTTTAGTTTGGGGTAGTGTCACCCTCCCATTTTTTAGAGCATGATGTAACAAAAGAATATCGTGATAGCGCCCAAAGAATGTCACCCTGGAGAAAGTTGGTATGGTGACAAAGAGTGATGGAAGGAATTTTCCTTTGAAGTTTTATTTAGGGGCGACAAAGCTACGAATTGAGGCATTTAACAAGTAAGCAAGTGACATCATGTCCATGTAGATTTGCTTCCTATTTTTTAGTGTATGAATGATGACCGCAATGATCGGGCAAAGCGCAACGATCCAATCAGATTTTCATTTTTTTTTCTATTATTTGTCCTCTTAATATATAGTGGAGAGGATGTGAAGAGACATAAAGAGCACCATGAGGGTGACGATAATGATGTATCCCAGTGTGAAGGTGAGCATATCATCTTTACGTGTGACATTTTTCCATAGATCTTGGAGACAATGACTTCATGATATAGTTTATGCCAGTTCCTGCTAACCAGTCTAGAAAACCACTGTGTTTCTGCACCAAACGTTGCATTTGACTAGACTCATCACATGTAGCTTTTGGAGATCACTGAAAATAATCAGTGTTGACAAGTACCTATATTTTACTGTGTTATCTCTAGCCAGACATGAAGCTCGTGATGTCTTCATATTTTTTTAATCTGCCATTGTGTAGATATTTCCTCATTGTCTTGTGATATTCTTACCATTTAGTTTTCAAACTATAGTCAATTTCTACTATTTTAGTCCACAAATTTCTGTTTAAAATTTGATTGGGTTGATGTCTGTTTTACCTTGAATTTTATGTTTAATTAATTTGTTGAGGCTAAGCAGTGCACAATACCACCACGATGGCAGGTAGCATGGTTTGATTGATGTAGAAGATGCTAAAATGTTGTGTAGATGGTCAAATGTTGTTTCCCAAAAAAAACCCCTATGCAACTTGACTTCACTATCGACGTTGGTTTTGATGCTGCGTGTGCGGCTTGCTATCACTGTTAAAGTTGGAGGACGACTATGGGAACCTATTTTATGTGGTTGTGGATGTTAACGGAACACCGAAGTATTGTGTTAAGCACCCATTGCAAGGCTCATAATGGATCTCGTGATGAGCATTGACGATTTTGGGTATGATGGGTGTTGATGATTTTAGAAAAAATTTTGTCTTGTAGAAAGGGATGCTAGTGATTTATATGGGTATAAATAAAAGGAAGGAGACCACTTTAGTAAGGGGGCAATTTATGAAAGTTTTTATTTTTTATTTTATGGTCATGGTCCTTTTAAATACAAATGAGGCCATTTGGAAATATGGCCATAAGGAATTTTTATATGTTTGTAAAACCATATTTTTTTATAGTGAAAGTGGATGCCCACATGGCATATGTAATTCCTCTATGAGGGAAATTGAGAATTTTGCCTTTTATGCCATTGAGCGATGATTTATACTAAGAGAGGCTATTATTTTTTATCAACAAATGAAGGTCCCATTGAAACCCAAATATAGGGTTATTTATAGTCATTGAAAAGTTTTTTTTGAGATGGACACATTAGTGGTGTCCATTTGTAATTTTGAAACTATTTTATTTCTTTTTTTAGCCTCAAAATATGTTGTATCATGGAGTGCACTCTCGGTGGAACTCGACACTCCCAAAGAATTTTTAAGTGATCCTAGTACCTAGTCACCTTCCCTATAGCACCTAGCGAATGCAGTGGTCGGTTACCCATGCATTCCAATGGGATGAAGAGGTCACCATAAGTACATCTACTCTAGGGACTAAATACATAGACACCCTATACTCTATCCGAAGGATTTATGGATCAACTTCTGAAGACTACAAACGAAGACACTTTAGAAGATTCTATTCTCTTCTTTCTTCTTCTCCTCCACATTTGGATTCTATGGCTCATTTTTTATTGTATTTTATGGCTCATATTTCCTTTGTATTAAGGTGCATTTTTAGTAGAGACCGACACATTCTAGATTGAGTTCACCATGAGGGAGGAATGATATTCATGGTGAATATAGTTAGTGACCTACGAGTGGCAACATACCTAGAGGATGACCTGCAAAGGCAACAGACCCAAAAGTGGCTAACCCTAAGGCACATAAGATGACCCTTAGGCATTTATATGGCTAACCCAATGGAAATAGATCCAAGGAAGTGGCTAACCCTATGGTAAAATATTGAGATGTATAAACCATTGATCTAGCATTATTCATAGTTGGAGATCCAAGCACAAAAAGCATGAGCCTAGACCAAATCATGTAATAAAGGAGGATGATAGGGTTATTTTAGAGAAGTCAAAATTAAGGGATAATGTTACCTAATGTTGACTTATTTTCATTAGTTAGGATAGTGCACTTTAAGGGGGAATGTTAGAATTAAAGTGCACTATGCCTCTTTAGTTTAACACTTGTCAATTTCACTGACATTTGTCATGTTCATCATATAGGCTTATGCCTATATATTGTACTCATTTGTTGTATAATATATCTCATCAGTTTTCATCCCTCATAACTATCACCCCTCACAACTATCATACTTAGAAACCCAAAATTTTAAATCTTATATCTCAAAAAGGGCTCACTCATTTGCTAGAAGAAAGCAACCTAAATTTGAGAAAGAATATGAAAAATTTATTCATAAAGGAAATATGTGTGAAACAATGGGTATTATAAGCACTAATGTCCATGAAAGCTTATGGTTTCACATTACATATTGTAAAACTCCTTATGAAAGTTGGGAAAAAATAAAGAATTTATTTGGAAAAATAGATCAAATGAGGTCAATGCAGCTTGAGGCAGAATTAACAGCTTTATCTCCTGACAACTTCAGAAATATTATTGACTTTATCACTACATTTAAAGAAGTCCTTACTAATTTTAAAGGTAGTGGAAAGTATGATATCTATTCCTCTTCCTCTAAAGACTTAGTAGCATCCACATCCTCTAAATAAAAATTTAAAAATAAAGAAATAAGTCCCATAACCTATACTCACTGTCAAAAGAATGGTCATTCTACAAACAAATGCTAATATTACAACTAGAGGTATCTATGAAGGATAAAAATATAGACGATAAAAAGTAGATAGAAAAAACACTAAATATTCAAGGGAATACCACCAACACTTCTTCTAATTACTGGGTCCTAGATTCTAGAGCAACTCATCACATGACTGCTTCATATGAGTCATTCTCTTCTATCTCCTCAAGTTCAACATGTAGCATAGAAGTTGATGACTCTTACTTTATCCTAGTAAAAGTAAGGGGTGAGATATCCATTGATGTTGGCTCTATCAATAATGTTCTCTATGTTAAAAAATTGCAACAAATATCCTCTCTGTCTATCAAATTTGTACTTCTGTAAAGGGAAAAACTCTTCTCTTCTCTCCACCAGGAGTTGAGATAAGAGACTTTCAAGACCCCCACTCTCTTATAGGAAAAGGGGATATTGATAAAAACACTTGCCTATTTAACTTCAAAGGATTCAAAAATATAGAAGGGGCCTCATATTTTGTGTCTCATGGATATCTTGAAAGTAAAATTTGACATGAAAGGTTTGGTCATCTTAGTTATAACTACCTAAAGGAATTGAGCACCCATGAAATGGTAACAGGTCTACCTCAAGTATCTTCTATTGATAGAGTATGTACTAAATGTTCTCTTGGAAAGAAACATCAAGATCCTTTCCACCCAAGTGGATCTCTAAAAGCCTCATTCCCTCTAGAGTTAGTCCATAGTGACTTGATGTCTTTTCCAGAGCCTTCTTTCAAAGGATCAAAATATGCTCTAACATTCATTGATGAATTTTCAAGAAGAACTTGTGTCTACTTAGTAAAATAAAAAAGTGATGTTCTATCCCACTTAAAAATCTTCAAAGCCTTAGTTGAAAATAAGGCCTCTTACAACATCAAGAAAATTCACACAGATAATGGGGAGAATACTGCAGTAATGAGTTCTCAATATTTCTATCAAGTCATGGCATCATTCATCAGCATTCTATCTCCTATAATCCACAACAAAATGGCATTGCATAGAGGAAAAACCAAACATTGAAGGAAATGGAAAATTGTATGCTCCATTCAAGAGATCTTCCAAAGGTTTTTTTGGTAGAAGATATTAACTGTGACAACTATATTCAAAACCACACACCTCATCAAGCTCTTGACCATTTAACTCTTAAAGAAGCATAGACTGGTTCAAAACCAAATGTCTCCTTCTTTAATATTTTTGTGTGTACTGCTTGGGTGCACATACCAAAGAATAAAAGGAAGGATCTAGATAAGAAAATCAAAAAGCTCATCTTTGTTGGTTACTGTGAGGAAATGAAAGCATACATGCTCCTTGATCCCTCAACTCATGAGGTCTTTTTTCATAGGAATGTCCAATTTGATGAAACATTCCCTTAGAAAAATCCTCTTCCTTTATTGAGTCTTCTCCTATAGTAGAACCTCAATATAATGAAGAACCAACTTTAGAGATTAATTTAGAGATTGATGATCAAGATGAGGAACCTATATATCCAACTCAAAGTCTTTCCATTCCTTCTACTCCTTCCACTATGCCAAAATAGGCCCACAACATTATTAAATTAGCTACTCACATAAAAAATCTTCCATCATCCAGATCAACCAAATCCATATGCATTGGTCTTGTCTGTCATTCTATTTCATTGGATCCTCAATCCTTCAAAGAAGCCACTAGTATTAAAGAATGGGATGATGCCATGGAAAATGAATTCTCTTCCTTAATCCAAAATGAAACTTGGGATTTAGTTCCCCTACCTAAAGGAAGGAAATTAGTTTGTTTTAAATGGATTTACATAACAAAATATGGACCTAATGGAGAAATTGACAAACACAAAGCTCGCCTAGTATCCAAAGGTTTCTCTCAAATTGAAGGAATTGATTATGTTAAAACCTTTGCACCAGTTGCCAAAATGGATTCTGTTAGACTGGTTCTTGCTCTAGCTGCTTTCCAAAAGTGGCCTATATTTCAAATGGATGTAAAAAGCTCTTTATTACATGGGGAATTAAGGGAAGATATATTCATGGAATAACCTACTAGTTTCACTCAAGACTCCTCTCTTTTTTGTAGCCTAAAAAAGTCTCTCTATGGCCTCAAACAAGCTCCTAGAGCTTGATATGAAAAAATGGACTCATTCCTTCTTTCCTCAGGTTTTTCACATTGTGAGTTTGATAACATAGTCTACATTTTGAGAGATGAAGTAAAAATCACCATACGTGTTCTATATACTGATGATATACTACTCATTGGTAGTGACTTCACTCACATCCAGACTATAAAAGACTCCCTCTCTAAAAAAATTGATATGGTTGATCTGGGTCTGGCCCATTACTTCCTTGGAATCCAAATAAATCAAACAAATGTAGGAATTTTATTATGTCAACAAAAACACACTCTAGATATTCTTCAAAGGTTTAAAATGACAGATTGTAAACCTTATCCTACACCTCTTTAATCTGGATTCAATCTACGTAATTCCTTCACATCCCCTCTATGTGATGCAACTCTATATTTTCATCTTGTAGGGAGTCTGTTATACCTTACTCATACTCGTCTAGATATCTCATATGTTGTTGGCTTAATATCCAAATTCTCACATCAACCTCATTTTAGTCACTAGCAAGCAACAAAAAGGATCCTTTGCTACTTGCAAGGAACTACTCACTTTGGACTATTATATGAGGGAAAATCCATGGATATCATTGGCTACATAGATTCATATTGGGCAGGTTCAGTAGAAGATAAATGTTCAACTTATGGCTATCTGTTATCTTGGTTCTTCACCAATTGCTTTGTTATGCAAGAAAAAAAAGTAGTGGCCTTATCATCTACAGAATCAGAATATAGGGCAGTAGTTTTAGCAATTCAAGAAGATCTTTGGCTTCATCAAATTCTAAAGGAATTTAGGTTTTCCAATGAAAAATATATAACTCTTTGGTGTGACAATCATAGCATAATTCATATTGCACACAATCTAGTTGAGCATCAGTGTACCAAGCATTATGAGATACACATGCACTTCATTCATCAGCACATTCAGAACTGGGACATATACTTGGACTATATTCCAACTGAAAATAAAGTTGCAGACATCTTCACCAAGTCATTTCCTTCTTTGCATTATATACAGTTGCGAGAGAAACTCAGAGTATTAAAGATACATTGAAATAGAGGTCTTTCACCTCTCCTTTTATTATTATATTCTTTGGAGGATGGTTTTTCCCCTGTGTTCTTTTCACCATCTCTCATATATATTGTAAATGAGCACCTCATCAGGTCATGTTGCCGGGACTCATCCTTTTTTTTGTGTATTAAGAGGACAATCTTCACCATCCGAAGACATGCCTCGTTATTTAATAGCAGATGGTTTTTCCCATGTGGTTTTTCACCATCTCTAATATATATTATAAATGAGTACCTCATCAGGCCATGTTACTAGGACTCATCCTTTTTTTTGTATTAAGAGGACAATATTCACACACCGAAGATAAGCCTCTTCCTTTTTTCTTTTTTGATAGATGGTTTTTCCCATGGGGTTTTTACCATCTCTTCATAAAACCATTGTACATGAGTACCTAATCAGGATCTATTACCAAGAATAATTTGCACAATCCACCCCTAGTATCACTTAAGGGGAGGTGTTAGAATAAGTAATGATTATTTTAAGTTCTACTAGGATATACTTTCTTGAGTTTCCACTCCATGAGTCAGGTGAACTCTCAGTTAAAGTCTACATCATATTTTATGAGTTGTTGTAATCCAATGGCTCTCAATGATCAACTTTGTTATTTATACAAAGTTGATCCATGGAATAATCAATCAGTTCTACTCTTTCTTCATATTTTGTGTAATGCTTTGCATGTCTATTTTAGGAAATTCTATTTTTTTCACTTGGTACACTACTACCCACTCCACCATTGATAAAACAGTACAATGATTGCAAACACCAAAAGGTAGATATCTGTAGTGTGGCCAAATAAATTTGTCATCTGCTCCTTCTTGGTGTTAACGTGTTCCTTTCAATTGAAAACTCTAGGCCATCATGGCAAAATACAGCAAGGTTTGTTTGAAACATCACACACTTTTATAAATGTTATAAGATATTGCATCATCACGAACTATGGCCATTGAACACCAATAAAACTCGGGCCATGGACACCAAATGTGATGCTCATAATGCTCTACAATTTTCATAATGTCTTGCTTCAAACCGTTCGAACTTGGTGGAGAACATAACAAAAAAATAAAAAAAAAATTGTCAAGGCATCTCCATTGGGTTGCTTTGGTCTCCAAAAACAAATGATTTCTAGGTAACAAAAAATGATGTATGTTGCTTAGCTTACCTTTGAAATTGGAACTGCAATCTTATCAACAATTAATAGAAATAAAATAGACCATCATTCCATGATGGTCTAATTTCCTCCGGTGGTGGTGGCATTATAGCCCACTATGCATGAGTGGCTATTCTTCATCACACAACAACACCATTATTTTCATCATCAATGGTGCCAGACAAATAACTAAGAATGGTCACTTCTTCATTGCATTTAGCTTGGGTGCCAAACAAATCTAGGTCAAAATTCGTGTTCTTCGTCGATCCACGGGTGCAACTTTTCTTCAACTAGAAAAAATTCCATGTGCCTCAAGAAGTAGAAAATATTTTTAAAAATCCATGATGCTTGCAAGAATGTGGTTGTCTTCTTCAATTTAAATAGGATCCGATACGCATAACAATGAGCTGCTTTTATTGACACATTTCAGTATTCAAGGTTTGAATATCTTCATGGCCTCCTATAAATGCTTGTAGACCATCGACTTATACTCATGCGAAAACTCATGCAAAAAAATTTAACAATGTCCCTGTCGAAACCAGCACCACCTATCACAACCATGCCAAGGTTTCACTAATGTTGTCATAGACTATAAAAAAACACAGTCTAAATCTTTTGCATGAACACACATCTGTCTCTTGTCTTGATGCACCTTACCAAAGCCATAACTTATGAACACCCATTTTCATTGAAATTTAACAGGTGGTTACGCATGCGTGTTCTGCATTGAGCTAATCTCTGATTTTCCTAACCCTCCAAAAAATATACTTTCGAGACCTAGCTCCTCCATCTAGTGTCCCAAAATAAGCTTTTAGAATAGGTTCTTGAGTTTTTTGGGTTTTTTTGAATATTAGAATTTTATTATATTTTGTTATACCTTAATTTGAGACCTAATATTTTAAATTAAGTTTCGTTATTGCAATAGGGATGTGTGCACCGAATTTGGGTACAATCCAACTCATTTCTATTTTTAGCAATTTAAAAAAAAAGACATTTTTAGGGTTTCTTTGGTTTCAATTTTTATATGATGGATTGTATTCTTTTGGAGAAGGGGTGTGAATTAAGAAATGAGAAGAATATTGATTTGTAGATTCCTTCCATTATATTGCATTTGTGTTATGTTATTGGAGTCCATTTTGTTGGTCTCTTGTAGCTGAGTTCACACCATTTGGTATCAGTGTGGGTGTGATCTTGGTAGTGGAGGGAAGATGCCACCTAGAAGATAAGCCAGAGGTGCAGCGGGTGCTTATGCCTAGATGAATAGGTAGATCAAGGATCTACATGTAGAAATAGCATGACTGACTGGTGTGATTAATCGCATGGGAGAGAGACATCCCAGGGCACATGCAGATCAAGGATCTGATGATGAAAACATACCTAAGGAATGTGGATCTAGGGTCCATGCAGAAGCAAAACTAGAGGATCCAGAGGAGTAAGAGCACAGTTTTGAAAATTAGCTGATACGAGCTATATAGGGGCTTAAGGGGAATTGATATGGGATTAAGATCGAGGTTCCTAAGTATGTTAGTGGGTTGAAACCAGAGGAGTTGATCGATTGGATAAACCTAGAAAAATATTTTGAATGGAGTAACCTTGTTGAGGAGAAGAAGGTTAAGATCGCATGCATAAATTTTAAGGTATATGCATTGATTTTGTGGGACCATTTAAAGACTACATGACAGAGTAATGGAAAGGAAAATATCAGGGTTTGGACAAGGATGAAGAAGAAGTTACAAGAAAAAATTATACTCGTAGAATACTCCCAAACCCTATTTCGTAGATTTTAGAATCTCCTATAGAAGGATCAAATTATTGAGGACTATACTAATGAATTCTAGAAGCTATCCATTCAAGTGGAGCACAATGATACAGAGGACCAAAAGGCTGCCAGGTATGTAAATGGCCTAAGTTTTGTTGTCCAATATGAGATGAGCATGCATCACACTCTTACAGTAGAGGACGCATATCAAATTGCCCTCAAGGCAGAGGCAAAACTAAAAAGGGTCAATAGAGGAGGTAAGAATGGATACACACCCTCTTCATGTTGGGATCAAAGTGGATCTAATTTTCTCAAGGGATAATCCTTGATACTTGCTAAATAAGAAGAAGATGGGCAGATTATGAGAGGAAGAGGATACCAATGAGGTAGAGGTTACGATGGTGGACGAAATGGAAATGACCCAAGGAGGTCGTATACCTATTATGGATGTGGTGAGGAGGGGCACAAAGCATTTGAGTGTCCCCAACATGATGTCCAAGAAAGGGGCCAAGGAGGACAAGGAAGGGTCAATCTAGTTGAGATGGAAGAGCAAGATGAGGATGAAGTTGTTGTTGACATGGGGGAATCACTTATGATAAGGAGGACGTTGATTGCTCCTAAGAAAGAGAAGGTGCAGAGCAAAGTGAATGTGTAGACCATAGATGGTGATGATTCTTTGTTGTGAATGAACATCTTTTGAACAAGGTGTACATCAGGAGGGAAGGTGTGTAACATTGTCATTGATGGTGGTAGCTGTGAGAATATGGTGTCAAATATCATAGTTGATAAAATGCACCTAAAATGTGAAAAGTATTCTTATCCATATCATATCTCATGGGTTAATAAAGAGAATGAGGTAACAGTAGATTCGAGGTGTTTAATTAAATTTTTAATTGGGATCACTTACAAGGATGAAGTGTGGTGTGATGTGATCCTGATGGATGCATGTCACATTCTGTTGGGGAGACCTTGGCAGTACAACAGGGATACTAACCATAATGGGAGAAATAATACTTACACATTATGGAAGGATGGTGTAAATGTAGTTCTTGTACCTCTAAAGTAGGATGGGCTGAGTGAGAGCTTGTTGATGACGAAGGAGTTTCTTATAGAGATCAAGGATGCTAGCTTCTGTTATGCCTTAATAGCTAGAAAGCTAGAACTAGAGGAAGTGGTTATGCCTACAGCAACAACTAAGTTGCTAAGAGAATACGAATATGTCACACCAGAGGAGTTACCAGATGGGCTACCACCAAAGAGGGATATCTAGCATCACAGGGATTTTGTTCCAAGATCAGTGCTCCCAAATCGGGCAGCTTATTGGTTGAACCCAAAATAGAATGCAGAGTTGAGTAGGCAAATGACAGAGTTGATAAAGAAGGGATTATTTAGGGAGAGTATGAGTCCATGTGTGACTCAAACATTTCTAACCCCAAAGAAATATGGTGAATGACGAATGTGTGTGGACAATAGAGCCATAAAAAAGATCACAATAAAGTATCGATATCTTATGCCGAGAGTGGATGACATCAAGGTTTTGCATAGTGGCGAATTTTGTAATTTAGTGCAAATATTCAAATTTTTAAAATGTTAATTTTGCAAATTTTGGGACCATAGAGGTTGGCCCGTTCACCCAAAAATTTTGGGATCCAATTTTTTTAAGGGTAAATTCACCTCGTTGTCATAAGGTTTCCCGCCTAATTTTCACCCTAAATTTATTAAAAATAAAAAATATCCTGCCCAATTCACCCCTTGTACCCCATTATATATAGTTAGTCGTAACAATGACTCTCATACAATTACAATATTAATTTTTTGGATAGCGAGCAATACAAAGCAGATGACTGACAAAACATGAGTCCACGATTGACATAAGGTGACTGGCGAAAGGCAACTAGTATAAGGTGACTGGCATAAGGTGACTGGTATAAGGCAACTAGTATAAGGTGACTAACATAAAGCAAGTGGTAGATGGCAAGTGGCAGAAGGTGAGTGGCAAATGGCAAGTGACATATGGTGAGTGGTAGATGGTGAGTGGCAAAATATGAGTGGTAGAAGGTGAGTGGCATAAGGTGAGTGGCATAAGGCGAGTGGTATATGGTGAGTGACATACGACAAGTGGTAAAAGGTGAGTGGTAGATGGCGAGTGGCACAAGGTGAGTGGCACATGGTGAGTGGCATAAGGTGAGTGGCAGATGGTGACTAGTAGATGGTGACTAAAAATTATTTCATAATTTTAGGTATCAAAATATATCTAAACATAGGCATATTTGTACTCATTGGAAAGCTCTTTCTAAGCCTGATATAATGGTGGTATTTTTATGACATTTGAAGATGATTTAATAGGGAAAATTTGGTTCCAAATATGATGGTGAGGAGGTAATATAATTTTATGGTTGATTTTGACCTATTAAATTATCTCAAAGCTTCATAAAAGTACTATCATTAGATTGGGATTGAAAAGAGCTTTCCAATGAGTATAAATATTCCTATGTTTAGATATATTTTGATGCCTAAAAATATGAAATGATTGTTAGTCACCATCTGCCAGTCGCCTTATGCCAGTCACCATGTGGCGAGTGGTAAAAGGTGACTGGCATAAGGCGAGTGGCATAAGGCAATTGGCAGATGGCAAGTGGCACAAGGTGAGTGGTACAAGGTGAGTGGCACATGGCGATTGGCACAAGGTGAGTGTCACATGGTGAGTGGAACAAGGTGAGTAGCACATGGTTAGTGGCACATGGCGAGTGGCAGATGGTGATTGGAATATGGTGACTGATAATCATTTCATAGTTTTAGGCATAAAAATATATCCAAACATAGGTATATTTGTACTTTTTGGAAAGCTCTTTTCAAGCCTGATCTAATGGTGGTATTTTTATGAAGTTTGAAGATGATTTAATAGGTCAAAAGTGGTCCCAAATATGGTGGTGAGGAGGTAATGTCATTTTGAGGTATATTTTGACCTACTAAATCATCTCAAAACTTCATAAAAGTACTACCATTAGATCAGGATTGAAAAGATATTTCCAATGAGTACAAATATGCCTATGTTTGGATATATTTTGATGCCTAAAACTATGAAATGATTTTCAATCACCATCTGCCAATCGCCTTCTACCAGTCACCATGTGGCGAGTGGTAGAAGGCGAGTGGCATAAGGTGACTAGAAGATGGTAAGTGGCATAAGGTGAGTGGCATAAGGTGAGTGGCACATGGCAAGTGGCACAAGGCGAGTGGCACATGGCGAGTGGCATAAGGTAAGTGGCATAAGGTGAGTGGTAGATGGCGAGTGGTAGATGGCGAGTGGCAAATGGCAACTGATAATCATTTAATAGTTTTAGGCATTAACATATATCCAAAAATAGGCATATTTGTACTCGTTTGAAAGCTCTTTTCAAGCTTGGTCTAATGGTGGTGTTTTTATGAATTTTAAATATGATTTAATAGGTCAAAATTGGTCACAAAAATATTTATAATTTATGTGCAAATATTTTAAAAATTCACCATATTTTGATAAATTTTCTACAAAATTTTTAAAAATTTGCCCCATAGTTTATACATGATTCACCCAAAATTTATAAATATTTTTTTGGTACTACCCCTTATGCATAGCCCTATATGACATGATGGATGTATTTGTTGGAGCTAAATACTTCAATAAAATTGATCTGGGGAGTGGCTACTACCAGATCAGAATTCAATAAGAGGATGAATGGAAGACAACTTTTAAGACAAAAGAAGGGTTGTACGAGTGGATGGTGATGCCATTTGGGTTGTCTAATGTATCTAGTACATTTATGCGGTTGATGAACAAAGTACTGTGGGAATATAATGGTAAGTTTGTGGTTGTGTATTTTGATGATATTTTGATTTATAGTAAAAGTGAAGAAGAGCATTTGTTACACCTAAAATTAGTGTTAGACATGTTCAGGAAGGAGAAATTGTATGTCAACCTAAAGAAATGTAGATTTATTTAGGATAATTTAGTGTTTTTGGGATTTGTAATCTCAAGAGATGGAATGAGGATGGAAGATGAGAAAGTGAAGGAGATTATGGAATGGCCTGTTCCATGAACTATAACAGAAGTAAGGAGCTTTCATGGCCTAGCTACCTTTTACAGAAACTTAATTAGGAACTTCAGTAGTATAGCTGCCCCTATAACTAAGTGCATGAAGGGGAAAGAGTTTGTATGGACTACGACATAAACAAAGAGTTTTGAACTCTTGCAGAAGAAGGTGTCGAAAGCTCCTGTTCTAGTGTTACCAAATTTTAGTAAGGTGTTTGAGGTTGATTGTGATGCCTCATTTGTTGGAATTGGTGGTGTATTAAGTCAAGAGGGTCGACCTATAGCATTTTTTAGTGAGAAGATAAATGATGCAAGGAAGAATTATTCTACATATGATGTGGAATTTTATGCAATTGTGTAAGAATTGCAACATTGGAAGCACTACTTACTCTCAAAGGAGTTTGTGTTGTTTACTGATCATGAAGCATTGAGGTATGTCAATTCTAAAAAAAAGTTAAATAGTAGGCATGCTAAATGGGTTTCATTTTTTCAACAATATACATTTATCCTAAAAAACAAGTCAGATAAACAAAATAAGGTTGTTGATGCATTGAGTAGGAGAGTCTTGTTGTTGACCACTATGGAGAATGAACTAGTAGAATTTGAGGGGATTAAAGATCTGTATGAATCTGATGCAAATTTTGGGAATATTGTGCAACAATGCAAAAGTGTGGTATAGGGTGAGTCCCGTACTATTTTTGAAGAGTATTTTTTATAGAATGGTTACTTTTTTAAGGGTAATCGATTATGCATTCCCAATGGCTCTATGAGAGAGAAAATCTTGAGGGAATTACATAGTGGGGGTTTGTATGGTCATTTGGAGTAGCCAAAACTACTACTCTTGTAGAGAAGAAGTACTATTGGCCAAAAATGAAGAGATACATAATCAGGTTTGTCTCTAGATGCAAAATATGTCAAATGGATAAGGACCATGCACAAAATATAGGGTTGTATATGCCACTGTCGGTTGCTACAGGAACATGGACCTATCTGAGTATGGATTTCGTGTTGGGGTTGCCCAAGACATAGAGGGGTAAGGATTCAATTTTTGTTGTGGTAGACATATTTTCTAAAATGGTGCATTTCATTGCTTGCCATAACACTAATGATGTAACTAGGATTGTAGTCTTATTCTTTGATGAGGTTGTGCGGTTGCATGGTGTTCCAAATAATATTACTTTTGATCGGGATACTAAGTTCTTGAGTCACTTTTGGAGGACATTGTGGAATAAGTTGAACACCAAGCTGCAGTTTAGTAATGCTTACCACCCACATTCTGATGGGAAAACAGAGGTAGTGAACATAAGCTTTGGAAACCTCTTATAGTACATAGTTGGAGAAAAACCAAAAAAATGGGATTTAGTCTTATCATAAGCTGTATTTGCATATAACAGCTCAGCGAATAGGTCGACAGGTAAATCCCTTTTCAAATTGTTTATGGTCAAAATCCTAGATGTGTATTAAATTTGGTTGAGTTACCAATTGGGGAACAAGTTAGTGATGATGTAGAAGCATTTGTTGAGCATATCTAAAAAGTGCAAGAGTTAGTGAAGGAAAAATTGTAGAGTAGTAATGCTCACTACAAAGAGTCTGCTAATGCACACAAAAGGGTGAAAGTGTTTGAAGAGGGTGATATGGTCATGGTTCATCTTAGGAAAGAAATATTTTCTAAAGGGACGTATAAGAAACTGAAACTTAAGAAAATTGAGCCATGCAAGATTTTGAATAAGATCAATGATAATGCCTATAAAGTGGATATGCTTGATGAATTTGATATTTCACTTGTTTTTGATTTATTTTAGTATCCTAGTACTTCCAAGGATGGTGAATTATAGGAGACAGTAAATTGGGCATGCCATATGCCTAAGAAGATAAAGGACAGAGTTGCACAGGTGCTTGATAAGAAGGTGATCACCACCAGACATGAGAGCTACAACAAATACCTGGTTCAGTGGAAAGGATTATCACAGTCGGATAACACTTGGGATTAGAAGTCAGATCTAAAAATATTTGATAACCAGAAGTTATAGGATTTCAATTCAGCTGAACTTGCAAGAGCTAATTTCTTTTTCACCAGAGGAGAATGATGCACCTTGTCAGAGCCATAACTTGTGAACCGTACGTTCGTTTGCCTTGAAATTTAACAGGTGGTTCTGCATACATGTTATGAATGTTTTTTCTACATTAGTATAATATTTTATTTGCTTGAACCTCCAAAAAACATACTTTCAAGACCTAAATCCTCCATCTAGTGTCCCAAAATTAGCTTTTAGAATAGGTTCCCGAGTTTTTTGGGTTTTTTTTAATGTTAGAATTTTATTATTTTTTGTTATACCTTAATTTGAGACCTAATATTTTAAAGTAAGGTTCATTATTATAATAGGGATGTGTGCACCAAATTTGGGTGCAATTTGACTCATTTCTATTTTTAGAAATTTTTAGAAAAAAAGACATTTTTAGGGTTTCTTTGGTTTTCGGTTGCTATATGATGGATTGTATTATTTTGGAGAAGGGGTGTGAATTTAGGAATGATAATAATATCAATTTGCATATTTATTCTATTATATTGCATTTGTGGTATGTGATTGAAGTCCATTTTGTTGGTCTCTTGTAGCTGAGTTCACACCACATAGACTGGAAAAAAATAGTCTAAATCTTCTGTACAAACACACATTCGTCTCTTGTCTTGTCGATGCTATGATAAATTCCTAGAGAACTGATGTCCCTGTAGCACTTCGAGTTAAAGAACATTATTATTTCAACAATATCTTCACCAATGCAGAACATACACTCATACAGAGTGCAACCATAGTCAAATACTCAAATCTACTATTGCCATCCAATGACATACTCAAATCAATTTCATTTTTTTATATAAAAAATAATCAAATGATCTATAGTTGACTACTAAAATCCCATTATTTTTATGAATAAACTCATTACTAAGACTTAGGTGATCACTACGCTCCACATGTCTTCGTTGCGCACTGATTACAGTAGTGATCGATAGATGATTCTATGAAGGATCTAGTGATGGCATGCCTCCCATACCAGTAGCATCCATAGTAAAACACCATTGTGTGCAACAATAAAATAGCACCCAAGAAAAAAACTACCCCTCATACATTGCATTAACATGAAAAGTTAACTTCAACTTTCGTTAACAATTTTTGATCCCGCGACTAATCAGGTGGAACAACCTGTTACATTTTGCATGGAGTTGTTATAATAATTTGTGGCGATTGTAGCATTGTGGAAAAAGAGGTGGGCAAATTCATGTTACTTCCATGATCCAATCCCAAAAATTTTTTCGTGAGAGGAACTCCACGTGGCTCTTGGCTTGGAAAACAAATAATAGCCTGGAAACCTTCGAACTACTATGATCCAACTCACACTCAATGATGGTGCAACGTTCCCAAGTGTGATTTGGCCCATTGAAAAATTTATTATCAAGATGCATGATATCACCATTGACTACTTTAGTTGAGTTGTATGAATAGGCAATTGAACTCGATCAGGTACCTGAATTGTCATAGTCGAACATTGAGCATGCACTATCAAAAAATCCATTGAATATTAAAAATAGTAGCCATCTATTGCATCATCTAGGGCATTGATAAATTGAGTGCTACATCTTGCAAGTTATTGCACATGGGAATATGCATCCGTGAGGTTGTACGACATATCTCCATTACACATCATGCTAGAATACAGTAAATATCCTTAGAAATTTCTATGAGGCAAATTTGGCAGCTACCAGGTTCTAAACTCTGACTACAAATACATAAATTCCAACCAGCATTGGGTAGATAAGGAAACATAAAATAACTCAAAATGTGGTCTACTCTCATAGTTTTGAAAAATAGAGTCCCTGCATACCGAAAACCAACAGTGTAAACCACCTACAATCATCCTTTGAAACATCACAAACATTGGTAGCTTCAATCAGCTAGATTATTGTGACGATTAGCTACTGCTACAAAATAGTTGCAGGATAATGACATCGAGGACATATTCTAGAGAAAAGAATTTTAATGTCTGCCCTCTGAATATAAACTCTTCAATAATGTCCATATCATATTGGTTCTGAAAAACCTCCACAATGTTAAACTTTTTTTTTTTTTTTCAAATGAATAGGAAGTCAAAATTATTTGGTGCACCATCCACTTCCGCTAAAAAAAAAAGCTTCCTTGATGCATTCGTTTTTCCATGGGACACATAATGAAACTTAACCACCAATTTTTCTTGAGAAATCATGTTCGAATATGGCTTTCCACAACTAAAAATACTGACAACTCTCCATCCACAGCTAAGCGTAGGAAAAAACTAGTGAGCCCAAAGTTTCTTCTGTTAATATCCTCTTCTGCCGACATTAACATCCTCATGCAAAAATAAAAAAACACGAACCTAGATCAAATCATGTAATAAAGGATGATGAAAGGATTATTTTAGAAAATTCAACATTAATGGGGAATGTTACCTAATGTTGACTTATTTTTTCTTTAGTTAGGATAGTGCACTTTAAGGGGGAATGTTAGAATTAAAGTGCACTATGCTTCTTTAGTTTGACACTTGTCAGTTTCATTGATATTTGTCATGTTCATCATATAGGCTTATGCCTATATATTGTACTCATTTGTTGTATAATATATCTCATTCATACTAACAACTTCAAGCTAGATTTGGAGAAAAATAGAGTAGAGGGGATAGAGTTCTCCTATGGCGAGAGATCCACAAACTAGAGCAAAGGGGATAGAGTTCTCCTATGGAGAGAGATCCATGAACCAGATCAGAGGGGATAGAATTCTACCATGGAGAGAGATCCATAAACCATATCAGATGAAATAGAGTTCTCCTATGGAGAGATATCCACAAGCTACAGTAGAGGGGATTGAGATCTCCTTTGGACAGAGGTCCAAAAACATTTTAATAGGGAATTTTTTTCCATTATATTGTTTGAAAAAATTTAGAAGAAATATTTTCTTAGTGGATGTAACCCATAATGGGTGAACCACATTAAATTTGTGTCTCTCATGTGTGTGATGATTTGTGCATTGCCTTGTTACTACTATTTATGAGATTGGTTAATGATAATATGAATGGATATTGCAATTGATAACATTGGATAATTTTGTTTGGGAAAGAAAAGTAAAATTTTATCTTATAATGTTCACCCCTACCTCTTAGTATAAGCTTGTGTTCTTCAATTGGTATCAGAGTGGGTTCCTTTAGGGAAGTCTAACATCTTGAAGGAAGATCTTACAAGAACACATGGCTAGAAATGAGAATAAGAAGAAACTAAGAATACTCAAATGTTTTATTTGTGGTAACTTTGGTCACCTTGTAGATCATTGTTCAAAATATGGTTATAGTAACAGTGAAGAAGAAGAAGAATGTTTTGTTTATGGTATCCTTGGTCATGATGCAACTCATTGTAATGGGTTCAGTAGTAGTGAAGAGAAAGAAGATGATCCTAAAATTGAAAACCAAGAAGAAGAGGAAGGTTCAAAAAATGAAGAAGTCACAAAAGAGAAACTCATTACTGAGTTAAAGAGGGCTAGAGAGGAGAGATCAATATTGAAAGCTCAAATACAAAATAATGAAGATGCTCCTATTGTCAAATACCTACAAAAAGAGAAATTTTCAGAAAGGGAAGTCACAGTTGATATGAAAAAGGAACTTGTTTTTGAAGAGTTAAAAAAGGAGAACTCAATATTGAAGGCTCAAGTACAAGAGGATGAGAAAACAAAGGCAAAACTTCTACAAGATCTCATTGACCTAAAATTCAAGGTTGAAGAGGCAAAGAAAATTGAAGAAGGTATGACTAAACAGTTAAAGGCAAAATAACTAGAATGTGAGAGATTAGAACATGAAGTGGTTTCTCTAAGGTTGGAAGTGAAAGATTCTAAGGATAAGCTGCACAGGTTTTGGAAAAGCTAAAAAAATTTGGATAGCATTATCAAAGCTTAAAGATCTTCATTTATCAAAACAAGACTTGGTTTTGAAAAAGGACAAGAGGTACAAAAAGAGGAGTCAAGCTCAAAAGAAAAGGAAGTTTCAGAGGAAGAGATTGAAGAAGAAACTAAGACTTATACTGATAAGTTGAAGAGTGGAAGCTTCACTAAGAAAGAAAATAATGCATAAACAAGAAACAAGGACCAATATAGAGAAGGCAAAGAAAGGACTAAGAGACCAGATATTTCAAGATAAGATGAATATTTCTTCCAAGGGCATTTTTTTTCATGTAATCATTTTGGTCATAAAGTTATGCATTGCAGGGTTTATGGAAATAAGGAGTATGTTTTCACTAAGAGGAACTTCAAATCATTTGAAGATGGATATTTATTTCAAGGCTATTTCTACTCATGTAATCACCTTGGTCATAAAGCTATACACTACAGGGTTCATGACAAAAATTATTATGGCCTCACCAAGAGGAACTTCAAGTCATCTACACCTTCCAATAACTACAATATCAGATGTTACAATTGTAATAATCTTGGGCATAATGCCAAGTGGTGTATAATAGAGTTTCCAAAACTTCCAGAGTCAAGCAAGAATAGGGACACTCAAAAGGATAAAAAGGGTATGACTACAAAGTGTTGCAGGCCAAACATAGGTTAATTTTTTTTCTATTTTGTCACTGCCCGTGCATTTAAATTGTCAACCCAGGAAGCTTCGTAAACTTTGGAAGTGTCTCATACAATATCACTACAATACCCACTTTGAGATGAGTCTAACTAATACTATCATTCAGAGGGTTTAAAATATCAACAATCATTCATCCATACCACAATAATTTACGTATGAATAATTAAATCCTTGGAAATCAAATATTCATACGTGCATAATTAACTAGACATGAAAGTAAGTTCACTACGACAATGAAAATAATAGTACATAAATAAAACCTATGAAAGCAAAAAATTAATCTAAGAAATAAAAAGTAAAATGGAAAGAATACTGGCTTGGTGTGGGCCCTGGCTCCAGTAGCTCCCTTCCAACTGAACACACGATTAGGAACTCTCAAACTTTATTATGATTGCAAAATAATTATTACAATACTTCTATCTCCTTAGAATGATAAATGTATTCTGAATTATCTTTCTGGATATCTATCAGAGAGGTTTGTGTGTGTTTATATAGCACACACATAGATCTTCTGTTATAGCAGTTCATTCCAGACTAAACTGGGATAGTCTGGTAAACTTAATTGGCATCTACTAAAAATAGGCATTGTTCCTAATAGTGGTGCATTTTTTGATTGGTTCATGCTTCACCTAGAATAGGTAAGACATTCTCGTCCATTGATACAATTCCAAGAATTATCTTGCATGACATGGAACTAGAACTGCACCAGTCAGCACTACCCACATCTCTTTATCTAGTCAACTAGCAAAACATGGAGGCGCATTCTCTATGAAGAAGGCGCATACTGATGTTGAGTGCCTTCCTCACACAGAAGGTGCCTACTAAGATCAGGCTCCTTCTTCATGGGGAAGGTGCCTATTAATGTTGGGCACCTTCTTTATGCGGAAGGCGCCTTGCCTTGCATGGGGTACCTTCCTTATGCGAAAGGTGCCTAAGTATATAAGGAGCCTTCTTTATATAGAAGGTGTCTACCTTATGTTGGCGCATTCCTAGAAGAGGAAGGCACCTACCTTCTCATGGAGCCTTCCTTGAAGAGGAATACGTCTACTCACCATGCATTTATCATGAAAGAAATAGAGTGCCAAGTCCATGAAGGACCTCGACTAATACAAATCTATCAAAACTAACTACATTTTCACAAAAATACACTAAAACACACAAATTAGATAACACACATAATTCTATTAAATAATTACATAATAATTCATAAAATTACACAGTTCCTATTATATTGTCACATAATAATCAATGAAACTCATACAAAATATGAGAATTTCTAAGGCTCATCATCCCCCCATGCCTACCATATGCCACACCCTCATGGCATCAAACTACAGGTAGCCCTTCATACTCCTCATCATCATTGTTTTCTAGTAGATCTGGTTGTACCTATGACCTGTGATTTATTTTTTTGGGGACCAACATTGGGAGGTATGGTCTTTCTTTTTCTTTGTGGAACTGAGGTGTTGAGGTGGCCAGATTCTATTGTATGCTTCTGTTCAATCTTCTAGCTCTGCCTATTCGGGTTTCCCACCTCGACTACTATTGGAGGTGGTATAGCTAACGTGGCCTTTGCTACCTAGAATGCAACTTCTACAGCCTACTATAGCTTAGCATCCGAAGGTTTGACAATTGCAAGAGGGATGTCAGAATTGTCCCTCTTGAGATGAACTACCTGGTCCTTGGGTAATTGGGCTGCTTTAGGGGTAAGCCCTACATTTTCCTTTGCAATGGTAGCAACTTCTAATTCAGGCCCATATACCCCCCATCTCTCAAAATATCTCCATATTTTAGAGGGAAATCCTTGGGATGACCCATAAATCTCCCAAAATTGATCATCATCCACTGTATTAGAGCAAATACCAAGGTCTCCTTGGACCTTTGATGCTAATTTTATGGCCTCCTTTGCTACCACCATCTCCTCATGCAGCTGTTCGAACTACTTCTACCTCTCTACAAATGGTTGCATATCCCTCTCATCTTTGACCGGTTTGACAAAGGTCACCTTCCCCTTCTTTTGAGCCACCATGAGCCCTTTTTCTTTGTCATTTGTAGAAAGTGTGGTGAATCGAGTAGGGGATTTCTCCTCCTTCCTGATGGGTGTCTCTTCATTGCAAGGGACTTGATCTGATGTCCTAGGAGCTATCCCACCTTTCTCTGGTTGCTCTGGTGTCGACCCTGCAGGTCCCTTGGTCCCTCCTTCCTCAGGTCAGAGAAATTATTCCTTGATCCCTGGTTCTGTATATGGTTGCTGGTCCACACTAGGTTTTGTATCACTCAAGTCTATAACAGGGGGCTCTGTTGGGCTACTTTAACGAGCATCCGATAAGAATTCCCTTAAAGAGAATACTAGTTCTAATGAGGTAGTGGAATTCATCGAGATCTCTAACGTCTAGTCGGTTTGAGTGGATGCATCCCTCTTCTCTATTTCCTTGGCCCAGAATTATCGATTCTTGTCCTACTGCTACTAGACTAGCTGCTCAAGCTGAGATATCCTTTGTGCTTACTTCTCCAATTCCTCCCTGTGCATCGTCTAGCAATCCTCCAATTTTTTTTGGGTCATCCAATACTTAGTTTGCCATTCTAGGGCCTCCTCTAGGGCTGCATCAACTTCTCAAGGAGGCAGAAAATTCCTTATCTGCCTCCATATCCTAGTTATGATAGACCAAGATACAGTAATCAATCCATCCCTTGGCTTCAAACTAAGTCCTAACCGCCCTGTTGATCCCTTCTGTGTCACTTGGCTCATTTTTCTTGATGGCGTGGTTCTTTGATCATCCTCCCATGGTGCCTTCCTTAATTGCTCCTCTTTTTTCGTACCCTACCTTCTGAGGAAGGTGCCTTCTTATAATGAAGGCACCTAATCCTAGCATTCAATTTTGGGGTTGGAAAGGTATGCCTCTTGAGCCATAACATTGGCATGATATTTCGGACATGGGGAGTGCATGATTTTTATGGCAGTGCTATTTTTTGGTACTGCATAGTTCATGAAAAATTATATAAAAATTTAATTAAAATTATGTGCATACCTGATTGGATGCTTTGTGCATCATGGAAAATAGTGATTCATCAGCATGTGACATGGAGGATGGGTATTTTACATGTGTGGATTACACTGGACTTCGTTGCTATGTTGTTCAAGGTTTGATGTCGAAGACAGACTCATGATTGGCTTGAAAACCATATGTCCATCATCCTTGGGGTATGCACAAGGATCCTACCCCGTAACTCTACAATATTTTTGGTTGGGATGGATTTCCATCATGTGGGGTGATGGTGGTAATCTGGTGCTACAAAATTGTGTGTTGATCTCATTTGAATCGAGGTGCATGTGAAATCAAAGCGTCAAATGTACTCGAAAGGCACTTTTGGTGCCTTCCCAATGCAGAAGGCACTTTAAATGACTAGTGCATTCCCTAGGTGGAAGACACTTTTGTGTAACGATGCCTTCCTACTACGAAAGGTGCTTTTGAAGAACAACACCTTCTTGCTATGGAAGGTTCTTTTGAAAAATGATGCCTTCCTATTGCGAAAGGTGCTTTTGAGAAACGATGTCTTCCTGCTGTGAAAGGTGCTTCTGAAGAACGACACCTTCCTGCTACAGAAGGCATTTTGAGAAATGGTGCCTTCTTGCTACAGAAGAGATTTGAATGGATACGCCTTCCTGGAGTGGAAGGCACCTTCATCATAATTTTATTTTTTCCTAGGCACCTTCATGATGTGGAAAGCACTTTTTTTTTTAGGAAGCCTCGACAAGTGTCTTCTTTATAAGGAAGGCACCTTATTTCATTTGGGTGCCTTCTTTCTAAGGAGGGTGCCTTATTTTAGTTGGGCACCTTATTTATAAGGAAGGTGCCTTATTTCAGTTGGGCACCTTCTTTCTAAAGAAGGTGCCCTATTTCAGTTGGGTGCCTTCTTTATAAGGAATGCACCTTATTTCAGTTGGGCACCTTCTTTCTAAGGAAGGTGCCTTATCTTACCTCCAGCATGATACCTTCACAGCGAAAAATGTCCACCTCAATTAGGCACCTTATTGGAGGAGGAAGGCATTGTTACTTAAGTGGAGAGTCTTCTTTGAAGATGAAGGCTTTCTACAAGGTGTTTTTCTTAGCAGCCACGTCGTGATCATCCGGGCAAGGGTGATTAAGCCTCCTCAAACTTACTTCATGCTTCCCCAACATCTTCCTACTAGGCATTGCGTGTGATTTTTCCTTTAGAGGAGAGTTTTTTGCCATCCCCAAGCTTGGATAGGTGCTATTTGTAAACTATATGCATAGGTGGCTGAATGTCGAGCCGATTCAGGCTTGGTTTCCTAGATACCTATTTTTCATGCTGTCAGGCCCTTCACCTGCAAAAAGTAAATAAAAATAAAGAAAAATACAGGTAGTTAGATGCATTCCATGCCTGTTAGGCCCTGAACTCATGATTCTTGTAGCTTGCATGTGGGCGTCGTCCCTACAAAACATATTGTAAGAAATAAACAAATCTAAACTAACTTATTTTGGTGGACACCTCTGTGTCCATCGTTCTACTTGCTAAGAGTTTTGTCCAGATTTACAAGGATGGGGTCTCCCCCATGCCTACTCTGGACTCCACCAGTAAATTCTTGGATGTGTTGTAGGGCCACATTCGGTGGCCATTAATTATTAATACAACATTGTTGTTGTCAATGGTCTTGACGCACACAACACCATTCTTTATGAGCTCTACCACCTCATATGGTCCCATCTACCTCTACATTAATTTTTCCTTCTGTTCCTAGAACCTAGAATCATACAACAACACCCATTCTCCCTCCTAGAACTGCTTTAGCTTAATGTGACGATCATGCCACTATTTTCTTTGCTTTTGTATGATCTCCATTCTTTGTAAAGCATCCATTCGGATTTCATCCAGTTGATTCAACTGTCAAAATCTTTCTTTTTGAGCTTCTTCCAAGCTCAAATTTAATTCTAAATCAGTTATCAATGTCTTAATCTCTAACTCGATGGGCATAATTGCACTCTTCCCATAGACTAGCTGGAAGGGTGTGAAGCTTATGGTGGATTTCCACATGGTGTTATATGCCCATACTACCTTCGGTAGCCATGTAGCCCAATATTTTCTATGTTGTTGCATGGTTTTTGTCAGGATGTTCTCAATCTCTATGTTCATCACTTATATTTGCCCATTTTCCTATAGGTGGTAGGGTGTAGTCTTGTTGTGCCAAATTCTATATTGGTTCATCAACTCCTCGATCAACTTGGAGGTAAATTAAGGCCCCTGGTCTTTTGTTATCTCTTTGGGGACCCTGAATTGTGTAAAAATATGAACAAATAAGAAATCGGTAACTATTATTTCCTTCAAATCCCTTAATGCTTGAACCTCCACCCACTTGGTGATGTAGTTTATACAGACTAAAATAAATCTCCTTCCTATCGAAGGTGGATTAATTGGCCCCATAAAATCCATGCCTTACTTATCGAAGGGCTCCAGGTGCACTTGAGCTTGAAGGGGCATTTCGTCCCGATGGGTTGGTATGCCCATTCTTTGGCATTCATCGCACTTGCTGGCATAGATGGCCACATATTTAAATAGAGTGGGCCAAAAGTGTCCAGCCTATATGATTTTATAAGTAGTCCATTTTCCTACAAATTTTCCCCTACATGGTTCATCATGACAAGATTTGAGTATTTATGAGAAATCGTGTTTTTCTACGCATTTGATTATAATCTAATCACATCCTATTTTAAATAGGAGGTCATCAACCCATATAAATGAGGTGCTCTTTTCTATTACTGCCTGCTTTTCTCATGAGGAGAGAGTGGGAGAGGTTATTCTGATGGTCAAGTAGTTGGCTATGTCTGCATACTAGGGTGTTTATTCACAAATGGTGAACAAATTTTCATATGAAAACTAGTCTTCCATTGTTGCATGATCTGTTGGTGTCAATTTGGATAGAAAATATGCTATCACAATGTCCTTGCCTAGCTTTTCAACTATTGTTATGTCGAACTCTTGCAATAGTAGAAGCCATCTGATAACTCTTTCACCAATGACTGATTTGCTCATTAAATACCTGATGGTTGCATGGTCCATATGGACAAACACCTAGTATCCAATGATATAATGGTAGAATTTATTTATGGTATGCACAACTGCAAGGAAATATTTCTCTATCATTGTATAGTTGAGCTCAGCCCCTACCAAGTTTTTTTTGACGTAGTAGATGGCATAAAATTCCCCACCATCCTTCTACCCGAGGACTACTCCAATCACATTTTTGGATGCATCACAATAGATATGGAAGGGTATGGCCCAATTTGGTCCCCTTAAAACTAGTGCAAATATCATCTTCTATTTTAGCAACTAAAATGCTCTTTCACAACCTTTCGTCCAATTGAACTTCACATCTTTAGAAAATAGCATGTGTAGTGGTTTTGCAATATTACTGAAGTCAACGATAAATCACTGGTAATACCTAGAAGATTCAAGAAAACTTCTTACCTCTCACTGTGTTATGGGGTTGGGTAAGTCCTTGATGACTTCAATATTTATTTGATCAACCTTTATTCCTTTCGTGGAGATATGGTTTCCCAATATGATGCCCTATTGCATTATCATGAAGCATTTTTCATTACTAAGGGATAAATTATTTTCCTCGCTTATTTTGAGCACTCTTTACAAGTTCATCATTGCTTCTTCAAAGGTTTCTCTATAAAATACGAAGACATCCATGTACACTTCAACTGCATCTCCTATCATGTCTAAAAATTTTCTAAGCACCGTCCTTTGAAATATGGATGGCATGTTGCATAACTTGAAAGGCAACACCTGATAAGCAAACATTCCCCATGGGCAGGTGAACATTGTTTTATCCTGATATTCTTCTCCTATCTATATCTTTTTGTATCCACTGAATCCATCTAGGAAGGAGATGTACTTTTGCCTCAAAAGTTTATCCAAGACCTGATCGATGAATGGGAGTGGGAAGTGGTCCTTTTTGGTCACTTTGTTCAATACCATGTAGTCCACACAAATCCACCACTTCATGTTCTTCTTGGGGACCACCACAAGTGGTGACACCCACTCACTATCAGAAATCAAATAGATGAATCTGGTAGACAATATTTTTTGTAGCTCCGCCTTGATAATGTCTTTCATTATTGGATTTATTCTTCTTTATGGCTTCCTACTTGGAGTTGCTTGCTCTTTGAGGTATATTTGATGGGTACAAATTTTTGGGTTGATACCTTTCATTTCCTAGTAATCCCATGCAAAATACCATTGGTGTTTTACTAGGAGCTCTTCCACTTTTTTTATCTATGTGGGGGTCAACCCACTATTGATGTTTAATGTCTTTCCCGACCCAATGTTTATTTGTTGAACGTGGTGGTTTGGGTGCCGACCAATGGTGACTCAGGCATGGTGATGGAAGATTCTCCCTGGAGAAATTCCATGATAGAACCATCCTCATATTCATCCTTCACCAATTAACCCAATGCCATCATTGATTGGATTATGGACATCTCATTGTCTTCATCCTTGATCAATGTAGGGTCTCCCGATGAATCCATGAATTGCATGGGGGTGAAATGGTCAATATTTTGATGTTTTTTACATTGTATATGGTCATCAGGCCATCACGGTAGCTGATGTAAGCATCGACTATCATCATCCATGGTATTCCCAAAATAAGAAGGTAGCCACCCAACCTTGTTTTAGACCGTAAGACTAGGAATTCAGCTAGATATTCCCATGCATCAACCATTAATATTATGTCCTCCAACATTCCTTCCAGTGATACAGTTGATCGATTAGCTAGTTACAACATCGTTGAGGTAGATATCAAATCTGTGATATGTAGCCTCTACATGGTATCTTTAGGCATTACGTTGATGGCTACATCGAGATCGACCAACGAATCGGTCAAGGAATGTCCCCCAATTTTGACAGTAAATACTGGGTTGCCTGGGTCTACGTATTTAGGATGGCACATCTTCCCATCATTAAATATGCCAACTTACCCACAACATTAATAGTTTTGGTTACTTTCCATCCTAAATTCCTTAGGCACATCTCCTTTACTACCTTAGTATATATCAGGATGTCTCAAATAGCTTGAAAAAGTGGAATTGTCACTGTGAGATTTTTCAAGCTAGAAAGAATATCATACTTTGGATGTGTTTGTTTCTTCTGTTCTTGCAGCTAGTTAGGAAATGGAGCCTTTTTCTCTTATCCACTTCTTCTTCCACCTCTTCTATAAGAGGTGTTTCTCCTATGTGTACCTCATCTTCTATTAGTAGAGGTGTCTCTACTCCTAACTATCTACATAATCTAAGATGAATAGGATTGCAACTAAGATGATACATCAAATACATCTCACCTTCAACATTGTATGTCGACTGATTTACTCTATTATTTGGATTCATCATCGATTTTGTGGATAGCTACGTAGGTATCACTACAGGCAAGGTCAATAGGTTTTTATGGGGATGAGCTTGTGCTACATTATATGGAGTTGGATTCCATGGAGTATGGCCTCTCCACTATTTCCTAGGATATTGATACGACATCCAAGGTTGCTGGTTCAAAAATTTTGCTCCTGGGGGTGCATTGGACCAAGGCGATGGCCCCCATCATCCCATGTTAGGTGTATGAGGCTGGCCTTGTGGCATGTATGGTCCTCCCCCGTATGATGGTATGTCTGGTGGCCTATTCCTCGTAGAGGGTTATGGCCAATTCTTTCGATTGCCTATAAAATAGGTTTTCATAACTTCGGTGTCCTCCTTGATGTTGGGCAATTGTGGGCACAATCAAGTCTTGTGATTTAGTTTGCATACCATGCATACTCTGAATTTGTTTTTTGTGCATGCATTCTTTGCATGATTTCCTCTACATTTTGGTCATAAATAAGCCAATGTTGCCTTATTTTATTGCTTATTTTTCCCCAACAATAGTGTGTCCATTTGTAATACCAAAGATGAAAGCATATCTCTTTTAAAATCTTCTAGCATGTTGCATATATCTATTTTTGTGACCAAAGTAGTTGCTTCATGGTTCTAGAAGTGGTCTTGCATCTCCTTCTTGAGTAGTTCTGGCATAATTGTTAGATATCTTTTGTAGCCTGCTGGTAGATGTCACCTCTAGAAATCATGTTGAGAGCTTCTAATGATTCGTTGTTAAGTCCTCTCAAAAAGATGCTTTTAAGAGACTTGTCGGCTAACTTTGTGTGAGGAGATCATTGAAGATTGAAATTGAATCTCTCCTAGTACTCCTCAAGAGACTTGTCTTCTTTCTGCATCATGCTCAAGACCTCCTCTAGAGTCTATTGCTCTCTTGAAGTCTTGATATTGCTCTAAAAAGAGCCTTTTTATTTGATCCCGTGTGGAAATGTGTTTGTCTCCTAGACCAATGAACCACCGTAGAGCTGCATCATCTAATGTGGAAGGAAAGAGATTCAACTTCTATGTATTAGATTTTTAGTCCATAGACCTGCATAGAACATCAAACTTAAATAAAAACAGGTCAGGGTCCTCGGTTGGGTATCCTCTGAAGGTATGAAGGTAAGCAGGGGATATTTTTTTCATTTTTGTTTATCCTAATCCTTCCTCAATTGGGAAACTAAAGCCAGATTAAGCCTCTTCATTGGCTATTTTTTTTCAATAAATGTGGTCTCTAATGTAGTTCTTATAGCGTCATGGTTTTTCAAAACTTTTTAAGTCAGGGCTCTAAAATCAGCTGGTGTTATCGTTCAATCCTCTATAGCTTTCCACAACAAGGCTTCCTCTGAGGGTGTCCTCTTAAATAACGAGTTTACAATGGTTCGTTCTTCCCCTGATTGATGGTATGAGGAATCACTTTGCACAAAATTATGATTCTCACTCCAGTGGACTATTGGTGACAAGTATGAGGAATCTAATTCAAATTCAGAGTGTTCGATTGACTCAAATTTTGGTGGACTTTATTTTACAAAATGATTGTCAGGTCCTCTTTTTCTCAAGGAACTCATACAAATTCAAATGGAAGGTTTTCAGGTATTGCAATTAATCTATTATAAGTGCTTCCCTAGCAACAACACCAAAATGTTGCAGGCCAAAAATAGGTTAATTTGGTTCCTATTTTGTCACTGCCTGTGCATTTAAATTGTCAATCTAGGGAGCTTCGTAAAATTTGGAAGTGTTTCATACAAGATCACTACAATACCCACTTTGAGATGATTCTGAATAATACTATTATTTGGTGGGTTTAAAATATCGACAATCATTCATCTACACCACAATAATTTACATATGAATAATTAAATCCTTGGAAATCTAATATTCATACATGCATAATTAACTAGACATGAAAGTAAGTTCACTACGATAATGAAAATAATAGTACAAAAAGCAAACCTATGAAAGTAGGAAATTAATCTAAGAAAGCACAAGTAAAAGGTAAGGAATACTAGCTTGGAGTGGACCCGGGATCCAGCAACTCCCTTCCAACTGAACACGCGATTAAGAACTCTCAAAATTTATTATGATTACAAAATAATTATTACAATACTTCTATCTCCTCAGAATGATAAATGTATTCTAAATTATATTTCTAGATATCTATTAGAGAGGTCTGTGTGTGTTTACATAGCACACACACAAATATTCTATTACAAGGAAGTTATAATAGTAGTTCAATCCAGAATAAACTGGGATAGTCTTGTAAACTTAATTGATATTTACTAAAAACATGCATTGTTCCTAACGGTGGCACATTCGCTGATTGGTTCATGCTTCACCTAGCATAGGTAATACATTCTCGTCCGTTGGTACAATTTCCAAAATTATCTTGCATGATGTGGAACTGGAACTGCACCAGTCAACACTGCCCACATCTCTTTATCTGGTCAACTAGCAAAAAATGGAGGTGCCTTCTCTATGAGGAAGGCACATACTGATGTTGAGTGCCTTCCTCACGTGGAAGGTGCCTACTAAGATCAGACGCCTTCTTCATGGGGAAGGCACCTACTAATGTTGGGTGACTTCTTTATGTGGAGGGAACCTTGCCTTGCATGGGGCACCTTCCTTATGTGGAAGGTGCCTAAGTATGTCAGGCACATTCTTTATATGGAAGGTGCCTACCTTTTTTTAGTGCCCTCCTAGAAGAGGAAGGTGCCTACCTTCTCCTGGAACCTTCCTTGAAGAGGAATATGCCTACTCACCATGCCTTGATCCCAAAAGAAATAGAGTGCCAAGTCCATGAAGGACCTCGACTGATCCAAATCTATCAAAACCAACTACATTTCCAAAAAAACACACAAATTAGATAACACACACAATTCTATTAAATAATTACATAATAATTTATAAAATTACACAGTTCCTATTATATTGCCGCATAATAATCAATGAAACTCATACAAAATATGAGCATTTTTTAGGCTCATCACAAAGGTTTGAAAAAGAAGGTTGAAAAGGAAAAATAGCATTGTATGTTGGGAGTAGATTTACTCCCACCCCAAAATAATCACCTCAATCAGATGAGGTGGTGAGGGTCTTAGCTAAGATTCTTATTTTTTAGCCCCAAAGGAGTCCCTTTGACATTGATGTCAAAGGGGGAGATTTTTAGTAAGGGGGCGCAGCTTCTCAAGGGGAGCATTTTTGGAATCCAGTGATAGCAAAAGGAAGTATTTTAGAAGGGTTTCCATAAATGACAAAGGGGGAGATTGTTGGAAATATTAAGTATTTTGAGTTTTCATTGATGTCAAAGGATTGATGTCAATAGGTTGATGTCAAATAAATATTGGTATGGCAGAAATATTTTTCAAGGTTGAAATATTAAATTGCAAGGTAAAATCTTCAAAGGATGCATGAGACAATGTAAAAGGTGCAAAAGTTATCAAGGCTTAAATATTGCAAGAAAAGTGTAAGAACCTACTTGCCTTCAAAAGATTTAAAATTTAGAATTAGAGGAAAACGTTCAAAAATTTAAAAGTTATTATTATAATATTTTTTAAATATTATAATATAACTTAACTTAAGGTTTTTGAAAAAGGGCACCATTGAAAATTAATTTAAACTCACCTTCATCGACGTTTGAGAAATATTCAAATTGCATATTTATTAAGGACATACCTCATTGGAGTAGAGTGTGTGGAAAAATCATGGAGCACATCGAATTCATTCACATTTTTAAAAGAAAAAGGAAGAGAAAGATAGCATGTGCACTTCTTTCAGGTCAAAAGAAAAGGGTTAAATTGAAGGGTGCGTCTTCATTGTTTCAAGCTGGTAGACTAGCGCAACTAGTCATTCTATAAGTGCTAAGGCATCGATAGAGAGGATTTCAGGGGGTTGATTCACTATGACTACAATTTTATTTGCATTTTTTGTAAAGGAATAAGAGCACCAAAGAAATAAAGAGAACTTCACAGACTTAAGATTTTGTGTGGGCAGCTAGCTCATGCAGCGACTTAGCCAAAGCTAAGGCACTGGTAGATACAAGGTCAGGGGGTCTATTTACGACATCTGCATTTGGTAAGGGTATTTTTTTTAATTAAATATCCTATGGTATGCACTGATTAGGGAGTCATAAGGTTGGTTTAATTAAGTTTGTTTTTGCCTATAGGGAGTCATAAGGATATGCTAAAAATTGAATATCTTGCATTTGGAAATTTTAAGGGTTTTTTAAAGGATTTGTTATTTTGTAAACTAGGAGTTATAAGGGTGTGTTTTAAAATATTTTAGGTTGAAAAATATAAGTGATAAGGGTGCTTTTATAAAGTATTGTCTTGCATAAAGTTATAAAGAGGAAATATTAAAAAAAAAATTGTATGTGAGAAGTAGGAGTTATAAGGTGTTTTGTGGTTTAAATATTGTATGTATTTTTGCATGGTGAAAGGAAGTTTGAAGGAATTTGTTCATTGTTTAAAAAGCCTTGTTTTAGGAAATTAAAAGGAGTTGTAGAGTAATATCTTTGTGCACATTTTTGAAGAGAGGTTTATCACGTGGATGATTGAAAAGTGCTATGCTAACTGAAACAGGTGGAAAGTGGTATTTGGTCTAACAACATAAACACAAAGTATGTTGAACAAGAAAGTTGTATTTCATTTATATTCAAAGATAACATAGGTTACAATAGGGATAGGTTTCCCTTTCATAATGTCTTTTTCAATAAACTTCACAACAGTCTTGATACCGCCTTCTATCATCCCTCAATGTAGGTGGGTTTGCGATCCACCACCGGGTTGTAGTTGATGGTGTTCTTCCTCTTTTGACCTATGAAGAACCTACAAAAGGGGGTTAGTTGGTTGGGGGGCTTGCCTTGGTCAGGCCCCTTGGTTATGAAGACTAAATCGACACAAAAACATATTGAAAGTTGCAATAAATGATGCTAAACACTTAGGAATGATAAATGGAAGCTTACCTACCAAATCTGAGGTGATTTGGGCTTTGTAGACTGAAATCGCCACCCGGGGGTGAACCAGAACCAGATTCGTGGGGTGAGGGGGTGAATCCTACTGTAAGTGGTATTCTACTGAAATGCTCTGGTAGGGAGGCTCCTTGGCTGTTGCTATGCTTCTATTTGCTATAAAATATGATTGTTCAGACTTTGATGTTGAATTCGGTAGAGTTTCTATACTTATGTCATAAATGGAGAGAGAGGTAATTAGGGGTTTAAGACCCACTATTTATAGAAAATGGCAAGGTGTAAGGGGGAGAGTTAAGGAAACTAACCCTAGGCTGAAGTCTAACCAAATTTAGGTTAGGGTTTGTGAGGTGGAGGTCTCACATTCCTCATAGGAAATATCCTATCCTCACACATGTGTGAGGAAGGATTAAGTCTAATTAGGATTAGGAGGTCCTAAGTCAAATTAGAGCTTGATTAGGGTTCCTAGGAAAATATCTTAGCTAACCCTAATTACACACATGTGGGAGGATGTAATTAGTGTTAATTAAGGATTAAGAGTTCAACTAATCAATTTTGCCCTAAAAAGGTGACTTAAGTGAAGTCAACATTAAATTAGATTTTAAGAATTGACTTGATAATTGCTTTTGTCAATTAATGGCCCGTGGGGGCCTCAATTGAGTGCAAATAGGTTGTTGGAGGATATCCCAATGCACAAGATGTGATTTTGAAGGCTTATTAGGGTTTTGGACCTAAAAGTTGATGAAGTGGTATATGGAAGTCTACACACTGCTATGGCGAACTACGACAATCTACGCATGACTACACATGACTACACATGACTAAACATGACTAAAATAGCCTACAATAGCCTAGGGATATCTGGAATCACCTATGGATATGTAGAGACAACAATGTGTGAATTTTGGGTGTCTACATTTTACCCCTTTTTGTACTATACTATGTGTAACATAATTTAATACAAAAATATGAAGGGTTTGTGTAGGAGGAAAAGGGATAGAAGGGGAATGGAATCCAATCAAAGGTATGTAGCCGCTCGAAGCGTGACCATACCCATTAACTGGATGTCCAGGGAGAGAAGAGAGGAAGGAAAGAAGAAGAAGAGGAAAGAAATAAAAACAATGTTGGTGAATGGAAATGAATGATTGTGAATGCAATGCTATGATTTTGTTGAGTTCGTATGACATTTTCAATGCCATACTAGTTGCTTGAGAATGGCAACTTTTGACTACTTTGCTTTTACGACCAGATCAGCGTGGTCCAAAAGTATGAATAGGACAAAAGCCTATCTAAATATTTGTTGTTGATTGATTGATGAGAACATGGCGACAAGTGTCAAACCATTTGAGCTAAAGGGACATTTGGATTATTCAAACGTGACCAGATCAACGTGGTCATGAGATCCTTTTCCAAATGTTGCGCTAGGATTACATCAAACGTATCATTCATTATGTACTCGATGTACTTGAATGCTTAGATTGATTTCTCCATCGAAACACATAGCTCTCGTGATATAACGCATGTCTAGTTGAGATTGAGATTATTTCGTAAGATAATCTTCAAAAAAAAATTTGTAGACAAATGTGCTACTCGCACTTTTGGATTTTTAGTTGTGTGGTTGCATGCAAAGCTGACTTTGGATATGAATACCCCCTCAAATGAGGAATCAACAATGAGGTGAATGAAATGTGGTGATTTGATGATGCAATGATTGATAAGATACCAATGCATGATGAAAAATGATGAAAAAGTAGGTGAGAGGATAGTTTAGGAGGGTTCCTAGGGTTTTAGGGTACATGTGCATGATTTCCTAGGGTTTTGGAATGAATTTGATTGGTTTTGGGGGTCATATGCTCAATTCACGGGGTAGGGGGTGAATTGGATCCTGATTCGTGGGGCAAGGGGTGAATCAGGCCTAAATCATGGGGTGGGGGTGAATTAGGGTTTAGGGTATTTTTAAGGTAATTTGGAGGGAGAAGGACCTCATTGTGACGTTGACGAGCGGTGGAGAGCGTGCGAGAGAGGCATTCGACGATGTGCGAGCGTGATGGTTGGAAGTTCGGATGACAGGATGATGAGGGGATGACTGGGAGCCGATAGCAGGCTTGGAGATCCATCGATAAGTGGTCCTACCTATCTCATTTTTTTTGTTTGTTTAATTTTCTAGAGAAAAGTAAATTAGGGGGGAGGTTTTCATCCTATTTTAAAAAAAATTGTGAATTTTAATTGAAATTTGAATACAAAGTGATAAACAAGCCAAATGGGTACCCAAAAACGTAATTTGTTTCTAGGTTTGACTTGTTTTGGTGCCAATTTGATCGGGTAATGGGTAGAGTAGGTGTAAAGTTTGACCGTCCATTTTTGAAGCAACGGTGTACTGTTTGTGGAATGTTTTTGCACTTTGTCCATAAAAGTAGGAATTGGGTATCCAGTTATGCGACTGTTATATTTTTCTGCCTTCATTTGGCATGATTTCTGAATGTGTTGTGTTTGGGTGTAAAGTAGTAAATTTTGACTGTTTAATTTGCCACCTTAGAGATAGTATTTTTGAAAACCGACGATACTTTCACCATAGAAGGGCGAAATGGGTATCCAAAAATGTTGTTTGTTTTTGTAGATGATTTCATTTGGCCTACCTTTGATTTGCATGCCAAGATGTAGGTAGTGTGAAATTGAAAATGAGTTGTAGGGAGCCCGATTTATACTATTTTCCACATCTGTTTGAACTTTCACCATGAAGTGGCAAAATGGGTGTTCAAAAATGTGACTGTTATTTTGATATTGCATGTATTTGTGTTTGTTTTATTTTGGTATGTGGATGGTAACATTGACCTTGAAATCCGTGTTGATTTGTATGTTGTTTTTGAATTTTGTCGATATTTTTACCGCAAAGTGGGCAAATGGGTATTCAAAAATGTATTTTGTTTTTGTATGTTGAATGAATTGATCGTGTTTTGAATTTTGTGCCATAGTGGATGTGTGGGTGATTTTATTTTTGGCTTTTGGAAGCCAAATATGTACTTTTTGTCACATCTGTTCGAAATTTTGCCATAAAATGACAAAATGGGTATCCAAATATGTGACTATTTTATTGATATGTTTTGATGACATGACTTGTGCACTATTTTATGTCTCGAATTGTGTGTCAAATTAAATTGTGTTAATTTGTAAATTTGATTGATGGTTTGTTATTGGATTGATTACTAATGTATGTTTTGTTGTGGATGAACAGGTAAAAATGCTCGAGCCCCATCATCGTGTGCAAAAAATGAAGGAGGATTTTGATAAGTTGATGAATAAATCGGATGAGCTAAAGTGGTTAGATGACATATGGTTCCGAGGTGTGTGGGAGTGCAAAAGTATACATGCCAACAGGGCATATGTATCTACATTATGTGAGTGGTGGGATGTAGAGAGGAACACATTTCATTTTCCCACTAGGGAAATGACTATTACCTTGGAGGATATATATCAGATTTATAAGTTGTCGATCGAGGGTGTTCCGGTGAGAGCGGCAGTTGATGACAGTAAGGAGGCTGTATTGGAGCGATTCTTTGGGGTGGAGTGGAGAGACATAGATGTCTCTAAGATGGATTATGAGTGGTTGTGGTTGAAGAAGAAGATATCTGATCGACAGTGTGCAACCATGATGATGATCTCCACCTATGCATTGCTTGATACTTTCGGGGTTCTATTCACCTAGAATATGTTAGATGTGGTGAGTGATATGGTGGAGCATAGGGTCATGTTTGCATGGGCACCTACACTATTGGCCCAAGTATACCGAGAGTTGCACGATGTTGTGCGAGTTAGACACAAGGGGTTGAGTTTGATTCCCTTGTTATAGGTATGGGCGTGGGAGCACATAGCTATTGAGAGGCCTTCATTATTGCCTCACCCTATGCATGTGAGGGGCAAGGAGTATTTACCCTATGCTTTGAGGTGGAGTATAGAGGTGGAGCAGGGTATTAAGAGGCCTCATGAGGGTGATCCATTATTATGGAGGGGTAAGTTTGGAGGCCTAACACCTGGTGATATTAAATGGAGGCCTTGGTTGGGTGGGGTAAGGTGGGATGAGGATGATGAGTAGTTGCATACCATTCGATAGGGCCGATGGTTAGTGGGGTGATATACTCGGTAGGCTAAGTATTTTTAGTTTGATCGGGTGAGGCAACAATTTGGCTTATGATAGGATATTCTAGGGGCTCCTATCATTTACTTTAGGTGGTGAGGTGATAGAGGAGAGCATCCTATGGTTTTACCTTGGGTTGGGGAGAGGGACCCACCTATGGCTACCCTAGATGTGGAGGATGTCGAGATGACTCTAGAGTTTGAGGCCTGGTGGGTGATGCAGGGTTGGGAGCCTGGCAGAGGTGTAATCGATCGATGGGTGGCACCTGATGTTGGGGCACCTCCACCAGAGGGGAGAGCCGATAGGGGGCTCAAGCTAGGTCAGAGGATGTAGCTGGTGATGAGAGGGAGGTTCCTCTATGATGGTCATGATGATGCTTGGGCGATGTAGCGAGCACCCAAGGAGTGGGAGTAGAGGAGATAGCTATGGATGTTGATGTGGCTATGGGGTAGGCTATTGGAGTAGAGGAGGAGAGAGGTGGAGCTACTATTATGGGTGATATAGATGATACCATTGATATTGGTGCATTCATGGATGTGGAGGAGATTCCTTTCGATATCTAGGAGAGGGGGATGCGAAGGAGGGGGGACAGGAGCTGGGAGGTAGGGTTCATGAGTTGGAGGTTGAGCTCCATAGATAGGAGGAGGTTACCAAGGCTAGATATGCTAAGGTAGTAGCTGATATGGAGTAGATGAGGGCCATGATGGCTGGGTAGGTGTAGGCTATTGAGAGGTTGACTGGTCAATTGGTGGTGGAGTCTGCTAAGAAGGTATTATGTGAGACTTCTCTGATGGTGCATGGGATTCCTCTTCCAGATTATGCTCAGGTGGTGTCATAGTCTGAGTCACGGTCATGAGTGTGGGCACCTTCACATCATAGTCAACGTAGTGTTGCTTTGGTGGAGTAGGTTGGGGCCATGGCTGGGGTAGGAGATCCACCTACTATGGTTCAGGCTACAGGGGCCAGGGCGGAGTCTAGTAGAGCAGCAGAGGTTCAGGTGAGCCATGAGGGACGTGGGGAGACTCCTAGTGATAGTTAGGATTGCTTATGATTGTAGCCTATGGGCATTTTGGATGATGGACGATGGGCATGGTCCTAGTTTGTAGCCTATGGGTATTTTTGGATGACATATATATAGACATGTTTGATTTTGATTGTTATATATACATGTGTTATTGTTATGGTTTGCAAATGTGTTCTCTTTATTTTTGCATAGATATCATGACATGATTTGTGGGTATGTATAATGAATGGATATGCATGTGTATTGTGATTTAGATTTATTATCACGTTGTAGTGTGAATATGTTGTAGAGTAGACTTGCATGATTTTATTTCGAATGCAATGAGAAGTGATAAAATGTGAAATGATATTTGTAGTAAGTGCCTGTAATGTAAATGATAGAATGTGAGATAGTAGATGCATGATGAATGCCTTGATTTAGAATTTTATGTGAGGTATGCAATGTAAATGCAATCATGTACTCCTTGATGTGATGCATGTAATGGAAATGAAATGATGTGATCCGTGATGTGATGCATGTAATGGAAATGCAATGATGTGTTATGTGTAATAAATTTGTGTAACATAGATGCATGTATGCATGTATAGGAATGTTAAAATGCGCAAAGGAAGCACTTGTATCATTACATGTACCTATGTGGATGTGATCCCTTCCGTTATCTCATGGATGTAGGATAATATGAGGTGTATGTAATGACTTTGACTAATGTAGTTTTGATGATCAAATTTTAGACTCCAAACTATGTGAGTTTATGTGGCAACTCATAACTAGTCGGACTGGTTCAAAATCTATCATGGACTTGTGTGTGTAAATGAGTGAAGTTCATTTATCCATTTTGAGAAATAGGTAGGATTAGCCCATTGTAGACATGACCGATCTAGCTAGCTCATCCATACATGAATAGTGATCTTGTACAAAATATGGTAGCTAAGGTAATAGATATATCACCACTTGTAAGACTATTCCACTGGTAGGCAGGCTCTTGGAGCCTATTGCTAGCGATGGAAATCATCCCATGGTGTTATGTTAAACCTAAGGACCAAAGGTGATGAAGCATAACATGGGTGATATCAGGAGGCTTTTCCTTTTGTTTTCTGCCCCTCATCTATTGTTGACCTATTTATTGTGGTACTCTTTTCATTTTTTTTTCTCTTCTTTTACTTTATTTTATTTTTATTTTTTTTTTCTCTTTTTCTCTATTCTCTTTTTTTCTATTCTCTTTTTCTCTTTATTTCTATTCTACGGGCGTTGGATTTTGTTTTCTACCTCATTCTTGTACTTTTTCTTATGCTTATCCCTTTTTTTATCCCTAGGTCGTATGTTGACCATGCAAGTGATAGGATGAGTAGGGGAGACCGTTCGCTAGATGGTGACATCTACTCAAGGTGTCATCTTTCCTAGACCCAAAATTTTTTTAATGTGTAACCTATTGTGAATGGTCCATGAGAGAAGTTGAACCAGCCTAAAGAACCATAAGAAGAATGTAAAACCTGTCATCTAGGAGTGACATTTGATTGACTTAACTAGTGAGTAGTCAAAGCTAAACACGACACCTATGTATACCCTAATCCTAAAAAGGGGAAGTGGACATCCAGGTGGTGATGCTAACAAGTGCATGTATTACTCCTTTTGAAGGTGCATTTTTTTTTTTGGAGGAAGAATGTACAAACTTAAAATGAAATTAACATGAAAAACATATGGATATGTGCAATGGATGTAATGTAAATGATGCAAGTGGAGAAATGCAATATCTACAAGAGGAAATTTATGATGTGTAGAAGGAGAAGTTTAGAAAACTTATTTACAGGTGAGTATGTTGTATCATGATAATCAAAAAGCGTGATGCTATAGTAATGGTTGCCCCAACATGTGGGGTGTGTGTGTAGTAGGTGTATAAGTTGTAATATGTTAGATGCATGTGGTAATGTCAACCAGAGGAAGGGACTATAGATGGTATGTACAACTAGAAGAAATAGTAGAAGAACTGGTCTTTGGTAACCAACAAGAAAATGGGATTACCAAAGTCAAAGAGTGATAGAAGAAAAGTGGGATAGATCAGCGTAGGTATGTAGCCACTCGAAGCGTGACCATACAACTATGCGAGGAAATAGGAAGAAAAAGAAGAAAGAGAGAACAAGAGAGGGGAATTACTAATGGGTGAAGTATCATGGGTTAGGTCAAGAATGAGATGGTGAAGTGATGGTATGGCTTGGGCTTCGGTGGTTGGTGTAATTGGAGATGTTGTGAATGTAGCGAGTTGGTGCTGTTAATGTTTCATGTGATGGTAAAGTTCTAGGGATGATGCGGTGTGGAGGGCTCAAGAGTCGACTATATGGGATGGAACGTTCAGGTGATGGAGTTCGATTGCCATGCAACATATTGTGGACCAAGTTCTTGAATGTTTGGCACTCTTCAATGTCATGACCTGGTTGGTGATGATAGATACAATATTGATTCTCATGGTAATTACATAGTTTAGGGTGCGAAGGGTCAATGGGCCAAATATCGGGTAGGTCAAGAAGACCATAGTGAATGAGATGGTAGAAAATTTTGGATAGTGGAGTGAATGGAAATGACATGGGATAAATGTATGGTTCCATTGGAGGTGAGCAAGGCCTAGATGAAGGGCAGTCCAATAGTAGAGGTATGGATCAAGGGTCTAGCATGGGTTGAGCTTAGGGTTTAGGAATGGATCTACATGGTGGTGAGTATGCACGAGTCATGGGAGACTGACGTGGATGAACATGACAATGATAATGGCTCATTTGTAGCTTGAGAGCCTTGATACAAGAGAGGATATGTTGTATTTTATGGTGCGTAGGTGATGGTATCAGGGAGGGTGGTGATTTGGACTCTTATGTGTATGGAGTGACCTAGTATGCACGAGAAAGTAGATGAGGTCATGATGATGATGGGGTGGAGTGGAATGGTTGTGGGGATTTGGAAGCTTATTGGAAAGATAAGCCTCACAGTGGTGAAGATGGCATCTTAAGGATGGGTGGCATAGGAGATAGCTTTGGGTGGCAACACAAATGGGAAGGGGGCATGTTTGTACGACCATCTTGAGCAGCTTGAGCCATGTAGGCTTGCAAGGCTTGGGAATAGGAAGATTCTCCACTAGGAAGTGGGGTCGGTAGTCATGTAGGATGGACTGGATGAGGAGTGTATCCTCTATTTGGAGGGCAGTGAGCTCCTAGTAGGTGATGGGGTGAATCAGTTGGAAAATAAGGTTTCCTGGTATCATCAGATGGATGAGAAGGGGACCCCTATGTTTGGGTATGGGATGTTTCCTCCTTTTCATCAAAAGAGGATAGGGTGACCTGACTGTCTCTAGAATGGGGTGAGTAAGATGAAACTTGATAACAAGGGGAAAGGCATCTAGGTGAAGTGTAGCGATATAAATGGGAGGAATGGGAAGACCTTATAGTTTGATGAATGACTGGTGGTCGGGATAGGTCAGTCGGTATGATCAGTACAGTCTATGGTGGTGGAGGGTTTTGTATGATGATGTGTGTAGAGGCTATAGTACTCTCTTGCTAATGATGTGAATCCTACAAAAGGAAAAATAAATACCCATAGCATAAAAATAATATAAAGATGCAAATACATGTATAGTAAAATATTAAAGTAAAATAACATTCCTACATGTTGATGTGCTTAGTTATTTGTAAATAGTAATGTGTGCTACTGGTGATGATGAATACCTTTGTGTATTAGGCATTGAAGGCACGGATATGCATGATGTTGATGGGTTCAAGGTCGTTAAGGCCTTCAAGATTGGCCAGATGATATGCTCCTAAACCATATTTATGTGTAACAATGAATGGACCCAACCAGTTTGGGGTAAACCTGTCATGTTGTTGGTGAAGCTAGCTCATGATTTGTTGGTTTTCCTTGAGAACTAGGTTGTCGATTTTAAAATTGTGTTGATGTACTTTACTATTGCAGGCATGAAAAAGTTAATATTTATAGACTCATGTGTGCTCTTGATGCAGGAGCATCCAAAGGTGGAAAAGAAATCTTGCATCACCCAAAAATATTTTTTCTTTAAGTGCCAAAGCTGTCACGATATCGCGACACTGTTTGAGAAAGGGCGCCAAAGGGTCAAAATGTCATGATATCACGACGCTTTTTGAGAAAAGGAGCCTGGACGCAAAACGGTCGCGAAATCATGACATTTTCAAAGCAAAGTAGCCTGGATGCAAAATGGTCGTGAAATCATGACATTTTCGAAGCAAAGCAGCCTGGATGCAAAAATGGTCGTGAAATCACGACATTTCTGATGCAAAGCATCCTAGATGCAAAATGGTCATGAAATCGCGAAATTTTCGATGCAAAGTAGCCTAGACGCAAAATGTTCATGAAATCATGACATTTCCGAAGCAAAGCAGCCTGGATGCAAAATAGTCATGAAATCGTGACATTTTCAAAGCAAAGAAGCCAAGGCACCAAATGGTCGCGAAATCATGACATTTTCAAGGCAAAGAAGCCAAGGCACAAAATGGTCGCGAAATCGTGACATTTTCAAGGCAAAGAGGCCAAGGCACAAAATGGTCACAAAATCATGACATTTTCGAAGCAATGGAGCCAAGGCACAAAATGGTCACAAAATCACGACACCTTCGGAGGCAAAGCTCTAAGGCACAAAGTGGTCACGAAATCACGACACTTCCGGAGGCAATACTCGAAGGCACAAAGTGGTCACGAAAGCGTGAAACTTTCGAAAGCTGGGCTCGAAGGTGCAAAGTGGTCACAAAATCGTGACACTTCCGAAGGCAAGACTTGAAGGCGCAAAGTGGTCATGAAATCGTGACACTTTCGGAAGTTGGGCTCGAAGGCGCAAAGTGGTCACGAAATCGCGACACTTTCGAAGGCAAGACTCGAAGGCACAAAGTGGTCACGAAATCGTGACACTTTCGGAAGCTAGGCTCGAAGGCGCAAAGTGGTCACAAAATCATGACACTTTCGAAAGCTAGGCTCGAAGGTGCAAAGTGGTCGCGAAATCATGACACTTTCGGAAGCTAGACTCGAAGGCGCAAAGTGGTCACGAAATCGTGACACTTTTGGAAGCAAGGTGACAGGGTGCAAAGTGGTCGCGAAATCATGACACTTTTGGGGCAAAGGCACCAAGGGGTAAAATGGTCACGAAATCGTGACATGTCATGGTTTCACGGCCCGAAGGAGAAAACAGAGGCCGAACGCCAAAAAATCGCAATATCATGACCAAAGAGGAGAGAGGGCGTAAGGAAGTAAACACGTCGCGATATCGCGACAAAATGCTCATGACTCTAGACTAGCCGATGGTTGTAGAGGCCATTGTAGAAGGGCACATGGCATCAAATTATAGGTGGCCACAGAGCACTAGGCAGTTACAAAGGCCATGGTAGGAGGGCACATGGTAGCAGATTACAGATGGCTGGAGCATTCCTTTGAATGATGATTCAGCAGGTGGATGCACAGGCGGCTGCAGGGCACTCCGCCATCCCATGCCATGATGATGGAAGATACCTGGCCACAACATGCATGTGGCGATAGAACACTCGTGTGGGTGGTTACAGGGAATCCCACATTCTGTGTAATGATTTCTAAAGGGGGTCGGGTCTGTTATAAGAGAAATGCATACATTATAAAAGGGACTTTTTGGCCATTTGAATATAGTGACTGTATTTCCAAATCTAAAATCTCTGTTAATGAAATTTGCATGAATTTTTTTGTGTTATCTTAGTTCTACACAAAGTGGTATCAGAGCTAGAAGGTTCTAAGTGAGCAAACTGATCACCGACAGTGAGGCAGTTTGCGCCAGGATTGTGGTTGTGGGTTGTGAGGAAGCGAATAGGATGCCCCCACATAGGAACCGTGGTGGTGTGAGGAACAGGCAAGCAGAGGTCGATCTTAGAGCCTTGTAGAGGCAATTTGAAGCCCTACAGGAGGAAATTATAAGAGGAGTTAAGCCAAGAATGGAGGAACCCAGTGAAGATGAAGTTTGGGAAGAAGAGGGTCCATATGATGAGGAAGAAGCGTTGGATCCAATAGAGGCTAGGCTATATAGGGCCATATCCCAGATTGGGAAGAAGCCAAATTTTGATGTCTATACTTATTCTAGGAATCTTAATCCCGGGGAGTTGATAGATTGGATCGACGACATGGAGGAGTACTTCGAGTATGAGGAGATCTCAGATCCGAATCGGATCAGGTTCACAAAAACAAAGTTGAAGGGACATGCTAGCATCTAGTGGAAAGGAGTGTAGCTGGAAAGGAACAGGAGGGGAAAGGAAAAGATCACCAGGTGGGATAGGATGGTAGAGAAGTTGAAAATGCAATTCATCCCTACAAATTATGAGTTGGATTTGTTGAGAAAGATGTAGAGTCTTAGACAAGCAAGTAAATCTGTCAAGGAGTACATAGAGGAGTTCTATCATATCTCGATTAGAACCGGCCATTCTAAGGCGAATAAGGAGAAAGTTGCATGATACATCAATGGATTGCAAACCAAAATTCAAGAAGAACTAGGGCTGGTTAGGATGAGCATGATGGAGGATGCATACCAGTTTGCATTAAAAGTGGAAGAGAAACTGAATAGGAGATTTTATGGTAAGTAGAGAGGAAAGGACAAGGGTGGAAGAGCTGGTGGAAGAACCAATGGAGGAAGATACAGAGATTTTGGGAAGACTGGTGAAGCAAGCAGTAGCCAGAAATAGAAAGACGAGAAATAGAAGAATACCCAACGCTCATGCAATCAGAACAACAACTACCCGAAGGGAAGAGGTAGGATTGGGTGAGGGTTTGGAAGAGGTGTATTTCGAGGAACCTGCTTCAACTACGAAGAAGAAGGGCATCGGGCATAAAACTGCCCGTAGCATCAAGAAAGGCCAAATCGAAGACCTGAGGGTTAGTCCTGAGCTACTGTAGCAGATGAAGGTGTAGAATCTGAGCACTCTGAGGAGGCAGAAAGAGGAGAAGCGATGATCATCAAAAGAGTCTTATTGAGTGAAGAAAAGAAGGCATACCAAAGGAACAACCTATTTTAAACAAGATGCAAGTGCGCAGGCAAGGTCTGTAACATCATCATCGATAATGGAAGTACTAAAAACTTGGTTTCTGAGGAGATGGTTGCCAAGCTGCAGTTGGAGAGGAGAAAACACCTACACCCTTATCAGATTGCATGGTTGCAAAAGGACCATCGGGTGCTAGTCAGTGAGCAATGCCTGGTGAAGTTCAACATTGGAACTTACCGAGATGAGGTCTTATGTGACATCTTGCCTATGGATGCATGTCACTTGCTACTAGGGAGACCATGGCAGTTTGATCGAAGTGTTGTACATGATGGTCGAGCTAATACATATTCCTTGTCAAAAAATGGAGTTTGTCATAAGTTGAAACCCCTGAAGGAGGCAGATGAGAAGGTATGCAGTAGTGCACGAGTCTGTCTAGTTGATGGAAGAAAATTTTTAGATGGCCTGAAGCAAGATCATATGTGCTATGCAATAATCCCTAGGGTTAGGGAAGAAGAATGCAAGGAAAATCTAGTGGAAGTCATTGGGCTGTTAGAGGAGTTTCCAGATATCATTTCTGATAATGTTCCTGAAGGTTTACCGCCTATTAGGAAGATCATTCACCACATAGATTTTGTGCCTGGATCGAGCTTGCCAAATAAGGCTACACACAGAATGACACCTATAGAAACGAAGGAATTAAATCGGTAGGTTCAAGATCTGCTAAAGAAGGGATTGATTAGGGAGAGTCTTAGTCCATGTGCAGTACCCGCAGTGCTAGCACCCAAGAAGGATGGGGAATGGAGAATGTGCACAGACTCTTGTGCAATTAACAAGATCACTATCAAATACAGATTCCCATTGCCCAGGATGGATGATATCATGGACTGCTTAAGTGTAGCTGAGTACTTCACGAAGATTGACCTGAAAAGTGGTTACCATTAGATCTGCATCAAAGAATGGGATGAGTGGAAGACTGCCTTTAAAAGCAGAGAGGGGCTGTATGAGTGGTTGGTCATGCCATTTGGGGTAACCAATGCACCGATTTCCTTCATGCGGTTAATGAGTGAAGTCCTGAAGGAATTTCTAGGCAAATTTGTTATCGTCTACTTAGATGATATCTTGATTTTTAGAAAAACCCTGGAGGAACACCTGATGCACATCAGGAGGGTTTTTAAGAAACTACGGGAGGAGCAGCTGCTAATAAATCTGAAAAAGTGTAACTTCGTGAAGAGGGAGCTAGTATACCTAGGATTTGTTATCTCAATAGATGGTCTCAAAATGGACCCCGAAAAGGTGAGGGCTATCATAGAATGGCCTGCTCCAAGAAGCATGACTAAGGTGAGATCGTTTCATGGTCTGGCCAGTTTCTATAGAAAGTTCATTAGAAAATTTAGCAGTATTTGCGCATCCCTTATGGAGACAATGAGGGGGAACAAGAAGGAATTCAAGTGGACAGCTGGAGCAGACAAAAGCTTTGCTATGCTGAAGAAGAAGGTCACAAAGAAACCTGTCTTAGCCCTTCCAGATTTTAACAAGGTTTTTTAGGTAGACTATGATGCGAGTGGTAGAGCCATAGGAGCCGTATTGAGCCAAGAGGGTAAGCCTGTTGCTTATTTTAGCGAGAAGCTCAATGATGCCAGAAGGAAGTATTTGGTATATGATCAGGAGTTCTATGCCATAGTTCAGGATCTAAAGAAATGGAGGCATTATTTGTTGCCAAAGGAGTTTGTCCTTTATACTGATCATCAGGCACTACAGTATATTAACAGTCAAGGGAAATTGAATCAGAGGCACCTAAAATGGGTTGAGTTCCTACAGAGCTATACCTTTGTGCTGAAGCATCAAAGCGAAAGGTCCAACAGAGTTATGGATGCCTTGAGTAGGAGGCAATGTTTATTGATGGAGATGAAGGTGGAGGTTGTAGGGTTTGCTAAGCTCAAGGGTTTATACCTTGCAGACCCCAACTTCGCAGAAGCTTGGAAAGCCTGCACTGTGCCTGTTACATTGGACAAGACTAAGTGGTTAAATTTTTTGATTCAAGATGGAATGTTGTTCAGGGGGAACCAATTATGCATTTCGAGGAGCTCAATGAGGTAGAATATCATCAAGGAAAAGCACAGTGGAGGTTTAGCTAGACACTTTGGTTGAGACAAGACCATCTCACTTGTTAGTGAAAACTACTATTGGCCGCAATTGCAACAAGATGTGGCAAAATTTGTGCAAAGTTGTAGGATATGCCAAATGGCAAAAGGTGTGAGGCAGCCTACTGGTTTATATCAACCATTACCTATACCTAAAAGGCCATGGGAGGATATTAGCATGGATTTTATTCTTGGTTTACCCAGGACACAGAGGGGACACGACTCCATATTTGTGGTAGTGGACCAGTTTTAAAAAATGGCTCATTTTATTCCCTGTCAGAAGACTAGCGATGCGGTCCATATGGCTGTTTTATTCTTCAAGGAAGTGGTACGCCTTCATGTGCTGCCAAGGAGCATTGTGTAGACAAGGATACCAAGTTTGTAGGGTATTTCTGGAGAACCTTGTGGAAGAAACTGAAGACGGATTTAAAATTCAGTTCTGCATACCACCCCCAAACAGATGGCCAAACAGAGGTGGTGAATAGGAGTTTAGGCAATCTATTGAGATGCTTGGTCAGAGACAAGCCCAAGGGATGGGATCTAGTTTTGTCGTAGGCAGAATTCGCTTATAACAGCTCAGTCAAAAAGAGTACCAATAAATCGCCATTCCAGATAATCTATGGGAGCAGCCCAAGAAATGCTTTAGAGTTGAGAAGAATAGATACCAAAGAAAAATGTAGTGCTAAGGCAGAAGACTTTGTTGAACACTTGAAGGGAGTGCATGAGGAGGTGACAAGGCACATTGCTAAGATGAATACTCAGTATAAAGCCAGGGCAGACCAGAAGCACCGAGCTAAGGAGTTTGAAGTAGGAGATTTTGTCATGGTCCATCTAAGGAAAGAGAGGTTTCCTGCCAAGACCTATAACAAGCTAAAAATGAACAAGTTTGGGCCTTGCAGGATCATTGGAAAATGGGATTTGGGTAATGCATATGAGGTGGAGTTGCCGAGTGAACTTAACATCTCACCGATTTTTAACATTTCGGATTTGGTCAAGTTTCATGAAGGAGATAGCAGTGCAACACCAAGCCTAGATTTGTGGAGCATTCTCGCGGTTACTCCAGTCGCAGATGAGATAGAAGAAGTCCTTGATACGCATGAGGGCCAAAGTACTTGAAACAGATGTTATTATGAGTATTTGATCAAGTGGAAGGGTAGGCCCATCGAAGATGCGACTTGGTTGTCAAAGGTAGAGGTTGACCGCCTGGGTCTACCTCAGATAGATCAGAAGTGAAGGTCACTTCTCAATTCACCCCGGGTGTCTGATGCAGGAGCATTCGAAGGTGGAAAAGAAATCTTGCATCACCCAAAAATATTTTTTCTTTAAGTGCCAAAGCTGTCGCGATATCGCGACACTATTTGAGAAAGGGTGCCAAAGGGTCAAACTATCACGATATCGCGACGCTTTTTGAGAAAAGGAGCCTGGATGCAAAATGGTCTCGAAATCGTGACATTTTCGAAGCAAAGCAGCTTGGACGCAAAATGGTCATGAAATCGTGACATTTTAGAAGCAAAGTAGCCTAGACGCAAAAATGGTCACGAAATCGTGACATTTTCGATGCAAAGCAGTCTGGACGCAAAATGGTTGCGAAATCGTGACATTTTCGATGCAAAGCAGCCTGGGCGCCAAATGGTCACGAAATCGTGACATTTTCGAAGCAAAGCATCCTGGACGCAAAATGGTTGCGAAATCGTGACATTTTCGAAGCAAAGAAGCCAAGGCGCCAAATGGTCACGAAATCGTGACATTTTCAAGGCAAAGAGGCCAAGGCACAAAATGGTCATGAAATCATGACATTTTCAAGGCAAAGAAGCCAAGGCACAAAATGGTCATGAAATCGTGAAATTTTTGAAGCAATGGAGCCAAGGTGCAAAATGGTCGTGAAATCGCGACACCTTCGGAGGCAAAGCTCCAAGGCACAAAGTGGTCGCGAAATCGTGACACTCCCGGAGGCAAGACTCGAAGATGCAAAGTGGTCACGAAATCGTGACACTTTTAGAAGTTGGGCTCGAAAGCGCAAAGTGGTCGCAAAATTGCGACACTTCTGGAGGCAAGACTTGAAGGCGCAAAGTGGTCACGAAATCGTGACACTTTCGAAAGCTGGGCTCGAAGGTGCAAAGTGGTCACAAAATCATGACACTTCTAGAGGCAAGACTCGAAGGCGCAAAGTGGTCACAAAATCGTGACACTTTCGAAAGCTGGGCTCAAAGGCACAAAGTGGTCACGAAATCGTGACACTTTTGAAAGCTGGACTCGAAGGCGCAAAGTGGTCGCGAAATCATGACTCTTTCAGAAGCAAGGTGACAGGGTGCAAAGTGGTCACGAAATCATGACACTTTTGGGGCAAAGGCACCAAGGGGTAAAATGGTCACGAAATCGTGACATGTCATGGTTTCATGGCCCGAAGGAGAAAACAGAGGACGAACTCCAAAATGTCATGATATCGCTATCGAAGAGGAGAGAGGGCGTAAGGAAGCAAACACGTTGCGATATCACGACAAAACACTCATGACTCCAGACCAACCGACGGTTGCAGAGGCCATTGCAGAAGGGCACATGGCATCAAACTATAGGTGGCCACAGAGCACTAGGCGGTTATAGAGGCCATGGAAGGAGGGCACGTGGTAGCAGATTACAGATGGTTGGAGCATTCATTTGAATGATGATTCGACAGGTGGATGCATAGGTGACTGCAGGGCACTCCACCATCCCATGCCATGATGATGGAAGATACCTAGCCACAACATGCATGCGACGATAGAACACTCGTGTGGGTAGTTACAGGGAATCCCGTGTTCTATATAATGATTTTTGAATGGGGTCGGGTTTGTTATAAGAGAAATGCATACATTGTAAAAGGGACTTTTTGGCCATTTGAATATAGCGGTTGTATTTCCAAATTCGAAACCTCTGTTAATGAAATTTGCGTGAATTTTTCTGTGTGTTATCTTAGTTCTGCACCAGCTCTATAGTGTGAATGCGATGTTCATCGAGAAGTGTTAATTTATCTAAACGAGCTTGGCGAGTAGTGTCATCGTCAATGAAGTCCTTCATATATATCCTTAATGAAGGTATCTCAAGATCGATGGGCATGATAGCTTTAGCCCTGTATACAAGTGAAAAAGGTGTTGCCCCAGTAGGATTATGGATGCTTGTACAATACACCCACAAGGCTAGGGATATTTTATTATACCAGTCACGGTGATATTTTACTACGGTTTTACAAAGGATGGAACAAATAGTTTTGTTTATGGCTTCTACCTAGCCATTACCTTGAGGGTAGTATGGGGTAGAGAAACTATGATGTATGCAAAATTTGTCACACAGGGCTCGGATAGTTTTGTTCTTAAAATATTTCCCATTATCAAAAATTATTTGGGAGGGGATTCCAAAATGACATATGATGTGGTCTATGATGAATACTAAAATTTTAACTCCTGTGGTTTGGACTAGTGGGATGGATTTGACCCACTTTGTAAAATATTCTATGGTAGTGATGATAAATTTGTGGTTTCTTGAGGAAGATGGTGTAATCTATCCAATTAAATCTAGGTCCCATTGGGAGAAAGGCCACATAGATTGGATAGGTTGAAGTGCTTGGGATGGGAGATGCATTAGGTTTGCATGTTGTTGGTATTTAATGCAATGCTTCACATATTCGTAGTAGTCATGCTCCATTTTGGGCTAGTAATAACCCATACAGAGGATGCATTTAGTGATTTCCATACCATTAAAATGGCCACCACAAGTACCATCATGGGTTTCTTGTATATACCATTGTGATTATTGCGGTTCTAGACAATGTAGGAGTATGCCATCATAGCTGTGGTGATAAAGGATGTCATCCAACAAGGTGTAGTGGATTGCTATCTATTTTAAGGTTCGACATTGAGCATGGGGTAAATCACATGGTAGGAAACCTAACTTGATGTAATATTTAACTTTTGAAAACCATGGGTCAGGGGGTTCAGTGTTTACCACATACACATCACCATAATCTATAGTAGGTGTGGGTGATATGGAAGATCAAGTGAACGTATGGATGGATACGGATGTTGTGTCAGATATTAGGTTTTGTGGAATGAGGGATATCCTAAGGAAGCCATAGTATCTACAAAATGGTTTGATGATCGCAGAGCAACTTCGAGGTCATACCACTCAAATTCGAATAAGAGTTGCTATGCAATTTTATTATATTGTTGGACTAGATAATTGCATAGCCAGAGTTCTTGCACTTTATTGAATATTAGGAGTGAATCACTTATGATGTGGAGGCATTTGATATGCATAGAATGTGTTTTTTTTAGTCCTAGGATTAGGGCTTAATATTTTGCATTATTATTTGTATAATGGAAATCGAGTTTGAATGAAAAGGGGAGTGGTTTTCCTTTAGGTGTGAAGAATACAATGCCTGCAACCCATCATGGAGACATATAGAACCGTCGACTAATAGGGTGAGGTCATATACAATTTTAGATTTGAAATATTCTTTCACTTCAGTTATATGGAAGATGGAATCAACGAAAAGCTGAATGAAGAGGGGTTGATTATTAGTCAATGGGGCTTCATCTAGTTGTTCGGTGATGACCTACCCTTTGATGGAGTTTTTGGAAATGAATTTTAGGTCAAATTTAGTTAAAAGCATGATCCACTTTGATGTGCGTAAATTGTGGTAGCTCTTGTTCATCATGTACTATAGGGGATTATCTCGGGTGACGACAAAAGTTGTGTGATTTAACATGTAGTGGTATAATTTCTGAGTGGCGAATACTACTGCTAAGAATAATTTTTCAATGTATCCATATCTTGTTTCATAACTAACTAGCATATGATTAATATAGTAGATAACCTATTCTTTGTCGAGTGTGTTCTTTTGAGCTAGGAGTGTACCTAGCACAAATTTTGTGGCTGAAATGTATAGAATCAATGGTAATTCTGGATGCGGTGGTGACATAACTGGTGGTGATGTAAGGTAGGTTTTGATAGCATCAAATGCTCCTTGACAGTTTTCATCCCATTTGAAGCTTAATCACTTTTGTAGGAGATGGGTGAATGGCTGATACTTGTTAAAATTTATGCTATGAATCTATGAATAGAAGTGATCTTGCCCTAGAGGTTGCGTAATTGCTTCAATGTGGTGGGAGGAAGAATATCAATGATGGCTTTCACCTTACTAGGATCATCCTCAATGTCTTGCTAGGAGACGATGGATCCTAGAATTTTTCTCGAGGTAACACCAAATACACTTCTTTGGGTTCAAGCCCACATTGTGTTTAATAATCGGTCAAAAATTTGATGGAGATATTCAAGATGGTCTACACATTTCTTGGATTTGGTGATGAGATCAGCTACATAGTCTTCAAAATTTTAGTGCATCAAGTCATGGAAGATATAGGTTATTGCATGTTAGTAGGTTGCCCCAGCATTTTTGAGGCCAAAAGGCATGACTTTATAGCAAAAGGTCCCTGAGGGTGTTGTAAAGGAGGTTTTGTGTTGGTCGGCTGGGTTGATCCTGATTTTATTGTATCTATAGAATCCATCCATGAGGGAGATCATCTTGTGACCTGCTATGGGGTCGACAAGATATTCGATGTTAGGTAGGGGGAAATTGTATTTGGGACAGACTTTGTTTGCATCATAAAAATTCGTGAAAACACAAACTTCACCGGATGGCTTAGGTACATGGACCATGCTAGATACCCATTTGGGATAATCTATGGGTACAATGAAATTGACATCTAGGAGATTTTGGAGTTTGTATTTCACTATAAATATGATAGTTGGATGCATGCATCACAACTTTTTTCTTACAGGTTTGGCATTGGAATTGAATATGAGATTATGAACCACTATGGTAGGGTCTAGTACTAGCATGTCCTTGTATGACCATGTAAAAACTTGAATGTACTTGTAAAGGAAGTTTGTGAAGGCAATGCATTCCTTGGGTGAAAGGCTAGTGGCTAGTTTAAGGATGTGAGGATGTTTGGGATCATCACCAATGTCGAAATCAATATTATCTTCAATGATCATGTGATATCCATCATGTAACTTTTTGAGGATGGGGATGAGGTGAAGGTCATCGATGGCCTCGATGAACTCATAATTATCATCTACCTATACATCTATGTGATATACCTGAGGGGCTTGGGACAACGTGGATGAGGAGGGAGTATTTTTTACCCGCAATATATGAGATGAAAGTAGGAAATCCCGAGGTATTGGTGTGGGTGATATATGTATGAGATCTATAAAACTTGGATTTAGGGTATCATCCCAAGTTTGTTGGTGACTATAATGAAGGGGAGAGCAAGTCCACCTCAACCATGTTGACCGATGTTGTAGTTGAAGTAGTTGGGGAAGTATTTGGTGAGTAAGGATCGATGGTTTGTGCAAACCCTAAGAGACTCAAGGGAGGTTGTAGAACAACTGGGGGTGAATGAGAACAAGTAATTGCTCTCTATAGGTGCCTATGTATATGTGGAAACATGGCTAAGCACATCGATGATAACTTAGGAGGGACTATATCAGGTTTTGTTGGTGGCACCTCTAAGGATAATATGACGAATTGGTTTGTCAATCTGTCCACATAACAGAATGAGGAAGTGTCAGGCATAGAGGATTCCTAAAAGAAGTCACAAGGGACTGCAATGGTAGAATGAGGTGATGAAGTGTCCTCCATGATGTCCATGTCAAAATATTCTTTGAGAGTATGCATTGGAAGAGGAGTAGGATAAAGGGATAGGTCTTGGAGTTCATATTCTAAGGTATGAACTACTCTTGGATTATAGCCTATACTAGATTTTTTGGTTGGTGACTAAATCGAGGATCGATAGGTGTGCATAATCCTTGTTCGTAGTGGCCAAGACCAAATACACCTAAATGAAAATATTGCAGGTAGTGCAATGTGAAGTGAGGGTTGGCCATGTGGTCTAGCATACCACAAAAGTTGGATTGTGGTGGAGGAGAAGCTAGTGGGGGGATTGAAGAGTCGACTCCTACATAAACAAAGTTGGTATGATTTTCAAGACCTCCTAGTTGTACGATGGTTCTGATGGTAAGGATCGAGGCTGTAGGGCAATCAGAATCATGGGTAGATTGGATAGGGGGATCATGTATATGGGCATCATGTACATTATAGTCTCTTGGGCTAACATTTATCATGAAAATATAAATGCATGGTGTGGCACCATCTGGTGACTAGGGTGAGGTATCAAAATCAGATGATGAAGGTAAAATATGAGATTCTTTGATGTTAGCAGCTGAAGAGTGTGGGAGTTGTTTATCTAAACTGGGCATTGGTTTTTCATGTTCATGACATTTAGTTTTTGTAGCTTGAATAGGATGTTTTGTCTATGTGGTAGGAGGTATCGGCACATGCACTGGGCCACATGGAGAAGTGAATTTCCTAGGCCATAGTCAAGAGGGAAGAGGAGGTGTTTGTGGCATAGGAAGGATAGGGGCTTCCACAGGTGAGGATGAGGAAGGTAATATGATAGGTTATGTAATGGGTGGTGATGGTGGTTATGGCACCATAGGTGGGAATTGGAATAGTAGAGGCTTGGATGATTGTGGAGGCCATAAGGACAATGATGAGAAAGGTATGGTAGAGGTTTTGGATCTCATAAAATATGGTGATAATGGTGCGGACATTGAGGCTTGCACTCTTAATGAATAATAGGATATTGAGGTGGAAGTTTAGGAGGATATATATGCTTCTACTTACTGATGATAGGATACAAAGAATAGTTGGGAGGATGAAAATTATGATGCAGGTGGAAGGTCTACAACATTGCAAAACTTGAAGGGATCTCCATCAGTTGGGACATAGTGAATGAGTCCGCTGTGGATGTTCTTGAGGCAATGGTGTGGTGTGTAAGGGACACACTGCATGTCTCTAATCTATGGGAGACCAAGGAGAATATTGTATTGCATTTTTCCTTGGATGATGTGAAAGAGGATAGATATGGTATGGATGCCTATGCAGATAGGTAAAACTATAGACCCTATAGTAGGTCTCATGGAGCCATCAAATGCATGCACATCTAGGGAAGATATGGCAAAATGAGCTGGTAGGATATGCAGGTGATGTAGAGCTGCTATAGATATGATGCTAATGGATGATCCTATGTCAATGAGTACTCGCTTGTAGGTGAAATCATTGATTATGGTTTGGATGTGGAGAGGGGGATCTGATCCTCCAATGAGTTACATTATCTCATGGTCATGTAAGCTAATTGAGAGTTGGAGGTATCATGGGATATTTCCTAAAAAATTGACAAAGGTGTTTATGTCATATGTCTCTAGGTCAATGGAGCTTAGGATGTCGTTCAATGCCTCATGATGGGGTTGAGACTACTATAGGAGATCAAATATGGATAGCTGTGTAGGGGCATTATGTAACTAGTGGGTTAGGCTACCAGGGATGGTTATCACATTTTTAGGTGATGGTGGTATGGCAGTAAGCATTTGAGGTATTTGTGATGATGTGAACTGGGCTGGAAGGGAAACAATATGTGTTGTTTGGTATGACGAGTACCATTGGTTCCTCATAGTAAGGTTGATCATATCTACTACACCATGTGATGGAGGATCATGTTGGACACTATTCACTTGGTGAGGTGGTGTTGGAGGATTACTTGGAGTTCTAGGAGGATTGAGTCCTTTGTCATCAGGTAAAGGGTTTTGAAAAATACCTAAATTTTGATTCTATAGGGTTAGAGGGTTTGCTACCTAGATGATGCCCCTATCGATTAGGTCTTGAACTTTCCCATGGAAGGAGTGACATGAATTGATATCATGGGTACGTTGTCTATGGAAAGGGTAAAATAACTACTCGTTGTACCCATGAGTCTTGGGTGCATTTGGATCCAATGGGTGAATCTCAGGTAGAAGGATATGGTTGCCCTCATACAATCTATGAAAAAGTTTTGGTAATGGTTCAGCTAACGGTGTGAGGTTGCATAGTGGAACTTATGGGTGCATGCCCTAGTATTTTTGTGGTCTAGGTGGAGCAGGAGCATTAGTATGGAATGCTTGTGTCTTTGGTGTATAGGGTGGAGGAGTCAGTTCTGGTGCTAGGATAGCAGTTGTGACTTGGTTGACTTGAGGCATCCAAGGGTAAGGTTGATTTGGTGCAGTCCTATTAAAGTAGAATTTGGGGTTATAATTGTATTTGGTTCTCGAATTAATTTTTCCAGATTGAACCTTAATGTCTTTAATAACTTTTTCTTGTGAAATGGCATCTTCAAAAGTGTGGCTTTGATGAAACTTGAGGGATGTGGAGATGTGTTTGTGGCAACCCTTGGAAAAGAGTGTCACAAGATCAGTAGTGGGTAGGCTATGGGCAAGGTCATGGATGATCTCTCTCCATATATAAATGAACATAGTGATGGGTTCATCATCAGCCTATCGTAAGGCATACACATCATAAAATGTGGTGTTTTTCTTGATATTGATGGAAAACTATTCTAGGAAGGAATTGGCTAGCTACTCAAAAGTATATAGGCTATGGTGTGGGATAATTTTTGACCAGTCCAATGTTGGTCCAGTGAGCAAAATGGAGAAGGTATGCAACATGAGGGAGTTACTACTATGAAGCTAATAGCAGGATGAGCAGTAATTGCTCACATTCTCTCTAGGGTCTTCCTTACCTCTGTACTTGTTGAATTTTGGTATTTCAAAGCGATAGGGTAAGGAGGAATTGGAATTTATGGGTGAACTAGCTCATTGTATAGTTCATCATAACAAGGATTTTGTGGCCCATAGCTAGAGGTGTACAGGTTCAACATTTTGACTTCATCTCGTAAGAGTTGAAGTTTGTGTGTCACAATGGTGGGAGACTTGACTATGGTAGGCTGAGTCTATGGATGTCGTGGATATTGGTATTGTTGCTCTTTGTAGTATTGTGAAGAATACTATTGTGCTTGATCTTGATAATGCGGGTATTGGGTGACATGTGTTGTATGTACGAGCACACTAGGTTGTGGGGCAGGTATCTATTATGGGTAATAGTATTATGACTGAGAGGCATGTGGTTGTGGTGTAAGTACTTGTTGGGTTGGAGCCTACTGTAATGGTTGGGTTGTGGGTGGTGATGACCAAGCTGGAGGAGGCGTAAAGAAGCTAGGTGAAGCTAGTAATGGTGTAGGTTTTGGTGCTATCTATACTAGGGGTGGTCAAGACAAGGTATCAAGCTAAACTATGTGGAATAGCTTGGCGGGGTGGATGGATAAGCCTTCGGTCTTGATCCATAGGTGGGAAAGATATTGGTACTGTGAGCTTGGATAAGAGGAGGTGATGGTATCCTAAATTTTTTTGTAGATAAATATGGGGCTAAATGTTTGGTATCATACACTTTGGATACCTAGGATATCGGTGGAAAGGCTACCGAAAAGGTGGGGTAAGCTATCAAAGTAGGAGCTTGGGTCAAGGGGAATGTGTATGTGTACACTCTCTCTTGGGTTTGTGCATCTTGTGTTTGAAGGATATTTTGGGAGATGCCTTAAGATATGGTGAAAAAACCTCTTGAGAAGATGATGGCTGAGACTCCTATGAAGAGTACGAGTGTGAGGTTTGAGGAAATACTTGTGGTTCTTATTGGGAAGGGAGATGTTGTGTAGTTTTGAGGGATGGATTATGGTTTCTTATAGCAGAGGATGATGGGTCAGACACCATTCCTATGGTAGGGGTAAATTATGTGTCCTCTAGACGAGTACAGTTTAGGAGGGAAGAATCACTCTCAAAAAGGTATTGAGATAGATTTTGAAATAAGAGGTGTGCAAAGGTGGGAGAAGTAGGTATGACCTTCTCATATATGGTAAATAACAAATGAGGTTGTCCTAGTGTTGTGTAGATCACATGGTCACAGAACATGGTTAGTGGATTAGGTGAGTATGGGGATGAAAGGAGTGAGTAATCCTCTATGAGTGAAGTAGCAAGGGCTTCACTCAGTTTTGACATCTCATCACAATGCATCACGTGTATGAGATGTACATCGAATTTTATGCATGAATCAGATGTGTCTATGGTCTTCCCTTTCATGATCAAAGAAGTAAGAGTGGACTGACTAGAGGAAGTGGGAGGCCATTCATCTATAAAGTGTTCTTGCTTGTGTCCTCTACTACGAGTGATCATATGCATAGTAGCATGTGTAGAAAGGGTTTTAGAAATAAACCATGTATGATATAGACTCAACTATGTCTAATGTAAGTGTAAAGCAAGTGACATGTTGTATATGGAAAAATAATATGTAGTGTAATGTGATGAGACCAATCCATGATCATGCAAACAATGGTAGACCGAAATCAATTATAAATGTTAAAAAATGTGTTTTGTTCATTTTTGTGTATTGCGATGTTGATACTCCCTATGTAGAATAACGGGTAATGGAGTGAATACTGTAGCAAAATGGGAATGTTATCAATATCAAACCTTCTACAACACCCAAAGATGCACATAATATAATGGTATCACAACATGCAAATGGTGACCTATATGGAAGGTGTAGTAAAATGATATCCTAGAAGGGGGGAACCCACTATACTAAAGTGAGTTCACAAATTTCTCTCACAAGAAGAGGTGGCACTATCTATGACATGCTAGGCATGGTTGGCATACCCCATGCTTTCACTTAACCCTCAGGGGGCTTAGTCAAGAATGATAGTTACCAATTCCACTAATTATACTAGCCTTGTGGATGAAGATGCTAATCCTATCCCACTTTGTAGGTAACCATTGGTGATGAAATCTAGGGACCAGTCACAAAAGTGGGGGGTTTTTTGGTGATGAGGCCTAGAAAACCATTCCTATGGGGCTACTAGGTGTCTAGGGGGTGATATCTGGTGGAGAGTAAAACTCCATTGGAACCAGTGTTGAGTGATGGATTGGGGATGAAATCCAATCTCACCACTTGTTTACAATACCACATGTGTGTGTGTGGGTTTTTGTTTTGCTATCAGTGTATGCAAGGTAAGAAACTAACTAATTGTCTTTTCAAAAGAGAAACTAACCTAATGCCTTTTCAAAAGCAAATAATGAGATAGTTATATTCTTTAAAAATAAATAGTCTAACCCTAAGTGCATTTGTGAAGCAAATTAATCTACTTTGTAAAGCGTGGAAATAAGCAATCCAAGTGTGTGGAGTAAGGGGATTAGGAAACCCTAATTTTCAACTTTAGAATGCAAAATGTTTCAAAATTTAAATAACTTGGAAAATGATATTAGGAAACCCTAATTTAAACTATAGAATACAAAATTCTTCAAGAATGAAATAACATGGAAAAGGGGATTAGGAAACCCTAATTTTAAACTTTAGAATGTGAACTTATTTTAGCAAGAGACACTATAGACACAGGGGGAAACATTGTAGGCTTATACTATATGCGAAACAAAGAGGAGAAATGTAAATTTATTTGAAAATTAAATTAAATGAAGTTGTTGTAAAGTTGTAGGTTCTGTAATTTCAAAAAAAATTAACGATCCTACAATCTCGAAATGAAGGCAATTTTACACCTAGAAATTGCCATTTAACTAGCGAACGCTCTATGCTTTCAAAATTTACACAAAAGAGGGATAAAATGTGAAGTACCTACACTTTGATGTTATGGATAGTCTGATTAGGTCATTTACTTCTCACCCCTACAATTTTAGTGGATTTTGAGGCTATCTAGTTGACTTCCCCACTAGGGGGACAAATTGAGATATGATTCACGGGGCAGGGGGCAAATTGGGTCTAGATACCCCAAATATCTATTATAAAGTCCTGAGAGGGTTCCTAGAGCTTTTAAAATATCTATGAAAGTCAGATTCAATACCTACAAAATACAAAAATACAGGATAATATCAGATTTATAAAAATAAATTAGTCTGACACTATCTGTTGTGGGGGTCCCACCGGGCATGTTAGAATAAAATGGGTGGAAAGTGGTATTTGGTCTAAAAACATAAACACAAAGTATGCTAAGAAAGAAAGCTCTATTTCATTTATATTCAAAGATAACATAGGTTACAATAGGTTCAGTTTTACCTTTCATAATGTCTTTTTTGATAAACTTCATAATAGTCTTGATACCACCTTCTATCATCCCTCAATGTAGGTGGGTTTGTGATCCATCACTGGGTTGTATTTGATGGTATTTTTCTTATTTTGACCTATGAATAACCTGCAAAATGGGGTTAGTTGTTTGGGGGGCTTGCCTTAGTTAGGCCCTTTGGTTATGAAGACTAAATCAACACAAAAACATATTGAAAGTTGCAATAAATGATGCTAAACACCTAGGAATGATAAATGGAAGCTTACCTACCAAATATAAGGTTATTTGGGCTTTGTAGACTAAAATCACCACCCGAGGGGTGAATCAGAACTAGATTCATGGTACGGGGGGTGAATCCTACTGTAAGTGGTATTCTATTGAAATACTCTAGTAGGGAGGCTCCTTGGCTACTGCTATGCTTCTATTTTCTATAAAATTTGATTGTTCATACTTCGATCTTGAATTCGGTAGAGTTTCTATACTTATGTCATAAATGGAGAGAGGGAGCTAATAGGGGTTTAAGACCCACTATTTATAGAAAAAGGCAAGGTGTAGGGGGAGAGTTAAGGAAAGTAATCCTAGTCTAAAATCTAACCAAAGTTAGGTTAGGGTTTGTGAGGTGGAGGTCTCACATTCCTCATAGGAAATATCCTATCCTCACACATGTATGAGGAAATATTAAGTCTAATTAGGATTAGGAGGTCCTAATTCAAATTAGAGCTTGATTAGGGTTCCTAGGAAAATATCTTAGCTAACCCTAATTACACACATGTGGGAGGATGTAATTAGTGTTTATTAAGGATTAAGATTTCAACTAATCAAATTTTCCCTGAAAAGGTGACTTAAGTGAAGTCAACATTAAATTAAATTTTAAGAATTAACTTGATAATTACTTTTGTCAATTAATGGCCCATGGGGGCCTCAATTGAGTGCAAATATGCTGTCAGAGGATATCCCAATGCATGGGATGTAATTTTGAAGGCTTATTAAGGTTTTGGACCTGAAAGCTGATGAAGTGGTATATGGAAGTCTACACACTGCTATGGTGAACTACAACAATCTATGCATGACTACGCATGACTACGCATGACTACACATGACTACACATGACTACGCATGGATACACATTACTATTCATGACTACAATAGCCTACAATAGCATAGGGATATCTAGAATCACCTATGGATATGTAGAGACAACAACATGTGACTTTTGGGTGTCTACACTAATTAATCCTTGAAAGTGGTATAAGAAATTCAAATTTTTTTGAGACAGGTTTTAAGGGAAATTATTCATAAAAGTGAGTTAAGAGGTATGGTGATATTATTCCCTCTTTAAGGTGTTTTTTTGAGTGAATATTTATGAATAATAAGGTGGAGAAATAAGGATTAAATATATGCATTGTTGGAGATATTTGAGCTAGGATTTGTGAAATAAATTGTGCATCCTTGTTAAAATAAATTGAAACACTTGAACTAGGTTTTGTGAAACAAATTGTACATCCTTGATGAAAGAAATTGAAAAAATTGAGTTGGAGTTTGTGAAAAAAATTGTGCATCATTGATTGGTAAAATTGAAAACATTTGTGCTAGGATTTTTAAGAATAAATTGTGCACTCTTGGTGAAAAAATTTGTGAAGCATTTGTACATTGATGTGAGTGAAATTGAATGTGAATGGGCAAGTTTTAGAGACCAATTTTGTGAAGCAATTTGTGCATTATTATGTTTGATCATTGAGAGTAAATTTGCAAGGAATATAAACTAGTTTTGTGAAGTGAAGTTATACACTAGTTTGATTTGATTTGAAATATATTTGCAAGGGGTAGATATCTAATTGGATGAATGCAAGATATGTGAATGTGAAGAACATATTGGTTATTTGATAGTACATATCATTCTCTATATGTTCAAGAGGTTAAATGAATTCTATGTAGAATATGTTTGAACTGCCTAGCTGAAGAATATAAGCCTTGTTTGTTTACAAGATTTGGGAATATTTGAGCAAATTCTGTGAGTAGCATTGAGGAATAATTGAAGTGGGTTTGAGGTAGATTTGAGCAAGTATTATGAGAAGACTTGAAGTAGGTTTGAGGGATATTTGAGCAAGTCTTGTGAGAAGACTTGAAGTAGGCTTGAGGAAGATTTGATTAAGTCTTGTGAGAAGACTTGAAGCAGGTTTGAGGTAGATTTGAGCAAGTCTTATGAGAATACTTGAAGCAGGTTTGAGGGAGATTTGATCAAGTATTATGAGAATAATTGAAGCAAGTTTGAGGTAGATTTGAGAAAGTATTGTGAGAAGACTTGAAGTAAGTTTGATGTATACTTGAGCAAGTCTTGTGAGAAGACTTGGGACAAAATTGAGAGCAAATTTGTGAGAAGACTTGGGATAAAATTGAGAGCATATTTGTGAGAAGACTTGGAGTAGGTATTTGATAGATTTGTGAGAATAATTGAAGCATATTTGGATAGATTGTGTGAGCAGGTTTTGAGACATATTTGTGCATGTAGTGTGTGTAGATTTAGGGTAATGTTGAGCAAGTGATTTGAGTAGATCTTGGTACAGATTTGAGCAAGCCTAGTGTGAAGGCTTGGAGTAGTTTTTTAGCACTATGTCAATCTATATTTAGAGTAGATAAGAGCATATGGTATGGAATTCTCATATGGATAGAGATAAAAAAACTAGAGAAATGGGGATAGAGTTCTCCTCTAGAGAGATATCCATAAACTAGAGCAAAGGGTATGGAGTTCTCCTATGAAGATATATCCACAAACCAGAGCAAAGGGTATAGAGTTATCCTATGGAGATATATCTACAAAAAAGAGTAGATGGGATAGAGTTATCCTATGGAGAGATATCCATGAACCAGAGTATAATGGATAGAGCTCTCCTATGGAGAGAGATCCACAAACTAGAGCAGAGGGGATAGAGTTCTCCTATGGAGAGAGATCCACAAACCATAGTAGAGGGGATTGATATCTCCTTTGGATAGAGGTCCATAAAAAATTTAATAGGGAATTAGTTCCCAAGATATTGTTTAAGAAAATTTAGAAGAAAATTTTCTTCATGGACGTAATCCATATTGGGTGAACCACATTAAATTTGTACCTATCATGTGTGTGATGATTTGTGCATTGCTTTGTTACTGCTATTGATGAGATTGGTTAATAATGCTATGAAAGGATATTTAAATTGATAACTTTGGATAATATTTTTTGGGAAAGAAAAATAAAATTTTATCTTTTATTGTTCACCCCCCCTCTCAGTATAAGCTTGTTTTCTTCAAAATCAATTTCAAAATATTTCATGGTCCTCGAATGTAAATCAATTTTAGAATCAATAAATATTTCCAAGCTTCAATAAATTTCAAAATACTCAACCTACCATTCAAAATCAACCATCATTCTTAAGTGCAAATCAATTTTAGAATACCCATATTAATAATCTTTCGAATCAAGTTCCTAAGATAAATTTCAATGATTTTCACAATAGTATGATTTCAGGCAATGAAGGAGTCCTAGATCTAACTAGTATGGAAATGGGTGACAGGTTAGGACTTTCCATAGAATTAAATGAAATGGCTAAAGTGGTTGAACACGAAATCCAACATGTTCCAAATAATGAACATTTAGAAATAAAATTTATTCACAAAAGAGGATTGGGATAATCATAGAAAGAAAAATACAAGAATTAATCCCATAAAAGAAACTCTTGACTCACCAAAGGTGGTTGATATTGAATTGAAGGAGGAATTAATAGACAAACCTAAATATTCTATTGAATACATGATAGAGTTTCATCCCATGGATTTAGATGATAATTCTTATAATGGTTGGGGAACATCTAAAGAATCATTGATTTCTCATACCCCTATTGATAAAATTTCTATTGATATGTAGGATGTCAAAATCACCATCCCACATGAGGAAATGGTTAATGTTTCATGTGATCCATTGGTTTTGGATGAAGAAAGAGAATCACTCACTTTGATCCCATTTGAGGTGCAATAAATTGAAAGCATTGTTTCACCTAAGGACCCTATAACGCCTATGCTACCTCAGATAGAGAAAATTCTAGAACCTAAATGGTTTTGATTTGATATCATTAATGATCTAAATGAAAATCTTGCTTTATTTAAAACAACTCAAGTTATTGATCATGGAGATGTGCTAGTTGACACATCCCTAGATAGACAAGACTTGTGGTTTGAAAATGATGGACATGTTTTTAATTGGGTGCCTAATTTTGGTGTCTTTGATAAATAGGTCATGGATGAAGAAGTGCTACAATATGATGATGATAAAGACCATGAGGTAAAATAAGGCATTACAAAGGTTCACCATGCCCTGGTAAATAAAAGTGCATAAAAGGTAAAATATCATGTTTTATGTTCAACCATGCAAACTCCAGATGAAAACTTGCCTATCTATGGGATTCAAATATTATTTATGATGAAATGCCATTGGAGGTGAATGAAGAACTAGAGTTGATATCTACTCACAACTCTAAAAAGAATGCTTTGTTGAATGAAACAAAATTAGATGTGCTCGAGTTGTTGAATTAAATTCATCAACAAGTAATAATTGAATCTAGGATACAAACTTGTAATGATCCTTATATAGTAGATATCCTAGATGCTTGTAAATGGTTGCATAGGTTTGATTTGCCTAAATACATGGATGATAACATGGGTTCAAAAATTTTAGAAATAGGCTCCTACTTGAAAGATCTCATATTTGAAAATGAAATCCTAATTCTAAATCATGAATTGAATTGTGAAATTGGAATTTTAAGTAATAGACAAGAAAGAATTGAAGATCAATTTTTCCTATAAATTTGATGAATTGAAACTTCACTATGGTATTGCTAATGGAACTAAATAAAATTGGTGGCGTGAGAGAGGAAAAATGAATTTTTTGTATTGGTTGGCCTAATATTACTTTGGTTGGATTTATATAAAGTTTGGCATACATATCATGATACATATCTTTTAAAGTGTGCTAATCATGTTTGGGATCTAGGGAAGTGACAGCCCAAATTTTGTATCATTTTGTACCATATCTTATATAATTGTATATAGTTTCGATTTTCATGTTTTTTTTCAGCATTTTTTTTTTGTGTTTGGTCCTTGTTTTTTGGTTTGGATTAAGTTTTGGATTGCAAATTTTGCATTTTTATGTTGGTCCCTCTTTTTGACGTGATGTTTTGTGGTCACTGCTAATGGCCTCTTGACTATTTTTTATGCTCCTTTGTCATGAAGGGTGAATTTCCTATCACATGGATCAAGAAAAATGGGATGAATTTGTTTAGTAACCACTCCTATATTTTGGGGCTATGATAGTGAATTTTGGAATACTTAATTATTTTGGTAAAGCTATACACGAACGCATCATATTAAATAGCATGCTTTGAAATATTGAAGGATGAATTCATATTGGTTTGCAAATAAAGGTAAAAATCTAATACACTCCACTTAAAATACTCTCAAATCCATGTGGTGCATAAATTGTTTACAAGACCTTATAAAAAAACAAGCAAAGGAAAACATAATAAAATCAATCACCAACTCTAGATAAACTCTATCGGGGCTATGGAAACCTAACTGGTAGTAGGGCTCTGTATAGACAAAACTTGTTAAAAAAAAGGTATTGCAAAATATCAATTAAACCATGGGTAATGTAGATAAAATATATTGGGGCTATGGATGCCTAACTGGTAGTAGGGCTCTATCTATAGAAATTTATTTTAAGGAGCAATATTTCTATAGCCTAAACGCAGGTCAGGTGATGGAATCTAGATAATTTTCAAAGAACTCACACACACACACATTAAGCTAGGGAAAATGCTTCATGTTTTTTCCAGTTGAAGCTATCTACCCCATATTATTAGGATGTTGCTAGATGATGTATATCCTTCTAATATTTGGTGTGATTATCTTGTAGAACTAATTTATTCACCTTAAATGCTGAAGAAAATTTCCTATAAGAGTCACCATTTGTTGTGACTATCTCACAACTAACCCCAATATTGGGGATCAACTTGAAATTTTAGAAAACATGAACTAATGGGGCACAATTGAGCAATTTGGTTTTCATTTTTTTTGATGTTTTGTTGGTTTTTTTTTTGTCATTTTTTCATGTGTGTTATTTTGTTAGCTGTTGTTATTTCATTGTTATCATTTTGTGGTTGTTAGCATTTTATTTGTTGTTATTTTATTCTTATTATTTGATTGTTGTTATTTGTTGTTGGTATTATCATTTAGGTTGTTATCATTTTAGTTGTTGTTATTTTATAGTTATTATTTTGTTATTTAATATTATTTTAGTTAGTTCATCACTTAATTTATTATTTAATTGTCCTTTAGTTATTAATCTCTCTTAGCATTTCGTTATGACATGTGTGTTCTAAAAAAATTTTTGTTCTTACTTTATAGGTGAAGGATACGTCACGTGGAAAGGGCAAAAACACATAACCTGAGGGGAATATAATAGAGAAAATAAATAGACTCCATAGGGGCATGTGGTAGCCTAGAATAGGTCAAAAAGGAGCATATGGAAGACCAAAGGACATTCAACAATTGTGCAAATGGACGAGGGACTACTAGAAGGTAATTAATTCAATTGTTGAGCGGGTTTCTTTTTGAAGTGCTTGAGGAGCCATCGTGCAACCCGTGTGGAATAGAAGAAATTCCCAACCAAATTTAAAGACCCACCAATATATGGTGTACATATGATGGGTCACACAACCAATGAGATTAATGCTTGAGATGGTTCAGACACAAGAATATTGGACTACAATAAATGACTATGGGGAGCATCTATTTATGTTTAGTGATGACTTTCACAATATATATGGGATAATGAGAACCTACCCTATCAGAAAACACCAGGGTGTAACAACCAAAATCATAGGGGGTCAAGGCCATTTAGTTGTAGGGATATGCTCATAATAGCTTGACGTAGTATAAGGGAGACATCGTGATTAGCTTTCACCAAATAACTAAAATTTTTACCCCATTTGAACCCTAAAATATAACATAGTTTCGAAGGGAATATTTCCACACCTTATAGTGAGGAGAATGAAGGTGCTAGATATAGATGTAGTAAGTTTTGGAGCCTCACTTCAAAATACTGAGTCCTCAACTGGTGTTGGTTATAGTGAGAGAAAGTGATAGAGGAATCACAAATGAATAATGATTTCACTGTGAATGAGAGTTCAAGATGGAGAACATACTACATCGTAACTAGCCTGAGTGGCTTGGTCTAGCGATGGGTAACGAGTGGTTAGGGCTTATGCCCTCCCCACTCGAGTTCGAGGTGCAGTGGGGCCGTTCGAAATAAAGGTGGTAGATTTTGTTAAATTTTTTGAAAGTGCCTAAGGTGATTGCATTATTTTGAGCGCTTAGGATGTTATAAGGTTTAGATAATTTTTTTTATTATTATTTATTTTTGCATTATGTCCCTTTGGTGCCCCTTTTCGTAGGTAATTTTGAGGTATTAGGGTTTCAACCAACTTTAGTTCATATGTATTTTTCATGTGGAATATATTTAAAGGTGGGCCAAAATATATAAGGGAAAAGGAGATATAAGGAGGAATGGAATTATTTGTTTCAAGGTTTCTGTTTTAGGAGTATTGTAAGAATTTAAAAGGGCATATATTTTTGGTTTATTTTGCTTCTGTTTTTGTAAAGGAAGTTGAAATGAAAAGGCTCTTGAAATATTTAAAAATCCATGGACACCAATTTTCAAGGGGCTATAATTTTTTGTAAGCAAAGATATATTATTTTTGATATTTTAATGCATATGAATCTAGAAACTTGCACCTTGTGAGCAAGACTGGAGGAGATTTATTTCTGAGGGTTTTATGTTTAATGATTGATCTTTTTACTACATTTTGTAGAATTATATCTAGTATTTAATGTTCTTAGGAGGTTACACTACATAAAGGTTTATTTTAATATAGGATTTATTTTCCTTAGAGTCTAGCACTTGATCTGATCAAATTGTGTTTATGCAAGTTTGTTTAGATTGAGTTACCCTTAGATTTTCTCACAATCTCTAGTTTTGCAGGGTAGGGGAGCATGACATCGTATTATGTTTGCACTTATATTCCATATTTAGTTTAGTTTAGTTGTAGTTTCATTTTTGCAAGTTTTCTTTTATTTTTGCAAAACCCACTTGTTTAAGTCTTTCAATATGAAAATTAGAATACCAAAAGGTCCTATTTAAATCATAAATTTGATCTATAAAATATGGATTGTACATAATACAAATAATTAGTTTCACAAGCACTTACAATTACATTTATTTGGATCATCTTTCTAGATGTTAAAAGGAACTTTTTTGCACAGGTTTTTAGTTTGTATAAACAAGATAAAATCAATCTAGGAGGGAGTGTTTCTAACCTACTATTTCACAATAAATAAAATATAAGAAATTTTGTATAAAATTCCATAGCACTTACTAATTTCATGTACATAATAAAATATAAAAGGAATGACTAACTCCACTAACCCTCAAACTCACATTAAGTGCAGATAAAGCAAATGAATGCTAACTTGCTAACATACTAACTTGCTAACTTGCTAACTTTTTGACTTTCTAACTTTGCAATTAGTAGAGAATTAAATTTGAAGATAAAATTGAATCTACTAACTGCAAATGAATCTCACATTAAAGGCATATATTTTAAAATAAAGTGGACAATTCCACGTACTTTCTCACCTTGCATTTTAATCTGAAGATAAAAAATGAAACAACTAAAAGGGAATCAGAGTAAGGTATATTAATGCAAAGATAATCAAAGAATCATTTTATCAATTTGCATAAAGGCACATTCATGGCAATTTAAGAAAATCAATCACAAAGCACAAATGAATTAAACTAGCAGGCCCCTAGTTAACATTTACTTAAAAATCATAGTGTTTTTTCTAGCACTTGTTATTCTTGATTATTTTAATTTCAAATGCACATGTGCAATGCTTATATAGTGAAACATTGGAGTTTTTTTTTTTTAACTTCTTTGCAAGAGAGGGTGTTCAGATTTTTGAAATTGGGTAAAATATCCACTCAAAACCTCCATAAAATTTTTATTGCCAAAGAAGAACAAAAATATTGATATTTTTAAGTCCCCAGCTACCTTCCCCCTTTGGCCTAGCAATGCTTTACCACTTTATGAAAGGAATGAAGGCCAAAGAAATTTGATATTTTCATATTCCTTGCATCTAGTCCAAAGAAATCTAAAGTAGAGTTTTCTTATTTTCTCTAAAACTCCTTTAGGAATGAAGGCCAAGGAGTGCCAAAAATAGGAATTGACCCAAGAATCAAATTTACAAGTGTTAATATCCCACCAATAGACAACCATCTGTTACACCAATGGTTAATCCTAACTTCAATCTTCTCTAAAATCCATCCCCAAGCTCTCTTTGTGTAACTATTTTGCTTCAATATAAAACTTATATACTTAAAGGCTTCCTAGAAATCTAAGAGATTAAAATAAAAAAGATTGATTAGACCCTCTTCAGTCTCCTACTTTAGACCATTAAAGCAAATAGAGGATTTTTAAAAAATTATTTCCATGTCGGTAGCAATACTGTAAATGTGCAAAATTTCTTTCAACTTTCTAGCTTCCTTTAAACTGTATTTTTGAAAAACAATACATCATAATAAAATAATAAATGAGATAAATAAATAACCCCCACTTTGATCCAAGATAATTTTCTTACCATATTTGCATCCAAAATATCTCTACTTAATCCTTCAACAAACAACAAAAAAAGTAAAGGAAATGAAGGATATCCCTATCTTAGTCCTCTCAAGGGTCTAAAGAATTTGGAAGCTAATCCGTTGATAAGAAAAAAATATATATACAGAATAAATGCATCTCATAATCCACTTTACTACTAGATAGCTAAAAGCCACATGTAAGAGTATCAATCTAAGATACAACTAGCTAGTTCTATCATAATATTTAGATAGATCTAGTTAAGGACCATTGCAAGAAGATTTTTAGTTTTAATAGAGTGAAGGCCCTCTTGTGCAACTCCTATGGATTCAAAAATTTATCTACCTATAATAAACCTAAACTACTCTTGGTAAATAACTTCAAATAAAAACTTCTTCAATCTAACAACCGAAATATTTGCAATGATTTTATTGATATAGTTACACTATGAAATTGGTCTAAATTCATCAAAGGTTTCAAGTTGCTTCTTTTTGGGAATTAAAGGTAAAAAAATGGAGTTAAATCTCCCAAAACCTTACCACTCAACCTAACTTCCTCCATTACTATGAGAATATCCTCCTTTATAAGATCATAAAAACTAGGAAAAACTCCACAAGCCATCCATCAGGTCCTGGAATTTTATCCTTTTTGAAAGAAGTCAGGATAAATTTCAGTTCTTCCTTTGTGACCTCCTTCATAAGTAACTAATTTTCCTCCTCTATCACAATATTAGGTAAGAAAGTAGTTAACCTTAAATTTTCCCTAATATTGACTCTATCAAGTTCTTTATAGATAGATTGAAAACGTTTTACTACCAAATTTGCTAATTTAGAAAAACTCCTAATGAGAACCCCTTATTCATTCTACATCTCCCTAATAGTGTTAACCTTCTTCCTATTATTAGCAAAATTATGAAAAAAATAGTATTTTCATCCCCTATTTTAATAATACAACTCTATTTTTCATTCTCCATTCAACTTCCCTCCACTCCAAGAAAATGTTCTTAATTTCTAGTTTAACCAGTCTTGTTTTCTCCTCTTATTTAAACAAACCAACCTTATTATTTTGATGAATTTCTAAAATTTCCTTCTCTTCCAACTTAATATCTCTATCCATACTCTCTTTTTTAACTGCAATCCAAGATGACACAATTTATTTAAATTTTTTTAAGTAGTAGCAAATTGAAAACTCGATGATAACTTGGAACTTTGGTCATAACTAATCCATTATTTTTTAATAATTTATTGAAAATCTTCTTCCTCCAACAAAATTGGATTGAGATTAAAATAACTGGAAGGTTTTGCCTCTTGATTTTATAATTAAATATGTATTAAATAATGATCTAGGCCAACTCCAATCTCAACCCGTGACCGTTTTCTATCTATTTCATTGTATAATGACTCTAAGATGAAATTTTTTACCAATTCCCAACTTCCCCAACTCTATTATTTCTCCACATAGGCATTAAATTTATTGGTTCTAAATCAATTAAACCAACTTATTCAATATTATATCTAAATTAATCTGCAAGTCTATCAAGTCTTGCAGATTCTCCCCATAAGTCACTTCTATTCATAGTAAAATTTAAGTCCCCACAAATGATAACTATTTCATTCCTAACACATATTTGGAAGAAACAATCATCCCAGATGACCTACCTATCTTCATAGGGACCATAAAAATTAATAAATGATAACCCAAACCCATGTCTTTAAAAAACAATTATTTCCATAAGCCTGAAATCATAAAGGAAGAATTAATGAAGGAAACTAAGTTCTTCCAACCAATTAAAACACCCATTGAATTTCTAGTAGCATCTAGAGCCAAGAACTCCTAGTCCCTAAGCAATTTATGTAACCCTTCAATGATTTTTGTACTTACCTCCATAGTTTCTTGTAGAAGGATAACATCTAGATTATAAATTTCCACCAGCCTGACTAGGGCAAGTATTTTATAGGGACTGCTAAGAACTTGAATAGTAAGAGATAACAAGATCATTTAAACATATTATAGGGGATTTATCCTACTCTAAGGACCCCTTTGATAGATTTTTATTTATATTTCTAAATTTGCCTCAAAGCCTTCTCCTGTACTTGAAACAAAAAAGTTTTCCCACCTACTAAATAAGTGTAAGAGTCATTTATAAGGCCAAAACCTAACCCTAACCTTCCAAAAACTGCACAAGTTCTCAACTCGAATTACCTTTTTATAGAACGTAAAAAATATCTACAAGAGAAGTCTATATCCAAACCATCCCCTGATATAGATACCTCCCTAGAAGATTCACCTGATAGGTCAAAAATACTTCCCCAAATAGCCAAAATATTTGTATCACAATCCTTATTCAATGTGTTTTAGGTTATCAGTCCATTGTCCAAAATCCAGTAAAATTCCTTGTCCTTAGGAATTCTCTTCAAATATTCATGAGGAAGTGTGCAAACTTCTTTATTACCTAAGTCCATATTATTCTCCACATGTATTGGATAGTAATTATCATAAAGCTTAGATGACTTACCAACAACATTAATAGTATCATGTTCTAATACTTCTTTATGACTCTATCTCCTTCTCTAACAGTATGCGAACAAAAAAATGGATACAAAGCTAAGCCCAATATTTATTTCTTCTTATAAAGAATTTTGTTTCTAGATTCATAAACATTCTTTTTTCTTGTTTTTGCCAAATTTGAGAGCACTATTGATCTCTAAAAAATAGGTATCTCTTGATTATTGTTAGTTGACTTGAAATCCCCACTAGTCATATGTTTTATCTTCCATACTTTTTGTGTGAAGGATTGAGAACATTCCTTAGAAATATGTCCATGAATGTGACAATGAACACATCTAAAAGTAATCTTAAAATAGTCTAATATCTAATTATGAATTGTATTCCTCGCAACTATCTCCATACTATTTGGTAAGTCTTCACTAATGTCCATCTCAACCAAAACCTGAGCTATAGACCAAAAAATACTAGATTTGAAAGAAAAATCTATATCCAAATTTTTACCTAATGAATATCAAATCTCTTTCAGATCTCTTTCTAACCATAAATCCATTGGCAGACTTGGAAGTTTTACCCAGATTAGGATTCTCCTAGTAACTTTAGTCCTAGGATCAAAGCAAGTCATACAAGCCTTTAAAATAAAAAAAGAAGACCACCAATACCAACAACCTCCCAAAATATTTTGTGCATCTTCCTTAGATAAAAAAAGGAAACCTATCCATCCTTTGAAAAGTAAGTGAAAAATTGGTCCATATCCTAAAATTGGGACCCATACCTTCTGAAACCACTCATTTAATTTTTTATCAACTATTTTACATCCATGAAACTTCCCAATAAGGGCCTTCCCCAAAAATTCCAAAACTTGTTTGATCCTCAGGTCTTCCCAAAGTACCATTATGATCTTCGACCTTATCTTTTTAACCACTTTATGTGCCTTACACACTTTAGTAACAGGAGTTATAGTTTTTCTTGATTGAAATTTTGGACCCACTCCACTTAGGACCTCTAAATAAAGACTTATACAAATAAAACTACAACCAAACAAAGGAAAATCTATCAAAAAAAGTGGGTTTGGATTGTTTGTATCCTGCTCAAGTTTTTCTTCCCCACAATGAAATTTTTACTCATTCATTAGACTCATCACTTGATTAGAGTGTTTTGATACACTTGAGAGTGAGAAGTCAATAGGACAACTAACCTGATCTAAATTTTTTGACATAGACTCTCCTCTATCCACTAAAGTCTGATAACCAACAATATTATTTTGGCCACTCAAAAAACCCAAGGACCCCTAGTTCTCAACTTCTAAGTCTTGTCCGTAAATGGGACCCTTGGCCCTTGTATTTGAAAAGGTGTTTTTCCCCTCAAAGGGATCCTATGATAAGCTCAAAAATTCCTCTTCATTCTCCATCAAAATAAGAAACAAAATTCCTAAACTATACTATCATTTTAAAATACTAAATAAAAACAAAAGTTAATAATTTCCTTTTGCAAACCCTAGCTTTGTTTCATGAACTTCATGATTAGAACTAACAAATTTATTCAAACAACCATTCACATGCACAAAAAAAATTCCTCCTGTCAAAATAACTCCTTTCACCTTTTGCATGCTTCAAATCTAGAAAGTATTTTTTCAAACATTCATTTTCTTCACATGAATAGATCTAAGCACACTTTGGTTTTAAAAAAATATTGACGCTTCTTGTGTCATTTTTTTAAAGATATCAGTCAAGAAATGGATCCACCTTCATTTTATTCACATGAATAGATCTGAGCACATTGTAGTTTTAGGAAAAATAAAATACTGTAAAAACCCTAGCTTTACTATGTGCACTCCATAATTCTAGCCAACAAAATTCTTCAAACTATTGTTCACATGCATAGAAATATTTCTCTCTAGAAAAATAAAACTTTTCACCCTTTGATTTAATTCCTTTATGTTTCACTTTGCAAATCCTAGCTTCATTGCATGCACTTCATGGTTGCAGCCAACAAACTTCTTCTAAAGAAAATTTAAATACCAAAAAGAGAAATGCTTACCTCCTTTACAATCCAAGATTTCTTCAAAATTATAGATGGGTCTTCAACTGTCACCGGGCAGCATCGATGATGGATAAAATACAACCTATTGTGGTAGCGGTGACAACCTCCATGAAACCCTCCACATGAAAATTATTCTTGTGTATATGACTAGGTTTGAATCTTGCCAAACAATACATATATAATTGCCAAGATGTTGTAATACCACTATATATATTTATGATATAATATGGGTGGGTCGTTTCAATCCCACATAACCCATTAAAAAAATCCTAGGACCTTTTAATATCCATGGAATGAAGTCTTATGAGTGAGAAAATTTACTTCATAAGGAACTCATCAATGTTCAATTCCTATAGATATTATGATAGTATAATTTATTGTAGTATCATAATAGTAATATTCATAATTAAAACATTGTGATAGTATGCTCACAATGTAAAATGGATAGGGTCATTTTAATCCCATATACTTATGATTTTATGAGGTGTCACCCATGGGATAGAAACCATCACTCATGGTTTGAAATTCCTTTCTCAATACTATTTTCCCTAAATATTAGATATCACTCAATATTTTTTCTATAATATGATTGTATATAATTTTAATATTCAAATTTATTTATTTTAATGGACAATCATGTATTTTATTTTATAGTAAATCTAAGATAATTTATTTAAGATTCAAGCATGCACTATTCATACATATATATGGAACCTTCTCAAACTCAGATTTGTGAATTATAATTTTAATTCACATTATTAAATACTTTTTATTTAGATGTGCTTCCTATGTTTATAGGCCATTGTTAAGGAAGCTCCATCCAAGGAAGGTCAATTTTAGATGGAATCATAACAATGCATGAGTCTCTCCATTCATTGTCTCAGAATAAAAAAAGTTGTTTTTTTCCTCAAATTGGATATGAAAAGGCCTTTGATAGGGTTAACTAGGATTTCCTTTTTGTTGTTTTACTCAAGTTTAGGTTTCATCCAAAATGGGTGGAACTGATTAAAGGTTACATCTCAACTGCATGGTTTTTAGTTATCGTCAATGGTTTCCAAGTTGGCTACATCCAAATTAGTAGAGGTCTTCGACAAGTAGACCCTTTATCTCCCTTCTTTTTCATCATAGCTGTGGAAGCTTTGGGGAGGACAATTCATGCTACCAAAAGATCAGGTCTCATCTCTAGAATTAAAGCAATAACTCAAATTGATCTTTTTACTCACCAAAAATTTATGGATGACACAATCCTATCCACTTTTGCCTCCATACTTGAAGCTAAAGTAATCAAATACATTCTTTTGCTATATGAAGAAGCAGTAAGCCAAAAAAAATAATTTCCAAAAAAGAAAAATTTATTTCTTGAACACTCCTCACCAGAGACAAATAAAAATAGTCAGGATATTGGGATGCTCAATTGCATCCTTCCCTACTATTTCCTTAGGTCTTCCTCTTTTTGTGGGTACACCAGTTGAGGGGATGTGGAACCTAGTGATTGAGAGAGTTCAAAAAAAGTTAATTGGATAGAAAGGGAACCTTTTTTCCCAAGTAGGGAAAGCTATTTTAACCATGGAATACCTCCAAAGTATCCCAATCTATTTTCGCTCCCTCAAAAGTGTATGACAAGATTGAACAAACTCATAAATAATTCTTATGGACTGGGGCTGAAAACAAAATTTGTTTCCATCTGGTAGCTTGGGATAAAGTTTGTAGATATAAATACCAAGGAATAATTGGATTGAGAAGACTTATAAACTTAAATCTAGCATTAATGGCTAAACAAGCATGGAGATTATTATCAGAAGAACAAGTGGAGTAAATTAATATAGTCAAGAGGATGTATTAGTAGGGCACAAACTTTCTAAATGAGACATCACCCACAAATGACTTAGCTTTCTAGAAAGTAATAATCCAAACAAAGAGTCTTTTGAGGAAAGGAATCAGGTGGTAAATAGGGGATGGTAGATCAATAAACTTCTAGTTGGACAGGTGGATAGGAAATTAGCCACTCATTTAGGCTCAAAACATTAGGATTATCAAATAATTTACAGATGCAACATTTGGATACAAAGTGGCTAATTTCCTTCACAAAACAAATAAAATTTGTAGGTGGAAAAGCATTCACAATATCCATCACCCTAAAGAATCAAGGGCCTTAGAAATACTGCTCAATTCCATAGTCATCCCCACATAAGAAGTTAAAAACAACATTATTTGGGCCCTAACGAAATATGGAAATTTTATAGTCAAATATTCTTATCAGCTCCTCATTCCCTAGGAAGAAACCCAAATTCCTTTAAATTTAGTATGGATCAAACACCTTACCCCCAAAATTACTTTTTTTGCTTGGTTTGTCATTCAAAATAAAATTTTGATAGTTGATAACCTCATTAAAAGAGGGATCATTATCCCAATTAATTTTTTTTATGCTTATCTAACTGGGAATCCTTCCACCACATCTTTCTCAACTATCCCTATTCTATTTACATTCTTGAAAACCTCTTACAAAGGTTATAAATCAGTTAGGTAAAACCTCCTTCTATTATAGAGATGTTCATTTAGTGGCCTCAACCTTTCCACCATCCCAAGCTGAGCACAATTTGAAGGTTATATCTATATCATTTTCTTTGGAAAATATGGTTAGAAAGAAACTAGAGAGTGTTCTCTAATTTTTCCAAGGATATTTCATCTCTAACCAGAAGAATTATTTCCTTTGCCAAAGAGAACGCTTCCATTATTCTGTATGATCCAAGATCTTGTTCCAAGTTTGAAACTGTCATTCTTCATTCTCTAAATATTTCCTAGGATATGATTGTATCTCAACCCTATCCCAGAAGCAACATTAAATGGCGTCCTCCATCCCAAAGATAAATCAAATTGAATTTTTATGGAGTAGCAAAAGATAATCCAGGCAAAGTAGGAGCAAGAGGTATAATCAAATATTATAAAGGAAACTCAATTTTAGCATTTATTGAATACCTTGGTGAACAGTCCAATCATATAGTTGAATCAAAGGTATTATGGATAGGTCTTGCATTAATAAAACATATCCCAGGTATAATCATCATTTAAGGAGATTCTATCAATATTATTAATTACATGAAAAGCTCCAAAAGACCATCTTGGAAAGTTAGAAGCTGCATTGAAGAGGTCAAGAAAATTGTTACTCACCAGCAAGAAGTTATCTTCCAACATGATTTCAAAGAAGAAAATAAGGTAGCAGATAAGTTGAAAAACATTGGGGTTGATGCTCTAGGTTTGTTGACTTGGATAGAAACACTACCACAAGAGGTACGTGCATTAGCCACTATTGAAAAAAATGACAATGATTAGCTGGGTTACCATATTTTTTATAAGTTTCCTCACTATGTGTAAGAGTGTTGAAGTTTCAAAAGGTCCTAGTAGGACAATAGGCACCAAATTTCAAAAAGTCTTTGAGGTATTGGTTTTTTGGCCCATCCTTTTGAATAATAAATTCCATCATTTTCATGACCTCTTCTCTCTATGAAAATGTCATTTGGATGGTTGTCTCATGATCATCTAGACTTGTTTCTAACCTATTCATCTCACAAATTTTAATCTACATCATTTCCATAATAGGTAAGTGTCATGTCACATAACCCCTAGCATGTCTTGTATCTATGTCCATTGCCACATGATCTGTCTGTTTCTCCAAAAAAATGATTTTTCAATAGCCAGGAGAGCTAGTTCATTCCCAAAGCCTACTAACATCTCAAAAAAATATTTTGGGAATAAATCAAAGGATGTTTTTTGTAGATATAGTGGGGACATAAACAATGCAAATGCAGGTCTCACTATTTCCAATTCAAGCGATCCCTACCACATGTAGAAATATCATTGGCTCCAAAATATTTTCAGAGATGTTTATTTGAATATTGGTAAGATTTGCTCCAGGACCGAGACTAGAAATTTGACAATGTTGGGAATCATAATTTTTGAAAAATCCAGAAGTCTTGGAACCATCATCGAATGTGATAGGGTGGGAAAAATTTGCTGCATCAGAAGCAATTCAGAAAACTACTCACTTCTTCCAAAAATTCTCAAACTTTGGGAGGAGCCAAGGAGAATCTAGAAGCTTCTATCAAAAATGTGGATGAACAGAAGGAGGCCATGGACAGTCCTAATCAATAGATTGTTGCTCATATTTTCTTACTATTTGGTTTGGGTAGTGCCCAAGGGTCTTATTTGTTTTTCTTGAGTTCGGCTTTCATCTTGTAGTCTTGAAGGATGGATCCTTTTCTTTGTGTTTGTTGTAGTATTTTTTTCCGATGTAATAGGTGAAGATTTACCTGCTTTTCTAAGGGTTTTGTATACTTCCTCTTGGGCTTAGGTTGATGCTTGTTGTTCCCTATTGATGTTAAAGGTATTTGGGAGCCTTTATATTTCCCGATATAATATAATAACAATAAACTTACCAAAAAAAATTATTTGTATTTTTTTAAGGATTATTTATTATGTATAAATCTTAAAAAATAAAGATGGATTAGATTAAAGTATCAAATACATGTTTAAATTTTTTATAGCTAATAAATAAACAAAATGAAGTATTGGTATTTTACCCATAAATAATAAAAATATATATTTTTATTATTTATAGCTAGAATACAACAGTAACTTGTTTTTTTTTTTTTTATTAGCTATAAAAATTATATATACAAATATTTATTTTTTCATTTATATAAATTTAAAAAAAAACTATAGCAAAAAGATGTGTTGTAAGACAATTTTCTTCCAAAATAAATTACTATCTATTATTGTTTTTACCATTTCACTCCATTTCAATTTAATGAGATATTAATTATTTTTTTTTTATATAATATAATTATATCTAATTTTAATATTCAAATTTGTACATTTTTAATGGATGCACTTAGGCTTCAAGCATGCACTATTCATACACATTGAAAATATACATGAATCCTTCTCAAACTATTTTGTGAATTAAAGTTTTAATTCACATATTATTGATTACTTTTAATTTAGATAATAAAATTATTTGTATCATTTTATGGATTTTTTTTTTTAATGTTTAAAGTAGAGAATAAAAATAAAATAAATTAAAATATCAAAGATATATTTAAATTTTGTATAGCTAATAAATAAATAAAATGCAATATTGGTTGAAGACTTTTTGTCTTATTGAATAAAAGATGGGTTTTTTTAAGGTATTTTTTTGAAAGCGAGTGACTATGCAAGGGTTTCATTTGTGTTGAGTGCAAGTGGCTCCAGAGGTTTTTTTTGGGATTTTTCGAGGCCTTCGGGCCATAATGACCAATATTTTTGTGGTTTCTACTCAAGATTTTAGCAGGATATGTTGTAGGGGACCCAAGATGGGTTATAATTATGTATTACAATAGATATTCATGTTGCAAAATTGATTGACAATGGCTTCCAATTTGCTACACAAACCAAAAGTGAAAATCATACCTTTTCTCGGTATCCAAGGAATTGATTAAAGAGATCTTGTAACAAGTTTCATGCAGTTGATTAAAAAATGGTTTAGATTTCAAGTAAATTCGGTGCTAAGGAGCACCCCCAAAACAAATCCACTTTGGAAACCCCTTTCAAGGGCAATAATTTCAAATACTCAGCCCTAAAAATAAATTTTAGGGATGCCTTCAATGGTGGACAACCTCAACCTAATGCTAATATTAATATTGGGGTTTCTTGTAAACCTTTGAGAATGTCTAAGATTGATCCTAAGAAAATTGAGTTGGGATGTCTTAGGGTAATTGATGGAACTCCAATTGTTAAGCTAGATATGGGCGTCATTAAGACTAGTATAGAATATTTGGATAAAAGAGGACTAACTTTTTATTTCTTAGGTTTTTGTCTGAGCCTATCTGTTTTGAAAGTGTGGGCTACAAAAAACTAGAAAATAAAAGGTGAGTTACAAATCTATATTTATCCAAATGGTTATTTTCTTTTTTTATTTGCTAATAATGAAGATAGAGAGAAAATTTTTGAGGGGATCCCTGGTTCTTTGGAAGGGTGAGGCTTTTCATGAAGCCTTAGCATACTAAATTTAAAGTTGAAGAAGAGATGCCTTCTATAGGTTCTATGTGGGTTAGACTCTTTGACCTCCTAGTTGAATTTTAGATTTTGCCTATTTTTTGTTCAATTGGAAACTCTTTGGAAAATTTTATGATGATTATTGATTGTACTAAAAAAATTGAACATATTACTTATGCTTGTATTTATGTTTTCATGAATTTTGACAAACCCTAACTGAAAAGATCTTATTACAATTTGGAGAGGACACTTGGGAGCAAGTGGTAGACTATGTTAAAATTCCTTTTCATTGTAGAATTTTGCATGAACATGGTCATTTGGCTAGTGTTTACCCAAATAAAATTCTATATCAGAAGAAATGGGATACAAACTTAGCAGGTTTCCAAATGCCTAAGAAGAATAACACTTAGAAAAAACCAATTATGAAGGATCAATTGAAGTTATTAGATAATATGTCTGAAATTATTTCCACAAATGATGTCTGAGGTGAGGAAGAGAAATTAATGGAGACAAAAATATTAGAAACACAATTTAAAGATTTAGGGAAGGACTCAGAGGCAAACCAACAAATTGAAGATTTTCAAGATGAAAATAATGAGGAAATGTACACAAGAAAAATTATCTTTTAAATGTTGAGACTTAAAATAATATAGATCCCAAGATAGACTTTGTTGAACCACTTTGGATTTGTACATGCATTATTAGAGGTTAGAATCCATCCTAGATTCAACTGGAGTAAGTCAAAAAATAGGAAAAAAACTAAAGATGCATTTCAAGAAAAAGGTAGGTTGCAAGATCAATCAACATCATATGGTAAAAGAAGGTGAAAATATTGTAGAGGAAAGTAATATTAATGACCTTACAAATTTTTTTAACCCTGGTATTAATGAATATCACCACTTAGAATATTAGAGGACTCAAATGGAGTCTTTCAAAATAAAATAAAATTAGAATAATGATTTAGACAAACCATCCACATCTTATTTTCCTGCAAGAAATGAAGATGTCAATAGAGTAAATGATTTAATCTCTAGTAAAATTTTGCCAATTGGAAAAGTTGATTACCTCAGTTCTTAAGATTGGATAGGTTCATGTTCTCTAACAATTTCTTAATCCATGGTCACATTCCTAAGGTTAATAATATTAAAAATGTGGGTTCAGATCACTGGCTAGTCATGGTGGAAATATGGAAAACCAATGTGAGTTTCTTGCATTTTTTATTTTAGTTAATGTGGCTTAGAGATAGTTACTTCAAATACCAAGTGTAGCAATGGTGGAAGGAAGGTAAACCAAGGCATGGGACTAAGAGTTTTTATTTTATCAAAAGGTTGCTATACATTAAATCCAAAATCAAGATTTGGAATTGGAAGGAGTTTGGAGATGTCTATGAAGAAGCAAAATTTACAACATCGCCTTAAGGGCACTTTATTGCAATGTAAAGCAGTTTGAAAGCATTCAAAGGGAAAAGAGCATAAACATGTAATCTATGAAATGAAGCAAAGTATGTAATAAAGAGGGTGGATTTCTCCTTCTATTCATTCATTCATAGCTTCAAATATGATTACAATACATCCCCTTGAGGGCTTTTACAAATGTGATACATCTCAACATTACAATGTGCAAGGGATCTAATCCCTTGAAAAGGACTTAAAGCGATGTTCTATGGTGTGAATCTCGCATTCCCACAATTGAGAGCTAGTCTTGGGCTTCTTTTCCTTGCCTCTTTAGCTCCTCCCTTCTATCTAGAATACCTGCACCTACACACAAGGGATTGAAAAGGAGTTAGTAGCACATGTGTTATAGAATAAAAGCATTGAAAACATAGAAAAGAGAGTTAATCTAGCAACATCAAAACTAATCTATAACACATGGAAATTATTCTAGATGCTGTATAAATGAAATATAATCTAATATAAATGCTTTTGGAGAGATTTAAACACAATATTCAAGGTAAAAGTGTGCAGAAATAGTGACCGTCCCTGACAGGGACACCTAAACCTGCAACATTGGAGACCTCAAATCTGCCATCAAATCTGCTCCAAACTTCACCAAATTTGGACCAGAGGTTCACCTAAGCATTCCTAAGGGGTCTATGGAGGAATTTTACCCAAATTCCATGCTATTTTTTGACCATCCCTAGGTGTGACACCTATTGACTATTGACCGTCCCCAGGTGGGATGGTTACAAATCTGGCCTATTTTTGTCACCAATGCTATTGGGATTTGGTCCAAAACTGGTTTAGGGGTGTTGTCGATAGATGGGGCCAAATTTACCTTCAATTTGGCTGGTTTGGAATGGTTGGATCGGTTTCTATTGCCCCTAAAAGTGCCTTCGAATGAAGAGGGTTTCAAGGTCAAATGGGGGGTAAAGTTTGGTTTGCAAAAGGTGAGGATAGAATTGGGCAGCACTTCATTGCTCAAAATGCTTCAACTCTCCTCTTTGAAAATGGGTGAATGCACCTCTTTTTATAGCCCAAAAGGGCATCTAGGGCAAAGGGGCAAGTCTTGCCATGTGAGGCAGGTGCCGCCACTTGTCCAATTCCTTGACATGCATTGGTGAGGGAAGGTTGCCCATTTGGGGCTCCCAATTTGTAGTCCCTGACTCTAATGGCAGGTCCCCAATCAATTTGGGGTGATTAGACATGGTAATGGTAGTCTTTGATTGCCATTTCATGCATCCATTGACTTTTTCAAGGGTCTATTTAGGGACCATCCCACCCAGGGATGGTTATGGATGGTCATCCCTGGGTGGGATGGTCACCAACTATGATCATCCCTTGGTGGGACGGTCACAAGGAGGTGCCCCAAAACTACCCTAAACTGCTAGGAAACCTCCAAAATATGTTTTGGAGCCTTATGCAAGCCTAGAGGGGTGCCCAATGGGGCCATATGATGTCGATAAGAGTGGCATATGTGATGCATTGATAGTCTTATCCGATTTACATGATTTAGGTGTCTACAGATGCCCCTTTTTGGGATGCGCTATGTGCAACAAAGCGCTGAGCAAAAATAGATCACTAAATCATCAAATGATTAAGGTTGTTCATTAACCTAATCAAATTTGGATGCCTCCATTGTGGAAAGAGCATACATTCTTGGAATCCTTGCTATTGACATAGTCGAAGGATCAATTTTGGGTATACCTTTCAATCATGTTGTAGTAACAGTCTTATGGGGCTTAGGGTATACTAGGTCTTGGTGCCTTGTATTCTTGTAAACCTTTACATGGGTCAATTCCCAAGGTTTCAAGGAGGTCAAGCCTATCTATTTGTTTCTTATGCTGATTCTTTGCCCCAACATGGGCTTGAAAATTTATCTTTAGCCAAGATTCTTTTGAATGCATGGAATTTACACTTCTGAGTGTTTTAATGTTGATTTGATTTTTGAATTCATTATTATGACTACCCCCTCAAGTGATGATTCGATGAGGGCATGACAAATGATAAAGTGATGAGTCACTTGACTCATATGACTTAATTGGGGTAACTCTCTATTTTGCCCATGGTACTATATACCTGTTTGAAGGGGATTTTTGACTATTTTGATGAATATTTCTGGAAGCAAAAGGCTAAAATTTTCATTCCTGTGGAGTGGTCCAGCCATGGAGGCCTTCTTGGGGAGTAAAATAAATACTTTTTATGGATCCAAAAATATTATAGGTTCAATCTTGATCCCTCCTAATTTGGTGACCATTCTGCCTTATTTTTGGTGGGTTTTTGACCCTTTTTTGATATTTTTAAGCTTTTTTAATGCAATTTTTTGTGACCATCCTAGGGAGGGATGAGTACAGTATTTATGACCATCCCAGGGTGGGATAGCCAGCCAAATATGTGCTCATCCCACCTAGGGGCGGTCGGCTTCTTTTGGAGCTATATAAGCCCAAAATGGGGCATATGAGCTCATTTTTTCATTCTTCTTGGAGAAGTTGGAGAGGAGAGAGGTAGGAGAGTGATATTATGAAGTGGAGAACTATAAAAATATCAACCTACAACATGATCCAGCCAGCGGATGCAACAGGCGATGGAGCCGGTGCAAAACGGGTATGAACCACATGTCTTTCTCTGCCCTATTTTATTGTGTTTTTATGATTTCTGCTGCAATTTTCATACTACACCTATACTAATGGTTAAGAAACCCTAGGAGTAGTGAAATTTATGAAATTGAGCTTTTATTTATGTTTTATATGCAAAAAATTAGGGTTAAATGCCAAATTTTTAGTGATTTTTAGGGTTTTTAGGGTAATTTTAGGGGTCAAATTGACCCTATTTTACCCATTTTTGGGGACCGTACCTATAAGGGATGGTCACTAGTGGCCATACCTAGGTGGGATGGCTACCAAATTGGGGGCCATCCCTAGGTGGGATGGCCAAAAACTAGGCCAAAAAGGGCCCATTTTTAGGTATTTTTTTGGTATTTTTAAGGTAATTTTATGCATTTTTAGGGCATTTTTGACACCCTATTTTACATGAGCAGATAGTTAGGAGTCGGTACAGAGTTTTGACTCTCTTTCAGGTCACTAGAGACCATTTTAATACTACATACTAGTGATGGCTCGATGCCATTGGCCTGAAGCAAGTTACGCGGTTAGATCCCATGGTGGGCGACCATGCCTATCTGACTGCACTGATAGATCTATGGGACCCTCATACTAATACTTTCCATTTAGCTATGGGGGAGATGATAGTGAAATTAGAGGATGTATATCAGATACTACATATTTTGATAGAGGGGCACCTGATAGTATCCTCTCCTATAGAGCGATGAGAGGTCATAGTGTGGAGGTACTTTAGGGCATGTTGGGAGGATGCAATGGTTGATCTTCTCAATAGAGGGATATTAGTGGCTTCATGGTATCAGGATGGTGTGCTTGGTATTAAGCATACCCTATTGATGACCTTGATCAGCAACATGTTACTACCTAACTCTTCAGGTGCTAGGTTCCCATGGAACCTACTAGAGCTGGTGTTCACTCTTGTGGATTGTACAGAGGATGAGCCCATAGTGATGGCTTGGGGTCCTACTTTATTAGCATAGCTATATGATGAGCTATATGAGATCCACTCTCATGGGTAGAAGGGTTTGGGCTATAGATTTCTACTATAGGTTTGGGCTTGGCAACATATTGTTATGGAGAGACCATGGGGACTACCATGGACCACTCGAGCAGAGCTACCAGATAGGGATATTGGCTATGGAGAGCTATGGAAGAGGTCACATGAGGTAGGCTAGAGCCGATGACATGCTAGGGAGGTTGAGCACTATGTAGAGGCTTTTGCATGGCTCAAGGTGGTAGACATCGAGTGGAGACCCTACAGGGATTGTCCTAACTAGAGGGAGGCTGAGACACAGCTACACCAAGTTTGATGAGGTAGATGGTTGATAGGCTGACATGGGATAGAGTGAGAGTACTTCTCTTATGATCATGTGCTATGATAGTTTGGGCTATGCCAGGGGTTACCTAGGGAGCCGATGGTCTACCATCATCATGGGGATGAGAAGACTCTAGCATGGCCGATTGTAGAGGCACTAGGAGAGGAGTCAGATCCTGAGGTGGTAGTTTCTGATTTAGATGATGTAGGCACTACAGAGGAGTATGATGCATGGTGGGTCATACGATAGTGGTGAGGGGAGGGACCACTAGGAGGGGATGCAGCTACTAGGGTAGTGGATGTAGCTAGGGGTGCTCCAGATGAGGAGGGTTTTGGTGAGTCTCTAGATGATGAGGAGGTAGACATAGGTGAGTGATTTGTGTATAAGATGTGTTAGTAGATAGGGTGGAGTTGATTGATGTACAGGATCTAGTAGGCTTTGATGAGGATGACCTTGGAGATCAGGATATGTAGGCATAGTTAGCAGCATGAGATGCTATGATTATGGAGCTATGGAGTGATCAAGATTTACTATAGGCACAGGTGTAGAGTGCATAGCTTGATATGGAGAGGTAGGTAGTATTGATAGCTATGCTTTAGGTGCAAGTTCATAGATAGGGTCCTAGCCATGGGGAGTCTAGTAGTGGTGAGTTAGCCATGATGCGAGAGGAGATGGTACATCTCCAAGGTTTGGTGGTGACCTATCAGACTCAATGTTGAGAGGAGCACACCTACATGGATATGATGGAGGATGAGATAGTGCACCTTAAGGGGTGCATACCAGATCAAGCATTAGCTATTGGATCACAACATAGCCAGAGGAGCGAGACGAGATAGTCATCTACGGATGAGGGCTCCAAGCTCTACATAGAGGATGGAGGTGTCTAGAGGTAGTAGGTCAGGGGGAGCAGGTCTAGGAGCTCATGATGGACTCATACTAAGAGTAGAGGAGAGAGTCGAGGTACCAGTCCTATGTGACCATGGCTAGCAGACTCTGATGGTTCTTTTTGGACTTTTTGGGTTGTGAAGTCTGATGACTCACTTTTATTGTAGCCTATGGGCAGTTTATGGACTATGATGTAGCTTTTGGATTTTACATATGGACATATATATGTATGACTTTGCTTTGATCATTATGTCATATTTTACTGCTTTATGATATGTATGCTTATTCTATGCTTTATGATGCTTTTGATAAATGTCTAACATGGATGCATGTATTTATCAGATGATGTGAGTTGATGATATGTAGATGTGTAAGATTTCTCTATATGCTTTTGTAAATTAAAATATATGCATAAAATAGTCAGTGGTCATCTAAATATTATTGCTAATATTTATCCAGTATCTATCCTATTTCATGAACATCACTTAAGAAACAAAAGTTTATAAGGAAAAAATGTGTATGATTTGATGTAATGATTTATGTGATTTAATTTTGTATGATGGATTTATGATGACTATTTGATGCATTATATGCTAGCACCATAGACTATACAAAATGTATCTTTGTTATTTTCATGTTATTATAACATTTTATGTAATGGATTTTGTAATTTTGACAAATATGTGACAACATGATGTAAAATGAAATGGATAATGTAATATGATATGATATTATTTGATAGTTTTGAAGAGACTCAAACACTCTAGTTACCTAATCAAAAGTTATATAATAACTATGCAAGATCCTTTGACAAAGTATGCACCTACTAAGATAACCAAGATAATCAACATCCCTGTGTGTGCATGTGAGTTCATTACCATGATAACGCATAAGATTGCCCTAGTGCAAATGGGATTCACTCAGCCCATCGGTACTAGAGATCATTCTACGAGTCTCATTATCCTGAGTTTTGTACTTAGTTGGATTAGACTACTAGGTAATCTAGGTTACAACAAGCTAGCTCATCCACATTCAAACATTGGTCTATACCTAAGCAAGTTGCTTAAGTGATAGACATATCATCATGCGGGAGGCTACCACCATTGACAAGTAGGCTATCCACCAAACCTGTAATGAGGATCACCTTATGGTTCTCTAATGCTGAGAATTCTAGGGATTCAAGTTCAAGACTCCCTTATTTTCTTTTAACTTTGAATTTCTCAAGGGAGTTGCTCATTTTTATTTGTTGAGCAAGGGATTTTAGTAGTGGTGAGAACCACTATTTATTTTTGCTTTTTCTAGTGATAATAATCACTATTTCTTTTTGCATATTTTTGAAGTGATAATAATCACTGTTTTGATTTTTCTCTTTGGGATACTTGCCCCAATGTAGGGCAAGGGATTTTATGGGTAAGGAGGAACTTGTCCTTTTTTCAATTCTTAGCATATTTGAACCATTCACACAAGGGGATGAGCAAGATAACCTTTTTACTTGAAAGTAACCTAGACCACTTTTATAGTTTTCATCTTTCCTTGTGCTAGACTTGGATTTATTAATGTGAAAATATGTTGGGATTTTGATGTATACCAAGCATTATCCAAGTAGGATTCTACCTTCTAAAAATCATGATAGCTTTCTACAAAATCTGAGAAGACAACTAGATATGGTTGAGTGACCAAAAACTTTAACTATGTTTTACTAACAATGGCTAAGTGATGGGAAACAGACATATAATATGGAATGTGAATGTAAATGGTATATGTAATGTAAATAGGTGGTAATATTGACTCATAATAACAATGATTTTAATAGATGCCTAGTGTACAGACCTAGTGCTAGACATGTATGATCAATTTGGAATGATGCATAATGCAATGATGAGTATGCCTAATGCAATTTAGATGAAGTGCAATGAAGCAATATTTTTGTATTTTGATGATTTTAATGATATTTTTGTATTTTTTTTATATATGTATATACAGGTTGACCAATGGGCTTAATGAATGCCATTGGGGCTTTTAGGTGACCAAAGGGCTTATAGACGCCTTTGGAGCATTTTAGGATGACCTAGACAATCGTAGACTGCCTAGGAACATTTTAGTTTGACCTAGATGGTCATAGACCACCTAGGGATATTTTATGGGGACCAAAGGGCTTATAGATGCCTTTGGGGATTTTTGGATTGACCTAGATGATCGTAGATAGTCTAGGAATATTTTATTTTGACCTAGATGGTCATTGACCACCTAGGAGCATTTTAGGTGACCTAGATGGTCATAGACACTAAGGAAATACCATAGACTACCTAGGGATATTTGGTTGTGACCAAAGGGCTTATAGATGCCTTTGGAGCATTTTAGGTTGACCTAGATGATCGTAGATAGTCTAGGAATATTTTTATTTGACCTAGATGATCATTGACCACCTAGGAGCATTTTAGGTGACCTAGACGGTCATCGACACTAAGGAAATGCCATAGACTACCTAGGGGTATTTGGTTGTGACCAAAGGGCTTATAGATGCCTTTGGAGCATTTAAGATTGACCTAGATGATCGTAGATAGTCTAGGAATATTTTTATTTGACCTAGATGGTCATTGACCACCTAGGAGCATTTTAGGTGACCTAGACGGTCATAGACACTAAGGAAATGTCATAGACTACCTAGGGGTATTTGATTGTGACCAAAGGGCTTATAGATACCTTTGGAGAATTTAAGGTTGACCTAGATGATCGTAGATAGTCTAGGAATATTTTTATTTGACCTAGATGGTCATTGACCACCTAGGAGCATTTTAGGTGACCTAGATGGTCATCGACACTAAGGAAGTGTCATAGACTACCTAGGGGAATTTGGTTGTGACCAAAGGGCTTATAGATGCCTTTGGAGCATTTAAGGTTGACCTAGATGATCGTAGATAGTCTAGGAGCATTTTTATTTGACCTAGATGGTCATAGACCACCTAGGAGCATTTTAGGTGACCTAGATGGTCATAGACACTAAGGAAATGCCATAGACTACCTAGGGGTATTTGGTTGTGACCAAAGGGCTTATAGATGCCTTTGGAGCATTTAGGGTTGACCTAGATGATCGTAGATAGTCTAGGAATATTTTTATTTGACCTAGATGGTCATTGACCACCTAGGAGCATTTTAGGTGACCTAGATGGTCATCGACACTAAGGAAGTGTCATAGACTACCTAGGGGTATTTTATTGGTGCTCTAAGCATGAAACGGCTACAAATGACTAACATTCATTGGTTCAGGCTCTTCACTTCCTTTGATGGATGCTAGGCGATAAGTTCTAGGTCCAATATGGCTTGTAATGATGAATGGACCTAACTAGTTTGCTACAAATTTATCTCACAAATTGGAGGGCAAATTTGAGTTTTGTTGGTTCTCTTTTAGAACTAAATCACCAACTTGAAAATCTCTCTAGTGTACTTTCAAGTTGTAAGCTCTCTTAAGACATTCTTGATAAACACGTAGATGCTCGAGGGCATTTACACGTCGTTCATCAAGTAACGTTAACTGATCTAAATGAGCTTGCCTAGTTGTATCATCATCAATGAATTCTTGCATGGAAATGTGCAACGATGAAATATCTAACTCTAGAGGCATGATGGCTTCAGCACCATACACTAGTGAAAATGGAGTTGCCCCAGTGGGCATCCGAATGCTAGTGTGATAGGCCCAAAGGGCAAGAGGTAATTGATTATGCCAATATTTATGATTTTCCTTGATGATTTTCTTCAAGATGGCTACTACTATTTTATTTGATGCCTCTACTTGCCCATTGGCCTATGGATAATAGGGCATGGAAAAGCTATGCTTTATGTTATACTTTGTTGTTAATGCATGCACATCCTTATTTTTGAAGGGTGTTCCATTATCCGATATTATTTTGGATGGAATACCAAAATGACATATGATATTATGTAGCATGAACTCCACAATGCGAGGTCCAATCGTAGTGGTAAGGGGAATTGCTTCCACCCATTTTGTGAAGTACTCGGTTGTCATTATGATAAATGTGTGATGGCCCGAAGAGGTAGGTGAGATTTTCCCAATTAAATCAAACCCCCATTGTGCAAATGGCCAGACCGATTGAATCGGTTGTAAGGCCTATGAAGGTACGTGTGTCAAATTTGCATGATGTTGACACTTCATGCACTTATTTACATAAGCGCAACAATCTTGCTCTAAAGTTGGCCAATAATAGCCCATGCGAAGAATGCGCTTGGCGATGGCCATGCCGCTAAAGTGACCACCACATGTACCATCGTGTGCTTGGGAAATGGCCCAAGCTGACTCCTGTGAGTCTAAGCAATGAAGGAGGATACCTTCATAACTCTGACGATACATTATGTCTCCTAATAAGACATATTTTTCACCTTTTGTTTAAATGCTCGCTTTGTGGCATGCGACAATCCAGGTGGAATATTTCCTAGTTTAAGATAATATTTAATCTGTATGGCCCAATATTGCCTTGAAGAAGCCTCAATATTATGAATCGTGCAATCCTTTTGATGTTCATCTCGTGTGAATGTTGATTGAGAATGAACTTGAAGATATAGTATTATGCTAGTATCAAAAGAATTATGAGGGAACAGAGTCCCCCATTGGGCGTTATTCAAATAATTGTGTAGTTGAGAGAACCTTTCATGTGAAGGCTCAATATGAATCATGTGAACATCTGGTGTGGCATTATGCTCATCACGCTCAGTCATAGATTGCACTAGCATTTTTACTTGAATAGTCATGATATCATCTGAAGGGTTTTGTGGGATTAGCGACCCTAAGGAAGCCATTGTATCCACAAAATGATTAGATGAACGAGGGAGTGCCTCTATATCATACCATTCAAATTTTTCTAGAATTTTATCCACTAGGGCTTTGTAGGCTTGCAATATGGGACACCTACACTAGAATATCCCTTTAACCTAATTAACTATGAGCAAGGAATCACCAAAAATGTTTAACTTTGTAATTTTCATGGTGATTGTCATCTGAAGACCAATGATGAGGGCTTCATACTCGACATTGTTGTTGGTACATGGGAAATCGAGTTTAAATGAAAGAGGTATTGGAGCCCCTTACGGTGTGAAAAACATGATACCTATGCCACCCCCTTGCTCACATTTAGACCCATCGAAGAATAGAGTTATGTCCACCTATGACTTAGGCTCTACAGAATCAAGTGATTCTGAGATATGAAACACTCCATCATCGAGAAGATCTACATTTAGAGGTTGGTCATCTTGGAGAGGAGCCTCTACTAGTTGATCGGCTATGACCTATCCTTTGATTGATTTTTGTCCAATGAACTCTAGGTCAAATTCTATCAACAACATTATCCATTTCATCATGCGACTATTGTGATATGTTCGACTCATCATATATCGCAATGGATTTTCCTTAGATATGACATACATGGTATGATTGAGCATATAATGGCATAGCTTTTTAGTGGCAAAGACCACTGCTAAGCATAGCTTCTCAACGTATGCATACTTGATTTCATAGCTGACCAATGTGTGACTAATGTAATATGTAGCCTGTTCTTTATGAAATTCATTCTTTTGGGACAACATGGTGCCCAATGCCAACTCAGTAGCTGAGATGTATAAATAGAATGACACTCCTAGTCATGGAGGAGCCAATACGGGTAGTGAAGCTAGGTATTGCTTAATATCATCAAAGGCATTTTGACATTCTTCATCCCAATGAAATGAGACCCCCTTGTGTAGCAACCTATTCATGGGTCGACACTTATCCGATAATTGTGCTATGAAGCATTTTATGGATGTGACCTTTCCTTGCAAGTTACGTAGCTGCTTAATGGTTGTGGGGGGAGGCATTTCTAATATTGCCTTGACCTTGTTTGGATCTACCTCTATGCCTCGCTTGGAGACTATGAATCCCAAAATTTTACCAGATGTGACACCGAAGACACACTTTTTGGGATTAAGCCTAACATTGTGCTCAATGAGGTGATCTAGAACCTTACATAATACACCGATATGCTCATGATGCAATAAATATTTCACCAATAAGTCATCCATGTAATCTTCCAAAATCTTATGCATGTAGTCATGGAAGATATACGTCATGGCTCATTGATAGGTGGCGCCAATGTTCTTAAGGCCAAAAGGCATGACCTTATAACAGAATGTCCCCCAAGGCATTGTAAACACCATTTTGATTTGGTCTTCTAGATTAATATAGATTTGATTATATCCAGAGAAACCATCCATGAGGGATAGCATTTCATGTCCTGTTGTAGCATCTACCAACGCATCAATGTTAGGTAAGGGAAATTCATCCTTAGGACTCGCTTTGTTAAGATCTCTAAAGTTAGTGCAAATGTGAATCCTCCCATCAGGCTTCTTGATGGGAACCATGTTTGAAACCCATGGTGGATAGTCTACTGAGATGATGAAATCAGCATCCAACAACTTTTGTAATTCATATTTCACCATTAAGGCTACTATTGGGTGCATCTTGCACAACTTTTGCTTGACTGGTTTTATCTTTGGGTCCAATGTAAGATTATGCATGACTAGATTTGGGTCCAGTCCTGGCATGTCTTTATAAGACCAAGAAAAAGCATTCATCCTTTATTTCAATGCTTGTGTGAAATCATCTTGTTCAACTGGGGATAGACCTTCCCCTAGTTTGATAATGCAAGGATTATCGAGATCTGTACCGATATCCTTGTCAATTGTTGGCTCAATTGACATATGAGACCCATATTCCAACTGATGTGGAGTGGGAATCAAATGAATGTCATCAGCTGGGTTTGCTTCATCCATAGGAAATTTAGGATCAACCTCGGCTTGAAAAACATTTTGAGTAGTTCTTGGAGAAAATTGAAATGGTTGTAACATTTCCTCGCAAGGCCAATACTCTGATGGTGATGGGGTAGAATCTCCTCAATCAAATTCAATTACCTCAATGTCGAGATGCAATGACTTTGATGGGTTATTCAGATCTATCAATGGTGTGGTTAAATCTATGGAAATCATGTTGATGGATACATGATCTCCCATTCTAGGGTGAGTGGGTCTAGAGACCTGATGTAGTCTCATGACTCATGGGGGTGGCTCTAGTGGAAATGGAATAAATGGTGGTGGCCTATGTGGAAGAGGATGAGCTTGCTCTTCATGTGGTAAGAGTTAGTATCAGATGGGGCCTTGGATGGGGAATAACATGCGAAGATAATATTCATCCTCATCATCCAAGGGGAACACTCTCTCATGTTCATCATCTGAGCTAGGATAGTTTATTGGTGCGATACCATAGTCATCTTCATCATCACTCATCCATTCATGAGGAGGACCTTGATCCTCTTCCTCACTATCAGATTTCAAGGTATGTGAGCTTTCCCCCACTTCATGGGGTTGGGCAACATCACTTGATAGTCCTTGATCTATCATCTCTATGGGGAAATGATCCCCCAAGGAATGGATGTGATTCAGATTGGTGTATGGATCACGTGCAAGCTTATCCTGATAACCTAGACATAGGTGTTCTAGACTATCTATGAGGACATCCAATGGTACTGGCTTATTGTGTCCCAACCCAGATTTATCATAAGGTAACTGATATTGGGGCTGACATGGGACATGAGTACCCTACTCATATAGGCCTAAACCAAAACCATGCCAATTACAGTGATCTAAGTACCACAATGCATAATCTAGATTCGAAAAATAGTTTACATCCTCCAAAAAAGGTTCATCATCTTCTTCTTTCAGAGGAATTGGTAGAGCTCCATACTCTAAACCCCCATATACAAAATTAGTTTGATTGGGAGGTAGACCAAGAGGCACAATGCTACCTATGGGAAGATGAGGTCACCCCATATCTTGCATTGTCTCTATAGATGGAACCATTGTGACATTTCTCACTAGATATTCTCCTATCCCTATACTAGACATATGCACTATGGTCTGGGATGGCGAAGGTGAATGAGATGGAAGTGAGGTTTGAGGTGACTCAATGTGAACCTCTGGAGATGATTCCTCATCTACTAAACAAGGAATCTCCTCCATGGATATGGTAGAAACTAAAGGTGGGCTCTCATCAATGGGTCTTTTCGACATGTTCCTCGATGGAGGATCTGATGATGTCGAAGGCATATCTATGGTTATCGATGATGAGGATGGGATGGATGAAGATGTAGATGGTGGAATGGAAGGTGATGATGGAATGGGTAGACCCTGAATAGGTGTATTCAGTCAGAAGTCTACATGAGTCAAAGGTAATGTCGACTCTGGCATCTATTGCACCATATTGTAGTATTTGAAGGGCTCTAGATCGGCAGAGACTACATGCACTTGCCCTTCATGAGTGTATTTAAGACATTGATGTGCAATGGATGGGACACACTTCATATCCCATATCCAAGGTCTACCTAGAAAAATGTTGTACGCCATATCACCTTCCAACACATGACACAATGTCGGTATAGTCTTGCACCCCACCTGGATGGGTAAGACTATGGTACCAATAATAGAACATATTGTGTCATTGAATGCATGAAGAGTGTAAGTTGATGCAACAACATGAGATGCTAGAAATTTTAAATGTTTCAATGTTGTGGTTGTAATGATATTTCTCGAGGAACCAGTGTCTATGAGCACTCTTTTGTATGGTACCTCATTTACACATGCGATGATGTGCAAAGGAGGATCTACCACATCATTGGCTATTCCCTTAAGCTCATGCTCATGAAATGTTATTACTAGTTCCTTGCACTATTGCACATGACCCACAAAATCAATGAAGGAGTTAGACTCCTATGGTTGCAACTCTATTGACTTTAGAATGTCCATCAAAGCATCTCGATGTGGAGGTGATTGTTGGATTAGCTCATAGATGGACAATCATGTTGATGTTGTCCTCAAGATTTGTGCAAGCTTGTTCTTTATTGTTAATGTTGGCCTAGATGGAAGGCCCTATACTATAGGTGGTGTAGTTTATGATGTAGTGGGAACATCACTTGAAGTTGTAGCTAGTGCAACTTGGCTTGGATATCTTTTGTTCCTGGTCACAATACTCACCATCCCAACATACCCTTGGATAGGGGGTGTTGTCTTCACCTCATTCATCGATTTAGCAGGTACTACCTATACCTCATGAGTTGGTAATGGGTCTTTGTATATACCCATATGTTGATTGGTAGGGGCTAATGGAGCATCAACTTGAAGCTCATTCCTCTCAATCATATCTTGTACTAGGTGTTTAAAACCATAGCACATTTGTAAATCATGGCCACCTTGCTGATGAAATTTGCAATATTGATCCTCTCGGCATCCCATAGGCTTGGGTTTACCTATTTCTAGATCGATGGGTTTGATATCTGGTAGATTAATCATTTTTACAACCCATAATCGATCGAATAGAGAATCCATGGATTCAATGAAGGGAGTAAATTATCGCTTAGGGTGACATTATTGGTTTTGTCCCTGATTCGCTTGACCATTACTATTATAGCTCACAGGAGGAGGTTGGGCCTGATAGTTTACCTTTTGAGGAGGCATCGCTTGTGTAGGCCCAGGGATATTTATGGCCACTTGATTGACCATTGTTGGCTTTGTAGGTGCTGAGCTATTTTTAGGATTCTTTGTCCACTCCTTCTTACGAGGTTTAGTTATTTCTCCCTCTTGGATTTTTATTTCCTCTATATTTCTAGCCTATGCTAGAGCTTCTTCCAAGGTAGGGTATTGTTGTAATTGCAATGTCAAAGAGATGGGTTTTAAGAAACTCTTTGAAAACAATCGAGTTAACTCAATCACTAGTAATAGATAAGGTAGCTTAGCCAAAAGCATTCACCACCTATTTTCATAATCAGTAATTGACTCATCCTCAATTTGTTTCAACCCCGTGAGGTCTATTAATGTCACCTTCCTTTTGGTGTTAAAGGTGAAACATTCCAAAAATGCGTCAATGAATTGTTCAAATGTGTAGATGCTATGTTTTGGAAGTTGGTTGAACCACTCAATGGCAGGACCAGAGAGGGTACTTAGGAAAGTTCTGAGGAGCAATGCATCATTGTCCTGTATGTTAAAGCATAGATTTAGAAATCTAGTAACGTGCTCTTGAGCATCTTCTTCCCCCTTGAATCTATCAAATTTGGGCATTTTGAAATGCTCAGGGTATATCGGGGAAGGAATGGATGGATGTAATGGTTGATTCTTTAGCTGATGCAAAGTAGGCTTTTGAAGCCCATTGCCAGTTGTCCTACCTTCTATAGTTTCTAAGCGTGCAAGCAAAGCTTGATACGCATCTGAGGATTTGATTTCCTCTTCCTTGTTTTGAACTCGTAGAGGTGGATGAGGAATATTAAGCATAGGTTGGGGTGGTTGATTGACATCATCCATGCCTCCATAAGGTGCTTCTATATAATCCTCATTTTATTCCAAATCATCGTAGGCCCCATAAGGTGTTTCTAGTATGGGCCTACAAGGAGGAACGAATGCCTCTTGAAGGTGATCTATATTTGGCCTATCATATATATTCTATTCAGGCCTAGGAGGTCTAGGAGGCAACATTGGATTAGGTCTAGGAGACCTATCTTGTTGGAGATTTGGTTGCCTTGGGCGAGCCTCCTATCTATGCATATTTGGAGTAGAAGCTCCATTACGCAAAGTTTCTTGAATTTGTCATTCAAGTCTTTCTTTCTCTAATTTTTACCACTACTCTAAAATATCTAGGTGATGTTTATCAGACCTAAGTTGATTAAACTTGGCCTGGTGGTCAGCATACTTCTTTACCAACTGATTGATCTGATCAGTTGTATTAGGTCTAAGTGCCTTAGCACTATTACTCTGATATCTATCTTGTTCAAGGGGGTTCGTGAGATCTATTACAGCTTTCCCTCGATTGAGGTAGGTTGCATTGACTTGAGGCTCACCCCTAAATAGATCTTCTTGATAATCTACTGGTGTAGAGGCACAACGTGCTTGCATTGACACATTTGAATGAGGATAATCTGGATGTTCCTCAGGTCTTCCCTCATAAACAAGGAAAGGTAAGGTGGAATGAGGTCACCTATGGTGATGAGTATTACCCTCATCATGATCATGGCACCATGGGGAAGGGTGGTTTGAAATCATAAGATGATCATTCAACCCTACCTTAGGTGACAAGTCATATTCCTACGTAATAGTGCAAGAAGTAGATCAAGCAAGAGTAGATCGAGAAGTGCTCCATTGCATGATGACTCTTCTCAAAATAAGGCATTAGAAACATCTATATTAGGGAAATAATTCCCTAAAAGGGGCTATTGCCTATGGGGGTACCCCATGTAGGAGTCCCTTATTGGCTAGGTCCCTTTCTTGCTGTTCTAGGAGTAACCATCCATTCATCTGTCACTCGATGATTAGGGATATGACTTCCTAAATTGAGACCATCACCTATGGGGGTGCCCCATGTAGGGGTCCCTTGTTGGCTAGGTCTCCTTTCAGCCCCTCTAGGGCCAGGAAGAGTAGGTGGTCTCCAAGGAGGTATTACCATGTCCTTGGGATCTAGGCGAAGACGTTGTATGTCCTCTTCCCTACTCCCCACAACTTCCACCCTTAAATGGGCTTGGCTATGGGTATGTACCATAGCTATGTACTCTAGACTACTATATGATTATCTCCTTTACAATTTTTATGAATTTGAAACAAACAAACAATAGAAACACACAAGTATAGAAGTGATTATCTCTTTTAAATATTTTAAATGTGAATCCCTAAACTGTTTGTTGTTGTTTCAAGATGTGTTGCTTTGTAAAGAAAATACTTGGCATGTTTGATATTTTGTTGGATGATATACTCAAATTTTAAAGGATTTCACCTATATACTCATAACTCGACAACCAATATGGTGATTAATTCCATATTATTCTGGTCACGTAAACCAATCTAAAGTATGGTGATGAATTCCATACCCGATCAAGGAGCATAGGTCCTATCGATCCTCACCCAACACCCCATGCACAGTGATACACCCCTCCAAAGAGGAATGCATGCTATTTTGCATGGTTAGGATAGATCTTGGAGTCGGTATTGGCAATAGATACAATGTATCTTTCATAGCTAATCAAGTGGTAATTACATCCACTACTACCAATGTTAAAATACCTCATGGTGTGTGGTGTTCCTTTTAAAATTTGAAATAAAACAATAGAGCATACAATGATGATTCACTAATATGCATGAAATTACATTTTTATTTCAGAATCATTAGTAGCATAAAAGGAAAGCACTAAAATTGACAACCTATATGAACTTAACCTTCTTTGGTAAGTTTCAAGCATGCAAACCAGACAAAAAGCATAAAATCTACTATTATTTTCCCTATTTTATCTGATTTAATTAATGCAAAATTTTAGAAAGAGGATATCTAACCTTTCTATGCATAGAGAAGACAAGAAAACTATGAAATTTGACAAATTTGAACAACATATATGCAAATTGAAGGTGAAAATGGGTGTAAATTATGACCTAGAACTTGTTGTTTCTACAATTTTTGTAGAAAACCTCTAGTTTTGTGACCATCCCTAATAGGGATGGTTAGCATTTTGGGGCCATCCCACCCAGTGACACCTAGCTAGCCATCCCACCCAGTGACACCTAGCAGCAAAGGGGTCATTTCTGCTCCAAACGGTCAAAACCTACAACCTGCAAAATAAAAAATGGAGGTCAAAATTGACACATTCAAAGGGGAGATAGAAATAAACTCAAATACCATGATCACCACTGAAGAAGTGAAATTTACAACATCGCCTTAAGGGCACTTTATTGCAATGTAAAGCAGTTTAAAAGCATTCAAAGGGAAAAGAGCATAAACATGTAATCTATTGAAATGAAGCAAAGTATGTAATAAAGAGGGTGGATTTCTCCTTATATTCATTCATTCATAGCTTCAAATATGATTACAATATATCCCCTTGAGGGCTTTACAAATTGATACATTTCAACATTACAATGTGCAAGGGATCTAATCCCTTGAAAAGGTCTTAAAGTGATGTTCTATAGTGTGAATCTCGCATTCCCACAATTGAGAGCTATCCTTCAGCTTCTTATCCTTGCCTCTTTAGCTCCTCCCTTCTATATAGAATACCTGCACCTACACACAAGGGATTGAAAAGGGGTTAATAGCACATGTGTTATAGAATAAAAGCATTGAAAACATAGAAAAAGGAGTTAATCTAGCAATATCAAAACTAATCTATAACACATGGAAATTATTCTAAATGCTGTATAAATGAAATATAATCTAATATAAATGCTTTTGGAGAGATTTAAACACAATATTCAAGGTAAAAGTATGCAGAAATAGTGACCATCCCTGATAGGGACACCTAGACCTGCAACATTGGAGACCTCAAATGTGCCATCAAATCTACTCCAAACTTCACCAAATTTGGACCATAGGTTCATCTAAGCATTCCTAAGGGGTCTATGGAGGAATTTTCCCCAAATTCCATGTTATTTTCTGACCATCCCTAGGTGTGACACCTACTGACTACTGACCATCCCTAGGTGGGACGGTTACAAATATGGCCTATTTTTGTCACCAATGCTATTGGGATTTGGTCCAAAACTGGTTTAGGGGTGTTGTCGATAGATGGGGCCAAATTTACCTTCAATTTGGCTAGTTTGGAATTGCTTGGATAGGTTTCTATTGCCCCTAAAAGTGCCTTCAAATGAAGAGGGTTTCAAGGTCAAATGGGGGTAAATTTTGGTTTGCAAAAGGTGAGGATAGAATTGGGCAGCACTTCATTGCTCAAATGCTTCAACTCTCCTCTTTGAAAATGGGTGAATGCACCTCTTTTTATAGCCCAAAAGAGCATCTAGGTCAAAGGGGCAAGTCTTGCCATGTGAGGTAGGTGCCACCACTTGTCCAATTCTTTGGCATGCATTGGTGAGGGAAGGTTGCCCATTTGGGGCTCCCAATTTGTAGTCCTTGACTCTAATGGTAGGTCCCCAATCAATTTGGGGTGATTAGACATGGAAATGGTAGTCTTTGATTGCCATTTCATGCGTCTATTGAATTTTTCAAGGGTCTATTTAGGGACCATCCCACCCAGGGATGGTTATGGATGGTCATCCCTGGGTGGGACGGTCACCAACTATGACCGTCCCTTGGTGGGACGGTCACAAGGAGGTGCCCCAAAACTACCCTAAACTACTAGGAAACCTCCAAAATGTGTTTTGGAGCCTTATGCAAGCCTAGAGGGGTGCCCAATGGGGCCATATGATGTCGATAAGAGTGGCATATGTGATGCACTAGTAGTCTTATCCGATTTACGTGATTTAGGTGTCTACAAGTGCCCCTTTTTGGGATGCGCTATGTGCAAAAAAGCGTTGAGGAAAAATAGATCACTAAATGATCAAATTATTAAGGTTGTTCATTAACCTAATCAAATATGGATGCCTCCATTGTGGAAAGAGCATACATTCTTGGAATCCTTGCTATTGATGTAGTCGAAGGATCAATTTTAGGTATACCTTGTAGCTGTGTTGTTATAACAGTCTTATGGGGCTTAGGGTATACTAGGTCTTTGTGGCTTGTGTTCTTGTAAATATTTACATGGGTCAATTCCTAAGGTTTAAAGGAGGTCAAGCCTATTGGTTTGTTTCTTATGTTGATTCTTTGCCCCAGCATGGGCTTGAAAATTTATCTTTAGCGAAGATTCTTTTTGAATGCATGGAATTTACACTTCTGAGTGTTTTAATGTTGATTTGATTTTTGACTTCATTATTATGACTACCACCTCAAGCTACAAGTCAATGAGGGCATGACCAGTGATAAAGCAATGAGTCACTTGAATCATATGACTGAATTGGGGTAACTCTCTATTTTGCCCATGGTACTATATACCTATTTGGAGGGGATTTTTGACTATTTTGATGAACATTTCTGGAAGAAAAAGGCTAAAAATTTCATTCCCATGGAGTGGTCTAGACAAGGAGGCATTTTTGGGGAGTAAAATAGATACTTTTTTGGATCCAAAAATATTATAGGTTCAATCTTGATCCCGACTAATTTGTTGATCTTTCTGCCTTGTTTTTGGTGGGTTTTTGACCATTTTTTGATATTTTTAAGCTTTTTTAATGATTTTTTTTTTGTGACCATCATAGGGGGGTATGAGTATAGTATTTATGACCATCCCATGGTGGGATAGCTAGCCAACTATACGCTTGTACCACCTAGGGGCGGTCAGCTTCTTTTGGAGCTATATAAGCCCCAAATGGGGCATGTGAGCTCATTTTTTCATTTTTCTTGGAGAATTTGGAGATGATAGAGGTAGGAGAGTGATATTATGAAGTGGATTCTTTCAAAACATCAACCTACAACATGATATAGCTAGCAGATGCAACAGGAAGTGGAGCCGATGCAAAACGGGTATGAACAACATCTTTCTTTGCCCTATTTTATTGTTTTTTTATGATTTCTATTGCAATTTTCATTTTACACCTATGATAATGGTTAATAAACCCTAGGAGTAGTTAAATGTATTAAATTGAGCTTTTATTTATGTTTTAGATGCAAAAAATAGGGTTAAATACCAAAATTTTAGGGGTCAAATTGCCCCTGTTTTACCCATTTTTGGGGACCGTACCTATAGGGGATGGTTATTGGTGGTCATACTTGGGTGGTATGGCTACCAAATTGGGGACCGTCCCTGGGTGGGATGGAAAAAAATTGGGCCAAAAATGGCCCATTTTTAGGTTTTTTTGGTATTTTTAAGGTTATTTTATGCATTTTTAGGGTATTTTGATACCCTATTTTACGTGAGCAAATTTTTAGGAGTTGGTACAGAGTTCTAACTCTCTTTCAGGTCACTAGAGACCATTTTACTTCTATATACTAGTGATGGCTCGATGCCATCGACCTGAAACATGTTACGTGGTTAGATCCTATGGTGGGTGACCGCGCCTATCTGACTGCACTAATAGATCTATGGGACCCTCATACTAATACTTTCCATTTAGCTATGGGGGAGATGATAGTGAAATTAGAGGATGTATATCAGATACTACGTATTTCAATAGAGGGGCACCTGATAGTGTCCTCTCTTATAGAGCGATGATAGGCCATAGTGCGGAGGTACTTTGGGGCATGCTAGGAGGATGCAGTGGTTGATCTTCTTAGCAAAGGGATATTAGTGGCTTATTGGTATCAGGCTAGTGTGCTTGGTATTAATCACACCCTATTGATGACCTTGATCAACAACATGTTGTTGCCCAACTCTTTAGGTGCTAGGTTCCCATGGAACCTACTAGAGCAGGTGTTCACTCTTGTGGATTATATAGAGGATGAACCCATAGTGATGGTTTGGGGTATTAATTTATTATAACAACTATAAAATGAGATGTATGAGATCCACTCTCATGGGCAGAAGGGTTTAGGCTATAGATTTCCACTATAGGTTTGGACTTGGCAACATATTGTTATGGAGAGGACATGGGGACTACCATGGACCACTCGAGCAGAGCTACCAAATAGGGATATTGGCTATGGAGAGCTATGGAATAGGTCATGTGAGGTAGGCCAAAGTCGAAGACACGTTGGGGAGGTTGAGCACTACATAGAGTATTTTGCATGGATCAGGGCGATAGACATTGAGTGGAGGCCATACAAGGATATTCCTAACTGGAGGGAGGCTAAGACAACTACAAAAAGTTTAGTGAGGTAGATGGTTGATAGGCCGACATGGGATAGAGTGAGAGTACTTATCTTATGGTCATGTTCTATGATAGTTTAGGCTATACCAGGGTTTTCCTAGGGAGCCGATGATATACCATCATTGTGAGGATGAGAAGACTCTAGCATGACCGATTGTAGAGGCACTGAGAGAGGATTTAGATCCTGAGGTGGTAGTTTTTGATTCAGATGATTTAGGCACTATAGAGGAGTATGAAACATGGTGGGTCATATGGCAGTGGTGAGGGGAGGGACCGCTAGGTAGGGATTTAGCTACTAAGACAACAGATGTAGCTAGGGGTGCTCCAGATGAGGAGGATTTTGGTGAGTCTCCCATTGATGAGGAGGCAGACACAAGTGAGTGATTTGTGTGCCAGTGTGTGTCATTGGATAGGGTGGAGTTGATTGATGTCCAAGATCTAGTAGGCTTTGATGAGGATGACCTTGAATATCAGGATATGCAAGCATAGTTAGCAACATGAGATGCTATGATTGTAGTGCTATGGAGTGATCAAGATTTACTATAGGTATAGGTGCAAAGTGCATAGCTTGATATGGAGAGGTAGTCAGTGTTGATAGCTATGCTTTAGGCACAGGTTCGTGAATAGGGTCCTAGCCATGGGCATTCTAGCAGTGGTGAGTTAGCCATGATGCGGGAGGATATGGTACATATCCAAGGTTTTGTGGTAACCTATCAAACTCCATTTTGAGAGGAGTGTACCTACATGGATATGATGGAGGATGAGATAGTGCACCGTAAGGGGTGCATACTAGATTAGGCATTAGCTATTATATCACAACATAACCAAAGGAGCGATACGGGACAATCATCTACGTGAATGAGGGCTTTAAGATCTAAATGGAGGATGGAGGTGTCTGGAGGTAGCAAGTTAGGGGGTATAAGGTCTAGGAGCTCATGATAGACTCACACTAAGAGCAGAGGAGAGAGTTGTGGTACCGCTCCTGCGTGACCATGGCTAGCAGACTCTGATGGTTCTTTTTGGACTTTTTGGGTGCCTATGGGCAGTTTATGGACTATGATGTAGCTTTTGGATTTTACATATGGACATATATGTGTAAGACTTTGCTTTAATCATTATGTCATATTTTACTGCTTTGTGATATGTATTCTTATTCTATGCTTTATAATGCTTTTGATAAATGTCTAACATGAATGCATGTATTTATCAGATGATGTGAGTTTGATGATATGTAGATGTGTAAGCTTTCTCTATATTATTTTGTAAGTTAAAAAATATGCAAAAAATAGTCAGTGTTCGTCTAAATATTATTGCTAATATTTACTTGGTATCTATCCTATTTCATGAACATCACTTAAGAAACAAAAGTTTATAAGAAAACAATGTGTATGATTTGATGTAATGATTGATGTGATTTAATTTTGTATGATGGATTTTTTATGAATATTTGACGCATTATATGCTAGCACCATAGACTGCAAAAAATGTATCTTTGTTATTTTCATGTTATTCTAACATTTTATGTAATATATTTTGTAACTTTGACAAACATGTGACAGCATGATGTAAAATTAAATGGGAAATGCAATATTATATGATGTTATTTGAATGTTTTGAAGAGACTCAAACACTCTAGTTACCTAATAAAAAGTCATATAATAACTATATAAGATCCTTTGACAAAGTATGCACCTACTAATATAACCAAGATAATCAACATCCATGTGTGTGCATGTGAGTTCATTACCATGATAACACATAAGGTTTCCCTAGTGCAAATGGTATTCATTCAGCCCATATGTACTAGAGATCATTTTGTGAGTTTCATGATCCTAATTTTTGTACTTAGTTGAATTATACTACTAGGTGATCTAGGTTACAACAAGCTAGCTCATCCGCATTTAAACATTGGTCTTTACCTAAGCAAGTTGCTTAAGTGACAGAAATATCATCATGTAGGAGGCTACCACCATTGACAAGTAGGCTATCCACCAAACATGTAATGAGGATCACCTTATGGTTCTCTAATGCTAAGAATTCCAGGGATTCAAGTTCAAGACTCCCTTATTTTCTTTTAATTTTGAAGTATTCAAGGGAGTAGCTCATTTTTATTTGTTGAGCAAGGGATTTTAGTAGTGGTGAGAACCACTATTTCTTTTTGCTTTTTGTAAAGTGATAATAATCACTATTTCTTTTTGCATATTTTTGAAATGATAATGATCACTATTTTGATTTTTATCTTTGGGATACTTGCCCCAGTGTAGGGCAAGGGATTTTTGGTAAGGATAAACTTTTCCTTTTGTCAATTCTCAACATATTTGAACCATTCGCATTAGGGGATGAGCAAGATAACCTTTTTACTTGAAAGTAACCTAGACCACTTTTATAGTTTTCATATTTCCTTACGCTAGACTTGGATTTATTAATGTGAAAATGTGTCAGGATTTTTATGTATATCAAGAATTATCCAAATAGGATTCTACCTTCTAAAAATCATGATAGCTTTCTACAAAATATGAGAAGACAATTAGATATGGTTGAGTGACCGAAAACTTTAACTATGTTTTACTAAAAATGGCTAAGTGATGGGACACAGACATATAATATGAAATGTGAATGTACCTAGTATATGTAATGTAAACATGTGGTAATATTGACTCATAATAATAATGATTTTAACAAATTCCTAGTGTACAAACCTCATGCTAGACATGTATTATCAATTTGGAATGATGCATAATGCAATGATGAGTATGCCTAATGAAGCAATATTTTTGTATTTTGATGATTTTGATAATATTTTTGTATTTTGTTTTATATATGTATATAAAGGTTGACCAATGGGCTTAATGAATGCCATTGGGGATTTTGAGTAACCAAAGAGCTTATATATGCATTTGGAGCATTTTGGGATGACCTAGGCAATTGTAGACTACCTAGGAATGTTTTAGTTTGACCTAGATGATCATAGACCGCCTAGGGACATTTTATGGGGACCAAAGGGCTTATAGATGCCTTTGGGACTTTTTGGATTGACCTATATGATCGTAGATAGTCTAGGAATATTTTCTTTTGACCTAGATGGTCATTGACCGCCTAGGAGCATTTTAGGTGACCTAGATGGTCATAGAAATTAAGGAAATACCATAGAATTTTTAGGGGTATTTGGTTGCGACCAAAGGGCTTATAGATTCCTTTGGAGCATTTAGGATTAACCTAGATGATCATAGATATTCTAGGAGCATTTGTATTTGACCTAGATGGTCATAAATCACTTAGGAGATTTTTAGGTGATCTAGACGGTCATAAACATTAAATAAATACCATAGACTACCTAGTGGTATTTGGTTATGACCAAAGGACTTATAGGTGCCTTTGGAGCATTTATGGTTGACCTAGATGATTTTAGATAGTATAGGAACATTTTATTTTGACCTAGATGGTCATTGACTACCTAGGAGCATTTTAGTTGACCTAGACGGTCATCGACACTAAATAAATGCCATAGACTACCTAAGGGAATTTGGTTGTGACCAAAGGGCTTATAGATGTATTTGGAGCATTTAAGGTTGACCTAGATGATCATAGATAGTCTAGGAACTTTTTATTTTGACCTAAATGGTCATTTACTACCTAGGAGCATTTTAGGTGACCTAGACGGTCATCGAAACTAAAGAAATGTCATAGATTTCCTAGGGGTATTTGGTTATGACCAAAGGGCTTATATATGACTTTAGAGCATTTAGGATTGACCTATATGATAATAGATATTCTAGGAATATTTTCTTTTGACCTAGATGATCATTGACTACCTAGGAGCCTTTTAGGTGACCTAGATGATCATCGATACTAAGGAAGTATTATAGACTACCTACGGATATTTGGTTCTGATAAAAGGTCTTATAGATGTCTTAGGAGCATTTAGGGTTGACCTAGATTATCGCAGATAGTCTAAGAGCATTTGTATTTTATCTAGAAGGTCATAGAATGCCTAGGGGTATTTTAGGTGATCTAGAAGGTCATAGACATTAAGGAAATGCCATAGACTACCTAGGGGTATTTGTTTGTGAACAAAGGGCTTATAGATGCCTTTGGAGCATTTAGGTTTTACCTATATGATCGTAGATATTCTAGGAATATTTTATTTTGACCTAGATGATCATTGACCGCCTAGGAGTATTTTAGGTGTCCTAGATGGTCATTGAAACTAAGTGTCATAGACTACCTAGGGGTATTTGGTTGGTGCTCTAAGCATGAAACAACTACAAATGACTAACATTCATTGGTTCATGATCTTCACTTCCTTTGATGGATGCTAGGTGATAAGTTCCAAGTCCAATGTGGATTTTAATGATGAATGGACCTAACTAGTTTGTTGCAAATTTGTCCTGCAAGTTGGAGGGCAATTTGAATTTTGTTGGTTCTCTTTTAGAAATAAATCACCAAATTGAAAATCTCTCTAGTGTACTTTCAAGTTGTAAGCTTTCTTAAGACGTTCTTGATAAACACGTAGATGTTCGACGGCATTTACACATAGTTCATAAAGTAATGTTAACTAATCTAAATGAGCTTTCCTAGCTATATCATTGTTGATGAATTCTTACATGGAAATGCACAACGATGGAATATCTAACTCCAAAGGCATGATGGCTTTAGCATCATACACTAGTGAAAATGGAGTTGCCCCAATGGGCGTTCGAATGCTAGTGCGTAAACACAAAGGGCAAGAGGTAATTGATTATGCCAATATTTATGATTTTCCTTAATGGTTTTCTTCAATATGGCTACTAATATTTTATTTTATGCATCTACTTGCACATTAGCCTACAAATAATAGGGTGTGGAAAAGTGAAGGGGACGGGAAAGTCGAACACACGTAAACACCAAAAAAAAAAAAAATTCTTCGATTAATCTGATGTCATTTACACAAACAGAGCAACAACCCGCAGGCTTACAAGAACCAGAGCTTGTCTGGTAATTCCCTACGCACACTCTCTTTCTCCCCGACCTTCCAATCCCACCATCCTCGATCTATTACAATTTTCCCAATTTTATCGAGGTCTCGGCCCTCTCTCATTAATTACCCACCTGCCAGAATATTTTAAACAAAACCTGCCAAAATCGGCTTCCCCCGCCGAGTCTTAAATTTTCTCTTCGTAAATGACCAACTCCCTGATCCGCCATGAAAGCACGTAGTTCATTGGTCCTTCCCCTGCAACCGTCGCTTTGTCAGAATGTTTGTCTGCAATAGCTGTCTCTTTTCTCGTGCACGCGGCTTGTCCATGTGTCCAATTTTCATTCATCTTCAACTAGCCGCAAAATCACAATATTGCGACATGTCACGATATCGCGACCAAACTGGCGCCTTGCCTTCGTCTGCCAAAATCGTAGCGAAATCGTGACCAAAAACCCCTTCCGCACCTTCTCTGCAAAAATGTCATGACATCGCGATGTCGTGATATCGCGACGTCACGATATCATGATTCACGATATCACGATGAAAACCACCTCCGAACCCTTGCTTCAAAAACCGTCGTGATATCATGACATTGCAAAATCGTGATGTCACGACATCACGACGAAAATAGCCTCCTTGCTTTTGCTCCACAAACTATCGTGACATCACGATGAAAATAGCCTCCTTGCCTTGGACTTTCCGCCTCTGAGTCCATGCCTTATGTTTTGGTTCTTCTTCGCCTTCACATTTTGAGTCCTTTGTCAACTCTGTCTTCGCTATTCTTCAAACCCTTCATGCCTTTGCTTTCAAAGACGTCGTGATAACTCAACGTCGTGAAATCATGACAAAAATTCCCTCCGTACTTCTACCACCGAAAATGTCGTGACATCACGATGTCGCGGTATCACGACGTCGCGATATCATGACAGGAATCCCCTGCATGTCTCTACCTCTGAAAATGTCACGACATCCCGACGTCGCGATATCACGACGTCGCGATATCACAACGTCTCAATATCGCAACGAAAATCCCCTTCGTGTCTCTGCCTCCGAAAACATCACGACATCGCGACGTCACGATATCTCGATGTCACGATATCATGACGGAAACCCCCTTCACCTTGCCATGGTCTTTGGGGTCACGATTTCACGACATGTTGCGAAATCGTGACATGTCACGATTTTGCGACCCCCTTTCCAAATTTGCCTTGGAAAATAGAATAAATTACTTTGAAAATCCGGTTGATGCCAGATTGTCCTGCTGTCATCGGATTCTCCTACATCAGACACCCGGGATAAAAAGGAGAAGTGACCTTAACTTCTATGTTGTTCGGTCTGCGTCTTCTATAACACCTCCAAACACTCATCTGCCTTTGCAACCTGCTCAAATCCTATCTCCTGACAAAAAAAAAATTTGTCCTCTACCAGACAAATTTTGGCATTGCTGCACACCTTCTCATCCACTGTCTGTAATGGATTTAATTTGTGGTGCACTCCATATTTCATCAAGGAGTAAGTATTTGCACGACCATCATGCATCGCACTCTGATCAAACTGCCAAGGCCTCCCTAATAGCAAATGGCAAGCATCCATGGGGAAAACATCACACAGGACCTCATCCTAGTATTTCCCAATATTGAATGTGACTAAGCACTGTTCACGGACCCATGCTCTGTGGTCCTTCCGCAACCATGCAATCCGGTATGGATGCGGGTGTCTCCTCCTCTCCAGCTATAACTTAGCAACCATCTCCTCGGAGACTAAGTTATCTGTACTCCCATTGTCTATAATAACATTACAGACTTTGCCTACACTTTTGCACCATGTGCAGAACAGGCTTCTCCTCTACTCTGGTTTGTCTTCATCAATCAACATGGTTCTCCTCATGATCATTGCTTCTCCTTTCTCAGCTTCTTCAGAATGTTTTGAGTTAGCATCTTCCACTGCCACAACAGCTTTGGCAGGACCCACTTTTTTCTTTTTCACCCTCTCGGGGTGCTGGGGACACTCATATGCCCGATGTCCCTCTTCTCCATAGTGGAAACATGTTCCCCGAAACACTCCTCTTCCATACCCACATCCAGATCTACCTCTTCCTCTTGGGTAGCCATTGTTTTGAACTTGCGGTTTGGGTTCTTCATCTTCCTTCTGATCCCGGCTGCTGCTAGCCTCTTCTTTCTTCTCCTCTTTTCCTTCATATTTTCTTCCACCAGTATTTCCTCCATGTCCTTTTCCTCTTTGCTTGCTCTCAAACCTTCTGTTCAGTTTTTCTTCAACCTTTAGAGCAAACTGGTAAGCATCTTCAATGGTGCTCACCCGAACTAAGCTCAACTCTTCCTGGACACTGGGTCTCAACTCGTTAATATAATGGGCCACCTTTTCCTTGCTTGCTTCTAAATGGCCAGTTTTGATGGATATTTTATAAAATTCCTCCGTATATTCTTGGACAGTTTTATTCATCTGTCTCAAACCCTGCATTTTTCTCAGCAGATCCAACTCGTAATCTGTCAAAATAAACTATCTTTTTAATTTTTCTACCATCCGCTCCCATCTTGTTATCCATTCTTTTCCTCTTCTGTTCCGTTCCAGCTGTACTCCCTTCCACCATATGCTGGTATGACCTTTTAATTTGGTTTTGGCAAATCTGACCCTCTCGAGATCTTCAACTTCATCATACTCGAAGTATTCTTCCAGGTCATTTATCCAGTCAATCAATTCCTCCGGATCCAAGTTCCTGAAATACGTGGAAATTTCCATCTTCGGCCTTTTCCCAATCTGGTATGGATACTTTCTTCATTTGATGTTGTCTTATTGTGAAGCTAAATAATTTGATTAATTTTAGTAGTTGTAATTTGCAACTGAATTATACATCCTCTCTTTACTACCCTACCTGGCTCTCCCTATTTTATTTTTGAAAGGTTCTCATTTTTTATTTTATTTAAAATTATTTATTCATTTAATATGCTAAAATATGAAGAGCTAAATCAAACATAATGCAAACCTGATTGATAACCAAAAAGCAACTGATGGAAGTTGAACCCCCTTACAGGTATATAGGCAGTCAACTTGAAACTATTCCAAAAGTGGAAGAGAGCAAGGATGTTTGACCCAACCCTGTAACTCACACCTTGGATAACCAAAAATATTATAAAGTGAGAGGGAATTTATTCCCATTAAATTTTACTTGTGTTTTCAACTTACTCTCTGTAGGGTGTGCATGAGAGCCAAGTCAACATGCACAAGAACAAGGCTGAGTTAGAGTGTACAAATACGCCATAAATCATAGGTAAAAGTTATAGTAAATCTTGGTGAAAAGGAACCACTAGAGGAGTAGTAAAACCACCAAGAGAAAGAGGAGGTGCCACCATATTAAAACAAAAAAAGGCTATTTGATAAAGACAATAAGGCAAGCTACAAAAGGAGACTTAAAAGGTCTCAAAATTTTGGTGCAATAAAGGTATTTTATCTAAGTTTAAAATAGATTTATTTCTAGTTTTTAAAAGCACCATATTTGGTTTTTTAAAGTAGCAAAATAAAGGCAAGAGTTGAAGTGTCTAAAGACACCAAAGGGGCACAAAAAATTGTAACCATTATTAATATAATTTCCAAGTGGAAAAGGAGAAGCCACAGAGTGAAGAAGAAAAAGTTGGATAAGTGCTCAAAGTTGGCATATTCAATGTGTCTAAATACACCAAATAAGGTACTAAAAATCCAAGAAGGTAATACCCACATTGTATCAAAATCTACAACAAAAGAAAAAATATAAAAATAATATAAATATATAGCTAAAGTAAGGACATAGGTGCAAGTATTAAGAAAGAAAAATAAAGCAAGTAACAACATTTTTACCTAGGTAAAGATGTTCTTATTTCTATCAAAACAATGGTAAAACAACCACCAAAGAAGAAGTTTTGAAGCACCACCAAATGAGGAGCCACCACCATTGAAGAGGAGTATCCAGTGAAGGAGAAGAACCACCACCATATGTTGGAAATCAAGAAGTGCTCAGTAGTTGCAAAAGGAATACCAAACAACTTACATTGAAAGAAAGAAGAGTTGGCAAAGAATATTAAGAAAAATAAAGGAATATTAAGCACAAAAATAAATGTTACATGAAAGAGAGGAGTGAAGCCACAACTTTCATTTCAGTTAAATACTTCATAGGCCACTTGGTGTTAGAAATAGATTTTATTACAATATTTGGGTTATGTAAATATATCTTCCAAGGTACATACTTAGGACATTACATTACTTTAGGGGGAAGTTATCTACTTACTTCATGCAATGTAATAAATGCACAAGTATCAATGTGCAAGCTGTATATGTATAAGTTATCCCTTGCATAGCTAGATAGAGTGTTTTCCAAGGAACTTATTTTTATATATAAGAAAGGCCTCATTGTTAGATAGATATAGAGTTGGGAGACATGTGAGATAGTGTAGCTTAGGGTATAGTATAGTTCTGTGTACATCACCATCCATTGGTGATGGGTACAATGTCATTCAATAGCTTTATTAATGGAGTGTTCATTTTCTCCATAGCTACATTTTATTCTTTTATAATATTTCTATTTACAATATATTTTAGTCATCTAGAATATTTACTTTCCTTCATATTATTCTACATCTTGTGATTGATATCTCCTAGTGCTCATTATATCAAAAGCTAATAGTGGTATCAGATCCATGATATATATAGTCTATGTAGGTCAATAGAGAAACCACCATTATTATTGAGCCTAAGTATTTTGTCAAAATAACACATCGTTGGACCAAGAACTGTTAAAAGATATCAGAAGAATCTAGGTGGTAGAATTAGGGAGAATCACAAAGTTAGGACTAAAATAAATCTCAACTCCAAAATATTGAGATTATATTTGACTAGAGTCTTTTCCACGGAGTTGTAAGAAAAACTTGTAAAGAATATGACTCAACATTCAATCCACTAGATTAAAAAATCATCTATTAAGATCATCCGGGATATCTAGAATTTTCTAACTATTACCTAAAGTTTCTTTTGTTATAGAAAATTAATTCTCATAGAATTGGGACTCATCCTACAATAGAAAGCTAGGAGACTCTAACTTTATTCCTAAAAGGTCAATGTGCCTTCATAGTGTAGAGACTAGTTCCTTGTGCAAGAGGAGAATACTGTTGAAGAAGACTTCTAGTGAAGAATCATGGTGAAGTCAAGATACTAAATATCTTCATTGCTATATTGAAGAATTTCATAGTTGAAGAACAGGTCATAAAATCCTTGATGCAAAAATGCCATAGTAGCCTTGAATAAAATTTCATAGAATCCTTAAAGAAGCCATAGAAGTCTTGATATTGAAAATGCCACAAAAGCCTTGATACTAAAGGCCACAAAAACCTTGATACTGTAAAAGGCCATAGAAAAGGCCACAAAAGCCTTGATACATAAGCCTTGATACTAAAAAATGCCACAAAAGCCTTGATACTAAAAAAGGCCACATAAGCCTTGATCCTAAAGAAGAATTCGAAGAGAATATCTTATTTAGAAGTAGACTAAATATTTTAGTACTAATATCTTTGTTGCAGAGAAATAAGATTTAGTGAGTTGGGAAAATTCCTACAAGAAATTTAGGAAGAGTATCTTCTTCATAATCAACTCAAAATCTAAAGCAAAATTGAAGATATAAGGAGAATATCTCATTGAAGAACTTCCAATATTGGAAGAAAAATGACTAGGAGAGTCTTGCTCGAATCCAGAAGTAGTGGAATCAGAAGATCTAGAAGAAGATCTCACCACCAACACTTTCAGGAGTAGAATTTTGAAGAGAAGGTCTTAAAGAAGACCATCAGAAGTTGTAATATCGAAGAACTAGGAGAGATATAAAAAAGAATATAGAAAAAGGCTTTTAGAGCCTTGTTGAAGATCATTAAAAGTGTTATTTATAGAACTCATTGGAGAAAACCACTACCAAGGATAAGCCCTTGATAGTGAAGGACTTGGAAAAATTATTGTCATAAAACAACAAGCCCAAGAAGAAGAAATTGGCAAGGAGTGCCAAATATGTGAAGTAGAATTTTCATAGAGCACCAAATTTGTAAAGAATTTTGCAAGGAGTGCAAAATCCTAGAAGAAGATCCTGTTTGAAGTTAGAATTTGACAAGAAGACTTGAAGATAGAAGAAGCTCATAAAATATTGGAGATTTGAAGATTACCTCTCATAGTAAGAAGGCACCACTTCAGAGACAAAGACCTCTTCAAATATATAGTAGAAGGAGGATAACACAAGAGGATAACAAGACACCAAATCTTAGGATCATGAAAGAAAGTTTGAGACCATCATTTGATGAAGAAGGAGTTGTTCAAGGTAGTCTGCAAAAAGTTGTAAGATCCTACTCAAAGCAACAACTTTGTGATCCTAGACACCAAGATCTACATCCTCTACAAAAGCAGTAAAGGATCTACATAAACTTACAAAAGGTATGCAAATTTTAGCACAAGAAAATGTATTAATTGGATTGCTTATCAGATTTTTTAGAGCACCTGAATTTGGATTAAATTTACAAGAAGAAAATTGGATTACATTCTTCAAAAGTGCAAAAGAAAAAAAGGTTCTTTTTAAGGATTTATTTGCACATGAATTAGGATATGATTATATTTTAGAATTGCTTCTATCAACTACATATCATCTAATTTGGAACTCTAAGTCCTACAATACTAAATTGTAGTAAAATTGCAAAGTAATTATTAAAGGTTCATTTCAGATTATTCTTGATTAGTTGTAGTAAAATTGATTAAGTGCATTATTGTGATATTTGATTGGAGTGATAAGGTGAAATTGTTAGTGCATTAAAAAGAAAGTCTATTAAATTTGTTTGCACTACTATACTACTCTCAAAAGAAATTAGTTTTGTGTTTTTAGGGCACAAAAATATGATTTGTATCAAATATCTAAAGACACTATTAAAGCATAGAAATCTGCAACACATAGTGACCAAGTGAAGACACAAAAATAGGTTAGAATCCTCAAAAATATGGAGAAGAACAAAAATAACCAAATACATAAATAAAAGCTTCAAATATTGAGACTTGGTGAGTCTCAAATACAAATCATTATAAGGTTAGATGCAAGGAAAGAAAGTGTAGAAAATTTCATCAATTAAAGAGCTTCTATCTACTATTATCTAATCTTGAATTTACTATCAAAGTGTCCAAGAAAAAAGGGTAAGGTTTCTACTCATAAAATACAACCTCCAAACCCTTATATTATAGGATTTTTTTTCCACAAAACCAAAATTTCAGATCTGGAAAAAGAGTGCAAAAGAAGGTACATTAAAGAAGCCTTGTATATAATTTATGATATATTTTGTTTCACTACTCTAATATGGTTTTTACAGCAAAATAGCAGATTTGAAAGTGACTCAAAAGGCACAATAATTATAGGTTAAAACTATCCAAGGAAGACAAAACATAAACACTCTTCTTACCAAGCAAAAGGAGCCACTCAAAGGGCTCATCTTGGATGGATGAACCTGGAAAATCAAAGCCCACATAAGGCTGTCATCAAGCTGCATTTACATATATAAAAAGAGTGCACATCTACTATGTAAAGGCATAAAAATCTACACAAGAATCAACACGTTAGAAGAATATAAGGCAAGGATCAAAGGTGCTACATTCAAGGTCTTTAACTTGGAGAAGACCATCCACCAAAGGAAGCACCAAAATCGGTATTCAAAGCTCCATAGTACATCATCAATCCACCTGCAAAAGGAAAGTTTGATTGCTGCCCAAGAAATGTAGCAAAGTAAAGGAATGACATATGAAAGGATTTGAGGAGTTATAATATCCACCTTGGAATATGTTATAGGAAAGGACTTCATGCAGAGAGTTTGAATACCACTTGGCATAAAATTTCTAAGGTACCATTTCATATCTCAATGCTCAAGAAACCTCATGCAGGAGTTATAGGAAATATCAAGGAAGTGGTGACACTTGTTATCCTCCACAAGCTTCACATAACTTCCCACATGAGTGCCCATACGTTATAGAATGATCAAAGAGCGTTGAACAAGAAATTGATACATTATAGAAGGAGAGGAGCACTCATTTGTAATGGATGTGACATGTGTCACAAAGCCCATGATTATTCATCCATAAAAGGTTCCCAAAGTCCAAAGTTCAAAGAGCGAGTAAAACACAGTCAAATCCATCTGAAGTGCATTATGGAAGGAAGGAAGAAGGAACATTAAAGGCTCCTGGTATTGAAGGTCAAACCTTCCTATTTTTATAGTGCCTATGTTCCAGTATTAAAGACAAGCAATTCCAAGGTATCTCCATCGATTCTAGCACCAAATGTGATATTTATATTTTTGTTATATCTAGCCAAAGAAAGTTATGAATAATGAGGAAATTTAGCATCCAAAAGGTAAGGTTTAATCCCATTTTATTATTGCTTTCATGTTTAGAGATACAAGGGTTATAAGCTAAGGTTAAATATTAAATTTTGAAAGCAAAAACTATAAGGGATAACTTATCAAATTGAATTAATATTTACAATTTAACCTTAGGAGAAATAAGAAATTCTACTTGGATTAAATTATTTAATTTTTTTGCAAATATTATTAATTTTATAATTTTCCAAATTTGGGAGCCACAAGGGTTACTACATCAAATTAATTTATTGGAAATTAGAAACAATCCAAGGGATATAAAAACAGGTTATTAGGTTTTTTACTAAGGCTGGAAAATTATAATTTTCTTGTCTCAAAAATTATAAAAAGTGAAAAGAAATCCAACATTAAAACCTCTTCAAAAATTGAAAAGTTCTTAGTTCAATAGGAGTAATAAGGTGTTAAGAAGTTGATTTTTGATCTTTATAAAATTTGTACAAAATCAACCAAAATTGAACTGTATTTTTACAAAAGCACTATATCATACTCCAAAATCATTAGGGGGTCATATGGCATTCTACAAAACTTGATAGTAATGATATTTATCAAATATTATCATGTTGGAAAAATATATAGCTTTCTTAAAAACCTAAAGTTACATGTTCATATTCTCATTACTAGGGAGACATAAGAAAGCCTAAGTATTAATAAAGGTTTTATCAAATCAAGCTTATATAATCCAATTAGGGAGCTATAATAAAGACTACAATTCTATCTCATTTCTTCAAATTTAACCTCTTCAAATGGGTAAAGGAATGTCTCACAATGAATCTAAAAATTGCTCCAATAGGATTCATTTCACGAAACATGAACACATATGATTTATTAACTCAGGAGCCAGTCATCATATGATAGGAAATATACAATGGTTTGACTATCTTGAAATTGCCAAAGGTTACAAACTAAGAATTGCAGACAACCAAACTTAGCCTATACATGGATATGGATGTGTAACACCCAATAAATAATTTCCAAATATTCTACTTGTAGACACCTAAAATTTGTCATGTCGATGGTGACTACTCATATGGACATGCTACAAGACCATATGGAAGATCTTGGATAGACTCCAAGATAGAGCAGTGGTTCTAACCACTCAATTTGGGCTCCTTGGCCTATTCAATCTGAACCACAGCTAAGACCTACAGTCTACAGATTGAACTATGGCTGAGACCTACAGTTTACAGTCTGGACTGCAGCTATCACTTGCTATCTTAATTGAAGTTTAGTTGGCCTTCATCTGAGCCAAATCAATTTAAATGACCATTTGATCTAGAAGAAGGTAATTAAAGGATGGAAGCTTCCAATCCAACTATCCTAACCACACCTTATTTTTCTTGGCTTCTCCATGAATCCACCCTAGCCCTTGGGTAGTCCTATAAGTACCCCTTAAAAATAGGGCAAAAGTATCAATAGAATATGGGATATTAGAGTAGTGAAGCCTTGTCAAATTGTATACTCGAAAATATTGAGAGAGATTTGTTGCCAATTTGTCAACCATTATGTCAAATTGTGCCATGGATGTCGTAAGGAGCTAGAATGCCAAGAAATGCTAATTTGGGCAAACAAAGGCCCTCTCAATCAATTAAACCACCAAATCTATCAGAGGACACTAAGGTGACCCTTGATCATCAATTGGACAAGGAAGATCAATCCCATACCCCTGATTTGGAGAGAAAAACTACTTGGTTTCTCACCATGGCTTTCATTCATGGTTTACAGTGTAGACCGTTCATCAGATCTATGGTTTGCAATAGGTGATAGATATCCTTACTGTTTCTTTTCCAGTATGCTTAACTAGGTTAGATTAATTGTTTTAGCACTCTATTTGATACTTTAGAGACTCTGACTAACTGAAATACAGATTTGAGTAGCTTTACTTCATTATAGCATTTATGATATTAATGGCTTCTTTCCATGCTTTCATGCTTTATTTCACATAAGTAGGCCATTAGGTAGTTAGTTGTATTGTTATTTTATGCATATCTAAAAATATTTATCAATTTAACATAGATTTAACACATTTTTTATGATTTCTTGATTTCACATGTTTATAGCATCTTTATGTTCAATTTCCTCAAATAACCTCATCATGAGAGGTTCCCAATGCTTTTAATGCTTCTCTATTGTTTCTTGGCCGTAGGAAAGCAGGTTCGAAGGAGACTCAATCATTCAATTCCTTCCTCAACATGAAGAAGAGGGCTAACTCCACCCTAGAGTAGTTTGTGACTATTTGGAAGAGCATTAATAGTGTGCCTACCCTATTAGGGGCCTTGGAATTGTATCAATTGTATCAAAATTTTGGATGAACCTAAGAGGGGCATGATTTTAACTAAGATCCATTTTCAATATTAATAGAAGAAACATTTATTTCAGTGTTATTTGCAATATTGTTTGTCATTTTATGCTTTCATGTTGATTTCGATTTATGCATGAGATAGGTGCATGTTTTTTGGGATAGGTTAGAAGGCGATCATGGCTTAACTCCACAATTTATACAACTAATCTCTAACCTTTGTGTTTTTTGATATCAGGTGCAAACCGTAGGTTACAACTGCAGTCTCATTGTTGGCCCGCGGCTTCAAGGTGTGGTTTACAGTCTAGACCGCAAATCAGACCTGCGATCTATAGTAGGCAGATCAGATAGAAGAGGAAAAAGAACAAATTAGATGTGGATCTTAGGTAGGTCATATTTTTCACCCTCTATCACTTTTTGTGTCTTTGTATTTTTCTAGAATGCCAAATTTTCAATGTAACTAGGAAACTAAAAAAAAGAAACAAACTTAGGTCCTAGATTTGTATTCATTTTTGTATCATTAGAAAGGTGCTACTAGGAACATCGGACCTCTGAGTGTAGTCCACCCTAGAATACAACATGCTTGATAAAAATTATGTGTTGGTTTGCATTCTTGAGGCCCAATTAGGGGCTATATCATTGTAATTGCATTTTCAAGAATCTTTTAGGATATAGCATGCATCTCTTCTGAAATGAAACATTTATTTTTGCATATCATGTAGGAAACAATCATTTATGCTATATTATGCATTTTCATTTATGAAAAAATATTAAAATGAACCACACACACCATGTTTTAGTTAAATGCTAGTGAGTTGGGAGTCACATCCAACCACTAGTAGGGTTGAGTGATGGTGGGCATAATTTCCATATGTTGTCCCAAATCCTCTGTACCCTTGGATACTAGACCAATACCAGATCCAAAAACCATCTGTAGCCTAAAAAAATTGCATGTACTTCTATTCAGAGGGTATAACACTAACTGGGTGAGATTGGATGAGGATCTGGCAGGTCCTGTGCTCCTTGTCCAGGTGTGGACTTTCATTACCACACATGGGGGATTTACATGGCCTGGAAGTCACATCCAGGTTGTCAAGATACGAGCATATAGGTGAAAGCCAATTTAAACTGATAATATCATTCAACACTTTTCAAAACATGATAAGGAGTTCTATATTGATAAAACAAAATTGACACACCATCAAATAGTCTAGGGCTCACTTTTAAAAATTAATATGAGATAAACACCATTGTATACCTTGTTTGTGTAACAAAGAATAAATCTATATGCTAGATACACCATGGTGGAGACATGAGGTGGTCAACAAAGGCACAAGCCTAACTCCCATGACCAAGTCCCAATAGATTCACATCAACACATGTCGAATCCTTGCCCACATGCACTTCTTGAACATCGTTCGGCAAGCATTAGAGGAGACAACTTGACAAGAGGGGAACTTACTGAGCATAGCCCCAATAGAGGAGTTTATGTGCATTCTTCTAGGCATAGAATAGAGCAAAGAGCCTCTCATCATGATGGTGTTCCACTTGGAAGCCATTATCGATATTGCATTGCACGCATGTCCATAGGATCGACCAAAGAGTACATTATCCAAGGTTCTAAGTTAATACCCTTACATCATATGTATGCAGGACGATCCATAGCTCCACCTTTGGAGTAAATACAAGATCGATATATGCCTATTCAGGGGCACACAGACAAGGTTGTCACTGAGCATAAGACTGTGCAGACTCCCGCATGTAGTGAACATCAAAATATCACTATTGATATGGCTAAGGTGGGAGCTAATGGCACACCACCGCATGAGCAGTGGAGATATACATAGTTAGATGGCTTAGGTAGTGTCCTTGAGCAGCTAAGCTATAAGCCTTCGGCTCTGCCCACTCATGCATCAAGTGAGCATAGTGCAAGTTCTATTAAGACTGGTAGAGAAAAATGAGAGGCTTCTAAGTTCCCTCATGTGACACATCCACCATCCATGCATGCTGGCACATAGCAAAAATCTTAGTAGGATGCCAATATCATCTTTATATACAAGGGTAAAAGCATTGCAAATCAGTCAGATGGGTACAGAACCCATAAGGTCGCTCACAAAGAGCAGACATACCAGATGTCTATCACAACCAATGACCTTGATAGATCACACATACTAGTATCTGAGTAGCAATGACATCTCCTCCAAGTTCAATTGGAGGATGCTTTCCTAGAAAGGTAGTGCATTGAAGAATATAATCTTCAATTGTAGAGGCTCATCAGATAAATACTATACAAGTAGTGCATGTGTGAGGAATGCATCCTTTTCCAAAAGGAGCACATAGAGTAGGAAGATAGGTTAGCTAGGTCTGGTCTATATACTCATGTCAAGAATAGAGAGTGCATTCAGAGAAAGGCTTTTTCACAAGCCGATGTGTAGTAGGAGCATAGGGACAATCATACTCATATTAGTGCCCTACCAAGAGAACAACCACCACCATTTGAACATGATATGCAACAACAATATAAGGAAGAAGAGGGAATGGAAAACAATAAAGAGTATCCCAAAGACTCCCAAGTTGAGGAGGAGGAAGAGAAATGCCCTCCACCTTGGTAGAGGAAGAATGTGCCTCCAAGACCGCCCCCATGGTAGCTTAGGGAGGAGGAATTTCTATCCTTGGAGGCTTATAAAGCCTTAGAAACTAAAGTAAAATTGATTGAGAGGCAAGGCATGACTGTTCAAAAGCTGATATTAAGAAAGATTCACAATGAGCCTTTGGACTCCTTGATACCTGCTCCTTCCTATCCTAATCATTTTTTTATGCCAAAGATAGAAAAATTTAAAGGTGACAAAGATGCACATGAGCATGTCACAAGATTTTGGGATGCCTATTTCTAAATTACAAGCAATAATGCCTTATTTTTGCACACATTTATCATGACCCTCTTAGGACCATCTTAGGAGTGATTCAACCAGCAAAAGAGGCATAAAATTACCAGTTTTGAGCAACTGGTTGATGCTTTCCTTGAACGCTTTTATTTTGGCATCAAGAAATAGGCTAACCTTTATGATTTGGTTGTGCTATCTCAACATGATGAAAAGCCAATTGAACAATACAAAAATATATGGAGGAGGTTGATGGTGAAGTTGCCATTCCCTATTTCTACTACAAAATTGACCTAAATTTTTGCCAAGATTTTTTCCAAGCACATCTCGCCATTGTTGTAGCTGTAGTAGTATTCAAAATTCGAGGAGGCTTTGGTACAAGCCAAGGTAATTGTAGACATCAAGTTGTAGGAAGGCAAATTGAAGCTTAAGAATAGGAAAAAGGGGCCCAAGAAGAGCTCCATGAAACATAAAGGAAAATAGGCCCACATCAACCAAGTGATGTTGAACCTCCAGAGAGAGGATAAAGGGCAGAAAAAGTAGAATTATCTAGTCCATCCTCCTCTCGCACAGTACAAAAAGTGCAATAATAACTATAAGGGCATGAATAAAGAGCAATGCCCACCTTGCCAATTCATGCCTTTGAAAAAATCATTGATGTCGATATTCCACCAATTGTGTGAGGCCAAGGCAATTAGATTTCTCGAAATTAAGATGGTCGATCCAAATCAACCCAAGTCAAAGGGGTATCGGGATGATCTATTTTGCATATTTCACCGAGCGAAGGGTCATGACATTGAAGTATTCTAGTCCTTCAAGCATATTGTGCAAAAAATGATATAAAAAGGTAACATTTTAGTAACAAGTAATCCACTAGCACCCAAAAACCAGAACATGGGGATTTACAAAAATCCACTTCCAAACCATGAGGCACGTGCAACAATACTGGTCACGTCAACCAGGTGCACATCGAACCACCTAACCAGGGGTTAGTACATATGGTTAATGTTGTTACAAGGCATGGGAGATATGAGTATCCAAATCAACCATGTGCTCCCATAATAATACAAGCCACACTGGATCAATAGTTGATGCAGAATATTCCAGGTCCACCAACAAGATCAGTGGTGACCATACAGAGTAGGCTAGTCCAAAACCTACAGACAGCTCCTGTGAACCTTTCTATATATGAACTGATACAATAGCCCCCTAGACACAGCGAGACTCTCATGGACATTTTTTGGTCTATCAAAGTACAATCCTAGGATGCTCAAGAATTCACAAATCTTGTGGGACATGTACAACAGTTCTAGGAATCGATGATCCAATTTTATGATCATAAAATTAGGATGGTTCCCACTAATATGGCTGAACTCCGTTGCATATTATTCCATGTATAAACCACATGCCATTCAAAAGGGTCTTGATCAACACTAGTTCGTCGATCAACATCATAAAAACCAAGGCATTGAGTCCCTTGAAGCTACCTAAATCACACATTGTACCAACTACATTCACATTAAGATAATTTAACGATACATTATATTCGATGGTTGGCACAATTGTCCTACCTATTTAGGTAGGCATAAATACCATCCCTATGATATGTCATGTGATAGAATGTGCCATGCAATATAACATCCTACTGGGTACACCTTGGATTCAGGAGATGCATTGCATTACCTCGATATTACATCAATGCATGAAGTATATTCATGAAGGACAGGTTCACATGGTGTCATTAGATGGAGAACAATTTAAACTTGTGAGCATGGATGATCTTCCAAGGGGTTTCATACTCCCATAAACACACTTGGACGTCCGAAAAACATCACCAGTTAATTTTCTTGAAGAAAAACAAAAGAGTATGTGCTCAACCATTGATATATGTGTCACATAGATTTTAGCACACTACTTCTAATTCCTTGAAACCAATTACATCAGTGATTCTTGGAGACAATAGGAAGTTAAAGGTAAAATTAGGTGAAAAATAGAAGAGAAATATGCCCAAAATAGTCACTAAGAAGGCTCCCATCCCCATGGAAGTAGAGGAATCCCAAGATATAGCCAAGGAGGTACCTCATCCTACCTTGCCTACATTGTTAGCAGGGTTATCCACACTGCGGGTGACTATACATATCACCAACACAGGGTTAGGCAAGTATATTGTGCAAAATATAATATTCAAACCTATTTTGAATACTGCATAAGATATGGGCCAACCACATGCCCATAATTTTTTGATTGGATTAGTGGTACCATTGGGAGAGCCACCTAATCATACTAACTTCATTTACACTAGGCTAGATCAGCTTCCAGCGTGAACGCCTATGGATGAATATGGTGATGAAAATTTCATAGTAATTTTTCATTATTTATCCAACCTAGAGTACTTCATGCATATTTTTAAATTATATCACTGCAATGGGTATGGACTTGGCCTATTTGAAAAGGGCGTAGGACTTCGCTCGAGCTACGTTATCAGCTAGCAACTGATAGGTTTGGCTTGGGATTAAAGATACAAGGACAAGATGACTTACTCATAACATCCTTAGATTGCTTGTACCTTAGTCTGGGGGATGATGTGGACTTTAACCCATATCATCCTAACCCATATAGCTTCTAGAGGACTCACCTAATGGTATCTATCATCATCATTGAGCCACTTGAAGAATATCATGAAGGGCTCTTAAAGCGTACTAATATAGAGTGGAACCCCAGAGACAACTTGGGTCATCAAATCCATAATGCAACCAACAATAGAGGTGTGCAGGGGCATAACCCCATAGTTTTAGGTGATCTTGAGTCATGATATCTATATAGCAATGATGGAGAGGAGTCCACCTTTGAGATAACTAGACCGAGTTGTGATGTTAACAGCAAACCCTCAAACAATGATCAATCTAAGGATGAAGATGAGAGGGGCTATCTAATGCCTTTGTATATGCATCACCTACTACCTACAGAGTCGATACATTATACTAAAGAGACTCTTACCAATATTGATCATTTCAAGGGAGAAGCAGAGCCAAATTTCTTGGCAATGTTGCATTTACGGTATAATTATCCAATTTTTCTAGATAGTGATGACAGTAATCAAGAAGTAAGATTCATGGGTCCGCACTTTCCAGAGCATCCCATAGGAGTAGGAGCGAATGATAGATTTTGGTTGTCTGATAGAGATGAAGAAGATGAGTTAGAGAGGGCCTACCTTGATCCTCCTTATTTACATTACCATCATCAACCAATCGATATAGATGAGGTCTATTGTTAGTTACGTGTTGGTCCTCATCTGAGAGTGAGACAACTAAACTTGGATAAAATTTATCGGTTGGCTAATCCCCCTCCACTGACCTACATGGAGTTCCTTATGCCAAATAATCCTATTTTACAATCAATGCATAGGGAGGATCCAGTTTTTCGTAATTCACATAGAGAAGACCCATTTGTTCCTGTGCCATTAGATCCAGATCATGGATATGAGGACTACATCGATTATGTAGAAGTTTGGTCATGTGGTTCTAGATACCAATACCATTCCATAAATATAGTCTTCATTTATTTGACCACTCCACTCCACAATCTAGCAGATTTGTCTAAACCATTGTATCTCAATGTAGATACTATCAATTAGGATCACGCTGACTCACCTATAGAGCCTGAAGATTTCTTCCCTAATGAATAAATATTGCAACCATTCCATTTTGCACCAGGTTGTGCTTATGATGTGTATCATATTTAGGATGCTTCCAAAACAGAACCTATGAACCCATTGGATGACATCCATTTGATTTCTATGCCTCATCAACTTAAGGAGGGATCACATATATCAATAGAGGAAACCTTCGAGGTGGATATTAGTAACGATCCCATAAATTCAAATAAGATTAAATTTAGAGAGAGTCTCACTCCAGATGAGAGGGCCACCCTCATTCCTCTGCTAAAAGAGAGACTAAATCTATTTTCTTGGACATATAAAGATATGCTAGGTCTAGACCTAAAATTGGTTACTCATAACCTTTTGCTATATCTAACGAAGAAGTCGGTTAAGCTAAAACTTAGAAATATGCATCCAATAGTAGCATTAATGGTGAAATATGAGCTACAAAATCGGTTGGACGTAGAATTTGTAATCTCCATAGACTATCCAAAATAGGTATCCAATATGGTACCCATAGGAAAATCTGATGGAAGAATTCGTATTTGTATGGATTTTAGAGACCTAAATAAGTCAACACCCAAAGATTCATTTCCATTTCCTAATATCGATGCTCTTGTAGATGCAACTATAGGTCATGAAATGCTTTCCTTAATGGACGGTTTTTCTGGTTACAATCAGATTTGGATTAAACCTGAATATCAGCATAAAATCATGTTTATAATGCCATGGAGAACATTTTGCTATAAAGTTATCCCATTTAGCCTCAAAAATGCTGGTGCAACATACCAACGGGCCATGACATACATTTTTCATGACTATATGCATAATATTCTAGAATATTACATGGATGACTTGTTGATCAAGTCATTGCTATGTGCTGAGCATGCAGAGGTCTTAAGGAAGGTATTTGATCACCTAATAGAATATAATGTTAGGTTGAATCCTAAGAAGTGCGTATTTGGCATAAATTTTGGTAAGCTATTAGGATTCATCATCTCAAAGTGAGGCATCGAGGTTGACCCAGCGAAGGTCAAGGCTATCTTAGAAATGTGTCCTCCCTCCAATATTAAAGAGTTAAGGAGCCTTCAAGGCAAAGTAGCATTGATAAAGTGATTCATCGCTCAGTTATCGGATAAATGTCGACCCATAAATTGACTACTACACAAGGGAGTCCTATTCATTTGGGATGAGGACTATCAAACAACTTTTGCTAAAATAAAATAATACATGGTGATGCCGCCAGTACTAGCTCCACCAAGGCCAGATGTGCCTTTTTTTCTATATATATCGACAACTGATTTTGCATTAGGGACCATGTTAGCCCAAAATAATGTGCAAGGCAAGGAACAAGCCATATATTATATTAGCTGAACCTTGGTGAGTTACAAGCTAGGATATGCATACATGGAAAAACTATGTTTAGAAATAGTGTTCGCTATCAAGAAATTGTGGTACTATATGCTAAGTCATATGACATATATTATATCAAACAAAATACTTTATAGTACATGATGAGTAAGACGTATCATAATACATGTACTGCAAAGTGGATCATGCTACTGATAGAATTTGATCTAGAATTCATAAGCTATAATTCCATTAAGGGATAGGTCATAGCTAATCAATTAGCTAAGGCACCATTGTCAAATAGTAGGTCTCTGACCATTGAGCTTTTAGAAGATGCAGTATTCATCATATTTGAATCTCTCGAACCCAAGGAACCAGTAAACAATGCTTATATGATTCTGTTCTTCTATGTTTCGAAGTGTGAGCAAGGATGTGGTGTAGGAATAGTGTTTTTCATGACACAAGGAGCTCGAATGACCTTGTCATTTAAATTAGACTTCCTATGCACCAAAAACAATGTTGAGTACGAAGCCCTACTACTAGGCCTCCATATAGTCATTGCTAAATATTAAAATATTAAACATATTTGGTGATTACTTGCTCATAGTAAATCAATTTAAAGGTCTCTTTCAATGTCGATGTCTCGTACTAAAAGCCTACAAAGATATTATGATTACATATTTGGCTGAATTAGAATGGTATGACATCAAGGCAATTCCTCGTTCATCAAATAGGTTCATAGACACCATGGCATATTTGGGATCCTTAATCCCTCAGAATATGTCTGCTTATTTCACTACCATTCATGTTAAAATACTCTCGTATCTTGCATCGAAGTGAGAAGCATTTGATAATAAAATGTTAGTCAACATGATTAGTGTTGAACCAAAAGTTGAATAGTTCTACAAAGTTGAAGAATTTTTGAAGAAGGCACCCTGGGGATCATTAACGTCTTAGAGTCTAACAAGGAGTGGTACTACCATTCACTATAAGGTTGTTTCCCAGGTTGCATTTGCAAAAGTAAATACTCAAGGGGAGCAAGTCATCTTAGCAGTCGAAGCTGAGGCTTATCAAAACTGGATGTCGTAAATTCAAGACTTCCTAAAAATTAGTATAATTCCAGAGGGATTGTCGCATGCCACAAAATGTACATTTAAACAAAAAGTGACTAAATATTTCTTAATATGAGACATATTGTACCATCGAGGTTATGATGGAGTTATACTTCATTTTCTAGAGCCCCAAGAGTCATCTTGGGCAATTTCACAAGCTCATGATGGTACGTGTAGTGGTCATTTCAGTGACATGGCCATCATCAAGTGCATCCTTTGAATGGGCTACTATTGGCCCACTATGGAGAAGGATTGCAATGTGTATGTCAAAAAATACATCAAATGTTAGTATCATGCTAATATTACACACTTGACATCATAGGTCGTACATCACATCCATGTAGCTTGGCCATTTTTTCAGTGGGTATTAGATCTTATAGGTAATATCTCTCCTTCGTCATCAAGCCAGAATACATTTATTATCACAGCTACTGAGTATTTCATAAATTGGGTGGAAGCAATACCCTTAACAACGACCACTGGATCTCGTATAGCAGAGTTTATACTAGAGCGTATCATAAGTCGTATTGGGATTCCATACAAAATAATATCAGATAATGGAACATCATTCAAGAACAAAATTGTGAGAGCCTTGACATCTAAATATAGAATCAAACATAGTTTTGTGACTCCATACTATCCATAAGCAAATGGGCAGGCTAAAGCTTCAAATAAGATAGTGGTGGCCATCTTGAAAAATACGGTCCAATAAAACCATAAATACTGGCATATCCAGCTGCCCCTTGCATTATGGGCTTACAAGACTAGTATTCGGATGCCCACTGGGACAACGTTGTTATCACTAGTATATGGCACTGAGGCCATTATACCCTTGGAATTGGAAATTCCAACATTGTACATTGCATTGAAATATTTCATCGATGATGACACCATGCGACAAGCTTGATTGGATCAACTGATGCTACTTGATGAACATCACGTGAATTCCCTAGAGCATCTTTGTGTTTATCAAGAGTGACTAAAATGAGATTACAATATAAAAGTCCACCAGAGAGACTTTGAATTTTGGGATCTCATATTGAAAGAGAACCAACAAAACTCTAATTTGTCACCAGATATACGAGATAAATTCATGGTTAATTAGCTAGGACCTTATATCATATCTAAAAATATTGGTCCAGGTACCTATCGCCTAATATTTGCTAGGGGGTGTTGAAGAGCTTGAACCTCTCAACATCATCCATCTTAAGGTGTTCTATGCTTGAGAGGGTAGCAAAAGCTCCAAGGGTTATTGAAACTGATTGGTCATGTCAATAAAAGGCTTCGAGAGTTTGCTTAAAACTTCTTAGTCAATACCAAAGGCTCCAAGGGTTTCTAAACACCACTCAATCATCCTAAAAGGCTCCAAGCTCGTCTATGAATAGTTTGGTCAATAAAAAGGTACCAAGAGTTTCTAAAAAGTTGCTTGGTCAATCCTAAAAGCTCAAAGGATTATTAAAAATCGCTTGGTCATCCCAAAATGCCCCAAAGGTGCTCATAATCCCTTTGGTCAATCTTAAAAGCTCCAAGGATTCTTAAAAATTGCTTGGTCATCCAAAAATGCCCCAAAGGTGATCATAATCCCTTTGGTTAATCCTAGAAGTTCTAAGATTTATTAAGAATCACTTGGTCAATTTAAAGGCTCTGAAGGTATGTACTCATTGTTTGGTCAGATATGAGGCTCAAAAACTCATAAAAATTATAAAATCAATAAAATCCAAAAAAAATGGTAAAGCATAAAATCCAAAAACATTTGCATTTGCATTATGAATTTTCATTCACACATGCATTCATGTCATTGCATTGCAAATAGGCATTTATCATCCATTGCGTTTTATAATAGAAGGCATTGTGTTTGTCAGTATTACAAATGATACCACATTTGTGTTTAATCATGTGCCTTTGCATTTATCATAATCCATCATTCATGTGATTAAATGTGTTTTTCAACACAACCCATAATATTTCTATGAGAGATATACTCAGGTTTTTTGGTCACCCAACCATACCAAGAGGTTTTATCAAGAGTTGATAGAAAGCTTGCTTTGCTTTTGTAGCTAAGGTTCTATTAGTATAGCCCTTAGCATATCAGAATCCTATCACTAATAAATAAATTAAATAATACTAATAAGGACTAGGGAAATATGAAAGCCACGAAGCAGGATCAAGTATCCTGATGCAAAAAGAGTTATTCTTGCTTATCTCTCTATACGAACGGTATGGGAAATATTGGTAGTTGGCAAAAGGACAAGTATATTCCCTACTCAGAATCCCTCGATTACAATAATGAGCAATATCCCATAGTGATATCCTACATCAATCCTCAATGTTGATATCCTAGATTGATATCATAGATCGACATCATAAATTGATATCCTATATAGATATCATAGATCAATACACTCAATCGATATTACAGAAACAATTTCCCCCCAATTAAAATCCCCCAAAGGAAATTTTCTAAAGAAAATTATCAAATGTAAATTCCAAAAAGTGAAGATCAAATGAAGATCAGAATTAAAATTTCACATCATTATCAAGTGAGGATCATAAATCAAAGTTCAAATCCAGATCAAATGAATATCGGAAAGCAAGTCCAAATGAAGATCAAATGAAGATCCAAAGAAATTTCAAAGTCAAAGTGCAATCGACTCCCTTCCTTCACTACATATGATCAAGTATACCGAAAATGAAATAAAATAGAGGGACAAGCCTGAATCCTTGGAATTGCCAACACTACTATACCTTACGCATGATGATATGTCCGATGCATTAGCACCTCGCTTATGAACAAGACCAATGTTTGAATGTGGAAGTGTTGGCAATTTGAGTTATTTTGTGTTGTCATTGATGTCACATGGATCACATTGAGTTTTTGTGGCAAAAGCACTTCATAAATATTCATTTATGACATTTTGGAGAGCATGGATATATACAGGGTTTTGTGGCACAAGAGGCATATAATATTTAATTTTTAAATATTATATTAATGGTTTTTATTAAAACCAATGGTAAAGGTTTTTATTAAAACCAATGGCAAGGGTTTTTATTAAAACCAATGGAAAGGTTTTTTAATTAGACCAATGGAAAGGGTTTTTATTAAAACAATTGTAAAGGGTTTTTCATTAAAACCAATGTGCTAAGACATCTCCAAATGATGATGGATGAAAAGGTTTTTTCAATAAAACCTAGGTGCAAAAATTTTCATGGCAAAATTCAAAAGAACGAAGGAGATATCCCAATTCAAAGATAAGAGATGAATTATTAAATATTTATTTAATAATTCTAAGGTCTAAAGTTTAATTAAATTATCCACCGACGTGCAAAGGTTAGGGTGGCAAATCAAAGTTTGTCGACGTCATTCGAAGGCATTGAAAGGCATATAAATCAAAGAAGACTTTGGCTATTTCGTTGCAGAGATAGGAGAATAATCAGCGCATGAGAGAGAGTCATCGAAGGGAGGCAACGTAGAGGCAAAATGAAATATTGAACTCAAGGGCAAAGATAAAATTAGAAGCTACCAGAACTGACGTCACACTGGACAACATAGCATAGTTGGTAGGGCATCATCTTTGCACAGGAGAGGTCTGTGTTCGAATCCCGCCAGGAGCAAAAGTTTTTTGTGAGAGATTGATTTCATTTTGACAGCCGAGCACAGAGATTAAAGGAAGTGTTTGGGATTGAATCCCAATGTGGGCCAGCACTCACGTGGTAAGTGCTTCACAGTGCAAGCAAGGAGGAACAAAGTTTGACTCCCACGAAGGTGTGAAGGTGCATTGATTTTTGGGCAAAACATTGACGATTTCGAAGGTGGTAAAGGCGCATTGATTTTTGGCAAATACATTAACGTTTTTGAAGGTTGTGGAGGCTACGAAATTCATAAAAAGGTATTTATCTCTAGCACATGGTAATAGTTGATATTGCCAAAGTTGTGGTGCATTAAAATCATTTTTGCCAAAATTAGGGAGTCATAAGGTATTTGTTGAAAATAAATGATTGTTGTGTGTGCTTAGGGAGATATAAGGTGTTGAGATATTATTTGTTATTGCTATGTGTATTTAGGGAGTTATAAGGTGTTGAATTAAATAATTGAAAATTATTGTGTGTACTTGTGGAGTTATAAGGTGTGAAAACAAATAAATAAAAGCATAGGTGCTTGTTGTTTATGTTAATGAATTTAGGGATTTATAAGGTTGTAAAGTGTTGAACATGTATATGTCCTAGTGCATGGTTTGATTATGAAATTAAACTAGGAACTTGAGACCTAGTTAATTGCTACCTTGAGTTAGAAGACATGCACATGAGTTAGGGTTTGAAGTTGAAGACAAATTGCTTGATTATGTGCCTTGACTATTGAGAGGAAGTGGATGGATTAGAAAATCAATTTTATGGATAAAATTGATGCTTGAGTTCATAATTGCTTTAGTGGAGTTCATTGAGAGTATTGCCACTATTGAGGAGGTTTTTGCTATTGCTTTGAGGAGAGTATTGTTGGTTACTTGTTGAGTACATTGCCTCTATGTGAGACCATTGAGGAGATCATTTGCTAGTCACTTGTGGATACATTTGTCTTTCATTTGAGGAGATCATTGTTGGCTATTTGAGAGCTCTTTTCTTGAGGGAGTTGTGCTTGTTTCTTGAGAGCTTATTGACATTGCATGAGGAAGATATTATTGAGAACCTATTGCTATTACTTGTGGAGATTGTCCTTGGTTGGTTGAAGTCCTCATTGTTATTGCTTGGAGAGGTTTTCATTAGAGAGCTCATTTGCCATACATTTGAGAGTATATTGTTGAGCATTGTTGTCATCCATTTGAGAGAGTATTTGTCATACATTATTGAGATCATTGTGGATCATTATTGTCATCCATTGAAGAGTACATTGTCATTCATTGTTGAGTTCATCATTGAGCCTTGCCTTCATTGATTTGTGGTTGAGATTTGAGTGCTACTTGAGAGTGATTGGTTGAGCCTTTGAGAAGGCTTTTGGGATAGAATTTATAGATAGATTTGAGATAACTTTTGTGCATGATTGGTTGAGCCTTTGAGAAGGCTTTTGGGACAGAATTTTTGGATATATTTGAGACAAATTTTGTGCATGATTGGTTGAGCCTTTGAGAAGGCTTTTGGGATAGAATTTTGGACATATTTGAGACAATTTATGCATGATTGGTTGAGACTTTGAGAAGGCTTTGAGGACAGATTTGGGATACATTTGAGCATCATTGCTTGAGCATTTTGTGAAGGCTTTGAGGACATATTTGGGACAACATTTGAGCATCATTGCTTGAGCCTTTTATGAAGGCTTTGAGGATAGATTTGGGACAACATTTGAGCATCATTGCTTGAGCCTTTTATGAAGGCTTTGAGGATATATTTGGGATAGCATATGAGTAGGATTTTTTGAGCCTTGTGAGAAGGCATTGAGGAAGATTTGTGAGTAGTGAAAGAGATATAACAGAAATAGAAAACATATCAACACCAGTTGCCTAGGTGAGTAGATCAGTGGAGTGCCTAGTTGAGCAGATCAATGGATTACCTAGATGATAAGATCAATGGATATCCTAGCTAATAATATTAATGGATAGCCTAGCTAAGTAGATCAATGGATAGCCTAGCTAAGTAAATTAGTGGATTGCCTAGCTGAGTAGATCAGTGGATAGCCTAGTTGAGCAGATCAGTGGATAGCCTAGCTAAGCAGATCAATGGATAGCCTAGCTAAGTAGATCAGTGGACAACCTAGCTTTGAGTAGATCAAAGTAATCATTTTTATTGGGATAAGGATCCCTATTTCTTTGTGAAATATTATAAGGATATTATCTTGTGGACTACCCCACATTGGGGGAACCACATTAAATCTTGTGTCTCAATTGTGTGTGGTGATTTGTGCACTTGCTTACTATTGCTATCTATGTTATTAATGCACACTGTTGTATTTAGTAATTGCAATTGAGGACACTAATTGATATTGGTTTGGAAAGAAAGTAAAAATTGGGTGTTATACTGTTCACCCCCCTCTTAGTATAAGCTTGTGTTCTTCAATTGGTATCAGAGCGGGTTCCTTCAAAAAGGCTAACATCTTGAGGGTAGATTCTACAAGAACACAGATGGCTTCACAGAATGGATCATCTACAAGTAAGGCTCCACTATTTGATGGTAACAATTATGCTTTCTAGAGCATGAGAATGAAGAACTACTTGATATCACAAGGATATGAGGTATGGCAGATGGTTGTAAAAGAGTACAAGGTTGAAGGTGATCCCGAGACAGATAAGACTATCAAGAAATTGGTTGAGATCAATGCAAAGGCAATGAATTGTATTCTGAGTGGGCTACGTGAGAATTTTTGCAAAGGTCATGGTATGTAATTCAGCTAATGAAATGTGGACCAAGTTGTGGAATACCTATGAAGGAGATTCCAAGGTAAAGTTGGCAAAACTACAAACTCATAGAAGAATATTTGAGGAATTGAAAATGGAAGATTCTGAAGATATTGCAAAGTTTTTACTTCGAGTTGATGAGATTGCTAACACCATGAGAGGCCTAGGATTTGAGATGAAAGAATCAGATGTTACTCAAAAGGTTTTGAGATCACTTCCCATGAAGTATGATGCAAAGGTTTCAGCGATAGAAGAAACAATGGATATTGACAAGCTAACAATGGAAGAACTACAAGGAACTCTCACAACTTATGAGATGAGGATAGATAAGCATCAGGCTCCAATGAAAGAAATTGCATTCAAGGCTTCAGAGAAAAATAAAGGGAAATATCCAAAGACAAATAGAGATTCAGATAATGATGAGGAAGCTAACTTCATCAAAAGGAAAAAGGACTCAAGGAATTATAGGGATATGAAGAAAGTCAAATGCTACAAGTGTGGTGATTATGGTCACTATGCAAAGAAGTGTCCACATGAAGAAAATAGTGAAGATGAAAAATAGGGTCACAAAAGAAAAGAAGAAGGAAAGCATAAGCATGACAAAGATGATAGGTACAAGAAAAGCAAGCATGAGAAGAAGAAAAGTTTTTGTAAGACAAAGAAAACTTTCTACATTGAAGAAGCAAATGATAGCTCAGATCACAATGATAGAGACAAGTCAGATGATGAAAATGAAGAACATATATTCCTAGGAATAGAAGGTGAAAGAGAACAATGCTTTGTGTGTGGTCAAAGAGATCACAGATCAGGATATTGCAATGGCTTCAATGATAGTGAAGATGAAATGACACATCAAGGAAATAGGCATGGTCAAAGAAATCATGAGATTTTATTTGCTATAGAAGATGATAATGATCTCAGTGATAGTGAATATGAAGAAGTCTCACTTTTGGTAATAGAAAAAGAAGAGGATGAGCCAAGAAAACAAAAATCAGAAGTCAAAAGGCTAAAAGAAGAAATCAGGAATCTTGAAAACAAGATTCGAACAGATGTCAAAATCATAGAAGAACTACTTCAGACAATCAGTGATCTAAGAGATGAGCTTCAAGATGCAAAAAGGATAGAGGAAAGGATGAATGAATAACTAAGGGTAATAATGACAAGACATGACACATTAGATGAAAAGGTTCAAAAATGAGTGGAAACATATTTTAAGGTTGTATCTTATTTCCAAGAAAAGTCACACTCAAAAGGAAAGGAAGTTCTAAAATATGAAAGCAAGGAAGCACCTAAGATTCATGAAGAAAGTTCCAAAGCTCCTATGGCTCCAAATATCTAGTTTGGATCTTGTTTTGAGATAGGTGAATCAAGTTCAAGAGGCAAATAAATTCTTGAAGAGGAAAGCAAGGAAGAAGTTAAGGAAGAGGATTTAGATACTACAAGGAAGGATCAAGGATACAATGCACAAGTCAAAGATGATCACAAGGATAATTTTCAAGAAAGGTATGAGGAACCAAGGTGTGAACAAAGGGATTTCCAAGGAAATTGTTTTTCTTGTAACGTATTTGGACATGGGGCTATACATTGTAGGGTCTATGGATCAAAGAAGTTTGATTTTTCTAGAAGGAAATTCAAAGGAAGAAGGTATGTTTTTCAAGGACACTACTTCTTATGCAAGATTATTGGTCATAGAGCTTCTCAGTGCAAAGAAAATGAGCAACATGGTTTTGGTCTTAGAGCTAGACAATTCAGAGGTCATGGTCATAATGATTATGAAAACAAAACCTCACAATACAGGGTTCAGGAAAGGAATGGATATGGAAATGATTTCAAGAAAGAATTCAGAACATGGGCACCATCCAAAGGCTACAATATCAAGTGTTTTAATTGCAATAACTTTGGACATATTGAAAAATGGTGTAGGACTCAATTCCAAATAGGTTCAAGGCAATACGTTCAAGCAGTCTCAAGGCAAGAAGGTCAAACAGGTTCAAGACAAGAAGATCAAGTAACTCATCAAGAAAAGGATATCAGAAAGAAGTGGAAGGAAGTTGACAAAGGAAAGGAACAATGTAATATGGGAGTAAAAATACTCCCACCCCAAAATTAATCACCTCAAGAGAGAAGGTGGTGGGGGGGCTAAGCTTAAGAGTCATATCTTTTAGCCCCATAGGTGTCCCTTTTTGCCATTGATGTCAAAGGGGGAGAGATTTGAGTAAGGGGGAGAGCATTGAGTTAGGGGGAGCAGCCTCCAAAGAGAGCATTGAGATAGGGGGAGCAACCTCCATAGAGAGTATTGAGTCAAGGGGAGCAACTTTGATTCTCAGAGATGGTTTTTGCAGTGATTGTGGTGTTTTGCATTAGAGGTGTTCCCATCAATGACAAAGGGGGAGATTGTTGGCAATTTGAGTTATTTTGTGTTGTCATTGATGTCACATGGATCACATTGAGTTTTGGTGGCAAAAGCACTTCATAAATATTCATTTATGACATTTTTGAGAGCATGGATATATACAGGGTTTTGTGGCACAAGAGGCATATAATATTTAATTTTTAAATATTATATTAATGGTTTTTATTAAAACCAATGGTAAAGGTTTTTATTAAAACCAATGGCAAGGGTTTTTAATTAGACCAATGGAAAGGGTTTTTATTAAAACCATTGGAAAGGGTTTTTCATTAAAACCAATGTGCTAAGACATCTCCAAATGATGATGGATGAAAAGGTTTTTTCAATAAAACCTAGGTGCAAAAATTTTCATGGAAAAATTCAAAAGAACGAAGGAGATATCCCAATTCAAAGATAAGAGATGAATTATTAAATATTTATTTAATAATTCTAAGGTCTAAAGTTTAATTAAATTATCCACCGACGTGCAAAGGTTAGGGTGGCAAATCAAAGTTTACCGACGTCATTCGAAGGTATTGAAAGGCATATAAATCAAATAAGACTTTGGTTATTTCGTTGAGGAGATAGGAGAATAATCAGCGCATGAGAGAGAGTCATCGAAGGGAGGCAACATAGAGGTAAAATGAAATATTGAACTCAAGGGCAAAGACAAAATTAGAAGTTATCAAAACTGATGTCACACTGGACAACGTAGCATAGTTGGTAGGGCATCATCTTTGCATAGGAGAGGTTTGTGTTCGAATCCCGCCAGGAGCAAAAGTTTTTTGTGAGAGATTGATTTCATTTTGACAGCCGAGCGTAGATATTAAAGGAAGTATTTGGGATTGAATCCCAATATGGGCCAACGCTCACGTGGTAAGCACTTCACAGCGCAAGCAAGGAGGAACAGAGTTCGACTCCCACGAAGGTGTGAAGGTGCATTGATTTTTGGGAAAAACATTGATGATTTCGAAGGTGGTAAAGGTGCATTGATTTTTGGCAAAGACATTAACATTTTCGAAGGTTTTAGAGGCTATGAACTTCATAAAAAGGTATTTATCTCTAGCGCATGGTAATAGTTGATATTACTAAAGTTGTGGTGCATTAAAATCATTTTTAGCCAAAATTAGGGAGTCATAAGGTATTTGTTGAAAATAAATGATTGTTGTGTGTGCTTAGGGAGATATAAGGTGTTGAGATATTATTTGTTATTGCTATGTGTATTTAGGGAGTTATAAGGTGTTGAATTAAATAATTGAAAATTATTGTGTGTACTTGTGGAGTTATAAGGTGTGAAAACAAATAAATAAAAGCATAGGTGCTTGTTGTTTATGTTAATGAATTTAGGGAGTTATAAGGTAGTAAAGTGTTGAACATGTATATGTCCTAGTGCATGGTTTGATTATGAAATTAAACTAGGAACTTGAGACCTAGTTAATTGCTACCTTGAGTTAGAAGACATGCACATGAGTTAGGGTTTGAAGTTGAAGACAAATTGCTTGATTATGTGCCTTGACTATTGAGAGGAAGTGGATGGATTAGAAAATCAATTTTATGGATAAAATTGATGCTTGAGTTCATAATTGCTTTAGTGGAGTTCATTGAGAGTATTGCCACTATTGAGGAGGTTTTTGCTATTGCTTTGAGGAGAGTATTTTTGGTTACTTGTTGAGTACATTGCCTCTATTTGAGACCATTGAGGAGATCATTTGCTAGTCACTTGTGGATACATTTATCTTTCATTTGAGGAGATCATTGTTGGCTATTTGAGAGCTCTTTTCTTGAGGGAGTTGTGCTTGTTTCTTGAGAGCTTATTGACATTGCATGAGGAATATATTATTGAGAACCTATTGCTATTACTTGTGGAGATTGTCCTTGGTTGGTTGAAGTCCTCATTGTTATTTCTTGGAGAGGTTTTCATTAGAGAGCTCATTTGCCATACATTTGAGAGTATATTGTTGAGCATTGTTGTCATCCATTTGAGAGAGTATTTGTCATACATTGTTGAGATCATTGTGGATCATTGTTGTCATCCATTGAAGAGTACATTGCCATTCATTGTTGAGTTCATCATTGAGCCTTGCCTTCATTGATTTGTGGTTGAGATTTGAGTGCTACTTGAGAGTGATTGGTTGAGCCTTTGAGAAGGCTTTTGGGACAGAATTTTTGGATAGATTTGAGACAACTTTTGTGCATGATTGGTTGAGCCTTTGAGAAGGCTTTTGGGATAGAATTTCTGGATATATTTGAGATAAATTTTGTGCATTATTCATTGAGCCTTTGAGAAGGCTTTTGGGACAAAATTTTTGGATATATTTGAGACAAATTTTGTGCATGATTGGTTGAGCCTTTGAGAAGGCTTTGAGGACATATTTGGGACAGCATTTGAGCATCATTGCTTGAGCCTTTTGTGAAGGATTTGAGGACAGATTTGGAATAACATTTGAGCATCATTGCTTGAGCCTTTTTGTGAAGGCTTTGAGGAACATATTTGGGACACATTTGAGATCATTTTATAATAGAAAGATAGCATATCAATAGGATTATTTGAGCCTTGTGAGAAGGAATTGAGGAAGATATATGAGCAATGAAAGAGATAGAACAAAAATAGAAAAATATCATCAACACTAGTTGCCTAGTTGAGCAGATCAGTGGAGTGCCTAGATGAGCAGATCAGTGGATTGCCTAGATGAGCAGATCAGTGGATAGCCTAGCTAAGAAGATCAGTGGATAGCCTAGCTAAGAAGATTAGTGGATAGCCTAGCTGAGTAGATCAATGGATAGCCTAGCTGAGCAGATTAGTGGATAGCCTAGCTGAGCAGATCAATGGATTGCCTAGCTAAGTAGATCAGTGGATAGCCTAGCTGAGCAGATCAGACAGCCTAGATTTGAGAAGATCAAAGTAATCATTTGTATTGGGATAAGGATCCCTATTTCTTTGTGAAATATTATAAGGATATTATCTTGTGGACTACCCCACATTGGGGGAACCACGTTAAATATTGTGTCTCAATTGTGTGTGGTGATTTGTGCACTTGCTTACTATTGCTATCTATGTTATTAATGCACACTATTGTATTTGGTAATTGCAATTGAGGACACTAATTGATATTGGTTTGGAAAGAAATTAAAAAGTGGGTGCTATACTTTTCACCCCCTCTCAGTATAAGCTTGTGTTATTTAGGAAAAGCTAGCTTCAGGTGTCCTATATCACCTAGTGACTTAGTCCAACTAAAATTTAAACCTAAGATTGGATAAAAATTTGTGGATCCCATATATTAGCAATGGGCTAAAATAATCCCACCTGACATCAGGGTATGCTTATGTTTTATCTTAATATACTCATGTGTACACACAAGGATAATGAATAGCTAGGGCCTATCCTAGAGAAAGCCTTACATTTCAAAAGTCTAGTATGGTTAGTATACAACTTTTGATAAGTCAATTAGGGTGTTTGAGTCTCATGGAAAACTCAAAAATCTCTCTAATAGCAACAAATATCAAATATCATAAACCATCAAAGGTAAAAGTTATTGTAAATCATCAAATTGCAAAGTATCCAATAAGCGATACATCATTAACAGTAAGCACAATCAAGATATAGGATAGATGTCGGATGGATATCAAAAATGATATTTGGACAACCATTGACTGTATCATGCATATCATTCAAAAGTGCAAAAAGAAAATATAATGACATATTGCATCCTTCGCATCATAACATCACACATCATTGCATTTCATATATGGGTGATTAATTGATCAAATTATTATTATGAGGATTTCCAATTACATTCATGATTTTTAAATATTTTGTGGTGTCATCCATTATATTGTTAAACACATATTACATTCATTCCTTATGTTTTAAGTGATTAAATCATACAAGTTCATTTAATTTAGATTACCATCGTGTAAATAAAACATTACATACATTAATGCATACAATAAAGCAATATCAAATATGCATTAAAGAGATAGCATCACATCCATATGCATCCATCATAAATAGCACATCTAAACATCTAGATCACTGCATATCATCATCATCATAAATAAATTAGCTATCTAGTGCATGCCATCTATACATCACATCATATAACATCAAATTAACATAAGTATTGCATCCATGTGCATCACATAAAATCAAAAATACACAAATAAATGAGTACACATAATGAGCCAAAATGATCAAATCTCATATATATATGTGTCTGAAATGAGTACGTAAAGTATATAAAAAAAATACCTACAAGTTACATCTGTGTAGGTCCTCGACCTTACACAAAAATAGTACATCAAAATAGCAACCCATGTGTATGTTATGGAGGGCCTGCAACCCCAGTCGAAGAATCACCAGTATCACCTCTGTCATCCTAGTGCCTCCAGTGTGAGCTAGCACCATGTGTACTAGAGGAAATATCTGTCCTCTCAGTCCTATGAGTCCTATGATTCGAGCTCATGGATGACTGCCTTGTAGTCCTAGATCTAGTCCACTGGGACCCTGAAGCATGTGGATCCTCTAGAACCTACCCACCTATAAGTATAATCCATCCCTCCAACTAAGATATGTGAGCTACACTTGCATAGCATAAATCATTCCCCTCCTGTATGAGGGAAGTAAACTACCTAACTCGACCATAGGGTTACGACCTCCTGGTAGTCCAAGTGCTGGTACTAAAGGTGGTGCCATGACAACATGAGAAGATGATGGGTCACCTCTTTGAGCCTAGGACTAAGCCAAGTCCCTCTCTACTACAACCACCACTCATCATGTCTCTACTAGCTCAAGTGCTCTGGTCAGCTCCAAAACTTTCCCCTTTGCTATTGTAGCACACTCTATCATAGTTATGGCCTACTGTTGGGCCTCTTAAAGTTGCCTCTCCCTATCATATAAATTCACCTCTAAAATGGTGATAGATGTATCCCATTGTAACTGTTGAGATTGTAGCCTCCCAACCTGGCTCTACAAATATGCTACCTGGGCTAGAAACTACTCTACCTCACTATCTGGAGATACCTCACCCTCATCTAGGCCCTCATCCTTGGCCTCCACTGGTGGTGCATCCTTTACACCCCATCCAACCTCAGTCTATGGGCACACATTACACTCTGGATCAGCCTCCACCACCACATCAACCTGACCAAGAGGTCCAGATCCCTACCACTAAAATAGGGACCACTAGGTATCATACACTAGGGTGGTCCTAGCAACAGTAACTCCAAACTCTTAAAAATAATCTATAGCATTTCCTAGAGCTGTAAGTAGCACCCACTATAGATCGGTCTCTAGAACTATTCGCCAATAGATAGAGGCAGGTCTAGAATGTCTTGTACCATGCCAAACTATCATAGGACCCGCGAGTAGAACTAGTACTCATAGATTTTAGCCTTGTAGCTGAGTAACCATTTGTCCTATCGAGCCTTACGCAACTGCTCGCCAGCGTCAATCCACGTAGGGTAATCCATGTATGGATGCCATTCAATATCCCCAAGGCTTAGTGTTGCAAATCGACTAATGTAATGATCAATATCCCCATCGTGGGACCTACTCTAGAAATCCTCCTCCTCATGAGGCTAGCATGTCGTATAACACCAGCATACGACAGGAATAGAAGTAATAGCTAGAGGTAGCTCTACAGGTCACTTGATCTGGATGTGTTGGCAACCATAGATTTGTAGGAGTATACTGTAACTGATGCCTACTCGACTTCTACTTGTAATCTGAAATAGCTCCTGGTAGAGCTGGCATAGTAACGTGCTCCCCTACGCTAGGAGCAATGGCTTAGCTGTAGAGCTCTGAATGATCCTCCTAAAATAGGCCAAAAGGTTCCAAGGGATCCTCACACTTGAGGAGTTTGGAAGGACAATATGAATGATCAGGTGCATGAAAAATTCCTCTCGAATAGAGAAGACCTACTCCCCATACCAGTATCCAATGTGAACACCTCCATAGCTGATCTTTCGTTGGGCCTCTAGAATCTGATCATCGAAGATCTCATAAAAAATATCTCCCCTACTCTAAAATGTAGAGGAAGTGATGACCTCACCATCAATAGGGATCCTAAATATTTTGTATATGTCCTCGAGTGTAATGGTCATTTCACCTATTGGCAAGTGAAATGTATTGGTCCGGGCATTCCAGCTCTAGGCCAACATAATCATGTAAGCTTGATCTATCCTAATAGTGGGTAGATCCAAAACTTAGTTGAATCCTATGACTCTAAACCACTCCCACTCCCCATCATTTAGTAGTGGGTGAAGAGTGTTAAGGAGCTCTAGGTCCCTAGCTATAGAGGTGAGTATCTGCAAAGAGATATAGTATAAGGAAAAATCCAACTAAAGGCTAATTAAACAGCTAAAAATGACCTAAAAAGAGATAAATCAATAATAAAATAGCTAAAAATGCAAAATTATGCTAAGCATAATCAAAAAATTTAAAAATACATCTCATAGGTGCAATAAGTGGCATTAACTACCAAGAAAATCATAAAAAAATTGAAAATTTTGAAAAAATTTCACCAAAAAGGGGAACCGCAGGTCAAATGCGCGGTCCACCCAACGATAAAATTTTTTACCATTTTAATTCAAACCTAATCCAAGCTGATACCTGCGGTACCAAATAAATCAAAGAAGAACTGCAACTAGCAGTTGCGGTCTAGGGATATGACCCATTTCGGGTCTTTTCCTAGCCGAAAAAAAAAATAATAATCTAAGCTAACCTAACCTAGGGTGTGGTTCATTACCAAAATTTTAGTGTGATTAATTAACCAATTAATTAATTTGGTTAATTTTATTGGTAATGAATGCGAGGACTTGGTTTCAAATTACCTTGCCCGCACTGAGGCCTCGGTTGGAAGAAGGTTGTCTGTGGTCTGCCATTCTAATGTGTGAAAGGTAATAGGGTTTTAGTTGTGTCAATTTTAACTCTCACACCTCTCAAAGATCTTAAAATTATAGTCACTATCAAGGAATAATGAGGAATTTTGAAAATTATAGATTTTTAAACCTTTTTCTATTTCTGTTAAACCACAGCTAACACCCGTGGTCTCAGGATTTCCGCTCGTGGGTCAAACCTGTAGTTCCCAAAATTTGAAAATTCCAACCATAGACTGCACCTATGGTTTGCAAATGGTATCAAAAATACAAAAATCCCACCATGGGATAGTCTTAAATCATAAATTAATGTCTCATAATGGATCAAATTTTAATAAAAGTAATCAATTTAAAAATTTTGTGATGATCAAGAACCAGGATCCAATTAAAAATAAAATATCTGGCCGAGATTATAAAGTACATTCAACCAAGCTCATTACTATGAAAATCCTTTCATGGAGCACCGCACCTCCCATCCAAATACATAAATTCAATTCCAAATTCAAAACATTCAAAAAAATCAAATAATCAAAAGCCAAATGCACCTCATATTCAGTTATTTACTCTATACATTGTGCGGTTGCAACGACTTGCACTCCATGTAATATGGTGAGATGAGTAAATAATCATAAGGATATTTGGGGTAAAATTATCATCATTGATTTGATATGCTTCTTTTTAATTTCGAAGAAGGCCTTTGAGGCTGAATTGCTCCACAGGAACAAGGCATTTTATGGCATTTTTTCTATGATATCTTTTTTAGCAAATCATCGACAGAATTGATTCAACACAAAATTAATTATATTTGCATAATTTTGATTCCCTAAGATGGGTATTATAGCCCGACTACTCCATGGGATAGAAATATGCAATTACTATTAATAATTGGAATCATAAGTTGAACTAGGCTTAGCCAAGTAATTAAGTGCTTAATTCTAAGTTTTTTTAGATCATTCATTGTGGTCAAGCGACCTCGTCACTTCATACATTATAATTACCCTCATAAAATCATCACTTGAAGGGGTAGTCATAATAAAAAATCATAATCAAAAGTATTAGAAGATCCCAGAGATCGTAGATCCCTTGATCTTGTCAAAATTGTATTCGTCCTTGTGAATCACTGTCAACAACTATCATAAGCTTATCCCTTTGCTTAGGGTAAATAGAAAATATGATAATTTTTTTGTAACTCTTATTCTTTTGGTTATATGGGCCTAACCATTGTAGTGCCAAAGCTACTAGAATTTCTAATGAAAAGTGCAAAATATTTCAAATTTAAACCTCCAAAGAGTTGGAAGCAATGATTCTAGGATGCACATCCTTTTACTGGACCTAAGGCATCTAATGTTGATCTGACTAATGATCATCATAGAACCTTCAAAATCATTTTAGGAGGTTTATTTTTGCTCATGCATTGTTCAATATCACAACACATATCAAAAGGGGTATCTTTAGACACCTAAAATGCATCATGTTGATGGCGACTACTCATATGGACATGCTACAAGACCATATGGAAGATCTTGGATAGACTCCAAGATAGAGCAATGGTTCTAACCACTCAATTTGGTCTCCTTGGCCTATTCATTCTAAACCACAGCTGAGACCTATAGTCTATAAATTGAACCATGGATGAGACCTATGGTTTATAGTCTGGATCGTAGTTGTCACCTACGGTCTGAACTGAAGTTTAGTTGTCCTTCATCCGAGCCAAATCAGTTTGAATGACCATTTGATCTAGAAGAAGGTGGTTAAATAATGGAATCTTCCAATCCAACTATCCTAACCACCCCTTCTTATTCTTGGCTTCTCCATGAAGCCACCCCTAGCCCTTGGGTAGTCCTATAAGTACCCCTCATAAATAGGGCAAAAGTATCAACAAAGTATGGGATATTAGAGCAGCGAAACCCTGTCAAATTGTACACTCATATTATAGTATTGAGAGATATTTATTGTCAATTCCTTTGCTAATTTGTCAAGCATCATGTCAAATTATGTCATGGATGCCCTAAGGATATATAATGCCAAGAAACATTAATTTGGGTAAGCAGAGGCCCTATCAAGAAATTCAACCACAAAATCTATTAGAGGACATCGAGGCAATCCTTGATCATCAATTGGACAAGGAAGTTCAATCCCATACCCATGATTTGGAGAGCAAAACTACTTGGTTGCTCACCGTGGCTTTTATCTATAGTTTACAGTGCAAACCACTCATCAAAGATATGATTTGCAATAGGTGTTATATCTCCTTACTGTTTCTTTTCTAGTATGCTTAGCTAGGTTAGATTAATTTTTTTAGCACTTTATTTGGTAGTTTAGAGACTTTGACTAACCGAATTACATATTTGAGTAGATTTACTTCATTATAGCATTTATAAAATTAATGGCCTCTTTCCATGCTTTCATGCTTTATTTCATATAAGTAGACCATTAGGTATTTATCTATATTGTTATTTTATGCATATCTAAGAATCTTTATCAATTTGTAGACACCAAAACAACACCAATCCGATTATGTGGCTACAAGCACTGACTGAATTGCCATACATAGCCCCTAGGGCAGTCCTAGGAGGTTAAACAGTGGTCCTAACCACTCCCAAAGCAATTTTTGAAGGTTAGAGGTCAATTTGGAACCTTTCAAGCATTATGATCCCTATTCGTTCCACCCTGGGATGATTATAATGCTATTCACCCCACCCCGGGACGATTAGCAACAATCGCTCCAGGGTGGGACCAATAGTAGGCTTGATAGGCAAAAAGTCAAACCTTGACAAATGGAAGCCCAAATCCATGACTCAACTCCACCTCCAAGGCATGGGAGTGTGAGTGAGCATTTCAAAGCTCAAAGAGGCAGTCATGGAGGCATAAATCAAGGAGCCATTAATCAAGGAGTAATATTCTCTCCCCTAACAAGGCATGATGGCTAAGTGGCACCCCTGCATGCGCATTCAAAAGAGACCCTCAGGTGTATAAAATGGTGAGCCTTCTCACCCCACAAAAATAGAGAAGAAGAATTTGGAGCAATGGAGTGCTACCAAATTATACCCCCAACCCTCATTGTGCTTCCTACATCCTTGATCTCTATTTTGGAAGGGAGGTCATCGAGTGAATACTAGGAGCGCAATCCGGACCCAAAACCCAAATAATCATCCACAATCCCACATAAAATTTACCGACACAACCCCCTATGAGGTTTTGGACCCATACCAAGTGGATTGGTGTCAAAACCAAGCCCCAAACGACGGGCGTCCTGCCCCTGAGCGCCCCTCGCACTGTTGCAGTCCTAATTGCCCCACCCCGAAGTGATTAGAAATCTACATTATATTTATTTACTCTTTCTTTTGTATCATGTTGTATGTGATTTTTTTATGCTGATGTTCAATTTTCACTGCATTCTGACCTGTTTTGACTATGTTTTTATCGTTTTACGTGTTCACTAACCTACATGGAGCGCCTTCAGATATAGGACAATCTGGGTAGAATCTTCCAAATCCAAACTTTTGGGTCATCTCAAAATGCCCCATTTTACCTAATCCCAAGTTTTTAGGTATTTTGGAGGCCTCTGGAAAAGACATTTGGGAGGTCACTTTCACACATTTTGTAATAGTCGCTAGCGTCCCACCCCAGAGTGATTAGAAATCCATGCATGATTTCCTTAATATTATTTTTGCAATGTGTCCCTAATGATTTTTGGATGCTCCTATTCAAGTTTCATCTCATTCTAACATGTTTTGATCTATGTTTTATTATTTCATGTATTCACTAGTCAGAGGTCTTGGGGATTGCATGTTTCCTTCCATCCGCATATGCTATTAACCGTTTGCTATTTCTCTGTATGTAGGATCTCAAAACCAAAGGGTAAAAAAGGAATGAAAGATGCACTCACATAGGTGACGATGACGTTTGGCCTACCCATTTTGAATGTGGGCACGCAAAAGATCCCGAAGGGAAGCATACCATTCGTTGGTGTAACAAAATTGTATCGAACACTCCGAGTCCCTAAAATGGGGGGAATGTATTTTAACCAAATCACAAGCAACATTAATAAAATAGGTTGCAGTTTAGTTTTGCTTTACATCTCGTTTCATTGCATTTTTTTCCCTTTTCATGCACTTGTTCTTCGCATTTTCGTAGGACTTAGCGTTTCATTATACATCTACTTTTGTTTGCATCGCACCCAGTACTCTGTGCTTTCGTATTCTATGGTAGGTGTCAAAAATAGAGTGATACCACTTTCGTACCGCTAATGTTCCATGTACTGTTCTGCTCTTGCGTACCAATAGTTTCCCTCATGTAAGGGCGGGTATATTGAGAGGTTCGGTATAACGGCCTAGCAGTGGTATATTGAAGGGGCAACCATTTTGGAGATATAAGAGCCCTCATCATGCATGAATAATTTTTTTTTTTTTACACAATTTGCACAACAAAAATCAAAACACACTAAACCATATTTAGGACACACATTTAATCTGTAAACAAGATAATCATTTCTTTGTTTGTATGGTCCCTTTTGTTTGGTGTAGCATAAAAAATCGTAAAGGAGATAAAAACATACATATCTTGTAGATAACCACCACCATGGTGTATATCTATAGCCAAGACAAATCATGGGTATAAGCTGCAAAAAGTGTACAAGGAGGCACAAGTCACCTCCGTTATAGCCCCAAGGACTTGGTCATACCACCTTGGCAGCCTGACCCACAAAATAGTCCACATCATACCATTACGGAATAGGACTATAGAGGCACCCCTTTGAGGGGCACTCCCATTCAACATGGACCCTCTCAAGAGGAGTACAGACATGGGAAGACCCCCTTAGACACTCATTATGAGTGGCCACCGCATGATGAAGCGTTGGAACAGCATAGGGTTCATAAGGAGGGCCCACATGATTATATCATCCCTCCTCTACCCCTCATTACTGTTAGAACTAATAGGCCAAATCCAGAGCGTAAGGCTCTTCAGACAGGGTGGGCCAACTCTGCCCACCCCTTTCACATGTACGAAAGGGATCATGAGGAAAACCACTATATTTCTTAATAGCAATACATAGCACGAGAGTAATGTGCCTCTATCAAGATCACCTACTGAGGCTAGAGCCTCAGGTGAATGCTGCTAACCTCGACAAAGGGAAGTGACCTATAGAGATCTCAGATCACCACAATCAAGATAGATATGTAGGGGAGGCATCTAGGCCTCCTAGACCTAATACAGTGAAACAAATAGACTTGGAATTTGCCAAACATGCCATCCACCAAGTGCAAATCATGCAGCTTGAGCAAGATTAGCAATAGTTAGAGCACCTATATCATCTTAGCAAAGAGCACATTCAACGTCAGAAAGATGAGTTGCTCCAGAACACTATGCATGAGAGGATTCCAACCCCTCACATGCATAAGATAGAAATTTATGAGAGGCACAACACCTTGGTGCGATATAGGTCTCCATGACATTATCAAGCATTGCATCCAAGACCTCCTAGACCTGAGCGAGAGGCCACTCCTAGAACCAATGACAGGTGCCTTCCTTAGGCATCCACCCATGTTTATATGTCATGCCCAGGAACTCCTTAAGAAGCCTATGAGGAATTTGAGCGGGAAGAAGAGCGAGCTGAAATTCCCTACCAAGGTAGGGGGGTGCTATCCAGCTACCCCTCCATAGGCCTCAAGTTCCCCATAATTCACAATGGGAACAAACCAAGGAGGAAGAGATCAAATCCTCCAATGCATACAAAGTGTTGCTAGAGCACTTAGATTCTATGGATACCAAGACTTATGGGCCCCAAAAGCCCACATTATGCCAACTTTGCAGTCACCCTGTGCATCCTTCAATGTCGGCACCCCCATACCCTGAACACTTCAAAATGCCCCAATTAGTGATTTTTAGAGGGGATGAGGATGCCCAAGAGCATGTGACAAGATTCCTAAGTCAATGCTTTGGCATTCAAGACAATGATGCATTGCTTCTAAGAACTTTTATAACCATGTTTGCAGGCCCTGCCTCGGATTGGTTTACCCAATTGCCGAAGCATAGCATCAGTAACCTAGACTAGCTAGTGGACGCATTCCTCGAACATTTCATCTTCAACACCAATAAGAAGGCATCATTAAGAGACCTAGCTAGCCTCAGGCAGAATGAGGAGGAAACCATGGTTGCTTATGGAAATCGATGGAGGATGTTGCTTTCAAAGCTACCTTACCTCCCTCCCATGGCCGACCTGACCCAAATGTTCTTGAAGAGTTGCCTAAGGTCGATCTCCATGCTATTGCAGCTACAACAATATGCCACTCTCGAGGAAGCCCTGGTGCAAGCCAAGATAATTGAGGAGATCAAGATACAATATGGTGAGATTGCCAAGCCGTGCAAGAAAGAGTGGCCCAAAATACCAAAACTGGGCCCACATAACCGAAACCTACCATGGTCAATTAGGTTGACATAAACATACCAAAGCTTGCACAAACGACATAGCCCCCAAAGGCTAATTATTAGGCAATTCCTCTTGACAGCTATGAAAAGGAAAATCATAAGCAAGAGCATAATCAGCAGCGTCATCATAGGCGATAATTCACACACTTCACAGAGTCTAAAGACTCCTTGTTTGACCGCTTGTTCATGGTAAACTTGATAAACTTGCCGAAAAGTCGACCCGTAGACCCCAATGCACCAAAACCCAAGGGCTATAGGGAAGACTTATATTGTATATTTCACCGATAGAAAGGACACGACATCTACGCATGTTAGAAATTCAAAATATTAGTGTAGGACCTGATAGAAAAAAAAAATGCTAGCAGTGGATAATCTCATAGCACTGAGCAACCAACAGATGGAGATCTTCAAATACCCCCTGCCTACCCATGATGTGCAGGCAAACATTTTACAAGTAAATGAGGTGACACAAATTTGCCCCATGCAAGGGTACGTAGGGATGATAAGCATAGTGACATGAAACAAGAGATACCCAAGCACAACTGCCCCCACTACAACTATAGGAGATGTTCCATCAATGTCACAACTCCCACAACACCCTACACAACCTCCCTTGCCTAGACCAGTAGCCATGATTCGAACTAAACTTACTCAAAGTTTAATGACCACATCGACTAGACTAGGCTCTCCATTTATGAGCTCATCCAATAATCACCACCCCATCGGGAGGCTCTGATGGAGATAGTCAAAGCCATCAAGCTATAGTCCCACGAAGCAAATTCTTACAACAACTTTGTGGTACATGTAAAACAATGCACAGAACTAGTCATAACATTTAGAGAAGATGAATTGAAATCGATGACTGGTGATATGATGGATCCACCCTTGCACATCATTGCACGGGTCAATGGGATTCCATTCAAGAGGGTGTTGGTGGACACTGGCTTGTCCAACAATATAATCACAACGATGGCATTAAAACACCTTAAGCTCCTAGAATCTCATATTGTGGCCTCCACCTATACTCTTCGGGCATTCAATGATGCATTATGCTTGATGGTTGGTACAATTTTCCAGCACATCCAAGTGGGAAAAAATACTATTCCTACGTTGTGTCACATCCTCGAGGATGAGATGGCCTACAATATCCTACTAGACCAACCTTGGATCATGGAAATGAAGTGTGTCCCTTTGATAGCCCACCAATACCTAAAATATACATACGAAGGGCAAGTATATGTAGTCCCAGCAGACTTAGAGACCTTTAAGTATTACAGTGTGGTGCAGCTGATGCCACAATTGACTCTTCCATCGACACATTTGGAATTTCAATTGAATCCATCCAAACAGGGTCCAATTCTACCTACATCCCCACTATTAGGTCCCTCGACTCACCAATCGGGCCCATATTCATCGTCTATTCCTTCACCAATGATGCCACCTATGGTGGCCACACCGAAGGACAATAGGAATAAGCCCCTAGAAGAGATACCACCATTAGTCTCAACCATATCTATCGAAGAGGTGCCCAGCCGAATGGAAATCGAGACACCTGGTTCACCCAACATGGAGTGGACTCAGGAAGAACTCCCATTCACTCCCCTTTAACCATCGTTGATTACCATTGAGATGGCCAATATGGGCCTAGGTGAGTACCTAGTGCAAAACATTATGGCAAAACCCACGCTTGAATCCATGCAAGACATGGGGAGACCTCACCTCCCCTTAGGCTACCCACCAAATCAGAAAAACTTTGTATATGGGGGCCTCAACAATGACATCGAACCTTACCTACAAGAGGAAGAGGATGAAAAGCCATTTTCTTAGAATGTCGACTATCTATCCAACCCAGACTTCACCTTGAAATACCTTGGCCAATGTAATTGGCATGGATATGGATTGGGTAGATACGAACAAGGAATGCGCATTCTTTGTCAACCAAGATATCAGATGCAATATGATAAATTAGGAGTAGGTTTCAACCACCCTTTGCCCCTTGACATCTTGGTAGAAAATATGCAAGGCCTAGGGCTAGGAAACAAGGATGGGTTGGCACAAGATCCATATGCCAATCCCAACACAAAATATACATTGGGGGATTATCTCCCATTGTTAATAACAAACCTTGTTGACCTCAACAACTCCTTCCCTTCGATAGAGAAAGGGAAAATTTCAAGAACTTAACTCAAAGAGGGATATAGAAAAGGTCAAGGAGGATTTTCTGAAGATGATTTAGAGTATGAGGTAGCACCTTGGGACCCTTTTGAATTCGATAGCAATCACTCACAAGTGACACCCATAGATGACTATCAGGAGAACTTCATGATAATGTTCCCATTGAATTCTTCAATAGAGCAATTACCACCTCAAGAGAATCTGGTCCTCTCGCAGAGATCGGAACAACCCAGATGGGACCAAATTAACTTGCTCAAACATAATGAGCCTCACATACCGCACATAGTTGTCGAAGCTAATGAAGGCCTATGGATCTCTGATAACGATTATGAGGATGAGACTAAGATGGCATATATCAACCATATGTGACAACAACAACACCCCATGGACATTGATGATATGTTTGAATAGCTAAACATGGGGCCAAGGCATAGGTGGAATTTGAACCAAGCATAGTTGGACCAAGTACTGCATTCACCACTTTAGGCACACAGAGAGCACCTTCCACCCAGAGACCCTATAGAGCCATCAGTGCCAAGGGTAGACCCCATCCTTCTATATGCACATAGGGCTGATCCATTTGTGCCAATACCCATAGAGCCAGATTCGGGGTATAAGGATCACCAAGGAAGTCTGAGTCAATGCCCCCATGATAATGGAGACCAAATTCATTAAATCAACATGATCTCCATTGACTTAACCTCCCCCATCCACAATCCAGTAAATCTAGCATGACCATTGTATCTAGACCTAGATTTCATAGACTAGGATCACGCTAACTTGCCACCATCCGCATCAGAGTACTGGCCTTGCGGTGAGATGCTTCACTTCACCCCAAGACCAACTCAGGATATCTTCCATGCTGAAGAGGAACCCGACGTTCCCAATGTAGATTTAAATTCATAAAATGATATCCACATGATCCCAACTCCACACTAGTTGGAGGACAGGTCCCACATGTTAGTCAAAGAGATGACTGATGTAGACATCGACCCTGATCCAATGAATCCATAGATCATCAAGCTGGGGGTAAGTCTATCCCCCGAAGAGCAAGCCAATTACATTGCCCTTCTCAAAGAGAAGAAGGAGGTTTTTGCATGGTCCTACAAAGACATTCCAGGGCTAGACCCGCAACTAGTCACGCATAATCTAACGCTTGATCCGACAGTCAAGCCAGTCAAGAAAAAGCTACGTAAGATGCACCCAACAGTGGCCTTAATGGTCAAATATGAGCTACAAAAGCTATTGGATGCACAGTTTTTCATCTACATAGATTACCCACCATGGTTTTCCAACATGGTACCCATCAAAAATCCTGATAGGAGGATTCATATATGCACTGATTTTCGAGATCTAAACAAAGCGAGTCCTAAGGATGATTTCCCCTTGCCTAGTATCGATGCATTGGTAGATGCTACAACAGGCCATAAAATGCTTTCCCTCATGGATGGTTTATTGGGATACAACCATATTCATATCAATCTTGATGATCAACTAAAAATGGCGTTCACAACACCTTGGGGGACATTTTGTTATAAGGTCATGCCCTTTGGCCTTAAAAATGTTGGTGCCACCTACCAATGCACTATGACATACATCTTCCACGATCACATGCATAAAAATTTGGAAGATTATATGGATGATTTGTTGGCCAAATATCTTTTGCACCCAGATCATCTCGATGACTTACGCAATATCCTTGATCGCCTCATCGAACACAAAGTTAGGATAAACCCCAAGAAGTGCATATTTGGCATCACATCTAGAAAAATCTTGGGTTTCATAGTCTCAAAATGAGGCATTGAGGTGGATCCAAATAAAGTCAATGAAATCCTTGAAATGCTTCCTCCAACCACCATAAAGCAGCTTAGAAACGTGTAGGGTAAGGTCACGTCAATCAAGCGCTTCATAGCGCAACTATCTGACAAGTGCTGACCCATGAATAAATTATTACACAAGGGGGTAGCATTTCATTTGGATGACGTGTGCTAGTATTCCTTCGATGAAATTAGATAATACTTGGCTCCATCGCCAGTATTGGAACCACCTAGACCAGGAGTACCATTCTATTTATACATCTCAGCTATCAAGGTGGCACTGGATGCCATGCTAGCCTAGAAAAATGAACTACATAAAGAATAGGCTAATTACTATCTCAACCACACTCTGGTCAGTTATGAGTTTAACTATGCATACGTTGAGAAGCTATGCTTGGTAGTGATATTTACCACCAAAAAGATATGACATTACATGTTGAGCAATACGATGTATGTTGTATCTAAGAAGAATCCATTGTGTTACATGATGAGTCATACTTATCATAGTAGCCACATGGCAAAATGGATCATGTTGTTGATAGAGTTTGATATCAAATTTATTGGACATAAGTCCATCAAAGGTCAAATCATCACCGATCAACTAGCAGAGGCTCCTCTCGAATATGATCAGCCTATGACCATAGAGCTTCCCGATGATGGGATCTTCCATGTCTTAGAGTCGCCAGATTCTGATGAGCCTGAGTCACAGGATGAAAAAACCCTATTTTTCGATGGTTCTAAATGTGAGCAAGGGGGTGGCATAGGAATCGTATTCTTCACACCACAAGGGGCTCCAATGCCTTTATCATTTAAACTTGATTTCCCATGCACCAATAACAATGTGGAATACGAAGCCCTGCTCATATGTCTTTATACAGCCATCACCATGAACATCAAATGCTTGAATATCTTTGGTGATTCACTATTAATTGTCAACCAAGTGAAAGGGGTATTCCAATGCAAATGCCAAGTTCTACAGGACTACAAAGCCCTTGTGGATAAATTCTTGGCAAAGCTTGAATGGTACGACATTAAGGCACTCCATCGATCATCGAATCATTTTGCGAACACTATGGCCTCCTTGGGGTCACTAATCCCATAAGACATTTCTGGTGATATGACAACCATTCAAGTCAAAACATTATCGCAATCCATGATGGAGCGTGCAAGCTCTGACCTAACACCAGGAATCCACCTAATCTAGATTGAACCATCTTAGGATAGGTTCTCTTGAATCCATGATAGTCTGAATCACACCAACTGGGGGTCCTTGTTCTCCTTGACCCCTCTTAATAGCAACACAATGCTATTCTTACAAGTTCTTTCCCGCTCAGCTTTTGCTAGGGATGAACTTCAAGAGGGATTGGTCATTCATACCATCGATGTTTTTGATCAGTAATATTGGCACACATCCATAAGAGACTACCTCAAGTTGGGTAGCCTCCCACTTGGATTGTCACATGCCACGAAAATATCATTCAAACAGAAAGCAACAAAACATGTCTTGCTAGGAGACATTTTGTACCATCGAAGCTATGACGGAATCCTCCTTTGTTACTTGGACCAACAGGAGTCCACCTTGGTGATCACCCAAGCACACGATGGTACATGCGGTGGCCACTTTAATGGTATGGCCATAGCCAAGCGCATTATTTGCATGGGCTATTATTGGACATCTTTAGAGCGAGATTGTTGCATGTATGTGAGTAAGTGCATGAAGTGGCAACACCATGCTAATTTGACACACATACCTTCTTAGGCCTTGCATTCGATCCAATCGGCTTGGCCGTTATTGCAGTGGGGCTTATATATAATCAAAAAGATCTCCCCTACATCATCAGGCCATCACACATTCATCATAATGACCATAGAGTACTTCACCAAGTGGGTGGAAGTAATTTCACTTACCTCTACGACTGGGACCTGCATTGCGGAGTTTATTTTACATAACATCATATGTCATTTTGGTATTCCATCCAAGATCATCTCGGATAATGGGACATCATTTAAAAACAAAGATGTGCGTGCTTTGACAATAAAGTACAAAATTTAGCACAGTTTTTTGACACCTTATTATCCACAGGAAAATGGGCAAGCAGAGGCGTCAAACAAAATGCTAGTTGCCATCCTTAAAAAGACATACATAGATAGTAAAAAGGATTGGCACATTCAAATACCACTTGCTCTTTGGGCTTATCGCACTAGCATTTGGACGCCCACTGGGGCAACTCCATTTTCATTAGTGTATGGCTCCGAGGTAGTCATGCCTCTCGAGTTGGAAATACCTTCCCTATGCATATCAATGCAAGAGTTCATTGATGATGACACTACATGATAGGCCCGGTTAGACCAGCTTACGTTGCTCGATGAATGATGCATCAATGCTCTCGAGCATTTACGTATCTACCAAGAGCGACTTAAGAAAGCATACAACATGAAAGTTCACTTGAGGGACTTTTAGGTTGGTGACCTGGTCTTAAAAGAGAACCAACAAAATTCTAACTTGCCACCCCATTTAAGGGACAATTTCATGGTAAACTAGTTAGGTCCGTATGTAATCAACAGTAAAATAGGACCTGGAACATACCGACTCACCTCTCTTGATAGAATCAAGGAACTAGAACCCTTTAACATCAGTCATTTGAGGCCATTCCACATTTAAAATAGCCATGGCCCACACCAAAAGCTCCAAGGATTCCCACAATCAATTGGTCAACCCCAAAAAGCCCCAAAGTTACCCATAATCCCTTTGGTCAAACCAAAAGCTCCAAGGATTCCCTCAATCGCTTGGTCAACCCCAAAATGCCCCAAAGGTATCCATAATATCTTTGGTCAAACCAAAAGCTCCAAGGATTCCCACAATCGCTTGGTCAACCAAAATGCCCCAAAGGTATCTATAATCCCTTTGGTCAAAACCTCCAAGGATCCGTAAGAATCACTTGGTCCGCACCCATTCGGGATAAACCAACCATAACGAATATTCATAAACAACAAAATAATCAAAAATAACAAAAAAAATGCATCTCACTTCCATTAGCTGTCACCTACGGTATGAACTGAAGTTTAGTTGGCCTTCATCCAAGCCAAATCATTTTGAACGACCATTTGATCTAGAAGAAGGTGGTTAAATAATGGAAGCTTCTAATCCAACTATCCTAACCACCCCTTCTTATTCTTGTATTATCCATGAAGCCACCCCTAACCCTTGGGTAGTCCTATAAGTACCCCTCATAAATAGGGCAAAAGTATCAACAAAGTATGGGATATTAGAGTAGCGAAACCCTGTCAAATTGTACACTCATATTATAGTATTGAGAGATATTTATTGTCAATTCCTTTACTAATTTGTCAAGCATCATGTCAAATTGTGTCATGGATGACCTAAGGAGATATAACGCCAAGAAACATTAATTTTGGTAAGCAGAGGCCCTATCAAGAAATTCAACCACAAAATCTATTAGAGGACACCGAGGCAATCCTTGATCATCAATTGGACAAGGAAGTTCAATCCCATACCCATGATTTGGAGAGCAAAACTACTTGGTTGCTCACAGTGGATTTTAGCTATAGTTTATAGTGCAAACCACTCATCAAAGATACGGTTTGCAATAGGTGATAGATATCCTTACTGTTTCTTTTCCAGTATGCTTAGCTAGGTTAGATTAATTTTTTTAGCACTTTATTTGGTAGTTTAGAGACTTTGACTAACCGAATTACATATTTGAGTAGATTTACTTCATTATAGAATTTATAACATTAATGGCCTCTTTCCATGCTTTCATGCTTTATTTCATATAACTAGACCATTAGGTAGTTATCTATATTGTTCTTTTATGCATATCTAAGAATCTTTATCAATTTGTAGACACCAAAACAACACCAATCCGATTATGTGGCTACAAGCACTGATCGAATTGGCATACATAGCCCCTAGGGTAGCCCCCAGAGGTTAAACAGTGGTCCTAACCCCTCCCAAAGCAGTTTTGGAAGGTTAGAGGTCAATTTGGCACTTTTAAAGCATTCTTCTCCCTATTCGTTCCATCCTAGGATGATTAGATTGCTATTCGCCCCACCCTGCGATGATTAGCAACAATTGCTCCAGGGTGGGACAAATAGCAGGTTTGACAGGAAAAAAGTCAAACCTTGAAAAATGGTAACCCAGATCCACCACTCAACTCCACCTCTAAGGAATGGGAGTGCGAGTGAGCATTTCAGAGCTCAAAAATGCAGTCATGGAGGCCTAAATCAAGGAGCCCTTAATCAGGGAGGAATATTCTCTCCCCTGATAAGGCATGATGGCCACGTGGCGCCCCTGCATGCGCATTCAAAGGAGACCCTCAGGTCTATAAAATTGTGAGACTTCTCACCCCACAAAAATAGATCAGGAGCATTTGGAGCAATAGAGTTCTGCAAAATTATACCCCTAACCCTCATTGTGCTTCCTACATCCTTGACCTCTCTTTTGGAAGGTAGGTCATCAGGTGAATAATAGGAGTGCAATACAAACCCAAAACCTGAAAAATCGGACACAATCCCACACCAAATTTACCAACACAACCCCCTAGGAGGTTTTGGACCCATCCCAAGTGGATTGGTGTCAAAACCAAGCCCCAAATAGTGGGCATCCTGCCCATGGGCGCCCCTCATACTGTTGCAGTCCTAATCGCCCCACCCCGGAGTGATTAGAAATATATATTAGATTTATTTACTATTTATTTTGCATCATGTTTTATGTGATTTATTTATGTTGTTCAGTTTTCACTACATTTTGACCTATTTTGACTATGTTTTTATCTTTTTACGCATTCACTAACCTATAGGGAGTGCCTTCAGATATAGTGCAATCTGGGTAGAATCTGCCAAATCCGACCTTCTGGGTCGTCTCAAAATGCCCCATTTTGCCTAACCCCAATTTTTTAGGTATTTTGGAGACCTTTGGATAGGACATTTTGGAGGTCACTTTCACACATTTTGTGACAGTCGCCAGCGTCCCACCCGGGAGTGATTAGAAATCCATGCATTATTTCCCAACTTTTCTTTTTGCAATGTGTCCCTAATGATGTATGGATTCTCTTGTAAAATTTTCATCTCATTCTGACACATTTTGATCTCTGTTTTATTATTTCATGTATTCACTAGCCGGAGGTCTTGGGGATTGCATGTTTCCTTCCATACGCATATGCTATTAACCATTTGTTGTTTCTCTGTAGGGATCATGGTCTTCATTTTTATAGGTCATAATAAATTAAGGGTGGTGAGTGAATAGGAACAACATTGAATCAAGATGTTGGATGTCTCAATCAGTCGATTGTGTCATGGCCACTTAATGGAATACAATGACAACTATTCCTAGTAATATATCAAGTATTGATCATGCCACGATTGGACACATGATAGGAAAATAGGTTTAACACTCTTGGTGTAATTAACTACACTTAATAAACAAAGGGATTAACATGCTTGGTTATGCCAGGTTAACAGAGGGGGTGTGGTGTGCTTATTCACACCAAGTCAATAGGAAAAGGTTGAATTAGTAGAGGGAGATAAATTTAGCAAGGTTTTGGGTAAACTTGGTCTTACTAAGGAAAATTAAGGTGGGTTAAAATTGACATATACATATACTATGTTTATAAATAAGGGAAATTTGCATCTCATCCTCATCAATGCCATAAATTGGTTATCATTTTTTTCTTACATTGACTCCTCTAGGGAAGACATAATTTCCACATCCATATTTATATGCCATAAAATATGTTATTATCATCCATTTTCTAGCTCAAGATTAGCTATTAGGACTTGTATTCTTGTAATCATCCCACAATATGTACATTTTTATATCATTCTATAAAATATATTATTTCATAATATAAAATGCTATAATTCCAATGACATGTACACTATGTATTAATAATTCTATATTTTTCATTTGACTCCTTAGTCCACACCTTCTTATGTGGCTAAATCATTCACTTGTATTTTTAAAAACTCTTTATCTCTCAAATATACCATCAACCCTAATTTCCATGCTCCACATTTCATATATCCCCTTTATATGAATCTCTATAAGGTTCTAAATATATTGAGGTCATTAGAAGCATGTGTGACAAGTAAACAATTAATATATAAAAACATATATGTAAAATATAACACCACTACTTTGTTTATCTTAAATTATACAATACTTAGACTCCTAAGAAAAATAGTAAGAGTGCAAGTTGACTCAAAAACCATTAGATAAATACTAATGGAAACCAACCTAGAAGAGATAATTCAACTATCTAGAACTTTCATATTTATAGTTGCTTTACATAGGCCACCCTTTAGAATAATCATTATTATTTATATTCCATAATATATTGTCTCTCATGTGGTGATTATTAATGTTTATGCCTTACTAAAAGTATGTTATAAATCTTATAAACTTGATATTGTCTTGACCATATGGATTTTGTATTGGCTACCAAATTTATTAATTCCTACTCTTATATTATTGGGTGGGTGCTTGTACCTATGTCAATTATACTTTGATCCCAATATAACTTTTAGCAACATTCAATCATGTTATATTGTTAAAAATTTGTATTTCAATGATAGATAAACTATTATGATGTATTTATTCATCTAGTTAAGTATAAATATCTTAAATTTTATAAGGTTTCACAAAAAATTAGAGAGTTGGCTTCTATGTTAGACTTAATACAATAGTAACTAACTAATTATTCCCACAATATTATATAAAATATTCATAATATTATGCAAAAAAAGTAGAAGCTCCTTAATACATATATAAATAATATAATGAAATTTTTTAAATTAAAAATAAACTATAATTTTTTATATTTAAAAACATAAAATAATACTTATTAATATGATTGTCTAGATAAGGACATCATAATGGTAAAAGGCATTGGGCTCTCCTAGTGGAGATCCAGTTCAATTCACAAGAAGGGTGGTCCTTGATGTGCCCCTAGAATTTGAACCTATTAATCAAAAAATTATTATTAACATGATATATCAAATTTGCTACATAAATATATATCATATTAGAAAAAATATATCATATAAATAAAATAAACACTAATTTATCAAATGGAATAAACTCAACCAATTAAATACCCCAACAACCAAGGCGTAACATAACCAAAACACCATCCCACTCGAGAGAGAATATTATTTTGTTAGGGATCCACATATCCCCACCTTCTATAAGTCATTCTATGTAGGTTTTTATCGACATCAATACCTGTGATAAAGTTGTCCATATAATATTTACGATGAGCCAACTTATCTCCTTTTAGTCCATCAAAAGGGTTACACCCATATCTACACCATACATAAACCCATCTACGTAAGTGCACTAAGCGTAATGCAAATAAGCTATCTATATCATATCCATGATGAGCTAGATTATATCTTTAGTATATCAAAAGGGTATGCCCATATATACACCATACATAAGTCTATTTATGTATGTGTACTACGCATATTATGGATAGGCTATCATCTCTCTCTCTCTCTCTCTCTCTCTCTCTCTCTCTCTCTCTTCCTCTCTCCTTCCATCTCTTTCTATATACTAAACCATAAGAATAAGCATTACTAGATGGTGAGGAATATATATGCCATTCACATGTATTTATTAATAGATTCTTAACCATGATATTTCCTCTTTAAATTGGAGCAACAAGTCCATAACAAGCTATCTTTAGAAAGTGATAAGAAACAATATCATAAGATAATAATAATCACAACACATATGACACATCATATATCCTAGGAAAACCCTTACGAAAAAAACTAGCCTCAAAATGTCCTTTTTTTATTTCAAAAGTTTAGTTGTCTTTAATACAACTATATAAAAGGAATCCCATAATTCCTTTTTGATACATCCACCATTATAAGTACATAATAACCCCATAGTTCTTATATCTCCAATACATGAAAATTTATCTTAATTCATATTACATATCAAAAAGGGAACCCCATAATTCCCTTGAATGAATTCCACATTCATTATTCCTTTTTCCAAAAATCATAATCAAGATATATACATAATAATCCCATGATTACCATATCCCCAATACATAAATAGTTTTTTTAATTCATTTTACAAAGCAATGAGGGAGCCCCATAACCCCCTTGAATGAACTCCACATTCATTCCTTAAAGGATATCTCCTCCCCTTAGTCCAAACTCAAAGGAACATTTCCTTCTAATATTCTAATGTAGCCACACATCAGCTATAACATTACACACGTCAACTCATTAGAGAGGACACCATAATCATCTCAAATGAATTCCTATGCAATATTACCAAGAAGGAGAGGAACTTTCCCCTAGTTACTCAAAATAACTATTACTCAATATTACATCTTAGCATGTAGTATGCTATCAAACAATACTTAACCATGATGAAATATATTATCCACTAATATATTTCTATCACATTCAATCCAAAGATATACATTAGCCACTAATTTATATTTCAACTCATTTAATCAAATGAAATATATTAACCACTAATGTATATTTTTAACTCATGAAAAATATTATCCACTAACATGTTTCAACTCATTTAATCAAATGAAATACATTATCCACTAATGTATATTTCTATCTCATGAAATATATTATCCACTAACATATTTCAACTCATCTAATCAAATGAAATACATTATCCACTAATGTGTATTTTTATCCTATGAAATATATCATCCACTAAAAGTTTTCAACTCATTCAATAAAATTAAATACATTATCCACTAATGCATATTTATATTACATTCATTCCTAGTGAAGTACATTTTTATTTCCTAAGAAACCTTCAAAATTTACCACAATCAATCACCCAATTTCTCCACAAAATTGATTCCAAAGCAATTACTCAATTTCTCCACAAAATCGATCCCAAAAAAATACTCAATTTCTCCATAAAATTGATTCCATTCAAACACTCAATTTCTCCACAAAATTGATCCAAAACAACACTCAATTTCTCTATGAAATATATCCCACTTCCATTCAATTTCTCCACAAAATTGACCTATAGTTAACATACAATTTATCCACAAAATTGGTCTAGTTAAACATTCAATTTTTTCCAAAATTAACCTATAGTTACATTCAAGGTTTGCTCTATAATACCTAAATTTACTCCCTAATATTGTTCATGTTTTTTCCTATATCATCTCTCAAAATTTTCTGTGTTATTTTCTTATTTAGCAAAGAAATTTGATTTAGCAAAACAAATACTTTTCCAATCCTTCAAAACAAGGATTAGTTTAGCAAAAATGGAGTTAGTTGTACCAAAAAATATTAACCTCCAAAAAAATGGATTAATTTGGGTAGCAAAAGGAAATTTTTTAGAGTCAACCATGGTCTAAACTAATCAATCAACCTACAATATAACAATAGCATCACCTAGAGTCAAACAAGCAACAATAACTAATCGAGTCAAATGAACCCCAATACCAACAATCGATAATATAGCATTTGCTAGGTGGTTCTACCCTGACCACCACTTGGTGGTTAGGCTAATATGGGAGGCTCCCCCTATATCATGCCTACTTATTTAACCCTAGGCTACTAATGCTAAACCTATAAAACAAGCCAAACCTTGAAGGTAACCAAATTATAACACTCCTTAGTCATAGATCTAAGACTATAAGTAGGTCAAAGTTGAAGGGGAAGGGGCTTAGCCAAGCACCTTGGATACTATAAATTAGGTGTTTAGTGCCTAAAAAGGGTATTTATCCCATCACACCATGCATGTGGTATAATCCTTCCACATCCTTTTAAAAATGTTTTCTCTCCACCTAGCATCCATACAAAAACATGGTTGTCAAGCAAGCAATAGTGATATTAGCCTAACAAAAACCAGTTAAAAATCAACCAATAGAGGATAGTGTCCCAAATATGGTGTATCCAACTAATGTGAGGCAGCTTCACGAGTAGCCTCTTGACCATAGTAGTGGTCAATCAGCTAGGGAAGCCTAGCACCTATTAAGGAGTGCTCAGGCCTCCCACATATCATATGTGGGATATATCAATGGGATGGCCTAAGAAAACCTCCCTTAGCTTGCACCTTCTCAAGCATGCCATCACTATGTGACAATAATGCAATGGTGATGCAAATGAGGTAGGCATAAAAATAAATTACTTAAACCATAAGTGCAATGATAGACAATAATCACTTGATTCACCTTGGTGATAGAACATTGGTGTTTGAAACTGACGAACATGGTGGAGGGAGGAGGTTGAATCAGGATCAAAAAATAAGTATTTATAATAGAAGATACTTTCTAACCAAAATAGTTATCCTATAGCAAGATACCTCCATAGCATAGTCCACATCAAGGTGACAAATGATAGTTCTAGACCCCGCTAACAAAAAAATAGCATCATATCATTGGTCGTATCATGAAAAAAGAGAACCATTAGAAACAATAGGGTGGGTTCAATTTCAAGGTCTAGAATAGAGCCCAACATATTCTAATATGTCAAGGGTGTCCTCATCATACTCCACAAGGAGTTATTTTTTGAGCTCTTAGATGGAAGGTTTAATTGAAACCAAACTAGTCCACCAAACTAGAAATACAATGATCTCTAGAGAAAGGGGAGTCTACAAACTATGAGTTTAAAATAGCATCTACTAATAATTTCATGCACCTTTAGTGGCAGTCAAATATACTATTAAAGATATTTTTACAGTAAGCATTCATAAAATAGAGCATGAAGGCATTGGAAAATTAAAGTCTGCAAAGGAAAAAATAACTCGCAACAATCGATCTAACCTGATTAAAATTCCTGACTATGGATTGATTCAAGTACCTCCTTCAATCCTTCTCATTCATTCTTCAACTCTCTGTGAATCTCCTTGCTTCCTTCCTTGCTTTTTTTCCTCTATTTTTCTTTAACTATCCCCTACAAGCATGATGGCTTCCCCCAGAGCCATCCCACTCTCCCAAGAAGACATGCACTTTCTTCCAAAAACATCATTCTCCCTATCTTCTTTTTAAATATGGTAGGGATAATATTTTCATTAAGTTCAACGTCCTTGCTCAGTCTAGCTAACAAGAGGTCATTAATTCCTCTTTACAAAATTACCATCCTTCTAATTATTTTGAAATGCTTCCTTCAAATGGAAAGTCAAAGGAGTTTTTTGTAGGTGTAATAATCATTAAATAAATTCATGCTCCAGGACATATTAAATGCAACCATCATATGCTTAAAAAAACTATTAATCACTTCTTTCTAAATGATTTTAAAATGACATTAGATCAAATATTAAAGTGCTAGTTTAATATCATAATGGTTAGTCACTTCAATCATAACCATTTTATGCATTTAAACAATATTAAGCTATTTCTTAGCAAATTGATCTATTATAAAGACAAATATTAAATCATGAGCTTAATGACGTAATGGTTAGCCAATTTTCTTCAACCATTATATTCAAAATATAATATTAAACATTTTCTTTGCTAATCAATTTAAATAATCATCAAGGTAGATATTAAATTGCTAGCTCAAAATTATCCACTTGCAAGCATGGTCAACCCTAAAAAACCATAAAAACTTAGCAACATCATAATCATAAAATATAACTAATGTTACATCATATCCTTGCATATTCATGGCACCAACAATATTAGGCATTAAAACAATAAGTCCAATTATATTTTTTCCTCATCAAGATTCCTACAGAGGTGGGTTGTGACATTCTACCCCTCTTGGACCAAATACATTCCTGTGTGTTTCCCTACAAGGAGAAAAATATCAATACATTTTCAAGTTAATAAGTAAAAATATATTTCCATCCTATTAAATAAACAACATATTACTATCTACTGAATATGCCAATGACTCACTCACTCCATGTGATATTTCATACAAAAGTATCATCATCCACATAATAGCCACACCTACTCCATATAAGGTTTCATTCCAAAAAGGATTATCATCCATTGATAATAACAATGGTCACACTTACTCCATGTAAGGTACCATTCCATACATTGAGCAACAAAATCAACAATATCCTTATATAAGAAGGTCTTTTCCCATGTTTTTAAATCTTAATATCCACTCTTAAGATGGTTTTAGGTACCTTTAAATGTTTACTAATCTCAAAATTGTCATCTTCTGATGCTATAAACTTAAATGAAATGCAATTACAAGTAGTAAAATAAGCATGTAATATTATATCTATGATAGTGGTAATATAATAAGCATGTAAATATCATGAGAAACTTCTAAAATAACTCATGAAATAAACATTAATAAAAGCTCATGAAAATAGGAACTTGATAAGCATTTGGAGATAAACTAATGCATGCTATGAGCAATGCATTCTTCATTACCAATTACAATGCTTAGTCACAAATATATAGTAGTATGTGACTCTTCACTTTCCTACTCTAAGGACACATGCATTTTTCATGATAGACACTTGTGCACATGCACACCTAACTAATGACACTTGTGCATTACCTGCACATTATTATATTGCATAAAGTAAAGACTAACTTAAGACATCTAATCTAACCATGTACCCATGGTGGTTTATTGACATGTACCAAATAATGTAATATTCTCTAACATCTCCCTGTATTACATTATTTGGTTGTTGAAGACTTTAGTCTTCAATATGGATATTCATATTTGTCTTCATTCTTCAAGTGACCTTGCATTTGATCTTCTTCTTGAGCTTCATATTTTTTCTTGACTTTGTATTCTAACTTTGGTATTGTTACTATTTTTCTTCTAATTATTTTTTTGAAGAAGTTCATACATTTCTTGTGCCCATATCTAAACTGATAAATATATTTGAGAAAATATATTAATGTCTTTTATTTTCATTATGTATACCCATTAAAAAAAATGATTTTCTTTGTACCAACAATGTTTTTGATAACTATTGGTTCCTCCACAAATTTTACAACTATGGATATTCCAACGTATCTCTATATTATGCCCATATATATTACAATGAACATCTATTTTAAATTATCAAATCCCTCTGACCATTCTATCCTTCATTGCAATTGTTCCTATCAATATCTATCACTGATTTGATATTACTATTTCTTGTATCAAACTTAGTTCCTTGTTCATTGTTGCTAGTCTGACCTGTATATTCAAGACCCTTCATATTTAGATCTCATTTTTGGTACAATTGGTTCTTTCATTCCCTGTTCATGTTTTTCCAAACCTATATCTTCATATCTCATCAACTTTGAACAAAAACCATTAGTATGACCAATACAATCATTAGAATGATCTTTATCAATATGATTCTATGCATCACTATATCTATCATCTATACCTTCATCAACTATAATAGCATAGATTTGTTTTGCACAATCATAAATTTTATTCAAATCACTTGTATCACATATAGCATCAATATTTGCAACAATTTATTCTGTATTTATCATGGATTCTATATCACTAGTATCATTACTTGCATTACAATATTTCTTTTCATTTTGACTAGAATGATAGTTTACATCTTTTTCCTTTTGAGTAATATCACTAGTATAACAACATGAATCAATCATCAATGGTTTTTATTATATAGTATTTCAACATGAATCTATCATCAAGGGCCTTAATCATTTGTATCATTAGAAGCATCTTTCATCACTATTTTATTCCCTACTTCTTCAACATTTTCATGTTTCTTCATCTTAGAAACATTAAGAGTGATAATTCCTTTGTATATTATTCTCCATAGATTAATAGGTATAGTGATAAAATATTCATAACAATCATTGGCATCATTAAGAACACTTTGCATACATTTTTGAAGTATTGAATATTCTTCTTTTTTTGCTTCACTAGTAATATCAACAAGCCTATTGTTCAAAGCATTTGTTTCATCAATATACTTATTCCTAAAATATTTAATTATGTCCTCTTGTCTTCTATTCTTATCTTTTAGAACTTCATTAGAAAGTAATACCATATGCATTAATTTTCCTATATCATTAGGTAATGTGAAAACATATTTTGAGTTTATTTCTGCTTCACCAATTTTTGAATTTAAATAATCTTCTAGTATTGAAAAACTTTCATTTTTTGCCTTTCTTATGAATGATTACAAAATATTCTCTTACTTTATTGATGTATTCTCTTGAATTTCAATTTTTTCTATCATCTTTTGTGTACAACATTTTAATATTTGCAATAGTTTCTTAGTCTCTTCTAGTGAGTCATCTTGAATGTAAATTTATTCTTCTTGAAAACACATATATGGGTTCTTCTTGTAGATATAGGTTTTATTCTTCAACTAATTTTGATAATCATGAAGTTCTAGTTTTATTTTTTCTATTTTTGGATCACTTTTTTTCTTTTTCATTTGCTTTTTCTTTTCCATGTCCCTTTGAAGTGGACTACCTTATAGCTCCCTAGGTTTGAATTGTCAAACAAATATTTTGATGTAATTTCAAAAATTCAAAACCTTCAATCTTTGTCTCTTTAATTTTTAAATAAGAGACTAATAATGCAATTTTTAATTTTGCAAAATCCTATGTTGTAATCCTTACTTCTACCAAATTTAGGTATATGGTTAAATATGTTCTACAAACCTAATTTTATGTAGAAGTTAATTTGGCTCAAAATTTATAAACTATATTTACAATTTTGTAATCCTAATTTTATGTAGGAATCCTTATCTCTCCAAATTTCAAAATATTTGCAAATATTAAAATGCTTTACAAAATTTAATAGTCCAATTATAAATCTTCCAAATAATTTCTCAAATCTCTATAAAACTTTTCAAATTGCATTAATAAAGCTTCTAGGGTTTTTATTTTTCACTCTCAAACCTTATACCTCCAATATTTCAATTAATTTTGATGAAAAGCAAATTAATTAAATTTAACCCTAATAAAAATAAATATTAACTATCCCTTATAACTCCAACCTTAGAAATAGGGAAAATTAAGTTTAATTTGGTTTACTTATAAGAACTTGCACACAACAATTAGAAATTGTTAAATGATTAGAGACAATGATTACCTTTGATTGTGATTAATAATGATCATTGTTTGATGAACTCCATGTTGTGTGTAATAGGTTGTGGTCAAGAAATGTTTGACCTCATTTCTTATTGTATTGTTGGAGGCTTTGATATGTTGTAGTGCTTTGATATATCAATGTCTCCGCTTGTAATAATTGATGCACTTATCCTTATTTTGCAACACTCAGCTAAGATTCAAACATCTATTGATGCTAACATCTCCACAAATATGAACCCACTACATGTTCATTATTGATTGGCCAACATGCTGAATTCTAAATTTTCAACCTTAGGCTTCTATTGTGACTTTCTCTACCTATGTGTGACTAGTCCACCTTGGTACACTATAGGGACCACATGGGTCTCTTGGTGCTACTTGTAATGACTAATGTGCTTGATGATTGTAACGGCTCCTTTGGTGGTGAGTGTGTAATGGTTCTTTTTCAATATTACAACCAAGAGGGTTGGCCATGTGATAGGACAACACCAGCTAATGTAGTGAATTATGGTTTCTTTGTAAATCATAGTAACTCTATTTCCACATAATGATTATCAATGTTATTTTCAATCTTCTTAAAAATAGAAAATATGATATCCAGTGTTCATTATTTTAATGGTTGATGTCTACTATGATAATTCTTAATTATTGTGAATCACCCACTTGATGAAATATGGAAAATATGTTATTCGTTGCTTCGTTTACTTTTCCAAGTGTTATAGTGCATGTGAGACATTACACACTACACTAGTTTCGCTCTTCAATGCTCAAAACTCATCCTCTATCACTTAGAATTTTCCATTGACATTAGACATCATCCTTTGGTGCTTCAAATGCCTCTTAGTCGATTAGGTTTACTTTTTTATGCTTTCTAATGGCTTAAACGCAAGAGTTAATGATTTATACTCTTTTGAATGGTCTTTGAAATGCATTTTGTGTAACCCTAATTAGTTCTCCTTGGATGTTGGTGGAGGCTCATCTTCGTAGTCCTAATGGTTCTTGGCTGAATGGTGATAGCTCCTCTTATTTGTGGTGGCTCTTACCCTGTTACTTGGATATAGACTTGCTTGGTACCTTTCAAATTTTTACCCCTTGTGCTTTCAACCTTCACCTTTGCTCTCACAAAGTGGTGGTAATGGTGGTCTCTACATTGTATTTTCCTCGTTGGAAACACTTCAACTATGACTCCTTGTTTGCTCAATGCTTAATGATATTCCTATGGTGATTCCAATATTTTTAACCATGTAGTTCTTATGCCTTTTGAATGGATTTTCTTTGCACTATAGTATATGCAATAATATCTTCTTTCCTTCCAATAGAAAATAAGAAGTTGATACTTTTATTTATTTTGAAGTATATCTAACTCATATTCTTATATTCAGGTGTTACTCCTTTAAAAAACAATCTTTTGCAGTCCTTCAAGACTTTAAACTTGAACCCTTCTCTTTTAAATTTAAACTTTGAATTTAGTGCTTAAATAAGCTAAATATGAATGTTCAAATAATGAACCTTTTACACCAAATATGCATGCATTTTTACCTATGTTTGATGATGGATTTCTTAGTGATTTGGATCACCTAATTGTTTCCATGATTTTGATGAATTTGCATATCTTACTTGCTATCCAAAACAGCTCTTAAAATCACCATTTTGCAGCTTTAATTTGATATGCTTTACTGCCCTAAACCTTGTCTATTTTTCAGCTTTGAAATTCCTATAAATTTTTGCTTAAAAATGCAGTTTGGTGGCTTCAACTCTCCTTCAAGATGTTTTCTAGAAGTATGAAAATTAGCAAATATTAATGCCACCCAAATTGCTACCCTCGAATCTCCTAAATTTGGTAAGAAACTCCTCCAAATTGTAGCTGAAACTTACCTTCTAGAAACCTTTAATTTTCTGTTGTAAAAATTAGCAAACTCCTTTATAAAAATAAGCCTTCAAATCCTTTAAAGGTAATGTTAAAACATCTCAAATTTATAACTCCTTTCTCTTTCAATATCATTGCCAAAAATTGACTTCAAATTTGGCCTCCTTCTCAATAATTTGAATGTGTTGAGGTCTTCAATAATATCCTCCAAAATTTGGTAAAATTCTTGCTAAATTCTATTTCATTTTGATCTTGTTTTAGTATGGTGACAATTGTCCCAAATAATTCTCTATCACGTACTTATTCTTGCTAGCAATTTTCCCCTTTGATTTGTCCTCAAATATCCTCCAATGGCCTTCTTCAAGTCTCCTTCAATGAGGCTTTCCTAGCCTTCTCCTTATTTATCCTTTCTAGTATGCTTGAGGCATTCTCCTTGGGCTTTCAAATTATGTAGATCCCCTGGTCTTCTCAAAAAAAATTTTGAAACATTCCTCGATCTCTTCAATATTCAACTATGGAATTTTTGCAATGGGATATCTCTCTTGGATCTCTAAATTCTATTTCTTCTAAAATATGCAATAGGACTTTTTTTTTTTTTTGGTAGATAAGATACTATAGCATTAATACCGGGTTTTACAGGTCGATCGAAAACCTTTTACAAAAATCAGCCCAGGGTTGTTGATGAACATATCCTTACTAAGGATCCTATATATGTAAAATCTACATGTCTCCAAAGCCATTACATCCAGTAATGCACATAGCCTGTTATCAAAAATAAACTTCCCATACAACATTTTGGGTATACCTTGAGAAAACACACATGCATCATAATTACAAAAAATAAACAGACACGGATCCCTTCCTTGAGACAATGGAGAAACAAAAAGCTGCAAACACACATAGCAGAGTACTGAAAAAAACTCCCACAAGCTTTGTATTGATAGTTACTCTTAATAATTCTTTGGTAATTGCTTTCTTCCATATATGACATGCTTTGGTACCACATACTATCTTGGCCAATCAGCCTTAGAGAAGTGAACCTGCTGGCTAGATTTATGGCGATGGCTATCTGGTGGTCCATGTGGCTTTGGTTCGAAGTCTTATATTGTCATTTTTTCCTTCCTTGTGATTATAAACCAACCTCAAATTACTAATATGACTAGGAGCCATGTTATTTGATATGTGACTGTCCCCATTAGTCTTTGTGGTATTTCCAAGTAGCATCCACGAAGAATGATAGCTCAGATAATTTTTATTGTGATTCCAATTCAAAAAAGAGATGGGAATACTCCTAGCATTTGAAATTATAGTTCCTTTCCTATTGGTATATTCGACTATCATTCTTGGAATTCTTGCTGAATAAGCTCCTCTACTTCACTCGGGACACCATGTTCCCATTTGAAAAGTCCATCACCATCGACATCCAAATTTTCCAACTTATTAGCAATTTTTTTAGCTTCTCGAAAGACATGTTGGGCTTTTCTATCCTGTCTTCCCTAGAAAAGGATCATAGCCTCTTCAACAATTGTTTTAATCCTCCAAGGAGGTGTTTTCCAATTATTTAGGAGATTTATAACATGCATAGAGTCTCCTTCTATGATAAAATTACCTTCTAAGTCTTGAGTCATTTGAAGGCCTCTCCACATAGCTCTAGCTTCAGCTTCGTTTTTCATCCTTGTTACCAAATATTAAAAAAATAAAAGCATCATATTCCCATTATGATCTCACACAATGCCACTAGCACCTACTTTGCCAGGAATTTCCTTAGCTGCTCCATGAAAATTAAGCTTAAACCAACCTGTAGGATGTGGATACCACTTAACATTGGTGGCTCTTGGGTTGAATACCCTAGGCACAGACTCATATAAAAAGGTTAAGCTTAAATATTGAGCAATCGTGGTATCCTACAGATGAGGTTTACAACTATCAAAAGGGATAAGGTTCACATTTTCATTGGCAAAGGATAGGATCTTGGAAATGATAGTTTGATGGTCATGCATGGACTCATTAAAGACTCTATGGTTCCTTTCTAACCACACCTACCAAAGATAGTGATTGAGATAAATTTTCCACACGTATCTAAGTATTTGGCTTGAAAAGGGGCAAGGCCACTGGATGAACAAATCAAGTATGATGATTGTTTTAACCCATGAAATATTGAAGGCTTGAAAAACCCCACTTAGGATAGTCAAGGAAAAAGGGCACTCAAGGAAAATGTGGTAAATGGTATCCCAATTAGCCTTGCACAGATAACAATGATTAGTGATACAAATACCTTTAAACATCATATTATCAATTGTTAGAATTCTTCCTTGGATAACCAGTCATGAAAACACTACAATTTTTGGAATTAAACTTGTTATCCAAACTAAGTCCTTTTGGAGGACAAAATCCTCATCATCAAGCAGAAGCTTGTAAACTGATTTAACAGTGAACTACCTGTTATCCATAGGAGCCCAGGTCACTTGATCTTCCTTGGGTATCATGGGGATAAACTATTTCTTGAGAATGTTACAAAGATCATTTTATTCTGCTTGAAATCCCTGAATTATTCTTTGTTTCCACTTCATTCTACCTCTGTACTCAACCATATAATCGGAGACTTTTTTGCCAATGAGTTCTTCTATGATATCTCTGATTTGGGCTAAGTTAGGATATTGAGTCAGTGGTTTGTCCTTAGCCCACCTATCATTCCAGCAATTTATCCTCTCACCATTGCCTAAAACCCATATTAAATCTTTTTTGATGATTTCCTTACAATTAAGAATTGCTTTCCAAAAAGTAGAACCTCTGATTGGAACTAAGTCACTTAGAAATTCTATATTTTGAAGATACTTTTGTTTGATGATAGTTGTCCATTCATTTTCTTCACCAAAAATGAGACTCCATGCCTGCTTAGCTAGTAAAGCTAAATTTATATGAGCAATTATCCTCGGACCTAAGCCCCCATTTTCCCTGGGTCTGCACACTTTGGTCCATCCTACAAGGTGTATCCTTTTTTTCTCCTCTGATCCAGTCCATAAAAATTATTTTTGGAGTTTCTCAATTTTATAGAAAACCTTCATAAGGGTTTTGAAAATGGAGAGGAAATAGACCGGAATGTTCTAAAGAGAGGCCTTAGTGAGGTTCAACTTTCCTGCTTGAGATAGAAGATGACCTTTCCATCCAGCAAGTTTTTTTTGAATTCTTTCAATAACCCTGTCCCACATTGACTTTCTAGGAGAACCAATGAAAAGAGGGATACCAAGATACAAAGTGGGGAGGTTTGCTATATCACACCCTAAAATTTTTGCAATACTTCCTTGCCTCTGAATGGGGGTGTTCAAGAAATATAACTTGCTTTTTTTGAAATTAACTTTATGACCAGCAGCATCCTCATAGAGTTGCAGGCTGTATTTAATTATTTTGGTGTCAACCACTGATGCCTTGGTCAATATAAGGGTATCATCGATAAATTGTTGGTGAGAAACATCCCTAGTTAGATATGTTTCCTTTATTCCCATTATTAACCTTGAACTGCAAGCATTTTTTATGGTTCTTCCTAAAGCTTCTACCACAATGATGAATAACATGGGGCTGATAGGGTCCCCCTACCGAATTCCTCTGCGACTTTGAAAGTAACCAGCAGTTGTTCCATTAACTAGAATCAAGAACCATGCTTTAGAAATATATTCTTTGATCAAATTAACCCATTTTTGGTGAAAACAAAACTTAAGGAGGACAAAAATTAGATGGTCCTAATTTAGCCTATCAAATGCTTTGTTCATATCAAGCTTGAGGGCAAAAACAGACTTGTTAGTCTTATGAGCAAAGTGTAGAGCTTCATGAACTGTGATAACTCCATCCAAGATTGACCTACCCTGGATAGAGCTTCCCTGGCATGGATCTATGATGTGGGGCAAAATATATCTCATTCTATTTGCAATGGATTTAGTTAGGATCTTGTAAGAAACATTGCACAGACTGATTGGCCTGATGTCAGCCATAGATTCGGGGGTTTGCTTCTTAGGAATTAGAGAAATAAAAGTAGAGTTGATACCTTTTGGGATATGATTGCTTGCTTGGAATTCTCTAACAATAAAAATTACATCCTCACTTACGATGTCCCAAAAATCTTGATAGAAACAAGAGGGAAAGTCGTCGGGTCCCGGGGCTTTGTCTGGCTCCATGCTAAACAAGCCTTCCTTAATTTCCTCATTATAAAAAGGAGCTAGAAGCTTAAGGTTGTAGGAATTTGGATAAATCTGTATTATTCAGTAGTGCAGGGTTAAATAATACAGTAAGAACAATATTGCCGAAAACCAACCGGCTACAATAGCATGTTGTTATAACCAAATAACAACTGCGTTAATAAGACAAATAAGGTTATAACAATGTAGTACGCTAACATCCCCCTTTATTACATTATTTGGGTAATGTAATAACTAATAGCTATACTATACAACTAACATCCCCTTACATCATTTTTCAATACAAAGTGAGCTGCGAAACAATTCAAATTTGAAACGTCCAAGTGCCTTAGTGAAAATGTCTACAACTTGAGCATCGATGGGAATGTGTTGAAGCTGAATTCGGTGCTTTGGAACTTCATATCGAATGAAATGACATTGTGTGTCAATGTGCTTTGTTATTTCATGATGGACTGGATTCTTGACGAGGTTCATAACACCCTGATTGTCGTAAAACAAGCGTATTGGAGATTTTGATGGATGGCCCATACTTGTCAGAATGCGATGTAACCATATCACTTCGCACACAGCTTCTCGTGCGATGCGATATTCTACATCTGTTGATGAAATAGCAACCACCTGTTGCTTCTTGTTGTGCCAAGAGACAGGACCGGATCCCAGATGAAAAATGTATCCAGAAGTTGACTTGTGATCATCAAATGATCCGGCATAGTCGGAGTCCGTGTATCCTTGCAAGAAGAATTTGTTGTTCCTCTTGTATTCTAGTCCATATTCCATAGTACCACGGACATAGTGAAGAACACATTTTGTTGCTTTCCAATGAGTGGTCTTAGGCTCCTGCATGAACCTCGAAAGATAGTTGACAACAAATATGAGATCTGGCCTAGTATTGGTCAGATATATGAGACTCCCAATCAACTGTCGATAGAGAGTACCATCTACCTGAGGTGAATCATCATATCACGATAACTGAAGTTCATTCTCCATTGGAGTTGCCATTGGCTTGCAGTCAGTCATGCGATATTTTTCCACCAATGTCTTGGCATATTTTTTCTGAGACACTTTGATGGAGTGCTCCTTCTAGCTGAATTCCAGACCAAGACAATAATGGAGAAGTCCGAGATCTGTCATCTCAAAATATTTGCACAAGTTTCTTTTGATAGTAGAGATCATAGTTTCTGAACTCCCTGTAATGAGCAGATCATCCACATAGAGTACAAGCAACACTATCTCAGAACCCTGTTTCTTGAAATAGAGGTTTGCATCTGACGGACATCTCTTAAATCCATGCTGCATAAGGTGATTGTCCATTTTTATATACCAAGCTCGAGGAGCTTGTTTCAGACCATACAAGGATTTGACCAATTTGCAAACTTTCTGCTGTTGGCCTTCCACTTCAAATCCTTCAGGTTGAGTCATATAGAATTCTTCTTGGAGATCACCATTTAGAAATGCACTTTTGACATCCATCTGGTGAACTTTCCACCCATATTGTGCTACCATAGAACACATAACCTGAATTGTGGTCATCCGAGCAGTAGGTGCAAAAGTTTCCTCGTAGTCAATGCCTTCTTTTTGAACATAGCCCTTTGCAACAAAATGGGCCTTATGCTTATCAATTGTTCCATCTGCATTGTACTTGACTTTATATACCCATTTGCAGCCAATGGGTTTCTTTCCATGCGGCAAATCAACAAGCTTCCAAGTTTTATTCTTCATCAAAGACTCATACTTTGTATCCATAGCGGCCTTCCACTGAGGCTCACTGAGAGCATCTTGCACTGATGTAGGTTCAAGACTATCTATGGTAGACATGAATGCCCTGTCATCATCAATATCCATATCCTCAACTTCTATACTTGGAGTTACAGAAAGTTCCTCAAAAGATTGACAAAGATCATCAACCTCACCAGTTTCTCTGGCTTCTCTTTCCTTTTGAGCCATACTACGTGTACGAGGCCTATCCAAATTCAAATTGGGAGGAGTGGATAAATTTGCATCTCTGATTGTATTTGTACACCATTTAGGATTCTTCTTTGATGGAGTTGAAGATGTAGAAGGACCTCCTGTCTGTGTTGATGAAGGAATCTTCTCTTCCTTAGTTTCCACAATATCTTGGTGTACTTTAGATGTGCTCTATGATGTGAAAGCTTCATCAAAGACAACATCTCTACTGATATGATTTTTCTTGGTCAAAGGATCTATCAAACGATATCCTTTAGAGTGCTCAGAATAACCAAGAAAAATACATCTCAGTGTTTTCTCATCTAGCTTCTTCCTTTTCTCTTTTGGTATGTGCATGAAAGCGTGACATCCGAAAATACATAGATGACATATGGAGGGTTTTCGACCACTCCATGCTTCCTGTGGAGTCATTCCTTTTAGGGCCTTTGTGGGTGCCCTATTCAACAGATACACTACAGTGGTGATAGCTTCTACCCAATATTGTTGCCCAAGAGTAGCTCCTATGAGCATACAACGAACCATTTCCATGATAGAATGGTTCCTTCTCTCAACAACTCCATTTTGCTGAGGAGTATAGGCAGTTGTTAACTGTCGCTTGATTCCATGCTTATCTAAGAATGCAGAAAATTCATTAGAGGTAAACTCTCCCCCTAGATCTGAGCGGAGGGTTTTAATAGAAGCTCCTGACTCCTTCTCAATAGATTTCTTGAACTACTGGAAGAATGCAAAAGCTTCAAATTTCAGTTGGAGAAATAAAACCCACATCTTTCGTGAGTAGTCATCTACGAATAACTGAAAATACCTCTTCCCTCCACAACTATTGGGTGTGAAAGGACTGCACAAATTAGTGTGAATTAACTCTAGAGGTTTTCGTGCTCTTGTAGAGCTCTTCTCAAATGGTACTCTATGCTGCTTTCCTTCCAAGCAGTCAGAGCACACTGGCAATGTGGTAGAAAGGGAAGGAAGACCCTTTACCATCTCATACTTGCTGAGCTCAAGTAAGTAGCCAGAACTAAGATGCCCATATCTCTTGTGCCATAGGGAAGTTGCCTCCTTGGTAGAGACAGTCATGGCAACATGTGGAGTAGAGATAGCATCTAGTGCAAATAAGCCGTGCTTATATGAAGCTATTGCAATCTGCTTACCCTTCCTGGTAATGGTACAACACTTCTTTCCATTCTCAACACAAAATTTGACAACCATATTTCTGTCCAGGATTTGTGTCACTGACAACAAATTGTTGGCCAATCCCGAAACATAGAGGACTTTGTCAATCTGACACTTGCCATCAGGAAGAGTGACTGAAACTGTACCCTCTCCTTGAACCCTGTAGGTTTTATCATCAGCAATAGTGACAGGTTTGCCCTCTTTGGCCACAAATGATTCAAACCACGATCTGTCGCCAGTCATATGTTTGCTAGCTCCAGAATTGACATACCAAATAGGATCCCTCTGTGTGGAATTTGTGGTAGTCATGAGCACCTTGTGTGCCCATTCAGAATCTGAGTCAGATTCTTCAATAGCAACATTCACCTGGGGTTGCTTGTTCTTATTTTGTGGTTTTTTTTGGCCTTTTTGCTTGTTCTTATGCCAACACATGTTGGTGTCATGGTTGTCTTTCTCATAGATCTTGCACCACCTCTTCTTCTGTTGAGGTTGTTTGCCTTTTCCTTTCGTATCCTATTGAGAATTTCCTCCTTTCTGAAAGTTGCCTCCTTTTTGCCCATTACCTTTCTTCCTAGAACCCTGCCTGTTGGTGTATAGGGTTGTATTGGAAGAATCATCCTTGTGAAGTTGGCATGCCTCCTGTTGTTGAAGCAGATTGACCAACTCGAGGTAGGTAATTTGTCGTTGAGACACCTGGATGGAGGTTATCAACATATCAAATGAAGAAGGCAAAGCTCTCATCACAAGTGAAATGAGAAGCTTTTCATCCACAGTATCTCCCAAAGAACTCAATTTCTCTTTCAATTCAGACACTCTACACAGAAAGAGTTCAACTGTTTCACCCTACCTCAAACTCAGGTTATGAAGTTGTTGTTGAAGATGAAGAATGGTGGAATCATTCTTTCCCTCATAGATGGTTTGAAGGGCATCCCATGCCTCTTTACCACTTGCTTTGTCAGCTATATGAGGTTGCACTTCATCTGAAACAGCAAACAAAATGAGCACCTTTGCTCGACTGTCTTTCTTGTCAAAAGCTATATGATCTACTGAAGGACCTGTGGATCCTGCTGTTGGTGAAGGCCTGGTTGCTACTTCAGTAACAATATCCCACAAATATTCCATTTGGATAATTGCCTTCATCTTATGTTTCCATGGTGTATAATTTGGACCTTTCAATAACTGATGCGGATCAGTCATCAACTTTGCAACAACGGCCATAGTGAAGGTTCCTTATATCACCAATTGGTCCCCCTTTCGATATACCTTTTGCTAGGCCAATATACCGTACAAAATACCCACCCTTACATGAGGGAAACTATAGGTATTTAGAAATATCAACAAAAATCACCCGCCCTTACGTGAGGGAGACTATAGGTGAGTTTTAGAGATCATACGATACGTGGAACATAAGCGGTACTGAAAGGGAATCGCATTGTTGATGGCACCTACCATAGAAGATTCTTCTCATGCGTGGGGCGTAACTTCCCCTAAACACTATGAAGAATACTTCGTTAGGATTTACGCCTAAACACAAGTGCGATAAAGGGTAGTGGATGGAGTAAAAAAATGCAAAAATGGCTAACTTATCTCTCCCCGATGATTTATAGAGAACAAGCTCAGACGTCGTTGTAGCAGCTATATTAGGTGGCGGATACAGTAGCCAAATCATGACAACTTTACCTGTAAGTGCTGGCCAGAGGTATCACAAATACCGAACGCTGTAGTGCAATAAATTGCACGAATGGGTTTTAATTATTCCGGGGACTTAGGGAGTGTTTGATTTTAATTTTTAATGTTATAGTGCAAAAATGAAATATGCAACATACAACAAAAAAAATTGCCCACAGGAATAACCCACAAGGTATCGGTTATAGCCGAAAATGCACCTTTTACAATTTGCCAAATTGCTATTTTTCGAAAAATTACTCACTATCCCCCTTTGATTTTTTGAAAAAAATATCCCCCCTTAAAAGGCTTTCTTTAACAAAGCATTTTAATAATTATTATTTATTTAAAGTTAAAAAAATATAATTTTAATTTATATAGTTTTTAAAACTTAAAAAAAAAAAATTAAAAAAAAAAATTAATTTATAAAGTTTAAAAACTATTAAAAAATAAATTAAAATTAAAAAATTTAACTAAAAATAATAATAATTAAAAAACGTTTGAAAAAAAAATAATTATACCTTGGGGGGAGTCGGCGGGATTTGAACCCCTGACCTGCAGGCTCCCTGAGCCTTACCGCACAGCTCACTGCCAAGTGAGCTAGCGGGCTGATCCGAAAGGGTCAATGGAGCCCTCCCTATTTGAGCAGGTTCCTCCTCTGCAACGCTCTGCAGCTTCGCCGGCCTCGCGCGTCAAAAAAAAATTCAAAAAAATTCCGCTTCCCGGCGCGTCCGCCTGCTCTTTTCCGTCCTCCCACGCTGCGTCTGCCTTCCACGCAGAAGTTTTCGTTCTGTCTGCCCCGTTCTGGTTTTTTTTTTTTCTTTTCCGAAGAATTTCGGAAAAAAAATGGGGGGGGGTTTATACCCCGCGTGGGAGCACGAGCGGGAATTTTAAATTTCTCGCTCAGCGTCGCCCACGGGTGGGGGGAGGGGATTCCCCGCCTCTGCGTGCCTCTTCCCCTGGACGTCTGCGTCCAGTGCGGGGCCCGCGTGGGAGCGCGAGCGGGAATTTTAAATTTCCCGCTCAGCGTCGCCCGCGGGTGGGGGGGTGGGGGGAAGGGATTCCCCGCCTCTCCTCTGTGCGCAGTCCGCATGGCACGGACTTTTGGGCCCGCATGTCTACGCATGGGTCTCGATGCACATAGCTCTGCACAGTCCATGTCGAGCGAACGTCTGGGCCCGTGCGTCTGCATGCGGCTCCCGACGCGCACAGCTCTGCACAGTCCGTGTCGAGCGGACGTCCTCCTTGCCCGCGTCATTCACGTGAACAGCCGGGGTGGCGCCTCCTGCGCGTCCACGGACAGGGGGCGCGACGTGCAGCGGACTTCCTCCGCGCGGGGGTTGCGCCTCCTGTGCAGACCTCCCTGTGCGTTCCAGCGGACGAGCAGGAAAAACTAAAAAAAAAAAATTCGCACAACTTCGAACAAAATCGTGTTCAGAAAAAAAACACGCAGATCAAAATTGTCGTCCGCCTCCACCTTCTCCCTCTACGCCACTGGCTCTGATGCCATGTAGGAATTCGGATCAATCTATATTATTCAGTAGTGCAGGGTTAAATAATACAGTAAGAACAATATTGCCGGAAACCAACCGGCTACAATAGCATGTTGTTATAACCAAATAACAACTGCGTTAATAAGAAAAATAAGGTTATAACAATGTAGTACGCTAACAAAGGTTTATATCCTCATTTATTATGCTAGGAACAGATTGTAAGAGAATATCTTTGGCCTCCTCATTGCACTGTGATTCATGACCAAGGATAGAATTGAAATAAGTTATTGCCTCCTTTTTTATTTCTGTTAAGTCTTGAGTAATAGAACCATCTACTTTTTTTAAAATTTTTATCTTGTTATTGCTTTTGTTTCTAAGTGTGGTGACGTGAAAAAACTTGGAATTTGAATCTCCATATTTCAACCAAAGAGCCCTTGATTTTTGCCTCCAATAGATTTCTTCACAGGACAAAATGTTATGAAACTCTGCTAGTTTTATTCGTTCCTCCTGCTTAGTAGTTTCATCAGCATCACCATGTTGGATCCTTTGATCAATTATCTTCAAACTTTCAACAACCTATTTTTTATTTTCAAAGAGGTTCCCAAAGACCTCTTTGTTCCAAGTTCGAAGCTTTTCCTTAATAAACTTTAATTTGCCAGTAAGTTTAAAAGCTGCACTACCCCTGACAGGCTACTACCACCACTGGCTTAAGTTATCTTTGAAACAGGAATGTTTGATCCACATAGATTGAAATCTGAAAGGTTTATTAAAGGAAAGAGAGTTAGGTATCTCCAAAAAAATGGAATTATGATCAGAGGCAATTTTAGGAAGGGCTTGCAGGGTAGAATCACCGAATAAAGTTGTAGCCTCCTTTGATGGAAAAAACCTATCAAGTCTTTCTTGAATGAGATGACACCCTATCCGTCGATTGCTCCAGGTATAATTCGCTCCTCTAAGTTTTACATCCATCAACATGTTGGAGTTCACAAAGTCATTGAACTCATCCATGCTCCTGATAGGTGGTCCATTTCCACCCATTTTGTTTTAAGGGTAAAGAGGAGTGTTAAAATCCCCATCCATAATCTAGGGAACATTATGGAATATTTCACTTAGATTTCCTAAGTACTCCCATAGTATAGCTCCCCCTTGAATTGAATTAAGGGCATAAATATTTGAAAGGATCCACGACCTATTGCTATTTATTTCCTTAAATAAAACACTAAGAACCCTGTCATCTTTCTAAATAATGGTGCCTTCTACTATTCGGGGATCCCACAAAGTCATAAGGCCTCTAGATGCTCCTCTGGCTGATTTGAAAACCATCTCCCCTTGATTCCAATTTCTTTTGCTATTTTTTTGACTAAATTTCATCAATTTTTGTTTCTTGCAACATGATAATAGTTGGATTCACTTGATTTCTTATTGCACTGACTTCCCTATGTTTGGGCAGGCCATTGAGGCCTCTCATGTTCCATGAGAGGAACTTCATTTAGATTGTTTGAGATTTCTTCCTCTTCCCCTCCCTTGAGGGGTTTTTCCTAATTTGTTGTCTTTAGAACCCGGAATAACCTATTGAAACAAGGTTCTCTATTTTCCATTGGCAATGTCATTATCAGTTTTAATTTTTTGATGCTCAACATTTTATATTCTCCCTCTTCTTTTTTCACTACCAAAATCTATAGGAGATTTCATAGTGCTCCTAGTTTATTTAGGACTAAACTAAGGGGAGGTAATTTTTTGCAGAACCAGACTGCCATATTCCTCAGTCTGAAGAGTTTCACATATCTCCACCCCTACATCCAAATCTTCTCCTTTTTTCCTATATTCCCCTGGTCTATGGGATGACCCCTTAGTAGGATTCACTTGGCTCCTAGTGATGTTAGGGAGATGAGATTTTTTATTTTCCAATGCCTCAACTTTCTTCCTAAGTTATTCAACATTAGGTTTTGGCTTTGGGATGCCCATTGGGCTTGAAGTATTTCTAGCATTGGGGTTTAAGGATCCTAACTTGGATGTGGATTCTAGAGATCATGCATTAGGGTTTGGATTTGTGATGCCCATGGGGCTTACAGTAATTTTAGTTTTAGGGTTTGAGGATCCTGACTTGGATGAGAATTCGAGAGAGTCAGAAAGGTTAGCCTAAAGGTGTTGGGCTTCCATGTCTTCTAATAATCCTCCTACTCCCATATTGGATAGAATTGAAAATTTATTTGAAATTAGAGGATTGGAACTTACCTGAGTATTTTGGTTGCCAACAACCTATTGTTTTCCTTTGTCTTGTTGGGACCCTGCACCCTCTATTTTCTATTTTTGGTAGATATTTTTTTTGATTGAAATTGCCTCTGCTATGGAAACTCCTCAAATTTCCTCTATCTAGCATTCCCTCCTTCTGCTTTTCTCTATTCATTGCCAGGTTAGGGCACTGATTGCATAAATGTCCTTGATTTTTACATTCTACATAGAATTTCGGTCTGTTCTCATATTCTACCAACTATTTTCTATAGTATTCTCCATAATCTAGCTCCACAAACCTTGGTAATTCATTATTCAAATTAGCATTTATGCAGATTCATGCATGAGTCATCCTTGTCCTGGACAAGGTTGCATGGTCAATGGAGATCAGGTCCCCTATAGTTCTAGCTATGCCCTGTAGCCAATATTCATTGAAGAACTGGGTAGGTAGACTCGGGAGATGAACCCAAATAGGGGCAATGTTAGTATTTTTCTTTTTATGGTTGAAATATTCACCCCATCATCTGAGAAAAAGGCTCCTTTTTCCTAGAAACCAAGGACCTCCCATTAAAATGCAGTTAACATCCTTCATATTGTTAAAACGAATAATGAAGAACCCTCCAGTTAGAGCTACCAACTCCAAGCTGCCTACCAGTCACCATTTACCCATCGCCCAAGCTCTGATAGTCTCCATGTCCGGCCTACCTCCCAAAAACTTGCCTACTAAGGAGAATTCTTCCATTAAAAGAAAAGGGCTCATGGAACTTGTCGAGGCTAAAATTTTATTATTTATTGGAACTAGGGGTGGAAGAGAGAGAACCTCCTTTATTTTTCCTCTAAGAGTCTCAACAAAATACAGCCACTTCTTGGGCCCCGCATTGTCCTTCGTATATTTTTTGTTGGGGTCTTTCTAGGAGGGTCGGGCCCCCGTGTGATGCCCGTGTCCAAATCTGCTGCATTCTGACTGCCTTCCTCTAGATCCTCGCTTTATCCATACTCGAGGTTCCCACCTGCACCTTCCATACCTGCTCTACCTCTATAGCCTTAGCTGAGATTCCTGCATAGAAAATTTAAACCCTCACTCCTACCGCACCCGCTAAACCTCAACTCACTCGTTCCTCTTTGCACTTTGAAGAGGAAACCTCTATTATAAGCAATATTAATACAATATAATTATTTAGGATCCTACAATAGGACCTTTTATAGTCCTTATCTATCTTCAATCTTCCAAAATTAGAATTTCTTAAATGGGACCTCCTGTGGGGTCTCTTCAACTTCTTGAAGGCGAAGTCATCAATCTACAAATCTTGCAATAGGACCTTTTCATTAGGCCTCCAAATATTCAATCTTCTATTTGTTACTTCAAACATTGGATTGATTTCAAAGAAGATATTCTTCCTTGCTCTTGTAGGAAGCTTCTCAAATTTACTTTAATATCCTATTTTCTACAAAAAAGTATTAGAAAATGATAATATTAATTTATTTAAACCTAAAGAAAATAAACTTCACTAGTTAATTTGTCAATATAGTGGAATCAATGTTGAAACCTAGTCCTCACAATTTTTTTTGCAATTCTATGGAAAGACTCCAGCCAAATGCAATTTCAAAAATTCTAAAAAATATATTTCCTATCTCCTCCCAATATCTTTTGTGGATCTCTCTATTTTCCATCAATCTACCTTGTGCTCTGATACCACTATTAGTTTTTGATGCTATAAACTTAAAGGAAATGAAACCACAAGTAGTAAAATAAGCATGCAATGTTAAATCTATGATAATGATAATCTAATAAGCATGTAAATAGCATGATAAACTTTTGAAATAACTCATGAAATAGCCATTAATAAAAGCTCATGAAAATAGGAACTTGATAAGCATTTGGAGATCTACTAATGCATGCTATGAGCAATGCATTCTTCATTTCCAATTACAATGCTTAGTCACAAATATATAATAGTATGTGACTCTTCACTTTCCTACTCTAAGGACACATGTGCATTCTACATGATAGACACTTGTGCACATGCACACCTAACTAATGACACTTATTCATTGGTTTCACATAATTATATTGCATAAAGTAAAGCCTAACTTAAGATATCTAATCTAACCATGTACCCATGGTGGTACATTAACATGTACCAAATAATAGAATATTCTCTAACAAAAATATAGTACATGCTTTATCAATTGAGAGAGAGGATATTATACTCCTCTCGATAATAGATTCCCCACCTATTATTTCCACTAATAATTACTCCATCCTATGAATAGAATTCCATTTCTATTCTTTTCTCATTATGTATGATGAAAATTTTATCAAGAATAGAATTCCATTTCTATTATTTCTCGCTAAATGATCAAAACATAGTGATAATAGGGTTCCATGACTAGTATTTTCCATTAATTTTGATCAAAATTTAGATTTTTCTAAGAGGATTCCATAATCCTCTCAAGAATCTATCTCCTAAACATTAAAATTTCTTCTCAAATTATAAATATCAAGAGCGAATTCACTTAAATACCAGGAGGATTGTATAAAAATTGATAAGTCTATCTTGGATGTTGATTAGGGGTTGGTCAAAACCATTCTAAAATTGTATCAAGAACATGAAGAACAACCCCACTATATGGTTTACAATGAATAATTCATCAATGAAGAGGTTCATTTCCAATACATGCAGCCACACCTCAACTAAATTCACCAACTTGGATACCTTGATTTTCTTTAGGTCCTTGGCTAGATCCACCTCTACACAAGTTCTTACCTTCATGAATTCTTTTGTAGAAGCATATTTCTCAAGTCTACATTTAAAATTTTCAATCTAAGGACTTGATAATAATTTCCAATAATTTCTTATGTTGACTCATCTATTATCCCTATTCTTCAATTTGTTCTTGAAATGACTAAGATGAGGTTTTATACTTCTTATAGAAATTTCCAAATTTCTCTTTTTGGGGTCTAGCTTTAGTTTCATCATACCTATCTAGCCCTATATTTTAATAATATACTCTTCTCCTCTTCCTTATCTTGGGTGTCATTCTCCCTTTCCACACAAAGGAGTTGGATGAAAATGCAACAACCCAAATCTAACCATCTCGAGGGAGAGTAAAAATAATAATTTCCTTTATAATTTAAGGTTCACAAAAGATACACCAGATAATATCATAGATGTTCTACCATATTTCAATTTCTAGATTGTACAAACATCCCTCGAGTGGATAGGAGTGATCACTCTCCCGTAGTTTGTTGGGGTTAACCTAGTACACTGCCCATACAACTTAAAGTATACCTTCACATGGTCTCCCCATTTCCTAACACTCTCCTCAAATGTAGGATAATTCAACCACAACATAAGGATTAACCCTATCAAATTCAATCAAGAAAATGGATGTTAATTCCTTTACTAAGCTTAGTATTTTGAGCTAGTACTTAGACGTAAGACTTCTTATTTTACACATTATACCAAAAGCAAACTATGGGGCTCAATAATTCCATCTCCATTATGGTTTGTGTTAGATTTTTAAGCTATAAAATTAAAGGAAATGCAACCACAACCAATGAAATAAGCATGCAATGTTATATCTATGATAATGGTTAACTAATATGCATGAAAATAAGAGTAGAAAATTTTGAAAATACTGAAGAAATGGCCATTAATGGAAGCTCATGAAAATGTACAATGCTATGCAATGGAGGTATATAATCCTCTATATTGTAAAAATACTCTACATTGTATCTACTAATACTCTACCTTATGCACTCCAAAAACCTCTTTTACTCTTTTACTCTAAGAAGGCCTATTTATAGTGAGTCATGACTCTTGGTCTTCCATATTCCTATGACACCTCACTATTATATTCTTAGGACTCATGTACATATGGGCTAAATGCACCTTTACATAAATACACATTCTAATAATATTTGTGCATTTATTACATTGCTTTAAGAACATACTTAAATCCTAATCTAAGATAAAATTTTAATCTAAACATGTACCTATGATGGTACTTTAGCAAGCACCAAATAATATAATATATTCCAATAATCCCCTGTATTACATTATTTGGGTACTAAAGACTTAAGTCTTCAATATGGATCTCCATATTTCAAATAGTCTTCAACTTGATCTGATTCTTCTTTTGCTTTAGTCTTCATGTTGTCTTTCCATGTCTTCTTCTTTACACTGTTCTTTGGTATTTCAAAGTGTTTGGTAAAATCATTGAATTTGAAGTCTTTTATATATCCTTGATGAGCTAAGGATCTTATAATATTATAAGTCATAAGTGGATTAGAATTTATTCCTTATCATTCCTTTGGTCTCTTGAATGACCTGTTGTAGTAGGGTAAAATTGACACATCTAATTTACCTAAACATCATAAAAATTACTAAAAATTATCCAAAATATACATGAAAGTCAGCTAAAATGGTGAGAAAATAATCTCCTCATTTTATGTGCCAATAAACCAAAATTTGTTTGACCATTGGGAAAAACTACCCAACGGTCAACAAAATCGCCTGATGATAGATAAAATCGTTAGGCAATTTTTTCCAAAAATAGAATTTTAACAAATTTGCTAAAAGATAGAATTCGTTTTAAAACCTCTTACCTAGTTTAGCCATTGTTCATATCAGGTTTTTTGGCGAATAAATTGAATGTGATAAACATAGGAGGGATCAAAACCTCCTCCATGTTTAGTCTAAGCTCCCAAATTTGTCCAACCTTTCCTGAACCTATTTAATCTAGCCCCATTTCCCTTTCTCCCCTTGGCTGGTTGGACTCTAATACCTGAGATTGTTTTGAACTCCCTTGAGGATCCCTCGCATCAAATTTTTATGCAATTCCACCTCCCGACGTCCCTATTTTCACTATTGTTATTGCAGGTCTTAGTTATAATCATCCAAAATACCATCATAATTGCCTAGTGATCGACAAAAATGATAGGCAATTTCAATAGAAGTGACAGGCAATTTCGTCAGAGAGTAGGTGATCCTATCTTCAGATTAGCTGGGGTAAGGATTCAAATCACTATTTGTATTTCTTTCCCAATTTTTTGTTTGTCTATGCATTGCATCATGTCCATTTAATTTATTATTCAGATTTAGATATTGCATCTTGGTGTTCACCATCATTCCAGTTAATTGCATCATGAAATCAGGATCATAATTGCACAAATCCATAGCATATTAGGTTGAATTATCATCATAGTGTTCTCATGTCATTTCATATACATTTGCATATAGAAATTAAAAAATATCTATGACTTGGAGTATGAGAAAATGTTATAATTTGCAAGAAATATTATTTTCTGTCCTCTATTTGCTATCAACTATTTTACTGTAGTATTGCGACATAATTGCCTATGATTTTGTTAAATTAGAGGCGATTTTGTCTAGAACAGGGGTGATTATGTCTGGAACAAAGGCAATTCTGTCAGAAATAGAGGTGATTATGTCCTACTACAAGCCTCAGAACCTTCATCAAACATCAAAGTCAAGTAAGGTTTATAATTTCTTTTAGCCCTAGTTTTAGGCATTGCATTTTATTCTGTATCCACTATCTACTGTATTCATTAAATAAAAATTGCATATAGATAGTTTAGTTGCATAAATGCCAAAAAATAGGTGTATGTGAATGATTTTATAAAAATAACACATCAAACATCTTCCAAACCTAGGTATGGAAACTGTCGCTAAAAATTTCCTGGTGAAACCTTAATTCATCGAAAAATTACCACAATAAGACACACTTAAGTGCCTCTCTTTCGAGGTGTAGCTCTACTATTTTACCATTCCCCTCTGAGGAGTGGATCCATCAGTCGAGAGGAAAGGAGTGTGAAAATTTTAGGCCCACATTATTTTATGAGACATTTCTTCTGATTTCAAAAACAAAACAAAAAACAAATAAAAACATTAGTTAAAACACATAACTTTGCATCCCATAGATGGTAGATTATAAAATAAGGAGAGTCGTTCACATAAATGTTGAACTATTATTAGTAAACCAAGAATTTTCTTCATTTAGTGTGCCATACCCTGAGATTTGTAGAAGGTTAGAAATTATAGGAGCTAAAGAACTCGAACTTAAGGAAATTCTAAGATTTGACCTATCTAGAATCCTGGATCCCTATAGTGCACCTTCCTATTTTGACCTCCAGAGAGCATGCGATAGGTGGTTAGCCAAAAAAAGAGCTATAATTACTCCAAGCCTTTATTCCTTTGAAGATTATCTAGAAGATGCAATAGTAGTACATAAGTTCTTATCACGTGTTGAAAACCAAGAGATTGTCTTGGATGATAAGAGAAGATTTAATAGAGTTCCCAGAGCTATGATTTATAGAGAATATTGTCACGAGTTATACTTTTATACATCAAACTTAGAGGTTGATTGTATTACACTAGCACACTTTGTAATATTTCTAAAAGAACATTTCCAATTCGAAGAAGAACATTACATGACACCAGATCAACTTGAACCTATCAATGACATATATAGACTTTTTGAATAAAATTAAGGTGTAATATTATATAAGTGTGTTTGATTTATTGTTGTCATATAGAAACCAAAAAAAAACCAAAAAACTAATCATAGTATTTTGTTTATTTAGTTAGGTATATATATAACATATATACCTCAAAACCTAGCACATGTATAAAATATATATATGCAAAAACAATTTTATTTTTAAGATAAAATGCCTATATTAATAAGTGGTAAACAAGTAGAAAATGATAATATGGAAGACCAAGAACAAGGAAATGATGAATATAAACCACTCATTGAAGAAGACACACCTTAATAATATGAAGATGATAATGAGGAAGAAGAAACATGAGACCATAATGAACCCATTTAAGATGAAAAGGGACATTTAAAATTTGAATCTCTTGCAAGTTTTACTCAATTCATGAAATATCATATAGAGGAATTTGGTCAAGTAGTACACATGGATAATACAAGAGAAGGATCTATGGAAGTAGCCTTAGAAAATGCTTTTTGAATACATACAAATCCATTGCCTTATATGCCCTCAATAGACCAAGAGGATGATCAAGCAGGACCATCTACTAAAAAAATGATACCTTTGAATCAAAATGTTCTAAAACAAAAAATGCAATCATATAATATGGCTATTATCAACACTAAGGTAAAATTTAAGCAACAGAAAGCACCATTTGCTTACATTCTTTCTCAATCTCTAAATCAACAAAGATCAAATCAACAACAAAAAGCTAAACAAAAACAATATACCAACTATCAAAAAAACACTCAACAAAATGTAGTACCTACAAAAACTTTACACAACAATATTCTAGTTGGAAATCTTCACACAACAACAACACCTTATTATCAAAGCCACAACAATATGATGCAACCAAACCAATTTTGTTGACCACAAAAACAAGGGCTCGAAGCTATAGTTAAACAACTAGCTTCTCACCTAGATCAAATTGATCTATACTGTCCCTCTTATAGCTATAAAGAAATGTGCAATCAACCTCTGGATCCCATAGTTTTAGCACAACCTTATCTTAAGTATTTTCCCATACCTGTCTTCCCGATATATAATGGAAGTAAAGATCATATACAACATCTTCACATGTTTATAATAGCATATCATGATGTTTCGCATGATGAATTGTTATTGCTAAAGATGTTCCCTAAAAGTCTGGGAGGTATGGCCCTAGAATGGTATTACCAATTACGAAATAATTCTTTAAGGAATTTTGAGGAAATAGCAAAGACATTTGTGCACCAGTTTAGTGCCTATATATAAAGGCATGTGATCATTAAATATTTATACAACTTGAAGCAAGGAAAATATGAAAGCTTTGCTGAATTCTTGACAAGATGGAGATAACTTCTAGGCAAATTACACTTTGCGTTACCACATCGTGAAATGTTGGATATATTTATAGGTAATCTGCAAGAACAGTTATCTTGTAAACTTTCTACTACTACAATAACAACCTTTGACCAAGCTATTGATATAACAAGGAGGGTATAAGATGCCCTCATTACAAGAGGTTAGTTTAAGAAGAAATATGAAGATAAATCTGCTAAAAATCAATACAAAAACAAACAAGTAGTGGGAGACAGAGTTACTGACAGTAGAAATAATTCAAATGTTAATATTATAGAAGCCATAAAGAAGTTTATATTGAAGGCTCCTGATAAACCACCAAGGGAATTTACAATATTAAATCAACCTTTACATATGGTTTTACCTCAATTATTAGAACAAGGATTGATACGATTGCCTGAGATAAGACAACCTGATACAACTATAGCTGGATTCATTGCTGATTTACACTGTAATTTTCATAGAACAGATGGTCATTCAACCAACTCTTGTAAATGATTAAAACATATGATACAAGACTTAATTGATAATGGAAAAATGGAAGTAGAAAAATTTACACCAAGATATGCTCAAAATAACACGCAAAAACTTCAAAATCAAAATGTAAATCAAAGTTTGAATATTTTTCAACATCCTTTACCAAAGCATGGTAAAGAAGCTGTAAACCAAGTAGAACACCATAACATTCCTCATCCAACTCGATATGTAGGAACTATAAGTGGTTTTCTACCTCATAAAAACTTGCAAACATCATGTATAACTATAGAATCTCAAGTTACTATGAGACCCTTGAAAAGATGTCAAATTACACCTTTAGAAAGTGATGAAGAAAATGAAATAGGTAGTGAAGTAGAAATTGATTCAAACAGTTCAGAATATGAATAATATCCTATCACACCTATTACAAATTTATCAGTTTTGGAAGAACCATTTCCTACAAGGGTAACTACTAGACCATCATCTCAACAATGGCTTACAAATAAACAAGTAGAAAGTACTAGACCCCATTTTGGTAACCCACAACATAGTAACTTTATAGGTACCATTGGGGTCATCATAAGACAACAAGCACAAAACCATAATTCTCAAGATAAAAGTGATAAAGCAACCGCATTCGTATTAAAATCTCCTACCAAGGGAAATAATGTGTTAGGTTCACAAAAAATATCACCTTATGATATCAACGAACAATTAGCTACCATTACAGATAGAATTTCTATTCTAGACCTTTTAAGAAATTCTTCTATGCATAGAGAAGAGCTAATAAAAACTCTAAGAAAAATGATGGTACCCGAAGATATTGAACCTAACACTGTAGTAAATTTTGTCACTTTGGATGAAATAAATTTCATAGATTTCAAAGACAAGGATATGCCTCCTCAAAGTATATTTGGAGATAATCCTTTGTACATTAAAGCAATTATTGGAGATGTAGGAGTTAAGAGAGTTCTAATTGACAATGGATCTTCATTAAACATATGTACATACAATTTTTTTCAAAGATTTGGATTCAAGAAAAAAGATATGAAAAAGACTAAAATGATTATTAAAGCATTTAATGATGAAACTCAAGAAACATGTGGAGTCATGAAAATCCCATTGCAATTTGGCCCAAGGATTTTGGGTACGACTGCATTTTTTGTACCTTGTTTAGCATCATACAACATTATTTTAGGTCGACCTTATTGGAAATTTGAGTTAATTTGAGGAATTTTGTGTTTTCATTGATGTCACATGGATCATTGATGTCACATGGATCACATGGATACAAGGTTTTTATGAAAACCAAGGTAGGAAAAATAAAAGGTTTTATTTAAAACCATGGTGGGCTTATGTGGAAAGGGCTTTTCTTAAAATCCAAGGTGGAATTTTGTTTCATCAAAAAAGGACCTCCGGTGATGAAGATATTAAAGTTTAAAGTTTAAATTTAAATTACTGTAGGGCCGACCTATGTGCAATTAATGGAGGGTGGCATGTATATACATGTAAAGGTTTCAATTTATTTTGAAAAGGGGGCATATTATATATCGTCAGAAATATTATTTCGAGGGCTATTTGAATAACTTATTTATAAGGAGAAATAAGATGTGTGTAAAGACATATTTCTGATTTTACAAAGGGGTTCCAAAAGTGAAGTTTACCTTGTTATTTTTCAAGAGGATTAATTCTTTCATGAGGTGATAAGGTATGCAATATTGTGATTTATTTTATTTTATGGTATAAGTGGTTTTGTGAGTGAAAATTTTATGCAATGTTTTGATTTATTGTATTTTATGGTACAAGTGGTTTTAGGAGAGATAAGGAAGTTGTGCAATTAAAGGCCTTGGTGATGATTATTGAAAAGTGGAGTAATGTTGATTATTTTATGATCTACTAACCCTTGTGAATATTGGTAGATTTACAAAGAGGTTTTTTCATCTTCAAAAAAGGTATGGGCACATTCTACTATTGATTGTTTATGGTGGTTGATTTCTGAAATATCATTAGAGGGAAAAGGATTGTTTGTGGTTTCCTTTTAGGAAGTGGTTGGTTGAATTCTTCAAATTTTTTTTGATTTGATAGTTGAGTTTAAACCTTTTTTTGTAAGCATATTTTTTGAAGCCCATTGGTTGTGAAAGAACTTGAGTTAGAAAATAACATGAGTATCATTGTTATGTGAGATTTGTGGTTGAGAATTGTTGGAAATATTTGAGTTGGTTGATACATAATTGGATTAGGATTGTGTGAGAGATATTTGTCCCTTGTGATGATTGGTTGAGTTGAGTTGATTGAGCCTAGTCAAGTTATGTGTGACGTGATTGTTCAAGTTCTATAAAATAAACTATTCGATCATTCTATGTTGAGTTGAGATTGAGGTTAGAACATATTGAGTCTCTAATAATTCTCTATATGGTTCTATAATACTTGAATTTATTTGAGGTTGATTTGAGTTGAGAGTGAGATTAGAACATATTGAGTCTCTAACAATTCTCTTGTGTAAACTCAGCTACAAGAGACCAACAAAATTGACTCCAATCACATAACACAAATGCAATAATGGAAGAAAACTGCCAATTGATATTCTTATAATTCCTTAATTCACACCCCTTCTACAAAATATTACAATCCATCATATAGCAACCAAAAACCAAAGAAACTCTAAAGAAACCCTAAAAATATCTTTTTTCTAAACACTGCTAAAAATAGATTTTTTTCCTAAAAATTGCTAAAAATAGAAATGAGTCAGATTGCACCCAAATTTGGTGCACACATCCCTATTAAAATAATTAACGTTAATTTAAAATATTATGTCTCAAATTATTGTATAACAAAATATAATAAACTTCTAATAGCCAAAAAAACCCAAAAAACCTGGGAACCTGTTCTAAAAGCCAATTTTGGGGCACTAGATGTCAGAGTGAGGTATCAAAAACATGATTTTTGGAGGGTCAGGTGCATCAAAGATGAGCCTAATGCAAAACATGCATGCGTAACCATCTATTAAATTTCAAGGCAAACGGGCATATGGTTCACAAGTTATGGCTCTGACAAGGTGCATCATTCTCCTCTAGTGAAAAAGAACTCAGCTCTTGCGAGTTCAACTGAATTGAAATCCTATAGCTTCTGGTTATCAATTTTCTTTAGCTATGACTCTAAAACACAAGTGTTATTTTATTGTGGTAATCCTTCCCACTAAACCAGGAATTTGTTGTAGCTCCCATGTCTGGTGGTGATCACCTTCTTATCGAGCACCTGTGCAACTCTATCTTTTTTCTTTTTAGGCATCTATTGTGCCCAATTTACTATATCCTATAATTCACCATCCTTGCTAGTACCAGGATACTGAAATAAATCAAAAACATTAAAAATGGGAAAAATATCAAATTCATCGAGCAGCTCCACTTTATAGGCATTATCATTGATCTTCTTCAAAATCTTGCATGGCCCAATTTTCTTAAGTTTTAGTTTGTTATATGTCCCCTTAGGAAATATTTCTTTCCTAAGATGAACCATGACCATATCACCCTCTTCAAATAATTTCACCCTTCTATGTGCATCAACAGACTCTTTGTAGTGAGCATTACTACTCTGCAATTTTTCCCTCATTGACTCTTGCACTTTCTGGATATGCTCAACAAATGTTTCTGCATCATCACTAACTTGTTCCCCAATTGGTAACTCAACCAAATCTAATACACATTTAGGATTTTGACCATAAATAATTTGAAAAGGAGATTTACCTGTTGACCTATTCATTGAACTGTTGTATGCAAATTCAACTTGCGACAAGGCTAAATCCCATTGTTTTGGTTTTTCTCAAACTATGCATCGTAAGAGGTTTCCCAAGATTCTGTTCACTACATCTATTTGCCCATCGGTCTATGGGTGGTAAGCACTACTAAACTACAACCTGGTATTCAAATTTTTCCACAACGTCCTCCAAAAGTGACTCAAGAACTTAGTATCTTGATAAGAATTAATAGTCTTTGGAACACCATGCAACCGCACAATCTCATCAAAGAATAAGACTGTAGTCCTAGTTGCATCATTAGTCTTTTGATAAGCAATAAAATGCACCATTTTGGAAAATCTTTCTACAACAACAAAAAATGAATCCTTACCCCTCTGTGTCTTGGGCAACCCAAACTTGAAATCCATACTCAAATCGGTCCATGGTCCTGTAGGAACTGGCAGTGGCATATACAACCCTATATTTTGTGCATGGCCCTTATCCACTTGACATACTCTACATCTAGAGACAAACTTTATTATATCTCTCTTCATTTTTGGCCAATAGTACTTCTCCTCTACAAGAGTGGTATTTTTGGCTACTCCAAAATGACCAACCAAACCCCCACTATGTAATTCCCTCAATATGTTCTCTCTCATAGAGCCATTGGGAATGCATAATTTATTACCCTTAAACAAGTAACCATTATATAAAAAATACTCTTAAAAAATTGTATGGGACTTGCCCCCTATCGTACTTTTGCACTGTTGCACAATATTCCCAAAATTCGCATAAGATTCATATAGATATTTAATCCCCTCAAATCCTACCACATCATTCTCCATAGTGGTCAACAACAAGACTCTCCTACTCAATGCATCAACAACCTTATTCCATTTTCCTAACTTGTGTTTTAGGAAAAATGTATACTGTTGCAAAAATGAAACCCATTTAGCATGCCTGCTATTTAAATTTTTCTGAGAATTGACATACCTCAATGCTTCATGATCAGTAAACAACACAAACTCATTTGAGATTAAGTAGTGCCTCCAATGTTGTAATGCTTCCACAATTGCGTAAAATTCCACATCATATGTAGAATAATTCTTCCTTGCATCATTCAGCTTCTCACTAAAAAATGCTACAGGTCGGCCCTCTTGACTTAAGACACCACCAATTCCAACAAATGAGGCATCACAATCAACCTCAAACACCTTACTAATATATGGTAACACTAGAACATGGAATTTTGACACCTTCTTCTTCAAGAGTTCAAAACTCTCTGTTGCTTTTGTAGTCCATACAAACTCTTTCCCCTTCGTGCACTCAGTTATAGGGGCAGCTATACTACTAAAGTTCCTAATGAACTTCTTGTAAAAGGTAGCTAGTCCATGAAATCTCCTTACTTCTGTTATAGATCGTGGAAGAGGCCATTCAAGAATTGCCTTCACTTTCTCATCATCCATACTCATGCAATCTCTCGAGATTACAAATCCCAAAAAAACTAAACTATCTTAAAGAAATCTATATTTATTCAGGTTGACATACAATTTCTCCTTCCTGAGCACGTCTAACACTAATTTCAGGTGTAACAAATGGTCTTCTTCACTTTTGCTATAAATTAAAATATCATAAAATTACACAACCACAAACTTACCATTATATTCTCGTAGTACTTTGTTCATCAACCGCATAAATGTATTGGGTGCATTAGACAACCCAAAGGGCATCACCTTCCACTCGTACAATCCATATTTTATCTTAAAAGTTGTCTTCCATTTATCCCCTTCTCAAATTATGATCTGGTAGTAGCCATTCTACAAATTAATTTAATTGAAGTATTTAGCTCTAGCCAATCCATCCATCATGTCATCCACTCTCAGCATAGGATACCGATACTTTATTATGATTTTTTTTATGGCTCTACTGTCTACACACATTTTCTAGTCACCATATTTCTTCGGGGTCAGCAATGCTATAGTCACACATGAACTCATACTCTCCCTAACTAATCCCTTATTTATCAACTCCATCACTTGCCTACTCAACTCTGCATTCTATGTCGGGTTCAACCGATAAGATGCCTAATTTGGGAGTGTTGATCCTAGAATCAAATCCATGTGATGTTGGATATCCCTTTTTGGTGGTAGCACATCTGGTAACTCCTCTGGTGTGAAATATTTATATTCACTTAAAAACTTAGCTGCTATTGTAGGCATAACCACTTCCTCTATTTCTAGCTTCCTAGCTGTTAAGGCATAATAGAAGCTAGCATCCCTGATATCTACAAGAAAATCCTTCATCATCAACAAGCTCTCACTTAGCTCATCCTCCGTCAGAGGTACAAGATCTACCTTTACACCATAATTCTAGAATGTATAAGTATTCTTTCTTCCATTATGGTTAGTATCCCTGTCATACTACCAAGGTCTTCCCAATAGAATGTGACATGCATCCATCGAGATCACATCACACCACACTTCATCCTTGTAAGTGCTCCCAATTAAAAATTTAATTAAACACCTTTGATCTACTGTTACCTCATTCCCCTTCTTAAACCATGAGATGCGATATGGATAAGGATGTTTTTCACATTTCAGGTGCATTTTATCAACCATGACATTTGACACCATATTCTCACAGCTACCACCATCAATGACAGTGTTACATACCTTCCCTCCTAATATACACCTTGTTCAAAATATGTTTGTTTGTAACCAGGAATATTCACCATCTATGGTATGCTCCTTTACTTTGCTCTACACCATCTCTTTCTTAGGAGCAATAAATTTCCTCCTTATCATAAGTGCTTCCCCCATGTCAGCAACAACTTCATCCTCATCCTGCTCTTCCATCTCAACCAGATTGACCCTTCCTTGTCCTCCTTGACCCCTTTATTTGACATCACATTGGGAACACTCAAATGCTTTGTGCCCCTCCTCACCACATCCATAACAAGTATATGACCTCCTTGGATCATTCCCATTTTGTCCACAATCATAACCTCTACCTTGTTGGTATCCTCTTCCTCTCAGATTTTTTCCATATTCTTCTTGTTTAGCAGGTATTGAGGATTCCCCCTTGAGAAAATTAGATCCACTTCGACCCCAAACTGAAGAGGGTGTGAATCCCTTCTTACCTCTTCTATTAATCCTTTTTAATTTCTCCTCTACCTCGATGATCATTTGATACACATCCTCCACTATAAGAGTGTGATGCATGCTCATCTCATCTTGAACAACAAAACTTAGGCCATTTACATACCTGGTAGCCTTTTGGTCCTCTGTCTCATTGTGCTCCACTCGAATGGATAGATTTTAGAATTAATTAGTATATTCCTCAATGCTTTGATCCTTCTGTCAAAGATTTTTAAATCTACGAAATAGGGTTTGGGAGTAGTCTACAGGTATAAATTTTTCTTGTAACTTCTTCTTCATCTTTGTCCAATCCCTAATCTTTTCCTTTCCATTCCTCTGTCATGTAGTCTATAAATGATCCCACCAAATCAATGCATGTCCCTTCAAATTTTTGCATGCAAGCTTAACCTTCTTCTCTTCAACAAGATTACTCCATTCAAACTATTTTTCTAGGCTATTGATCCAATCGATCAACTCCTCTGGTTTCAACCCACCAGCATACTCGGGAACCTCAATCTTAATCCCATACTGATTCCTCTTAAGCACCTCTAGAGATCATATCAGTTGATTTTCAAAATTGTGCCCTTATTCCTCTGGGCCCTCTGGTTCTACTTCTGCGTGGACCTCAGATCCACATTCCTCAGGTATATTTTCATCATCAGATCCTTGATCTACACATGCCCTGGGATGTCTCTCTCCCATTCGATCAATCACACCAGTCAACCATGATATTTTTGCATTTAGATCCTTGATTTGCCTATTCATCTGGGCATATATTCTAGGTAGCATCTTCCCTTCACTAGCGATATCACACTCGCTCTGATACCAAATGGTGTAAACTCAGCTACAAGAGACCAACAAAATGGACTCCAATCACATAACACAAATGCAATAATGGAAGCAAACTGCCAATTGATATTATTATCATTCCTAAATTCACACCCCTTCTACAAAATATTACAATCCATCATATAGCAACCGAAAACCAAAGAAACCCTAAAGAAACCCTAAAAATGTCTTTTTTCTAAAAACTGCTAAAAATAGATCTTTTTCCTAAAAACTGCTAAAAATAGAAATGAGTCGGATTGTGCCCAAATTTGGTGCACACATCCCTATTACAATAATTAACCTTAATTTAAAATATTAGGTCTCAACTTATGGTATAACAAAATATAATAAACTTCTAACAGCCAAAAAAACCTAAAAAACTCGGGAACCTATTCTAAAAGCTAATTTTGGGGCACTAGATGTCGGAGTTAGGTCCCAAAAACATGATTTTTGGAGGGTCAGGTGCATCAAAGATGAGCTTGATGCATAACATGCATGTAGAACCACCTGTTAAATTTTAAGGCAAATGGGCATACGGTTCACAAGTTATGGCTCCGGCAAGGTGCATAATTCTCTTTATGCTTCTATGAGATTGACTTGAGTTGATTTGAGATTGATTTGATTTGAGTTGAGTTGAGATTTATTTGGGTTGAGAGTGATATTAGAACATATTGAGTCTCTAACAATTCTCTTTATGCTTCTATGAAGTTAATTTGAGTTGATATTGCCATTCATTGTTGAGTTCATTTTGAGTACTACTTGAGCATGATTGATTGAGCCTTTGAGAAGGCCTTTGGGACAAATTTTAGGACAGTGTTTGGACAAGTTATTAGTGAGCTTGTTAGAGCAGATTTGGGCAAGTTCTTGGTAAGCTTGCTAGAGCATATTTGGGCAAGTTTTTGGTGAGCTTGCTAGAGCATATTTGGGAAAGTTCTTGGTGAGCTTGCTAAAGCATATTTGGGCAAGTTCTTGGTGAGCTTTCTAGAGCATATTTGGGCAAGTTATTGGTGAGCTTGCTAGCACATATTTGACAAGTTCTATGTGAGCTTGTTAAGCAGGTTCTATGTGAGCCTATTGAGTAGGTTCTTAGTGAGCCTATTGACAAAGCTTTGGAGGTGACAAAGTACAAAGGATAGAGTCTTAGTGGATAGAGATCCAGTAGCCAACATAGTTTAAGATAGATTTGAGTGAGAAGTCTTCAAGTGGAGAGAGGTCCACTAGTTAGTGCAGTAGAGAGACAGAGTATTCTAGAAGATCACATAGCTAGAGAAGAAGCATAAATAGTTCTCCTGTGGAAGATATCCACGAACTTGAGATTACGGGATCAACATCTCCTTTGGATAAAGATCCATAAATATTGTAATTGGGAGTGATTCCCAAAGAGATTGATTGATAAAGTTTTAGTAAAATATTTTCTCCATGGAGTAGCCCACATTGGGTGAACCACGTAAATTGTGATGTCTCTATTGTGTATGGTTTATGTGCATTGCTTTGATTACTGCTATTGATACTGCTATATTTACACAACATAATATTGAATTAGAAGAAAAAGTAAAAAGTGGTCTTATATTGTTCACCCTCCCTCTCAGTATAAGCTTGTGTTCTTCAATTGGTATCAGATCGGGTTCCTTCAGGAAGGCTAACAACTTGAGGGTAGATTCTATAAATAACACATATGGCTTCACAAAAAGGATTATCTTCAAATAAGACTCCATTGTTTTATGGTAACATTTATGCTTTCTGGATCATAAGAATGAATAACTACTTGATATCACAAGGATATGAGGTATGGTAGATGGTTGAAAAGAGTATAAGGTTGAAGGTGATCCCGAGAAATATAAGACTACTAGGAAATTGGTTGAGATCAATGCAAGAGCAATGAATTGTATTTTGAGTGGGCTACATGAGATAGATTTTGCAAAGGTCATGGTATGTACTTCAGCTAATGAGATGTAGACCAAGTTGATGAATACTTATGAAGGATATTCCAAGATAAAGTTGGCAAAAATAAAAAATCATAGAAAAATATTTGAGAATTGAAAATGGAAGACTATGAAGATATTACAAAGTTCTTAATTCGAGTTGATGAGATTACTAACACTATGAGAGGCATAGGTTTTGAGATGAAATAATCAAAAGTTACTCAAAATATTTTGAGATCACTTCCCATGAAATATGATGCAAAGGTTTCAGCAATAGAAGAAACAATGGATATCAATAAGTTAACAATGGAATAATTGCAAGGTACTCTCACAACTTATGAGATGAGGGTAAGTAAGCATCAAGCTCCAATAAAAGAGATTGCATTCAAGGCTTTAGAAAAATATAAAGGGAAAGTTTTAGAAATAGATAAATTTTATAAAATGACGAGGAAGCTAACTTCATCAAAAGGAATAAGGACTCAAGAAATTTTAGAGATATAAGGAAAGCCAGGTGCTATAAGTATGGCGATCTTGGTCACTATGCATACAAGTTTCCACATGAAAAAATTAGTGATGATGAAAAATAGGGTCACAGAAGAAAAGAATATGGAAAGCATAAGCATGACAAAGATGACATATTCAAGCAAAACAGGTATGAGAAGAGGAAAATTTTTCATAAGGCAAAGAAATCTTACTACATTGTAGAAGTAAGTGATAGCTCAGATCATAGTGATAGATACAATTTAGATGATGAAAAGGAAGAGCATTTATTCCTAGGAATAGAAGGTGAAAGAGAACAATGTTTTGTGTGTGGTCAAAGAGATCACAAATCAGGATATTGCAATGGTTTTAGTGATAGTGAAGATGAGATGACACATCAAGGAAATAGGCATGGTCAAAGAAATATTGAGATTTTATTTGCTATAGAAGATTATAATGATCTTAATAACAATGAAGATGAAGAAGGGTTTTTCTATGGAATAAGAGAAGTAGAAGAACAAAATTCACTCCAAACAAAAGAAGTTAAACAAGATGATAATGTCTCAGTTGATCTAAAGGAAGACTTCAATGTTATCCATGAGCAACTACAAGAGGTTAAGGATAATCTAAAATAATTGAGATGTTTCCTACATGGGAAGTTTGATCCATCACATGACTCAAAAGGTCAAGATATTTGTACTAAGAAGGAAACATGTATTTCAGAGGCTATAAATATGGATGCCAAGTTGCTACTTGAAACAAATGAATAGAAATAAGAGGAAGATTCCAAAGCACCAAAGGTCCCATATTTTAGGTTTGGGGAATCACACTCAAAAGGAAAGGAAGTTCTAAAATATGAAAGCAAGGAAGCACATAATATTTGTGAGGAAAGTTCCAAAGTTCCTATGGCTCCAAATATTCAGTTTGGATCTTGTTTTGAGATAGGTGAATCAAGTTCAAAAGGAGAAGAAACTCTTGAAAAGAAAAGCAAGGAAGAAACTAAGGAAGAGGTTTTAGATGCTACAAAGAAGGTTCAAGAATGCAATGCACAAGTTGAAGATGATCATAAGGATAATGGTCAAGAAAGGTATGAGGAACCAAGGCATGAACAAAGAGCTTTTCAAGGAAATTGTTTTTCTTGTAAATGGATTTGGACATAGGGCTATACATTGCAGAATCCATGGATCAAAGAAGTTTGATTTTGCTAGAAGGAACTTCAAAGGAAGAAGGTATGATTTTTAGGGACATTGCTTCTCATGTAATAGGATTTGTCATAAAGCTTTTCAGTGCAAAGGAAATGAGCAACATGTTTTTGGTTTTAGAGCTACACATTTTAGAAGTCATGGTCATAATGGTCATGAAAATAGAGCTTCACAATAAAGGGTTTAAGGGGTCCGAGGTGTAGACCAATTGGTTCATCCAAACCCCATAAGGGGTGCGGAGGTCCAAGGTTAAAATCTTGGGCCTCGTTAGAGTGAACGCTTGTCCCTTTCCTAGTGATTTAAGCGGTGTAAAAGGTTTAAAATGATTGTGGCATGGTGGTTATAAGGGCGAACTGTACGAAGATCTATGTGGCAGCTTCTGGGGTGGATAGCATAGAATTTTGTGGTGGCCATAAAAGCTGAACAACCTACCCGGATTCGTGGTGGTTACCGATTCCACCATGTAAATTAAAAAAAAAAAACAATAAAGGCTTTAAGAAAGGAATGAATATGGAAATTACTTCAAGAAAGAATTCAGGACATGGGAACCAACCAAAGGCTACAATATCAAATGTTTTAATTGTAATAACTTTGGACATATTGCAAAATGGTTTAGGACTCAATTCCAAATAGGTTCAAGGCAAGAAGGTAAAACATGTTCTAGATAAGAAGATCAACTAATTCATCAAGAGAAGGATATTAGAAAAACATGGAAGGAAGTTGATATAGGAAAGAAACAAAGGGAGGTGGGAGTAAAAGTACTACCACCCCAAAATTAATCACCTCAAAAGAGAAGGGGGTGAGGGGGCTAAGGTTAAGAGTCATATATTTTATCCCCATAAGTGTCCCTTTTGACATTGATGTCAAAGGGGGATATATTTGAGTAAGGGGGAGATATTTGAGTTAGGAGGAGCAGCCTCCAAAGAGATATTGAGTTAGGGGGAGCAGCCTCAAAAGAGAGTATTGAGTTAGGGGGAGAAACCTCCATAGAGAGTATTGAATTAGGGGGAGTAGATTTGATTCTCAAAGATGGTTTTTGCAGTGATTGTGGTGTTTGCATTAGAGGTGTTGCCATCAATGAAAAAGGGGGATATTGTTGGAAATTTGAGTTAATTTGAGGCATTTTGTGTTGTCATTGATGTCACATGGATCATTGATGTCACATGGATCACATGGATACAGGGTTTTTATGAAAACCAAGGTAGGCAAAATAAAAGGTTTTATTTAAAACCATGGTGGGATTATGTGGAAAGGGCTTTTCTTAAAATCCAAGGTGGAATTTTGTTTCATCAAAAAAGGACCTCCGGTGATGAAGATATTAAAGTTTAAAGTTTAAATTTAAATTAATGGAGGGCCGACCTATGTGCAATTAATGGAGGGTGGCATATATATACATGTAAAGGTTTCAATTTATTTTGGAAATGGGGCATATTATATATCATCGGAAATATTATTTCAAGGGCTATTTGACTAACTTATTTATAAGGAGAAATAAGGTGTGTGTAAAGAGATATTTCTAATTTTACAAATGGGTTCCAAAAGTGAAGTTTGCCTTGTTATTTTTCAAGAGGATTAATTATTTCATGAGGTGACAAGGTATGCAATATTGTGATTTATTTTATTTTATGGTAAAAGTGGTTTTGGGAGTGAAAAGGTTATGCAATTTTTTTATTAATTTTATTTTATGGTACAAGTAGTTTTTGGATAGATAAGGAATTTGTGCAATTAAAGGCATTGGTGATGATTATTGAAAAGTGGAGTAATGTTGATTATTTTGTGATCTACTAACCCTTGTGAATATTGGCAAAATAATTTTGTGATTGTGACAGATTTACAAAGAGGTTTTTCCATATTCAAAAAAGGTATGGGCACATTCTCCTATTGATTGTTTATGGTGGTTTATTTCTGAAATATCATTGGAGGGAAAAGGATTGTTTGTGGTTTCCTTTTCGGAAGTGGTTGGTTGAATGCTTCAAGGTTTTTCTGATTTGAGAGTTGAGTTTAAACCTTGTTTTGTAAGCATAGTTGTTGAAGTGCATTGGTTGTAAAAGAAATTGAGTTAGAAAAGAACATGAGTATCAGTGTTATGTGAGATTTGTGGTTGAGCATTGTTGGAAATATTTGATTTGGTTGATACATACTTGGATTAGGATTGTGTGAGAGAGAGTTGTCCCTTGTGATGATTGGTTGAGTTGAGTTGATTGAGCCTAGTCAAGTTATGTGTGAAGTGATTGTTCAATTTATATAAAACAAACTATTCCATAATTCTATGTTGAGTTGAGATTGAGGTTAGAACATATTGAGTCTCTAACAATTCTCTGTATGGTTCTATAAGACTTGAATTGAGTTGAGGTTGATTTGAGTTGAGAGTGATATTAGAACATATTGAGTCTCTAAAAATTCTCTTTATGCTTCTATGAGATTGACTTGAGTTGAGTTGAGATTGATTTGAGTTGAGATTGATTTGGGTTGAGAGTGAGATTAGAACATATTGAGTCTCTAACAATTTTCTTTATGCTTCTATGAAGTTAATTTGAGTTGAGATTGCCATTTATTGTTGAGTTTATTTTGAGTACTACTTGAGCATGATTGATTGAGCCTTTTGATAAGGCCTTTGGGACAGATTTGAGGACAGTGTTTGGACAAGTTATTAGTGATCTTGTTAGAGCATATTTGGGCAAGTTCTTTGTGAGCTTGCTAGGGAGGATTTGGGAAAGTTCTTGGTGAGCTTGCTAGAGAAAATTTGGGCAAGTTCTTGGTGAGCTTGCTAGAGAAAATTTGGGCAAGTTCTTGGTGATCTTGCTAGAGTATATTTGGGCAAGTTTTTTGTGATCTTACTAGTGTAGATTTGACAAGTTCTATGTGAGCTTGTTAAGTAGGTTCTATGTGAGCCTATTGAGCAGGTTCTTAGTGAGCCTATTGAGCAGGTTCTTAGTGAGCCTATTGACAGATATTTGGAGGTGATAGAGTACAAAATATAGAGTCTCAGTGGATAGATATCCAACAACTAGCATAATTGAAGACAAATATGAGTGAGGAGTCTTCAAGTGGAGAGAGGTCCACCAATTAGTGCAGCAAAGATACAGAGTCTTCTAGAAGATCACATAGCCAGAGTAGAAGAGGAAATATTTCTCCTATGGAAGAGATCCATGAACTTGAGATTAGGGGATCAACATCTCCTTTGGATAAAGATACATAAACATTGTAATTGGGAGTGATTCCCAAAGAGATTGATTAAGAAATTTTTAGTAAAATATTTTCTCCATGGAGTAGCCCACATTGGGTGAACCACATAAATTGTGATGTATCTATTATGTATGGTTTCTATGCATTGCTTTGATTACTGCTATTGATACTGCTATCTTTACACAACATAATATTGAATCGAAAGAAAAAGTAAAAAGTGGTCTTATACTGTTCACCCTTCCCCTCTCAGTATAATCTTGTTTTATTCAGACCTTGGATCAATGCAATGAGAGTAGTACCCTCCACACTACATCAATGTGTTAAGTTTGAATTTAAAAATCAATTAGTCACTATTCATGGTGATCCTAGGCCTTTTGATATGTGTGTTGTGGTAGAACCTGTAGGGATTCCATTTTGTCCTGCTATGTCTGTTGTTCATCCTAGTACATCTCCATCCTCAAAATCTTCTAAATCTAAATCACCTTCTAAATCAACATCATCCAAAACACACTCTAAATCACCAACAACAATAAATTATACATCATTATCATCATCACCTACTAAAAATATACCTAATCCATTTCCTAAGTCTATAGTGCTAGAATTACCACCTGAATCTACAATGTTTAAATTTATAGCATCTAAAGAAACAACTAAGGAAGATAAACCATCTACTTCATATGCCATTTCGGATGAAGTATTACCAGATTTATCCTCAGTCCTTGCAACTACAGAAGAGGTTAATTTTGCTACACAAGATTCGTTGGTATTATCCAAGTTACCACCATCTCCCCGAACATTAGGTTTGCCTAAGAAAGGGAGCATTTGCCATATTGGAAGTTGTGCATTTGTATATGCGGGATATGATTGGGGAAAATTTTCAATTCTACATATTACCATTGATCAAGAAGGATTTGCTAGATGCTATTTTTCTAATAAATATGAAAAATCAAAACCAATGATGTATAATATGGGTTATAGAGGTAAAGGTTTAGGACCCCATGAAAATGGGATAAAAGAACCTTTAGAAGTCATGGATTGGCCGGTTCGATGTGGTCTTGGGTATATTCCTACAAAAATAGAACCATTCCCATATAAATATGATGACCATATTCTAACATATCAAGAATATATGGATCAAAAAGAGCTCTCTAAAAAGGTACATACTTGTAATATGTTAACTATGGCTTATCCAAAAATGATTGCTTCCATGGATGAATGTTTAGAAGGAGATATTTGCCATGATATATCCATTGAGGAAATTTTTCAAAATAATTTCTTCTTTGATGGATCAATGCCATGTATAGCTCATATAGAATCAACTGATCCACAAGAAGAGTTAGCTAAATGCACTTTAGAAGAATTACAAGAAATGGGGGTGTCACCTGCACCTCCTAATTTTGAAAGAGAACTAAATATTGTTGTAGAAAATTTTATAAAAATTAACATTGGAACAGAAGAAAATCCTCGCATGGTCAAGATTGGATCTGAGCTAAGTGAAGAAAAAAAAAATTATATATTGAATTTCTTACAGAATATTCCGATATCTTTGCTTGGACATATGCGGATATGCCAGGATTAGATCCTTCTGTAGTTGTTCACCATTTAGTAGTGTGCCTGGATGCTAAACCTGTAAAACAAAAACTTAGAAAAATGCATCCAAAAGTAGCATTACTAGTTAAAAGTGAACTAGAAAAGCTTTTGAATGTCATATTCATACAAGCTATTGATTATGTAGAATGGATATCTAATGTTGTTCCAGTAACCAAGAAAGAAGCTACCAAAATTAGGGTTTGCATAGATTTTAGAGATATCAACGTTGCATGCCCTAAAGATGACTTTCCTCTCCCTAATATGGATCAAATCATAGATTTCATAGCTGGGAGTGGGATGTTGTCTCTTATGGATGGTTTTTTAGGATACAACCAAATTAGAATAGCTCCTGAAGACCAAGCTAAAACAACTTTTATCACACCCTGGGGAACTTTTTGTTGGAAAGTCATGCCCTTTGGTTTAAAGAATGCTGGTGCAACATATCAAAGAGCTATGACATATATTTTTCATGATATGATGTATGATATTTTACATGATTATGTTGATGATATCATTGCTCGTTCTACTAAAGAAGATGATCATATTAAATATTTAAGAAAAGTGTTCGATAGATTAAGAGAATATCTTATACGTTTAAATCCAGATAAATGTGTGTTTGGAGTAAAATCTGGAAAATTATTAGGAGTTATTGTTTCTATGCGAGGTATAGAGATATATCCTTTAAATATTAAGGCTATCCATGATATGCCACCACCTAAGAACATATCAGAATTAAGAATTTTACAAGGAAAGTTACAGGCTATTCGTCGTTTCATTGATAAACTAGTAGATAGAACAGAACCTTTTCTTAAATTACTCAAGAAAAATACTTCCTTTCAATGGGATAAGGAATTTCAAGAAGCTTTTGATAGTATCAAACAATATCTTCTCAACCCTCCAGTGCTTGTTCCACCCAAACCAGACCGTCCTTTCATTTTGTATATTTTTGCTTTGAAACTCGCACTTGGAGCTATGTTAGCTCAAATAGATGATGAAAAGAAAGAACGAGCCACATATTACATAAGTAGAACTTTGATAAGTTATGAAACAAGATACACTCCATTGGAAAAAAATTGTTTAGCAGTTGTGTTTTCTATGCAAAAATTACGTCATTATATGCTTAGCCAGAAAACATGTCATTGCAAAATCTGATCCACTAAGGTATTTAATGAGTAGACCATACTTATCAGGATGCACAACTAAGTGGGTTCTTGCTCTTAGTGAGTTTGAACTCACATTTATTGGCCAAAAATCTATAAAAGGCCAAGTTATAGCTGATCAGTTAGTTGTTGCTCCTATAGAATCTACTCAACCCATGAACATTGAATTTCCTGATGAATGCCTTAATTTAGAAGAGGATCATTCAAAAACTTGGACATTGTTTTTTGATGGAGCTAGATGTATGAGTGGTGCAGGTGCAGGAATCATATTAATATCTCCTCAGAAGCACCTAATACCATTATCTTTTAAATTACAGTTTGCTTGTACTAATAACACTGCAGAATACGAGGCCCTAATCCTTGGATTACGAGCCGCTTTAGCCTTAAAAATCAAGATTTTGTTGGTTTTTGGAGATTCTCAACTCGTGATAAATAAAATTAATGAATTTTATCAAACACGAGATGAGAAATTGTGACCTTATAAAGAATATGTGGTTAAGCTTATTTCATTGTTTGAAAAAGTGACTTTAGAAGCCATTCCTAGAACTAGCAACCGTGTTGTCGATGCTATGGCTGCAGTTGCCTCTTTATTGCCTTTGGAGTTGGATGATGAATATGCTACTATCATTATTCGCAAACTCCAAGAACCCGCTTCTTCTAAATCTTGCTTAGAACCATTGGATGTATTTTTGATTAATGAGATTACCCCAGAACCTTGGTATATAGATATATTTAATTTCCTACAAAATGGGACTTTCCCTGAAGGATTAGATAGAAACCAACGTAGGTTATTACGTAAGCAAGTTGTCTTCTTCGTAGTTGTTGGTAATACTTTATACAGAAGATCCTTTGAGGGTATTTTGTTAAGATGTCTAAACCTAGAAGAATCTAAGAAAGCCTTAAGTGAAGCCCATGATGGATCCTACGGAGGACACTTTAGTGGAGGCGCCATTGCTAAAAAGCTCCTTAGAATGGGTTATTTTTGGCCTTCCATGGAAAAATATGCCAATGATTATGTGCGTCATTATGACAAATGTCAAAGACATGCTGACCTTGTCCATGCTCCTGCTCAGGAACTCCAAACCATAGCTTCTCCTTGGCCCTTCTCTAAATGGGGTTTAGACATTATTGGTAAAATTAATCCTGTCTCATTTGATGGTCATAAATTTATAATAACTGCAACAAAATATTTTACAAAGTGGGTGGAAGCCATACCTTTAGCTTCTTGCATAGGAGTCCAAGTCTCTAAATTTATCTTTAATCAAATCATTTGTAGATTTGGAATTCCATCTAATCTCATCTCTGACAATGGTACTTGCTTTAAGAACAAAGACATTAAAAAATTGTGTCAAAAATATAAAATTCAACATAGATGGTCTACTCCTTATTATCCACAAGGAAATGGCCAAGCTGAAGCATCCAATAAAACATTAATCAAAATACTAAAAATATTGGTTAATAAAATAGGTCGTGACTGGCATATACAATTATATCCTGCCTTGTGGGCTTATCGAACTAGTGTTCGTACTCCTACGGGCGCATCTCCTTTTGTCTTGGTTTATGGTGCTGAAGCTATTTTTCCATTCGAATTAGAAGTTCCTTCTTTAGCTCTTTTACTTCAAGATGCGGAAGTTGGAGATGAATATCGTGCTGGCAGATTAAGTCAGTTAGAACTTCTAGATGAAAAGCGCATTCATGCTTTAGAACATCTTCGTGCCTACCAAGACAAACTTAAAATATCATATGCTAAGAAAGTCCATAACAGATCATTTGAAGTTGGAGATTTAGTCTTAAAAGAAAATAAAAAAATACAAATGCAACAAAAGACCTTAAAGGTAAATTCCAGCCCAATTGGCTTGGACCATACATCATCACCGCTAAATTTGGATCGAGTGCATACATATTGGCTACCTTGGATGGAAAATATCTCAAGGAACCCATGAATATCATGCACCTAAAAATATATTATGCATAGATCCAAAAGTCTCATCATTATAAATAGTTGTAAATAATTTTTCATGCATTTCAAAAATTTATCAAAACAACCAAAAAAAAATTCACAAAATCCAAAAATCTCCAAAAATATTTCTACAACATTGTTTTATTTATATCTCTGCATTATTATCTACTAAAATTATGAGTAATATTTTATATTATCTCAGATAAAATTCAAAAGTTATCCTGAACCATGCACTAAAATTTTGCTAAATTAATAATTTTGATTTTTGTTGTTTTGATTATAAATCTCTCCTATATCAAAGAACACTATTACTTCACTAAATAAATTTGAGTTTGTAAATGATTTTGCTACTTTTTGGAACCAAGAACACACTTTTACACATTAAAATGATTTGTTGCAAATTTCGAAAAATGATACTACATAGTGAATCTTAAAACCTTAAGCAAAAGGTTTCCCCTGCTATCCTATCATGTGCATGGTCTAGAATACTGAGAAATTGGCAAAAGGACAAGTTCCTTCCTACCCAAATAAATCCCTTGCCCCACGTCTAATCTGGGCAAGTATCCTGAGAGAAAAAGAAAACAAAAGAAAAAGAGAGCAAAAGAAAAAAGAAAGAAAATGAGAGACAAGAAAAGAGAGAAAAATCAAAGAAAAATGTTCCAAAGCAATAAAATCCCCTTGTTCAGAAATGGGCAAGAAATCCCTACCTTATAAATATGAAGAAAAGAAGGAGTATGGAACTTGAATCCCTGGAATTTCTTAGTTATTCGAAAATCATGAGGTAAGCCCCATAACAGGCGATTTGTGCCCAACTTGCTTGACATTGGGTAATTCCTTTTCACGTGGTGATATGTCTGTCACATTAGCGACCTTCTTTTGTATAGACCAATGTTCACTTATGGAATAGCTAGCTTTTGGTGGTTTGATTTGCATAGTAGTTCAGTCCCTATGCATGCACAAAATCATGGTTAAAGAATACTTCACATGCACACACATTGGTTCATTTAAGTTTGCTATATCATTTTCTTACTCAGAATCGGTAAATGAATTTTGCAAAGCACACACATTTGTTATTCGAGAGATTTTGTATCATTATGATAAGATCAAAATAGATAATGAATGCACTTCACACACATTGGTTCTAGATAAATTTGAATTTGTCTTTGAAATAAATTAAAATATTTCTTTGGAATTTTATTAGATAAATATCATCAATTCTTTTATCATTATTCATCTTAAATAAAAATACAAAAAAAAAAAATATTATTCATCTTGCATTTTTTATTTTTCATGATGATGGCATTATTCCTAAGCAATTAGGAATTCCTTGCTTAGCGAAAACCATATTTCTAATTTTTATGTCCAAAATAGTTTAAATAGTTCAAATTTCCTATCCAACATTTCTAAAAACAAAATTTATATCATCTTGCATCTTCATTTTTGACTTTTACGATGATGACATTATTCTTAAGCAATTAGGAATTCCTTGTTTAGCGCAAGTCATCCTTCTAATTTTTCATACCTCAAAATAAATGTGTACATTTCTTTACAAAATTATAAAAACTTTTGTACATGTGATATAATGATCTATCAAACATTAATTTTGCATTTTAAAAACAAACAAAAATTATATAGCATCCTGCATTTTCATCTTGATTTTCGTGATGATGACATTATTCTTAAGCAATTAAGAATTCCTTGTTTAGCGCAAATCATCTATCAAATTTTTCATGCCCGATCAAATAAATTTCACAAAATATTTATCACATATTTTGTTCCAAAACAAACATACTTCATTTTATCATCAAAAGCCTTGAGATCTTTCTTAAGCAAACAATCATTTTAGCAATTTCAAAATACTCCTCACAAACAGGATTAGCTTCATGACTTAGTGAGCATTGAACTCCACCAACAGTCACATAACAACATAACATCCTTCGAGGTATATTGCTAAAATCTATTTAACCTTATCATCATTCCAACACTCACATGTTCCAAAACATATTCTCAAAACACACCAAATCATTTTACATCATTTTATTCTTATTTTAAAAGGCATGATTAAAGACATCATTAGTATCCAAAAATTAAAATGCAAAATTAAATAAAACACCATCAAAAACACATGAAAGACAAAATATAGCTATATATATATCATCATCAAAAGTACATATACAAAAAGGGTCGACTGATATGCCACAATATCTATCATCAACATACTCAGTCATCAAAATAAAACTAAGTAGATCATATAGCACTCTGAGCATCATCATCTCCACCAGGAGGTCGAGGGGCTCGGACTCCTCCTGCTCCAATCGTAGTAGCAGTCCTAGTAGTCAAGTGTGATCTCGAGTGACTCGAACGAGTCGGAGGCTCATACATCGTAGGAAGTGGTTACCTTTGATCCATAGGAACTGCTACAAAATATAGAGCCTGATAAAAAGTGGCTCATCTAGAAGCCCTAGCCAATGCATCAGCTACGCTGACACTCACCTCAGAAGACGTAGTAACAGGAGCTACAACTCCCTGAGCCTCAACCCTCTGCTGTAACTGTGTCCTAGCCTAGGCTAACTCTGCTTCCAGAGACTCGATCTTAGTCTTCTAGGAGGAATTATCTTTCTCTAGCCGAGCCACCTCACCCCGTAGAGCAGCCATCTCACTGCTCTCCCCGATCTCCATATCCACCCCCTTTCCAAGGGAATCTGGTCTCTCCTCCTACTGAGGAGGAGACATCTATCTCTCATCCTCTCTCCTCTCAACCCGTGGAGCTCCAAGTGGACATGAGAAATGCCCACCTCTGGTCCTCATCCCCTCCCTCCTAGGAGGATCTGGTATCCTACCTCGACCATGTGTGAAGCCACCCCTAGTCCTGACTCCTCTACCCCATGGTGTAGATCCCATGCTACTCTGCTCACTAGCCACATGGTGATGTCGAAGTACCCTCTCTACATCTCTATGAACTGGTCCCCTCCATAGAGTCAATCGATGAGGGTGGATGGATGCATACCAAGTAGGGTAATCATATGTAACTCCTGCATCATCCCCCTCTGCTGTGGCAACTGGCTCATCATCGAGATATCGATCTAAAAACCTCTGCATATCAGGAGGGCCACTAATCGATGTCGGATCTCGTATAGTCCGAGCAAAATAGAAATCTCTAGTAGTAGGGATTCCCTGTTGAATCCCAAATTACCTCAAAACTCTATCCACCCGATGCAGCTCCATCTCTCCAGCATGCATCCGCAACCAAATGACTCGTCTCACATGAGCCAACTCCTCTCTATCCTCTGCCCACCCTGGATGATCTCTCCATGGCCTCCAGGTGATAGAATCTCCTATCAGATCATCAAACAGATGTCAGACATCATCCAAGTCAAGCCTCCTCATCCCCTCGACCCTCATAGTCCAATAATAAGCCCGTGGCCTACCCACCTCCGTTGTAGCCAGTGGCAACCCCTCTGGTCTCCTAATAGCAATATGTTCCCAACACCAAACCTGCAGGAATGATGTGAGAACTAGGGCAACTCCATCCCTGTAGATGACCTTATACAAGGTCCTATAGAGCCTACAAAGAATGAAAGGACCCCATGCAAATCGGATCCGATGATCCCTCATATCTGCCACCACCTCTGCCAGCAACCAAGGCAACCTGCAACTGCTCTGATGACAAAGGAGTAGTCCACCCACTACTCTAAAAGCACTAATGTCAAAGGTGAGATGCCCTGTATCTATCTCAAAGTAGTGATAGACACTCCTCCTGATCCCAATGCGAGATTAGAAGCCCCTGCTAACCTCTGCAGTGCCTGGTCTCGACTACCGGAGGAGGTAATCACCCTACCCCTGATAGGTACCTGTAGAATCCTCCACACGTCCTCAAGTGTGGGAGCCATCTCCCCTATGGGCAGCCAAAAATAGGAAGAGCCTGGATACCATCGCTCTGCAAGTGTCATCAATAGCACCATATCAGTAGGAATCTGTGGCATTTCTACCACATGCCTAAGACCAACCTTTTCCAAGGTGGTCTTCTCCTCCGCACTCAAGACCCCCAAATCCACCTGGAGTCCATCATATCTCCACTCCCTGCTTTTTAGAGTACCTTGCTGCATAAAATCATACATAAAATCATACATCAAAATCATATATTAAAATCACATATTAAAATCATCATCGATCCTATCAAAATCATCCTGATTTTGATAGAATCCCCTCGATTTTGACATAATCGATTACTCGATTTTGTCAAAATCGACTTTGTCAAAATATTTTGCAAAATCACCTCCAATTTTGAAGACGATTTTGCAAAAACCCTAGGCGATTTTGCCAAAATAGGGGCGATTTTGCCCCGAGCCACGAAAAACGGCAAACCTAATCTAAAAATCATAAAAAAAATAAAATTTCAAGTTAAAAATACAAAGATTCAAAAGTAAAATCCAAATAAATGCCAAGTAAAAACTTACCTTCACCCCTCACCATACTAAATCAGCCCGATGAGTCACTTCCGCCATTGGTCTCTCCAGAGCAAGTTTCTTTTTCCAGCTAGTAAAAAGTAAAAATGAAATAAACTTTTCTTACCCTTTTTACTATTTAAGTCAATATAAAAGCTTTTCGAGTTTCTCACTAATTCAGTGAAATTAATGTAAAACTCGAAGGGGGCAACGTAATAAACTATTAAAACAGTAAATATTGAGCTATGAACTATAAATGCGTCCAATTTTTTTCTACTACCTCGAAAAATGTGCCATTTCATCTTTAACGACCTTTTTTCAAAAGATCGCTAAAGAGGGGGCAAAATGTAGTAGGGTAAAATTGACACATTTAATTTACCTAAACATCATAAAAATTATTAAAATTATTCAAAATTTACCCGAAAGTCGGCTAAAACGGTGAGAAAACAATCTCCTCGTTTTTTATGCCAATAAACCAAAAATTGTTTGACCGTTGGGCAAAATCGCCCAACGGTCAACAAAATCGCCTGACGATCGACAAAATCGCCAGGCGATTTTGTCCCAAAATAGAATTTTAACAAATTTGCTAAAAGACAAAATTTGTTTTAAAACCTCTTACCTGGTTTAGCCGTCGTTCGGATCAGGGAGGTTGGTGAGTAGATTGAAGGTGGCAAACATAGGAGGGATCAAAACCTCCTCCATGTTTAGTCTAACCTCCCAACTTCCTCAAATCTCTCCTTGACCTATTTAATCTAGCCCCCTTTCCCTTTCTCCCCTAGCTAGTTGGACTTTGATCCCTTGAGATAGTTTCTAAACTCCCTTAAGGATCCCTCGCATCAATTTGCTACACAATTCCACCTCCCGACATCCCTATTTTCATTTTTGTCATTGCAGGTCTCAATTATAATCGCCCGAAATACCATCATAATCACCTAGCGATCGATAGAAATGATAGGCGATTTCGACAGAAGTGATAGGTGATTTCATCAGAGAGTAGGTGATTTTGTCAAAGAGTAGGCGATCCTGTCTTCAGATCAGCTGGGGGCAAGGATTCAAATCACTATTTGCATTTCTTTCCCAATTTTTTGTTTGTCTATGCATTACATCATGTCCATTTAATTTATTACTCAGATTTAGATATTGCATCTTGGTGTTCACCATCATTCTAATTAATTGCATCATGAAATCAGGATCATAATCGCATAAATCCATGGCATACTAGGTTGAATTGTCATCATAGTGTTCTCATGTCATTTCATATCCATTTGCATATAGAAATTAAAACATATATGTGACTTGGAGTACGAGAAACTGTTATAATTTGCAAGAAACATTGTTTTCTGTCCTCTATTTGTTGTCAACTATTTTGTTGCAGGATTGCGACATAATCGCCTGTGATTTTGTTAAATCGGAGGTGATTCTGTCTAGAACAGAGGTGATTCTATCAGAAATAGAGGTGATTTTGTCCTACTACAAGCCTCAGAATCTTCATCAAACATCCGGGTCAAGTAAGGTTTATAATTTCTTTTAGCCCTAGTTTTAGGCATTGCATTTTATTTTGTATCCACTATCTGTTGTCTTCATTAAATCAAAATTGCATATAGATAGTTTAGTTGCATAAAGGCCAAAACTTAGGTGTATGAGAATGATTTTATAAAAAGAACACATCAAACATCTTCCAAGCCTAGGTATGGAAACTACCGCTAAAATTTTCCTGGTGAACCCTTAATTCATCAAAAAATCACCACAAGAAGGCACAATTAAGTGCCTCTCTTTCGAGGTGTAGCTCTACTATTTTCCCATTCCCCTCTGAGGCACGGATCCATCAGCCTAGAGGAAAGGAGTGCAAAAATTTTAGGCCTACACTGCCTCCTTGATCTTCAAAAATGTCAAGCTTGAATTCATTGTTATTGGATGCTTTTGAAATAAGAATTTGAAAGAAACAATATAATCTTAATATTAATCTTTCTTCAAATATTTTTTAAGAATTATCTTTATAGTAACAAAAGAAAGATGAATGATATTTTCCTCCACAATATTTACATGGATGGAAACTCCAGTAGTTTGCTTTCTCATGACCAAATTTGTTGTAATAAGTGCATAGTAATGGTATCCCAACTTCTTTATTACTTGTTTTAGGAGAATCATGTTCATCTATTTCTTTGATGAAGTAGTCAAACCATCTGTGTACAATTGAAGCTATTCCATATTTACTTCTTTTATAAAATTGTATGTCATATTTTTGATCAATACTCTTTTTCTATCTTTTGAATATGGTTTTTGTCAATTCCTTTCATCATATCATAAAAAATTACTTGTGTCAACCTGTTAGTTTGTGGGTTCTAAGAACTCTTTTCTAGCCATATTTATTCTTCTCTTCTAATTTCATTCTCCTTAGGATCATTTTTAGAATCAAGTATGTCTCTAAACCATTTTTAGTCCTTGAATCATGTATACATTGTTTTTGAATTTAACAAAAACCCCCTTGCAGGGCCACCTTGGTATGAGAAACCATGACTAGGGGGTTATACTTGAATCTTGTTGGTGGAGAACTGATCTTACATAATACAGAAAACCAGCAAGACAAGAGCCCAAAATTTGTATTCAATACTTAGGAAGAATTTTACAAGAATATACAGCCCAAACTGCCATTTGCCAACCCCCTCTCATTACAATCCATGGGTTTTTATTGAGGTCCCGATCCTCTGTGCTTTCAAACTTCCCACGATCTACAATTGCCACTTGGGACAATTCTGGAAAGTTGCATTGATGAGACTCTAGGTGAGGTGCGTGACTGGCTGCCATACCCAACGGAATCTTCTTCTCGATCTGTTGCTTGTTGTTAGTTGCTTTAAACGCGTCTTCCAGATATCCTACATGAGTGGCCAACATGCCCGTTGAAATCCTTCTTTGGAACTATTGCTTCACTACCGCTAACTTGTCGTGCACGAAGGGACGTCTTTATGAAAGCTGGGAGTGCGTGTTTTTCTGTTTGGTCGCGATATCGTGACATGTCGCGATATCGTGACCATTTTCTTCTGCACCTTCTCTCTCCATTTTGGCCACGATATCGCGACATGTCGCGATATCGCACCATTTTTTTCTATCGGCCTCTGTTCTCCCGTTTCGGTCACGAAATCATGACATGTCACGATTTCGTGACCTTTGGTCTCCGTGCCTTCGTTTCCCCTGCGATGGTCGCGATTTCGCGACATGTCATGAAATCGTGACATGTCATGATTTCGTGACCTTTGGTCTCCGTGCCTTCGTTTCCCCTACGGTGGTCATGATTTCGTGACCTTTGGTCTCCGCGCCTTCGTTTCCCCTACGGTGGTCGTGATTTCATGACCTTTGGTCTTCGCGCCTTCGTTTCCCCTATGGTGGTCGTGATTTCGTGACCTTTGGTCTCTGCGCCTCTGTTTCCCTGCCTTGGGTCGCGATTTCGCGACATGTCACGAAATCGTGACATGTCGCGAAATCGCGACATTTTGTCCGCTGCTCCCCTATCTTCAGTTTTGGTCGTGATATCGCGACACATTTTGTGTCGCGATATCGTGACACATATTTTACTTGCAACACTTAGAAAAAAATAACATTGCAACACTTAGAAAAAAAAATAACAACAAAAAGTTTGGTTGATGCTCGATTGCTTTGCTGCCCTCGGATGCTCCTGCATCAGACACCCGGGGTGGATCGAGAAGTGATCCTCACTTTTGATCTTTGGGAGGAAGACCCAGGCGGTCAACCTCTGTTTTCGATAGCCAAGTTGCATCTTCTACAGGTCTGCCCTTCCACTTGATCAAATATTCAGAATATTGTTTGTTCCTTGTGCTTCTGCCTTCACGCGTATCTAATATTTCTTCGATCTCTTCTGTGGTCGGGTTAGACTTTGGAATGCTCCACAATTCTGTACTTGGTGCCTCTGTATTGTTTCCCTCATGGTATTCCACTAAATATGATATGTTAAAAATAGGTGAAATGTCAAGCCCACTTGGCAATTCCACTTCATATGCATTGCTTGAATCCCATTTTTCCAGTATTCTGCATGGCCCAAACTTCTTCATCTTCAACTTGTTATAAGTTTTGGCTGGAAATATTTCTTTTCTGAGATGGACCATGACTTCATCCCCCACTTCGAACTCTTTGAACCGTCGCTTTTGGTCTGCTCTTGCTTTATACTGAGTATTCATTTTTGTAATTTGTTTCTTCACTTCTTCATGCAGGCTTTTCATCTATTTCGTGAATTCCTCAGCCTCTGCACTGCACTTTTCTCCTTTATCTAATTTTCTCAGCTCAAAAACGTTTCTCGGACTGTTTCCATATATGATTTGGAATGGAGATTTTTTTGTACTCTTATTGACTAAATTGTTGTATGCAAATTCCACCTATGGAAAAACTAAATCCCATCCCTTGGGTTTATCTGCTATCAAGCATCTTAATAAATTACCCAGACTTCTATTTACCACCTCTGTCTATCCATCAGTTTGTGGGTGGTATGCAGAACTGAACTTCAGATCTGTCTTCAGCTTCTTCCACAATGTTCTCCAGAAATACCCAACAAACTTTGTATCTCTGTCAGAAACTATGCTTCTTGGTAGACCGTGAAGTCGTACCACTTCCTTGAAAAATAACCCTGCAATGTGAACTGCATCACTTGTTTTATGGCAGGGAATAAAATGTGCCATCTTGGAGAATCTATCAACCACCACAAATACAGTCATTTCCCCTACGTGTTCTGGGCAATCCAAGAATAAAATCCATGCTTATGTCCTCCCATGGCCTCTCAGGTACAGGTAATGGCTGGTATAATCCTGTGTTTTGCCTTACGCCTTTTGCCATCCGGCATATTCTGCAACTTTGCACAAAATTTTTCACATCTTGCTGAAGTTGCGGCCAGTAGTAATTTTCATTCACCGGGGCAATGGTCTTATCCCGACCAAAATGCCCAGCCAGTCCTCCGTTGTGCTTTTCCTTGATTAAGTTCTCCCGCATGGAGCTCCTTGGAATGCATAATTTACTTCCCTTGAACAACATTCCATCTTGGATTAGGAAATCTAACCATTTTGTCCTGTCCATAGTAATAGGTGCCAAGCAAGCCGTCCAGGCTGCTGCAAAATCAGGATCTTCAGGATAAAGACCCTTCAGTTCTTCGAATCCTACTACTTCCATTGTCATTTCAATCAGCAGATTCTGCCTTCTACTTAAAGCATCTGCAACTCTGTTTGATTTCCCGCTCCTGTGCTTTAACACAAAGGTATAGCTTTGGAGAAACTCAACCCACTTCATGTGCCGTTGATTCAATTTTGTCTGGTTGTTGATGTACTGCAATGCCTGATGATCAGTAAATAGAACAAACTCTTTTGGCAACAAATAATGCCTCCACTTCTTCAGAGCCTGAACTATAGCATAAAATTCCTGGTCATAAATTGAATACTTTTTCCGAGCATCATTGAGCTTTTCACTAAAATAAGCAACAGGTCTGCCTTCTTGACTCAGTACAGCCCCTATTGCACTACCACTGGCATCACAGTCTACCTGAAATACTTTGTTAAAGTCTGGGAGTGCCAAAACAGGCTGTTCTGTGACCCTTTTCTTTAATGCATCAAAGCTCCTTTCAGCCCCTAAGGTCCACTTGAATTCTTTCTTATCCCCTCTCATTGTTTCTGTGAGGGGTGCACAAATGCTGCTGAAGTTTCTTATGAACTTTTTGTAAAAGCTGGCTAGACCATGAAATGATCTTACCTCTGTTGTGCTTCTTGGGGTAGGCCATTCGATGATAGCTCTCACCTTCTCTGGGTCCATTTTTAGACCTTCTTCTGAGATTACAAATCCTAGGTATACTAACTCTTTCTTGACAAAATTACACTTTTTTAGATTTATTAATAACTGCTCCTCCCACAGCTTTTCAAAAACCCTCCTGATGTGCATCAGGTGTTCCTCTAGGGTTCTGCTGAATATTAATATATCATCTAAATAAACAATGACAAATTTTCCTAAAAACTCTTTCAATACCTCATTCATCAGCCGCATGAAGGTACTTGGTGCATTGGACAGCCCAAATGGCATGACCAACCACTCATACAAGCCCTCTCTTGTCTTGAAGGTTGTCTTCCACTCATCTCCTTCCATGACACGGATCTGGTGGTAACCACTCTTGAGGTCAATTTTGGTGAAGTACTTGGCTCCACTCAAACAGTCCATTATGTCATCCATCCTTGGCAGTGGAAATCTGTATTTTATTGTGATCTTGTTGATGGCTCGAGAGTCTGTGCACATTCTCCACTCTCCATCCTTCTTGGGTGCTAGTACTGCAGGTACTGCACACGGGCTAAGACTCTCCCTAATCAATCCCTTCTCCAGCAACTCCTGGACCTGCCTATTTAGTTCTTCAGTTTCTACAGGTGTCATTCTATGTGCAGCTTTATTGGGCAAGCTTGACCCTGGCACCAAATCAATATGGTGACTAATTTTTCTTACTGGGGGTAAACCCTCAGGCACATTATCAGATATGATATCTGGAAATTCCTTCAACAGATCTTGGACTTCTGCTGGGGCATCTTTGCATTCTGTATCCTTGACTCTAGGAATTAATGCATAACACATATGTTCATGCTTTAAATCATCTAAAAATTTTCTTTCGTCAACCAAGCAAATTCTTGCACTGCCACATACCTTTTCTTCCACCTCCTTCAGGGGTTTCAACTTATGATGCATTCCATTCTTGGTCACGGAATAGGTGTTGGCTCGGCCATCATGAACCGCACACATGTCAAACTGCCATGGCCTTCCCAGTGGCAAATGGCACGCATCCATGGGCAGAATGTCGCATAGAACCTCATCACGGTAATTTCCAATACTGAATTTTACCAGGCATTGTTCATTGACCAAAACCTTATGGTATTTCTGCAACCACGTGATCCGATATGGATGCGGGTGTTTCTTTCTCTCTAGTTGTAGCTTTGTAACCATTCCCTCTGAAACTAGGTTATCTGTGCTACCGTTGTCAATGATAATGTTGCAAATCTTACCCGTGCATTTACACCTTGTGCGGAATAAGATTTTCCTCTGATCTGCAGCTCCCTCTTCATTCAGCAGGACTCTCCTTGCAATCATTACTTCTCCTCTCTCAGCTTCTTTAGAATGCTCAGATCCAGCATCTTCATCCGTGACTGCTACTCTGGCATTTCCTTTCGGCCTTCGATTATTTCTTTCTCGTTGTTGTGGGCACTCATATTGGTGATGTCCCTCTTCACCACATTGGAAGCAAGTCCCTCGAAATCTTCCTCTTCCTTGTCCACGTCCAGCTCTGCCTCTTCCCCCTCGGTAACCATTATTCTGATTACGGGGGCGGTCTGTATTTTCTCTCCTTTGTTCTTGATTGCTGCTACCTTCTCCATTTTTTGAGAATCTTCATTTCTTCTTCCATTATTCCTTCCGTCGGTCCTTCCGCCATGACCTCTTCCTCTTTGCTTGTTTTCAAACCTCCTATTGAGCTTCTCTTCAACCTTTAAAGCAAATTGGTAAGCGTCCTCTATGGTGGTCATTCGGACTAGACTTAGTTCTTCCTGAATGCTTGCTCGTAACCCATTAATGTAACGGGCTACCTTCTCCTTGTTGGCCTCTGAGTGGCCTATTCTAATCATTATTTTATGAAATTCTTCTGTGTATTCTTTCACAGACTTGCTTGATTGCCTCAATCCTTGCATTTTCTTTAGCAGGTCTAACTCATAATCACCAGGGATGAACTGCCTCTTTAGCTTTTCTGCCATCCGTTCCCACTTAGTTATTCTCTCTTTCCCTCTTTTATTTCGCTCCAGTTGCACTCCCTTCCACCAAATGCTAGCATGACCTTTCAGTTTGGTCTTTGCGAATCGACCCTATCAGGATCCTCAACCTCTTCGTACTCAAAGTACTCTTCCAGATCGTTGATCCAGTCGATCAATTCCTCTGGATCAAGGTTCCCGAAATATGTGGAAACCTCCATCTTCGGCCTCTTCCCAATCTGGGATATGGCTTTGTATAGTCTGGCCTGAGCAGGATCTACTGCTTCTTCTTCTTCCTCAGGTTGGTCTTCTTCTTCATCATCTTCCTCTTCACTACCTTCGTCTCTTCTTGGCTCCAATCTTCTACGCATTTCTTCTTGCAGGGCTTGCATTTGCCGCTGCAAAGCTCGAACATCTTCTACTGCTGCCATGCCTCTCCCACCAACAGGATTTCTCCTTGGAGGCATTCTGCTCACCCAATTCCAAGCCCTTCCATAGATCCTGGTGTAACTGCCTCTCCTCCGGCGATCTGCTACACACTCAGGAACTACTGGCTCTGATACCACTTGGTGGAGAACAGATCTTACATAATACAGAAAACCAGCAAGACAAGAGCCCAAAATTTGTATTCAATACTTAGGAAGAATTTTACAAGAATATACAGCCAAAACTATCATTTTCCAACCCCCTCTCATTACAATCCATGGGTTTTTATTGAGGTCCCGATCCTCTGTGCTTTCACACTTCCCACGATCTACAATTGCCACTTGGAACAATTCTAGAAAGTTGCATTGATGAGACTCTAGGTGAGGTGTGTGACTGGCTGCCATATCCAATGAAATCTTCTTCTCGATCTGTTGCTTGCTGTTAGTTGCTTTAAATGCGTCTTCCAGATATCCTGCGCGAGTGGCCAACATGCCCATTGAAATCCTCCTTTGGAACTGCTGCTTCACTGCCGCTAACTTGCCGTGCACGAAGGGACGTCTTTATGAAAGCTGGGAGTGCGTGTCTTTCTGTTTGGTCATGATATCGCGACATGTCACGATATCGCGACCATTTTCTTTCTGCACCTTCTCTCTCTATTTTGGCCGCGATATCGCGACATGTCGCGATATCGCGCCATTTTTTCTATCGGCCTCTGTTCTCCCGTTTCGGTCGCGAAATCATGACATGTCACGATTTCATGACCTTTGGTCTCCGTGCCTTCGTTTCCCCTGTGGTGGTCACAATTTTGTGACATGTCACGATTTCGTGACCTTTGGTCTCCGTGCCTTCGTTTCCCCTATGGTGGTCGTGATTTCACGACATGTCACGAAATCGCGACATGTCACGATTTCACGACCTTTGGTCTCCGCGCCTTCGTTTCCCCTACGGTGGTCACGATTTCTGCGCCCTTTGGTCTCCATGCCTTCATTTCCCCTATGGTGGTCACGATTTCGTGACCTTTGGTCTCCGCGCCTCTGTTTCCCTACCTTGGGTCATGATTTCGCGACATGTCGCGAAATCGTGACATGTCACGAAATCGTGACATTTTGTCCACTGCTCCCCTATCTTCAGTTTTGGTCGCGATATCGCGACACATATTTTACTTGCAACACTTAGAAAAAAATAACATTGCAACACTTAGAAAAAAAATAACAACAAAAATTTTGGTTGATGCTCGATTGCTTTGCTGCCCTCGGATGCTCCTGCATCACTTGTATACTTAAAAAGCCTTTCTGTGGTAATTTTTTAGTAAACCTTTTGTTAAAAAACTTTGGTAGAATTTAAAAAACTCTAAACCCTTGAGGTTGACTTCCTTAGTATCTGATAATATCCTTTCAATTTTAGAGTTTGTAGAATACCTTATCTTTTCCAACTATTTTGAATATAGTTTTTGATAGTAGACTTAGCTTTCTAGTTTTTGCTTTGAGTTGAACCCCTTTTTCTCCCTAGTGTTTAGATGATAATTTTAATATAATGTTCAACTCATATCACCTTAAGTCAATGTTTTATTTCCCCTTGTAGAAAGCTTTAAGATGTAATTTCAATGAATAAAACTCTCAATATCTTTAAGGTATTCAAGTTGGATTCTATATATCCCTTCAGTTTGAATATGAGAATAAAAAAATTAATCTTCCAATTTTTAAGCAATTCTAGAGTTTGTCTTCCTTCAACCTTTGTATAATGTAGTTTCTAAATTTCTATAATTTCAATTTGATGTAGGATTCCTTATATCTCCCTTAGTTTAGAAATTTAGAAAAACTATGTATTTGTAAATTAAACTTCACTTCAATTTGTAAGGAACCTTATGTCTCCTTGTTTAATGATTTGTAAATGTTTAATGTAATATGGGTAATAGTTTCAATGCTTCTATTTACTATTACCTTCTAAGGCATTCAATATACTTTCTAGGGTTTATTTTAACACCTTATAACTCCTACTATTTAAATATCCCTAGAGTATAAAAAACTCAATTAATGCCAACTTTAATATATATCCCTTATTACTCCTTAATGTTTTGCAAAGGTAATGAGGATCAATATTACCTTCAAGATGCCAAATATTTATGTGCACTATCATTGTGTTATGTGCTCAACCAAACCTGCAATCAACTCGATCTCTGTGTATTAATGGCCTTTGACTACAATAACTCCTCACTACACTTTGGTCTTTGACTCCTCGTTTCTCTACACAGTATATTTTTCACTCATCCTTGCTCTAATTATGTGATCCTTTGCCTTATAATGTGTGAATTATATAAATATAATTTGGATCTTGGATGTGCTTCTAACTGGCATGCAAGGTGGCTAATGCCAAGTAGTGCTAAGATGAATAACACAAACTTATACTAAGAGGGGGGGTGAACAATATAAGACCCACTTTTAGTTTTCTTTCCCAAACAATATTATCCAATATAATTAATGGCATTACCAATAACAGTAATCAAAGTAATGCACAAATCATCACACATAATAGAGACACCAATTTAATGTGGTTCACCCAATGTGGGCTACTCCAAGGAGAAAATATTTCACTAAAATTTTCTCAACAAATATCTTGGGAATCCTTCCCTATTACAATATTTATGGACTTCTATCCAAATGAGACACCAATCCCCTAATCAATTTAATGGATCTATATCCATAGAAGAACTCTTTGTCATCTACTGGTTTGTGGATCTATATCCATAGAAGAACTCCTTCTCCTTTGCTCTAGCTGGTGGTCCTCTAGAAGACTACTGACTCCACTGCACTGGCTTGTAGATCTCTCTCCACTAAAGACCTTTATCCTCACTCAGAATACCTTTATCCTCACTACCCTAGCTAATAAATCTCTATCCACTAGATATTACTATCCACTACTTTGTCACCTCCATAGCTTGCTTCTCAGATCTAGTCAATATCTGTCTCAAATATACACTAATTACTGTCCTTTGGTCTAGTACAAATTTTCTCACAAGTCTATCTATGGTCTTCCACAAATCTGCCCTCAAATCTACACCAAAATTTGTCTCTGCTATGGCACAAATCTATCCTCAAATTTGCATCATAATCTATCCATAAATCTATCCTCAAGCCTTAACACAAAGCTTGATCCAATCACAAATCAACTATGTTTAGATATGCCTCAAGCCTTACCATAAAACTTGAACAAATCAATCAATCAATCTTGTTCTCAATTCCTCTCAAAATCTTGTCTCAAATCTATCCACAAGTCCTCTGTTGAACTTGTCCAATATGCTTAAAAATTATTTACCAAAACTTACCTCAAATCTGTCCAACAAGTCCTCTCTAGAACTTGTCCAATCTGCTCAATAAGTCTTCACTAAGACTTATCTCAAATTTGCTCAACAAGTCCTCTCTAGAACTTGTACAATATACTCAATAATTCTTCACTAATACTTACCTCAAATCTACTCAACAAGTCCTCTCTAGAACTTTTCCACTCTGCTCAACAAGTCTTCACTAATACTTGCCTAACTCTATTCTTAAGTCCCCTCTAGGACTTACTCAATTCTGCTCATAATATTCCACAAAATTTTGCTTAACTCTGTCCTTAGGACTTACTCAAAATAGTCCACTAGATTTTACCAAAGCTTATTCAAATCAATTGCAAAACTTTCATACACAACTCAACTTAATCTTTTCATAAAACCTCTTCAATATCACAAGCAAGTTTCACTCAGAATCTTTCTTAACCATAGAAAAATATAGAGAATGGTAAGATACTCAATATATTTTACACTCACAAATTGCTTTATTACTTTTAGACTCACTTTCAAATCAATTTATAAATAAATAATAATTTGTTTCACAAATCTTGAACTATCACTCCAATGCTCTCAACCAATAATTCTCTATCAACTTCACTCAAAAACTCCACTCAATGAAATACAACTTGCTTACAAACCCTAACCAAGTGTCTAAATTTACTTCCAAAAACTCACACTATAAACCTTAACTCAAGATAATTCTAATGTCCAATTTCCATTGTGGGGTTGGAAAATGTTGTATTCAAGATGAAAAAAGGAAAATCCCCAGGCCCAGATGGATTCTCAATTGAGTTTTATCAGGAGTTTTGGGATTTAATCAAATTTTATTTTTAGGAGGTGGTCCATGAGTCCCAAAAGAACAAATAGATGCTAAGGGCCCTAACTGCTACCTTTGTGGTGCTTATACCCAAAAAAGAGGGAGCAAATTCCTTGGATATGTTCAGGCCTATTGCTCTCTGCAATGTTGTGTGTAAGATCATCACAAAAATTATTGTTGAGAGGCTGAATATATGTTTGAGAAAAATCATCTCTGAGGAGCAAGGAGGGTTTTTTGCTGGCCAAAAAATCTTGGATGGGGTTTTTATTGCTACAGAAGCTATTCACTCGATGGAAACTTCTAAGGAGAAAACTATGTTCATTAAGTTGGACATGGCCAAAGCCTATGATCGGGTCATATGGTCCTTTCTTCAGAAATTTCTTGCTACTTTTGGATTTGAGGAGGAATGGATTAGATGGGTGATGAGCTGTGTTTCTTCTTCCTCATTATCTGTTCTTGTTAATAATGAGCCATAAAAGTTGTTTGAGGCCTCAAGGGGATTGAGGCAAGGAGATCCTTTATCTCCTTATTTGTTTATCATTATGGCAGAAGGGTTGGGAAGATTGCTCAAGTCTCAAGTCATGCAAGGTCTCATTCAGGGGTGGAAGTGGGATAGTAGTTTGCCACCTCTTTCCCACCTTCAATTTTTTGATGATACTACTTTGTTGGGAGTTGCCACTATCAGGGAAGCTGGAAATATTAGACAGTCTCTTGACATATATCTTGATGCTTCTGTACAGTTGATTAATGAGGACAAGTCTTTTATTTTCTTCTTCAATACCCCTCCTCTTATTCAAGCCAGGATTGCTTGTATTCTAAGATTCTAGGTTGGGACTCCCCCATTCATTTATATTGGTATTCCAATTTCATCTCACCTTCTACCTAGATCTTCTTGGCAGTCTATGCTTGATAAGTTTAGAAGGAAGGTGAATCACTGGATTTTTAGATGGCTATCCACTACAAGTAGAGTGTTGCTTTTAAAATCTATTGTTCAAGCTTTACCCATTTATAGATGTTTTGTACAAATAGCCCCCTCTCACTTCATCAAGGACATGGATACTTTTTCAAGATAGTTTTTATGATCTGGAAAACTTGATCAATATAAATGCAGTTTGGTTAGGTGGGATTCTATATGTAGGTCAATGCAAGAGGGAGGCCATGGGTTGCGACAGACAACTCTTTTTGGGCAGGATTTGGCTGTAAAACTTTATTGGAGATGGTGTACCTCTCAAGATCAAATTTGGGCTAAAATATCATCTTGTAAATACTTGAGAGGTATTTTTGAGGCTGAAATCCCTAGATTCAGCTTGGTTGGGAAAGGTTTAGTTATCTGGGACACTCTGAAAAGAGGAGCTAATTTAATCAAGCAGGGTTTGTTCTGGATTTGTAATCAGGGATCAAATGCTCTTTTTTGGTAGGATTCTTGGGATGGTCACCCTCATATCATGAATCAATATCCTAGGTTATGCTTCCTAAGAATTTTTTTCTTGGAAGTAGGCTGGTCTCATGTGGAGGACTTTAAAAAAATCTAGACTTTTAGAAATATGGAGATGTACAGGTGGAAATATCCACAAGAATGGCCCCAGGGGGGACTGGCTAAGGACAGAGAGGTGCTTGATCTTATTCTTACGGGGAGGCCTTGTTCTTCATTGAGGGGTAAATATATTCTAGCTTGGAACCCTGATCCTAAGGGAACCTACTCGGTAGCCTATGGTTATCAGGTTATTGATAAGCAAAAGTATGGGAGTCTTCCTGTCACTTGGTGGAAAAAGGTGTGGAACAAATTTGCCTAGATAAAATGTAACTTCTTTCTCTAGTTGGTAACTCGTAATAAATGCCTCACTTGGGATAATGTGAGGAAGAGGGGATTTCAGGGTCCCTCTTTTTGTGTCCTTTGTAGTAAGAACGAGTATGACTCTTCTCATTTATTTTTCCAATGCTCCTTTGCCAGAGACATTTGGCACCATTGGTGGAGCGTCTGGAACCATCCATGTTTTCATGTACTATCCCTAGTGGAGTTTTGGAGTAGTCTGGGAAGACCTCTATCCAAGGCACCCTTCCTTAGGGTAGCTTGGAATTTGGGTCCTGCTTGCATCATCTGGAAAATTTGGCTCGAATGGAATCGATGCATATTTCAAGGTAGTTGTTTGGTTGTTCAACGAATATGGCAAAGGATCCTGTATATGGTTCAGGAAACCATCCCTAGAAAATGTGATGTGGAACCTCTTTTGGATTCTAGGTAGGATAAAGTACATCAAGCCCTTGGTCTCTTTGGTGATGGTGTGAACTCTTCTAGCCCTAGTAGGGTTCCTCAACTTAACAACAAGGTTAGGGGAGATGGTAGGTGGAGGCCACCCCGTAGAGGAGTTTTAAAAATTAATACTAATGGATCATCCATGGGTAATCCTAGACATGCTAGCATTGGCAGTGTTGGGAGAGATTCTACTGGTGGTGTCAGTTTTTTTCTTTTCCATTTATAAAGGTGTTCACTCCAACAATTTTATGGAAGATCTTGCAATTCTTGAGGCCTTGCGAAGGGGGTTTTATCTTGGCTGGCATAGGATTATCTACGAGTCTGACTCTCAAATTATGATTAATATTTTAAATAGTAAAAGAGTGGAGGAAGTTAATTGGTAGTTGGCCTCTGTAGCCATTTAGATTCTCAGAATGAGTGAAGAGTTTGAATTTATATCCTTTGTGCACATTCCAAGGGAATGGGATGTGGTTGTTGATTACCTGGCCAAAAGGGCTTCTGAGCTGTTGGATCCTTAGAGTATCGATAATTTGAGGAGTCTCCCATCTTGGGACTCTCAGTGCCTATGGGAGTTGATCCACAAGGATGTATAGACTTAATGTGGTTTATTCTTGTTGTCTTTTCTGGGTGTCATTCTAGTCTAGTGGTTTTAGCCTATTTGGATGTTTATTTGAGTCCTGGTTGGAAGCTCAGTTGTACTCTGTAATCCAGAATTTTTATCAATAAATTTTTACCCTTTTATTTAAAAAATACTCATGTTATTTCACAAACCCTAGCTCAATATAGTTCTCAAATTCACATAACAATAATACTCATGATCTTTCACAAATCCTAGGTCAAGATAGTTGTTAATTTCACATCTTTCACAAACCCTAGTCATGCACATGAAGGTTCACTCAAATATTTCCAATAATGCTTATCAAACAAATCCTTTTCACTCCAAATTTGCATCTCACAATATTCAATCAAACATTATTTCACTCACAAGGAAGATGTGCCAATACCTTTTGTTTTGATGGATATATGTCTTGAAAACCTGTCTTAATCACAATCAAATTCTCTTTGCCAATTTCAATGTTAGAAACCAACAACCTATCTCAAATATTCACAAAATTATTCTCTCCAATAATTAATTCACCATACAAAAATATTAGCTCTCAAATACACCTTATAATCTCCAAACTTCAAAAAAAATATTCAATTCACAAACAATCAAAACTCCTTTGATAACACTTTATAAACCCAATTTTCACACTTATCAACAATAAAACTTAGTTCCTTTATTTAACACTTTTAACTCCAATATTCACACATTTATATTCAACACAATTAAATACTTTCAAACACCTTATATCTCCAATATTTTATTTTTAATGCTAGTTAAAAAATAATATATTAAACACCCTTATGACTCCCTATCTTACTCCTTAGCAAAAATCAATCAAAGCACCTTAAAAAAAATCACTCGGCCCATAGTGCTATTCAACCTTTGGAAAAAATAAATCAAGCACTTACCTCAATTATGGCCCACATTAAAATTATCACCCTCAAATACTATACTCAACTCAAATTTGTGATAAACATTCACCACGGTGCCTAAGCCCTAAGGCTTGGCTGCAATTAGGCCACACACCCAAGACAAAACCAAAGGTGCATGATATGCCTTTTACTCCTTGCTCTTGGTGCCTTCAAAAATCAAATTAAAACCTTTACCATTCTCAAAATGAAGGAAATGAAAATAAAACCCCTGACCTGCCTTGCACAATGCCTTAACTAGTTGTCAATCACTGCTTGCGCTACCAAGCATTTTGTGAATAATTTGATGCTCCACTTGGTCTTATTTCAAGGTCTACCCTTCTAATATTAACACAAGAAAATACTCTTTCTTCTCTTAGAATAATGCATGAATTTATCTTACTCTCTTCAGCATTCGAATGCATGGATCATTTGAAATAAAAATATTTCCCCCTTTTAATACCTTTTGCTATGCACTCCAACACATCGGTGCTTCCAATTCAAATTTTTAATTCAAGTTTTAAACTTAGACTTATGACACCTTTAATATTTATTTAAATTAAATTTTAACCTATAGTTAAAATATTTAATTTAAATAAATTAAATAATAACATTTTAATAATCTGCCAAATGGGTCTTTTAAGGATTTATTTCTTAATGATTCCTTGGACCTCATTTTTATTTACCTCAACCTTTTGCCTAGAATATTATAATATTATTATTTCCTTTGAAACATGCTTCTCCTTTCTTGGGATTTATTTTTAAACCTTCTTCTTCTTCCTTGTGTCTTCAATATTTTAGGCTGATTTAGGCATATAATATAAAATAAATATTATATCCTATATATTTTAACCTCTTCCTTGCCTTTGGGAAAAAAAACCTGATAACATTAATGATGACAAAACTTGAACATCAATCTCTTGACATCAAAGACAACAAAACTTTATCATATTTCCAACAATCTCCCCCTTTGTCATTGATGTCAACCTTTATCCTATGGCAACTCTTTTCCTTAACTATTCCTTTTTTTTTCAAAAACTGCTCCCCCTGAGAAATTGCTTCCCCTGACTGAATGCTCTCCCCCTAACTCAAATCCCTCCCCCTTTTTCATCAATGGAAATGGGCCACTTATAGGGCTTGGTTCTAAATATAATATTCTTAGCTCATCCCCTCCACCACATCATCTCTTTGAGGTGGTTAATTTTGGGGTGGGAGTATCTCTACTCCCAACATACACTACTCTTTACCTTTTTCCACCTTCTTTCTCAATTGATCCTTCTAATTTTTTTGAATGTTCTTCTTCCTGCTTGTCTTTGGAAATTCTACCCTACACCACTTAACCATATGCCCAACATTATTGCACTTATAACAAATAATGTTGTAATTCCTTGAAGGTGCAAATATCTTGTAGTTCCTCCTAGTGAGGCCATATCCTTTCCTATCATGAACCCTACAATTAAATACCTTATGACCAAACTGATTACAAGAGTAGCAATACCCTTGAAATAGATGCTCATTTTTAAAATTCCTTTTTGTGAAACCATGTCCATGTCTTTCATGTGTCCTACACTACGTAGCCTTGTATCCAAACCTATGATATGAGAAGAAACATCCATTAAATAACCCTTGCCTTGATCCCATTGGTATCTTAGTCTCTTCTTCCCTGTGATGTTTCCTATTCCATATGTTCCTCATTTGTGCATTGTTCCTTTCCTTGTTGAACTTTCTATTTTCCAACTTATCCTTAGAAGTCTCACTTTCTCTTTCACTCTCTTATTCTGAAGCTTCTTATTCTTTGGAACTTGAGATTGACTCTTATCCTCATCCTCTATATTCTTCTTCAAAACTAATTCTTGTCTTTTTTGATGAAGATATTTGTAACTTGAAAATCTTATCCAAGTTCTTTGAGCTTCTCCCAAAACTGTGTAGCTTGTATTTAGACTGTTTTACTTCCTTCCTTAGTGAAGCTACTTCATGCTCCAATATTTCACATTCCAAAACCTTTGCATCTAACCTATATTTAAATCTCCTTGTCTTAGCTATTGATTTGGTTAGATATTCAATAAGATTTCCTTTCTCTTCATCACATTCTTGAAATTGAATCTTGAGTTTTGAGTATTTCTTTCTTAACTTTCTTAATTCCTTAAGAGTAGAAATAAGTTCACCCTCAAGATCAACTTCTCCTTCCTCTGAATTTTCTAATTCTTCCTCTCCTATTTTATCTTCAAGATCATCTTCATTCTTTTCTAATTCATTTGCGATAGAAGCACTTCTTTCTTCTTCTATTACCATAAGAAAACTTTCTTCTTCTAGACCTTCAAGAGCATCTTCATATTTATCTTCACTAAAACTAAACTCATTCCTTGTACAACTATCTTCAAGATGACCAAAGCTACCACACCTGAAACACTTGAGAATTATCAGTTCCCTTTTTACCTTTTTCTTAACATCTTATTTTTCTACTGTCATAAATATAATTTCTTCTTCTTCATTATATTAGGACCTTCCATAACTATCACTTGAATCCTTACCTATCTTATCTGCATAAAAATGATTCTTGTTCATTTAGAAAAACTTCTTTTCATGCTTGTTTTATCCATACCTATTTTTCTTTTGGTACCTAAATTTTCCTGCTTCCTTGTTCTTATGATCCTGTTTCTCATCACCACTACTATTTCCAAATTTTAGATAATCAGATGCATAGTGACCATATTTACCACATTTGAAACACTTAACTAGTCTCATACCTTTGTGCTTTATTGTGTCCTTTTTCCTTCTACCATAGTTTGTTTCTTCATCACTAGATTATTCACTAATTGAATCCAACTTATTACCCTTTGCCTTCTTTGTAACTTTGAGAGCTACTTTTTTCTCAAAAATGGACTCCTCTTTTATTATTATCTCAAAATTTGTGAGAGTTCCACGTAACTCATCTCTTGTCAAAGTTTCAATATCTCTTGTTTCTTCTATGGCTGAAACCTTTTCACTATATCTCTTAGGGAGTGATCTTAAAACCTTTTGACAAAAATTTGATTCCTCCACTTTAAACCCAAGTCCTTGCATGGAGTTAACAACCTCATCCACACAAATTAGGTATGTATCAATGTCTTCCTAATCCTTCATCCTTAGGTCTTCAAATATTTTCTTGCAATTTTCTAATTTTGCCATCTTGACCTTTTTGTCTCCCTCATTTATATTTTTAGTTTATCCTAAATCTCTTTTGATGATGTGCAATGCATAATTTTCACAAATTATTTTTCACGTAAACCATTTAATATTACATTCATTGCCTTTTAATTATACATTTTAAGTATCTTACCATATTTATCTATAGGTGGAGTAGCTGGCGGTATGTACCCATCATCAACAGCTTGCCATATATCATTTTCTGATTCCATTAGGTAAATCTTCATTCTCACACTCCAAAATGCATAATTAATTCCATCGAAAAAAGGTGGCTGATTTCATAAAGATTGACTCTAAGAATTCATCTATGTTCTTGTAAGATTTTCCTTCAAGCTGTTAAACTCTTCTAAAAGAACCCGCTCTGATAACAATTGAAGAACACAAGATTAAACTAAGAGGGGGGTGAACAGTATAAGACCCACTTTTATTTTTCTTTCCCAAATAATATTATCCAATATAATTAATGGTAGTATCAAAAATAGTAATCAAAGCAATGCAAAATCATCACACAAAATAGAGACACCAATTTAACATGGTTCACCCAATGTGGGCTACTCCACGGAGAAAATATTTCACTAAAATTTTCTCAACAAATCTCTTGGTAATCCTTCCCTATTACAATGTTTATGGACCTCTATCCAAAGGAGACACTAGTCCTCTAATCAAGTTTATGTATATCTATCCACAAGAAAAATCTTTTTCCTATACTAGTTTGTGGATCTCTATCCAGAGGAGAACTCCTTATCCTTTGCTCTAGATGGTGATCCTCTAGAATACTACTACCTCCATTGAACTGGCTTGTGGATCTCTCTCCATTGAATACCTCTATCCTCACTCATAATACCTCTATCCTCACTAATTTGGATTATGGATCTTTATCCACTGTAGATTATTATCCTCTGCTTTATCACCTCCAAAGTTTTCTTCTCATAACTGCTCAATATTTATCTCAAATATACACTAACCACTATCCTTTAGTCTAGTAAAAATATGCTCATAAGTCTATCTCTGGTCTGGGATAGATCTACCCTTAAATTTGCACCAAAATTTGTCTCTGCTATGGCACCAATATATCCTCAAATCTGCACCATACTCTATCCTCAAATCTATCCTCAATCCTTAACACAAATATTGATCCAATCACAAATTGACTCTATTTAGATCTGCCTCAAGCCTTACCACAAAGCTTGAACAAATTAATCAAATCAATTTTGTTCTCAAGTCTTCTCAAAATTTTACCTCAAATTTGTCCACAAGTCCTTTCTAGAACTTGTCCAATCTTCTTAACAAATCTTTACAAAAAATGACCTCAAATTTGTCCAACAAGTCCTCTCTAGAATTTTTCCAGTCTGCTCAACAAGTCTTCACTAAGACTTACCTCAAATCTATTCAACAAGTCCTCTCTAGAACTTGTTCAATATTATGAACAAGTCTTCACTAATACATACCTCAAATCTGCTCAACAAGTCCTCTCTAGAACTTGTCCACTCTTCTCAACAATTCTTCACTAAGACTTGCCTAACTTTGTCCTTAATTCCCCTCTAGGACTTACTCAATTCTTATCACAAGCTTTTACAAAAGCTTACTTAACTCTGTTCTTAAGTCCCCTCTAGGACTTACTCAAAACAATCTACTAGATTTCACCAAAGCTTATTCAAATCAATTGCAAAACTTGCATACACAACTCAACTTAATCTTTTCAAAAATTCTCTTTAATATCACAAAAAAGTTTCACTCAGAATCTTTCTTAATCATAGAAACATATAGATAATTGTAAGAGACTCAATGTGTTTCACACTCACAAATCACTTTATTTCTTTCAGAATCAATTTAGAAATAAAAAATAATTTATTTCACAAATCTTGAACTATCACTCCAATACTTTCAACCAATAATACTCAATCAAATTCACTCAAAACATCCACTCAATGAAACACAACTTGCTTACAAATCCTAACCAAGTGTTTCACTTTGCTTCCAATAACTCACACTATAAACCTTGACTCAAGATAATTACAATGTCACATAACAATGATACTCATGTTCTTTCACAAACCCTAGCTCAAGATAGTTCTCAACTTCACATAACAATGATACTTATGATCTTTTGCAAACCATAGTTCAAGATAGTTCTCAATTTCACATAACAATGATACTCATGATATTTCACAAACCCTAGTTCAAGATAGTTCTCAATTTCACATAACAATGATACTCATGTTCTTTCACAAACTCTAATCATGCACATGAAGGCTCACTCAAATATTTCCAATAATTCTTATCAAATAAAACCTTTTCACTCTAAATTAGCATCTCTCAAAATTCAATCAAACATTATTTCACTCACAAGGGATATTTACCCATATCTTTTGTTTTGATGGAGATATATCTTCAAAACATGTCTTAATCACAATTAAATTCTCTTTGCCAATTTCAAGGTTAGAAACCAACAACCTATCTCAAAATATTCACAGAATTATTCTCTCCAATAATTAATTCACCATACAAAAATATTAGCTCTCAAATACACCTTATAATCTCCAAACTTCACAAATTAATATTCAATTCACAAACAATCAAAACTTCTTTGATAACACTTTATAAACCCAATTTTCACACTTATCAACAATAAAACTTAATTCCTTTATTTAACACTTTTAACTCCAATATTCACACAATTATATTCAACACAATTAAATCCTTTCAAACACCTTATATATCCAGTCTTTTATTTTTAATGCTAATTAAAAAATAAAATATTAAACACCCTTATGACTTCCTATCTTACTCCTTAGCAAAAATCAATCAAAGCACCTTCACAAACATCACGTGGCCCCTAATGCTATTCAATATTTGGCAAAAATAAATCAAGCACTTACCTCAATGATAGCCCACATTAAAATTAATGCCCTCAAATACTATGCTCGACTTGAACCCGTGACTAGCCATTATTGTGGTGCCTAAGCGCTAAGGATTGGCTATCGTTGGGCCACACGCCCAAGACAAAACTAAAGGCGCACAATATACCTTTTACTCCTTGCTCTTGGTGCCTTCTGAAATAAAATGAAAACCTTTGTCATGCTCAAAATGAAGGGGACGTGAATTGAACCCTTGACTTGTCTTGCACAATACCTTAACCAACCACCAATCGTTGCTTGCGCTACCAAGTGCTTGGTGAATAATTTTATGCTCCACTTGGTCTTATTACAATGTCTACCCTTTTAATATCAACACATGCATATCCTCTTTCTTCTCATATAATAGCGCACAAATTCCTTTTACTCTCATGGGCATTCAAATGCATGGATCATTTGAAATAAAAATAATGTTTCCTTTTTATACCTTTTGCTATGCACTCCAACACGTCGGCATTTCCAATTCAAATTTTTAATTTGAATTTTAAAATTAGACTTATGGCACCTTTAATATTTATTTAAATTAAATTTTAACCTATGGTTAAAATATTTAATTTAAATAATAAAAATATCGAGTGGGCTGCGAGGCGACAGGCAATGTTCTAGGGTTTGTGGAGCGAAGGAAAATCCAGGGCATCAGGTGGGTTGCCGTAGTGTTTTGCTAGTTACTGTGGATCTGAAGGAACGTCTGCTGCCCCAGGAGGGCCCAATGGGGTCTCCTCCAGACCCTCTCTCTGGGAGAAAGAGCTCTTACGCTGAATTGCTAAAAGAAAATTCTTCGTCTTCTAATGGCGAAGCTCAGAGAAATACTCTTCATACGCTCTTCAAGAACGCTGGCAAGAGTTCAACAACACATCGAGTTAATGGATGCCTCCCACAATCCGCCTCAAGACCCAAGATTGTCATCGAACCAAAGATGGTCGAAGACACAATCATATATAGAGCTAACCATGATCTGATCTGTAAATTCATGGGTATCCGACCTACCCTGAATTTCTTGCATACCTGGGTCAGACAAAACTGGGAGCCTCATGGTGAGTACTCCTTATGGTTTATTAGTAACGGGTATTTCATTGTTAGTTTTTCTTCTCTAGCCGATAGAAACAGGGCGTTTGAGTCAAAAAAGAGGAACCACGGTCCGGCAGGGTTATTTGTTCAACCTTGGAGAGTGGGTTTCGATCCTCGTATTGAACCCACGACTGTCCCGATTTGGATCCGGTTGTACGCTCTTCCAATGGAGTTTTGGGGTGAGCAGGTTCTGGAAATGATCGGTAACTCCCTCGGTAGACACCTGGGCATCTCCAAGGACACCATAGAAGGTAACACAGCTGTCTTTGCAAGAATTTGCATGGAAATGGATATTAGCCAGCCTCTACCGGCAGAGGTGGAACTTGAACTGGCAGGAATATCTTGGATCCAACAGTTAGATTATGAGGCTCTGCCCTTCAGATGCAGAGTTTGCCACAAACATGGGCATTTGGCCCGATTTTGTCCAAATATTTTGAACACAAAAATGGAGGCCCCGCTTGGAATGCCAAATCGCCCCAGAGAGGGTAAGTCTACTCTTGCCAAAGAACCATCCAATACTCCTCAGGGTAATGATGTTCAGAAATATGGCTTTGAACAGCCCAAAAGAAGGAGAAAGCAAAAGAAAAATGGTAAGGAGCAATCACAACTCAAGCCAGCCAATAGATATGAAATTTTTAAGACACTAGTGGATCAAGAGGATCAAGTCATGGAAGGAGTGGATGGGAATATTGAGGACAATAACATCCACACTCATGCTTCTCCTTCATCTCCCCCTGTCTTAGAATAGGTGATTGAGTCCACTGAGTTACCGCAGCCAGAGAATGCAGGGGCACTGATAGTGCACTCCCAAGCGCAGCCAGTAATTAAGGATGTCAGCATGGGAATTGCAAAAAAGAATAGAGAAAGGCCAGCCCTAGGGATAACTCAGGTGGAAAAGAGATCCAAAAATAGCAACTCTCAAGGAGCGGGTAGAAAATCAAATAAGGACCTGCTAGCAGTTCAAGGAGACAAGCTGATCACTGGAGGATCGGTGAGGACAATTGATTCTTACTGCTCTCAAGGTTTTCAATGATTATTCAATCTTGGAATGTTAGGGGTTTAAACAATAGAACCCATCAATCTGCTGTTCAAAGACTCTTAGGAAAATGTAAAACAGACTTTTTGCTTATCCAGGAGACAAAAATGTCTTTAGATCTTATGTGTAAAATAGTTAATAGAATCTGGAGGGGCGTTGGTCATATGGATGTGGCTGCCCAAGGTGCCTCAGGGGGGATTGTTACTCTTTGGAACCCTCTGGAATGGACTGCAATAGAACATATAGCTTGGAGGGGTGTTCTCACATCTCATTTTAGGAATAATGTCACAGCTGAACATGTCTTAATCACAAATTTTTATGGGGCCCAAGACCTTGATGGCCAGAGGCTCCAATGGAAAGTTGTACATAACATGAGGTCCTCCAGGGAAGATTTAGACTGGATTATTGCAGGGGATTTTAATGCAAAATTATCTACTCGAGATCAGGAAGGTGGAACCCCAATTTTGGATCCAGGGGATCGGCTTCTGATTGCCCAAGTCCAGGCCTTTCACTTAGTGGATGTTAAAGGCCCTGGAACCTACTTTACTTGGACTAACAAGAGGAGGGAGCCACATAGCAGGAAGGTAAAGCTAGACCATTTTCTGGTCTCAGAGGAGGCATTTGTAAAGTGGAACACTAAATTCCAGATTTTGGAGGGCCCAGTTTCAGATCACTTTCCCATTTTGTTGGAGGGAGGGACTATGACAGGGCAGCATCACAAACCTTTTAAATTTGAGAATTTTTGGTTACAAAAGGAGGATCTTCGAAAGAAAATTCCGTAGTGGTGGGAAGAAGGTCGTCTACCTTTTGGGACAGCAATGTTTAGATTCCACAAACAACTTCATTTTGTCAAAGTTCAACTGAAACAATGGAGGCAAGCTAATAAGTCAGATTTTCAGCTCCAAAGAGCCCCCTTGGTGGCCAGATGGGATGAGGTTCAAAAACTCTTTAGGGAAGGAACAATTACTGAGCAGCTCAAAACCGAGGATGATGCCTTGCGCAAAGCGGTTGAGGACATTGATAACCAAGAGGAGACTTACTAGAAACAGAGAGCAAGAAACACTTGGTTATTAGAAGGTGATAGAAATACCAAATTTTTCCATCGATCAGCTTGTGCTAGGAGACAGATGAATAACATGGAAGCCCTTCAAGATGAGAATGGACACTCCTTTGATACTCTTCCTGGTATGCATTCCCACTCAATGGATTATTTTTCTAAACTTTTTAAGGAAAGTATGGAGCAAGATGTTGAGGCTCAGAATGAAGTTATTGATGTCATACCCTCTGTTATCTCTGAAGAAGAAAATCAGACCCTCCTTAGACCCATTGATAGAGATGAACTGAAGAATGTGGTCTTTGGAATGAGCACTGGCAAATCTCCAGGTCCATATGGCTTTCCTATTGAGTTTTTTCAGGCCTTTTGGGATACTTTGGAGGAGGATGTTTTGGCTGTCACAGAGGAGTCCAGAACTAATAAAAGAATGCTTAAGGCAATAAATCATACCTTCATCACTTTAATTCCAAAAGGGGAGGAGGGGACTCATATCTCTGATTTCAGACCTATTGCCTTATGCAACGTGATTTATAAAATAATCACAAAGATAATGGCTGAACGGCTAAAACCTCTCCTTCATAACATCATCTCCTCAGAGCAAGGGGGTTTTGTAGAGGGTAGACAAATCTTGGATGGGGTGGTTCTCGCTCAGGAGGCTATCCATACAATGCAAAAATCTGGTAATAAAGGAATGTTCATTAAACTGGATATGTCCAAGGCTTATGATAGGGTGGAGTGGAGTTTCTTGTCAAAGATGATGGCAGCCTTTGGTTTCTCTCAGGACTGGATAGATTGGGTCATGAGTTGTGTTTCTACGCCCTCTTATTCTGTTCTAATCAAGGGTCTTCCCTCGCAACCTTTTGGAGCCACACGTGGTCTTCGTCAAGGAGACCCTTGCTCTCCCTATATTTTCCTCATTTTTGCTGAAGGATTAGGTAGACTTTTCTTGAGGAGAAGACATCAAGGCCTGCTAACAGGTATCAAGGTGGGGGAGGAAATTTTGACTCACTTATAGTTTGTGGACGATACAGGATTGGTTGGAGTGGCCAGCTTCAGGGAAGCTAGAGGAATCAGAGATACTCTTAATGTCTACCTTAGGGCTTCAAACCAGGTCATCAATGATAAAAAATCCAAAGTGGTCTTTTTCAATCTTGACCAAAGGCTACAGGACAGAGTTATAGAGATCTTGGGATTCACAAGGACTTCTCTTCCAATAGTTTACTTGGGAGTTCCTTTGCATTTCAAAAAATTAAAAATAGATATCTGGAAGGATCTATTGGATGGTATCAAAGATAGAATGAATCATTGGTCTCATAAATGGTTAAGCTATGGGGGTAGATTAACTTTCTTGCAATCAGTTATTCAGGCCATGCCAATCTATAAATTCTCTATCCTGGCTGCCCCTCATACTATATGGAAAGAGCTGGACAAAATGGCTAGAAGATTTTTATGGGAAGGAGCAAAAGGGGAGAGGAAATGGGCCTTGGTTGGTTGGGATAAAGTTACCCAGCCCAAGGAAAAAGGAGGGCTGGGACTGAGAAGCTCCAAGCTTAATAACAAAGCTTTGGCTGGAAAACTGTACTGGAGGTGGATTTCCCAACCAACCTCCTTATTCAGTAGAATCCTAACCAGTAAATATTTGGGTCATGTTCACCCCAATGAGGTGGGCCGTTTCCCTCTGGATGGTACTGGATCCTTAGTGTGGCAGGCTCTCAAGCTTGGATCTCAGGTTATTAAAGACCAATTGTTTTGGAAAGTGGGGAGAGGGGAGAAGGCACGTTTCTGGACTGATTCATGGGACCAGTACCCACCCATCATTGTTGCGTTCCCCGAATTACAACCAATTAAATCCGCCATAGAAGCCAAGGGCTGGATCCAAATTGAAAGTTATTTTAACACTAGCCAAATGGGGGAGTATAAGTTTAAGAAGTTTAAGAGGTTGGAGGAGTGGCCAATTACAATCCCTCCGGAGCTGGCACCCATCTTGACCAAAATCTTGACAGAAAGGTTTCTCACAGGGAGAGACGAGGAGGATGAATTAGCTTGGGGCTATGGGAACCTTGGTGTATATACAATGAAGGACGGATACGACAAGATCCTCCCAGAGCCTCCCCCACATTCATTTCTGGTTCAGGATTGGAGAAAGATTTGGCATTCCAAGGGTTGGCCGAAAGTAAATTTCTTTGCCTGGCAGTTTATGCACAATGGAATTCTCACTTTTGACAATCTCAGAAGTAGAGGAATCATCGGTCCATCTCAGTGTGTATTATGCCACAAGAACGAGGAAACAACTGATCACCTGATGTTTGAGTGCCCTTTCACGCGTCAGATTTGGAAGCGTTGGTTCTCTCACTATAAACTCCAGGCTAATGGTGATCTGAATCGGACCAATATTTGGGAAAAATGGAAGAGGGGTAGATTTAAATCTAAAGCTCTTCGAATAGGTTGGGAGCTTGGCTTACTTTTCATCTGGTGGCAAGTGTGGTTGGAGAGAAATGCCCGTATTTTTAGAGAAACTTTCTCCTCGCTAGATGGAGTTTGGCAGGTCATCTGGAGCAAAGTCACAGAAACTGTTGCCATCTATGCTGAAGAGGAAAATCAGGTTGGTCCTGGGCCACTGGAAGAGGGAGTTGAAGAGCAAGAGAGACAGGATAGAGCTAGCTGGAAACCACCCCTAGAAGGTTGGATCAAAATCAATACTGATGGAGCTACAAAAGGCAATCCGGGCAGTGCTGGAATTGGTGTAGTTTGCCGGGATCATGCTGGTTTAGTGCTCTATTGGGAACTGCAAGGCTTGGGAAGAGCCACAAACAATGAAGCAAAAGCCATTGCTATCAAATCTGCTTCCATCTGGGTAGTTAATCAGGGCCATAGGAGGATAATTCTCGAATCTGATTCTCAAATTATGGTTGGCGCTCTTGACTGCATGAGGAACTTTGCTTCGAAAGCATGGAGGTTGCGGATTCTTGTCTCTCAAATCAAGGAACTATGGAGGGAATTAGATGATGTGATCCCCGTTTATGTGAGTAGAGATTTAAATAAAGCTGTCGATTTCCTTGCGAAGATGGGTGCTGAGAAAGAGGTAGGGGTGCAGCTGCACAGTGACATGCCTTTGGAGGATGAAGTGATTAGGCAGGGTCTTGAAAGATCCTTGAGACAATGAGCAAAGAAAATGCTAAGGGTGGTTTTTGTCGCGATATCATGACCTGTTGCACCGTCGCAGCCTTTGGAGGGAAGCTATCATGATATCGCGACATGTTGCACCGTCGCGGCCTTTGGAGGGAAGCTGTCACGATATCGCGACATGTTGCGCCGTCACGGACTTTGGAGGGAAACTATCGTGATATCGCGACATGTTGCAGTCGTCACGGACTTTGGAGGGAAGCTGTCATGATATCGCGACATGGTGCACCATCACGGACTTTGGAGGGAAGCTGTCGCGATATCACGACATGTTGCGCTGTCGCGGCCTTTGGAGGGAAGCTGTCGCGATATCGTGACCTGTTGCACCGTCGCGGCCTTTGGTTGGAAGCTGTCATGATATCGCGACATGTTGCGCCATCGCGGCCTTTGGTGGAAAGTTGTCATGATATCGTGACATGTTTCGCCATCGCGGCCTTTGGAGGAAAGTTGTCGCGATATCGCGACATGTTGCGCCATCGTGGCTACTGGAGGGAAGCTGTCGCGATTTCGTGACATGTTGTGCCGTCATGATTTTTAGAGGAAAGTTGTCATGATTTCGTGACATGTTGCGCCATCGTGGCCTTGGGAGGAAAGTTGTCACGATATCATGACGTGTTGCGCCATCGCGGCCAATGGAGGAAAGTTGTCACGATTTCGTGACATGTTGCTCTGTCGCGGCCGAGGAAGGATTATTGTCGTGATATCGTGACATGTCACGATATCGCGACATGTTGCTTTGTCATGGCTAGGGAAGGATAGTTGTCGCGATATCGTGACATGTCACGATTTCGTGACTTGTTGCCTCGTCGCGGCCAAGGTTGGTTAGCTGTCGCGAAATCGCGACATGTCGCTCCGTCGCGGTCAAGGTTGGTTTGTTGCCGCGATATCGCGACCTATCGCGATTTCGTGACTTGTTGACTTTTTGCGGTCAAAGGTGGTTTGTGTCACGTTTTCGCGCCTTGTAATCGGTGGGAAGGGTCTTCTCCCTTATGTAACTGATCTTTGTTTTAATACAAGTTTTTTCAATTTTTTCAAAAAAAAAATATTTAATTTAAATAAATTAAATAATAACTTTTTAATAATATGCCAAATGGGTCTTTTAAGGATTTATTTCTTAATAATTCCTTGGACCTCATTTTTATTTAACTCAACCTTATGCCCAAAATATTATAATATTAAATATTATAATATTATAATTTCCTTTTAAACCTGCTTCTCCTTTCTTGGGATTTTTTTTTTAAACCTTCTTCTTCCTTGGATCTGCAATATTTTAGGTTGCTTTAGGCATATAATATTTATTTTAATATTATATTCTATATATTTTAACTTCTTCCTTGCCTTTTGGAAAAACCACCTGATGACATTGATGGCGATCAAACTTGAACATCAATCTCTTGACATCAATGACAACAAAACTTTCTCATATTTCCAACATAAGATTCTTCAACTCCTTAGTAATGTATTCTATAGTGCCTTTCACTTCTCCAATGCCCATGCCAAGTGGCACCAAGGTCTTCACTTCTTTCTTCAACATCATCTAAGGTATTCTCCTTGCCTAATGCTTCTTGTGAGAGCATTATCTTACTTGAGTGAAGCCTCTTCACTATCGATGATGACACACTCTCTAATGGTGTGTAACATCTTCTCCACATGGTGAGTGATTTTATAACACTTGGCCTTCTCTTCATGCATCCTAATATTCTTAAAAATTTTCTTTGAAGATACTCAATGTATCACTGCACTTCTTTCTAACTCCTTAACACTCGCAAATATCTTCATCTCCTTCTATGGTAGAGAATTCAACTAGTTTGGTGGTAATCCTTCTAGCTTCTTGATGGAATTATTGGATGTAAATATCCCTTATCTTCCAACATTTATTTCAGGTTATTTGACCTATAGGGTGGATACTGGTAGCGAATAATTCTCCTTTGTGATTAGTGTAATCTTGCTAGATTAGATTTACAACTTGTAATAGTCTTCAACAGTGTTACATGGACTGAATGGGAACACTTGCGTAGGTACAATTCGATGTTGTTACATGGGTAGAATGAAGAGAATGTGCTACTACGCAATGATGATTTCTCTAATATATTTCTACCTTCTAACAGTGCTACTTGGAGTAACCTTCATTGTACCTCTTACCTTCACCAAAGGCTAGATGTAATTTATTTTTCCTTCACTAAAGGCTTTTGAATAATTTATTCTTACTATTGAGTTCTTCTACTTTTATCTCAATATTCCTTGGATGTATACATATATTAAGAAGTCTAAAGCAATATTTTACTTTTCTAATTTTATATGACTTCTTATCCAAGCAATATCTGATTTGCTTGATTGTAAATGTGTAGGTTGATGATGTCCAAGATGTCTCATTTTTACCTTGGAGATACTTAACCTTAGAGATATATTTAATTCTCTAATATGGTTCTCTTGAAATACTAATATTCACTAATTTAAATGCTTAGCCCCTTGTACTTTAAACTAAATTCCTTGCCTTCCCAAAATGGTATATTTTCCTTTATTTGCAAGTTGTGATAATGTAGGATTCAATATTTCCTTCTAACCTTTTGTAACTCTCTCCTTGCTTGGTTACTTTTTAAATTATTATTCCAAGCTCTTTGAACCAGGTAAATAGAGTTCCCTTTTTTGATGATAATACTATGCACTCTTGTATATGCAATATAACCTTTAGAATGAAGTCTTCTTTCCTTTCAATAGGTAATAGAATGTTGATATTTTTCTTTCTCTTGAAATATATCTAAATTCTATTCTTTATGTGTAGGTTTGAACCTTGTAGAAATTAACTTATGCACTACTTTAAAGACTTTAAATTTATTTTTTTAATGCAACTTTAAACTTTAATCTGGTGCTTAGTAAAATTAATAATGAACCAAAATATAAGTGTTCAATTAATGAATATTTTGCACCTTATTTGAATACCTTTTAATCCTTGGTTTGTATATGTATTTCTTGGTAATTTTGATCACCTAAATGCTTCCCTATAAATTATAAATTTGCAGCTCTTCTTGGCTTTCCAAAATAGCTCTTTAACTCACCTATTTCCAGCTTTGAAACTCCTTTAACTTGCTTCCTAAAAATGTATTTTTGTGGCTTCAAATACCCTTTAGGATACACCATAAAAATATGAAACTTAGCAGCTATTAATGCTGACAAAATTACCATTTTCTTCCTATCCTCAAATCTGAAAATTTCAGATTGTAAAGCAATCAAATTCTCCTCCAAAATTTTGTTCCTGAATCTCACAAATTTGGTAGGAAACTCCTCCAAATCGTAGCTAATATTTTCCTTCAAGAAACCTTAAATTTCTATTGTAAAAATATAAAACCTCCTCCTACAAGTAAGCCTTCAAATCCTCCAAATGCAATCTTTAAACCTCTCAGGTTTGGTGGTTTCTTCTATCTCCTTTGTCCTTCAACCTCCCTATCAAATTCTGGCATCAACCTTGGCCTATCTAATGGCCTTCTTCTCAAGAATTTGAATGTCTTTACGTCTTCACTATTCTCCTCCAAAACTTGGCAAACTTATTACCAAATCCTTCTTCCTTTGGCTTGTTCTCAAATGGCAAAAATTATCCCAAATTCTTCATTATCAGGAATTTCTCCTTATTAGAAATTTTCTCCAATGATTTCTCTAAAATATCCGCCAATGATATTCTACAAATATCCTTTAATAAGGCTTTATAGCCTTATCCTTATATCTTCTTACAAGTATCTTGAGGCCTACTCCTAGGGCCTTTAAATAATTCATCTTCTTAAGTCCTCAATTAGACTTTTTCTTAATATCTCCAATCTTCCAACTATGGAAGTTTTGCAATGAGATATCTTCTTGGATCTTTGAAATCTATTGCTTCTAAAATATGCAATAGGACATTTTCTAGTCCTTTTATATATTCAATCTTCCAAATATAAAAGTTATTCAATGGGGTCTCCTTTGAGTCTTCTTCCTCAATTTGAAGTCTTCTATCTTCAACGGAGATCTCTAATCTCCAATATTTTTTAGGAATATTTTCTTTGCATCTCTTCTTCCTTCAATGAAGTCTTATTTATATGACCTCATCCTTGCTATGTAGTCTTCCATATGGCTTCCTTGGCTTCTAGATATCTTCTCAATCTCCAACTTGGACTCTTCAATCTACAAATATTGCAATGGAATCTTTTTCCTTAGGACTCTGAATATTCAATCACCAACTTGTTGCTTTAGGTACTAGATTGATTTCAAAGAAGATATTGTTCCTAGAACTTATATAAAGCTTCCCAAATTTCTTTGAATATATTTTTAATTACAACAAATTATTAGGAAATGATACTAGAAATTTCTTTGAATCTATAGAAAATAATCTTCACTAGTTGATTTGTCAATCTAGTGGAATCAATGTTGAGTCCTAGTCTTTACGAGTTTTTTTGCAACTCTATGGAAAGACTCTAGCCAAATGCAATCTTAGAAATTTTGAAAATGATATTTTCTATCTAATCTCAATCTCTCTTGTGGCTCTTTCTATTTCCTATTGATCTACCTAGTTCTCTAATACCATTTTTAGATTTTGAAGATATAAAATTAAGTAAATGCAACCACAACCAATGAAATAATCATACAATATTTTATCTACGATAATGGTGAACTAATATGCACAAAAAAATAGTAGAAAATTTTGAAAATACTCAATAAATATCCATTAATGAAATCTCATAAAAATATACAATGCTATGCAATGGGGGTCTCTAATCCTCCATATTGCAAAAATGCTCTACATTGTATCTACTACTACTCTACCTTATGCACTCCAAAAAACTCTTTTACTCCTCTACTCTAAGAAGGCATATTTATAGTGAGACATGACTCTTGGCCTTCCATATTCCTATGATACCTCACTATTCTATTCTTAGGACTCATGTACATGTGGACTACATGCTGAAGAACACAATCTTACACTGAGAGGGGGGGTGAACAATATAAGACCACTTTTTACTTTTCTTTACTCAAGCTATATAATCTAATATATTAATGCAATTTCAATAGAAGTAATGAAATAAAAGCACAAATCACCACACACAATAGAGACACACATTTAATGTGGTTCACCCAATGTGAGCTACTCCACAGAGAAAATATTTCACTAAATTTTTCTCTACAAATATATTGGGAATCCTTTCCCTATTACAATGTTTATGGACCTATTTCCAAAGGAGACACCAATACCATAATAAATTTTATGGATATCTATCCATAGGAGACACCAATCCCCTTAGCTGGTTTGTGGATCTTTATCCACAGGAGAACTCCTCCTCTACTCTCACTGGTGAACCTCTAGAAGACTACTACCTCCACTGCACTGGCTTGTGGATCTCTCTCCACTAAATACTCCTATCCTCACTCAGAAGACCTATCCTAACTACCCTAGCTAATGTATATCTATCCACTGGAGACAACTATCCTCTGTTCTATCACCTCCAAAGCTTACTCTCAACTTTGTCTAAAATCTACACTAAATATAGTCCTTCGATCTAGCACAAATATGCTCAATATCTATCTCAGATTTGCACTAAACTCAGTCCTTAGATCTAGCACAAATCTACTCAATATCTATCCTCAAATATACACTAAACATGGCCTTTTGATCTAGCACAAATATGCTCAATATCTATCCTCAAATTTGCACTAAACATAGTCCTTCAATCTAGCACAAATATGCTCAATATTTGTCTTTGATATAGCAAAAATATATCCTCAAATATGCACCAAAATCTATCCTCAAATATATCCTCAATACTTAACACAAGGCTTGATTCAAACACAAATCAACTCTACTAGATCTACCCCAAACCTTAACTCAAGGTTTTAACAAATCAATCAATTAGATCAACTCACAAGTCTTCTCAAAGACTTCCCTCAAATTTGCATTTTAAGATTCCACAAAATCCCACACTAATATATCCAAAAGTCTTCAGCAAGACTTACCTCAAATCTACTCCACAAGTCTTCACTAAGACTTGTATTAAATCTGCTCCACAATTCTTCACCAACACTTACCTCAAATATACTCTACAAGTCCTCACTAGAAATTGTCCAATCCGCTCAACAAGTCTTAACCAAGACTTAAATCCACTCAAAAAGTTCTCACTAGAACTTGTCCAATATGCTCAACAAGTCTTCACCAAAACTTACCTCAACTCTATCCAATTTGATTGTAAGCTTCCACAAAAGCTCACACAAATCTGTTCTTAAGTCTACTCTAGAACTTGCTCAAATCTGCTCACTAGCTTTCACAAAAGCATTTTCAAATCAACTCAATATATCACAGAAAACCTCTTCAATCACACAAACAAGTTTCACACAGAATATTATTTTAATCTTACAAAAATATATAGAGAATGGATAGAGACTCAATATGTTTCACACTCACAAAAATGCTCAATCACTTTCAATCTCTCTCTTATTTTTACCACATAAACATATAGAGAATTTTTAGAGACTTAGTATGTTTCACACTCACAACTGTTCTCAATCACTTTCAATATCTCTCTTTTTTTTACCACAAAAACATATAGATAATTGTTAGAGACTCAATACGTTTCACTCACAACAATGCTTAATCACTTTCAATATTTCCTTCAACTTAATTTATAAATAAAGAACAATTTGTTTCATGAAACTTGAACTATCATTCCAACACTTCCAATCAACTAAGCCCAATCAACTCCACTCAACCAATCACTCAATGAAAGCTTAGTCAATAATTCTTATCGAACAAACCTCACATAACAATGATACTCATGATCTTTCACAAACCCATTTTCAAGATAGTTATCAACTTCACATAACAATAATACTCAATATTTCCAACAATTCTTATCAAACAAGGTTTTAGTATCAACTTTCATTCTAGAAAAACCACATCAATCAACATTTGATTTCTCAAAACCAATCTCAACAATTTTCATCAAACAATCCTTTTCACTCCAACTTAGCATTCACAACATCCAACAATATTTCACTCACAAGTAAAATATGCACATACCTTTGTTTTGAAGAATATTTTATTCTCAAAACCTATCTCAATCATACTCACTCTTTTTCCCAATATCAAGGGTTAGTTAGCAAAAATTTGTCCTTAATATTTTCTTTCAAAAATATTTCACCAAGTCAAAATATCAAAAATCTACTATACCTTATTTCTCCTTTCAAATCAATCTTTATAATATAACTTCATTTCAAAAAAAATATCTAACACCCTTGGCATGCCTTATTACTCATTTAAAATTAATTTTTATAATATAAATAAAAACATCTAACACCCTTGGCACACCTTATTACTCCTTTTATTGACTTAAAAATCAAACACTTAAATTAAAACTTTGCATACCCTTTTATCTCCCTTTATAACTTATAAACCCTTTTAACTATGCAAATTTTAATAACAAAACCTTTAGGATATTAAAATTTTAATTTCCACCTTTATGCATTTCGTGTGCAATATCAAACCTTAGTAAATAAGTGCATACCTTATACTTGCAATAAAAAGAAGCTCGATAGGTTTTGACCTCACAATCCCCTTCTCCCAAGTAACTCCACATAACACGCACCCACCAAGTGGGTTGCGTGACCACACGCAACAAACAAGGCTCATGCCTCCCTCTTAAGCTTCCTCCGACGATGCGAACTAAAAATTAAAACCAACTCTACCTTACCCAAAACATTGTCGTTCAGATTCGAACCCATGACCTATTACCTGCAAGTGACCCAACTATGACCTCACTACCAACTACGCTACCAACACTTCTACATTTGAGAAGTGTACTCCACTAAAACTTACACATTCGTCTTTCTCCTTAAAGCTTTTAACACATGTGATTTCCTTTAGACCTTTAGCGCATGAATTAGTCATATTCAAATCGATCGCATGGATGCATTTCTAAGGTGGGTTCTTACCCCCTTTTATATGCATGGTAATATATTCAAACACGTAGATGGATGAAATAATTTTATTTTGAATTTATTTCGAATTATAGCCCTTTAAATTAATTTAAATTTAAATAATTTAAAACTTAGGGCATTATAAACTTCCACATGGGTCTTCTGGAAAATAATAAATTTATCACTCCACAACCTTTGTTTCTCTTCATGCCAAACTATAACTAGAAATATTATAATATTATATACTATAATATTATTATTTTTATCAACCTGCTTCTTGTCTTGATGTGAAAACCAGTAGAGGACATTTATAACACTGGAATTTGGACATCAACCTTTTGACATAAGTGCATGGATGACATTGACTTGGTCATAATCCTCATGATATTAATGACAAACCTTTATTTCTTTTTAACATCAATGACAACAAACCTTGCTCATATTTCCAAAAATCTCCCCCTTTGTCATTGATGGAATTTTTTTTTTATTTTACCATTTCCTTTACCTTTTTTCTGTTCTGCTCCCCTTGAGAGACTGCTTACCCTGGCTAAATGCTCTCCCCCTAACTCAAATCTCTCCCCAATTGACATCAATGGAAAAGGGTCACCTTTGGGGCTTGGGGTTAAGAATGAGACTCTTAGCTTAGCAACTCCCCCACCTCCTTTTGAGGTGGTTAATTTTGTGTGGGAGTATTTCTACTCCCAACAAGCACTGATCTTTACCTTTTTCCACTTTCTTGCTCAACTGATCCTTTTGATTCCTCTAACTATTTATGTTCCTACTTGTCTCCAAAATTTATGCTCTACACCACTTTGTTGTATGCCCATCACTATTGCACTTATAACACTTAATTTTTTTATTCCTTGGAGGTGCAACTGTCTTGAAGTTTCTTCTAGTGAAGCCATATCCATTTTTTCATGAATCCTGTAATTTACTGCCTTGTGATAAAATTTATTACAAGAGTAGCAATACCCTTGAAAAAGTTATCTATTTTTAAAATTTCCATATTCTTATCTTTCATGTGCCATGCACTGTGTAGCCTTGTGCCCAAACCTATGATATGAGAAGCATTGTCCATTAAAATTACCTTACCTTGATCTCATTGGTCTCTTAGTCTCTTTTACCTTGTATTGCTTCCTTTTCCATCTGTTCCTCATTTGTGCATTGTTCCTTTTTTAATTAAAATTTTTACTATCCAAATCATCCTCAGAAGTATCACTTTCTATTACACTCTCTTCTTCTAAATCTTCTTCTTCAGAGCTTTATATTGACTCCTCTCCTTGTTTTCTTTATACCTGTTCAAAACCAAGTCTTGTTTTGTTTAACAAAGATATTTGTACCTTGATAATCTTATCCAAGTTCTTTGAGATTCTCCCAAACCTGTGTAACTTTTCTTTATACTCTTTTACTTCCTTACTTAGTAAAGATACCTCATGCTCTAACCTTTCATATTCTAAAACCTTTGCTTTTAAATTCTCTTTAAACCTCCTTGTATTAGCAATTGAGTTGGTTAGGTCCTCCATAAGCTTTCCTTTCTCTTCATCACATTATTGAAATTTAAGCTTGAGTTTTGAGTTTTGCTTTCTTACCTCCCTTAATGCATCAATATCATGAATAATATCACCCTCAAGATAAACTTATCCTTTCTCTGATTCTTCCTCTATTTGTTTACCTTTAGGATCATCTTAATACCTTTCTTATTTATCTTCTATAGGATCACCTCCTTCTTCTTCTAATGCCAAGAATAGATTCTCTTCTATTCCGTAAAGTGTATCTTCATATTTATAATCACTGAAACTAAATCTATTCCTTGTACAACTATCTCCAAGATCTCCAAACTTACCACATCTAAAGCACTTGAGAATCATTGGTGCCCTTTTTCTATCATATCCTTTTCTTTTGCTAGAAATAGTACTTCATATTTATCATCATCTGAGTAACATTCATCACTATCACTTGAGCTCTTACTTGTATTTTCTACATATAAACTCTTCTTATGCCTTTGAAAAAACTTCTTTCCTTGCTTGCCTTATCCATCCCTATTTTCTTTTGGTACCTGTGTTTTTTTATTTGCTTATTCTTATGATCCTGCTTTTCTTCATCATTGCTATTTCCAACCTCTGGATAATCAATTGCATAGTGATCATATTTACCAAAATTAAAACATCAAACTATTTTCATACCTTTATAATTTCTTGATTCCTTGTTCCTTCTGCCATAATTGGCTTCTTCATCACTGGATAACTCATTGCTTGAATCTGACTTCTTACCCTTTGTCTTCTTAGTAACTTTGAATGTTGCTTCCTTTTGAGGAATAAGTTCCTCTTTTATTCTCTTCTCAAAATATGTGATAATACCATGTAACTCATCCCTTTTCAAAATATAAATAACCTTTGACTCTTCTATAGCTGAAATATTTTCAGTAAACCTTTTTTGGAGTGACCTTAAAATCTTATCACAAACATCAGATTCTTGAACTTTAATACCAAGTCCTTGCATGGAGTTAACAATCTCATCTACATGAAGTAGATATGCAACAATATTTTCTTCATCCTTCATCTTTAGGTCTTCAAATATTCCCTTGTAATTTCACAACTTTTCCCTTTTGACCTTTTTTCTCCTTCATATCTACCTTGCAACTTATCCCAAATTTCCTTTGCTAATTTGTAGTGCATAACCTTTATAAACTATTTTTCATGAAAACCTTTTAAAATTCTATTCATTTCTCTTGAAATATAATTATTTATAAGCTTACCATATGTATATGTAGGTGGAGTATCTGGTGGTATGCATCCATTCTCAATTGCTTTCCATACCTCATTTCCAAGTGCCATTAGGTGAATATTAATTATCATACTTCAAAATACATAATTTTTCCCATTGAACAATGGTGTTGAATTCCCTGAAGATCCATCCTTGGAATACATTTGTGTTCTTGTAAGCTTTTTCTTCAAGCTATTAAACTCTTCCTAAGGAACCTACTCTGATACCAATTGAATAATACAAGCTTATACTGAGAAGGGGGTGAATAGTATAAGACCACTTTTTACTTTTCTTTACTCAAGCTATATAATCTAATATATCAATGCAATATAAATAGTAGTAATGAAATAAATGCATAAATCACCACACATAATAAAGATACCAATTTAATCTTGGGAATCCTTTCCCTATTACAATGTTTATGGACCTCTGTCCAAAGGAGACACCAATACCCTAATCAATTTTATATATATCTATCCATAAGAGACACCAATCCCCTTAGCTGGTTCATGGATCTCTATCCATAGGAGAACTCCTTATCCTTTGCTCTGGCTGGTGAACCTCTAGAATACTACTGCCTCCACTGCATTGGCTTGTGGATCTCTCTCCATTGAAGACTCCTTTCCTCACTTAGAATACCCATACTCATTACCCTAGCTAATGGATCTCTATCCACTGTAGACTACTATCCTCTGATATATCACCTCCAAAGCTTTCTCTCAGCTCTATCTCAAATCTACACTAAACATAGTCCTTTGATCTAGCACAAATATGCTCAATATTTGTCTTAAATCTATACTAAACACAATCCTTTAGTCTAGCACAAATATGCTCAATCTTTATCCTCAAATCTACATAAAACACAGTCCTTCGATCTAGCATAAATCTTCTCAATGTGTATTCTCAAATATATACTAAACATAGTCCTTTGATCTAGCACAAATCTACTCAATCTCTATATTTGATCTAGCACAAATCTATCCTCAAATCTACACCAAACTCTATCATCAAATCTATCCTCAAGACTTAACACAAGGTTGGACTCAAACACAAATCAACTATTCTAGATCTTCCTCAAATATTATCTCAAGTTTTGAAAAAATCAATCAATCAACTTAGCTCATAATTCTTCTCAAATACTTACCTCAAATTTGCATTGTAAGCTTCCACAAACGCTCACACTAATTTGTCTACAAGTCTTCACCAAGACTTACCTCAAATCTGCTCCACAATTCTTCACCAAGACTTGTCTTAAATATACTCCACAAGTATTCACCAAGACTTACCTCAAATATACTCCACAAGTCCTCACTAGAACTTATCCAATCCACTCAACAAGTCTTCACCAAGACTTGTCTCAAATATACTCAAAAAGTCCTCACTAGAACTTGTCTAATCTGCTCAACAAGTCTTCACCAAGACTTACCTCAACTCTATCCAATATGATTATAATATTCCATAAAATATTACACAAACTTCTCCTTAAGTCCACTCTAGGACTTTCTCAAACCTACTCACTAGCTTTCACAAACATTTGTTCAAATCAACTCAATCTATCATAGAAAACCTCTTCAATAACACAAACAAGTTTCACATAGAATATTGTTTTAACCTTACAAAAACATATAGAGAATGGTTAGAGACTCAATATATTTCACACTTACAACAATGCTCAATCACTTTCAATATCTCTCTTATTTTTACCACATAAACATATAGAGAATTTTTAGAGACTTAGTATGTTTCACACTCACAAAATGCTCAATCACTTTCAATCTCTCTCATGTTTTTACCATAGAAACATATAGAGAATTTTTAGAGACTCAATATGTTTCACTCACAACAATGCTTAATTACTTTCAATATTTCCTTCAACTTAATTCAAAAATAAATAACAATTTGTTTCACATAACTTGAACTATCATTCCAACACTTCCAATCAACTAAGCCCAATCAACTCCACTCAATCAATCACTCAATGAAATATTAGTCAACAATGCTTATCAAACAAACCTCACATAACAATGACACTCATTATATTTTACAAACCCTAGTTCAATATGGTTCTTAACTTCGCATAACAATGATAATATTTCTAAAAATGCTTATCAAACAAGGTTTTAGTATCAACTTTCATTCTAGAAAACCCACATCAATAAACATTTGATTTCTCAAAACCAGTCTCAAAAATGCTTATCAAACAATCATTTTCACTCCAACTTAGCATTCACAACATCCAACAATATTTCACTCACAAGGAAAATATGCCCATATCTTTGTTTTGAATAATATTTGATTCTCAAAACCTGTCTCAATCACACTCACTATTTTTGCCAATCTCAAGGGTTAGTTAGCAAAAAATCGTCCTTAATATTTTCTTTCAAAAATATTTCACCAAGTCAAAATATCAAAAATCAACTATACCTTATTTATCCTTTCAAATCAATTTTTATAATATAATTTTATTTCAACAAAAACATCTAACACCCTTGGCACACCTTATTACTCCTTTCAAATCAAATTTTATAATATAAATTTATTTCAACAAAAACATCTAACATCCTTGGCACACATTAGTATTCCTTGTATTCACTTAAAAATCAAACACCTAAATTAAAATTTTGCATACCCTTTCATCTCCTTTTATAACTTATAAACCCTTTTAACTATGTAAATTTTAATAACAGAACCTTTAGGAAATTAAAAATTTAATTTCCACCTTTATGCATTTCACGTGCAATATCAAACCTTAGAAAATGAATGCATAACTTATACTTGCAACAAAAATAATCTCAACGGTTTTTGACCTCATGATCCTATTCTCCCAAGAACCTCCACACAGTGCACAACCACCATGTGGGCTGTGTGACCACATGCAATAATCAAGGCTCACGCCTCCCTCTTAAGCTTCCTCTGATGGCGTGAACTAAAAATGAAAACCAACTCTACCTTACCCAAAACACTATCGCACAGATTCGAACTTGCAACTTGTCACCTGCAACCAACCTAGCGCTACCCTCACTACCAACTATGCTACTAGCACTTCTATATTTGAGAAGTGTACTCCACTAAAACTTACACATTCGTCTTTCTCCTTAAAGCTTTTAACACATGTGATTTCCTTCAGACCTTTAGTGCACAAATTAGTCTCACATTCAAATTGATCACATGGATGAATTTCTAAGGTGGGTTCTTACCCCCTTTTATATGCATGGCAATATCTTCAAACACGTCGGTGGATGAAATAATTCAATTTTGCATTTAATTTGAATTATGGCCCTTTAAATTAATTTAAATTTAAATTTTACCTTTAGGTAAAATATTTAAATTTAAATAATTTAAAACTTAGGGCATTATACACTTCCACATGGGTCTTTTGGAAAATAATAAATTTATCACTCCACAACCTTTGTTTCTCTTCATGTAAAACTATAACTGAAAAATATTATAATACTATATATTATAATATTATTATTTTTATCGACCTACTTCTTTCCTTACTAGAAAAACCACTAGAGGACATTTATAACACCGAAATTTGGACATAAACCTTTTTACATAAGTACATGGATGACATTGAAACTTGGGCATCATCCTCATGACATTAATGACAAACCTTGCTTTCTTTTTGACATCAATTTCCAACACATGCACATTTACATCATTGCAAATTCTAATAATATTTGTGCATTTATTACATTTCTTTAAGCAAATACTTAAAACCTAATATAAGATAATCTCCTAATCTAAACATGTACCCATGGTGGTACTTTATCAAGCACCAAATAATTTAATATATTCCAACAGTTTGATTGAGGTGATTGTCACTACGTGTGACATCCCTCACATGGATACAAAATAATCCTTTGGGATTCCATCACCAATATAATTTTATAATGGGATCCAAACCTCCACGGTTGAAAAATAGGATTCAAGTTACACCACCTGAAAGAAATCCTCTTTGGGTCCACTTCAAAAGTCCATTTTTGAAGTGCCCATCACAATTACTTCATATGTTGCTACACCACATTGTAGGCCTAAAATGGCCACATCCTTAGAAAACTTTTTGAAATATTTTCTAAGGCAAAGAAGTATGTTCCATCCCATGTGAGATACAATATATTTTATAGTGGTGCAGGATAAGATGTTCTATTACACGGTCAACATGGTTAAATTTCACGTTACTACTTTCAAAATCATGGATCACAGTACATTTTTTATTAAGTCTAAAAGAAGTGGCCTATAGCATGTTCTAATCTGCATAATATTCGACATGGTTCTAATCCATGGTCAAAGAATTCAAAGATCACACTTGCTTAATTTTGAATCATGGCATAGTGTATATTATCCTAGTTTGTACATGCTAAAAGCTATTTTAAGCTTGTTCTATCTCATGAGAGTTCAAGAGTATTTTGTAGTAGCACAACACACATGTTCTAGCTCGTGGTCAAAATGGTTAAATATTTCTAAAGTGAATAATGAAGTCATGAATTAGCGTAAATTTTTACATAGCATATACCTTATATTATATCCTACATGGGCCAGAGTGATGTTCTACCCCACAGTCAGCCACAGTCAAACTTGGAGGCATGAGTTTCAAGGTGTGGGCTATAACACATTGTAGATTATGTTCTATGCCATGGATGTGAATCGACTCTAAAGTAGATTGAAGAAAATGAGTTGCGACCTAGTGCAAATTTCCATCCCACACACCTCCAAGTATATTTTTATTCTATAAGCCTCATGTGCTCTAGCCTATGGTCAAAGTGGTCAAAAGAGGTTAGAAGTTGTTAAGAGGAGTGGGCCACAAGTTCCATGCTGCAAAGCTATCAAAGGCTTTTAAGGTTTAATCTTCACCTTAAATTCATAGATCAATAGTTGGTCCATTATGATGATATCTCAAGAACATAAAAGCATATACTTTGCATCATGAAATGGTTGAGCAAGAGATCTAGTAGATGAAGCATCATTGAAACCAAGAACTAAGAAAATATAGTTATAGTTAGTTGCAAATATATGATAAATAAGGTATAAAAGAACGAAAGACAGTTGAGATCACATTTTTGATAACTTGGTGCTAAACCACCATGAATAACCAACAAGTTGTCGAAACCAGACTGCAAAGGAGTGTAAGATCGCATAGTTTTTGTTGGTCTCAAATACAAATCAAAGACTGCCACCTCAACATCTATCTGATGTGGCATCTCATTTTCCTTATAATTTTCTATTTCTTTCAATTTATTTTCAAAGTATAAAACTATAAAAGGAGGTCAAAACCTCATTTTGAAAGGTTGACTTTAGAGTGTTTGCTTTCCCTACTATGTAATACTTATTTGTGAATCAATAGAAGGAACATTACTTGGAATGTTTACTTCAAACTGGTGTCTTCTATAATTTTAAAAAGATTCAAGATGTCGATTGCTTTTTTGTTACTACTGCTATGGTTAGTCTATTCTACTGATATTGGATTGCTAACTTAGAGTAATTGAAATATTTTCATAATTGAATTTGTACTAGTGAGAAGTTTCTTTTCTGTTAAATATTGATACGAATCTTATTCTTCTAACTTGGATTATTAGTATCTTGATGTTGAAATAGCTTTTCTTGAAGTATATATTTATTTTTTCTATAATATTGAAGATTACTTGTTTTGAATGTTGTTAGTTTCAAGTGTGGGACACTAGAAATTGTTTTGTAAGATGGGTTTTCCTTGTAAATGCCTATGTTGTTAGCTCTAAATGTCCATTTTTTGATTACTATTTATTGATCCTAAATCATTTATATCCCTACATATTAAACATTTAATTGAGATTAAATGAGTCAACACCTTATTAGTTGACAAGGAATACCAAACTCTATGGAGTTTGGATTACAGTAATATTTAATCCATCCAATGTTGCGATCTAAACTATGATTAGTCGGTGCATACCTAATAAAATAATTGGAAGATAAAATTCAAAGTATCGAGCTTTTTCTTTATGGAAATTTTTATCCCAATAGTTTTTGGCACATCTAATGGGACCTGTTAACAAGAATACTAGTTAATCCACTCTTTCTACCTTTACCTTTTCTTGGAGCAATCAATATTTGGTGAATTATTTTGACCTTAATGCAATGATCATTAAATTCACCTTGTGACTCCCTAATTTCAAGAATCCAGAAAAACCTTTAGACAGCTCATAGTTTTCATGAATACTAGGTCATCTGCAAAGAATAACCCAAAGTCTTTCATCTATTATGATCTCCCTTTGAGAGGATCTACTATCTTAAGGAATTTTAACCCAAATTTCCAGTCACATGAAACTCCTCTAAAGATTCAACCTGAGGTGCCTCCAAGACCACCTCCAATAAGAGCAACGTCAAGAATATTGCTTGCAATAAAACAAACAATACCAATATGATCTCAAATCTACCCCTATAGAAGTCCCTTAGTTGGAATACAGTTGATCCTTTGAGGCTTGCTCATATGCATGATATTACCCAAGTTGTATCCAAAGCCATCCCTACCTATGATGGATCAGGAAAAACTACTTAAAAGCATTGCTAAGATATTTTAAATATATCAGCTATTCATAATATAAATAATGAAGACGTCATTGTCAAAATCCTGGACCTATCCTTTAGAGGGAAGATCTTACACTAGTTCAGGACTTTAGAAGATAATAGCATTACTTCATGGGTTGAGTTAGCAAAACCTTTTGCAGAGGAATTCAATGAGTTTACTGATCCCTTATCCATTCTAAATCATTTTACATCCATGCAAAAAAATTAGCAAGAAATAGTTTCAAACTTTAATCTAAGATTTAGCAAAACATGGAAGAGAATTCTTCCTGAAGTTAGGCTAGCTACAACCCTCAATTTTATGTATTATATTAGATCCCTTGGATCATAATTGGGATTACAAACTCAATAGGTAGGGATATATACTTTTCCCTAGGTTTATACTATAGTCATCTAGGTTGAGAATATTCTCATCAATATGGGGAGGTTAACCCCAAATATTGTGATTCCTTACTGCTCTAAAATTCCTAATTCCCAAGGTTAGATGAATACGTATTCTTACATGGACCCCCTCATCTTTTATCACCATATACAAAGATGACATATTCCCCTCCCCAAACCATCTTCTGCTCTAGTTTCTTTCCCTCCCCTTCCATCTCAAGAATATTCTATGTTTCTTAATATTCAAAAAAATTTGAAAAATCTCAATAACAAGATGAATTCAATGGAGAAAAGAGAAATATATATATCACAACAAAGAATATTTACCTATATTAATAAATATCAGAAGCCTGGTACTATTAATAGTGTTGGAATCAAAGTTAATGCCATTCAGTAATATCCAAAATATTTCTCTAAAAATAACCTTGTGAATGTATGGTGCCTTGTGTGTAATGATACCCATGACTCAGAATCATGTGTAATGTATCAGCATCATGTGCAACAAGCCATGTAAAAGGTGGAGAGAAATAAAAAAGGTAGATTCAATATGCTCTGGCAACCAGACCAAATCATGGTTGGGAAATATTCAGATGAAGAAGGACCTATTGCTATCATGACAAGATATGGAAAGAAGACATTGTAGGTTGATCCACAGAAGACAAGGTAATTTTAAGTCCCTTCTCAAAAAAATAAAGATCCTCCTCTGCAAAATAATGAACAGTTTCCTATTTCTCAGGCTACTAAAAAGAGGGACATGGTACCTAAAGGTCAAGAAAAGGATATTAGTTTTTCTAGGTAGTTTGACAAAGAAAATGATATCCAAAAGTGAATCACAAGAAAAGCTTTGATTCCCCTATATAACTAAGAGGTAAAAAATTGAAGCCACACAACAATACAAGAGGAAGTATGGTGAATTAGAAAGAAATTTTGAGAATCCTACTTTGGTAAACTTAGAATATAACATTATGGAAGATATGAAGAGAATTCCCTCCAAGGCTAGCCTCTAGGATACCCTCTTTGTCCCTAGTAAAATAGATCTCCTAAAAGATTCTTTGAGAAATAATCCTCAAGAAAAATAGGCCACTACCATCCTCACTGTGTCTTCTAGAAAATATAAGATGTCTCCTACTATTTTAAAGAATAATTGGGATAGTAAAATATGTACCAGATCCTACTATGGAGAATACCAGATCCTATATTGGAGTTCCATAGTTGGATGGGACACTAGTAAAGATAATTGGTATAATAAAATATGTACTCGTGGGATTGCACAAATCCCCAAAGGTGATCGTGGTACAATATATTGTGGTGGTAGACCTAGAGATCTATTATGGTCTATGCCTTTCAAAAGAGTTCACTACCAAATTGCGAGGATGCATGTACTTGGATTACTCTAGTATGGTGATTCCCTTCAAAGGAAAGAGAATAAGGATCACATCTGAGAAGCTTGTATCATATCACATTGAAAAATTTGAAGAAGACATGTGTAACCTCACACCCCTGGATGATTTTGAAATAGTGGAAATATTTGAAGAACTAGAGGTTGAGGATGAGTTACCGTTCAAAGAGAATTATAGCTAGTTTGGAATAGGAATGGACACATACAACATCTCCTTCGAAGCAAAAGAAAAATATCCCTACTATATCTAAACAGTATCTGAGGGAAACAAAAACTCGGACCATCCAATTTGATGGTGCAAGATGCAAAAATGGGGTTGGCACACGTGTGGTTTTACATTCTCCATCAGAAGGTCTAAAGATTTTTTCATACAGGATGACATGCTCCTATACCAATAATTTTGCAGAGTATGAAGCTTTATGATTAGGAATGCAAGCTGAGAGCATGGGTATCAATATATTGAATATATATGGTGACTTTGATTTGATAGTAAATCAAGTAAGAGAGATGCAGTAGTAAGCACCACTACATGAAAACATATAGAAACAGAGTGTGGGATTTGATGGAATCCTTCGATGTTCTTAACATTCATTTTGTTCCTAGAAGGTAGAACACGTTGGTTGACTCTTTGGTAGTTAGAGGATCTAATTTTAATCCTTCTATAGATATAGAAGTTTCTAAAGACAAAAGGATCAAAATGGTTTTCAAACCTACATTCCTAGAAAGACATATTTTCTGGAAAGTCTTTGAGAGTGATGAACATATCATCAACTTCTTGGTAAGAGAGGCTTTTTTAACCACTGTTCAAGAGGAATTTCCAGATGATATTGATCAACAAGAGATTATCCAACTTAAAAAAAATCATATCCTAAGAGGGTCGGTCACTCTTGAAAGCCTCTTTGATAATGAAGATAGGAATAAAATCCAAACTATGAAAATCAATGAAAAATCTATAAGAAGATCGAAATTGAGAAAGAAAAGAATCTAAAAGTTGGTATCCACTATTATCCAAAATAGTTAGAGGAGTTTAAAGCCCAGTACCTAAAATACCAAGATATTATGGCTTGGTCATACGAAGATCTTAAGGTATATGACAAAAGGATGATCCAACATACAATTGAGCTAGAACTATATGCAAAGCCTTTCAAGTAAAAGCAAATATCGATGAATTACAGGATTGAGTCCATAATGATAGAAGATCTACTTAAACTACTTAATGACAAAATTATATATCCAACTAAGCACTCTACATGGGTAGCCAACTTGATTCCTGTGAGGAAGAAGAATGGAGACATCTACCTATGTGTAGATTTTAGGAATCTCAACCAGGCATCATTGAAGGATCACTATCATCTACCTCATATTGATAATATTATTAGCAGGAGTAGAGAGGTTCTCACTATTATATGGCTTCTCCAGTTATAACTAGATTTGGGTAAAATATGAGGATCAGTTCAATATAACATTTACAAAATGGGATATTTTTGCATATCAGAGGATGCCTTTTGGTCTATCTAATGTAGAGGTTACATTCCAGAGAGCTATATATTATGATTTTGGAGAGCTTATTAATAAATTCATTCTGATCTACTTGGATGATATGATTGTGTTCTCTCATAAGAAACAAGATCACCTGATGCACTTGGAGCAAGTATTTGAGAAATATAGAGAATTTGGTCTCTCTCTTAACCCAAAGAAGTCATTCTTTAAAATTTACGAAGGGAAGCTGTTGGGTCATGTGGTCTCCAAAGAAGGAATGTCTATTGATCCAGATAGGGTTAAATCAATTCTTACCCTTCCCTTACCTATGAACAAGAAAGTTCTACAGTCCTTCTTTGGGAAGATCCACTTCATTAAGAAGTTTATCTCTAATTTCACTCAAAAGGTGAAGTCCATATCAGAGTTGCTAAAGAAAAATACAGATTTCAAGTGGACTAAAATAAGGAAATAAGCTTTTGAGATAATCAAACAACCCATTGCCACTACTCCAGTTCTGGTAAATCCTAATTTTAGTAAGAATTTCATCCGGTATGATTATGGAGCTGAAGAGAGATATGCACATGTGCTTACTTAGAAGAATTATGATGGAGAAGAACATCCCATATTTTTTTGGATTCAAACATTCCATGAGTACCATATAAAATACAACTTCATCAAAAGACATGTCTTTGTAGTAATGGAGTCATTGATGAAATTTAGGTAATATTTGACTCAAAGTAAACCCTTGGTGTATGTAGTCCACCTATACGTAAGAAGTTTTATTTCACAAGTTGAGCTGGGATACAAAAGAGAAGGATGGATTACTAAGATCCAAGAGTATGACATAGAAATCCATCCTACCAAGCTGGTTAGATACAAAGAATTATATCAAGGGTTAACAGAGAAGATGGCCATAAAATAAATGATAGCTTATTAATTAGCAACAAAAGATCAGGTTGAAGAGTCTCAATCAAGAGATTCAAACTGGGTTGATCAGATGATAAGATATTTCTAAATAGGTATTTGTCCTTAGGATCTTAACCCATCACAAAGGAGGAGATATAGGCTTCAAGACTTAAAGTATGTCTTACTTCTAGAAGAACTTTATGGGAGAAATTTGGATGTAGTCCTCCAAATATTTTTGAAGGATGATCAGAAACAAAAGGCTATTAAAGAATTCCATGGAGGATCATTTGGAGGAAATTTTTTAGGAAGGGTCACAATTTTAAAAATTATTAGAGCAAGCTATTATTGGCCTACTATTTTTGCTGATATTTTCAAGGTAACAAGAGCCTACGATGAATATTAGAGGTATGTGGGAAGAACTAGAAATGAATCATTCTCCCTCAAGCCTATTCAAGTAGAAGAGCCATTTCAATAATGGGGTTTGGATTTCATTGGGATAATTAACCCAAATTCCTCATTAGGACATAAATACATTTTTATGACCACATATTACCTTACAAGATAGGTAAAAGCCATCCCTACAAAGAAATCAGATCATGAAGTGGTAATTGACTTCATGTAAAGCTTGATTGCAATATTTGGCATCCCTAAAGATAAAGTAAGTGATAATGGTCTAGCCTTCATAGGAGCCAAGTAAATTAAGTTTGCTAGCAAGTATGGTATCACCATAAAGAATTATTCCAATTACTATCCTCAAGGGAATGGATTAGTAGAGTCAACTAATAAGAATCTACTAAGAATTTTGAAGAGATCATTAGAATATAACAAAAGGAGTTGGAACCTATTGTTAGAGCAAGCTCTATGGGTAGATAGGATCACCATTAAGAAGTCTAACAAAAACTCTCCCTATGCTTTGGTGTATGAAAAAGAAGCAGTTCTTCCTACTCACTTGGAAATATTGACACTCAAGCTAGTAGACTCAGAGGAAGAATTTGATTAGTTTCCAATTGAAACTAGATTGACACATTTGCTCCAGTTAGAAGAAAATGACTCAAGCATGTGAATATTTCTAGAAACATTCATTTTACATTAAGGTATGGTTTTACAAGAAATCCAAATTAAAAAAATTCAAAGTAGGGGACTCTATTTTGAAGTGGAATGTAAAGAGAGCTAAGCCAGGACATCATCAGAAGTATGACTCTTTATGGGATGGCCCTTCCAAAGTAGCTGAGGTTAAAGAAAGAAACTCTTTCTAGCTTGAATATTTAGAGGGGAACATTCAGCCAATCTCGATTATTGGTTTCCATCTCAAACTCTACTTTGATTAAGAATGAATCTTCTCCTGTAAAATATGTGTATATTTATATTATACTTTTGTTTTTTGTTCTAAAATTTTTGTGTACAGAGAAATAAAAAAATATGAAAGAAATAAAAAAGCTACAAGGTATTTTATGGTTTGCATTAAGTGATTGGCTAAGGAAAATTTGTGAAAAAGAGCTAAGGGTGATAGCGGGACACAATATATGCTCTAAGTTGCACTCAATTTGCTAAAATTGGATGCGGGCTACAACACATGTTCCATGCCACTCTTAAAATATAAAGATACAGAAAAACATCATAATCAAAGACATGTTCTAGGCCACAACCAATTAACAAACAATATGATATCTCCTACTACGAAGTTGTCCATATTTTGATTTGAGAAGTGTTCAATGGGTATTATTCGATGTTCGCATTAATAGCAAAAGGTATGCATGTATGAGGATTTAAAGCTCAAATGTCAATTGCAATCCATCTTACAAGATGCATTCACCTACCAGGGAGAGCATAGCGAAGAAGTAAGACAGTTTTAAAGAACAAAAGAGATCAAGCACCTAGGGAATTTTCATAGAAAATGGCCTCCAAAAATGCTTAGGAAGAGAAAAAGCTAGCAATTTCCAAATCAAAATGCTATATTGATAAAGAAAAGGTAGTGGCTGACATCAGACAAATATTTTCAGAGAGAACTAAACTCAAGAGATATCAACAACAAATAGTGAAGGGGTGAACCTATCACAATTCAAGGTACTTGTGCTATCAGATCCTTTTTGTCTTTTTACATCTATGGTTCAGTGCTCCCATGTCCTAAATTATTGTCTACAATTGTCAAGTTTTATGACCCTAGAGTGAAAGTAGTAAAAATGGCTAATGGTAAAATCCTATTCAATATCACAACCAAGGCCTGCCATGATTTGTTTTCTTTAGGTGTAGAACCACCTGTGAGACCTAAAGTTTTTGATATAACAGAGAATATTGGATAATATTCTTTGCAAAAATATGCTCATGAGGGAGAGCCTTTTAGGAGTGGGTTTATAGCCAGTTCAAAACTATAAATTCAAAAATAACATTGCCTACAACCCCAATTCCCATTGAAAATTTTGAAAACCCTGAGCTTTTCTCCATGTTGGCCTGCTTGGAGGGTTTATATTCAAACAATATGTGAGAGACTAGTAGTTAGCCATTGTGTATTACATTTTGAATGAGAAAATATATAGGCCCAAAGCTGAAGAAGAGGGTGTCAATCCAATTTATTTTGATTGGCCTACCTTTCTCTCCAAATGAATGCATGAGCAGCTAGTTAGGATGAAGAAAGATTAAAAAAATCCTTCCTTCCAACATTGTTTAAATTTGGTATGGATATTTTATGCTACCATGAGACACATGATGCCTTGGATTCTAGTAAAGGATAATAATGATAAAGGATATCCTATCCCTATTTATTATTGGACCAGCCATCTGAGAATCCTACTACAAGTTCAACCTATAATTTCTAGGGTCGACCTTGAAAATCATGTATGGGAAATACCCTAGGTTTCCAAGGTTGGCTAAAGAGTTGCTATGAGTAGAGGATACTGAAGAAGGGGACTGATATATGCTTATAGAAGGTACTATCATAAGACTCTATGGTTTTACTGGAAAACCTTTTCTACTGCTTCATTTTGTAACTAGTAGGCTATTGACCCTGGAGTACTTAAGGCAAGCATACTTTATCAACTTAAATTTCAGCTATGGCAAAGGGAAATTTTTTTTGTTGACCTACTCTCGTAATGTGGATAATATAACGATAAAAAAAAAGGATCAAGGTGAGAAAATTACCCAATATTTAGAGAGATTAGGTCTATTGTATATCTCACAAATATGGATATATGACCCCGATGACAAGTTCTCAAAGAGCAACATCGACCTAAATAAGGGAAAAATTTTCAAGTTTGAAAAGACTTCAAGACCTCATTTCTAAGAAGACAAGAATAATAAATAAAATGCTCCATTGGAGTGGAATGTTGCTAAAATGGAACAACTACCTCCATGGAGAGACTTTTATGAACATATAGTTGATTTTGATCCTTCGAAGAACAAAGACCACTATTTGAAAGAGTCTAATATTATATTAAATAAATTGAGAGGAAAAAAGGATGGGATGAAGGTAAAATTGCAGAGTGGTGGATAATGAGAGTGGAAATAGGTATAGACAAGGCTAGAGTGGGCTGATAGACTGACAATGATTTTTGAGAAGTATGAAAATCATATTAAGACCTGGAAGGCTAAAGATACCAAGAACTTGGTATTAAGTTACATGAGGGCTAAAACAAAAGAAAAAGATAAAGTTCAAGCAACATCAGACTCTCTTTCCCCACCATCCCAGGAGGAAATTTAGGAAGTGGAGACCAATGCTTCATTAACAATTGAAGAAGCCCCAAAATCATTTGAACTTTCACTAGAGTAATTAAAGGAGTATTTTGTAGGGGCTCATATTATGAGTAAAATATATTATTTTGGTGATAAGGTAGTAAATACATAAATCATATAGATATTTTACAGGCCTAAATGCCTAGCCCTAGGTGGAGAACCTCCTATGATTGAGATAAATTAGAAAACTAAATATGATGATTTTGTCTTCACTCATGTGAGTTTCACCACTGTATCTACAGCTAGGCCAACTCTGACTATCAAAGCTGCATTACAGGAAGAACAATTTGAGTAGGATATAGAGAGTGATAAGCCTATGATGTTTCAATTTTTCAAGCAAAAGGTAAACAATTTAGTAAAGGAAGCTCATAAAGAGGTCTACAAGAAGCTAAAAATGGATCAAAAATAGAGTGTTGAAAAAGTCCCTATTGCAGTTGCAGAGCTATCAGTAAATCAGGCACAACAACAAAGTTTAGAAGATATTATCGAGCATCGTACTTCCATAGGTGAAGGTATTATTTCTATACCTTCTCCTTATCCTTACCCAAAGGAACCTCCTTCCCATTCTCAAGAAAATTAGGAACACAAGATACCCTCTCCCCCTCATGACTTATCATCTAATCCATCAACTGCCATCGAGGGTCAAACAAATCCATCTCCTTCACCTTCATCTAAAATCCCAATCACATCATCCCTTGAAATTTTATCTTTACCCTCAAATTTGTTAACTTTAGTAGCATCAGAAGAACAAGATCTTTCATCGCTTCTAACTCATTCCATGATTTCAACTTCTATCCCTATGTCTTCCTCAATTTCAACCCTACAGATTCAACTATTATCACCACTACCCCATTCTCATCATTTTCTAAGTCTATCCTCCCTTATATTATAGCTTCCTCTTACCTTACAAGTCATTCTACATTAGCTTATTTATAGAAATGCAAGGAGGCTTCATAGAATATTCCATTTTTTTGGGCTAAGAAACTTTCTAATCCTTCAAATAAAATGGCAACGAAGAGAAAGACAAATATCTTTGATCTAGTGACAAGGTAAAGGAACAATAGATATATCACACCTCTACTGAACAAACCTAAAGAATATATTATTGTACAAAATTATCTTCTAGAAGAATATACAGGATATATTTAGCAATTATTGGTGGAGGATGAATTGGTCATAGCAAAAGCTCACCTTGAAACTTTTTATGTCAAGATCAACATCTACAAGGAGCAAGTTGGAAAGCTAGAAGAAAAAATAGAAAATCTAGAGAAGATAGTTAGCAATCAAAAAAAGGTGGAAAAGGCCATAAGGAATGAAGTCAAAAGTTGGTAGAGCAGGTATCAGGAGGCTATTAAGCTCAAGGAACAAGTGGAAGAGTAGAAGAAAAATAATGAAGACCAAGCTAAAGAAATTTAGGATTTGAAGCATCAGCTTCATATTGACAAAGCCAAAGCCTCAAGCTTTTCAAAATAAGGAGTAAATAATGTTAGGAAAGAGTTGTGGTCTAAAATCCTTGAGAAGTGTTCAAGGATCCAACTTGTAATCGACTACATGGATGATAATTTATTGCAAAATACCAAGGAAGGCTTGGATAAATTCATAAAATAACAACAATATATGGTGATACTATTAGAACAAATATATAAAGCTATCTAAGAGTAGATTTAGTTAAACTACAAAGCCTATTTCCAATAAGGCATGGAGTACTACCAGATTAGCTGCTAGGGTTGTAGTTGAGAAGAATAGATTACTCCAGAAGGGTTGGTTATAATTTGATAAAATTGAAGATAAAATTTAGGAGATAGTGGATATCAATAATGAAATGACACAATATGGTTTTGGAGGACTATGAATCAAAAGAAACTCCTTGTTTTCATAATAATATATTAGAAAGAGTATAGCTTTAATCATTCAAGATATCCAATTGATCAATTGCAGGTCTCTCAAATGATAAAATATTTAACTAGGCTCAAATATCTAATGGAAGACCTAGTGAACAAAGGTAACTTTACTACTTATGAAGAGACCTCCAAGTTGGAATATGTCCATAGGTAGCTGAAATAAACCTCCAATCCTACTAAATCTATTTGGAATAAAGCTTTGCAAACTGTAAAAATGATGGTTTAGATATTTGGGAGAGATCTCAACCCCAAATATAAGCATGAGATTTCTCAAGAAGAATAATAATCTGAAGAAGACCAAGCTGAAGAGCAATTAGAAAAGGATGTTGAGGATACAGAGAAGGTATAGGATGAGTAGCTCTAAAAGTAGAACCAAGAAGAGAATGAAACAAAATAAGAAACCTTGCAACTGAAGTAGACTTTAACATTTTTGCATTTATGTATATATTGTGTATTTTATTTTTGTTCTGATACTGTCAAATAAATAGTAATAAAAGTGTGAGGCTTGTGGTAGAAAATGAAAATACATGAAGGTATTTTGTCCAAACTAACTAAAGTTATAAAATAAAATATAATTCCATATTGCCCGGCTAAGGTGATGCCCATGGTGAGAGTTTTGAATTATATTATTTCTAACATGGTTTCCATGTGAACTGTTACTCTATGAGTATCTTCATAAATGTTCTAGAGAGTAATAGTCACATATGAGCTATTCCATAGTTGAGAAAATCAGAATCGGGTAGTAAATTGGTTGGTTTAAAAGTCAATAAAAATTTAGAATTGGCAAAAAATCACCAAAAAAATCAGCATTTTTTATTGAAATAACCAAAGAAAATGTAATTTTCCATTGAAAAAAAGCTTTTTTCATGCATATCAGAATTTTTTAGGAAAAAATCAACAAAAACGACAAAAAATCCGCTAGCCTGTGAATCGGGAAAAATCGGCAAAATCAAAGTTTTTTGCAGATTTTCTCAGCTATGAGCTATTCTATGAAGCATAGTCTATAGATTTCATCATTTTTGACTCCTGAACCAATGGATAAGACTATGATTTCTCAGGCTTTGCAAGAAAAACCCCCCAAGAGGTTCCAGAATGTAGACCTAAAATGGCCACATCCTTAGAAAAATTTTCTCCTGACCCAATGGATAAGACTCTAAGTTCTCAGGCTTTGTAAGCAAAACCCCCCAGGAGGCGCCAGAATGTAGACCTAAAATGGCCACATCCTTAGAAATTTTTTTGAAATATTTTCTAAGGAAAAGAAGGATGTTCCATCCCCCATGAGATACAATGTATTTTAAAGTGGCGTAGGATAGGATTTTCTATTCTATGATCAACATGGTTAAAGTTCACTTTGCTGCTTTCAGAACCATGGATCACAACACATTTTTGATTAAGTCTAAAATATTAGCGACCTGTAGCATGTTCTAATCCATGCAACGTCCAAAATGGTTCTAGTATGCAGTCAAAGCAATCAAAGATCACACTTTATTACTTTTTAATTGTATCATAGCATATATTATCCTAGTCCTCGCATGCTAAAAGCTATTTTGAGCTTGTTTTATCCCATGAGAGTTCAAGAGTATTTTGTAGCAACACAACACACATGTTCTAGCCCGTGGTCAAAATTATCAAATATTGCTAAAGTGAATAATGAAGTCATGGATTGGCATAAATTTTTATATAGCATATGCCTTATGTTATATCCTGTGTGGGCCAGAGTGATGTTCAACCCCACGACCAAACACAGTTAAACCTGGAGGCATGAGTTTCAAGGTATGGGCTACAACACATTGTAGATTATGTTCTATGCCACAAAAATGAATCGAATCTAAAGTATATTGAATAAAAGGATTCACGACCTAGCACAATGTTCCATCCTGTGCACCTCCAAGTATATTTTCATGCTATAAGCCTCATGTGCTCCAGCCCACAGTCAAAGTGGTCAAAAGATGTTAGAAGTTGTTAAGAGGAGCAAGCTACGACATGTTCCACACCGTGAAGCTATTAAAGGATTTCAAGGTTTAATATTAATGATCATTTCATATATAAATTATTGGTCCATTATGATGATATCTTTGGCACATAAAAGTAGAGCCTTTGCATAATGAACTAGTTGAGAAAGAGAGCTAGCATATGAAGCATCGTTGAAGCCAAGAACCAAGAAAATACAGTTGTAGTCAGTTGTAGATCTATGATAGATAAGGTCTATAAATAAAATATGGTTGAGATCACATTTTTGATATCTTGGAGCCAAACCACCATGAAGAACCAGCAAGTTGTAGGGGTCGAGCTACAAAGGATTGCAATATCACATATTTTTTGTTGATCTCAAACATAAATCAGATACTGCCACCTTAGCATCTGGCTGATCTGGCATCTCATTTTTCTTTTAGTGTTCCATTTATTTCAATTTATTTTCAAATCATAAAACTATAAAGGAGGTTGAACCCTCATTTTGAACGATTACCTCTAGAGTGTTTACTTGCCCTACTATGTAATACTTATTTGTAAATCAATAGAAGGAACATTACTTGGAATGTTTGCCTCAAATTGGTGTCTTCTGTAATTTTGGAGAGATTAAAGATGTGGATTTCTTTTCTGCTACTGCTTCTATGGTTAGTCTATTCTTCTGATATTGGATTGCTAACTTAGAGAAAATGAAATATTTTCATAATTGAATTTGTACTAGAGAGAAGTTCTTTTCTATTAAATATTGATACTGATATTATTTTACTAACTTGGATTATTAGTTTCTTGATATTTAAATAGCTTTTCTTGAAGTATATCTCTATTTTATCTGTAATATTGAAGATTACTCATTTTGAATGTTGTTAGTTTCAAGTGTGGGACACTAGAAATTGTTTTGTAAGATGGATTTTTCTTGTAGATGCCTATGTTTTTATATCTATCCGTCCATTATTTTATTACTATTTCTTAACCCTAACTCATTTATATCCCTACATTTTAAACATTTAACTGATCTTAAATGATTCAACACCTTATTAGTTGACAAGGACTACCAACCTACTTTGGAGGTTGGATTAGAGTAATATTTTATTTATCCAATGTTGTGGTCTGAACTGTGATTAGCGGGTGCATGTCTAATCAGAGAATTGGAAGATAATAGTCACAGTATCAATATTTTTCTTGATGGCAATTTGGATCCCAACACACATCTTCAGGTTTGGGTCCATCCTTGGGTTCTACTAGTTTGGATAACTAGGATACATTTTATCCCAATAGTACAAAATCTAAACCCATTTGATTATTGAATCCCAATATTACCTTTACACTCTCTCCATTATTGCCTTTATCATTTTAACAAGTTACAATTACTTTCAATTATACTTCCAATGGTTAGCTATATCTTCCCAAGAACTAACTTAAATCATTAATGGTCACCATCACACTTGTATCCCATAAGGTGCCATCTTATTTACAACCATTATTACCTTCTTGGTAATAACATGGTTTATTCTTGCCTCACTATAAGGTGTCATTCTCCTTATCTACAAAAGATTCAATTTTAGTTGTTTGTAGTTAGTCCCTTACCATTTCAAGTTAACTTATTTTATTACCACTTATTTATTATGGCTATGGTTATTATTGCTCTATATAATGTACTATTCCTAGGTAAGCTTACACATTATCACTCACTTGATAATGATGGTCGCACTTGCTCCTCACAAGGTGTCATATCAAAGTAAAGCTACACTTTCCTAGGATTAATTTTTAAGCAACCTATAACTTATTCATGAAAGCTTCTAGTTCATATCACCTAGATCTCCTTCACAAAAGCATCTAGTCCATTATACCTAGAGCTCTGATACCAACTGTAACATACCCAAAAAACCATCCCACTTGAGAGAGAATTTTATTTTTGTTAGGGATCCACATATCCCCACATTCCATAAGTCATTATATGTAGGTGTCTATCAACGTCAAGCTCTGTGATTAAGTTATCTGTATCATCTTCACAATGAGCCAACTTACCCTCTTTTAGTCCATCAAAAGGGTTACACCCATATCTATACTATACATAAGCCCATCTATGTAGGTGCACTAAGCGTAATGCAAATAAGCTATCTATCTCATCTCCATGATGAGCTATATTATCTCTTAAGTCTATCAAAAGGGTATGCTCATCTCTACACCATACATAAGTTTTTCTATGTAAGTGTACTAAGCATATTTTGGATAGGCTATCATATCTTTCTCCTTCCATATATTTCTATCTACTAAACCATGAGCATAAGCATTACTAGATGTTAAGAAATATATACGTCATTCACATGTATTTCTTAATAGATTTTTAACCATGATATTCCCTCTTTAAATTGAAAATTTGGAGCAACAAGTCCATAACAAGCTATCTTTAGAAAGTGATAAGAAAAAAAATCATAAGATAATAATAATCACAATACATATGATACATCATATATCCTGGGAAAACCGTTATGGGAAAAACCTAGCCTCAAAATATCCTTTTTATTTTAGAAATTTAGTTATCTTTAATACAACTATATAAAAGGAATCCCATAATTCCTTTTTGATACATCCACCAATATAAGTACATAATAAACTCATAGTTCTTATGTCTCCAATACATAAAAATTTATCTTAATTCATATTACATCTCAAAAATTGAACCCCATAATTCCCTCAAATGAATTCCATATTCATTCTTCCTTTTTACGAACATCATCATCAAGATAAATACTTAATAATCCCATGATTCCCATATCCCCAATACATGAATAGTTCCTTTAATTTATTTTACAAAGCAATTAGGGAGCCCCATAACTCCCTTGAATGAACTCCACATTCATTATCCAAAGGATATCTCCTTCCCTTGGTCCAAGATCAAAGGAACATCTCCTTCTAAGAGTCTAATGTAGCCACACATCAGCTATAACATTGCACACATCAACTTATTAGAGAGGACCCCATAATCCTCTCAAATGATTTCCTATGCAAGCTTACCAATAAGGAGAGGAACTTTTCTCTACGTACTCAAAGTACCTCTTAATCACTATTATATATTAGCATGGAGTATGCTATCAAACAATACTTAACCATAATAAAAATATTATCCACTAATATATTTCTATCATATTTAATCCAAAGAGATACATTATCCACTAATGTATATTTCAACTCATATAATCAAATGACATACATTAACCATTCATGAAATATATTACCCACTAACATGTTTCAACCCATTTAATCAAATGAAATACATTATCCACTAATGTATATTTCTATCTCATGAAATATATTATCCACTAACAAATTTCAACTCATCTAATCAAATGAAATACATTATCCACTAATGTATATTTCTATCCTATGAAATATATCATCCACTAACATTTTTCAACTCATTCAATCAAATGAAATGCATATCCACTAATTTTTATTTCTACCACATTCATTCCTAGTGAAATACATTTTTATTTCCTAAGAAACCTTCAAAATTTACCACAATCAATCACCCAATTTCTCCACAAAATTGATTCCAAATCAACTACTCAATTTCTCCATGAAATCAATCCCAAACCAATACTCCATTTCTTTGCAAAATTGATTCAGTTCAAAAACTCAATTTCTCCATGAAATTTATCTTAAAAAACACTTAATTTCTCCACGAAATTGATCCCACTTCCATTAAATTTCTCCACAAAATTGACCTATAGTTAACATACAATTTTTCCACAAAATTGACCTAGTTAAACATTCATTTTTTTCTAAAATTGACCTATAGTTACATTCAAGGTTTGATCTTTAATACCCAAATTTTCTCCTTAGTCTTGCTCGTTTTGCCTTATATCATCTCTCAAAATTTACTCTCTTAATTTCTTATTTAGCAAGGCAATTTGATTTAGCAAAACAATTACTTTTCCAATATTTTAAAACAAGGATTAATTTAGCCAAAAGGTAGGTAGTTATATCAAAAACTATTAACCTTCCAAAATAATGGATTAATTTGGGTATCAAAAGGAAATGTTTTAGAGTCAACCACAGTCTAAACCAATCAATTGACCTTCATTTGGGTAGCAAAAGGAAATATTTTAAATTCAACCATGGTCTAAACCAATCAATTAGCCTCTAGTTTAACAAGAGCATCAACCAAGGTCATAAAGGCAATAACAACTAATCGAGTCAAAAAAATCCTAGTACCAACAACTGGTGCTATAGGCTTCACTAGGAAATGGCTAGCCTAACCACTATCTGGTGGTTAGGCTAACGGAAGAGGCTCCCCTATATCAAGCCCACATATGCTCCCATAAGAAGCATATTAGATATATGCCATGCTAATAAGAAAATAAAATATGTTTTCTTTAACCCCAAGAGATCGATGCTAACTTGTCAAACAAGCCAAACCTTGAAGGCAACCAAATAATGACACTCCATGTGTTAGGTAAGTCACATATCCAAGGTTTTAAGTAGGTCAAAGGTGAAGGGGGAGTGGCTTAGTTAAGCCCTTGGCTATTATTCATTAGGTGTTTACCACCTAAAAGAGGATTTATCCCACTGCACCATGCGTGTGGTATAATCCTTCTACACCCATTTAAAAAGGGTTTTCTTCCTACCTAGAATCCATCCAAAACCATGGCAGTCAAGAAAGAAATAGTGACATAACAACATAATACAAACCAACCAACAATCAACCAACATGGGATATGTGTCTCGAATATGGTATCTCCAACTGATGCAAGGTGGCTTCACAAGCAGCCCCATGACCATAGTAGTGGTTGATCACCTAGGGAGGCCTGGCACCTATTAAGGTAATATTAGACCTCCCACATATCCTATGTGGGATATATCAATGGGATGGTCTGAGCGGCCCTCTCTTAGCCCATGCCCTCCATCTGACAGTAGTGCAATGGTGATGCGAAGGAGGCAAGAAAAATTTCTATTAATTAAACTTTAGATAAACCTTAGGATAAGTGGTTCTTTAGGGTGATAATTATGCCAAGAGTGTGATAATAAATGATAATCACTCAATTCACCTAGGTGATAGAAAATTGATATCTACAACCGTCAAACAATGCAGAGGGTTTAGGTTGAATCAAGGTTGACAGTCAAGGATTTAGAATATAATATTATCACTGAACAAACATAGTTATCTTGCAATGATATACCTACATAGCACAATCTGCATAGGGATGACAAATGATAGTTCTAGGCCCCACTAACATATAATAAAATAGCACCATATCACCAATCGTATTATGCCAAAAGAGAGTAGTTAGAAGCAGTAGAGTGGGTTTGATTTCAAGGGTTAGTAAAGATCCTGAAGTCTTCTAAGATATCCAAGGTAGCCACATCATCCTCCATAAGGATTGAGTTTTCAAGCTCTCAAAGGGGTGGTTTAATTGAAACCAAACCAATCTGCCAAACCAAAAATACAACAATCTCTAGATAAAGGGGAGACTACCAACTATGAGGCTAAAACAATGTCTACTAAGAATTTCATGTACCTTTAGTGGTGGTCAAATATATTGTTAAAGTTATTTTTACAATAATCATTCATAAAATAGAGTATGAAGGAATTTGGTAAATTAAAGTTTGCAAAGAAAAAATAACTCATAAAAATTGATCTTTCCTGATTAAAATTCTTAACCGTGGATGGATTCAAGTGCCTCCTTCAAGCCTTCCCAGTCATTCCTCAGCTGCTTGTGAATCCCCTCACTTCCTTCCTTAATTTCTTTTTTTTTCCTCTTTTTATTTGAATATCCCCTACATACATGATGGCTTCCCCCCAAAGCCATCCCACTCTCCCGAGAAGACATGCATTTTCTTCCAAAACTATCATGATTCATGTATCCTTTTTCCAAGCTAGCAAGGACAATATTTTCATTAAGGCCAACCTCCTTGCTCAATCCAGCTAACAAGAGGCCATTAATTCCCCTTTCCAAAATAGCCATCCTTTTAATGATTTTGAAATACTTCCTTCAAATGGAAAGTCAAAGGAGTCTTTTGCAGGTATAATAATAATTAAATAAATTCATGCTCTAGGACATATTAAATGCAACCATCATAGGCTTAAAACAACTATTAATCAATTCTTTCTAAATTATTTAAAAAGGACATAAATCAAATATTAAATTTCTAGTTTAATATCATAATGGTTAGTCACTTCAATCATAACCATTTTATGCATTTAAACAATATTAAGCTATTTCTTAGCAAATTGATTTAATACCAAGACAAATATTAAATCATGAGCTTAATGATGTAATGGTTAGTCATTTTAATTCAACCATTATATTCATAAGATAATATTAAATATTTTCTTTGCTAATAAATTTAAAAACATCATCAAGGCGGATATTAAATTGTTAGCTCAAAATTATCCATCTGCAAGCATGGTCAGTCCTACAAAACATAAAAACTTAGTAGCAGCACAATCATAAAATATAAATAATGTTACATCATATCCTTACATATTCATGGCACCAACAATGTTAGACATTAAATCAATAAGTCCAGTTATATTGTTTCCTCATCATGGGTCCTATAGGGGTGGGTCATGACACAAGGAGATGACCAAAGTCCAAATCTTGCCAAGTAATACATGTAAAATTTCCAAGGTGTTGGAATTCCACCACGTGATAATGATGTAATACAAGTGGGGTTAATTTAATTTCTATGTGACTAGTTAAAACATTACTAATTTTACATTTTAAACATCTTATAAAAGATATTAAATAACTTCTACTATCATAAAAGTTGACATTTTATTATGTTCATTTTCAAACCATATTAATACAAAAGAAATTAAAAATAATGTAAAGTTATGGATGTTGTAAGAAGAACACAAATAAGTACAATCATAGAATTTTATTTGACATAATTTGCAAACATATTTTAACCATCTTCACCTTAGTGGGTATCATATCATAAAATATTTTTATAATACAAATCGACATAGACAACAACATATACATCTAGTTATGCATGTATATTTATAAAATCGTTGCATTGTGAATAGATGAAATGTCAATAAAAACCCCCTTGGCACCACCTAAGGCAACCAATATTTCTTTGTAAGTTTCTCCATAAGACTCTTAAATGAAGGCATGTTCTCCATCTCATAAAAATTATTTACAAGGGATGGAGAATTTAGAAAAAATAAGTTAAATATTTGAGAAACTAAATTCTCTCACCTAATCGTATACATTTATACTTAATACTAGTAAAAATTATGTAATAACAAAAATTTAAAAACTAATATATTAAACTCTCATTTTTTCATCTTGATTCTACTTTATGTAATTAACGTATATGTAAATATAAATGCAACATTTGTTTACATAATGAAAATATGGGTTAAAATAGAAACAATTGTAGTGACTTTCTTTTTTTACGTTTTTATTAGAATTTGCAATTTATTTCTAGTCATGTTGCAATTTAGTTATAGATAAAATAAATACCAATGGGGTCATGGTTCAATTATTAAGGCATATGGATAATGTAGCTCAAACCAAGGTTCAAATATCAATGACACCAAATAGGCTTTATAGCTTGATGTGCCTAAGTTGATGTAAAATGGAAAGGGGGCCCTTTCAAATCCCTATTTAGAGAGAGAGAGAGAGAGAGAGAAGATATAGAGGAAATAAACATCATACTATTTTCATAAAATAATATGGTTAGTCATGTATCAAGCATTGAGATTTTTGAAACTTTCATAGAAAATTGGATAAATATTGTTTCCACTTGGCATTATTTTTTAATTTGAAATTTTGTCTACTATTGATATCATAACTGAATTAAATCCTATATGGTTCATTCTATATATCCAACTATAATTGGATATAGTTGTGGCTAAATATCTATTTCCAATCCTAAATCATCTTAATCAAACTTTAGGTCAATATACTTTTTATATTGTAAGGGGTATGACTAGAGACTTTGACCTTGTGATGTTTTTTTATTCTTGGATTACAAAATAAGATAAATATAAAATAATATATCATTATTTTTCATGTAAGTACTTATATTTAATGATTATTTAAAGGATTTAGAATGGTAAAATCAATTTATTTGTACCACATAGTTATAGATGATATTTGCAACAAAAATAGGAGATAAAATCATAATGGGATTCACAATAGACCATGTAGTTGTAGATGGACCACATTATGTAATTAATCAAATTTTGGGATAAATTGTGCCACTAATAATCACCCACAACCATTGAATTTTCATCACTCCAAACTCATTATTTTAGCATCAGTTCTCTAATATGGCTCATCTTGCAGCCCTCAAAAGCTACACCTTGACAACTTTTCTCTACCCACATTCAATGAAAAAGTATTTCAAATTTACATGGAAATACATTGCTTAGATAAATGAGTGAATGGTGCCAAAACAACATATTTATATTTTTGTTGATTTAATTAACTTAGAGATAGTCTAAAATATCTTGTTATTATAGAGAACATGTAATTTGAAGTCCAATTTCAAAATTTTAAAGTGTTTTACAACTTGCATATGATATGTTACACTTTTAATTTTTTTTATTTGATTTCTTATTCATAATATGATATAGTATATGGAAGTTTTGAAATCATTGGAATAAGCATTATGTACTCTTCTCCCATAATCTGCAACATATTTACCTAGACAAGTTTTTTTCCTAGTCTAGTTCATTGAACTTTGAATAAATATTCATCACATAATATTTTTATAATTATTAATATAATTGATATATTTAATTATCCCTAGTAGGGTAAATAATACCTCGTGGGGAGTTCCATTGTGAGGCCATAGCCAAGAGCATGGGGTTTGACTCAATTAGGAGCTTCCAATATTTTTTACAAGGTCGACTCCTTGTTAGGATGTGATATTCAAGATGCACTTATGCTCAACAAAGGGGAAAATGGATGCAAGAGATTAAAAAAAAAAAACTTAACAAAATAAAATGGGGTGATGCACCAAAAAATCTTCTAAGATCTTCCTGCAAAAACAAGCATGAACACTATGTTCTAGTGGCGAACACTTCCTCTCCTCAATACAGTGAAGCACAATTGAGATCTACTAGTTAGATGTAAGCATGAGTAGGCATGTCTCATTGGAGATCCAAAATAGTGACTAGTCCAAAAATAGATAAAATTACCTCACACACATACACTTAATAAAACTCAAAGATAGGAAAAAAAATTACAAGCAAATACAAAGACACAAAAATGGGTCAATAAGAGGCCATGAATGGCTATACCAAATATTAGATATAGGATCCCATATATATATATGGAAGCAATATCTTACAAATATTATGCTAAAGGAGAGGTTCAATATTACCCACAAGCTACACAAGAGCTAATTATTTTTACTAAAAGAAATGAAAAGAAATCATATAAATGGATACAATTGTAAACTTGTCGATCCTTTACAAAGCTATTGCTACTCCTATTTATAGATTACAAATGGAGGGTTTTACCTCCAAAATTCATGCAAATATTTCTAGGTGGATCTCATTTTTTATATTGAGTCATGTCTCATCTAATCAGTTGTCTCTTTGAGATCTTCTAGATTTGAAGTCATGAATGTTAAATGGTCCTGAGATCTTAGATGAGCAACTATAATATTTATTGACATCTACCAATTTTTAGGAATTTTCATTATCTAGGTGTGAATATTGTTTCATTTAATGCTCTAGATCTTCGAGTTGCTTCTTTCATGGCTTCCATTATGTTGTTGTCCTTTCTTGAAGGTACAAGACATTATTTCACAAGAAATGACAATCTTCTTCAAAGAACATGTGCCTTGTTGATTTAAATTTTGGATCACAATGTTGTCTTTTTTGAGAGTTTTAATTCACCACTTGGGGTTGCTTGACTTTATATATTCGAGAATTTTACCTCTTATACCTTTGTCAATACTTTTGCTTCTTGTCTTCTATCCATGAGTTATGAACTTTTTATTTTTGTACATTATTTTCTTTTGATATATGGCCTTTGATCATTGAAATTTTTTTATTGAGCTTTTATTATTTGCTTGTCTATGACACAAAATTTCACTTTTGAAAGGTGTAGTGATTTATCACTATAGTTCTAGTAGCTCTCAAGGAATATTTAGCCTACTAAAGATAAGAAACACAAAAAATTGGTACCTCAGTCCATTGGGAATAGAGTTAGGAAGAGTCTCCCCTAAAAGTAAATATTTTTAGCAGTCAAGCCATGTCTTTAAAATTTTGTATGTGGTTGGAACTTCTGCTATCTCATAAATTGAGATCACTTATGGTAGATATCTACAAGTTTTCAAGTGAGTGGCCTTTATCCATTGGGTATGGATTCAAAACCCCCCCACTTATTACCTAAGCCTTAATTGTTTTTTTTCTTCCAGTTTTGTGGGGAAATTATTTCCACCACCTTGGAACTTAGGTTTTTGAGCAACTTTCATGGCTTAGATTGATTGGTACCAAAGCCTAATTTTTTTACTTTTGTAAGAAGGATGGTACTAGTGCCAGCTCAGTTCTTATATTTACCCCTATTAACATGTATTTTCTCCCTCCAACTTAGATTATTTGCCTCCTTTGTATCGAAGGAGGGGAAAACTATTCCTAGCATGCAGCTCCCATGGTAGATATTATTGAGTAATATTACATTATTTGGTACATACAATTATAAATATGTAATAGATTAGGGTTGAGTTTATAGTTTAGGTGAATGATTTATATTTTCACTTTATGTAAGTGTCAATGTGCAGGAAATGCACAAGTGTCATGTAAGTTAGAGTTCAAGTGTAGATTGAGAGAATATGCATAAGGTATTGTATGTAAGAGTGTAAACATGGAATGTGAGTATGTGCACAAGTGTCTTCGATTAGAAGTGCATGTAAAAGTGCAAGATTATTGTAGGTGTGTCATATAATCAACTGTGTATGCAAGAAAAAAGTGGATTCTAGTATGCAAGTGGTAAGATGATAAGTCAAAGGTCATTGGACTTGTCATATGGAGAGAAATAGTCAATTATATTAATATTAAAATTAATATGGTTATATAATGCAGATAATAATCCATGAGTATGTTATTTGAATATTAGATTATAGATTTGTAACAGGGAGGAAAGGAATAAATCTTGTGTACAAATTTTAGCAATTAATATTGTATTTTTTCTTCATGCATAGTTCATAAATGACTTAGGCAATTTACATTCATATTTGGTTATATAAATGAATGTTATTTGCTTTATTATATAGGACTTGATATACATATTAATTTGCTTATATATTATTCTACTTGTCATATTATTTTTTTGACCTTTAATATTATGGCTATTTTATATTGGGACATATGATATATTGTGGTAGTAAGGCTTAAAAATCCACCAGTGGTATTAGAGCTACCACTTGAATCTATTTTTTTTATAGAATTATTTATTATTCATCATTATCAATAGTTAACTTTGTCCATTTTTTATAAATTTAATTTAGAGTTTGTCCACTTTGAAGGTAGTGTAGACTTGGACTCCATTTTTAAAGGTCTAATTGAGTAGAGTTTGAGGGGGAAAGGATTAGTCACCCTTATTTAGATGCTAGGGTCTTTCCACTTGGTTGAATGAAAATCAGTGAAGACTAGGACTCAACTAAATTGACAAAAAAAGCCAACTTAAGAGAAACATTGAATATTTAACAGAGGAATCCAATTTAGAAGAAAAGTTGGATATTGAATATTGAGAAAGAACTAACTTAGAAGAAAGTTGGTCATTCAGGGATATTTAGAGTCACCCTAATATAGATATTAGGTTCTTTAACAAGGAGGATAATTATACCGTGTTCTTAGGTGTGACATAAGACATTGAATATTTTAGATAGATAGAGGATCAAAATTTCTATAGAGATATAGAAGCATTCCAACTTCCAAGGTCAATGAAGCATTATAAGAAATGTGAAAGAGGAACATTATAAGTCAAGGAAAGAGATACATTCAATATTTCCATATAAATAGAGAAGAATAGAAAAAAGCAATAAGCACAAATAAGAGAAGAAGAAAGTATTATAAACTTTTTAAGATAAAGGTATAGTGAAGAACAAGGTCAAGATTGAATTTGAAAAGAAGTTTTATACTACTATATTTAGAGAACAATGCTAATAGAAAATATCACTATACTATAGCAATTAAAAGTGTATATTGAGTGGATCTATTACTCACTCATAGTCTAAGCGATCAAGCTTAGTAAATAGATCCTAAGTGACCAAGCTTAGTGAAACAGAGCCTAAGAAAGCTATCTTAGTAAGATTATCCTAAGTGGCCAAGATTTGTAAGTGGTTAATCTTAGTGAGAAGAGCCTAAACAACAAAGATATGTAAGCATTCAAGCATAGTTAGATCGATTCCACATAGAAAAATTTAAAGGTATAAGTGCTAACAAAGAGCACTTTTTAAAGCACTAGTTGAGGCATTATCATAGAAGGTTAGATAAAAGCTAAAGTACATGTAGAAGTTCCAGAAGAACATAAGCACTATTTGGGTGCTAGCCAAACACAAAGAAAAACATAAGTGATAGACAAATATAGAAGAACATAAGTGTTATTTGGGCACTAGCTGAATAGAGAAGAACATAAGGTTTTTTATACACTAGCTATAAAGGAATTGGTCTAAGATATAATGAAATAGAACCATATCAAATATTTCTACAAATCAAGAGGAGAATCCAAACATGAGCAACAATAGAGGATGCTTCCTAATCAAAAAAATATCATTAGAACAATGTTAGATAATTAGAATATTAAAAGAGAAATGAAAGAAGAAAATTTTGAGCGCTAGAACAAGAAAGAAGTAATATTAGTGTTAATAAGAGTCTTTGGAATATAATAGAGAGTTATACTAAGCACATAGAAGTGCTTCCACACTAGTGAATATGTATAGTAGAGATAAAGTATAGCACACAAAAGCTAATCTAGCAAAGACAAAGAGTAACTTAGATGCTTAGTGCCCTATGGAAACTTGGAGATTGAATGCTCAATGCCCAATATTATATAGCCAAGGAGTCTAATAGATATGTCTGAATACCTCCAAGAGACTAGCAAAAAGAAACATCTCATTGCTTCTGAGAGGACATTTGAAGCATTACACAAGAAAGCAGGAAAGGGAGATTTGAGTGATTAAAGGTACACCTGACATATGCAATAAGATATTCTCTAGCCAAGTAATGTCAATACGCTATATAATTTCACTACATGATTGGGTTTTATTGGTGGTAAGTTTATTCAAAATACCTTTATGTAATAAATTAATTAGAGTTATAAGGTTAAATGTTATTTTTTATTTTTTATTTTTTGAGTTTAATTAGATATTGAGTGGTAAGGGCTACTACAAAGGATTAATAATTAATTTTTTAAATAGTATTAAGTTATTTGAGTGATTTAATATTGAAGGAGTTCAAACATTTTTAAGTTTTTGAAATTTAGGAGTTTTTATAATTTGAAGCTATTTTAAAGATTTAAAATTTTTGAATATTTAAATTTTGTAAATTTTGCATATTAGGGAGTTAAAAAAAAAATCTACATAAAAGGGTTACAAAACTAAAATTTGTAGATTTCATATTTGAAGTATTTTATTAAAATTTAGAAGTTATAAGGTTTTCAACTCAAAAAACACAATATGGATAAATGGCAAAGAGGAACATCTCAATATAGGAAAAAATATCAAAGTGCAAAACCATACTTTATGAGAGAAAAAGTTCAAAAACAAAATTTGTATCAAAAACAATATTTTGAATACAAAGGGCAACATCATAAAAGAGTTCTTCAAAAATCTTATCAAATATGTGAGATTATATCACTTGAATATCATAAAAAATTCAAGGAGAAAAGCATATTTGGTACATAGATTTAGGGTATAGCCATCATATGAATAGAAACTTACATTCGTTTGAATCCTTAGAAGTCAGGGATAATATCTCACTAAAAATTATGGATGATAAGATGTATAAAGTTAAAGGAACTGGTAGAGTAATACCTAGCAAGTCATTTTTAGATTTTATGCTAGAAAATATTTTATATATTCATTGACTATAAACTAATCTTATCTTAGTTGCTCAATTATTTGAAAAAGGAATATCAATTGAATTCAAATATATAATTGAACATAGCAAATGCATCATACACACTCAAAACTAAACTAAAAATACATGTTCAATAAAGAATGGAATATATGCCCTTAGATTCAATAGGATTTTCTCAAGAGATTGTTGAACATCTATCTCAAGATGAAATTAATGATAAGTTGCATGATTTTTCAAAAATATAGGAAACGGGGAATTGAATCTAACATAGTCCAAATTTATCCTACAAACATAATAAATGGATGAACCTAAAATTCAAGATCCTGAAGAACATTCCAGAGAAGCAAAGGTTCATGAACAATGTAAGGCCACTTGAATATCGAATACAAAGATGAATATTACATGGAGGTGTTGAGGAATATTACATTATTTGGTACATGATAATGTACCCCATGGTACCTTCATGGTACAATTATAAATATGTAATAGATTAGGGTTGATTCTATAGTTTAGGTGAGTGATTTATATTTTCCCTTTATGTAAGTGTCAATGTGCAAGAAATGCACAAGTGTCATGTAAGAGTGCAATGTGTAGGAAATGCACAAGTATCATGTAAGTTAGAGTGCAAGTGTAGATTGAGAGAATGTGCACAAGTATATTAAATGTAAGACTGCAAATATGTATTGTGAATATGTGCACAAGTATCTTAGATTAGGAGTGCATGTAGAAGTTTAAGAGTCATGTATATGTATCATAGATTCAAGTGTGCATGCAAGAAGAAAGTTAAGATTCTAGTATGCAGGTGGTAAGATGATAAGCCAAAAGTCATGAGACTTGTCATATGGATAGTCAAGTATGTGAAGAATCACATTACTATGGATATATTATGGAGATAATACTCCATGAGTATGTAATTTAAATATCAAATTATTGAGTTGTAATAGGAAGGAAAGGAATAAAACTTGTATACAAATTTTGAGCAATTAATATTGTAAGTTTTCTTCATGCATAGTTCATGAATGACTTAGGCCATTTACATTCATATTTTATTATATAAATGAATGTTATTTGATTTATTATACAGGCCTTGATATACATATTAATTTGCTCATGTATTAATCTACTCATCATATTAAATTTTTAACCTTTAATATTGTGGCTATTTTATATTATGATCTATGATATTTTGTGGTAGTAAGGCTTAAAAATCTAATACAGGTTTCATAGTATTTTTAGGCCCTCTAAGTTGTGGTGGAGTTTCCAGGTGAATATTACTTCTTGTTTTTAAAAAATAGGTAGAAAAATTTCTTTACCCTAATCTTGGTCTGACATCTTCAGTAATGGCTTATTCTAATGTTCATTCTAGAGCAAAGTCACTAGGTGAATGCAACTTATTACTTCTATATAAGCAAGTAGATAGTGGTCTTCACCTGAAACTTGGTCTAGTATCTTCAACAATGACTTCTTCTGGTGTTCATTCTAGAGCAGAGTCACTAGATGAGTAAAGAGGCACTTTAACAAGCAAATACCTTCACCAGTTTAATACCTACTCCTTGTTGCAATTTTAATACCAATGATGTGTCATTGGGGTCCCATTGGATGTACCATTAAATTTTTGCCATATTTGGTTGTCCCTAACATGGGTAATCATACCTCGTAAGGAGAAACACAATGGTAGGGTTTACCTTAATCATGAGCCTCTGAGAATTTTTATAATCTTGAATCCTTGTTAAGATTTTATCATCAAGGTGAACTTATGCTCAACAAAGGGGGAAAAGGATGCAAGAGAATTAAAAATGAAAAAAAAAAACTCAACGAAATAAAAGGGGGCAATGCACCAAAAAAATATGCTAAGATCTTCTTACAAAAATAAACCTAAATGTTATGTGCCAATAGTGAACACTTTATCTCCTCGACATAGTGAAGCATATTTTAGGTCTAAATTTATATGTAACCACAATTAGAAGGGTTTTACTAAAGATCCAAACAAATGATTGATCCAAAAATAGACATAGTTTTGAAGAACAAAATCTTATACTGAGAGGGGGGGGTGAACAGTATAAGACCTCTTTCTACTTTTTCCTTTATACTTCAAAACAGTAAAGCAATATATCCAAAGCAATATCAAAGCAATGCACAAAACCATCCACAAAGTGACACAACAATTTACATGGTTCATCCTCAAAAATTTTCTCTAAAAGTTATCTCAAAGTTCTTTGGGAAACCTTCCCAATTACAATGTTTATGAGCCTCGGCTCAAAGGAGAAACCTTCCCCCAATCTGAATTTATGAGCCTCTGCTCAAAGGAGATACCTTCCCCTACCTCTCGCTCTGGTCGGTGATCCTCTAGAAGACCTCTGCCTCCGCTGCCCTTAGCAAATGGAACTCTATCCACAGAAGACACCTGTCTTCCCTGCTCTGGCTGGAGACCTCTGTCCTCAACTCTATCACCTCAAAGCTGGTCCTCGAATTTGCACTAAACACAGTCCTTCGGTCTAGCACAAATGTCCTCGTCCTCTATCTTTGATCAACACCAAACACAGTCCTTCGGTTTGGCACAAATCTGTCCTCAGGTTCTTCTCATAGAACCAATGCACCTCTGTCCTCAAGTTCTCTGATAGAACTATCAACCTCAGCTTCACAAGTCCTCTGCTAGGACCTGTCCAAATCTGCTCACAAGTCCCCAATGGAACCTGTCCAAAACCTGCTCACAAGTCCCCAATGGAACCTGTCCAAAACCTGCTCACAAGTCCCCAATGGAACCTGTCCAAAACCTGCTCACAAGTCCTCAAGAACACTTGCTTGGCATGAACCCACAAAGAGAATGGTTAGAGACCCAATGTGATTCATCCACCTCATAGAAGCATAAAGAGAATTGTTAGAGACTCAATATGATTCATCAACCTCATAGAAGCATAAAGAGAATTGTTAGAGACTCAATATGTTCTATACTTAACTCCCAATCTCAATCTCAACTCAATCTCAAATCTCAAAAGAATAAGATAGATGTAGTATGCTTTTCTCAAGAACATGAAACACAACCCAACAATTGCCAACCATGCAATATCTCATATAACAATGATACTCATGTTCTTTCCAAAACCAATATCTTTTCTCAACCAATTGGGCTTCAACAACAATGCTCATAGACAAGGTTTAACCAACAATATTCAACTCAACATTAACCTTGAAGCATTCAACCAATCATCACAAGAAAAGGAAACAAGTAGAAATCCTTTTCCCTCCAAAGATATTTGAACAAAACAGCCACCCACACAATATCACCAAATGCAAAGAATAACTTGTTCAAATCAACTCAATGGAGTAAGCCCAATATCATGACTCAAGTAAAAGCAATAACTTGATCAACCAACCTCTATGGAAGCAACTCAACCATCAATCTCAACACAGCCATCCAAGGGTTTCACCAACTCAAAGCAAGTATCAAGACTCACAACTATAAACCCTAGTGCACAATGCTTCCACTACCTCAAACCAGAATTATGCATTCACCAAAACTCTCATCAATGATAACAATGCATAAGTAGTCTTCAACAAACCAGAAACTAGGACTTACACCCAACCAAAGGAAACCTTGTTGAATACCTTTTCACTCCAATATTATTTCAGGAAAACATACACCAATCATACTCATAAGAAGAATGTGCCCATACCTTATTGAAGTGAAGGAACCCCTTTGGAAATCTGCCACCATCACAAAATTCTTTTGCCAATCTTCACAAGGGTTAGTAGATCACAACATAATCAACATTACTCCACTTTTCAATAATCATCACCAAGGTCTCTAATTGCACAACTTCCTTATCTCTCCTAAAACCACTTGTACCATAAACTAAATCACAATAATTTATTTCAACAACTTATTACACCTCTCTAATTATTTTTTACATACAATACCTTTTAATCTCACAAATATCTAAACCCTTATAACTCCCCGAATTCTAATAATTCAAACAACAAAATTTAAATTAAAATATTTAGCCTTTCAAGCCCTTATGTCTCCCTATGCTTTAGAATAAGAACTATTTTAATTTAAACCAAAAAGACTTACCCGAATGTGTTGTCGTCACCACTGTGACTTGAACTCACAACCACCTCTTGCCTAGGCTCTAGCGCTTGCCCCACAGATGGAACAAGTCTTATCGCATGACCAAGCACCATTTGATCTATCTATCGGATGAGATCAAAAACCAATAACCAACATCTATTCCTTCTTCTGTTTGGGATCACACATTTCGAATGAACTACTACCGTGAGCATCTGAAACAGTCTACGTTGAGCACAACACCTTGGTTTTCATACGTATTACAAAAAACATTTCTACTGGATCCCTTTTTCGATCGTGCAAAATGGTTTTTTGAACATTAATCAATCGCACATCCCTTGCTACCCATTTTATCGATTTCAATGTTGTTTTGTCTCTAATATCAAATGCTACACTTTCATTACTGAGAGCTTGATTTTCGTGCACCCTTTTTTTAGCACATTGGGGCTTCGTTTTAATATCGACCGAGCATCATTTGAATCTTCACCATGAGTCCTCCTCTTTGGCGCTGCTCCCATCATTATTTTAATCCCTCCACCATGAGCTCCTCCTCCCTTTGGATTGGCTGCTCCTGAGCATCTTTCTTCGTTAGCGCAGGGGCTCCGACTAAATCGAAATTGCACAAGGATTCATCTCAAAAACATTCACTCATTAATGAATTCCATTGCCACCTTTTATATGTACTTTGATGCATTACCAAACACGTCGGCATTTCCAAACATTAATACTTTAATTTAATTTTAAAATATTAATTTAAATTTTAAATAAATAAAATTTAAACTAAATATTTAAAATTAAATATCTTCATCACCGGGGCACCTTTTTCAACGAAACGAAGAGCCAACTTGGGTTTTAAGAAAAACCCATTTCAAATCTGTTGTCCATGGTTTTAAATAAAACCTTTTATTTTATCTGCCTTGGTTTTCACAAAAACCCTTCCGCTTCTTGACATCAATGACAACATCAACACTTGAGCAAAGGCAATGTACCCAATGTACCCAAAATTGCCAACAATCTCCCCCTTTGTCATTGATGGCAAAACTTTACTAAAAACACATCTTCAAGAGCCAAAACTGAAATCACTCTCCTTTGAAGTTTTGCTCCCCCTGACTTGAAGCTTTCCTCTTCACTTGAAGCTCTCCCCCTTACTCATATCTCTCCCCCTTTGTCATCAATGGCAAAGGGCCACCTTTGGGGCTCGAAACTAAGAATGAGCCTCTTAGCTTAGTCCCTCCCCCACCTCCTATTGAGGTGATTAATTTTGGGATGGGAGTAAAACTCCCATTAGGCACTGATCATCATCAGCGTCTATAACTTCCTTTCTGGGCCTTCTCTTGAACTCTTTGTCCATATTCCTGTTCCTGTCATTGTTCTGATCCTTGGACCTGATCATGCCACTGTTCCTATTCCTGTATTCTAGAATTTCAGCTCTACACTGTCTAGCTATGTGACCTTCATTGTTGCACTTGTAACAAGTAACAATGTTATTTCTTTGAGGTATACCTATTCTTTGAATCCACCTGTTCTGACTAAACCTGTTCCTGTTGTTTGCCTTGCAATGAACTGCCTTGTGCCCAAACTGATTGCAAGAGTAGCAATACCCATAAAAGAAATCACCACTTCTGAAACTGTTATTTACCTTCTTCACTTGAGCCATGCAATGTACAGCCATGTGACCAAACCCGTGACAAGCAAAACATCTCGCCTTGAAACTTTCCTTTATTTGACTTATTAGGCCCTAAAAACTTCTCCTTCTTCTCATTCCGAAATTAGTTTTCTATTTCTATGCATCTATCATTCAAGGACTCATGATCTGAAATACTTTCCTCATTAGAACTCTCTTCCTTTTGGAATCTCTTACTAGACTCTCCAACTTGTTTCTTGTGAGGCTTAACAAAACCAAGACCTGTTTTATCTGTTGGATTTCTTTGACTTTGGATGAGAGACTTAACCTTTTTGGAGCTTTCTTGAAACTCGTACAGACTTATCCTTGTACTCTTTATTTTCCTCTTTCAACGAAGCCATTTTCTGTTCTAATTCACTATACTCAAGCACCTTAGATTCTAACTCATTCTTGAGTTCTTGTGCATTAGCCATAGAGACATCAAGACTTTCTATAAGTTCATCTCTCTCCATACAACATTCATCTAACTTATCCTTGAGTCTAGCATTCTTCTTTCTTTCCTTTTTCAAAGCACTAAGAGCACTAATAAGTTCACCTTTAAGATCTACTTCACTTTCCTCTATATGTTTGCTTTTAGAATCATCAAAGCCTTTTTCAGATTTCTTATCACTAGAGGTGCTACCCTTTTCAAAAACCATACATGCATCCTCATACATACTAGCAACCAGATCATTATTTGTGCAATCATCCTCAAGGTGACCAAAATTTCCACATCTAAGACATTTCATGATAATGAATCTATGTTTTGGTTCTTCCTCTTTTTCTGATATGAACAACATCTTATTTTCATTATCACTTGAAGAACTTTCATTATCACTACTAGAACACTTACTTGCTTTGTCTAGGTAGAAGCTCTTCTTGTGCTTGTGAGAATACCTCTTTCCTTTATTGTTGTGCTCATATTTGTTCTTCCTTTGATGCCTATGCCTTTCAGAATCCTTGCTCTTACAATCTTGTTTATCTTCATCACTTTCATCCTTGGCAATAGTACAGTTAGTAGCATAATGACCAATCCTTTCCACAATTGAAATATCTTACATTTTTCATACTTTTGTGCTTTCTAGAGAACTTGCCTTTCTTGCTGTAATATACCTCTTCATCACTAGAAGACTCATCACTATCTTGAAGCTGATTACCTTTGGAATAATCCATTGTGTTCTTTACTGGATTTTCCTTCAAGCTGTCAAACTTTTCGAAGGAACCCGCTCTGATACCAATTGAAGAACACAAGCTTATACTGAGAGGGGGGGGTGAACAATATAAGACCTCTTTTTACTTTTTCCTTTATACTTCAAAACAGTAAAGCAATATATCCAAAGCAATATCAAAGCAATGCACAAAACCATCCACAAAGTGACACAACAATTTACATGGTTCATCCTCAAAACTTTTCTCTAAAAGTTATCTCAAAGTTCTTTGGGAAACCTTCCCAATTACAATGTTTATGAGCCTCGGCTCAAAGGAGAAACCTTCCCCCAATCTGAATTTATGAGCCTCTGCTCAAAGGAGATACCTTCCCCTACCTCTGCTCTAGCTGGTGATCCTCTAGAAGACCTTTGCCTCTGCTGCCCTTAGCAAATGGAACTCTATCCACAGAAGACACCTGTCTTCCCTGCTCTGGCTGGAGACCTCTTTCCTCAACTCTATCACCTCAAAGCTGGTCCTCGAATTTGCACTAAACACAGTCCTTCGGTCTAGCACAAATGTCCTCGCCCTCTTTCTTTGAGCACCAAACAAACCTTCCTGGGCACAAATTTGTCCTCGTGTTCTTTTCAACCTCTGTCCTCAAGTTCTCCGATAGAACTATCAAACTCAGCTTCACAAGTCCTCTGCTAGGACCTGTCCAAATCTGCTCACAAGTCCCCAATGGAACCTGTCCAAAACCTCGCTCACAAGTCCCCAATGGAACCTGTCCAAAACCTGCTCACAAGTTCATCAAGAACACTTGCTTGGCATGAACCCACAAAGAGAATGGTTAGAGACCCAATGTGATTCATCCACCTCATAGAAGCATAAAGAGAATTGTTAGAGACTCAATATGATTCATCAACCTCATAGAAGCATAAAGAGAATTGTTAGAGACTCAATATGTTCTATACTTAACTCCCAATCTCAATCTCAACTCAATCTCAAATCTCAAAAGAATAAGATAGATGTAGTATGCTTTTCTCAAGAACATGAAACACAACCCAACAATTGCCAACCATGCAATATCTCATATAACAATGATACTCATGTTCTTTCCAAAACCAATATCTTTTCTCAACCAATTGGCTTCAACAACAATGCTCATAGACAAGGTTTAACCAACAATATTCAACTCAACATTAACCTTGAAGCATTCAACCAATCATCACAAGAAAAGGAAACAAGTAGAAATCCTTTTCCCTCCAAAGATATTTGAACAAAACAGCCACCCACACAATATCACCAAATGCAAAGAATAACTTGTTCAAATCAACTCAATGGAGTAAGCCCAATATCATGACTCAAGTAAAAGCAATAACTTGATCAACCAACCTCTATGGAAGCAACTCAACCATCAATCTCAACACAGCCATCCAAGGGTTTCACCAACTCAAAGCAAGTATCAAGACTCACAACTATAAACCCTAGTGCACAATGCTTCCACTACCTCAAACCAGAATTATGCATTCACCAAAACTCTCATCAATGATAACAATGCATAAGTAGTCTTCAACAAACCAGAAACTAGGACTTACACCCAACCAAAGGAAACCTTGTTGAATACCTTTTCACTCCAATCTTATTTCAGGAAAACATACACCAATCATACTCATAAGAAGAATGTGCCCATACCTTATTGAAGTGAAGGAACCCCTTTGGAAATCTGCCACCATCACTAAATTCTTTTGCCAATCTTCACAAGGGTTAGTAGATCACAACATAATCAACATTACTCCACTTTTCAATAATCATCACCAAGGTCTCTAATTGCACAACTTCCTTATCTCTCCTAAAACCACTTGTACCATAAACTAAATCACAATAAATTATTTCAACAACTTATTACACCTCTCTAATTATTTTTAACATACAATACCTTTTAATCTCACAAATATCTAAACCCTTATAACTCCCCGAATTCTAATAATTCAAACAACAAAATTTAAATTAAAATATTTAGCCTTTCAAGCCCTTATGTCTCCCTATGCTTTAGAATAAGAACTATTTTAATTTAAACCAAAAAGACTTACCCGAATGTGTTGTCGTCACCACTGTGACTTGAACTCACAACCACCTCTTGCCTAGGCTCTAGCGCTTGCCCCACAGATGGAACAAGTCTCATCGCATGACCAAGCACCATCTGATCTATCTGTCGGATGAGATCAAAAACCAATAACCAACATCTATTCCTTCTTCTATTTGGGATCACACATTTCGAATGAACTACTACCGTGAGCATCTGAAATAGTCTACGTTGAGCACAACACCTTGGTTTTCGTACGTATTACAAAAACATTTCTACTAGATCCCTTTGTCGATTGTGCAAAATGGTTTTTTGAACATTAATCAATCGCACATGCCTTGCTACCCATTTTCTTGATTTCAACATTGTTTTGTCTCTAATATCAAATGCTACACTTTCATTACTGAGAGCTTGATCTTTGTGCACCCTTTTTTTAGCACATTGGGGCTTCGTTTTAATATCGACCGAGCATCATTTGAATCTCCACCATGAGCCCTCCTCTTTGGCGCTGCTCCCGAGCATCATTTGAATCTCCACTGCGAGCCCTCCTCTTTTGTGCTGCTCCTAAGCATCTTTCTTCGTTAGCATAGGGGCTCCGACTAAATCGAAATTGCACGAGGATTCATTTCGAAAAAACATTACTTTAATGAATTCCATTTCCACATTTTATATGTACTTCGATGCATTAACAAACACGTCGGCATTTCCAAACATTAATACTTTAATTTAATTTTAAAATATTAATTTAAATTTTAAATAAATAAAATTTAAACTAAATATTTAAAATTAAATATCTTCATCACCGGGGCACCTTTTTCAACGAAACGAAGAGCCAACTTGGGTTTTAAGAAAAACCCATTTCAAATCTGTTGTCCATGGTTTTAAATAAAACCTTTTATTTTGTCTGCCTTGGTTTTCACAAAAACCCTTCCGCTTCTTGACATCAATGACAACATCAACACTTGAGCAAATGAAATGTACCCAAGGTACCTAAAATTGCCAACAAGTTCCCTCACACACATACATTTAATAAAACTCAAAGAATAGACAAAACATTACAAGCAAATACATACACACAAAAAGGGTCAACAAGAGGCCATAGATGGTTATACCAATAAATTGACACAAGCTAAGCTCCCATGTATATATATGTAAGCAATTTCTTACAAATATTATGCCAAAAGAGAGGGTTCAATATTACCCACAAGCCACTTAGGAGTCAATTTTTTTAAAAAAAGAAATAAAAGGAAAGTCTACAAATAGATATAATTGCAGACTTATTTATCCTTTACAAATATATTGCTACTCTTATCTATAGATTATAAGGGAGTATTTTCCCTCTAAAAATCATGCAAATATTTCTAGGTGGTTGTTTTTTTTTATATAGATTCATGTTTCATTTGATCATTTGTCCCTTTGAGATCTTTTGGATTTTAAGTCATGAATATTAAATGGTCTTAAGCCCTTGCATGAGTTGTTACTCTTTTTATTTCCATTTACCCATTTTTAGGAATTCTCATTATATGGGTGTAAAATACTGCTTCATTTAACGCTCTAGATATTCAAGTTACTTCTATCATGGCTCCCATGCTTCTATCGTCCTTCCTTGAAGATACATGATATTCTTTCATAGGAAAGGACACTATTCCTCAAAGAAAGTGCACCTTGATGATTGGACTATCAGGTCATCGATGTTGTCTTCTTCAATAATTTTACTTCAGCAATTGGGGTTGCTTGATTTTAGATCTTTGATACTTTTACCCCTTTTACCTTTTTTAAAATTTTTGCGTCTTGTATTCTATTTATGACTTAGGAACTTTTAGCTTTCATGCATTCTCAGCTTTTGATATCTAGCCTTCGATCATAAAAAAAAATTTATTGATATTTTATTACATGCTTTTCCATTACTCAAACTTTCGCTTTTGAAAGGTGAAGTGATTTATCACTACAAATTCAATTATTAAAACTTGAATATGTTTTCCACCTACTAGTTTGGAACTTTATAAATGTAGGTTGAATGTTTTAATAGTATCTTATATATTAATTTTATCTAGATAACATTCATTATTTTATAGCACCATGCTCGGTTCTCCAAAATAGACTATCACACCACCACCTTCTTCTCCTCCACAAAACCTATGAAATTGTCTAACAATTTGAGAAATACTTGAATTCACTATATTAATTTTGTTTGTTAAAACATAATTGTCTATTATATTATATATCACTACAACTAATACTTCAACATAATTTTTATATTGTAAGGGGTATGACTAGAGACTTTGACCTTGTGATGTTTGTTGATTCTTGGCTTACAAAAAAAGATAAAGATAAAATAATATCCATTTCATGTGAGTACTTCTCTTTAATGGTCATCGAAATGGGGTAAAAAGGGAAAAATCAAATTGGGAGATAAAATTGTAATGGTATTCACAATACCTTATGGCATTTCATCAACATTTGGGCCAAATTATTCCACTAATTATCACTTACATCCATTTATATTTAACCACTACACACTCATTGTTTTAGCATCTTTTCTCTAATGTGGCTCAACTTATAGCCCACAAAAGCAACACCTTGATGACTTTTACCTACCCACATTCAACAAAAAAGTATTTCAATTTTACATGGAAATAAATTGCTTCGATAAAATAGTGAATGGTGTAAACACAAAATATTTTAATTTTAATTAATCAAATTAACCTAAAGATAGTTTAAAATCTCTTGTTATTATAAAGAACATGTCATTTGAAGTCCAAATTCCAAATATTAAATTTTTTTATAACTTGCATTTGACATCCTATAGTTTTAATGTTACAATTTTAAAAATTTTCTATTTTATTTCCTATTTGCAGTATTGTGTAATAGTTCAAATTTTTGAAATCATTGGAAGAAGCATTATGGACTCTTCTTCCCTAGTATGCAATATATTTACCTAGACAAGGTTTTTTCTTGTTTTAGTTCATTGAATTTTGAATAGATATTCATTGCATAATGCTTTTATAATTATTATTACAGTTATTGAAACTAGAATATGTTTTCCACCTACTAGTTTAGAACTTTGTACATGTTGGTCGAATGTTTTAAGATAATCTTAGATGTCATTTTTTATCTAGATAACATTCATTATTTTCTAGCACCTGTTTGCTTTTCAAAAAAAAACTACCACACCATAGCCTTCTTCTTCCCCATAAAGCCTATCAAATTATCCAGCAATTTGAGAAATAATTGAATTCACTATAATAATTTTGCTTGTTAAAGCATAATTATCAATTATATTATATTGCTACAATTAATAGTTTCAATTATACAAATCATAATAATAAGTTTTCAAATTTTGTATCATCTTAATATGTGGAAGATGACCATTAAATCAAACTTAACCTATTAAATATCCATTAAAAAGAACCTATCGAGGTAATTACACTAGTTGTTTCTCAAAGTTTTTATGATTTATTTAAAATTTATTAAAAATATAACAAAATTTTACTATTCATCACTATATAACTTTACCAATATTAAATTTATTTTTTTTAAATTTAAATATAATAGTGTAATCCAATTTCCTTAACAAAATTCTTATGATCAATCATTTCAAGTTTTCAAATTTAAATAAGTTACTTAAAGTTTTGCTTAAGTTTTACATAATCACACAATTACATATTATAAGTAGTATTGGAGTCATATAACGTTTTTTTTATTAAACAACTTAATAACTATTGCATCTTAAAATAACTTTATTTTAATCCTTAGTATCCACCTAATACTAATATTTTGAGACTTTTTTTTGCATTGATATTGAAATATGATTAAAAAAAGTTATAAAATAATGATAATTATTATTAATTAAATATAATCATTTTATATTGAATAATATACTTCTTTATCATAAAATTCAAAATCCCCTTCTTTAAGTTCCATTTCCCTCTTATTCATGTCGCCTAAAGCATAAGATAATTGAAAAAATTGATTGTAATGAGGAAAAGAGTTGAGGTTTTGGGTTGTGTGTTTTCTTTTCGAAGACCTAGGTTTAAATTATAGATAGTTGTAAAGAGGATAAGCATTTAGGTTTTGGGCTCTTTTCTTTAAAACCCATACCCAAGTTTAAAATAATGTGTATGCCTAACTTTATAAATAAACTTGTAAATAAAATAGAAGATAAGAATTCCTAACTCCTCAATACTTGATAATAATGCTCTTTGTAATCTCAAATCCTTGTGTATAAAAGCTATAAACAAAAAACCCAAGATAGATACTTAATAATATAATAATGTATATTATTATGAGCCATTAATGAATTATTGAGTAAAGGTGGCCATATGTCAAATTAAAAATAGGTAGAGAATAATATCATAGAATCATATATGTAATTACTAGGGAATATTGTCATACATAATCGTCAAGGAATATTGTCATATTATTGTCATATTAGTATGCACTTTGTAACTCATAGAAGATGAACCACCACATAGGTGAACTTGTAACTCATAGGAGGTAATGTCACATTCTTGTATAAAGAAATATTATCTAAGAGTCATTTCGTAAAATCCAAAGCCAAAATTTCTAAAAAAATACTTCGCATATGTCCTCTTTACAGTGAGAATACATCTCTCTTTATACAAAAATATGATGATTCACCTTTAATAAGTTACAAGTTCGTTCATGTAGTAGTTCAACTTTTATAAATTACACAATGTATAATAATATTCTTTATATATAACAAAATTCCCTTTTGATTTTATATATATAATTCTATAAAATTATTCTCCTCCTACTTCTACTTTTACTTTTACATATAACCTTCCTTATTCAAGAGTTCATTTATAATTCATATCATTATATAATATTATATTATTGTATATCTATCTCGAAATACCCAACGCTTGCTGCCAATCTACATGAATCTCATCGCATTTGGAACGTGGAATGGAGCGGCACTTGCTGCCAGTCTACATGAATCCCATCACATTTGGGACGTGGAATATAGCGGTGTTGTCGTTTGAGAATGTTTTAGGGTCGACATATAACAGTTGTTGAGCCAGCTTGTTCGACCTTTCGGAGCACCAAGAGTATAAATAACCTTCTTAGGTTTCAATTTAAAAAGAAAATGAATGCTTTCAGCAACTTACTCGTTTAAAACTTCTACAAATATCTCACACTTACATAGAGACGTCGAAGATCTGCTTTACTAAACACATAAGGACCATTTTGATTATTAGCTACGTGGGGTGAAGAGTGTTAATCATGTAAAAGTATATGATTAGTTGGTCATTTAAATAATTTATAAAAAGTAATATTATTTTTATTTTTTAAATTTTAAATAATGTTCATACTCTGCCAAATAAATGTAGGTTAATATGATTGTAATAGACAAGCAAATCATATTGTCAAATAAAAAAAAACATGTAGTTTTTATATATAGTTTCTCGCTACCAACTCATAAGAACCAAATTTAACTCTTATATATTATATGGATTTGAATAAAGTAATATTCTTAGTTTACCAAACAAAAGTAGATTATATATAGTTTCTCTTAATTTACGTAGGGAGCTACAACTTATAGTAGGAACCAAATATAACTCTTATATACTATATGGCTTTGAATAAAGTAATATTCTTAGTTCACCAAACAAATGTAGATTAACATGATGTAAATATAGATTAATATGATTGTAATGGACAAGCAAATCATATGATCAAATAAAAATATAATATTTATATATAGTTTTTTTTAATTTACGTAAGGAGCTACCAACTTATGGTAGGAATCAAATTGCTAGGAACCAAATGTAACTGTTATATATTATATGGTTTTGAATAATGTAATATTTTTAGTTTATCAAATAAATGTAGATTAACATGATGGTAGTAATAGATGGCTTGTAAAGTAAATAGGTTTGTCGAGTTTAAATTATTATTTTTGATCCAATGCGCATCTTATTACAAAATTGGAAGCATCAATATGGACATGGAACTCCTTATCTCAATTTGGAAATACCAAAATAGGATTGCATATGAGCTTTGATTTTAACTCTTCACAAGCTCATTGATGCTCATCTATCCAACTGAAGGGAACATTCTTTTTTGTCAATGAGTCCAATAGATAGTACACATGCATAATTCCTATTAAACCCTCGGTAATATCTCATGGATCCTAAGAAGGTTTTTAGTGAACTTGCTTCATATGGATCCTCCATATTCAAAATGATACAAATTTTATCAAGATATGTCTTCAATCCTTCATTACACACTATATGTTCTAACAACTTTCTATATGGCACCATCAAATAATATTTCCATGGGTTTAGAGAAATATATGCATTCCTACAGTGGCTCATACATTCACTTCGAGCTGGTAAATGGTCCAATCATCCAAGAATGCTTTGAATTTCCCTATCGTCAATTGGTCGAATATGTACAGGATAATCCATAGAAATGTGGCCAGGATATTACATAGCTCAAATGATAGCCTATTATATGCATAAATTCTCGGATGGATCCTATACATATTCAACCAATTGGCTATATTAATCTAATTATAACCAGAAAACCCATCCAAGAATGAGTAAATTTCATGTCCTACTACCTCCTCCAGGATGGAATCCATGAATGGAATAGGGAATGTATCTTTAATTGTTACTGTATTCAAACTATGAAAATATATGTATATACAAATCTTATCCACTTCCTTCTTTAAGGTGACCATAATAACAGAAACCTATTTACTTGTGGTAACTAGTATCCAACATCTTTTCTATTTTTGTATTTATCAGAGCTACATACTTTGGATTCATCTTGTAAGGTCTCCTTCTCACTAGCTATGACCCATATATTAATGTAATCTTGTGAAAACATAATTTTGGTGGTATTTATTTTAGGTCCTTGTACATCCATACAAAAACATATTTTTATTCTAAGAATATTTTGAAAGATATTGCTTTCAATACCGAATCTTAATCATTACCACAATGAATCATTCTTGGTGAAATATTAGTTCTCATATTTACTTCCACTATCTAGGGTCTTTCATACTTAATATTATTTGGCTCTACCTTAGCCTTTGCCACATTTTTTGAATGCACTAGTCTTGCATCTATCTCCACATATCCAATTGTGTATTCTATAAAACTCTTAGGAAATGTCCATTTATCTTGTTCCTCTTATTTTGATTTCTTACTGACCTTCTTCTCATATTGTATTTCTATGATCTCCTTTGTATTAATACATAGGTAGTTGGGCTAAAATACCTTGTACTTCTCCATATTTCAATGGAGAATTCCACTATCAGATCGAGTTTCATCCTTACTACATTCTTCAATGTACAAAATTTCATCTTCATGTTGGACATTTTGAGTCCCTAAGTCAAATTTGTCATTGATGTCAAGATGCCAGTGATAGCTCTTCTCCAGTTCGAGTGCAAAGTTTAATGGAAGTCATAATGGGTCAAAATATCTTTAGTGAACACCCAAGAGCATGGGTCAGAAAGTGGTTTTACTTCTTCCAAAGAAGCATTTATCCGAGATAGCGAAAAGGTATAATATTATAATTATTATTATAATATTATTAAAGTGACTTTGAGAAAACCCAAATAAAATATTTATAATTTCGATTATAATATTTTATAAATAAAAGGGTTTAAGTATTCTTTATAAAACCCAAGGTTGGGTTTAAGGCAAACGTTTCAAAGCTTGATGGCAATTTTATTTACCCAAACCTAAAGTTGGGTTGGTTTTAATTAAAGGCATTTGAAGCCTTTACCGCCGACGTCTTATTCCATGCTCATGTGCCGACGTTGAAAGCCATGAAGGCTTGTGTATATATACACCAAAGTTTGCATTCAAAAAATGATAATCGCTCCTAATATTTTTGAAATAGCTCTGTGCCTGGTTTATTCATTCGTGCATGCGATTTGAGGAGAGGACAAAGTGTTTTGTCCTTTAGCGCCAAGTGGAAGGTTACACGTGGAAGTTGAAAGCTCATTCTCATTGGGCACGGTGGCTCGGTGGTAGCGCTTGGCTTGTGGAAGCGTGGAGGCAGGAAGGTCCTACGTTCGATCCATGTGAGGCATGGTTCATGCTTGGTTTTTGAGCGCCAAAGGAGGTGCCATTTTGTTCGTCGAACATTGTGCATGGAGGAAGTTTTGGAGCACGTGGTGCTCGTGGGTTTCAAACGTGTGCCTAGCGCACATGGTTGGCAGTCGTGGCTAGGGCACGCGAAGGGAGGTTGACGTGGGTTCAAGCCCCACTTGAGGCTAAGGTACTTAGAATTAAATTAAATTTTTATTTTCCCTAAGTTTATTTCCTAAGGTGAAAAGGGTAGAAAGAGGGGCATTTGTGATATTTACTTGCATAGTAAAAGTGTCTTAATTGTGGGAGAAATAAGGATTGTTAAGTTATTTTTCTGAAGTACCTTATGCCATTAATTAATTTTGGAGGTATTGATATTTGAGATTTATTATTTTAGGAGTAATAAGGAGTTTGAGTAAAGTCTTAGTTAAATTTCTATTAAGACTTTTAAGCATTATTTTTGTATAAGGGTTTTTCTATTAAAAGAAGACTATGGTGAATGTTATTTTTGAGTTGGAGTAATAAGGTGTATTTTGGGTCATCATTTTGCATTGTGTTATTATTAAAGTCTTCTAACCCTTATTGAGATTGGAAAAGAGAAATTTGTGAGTGTGGCAGATTTGTGAGATCAACTCCTTGTCAAGCAAAAAGGTATGAGCAAATTCTTCTTTGGTTGTGTTGGTTGATTGGCTTTCTTGAAAATTAAGTTTGGAGTGAAAAGGATTTGATTAGGGTTTCCTTTTCAAAAGTGTATGAGTTAATGCTTCAAGGTTTTCTGAAATTAAGAGTTGTGGTTAAAACCTTGTTTGATAAGCATGGTTGTTGAAGTGAGTTGTTATGCAAAGAACTTGAACTAGGGTTTGAAAAGATCATGAGTATCATTGTTATGTGAAGATTGATTTATTAGCATTGTTGTTGAAGCCATTGGATTGTGCAAAGAACTTGAACTAGAGTTTGAAAAGATCATGAGTATCATTGTTATGTGAGATTTGTTGTTGAGAATTGTTGGAAATATTTTGAGTTGGATGATACATGCTTGGACTAGGGTTTGTGAGTAAGAGTTGGTTCTTGAGTGATTGGTTGAGTAGAGTTGATTGAACCTAGTCAAGTGGATGTATGAAGTGATTGTTCAAGTTCCATAAAACAAACTATTCTATATTATGATTTGAGTTGTGAAAGAGATTGAGTTGTGAGAATAGAACATATTGAGTCTCTAACAATTCTCTTTATGCTTCTATGAGATTGAGTTGAGAAAGTGATTGAGTTTTGAGTATAGAACATATTGAGTCTCTAACAATTCTCTTTATGCTTCTATGAGATTGTAAAGATATTAGAAGAAAAAGAAAATCTAATTATTTGAGTTGAGAAAGTGATTGAGCATTGAGTATAGAACATATTGAGTCTCTAACAATTCTCTCTATGTTTCTATGAGATTGGACAAGTTCTGTGTGGACTTGTTAAGCTGATTTGAGGTAAGTCTTTGAGAAGACTTGTGGACTGATTTTGTGTGAGATTTTGTGGAAGCTTACAATACATATTTGGTTAAGTCCTAGAGAGGACTTATTGAGCAGATTTGGACAAGTTCTGTGTGAGCTTGTTGAGAAGATTTGAGTAGGTTCTGAGTGGACCTATTGAGAAGATTTGAGCAGGTTCTGAGTGGACCTATTGAGAATATTTGAGTAGGTTTTGAGTGGACCTATTGAGAAGATTTGAGCAGGTTCTGAGTGGACCTATTGAGCAGATTTGAGCAGGTTCTGAGTGGACCTATTGAGAATATTTGAGCAGGTTATGAGTGGACCTATTGAGAATATTTGAGCAGGTTTTGAGTGGACCTATTGAGAATATTTGAGCAGGTTCTAAGTGGACCTATTGAGTAGATTTGTGCTAGACCGATTGGACTATATTTAGTGCAGATTTGAGTGGACTTGTGCTAGACCAACTGGACTATGTTTAGTACAAGAGTTGAGCAGAGTTGTGCTAGACCGACTGGACTATGTTTAGTACAGAATTGAGATAGAGCTTTGGAGGTGATAGAGCAGAGAGGAAAATAGTCTCCAGTGGATAGAGATCCATCAGCTAGGGTAGTGAGGATAGGTCTTCTGAGTGGGGACAAGAGTCTTCAATGGAGAGAGATCCACAAGCCAATGTAGTGGAGGCAGTAGTCTTCTAGAGGATCACCAACTAGAGCAGAGGAGAAGGAGTTCTCTTATGGATAGAGATCCACAAACTAGATTTAGGGGATCAACATCTCCTTTGGATAGAGGTCCATAAACATTGTAATAGGGAAAGGATTCCCAAGAGATTAACTAAGAAAGTTTTAGTAAAATATTTTCTCCATGGAGTAGCCCGCATTGGGTGAACCATGTAAATTATGGTGTCTCTATTGTGTGTGGTGTTGTGTACATTGCTTTGATTACTACTATTGATATTGCTATATTTACATTACATATATTGGTTTGAGAGAAAAAGTAAAAAGTGGTCTTATACTGTTCACCCCCCTCTTAGTATAAGCTTGTGTTCTTCAATTGGTATCAGAGTGGGTTCCTTCAGAAGAGTTTGACAACTTGAAGGAAAAGTGATCAAGAACACAATGGATCAAAAGGATCAAAGGGATGGGTCCTCATATAATACAACACCAGTATTTGATGGAAGTGACTTCTTGTATTGGTGTATGTTGATGAGATTTCACCTGATGGCACTTGGAAATGAAGTTTGGGATGTAGTGGAATTTGGATATGATCCAAAAATCAATCCTCCTATAGATAAGGAAGGTAAGCTTCTAATGCATGCAAATTCAAGAGCTATGAATGCAATTATAAAAGGGTTGTGTAGATCAGAATCTATGAAGGTTATGGATTGTAAAACAACAAAAGAAATGTGGGAACTACTACATAACATATATGAAGGAGATAAAGGTGTCAGGAAAGCTAAGATCAGAAATCTCAAAGGAGAATTTGAAAACTTAAGAATGTGGGATGATGAAAACATTCATGACTATCTCAATAAGATTGATGAACTTGTACATGAGATGAGAGGACTTGGAATGAAGGTCGATGAATCTGATGCTTGTGATAAGATCTTGAGAACTCTTCCAAAAAGGTACAGTGAAAAAGTCTCTGCTATAGAAACATCAATTGATAGTGATTGTCTGACAAGAAATTCTTTGCTTGGCATGCTTACAACCTTTGAGATAAGAACAAAATATCCTATCCCTCCAAAGGAGGTTGCATTCAAAGCAAACAAGGAAACAAAGGGTAAGAAGTCAGAATCAAGCAATGAGTCTTCTAGTGATGAAGAAGCCAATTATGGTAGAAGAGATAAAGGTTCTAGAAGACCCATAGATCTAAGATCTGTTAAGTGTTTCAATTGTGGAAAGTATGGATATTTTGCAATAGATTGTAAAGAACCAAAGAACAACAATGGTGAAGAAAAATAGGATCACAGGTATAGGGAATCAGAAAGATATAGGCATCAAAATAAAAGCAAGGATGGACAAAATAGACAAGGAAAGAAGTTCTTCCAAAGACAAAAGAGGAGCTACTATGTGGATAATGCAAGTAAGTACTCAAATGATAGTGATGCTAGTTCTTCAGAAAATGATAGAGATGAAGTCCTATTTATGATTGAAGAAAAAGAACCAGTTAAGAAAAAGACTTCAGTTATTCTCAAATGTTTTAGATGTGGTAACTTTGGACATCTTGAAGATGATTGTACAAGGGATGGTTATAGTTTCAGTGATGATGAATATGAGAATGCACTTGAAGGACCAGATGAAAATATTCTAATGGCTTTAGAAGAAGAAGTAAGTGATCCTATAGAAGATAAGCCAAAAGAAATTAATGATGTGGACAAAGGCAAACAAATAGAAGAATATTCAGAAGAGAATGGATATGATCTCAAGGGAGAACTTATCTATGCCCTTGACATGGTAAAGAAGGTAAGGAAGCAACACTCTAAACTTGAAATTCAGTTTCAAGAATGTGATGAAGAGAGAAGATTGCTCATAGAGGATTTAGAAAAATCAAAGGCTAAGGCAAAAAGGTTCAAAGATAAGTTAGAAGCAAAGATCTTGGAATGTGAGAAGTTAGCACAAGAAGTGGCACTACTAAAAGAATATTTAGAGGACTCCAAGATCAAGATGAAAGGATTCAAGAATAGCTCAAATATTATGGATAAGATAGTCAAGGTACAAAGAAGGTCAACAAACAAAATAGGTCTTGGTTTTGAACAAACTCAAAAGAAATAGGAAGGAGAGTCAACTTCAAGTTCTGAAGAGGAAACTTTAGATGAAGATACTTCAGAAGAAGATAGTGTAAAATAAAGTCAGACATCAGAGGAAGAGTTGGACAATAGAGAGTTCAACGAAGATAGGAACAATGCACAGAGAAGATACATATGGAACAACAATCAGAACAGGAGACCAATGAGGTCAAAACAAGGAAGCTTCAATGGAAGATGTTTTTCATGTCACAGGTTTGGGCACATGGCTTCACAATGCAGGACACATGAAAGACAGGAATATGGGAATGGACAACTTTTCCATGGGTATTGCTACTCATGTAATCAGTTTGGTCACAAGGCAATGAATTGCAGGGTTCATGAAAGAAGAGGATATGACTTCACTAGGAAAAATCCTAAGACATTTGCACCTCCAAGGAATAATATCATTAAGTGTTATAAGTGCAATAATAATGGTCACACAACAAAGTGGTGTAGAGCAGACATTCCAGAAATAGGTATGAGCAGGAACAGGAACATGAACATGAACAGGAACAAGAACAGAAATAGAAACATGGATATGAACAGGAACAGGAATAGGAATATGGATGTGAACAGGAACAAGAACAGGAACAAGAATATGGATGTGAACAGGAATAGGAATAGGAATAGAACATGGATGTGAACAGGAATAGGAACAAGAATGATAACACAGATAGAAATAGTCAGAGGAATCAAAAAATTTAGAAAATAAGGGAAGAGGATAAAGGTAAAGAACAATGCCTTTTGGGAGTAGAAATACTCCCACCCCAGAATTAACCACCTCAAAAGGAGGTGGGGGAGGGGCTAAGCTAAGAGGCTCATTCTTAGCCTCGAGCCCCAAAGGTGACCCTTTGCCATTGATGTCAAAGGGGGAGAGATTTGTGTAATGGGGAGAGATTTGATATTTGAGAGAGCATTGAGCCAGGGGGAGCAATGTCCTAGGGGGAGCAGAATAAAAAGAAAGGTCAAAGTTTTAGTAAAAATAATATGGGTTGCCATCAATGACAAAGGGGGATATTGTTGGACATTTTGAGTCCCTAAGTCAAAGTTGTCATTGATGTCAAGATGCCAGTGATAGCTCTTCTCCAGTTTGAGTGCAAAGTTTAATGGAAGTCATAATGGGTCAAAATATCTTCAGTGAACACCCAAGAGCATGGGTCAGAAAGTGGTTTTACTTCTTCCAAAGAAGCATTTATCCGAGATAGCGAAAAGGTATAATATTATAATTATTATTATAATATTATTAAAGTGACTTTGAGAAAACCCAAATAAAATATTTATAATTTTGATTATAATATTTTATAAATAAAAGGGTTTAAGTATTCTTTATAAAACCCAAGGTTGGGTTTAAGGCAAACGTTTCAAAGCTTGATGGCAATTTTATTTACCCAAACCTAAATTTGGGTTGGTTTTAATTAAAGGCATTCGAAGCCTTTACCATCGACGTCTTATTCCATGCTCATGTGTCGACGTTGAAATCCATGAAGGCTTGTGTATATATACACCAAAGTTTGCATTCAAAAAATGATAATCGCTCCTAATGTTTTTGAAATAGCTCTATGCCCGATTTATTCATTCATGCATGCGATTTGAGGAGAGGACAAAGCATTTTGTCCTTTAGCGCCAAGTGGAAGGTTACACGTGGAAGTTGAAAGCTCATTCTCATTGGGCATGGTGGCTCGGTGGTAGCGCTTGGCTTGCGGAAGCGTGGAGGCAGGAAGGTCCTACATTTGATCCACGTGAGGCATGGTTCATGCTTGGTTTTTGAGCACCAAAGGAGGCACCATTTTGTTCATCGAACATTACGCATGGAGGAAGTTTTGGAGCACGTGGTGCTCATGGGTTTCAAACGTGTGCCTAGCACACATGGATGGCAGCCATGACTAGGGCACGCGAAGGGAGGTTGACGTGGGTTCAAGCCCCACTTGAGGCTAAGGTACTTAGAATTAAATTAAATTTTTATTTACCCTAAGTTTATTTCCTAAGGTGAAAAGGGTAGAAAGAGGGGCATTTGTGATATTTACTTGCATAGTAAAAGTGTCTTAATTATGGGAGAAATAAGGATTGTTAAGTTATTTTTCTGAAGTACCTTATGCCATTAATTAATTTTGGAGGTATTGATATTTGAGATTTATTATTTTAGGAGTAATAAGGAGTTTGAGTAAAGTCTTAGTTAAATTTCTATTAAGACTTTTAAGCATTATTTTTGTATAAGGGTTTTTCTATTAAAAGAAGACTATGGTGAATGTTATTTTTGAGTTGGAGTAATAAGGTGTATTTTGGGTCATCATTTTGCATTGTGTTATTATTAAAGTCTTCTAACCCTTATTGAGATTGGAAAAGAGAAATTTGTGAGTGTGGCAGATTTGTGAGATCAACTCCTTGTCAAGCAAAAAGGTATGAGCAAATTCTTCTTTGGTTGTGTTGGTTGATTGGATTTCTTGAAAATTAAGTTTGGAGTGAAAAGGATTTGATTAGGGTTTCCTTTTCGAAAGTGTATGAGTTAATGCTTCAAGGTTTTCTAAAATTAAGAGTTGTGGTTAAAACCTTGTTTGATAAGCATGGTTGTTGAAGTGAGTTGTTATGCAAAGAACTTGAACTAGGGTTTGAAAAGATCATGAGTATCATTATTATGTGAAGATTGATTTATTAGCATTGTTGTTGAAGCCATTGGATTGTGCAAAGAACTTGAACTAGAGTTTGAAAAGATCATGAGTATCATTGTTATGTGAGATTTGTTGTTGAGCATTGTTGGAAATATTTTGAGTTGGATGATACATGCTTGGACTAGGGTTTGTGAGTAAGAGTTGTTTCTTGAGTGATTGGTTGAGTAGAGTTGATTGAACCTAGTCAAGTGGATGTATGAAGTGATTGTTCAAGTTCCATAAAACAAACTATTCTATATTCTGATTTGAGTTGTGAAAGAGATTGAGTTGTGAGAATAGAACATATTGAGTCTCTAAAATTCTCTTTATTTGTTATAAAAGATTGATTAAACTAACAATTCTCTTTATGCTTCTATGAGATTGAGTTGAGAAAGTGATTGAGTTTTGAGTATAGAACATATTGAGTCTCTAACAATTCTCTTTATGCTTCTATGAGATTGATTTGAGTTGAGAAAGTGATTGAGCATTGAGTATAGAACATATTGAGTCTCTAACAATTCTCTCTATGTTTCTATGAGATTGGACAAGTTCTGTGTGGACTTGTTAAGTTGATTTGAGGTAAGTCTTTGAGAAGACTTGTGGACTGATTTTGTGTGAGCTTTTGTGGAAGCTTACAATACATATTTGGTTAAGTCCTAGAGAGGACTTATTGAGCATATTTGGACAAGTTATATGTGAGCTTGTTGAGCATATTTGAGCAGGTTCTGAGTGGACCTATTGAGCAGATTTGAGCAGGTTTTGAGTGGACCTATTGAGCATATTTGAGCAGGTTCTGAGTGGACCTATTGAGCAGATTTGAGCAGGTTCTGAGTGGACCTATTGAGCATATTTGAGCAGGTTCTGAGTGGACCTGTTGAGCAGATTTGTGCTAGACCGACTGGACTGTGTTTAGTGTAGATTTGAGTGGACTTGTGCTAGACCGACTGGACTATGTTTAGTACAAGAGTTGAGCAGAGTTGTGCTAGACCGACTAGACTGTGTTTAGTACAGAATTGAGATAGAGCTTTGGAGGTGACAGAGAAGAGAGGACAGTAGTCTCCAGTGGATAGAGATCCATCAGCCAGGGTAGTGAGGATAGGTCTTCTGAGTGGGGACAAGAGTCTTCAGTGGAGAGAGATCCACAAGCCAGTGTAGTGGAGGCAGTAGTCTTCTAGAGGATCACCAACCAGAGTAGAGGAGAAGGAGTTCTCCTATGGATAGAGATCCACAAACCAGATTTAGGGGATCAACATCTCCTTTGGATAGAGGTCCATAAACATTGTAATAGGGAAAGGATTCCCAAGAGATTAACTAAGAAAGTTTTAGTAAAATATTTTCTCCGTGGAGTAGCCCGCATTGGGTGAACCACGTAAATTGTGGTGTCTCTATTGTGTGTGGTGTTGTGTACATTGCTTTGATTACTATTGTTGATATTGCTATCTTTACATTGCATATATTGGTTTGAGAGAAAAAGTAAAAAGTGGTCTTATACTGTTCACCCCCCTCTCAGTATAAGCTTGTGTTCTTCACTTTATTGGGTTCATATTGTTCTTCTTCACCTAAAGAACTGCTCAATTCATCTATCATAGTTATATATTTTCTAATACTTTGATTTTTTAGGTTAATCATATGCTTGTGATGTCCTTTCTTGAATGTAATGTGATCCTTTTCCTAGTTGTGATTAAATTTGGCCACTTGCAACAAGTATCTCCCTATTAGTTCATAATATGCAAGCTTTTGCATCATAATCAAGATGAATTTTTTATAAGCTATTATTACCTTATATTCTATCAACACTCCCTTAGTCTTAATTTCATACTAGTCAGCATCATACAACCTAAAACATGGTGCCCACAAAAATTGAATCTCGATCTCTCCCAAAGTTTTCTCTAGTAGCATATTAACAATGGACCCCCCTTCCATAATAACTTGTGTTAACTTATGCCTTAGTATCTCCATATAGACGAATGCTAGTTTCTTTCCAATATTGATCATTAATATAGTCATATCCATAAAGTAATCCTTATTATTTGCTTCTTGTATCAATTGTCTTTAGACTTCCATCATCTTTTGTGGTTGCATCTCATCTACCATCATCTTATGTAGGGATGGTATGGCCGTAAAGACTAAGCAAACTAACCATTTTGATTTCTACAATTTTATTAAAAAAATTTGCTACCATATTTTGTACTAATGCTTTGTCTTCTAAATCACTTGGCTCCTTTAATTCTTTCTACTCTGCTAGCCTTATTTGTTTAGCCTTCTTCACTTCTTCAATTACCATTTTTACCTCTGCCATATCTCTTTCTCTTTAGTAGGTTCTAGGTAATTTTCCTTCTTATTCTGAATCTGTTTCATGACTAATACTTCTTTTGTTTCCTTCCTCCTTTATTGAGGGTATATCAATGTTCAAGAAATTAGTATTGTATGAGTCACTTGTACTCAATTTCTTAGGATATTTAACCTCCTTGTGGTTACCTGTACCAAACCATATATACATGTGTGTAGCATTATTTTGTGCTATCTCATTTGTCTAGGGAGAAGGAAAAATATTTGTAAAGCACCCCCACTATTGGTAATTATAACATTCTATAATTGGTCTTCCTTTTGAATCATACTGCAATTTAATTTGACCTCCTTGTTGATTGTCTTGATAAAGCCTTCCTCCTATATGGTTATTTTTATAACCTTCGATGGTTATAACTAACTTAGAATAAAATAGGTGTAAATTCTATGAAATTATATTGATATTCAAAAAGGGATTACAAGTGTTCCTTTTCATAAATATGCCTTAGAAGGCTACAAAACAAGGGTTCAACATGGTGAATGTCTCTTTTCTTGAAGTTAACTATCGACTACATCCTGGATTGGTCTTCCAATGATCCTCAAGGGGGTGTGGATCTAGTGCATACATGCCATAGTTCATCAAATTGTTCTCTAAACTTTTTTGAGCTGTAAAATGGGATTAGTCTGTTTGAGGACCTATCATAGATTTGATCCCATAGTAATGAAGACAAATGACACTAAACAAAGTAGTAAAAAGCATGTAAGAAGTTATTGTAAATGACCAAAAATGATAAAAATAATAAAATATACCTGCAAGGAGGGTTTTATAACTTTATGTCTACTGAAAGTGCACTCTAGTCAGAGTCGCACCCTACCTAGCGATTGGATCTAGTTGTTGGGTACCTAGTAACTAGGACTGTGATAGTATATTTATGGATTTGTTAGAAGATGATGTTATCCTGTGACTATAGCAGCTCCTGGTTGGCACCGGATATGCTCTTGTACCTTTCAAGACCTATCAAAATGGGATACAAGAGGGTACAAATGGTGTATATATCATGGTGATAAGATTTTTTATGGATTATTGATTGATATATAGAATTTTGATGTAATTTTCGTAGTGTTCTGTTATGTTGAAATGATATGGATAGATTTAGGAGGAAAAGTACTCATATTTATAGCTTTGGAGAGCTTAGGGGGTGATGTGTCTCTTGTGAGGTGGCATTAAGCCTGGGTTATATCCCAACCATGGTTAAGTTAAAGGGTGAGGTGGAAGGTGAATCATCCCCTCACATACCCTGAAAAGGAATCTTCTAAATATCTAGGAATATCCCATGTACACACATGTGTGACCAAGGGTTGAGGTTAACCCTGATTAGGTTGATCTTAGGTTAGGTTATGATTAAGTTAAGCATCTTTTAAATATCTTTACTAAGTGGTGGGTGTACACATGTGTGAGGATAATATTAGTGTTAATTATACTTAATCCTCATTAACATGTGTTTAAGTCATAAAGTGCACTTTAATGATAAAGTGAATTTTAAATCAAGGTTAGAGTTACCATGATTATACTTTTTGAAGGTGGTCACATGAGAACCATGATTAGGCATAGGAAAGGGCTTAGATGGCCTAAAGGGGCTTATGGAGAGCCCTTTTGATAAATGTAAAGTTTTTTGAGATTAATTAATGTAATTTGGTGGCTTTTGCAAATTAATTAACCATGAAGATGAATTTGCGACCATGTGTGACTTTTAGGTGTCTACATTTACCCCTTTTTGTACTACAATGTGTGAAGACATAGGGCAATGCAAAAATTTTATGACACCAGAATATGATTTGATTTTGGAAAAGAAAATAAGAATTGGTGATGGAAGATTGTGGATGAGTGTGGCTTTTGTCATGCCACAATGATTTTTGAAAGAGTAGACGTAATATTACCTTACTTTCGTGATCAGTTTAAGATGCCCCAATTATGGAGGGGGTGAATGTCTTTGAAACTATACCTTTGATACTTCATTGAGCTTGATTATGACTTGATGAACTGTCTACCCTTGGTAGGTTTTTCTCAGATGCTTCATTCATGAATGGTCTTATGATTGTCATTCTTAGAGAAGTAAATCCATGATCAACCTAAAGACTCAAGTATTTGTGGTCCATCAAATATTTATTTGAATTGGATTTTTCATGAGAATATAATTTTTTCTTTTGTGACGCCCCAACAAAGGGCATAGAATGATCTTTGGCAAAGGTTCTTAGATAAACATAATTTTCAGTATTGAGTGTTTGGTTATTGATCATGTGTAAAGCGCATTTTATGATATGTCTACCCCCACAAGCGATGAGGCAATGAGAGGTGAAAATGAAGTGGAGATGAAACGTATGATATATTGATTAGTGAAGTGAAAAAAGTGATAAAATGGGATGAAAATGAGAGAATTATGTAGCAAGGGTATGATGGAGAAATGGAGAATCATCTAGGGTACCTTGGGGTAAATTTTGATACAATTTTGACTTGGTTTTTGGGTACCTAGCAACTGAAGTGGGTCGTTGGGTACCTAGTGACTACAAGGAGTCGCAGGGTACCATGCAATCAAAAGTTGCAAATAAAAAAGTCATGATTGTGAGGCGCGTGCATCATTTATGCACCTACAAATTATCAAAATACAATGATAGGAGAGTGAGTTATGTGTTGTTGGAATCACAATGCGAATGGAAAGATGGTAGGTCAAGCTAGATGTGATGGCGAGAGAGTGGCATCGATAAAATGGTTTCTAGACTTGCGTACTTTATGAATTTTGGAAATTTTAAAAAGCACCCTATGACCTTTTAATATATGCATGAAGTAGATTGAAAATGAGGGTGTAGGATTGTATGCATATGAAAGTGAAATTGCATCGATGCCTGTGCATGTGTGCATTATTTTCTTTTATGATGTTGATTATTATTTTCAAAAAATGCACGATTTTCAAGAAGCATGTGTGTGAAATGTATTTTCGTGCTTGTTGTTTATTCATGAGATATTTTATGGAAATTTGTTGCAATGGATGAGAACATTAGCCAAATTGGTATCCAAAAATGCCATTTTTTTGTTTGCATGGTGTGGCATGTTTTTCGAGATGCATGAATGAGAGTTTTTTGAGTAATTTTGCATGAAATTTTGTTATGTATGGACAAATGAGCCAAATGGGTATCCAAAAATACCCTTTTTTTGTCAATGTGTGATATAGAATGTTTTATGATGTTTTTGCATGAATATGTGTTTGAGGCATGTGGGAATGTTGTGTGTGAAATTTTTTTCTATGGGAGGTAAAATAAGTAAATGGGTACCCCACAGCCTGATTCGATCACTAGGTACTCTGTGATCTTGAGATTACATTGATTTTTTTGTATTTTGAGATGCCACTGGGATGAGGGCATATTGTGAATTATTGTATGTATGAATTGAGTGTTTGTGTGTTCTTATTTTCATGATTTTGTACTAAGAAAAATATGTGTGTGTGAAACAGGTGCCAGTGGAGATTGATTTGAGGTATCAATTTCATCCAGTGTTGGAGGACCTAAGGGATGACATCGAGGATGTAGACTTGTAGTGGGTGCAAAATGTGGGGTTACATAGAGTGTATAATATGAAGGTGATACACTACGATCATGCCTATGTGGAGGTATTCTATGAGTGTTGGGATCCTAATCGTAATACCTTACATCTCTCAACAAGAGAGATGATGATTATATTAGAGGATGTATATAGGATATACAAATTACTTGTGGAGGACTTGACTATGAGTGTCACGGGGTAGAATCAGTAGGATATGATGTTACGATGGTTTTTGGGTGATAGGTGGTAGGAGGTGAGAGTATCCATTTGTGGAGTATACTATGAGCAATATTGGCAAGAGAAGAGGATTACTCTAATGCATCTGGTGGCTATGATGTTGATAGCCAACCATGTGATGCTAGATGTGTTGGGATGTTGATTCATGTGGAGGTTGATGGGTGTGTTATGTGACATGGTGGACCATGGACATCAGTATGCATGGGTTCTAAATTTGTTGACATAGAATTATAGAGAGTTTCAGGAGTGAGGTAAGCTAGGCGATATATAATGAAAGTGGGTGTGCTCCTCCAGGTGTGGGGATGGGAGCACATTATGGTAGAGAAACTAGAGAGGTTGTCGTATAGAGCATATGAATTTATGGGTACAATTGTACCCTATGCATTGCAATGGTGGATGGATATGGAGGAGTGGCTACATAGACCACATGAGGGATAGGTATTATATTATAGGGATGTATTCAGTTGATTAAATCCTGATCATATTTATTGGTAACCTTGGAGGGGAGCACCTGATTAGGATAAGGTAGGATGGGAGTTGATATGAGTGAGGCAAGGTCGATGGGTGATTGGACGAGAGGTGATGCAGGTAGAGTAGATCTCATTCAGTCATATGTTCTAGTAGTTTGGATTATGCTATGAAGTACCAGAGGCACCTATTGTGATTATATGGATGAAAGGAGAGCCTGGGTGAGCACCTATAGTGACACCCATCAATTTAGTTATTGATATTGATATAGATATCCCTAATGTGTATTATGTGATAACCACCCTAAGGTACAAGGTATGGTGGGAAACTTAGAGTTGCGAGCTAGGAGTAGGCATGATAGACAGATATGTAGAGGTTATAGTAGCTAGGGTAGGTTATGGATTAGGGTGGATTAGAGGGGATGCCAAGGGTGAAGGAGGTAGTCCTAAAGGATATTCGATGGTAGGGGTGAGTAGTCCCTAGTAGATAGTGATGGTATCTACTGATATGGGGGGTGTGGGACCTAGCAGTCCTTATCAAGAAATGATGAATCCTAATGATGGGGTAGATGGAGAGAGTGAGGAAGAGTTAGATATGAATCTACTGCGATGGGTGAAGTAACACGTGGTGAGGGGTGATGTCCCCATAGGGATATGGGAGGATCCAACCAGTGGTCTTGAGAGGCTAGGTACTCTTGCTTTTGGTGGGATAGACTTGTCTATCTATCTATGCAACATTATAAATATCTATGAGAATATTGATATGTTGTGGGATAGAGTACGATAGGTGGAGAGTGCGCTAACCCATCAAGATATGGCATAGTCATAGGAGCAAGCCACTCATATAGGAGAGAGTGATGGTGTAGTGATAGGGAAATTAGAGATTGAGAAATAGGTGGCCCAAATGAGAGGGCATATGGACATTGTGGAGGCCAACATGGAGGTATTGCAAGAGGAGGTTGCGTAGGAGTGAGCTCAAAGGGATGAAATGGTTATCGAGGTATCTCAAATCTGAGAGGAGGCCACTTAGAGAGAGGCTCTAATAGTGGAGGTAGAGTGATTATGTGAGGAGGCTACTTAGAGGAAGATACATCATGAGGCCATGGTATTCGATGTAGCTCAACTACAAGAGGTGGCCATACAGTGAGAAGCTCTAGTAGTGGAGCTAGAGTGAGTACAAGAGGAGGCTACGTAGGAGAAGATACAATGAGAGACTTTGATGGTCGAGATGGATGTTATGCACCATAATAAGAATCACATGAAGGGTTTATTCCTTCAAGAGGGGAGGAAGGTTCATCTATTCAAGGTATGTTTGGTGGCTCATGGATTAGCATCCTAGAGGTGTCATAGTTAGAGTCATGATCCCATCAGAGCAAGAGTGGGTGATCAAAGAGATAGCCATAAGCAAGTAGATTTTATCCTATACATAGTATCTAAAGTGGATAGAGGAGATTATAGGAGCCTTTTGTCCCACACAAGGTGAGCGAGGAGATACATGATGAGGTACAGAGCTAAGGTAACCTATGGTATTGTATTGTTTTGTATTTTTTGATGTGGCAAGAGTGCCATTGATTTTGTAGATGATAACCCCATGTGGCTATGCATGATGTATTGTATAGGTAATGTAGCCTATGGGATATGCAATGATGTATATTGTACTCATATTTTTTATATATATGATGATGATATTTTTATGATTATATATTGTACAGTGGAATGCGTATGATGTGATGAATACGAATGATGTATGTGATGTATGAATTTGATTTTATTGACATGAGTGGTGCAAATGATGTATATTTGTGATGTGAAACACAAATTATTGAGTATGTATCATGTGACTTAATTGAGGATAAATTTTAGGTAAAATGAACCCAATGATTTCATGGAGATGCATAGATAAGTGTGTGTCCATAGAAGATAGCGAAATATGTGCATATGTGAAATGTGAGAATAAACCAGGTGATTTGTTATTTATTTTGCATTTGATTTAACTCACTGTGTGTTTTAAGGCTAAAAAAAATGAATGGGGTTGTGAAATAATGACCCAAATATGCAATGAGTAGGTATGAATTGTATGAGCTAACATGCATGTATAATAAACACATGAATAAAATGTATCTAAGGATGATGTGTAACTGTAATGAAGAGACACTTGCTATAAGTAGAGGCAATGGTGATGTTGTTCACCCCTAATTATGAAGCATGAAAGATTTTTAAAAGAGTTTCTAGACACTCAAACAACATAGTGTGAACAATCAAATTCATCTAATAGTCATGCAATATCTTGTAGATATCTAGACTAGCCTAACTGAATCTAAGTCTATCATGGACCTGTGTGTGCACATGATGTTTATTTATCCATTTTGAGGGAGGTTGGACTAACCCATTGTAAACTTAGCCAAAGTAGATAGCTCATCCATAAGCACACAGTGATTTGTACAAGAGAAGATCGCTAATGTGATAAATGTGTCACCACTTGTAAGGCTATTCCACTGCTAGGCAGGCTCTTGGAGCCTATTTTTGGTAATTAAAATTACCTCATGATGTTATTTTGGACCTAAGGACTAAAGGGATTCAAGCATTTTGATAGTACTCTTGGAGGCTTTTCCTTTTGTTTTTTTCCCTGCTTCCTTTTGATTCTATTTTTATTTATTTGTTTATTTGTTTATTTTATGGGCATTGGCTTTTGTTATCTGTCCATTTTCTATTTTTTCTTATGCTTGTCCCTTTGTTTATCCCTAGGTTTATTTTGATCATGTAAATGATATTATGATCAATTGAAACCATTCACTAAATGGTGATGCTTACACAAGATGTTGTCTTCCCTAGAATCAAAATTTGCTTAAGATGTGAATGTGTGAGTGGTCCATGAATGACCTCAATTCAACTAGGGATAGCCTTAAAATCTTGTAGAACTTGATGATATTCAATACAAATTGATTAGACCGACTATGAATGGTTGAGCAATAGAAAATATTCCTATTATCATACAACTAAGAACAATACTGGAAACCACGATAGTTATTCTAGAAAATGTAATTTTAAATCCTCAAAGTACTACTATATGTGAACAATAGGTGGTAGATGCAAAAAACATGATGTGGACATGATTAAAAATAATGTTGATACTATGATATGTACAAGAGGACCTATCATGATAAAATATCTAAAATGCATGGTGGTAGATGACTGACATATTTGTGAGAGATACAAAGCAAGTGAGATAGATAAACACAAGTTGATGTGTCCTAATATGATGTCCAATGTGTTGGACGTGATCATGTAGGTGTATGTATAAATGCAACTAAGAGAATGTCAATGTGTCATAGAATCAACCATGAGTGATATATGTGAATATGTATGAAAGAGTGATGTGAGTAAGCCAAAGGTAGTAGATGCCTTTAGAATGGAGATATTGGCGAAGTGAAACCGAAGGGATTTGGTGCCTTTGGAATAAGTGGAGAAATCAAGCAAGTGCGTGAGATGAACACAAAGTGGTATATCCCTATATGATGTCCAATGTACTAGACCAAAGAGAATAGATGAGGAATAATATATAAGCAAAGATAAATGAGTGCCAATGTAAGGTTAAAGTGAGTGTGAATGATACGTATGAGACCCGATCAGGAAAGCAAAAGAAGGGAGAAGACAGAGAAAATAGAAATATAAGAGAAAAAGGAAAGAAGAAGATGAAAGAAAAATGAGGAAAGAAGAAAAGAAGTTCAAACTAAATTAAAAGTATGTAGTCACTCATAGCATGACCATACAATAATGAATTAGGATGGGAAAATAATAAGGGAAGAGAATAAGAGAATATTGAACCAATTCAAAGGTATGTAGTCACTTGAAGCATGACCATACAACACTGAGAGGGTTCTAGAGGAAAATATGGGGAAGTGAACAAAGAAGTAAAGGAAAACAAAAATGAAAAGAGATATGTACAGTGTAAAATAAGGGGATGTGGGAAGGGAAATATGAAACTACCCCCCAAGTATGATGAATGGGTTAGAAGAGGATGAACTCATACTCCTCTAATATGTACAAGAGAGGTGAATATGGAGAAAGACTGATAAGCAGTGAAGGAATGTACAAATACAAAGAAAGCAAGGGAAGAACCACGAATGCCACAAAGTGGGAAAACATGCTAAGCAAATGGGGGACATTGTCATGAAGATTGTGAAAGGCTAGCTACAAGATCAATGCAACTACCATATTGGTAATAAATGTGGTCTTAGACCTGATGAACCTAGTGTGATATAGATGAAGATGATGAAGTACTATTGAGCGATCATGATAGTGTATCTAGAGATGTGACTCACTGATGAGTGGAAGAGAGATAATGATGCATGTGTTGCAAGTCTTCTTCATCCATCATGTTATAAACTAGGTATTCAGACACATGACAAGTGTTTATATCATACCTCTACTAGCAATGATAAACATAGAATTGGTTTTCATTGTATCCCTTTGGTCTTAGGCAATGTTGTTCAATTGGTTTGATCTGGAGCAAAATGAGAAGCGTTGCATGGTGCAATCATTGCAAAGTGTGAGATAAAGGCTCAAGGAGAGCTGATATAGGATGATTAAATTGTATGGGATGTGATGACCAATTATGGGGCGGGTTAGGTAGAGATGGAATGGGTGCCTACCTAGGTTGTGGAGGATATTATTTTGGAGGAAGTGGGATGGGTGGAAGTGGAGGTATCGTAAAATTTGTTATGAATGAGTGATGAATGGATTCATGAAATTTGTAATGGCTAATATGTAACTCGAGATTATCGATACATGCAAATATGGGTTGCAAGTCAATAGATAAATATGATGATGGAGATGATTGTGCAAAGGTGAGACAGGTGGGAATGGCAATCATGGTGAATGGTGGCTGATATGAAATCAAATATGAAGATGAATTAGAGGAAGAAAGTGAGAATCGGGTTGATGAGGTTGTGATGATGTGGGTACTGATTGTGTGATGTGAAACAAAAATCAATATGAATGGGGAAGAGGATATGAAGCTGATGGTCAGGTATACTAACGATGATGCAAAGGAGATATACGTGGAGATGAGAGGATGGGGCTCGCATGTGAGCTCCAAGGTGAAATGATACAACTAGCCTAGTACTTGAGGTCACGATCATAGGATGAAATCCGATTAACTGACCTATGAGGTAGGCTCAAGGGATACCGATGGATGGATGGGATATCATTTGATGTAAAATAGAATAAATAAATGCTTACAATGAATAGGAGAGGATGTAGGTGGGTTTGTCTTGTTCAAATGAGAGGAAATTGATAAAAGGTCATCATCATAATGAGAGAGTACTGGTGGATCTATTTCACATGGTTGAGAAGATATGTGTGGAGGGTTTTTATTTGAACGTGAAGACATGGATGAATATCAAAATTGGGTAGAGGTAGTATCCTCTAGATGAATTGATGAATTATTTTATGAAGGAAATAGCGTAGGAGGAGTTTACATAGCTAGGAATGTATGTGTGTGGGAATAAACCTTAGGTAAGGTGACTAATTGGAGAATAAAAGAGTAAAAAAACCTTAGTTTCTACCAAATATGAGATAAAGACCTATCACAATGATGTTCTAGAAGTAACTAGACCTTTATGTGCAATAAAAATTTGGGTTGTTGGGTAGGGTGTGACTAAACTGGGTCACTAGGTACCTAGTGACTATGCTTGAAATAGACCATAGAGACTAAAAATTATTGGAACTATGTCTAGGGATGTATGAAATCTATTTTTATGGGTTTTACAACTTGTTTTATGTGTTTTGTGAGAAAAATCCAATCAATGATAAGAAACAAACATGTACAAGATAAATTTTGCAAAGTGTGTTTTGATGTTGGAATATACTTAAATTGAAATAAAAGTGGGTGTCGTTGATGTATCCTAATTGTAAAGGTATGTCATAGCATAGAACCTTTTACAATACCCAAAAGTGCATAAAATAGAACTGTGTCCAATAGGAAAAAGGTGAATAAGTGAAAGGCACAACTTACCTAAAAGGGGGAACTCAAAATGCTCTGATGAGTCTAAAATCCTCTTACAAAAAGAGGTTGCATTATATAATGTGTTGCTACTAGCCCAAATGGGTGGTTTCTTAACCCTCACATTTAAGGCATGCACAGTAATAATAACTACGTCCACTAATTATTTGTATAGCCCTATGGTAAATGGGCTTGCTAATCCTACCCACTCTGAGGGTCTCTCAAGAGTAGGGGATTTTTTGGTGATGAATTCTAGAAAACCATTCGCAAGGGACTACTAAGGTGTATAGGGGGCAAGTTGGTAGAAGGATATGAAAGCCAACATCACCAGTATAAAGTAGATATTGGTGATAAAATCCAATCTTGCCACTATTTAAGCTAAATGTGAAGTGTGTGTGTTCTAATCTAAGAAAGCAGAAAATGCCTTTTTATAAATGAAATGCTCTTTTTGAGAAAGAAAAACAATACAACCAAGATTGATGCAATATTTTTCTTCAAATTTTATTTTGTATTTGAAAATGAAAAATGCTTTGCAAACTAAAAAAAAATGCAATGAACTATGCACATTGATTTTTATAGAACTCGATATATTCATAAAATATAAACAAGATGATCTACAATATCTTCGAGTTTTTTTTATTTATGAACTAAATAGAGAGGTTCTACAGAGTTTACAGGTATCTCTAGCTCCTGTAAGTCCTTTTTGGATGGATTTTGATGATTTAATTACACTTTTGCTTTAGTCGTGGGGTATCTAGCGACTGATTTGGGTTGCACCATACCTAGTAACTATGGTAAAAATACACTTTTAGAGTGGATATAAATTTTGGTATAGTGAATCTTTTTGTAGACAGGTACCTGCAACCACAAAAATTAGTAAATCCTCTTCTATGGATACAATAAGTATCTAAATAAACTAAACATGAAATAAAACTATCTTGCAAAGGTGGTGTGATGTCGAATATTGCAATTGTACAAGATATAACAATTTTTACAAAGATGACACGGTGTCGAGTATTGAAAGAGTACAAGATATAGCAGTTTTGCAAAGGTGACATGGTCCCAAGTTTTGTGAATAATATTACAATATGGCATGGTGCTGAGTTTTGTAAGAAGGCTAGAAAAATCCAAGTGTTAGTAAAATAGCATGATATCAAGTTATGTTAAACATAAAATGGTATCCATATTAAAAAGTGGAGCGATATCAAATATTGCAATCACACTTACAATGTGGTGGGGTGCTGAGTTTTGCAAGAGGCCAATAGAATCAAGATGTTAGAAATGGTTACTTTTGCTTCTGATTCCTAAGGAATATGGAGGAGTAATGGAGGAGGAGAAAAAATGATATCATGGGAGGAATTTTAATATTGCAATCACACTTACAAGGTGGTGGGTACTAAGTTTTGCAATAGGCCAAGAGAATCAAGATGTTAGAAATGGTTACTTTTTCTTTTAATTCCTGAGGAATATGGAGGAGCAACGGAGGAGAAGCAATGGTGGCAGCAGTGGAGGAATTTAAATTGTTTAAGGTAGGAAGGAACCTCGTGAACCAGGGTTCTAGGATGCGATGGATGAGGATCCAAGAGTAGTAAGTCTCCTGATGAGATAGAGGATGGACAAGATTCCATTCTCGTTCAAGTTGTAAAATTATAGGGAATTTATCCCCCGACAAAGATCTTGACAAGGGGACCCATTTAGGAGTTGTGGGACCCAAAAATATCCTATATTTTGTAAAGTCTATCAAAGAAAAAATGAGTAATCTTTTTTATTTCCTCCCACCTCTCATCCTTGACAATAACAGATTAATCACTCCTTTAATCATCATGGATGGGTTTTTATTATTGAAAACATATTCCCTAGTGGGGAAGTTCATAGGCGGGAGGCTATACATAGAAACCATAAGGACATGGGCATTTTCCAAGTGGAGGATGGTAGGAAATATGGATATCATTATGTTGTCCATAGGGTTCTTCATCATCCATATTAATAAATAGGAATATGGCAGTCGCATCCTAACTGGAGGGCCATGGTTTTTAGGTAGGTGAAGCCTCTTCCTCATATCATGGGGGGAGGATTTCGACCCTGAAACACAAAGCATTAATACTACCCCCATTTGGGTCCACCTACTAAATATTCTAGCTTAGTTTTTTTATGAGTACTTATTAAAAGGGATTGCAAGGACTATTGGTGAATTAGTAGTGATTGACCACTCCACTTTGGCTTGGTTGAGAATGACCCATGAAAGAATATGTGTGAATGCTAATCTGGAATTTGAGCTTCCCACGTTTGTGGAACTTGGATATGAAATGTATTTGAGGAAGTAGGCCATTGAATACAAGAACAAGCTAGTATTCTGTGTGGAGTTCCGAACCTAGGGCCGCCTTAGAAATCAATGCCCAAACTTGGTGATTTCAAAATAAGCATCAAAGAGACTCGATCCAAAAGGGTTTAATGAAAAAGGGTACACTAGGAATCAAGGATTCTAATTTTTAACAAACACAGGATTCTACATGCAATCAAGGAGTGGCCAAAACAACAAATATCAAGGATCTTAGTCCCAAAAATTAGAAAAATGAAAGCAATAGGTCTCATGTCAGGTAGAGCCAAAAGAATAGGTAAGCCCTTCAATATCCAAACACAATAAATTTGAAATACTAGCTGAGTATGAGGTCAAATAAAACAAAGAAGGATCAAAGAAGGCCTATTTAAACCTCCTAGTAAGCCTAGAGTCCCCATCAATATTAGGGCCCTCAAACGTCCCCTCAATGTGCCCTCCCCTAAAATTCCCTTACGACATGCCCCAAAACCTAACGAAATATAGACAAGTCATGGATGAAGAAGTCACTAGGACTAAAACCATTGAAATGATGGTGAGTGATGACTATGTTAGCCCAGTCCTACAGTAAATCAACACTCTCAAATTTAGCCCAAAACAAAGAAGGAGTCCAATGAAATCCCCCATCGATTATGGTAGTGAAAAAAGAGAGGTATTATTTCAGTTGACAAACAGTTCAGAAGAGGACTTGCTGATGAAATTGCAAACGGGACTCAAAAGACACTTTTTTCTTCAATTATCACCAACCTCAAAGATGATAACAAATTCAAAAAACCTCCTCCACCTCAGGATAGGGGGAGAGGGAAGAACTCCAAATAGTATAAATTAATTTCCTCTTATGGAATGTGAGAGGCCTTAATGGCCTAACCAAAAAAAGAGTGGTTAGTTCATTAAGGAGAGAAATTAATCCTACAATTTTCATGATACTAGAAACAAAAACTGATGATGTGCTATCAAAAGAAATTACCACTAAAATATGGAAATATGGGGAAGTTACCTTCAGTTAGGCTAGAGGAGCCTTAAGAGGACTAATGTGTCTATGGAACCTGAGGAAGTTGGAAGGAAAAATCATTCAATCTAATGACTGGGTGCTGAGTGTTTTCTTTCACGACATGGACAATAACTTTTCCTGTATCCTGTCAAACATTTATGCTCCTAATTCTCTTCAAGGAAGAGAATATTTATGGGAATCTCTAAGCAACATGAAAGATGCATTTCATAATATTCCTTGGATTGTTGTAGGGGACTTCAACATGCCCCTCTATCCTTTAGACAAAAGAGTAGGGATAGGATTACCCAACAGAAGTATGGATGGGTTCAACGAGTTCATAAACTCCAATGACCTAATGGATGCGAATCTCAAAGATGCCAAGTTCACATGGATCAACAGACGATCGAAGAACCAAATTATTCAAGAAATATTGGATAGGTTCTTACTATCCCAGGTGGTCATTACAACGTTTAGAGATACAACTCTTCACTCTTTGCCCAAGATTACATCTTACCACAGTCCTATCCTATTATAGTTACATAAGACCCATCCTTTCAGAAGGCCCTTTCGGTTTGAAGAAATGTAGATAAAACATCATGATCTAAGAGACTGTATTAACCAATGGTGGCAACACTCTCTTTAGGGGATCACATATTTTAAACTTTCCCAAAAACTAAATATTGTCAAATACAATATCAAAGTTTAGAACAAGGAGATCTTTGGGAATCTATTTAAAAATAAGCAAGTCGTGCCCGAAATACTATCCTACATCAAGAAGAAAATTCAAAATTGAGTATTTAATGAAGCTACCAGGACAGAGAAAAAACACTATAGTTGAATACCACAAGATCCTGGTTTGTGAGGAAATATTTTGGAGGTAAAAGTCGATCTCTGTGGCTCAAACATGGGGATTCAAACTCCAAATTTTTCCATGTTACAACTCTAAGGAATAAAAGCAACAACAATATTAGGGAGTTAGTTAAATGGGATATATATTCGACTCAAAACATCCATGAGATTAGAGATGAATCATTCTCTTAATTTAGCTCCCTCCTTGGAGACAAGACCCCTTGTCTGGACACAGCCAAAGAGTCCATGCTACAATTTATTCCTTAGTCCATAACTAGTTATATCAATGCAAAACTTAATATTCCTTTTACGGATGAGGAAATCAAATGAGCCCTATTCTCCATGGACCTTGATAAGGCCCCAAGCCTAGACAAATTCCCACCCCATTTTTTTCAAACCTTTTGGGACATCGTAGGGTCAGATGTGTGTTTAGCCATCAAAGAATTCCAATCTTCCAAGCACATCCCCCATAGTTTTAATTCAACCTTCATTGCTCTCATTCCTAAAGGGTCTGCTCCCAATTCTAGGGCAAACAATGTCTAGGGCAGACTTATTATGGAAGGTGACTCGCTCAATATCATAAACCTCCTTAGAAACAATAAAAATTTCCCTTTGAGGATTGAGGTCTGCATCAAAGAAGATAGGATACTGTTAGGTTATATAAGTGATATGATAATCCAAGACGCTTTTAGAGAGTCCAACAAGGTAGCAAACAAGCTGGTAAATGAAGGAGATATTTTAGATAGACTGATTACGTGGACCTAGGGAGTATCATGTGATGTGGAAGTCCTAATTCAAAATTAAAGGAGATGATGTGGTTTATGAACACCGGGTTAAATATAATGTTTCCAAAAATCATTCAAGATGGTCCTCGCTCTCAGGCCCTAAGGATAAAATTTCATCTTTGTATTTTTTGGCTTATCAGGCTTTCAAGAATGGGTAGCCTTAAGAAGTGTAGAATCAGGTATGTTTTCAATGGTCATGTTGATAAGGCGGTTGGAAATCACCTCAGGAGTGCTAATAAATGTTGGGCATGGTCCTGAGGTGAATATTTGAAGCACCCATATCATGCGCTTAGCATTGTCACCTGTTTTGAAGGCATAATATTTCTCTCCAGACCTATATTTTCAAATCTACCCATGATTCTAAAGCATATGAATCCAAAAAATTATGCTATCTTGAATTTTGGCATGAGATTTTTGCTGATTAAGGGTGCCACATGGATCATCCTCCAAGTGTACTCTAGTTTGATTCTCATCCCTATGCATGGAACCATCGTCCAAGATAATTCACATTCTAGCCAATATTGTATCCAAAAGCTTCTTTATCCTTCTATTAAAAATCAACTTTGGTTTTTGTCGAAGGCTATTCCACGTATAACGGATACTAAGAGCATTTGCCTCGTAAATTTCCTAGTGGTTTATAGCAAAAATGCATGCGAGGACACCATGACATTTGTGGAGTCGAGTTGTGTTGAGATGGAATCCTTGGCAAAATCCATACTCACTAAAAGGGGCTTCACTCCTTTATTCAACCTATTTTTTGGGGTTGAGCGTGGTCACCATGGCAGTGTTGGAGTCGTGGGATGGAGGCAAAGTGGTGGTTCATGATCAGGAGTTCATCATCGATGTTAATTTGCTAGAAACCATCATAGTACAAGAAGTCAAAGGCATGTAGATTCATAAGGAGAAGAATAATTGGGAGGTGGATCTCAAATAAATCAAGGACAACTCCAGAATCTACAAGGAAGCCAAAAATGGTCTACTACGGACTGACCTCCCCACCCCATAGAATTCTATTATCAATAATATAATGGATTTTATTACTACTAAGGACCCTAGCAAGGTTCTCATTAGTTTCCATTATACCTTTTTCAATTTATTTCAAGACATAAACCCAATCAACATTCTCCATTTCCTATTTAATTCAATCAATTACACCATCAATTCCTATAGGAAGAAGAAAGGGGCTGACATTCCCATCCAACAGGACTTGTACCAGATAATTTACGGCCACGTTCTGGCCAATTCCTCCCAAAGTGACCCCCCCATCATTCCCCAAGATGAATTTTCCAAAGGCATAGACAACCCTAGACTTCCTAAGCCATATGGGGCATCCCTAGCCAAGAAAAGGGTGGTGGAGTTTCCAGCCAAAGGAGGTATTGCTAGAAAAATACTGAATATCGAGGACCTCAAAGGCCCCACCATATCCTCACTGCACCTAAGGAACAAGAAAATATAGGAGAGCTCAAAGATCCTTGAGGTGGAATCCAAGGATGAGGATCTTGATCCTACCAATTTTATCTTGAAGTGCTACATCGTCATGAAATCCTCAAATATTATCCAATAGATAAAGGGTCTTCATGATGCATTGAACAACCTATTCTTCCATAAAGGCTATCAGGGCCAAGGTGAGTCCAAGACAGTGGAGGCCAACTCTGAGGTAGAGGTGAAGGAAGAGGTAAAGGATGATGAGAAGAACAAGGAAGAAGATGAAGACCTCAAGGAGGCTTAAGCTAGCGTGTCATGCTTCATCCTATTGGCTGCCATATGTGGAGCCAGTTCTATTTTTGGAAATTATATTTTTGTTGCCTTTTTTTTTCCTATAGGATGTCTGGGTATCCTATTTTACATACGAGAGGAGTTATACTAAGTATGGTTAGTGGTATTATAGGACCGAGGGTCCTTAAATTTGTAAGGTTTGTCTAGTTCAACTTCCAATCTATTTTTTGTAAAAAGGTTTTGGATCAATCGATAAAAAATTGTATCTAATGAAATCCTTAAATTATAAAAAAATGTTAGAAATGGTGGTACAATATCAAATATTGCTAAAAACAATCTCACAAGGTGACATGATACCAAATTTTGTAAGGGTTCTATATTCATAAATAAATATTGATATAACTTTGATGATGCCAATTTCTTTAGGCAGTCTATAGCCGCGATGATTGTCTTTTTTAGTAAGGGGGGTAGCAATCCTATACAGGGGTAAATCAGTCCCCCAGACTTACCTACAACATTGTAGTTGTTGTGGGTTGTATTAGAAGTGGATTCTACACCATTTTCATGAGTTTTTGTTTTAGTCATAGGGTACCTAACACCTTGATGGGTCACACCCTACCTAGCAAACAAAATTTGTAAACCAAAAAAATAGCTATCTCAGGTTTGAGTTGAGTTTTCAAGGTTTTGTAAGCTTATGGGTGGTTTTTGGAGCTTCTACAATACAGAAAATAATTAATATTAGCTAACCAATAATATGAGATAGCTAACAAGAAATAAAGCAAGTGGGGTTCCCATCGGGTGTGCCAGAATGAACTTAGAGGAAAACGGATGTAAAGTTTATAAAATTATATTGATATTCAAAAAGGGATTACAAATGTTCATTTTCATAAATCTACCATAGAAGGCTAAAAAGCAAGGGTTCTTCATGGTGAATTTCCATTTTTCTTAAAGTATACTATCGATTACATCCTATATTGGTCTTCCCATGATCGTCAAGGGGGTGTGGACCTAGTGCCTCTAAATATGTTTGACCTACAAAATGGATTTTTGTATGTTTGGGGACTTGTCATAGATCAAATCCCATAGTAATGAATATAAATAACATTGAATAAAGTAATAAAAGGTATGTAAGAAGTTGTAAATGACTAAAAATAAAAACAAATAGTAAAATATACATGCGAGGGTTTTGTAACTTTTTGTCTACTAAAAGTGCACTTTGGCTAGAGTTGTACCCTACCTAGAGACCAGATCTAGTCATTGGAAACCTAGCAACTAGGATTATGATAGTATATTTTTGGATTTGTCAGAAGATGATGTTGTTCCATGACTGTTGCAACTCCTAGTCAATGCCAGATATGCTCCTATACCTGTTGAGACCTATCAAAATGGGAGAAAAGAGGGTAAAAATGGTGTATATGTCATGGTGATAAGATGGTTTATGGATGACTAATCGATATGTAGAATTTTGATTTAATTTTGGCAAAGTTATGTTATGTTGAAATGATATGGATGGATTTAGGAGGAAAAGTACTCTTATTTAGAGCTTTTGGAGAGCTTAGAGGGGGGTGAAGTGTCCCTTATAAGGTAGTATTAACCTTGGGTTAGATCCCAACCATGGTGAGGTTAAAGGGTGAGATGGAAGGTGAGTCATCCCCTCACATACCCTAAAAAGGAATCTTCTAAATATCTAGAAATATCCCATGTGCACACATGTGTGAGAAAGGGTTGAGGTTAACCCTGATTAGGTTGATCCTAGGTTAGGTTATGGTTAAGTTAAGCATATTTTAAATATATTAACTAAGTGGTGGGTGCACACATGTGTGAGGATAATATTAGTTTTAATTGTAATTAATCCTTAGTAACATGTGTTTAAGTCATAAAGTGCACTTTAATGATAAAGTGACTTTTAAACCAAGGTTAGAGTTACCATGGTTAGACTTTTTGAAGGTGGTCACATGAGAACCATGATTAGGTATAGGAAAGGGTTTAAATGGCCTAAAGGGGTTTATGGAGAGTCCTTTTGATAAATGTAAAGTGTTTTAGGATTTTTTAATGTAATGTGGTGGCTTTTGAAAATTAATTAACCGTGAAGATGAATTTATGACCATGTGTGACTTTTAGGTCTCTACATCAACTTATACATTTCCTTGAGGTTTCAATTTTTACTCATTCCCTTGGATTTGTTGGAATATATTACATTATTTGGTACATACAAATGTACCATCATGGGTACATCTATATATTAGGAAAGAGTATCTTATATTAGGATTTACTTTATGCAATGTAATGCACAAGTGTGCAATGATATTTTAGCAATGTAAATGTGCATAGTTGTCCCTATGTACATGTGTCAATAGAGTTGGAAGGTGAAGAGTCATAGGAAGAGTGATGGCGAAGAAACTTCCATATGAAGAGTCACATTCCATTCTATATATGGATGTATTGATGTAAAAGAGATATAGCGAAGGACAAAGAGTCACCTATGTAAGCAATGGAAGGTGATGTAATATGATGTATTTTGAGCTCTTCATTCAATAAACATTTTTTAGTGTTTTTGATATCATTAGCATTATTTGAGTTATTATATAGTTTATTATGAGTTTATATGCTTGATTTATCATCATTATTATATATTTCATATTGCAATTGTACTATTGATCTTGAGGAAATATTATTTTGAGTATTTACTCATCAAAAGATAACAGTGGTATCAAATCCACAAGGGATCACCATTGCTACTATTAATCTGAATCTCACTACATATTTGCAAGCCACTATGCATTGTTGCATGCAAACATCATTATTTTGGGATTGTTTTATAGAAGTCATAATATAGATCAAAAACAAAGAATATTTCTACTGGTTAAGAAGAGACCAATAATGATAAAGGAATTACCTTTAGAAAAGAAACCAGAGAAGATAAAGGAATTACCTCTGGAAAAGGAACCAAAGAAGATAAATGAATTACCTCTAGAAAATGAACTAGAGAGGATAAAGAAATTACCTTTGGAAAGAGAAACCAAATAAGATAGCATTTCTCACTGTGTTGAAGAAAACTTAGTGATATTTAAGGGCATACCTATTCCAAGAGCAAAATAAAAATAAAATAAGATAGAAAGGTCTTGAAGATAGACCTTATCATTGAATATATTATGAGACCCTTAGAAGAGGTAATATTGATAAGCTTGATAAGAAAGTAAAAATTCTAGATTATTTTTTGACTAGAATATTTCCATAGGGTTGAAAGGAAAACCTGTGAAGACTAGGATTCAGTATAGATTTGATTCCACTAGCTTTTTAAGATAGCTAGTAAAATTTATTATTTTTGAAACTTTGAATACATTTGATTATTATTGTCTAATTTTTGTTATAGTAGATTTTTTCTTAAAATTTGAGAAGCTTCCTACAATGGATAGATAATAATTTCATCTTCAATTACTTGAAATTCTATGTGCTTTCCTAGTGCGGGGATTAACTTTTTTTTTGCAAAAAAGTAGACATTGAAGGAGGTTCAAGAAGGAGATATTATTGGATATTGAGAAGAACCAAGAAGAAGATTCTCATTACAAGATTGCAAACTAAATATAGAGACCCAAGAAGAGGTCACATTCAACAACTTTCAAGTTTTGGAATATTGAAGATTAAATATTGAAGATAGAGACCCAAGGAGAGGTCATATTGAAGAACTTCCAACATCGGAATATTGAAGATAGAATATAGAATATAGGACTATAGAAGGTCCTATTGCAGACATAAGCAATAGAGTCTAGAGATCCAATAAAGAGATATCATTGAATAATTTTTCATAGTTGGAAAATTGAAGAAACCAAGGTAATGTTTCATTAAAGCATTTTCTAAGAGAATTAAAGGCTGCAGGATTAGAAGACCCAATAGTAGAGGTCTCAAGCAAATTTCATTGAAGAAAGATATGGCAAGAGAAAGCCTTATTGTAAAATATGAAGTAGTGACCATTAGAAGGTATTCAAAGCAGAGTTCATGGTAGAAAATTACAAGTAGAAGGGGCACCTAACCAAAAGATATTGGGACAATTATCACCATATGACAACAATACCAAAAGGAAAAAGTATTTAGCAAGAATTTTATCAAATTTTTAGAAGATCTTGGAGAGATCAAGACATCCAGATTCTAGTGAAAGAAGATAGAGAAAGAGGTCATATTTGAAGTCAAAATTCAGAAATAAGTTAGAAGAAAGCAAGAATATTGTAGAGGTCATAGTTTAGAGATATTTGGAGGCAGCCACAAAATTTTTGTAGGCTTATTTTTAAAAGCATAAGTTGTTGATTCTTGAAGGAGAAGACAAAAGGTCATAGGACAAAAAATAGTAGAAGCAGAAAGTTACATTTTGGAAAATATTTGGAGAAGATTTTGGAGCATTTTTTGATAGCCAACTAAGAGAAGGCTTGATAATAAAAGAGAGCAGAATATTTTAAAATTTGTGGATATCACCAAATCAGATTTTGTAAGTAGTAATCAGAGGAGTTTAAGCTACAATTTTGGGTAGCACTGAAAGAGTAAAACTAGTTGTATTTTGGAGTTTTTGAAACAAATTTGGAATAGCTTTGGATATAAAATATCAATAGAACCTAAGGAGGATATTTAATATATATTTTAATAGCGAAAGGGCAGAATTTGGAGCTAAAAATTTCAAAGATAACTATCACATATTTGAAGGAGAAGAAAGCAGATTTTGGGTAGCAATTATATCTACAAATTGAAGAGTCCACTAACAGCAAAAGAAGGGTGCATTACATAAAATACAAGATAACAATATATAGATAAAGGAGCTACAAAAAGGTGTGTTAAATTTGATGCCATATAAAGTATTATTGCTGATATTTTGAAGGTGAATATTAATAGTTTTTTAAAGCATCAAATTTTAGAGCTATTTAGAGCTAGCAAAAGGAAAGTTTTTTAGAAGTGTCATTAATCCAAAGAAAATACACGGTTACACAACATTATTTTTAGATAAATCTGAAATATTATAAAAACATTAGTTAAATATTTTAAAGGAATGATAAGTTAATAGTATATGCTATTTTTAAAAGTAAATTTAAGAGCATATTTATCCTATGTTTGTGAGGAAGAATATCCCTCAAAATATAGTAGATTTTGGAAAGCAAATAGTTCCAATTTTAAAGGTATATTTTAGGTGTTTAAAAAAACCAGACGTGTAGTCAAAAGTGGTGAAGAAAACCACTTAAAGAGTGGTGTGGATCACCACCATATTAAGAACCATTGAGCAACGAATAATAGGGGGGCAAGATGTTCATCAACATCCACCCATTTGCAAGAAAGAAGCACTAACAAAAGGGCTTAAGGAAAGAGCCATTAGGCTCAATAATCGACCAACCAAGGTTCTATAAGATGTCAAATACAACCTATAAAATATTACCCTAAGTAAATCCTATGTAGCACAACCATTCTATCTATACAAAGCAATATAGATTGCAAATATAGGGTGCATTATCTATGGAATATTACCAATAGATCAAACTACTAAAAAGGAAGCACCATAGAGCCACCATTGGAGTGCTATAAAATATTCACAACTAGATATAGCCTTGGATGAATTCATCATCATACAAATAAAGAAGAAACAACACAAATTGTTGTTACAAAGAAGCAAGAATATGTTGGAGGAATAGTGAAGAAGAAATACATTGGAATAGTATTGAAATTCGATATGTTGGATCACATGCATAGAAGGTTGTAACACTTGTCCCAATAAAGGAAGAGTAATATTACCATTTTGAACAAGGGTGAGATTTGACACATAGTCATAATGTACATCTCTAGGATAGAAGAGCGCTCAATGATCTAAATGATCACCTAGTGCTCAAGGAAGGATTAGTAACTCCTAAAAAACACAAGGAATATTGTGCCAAGTGTCCATTCATATTACAAGAATGTTAATGCCACCTAAAGGGAGTCAAGAAGTCTCCATAACATATGCTACAAGTGGCACATTGCACAAGAGGACAAAAGCACCCATATAGCTGCTAGTGTAAGAGAGTAATGGTATATTCATAGCAAATATAAAGCAAGAGCATTGAAGGTACATTCAAAGCACCTATTATCAAGTTCAATGATTTTTGACCAGAAGGAGGAGCACCCATAAGGAGTGCTTTAATAATTAACATAAAATTTACCATAATATTTTCATATTAGAGTTTATATTGGTAGGATGAATAAGGAATAAAGTGAATATATTCTAAGGTTAAATATTTGAAGATTTTAGTGGAGTGATAAGCATTATAGAACCTTAGAAAAATCTAGATATTGCATTTTGAAACATTCTATCATATTTAAAGAAGCATTATATTTGGGTTTTGTAAAATTGCATATTTAGATTTACAAAACAAATTAAATATTTACGAAATTACTAAGGTTGGAGAAATAAGACATACTACATCAAACTAGGATTACAAAAATTTGCAAATATTATTTTTCTAGAGTTGGGAGATATAAGGAATTCTACATAGAGATATTGCATTTGATAAGTTTAATAACTAAGTTTAAAATTATTATAGATTTAAAGATTTGTAAAGGATTAAAGTTGCAAAAACGAGGGAATCATAAGATAATCTCCTCATGGCAACTGTAATAAAACTCTTTATTTTATATTCCCAATTTCTCAAAGTCCCTAACTATACTTCACGAAAAAATAAAGTAGGATCAATCTTGATAGTAGAAAATATTTGGGACATAGTCAAGGGAGCAAAAACTAAACCTACTAAATATGATAGAGATATACAAAAATATTATGAGGAAGAAGAAAAAGCATTGATGATCATAACCTTTGAAATTTTAGATGACGTACAACCTTATATCAGCACATGAAATTCTACAGATGCATGGAACACTTTAGCAAAAATATTTAAAGAAAAAAATAAAGCCACAATTCTGAATTTACAAACACAGTTGCATTCTTTAAAAGTCAAGAGTGGTGAAACTATTGAGCTATTTTTTAGAAGACTAGTAGATACAAAATGGAAGTTATTAACCCTAGGAGAAATAGTTAAAGATAAATTCCATTTTCAAATCATATTTATATCAATAAAAAAAAATTACAAACATATAGTTACATCCTTACAACTCCTAAGTAAGGATACTTATTTTTATGATTTGGTTAATATACTATAGGAATATAAAGTGGAAAACTCAGTGAAGGATGAAATGAGTAATAATGCATTGGTATCATAGGATAATTTACAAGGGAATATTATTTCATTTCTAAGAAGAAAAAAAAAGTGGAATTATAGGTATTGTCAAATTTGCAAGAGAGGACATAGTACCAGCTACTATAGATTCAATCCCAGGAATCAACATCAAAGGAATTAGGAAAACTCAGAAGGACAATTGTCTAGGTTGTCTCAACCTAGACAATATCAGAATCAATATATTTCACCATAGTAGCAGTACCAATAATAGCCTCAATACAAAGGAGGAAATCAAAAGGGGAACTTAGCCCAAGAGACACATGAAATACAAGAACTAATATAGTATTTTATGAAAATAATAGTCTTTTATTTGATCAAGATCAAAACATGAACCAGGACAAAGAAGAGCAAAATTTCAAGAAAGACGAAGAAGATCCATATTGAGGACTAAAGTCTTCAATAACCAAATAATGTAATACAGGAGGTGTTGGAATATTAATATTATTTGGTACATACCAATGTACCATCATGGGTACATCTATAGATTAGGAAAGAGTATCTTAGTTTAGGATTTACTTTATGCAATGTAATGCGCAAATGTGCAATGATATTTTAGCAATGTAAATGTGCATAGTTATCCCTATGTACATGTGTCAATAGATATGGAAGGTGAAGAATCATAGGAAGAGTAAGGGCCAATAAAATTCCATATGAAGAGTCACATTCCATTCTATATATATGTATATATTGATGTAAAAGAGACATAGCGAAGGAGAAAGAGTCACCTATGTAAGCAATGGAAGGTGATGTAGTATGATGTATTTTGAGCTCTTCATTCAATAAATATTTCTTAGTATTTGAGCATTTGTCATTACCATTATTTGAGTTATTATATAGTTTATTCTGAGTTTATATGCTTGATTTATCAACATTATTATATCTTTCATATTACAATTGTATTATTGATCTTGAGGCAATATTATTTTGAGTATTTACTCATCAAAAGCTAACAAGATTGATAGAGTTTGATGTCAAACTTTGAAATTGAAAATATAATTCACCCGTTCATGTCCCATCACATCACATATATCAAATTATGGATTCTAAGAACAATTCACATTCATATGCCCTTCGATATTGTATTCTATACACCAGATATCTTTTTGATCCCTCATTATTTCTCCTTTGACCTCCTTCAACATCTTATCAATTTCCTTTTGGAATGATTGGATAGCATGATGCACCGTATGATCTTCATCGCTATCTAATTCCTCATGCCTGGAATGTCCTATAATTCCTACTATCGTCTACTTTGACTTACTTTCAAAGTTTTTTATTTTTTTAGCACTTTTTCATATGTTGAGAATGGTACTACCTTCATCTTCTTTCTATATCTAGGTAGTAACCCATCAAGAAACCATAACTTAATAAGTCCATCTATTTGCAGTATTTGCATCTTATTCATTAACTATTTTAATTAGCAGTTATATGTTTGAATGTCCTCATATCTTCCTTACTTTGTGGTATATATATATATATATTTTATAATTTTGGTATCATCTCTAAAAGGACAAAATTTCTCATTGAAGGCATCTTTCATCGTATTCTAGAACCAAAACATTGGTGTATTTTCTTTCTTCAAATACCAATATATTATGAGTCCTCATAATATGGCAATAAATATATGCAAGCATTCATACAACTATAAGATTTCTAAAACGTACAATTGTCAACTATACGGTTGCAAAATGTTCAATTGTATGGTCACAACCATACAATGGTCTGAACTGTATGATTTACCAAATGTACAATCTACCTAAATCAGTCCATTAGCAATTAACTTGGTCAAATTGCAATCATTCACTTGGTAATCATTATTCCTACCTCGGTAAGTATAAAATATGCAATTATTACCTAAATGCAAATTCATTGATCAACTATACAATTATAGTAAACCCTTGTAGAAATTTCTTGATATCAAATTTATACTATAATATGTAGGAATTGGATTTAAAAGGGATTGGATGCACACTTGGAATTACCATTCATGTTCTCAATCTAACAATGATATTATGCATTGCCAATTCTATAAATCGCACAATACCCTACAACACAACAATTACAATATATATAATAAAGTAGGGGCAATTCCTCCATACACAATTATCATACACAATTGGGTATCAATAATAATTTATACCCAGGTGTTGTAGGTGAGTTTGAGAGGAGAGGACAATCCTCCAAAGGAGGTCCCAGGTTCAAATCTCCACCCTATCAAAAAGCTGAATTGGGTATCCAAAATCCAATTGATAATGTTGGTGCGAGCAGGGTCAGGTGCGACTCCCGGGTGACTTTGACGGTGTAGAACCCCCTGTTCATGGTAGCTCAGACCAAGGCAGCCCCACAATGGGTTTTTTTATTAATATAATAATAATAATAATAATTTATTTCCATTGCAAAATCATTCTATTACAATGTCATATCTGTAATACTGCATAAGAATGTACAATCCATATGCAACTGATAACATGCATGAACAACCATAAACTTCTTATGGACACAACAATGTTGGATTATCTCTACAATTCTCCTTAGTAATCATCAATCAATCATTAGCTATATTAGACTAGGATGGAAAACCTACAAAAATTGAATGGCAGAGCTTATAATACATGTTCAAGCCATTCCAAAGTGGTTCTTGAGATAGCGCATCATTTACAACTACCACCCACAACTTCTCAACCAAATTAACTTTATTAATGCTTTACTAATGTTCTAATTTGATTTATATCAAATGATATTTCATGTGCATTACACTTTTATTTCATTTCACTTTCATAATATTTATTTCCCTACATTGTATATTTTAGCCAAACCCTACATTGTACAATTAGGAAACCCTACATTATACAATTAGACAAACCCTACATTGTACAATTAGACAAAATTGTACATTTACCAAAATTATGCAAATCCTTACATGATGCATTGTCATTTCTTCTTCTTCTAGGAGGTGGATTTGATATCTATAATAAGTTGCATTATTTTTCAAAAAACAAGTACCAAGGAATTGGATTCAACATAGTCCAAATTTATCCTAAAAACATAAGCAATGGATGAACCTAATATTTAAGAACTTGAAAAATATTCTAGAGAAGCAAAGGTTCATGAACAATGCAAGGTCACTTGAATATTGAAGACAAATATGAAGATCAATATTGAAGACTAAATTCTTCAATAACAAAATAATGTAATACAAGAGGGTATTGAGAAATATTGGAAGGGTATCCTTACCCTTCTGTCTTATGGAATAGAATCTTTCTAAAAGATATAGATCAATTAACTATTTCACGCAAAGTTTCAAATAAAAATGACAAAAATAGAAATGAATTGAATTAAATCAAAATAATATCAAGCCACTTCAAGAGGGCTGGTCCTCACCACTAGGAGGTCTCAGTCCTCTACAAAATGCAAAATGATAAATGATATGATAAAATATGAATCATTAAATCAAACCTAATCTATTAAATAATGAAATCAAATATTCAATTGGATACCTAACATAGTCGGCTTTGTTAGGGTTGTAACATGGCTTCCATCCTCGGAAAAGCTTTGTCCTCAAAGCTAGAAATGACTGGAAAATAATTTCAGGTTCCTATGTAGCATCTTATTTAGGTATATCCTACCATTTTATAAGAAATTCTTGTATGTTACAAGATCTCAGCATGCGTATTCCGCTTTATAAAATTGCTTAAGGCTGGAGACATATACATCCTTCTTCATCGAGTAATGGTAATTTTGACTGAGATTGCACTTTCTGGCTAATCACCTTCTTGAGACAGGACACATGAAATACTAGATGTATACGAGATAAGGGATGAAGCTCTATTTGATATGCCACTTCACTAATGTGATGCACTATTTTTTAAGGACCATAAAATTATGGAGCTAACTTTTGACTGGACTTGATCTTCAAGGACAATTGTTTGTAGGGTTGCAAACGCAGGAACACCATATCACCAATATCAAATTGTCTCTCTGAATGGTGTGTGTCTTGTTGATGCTTCATACAATTTTGTGCTTGGGTCAAATTTTCTTTGAGAATAGTGAGCATTGACTATCGTTGTTGAAACCAATCATCTACTTGGGCCACTTTAGAATATCCTAGTACATAATTTGCTATTGTTGGTGGTTTAATTCCATACAATGCTTCAAAGGAAGACATCTTGATGGAGTAATGGTACGAAGTGTTGTACCACCATTCTACCAAGGAAATCCAATGACTCCATTGATATTGTTTATCCTGAATAAAATATCTTAGGTAGGTACCCAAACATTTGTTAACTACCTCTGTTTGGCCATTTGTTTGTGGATGATATGTGAAGGACATATTTAATTTGGTACCACTAAGATGAAATATTTTTTTCCAAAAATTGCTAGTAAATATGGGATCTCAATCACTTACAATATTTTTTATCATTCCATGCAATTTGAAAATTGAGTCCATAAATACCTTGGCCACTTGCTTGCTGAAAATGGATGTTGTAGAGCTTGAAAGTGAGCAAATTTGGAGAGGCGATCAACTACCACAAAAATTATTGTTTGATCTTTTGAATTAGGAATACCTTAAATAAAATCCATGGAAATGTGTTCCCACTAACAATCTGGAATGGGTAATGGTTGAAGCAACCCTGGTGATTTGACTATTTCACCCTTATTGCATTGGCATACTTCACATTCAACCACCCATTATTTGACTTCTACTTTTAATTCCTTCCAAAAAAAGGATTTCTTAATCTGCATATAAGTTTTCATAAAACTTGAATGTCCTACTAATGGAGAGGCATGTGACTCATCCAAAATTCTTGATTTTATTGTCAAAGTGTTTGGAATGTAAATGTGATTCTTCCTTATTAATAATATGTCTTCATAAGAAAAAATAGGGTTCCTGGATGAACCCAATAACAAATCCTAAATTATTTGAGCAGTTTCACTATTGGACAACCATTATTCCTATAGCTGAGATACCCATTGAGAATAAGGACCTGAAATAGCATTAATAACCACTTCATATTCATATTTTCTGGATAATGCATATGCTACCATATTTTATTTCCCTTTCTTGTACTCGATAACAAAATCATATCCCAACAATTTTGTTAACCACTTGTTTTGTTCTAGATAAGAAAATCATTGTTCTAGAAAGTGCTTGAGACTACTATGATTTGTTTTTATAATGAAATGACTACTGATTAAGTAGTGTCTCTATTTCTCTACTACATGTATAATAGCCAACATTTCTTTTTCATATGTATATATTCCCATTTTTTTTCTCGAAAGTTTTTTACTTTCGAATGCCAAGGTATGACCTTCCGATATTTATACTTCCCCAATACTTGTTCCTGAAGCATCACATTCGATTACGAATGGTTTGTGGAAATCCAGAGTTACAAAAATTGGAGTAGTACACATTGCTTCTTTGAGAGCATCAAAGGCTTGAGTGGCTGCTTAGGACCAATGAAAAGCATAATTTTTGTTAGATTTGTGAGAGGAGCTGCAATTTTACCATAGTTACACATAAATTTGTGATAGTATCTAGTGAGACCCAAAAAACCATGAAGTTTCTTGAGGGTTTTAGGTAAGGGCCAATCATGAATTACCTTTATCTTATTGGGATCCACTTTAACACCTTCCTAGGAAAATATATGACCCAGGTACTCCACTTCTTGAACACTAAAAGAGCATTTGGCGTGCTTGACAAATAATTTTTCCCTATGTAGTATATTAAGAATCCTTCCCACATGGAACATATTATCATTCCATGATTTACTATAGATGAGTATGTCATCAAAAAAGACTAGGATAAATTTATGAAGGAAAGGATAAAACACATGGTTCATGAGACTTTGGAATGTGTATAGGGCATTAATGAGACCAAAAGGCATGACCAGGAATTCATAATGACCTTCATGGGTTCGAAAAACCATTTTTGGAATATCTTCTTCCCTAACTCTAATTTGGTGAAACCCTGAACGTAAGTCCAATTTTGTAAAAAAATTTGCAACATGCAGTTCATCTAATAGATCATCAATGATAGGTATAGGGAATTTATCTTTGATGATGATTTTGTAAAGAGGATGAAAATTTGAACACATACACCATGAATTATCTTTACGATGGGCCAAAACTATTGGTGAAGAATAAGGGCTAGTGCTATGATGGATGACACCATGGTCTAATAGTTCTTGGACAATTTTCTCAATTTCTATTTTTTGGGGTTGGGGATATCGATAAGGACAACCATTAGGAGGAAGAATTCCTGGAACAAGGTGTATGGCATGGTCATGGGATATTTTGGGAGGTAGTCCCTTTGGTTCTTGGAAGACCTCATCATAGTTGGCCATAATGTTTTGTAGATCTTCTGATTGGATTTCTAGCATATCTTGTGCTTGCTTTTCCATATAATTAATTTGATCAATGAATCTGTAACTACCTTTTCTTAATATTTTTTCCATGTTGTGTGAACTTACTATATTTGATGGAGGTTTTGGAATTCCTTTGAGGTGAATGGTCTTCCCATTTTCTTTCCATTCAACAAAGTGTTGCTTGTAATTAAAATCGACCATGGTTTCCATTTGTTCTAACCATGCGACTCCCAAGATAAATTTTGAATTCCTTAAATTCATAACAAAAAGAGGACCATGCCAAGTATAACTTCCAATTTGTAATGAAATTGAAGATGTTTTACCTATACATTGAGCACTACCCCCGTTTGTAGTTATAACTTGAAATTTATCTTGATTGGAGGAGTGGATGTGCAATTTTAATGCCCTAGAAATATTTGTATCAATAAAGTTATGAGTGCTTCCTCAATAAATTAGTATAGTTACCTTCCTTTATCGAATAAAACCTACTACCTTGATTGTATGGTGGGCTGATATACCCATAAGAGCATGTATTGAAATTTCCATAGTATCTTCCTCAGCTACAACCTCCTCGTGTTCAATTTGGTCTTCGTTTATAGGATCTTCAGGTGAGTTGTTCTCCTCTATTTTTTCATATTCCTTGTTAGCATATTCAATTTAAAAGTTCTATTGTGGTACACATGCCTGATATTTTGGATGATGATTGCAACATTTATAGCAAAAATATCTTGATGGTTGATCATTTCTACGAAAAGAGTTGTTGCGGTATTAAGGTCAACCATATGAATCATGTCGTATGGATGTCCCTATTTGCACCTTCTTCTCAACAAATTTGGTAATCCTTATACAAGAATCTAAATAGTATGGATCTTGTAGATCCACTTCAATTTTAATATTCTCTTTCAACCCATTTCAAAAATCAACTATCACCACATCATTTTGAAGGTTTCTTGCATAGGAAAGTAGGCTAGTGAATTCTAATATATAATCCATTATCGATCATGTTTGCTTAAGTGATAACAACCACACCATATATGAGGATGAGGATCCTTTGTCAACTCTATTAAGAAAATATTTGCTGAAATCATCCCAATAGATGGTATTTCCCTTCTAATGTTTGAGCCATACAAACCATTGATAAGCTTGAGTACCTAGTTTAGAGGCAGTAAAAGGAACTTTTTTGAATCTTGAATTTGGTATAGGTCTAAAATGCCTTCCATTTTAGCTATCCATCCATGTGGATCATGACCCTCAAATGTGGGCATATCAATGTGTGGAAAATTGACACCATTAGGACCTCTTAGTTATTGGTAAAATGCATCTCTATCTTGGTCCTCATTATGCCTATGTCTATGAAAGCGATTTTGGGTATTATCATTATGACCTCTTTGTTGCTCATAGACTTCTTCGTTGTCGATATCCTCATCATTCCTCTATCCATTGAAGTGATTTTTGGGACTACCATTATGACCTCTTTGTTGTGTATAAACTTCTTCTCCATCCTGATCATCAATGTTCTAGTGTCTATGGGAGTGGTTTGGAATAGGAGAGATTGGTTGGCTTTGTCTATCCATAAGTAGGGTCACCTTGATAGTCAATTTTCTCATTCTATATAATAATTTTTGTATAGCCTTCACGGTGATATTGGGGCTCCTTGTTTCCTCATGTCTGAGGTTCTCATGGGAAGAATTTGGGGATTGACTGGATGCCATAGTGGTAAGCAATGGATGATCGAGATCAAAACTATTAATTCGTAAAGGAGAAGAATTATGTGTACCTTATTTTCTTGGAGGTCTTCTTTGTTATTTCAATATCCCTTCATTTGAATTCTTCGAGCTTGATAGCCACATGTTTGGTCCTTTGGTCCACCTTCCACTCATGCACTCTTCAAAATTTTGTGCTTATAAATTTGTGGCTTCAATTTCTGCAAAATTTTGGTTAATGTGGAAAAAAAATTGATGTTCTTCACATCAACTATCACTCCAACTGTGATGTGGTTTTGAACATGATGTTCAATGGCTACCACTCTCGATGATCGTTCTGACTTTTGAATTTTAAATTTTTGATGACTAATATCACAATGGTACCCAAATATTATGTTTTTATCCTGTATGGTACCGAACTATCATGACTCAATTTGACACACACAAGTTTGATATGACTCAAATCGACACACACAAGTTTGATATGATAGTGACTTGTTATGAAACTGCCACGACTCGATTTGATCGATCGATTTCTTAATTAACTCGATCGTGACTAAACACCATACCCAAAGGATAGTAATAACCCTAAGGATAACGAGTAATACAACCTAAAATTTGACTTGATACGATCCAAAATGTGACTGAAGGCTGCTAGGATAGAAACCCAAGGATAACAACAAGACTAGATGACTAAAACACTACCAAAATAGAACATGACACGTAATACAACAGTACGACACATAATATGACCAGAGTATGACACGCAAGATGAAATTAATGATGCATACGACTAGGCAAGGTTACATGTACATGGGGAGTAGCTACATGTGACCAAAGCCATAGCTATCCTTATGCAGATTTTTGTATTAAACCCACCAACAGACTCCACACAACCCGTGTGGGATATTTTTGTAGGCTCAAAAATAAAAAAAATTAGACTTTGAATGATGTCACGACCTAAAATTAATCAAAATACCTGTCTTGGTATGAAATAATTATTTCTCCAATGATTTGATTGGTTGCAGGCGATGCGATTGAAACCTTTCATAATTTTCTTACTTTTTCCGCAATTTGATCTATTGTTTCATTGTTTAGATGTGTTGCTACTCTCGTCCAGGTAGCGTGATTCTTGGACTGGTAGCTACCTTTGCGATGGAGACCAAATGAAGTGCTATCATCCTGGTATGCTTGTAAGCCTATAATTTCTTGGTTTTGATGCTACATATCCTACCTACTGTTGATTGGGTGTTCTCGTTCCTATCTGTATCTTTATCAATTTTCTAGAGTTTCAAATGATGACTCACACCCGCTTCTTTAAATACGGATCTATGCTACTTGGAATATTATTAATACATCTCCTATGGAGTGTTATTTCCTACACGTTGCTATGATTTTTGGTCGTTATGCATACTCTAGTGGTGGCATCGTGTGAAGACAAATTCCTTTCCTACTTGTCTGATCCTGATACCACATGGAAGGGTATCCTTACCATTCTGTATGATGGCATAGAATATTTCTAACATATATAAATCAATTAACTATTTCATGCAGAGTTTCAAATAAAAATGACAACAACAGAAATAAATTGAATTAAATCATAATAATATCAAGCCACTTCAGGAGGGCTGGTCCTCGCCACTAGGAGGGCTCGATCCTCTGAAGAATGCAAAATGATAAATGATATGATAAAATATGAATCATTAAATCAAACCCAATATATTAAATAATGAAATCAAATATTCAATTGGAGACCTAACATAGTTGGCTATGTTAGGGTTGTAACAAATATTACATTATTTGGTACATGTTAATGTACCCCCATGGTACCTTCATGGTACAATTATAAATATGTAATAGATTAGTATTGATTATATAGTTTAGTTGAGTATTTTATATTTTACCTTTATATAATTGTCAATATGTAGGAAATGCACAAGTGTCATGTAAGTTAGAGTGCAAGTGTAGATTGAGAGAATGTGCACAAGTGTCTTATATGTAAGAGTGAAAATATGTAATGTGAGGATGTGCACAAGTATCTTAGATTAGGATTGCATGTAGAAGTGTAAGAGTCATGTAGATGTGTCATAGAGTCAAGTGTGCATGTAAGAAGAAAGTGAAGAGTCTAGTATGCAAGTGGCAAGATGATAAGCCAAAGGTCATGGGACTTGTCATATGGAGAGCAATAGTCAAGTATATGAAGAATCATATTACTATGGTTATATTATGGAGATAATACTCCATGAGTATATAATCCAAATATCATATTATAGAGTTGTAATAGGAAGGAAAGGAATAAATCTTGTATACATATTTTGAGCAATTAATATTGTAAGTTTTCTTCATGCATAGTTCATGAATGACTTAGGCCATTTACATTCATATTTGATTATATAAATGAATGTTATTTTTTTATTATATAGTCCTTGATATACATATTAATTTGCTCATATATTATTCTAATCATCATATTATTATTTTGACCTTTAATATTGTGGTTATTTTATATTAGGCCCTGTGATATTTTGTGGTAGTAGGGTTTAAAATCCAATTGAGATTTCATAGTATTTTTGGGCCCTCTGATTTGCAGTGGAGTTGCCAAGTGAATATTACTTCTTGCTTTTAAAAACCAGGTAGACAAAGGTCTTTACCCTAAGCTTGGTCTAAAATCTTTAGTAATGGCTTATTCTAGTGTTCATTATAGAGCAAAGTCACCAAGTGAATGCAACTTCTTGCTTCTAGATAGGTAGGTAGACAGTGGTATTCACCTGAACCTTGGTCTAGTATCTTAAAAAATGACTTCTTCTGGTGTTCATTCTAGAGCTGAGTCATTAGATGAGTAAAGAGGTACTTTAACAAGCAAGAACAAGAAAATACACTCACCAAGTCTAATTCCTAATCTTTGTTACAATTTTAATACCAATGATGTCATTGGGGTCCCACTAGGTATATCATTTAATTGTTGTTATCTTTGGTTGTCCTTGGCATGGACAATTATGCCTTGTAGAGAGAAAAATAGTGGAACGATAGTCGAGAGCATAAGGTTTAGCTCAATAAGGGGCCTCTGAGAGTTTTTACAAGGTTGGATCCTTGTTATGATTTAATATTCAAGGTGAAATTATGCTCAACAAAGGGGAAAAAGGATGCAAGATATTAAAACTAAAAAACAACTCAACAAAATAAAAGGAGGCAATGCACCAAAACAATCTTCTAAGATCTTCTTACAAAAATAGACCTGAATGTTATGTGCCAATGGTGAACACTTTATTTCCTCGACATAGTGAAGCATAGTTAAGGTTTACAACTATATGTAATCATGAGCAAGTGATTCCTGCTAGAGATCCAAACAAGTGACTAGTCCAAAAATAGACATAGGTCCCTCACACACATATACTTAATAAAACTCAAAGAACAAGTAAAACATTACAAGCAAATACATACACACATAAAAAGGTCAATAAGAGGCCATAGATGGCTATACCAAAAATTTGACATAGGCTCCCATGTATATATATGTAAGCAATGTCTTACAAATATTGTGCCAAAAGCAAGGGTTTGAGATTAACCACAAGCCACTTAGGAGCTACTTGTTTTTACAAAAATAAATAAAAGGAAAGCCTACAAATGGATATAATTGCAGATTTGTTGATCCTTTACAAAGCTATTGGTACTCTTATTTATAGATTATAAAGGGAGGTTTTTCCCTCTAAAACTCATGCAAATATTTCTAGGTGGTTGTTGTTTCTAATACCGATTCATGTCTTGTCTGATCATTTGTCCCTTTAAGATCTTCTAGATTTGAAGTTATGAATGTTAAATGGTCTTGATCCCTTGGATGAATAGTTGTTGTTTATTGCCATTTACCTATTTTTTAAAATTCTCATTGTATGGGTGTAAAATATTGCCTCATTTAATGCTCTAGATATTCAAGTCGCTTATTTCATGGCTCCCATGTTGCTATCATCCTTCCTTGAAGATATGATACATTCTTTCATGGGAAAGGATAATATTCCTCAAAGAAAGTGCACTGACTTTTGGGTCATCGATGTTGTCTTCTTTGATAATTTTACTTCACCAATTGGGGTTGCTTGATTTTAGATCTTCGAGACTTTTACCTCTTGTACCTTTGTCAAAACTTTCGCTTCTTGTATTTTATCTGTGACTTACCAACTTTCAACATACAGAAATTCTTAGCTTTTGATATCTAGCCTTTGATCATTGAACCTTTTTGATTGATCTTTTCTTATGTGCTTTTCCATGACTCAAACTTTCGCTTTTGAAAGGTGTAGTGATTTATAACTACAAATACAATTATTAAAACTTAAATATGTTTCCAACTACTAGTTTGGAATTTTGTAAATGTAGGTTGAATGTTTTAATAGTATCTTAGATATTATTTTTATCTAGATAACATTCATTATTTTCTAGCACCATGCTTGGTTCTACAAAAATAGACTATCACACCACCACCTTCTCCTCCACAAAACCTATGAAATTATCTAACACTTTGAGAAATACTTCAAATTACTATATTAATTTTATTTGTTTTTTTTTATTTATTTAAATTTACATGGTGGAATCAGTAGCTGCCATAAATTTGGATAGGTTTTCTAGCTTTTTATGGTCGTCATAGTATTTTGCATTGTCCTTCCTAAAATCCACCACACAGATCTTCGTGCAGTCTGCCCCTATAACCACCATGCCACAAATATTTTAAACCTTTAACGCCACTGAAAGCACCAGGAAAGGGACAAAAATTTAGTCTGACGAAGCTCGATATTTGAACCTTGGATATTAATTTTGTTTGTTAAAACATAATTTTCAATTAGTATATATATCACTACAATTAATAGTTCAACATAATTCTTATATTGTAAGGGGCATGACTAGAGACTTTAACCTTGTGATGTTTGTTGATTTTTGGCTTAAAAAAAAAGATGAAGATAAAATAATATCTCATTCCATTTCATGTGAGTAATTCTCTTTAATGGTGATTGAAATGGGATAAAAAGAGAAAAAATTATTAGGCAAAAAAATTGGGAGATAGAATTGTAATGGGATTCACAATAGACCATGTGATTGTAGATGGACCCCCTTATGGCATTTCATCAACTTTTGGGTCAAATTATTCCACTAATCATCACTTACATCCATTGCTCTTTCACCTCTACACACTCATTGTTTTAGCACCATTTCTCTAATATAGATCAACTTGTAGCCCCCAAAAACAACACCTTGACGACTTTTACCTACCCACATTCAACAAAAAAGTATTGCAATTTTACATGGAAAGAAATTGCTTAGATAAAAGAGTAAATGGTGTAAACACAACATAATTCAATTTAAATTAATCAAATTAACCTAAAGATAGTTTAAAAATCTTGCTATTATAGAGAACATGTCATTTGAAGTCCAATTTCTGAATCTTAAAGTGTTTTATAACTTGCATTTGACATCCTATAGTTTCAATGTTATGATTTCCTATTCATAGTATGATATAATAGTTGGAAGTTTTGAAATCATTATCAGAAGTATTATGGACTCTTCTTTCCTAGTACGCAACATATTTACCTAGAAAAGTTTTTCCCTGGTCTAATTCATTGAATTTTGAATAAATATTCATTGCATAATGGTTTTATAATTATCACAAACATTGAAACTAGAATATGTTTTCCACCTACTAGTTTAGAACTTTGTACATGTTGGTCGAATGTTTTAAGATAATCTTAGATGTCATTTTTTATCTAGATAACATTCATTATTTTCTAGCACCTATTTGCTTTTCAAAAAAAAACTACCACACCACCACCTTCTTCTTCCCCATAAAGCCTATCAAATTATCCAACAATTTGAGAAATAATTGAATTCACTATAATTGTTAGGAGTAAAACTAATGAGATATATATTGATACAAATGGATTACATATATAGGCATAAGGTCTATTTGATAACATGACAAATGTCAAGTGAAACTAAAAAGTGTCAAGGTGAAGGCATAGTGCACTTTAATTCTAACATTCCCCCTTAAAGTGCACTATCCTAACTAAAGAAAAAAAACAAGTCAACATTAGGTAACATTCTCCCTTAATGTTGACTTCTCTAAAAACAACCTATCATCCTCTTTTATTGCTGATTTTGTCTAGGCTCGTGCTCCTTGCGCTTGGCTCTCCAACTGTAAATAATGGTAGATCAACTGTGTATACATCTTGGTCTGTTGCCTTAGGGTCAGCCACTTCCATAGGTCTGTTGCCACTGGGTCAGCCATCTAAGTGCCTCAGGGTCATCATGGGTGCCTCAGGGTCATCCACTTCTAGGTTCGTTGCCTCTACAGGTCATCCTTAGAGGATGTTGCCTCTCATAGGTCACTGACTAGATTCACCATGAATATCAAATCTCCCCCATGGTGAACTCAATCTAGAAGGTGTCGATCTCTGCCGAAAATGCACCTTAATACAAAATAAATAAGAGCCATGAAATACAATAAAATTGAGCCATAGATCCAAATATGGAGGAGAAAAAGAAGAGAATAAGAGAATCTTCTGAAGTGTCTTCGTCTGTAGTCTTCAGAAGTAGATCCGAAAAAACCTCGGATAGAGTCTAGGGTGTCTATGTCTATAGTCCCTAGAATAAGTGTCCTTATGGTAGTCACCTCATCTTACCGGAATGCATGGGTAACCAGCCATTGCATCCACCAAGTAGAAAGAGGATAATACTAGATACTAGGTTCACTTATAAGTGCCTTGGGAGTGTCGGGTTCAACCGAGAGTGCACTCCAAGGTAGAAAACTTTGAGGTTTAAAAACTCAAATAAAACAGCCTCAAAATTACAAATGGACACCACCAATGTGTCCGTCTCAAAAAAAACTTTCCAATGACTATAAACATGGCTATAGTCAGATCTCAATAAGTTCTCCATGCATGAGAAAAAATTGCATGCCTCTCTAGGCAGCAAAATAAACCTTAGGAATATCATATTCCTGGCATCGCACTTAGGTGAAATTAAAAACATCATCATAATTTTCCCATCCACATTGTACTATTTAAAAAATCCTTTACCAATTATACCGACAAAAGAGCACCTCACAACATCCCAAAGAATACATTGCTCCAAATTTCACTCCAGTTGATGGCTAAGTCGGGCAGCACTGAAGCGACATTAACAATTGAAATCCTTTACCAGAAGAGGCACTTCATACAAATCCTTTACTAGACTGTCTCTACTTCTTTTTTTGCATTCAGGTAAAACCTCTAATTCAGTAAACCAAACCATGATACGAACTAGACTATGCTTGTGCCAATCACTTCGAAATGTAAGCGGTATGTCCACCTCCCTGTTTGGTGTAGACACAGATCACACTACGCCACGTCGAGTTCTCCCACGTCATCTTTTACATACTGCTCATAGGTCAACCATTGTCGATTTTCACTCATGGGCGCTGGCAGAAAAAAGTGGCAGTATTAGGCTTATCAGCTTCGCTACGATGTTCTGTGTGCCCTAGAAATTTAGCATCGACTGGTCCTTATATAGTCCTGCAAGATTCTTTAATCAGAATATGCAGCAAATGTCTTCGGTGTGGCCATTATCTCCAGCGATTGTGTTATTTAAAAAAAAAATACATTAACAAAAGGTTTCATTAACTCGGGTTTCATCACTCTTCCACAATACAAATGGCGCATCCATAAAACCGATACGTAGACTATAAATCAGGCCGGTCATTTTGACACCATCGTATGCTTCTTACTCGTGGGTCTTTACACATCATAGCTTGGGGAAGGCCGCCATATTATTTCTCCATATCGTCGATTCTCCACACCATGAACAGACTTCGCGCTCATTAATGGAGCACAAAAAAATTGCACCTACTCCGAGTTCAAAGATGCCATCCCCAATGGTCTTGTAGATGCACTCCATGCAAATCCTCAAACATTCAGACTCCACGTTGAACTCCATTACGATTGCCCTCTGCATTCTTTGCCAAAATGACCTGAAATGTAGCCGATCCGACGTGGCACAAAAATAGAAATAGTACGGGCATCTAGGAAACGCTTGAACCTTTGACATATAACCAGATCTGGCACTTGAGATAAAACAAATAGATGCCATGCAAAAAAAACTCCAAGTTGGATTAAACTCATTGCACTGCAGCTTCAGGTTGTGGAGTTGAAGCACTTTTACATCATCGATAGATAGACAATACTATGGAGACATTATACGACCCTGGTCTGGGAACGTTGTGTTGAGCTCAAGCTGCATGAAAAACTCCATCCTCCACGAGATGCTCCATCACAATATGCAGATCCATAATTTATGGTAGATAGCTTGGCTGTGATATAGCACATCAATGATCTTGAACAGGATTCCAACGAGCGAAATCCTTGTCAAGTAGATATGTGGGAGGGCATGGAGGACTATTCTCATGGCTAAAAATGATGTTGACACAATCTCCTCACATGCGTCCATCTCCACGTCAACTGGCGCACCATTCCCTCTGACATGTAGTGATAAGCTTTGGAGTTCTTTATGAGCTTCTAGAATCTCCGTCCTCTCCATTGATCTGCAAGTGGTGCTCTAGACAGTTTGATGGGCGATCACATCCAACACCAATGCAGCTTCACAAGGTGTGATCATCGGGCTCCACATTGAACTATTATATGCCGAATCAGGTGGAATCTGCACAGGCAAAAAAACAAAGTGGTGTCGCAACTGGTGCTACGTAGTCCTTCATCAGATCTATATACGACGATGACTCTACCAAGGAATTTTTCTTTTCTGAAACCGTGGCCATCAGTCGCCACTTACAAGAAAAATTGTTCCAGATTCTCGACATTTACAAAACATTCTTCGATCTCAAGTATGAAGAGGGAAAACAACACCATCTACCAAAAAAAATACCTCCACCTTCAATACACGGTTACTTCCATCCGGATCATGGGTTGAAAATAGCAAGCCTTAGCAGGAATCTCTCCGTCACTGTTTTAGGCTTTGATCCACTCCTTTATCGACATTCCTCCATGACGCTCGACCGCACATAACATCTTCTACAACGATCTAGATTTTTGGATTTCTTCATCTTTCCCGAATATGATGCAGGTCAAAAAATAAGTGGCCTCCATAAGAACCTGCAACAAAAGAAAAATAATAAAAAATAATAAAAATTCATGGCCCCAAGCATTTAAGCTTCAGGGGTAGCCATGAAACCCTCTCTTGCTCCAATCTAGATTTTTGGTTTCTGATCCACAAATGTGGAGAGCATACTCCCTGAGCCTGGAGAATAAAAATGTGAGGAAGGGAAAAAAATTTGAGGGAAGAAAAAAAATTAGGGGGGGATTTCCATGATGGAAATCCCCCCTTAAGGGGTTTTCACAGGGCAGGGAAAGCTTGCTCTAATACCAAATGTTAGGAGTAAAAATAATGAGATATATATTGATACAAATGGATTACATATATAGGCATAAGGCCTATTTGATAACATGACAAATGTTAAGTGAAACTGACAAGTGTCAAGGTGAAGGCATAGTGCACTTTAATTCTAACAATAATAATTTTAAATTTTAAAGCATAATTATCAATTATATTTTTTTTTGGTAGATAAGATACTATAGCATTAATACCGGGTTTTACAGGTTGACCCAAAACCTTTTACAAAAATCAGCCCAGGGCTATTGATGAACATATCCTTACTAAGGATCCTATATATGTAAAATCTACATGCCGCCAAAGCCATTACATCCGGTAAGGCACATAACCTATTATCAAAAAGAAACTTCCCATACAACATTTTGGGTATACCCCGAGAAAACACACATGCATCATAATTACAAAAAAGAAACAGACACAGATCCCTTCCTTGAGACAATGGAGAAACAAAAAGTTGCAGACACACATAGTAGAGTACTGAAAAAAACTCCCACAAGCTCTGTATTGACAGTTACTCTTAATAATTCTTTGGTAATTAATTTCTTCCGTATATGACATGCTTTGGTACCACATACTATCTTGGCCAATCAGCCTTGGAGAAGTGAACCTGCTGGCTAGATTTATGGTGGTGGCTATCTGGTGGTCCACGTGGCTTTGGTTCGAAGTCTTATATTGTCGTTTCTTTCCTTCCTTGTGATTATCAACCAACCTCAAATTACTAAGATGACTAGGATCCATGTTATCTGACATGTGACTATCCCCATTAGTCTTTGTGGTATTTCCAAGCAAAGCATCCATGAAGACTGACAGCTTAGATAATTTTTATTGTGAGTCCAATTCAAAAAAGAGACGGGAATACTCCTAGCCTTCGAACTTACAATGCCTTCCCTGTTGGTAAATTTGACTATCATTCTTGGCATTCTTGTTGAATAAGCTCCTCTACTTCACTCGAGACACCGTGTTCCCATTTGAAAAGTTCGTCACCATCGACACCCAAATTGGCCAACTTATCAACAATTTTGTTAGCTTCCCGAAAGACATGTTGGGTTTTTCTGTCCTGTCTTCCCTGGAAAAGGATCCTAGCCTCTTCAACAATTGTTTTAATCCTCCAAGGAGGTGTTTTCCAATTATTGAGGAGATTTATAACATGCATAGAGTCTCCTTCTACGATCAAATTGCCTTCTAAGTCTTGAGTCATTTGAAGGCCTCTCCACATAGCTCTAGCTTTAGCTTCGTTGTTCATCCTTGTTCCCAAATATTCAAAAAATGCAAGCATCATATTCCCATTATGATCTTGCACAATGCCACCAACGCCTGCTCTTCCAAGATTGTCCTTAGTTGCTCCATCAAAATTAAGCTTAAACCAACCCGTAGGAGGTGGAGACCACTTAACATTGGCTCTGGGGTTGACTACCCTAGGCACAGACTCATCTAACAAGGTTAAGCTTAAATATTGAGCAATCGTGGTCTCCTACAGATGAGGTTTACAACTATCAAAAGGGATAAGGTTCACATTCTCATTGGCAAAGGATAGGATCCTGGCAATGATAGTTTGATGATCATGGATAGACTCATTAAAGACTCTATGGTTCCTTTCTAACCACACCTACCAAAGATAGTGATTGAGACAAATTTTCCACATGTATCTAAGTCTTTGGCTTGAAAAGGGGCAAGGCCACTAGATGAACAAATCAAGTACGATGGTTGGTTTAACCCATGAAATATTGAAGGCTTGAAAAACCCCACTTAGGACAGTCAAGGAAAAAGGGCACTCAAGGAAAATGTGATAAATGGTCTCCCAATTATCCCTACATAGATAACAACGATTAGTGATACAAATACCTTTACGCATCATATTATCAATGGTTAGAATTCTTCCTTGGATAACCAACCATGAAAAGACTACAATTTTTGGAATTAAATTTTTTATCCAAACTAAGTCCTTTTGGAGGACAAAATCCTCGTCATCAAGCAAAAGCTTGTAAGCTGATTTAACAGTGAACTACCCATTTTTCGTAGGAGCCTAGGTCACTTGATCTTCCTTGGGTCTCATGGGGATAAACTATTGCCCGAGAATGTTACAAAGATCATTTGATTCCGCTTGAAATCCCTGAATTCTTATTTGTTTCCACTTCATTCTACCTTTATCCTCAACCATATAATCGGAGACTTTTCTGCCAATGAGTTCTTCTATGATATCTCTGATTCGGGCTAAGTTAGGATATTGTGTCAGTGGTTTGTCCTTAGCCCACCTGTCATTCCAGCAATTTATCCTCTCACCATTGCCTAAAACCCATCTTAAAACTTTTTTGATGATTTCCTTATAATTAAGAATTGCTTTCCAAAAAGCAGAACCTCTGATTGGAACTGAGTCACTTAGAAATTCCATATTTTGAAGATACTTTCGTTTGATGATAGTTGTCCATTCATTTTCTTCACTAGAAATGAGACGCCACGTCTACTTAGCTAGTAAAGCTAAATTTATATGAGCAATTCTCCTCAGACCTAAGCCCCCATTTTCCCTGGGTTTGCACACTTTGGTCCATCCTACAAGGTGTATCCTTTTTTTCTCCTCTGATCTAGTCCATAAAAATTCTTTTTGGAGTTTCTTAATTTTTTGGAAAACCTTCACAAGGGATTTGAAAATGGAGAGGAAATAGACTAGAATGCTCTAAAGAGAGGCCTTAGTGAGGGTCAACTTTCCTACTTGAGATAGAAGATGACCTTTCCATCCAAGAAGTTTTTTTTGAATTCTTTCAATAACCCTGTCCCACATTGACTCTCTCGGAGAACCAATGAAATGAGGGAGACCAAGATACAAAGTGGGGAGGTTTGCTATATCACACCCTAAAATTTTTGTAATCCTTCCTTTCCTCTGAATGGGGGTGTTCAAGAAATATAACTTGCTTTTACTGAAATTAACTTTCTGACCAATAACGTCCTCGTAGAGTTGTAGGATGTATTTAATTATTTTGGCCTCAACCACTAATGCCTTAGTCAATATAAGGGTATCATCGATGAATTTTTGGTGAGAAACAACCCTAGTGAGATATGTTGTCTTGATTCCCGATATTAGCCTTGAACTGCAAGCATTTTTTATGGTTCTACCTAAAGCTTCTGCCATAATGATGAATAACATGGGGCTGATAGGGTCCCCCTGCAAAATTCCTCTACGACTTTGAAAGTAACCAACAGTTGTTCCATTAACTAGAATCGAGAACCATGCTTTAGAAATACATTATTTGATCAAATTAATCCATTGGTGGTGAAAACCAAACTTAAGGAGGACAACAATCAGAAAGTCCCAATTTAGCATGTCAAATGCTTTGTTCATATCAAGCTTGAGGGCAAAAACAAATATGTTAGTCTTATGAGCAGAGTGTAGAGCTTCATGAACTGTGATAACTCCATCCAAGATTGACCTACCCTAGATAGAGCTTCCCTAGCATGGATCTATGATGCGGGGCAGAATATCTCTCATTCTATTTGCAATAGCTTTAGTTAGGATATTGTAAGAAACATTGCACAGACTGATTGGCCTAAAGTCAACCATAGATTTAGGGGTTTGCTTCTTAGGAATTAGAGAAATAAAAGTAGAGTTGATACCTTTTGGGATATGATTGCTTGCTTGGAATTCTCTGACAACAAAAATTACATCCTCACTTACGATGTCCCAAAAATATTGATATAAATAATGGGAAATTCGTCGGGTCCTGGGGCTTTGTCTGGCTCCATGCTAAACAAGGCTTCCTTAATTCCCTCATTAGAAAAGGGAGCTAGAAGCTCAAGGTTTATATCCTCATTTATTATGCTAGGAATGGATTGCAAGAAAATATCTTTGGCCTCCTCATTGCACTACGATTCCTGACCAATGATAGAATTGAAATAAGTTACTACCTCCTTTCTGATTTCTGTTAAGTCTTGAGTAATAGAACCATATGCTTTTTTTTAAATTTTATCTTGTTATTGCTTTTGTTTCTAAACGTGGTGACGTGAAAAAACTTGGAATTTGAATCTCCATATTTCAACCAAAGAGCCCTTGATTTTTACCTCCAATAGATTTTCTCACAGGCAAAAATGTTATCAAACTCTACTAGTTTTGTTTGTTCCTCCTGCCTAGTAGTTTCATCAACATCACCATGTTGGATCCTCTGATCAATTATCTTCAAACTTTCAACAACCTATTTTTTATTTTCAAAGAGGTTCCCAAAGACCTCTTTGTTCCAAGTTCGAAGCTTTTCCTTAACAAAAATTTGCCAGCAAGTTTAAAAGCTGCACTACCCCTGACAGGCTGCTGCCACCACTAACTTAAGTTATCTCTGAAACTGAAATGTTTGATCCACATAGATTGAAATCTGAAAGGTTTCTTTAAGGACAGATAGTTAGGGATCTCCAACAAAATGGGATTATAATCAGAGGTAATTTTAGGAAGGGCTTGCAAGGTAGAATCATCGAACAAAGTTGTAGCCTCCTTTGATAGAAAAAACCTATCAAGCCTTTATTGAATGAGATGACACCCTATCTGTCGATTGCTTTAGGTATAATTTGCTCCTCTAAGTTTTACATCCATCAACATGTTAGAGTTCACAAAGTCATTAGACTCATCCATGCTCCTGATAGATGGTCCATTTCTACCCATTTTGTCTGAAGGGTAAAGAGGAGTGTTAAAATCCCCAGCCAGAATCCAGGGGACATTATGGAATATTTCACTCAGATTGCCTAAGTACTCCCACAGTAGAGCTCTCCCTTGAATTGAAGTCGGGGCATAAATATTTGAAAGGATCCACGACCTGATGTTGTTTATTTCCTTAAATAAAACACTAAGAACCCTGTCATCTTTATGAATAATGGTGACTTCTACTATCTGTGGATCCCACAAAGTCATAAGGCCTCCAGATCCTCCTTTGGCTGATTTGCAAACCATCTCCCCTTGATTCCAGATTTTTTTTGCTATTTTTTTTTATTGAATCTCATCAGTTTTTGTTTCTTGCAACATGATAATAGTTGGATTCACTTGTTTTCTTATTGCACTAACTTCCCTGTGTTTGGGCAGGCCATTGAGGCCTCTCACGTTCCATGAGAGGAACTTCATTTAGATTGTTTGAGATTTCTTCCTCTCCCCCTCCCTTGAGGAGGTTTTCCTAATTTGTTGTCTTTAGAACCTGGAATAACCTGTTGAAATAAGGTTCTCTGTTTTCCATTATATTATATATCGCTACAACTAATAGTTTCAATTATACAAATTGTAATAATAAGTTTTCAAATTGTATATCGTCTTAATATCTTCATATATGGAAGATGACCATTACACCAAAATTAACCTATTACATTAAAAAAACCCTATCAAAGTAATTACACTAGTTGATTCTCAAAGTTTTTATGATTTATTTAAAATTTATAAAATCTTTAAAAAAATTGCTATTCATCACTATATAACTTTACTAACATTAAATTTAACTTTTTAAAATTTTAATATTATAGTGTAAGCCAATTTCCTTAACAAAATTCTTATGATCAATCATTTTAAATTTTCAAATTTAAATAAGTTACTTAAAGTTTTGCTTCAAGTTTTACATAATTAAAGAATTACATTTTATAACTAATATTATTGAAGTCACATAATTTTTTTATTATTATTAAACAACTTAATAACTATTACATCTTAAAATAACTTTATTTAATCCTTAATATCCACTTAATACTAATATTTTACAACTTTCTTAAAATATTGTCTAGAAAAATTATAGAATAATAAAAATTATTATTAATTCAATATAATCATTTTATTTTAATTAATATACTTCTTTATTATAAAATTTAAAACTCCCTTCTTTACGTTCCATTCCCCTCTTATTCACGTTGCCTAAAGCATAAAATAATTGAAAAAGTTTATTGTAAAGACCCAAGTTTAAACTATAGACAATTGTAGAGGGGATAAACAAAACCTAACTAAATATAATCGTAAAGAGGATAAGCATTTAGGTTTTATGCTCTCTTTTTAAAAACCCAAACTAAGTTCAAAATAGTGTATGCTTAACTATATAAATAAACTTGTGATAAATTAGAAGATAAGAATTCCTAACTCCTTAATACTTGATAATAATACTTTTGTAATCGCAAATCCTTAGTGCATAAAAGTTATAAACAAAAAAATTACAACATTGTGGTATCACTTTCAAATCAGTATTGACTTTTACTTTTTCTTTTTGTTAGGTATCTAAGATAGATACTTAATAATATAATATTTTATATTGTTATGAGTTATAAATGAATTATTGAATAAAAAAGGTAACATGCCAAATTAGAAATAAATAGAAGCATAAAATCATATATGTAATTATCACGAAAAATTGTCATACGTAATCATCAAAGAATATTGTCATATTAGTATGCACTTAGTAACTCATAGAAGGTGAACCACCACATGGGTGAACTTGTAACTCATGGAAGGTGAACCATCATATTCTTATATAAAGAGAGATGTACCTAAGAGCCATTTTGTCAAATCTAAAGTCAAGACAACTTCTACAAAAAAAATACTTCACATATGACCCATTTACAAGAATGTGATGGTTCACCATGAGTTACAAGGTCACCCATGTGGTGGTTCACCTTTCATGAGTTACAAGGTCACACATGTGATGGTTCACCTTCTATGAGTTGCAAATGCATACTAATATGACCATATTCTTTGACGATTACGTATGACAATTTTCGCTTTTGGTTTTATATATACATATATAATTCTATGACATTATTCTCCTAATTATTTTTAATTTGACATATAACCTCCCTTACTCAAATGCTGAAGAGTTCATTTATCATTCATCTTATTATATTATTAAATACCTACTTTGAAATATCCAACAATATTATATTATTAAATAGGTATCTTGAAATACCCAACACTTGCTGTCAGTCTAAATGAATCCCATCGCATTTGGGACGTGTAATGGAGCGGTATTGTCGTTTGAGAATGTCCAAGGGTCGACATATAACAGTCGTTGAGTCAGCTTGTTCGACCTTTCGGAGCACCAAGAGTTCGACTTAAAATTGCCGTTTATAAGAATAATACAACGAGCCTGAGAAAACAGTGTGACTTCAAATTTCCACAATTTAAGAAGTAACTACTTGCTTCTCCCAGATGTGATTGCTGTTTGTCAGGCCTGTAACACTAAAGTGTCTCTACACTGTCGTTTTATTTACTACTTTTCTTACGCACATAGGGGGGCCTATCATTGGCAAACCCTTTTTTTAACTTTTTTATTATCTCAATATCAAAATAATGTTTTTAAGTTTTTATTAAAAAATTAATTTCAAACTATAACATAATATTACAAATTATATAATTTTCAACAACCCAGATAAGACTTACTAATTTATGGTAGCATCCAAATGCTCATTCAGTGTTGAATGACTGATAGTTATGAATCTATTGTAGCTTTGAGGTTAATTCTCTTTCTTATTGTACTTCTTTTTGTCAATGGGGTAGCATGTTTAAAGGTGAAAGTTGTTGAGGTTAATATTGTTTCTTTCTATGAGAGGGATGATTAAGTCGGCACCCCATGAAATGTTTTCATACTGTTGTACTTCTTTTTGTCAATGGGATAGCGGTGGAAGTCCTTTCCAACAACTTAAATGAGACTTATTAATTTATGGTAGCATCCAAATGCTCATTCAGTGTTGAATGAGTGATAAATGATATTTATGAATCTATTGTAGCTTTGAGGTTAATTTTGTTTCCTTCTATAAGAGGGATGATTAAGTCGGCACCCTATGATATGTTTTCGGTATTATTGTACTTCTTTTTGTTAATGGGGTAGCAGGTTTAAAGGTTTAAAGGTGGAAGTCCTTGAGGTTAATTTTGTTTCTTTCTATGAGAGGGATGATTAAGTCGGCATCCCATAAAAACAATGTTTTCAATACTGTTGTACTTCTTTTTGTCAATGGGGTAGCAGGTTTAAAGATAGAAGTCCTTGGTCCCACTTATGTAGACTCTTCACCCCTATTATTATCAAGTGGCAACAAATATGTGGGTAGTTGGTCCTCTTACAATTCATGAAATATTGTTTCCATACAAACTGTTATTTCCAATGACATATTCTATGTTGAAATTCTGATGTTCACCTCCTCTTCTTCTGTGATACGTGGTTTATTCATTTAGTTTACTCATACGGAAGTCGGGTACTTCCGTCCTTATACAGAAGACAATAAGTCTGGTTGCTGTGACATAATTTCTGTCTATTCTCCATAAATGTGTGGTGATTGTCTGCTTTTAAAGAAAAATCCTCATAAGGTGACCACCACACTGGTAAACACTGCGAAGGGCGACGATAATTGCTACGTCCCAAACAACTGTTGGGTCTCGACTCTTGGACCTCTTCAAACGTCAATCCCCCTACAGTCCACGTTTGTCTTATAATTCAGAGGGACTGCTCGCACAACAAGAAAACGGTGAACTGCAGGCCTGAAGGACGATAGTTGAGCTTTCTCATTCGAGGTTGTTACATAAATAGTAAGAGGTCTCAACTCATCCCCAAAGGCCAAGCAAATAATTTACATGCTACATTACAAACACCGACACTGCAGTCCACCATCGTTCACATTTCTACAGCAGAATGTAATGTACAAGACAGACAGAAGAATAGATGTTTCTCTACTGGCGCATGCTGATTGGTTTGATTTTTCTTCAACGGATGGGAACAAATTTGGACCATAACATAATGATGCCAAATTTATGACAACTATAGCTGCAGGTCTTCTTGTTTACGTGTCCCTTTGATGTTCGTGTCTTTTTTTAATGAAAGTGTGTTCAGGTATTCAAGTGCTCTTAAGTTCTGTCTATGGATTGGGGAACGGTTTCCGTTGTAGAAGTAGGTTTTGTGTCAAGTTGTATGATTCCCACTTGAGTTAAAAATGTAGCAGGCTTAAAATTTGACGGCCAACAAAAAAAAAAAAATTGAATCACATTCACTCCTCCTGTACAAGCCAAGCACTCGGATTCGTTGAAACAATTAAAAAAAAGTATTCACCATTTTAGTTATGTATCTTTATTAGTCGATCAAAATCCGTAGGGAATCAATAACATTTTTAACAAATGGGTATTGGATACGGGGTTAGACATTCTCGACATTCTCTTCGAGGTTTTTACTTTCCAATACAGTTAAATCATTGAAGCTGTTTCTATAACCCAAACCTCTTCTAGAAAACGGCGTGGAGTGAGGGAGACCCCCTAGCTCAGGGTTAGTATCACCGTCATCAAATTAAGGCACACTCAACAACAGACTCAAGTTAGACTACTACATTTACCCTTATTAAACTCAAGTCATACTACTATCTTTAAAATTTTAACTAAATTTTAAATTATAATAATAAAAATAAAACAATATAAAAAACCTGAATCCATATGTACATCTTCTCCACATATATCTTTGACTACCGGAACATATTTCTCAAATTAAAAAATATATTTATTCATAGCTTTCCGTTGAAGACTGATCGATGGAGGCCTTGATCTTCACATAAAGTAATCTTTTCACAAATTGTTCTTTATTTATATACTAATTTGGCGTTCTTCGATGATGGCTGGATAAATACTTTGCCTAATAGGAAAATGGCTTAAAGAATTGAAAACGAACACATGTGGCACCTGAGGCATCTGTGGGAAAAGACTTGCGAGGCTCAAATTACTTAAAGCTAGGCTTTTTACAGTAATTTATAACATTTAGCTTTCATAAACCTCAAAGGATAAGTTTATTGGTTGCATTTAAATGTTTGTTGTTGTTAAGTTTATTGGTTGCTGTTGTGTTGTTTCAATTAAATTTATTGTAGAATAACTATTTACTAACTTTATTTATTATTTAATAAACTAAAAATTATAAAGGTTTTTCTACCAAAAAAAACATTTAACATTTATGGTGTCAACCTCTCTCAATCCGACCAGTAACTTATTTGAATTTTTCACCTTCTCCTTTCAGTTATTTTTTTGGTTACATAGGAGAGTTAGTCACAACCACGCCATTTTTAGTAACTGATAAGCATACGGTTCAAATCATAAGGGCTGCTCCCACCAAACCTATTCCACCTCCTTATTGTTGACCACCCAGTGGGGTGCTCCCACCAAACCTATTCTGCCTCGTTATTGTTGACCCTAGGTGGAGGGAACTAGTGGTCGCTCAGAATTTTGACTGACATTGTCAGTCTGGCGCTCACTCACATGATTCAGATCAGACTACTACCTTTGCAAACACGCTGCCAAACCTGAATGTCTTTTTAGTAAATGACATTGTCAGTCTGACTCGCACTCACATGATTCAAATCAGAGTACTACCTTTGCAAACAGTCTGCCCCAAAATTTAAACCTGAATGTCTTCTTAGTAAATGTTTGACCAAACAAACAGTTACCAATCCACAGAACTATTGTCCCAAGGGTAATAAATGGCTGAGGATACAGCTTTGGTGCAGTACATACAGTCTGGAGTTGAATGTTTTGGAACAGAATGGATTTAGCCCCTTTCAATGAGTGACCGACGCAAGTACAGGAGCGAAGTTTCGTAGAATGAAGTCTCCGTCCAGTTGTCCAGGTTACTTGGAACCCACTGAATCAGCTGTCGTCGTATTGCTTTCACTATAGCAGCAGTACACCTATTAACAAACAAAATAGTCCACGACAGAAATACCATACTGTCTCATTAAACTGACACTCTCGACTAAGGAGAATCTTGTACCCATGTGTATTTCTTTCCCCAGACCAATGGGAAGAATGCTGGAAATTTGGAGCCAGACGGACAGCAATCAAAATAAGTGGAATCATGCTTTTTTCACATCAGTCAGTCACTCGGTCATATGAGCCATGAGTCATATCTACAGTTTTATTCAGTCAGTCACAGTCATGGGCCATATCTACAGTTGTAGTTCTGGTCCACCAGGAACATGCTTTACAAGGCAATGTCGCTTCATTTGATGTTTTATTTGAAATTAATGGAGCAGATTCCATTTATATCAGACCCGTACAAAACTTTTCTAAGAGGGTCATATTGGGTTGGGTTTTGTCGTTTGAATGAGGCCGCCCTACAAAATTGACCACCAAATTGAAGGTTACTGTGTAAATGGGAGAGTAGTTGTCTTTTCTCATGGTCACAAAACATGTTACAGGAGCATAAATCAATTGCAATTTCAGCCTAGGTTTAGGATAAAGTGTATTTACCCAACAAAAACAGAAAGCCTATCCAGGAAATTCAAAAGTCTATGTTGCTTTTTTTAAAAAGTGAAGGAAGTATAACACTGGTATGGATTAGACTTTAAGGGCATATCGGATTGGATATATCAACTAGAGGTTTATTATTGAAAATGTAACTGACATAACCTAAAATAAAATATCAACATCATATTATTGAAAATGTACAGAAATGAAACGGTAATAATATATTGTTATAAATATAACAACATATTATTTTTTTTCAGTTATATAGGAGAGTTGGTCACAATCACAGGATTTAGATCAGACTACTACTTTTTGGAATCAGGCTGGAGTGCCCACTAGAGGATTGAGATCATATTACACTTTTTGGAAACAGGCTGGAGTGCCCACTAGGATTCAGATCAGATTACTACTTTTGCATACAGGCTGTTCCCTGAATATTTGAACCTGAATATCTTTTTGGTAAATGTTTGACCAAACAAACACTTGCCAATCCACTAACCCTCCAAAACTAACAACAGATTATTATTAAAGATGTAATCAAAATGAACCACCAAGGTGAAGTATTATAAGTGAACGTGTACTTTCTAAAAAGATGATGAATTTCAATGTTTTTTTAATTTATTAATTATAACGAGGTTGGACGCTTACAAGAGTGTGACGTTTGGGTTGGACGCTTACATTCATTGGCAATAAGGTTCACGAAAGGAAAGTCTAATATAAAATGGATTATACTGAATCGATAATATTAGCCACATATATACACCAAAGGTTATAAAAGCTTTAGCATTAAGTGGGCTTATAGAACTACAATGGAGTTCATTTTGAGTTTATATATATATATTATTATTTTATGATTTGGTTATTGTGAGAAATTTTTATTAAATTGTTTAAATTATATATATATAATTATTTTTTGATTTGGTTATTGTGAGAAATTTTTATGATTGACGTACAGGGTTGAGTAGTCTCCTCCCAACTATGATTCCTGATAAAGCCCAGAGCTATACCTATAGAGAATTTAGGTATTATTATTATTTAAATATGGATATTATTTTAGTGTTTCTTGTGGGTTGTTTTGATTTGATTTGTTAGAGGGTTGGATTCAAGTTAATTGTGAGAGAGTAGGGATTATTAAAGTTTCTTGTGATTTTTTTTTTATATTATCTAGACTTTATAATTTTATATTAATATGATATGTTTATATAAAATAATAATTGAGCTCTTTATTTATTAAAAATGCATAATATATTTAAAAGAGAAAGTTATATAAATTATAAGAATAATAAAAAAAATTAATTGTTATATATATATATATATATATATATATATATATATATATATATATATATATATATTTGAAGAAAGAATTTTGAAAGGGTTCTCGAAGCTTTTACAAGCCCAATCAAGGGAGTAAAAAGGATAAACAGAATGAGATAAAACATGATCAACCCATTAAAAGGGATTCTTTAGACAAAGCAATACAAAACTAGGAAAAAAACAAAAGACAAACATCCGTAAGGGAAACTGAGGTCCACCCACAATCTAGCTTACTCATCCTCCTCCTTAGGAGGATCCAAATCATCACTTGATTCCTTCAAATATTTCTAAAGGTTTCAAAAAGTAACCTCTTTAGCATAGGTGAAAACCATCTTAATAGTTCTCCTTAGAGAACTTATGCGCTCTCTTATGCTTAACAAAGTGTTTTTGGGGGTCCTGTGAGAATCCAAATTCCTCGCATGAGATTTTTCTTCATTGAGGAGACCCCACCTTGAGCCTAGGGTTTATTTCTCATTGATGAAGAGGGGGCAAAATCTCTAGAGTCTCTCGGATCTGGAATGACATACAGAGGTAACTTTTCCTCTTTAATTGCTCTTAATTTTAGATGCTTGGAATGCTTCATAGTCTTATCAATGCCTCTAGGATCTTCCAGTGATTTAACCCCCAAACCTGGTTCCTTCTTGATCTTCACCTCCTTATTTGGAATAGCACCACAATATTTCCACAAAGGGAGTGCAATCAGAGGAAGCAAGAGAGGGTGTTATTTCTTCCTCATTACTAGGATCCTCATGAGAATTGGCTTTCCCCTCAGAGCTATTGAGACTCTCATAGTCGATGTCTAGGTTAACCATTATAACCTTATCACCTTTTTTGGCAACATGGTAAAACAACATTTTTAGCAACTGTGTAGAGGAAATCGATGCATCCCCTTTTTGAACATGTTTTAACAAAATATTTTATTAAATTATTTAAATATTTATTTTATTTTTAAAAGATAATTTATATAATGCAATTACATACAAATCATATTTTATATAAATAGAAAATTATTTTTAATATAGTAATTAAACAGTGATTAGAGAGTGTAGAAGAAAGAATGAGTAATGAGGTTAGAGAAATGAACTCAAATATATTACAAGGAACTTAGAGTAGGGTACTCAAATCTAGAATCAAATGAATATAAAAACCATCATAATAACAAAGAACCTCAGTCAAAAGACTTTACATGTAGATGTTTATATTTATATCATCATAAAGGAATAAAATTAAATCGATAGTGTGTATTATATACCATTTTATCTAATATATTTCTCATCAATCACCAATTTTTTACCATTAAGAGTTACAACCCCTTTGCCCTATTTCTATAGAACTTTTTTCTCCTATTAAGATTAAGTCACAATATGAGCATGTCTATATAAAATTTTCCTCCCAATTAGGTTAATTGTTAATACTGCACAAGTCTACCATGGCATATTCTTACAAAAGTATGGAATTTTATTCATATTAATATTTTTATTTTTAAATTATAAATGTAATGTGTGTGTTAGTAATAATCCTATGACAATTTCAACCTTAAGATATGAGTATTTTGTGAGTCTTATCACCTACCAAACTCTTTTTCAACATAATAGTAGGTGTAGAAGTATAAAATAAGCATCTTCCTTATGTAGGTTTCCTCACTCCTATTAACATTGAATTGTAATATTATGTGGGGCCTTCAATAATAGGTTGGTCATTATGATATAGAATTTTTATCTATGGAGTTTCATCGATATTAATATCCATCATTGTAATTGATCCAAACTTTGATACTTGAGATGTTATAAGTCCCATTACCGGCTAGGAATTTATCCAATTAAGTAGCAAGATAGGGGTATAAGCCCTAGGTCTTAGTTATGTGGGATTCCATACACTTATTAATATAAAGTTACAACATTATAATAAGTACATTAGCCCTCTCACCTTCTCAAATTAGGTGATGCACACTATAGGAGGGGAAATATTGTGGAGAACCTTTAACTTATTGGATCTACAACATCTCACCTCTCACTTCAAGGATAGGGGTAGCCATGAGTCTAAGTTTGAGGTTTAATATATTCAAGTTAAATAGCACTTGTGTTTCTCCCTAAGATTATTTTGATAACCTAACCTTAATATGGTCCTATCCTAACTATAAATGCATCAATCAATGCGGTAGACAAGTCCTATATGCTATATGGTTTTAATTTTTTGATGATAAATGTAAACTACAATTCACTTTGAATGCAAGTGTTCAACAAGATAGTGCAATGAAATAAGTCCTAATATGAAGACATGTGCTTCCATTTTGATAATATGAAAGACTATAGCTGGTCCCCTAATGCTCTTAAAAGGAAATAACTTGTTCCCCTTTTCCTTTTAACTTTTAATGAATAAAAAAAGAAATACAAAATGATAGATATAAATACAAAATAGATAAAATATGGTAACACTATTTTGATAGCTTTACTACCTTTGTATCTAACAAAGAAATATTATTACTAAAATCTTGAATCGAAAATAATGTAATACAAAATCAATGCATATAATTTCTTCTATCAATAAGAACTGGTACATAAAAACTATGGAACTATGAGTCAATAATATAACTTTTACAAATGGATTTTGATCTCCCTTAAGTAACCCTTGAACTTATTACATATCAAATAATGTAATATACTCTAACACCCCTTCCCCCCGTATTACATTATTTAAGATGAGCTTTTCTGGACCTGCATAGATAATCTCTGAATGTTTGGAACTTGTTTGATAAGGATTGAGATGCTAAACAATTTGAAGATAAAATTATAGATTCCATATTAATATTTCATTATAAACCAAGTAAATTTATAGGCACAAAAATACCCTTACAATACCATGGTATTCGAAATACCAGTGGCAAAATAAGATAAAGATGCATTTAATGTCATACATTATTTAATTGTAGTCAATGATCCCTATCATTGTTTCTCCCTAGAGCTTTTGTGAATATATCTGCAAGTTTTTCTTCTGTAGGAATATGCTTCAAGTTGATATGACAATTCTAAAAATGATCTCTAATAAAATGACACTAAGCTTCAATATGCTTTGTTCATTCATATACAATTATATTTTTAATCAAATTAAGTACTCCTTGATTATCATAATGTATTATAGTTGAACCTATTTTGATTTCCATGTTTAATAAGATATATTATAGCCAGAAAGCCTCAAAAACTATATCTCATGTTGCACAATATTTTGCTTTAGTAGATGACTGTGCCACTATATGTTGTTTCTTACTATACCGTGATATTGATCCTGAACCAAGATAAAAAATATACCCTAAAGTGGATTTTCTATCATAAACAGAACCCTCATAGTTAGAATCTGAGTAACCCTGTAGATAGAAATCCTTAACATTCTTCATATATGTTAGTCCATAATTTGTAGTTTTCTTGACATATTACAATATTCTTTTTACAACTTTCCAATAACTCATTTTTAGTTCTTCCATGAATCTTGAGAGATAATTCACATCAAAGACTAGATCAGGTCGAGTATTATTAAAATTTAGAAGACTTCTAATTAATTGATGATAACTTGCAGCCAAAATTAAAGGTGTTCCAAGAGGGGGACATTTTTCGCAAGACTACCCAAACTACAAAACTTGTTTTGGTCATATTTCATTCATATGGACTCGAATTGAGCTAAAATTTTGAGGGTAGATGCTTGAGAAACCCTAGACAGTATCCACCCAATTTTAGATCATTTGGAGCAACATAGATCCTAGTGCATCCCTATGTGTGAACAATATCTTTGGCAAGCGACTATGCGAGGGTTTGATCTGGGTTGAGTGCAAGCAGCTCCAGAGCCTTCGGGCCCTAGTTACCAATAGTTTTATGGTTTGTTCTCTAGATTTTATAAGGATATGTTGCAGGGGATCCAAGATAGGTTAAAAATCTGTCTTTCAATAGATCTTCAAGATGTAAACTTGATTAACAATGGCTTCAAATTTGTTTCACAAAATAAAAGTGAAAATCATACCTTTCCACGATGTCTAGGGCATGGATTAAAGAGATCACAAAACAAGTTTCAAGCATCTGATTAAAAAATGGCTCAAATATTAAGTAAATCGGGTGCTAAGGTCATGTAGACACCAAAACAGCACCAATCCGATTATGTGACAACAAGCACTGATCGCACTAACACACACAGCCCCCAGGGCAGCCCCCAGAGGTTAAACAGTGGTTCTAACCACTCACATAGCAATTTTGCAAGTCAAGGATCAATTTGGCACCTTTTAGACACTTTATTGCTTATTCGTCCCACCCAGGGACGAGTGCGGATTTGTACTCGTCCTACCCAGGGACGAGTGCGGATTGATACTCGTCTCACCCAGAGACGATTACCAACGCTCGCTTCGAGGTGGGACGAACGCCAGGTTTGACCGACAAAAAGTTAGATCTCGGCATGTGACAACTCAGAACTGCCACTTAGCTTTTCTTGCATGACATAGGAGTGCGAGTGAGTTCTTTTGACAACTCATATCTGCCAATTGACTTTCCCTTCACTGCATGGGAATGAGAGTGAGTTTTTAAGACAACTCAGATTTGCCACTTAGCTATCCCTTCATTGCATGGGAGTGCAAGTGAGCTTTTCTAAAACATACAAAGACATGCACAGAGGCGGTTAAGAAGCCCTTGATCAAGAAGAAGTATTCTCTTCACACAAAAAGCATTCATGCAAAGAAACACTTTTGCATGTTAATTCAAAGAGACCCCTTGGGTCTATAAAATGGTGAGTTTCCTCACCCAAAAGATATACCAGAGAAGGAGCATTTTGAGCGACGAAGTGCTGCTAATTCATTTACTTGCGATTTGTGTTTTCAACATCCATAATCTCTTAATCGAAAGAGAGGTTATTGGGTGACTTTTGAAGGCACGAATCAAGAACCAACCCCGATTTTTTTGACCACAATATCCTACCAATTTGCCGACAACACATCACATCAGGTTTCGGACCCATCCTAAGCGGATTGGTGTCGAAGCAAAGTTTCACCCGCGGGTGGTTTGCCTTCGGGCACCCCCCGCTTTATTTCTTTTGTAGTATTTAGCTAGTTTCATGTTTATGCTTTTGTCAAGTTTTCATTTTATTTAGACTCATTTTAACCATCGTTAGATTCATCTTTTATTTTTCATACACAGGTGCTACTGATTCTTTGTTTGTTTCTTTGAACGTAGATTTGCAGCATTAGAGGAGCAACGAGGAATCTACCTTTACCAACGCAAGCGGCGACAACGTTTTGGTTCGCCCATCTTATATGTGGGCACGCGGAAGAAGGAATTCTGAAACAAGTTGTAAAAGACCAACATTTAACGCTCCTATCCCCTAAAAAGGAAGGAGACGCATTGTAACACAAATTTGAAAAGCATATCAATAAAAGGGCCAATTTTATATTGCTTTAATATCTTGTGTTCATGTTCTTTCTTTTTACGCATTTTTCAATAACATAGGATTTAAGCGTTATTTTAGTTTCATTTACATTGCATTTTTAGTTTATCCTTTTTGTTTTCGGAATCTCGTGCTTTCAATGGCGATCACGGTGGGACCTCTGTCCTCTATTTTTTTTTAGGTTAAATTACTGATCTAAAATTGCTTGTTTTTTTACAGGTACCTATTTTTCAACATCGGACTGTTATTCGTCTCTGTAAGTGACGATTACAGAATTGGTATTCGTTTCACCCCGGGACGAATAAATTATTCGTCTCACCCTGGGACGATTACCGTTTTGATATTCGCCTCACCCAGGGACGAGTATAATTCTGTGCAATTTTTAGAGCAAATCAGAAACATCCGGTTAGGCAGAGAAGAGGTAGGGGTTTTTTTAAAGCTTCTGTCAAATTTTTGTTTTTTTTGTTTTCTGGTTTTCGGTTTGTATGGCTTAGGGAAAGATTTCTTTTTCGTTTGCCTGTTTCAATTTTTGCAAATTAAAATGAACCCCACACATCACGTGGTATTTTAAACCAAGGCGTTGGTCGTAAAACCCCAACCCTTGAGCAAGACCAAAGGTGGATTCCATTATCACTTTGGCTTGAGATATTGCATCCATTACCTCGATCGCGACTGTTGCTAGACGTAAATCCTGACGAAAGCTGACCGAGTGTAGCTTGGGGTGATTCCCAGCACGCGAGGATAAGTCTTCTATGGTAGGTGTCATAAACAGAGCGATTCCCCTTTCGTACCGCCTATGTTCCACGTATCATCTGCTCTCACGTACCTATAGTCTCCCTCACGTAAGGGCGGGTATATAGAGAGGTTGGTATATCGGTCCGGCAATGGTATATTGAAGGGGCGACCATTTTGGGAGTCATAAGAGCCTTCATAATTGCATTTAAACGTTTCACAAAAATTTTCAAAAAACACAAAAACAAACAACAAAAACACACTAAACCAGATTTAGGGCACACTATTAATCTTTAAAAGAGATAATCATTGCTTGTGTGTGTATGCTATTTTCTGTTTAGACAAAAAAAAAATCATAAAAAGAATTTTTGCATCTTTAGGTTAGCATTACCATGGTGAATACTCGTAGCCAAGCCCAATCACGGGCAGAAGCTGCAGAAAATGCACCAAGAGAGACAAATCGTCTCCGATATAGCCTTGAAGACTTGGCCATCCCGCCTCGACGGTAGGGTATACCAGTTAGTTCACACCATGTAGAACATGGCTCTAGAGGCCCATCATTGAGGGGCACTCCAACCCATACAGTCATAGAACATGGCTCTAGAGGCACCTCCTTGAGGGGCTCTCCAAGTCAGGCCATCAATAGACGAGACTTTAGAACCCCCTCTCTAAGGGGAACTCATGAGCAACAAGAATATTTTCAAGAAAATAACCTATATATACCACCTGGTCTAAGCACGAGGCCTCCTTTGGAAGTTCATTATGGGTGGCCTAGTGATGAAGCATTGTGTACTGCTCTAGAACAACAAAGGGTCCAAAAGGAAGAACCATATGATTTTGTTGTTCCTAATTTACCCCCAATTAATGTCGGACACAGTAGACCATATCCAGAACATCAGGTTCTCCCGACAGGGCAAGACAATTCTGCCCGCACTTTTTATGCATATCACAGAGAGAGTGAGGAGGATCACTACATTCCTCAAGAATAGTATCCAGTGCAGAAACGATGCACGTTTGTGCCCGCTTTATATCCAGATCGCTCATTGAGACCAGAGTTTCAAGTTAATGCGGCCAACCTCGACGGAGGGAAGCAACATATAGGGGTCTCAGAGCACCATGATCGAAACAGATATGTAGGAGAGACATCTAGGCCTATTAAACAAGAGACGGCAGAACAAAATGACTTGGCATTTGCACAACTAGCCACCCACCAAGCACAAATCACGCGGCTTAGGCAAGAACAACAGGAATTAGAACATTTGTGTCGCCTTGATCAAGAGCGCATTCAGCGTCAGACAACTGAATTGCTTCACAACCATGCGCCTGAGAAGGCCCCAGTCCCTCGCGCACAACAATCTGAGATGTATGTGAGGCACAACCCCTTAGTGCGAGACAGGTCTCCGTGACTTCAGCAAGCACTGCCTCCAAGACCTCTTAGACCTGAGCGGGAGGCCATTCCCCGCAACCGTGATGGGCATCCTCCGCGGGCACCCGTCCATGTTTACAGGCCTAGGCCAAACACTCCTCAAGAAGATTATGAGGATTATTACCAAGAAGAAGAGCGGGCTGAAATGCCCTATCAAGGCAGAAGGGAGGCTACCCATTTATCCATCCAAAGGCCTCAAGTTCCCCGCAACCCACAGTGGGAACAAACCAAGGAGGAGGAGATTACGTCCTCCGATGCATACAAAGTGTTGTTAGAACGCTTAGAGACTATGGAACTCAAGACTGTTGGGCCCCAAAAGCCTACCTTACGCCAACTCCGTAGTCATCCGGTGCATCCATCAGTGCCAACACCTCCATACCCCGAACATTTCAAGCTGCCCTAGTTGGCACTCTTTAAAGGGGATGAGGATGCTCAAGAGCATGTGACATGATTTTTGAGCCAATGCTTTGGTATACAAGACAATGATGCATTGCTATTGAGAACATTCATAACCACATTCGTAGGATCTGCCTCGGATTGGTTTACCCATCTACCGAAGCATAGCATCTACAACTTGGATCAACTAGTGGACGCGTTCCTAGAACGTTTTGCTTTCAATACAAAGAAAAAGGCGTCACTCAGTGATCTAGCTAGCCTCAAACAATATGAGGAGGAGTCTATGGTAGCATATGGGAATCGGTGGAGGACGGTGCTTTCAAAGCTGTCCTACCTCCCTCCTATGTCCGACCTAACTCAAATGTTCGCAAAGAGCTGTTTGCGATCGATCTCTGTGCTATTGCAGCTACAGACAATACGCCACTTTAGAAGAAGCTCGGGCGCAAGCTAGACGTATCGAAGAGATCAAGATACAGGATGGCAAAATTGCCAAGCCTAAGAAAAAAGAGTGGAACAAGAGCACCAAAATAGGGAATACGCAACAGAAACCCGTCGTGGTCAATCAAGTTGCTATTAATGCCCCTACGCCTGCCCAAGCAACACAGCCTCCAAAGGCTAATTATCAGGTGGTGCCTCACAATAATTATGAGAAAGATAACAAAAAGTAGGATCAAAATCAGCAGCGTCGCCCCAAGCGACAATTTACACCATACACTGAGTCTAGGGACTCCTTGTTTGACCGTTTGTCAGTGGCAAACTTGATTAATCTGCCAGATATTCCAACAATCGATCCTAATGCGCCAAAGCCTAAGGGCTACAGAGAGGATCTTTTCTATAGATTCCACAGAAGGAAAGGGCATGACCTTAATGTCTGTTGGACGTTTAAAGGTTTAGTGCAAGATCTCATTGATAATCACACATTGGTAGTGGATAACCCCATCGCACCCAACAACCAACAAATGGGTGTTTTCAAAGATCCTTTACCCACACATGATGCACAAACAAAACCTCTGCATGTCAATGAAGTGCAACAGAGTTGCCCCATGGAGGGGTATGTTGGGATGATTAGCATTGTGACAAGAAACAAGAGACACCCAGGAGTTGCCCCCGTGACAGCCACTAGGGAAGTTCCATCCACGTCACAACATCAACCGAATCCTACACAGTTGCCCCCGCCTAGACCAGTGGCCACGATTCGAACTAGACTTACTCAAAGTCTACGGACCACATCGGCTAGGCTCTCCATTTATGAGCTTATTCAACAATCGGCGCCCCATCGGGAAGCTCTTATGGAGATATTAAAGGCAATTGAATTGCAACCCCACGAAGCGGATTCGTTCAACAATTTTGTGGGGCATGTCAAACAGTGTACTGAACCAGTCATTACCTTCAGGGAAGATGAGCTAAAAATGGTGACTGGAGATGTAGCGGATCCACCCCTGCACGTTATTGCGCGGGTCAACGGGACTCCGTACAAGCGGGTGTTGGTAGACACTGGTTCGTCCAGTAACATTATTACAACTGCTGCACTGAAACATTTGAAACTGCCAGCCTCTCACATTGCACCTTCCACTTATACCCTTCGAGCATTTAATGATGCGATATGCTCGACAGCTTGGCACAATTGTCCTGCCCATACAAGTGGGACAAAAGACCATTCATACGTTGTGCCACATTTTAGAAGGTGAGATGGCTTACAATATCTTGCTTGGGCGGCCTTGGATCCGGGATATGAAGTGTGTCCCTTCAATTGCTCATCAATGTTTGAAGTATACATTTGAAGGACAAGTGCACGTGGTCCCCGTAGATTTGGAACCTTTTAAATATTGCAACTCAGTGCAAATCATGCCGCAGTCGACCCTTCCTTCAACGCACGTGGATTTCCAATTAAATCCATCTAAGAGGGGTCCGACTAAGCAAGAATCTCCATTACCAAATCAATCAAATTCCCAGGAGGGTTCATCTTCTTCATCCAGTCCTCCCACAATGACGCCACCTACGGTGGCCACACCAATGGACAAAGGAAAGAAGCCCCCGGAAGCGGAACCACCTTTAGTCTCCAACATCTCTACAGAAGAGACGCCTAATAGAATGGAAGTTGAGACGCCTAGTTCACCCCACATGGAGTGGACTCAAGGAGAACTCCCATTCGCTTCCCCTCAATCGCCAATGATTACTGTTGAGATGTCTAACACAGGCATGGGGGAGTATATAGTGCGCAATGTTGTTGCAACGCCCACACTTCAATCTATGCAAGACATGGGAAGACCTCGACTCCCCATAGGCTCCGTGGTTCCTTTAGGCTACCCACCTAATCAGACAAATTTTATTTTTGGGGGCCTGGATCATGGCGTTGAACCTTCCCGACAAGAAGAGGAAGATGAAGATCCCTTTGTGGAAGATGTCAACTATCTGGCTAACCCAGACTTCGCATTACGATATCTTAGCCAATGCAATTGGCATGGATACGGGTTAGGCAGGTATGAACAAGGAATGCATGTTTTGTGCCAACCAAGATACCAAATGCCTTATGATAAGTCAGGAGTAGGGTTTAATCACCCTTTGCCCCTCGACATCTTGGTCGAAAACATGCAAAGCCTAGGGATAGGCAACAAGGATGGGTTGGCATCAGATCCATATGCTAATCCAAATACAACTTATACACTGGGGGATTATTTCCCATTACAAACAAATAACCTTGTTGACCTCAACAACCCTTTCCCTACGGCTGAACAAGGAGAAACCTCATGGACTCACCCACAAGGGGAAGATGGACAAGACCACGAAGGGTCTTCTGAAGATGAGTCGGAGTACGATCATTCGCACGAATATCCAATGAATGACGATCAGGATAGCTTCCTGATGATGTTCCCATTGAATGATCCCAGTGAGCATAGGCTACCTCAACAACAACAAAATCCTTTGGACATAGATGACATGTTTGAACACTTACACATAGGTCCAAGACATAGGAGGCATTTCAACCTGGCGCAGTTATAGCAATTACTGCACCCGCCACTCCAGGCATATCGAGAGCATTTTTCGCTTGGAGACCCTATCAAACCATCAGTGCCTAGGGCAGACCCTATTTGTAGGTCCATGCATAGGGCTGATCCCTTTGTGCCAGTGCCTACAGAGCCAGATCCAAAGCACCAAGAGCATCCAGAATGTCAGAGTTGTCACATTTGTGGTAATGGAGATTACAATCATTTCATCAACATGGTCTCCATTGACTTGACCGCCCCCATCCATGATCCAGCCAATCCAACATGATTATTGCATCTAGACATAGAGGCTATTGATTGGGATCACGCTGGCACACCACCATCTCCATCAGAGTATTGGCCTTGCGGTGGGATGTTTCATTTCACTCCAGGACAGACTCAGGATGTCTTCCATGCTGAAGAGGAACTTGACGTTCCTAATGATGATCTTAATTCAGCAAACGATATCCATCTGATCCCAATTCCACACCAGTTGGAAGACGGATCCCATATGTCAGTTGAAGCAACGACTGATGTAGACATCGACACAGATCCAATGAATCCATGGATTCTCAAGCTGGGGGTAAGTCTTTCCCCTGAAGAGCGAGCCGATTATGTTACCCTTCTTAAGGAAAAGAAGGAGGTTTTTGCATGGTCATACAAGGATATGCCGGGACTAGACCCACAACTAGTCACGCACAATTTAACGCTTGATCCGACAATCAAGCCAATCAAGCAAAAACTATGCAAGATGCATCCAAAAGTGGCCTTAATGGTAAAATATGAGTTACAAAAGTTGTTGGATGCCCAGTTTGTCATCTGTGTGGATTATCCGCCATGGTTGTCTAACATGGTTCCTGTCAAGAAGCCCGACGGGAGGATTCGCATATGCACTGATTTTTGAGATCTTAACAAAGCGAGTCCTAAGGATGATTTTCCCTTGCCGAGCATCGACGCGTTGGTAGACGCTACAGCGGGCCACGAAATGCTTTCCCTTATGGATGGTTTCTCAGGATACAATCAGATTCGTATCAATCCTGAGGACCAACTAAAAATGGCATTCACAACGCCTTGGGGGACATTTTGCTATAAGGTCATGCCTTTTGGCCTTAAAAATGCCGGAGCCACCTACCAACGTGCCATGACGTACATCTTTCATGATTACATGCACAAAACTTTGGAAGATTACATGGATGATTTGTTGGCCAAATCTCTTTTGCGCCCAGATCACATCGGTGACTTGAGTAAGGTCCTTGATCGCCTCATTGAGCATAAAGTCAGACTAAACCCCAAGAAGTGCATCTTTGGCGTCACCTCTGGAAAGCTCTTGGGTTTCATAGTCTCCAAACGAGGAATTGAGGTTGATCCAAACAAAGTCAAGGCAATCCTTGAAATGCGTCCCCCAACCACCATCAAGCAGCTCAGAGTCTGTAGGGAAAGGTTGCGTCGATCAAGCGCTTCATAGCATAGTTATCTGACAAATGTTGACCCATGAATAAATTATTGCATAAAGGGGTCACATTTCATTGGGATGACGAGTGCCAGTCAGCCTTTGACGACATTAAATAGTACTTGGCTTCGCCGCCAGTATTGGCACCACCTAGACCAGGAGTGTCATTCTATTTATACATCTCAGCCACTGAGGTGGCATTGGGCGCCATGCTGTCCCAGAAAAATGAACTTCACAAAGAATAGGCTACATACTATCTTAGCCGCACCCTGGTCAGTTATGAACTTAACTATGCATATGTTGAAAAGCTCTGCTTGGCAGTGGTGTTTGCTACCAAAAAGCTACGCCACTACATGCTCAGTAATAAGACGTATGTTGTGTCTAAGGAGAATCCATTGCGATACATGATGAGTCGTACTTATCATAGTAGCCGCACGGCGAAATGGATCATGTTGTTGATGGAGTTTGACATAGAGTTCATTGGACAGAAATCCATAAAAGGTCAAGTCATCGCCGATCAACTAGCTGAGGCTCCTCTTGAAGACGATCAGCCTCTGACTTTTGAACTACCTGATGATGGGGTCTTCCATGTTTCAGAGTCGCCAGATTCTGATGAGCCTGAGTCACAGGCTGACATAACCCTATTCTTCGATGGTTCTAAATGTGAGCAAGGGGGTGGTGCAGGAATTGTATTCTTCACTCCACAAGGCGCTCCAATGCCCTTGTCATTTAAATTAGACTTCCCGTGCACCAACAACAATGCAGAATACGAAGCCTTGCTCATAGGTCTTCAGACAACAATCACCATGAACATTAAACGATTGAACATCTTTGGTGATTCGTTGTTAATTGTCAATCAAGTAAAGGGGATATTCCAATGTAAATGTCCAGTTTTGCGGGCCTATAAAGCCCTTGTGGACAAATTCCTGGCACAACTTGAATGGTATGACATCGAGGCACTCCCTCGATCATCAAATCATTTTGCGGATACTATGGCCTCCTTGGGGTCACTCATCCCGCAAGACCCTTCTGATGAAATGACAACCATTCAAGTTAAAACATTATCGCAATCTGCGATGGAGCGTGCAAGCTCTGATCCGACGCCAGGAATCCACATGATCCAGATTGAACCATCTCCGGATAAGTTCTCTCGAATTCGAGATTGTTTGATTCAAGCCAACTGGGGGTCCTTGTTCTCCCCGACCCCTCTTACTAGCAACACCACGTTGTTTTTACAAGTTCTTTCCTCGCTCAGCTTTTGTTCGGGATAGACTTCAAGGGGGATTGGCCGTTCATACTATCGAGGTTTCGATCAGCAAGATTGGTACACACCCATTCGGGATTACCTCAAGCTAGGTAATCTCCCACTTGGATTGACACAAGCCACGAAAAGATCATTCAAACAGAAAGCGGCAAAGCATGTCTTGTTAGGAGACATTTTGTATCATCAAAATTATGAAGGAATCCTCCTTCGTTGTTTGGACCAAGCAAGAGTCCGCTTGGGCGATCACCCAAGCTCACGATGGTACATGTGGTGGCCACTTCAGCGGTATGGCCATCGCAAAGCGCATTCTTCGCATGGGTTATTATTGGCCATCTTTAGAGCGAGATTGTTGCGCATATGTGAAGAAGTGCGTGAAGTGTCAGCACCATGCTAATTTGACACACGTACCTTCTCAGGCCTTGCAGTCGATCCAATCGGTTTGGCCTTTTTTGCAGTGGGGCTTTGATCTAATTGGGAAGATCTCCCCTGCGTCGTCTGGTCGTCACACGTTTATTTTAACGGCCACAGAGTACTTTACCAAATGGGTGGAAGCAATTCCGCTGACCACTACGACTGGAGCCCGCATTGCAGAATTTATTTTGCATAACATCATATGTCATTTTGGTATTCCATCCAAGATCCTGTCAGATAATGGGACACCATTCAAGAATAAATATGTGCGTGCTTTGACAACAAAGTACAAGATTCAACATAGCTTTTCAACACCCTATTATCCGTAGGCAAATGGGCAAGCAGAGGCGTCAAACAAGACGCTAGTCGCCATTCTCAAAAAGATAGTTGCAGACAATCATAAAGACTGGCACATTCAGATCCCGCTTGCCCTATGGGCTTATCGCACCAGCATTCGAACGCCCACTGGGGCAACTCCATTTTCGTTGGTGTATGGCTCCGAGGCAGTCATGCCTTTTGAGTTGGAAATTCCTTCCCTACGCATTTCAATGCAAGAGTTCATCGATGATGACACTGCACGGCAGGCCCGGTTAGATCAACTGACGTTGCTCGATGAATGACGTGTTAATGCTCTCGAGCATTTGCGTATCTATCAAGAGCGACTTAAGAAAGCATACAACATGAAAGTCCACCTCAGGGAATTTCAGGTTGGTGACTTGGTCTTAAAAGAGAACCAACAGAATTCTAATTTGTCGTCCCATTTACGGGACAAGTTCATGGCAAACTGGTTAGGTCCTTACATCATTGAAAGTAAAATAGGACCTGGAACATACCGGCTTGCCTCTCTTGAAGGAATCAAGGAAACAGAACCCTTGAACATCATTCATTTGAGGCCATTCCACATCTAGAGAGCCATAGTCCAACAAAAAGCTCCAAGGATTACCACAATCGCTTGGTCAACCCAAAAGCTCCAAGGATTACCACAATCGCTTGGTCAACCCAAAAGCTCCAAGGATTATCATAATCGCTTGGTCAACCCTAAATGCCCCAAAGGTATCTATAAACCCTTTGGTCAAAAGCTCCAAGCATTACCATAACTGCTTGGTCAACATAAATATTCAAAAATCAACAAAAACAACACAAAAATCAAAATCACAAAAACAATTGCATTTCAATTCCAAAAAAAAAAAAACAATCAAAATTACAAAAACATTTGCATTTCAATTTCATGCATTCTCATAAAAATCAAAATTACAAAAACAATTGCATTCCAATTCCATGCATTCTCATAAAAATCAAAATACAAAAATATAGGTTGCATTAAGCATTGCATCCATACATTGCATACTTCGCTAGGTCATACAAGTCAAAAGCACCATAGGCTGTCATTACTTGGCAATTCCATTATTTCCACCTCAAATCCATTTTCATAAACGCATACATCCAGCATATCACCCTTTTATTTTAGCATAGTCAGTTGTCTCCTAATGTATATAGGGTTTTCGTCATTCAGATGTCTTTAAATTTCTAGCCAAAAACTGTACACAGTTAAGCAGATTTTACACGGGAAAGTTTTACTTGGATCACGCCTTGTTACGTAGCATCCCAACACAAATTAACACATATAAAAATTCCTACGTTGTGTGAACGAAAGATGAAACTTGCACCGTAATCCCGGTTACCATAAGCGAAACGGCTATCTTGCTTATCCCCTGTGCGAATGACCCTAGGAATGCTGAGAGTTGGCAAAAGGACAAGCATCCTCCCTACCCAATTCCCCATGAATCCCAAGTTCTCAAAAGTTGCAAAACATCAAAAATTTGCAAAACGTCAAAAACACTAAAATTTGACATCCTACAGTGCACACATCAAAAGGCACAAACAATAGTGATTCTCGTCACTCCATATTCAAATCCCTTGCTCAAAAAAAAAAAAAAAAAAATAAAACAAAAATAAACAGTGATTTTATCACTATAAAGAGCAAGTATCCCAATACACTTGAAGAAAAGAAGGGAGTCGAACTTGAATCCCTGGAACTCTCAGCATTTCGACAGGTCATGAGGCAAGCTTCAGTATCGGTTTGGTTGATAGCCTATTGGTCACTGGCGGTAAACCTCCCGCATGACGATATATCTGTCACATTAACTTGTGTGCAGATCAATGTTTGCATGTGGATGAGCTAGTTTATGGTATCCTAGATAGCATCGCAGACAAATCTGACTAAATACAATAAAGGAGTTAGTGGAGCTAATTAGGTGATCCTCAGTACAGGTTCGGTTGAAAGCCCATCTGGCACTGGCGGTATCCTGACAAATACCACATAAACGAACTCAATTGCACACACTAGGATGTGAAATAACTTGGTTAAATTCAAGTCGAATTTAGACCTTGTTCAGAAGTCTTGCGAGATAAATGTACAGTCTTGGCTAGTTAGTTAAAAATATCTGCATCTCAGAAAAGCTTAACTACATTTTCAAACAACCGATACATTTCATTTCATACATCACCATCAAAAAAAAAAATCGACAAAATACAAAAACAAAGTTTTCACATGCACAAGCATTCCACAAAGTTATCCCATTACTATAGCAGGTCAATCCAATCTTGTACAGTCTATGGTGCCTCGACAAATCATCAATAATTCATTTCATTCATTTCATATGCATACATCATACCAATTAGAACCATCGCATTCATCATCGCCTATGCATACATCAATGTAAAAACATGTACATAAAAATAAATCATGCAAAAAGTATAAACACCAAAAAGAGTCATCTGTATATATATATCATAATAAAATTGCCCGTAGGCTACAAAACTGGTCCTCTGACCCCGCAATCATACACCAAAATCCCCAAGTCTAGGGCGTCGTCCACCATGATCACGCAGGATCGATGCGACGGGAACTACCCCCCGTGGTGCGGGTCCTCTGAGACCTCTCCGGACGGCTACTGCTCGCCCCTGCACCATGCCCGCTGGCCTCTCCCTCATCCCGCCGCCTCCGCTGTGAGGATGTTGTCTGCTCCGTGTCACTCCCTCTCGAGCGTCGCGATGATCCACCTCCGGAGAATGCAGGTACTCGCCCACCAAGGCGGATAACCTCATCCTCCAGCTCGTCCCGCTGTCGCTCCAAGTCCCTCGCCCGCTGTCGGTATGTCGCAAGGTTATCCTCGCGCCGCTCCAACTGTGTCCGTAGGAGATCCCTCTCCTGTACCATCTCCCTCAGCTCCTGATCTCGCCTCCGTAATAACTCTATCAATCGTGCTACCTCAGCGCGCAACCCCGCCTCTGTATCCCCCTGCCCGATCGGCTGCATCGGCCTCTCTGGAGCATCAGCCTGCTTCGAAGCATCCTGCATCTCTGGCTGCTCCTCCTCATCAACATCCTCTCCCGCATCTGCAACCTCCACCATATCCACATCCGTAGGAGCTCCCCAACCCTCTCCTGGTGCCTCTGCACCCTCTCCGCCTCCCGCTGCCTCATCTCCTCCCAATGGCCCCTCACCTCGCCACTGTCGAAGCGTCCACCACTCCTGATACTCGGTCGTCACTCCGACGTCATCTACGTCCGGAATGTCTAGTACGATATCCGACTCCTCCCCCAATGGCTCGAGGATCGGCGCAGCTAAGGTCCTCTCATCACTCCGACGTCGATAGACTACGGGTTCCCCAGGCAACCCCTGGCGTACCCCAAACTGTCGTGTCACTCGGAGGTAGTGAAAGTACTCCTGCTCCGTCCCGTGTCGGCCAATCACCCATCTCCCCCTTCGGACCCACCGAAGCCACTCATCAGCCTCTGGCCATGCGGGACAATCCCGATATGGCCTCCATACCACATCTCCGGGAGTCAGTCATGCCAATGCATCTCTGTAATGGTCCACGTCTCCCGTGAACCGTCGACTCTACCCTCGCTCCTCCGATCGATACCATAAAGCACCATAACCAATATCCCTATCCACCATGTCAGCCCGGGTAGTCCAGGGTAGCCCTCGTGGTCGCTCTACGGCTATATGCTGCCAGGCCCAGCACTGCAACAAGTAACTACAGCCGATCCCCTTTCGCCTCCGACAACGGACCTCATACAACTCATCATATAACTGAGCCAAAAGCGTCTGGCCCCATCTCATAATCATCGGCTCTGTCATCGGACAATCCACTAACTGCCACACCACCTCCAATAGGTTCCATGGGAACCTCGCTCCTGACGAGTCTGGCAGGAGCATGTTGGAAATGAGGCTCATGAGTAGTGCATGCCTCACTCCCAACATTCCCCTAGCGTACCACCATCGCACCAAAATCCCCCCAATCTGACAATCCAACTCCGCCCTCTCCAACGAGGTCATCCCATCCTCCTCCTCTCCATGTCCAAAATATCGGGTCAGTACAGCCGTCCTCTGGCCTCGTGGAGTCGTCCGAATGGGAACCCCGTCTATCGAAATCCGAAGAATCCGATACACGTCCTCTAAGGTGACTGTCATCTCCCCTGTCGAAAGATGGAAGGTGTTCGTCCGAACATCCCATAGGCCGATCAAAGCTGTGATGTACGCCCGATCCGCCACAACTGCATCCAACCGAGCCACATGCTTGAGCCCTAGGGCATCAAGCCAATCCCAGTCCTCAGCTGTCAACGCCTCGCGGGCATTAGAAAAAATCGTCGGCACCCGATGTCGACTCTTCACCACCTGCACATCACAGAAAACAACAAACATCAAAAACATGCATCAAATTACCATCACATGTACAAAAATGCATAACTGTACAGTAACATCTTTCATTCACATGTACATCCAAAAAAAAAAAAACAATAAAAATTTGACATGGTTTACCTACGGTTTTACCTAAGTTTACCATTTCAAAACAAAAAATTCATTCAGTTTTCATCTTACATTTCATCAAAAACAATAAAAATTTGACATGGTTTACCTACGGTTTTACCTAAGTTTACCATTTCAAAACAAAAAATTCATCCACTTTTTCATCTTAAATTTCATCAAAAACAACAAAAATTTGACATGGTTTACCTACGGTTTTACCTAAGTTTACCATTTCAAACAAAAAAATTCATCCATTTTTCATTTTTACATTTCATCAAAAACAAAAAAAATTTGACATGGTTTACCTACGGTTTCGACCTAAGTTTACCATTTCAACAAAAAATTCATCCATTTTTTCATTTTTAAATTTCATCAAAAACAACAAAAATTTGACATGGTTTACCTATGGTTTTACCTAAGTTTACCATTTCAAAAAAAAATTCATCCATTTTTCAGTTTTTAATTTCATCAAAAAAAAAAAATTTGACATGGTTTACCTACGGTTTACCTAAGTTTACCATTTCAAACAAAAACAATTCATCCATTTTTCATTTTTAATTCCATAAAAATAATAAAAAAATCGACATGGTTTACTTAAGTTTACCATTTCAACAAAAAAATTCATCCATTTTTCATTTTTAAATTTCATCAAAAAACGACAAAAATTTGACATGGTTTACCTATGGTTTCGACCTAAGTTTACCATTTCAACAAAAAATTCATCCATTTTGCATTTTTTAATTCCATAAAAATAACAAAAAAAATGGGCATGGTTTACCTACGGTTTCGACCTAAGTTTTACCATTCACATCAAAAACATTTTTATAACCATGGTTACCCTAAAAGTGTTACTCTAAGTTTCATTTTGGGTTTATCCTACGGTTTTCCATCTAAGTTTCCATCGGTTTGCATCCACGTTTCATTTGGTTTCATTCATTCACCTTTTAATTTAATTAATTAGGGTTTCATGTTTTAAACAAACGAAAAACATAATAAAAACACATTTGCATTTTTCAAATTCAAACTCGAGGAGATAGTGCACTTACTGGTCTCGCCTCGGCTCCGCCGCTCGATGACCCGGTCTGTGCACTCATGGTGGCTGGAAAATCTGGCAGCACTTCGCGTCAGAAAATCTACCTCCTCCTCCCCAGAGCTCCAAATCGCAATCGATGAACAGTGCAAATGAGCCCAATCCGTCATTTTCGCATATTTATACTTTTTGTTAGCTGGTAATCGTCCCTGACCGGGACGAGCGCTTTTCCCTCGATGGCGCGCTCGTCCCACCCCAGGACGAGTACCATCGGAGGAGCGCTCGTCTCACCCCAGGACGAGTACCATCCTGGCGTTCGTCCCCCCCCGGGACGAATAAAAAAAAAAAAATAAAAAATAACCAAAAAAATAAAAATGACAAATGCCAACAAAACCACTAAAAATTGCCGGACAAAAGTGCTCTTGCACTTAACCTCTTGGCATAAGAAAACTGATGTCGGGGTCTACCTTGTCGTTATCCTACTCCCTAAGAAGGCTACCATCGCCGGACCGCTCCACGGGAAGACGGATTTTCGCCAATGTTAACCCCAAATGGCATTCCAAAATGGGTTCACACCCACCAAAAATAGGTCAAAACAATCGAGAAACTGCTCGAGCATGCATCGGATAACATCCGAAGGCACCCTCACTTAAGTCATCTTGGGTCAAGCGACTCGTCGCTTTTCTCATGTCGGTCATTCCCTCATCGATTCGTCGCTTGAGGGGGTAGTCACACTTAGTTGCCAATCAACACCAATATACCCAGTCTTGGAAATGACACGCATTCAAAGGATCATTGCAAAAGACAATCGCGCCCCTGCTTGGGGCAGCAAACAAGCAATTATCACCAACTGATCATATACTTGGCATTCGTGAATCATGAACTCAAGGTTCCCACAGACAAAAGGTTGCGCCCTTTGCCTCTTCATGACTGATCAATGTCTAAGTTCAAGTAATACCTCACCGAACCAGGTTAATGCTTGATTTAAGTTCCTTAGCTCGTCGGAAGCAAGGATTCAAGAATGCGTGCCCTTTCCATACTTGGGGCATCAAGAGTTGGTTAGGTTACTGAGAAACCCTAATCATTAGTGCTTTGGTTATCTATTTTTGCTCAGCACCGCACCTTGCACAACGCTTCCCAAAAAGGGGCATCTGTAGACACCAAAACAGCACCAATCCGATTATGTGACAACAAGCACTGATCGCACTAACACACACAGCCCCCAGGGCAGCCCCCAGAGGTTAAACAGTGGTTCTAACCACTCACACAGTAGTTTTGCAAGTCAGGGATCAATTTGGCACCTTTTAGACACTTTATTGCTTATTCGTCCCACCCAGGGACGAGTGCGGATTTGTACTCGTCCTACCCAGGGACGAGTGCGGATTAATACTCGTCTCACCCAGAGACGATTACCAGCGCTCGCTTCGGGGTGGGACGAACGCCAGGTTTGACCGACAAAAAGTCAGATCTCGGCATGTGACAACTCAGAACTGCCACTTAGCTTTTCCTGCATGACATAGGAGTGCGAGTGAGTTCTTTTGACAACTCATATCTGCCAATTGACGTTCCCTTCACTGCATGGGAATGAGAGTGAGCTAGACAACTCATATTTGCCACTAGCTATCCCTTCATTGCATGGGAGTGCAAGTGAGCTTTTCTAAAACATACAAAGACATGCACAGAGGCAGTTAAGAAGCCCTTGATCAAGAAGAAGTCTTCTCTTCACACAAAAAGCATTCATGCAAAGAAACACTTTTGCATGTTAATTCAAAGAGACCCCTTGGGTCTATAAAATGGTGAGTTTCCTCACCCAAAAGATATACCAGAGAAGGAGCATTTTGAGCGACGAAGTGCTGCTAATTCATTTACTTGCGATTTGTGTTTTCAACATCCATAATCTCTTAATCGAAAGAGAGGTTATTGGGTGACTTTTGAAGGCACGAATCAAGAACCAACACCGATTTTTCTGACCACAATATCCAACCAATTTGTCGACAACACATCACATCAGGTTTCGGACCCATCCTAAGCGGATTGGTGTCGAAGCAAAGTTTCACCCGCGGGTGGTTTGCCTTCGGGCACCCCCGCTTTTGGTGATTATTTCTTTTGTAGTATTTAGCTAGTTTCATGTTTATGCTTTTGTCAAGTTTTCATTTTATTTAGACTCATTTTAACCATCGTTAGATTCATCTTTTATTTTTCATACACAGTGCGCTACTGATTCTTTGTTTGTTTCTTTGAACGCAGATTTGCAGCATTGGAGGAGCAGCGAGGAATCTACCTTTACCAACGCAAGCGACGACAACGTTTTGGTTCGCCCATCTTACATGTGGGCACGCGGAAGAAGGAATTCTGAAACAAGTTGTAAAAGACCAACATTTAACGCTCCTATCCCCTAAAAAGGAAGGAGACGCATTGTAACACAAATTTGAAAAGCATATCAATAAAAGGGCCGATTTTTATATTGCTTTAATATCTTGTGTTCATGTTCTTTCTTTTTACGCATTTTTCAATAACATAGGGTTTAAGCGTTATTTTAGTTTCGTTTACATTGCATTTTTAGTTTATCCTTTTTGTTTTCGGAATCTCGTGCTTTCAGGTGCACTCACAAAATAAATCCACTATGGAAACCCCTGTCAAGGGTAAGAATTTTTAAGACAACCCCAAAAATAAATTTTAGGGATGCCCTTCATGGTGGATAGCCTCAGCTTAATGCTAATATTAATATTAGGGCTTCCCATAAACCTCTAAGAATACCTAATATGGATCCTAGGAAAACAGAGTCAGGATGTCTTAAAGCAGTTGATGGAACTCCTATTGTTAAGCTTGATATGAGTAACATTTAGACTGACCCGCATGATGTGGTCTACTAGCAAGGATGCCACTTACATTATCGGTGATGTGACCTAGGTTCAATCCCCACGGCGAATATGTATAAGAAGTATTACTCAAAAAAACATTTAGACTAACATTGAAGATCTAGGAAAAAAATGACTAATTTATCATTTCGTAGGTTTTTGTCTAAGCCCATCTCCTTTCAAATTATGGGCTACAAAAAGCTAGAAAATTAAAGGTGGGTTACAAATCTCTATTTATACAAATGGTTATTTTATTGTCTTATTTTCTAATAATGAATATAGAGAGAAAATATTTCAAGGGAGTCCCTAGTTCTTTGGAAGGGGGGGGGGGGATTTCATGAAGCCCTGACTTACTAAATTTAAAGTCAAAGAAGAATATGCCTTTGATAAGTCTTGTATGGGTCAGAATATTTGGCCTCCTGATTGAATTCTAGAATCCAACTATTTTTTCTTCAATTGGAAACTCTTTAGTGGTGACTGCTGATTGTTCTAAAAAATTTGAACATATTATTTATGCTTAAATTTGTGTATTAATGGATTTTGACAAACCCCTAACTAAAAATATCACATTAGAATTTGGGGAGGACACTTGGGAGTAAGTAGTGGACTACGAGAACATTCCTTTTTGTTGTAGAATTTGCCATGAATATGGTCATTTGGCTAGTGTTTTCCAAAATAAAATTCCAGATCAAAAGAAAGAAGATATAAACTCAACAGGTTTCCAAATGCGTAAGAAGAAGAACGCTCAGAAAAAACCAATTATGAAGGATCAATCTAAGTTATCTACTAATATGTTTGAAATTCTTTCCACAAATGATGTCCCAAGTGAGGAAGAGGAAATAATGGAAACATAAATCTTAGAAACACAATTTAAATATGAAGGGAAGAACTCATAGACAAACCAACAAATCAAAGGTTTTCAAAAAAAAAAGGAAGAAAATATACATAAGAAAAACAATCTTTTACATGTTAAAACTTCAAATAATACAAGTTTTAATATAGACTTTGTTGAACATTCTGGTAACACTTTGGTTGTGTACATGCATTCTTCAAGGTTAGAAGCCATCTCAGATTCAATTGGAGTAAGTCAAAAAATAGGAAAAAAAAATTGAATATGGATTCTAATAAAAATGCAGGTCGTAAGACCAATCAACATATGGTAAAAGAAGGTGAAAAACTTGTAGAGAAAGGTAATATTAATACCGTTCACAACTTTTTTAGCCCTGGTATTAATGAAGATCATCACTTGTAATATTAGAGGACTTGAAGGGATACTTTCAAAACAAAATGAAATTAGAAGAATGATTCATATAAATGATCCACATCTTGTTTTCCTTCAAGAAATGAATATGTCAATAGAGGAAATGGAATCAATTGCTAGTAAAATTTGGCCAACTGGAAAAGTTATTTCCCTAAATTCTGAGGGGACTTCTAGTGGCATTGCTTGCCTTTGGGACCCAAAAGAGGTAGTTATTCACCATATGGTTTGTCATTGGGGTATTTTGGCTATAGCTATTCAAAGTAGGTATTCCAACCAAATTATGCTCTGCATTACTATTTATGCTTCAACTACTTTGGAGGAAAAAAGAATACAATGGAAGGATATAACTTATATTATCTCTCATTTTCCTGAAGCTTGGATCTTGATCGGAGGAGATTTCAATACCATCCTCTTTTTGGATGAGAAAACGGGGGGAAATAGAAATTTGGACAGGAGCATTGACATCATGAGTGAATATATTGCAAATCTCCATCTTGTGGACATCCAACCAGATAATGGCTTAACTTGTGTAATGGAGAGATTGGATAGGTTCTTGCTCTCTAAAAATTTCTTAATCCATGGTCACATTCCTAAAGTGATGACTCTTAACAATGTTGGTTTAGATCACTGGCCAATCAGGGTGGAAATGTGGAAAACCAATGTGAGTTTCTCTCCTTTTCAATTTCATTTAAAGTGGCTTAGAGACAGTTCCTTTAGACCTCGAGTGCAACAATGGTGGAAGGAAGGTAAACATAGGTATGGGACTAAGATGTTTTGTTTTTCAAAAATATTGCAATATATTAAATCCAAAATCAAGAATTGGAACTGGAAGGAGTTTGGGGATGTTCATAAAAAACATGAAGTTATTGCTCAAATTGAAAATTTGAATAAGAAAATCCATTTAGCTAGCCTCACAGAGAGTAGAAGTGCAGATGAAATTAATCTCATAGCTCAGTTAGAGGAATGGGAAAAAGAGAACTCTTATGGAAGAAAACATCTAGAATTCAATGGCTCAAAGAAGGAGATCGAAACATAAAATTCTTCCACAATTATCTTCTAGATCGAAGATCTCACAACTTTATTTCTTCCTTGAAATCATATTCTGGAGATGTTGTCTACACGTGGGGTGGCATGAACTCTATTGTTGTCAATTCCTTTTCAATTATTTTTGCTACTACTCCTCTTGACTCGGCTTCTCAACAAAATGTTCTTCAAACTATCCCTTATCTTATCACTTCTGAGGAGAAATCTATTTTGACTACTCCTATTACTATCAATGAGCTTCAATAGGTAGTTTTTAAAATGCAAAAATGGAAAACCCTAGGTCTTGATGGTTTTCCCATTGAATTCTACCAAGAGTTCTGGGATATCCTTCATGTTGATTTATAGAGATGGTGGAAGAAGCCAGGAAAGCCAAAGATATTTTGAAGGTTATCAATAAAACTTATATTAATCTTGTTCCAAAAGCTCAAGAGGATGATCATATCTCAACTTTTAGACCTATTGCTTTATGTAATTTTCTTCTCAAATTCATTACTAAGATCATGGCAAAAAGGTTAAAGCATCTTTTGCATAAGATTTTTTCCCCTGAAAAAGAGGGTTATGTGGAAGGGTGTCACATAGTGGATGAGATAGTTCTTGCTAAGGAAGCCATCCATTCCATGGATATGCAAAAATCTCCTTCCATGTTCATTTGGTTAGACTTATCCAAAGCTTATGACAGAGTGGATTGGAACTTCCTTATCAAATTTTTGAGGCAATTTGATTTCTCTCAGGATTGGATGGATTGGATTATGGGATGTATCTCTTTAGTTTCCTACTTAGTTCTTATCAATAGAAAGCCTTTTCAGTTGTTCCCAACTTCCAGAGGTATTAGGCAATGTGACCCCCTATCCCCTTATTTATTCATAATTCTTGCTGAATGCTTAGGTAAGACTATAATCAATAAGAGAAAAAATAAAACCCTTGAGGGAGTTACCATTGCTCATGGAGCTAGACCTATCTCTCATATTCAATTTTTTGATGACTCTACTCTTTTAGGTAAAGCTACAATTAAGGAAGCTTCTAATATTAAGCAAATCATTAGCTATTTTTCTAAGGCTACCAGGAAATTGATCAATGAAGATAAATCTAAAATTATTTTCTTTCACTGCTCTACCATATAGGAATCCATGGTCTTGGATAAATTAATATATAAGAAGACCTCCCTTCTGATCACTTATTTAGGTATTCCCATCAATATTCGAATACGAAAAAAAATATTGGAATTGGTTGTTGGACAAAGTCAAGAAGAAAATTGGAAAGTGGACTAATAGGTGGATTTCTTCAGGGGGTAGAATCACCTTGGTAAGATTAGTCCTTCAAGCTATTCCTATTTATTTTTCCACCGTGTTGAATATCCCAAAGGTTGTTCTTCAATAACTAGATCAAATCAGTCATAGGTTCCTCTAGAGTGGTACTAAGGAGAAAAGAAAATGGGCCTTGGTGAAATGGGATACTTTATGTCTTCCTAAGAATGAAGGGGGGTTAGGATTTTGGTCTGACATTAATAACAACAAAGCTTTAGCTGCTAAATTATATTGGAGGATTTTGCATAACCCCAATGCTCTTTGGGTCAAAAATATCTGTGCTAAATATGCTAAGAACAAAAGTCCTGAAGACCTTGTTCGCTATCAATTGCCTTCCAAAGGTTCTCCAATTTTAGAAGTTCTTAAGATTGGTGAGGATTTGATAAAGAAAAAATTATTATGGATCATTCATAATGGTCAATAGGTAAATTTTTGAACAGATTCTTGGGGTGGTCACAAGCCTTTGATAAATTAGTTTCCTGATTGGAGGCCTTGGATGGAGGAGCTTCACCGAGCTAACTAGATAAAGGTGGCTAATTATTGTCGGTATCATACTAGTAATTCATAGGTTGGTAGATATTGGATCCCTATTTAGGACTAGGCTATTCAAATCCCAAAAAGGTAAAGATAAGATATCCAATGCATCCTTCATATGATATATCTCTCTTGGTCCCATGATAAATATTATTTTGGATGGAAAAACACTACTAAGGGTGAGTATTTAGTTTCTCAAGGTTATTTGGCCTTATGCCATAATAATCCCAACCAATCATCTGATATATTTTCTTAGTTGTGGGTTCAAAATCTCTAACCTAAAGTTGGGTTCTTTACTTAGCTTTTATTGCATCATAGGGTGCTTACTAGGGAGCATATTATGAAGCGTGGTTTTCATGGCCTTTTTAGATGTGAAATGTGTGAAGAGAATGTGGAAAATCTTAGCCATATTTTTATTGGGTGTAATTTAGCCTCTGATATATAGGGGAGAATGGCCACTTTACTTGGCTTATAGTGGTCCAAATTTTTTACTTTTCAACAACTTTAAAGATTCAGTTAATTCAGATGGAATTTTTTAAATTTGATTACAATCATGTGGTCAAAAATCAAAACAAGAGTGTTGATACTTTAACTAATTGGGCTTTGGACAAAGGTGATATTACTCTCTATGACCACCATCCTATATGGTGGGCTTCACAAATAAGGGAACCTATTATTTCTAGCATTTCTTTGGATGGCTTTAGTTCTGGAGGTACCTAGTTTCTTCTTGCTTAAATTTTGCTTCTCTTTGGTCTGATCAAGGTATTTTAGTTCCCTATCTCAAACTAATATTTCTTTTGTTTCCTTTGTTGATTCTTGCCTTAATAGTCTTTTGGTCTAGAAAGGTCATTGTTGTGTTCTATTTTTTTCTTTTTTCTTTTTTTATTTAGTTTTTTGAGGTGTGTGTGTGTGTGTTTTTGTTTTGTTTTGTTTTTGTTATTGTGTTTTTGTTGTTCTTGCTCTTGTATTTTTGTATGTTTGTGTTAATTGGTGTTTTTGTGTTTTGGTGTGTGAGTGTTTTATATGTTTTTATTTTTGTTTTTGTTTGTTGTCTGTTGTTGGTTGTTTTTTTTTTTTTTTTTTAGGTTTTGGTTGTTTTTGTTTTTCATGTTTTTTTTGTTGTGTCTTTGTAGCAGTCTGTTTGTATTTTTTTATGTTTTTCTTGTATTTTTTCTATGTGTTGTGTGTTGTGTTATTTTTTAATATTATTGTTTGTATGTTTGGTTGCACTTTTTCTTTTTGACACACTCAAGGAGCATGTTTTTTTTTAATCTTTTTGTGTGTTGTTTTTTTGTTGTTTTAGGTTTTCTCCTTGAGTATGTCAAAGGTGGTAGGCCAGGTGTGAGCCCTGGATGATTTTTATGGAAGATATACCCCTCACTCCTTGGGTCTTACCCAAAAGTGGCATCCCTTGTGGGATGTTTTCCACAAAAAAAATGAAAGGTGTTCAATCATTTTTGGATAATTCAAGTCCTTGTTCCATAGGTGTGTCTTTAGGCTTACAATTACTCATTTTATATTTTTTAAGTAAAGCCTCTACATATTTTATCTGTGTAATTGTAATATCTTCTTTATTTTGATGGATCTCTAGACCAAGACAATAATTCATGAGTCTTAAATTAGTCATCTCAAAAAAATTCTCAAAATATTTCTTTACCTTACTTATTATATTTTCTAAACTTCTAGTAATTACTGTCATTGACATATATTATGAGAATTAAAATATCATTTTCAAATTTCTTTGTATATAGGTTTGGATATGTTGTACTTTGTTTGAAATTGTGCTACAACAAGTGATTATTAATATTTATGTTCCATGCTCTAGGAGCTCGCTTTAGACCATGTAAGGACTTATTTAACTTGCTGACCTTTTAATATTGAACTTTGACAGTAAATAATTTTGGTTGTGACATGTAGACTTCCTCTTCTAAGTCACCATTAATAAATGCAATTTTTACATCCATTTGATGAAGTTTCCAACCATGATGAGCTGCTAAAGCACACATTTTTCTAATGGTAGTTCTTCTAGTTATCAATGCAAATGTTTCTTCATAGTCAATTCCCTTTGTTTGAGTATATCCTTTGGCTACTAATCGAGCTTTGTATTTGTCAAGTGACCCATATACTTTATACTTAATATTATAAACCCATTTGCAACCTACTACCTTATTTCCTGGAGGTAGTTCTACAAGGTCCCATGTTTTATTATTTTGTAGTGATGAATATTCTAATTCTATAGTTGGATTCCAATGCAAATGATTTAAGTCTTGAAGTATAATTGTTGGTTATGACATGATACTTAGCAATCCTCTATTTATTCATCTTTGACTATGAGTTTGAGGTCTTGTAGTAGTAAGATCTGACATTTGTTCTAGATTTGATTCTCTGAGTGTATTCCTAAGCCATATTGGTTCCTTCCATTGAGAAATTGCAAAAGTTTTCATACATTCACTTTGTTCATCTTGAGATTTTGACTCTGTCTCTTCATTTGATAAGTCTTCTTCTAAGAAATTTAGAATAATTTTTGAATCATTATTTTTTTCTTTAGTTTCAACCTTGATTTTCTCATCAAAAACTACATCTCTACTTATGTATACCTTCTTTGTACTTGGATCAATTATTCTATATCCTACTAACTCATCATCATAACCAAGGAATATACTAGACATAGTCTTTTCATCTAGTTTTGTCCTCTTCTATTTTGGAATATGCATATAGGCTTTGCATCCAAAAATTCTCAATTTGCTAATATTTGGTTTTTGTCCTGACCATGCTTCTTCTGGTGTAACATTCTTGAGTATTATTGTAGGTAATATATTTTATAAGTATACTATTGTTTTAATTGCTTCTTCCCAAATTTATGATCAAGATGAGCTTCTTTTAACATACATCTCACCATTTCCATTATTTATATGTTTCTTCTTTCTACAATCCCATTTTGTGTTGGTGAATATGATATAGTAAGTTATATTTTTATTCCAATTTCTTCTAGAAATAGATAGAATTATTTTGATATAAATTCACCTCCTCTATCTAAACAAAGAATTTTGGTAGTTTTTCCTGACTCCTTTTCCACTTGAAGTTTACATTATTTAAAACAATTGAAGGCTTTATATTTGTACTTCATAAATTATACCCACATTTTTCTAGTGTGATCATCAACAAGTAGTTGAAAATAATTATGTCCTTCAATACTAGTAACATTCATTGGACCGCATAAATTTGTATATATTAATTATAATAGCTATTGAGACTTATACTAACAAAGTTCAAAAGTTATTCTATGTTGTTTTCCTACTAAATATTTTGGACAAATAGTAGATTCCCAAGAAATATCTGGTATTCCTTCAACCATTTGATATTTGACCATTTCATTTAAAGATGATGCACTGGTATGCCCAAAACATTTATGCCATAGTTCATTTGTTCCTAATGTTTTTACTAATAGAGCCAAATATGTAGTAGTATCTAAAGTAAATAAACTATCTTTATAGGAGAATGAAGCTATCATTTTTTCTTGTTTGATAATATGACATTGTTTTATTCCATTGATAACTTTGAATTTTACTTTCATGTCTTGATCCAGGAGTTAAGAAACTGAAAGAAGATTAGTAGTCAATCCAGGACATATAAAACATTATTAATTATTCCTTTTCTATTTATTAGGTTGATCAAAACATTTCATATTCCTTTTACTTCACAAGTTCTACTATCTGCTACAACAATTGGTTTCTCATATTTTTCTTATAGAGAGTTAAACCCTTGTTTGTTCCTAGTCATATGTTTACTTGCTCCTAAATCTATGTACCAATAATCCATATTTTTTGAATAACAAATTTCAAAAATATAATTTTCTCAAATCTAAATTTCCCAAACCTATGTTGGTGTTGAATTCCTTATAACTCCCAAATAAGAAATTTAAAAATTCTATGATATTTGCAAGTTTTGTATTCCTAATTTGATGTTGAACTCCTTATTTCTCCAAAATTATCAATTTGCAAATATTTCAAATTATTTCTCAAACTCAAATAATCAAATTATAAAACTTCAAAATAATTTCTCATATCCTCAAATCAATTTTTAAATTCTTCATAAAGCTTTTCAAATATCAATTATAAAGTTTCTATTCTTTGTTTTTCACTCATAAACCTTATATCTCCAATAACATTAATCAATCAATGTGAAAAAACTTATAAATCAACTTCAATATTTTATAAATTATAAAATATTCCTTATTACTCCAATCCTTTGTATAAATCAAATAGTAAACTTGATAATTTACCTCAATAATATGGATGCATGCTATTTTGGGAAAAATACTATGTCTTCACTATTGAATAGTCAATAGTATTCCATGCTACAAGGCGCTCTCTTGATTTTGTAACCCAAACTTTGTTACAAATGATATCTCCACATGCTAATTTTAGTCCATGCAATAAATGATGATTTCAAAATACTTTGACTCCTTTCAAAGATGTTTGGTGCTCTTCTATTTTAAGTACCAAGATTTCTCATTGTAGATATCTCTGAGTTGTTATCCTTTCCATAATACTTGGCTAAAAATATATTTAAACTTTGGTAGGTTACATTTAATGATTTTGTAAAATCTTGGGTGTTACATTCTTATAAATAAACTCTACTTTTCAAATGAGCATTTTTTATTTTGATAATGCTCCACTTCTTTTCATCATATTACAATGTACTGTAGTGCTTGGACTTCTATGTTCTTCTTTGTGCAATATGGTGGATTTTTTGCAATCTCCTCTATCTAATGTGGTGGCTCTTCCAATGGCCTCTCTTCTCATGATGGTGCAATCACAACTTGGGTGGCTTTTATTCAATACGATGGTACCTCCTTGGCTTATTTCTCAACCTAGTGGTGACTTCTTCTTTCTAACATGGTGGCTCCTCCACATTTGCTTGGTGATGGCTTCTTCTCACTCCTATTTGCCACTATTTTCTACAACTATGATTATGTTTCTTTTGGTGTCTTTAGACACTCTAAATCTTCCTTACTCTTGCGCGCTATTCAATCTCCTTGTACTTTAATAATACTACACTTCATTGGCTTACAAAAAAAAACATTCACTATATAACTTATTCTCCTTATTACTCCTATTCCAAGCAATATCTAACTTTTATTTTGTTGTTATATTTTACAAGTTCTAGGACGTATCCTTCCTTGGATTGGAAATAATATATTTAGAGTTCTCTTTTCCTAATTTTAACTCTAAAAATATGGTGCTAAATAAACTTGAATTAAATAAAAATTTTCATAAAAATGAAATACTCTTTTATGCACCTAATATCAAACCTTTTCGGTCTTCTTTTGTGGCTTGCCTCCTTGCCTTTTTGCTATTCAAACTTGTTGTTCAAGACTTTCAAATTTGTAGCTATTCTTTTTCTTAACTTGTTGACCAACTTTTTTTAAACTCATAGCTGATTTCCTTATTCAAATGTTGTCCAATATGTATAGAATTTATAGCTTTCAATGATGCCCAATAACTCTAAAATTTATAGTTATACTCCTCTTCAAAATACTTCCCTAATCAATGTATTCTTGCTATCCAAAAATAGTCTCTAATTCCTTCAATCCATTACCTTAGTTTACTGCCAAGCCTTCCTTAAATTGGTTGTTCAAGGGCACTTCAAAATCTGCCCAAATATTCTCCAATTTGTAGCTCTATGTCACCTTTGGTTTTTTGTCTTGTGACCCTTCAAATTCTATCACAAAATCAACAATATTCTCCTCCTTATCTCTCATTTAATTCCATCTTCAAATTTGGCCTCTTTGCTGGCCTCTTCTTCAAGTTCTCTAAACAATCTACTTTGTTCTTTGATACCACTATATCTAAATAAGAAATATAATTACTGAAACTATCAATGCATATATATTTTTCTATCAATAAGAATTGGTACATCAAAAATATGGAACAAGGGTCCATAATATAGCTTTTACAAATGGATTTTGATATCCCTCAAGTAAACCTTGAACTTCTTACATATAAAATAATGTAATATACTCTAACATAATTTGAAATGATAGAAATTATATTTATAAATTCAAACCTAATTTCTTCCTTAGTGGTAAAAGTACTAGTAGGATGTAGAAGCATCGTCAACACTATTATTGTCTAGTGGCACTTTTGTTGATGACTCCTATTTTTGAGAACTTGCTTTTTGTCTTAGTGGAAAAAGCATTGTTGGTTCACATAAGCATTGGTGCCAATATTGTTGTTTGGTAGTGCTTTCACTTAAGAATTTTTTTTGGGTCACATAAGCATTGAACGTGTACTTTCTAAAAGGATGATGAATTCCAATGTTTGTTTATTTATTAATTATAACGAGGTTGGTCGCTTACGAGAGTGTGACGCTTGGGTTGGCCGCTTACATTCATTGGCAACAAGGTTCACGAAAGTAAATTTTGTAATATAAAATGGATCATACTAAATCAATAATATTAGCCACATATATACATCAAATGGTTATAAAAGCTTTAGCATCAAGTGGGCATTATAGGACTACAACGGAGTTCATTTTGAGTTTAAGTTGTTTGAATAATAAATAGTTTTTTTATTATTTTTTAATGAGTTTACACATGTTTTTATAAGGGATCATGGTCCCCTCATACTGAGTGGGGTTTGAATCTTAGACCTCTCAAAGAGAGGCCAAAGCCCTTACCAGTGCAGTAAACTTACAGTTTAATAATTTATTATTATTATTATTATAGTGTTTTTTGGTGGGTGGTTTTGGTTTGACTTTTTTGGGGGTCGGATCCATGCGGGAAAAACAAATTAATATTACCTATTTTTTTATATTTTTATATTAATATGAATTTTTTTTATAAAATAATAATTGAGCTATCTATTTATTAAAAATGAGTAATATATTTAGAAGAAAAAATTGTATTAATTATAAGAGCAATGAAAAATTTAATTGTTTATATATATATATAGATATATATATATATATATATATATATATATATATATATATATATATATATATATATAGATAGATAGATAGATATATAATTATATTGAAGAAGAGATTTTGAAAGGATCCTCGAACCTTTTACAAGCCCAAAATCAAGGGAAAACACAAAAAGAAAGAGATAGAATATGATCAACCCACTAAAAGGGATCCTCTAGACGAAACAACACAGAACTAGGGAAAGAATAAAATATGTAGACATCCGCAAGGGAAAGTGAGGTTCACCCATAATCTAACTTACTCCTCCTCCTCCTCCTCCTTAGGGGGATCCAAATCATCCCTTGATTCCTTCAATTTTTTCTAAAAGTTTCCCATTAAAAAGTAACCTCTTCAACATAAGTGGCTACCATATTAATAGTTCTCTGTAGGGAACTAATGCACTATCTTATGCTTAACAAAGTGTTTTTGGGGGTCGTGTGAGAATATAGAGTCCCCGCATGAGATATTTTATTCACTTATGAGACCTCACCTTGAGCCTAGGGCTTATTTTTCATTGATGAAGAGGGTACAAAATCTCCAGAGTCTCTTAGATCTGGAATGATATGCAGAGGTGAATTTTCCTCTTTCACTGCTCTTAATTTTAAATACTTGGAATACCTCATAGTCTCATCAATACCTTTGGGATCTTCTAATAATTCATCCCCCAAACTTGGTTCCTTCTTGATCTTCACCTCCTCTTTATTTGGAGTAACACCACAATACTTTTCCATAAAGGGAGTGCATTCAGAGGAAGCAATATAGGGTGTTCTTTCTTCCTCATTACTAAGATCCTCCTAGGAATTTACTTTCCTCTTAGAGCTAGACGGGCTCCATAGTTGATGCCTAGGCTAACCACCCCAAACTTATCACCTTTTTTAGCAACATGGTCAAAAATCATTTTAAACGACCCCTGGTGCAAAGGAATTAATGCATCCCTTTCTAAACATGTTTTATTAAATACTTTAAAATATTTATTTTATTTTTAAAATATGATTTATATAATGCAATTACATACAAATCATATTTTTATATAAATAGAAAATTATTTTTAATATAGTCATTAAATAGTGATTAGAGAGTGTATAAAAAAGAATAAGTAATGAGATTAGAGAAATGGACTCAAATCTATTAAAAGGAACTTACAATAGCACTCAAATCTAGGATCAAATGAATATAAAAACCATCATAATAACAAAAAACCTCTATCAAAAGACTTTACATGTAGATGCTTATATTTATATCATTAGAAATGGATATAATTAAATAGATTGTGTGTATTATACATCATTTAATTTATATATATTTTTCATCAATCACCAATTTTTACCATTAAAAGGATTATTGTTGCAATCCCTTTGTCCTATTTCTATAGGATGTTTTACCCCTATTAAGATTAAGTCACAATATGAGCATGTCTAGTATAATTTTTTCCTCCCAATTAGGTCAATTTTTAATACCGCATAAGTCTACCATGGCATATTCTTACAAAAGTATGGAATTTTGTCCATATTAATATCTATTTTTGTAATTATAAATGTAATGTGTGTTTTAGTAAAATCCCATGGCAATTTCAACATTAAGAAATGAGTATTTTGTGAGTCTCATCACTTACCAAACACTTTTCCAACATAATAGTAGGTGTAGAAGTATAAAATATGCATATTTATTATAGAGGTTTCCTCAATCCTATTAAAATTGAATTGAAATATTATGTGTGGCATTCAGTCATAGTTTGTTCATTATGATATATTTAATTTTAAAATTTATATCTATGGAGTTTCATCGATATTAATATCAATCATTGTAATTGATCCAAAATTTGATACTTGAGTTGTTATAAGTCCCATTACCTACTAGGCATTTATCCAATTAAGTAGCAAGCTAGGGGTATAATCCCTAGGTCTCAGTTATGTGGGATTTCGTACACTTATTAATATAAAGTTACAATATTATAATAAGTACATTAGCCCTCTCACCTTCTCAAATTAGGTGATGCACACTATAGGAGAGGAAATATTATGGAGGACCTTTGACTTATTGGATATACAACATCTCACCTCTCACTTCAAGGATAGAGGCAACCATGAGTCTAATTTTGAGGCTTAATATCAAGGTTATGCATAAGGGGTAGGCCCAAAAATGTATATAGAAAAATAAGGTGAATCAGTTTTGAAACCAAGGTGAATATGGTTCAAAGTCATGTAGAGGACATGGTGAATTGCCTTTTTTTCCACAAGAAAAAAAGTTGGTGAATTCACCAAATTTTTTGACAAATGTACCATAAGATATAAATAATCACTAAACATGCTCTGATTCCCATGCATGATGTCTACGAACTCATAGGGATGACCCAAGTGAGTCAGTAGACTTCATTCGAGGGACAGGGTACAACCCCAACACTCATGAGGATGACCCAAGTGAGTCCATAGACTTCACTCAAGGGATGACCCTCGAATGAAGTCTATGGACTCACTTGGGTCATCCCTCGTAGACATCATGTGTGGCATCATCAACATGTCCTTTGTCCCTCGAATGAAGTCTATGGAATCACTTGGTGAGTCTCGTCCACATCATGCAAGGGATGACCCGGGTGAGTCCATCGACATCATGCGAGGGATGACAACCAAGGGATGATTGACATCATACGAGAGACGACCAAGTGGGTCCGTAGACATCATACGAGAGATGACCAAGAAATGAGAGTAGGCACCATTCGAGGGATGATAGCTTGGTTGCGTGCCATGTGTCATTCACATTACCACGTGTCACCATCTCATTATGACTCTGCATGCAAACGCCTATATAAACCATTTGAAACCCACTCACTTCATTTTATGCACAACACAAAAAACTCCAAAAACCTTCAAAAACCATTCGAAACCCTTCCAAGCCTTTAGAGTCCCAGCAATGGCTGCAACTTCTTCCAGTCAAGGTAGAATTTCATTCAAAAACTTGGTTTACCCACTCATATCACAAATTATCAATGATCCCAACAATGATTCAACATGGATGAGGGAATCCGAGCTGCTAGGGCTAGCATAGATGCCCCAATTTGACATGGACATTCATTTGTTGACTACAATTGTTCAATCCTATGAAAATCAGGGGTCGATTGTTACAATGATGGTTGACAATAAAACCCTTACCTTCTCGGTGAAATCGTCTGATGTGCATCGATTAACAGGCCTTCCCCATAAAAATTGTGAATGTGTCTCATCAAAGTTTTCTCTGACTGATGAAGAAAAATCTATCTAGAGACTTACTATAATCTCTCATCCACTGCATTACAAGGTATGTCTTCCAAATTGTGAGTTTTAATTTTTATTTTATCCAAACAAACTAGAATTTATGTGTAGGTAAATTTAGGGGTAAATTTAAGTTTTGTTAATGTGTAGGTAGTTGAAAAGGTAAAATGGTTGTGTTCTACCAACCTCTAATCATAGGGCTACATGTTATATGCTCAATTGGGCCATTTCAAAAGATTAACTCAGTAACTTCATTGTAATCAACTGGCATGATGTAAAATATCCAACACTATTTTTTAATTTTTCCAGATGTTTGTATTCTACACTCATTGTCCATCCCGATTCCCCACCTTAATATCTAATCAAATTATTAAAAATAAACAAACATGTCAAAAATTTTTTATTACATTCACTCTTATTTTCTCCTATATTTATTCATTATTAAATAATTAATCATGTCCTTGCTTCATTAAGGAATCCAAGAAGGCTTTATAACCATATAATCCTATTTATCTAAGCCCATTGTACATACATAAATTATTAGGATTCAAAGGGAAGTCAAATTTATTACCAAAGTGTGTTCCCAATAAAATGTTGCTCAAAGAGGTAGCTTATCATATGATGGGTAAATCATCATTGACTAATTCTAGCACATTCAGTCATCCATGGAGGTCGTTCCTCCCATGATGTTGAAAGAATCACCTGGGTCATCCATCTCATGATGTCGATGGACTCACCCGGGTCGTCCCTTGATGAGGGATGATCCAAGTGAGTTAGTAGACTTCATTCGAGGGATGATGAACACACTAATGATGCCATGGACTCAATTCCCTCATGTATGGTAATCTATAACAAGCAGAAGTGCATATGATTGATCTTTTGTTGTCTTCAAATCCATAGTGTAGTATCTCATTGCACATTACTTTATTGCTTTATTATATTACTGCACTATATATGTTGTCATTGCATGACTTGAATACTTCCCAAACTACATTAAATATCTTAAACATAGCATTTCGATTTAAGCATTCCATTTTGTTATAATGTTTTTGCAGTGGATGCAACTCCATCCAGAAGGGGCCTCCCTTTTCAGTCTATTAACAACTTCCTTAAAGTGGTCATCGAGTTCTTCCAGTCACGTATTATTTTGTAGGGAAGAACATCAGACATACCTTTATGGGCTTTGGGGTATATTGTGCATTGTCTCGGAAAGAACAAATACGACTAGTCCTCGTATGTTTCCACCAAAATAAAAAATGAACTTCAAAATGCGTGCACAAATACTATGGCCACTTCTACCATTGTTGCTACTAGCAATTACTTGATTGGTTTTTATTATGAAGCATATTTTAATGTAAGCAATACCACCATGCCCACCTCCCTCCATACAAAATTGAAGTCACTTACCTTAACCATCGAATAGATGCAGGTAATTTTTTTACATAAAAATTTACAATAATTTTTTTAGTGTTTATATTTTTAATTTTTAAATTTGCTTTAATGCAGAGAAGAGTGATGTCTGCTTTGAACAGAAGAGATGCTCTAAATAGGGGAATCAACCCAGAGGGTAGTGCATATTCTGACACACTATCACCAGAACATCCGCTAACAAGGTCTACGAAACACATTAGGTCTTCAAAATCTCCTTTTGTTCATCCAACTCCCTCTTCTATTTCACGTCCACATGCCATCGATGTTGAGGAAGATAGCCAGGCCTTGATAGGTAAAGTTCTCTGGGGGCTTAATTTTCAGTTACCATTAATTTTTTTTTTTGTTTGAGGGTGATGTTGTCATTGAGAGTACAAGATATAACCATTATCAGCATTCCCTGTCATCCCTCGATGAGAGATGACCATAAATTCTCTCTTTAATTAATTTTAGTTACCATTAATTTAAATTAAAATTTTTAAATGTTTTTAGGGCATCATCCCAAACATATTTCAGAACTAGTTCGACCCAAAAATGACACAACGATGTATGGTATGGGCAATTACAGTTGAGAATTTCATAGTAAATTTTATTATAAAATTTTTTTACAATAAATATTATTTTTATTTTTTGTAGGTTCAAGTCATCATCACCGACAACAAATGATGGCACATCCATCACCACCGCCTCTACGTCCTCTACAACATGAGTGCATACAATTTTCTAAACAAATGATTGAAATAGGGCAACAGACCAGATCAAAGCACGGTATACATAATTAAAAATTGAGTTTCCCAATATTTTTATTAAAATATTTTCTTCAAACATTTATTTTATTTTTATTTTTTTATTTTGGCCTTAGGTCGATCACAATGGCCTGCACAACATTCTATACCACCACCACCACCTCCACATAGACAGCAGTTCATGAGGCCTCAACATATGCATGGAAAATAGTTACATGTTGAAAGGAGTTCAATAGGCCCATCCCTTGGCCTTTCAAACTTTCCCAGTTTTAACCTGGAAAATGTTTCAAAAGTTTTGAATGATTGTCCTGGGTTGCCTATTCCTCCCCTAGATCAGGACTTCCTTATGCAAGGTTTATTTCTTGATAGTTTTAAAGCATCTGATATGCTTCAAACTCAAAGAGGAGCAACCATTGATAAAGCATTGCAAACTGGTGGAAGAGCAACCACTGCTCACAACACCCCTCCCCCAGTCCAACTGGTCAAGATGCTCCTCTTACTGAGGATCAAATATTAGATTTTTTAGAATCAGATTTATTAGCAAAAAATTTGGAAGCCATAGTGAAGGATATTGTGCTTTCGGATATTTTTGAACTGAAAGTTTGGGAGTATCGGGAAAAAGTTCTAGTCAAGGAAATTAATGCCCGATACAAAAATTTTACAAAAAGAGAAGAATTATTTTCTTTGGTTCAACAACACCCTAAAAATGTGGATGCTTTGTTATATGAAGCAACCTCAAGAATTGTAAAGGCCACTGGCACTAATATTTATGGTGATGAAATTATAGATCACCTTTTGAATAGGCTCGAGAATCTGAATGTTGAAGCTCAAGCCTATTTCAATAAGTGGACAATTGATAAAAAAAAGTTAAAGTGGCAAAGGCTGCCCAGGTAGTTGCAGAGGTAAGTCAACAATATTTTTCTAAATTAATTTATTTTTATAATATTTTGATCTTTATTAACTAACATTTTAAATATTCTACTTGTGTAGTCCAATTTTGAGAATGTCAAAAATCAAGTGGAAAGCATGAAGGTCTTTTTGGTCACCGCAAAGCAAAGTATACAAAATGTAATTGAATTCAAAGAATGATTCTATGAGACCATCAGATAGAATAATGCCCTTAGAAGAATCATCATCAAACATAATATGGATCCGAATATTTTTCTCATGGAACAAGAGAATGAAATACCTCCAAAAGATGATCCAACTACAGAGGAGAGGGGATTGGTAGAAAGTTTGAAGACTGGTGAAGAGAACCTACGGAGAGCTGGCATGTTAGGAGAAACATCATTAGAGGTGGCATCTAGGAAAGGTCATGAAGAAAAGTAGCCAGATCCTTCATCTGTGCAAATACTTGAAATAGGCCCTTCAACCCAATAGTCTGAAAGTGGACGCACAGTTCACTTGCTTTGTAATGAAATTTTGTTCAAAATAAATAAATACTTTTTGTAACTGATGTTTGAATGAATATTTTTGACTCCCTATGAGCCTTTGTTCAAAGTTTTACCATGGTTCAATCTTGATTTTGTGCAATGGCATCTTATGATTTTGTGCTTTGGGAAAATTTGAAGTCTACATTTTGCTTTATCTCTATTTAGATTGTTCTTATTACAAATAACTGACATGTTTATCATGTGAAAATTATCCAAATGTAGGGCACAAAATGGTACCATTTTTCTTGATATTTGCTATTACAAATAACAAAATGATGTCTAACATATGTTCAAAAAACCTAAACATAAGAACTAAATTAAAAAAACTTCACTTGAGGGATGACCCTCGAATGAAGTCTACGAACTCACTTGGGTCATCCCTCGTAGACATCATGTATGACATCATCAACATGTTCATCATCCCTCGCATGATGTCTATGAACTCACTTGGATCATCCCTCCTCACATGATGTCTATGGACTCACTTGGGTCATCCCTCATCGAGGGATAATCTGGGTGAGTCCATCAACATCATGCGAGGGATGATCTAGGTGAGTCCATCGACATCATGCGAGGGACAACATGCGAGGGATGACTGACATCATACGAGAGATGACCTAGGTAGGTTTGTAGGCATCATTATCAATAGTAAAATACTCATACAACAAAGCAAACATATAATTTTGAACAAAATATTTGACATTATATCCCTCCAAGGAAAAATTCATATACAACAAAGCAATCCTATGTTACAAAGCAAATACAACAAAGCAAGCCTATAATTTTGAACAAAATATTTGACATTATATCCATCCAAGGAAAAATTCATATACAATAGGGCAAGCCTATAATTTTGAACAAAATATTTGACATTATATCCATCCAAGGAAAATATTTGACATTATATGAAAAACTCATCAATTCAATGAAAAATTCATAATCTTAAACAATTAACATCTATGACATTATTTTACAAACTCATCAATCCAAAACAAAATCATGCAATGTAATTATGTATGTGACATGTTGCCAAAATATGCAAACACATTAATCCAAACAAAACTTCATAATCCTGATTCCCCACATCAAGATTATATAAATATCATGCAATCTGTATAAATTCCATCTATCCTAGGGACATATGTTGCAAAAAGGTTGCAAATATTACATTGGAGGAAGTTGAAATGAACAATTCCCATCTTCTTCAACATCATTTGTAGACATAGTTGATCTCTGTGTCTCAACAATCAGATCATTGTTCTCAATTTCCTCATCATCATCAATATTCATGATACCTCTTCTACTTGTTATAGATTGCCAATATGTCACAGCTCTATCATAAGGAAAATTGTGCACCTCATAAGATGAGACATATATTCTCAAGCAGTTTTCTAAATTTTTATCCAGTCGATTATGAACTTTAGATTTCACAAAAGACAATGCACTAAAAACCCTTTCATCTTCCACTGATCCCAAAACCATTGTTTGACACAATTCATATAAGTGGAAATATTCGCTCATCGTTTCCTATAAAATACTACTAGGGTACAAATTTTTCCACAAACGTATAATAGAACCTGGTTCGCTAGAATTAGTCAAATGTGGAATTTGATCAAGCATTGTATTTCCAAAATATGAGGATTGTTTGGTCAAAAGATATTTATTCAAAATACCATTGATCTCAGTACCGTTGACTTCCACACTTTTAGCAAAATGAGTGATAAGTGTACCCATATATTTTATAAACAAGGTTTTTTTGCTATTATTATCTGTTCCTGAATCCCAAAATGCAGGGTTAACCACACCCATTGCTTCTAGCAACTCATCTCTTTGAAAATGACTTCTAATTTCTTTTGTCAATGATTCTGCTATTTTTCTCAACTTAATCCTTGTATTCTATAAAACTTCTTCAAATCTGTTGTATGTGATTGGCATCTATTCAAAATCTTCACTAACTATGTCCAATCGCTTATCAAAATAATATAAAGGTATCTCTTTTTCGTGAACATTAATACAGAGATGATCGTGAATGTTGAACTGCAACAAACTATTTTGTTCATTGACATTTGTTAGAGTTCTCCAATCATCAAACAAAGGATCCATAAAATTCTCACTTGATAAGTATAACGTATCGATATGCACACAAATTTATTTTCTAATTTTGATGAAATCAACTATATAAATGGATCTTTGTTGTGCAAGTTTTATCAATGTATTCATTTCATGCAACATTGGAAGAATACCACATAAAGTGAGTAGTGTTTCCAGGTCTCTCATACGATATAACAAATATTTCGCTTTATCAACTGCCCTCCGATTTTCATACGTAAAGCCTACTATGGATTTATATTGTTTGAAAACTCTTGTTGCGGGTTGAAACAATGAAATCCACCTGGTATCTACATCTTGCAACAATTTTTTACTTTTTGTAAGTCCTAGTGCGAATTGTTGAAACTCTGCAAACCTTTTTGGACTGCACAAAAAATATGAATGTACTTCCCGGACGAGTTCTTCAACTCTTGCAACATTTTGAAATGTGCTCACAATTTTGTATGCAAGATTCATTCTATGAGCCATGCAGTGAATCGGGATCAAATATGGGGTAACAAATGTTTGAAGTCGAACACAAAGACCATTTTTGTTACCTTGCATTACAACAACACCATCAGCTCCAACACATATTAATTTACTGGCTATTGTTGCATCATCCATTCCAGCAATATCCTTTAAGCTAGTAACAACAACATTGTAAATATTTTCAGCATTACAGTTTTCCACCATCTTATGTATTGCTAGCAAATGAGGTTGCCTTACATGATTTTGAAAGGTGTAAACATGCATGCAAATCCAAGATGTATTGTCAACTGCAGTTACCTCATCAATAGAAAGTGAAATGAATTTAGAATTTTTAACATTCTCTTTCAAGTCCTCCTTCTCAACTAAAGATAGATATTTTACCATTTCCCAACCACTTCGATCTGACCAATGAGCATTAGGGAGGTTCTGTACATCAACTAGTCGAAAGAGATGCTTATAATCAATAAAGTCTGACATAGCTCTACCTTTTTTAAGAATAGTAAATACGATAGCAAACTGCAAGCTTTTTGAAGCTAACATGGTTTTATGAATTTTTTGAAACTGTGCTGGAATCGTTCCACCATTCTCAGATAGTATTTGTTTTTGTTTCATCACTTTTTCATAGTCTAGTGCATATCTCACATGTGCGCATTCTGATGCATTCTTCCACCTGTGGGTTCTCTTAAATTTTCCATCAACTTTTTTTACTTTAACATAAAATTTTCCACAATGTTTTTCTATTGTATCTATCTTAGGTTGCATTCTCTTATCTTTTCCTAATTTCCAACTACAAATAATGCATCTAGCTTCTTTTGGTTCTGCATTACTATCTTCTTGCAACACTGGTTCAATAAACGGATACTTTGATGACCATTCAAACTGAAATGACCTTCCAATAATCCAGCTTGTTGAGCTTCTACGTCTACATTTCTTAGACTTAACCGAAGATTCCCCTATAGTGTACATTTCATTGGAAAGATCATTTTCATTTTGACTTTGTATGCCAGTTTCAGGATTCTATTCAAGTTGTTGCATGTCATTGTTAATTAAATTTTCTTGATGTATTTCATCCTGGGGATTATCTTCTAGTGGAGACATATCAGGATCAACTGGGTACTCTGCATTCAAGTATGTTCTATATCATTTTCTGAAATTACTTATTAAAATTACTATTAAGTAGGGAAAATGGGTATGTACCTTGTAACTGCTTAAGTTGTTGCATGTCATTGTTGATGAAATTTTTATGATGTATTTCATCCTGGGGAATATCTTCTAGTAGAGGCATATCAGGATCAATTGGGTATTCTACATTCAAAGATGTTTTATATCATATTTTAAAATTATTTATTAAAATTACTAATTAAGTAGGTAAAACAGGTATGTACCTTGTAACTGTGCAGGTTCTAGTGCCTCAATGGATTTTGATGCCTCCTTGGATTTTAAGATATTGCTAAAATATTTTAGGATACTCTTTTTTTAGAAGATTTTTCTCCCTTGTTTCCATTGTGAGTTGGAGCCATTGTACCTATGAAGGGAAATGTTAGGAAAATAATAGTTGAGCAGGAAGTCTATAGGAAAAGAAGCAAAGATGATAATGCAATCAACAAATATGGGATGATCAGGGTGCAGTAAATAGAGATGACCTAGAAGAGTCTGTAGGCATCATTCAAGAGATGACAGAGAGAGTCTGCAGGCATAAAATTGGGATGACCTACAAGGAATGACCTACAACATGCAAGGGATGACATACAAGGGATGACCTATGTGAGTCCATAGACATCATGTGAGGGATGACATGCATGAGTCCATAGACATCATGCAAGGATGACCTACAAGGGATGACTTGCAAGGGATGACCTAGGTAAGTCTAAAAACATCATGCGAGGGATGACCTACATGAGTTTATAGACATCATGTGAGGGATGACCTGGGTAAGTCTATAGACATCATGTGAGGGATGACATGCATGAGTTTATAGACATCATGTGAGGGATGACCTACAAGGGATGACCTGGGTAAGTCTATAGACATCATGCAAGGGATGACATGCATGAGTCCATAGACATCATGTGAGGGATGACCTACAAGGGATGACTTAGGTAAGTCTATAGACATCATGCGAGGGATGACCTGTATGAGTCTATAGACATCATGCAAGGGATGACCTGCATGAGTCCGTAGACATCATGTGAGGGATGACCTACAAGGGATAACCTAGATAAATCTATAGACATCATGTGAGGGATGACCTACAAGGGATGACTTAGGTAAATCTATAGATAATATGTGAGGGATGACCTATAAGGGATGACCTAGGTAAGTCTATAGACATCATGTGAGGGATGACCTGCATGAGTCCATAGACATCATGCGAGGGATGACCTACAAGGGATGACCTAGGTAAGTCTATAGACATCATGCGAGGGATGACTTGGGTAAGTTTGTAGACATCATGCAAGGACGACTTGCATGAGTACATAGACATCATGTGAGGGATGTGAAAGCACTTGGATATGGAATCAATGGCGTATCTGGTGTAATGCAAACAAAAGCAGATGTAACGCTAAGTCCTACGAATTGAACAAAGAACTAAAGTGCATGAAAAGGGAAAACAAATAGAATGAAACGAGATGTAAAGCAAAAGTAAAGTGCAGCCTCTTTTATTGATTTTTCTTGAGATCAAGTTACAATACGTCTCGACTTTTTCAGGGGCTAGGAGCGTTTGATACAATTGTTACACCGATGAATGATATGCTTCCCTTCGGGATATTTCGCGTGCCCACTTTTGAAATGGGTGGGCCAAATGTCACCGCAACTTGCATGAGTGCATCTGTAGTTCCTTGCTGCCCCTCCGATGTCAAGATCCTACATTCAAAGAAACAACAAACGATTAATAGCACATGTATATGGAGGGAAACATACAATCCCTAAGGCCTCCGATTAATGCATACATGAAATAATTAAAATAGTGATCAAAACATATCAGAATAAGATGAAACTTGAACAGAAGCATGTAAACATCATCATGAACACACTGAAAAAAGAACAGTCATAAAACACTCAAAAGTGACCTCCTAAATTTCCCATCTAGAGGCCTCCAAAACACCTAAAATATTGGGGTTAGGAAAAATATGGAATTTTGAGACGACCCAGAAGGTCGGATTCTATAGATTCTACCCCGATCGCCCTATATCCGAAGGCACTCCCTGTATGTTAGTGAAAGCGTAAAACAATGAAAACATAGTCAAAACTTATCATAATGGAATGAAATTTGAATAGCAGCATATAGGAATGACATAAAACAAGATGCAAAAGAAATAGTAGAGAAATCAGCTATAAATTTCTAATCACTTCGAGGTGGGGCGATTAGGACTGCAACAGTATGGGGGGTGCCTGAGGGCAGGATGCCCGTCGTTTGGGGTTCGGTTTTGACACCAATCCACTTGGGATGGGTTCAAAACCTCCTAGGGGGTTGTGTTAGAAAATTGGGTGTGGGATTGTGTCCAATTTTTTGGGTTTTGGGTCCGGATTGTGCTCCTAATGTTCACCCGATAACCTCCCTTCCAAAAGAGAGATCAAGGATGTAGGAAGCACAATGAGGGTGAGGGTATAATTTGGCAACACTCCATTGCTCCAAATGCTCCTGCTTTGTCCTCACTTTGGGGTGAATAGACTCACAATTTTATAGACCTGAAGGTCTACTTTGAATGTGCATGCAGAGGCACCACTTGGCCATCATGCCTTGTCAGGGGAGAGAAGATTCCTCCCTAATTAAGGGCTCCATGAATGCCTCTTTGAGCTTTGAAACGCTCACTCGCACTCCCATGCATTAAAGGTGGAGTTGAGTGGTGCATATGGCCTACCATTTTTCAAGGTTTGACTTTTTACCCGTCAAACCTGCTATTCGTCCCACCTTGGAGCGATTGTTGCTAATCATCCCGGGGTGGGGCGAATAGCATTCTAATCGCCCCAGGGTGGAACGAGTAAGGAGCAGGGTTCTTGAAAGGTGCCAAATTGACCTCTGACCTTCCAAAACTACTTTGGAAGTTGTTAGGACCACTGTTTAATCTTTGGGGGCTGCCCTAGGGGCTATGTATGCCAATTCGGTCAGTGCTTGTAGCCACCTGATTAGATTGGTGTTGTTTTGGTGTCTACAGATGCCCCTTTTTGGGATGCGTTGTGCATGGCATAGTGCTGAGAAAAAATAGATAACCAAAGCACTTAATGATTAGGGTTTCTCGGTAACCTAACCAAATTTTGACACCCCAAGCATGGCAAGGGCATGCATTCTTGAATCCTTGCTTCTGATGAGCTAAGGAGCTTAATTCAAGTGTTAACCTTTTTCGGTGAGGTGTTACTTGATCTTGGACATTGTTCAGTGATGAATAGGCAAAGGGCACAACCTTTTGTCTGTGGGAACCTTGAGTTCATAATTCTGGAATGCCAAGTGTTTGATCAGCTTGTGATTATTGCTTTTTTGTTGCCCCAAGCAGGAGCGTGATTTTCTTTGTCAATGATTCTTTGAATGCATGCCATTTCCTTGATTGGGTGTGTATTTGTTGATTGGTGACTAAGTGTGACTACCCACTCAAGCGATGAATCAATGAGGGAATGACCGACATGAGGAAAGCGACGAGTCACTTGACCCAAGATGAATTTTTTAAGAGTGCCTTCAGTTGTTTTGCGTTGAATGCTTATGCATTTTTCAACAATCAGGCCTATTTTTGGTGGGTTTTAACCCTTTTTTGTGATGTTTATTGGGGCTAAAATTGTCAAAAATCCGTTCTCCCGTGGAGTGGTCTAGCTATGGTAGCCTTATTAGGAAGTAGGATAGTGATAATTTGTGATTCATACGTTGGTTTTGGATTCCATGAATCGCAGGCGCAAAGGTGCCTTTGTTCGGCAGTTTTATTATTGTTTTTTGGTGGGTTTTGACCCTTTTTTATGATGCTTTTTGGGGATGAAATTGTCGAAAATCCGTCCTCCCGTGGAGCGGTCCAGCTATGGTAGCCTTATTAGGGAGTAGGATATTGATAATTTGTTGCCCCAACATCAGTTTTGGATGCCAAGAATTGCTAAGGATTAAACTAGGATTAAACCCTAGGTTAAACTTTTTTGTTTTTGTTTGTTTTTAGCCTAAGGTTAAAACCCTAGTAATTTTGTTATTTTTGTTTAAACTAAGGTTAAAACCCTAGGTTAGAATTTGTTTTGTTTTGTTTTTTGTTTTTGTTTTGTTTTTTGTGTCTAATAAGGTTAAAAAACCCTAGTTTGAATTTGTGTTGTTTTGAATTGTTTTTTGTTCATCATTAAGGTTAAGAACCCTAGATGATTTTTTTGGTTTAATTTGTTTTTTGTTCATCATTAAGGTTAAAAACCCTAGATGATTTTTGCGGTTTAATTTGTTTTTTTTTTGTGTTCATAATAAGGTTAAAAACCCTAGATGATTTTTTTGTTGTTTTGATTTTTTTGTTTACACTTAAGGTTAAAAACCCTAGTATAGTTTTAATGTTTTTGTTTTTGATTTTTTTGTCCACACGTAAGGTTAAAAACCCTAGTATGATTTTGTTTGTTTTATTTGATTTTTTTGTTCTTGATTGTACAGTTTAGTTGATTGATCTGTACTTTGGTTGTATAATTCTGTACTTTTGTTTTTTTGTACATTGTTTTTCATCTGTACAAATTTTTTTTGGATGTTTTTGTTTAAATTAAGGTTGAAACCCTAAATGATTGTTTTGTTGTTTTGATTTTTTTTTGTTTACACTTAAGGTTAAAAACCCTAGTATAGTTATAATGTTTTTGTTTTTTATTTTTTTGTCCACACGTAAGGTTAAAAAACCATAGTATGATTTTGTTTGTTTTATTTAATTTTTTTTGTTCTTGATTGTACATTTTAGTTGATTGATCTATACTTTGGTTGTACAGTTCTGTACTTTTGTTTTTATGTACATTGTTTGTCGTCTGTACAGTTTTTTTTTGATGTTTTTGTTTAAATTAAGGTTGATCCCCTAATTGTTTTTGTTGTTTTATTGTTTTGTGTATATTGTTGTACATTTGTTTTGTTGTCATATTTTAATATTTTTGTGGTGTTTTTGTTTTACAGGTTGTGAAGAGTCGGTACCATCAGTGGACGGTATTTTTTGATGCGTGGGATGCGCTGACTATGGTAGACTAGGAGTGGATTGACGCCCTTAGGCTCAAGCAGGTGACGCGGCTGGAGCCTATGGTGGGGGATCGAGCATATCTGACTACCCTGATCAATTTGTGGGATCCTCGCACCAACACCTTTCATCTCCTAATAGGGGAGATGACAGTGACTCTGGAGGACGTGTATCAGATTCTACGGATTTTGATAGACGGGTTGCCCATTCAGATGACTCCTCATGATCAACGGATGATGATGCTAACACGGTGCTTTGGGCATGCGATGGAGATGAGGGTGGATGGGGAAGGGGAGAGGGCAGAGGGGGACTGCCTGATTAGCAAGATTCTGGTGGGGTGGTGGTTTGAGAAGGGTGTGTTGGGGGTGAGGCATGCGTTGCTGATGACCCTCATCTCCAACATGCTACTTCCTGACTCCTCAGGTGCGAGGTTCCCTTGGAACCTCCTGGATGTGGTGCTCAAATTTGTGGAGTGCCTGATGGTAGCACCATTGATTATGAGGTGGGTTCAGACGCTATTGGCATAGCTGTATGACGAGTTGTACGAGGTTCGCTATCAAAGGTGGAAGGGGATTGGGTGCGACTATCTATTGTAGTGTTGGGGGTGGTAGCACATAGCTATGGAGCGGCCACAAGGGTTGCCTTGGACCACTCGAGGGGAGATGGTGGACAGGGAGATTGGGTATGCTTCTCTACGGTGGAGGTCAGAGGAGTAGGGGTAGAGTCGATGGTGGGCAGGTGTCGTAGGGCACTATTCTGATGCCTTCTCACATCTTACTCTGGGGGAGGTGTTCTAGTGGTCATATCAGGACTATCCAGCCTAGCCTGAGGCTGGAGAGTGGATCTGGAAAGTGTGTAGGGGGAGGTGGTTGATCGGGCAATATGGGATCGAGTAAGAGTACTTACCGTATGTTCGAGTGACTAGACATTTTGGGGTGCGCCAGGGATTGCCTAGTGAGCCCTTGGTATATCAGTGTCAGGGTGATGAGAGGACTCTAGCCTGGCCAATTATTGAGCCACTGGGTGAGGAGTCGAATGCAGTGATTGATGTCCCCAACATGGACAATGTCATGGTGACTGTAGAGTACGACTAGTGGTGGACGATGTAGCGATGGTGGGGTGAGGGGCCTCTAGGAGGTACGGATGTAGCAACAGCAGGTGGTGGGGTTGTGGAGGCATCGGGGGAGGGTTGGGGGGCTCCACACGATGATGCGGATATGGTGGAGGTAGATGACTTGACTGGGGATGATGTAGGGGTTTCGAAGCAATCAGATACACAGGACATCCCGGAGCAGTGGGTGTCAAAGCAACATGTCATCCCGAAGATGCCCATGCCTTAAGCAGTTCCAAGAGATAGGGAGGCTAGGTTTCATGCTGAGATAGCATGATTGGAGGACCTACTATGGAGATGAGATGAGGAGAAGAGTGCCGAGAGGGATCACCTGCGGGCTTAGTTGGTGTAGCAAGATGAAGCATTGGTTGCATACCGTCGGTGGGATGTGGAGTGGGGTCGGTTCTAGGTGGATTTGGAGGCCAATATTATCTACCTTGGTGGACAGTTACCTGAGCTCACTGGAGGTGGATCTTCGTGCTGAATGAGAGATAGTGATACTGAGTAGTCTGCTTCTTGTCGTAGGTGGGTGGGTGAGGGTAGCGCTGGTGGGCATGATGTGGGGGCTGGCAACAGCCACCTTGAGAGGTCCCATAGGACCCACACCACTGGGGGTAGTTCTAGTCACACCGATCCTATGTGATCATGGTGGCCGACTCCCTAGGCTTTGGGGTTTTTGAGTTTTTGATTTTTTTTGTGAGGTCAGAGGACCGACTTATTGTAGCCTATGGGCATTTTTGGTGATATATATACATGACTTTCTTTTTTATTATATACTTATCGTGATTTATTGTTACTTTTATGCACATTTATTTACGTTGATGTATGCATGTGTTATTATGAATGCAGATGTTTCTACTATATGATATATGCATATGGGATGGATGAAATGATTTGTTGATAACTTGGCGGTGGCACCATAGACTGTATAGGATTTGCTGGCTTTTTGTACTATGTGATTGCTTTATGGAATGACTTTGCATGTGTAATTTTTTGTTTTGTATTTTCTTATGGTGATGTAATAATGGAATTTGGTACAATTGTATTATAATGTAGTTAAGGTTTTTTGAGACTCATATGTTTTAACTAACTAGCCAAGACTGTACATTTATCTCACAAGACTTTTGAACAAGGTACGAATCAAACTTGAGTTTGACCAAGTTATTTCACATCCCTGTGTGTGCAATTAAATTTGTTTATGTGGTAGTTGTTAGGATACCACTAGTGCCAGATAGGCTATCAACCAAACCTGTACTGAGGATCACCTAATTAGCTCCACTAACTCCTTTGTTGTATTTGGTAAGATTAATTGGCTATGCAATCTAGGATACCATAATCTAGCTCATCCATATGCAAACATTGATCTGTACATAATTTAATGTGACAGATATATCATCATGCGGGAGGTTTGCCACTAGTGACCAGCAGGCTATCCACCAAACCGGTACTGAGGATCACCTCATGACCTTCTAAATGCTGAGAGTTCTAGGGATTCAAGTTCGACTCCCTTCTTTTCTTTACTTTTATTGGGATACTTGCTCTCGTATGTAGTGATAAAAATCACTATTTATTTTTATTATTTTTATTTTTTGAGCAAGGGATTGGAATTTTGAGTGATGAGAATCACTATTTCTTATGTTTTTTGATGTATGCACTATGTGGGTTTTGATGTCAAACTTTGGAGTTTGTACTTTGAATTTTTGCAATTCTTTTAGATATTTGCAACTTTTTGAGAATTTGGGATTCTTGGGGAATTGGGTAGGGAAGATGCTTGTCATTTTGCCAACTCTCAACATTCTTGGGGTCATTCGCACAGGGGGATGAGCGAGATAACCTTTTCACTGTATGGTATCCTGGATTGCTTTGCAGGTTTCATCTTTCATTCACACAACTTGGGAATTTTTTTTTGTGTTTTAACTTGTGTTGGGATGCGATGTAACAAGGCGTGACCCAAGGAAAACTCTACCTTTGTAAAATATCATGTCGACTTTGTATAGTTTTTTGGCTAGAAATCTAAAGGCATCCGAATGGCGAAAGCCTAGAATACATAGAAGACAACCGATTATGATATGGTGAAAAATGTGGATGGCGTTTATTTTTGCTGGATCTATTTACAAAGTGGAAAAATGCAAAAAATGATGGAATTGCCGAGTAATTATAGTCTATGGTGCATTTGACCTGTATGACCAACAAATATGCAATGTATGTTTGTGATGCCTAATGCAACTTATTTTTTTTGTGTTTTGATTTTTAAGAGTATGCATGGAAGTGAGATGCAATTTTTTTGTTATTTTTGATTATTTTATTATTATTTTTTTTTTGAATATTTGTTTGGTGGTTTACTCAGTGGGGCGGTTCAAGTGTTCTCGATCCTAGGTGACCAAAGGGAAAACTGGGGCATTTTGGGTGACCAAGCGGTTGTGGGAACCCTTGGGGATTTTGGTTTGACCAAAGGGTTTATGGATACCTTTGGGGCATTTTGGGGTGACCAAGCGATTGCGGGAATCCTTGGAGCTTTTGGTTTGACCAAAGGGAGTATGGGCACCTTTGGGGCATTTTTGGGTTGACCAAGCGATTGCGAGAATCCTTGGAGCTTTTTGGGGTGACCAAAGGGATTATGGGCACCTTTGGGGCATTTTTGGGTGGACCAAGCGATTGTGGGAATCCTTGGAGAATTTGGTTTGACCAAGCGATTATGGGAATCATTGGAACTTTTGGTTTGACCAAAGGGGTTATGGACACCTTTGGGGCATTTTGGGTTGACCAAGCGATTATGGGAATCCTTGGATTTTTGGGGTGACCAAGAGATTATGGGAATCCTTGGAGCTTTTGGTTTGACCAAAGGGGTTATGGACACCTTTGGGGCATTTTTGGGTTGACCAAGCGATTGTGGGAATCCTTGGAGCATTTGGTTTGACCAAGCGATTATGGGAATCCTTGGAGCTTTTAGTTTGACCAAAGGGGTTATGGACACCTTTGGGGCATTTTTGGGTTGACCAAGCGATTGTGGGAATCCTTGGAGCGTTTGGTTTGACCAAGCAATTATGGGAATCCTTGGAGCTTTTGGTTTGACCAAAGGGATTATGGACACCTTTGGGGCATTTTTGGGTTGACCAAGCAATTGTGGGAATCCTTGGAGCTTTTTGGGTTGGGCTATGGCTCTTTTAAATGTGGAATGGCCTCAAATGACTGATGTTCAAGGGTTCTAGTTCCTTGATTCCGTCAAGAGAGGCGAGCTAGTATGTTCCAGGTCCTATTTTACTGTCGATTACATAAGGACCTAACAATTTTGCTGCAAACTTGTCCCTTAAATGGGGTGGCAAGTTAGAATTTTGTTGGTTCTCTTTTAAGACCATGTCACCAACCTGAAAGTCCCTCAGGTGAACTTTCATGTTGTATGCTTTCTTAAGTCACTCTTGATAGATACGTAAATGCTCAAGAGCATTGATGTGTCGTTCATCGAGCAACGTAAGTTGGTCTAACTAGGAATGCCACGCAACATCATCATCGATGAACTCTTGCATTGATATGCACAGGGAAGGTATTTCCAACTCGAGAGGCATGACTTCCTTGGAGCCATACACCAATGAAAATGGAGTTGCCCTAGTGGGTGCTCAAATGCTAGTGCGATAAGCCCAAAGGGCAAGTGGGATTTGGATGTGCCAATCCTTATGATTATCTATGACCATATTTTTAAGGATGACAACTAGCATTTTGTTTGATGCCTCTGCTTGCCCATTTGCCTGTGGATAATAGGGTGTCGAAAAACTATGCTGAATTTTGTACTTTGTTGTCAAAGCACGCACATATTTGTTCTTAAATGACGTCCCATTATCCGAGATGATCTTGGATGGAATACCAAAATGACATATGATGTTATGTAAAATAAACTCCGCAATGCGGGGCCCAGTCGTAGAGGTAAGCGGAATTGCTTCCACCCACTTGGTGAAGTACTCTATGGTCGTTATGATGAACGTGTGATGGCCTGACGATGCAGGGGAGATCTATTCGATGAGATCTAAGCCCCACTATGAAAATGGCCAAGCTGATTGGATCGGTTGCAAGGCTTAAGAAGGTACATGTGTCAAGTTAGCATGGTGTTGACACTTTGCACACTTCTACACATACACGCAATAATCTCACTCTAAATATGGCCAATAATAGCCCATGTGAAGAATGTGCTTTGTGATGGCCATACCGCTGAAGTGGCCACCACACGTACCATCGTGCACTTGGGTGATCGCCCAAGTGGACTCCTGCTAGTCCAAGCAATCAGAGGAGGATCCCTTCATAGCTTCGACGGTACAAAATCTCTCCTAGCAAGACACATTTTTTTGCTTTTTGTTTGAATGATCTTTTTCATGGCATGCGACAATCCAAGTGGGAGGCTACCTAACTTGAGATAGTCTCTTATGGGTGTGTAGCAATCCTGCTGATCAGAAACCTTGATGGTATGAATGGCTAATCCCTCTTGAAGTTCATCCCTAACAAAAGTTGAGCGGGAAATAACTTGTAAGGATAGTGTTGTGTTGCTATTAAGAGGGGTTGGGGAGAACAAGGACCCCTAGTTGGTGTGATTCAGACTATCATGGATTCGAGAGAACCTATCTTGAGATGGTTCAATTTGGATCAGGTGGATTCCTGGTGTTATGTCAGATCTTGCATGCTCCATCACGGATTATGATAATTTTTTGACTTGAATGGTTGTCATCTCACCAGAAGGGTCTTGCGAGATTAGTGACCCCAAGGAGTCCATAGTGTCCGTAAAATGATTTGATGATCGAGGGAGTGCCTCGATGTCGTACCATTCAAGCTTTGCCAGGAATTTATCCACAAGGGCTTTGTAGGCCTGTAGAATTGGGCATTTGCATTGGAATACCCCTTTCACTTGGTTGACAATTAACAATGAATCACCAAATATATTCAAGCATTTGATGTTCATGGTGATGTCTGTCTGAAGACCTATGAGTAAGGCTTCATATTTGGCATTTTTATTGGTGCACGAGAAATCAAGTTTAAATGATAGAGGCATTGGAGCCCCTTGTGGTGTGAAGAATATGATTCCCGTGCCACCCTCTTGCTCACATTTAGAACCATCAAAAAATAGGGTTATGTCGACCTATGACTCAGGCTCATCAGAATCTGGCGATTCTGAGACATGGAAGACCCCATCATCGGGTAGCTCTATGGTTAGAGGCTGATCATCTTCGAGAGGAGCCTCTGCTAGTTGATTGGCGATGACTTGACATTTGATGGACTTTTGTCCAATGAATTTGATGTCAAACTCTGTCAACAACATGATCCATTTTGCCATGCGACTACTATGATAAGTATGACTCATCATGTACCATAATGGATTCTCCTTAGACACAACATACGTAGTATTTCTTAGCATGTAATGGCATAGCTTTTTGGTGGCAAATACCACTGCTAAGCATAGCTTCTCAACGTATGCATAGTTAAGTTCATAACTGACCAAGGTGCGGCTAAGATAATAATTAGCCTATTCTTTATGTAATTCATTTTTTTGGGCTAGCATGGTGCCCAATGCCACCTCAATAGCTGAGATGTATAAGTAGAACGACACTCCTGGTCTAGGTGGTGCCAATACTGGTGGCAAAGCCAAGTATTGTTTGATTTCATCGAAGGCTGACTGGCACTCGTCATCCTAATGAAATGCTACCCCTTTGTGTAATAATTTATTCATGGGTCGGCACTTGTCAGATAACTACGCTATGAAGCGCTTGATCGATGCGACCTTTCCTTGCAAGCTTCTAAGTTGCTTGATGGTGGTTGGGGGAAGCATTTCAAGGATTGCCTTGACTTTATTTGGATCTACCTCGATGCCTCATTTTGAGACTATGAAACCCAAGAGTTTTCCATATGTGATGCCAAATATGCACTTCTTGGGGTTTAGTCTAACTTTGTGTTCGATGAGGCGATCAAGGATCTTGCATAAGTCATCGAGATGATGTGGGCACAAAAGAGATTTGGCCAAAAAATCATCCATATAATCTTCCAAAGTTTTATGCATGTGATCATGGAAGATGTATGTCATAGCGCGTTGGTAGGTGGCGCTAGCATTTTTAAGGCCAAAGGGCATGACCTTATAACAAAATGTCCCCCAAGGCATCGTGAATGCCATTTTTAGTTGATCATCGGGATTGATATGAATCTGGTTGTATCCCGAGAAACCATCCATGAGGGAAAGCATTTCATGGCCTATTGTAGCATCTACCAATGCATCGATGCTAGGCAAGGGGAAATCATCCTTGGGACTCGCTTTGTTTAGATCTCGAAAATCGATGCATATGTGAATCCTCCCATTAGGCTTCTTGATGGGTACCATGTTGGACAACCATGGTGGGTAATCCATGCAGATGAAAAACTGTGCATCCAACAACTTTTGTAGCTCATATTTGACCATTAAGGCCACTGTTGGGTGCATCTTACGTAGTTTTTACTTGATTGGCTTGACTGTTGGATCAAGTATTAGATTATGCATGACTAGCTACGGGTCTAGCCCGACATGTCTTTGTAGGACCATGCAAAAACCTCCTTATTTTCTTTGATAAGGGCAATGTAATTGGCTTGCTCTTCGAGGGATAGGCTTACCCCTAGCTTGATGATTTATGGATTCATTGGATCAGAGCTAATGTCTACGTCAGTCGTCTCTTTGACTAACATGTGGGACCCATCCTCCAACTAGTGTGGAGTTGGGATCAGGTGGATATCATTTGCTGAATTTAGATCTACATTGGGAATTTCGGGTTCCTCTTTAGCATGGAAGATATCCTGAGTTGGTCTTGGGGTGAAATGAAGCATCTCATCGCAAGTCCAGTACTCTGATGGAGACGGTGGTGAGTTAGTGTGATCCTAGTCTATGGCATCTAGGTTTAGATCAAGGTTGTGTGGATCGGTTGGATTGTGGATGGGGGGGTTAAGTCAAGGAGATCATGTTGATGAAGTGAATTGGTCTCCATTACCGGTGGGTGGTGACTCAAACATCCTTGGTGATATTTGTGCTCTGGATCTGGCTCTGTGGGTATTGACACAAATGGATCGGTCCTATGTGCAAATAAAAGTATAGGGTCTACCCTTGGCATTGATGGCTCTATAGGGTCTCTAGGTGGAGGGTGCTCTCTGTATGCCTGAAGTGGCAGGTGCAGTACTTGGTCCAACTATGCTTGGTTTAGGTACCACCTATGCCTTGGACCCATGTGATGCGTAGTCATTATACACATCATTAATTCTCAATGAATTTGTCAATCCAGGGTAGTGTACAAGGCTATCTACGGAAGAAGGGGTGAACAGGGTTATAACTTAGGTCAATCTAGAGCAACAGGTCTTATTGGTGAAACCGATTGTGTGGGGGATTTAGGACATTCCTATCTCTAAATTGCATGAATTAAACCTTAATCTAAGTTGCAAAAATGGAAACTAATCATTAACTATAGAAATGAAATCCTAATTACAATTGCAGAATGAGACCTAATTATGTTGCAGAAATAATAGTTGCAGAATTAGAAGTCTGATTATAATTGCAGAAAGGAAATCTATTTACTTTTGTAGCAATGGAAACCTAATTATAGCATGGAAATGAAACCCTGTCAAGGCTCTGTAATAGAAGGTTGTCAATCTTCTGTGCAGGGGTTGATAGCAAAACATAAAATGCAAGAAATTATAAAAAATAGTAAATTCTAGAAATGACAGTCTGCAATAAATTGAAAGCTTTGCTGAAAGTGGAGATTACAACCAAACCATTAATCACAAAACATAAAATAAGCTAAGATTGCAAATATCATTAGTTGTTTACAAAGGAATGAAATGACAAGTTCTACAACTCATTCTACTGTAGCAAAATCAGAATAAAAACCTGTTGTTAGTCCTCCTCCTAGGTCTGGAAGTGGCCAACCTCCTTGTCCAGAAGAAGGTATGAGTCTCTCTCTCTCTAGATCTTACTCACACTCATTTACAAGCAATATGAAATAGAAATAGTACACTTTATTGATTCAAGAACATGATTACAATAATTCTGCTGAAAACCTGTTATAGGACTGTAACAGTCACTTTTCTGATTATTGCCTATTTTCTCCTATATTTCTCTACTTTCTGCTTTCTCTATCTCCTCTACCTCCTACTAGCTCAACCTGAATGGGAGCCATATTTATAGATGTCCTAAGATCTTCTAACAAGCTGAGAATATCTCAAAAGATCTAATCCTATTATGCTGCAACAATTCCTGGTTTTATCCTAGAAGAAGATCAAACTTGATCTTTCCATAAATGGTGGCTTTGGTCGGCAAGGACGACAAAGTCAGATCTGAGATATTTTCCCTTACCCTTTTCAATCTTTATTTCCCTTTTTCCAGCGTCAAAAATCGGTCAACAAGTCAAAAAGCACATTCTGTTTTCATTTCGAAGATAAGTGGCTCATTTCGAAGATACTGCAATTCTCATTCCGAAGATCCGCTCATTTCGAAGACATTGTGTTTTCTCATTTCGAAGATATCTGTTCATTTCGAAGAGACTTCGGAATGAACAAATGTGTGCTCTTTAAATGATTTCCTCCGCATTTCTCATGTGGGTTATTTCTCAAGATCAAGTTCCAATGGTCTTCATCTCTTTCCATATGTGAATTCCATGCCTTGCCATTCATTGGCAACTGGCTAGAATTTACATAGGAAAAACCAGTTTTTGCTGCACAATAATAGTTTGCTTGCACTATTGCCAGATTTAGGTAAAATAAATGCTTGAGACATATCAAAACATGATTAGTGAAATGTTGCTATCAACCTAAGCATATCTCATTTAGCAAATCATAACAAAATAACATAAAACTTATGCAAAAAGTTGTAAAAATCAGAATATAGTATTTCAAATACATTTATCATGCAAATAGTTAATACACAACATATTGAATTAACTTAACTAGCATATTAGATTAAACATAAGAGTTTGTAGGCAATTTTAGTGTTCAAAACATGTTATGATTGAGGCATTTCTAGGCCTCATCATTTTCCCCCAACTTATATTGATGCATGTCCTCATGCATTCTGTTGGGCTATGGAATCACATATGTCCATGGTCAAATTCCATGACCTGTAGAACAACTTCTTGCCTATATAATACCCCCTATTCTCCTGAAGGTTCCTGAGCCATTCTTCAAATTGTTCATCAAGTTGGGCATCTTCTTCAAAGTAGAATGGAACTGGAGTGATGATGGTTGGAGGCCTAAATCTGAGACCTATCCAATTATGTTGCATGATTTCAATCAATTGTATTACTCCTTCTACCCTTCTTCTAGACCATTCTAAGTTGATGGGGGAGATGGGTTCTCTTTTCTGCAAAGACATGGAAAGTTCAGCCCATCTGTTTCTACAGACTGATAATGTTGGCACAAAATTGTCATTACAAAAATTGTGGAATCTGTTCACACAGTCCCTCAAGTTTGTCAAGTACATTCTCTTTACATCATCCCTGTTCATCATGGTGAAGTGTTGTCTTGTGATAATTGGGTGATTCGGCTGAATTGCTTTGACTAATAATTCAGCTCTTGTTTCAATCTCTTTATTCTGCCTTTTCTCTTGGTCCCAATAAAACTGATTCTGCAAGGTGGACATGAATGCCCTCAATTGAACATCTCCAATGTAGATTTGAGGATGAAATTCTACTTCTTCTGGAATAAAGAAGCTATGTAAAAATAGTTCACACAGGAGATTTTTCTGCTCAATAGGGCTGTCAAAGTATGCTTCCAAGAAATCTGTAGTTGTGTCCAATTTATATGGGAGACCTGAGCTAATCCTCATGACCTGCCATCTGAGGTATTTCTCCTTTAGAATAAGACTGTAAAATCTGGCTGGCCGTCTGAATTGGACTAAAAATTCAGCAATTTGACATAAATCAGACACCTTTTCTTTCAATGCTTGAATCTCTGTTTCCTTGGCCTCTAGCTATTTTCCTTCTAATTTGAATTTTTTAGTCTTAGTGGCAAGCTTCTCATATCTAATCACCCAACTGGCTATGTCTGCATTGTATTGTTCTAGGGACACAGTATTAGGTGGTCTGACTACAGGTGGAACTCTAGGTAGCAGATCTACCTGAACCCCTTTTTCTGCCACTTCTACTGGTTGATCATCTATCAATAATTCTACCTGTACCCCCTTATCTGCTATTTCTATTGGGTTGTCATCAGACAGTAATTCCACTTGCACCCCCTTATCTGCTATTTCTACTGATGGTGTAACAGTTTGAAATATAGGGACATCAATAGAAGTACTTACTTGAATAGTTTCATGCTGCTGCTTGGACTGTTCCTGTGCTGGTGACTCATCTCCAATATTTTTTGCTATATTCTTTGCCAATTCTGAAGCATCTTCAAAATGAGAAGGCACATCTTCAGAATGAAAGGGTGCTTCTTCAGAATGAGCACCTATGTCTGCCTCAACAGAGTCATCTGCCCTAGATAAATCCACAAGCAATTGAGCCAAATCATCCTCATCAATGGATACAATTGGCTATTTTTTAGACTGTGACAACCTTTCTCTCAATTCTGCCACTTCTTGTTGTAACTCTGCAATTTTTCTTTCCTGCATCTCAATGATGTTTTCTCTCTCTTCAATCCATCTGGTTTGTGTTTTGACAACACTCCTTGCTGCTCTTAGCTGCTCTGTGATGTCTTCCTCCTCTGTTTCTGCTTTAGAATCTGATGTAGACAAGTCAGCTACAGTAGGCTGCTCAACAGCTATCTCTTCCTCTGCAACATCTGTCTGCTCTTGTTCAGGAGGCTCTATGAAACTATCTATAATTGCATCTACCATTTCTGTGGCCTGTTGAACTGTAGCCACCTCCAAGCTATCCTGCCCAACCTCTTCCTCAACTATCTGTTCAGGTAATTCTAGAAAGTTTTCAGGGGCTGGTTGTATTTCTGTGACATCTGGACTGCTTTGTCCACCTTCTTCTTCTATGACCTGTTCTGCCATTTCCCTCAAGTGGAGTCTTGTAGACCTCCTAGTTCCAGATGCAAACTTCTTCTTTTTGCTTTGTTTTCTGGTGACAGCAGGGGTTGTGGGGTCAGTTTCAGATGCTTCTGTTTCCCTTGTTGTTTCTTCCCCTGTTGGGCTAGGTGCTTCACTTCCCTGTTCTGACAAATCAGTTACAACTTCAAAAAAATGGACCTTCTTCTATTTTTCTGTTCTGCTGCCAGTTCTAGACCCTCTTTTCTTTTGCTTCTTGGCTCGTGAGGTTGAAGGTTCTGGAGCAAGGTGTTCTGTTGCTGCTGTTGGGTGTGTTTCTTTTTCTGCAATAGCTTCTATAGTAGTTTTTATTTCATCTTCTGCAACAGCCTCTATAGTAGCTATTTCTTCTTCTACAACAACATCAGTAGTATCTGTTTCTTCCTCCTCATCCTCATCTCCAAAAATTACATCATTTAAGGTAGAGTAAAACCTATCAAAGCTCCTAGGGTTTCCTCTAAAATGGTGCTGGCAAACTAGTTTGATGAGACCATGGTGGCGAAGGCTCCCTTTTCCTTCCTGATATCTTTTTGCCATGTTTTTCAATTCCTGGTGCAGGTATAGGGGAAGATTTACCCTAACGTCTGGTTGTTGCCTACCATGTCTGAGATGGTTTAAAATTTTTATATGATGCCCTGACAATAGTACATACTGCCCTTCACAGGTTAGAAATTTAATTACCCATGTGGCCACTTCATCCCAGGGTTCCTGTAGGCTGGCCCTTTTTACCCCCTTGCATGTGTTATTGTGTGTTAAATATTCTGGCTCCCTATCATTTTCTTCCAGAAATTGATTAACTATATTTACCAATGTATTTTTGCCAGACCTAGAAATTGGAAGACCTTCTAATGGCAGCTCAGTAATTTGACTCAAAACTTTAGGGGTTACCTCAATAGTCATGTCGTTAACGTGTGCCCGGTTGTTTCTGAATGTGTGGGTGAACATGCCGGCCAAATCTTCAGAGGACCCATTAAACTTATCCAAAAATGGCATAAGCCCTCCATCTTCAAAAATCTGTAGCACTTCTGGATTTTCTCGGAGGTGGGTGGTATCCGTTGGTTCCATTTTCATTTTTCACCCCATTTTCCTGTCTTGGTACGTCACAAACTGCTCACTTCTGTTGCTATTCCTTTGTTGGATCTCTGGTTTCTGGTGTTTGCAAATTTGTAGGGTTTGGTTCCAAGTTTTCAATTGCCCTATTTTTGTTCTTCGGAATGAACCGTAATCTGAGCACTGTACCTCGTAGTCATTTTGCGCTAGCAAATATGTCTTCAAAAATAAGGGTGGCACGCGTTTCTATTTTTGCTTCGAACACATGTCCATCAATGGTTGCGCAGATGTCCTTGCCGTCAGATCCACCTTACTCATTTTTAGTTTTTCTGTTTTGCCTGTGGACTCTCACGTGCATGTTTATTAGCATCAAAACAAATGGTGGCATACTGTTGGTCACGTCCTCCATGATTCTGGTACTTTCTAAATGGGTGCAAAAACAAACCATATCCCAACTGACACGTGTTCATTTATCGTATGCAGCCAAAAGAATTTTTATTTGATCGTATTTCTTTTCTTCCTTGGATGCCACGTGGAGATGTTATATTGAATGCTCTTTCCGAAGATTATGATCTATTGCAAAAACAAAACCTCATTCCGAAGATTATGATTTCATTCCGAAGACAAGTCTTCATTCCAAAGATCATGCTTCTTTGCGAAGTCAAATCTTCATTTCAAAGATAAATCCTCATTCTGAAGACAAATCCTCTTTTCAAAGATAAATCCTCATTCGAAGACAAATCCTCATTTCGAAGATAAATCCTCATTCCGAAGATAAATCCTCATTCCAAAGATCAGGCTGCATTACGAAGGCAAATCATTCCGAAGACAAATCTTCTTTCTGAAGACAATTCCTACTTCATTCCGAAGACAAATCCTGCTTCATTCTAAAGACAAAGCTTCATTCCAAAGATGAAGCTTCATTTCAAAGATGATGCTTCATTGTGAAGGCAAATCGTCATTCCGAAGACAAAGCTTCATTTCGAAGACAAATCATCATTCTAAAGACAAAGCTTCATTCCGAAGACAAAGTGCAACATTCATTCTATTGTCATTCCGAAGACAATTTCAATCCGAAGACAATACAACAATTAATCTGAAGAAGATAGCAGGCACTATTTTTGGCATTCTTGTTTCGAAGATTAGGCAGAAATCAATATTCTCATTCTCAAAACATGTTTTAAGTATGCCAACTCTTATGGATACCTTTTATGCTAATGGTTAATTGTTATATACTATATACCAATCATTTACAATGAAGAAATGTAAGAAATATATACCTGATTAAAACAAGTTAATGCAAGTTTTTGAAAGATGACTGCTTCTGTTGATGTTCTACTGAGATTTTTTGCAATATTTTAAAACAAGTGTAGTTGGTGAATTTGTACAATGATGGTTCAAAAATTTTCAAGGTTATGCATGCCAGAAAACTGGTTTTCATGCATACCAACCCAGTAGTGCCTTGGAAAAGGTTTTCACTGCTGAGTTATTCATTTTCTCTTTCTCTTTTTTTTTCCTTTTTCTTGATTCTGACTATGCCCATGAAGGAATTCATGATTTCCCTGAAATCATGCCCATGAAGGAATTCATAATCAGAATTTATTCATCTTTTTGTTTTCTGCTTTTTTTGTATTTTTCTATTTTTTTCTTGAAATCCATGATCATGCTTGATTGTTTTGAAGTGGAAGAGGAAATTTCTTCCACCTATTGTGTATCCAAACTATCAAGCTACTGCAAGAATTCCTCTTTAGTCAGAGGTGTATGGTACACCCTGAGGCGATGTCCATTCACTACCAACTTTCTCTATGACCCATCAATAGGAGATAAACGAGCTGCTCCATTGTCAAATACCTCTTCAATCCGGTAAGGTCCAAGCCATCTAGTTCTCAGCTTTCCAGGGAAGTCCTCATAGCGAGAATCAAATAGTAAAGCCCAATCTCCTTGTTGAAGTTTCCTCTGCTGAATGTGACTATCATGCCACATCTTCCTCTACTCCTGAATTACTTCAGTTTGGTGTAGAGCATCCAACCTAAGTTCATCCAATGCATTCAACTGCAGAATCCTGTCTGTCTATGCCTATGACAATTCAATTCCAATTTCCAATGTTGTGCGCAGTGTTAGTAGCTCAAATTCAATAGGTAAGAGGGGCTTTTTACCAAAGACTAGTTCATAAGGTGTGAATCCAGTAGTGGATTTCCAAGTAGTATTGTAAGCCCACACTACTTTAGGTAATTTATCTAGCTAGTTTCTCCTATGAAAAGCTACTATTTTTGTTAAGATTCATTCTAGTTCCTTGTTTGTTACCTCAACTTGGCCATTTGCTTGTGGGTGATAAGGTGATGATTTTCTATGTTTGATTTCATATAATTCTGTAAATGCCTCAATGACTTTAGATGCAAATTGGGGTCCTTGGTCTGTGGTGATAGACCGGGGAGCTCCAAATCTCTAAAAAATCTGAGTATACAAGAAATCAATGACCTTCTCTTCACGAGCATGTTTGAAAGCACGCACCTCTACCCACTTTGTCAAGTAATCAGTGCATACTAGAATATGCACCTTTCCTTGAGAAGGTGGATCAATAGGTCCTACAAAATCAAGCCCCCACCTCTCAAATGGCTCTAAAACCAATTGAGGCTGCAGTGGCATTTCATTTGTATGAGTGGGTTTCCCCATTCTTTGGCATGCATCACAATGCCCGATGTACTTTTTCACATCCTTGTGAAGAGATGGCCAATAATATCCTGTCCCTAAGATTTTCCTAATTGTGCTTTTTACAGAGTAGTGTCCACCTGAGGGTTCATCATGACAAGCCCTAAGGATATCATACACCTCATCCTTTCGGATGCACCTACGTAACACATGGTCAGGACTGCACTTAAAAAGTATACCCTTGATCCATTCAAAAGAAGAACTCTGTTTGATCAATTGTTTTTTTCTGTTTTGAAGTGAAATGTGGAGGAACTTTCCCTGTGACCAAGTAATTGGCTATATCTGCAAACCAAGGTGATTGGACTGATATAGCAAATAATTTTTCATCAAGAAAGGTGTCTTCAACTAATTCCCCTTCATCTATGTTTTGTAATCTAGACAAGAAATCTGCTACAACATTAGCTTTTCCTGGTTTGTTGATTATAGTGATATCAAATTCTTGCAACAACAGTAACCAACGAATAATTCTTGCACTTACCATAGGCTTATTCATCAAATACTTAATGGTTGTGTGATCTGTGTGAATAAATATTTGATAACCTGTGATGTAATGCCTGAATTTGTTGATGGCATAAATTATTGCCAAGAATTCTTTCTCAGTTGTGGTATAATTTTTCTCAGCTCCTATCAAATTCTTGCTAATGTAGTAGATGGCATAGTGTTCACCATTGTCAATTTGTCCTAATGTTGCTCCAATTGCAGTATTGGAAGCATCAGCCTGTATGTGAAATGGTAATGTCCAATTAGGTCCTCTTAACATAGGTGGAGTTACTAATTTTTCTTTCAGAGCTTCAAATGATTCCTGACACCTTGCAGTCCAGGAAAATTCAGAATCTTTAGTCAATAAGGCAAACATGGGATTGGCTATTGTGCTAAAGCTGGGAATAAACCTGCGGTAAAAACCAATGTGTCCTAGGAAGCTTTTGACATCAGTTTGAGTTTTAGGAGGAAGAAGGTTCTTGATAATTTCCACCTTCTTTGGATCAACTTGGATCCCTTGAAGAGAGATGTGATGACCAAGAACTATTCCTTCCTTCATCATCATAAAACATTTTTCTGGATTCAAGGATAACTGGTATGTTTCACAACGAGTTAAAACTTTGTCAAGGTTTTCTAATGTAAAGTCAAAAGTCTGTCCACATACTGTGAAATCATCCATGTATATCTCAACACTGTTGGTAGTCAGATCAGAAAAAATTGCTAAAACTGCTCGTTGAAATGTTGTTGGGGCATTACACAAACCAAAAGGTAAAACCCTATAGGCAAATGTTCCCCATGGATAGGTAAAGGTTGTTTTCTCTTGATCTTCAAGTGCAATCTGAATTTGATTATATCCACTAAATCCATCAAGAAAACAAAAGTATCTCTTTCCAGCAAGGGTATCTAACACCTGATCTATGAAAGGTAATGGAAAATGGTCTTTGTATGTCACTTTATTCAGCTCTCTATAGTCTACACATACTCTCATTTTTCCATTTTTCTTAGGAACTATAACCAATGGAGAGACCCATTGGCTATCAAAAATTGGGTAAATGAATCCTACCTCCAGAAGTTTTTCAATTTCTTCCTTTACAATATCCCTTAGGGTAGGATTCAGTCTTCTCTGGGGTTGTCTTACTGGCTTGACTTCTTTAGTATAAATTCTGTGGGTGCATATATCAGGGTGAACTCCTGACATATCTTTATAGTCCCAAGCAAAAGCATGAACATGCTTCTGTAGGATAGCTATCAATTTTTCTTCCTCTTCCCTAGTAAGCCAGTTGTAAATGTTCAAAAATTTGCCTGGCTGGACTTCTATTTGTTTTGTATTTGGAAGGACTGAATTCACTTCTTCATACCTAGTGATTAGGGAGTTAAGAGGACACTACTGAGATGGAAGGAAATAAGAAGTTTCTGTTTCATTATTTCATGATGGAAGCATATCCTGTATGGAACAGTGAGAAGGAAAAATCAGGTGATGGTGCCACCCATGTGGTAGTGAAACAGAGTTTTCCTGTAATAGTATAGATGGTTCACCTTCAGAGTTTTGGTTCTCCTCATTCCTTAACAATTGTTGGATATTTACTGCTTCCTCTTCTAACCCTTGTTCTTGTAGAACATTCATTAGGATAGTTTCATTTTCTAAATTTTCTGTGTCTTGGAGGTCTTCTGTGTGTTCTCTTACTACCAAGGTGGCTAGTGTGGAAATAACCTCCTCTGATTCTTCATCTGAATCAGGAAACCATAACTGACCTAAAAAATTGTTGGAGGGTCTTGCAGGAGGATACAGAGAGATCTATTTTAGATCAATACCATTTGAAATAGTCATTTTTCCAGATCTGCAGTCTATGAAGGCTACTGCAGTTGCAAGCCAAGGTCTTCCCAAAATGATGGGATATCCATGTGTTGAATTTCTTGGTTGTAAAACCAAAAAATCTGTAGGGAATTCCCAAGAAGAAACTTCTATAGGAACATCTTCAATGATACCTTCAAGTTTTGCAACTGACCTATCAACCATTTCTAAAATTGTAAATGTGGGGCTGAGATGTTTGAGCTGTAATTGTTTCATTATATCCTTGGTCATGACATTTATTGCAGCTCCTAGATCTACTAAGACATTTGATATTGGTACTGAACCTATGGTAACTATGATAACTGGACTTCCTGGGTCACTATACTTTGGAGGTACTAGTTTTCCAGACAAGAGATCAGCTATCTTTCCTTCAACCTGAACAGTCTTAGGAAATGCTTTCTTTTTTCTTCCTACTCTTTTAATGCACAAATCTCGGATAGTACTTTTAATCATTGGTATATCCTTAATGGCTTGCAATAAGGGCAATGATATAGTTAACTTTTTAAGTTCTTTGACCAGGTCTGACTCAGAATTTTCTGTTGTGGTATTGAATCTTTCAGGATATGGAATTATCCTTGATGAAGGTAATTGTTCTACCTGTGGTTCTATTTTTTCTTCTTCTTTCTCTATTGTTGGTTTAACTCTAACTGGTTCCAAAGGTTCTTGCTCTTCATTTTCCTTGCTTTTATTTGAAACAGGTTCAGGTACAACTTTTCCTGAACGAAGTTGGATGTTACTACAATCAATAACATTTATTTCAATATTTTCTTCAACTTTGGCCACATAGACAGGAGATGCCTATCTCATGCTATTTGGATTAGTGACTGATTGAGCTGGAAGTTGAGGTTGTTTCACCTATTGTGTTTGTTGTGGTTGGTTCTATTTTTCTTGAAAATTTTGATTAGGTGCAGGCAACAAATGCTGATTTTGACCTTGATTTCTTTGTTGCCTTGGATAGGACTGGTATTGTTGATTCCACTATGGTTGATTTTGCATCCAATGTGGATTAGTCTGATTCTGATTCCAGGATGGGTTGTTTTGATTCCATGATGGGTTGTTTTGATTCTGATTCCAGGCTAAATTACTCCAATTTGTTTGTGGCCATTCTTGGGAATTTGTCCATTGAGGATAATTCCAAGGACGTTGGGGTGGTTCTGATTGTCCCCAAGGCATAGTCCCAGGATTATGCCCCCAATTTGTAGGAAAATGAGGGGGATTTTGGTATTGAGAGAAATTTCCCCCTTGTTTTGGTCCAACATAGTTGAGTTCCTCAATCTGACTTTCTAACATAGTTTTGAGTTGTGGTAGCAGGTGGCATTTATCAGTTGAATGCTTCTTTGAATAGATACTACAAATGGCTGAGATAGATGTTTTATTCAAAGGACATTCCTACAAAGCATGTTTATTTCTACATCTTGGGCAATAAATTGCCAAAGGTTCTATGGTTTTTGCTTTTGTAGACATTTCCCCCAAAGTTGTGTTTAATTGCACTAGAATATCAGTTTTAAAATTTGCAAGTTCCTCTATTAGGTCCTTCACATCAGTGCCATTTGTACTCTTTTTTCTTCTTCCCTACTTATTACGAGAGTAATTTCTACAGAGACCCATAATTTCCTCATTACTGAGAGTATTTACATCCCCTTTTCCCATCAAATCCAATACATCTCTGGATTCATCTTGTAATCCTCTTAAAAATATGGTTTTACATAACTCTGGTTCTACAAGTCCACATCTCCTTTGAACAAAGGAGAACCTATCAAGATAGTCTTCTAATGTTTCATCATCTTCTTGTTTAATCCTGAATAACTCATCTTTCCTATTCCTTACACGGCAATACTCCTGATATTTGTCTAAAAACATAGTTTCCATTTGATCCCAAGTTCGGATGGAATTTGGCTCTAAGCTCATGAACCAGCGTAATGTTGAGTCCTTGAGTGTTGAGGGAAAAACCTTAAGTTTTTGATTGTCATTTACATAGTCATAGGTTTGACACACTACTTTGAATTCAAACAAAAACTGATCAGGATCTTCAGATACAACACCTCGAAAGGTTGGAAGTACTGAAGGTGAAATGGTTTTCATGGGAGAGTTTTGTGTTGGATTCAAATGAATAGGATATTCAAATGTTCTGGAAGGTTGAGGAATATCCTGATCATCTTCTTCATTATGGACATAGCCATGTTGGCCATCTCTATCTAGATTGCCTCCCTCTGCCATAGTTTCTGGTTCCTTAGTTAAACCTATCCAAATTTCTCTCTCAAGAGGTCCAAGATCCTCTGTTGATAATGAGTCTGATGATTCTTCTTTCTTAGGATATTCTAATGATGATGAGACTGGTGATTTTTCTTTCTCAGAATGTTCTAATGATGGTGAGACTGGTGATTTTTCTTTCAATATTTCTGGTAATTCAAACACAGGTGATTCACCCCTTAGGCATGAAGATCTCCTTAATGGAACAAGCCAGGGATCCCTTTGGGTAATTCTACCTTTTTCATCCCTAGACTTACTCATTCATGTTTACTCTTAAATGACATAAATTATAGGTCAATAGTTGTTACTTTAACCAGTTGTTCTATTCAGATTTTATCCTGAATCTTCATAGCTCAGTCTAATTAATAGCTATTGGACTATTATCACCTTCTAGCAACACAATTCCCCAACAATGGGGCCAAAATGATGCGTAGTCATTATACACATCATTAATTCTCAATGAATTTGTCAATCCAGAGCAGTGTACAAGGCTATCTACGGAAGAAGGGGTGAACAGGGTTATAACTTAGGTCAATCTAGAGCAACAGGTCTTATTGGTGAAACCGATTGTGTGGGGGATTTAGGACATTCCTATCTCTAAATTGCATGAATTAAACCTTAATCTAAGTTGCAAAAATGGAAACTAATCATTAACTGTAGAAATGAAATCCTAATTACAATTGCAGAATGAGACCTAATTATGTTGCAGAAATAATAGTTGCAGAATTAGAAGTCTGATTATAATTGCAGAAAGGAAATCTATTTACTTTTGCAGCAATGGAAACCTACTTATAGCATGGAAATGAAACCCTGTCAAGGCTCTGTAATAGAAGGTTGTCAATATTTTGTGCAGGGGTTGACAGCAAAACACAAAATGCAAGAAATTACAAAAAATAGTAAATTCTGGAAATGACAGTCTGCAATAAATTGAAAGCTTTGCTGAAAGTGGAGATTACAACCAAACCATTAATCACAAAACATAAAATAAGCTAAGATTGCAAATATCATTAGTTGTTTACAAAGGAATGAAATGACAAGTTCTACAACTCATTCTGCTGTAGCAAAATTAGAATAAAAACCAGTTGTTAGTCCTCCTCCTAGGTCTGGAAGTGGCCAGCCTCCTTGTCCAGAAGAAGGTATGAGTCTCTCTCTCTCTAGATCTTACTCACACTCATTTACAAGCAATATGAAATAGAAATAGTACACTTTATTGATTCAAGAACATGATTACAATAATTCTGCTAAAAACCTGTTATAGGACTAATAGTAATCCACTTTCCTGATTATTGCCTATATTTCTCTACTTTCTGCTTTCTCTATCCTCTACCTCCTACTAGCTCAACCTGAATGGGAGCCATATTTATAGATGTCCTAAGATCTTCTAACAAGCTGAGAATATCTCAAAAGATCTAATCCTATTATGCTGCAACAATTCCTGGTTTTATCCTAGAAGAAGATCAAACTTGATCTTTCCATAAATGGTGGCTTTGGTCGGCAAGGACGACAAAGTCAGATGGGAGATATTTTCCTTTACCCTTTTCAATATTTATTTCCCTTTTTCCAGCGTCATAAATCGGTCAACAAGTCAAAAAGCACATTCTATTTTCATTCCGAAGATAAGTGGCTCATTTCGAAGATACTGCAATTCTCATTTCGAAGATCCGCTCATTCCGAAGACATTATGTTTTCTCATTTCGAAGATATCTGTTCATTCCGAAGAGACTTCGGAATGAACAAATGTGTGCTCTTTAACTGATTTCCTCTGCATTTCTCATGTGGGTTATTTCTCAGGATCAGGTTCCAATGGTCTTCATCTCTTTCCATATGTGAATTCCATGCCTTGCCATTCATTGGTAGCTGGCTGGAATTTACATAGGAAAAACCAGTTTTTTTGCACAGTAACAGTTTGCTTGCACTGTTGCCAGATTTAGGTAAAATAAATGCTTGGGATATATCAAAACATGATTAGTGAAATGTTGCTATCAACCTAAGCATATCTCATTTAGCAAATCATAACAAAATAACATAAAACTTATGCAAAAAGCTGTAAAAATTAGAATATAGTATTTCAAATACATTTATCATGCAAATAGTTAATACACAACATATTGAATTAACTTAACTAGCATATTAGATTAAACATAAGAGTTTGTAGGCAATTTCAGTGTTCAAAACATGTTATGATTGAGGCATTTCCAGGCCTCATCACCATATTTAGCTATTCAAACATATCGTCAATGTCCATGGGGTATTGTTGTTGCCACATATGATTGAGATATGCCATCTCAGTCTCATCTTCATAATAACTATTAGATATCCATAGGCCTTCGTTGGCTCTAACAACTATTTGTGGCATGTGAGGCTCGTTCTGCTTGAGCAAGTTAATTTGGTCCCATCGGGGTTGTTCCACTCTTTGCGGGAGGACCTGATTCTCTTGAGGTGGCAATCGCTCGATTGGAGCATTCAGGGGGAACATCGCCACAAAGTTCTCCTGATAGTCATCTATGGGTGTCACTTGCGAGTGATTGCTATCAGAATTGAAAGGGTCCCAAGGTGCTACCTCATACTATGACTCGTCTTCTGAAGATCCTTCTTGACCTTGTTTATATCCCTCTTGGAGGCAAGTTCTTGAACTTTCCCCTTTCTCGATCGAAGGGGAGGAGTTGTTGAGGCCCACAAGGTTGGTTGTTATCAATGGGAGATAATATCCCAATGTGTATGTTGTGTTAGGATTGGCATATGGATCTTATACCAACCCATACTTATTGTCTAGCCCTAGGCCTTGCATGTTTTCTACCAAGATGTCAAGAGGCAGAGGGTGGTTGAACCCTACTCCTGATTTGTCGTATGGCATCTGATATCTTGGTTGACAAAGAATGCACACTCCTTGTTCATATCTGCCCAACCCATATCCATGCCAATTACATTGGCCAAGGTATTTCAAAGTGAAGTCCAGGTTGGACATATAGTTGACGTTCTCAACAAAGGGCTCTTCATCCTCTTCCTCTTGCAGGTAAGTTTCAATGTCATTATCGAGGCCCCCATATACAAAATTTATCTGGTTTGATGGGTAGCCCAAAGGGATGATAGTGTCAATGGGGAGGCAAGGTCTCCCCATGTCCTGCATGGACTCAAGCGTGGGTGTTGCCACAATGTTCCACACTAGGTATTCCCCTAGGCCCGTATTGGCCATCTCAATAGTGATCATTAGCAATTGAGGGGGAGGGAATAGGAGTTATTTTTGGGTCCACTCTATGTTGGGTAAACTAGGCGTCTCGAATTCCATTCGGCTAGGCACCTCTTTGATAGATATGGTTGAGACCAATGGTGGTATTTCTTCTAGGGGCTTCTTCTCATTGTCCTTTAGTGTGGCCACCGTAGGTAGCATCGTTGGTGAAGGAACAAATGATGAAGATGGGCCTATTTGGTGATTTGATGGACTTAACAGTGATGATGTATGCGGAATCAGACCCTATTTGGACGGGTTCAACTAAAAGTCCAAATGTGTCAATGGGAGGGTCGATTGTGGCATCAGTTGCACAACATTGCAATACTTGAAGGGCTCTAAGTCTACCTAGACTACATGCACTTGCCCTTCGTATGTGTACTTTAGGCATTGATGGGCTATCAAAGGGACACACTTCATGTCCTTGATCCAAGGCTGGCCCAACAAGATGTTGTAGGCCATTTCACCTTCTAGGATGTGGCATAATGTAGGAATAGTCTTTTGTCCCACTTGGATGGGCAGGAAAATTATGCCAACCGTCAAGCATATCACGTCATTGAATGCTCGAAGAGTATAGGTGGAGGTCACAATGTGAGATACTAGCAACTTGAGGTGTTTCAATGCCGTTGTTGTGATTATATTGTTGGATGAGCCAATGTCCACCAACACCCTCTTAAATGAAATCTCATTGACCCACGTAATGATGTGCAAGGGTGTATCCGCCATATCACCAGTCATCGATTTCAGTTCATCTTCTCTAAAGGTGATGACTGGTTATGTACATCATTTTACATGTCCCACAAAGTTGTTGAAAGAGTTTGCTTTGTGGGGTTGTAGCTCGATGGCTTTGAGTATCTCCATTAGAGCCTCTCGATGGGGTGATGATTTTTGGATGAGCTCATATATGGAGAGCCTAGCCAATGTGGTCCTTAAAATTTGGGTAAGTTTAGTCCAAATCGTGGCCACTGTTCTAGGTGGGGGAGGTTACGTAGGGTGCTATTGAGGTTGTGACGTTGATGGAACCTCTCCTGTAGCTGCAGTGGGGGCAGCTGTGCTTGGGTACCTCTTATTTCGAGTCAATATGCTTATAATCCCTACATACCCCTACATGGGATAGTTTTGTGTCACCTCATTGACCTGTAGAGTTTTTGCCTATGCATCATGGGTAGGCAGGGGGTCTTTGAAGACCTCCATCTGTTGGTTGCTTGGTGCTACGGGATTATCCACCGCTAGCATTTTATTGTCTATTAGGTCTTGCACTAAGCTTTTGAACTTCCAACATGCATAAATATCATGTCCTTTCTACCGGTGAAATCTACAATACAATTCTTCCCTATAGCCCTTGGGTTTTGGTGTATTGGGGTCTACAGGTCGACTTTCTAGGAGGTTTATCAAGTTTGCCATAAACAAGCGGTCAAACAAGGAGTCTTTAGACTCTGTGAAGGATGTGAATTATCTCCTAGGGTGACGCTGCTAATTTTGCTCTTGCATATGATTTTACTTCTCATAGTTTTCAAGAGGGACTACCTGATAATTATCCTTTGGGGGTTGTGTCGTCTGTGCAAGCTTTGGTATGTTTATGGTAGCCTGATTGACTACGACGGGTTTCAGTTGCGTGGACCCAATTTTGGCATTTTTGGGCCACTCTTTCTTGCATGGCTTGGCAATATTGCCATCCTATATCTTGATCTCCTTAATGATTCTGGCTTGCACCAGGGCTTCCTCGAGAGTGGCATATTGCTGCAACTGCAATAGCATGAAGATCAACCTTAGGCAACTCTTCGAGAACATTTGGGTCAGGTCGGCCATGGGAGGGAGGTAAGGAAGATTTGAAAGCAACGTTCTCTACTAATTTCCATAAGCTACCATGGTATCCTCCTCATACTGCTTGAGGCTAGCTAGGTCACTTAATGATGCCTTCTTCTTGGTGTTGAAGGAAAAACATTCGAGGAACACATCCACTAGCTGGTCTAGGTTACTGATGCTATGCTTTAACAACTGGGTAAACCAATCCGAGGTAGGGCCTACGAACATGGTTATAAATGTTCTTAAAAGCAAAGCATTGTTGTCCTGAATGCCAAAGCATTGACTCAGGAATCTTGTCACGTGCTCTTGGGCATCTTCATCCCCTCTAAAGATTTCCAATTGAGGCATTTTGAAGTGTTCAGGGTATGGGGGTGTCGGCACTAAAGGATGCATAGGGTGACTGTGGAGCTGGCATAAAGTGGGATTTTGGGGCCCAAAAGTCTTGGTCTCCATAGACTCTAAGCGCTCTAGCAGTGCTTTGTATGCATCAAAATATTTGATATCTTCCTCCTTGGTTTGTTCCCATTGTGAATTACGGGGAACTTGAGGCCTATAGATGGGTAGCCGGATATCACCCAACTTGCCTTGGTAGGGAATTTTAGCCCACTATTCTTCTTGCTCAAATTCCTCATAGGTTTCTTGAGGAGTTCCTGGGCATGACCTATAAACATGGGTGGGTTCCTGAGGAGGGTTCCCATCATTAGCTCTAGGGGTGGCCTCCCGCTTAGGTTTAGGAGGTCTCAGAGGCAACACTTGATAAGGTCATGGAGACCTATCTCGCACTAAGGGGTTGGGCCTCTCATAAAGCTCTATATTATGTGTGTGGGGGGTTGGAATACTCTCATGCATAATGTTGTGGAGCAACTCATCTATCTGATGCTGAATGCGCTCTTTGCTAAGACGATACAGGTGCTCTAACTATTGTTGATCTTGCTCAAGCTACGTGATTTGCACTTGGCGGACATGTTTGGAAAATGCCAAGTCAATTTTTTCTATCATCTTAGGTCTAGGATGCCTAGATGCCTCCCCTACATATCTACCTTAGTTGCAGTGATTCGAGATCTCTATATGTCACTTCCCTCTATTGAGGTTAGTGGAATTCACCTCAGGCTCTGGCCTCAATAGGTGATCCTGATAAATAGCAGGTGCGGAGGCACATTGCTTCTATGCTGTGTATTTCTCTTAAGGAATATAGTGGTTTTCCTCATGCTCCCTCTCATATATGTGAAAGGGACGGGCATATTTGGCTCGCCCTGTCTGAAGAGCCTTGCGATCTGGATTTGGCCTATTGTTTTTTACAGTAATGAGGGGTAGAGGAGGGATGATATAACCATGTTCCATCTATTTATGCACCCTATGTTGTTCTAGCACTTCCTCGTGTGGTGGCCACTCATAATGAGTGTCTAAGGGGGCCTTCCTATGTATGTACTCCTAAAAGGGTCTGTGTTGAATGGGAGTGCCCCTCGAAGGGGTGCCTCTATAGTCCTATTCCGTCATGGTATGATGTGGACTATTTTAGGGGTCAGGCTGCCAAGGTGGTATGACCAAGTCCTTGGAGCTATAATGGAGGCAACTTGTGCCTCCTTGCACACTTTTCGCCACTTTTGCCCGTGATTGGGCTTGGCTATGGGTGTACACCATGGTGGTGGTTCTCTAAAAGATATGTAGATTTTTATCTTCTTTTATGATTTTTTATGCTACACTAAACAAAAAGGACCACACAATCAAAGAAATGATTATCTCGTTTATAGATTAAAGGTGTGCCCTAAATCTGGTTTAGTGTGTTTTGATTTTTGTTGTGCAAAACCTTGTAACAAAATCTTTTTTGTACATGCAATATGAGGGCTCTTATGTCTCCCAAAATGGTTTCCCCTTCAATATACCACTACCAGGCTATTATACCGAACTTCTCAATATACCCACCCTTATGTGACGGAAACTATTGGTATGTGAGAGCAGAACGATACGTGGAACATAGGCGGTATGGAAGGGGAATCACTCTATTTTTGACACCTACCATAGAAGACTTATCCTCATGTGCCGGGAATCACCCCGACTACACTTGGTCAGCTTTCATCGGGATTTACGTCTAGCAACAGTCACGATCGGGTTTATGTATGCAAAATTCAAGCCAAGGTGGTGATGAAATCCACCGTTGGTCTTGATCAAGTGTTGGGGTTTTACAACCAACTCCTTGATGTTTATATTATCATGTGGTGTGTGTGGTTCTTTTTACTTGTGCAAAGAAATAAAACATGTAGTAAAATTTTCCATGCAAGCAAATAAAATAGAAAAATCATAGAAAAAGAGACAAAAAATTACAGAGGATGTTCAAAAAACCTACCTCTTCTCTGCCCACACCAGATGCCCCTGAGTTTTTGCTCAAAAAATACATAGAGAGATAATCATCCCAGGGTGGGATGAATAGAAGATATGTATTCGTCACAGGGTGGGATGAATAGCAGATCTATATTCATCATAGGGTGGGATGAATGCCTATTCATCCCTAGGTGGCACAAATTCCAATCAGTATTCGTCACAGGGTGGCACGAGCAGCAGTCTAGCGCTTGAAGGATTAACACCTGCAAGCAAAAACATAAAGTTTTGATCAGAAACTTGATCCCAAAATTAGGGGATAGAGTCCCATCATGATCACCATTGAAAGCACTTGGATACAGAAGCAATGGCGTATCGAGTGCGATGCAAACAAAAGCGGATGTAATGCTAAGTCCTACGAATTGAACAAAGAACTAAAGTGCATGAAAAGGGAAAACGAACAGAATGAAATGAGATGTAAAGTAAAAGTAAAGTGCAACCTCTTTTATTTATTTTTCTTGATATCAAGTTACAATATGTCTCCCCCATTTTTAGGGGCTAGGAGCGTTCGATACAATTGTTACACCAACGGATGATACGCTTCCCTTCGAGATCTTTCGCGTGCCCACATTTGAAATGGGCGGGCCAAACATCACCACCGCTTGTGTGAGTGTGTCTATAGTTCCTTTTTTCCCCTCCGGTGTTGAGATCCTACATTCAAATAAATAGCAAACGATTAATAGCACATGCGGATGGAGGGAAACATGCAATCCCCAAGGCCTCCGATTAATGCATACATGAAATAATTAAAATAGTGATCAAAACATATCATAATAAGATGAAACTTGAAAAAAAGCATGTAAACATCATCATGAACACATTGCAAAAGGAACATTCAATAAATGTGCTATAGATTTCTAATCGCTCCGGGGTGGGATGATTAGGTCTGTCATAAAATGCCCAAAAGTGACCTCTGAAATGTCCCATATAGAGGCCTCCAAAACATCTAAAAACTTGGGGTTAGGCAAAATAGGGAATTTTGAGATGACCCAAAAGGTCAGATTCTACATATTCTTCCCCGATCGCCCTATATCTGAAGGCGCTCCCTATATATTAGTGAAAGCGTAAAACAATGAAAACAAAGTCAAAACTTATCAAAATGGAATGAAATTTGACTAGCAGCATATAGGAATGACATAAAACAAGATGCAAAATAAATAGTAGAGAAATCAGCTATAGATTTCTAATCACTCCGGGGTGGGGCGATTAGGACTACAATAGTGCGAGGGGCACCTGGGGGCAGGATTCCCACCGTTTGGGGCTCGGTTTTGACACCAATCCACTTGGGATGGGTACAAAAACTCCTAGGGGGTTGTGTCAGAAAATTGGGTGTGGTATTGTGTCTAATTGTTCAGGTTTTGGGTCCGGATTGCGCTCCTAATGTTCACCCAATAACCTCCCTTCCAAAAGAGATATCAAGGATGTAGGAAGCACAATGAGGGTGAGGGTATAATTCGGCAGCACTCTGTTGCTCCAAATGATCCTACTCTATCATCCCTTTGGGGTGAGAAGACTCACCATTTTATATACCTAAAGGTCTGCTTTGAATGTGCATGCAGAGGCGCCACTTGGCCTTCATTCCTTGTCAGGGGAGAGAAGATTCCTCTCTGATTAAGGGCTCCATGACTGCCTCTATGACTGCCTCTTTGAGCTTTGAAATGCTCACTCGCACTCCCATGCATTGAATGTGGAGTTGAGAGACAGATCTGGGTTGCCATTTGTCAAGGTTTGACTTTTTGCCCATCAAACCTATTATTCACCCCACCCTAGAGCGATTGCTGCTAATCATCCCGGGGTGGGGCGAATAGCATTCTAATTGCCCCAAGTTGGAACTAGTAAGGAGAAGGGTGCTTGAAAGGTGCCAAATTGACCTCTGACCTTCCAAAACTACTTTGGGAGTGGTTAGAACCACTGTTTAACCTCTGGGGGCTGCCCTAGGGGCTATGTATGCCAATTCGGTCAGTGCTTGTAGCCATCTGATCAGATTGGTGTTGTTTTGGTGTCTATAGGATGACTTGGGTAAATATGTAGATATCATGTGAGGACTACTTGAAAGGGATAACCTACAATGGATGACCTAGGTAAGTCTATAGACATCATGCAAGGTACGACCTACATGAGTCAATAGCCATCATGCAAGGGATGACCTGTAAGGGACAACCTAGATAAGTATGTAGACATCATGCAAGGGATGATGTGAAGGATGACCTACATGATTCCGTTGACATCATGCAAGGTATGACCTATAAGGGATGACCTGGGTAAGTCTATATACATAATGTGAGGGATGACATGCATGAGTCTGTAGACATTATGTGAGGGATGACTTGTGTGAGTCCATAGACCTCATGTAAGGGACAACCTAGGTGGGTTGGTAGACCTCATGTGAGGGATGACCTAGGAGAGCATATAGTCATCCAATATGGGAGTATATATGCAAGGAAGCAATGATGAAAAAGTTAAACAAGGCATAAAAATAAATATGGTACTTGTAGTCTTTTCTCTATAGTCTTGTATTTTGTCCATTTGTTTTTTTTTTGAAAAATTTGAAAAAAATTGTATTAAAACAAATATCAATTACAATATGGGAAGAGACACTTCCAAACCGAATTCAAAGAGAACACAAGCTTACAATAGAAGAAGAAGATTTGCAATGGAGCCAAATCTCTTGAATCAATAACTAGCTAGCAGGGGATCGGCATGGACAGATGATGCAACTTGTCACAAAAACATGACATGTCATAATATCGTGACACCTTTTCTCCTTTGGCCATGAAAAAGCAACATGTCATGATATCGTGACACCTTTTCTCTCTTGGCCATGAAAAAGCAACATGTCACGATATCGTGACACCTTTTCTCCGATGGATGCAAAAAAGCAACATGTCGCGATATCGCGACAACTTTCCTCCAGTGACCATGACAATGCAACATGTCACGATATCATGACAACTTTCCACCAACGACCGCGATGATGCAACATGTCATGAAATCACAACAGCTTTCCTCCAGCAACCACGACGGTGCAACATGTCACGATATCGTGACAACTTTCCTCCAACGGCCGTGATGATGCAACATGTCATGATATCATGACAACTTTCCTCCAGCGGCTTTGATGGCACAACATGTCGTGATATCACAACAAATTTCCTCCAACGAATATGATGGCGCAACATGTCATGATATCATGACAAATTTCCTCTAGCGACCACGATGGTGCAACATGTCACGATATCATGACAACTTTCCTCCAACAACCGCAATGGCGCAACATGTCGTGATATCATGACAACTTTCCACCAGCGACCACGACAGCGCAACATGTGGCAAAATCATGACAACTTTCCAATTATGCAACATGTCACGATATCATGACAACTTTCCTTCAGCGACCGTGACAGTGCAACATGTCGTGATATTGTGACAAATTTCCACCAGCGATCGCGACGACGTAACATGTCACGATATCGTGACAACTTTCCTCCAGTGATCATGACGGCACAACATGTCACAAAATCATGACAACTTTCCTCCAGTGGCCGTGACGGCACAACATGTCATGATATCGTGACAACTTTCCTCCAGTGGCCATGACGGTGCAACATGTCATGATATTGCGACAACTTTCCTCCAGTGATGGCGACGACGCAACATGTCACGATATCATGACAACTTTCCTCAAGAGACCACGATGGCGCAACATGTCACGATATAACGACAACTTTCCTCTAGAGACGACGATGACGCAACATGTCGTGATATCACGACAACTTCCCTCCCTTTGCTTTTTCTTTGATCATTTGTTCAAGGACCTTTCCAGACCCTGCCTGATCACTTCATCCTCAATAGCCATGTCACTGTGAAGCTGAACCCCTACCTCCTTCACAGCACCCATCTTAGCTAGGAAGTCAGCCGCGTTGTTTAAATCTCGACTCACATAAACTAGAATCATATAATCTAATTCCTTTCATAATTCCTTAATTTGAGTGACAAGAATCCTCAACCTCCATGCTTTCAAAGCAAAGTTTTTCATGCAATCAAGAGCTCCAACCATTATTTGAGAGTATAATTCAATAATGATCCTCCTATGACCCTGTTTCACTACCCAAATAGAAGCGGATTTGATAGCTATGGCTTTTTCTTCATTGTTTGTGGCTCTTCCCAAGCCTTGCAGTTCCCAATATAGCATTGATCCATCATGATTTCGGCAAACCACTCCAATTCTTGCACTACCCATATTGCCCTTTGCAGCTCCATCAGTATTAATTTTAATCCAGCCTTCTGGTGGTGGTTTCCAACTAGCTCTGTCCTATCCCTCTTTCTCTTCAACTCCCTCTTCCATTGGCCCAGTAACAACTTGAGTTTCCTCTATAGCATAGACAACAATAGTTTCTATAACTTTGCTCCAGATGATCTGCCAAACTCCATCTAACGAGGAAAAAATTTCTCTAAAAATTATTGCATTTCTCTCCAACCACACTTGCCACCAAATGAAGTTTAATCCAAGCTCCCAAACAATTCAAAGAGCTTTAGATTTAAATCTACCACTCTTCCATGTTTTCTAGATATTAGTCCGATTCAAGTCACCATTAACTTGAATTTTATAGCAAGAAAGCCAACGCTTCCAAATCTGATGCATGAAAGGGCACTCAAACATCAGGTGATCAGCTGTTTCCTCATTCTTGTAGCATAAAACACATTGATATGGACCGATGATTCCTCTACATCTAAGATTTTCAAAAGAGATAATTCCGTTGTGCATAAACTGCCAGGCAAAAAAGTTTACTTTCGGCCAGCCCTTGGAGTGCCAAATATTTTTCCAATCCTCAACTGGGAATGAATGGGGGGGAGGCTCTGGGAGGATCTTCTCATATTTTTCCTTCACTGTATAGACACCAAGGCTCCCATAGCCCCAAGCTAATTCATCCTCCTCGTATCTACCTGTGAGAAATATTTTTGAAAATATTTTAGTCATGATGGGTGCCAACTCCGGAGGGATTGAAATTGGCCACTCCTCTAGCTTCTTAAACTTCTTAAACTTATACTCACCCAGCTAACTAGTGATGAAATAACTGTCAATGTGAACCCATCCTTTGGTTTCTATGGTAGTTTTTATTGGTTGCAATTCAAGAAATTCAACAATGATGGGTGGGTACTGATCCCAAGATTCAGTACAGAAACGAGCCTTCTCCCCTCTCCCCACTTTCCAAAATAATCAATCTTTAACCACCTGAGATCCTATCTTGAGAGCCTACCACACTAGGGATCCAGGGCCTTCCAAAGGGAAATGGCCCACCTCATTGGGGTTAACATGACCCAAATATTTACTAGTTAGGATTCTACTGAATAAGGAGGTTGGTTGGGAAATCCACCTCCAGTACAACTTTTTAGCCAAGGCTTTATTATTGAACTTGGATCTTCTCAGTCCCAGCCCTCCTTTTACCTTGGGCTAGGTAACTTTATCCTAACCAACTAAGGCCCATTTCATCTCTCCTTTTACTCCTTCCCATAAAAACATTCTAGACATATTATCCAACTCTTTCCATATCGTATGTGGGGCAGCCAGGATAGAGAATTTGTAAATTGGCATGGCCTGAATGATTGACTGTAAAAAAGTTAATATACCCCCATAGCTTAACCATTTGTGAGACCAATGATTCATTATATCTTTGATACCATCCAAAAGATCCTTCAAGATATCCATTTTTAGTTTTTTGAAATGCAAAGGAACCCCCAAGTAAAGCACTGGAAGAGAAGTCCTTGTGAATCCTAAGATCTCTAAAACTCTATCCTGGAGCCTTTGATCAAGATTGAGAAAGACCACTTTGGATTTTTTATCATTGATGACTTGGTTTGAAGCCCTAAGGTAGACATTAAGAGTATCTCTGATCACTCTTGCTTCCCTGAGGCTGGCCACTCCAACCAATCCTGTATCATCCACAAACTGTAAGTGAGTCAACAATTCCTCACCCACATTGATACCTGTTAGCAAACCTTGATGTCTTCTCCTCAAAAAAATTCTACCTAATCCTTCAGCAAAAATGAGGAAAAGATAGGGAGAGCAAGGATCCCCTTGACGAAGACCTCGAGAGGCTCCAAAATGTTGTGAGGGAATACCCTTGATTAACACTGAATAAGATGACGTAGATACACAACTCATGACCCAATCTATCCAGTCCTGAGAAAAACCAAAGGCTGCCATCATCTTTGACAAGAAACTCCACTCCACCCTATCATAAGCCTTTGACATATCTAATTTAATGAATATTCCTTTATTACCAGATTTTTGCATTGTATGGATTGCCTCCTGAGCAAGAACCACCCCATCCAAGATCTGCCTACCCTCTACAAAACCCCCTTGCTCTGAGGAGATAATGTTATGTAAAAGAGGTTTTAGCCGTTCAGCCATTACCTTTGTGATTATTTTATAATTCACATTGCATAAGGCAATAGGTCTATAATCTGAAATATGAACCCCCTCCTCCCGTTTTGGAATTAAAGTGATGAAGGTATGATTTAATGCCTTAAGCATTCTTTTATTACCTCTGGACTCCTCTACGACAGCCAAAACATCCTCATCCAAAGTATCCCAAAAGGCCTAAAAAAACTCAATTGGAAAGCCATCTGGTCCTGGAGTTTTGTCGATACTCATTTCAAAGACCACATTCTTCAGTTCTTCTCTACCTATGGGTTTAAGAAGGGCTTGATTTTCTTCTTTAGAGATAATAGAGGGTATGACATCAATAACTTCATTTTGAGCCTCTACATATTGCTCCATACTTAAAAAGTTTAGAAAAATTATCCATCGAATGGGAATGCATACCAGGAAGAGTATCAAAGGAATGTCCATTCTCATCTTGAAGAGCTTCCATGTTATTCATCTGTCTCCTAGAACAGGCTGACCGATGGAAACATTTAGTATTTCTATCACTTTCCAATAACCAAGTGGTTCTTGCTCTCTATTTCCAGTAGGTCTCCTCTTGGTTATCAATGTCCTCAACCACTTTATGCAAGGCATCATCCTCGGATTTGAGCTGCTCTGTAATTATTCCTTCCCCAAAGTGTTTTTGAACCTCATCCCATCTGGCCACCAAAGGAGCTCTTTGGAGCTGGAAGTCTATCTTGTTAGCTTGCCTCCATTGTTTCAGTTGAGCTTTGACATAATGCAGATGTTTACGGAATCTAAACATTGCTGTCCCAAAAGGTAGACAACCTTCCTCCCACCACTGTGGAATTTTCTTTTGAAGATCCTCTTTTTGTAACAAAAAATTCTCAAATTTAAAGGGTTTGTTATGCTGCCCTGTCATAATCCCTCCCTCCAACAAAATGGGAAAGTGATCTGAAACCGAGCCCTCCAAAATCTGGAATTTTGTATTCCATTTTATGAATGCCTCCTCTAAAACCAGAAAATGGTCTAGCTTTACATTCCTTCTATGTGGCTTCCTCCTATTTTTAGTCCAAGTAAATTTGGATCTAGGGCCTTTAATATCCACTAGGTGAAAATCCTGGACTTGGGCAATCAGAAGTCGATCCCCTGGGTCCAAAATTGGGGTTCCTCCTTCTTGATCTCTAGAAGATAATTTAGCATTAAAATCCCCAGCAATAATCCAGTCTAAATCTTCCCTTGAGGTCCTCATGTTATGCACAACTTTCCATTGAAGCCTTTGGCCATCAAGGTTTTGAGCCCCATAAAAATTTGTGATTAAAACATGTTCAGCTGTGACATTATTCCTAAAATGAGATGTGAGAACACCCCTCTAGGCTATATGTTCTATTGCAGTCCATTCTAGAGAGTTCCAAAGAGTGAAAATACCCCCTAAGGCACTTTGGGCAGCCACATCCATATGACCAATGCCCCTCCAAATTCTATTAACTGTTTTACACATAAGATCTAACGACATTTTGGTCTCCTGGATAAGCAAAAAATCTGTTTTGCATTTTCCTAAGAGTCTTTGAATAGCAGATTGATGGGTTCTACTATTTAAACCCCTAATATTCCATGATTGAATAATCATTGAAAACCTTGAGAGCAGAAAGAATCAATTGTCCTCACCGATCCTCCAGTGATCAGTTTGTCTCCTTGAACTGCTAGTAGGTCCTTATTTGATTTTTTGCCCACTCCTTGAGAGTTGCTATTTTTGATCTCTTTTCCGCCTGAGTTATCCCTAGGGTTGGACTTTCTCTGTTCTTTTTTGCTATTCCCATGCTGACATCCTTGATTATTGGCTGTGCTTGGGAGTGCACTATTAATGCCCCTGCATTCTCTGACTACGGTAACTCAGTGTACTCAATTACCTGTTCTATAACGATGGGAGATGAAGGAGAAGCATGAGCATGGATGTTATTGTATTCAATATTCCCATCCAATCCTTCCATGACTTGATCCTCTTGGTCCACTAGTGTCTTAAAAATTTCATACCTATTGGCTGGCTTGAGTTGTGATTGCTCCTTACCATTTTTCTTTTGCTTTCTCCTTCTTTTGGGTTGTTCAAAGCCATCTTTCTGAACATCTTTACCCTGAGGAGTATTGGTTGGTTCTTTGGTAAGAGTTGACTTACCCTCCATGGGACGATTTGGCATTCCAAGCGGGGCCTCTACTTTTGTGTTCAAAATATTTGGACAAAATCGGGCCAAATGCCCATGTTTGTGGCAAACTCTGCATCTGAAGGGCAGAGCCTCATAATCTAGCTGTTGGATCCAAGATAGTCTTGCCAGTTCAAGTTCCACCTCTACCGGTAGAGGCTAGCTAATATCCATTTCCACACAAATTCTTGCAAAAATAGTTGTGTTTCCTTCTATGGTGTCTTTGGAGACGCCCAAATGTCTATCGAGGGAGTTATCGATCATTTCCAAAACTTGCTCACCCCAAAACTCCATTGGAAGAGCATACAACCGGATCCAAACCGGGACAACCGTGGGTTCAATACGAGGATCGAAACCCACTCTCTAGGGTTGAACAAATAACCCTGTCGAATTGTGGTTCCTCTTTTTCGATTCAAAAGCCTTGTTTCTATCGACTAGAGAAGAAAAACTAACAATGAAATACCCATTGCTAATAAACCATAAGGAGTACTCACCATGAGGCTCCCAGTTTTGTCTGACCCAGGTTTGCAAGAAATTTAGGGTAGGGCGAATACCAATGAATTTACAGATCAGATCATGGTTGGCTCTGTATATGATTGTGTCTTCGACCATCATTGGCTCGATGACAATCTTGGGTCTTGAGATGGATTGCAGAAGGCATCCATTGACTCGATGTGCTGTTGAGCTCTTTCCAACATTCTTGAAGAGCGTATGAAGAGCATTTCTCTAAGCTTCATCATTAGAAGACGAAGAATTTTCTTTTAGCAATTCAACGAAAGAGCTCTTTCTCCCAAAGAGAGGATCCAGAGGAGTCCCCATTGGACCCTCCTGGGGCAGCAGACTTTCCTTCAGATCCACAGTAACCAGAAAAACACTACGAAAACCCACATGATGCCCTAGATTTTCCTTCACTCCAGAAACCCTAGAACATCGCCTCTCGCCTGCTCAAAAATTTTCTCGCCAAGCCACGCTTCCATTTTGTCCTTCATTTGTTGCCAATAACTCATTTTCTATATTTTTTGGTTTTGTTATTTTTTTGGCTCAAATTTTGGCTTCTCCTTATTTGTTGAATGTATAATTATAACAAGTAATAGTATATTTTGTTATATATAGTGGGAAAATTTGTCTTTGTTAATAAAATTATGTATAATTTTAATGTAAATCGGTCCAAAATCTGAGCGGGAGGGCTAGCAATTAAAAATTTTAAAAGTTGAAATATTATAATTTTCGGGTGAACCGACCCAAAAAAATATAGTTTTTCAAAAAATTTGGGCAAATGGGTCGACGGACAAGGTCCCAAAATTTGCAAATTTGCATTTTGAAAATCCTAATATTCACTTATTAATGAATTTTTGCCCTTATTCATAACCCTGCTTAATATATTCAAGTTAAAGAACACTTATGTTTCTCCCTAGGATTTTTCTTTGATAACCTAACCTTAATCCGGTCTTATCCTAACTATAAATGTATCAATAAATGTAGTAGACAAGTCCTATAGGCTATATGGTTCTAATTTTTTGATGATAAATGTAAAATACAATTCACTTTTAATGCAAGGATTTAAGAAGCTAGTGCAATGAAACAAGTCCTAATATGAAGACGTGCTTCCATTTTGATAAGATGAAAGACTATAGTTGGTCCCCTAATGCTATTAAAGATAATGGATTGTTACTCTTTTCCTTTTAAATTTTAATGAATAAAAATAAGAATTACAAAATGATAGATACAAATACAAAATAGATAAAATATGGTAATACTAATTTGAAATGATAGAAATGATAATTTGAACTTTAAACCTAATTTTTTCCTTAGTGGTAAAAGAACTAGCAGGATATAGAAGCATCATAAATACTATTATTGCTTGGTGGTGCTTTTGTTGATGACTCCTACTTTTTGAAAAATTGTATTTTGTCTTAGTAGAAAAAGCATTGTTGGATCACATAAGCATTGATGACACTATTGTTGTTTGAAAGTGATTTCACTTAAGAATATTGTTTTCTAAAAACCTATAAAATAAATAGAAAATAGATGTAGTTAGTAGTAAAGGGGTTTGCCTGGATAAATGTAAAATAATATAATTATCACTATAATATTAGTGGTAAAAATGACACTAGAGAGTGATAGCATCATTGATATTTTGACTGATTTATGACACTTTTAATTTCTATGCCAAACTATGATTATCAAATTGTGGTCACTATTATGATATAAATAGAGTGCAATAGTGCCACTAAGACTAAAATTTGGTAATGCTTTTGCCAATAAATACAACAAAATTATTCTTTAGACAAAATACTCTTTGGAATATAACTAATTCAATGAGGATCCTTGATCAAGGGTGTACGAGTCCTTATGGAGATAACAAAATAATCTAGTTGATGATAAAAGGTTCAGCTATGATGAAATAAAAACAAAATTATAAGTAGAAAAACTATTTGATAAACAAGTAGGGTTTGTAAGCAATGATAAAAATAAAGATAATGACAAGCTAAAAAATAAAAGGGAACAACCAAATGGGTGCAAGAAAGCTTATAGCCTTAAGATATTTGGATGATGTTCCCTTGTTGTAATGATAAGGTGAGAGTTTACTATTTATTGAGATAATTGAGAATTTGGTAGAAATTAATTATTGAAAGAGACGATCTTCAATTTGATAGAGTGTTGAAGTTTGTGCTCCCATAAGTGCTAGCTTTATAAGAAGTTATGGCTCCTTTGAGGATGGTTGCATGGACTTGATGGGACTAGTTGAAGGTAAGTTTTCAAAAGGGTTCAATATGCAATTAAGGATGCATGTTAGAATGGGAAAGTTTTGGGGATTTGGATTCAAGTTATGGTTCAGGTGATGAATTATATTGACATGGCCATATCTATATTCGATGAAAAACTTGGGAGTTTTCAATTATCTACCTTTCCTTTTTGTATATAATAGTCAATAGTGATGGGATCAATATCATTGGTGATGCTAATTTCCTAATACTAGTGCCAAAATAACTATTGTTAGGTAGATTAGATATGAAATGACAACAAATTAAATTGTTTGTAAATGTATTTCTAAGAAGAAAAAGTGATAATACTAGGACTATTGATTAAATCCTAGCAATTTTGCTTTTGAAGCATTAAATACTCTTAGATTAAGCTTTGAGATAATTGACTTGATTTAAATGCTTGATTGATTAGTTGATGAATATGTTGGTAAGTTTTAGAGACTTTAACAATCCACTAAAAATTGGTGTCTACATTTACCCCTTTTTGAAGCATTTATCGAATTATGAATTCAAAAAAACTAACCTTCATACCTAAATTTTTAGATAGATAAATTTGATGTTGCTTCATTTGTGATGAAAGATGATTGATGCTTTTAATTTGTTTATTATTGATAATGTTAAATTTGGCCTTTGTGATAGCATTAAATGTTGTCATGCCTTGGTGTGCCCCCTCATGTTTTGGAGGGAAAATTAAGTTGGAATGAGAAAACTTGACTTAACCATGATACACACTATAGTGATGAGATATTGGAATAGATGTTTGATTTTGATGTTGTTAGTATGATTATGTTTTTGTAAATATTTTTGGTTATAATGGATGAAATGACTTGTATTAGGTTATAATGATTGAATTTGGATTTTGTTTTATGATGGGGATACATAATGATAATGTGTTTTAGGACTTAGTTGATGATATAATAGTAGGATAAAGATGTGATGTGAGGCACTAACTTTAGATATTGAGGATTTGTTATATGGATGGTTGAATTCATATCTTTATTTTTACAAATATAATACAAGTATGTACAAAAATGATTTCCCAATGGGACTATTGTGGATTTTTCCTACATCCCTGGAATAAGTTGTCACGCTACAGTAAAACCTATTGACAACGAGTAATTATAGGCTCTGGTCGACCTGCCTCTTTAACCTAGGAATATAGTTATTCAATATTCTCTAAACAGACCAGGTATGGTAAGTATACCCTTGAGGTGAAATTAAATTTTTAACATTTTATGTTCATGCTCTTCTATATTTATAGTGGTGAATTAAATATTTTATAAATTTAACCAAGCTAAAACAATAACAATTTAGTTATACCTTATGTATGACGAGTGCCTTAATCCTTTGGGCTATTGTAGAAATATTTAACAATTTAATAAAAATAGAAAGAATGGGGAAAGAGAGAATTGATGCAATTACAATCATTCGAATATTGTAATAAACATAACAGTTGACCAACGAAAGAAACATTCACTATGCGTTCAAATAATGTAACTCATAATGAAGCAACACAAATAATTGAAACAAGGACATAATAGAAAAGAAGCCCAAAATTGTATTAATATTTGAACAAGATTACATAAAGAGTTGGCCTAGAACTGCCATTAAACTCTTGAAATATTAATACAATAAAGATCCTCATCAAATGTCATAACAAGGACCTTTCACTCTCCCATTCGAATATTGCAACAGTGGAGTCTCTAGACCTCTAGCTCAATAATATAGAAATAATATCAGCTTCTTAAGCACTTTCCTATCAAAACTTGCACAGTAATGGGAAGAACAAGGGGTGGAAAATAAGAAGGAAGACAAAGGGAATAAAATAGAAAAGGATGGACACTCGAGTATACCTCTTAGAAAATATATGCTATATCAAAAGATCCATATGTATTTTACTTGTAGATGTTCTTCTTATAGCTATAGTGGCTCTGTAACTACCTAAACTTATTTCATCTGAACTGTCCACTTGACACCATCTCCTACCTTGTCATCAGTTGGGTGTTGTACAACTTGTTATTTAACTGTCTCAAAAATAAAATTAATCTTCAAAATTAGTTGAAGTCTTGTCTAGTTGTCATCCATCTTCTTTCCCTTTCTCTCCCGTTATGGTTCCTATGCTACTCATTGACTCAGAAATCCTTTGACTTATCTTGATTACATCCTTCTCTTCCTGGATAGCACCAACCAAGTCTACCATGTGTACCCAAATTTCCTTGTCAATCACACTAAGTGCATTAATTTTATCCAATACTCTTATTCCTTTGATCTTGTCCTCTTTCAAGACTATTTTTTTGATCTGGAAGAATCTAACTATGTCAAGGGTGGTGGTCATCAAGGAGATGAGTCGATTAGAGAGTTTATCTTCATCAATTTCCTCACATGGGGATTCTTGAATACCTTTAATGACTGACTGACTAAAACTTTCAATGCTAAGCAATTTGTGGAGACTGACATCAAGAAGTTTCAACCTGTTAATTGTATCACTTTCCACATTCTCTAGTTCTTTAACTGTGTTATTCCATCGGGGTCTATCTACCTTAAGACTAGTGACTTTCTCATATTCTACTTGGTAGCTATGGATTTTACCATAAATGGTGATCACTTATTTGAATCTGACTTGTTCATACTTAGTCTTAAATTTCTCATGCACTAAGGAAATAGCTACCACTTTTTTATTTGCCTCATTAATCAGGGGTTTTAATTTTTTTTTTGCTTCTATTATCTCCCTAAAATACCTACAACAATTATCTATCATTTTTGCTTTTGCTTCTATGATATTGACCATATTTTATTTTTATTTGGTCATAAGCACTGGATCTTGTAATGGTTTATTTTCTAAAGGCACTTGCCTCTAATTATTTTCTACTTTAGCTTTTAGTTTTTCATTATCTACCTGTAATAGTTTTGCTTTAGATTTCTAGGTTGTCACTTCTTTCTCAATGGCCAATGCAGTCTATGCATGTACTTGCACTCCATGTTTTAATAAGGTGATTGTGTCTCCTATTTTTGCATCACCTATGCTAGGATTTATTTGAAGTGAATGCACTCCTTGAGTGGGAATGGTGATGGTGGTCTTGGAGGTAGGTTCTGAACTTGATGAAGGTGAACTTTGAACTTTGCTCCTGGTCTAAGATTTTGTTACTCTATCTTCCATTATTGCTTCAATATGATCTTCCTCCTAAGAAGTAAATTCTATGAAGTCCTCTCTTCTAACTAGAGTGATGCGCATAGGCTTACCAATGCCCATTTTGATCCTGGCTCTCTTATGGGGGTAGATTTTGAGGTGTCAAGAATTACCATTTATTAATATTTGAAGATATAATTGAATCCTCCAGCCTTCTACATTCTTTCCCATGCTATACCATGAAAGCCACTGGTATCACTTAAGGAGAGCCTATGGCTATCTATTGTAAATGATGCAGGGCCATCAAATTTACTGCTAGGATTTCAATTGTGAAGTATCTCAGGGTAGTAAAAGTGGGAATAATATATTTTATTTGGCTTGTATAGGGATATTGAGAAGTGGAAGAAGAACCAACTGCTTATTTTATTATTTGATTTTTCACCTCAACCATTATCTCATTCTGTTCAGGTTCTAAACTGACAACCTCTACTATGGGATCTACAACGTCTTACGATGGAATGGCAACCACTTGGGGCATTATTTTATCTACTGTGTCATGTCTTACCATCCTAAGACATACAGATTTACCCAGGTCATCCCTTGTAGGTTTTCCCTTGCAGGTAATCCCTATTTCTTCTATACGAGTATGTGCTCGTACCAGGTTTTGGTTATTCCATATGTCTTCTAAATTCACTTCATTTTTCTGTATCCATAATATACTCTTCTCAAATTCATCATCTTTGCATATCATTGGTTTGGGTTCGATGACAATATCCTTGTAACAACCTTTAGTATCATACGACCTCCAAGTAATTTTTGCAAAAATGTAGAAGTCCATTTTGGGCAAAGCCTTCATCATTCTAGGATATCCTCTATAAACATACTGCCTTATTTTTATGGGTATAGTGACCCAAGGGATCCTAGTATGTTTCCTCTTCCATATCAATCTGGCTTCTTCTACAGATTGCCTCACTATTTCTAAGTGGGCCAACAATTTTGGATAGAAAGTAGGCATAGCTTTGGGTGACAATTTGCCCCCATATGTCCTGATGAAACTATAGTGTTTAGTGAGAAATAAATCTCCAACTTCCTTGTCTTCAAGATACTTTATTATACCTAGGCTCATTCTGGTGGGTTATTTCTCAGTGAGTACATGATACATGGATGCCAAAAATCTTACGTAGAATTTAGAATAAGTGGAGGTGCCATGATAAATGCAAGGTAGTATATCCTAGATAATTTTCTTAGACATACCTCCTAATTGAGTAATCACACTATCTTTGAACTTTCTTATGATAAAATGGATAAGGAACAAATAGTGTGAGAAGTAGGGCATGAATTCAATGTCCTCCTTAGTTGCCTTATGCAATTCTTTGAATTCTCTGTCCATTGTCTCACACATTATATCTTGCCATCTATACATAGGCATTTTATAGGTTTTGTTGCACTACACTATTAGGTACATAACTTCAACACTAATCTAGTTAAGGTCCTCAACCCCCATAACTATGTGGATCATGTCAACATAATCTCTAGCCCATTTGTGAAGCCACAATTTATGAATTGAAAAAAATGTTGACACCAATTTATCATAGTTGAACTTCCCATAGAAGATGGTGCCAATCATATGTTGGGCCAATTTTATCGTGAATGGTTGAGACTAGCGTGGTGTCGTAAACCTGTTTGGTCATTTCTAGCCCAAAAACCTGTTCAATATTCTCTGGTGTGATCCTATAGATGGGCTTGTTTCAACCATTCACTATGGCTCTGGTTCTTGGGTTATATGAAATGGCCATCCATGATAGTAGCTCAGGAGAGAAATGCACTCTCAAACATAAGAGCTTCACCAAATTGGTCCTCCACTTTTTACTATGGGGACTACTTTTTTCTTTGTTCGTATACGCCTTATTAAAGATATTCTTTAGAAGATAGTGTGAGCATTGACACTCTTCTATGCTATATTGGAAACAAAACTTGGTGAGTTCAACTTCACCCCACACCTGTTCTTCAATTTTTTTTGGCATTCAACTTCTTTAACTGGACATTTTCATCTAAAGTCTCAACTCTCATCTTGGAGGCACCTTTGCTAGAGGAGGCTATTGCTCAATTTTTTGTTACTAGGATTTTTAGCTCTAAATAGTTCAAGGATACTATAAGCATTGCGATTTCTTGTTACTGCTATCATGTATTTAAGTTGGTTTGTATACAAAACATCACTAATGTCACACCAACTACCATTGTATTGTTTCTATACTTGGCTCATCACCTCATTTCTCATAATTATCAATTGATCATGGATCAACATCTTCTATTTTATTTATGAATTGGCTACTGGATCATATACGCATTAGATATTAGATCATTCAATCAAAAAATATTGTATTAAAGCTCGTACCTAAATAGATCCAAGGCTGAGATCTATAGTTGGATTGCATGCATATAACTTCCAAATTGGTTCTTGGTTGTATCAGAAAAATTATCATTGATTAGAGTGTTTCGTCAACTTTCTTGGGTGTTGCTCCAATGGTATGGTATATCAACTGATGTTTGTCATTGAGTTTGAGGTACTCACGCTTTGACTATCATTGGTGATTTATTGGTCGATAAATGCTTTAATTCTATTGAGGATTTTTGGTTTTTTTATTGGACACTTGGTTTGTTAACCCTTGACCTCTATTATATTTTGGTTTACGACCCTCTTGATTTCACACAAATGGTGATTTTGGCCACTCCCCATTATTGCTCAATAGAGCGGTTTAGAGTATGCTTGTATGTGTTGCATTAAAAATATTATGCTAACTTTTATGGAGGAGGTTAGGATATAATATCCTCCAACTAAAACACTATGCATGCAAAATTAAATATCAATGTACCTTGATTTCTGCTGAATTTAACTTTATTTAGTTTTTTCAATATGCATTGTTGGCTTCCTTCGATCAGTAATTCTTTGATGACCATAATTTATTTGACTAATTATATTTAGTATTTGACCCTTTTTGGTTAGAAATATTTTGATAGCTCCACTTTAACCATGTCATATCTTCGATTGACCAATCCACGTAACTTTTTGACCGAATTAATTTGATTATTGCTTCACTGGCTTGAGTTTGACTTAAGGGTAGCATAGTTGATGAGTCAAATGTCTTTGACCAAATAGTCTAACTAGATTTTTAGTTGAGTGATTCATTGACCATCGATCCTTATTGGGCTTCGATCGATTAACCTTTTGATCATTGATGAACTAATTGGCTGACGATATTTTGGCCATGTGTTCGATCGGTTGCTTCTTCCTTTTGGCCAAGTATATTTTTACTATGACTTTGATTGCGGAAATTTCAATGGATTTTTGAAATTTGATATCGTATGTAAAATTTTTGACCAGTCAAGTTGACTATTTTTGACCACTACCATTTTCGACTGGTTTGCTTCTGTGCTTTATCGAGGGACTTTTAGCACTATAGATAGGTTTTTAGTCGATCAAAATTCTCTTTTATTTTTTATTTGTTTGGGTGATTTAATCGATCAACCGATATTTTCTTATCAGTGGTTGATAGGTTTTGATTCTCTTTTAGTCGACTGAATGATGGTATTTTATCATCACTCTAAAAAAATTTGGCTTATCTGTTATTACTGTCGACCGAATTTCATTTTGCAGATGATCATTTTTTGGTTGATCATTCTTTATTGTCAAAAGAAATACCTTTTACTCAGTTTTTAGCACTTTTTTTTTTGACAATGATATTCTGCTAGTCGATCGATTGATGAGTTGCATTGTTTTTATTTGGAGGGTGACCAATTTTAATGTTGTTCACATTATTGTGGAAATGAATGACTTAAGAATTTGAAGGTGTTGGTTAAAATATTAATCCATGAGATTGTTTTGAGATAATAAATCACTTAAAATTTGACTCATTCATTAGTATATCACAAAACATGGACTCCTTCAAAATTTTCAAATTATGGATACATCCATGTTGTATCAATTTTGGCTACAACATAGGCTCTGACTGGGACAAATGGTGAAAACATGAGGTATTTAAGAAATAAAGACTCTCTTGTTATTAACAAGACTTCAATGAAAGGGTTTTTTTAGATGATTATTACAAAAGTAAAAACAACAAAATCAAGCATTTAAACAGTCTAAAATGGACAACCCTTAGTTAAGTAAAATCATAGGCTCTAGTTTTAAACCAAGTGAACTTTCAGTCTTAAAGGTTGGTTGCCTAGCAATATTTCCAAGGTGGTTTTAGATAAAATTAATCAGAAACTACCATCACATCAAGCCTGGGCCCAAAGTGTGTTCTTGTGTATTCTTTTATTATTTTCTCATATCAGACAAAATTTTTATCAGCTTGGAAGGAGTTAGGATTATTAATGATTTCACTCTTTTAAAGATATTCACCTTGTCATTGCTCCATTTCTAGTCAAGCATTTATAGCTTTGGTGAAGGTGACCTTGATCCTTTTGGATCTTCTCTACTACCATTCAAGCATCTATAGCCCTGGTAGAGGTTACCCAGATAGCCCTAATCACTTGCTCAACTTGGATTATTGAGGTTTTTCTTCCTTAGGAATAATTTTGATAAATTGCAAAGTATTTTAGAGTGTGCTTTCTGGGTTGAAGATTTATAAGGCTATAGTATTGAGTGTATTTATTTTTATCTTGATTGCCTTACCAAGGTTGACTAGATTCTCTAATTTTAGAATTACTTTGAGGTAATGATAATGTGTGGCTTTGGCCTGATGTGTTAGCACTTCCAAATTTCATTTGTGGTATTCTCAACCTTATGAAATGATTACCAAACTCTTAGATTTTTTATTTTCTAGATCATTTGTATTAAATTCTATATTTTCTTCTTATTATCAACAAAAAGGGAGGTCTTAATAGATATTTCAAGGCTAATAAAGAGATTTTACAAAAAATATAAGACTTATTTATAGAAAAAGAAATAAATATAAATAAAAATAACTTGAAAGGCTCACAAAATAGACACACATTTGTTTTTATTTCACTTTTTTATCTTTGTTTTGTACCCCATTAGGGGTAATATAATTTGAGATGTTTACAATTTATCGGTATTTTTATGGGCTCACCCTCTAAGTTTTATAACATGTACGTGTTTGGGCCAATGATATGAACTATTTGGTATGGGTCTACCCATTTGGTTTTGAGCTTACTTTTCTCCATGTTTATGAAAACAATGAAAATCATGTATCCAATTATCTATAAACATGTAATCAAACTAAAAGTAAAATATAATGTAACTATTGCAAGATAAATAAGTGAGGTGCAAATGAAGTGCTCTTTATTAATCACAATGATTCAAGGTTGCATTATTTCCCTCTTAGGGAATACCTCAATTTGATACAATTCATTACAAATTTGTAACCCTTCCAAAAGGGAGAGATGCATTACAAATATTTTCACTCTTCCCACTAATTTGTTTATAAGAGGGCTTATGAGTTGCCTCCTATTTTGGATGTCAAGAGATATGATCTTAATGCTTTGAATCTTGAAGAAATTTGTCACCTACATGCAAGGAAACAACAAAGCACATTAGTAGCACATGAAGCCTCTCATGATGAGGCTGATTTCCAAGAAAATGCATGAAATATAGCAAATATGTAAAGAATGCATGAACATGTATAAATATGCATAAAGTTGCCTACAATATTGATGAATAAGCATGAAGCATAGCTTAAAACATATAAAGGAACCTAAAATTGCATATAATCTTGCATATTAAGCATAAAGGAACCTAATATATGAAAGCATGTAAAGGAAAGCATGAAGTGCATAAATGTAAGATAAGATACCTATGAAACTTTAAATCAACCATGGAAATGCATGAAATATGATTAATTTATGCTTAATTAATCTAAATGCATACTAAGAAATATAAATCTATGGCTAACTTGGAGTATTAAGCATATCAAACCCTAGCCACTAATGCTCATAGCAGCTGGCTTTGATAGTTGCTGTTAAGTCTAGCAGATAAGCTTATGGGCCACTGTTGACAATAGTGGCCATGGGAAAAGTGTCATTTCTCTTGAAATCAGGGTTGTGGATGCTCAATTTATCCATGGAATTGATGTTCACAGGGTCACCTGTGTGTCTAAACACAGATTTATGGGTGAATTTTTGTGAATTCATAGTGGATTGGTGTGAATTGGTAAGCTTGCTCCTCAAGCTATTGGAAACTCCATTGCTTCAAATGTAGGTGTCATTCTCCAATTGGACAACATCTTGGCACTCCTCAAGGGTTGCAATTGGCTCTCCAATTCAGTAGGGCTTCACTGAATTCAACTTGTATCTCTATTTGCCTCTTTGGGGGGTCTATAAATAGACTCCCCAAATCCCAATCTTGGCTTCTCAAGGAAGCCAAGATCAAGAAGTAGTTGGCCTTAGCAGTTGGGAGGAAACCTCTAGAAGCTTCCCCACCCAAAACCACTCCAAAACCATTGCAATTTAGGTCGTTGCAACTGATTTTGCTTGGCTCAAGAAGTCTGAGTTTGTTATAGGGCTAGCCACTCTTTCTCAGCATGAATAGGGGTAGGCTACCCTTTGCTACTTTGATCATCAACATCTAGGATCCTAGCCATTGATGCTATTAGCGACTAAGGTTGAATAGGCCTAGAATGCCTAAAATGAGTGGTTAGAACCACTGCTTAGTCTTGGAAAGGTCCAAGATCATTCATATGGTCTACAAAGGTGCCCATATGAGTAGTCTCCTAAACATGACATGTTTTAGGTGTCTACAGATGCCCCTTTTTGGGATGCATTATGGGAAAACACAATGTTGAGAAAAAATAGATAACCTAAAGTCATATTATAGGTTTGTTGATGTTCATTGATCTAGTCAATGCTAGATGCCCCAATCCTGGAAAGGATGTACATCTCAGAATCATTGCTTCCAATGAGATGGAAGGCTTAAATTTGGTGCTTTAGCACTTTCGGGTATAATCGGGTAGGACCGATAGACGGAGTGACAAAGGCTTATCTCATCATATTTGCTTTTTACCCCTACAAATGGGGAAGCTTATGATAGTTGTTAGCAATGATTCATAAGATGAACATGATTCACATGATTAAGTGTTCAAGTGTTGATTTTGATTATGAATTTGTTATTATGACTACCCCCTCAAGCGATGAGTCGATGAGGAAAGGACAAGTGATTAAAGCGATGAGTCACTTGACCAAGATGATTGATTTGGATAATTCAAGATGTTTGCATTTTGTTATATGGCAAGTCCTATTACAACTGTGATTTCAACCATTAATAGTAATTGTACATCTCTATCCCATGGAGCAGTCCGAGCCGCAATGGCCTTCTTAGGGAATCAAGATGATAGCAATTCCATTTAAGCTTGTGGTGAATCACTATGTTCGATGATCTAATGAAAATTCATAGAAGAAATGAAATGAATGCCTCATTCCCATGGAGAAGTCCGATCGCAATGGCCTTCTTAGGGATTGAAGTGAAGACATTTCAATTCAATGATGAATAATTTAGCTCAAATGGCCTTATGGTAATTTACTCATATTGTTGGATTGCATGGAGCGCAAGTCGCTGCAACCACCAAGTGTATAGGGTAAATAACTAGATACGAGGTACATTTGAATTTTGATTTTATTTGATTTTTTTTATGTGTGCATTAATGGATGTAATGCCTATATGATGATGTGATTATGCTATATGTATGTGATGTACTGATGACATGCACTAGCTAGATGATAGATGTATGATTAGATGCTATGATCTAGATGTGTAGATGCACTATTATGTATGCATATATGGATGCAATGATGAATGTTAAATGTATGTTTAATTTGTTTCAATTGTTTATGCATTTAATCTATGTGATATGATATGATAGATGATATGTAATGTAATGCATTAATTACATGAGGATGATCTAATGCAAATGAACATGTATGCTTTAATCACTTAAAACATAAGGAATGAATCTAATATGTGTTTAACAAACTAATGGATGACACCACAGAATGTATAAAAATCATGAATGTAAATGGTAACTCTTATCATAAGAATTAATCATTTAAGCATCCATATGTGAGATGAGATGATGTGAGATGTATGGTTTTCCCTTATAAGCTTATGTAAATTAAAAGATATGCACAAAATAGTCAGTGGTCATCTAAATATCATTGTTGATATCCATCCGATATCTATCCTATTTCATGAACACCCCTTAATAAACAAAACCTCATAAGGAAAATTATGATTGATTGATGAGATGATTTGTTGCTATAAGGGATTTTTGAGGTTTTCCATGAGACTCAAACACCCTAGTTGATTAATCAAAAGTTGTATAATGACTATACAAGACTCCTGAAAGATAAAAGTTTTTGTTATGAAGACCAAGATATTCATTATCCCTGTGTGTGCAAATGAATATATTAGATGAGACATAAGACTACCTCATTGCCAGGAGGGATTCATTCAGCCCATTGTTGTAATGAGGATCACCAAATGTTCACCATGATCCTAAGTTTGGACGTAGTTGGACTAGACTACTAGGTAATACAAGCCACCTAAAGCTAGCTCATTTGTAAATTGCTTAGAACTACCCCAATGCCAGGCAAGATTCATTCAGCCCATTGTTGTAATGGGGATCACTCAATGGCTTCGAGTACTGACCATTCTAGGGATTCAAGCTCTTCACCCCCTTATTTTCTTTACATTTATTGGGATACTTGCTCATGCTTAGTGATGAAAATCATTATTTATTTTACATTTTTTTTGAGCAAGGGATTTTGCTTTGATTTTGGGATTTTGCTTATTTTGTATGAAAGCAAGGGATTTATTTGGGTAGGGGGAGCTTGTCCTTTTTCCAATGATCAACACTCTAGACCATGCACATCACAAGATGAGCAAGTAAAAACCTTTCGCTTAAGGTGACTAGGACCACTTTGTAGTGTTCATATTTCCTTGTTCAAACTAGGATTGTTAATGTTTAAATTAGTGATAGGATTTTGACATATGCTAGGTACTATCAAAACTAGACCTCATCTCCAAAAGCAAAGATAGCTTTCTACAAAATCTGAGAAGATCACTAGGTATGGCTGAATGACCGAAAAACCCTAGTATATTCCTTATAGCAACAAGAAGGGTTGTGTTGAAAAACATAATTACTCACAAGGGTGATGGATGATGATGATGAATAGATGCATGATTAAGATACAAACGTGGTGTCATTTGTAAGATTGTAAACACAACCTATCCTAATGCAAGTGCAATGGATGAAAATGCCTAATGCAATGCAATTAAATGAATGCATGTGATGCAATACAAAATGTAAATGTTTTTGTATTTTTGATGTTTTGCAATGTTTTTGAATTTTATTGCTTTTTGATTTGTTTGAATTTTGATGTTTTAATTGTTTTTGAATTTTAAATGATTTTATGATTTTTTTTGGATTTTATGGTTTTTAAGGGGAAAGGTATGCTACCTTAGGTACCCCTAGTGTGTGTGCCACTCAATGAAGAAGAGGAAGGTGTGATACCTTTAGAATCCTCACTTTGCTTCATTGAACTTGATGTGGATGGTGGGGAAGGTATGTTACCTTGAGGACCCCCAGTGTGCATGTTGTCCACTGCAATGTAATCAACTTGCTTAGGAAGAGTGATAGAAATCAACTCTCCCAATTGGGGCATGGACCTCTACGAGGTGCCCATGTCTTGGTGGGGTGAAATGAGTGAACCATCTGCATGGAGCTCATTTCATTCTAGTAGGTCTTGGACCACCTTCCTGAATGAATGGTAGCCATGGATGTCATGCCCATGTATACGATGATAGATACAATAGAGGCTTTCATTAGGTGACCCAGGTTTAGGTGCTCTAGGTTTGACCTCTAGTAATGTGAATGCATTTGCCTCGTAAATATTTTGAAATAGGGTCGTGGTAGTCATCTCAAATGAGACTACTCAGTGAGCTGGCTTGTTGGGCCTACGAGGTGATGGATGACCTTGGGGTCACAAATGGGATGATGTGGCCTCTATTTTGGTAAGCTGAGGTACTATGGATGAACCATCTATGGGAAAAGCCCTACTATCTATGAGATCTTGAACCACATTCTTGAATCCATAACAATTGTAAATGCCATGGCCCTCTATTCGATGATAGAGATAATAATGGTCCTCCCTATAGCCCTTAGGTTTAGCTCTGTTTGGGTCTAAAGGGTTTATGTCAGGTAAGGTGAGGACCTTAGCTTCTTGCAACTTTTGAAAAATATCTGACATAGGCTCATTTAAAGGAGTCCAAATGCGTTGCTAGTGTTTTGGGTGCTCAACACACACTAGCTTAGTTTGATGACCAGGTTGAGCCCTAGGTATGTCAATTGCTTGCTTAGGGGGCTCTTCTTGCTTTTTTGGTGCAAGGGATGAATTACTGACTAAGATTATTTATTGGTTGACAACCTAAAGCTACTTCTTTTCAAGCATGTTGTATATTATGGCTCTAAAACCATGACATGAATGAATTTCATGTCCATTTTATCTATGATATAAGTAGTGTAAATCCTCCTCATACCCTTAGGGTTTTAGATGATTTGGATTTAACAGGTGAACCTTAGGTAAGGTGATGGCATTTATGATACATAATCGATTGAAAATCGATACCGCAATTTCGGGCAATGGGGATACTTGCTAGGTTGCTACGTTGGTCAAGTTGGTGCTTGCTCTTGTTGAGGCTTTTCCTATGATTGAATAGGAGGTGGTTCAACCTCAGATGGGGGTTGCTTTTGTATTTCCTAGATCTCAAGATAGATCATGATAAATTGCAATACTTCATTTTATTGCTCCATCTATACCTCTAGATTAGTCAGGTGATCTTGTATATGCTCCAAGATTGATAAGGCTCTCAGGTGTATTGCTAGCAACTGACTTGAAATACCATCATCAATTGAAGGAGGTGAAAGAGTGGGTGCTAAAGATCCACTAGGTAAATTCAAATCACCCATTTCCTTCATTTGAGATGATGTGGATGCTTCTTGATGATCCACTTTGATAGTGGCATCCACATGCTCATGTTTGTTACTCAATTCATATTTTTATTTCACTTTGTAGTGTTGAACTGTGCTAGCTTTAATACCCCTAGTTTGATGTGGGGGAGACACCTATTCTTGATCTTGAGAAGGCACCATGAGAAATGAATCAAGGGTGACTAATTTCAAAGGTTTTGGCACCTTCGATGTGGAAGCAACATCTGATGGTATCACCTATTATTTTAACTACTTTAGAGTCACTTGGCCTCTAACTTGATGTTGACCATTCCCATGAACTCGTGAGAAGGTGCTTTGGCTTTTAGATCAGTTGTGGGTAGATCATCAACTAGTCGAGGTGCTTCTGTATCAGTCATGCTAACTGATGTTTTCTTCTCCTCATCAGGTAATATGATACCATGATTTTTGGTGATGGGAGAAGGTAGTGATTTCTTGATGCAAGCCTCAGTCGAATGTTTGATGATTTTATCCGAATGAATATTTTGAGGCTCGCATGTCACCAGAGTTTCTTATGGCTCATCGACCTTCTTGTAATATTTGAATGGCTCAAGATCATGGGGGACCACATACACTTGTCCTTGGTGTATGAATTTTAGGTTTTGGTGCACTATGGAAGGCACGCATTCCATATCCCTCATCCATGGTCTGCCTAGCAATATGTTATATTACCTTTCACCCCTAGGATATGGCACAATGTAGGTATCGTCTTTATCCCAACCTGGATAGGTAGGATTATTGTGTCGATTGTTGGGGAGGTGGCATCATTGAAGGCTCTCAATGTGAATGTTGAGTCCTTAATTTGTGAAGATGGTAGATTTAAATGTTTCAAAGTTGTAGCCATGATGATGTTGATAGATGACCTAGTGTCAATCAAGACTCTCTTGTATGGAATTTGATTGATGCTCGCTATGATGTGTAGTGGAGGATCGGGTTCATCTCTAGAGATTGGCTTAATCTCCTATCTACGAAAGGTAATCATAGGATCCTTTTGTAAGTGAATTGAATTCAATGTTGGTATGGACCAAGATAGATTTTCAGCTTTAATTGAATTTTTTGGTATGTTGGGTTGATCAAGGTATCTCTTACTTCATGTTGTAGTATTGATCATACCGATAAAACCCTCATTAGGTGGGGCTATGTGCACCTCATTGACATGCTCAACTTGATTGTTGTTGGCCCCATGATTGGGAAGAGGATTTTTGAATATGTCGATGTTTTGATTATCGATAGCTAAGGGGCTATCTATTTGCAATTCATTCTTATCCAACATATTCTGCACTACATTTTTGAATGCAATGCAATCCTGGATATCATGGCCATTTTGTCGATGATATGTACAATACAAGTCTTCCCTATACCCCTTAGGTTTGGGGTGATTAGGATCTAGGGTGCATACTTTAGGAAAGTTTAAAGCCTTGGCCTCGCAAAGGTGGTTGAAAATTGATGCCAAAGATTTAGGCAATGGCGTATAGTTACGAGGTGGATGTTTTTGTTTGTCCTTGCCTTGATTCCTATTGCATTGGTTGTAATGCGTAGGAGGAGGTTGAGCCTGATAGTTTTATGATTGTTGGCTCTATGCTACTTTTGGAATATTTAACATGACCTAGTTAACATGTGTAGGCTTGGCCTACTATGGTTGATGTCGCGTGTTCTTGTTGTTCCATTATTTCTTGCTACAGAGCTTTAGGTCTCCTTCTTGCAGCTTGATATCTTCAATGACCTTGGCTTGCACCAAAGCCTCCTCGAATGTCGAATATTGTTGCAACTAGAGCAACAATGATATGTGCTTGGCACAAATTTTTGTAAACATTCGGGTAAGTTCAGTAGTGGGAATAGAGAATGGTAATTTTACCATTAATTTTCGCCACCTATTCCCATAATCCATGACTGGCTCATCATCATATTATCATAGATTGGCCAAGTCAGATAGATTAGTTTTCTTTTTGGTACCAAATGAGAAGTGCTCAAGGAAAGCATTCACCAACTATTCGAAGTTGGTGATGTTGTGCCTAGGTAATTGATTATACCATTCAATGGCTACACCTGAGAGGGTGATCACAAAAGTTCTTAATAACAAGGCATCATCGTGCTACAGTTGAAAACATGCATTCATAAAGCTTGTTATATGTTCCTATGCATCTTCATCACCTTTAAACTTATCCCATTTAGGCATTTTGAAATGCTTAGGATAAGCAGGGCTTGGCACTGATGGACATAATGGTTGATTGTGTATCTTGCTTAAAGTGGGCTTTTGACAAGCCACATCTTGTTTCTCGAGAGATTTGACTCTCTTAGTAAGCACTTTGTAGGCTTGAGAAGAGATGATCTCTTCCTCTCGAAGGGGTCTTCGGGGTGCAAGTGGAGGTAAGTTTCTTTGAGTATGAGGTGGTCGATTGTATTCATCAACCACATCTATAGAAGATGGTTCAGGATACTACTGATCTTGGTCATCCCATTCTGATTCTTCATACTGACTATGCTCTGGCTTGTTTGGCACTAAATGCTTATGTGGTCGAGAAGCATGTTGAGAAGTATGGTGAATATAATCATCTACTCACCTATTATGTAGCTCAAGGTGTGAAGTAGCATGTCTCTCATTGTGCTACTACCTATACTCACTAAGGGGAGGTAATTCTGATTGAGCCAATCTATTTGATCACTCTTCACGCTCCTTTTGATCAAGGAGGTGTTGTTCTTCTAGGTGGTGTTCATATAATCATTGTTGGTGCAACCACTATTGTTTTGCACTTTCTCATTCTAGATTTTCTAAATGCTCATGCTCGATACGCAAATCCTCCAATTGATCTTGGAGCATTTGTTCTCTCTGAATTGCATCTGACCTATGTGATCGATCTGATCGGTTTGTTGTGCTGAGGTCTATGACTTTACAACTCCATGTGAGGGTTCTTATTTACCTCAAATTGTACAACTAGGTTAGCAACTCACTTCCCTCGATGAGTCAAGATTGCATTGACATTAAGCTCTTCCCTAGGGGTATGATCCTCATGTAAGGATGTTGTGGGGGTACCATGTGTTTACCTGGAACACTCATCATAGGTACGAATAGGATGCAATTGAGTTACAGTTCCTTCATCCATGATGTATTCTTCAATGGATCCAGTAGATCCATGAGGGGTATGATCATGATATATGCTTCCATGCTCAAATGTCCCATGTTGGGATCTTCCAGCACCTTGATCTAAGAAGTCAAGGTGATGGGTCTTCCAAGGTTGGGCAAGAGGTGTACCTCTTTCGCCAATACTGTGATAGGATAAATGACACCCTCCATGTTCGGAAGGATTTGGTATTACAATGGGCATGTGAATGGTTGCACCCCCTCTATCTCACCCCTCATTGGGCTGATCTGGCCTCTCAGTGTGATGAGATGAAGTAGGCCTAGAAATAATCTCATCTAGATCACGAGAAGATCTAGTGTTGGTTCTCCTGAGTGGGGTTTCTTGATGAGATCCACCATGAGTGGTGTTGTCTCCTCTAAGACTACCTAAAGTTCATTCAGGTATGTTAGGGGTAAGTGTGTTGCCTCTAGGGTGGTCTGGGCCCTCTGGTGCATTGAGTGCTACCTCAGTCTTGGACCGAGGATGACCTCGTGTATTGACCATAACCTTGTGAAATTTGACTTCCAAAAAAGGTTGTGGGTGTTATATACCAAAATGATCAATGCGATGAGCTGATCACAATGGGCTAGGACTCCAAAAGGTGACTTTCGGGTCAAAATTTGTATTTTTGGAATATTTGGCCAACCGAGGCTCATGGGAAAATGACCAATTTTAGGAATTTTGGGAAAATGTGGAGCCAGGCCTCAAAAATGGTATGAGGGGTGCACAAGGGGCTAACTAAGACAACAAAACAAATTTGGCAAATTTTGGGGTTGTCTAGGGCTTTTTATGACTGTTTTAGTGCAGTTTTTCCCTATTTTTGGCTTAAAAATCACTCAAAAATAGAGTAATCATAAAACCAACATAACTTTTTCGTTATAGCTTCGATTTGCATGATTTTTATTCATTGGATGCAAAATCAAAAAGTAGCAAATTTTTTTTTAAATTAGGGTTTGGTCCCAGATCAAGGATCTTATGTTGATTACCCAAACAATAAAGAAACACACAAAGTAGACAATATGATTATCTCTTTTAAGGATTAGATGTGTGTCCTAAAACTTGTTTTGTGCATTTTGATTTGTTGTGAATATACTCTAAACTCTTATCGTGTTTTTCAAAAGTTGATGTTATACTCAATTTTTTCAAAGGTTTTCACCTATATACTCGCACACGCCAGAATATGGGGATGAAATCCATACTCGATGAGGTAGCATAGGTACTACCAACCCTCACCCAACACACCATAATCAGCTATACACCCTTCGGAGAGGAGTGCATGTGATTTTCTATGGATAGGATAGTTCTTGGATTGGCCTTGGCCATGGACGGGTCTTGATGATACAATGTCAGATGAGCCAACCGAGTGGTAATAACTTCCACTATTGGTCTTGATCAACGGGTTGGATGTGAGAGCCCAATGTCATTGATGTTTAATTTGAATCATGGTGTGTGTGTGTTCTTTTTAATTTTGCATAAATGAAAGATGCATCAAGAAGCATTCATGATTTTTCTCTACATGCCTAGAAAATATGTTTTACTTTTAGAAAGATGCAAGACTAAATGCTCTTTACTTTTAGAGAATGCAAATGCAAAATTAACATGATATTGGCCTTTGATTAGGCCCCAAGCAAGCAAACCCTAACACATAGTCTAAATAGGGGCTGCTACTATGTACAATAGGCAACATACTCGACCGTTGTATAGAGTAGCATTAAAAATCCTAGTCACTAGATCCTTAGGGTGGCTAATAAATAGTCGCTATTCCTAAAGGTAGCTAGCAGAAGATAAAATATTTTTATAAATTCCTCTTATACTTTCACTATGTGATCTATTTAAATCCTAAAACATATATAAAATACATGGAACATGAAAAATGTAGAGAGTACCTACCTAGAGATCCTCATTTGATGTAGAAATATGTTGCTTACTATTTTATGATGTTCTCTACTAGTCGCTATTGCTCAGGGTAGCTAGGATGCTAGTTGTTGTATTCAAATGCAGCTGGGACTATTAGCCACTATTAATCATAGTGGCTAGTACCTACACATAGAAAACATAGAAAATTAGTAAAAGCAATGAAAAATGTAGGGTTTCTACCATGATCGCCACTTGTAAATAGTGAAAATCACGCATCTACACTAGTGCAAACATATAATCAAATTGAAAGCAAAGACAATATAACCAATTGCAATAAATAAATATATTAAATAAAGTGCTACTTTATTAATAATAATGAATCTTGATTACAACATCTCCCTCTTAGGGAATACCTCAAATTGATACAAGTATTACAATAGTTGTAGCCCTCCAAAAGGGAGAGATGCATTCTAAATGCTCTTCACTCTTAACACCAACTTTGCTTGAGGGCTTACTAGGATGCCTCCTCTTTTCAATGTCAAGAGGAAGTGATCTTGAATGCTTTGAATATTGAAGAGATCTATCACCTGCATGCAAGGAAACAACAAAGCACATTAGTAGCATATGAAGCCTCTCATGATGAGGTTATTTCCAAGAAAATGCAAGAAATATAGAAAATATGTAAAGAAAGCATGAACATGTATAAATATGCATAAAGTTACCTAAAATATTGACAATAAAGCATGAAGCAAAGCTTAAAACATATAAAGAACCTAAAGATGCATATAATATTGCATATTAAGCATAAAGGAACCTAATATATGAAAGCATGTAAAGGAAAGCATGAAGTGCATAAATGTAAGCAAAATACCTATTAAACTACTAATAAACCATGGAAATGCATGAAATATGATTAATCTATGCTAAATTAACCTAAATGCATGCTAAGAAATGTAAATCTATAGCTAAATTAGAGGATTAAGCATATCAAACCCTAGCCACTAATGCTCATAGCAGCTAGCTCTGCTAGCCATTGTTGAAATCTAGCAACTAAGCCTATGGGCCATTATTGACAACAACGACCATGGGAAAAGTATCCTTTCTCTTGAAATCAGGGTTATAGATGCTCAATTTCTCTATGGAATTGATGGTCAAGGGTCACCGATGTGTCTGAACATAGATTTATGGGTGAATTGTTGTGAATTCATAATGGATTGGTGTGAAATGGCAAGCTTGCTCCTCAAGCTATTGGAAACTCCATTGCTTCAAATGTAGGTGTCATTCTCCAATTGGACAACATCTTGGCACTCCTCAAGGGTTGCAATTGGCTCTCTAGTTTGGTAGGGCTTCACTGCATTCAAATTGTATCTCTAATTGCCTCTTTGGGGGTCTATAAATAGACTCTCCAAATCCCAATATTGGCTTCTCAAGGAAGCCAAGATCAAGAAGTAGTTGGCCTGAGCAGTTGGGAGGAATCCTCTGGAAGCTTCCTAGCCCAAAACCGCTCCAAAACCATTGCAATTTGGGTTGTTGCAACTGATTTTTCTTGGCTCAAGAAGGTCAAGTTTGTTATAGGGCTAGCCATTGTTGCTCAACGTGGCTAGGGGCAGGCTACCCTTAGCCACTTTGATCATCAATGGCTAGGATCCTAGCCATTGATGCCATCAGCGACTAAGGTTGAATAGGCCTAGATTACCTAAAATGAGTGGTTAGAACCACTGCTTGGTCTTGGAAAGATCCAAGGTCATTCATATGGTCTGCAAAGGTGCCCATATGAGTAGTCTCCTAAACATGACGTGTTTTAGGTGTCTACAGTTTCTCATTTTTGGTCCTAGTAAATTATTATATCCTCTTCAAAGAATGTAGTTCATTTGGATTTCTTGTTAAAGAGTTACACTGTCTTCTAGGTTTGTTCAAACATATTTTCCAGTTCATTTCTTCTTTCTTCCTGTAATTGTATAATATGATATAACCTTCTCTGTAAGGCATTGATATTTTCATGATCTTGCAATAACAAGGATAGGTCTATTCTTATTGTACGAGGAGGCAACAAGGCTTTTTCTCCAGATACCATTTCATATGGAGTTTTACCTATGTTTATATTAATAAACAATATGTCTACCCATAAAGCAAATTTTAGCTCACTGTCCCATCCCTTTTTATTTTTTCCCAATGATAATTTAATTTTTGTAATTAAATTTTTATTTGATGACTCAACTAGACCATTGCCTTGAGGATAATAGTTGGCTGAATGAAAAAGTTCAATTCCATATTTCACATAGAAATCTATCATTTCAAAGTATAAAGTACTTTACATTATCTATTACCAACTTATTTGGGACTCCAAATCTGGTTAAGATGTTCTCTTATAAGAAATTTATGACTACCTTAGTTGTTGAATTTCTTAGAGGAGCTGCTTCTACCCATTTTGTAAAATAATCTATTGCGGTGATGATCCACTTGTGTCTACCTGAGGAGTTTGGGTTTATTTCTCCAATAAGGTCAATCCCCATTGTGTGAAAGGTGCTTCTATGATTATTGGCTAGAGAGGAATTGTAGCTAAATTTTTCTTCCCTGCAAACACTTGACAATTATAGAAGACCATTACATATTGATGAACATATTTGAATAAGGAAGGCCAATAATAACCTGCTCTCATGATATTATTTGCAGTTGCTTTTAGGGTAAAGTTAACCCCATAAAATCCATCATGAAATTATTCTCACTTATAATGTCTCTTTTTCAAAAAAGCATAGCAATAATACCCCATATGGATGTTTCCAATAGAGTTTACCTTCTTAGGAGTAATACTTTTGAGCCTGCTATTTGACTGACCTCATTTTATTTGTAGATATACCTCTGGGTAAGGATAGGATTTATAGATACAACATGATATCATCATACCATTTGTATTCAACATTATTTGTTCTTTTGATATCATACATGTCATCAACTATGGAAATGTTCTGCATGTCTTCTCCTTATTTGTTAGCTAGATATTTAGCTAAACCTTGTCCTTTGATTATTTTCATAGCTTTAAATTCTACATCATACTATAGCAATTTGACCATCCACCTAGCAGGACTACCTATTGGTTCAGGTTGGGTGAAAACATCTTTTATAGCGATAAATGGGATACAACATATAATTTTGTTTGAACCAAAGATGCCCTTAAAATATTCTAGTGCTTGAATCACAACATATGCTTGTTTCTCAATCATTTTAAATATTATATGAGCTCCCTTGAGTCCTATACTCATGAAGGATATGGTTCTTTCATTCCCTTCATCATACCTTTGGGAAAGGACTACAACAATGGTATGTTCAGAAGCAAATGAATATATGTTAAAATTATTTGAGTAATCAGGACAATTCAATACTAGGGCACTGGTGATAGCATCTTTAATTTTTTAAAAATATTCAATATTCTCCTTTGTCCATTTGATGTCAGCATTATTTCTAATCATATTTTTTATGGGTTGAGCTATTTCAAAAAAATGTGGCACAAACCTTCTCACAAAATTAATTTTACCAAAGAATGATCTAACTCCTTTTAAAATATTTTTTTTTGTGGGGGTATATTGGCAATAGATTCTACTCTTGATGGGTCAATACTAATTCCTTTCTATGACACTATATGACCTAAAATATTTCCCCATGCTGCTCTGAATATATATTTATTTGAATTAAAAGATATTCCAAATTCTTTGCATCTAGCAAAAATTGTGGCCAGATGCTCAAGAAGATCTTCAAGGTTTCTAGAAAATATAGTTATACCATCTAAATAGAAAACAACTATTTTGAACATCAATCCTTTAAAAGAAAAGTCCACAACCATTTGGAATTTTTCTCCTACTTTCATTAATATAAATGGCATTCTTAGGTATTCAAAAGTGCCCCAAGGGGTAGTGAAAGCAATTATATATCTATCTTCAGGATGAGCCTACTACATCCTGTAACAATTGTTCCATGTTGGGCAAGAGATAATTATCTTTGAGTCAACTTTTATTCAAATTTCAAAAATCAACATAGAGTCTAATATCCCCATTTATCTTCCTTACTAGCACCGAGTTTTCTATCCAGGAAGAAAATCTCACCTTTCTGACTATTTTGGCATCCAGTAACTTTTGAACTTCCTTTTGCATAACTAGATGCAATGTGGGATTGAATTTCCTCCATTTTTTATTGAAAGGTTTAACATATTACTTGAGGGGAATAATGTGAGTCATAACATCAGTTTTAAATATTTTTAGGTCTTAATTTGTTTTTTAAGCGAAAAACCCCTTGCGGGGCCGCCTTGGTCTGAGAGACCATGAACAGGGGGTTCTACACCGTCAAAGTCACCCGAGAGTCGCACCCGACCCTGCCCGCACCAACATTATCAATTAGATTTTGGATACCCAATTCATATTTTTGGTAGGGTGGAGATTTGAACCTAGGACCTCTCTTGGAGGATTTCCCTCTCCTCTCCAAATCACCTACAACACCTGGGTTAATTTTAGGTCTTCATAACTCTAGGAAAAATATTCTTTATTTTTATTCAAAAATCTAATGTACTATTTTTTTTCTTCTTTTGGTAAAGCCTTATCAATCTTAGCCAATTTGGGCTCCTCGTCTGTTCCAATATTTACATTGTCAACTTATCTTTCTTTGAGGATTGATTTGTATGATTTATCAAAACAATTGAATAAGCTTTCTAAAGAAACAAACCCCTTTGGAATTCTATTGGTTTTGAGTTGAATTACATCAACTGGTTCTCGAATTATATTTTTTAAATTTTCTTCATCCTCCTCTTCATATATAACATCAGAGTACATATTTTGTAGGATCATGAAATCTCCAATATCCACATCATCTTGAAACACTTGCAGGTATACAACATTATCAGGCACAGAGGACTTGTATACAGAGATAGTTGGAAACCTATCTATATATTCAGTGTCAATTTTTGGATAGTCTGCACCTAAATAATTGATTGCCAATAGGTCTACAACATGATTTTATTCTCTGGGAATGTAAGTGATGTTAAATGCTAAAAAAATATCAATTTCAGCTAAAACTGTACATTTGTACTATTTCAATATGGGATGTTTGGTTTGATATTTTCCTTTGAATTTTTGTATAATTAGTTTAGCATCTCCAGTAATAGTTAGGAAATTTATCCCTAGTTCTTTGGATTTTCTCAGGCCTAGTAGTAAAGATTCATACTTAGCAACATTATTTGTGCATGGGAATTCTAATCTATAAGGGATTCCTAGATAATTACCCTTTATGTCTATTAAATTTACACCAGCACCTGCTCCTATATGATACTTTACCCCATCAAAGGACATGGTCCACATTTCTTGGATAATAACTCTATCAAATTTTGCATCTATTAGTTCTCTAGTCTCGGGATCCATATCTTTCACATCATGAACTTCTATCAAGAAGGGATTATGTCAAAATGAATATATACATATTTTCTTTTCTTCTACTAAATTAACCAAATTTACCATGGTGTCATATGGTCTTACCAGCTCTACCGAGTATTTGTTAAATGGTTCTCTCCTTAAGGTCACGTTTTCTTTTCCTGAAATAGGGATTGTGGCATAAGACCAATCTAATTCTATGGAATGCCCAACTATTCTACCCAATGTATGCTTATTTAGACTTGTTCTGTATAATTATAAATATTCATTAACTCACCAAAGGTAATATTAACCTTCTATTTACTTAGTTTAGAACGAGCATCAAATTCCATATTTTTAATATCTAACATTTTGGTACATTCCTCATGTGGTAGTTGTTCATTTATCTCTATGTTTTTAGGCATGGTTTTGTTTTGATTTTTTTTTCTTTTTGTACATTAGTATTTACAATAGGTTATCTCTTAGTCTCCTTGTTTGAGATTTTATCTTTTTTATTAGGTATAGTCCTATTTCTCATATTTAAAGTGTTTTCTTCCAACTCTTCCACCTCTTGAGCTATTGGGATTACCTTCCCTTGTTTCATTTTATCATACCTAGTTTCTTGTCCTCTTTGTAGGATTTTTGTGTTTTCTACAACTAGGATTTTAGTATGGTGATTTGAAGCATAAAAAACCATATCTTCCTCAAACAACCTTTCTTTAAACTCATGTTCAAGATTCCAACATGTATTAATTTTGATGTCCTCTTCTGATTCCTCTTCTAAGTCTACAGGATGATGGATACCTAGATAGATACCACAATAATCTAGATTATAAGGAGCATCACAGGCTGAATAATAATAATGGAAGTTATCTGCAAAATTGATATTAGGTATAGGATTAGGAACCAAGTCTTAGCATTTCTCTATTTCTCTCTTCTTCCAACCATTCCCATCATTTTTATTTCTTTCATCAGAATGGTTGTTACCCCAGTTCCTATTAAAATTCCTCCTAAATGATGGCTTGTTATCTCCTTGTTGTCTATCGACTTGACGTTGAGAAGGCTAATCACTACTTTTCTTATTTCTCTCTATCCTATATAATCTATTATTCATCAAGTTAAATATTTTTGTCATTTGATTAGCCAGTTTCTCCATGGGTTCATGTTCAGTTCTCTTATATAAGTTGTTTCCTACCTTCTTAGGTTTCCTATTAGGATGATTATATTATAGATAGTATGGTTTCATTTTTCCATTGTCTAACATATTCTTTTAAATATTTTTGGATTTCTACATGCACTCATCTATGGTAGTAACATGTTATTATCTTAACTAGTAGTTAAAATTTTTTGCGAAGGAATTTTTATAAAAATAGATTGACTATACATTGTTTGGTCATAGCTCAATGGGAATTATATTACCAACTTTAGAAAACCTTCAATTAAAATCACTTATGAACTCATTTTCTTTTTTTTTCATTGTTGCTAGGTCTGTTAGCAGTGATTGTTCATTTTTTCTTTCACCAAACTGTTGAGCAAGGTGTAGAAACAGTATTGTCATTATTTTCAACACAGAAAGATAGATCAATTGATGATGCAGTGGACAGGAGTTTAGAGGTCGATCAGAACATGTACAATGAATTTCCAAGAAGACAGAAGTGGCCCAGATTCAAAAGATCAAAGAAAAAGACAAGTAAGAAAACTGTCGCGATATCGCGACATGTTTTCTGTCACGATTTCGCGACATATCGAAGGAGAGAGAAAATGCTGGCAAAACTGTCATGATTTCGTGACATGTTGGAAGAGAGAGAAAGCGCAAGATAAACTGTCGTGATTTCATGACAAGTTGGAAGCAAAGAAGCCAAGTAGAAAAACTATCACGATTTCATGACATGTTGAAAGCAAAGAAGGCAAGTAAGAAAACTGTCATGATTTCATGACATGTTTGAAGAAGAAGCGCATGCAAGAAAAACTATCATGATTTCATGACATGTTTGGAGAGAAGGCGCAAGCAAAGAAAACTATCATGATTTCATGACATGTTTGGAGAAATGGCGCAAGCAAAGAAAACTATCATGATTTCATGACATGTTCGGGGAGAAGGAGCTCGCAAAGAAAAGTGTCACGATTTCATGACAATCTGCAAGAGAGGCAGTACGGACGAAAATGTGTCACGATTTCATGACATGTTTGAGAGAAAGAGCTTGCAAGGAAAAGTGTCATGATTTCATGACAATTTGCAAGAGGAAGCGCTAAGGAGAAAAAGTGTCACGATTTCATGACATGTCGTTGTTATCCGATGAGATGAAAAGCGCTAAGGAGAAAAAGTGTCACGATTTCATGACATATTGCAAGAGAAAGAGGAGAGAGAAAAATATGTCGATTTCGTGACATGTTTCATTTTCTGGTCCAAAGCGAAGAGAAAGAGGAGAGAGAAAAAGGTGTCACGATTTCATGACATGTTTCATTTGGTCCAAGAGAGAAGAGGAGAGAGAAAAGGTGTCACGATTTCGTGACATGTTTCATTTTCGTGGTCCAAAGCAAAGAGAAAGAGGAGAGAGAAAAAGGTGTCATGATTTCGTGACATGTGTTTTCGTGGGCCAAAGATAGAAAAGGCACAAGGCAGCGAAAGTGTCACGATTTCATGACATGTTCTATTTTCGCTAGTGCAAGCCAAGTAGAGTGTACGAAAGTGAAAGGTGTCACGATTTCATGACATGTCATGTTTTTGCTAGTGCTTGCAGAGAGAGTGTACGAAAGTGAAAAGTGTCACGATTTCATGACATGTCATGTTTTCACGGGTGCATGCCGAGAAGAGTACAAGGAAGCAAAAAGTGTCACGATTTCGTGACATGTCATGTTTTCTGGTGCAAGCCAAGTAGAGTGTACGGAGGCAAAAAGTGTCATGATATCGTGACATGTGTTTTCATGCATGCAGGCCGAGAAGAAGACAAAAAGGCTGTTAGAGCGACGGTTCTTCTGTCAGAGCTATAAGAGAACAGAAAAGGTTGTCGAAATAAGCAGAGAAGGCTATCAGAGCCGTAAATGAGAAGATAAATCTGTCAGAATGGCGGATACACTATCAGAGCATAGAAAAGGCTATCAGAGCCGTAAAGTGGGTAGATAAGGCTGTAGAGCCATAAGTAAGCATTTAAGGCTATCAGAAGCATAGTAAGTAGAGCCGAAAGAATGTTTTCATGTACAGTAAGTTAGGGTTAGGGTTGAGCTCTACACGTGGCATGAGTATTGTGTATTGTCAAATAAAAGGAAAAAGAAGTCATGAAAAGTAGTGTGAAGTGTGCTGAAAAGATACAGAAGAGAGGGTTGTATGAGAGAAGAGCAGAGCTGAAAGAGAAAAATATAATAGAGCTGTAAGGATATGCAGTTCCTATAAAAGGGCAATAGACCAGTGAGGGTCTTGTAAAAGTGAAGGCATATTTATGTCAATCTAAGATTCAAAATAGAAATCCAAGTTGGTGCTTGGAATCAGGGGTTGGGTCCCTCTTTGTTGGAAATGTAAATTAGGGGTTGGTGCTCCTTTCTATTGGTGCAGATAAATTAGGGGTTGGTGCTCCTTCCAGTGGGTGCTAGTAAATTGTTTGTAAAGTTGGTGCTTTGCAAAGGCTAGATTTGGATGGGAGTCCAAGCAGTCTAATTTTTGAGGAGTAGCCAAAACTGGTGAACCTCATTAAATCATGTGTTGTGGAATGCTCTCTTGTTTAATTGCTTTATCTATTTTTAAGTTCTCCCTGCTTAAGTTTTAAAGAGTTGTAGATCTAAATTTAAATAGCTACACTGATTCACCCCCCTCTCAGTGTCATTGTGAGAATATCAATTGGTATCAGAGCAAGGTTCTTGAACAAGCTCAATCAGCTAAGGTGATCTTGGAAGAAACACAATGGTCGGTGGTGAAGGATTTTCATCCAACAAAGCTCCTTTGTTCGATGGAACTAATTACTCTTTCTGGAGACTCAGGATGCAGACATATCTGTGTGCTTTGGGATATGACATTTGGGAGTCAGTAGACAAGTGGATACACAATACCCTCTACTCCTCCAACAGATGTTGAGAAGAAAAAGTTTGAGAATAACTCTAAAGCAAAGAATGCTATAATGTGTGGGTTAGTAGACAGTGAACTGATAAGGATCATGAGCTGTAAAATGGCAAAAGACATGTGGGACAAACTGTAGAGCATTCATGAAGGAGACGACAAGATCAAGGAAGCCAAGCTACAAACGCATCGAGCTCAGTTCGAAGCATTAAAAATGAATGACGATGAGAACATAGAGGCCTATATGTTGAGAGTCAATGGAATCATTAATGCGATTAGAGGACTCGACGAGGAAATGGAAGATGCGGTCATCATGAAAAAGGTACTAAGAACTCTTCACAAAAGATTTGATTCTAAAGTTTCTGCTATAGAAGAAGCTAAAGATCTAAATACTTTTAGCATGGATGAAATGCATGGTTCTTTAACTGCATACGAAATGAGAATAGGACAAACTAAGCCCTCAGACAGAGAAGCTGCTTTTAAAGCACACAAAAATATAAAAGCTAAACAAGAATCTGAGGAAGAAGAGTCTTCAGATGAAATAGAAGCAAACTTTGTTAGGAAACTAATAAAGGGAAAAGGAAAGTATAGAGGAAAGTTACCGTTTAAGTGCTTCAACTATGGAGGCATCGGGCACTTTGCAGCTAAATGTCCAATGAATGAGAAAAACAAAAATGATGAAGGGTCACACCAAGAAAGAAGTGACTGGAAGAAGAAACCACATTTTAGAAAAAGCAACTTCAAGAAGAAAAGTTTCATATCCAAGAATGTCAGCTCTTTGAAGACTGCTCCGGTGAGGATTCTGAAGAAGAAGCAGGTGAAGCTCTGTTCATGACATTTGAAGAAAGAAAAACAGAGGAAAAATAGGAATGTAATGAAAAACCTGAGGATGAGGCTGAAGTATATCTGGAAGGTGAGTTGGTTGCTGCACTTAAAGAGCTGAGCACAGAAAGGAAAAAGAATAAAAAGGTTTCAAGAAAGCTTGAGGATGCCAATGAAATAATAAATAGCTTGAAAGTACAGACAGACGAATTTAAGAAAATGTCTAAAGTTCTCGAAGTACAATTAACCATAAAAATAGATGAGTGCAGCAAGCTAGAAGAAGACATTGTTAGGTTAAGGATGCAGCTAGAGGAGATGAATCAGAAATTGAGTTGTTATCATAAGTTTGAAGAAAGTTCTATAAAGCTGGATAAAATTATAAATAACCAAAGGCCTTCAGGCATCAAATTTGGTTTGGGCTTCGATGAAGGAGAATCATCAAAGGGATCAAAGGCCATAAATGTAGAACCCATAAAGAAAGAAGATAAGATCAGGGTTGATCAAGAAAAAACAAATCATGCCAAAGAAAGCAATAATGCCAGACTCAAGAGGAGTACCGACAAAGATGGATTCACAAAAGTCACACATCCAAGAAGGAGAAGATTCATGGCTCCTACTTCAAAATGGCAAAGACCTTCACCCAGGTTTAATCACTCCTTTTCTGGTTATTGTTTTAAATGCAATGCTTATGGTCATAAGATTTCAGATTGCAGTTATAATGTAGCACAAAGGAATTTCACCAGTAGAAATGTCTTTTCACCATTGATGGATTATGCAGTAGAATGTTATAACTGTCATAATTTTGGACACATTGCAAGAAACTGTAGAAGCACTTTTGCAAGCAAATAAATATCAGGGTAGAAAATCTCAACCAAATGGATTGAAACAAAACAAAAAATTTCTTGAAAAATAGGCACAAGCTAATGAAAGGGGAAAGGCAAAACAAGTAGCCAAAACTGCTATCAAACCAGAATGGAAAGAAAAGGAGAAACTCCAGAAAGAAAAGGAGAAACTCCAGGAAGAAAAGGAATCTTTGATTGTTCAGACTACTTTTAAAGCATAGAACAAATCTGCACCATGGATACTTGATAGTGGATGCTCCAGTCACATGACAAGTGACAAGCAAAAATTTGAGAAGTTACAGAATTACGAAGGTGGTTCTGTGAAATTTGGAAATAATGATGGAGCAAAGATAGTTGGCAAAGGATCAGTCAAGATCAGTGATGAAAAGATCAAATCAAAAGAAGTCTTGTTTGTGATTGGTCTGAAGCATAACTTGCTCAACGTAAGTCAAATCTGTGACAGAGGTCATGAAGTAATTTTTAAGAAGCAGGGTTGTGAAGTGAGAAAAGCTAACAGTGGGAAGTTGATTGCTACTGGATCAAGGACTTCTGGAAACCTGTATACTCTCTCAGAGACTTCAGAAGGAGCATGCTTGATTGGACAGGAAGATGAAAATTGGTTGTGGCACAAGAGGCTCGGTCATATCAGCTTTGACAATTTGGTAAAAATAAGCTCAAAAAGGGCAGTAAGAGATATACCCTCCATTGGCAAACCACTAAATAGTATTTGTGCTTCATGCCAAAAGGGGAAGCAAACTAGAGCCACATTTAAATCAAAGGAGTACTTTACCAAGCAAACCTTTAGAACTAATACATACTGATTTATGTGGACCCATGAGAACACAAAGTATAAATGGTGACAAATACTTTATGTTGTGCATAGATGACTATTCCAGAATGACCTGGATATTCTTTTTGAAGCAAAAATCTGAAGCTTTTGAAATGTTCAAGACTTTCAAAAACCAAGTTGAGAATGAAACAGGAAAGAGGATCAAATGCTTAAGATCAGATAGAGGAGGAGAGTTCATCTCAGAGGAGTTTGCAGAATACTATCAAAAATATGGGATCAGAAGACAGTTTTCAGCAGCAAGGACACCTCAGCAGAATGGTGTTGTAGAAAGAAAGAACAGAACTATGCAGGAAATGGCACGGACGATGTTGACTGAGAGCAAAATTGTAGACAGATTTTGGAAAGAGGCAGTCCATACTGCAGTTTATATCCAAAATAGGTGCATGTTGAGGACGCATGAAAGCAAAACCCCTTATGAGCTATGGTTCGGCAAGAAGGCAACAACAAAATACTTCAAAGTCTTTGGCAAGCAAGTGTTACATCAAAAGAACTCAAGATAATCTTGGTAAGTTTGAAGATAGAGCTGATGAAGGTATTTTTGTTGGCTATTCATCAAAAAGCAAAGCTTACAAATGCTACAACAAGAGGCTAAAGAAAATTGTAGACAGTGTCGATGTTAAATTTGATGAAGATAGGAAACGAGCAGTCAGCCATGAAGAAAACTACCCTATTTATGAAGAAGTTATTGAAGGAGATGAAGAAAAGGAAACAGAAGAGAATCAAAAAATTGACCCAGATGATTTAAGTATTGATTCAGAAGTAGAAGAAAACAATAAATTCAAAACAAGAAGCTGGCAAAAAAATCATCCCAGAGAGCAAATTATTGGGGACCCCACAGTTGGTGTTAAGACAAGAAGAAGAGTAGTAAGTAACTACTCCCTATTATCCAGCATTGAGCCCAAAAATATTGTTGAAGCAAGCACAGATGAAAGTTGGATGAAGGCAATAAACGAAGAACTAGATCAGATTGAGAAAAACAAAACCTGGGAGTTAGTACCAAGGCCTACAAATAAAAACATAATCGGTACTAAATGGATTTTTCGAAACAAATTGAATGAAGACGGACAGGTTGTAAGGAATAAAGCAAGATTGGTCTGTAAAGGCTATGCTCAAGTTGAAGGTATTGATTTTGAGGAAACTTTTGCACCAGTGGCTAGACTCGAGGCAATCAGAATGTTTCTGGCTTTAGCAGTCCACAGGAATTTCAAAGTTTATCAGATGGACGTGAAATCAGCATTTCTGAATGGAAATCTTGAAGAAGAAGTTTATATTGAGCAGCCAGATGGTTTTCAACTCGGTGATAATCCCAACTTTGTTTGCAAGTTGAAGAAAGCTTTGTATGGCTTGAAACAGGCACCCAGAGCATGGTATGCAAGACTAGACAACTATCTCACCTGAACAAGGGTTCAAGAAAGGTATGGTGGATAGTAACTTGTATGTCAAAATAGACAATGGCCATCTTATTGTCCTTGTTGTTTATGTAGATGATATAATTTTTGGCAGCAGCAATGATGAGTCATGTAGAGACTTAGCAAATAAAATGCAGAAAGAATTTGAAATGTCTATGATTGGTGAACTTTCATATTTCCTCGGACTGCAAGTTAACCAAAATGAAAAGGGCATTTTTATTTCTCAAGTTAAATATGTGAAAGAAATGCTGAAAAAGTTCACAATGGAGGATTGTAAACCTGTTAGCACTCCCATGACAACAAAGTTGCAAGTTGAGCAAGGATGAAAAATCTCCAGATGTAGATCAAACCATGTACAGATCTATGATTGGAAGCCTCGTTGTATTTGACAGCTACCGGACTCAGATATCTTACAGGCAAGTATGCATGGTAGCAAGATTTCAGGCTAGTCCCAAAGAGACTCATGTGACAACTGTGAAGAGGATTTTTAGGTACCTCAAGGGTACTATGGAGTATGGGTTATGGTACCCAAAAGGTAAGGACTTCACTCTTATTGCATATTCTGATGCAGATTGGGCAGGATGTATAGATGACAGAAAGAGTACCAAGGGAGGTGCATTCTATCTTGGAGACAGGTTGGTAGCATGGCACAACAAGAAACAAGAATCAGTCTCTCTATCCATAGCAGAGGTAGAATACATTGCAGCAACAACATGTTGTACACAGATTTTATGGATGAGACAAACCCTGAAAGATCTTGGCATTAACTTCAAAGAGCCAATTTTAGTTAAATGTGATAATACCAATGCTATTAACATCTCAAAGAATCCGGTTATGCATTCTCGCACCAAACATATTGCAATCCGGTATCACTTTTTGAAGGATAAAGTTGCAGAAGGTGAGGTTAAATTGGATTTTGTTCCAACTACAGAGCAAGTAGCGGATATCTTCACTAAACCGTTGCCCAAGGAAGTTTTTGAATACCTTCGCAGTAAGTTGGGAGTGGTCACACTACCCAAGAACTGACTAGCTATCGGGAACACATTCTCAGGGGGAGCATTTATATATTTGATTACTTGTTTGCTCATGTTTGTAATTTTTGCTAACTGTAATATTGTGTGCTTGAGAATGTTGTGCATGGACTCGAGGGGAGTCTGCAACAACCCTTTGGTATTATTGTCAAAGGGGGAGAAGAATTGGAAATTGCACATGTGTTGCCAACAATTCCAAAGGGGGAGATTGTTGAGCAAGGTGCAGAAACAATATTGTCATTATTGTCAACACAGACAGATAGATCAATTGATGATGCAGTGGACAGGAGTTCAGAGGTCAGTCAGAACATGTACAGTGAATTTCCAAGAAGACAGAAGTGGCCCAGATTCAAAAGATCAAAGAAAAAGACAAGTAAGAAAACTGTCACGATATCGCGACATGTTTTCTGTCACGATTTCGCGACATATCGAAGGAGAGAGAAAATGCTAGCAAAAATGTCATGATTTCATGACATGTTGGAAGAGAGAGAAAGCGCAAGATAAACTGTCATGATTTTGCGACAAGTTGGAAGCAAAGAAGCCAAGTAGAAAAACTATCACGATTTCATGACATGTTGAAAGCAAAGAAGGCAAGTAAGAAAACTATCATGATTTCGTGACATGTTTGAAGAAGAAGCGCATGCAAGAAAAACTATCATGATTTCATGACATGTTTGGAGAGAAGGCGCAAGCAAAGAAAACTATCATGATTTCGTGACATGTTTGGAGAAATGGCGCAAGCAAAGAAAACTATCATGATTTCATGACATGTTCAGGGAGAAGGAGCTCGCAAAGAAAAGTGTCACGATTTCATGACATATCTGAAGAGAGGGAACGAGAAAATGTGTCATGATTTCATGACATGTTTGAGAGAAAGAGCTTGCAAGGAAAAGTGTCATGATTTCATGACAATTTGCAAGAGGAAGCGCTAAGGAGAAAAAGTGTCACGATTTCATGACATGTTTTATCGAAGAGATGAAAAGCGCTAAGGAGAAAAAGTGTCACGATTTCATGACATATTGCAAGAGAAAGAGGAGAGAGAAAAATGTCACGATTTCGTGACATGTTTCATTTTCAAAGGAAGAGAAAGAGGAGAGAGAAAAGGTGTCACGATTTCGTGACATGTTTCATTTTCATGGTCCAAAGCGAAGAGAAAGAGGAGAGAAAAAGTGTCACGATTTCGTGACATGTTTCATTTTTGGTCAAAGGAAGAGAAAGAGGAGAGAGAAAGTGTCACGATTTCGTGACATGTGTTTTCGAGGGCAAAGAAGAAAAGGACAAGGAGAAAGTGTCACGATTTCGTGACATGTTCTATTTTTGCTAGTGCAAGCCAAGTAGAGTGACAAAGCGAAAGGTGTCACGATTTTGTGACATGTCATGTTTTCGCTAGTGCTTGCAGAGAAGAGTGTACGAAAGTGAAAAGTGTCACGATTTCGTGACATGTCATGTTTTCGTGGGTGCATGCCGAGAAGAGTGCAAGGAAGCGAAAAGTGTCACGATTTCATGACATGTCATGTTTTCACTGGTGCAAGCCAAGTAGAGTGTACGGAGGTAAAAAGTGTCACGATATCGTGACATGTTGTGTTTTCATGCATGCAAGCCGAGAAGAAGACAAAAAGGTTGTCGAGTGGCGATTCTACTATCAGAGCTGTAAGAGAACAGAAAAGGCTGTCAGAGCCAAAATAAGAAGAGAAGGCTGTCAGAGAGCTGTAAATGAGAAGATAAATTTGTCGAACGGGGATACACTTCGAAGCAAAAAAGGCTTCGAGTCGTAAAGTGGGAGATAAGGCAAGCATAAGTAAGCATTTAAGGCTATCAAAGAAAGAGAGCGAAAGAATGTTTTCATGTACGAGTAAGTTAGGGTTAGGGTTGAGCTCTACACGTGGCATGAGTATTGTGTATTGCCGAATAAAAGGAAAAAGAAGCCATGAAAAGTAGTGTGAAGTGTGCTAAAAAGATACAGAAGAGAGGGTTGTATGAGAGAAGAGCAGAGCTGAAAGAGAAAAATATAACAGAGCTGTAAGGATATGCAGTTCCTGTAAAAGGGCAATAGACCAGTGAGGGTCTTGTAAAAGTGAAGGCATATTTATGTCAATCTAAGATTCAAAATAGAAATCCAAGTTGGTGCTTGGAATCAGGGGTTGGTGCTCCTTCCAGTTGGTGCTGGTAAATCAGGGGTTGGTGCTCCTTTCTTGGTGTAGATAAATTAGGGGTTGGTGCTCCTTTCTGTTGGTGTAGATAAATTAGGGGTTGGTGCTCCTTCCAGTGGGTGCTGGTAAATTGTTTGTAAAGTTGGTGCTTTGCAAAGGCTGGATTTGGATGGGAGTCCAAGCAGTCTAATTTTTGAGGAGTAGCCAAAACTGGTGAACCTCGTTAAATCGTGTGTTGTGGAATGCTCTCTTGTTTAATTGCTTTATCTATTTTTAAGTTCTCCCTGCTTAAGTTTTAAAGAGTTGTAGATCTGAATTTAAATAGCTACACTGATTCACCCCCCTCTCAGTGTCATTGTGAGAATATCACAAACTTCTTTAGAAAGATAGTTTTCATTTTAGCGAAATTTACAATACCATTATCAGGAAGGGTGTTAAACCATTCTCTAGCATCTGTTTCTAAGGTTTGGAGAAATATTATGAGTATGATATCTTCATGTTCTTCTTCTAAACTATCCATAGCATACAAGAAGCTTTTAACATGATCTTCTCCCATAACTGCATTGTTTCCTTGAAATTTAGGCAAATACTTATGAGCTTTACTAGGAAAATCATGTAGGAGAGTCGGTAATTAAAATGGCCTATATCTATTGGTCCTCCACAACTGAACATTAGGTGGTGGATTGGCCATATTAATTATTGGAGGATTTTTGGTTGGATTGACAGGAATCACAATAGGATGTGTAGTTTTAATTCCACTGGGAATAGTAGTAGGTGTTTCAAATATACTTTCTATTGTAACAATATATGTATTAGAACCTTTTGGAGATGAACTAGAAGATTAGTTCTAAAAAATACCTCTAGATCTGAGAATTTTGGATACAACTCTTGAGAGGTTCTTCGCATTCATGAAATTATTTTAGGTTGTTATAGAGCCGCTATAGCTATAAGAATAATATCTACAACTAGAATATAGATGGAGCTTTTGACATAGCTTATTTTTTATAAGAGGTATACTCAAGTGCCTATCCTTTGGTGTTGTATTCTCTTTGTCTTTCTTCTTATTTTTTGTTGGAAATTTTGAGTATATTGGTTGTCATTGATGTCAAAGGAAATTTGAGTGAAAATGATCTTCAAAGTTTAAATATCAAAGAGCATGGCACAAAGAAAATGTTCCTGATGTATGAGTATAAAAAGAGCTTGGCACAAGTTGGCAAAAAGATATGGACTAAGTTTGAAGATAAAAAGTATTTGGTACAAACTTGACAAAAGTAAGTTTCATGTGGAGTATAATATTTAAATACTTTATTAAAATATTATAAAAGGTTTATTAAAGGGGCTTGGACAAAAATCCTAAAAATAAGAAGAAAAAGAAATTAAGAAAATAAATAAAGTCATTAATATGGAAGGAGTTTTATTTTCAATAATGCAAAGGCTTTAAATATTATAGCATTTTTAAATACTATAAGGTCAAAGAAAAATTATGTTAAAGGAAATCACACTACTCAAATGTCGATGTAGCCAAAAAAAAGAGAAACACAAGCTTTTTTGTTGAGAATCGATGTAATCTAAGAAATGGAGGAAAATATATATAAACCTAAGGTTTAACGTTAGAAAAGGAGTGTTCATATGATCATTATTTTTTGTTCATTGAGTGATAGTGAATTGCAAACAGTAGAGGACGTTGTTAGGGTACAAGAGAATTGAAATAGGTGCACCATCCAAAGAAGAAAGTGTAGGCCAGTGGAGTACATAGTTAGGGCACATGAGAGATAGAACAAGTGTATATATTGAAGGAAGTGAAATGGCCAAAAGATTGCATTTGATCTAATAACACATTAAAGACACATGCTATTCAGAAAAATGTATTTTATTCATGATAAGATTTGCATAGGTTACAAATGGGGAGAATTCCCCTTTTTCCTTTCTTTTCACAAATGTTACAATAGGCCTGATGCCTTCTCTTCGCGTTCCTCAGTGTAGATGGGCTTGCGTACCACCATGGGGTTGTAGTTGTTTGTTGTTTCCCTCCTTGGTTCTAGGATAAACCTGCAAAAAGGGGTTAGTGAGTTGGGGGGCTTGCCTCAGTCAGGCCCCATAGTAAGAAAGACAAATCGACTCATAAAACATAATAAAAACTGAAATAAATGATGCAGAACCTCATAAAAATACCAAATGAAGCTTACCTCCAATATTTGGGTTGATTTGGGACCTGTAGACCCAATTCGCCACCCGAGGGGTGAACTGGTGCCGGATTCATGGGGTGGGGGTGAATCAGACTGTAACTATTGTTCTTCAAAAATCCTTTGGTGGAGGGGTTCCTTTGCTGTTGTACTACTGATGTTCAGGTTCAGATCTACTTTGCTATGCTTCTGTACATATTTTGGTAGAGTTTTTGTACTTTGGACATAAGTGGAGAGAGAGATAAATGAGGGTTTGGGCCCACTATTTATAAGAAAACCCAAGGTGTAGGGGGGTAGTTAGGAGAACTAAGCCCTAGGGTGAGATCCCATGAAGGTTAAGTTAGGGTTTGTGAGGTGGCTTCCTCACATTCCCTTGAGGAAATATCTCATCCTCACACATGTGTGAGGAGAGATTAGGGTTAACTAGGATTAGTCAACTCTAGGTTAGATGTAGGGTTAGGTTAGGGTTTCCTAAGAAATATCCTAACTAACCTAGTGCACACACATGTGGGAGGGAGTAATTAGGGGTAATTAGGGATTAAGGACCTAATTAACCTTTTTAGCCCTAAAAGTGAACTTAAGTGAAGTCACTTTAAAATTAGATTTAACAATTGACTCAATTAATACTTTTGCCAATTAATAGCCCCATGGGGGCCTCAATTAAGTATAAAGGAGTCTTGTATCACCTTAGGAGGCTGATGGATGGTTTTTGATGCATGGAAGGTGTTGATGATGTGATTTAGGTAGTTTATTAGGGTTTTGGACCTAAAAACTAGTGAAGTGGTGTGTGGAAGTCTACGCAATGCTACGATAATCTATGGTGATCTACGCTAGTCTATGCATGTCTACGATAGTCTACATATGTCTATGCATATCTACAATAGTCTACGTAGGTCTATGAGGATCTACAATAGTCTACATTGGTCTACGATAGCCTAGGGGTATCTAGGATTACCTATGTAAACCTACAAGTGTCCAAAAGGATCTACAAGTACGTAGGTATAGCAATGTGCGACTTTTAGGTGTCTACATTTTACCCCTTTTTGTACTATACTATGTGGAACACAGTTTAATACAAAAATATGAAGGGTTTGTGTAGAGGAAAAGGGATAGAAGGAGAATGGAATCCAATCAAAAGTATGTAGCCACTCGAAGTGTGACCATACAACATTGATCGATAGCCAAGGAGGAAGAAGGAGAAGAAGAGAAGAGGAAAGAGATAAAATGAAATGAAAACAATACCGATAAATGGAAATGGATGATTGTGGATGCAATGCAATGGTTTTGCTGAGTCCGTATGACATTTTTGATGTCATACTAGTTGCTTGGGAGAGGCAACTTTTGACTGCTTTGCTTTTACGACCAGTTCAGCATGGTCCAAAAGTATGAATAGAACAAATGCCTATTCAAATATTTGTTGTTGATTGATTGATGAGCACATGGTGACAAGTGTCAAACCATTTGAGTTAGTTAACATTTGGATTATTCAAATGTGTCATTCATTATGTACCATGAATGCCAGGGAAATCCTTCTCCAAATGTTGTACTAGGATTACATCAAATGTATCATTCATTGTGTACCATGAATGCTAGAGTGACCTCTCCATTGTTACGCATAACTCTCTTGATTTAACAAATATCTAGTTGGGATTGAGATTATAATCATAAGATAATATTCAACAAAAAATTTGTAGATAGATGTGATATCCATGCTTTTGGATGTTCGGTTGGTTGGTTGCATGCAAAGCTGACTTTGGATATGAATACCCCCTCAAACGAGGAATCAACAATGAGGTGAATGGAATGTGGTGATTTGGTGATGCAACGATTGATAGAATACCAATGCATGATGAAAATGGTGAAAAAGTAGATTAGAGGATAGTTTATGAGGGTTCCTAGGGTTTTGGAAGAAATGTGCATGATTTCCTAGGGTTTTGGAAGCAATTTGATTGATTTTGGTGGTCATATGCTCAATTCATAGGGTGAGGGGTGAATTGGATCCTGATTCATGGGGTGGGGGTGAATTAGGCCTAAATCATGGGGGGGGGGTGAATTAGGGTTTTAGGTATTTTTAAGCCAATTTTGGAGTTGGGAGGGCTCATTTTGATGATGGGAGAGTTGGAGAACGAGTGAGAGGAGCATTCGATGATGCGTGGAGATGATGGTTGGATATTTCAGATGAGAGGATGATGAGAGGATGACCTAGAGTGGAGTAGGCATGGGGATCCATCGGTAAGTGCTTCTACTTGCCTCATTTTATGTTTTTTAATTTTCTAGAGAAATGTGAATTAGGGGGGAGGTTTTCATCTCATTTTAAAAAATTACAATTTTTAATTGAAATTGGAACACATAGTGTAAAACTAGCCAAATGGGTACCCAAAAATGTAATTTATTTTTAGGTTTGACTTGTTTTCATGCCAGTTTGATCGGGTAATGGGTAGAGTAGGCTTAGAGTTTGACCGTCTATTTTTGGAGTGATGGTGTACTATTTTTAGAATGTGGTTGAATTTTATCTATAAAAGTAGGAAATGGGTATCCATTTGTGTGACTGTTATTTTTTATGCCTTCGTTTGGCATGTTTTTTGAATGTGTGGTTTTAAGGTGTAACTTGGAAAACTTTGACTATTAAATTTTCCATCGTAGAGATAGTATTTTTAGAAACCGATGATACTTTCACCGTAAAAGGGTGAAATGGGTATCCAAAAATATTACTTGTTTTGGTAGATGCTCTCATTTGGCATGTGTTTGATTTACGTGCCAAGATGTAGGTAGTGTTAAATTTGAAATTAGTTGTTGGGAGCCTGATTTGCACTATTTTCAACATCTGTTTGAACTTTCACCATGAAGTGGGCAAATGGGTGTTCAAAAATATGACTGTGTTTTTGATATTGTGTGTATTGGTGTATGTTCCATTTGGATGTATGTGTGGTAAGATTGACCTTGAACTCCATGTTGATTTGTATACTATTTTTGAATTTTATCGATATTTTTACCGCAAAGTGGGCAAATGGGTATTCAAAAATGTACTTTGTTTTTGTATGTCTGATGGATTGACTTAGTTTTGAATTTCGTGTCATAGTGGGTATGTGGGTAATTTTATATTTGACTGTTGGAAGCCAAATATGTACTATTTTTCACATCTGTTCGAACTTTTACCATGAAATAGAAAAATGGGTATCCAAATATGTGACTATTTTGTTGATATATTTTGATATGTGAATTGTGCACTATTTTATGTCTCGAAGTGCATGTCAAATTAAATAGTTTAATTTGTATATTTGATTCATGTGATGATTGAGTTTTATTGGATTGCATCATTGTATTGATGACTAATGTATATTTCATTGTGTTTATTTGTGGATGAACAGGTGAAGATGCTCGAGCCTCATCATCATGTATGTAAGATGAAGAGTGATTTTGATAAGCTGATGAACAATGCTGATGATCTAAATGGTTGGATGCCATATGGTTCAGAGGTATGTGGGAGTGTAAGAGTATACATGCCAATAGGGCATATGTATCCACCTTATGTGAGTGATGGGATGTGGATCAAAACACTTTTCATTTTCCTACTAGGGAAATGACAATTACACTAGAGGATGTGTATCAGATTTATAAGTTACCTATTGAGGGTGTTCCAGTTAGGGCAGCATCGGATGATACTAAGGAGGTTATATTAGAGTGCTTCTTTGGTGAGGGGTGGAGGGATATAGATGTGGGGAAGATGGATTATGAGTGGTTGTGGCTTAAGAAGAAGATATCTAATCGCTAGTGTGCAATGATGATGATGATATCTACCTATGCATTACCTGACACTTCTGGGGTACTATTTACCTAGAACATGTTGGATGTGGTGAGCGACATGGTAGAGGAGCATTGTGTTTGCATGGGTGCCTGCACTATTGGCTCAGGTATACAG